>CM062607.1:21841773-26816444 GCA_031470985.1 Agastache rugosa
ACCTTTGCAGGTTTGGGTTTGGGTATGGGGTTCCAACTATGAACGAGTTCTTTACAATTAAGAACTTTAGAGTATGATGAAGCTGGGTCGAAATCTAGGCTAAAGTTATACAATGAGTTTGGCCTAGGGAACGAGACGAAAAACTAAGCTAGGTTTCTTAATTTAGAAACACTTTAAGATAAAGCCAAGTTCTTTGATCTATCTGGGCCCCCTTCGCCGAGAGGCTTCGGAAAGAATGTAAGATTTCAGATAATGAAAGCTTGTGTAGAGTTTTTCGGGTATCGATCACGAGGTTGAAGATCGGGTTTATATAGGTAGAGATCTTCAAGACTAGCCGTTGGAGGAGCCGTTTGAATCTTTACTCTTACTCTTCTTAAATGCAAGATCTCGCCGTTGAGCCGTATCTCGCACCCTTTTTCGTCTTCATTTGTGTCACATCCTAGGTTCTAAAGTCTAGGATGCTGATTTGGCAATCCCTCATTTGGTCGAGGTAGGTTGAGCTTATACGATTCGGGATCTTCCCGCCTTTAGAAGCCGGCTTTTGGAATTCGGGCGAATTTGTCTTGCCTCGAAGTAGAAGTCTTCGAGAGATAGTTCCTTTGTTCGTGTACTGTTGGACCAGTGTGTTTTGAACTCCGGCTCGAATTCTCTTGAACGGATCGAATTTCTATTTGGATTGCAAATTCAGTGAAGGTTGAAGCTTCTTTGTCTTTTGCTAGGCGACTCCACCAGAAAACAGCGGCCGGTCGACTCTTGTTTTCTACGCTTAGCCGACTCCCAAATTTCGTAAACATATTTGGAGTCGGCCGTCAGCATCTTCCGCTTCCTTGCCGTAAAGGCATGGCTAGAAAATCTAAAGCCTCGAACGGGCGAAGGCTAAGGAAAACAACTATTTAGGTTGACGCAATCATCTATTCGGTTGGAGAATCGGTTAGGTTTTGGTATCAAATCGAAACCTTATCATTTTCCCAACAATAACAAAAATATGAAGAAAATGAATCGAAGCTTTGCGGGATTGATCGATTCCGATCCACAAGATTACAAAAGCACTTTCAACAAAACTCATTACACAAAAACCGGACAAACTCGGACAAGGTAAATTCAAGCTATCTCACCATTATTATACCTCCGCTCTAGAAATTCCCAACAAAATAAACAACCGATCGAGAGAACAAGAACTATCCCAACTATGAATTTAGTTTTGTTCAATAAAATAACCACAGTCCAGTTTACACCAAATTTGAATTTAGAAAACAATCACTGATTACAGTTTTAATTCGAGAACTTAGAAAAAAAATTAAGAAACTTCCCTGTTCTTATTTATATCGAGTAATCGAGTCATCGGCCGGACATGTGAGCAAACGTGCGCCCACAGCGGCGCGTGAAGGAGAATGACGGTGGCGAGTGGAGGTGGGGTCTCCGGCTGCCGCCTACTGTGGTCGGTGTGTGCCGAAAGGGAGACGGCGACGCGGCGGTTGCGGAGCAGGTGGAGGCTGTAATCACTCGAGACAGAACCCGGTGGGGTTGCCAAAATTCGGCATCTCACCGGATTGTTATAAAAAAAAAGAGATTAATTAAATAAAAGTTAATTAATTAAAACTAAAAAGAAAAGAAAATAGAAGAAGGATGGTGAAAGCTTGTCACCATGATGGTGGTGGCATGACGAGCCACGGCGGCGCGGCGAGCTGATGGAGGCTGTGGCGGCGCTGTCACGGCGGTAGAGGACTGGCCGCCCGCGGGCGACGGGCGCGAGCGGCACACACGCGCTGGCCGCTGTCATCCACGCTCCCGGGCGACGGGCTCAGACGAAGTGGCGGTGATTCGTCGCCGAAGTCGAGAGAAAAATAGGGGTGAATTTCGGGGGAAATTTGGTGAGTTTTCAATTAAGGGGATCTAGGGTTTCCTCGATTTAGGGGTTTGTGGTTAAAAATAAAGAGGAAGGTGGGAGAGGGATGGAGATCTGGCGGCGGAGCTCACCGGAACTCAGCATGGGAAGGTGGCAGGCGGTGCCGCTTTAGTCGAGCCCGAGAGAGAGATGAGCCAGACCTGGATGTAGAGAGAGAGGAAAGGGAGCGGAGCCGTGGGGGAAACGGTGAGCGTGGGGACGCCGCGGCGGCGGCGAAGTGCCGATAGCTGGAGAAAGAAGGGCGAGGGGCAGGCTGGCACATGGGAGGAAGAAAAAATGAAAGAGAAGAGAGCGAGAGAGAGATGCGAGAGTTAAGAGAGAGAGAGAGTGAGGTTTATGTTATATGTGTCTATATATATAGATATATATATGTTTTAATAATAATAATAAATCCATTTTAATTTTATAATAAGTGGGCTTGGGTTGGTTTGATTGAAGAGTCACAGGCTGAAAATTGGGATTGCAGTATTAATTAATTAAGTGGGCCAAGAGTTGGGCCGGGCTTAAATTAATTAATTAAAATGCTGATTTATCTACCACCCTTTATTAAATTGAGTAGTAATTTTTGACTCAGTTTAATGTTTAACGAGATCCGTAAATTGGGCGTTAAAATATACATTTAAGGCTTTCTAAATGGATACATTGCCCATTCTCATATTCCAGGAAAGCTCTACACTCGTACGTATTTAAGTTTTTTAATTCGTTAACGCAATTGTGCGAGAAATTCCCGAATTTCTAATTTCGTTCAAGTTTACTCAATTTATTTGAATTCTGAAAACTTCAAAGTCAATATTGATCATTGACTTTTGTTATGGAACGTTTTAAACTTCGAGTAACAGGTCAAGTTGCGAAACCAACTTGAAAAACTTTTAAAATTCCATTTTATTAATAATATATTAATAAAATGCCAAAGCCTTAAAAAGATTAATCTTGTAAGGTTACTTCGAGTCCGTTATAGTTTCAATTCCTTCTGGACCAATTCTATCTAAGATTTGTTTATTTACGATAAAAGGATCGTGCATAGAAGAAAGTTGTACGGAAGACGGAAGCTTGGTAATTCGGCTCGTAACACTCGTTAAGGTGGGCTTTTTCTATATATCAAAATAACCTCGAACTTTCGCTGTTCGTTTTTGAAATGCTTTAAAAGTATGTTTTAAAGTGATTGATCATGCATAAACGGATTGTTTTATGGATTCTCTTATGCCTATCTCGTGTTGGTTCGCCAAGTGTTAGTAATCGATCGGATTCGCGAGCAATTAGCCCCAAAAGGGTGCTTTCCGGAATTAGTAAGGCATTAACACGGTAGCCATGAGCATGGACCCTGTTGAGGGGCATGACCAGCCATGGTGAGTGTATGCGTTCGCGGAAGTTAAGGCCTTCTTCCTCGGCATTGTTTCGTATATGGTTTTTAATTGAATAAATAAAGTGGATAAGTCGAAGTACGAAAATGATTTAGTAAACACTGGGCTTTTTCCGAAAAATCCCCCGCTGTGTTCTTGTGGAGATGCGTAATGATTAATCTATAAAATCTATTATATGTTTTGGCAAGTGTTCACCGTAGTACGTTGTACTCGGCTACGCATATGTTTTCTAAATGTGCGAGGTTGGAGCGACGGAGTGACGGCGGATGTTTTGAGTTATTGGTTACATCGGTGAAGCCTAGTAAAAGCCTCGACTTCATGTTCTTCATACGTGAAGCTTCAATCTACGTCTTTTTCCGCCGCCTGCAAAGACATTATGATGTTTTATATCATGTGATATTCGGTTTAGTACCGCGTACTAAAGGAAACCCTTAAGAACATGCGGAACTTTTATATCGAAGTAAAATCCTTCGAGATTAAGTTGTCTCACTTTGGATAACTCCATACACTTTAATATTGTATCATTTGTTCAATAATGATATCATCGCCTTTTATTCGTTGATTCCCCCTCTTTCCCGCTTCTTAATTCCAACCCCTAGTCACCCCCGGCAGCCTTCCCAAGTCGGGATTTGTGGCCGTGGACAGAAAGTGGTATCGTAGCAAGCTCTTCGCTCCGCACCACAGGAAATTCCTTTTAAGAAAAAGTTTAGTTTGAATCACTAAACTTAAGAAACCGGTTACAACTCAAACATCCCGTCACGTCGGCTCAACCAAAGTAGAAAGCTTTGAAAAGTTTTTAAGCGTTCTCGTATATTTCCTAAAAGTTTTGAAATATCTTATTGTTACTCTAAGCATGAGATGCTTGAATTTATTTTCGTAGAATTAATTGTTTATTAATTTCATTTTCCCGAAAAATATGCTGGAGTAAGAACTTAGAAGCTGTCTCTTAAGATTTTTCCCGATCTCCATCAAGTGACCTAGACTATTTAGAGGAGACGTTTTTTTTTAAGAAGTAAAGACAAAGTGATTAATCATCATGAGATGAAAGAGAAGTGATAAGGTCACAAGAAGCAAAACAAGAAGTGGAGACGAATGTCACTTGAGTGTAAGTGACATGAGCATAGTCATCTCTATTTGGAGTTTGTTTTTCGTCGGAACTCCAAAATGACATCTCTATTTGGAGTTTGTTTTTCGTCAGAACTCCAAAAATGACATTGTTTTCCCTTATAGAGAATTGTTTTAAACGTGCTTAAGCATCGCTAGTAAGTTATAGCTAGTGTCTCTTGGATTGAGAATCAAGAAGTCTATAGAATATATATATATATATATATATATATATTATTGCTTAAGAGATTCAAGTTTAAATTTGAGATTATCTTGTTAAGAGATTAAGCTTGAGTTTTGCTTATTAGGTTTAAGTGCTTAAGTTAAATTTTTATTTTAAGTATCAAGAGTTATGTCGTAAAAGTTCAACATATAAGGGATATGAGAAGATGCCCCAGTTCACGTTTGCACTCAAGAGATACTTGCATGAGTACTTTGACTACCGCATGCACCTAGTCCACAATGCGTATTGACAAGTATACGTCCGAGTTTGCATACATCGAATAGTACTAGACTTCTTTCGATATTAGTAGACGCAGTGATAGGGTATTGTCATTCCGGGTTTAGCGAGCTTTTTTCCTTGAAGTATACGGAAATGTGTCATGTTAAACCTTTTTGGATCTTTGGATGTAAAACCTCATTGAAGGTGGATACTATTTCCAATGTTTATATCGAGATTTTCTTTTCGGCGAGATCGTCATAGTGATGCTTAGCTATCCATTAAGAGAATTTTCCAACTTATCAGATGTATTGATAAGGAGCGTTTATCTTGCAAAGCCTTTCAAAACACCGGACCTACTGATTTCTAGTGGGAGACTCGTAAGAAAATTATTCCAGAAGAGCATTTGGCTCAATATACCTGGAATGAATTCAAGGAGGTACTATTTTACAAATATGTGCCAAAAACCTATAGAACTAAGAAATATACTAAAGTTATATCATCTGAAGCAAGGAAAGATATCAGTGATAGAATACGATGGAGTATTCTATGACTTGGCAAGATATGCACCATATCAAGTTGATACGGATGAGAAGATGGCAAAGAAGTTTCATTCCGTACTAAGATATGAAATTGAAGTGTTACTAGCCCATCATGGAGCACTGAACTACACTGAGTTACTTGAGAGAGCTCTAGAGATGGAGACTGCGATATCGGAAGAGAGATGGGTTCCAGTACCACGTACTGGGGTACAAGCACAAGCCCCGACTCAAAAATCACTCCAACAACAACTTTTAAAGAAAAGTGAAAGTGGGAAGGTGAAAATAACAATAGTTATTATTAGCATAATAATCATTAGGGTAATCAAAGTGGAAATCAGCGTGGATTTCCGTAACCCAATTAGTATAGTAATAAGAACAACAAGAACAACAACGACAAGAAGTCATGGAAAATAGCTAATCGGCCAAGTCAATGATAGGGATATGGGCGACGTAATGCTACGAATCAAAGAGGTTATAGCCGGTGACGGTACCAATTCTAGCGCCCTAAATAAAAAAGTGCATGTCGAGGTCTATTAGGTGGATTCCGAAAATTGCTTTAACTGCGCCGTAAGAGCACGAAGAGAGAATTACAATTGGTTAAGAGAGTGTCAATTATCTCGCCATACAAGCTGGGAAGAGCAAAGAGATGTAAAGATCGTTCAAGAATTTGAAGATGTATTCCCATAAATACTACCAGGATTGCCACTAGATCGATAAGTGGATATCAACATCGACCTGGAGCTAGGGTTAGCACCGTGTCGAAGGCATCGTACGGAATGGCACCGAATGAACTACAAGAACTTAAGATTCAACTGCAAAAGTTATTAGATCTTGGTTTCATTAGACCTAGTGTATCTCTGTAGGGAACACATGTTCTATTTGTGAAGAAGAATGATGGTACGATGTGAATGTGCATCGATTATCGAGAGCTGAACAAAATAACCCTAAAAAAACAAGTGCCATTTGCCATAGATAGATGACATGTTTGATCAACTCAAGGGAGCAGACGTATTTTCCAAGATTGACTTTAGGTCTGGGTATCATCAATTGAAGATCAAACCCGAAGATGTACCTAAGACAACTTTCCGAATCAGATATGGCCTTTATGAATTTTTAGTCATGCTATTCGGATTGACTAACGCTCCTGCAGTATTCATGGATCTCATGAATAGAGTTTTTCATCCATACTTAGACAAGTTTGTCTTAGTATTCATTGATGATATTCTTATCCATTCCAAGAATGAGAATGAGCACAAAGAGCATTTGAGAATAGTGTTGAATACACTGAAAACTGATAAACTATATGCCAAATTCAGCAACTGTGAATTCTGGCTAGAAGAAGTATTGTTCCTCTGCGTATTGTGTCAGCAAGTGGTTTCAAGATAGGCCCAGCTAAAGTAGAGACAGTACGTGATTGGAAATCACCAATAAACCCTAATGAGATTAGGAACCTTTTGGGTTTAGTCGGATACTACAAAAGATTCATCGAAGAATTTTCTATCTAAGATTGCGAGACCTATGGCGCAATTACTTAGGATTGAGATAAAATAAGCATGGACGGATAAGTGCGAGACGAGTTTCCAAGAACTCAAGAAGAAATTGACGACAACACCAGTTTTAGCTCTGTATGGACCAAACAAAAAATACATTATGTATACTGATGCCTCTAAGAACGGACTAGGTTGTGTATTGATGCAAGATGGGAAGGTGATAGCCCACGCATCACGATAACTTAGGCCACATGAGGTAAATTACCCCACACACGATTTGGAATTAGCAGCAGTCGTACATGCATTGAAAATCTGGAGACATCACCTATATAGAGTTAGGGTTGAGATTTTCACAGATCATAAAAGCCGAAATACTTTTCGAGTAAAAAGAGTTGGAAATGAGACATTGGAGATAGCTCAAATTGGTAAAAGATTACGGCTGAGGCATAAATTATCATCCAGTCAAAGCTAACGTTATAGCCGGTACTTGAGTCGCAAAAATCCAACACACTTAGCTTGTCCCTATATTTAAAAGAGATGACTCATCCAAGAGTTCGAGAGAATGAATGTAGAAGTGGTTCAACCACCTGGGAAGATAACTAGTAGCGTCGCAATGCTTTTAGCTGCACCGGATTTACGAGAAAGAATAGTAAGTGCCGAGAAAAAGGATGAAACGTTTGAGAAACTACATCTGAGGATCAGATAGAATAACCCTAAAGGTTACCATGAGTCAGTTGGATACTTTAGAAAGTTGGTTGTACTTTGGGAGTCAGTTGTACTTTGGAAAGTCCAACTGAATGCTTTGTAAAAACAACTGTGTCTGCATAAGTGTAAAGCGATAAGTAACAAAGAAATTTAACGTGGTTAAGAGAATGACTCTTACGTCTACGACCAGAGAACCTCTGGTAATCCATTAAAGGATACCACTGAATTTATCCGCATTCAGCAAGCGTTACAGCTCTAAACCTCGAGCTGGATACAATTTTATACCGCACAGTATCAAGACGTGATCAACAGTTTACGGGCACTGCTTAAGCCTATCTTCAGTTTACTGGTACTGAAGAACCTGACACTCAAATTACTCGCTTCGAGCTGGTGAACCTTTACCTAACCTTTTATGAGTTGAAGGGGTTTAGGTTTTCCAACTATGGACGAGTTCTTGCAAAGAACAATGAGTATGAAGCACTCGTTCAAACTAGGCTAAAGATATTTCTAGTATAAACTGCCTAGGACTGAATATGTAAGAACAACTCAAGAACTTCAGTTGTCTGATAGTTCTGTTATGGTTTGGCTTTTCTAGTGAATTGTTCATTTTTTCTTTTGTTC
Source organism: Agastache rugosa (assembly GCA_031470985.1). Classification (NCBI taxonomy): domain Eukaryota; kingdom Viridiplantae; phylum Streptophyta; class Magnoliopsida; order Lamiales; family Lamiaceae; genus Agastache; species Agastache rugosa. The sequence continues at coordinate 21,849,942 of CM062607.1, forward strand.
AGTCTTCTCTCTGAATCACTCCGAATTCATTCACCGATTCCTTTGAATCGCTGGAATCCCTTTCTATGATGCTTGGATTCACTTCTGATGTTGAGAACGGAGATCTATATTTATATGGAAGGATTCGATTGAGTTGGGAAGAGCCGCTCGAAATTTTTACCATACCTTTATGATAGTGCGCTTGCTTTTCTCCTTGATTCTCTCATACGGTCATTCTTGGCTTTAACTCTAAGATGCCAGATGTCGAGGTTCCATTTGTCCAGCTCAGTTTTGTATTCTGACACTTGGATCTTGGTTGTAGACGATACTTCAAGTTGTCTTCTACTTTGTTGTGTCCTTTGGATTTTGCTGTCTTTGGACTCTGCTGTGTCCTTTGGATTTCGCTATCTTTGGACTCTGCGGTGTTCTGTTCTTCACTCCAAATTGTACTGCAAAATTCGTAACCTTAGAAAATCTATGAGCTCTAAACAGTGAAATTTGGATAAACTTAGTTTGACTATCATCTACTTAGTTGGGGTCGATGGATTTTGGTATCTTCAAAACACTTATAATTTTTCCAACACGATGTATAGCATATCAGCAAGTAAATACGTTAATCGCCGGTCGTATGGAAAGTTACCGCCGTTAGAAATTCTAAAATGGAAATGGGAGGACATGGCCATGGATTTTGTGACAGGTTTGCCTAAGTCTAAGAGAGGAAACACTACAATATGGATTGTTGTTACAGACTCACAAAATCGGCTCATTTTCTACCAATTCTTATTACTTATGGATAAGAGAATTTAGCTCAATTGTACGTCTGAAAGATTGTACGTTTACCGGGAGTACCAGTGTTAATAATATCAGAGTGAGATAACGTTAAAATTTATCTCGAGACTTTGGATCACTATATAAAAAGAATTGGGTACTAAGCTCAATTTCAGTACCTCTTTCCACCATGACAATCAGACAGTCCGAAAAGATAATCCAAACATTAGAGGGCATGCTGAGAACAAGTAGTGTTGACGAAGGTGGAAGTTGGGAATATATTTTGGCCATAATCGATTTTGTTTATAACAACAATTATCAAGCAACAATAGGCATGACGTCTTACGAAGCCTTATAAGGTAAGAAGTGTAGATCACCGCTTTATTAGAGGATAAAGTGGGTAAGAGAAAGAATTCTTAGACTAGATTCAGTAAATGAGATGATGAAGACTATTCGATAAATCATCTGAAAATAATAATAAAAAAAGCCGAAAGCCGATAAAAATCTTATGATGATGTATGTCATTCGGAGTTGGATTTTGATTTTGGATATAAAGTTTTTCTCAAAGTTTTCCCGTCTAAGGGAATTATTAGATTTGGAGTCAAGGGTAAGATTAGACCAAGGTTTATAGGACCAATTGGATTTATGAGTTGTTGGTCAGAATAGTAGTGAATGATCTAGACTTTTTATTTACCCTTTTTGATGAGAAATACGTTATTTTAAGTTAAGACTCGATTCACTTAAGTCTTTGGAATCAGAAAATAATACGGGAGTAGTCATTTCACGCAAACCTCTAAAAGAACCTTGGAATTTTCATGAAGAGATTATAATCCCACATGACAAGATCGTAAAGCAAGACAGAAGTTCCATGTGACTGACGAACTGTTATGTGGACCTGATCAACCCACATAGCTAGAAACTCAATAATATGGGTCTTCTGCCCCCATAACGAATTTGTCGAGACAAGTTGAGTCTTAACCTGTTTGTCGTTTTATCATGCTTGGATTTTTGAATCCTTATCTCATGTTAGATGTCGTAGCAAGTCTTTTCGATTAATGACGGGTTAATAATCAATTTCAAGTTTCGAGGAATGGGTAAATTCCTCCGGTTTAAGTCCGAGGAGATTATCTCGTATGAGAAAAAGAATTATAAAAAAAAGTTCGTTGTCACTAGCAATGTGCAGAAGGCGTGCAAATTTCGGGAAGAAATTTCTTGTTAGAGGGGTAGAATGTAATACCCCGATTTTTCTAATATCGTGCTTAATTAATTTTATTTAATTAATTAAAACTTTTGAATTCTTAAGTTGTTACAACCAAATATTTTCAAACTCCGAAGACGAGTAACAAATCGAATTATAATATTTAATCCATAATTCGATAAGACTAAATATTATGTATATATTTTCAATGGGCATAATTCGGCGTACGTTTTCTCTTATTTTTAGCCCAACGGAGTTAATTAAATTCAAAGCCCAACAGTTTAATGATAATTAAAAGCCCAATTTTTATTTCTTTTAATTAGAGTCCAATTTAACAAATTAAAATATCGTGATAAAAATTTATCTCGAGATAAATTAATTATCTCGTATAAGATGAAATCATCGTAATCTTTTAATTTCAATCCCGCTGCATTTAATTCATCATTTTAGCAGCTTCATCACGTAACCCCCATCCTCATCCTTCTTATATCCAAACCACTTCTCATATTCAAACCACATTATTATACAATCAAAATCATAACAAAATATGAAGAAAATGAATCAGAAGCTTTGCTGGGATTGGATTCAGTCACAAGATTACAAAAGCCTTTCACTGAAACTCATTCACAAACCAGACAAGGTAAATTCAAGCTATCTCACCATTATTATACCTCTGCTCTAGAAATTCCCAACAAAATAAACAACGATCAGAGAACAAGAACTATCCCAACTATGAATTTAGTTTTGTTCAATAAAATAACCACAGTCCAGTTTACACCAAATTTGAATTTAGAAAACAATAACTGATTACAGTTTTAATTCGAGAACTTAGAAAAAAAATTAAGAAACTCCCCTGTTCTTATTTATCACGAGTAATCGAGTCATCGACTGACGTGAGCAACGGCGCCACAGCGGCGCGTGAAGGAGAAGGACGGTGGCAGTGGAGGTGGGGTCTCCGGGCTGCTGCCCACTTGGCCGAAAGGGAGACAGCGGCACTGGCGGTTGCCCGAGGTGGCTGCTGTCCACCAGAGACAGAACCCGGTGGGGTTGCCGGAATTCGGCATCTCACCGGATTGTTATAAAAAAAAGAGATTAATTAAATAAAAGTTAATTAATTAAAACTAAAAAGAAAATAAAATAGAAGAAGGATTGTAGAAAGCTTACCATGGCGGTGGTGGCGACGAGCCACGGCGCGGCTAAGTGATGGAGCGCCGGCGGCGCGTCACGGCGGCGGGGGGCTGGCGGCTGCGTGCAATGGCGGAGCGGCTACGGCTGCTGCTGTCATCCACGCTCCGGCTACGGGCTCACGGTGGCGGTGATTCACTCGTCGAAGTCGAGAGCAAAGAGAGGTGAATTTCGAAATTTGGGGAGTTTTCAATTAAGGGATCTAGGGTTTTTGATTTGGGGGTTTGTGGTTAAAAATAAAGAGGAAGGTGGGAGAGGGATGGAGACGGCGGCGGAGCTCGCCGGAACCGCGAGGAAGGCGGCGGCGGTGCCGCCGCCGTCGAGCCCGTAGAGAGATGGACAGATGTAGAGAGAGAGAAAAGGGAGCGGAGCCGTGGGAACGGTGACGTCGGACGCCGCGGCGGCACAGGAGGGTGCGGCCGGAGAAGAGAAGGGCGGCGGCGCAATATTGTGGGAGGAAGAAAAAAAATGAAAAGAGAAGAGAGCAGAGAGAGATGCGAGAGTTAAGAGAGAGAGAGAGAGTGAGGGTTATATGTGTCTATATATATAGATAAATATATATGTTTTAATAATAATAATAAATCTGATTTTAATTTTATAATAAGTGGGCTTGGGTTGGTTTGATTGAAGAGTGGGCCGAAAATTGGGCAGATTAATTAATAAAGTGGGCCGAGAGTTGGGTCGGGCTTAAATTAATTAATTAAAATACTGATTTATCTACCACCCTTTATTAAATTGAGTATAATTTTTGACTCGTTTAATGTTTACGAGATCCGTAAATTGGGCGTTAAAATATACATTTAAGGCTTTCTAATGATGCATTGCCCATTCTCAGATTCGAAATACACTGTTCTGTATTTAAGTTTTAATCTGCTACAGTTGTGCAGAAATTCCGAATTTCTAATTTCGTTCAAGTTTACTCAATTTATTTGATTTCTTGAAAACTTCAAAGTCAATATTGATCATTGACTTTTGTTATGAACGTTTTAAACTTCGAGTAACAGTCAAGTTGGAAACCAACTTGAAAACTTTTAAAATTCCATTTTATTAATAATATATTAATAAAATGCCAAAGCCTTAAAAGATTAATCTAGTTATCGAGTCCGTTATAGTTTCAATTCCTTCTGGACCAATTTACTAAGATTTGTTATTTACGATAAAAGGATCGTGCATAGAAGAAAGGACGGAAGACAGAAGCTTGGTAATTCGTTCTGTAAACTGTTAAGGTGGGCTTTTTTATATATCAAATAACTCGAGCTTTGCTCTGTTTTTGAAATGCTTTAAAGGTATGTTTTAAAGTGATTATCATGCATAAACGGATTGTTTTATGGATTCTCTTATGCCTATCTGTGTTGGTTCGCCAAGTGTTATAATTGAACGGATTCTGAGTTAGCCAAAAGGGTGCTTTCCAGAATTAGTTTACACGGTAGCCATGAGCATGGACCCTGTTGAGGGGCGACCAGCCATGGTGAGTTGCGTTCGCGGAAGAAGGCCTTCTTCCCCGGCGTTGTTTCAGATATGGTTTTAATTGAATAAATAAAGTGGATAAGCAAGTACGAAAATGATTTAGTAAACACGGGCTTTTTCTGAAAAACCCCTGTGTGTTACTGTGGAGATGCATGATTAATCTATAAAATCTATTATATGTTTTGGCAAGTGTTCACTGAGTACGTTGTACTCAGCCCTGCATATGTTTTCTAAATGTGCAGGTTGAGCGACGAGTGACGGCGGATGTTTTGAGTTATTGGTTACATCAGTGAAGCTAGTAAAGCCCTGACTTCATGTCTTCATACGTGAAGTCAATCTACGTCTTTTTCCGCTGCAAGACATTATGATGTTTTATATCATGTGATATTCGGTTTAGTACTGTGTACTAAAAACCCTAGAACTACTGAACTTTTATATCGAGAAATCCTTCGAGATTGTCTCACTTTGGATAACTCCATACACTTTAATATTGTATCATTGTTCAATAATGATATCATCGCCTTTTATTCGTTGATTCCCCCTTCTTTCCCGCTTCTTAATTCCAACCCCTAGTCACCCCCGGCTTAGCCGTCCCTCGGGATTTGGGGCTGTGACATCAATATATAATAGCAAAATAGATTCTAAGCACCACATTCATTTTCATGCTTAGGTGGCAATCCTAGAATTCTACTTTGATATTTATCTAATTTTTCCAATAAATATGTTTATAACTTTAGTTTTCCTTCTTATTCACTCATTTCCGTTTCTGTAAATTAAATTCATTGTATATTTATTACTTTGTGTTAATGATAATTAGAGAGGCCATCATATTCTGTAATTATAATTTGGAGCAAATATTTGCAATGTTTTTAGCATAATTGATGTTTAATTATAGAAATATAATAAGAGGACTATTAACTGACAGGTATTTAGTTATATTATTATAGATTCAAAAATAATTTTTTAATATTTCAATTCTTGAATCAAGTATATATATACAATCACTACAAGTCTACAATCAACCAATCAATTTGCTTTGAATTAAAAACACGTACTTGTGGGATATATATCAATTTATCAGCATTCCAATGTAATCAATTAAATTAAACTGATATGTTAATATTTCGATTCTAAATTTTTCTTTTTTTGTGAGGATCAGATTCTAAGTTATATATGTATAGATAATTAGCTACTATATATAGATATTATAATCAATTAATCAATCTACATTAAATTAAAAAATGCCCCAAACTCTTCCCTAAATTTTCCCCTATATAGTATATCGACATTTATCTAATGTTTATAACATGTATGCATAATGCATCCATTTTAAATTAATTAAAAAATCAAATTATTGCTGTATATAAAAACGTCTATGTCCATTGTATATAGATATAATGCATGAAAATCCTACATTCATCGTTTCACATTTACCTTAATTTATTGTGTTTGAATTAGGAAACTTAGTTATTTTTTAAATCACAAATGAATTGGTAGGCTGCGGAAAATCCGTCCAAACCCAAAAATCATGGAGCTTTTTAATGTGTTTGAATTGAGAAACTTGTGTATATAAATCCCTCCAAAACAACGTAACAAACTATACTTTTAGAGAAAAATATATTCTACATCATATCTTCAAACTCTTTCATCTGATGTGTTAAATCCAAAATTTTGGCTGAGGATTATGAGGATGAAGAGACACAATGGTGTAGTGGATATCGATAAATGGAGAAGAAAGTAGTAGAATAAGTAACTAAAACAATTTAAGTGTTTCGGCCCAATGTAATTTTCCTTATTATATGTTATTTTAAGTTTTATTGTTATTGTTGTTTCGTATTTTATGATAAATAATACTAATATTAATTGATTTGTCATATATATTTCATTCCTACCCTTTTGGATAATATAATTCTTACACATCGGGCTTTGAAATGATATGTTTCTTATTATTAAATTTACCATTGTTATGGTAAATAGATAGCCATGTTTATATATAGTGTTTAGTTCAATTGTAACGTAGTTTTCAATTTTAGTCGATATTGAACCGTCAAGAATGTCTATAATTGATTTTTAATTTCTTTAATACATTGTTTAGTTCTATATTGTATTTCAAGTGAAGAATAAGTTATTATATATTGTTTTGAAATTTCTTTAATATATTTTTATATTATCAGTCATAATTACATGAATATACTTTAATAAACATACTTTAAAATACATATGATGTACTATGACTAATTGATCAGATTTCTAGAATTAGATCACTAATTACATCAAGAATAATATATATATATATATATATATATATATATATATAAAAAGTATATTTTTTGAGAGAAGAATAATTATCACTATTAAAATTCCAAGATGAACATAATTACATAAATGTCTCACATCTCAAGAGTTTGTACAATATTATTTGTTTTTAATATTTCATAGTTTTTTTCTTCTGTTTCTCATGTGCATATATATGGTGTATGATTTATATATTCTCATGGACAAATTTAAGAATTTTATTATTGCATGTTATACCTTAATAAAAATCAATCTCTAAATAAATCGAGTGTAATTTAGATGGAGAAAGAAGTTTCAACAACAATTCACAACACAAACGAGGCAAGAAATATCAAAATTCGAATTTGCAATTGCACTGAAAAATTTAGAATTGTTGTTGTAGACTTTTGCCTTTGAGATGTAAATGCATCGAGAAAAACATTGAATTAATTTCTTGCACTTTCCATTAGATTTGTTTTTATAAAATTGTTATTGAATATGTAGCAGTTCATTTGTACATTTTCAATTGTGGTTATATATTTATTATTTATAATCTAATTAATGATAATAACAATTATTATTATTATTATTATTATTATTATTATTATTATTTAATTATAGATTTCAAGTGAAGAATTGAAATTGTATATCGCTAACTATTGAACGTACTAGAATTGCAATTACATTGTTGATGAAGAAATTTTGTATATTGGAAATATTTGTATATATTGTATTAAGAGTAAATTTATCTAGAATTGCAATTACATTGTTGATGAAGAAATTTTGTATATTGGAAATATTTGTATATATTGTATTAAGAGTAAATTTTATCAAACTCTTTCTGTACTCATCGACATATTTATATGTGTTATTATGAATCTTTAAATTTATTTATTGATTAAAGAAATTCATAACCGACTAAATATCCATGATTTTCCTATTAATTTTCTCTAATCAATTTTTCTATTGAGAATGATAAATAATTTAGGAAAAACAATCTATAAGAATTTTTCTAAATACATGTTTTGGATGACGAGTGAAAAAATCATTTTTTTAATCGGGTTTGTGACATGTACGAGTATAAGAATTTTAAATGGGTCCGAACATGAATCAACGAGCCTACGTGAAATTTTCTTTATTTTTAAAGTTTTGTTATTTATACTTTTTATTATTAATATTTATTTTATAATGTTCGAGTTTTTATTGAAATGGATAACCAACTATCGTAACTAATTAATGTAACTTATAATAATTCGATATTAACGAATTAATTGAAGTGATAAATATTATTTAAGATATAATTGTCAAATTATATCACTTAAATAAAAGTAATGAATTTGTTTTTTAATTATATTTGTAAATTACAATGTTAAGTGATTCACTATCAATAAATTCTACACAAGACGACCCTTCATGTAACACTTATTTGAGAAAAATTGTCAAATTATATCGCTTTGAAATAAAGTAATGAATTATTAATTTTAAATTATATTTGTAAATTACAACCTAATTTGATTTACCGTCAATAAATTCTACACGAGATGATCTTTCATATAATACTCATTTGCAAAAATTTGTCAATTATACCACTTTGAAATAAAATAATGAATTATTATTTTTAAATTATTTTTGCAAATTAAAACGTAAGTGATTATTCATCAATAAATTACACACGCAATTATCCTTCATGTAACACTTATTACAATAAGATGGTCTTTCATGTAATACTTATTAATTATTTACAACGAGATGGTCTTTCATATAACACTTATTTGCAATGATTTATCGAAATATATCACTTCAAAATAAAGTATTAAATTATTTTTTAAGTTCATATATGTAAGTTACAACATAAAGTAATTCCCGTCGAATCTCGACGGACTACACACTAGTAAATATAATAAGGATATGTGGACAAAATAAGAATAGTGTTCACGAAAAGTGTTGATAGAAGGTGATTATGAATTACATAAAGCTCAATAATACATCTATAAATCTTAGATGTATATTGATAGATCTAGGGTTTTCGAAAGTAGCTAAAAGACACTATAACACGATGACACAAGGATTTACGTGGTTCGATCGATGTGATCTACGTCCACGGGAGAGAATATAGTGCTTTTATTATGCTTGACAGTACAATGAGTATTGAATGAATCCCCTCCACCTCTAATCTAACATCTATTTATAAGCCTTGAACTAAGCCATAACCCTTCTAGGGATCGAACTCCTTATACATATCTAGTTTCTTAATACATGCATATCCGATTCCCGTTTGTAGTAGAATTCTATCTTCTCCCAAAGTAGGGCTTCGTTACTTGGTCTTCAAGGCAGATGTTGACTTTGTTTGGGCCGAACTCCGCGGGCCGAGCTTTAATATATAGGCCCAAATAGCCTTAGATCGGACCCAGGATGAGGCCGGTACTATCACATCCCCCCCCAAAAAGTAAAGAAGACATGTACACGCAGACTACGAGGTCGAATTATTCAAGGTGATTGATCGCGCAAATCACCTGTACGAGCTGAATGACCGAGCTGATGTGTCGAGCTGGAGTAGCGGGGGGAACAGGAGGAGCGATCTGGTTAAGTTGGGGCGGTAGAATTTACACGGCCCATACCCGATGTAGAAAGCGGGAAAAGGAATGGGTCATTTGAATTGTGTTGAGGGATGGTACATATTCCGATAAAGACGGGCCCACGTTCACACGTGTAAGACGCAACAGCGGGATACAAATGTATATTCACAGAAGTTGAAACGTTGTTTCCCCTATCACATTATTTCACGTCCGCCGCCCTTAGCGGTAAAAAACGCTGCCTCCAAAAAGGTGTTATTCTTCCCCAAAATTTTAATCTCGTTCCCGTATCGCCGGCGTTCACCCCGTTGGTTCCTCTGCGCACAGTTGCAAATCACCCGCCGGAGCATTTACCTTCTTTTTTTTAACAAGTAAGTATGGCCTCCCTTTCTCAGTGTAGTAGTAGTGGTAGCGATTCTCCACCGTTAGTCGGCTTCAACGGTAGCGTTGCATTTGCCATTTTTTCATTAGGATCCCTGGTACCGACTGTTGAAACTTTAACAGTACCCCCACGTGTGAAGGGGAGAGTTGCTGAGTACCCCTCAACCTTAAATGAGACTAGGATTAGATGTCTTGCCAAAACGTATAATTTTCCAATCGACGCGGAATTAATAGAACCTCGCCCCGAGGATAGGGCATGCTCTCCCCCAATGGGGTTTGTTACTATTTATGAGGACAGCCTGCACGCTGGTCTTCGATTACCCCTCCCTGAGCACTATTCTGAGCTCCAGAAGAAGTTGGGCTTAGCGTTAGGCCAGATAATGCCGAACTCGTTTAGGCAGTTCACCGATTTGGGTGTGGTAGCAATTGATAAGGGTCACCAAATATCCGCCGACCTCATTCACGAGCTATTTGTTTTCAAAAAGGCGGGGGGCTGGTACTATGCATTGCCGGACCGAGTTCAAGCGGGCGAACTCAAAATAAGGTTGACAAATGGCACAAGAAATTTTTCTTTTGTCGCCACAATAGTTTTGTCGACCTGGCTTGGCGGCTGGAAAAGCCTTATGAATGGGTGATAGACGAGGTGGATAGGGATGTGGAGGCTGCGGTGAAGGTGATGAGGAATCGCGGTCCTTTTGAGGGGAGCTACAACGAAGACTCCCTAGCTGAAGCGGGGTTGAGCCCGTATGAGCCTCACAATATGGTGGATCCGGCGACGGGTGAGGCCCCGCTAGTGCTGTTAGGGTTGTTTTGTGTGCTGATTCGTCGTCCTTACAGTTTTGTTGTTTTCCTTTTGTTTTGCAGTGAAGAATTTTGGGAAGCTAAAAGAGATCGGCGCCAAGGCTACAGCTCGCGGGGCTAAGAGAGCGAAGCTATGCGGACGATCCGCTCCTCCTCCGATCAGGGTCAGCTCGTGGGGGCTGCTGCGGCAACTGTTCGCTCTCCTTCCCCCAAACCACCTCAGAAACGGTTGAAGGTCGGGGACCAGCTCGAAGTGGACATCATCGATGTCACAGGTAGTGACGCGAGCCCGGTAGCTCCCTCCAACAAGCTGACCGGTCTGCCTTTTCCCGAGATGAAGACTTATTGCTTTCATTACACGCTTCTCTTAATTGTTGCTCGTGTAGCTAACTGTATTCCTTGCAGGGCCTCGATATGTTCGTGGGATGGCTGAAAAACAGCGTCGGGGAGATGTCCTCGAAACACGAGGATGAGAAAAGCCAATACGCAGAAAAGCTGATGTCGGCCAATGCCCGGGCCAAGAGGGTTGAGACCGAGCTGATTAAGGAAGAAGAGGGCATGAGAGTTGTCAAATCCGAGCTGGCTGCTCAGCTTGCGAAGGCCGAGGCGGAGTCCGAGAAAGCTCGGAAGCTTGAGTCCGAGCTGAATGCGGCGAAGGACCGGGAGGCCAGCCTTGCAGCTAGCCAAGGGGAGCTCCTCCGGGCATATACAAAGAGGTTCCTGTTGTCGGAGAGTTTCTCCGAGCTGGCCAATGACTTGGCCATGCTTATCAACGGGAACTTCACCGTGGCTGCTTTGGAGAGGGCCGCCAAGGACTTCCCCGACCTAGACGTCTCTAAATATGGCTTCGAGCGGCTAGGGGATGAAGCCCTCCCTTCCCGGTACGCCAGAGTGGTCCGAGATCACCTCGGTCAGTTTCCTGTCCTGGAAACCCTTTCCAGCTCGTCCACGCTTCTATCTGTCGAGCAGATTGCTGACTGCTCGGTAGACCGGGACCTCGACCTGGATGCTGCTTTTGATTCCCTTCGCGACGAGGAAGAAGAAGGCGAGGTCCCAGAAGAGGAAGTCGAGGCAGAGCAGGAGGCTGGGGCTGGTGAGGATCCGGCCGCTGACAAGGACTGGGATGGTTCCCCATCCGAGCAGCCACCCTCGCAGGAGAAGGAGGTCGGCGATGTTTAGTTTAGTTGTTGTTTTTCCTCTTCTTTTTCATTGTATATCTGTACGGAACATCTTCAAATCAATGAATTTGTTTTTCTTCTTCTTGAGTGTAGAGCTTGGATTCTGTCGGTGTTTCTACTTTGCGCATACAAATAGCTCTCCTTTCACAAGACCTGGTTGACCAACGGTCCATTGCTGAGCAATGGAAGGACAAATGCCGCCGAGCCGAGGAGCTTTTCAGCCATAAGTGTACTCTGCTGAAATCCCAAGAAGCCGAGCTGACGGGATGGCAGATGAAGTTCGAGGCACTTTGTGAGGAGGACGAAGTCAAGCGGCTCGTTTTTCAAGAAAGTACCGACTTGCTTCAGGCCAAGCTTCTTCAGGCTGAGGAGGAGTTGGAAATTGCCCGAGGTCGAGTTGGCCGCGTTCCCAAAGATTACGAGAAGATCGTCGAGGAGCATGCCGAGTATGAAGATATTATCCGTCGCGACGGTGGTATCACCATCTCCGAGGCAGAATTAAAGGCAAAAAAGGACTTGGAACAATATATCGCGCTAAAGAAAGCACTCGGGTCCGAGTCTTTTGGGCTTCAGGGTGCTTTTGAGATGCTGAAGGGAGAGTGCGGGCGAGGCCTCATAAGCTGTATTTTGGACACGCCCGACCCTAAGTTACGGGCGCTTTTGGCATGTGGTGCGGGTGCGGACAGCTTTCTTCTTCTCGTTCGGACAATGCCTCTCAACAGCGAGGTGAAAACGGCATCGTTGGGACATCGGGTCGGTCGAGGAGCCAAGGTAGGCGGAAGCTGATTGGTCGCGGTTCGGCTTACCCCGCGAGGTCGAAGTTTTCTGTTGGAAGAGGTCGAGGTCGGGGACGAGGTCGAATATCGATTGATGATCTCACATGGGGCCTTCGCTCATTCGAGGGAAGATTGGCTCGGCCTTTTAGCAAGAAACACCCTCCCTCATAGATTAGCTCGATTCTACTTTGTCAAATTTATGCTACACACGGAAACTTTTCCAAAGAGTTGTAGAAATAAAAGTGTATATATTGGGTTTTGAACTTTCCCTGTTTTTCGTGAAGATTAGCTTCCTTGGTTCTATTTGCGCGTTGTACCCTTTTAGTGAGTTTAACTCGGGCTTCTTTGTGTCGGCGAGGGAATCATGGTTCGGACCTCGTATTTTATCCTCCCGGAGGAACTTGGTTCCGACCCCGCTGAGAACTAATTATCCTTAGGAGGGAGTTTGACTCGGACCTCGTGGGATCTTCCTTTTTTGGAGGGAGATGAGCTCGGACCTCGGAAAGGGTTTCCTTTGCGCATTATAGGATATTATTACCCCATGTCGGGTCATTGCTGACCACGCAAGGGAACCGTAGTTCGACCTTATGAGGGGATTTTTGATGTTATGGACACTTCGTATAAGCAAATCAAAAGACTCAAGATGCAAGATAAAAGAAAATTTTATTAAAAAAGGACCAAAAAACAAAGTAAAAAGAGTTTTGACGAGCTCGTTAAAAACAATACATTAAAGACAAAAAAGACAAAAAGGAAAACCTAAGACTCTATATGCAAGATTTTGCTGCTCATACGAAGAATCTCTTTAGATGGGCGATGTGCCACGTTCTGGGTATTAGTTCGCCCGAAAGATAGGCGATTTTGTAAGCTTCTTTGCCGAGGACTTCATGTACTCTGTAGGGTCCTTCCCACGTAGCTTCGAGCTTGCCGAGCTTCTCTGAGAGGCTTATCTCATTGTTTCGAAGCACAAGATCACCGACCTGGAACTGTTGGGGTTTAACCCTTTGGTTGTAATACCGAGCCATCTGCTGTTTGTACCGAGCTTCTTTTATGCCGGGCTTCTTCCCGTTTTTCCTCCAATAAGTCTAGGTCGGTTCGGCGTTGCTCTTCGTTAGCTTCGGCGGAGAAATTGATAGTTCGGGGACTGGGTGCTCCGATCTCGACGGGTATGACTGCTTCTGACCCGTATACTAAACGGTACGGGGTCTCTCCCGTTGGAGTTCGGGGTGTAGTCCGGTACGACCACAGGACGTTTTGGAGGTTGTGGATCCACTCCGTTTTCTCCTTCTCTAGGCGGGCCTTGAGTCCGTTCACTATTGTCCTGTTGGTGACTTCGGTCTGGCCATTAGTTTGAGGTCGGTTTACCGAGGTGAACTTTTGCTGGATATTGAGTCCTTCACAAAATTCTCGGAATTCTCTACTCGTAAATTGCGTTCCATTATCCGAGATGAGGACTCTTGGTACTCCGAACCGGCATACGATGTTTTTCCAGACGAAGTCAACGGCTTTCTCACTTGTGACTTTTGTGGAAGGTTCAGCTTCTACCCACTTGGTGAAGTAGTCGACGGCGACTATTAGAAACCGCTTTTGCTTAGGTGCCGGGTAGAAAGGCCCTACGATGTCAATGCCCCACTCCATAAATGGCCACGGACTTTGAATAGTAGAGAGGTCGGTCTGGGGTAGTCTCGTCACTCTGGCATGCAGCTGGCATTTTAGGCACTTCTTCACGAACTCTTCCGCATCTTTTGCCATTGTTGGCCAATAGTACCCCCATCGCATGATTTTCTGAGCTAGCACCCGAGCTCCAATGTGGCTTCCGCACGATCCTGTGTGTACTTCATTTAATATGTAGTCCGCTTCCTTTGGTCCAACACATCTTAGGAGAGGCTGTAAGTATGACTTTCGATAGAGGACCCCTCCCTCGAGGACGTACTGCGTGGATCTAGCTAGAATTTTTCTAGCCTCCGTCTTGTCCTCGGGCACTTCCCCGTTCTCCAAACATCTTATTAGGGGGGTCATCCAATTTGGGTCGTCCTCTATGATCGCATTGACTTCTGCCTCTTCTATACTCCTGTTTCGGACTTCTTCTACTAGTGTCGAGCTGGTCGGGGAGTTCGCCAGCTTGCTTAGCTCGTCAGCTCGTGTATTTTGGCTTCTGGGAATGCGAACTATTTTGAAGAACTGGAAAGACCGTTCAAGAAGCTTGACCTTCTCCAGGTACTTCTTCAGCTTCTCACTTTTCGCCTCGTATTTCCCTAACACATGGTTGACCACGACTTGGGAATCACAATGGGTTTGGACAGCTCGGGCCTGGAGGGTTTGGGCAAGACGTAGTCCGGCAATGAGAGCTTCATATTCCGCCTCGTTATTCGTAGTGGGGAACTCGAATCGCAGCGAATATGTTAATTCCTTTTTCTCTGGGCTGATGAGGAGTATGCCGGCTCCACTTCCTTTCTTTCCTGAAGCTCCATCCACGTACATCTCCCAGCAGTCTGGGGGTGTCCTCTCTGGGACTTCCTGGGGTTCGGTTTTTGCTTTGATCCCTTTTGTTTCCTCGAGGTCCTTATGCTGAGCTTCTACAAGGAAGTCTGCTAGAGTCTGCCCTTTTATAGCTCGACGGGGACCGAACGATATAGAATGCTCTCCTAGCTCGATTGCCCATTTCGCGATCCTTCCTGAGGCTTCCGGTTTAGTAAGAACTTGCCAAAGCGGTAGATCAGTTAAAACTTGTATTGGGTGAGCCTGGAAGTAGGGTTTCAGACGCCGAGCTGCGTTTATCAGGGCTAGGGCGAACTTCTCAAGAGGCTGATACCTCGTCTCTGGGTCTTTGAGAACTCGACTGACGAAGTACACCGGTAGCTGCCGATCTCCTTCGTCTCGGACCAACACTGCACTTATTGCTTCCTTCGATGCCGCGAGGTACAGAGAGAGGGGTTCTTCCTTTTGGGGAACTGACAAGGTTGGTAAGTCCCCGAGATGGCGCTTGAGCTCCTCCAAGGCTAGCTCGTGCTCACGTCCCCATCCAAATTCCGGTGCCTTCTTGAGAATTTTAAAGAATGGGAAATGCGTTTCTCGGCAGCCTTGGAGAGGAAACAACTTAGCGCAGTTATGCACCCTATCAACCTATGCACGTCGCGGATAGTCCGGGGTACCTTCATCTCCTGCACGGCTCTAATCTTCAGCGGGTTGGCTTTGAGACCTTCTGGCGAGATCCAGCACCCTAAAAATTTTCCAGATCGCACGTTGAAAGTGCACTTCTTTGGGTTCAGCTTGAGGTTCGCCTGCCGTAGTATGTTGAGCGTAGTTCGTAGGTCATTCACCGCCGAAGCCTCTTCTTTGCTCTTGACGACAATGTCGTCTACATATACTTCGACAATCTTGTCGATATGATCTCGGAAGAGGAAATCCACCATTCGCTGGTATGTCGCCCCGGCATTCTTTAACCCGAATGGCATGTATTTGAATGCAAAGATCCCGAAGCTTGTTGCGAAAGCTGTCATGATCGCATCTCCCTCATCCATTAGAACCTGATAGTATCCTTTGTAGAGATCGAGAAAGCAGAATACTTCGTGTCCCACTAAGGATTCGATCTTTTCATCGATGTTGGGGAGAGGATAGCAGTCCTTCGGGCAAGCTTTGTTGAGGTCGGTGTAATCTACACACATCCTCCACTCTCCTTTTTCTTTCTTTACCACTACCGGATTAGATAGCCAAATCGGGTATCTGACTTCAAACAGAAGCCCTGCCTTCAACCATTGCTGCACCTCGTTGTAGATAACTTGATTTCGTTCGGCAGTAAATGATCGCCGTTTCTGCTTGACCGGGGTTGAGTTCGGGTTAATGTTAAGCTTATGCGTGATGATTTCCGACGACACCCCCGTCATGTCCGTTGGAGACCAGGCGAAGACGTCTTGATATTCCCTTAGGAGCTGGATTACTTGCATGCGTGTTTGAGGTCCCCCGGCAAAGCCGACCTTGACGACCTTCGCTGGATCTGTTGTTTCGGATAGGGGAACCTGTTCCGCCGAGGTGTCTGGGATCGACGTCGTTTCTTCCGGCTCCTTGGGATACTTTGATTGCTATGCCTGGGGTTGACCTCGAAGGGCAACCTGCATGCTCTCCTTGGCCTTTATCTGGTCACCTCGGACAGTAAGGGTTCCAGCCGAGGTCGGAATCTTTAACAGCAGGTGGTAGGGCGAAATGATGGCCCTGACTGCATTCAGCCAATCCCGACCTAGTATGATGTTGTAGGGGGAGTTCGCTTTAACCACATAGAACTGAATCAGTTTATTGACGCTGGTCGGCGGACTGCCAATGGCGACATCGAGCGCAATGGTCCCTTCAGGTCGCGTCTCTTGCTGCGTAAAGCTCTTGAGAGGCAGGGGTGTGGAGTTTACCCGAGCTGGGTCGAGGCCCATCCTATCCAAGCAGTGTTGGAAGATGATACTCACGCTGACCCCACCATCGATGAATACGCGATGGACCATCTTGTTGGCCACTCCGACCTGTATCACCAGGGCGTCATTATGTGGCGTAGTTGTAGGTACTGGATCGTCCTCAGAGAATGTGACGGTTTCTCTCTTCTTGAACCTTTTCTTCATTTGCTCCTCACCCGATGGGACAGGTGGTCTCTGATCTTCTGCCTTTAACTTAGTCTTTGTCATGCCTGGGGGTAGTCCGGTGATGGTGGAGACCACTCCGTCGTACTGTGGTGCCTCGTACTGAGGGTCGTCATCATCCTCGTCTTGATCGACCTTAGCTCGCTTACTGTTTGGGGCACAGCGACCCTGTCCTCCTTTCCGTTTTCCTTTCCGGTTTTTCTTCCCCCGGCTTCGTATCTCTTCAGAGCTCCCTCCTGGGCCAACCTCTCTATCTGTTCTGCGAGGTCGCGACAATCCTCCGTACGGTGCCCATGGTCATCATGGAAGGAGCAGTGCTTGTTTCTGTCCCGAGGTTTAGACCCTGACATAGGACGTGGTTTAGCGAACCAACCCTCGTGGAGTGCGAAAATCTCGGCATTTGTTTTCACAAAAGGAGGTCGTTGGGACAGTTCTGGTCCCACCCGAGGTCCAAGCCGGGACTGGATAGGTCCCGATCCGAGCCGGGACTGGATTGGCCCTCTTTGGAGGCGCTCATGAGCACTTCTCCGTTCACGATCACTCCGTCCTCGATCTCCTTCAGTTCTGCTTTTCTCGGTCTCTTCTCGCTTCAATCGGTCCGCATCTTGGCCATCAGCGAACTGGTATACAATCCTCCACATCTCCTGGGCTGTCTCGGGTTTCTGCTTGGCGAGCTCTTGATTCAGGGACCCGGGAGCAACCCCATTTCGGAAGGCCGAGATGAGGAAGACATCGTCGATTTTATCGACCTTCAAGCTTTCCTGCATGAACCTGGAAGCGTACTCCCTTATAGATTCTTTGTCCTTTTGCTTCACCGATAGGAGGTAGGCTGTGTCTCGGCGAGCTCCGAACCTTTGTATGGAATCTTTGCTTGAAGATTTCTTCCAAATAGGTCCAGACCCCACGCGCCGAGTTGGGAGGCTGTCGAACCAAGCTCGGGCATAATCGATCAGCATCTCGGGGAATAGCTTGCACATGTGTTCCTCTCTAAGGCCCTGGTTGTGCATGCTGTACCTGAAATGCGTTAAAAAGTTGAGGGGGTCATCCAGCCCATTGTAGGCCGGAATGTTTGGCAACTTGTACACCGTAGGGAGTTTGGTGTCAAGCAGCTCGTCGGTGAACGGGCTGACAAGTCGAGCTGGCTCCTTTTCACGTCGGTGTTGATTCCTCGGGGGACTGCGACTCTCGCTATAGCTCGGACTTCGGTACCTTCTGGGGCTCCGAGGTCGCCTTTGGGTATGATGTCGCCTGGGGCTCCACTGCGAGCTTGGGCTCTGACGTCGAGCTGAACCCCGCCAGGGATCGTGCCTCTCCTTTAGCTCCGGTTCCTATCTCTCGGTGTAGCGAGAAACTTTAGGCAGAGTTTTTTGCGTGGAACTCTCCCTAGCCTCGGGTATGGGAGACATCCGGGTCGTCGCGAGAAAGCGTTTGAAACGCTCCTTGTTCGCTTTAGCGAATTCGGCCGCGGCGTAGGTGGTGGCAAGGTCAAAGTCTCTGGAGGGATCATCCTCCTTCAACTCGGATCCCTTCGGCTCCGACTCGTCGTTGATTTCTTCGACGTACCCTTCTGGGGTATCACCCGTTCTGAAGGACTGTCCATTGTGTGTCCTCCGGTGCCGATTTTGCGAGGGGTTTCTCGCGGGCATCCCTTCGGAGGGGTTTCCTTCCATTGGATTCCTGGCGTGCCTCTCTTTTGGAACCGAACTGCCTTTCTGGCGATTCTCTTGGCTTATGGGGCAGCTTTCTGCTTCGTTAGGATTTCCGCGTTGGCTTTGGGCCTCCCGCACGCTCTGTGATCGTGTTACCATCATAAATCAGCTACGAACGAACCGTTGATCTCGTTCCCACAGACGGCGCCAATGATAGATCTAGGGTTTTCGAAAGTAGCTAAAAGAGACTATAACACGATGACACAAGGATTTACGTGGTTCGATCGATGTGATCTACGTCCACGGGAGAGAATATAGTGCTTTTATTATGCTTGAGAGTACAATGAGTATTGAATGAATCCCCTCCACCTCTAATCTAACATCTATTTATAAGCCTTGAACTAAGCCCTAACCCTTCTAGGGATCGAACTCCTTATACATATCTAGTTTCTTAATACATGCATATCCGATTCCCGTTTGTAGTAGAATTCTATCTTCTCCCAAAGTAGGGCTTCGTTACTTGATCTTCAAGGCAGATGTTGACTTTGTTTGGGCCGAACTCCGCGGGCCGAGCTTTAATATATAGGCCCAAATAGCCTTAGATCGGACCCAGGATGAGGCCGGTACTATCATATATATATGCACATAATGTAGTATTCACGAATGTGACACTAGATACAGAGGTTTGGCACATAAATATGGAATAAGGCATGAATATTGACTATTGTTTGATCCACCTTTTGCGTCGATGCTCATTACAAAATTTCAAACCGACATCCTCAAATTGATTCTCCTCCCACGTACTACATATATAATAATATTATAATTATGCCCCTTAGAGATGGATTAGTGGTAGAGTGTGAAGTAGAGAAATTTATCGGCGATTTCGATTTTACCAGCGGTTAACTATTTACCGTCAATCTCGGTGCCGGTGCGGTAAACAGTTTATGAGTTGGAAACATTCTCAGTAAATTATGGTTAACCGATTTTTTTTAATTATTTATTATAAATAATATATTATATATTATATATTATATAATATTAATATTAATCTAAATTATATATTTATATAATATTAATATTAATTTAAATTTCACTAAAAAAATTAATATTTTTTATTTTCATTTTTTTTTAATTTTCGGTTATTTTCGGTTTTGGTAAACAGACACTGAAACCAGCCGATTTTCGGTTTACCGAAAAATCAGCTCTATACGATTTCGATAAATGGATTTGGCGGATTTCGGTTGCGGTTAACCGAAAATTAGATTTCGGTTATCAGTGGTTAATCGAATTCCCAGCCCTAGTAGAGTAGGCTGTTTGAGGTCAAAGGTGTCGGGTTCAAACCCTGTTAATG
The DNA here is from genome assembly GCA_031470985.1 of Agastache rugosa. Taxonomy (NCBI): domain Eukaryota; kingdom Viridiplantae; phylum Streptophyta; class Magnoliopsida; order Lamiales; family Lamiaceae; genus Agastache; species Agastache rugosa. The sequence continues at coordinate 21,870,141 of CM062607.1, forward strand.
TCTTTATAGGTTGAGCATGTCACATTTGTATTTGGAAAATGTGGTTTACTTGTCTTGCCTGATTTGCAGGCTATTAAGCATGGACGGGGATTCATCCAGTTTGCAACACACCTATGGTAGTGGTTGTGGGTTCTCATAATATAAAAAAAAAATTATAATTATGATAATTTATTTCGGAAAGACAAATAGAAATTATATTATATTTATCTTTCATGCCACTTAGCATTTGAAAAGAACACACTGTAAAATTTAAGCCAAACATTATAAACATTGTTGAGGTGATCGGCCTATCAATTTGCAATAATTAAAATAAAATAAAATAGAAAAGTACAAGCTATCTCGAAGCCCATCTATCATATATGAATAGAAACACATTTCTTGTGAAACCATAAAATATAGAGTAAGTCTGTCTACCAATTCAACAGCTAGGATCACGTTGAACAGTAATAATCGATAACCGTTAATAATGAAAACAACCATATTTAGGATTTAAAATTCAAAACTCACATTTAGTATAAATTGAAAAAGTAAAAAAAAAAATCACATCTCATATCGTCACTCAACCAACTAAGCCGAAAGGAAGCAATCCCCCAAAATCGGTCAACTAGTGTTCCTAATGACACGCCCACCACTACCCTTCAAACTATGCATCAAAACAACGCCCACGACATGCACGTTTCTCACAAAACACATCATCTCCCACAACTAAGGGAGAAATAACTACCACCGGAGAGAGGAGAGAGAGAGAGCCAGTAGAGAGAGAAAATACTAGAGGAGAGAGAGAGAGGAGAGGTGAGAACTAGAGAGAGAGATCACCAGAGGAAGCATTTTGAGGCAAGAAAGAAAGTGAAAGAAAATAAAATTAATTAATCATGAAGGAGGAGCAATTGCAGCTTTGGAAAAAAAAGTCTCAATTTAACATTAAAAAAAGAATCCTCTGGCGGATCTCTATCCTACGCCGATACATTCGATCGGTTTGGAGCCACTTTCTTGCTTGCTGGAGCGGCAAGATTTCCGGCACCTATCGCCCTTTGCCTCCGAATGCCGCCGCCGCCACCACCACCGTCTCCTCCTCCTCCTCTTCCTCCTCCCCGCCGCCTGCCGGTGCGCTGCCGTTGCGGCTCAGCTATGGGAAGGATTCATCGGATTTGGTTTCTTTAAAGATTAGTCTCTTTGGCGATTCCAACATCGGGAAAACGAGTTTTCTGGTTAGTGATTTTCATTTTCTTTATATATATTTTTAAATTTTTAATTTAATGTTATCAATTTGTACCATCTGTATAAGAATTGAATTTTTGTTGATTTAAGATTCGGCTGAATGCGGTCTTTATATTGAAAGAACGAGAAGTAAAAAAGTACAAAAGAAAATGAACAGCTTAAAAAATCTTAAAATCATTAGGGGAAACCAAATAGGAAAATTCCTAAAGGAAAGAGCACCCGTCTAATGAATTATACGAGTAAAGAATGAGCCGTACGATCCATCTCCACGAACTTAACAATATCCGGATGAGGTCCTTCTCACAAGCCATCTTCAATAGTATCCGAGGCCATAGCATCAGCCGTCTGATTACCTTCTCTAAAAATATGTGATATTCCTGAAGGCTATCACTTTGCAGAAATCTAAATAGGATCCTCTATTACATTTTTATGTTGCATCCTCTATTGCATCGGTAGATGAATGCCATGTGAATTTGAATTAAATGATGTTAACTAATGGTATTAGTGAATGCATAAGGAAAGTCATAATCTACCAAGTTTAATTAGTGTAAAGAATGGAAAAGATTTTTAAAAGCAATATTAATTCCAAGCTCAGCAAATTTGATTGAAGTAATTGATCTATTTATTGTTTATTTTTTAGGGGAAATATTTTTTAATTTGTTATTAGCTCGATAATTTAAAAATATTGTATAAAAAATAAAATTCAGTATAAATAATGTAGTTTAATTGTATAATAAGATAAAAAGTCACTGTCCAAGATAATATATAAATTCTTTTTATATTAACTTCAATTAAAATGTTCCTCAAAAAAAAAAAAACTTCAATTAAAATGGCATTTAATTAGATAAGTGAATATAAAATATAAAATCTACTAATTTTTTTTTTTGGAATTAATGTAGTCGTGGGCTGGCCAACAAGTAGGTTTATGCTAACTTTCTTTCAGAAAAAATAATATTTTTTTATTTTAAATTTCAATTTATGCAATACAAAAATGTAATAGAGGATCCGAATTGAGCCTCGTAAGCACAACCTCTAATTTAAGATTTGGAATCTTGATTTAAGGATCTGATATGATTGATTGAATATCACAGTGTAAGATCAGAAAATTCATGCATTTTGTTTATTTAAGAAAATTTTATTGAAAATAACTGACACGTGATTTTTGGGTCTCAAATTGATAATTTCAATCATTCAGATAGGTTGAGTTTTTCATTCTTCACGTGTAAGATAGATATATATGTGACAATTTAATTTTCACTAGAAACATTACGTAAGATAAAAAATTTCAAGTTTCCTTTTTAGGTTATTATTTGCTAGCTAATTGTATTTGGGTTCAATTGAAGACAAAATATGCAGGGATAAAGAAAAAAGATGAAGAAATTACAGGGATGGAAATAAATCATGTGGACAAAATATTGGATGTCAAAGGGGCAAGGATTTCTTATACCATATGGGACGTGGGAGGTAGCAGCTTATTTAATTATTCATTCTCCATCAATTATTATTTTCATTTTTTTTATTACGTCAGAGTTCATTTTGTATATATATTCACATAAACACACGTATAGAAATTAGAAATGTACAAAAATAGTACTCTCTCCGTCCACAATAAATTTGCCACATTGTGAATGACACGAATTTTAATAATTTATTGGTTGATTGTGTTGTGAGTGGAATAAGGGTCCCACTTTTATATAATTGTAAATTGTGTTGTGAGTGAAAAAATAAGTGAGTTGTGTGGGGTCTATTACTATAAATGGATGTGACAATTTTTTTGTGGACAGACAAAAAATGATTTTGTGGCAAATTTATCGTGGACGGAGTGAGTAGCATTTTATGGATTAAAAAGTCTAATTATAGCACATTAAAAAAAAGCACTTCTGGACATTTTTGCCCTTCCTTTCTGATTTTACATTTTTTTTTTGGTGAAATCAATTGTCAATGATCAAATTTTCAGATGTGAAATCACCTCAGATAATATGTGAAAGCACATGCAAGTGTGTACATGTGTTTTCACGTAAGAACATTTGTGAAATCACAATTATGTCAAAATCGCACATATAATAATATGTGAATTCATATATTATTATACATTTTCACATATTTTAAAATGTGAATTCAGATGTACACATTTGTGCTTTCACATATTATACTGATAAAATGTGAATTCACATATTCTTTTATTTTCACATAATTGTGATTTCACAAATGTTCTTCAGTAAAAGTACATGTACACGTTTGTACTTTTCACATATTATCTGATGTGATTTCACATTTGAAAATTTTATCATTGACAATTGATTTCACACAAAAAAAATGTGAAATCGGGGAGGAAATACAAAAATGTACAGAAGTGCTATTTTTATTATTTTTTTTCAAAATGTGCTATAATTAGACTTTTTAATCCATAAAAGTGCTATTTTCCTATTTCTACCTATATATATTTTGTTTATTAATGAAATTATATACAAAATTACAACATTATAAAATGTTGAAAATGTAGTCCATCTCTTTTCTATTTATTTTTTTAGAAAATACAGTTTCATAATATAAAATTTTGACATTTTGTTATATTGTGTTAGGTGATGATTCTTCGCACCATCAAATTCCAACAGCATCTAAAGATTCTGTGGCTATGTTATTTATGTTTGATCTTACCAGTCGACGCACATTGAAAAGGTATGATCGCGGCCATATAATCAGGGCCGAATTTAAAATTTTTAGAACTAATAGACGACATTTTATTTATGCATGTACAAAGAGAGGGGTAAAATGTAAAATGCAATCTAATAAAAAAAGTACTCCCTCTGTCCCCCAAAAGTGTGGTCCAAATTTTATTATATGTGAGGTATAAAATATTAATTGGACCACACTTTTGGGGGACGGGGGGAATATTATTTTGTCTGGACGGTGGCCTGGTCATTATGGGATGTCCATCAAAAGTTTGGACATTCTATTTTTGTACATAATCCTACCATCAAGCTTTTAACTTTTACCTTCAAAATCTACATGACCGTGGGATCCTCCATCCACTTAGACTACTTTCTACCAATTTTTCTTAAAACCCTTTGACAATTCTTGATGTGAATTTTTGGTGGACGAATGAAGTATATATTTTTGTAGCGAATTTCAAGATTAGCCGAATGCTAATTTATAATGGTGGTTCTTGATCGCAGTGTGATCAGATGGTATCAAGAAGCCAGAAAATATAACCAGGTAAAATTTAAATATTATCTTCTCATAACTTGCTATTAAGATTCTACATTTCCTTAAATATTTTTTTGTCTGCCTTTCCCCCCTTCTTTCCGTATTACTTAGTATTTATTTATTTATTTTTGGTTGGAAACAAATTTTCTCTAACTTTATTAAATCTATTTGCTCAACGCAGACTGCAGTTCCAGTATTCATAGGGACTAAATTTGATGAATTTATCCAACTACCCATAGCTTTGCAATGGACAATTGCAAGCCAGGTAATTAATTATGTTATTATTACGTGCCAAGTCAAATTTACGAAACTTATACAGTACTTTTTTTCTTTATACTACTACACTTGTACTACATACCTCATTAATAAAATATATACAGCATGATTTGAAAAAATAGACGATCTCGTGTGTACAATTTAAAATTACATACTCACAAAATTTTTATTGAACATTTGATGAAATGACAGGCACGAGGGTATGCAAAGGCTCTCAATGCGCCATTATTTTTTTCCAGTGCAAAATACAACATAAATGTGAATAAGATCTTCAAATTCATCACAGCCAAGCTCTTCAATTTGAACTGGAAATTGGAGCGCAATCTCACCATTGGAGAACCCATTATTGATTTCTAATTTTCTTTTTATTTTTTCCCGAAATTCTCAGAAAATATTTTTGTAGAAATTTTTTAGTTGAGTGAATATTGACTGCAGCCAACCAGATGCCGGATTTGCTTAGGGCAATTTGGATATATTACGCTACATCTAGTGAAATATATCGATCGATATCGATATTTCACTTGTAGCGTACATTGACTAGATAAATGTACATCCGGTGATCTCGTGTTGTTTAGATAGTTTTGCAAAAGAAAAGGAGATGAATGTATATGTGCTTAAAGAAAGCACCACATCCCGATTCTTTGAATAAACTTTTTGTCTCTCTCTATCTCATAGCAATATTGATTATTTGGTACTACGTGAACGACTAAAACAGCACAAAGTCAAGGAAAAAATATTACTATTTTTTTAACCTCCATGTGGACCTAACTTTATAATTATGTTAAACTAGTACTCGCACCCGTGCGATGCACGGTTACTTATTTATATAGAAATATTATTTCATTAATACTACAATTAATGATAAATTACAAAGGTACAAAATATAAAATTAATTGAGGCATATCTGAATTAATAATGACCAGTTCGAGTTGCACACGTTAAATATCTATATATATGAAATAAGGTAAAGGTATGAATATCGTGTGTGTATATATACACACGTATGCTAACTAATAAAACTAATCAATTGTAATTACTAATTGGAAATCATAATATTAATTAAAAAAATGGAATATTACAAATTCTGAAACACTTCTTTGTACACAACATTAGTAGTGGATGTACCATCATTACTTTCTTCGTGCCCAATTAAAATTTTCAAACCACTACGACTGCATACTCTCGAAACAGCAACATATAATTGACCATGTGTGAAAACAGGTTTCGGTAAAAACAAACCAACGTGAGACAATGATTGACCCTGGCTCTTATTGATTGTCATTGCATATGAGACAATAAGAGAAAATTGACGTCTCTGGAACTTAAATGGCAATCTTGGATCGGCTGGAGTCAGAGACATTCTTGGAATCAATACTTTTTGTTCAACACTGTCTCCTGCAAGAATTTTTGCTTCCAAGACATGAGTACCAAGCTTTGTTATTGATAGATCTAGGGTTTGCGAAAGTAGCTAAAAGAAATAATAACACGATGACACAGCAATTTACGTGGTTCGATCGATGTGATCTACGTCCACGGGAGAGAATGCAGAGAGCTTTTATTATGCTTGAGAGTACAATGAGTATTGAATGTCCCCTACACCTCTAATCTTGCATCTATTTATAAGCATTGGGTTAAGCCCTAATCCTTCTAGAGATCGGACTCCTTATACATATCTGGTTGCTTGATACATGTATATCCGATTCCCATTCGTAGTAGAATTCTATCTTCTTCCAAAGTAGGGTTTCGTTACTTGGTCTTCAAGGCAGATGTGGACTTTGTTTGGGCCGAGCTTTAATATATAGGCCCAAATAGCCTTAGGTCGGGCCCAAGATGAGGCCGGTACTATCACATCCTCCCCCCAAAAAAGAGGAAAGAAGACATGTAGACGCAGACTACGAGGTCTAATTGCCGAGGTGATTGATCGCGCAAATCACTTGAACGAACTGAATTACCGAACTTATAATCCGAGCTGAAGCAGCAGGCATAAATATTTGAGCGATCTGAGTATCAGGGGCTTGTTATGTGCTTTTAGGTCGGTCAACAGGCACGGCCCATATAAATTTTAAAGGGCGGGGAAAGCAATGGGCCGTTTGAATTTTGTGGAGGGACGGTTCATGTTTCGAGAAAGGCGGGCCCCCGTCACACGTGTGTCAGACGCAACGGTGGGATTCAAATGTATATCCACAGAAGTTGAAACGTTTCTGCCCATATCACACTATTTCACATCCGCCGTCGTTAGCAGAAAAAAAACGCTTGCGCAGAAAAGTTCCTTCTTCCCCCAAAATCTTCAATTTGCTGCTTCCCGTACCGCCCTGCTCACGCCGTTGGTCCCTCGGTTCACAGTTGCAAATCCCCTGCCGGAGCATTTATCTTCTGTTTAACAAGTAAGTATGGCTTCCCATTCTCAATCTACAAGGGTTAGTGGGTCTTCATTGGCGAGTGCCGCAGATAGCAGTGTAGAGTTTAGGATTTTCTCCCTTGGATCCTCCATTTCTGTTGAAACTTTGATAGTGCCCCGGTGTGTAGAGGGGAAAGTGGCCGATTACCCCTCAGTTTTAAACGAGTGTAGGATAAAATGCCTCGCCCGATCGTATAATTTCCCTTCTGATGTGGTCTTGATAGAACCTCGTTCGGAGGATAGGGCATGTTCGCCCCCGATGGGGTTCGTTACCGTTTACGAGGACAGTCTGCATTCCGGTCTTCGTCTATCCCTCCCTGAGCCATTTGCCCAGCTCCAGAAGAAACTCGGTTTAGCGTTGGGGCAGATAATGCCTAATTCTTTTAGGCAATTTACTGATTTGGGTGTGGCAGCGATCCGTGAGGGTTACCAATTATCAGCCGAGCTCATTCACGAGCTCTTTGTCTTCAAAAAATCAGTGGACTGGTACTATGCTGCTGCCCGTACTGAGTTCAAGGGTCGAACTCAGAATAAAGTAGAAAAATGGCACTCGAGATACTTTTTCTGTCGTCATGAAAGTTTAGTCGAGCATATGTGGAGGGTAGGTAAGCCTTTTACGTGGGTGGGAGGCGAGGTGGATAAGGATCTGGAGGCTGCTGTTAGAGCAATGAGGACTTGTGGCCCCTTCAAGGGGAACTATGGCGAAGATTCCTTAGCTGAGGCGGGGTTGAGCCCGTTTGAGCCCCAGAGAATGGTGGATCCTGCAACGGGTGAGACCCCGCTAGTGCTATTAGGATTGTAATGCTTTTGTTTATTAATCATCCTAACTCTCGTCACGCTTTGTATCGCAGTGAAGTTCGGGAAGGTGAGGGGAGTCGATGCCAAGGCCGCAGCTCGAGGGAGTAAGAGGCCGAGGTCGTCAGGCCGATCTGCTTCCTCGTCTGACCTGGTTCAGCGGGCTGAGGTAACAGAGCCTACCACGACAGATGCTCGCTCTCCTTCCGCCAGTCCTCACAAAAAATCCAAAGTCCAGGATATCATCGAGGTCTCGGGTGGTGATAGGAGCCCGGTGGCCCCTTCAATGAGGCTGGAGGATCTTCCTTTTCCTGAGGTAAAGATTTATTGCCTTCGGTTATTCTCTTTCGGTATTTCTGCCCTATGCTTTTCTTTTGTTTAACTCCGCTTTTTCTTGTAGAGCCTCGGTAGGGTGATGAGATGGCTAGAAGATGGCGTCGGGCAGATGTCGGCTCGTCATGAGGACGAGAAGAGTCAGTACTCCGATAGGCTGACTTCGACCAAGGCTAAGCTGAAGAAGGCTGAGGGGGACCTGGTCAAGGCCAGAGAGGAGGTGAAGACTCTCAAGTCCGAGTTGGCCGTTCAGCTTGCGAAGGCCGAGGTGGAGGCTGAGAAAGCCCAGAAAAGATTTGAGGCCGAGCTGAGTGCAGCTAAAGACAGGGAGACCCAGCTGGCAGCTGGTCAAGGCGAGGTCTTACGGGCATTTACAAAGAGGCTTCTATTGTCGGAGAGCTTCTCCGGCCTGGCCAATGAGTTGGCTGGGCTTATCAATGGAAACTACGCTTTGGATGCTCTGGAGGAGGCCGCTAGAGAATTTCCCGGCTTGGATGCTTCCAAGTATGGCTACGAGCGCCTAGAGGATGCGGCTCTCCTTTCTCGGTACGCCAGCGTGATCCGAGATCACCTCAACCAGCTACCTGTCCTGGACGACCTTGCCAACTCGTCTGTTCTGCTATCCGCCGAGCAGATTGCCGCCTGCCCGACAGATCGGGACTCCACCCTGGACGCGGTCTTCGATGCTCTTCCTGATGAAGCCGAAGAAGGAGGCGAAACCCACGAAGAGGAAGTGGAGGAGGAACGGGAGGCCGGGACTGGTGAAAATCTGACCTCCAACAAGGACGTGGAGGACCCCCCCTCCGAGCAGCCACCTTCTCAAAATAAGGAGGTCGGCGATGTTTAGTGTAGTTTTTTTTTTTTTTTGTATATCTGTACTGAACATCTTCGAATCAATGAATTTGTTTTCTTCTTCTTGAGTGTAGAGCTTGGATTCTGTCGATATTTGTACTTTGCGCATACAAATAGCTCTCCTTTCTCAAGATGTGGTTGACCAACGGTCCATGGCTCAGCAATGGAGGGAGAAATGCCGCCGAGCTGAGGAGCTTTTCAGCCAAAAGTGTATTTTGCTGAAATCCCAAGAAGCCGAGCTGACGGGATGGCAGATGAAGTTTGAGGCACTTTGTGAGGAGGTCGAAGTCAAGCGGCTCGCTTTCCAAGAGAGTACCGACTTGCTTCAAGCCAAGCTTCTTCAGGCTGAGGAGGAGTTGGAAGTCGCCCGAGGTCGAGCCGGCCGCATTCCGAAAGATTACGAGATGATCGTCGAGGAGCATGCCGAGTATGAAGATATTATCCGTCGCGGCGGTGGTATCACCATCTCCGAGGCGGAATTAAAGGCAAACGAGGGTGCGGGCCGGTATAAGTGTATTTTGGACCGCCGACCTAAGTTACGGGCGCTTTTGGCACGTGGTCCGGGGGCAGACCTTTCTTCTTCTGTTCGGACGATGCCTGCTCGCGAGGTGAAAACGGCTTCGCGGGGACATCAGGTCGGTCCGAGCCAGGGTAGGCGAGCTGCTTGTCGCGGTTCGGCTACCCCGCGAGGTCGAAGTTCTCCTGCTGGAAGAAGTCGAGGTCGGGGGCGAGGTCGAATCTCAATTGATGATCTCCTAGGGCCCTCCTCCTTTGAGGAAGATTGGCTTAGCTTCAGCAAGAAACATCCTTCCCCCTAGATTAGCTCACTTCTGCCTGTAATTTATGTACACACAAACTGTTCCAAATAGTTAGAAGTAAATATATATATTGAGTTTTTGAACTTTCCTGTTCTTCGTGAAGATTACTTCCTTGGTTTTTTGCATGTTGCATCTTTTGGGGGAGTTGGACTCAGACCTCTTTGTGTTGACAAGGGAACCATGGTTCGGACCTTGTATTTTATTCTCCCGGGGGAACTTGGTTCCGACCCCAGTTGAGAACTAATTATCCTTCGGAGGGAGTTTGACTCGGACCTCGTGGGATCTTCCTTTTTGGAGGGAGACGAGCTCGGACCTCGGAAAGGGTTTCCTTTGCGCATTATAGGAATTTGTTACCCCATGTCGGGTCATTACTGACCACGCAAGGGAACCGTAGTTCGACCTTATGAGGGGATTTTGATATGATGGATACTTCGTATAAGCAAATCAAAAGACACGAGATGCAAGACAAAAAGGAAATTTTAAAAAATGACCAAAAACAAAGTAAAAAGAGTTTTGACGAGCTCGTTGAAAACAAAACATTAAGGACAAAAAAGACAAAAAAGAAAACCTAAGACTCTATATGCAAGATTTTGTTGCTTATACGAAGAATCTCTTTAGATGGGCGATGTGCCATGTTCTGGGTATTAGTTCGCCCGAAAGATAGGCGATTTTGTAAGCTCCTTTGCCGAGGACTTCGTGTACTCTGTAGGGCCCTTCCCACGTAGCTTCGAGCTTGCCGAGCTTCTCTGAGAGGCTGATCTCATTGTTTCGAAGCACAAGATCACCGACCTGGAACTGTTGGGGTTTGACCCTTTGGTTGTAATACCGAGCCATCTGCTGTTTGTACCGAGCTTCTTTTATACTAGCTAGTTCCCCTTTTTTCCTCCAATAAGTCTAGGTCGGTTCGGCGCTACTCTTCATTAGCTTTGGTGGAGAAATTGATAGTTCGGGGACTGGGTGCTCCGATCTCGACAGGTATGACTGCTTCAGACCCGTATACTAAACGGTACGGGGTTTCTCCCGTTGGAGTTCGGGGCGTAGTTCGGTACGACCACAGGACATTTTGGAGATTGTGGATCCACTCTGTTTTCTCCTTCTCTAGGCGGGTCTTGAGTCCGTTCACTATCGTCCTGTTGGTGACTTCAGTCTGGCCATTAGTTTGAGGTCGGTTGACCGAGGTGAACTTTTGCTGGATATTGAGTCCTTCACAGAATTCTCTGAATTCCCTGCTCGTGAATTGCGTTCCATTATCCGAGATGAGGACTCTTGGTACCCCGAACCGGCACACGATGTTTTTCCAGACGAAGTCAACGGCTTTATCACTTGTGACTTTTGTGGAAGGTTCAGCTTCTACCCACTTGGTGAAGTAGTCGACGGCGACTATTAGAAACCGTTTTTGCTTAGGTGCTGGGTAGAAAGGCCCTACGATGTCAATGCCCCACTCCATAAATGGCCACGGACTTTGAATAGTAGAGAGGTCGGTTTGGGGTAGTCTCGTCACTCTGGCTTGCAGCTGGCATTTTAGGCACTTCTTCACGAAGTCTTCCGCATCTTTTGCCATTGTTGGCCAATAGTACCCCCACCAAATGATCTTCTGAGCTAGCACCCGAGCTCCAATGTGGCTTCCGCACGATCCCGTGTGCACTTCATTTAATATGTAGTCCGCTTCCTTTGGTCCAACACATCTGAGCAGAGGCTGTAAGTAAGACTTTCGATAGAGGACCCCTCCCTCGAGGGCATACTGCGTGGATCTAGCTAGAATTTTTCTAGCCTCCGTCTTGTCTTCGGGCACTTCCCCGTTTCCCAAACATTTGATTAGGGGGGTCATCCAATTTGGGTCGTCTTCTATGATTGTATTGACTTCCGCCTCTTCTATACTCCTGTTACGGACTTCTTCCACTAGCGCCGAGCTGGATGGGGAGGTCGCCAGCTTACTTAGCTCATCAGCTCGGGTATTTTGGCTTCTGGGAATGCGGACTATTTTGAAGAATTGGAAAGACTGTCCAAGGAGCTTGACCTTCTCTAGGTACTTCTTCAGCTTCTCACTTTTCACTTCGTATTTCTCTAACACATGGTTGACCACGACTTTGGAATCACAATGGGCTTGGACAGCTCGTACCTGGAGGGTTTGGGCGAGGCGCAGTCCAGCAATGAGAGCTTCATATTCCGCCTCGTTATTCGTAGTGGAGAACTCGAATCGCAGCGAATATGTTAGTTCCTTCTTTTCTGGGCTGATGAGGAGTATGCCGGCTCCACTTCCTTTCTTTCCTGAAGCTCCATCCACGTACATCTCCCAGCAGTCCGGGGGTGTTTTCTCTGGGACTTCTTGGAGCCTGGTTTTGGCTTTGATTTCTTTTGGCTCCACGAGGTCCTTATACATAGCTTCTACAAGGAAGTCTGCCAGAGCCTGTCCTTTTATAGCTCGACGGGGACCGTATGATATAGAATGTTCTCCTAGCTTGATCGCCCATTTCGCGATTCTTCCTGAAGCTTCTGGCTTAGTGAGAACTTGTCGAAGTGGTAGATCGGTCAGAACTTGTATCGGGTGAGCTTGGAAGTAGGGCTTTAGGCGCCGAGCTGCGTTTATGAGGGCTAGGGCGACCTTCTCGAGAGGCTGATACCTCGTCTCTGGGTCTTTTAGGACTCGGCTGACAAAGTACACCGGTAGCTGCCGATCTCCTTCGTCTCGGACCAACACTGCACTTATTGCCTCCTCAGATGTTGCGAGGTATAGAGAGAGAGGTTCTTCCTTCTGGGGGACTGACAAGGTTGGTAAGTCCTCGAAGTGGCGCTTGAGCTCCTCAAAAGCTAGCTCGTGCTCTCGTCCCCATCCAAATTCCGGGGCCTTCTTGAGAATTTTGAAGATGGGAGCTGCCTCTCGGCAGCCTTGGAGAGGAAACGACTTAGCGCGGTTATGCACCCTGTCAACTTATGCACGTCGCGGATAGTCCGAGGTACCTTCATCTCCTGCACGGCTCTAATCTTCAGTGGATTGGCTTTGAGACCTTCTGGCGAGATCCAGCACCCTAAGAATTTTTCCAGATCGCACGTTGAAAGTGCACTTCTTCGGGTTCAGCTTGAGGTTCGCCTGCCTTAGTATGTGGAGCGTGGTTCGCAGGTCGCTCACCGCCGAGGCCTCTTCTTTACTCTTGACGACAATGTCGTCTACGTATACTTCGACCATCTTGCCGATGTGATCTCGGAAGAGGAAATCGACCATTCGCTGGTAGGTCGCCCCGGCATTCTTTAACCCGAAAGGCATATATTTGAATGCAAAGATCCCGAAGCTTGTTGCGAAAGCTGTCATGATTGCATCCCCCTCATCCATTAGAACCTGATAGTATCCTTTGTAGAGATCGAGAAAGCAGAGTACTCCGTGTCCCACCAAGGATTCGATCTTTTCATCGATGTTGGGGAGAGGATAGCAGTCTTTCGGGCAAGCTTTGTTGAGGTCGGTGTAATCTACACACATCCTCCACTCTCCTTCTTCTTTCTTTACCACTACCGGATTAGATAGCCAAATCGGGTACCTGACTTCAAACAGAAGCCCTGCTTTCAACCATTGCTGCACCTCGTTGTAGATAACTTGATTTCGTTCGGCAGCAAATGATCGCCGTTTCTGCTTGACCGGGGTCGAGTTCGGGTTAATGTTAAGCTTGTGCGTAATGATTTCCGACGACACCCCCGTCATGTCCGTTGGAGACCAGACGAAGACGTCTTGATATTCCCTTAGGAGCTGGATTACTTGCATGCGTGTTTGAGGTCCCCCGGCAAAGCCGACCTTGGCAACTTTCGCTGGATCTGCTTCGGACAGGTAACCCGTTCCGCCGGGTGTCTGGGATTGACGTCATTTCATCCGGCTCCTTGGGATACTTTGATTGCTATGCTTGGGGTTGACCTCGTAGAGCAACCTGCATGCACTCCTTGGCCTTTATCTGGTCACCTCGGACCGTAAGGGTTCCAGCCGAGGTCGGGATCTTCAACAGCAGGTGGTAGGGCGAAATGATGGCCCTGACTGCATTCAGCCAATCTCGACCTAGTATGATGTTGTAGGGGGAGTTCGCTTTAACCACATAGAACTGAACCAGCTTATTGACGCTGGTCGGCGGGTCGCCAATCGCAACGTCGAGCGCGATGGTCCCTTCAGTCGCGTCTCTTCTTTGCGTAAAGCTCTTGAGAGGCAGGGGTGTGGAATTCACCCGAGCTGGGTCGAGGCCCATCCTATCCAAGCAGTGTTGGAAGATGATGCTCACGCTGGCCCCACCATCGATGAATACGCGATGGACCATCTTGTTGGCCACTCCGACCTGTATAACCAGGGCGTCGTTGTGTGGTGTAGCGGTAGGCACAGGGTCATCCTCGGAGAATGTGACGGTTTCCCCCATCTTGAATCTCTTTTTCGTTTGCTCCTCACCCGATGGGACCGGTGGTCTGCGAGCTTCTGCCTTCAACCTGGTTTTTGTCTTGCCTGGGGGTAGCCCGGTGATGGTGGAGACCACTCCGTCGTACTGTGGTGCGTCGTACGGAGGGTCGTCATCCTCCTCGTCGTGATCGACCTTAGCTCGCTTATTGTGGGGAGCACAGCGACCTTGTCCTCCTTTCCGTTTTCCTTTCGTGTTTTTCTTCCCCCTGGCTTCGTATCTCTTCAGAGCTCCCTCTTGGGCTAACCTCTCTATCTGTTCCGCGAGGTCGCGGCAATCCTCCGTGTGGTGCCCATGGTCATCATGGAAGGAGCAGTGCTTGTTTTGGTCCCGAGGTTTAGATTTTGACATGGGACGGGGTTTAGCGAACCAGTCCTCGTGGAGTGCGAAGATCTCGGCATTCGTCTTCATAAAAGGAGATCGTTGGGACGGCTCTGGTCCCACCCGAGGTCCAAGCCGGGACTAGATTGGTCCGGATCCGAGCCGGGACTGGATAGGTCCTCTTTGGAGGCGCTCGTGGGCACTTCTCCGATCACGATCGCTCCGACCTCGATCCCCTTCAGTTCTCTTCTTCTCGGTCTCCTCCCGCTTCAGTCGGTCCACATCCTGGCCATCGGCGAACTGGTATACAATCTTCCACATCTTCTGGGCTGTCTCAGGCTTCCGCTTAGCGAGCTCTTGGTTTAGGGACCCGGGGGCAACTCTATTTCGGAAGGCCGAGATGAGGAAGACGTCGTCGATTTTATCGACCTTCAAGCTTTCCTGCATGAACCTGGAAGCGTACTCCCTTATAGATTCTTTGTCCTTTTGCTTCACCGATAGGAGGTATGCTGTGTCTCGGCGAGCCTGAACCTTCGTATGGAATCTTTGCTTGAATATTTTTTCCAAATAGGTCCAGGACCCCACGCCGCGCCGAAGGCTGTCAAACCAAGCTCGGGCATAATCGATCAGCATCTCGGGGAGTAGCTTGCACATGTGTTCCTCCCTGAGACCCTGGTTGTGCATGCTGTACCGGAAACGCGTTAGGAAGTTAAGGGGGTCGTCCAGCCCATTGTAGGCCGGTATGTTTGGCAATTTGTACACCGTGGGGAGTTTGGTGTCCGGCGCTCGTCGGTGAACGGGCCGATCAGCCGAGCCGGTTCCTTTTCATGTCGGTGTCGATTCCTCGCGGATCGCGACTCTCGCTATAGCTCGGGCTTCGATACCTTCTGGGGCCTCCGAGGTCGCCTTTGGGTATGATGTCGCCTGGGGCTACTCTGCGAGCTTGGACTCCGACGTCGATCCGAACCCCGCCGGGGCTCGCGCCTCTCCTTTAGCTCCGGTCCCGGTCTCTCGGTGTAGTGAGGAACTTTAGGCAGAGATTTTTGCGTGGAACTCTCCCTGGCTTCAAGTATGGGAGACATCCGGGTTGTCGCAAGAAAGCGTTTGAAACGCTCCTTGTTTGCTTTAGCGAATTCGGCCGCGGCGTAGGTGGTGGCAAGATCAAAGTCTCTGGAGAGATCATCCTCCTTCAACTCGGATCCCTTCGGCTCCGACTCGTCGTTGATCTCTAGCGCGGGCATCCTTTCGGAGGGATTTCCTTCTATTGGGTCCCTGGCGTGCCTTTCCTTTGGGACCGAACTGCCTTTCTGGCGATTCTCTTGGCTTATGGGGCAGCTTTCTGCTTCGTTAGGATTCCCTCGTTGGCTTTGGGCCTCCCGCATGCTTTGTGATCGCGTTACCATCGTAAATCAGCTACGTAAGAACCGTTGATGAGGTTCCCACAGACGGCGCCAATGATAGATCTAGGGTTTACGAAAGTAGCTAAAAGAAATAATAACACGATGACACAGCAATTTACGTGGTTCGATCGATGTGATCTACGTCCACGGGAGAGAATGCAGAGAGCTTTTATTATGCTTGAGAGTACAATGAGTATTGAATGTCCCCTACACCTCTAATCTTGCATCTATTTATAAGCATTGGGTTAAGCCCTAATCCTTCTAGAGATCGGACTCCTTATACATATCTGGTTGCTTGATACATGTATATCCGATTCCCATTCGTAGTAGAATTCTATCTTCTTCCAAAGTAGGGTTTCGTTACTTGGTCTTCAAGGCAGATGTGGACTTTGTTTGGGCCGAACTCTGTGGGCCGAGCTTTAATATATAGGCCCAAATAGCCTTAGGTCGGGCCCAAGATGAGGCCGGTACTATCAGTTATCATCAATCGAGTTCCATTACATAATCCATTAGCATGATCTATGTTTCTCAACAGCATGACAGGAGTTCCAATCTTCAAAATCAATTCATGATTTGGTACTCCAGAACACCTTATTGTATTCAGGAACTCAGGAGTATGTAATTGATGAAACAAATCGGTATTAGAATCTGACTTGCATGTAGAATCAGAACTTCGATATGATTGGTGCTCACTTTTGTTCAAAGAAGTCATATATTGATTAACGGATTCCACTGCCTCCAAAGTTGGAGCTAATATCGCTCTTTCTTGCAGAAGACTTGTATCTGACACGTCAGTCCTATAAGATGGGTAAGTACTGCTAACAATTGATGCAATTGGATCTTTACAATATTTTATCAAAATATCATCTGAAATGTCAACGTTAGCATGACCATCGTTAGCACCTCCAATAGTTCCATCACCAATGTTGGCAATCCAATCCGAGAATTCTTTCAGTTCCATAGTTTCATGACAGCGATCATTGTGTTTGAGTCTCATGTTTTTTGTTAATCGAAGAACTTTGCAATCTTTCCAAAGATATGACGAATTAATTGAAGAAAGAACAATATCTTGTCTGCTTCCTTTGGGTATAACAGGCAATATCTGACGAAAATCTCCTCCAAAAATAATTGTTTTACCTCCAAAAGGTTTTTCTTCATTCAATGGGTTCACAGATCGCATTATATCCCGAATACTTCTATCAACAGCTTCGAAACAATGTTTATGCATCATTGGAGCCTCATCCCAAATAATAAGCTTACATCGAACAATAAGTTCAGCAAGTTGACTTCCTTGTTTGATATTGCAAGTAGAATCTTTATTGACGTTGATAGGAATTTTAAAACGTGAATGAGCAGTTCTACCACCAGGCAAAAGAAGAGATGCAATACCACTTGAAGCAACATTTAGAACAATTTCACCTTTTGATCTCAGAGCAGCAGAAAGTGTTTTCCAAATAAATGTTTTTCCCGTGCCTCCATATCCATATACGAAAAACATTCCACCATGCAAAGAATAAACAGCACCCATGACTTCTTCATATACATTTTTTTGTTCATCTGTAAGCTTATCAACCAAAATCTTGTGTTCTTCCATCAACATATCTCTGTCATATCTCATTTCATCATTGACTAAACTATTTCCATCATTCTGAAAAAATTCAGAATTTGGATAAGGCATGCATTGGAAGTCTTGCAAACTTCTTCCAAAACTTCTCAATAATTTCTCAATTTCCACAAGAGCATAGCCTTTAATTTCATCATCACACATGTGCAGTTCTGTAAATGTATGTAATAATAGAAATAAATATTCAAGGTATAAAATTAAAATATGTTACTTTAAATATTTAAATGCTAAATTAAATAAATAGTTTGAAATAACATACCTGGATGATGTAGAATACATCGTCTATTATATAAAATATCTTCCGATAAATATGACCAACACTTATTCCATACTACTTCAGGAAGACTCAGATTGTCTGATGCTAACAATGTGACGAACAATTTCCTTAGAGATTGGCCAGATGCCCAAGAACTCGCTTCTATAATCCCATCAATATATTCTTTATCATCATCTAACAATCCGTAAGCAAAGCAAGCATCTCTGAACGTCTCATACGTAACACCTCTGACCGTCCTTATATCTTCGTAGCAAGTAGGGCCACGCACTATATTCAATAGACATCTCAAATAATATATTTCTCCACTTCCAGGATGAATATAAAATATTCTTCCAATTTTGCATCTTTGTTGTCTTGGAACCCATTCTTTTGTATCTTGTTTCCATACAAATTTTGTAGGAAATTCAGCATACGTTAGTTTTCTTGCTGCTGGATATTCCTTATTTGCTTTGAACCAAGCAAGGAACATAGTTTCATTTAGTGTAGCTCTATCAATAACAACATCGATAGGATCTAAATCAGAGAAAATGATGTTCTGCTCATTTGGGAGATGAAAACTCAACCTTTCAACAGGAGGATCTTTGTATTGAATTTCAAATCCAAGAATTCTCCATGCAGCTTCACAGGGAGAAATGTACCTACAATCATAGTACATATTGACTTCGTCGACATCTTTTCCTTTCTCTTCATCTTCGGCACTATGATTAAATGCTGCAGTAACACGATCGTGACCTTTATTGATGTACTTGAACAAATATTTGATCGATCGTGATTGGTTACACCATTCAACATTTATATGAGCACCATATTTCATGAGTAGATAACGGTTATGAGGAACGACGTATCTATTATCAAGAGACACGCCATTTTTCATAACAACTCTTCCATCATCTCTGCTTCTATAAACAGGATATCCATCTTCGTCTTTAGGAGTTACATCAACATATCTTTTTGGAAAATGCTTTGTGCAACGACCATTTGCCATACATGGAAAAGATCTTCTGGCAGCACCACATGGCCCATGAAGCATGAAATTCTGAACAGCAGAATAATAATGTGGGTCTGAATCTTCATCGGGTATCTCGGCAGATATAATCTTATCAATATCCTCAGGAGATGGATTTTTATATTTCTCTGCCAAAAATATTAAGATATGCGCATGGGGAAGACCTCGCTTTTGAAACTCAATAGTATAAACAACTGCAAAGGTATAGTAATTGTACAAAATTAAATATATATATAAATTTAATAGTACATGCATGATAATACATATATTTAACAAAATATAATAAAATTAAATTGATACCTGCTCTGACGCTGCCAAATATTTCCTTTTTTCGAATATCTCTTATCAAATTGTCCAATTTCATCTTAAAAACTCGACAAACAATATCCGGACGATCTTCTGGTTTTAAATTTCGGCTCTCCACAAATCTAACAATCTCTGGCCATCTTGGATTGCATGTAAATATAATGAACAAATTAGGATATCCAGCCCATCTACATATGGCCATTGCATCTTGATAGTTTTGAATCATATATCTAGCTCCTCATGTGAATGAAGACGACAATATTACTCGTTTTCCTTGGGTCGTTGGATTTGTTTCACCTCTAGTGAGAGCATCAGACAATCCTTTATACACATCACACCTCAATTGTTTTTGATGTGTACGTATGTATTTCAACCTTGATGACTCTACCATTGTATAAGCATCAACTACAAATTGTTGAAACAACCGTTTACACGACATAATTGTACTTGGCTCGCAGTCTCGTTCATGAAATCGATAAGCAAAATATTCTCTAATGCTTACACTCTTTCTTTTTCTATTAGACTTGCGATTTTCGGCAAAAGAAATATCTTCTCGATATTCATCTTCTCCATACGGGAACAATAATGGATACTGCAGACCAAGATATGATGCATGCAACTCATTTATCCTCTTCAATTGACGTGTTTGAGTTTCAACAATTATATCTCTCTCCCCTAAAGATTGATCAAAATCACCTACAACTAATGCTGCAACTTCGGACACAGAAGGAATATTATATCTGCAAGCATCTCGCCCCCTACCACCAATAAGCTTCAACTTGATATCTGAATTTCCATTATCAACAATAGTTTCTTTAGCCATTCTGAATGACTTAACAAAAACATTGTTGTCGTCCAACATATTCTTCAACTCAAACACAATCTCAGTATGTAGTTTATTTACATTCTTTTTCTGTCTACAAAAATACAAAATACAATATTAATTATTTCGCGAGAGAGTATGTCACTAAATAATAATTTGTCAAAATAAATGATATAATAATATAAGTAAACAAATAATAACTTACCTCACAGACATCAGTTTGTTTGAAACTTCATTTTCTGTATCATATATGTAAAGTTGACCAAATTTGGGAGGTGCTCCTTGAACAGGAATTAAACTACCAATTGCATGATAGTTTTGACCGTACATCCGAAACATAGGTGGCGAGTTTCCACTATTTAAGGATAGATCTATCTTTCCTCCCAATGATGTAAATGAAAACATGTTGTTATAAGAACGAATATTGTCCAAAAAATGTCGACTCTTTCGATCATTTTTGTAAATAAGTTCTTCTAACAAAGGTGGCGGACTTTTCATTGTTGGCAATTGAATCTCACCATTCATACAGCACAATGAGTATTTAGGATTTTGGGTCCTATTAATGCGTCCTAATCTTTCTTGGAACCAAAAATACGCACCACAAAATTCACACTTACAAATTGGATCATCAATATCCCAATATTCTGTTTAACAATAAATAAATTTATAAATTATATTCTATAAATGAATAGATATAAAATAAAATAATAACATAAAATAATCACAACAATTAATCTAAAACAATAAACATAATAATTAAGTGGTAAAAAATATCTTTAAATTTTAAACTTACCAAAAGAAGTATAAACATCAAAAGAATTCTTCTCTCCAGAAACTGTTGAACAAATAATTTAACGGAGATTATATACCAAACATTTCTTAAAAATTATGGAATATATTGATACAATACTCTAAAAAATAAAAATACTTGTATTGGAAATTTGATGAACTTGTACATCAAATAATAAATCATTTTGACATGGATTCTCGTTATTGAAATGAGTATTTTGAGAACATGAATGACTTTGAATTTCAGCTGTAAAAAAATATAGTACTCTTTTAATAAATAACAATCAATTTTATAACAAAATAAATAATATATGGATCAATAGTATAAAAATTAATCCTAAAAGCTCGCCTTGACGGTTCTGGTTAATCATTCCATCAATTTCAACAAACCCTGTGAAATAGACGATGAATGTTAACAAATATAAAACAATTGCATTCAACTCAAATATTGAAATGTAATAAAAATAATAGATACCTTTTTCAGACATATTGTTAACATGTATATCAATCAGTCCAATTTCATCAAAGGCTTCTTCAACGGTTAGATCACCTAAAGTAGCTCAAAAGAAAATTTTTGTAATATTGCATATTAATAATTATTTATAAAAATACGTATTTTTACAAAAATAAAAATAAAAACAACAAATATCACCTATTGCATGCGAGCTCTCAACATTTACATCAATTAATTCTCTGTCATCCAACAAACTTTCATATGTAAAATTATTTTTCTCATCTATAGCACTTCTTTCTTTACATCGAACTGAACAATCATTAATATCTGTAAATATGAAAAAACAAAAAGAATAGTTTAATATCAAAATTTACTCTTAAAAATAATTAATCTCCTTATAAATTATTGATATAATTCGTAGTGCAGTACACTAATTGAAACATAAATTGTAAAATAAATATTTAATTACCTTTATAACATATTTCTTTCACATATATATCAATCAAACCATTGTCCACCATCAGTTCATGATCTGCAAAATTAATAATAACATTAACTGCAAATTAATATTGATAAATGTTATATATACATACATGTATATATTTATATATAAGTGATTAAAACTTGATAGTCATAAATGACCTATTTACTCATACATTAATCTGACCAAACATCTACTACAAAAATAAAATCTACATGAATTTTTCTTTTTCTAAAGGAGAGCTACAGTATGTACAGTTGGAGTGAGATGTCAATGGATGACTTCACAAAATAGTCTTTAAACCCTAATTTTCAACTAATTTAGTGTGTGTTAACGCCGCACAACACACACTCTACACCACTGAGTCGAGCAGACTTTCTTTCTCTATTCTCTTCTTCTCTGTATTTTTTATCTTACCTTATTTTTCAGTTTTCTCTTTATATTATGAACCCAAATTTATCAAAATAGTACTACAAAATTATGGAAAACATAAATCAAACTAAGAAAATAACTTTATCAATAATATTAAGGCAAATATCTCTTATGCTGTAGAAGAATGAAACCGCATTTTCAGCGAGAATTTAAGATAACGACAACTTCAAATTTTAATATTTAATTTTCTTTGTTTAACATCACATTTCCTTCATATAAAAATTCCCCACACCCAATGTAAGACAAAACGGAATCACCAAGAAGATTAAATATCAATTGAGAAAAAATAATTACCCAACCTTCAATAAAGAAGTGATTAAGTAATCCTATCCTTAGTTGGGTTGTCGCCGTCTACAGCTATGATTTGCAACTTATTCTACTATATTATTATATTGAGGATTTTCTATTTTTTTTTTAAGTTTATGACTAAACTGATCAGAGAATTAAGATGCCATATCCATAAAATTATATAAGAAATATTGTGTAATTTTTTTATTTTAAAAATATCAAATATTTTGTGAAGATAATCATAAACAAAATATGAAAAGAAGTCATAAACTTATGAAAGCTATAAATTTTTTAATTCGGACCAGTCATGGGATAGTCCATTTATTCAAAATTCAAAATGATAATATAATAGAAAACTAACAGATAATATAGCTGAATTAAAATTGAAAAGTGGACGGTCCATTTTGCTAAAAATTCAAAACGTATACCAGCTGGAGTCCATTTATTGAAAATTTAATTTAGCTGAATTAAAAAATAATTTAAACCTTCTGAATTCACAAAATACAGCTGGAGTACACTGCTCAATGAGTTGTCTTGCACAGAAGAAAAAAAGAAGACTTCACAAACCCTAAAATACAACTATATATATGTATATATACGTGTTTAGTGCACTATTGTGAATCTTTAGGGTGTGCGCCGCAATACAGACTCACACTCTCAACCGAGTTCTTTTCTCCACTTATCTTATTTCTTAGTTCTCTATTTTCTTGTCTCTGATTCTTTGTTAGTTCCCTTCTCAGATTCTTCCATAGTTCTCTATTTTCATCTCTCTTTTATTATAGTCTTCAAATTAGAATCGAAATCTGAAATCTCCGCACTATTAATGAAATACACTATTGTCAGCTCTAATACGTAGCTGCGGCGGGTATTTCCGGCGGTGATGGAGTAAGAAGGAGAGGGAAAAATCATTAGTTCAGACAGATTTGAGGCTTCAAGGTGCAGAGACTTAGATCTGAAAAATCTATATTTAGAGAGACACTTGGATCTGGAAAATGAATTTCAAGAGAGACTTGGATCTGGAATATGAATCTCAAGATGAGTATGCAAATACTCTGTTTCTAAAGATTTTTTTAAATAATTTTCTTATTTATAATATTTCCTAATATTTTCATAATGTACAGGTATTACTTTTGATTCAAGACTGACCTTGATCCTTCTAATGACATAAATTATCTACAAAGATCAATACTACCTACAGAGTGAGTATTGATAACATGTTGTAATATTTTTTTGTTTTGCCTTTTGTATCAACTAACAGTGCAGTCTAATATAATCTAATTCATTTTCCTTTTTTTTTCGATTCCCCTAACATTTGAAAAATAGAATTCTGATGATTTAAGAGTTTTAACAGAGATCTCAGATAATCGTCTTTAGTAGATCTATGAATTGTTTTTTATCTACTATAATATTAAATTGGTAATACACTACTCATTTCGTTATAAACAGATGAGGCACTGCCAAAAGAAGATTACACTCATTCATGAAGAGTTGTTAAATCGAAATTGCGATGAAGATGACATGCTTATTTCAAACGATTCGGGTAAGTTTACCTATTTTATGAAAGATAATCTGTAAATTTAAAAAAAAAATACCAGACTCCTTATCGAAATTTGTTGTTCTTCTTTTCTTTCTATTCTTGCTCTCAGACCGGCAATTATGCTTTTCCATCTTTTCTCTTCTCTTCAACCGTTCATGAGTCTTTTCAAATTTGAAATTCTTCTTATAATTTCTTTCGTATACGCTTATCTAATATTTGTGATTGTTAACTGCTTTTTGCGCAATTTAATCCCTTCTGAAAAATATTTGAAAATAATATAAAATAAACCATTATTTTCTAATTTTTGTATATAGAAATTATTTATCTTTTATGAATATTTTATTACTTTAAATATATTAAATATAGTGTTATATTGCCATCAATATATTTTTTAATATACTGTTATATTATTTATCTTTTATGAATATTATATTACTTTAATATACTTGAATATTGCTCCCAAAAAGTAAAAATTGTTCGAAATATTTTTGGTTTATTAATGTCCTGCATGAAAAATGTATTAATTGACTGTGAATGGTTTTAAAATGTAGTTAATGTCTATTATTTTCAGAATTATTTTAGAGGAGATACATGATGTGAATGATTAAGTTTTTTCTTAGATTATTGTTTATTTTTGCTATATTTATTTTGATTCTCTCGAGTTGATTTCAAAAGCTTACATATTTTGTGAATGGATTCAGTTTATTGTAGTGGATTTTTATTTTTATCTTTATATTGTTTGATGTGATAAATGATTATATTTTTTATGAGTGGATGTTTTATATTGTCGTATTTATTTTAATGGTCAAAATTGTAACATGCAATTAAATGAATTTTGCATAGTTAATTTGTAATAATTTATGAACAGAAGTAGTAATATTCAATAAAAGAAATTAATTAAAATCTAGCTATGCCTTAGGGAATTCACAAATCGAAAACCTCAAGGCTCGAGCCTCACAAAAACCTTTCGAGAATTTTCTAATGATAAAATCTCGAGGAGGAAAGAGCACTCGATTAGGGAATTCAAAATACTTAACAAACTAATAAAAACTAAATCTATTGCCAAAACTTCTTAATCCTCCATTTTAATAAGCCTCCTTTTCTTCTTCCCGACAGAGCTTGAAGTTTCGCCAATCAGTTGCAAGTCATCTTCTTTTCCTTCAATCCTTTCTTTTGCAGCTTCTTTTGGGTCAATCTGTAATCCATTTTTTGATGATAAAAGTCTTGTTTTTAATGTATAAATAAAACATAATTATCATTAAGGTAGTTAAGTTAAAAAATTTAACCTTCGAAAATTCAAGTTTGTCACTATCGAAATGAATTTTCATCCCCTGATGCTCTGAATAGTTTCCACAAAAAGCCTTGATTTCTTCAGTCTCATATATAACTTTCAACACATTATATGCCCCTCTGAATTTGTTAATTTCTTCTCCTTTAATGAGCAATGCTGTTTGACCGGAGTTAATTGTCACCTTGAATAGAGCTTTCTTTCCACATAGACTATATATTTCTGAAGGCAAGTCATCTAGCTCTCCAGCCTATAATGAATAGCAGTTGTATACTTATCGTGTAAACTTAATAAATATTAATTGAGTACAAAATAATACACTAAAGTTCTTTACTGGATTCAAATCTGATGCAGTTTTTCCTATGAGGGCCATACACTCTCTATCCCAAAGATGAAATGATGTTACTCCATGTTCATCTGCTACTCCAATGGTCAGCTGATATCTATATATACAATAATAATGTAATATATTAGTAGTTTATAAGTTGAATAAAACTTCAATAATTTGATAACACAACCTTTTTCTTCCCTCTACATCCTTGCTACCATATTTCTCACAAATGAACTTCTGACTATCCGGTTTCAATTTCGAGAAACATGATGTACATGCTAAGTAAGCCCATGCACCTATGGTATCCACTTGATAAATTTCTGCAAATACCCAGAACTTTCCAGTCTACATAATAAAAATTGTAATAGATGTAAGCCATTTCAATAAAATTAATTTGAGAAATATTTAACAGAAATAAATAAAATTTTATACAGATTATACCTTTCCTTCTTTCTGAATTTCTGATATTGTCTTTAGAGGTATGTCATAATCCTCATCAAAAGAGTAGTGCAAAGTTTTTGGCATGTAGGAGCAAACCAAATAATTGTTGTTTGCATCATTTTCCAAGAATCTGAACATTTGTGTTAAAATATTTAATTGTATATATCATTAATTATTAGTAAAAAATCTGAACACTGAATTTAATTATATAAATTTACTTACTTCGTTTTGAAATCTTTGATTTCTTGAAGAGAGTCATCGAAAATAACATTGGTAGCGCAATAGGAATTTGTGACCCTTACTTCACCTGTAATGAACAGAAAATAAAATAAATAGATGACTAATATTTTTGTGAAGACCGATTGTTTAGATAATAAGATGAATTTACCTCTAAATGAACTTGGCCTGCAAAACTGAATAATTATGCATATTGGTCCTTCCAGATCATTGTTTAGATATCCCATTAGTTCATCAGCATATGCTTCCCATAGTGTGCAAGCCAATGTATTTTTCCTTAATATTTAAAAAATTTCATTTCAAAATCATTACTGACTTTTGGAATTGTTAAAAATTTGAAGAAATATCTTACTCCACATCCTGTAGAACAATGTCAATAAGCCTAGTGCTTAATCCGTTTCTTTCCTTCTCTTGTGGTTTATACCTTGAAACCAGAACTCCAATGATATCTACATATCAATAAAATAATTATTAATTTTTCTATACATGGAAATGTATAATAAATATATAAAAAATATAGAAGTTTATCTTACCAAACATGTTTCCATCTTGCACATTTTCGATCGCAACAATTTCTTTAAATGATTTGAAATTGAAAATTTCCTTGGGAAATTTGTCATCAAATACTTCAACAATTTTTGTATGTCGAAATATGAGAATTTTAAAGCTGCATTCGGTAGTTTTGTATCTTGCTGTATGATTTCCCCCTACATACTCCATGATAGCATAGACTTTTCCAACTTCTAGCTCTGATTTGAACTTTGCAATAAGTGGACGTTGGATTGAAGCATGGACTCTTGCACCCTGAAAAATTTAAACTATTATTTATTAGTCATAACACAAATTGAATGTATAACAAAACTATTCGTATCATTTTTCTCACCTTTTTATCATGGAATATGCATTCCATGGTAAAAATTTTTGTTTTATCCTTGAACTCGGGTACATCGTAAATCCGTATGAGGCGTAACTCAATTCCGAACTTGCCTTTTCCTGCCTGTAGCTCATCAACTGTTCCAAATACCGGAGCCATAATGTAACGACAGAATTTTTGCTATTAGTTAATTGATTGACTTGTGTTCTTTTACTAATTAAGTTGTAGTTATTTATAAGTCTGAAATTATATGTTTTGTGATGCCACTCCTTTATAACCGCTAATTCATGGTCACGTCCACAAAATTAATATTTTTTAATTCATCACAGTTAATTGATCGTGGGAGTGAGTTTGTTTTTTTGTGGAGCAATTTTTCTGTTGTGGTGTTTCGTGATTTATTGTTGATCATGTGTGAAATATTTATATTTATCCATTTACTTATTTATGTATATTCATCCAATACGTGGCCACTTTTTAGCTTGTAAAAAAGCAATACTTGTCATACCATGTGTAATTGATAAAAATTATTTTAATTTAACTCAAATTTATTCTATGTGTCATCTTTGGAGAAATATTAAAAGTATATGTGTTGTTAATAGCACCTTATACTGTTTTGGAACTTTTAATTTTGAAAAAGCTGCCCATAAGCTCCGTATATTTTTTATTTGTAATATGTATTTTTTTGTTTCAAAATTTTATTTGAGTTTGTAATATGCATTAATTGTTTTTCTATTATTTTTGTTTAGATTGTGAGGAAGATTAATTGATTTGGTGGCTCGAAAGAAAACAAAAGGCTGCTATGTACATTTACTTTTATCTTTATTTATTTGTAATTGTATTTTATTTTATTTAATTATTATTAAAATTGTGAGGTAGATTAATTGATTTGGTGGCTCGAAAGAAAATAAAAGGTTGTGATGTACTTTTATTTTATCTTTATTCATTTGTAATTGTATTTTATTTAATTGTTATTAAAATTCTGTACCGTGCAATTAATTTCAGATTGAAAACTTCCGTTCACACTGTATGTTATGAATTTGTCCTTGAAACTTAATTTAGTTACAAAATTGCCATTGAATTGAATTTGCAATTAATTTTAAATTGAAAACTCTCTTTAATATATAATAGATTTGTAGAATTAAATATTAGAATAGTTTTTTTTTTGTAATTAAATAAATATTATAATATAGATACTAGTTGTTGTATTAAGGTTTCACTTTTGACTGAGTGTATAAATAGCTAGGCATCCGTCCCTTGTATTTTACAGAACAAGCTTTCACAATTCTAAAAAGAAAGTTTTCCCGAAATTCTAATAGCCCTTCCGCCAGGCTCACTTTCAAATTAGGGCTGACAAATCGTACGTGTCGAGTTGTTGTTGTGTTCACCTGATAACGACAAGATTTATTAAGGCCAAACACGAACATGACTTGTTAAAGATCTGCTCAACTCGAACATAAACACAAATAATACCTGAACACGACACGAACACGATTTCTTTTGTGTTGACACGACACGATAATGACACGAATAAAACCTGATTTTATCCCTAGAAAATAAAAAATTAATATAAAAAATAATTCCTATCGGGTTACACAAACCCGACCTGTATCCAACATGAACATGACACGATAATTTCTTGTCTTATCATTGTCAACATGATAACAACATGAACACGATAAGGCCTAATTAACACTAATACATTAATTTCATGTCGAATTATCATATTCGTGTCAGATTATCGTGTCGTGTCAAAAATTATAATTCCTTCTTTCAATACCGAAATGATTATTTGGTTCCATTTGGTCTCCTCAACCTTAAAAATGACTCAATTGAACCCCTTCTCAAGACGATATAAATAATGATGTCATGCTAATATCGATTTCGTTTGTTTTAGACGATATAAATAATGATGTCTTGCCAATAACGATTTATTTCGCTAGTTTTGCCATTTGCACACACATTAATACACATTTCGGTGCAAAATTGAATCCCGGTGAAAAAAAAATCTAGAATTCCATTTTTTTGATACAAAAAAAAAAAAAAAACTACAATTTAAATAAACCTGATAAAAGCATTCTGAAGATGAACCTTCCAAATTAAATTGGGTTATTAATTCTTTCACAAAATAGGCCAAAATGGGCCTGAGAAATAATATTGGGCTTAATAAAATTATAAACCTTTCTAGCCGGGCCACCAATGAATTTAGCTATTGTATCACGATGAAAAATGTTGGATTGCATGGCATTTCAAATTTTTTAGAGGAAAAAAATTGTAAATGTAATAAAAAGTATTCCCTCTATCCCACAAAAATATTCCAACTTTGGGCGACACGAATTTTAAGAAATTTTAGGTGAGTATGTTGTGAGTGGAGAAATGGCTCCACTTGATAAGTGGAGAAGGGGTTCCAAAAGTGGAAAATGGATGTTTTTTTTAAACATACCAAAATTATAAATTGTGAATGTTTTTATGGGATGGAAGGAGTAGTAATCAATAATTAAAATGCATTGGGAATAAATAATAATGTACTTCCACAATAGAAATTGGGCAATCATATCCCAAATCTGCAAATCTGAAAATGAAAAAAAAAACTCCAAAATTGCCCAAGCAATGTCCCACAAAATTGAACCATATGGAGAGAAAAAAAAAAAAGAAAAGAATGAAACTCACAATAGAATCGGAAATTCTATACATAGTTTCATTTATTTATTTTTCAATTGTAGCTTCCATATAATACAACCTTTATATGCTGCTAGATGGCTCTCCCTACTAAAAATATAGTATAAATACTTTAAAAAATAGGGAAAAGAAAACTCATAATCTCCATTTCTTTTCCAAATTATAACCTTCCTCAATACAAAATTCTAACATCGAATAGGCCTTACCCTAAGTCCCTAACATATTTGAAAAATAAATTCGAACTTGAAATCTCAATCCCGAAATTCAAACAATCCTAAAAAAAAATTGTAACACATCAAAATAGGACATAATACACAGTGGCCTTAATTTAAGAATAGAAAATTAAAGGAAAGTAAAAATTAAAAAAAGAAAGGAATAGTTATGATTATTAATCAACTCGCAGTAAAAAACGAAGTAATTTGGTGGTTTGCGTAGATCATTTTGCTTAGTGGACTCATCAGTCATACTTTCCGCTGCAAAACTTTCACTTTCTTTTCTTTTTTTGACTTTTTTCTGAAATAATTATTCCATCTTTTTTTTTTATATAATTATACATATAATTTTAGATAAGACATATTAGAATCAAAGATCAGCGTTGTATAGTCATTTCCATTAAAAAATGGTAAGAATTAATCGAAACCAATAAAAAAAATTAACCTAGTAAATATTCCAGGTTTTTTTTTTTTTTTGTAAGGGGAGTGAATATTCCAGTTGAGGTCAAAACAATCTGATCTAAAATTATTTTTTGTTATTTTTGAAGATTCGAAAGATTATATGAGCTTTTGTTTATTCGAAGATGCTGGTAGCTTTATATTTGTGGGACTTTGAAGATCATATGCTCTATTTTTATAAATAGATTAAAACATAGAAAATGAGCGGACCGGCGAGATATATATATATATATATATATATATATATATTAATCACTTTTCCCGTAAAAAATAAGAATAGTGCATGTTATGTACTAAACTAATGCATTTTAAATATTATTATAATGCATCATCATAATAATGCATTTTTGGGTTACTATAATGTATTATTATGATAATGCATTCCATGTTCAATTATAATGCATCGGTTAATGACAACCGTAGATCTATGAAAATCAATGGTCCAGACCGCTTTTCAGTTCTTACGGGAAAATGGTTTTGCATACGATCTCTTCCCTATATATATATATATATATATATATATATATATATATATATATTAAAACAATATAGTGGAATTGCAAATCAATTGCAATTCAATTTTGATGGCAATTTTGTTAATTATATAAAGTTGAAGGTAACAGATTCTACACAATATTATGTATAAAACATATAATTAAAATAGAATTGAGGCAATTTAAAATAGAGTATATTTTTTGAAATAAATCTAAAAATATTATATAATTTTAAATATGTGTGTTTTGAATTGTTATTATTATTTTGGTTCTTATTTAATTATTTTGTTGTTCTCTTTAAATTTTTAACCTATTAGCTCATTTTATCTTTAAATAAAATATTTTTATCATTCGAATTTATAATATATATACTAGTCTAAATTAAAAAAGAAAAATACTTTGTTCTCATTTATTGCCATTTTAATTAATTTAAAAATTATGTTCTTACTTTCCCAACCGATCTTAACTACCTCAACTCCAAAGGGGCCCACACTAGGATTCCACATTGTGGGCACCCTTATTTCCCCACATTCACACCTTCAAACAATATAAATTCCTTCTTCCACAATCATCCTCACCCTCTCTCCTAAAAATTCTTTTCTTAACCCAAAAATAAAATAAAATCCCTCCTTCAGTTACCAAAACTCTTCAACCTTCTTCCCTTTCATCCATGGAGATGAACTCATCGATCGAGGACAAAGACATCGACGCCGTCGCGCCGGAGGAGAGCGGTTGGACGGCATATTTGGAGGATTTTTCTTGCAACAACGACAGTTTTGTGAGCAGCTCTTCTTTAATTTCTGATGCAGCGTGGAATGGTTCAGACAGCATAAGAAGATTGAATTTGAACAAGTTGAAGAGGAATACGAATCGTAGGAAGAAGTATACGTATGAATACGATGATGATTTGGAAGATACGGCTAGCTCTCCTGTTAATAGCCCTAAGGTGATCATCAAATATTTTTTCGTATTGGTACGAGATTTTCTGTTACATTAACGTGATAGATATTTTAAATTCAATCTACGAGATTTTTATTTTTATTTTTATTTTTTTACGGAATATGATCTATAAATATATATAGCTGACTTCATTCACATAGTGAGATAGAGGTTGAGTTTGTATCTGGGTTTGAGATGATTTTTTTTTCCCCTTGAATAATTAGTTTGTTAATTTCAGAAAATTGTTAAAAAAAAATAATATGGTTAGGAGAATTTGAGTATCTGATGAAGGGTTATATGCTAAAGATACTAGCGTCCCTCAAAAACTCGTATAAATTTAAATTATTATATACTAACTTGCTAACTTTTAGAATAATAAAATGTAATTCTCAATTTTTAATTTTATTTTTTTATTTTGTGGAATAGGTAAGCACGATGAAGCAGATGGAGGTCAACCACAGAAAGATTGATGATGTTGCTTCTTGTGATTTTCTGGTAACAAGTTGTATTTATTTATTTAATTTTTGATTATCAATAATTCCTTATGATCGTGCCCTCTTAACTAATTTATTTAATTCTATACTTTTTAGGGCCAGCAGTCAAGTTCAAATAATTTCTTCAAAGACGATATAGAAAAAAGAAATACGAAAAATGTGATCGACAACAAAAGTAATAGTAATATTAATGATCAGTATGCGGAGCTAAAGAAGAGGGGATTATGTTTGGTGCCAATGTCAGCATTGATGAACTACATTGGCTGAAGATAAAAATCATAAATTCTATCTCGATCTTTCGCGCTTATGGTAAAATAAATAAATATATATATATATACACACGTAGAGTGTATAATAAAATAGTTATTAGATTGACTATTGTATATAATTTTCTTCACCATTCCCATTCTTCCACATGGTTATATATGTGGCAAGATTTTAAAGGGGGGTTGTAAGAACAAATTTTATTTAACTTTTTTTAGTGTGTGATGTAAGTACGTGGTATTATCTAGAGCTGAATTTTATGAGTGTGATTGTACCAGTGAATTTGTCATACTTGATTATGAAATTAATAAATCTGGCTGCATTGTTACTCAACAAATTTAAATCAAATTGTCCGATATTCGACTTGCAATTAATTCATATATTATTAAAAGGTTTCTTGGTTTAGAAGCTTAGACTTATGTCTAATTATAGAATGTCGGATGAATTTTCCGAACTAGCAACATATATATCTATTTCATTCTGAATTTATAATTTCACACGATTTTTTAAACGTTGCGATTACAATACTACCTTTTAATTTTTGTAATTTTAATAATTGTTTTTGGCAAGAAGTCTTTTTAATGGTTCATATCAATTATAAAAGTTAAAAAGGTTGTATTGTAATTGCAACATTTAAAAACCGTGTTAAAATTATAAATTCAACTGAAAATGTTTTTTTTTTCTTCGGGCAATTGACCTTGGAAATTTAATTTATTTGAGCTCGTAAAGTCAATGTACTCGAGTTTTAACCATGCATATTCGATTTTGTAAAATCTCTACTGTATTATAATTATATGAGTTGAGCATAACTAAAAGGATGAAGATTTTCAAGTGATAATATTTAATTGTTTGACTGAATTGTTTACACGTTTATTTAATTTGCTTAATTATACGTGGTGGAGGATTTTCGATCTAATTTGATTATAATGTGACATATTAACAGAAAGGAACTATCAAGATTAATTAAAGTCAAGATAAACCAAAACTAACAAGAATAATTGATTAAAAACCATTAATTTTTCTTTCTTTTTAGCTAAAGCGCATAAATTTTCTTTATCACCGGCCAGATAATAGGTAGGTTAATTTATATGCGTTTATAACAAGTATTCTACCTCACTACCAAAAATTACTTTATTAGGAGTCACATATATAATACTGAGTAAATAAATATTAAAATCTAGAAGTTTAGTGAAGTTTTGTACTTTTTTAGGTCAAATGTCATGAAGAGAAGTATTATCTACTTGTAACTTGTTTCCAACTGTTTCCTCATAAACTTGACCTATAAGAAAACCTAGTGATTCTTTGAGGAAAAAGCATAATTAACTACTAAGTAGCTATTTTTAACAATTATCTATATATATATATATATATTTTAGTTTTTAACAATTATATTTTATTCCCTAAAAAAATAATTATATTTTATATATAAACAATTGTATACTAGTAAGTAGCTCGTCGGAATTCGACGGAAAATAATTTTATGTTTTAATTTATATGTATATATTTTAAAAATAATTTTATTTTTTATTTAAAAATTGTGATATTGTTTGCGTTAATTATTAATCAAACTTAGAAAATTAATTTATTTCACGTATCTAAATTTATAATTAAAAATGATAATGGATCGGGTATACTCAATCATTATGTATTTTCTAAATCTAAATTTGTTAAGAATTTTTCTACATGTTCGTTCTAATCTCGGTTAAAATAATGACTTTAATATTCGATAAAAATATGAACACCCCAAGTAAAATTAATTAAAATTAGTAAAAATCATTCTTTCTATATTATTTGAACCGTCTTGTTGGTTTATGCTAAATTACTCGATAAAAATATAAACAAAGTTAATATTAATTAAAATTTATAAAAATTATTCTTTTTAAGTATGTTTGAATCATCTCGTTGGTTTATGTTAAATCGATATCTCTAATCTTTGCCAAAATGCGGAAAAAAAAATATTTACATCTTCAAAATAATATTAATTAAAATTAGTAAAAATCATTCTTTCTATGTTATTTAAACCGTCTTGTTGGTTTATGCTAAATTACTCGATAAAAATATAAACAAAGTTAATATTAATTAAAATTAGTAAAAATCCTTCTTTTTAAGTATATTTGAACCGTCTCGTTAGTTCATGTTAAATCGATATTTCTAATCTTTGCCAAAATGCGGAAAAAAATATGTTTACATCTTCAAGTTTTATTGTTCTTTTCTTTAGCTACATATCCCACATTTGATTCAATATATATATTTTATAGAAAACACTAATCGAATTTTTAGGAAAACATGAATGGAAAATAAAAAGGATTCCATATAGACATGTTGATTAAATATATTTATTTAGTCTTTCATAGGGATTTTCATATACAAATTTTCTATAGATTATTATATATGAATTAAGAATGTATAAAATAAGGGTTTATAAGAATGCATTCCGAAATTGTTATTATTTTAATATGGATAATATAAGAATTTAATTAAATAGAGGGAAAGATAAATATGAGATGTGATTAATAAATAAACATGTGATATTTCAAGAATATGAAATTAATAAAAATAAAAAAATTAGAATATATATGAATTAAAATTAGACAAAGAATAAAGGAAAATCTGAACGGAACACCGTGGATAGGGCAGCTTTATTTTCGTATTAGTATTAGATACTCCCTCTGTCCCTGATAAGTGTGGTTCGGAGGGAGGGGCACGTGTTTTAAGAAGGATGTTAGGTAGATGTGTAGTGAGTGGAGAATGGAACCCACTTTGTTGTAGTGTTAGTTATTTTTAAAGGGTAAAAGGGTAAAATTTTAAGTGGGGTCGTCATATCCATTTAAGGAAAGTCCACACTTATGGGGGACGAACGAAAAAGGAAAGTGGGAGTACACTTATGAGGGATGGTGGGAGTATTACACAAGGAACTTTACTTCGTATCAAAAATCAGCAGTAAGATTCAAAAAACAATTAAGATATAATTTATGGCGGAATTAAGTTTGCATGCCTTCCGACTGGATATACCTACCAAATTAACCTGAAAATTTCTAATGAATTCATAGAGGGATCGTCGGAAGATTACTTTTAATTTTGATTTTATTTTTATTATCTTTTGACAAGATTAATTAAATTAATTAAGGTATTCAACAACTATTTTCACAAAACAATAATTTCAATCTACAAAAATAAAATCCCTACTAACTGGTTAACCACTCTTTAGATTCAAATAATACAAAACCAGAAATTACGTATGTTGCAGGCCTTTAATTAAAATATATATAATCGAGACGGCTATTAGGCATGTGCATAGTGATCAAGGGAGATGAATTTGTCAATTTTTAGGATTAGAACATTTGTTGGATTTGGCATTTCTTAGATTCTTCTTTTGACTCTTCACACTTTTATTCTCTTCTTTCCTCTTACAATTAATTAAAAAAATTGTAACAAACAAAATTACTAATGGGATGATCACGACGATGACTATCAACAACAATATTATTGAATTATCTCTATAATAATCTTCAGGTGTTCCATTTAGTTATTCATTTATTTATTTATTCTATTATGATACTCGGGTAACCGAATAACTGAAACTGATAAATTCTAGCTAGTACATTGAACCAAATAATTAATTTTGGTTCTACTTGTGATTTATAATTTAATCGATAATAAAAATGAACAGTGTGACGGGATGTAATCCTATCTTAAAATTTGAATTTATATACC
Organism: Agastache rugosa; assembly: GCA_031470985.1. Lineage (NCBI taxonomy): Eukaryota > Viridiplantae > Streptophyta > Magnoliopsida > Lamiales > Lamiaceae > Agastache > Agastache rugosa. The sequence continues at coordinate 21,906,620 of CM062607.1, forward strand.
ACCTCATTATCCTCGAATGATAATTATCCTAAAGATAACTCTAAGTTAACATATTATAATATTATCTCTCAATTTAATGATTTTGGGGTGTATACTGTAAACCACTTGCAGAAAAGAAATAACAAATGATTTTTTTTTAAGACAAGAAATAACCAATAATTAAGTACTTAGAAGGTGGTCATTATTGTGTCTCTTTGTCATATCTAAAATGGTATAGTGATTGGTCATGTACTAGCTAGAATTAATAGAACTTTCGCCCCATGTGATCAGAATTTAGAATTTAGATTTAGTACAAATACAATAATCTTATGCTCGAATTGTATAGCTCTGTTGATCTTTTTTACATGTCCATTTTCAAGGATTAATTATACCAGAACAAGAAAACAAACGAAAGATAATTTTTAAGTAAGTCGGATCTTCTATTACATTACTAGGCAACATTTCATATTGTATATCTAGCTACGTACGAATGATTGTAACATTACTGCTAGGGACTTTTTCTTCCTTTATGAGTGGAATGAACCACCAAATTTTGTGGTTGGTCTTCACTCTTTTCCCTGTTCTTGCTCTTGATTTAATAAAATGTCTGGTTCTCGAAAAAAAAAATTTAAAAATAAATCAAATTTGACGACTGATGGAAATTGACGAAGATGATAAGATTTTGAAATGTATAGAAAATAACTAAGAATTTCCATGTGAAATTTTGGTAGTATATTTTTAAATTTCCTTGATTCATGACAATTATAGTAGATGAATTGTAGATTTTGCACTACGAGTTAAAGATGCAATAAATGATTTGACTTGATTTTGAGAACTCTCAGTACTCCGAGACTAAATAATTTTGCTAAGGTTTAAATCCCGTTTGTATGAGTTCATTTATACTCCCTCCGTTCAAATAATAAGGTTCCTTGCCCTTGTTTTGGACACGATTATTAAGAAACAAGAGTAAAAAGATAAAAAGTGGTAGGTCTCAAGCTTTTTAAAGAGTTAATTATTTTTATTTTTAGACTGAGACTTTGCTATTGGGACAAACGAAAAAGGAAAGAGCTGACTTTGGAACAGTGGGAGTATGATTTATAGGGGGCAATGCGTTGATGATAAGCTTAAAATACAAAAGTCAGCTATGGATAACTAACTTTTTTATTTTTATTTTTTGCTTTTTTATGTAGGGGTTGGGGACAGAATTAGGTCACAAATAAAATTCTAATGAAAGTCGAAATTGATGGGTTTATTTTAAAGCGATGCACGCCTTTGCACTTAATAACTCGATATTAATTTTGATGGTGACCATATGATTAGATTATTGACAACCTTTCATGATTTTAGTGGAACATGCATGGTTTGCTTAATTACCCACAAATTCATTCTCTAAGTTAGAAAAGTATCGTGTCGTGTTCGATAATCAAATAATTTAATATATTTATATAAATATATATATGCTTATATGAAAAGAACTTTGTTTTATAAAATTTATTTTGTCTATTATATTCTATGATCAAGCATATCAAGTCTTATAGTGAAATGGTATAGTTTTAATTTCCTAGTTGAATTGAAATAAAAAAAAAAATTAGAATTTTGAGTGGCGCCCAAACTCATGCCATAACATGGACAAACGAAGTTCGAAAAATTAATTTTTCTTTGTAACTGATTTCACATGAGAATATGAGATGCCGATATGATCAAACATACCAAAAATATTTAAAATATATATATATAAATGAAAAAATAATATACCACAAATATGTCAATTTTATATTTGATCTCATTACATTAATTAAATTAGTTTATTTTATAAGAGTATAAATAGACCTCCTTGATGATTTAGTATGTATTTAAGTCATGTCACAAAATACACAAATTACAATTAAAAATGTTGAGGGAAGACGTAATTAAAATATTGTTTGGGAGTCAACCTTTTTACGTGCAAACACACGTAATTAAGTTTAAAGTATGCATCTCACTACATTTAAGTTTGGTGATTTATTATTATTTTTTTTGAAGGACTTTTGGTGATTTATTATTAGAGAGATCGATTCAATCTAAAACAGTATTAGTAAACTACTACCAAAGCTCCACGCACCATATTTGGACATAATATTTCATTTTGGGACGTCAGCAAAAAATATGCATTTTCTATTTATAAAAATGACTCCACTATATCTCCTAATATTCACCCTCAAAGTTTTTAATTATTTACACAAAAAACCACTCATGGCCCACTACTTTAATTTTAAACCAACCCACTATCCATTAAATCGACAAACAATATGCACCCTTACTCCATTCATCTTAAATTTATTAAAACTCGTGCTACCACAAATTATGTCCAAATATGGACGGATGGAGTATCAATTAACTAGCCGACAATTCATTTGCAAAAAACAGGGCTAATTTGTGGTGACATATACTCCCTTCGTTCACGAAAAAAATGCACATATTTCTTTTTCGTTCCGTTCACGAAAAAGATGCACATTTCATTTTTAGCAACACGACCCACACAATTTAATTAATTTTAACCCTCCATTCAACTTATTATTTACTCATTTTGCTATTATTGGACCGAGAAATTCTATTATACATGTACATGACTACACCCACCTCTCACATGATAATATTTTAATAATATATTATATTATTAAAATATTATCATATGAGAGGTGGGTGTAGTACATGTATACCCCTAATAGAATTTCCCGATTGGACCAACCAGAAATAATAGGTGGGACCATTATTCCACTACAACACACTCAACTCATTATTAAAAGCAATTTAAAAATATATAACAAATGGGACCATTATTTCACTACAACAAACTCAACTCATTTATTAAAACTCGTGCCGAAATCAAACGTGCGTCTTTTTCATTGACGGAGGGAGTATCACTTTTAGAAATTAAACCAGCAAACACTCGATTGATACTTATAACTTTTTTTTGGCATAACAAGAAAAATACGTAGTTACTACAAAAAAATGAACACGGGACAAAACTTATTCATATATACTCTCCCCGTCCACGATATTTAGTCATAGTATTGCATTTTGGGACGTACACAAAAATTAATCACTTTCTATTTATAGAAATAACCCACTATATCTTCTTAATATTTATCCTCAAAATTGTTAATTATTTACACAAAAAAACCATCCATAGCCCACCACTTTAATATTAAACCAATTCATTACCCATTACATAATATGACAAATAATGTGGGATCCTTATTCCACCCACCTTAAATTTATTAAAATCCGTGCCACCACTTCTTATGGCTAATTATTGTGGACGAATGGAGTAATTTTTTACTTACAAATATTATACTAAGTGATATTGTTAGACTTTAACACCCTAGTACTTCCTTTGACGTGGAATCGTTGATCCATGATCCATAATACTATTGAAAAATTATCACACACACATACACGTGTGTATGTGTGCGTATATCTAATTAAGTTAGCTCTTAAATTTCTGGTTTTAGTTGAGATTGTCGCTAAAGATATTGAATTAAAAGCTACCGACAAATACATAAAATATTATAATGTGTTTACGGAAATTTACTGAAGACAAATTCTTGGTGTCAATCAAAATTTTAATTTCTGATACACTTGACAAATAATAAAAAAAAAAATTGCTGAAATTTGAAGCTGACAAGATTTTCTTCACAGAACCATTGGATTAACAAAGATTAACCGACAAAAGTAAGCACTTGGGCGAAACATGTCGTGCCCTTTAACCGACAGCTTAATCTTGATTAAGACCGCAATTAAGATGACGAGTAAGAATATTAGTGGACACGTTTCAATGATTTAACATGGAACATGGTTTGCTTAATTAATTAGCTAACCAACCTCCACTGATTAATTAAAGGTTAATATATCTGTAACTTTCCTTCTAGTAACCTAAACATTATGCATCTCTCTATATATAATAATAATAATAATAATAATAATAATAATAATAATAATATATTTTTTATAATAATACATTTTATATATTATAATAATATATTTTTAGGGTTAAAGTTATTTTATGACTAGACCTTTGCATCGGCCGTTAGTTACTTTATAGCCTAACTTTTGAAAAAATAATAAAAATGGCCTAACCTTTACTCCGTCGTGTAAAAAATTGTCAGTCTTGCAGCAAATCGGAACCATCCCTATCCTTAGAAATATGAATAATTCTGACTAATAGATTTTCACTAAATGGATGGTCAAGATTGATTTTCACGTTGGATAATACATTGAATGTATTGCTTCGATGCATTGTATACATTACTTTGATACATCGTAAAATTAATGCATTCAGTGCATAAATTATGCATCCGTCAATTTGAATAGTAGCTAATTATACAAGGATAAATAGTCCAAATCTATTCATATTTCTCATTTTAAAATTCATTTGTATTTTATCTCTCAACCTAATATATAAATGACACTTCATGCAATCCTTGATCATTAAGTCTCAAAAATCTTTCCTGCACTGGAATTTGAACTACCAATAAATATTAACCAGTAGATAATTATTATTTTGATACATATTCATTAAGTTGAGATAATACACGTTCATATTGATTTAAATTTGAATCAAGTCCAAAGCCAAAAAAATATATTGGTAGAGGGCCATTTCAACACACCTATGTTTATGGTAATTGGTAAATTAATTAGTTCTATGCATAGTTATGGTAATTGTTTGTTTCGTGTATGTCGTCTAACTAAATAAGGAACTATTGGTCCGAATTTAATTAGACTTTATTAATCTATGCTCGTGACAAAGTGCAAAGGAATATTTGTCACGGATAAGTTCATGAATATTCAATATTTACAATCTTAATTGATTCTTGTGTTGAAATATCAGAATTAAATTCCTTCCTATTTGTCCTCAAATATGACTTACAAATTTAATGATAGTCTCTAACCCTCAATCAAACTAGATTTGCAAAAGAAAAATATTATCAAGGAGAATAAAATCTTTGGACCTTGTCTCGTATCTTGAATTTGTATATTTTAAAGAGAGGTTGAAAAATTAAAAGATGGCCAATTATTTGATTATTCGGCGGCCGGCAGGGAAAATAAAATATATGTATGAAAAAATTAATATTAAAGATGTCATTTATACATCTTTTAGTTAATATTGAGTTGGTTAGTTTTGCCCGAGTTATTTTGTAACAATTCCAACATCGAATGTCCTTTCAAAAAAAAAAAAAAAAAATCCAACTTCGAATGTCTTAGTCTTACATACAATTTTTATCATGGTACTAGTATTTCATACTAAGTGCGTGTTTATAAGTGATAAAATTTATATTGATTGTTCGTCTGACTTATTTCCTTTTTTTGACATGAAAAAAAAAAGGAAATACTTATTTCCTTTTTAATTAAGAATGGCAAATACTTCTGCGTGACGACCATACCATAAGGCTGGCCAGTTTAGGGGTATATTAGGGGGAATTAAGAATAATTAGGGGGGTAATTAAAGTTTATATTAATTCTAATTATAATTATAATCTTCGATAAAGGCTTATTAATTCCCAAGTAGAGTTTATTACTTTCCAATTAAAATTTATTAATATCTAATTTAAGATTATTAATCCCAAAATGAAGATTTATTAATTCTAATTCAGATTAAGATTTATCAATTTCAAACTAAAATTATTAATTTTTCATAAGGTATATTAATCCCAAATTAGAATTAATTGAATATTAATTAAAAATTCAACAAAAATAAATAAATAAAATTGATTAAGGGCTCACCTGACCGCACGGGAGTCCATCCATTAAGTTTTATTAGATTTTAATATATATAATTTGATCCCTTAAAATTAGGTAACTAAATTATAATCTCCCAAAATTAACATATATCTTGAAATTATTTAGAGTAAAAATTTGAAATAGCCACTATGGATAGTGGAAAATAAAAGTTGTCCAAAACTTAATTTAACATAAATTCTGTCGGATTTTGGAATTTTGGGACAAATTTACCCCTACCCACAATTTCAATTTTACCGTCTCTTTCTATCATTTTATTTTCCATTTTCTTTATCCCTCTTCTCCTTTCTCTCTCTTGCCAAATCCTCACAACCTCTCTTCCATCGTCGTCTACCATCTACCGCATCATCGACCACTGCCGTTCCAGCCACCAATCACCGATTTAATAGCATCCGACAACAAATCCATAACTTCCGACAACAGCGCCGACTCAGAAAATGACAATAACGCCGAATCTCAACATCTAAACAGTAAATCCGATCGCGATTCAGAAGATGAGGAAATTATACTAGACGAAGCACAGCGGCGACGGTGCTGAAAATTCTAGATCCAGAAGTGCGTCGATTCACGAAACAGAGAGTCAAAATCATGGTACGATCAGTACGAATGGATTCTTTCGTAACAATCGTAGCAAGTTATGATGTGCCACTGGTTGGCACGAACAATACAAATGAGCTCATTCGTACCAAGATGTGGAGCACATCTAATTGGTACGAAATGGACGAATGAATTCATTCGTACCGGTCGTACCAAGTTATAGAGCACAACTAGTGATACGAACGGGACGAATGAGTTCACTCGAACCAGTCTTACCATGCACGTTGGGAATGCACCGTGGTACACTTGGGACGAATGAGATATGCTAGTACCTTTCGTACCAATCGCATGTGAAGATGAAAGTCACACCGGAGAAGACAATCGGAGAACAGATCTGGAACAGATAAATGCCATAAACCACGACAATACAATCGGCTGCCAGAAATAACAACCACGATTGGAAAAAAATTCAAACTAACAGGAAGAGAGAGAGAGAAAGAGAGCTGATAGAGAGAGATGCATCACGTCTCTATCAAAGCAGCAGCAGTAAATAGCCATTGTCACCGATGCGAGCGTCGATGCAGAGAGATCTGGAATTGTTAGAGAGGAGGTCGCGGCGCTACAGATCGGAGAGGAGGTAGTCGTCGTAGGAGTAGGACTCAGTGGATGAGGGCTCGGCGTTGAAGGGGATGTACTTGGCGGAGAAGTTGTGGGACGAGGTTTGGCGGCGGGCCTCGTCTCGGATGTTCTCATTGGTGGACGTCGGTGGTTGATTGGGGTGGCCACGGCGGCGGGAGGGTCGGAGGATGTGGCGGTGGCGCGGATGGAAATGGGGGCGTAGGGGGTGGGGCAGTGGGTTGAGGAGGGGGTGTGGGAAAGTGGTTGGGAGGAGAGAAAGGAGGATCTGAAGATGGAAGGAGCCGCTGCCATTGTAGAGAGAGAGGAAGATGAGAGAGAGTGGGTGTGGAGAGTCCGGTGAGAGAATAAGAAATGGAAAGATAAAATGGAGAAAAATAAACTGAAATAAAATAATTGAACAAAAATCTTAAATTAAGGATATAATTGTCTCGTCATATTAAAATCTGCTAAAATTTATAACAAATTAAGTTTTTGACAACATTTATTTTTCACTATTCATAGTGGCTATTTAACATGATAAACTCTATTATTTATATATAGTTTTTATTTTTTTCAATTTATTGATGATAATAGTTATTTATTATTTTCATTTATAATACTCCCTCCGTCCCGCTATTAGTGGCTCATTTTTCTTTTTGGACTGTCCCGCTATTATGGCCCGAACTCAAATATCAAAAATTAACTCTTTAAAAAGTGTGGACCCTACCATTTTTCTATCTTTTACACCTTCTTCTTAATACCCGTGCCCAAAAAGTATGAGGCACAAATAACGGGACGGAGTGAGTATATTCTTATCTTTTTATTGTTAACTTTCTATTCTTCCGACTATAAATACATATTTTTTTAATACGAAAAAAATACACTTTAATATTTTCCTTTTATTGTGATTTAATATTATATTTAGAGATTTAAACATAAAATAATATTTCGAAATTGTAGATATTTGATAGGAAATAATATTTTCAAAATTAAAAAATATTATAAAAAGAGGAAAAATTTATGGTTTTGGTGTAGAATATTGAGATTACTTAAAATTTTTGAATTAACTTAAAATAGATTTAAACGTTGATATATATAATGTTAATGAGAAAGGATTACTTTGAAATTTTGAATTAACTTGAATATGGATTGGGTCGATAGTGAAGGTATAAATTACGAAGTTGCTAAGTTACTAGTTGCTTCGGACAACTCTTTCAGCACGTATACTGGTTATTGATCGTATACTGGGAGAGATTGTTCATAGTAAAGCAATCTCCACTCCCATAGACTTTGTCATGTGTGTAGGCCATTTCTTTGGAAAGCTACTTCAATCTTACTCCTCTTCATATCATTCCGAGTCGATATTCGAGTCCAAACACGGGTTTAACCGTTGAGTCGAGATGCAAAAATGATATGAGCTTCAAAATATGAAAAAAAAGACCCCGACCTTTCCTAAAAGTTGCAAATATGGCACGTGACAAAATTTTCAGGATCGGAAATATGGCTCTGATACATGTGTGCTTCTCATACCAACTCCTTCTTATGAATGTGTCTTTTGAGAAGAGTTTGCCAGCCTTCCACTTCATATTTCCGAAACCCGGAAATTTTGTCGTGTGACATAATTGCAACTATGCTAAAAGCCAAAAGGTTTGATTATTATTATTATTATTTATTTTATTTTTTATTTTTTTGCATGTTTAAAAGGTAAGACCATTTTTGCAACTTGGTGCAAATTGTCAGGCAATCTCCGAAGCCTCACTCAAGCACTAACGGCTCGAGGCCACAGGGTAGGAGCTCCTACACAGACAAGAAATCGACAAGCAGCAGACGCTCATCGCCAGAAAACACATTGGAATGTGCTTGATCTTAAGAAGGAGCTTTGAGCAGTGCAGGCCAGAATGTATAGATCAATAAATTGATTAACAAACCCTTGATGTGGGAACCATCATGATTCTGCAAACGGTCAAACACTGGATGTTAGTTTAAATGACTTAAAGAAACCAAAACTTAGCATATGTAAGTGTGGTGACTAAATCAATATAGATCAGAATCATCACGTGGCCATACTCGAGTGACTTGGCATCATCATACTTTACACCAGTCTCCTTGATCTGAATAAACTCAGCATTCCGCATTATCTAATTATTGCTCGCTTTCCTCTAAGAGGAAACACTACATACTTCTTTTTCCCAACAATAGCGAGTCCAGTAGCCTGCATGAATTCTTACCAAATGTAAAACACAATCTCTTGTCACAACTTACTGCTAGTGTCGTTGCACAATCTCCTTGTGTCAATATTAATGTACATTGGGCAGACTCTTTTTTACCCAAGTATTAAAGTATACGATTCTTCGATCCCTTTTCTTTATAAGATCAGCTTTAAAATGCTTACCCCCACGAGAACCTTTTTGTTTTTATCACACTAACAAGATGGCTAACTATCTTATTAGTTGTAGGAAACGGCTATTTGACTAACCGATTCGATTTGCCCATGGATCTATTTCGCTTATCTAACGAACACTTGTAAATCCGCCCTGTGCATGCTCCTATGAATTAAATACAATCATAGGATGTTTTAACGATATACCTGCAAACTTGATGGTCAGAGACTCCAGAGTGGATCTTCTGAATTGTTCCCGTAGCAGGACTCGTCGATGGATGGGATCGAACTTCGAGATCCTCTCCTCAAGAAAGTGAACCGCCGCTTTTTCTTTTTTTTTTCTCTCTGGCATTTTTAGTTCTCACTTATTTTTCACGTAAACAACTAATGACATATTCCTAATATTTATAGCGGGTATACAATACCTAATAAATATTAGAGCCATAAGTCAAACCCAAGTCAAAGCCCAGTTGGGCTTGACCTTAGAGAAATAGGAGCCACTTTCTAGGAGCTGGGCCAGTCGGGCCAATTCAGGGATCTACTAGCTTAAATAAGATTTAGGCCTCCCAGTGTCTAATTTCTTTTATTCAGCCCAGAATAATAAATTAGAACACACGTATTAATTTATTTCACTATAAAATTAATACTGAATTACCATCTTATTTATTTGATGAGCCGGGGCTAGTATTAGACTTAATTAATCCCCGTGCTTAAGATAACAAATATCCATTAATTAATTAACAGCTTCTCACAGATCTGTAATTAATTAATAAGTTAATTAATAATAATTAACATCTTGAGTGCTACCACTTAAACTTATTATCATACTGGAATTAATAAACTATTAAGTTTCTCAAGGGATATTATCAGTCTGTTATTAGCAGGACACAGAATCCTTAATTGCAGTTTTATTGCATATCAAATAAGAATCGTCATCACCCAAAATATCGAGTATATTGAGCTTATAGACCAAGCTCTCACCCTTGATAAATCAAAATAATAATCAATTACTTATTTATATCAATAAACTCAATTAAAGCTAAGATTAATTTAAGTCACCGACATCTTGATTCTTAAGTCAGATTAAGAACCCATTTCACTGTGATCCTTTCAATACGTAAACGTACTAGCATAAATAAATAGTCAAGATAAACTATTTATCATTTATGCTACAGTCTAAACCTACAACTTGTCCTAAGTTGTCTCGACTGTGAAAACAATTTATATCTCATAAGAAACTGATTATATGATCTTTTGTGATCTACAACACACCATATAATCTATAATATTGAGATAAATGGACATTAATTTAATTATGGAACAATAATAATTCAGATAGGAAAATCATAGTTAATATAAGGAATCAATATATACAAGCATAAAGATTTGCTTTCAGTATACAACCCTGATTAGTAACATAATCGACATGAGTTCCACCTTCGATAGTTGCAATACTGTTTACAAAGCTGACCTGCGCAAACCAACAGGTAAATTATGCATATTACTTTGCTCTCTAAAAGATGTCATGACGAGATATAGAAAAACTCAAACCAATAGGTGACGACGCCTAGAAAACCATGTACGATTATGTACCTGTTGAAATTCTCCATTGCTTTGAGTTATACAAATGTGCCACCTCTTGTCAACATGCTCTACAAATCTGGCAAATGAGGAGAAAAATAGTTAGCAAACTATATTAATATGAACAACATCTAAAGCCAGCCTACATGTACCTGGGAGCGGCTCTGAGCTAGATACCAGCTGCAGAATTCATATTAAGTTGGCAATAACTTGAAAATGAGTTGAACTGAAATCAATCACGCGCTTCTTCATCAGAGCAACAACATAATCCTCGTGCTAATTTTTTTCAAATCTGCCTTGAATGTAATCCTAGTTCAATTCTCGACCTCTCGGCATTTCCAAATAACAGGCTCAGATTTATTTCCCATATTATCTGAGAAAACCTTGATAACGCAATATTATTATAATTACTACCACACTAAACCCTATCATGTTAAAGACGCACAAACTATATTTGTAGAAATTAGTGAATTCCAGAATATCATCGACAATCAACAATCCACGAAACTCAAACTCGGACAACAGTTGGTACCTGCATGTACTTTTTCTGGCTCTTAGCATCCGCAGTCTCAACCACAAACTCAGACGAGAATATGTTGGTGAGCATGGCACCGCAGCCGTTCCTCCCGACCCCAACCGTAGTCTTCTTCTCTTTATCACCGTAATTGCTACTCGTCAACAAATGCCCCAAAATCAATTCAGGCACATAAACCCCTTCCTCTTGATGGATCACAACATCGCCAGTGTAGTAGACGCTAATAGAGTTGGATTCGACATCAATTGTCACCTTCACGGAGTCCATCTTGGGCTTGTTGGCGGCGGCGCTGACGAGAATTTCATCGAAGATGTTGTACAGAGGCCTTTGGATCATTCGGTCGATCTCGTAAACCCATAGGGTTTGTGTGTGTCTGGATGGAGGAGGATGTTGTTCGACAGTCTTCTTACTGACGGCGGCGGCGGCAGTGGCGGTGGCGGCGGGCGGTGGAATGTTGGCATTGTTGCTGGTGGTTAAGGGAGCCTTCTTCGCTTCAGTCATGGCGAATTAGGGTTGAAAGCAGGGGTATTGTAATTGTCTTGTTAATTCATGCAATATTAGGTTTCAAGTATATATATTCTATAATAGCCTACTATAATCTATATATTTTATTTCAAAACCAAAAACAATCTACTCAAACTCGTAACAAATAATCTGCTCAAACTATCACCAAAACCAAACCAAACCAGAACAAAATAAAATTAATATTACAAGCCAATCAATTATTTCTATAACATGGAATACTGTATCACAAAATCGTTTCATCTTGCTCATGATCTAGCCATCTAGGTTTTTTATTTTGCACAATAATTTAGTTTTGCCAATTAATAATTAATTGGACAGCTCTAAGCTGCTTTAAAGATCAGAAGAGCTAACTACGATGCTTAGAAATTGATTAGATTGTTTGTTTTTTTTGGTTATAATGTTCTGAGCTTTCATAACATTTGGTGAAATAAAAATTTTATGTACCAAAAAAAATAATAATAAATAATTAATTGGACAAATATATAGTTTTATTTTATTGAAAATTTTAATGTGACTAATTATTAAATTGCCAACATTACGATTTTATCACCAGAACAAAATAAATTTAATATTACAAACCAAGTAATTATTTCTACAACGTATATCACAAAATCGTTTCGTCGTGCTCATATAAGTTTTTGTTTCGCACAATAATTTAGTTTGACCAATTAATAATTGGTTGGTCAAATAAATAATTTTATTTTATTGAAAATTTTAATTTGGTATTTAAATAGCTTTATAAATGAAAACGAATTTGAGAACTAATTAACGAGTAGTACTATACGAGTTTGAGAAGAGAATAAATATTAAAATAAAATTTTAAATGGATTTGGGGCGTGTACTTATATCTAAATTCTAATTGAGCTTATTAGTCAATTAATATCTAAAAAAATATATAGAGAGAAAAAAGTAACAAAAAAATTAAAGATTTTCTAAATAAAATTGAAATATAGAAAATCATCATTGTATTGATTTTACGATTTTTTTTCCTAAAATAGTTTTATTTGAAAATTTTAATTTGGTCAAATTATCAAGTTGGCGAATTATTATGTCTGTCAAATATTATATATTTTTATTGTATTTTCTTACAATAAATATTGACACACATAATCAACTATTGTAATAATTTACTATATTTTATTATTTAGATAGTTTTGTAAATTTAAACATGTTTGGAGAATTAGCGAGTAGTACTATACAAGTTTGAAACGGGAACAAATATTAAAAATAATTTTTTTTCATTTTCTATTCATATTTTTCTAAAATCTAAAATAAAATTAGTCTCATATTGATATTTGAAGAATATATTTGAATTATTAGTATGCACTAACATATAATTAGATAATGTTGGAGGTAATTTTAAATTAAACGGGTGGCCACGTGAATCAACATGCTAACGTGGATTTTTCTTCATTTTATATTCATTTTCTTTTTCTTATTTTAAGGTATATTCATATTTTTTCTAAAAACTTAAATAAAAGGAATCCACATTAATTTGTTAGAAGACTCCATCAATTGGAACCTAAATAAAAGAAACTACATTTTCATCTAATATTCTATTCCTAACAAAGCACCAGGAATTGATGGTTTCAATGTTTATTTTTATAAACATAACTGGGAAATCATAGGTGAGGAAGTAGTGCAAGCTGTGCAAGAATTCTTCAGGATAAGATTTCTTCCGAAAATCCTAAATACAACCTTGGTTTCTTTGGTACCTAAAGTAGCTCATGCTAGTATTATTAAGGAGTATAGGCCAATTGCTTGTTGCAATGTCCTGTACAAGATCATTTTCAAATCTCTAGCTAACAGACTGCAGATGGTTTTGAGTGAATTAGTCAGTGAAAGTCAATCGATTTTTGTCAAAGACAGAGTCATCTTTGACAACATTCTCCTCAGTCATGAGCTCATTAAGGGCTACACCAGGAAACGTATTTCACCTAGGTGCATGGTGAATATTGATATTCAGAAGGCCTACGACTCAGTTGAGTGGCCTTTTCTCAAACATCTAATGCTGGAATTGGGCTTCCCTTACTTATTTGTTCAATGGGTCATGGTATGTATCAACACTGTTTCCTACTCTATAAATGTAAATGGTGTAGTGACAGAACCTTTTGAGGCAAAAAAAGGATTGAGACACGGAGATCCTATGTCTCCTTATATCTTTGTGCTTTGTATGGAATATTTGCAGCGATGTCTTCTGGGTCTGAAGAAAGAAAAGGAATTTAAGTATCATCCTAGATGTCAAAGATTTGATCTTATTCATCTATGCTTTGTTGATGACCTTCTACTTTTCACCAGAAGAGATACAGAATCAATGAAGCATCTCATGCAAGCTTTCCATGCATTCTCTGAGGTTTCTGGCTTGAAAGTTAACCAAGCCAAAAGCAGTGTTTACTTTGGTGGTGTAAGTTCCACAAATCGAGAGAATATTTTGAGGGAATTTGGTATGGTGAAAGGCAAACTCCCTTTCAGATATCTTAGGGTCCCTTTCTCATCTAAAAAACTCTCTATGATCCAATACCAGCCTCTCATCAAGAAAATTCTGTCTAGGATTGATTGCTGGTCAGCAAAATTGCTCTCCTATGCAGGTACACTTCAACTAATAAAGTCAGTCTTGCATAGTGTTCAAACTTATTGGTGTCAAGTCTTCATCTTGCCTCAGAAAGTGCTCAATGTTATATATTCAAACAGCTTGTAGAACGTACTTATGGACATGGAAAGCTGGAACATCAAAACGGGCTCTAGCTTGTGATAAGTTTTGCCTACCCAAATCTGTTGGGGGATGGAACCTAACTGATATGCAAATGTGGAATAAAGCAGCTTTGTGCAAGCATTTATAGAATCTATCCCAGAAGACAGATAAGATATGGATAAAGTGGGTCCATGGATACTATATAAAAAATCAAAATCTTCTATCTATGTCAATACCAAATCAAGCTGCATGGGTGATTATGAAGATTTTGGGAGCTAGAGATTATCTCATCACTATCTCTGATGGGCCAACCTATATGGATCAACAGCAATTTTCTGTCAGGAAGATGTATAAAGGATTGAGAGGGACTCCTCACAGAGTTGATTGGCATAAAATGATCAGTTAGCATTTGGCTCAACCAAAGTGTTTGTTTATTACTTGGTTAACTATTCTGGAACGGCACGTACAATTTGGAAAGATATTGCATGCATCTCTTGTGATTTAGTGTGTGCTCTGTGTAAGAAAGAACCTGAAACGTTACAGCACTTGTTCTTTAAAAACAAAAAAGATTTAGTGTGTGCTCTGTGTAAGAAATAACCTGAAACATTACAGCACTTGTTCTTTAAAAACAAAAAAGATTTAGTGTGTGCTCTGTGTAAGAAAGAACCTGAAACATTACAGCACTTGTTCTTTAAAAACAAAAAACAAAAAGACGCTTGCAACTTTGAGGAATTGAACACATGACCATTTGCGATGAACGAGACACTTCAACCACCAAACCAAACAATCAACTATGCTTATAATCTCCACTTTCAATATATATACATATATACACGCGTGGGTCAGGGTGCAGGTCAGGTCGGACCTGATGTACGGTGCAGCTATTGCACACAAGTTTTTATCATAATGTTTAGGACTGGTCATCTGGATACCGAGTTATCGGTTTTTAACCGTAACCGACAATAACCGAGTCGGTTCGGTTAACCGATAACCAATAAAATTGGATTCGGATCGGGGAACGGGTATAGAAATTTTTAAAATTCGGCAATAACCGAGTCAGTTCGGTTAACCGATAACTGATAAAATCAAATTCAAATTGGAGAACAGATATAGAAATTTTAAAAATTCGGTTTCGGGTAATAACCGAAACAGATTATAAACCGAATTATAACTTAAATTTTAATTTAATTTAAATATTATGTTATATGTAAATATAAATATTAATATAACAAATAAATAAATAAATTCAACTAAGGCCCATTCATACGAACAAGCCCAAATCCGAATGAGCCCATCTAGATTAGCCTTTTCTCCCATATATAGAGCCAAACTGTCTTTCTTCTTCTTTTTCTTCTTCTTCTTCTTCTTCTTCTTCTCCCAACCGATGTGGGATGAAGAATTTTTTCCAACCCACATCGGTTGGAAGAAGAAGAAGAAGAAGAAGAAGAAGAAGAAAAAGAAGAAGAAGAAGAAGAAGAAGAAGAAAAGGAGTTTGGCTCTATAATAAGGACTAAATGAGTAAGATTAATGTTGAAGTAGGTTATGCGAATTGATTAATTGAATTAACATATGTCGAGCTTGGTGAGGAATTAAAGAGAAGAATCTAAACCCTAATCCATTTTCCTCGTGTTTATCTCTTTTACTTTTATTTGTCATTTATTTGTTGCGTTGAATTTGCTCTTTTATTTAGTTCTGTGTTCTCAAATCATTGGTTTAGAATGTTTAGGATCGTTTTAATTTCTGTGTAAGTAATACTAGGAGTATTTGCCCTGTTTAGCCTTCCTTGTGAATACGACTTGGGTTAGCTTGATGCCCTACATTGACCTCGTTCTCTTACGAGTCAAGTTTAGGTGTTTAGAGTTGAAACAAAATTTGGCGCCGTTGCTGGGGAAGGCTTTAGGCGAATTATTTCTTAGTGTTACTTTTATTTTTCGAATTTATTTGTATTTTTATTTATTGTTTCTTTATTTCTTCGCCAAGTACGCGTTATTCTTTTGTGTTTTGTTTTTGTGTATGCAAGGTAGACGAAGTCTCAATAGGAGATTGGCTCCCGTATTTGATAACATACACAGGTCAAAAGGATTAATGTTACCCAATTTGAAGGAAGAAAAATCAAGTGAGAATCACTCCTCGAGTGACGAGTCTCAGATTCCGGAGATGTCTGTTCCAAATAATGTCAGAAATATGCGGATTTTGCTCGCCCGGTGATTGGGGCCGCAACTTCTTGTATCGTCTTGGGAGAGGCAGCAAGGAACTATGAGTTGAAGAATATTCACTTCAACCAGCTACCATCTTTCTATGGAATGCCCGCAGAAGATGCTTTGAACTTCATCAGGGAGTTCTATGCAGTGGTTCAGACCTTTCCTTTACAAGGTCTGAACGAGGATCACTTGAAGATGAGGTGCTTTCCATACACTTTGAAAGATAGAGCCAAGACATGGTTCATGTCTCTTCCGCCGAACTCGTTGGCAAATTGGGATGCAGTCTATGAGAAGTGTATGGCTAAATATTACTCAAATCAGAAGACTCAGGACTTGAGAGCTCAGATAGTCACATTTGTTCAATCCTCGGGTGAATCATTTCACGAAGCTTGGGACCGTTTCAGGAGTTTGCAGCAGCAGTGTCCGCATCATCACTTGCCGGCAGAATTGTTAAACTAATTTTTCTATGATGGTTTATCACAGACCTTTCAGTATATGGTTGACAATGCCTCTGGAGGGTATATTGGCAATCACACAGCCGATGATGTCTCTAACATTTTTGAGACGATGGCTACTACTTCCCAACAAAAGAGTGTAAGAGGGTCCCAGTGGGGATGGCCTAGTGGTGGAGTGGTTGCCTGTTGACCAATAGGTCAGAGGTTCGAGTACTCTCGACCACAAAAAACTCTAGGTGGGGTGTGTGAGTATTAATATTTGTAATGATATTCAAAAAAAAAAAGAGTGTAAGAGGGAAGTGTGCTTCTGTGAACGAAGCAAATCCTAGTTATGATGTGACTAAGCAATTAGCTGAATTAACTAGGAAAGTGGAGTTATTGAGGCCATTCGAGGGGGTACCTCAGCAGGTTATGTTTGTGGTGAGTATGGCCATGGGGCCAATATTTGCCAGATGACGATTGAGCCTAGTTTTGATGAAGAGGCACAGTTTCTCGATCCACAGGAATAGGTTTTTGCTATGCAAGGATATCAATCTCGACAGCAGAACAATCCGTTCTCACATACGTATAATCCTGGGTGGAGAAATCATCCCAATCTTTCTTGGAAACAACCCCAGCAGCCTCAACAGCCTATGCAAGCAGGAGCAGGACAAGCTCCACAGTATACGCAGCAAGCACAACAACAGACAATTTTGCCCCGACAACAACAATACCAAACTCAGCAGACTCAACCTCCCAAGCCGTCTTTGCAAGATACATTGCAGGCATTTATCAAGTCGAGTCAGCAAAGGTTTGAGTCGGTGGAGGCTTTAGTGAAGCGAGTTGAGACTCAAGTGGGCTAATTGGCTAGTACTGTGGGTAAATTGGTGAAACAAAACCAAGGAGGGAAGTTGCCAAGTCAACCCGAGCAAGCGCATGCCATTACTATTCTAAGAAGTGGCAAGATGATTGACAATAAGGTTGAAAAACCTGAGAAAGAGGATGATATGCAAGAAGAGAAGAGTTCATCTCTTGAGAAGGATGAGGCTGTACAGAAGGAAGCTAAAGGCAATGAACATGTGCTTCATAAGGCTGAGAATCCTTATACTCCTCCGATACCATATCCGAGTAGATTGAGGAATGTGAAGCAAGATCAGCAGTTCCAAGAGTTTTATAAGCTCTTGTCAAAAGTCAACGTCAACCTTCCTCTCCTTGATGTGATCAGAAATATGCCAGCTTATGTGAAGTTCTTCAAAGAGTTGGCATCTACAAAGAGGAAGTTTGGAGAAGACGAGAAGATAGTGGTGTCCAAAGTAACAAGTGCAATCCTGCAGTACCCATTACCACCAAAGCTCGGTGATCCAGGTAGCTTTACTATTAAAATCGCTTTGGGTAATGGTAAAGAAGCATGTGGCATGTTAGATTTGGGGGCAGGGATAAATTTGATGCCTTATTCTATATTCAAGCAATTAGAGTTAGGAGATTTGAAACCCACGAGAATGTGTTTGCAACTTGCGGATAGGTCTGTTCGATATCCTAAGAGAATTATCGAAGATATTCTTGTGAAAGTTGGTGGGTTAATCATCCCTGTTGATTTTGTTGTCCTTGATGTGGGAAATGTGCAAGAGACGGGAAAAGAGCATACATTGCTATTGGGTAGACTATTTATGGCTACTACTAATACTTTCATTGATGTGAAGAGTGGAACCTTGACAATGTCTATTTTAGGTGAAACTGTATCATTCTCTGTGCATGGTAATAGGGCTATACCTGTTTCTTCTTTGATTGATAATTGTTCTTTTATAGATATTATTGATGCCTTGGCCGAGAAAGTTTTTGTGCAGGAATGCAGTTCTGAAAGCAGAGTTGAGGAACTAGAAGAAGAAGAGATGGACTTTCTGTTGGAAGAAAATATTGGTATGATGAAAATCTTGGCAATTGAAGGTGAAGAGCAAAAAACGGCAATCAAACTTGAGCTCAAGCAGCTACCTAAGCACCTCAAGTATGTCTTCTTGGAGGAAGATGAGCAGAAGCCGGTGATAATTTATGCCGAGCTAACAAAGGAGGAAGATGAGCAATTGATTGCTGCTAAAGAAAAATAATCAAGCCATCGGGTGGAGTTTAGCAGACATTAAGGGAATTAGTCCCTCAACTTGCATGCACCGGATTGTGCTAGAAGAAGGAGCAAAACTGGTGAGAGAGGGGCAAAGAAGGCTAAATCCAGCACTGATGGAAGTGGTAAAAAAAGAAATTCTAAAATTGCTCGTTGAAGGTATAATCTATCCAATGGCCAACAGTGAATGGGTTAGTCCAGTGCATGTGGTTCCAAAGAAAGGAGGGATCACAGTGGTTGAAAATGACAAGAGAGAGCAAGTGGCTACACGAACCATTACAGGGGGGTGAATGTGCATTGACTACAGAAAACTTAATGCAACCACTCGAAAAGATCATTTTCTCCTTCCATTCATTGATCAAATGTTGGATAAATTAGCTGGACATAGTTTTTATTGTTTCGTAGATGGTCTTTCTGGTTATTTTCAGGTGGCAATTGCTCCGGAGGACCAAGAGAAGACTACCTTCACATGTCCATTTGGAGTGTTTGCATGTCGAAGGATGCCTTTTGGGCTTTGCAATGCACGGGGTACATTTCAAAGGTGCATGTTCTCAATCTTCTCTGATATGATTGGGAATTTTATTGAGGTATTCATGGATGATTTTTCAGTTTTTGGATCATCCTTTTCTGATTGTTTGAACAAACTTGACCGTGTGCTAGAAAGATGCATTGAAAGTAATCTCACTTTGAGTTGGAAAAAGAGTCATTTTATGGTGACAAGTGGGATTGTCTTAGGTCATGTTATGTCTAAGCATGGAATTAGTGTTGACAAAGCTAAGGTTGATGTAATTGAAAGATTACCTCCACCTATGATTGTTAAGGGAATTAGAAGTTTTTTGGGTCATGCGGGTTTTTACCATAGATTCATAAAAGATTCTCTAAGATTAGTCAGCCTTTGTGCAAATTGTTAGCTCAGGATGCTTCTTTTGATTTTGATGATAAGTGTTTACTTGCTTTTAACACTTTGAAGGAGAAATTAGTTTCTGCCCCTATTGTTATTGCTCCTGACTGGTCTTTACCATTTGAAATTATGTGTGATGCATCTAACTCTGCTGTGGAAGCTGTTTTAGGACAGCGTGTTGATAAAATGCTTCGTGTGATTTATTATACGAGTCTTACTTTGAATAGTGCTCAAGTAAATTACACCACTACTGAAAAAGAGTTGTTAGTTGTTGTCTTCTCATTGGATAAATTTAGGTCTTATATTATAGGGTCTAAAGTTATTGTGCATAGTGATCATGCAGCTCTGAGGCATTTACTTTCTAAAACCCAAGCCAAGCCTCGTTTGATTAGATGGATTTTGTTGCTTCAAGAGTTTGATGTTGAGATTAAAGATAGAAAAGGAAGTGAAAATGTTGTGGCAGACCATCTGTCTCGCCTTCCTAATGAAGGAATTCTAAGTGTATCGTATGAGCATGATGATATTTCTGATTCATTTCCAATTGAGCATGCTTTAGAGATTTCTTCAGTACCTTGGTTTGCCGATATTGTAAATTATCTTGCTTGTGGTGAACTACATCCTGACCTTACCTTTCAAGAGAGAAAGAGATTTTTAGTGAATTGCAGGAATTACTATTGGGATGATCCATACCTTTTCCATCTGGGAAAAGATGAGGTAATTCGGCGTTGCGTCCCAGAGGAAGAGCAACAACACGTTTTAATGTGGTGTCATGCATCGCATTGTGGAGGCCATTTTGAGGGGCAGCTCGGAAAATTCTCCAATCCGGCTTGTATTGGGTAACTCTTTTTAAAGATGCTCATACTTTTTGCCTATCTTGTGACAAATGCCAAAGGGTGGGGAATATTGGAAAAAGAAATGAGATGCCCTTAAATGTTAATCTTGTTGTTGAAATTTTTGACGTTTGGGGTATTGACTTTATGGGACCTTTTCCAAACTCTTTTGGATTTGAGTATATCTTGCTAGCTGTGATTATGTGTCCAAGTGGGTTGAGGCTATCCCCACTAGGACCTATGATGCTAATGTGGTTATAAAGTTTGTGCAGGGGAATATTTTGAGCAGGTTCGGATTTTCTCGAGCAATCATTAGTGATGGGGGGTCCCATTTTTATAACAAAATGTTTGAAAAGTTGATGAAGAAGAATGGTGTGACTCATAAGGTGGTTACTTCTTATCATCCTTAGACATCTGGTCAAGCAGAGACGAGTAATAAACAAATTAAGGGGATTCTTGAAAAGACTGTGAAAGTCTCAAGAAAGGATTGGTCCATTAAATTGAATGATGCTCTGTGGGCGTATAGAACAGCTTACAAGACGGTTTTGGGATGAGTCCGTACCATTTAGTCTATGGCAAAGCATGTCATTTGCCGGTTGAGATAGAGCAAAAAGCTTTTTGGGCCATCAAAGCTGCTAATTTTGAGTTGCAAAGTGCTGGGGAGGAACGAGCTTTACAAGGATTGAGGAATGAAGCTTATGAAAATGCAAAGATTTACTAGGATAAGGTGAAAAGGCTTCATGACAAGCAAATTCTTAAGAAAGAATTCACACAGGGCATGAAAGTGCTTGTTTTCAATTCTCGTCTCTGGTTGTTGCCAGGGAAGTTAAGATCTCAATGGAGTGGTCCATTTGTTGTTGAAGAAGTCTTCCCTTATGGGGTAATCAAGCTTTTTAATCCGTGGATGAAGGAATTTTTTCAAGTCAATGGACATCGAGTTAAGCAGTATTTTTTGAGGGCCAAAGAAGGAAACAAGGCGTCGAGTCGATTATGCTCGACTCTGTCATATATCATTGACTCTTATTCGTCGAGCTGGCGACGTTAAACGAGCGCTGCATGGGAGGCATCCCATGATTTGTTTGTTTCTATTTTTGTTGGTTTCTTTTTGTTCCGCCCCTCCGATTTTAAGTTGTTTGTTTGTTTTGCAGTGTTGGAATCGTTCGTAAAAAAAAAACCACCGATCACTCGAACTGAGCGAGCGCTGAGAAGCAGCCGACGCTGAGATCTACCGCTCGCTGACTTTGAAGTGTTGTGTGCGAACGAGGGACAGCTGGGAGTGAGCGAGGGCTGCTTTTCTCTACTATAAAAAAGCACACAGTTGTGCCCTAATTTTATTCTAAACAGCAGCCGCTCTCTCGTTCATCTCACCGCCAAATTTCCAGCCACCGCTGAATTCCAGCCACCGCCGTCTTCTACCACCACTTTCATCTGCCGCCGTGTTTTCACCGCCGCTATTTACCTTTAAATTCTTGCCGCATCTTTCTTTTCGTTCAAGTCCAGCCGCCCACCTCCTATTTCCGGCCACAGCTTTGTCCACCCGCCGGCATTTTCCACCGAGTTCCACCGCCATCAGATTCCAGCCGGAGTACAATTCCAGCCATCACATGTTCTTTCCGTCTACCGCCGTCGACCACCGTAGCTCTCCGCCAAATTTAAGTCGCCGTTCACTTTCAGTCGGCGCTCAATTTCAGCAGCTGTTTTCTTTCAGCCATGGTTCCAGTTCAGTTATCTTCCCCTCTGCTCAACTATGCCTCATACCAAGAACGCTCCGGCCGCTCATGTCAGTGACGAGGAGATGGACGATTTCGAGAAAATACCCGAAGACAAATTAGCTCTGTACAATGCCCCATTTCCAGTGTATGCTTATCTTGAAGGTAACCTTTTCCAGAAATTTGATCAATTTGAAGTTACACATTCTCGGTTATTAGATTGGAAGTTACTGGAAAGTTTGGGTATTGATAAAAGGGTGTCTCAATTATTAAAAAATATCGGATTGTCCACTTATGCTAAAATGGAGTTAGATGGGTATAAACCCTTATGTTATGAATTTTTTAGCACCACGAAAGTAACTGTCGATGTCAAGAAGGAAATTAAGAAGATTATTTGTCGGATGCAAGGGCAGAAATTTACAGTGGATTTGAACACCATGAAAGATGTGTTTGGTTTTCCGGTTACTAGCATTGGGAGAAGGCCAAAGTCGTTTGATGTTGAAACGGTATGGCAAGAGATTACAGGATGCGAGAATTGGAAAACAAACGGTTCGGCGAATGGGTTTATTAAAGACCCAGCATTGGTCGTTGTGCACAAATTCATTGCATACAATGTCTCGGGCAAGAAGCAAGCTAACAAAGTAAACTCTACTGAGGTTTGTCTGTTACGGTGTGCCACGGAAAAAATCCGAATGTGCCCTTCTAGTTTCATTTGGAGAGCAATTGAAGGAATGCAGAATCGACAAGGTTCTCATGCTTCCCTGTGAGGCATAATTACTGCTTTGGCTCAGCATTTTGGTGTTTTTCCTTCTGCGGGGTCTGTGCCTCAAGGTCAAACAGTGATGCGCCGGTATTTGATAGACCTCAGTGAGCTTAAGGGTGCTCAAATTGCCTTTGACAGAAATAAGTTGGATCCTCATGAACAACGCCATTGCGTTCGGGAATATCTCAATGCTCAGATTTTAGCGGCTAACCGACAAGATGGAGCAGGAACCTCAGCTGGACCTTCAGCTGCGCAGCCCCAGACTGCTCCCTATTCTCCCGTTCCAGAATCTTATCCACTCCATACCACCATGTCTTCTTATGACTTCCAGATGTTGCGTGATGACTTGAGGTCATTTCGTGACCATTATGATTCTACTCAGGCTGCATTCCAGCACGAATTTGGTGAGTTCCGCCAAGAGGTCTATCATTGCTTCGACACACAGGAGTAGCGGATGTCGGCATTGGAGGCCCAATGGAGTGCATGGACAGTTGCTCACTCACCACCACCACCACCACTACCGTTTAAGCCAGACGAGCAGTGACTTCTCACTACTCCGGGGTTAGCTATTTTTGTCCTTTGTGTGAGTCGTGTTTTGGGTATTATTGATTGTGGTTTGTTTTCGTCGTGTGTTTTTCTTCTTTTGTGTCTCAGGTGTCTCAGTTTGTTTGTTCGGGATTACCACCGTTCGGGATTCCTACCGTTACCGGCTCTACACACTCAGGGACGTATCTCTCTACTTTTTACTCCCGTTGTCAGGTTATTTTGTTAGCCTTGAGAACAATGCTAGTTTTAAGTGTGGGGGGGTTGTTCTTATGTTTTGAGCCATTTCTTATAAATTATGTCATTCTATGATTGTGTATTTTGTGTTTTTGTGGCACTTAGTACTTTCTTTCCGATAGTGAACTTTTATGATTTGAGGAGTTAATCGGTTGTAATCTCTATTGATTGATCATGCTTATTAATTGGTTCTCGTGGTTTTAGCTCTAGAACTTGAGTCGTTTTGAAATTGAGTATTGTGATGATTTGTGCTGTGGGGTACTGTCTTCTGAGAATTGGATTGAAGAGGATAATCTTACTTGTGAATTTTGATCCGAGTACCTCTAACTAATTAAAAAAAAGACGTAAATAAGGGGATGTGGCATGAATTCTACTCCTATCGTGCGTAGCTTTTTCTTTGAAATCTTGCATGATGAGTATGGGAAACCACATTAGGAAACTCGGATATTTTGTCCGATGACTTCACCTAATGAATTTTGTCCTAAGTTCTATCCTCAAGTTCTTATTAAAAAGAAAAAAAAAATTAATTAAAAATAAGAAATAAATGAATTTCATTGCTTGATTGTAAAGAGAGCATTTGTCATGACTGGTTTGGTTCATTTTCTGATTGATGATTCTCATTAGACTGCATGCCAAATTTGGATTATTGCTTAATTTTGAGATTGATGATTATTCTAGCATTGGAGCTTTGTGGAAGTAATTGATTTGCATGATCTTTTGACTTTGATTTCTTATCATTTTCTCCTCAAATTATTGTTGTTTTTGCTTGAGGACAAGCAAAGTGTTAAGTGTGGGGGGTTTGTTTAGTCGTTTTGTGTTACGTTTTTATGTTGTTTTTTAGTCGTGTTTTCGTGTGTGTGTGCATATTTTCCGCCTTTTAATTATCGTTTTTGGCTGCCCTTGGTTACTTTGGTGTGGTTTATGGTGGTTGTAGGTTTTGAAGAACTAAAAGGAGAAAGTAGTGGAAATGGATGGATTGTGCACAAGAAAGGAACAAGCTTTGGCGTGGAGAAAGCAGCAGCCAGCGATCGCTGCCTTTGGAAGAGCGCTGGGTTTGAGCGGTCTCTCAGTTCCAACGGTTGCTGGGATTGAGTTCGCAGATTTGATTCCAGCGAGCACTGGAATTAAGTAACGCCTGCTGCGCGTTTATTAGTTCAGCTAGAGTTCTGTTTTTGGACGGCATTCCTTATTCTCTTTGTTTTGGACGGCTCTTGGAAGATTTTTACACTTCTTTTCATACTGTTCTTATTTTTCTTTTTGGTTGCTACTAAAACAAGATTGTGGGTTTCGATTGTGATCATCATCACAAGTATTGTAAGGATTGATTGTTTTATTTATTTTCTTACGGTTAAATTGATGAATTCTTCTTGTAATTCTTCGATGTCTTGTTCTATGGATAGCTAATTTTCTATTTTAGGGTTTAGATATTCGATTTAATTCCAGTCCTCGTTTGACGTGTGTGAATTCTTCGTTGATTGAATTGTTGCATTTATATTGAATAATTGGCCATTGTTCGATATTGTTAGGTAGTGGATGAGATCGATAGATGAATCTATTGCCTGATCACAACTCTTTCAATAATTAGATTGACCGGAAACGCATTTCTAATTGTTAATCTTGATCGTGTAATTTAGTCTTAAAGGTTTAACGGATTGGAACGAGAGTTATTGATGTTAACCTTTTGTTGAAGTAGATTTTGTGAATTGATTAATTGAATTAACATATATCGAGCTTGGTGAGGAATTAAAGAGAAGAATCTATAGCCCTAATCCTTTTTCCTCGTGGTTATTTGTTGCGTTGAATTTGCTCTTTTATTTAGTTATGTGTTCTCAAATCATTAGTTTAGAATGTTTAGGATCGTTTTAATTTCTGTGTAAGTAATACTAGGAGTATTTGCCCTGTTTAGCATTTCTTGTGAATACGACTTGGGTTAGCTTGACGCCCTACATTGACCTCGTTCTCTTGCGAGTCAAGTTTAGGTGTTTAGAGTTGAAATATTATACAGTTAATCGAACCTAATAACCGACTCGGTTATCGGTTAACCGATTAATCGAGTCGGTTCGGTTATGGATAGTAAATTTTGTGTAATTTCGGTTTGGTTAACCACGGTTAACCGAATTACCAGCCCTATTAATATTTGCCTTTTTCTTTTAAGCAAATAAAATCCGCAAATGTACGGGGCTATTGTAATATTCAGCAAGCAAGGTTATATTTCACGAGGACTAGTTCGAAAGTCTTATGAATACCACTAATAAGTTATTTTAATCTATTTAGACTCATTAATAAATTAGGAGATTAAACTAAATTAAAGAAAGCAAATAAACTCTAAGTAACAATAATTAAACTAATAAATGAGAGGAGAATATGAAAACAAAGCTATCCTAAGGACTAGATTTTGATGGATAAGCAATTAGAAATCACTTTACTAATCAATTATTGATATAATCCTAATTATCTAGGGCGATCTCTTTTCCACTCTAGCCCCATCTCGGGCGACTCGAGTTGTAGATTACAAACTAGTTATGTTGTCTCTGGTCACTAAGCTAGCCTATAACTCCTAACGGCTCCTTTGATCAAATGCCCTCTCAAAACCACTCACTCTCTCGGGCTATTGCAATATTGCGCCTCGTGTTTGATTTTAGTATCGATTCCTCATCTCTCGAGCCTCAAATCGACACAATAAAAAACATTCAAATGGTAGCTAAGCATTCAAATATTCAACCAAAACAACAAACACTAGGAAATAATATAACCCATCAACAATTAATTAAGATAAAGATCATTCTCTTACAAATTCATCTAATCCAATCCCTAAAATAGAGAAATTTATCTAATCATAATGAAAAGCAAATATCCACAACAAACATGAAAGAAGAACAAGAAAACAAGAGATTCATAGACAAATGAGCTCCAATCTTGAAATCATTAATGTAATCTCTCCAATTCTCCCCCAAACACACTTTATCTCTCTAAGTTGCTGGGTGGAAGATGAAAATGGTGGAGGTGTGTGAAAAAGTGTGTAGAGTGTGTGGAGATGTGGGTTGTTGGCTTGGATCCTAGGGTTTGAATTTTGGAGGTGTATTTATAGGTTTATGGAGCGGGGAGAGAGTTGCTATGGAGAGATGTCCGAAAAATGGAGTGAAATAGAGGTAAAATCATGTTTTGGGTGAAGGAGGGTTCGTCGCGAGTGGGTGCGCTCGAAACCGCGCACCGAAGAGGTGAATTCCTTCTTGCACGTGCGACCAAGCACGCAGCGGTTTATCACGCGCGCCAAGTCGCGCGACAAACCGCACCCGGAGCTGGTTTTCACGAAGGCCCGGAGCGGCCGCACGCCAACCCGCTCCCGGCTGCGCACCTTTTTTGTTTCGGCCCGTTCTCCCTCGTCCGTATTGACCTCCGTTTTTTCCACGTTCTCGTATCGAACTCCTCTTCAACATTCTAAGCTCCTTTCACTTTAATTTGGTCTTCATTTTCCTGAAATTTAATCAAAACTACCAAACAAGTGTGAAATCTTCAGAAAATAATATTTTTTGCAATAAAGCTCAAATCAAGCATGATTTTCTTTGAATAAATGGCATCAAATGCACCCTAAACAGAGCGAAAAATCCATGTTTGTCACATAATAATTTGAGCTATCAATATCGTATCTTCTTACGCGGGTATTAATATCAATAGAATACATCGGCATTCTATTATTTAATATTTAAGATCGTAGTTATCCCTATTTATCTTAAATCCTTATTTTTTTATTTTAAGTTATATATTTATTAAAATCTTGAATCTCACATCGAACTTTTAATAGTAGTGATCACCAACTTTGGAAACATTTATCATGGATGATTATACGATTGATTTAATTTTCAATTTTGTATTATAATTCAATCAAAATTTATCAAATTTCTCTAATAAATTTAAAACGGGTTCAAATATAATATCATTGAGAATTCGGAGCACCATTACGTGGACTTTTCTCCAATTTTTTATTCTTATTTTTATAATATTTTAAAATTATCTCCAGTTCTAATATGAGTCAGATATTTGGCTCTGAATTCGATGAAGAAACTAAGCTTGATAGGTAGAAATGTTAATTTAGCGAAATTAACAGACCGGTCTAAATAGACCGAGAAAAAAATAAGGGTTAGGACCAAAAAATTGTTACTATAAATTTTTTTAATCTGATTGCCTGCATGAGTTGGTAATTAGCATATTACTCATTGAGTTTGGAGCGAGTTCGGATAGTAAAATCTTTTTTTATCTGATTTGAGATAGGTATGGGTAAAAAAAATTATGATTCGGATTTGAAAATATTTAATGGATAGGCTTTCAATCCATTATTATTTCTAAACCGATTTCAATAGAAGTATGAATGTAAATTTAATCTAAAATCGACAGGCCAATCTAAATATACCAAGAGAAAATTAGGGTTATGACAGAAAAGTTCTAGCCCGAAGAAAATTTAACCTAATTGATCCGAACAAAAGATAATCCGAGCCTGATTGGGTTAGCCCATAAATCGAGTGGGTTGACCTGATTAATACTATCTTGAGATATACATTTTAATATGTATACTAATTAATTTATCTCATCTCAATTTATTATCTTCTTTATTATTCTTAATAAATCAACATTAAGTACACCATTTATTATTATTATTATTATTATTATTATTATTATTATTATTATTTATTGTGTAAAGTTCGGGTTCGGATAATTTGAACGGGTTCGGATAATTAGCGGGTATAACTATACAGATTTGAAATGAAAATAAGTAGTAAAATCATTTTTTAATCGGGTTTGAAATACATATGAGTATATAATTTATAAGGACGTCGGAACATTAATTGACATGCCTACTTCAAAATTTAAATATTGAAGCATATCAAATTCTAAATAGACAAAAACTCTGGTAATTAAGATCCGTCTTACAGTAAGACCGGATCTTAGTGACACTACATTTTTCCCTTCTTACGTTTTTTTTTTCTAATTCTTTTTTTTACTTAATTGTTTTTCTTAATTCATTATCTTTTTTATTTTTCTTAATAATAAAAATCACAATGTTAATTAATAAAAGTTACAATCCTTATTTATAAAAGTAACACTTCTTATGAATAAAAATTAAACTCATTATAAATAAAAGTGACACTTTTTACGAATAAAAGTGACACTCCTTAAAAATAAAAGTAACACTTCTAATTGCTAAAATCGTAAAAGTGACACTTGTTTTATAATTACAAAAAAAAGTAACACTCCTCATTAATTGTGGCGCCCCGCGCGCCGCCCGGGCCTATGCGGATCGGGCGGGTCGCCACGCGGGTGTAACCATGAAGACTTATCGTAAACATAAATGACAGCGGAAAAAGAAAAATCATAAATGTTAATGGAAAGATCAAAGTTGAAATCTAAATAGTAGAGGTGGGTACTTAACAAAAACAATAATGTTTTGCCCTAACTTGACATGACTGGGGTCGATGTATGAAGACATCGGCCCCGCACTGCGGAAGCGTTCCAAAAGATAACCATCTAGCGAAGAGATGATTGGGACATAAAAAGGTAACTCGAGTTCAAAGTCTAAAATTTTCTTGGAATAACAACAAGGGTCGTAAAGACCACCAAAACACATAGAGAGATATAGATGACGTTCAAGAAGGACCGTCACCCAATAGATGCTACACAGCAGCGACATCTCCCTCCTTCTCTTTCTCGTCGTTCATCCTGCATTAGGGAAAACAATGCAGGGGACTAAGTGCGAAAGCACTCAGTGGTTCCATGCCCCTCTTTGAAAACCGTTTTGAAAAGATATGGCATGCCTCTTTCCTTATGGAAGGGGGTTACTTTAGTAAAAACAATTACCCTTCTCATAAGTAAAACAGTTAAAAGAAACAAGTGGTTCGAACCGTAAAACAACTCACGTTCTTGGGTTATCGCCCAGTTCAATTAGAGGGGAGCCACTCCCTCCAATCGAACCGTCATAACTTCCTGTGTACAAGCCCAAGGCCGATCGTAATTTAGAGATAATATTCTGACTTGGTAAACCACAAGCAATTGAGCATAAAAACATTTAAGCATGCATATCACATTTTTAAAGCATTGGGTTTAATAACCCTAAAGTTACCTCTGTGGGAATTTGTAATCCCACAGTTAAAAATAAGAAACCCACCTCGAGTCTGGTACTCTGGTACTGGCCTCGAAATACTCTTAGTGATCGCTTGGTCCTACAAGAGTTATCTTAAATACTTAGGTTCATATGCTCATAGCTATCTAAGGCCTTAGCATCTTAGGTCAAACTTATTCCCGTCTTTTACGTCATGAAATCTTGTCGAGGCATCGTCTCTTGATTTATTCTTAACAAGGAATGAGATCAAAAGTTCATGTCATGCATTTGAATCCTATCTAGTGCCAACATGCATTCATGTTATGTCATACTTCACGTCATATTGGTACATGCATATATAAATGATCACATACTTCATGCCATGTCATGTTCATCATATTTTGTCACCTTATAAGGTTCTTACAATTATAAATCATATTTATAATCCAACACATAAGACATTCAAACATGTAGTCCTTGCATAAACAATTAAATAATTCTAAGATAATTATTTAATTGAACTTATAACATTTTACTTAATTAATAAGGAATTTATTAATTAATAAAGGACATTTAATTAATTAATTAAAGAATTAATTAATTATTAAAGGGCGTATAATTAATTAATTAGGAATTAATTAATTATTAAAGAATATTTAATTAATTAAATAGGAATATTTAATTAATTAATTAACCATTAAATAATATTTAATTAATTAATTAATATTAATTAATTATTAATCATTAATAAATAAATGTTATTTATTTAATTAGAAATAATTAATTAAGAATATTTGAAAAATATTTAATTAATTAATTATTAAAGGATAATAAAGAAATTTTTTTTTATTTAGTTAATTATTTTAATTGAGTTCATTATAACTTAGACATAACAAAATTAATCAACTAGCACTTATAGTCCATGGGTCCAACAGCATATCACACATGAACAAGTCATATTGGACCCCTAATCAAATTGATTACTTAATGGACTAAACTCATATCTTTTATTCACTAAGGCCCACCATATATTATCATATATTAAAAAGGAGCCCAATACACAATAATATTATTTATTTCGGCCCATTACTGAATATAGTCCATCATATTTTATTCTCATAATTCATTTGGCCCAATGGCCCACTCCTACTTATTTATAGAAGCCCAACTCCTACATTAGTCCAATAAGCTCTTTTAATTCATAAATTCACATTTAATAAGCAATTAAATTTTAATTAATTATTAAATTACCTAATAACTTCATATAATACTTGTAAGGTATTTTTAACACCAAAACATCATTATAAGACTCAATAAGAACAAAAAGACATATAAGTTCAATTTTTTATATTTTTCGACCGACAAAGACCGACTTTGACGATTTTCTTAAAAATATCAAATCAACTCCGATGGATCCGAATTTTGGATCACACCTAACTGACCTATCAAGGTATTTCCAGAAATTTTTATTTTTCAAACTGGAGATCGTTTAGCATACGTAATTAGGCCTGGTACAGTAGCCTAAACTACTGTTTTTTTTCTGGAATTTGACAGCACTCTGCTGTCTACTCAAAATTCCACTAAAAATCGAGTTTTCATCCTATGATATTGAATCTTATCATTTTAGAAAGCTTGAAATGTTCTTAACATCACCCAACAAACCGTTCGTGAAAATATTTTACTAGATCAGAGAAAAGGCAAGAACCGTGCAACTGCGCAGGTTTTCTGTGCAACTTAAAAATTCATTCGACTTGACACCTTTGTACTCGAAATTAGACTCTCATTTTTTTTATATATGTTTTAGCTAACATGTAGAGCTTTCATTCAAACTTAGATTCATTCCATTTTAGCATCTAGATTGAGAGATATACGTCTCTCAATCACACACAAGTCTAAGTATACATGCTGTCAAGAAAATTGATTCAACGAAAATGAACACAACTCTAATCAAACTAAAGGTAACATCATCTTGACTCGTATGAACATAGATAATCATGTTTTGGGCAGAATTTATAACATACTAATCATTTAATACTCATAAAATGACAATCCTAGTTCATGCTTCCACTACAACGCACATAGATTTACATACATTCATCAACAATCAATAAAGCTCGTCCTATCCAATGGTGGATCGAGTATGGCAGCCCTCACAACCCATCCATAGCCTATTTTTCTCATGTATTCATCCTTGTTACTCCCTTAAACATGCTCCTAAAACAACATATAGATCAAAAACGAAAATCAAAGAGAGTTTAAGTCATTATACCTCTCCTCTTCCTCTCTTAATTCACTTCTCTCCCGATTCCCTCTTCTCTCCACTCTTTGCCCACTGCCCTCCTCTCTCTCACTCGATTTCCGTCGCTTCCTCTTCCTCGGAGGGTGGTCGGAGGCAGCTAGGTGGCGGCCGGCGGCGGCTAGGTGGCGGCCGGCGGTGGTTCTTAGGGCTAGGTTTTTTTTTTCTTTGAATTTCTGCTTGATTCTAGAGAAGATTGAGATGAGTGGTGATGGAGGAATGAAGTTGCAGAGATTTATGGAGAGGGTTTGCATAGTATAGGTTAGCAAGATGATTACCTATTCTTCATCTACTGGGTAAGAGGAGATGCAATTTCTTGGAAGAGGAAAAAGGTGAGATTTTTGGCTTCTGCAGAGAACTTTTCTTTTTTTCACGCGATGCTCCTGAAATCTTTTTGCTTCTGCTTCTAAATATTCTCTGACGTATTCCCTTTTCCCCCAATTACTAATTACTTAATTATTTTCTAATTAAATTAAATTTTTCATACTTATTAATATATACAGACCTACTAATACACGCACACACGCATACACTTAGCATTTACGCGCACACACACGTAATATATTAATATATATATATACACGCAAGCACACACTTAGCACACATATATATATAATATAATATAATATATGAATATATTCCTTTTTATCTCGTTTCACCTTTCGTGTCGCGACGCGTTATTTATTAATCGAATCAAAGTTTTGATCGAGTAATTCAATAGAATTAAATATTCTGGTCTTAACGAGCCTAATATCGAATATTGCATTATGGATGTATCTCTCTAAAATTAAACGGGAAATCAAATAATCTACTTTATCATATATTTATAATCTTCTTAAGGTTAATTATTTTAAATTAATCACAATACCTTATTGTAATACCCCGCTCTTTCATAATCGGACCTAAGGTTAATTAGAAAATCGCTGAGATAATTGCGCCGTGAGAATTTAGAAAGAAATTAAGTTCCGACAATAAAAATATCTCGGCAATCCTAATTTGCCGAAAGTAAAGAAATTAAGTAAATTAAATAATTTAAGATGTTAATATCGTCTCGGATGATCCGAGAAAGATTATGAATGTGTTTAGGATTATGTGCTTATATGTTTGGATTTTATTCGAAAAGTGTGTGTTTAATTCGAAGATTTGATTTCTCCGGAGATCGTAGAATTTCTTCGGTAATGATATTTTTAGTCCGGATTTTTATTTCCGGAATTTTTCTCGAGAAAGCTTAAATTAGGGTTAAAGAAACCCTAATAAAATTTATAGAGCTCGAGAATTTATTATTTAAAGCCGGGATGATTTTGATTAACGATTTAATGATATTTAAGTGATTAATTAGAGAATTTATTAATTAATTACTTAAATAAGATACTATTGCTAGATATTTTAAATTAAGCTTATCTAATAAACTTTGATTTAATTTTTAAATCTAATAATATCTACATGGAATATTTGATGGAAATCTAATAATTTCCAGATAACTCAGTTTTTCCAGCTAGTTTGATTTTCCAGACAGCTTGTTTTATCCAGCTAATCTTTGATCAACTTGTTTTCAGCTATTTCTTTCGTAAACTCAAAAGTTTTAATGTTAAGCTTAAATGTTATCAAAGAACTTAAGCATTGTTGATGTGCTAAAATAAATAAATAAAGAGCTTAATGGTTAATGAGATACTTATATGAAGAAATGAAATATTCTTTATGATATGATTAATGTTGGCAATAGTATAAGTTATAAGTCAATAAATATTAATGAAAAGATGGAAGGGTTAGAAGTAAAGTATATGTTTACTTATGTCTTTAGAAGTTATTTTGAGTAGTGAATGATTAAGAGCTAAGATTTAAGATAGAAAAGTTTAAGTGTTAGTGGTAGAGTGAAAACCCTAGAAAGCCGAAAAAGATCATAGTATCGAAGCAGCATCTCTCATTCCTCGATTTTTACTTTTCTCACTCTTATGTTTAAACCTAATTTTAAATTGAAGGACCGAGCGGGACCTTTAAGTGAAGGGAAATCGAGAAGTAAAGTTTAGTTCAGTAACTTCGAAACAGGTGGGCTTTCTAAACTAAAGAAATGTCGAATGTGACTATATGATTATGATTATGTGATGTTTTTAAATTGATTGACTTGCCAATGTTTTAAAGTGTTTTTGTATGTTACCATCTACCAAGGAAAGACGAATTCGGTCCTATGCAAGGTGGGATCTGTGTTCACAGTTTGTAATCGTGCGCCTTCCTTTTGGTAGGCCGATTACAGGTGTTTGAGAAGGAGGCCTACTTATCAACACTATTAAGTGATAGTAGATTTGGTACATACATGAATAGTATTTTGACTGCAGTCTCTTATAATGAAAGTAAATGTTTTGGCATGCACAGGTTCGTTTTTTTTAAGTTTGCTTGTGTTATGCTTTATGGCAAGTATTCAATCTATAGCTCTAAGTAGCAACTTTTAAATTATTTTGGCATGTGTTCACTGAGTGCGAAAGTACTCAGCCCTGCATGTTATTTCTAAAATGTGCAGGTTAGCTCGGATGGAGATGGAGTGTGCTGGGCAGGCTTTGTTGTTGTTGACATCTCAAGTTATCATTCTAAGTTAGAGCACGGTTATATGTCTTCATACATGTAACCAAAACTTATGTTTTCCGCTGCAACACTCTCTGAACTTGTTTCACTTCTGTTATTTTGTTATGTTGCTTATGTTATAGATTCTCTAAACCTTGGTTAAGTTTGTTAAACCTTAGACTTCAGTTTATTAAATCCTAAATTTCAGTATGCTTAACTCTGATACGATATGGTGTAGCTTCTTGACCATACTCGTTGATCTTTGATCAAACTTGAATATATGAATTGTCGTTTTTGAATAATGATGTCGTTGTTTGATCTATGATTGATTCTTTTTGATTTGATAGCATGTTTTGATGATCGAAAAGTATGATTTGGTGTATTTTGGTTCCTATTCGATAACTTGGGTCGTTATCTTATCCTTTGGTTAATCATAAATTGTGTAAGTCGTGGGACCCACCGGCTTAGTCATCTTCACTCTAAGTCGGGCTGCGACAGAGTGGTATCAGAGCAACTTGTCTGCTCTAAGTCTAAAATTTTCTTTTGAGTCTAGTCTAGACTTGAATCCCTAGACTAGTTAAGTCTTAAACAACAAAAGACCAGCACCTCATCTCATCCGGCAAGTCAGGTACGTATTTAGAAGTTTTCTAACGTTTAAAAGTTTTAAGTTTGAATGGAATCTTGAGATGTGTTTATGTACATGTTTATATCTATGTTTATATCTGTTTATTTGTGGCTTGTGTGACGAGCCTGAGGTTCTGATGAGATTGTTTTGTGATGGCATTCGTAAGCGTGATGATGGAACAATTGTGCAAGCAAGTGAGTTGTTTGTCTTTGGGAAGTAACGTGAGCTTGGTACCATCAATGGGAAGCGATATTGAGTATGTGGAAACTGTGGATCTTTGGGAGACGTATTTAGTCTCCGTGTGATTGATTTTTAAAATTTTTCTTATATAGGATGGCAGCGCCTCGTCGTGACGATGCGATGAGAGAGTTTCAACATATCAGGATGAGTTACCGTGAGACTTTAGCCGAGTTCTTGGCACGTTTCCATCGTGTCTGGATGGATATCTGCGAGACAGAGATCTCAGGTGTTCAGGGCATCATACGTCTAGTTCCTCTTCTTCCAGAGGAATGGCAGGAGTGGGCAGCTTCACTCGTTTCTCGTTTTGTGACTGAGCAATACTGGGATCACAACCTCTACGGCGACTGTCGAGGTTTTATCTCCGAGATCAGCTCCCGATACATGTGTTACTCAACACCGCCGCCAGGACCGTACCCTCCACCTATTCGCTACCTGTAGAGGGTCAGCTAACTGAGTTTTTACCTCAGGATGACTCTATTCCGTTTATGATTCCGCAGGTTGAACCCGAGTCAGTATACTTTGATCCCCAGTCGACCTATTTTGGTTTTGACCCGAGTGCTTTTGCCACTCAGCCCACTGTACCGTCGGATGGTTTTGCTTCACCCCCACCACCGACAGATACTTTAGCTCTAGTTCCAGTTCCTCCTATCTCAGAGTTGTACCCAGCACCTCCGCTGGAGGTAGCTCCTTTCTCTCCTCCCAGTGAGATCCCTCGAGTTTTCGACTCTTTTGACCATGAGGCTCTATACCATTCTTACCACCCTGAGCCTCAGCGTTTAGACGAGGGCAGCTCGTCGAGGCCCCGTCGAGATGACAGTGACGACAATGACGGAGATGACCCCGCAGCCGAGGTCACCGTTGGTTGGTCCGATCTCCGCCGAATTCCGTTCAGTCACCTAGGTTTTGAGCCTAGTTTTCTGCCGATGGCAGACACTGATGTAGACAAGGAGATTCTGCTCTTGCTGAACGGAGACGTGAGGGCCGAGGGCGAGGTTGTTCCAGAGAGTTCGAGTAAGGAGGACGAGTCAGAGGAGGAGGACCCGTCAGAGGACGACGAGTAGAGAGAGTCGTTCTTGTGTTGTTGTTGCTTTATGTTTATATGTGTATAATGTAAATATGACTAAGGATTATGATGCATAATATTGTTTAGTAGCTCGGTGACGGATAGTAGACCGTACCGTAGTTATCTTTTGCGTGATGTTAGGACATCACGAATGACGTAGGGATATCTTTTGTTGTAGATAAGATCCCATATTTTGAAAAGACCTCTAAAAGGCAATTTTCCAAGTATATATATGAAAAAGAATGGCCAAAGCGGTCATTTAAATTAAGTTGATGCTTTCATAATATGCTTAAGTATAAAGAGATAATGCCTTGAGAATATTAAAGAATAGCAAAAGTGTATCAATGAGATGAAGTTAGAAAGTAAAGAATAAGAAATTTCGGAAAATAAATTAAAGTGTAAAAGGTAAGTTGCTTTGCCAAAAGTTTAAGGTTAAATTAAGGTAATGAAGGAAGTTTAGTTAATTCTGTATTTGCTAAATAAGTAAGCTGCGAGATAAGATGATTTATTATTGCATAATTATTAGGTTAAATTGTAAAAGTGATGATGTTATGCCTTGAATGAAGTTGATTGAATGATTTAAGAAATTTCTTATGAACGTTTGATTTAAAGCGAAAGAATAAAT
This sequence comes from Agastache rugosa, assembly GCA_031470985.1. Classification (NCBI taxonomy): domain Eukaryota; kingdom Viridiplantae; phylum Streptophyta; class Magnoliopsida; order Lamiales; family Lamiaceae; genus Agastache; species Agastache rugosa. The sequence continues at coordinate 21,944,472 of CM062607.1, forward strand.
AAATTAAGAAGTGCTCAGAGAGAAATGTTCGATAAGAATAAAGTTACTTTTGTTGATTCCTTCTTTTTCTTAAATCAGAATGCCTCCTAGAAGAAGAAATAGGGTAGAAGAGAAAGAGAACCGAGAACCTACCCCACCTCCTCTGCCTGAGAGGAGAATCGAAGAACTCTTTCTTAGACAAAATCCCCCGACCTTTGACGGAAGAGGAAATCCGTCAGAAGCAGAAGAATGGATTCGCGCTCTCGAGCGAATCTTTAGGTTCATTCGATGTGATGACCATGAGCGTCTCACATGTATGTCCTATCAGTTGAAAGGATCTGCAGACTACTGGTGGGAAGCTCGTCAGAAGACGTATACTCCCGAGCAGCTCGAAAATCTTTCATGGGAGCAGTTCAAGGAAGCTCTTTTTGAGAAGTACGTACCAAGAAGTTACCGCAAGCAGAAAGAAAATGAGTTCGCCAATCTCAAGCAAGGAAAGAAAACGGTTGCCGAGTATGACCGTGAATTTTGTGATCTAGCTCGTTTTGCCCCCGATAAAGTTGATTCCGATGAGAAGATGTCCGAGCTTTTCCGTGCCGGACTTAGGCAGGATATAAGAGTGGTCTTAGCAAGTCAGAGTGCTTTGACCTATGCCGAAGCTTTAAATCGAGCCTTGGATATGGAGTTGGCTATGCAGCCAGAGAAGCCAGTTCAAGCTCCAGCACCTCCCCAATATCAGATTCAAGCCCCAGCGGCCGTCAGACCGCAATCTTCGCACCATGGCCAGCAGCAGAAGGGAAAAAGGAAATGGAATGCTGGAAGCCAACCCAGCAAGAAGACCTGGCAAGGGCAGAGTCAGCAGCTTTCGACTCTAGGAAAACCCAGACCACCTTTTGTTGGTCAGAGTAGCTCGTTTCAGAGGCAGCAAAGAATTTCTGCATGCTCGAAATGCGGCAAAATGCATCAGGGAATTTGCAGAGCAGGAAGTAACAGCTGCTATGCATGTGGGCAAGTTGGGCATTTCTCTTATCAGTGTCCAAACAAGCAGCAAGGGACTAATGGTGGAAGACCTGGCCAGTATCAACCTCAGCAGTTGAAGGCTATTGAAGGAGTCCCGCAATTGCATCCGCGCCAGCGCCAAGCGCCCCACCCTCAGCAGCAGCAGCAGGCAAGGCGGCAGCAGCAGCCACCGCAGCAAGAGCCACAACCGCAGCAGCAGTATCAGCGAGTTTTCGCTCTCGATCAGAAACCATACGTCAAGGATCAGGGCAATCTGGCAGGTATGGGTCAGTTAAATGGTGTACCTGTGATAATTCTTTTTGATACTGGTGCATCGCATTCTTTCATATCAAGTACATGCGTAGATACTCTTGGCCTTAAGGTAGAGCAATCTAGCCAGAACCTAAGAGTATCGACCCCGGTAGGTAAATCTACCACAGTTACGCATGTTTGCCCTAATTTGGAATTTGAGTTTGGATCCCTTAAGATGTCAACCAACATCCTAAATCTAATTCGAATGTGGGACGTAGACATCATTTTGAGAATGGATTGGTTAACCGAGAACTTTGCCACCATTCGGTGCAAGCAAAGACAGATCTCTTTTCAGCCACCTGGAAAAGAGCCGACCCTATTCTTCGGAATAGAGAAAAGCAATAGAAGAATGCCGATTATTTCGGTAATTCAAGCAAGAAGGCTGTTGAGAAGAAAAGATGCGCAAGCATATCTGGTTTATCTCAACAAAGACGAAAATCAAGAAAAGAATATTGATGATGTAGCTGTTGTTCGAGATTTCAAGGATGTGTTTCCTGAAGTTTTTCCAGGATTACCCCCAGACAGGCAATTGGAGTTCACCATCGACCTAGAGCCTGGTTCAGCTCCAACATCTAAAGCGCCGTATAGAATGGCCCCGAAGGAGTTACAAGAATTGAATATTCAATTGCAAGAATTGCTTGACCTTGGTTTTATCCGACCTAGTGTTTCCCCGTGGGGAGCACCGATCTTGTTTGTTAAGAAGAAAGACGGTAGTCTAAGAATGTGTATAGACTACCGAGAGCTAAACAAGCTAACGTTGAAGAACAAGTATCCTTTGCCAAGGATAGATGATCTGTTTGATCGGCTCGGAAGGAGCCAGTGTTTTCTCAAAGATTGATCTAAAATCTGGCTATCATCAGCTGAAGATTCGGCAAGAAGATATTCCGAAAACTGCATTCCGAACAAGATATGGCCACTACGAGTTTGTAGTAATGCCGTTCGGATTATCAAATGCTCCAGCAGTATTCATGGATCTCATGAATAGAGTTTTCCATGAATTTCTGGATAGATTTGTCATAGTCTTCATTGACGACATTCTTGTTTATTCAAAGAGCGAATCGGAGCATGAAGAGCATCTCATAATTGTCCTAGAAAAGCTAAGATCCGAAAGGTTATATGCCAAATTCAGCAAGTGTGAGTTCTGGCTAAAAGAAGTGAATTTTCTCGAACATGTTGTTTCGTCCGAAGGAATTAAAGTTGACGATTCAAAGGTGCAGGCAGTTCAAGAGTGGAAGTCGCCAGCGTTGCCCCATGAGATTTGTAGTTTCTTGGGTCTAGCAGGTTACTATCGGAGATTCATCGAAGGATTCTCCAAGATAGCAAGGCCGATGACCCAACTTCTCAAGAAAGAATCAAAGTTTAAGTGGTCTCCCGAATGCGAAGAAAGTTTTCAAGAGCTAAAGAAGAAGTTGACCACTGCTCCAGTCTTGGCAGTACCAGAAGCAGGCAAAGACTATGCCGTGTATACAGATGCATCGAAGAATAGACTAGGTTGTGTCCTGATGCAAGATGGAAGAGTCATAGCCTATGCTTCACGACAGCTCAGACCTCATGAGGAAAATTATCCAACTCATGATTTAGAGTTAGCAGCAGTCGTGCATGCTCTGAAGATCTGGAGACATCACCTTTTTGGAGCCAAGTGTGAGATCTTCACAGATCACAAGAGCCTCAAATACTTTTTCGAACAGAAAGAGCTAAATATGAGGCAAAGAAGATGGCTCGAGCTAGTAAAGGACTACGATTGCAAGATTTCCTATCATCCAGGAAAAGCGAACGTAGTAGCCGATGCTTTAAGCAGGAAGAGCAGATCCGAGTTAGGATTTCTGCTCACTCAAGAAGAAGAGCTAATCAAGAGTCTTGGAGAGTTGAGAATAGAAGTGGTTTTACCACCACAATCTGTAAAGCAACAAATTGCAGCTCTAGAAATAACTCCAGACTTGAGAACAAGAATTTCAAATGCTCAGAGGAAGGACGAGAAATTAGAAAAGTTGCGACTCAGAATTCGTGAAGGAAAGATCGAAGAGTTTTGTGAAGCTAGAGATAATGCTCTTTTGTTCAGAGAAAGACTTTGTGTTCCAGATGAAGAAGAATTGAGAGCTGAAGTCATAAGAGAAGTTCGTGAAACGCCGTACACCGCTCATCCCGGTAGCACCAAGATGTATCAAGATTTAAAGCAGAAATTCTGGTGGGAAGGAATGAAGCGAGATATAGCTTCATTTGTAGAGCGATGTTTAGCTTGTCAGCAAGTCAAAGCTTTACATCAGCGGCCTTATGGAAAGCTTCAGCCCTTAGACATCCCGAAGTGGAAATGGGATGATATCACAATGGATTTTGTAACTCAGTTACCTAAATCCAAAAGAGGAAATACAGCTATTTGGGTGATCGTGGACAGATTGACAAAATCTGCTCATTTCATACCAATTCCGATAACGTATGGATCGGACAAGTTAGCTCAGCTGTATGTTCGAGAGATCGTGCGTCTGCACGGTGTGCCCAAATCGATTACGTCAGATCGAGATTCTAAGTTTACCTCCCGTTTCTGGAGAAGTCTGCAAAGTGAGCTGGGCACCAACCTAAATTTCAGCACCACTTTTCATCCTCAGACGGATGGTCAATCCGAAAGGACGATTCAAATTCTAGAAGATATGCTCAGAACTGTTGTGTTGGATCGAGGTGACCAGTGGGAGCAAGTTTTGCCTCTCATTGAGTTTGCATACAACAACAGTTACCAGATGACAATCGGCATGGCGCCCTATGAAGCTCTTTATGGAAGAAAATGTCGTTCCCCGCTCTTTTGGGACGAAGTAGGTGAAAGAAAAGTATTAGGGCCCGATGCAGTTGAAGAGATGATTGAGATCGTTCGCCAGATCAAGCAATGGATTAAAGAAGCGCAAGATCGCCAAAAGTCTTATGCGGATATTCGAAGATCAGAACTTGAGTTCGAAGTCGGAGATAAAGTTTTCCTAAAGGTTTCGCCGTCAAGAGGAGTTCACAGATTTGGCGTGAAAGGAAAGCTAAAGCCTCGCTACATAGGACCGTATGAAGTTTTGGAGAGAATAGGTCAAGTTGCGTATAAGTTGGCCTTACCGCCAAGCTTTGGGAACTCGCACAATGTTTTTCATGTATCCCAGTTGCGCCGATACATGTTTGATCCCAAGCATGTCATTCGTCAAGAAGAAGTGGCCCTAAAACCAGACCTCAGTTATGAGGAGAAACCGGAAGCGATATTGGATCGAAAGGTCCAACAGCTAAGCAATAAATCGATCGCGTCGGTCAAGATCAAATGGAGACATCACGGGCCAGAGGAAGCGACATGGGAACTCGAAGATAAGATGAGAGATAAGTATCCCGAGTTTTTTCTTCAAGGTAAGCAAATTTCGGGACGAAATTTATTTTTAGGGGGGAAGGATGTAATACCCCGCTCTTTCATAATCGGACCTAAGGTTAATTAGAAAATCGCTGAGATAATTGCGCCGTGAGAATTTAGAAAGAAATTAAGTTCCGACAATAAAAATATCTCGGCAATCCTAATTTGCCGAAAGTAAAGAAATTAAGTAAATTAAACAATTTAAGATGTTAATATCGTCTCGGATGATCCGAGAAAGATTATGAATGTGTTTAGGATTATGTGCTTATATGTTTGGATTTTATTCGAAAAGTGTGTGTTTAATTCGAAGATTTGATTTCTCCGGAGATCGTAGAATTTCTTCGGTAATGATATTTTTAGTCCGGATTTTTATTTCCGGAATTTTTCTCGAGAAAGCTTAAATTAAATTAGGGTTAAAGAAACCCTAATAAAATTTATAGAGCTCGAGAATTTATTATTTAAAGCCGGGATGATTTTGATTAACGATTTAATGATATTTAAGTGATTAATTAGAGAATTTATTAATTAATTACTTAAATAAGATACTATTGCTAGATATTTTAAATTAAGCTTATCTAATAAACTTTGATTTAATTTTTAAATCTAATAATATCTACATGGAATATTTGATGGTACAAAGGAATCCCATGTTAGATGCTAAGTATTAATTAAATTAAATGATAAAATCTAATAAAATCTAATAAAATCTAATGATAAGATCCTTAATTTGATCTTATCCCAACATGTAATTATTGCAAATAGTAATTTTTGTCTAATGCATGAATGAAGATAGTAATTATCTAACATCATTCATTCATCTCTCATCACTCACTCTCTCGACACTCTTTCTCAAAACACACACGCATATCACACACACACACACAACCTCCATTGAAGATCAAGGATTAAAGCTCAAGAATTTAAAAGATCAAGCATCTATTTCATTCAAGAAGGTTAGATCTATACTTGATCAAGAGCTTAGCCAAAGATTAGCAAGAAAAATCCATCTTTCTTCCTTCCAAAACTTTCGAATTTTTCATGAAGTAGGATGAATGTTTTGATCTTTGAATATTATGTTAGATCTGTGATCTAAATCCCATTTTTAGCATCAATTTAAGAAGAATCCAACTTAAACCTAATTTTCTATTTTTTCGAAATTAATGAATAAAATTAGGGGTTTTTATCCTTTGATCCTATGATCAAATTGATGATTTCTATGAGCTCCTATGATGATTATAAACATGTTTGATGGTTTAATTTATTAAGATTTGAGAAATTTCAATTTAAATTAACATGATTGAAAGTGATTAGAATGAAATTTGGATTTTAATTCTTAATTTATCAAAAGACCGAAATATATATGTACAATAAAGCCATGTATTTGATTTTTAATGAAGAAAATAATGAAAGAAATGGAATCTACGTTAAAAATTAAGTGACGTAGAATTTTTCAGAATTTTAATACAAAGTTTTGAAATTGAGAGTTTCTAGAGTTTAATTCCTGGTTTAACTCTGAACTCGATCATTGAATCACCACTGGACCCATTAATGGATTAACTCACTGAACTCGGTCATTTGAATCACCAATGGACCAGTCAATTGGATTAACTCATTGAACTCGATCAATTTGGATTTACCTGGACCTAGTAATGGATTAACTCATTGGTCCGGCCATTTTTTTCCGGCCACTCTGTTTTTCCAACTTTGGTTTTTCCAGTTTTCCAGCCAGCTCAATTTTCCAGATAACTCAGTTTTTCCAGCTAGTTTGATTTTCCAGACAGCTTGTTTTATCCAGCTGATCTTTGATCAACTTGTTTTCAGCTATTTCTTTCGTAAACTCAAAAGTTTTAATGTTAAGCTTAAATGTTATCAAAGAACTTAAGCATTGTTGATGTGCTAAAATAAATAAATAAAGAGCTTAATGGTTAATGAGATACTTATATGAAGAAATGAAATATTCTTTATGATATGATTAATGTTGACAATAGTATAAGTTATAAGTCAATAAATATTAATGAAAAGATGGAAGGGTTAGAAGTAAAGTATATGTTTACTTATGTCTTTAGAAGTTATTTTGAGTAGTGAATGATTAAGAGCTAAGATTTAAGATAGAAAAGTTTAAGTGTTAGTGGTAGAGTGAAAACCCTAGAAAGCCGAGAAAGATCATAGTATCGAAGCAGCATCTCTCATTCCTCGATTTTTACTTTTCTCGCTCTTATGTTTAAACCTAATTTTAAATTGAAGGACCGAGCGGGACCTTTAAGTGAAGGGAAATCGAGAAGTAAAGTTTAGTTCAGTAACTTCGAAACAGGTGGGCTTTCTAAACTAAAGAAATGTCGAATGTGACTATATGATTATGATTATGTGATGTTTTTAAATTGATTGACTTGCCAATGTTTTAAAGTGTTTTTGTATGTTACCATCTACCAAGGAAAGACGAATTCGGTCCTACGCAAGGTGGGATACGTATTGCACGCTTGTAATCGTGCGCCTTCCTTTTGGTAGGCCGATTACAGGTGTTTGAGAAGGAGGCCTACTTATCAACACTATTAAGTGATAGTAGATTTGGTACATACATGAATAGTATTTTGACTGCAGTCTCTTATAATGAAAGTAAATGTTTTGGCATGCATAGGTTCGTTTTTTTTAAGTTTGCTTGTGTTATGCTTTATGGCAAGTATTCAATCTATAGCTCTAAGTAGCAACTTTTAAATTATTTTGGCATGTGTTCACTGAGTGCGAAAGTACTCAGCCCTGCATGTTATTTCTAAAATGTGCAGGTTAGCTCGGATGGAGATGGAGTGTACTGGGCAGGCTTTGTTGTTGTTGACATCTCAAGTTATCATTCTAAGTTAGAGCACGGTTATATGTCTTCATACATGTAACCAAAACTTATGTTTTCCGCTGCAACACTCTCTGAACTTGTTTCACTTCTGTTATTTTGTTATGTTGCTTATGTTATAGATTCTCTAAACCTTGGTTCAGTTTGTTAAACCTTAGACTTCAGTTTATTAAATCCTAAATTTCAGTATGCTTAACTCTGATACGAGATGGTGTAGCTTCTTGACCATACTCGTTGATCTTTGATCAAACTTGAATATATGAATTGTCGTTCTTGAATAATGATGTCGTTGTTTGATCTATGATTGATTCTTTTTGATTTGATAGCATGTTTTGATGATCGAAAAGTATGATTTGGTGTATTTTGGTTCCTATTCGATAACTTGGGTCGTTATCTTATCCTTTGGTTAATCATAAATTGTGTAAGTCGTGGGACCCACCGGCTTAGTCATCTTCACTCTAAGTCGGGCTGCGACACTTATAATCACAAATATAAAATAATCATGTCACATAAATAATATTTCACATTGATCATATAATAAGGAATGCTCGTGCTTATGCAAATGCATGATCAATATAAACTTTATATTATAAACCTTAAATAAAAAATATTTATTTTTTAAACTTATCGGGAATAAGTGACCGTACTACTGTTCATATAAATTTTTATTCGATTCTATTTTATTTAGAACGAAGTTTTTTTTTAGGCCCGGATTCTTGGGGTTCTACATCAATAAAAGTGACACTTCTTATTGATAATAGTGATAATCATTATGAATAAAAGTGATACTTCTTATAAATAAAAGTAATATCCTTTATTAATAAAAATGACATTTTCAATGAATAATTCACCGATTTAAGTATTAACAACAATAATTGTCGTAGATAAAAGTAAAACTTTTTCAATTATTAAATAATAATATCATGTATAATATTTTTTAAATAAAAATAACATTTTCCAAATCATAGATGTATAATATCTAATTATTAAATTAAATAAATTTGCATGTTAAAATTTTTAAATTGGGATTAAAAATTGAATTTCATAAAAAATGGAATGATATCTTAAATGTAATTATATTAATAAAGCAAAAGAAAAAATTGGAATTTGTTTAAAAAAACAAAAGGGACAATTATTACCGAAAAAAGTATAATTAATAATTAATTAATTTAATTAAATTAAAAATATTAATTGTGATTAATAAACCTCTAATTGAGAATTAATATACCATAATTAGAAATTATTAAAAGTTTAAATAAAAATAAAGGAAAAAATTGAAATTACTAAATTTTGAGAGATTATTAAACTCCAATTAGAAAATTAATAAAACATAATTGAATTGTTTTAAAAAGTAAAAATAAAAAAGTTTCAAAATTAATAAGACATACTAGAAATTTATTAAAAAGTAATAACATGAAAAGAAAAGAAAGTAAATCAGAAAAAAAAAATCTAATTGGGAATTAATATATCATAATTAGAAATTATTAAAAGTTTAAATAAAAAGAAATATGATTTTTGGAATAAAATTAATCAAAATTGAGATTAAAATCAAGATTAATATGAATGATATTATACTCCATTTATTTGCTTGCTTAATTATGGGATGATTTAAAGAAATAATTATAGATATGATTCAAATTAATTATAGAATAGATAGATATTTCGAAATTCGAAATCAATCATCTAATTTATCCCTTAATTAGCATATTAAGTACAATAAAATAAGTATTAATATAAATTTAAACATATTATTTAATTAAATAATTTTGATAAATATATTTTAACTAAAATACCTCAATTATGTCCAGAACCTTATGTCCCTTTATCACTACCCTAAAATAATCTACCTATTTCCTCCTTTTTTTTTTTCATAGGACAAATTTTCAAGTACTTATTTCTTGAAGGTTGAAAAATAATATAAATATTTAATGAGGTTCAATTTTTATTAATTTGTAAATTTAATGATTTCAATAACAATTTTTAAGGTATTAGTGTAACGACCCGGCTTTCGGACTGACGGCTGGCCCCACAAACCATCATGAATCCTTTCTAGCGTGTTTTGTCCTCACTCACACGCTTCCTGAGAAAACTTTCCCATGAGGTCACCCATCATAGAATTGCTCCAGGTCAAGCACGCTTAATCTTGGAGTTCTTCCACAATGAGCCCCAGAAAAGAAGATGCATCTTGATGGTATAAGTAGCTCAATCAATTCCTTTAAGCTCTCCTCGAATATGCCGTCTCATTCCGACATATTGTTGGAATCTCTCTCATTCGGGTGAGTTTCAGTTCGTTCCTGCCCCCTCCGCTTTGAAGTCTTATCGGAGCCGCTCCTTGTCCGTGCCTCTGCACCGGCGATCACTCCATACTTCTGCCCCGGACGTCACAGGCCCACCAGCTTCTGCTTGGTTCGTCCCCGAACCACACCGTACTGGGAGAGGTTAGGCTCTGATACCATTTGTAACGACCCGGCTTCCGAACTGACGGCTGGCCCCACAAACCATCATGAATCCTTTCTAGCGTGTTTTGTCCTCACTCACACGCTTCCTGAGAAAACTTTCCCAGGAGGTCACCCATCATAGAATTGCTCCATGTCAAGCACGCTTAATCTTGGAGTTCTTCCATAATGAGCCCCAGAAAAGAAGATGCATCTTGATGGTATAAGTAGCCCAATCAATTCCTTTAAGCTCTCTTCGAATATGCCGTCTCATTCCGACATATTGTTGGAATCCCTCTCATTCGGGTGAGTTTCGGTTCGTTCCTGCCCCCTCCGCTTTGAAGTCTTATCGGAGCCGCTCCTTGTCCGTGCCTCTGCACCGGTAATCACTCCGTACTTCTGCCCCGGGCGTCACAATTAGAATAAAATACAATATCAAAAATTAAATAGAATAGTGTTAATATGGACAAAACCAGACAGGTGCCCACGACAGGTGCTGACGAAAGGTGTGTAGCACATCACCCTTATATATATATATATATATATATGGAAGAGATCAAATAAAAATATATTCGTATTGACTAAAAATAAATCTTAGACGTCCATTTAGATACATATAAGGTGTAGATTGAATGGAGCTTTTATAATATAATTTCGGCTATTTTCAAATAAGAAGGGCTATATTAGTATTTTATCTTAAATTTGTAACTGTTGCCTCCTTATTTTGTGGGATGCATGTATCAAACAAAAAACATTCTTAATCTCAATAGTGGTACCCATTTTTTGAGGAAAATATTGGTGGTTTAGCAACGAAATTATTTCTGGTTTTATTTAATTCATTTAATTGAATTCTATTTGTTCATTCATCTAAAATAAATCTGTCTGTCTTATTTTCATTTCGAAGAGGAAAATTTCAAACTAAATATAAAAACTGGATATATTCAATTTTATCACATTAAAACAACTGTGGAAACTGGAAATTGTATTATGTATTAATTTACATAATATGATACAACAATATAATATGCAATGATTTATGATATAATATGCATTAATATATTAATCAAAATGCAACAATTAATATAAAAAAAGCAATAACATAATAAGCACTAGATTAACCTGCGCGCTTTGCGCTGCACAATGATGAATTTTTAATGTGTTGTTTTGAAGTGTCTCAAATTTACATATATAGAAAATTTATATCTTATTATTTATATTAGATAATTAGATAATTTTAAACCAACACGAATTCAATTTGATATTTTGTTTATATATAATTGGATATTTCCTTCAACTTATATGTAATTCAAAATAGATAAATAAATGGTCCTTTCAAAAAGAAAAAAAAAAGTTAAATGGTTTTAGTTCGTGTTAAAATACGTATACATTGGAAGTATCCAATTATTTAATTGAGTTTCTGTACAATGGTACTCAAGAATTATTATTTTAAAATATCTAAAATAAAAAATTGATAATCAGAAATTTAGAATGACATATTTAACTTGGATATGAAAGTATATTTTTTTTATGTAAATATACATATATTTGAACTCGTCAAATCCTATAATTGAATAAATCAACATGGACTCATATTTGTAAATAATCGGTGATAATTAAATATATATTATGTTGCTTTTAGTTTGAAATATGAAAATATGTACAATTACCAATAATAAATAAAAGCTTAATTGGTAGCAGTGTCAGTAGCCCAACAATGTGTTAAAATTTATAGAGGCGCATGAATTTATTAATAGGATGAACATGAATGCATTTTAGGCGGGATAAATGGTAGTTTGGGCGGGAAAATGCATCAGATTATTTTGCTTAATATAGTAATAGATTAAAAACAATAAATACTGATGAAAACATAATTTATACTAGAAATTATTACATTTTAAAAGTATATATGCATTAATATATTAATTAAAATGCAATAATTTCTAGTATAAATTATCTACAAATTAACAAAAATACTAGATAAAATAATCATTATTATATTTACGTAATATGCGTTAATTTATTAATCAAAATGCAATAATTAATACAAAAGGCAATAACATAATAAGCAATAAAAACAAAAAATACTGTTGAAAACATAATGAGCAATAAAAATAATATATTTACATAATATGCATTAATATATTAATTAAAATGCAATCATTTATCCTAGCAAACACAATAAATAATATACAATAAAGTATATGATTTCGCCAATTATATACATTAAAAAATACTGATGCAATATATAATAAAAAAACAATAACATAGGAATAAAAATAATTAATATTGTATTAAAAGAAAAATTGGCCTCGCCGATGAGGCCTAGCTCAATTGGCTAGCTGAGGCACCACAAGACTCTCCTTAGCGAGAGGTCTTGGGTTCAATCCCGCCTGCGTGCGGTGTAGTATATTTTCCACCTTATTTGGGTGGTGTAGTGGTCCCACATTTATGTGATGTAGAGGTCACGCCTATATGGTGGTGTAGTGCTTCATTAGATTATATATATATACCTTGTAATTCTCTAAAAAAAAAAAATGACCTCAATTAACTACAAAGATTCTCAGTGGATAGATAATTAGATATACATGGAGATATGCATTTATGTGGTCTTACCATAAAGCCCCTCGTAATAATAACTACGGTAAATTGCATATTAATTTTAAATTTATCATCACCCTCCAAATTCTTTAAATCTATGGTCCATATTTATTTCTAGTTAACACAAGAGAATATATTTCTATTTATAACCATCCCTATATATATATATATATATATATAGGAATGATATGACGCTCACCTTCCGTGAGCACCTTTCGTGGGCACCGATCACCGTTCGTCTATATTAGCATCATTCTTTTTTAATTTTTTTATTGATTTATATTCTAATACTCTAAAAATTAATATTCGGATCATTAAATATACAAAATACATAAAAATCAAAACTCAATTTGTTCATTTTCCCTCTAACTTCAAAGAAATGAATAATAAGACAAATTGAGCTTTAATTTTTTGTATTTTATATATTTAACTAGTGTGTATCCCGTCGAAAAATCGACGGCGAACTATATTATTAAAATATAAAATATATTAATAAGGTTGTTTCTTCGATTTTATTGTACTTCCTTAACAAATATTTTTGTTTTTATTATTATTTTGAAATATATAAACATAAACATTAAAAATAATTTAATATTATTTCGGATTGATAATATTTCGATAATTGATCAAAAAGAATGTTTCTTTCATTTTATTTCACTTTCTTTAGTTGCAAGAAATCAATAGAAATCAAACTTTTTTTAACTTCACAATTTGTCAAATATTTCATTATATACATCGTTAATTGTTGTGTACGTCTGATCATCCCGTCACAAAGTTAAATTTCAAGAATTATCCCTACGTGTATATATATACAGATTCAAGAATTATAATTGAGAATACGTATTTTTGAGATTTTTCTTTTATTTACGTCAATTTAAAAATTTGTTAAATTAAACAAATTAATATTGACAACTACATAATTGATCAAATTAAAATTGTCAATAAAAATGAAACTATTTATTTGGACAACAAATTAATTTGCCAAATTATATTGGTTGTGCAAACTAATTGCGGAATGGAAAAATACACATGGATTATAAGTATTTATATAGGTTTCTCGAAGAATAAAGTTTTATTAAGAATCAATGTGGGATGAGAAAATCTATATTAAATATACATAGAATAAATGAATAAAAATGCTCAAAATAAGGATAAAAGAGGAATAAATAAGAATACTGAATTGAGATAGTGCCACGTAGGACCTCGAATTAAGGAAATGTCTCGAATCCGTAATCATTTTAATAATATATATGGATGATTCGAATATTAATTTTTAGGGTATTAGAATATAAATCAATAAAAAAAATTAAAAAGAATGATGCTAATATGGACGATCAGTGATCGGTGCTCACGAAAGGTGCTCACGGAAGGTGAGCGGCATATCATTCCTATATATATATATATATGATTTGGTTCATATAAAAACTAGTCATCATCTAAAAACTACAAACTAATCTCAACCGTTGATCATTGTATGATCTACGATTGTCAATAATTAAAACATGAAAATAGTACGTAAAAAACATGATTTCATATAAGCATAATTTTGTATACAAAAAACATGAATCGAGAAAAATATATTAAAAAAAAAATATGATTTGTAATTTGTACGGAAGACCCGATTTTTATACTAACTCATCTATATATATTTATAATATATATAATCTCTATCTCTCTCTCATTATAAATTCCGTTGGACCTATTAAATTGAACAAAACACAAACGATTCTTGACTTTGAGGGATTGTCCTGACACGACTATTCGGTCGCATATTCAATATTAATTCAACCACTGGATTAGTCGTTATTTTGGTTCCAAAATTCCAACTTTGTTTTTGACTAAACACTATTTTAGTGTTAATTAATTGTTGTTTCTAACGCCTATGCTTCCAACTTTGAAGATCACTTTAATTTCATCATCCTGCACCAAAGAATCAAACAAAAACTGCGAAAAATTCCCCCTTTTTTTCTTCCTCTTCTCGTCTTTCCCGTCTCACAGTTGTCGCCGGCCCAATACTTCCCACCATAAATTCCAATAAAAACTTTTGAAAAATCCCATAATTTCTTCTTTACTTTTCCCTTTCTGTGGAAAAAAAGTTCTCCTTTTTTTTCTTGTCTTTTAAAGATGAACGATCTTCTCACGGTTAGTATTTTTGTTTGTCGATTTAGTTGAAGTCCCATAATTGTTTTTATGCAAGATTATGGTTATTTGTTTGTTTTGCCTGCTAATTATGTAGTTTTTGGGTTTGATTGATTACTATTGAAGAGTTGACAATTCTGCTATTTTGTGGTGAATTGATGATTATTATGTGCTTGAGTTTTGCATGTTTTCATTGCAGAAAGTTTGGTCTGCCTTCAGTTTTCATATTCATGATATATTTCAAGTGTTGCAAAAAGGTGTTTTTGGCTTGATCATGTTGTTGAATCAAGTTTTTGTGTACTTGTCTAAATTAGTTATGAATTCTCTCCTTGTATGTTTGTCTATTAACTTAGTACAAATGCTAAAAACATGTTCGATTCCATAAGTATGAACTGCACAATATATTAAGTAAGAATTTTGCAAAGCTATCATGGTGAATTCTGGAGCCTAGGGTATAAATCCTCCACGATTCAACGTCTGCACGATAAATCTGATATATGGCCAAAATCTTCACATCATGTTGCTGCACTTTGCCACAGCACTTTCTGAAGTTTGATGAGTTATAGTAGTTATTCTTTTTTTTGAAATGTAACAAGAAAAAATATTAATGTTTTCGGTTAAAACAAGAATCTAGTTACTAAATATGTTTGAACTTGCCATCAATCTATGTCGTGAAGTCATTTTGCTTGTCAATAGAAGCAAACTGCATGATCGCCCTACTATTTGAAGATGTGGTTGAGTCTTTTTCTGTATTAGGTATGAATTTGTACGAAACATGGTCCTTAAAGTTCGTCTTCTCATTGGAGTTTGAGCATATTGCAGGATTCGTTCGTTGGAGACGCCAAAGGCAATACTTCCAGAGAATCTGATATTGAGATGGGACCTCGACTTCCTAGGAGTAGCTCGGATGTGGCTTTGGAATCCTTTAATAAGCAGGTGTGTCCAAAAATGCACAACGATAATAGTTATGATAATTCTTTCCATGCCTCTTTTGTATTGTGCAATTATATTCTTCATCCTTGTAATTTTCAGCTTTATCTTTCTTCGTAGATACAAGAGGTCGATAAGCAGGTGGACAAACTCTCTGTTTTATTACAGCAACTTAAGGTATGAATACGGGCTTTTATTTATAAGGCTAACATATTCAGTGTTGTCTGGTTTTATTCATTCATATTTGTTTAAGCTAACTGGTTTTTTCATCACCATTCTTTTTTGTCAGGAAGCGAACGAGGAGTCAAAATCAGTTACAAAAGCATCTTCGATGAAAGGTGCAATGGTTTACCTTTTTATAATGCCTTTAAGTCGTGTAGCACTCAGAGTTGCTTAGTTGTTCTTCTGACTTTACCGTTGTAGCATGTTGTATTTGTTTCAGCTATCAGGAAGCGGATGGAGAAAGATGTTGATGAAGTGGGAAAGATAGCACGCAACATAAAAGTGAAAATCGAGGCAATAAATAAAGATGTAATAACTCAGTGTTTGAAGACTCAGTATCTCTCTTTATTTTCTGCATATCTATTTATAAACTGAATTCTTTTAATGCTTCTCAGAACTTAGCTAATCGTCAAAAGCCTGGCTGCGGAAAAGGGACTGCCGTTGATAGGTCAAGAACGAACATGACAAAGTGCGTTTATAAGTGTAAACATCTGTATGGTTGTTTCTTCCTTGTCTATGTTACAAGTGATGTAACAATAATTCCTGTGCAGTGCTTTGACAAAGAAATTTAAAGACCTCATGACAGAATTTCAGGTCCGTCTCCACCCCGTTTGTAGTAAGTTTCTTTTGTATTTCGGGGTATGTTAATTTTTGAGATGTTTCATTTCTTTCAACAGACTTTAAGGCAGAGGATAGACGAAGAATATCGCGAGGTTGTTGAGAGAAGAGTAATAACAGGTCAGGCTAAACGCGGAAATCTTGCCACATTGCACCCTTGATCACGATTCATTTCCTGTTTCTTGTTTTTAAAATGCATAGTTTACTTTCTTCGAATATTTATTTATTTGTATTATCTAACGCGTGCATTGAATTCTGTTAACCTTCAGTTACCGGAACTAGGCCAGATGAAGAGGTAAGCCTTCCTCCTTATGTAATATTTGAAATTTGCATGATGTCAAAGATATTTATTTCAGAACTCGATGACTAACAGACTATCAATCAACTCATTGAAACCGGAAACAGTGAACAAATATTTCAGAAGGCAATGCAAGAATCGGGCCGTGGGCAGGTACGTTCTTTTTTTTTTTCCTCTCTCTGTTTCATTTTTTACCTTATATGAATGTTCCTTCACATCTTATTACAAACTTACTTTATCTTGTTGTGAGATTTCACATGATTATATTAGACCTTTTTAAATGTTAATCTTGAGGTGATGTTTACGGTTTACTTTGGGAGATAGATTATATTGACGATACATGTGATTGCGTATTTGAAGGATTAGATGATGAAACAAGCTCAAAATTGTTCAATCCATCAGAATATGTGGTTGATTAATGATTAGCCTATATATATATATATATATATATATATATATTTTATCTAATTTATCACCCAAAGTAAACATCCCATGAGAGTCCAATGCTTGAAGTGTGTGTCAAGAAGCAATCCAGATTTGACTTATTTATTCTCAGTCAAGTTTCATGTCAGTCAAGATTCGACTTATTTCTATGCGTGAGTGGTCATATATATTTGTTACTAAATTGAAGGTGATGAACACTTTGGAGGAAATTCAAGAGAGGCACGATGCAGTAAAAGAAATCGAGAAAAAGCTTCTAGATCTTCATCAGGTATTTCCCAATCCAACCACTCCTGTCAGATCACATTCCAAGATTTCACTAATCATTAAAACCTTTCATCTCTCTTGCCAGATCTACCTCGATATGGCTGTTCTAGTCGAAGCTCAAGGAGACATCTTAGACAACATCGAGAGCCAGGTTCGTTTTTCCAAACTTCTAATGACCTTACACAATTCTATTTGCAAATTCGAAAAATATCATGGAATGGTTTGTGGCCGCGTGTTGATTGAGGGCCTCGTTCAGGTCACTAATGCAGTCGATCACGTCCAATCGGGGACGACTGCGCTGCAGAAAGCAAGGAAATTGCAGAAGAGTTCAAGAAAATGCATGTGCTATGCCATTATACTTCTCTTACTAATCATAGCTATTATAGTTCTTAGCGTGGTCCAACCTTGGAAAAATTGAACTAGGCGCCCGTTTTTCGCAAGTCGAATCTTCTATTGCATTATTGTGCAACACCTCTGATTGCATCCATAGATGATTATCATATGTCTAGGGTAGTGAAGAGTCTACCAATTTTTATGCAAAATCATACCATTTTAGTGAATTTCCATAAACATAATTTTGTATATTCTTCCCTACCTTAGAGACGTGACAATCATCCGTAGATGCAATGGGAGATGTTGCACAACAGTGCAATAGAGGATCTGACTTGCAATTTTTCGTGTCGTGAGTGAAAAACATCGGTGCCGGTAGTCCTAGTTAGTTAGGGAGGAGTGCCACTTTGTGTTTGAATCATAGTTTGTAGTTTGAGACATAACTTGTTTGTTGATTGTCGTGAGCCTTGAATGTGTTCGGTAAATTTTTGGGTGTGTTTGTTTGGCCTATGGGGAGAGGGTTTTATAGGTATTATACGTATCGATACAAATGTGTGTAAATAAACAATAAATATTGTTTGAATATTTTTTCTCTGGATGTAGCATATACTACACCAGAGAATAGGAAATAAGAAGTACTATTTATTATTGATTTAATTAATTGTTGCTAGAAGATATGATATATTGAAGGAAAAAAAAGGGGGGACCTCCTAAAACATTAAATTAATAGAACAAATACTGCTTGTGTTTTTATATACTGCATTCTCTATAATACTATTGTGGAGGAAATAAATTTCTTTCAAGTACTAAAAAACTAGGACAAAGGAATACTAAGTTGCTTGCCTTTGGAGTTCTATGTTATACTTTTGCATCTACACATAATTTTTTTTTTTTTTTGAGCATACACATAGTTATATTTGAACCACATATATATACTTCACCAATTCCTTTTTTTGCAAAAAAATAAAATAAAATAAAATAAAATAAAATAAAATAATAATAATAATAATAATAATAATAATAATAATAATAATAATAATAATAATAATCAAATGTTTTCCTCATAATTTGTGTTAGATTTATGGCCCGTATCTAATTTGGTTCATTTTAAGAGTCTCAACTACAACTAGACAACTAGTATGACAATGAAATGGACTCTAACAACAGTTAATAAGCCCATAACTTTAGCCCATTTCTACTTTTGCTCTTACGCTTTGAGTTTTTCATATAAATCTAGACGCCCAGATGTGAGCACTTTATTTTTTTAATGACGAGGGTAATATATATAAGTATTTTATTTTAATGACAAGGGTAACATATATAAGTATTTTTTTTAAATGACGAGGGTAACATATATAAGTATTTTTTTAATGACGAGGGTAACATATATAAGTATTTTTTTTTAATGACGAGGGTATCATATATAAGTAATTTTTTTTAATGTCGAGGGTAACATATATGAGCAGCTATGTTTGTTCGAATGTATATGCATGTAGATGTATTTAATATTTGTATGTGTGGCTAGTAATATGGATCTTCAACCACACTAGCAAGCTAATTAATGGGTTTATGAATTGCAATTTTGGTTAAATTTAAACGGGTTTGTGTTTTTGTCACCACAAATTACACCTAGTTTGAACTTTTCTCATACAAAATTTCTACTATGATTTTTCACATTTTATGTTGTGCTTTCTCATCCTTCAAACATTTTTATATTATTTAATGATCTTATTTCCTTTTTGTTTGTTTATTTAATTCGTTTCTTGAATTATGATTACAGGTGAAAAGCGCAGTGGATCACGTGACCATGGGTACGGATGCTCTACAAACAGCAAAAAATTTGCAGAGAAATTCAAGAAAATGCATGATGATTGGCATAATTTTGATGTTGGTTATTGCTACAATTATAGTGCTTTCTATCCTCAAACCGTGGAAGAAATAGTGTATATTTTCAATTAATTTTCAGATTAATTTTCATAAAGTAGGCCATTTAGCTTGCATATTTATTTCTTATTTTTATTTTTATTTCTATTTGTTGGTAAGAGCACCCAATGGTGCACTCCAAAATGGAGGGCACCAACTTAATTTGTGGGTCCAAAGTGGTACTAAAATTTTCCCACAATGGTGTCCTCCAAATTTGGGGAAATTCTATTATGAGTGTAGAAATTCTATTACGGGTGTACATGTAGTACACCTACCTCTCACATAACAATATTTTATTAATATAATATTATTATGTGAGGGATGAGTGTACTACATGTAGACCCCTAATAGAATTTCCCATTTGGAGGACACTCCCCCCTTTTTTATTTTCATTTTATAATTAATTTTATTCACTAATTTAAATAACATTTTTTTTAATGTTAATTTTATTGAATAATTGAAATTACATTAATTAAAATAAAATAAAATGAAAAAGGGTTTACAATTAAAATTAAAAATTTAACTACTTCGCCAACCCATATTTATTCTTGAGAAACTCACACATGAGAAGGTGATTTTCAAGAACAACGGGAGTCATGTTGAACGTGTCTCTCGTGAGTACATTGTAGACAACGCATCTGACAGATGGTTATCTATCGATGCCAAAAAATTTGGAGTGGTGGGGGTCAATAATTTGCGTAGTAATTTGAATTATTCGGATCCGAACTACCTTCCCTAGGCGAGAACCAAGGTCAACCCGAATTGAGATCCATTTGTGGCTAAAAAAATAAGAATTGGTAGAGAGAAATGAGATGAAAATGAGAGAGAATTGTAGAATAGTGTAAAAATGAAGTGAAATACGGGGGTATTATTTATAATTAAAAATTAAAATTAAATTAAAAAAATAAAAATAACATAGCCGTTTAAAGGCCAACGGCTATTCCGTTGGCCAATGGCCGTTCGCCACGTCGTCCTCCTCCAGCGTCCGCCCTCCTTCACAAAATGGTGCTCGAGCGCCCCTCCAACCCTCCCGCCAGTGGGCGCCAACAATACCGCCCGCCACTTTGCCCTCCAAAATCATCTCCGCCACCCGCAGCGCCCTCCTCGCTGCGGGTGCTCTAAGGCGACTCCTTGGACATTGGCCATATATGGGATATGGCTCCATTAAATGACAGACAAAATTTGCTCTAATATCATATAGGAGTACAACATTAATGTTATATATCAACTATATTATGCTTTTATACCACATAACCTGATATATAATTTAGAGTTATTTTCCTATAAATACACAAGCTAAAGGGGGTGTAATATATATAAAATTTAATTTATAAAATTACAAAACGGCGTTATTTTGATTGCAAGCTCAGTTATAATTTTGTCATGTCAAATTCAATTTAAGAGTAATTCAATCTCGTGATAAAAATTGAGAAAAATGAATATTCGTATATTTTAATATAAATTTTAAGATTTTGTGGAAAATTAAAAAATGGTCAAAATACGTATATTTTCCGGCAATTAAGCATTTTTTTTTAATATCTAACAGTGTTAGGGCTGTGAATTCGATTAACCGCAGTTAACCGAACCGATAAAACCGATTAATCAAAACCGAATATCCAGAAATTTTAAAATCGAAACCGAATCCAACAAATTGTCGGATAACCAAAAATCGGTCGGTTAATGACAATGATTAACCGATTTTTACCGAAAACCGAAAAAAATCGAAACTTTAATTTAATTAAACAATTTAACAAAGCCAACATAAGATAGCTCCCATAATATATTTCAATCTAAACAATCAGAAATCTCACAACACAATCAACATCTATTCGAATCTATTCCAAATCAAAGGATTTGCAGTAAAAAATTCAAACAAAAAAAAAAATTATGAATAAAAAAACACCAACAATTACAATAAAGTAAGAAAATGCTCACACACCCATCTCTAGCTAATGCCAAGAACACATAATTGAAATTCAACAATAAGATTAAGACAGATTTATAGAAAATCAAGCCAAAAAACGAGGTCCCAACAATCCAAAAAACAGAAATTAAAGCCCGAATCGGTGGAAAACAAACTGTAAAGCTAAAGAAAATTTCAAAGAAAAAATTGTCCCTGCACAATGGGGAATGACAACAGAGAAAGAGAGTGGGCTTTGGGGGAGGCTCATCGACGGCGCACGCCGAGCAGAGAGACCGCTAGCGAGTGACGGCAGAGACTAGAGAGTAGAGAGTAGGGGTGTCACAAAAGGTCCGGCCCGAGGGGCCGGCCCGATTCGGGCCGGGCTGGTCTCTACAATTTCAGGCCCGGAGAATTTTCGGGTGGGCCGGCCTGCCCGAAATGGGTAAAAGCCCGGTGGGCTCTGGCCGACCAGGCCCGACCCGATAAAATTACACTACAAAAATGGTTTCCGGGCCGGGATGGGCTACATATTTTCAGGCCCGGAGAATTTTCGGGCCGAACCGGCTCGGCCTGATTTTTCCAAAAAGCCCGGCGGGCTCGGGGCGGGCCGGCCCGACCCCGCATGGAATTTTGACAGCTCTAGTAGAGAGACCGCGAGCGAGTGGTGGTGGCTGGGCATCTGCGCTGCATGTCGATGGCGAGCAGAGAGCCATCGACGGTGCGGCACCGAGGTTGGGTTGGAGATGGATACACTGGACAATGAGAGAAGAGAAGAGAGAAAAATGAGGAGAAATGAGAATTAAGGTTCTGAATCAGAATTTCAGATTATGAGTTTTTAAATTTTTAGTACTATAAAATTACTTTTATTTAAATTAAAAATAATAGTATATATTATTATATAATATTTCGGTTTTTCGGTTTTAGATTTCGATTATCGAATAATAACCGAAACCGAAAATCTCAAAAATCCGTTATCCGACATCCGAACCGATCCAATGATTTCCGGTTATCGGATAACCGAAAACTGTCGAATAGTACCGGTTTCGGATAATTACCGAAAACCGGAATCCGAATTCCCAGCCCTAAACAGTGTGACTAATTTCTAATGTTAAACCATCTATGTTTTTCTAACATGGCCTATCACAAATATAAATATTTATTACATATATAAATCATTTTTTTTTTGGGAAATGATAGTATAAATCAATTTTTGCGATAAGGGGAAAAACAATCCCTTTCCTACCCCCAGCCGTAGCTCTCTCGCCGTGCCTTTCCCCCAGCCCTCGTCCACACCGCCGCGGCGCCGCCCATCCCGAATCCCTCCCGTCGTATCGCAGTCGCAATTGCCTCCCATATCCCCCTCCTCACGCCTGCCCTAACCCCAAATCTCATCTACTCCGCCGCCGCTGACTGTCGTTCAGCCTCCGCGCCGATCACGATCGCCACCCTCCTCTCCTTCAATTTTCAAATTCGCTACTCCAAGTCTCCAACGCCGACGATTGTCAACTAATTCTGCCGCTACGCCACCGCCAAGAAGCTGCTGACCTCACCCGACCGTTTAGGTAAGGTTTCCGGTCTGCTTTTCTCCTTCCAAATTCTTTTTTCGTTTTCCCCAATAAGCTATTTTCACATTTGTTGCGTTATGCTAATTATAATTCTGTTGAGAGTCTATTGCATGTAATATATTTGATTGCGCGTCGGCCACCAAATTTCGGTATCAAATTTAGGATTTTTTAACAGATTCCATTCATCTAAACATAGATTTTCCTTCAGTTCCCGTTTAACAAATCGGATAATTTTTAATTTCTCTCATTCAGTCATTCTATCAAACACTTGACATACTATAACGAAGCCGCCACAGCTATCATGGACGCCACCTCCATGCCTCCTCAGCAAGACCAGAGAACGAGATCAAGAAACAACCACAAAATCCCGCATGAAATCATTGAGGAGATAATGTTGAAACTCCCCGTTAAATCCCTAGTTCGCTTCTCCTCGGTATCAAAATCGTGGAATTCCTCGATTTTCAATGCAAGATTCGTCCGAAAACATAAAAATTGCGCTGCCGCTGCCTTCCCCAGCCGGCATAGTATAGTCATCAACCCTGATTATGGCAACACTACTTCCTTTTGTGCTATCTCTTCCATATCATCAGACAAGCCAATCGGGATAATCATCAATCCCCAAATTGCTGGCAATGCTGCTTTCAAAGAGTCTTCACTGCCAAAAAATATGGGGGAAAAAAAAAACTTTTGCTCCCATGCACTGCTTATATAAGTTCATGAACTGGGATGCTTCTGTCATAATTCAATTCAAAGTGAACATTTTCCAGGTTGATGTTCTTTTAGATATTGTGGTATTGTCTGTTAAATGGTGTGGGTATTGAAACTATGTAAATTGAATGTTGCATAGCAACTTAAGGAGCATGTGGTCATGATTAAGTTTGTGATGTAGCGCGACTGTCCATTTGCTATTAAAATACAGAAGATATCTTGTTGTACCGGATAGGATTGCATTATGTGTTGAACTTTGTTATATTTTTTGATTCTCAGCTGATTTAGTTTCTAGCTTGATATTTTTCTTTCTGAAGCTCTCGTGGGCTTCATTTTACAGGAACTCTGATTTGGCTATACTATATTGTTCCTATTTACATCAGTGGGACTTTGACGTTTTAGTGCCGCACTTCTCCAACTAGTTTCAAATGGTTTCTACACGGAGCTCTGACTTTGTATTTGTTGAACCAAATAAATTATGAACCTGCAAACGAAACCATTCTGGGCAGTTCTCTGGCCAGGTACCAAACCAAGCTGGTACCATGTTGCCTGGGCTACCACAACAAAATGGGAATCCTATGCCTAACCAGATGCAAAATCCTAGCATGCTCCGCAGCGTTCAAAACATGGATCCTGAATATTTGAAAACACGCAGATATATGCAAGAAAAGATGTAAGAATTTTCATTATTTATATCCATTTGGAAAGTCCTTCGATGTTATGATTGCTATAGTTAACTAGTTTATGTTTCTTCCATGTCAGATGTTATGATTTTTGATTATTAGAAATAGGAAAAATGTAAAGCTACTTTCTTGGAAATATATTCTTAAGAATGCAGTATTTGATTCCCGTAGGATTTTTTCCTTCAGTAGTTGCTCTTTGAAATTTACTTGAATTTATGATTTCTTGTTGTCTAATTCGTTGGAAGTATGCATAAATGATCGTGGGAAAGCACCACGTCAAATCAGAAAGAAGTTTGTTTGATCTGTTGCACAACATCTTCTCTTGATTATTAACAATAAATAAGATATCAGATAGATGTGAATGCTTCCTGTTTTATTTTATTCTTTCTTTTTTGTAATAATGGCCTTCATTTTCTTCTATGCAAGTAGAATATTAGACTTTTTGTTGAATGGGATATCAAAAACTCTTTTATATTCTTCTTATGTAATCGCATTTAAACATCCCATTGATTGGGTATAGTAATAGAGCCATCAGCTTCTATCTTTTCAAAAAATTGTTAGCATTATTGGAGTAAAGTAAAAGGCATAATATGATTTTGAATATTGAATAGTAAAAATGCCTTTTTACCAATTCCATTTATTAAATCTCTATTGATATTCTGTTTGAGCAACTCTTATGCATCCTTGCTATTTCTTTGGGAAAACTTATATTATTTCATGAATCAGTAGAAACCACTTCATACAGATGCTGCTTTAATTTTTAGGAGCTGCTAAAGTTGTAGCTTTGTTCTTTTGCAGATGGGAATTTCTTATGCAGCGGCGCCAACAATCTCATGAGGTGTCCAATAAGAAAATGATGGATTTAGTTAAACGTTTAGAAGAGGCTTTGTTCAAGAGTGCCACGACAACGGTGTGTTGCATTTTCTTCTTCCTTAACGATATAGAAATCACTTTTGTGAATAAGATCTGTTTCTTCTGATAAAATATGTGTAAAAATGTTCTCGGCTGTATCTGAGCCTTAACCAAGATTTATTTTCCTGTGGGCTGTGTCAGTAAGTGTCCTATAGGAACCAGTCAGTCAATGTACTTCTGTTATTAGCTTTTTACTTAGTCTGATTTCGCTTTTGTCAGGACGAGTACTTGAACCTAGCAACTTTGGAAAATCGTCTCCATGTTCTGATTAAACGACTGCCTATGAGTAATCACAACCAGCAGTTCTCTCATGCTAATTCTTCTCCTTCTATTGGTACAATGATTCCAACTCCTGGGTTGCTACAAAGTGGAAATTCTAACATAACTGGTAATCAGTCTGTAGATAGCTCATGTATGGTTAACAATATCTCCAACACAATTGGACCCAACAGTGTCAATTCTGGGAACTTCATGCTCCATGGAAATGGGTCTTCCAGCCATGTTAATGGTGGTACTTTTAGTTCATCTGATGGTACTTTTGGTCTTCTGATCTAAGGCATTAATTTTGACTTGCTCATGCGCTCTTATCTCACACATTATTTTTTTTAGGAGCTCTGTCTGGTGGATACCAACAATCATCTTCCGCTTTCTCTGTCAATTCTGGGGGAAATAGCATGGTTACATCCATGGGTTCTCAGAGGATGGCCAGTCAAATGATGCCTACTCCGGGATTTATTAATTCCAACAATAATGAAGTGAATAACAATGCTAATAACCAGTCTTTCATAAATATGGAGTCATCCAATAATGTTGGTGCATTTCAAGCTGGTGAATCTTCTATTCTTTCGCAGCCTATGCAGCAAAAGCAGCGCGCTTTTGGTCAAAACAGTCGTATCCTACATAATATTGGGGGCCACATGGGTGGTGAAATTAGATCTACACTGCAGCAGAAGTCTTATGGGTTATCAAATGGGCCCTTAAATGGGGGGATGGGCATGATGGGTAACAATATGTCTATGATGAATGGTCCTGGAACAACTGAGAGCTATTTATCAGGAACAATATATGGAAACTCAACAAAGCCCATGCATCAAAACTTTGTCCAACATCAGCGACCAGTAATGCAGGGTATGCAATTCTCTCAAGAATTCTCTTTTCCTTCCTTTTACGCATATGATATGTTGTGGAATACAGAACACGACAGTGTTCAGTGAATCAGTAATAAGAAACGTGATCTCACTTGAGCTCTTAAATTTTGTTCTCACTGCAAGTATTCTGTGTGACAGGTGATGGATATGGTATTAATTCTTCTGAGGCTTCAGGGTCTGGAAACTTGTATGCTCCGGTGTCATCAGTTGGAACAATGACAAACAATCAGAGCTTAAATTCTGTATCCATGCAATCGATACCGAAGACAAACTCATCTATGATGATTAATGGTCAGTCGAATATACACTCTGCACAACAAGCAGCAACTGTGAAGCCTCAATCAATTGATCAATCGGAGAAAATGAATTTTCAACCACAGTATTCAGTTAGAGAAAATCTTGCGCAACCTCATCAACATCAGCAATTACAACAGCAGTCTCACCAATTTCAGCGCCAGCAACTTGTGCAAAATCAGGTCCAACAAAGGCCAACTCAGAACCAGCTTGCGTTAAAGAATGATACTTTTGGCCAATCTCACCTATCGACAAATATGGTTTCTGAGGCGAAGCCTGGGCATGGGTCAGAGAATCGTGATGAAGGTATGCAATCACAAGTCTCTGACCCTTTCCATTTCTCTGATATGCAGAGTCAGTTTCAACATAACTCTATGGAAGACCGATCTAGAGGTCAGATGATGTCCAATCCATCTGGTCTGCAGGATGTGACTTCGTCACTAACTCAATCTTCAGATCAGATGCAACAGTTGCATCCGCAACAATTTGCTAACTCACAAAGTGATATCGGTGGTCTTCCTGGTGGAATTCAACAAGATGCAGCCTTGCATGGTCAATGGTATTCCAAATCTCAAGATATGTCTCATGTATCGGGGAGACTTGCTCTGGATCAAAATCTGCAAGATGAATTCCAGCATAGATTAGTAGGCCAAGATGTAGCACAATTAAATAATTTATCATCCGAAGAATCTATAATTGGTCAATCAGATGCTTCTAGATCAGCAGAACCTCCCAGCACAAGCAATGCTATGCACCGATCTAATAACCTTAATCGTGAACGACAGTTCAAGAACCAAAAGCGCTGGCTCTTGTTTCTGCGGCATGCTCGTCGATGTCCTGCTCCAGAAGGCAAATGCCCAGAGTCTAACTGCTTGACAGTTCAAAAGCTATTGAAACACATGGAACATTGCAATGTATTTCAGTGTCCGTATCCACGTTGTTGTGCTACTAGGGTTTTAATCACTCATCATAGACGCTGTCGTGATACAAGTTGCCCTGTCTGTATTCCTGTGAAGAGTTATGTGCAACAGGCGCAATTGAAAGCATTCGCTCGTGCTGAAATCAATTCTGGGCTTCCTAACTCTGTCAATGGTTCCAGTAAATCATATGATGCTGCTGAAATTCCTGGAAGGTCAACGCCTAAGGAGAGCCCTGTGATGGCTGAAACTCCGGAAGATCTACAACCTTCCATTAAACGCATGAAAATTGAACAAACCCCACAGTCTGTATTATCTGAAAATGGAACTCCCGCTGCACAGGCTTCTGCTGCAAATGAATCTGCCATTCAGGATGTACAGCATCCTGAACAGTATCATGATTCTCATGTTCCTATGAAGCCTGAAATGACTCAAGTAAAAATGGAATTTCCTGGAAGTCTTGGACAGTTAAATTCCAATAACATCGAAATGAAAAGGGATAATTTGGATGATTTGTACTCCCAAAAGCCTCAAAAGACTGAAGGAGATCCTATTGCTTCCAATAATCCTGTTGGATATGGTACACATGAGGTGGTTAAGAGTGAAAAGGAAATGGGACTAGCTAAGATGGAAAATCTACCGCTACCTTCTGAGAGTACATCCAAGTCTGGGAAGCCAACAATTAAGGGAGTATCATTGACAGAGTTGTTCACCCCTGAACAAGTCCGGCAGCATATTGCAGGTCTTCGACGATGGGTTGGCCAGGTCAGTCTCGTACTCTTCTGTCATGTCTA
Source organism: Agastache rugosa (assembly GCA_031470985.1). Lineage (NCBI taxonomy): Eukaryota > Viridiplantae > Streptophyta > Magnoliopsida > Lamiales > Lamiaceae > Agastache > Agastache rugosa. The sequence goes on from CM062607.1 coordinate 21,973,096, forward strand.
ATTTACCATGCCAGTAGTACCATTGTTTTTCTGATTGATAAACTTCTGCAACATGCTGCATGAATGCTTTCCATGGCCCTCATAAGGTCCTGATTATCATTTACTTGTGGAAGCATCATTTTCTCTCTGTATTCAGCCTTTTCTTTTGATTTTTCCACTTGTTGGTAGTGGAGAAGAGATTGTACAACTATGTGGAGTTCTTTAGTTGAACTAAGTACCTTTTGCCTTATACTTCTTATGAAACTTGATGCATATGCAGTCTCTTCTTATATATGATTCACCACTTTGCTGAATCACGATTCACCTTTTGTTACACAGAGCAAAGCAAAAGCAGAAAAGAACCAGGCAATGGAGCATTCAATGAGTGAAAATTCTTGTCAGTTATGCGCAGTTGAGAAGCTTACCTTTGAACCACCCCCTACCTATTGTTCACCCTGTGGTGCCCGCATTAAAAGGAATAATATGTATTATACCATTGGAGCTGGTGAAACTCGGCATTACTTTTGCATCCCATGCTATAATGAGGCCCGTGGAGACACAATTGTGGTTGATGGGACTCCTGTTCCAAAGGCAAGGATGGAGAAAAAGAAAAATGATGAGGAAACTGAAGAATGGGTATGTCATATGTGCTTTTAACCACATGTTCTGTTTTATCCATCGAAATTTTCTTTGTGTTACTGAAAATGTATTTGTGCAGTGGGTTCAATGTGACAAATGTGAAGCTTGGCAGCATCAAATCTGTGCATTATTCAATGGTAGAAGAAATGACGGTGGACAAGCTGAATATACTTGTCCAAATTGTTATATAGAAGAAGTTGAAAGAGGAGAACGTGTGCCATTGCCACAGAGTGCTGTTCTAGGAGCAAAGGATTTGCCTAGAACAATTTTGAGTGATCACATGGAGCAGCGATTATTTGCAAAGCTAAAGCAAGAAAGACAGGATAGAGCAAGGGTTCAAGGAAAAAGTTATGATGAGGTGATCTTATTTTGCTTATGTTTTGTGCATTTCCAATTCCAATCCTCTGGAAGTTCACATGATGTTAATAATATGTTTCTTCTCAATATTGAGATTTGTTGTCAGCTGGCTCCTAGAGATAACTTTTTTTATGACTCCTAGTTGAAAACCTCAAATGTTCTATTTTTTAAGTTACATGGACTAATGGACATCTTTAAGAAGTATCTAATCTAATGCTTCTAAATTTCTAATTGAGTAGCTTTTTTTCTTCTTTTCCTTTTTCTTCCTCGTGACTCGAAATTAACTGCATACACTAGTTATCTTATGGTATGGGCACAGATTTTTATTTTAGGATGTAAGTTTGAAGATGTGTCATTCCGAAATCCCTCTTTTCTCTTCTTGAAAACATTCCCAATCAGAAGTTGTTAGAGAGTATGCCTAACTGAATACTGATTTCCCTTGATTGATAATAAACTATATTGACAAAAAGAATCCGGACATGACACTTATTTTTCCAGTTGCTCTGTATTACTAGATCAGTGTTCTTCCTTTGGGCATATATTTGATTGGTGCCTCTTTATTTTGATTTTTTTGTGGTTCCAATTTATATGGTTATTGTTATTACTTTGCCAGGTCCCAGGAGCAGAATCACTTGTTGTAAGAGTGGTGTCATCAGTGGACAAGAAGTTGGAAGTTAAACCAAGATTTCTTGAAATTTTCCAGGAGGACAATTATCCATTGGAGTTCCCTTATAAGTCTAAGGTGTGCTATCTACATGAATCTATTGTGAGATGACCAAACATAGAGTTTTAGTACCTGGTTTAGTTCATTTAGTATATTAATATCAAGTCAAAAAAGTGGCAGAGCACCACAGTTTTAATAATTTACCATTATATAAATTTTACCCCAACTTGAGAAAAGACATATGGAGGCTGCACCTTGGAAGTTAATATAAACAGAAGGGGCACAAAAGACTGTCATTATTTAATTGAGAGATAACTCTTAAGATATGCACAAACTAAGCACGTCTATAGTTTTGCTTAATTTGTTTGTCTTGTGGTGGTATATGGAATACTGATTGACCAATATGTGAAGAAATCTTTGTATGCTAATTTGCATTAGTTTGGTATCTTGTGCGCAACAAAGGAAGTTAATTTATCTGGTTTTAGATAATTATTAAACACTTTGGTTTCTATGTTTCAGGTTGTATTATTATTTCAAAAAATTGAAGGTGTTGAAGTATGTCTGTTTGGCATGTATGTTCAAGAATTCGGATCAGAGTGTCAACAACCCAATCACCGCCGGGTCTACCTTTCTTACTTGGACTCTGTTAAGTATTTCAGGCCAGAGGTCAAGGCAGTGACTGGAGAGGCTCTTCGAACATTTGTGTACCATGAAATTCTGGCAAGTTTCTGGATAATTGTTAATTTGCAATTATTCTTGTAGATCCGATTTTGGCTAGAAGCTTGTTTGCATTTAATTAATAAATATATTTTCTTTTTTTTAGATTGGATACTTGGAATATTGTAAGAAGCGTGGTTTCACAAGCTGCTATATTTGGGCTTGCCCTCCTTTAAAAGGAGAAGACTACATTTTGTATTGCCATCCAGAAATTCAGAAAACACCGAAATCTGATAAACTTCGGGAGTGGTGAGTTCGACAATTTTATGGTTATAAGGAGACTGTAGTCTTGGGTTGTCAGCTAATAGCCTAATACACATATACTGTTTTACTTCAATCATATTTTTGGTTTCAGGTATCTGGTCATGTTGAGGAAAGCTTCAAAGGAAAATATTGTGGTCGAGCTTACTAATCTGTATGATCATTTCTTTGTTACCACTGGTGAATGTAGAGCAAAGGTAACTGCAGCTAGGTTGCCATACTTCGATGGGGATTATTGGCCTGGTGCTGCAGAGGACATGATCTTCCAATTGCAACAAGAAGAGGATGGGAGAAAACAGCATAAGAAGGGAACCATAAAAAAAACCATTACCAAAAGAGCTCTTAAGGCATCTGGCCAAACAGATCTATCTGGCAATGCATCGAAGGATCTGATGTTGATGCATAAAGTAATTTCATTCGTTTCATATGGTGTCATCTGCAAGTGCTATAACATAATTTTAGTGTCGATATTTCTTATGTTATTCTTATTTTTGATGTGTATGACAACACAACTTCATTTTCCTAGGTCTGCTATATTGGTTGAATATAATGTCGTGTCCAATAATACCCTGGCTCTAATTTTTAGTGCTACTCTTCAACTAACTCTTATTGAAGTAAAAGTCTTACTTGTTGCTTCCATTTCTTCTTTATTGAACTTACTTTGTTGCTGTAGCTGGGTGAGACAATACTTCCGATGAAGGAAGACTTTATCATGGTTCACTTACAGCATGCATGCTCCCATTGCTGCATTCTGATGTTTTCTGGAAACCGGTGGGCTTGCAGACAGTGCAAGAATTTTCAGCTCTGTGACAGGTGAGGATATTTGTCTGTCTCATTTTACCAAGTGTTGTATTCTTCTTAGAGTTACATATGAACTATTTGGTACAGAGTATGATCAAATTATTGCTTGCTGGGAATAATTCTTTTCCCCTTGTTAGTCGAAATATATATTCTCTGGCTATAATATAGTTTTAAAAATCCTTTGAAGTTAGTCATCCACTGTGAATATCTTAATACTCCAATTTCTGGAGCTAATGGATGTAGGGTACACTAATCTTATTCTTACTGGTTAATTCATCGAACATATCTTTGTACTTCAGGTGCTATGATGTTGAGAGAAAGCGTGATGACAGAGAGAGACATCCTATCAACCAGAAGGACAAGCATGCACTATATCCTGTAAGTCCATATCTATCTTTACTCGAGACGGCGTTTCCTTTTCTTCACTTTATACTCTTACTCTGTTCATTTCGTGTTGGTTTAGCATTTTGAGTAAACAATTTATGAATCGGCAGGTTGAAATCACTGGTGTCCCTGAGGATACCAAAGACAAAGATGAGATTCTTGAGAGTGAATTCTTTGACACCAGACAGGCTTTCCTTAGTCTTTGTCAAGGAAACCATTATCAGTATGATACCCTTCGCCGAGCTAAGCATTCCTCGATGATGGTCCTCTATCATCTTCACAATCCTACTGCTCCAGCTTTCGTGACAACATGTAATGTATGTCACCTTGATATTGAAACTGGGCAAGGTTGGCGCTGTGAGACATGCCCCGACTATGATGTTTGCAATGCATGTTATTCGAAGGATGGTGGAATTGATCATCCTCATAAATTAACAAATCACCCGTCTAATGACTGTAATGCACAGAACAAAGAGGCCCGTCAGTTAAGAGTTACACAGGTATATATTATCTTGTCTACTTCTTTTTCTTTTAGTGATATCTGTTTGCACACCAATATATTGATCTCCTTTCAGCTATCTTATGATTGTGTTAAGGATTTAATTTCTATAGATTACTGATCCATTATTCTGAGATGCATCTTGCATGAAGTGCTCCACATTGTAACTATCAAGCACAAATGTAAATTGGATGAGCATTTAACACTTAAGAGGCATGCTAACAATGACAATGGCGCGATTGAAATATACTAGATCAATCACCAGATTGAAAATGGTATAACTTAGTGGTTATTTGAATGCTCTCTGAATTGCTTGAACTATTACAACAATCCAAGTGAAGGTGCTTCTCTTTTTACGTGATGATCCATCAAATTTAGTGCTGTATGTCTAGTTAGTTATTTTTCATGGTTTACGAGAGGTAACTTGTATTGTTGGAACTTGCAGTTGAGGAAAATGCTTGATCTTCTGGTGCATGCCTCTCAATGTCGTTCTCCACTCTGCCAATATCCAAATTGTCGCAAGGTGAAGGGACTTTTCCGCCATGGCATGCTCTGCAAAGTACGCGCTTCCGGAGGTTGTGTTCTGTGCAAGAAAATGTGGTATCTCCTTCAGCTTCATGCTCGGGCGTGCAAAGAATCCGAATGCAACGTACCAAGATGCAGGTACGCACAGAACGAATCTTGCCTGACACAACCACCACATCAGCCATCTTTCATTCTCATATACATAATTGTAAAAGCCATATTCGCACATTCACCCACATTTGATGCAGAGACTTGAAGGAGCATATGAGAAGGTTGCAACAGCAGTCCGATTCTCGAAGACGGGCTGCTGTGATGGAAATGATGAGGCAACGTGCCGCAGAGGTTGCTGGCAGTTCTTGATGTCCAACAATGTACATAGAGTAGTGGCAGCATTTCAAGAAAAGCTCTTTCAGAGCGAGGCAAGAGGTAATTTAATGTGGATAAACTGTTTTCTTCGAAGATACGAGTGTTAGAAACAAGTCTGTTTCTCACTGTACGGGTGGGTGGCTGGCCGGCCGGCCGGCTGGCCTCGCAAAGCTCGATTTTTTGGTCCATACTTCTCCTGAGTAAGATTGCTTGGGGAAGTTTGTAACGTAGGATGGGTTCAAAAGCGTTGATAAGTTATTCTTTGATTTTGTTTGTTGTTTTTGATCTGTTGCCGTCATGGCTAGTGAGTGTACCATAGCTGTTTTGATTTGATTTGTATAAGATTGAAATTGCAAAGAAAAAAGATAAATTCTCACTTCCCTCCAATACTCAATTTTATCTATAAATTCTTGATCTTCCAATTCTGAGTGACGTGACACCATTGCGTTTGGATTGATTCTCGGTTGTGTGTGTGTGTAATATATAATTGATGATGTTAGTGTTTTTCTTGATAATAAGGGTAAATTATCTTATTAAAAATTTACGATTTTTTTTCGATTTTGTAATTGCAGCGTAACTTTTGAGTTCAATGATCATATCACTGTCTTTGAGTTTCTTGTTATTAAAGCATTGATCAAATTTCTGGCTGAGTTCATGGGGGTAAAATGATGTTATTTCGGCTAACTTTGTCATTTTATTGAAAATATTATCCCATATTTTGTTTATGAGAAACAAAATTAGTATTGTAATTGTTATAATTTTGGACAAATTACATTTAAATTCCCAACCTTTTTTAAATTCCCAACCTTTTTTAAATTCTGTTTTATTTCCTCACATTTTAATTTTTCGCCTAAAATCTCCACATTACAATTTGTCTGATTTTTTTCCCAAAAATAATTTGGGAAAATCGAAAATGACGTGTCCAATTCACATTGACGTGACATTCAAAATGATGTCGTCTTGACTAAAATTACGTCGTTTGAGAGAATTAAAAAAAAATAAAAACAAATTACACGTCACGCTACCTCATCATCCCCTTCATCCCCCTCTCTCTCCCTAACATTGACTATAACCTTTCTCATAGCAGCACCTATTTTGCCGCTTCTCTCCTTAACTTGCAATTGGAGATGCCTGAAGTGAACCATCTCGTGGAATCACTAAGTTAATAATGTGAACAAAGCAGCTTCGTTTTTTTACTGACAGCTTCCGTCTCGCCGGCGGCGCTCTAGTGGTTTTCATGGTGGTCTGGACTATTTGGGTTTCCTTCGGCCTTGCCCCTATCCCCACCCCCAGTTTCTCCGCTGCCACTTTTCCCGAAAAAACATCCACCGCCGCCGTTCCTTCAGCAAGCTGCTCCGTAAATCTGGGGCCCAACCTCGGAGATGACCCACCGGAGCATAATTTCTATGATGACCTGAAGCTGCGCTACACCGTGGACTCGCCGCCGGTGAAGAAGTGGTGAAGCAGCACCCGTCGTTCGCCGCCGGGGTGGCGAACCGCATCTTCATGGTGAAGGGATCACAGACGGCGCCGTGCAAGATCCCCCATCGGCGACCACCTCCTCCTGAAGCTGTTCAAGAACAAGGTGGACTACTGCCGCCACCATCCCTGTCGTTGAGCGAATCTGAGTTAAGAAGGAGAGAAGGCGGCAGATTGTATTACAGTGTTAGAGAGCGAGAGAGAGAGAGAATAAAGGGGAAGATGAAGGGGATGATCAGGTAGCATGATGTGTAATTTGATTTTTATTTATTTTTAATTATCTAAATCAAAACGATGTTGTTTTGAATGTCACATCAATGTGAATTGGACATGTCGTCTTTAATTTTTTCCCCAAATTATTTTCGTGAGAAAAATAAGACAAATTAAAAGGTGAAGATTTTAGGCGAAAAATTAAAAGGTGAGGAAATAAACCAGAATTTCAAAAATAGGTCGGGAATTTAAATGCAATTTGCCCTATGATTTAAAGGGTTAATTTGCCTATAATACACCATCTAGGGTTAATTTGCCTATAATACACCATCTTTTTGGATTTTGAAATTTAATGAACATGACTTTCAAAAAGTCTCTGTGAATATACACCTTTACATTCGTTTGAATTTTGATACGACGAGAACCTCCAACCATAAACGTGTCAGTTGTTAATTGACGTGTCGTTTTTTAATTGATATGACATTTTATTTTTGACCCGGCTATCTGAATAAGACGGAATGATGTTGTTTTAATTTAAATCTACATGACGCCGTTAGACAATTTGAATAGGGCACCCATAATGGCGGATTGCCGGATTGTTATCCGTCCAAGACGTTCTCATCACAACAAGTGCACCATGAAGTTGGTGTATTTACAGAAACTTTTTGAAAGTCATGTTAAATTTCAAAATTCGAAAAAAATGGTGTACTTTAAACAAATTAACTCTAATTTAAAATGCAGAACGGCCAAAGTTTAATTCTTTTATTTAGTCAATTAATTCTTGTTCCCTTTTTGATTTAATTGATGATCTTGGATGCATTCAATATCTTGAAAATTCGATTAATCGAAGGATACTAGATTATTTAATATCTAAAATTTGACATATTTTGTTACAAACATGGGCGCGACATATAGATTAAAAGCATCTCCAACCCAACACAAAAAACCTACATATCTCCAAATTTGGAGCAATTTCTTCTCCAACCCAACACAAAAATCTTGCTCTATTATACATATTTGAATAGTGTTACTCCAAATTTGGAGCAACACTATTCATTGCTCTACTCCTTTTTATAATTGATTTTCTTGTTATAATTATTATTCCTTGTTATATTTATTATTTTTTGCGTTCTTTAATTATTTTGTTCCAAAATATTATATTATAGTTATATTTCTAAATATATTATACCCACATTAAAATTACATAAAATTATTTAAAAAATACAATTACATAAAATACAAGATAAACTAAAAAGAAATTAAAAAAACATAATTACATAATAAAAGCATAAAAATAAAGTCGATACATTCAAATTTCTAATAAAGGCCATCTCCGAAACGTCCCACCCCATCTGAAAATAAAATCAGAAACATATCAAAAGTACTAGTGTTGACTTCTTTGACTTGTTTCTGCTTTCGAATTATTTTATTGCTCTAATCGGAAGTAATTGCATGTTTCAGGATCATCAACCGTGACTAAAAGTAGAATATTCTAGAAAATTCTATTTTTGTGTAAAAATATAGAGCAGACTGCTAGAGATGACTTACTGATTTTGCTGTATTTTTGTACTGAAATTGCTATATTTTAGTGCGAACTGCTGGAGATGACCTAAATAGAGTGAGCGCAATTCACGCTAATTTTGGCAAGTTGTTCTCTCTCACGACTTACAACTTGACAGACAAAGGATAAGATTTTTATTGCATTCTTGTGAAAAAATGGCTGCTTGTGACAGAAAATCAAAATCTTTGTAATTTTATTTCCTCGAGCAAAGAGGAGATGCCCTTTTGTAATATTGAAGTTCACGTGCATGACCAAAACTTTTGGAGCTTGACGTGATTTATTCGGCATATTATTTATTATACATAATATATATATATATATATATATACATATATAGGAAAAAGATCAAATGTAAAAGTCTTTTACCGTAAGAAATAAGAATCGATCTGGACCATTGATCTTCATAGATTTACGGTTGTTATTGACCGGTGCATTATAATTGAACATGGAATATATTATCGTAACAATGTATTGTAGTAAATCAAAAATGCATTATTATGACAGTGCATTGTAATCATACATAAAATACCTTATTTTAGTACATAAAATGCATTATTATTATTTTTTACAGAAAAAGTATTTTGTATGTGAACCAACTCCTAACTATATATATAAATAATATATTTAACCAATCACGGGTTCAACAACTACTAAATGTTAAAATTTGCTCTATTTCCTGCAGCTGCAAAAGCTTCAAATTTGGGGCCACAGCTGCATATTGTCAAGGGTATTGTGACCAGTCAGTGATGGCTTAACATGCAGCGTACGGTATCGAACCGAATGAGTCGAGTCGAGCCGGACATATTATCATCTAAACTATGGTATATAGTGCAGATACTGATGCTGAGAACCCCCCCTCCCCCCCCCCACCCCTCACTACAATTTTTTGATTAATAGGAATTTTAGTTGAGCATGTTATTTTTAAGAAATAGTAATTATTTTTTCAATATGTCTGATTATTTGACTTCGTGATATAATGATTTCGACTTTGAAATCGTAATACCAAATACTCCTTCCGTCCCTTAAAGAAGTCTTTCGAGTTGTCAAAAAATGTATACCAAGATACTAGGCAAAATGATACATTTTACCCTTAATTATTGCATAGAAAACTGAAAAAGTGAACTTTTTGCCTTGAGTCAAAAGGTAAATATCACAATTTAGCTTAAAATTTCCATTGAAAACTACGATAGAACTGAAGATGAAAATTTTGGCGGCTCGAAACAATTATTTGGGATGAAGGGAGTAATCACATTATGTGCTTTATCTACACCACCAAGGAGAGCACATAGTTTTGTTGACTCCATTATTTGTCTATAAAAGGATGGTTGCAACATATCCATAGCATGCCTCTACTCTCATAATTATGGGGAAGCTCCATATCATCCAAGCCCTAGTTCTTGTGCTCAATTTGGGGATTTTGCATCTCTCTCTAGCATGCCCATATTGTCCATACCCACCTCCCAACCGCCCACCAAAAATCAAGCCGCCGCCACCGTGCCCACCGGAACAACCACCGCACCGCCCCAAACCTCCCACAAAAAGGCCACCACACGTGCCTAAACCACCATCTCACACCCCCAAAGCACCACCACACGTGCCTACACCTCCCATTGTGCACCCTCCTAAGCACCCCAAACCACCCACTGTCCACCCCCCAAAATATCCAAAACCGCCACCGCACGTGCCCAAACCACCCGTTGTCCACCCTCCGGTCAACCCTAAACCACCACCCCACGAGCCCAAACCACCAGTAGGCCACCCCCCAACCATCCCTAAACCACCACCCCACGAGCCCACACCACCCGTTGTCCACCCCCCGGTCATCCCTAAACCACCACCCCACGAGCCCCAACCACCCGTTGTCCACCCCCCGGTCATCCCCAAACCACCACCCCACGAGCCCAAACCACCCATCGTCCACCCCCCAATCATCCCTAAACCACCACCCCACGAGCCCCAACCACCCGTCGTCCATCCCCCGGTCATCCCTAAACCACCACCCCACGAGCCCCAACCACCCGTTGTCCACCCCCCGATCATCCCCAAACCGCCACCCCACGAGCCCGAACCACCCATCGTGCACCCTCCGGTCGACCCCAACCCGCCTCCACTAGTCCCCCAACCACCCGTTGTGACCCCACCAATCATTCCCACACCACCAGTGGTACCACAACCACCGCCGGAAACCCCATGCCCGCCACCACCACCACCACCATCACCGGAAGGGCAAGGAACGTGCCCGACTCTGAAACTAGATGCATGCGTGGACGTGTTGGGAGGCCTAATCCACATTGGCATCGGCAGCAGTGCTAAAGATGCATGCTGCCCAGTTCTGGGAGGATTGGTAGATTTGGATGCAGCCCTCTGCCTCTGCACCACCATTAAAGCTAAGCTTCTCAACATCAATATCATCATTCCCATTGCTCTTCAAATCCTCGTTGAATGCGGCAAAACTCCACCCTCTGGCTTCCAATGCTCCGCTTAAACTCCATTAATCTAATTTCAAGAATCTCTGTTTATACGAGTAACGGTTGCAGCTTTTTCTTGAAAATGGGAAACAAAATAAAAGGAAGGAGAACGAGTGCCGTAAGAAGTGCTAGGGTTTGGTTTTTTTTTTTTTTCAATATTTTCATTATGAGTTTGAATTGTAATTTGCAGTTTCGAAATTCAAAATGTATGTTAATTACTACTCTTCTTGACTAGTACTGTTTTTTTTTTTTTGACTAGTTTTTGAATGGATTTCTTTATTTTCTTTTGTGTTTCTTTGGGCCAGAACCAGAAGTTGAAGTTGTTTGTGGCTAATAATAACGTACTTTAATTAGTCGAGAAAATGGTTCTTTTTTTTTAACTTGAGTTTTGGTGCATGCAAGTTAATAAATAAATGTATATGATATATATAGTCAAATTTATGTAAATCAAGAATTCAATTTGAGGGCTGATTAAAAATGACTCATTTCCATTTATAAAAAAAAGAAAAGAAAAAGGACTCATTTCCATATGTTGTTTGTTTGGATATATCTATACTACATTATAGATTTTTATATAGTAGTGCTTCGTTGATTAATTTACAATAAAATCTATGATTATAGTATATATTTCACTGAGTATAGTACTGTTAATTTTACCAATTCCAATCAAGAATTATTGAAGCCACTTGATTATTTTCTATGCACAAAAAGCTTCAAAAATCAAAAGTAGTCTTGTCCTATTACAATATAAAAATTAATATTAATTAACCTACAAATTTATGGGTTGTCAATCTTTTTCTAGCGATGGACTCATTGTTTTGTTGTTTTGTTTGCTTTTTCTCCTTTTCCACCGATACCTATATAGCTTATAGTATTCACATGCAAATAGCGTTGTAAACGAGTAGAGTCGAATCGAGTATTGGTCTGCTCAAACTCGATTCAATAAATATTCGTTTCTCAAGCTGGACTCGAGTTCGAGTTGAGTTTTTTGCCATCGTGATCGAACTCGACTCGATCCAAAATTAGAGAGCTCGAGTTCGACTCATCAAATACTCGATAACGAGGTATTCGAGCTCAAGCTCGAGCTTGATCCGTCAAAGACTCGAATATCCTATTTAAATTCAACTCGTCAAGATGTTAATCGAGTTCGACGAGCTCGCTTAAAGCTTGGTACTTTACAAAAGTCTATTTTTTGGCTTTATATACAAAACTCGATTATTAGACTCGTAAACAAGCTCGATTAAATTAAAGCTCTATTTGCAGGCTCGCGAACATGCTCATATATAGGCTCGCGAACATGCTCGATTAAATTCAAGCCGAGCATGTTCACGAGCCTATCGAGTCGAGCAACACATTGCTCGAGCTCAACTCGATAAACTTTTCGAGCTTGATGTTAGACTCGAACTTGACTCGATTAGTTATCGAGTCGAGTGCCGAACGAGCTTTTTTAGAGTCGATCGCCAAGTAGCTCACGAACAGCTTAACTCGTTTATAGCCCTACATGCAAATATGCAATATGATTAAAAAAAAGAAATATAAGAAAACATCAATCTCATAGCCAAAACTATACATGAATTCAATTCATTTGAACCAAACCAAACCAAATAAAAAGAATTTGTTAAAATCAAACTAAACCACCATTATATATATTTTTCTGTTATTCTATAATATGTTATGAGTTAAAAATGATTCTCGAAATCTTTATTCAATCCGATTTGGGCTATCCGAACAAACAATCTTTGAATATATAACACCCACAATCTCAATTTTTTATGAGGAGCCCAAATATGTATTTGGGCTTCGCCCACCAATTTTCTGAGTTATAAAAATACAAGGAAAACTCTGAGACCAATAGAGTGTTGTGTATTTTCATCTCAGCCCACTATAACTTTAATTTGTCGAACGAAAAGTCAAATTGCTTTACGGGACTACCAATACTTTCTAAATCGAGTCCTTCATAACATTAGGTCAACCTCGTCCGATAAAGTCTGTTTAAAAGGTTCTTAGGAGAACTAAAACTTTAACTTTTTCTACCAATAATTACTAAATCGAGTCCTTCATAACATTAGGTTAATCTTATTCAATAAACTCGATTTAAAAGGTTATGAAGAGAACTAAAACTTTAACTTTTAGGTTCGAGTACATTCACTTCGTCACTAAACCACCTGTGAATAATAAAACAAGATAGTACTCCCTCCGTCCCATTAATCTTATCTCATTTTTTATTTTTGGTTGTTCCACTAGTAATGTCTCATTTCCAAACAAAAAATATTTAATTAAACTCTTCAAAAGTGGTGGACCTACAACTTTCTTTCTTTCTTTTTACCCTTATTCTTAATCTACGTGCCCTAAAAGTATATGAAGAGCTTAATAGAATGAAGGGAGTACAATATTAGAATATATATTAGAGCATCCCCAGTGGATGGTATCTCACCCATAATCACTCAGCAGCCGAACGTGGTCGCATGTTCAACGCGGTGCTGGTGAACGAGGTGCGGTCGCTTGCATGTTCACAATTGTGAACACCATAGCGAACAAGGTCGCTACTTCTCTTGGCCATGTGGCGCGCTGCGGTTGACCAAATATAACCACTCTATCCTACCTCTTTCTCTCACCACCCATGAGTGAATATCTAGGAAAAGAACACTCCATTGTGAGTCATTTTGAAGGTGTTCTCTCAATCATTGAAATCCTACAAAAAGTATATCATAAGAGTATATTACTAAAATAAAGCTGCTGGGAATGCTCTTAAAATGTGCTAATTGCTAAATATATTCGAATGGGCACGCAGCAGGAATAATACTTTTTTTTTTTAAATGAGGGAAACGCAGCAGAAAATAAAATAACAATCTGCATGTACAACAATTGGAATTGGTCCAAATGAGGATATCTACTTCCTAACACCCACACAATTATACGGCATAAAATACAAACCGGATCCTCTATGGCCTATGTATATGACATCCTCTATTGCATTTATAGATTAGTGACACATGTGCAATCTTAAAAATTAAGATTAACACCGTTAGAAGATGGAGTTAGAATTGGTTTAAGGAAAGATTTATTATTACCAAGAGTAAACTATGAAAGCCTCAAAGCACACAAATTTGATAAACTCGTGCGATGCACAATATCGATACAGTATAGGATGAAGGTCGTTGCAGAGGTTTCATTTGATGTAGTTGTCCGATCTCCTGCAACAGGCTTCCTGTTCATAATTTTTCCTCCAGCAACAATCACAACATCCTCTGCATGTAGGTGTGAAATCTCCCATGAAATAGAATTTGTAACCATCAAATAGTTTTGGTTGCTGTAAAATCACAGAAAAGAGGAAATCATGTAAATAATGAGTTTGACAGAACAAATGGTGAAGACGGCAACAAAAGATTAACCTTGTGTAAGAGTCTTAATCTTCCAAGCTTTGGTCCATCCTTAATCCCATGAATGTCGACTGAGATCTCAAACTGATCCGTGTGGCTTCAGTGTAAACATTAATCCCTGAATCAATGGAAACATATGAACAATATATAGTATGTATATATATAACCAAATACAGTTGTTATGTAGAAATGTTCAAAATGCTCAGATAGTAAAAGAAATAAAGGAGAAATAAAAGAAGCGAACAATAGTAAGATATGAAACACTTAGAGAAAATGCATATTGATGCTAATATTATCATAGTGACAGGAACATGAGAGAAACACACACACATATATATATATACTACAACATCACATCTTATAGCAAATTTAAGAAATGAGAGTTATTTGAAAAATAACGACTAGTATGATCAAACAAACATCAATTTATTATTAAAAGAGCACAAAAGATTCTCGTATATTAATTTTGCCACTAAATTAAAATCTCACAGATTCCTTCCATAGAAGACGCCGTAAGAAAAATAAATACAGATCGATTTGAATCCGACTTGGTGAAAACCATGAAATTTGGCGAGCCCATGGCCTCATTTTCTCGGACAAACTGATTTCTCGACTTCACCTTTCGCTCTCCATAGTCGAAGCTATCCACCACGAAGAAATACGGCTTCAATTCGGATTCTTCGGAGGAAATCTCTGCACTTTGCGAAAGAATCTCATTTGATTCTATGCGAGACAAATTGAAGATGGCGATATGATGTTCAGAGTGTGAATTGGTTGGCTAGGAAAATGTGACTAGTTTTGGGATTAAATTCTTTCAGATAAACTTGCAGAGATTTAGAGATCTTTGCTGAGTGATTAGAAAATTTTGGGGTTAGAGTAGAGAGAAAGCGTGACAGAAGGAAACTGAATTTGTGGAGAAAGATGATAGGTTTTCACTGTAAAATAACTCTCCACTTCCATAATTCGTGCAAATAACTGCTTCACCAATAAATGTGCTCCCAACCCTCAATTACAGTTTTGCAGTATCAAATTATGACTCAATGAAAATTTTGAAAATGGAACAAACATTATCAATTTTTTTTTTAATTTTGGCGCTAAAATTAAAGTTTCGGTTACAACCTTGTTTTAATATATATATATATATTTAATACTCATAAGATAAGAATCATTTACTATCAGCAATTCTTCAAAATTATGATTAAAAATTTATCTATTTTTTTATATATATACATTATTTAAATCAGTTATTTCTTTTGTGTGCATCACCCATATTATCTTGCTTGTGTAATATAAATATATATATGTATAAACATTAATCTAAATTTTTCTTAATATATACTAATACTGGCAAAAAAAAATCCTACCTAATATGAGTATTGTTTAAGTGTTGTCTTTTTAAGCATTCTTCACCAAATGCCCTTTTTTAATTCGTTATATTCTCTTTCCACTTAAAGTTTTAAACTACATTCAATTAACGCAATATTAGATGGACACTAATACCAGATACATTTCATAAAAACAAATCAAAGATAAATGCAATAAGATTTTTTCATACTTATTTTATTTATTAATCATATTTATTATTATTGGATGATAATTACGATATCTACTTTTCCATTCTTTAAAGTTGTAATTTCAAAAATACAATACATAGGAGATAGGAAGGGTGCTGCTGTATAATTCATTTCAAGGTAAATAACTAAATACAAATACTCTTTACTCATACTAATTTATCTCACACAATAAATGGTTTATTATTGACAACACATATATAGTAATAACATTGAAATGAGCAGAGCAGTAGGGCCACATCATCAAATGTTCCTTAAACATCAGCTGCAAGTAGGGTACAAATATAATTGGTTAAACTGCAGATTCAATCTGGTCAAGTCAAAAGAATTTCAAAGTATGATCCAATTATTTATGCATACTTTTTTTCAACCAAACTTACTGAAAATATCTTTTGTGACTTTCATCATTTCTTAACCATTACAGAACTAGCAGATTCGGAGACATCCCGGCCATTGATTTATGATGCAAAATAAACATTTATGAATAATGGTAAAGTCTAATGAAGACTAAATGCCCAAACAAAACTTTGATGTTTTAGCTAAGCCTGCAGAGAGACAACAGAGCAGACCGCGGATTGTCTCTGGTTCGTTTAGAAAATGTGGTTCCTGCTATAGATGGACTATAATGCTATAAGATAGCATTATCACTCTCTTCAAAGGAGTTGCATAAACTGAACATTCTACCATTCCTTCGTTTTCGGATGAGGCTAGTTAGTTCCCTATTAGCAACTTGATCTTGAAACAAGGCACGTTGCATGGGAAGCACCAACAGCAATAGAAAGCACATTATGATCTCCTAATCCATCATCATCCGAAAGAAATTTAACCTCAATAGGTGACGATTGTAAATCTGAAAGTCCAGGAACGCCAAGTTGACTATCTTCTGCATTGCCCCACATGTATAACTTCCCTTTGTCTGGTGAAACAGAGAACTTTTCTCAGAAAAAATTTGTGGAGTTGTCTAACGAATCATTTCAGCAAAAGAAGTTGCAAATTGAGAAACAGTAACGGCATTGATACCGTCTAAATACCAAAGAACAAAAGGCTGGTATTCAAGACCAACCAAAAATCAAATTTGGCAATTCTGAATATTGTTTCATATTAACTTAAAAAATGTTTGTGCAGAAATAAGTCGGTTTTTCTTACCAGTTACAGCAGCTGAGGATGAGCCTCCACAAGCAATGTAAATGACCTTCTCATTAGCTAAGGCCTCAACAGGTTCAGGAACTTTTCGACTATGAAGGGCAGAATGACCTAGTTGACCATGTCCTCCATGCCCCCAAGATAGAACTTCTCCTTTATCTGATTTTGTATGCAGGGCATGACAATATTAGATATATATAAGTTTCCACTACATCCTTTCGTGGAGAAAATTATTGGAGTTATAAGGCCTGTTGCACATACCCGTCAAAGCAAGAGAATGATATCCACCACTAGCTATTTGCACTAACTTAACATCTTTGAGACTGGGAACAGGTTGAGGTTTCCAGCCACCAATTTTGTCACCTCTACCAAGCTCATAATTGGAGTTCGCTGTGAAAGATAAATAAAACATACATTATGCATAAAACTTCAACTATGCTGGAAATTCAAAATGGTTCTGGTTAATTGTTATTTTTTTGTAATTTTAACTTCTTATTCCAATTTAGGCAATCACAATTTTTCAGGAATCAATTATGATCACCACCCAATCTAACTAGACCCAAGAAGATGGAGAAATGACCTGATGAAGAATTGATCCAAATCTTCTACCATGTCTATAATTCAAAACAGGCTCAAATTTCTAACTTTATCTTCAAATAATCATCAGCTAATAGACTTCTCATCAAAAGTAACAACAACATCAGACACTAGGAAATGGAATACTTACCACCCCAGTTCCATAGCTGACCCCCTTCAGTTAATGCCATTGTGAAAAAGCCACCGCATGAAACAGCAGCCACTGGCTCAGGCATTGCTTTTACTTCAGAAGGTGTGCCTTGACCACCGGCAAAATCAGGGCCACGACCAGGACCAAGACCCAATCTACCATCCCCTTCATCTCGCCCCCAAATATAAAGTTTACCTTTTTCACAATACCATAGTAAGAAATTTAGACACATACAGCATAACTTAAAAATTTCAGTCTATTCAGACTTGTAGTACCAGAATCCATACATGACAAACCCACCGCTGGTGTGGCAGAGCGAGGACTGGATATATTTTTAAAATTTTTTTTGTCCCCGTGCCATACTTGTGATGCATATAATACTATTCAAACTAATGAGGTGAGTTCACTTCCATTCAGGCAAGATAAACATACAATCAGGAATGCTGTGCTAGGAAGATTAACCAATAAAATCAAGTCATACTATCCATGATGGACGACTCAGATAAAAATAGCAATAAATATGAACCTATTATACAGACCCATATTGCCACTGCTACAAACTATACAACACCATAAGCTTTCAAGAAAAAGACTTGTCTGCTTTAAAAAAAAATATAACACTCCAGAGAACAAGTATCTAACCAGATTTGGTGATAGCAGCTGTATGTGTACCACTGGTTGCAATATGGCACAATTCTTCATCCCAAGATCCTTCAACCAATTTAGGCAACAGCTCTCTGTGATAAACAGAATGCCCAAGGGCACCAAATCCACCATAACCCCTGAAAACTTCATTTCGTAAAAAAAGTATCAAGATTTGCAAACAATATTGTCTGATCCTAATCGATGGTGTGGCCAGAACATGCAATGTAAATCATGTTTTCTTCTGACAAAGACATTCAAAAATCGTTCAGATGCAGAAGCATACACTAAACATCTCACTGCCTAACTACAAAAAAATATATATATCAGAAACTAATATTCTACCATGAGAGAACTATTCTAAATATAATGTACATCATATAGTTATGAACTTATGAATAGAAATGCATATTACTTCCTGCATAAAATTCCCAAATAATCAACAAAATAAACAGAACTGTTTAAGACAACATATGCAGGGCAATATTTCTTCTGATCATTAGCTACAAATCAATCAAAACTAAAACGGGCAACACGAAAAATAGTGCTAAAACAGGCACTGACCAAGTAAATACGCGGCCAAAGACATCAAGCGCGACGGAATGGAGACCGCCGAGAGCAATGCTTCTGACATCAGATTCCAGATTAGGGTTCAGAGCGGGGACAAAAACCGAGTTTTCATGGCCGAACCCAAGCCGGCCGCCGTCACCTTTGCCCCAAATCCACAGCTTCCCGTCCACCACCAGACCCGAATGGAACAGCCCGCACGAAATCCCCACCTCCAAAGGTGGCTCAATATCACTCAGCTGGGGAAGACGGCCTGGGCTTAAGCGAGACAGGGAGAAATTAGGCGGGGCAATGATGGTGCAGACCGGCGCCGGGTATATCCTCGTTTCCTCCATTCCTCCCCCGAGCTGGCCGGAGGCGCCGCGGCCCCATGAGAGGAGCTGGAGGGTGACGGATTGTTCGTCGGCGGCGGTGGTTGCGGAGTTGCTGGAGTAGTCGTAGATAATAGGAAGCGAATCGGTTGCGGAAGAGGAAGATGATAGGCAGCGCCACGAATTGCGGTGGGAGGTGGAAGAAGATATGGACGCAAGGATGCGGCGGCGCACAGTCATCACCGGCGGTGGCGCGTTTTGGGGTTTTTGAGTAGAGAGGTTTAAGCGATGCGTGCGAATGAACAAATTGTTGTGTTATAGAAATAGAAATTTGAGTTAAAATGATCATTTGATAATTGATGTAAATACTTTTTTTACCCTCAAAAAAAAAAAAAAAAAAAAAAAAAAAGAAGAGGAAAGGAAACAGATGTAAAGAGACTTCCTTGATTTTTATGTGATAAATATTTGTAAAAATTTTGTAAATTTTCCCTTTTCTTTTTGTTATTTAAGGAAAGATTTTCCCTTTTCAATGTTATATATATAAAACTGTGAGTTTTTTAATCTAATATAAATAGCTTGCACAAAATAAAAATAAAATTCAAGATTTTTTTTATTTTTTAAAACATCGATCTTATGCAAGCCTGCAAATTACATAGGAAAAATAAATCATAAATTTTTTAATGTTGGACTTGGAGACTTTGAGTGTTTAGCTATAAAAACCAACTAGTGTGTAACCCGTCGAAATTCGACGGGGTCACTTAATATTATAATTTATTATTATTATTTAAAAACACAATTAAATTATTTGTTTAAAGTAATTGTACGATAACGAATAATTAAAAGAAGTGTTACATTACATATAAATGGAAAGAATTAAATAGTGAAAAGAGTGGGTTTATTCAGCTTCTCCCAACTACTTTTATCTGCAAAAAATAAAAATAAATCAAAGTAAACATATGCATAAAGTAGTAGTAGTAGTAATAATAATAATAATAATAATAATAATAATAATAATAATAATAATAATAATAATAACAATAATAATAAGTTATAAAATATTTAATTTTGTAATTACCTCACAATCTGTCAAAAATTTCATCGTAAACCACGTTAGTTGTCATGTCATGCACCTTACCATCATCATCACAGATTAAAATTTTGAGACCTTTTTTGCTAGTGACTCTTGAGATAGCAACGTACAACTGACCATGGCTAAACACAGGTTTCAGTATATAGAGTCCTACATTTGAAAGAGATTGACCCTGACTCTTGTTTATGGTCATAGCAAAGCAAATAGTCACGGGAAACTGTCTCATCTGGAATCGAATTGAAAATCTTGTAAAATCCGAAGGGCTCATGATCATTCTCGCAATTGGAAACTTTTTGTTCGTATTCTTTCCTGAAATTAATATGGCTTCAATTACGCGGTCTCCAAATTTAGTTACTATCATCCTGGTGCCATTGCAAAGCTCATTCGACGGATCGATATTCCTAATAAGCATGATGATGCACCACTCCTTTAATTTAATTTTGTGACTGGGCAACCCTGAACACTTAATAGTGTTGAGATATTCAACTGAGAATACATCATCATCAGGATCAACTTCTCCATCCGCTTTGCATATGCTGTCCGAACTAAGGTATACCCTTTCTTCGCCGGGCATTTCGGACATAACGTGATCATTAATTGCATCAACCGTGTCATTGGTCGGGGCCAAGATAGCTCGATTCGAATAAATTTCTAGATTAGATGCAATGTGTAATATGTTTGGGTACGTATTTTTCACTACAGCTGCAACAGGATCGGATGCATATCGTATAAGAATATCATCAGATAATGTTACCTCGGCTTCTCTATCACCAATACTGTCACCGGCAATACCATCACCCACATTCAGTATCCATTCTGCAAATTCTCTAATCTATTAAGCATCAGAACCAGACGAATCTCCATGATATGAAGATTATCTGGAATAGCATTATAGTCAAAACAACATAACTTTCAATGAGATTTAATTATTTCAACTTAAACAAAAAATTTGGATTCAGATTAATTACCTGCAACCGCATGTTCTTAGTTAATCGAAGAACTTCGTACGAATTCCAAAGTCGAGATGAGCTTATTGTGGCATGTACAATGTCATGTCGGCTTCCATTAGGAACGACTGGGAGTATCTGTCTGAAATCACCACCTAAAAACAACAACCAAACCACCAAACGGTTTGTCAGAACAACTCATATCAAGCGATCGCATAACATCTCGTAGGCTCCTATCGACCGCTTCAAAATAGTATCTGTGAGTCATTGGTGCCTCATCCCAAATAATAAGCTTTGTCTTCTTAAGAAGTCCAGTCAGATCGCTATCTTGTTTTATCTTGCTGCATGTGGAATTCTCATCGTAGTCTAATGGTATACCGAATCTAGAGTGTGTAGTCCTACCCCTAGGAAGTAGTAGCGAAGCTATACCACTCGAGGCTATAGGAAGTACAATATCTCCCATCACACATAATGCTGAGCATAAGGTCTTCCAGATAAATGTCTTTCCTGTACCACCATATCCATATAGGAAAAAAAGTCCACTATTACCACTATTAACTACAGTTATTATCTTCTCATAAACAGTCTTTTGCTCATCAGTTAAAAAGGGATATAGTTTCGCGTGCTCTGCCTTCATTTCCTCTATATTGTAAGGTGTCTCTTCCAATATGAGAAGGTTTTCGGTATCAGATGTGACAGCTTCATTTGGCATCGGCATACCAGAAAAGTTAATTAGGCTGGTGGAATGAGCCATAAGTAACTTTTCTGATTCAACAAAAGTTAGGTTTTGTATTTGGTCATCTGTTAGTTGCAATTCTGTATATAAAAACAAAGAAAACAATTATAATCATTTAATTGCTTTTATTTATGTATAAACTAAAAATAATTTATTATGTAAATTAGTAGATAATGTTAGTATTTCATAAATTTTATTACCTGGTTGTTTAAGTATTTTCCACTTCGTGTGAAGGATGTCCTCTGACAGCCATCGCCAAGTTTGTTTCCACACTTCTTCGGTTATTGACATACTATTCGAAATGAGTAACATCGTGAAGTGACGTCGTAGATAATCTCCTGTTCCCCAATAACTTGCTTCAATAATTCCTTTAATGTACTCTTTATCATCGTCTAGCAAACCCATAGCGTAGCATGCCTCCTTATAACTCTCTTTCAATTCTCCATTGACCCTACAGAAATCCTCATGACACGTTGCGCCCTTGACGTGATTAATTAATTAGCATTTTGAGATAGTACATCTTCCCAGCAGATGGAGGAACATGAAATACACGTCCGATGGACTTGCCTTTTTCTCTCTTCTTCCATTCTCTATCTTGTACATTCCAAACGTAGTGTTCGGGAAACTCAATGTACAACAGTTCTTTAGCAAAGGTGTCAGTCTTATTAATTTTCATCCACTTTAGGAACTGTGATTCTGCAACAATATTTTTGACTAGTACATTATCAATGTAAACGCCTTCTCTAAACACACATGTCTGTTCTCCTTACAAATGAAAAGATAAACGTTTCACAGGGGGAGTCCGATAATTTATTGGGAACTCAAATATTCTCCACATAGCCTCGCATGCAGAAATGTATCGACAATCGAGGTAGTCTCTGATTTCATCATTGTTAGTGGCAGTTATTTTGGCGTCTATCCGATCACTTGACTTACTAATGTACTTGAAAAGATACTTCACAGACTATCCTTGATTGCAGTACTCAACGTTGATATGGGCCCGATACTTCATAATAAGAAATGCATTGTATGGAACCACGAACCTGTTATCAAGGAGAACTCTATTTTTTTCCACGGTGACTCATGTATCTCTCCTGCTATAAACTGGGTAACCATTATCATCAACTTTTGTATGCTCAATGTAATCCTTCGGGTATCTCTTGGAGCACTTGAAATTTACCATGCACGGTGAACTTATTCTTTCAGGTCCACAGGGATCGTGAATCATGCAATCTGCAATTGTCTCGTATAGTAAAGAAGACAAGAACAAAACACAAAGAAACGAAGAGTTTGAGATTATCTTCCTTGTCCGGAAGCTCTGCACATATGAAATCATCTATATTCCCTATCAGGTGTTGTTGAGCCTCACGTGTTATAAAGAGAACTATGTGAGCATGAAGGAGTCCTCACTTTTGAAATTCTACGGTTGCGGCAACTATATAAAAAAAAACAGAGTATCATAATTTAGAATTGAACTAATAAATATTATATGTACATAATTCAATAACTGATAAGAACTTACGTGCAGTGTGTTTGCCAAACATTTTTCCGTTCTTCAGATCGCTTATCAGTTCATCCAGTTTAATTTTAAATACTCGAACTGATATATCTTGTCTATCTTCTGGACGCAATCCCCGTTTACTAATGAACCTCGTGATTTCGGGCCATTTCGAATTGCATGTAAAAGTAATAAATAATGACGGGTATCCAGTACATCTACAGATAGCCATAGCATCCTGATAATTCTGAATCATGTATCGCCTCTCTCCAGTGAATGATGATGGCAATATGAAAGGTTTACCAACAGTTACAATGTCGATATTTCCTTTATTCTTGAGATCCTTAAGATTCTCGTATCTTTCTGATCTAAGTGTTGGCTGATTGTGACGGATTCATTATAGCCTCTGCATTTCCATCATGGTATATCCATCAACCATAAATTGTTGAAGCAACCGTCTGGCAAGAAGAAGTTGTTGTCCTTCTTTTGTAAGCGGGTACTGAAGTGGAAGATAAGCGGGGTGAAATTCATCGATGGTAAATTTTTCCTTTTTTTGTTATTTAAGGAAAGATCCATTGTAAGCGGGTACTGAAGTGGAAGATAAGCAGGGTAAAAGTCATCGATGGTAAATTTTCCCTTTTCTTTTTGTTATTTAAGGAAAGATTTTTCCTTTTCAATGTTATATATATAAAACTGTGAGTTTTTTAATCTAATATAAATAGCTTGCACAAAATAAAAATAAAATTCAAGATTTTTTTTATCATTTAAAACATCGCTCTTATGCAAGCCTGCAAATTACATAGGAAAAATAAATCATAAATTTTTTAATGTTGGACTTGGAGACTTTGAGTGTTTAGCTATAAAAACCAATTAAAGTGGAACAAAATTTACTTACAAACCAACCAAAATGAATTGGTATGATATGATTATTAGCCAAACCATAATATAAAGGTAATACTCCTTCAAACAAAAAGATAATACTTGATCATGAGTTCTTTAGAAGACAAACTATAGAATATAAAGAGATTGATACTAATATTACCCCATAAAGTAAAAATGGCATATTTATTAATGTACACACGACACAATGATTATATAATATGATGGGATAAAGTCATACAGACTAGTACCGTAGTATGTATAAAATATTCACATATGTACCTATTATATAAAAGAGCGAACAAAATTGGATTTGCATATTATATCCCTATTAAAACTTTTGATTTAATGGAAAACATATTAGATTTATGAGAAACCTCAAATTTGTATTTATATTTAGTATTTATCCCAATAATTTAAATAACAATATTTATGATGTTAGAGCCTAGTACAAGTTTAGCATAAACATTTTGGACTAGCCCAAAATTTACCATCAAGATTCGACTTTCAATATGCTCAAAATACTAATGATATTTTTGATTTATTTTAAGATATATTATCAATTAACTTTGAAATTTAAAAACCTCACATTCTACAAAAATAAAATAAACAACACTTTATCATGATTAATATTCTAAAAGAATAAAAGCAATAAATCTTTTGTGTTATTTTTACATGGAGTGCATCTTTTGTGTAATTTTTACATTTATGTTTGTTGATGTTGATTAATAGTTGTTGGGAAAATAATAAATATGTTTTGAAGTGATACCAAAACCCAGCTGACCTCAACCGAGTAGATGAATGTACAAACTTTGCGTTGTTTCAAGCTCGCGTGTTCAGAGCTATTAGGTTTTATAAGTAAAGGTTCAACACAACAGAAGACACAACAGAAGACGCAGCTAAGCAGAAACAGCTGAGGAATTCAGCAGAGCAGACTCAGCAGAGCAGACCAAGCAGAGTCAAAGACCCAGCAGTATCAAGACCCAGCTCAGTGACGGAAACCAGCTCAGTGTCAAAAACCCAGCTCAGTGTAAAAGACCCAGCTTAGTGTCGATGACACAGCTCAGGTCTGAGACGCAGCTCAGGTTAATGACACATCTCAGGTTGAAGACACAGCTCAGGTTGATGATACAGCTCAGGTCTAAGACACAACTCAGAGTCGAGACGCAGCAGAGTCGAAGACGCTAAAGACACAGAAGAGACGCTAGCAGCTCGAAGATGAAGACCAACTCCAAGACAAGATCCCGGTGTCAGAAGATCTCATCTAACATGGTCCAATCAGAGATGAGGAATAGCTTCTGCAGATGCAGACCTACATCGTAGGCAAAAGGCTAGAAGTCAAAGAGAGTAGGTGAGATTCAAACGGCTCTCTTCCAACGGCTAGTTTGAATCTCCACCTATATATATCTCCTTCTCCAGAGACTGAAAAAAAGACTGAAGAAATAAAAGAGCCAACAGATAAATGAACAACGATCTTCAAAGCCAAATCTCTCAAGAACACCCAGCCAGTTAGCTGTGTTCTTAGTAATTCACATATTCAGTCATATGCAGAAAAGATTAGATTAGAACTATCTTAAGCCTAGTGTGAACGAGTTCATCATACTCCTTGTTCTTCATTGTAAGAACTCGTTCATAGTTGGAAAACCCAAACCCCAAACCCTTCTACCCAGAAAATGTTAGGTTAAGGTACGCCTGCTCGAAGCATGTAATTCGAGTGGCTAGGTTCTTCAGTACCCAGAAACTGAAGGTAGGCTTCAGCTGTGCCCGGAAACAGTTGGTTACGTTTTGATACAGTACGTGAAAACTTGTATCCAGCTCGAGGAACTGAGCTGCAGCGCTTGCTGACTGTGTGTAAAGTCAGTGGTATCCTTAGTGGATTACCAGATGGTTTTCTGGTCGTGGACGTAGGAGTAGTTTCTCTGAACCACGTTAAATAGCTTTGTTCTTTACTGCTTTATTTATGCATTCAGCTAACTCATCATAAGCATTCTTTCAAGCTGCATAAACTGACTAACTGAAAAGAAAAACAAAGCTTTGCAATATATTTGAAGTAACAGACGGACTTTCCAAAAACCCACCACATTCCGCACACAGCCAGCTGAATCGAACACAGACAGCTCACTCAAGAGTTTTAATTGGAAAAGGTTTTAAACCTTGGTGTATTCACCCCCTCTACATCAAGGTATCCGTCTCGGGACCAACAATTGGTATCAGAGCAGTGGTTCAAAAGATCACTATATTTGTGTCAAGTCAGCCTCTTTGCTGATAGTGGTCACCTGAACAGATCCTTCAAAGTTTCAAAATCTTTTAAAGAATCATTATATTGCATACTGTCATGGAATCTTTCTTGTACAGGAATCTTCCGACATTCTCTGTCGATGATTATCAGATCTGGAAGTTTCGACTCAAAAGCTTTCTATGCGCACGACACGACATGATGTGGGATGTTATCACTAACGGACCCATCGTCATCATGACGTCAGAAAGAGAAGCAGAAACCACACCTGGAGCTGAACCAGTACTTCGGCAAGTTGTGAAGCACAAAAGGGAGTACTCTTCAGAAGAAAGAAGACAAGCTGGTTTGGACAGCTACGCTTGCAACTTCATCTCCTCAACGGTGACGGATGCTTATCTCAGCAAGATCATCAACTGCGAGACAGCTAAGGGGATGTGGGACACTCTAGCCAAGATGTGTGAAGGGTCAGAGGAAATTCAAGAAAACAAATTCTCAGTTGCATGCCAGAAGTTTGACAACTTCAAGCAACTCTCCTACGAGTCCATTGATCAAATGGAGCTTAGATTCTCCAACCTCGTTGTCGAGATCGAGACAATCCGAACTGGAAAATATACAGTTCGAGATAAGAACTTGAAAGTTCTTGCAGCTCTTTCCTCAGAATGGTGTACACACAAGGTGGTTCACCAAAGCAGAACTGATATTGGCAGCATGGAGACGGAAAAATTGTTCTCCATCCTGAAAGTCAACGAATTTGATCTGGGGATCACAAACGGAGAATCATCTAGCCAGATGTCTCAAACAGAGCTGACTTCTAAAGCAAAGGAGACAGCTCTCCGTGCAGAATCAAGAAGATCAGCTCAATCAGCTTAGCTTGGAAGGACCAACAAGGAGCACAGAAATATGAGCAAAGAAGAATTGCACGAAGAAGTTGTCATGCTTGTACGGAATATTAATAGGCTGGAACACAACAAGGAAAGGTACAAGATGATCGTGAAGGTTCATCACGACAAGCAATTCTACCCAAAGAGAACCTCAGTTGAGTCGACCTCCCAAAGAAAAGATAAAGAGCTCAAGTCGAGCAAGATAGAAGAAGATCAAGTATTTTCTTCCGACTAAGAAGATGAAGCATTTTATTGAAGATGCATGCTTCATAGGATTCTCAAACCCAGTTGTTGAAGAAACTGAGCTTACCCAGCTAGCTGTCTGGGACTAGCTGTGAAATGCAAATACAGCTGGACACACAGCTGAGTAAAATGGTCTCAAGAGATGAAAGAAGAAGCAGCAGATCACCCAGCTGGACATGGCATAGCTCACTGCATGCTAAAGAGACCTCATCGAAGAAGTGCTCAGCGACTTCAAGAGATTGCTAGAAATCCTTGAAATCTAGCCAGCTGAGAATTCGGAGCTAAGGAATGAGCACAAGCAGAAGAATGATCAGGAGCTTGAAGATGAGAAAACACAGCTGATCAAGAAGCTAGAGATGGCCAAAGCTGAATCAGATCAAAGAATGGCTCCAGCCAATGCAAGCACAGCTGGAACCAAGGCCAAGGATGTTCCAAAAAGATCGAACATCATCAAGCCAGCTCTCAAAGCTCTGCCCTGCCAAAAAAATTCAGCAACTCCCAGTTGATCACAAAGCTCAAAGGCAGCAGATAAATCCAGCTGACTGGAATCAAAATCAAAGACAGAATGTCATCCAGCTCAGACTTCAAGGCCAACCAAAAAGATAGTTGAGAAGGATCTCAGCTGGTTATAAAGCTGAAAATCAACCAAGCTTCACATCAAGATTCCAGCAGACGGGATATCAAGCTGGATATCAAGCTGACAGGTTCCAGTTTGAAAATGGACTGCATCGAAGAAGATGGAATTCAAACAGCCATCAAAAGTCCAAAGAGAAGTGGACTCATTCAAGGACCAAGCAGAAGTATCACTCACAAAAGATAAGGACAAATATGGGTTATCAATGGAACCCTCAAACAACAAAGCCGGACCCAATCACAACTGGGTGTCGAAGGAGTAATAACAGGTCAAAGAGGGACATGCGCGTTTTGAGGAGTCATCAAGCGTGCTGTGAAAGTAAGATAGCTGGTGATCAAAGCTCATGACTCACCTCAAAGCTCTTCAAAGAATATGTCAAGCGTACTGGTCCCAGGTAATCTTTGGTGATATCTCGAAAGGATACGTCAAAGGATTTAGCTCATTTGAGACAAATAATAATAATATCAAATGTCTCTTATGTTGATGGACTTCAGCATAATCTGTTGTCCATCAGCCAATTGTTGTGATTACGGTTTTCCTGGTGAGTTCAAGTAGCAGTGAACTCAGCTGATCATGAAACAGCTGACTGTCTTCTCAAGATCAGAGATCAAGTTGACAGATGAACGTAATTGTTGAGAAAAGTACTGGCTCAAGTGAAGTAGGAAGCAGCTGAGAAAAGACATCCACCTACTATCAAATTCAGGTGGAACTCCACCGAGCTGGAAATCGACACAGCTGTATATCAGCTGCGGGCAAAGTCAATCCAGCAGAATATTCAAGTGGATAATCAAGAGAGAAATCCAGCTGAACTATAAAATGTCATCCTCTGGATATCAAACAAAGCTAGATCAAACATTGATCGCAGAATCCAGAAGAGGAATCAAGCTGAGGGGGAACTCAGTTCAGCAGATTCACCATCAATTGGTATCAACAATTGATCTCATCCCAGTCCAGCAGAATCTTCAAGAAGAGCATCCAGCAGGAAATACTCAGTTGGATCACCGTGTGTCATCAAGAAGGAATCGAACACAGCTGGACTAACTCAGCAGGAACCCCAAGGATTTCAAAATGAATTTATCAAGTCAGGGGTAGGGATGGCAATTTACCCGCGGATACCCGATACCCGCGGGTACCCGACCCTAATAGGTGCGGGTTTGAGGGGCATTTGATATCCATGGATAGCTTCATGGTTAGAAAATACTATCCATTTAGTTCGCGGGTACGGGTATGGATAGTTACTACCCGTACCCACGAAACCCGTTTACCCGCGAAAAATACCCGAGAAATATCCATGAAAGACCCGATTATTACCCGACTATTATTTAATATATGTAATATATATTTGGCCAAATATTATTTAATATAAATATATATATATATATTTGGCCCAATAAAGTCCAACCCAAACCATAGTCCAAAACCCACTAACATTCTAGCCTTTCTCCCATGCGGGCTTGTTCACCACTGAGACCAACTTATTCAAAATTCAAAACCAAAACACACACATACACCTAATTTCTAACCTAATCGGCTATTACACCGCAGACGCCTCATCTTCCATCAATTTCTCATCAATTGCAGGCTTGCAGCAGCGTGCGCCAGCCTCTCCACAATCGAATCGACCACCGTCGCCGCCGGTAATATTCTTCTTTTCTTCTGTGCATCTCTCATTCTTTCTCTCCTACATCTCTCTCTCACGCCTTTCTCTCTCTCTCTCACCGTCGTCGCCGCAGGGCTTGTTACCGCCCCCCCGCATCGCCGCTGCGCTGCTGCCTCCTCTCACCGCATCGCATCACCTCTCTCTCATTCTTTTCTTCTGTGCATCGTATCTCACACCGTCGTCGCCACAGGGCTTGTTACCGCCCCCGCCGCATCGCCGCCGCTCTGCTGCCTCCTCTCACCGGTGACGTGGAACGACGCCAGCTACTATCTAACGCGATTGTTCTGGTAATGGAAACTCCCAATTGAATAAATTCAGCTCTAGTTAATATTATATGCTTCTCTGTTTTCTGATTTACGACCCAATGCGCTTTCCCTGCTTGTACTTTGAATTATACAGCTGGAAAGGTACAAGTATAAGTATTGTTCATTCGCAGATTTGTAGGCTTGGGTAGATGGTAGTTTTTTAGATGAAAAAAGTTATTAAATGGATATTTACCAATATATATTGATAGATCTCGAGTTTTAGAAAAGAGATGGAAGAGTACTAGATGTTGAAATTAAATTAGACAATGATATATACAGCATGAAATGCGTGACGACGAAACAGAGACCATTGTTTTGGGTTCTATTTTGGGGAAATTATTTTATTTGCGTTATTCAGTATGAAGAAGAGGTTAAAAAAATATTATAATGGATTTTAGTTGTAAGAAAATTATTTTGGTGTATAAATAATGTCAAATAACAGCTGCTAAATGTCTTTCGTATATCATGAGTTGCCTCTTTTTTTAATTTGATGATAGGTGACAATGGCCAACTTTGGCTTAATATTAATAAAAGTGCTCTCACCGAATGCTGCTACATTTAATTATTTTGAATGTACTAGATATGTCATGTTTGCGGATAAAAGTGTATAATTAATATTTCAGTAGAGTGTAGGCTACACTCTACTGAAATATTAATTTTATATAATTTATTTCCCTGCTTCTCCTCTTTATATACAGCAGCTCGAAATCCGCCAATGTCCACTCCGAGAAGCAGTAGCAGCGTCCCTAGGCCCCTTACCTCACAAGTTGGGCCTACCTCACAAGCTTCAGCTCCTACTCTAACAAATGAGCCGGAAACTGAAGAAAGGAATGAAGGGGAGAGTGAGCATGTAGAAGGTGAAAATGAGGAGGAAATGCCAGAGCCAGAAGAAGATCGTGGAGTAAAGAGGAAGCTGACTTCACCAGTTTGGGAGGATTTCGTAAGAAGGAAAGTGAATGGAGCTTGGAAGGCCAAGTGCCTCCATTGTGGCAAGCTTCTATCAGGTGAAACAAAAAATGTTACATCTCATTTGTCTAGTCATTTGAAGACTTGCATTTACAAAAAAAGAGAAGGTGGGAGAGTGCAGTCTAGTTTGAGGTTTGCAGCTAGTGAGAAGGGACAAGTTTCTGTTGAAAATTATGTCTTTGATCCATAAATTGCAAGGAAAGCACTCTATTCGATGATTATCCTTCATGAGTATCCATTATCTATTGTTGATCATGTTGGGTTTCGTAACTTTGTTAGTGCACTGCAACCTTTGTTCAAAATGATTACTCGAAACACGATTAGAAAGGATATATTAGATCATTTTGAGGAAGAGAAAAAGAGAGCTCTCAATTACTTACAAAAGACCAATGGTCGGGTTGCGATTACGACTGATCTTTGGACAGCCGATAATAAAAAATCAGGATACATGGCAATCACTGGTCATTTTGTTGATGAGTCTTGAAAGCTTAGAAGCACTATCTTGAGGTGATTTCCTAATTCTTTCTTTCTCAAATTATCTATGAATCTCTCATGCATTATTATGAACTTCCATTGTTTTATTTTGCAGCTTTGTGTATGTGCCGTGCCCGCATACAGCAGAAGTTTTGGCTGAAGCATTGTATAAAAGCCTTCAAAGTTGGGATCTTGATTGCAAGGTATCAACTTTCACTCTTGATAATTGTTCTACAAATGATAAAATGGTTGAGTACATGGAAAGCAAGATTGGGGCATTTAATCTTTTGTTGGGTGGGGAGGTTCTACACATGCGTTGTTGTGCACATATTCTCAACTTGATTATGAGGGATGGATTAGGGGTCATAGCAAAGTCTATTGAAAATATTCGTGATAGTTGTGCTTATTGGATTGCTACACCAAAGAGGTATGAGAAATTTGAGAAAACTGCACAACAACAAAAGGTTGAATTGACTAAGACATTATGTCTTGATTGCAAAACTAGATGGAATTCAACCTATGACATGCTTAGTGTTGCTTTGCCATATAAGAAGGTTTTTGATCGTTTGAAACAACTTGACAAGAACTTTGTTTGTTGCCCAAGTATTGAAAATTGGAATTTTGCTTCTTATGTTTGTGAAAGATTAAGTGTGTTTAATGAGGTCACTAAACTATTTTCTGGGATAAAGTATGTGACAACCAATACTTTTTTTCCAAAAATATGTGAGGTGAAATAAAAAATGAATGCATGGTGTCAAAGTGAGATGGTCGTAATTCAAGAGATGTGTGCTGCCATGATTACTAAATTTGATAAATATTGGAATGAAATTCATGGTTTGATGGCTATTGCTGTTATTCTTGATCCCCGAGGCAAGCTTGATCTTTTGGAAGATTGTTATATTTGTCTGTTTGGTCATGATAATGTTGAGTCGCATGTTAATGAGAGTCAAAAGATGCTAGTTAGATTGATGGATCAATACCAATCTCAAAGTGAAGAAAGGTGTGTGAGTGTGACCTCTTTATCTGGTGTTGGTGGAAGTTAGAGCAACTCTTCTGAAGTGTTGACAATATTCAAAACAATTACTGGAAGAAAGAAGAGTAATAGTGCTATGAGATCAAAAAATGAGTTAGATCGTTATTTGGAAGCAGAAAATCTGCCTTGTGTTGATGAAAATTTTGATATACTTGGTTGGTGGAAGGTGACTGGGACACATTATCCTACACTTCGCCTCATAGCTCGTGATATCTTTGCTATCCCAATAACCACAGTGGCCTCAGAATCGGCTTTTAGCACTAGCGGGAGGGTTCTAAGTGAACATCGTAGCCGTCTCACACCAAAGCTATTAGAAGCATTAATGTGTTGTCAAGATTGGCTTCGAAACCAACTTGAAGGTAAATTTATAATTACTATTAATCTTATTTTTATGTAATGTTCAATTTATAATGTAAATAATTGTTTGTTTCATATGTCAAGGAAAGAATGGAAGTTTTTGGACATGTCTTGAAGACGAAGAAGAAGAGTTGAAGGAAGATTGCTCTATTTCAACCGTTGAGTTGGAATAATGTAACTTTATTATTTTTAAATTTGAACTTTGAATTTTAGTTGATATATTTGGATATCGGGTATGGATTTGAACTTTGTGGATTTGAATTTTATGTTTTATAGACTTTGTGGATACCGTTGGTTAATTTTTTATTTGTATTAAATTGTCATTTATTTGATTAAATTCCGATTCGCGGGTGGTAGGTTGGTGGATACCCGTGGGTGGCGGGTAGATGGATACCTGCGGATGGCGGGTTGGCGGTTACCCGCGGGTGGCGGGTAGATGGATACCCGCGGGTGGCGGGTTGACGGATACCCGATGGGTGACGGGTATTCGCGGGTGGCGGGTATGGGCAGAGAAAATTACCCATCACGGGTGGCGGGTCGGGTGGCGGGTACGGGTTTTCTCGCGGGTACGGATATGGATATCCACTATCCGTGCCCGCCGTACCCGCCGTACCCGATTGCCATCCCTAGTCAGGGGGAATCAAACCCAGCTGATAAAACCCAATTGGTTTATCCAATTGAGGGGGAACCTCGCAAACGGTGTCTTTCAGCAGAGAAAGAAAGACAAGATGACTCACTCCAAATTGAGTCATACAGCTGAGAATGGCCATCAATTGGTATCAGCCGAAAAAGAAAGAGCCAAAATGCATCGATTGGTTTTAACTCCAAGCTGACTGGAGTTACCTCAAACGGGAAGAAATTATTGCCAGAACGCCGCCGCCAGACCTCGACTCCCCTCCCTCCTAATATCTTTTTGATGAACTAAAAAGAAGGAAAAAGTATGAAAGAATATGACAGAAAAAGAGAAAGGAAAAAGGGGAAAGGTTAGATCATCTAACTGGAAAGGAAAATGGAAAGATAGAAGATAGGCTAATGGCGAGCTGGAAAGGCAACTGGAGAAAGAGCGCAATTTCTCGTCAAGGTATGCGGAGCAGCAGGAAGAGTTTAGTTAGGATTTTTGTTTTGTGTTTTTCTGTAAAAGTTTGTAAAGGTTTTGGCATCATCAAAAAGGGGGAATTGTTGGGAAAATAATAAACATGTTTTGAAGTGATACCAAAACCCAGCTGACTCCAACCGAGTAGTTGAATGTACAAACTTTGTGTTGTTTCCAGCTCTCGTGTTCAGAGCTATTAGGTTTTCTAAGTACAGGTTCAACACAGCAGAAGACGCAGCTAAGCAGACACAGCTGAGGAATTCAGCAGAGCAGACCAAGCAGAGTCAAAGACCCAGCAGTATCAAGACGCAGCTCAGTGACGGAAACCCAGCTCAGTGTCGAAGACCCAGCTCAGTGTAAAAGACCCAACTTAGTGTCGATGACACAGCTCAGGTCTGAGACACAGCTCAGGTTAATGACACAGCTCAGGTTGAAGACACAGCTCAGATTGATGATACAGCTCAGGTCTAAAACACAACTCAGAGTCGACATGCAGCATAGTCGAAGACGCTGAAGACACAGAAGAGACGCTTAGCAGCTCGAAGATGAAGACCAACTCCAAGACAAGATCCCGGTGTCAGAAGATCTCATCTAACATGGTCCAATCAGAGATGAGGAATAGCTTCTGCAGATGCAGACCTACATCGTAGGCGAAAGGCTAGAAGTCAAAGAGAGTAGGTGAGATTCAAACGGCTCTCTTCCAACGGCTAGTTTGAATCTCCACATATATATATCTCCTCCTCCAGAGACTGAAAAAAAGACTGAAGAAATAAAAGAGCCAACAGATAAATGAACAACGATCTTCAAAGCCAAATCTCTCAAGAACACCCAGCCAGTCAGCTGTGTTCTTAGTTGTTCACATATTCAGTCATAGGCATAAAAGATTAGATTAGAACTATCTTAAGCCTAGTGTGAACGAGTTCATCATACTCCTTGTTCTTCATTGTAAGAACTCGTTCATAGTTGGAAAACCCAAACCCAAACCCTTCCACCCAGAAAATGTTAGGTTAAGGTACGCCTGCTCGAAGCGTGTAATTCGAGTGGCTAGGTTCTTCAGTACCCAGAAACTGAAGGTAGGCTTCAGCTGTGCCCGGAAACAGTTGGTTACTTTTTGATACAGTACGTGGAAACTTGTATCCAGCTCGAAGAACTGAGCTGCAACGCTTGCTGACTGCGTGTAAAGTCAGTGGTATCCTTAGTGGATTACCAGATGGTTTTCTGGTCGTGGACGTAGGAGTAGTTTCTCCGAACCAAGTTAAATAGCTTTGTTCTTTACTGCTTTATTTATGCATTCAGCTAACTCATCATAAGCATTCTTTCAAGCTGCATAAACTGACTAACTGAAAAGATAAACAAAGCTTTGCAATATATTTGAAGTAACAGACGGACTTTCCAAAAACCCACCACATTCCGCACACAGCCAGCTGTGTCGATCAAGCTGCCTTCCAGCTGGATCGAACACAGACAGCTCACTCAAGAGTTTTAATTGGAAAATGTTTTAAACCTTGGTGTATTCACCCCCCTCTACACCAAGGTATCCGTCTCGGGACCAACAATTGATTACCAATTTCAAGAATTTTTAAATCTTCAAATATTTCAGTGTTTTATAATAAATTACTTATGTCAAATAAGAGGTAGAACCGTAGAGGTGACCAAAATAATCAGAACCGTCGGAACCGAACTGAAACTTGTAGTTCCTGAACCGAAACTGAACCACTGGTTCCGATTCAGAACTGAGAACTGCATCGATGGTAGTTTGGTTCAGGTTCCAAAGTTGTGGAACCGAGAACCGCTGGTTTCGGTTCGGTTTCAGTTCCTCCTATTTTTCTTTTATTTTTTACGTTTTTATCTATATTTATGTTCCAATTCATATTTATTTCACCTAAATGTTATATTAGAATACATAAAATTACAATTAAACAAGAAAAAGTAGCAAAAAAAGAAAAAAAGAAAAATACATAATTTGAAACCCCAAAACATGCGGTTCCGATTTGTAATCGCATGAACCGAGGAATCAAATCGAACCGAAATTTGCGGTTCCGATTTGGAACCAAAATCGAAGTGGTCGGCGGTTCGGTTCCGATTCCTTTGAGGCGAAACTGAGAACCGCCAGTTCGGTTCCGGTTCTGAAACTGAACCGAACCGCAACCACCTCTAATAAGAGGTTATACGTGCAACATACGTAAATATCCCATAGTACAAAGAAAAAGGTCAAAAAATGAGAAAACGAATCTTAGTATGTCATTATGTCTATGATTGTTCAAATCAACACATTAAAATTTTAGGTGACGGTTAGTAATCATGGAGAAATTTTACTGTGCACAATTTAATTTAATTTAATATAATTAATGCATGTTCTTCCAACAAACAATTGTCCTAACTTTTCAATTCCAACGGCTACTTTTCTTGCCACTCTCAAACCTCCACTCCACCACCACAATACAAAAACCTCTGTTTTTCAAGAAAATAAAACCCAAAATTCCTATGCCTATCATCTCCGGCGACGGCGCTCCGCCGCCACTGGTAATGGTGGTGGAGAATCTCGAATCTTCCATGTCAAATGACCTCCTCTACAAATTCCCAGACAACTCTGCTTTCGATTTCGACTACGCCCAGAGCTCCATTTGGTCCCCTCTGCTCTCCCGCCCTCCACCCCCCAGCTCCGCCACCCGCAGCGGCGACGGAGCAAAAAAGCTCTCTTTTGGTGGAAACGGGGAAGTGGGCCTGCTCGAAAACACGAAGAAAGTTGCTGCCAAAATCAAGAGGAAATTCACCGACGCTGTGCTAAATAATGTCAGCGGATGCACCAAGATGAAGAGGCGGAGGAGGAAGTCTTTCGGCTTTTCTCCGGTGGCTCCGCGCCGGCGGCGCTCCGCCTCTTCCACTAGTCCTAAGGTACAAGATGTGGCTAAAAGTTGTATACTTTTAATTTTTCGAGAAAAATTGATTTTGTCCAACTTAGTAATTAATTAGCTAATTGATAGATCTAGGGTTTGCGAAAGTAGTTGAAAGAAATAATAACACGATGACACAAAGATATACGTGGTTCGATCGATGTGATCTACGTCCACGGGGGAGAGTATAGAGAGCTTTTATTATACTTGAGAGTACAATGGGTATTGAATGTCCCTTACACCTCTAATCTTGTATCTATTTATAAGCCTTGGGTTAAGCCCTAATTCTTCTAGAGATCGGACTCCTTATACATATCTGGTTGCTTGATACATGCATATCCGATTCCCATTCGTAGTAGAATTCTATCTTCTTCCAAAGTAGGGTCTCGTTACTTGGTCTTCAAGGCAGATGTGGACTTTGTTTGGGCCGAACTCTGTGGGCCGAGCTTTAATATATAGGCCCAAATAGCCTTAGGTCGGGCCCAGGATGAGGCCGGTACTATCACATCCCCCCCCAAAAAAAGAGGAAAGAAGACTTGTAGACGCAGACTATGAGAGCTTATTTTCGAGGTGATTGATCGCGCAAATCACCTGTACGAGCTTCTCTTACCGAGCTGATGTGCCGAGCTGAAGTATCAGGGGCCTGGTTAAGTTGGGTCGGTAAGTCGATTTACCCGGCCCATACCCGATGCAGGAGGCGGGAAAAGTAATGGGCCATTTAAACTGTGTTGAGGGACGGTACATATTCCGAGAAGGACGGGCCCACGTTCACACGTGTCGGATGCAACAGCGGGATTCAAATGTATATGCACCGAGGT
Organism: Agastache rugosa; assembly: GCA_031470985.1. Taxonomy (NCBI): domain Eukaryota; kingdom Viridiplantae; phylum Streptophyta; class Magnoliopsida; order Lamiales; family Lamiaceae; genus Agastache; species Agastache rugosa. The sequence continues at coordinate 22,011,091 of CM062607.1, forward strand.
TGGAACGTTTGTTTTTCACATTATTTCACATCCGCCGCCCTTAGCAGAAAAGAAACTCTTGCTCCAAAAAAGGTGTCCTTCTTCCCCAAAATCCCTAATCTGCTGTTCCGGTACTGCCGGCATTTACTCCGTTGGTTCCTCTGCGTACAGTTGCAAATCACCCGCCGGAGCATTTACCTTCTGTTTGAACAAGTAAGTATGGCCTCCCTTTCTCAGTGTAGTAGTAGTGACATCGAATTGCCTCCGTCAGGAGGCTCGAGTAGAAGTGTTGCTTTTAGCATGTTTTCATTAGAATCCCTGGTACCTACGGTTGAAACGTTAACAGTACCCCCGCGTGTAAAGGGGAAAGTGGCGGATTACCCTTCGTCCTTAAATGAGACTAGGATTAGATTGCTTGCCAAAACGTATAATTTTCCTGTTGACGCCGAATTAATAGAGCCTCGCCCCGAGGATAGGGCCTGCTCTCCCCCAATGGGTTTTGTGACTATTTATGAGGACAGTCTGCACGCTGGTCTTCGATTACCCCTCCCTGAGCCGTATTCTAAACTCCAGAAGAAGCTGGGCTTAGCGTTAGGGCAGATAATGCCGAACTCGTTTAGGCAGTTCACGGATTTGGGTGTGGCAGCGGTAGATAGGGGTTACCAAATATCCGCCGAGCTCATTCACGAGCTCTTTGTCTTCAAAAAGGCGGGGGGCTGGTATTACGCTGCAGCTCGGACTGAGTTCAAGGGGCGAACTCAAAATAAGGTGGACAAGTGGCACCAGAAATTTTTCTTTTGCCGCCACAGTAGTTTCATCAACCTGATTTGGAGGCTAGAAAAGCCTTGCGAGTGGGTAATAGAAGAGGTCGATAAGGATTTGGAGTCCGCTGTAAAAGCGATGAGGGATCACGGTCCTTTTGAGGCGAGCTACAATGAAGACTCCCTAGCTGAAGCGGGGTTGAGCCCGTATGAGCCTCAAAATATGGTGGATCCGGCGACGGGTGAGGCCCCGCTAGTGCTATTAGGATTGTTGTGCTTTTTTTTTTATTTATCGTCCTAATTCTTTTCGTGATTTGTATTTGCAGTGAAGTTCGGGAAGATCAAGGGGGCTGATGGCAAGGCTACAGCTCGCGGGGCTAAGAGAGCGAAGCTATCTGGACGATCTGCCTCCTCCTCCGATCAGTTTCATTACACAGTTTTTCTTAATTGTTGCCGGTGTAGCTGACTATATTCCTACTTGCAGGGCCTTGATATGTTCGTCAGTTGGCTGAAGAACAACGTCGAGGAGATGTCCTCGAAACACGAGGAAGAGAAAAGCCGATACTCCGAGAAGCTGATGTCGGCTATTGCCCGGGCGAAGAAAGCAGAGGCCGAGCTGGTGAAGGCTGAAGAGGGCAGAAAAGCTGCCAAGTTCGAGTTGGTTGCTCAGCTCGCGAGGGCCGAGGCGGAGGCCGAGAAAGCTCGGAGGCTTGAGTCCGAGCTGATTGCGGCGAAGGACCGGGAGGTCAACCTTGCGGCTAGCCAAGGTGAGCTCTTCCGGGCCTTCACAAAGAGGTTTCTGTTGTCGGAGAGTTTCTCCGAGCTTGCCAATGACCTGGCCATGCTCATCAATGGAAACTTCGCCGTGGCTGCTTTGGAGCAGGCTGCCAAGGACTTCCCCGGCCTGGACGTATCCAAGTACGGCTTCGAGCGGCTAGGGGATGAAGCCCTACCTTCTCGGTATGCCAGGGTGGTCCGAGATCACCTCGGCCAGTTTTCCCTCCTGGATAATCTTGCCGGCTCGTCCACGCTTCTATCTGTCGAGCAGATTGCTGACTGCTCGGTAGACCGGGACATCGACCTGGATGCTGCTTTCGATTCCCTTCGCGACGAGGAAGAAGAAGGCGAGGGCCCGGAAGAGGAAGTGGAGGAGGAGCAGGAGGCTGGGGCTGGTAAAGATCCGGCCGCTGACAAGGACTTGGACGGTTCCCCCTCCGAGCAGCCACCTTCTCAGGACAAGGAGGTCGGCGATGTTTTAGTGTAGTTGTTTTTTTCTTTTTTTTTTCATATTGTATATCTATACTGAACATCTTCGAATCAATGAATTTGTTTTCTTCTTCTTGCGTGTAGAGCTTGGATTCTGTCGGTATTTCTACTTTGCGCATACAAATAGCTCTCCTTTCTCAAGATGTGGTTGACCAACGGTCCATGGCTCAGCAATGGAGGGAGAAATGCCACCGAGCTGAGGAGCTTTTCAGCCAAAAGTGTATTCTGCTGAAATCCCAAGAAGCCGAGCTGACGGGATGGCAGATGAAGTTTGAGGCACTTTGTGAGGAGGTCGAAGTCAAGCGGCTCGCTTTTCAAGAGAGTACCGACTTGCTTCAGGCCAAGCTTCTTCAGGCTGAGGAGGAGTTGGAAGTTGCCCGAGGTCGAGCTGGCCGCGTTCCCAAAGATTACGAGAAGATCGTCGAGGAGCATGCCGAGTATGAAGATATTATCCGTCGCGGCGGTGGTATCACTATCTCCGAGGCGGAATTAAAGGCAAAAGAGGACTTGGAACAATATATCGCGCTAAAGGAAGCACTCGGGTCCGAGTCTTTTGGGCTTCAGGGTGCTTTTGAGATGCTGAAGGAGAGTGCGGGCAGGTATAAGTGTATTTTGGACCGCCGACCTAAGTTACGGGCGCTTTTGGCACGTGGTCCGGGGGCAGACCTTTCTTCTTCTGTTCGGACAATGCCTGCTCGCGAGGTGAAAACGGCATCGTGGGGACATCAGGTCGGTCCGAGCCAAGGTAGGCGAACTGTTGGTCGCGGTTCGGCTACCCCGCGAGGTCGAAGTTTTCCTGCTGGAAGAGGTCGAGGTCGGGGGCGAGGTCGAATATCGATAGATGATCTCCTGGGGTCTTCCTCATTCGAGGAAGATTGGCTCAGCTTTAGCAAGAAACACCCTCCCTCATAGATTAGCTCGATTCTGCCTGTAATTTATGTACACACAAACTTTTCCAAAGAGTTAGAAATAAAAGTTTATATATTGGATTTTGAACTTTCCTGTTCTTCGTGAAGATTGCTTCCTTGGTTTTTTGCATGTTGCATCTTTGAGGGAGTTGGACTCAGACCTCTTTGTGTTGACAAGGGAACCATGGTTCGGACCTTGTATTTCATCCTCCCGGAGGAACTTGGTTCCGACCCCAGTTGAGAAATAATTATCCTTAGGAGGGAGTTTGACTCGGACCTCGTGGGATCTTCCTTTTTGGAGGGAGATGAGCTCGGACCTCGGAAAGGGTTTCCTTTGCGCATTATAGGAATTTATTACCCCATGTCGGGTCATTACTGACCACGCAAGGCAACCGTAGTTTGACCTTATGAGGGGATTTTTGATATTATGGATACTTCGTATAAGCAAATCAAAAGACTCAAGATGCAAGACAAAAAGAAATTTTATTAAAAATGACCAAAAACAAAGTAAAAAGAGTTTTGACGAGCTCGTTAGAAACAAAACATTAAAGACAAAAAGACAAAAAAGAAAACCTAAGACACTATATGTAAGATTTTGCTGCTTATACGAAGAATCTCTTTAGATGGGCGATGTGCCACGTTCTGGGTATTAGTTCGCCCGAAAGATAGGCGATTTTGTAAGCTCATTTGCCGAGGACTTCGTGTACTCTGTAGGGTCCTTCCCACGTAGCTTCGAGCTTGCCGAGCTTCTCTGAGAGGCTGATCTCATTGTTTCGAAGCACAAGATCACCGACCTGGAACTGTTGGGGTTTAACCCTTTGGTTGTGATACCGAGCCATCTGCTGTTTGTACCGAGCTTCTTTTATGCTGGCTAGTTCCCTTTTTTCCTCCAATAAGTCTAGGTCGGTTCGGCGCTGCTCTTCGTTAGCTTTGGCGGAGAAATTGATAGTTCGGGGACTGGGTGCTCCGATTTCGACAGGTATGACTGCTTCTGACCCGTATACTAAACGGTACGGGGTTTCTCCCGTTGGAGTTCGGGGCGTAGTCCGGTACGACCACAGGACATTTTGGAGATTGTGGATCCACTCTGTTTTCTCCTTCTCTAGGCGGGCCTTGAGTCCGTTCACTATCGTCCTGTTGGTGACTTCGGTCTGGCCATTAGTTTGAGGTCGGTTGACCGAGGTGAACTTTTGCTGGATATTGAGTCCTTCACAGAATTCTCTGAATTCCCTGCTCGTAAATTGCGTTCCATTATCCGAGATGAGGACTCTTGGTACCCCGAACCGGCACACGATGTTTTTCCAGACGAAGTAAACGGCTTTATCACTTGTGACTTTTGTGGAAGGTTCAGCTTCTACCCACTTGGTGAAGTAGTCGACGGCGACTATTAGAAACCGTTTTTGCTTAGGTGCCGGGTAGAAAGGCCCTACGATGTCAATGCCCCACTCCATAAATGGCCACGGACTTTGAATAGTAGAGAGGTCGGTTTGGGGTAGTCTCGTCACTCTGGCATGCAGTTGGCATTTTAGGCACTTCTTCACGAACTCTTCCGCATTTTTTGCCATTGTTGGCCAATAGTACCCCCATCGCATGATTTTCTGAGCTAGCACCCGAGCTCCAATGTGGCTTCCGCACGATCCTGCGTGCACTTCATTTAATATGTAGTCCGCTTCCTTTGGTCCAACACATCTGAGGAGAGGCTGTAAGTAAGACTTTCGATAGAGGACCCCTCCCTCGAGGGCATACTGCGTGGATCTAGCTAGAATTTTTCTAGCCTCCGTCTTGTCCTCGGGCACTTCCCCGTTTCCCGAACATCTGATTAGAGGGGTCATCCAATTTGGGTCGTCCTCTATGATTGCATTGACTTCTGCCTCTTCTATACTCCTGTTTCGGACTTCTTCCACTAGCGTCGAGCTGGATGGGGAGTTCGCCAGCTTGCTTAGCTCGTCAGCTCGGGTATTTTGGCTTCTGGGAATGCGGACTATTTTGAAGAATTGGAAAGACTGTCCAAGGAGCTTGACCTTCTCTAGGTACTTCTTCAGCTTCTCACTTTTCACTTCGTATTTCCCTAACACATGGTTGACCACGACTTGGGAATTACAATGGGCTTGGACAGCTCGTACCTGGAGGGTTTGGGCGAGACGCAGTCCAACAATGAGAGCTTCATATTCCGCCTCGTTATTCGTAGTGGAGAACTCGAATCGCAGCGAATATGTTAGTTCCTTTTTCTCTGGGCTGATGAGGAGTATGCCGGCTCCACTTCCTTTCTTTCCTGAAGCTCCATCCACGTACATCTCCCAGCAGTCCGGGGGTGTCTTCTCTGGGACTTCATGGAGTCTGGTTTTGGCTTTGATTTCTTTTGGCTCCACGAGGTCCTTATACGTAGCTTCTACAAGGAAGTCTGCCAGGGCCTGGCCTTTTATAGCTCGACGGGGACCGTACGATATAGAATGTTCTCCTAGCTCGATTGCCCATTTCGCTATCCTTCCTGAAGCTTCTGGCTTAGTGAGAACTTGCCGAAGTGGTAGATCGGTCAGAACTTGTATCGGGTGAGCTTGGAAGTAGGGCTTTAGGCGCCGAGCTGCGTTTATGAGGGCTAGAGCGACCTTCTCGAGAGGCTGATACCTCGTCTCTGGGTCTTTTAGAACTCGGCTGACAAAGTACATCGGTAGCTGCCGATCTCCTTCGTCTCGGACCAACACTGCACTTATTGCCTCCTCAGATGTTGCGAGGTATAGAGAGAGAGGTTCTTCCTTCTGGGGGACTGACAAGGTTGGTAAGTCCTCTAGGTGGCGCTTGAGCTCCTCGAAAGCTAGCTCGTGCTCTCGTCCCCATCCAAATTCCGGGGCCTTCTTGAGAATTTTGAAGAATGGGAGCTGTCTCTCGGCAGCCTTGGAGAGGAAACGACTTAGCGCGGTTATGCACCCTGTCAACCTATGCACGTCGCGGATAGTCCGAGGTACCTTCATCTCCTGCACGGCTCTAATCTTCAGTGGGTTGGCTTTGAGACCTTCTGGCGAGATCCAGCACCCTAAGAATTTTCCAGATCGCACGTTGAAAGTGCACTTTTCGGGTTCAGCTTGAGGTTCGCCTGCCTTAGTATGTGGAGCGTGGTTCGTAGGTCGCTCACCGCCGAGGCCTCTTCTTTACTCTTGACGACAATGTCGTCTACGTATACTTCGACAACCTTGCCGATGTGATCTTGGAAGAGGAAATCGACCATTCGCTGGTAGGTCACCCCGGCATTCTTTAACCCGAAAGGCATATATTTGAATGCAAAGATCCCGAAGCTGGTTGCGAAAGCTGTCATGATTGCATCCCCCTCATCCATTAGAACCTGATAGTATCCTTTGTAGAGATCGAGAAAGCAGAATACTTCGTGTCCCACCAAGGATTCGATCTTTTCATCGATGTTGGGGAGGGGATAGCAGTCCTTAGGGCAAGCTTTATTGAGGTCGGTGTAATCTACACACATCCTCCACTCTCCTTCTTCTTTCTTTACCACTACCGGATTAGATAGCCAGATCGGGTACTTGACTTCAAAAAGAAGCCCTGCCTTCAACCATTGCTGCACCTCGTTGTAGATAACTTGATTTCGTTCGGCACCCCCGTCATGTCCGTTGGAGACCAGGCGAAGACGTCTTGATATTCCCTTAGGAGCTGGATTACTTGCATGCGTGTTTGAGGTCCCCCGGCAAAGCCGACCTTGACGACCTTCGCTGGATCTGCTTCGGACAGGGGAACCTGTTCCGCCGGGGTGTCTGGGATTGACGTCATTTCGTCCGGCTCCTTGGGATACTTTGATTGCTATGCCTGGGGTTGACCTCGTAGAGCAACCTGCATGCACTCCTTGGCCTTTATCTGGTCACCTCGGACAGTAAGGGTTCCAGCCGAGGTCGGAATCTTTAACAGCAGGTGGTAGGGCGAAATGATGGCCCTGACTGCATTCAGCCAATCTCGACCTAGTATGATGTTGTAGGGGGAGTTCGCTTTAACCACATAGAACTGAACTAGTTTATTGACGCTGGTCGGCGGGCTGCCAATGGCAACATCGAGCGCAATGGTCCCTTCAGGTCGCGTCTCTTGCTGCGCAAAGCTCTTGAGAGGCAGGGGTGTGGAGTTCACCCGAGCTGGGTCGAGGCCCATCCTATCCAAGCAGTGTTGAAAGATGATGCTCACGCTGGCCCCACCATCGATAAATACGCGATGGACCATCTTGTTGGCCACTCCGACCTGTATCACCAGGGCGTCATTGTGTGGTGTAGCTGTAGGCACAGGGTCATCCTCAGAGAATGTGACGGTTTCCCCCTTCTTGAACCTCTTTTTCATTTGCACGTCACCCGATGGGATTGGTGGTCTGCGAGCTTCTGCCTTCAGCTTAGTTTTTATCTTGCCTGGGGGTAGCTCGGTGATGGTGGAGACCACTCCGTCGTACTGTTGTGCGTCGTACGGAGGGTCGTCATCCTCCTCGTCGTGATCGACCTTAGCTCGCTTATTGTGGGGAGCACAGCGACCTTGTCCTCCTTTCCGTTTTCCTTTTGTGTTTTTCTTCCCCCCGGCTTCGTATCTCTTCAGAGCTCCCTCTTGGGCTAACCTCTCTATCTGTTCCGCGAGGTCGCGACAATCCTCCGTGTGGTGCCCATGGTCGTCATGGAAGGAGCAGTGCTTGTTTCTGTCCCGAGGTTTAGACTTTGACATGGGACGTGGTTTAGCGAACCAGTCCTCATGGAGTGCGAAGATCTCGGCATTCGTTTTCATAAAAGGAAGTCGTTGGGACGGCTCTGGTCCCACCCGAGGTCCAAGCCGGGACTGGATTGGTCCTCTTTGGAGGCGCTCGTGGGCACTTCTCCGATCACGATCGCTCCGACCTCGATCCCCTTCAGTTCTCTTCTTCTCGGTCTCCTCCCGCTTCAATCGGTCCGCATCCTGGCCATCGGTGAACTGGTATACAATCTTCCACATCTCCCGGGCCGTCTCGTGCTCGCTAGCGAGCTCTTGGTTCAGGGACCCGGGGGCAACTCCATTTCGGAAGGCCGAGATGAGGAAGACATCGTCGATTTTATCGACCTTCAAACTTTCCTGCATGAACCTGGAAGCGTACTCCCTTATAGATTCTTTGTCCTTTTGCTTCACCGATAGGAGGTAGGCTGTGTCTCGGCGAGCCTGAACCTTTGTATGGAATCTTTGCTTGAATATTTTTTCCAAATAGGTCCAGGACCCCACGCTGCCAGTTGGAAGGCTGTCAAACCAAGCTCGGGCATAATCGATCAGCATCTCGGGGAATAGCTTGCACATGTGTTCCTCCCTGAGACCCTGGTTGTGCATGCTGTACCGGAAACGCGTTAGGAAGTTAAGGGGGTCATCCAGCCCATTGTAGGCCGGGATGTTTGGCAACTTGTACACCGTGGGGAGTTTGGTGTCAAGCAGCTCGTCGGTGAACGGGCTGACAAGTCGGGCTGGTTCCTTTTCACGTCGGTGTTGATTCCTCGGGGGACTGCGACTCTCGCTATAGCTCGGACTTCGATACCTTCTGGGGCTCCGAGGTCGCCTTTGGATATGATGTCGTCTGGGGTTACTCTGCGAGCTTGGACTCCGACGTCGAACTGAACCCCGCCGGGGATCGCGCCTCTCCTTTAGCTCTGGTTCCGGTCCCTCGGTGTAGCAAGGAGCTTTAGGCAGAGATTTTTGCGTGGAACTCTCCCTGGCTTCGGGTATGGGAGATATCCGGGTCGTCGCAAGAAAGCGTTTGAAACGCTCCTTATTCGCTTTGGCGAATTCGGCCGCAGCGTAGGTGGTGGCAAAAGTCTCTGGAAAGACCATCCTCCTTCAACTCGGATTCTTTCGGCTCCGACTCGTCGTTGATTTCTTCGACGTACCCTTCTGGGGTATCACCCGTTCTGAAGGACTGTCCGTTATGTGTCCTCCGATGCCGATTTTGAGTTGGGTTTCTCTGAGGGATGTACTCTAGCGCGGGCATCCCTTCGGAGGGATTTCCTCTTATTGGGTCCCTAGCGTGCCTCTCATTTGGAACCGAACTGCCTTTCTGGCGATTCTCTTGACTTATGGGGCAGCTTTCTGCTTCGTTAGGATTCTCGCATTGGCTTTGAGCCTCCCGCACGCTTTGTGATCGCGTTACCATCATAAATCTGCTACGTAAGAACCGTTGATGAGGTTCCCACAGACGGCGCCAATGATAGATCTAGGGTTTGCGAAAGTAGTTGAAAGAAATAATAACACGATGACACAAAGATATACGTGGTTCGATCGATGTGATCTACGTCCACGGGGGAGAGTATAGAGAGCTTTTATTATACTTGAGAGTACAATGGGTATTGAATGTCCCTTACACCTCTAATCTTGCATCTATTTATAAGCCTTGGATTAAGCCCTAATTCTTCTAGAGATCGGACTCCTTATACATATCTGGTTGCTTGATACATGCATATCCGATTCCCATTCGTAGTAGAATTCTATCTTCTTCCAAAGTAGGGTCTCGTTACTTGGTCTTCAAGGCAGATGTGGACTTTGTTTGGGCCGAACTCTGTGGGCCGAGCTTTAATATATAGGCCCAAATAGCCTTAGGCCGGGCCCAGGATGAGGCCGGTACTATCACTAATGATGATGGTTTTTGTGTGTGTAGGGATGGGCTAAAGTGATTAAGGCTGCAGCTAAGCATTTCAAGATGAGGAAGAACACCAACAAAATTCGAATTTCGATTTCGATTTTTCTAATTTCTTGATAGAATCTTGAATCTTGATCTTCCCCAGATCAATTTTCTTTTGTGTTGATTTGAATGCAATTGGTTAATTTCTTTCCATCTTCGCACCAGATTCAAAGCGAAAGTATTTCCAATTAGGCACAATCGGAGGTATCGGTGCATCATGATCCAATACAATCAAAATCAAAACAACCATAGTTAGCAGAATGAATGTGATACCATTTTATTTGAAATTTTTTTGCAAATACCTGTACAAAATGATTATCATTTACAAATCCAATTGCTATTACTTTATTTTGCGATTGTGGTGGTGGGTTGGATCGCAGAGGAAGATATGTGAAACATTGTTGTTTAGAAATATGAACTAGCGGCACATTATATTTCGTGGCAACCAAATGACCCATCTCAGGCAAACCCATCCAATTTTTATATGGAGTCGGACTTGTAAAATACGATAAAGCCTCCAGCAACTCACAACAAGTTTCACTGATCCATAAAATTTGACATAGAAAGACCGATAACTGCATACCTCTTCCACTAAGTCTTCTCGAACTTTTACCCAACAATCTTCTCCATAACCAAGTAGACCAGCAATTGCACGAAAACCACAATGTCCATCCGATTTGACATCACAAATACTACGGATATATGGTTGTACATATAATGGAAACGAATCTAAATAATGCATTGAAAGATTGGATTTTTTTTGCAGTCAATTTAGGTCGATTTTTAGTGGATATTGATTTTCCACTAAGTTCTGCTTCTTGCTTGGAAACTATTGTCTCAACAATTTCAAAGTATGATGGATCGCGGCGAGTTGATTCAAAATATTTCTTTGACGAACGATGACCTTTTGTTTTAGACTTTTCCAATGGTGGAGTAAGGAAGGTTGTTGTTGGATTACCAAGCTTTCTTAACTTTCTTTTCAAGGTCAACTTTCCCGTCGTGTCAGTAGCATGGAAACTCGACCATATTGTCTTCATTTCATCATCAATATTCACCTCACATGAATCAGAACTAGGCTGACTTTTATTTAAATTTATTTTCAACCAATAAGGATGAATAGCTGAAAGAGGAATGGGATGGAAATCCCTCATATAGCAATCTCATGTGCACGGGACAAGCTATGTGTACTTTTGATAATGCATCTGCATACGATAGCATCAACTCCTATATCATTTGCTCTTTTTGACTCATCGAGAATCATATATTAGCGCCTTTCTAGAAACTAATCCACGCAAATATCTGAATAATGTAGGCTTGAAATTATGTGCAACCACATTCATGCTTTGCTCAAATGAAGCTCTTATTTCAGTGTGTTGCAACTCAATCAAAGAGTTAATTATGGTCCAAGAACTGTCAAAATCACCTTGCGATGAACCAAGACATTTCTTTTATTTTGCATGTGCGCTCTCAACTCTACACAAAGGGAAAAAAAGCTAGTATTAAATATTAATTCATCCATAGCTTATAAAGAAAATCCACATAAACTAGAATAAATATTTACCTATTTGTTGTTAAATTTCCAAAGTGCATAACCTTATCTGTCCAGGCGGCTACAAATCTCCCTTTATATGGTATCAACCATGTATCTCTGATATACTTTAGAATTTTTGGATAATCTTTGTAAGCATTATCAAGAGATTTTAAATTTTGAGTGTAATCATTTTCAGATGAGGAAAATGTAAGTGCACCCCAAGCCGACATGAAATCATCACACTTCTCTTTGCATTCGAACAACTTTCTTGAATTAGCAAGCACATTTTTTGTGATATGAAATCTACACAAAAGATTTGTTGTGCTTGGAAAAACTCTTTTGATAGAATTCATCAAAGCCAAATCTCTATCAGTTACAATTACATCAGGCAATACATTTGATGTCATTAAACCCTTTAACTTTTCCATTGCCCACGTATAGTTCTCTTCACGCTCTGCCTCCATGTAGACAAATGCCACAGAAAAAGTGAGATTATTGTACATGTTACACCAACTATATCTAGTAATGGAAGATCGTATCTATTAGTTTTGTAAGTACAATCTATAATCAAGACTAATGGGAAGGCATGCAAAGTACCCACAGATGAAGGATGTGCCCAAAACAAGTCTTTAATACAATCGGTCAAATCATTGCTCCTGTGCCATTCCACGTACTCACACTCATTTAACTTTCTCATAAGTTGTTGCATTTGTGATCTGCCAGCCTTTCAATAATTTTGTGTTTATGACGAGCATTGTATATCGTCTTCATTGTAGACGCATTTTCCACATTCTTTTTCTTTATTGTCATAAGTATGTTTCCTGGCCTAATCATATTTGTCGTCATGTCAAACAACAAAGTCTATTCTTCCTTATTTAATCTTCCCACAAATGAGTGACCCTCAAGATGTTTTGCAGGTGCATGGTTATGGGACTCACATATAACTTTTACAAGCCAATCATCACCATTGTTTAATTTCACTCCCTGCAACATGAATGGGCAACCAATCTTTTTTTTACCGGTCACACTACGAGACATTACTGTGTCAATATTTGTAATGTTCTTAGGAGTCTTATACGTTCCACTGCGCTCACAACCAAGTCGTAATCTAGCTTTTCTTCCACCATTTTGAGATTGAGATGATAAAATTATGATAACGTATCCTAATCCTTTTCCAGTTTCTCTTGCCCATGCAACTAACTCTTCTTTACTTCTAAAGACCTGTAACATAAGTTTAATTTATTGTGTTATATTTGTACTTTTACATCTAATTAATTTATTTATTTTTTTCTAAATTTTTAACTTACAATAATAGAAGAAAAAGCATTAGCAGAATCCAACGACTTTTCTTGATCTTCAGAACCAACAATCTGTCGTCCATAATAATATATAACATGTAGTGAAAGAATTCAAAAAAAAAATATTTAGGAATAATTAAAGAAGCTAAGTTCATAATTTTTAATTTTTATAAAAATAAGTAGTAATAGTACGGAGGTGTCCCCTATGGTGTCTGATAGTACTAAGATTATATCATTTTCAGTTCAAATTATATCATTTATAAAAATATAAGCACACAAAAACGAAAATACAGTTAGGTAAAAAGCTAATAAAATAAAAGGAGTGATGAAGTGATTGAGTTAGGATTACCTGGTCGTCGACAATCCTGCATAAAAAATTATAGGATGTCAAATGGAGAAACCTAAGTAGCTAGGTTGCTTAGCACTTGTGCATGTAGACAATGATCATATTCGAACATTGCACACTTTAACCATTCATATAAGCAAAGTTGAGTAAAAAAAGATAAGTACATAATTCTAAGATGCAGAGTTGTATAAAGTAAAATATGAATAAGAACACTCGATCGAATCAAGGGTCAAGATCATGTAAATGTAAATAACTAATGTGTGTGCCCCTACACTCGTGTATCAGAATTGAAACCCAAAACTGCTTCATTGACTTCTCTTGTTCCATCATTGGAATTTGAAACAGATCGATCCTAGTAATCAACTCCCTCTTTGTCTGTCTCACACATCATTCTATTGTTTTGGTCTGGTTTAGATGACATTCAATGATATAAAGAAAGTAAAATAGAAAAAAAAAAATCATCAAAAAGCACTTTGAGAAATCATGCAATGAGAATGAGAATAATACGCAAAAAAGAAAAAAGAAAAAGAAATCATGAACATAATATTATAGTGAATAGTGAAGATCATTAACATACATTAATGTTTCATCTTTGAAGGAGCTAGACGGTTTTTTAGGACCGCAACTTTTTTCAATTTGACAAAATGGATTTTTTTGTGCGGGCCCTTAAAATGTGGACTAAAACTTTTTTTTTTATCGCGTCCGTAGGACAATTTCGAGCTTTTTGGCACGTTTTTCTCACGTGACTTGACACTTAGAGCCCGATATTGACATGGATGCCACATTGCATACCAGTCAGCAAAAAGATTAATAAAATATAATTAAAATAAAAAATAAAATAAAGGAAAAAAAATGAAAACGGGTTTTCTCTACTCTCTATCTCTCTCGCGTCTCGTCCACCGCCTCCCCCTCTCTCTCTTTCTTCTCCTCCGCTGCATCCACCACCTATCACCATTGTCTTCTCCGTTTTGCTACACTCCATCCGCCGCTGCAGATTCAGAGGCTGTCGCTGTTCTACAACGAGCTGCGGCGCGGTGGTTCAAACAACAACATCGGTTTCTTCTTCTTCTTCCTCATTGGACTCCAGCGACGTGAAAATCGGCGGAGCTCAGCAGCGGGAGGCCGGTGATGGTGAAGAAAAGTGTCGTGGCTGGGAGCTCGAGCTCGTCGATGCTGTGCAGAGGCGTGTGGCGAGGCGTCCATCCCAGCAAGGCCGATTGAGATTTGTAGCCCCGACAAGGCTGGATAATTATCTGATTGATGAAGCGCCTTTGCCATTGATCTGCAACGAAATTAGTGTACCTTATTGACGATTTTGGGTCACTAGAGAGCTATGAAGCACGAGTACGGAAACGAAATACAAATACGATACGATACGAGTACGATAATACGTTATTTTGTCAAAAACTAAAATACGATATGTTAAAAATACGTTTATATATATATATATTTATTATTAATAATAGAAATATGTATAAGATAAAGTAAGATCAAAGGGATGAATATTCCAGCTCACACGGCCCAGATTGAGACACGTGGAGGTGTAGATATAATCCAGCTATCAGCCACTTAATTCCAAAAGCTTGACTTTTCCATTCTGCACCTTTTCTTCCTTAACATCAACTTCTTTTCTCTGCTCTTCACTATCGATCCCCAATTTATCAATCCGTAATTTCTCTCTCTTCAAGCATTCAACATCTTCAGCTACCAAATCTTCCTTAGAACCCAGCTTGTTTGCGACAGTAACCCACTAACCTGTCAACCTTCTTCTTCAAAGAATCCCGTAGCAAAGCAACAACTTTTAACCCAGGCAGCGAGACTAACCTGTTTGCATAGGCTCGAGACTAACCCAGGCGCCAGCGGGGCTAACCCAGTCGGCGGCGGCGGCGAAGAGGAATTTAGCGTGGTGTTATGCTTCTGCGGCTTCTGCCCTTTTAATTTTTAGGATATAACGTATTTAGAAAGTATTTTTAACGTATTTAAAATGTATTTTAATTAAAAATATTAAATAAAATAAATAATTAAATAAATACTTATATAATACGTATTTTGGGCGTATTTAAAACGTATTCGTATTAAATACATATTTATTGCATACGTTGCCCATATCCACGTATCTATGCTTCATAGCTAGAGAGAGAGTGAGGTGGACTTTTCAGCGGGATCCAGAGGAGGCAGAGGTGGTGAAGATGACGACGGAGATGAGAGAAGAACAACGACGGTTCAGATTTGGGAGTGGAGCAGCCGGGTCCATGACTGATGTTAAAGCCCAACGCTAATTTTCAGATTTTCCGATGATGTTCAAGTCCTCCCCTCCTCTTGTCTCTTTCTTCGGCGGCGGTGGTATTCGGTCGGATTCTGCCGAGTCCCAACCCCCAAATAAATCACTCGTTTCTTCCTCTTCCGCCCTCGCGGCGGTGGAAGCTCTTCTGCTGCTGCCGTTCATCATTGCTTATGGGAGAGATGGCGTTGGTGGAGAACCGACGAGTATGCGCCGGATTTCTGAGGTTGGAGGAGGGGTTTCTATTTTAAGAGAAGGGAGAGGGGAGGTGAATGGTGCTGCTGTGTTTGAGAGCGAGAGAAGGGTGTGGTGACGACACCGTTTAAAACGACAAAGGAAAATGAGAAGATGGTGGTCGGTGGTGGAGGCAAGCAGTGGTGGTGGTTGTCTGTTGGAGAGAGAGAAAGATTATTTTCCGAGGCAAAATTTGGGATAACCTATATAGATAGTGGAAATTAATAGTTGGCCACCAACTTTATTTGTAGAAATTCTGGCCAACTTTTGGAAATTTGGACCAATTTGCCCTTGGATCCTTTATTAACCATCCATCTACACATTTCATTTTTCATTTTTCAAATTTCAGATTCTGTGTTCTGCAAAATATTCTCTCTCTAGAAATTCTATTTTTCTTCATTTCTTCCGTCGCCGCCGTCGTACTTTCATTTTGCAGTCGCCGCCATCGTACTTTCATTCCGCCGCCGAGTCGTCGTACTTCCATTCCCTTCGGCAGCCCCGCCTTCGTACTTCCAGTCCAGTCCGCCGCACCGCCTTGAACTTTCACATTCTGCCGGCCATATTCCAGATCTGCCACCGCACCAGATCCGGCCATATTCACAGCTTTCTCTCTGAAATCCATGGCGTTACATTCCAGATCTAATGTCATGGATGGTGTTCGTCTTTGGTCAACAGCATCCCGGTATGCCTTGGCACACCTGGTACGAATGCAACGTATTCGTACCAGGTGTGCCAAGGCATACCGCGTTTAAACTTGGCACACCTGGTACGAATGGTGTGTATCCGTACTAGGTGTACCAAGTCTAGGCGCGGTATGCCTTGGCACACCTGGTATGATTACGTTGCATTCAGGTGTGCCAAGGCATATCGCGCCTAGACTTGGCACACCTGGTACGAATGGTGTGTATTCGTACCAGGTGTTCCAAGTCTAGGCGCGGTATGCCTTGGCACACCTGGTACGAATACGTTAGATTCAGGTGTGCCAAGGCATATCGCGCCTAGACTTGGCACACCTGGTACGAATGGTGTGTATTCGTACGAGGTGTTCCAAGTCTAGGCACGGTATGCCTTGGCACATCTGGTACGAATACGTTGCATTCGTACCAGGTGTGCCAAGTCGCGACGCGCAGTGACGTGAAAAATGCATGAAGAACACATATGCACGAAGATGACGGCAAGATCTGAAAAATACGACAAGAACATGACATACTAGATCTAGAAAACTCAATTAAAATTAATACACTAAATTCAAAGTTGATATCTTAGATTAAAAATCATCAATCTACAATACAACCATCAAACAAGCAAATTTCCAAAATACAAGATACATTATTACGATCAAAGCTAAATTACAACCATAAAACCAACAACCTACAATACACCATCAAAGAACAAATTTTCAGATGGAGATGATATGATGACCGGAGAAGAAAGCCGCAAAATAGAGAAAAGTTGCATCGATACCGGAGAGATTGGCCATGCTGAATTTTTTAAGATCTGTCGAGCTGTGACTGATAGAAGAGAGAGAAAGAAGAGAGTCGATAATACACAGAGAGAGAGAGAGAGAGTACACAGATCCAGATCTGGATCTGGATCTGGATCTTAAACAATTAAACAAGAGAGAGAGGTGAAATTAAGGGTATTTACCTCAAAGTTGGCCAGAATTTCTACAAATAAAGTGGATGGACAACTATTATTATTCACTAACTTGAAATGACATTCCATACAATTAACTCTTATTTTCCTCCTTTTAAAAAAAATTAATTATTTTTTATTAATTTTTTTGCTGACTAGTATGCAATGTGGCATCCACGTCAACATTGGGCTTTACGTGTCAAGTCACGTGAGAAAAACGTATCAAAAAGTCCGAAATTGTCCGATGGACATGATAAAAAAAAGTTTTAGTCCCTATTCTAAGGGCCCGCACAAAAAAGTACATTTTTTCAAATCAAGAAGTGTTACGGTCCTAAAAAACCGTCTAGCTCTCTTTGAAGCATGATGTTGGACTTCTTTCTGCACTTTGATTTCTTTCTTCCATGCCTTTTACGCATGTTGTTCTATGATTTGTATGTTGAGTTGGGGGCTATGATTTTGGGGCTATATTATCGATGAATTATTGTCATTAGTTTAGGGTTTTTGTAGTTATTAATTAATTATAATTCTTTGGGGGCTATAGGGGTACAATAGTAATTTTATATTAATTTTAATTAATATTTTTTGTAGGGGGCTATGAAGAGTAATTTGGGGGCCGAAATTTAGAATTACCCGTTTAGAATTACCCTTCTATTAATGCCTGAGATTTTTCGGACCGCCTAACCTAGCTTGAATTTTTCATTTTGGGTTGATGGGCTTAGGTAAGTTTGGCCCAATACGATGCTTCATATTTGAAAAACAAGAAGTACAACGTGACCTAGCTTGAATTTTTCATTTTGGGTCGATGGGCTTATGTAAGCTCGGCCCGATACGATGCTTCATATTTGAAAAACAAGAAGTACGCCGTGCATCTTAAAATGATGGATATCTTATCTTATTGATAAAAAGTTCAGTTCGATCCAAAACAAATTTTAAAAAAGAATAAGACATATTGAATCAACCTAAATATACTCCCTCCGTCCACGAAGAGTGTGGTTTTTTCATTTAAGGAAATGACCCCACATCCTCCGTCCACGAAGAGTGTGGTCAAATTTCAATTTTGGTCCGTCCACGAAGAGTATTGTTTTTCCATTTAATGAAATAACTCTACATATTCTCTTATATTTTAAAGCTCACACAAATTCAAAATGATAGGTTCTTTCTCCACTCAAATAACATCTATCTCACTTTTCTTAAAATCCTTGTCATCCACCAAAAATCACAAACTCCACCCGCTAACTCACCCCATAAAAGTTCATTTGAGGCTTCGAGCAAATACTAGCTCGTATTCAAGCATGGAACTGAGTTCGAATGCATTCAATTGAATAATTTGTTTGGATTGTTGAATTTCAAATTGCGCCCGAGGTGTGAGTAGCCCTGCGCGCCCAACCGTACCGCATGTGAGTTTTGTCTAATATTAATTGGTGTACGAATATATGAATCTTTGAAGAAATATATTTAGATAATAAGAGGTAATCATGTTGACTAGCAAATTAAGTTAGTGGAAATTAATAGTTGGCCACCAACTTTATTCTAATAAATTGTGGCCAACTTTGGGATGAAGTGACTTAAATGCCCTTCATATCACTTTACAGTTCTCTCACTTTCTCTCTCCCCATCCCCCGTACTCTCACTTTCAGATTCATTTTCAGATTCAAAAATTTTCTCTTTCATCTCCATCATTCTTCTCCCTTCCGTCGAGCCGTCTACAACTTCCGGCACCGTATACATCTTCCGTCGTCGTCTACATCTTCCGTCGTCGTCTTCCTTACAAAGTGGCGTCGTCTACAACTTTCGGATCTGCTTCGTCTCACCCTTTCAGATCTACAGCTTCTGTCATTTTGGAATTCAGATCTACAGATCTACAGCTTCTGTCATCTGAAAATTTGTTCTTTGATGGTGTATTGTAGGTTGTTGGTTTTATGGTTGTAATGTATATTGTATTTTGGAATTTGGCTTGTTTGATGGTTGTATTGTAGGTTGATGGTTTTTAATCTAAGATATCAGTTTTGAATTTAGTGTATTAATTTTAATTGAGTTTTCTAGATCTAGTCTGTCATGTTCTTGTCGTATTTTCCAGATCTTGTTGTCCTCTTCTTGCATGTGTTCTTTCTGCATTTTTCACGTCACTGTGCGTCGCGACTTGGCACACCTAGTACGAATGCAACATATTCGTACCAGGTGTGCCAAGGCATACCTCGCCTAGACTTGGAACACCTGGTACGAATGGTGTATTCGTACCAGGTGTTCCAAGTCTAGGCGAGGTATGCCTTGGCACACCTGGTACGAATGCAACGTATTCATACCAGGTGTGCCAGGGCATACCGCACCTAGACTTGGAACACCTGGTACGAATGGTGTATTCGTACCAGGTGTTCCAAGTCTAGGCGAGGTATGCCTTGGCACACCTGGTACGAATGCAACGTATTCATACCAGGTGTGCCAGGGCATACCGCACCTAGACTTGGAACACCTGGTACGAATGGTGTATTCGTACCAGGTATTTCAAGTCTAGGCGAGGTATGCCTTGGCACACCTGGTACGAATGCAACGTATTCGTACCAGGTGTGCCAGGGCATACCGCGCTTAGACTTGGCACATCTGGTACGAATACACCATTCGTACCAGGTGTGCCAAGGCATACCGGGATGCGGTTGACCAAAGACGAACATCATCCATGACATTAGATCTGGAATGTGACGTCATGGATTTCGGATAGAAAGCTGTCAATATGGCCGGATCTGGTGCGACGGTAGATCTGGAATATGGCCGGCATAATGTGAAAGTTCAAGGCGGCGCGGGGACTGGACTGGAAGTATGAAGGAGGTGCGGCGGAAGGGAATGGAAGTACGACGACGCGGCGGCGGAATGAAAGTACGACGGCGGCGACGACAAAATGAAAGTACGACGGCGGCGACGGAGAAATGGAGAAAAATAGGAAATCTAGAGAGAGAATATTTTGCAGAAATAGAGAATATGAAATTTGAAAAATGAAATGAGTAGATGGATGGTTAATAGTGGTTCTAAGGGCAAATTGGTCCAAATTTCCAAAAGTTGGCCAGAATTTCTACAAATAAAGTTGGTGGCCAACTATTAATTTCCACTATCTATATTGGTTATCCCAAATTTTGCCTCTTTAGATAAATTCAAAATCTGAAAATAATAATCAAAATTAATTAAATTGCTCAGAATCCATCTCTTACATAATTCCAAATAAAACACATTCAGAAGCAGAAGCATTTTTATGGGAGAGTAAGCAGCAATGCACCATTCTCTTCCACATTCCCATGTTAGGCACAAATCCATGGCTTACCATCTCCCTCAACCCCCATTCCACATCTTCAACTACATTCTTCCTACAAAATCCTTGTATCATCACCTTATACGTTTCAAAGCTCGGTTTTATACCCTTTTGTATCATCCTCTCCATGAATTTCTTCGCCTCGCCAAACTCGTTGGAATCGAGCCAGCAATACAGCACCGCCTGATACGTCCCAGGATTCGGGTCACACCCTTCGGACATCATCTTCTCCAAGAGCTCCACTCCTTCCTCCGCTCTCCCTTGCTTCCTCAATCCCGATATCAGTATGTTGTACACAACGGCGTCCGCCTCCACGCCATCCGCCTCCATCCTCTCCAGCAACCGGAACGACTCCTCCACGCGGCCGCTCTTGCACATGGCGTGCATTATAGTCGAAAAGGTTCTGACGGTAGGGCTGCATTTCCGTTGGGGAAATTCATCGAGCACCTGGAGTGCAGCTTCGATCTGCTTGCTCTCGCAGAGGGCTTTGATGATTATGTTGAGACAACAAGCGTCGATCTTCGCGCCCAATCTCGAGGCCCCCATGTAAACCTCGCGCACCACCTCAAATCGCATCGTGGTGAGCAGCAGATTCAAGACGCAGTTGAGTGTCGCCACGCTGGGCTGGCACTTGTAAATGGGCATGTCGTTTAGTGTCTCGATCGCCTGATCGATCCGGCCGGAGTGGCCGTAGATCTTGATGAGGTTGCGGAAGAAGGCGTCGGAGAGGCGGCATTTCGGCTGATCGGCCTTGATTTTGTGCATGAGCGATTCGATGTCGTCGAAGTTTTTGGCGAGGGCGAGGAGGTTGATGATGGTGGAGAAGAGGGATTCATTGGGGTTGTAGTCGTTGCGGGCGGAGAGCTGGACGAAGAGCGGGAGGGCGAAATTAGGGTTTTTGAGGGTTTGGAAAATCCGGATTACTTGAGCTGGGCTGAGCCGCTCGTTGTGGCGGAGGAGATTGGGACAGCCGCCGTCGCGAGAGTGAGAGAGTTTTGGGCGGGGTTTAGAATGGAAGGAGAGAGAAAGACGGAGTCTTGAGAGGGGAATTGGTCGCCGGAGGAGATGCGACGGCAACATCAACGATAGTTCCATTTAGGGTTGAGTATTAGGTTTGTTTGTTGAATTTTAACAGAATTTTCAAATAAGATTAGTTTGTTTGTTTATTGTTTTGGGCCCAACATAATTGTGTTTTAATTTGGTTTTGCTTTTTTCAATTCTTTGTTTATCCCTACAAATAATCGTTTTGGATGTTTAAATTTTAAGAAAAAAAAGACGACCTTCACAGATGAGCTTGCTTACCCTTACCCTTCACTTCACACTTATATATGTATCTATATACACTTTGATCTATTTTTCTATTAATTCCATGGTGGACTCGAACCCGAGACCTTTGGCCTCGGATATTAACTACTCTACCGCTAGGCTCAGTGGCGGACGCAGGATTTCAAGTAAGGGGGTCAAAACATTATAACAAGCAAAATTAAATATAAAACTTTATAATAAAATATACTATACAAATAATCAGAAATTTAATCTATATTTGGCCCTGACAGTTTGCCATATTCTGAAACTTATGCATAATAACGTCATTAGAAACATAATTGAATATATCCTTTTCAATATAGACTATCAAATTATCATTCATCTATTCATCACTCATTCGGTTGCGATGATACTTTGTGATTCATCCATTCATCCATTTATATATTTTTCTTTTCCAATTTGATGCTATTAGTTATATTTTTTGGCCATAAATTGAAAAACATAGTAGAATTACCTCTTGATTCCTGCTGCAACTTAGATACAAGAGAAGAAGAGAACTTGGTGAAGGGTAAAAGATTTGCAATTAGAGAAAAGAAAAGAGCAGTAGATGAAGCGTAAGAATTTGGTGGAGGGTATACATGGTTATAATAATTTTATTAGGGGTATAATAGGTATTTCACATGAAAATACAAGGGGGCTCAATTGACTCCCCTTGGCTACATGTAGATCCGCCCATGGCTAGGCTAATACACGCACACTATAATTATTACTATAGTTATTATTAATGAGAATACGAACTATTCTCTTTTAAGCAGCATTTAGAATTTGTTTTCTGGTTTGTGATTGGGACATTGTGATGCAGGTATAATCAAGAAAGCCAATTCTCAACAAAAAAAGAAGAAAAAAGGTGATTATGGGGAAGGCTCGTCAAAAGGTGAGATCTTATCTTGATCTCTCTTTAATTGTTTGCATTATGAGTAATAATCCTATAATGCATTTAATCAGAGTATTACTCTTTCAGTGTCTGATCTTGTTTCTTATTGCCTTTTTTGTGATAAACAGAGTATTACTCTTTCAGTTAAATTAAAACAAGATCAGACACTATCTTTATAAACTATAATAGCAAGGCCGGATCGCCCGAAATAGAAAGTTTTATTTTTTAGTTTTTTTAATATTCCGTTTTTAGAAATAATTTTTATTGATGTTATGTCATAATTATTCATTAATATTTTTCAATCAATCAATTAATTTCGGACGTTACAACTGCAAAATTCTTGGCAATAATTAATAATAATTATTATTCCTATTTTAAATTCTTGTGTGCCTATAAATTATGTGCCGAATATCTAAACGAAACACAAATACTCATCTTGCATTTTGCTATTATGAACAAGGTCAAAAATAGTGTATACACTTATATTTACGACCTGGATTCCTCAATCACCATCAGCTCCGTTGAAGATCTCAAGAATCCGGTAGATGTGCATGCATGACCGCCTACACATTGCCACTGCTCTCAAGCATAGCCACATCTGACTTTTTTTTGCTATATATAGATCATGTATAGAACAAGTGCTCATATTATATGTACTTCATCATCATGTATGATCTGATGATGTATGGTAAGACAAAAATGTAGAGAAACAAAAGTAATATTTATTGAAATTATTTAATGAATTTATAAATCGTTTCTACAGTCAGACCGAAAATACGAATGAAATCCTTGATTCATTTACACTTTTTGGTTTAGCTCATCATCAAATATAGTCAAGGAATCATTCGATGCATGAGCAATAGTCGAGAAAACTAGATGGTTCTTATTTTTTATGATGTTTTTGTGTATTATTAAATTAAAATGTAAGTAGGAAGTATTATTATATTTATTGCTTACTAATAATTATTAGTATATTATGTGGTTAATAATATACTTTATCCAGAACTACTATACAATAACTTTTTAACTCATAATATCCTAACTATAATTGTTATATCATATTATATTAAAAAAAATCCAAACATATGTACAGTACTATGATTAATAATTAATTATAAAAAGTAAAGTACTATAAATATGCTTTAATACAAATTATATGTAAATCATATTAGGCAGTAATTTTTTTATTAGGTAACAGTAGTTATAATTTTATTTTTATTCAGGTTAATGTCGTTTTTTTTATTTTTTATGTATCGTTGCTATGTTGTTTTAATTATATTTGAGGTTATGGGTTCAAGTGTCTGTTATGTTTCGTCTCATAATTGACTATTTTCCTTTCCATATCTATCTATTTAGATGCGTCAACAATATTACTCCTTCAGTCCCCCATAAGTGTGTTGCGTATTTGATTATATGTAAGGTATAAAATATTAGTTGAACCACATTAACCTGGTACGGAGAAAGTACTTTTTTCTATGAAGTGGTGTTCTTTGATTCTAAATGACATATGCATTTTCACACTGAAACAAACCGTGGTAATAATTTTGATATGAAATGCATGTTTGACCATATAATTTGAACTTAAAAAATAAGATTTGTATAAAAATTTCCGCATGAGCTTTGAAAAAAACTATAATAATTAAACATGTTTAGTTCTCAAAAAAATTAAACATGGTTATAAAATTGATATATTTGCAAGTAAATATTTTATAAATTTTGTGAGTATCACTCTAATTGATACATCAATTATAATTTCTATAACACATCTCCTAATAATACTCCCTCCAACCCCCAAAAGTGTGGTGCATATTTGATTAGATGCGAGGTATAAAATATTAGTTGAACCACACTAACCTGAAACAGAGGGAGTATATATTATACTCCCTCCGTCCCTGATAAGTGTAGTCCACTTTCCTTTTTCGTCCGTCCCCCATAAGTGGGGTCCTTCCTTAAATGGATATGACTCCACTTAAAATTTTGTCTTTTACCCTTTAAAAGTAACTAACACTACAACAAAGTGGGTCTCATTCTCCATTCACTATACAATTACCTAACATCCTTCTTAAAACTCGTGTCCCTCCCTCCGGACTAGGGGTGAGCAAAACAAACCGAAAAACCGTATCGAAACCGTCCCGAAAATATGGTTAACCGAACCGAAGGTTCGGTTTAATTTTCTAATTTTAAAAAACCGAGGGTAACGGTTAGGTTTTTATTTTTATATATAAAAACCGACGGTTAACCGAACCGAACCGAAACTCATTTCAAATTATAATTTTACTAATTATATGTTATAAAATTATTATACCAACTAATTATATGTTATAAATTATAATATTAACTAACTTAATTTTACTACTTTGACTTGAAAACATGAGAGTGTTCATTTTATTATTAATACTTCTTTAAATGTATATTTCGAATCCACATTTTAAGATATGAATTTTTGTTTTCATGCTATGAATTATAAAAACATTGAAATTTTTCTTTCTACATGGTTAACCGTTGAATAACGGTTAACCGAACCGATTTTTAGGTTAACCGTTATAGTGGTTTTTAATTTTTATTTTCTACATTTTAGCGGTTAATCGAACCGATTAAAAACCGTGTGGTCGGTTTTTTTGTGGCAAACGGTCGGTTAACCGAACCGTGCTCACCCCTACTCCAGACCACACTTATCAGGGTCGGAGGGAGTATATGACTAGATTATATACATCGAATGATATAATATATACATAATACACCAAAATCTAGATGAATCATAAAAAATCTTCTCTCTAGCAACTACATATTGCTATATTTAGTAATATTAGTTGTCCCGCTTAGTTGCGGCTTTCAATTTTTTTTATTTTTTTTTTGAGAAGGCACTTTTCAGTTTCTAGAAATAAATTTTATTATATATAATAAATCCAGTATTAATATGTTTATTAGTTATTACCTGTTATTGTTAGGGAAATTTAGCATATTTAGTCGATTGTTAATGAAAGGATAAATTGGATCCAAAAAGTGCAGATTTTGGATTTAGTTAAGCCTTAATTATCGAAACTATAAAGATGACAATTATATTGGAGAGGTAGTTAGTGATATATTTATAGTAAAATATGAATATGTTTGAGTAAAATTCCCAATCTATACTGCTAAAAAAAAGAGTAATCTAAATATAGTAAATATAATTACGTTTACATATTTATTTTATTTTTTGAAATTATTACTTTTATATACTGCATCAATTAATTAATAACAGACACGTATATATTAATCTATATAAACCCAAATCACAAATTAATGTGGCACATCAATTTTGGCAGCAAATTTTTGCATATTGCCAATTTTTCTCTCATTTATATATATATATATATATATATATATATATATGTGAAAGAGAAATAATTCTGGTAGTGAAGAACATTGAGAAATAATTCTCGCAGCAAAGAAAAACATTGGAGTAAGGATCAGAGAAGATGATTTAATGATCAATATAATTTGCACAATTCTTGATGTTGCATCAAAACTTCTCAATCTATTTTCGCCCCAAATTTTTTGGTAATCGGAAATCTGACATAGATTTATTGTTTACACATATTTTTTTTCACGTGACATTTACATAGATTTTTATTATGTGGCAAATTGGCTTTTATTTTTCGTTTTATCGACATGCCACTTTTGTAAACTATATGAATAAATGGTATGTCTCAATTTTATATTAACAGTTCAATCAACAATTTAATAGATAAAGAATTAAAGATAAGGATGAATGAGAAATCAAAAATTGGGGAGAGAAATAATTTCAACAGTGAAGTACGATATTGGATTAAGAGTCAGGGAAGTACGATAGCATAATGTGGCTTAAAGCTCTTAAATCCGCTTTGCCGTTGTATAAGTAGCTAGGATGTTCCGTACGTAAGCTTAGTTTTCTCTTTATTGGCAATCATTTTTTGGAAGATATTTTATAATTGATGGCTCAAAATTGAAATTTTGTTGTAGTGACTTTCAATTGAATAGTTAATATTTTTTAAGAGTTGTTCTTTTTCTTTGCACTTAACAATATTCGTATCATTTTTTGAAAATACAATGTATATTTCTCTATATGAAACAACTTTTTTGGCTATAATCCCCACAAGTATCATTGATTGTATCATTTTTTATTATAGAAAATAACAAATTATAATTTGGCACAATTTTTCACATTTTCTTTAAAATAATAAATCTATAACTAATTATGCTACAACGATCATATATCTACACGTTAAAGTCAAGCATGTACTTATATTGTCACATACATAATTCTACATATACTTATATGATACAATTTTTTTTTTAATATTTCAAGTTTTTGAATAATTGTTATCATGTAGTATATGTGCGCTACACGTTTCTCAAAAGAAATTTAGTCTTTTTAGTTGAATTGTTGCATAATTTTCACAAATTTTTGCCTGTATGAAATCTTTAGATCATGTTTGATATTTTAAATTCTCAAATTCAGATGGAAATTCAACCGTCAAATCCTAAAATGTGTTTTTTTTTTCTTTTCCAAGATTGAGTTTTGTTTTTTTTTAAAGTGAGATTAAGTCTATTTCTCAAATCATTTTATTTTTATTTCTTTTAATTTTTTTATTCATTACCATTTTTATTTCCTTTTAGTTTTATTCATTTTTTATTTATAATTCATATATTTTCTAATTTTATAATCAAAGAAACAACGTTGTTTCATTTGTTGGTTGATTTTGCCATATCGGCAATTTCGACTGCCAAGTCAGTGCCAATTTGGGGTAACTTGATTTTGGGAGAAAAATTTGTAATAAAGGTTAAGTAATTATGCACACAGATTTTCTAATTGGGATACAAAACCAGAAAACTGACAAAGTTTGAGTATTTAGCAGTCATTAACAACCAAAAAGTTACTTAAGTTGCAGTCAAATTTTCCAACCATATGGCATTTGTCGTAGCAGAGTGATTTTGACAATTAACCAGATCAATTAAAAATTGTGTGGTCAATTTTCAATGTGGCAAGTGGTTGGTTAATCGAACCATGCTTACACCCCTGATAGATAATGTGAAAGATGAATGTTAATAATTTAATGGGTATAACTTAATTGATAGTTGGATACTAGATTAGTTGATGTTGGAGTAGCTGCTGACGATGAATAAGACAACAATTGTGAGGAGTAACTTATGATGATGGAGAACATAGGAGTGTATAAGATGATATACAAGATTTTTTCTACTATATTTTTGTTTTCTATGTTTAAGTTTTTTTTGCTATTAGTTAAGTTTTCTACGTGCCATTTAGATAATTCCACGTAGAAATCTATATAACATCCAAGCAATGTGATCAATTTTTATTGGTCTATCAAATTTATCAAATTATCTTATAGTCTAATTTATATAAATTATCTTATTTATTTCATATTTGATTTTAATGCAATAAAAAATTGATCAACTTTAGTATGCTAATAAACAAATAACATAATACTTTTTTTTAAATAATTAATAATGTATATTTTTATTGCTGTGTTATATCCATAATTAATCACTTTGCTAAAATCAATCTTTTTTACTATATGTCTTTTCTGTTAAAATTTTTATGATACAAAATACAATGAAAGCCCAAATTTTATTTTAAGTTCATAATCAATAAAATTGTTAAATATAATTTACTTTAATTATTTGGAATTTAATATTGTGAGCCTATGAACAATGATCGTTCTCTTGAATTCAATAAAAGTTATGTTGTTAAGGAACAATGATCGTTCCCTTGGATTGTGCAATGGCATGCATTTCGTTGTCACGAGCTAAGACTCGAAAATCATGTTCTGGAGTAGGGGTGAGCAAAATAACCGAAATCTGAAAATCCGAATCGAACCAAACCGAAATATGAAATTCGGATTTTTCGGATTTCGGATCGGATTTCATTATCTCAAAATTTCGGATTTTCGGATCGGATCGGAACTTTAAAAAACCGAACAAATTCTAAATCCGAATTTTTTATATAATATATATATATTATTTTATTATTAATAATTGAAAATATCTATCTAAATTCCAAAACCCAAAAAATACTTGATATTTACTTGATGATATCTATTGGTTTAATTTTTTAAACTATTTATGTAATTTCATTTGCTTTTTTATTGAAGGAATAATGATGTTGAGGAAGTAATTATATTTTATTAGAAGTAGATATTTATAACCATTGATATAGATCACAGTTAGTCTGATAGTGTTAGTCCATTATTTTCGAATTTTTTCTACCAATTACCGAATGAGATGAAAATAAATCAATAATTGTATTAATTTCGAATTTTTGGATGTTTTTGGAATTTTTTTGGAGAATTTCGGATTTTTCGGATCGGATCGGATTTAAGGCTAAAATTTCAGTTTTTTTTTCGGTTTGGATTATTGGATCATTCGGATTGGATCGAATTTATTTTTTTAATAAATTCGGATTTTCCGATCGGATCGGATTTTCGCTCAATCCGATCCGTAATCCGAATGCTCACCCCTATTTTGGAGGCCAAAATATTGGCAGGAAGTAATTTACGTCATAAGGTATTGATTCTGAGAATGTCATTAACAACATCAGATCCACATCTTCCATTTAAGTTTCAACGAAGACAATTCTCTCTAATTGTTTGGGATGCCACGACAATCAACAAAAATCACAGCTTCTCACATGTGAGACTTTTTCCTAAGAAACCAGTGTTCTCTCTAATTGTTTGGTATGCCACGACAATCAACAAAAATCACAGCTTCTCACATGTGAGACTTTTTCCTATTCTGGAGGCCAAAATATTGGCAGGAAGTAATTTAGGTCATAAGGTATTGATTCTGAGAATGTCATTAACAACATCAGATCCACATCTTCCATTTAAGTTTCAACGAAGACAATTCTCTCTAATTGTTTGGTATGCCACAACAATCAACAAAAATCACAGCTTCTCACATGTGAGACTTTTTCCTAAGAAACCATTGTTCTCTCATGGTCGACTATACGTCGTTGTCTAGAGTGTATGAAACCAAAGTGGTTTGAAGATCTTGATATGTGACAAAGATAATAAGAATAGTGCATGTACCATGAACGTTGTTTACAAATAAATCTTTTAAAATTTATAGATATATGAATTTTGAACGAAATTTTAATTTGCATCTATTGACCAATGCTTTCGTTTCTTATACTTCCTTGCTTATATAATTTTACAAAAAATATCAAAATTCAACTTATCCCGTGCATCGCACGGGTACGGTACTAGTAATGCATAATATCATGGACGAAGAGTTTTTTAATGCATTACCATTATATTATGATTAAGATACTTTGCACCTTCGAAGCATCGTTTCTTTCTTTTTGTAGAAAATACTCCATCCGTCCATGATAAGTGTGGTTCGGAGGGAGTGGCACGGGTTTTAAGAGTGGGAGGGTAAGTTAGATAGATGTATTGTGAATGGAAAGTGGGACCCATATTTATTGTAAGTGGAGTTATTTTTATTTAAGGAAAGACCACACTTATTATAGACGGATGAAAAAGGAAAGAAGATCACACTTATCGTGGACGGTGGGAGTAACAAACAACTTGTATTCACCACTCACAATTGCAACTCCTCTTCACGCGGTGGTAAGAAAGAGAGAGGAGAGATGATGTGTATTATTTTCTTAATTTTATTATTAATTTTTTATCATATTTTTATTTATGTGCCTGCCCAGGCTTCACTTGGCATGACAGATGGATGAGACAGAGGAAGTATTTTGTAAAACGTGTAGTGTGTGATATAGAATTGAATATATTTCGAAACTTTATGATCAAGCCATGTATATACTCCTAGTTACCATTTCACCAAAAAACATTATCTAGTGTCAGTCAGCCAATATCACCTAACAATTTTAAGTTGTAAGCAAAAAAAAATATATAGAAAGAAATATAACAGATTTCAAAAGAAAAGGTCTAATAAAAGAACATCATACAAAAACAGTATAACTATGGAGGAAGATTCACCAAACAACAGAGCTAGCAAATTTGTCAAAATAGGCCTCGTGTTACTTTATAATAGTAAACACGTGAAAAAAGTAGCTTACCTCTTCAGGTATACATCACCAAGTATAACCTTGCCACCATATTTCATTGCTTTCTCGTATGCTACACGGATACTCTCCACCAACCATAATTCCCCAACGATTGCCAAGCTAGAAAATGATAGATTATGGATGAGTATCATTTTGCAAAATTAGTGTGGAAATTGTTGAAGAAGGCATAATGATGTTTCTCTAGTAAGTTAGCATAATGATTTTCAATCAACAAAACTTAGATAAATCATAAATGTGCTTATGTACGATGCATCATATTTAGAAAAAAATACTTAAGTACGACATGCATCTATCTAAATGGAAAATCAAGTTAATATGATGCATATCTTACCGATAAAAAGTTAAGCTCGATCCAAAAGAATCTTTTTTTGAAAAAAAAAATATATATGATAGGCAGTGGTGGAAACAAGATTTTATTTTAGGAGCCCAATTAATAATCAATAATTATGTGATTTTTTTAAAGAAAATTTATGTGATTCATTTCACAAATTTCCATTAAAAAAATACTAACAGATATTCAAAAATAAATTAATTAGTAAAATATATATCTAAAAAAATAAATCAAATTTAATTCATTAGTTTGAGCTAACAACTAACGAAAACAATGAAGATTTAATAATATATAATTATATGTATGTATCAAGTTAATTTTAGTTGGGGAATATTACTAAGAAAGAGCATATAACAAACAACCCATTATATAAAACAACACAATTGTGATTAAAAAAATTACATTTTAAGATTAAAAATCCTAATAATAGCACATGTTTTTAAAAAATATAAATAATAGCACTTCTGGACATATTTACCTCTCCATCCCAACATTTCTCCATCATTATGCATGAATTCACAAATTAGAATTTGAAAATTCACGAATTAAAATTTGTGATTCATAAATTTAAATTTGTGATTTCACGCTATATCTTCTTCAAATTTAAAATATTAATTCGAGAAATGACAAATTCACAAATTCTAATTTGTGAATTCACGAGTTTTAATTTGTGAATATGTGAATTCACGAATTTTAATATGTAATTTAACGCATAAGAAAGGAGGTTGCCGAAAAGGAGACGACGACTAGGCCATGTGAATCGTGGACGACGACTTTAAAATTCACGGCGGCGGCGGAAAGATGATCTATATGTATGAAAAAAAATGAAAAAGATACGCATAAACAAATAAAAAGATGAAAATAGATTGAGATAAAAGAATTAGGGGCAAAAATATCCAAAAGTGCTATTAATTATCTTTTTAAAAATTGGTGCTATTATTAGTGTTTTTTTTTCCTAAAAGTGCTATAATTCTATATTTTCTCTCTTTTTTTTATCACTACAAAAAAACCAAAATTTACCGACGGATTTACTGACGGACATAAAATCCCTTAGTAAATACCGACGGATTTGTGACGGAAAAAAGCGGGTCGGCTAAAAAATATTTACCGACGGATTTTCGACTGACATTTGGCAGGATTATTTGCGCCGAAATTACCGACGGATTTACCAAAGGAAATATCCGTTGGTAATGTTCACTATTTATTTAAAAAAATAAAAAAATATATTTACCGACGGATTTGTATCCGTCAGTAAATATTTAATTAAATTTTCGATTTAATTTTTTCTATTTATATATTTAGTGACGGATTTACCAACGGATTAGTGAGAGATATTTAGTGATCGAATAAAATCCGTCAGTAATTATACCAAAAAAAATTAATAAAAAATATTTACTTTTACCGACGGATTTGTCATCCGTCGGTAATAATTTTTTGATTTCTTCGATTTAATTTTTTCTATTTATATATTTAGTGACGGATTTACCAACGGATTAGTGATGGATATTTAGTGACGGAATAAAATCTGTCAGTAATTATGCAAAAAAAAAATTAATAAAAAATAATTACTTTTACCGACGGATTTGTCATCCGTCGGTAATATTTTTTTGATTTTTTCGATTTAATTTTTTTATTTATATATTTATTGACGGATTTACCAACGGATTAGTGAGGGATATTTAGTGACGGAATAAAATCCGTAAGTAAATTTAATAAAATTACTTTTATAAATTAAAAATAATTACTGTTACCTAGGGTTTACCAACGGATTTTATCCGTCACTATTTACTGACGGTTACCAACGGACTTTCCGTCGGTAAATGGTGACGGATATGAAATCCGTCAGTAAATGGGGTAAATAGTGACGGATTTGGAATCCGTTGGTAAACCCTAAATCAAAAATCGAAATTCTATAACAAACGACTTTAACAATGTTCCGTTTTGATGAAGGTAATCGACAAGATTACCAAGTGACTTACTAATTTGTCTCGATGTACGCTCGTTTCTTGAATAATGGCGGTGACTAATTAACAAACGTCCGAGAATCAGGGGAAACGAAAGGGATTGAGTTATATATACGCTTCATTAAATTTTTGAAATAATGTCGGTGATTAGTTAATGACGTCCGTGAGAATTTCGTCAACGAAGAGATCGAGGTAGATGTTTACTAATCTCGACTAGTAACTCGTTCGCGATGAATTTTATTAAATATTTTCCCCTTTTTATTTTTTTTCCCTTTTTTATTTTTTATTTACTGACGGAAATTTCCGTCAGTAATTTTGTATTTTCGAATTATAAATGAAATTTGGATTTACTGACGGATAAAAATCCGTCGGTAAAAAAATGCGGGTCAGACATTTACTGACGGATATGATCCGTCGGTAATTGTGAATGAGGAAGCACAGTCAGGCCTTTCTCCCTCACTTCTTCCCCAATTCCATCTACCCTAATTTTTTTCAGCCCCGCCATCTCGCCAGTCCTCCTTACCGCCCCGCCGTCTCGCCACTCCTCATCGCCAGCCTGTGCCCTCCACCGGTAAGCATCCTTTCTCTATCTCGTCTTTTCTCTCTCCCCTTTCTCTCATTCGTCATCTCTCTCGCTTACTCTCTTTCTGTCGCGCCGCAGCAGTACCGCCGCCGCAACCACATCGCCGTCGCAGCCGCACCACCGCCGTACTGCCTGCCTCTAGGTCGTCCAGTTGCAGGTACTCTCTCTCTCTCTCTCTCTCTCTCTCTCTGTATCTCAGTCTCTTTATTTCTCAGACGGCCCGTCACCGATTCTCCCTTCCGTCGCGCCGCTGCTGCCGCCACCCTATTGCTGCTCCGTCGTTCCGTTTCTTTGTGACGGGTATGTCCTCTCTCTCTATTTCTCTGTCTCTGTTTTCCCTCACTCACTCTCTCTCTCTCTCTCTCTCTCTCTGTATCTCAGTCTCTCTATTTCTCAGACGGTCTGTCACCGGTTCTCCCTTCCGTCGCGCCGCTGCTGCCGCCACCGTATTGCTGCTCCGCCGTTCCGGTTCTTTGTGACGGATATGTCCTCTCTCTCTCTCTCTCTTCCTCTGTCTCTGTTTCCCCTCACTCTCTCGCTCTCTCTCTATCTCTGCATTTTCTAGCTATCATCATCGATATGTTTTTAGTTATGCTTCTTGATTTTGTGTTTGGCTGTTCGATTTTGTGCTGATTTTGGAGAGACCCGACAGATTTTGGGGCTCCAAACCTACTGCATTTTCAAATTTTTTATTTACATTTTGACTTAATTTATTTATTTTTTGTGGATTATTATAAATTGTTGTGGTGTTTATTTACTCTGTTTCTCTCTCTGATGTAGTCATTCGCGCCTCCGCAGCTGCATCCACCCTCATTCACCGATGCATCCACCCTCATTCTCTGATTGTGACTGTGAAAATAAATTGTGATAAATTGTGAGTATGATTGTGAACATAAATTGTGATAATTTTATTTGTTGTTGCTTATTGCGTTTTTAATAGCTTGGTGTATGTATAGTTAGTGGGATAGATGTAATTAATTTCTTAAGGATTTAGAAATTAATTACATCTTAAGGATCGTCTCCCAACAATGTGATGTTAAAGTTTATTTGAATATATATGTTGGAGATGTAATTATTTATCATTTATATGTTGGGGATGAACTTAGAACTTTATTGGTAAAAGATGTAATTAATTTCTTAAGGATCTACTCCCTTTGGGATAGAAATTAATTACATCTTAACTAAGGACATTCACATTGGGGATAGATGTAGACGTTTAGAACCATTATGGTTAACATAGCTGGTAGAGTCGAACACTTGGTAGTTAAGATAGAAGGGTTATGCTGCCCAATTTTTGTTTGAATTTTCAAATTACTGCATTTTTATAATATTCTTGTCTTCATCACCTTACTTTATTTTATTGTTATAATTTATAAGAATGGGTGATGATCGTGAGTGGATGTATCGACGAAAGATTGATGGCTATGATATTAATCCGAATTTTTTGAGTGGACTTGATATCTTCATTGAAAAAGCAACTACACAGACATAGTGTAGGGATGGAGATAAGATCAGATGTCCGTGTAGGAAATGTAAGAATTTGTGGTACAGAGATACAGATGAAGTAAGGTCTCACCTTGTGAAGAATGGGTTCATCTGGCACTATGAAAATTGGAGGTTTCACGGAGAGAGAGTAATAGATAGACCGAATGAGAACATGGACATTGATCGCCAACAGTACAGTAGTACGTACCATGAGATGGTTATAGATCATGCAGGTCCCAATTATAATACTGAGGAGATGCCGAGTACTGAAGAGCAGCCGAATGCTAAAGCTCAACAAATATATGACATGTTGAAGGCTGCAGATAGGCCGGTTTCTTCCAGTAGCGATTGTGAGCATTCACAGTTGTCCCTCGTGGTTCGTCTTATGAGCATGAAGGCGGAGAACCACATTTCGGAGAGGTGCTTTAACCAGATCACAGAGTTGATGAAACAACTTCTTCCTAATGATAGCTTGGTTCCCGATAACTTCTACAGCACAAAGAAATTGCTACGTGGCATGGGTCTGCCAGTAGAAAAAATCGATGCTTGTCCCAATAACTGCATGATTTATTGGAAAGATGACAAGGACTTGGAACACTGTAAGTTTTGTGGTACATCACGCTATAAGGAGAGCCATCGGGCATCTGGAAGCTGTAAGAAGAAGCGTGTAGCAGCCATGCAGATGCACTACTTTCCACTAACTCCTCGACTTCAGAGGCTCTATGCATCTAAAGCAACAGCAGAACACATGCGTTGGCATGCTACTTCTTCTTCAAACGATGGGGTTATGCGCCATCCTACGGACTCTTCTGCATGGAAGCACGTGAACAGTGAATATCCGGATTTTTCTTTAGAGACTCGAAATGTCAGAGTGGGTCTTTCAACAGATGGATTTGCTCCCTTTGATCAAGCAGGACGGAAATATTCATCTTGGCCAGTTATTGTCGCACCTTATAACTTGCCTCCTTGGTTGTGCATGAAGGCACAATTTATGTTCCTCACCGTCTTAGTGCCTGGTCCACGCAATCCCAAGATGAAATTGGATGTGTTTTTGCAGCCGCTCATAGAAGAGTTGAAAATTTTGTGGGAGGTGGGTGAGCAAACGTATGATGTGTTCCTAAAGCAGAACTTCCAAATGCGAGCAATATTGATGTGGACAATTTCTGATTTTCCAGTATACGCTATGTTGTCTGGGTGGAGCACAGCTGGAAGATTGGCTTGTCCACATTGCATGGAAAATACAGAAGCATTCAGTCTAAAGAAGAGTGGCAAACAGTCATGGTTTGACAACCATCGGAAGTTTTTACCTCTTAATTATGCATTTCGCAAAAATAAAACTGCATTCACAAAGAATAAAATGTGCAAGACCTATCCACCCGAACCAAAAAGAATAAATTGTGCAAAAATAAAACTGCATTCACAAAGAATAAATTGTGCAAGATGTGAATGGTTTGACATGTCACCTTTAATTTGGGGACTTCAGTGCATCCAGAATTCAAGTTGGTTTCAATTAACCACACCCGTAGATACAAAAAGTACGATCCATTTGTTCTAGCACACCAAGCCACTCAAGTATGCTATTGTCCTTATCCTAGCATGCTAAGAAGTCTTGGTGGGAAGTGTGTAAAATCAAAGCAAGATCTAATGTAGAATTACGTGAACAAGTCATGACATCTGCTTCAACATTAGATGAACCTTTCCAAGAAGATGACGTGGTTTTGACACAGATGGATAGTGACAGACCGAATAAGGATGATGACACTACAACAGTTCATCATCCAAGAGGTGGGATGGTAGAAATCGATGAGAACGAGGGTGACTCTAATGACGAAGAAATATTTTCGTCTGATGATGAAAGTAGTGATGATGATGATGAGTAGTAGCATACACTAATTTGTAATTTTTTGTTTTTTTGAAATATTTTTTTTAGTAGTAGTGATGATGATGATGATGATGAGTAGAAATATTTGTTAACTTATTTTTCTTATATGATGAATATATATATATATATATATATATATTAATTGCCGCTGGATTTCTTGTATTGTATGTTACTTAATAAAGCAGATATGTCTTCGAGCCGCCGCTGTAGTTCATCCTCCTCACAGTCGGTACCTGAGACACCAGAGACGCCAGTGGGCGAGACTAGGTCTTGTGCACCGTCACGAGGCGCTCCAGCGAGGGCTGCTTTTTGGCTTGGGCCTAATGTGTTAGTATTAATTATTTATAATTACTTTGCTGATTAATTATAATTTGCTTGTTGGGAAAATTATAAGGTTTCGATTTGATACCAAAACCCAACTGATTCTCCAACTGAATAGATGATTGCGTCAACCTAAATAGTGTTTTCCAGCTCGCCTGTTTGAGCTTTAGATTTTCTAGGCTTACAGGTTAAGGAAGCGGAAGACGACGGTCGACCACTGTGTTCACGAGTGAGTCGGCTAGCAAAAGACGACGGTCGACCCGAGTGTGTTCACGGTGAGTCGGCTAGCAAAGACGGCGGCGTCAACCTTCAGTGAGTGATCCGGCGAGCTGATCAAGGCGAAGAGAATTCGAGCGAGTTCAAAACACGGTGGTCAGTATGCGAGAACAAAGGAACTATCTCCGAAGACTCCACTTCAAGACGGTCCGGCTACGAATTCAAAAGCCGGCACTAAAGGCGAGAAGATCCGGAATCAGAGGAAGTCAACCTACCTCGACCAATAAGGGATTGCCAAGTCAGCATCCTAGACTTCAGAACCTAGGATGTGACACAAATGAAGACAGGTGCAGATACGCCCAACGGCAGATCTTGTATTTAAGAAGAGTAGGTAAGATTCAAACGGCTCCTCCAACGGCTAGTCTTGAATCTCTACCTATATAAACCCGTCTTCAACCTCAGGATCAGATACGAAAAACTCTCTACAAGCTTTCATTATCTGAAATCTTCATTCTTTCCAAAGCTCTCAAGCAGTTCTAGATAGATCAAAGAACACTTTATCTTAAAGTGTTTCTAGTTAAGAAACTGCTTAGTTTTTCGTCTGTTCCCTAGGCCAAACTCATTGTATATCTTTAGCCTAGATTTCGAACGAGTTCATCATACTCTAAAGTCCTTAATTGAAAGAACTCGTTCATAGTTGGAACCCCAAACCCAAACCCAAACCCAGAAAGGTTAGGTAAAGGTACGCTTGCTCGAAGCGCATAATTCGAGTGGATAGGTTCTTCAGTACCCGGAAACTGAAGGTGTAGGCTTGACAGTGCCCGCAAACTGTTGGAACACAGCTCGGGTTAGAGTTGTGAAGTTGCTTGGTACTTGGAAACCAAGTGGTAGTGGATTACCAGTGAACCTGGTCGTGGACGTAGGAGGTGTTACTCCGAACCACGTAAAAACTCGCGTGTTTCTTACTCTCTCTCTTTACTTTCGCTTTATATTCAGCTGTGTACTAACTCCTTCATATCATTGCATATTTGTTCAACACTGCACACACAGCTGCTCTCCAAAGACAGTTGTGTCTCTCTAAAAGTTGCACAACCTGACTAAGCTGAAAACGTTAAGTTAATATTTTCAAACTGAGTTTTTCTAAGTAACCGAGCTAAGTTTTCAAACCACCACTTTCCGCACCACCAGCTGAGTTATTTACCCAGCTGACCCTCCCCAGCTGGATCGATAACTGAGCTCACCAACTCTGTGATTTAACTTGAAAAAGTTTCGAAAAATCTATTTGGTGTATTCACCCCCCCTCTACACCAAATACCCAGCTCAGGGACCATCAATTGGTATCAGAGCAGTGGTTCAAAAGACCACCGTTTCTGTATCAAGAGATCTCTCTTGACACTCTGTGTCAGTGGTCAACTGAACAGATCCGTTTTTCAGAAAAACTCATATTATTACATACTGCACATGTCTATGGATTCTTATCTTAACAGGAATCTCCCCACCTTCTCGGTAGACGACTATGCAATCTGGAAATTCAGATTGAAAAGCTTCCTTTGTGCACATCACGACATGATGTGGGACGTCATCACAGACGGACCCATCCTTATTTATAAACAAGGAAATGAACTCGTACCTGCCCATGATGGAGGACAACCAGAATACCGGCCAATTTCTGAAGCCAAAGAAGGATTACTCGTCAGAAGAACGAAAGCAAGCCGGGTGGACAGCTTCGCAAGAAACACCATCTCATCAACAGTCTCAAACGCCTACCTGAGTAAGATCATCAAGTGCGAGACAGCCAAAGAGATGTGGGAAATACTTGCCAAGCTATGTGAAGGATCTGAAGAAATCAAAGAAAACAAATTCACAATAGCTTGCCAAAAATTCGACAACTTCAAGCAGCTAGCCAACGAGTCCATCGAAGCGATGGAGCTAAGGTTCTCAAACATAGTCATCGAGATAGAGACAATCAGAACTGGGAAGTATATCCAGCGGGAAAAGAATCTAAAGGTTCTTTCAGCCCTTTCAGCTGAATGAAACACTTACAAGGTAGTTCACCAAAGTCGAAGTGACTTGGGTGATCTATCTACAGAAAGGTTGTTCTCACTCTTAAAAGCCAACGAATACAACTTGAAGATCACTCAAGAAGAATCTTCAAACAGACAGAATGACGGAGAACTCACCCCAGCTCCAAAAGAAATTGCTTTCAGAGCCAACTCTGAAAAGTCAGCTCATGTCAAGTCAGCTGAGTCCTCCAAGATGAAGAAGGACAAAAAGGAAATGAGCAAAGAGGAGCTACTCGAAGAAATTGTCATGATGGTGAAAAATTATAACAGACTCAACACCAGCAAGGGCAAATACAATAAGTTCGCAAGGACTTTCAGAGATAAGTACGCAGCAGCTGATGAGAAATCAGCTGACAAACAAACAGAAGAATGTTGCTTCAACTGCAAGGAACCAGGACACTACCGACAAGATTGTCCAAAGCTGTCCAAGAAAGACAAAGACCAATTAAAAGCTAAGGCAGCTGACAGAAGGAGAGCTTATATCGCTGATGAAGAATCAGAGTGCAATAAAATGGATGACATGCCATTTTCAGACTCGGAAGAAGAAGCCCTGATGGCCCATGATGAACCTGATTGGGATACATGCTTCATGGGACAAACAGACGGCATCGATGAAGATGAGGTAACGTCTCGAACTCTAAATCTGTCTAACATCTCACCATCACACGAACACTCTACACAGGACTCAGAATCTGGTCTACCTGATTGGAGTCTAGTAGAGAAAGTAATTAACGATTCCAAGGAGCTTCAAGAGATCCTTGACGTCATTATGTGTGAAAATGCCGAGCTGAAGGCGGAACTGGAAAAGACAAAAATATCAGACGCAGCTGATACAACTCAGCTCCAACAGGAAGTCGTTTCACTAAAAGACAAAATAATGAAGCAAGATCAGCTGATGAAGGAATTCAACAATGAGAAGAAACAGCTGATAGAAGATGTGGAAAAGGTCACAGCTGAATCGGAAAAGAAGTCAGCTGAGATCATTGAGCTGAAAAGCACCGAAGAGGTACTATCTAAGAAGATAGTAGCTCTCATCAAAGCCACGTCAACAATGGACGAGATCATTAGTGCTCAGCGTCCAGCAGCACTCAAAGCGGGACTGGGATACAACGAATCAAAGGATGCCTCAAACATTGCCTCCACAAGTGGAACAAAAGTAATGTTTGTACGTGCAAACGAACCTCCAATCCCAGCAGCTCAGCATCAACAGTTGAGGACACAGCAGGCGTCGGGAAGACCAGCTGTGAAACATTCTCAAGCTCCGTTGAGAACACAGCAGATGTCAAGAAGAACAGCTGTGAAACAGTCTCAAACTCCGTCGAGAACACAGCAGACATCAAGAAGGTCAGTTGTGCGACAACCTCAAGCCCAACTCAGATAGCAACGTGCTCAACCTCAACGAAAACCACAGGCTGGATTTTACAGATACCAGCCACAGCACCAGCACGTTGATCGATATCAACCAAGATATCAGAGATACCCAGCTGGATACCACTCAAACGAGTATCAGCTGGATAATCATTTCCAGCTACAGCATCACATGAGACAACAGAGACAAAGGAATGTCTCAGCTAGGCACACAGTTGGAAACCAAAAGAAATCCAGACAACAAAACAAGAAGACACGGAGATCAAGACCCCGCCAGCAACAATAGAAGAACACAAAGAATATGTATATCGACTCAGCTGGGAGAATTATCAGATCAAATGACCCAATTCGAGTCATCAAGCAGATCTGGGTCATCAAAGGATCTCTGTCTAACCCACAAGGACCCAATTAAAACTGGGTACCTGAATTTTAATTTTTTGTTTAGGTTGCAAGGAATCGACGCATCTCTGAGGAGTCGATGAGAACGCTATGGTACTTGGACAGTGGATGTTCCAAGCACATGACGCACCTAAAGCATCTACTCCAGGAGTATATTGAGCGTACAGGTCCACAAGTAACATTTGGTGACAACTCCAAAGGCCTAACCAAAGGTTATGGTACATTTAAAACTAGAAATGTTATAATCCCAAATGTTTCTTATGTACAAGGATTGCAACATAACTTGCTTTCCATTAGCCAATTCTGCGACAACGGTTTTTCTGTCAAGTTTGATGCACAGGGATGCACAGTGAAGCACAGGGAAACCAAGCAGATACTCCTAAGAGGGAAAAGAGAAGGAAATATGTACTTTGCTTGGCGGAACGGCGGCCCTCCCGAGACTTGTCTTGTATCGAAAAGCGACAATGAAGTCGGTAGGCATGGCACGAACGGCTGAATCATCTCAACTTCAAGACAATCAACAAACTGGCTAGGAACCAGCTCGCTAATGGAATTCCAGATCAAGTATATGACAAAAGTCATATGTGCAGCGCGTGTCAATAAGGAAAGCAGACAAGAATTTCATTCTCTCTCAAGCCAGCTCAGTCAACTGATCGAGTTCTTCAACTTCTTCACATGGATCTTTTTGGTCCAGTTACTCCAGCAAGCTTCAATGGCAGAAAATATACTCTGGTCGTTGTGGATGATTTCTCAAGATTCACATGGGTATCATTCTTATACTAGAAGAGCGAAACCAGAACTAAGCTGCCTATCCTGCTGGAAAGATTATCAACACAGAAGGAGTGCAAGATAATGGCAATAAGATCAGATCGTGGAACGGAGTTTCTAAATGAAACTATTTATGATTTTTGCGAGAAGAACGGAGTTCAACACCAAACATCTGCAGCTCGCACACCTCAGCAGAATGGTGTAGCAGAAAGAAGAAACAGAACTCTCAAGGAAGCAGCTACCTCAATGCTAGCTAGCTCTGCTATTCCAAAGAAGTTCTGGGCTGAAGCAATCAACACAGCTTGCTTCACTCAAAATCGCTCCCTACTCACATCAAGGCAAGGCAAGACACCGTATGAGCTATGGAACAACAGAATACCATACATTGGATATTTCAAGGTATTCGGATCCAAATGTCACATCCTCAACAATGGAAAGACACAGCTCAAGACGTTCGACGAAAAGACAGACCGAGGAGTATTCCTTGGTTACTCCGCTGTGAGTAAAGCATACAGAGTCTTCAACAGAAGAACTCAAATAGTCGAAGTAACTCCACATGTTACCTTTGACGAATCTTCCTTCGAATATAGAGATTCTATCAAACGAAGAAGCGAAGGAGAATCTTCAAGATTGATTCAGACAAGGGCTCAAGAGAATAGAATCAGGAATCTGGCCTAACCATTAATTTGGGACAATGAGCCAGAGGAGGAAATTCAAATCAATCAAGAAGCTCCACCAATTGGAAATCGAGAAGAAGCTTCAACGCCAAATCAAGGGGGAACATCATCAGCTGGGAATCCAAACACAGCTGAGTCCCCAGCTCCATCTCCAGCTGAGCCTCTACAGAAGTCTCCTCAAAATATAAATCAAAGAGAGCCAAACTCTCAAGATTTAACTCCTGAGCAACTCCAAGTCAGACGAAATTTAGCCACGTCAAGCATCAGTCAATTGGAAGAAGAAATTCGCAAGAGGAGAAGATGGATTGAAGATCATCCATCATCAGCTATTATCGGAGAACCATCTGACCAAGTCAAAACCAGAAGCTCAGCTGCTCAAGCTTCATCGGATCATCAAGAAGCAGCTGACACAGCTCAACTCTCAGTAGAGCTAGAACTGACGGTCTATGATGAAGACACAGCTCTAATGGCATGTTACGTAGCTCAAGTGCCAGAGCCTCAATCAATTCTCGAAGCTTTGAAGAGCGTGCCTTGGACAAACGCCATGCAAGAAGAACTGAACGAATTCCTCAGAAATTGTGTCTGGGAACTGGTCGACAGACCTGAATGAGTCAAAGTCATAGGACTCAAATGGATATTCAAAAACAAAATGGATACCCTGGGAGTCGTCATCAGAAACAAAGCTCGACTCGTTGCCAAGGGCTACACTCAGCAGGAAGGAATTTACTTCGAAGAATCTTTTGCTCCAGTAGCACGATTGGAAGCAATCAGACTATTTCTCGCCTTTGTAGCACATCACAAATTCAAGGTCTATCAAATGGATGTAAAGTGTGCATTCTTAAATGGAGAAATCAAAGAAGATGTCTACGTTGAACAACCTCCAGGATTCGAAGTAGAAGGAAATAAAGTCTACAAGCTAAAGAAGGCTCTTTATGGATTGAAGCAAGCACCTCGAGCTTGGTATGACACTTGGTCAAATTTTCTCGTATCCAAAGGATTCAAGAAGGGCTCAGTAGACAGAACTCTCTTCACCATCAAGTCAGGAAAAGATATCCTGGTTGTTCAAATCTACGTAGACGACATCATCTTTGGATCAAGATCAAGCTTCTTATGCCAAAGATTTGGAGAGATGATGTCAGAGAAGTTCCAAATGTCCATGATGGGAGAAATGAGTTTCTTCCTAGGACTTCAAGTCAAGCAATCATCAGAAGGGATTTTCATAAATCAATCCAAATACGTGAAAGACTTGATCGCCAAGTATGGAGTTCAATCCAGCAGAACTGTAAAAATTCCAATGAACACCAACTGGAAGATTGAACCAGGAACTGAAAGGATATCAGTTGATTCCAGCAAATACAGAGGGATAATAGGATCCCTGCTGTATCTAACAGCAAGTCGTCCAGACATCTCTTTCGCAGTCGGAGTGTGTGCCAGATTTCAAGTTGATCCAAAGGAAGCACACATGCAAGAAGCCAAGAACATTCTCAAATATCTCAAAG
Organism: Agastache rugosa; assembly: GCA_031470985.1. Taxonomy (NCBI): domain Eukaryota; kingdom Viridiplantae; phylum Streptophyta; class Magnoliopsida; order Lamiales; family Lamiaceae; genus Agastache; species Agastache rugosa. The sequence goes on from CM062607.1 coordinate 22,055,125, forward strand.
GAACTCAGAATGTTGGGCTGTGGTACCCAGCTGAATACAATCTACAGCTGACTGGATACTCAGACTCAGACTTCGCTGGAGATCGATTGGACAGAAAATCAACTTCAGGAACTTGTCAGTTCTTAGGAAGTAATTTGATTTCGTGGTTGTCAAAGAAAAAAACGTGCGTCGCAACTTCCACGACAGAAGCAGAATATATGGCCGCTGGAAGCTGCTGCTCGCAAATTCTCTGGCTGAAACATCAGCTGGATGACTATGAAGTAAAAACTGGACAGGTTCCAATTTTCTGTGATAGCTCAAGTGCGATTGCCATTTCAGAGAATCCAGTACTTCACACAAGATGCAAGCATGTAGACGTACGACATCATTTCATCAGAGATCACGTAGAAAAGAAGGATGTGATTGTTGAGAAAATTCACACAGACATACAGCGGGCTGATTTTCTCACAAAACCGCTGATAGAAGCAAGGTTCAAAATGCTGTGCGGATTACTTGGACTACTCAACCTAGACGATGCTTCACCCAGCTGAATGGAAGCAGACCCAGCTGAATGCAAGAAGACAACTGAAATTCAGAATCAACGTCACTGATATCAGCTGAGAAAGAATTCAGCTAAACCAGATGCTGAAAGGAAAGGATTATTCAGCTGAGGGGGAACCAGCTGGAACCACGATGACCCAGCACACCCACTCAACCGAGGTATCAGCTGACTACAATGATTAGCTGAGAGGTTTGCAACAACATTAATTACACCTACTCAATCTGTTTTCTGTCAACTCACATCTTGTCATTTCTAATCAATCTTAATTAAAAGTCTGCAAAGAATTGAATAATGGGAGTTTCGAGGCAAAAGTCAAAACGCCTCAACCGTTCTCTCTCGCGCATTAACTCACATATTCTAATCAAGAAATTAATATGTAAAGAGAATCACTCCCAGCCGTAGATCTTCTTATCAATAGACAAATCTTGATCGTCCATTCATCAAGAAAACTCTTTAAATATGCTAGAAGACATACGCATCAACCCTAGAAAGTTTTTCGGCATTCTTTCTTATTTCCATCAATTGGTATTATTCGTTTCTACTAACAAAAGATGCAGAAGAAGAACATGGAATCCAGAAAGATATCTCCCGAAGCTGATCAAACTTGAAGAATCTGTCAAAGCTTCAAGATAAGAGTTGCTTAACTCTCAAAGAAGACGGAAGTCCAGAAGAAGGTGAAGCCCATCGACAGAACCGAGCCGGCGCGATGAGCGCAAAGCTCAAGAACGTCATTCACCGGGAAGGTGCGAGAAAACTTTGCAGGAATGTCAAAGGAAAAGACCCCCTCAACCCCACCGTTTCTCTCAACATAAAAGAGAACGGGACATACAACTCCACAGGATGCAAAAATCAACGTCAACGGACACTGGACCGGATGTTGATAAAGCCGGAGTATTCAAGAGCAGTCATGACAAAGCTCTTGCTCCACCACAGGAGGCACAGAAAAAGATGCAGGAGACAAAGCAGCATGCATCTAACTCCATCCCAGCTGGGAATCGGAGACAACTTGAGGAGACAAAATATACTGAAGCACTGTCTTCAAACCGAAGACTCAAGTCAAAGGTGCTCGGTCGGTCGACGGAGAAGCCAGCTGACATTATGGGAGAATTCGTAATCACTCTCCGAGGAGCAGAAGGCCCACAAGCGGTCGTTTCTTACGGTGGAAGAGAAGTTCACGTCCCTGCGTGAACATAATCATCACCAACACCGCAACGGAGTATTCCAGCTGATCAACCAAGCTTAAACCCCAAGACAGATGGGATACTTCAACCGCCTTCTCCTCAGTTTCCTTCAGCTCCACAGGGACACCCTCTTCGAGATCTTCCGATGAAAGATGCTCAAGTCCCTGCACCAAGCTCTAATGAGAAACATTACCCAGCCAACGATCACCTGCAGCTGGATGATGATGATATGAGTTGAATACAAGTCCCTCAAGTGCTGAATCAGACTTTCTCATTCAATCTAAGAAGTCTGAAGAAGCAAAAGTTGCAAGGAATGAAGTTGTGCCCGACTCAGAAGATGCTATCTCCAGTGCCAACTCATCCCTCCAAGCACTCGGTGGGGCCCAGTGAATCGAGCCAAGGACGCTCGTGTCCTGCAATCATAGGCGAGGCCAATGCAGGCGAAGAAGAGCCGGCTAATACAACGAGTGAGCCAGTTAGACTCCAAACCTCGCTGCTCAGAGCTGAAAACCACAGTTTCGCCAAACTAAAACATCGCAACAGCCGATGGTGTATCTCTCCCACCCTGTTTTGATCATGCCAAAAAGGGGGAAGTAAGGGAGAAGAGAGACGTAAGGGAGAAGAGAGACAAGCCAATGAAGAGGCAAACTGTTGAGCTAGAGGAACCAGCTGAATCAGAATCAGCTGAAGAAGAGACGAGTCAAAAGAAAGAAGCAACGGATGCAGAAGAGAAGACCCAGCCAACTGGGATTGAAGACTGAAGGATTGAAGACTGAAGATTTTTTTCCTTCTCTCTTTTTCCTGTGTTATAATGTATTTTCTTACATTAATAAAACACAAGTTTTTTTCTTTCTGCGTCATAAGTTGTCTCAGTTAGGTTTTGGCATCATCAAAAAGGGGGAAATTGTTGGGAAAATTATAAGGTTTCGATTTGATACCAAAACCCAACTGATTCTCCAACTGAATAGATGATTGCGTCAACCTAAATAGTGTTTTCCAGCTCGCCTGTTTGAGCTTTAGATTTTCTAGGCTTACAGGTAAAGGAAGCGGAAGACAGCAGTCGACCCAAATTCATGAGTTCACAAAGAGTCAATGATCGACCAAGTCGGCTAACAAAAGACGGCAAGACGTCAACCTTCGGTGAGTGATCCAAGCGAGCTGATCAAGTCAAGAGAATTCGAGCCGAGTTCAAACACACTGGTCCAACAGCAGAACAAAGGAACTATCTCTGAAGACTCCACTTCAAGACAGTCCAGCTCTGAATTCAAAAGCCAGCACTAAAGGCAGAAGATCCCGAAATCAGAGGAAGTCAACCTACCTCGACCAATAAGGGATTGCCAAGTCAGCATCCTAGACTTCAGAACCTAGGATGTGACACAAATGAAGACAGGTGCAGATACGCCCAACGGCAGATCTTGTATTTAAGAAGAGTAGGTAAGATTCAAACGGCTCCTCCAACGGCTAGTCTTGAATCTCTACCTATATAAACCCGTCTTCAACCTCAGGATCAGATACGAAAAACTCTCTACAAGCTTTCATTATCTGAAATCTTCATTCTTTCCAAAGCTCTCAAGCAGTTCTAGATAGATCAAATAACACTTTATCTTAAAGTGTTTCTAGTTAAGAAACTGCTTAGTTTTTCGTCTGTTCCCTAGGCCAAACTCATTGTATATCTTTAGCCTAGATTTCGAACGAGTTCATCATACTCTAAAGTTCTTAATTGAAAGAACTCGTTCATAGTTGGAACCCCATACCCAAACCCAAACCCAGAAAGGTTAGGTAAAGGTACGCTTGCTCGAAGCGCGTAATTCGAGTGGATAGGTTCTTCAGTACCCGGGCGAAGGTGTAGGCTTGACAGTGCCCGCAAACTGTTGGAACACAGCTCGGGTTAGAGTTGTGAAGTTGCTTGGTACTTGGAAACCAAGTGGTAGTGGATTACCAGTGAACCTGATCGTGGACGTAGGAGGTGTTACTCCGAACTACGTAAAAACTCGCATGTTTCTTACTCTCTCTCTTTACTTTCGCTTTATATTCAGCTGTATACTAACTCCTTCATATCATTGCATATTTGTTCAAAACTGCACACACATCTGCTCTCCAAAGACAGTTGTGTCTCTCTAAAAGTTGCACAACCTGACTAAGCTGAAAACGTTAAGTTAATATTTTCAAACTGAGTTTTTCTAAGTAACCGAGCTAAGTTTTCAAACCACCACTTTCCGCACCACCAGCTGAGTTATTTACCCAGCTGACCCTCCCCAGCTGGATCGATAACTGAGCTCACCAACTCTGTGATTTAACTTGAAAAAGTTCCAAAAAATCTATTTGGTGTATTCACCCCCCCCCCCTCTACACCAAATACCCAGCTCAGGGACCATCATTGCTAAATGTTAATTGCTTCTCTCCACAGGGAATTACTGGATGATGGCAATATTGCCCAGACGTGCACTGTAATTTTTAAGAGGGTTGAGAATCCCACATGCTTCAATTGGAAGTTGACACCAAAAGAAGTGAAAGATAAGTACTTTGATGAATTTAAGGTAAATAACAATTAATATTTCATATTTATTGATTAATTAACTTTTTTTTATCTAACTATTGAATTTTGTAAATGTTGTTAAACAGAAATATTACTCGTGGGAACCTGAATGGGAAACTCAGGTGTACAAGCGATGGGAGTCCAAGGCACGTCAATGATACAACGGCTGGATTAATTATTTGAAGGGAGAGCTCCCAGATAAGCCGGCATATATCAATGAAGAGATTTGAGATGGTTTGTGTGAGTATTGGGATCGTCCTGAGGTGGTTGAGAAGAGTAAAAAAGCTAGTCGAAACCGGTTGTTGGAGCCAGATGGGCCAGGAACCGGTATTAGCAAACACAAGGGAGGTTCCAGGCCCGTTCGTCGACTTCTTGACCAGATGGTTAGTAAATTATTATTTAATTCTTAATTTATTACTTATATGTATTTGCTAACTAAACATCTATTTTGTTTATCTTACATGAATAGTCCCAGACTTGAGGGTCCCACCAACCCAGTTATTGCATGATGTTTTCCTACATCAGCACATGAAAGCTGATGGAACTCCATTGACTAAAAATGATGAAAAGATTGATGTAAGTATTCAAATGTAACTTGCAGAGACGGATTAAACAGCTTGCTGCTGAACAAGGAGAGAGGGCAGATCTGAACGAGATCTACAAGACTGTGGTGCGGGAGTACGAACTAGCTCATAAGCAGAGGGTGTACTCCTTTGGAACACATGGGTCAAGCCTTTTCAGCGACGGCTCAAGTGGTAGTGGGGGTAGTTCTCATCAGCTCATGACACAGGAGTTTGTTCATACCCGCATTGGGTCTTTAGAGCAGCAGCTGGAGGAGGAGCGCCAGAGGAAGGCTGCACACGAGGAGGAGGAGCGCCATAGGAGGTTAGCGGTTGAGGAGGAGCTGCGCCGGGAGAGAGAGGGTAGAGAGCTTCTTCAAGCACAATTTCTGGCTCAACAAACCCAGTTTGAGGCTACACAGAAGATGATGCAGGACTTCATGGCTCGTTGCAACCGCCCTCCTAGTCCGTGACTTTTAGTTAGTGTAGAACAAAACTCTTTTACTTTAATGTTTCTTTCATATTTGTACGTACTTTGTTGCCAAAAATATCAAATTCTTATTACTATATTACCGAGCGACTTTTATATTATGTTTTATATTATAAATTACTTATTTGGTATGTTAAAAATTGGGGCTAAAATATTAATAAATTAATTAGTAAAAATCGGGCTAAAATATTAAATAATTAAATATTCCAAAAATATCATAAAATTAACGACGGATTACCGACGGATAAAATTAAAACAAAAAAATTATTACCGACGGATTTTCATCCGTAGCTAAATACTGACGGAAATTCCGTCACAAAACCGTCACAACATTTCCAACGTGATGAAATTAGGGACGTCAAAATTTACCAACAAATTTTAAATCCGTCAGTAATTACCAACGGATTCGAAATCCGTTGGTAATTACTGACGGAAATTCCGTCAATATTCCGTCAGTAAAATTGAAATTTGACGAAAACCAATTCGTCAAACATTATCGACGGATTTAATTCCGTTGGTATTTACCAACGGATTTTCCATCACAAATCCGTCAGAAATCCGTTTGGGGAACCAGTTCGTTAAACGAGAATTTGCTGACAGATTATCCGTCACACATCCGTCGGTAAATTTACTGACAGATTTAATTCCGTCGGTAAGTCCTTTACCTACGAATCAAATCACAAGGGAACATTTCTGTCGGTAATTCCGTCGGTAAGTCCTTTACCGACGGAATTTTCCATCAGTAAATTGCGCGATTTTTGTAGTGTATGTGTTGAACTGCTGATTACAATAAATCTCTATATTCTCTCTTTTTTTTATGTGTTGAACTGCTGATTACAATAAATCTCTTCACCTCGTAGATGATTAATAGCTACTATTTTAATAAAGAAAACTTGGTTGGGGTGGGGGGGGGGCGCCCCTCCCTTCACCACTGATGATGGGTTAAATTGAGGTATAACATTTTTGAGATAAAACAATTTCAGACATTATACTATATCTATAAAGAACAAAACAACATTCTATGATAAGAAACAAAAATTCTTAATGATTTTCTTTTCTAAAATGCAAAATGCTATTTCTTGATGGAGAGATAAATGCCTGAAATTATGGCAACCCCTGCAACTGTTGCTCCAATAGAAGTCAGTATCTTGCCCATTGTAATTGTATTCTTTTCAGTCGGTATGTTAAGAAGTTGCTTCAACTGATACATCGAAGAGCATAAAGTTACATCAGGATGATATATTTGAAATCAAAACGTGGAGCGATTAAATACATATAGAGTTTGAACACTGGCATAATTCAAGAAAGCGCAATTTGGAATGACAAAATCTTTACCTCAACAGGTTGTTTCCAATTCTTCTGGATTCCAGCTAGGTGGCCCTTTCCCACAACGGCTACCACCGAGTTATGCTCACGTGCTACTTTTAGTAACGTGGCTGACATATATCTGTACACAGAAAAATATAGAATGAAAACAATCATACATGCAATATTACAAGTATACGAGGGCTAGAATAGCATAACGAAGAATTATAAAGTAATTTCGACTCCCTTCTTGGCTTCTTGACACTGTACACAATGATTTGCATTCTTAATATACTCCCTCCGTCCCCCAAAAATATGCATAGACGTGGCACGAGTTTAATAATTTTGGTTGAGTATTTTGTGAGTGGAGGAAGGGTCCCAATAGTGGTATCTTGTGCAAATATGTGGCTATAGTGAGGTTGATAATTATGAGGTTTTTGTGGGGTAGTAGCTATAAAAGAAAAATGCATGTTTGTGGACGAAAATGGAATTAAATGCATGTTTTTGGGGAGTGGACGGAGTTCTTTTTTTAGCCTAAAAAGAAAGAAGGTAAATTCGACAGGATGAGAACACTTACTTGTCGCGTTCATGGACAAGGGTTTCCAAAAGAGTAGGAAACTTCTTGCTCATCTCCTGAATTACTAGAGTTAGCATATCAACGTCATCCATTTCCTTCAGCTACATAAAGGAAAAAATTGACTTTTTAACACTCAAGTACCATCATTAAAACTGACTTCCCCAGATATAATCCAAATATATTTGTCTCACAAGTTAAGTAAGTATACCGTCTTGGCGAGTTCTTCCGCACTTGGTAAGAAAACTGCTTGAAACATGAAGGAGTATACTAATTTTATCTTGTGCCAAAGAGGCAACTTGGCCCATGTTCTCAGTAATGTAATCTACCAAAGAAGAAAAATTAGGAACTCAAAAAGCAAGCTGCAGTAAGCTTTAGAATATATTTGCACAAAGTTCGAGTGTACAGATGTGCAGAAGAGCTTATACAGATAACACAGAAAGAGTATAAAAAATAATAGCAGTGAAAATTTGAAATCGTGTCTATGAATGATTTTCTGTCTATAGGCAATAGAAAGGAACGATGCAACTTGCTCCTCTTAGTAATATGGAAATATTATTGTAAAGAAAATTCAATAGACAAAGACAGAGTAGCATGCTATTTGAGATGCATAAATAGTATGACTATGGAGGAAGAAGGAGAAGCGGTAAAGCTAGCAAATTTTCCCGATTTGGCCTTGTTTTACTTTATGGAATAATATTAAATACAAGAAGAAAAGTAGCTTACCTGAACAGGTCGGTCACCAAGTATAACCTTGCCACCATATTTCATAGCTTCCTCGTATGCAACACGAAACTCCGCACCGGGAAGAACTTCAAGTCGACTAGCGACCTAGAAAAGGACAGATTATGGATAAGACAAAACAGCTGCAAAATTTATTTGGAATTTGTTGAAGCAGCAAGAATATATTTCTCTAGTAAGTCAGCATAGATGAAAGATAGAATCATGCCTTAGCAAGAAACCAGCTGTAAAGTATCCCAAAAATATTGTGGTTTTTCTTCCACATATCTACCATTTCTCCCATTGTCGGCACCTGCAAACCAACCAAGAAACATTATCAGGAATTTGAATAAGTGGTTAGAAAGTCAGATAAGGGAAGTGTACTTAAACAAGTCAAGATAATTAGTTTCCCTTTAGAAAGTCAAATACGACCTCTTAAGTGGCTCAGTTAATTCTCAAAATAACCTAGCCCATCGAGCAACAAGAATATAAGAAGCTATATGGTTACAGATATCAGTCATTCACAATTAACATGCCCATGGTTTAGACCACGAATTAGGAGTGCTTGGTGTGATACTGCAGCTGATTGCATAACAATGATAATTTATTTATGTTTTTACATAAGCCTGATTGCAAGGCCAAATCATTTTCAAGAACACTTACGTACCACCCTATACCTAGACAATTAAAAACACCCCCAACTCCAGCATGTTTGCAATAGAAATTGATTCAGCTAACGAGTAAAGGGCAACTAAACGGAACTGAAGGCATAAGGGATACACGAAGTCAAGTAACTGGTTTCGAAAAGTATCTAAATTTGATGATTATTTCTGACTAATTACTAGCACTAAATTTAATTAATCTAGAGAAACCTAACACAGATACAGGCCAACCTTGAGATTTTGAGGGGTAAGAACAGCAACGCGACTAGAGCACAACTCCAAAAATACAACCTGCAATAGATTCGTTAGCATAACATAGTTATAGCTATATTAGGGAGTGAAAGGAAAATGGCTTCTAACTTTCAAAAGAAAAGCACCTGCGGTTGCAAAAATTCTATTACAGCCTGAACTTCTTGGCAAGATTCCTGAAAATGAAACAACTTCAGCTATTCGGATTTAATAACAATTCCTATTTGAACAATTCAACAAGATTCCCGGCATCAATCGGAAGGGGAAAAGCAATTGGAAAAATGAGCTCCTTCAAATTATTAAATGAAAGTACATTGAGAATTGTATCAAGATCAAAGTAACAGCAAGTTACCGTAGAAACATGAGCAGTTCCGACCACATAAACATCGCAGATGCCGCCGTCCGCAGCCGATTCGCAGGTGAGCATCGCCACACTCCTCGAGAGCTCCGGCGGCAGCACTTTCCTCTCATATGTCTTGTAACTGTCACTAATCGAGCTCTCATTTTCAGGAAGAGCCTCTTCGTCTTCTCCGGGGATCTGACCCCCCTCGCCGACGTTCACGAAATCATCGATATCGGCGGTGGCCCCGGGAGACGGAGGGTCCATCACGCGGCGGTGAGAGGAGTTCGTGAAGGCAATGGATCTGAGAAGTGAATTGAGGCGGAGTGACCGTTTCGGATAAGGGGAGACGGCGGCGGCGGCGGCGGTGGAGGTGACGGTGAAGAGGAGATTGGCCGAATGGAGACGGTTTAATCCGTACATATGTCTGTAATTCCGATTTTGGGATGGATAGTGCGTATATATTGTAAATGCGGATTATATATATATATATAGGGAGCGGATCTGGTAAGAATACATTTTATATAAGAACGTAAGAACAATGCATTCTGGTAAGAACACATCTTATATAAGAACGTAAGAACAATGCATTTTTATTACATCGGACATGCATAAAATGCAGAAACTAAATGCATAAATATTTTAATGCATAAACTACAATAACTTAACGCATTAGCATTGAAATGCATAAATTAGAGTAATTATATATATATATATGAAAGATTTGGTCAATTGGGGGTATTTTTGGAACCAGATTTACATAATTATTTATGTAATTCGAGCGAATTCCTCAATTTTTTTTATTTTATTTTATTTTTTTGTTTTAGCTTTTTTTGAGAAAATCATAGTTATAAATTTTGCGCTTAAATTAGAATACTTTGTAATTTGAACTAAAAACGCCAAATAATCTTTCTAATAAAATTAGAATATGGTTTATAAAAAATTGAATATAAATAAATAAATAAATAAAACAAAATCAAAGTATCTTGCTAGAAAAATATCTGTATAGTTAAATACAGTACTGAGAAAATCTAATTGGAAGAGCCAAATTAATTGACACAGTACTAACTCACCGTAAAGAGTTAATTCAAGCAAACACGAATTTCAATAGCAAATTGAATTTGATGAAAATATGAGCTTGATCGATTAATTGTGTGTAGAAGTTTTTGTGCAATCAAATTAATTGGTAATTATGTTCGGCATAATATCATATAAATTAAATTGAAACATTTTTAAAATATCACAATATACTTATAAATAAAAATCATGCATATAAGTAACTTTTTATTTAATCTCTAATCTTGTATTGGATTTTGGCATAGTATTCCTATATGAAAGCATATTAAATAATTAATTTGTATTTCATTTCAAAGCTGATTGGCTATATAAATCCACAAACTATTTGTGAATTTAGGTTTCTCCGTATTTATAAAATTGTTATGTAAATACATAAACTTTGATATATACTACTAGAATTTCCCCGAATTCAGATTCGTGTCAAATCGAAACCAATGTGGCGGACTTCAATAATCAAAACGACACCATTTTAATTAAAAATCAAAATCAAAAATATTTTCCTTTTCCACATCACCCCTCTCCCCCTGCCTTCTCTTCACTTATCTCAATAGTTCAAAGTTCAAACTTCAAAACGAAAACTGCATAAAAACAAAAACTGCATTTACAGTCTACGCAAAGAAATGGAATAAGGCAACATTGACACTCACACTCCCACCATGTCTACCTCTTTATGTGAAGCTACCAACCAGCAACAAGAAAGTCGATACATAGCAATTAACGGACAAATCTCGAGCAAAGAAAAGGGAACGGGAAAGAGAGTGTGAGGTGTATAAACTCAAACAAAATATAACCAGTGAACGAACTTTTCATCCATAACATCAGATACGGTATCATCAAGGATAGGTTGAAAATGTAGTTCTTTCCAGCTTCATCAAACGAGAAAGTTGGTTTCACCTCTCGATAAAAAAGCAAAGAGAACATTAAAACACGGGCTTCCTAAAACAGGGCGTTCTGTACTCAATGGGCGCCAATCAGAATGGTATAAATGATGGTGACATGAAATACAACAGAGGTTAAATCCTAGCATATGTCATAAGGTTGGAAAAAACGGAATAAAGTTATTTCTAAACATAATACACCATATAAAAGTACAGTGATGAGATTTCTGAAGGCTTCAAGAACGAAAAGAATCGATTTAGGTGAAGTTCTGTACTTGTTGTATCATAAGGTTTGTCGCTTCTATGACTGAAGTAAGCCTTGTCCATCTGAAAAACAGAAAATGCAGGTGATCAACGAATCAGAGAGAGGATGAGAAAAGGTTAAAAAAATATGATTCCTTACTATTGCACATTAGACACATCCAAAGAATTGTTCCAAGGATGCTGCTGTGAAGACATTTGAGGCATGTCGTTCAAGCTTGACAGATGAGATGTGAAGCTGATATTTTATGAATCTCTGAAAAATAATGCAGAAGATGATCAATTTCAAGCTATGACGTGAAACGATGTTCCAAACGAACAAGTGGAAGAATAATGAAGCATAGAAGATACTGAAGACAATCAATTTCAAGCTATAATGTGCAACGATATTCTGGAAAAAAATAAATAAATAAATAAGTGGAGGAATGATTTAGCATAAAAACACAGCGCGAACCATAATCCAACACCTTGGTATCCATTTCAAAATGTGTATTTTGTTGAATGAACGATGTTCTTAAAGTTGGCATCCCCTTTCCAGGAAGGATACAAATTAAGAGAACAACAACATATAACTTTTGACCAATCAATTAGAAGGACATAAAGCAACTACAACATGCTTGTACTTGGCAATGACAGGCTTACTATAATGTACCATTGAAAAATATATAATAAAGCACATTTCATGAATTTCTCTCTTCAAGCTTTCATTAAGTTAGCAAAATAAATACTTATCTTTTCTTGAATAGAACAACAGAAGATATGAGAAAGAGTTAGAACATACGGCTAACTGGGTAGTAATTTCAGGATTGGAGTCTATGTGCCAATCTGGTTCCAATTGTCTAACGAAAGATGTCCGCCCAGTCTCTGTGCTGCAGAAAAGAACCTGCAAGCTCACATCAGTTAAAGCAATGTGTAGGCAGATGAAAAATGTCAGATTTCCAGATGTACAGTACTAAAAAATTAAATTACAAATTTCCCTTGTGGACAAGAATAAAAAGTTGCTAACATAAGATTTTTCCTCAATTACAAATTTACAATACCACCAATGCCCAGAAGATAACATAAGCACATAACATTTTTTTTTTTCAATTGACATCTCCGTATGTTGATTCTTGCAAACGACAATCCACTGAATCAAGTGGTACTCCAGATTATAGCACAAAGGAGCAACTATATTTTAAGCAAAATAACTAAAGCCGAACATTACCTTATCTTTAACTAAGCCACCTGATGTAAAAACCCCAGCATCTTCCAGAGCCACAAGAACTTTCTTCTGCAATAATAATGGTAATAATAAAATTTAAAAATAAAATTAATTGGTGATCTTGGAGTAAACTGCATATATAAAGCAAACGTATGATAAAAAATACGCCACATAATGACATATGAACAACACACACCAAACTTTTGAGCCATGATGATTTGTTTTCCCATCTATAGACATATCCGTTTAGTGAGTGCTATAACTAGAAAGGTATCTGAATGTAATAAGGTTAGATGCATTGATTTGTCAACCTTAAACACTATTAGACAATGAACAACATCCAAATCAAGCTATCAGAGAAGGAGAAGGGACTATATAGATAAATGTATAATCTATTCCATTTGTCCATATTTATGAGTTGTATTTCCTTCTTATATTTCCCACAAAAGAATATTTCTCTCTTTTTTCCACAAACTTTTTTGTTAATTAGGGTATGGTGAAATATAACTAACTTTCGGCCAGTTCTCTCAAGGTCAATAGCGTAAGAATTCAAAACTTACACCTTTTCAACTGTCATATATAAGTCAGTACTGGATCAAATTGGACCCAAAATTGTGAGATGGCAAGGGAGTTTGATAAACTTTTACAGCTAAAGTCTTACTTAGTAACTCATTTCTTAAACGAAGGATCCAAGAGAATATTTTTCTTGTAATTGAGATGGCTCAGTGCACCAGCCAATGCTAATAACACGTCACAATAAAATATTTTTGAAAAAAGAAAAGTATTATCTCAATGTTTTCTCTTTTTGAATTTAACAAAAAAAAAAATCCAAAAGAAAGCTAAGAACTCTAATCATTTGGTCATGCCATCAGCAATTTGAATCCTCAATAAGTAATACCAAAAAAATGGAGATTGCTTCAGAAGACCAGAACTTAGAAGAGAAACTTTTTTCCAATAATAATACATAGCGCATCAAAATGTAATCTAGCAAGTAGAAACATTACGTGTCACTACGTAAATATTGCATGGTGAATATAATCATTCTTACCGAAAAAACAAAAAGAAAAATTTGTGATTCTAGTTTAAATCACAAGACAATTATACAATCTATAAGAAATATATTTTTTTTTAAACTAAATTCAAGCAATAAATAACAGAAACTAGTTAAAACTTTCTTAGTAAGTGAACCTGAGAAATAGCACATAATAAATGTTTGTAGAAAAATCTTAATATGAGGTAAGAGCATAAAGCATATGCCGGGCTGTAAAAGGTAGGATTGTGCGACACCACGATAGACAGGCAGAGAGGGATAGAATTTTGACATAATGGCTTACAAGATTTTGAATTTCTAGTTTTCCACATTGATCAGAGATAATGAAAGCAACATTCAACTGGAAAAAGACTTTCATCATATGAAAATAAATGAATAGTAAACAAGGACAAGAGGATGCTTTACTTCACTCTCATCGTCGAGCACCCTTTCCATCAGATAAAGATCACAAAACTTTGTGATCTCAAGCAGAACCTCAAGAACTGACGATCTTACAGTCACTTGCTTCTGGGAAAGAAATCCATTAACCACAAAAATCAGTGACTTTCTAATGATGACTTTTATATGCTATAGACTGGAAGATGAAGGTAACAACCTGTAGATCCTCTGGGGTGCTCTCCTCAAGAATAACACCAAGCAACCTACATGTTACCTGCACCAATTAAGTAATATAAAGAAAAGGTGAATGTTTTTTTCACAAGAGAGCAAGTATTTCATACATCCCAAACCACATTATCACTGAATCTGAAATCAATCAGACGTTCAACACCACATTCATTATAAATTGGCAACTCATAGAGCATAAATGAACCATGGTGGATTCTCTACATTAAAGGTCATCCCAGTAAGACCACACCTTATTCAGACCTATTTCCAAAACTAGGAAACTACAAATGTAACAATTCAAAACATTGAACCAACCTACCCCCAACCAGCTCTTAGTATTTAGAAATCTGTCAACTGTACAACTAAGTGACTAACAATAGCAGAGTGCTAGCAGATGTCATCCAAAGCTAACGGCTCATTAACATGAAAACAAGACACCACATCAAACTATTCGGATTATCTTTTCAAGGAAGGATACATATATTAGGCACAGATAAGGAAGTGACTACAAAGTTCGAAAGCTATTATTGAAAAAAGCAGCTCAATTTTTTCATGACGACCACTTCTTTATGAGCTATTAGTAAGCACATTGCACATATCAAATGCACAGAATATGAAAGAGACATTCTTCACAAGTACATCCAATATCAGTAAAATGGGCCGTGCTATTACTTTTAGGTATTTATTGGCTACACTGCCAATGAAAAGTAGATAATGTAGTGTTCGAAATATTACCTTTCTTCCTTCACTCAACCTTTGCCTGACAATTTGCCCGAGGGTCGGCTGCAGTTGGATGAAAGAATGTCACTCTTACTCTTTATCAACACTATGCATAATTTAAAAAAGTGAAGGAAAAATCTACCTTTACTGGCTGAAAGAACTCGTCGATAACATTCTGGGTTCTAGAATCCTCCGGGGGATTGCTAGCCCCTGAGGATGAAGCATTAACTGTCTCAGTACTACCAACACCAGAACTACTTGCTGTCGGAGCTAGCCTTTTAGGTTGTCTTCTTTGAGGTTCACTAGGTGTTCTCAACAATCTCCATGTAAACACTAAAGCAAATGCTAGTCCTGCTATGGCTCCAACTGATCGCGAATCCTGCAACACATTTTCATCTTTTGTTACACAAGAAATTCTAATGAAAGAAATCAGCTCCCAGTTTTGAATTTCCTCTAGAGAAACACTTCTCCAGTAATTACTCCATTTTTGTCCTTTTTAATACGAATAAAATAAACTGATGCTCACTCTATCACCAACAGCCAGAATTTGAAAAGAGCATCACAAAACAGATAGCATCAAAATAACAAATTCAAACCGGAAGGAATAAACAAAAAAAAAATCAGTACCAAACAAACAGAAATCACGCTCAGCTAATAGCAAAAGTGAAGGAGAATCAGGAACAAAACAAACAATAAAAAAAGACAATTAGATGAGTGATAATCAAAACGCACCATGTCGCGGGGAAAATTGGAAAACTTGAGAGAGAGAAAAGCTCCAACACGTTTGATCAACTGCAAAAGATCTTCCTTGGGATTATCAGCCATCGCGATTTTGCAGATATTTCTGCTCTGCCTACACCAATTGATCAAAAACCGATTGAAGCCCTCTTTTCTCGCACTAAAATTGAAGTTGCATTTGTTGCAGAAGGATTTATTGCAGAGTAGCGGAAGATAGCAGATCGAGAGAGAGAGAGAGAGAGAGAGGGAGAGGGAGAGGGACAGCGGACTGGGGAGGGGTGACTATGTAATTTTGTAGTTTGGATATGCAAAAATAAAAAATAAAAAATAAAAAATAAGAAAAGAGGTCTTAGTTTTCTTTTTCTTTTTCTAATCTTTTCGGGAAGCATTAAAAGAAAATGATTTATCTACTCCCTCCGTCCCATTTATATAGGCTTGTTTTCGTTTTTCGAATGTTCCAAGTATATAGACTTATTTTTTATAAAAAGTAATATTTTTTAATTCATTTACTAATATATCCATATTTAATCCTTTGATTGACTCATAAAAAATACATAGTTAAATAATAAATAGGAGCATATTAAGAAATTTACTATATAATTTACTTTTTCAATAAATTTTTTTTATCCTTGTGAAAATTTCAATTCACCTATATAAATGGGATGGAGGGAGCATTTTTAATTGGAAACACTGCAACTCACGTATAGATGCATTTTATTATATTTTGATTTTTGAGATGTCAAGACTCACTAGCTCAACATCATTTAAGGTTGAGAATTGCTGTAGAACTGAATTTTAAAAACCGTGTATAAATGCGCATTTTCTTAAAATTACTAATATTTACTATCAATTTTTATTTTGTGATTTTTTTAAATAGTCATATGCTGATCAGCGCTCTCAATATAACAAAAAATAAAATAAAATAAAGCAGGCTCGTGAATCTCACTTGCCCTCCATATGCTCCCATCTGGGCCGTCTATCTCGCCCCACACATGAAATCATGAAAATTAAAACTGGTTGGAAATTTGACAAAGACTTGTATACGACCGGTCGTACGGTACGACCGGTCACATGCTCGTGGGCACGTGTAGTACACGCGTCCGCTATGAACCGCGTGC
The DNA here is from genome assembly GCA_031470985.1 of Agastache rugosa. Lineage (NCBI taxonomy): Eukaryota > Viridiplantae > Streptophyta > Magnoliopsida > Lamiales > Lamiaceae > Agastache > Agastache rugosa. Next base: position 22,071,936 of record CM062607.1, read on the forward strand.
ATCGCACGTAGGGCTGACAATTTTTTACACGACACGATAATCCGACACGAACACACACAGAATTAATGGATTAGTGTCAAGCATTATCGGATTCGGGTCGTTATCGTGTAACCCGATATGGACACGAAATTATCAGGTCGGGTTCGTGTCGGGTTCGTGTAACCCGATAAGATATATTTTTTATTTTTTATTTTTTTATTTTCATCATTAATTATTAATTTATTATTTTTCTTAGGGTTTTAAGTTTAATTTTTAATGTTTTTATTGTTTATATAGCTTATAGTGTCGTATAAATTTATGTTTTAATCGTGTCGTGTCGTATCGTGTCGTTATCGTATCGTGTCAATACGATAGGAATCGTGTAATTTTCGTGTCGTGTCGTGTTCGGATTTGAACATTTCGAATCGGATTCGTGTCATATTGAGCAAATCCTTAACAGGTCGTGTTCAGATTTGACCTTAACAGATCGGGTCGTTAACAGGTCGACACGATAACGATCCGACACGCACGATTTGCCAGGCCTAATCGCACGCGCCCTCCCAGGTGCGTCCACGCGCCTAACAATTTTATTTTTTTTAATCGGCACGTGTAACACACGCGCCTGACTTTTTAAAAAAAATTCCGATTTTTTTTATTCAATTTTTTTATTCTTTTTTTTCAGTTTTTTTATTCTTTTTTTCAGTTTTTTTATTACTACCTCCGTCCTATGATAAGTGGCTACTTTTTTTTGGGCACAGGTATTTAGGAGAAGAGTGTTTAAAGGGTAAAAAGATAAAAAGTGGTGGAGCCCACATATTTTGTGTGAGAGAGGGTATTTCCATATTAGGAAAGTGGCCACTTATGATGGGACAGCCCAATAAGGAAATGTGGCCACTTATGACGGGACGGAGGGAGTAATTTTTTGTTTAAAGAGTCGAGCGAGGGGAGCTGTAGAACCTCAAAAATCCGGGCCTAAAAATTCGTTCTAAATAAAATAGAATCGAATAAAAATTTATACGAACAATAGTACGGTCACTTATTCCTGATAAGTTTTAAAAATAAATCTTTTTTTATTTAAGGTTTATAATATAAAGTTTATATCGATCATGCATTTGCATAAGCACGAACATTCCTTATTATATGATCAATGTGAAATATTATTTATGTGACATGATTATTTTATATTTGTGATTATAAGGTATCGTGATTAATTTAAAATCATTAGCCTTTAGAAGATTATAAACATATGATAAAGTAGATTATTTGATTTCCCGTTTAATTTTAGAGAGATACCTCCATAATGCAATATTCGATATTAGGCTCGTTAAGACCAGAATATTTAATTCTATTGAATTACTCGATCAAAACTTTGATTCGATTAATAAATAACGCGGCACAACATGAAAGGTGAAGCGAGATAAAAAGGAATATAATTATATATTATATTATATATATATGTGCTAAGTGTGTGCCTGCGTGCGTTTATATATATATATATATATATATATGTATGTATTATTACGTGTATGTGTGCGTATGTATTGGTGAGTATATCTTTTAAGTAATGGATAATGTGGTTTTTTTATTAATTAGTTGTTATTTAGATAAGACAAAAAAAAAAAAAAATGATTAAGAGGGGGAGAGAGTTTGGCGTGGGATAGGAGAGAGAGATACTATTACAGATTTTATTCTCTATGCATATAAGTGCCTATTTTCAAACTGCCAGTATCACCACCCCTATTCCCCAGACATTAAACTACCGTCTCTTCACTTCCTTTTTATCCCAGACATTAAACTAGGGGTGTGCACTGATCGAACCGAACCGAAAAAACCGACCGAACCTAAAGGTTTTGGTCGGTTCGGTTCGGTTTTTGAGCATATCGGTTTTCGGTTCGGTTTTTAATATTTCAAAAAATCGGTTTTCGGTTTCGGTCCCGGTTTCGCTAAATTTGATCGGCCGGGCACCGAACCGACCGAACTATTACTAAAATAAAATATTAAAATATTACATAATAATATAAATATATTTATATTTGTTTTATTATACAAATTAAATTAAGAAAAACCCCAATCCTACTACTTTACCTTCTCAACCGTCAACTCTCTCTCTCTCACATCTCCTCTCCTCTCACTCACCCTCATCTCTTCTCCTCTCACTCACAGTCACACTCCACACTCCTGCCGTCGCTGACGCTTCTCCCACTGGCCACCGGCACCCGTCTCTCACCGTCGGTAGCACGACGCCCTTCTCCCACCGTCCGCCGTCCGCTCGTTAGTAGCTGCAGTCCAGCCTCGCCGGCACCCTTCACCCACCTCGCCGGCGCCGGAGAATCTCCTGTCGTTCTTTATTGCCGCAGACCAGCAGACTCAAACTTTTTCTCTCTGCCTTTTTTACATTTTTTGTGGTTAATTCAAGAATTGATTATGCATACTAGAGTACAAAATCTACAGATTGTTCATTGTTAGGTATTAGCCTAAACTCAATGTTTTTATCTTCGTGAATTTGTTGGAATATATTTCGAATTTTTTTTTATACATTGCGTTTAGATTTTCTTATGGTTGCAAAATTATTGGCAGGTATATTTTCGAAAAAAAAATTGCACCCCTATAGTCGGTTTTATGAAAACCGACTGAAACCGACCGAAAAATTCGGTTCGATTTCGGTTCGGCCCGAACTTCGAGGTCGGTTCGGTTTGGTGCTGAAAATTAGGCTTCGGTCGGTTTATCGGTTTGGCAGATTTTGATCGGTCGGCCGAACCGACCGACCGATGCACACCCCTACATTAAACCCACACTTCTGCATCTCCTTCACTACCATTCTTCTTCCTCCAAAAGTCATCCAGAAACCCTAGCCCTAAAAGTCATCTAACCTAACCACCGCCGGCCGCCACCTAGCCGCCGCCGACCACCGTTCGAGAGAGGAGAGGACGATGGGAACCAAGGAAAGGAGAGGGGGCAGTGATCAAGGAGAGGAGAGGCCAAGGAAGAGTGAGAACCGAGGGAGGGAGAGAGAGGAGAGGAGGAAGAGGTATAAATGACTAACTTGAATCTTTTCTTGCATTTTCAATTTTAGAAGCATGAACTAGGGTTGTATTCTATATGCTTATGAATGTTATAATCAAGCTATGAGTAGATTTAGGGCTGTAAATCGTGTATATGCTTAATTGCTTGAGTTTTGATTCGAAAATATGGTGGATAGTGTTGTTAGTGCTCAAAAACATTTTGTTCCTCAATCTGCTGCCTCTTCCCGACCCCTTCTTCACAACTTATAATTCGAGTTTTAATCTAATGTTTGGATATATTGTGTGTCCAGATGTCTAGTGTAACATATTCGAAAATCATAATTTTCCAGAAGATGTGGAATATTTGAGAAATTTATTTCTGGAACTGCCCTGTTTGAAAAATCCTAATCTGCGCAACTTTTTGTTTTGGACTATAACTCCTTTTATGTTCAAGATATTCAAAATCCGCTGTTTGAAGAAACTAATAGACATCCTAAGCTTTCCAGATTGATAAGATACTCTAGTATTGGATAAATGTGTGATTTTTAGTGGAATTTACAATCTGACCAAATTTCCAGAAAATTCAAAAAGTAACAGATTCACTGTTCTATGTTAGGGGCTCGATTTTTCCTAGTAAATAAGAGTATTGTTGAAGTATGAAATATTCTAGAGATACTTTAATATGTTAAGATATCTCAGTTTAAATTTCAAACCAATCCGATTCCGTTTGCTATTTTTACCGGATTTTATTTGTTAAAATGCTAAGGAAGAAATTTTCAGAAAAATCATGCGCTATATAATTTGTGTGCTAATTTCGATTTTACGCATGAAAATAGATATATGTGGCCTATAGTAATATGTTATAATGTTTTATAAGTTAATACTAGTAAGTAGCCCGTCGAGACTCGACGGGAAATAACTTTATGTTTTAATTTACGTGTATATATTATAAAAATAATTTTATATATTATTTAAAAATTGTGATATTATTCGCGTTAATTATTAATCAAACTTAGAAAATTAATTTTATTTCACGTATCTAAATTATTATTAGGAATGACAATGGATCGGGTATACTCATTAATTATGTATTTTCTAAATCTAAATTTATTTAGAATTTTTATACATGTTCATCCTAATCTCGGTTAAAATAGTGACTTTACTGTACATACGCGTCTCAAATCCGTTGAGTAATACTCGATAAAAATATGAACGCTCCAAGTAAAATGAATTAAAATTAGTAAAAATCATTCTTTCTATGTTATTTGAACCGTCTCGTTGGTTTATGTTAAATTACTTGATAAAAATCTAAACAAAGTTAATATTAATAAAATTTGTAAAAATTCTTCTTTTTAAGTATATTTGAACCGTCTCGTTGGTTCATGCTAAATCGATATTTCTAATCTTTGCAAAAATGCGGAAAAAAGAATGTTTACATCTTCAAAGTAATATTAATTAAAATCATTAAAAATCCTTCTTTCTATGTTATTTGAACCATCTCGTTGGTTTATGCTAAATTACTCGATAAAAATTTAAACAATTTAATATTAATTAAAATTAGTAAAAATTCTTTTTTTAAGTATATTTGAACCTTCTCGTTAATTCATGTTAAATCGATATCTCTAATCTTTGCCAAAATGTGAAAAAAATACGTTTACATCTTGAAGTTTTTATTTTCTTTAGCTATCTATCCCACATTTGATTCAATGTATATATTTTCTAGAAAGAAAAAAAAATGTTTACATCATCAAAATAATATTAATTAAAATTAGTAAAAATCCTTCTTTCTATGTTATTTGAACCGTCTCGTTGGTTTATGCTAAATTACTCGATAAAAATATAAATAAAGTTAATATTAATTAAAATGAGTAAAAATCCTTCTTTTTAAGTATATTTGAACCGTCTCATTAGTTCATGTTAAATCGATATCTCTAATCTTTGTCAAAATGCGGAAAAAAATATGTTTACATATTCAAGTTTTTTTGTTTTTTTCTTTAGCTACCTAAATCCCACATTTGATTCAATGTATATATTTTATAGAAAGCACTAATCGAATTTTTAGAAAAACATGAATGAAAAATAAAAAGAATTTCATATAGACATGTTGATTAAATATTTATTTAGTCTTCATAGGGATTTTCATTTACAAATTTTCTATAGATTATTATATATGAATTAATAATGTATAAAATAATGGTTTATAACAATGCATTCCGAAATTGTTATTATTTTAATCTGGATAATAGAAGAATTTAATTAAATAGAGGGAAAGATAAATATGAGATGTGATTAATAGATAAACATGTGATATTTTAAGAATATGAAATTAATAAAAATAAAAATTAGAATATATATATGAATTAAAATTAGACAAATTACCAGAATAAAGGAAAATCTGAACGGAACACCGTGGATGGGGCAGCAACTTAAAAAATTAATTTTATTCACGTATCTAAATTTATAATTAGGAATGATAATAGATCGAGTATACTCATTCATTATATTTTTTTAAATCTAAATTTGTTTAGAAATTTTCTACATGTTCGTCCTAATCTCGGTTAAAATAGTGACTTTACTGTACATACTCGTCTCAAACCCGTTGAGTAATACTCGATAAAAATATAAACAAAGTTTATATTAATTAAAATTAGTAAAAATTCTTCATTTTCAAGTATATTTGAACCGTCTCGTTGGTTCATGTTAAATCGATATCTCTAATCTTTGCCAAAATGCGGAAAAAAATATGTTTACATCTTCAAAGTAATATTAATTAAAATAAGTAAAAATCCTTCTTTCTATATTATTTGAACCGTATCATTGGTTTAAGCTAAATTATTCAATAAAAATCTAAACAAAGTTAATATTAATTAAAATTAGTAGAAATTCTTCTTTTTAAGTATATTTGAACCGTCTCGTTGGTTCATGCTAATTAAATCGATATCTCTAATCTTTGCCAATTTTATAATATTAAATATATATATATATAGAGATTATTATATATGAATTAAGAATGCATAAAATAAGGATTTATAAGAATGCATTCTGAAATTGTTATTATTTTAATATGTGTAATATAAGAAATTAATTAAATAGAGGGAAAGATAAATATGAGATGTGATCAATAGATAAACATGTGATATTTCAAAAATATGAAATTAATAAAAATTAGAATATATATGAATTAAAATTAGACAAATTGCCAGAATAAAGGAAAATATGAACGGAGCACCGTGGTGGAGGCAGCTTTATTTTCGTATTAGTAATAGATATTGATTTATGAATGATTTGATAATTATATGGCTAGTATGTTATTATGGGCTTACTATAAAATTATCATTCAAATAAAATGTGTTGGGCCAAGGCAAATAATAATTTTGTAGTTGGACTAAGGTATGAATTGGGCTTTTATAAATAAGTAGGAATTGGTCTTTGGGCCAAATGGATTATGTGAACAAAATATGATGGGCTATATTCAGTAATGGACCGAAATAAATAATATTACTATGTATTGGACCTATTTTGAATATATAACGATGTATGGTGGGCCCTAGTAATAAAAAGATATGAGCTCAGACCATTAAATAATTAATTTAATTAAGGGTCCAATATGACTTGTTCATGTGTGATATGTTGTTGGATCCATGGGCTATAAGTGCTAGTTGATTAATTATGTTTTGTCTAAGTTCTAATGAACTCAATTAAAATAATTAACTAATTAAAAATTCTTTATTATTCTTTAATGATTAATTAATTAAATATTTTTCAAATATTCTTAATTAATTATTTCTAATTAAATAAATAACATTTATTTATTTATTAATGATTAATTAATATTAATTAATTTAATTAATTAAATATTATTTAATGGTTAATTAATTAATTAAATATTCCTATTTAATTAATTAAATATTCTTTAATAATTAATTAATTCCTAATTAATTAATTATACGCCCTTTAATAATTAATTAATTCTTTAATTAATTAATTAAATGTCCTTTATTAATTAATAAATTCCTTATTAATGAATTAAAATGCTATTAGTCCAATTAAATAATTATCTTAGAATTATTTAATTGTTTATGCAAGGACTACATGTTTGAATGTCTTATGTGTTGGATTATAAATGTGATTTATAATTGTAAGAACCTTATAAGGTGACAAAATATGATGAACATGACATGACATGAAGTATGTGATCATTTTATGTATGCATGTACCAATATGACGTGAAGTATGACATAACATGGATACATGTAGACATTAGATAACATTCAAATGCATGACATGAACAATTGATCTCATTCCTTGTTAAAAATAAATCAAGAGGTGATGCCTCGATAAGAATGCATGACGCAAAAGACGGGAATAAGTTTGACCTAGGATGCTAAGAGCATGCACAATGGCGGTCGCTCGACCCGGTCGATTGGCCAGCGACCGCCACAAGAGACCTACCACCCCGGTCCCTCCCCATTGTAGTGACCGCATAGGTCGCAACCCAAGTCGGGTTAGCGACCGAGCAACCGACCTGGGTTGCTAATATTTTATTATTTTTTTATTTCATGTTTAATAAAAAAATATATATATATTTCATGTAATTTTCAGGTTTAATTTTCCAATATTTCAATACAATATGGTATTTTAATTATAATTATTTTTATTATTAAAAAAATATAAAACTTAAAATTAAAAAAAATATTTCATGTTTAATTTTTAGGTTTAATTTTCCAATATTTCAATACAATATGGTATTTTAATTATAATTATTTTTATTATTAAAAAAATATAAAACTTAAAATTAAAAAAAAATCATGTTTAATTTTTCAGGTTTAATTTTCCAATATTTCAATACAATATGGTATTTTAATTATAATTATTTTTATTATTCAAAATAAATTTAAAACATAGAAATAATATTAAAATATAATTAAAATAATGAGAGACCTAGGTCAGAGACCGGGGTGAGAGACCTGCCCCATTGTGACCGATTTAGAGACCGGTCTCTCAATCATTGAGGTCCCACAAAAAGTGCATAAAGTATGCTAAAATATTGGGAGACCTACCCAAAGGTAGGTCCCCATTGTGGGTGCTCTAAGTCCTTAGATAACTATGTGCTTGCAAACCTAAGTTTTTAAGATAACTCTTGTTGGACCAAGTAATCACTAAGAGTACATCGAGGCCAGTACCAGACTCGAGGTGGGTTTCCTATTTTTAACTGTGGGATTACAAATTCCCACGGAGGTAACTTTAGGGTTATTAAATCCAATGCTTTAAAAATGTGATATGCATGCTTAAATGTTTTTATGCTCAATTGCTTGTGGTTTACCAAGTCAGAATATTATCTCTAAATTACGATCGGCCTTGGGCTCCGTACAAGCCAAGGTAGTGTACACAGGAAGTTATGACGGTTCGATTGGAGGGAGTGGCTCCCCTCTAATTGAACCGGGCGGTAACCCAACAACGTGAGTTGTTTTACGGTTCGAACCACTTGTTTTTTTTAACTGTTTTACTTATGAGAAGGGTGCAGTTTTTGGATAATTTTTCTCCTTTAGAGGAGGGAAAAGTGCTGCTTATTTGGTGGAATTCGACAAACATATTTATGTGAATAGAGGTATAATTGTAGTCTAGTTACTCTAGTATGATTATGTGGTGAGTTTTTGAGTTTCTACTTGTGCAGTCCGAGGGAAATACGCATGGATAAGTTGTGTGCATCTTGTTGTTTTATTATGAATATCCCTTGATTGTTTTTCTTGTGTAATCAACTCATTTCGAATTTGACTATTTGGATTAGTGTTTAGGATGACTGGTAGATTCAGTAGAAGTTGTTCCATGATGGTGGGTGGATATGAAAATTATATATATATATATATATATATATATAGGGGAGAGTTCAAATAGAAACTATTTCTCCTGTAGAAATGTAAACCCTTTTACAATCGTTGATTTAGTGAGATCAACGGTTATAATTATTTTTAATTTTTCGGATTAATTTAATTGCTTAAGTTTGTTGTAGGGGTTATTATGTAATTGAATGTACTTTGTAACTCCCGCGTCCTTTAATATAGGGATTTAATCTTCTTTGCCGTTACATTTTTAGTTTCTCTTTCATCTGTGTTATTTTTATATTTTATTTTTGCACTTTCACGTTTTTAGTTGGCCAGAGTTTGAACATACTTTTTTTTTTAAATTCCTTCACTTAACTTTGTCAACAATTATTCTAATCTTCAAATAATATTTTGTTATTTTTTTTAGAGACAGTACCTAATTATCAAATTTTACCAACTCATATTCTTTTCGTTTTTTTCTATTCTTATATGGTCAAATATTAATCTAGAAAGCAAACCATGAAATTTAATGCATTTACAAATAACAAAAAATGCATTATGCTTCATCCAAAATTTCATTGTAATGTGAAATGAATGCATTATATATCTTGAAGAAATGCATTATCACCATTTCATAAAATATACTTTAAAAAAAACATTATGCTTAAAGGTCTTATTTTAGATGCATAATCGTATTTGTGTGCATAATGAAGGATACTAAAAATCATTGTAACAATAATTTAAATTCCCCTCATATATTTTGTATTTAAAAAAAAAAGACATTGTGCATAAAGGTCTTGTGTTAGATGCATAATCGTATCTGTGTAAATGCACAATCATTACACTAAAATTCATTGTAATAGTAGTTGTTAAATAGTTTGACCTATATATATTCCTCTCATGTATTTGGTATTAAGTTTGAATAATGCATACTAGTGTTTGAATTTGTTTTTATTTTATTTTATTTAGAATGCTAATTAATCTTGCGGATTTTATGAATGAGTCGTGATCAACAAAAACATGAAATTCCCTAAATTAATGCTATGATATGCAGGACTTTAGATGTTTTGGAAGGACTAATATATCCTCTTCGTATATTAAAAGAAATAAAAATGCATAATTATCAATCCTTGTATATATATATATATATTCTAATGGTAAATTAAATTCTTTTGTTGACTTACTTGATTTTAATGTTAACACTTTCCATATTGCATCTGTATAATTTATAAGATGGATTTCCCATCCTAAAAAACTAATCCAGGTGCTTGAGAAAATGTATGTTACTTCTTTCATCAATTGAAAAGGGATATCTCTGGTTCTTTTTTGCAGGTTAAGGCTGAGCTTATTGAATCAGTACCATAAGAAAGAATTGAATTATTGACATCTCTTGGAGTTAAAGAAAATGGCTTGGGGAATCTTATAAGGGCAACCAACAACCTTCTAGGACTGCATACTTATTTCACTTCTAGCGAGAAGGTGAAGCGAAGTAAAGCTTGCAAGGACTATGAGCCCGAAGTGCTGCACTCGATTCATCCAGGGACCTTGTTGAGATTTGAGGTTGGGTTTAGGAGGTTAGCTTGCATTAAGTCTCAACGAAATTGTATTCTTTGTTGTTGTTTTCGTATAAGTTTTTCTATATAGAGCAAAGTTTAGTGCTCTTGTACTTTTGGCCTTGTTTATATCATGACAGATTGAGAGTCCTTTGTTTTTATGGAATGAAAAAGAAATTCAAATAGATGGCTTTTTTACTTTGATGGTTCTCGTATTTTATTATTTTCGGAATGACTCTTTTCATTTTCATATGTATAAAAATCTAATAAAATATGAAACTGAAACTTGAGCATAAAAAAAAAAAAAACCGCCTCTAGTCCGTCGTTAATTTAGCGACGGATATGATTCCGTCGCTAGTTGCGACGGAAATTTCCGTCGCGAACCCGTCGGCACATCTCATTGACGGAATGGGCGACGTAATGTTTGTGACGGAAAATCCGTCGTTAAGCTTGTGACGGAATGAAATTTCCGTCGTTAAATGTCTTAGCGACGAGCCAAATCACGTAGGTCCATTACCGTCGTTATTCCGTCGTTAAGGTTGTTTAGCGACGGAATTTTAGTATTTAGCGACGGATTTTTCCGTCGTTATATCGACTTTTTTTTGTTGTGTGTTGGTTAGTTACTAGGCCTTTGTCATATTACCACATAATTAAGTAATAAAATAAGATAAAAAGTTTAACATGCATGCTTTCCAATATATATATATAATTCCTCTAGCTCACCATGCACCATGGTTCTAATTCATTGAAACGCATCATTGTTTTCAATACATATATGTTAATTATCTTAAAGGCGAATGCAAATGAGATATATACAAAATGGTGATGATCATAATATATATCTTGGATCATAATTGAAAAGTATCATAACATTCCCACAAAAAATAGCATTAACCTAATCTCAAGTGCTATGTATGAAAGCTACCACAAAGAAATATATATATTTATATACTATTATCTTTAGTGAGAGGGTATGGAATCATCAGAGGCCGACTTGGGAGTAGCAGACAGTGCCAACCAGATTCCCACTTCTGAAACCGCCGGGCAGTAGCTCGTCGGCGTCGACGTCGACGTTTCGTCATAAGCACCACCACTCTCCTATGGCAATCTATTTGCAGCATGCTTGTACTACCGATAAAACAAATTAAACAAAATATTTGAAGACAAAATTAATACTTTCATGCATGCATGTCACATTACATTATACTATAAATTTTGAGAAAAGATAGCTGAAAGTGAAAGATAACATTAATTAGTGCTACCCGTGGCATGGCATCTTCAGTGGGGGCATCATTTAGATTGAATTTAGCAGGAGTGTTAGTGGTGGAGACTGTGACTGTGACTGCACATTTTTCAGCCAGGGGCTTGACTATGGATGGCGGCGGTGGTGGTGGTGGTGACTGATAATGATGATCATAGTGGCCGCGGCGGCCGTAAGGAAGCTGAGGTGGCATGGTGGAGGAGGAAACTGTTGAATGAAGATTGCTGATTCATCATTGACAGCTCAGCATTTAGACTTAGTCCTTGTTAGTTATTTTGTTATCCCTATTTTCTAGTATTTCTAGTTAGCAGATATCGTGTCTTGTTAGTGGCTAGGATTTCTGATTTTTCTGTTGAAGATTATCTTCCCGTTGCTATCTTTCAGTTGTTTAGAGGGCTATAAATTCCTCTTCGTATCATTCAATAAAGTATCAGCTTTTGAGTTCATCTATCATATATTGCTTTCTTTATCTTCTTTCTTGTTCTCTACTTACTGTTTCCAACATTTGTGGTATCAGAGCCAGGTTCCATGGCCAGTAACGGGAGTTCAATGAGTGCAACACAACCACTCATACCAGGCTTCAAGGGAGAAGGATACGAATTCTGGAGTATTCGTATGAAGACTCTACTGAAGTCTCAAGATCTTTGGGACATCGTAGAACAGGGATATGCAGACCCTGATGCAGATATGAACAGATTGAGGGAGAACCGGAAGAAAGATTCCAAGGCGATGGCAATCATCCAGCAAGCAGTTCACGATGGTGTCTTCTCCAGAATTGCGGCGGCAACGACCTCAAAGCAAGCCTGGTCGATCTTGAAAAGTGAATTTCAAGGTGATTCAAAGGTCATTGTCGTGAGATTGCAATCACTCCGACGTGACTTTGAAACGTTGACCATGAAGAACGGAGAATCGGTGGCTGATTTTCTGTCAAAGGCAATGGCAATAGTCAGTCAGATGCGGTCCTATGGAGAAAAGATTACGGACCAGACCATCGTTGAAAAGGTACTCAGAAGCTTGACTCCAAAGTTTGATCATGTAGTAGCAGCAATTGAGGAATCCAAGGATCTATCAGTTTTTACATTTGAGGAACTGATGGGTTCTCTTCAAGCACATGAGTCAAGAATCAACAGATCATTTGAAAAGAATGATGAAAAAGCTTTTCAAGTGAGAGGGGAATCATCCAACCATAAAGAATTCTCTACGGCAAGAGGATGAGGCAGAGGAGGTTTCCGAGGTCGAGGACATGGCCGAGGTCGAGGTCGTGGTAGAGCAGATCCACGAGCTGCGCAGAGACAACCTGCTGGTGATCAACAAGGCAGCAAGAGTCATATCCAGTGTCACAAATGCGGCAAATTTGGGCACGTTCAAGCTGATTGCTGGTCCAAGGAGAGCCAACTGAATTATGCTCAGCAAGATGAAGAGGAGAGCAAGTTATTCATGGCATGTGCAGATCTTGATATGCCGAAAGATGTTTGGTTCGTCGATAGCGGCTGCTCAAATCATATATGTGGCAGCAAGAAGATATTTAAAGAGCTTGATGAGTCTTACAAAACTGAAGTCAGGCTAGGCGACGACAAGGCAATTCAAGTAGAAGAGAAAGGCATTGTCGCAGTAAAGAATAGCCATGGTAAAATCAAACTCATCTATGATGTCTATTTCATTCCACGTTTGGCTCATAATTTACTGAGTGTTGGACAATTGTTGAAAACTGGATATATGGTATTGTTTGATGATGACTTTTGTGTTATCAAAGAAAAGAGTCTGGGCAAATTATTGCAAAAGTTTGCATGGCAGAGAACAAAATGTTTCCGCTGCGAGTGTCGAACGTGGATGATTATGCTCTTGTTTCCAGTAAACAAGATGAGTCGAGATTATGGCATTTGAGATATGGACATCTCAATATAAAGGGCTTAATGATTCTAAGTCAGAAAGGTATGGTTCTTGGATTACCTAAGATTAACTCTTTTGATATATGTGAAGGATGTATCTATGGGAAACAGACCAGGCGATCATTTCCTAATAGTGCATCTTGGAGAGCTTCGAAATGTCTTGAATTAATTCATGCAGACTTGTGCGGGCGTATGAATACTCGATCAATTGGTGGAAGTGAGTATTTCTTACTACTTACGGATGATTATAGTCACATGAGCTGGGTTTATTTTCTCAAAGATAAATCCGAAGCCTTTGAGAATTTCAAGAATTTTAAAGCCATGGTGGAGAAGCAGAGTGATTCCAGCATAAAGGCTCTGCGTACAGATAGGGGTGGTGAGTTTTGCTCTAAAGAATTTAACATCTTTTGTGAAGCTAATGGTATACGCAGGGAGTTGACAGCACCCTATACGCCCCAGCAAAATGGAGTGGCGGAGAGGAAAAATCGTACGGTGGTTGAAATGGCAACAAGCATGTTAAAGTCAAAAGGGCTCCCAAACTCTTTTTGGGCAGAAGCAATTGCAGTTGCTGTATTTTTGTTGAACATATCACCCACAAAGGCGGTCCTAAATCGCACTCCATACGAAGCCTGGAGAGGATCAAAGCCAACGGTGAGCCACTTGAAGGTGTTCGGATGTGTAGCTTATGCTTTGGTAAGCTCTCAAAATCGCCGTAAACTCGATGAGAAATCAACAAAGTGCATCTTCATCGGGTATTCTTCTCAATCCAAAGCATACAGGCTGTATAATCCTCTTAGTGGCAAGATTATTATCAACAGGGATGTAATCTTTCACGAAGATGCAAGCTGGAATTGGGAGAGCAATCAAGATGACTCACAAATTCAGCTTTCTCCTATTCCAAATATTGCCGATCCTACTCCAGATTTACCACCAAATTCACTACAAAGCAGCCCCCCAAATTCTCCACATAACAGCCTCACAAATTCTCCAAACACTACTTCTCTAAACACTCCACAAACCAGTCCAATAAATTCACCAAATACCACCATGTCTTCCTCTTCAAATAGCTCATCATCATCTGTTGAAACACCACATCCACGGGGATATAGATCTCTAGCAGAAGTTTATGAAAAATGTACATTTGCTCTTATGGTTGCAGATCCAAATTACTTCGATGATGCTGCTGAACATGTGGAGTGGCGCAAAGCAATGGAGGAGGAAATTGCGGCAATTGAAAAAAATGAAACTTGGATACTTGCAGACTTGCCTGAAGATAAAAGTGCAATTGGTCTGAAGTGGGTGTTCAAGACAAAGTACAATGCAGATGGGAGCGTGCAGAAACACAAAGCTCGGTTGGTGGCTAAGGGATATGCACAACAATATGGCATCGACTTCGATGAAACATTCTCTCCAGTTGCTCGCTTAGAAACGGTGAGAATGTTCTTAGCCTTAGCTGCGCATCTTAAGTGGCCTATTTATCAACTTGATGTCAAATCTGCATTTTTAAATGGAGAGTTGGAAAAAGAAGTCTACGTAGTGCAGCCAGAAGGATTTATTGTTGAGGGCATGGAGGATAAGGTGTATAGATTGAGAAAAGCATTGTATGGCTTGAAGCAGGCTCCACGGGCGTGGTACAGCAAGATCGATTCATTTTTTGAGCAAAATGGATTCGAAAGAAGTGGTAATGAGCCGACCCTTTACATGAAGAAAGGAGGTAACAATAGTCTGCTGCTCGTTTGTGTTTATGTCGATGATATAATTTACATAAGATCATCTCACTCTCTTACTACTGAATTCAAAGAGAGTATGATGAACGTGTTTGAGATGACAGATTTGGGGCTGCTGCATTATTTTCTTGGTTTAGAAATCAAGCAAGGAGAGGATGGTGTGTTTATCTCTCAAAGAAAGTATGCAGAAGATCTTCTTAAGCGCTTCAACATGGGTAGTTGCAAAGCTACTGTTACTCCAATGAATGTAAATGAAAAGTTACAGCTTGAAGATGGTACCGAGAAGGCAGATGCAAGGAGCTTTAGAAGCCTCGTTGGTGGGCTGATTTATCTGACACATACCAGACCCGATATTGCTTTCGTTGTTGGCATGGTTTCCAGGTTTATGCATAATCCGACAAGACAACATTTTGGAGCTGCAAAGAGAATTCTTCGCTATATAGCTGGAACTCAAGATTGTGGAATTTGGTATTCAAATGTTGCTGAATTCACTTTAGTTGGATTTACTGACAGTGATTGGGCAGGATCTTTGGACGATAGAAAAAGTACGTCGGGCTTCGTCTTCAACCTTGGGTCAGGAGCAGTAACATGGAGCTCGAAAAAATAAGGAGTGACGGCACTTTCGACAACCGAAGCAGAATATGTGGCTGCCACTTCTTCAGCATGTCAAGCAACGTGGCTGAGAAGAGTATTAGCTGACTTTGATCAAGAACAAAAGCAGGCAACTGATATTTTCTGTGATAATCGATCAGCTATTGCGATGACGAAGAACCCAGTCTTGCACGGAAGAACGAAGCACATCGATATCAAGTTTCATTTTATAAGAGACTTGGTTGCTGATGGTTCAATTTCCTTGAAGTTTTGCAGCACACATGAACAATTGGCGGATATTTTCACCAAGTCGCTGCCGTCAGAGAAGCATATCAAGTTTAGAAGTCAACTTGGAGTATGCAATTATGAATCAAGGGGGAGTGTTGAATGAAGATTGCTGATTCATCATTGACAGCTCAGCATTTAGACTTAGTCCTTGTTAGTTATTTTGTTATCCCTATTTTCTAGTATTTCTAGTTAGCAGATATCGTGTCTTGTTAGTGGCTAGGATTTCTGATTTTTCTGTTGAAGATTATCTTCCCGTTGCTATCTTTCAGTTGTTTAGAGGGCTATAAATTCCTCTTCGTATCATTCAATAAAGTATCAGCTTTTGAGTTCATCTATCATATATTGCTTTCTTTATCTTCTTTCTTGTTCTCTACTTTCTGTTTCCAACAGAAACTGAAGGAGGGGTTGGAACCTTAACTTGAACATGTAGAAAACTACTGGAGTTATCAATATTACTGCTGCTATTGCTATTGCTATTGCTATTGCTATTGCTATTGCTATTGCTGTTGTTGTTGTTGGTTTCTTTGACCATGTTTTGGCCACAAGAAACTTCCCCGTGGCTTGCAGATTCTGAAACCACTCTTCAGCCTTTGTATCTTTGCTGCTTTTTCCTCTAATTTTAACGCTTTTCCCTCAGCAGCAATTAATGCATCTTCTACTTGCTGTATCGTCTCTTTCCCACTTTCTCTCTCATCATATGTCCATCCGTTGCTACCATTAATGAAGACCCCCCTGTCTGTGCTGCTTTTGTCACATTGCAATTGGGACCAAGCTTTTCAAATTTTCCCTGTTTCAAGGTTTCAAATTGTTATCCTAGTTTGGAGCTTCAAATTTGTTCGCTCCGTCGGGGTTGTGCCGCCTCCTGAACCTCTCCTTCCCTCCCGGAGCAAGCTTTCCGGCCATAAATATGCTTCAAGAGATGATCAAGCAGCCCCGTATCGCCTATCCTCTTTCTTGCTTCTGCTCTCAACTGAGGCCTCAAGATCGGTTTATCAGCTGTTTCTCCCTTTAATTTCATCACCTCCAAAAGATTTTGCTCAGCAAGCTTGTACCTTCACATTTTCTTGATTTCATCAATAAAACTAGCAAATTAAAGATGTAGAAACAGCCAGATATATATCATGGAATAATTATTTTCTTTTACCATATGTAATTAAGTATCTACGATCTTTTGGATCTCTCTGAATGAGTGATTCCCTTGATCTCTTACTACCCTTCTTTTTCTTCATCTGATTCTTCTTCTGCGTTTGCTTTTTGATCTCAACCTTTGCTTTCTTTGTTTTCCTTACACTCAAATTTCTAAAAGAGTACCTCTTTCTTTTCAAGTTGTCAATAGACTCAACCTTAATCTTTACTCATTAAATTACCAGCTGCAACAGATAGAAATAACCAATAATGATGACTAATATTTTGGTGAAATCGAAGTGCTTGCCAAGGCAACTCGGATGGACCGGAGCTGAGTTGGGGTTCTTGGGGGCAAATGAGCGTGATCGATCTTGTAAAGATAACCCTCTTTGATATAGTTTTGTATCTGGGAGTTATCTCCATCATCAGGAATCAAGAACTGGCTATCTGCAATAATGTTTGAAAATTAAGCAAATATGTGTTGGTAAAAGAAATGGAAAAATACAAAGAAGTGTTATAGTACTAGCTAGCGTGTACCTTGAAGCAGTGGGGTAAAGCGAGGCTCTGCAGCAGCAACGCTGCCTTGCACCGCCTCTTTCTGGTGGCACTCATCCATTTCCTGGATCAAAATTAATGTTCAGTCCTTTTCTTTGTCGTGTCTGTAAATATAAATTAATCATAGCATCCAAAGGTAGTAAAAAATAAGGATAAAAGTAAATCAATAATTAAAAAATGTAATTTTGCTGCACATGCAAGAAACATACACATATAATGCTCAAGTTTTTAATGAAAAAACGGGTATTAGGAAAAAAAAAATAGAAAAAATGGACTTTTGATTTTTTTGGAATTTTAGGTCTAATTTAAGGGATACGCGGTAATAACGTGTATACCGCTCGTGTTTAGAGAGAAGCATCATGATGAAAAAAAAAAGATTCGGCCTTCATTTTGGGATTTTATTATTAGTGGCGAAAGGCACACGCTTATTCGAAAGCAAAATAAAATGTGTAATTGTCGCAGCGTAAAACTAAAAAGATTACTATATATGTGAGCGCGTGAGATATTATGTGAGACAGAAATAACAGACGTACAGATGAGAGAGAGAGAGAGAGAGAGAGAGAGAACCGATGGGGTTTCTTTGAGCGTTTTCTGTAGTAGGTTTCTATCACCATTGTCAAAATTCAGCACAAAAAATGGGGTGATGATCAAGAAACTACAATTAGAAGGACAATAATGTAATCTTGTTATTGCAAAAAGAAATGGACTTTATCGAGAAAGAATAATCAAGAAAAAAACAAAAAAAAAAAACTGGTTGGAAATTTAGGGGTTGTTGAAAGTGTT
Organism: Agastache rugosa; assembly: GCA_031470985.1. NCBI lineage: Eukaryota > Viridiplantae > Streptophyta > Magnoliopsida > Lamiales > Lamiaceae > Agastache > Agastache rugosa. The sequence continues at coordinate 22,090,511 of CM062607.1, forward strand.
TGAGAACCAACATTTTCCGTATATAGTAACAAATCAAAGCTGCGGCTGCAATCAGAAATATCATAACACTTTTACAGAAAATTAATTATTTGCCCTATAAAATTGAATAGTACAACACCTCCATGCAGCATGTATACCTATACCAGAAGAAAAAAAACAATAAAGCTGTGAACTCTGGAAAATCTGAATCATGAAGATATGTTTTTTTTTTATGTTCACAGTTTCGAATCAAAGCCAAAAGGGGAAAAAAAAACTAGCTAATGAACGTCCGAGAAGAAAAAAAGAGTTCCGACTTTTTTAATACCAAAATATAAAAGAGACAAGTTATATATCCTATTCATAAAACTAGATCTTTTGCATACCAAAAATGTGTTACAAGACTAAAATAACCTTAAGTAAAAAACAATTAAAAGAAACAATAAAAAGAAAACAAAATTGGTCCTCCCTAAATCACAATCGGTCCCCCCTCCCAAACCCCACTTTCTCTCTTTTCGACTCTCATTCTCTCTCTCTTTGACCGCCTCTCTCTTTCTCACGAAACCAACCGGTCACGACAGCCACCATCTCCGCTCACGATCTTCGTTTCGTCGTGTCTGCAAAAATGAGCAATTGGAGAAACGAGAGGCAACCGGCGCCGTCGTTGTCGGACTCCGACGAGGAGGATTTTGAAATTCCTCAACCGCCGGTTAGTGCCCTAAATTCGACCCCAATTTGGATTTTTTTTCAAAATTTTTGTTGAAATTTTCTGTTAAATGCATGTTTATGTGTTAAAAATGTGTTTGATGATCATGTTTAGTTCGATTTTGTTGGATGGGTGTATAGTTCTTGTTTGTTTAGTTCGAAATTTATGTTGGTTGGGTGTATATAGTTCGACATTGTTGGTTGGGTGTGTTCTTGAGTTCTTATGGGCACGATGGAGGTGAGGAAGACGACTCCATCGAGCCCACGATCGAGGGACCGATCGAGGGCTTGGGTGAGGTTGCCCATGGTCGCGGGGTGCAATCGTGGCCACGGTCGTGAGGTGCAATCGTGCCCACGATCGTGGTGGTGACCGTGACCATGGTCACCACCGTGCTCACGATCGTGGGCACGACCGTGCCCACGATGGTTGTGACCACCGTGCCCCCGATCGCAGCCTCGATCGTGGGCATGATCGTACCCTTCGATCGTGAGCACGGCAGACCCCTCTCCAATTTCTTGTGTTTTGTTGCTTTGGTTGGTTCCAACACATGATGATGGTCCTAATGTTTTGTTGCTTTGGTTTTTGTAGGTTAATTGTTCTTGGAAGAGACCTACATTGCTCTATGTCACTCGTGGAATCAATCTTGACATGCGGGTTGAAATATTCCGGGTCCCTTACACCTAGAGCACACCTGATTACGTCGTATTGTCGTCTTATCTTCAACTGCTGACTGAGCACGACTCCTCCTTGGACGGCCGGCCTTACGCACCTCATCTGGAGAGAGACATACGACTGATGAAATCAACGGCGGCACATTCCACTCATTAGGATATGGTATTGACACTACAAAAAAACACCATAATAACGACGGAATTAGCGACCGAAATAGATCCGTCGTCCCTCGACGACGGACACACTACGGAACCACGACAGAAAAAAGATACCAGCTGTGACGACGGAATTAACTACGGATTGGAGACGGAAAATCGCAGGAGGTACTCACGCCATAATTGACGACGAAATTAACGACGGACTGGACGTCGTTAATATCAACGACATAATTATTCCGTCGTTAATCCATTTTTTAAATAAATAAAGACGGACCATGTCCGCCGTTAAACTTCCGACACCGGTGTCGACGGCTACAGCATCGTTGACGTGATTTTTTTTAATTTGCTGAATATTGGCGACGGAAAATGTTCCGTCGTTAATTTTTTTAATTAAATTAATTTTTTTTAATTCCCGACGGATAAATTCTGTCGTTAATGTCCGACGACGTAATGCCGACGAATGCGTCCATCGCCGGTGGTAACATACCAGTCGTGCGCCGTCTCCCTTCCATTGCCCTAATTTCATTTCTTCTTCAATGCCTCCTCCCCCGCGCCGCCTCCTCCCTTCTTTCACCGTGCTGCCCCCGCTGCCGTCTCCCGTCCTACATCGCCGGCCGTTCGTCTCTCTCCAATCTCTCTCTCTCACAATGTCTCTCTCTCTCTCTCACGTTCTCTCTCTGTCTCACCGCGTATGTAGGGTACTTTTCTGGAGTCGTTGCACCGCTGCCGTTGCCTCGCCATTGCCGTCGCTGCGCTGCTGCTGTCGTCGCGCCGCTGCTGTCGCCGTTGCCTTAGGTCAGCGCCCCAAACTCTCTCTTTCTTTCGGTCTCTCTCTCTATCTCTCTGTAACTCCCCCTCTCTCGCAGTCCCCCCATCGTGCCGCCGGCAGCTCTGCCCTCAACCCTCCATCTCCGACAACTCAGCCCTCCATCTCCGGCAGCTCAGCCCTCTGTCCCGGGCAGCTCAGTTCTCCGTCCCCGGCAGCTCAGCTCTCCGTCCCCGGCAGCTCTGCCCTCAGCCTGCAGCTCCTAAGGTATTGTTCTTATTTTCTTCTACCCAAAACTATCCGTTTCTGTTTGTTGAATATGTACGTTTGTTGAATATGTACGTGTATTGTGCAATTCAAAGACTTTGAGTTTGTTGCTATATTAGCTCTGCTCGATCTATTTCTTTTGGGAGATTTGATTATATTAACCAATTTTGTGAATTCAACACTATTTTTAGACGCTTCGATAACACATCAACCTTTTAATTAGTAGTGAATGCTCAAATTCTTCTTGTATTTGAGGAATAACATTATTTTCATTTTACAAATCAAGCCTATTATGTCCCTATTATGTATTTAATTTAAGGATAATAATAATAATAATAATAATAATAATAATAATAATAATAATAATAATAATAATAATAATAATAATAATAATAATAAGAGCATGACTACATATGTATAATTGTTGTTATATATACGAAAATCATGTTGTTTTTCTAGAAATTAATTTGTTTTTGGTTATTTGTGAATGAATATATATGCATTATATGTGTGATACTTATTGGGATAGATGTAATAATTCCTTAAGGATCTTCTCCCTTTGGGATAGAAATTAGTGGTAATACAGTCCTTTGACCAAACAAGTTTACCAAAATTAAATGTTGTCCGAAAACTTTATTTTTATAAATTCTGGCCAACTTTGACTTGAAGTGACTTAAATGCCCTTCCTTTCACCTCAACCAATTTTACCTCCCTCTACCTTATCTATCTCTTTCTCTCTCTATTAGCTATCAGAGCTGGAAGTCTGTTTCTCTCTCTTTCGTAAGCTGCTGAAATTTCTCTCTACAACAATGACCTGGTTTCCTTCGTTCGATGATACTCTCGTAGCTCGTATTCTCCGGCGGTGGTGAATTTCTTAGTTTTCTCCGTTCAACGATACTCTCACTTCTCACAGCTCGTATTCTCCGCCGGCAGTTGAGAATTTTATTAAGGTAATTTACCAGATCTAGTCTGTCATGTTCTAGATCTAGTGTTCATGTTCTTGTCGTATTTTCCAGATCTACCCGTCCTCTCCGTCCATATGTTTCTTCCTGCATTTTCTAGATCTTGCCGTCCTCTTCGTGCATATGTTTCTTCCTGCATTTTCTAGATCTTGCCGTCCACTTCATGCATATGTTTCTTCCTGCATTTTCCACGTCATTGCGCGCCACGAATGGTACGAAGGTACGAATGGAATATATTCGTAGCAGGTGTGCCAAAGCATACCGCGCCAAGACTTGGCATACCTGGTATGAATGTTGCATTCGTACCAGGTGTGCCAAGTCTATATTCGTACCAGATGCTATATCCGATTGAAATTTGATTATCCGATTGTGCCTGACACTTGAAATTTGATTATCCGATTGTTTCTTGCAGATGAGGCCAGATGCTATTATTGCGCATGGAGGTGTATGGAAGAATAATATATACCATGGTGGACGAAGAGAGTATATTCCTATACCTCCTGGTGGTATAACATATGCAAATTTATTGAGTAAGATTGAATTGCGTTTAATGAAGGCCAAGAGTATATAGTTGTATGAGATAGATGCATTAGTTCAGTCCCCCGCGCGTGAAACCTTGCGAATGAAAATAACAGATGATTTTGAGTTGTCATATTTGTTTAATTTGGAGGAGTTGCCTGTTTTATATGTGACTGTTTCTCTTAAAAGTAATGAATCTCCACTTGTTGTTTTAAATCATCCTATATGTGAGCATGAAGGTTTCGTGAATTTGTTAAATGCTCAAAATAGTGAGAATGTGATAACTTCAAGGAATGTGAATGTGCAAAATGAGAATCATGATCAGAGTTCTAATGGTAATGGTATTCATGACGAACCAATTAATTTTGATAGTGATAATGCAGACAATTTTGATGATTGTGATGATTTGGATGATTGTTGTGGTAGAAATCATTTTAATGTGCCATCATTAGATGGTTCGAATGACATTATAGAGGAAAATCATGAACCTGGTCGACAGTGGAGCATTCCGGGTGCTGCATATCAATCATCTCTTCCTTGCAAAGAACTAGGTATTGTTGATGAACCGATTACTGAAACACTTTGTCGTGGTGCTATGTTCTTTAAGAAGGAGAAAATTATTATGGCATGTGGACTGCATCATCTCTTGAATCATGTGGAATTTATTACCAAGCGTTCATCAAAGTTAAGATATCATGTGGTTTGCAAACACGAAGATAAATGTTCGTTCATCATGCGTGCGAGATCACTGGGAAATACATGGAGAATTTATAGATGGAGCCCTCACACGTGTGAATCTGATTTGAGCTAGATACCATGCTGCTCCAAAAGTGAGTTCGAAGGTACTAGCTTCATACTTTGTTCCTCATTTAATGGCCGAGGGTGTTGTTCTTAGGCCGAAGGATATTCAGGCACAACTACTAAGACAATTTGGTGTTACTGTCAAATATCAAACTGCTTTGGCTGGAAGAATTCAAGCACTCACCATGACATACGGCGACGCGAGTAAATCTTTTCAACTGCTTCCCAAGTATCTTTTCATGTTGGAGCATTCAAATCCTGGTTCCATTATGGGATTAAAGACAGCTTCAGATGGTTCTTTTCAATATTGTTTCATGGCTATTGCTGCATGTGTTAGAGGATTTGGTGCATGTCATCCCGTTATTGTAGTTGATGGTACACATTTGAAAGGAAAATACAAAAGTATCATGTTTGTTGCTGCTACAAAGGATGCTAATGAACAGATTTTCCCATTAGCTTTTGGGATTGGCGACGTAGAAAGTGATGCATCATGGATTTGGTTATTTAGGGAGGTGAGACGGACATTTGGTTGCCCTGAGAACTTATTGTTTGTGTCTGATCAGCACCTTAGTATCAAGAAAGCAGTGGATTGTGTTTATCCGGGTACTCCGCATGGACTTTATACGTATCACTTGCAAGGAAACCTTAAGAAATAGGGCCAACATGCAATATATGTTTTCAATGAAGCTGCAAAGAGTTATAAGAGACAAGATTTCGAGGAGCATATGAAAAATTTGTTATTGTTTACACCTCGTGCACACAAGAAAGTGGTAAATATTGATCCAATTAGATGGGCTCGTTGCAAATGTCCTGTGCGCCGTTATTGGTTTTTAACTTCTAACTGTGCCGAGTGCTTGAATGGCCGACTACGATGGGCTAGAAAGTTGCCAGTTTGCACTATTTTGGAGTGTGTATGTAGTTTGATCGGGCAATGGTTTGTAGAACGGCGTGATTGTTGCTGAAAGAACTCACGAGTTAACGGACTTTGCCTCGACCAAATTAGGAAGATCAATGGAGTTGGCCCGGCCCATGAGTGTTGAAACCATTTCTTCAATGAAGTATAAGGTCACGTCTGGTATGAAAAATTACATCGTTGATCTTGACAGTAGGAAATGCACATGTTTTGTGTTTGATCTCGACCTGATACCATGTTCTCATGCAGCAGCAGCAATAAGGTTATTTTTTAAAGTTATTTTATATTTTCTATGTTCTAGTACAACAGTTAGTTGGCACGACTTGTAGGCGCCAAGGCTTGGCACACCTGGTACGAAATACCAATTCGTACCGGTAATAACACATAATACTATACTTTGTTTTTTTACTGCATTCTGTTTCTTTTTATGCAGTAAAAAGAAGCAAAATCCGACGTCATATGTGAGTGCTTATTATACAACTGAGACGTTGTGTGAAATTTATGCTGAAGAGATGATGCCGATTCCAGATCCAGAAGAGTGGTGTGTTCCTCCAGAGATCGCTTCAAGGGTTGTTGGGACGCCTCCCAATCCTAGACAAGCTGGACGACCACGTCAAAATAGGTATGCGTCTGGATCCAATTCAACAAGCAGTCGTGTGTGTTCTCGGTGCCATCAACGATGTCATTATCAGAATATATACATGCACTGCGATTCTACAAATTACGCCGGAAGAAGTTAGTAGTAACGAACCCAGCGTTAGTAAACCTCGTAGACAGAAACGATGCAGTGTTTGTGGTGTGGCTGGGCATACTCGTCTAACATGCAAGGAAAGAGACTTGGTTTCTTGATATTTTCGTTCTATGTATTTGGACTATGAACTGTTGTGGGTCTATTTATTTTGGATAATCAACTCGTTAAATTCTGAACTATTTACTTGTACTACATAAAATATTACTAAGGATTAGTACCAAATTCTTCACAAAAATATTAATATTAAGGATTAGTACCAAATTCAATTGTTCACAAAATATTACATGTCAATTGTTCACAAAAACTACTAAGGCTTAGTACAAAATTCTTCATAAAAACTACTGAATTGTACCAAATTCTTCACAAAAACTACTGAATTGTATCACAAAAATTACTAATACTAATCCAGGTCCATGCCAATGGCGATGGTGCTTTCAGCAGTGTTGTAACGATAGATTGTATCAACAATGTGATACCGATAATCCTTGATTTGCTTCTTTGTCATGTTCTTTTTTAAGACAGCATCAGTTAGTAAGAGCTCGGCGTACTTCAATGCACATGGACCACAACTCACACAATCATGTTGCTTTAACACATTCTCCATTGGATACGAATATGAAAATAGAGCGTAATTGAAGCAGAGATATCCGATTCTCTTCAGGATCTGTGGGAATATGTGGGCAACCGGGGTAAAGATCTTTGCTCTTATTTCTTTGTGATGATCCTCGAACAAGTGTTGGTTGGTGTCTTATATCTCGAAATTCATTAATTCCAGGTCGAAGCAACATGTGGCCCAATGACCATTGAAGGGGCACACCATGATCACCTACAACAATAGTAAATTAATAACAACTACTGAATTCGTAACTGGTATCATAACAAGACTTGGCACGCATGGTACGAATACAACTTATTCGTACCAGGTGTGCCAAGCTTACCGCGCCAAGACTTCGAACACCTGGTACGAATGCTACTTATTCGTACCAGGTGTGCCAAGCTTACCTGCCAGACCTTGGCACACCTGGTACGAATAAAACTTATTCGTACCAGGTGTGCCAAGCTTACCGCGCCAAGACTTGGAACACCTGGTACGAATGCTACTTATTCATACCAGGTTTGCCAAGCTTACCGCTCCAGACCCTGGGACACCTGGTACGAATAAGTTGTATTCGTACTAGGTGTGCCAAGCTTACCGCGCCAGATCGTGGAACACCTGGTACGAATACAACTTATTCGTACCAGGTGTGCCAAGTCTTGAACCAACATTTTAATCCATACTTCAACAATTTGAAGTTTTAGTTAGTTACCTTTTTGACATCAGTCCATTTCTTCAGTTTGGGCCCCCATTCCGGCAGAAGTCCATCGGCAAATAGGCACAGTCTATCCAGATCTTCATCTGGAACAACCTCTTCTATTAAAGGATTATATATGGTATCTTCTGGATCATCTTTGTGCAAATTTTTCCAGACTTCTTCAATTCCCACCTATAATATATAGATTTATTGAGTTTAACATAATACAAAATTAATTTATTGAGTAATTAATATATATAGCAAATGTAATGAATTACCATCAGCGAGGTTCCAGTAACAACAACTCCCTCTATAACATTTGTCAGTCCTGCGTATTCTGGGGCTGTGGCTATTACAGCTAGGTAGGAATCTATGTGGCTTATCTCGAGCTGTGTGGTTACATCCTTAATGTAACCAAATAACTCTCTGTCTACCGCCCATGGTAATCCCACATTACGCCTGTGCATACACAAGTAAGATCAATGTTCACAAAACTAACTCATTAATAAGAATAATAAATCACATTAACAACTTACTTGACATCATCTTTTGACTTCATGAACCTGTCAAAAGTGGTAACTGCACGAATGTCATTGGGGAGAAATGGACTCCTGCATGCAGCAGATGGAATCTTTCTTCGAACTGGTCTGACTTGTGCTGCTTCTGGTGCTGTTTTTGGTTCCGCTGCTTCTGGTGCTGCTGCTTCTGGTGCTGCTGCTTCTGGTGCTGCTGCTTCTGGTGCTGTTTGTGGTTGTTGAGTTGATGTTGTTTCTGGTCCTTGTGCTTGTGCTGGTGTTGCTGATGGGGTTGCTTCCTGAGAGTACGTCGACCATTGAGTACCCCCCCAATCCTTCTCGAATTGTAGTATACCGTCCCATTGTTCTTTTAATTGCGTGGCGGTTGGAGGAGTAGTCATAGGCCTCTTTGAGAATATCTCAGTGGGAATACAGGGTCTTCTGTTCCTAGGACAGGGAGTCTGTGAGCTTGTTGATCACGTCCATGTCCTTGACCTCCTGCATCACCTGCTACTTCAGCTCCTGCAACTTTAGCTCCTGCATCACGTGCTTCAGCTTCAGCTCCTGCATCACGTACTTCTGCATCACCTGCTTCTTTAGGTGTCTGAATATCTGCTCCATGTATGTATACGAATTCAAATGGTTTCCCTTCCTCCTCGAGTGTGGTCCAATACCCCCTCTTCCTTTCCTTTTTATCAGGTTCCATTTTGGCTGCAATGTATTATACGAAATCACATTATATATGAATGCATTCGTACCAGATTTCACACTGCGTTGGCGAGGTAAGTTGGAACACCTGGTACGAATGCAACTTATTCGTACCAGGTGTGCCAAGAATATAAGAAACTGTTATATCAGTTTGAAATTTACCTCGGAGTCCCCTGGTGTTTCCATATTTTTTTCATACGTAAACCTCAACATACGAGGTCTTCTGTGTTTCTTTATCCTACCGCCAACTGTGTCACCCACTTGTTTCGCAATACAAAATATCCAAGCTAAGAAGGCAACATTGTTGCCTTTGATATGGTATCCTTCCCCCGATTTGTTTCCCGACAGAGTCGTTCTGACATGGTTGATGGAATCACAGAGTATCTGGTAAGAGATACTGCCCCATGGAAATTTATCATATTCTTGATTGTCTTCAACCAACACCCACACCCATTCATGAATCTTGTACTTCGCACAATCAAATCCAAAAAGAAGATGAGTAGCAATCAGTACCTTTGCTACTTTTACATAGTCAGCCGCAACTGCTCCCTTAAAGGCCTTAGTTATAAATTTTCTGTACAGTTCATTGGGGGTAATCCTTTCGTTTTGTAGCAATCTCGTATATACAGAATCACCAGGAATTACATGCTCTCCGTATGGCTGGAACGTGCTCCCTCCAAACCTCAGTCCAGTAACTAGCGCAAATTCTATTCTGGAAAATCTTGTAATTTGTTCATCCAATTTGAACCATAATACCGTCTCATCTAGTTCTGGCCAGACGGTTACCTGATTCGATAGCATGAAGTGAATAGTCTTTTCACTTCTTGTTATGCGATCTGGAAGCTCCATGAAGTGCTTGAACACAGACTTGTTCATTTGCTTCAGTGCATCTTCTCCGAAGCCGCTTAAAATTCTTTTTATATCACCAATTATTTGCTCTTTTCCCATCACTTGTACTTTGTGAGGTACACGTATTAAGTCTGGTCGTTTATAGGTCCATTGCACCTTCACAAAATCAGAAGATCAGTTAAGTTATTATCTGGTACACTTGGAACGAATACACGTTATCGTACCAGGTGTGCCAAGCCTTACCCTGCCAAGTCTTGGAACACATGGAACGAATACGTTGTATTCGTACCAGGTGTGTAAAGACTTACCCCGCCAAGTCTTGGCACACCCGGTATGAATACGTTGCATTCGTACCAGGTGTGCCAAGCTATAGTAAGAACGATAGCTCCAATATTTGGTACACCGCCAAATATAAACAACATTCACAGCATATATTACCACCAAATATTGCACGAACTGGACGAATGAAACGAATTAGGTATATTCGTCCCTTAAATAGTCGTCGGATTAGGAACGAACTGGACGAATGGAACGAATTTAAAAAAAAAACTAAATTACAAAATAAAAAATTAATTCATACCATCAATTCTGCAAAAGGATTTCTTACTGAAGCTTCTCCTTCGTCCTCGGATCTACGTCTTTTACTGGTAGAAGTTTCACCTTGTTTCGAATTTTGACTTCTGGAACCGGAGTTTGATGCCATGAAAGCCTGATCTCTTTAGATCTACTCGACAAAGTTTGACGGAGATGAAGTTTGACGGCGAGATCTGGTCGGAACTGTGGAGATCTACTCGGATCTGTGCAGTCGACGGTGGCGGCGCGGCGGTAGAAGGGTGGCGGCGCGGCGGTAGAGGGTTTTCAGAGAGAGAGACTGTTGAAGAGAGAGAAACTGTTGCGTGAAAATGAAAAGAAAGGGTAAAAATCTTAGTCAATGCGGTAAACACAAGCTTTGACCGCTGAGGGTAATTATGTTCGGATTTCTCAAAGTTGGCCAGTATTTCTGCAAATAAAGTTGCTGGCCAACTTTTATTTTTTCCTATCTATTTTGGCTATCTCCAATTTTGCCTCTAGAAATTATTTACGTCTTAAGGATCGTCTCCCAAATAGCTAATGATTATAGTGGTGAATTAGAGAACTTAGTATAGTACCTGGATTATAGTTATTATGTTGCTGAATTATTTAATTTTATTATTGTTAGTGGATAAGAGAATGAGTGGAAATCATCGTGAATGGATGTATAAGCGTTATCAGAATGGTCTTATATCCCAAGATTTCTTGGATGGACTCGAAAGTTTCATCAAGTTTGCCCTTGATCGACCTGAGTTCTTAGATGGAGAAAAATTAAATGCCCTTGTAGTAAATGTAAGAATCAACAATACCACAACCAATATACTACTCATCTACATCTCGCAAAGTCGGGTTTTGTACCAAACTATTACAATTGGATTATATCAAGGAGAAAGGCGGGCAGTGGAGGTTAACTATGAACAAAATTTCGATCAAGGATATGGGTCAAATGCATATCATGAGATGATAAGGGATGTAGGTGCTTCACAGTTTAGGATGAACCTAGAGGAGCCTCCAAACCAAGCATCACAATATTTTTACGATATGTTGGATGCTGCAGATAAAGAGTTGTGGCCTGGTTGCACGAATCATTCACAATTATCTGTTGTGTCTCGTCTTATGAGTTAGAAATCAGAAAACATTATCACAGAAAAAGCTTTTGATCAAATCACTGAGTTAATGAAGGAGATGACTCCAAAAGACAATTTGGTAACCGATAACTTCTACACTACGAAGAAGTTGTTGCATGGTACGGGGTTACCAGTTGAGAAGATTGATTCTTGCACTAATCATTGCATGATATATTGGGCTACTGACAGTGGATTGACTCACTGTAAGTCTTGTGGGCATCCTCGATATAAGAATCAAGGTAGTGCATCAGGAAGCCGTGGGAGGAAGCAAGTTGCATTTAAGAAGATGTATTATTTTCCTCTAATACCTAGACTACATAGGTTGTATGCGTCGAACGCTATTGCTGAACACATGCGTTGGCATGCATCATCAGTTGACGATGGAGTTATGCATCACCCTGCATATTCATCGGCATGGAAGCATTTCAATGATAAATTTCCAGCCTTTGCATCAGAAATTCGTAATGTAAGACTTGGTCTTTCTACAGACGGTTTTCAGCCATTCGGTCAATCAGAACAACAATACTCTTTGTGGCCAGTTGTAATAACACCATACAATCTCCCTCCTTGGATGTGCATGAATAAACAGTACTTGTTTCTAACCGTCTTAGTTCCGGGGCCACGCAATCCAAAGATGAAGATTGATGTGTACCTACAACCGTTGATATCAGATTTGTTAAACTTGTGGGAAGAAGGTGTGCCTACATATAATATTTCTTTAAGGCAAAACTTTCAAATGCATGCAGTTTTGTTATGGACAATCAGTGACTTCCCGACATACGTTATGTTGTCAGGCTGGAGTACTACAGGAAGACTAGCATGCCCTCATTGCATGGAGCATACAGAGGCATTCACTCTACCGTACAGTAGAAAACAATCGTGGTTTGATAACCATCGAAAGTTTTTACCACATGATCATCCATTCCGCCGAAACAAAAAAGCATTCACAAAGAATAAGCAGATCTATAGGTGGGCACCAGAAATGAAGTCGGGGGAGGAAGTTCTGAATGAAATAGAAGACTTGGGTTTGAAAAAGGTAACTGAAATTGAGGCGGAAGTATCAACAAGTAGACCTTCAAAGGGGTCTACCCAATCTGATTCTAGATGGAAAAAGATGAGTATCTTCTGGGATTTGCCCTACTGGAGCACTTTGTTGATTCGACATAATTTAAATGTCATGCACGTAGAGAAGAATGTGTTTGACAATATCTTCAACACTGTGCCGAATGTTAAGGAAAAGATAAAATATACCCCCAATTCAAGAGAAGAACTTATTCAAATTTGCAATAGACCAGAACTGCAACGTGACGAGAGAACGGAAAAATATCCAAAGGCCTGTTACATGCTTGACAATGCACAACGTGCTGTCTTGTGTACGTGGTTATCAAGTCTTAAATTTCCTGATGGATACTGCTCAAACATGAAATATTCTGTGAATATGGAGAAACTTAAAATGTTTGGGATGAAAAGTCATGATTGCCATGTATTGATGCAAAGAATTTTACCGATTGCATTTCGTGAACTTCTCCCGAACAATGTGTGGAAGACAATCACAGAATTGAGTTTGTACTTCAAGGAACTGACTTCTGGCAGCTTTAAATATGATGATATGTGTCGCTTGCATGAAAATATTCCAATCATTTTATGTAAGCTTGAACGCATATTTCCTCTAAGTTTTTTTGACTCAATGGAGCATCTACCAGTGCATTTGGCAGATAAAGCTCGGCTGGCGGGGCCAGTTCAATAACGATGGATGTATCCGTTTGAAAGGTACTTGGGTAAGCTAAAAAAATGTAAAGAATAAAGCTAGAGTTGAAGGATCAATATGTAATGTCTATTTAGATGAGGAAGCATCATTGTTCTGCTCCTATTACTTTGAGGATCATGTTATTACGAGGCACAATGTTGTGCCACATAATTATGATGGAGGCTCTGATCCTGCAGATGAAATTGATCCAGATAATATATCGGTATTCTTACTTCCTGGAAGGACTCTTGGAAAGTTCTCGGAGAGATATCTCGTTGAGAAGGAATACAATGCCGCTCGTCAATATGTTCTGGTCAATTGCAATGAAGTTACATATGCTTATTTGAAGTACGTATTTAATATTTTAATTGTTTTTATTACTTTAAGCTTTTTTCAATCACGAACTAACACTAGAACTTCTATTCTTGTAAGTGTGTTTATTGACCAACTAAAAGCATCAAATCCATCAATTTCAAGCATTGAGATTGATAGTAAGGTCGACAAAGAATTTGCCATTTGGTTTGAAGTATATGTAAGTGCTCTAGAATTTAATTAGTGTGAACATATACTAGAATTTCTTTTCTAGCACTCTAATTACTTGAAGTGTTTTATTGATTTCAAAGGTTAAAGATCTGACGAATCATATTGTGAATAAGTTCTTAATTTCTCTAGCAAAAGGACCACTGTGCCGCGTAAAGAGTTATCATGGTTATTATGTCAATGATTACAAATTTCACACGACTAATCATGAGACTCGAAGAACCACTATGAACAGTGGAGTGTGTATTAAAGGTTCCAATTATAGTACAAATGATGCAGATTTCTACGGTCGTCTTTTAGAAGTTGTGCAGTTGGAGTATACTGGACTACCTATTAAAAGGACCGCATTGTTCAAATGTGAGTGGTTTGATCCATCACCATTAGGAACAATGGTGCATAAGGACTTCAACTTGGTTTCTGTAAATCATAAGCGTTGATATAATAAATACGAACCTTTTGTTCTAATAAATCAAGCAGTGCAAGTATACTATTGTCCATATCCTAGTTTGAAACAGTCGAAGAAACATTGGTGGGAAGCTTGTAGAATTAAAGCTAGATCAACTATAGATGTGCCATCTAACTCAATAGTACCCCCGCTATTTCAAGAGGATGAGTTTGAACATTCCACCATTCCAATTTTGGACGAAGACCCACGTACAGTTCATCCAGATGGTGATCAGATTGAACTAATAGATGATGAAGATTCAGATGAAGAAATCATTATGTCGGATGATGAAGTTAATAATTCTAGTGAGAATGATTCAGACGATTATGATTCAGACGAATAGCATCGAGGTTTAATAATATTATTTGCATTGTGTGAATGCGTTAAATAAACATCAAGTTATATTTGTTTTTATTTGTTTTACTTTTTATGATATATTTATTTATATGGATTTAACAATTCTGTGAATTTACTTGCAGATGTCGTCTGGAGGACACGGTCACGGACGTGAAAGGGGTAGCCTCGGTTCAGTTGGCGAGGCTAGAGGTAGTACATGAGGAGGTTCTGGTCGGGGTCGAGCCCAGAGACGTGGTAGGAGCACAGCTTCACACGAGGTAGCACAGACTTCCACAGGTGGACGGGGACGTGGCTTGGGAGTTGGGACAGCTTCTGGGACTCCACCTGAGCAGCAGGTTTTCTTCACTACTGGTACGGCTGATGCGTCATCAGCCACAGGCTCTCCTAGCACTGCATGTGGTGGTGGTGGTGGTGGCAGGCAACGACTTTACTTGGTGGAAAAGAAGGGGATTAAGTATATTCATTTTATATAATTATGTTATTTTACTTGAAATATTTGCTGGTTTATTGAATTAACATCATAATTATGTTAACGTGTCGCATGTATTTTGAACCACAATTTCGCAGTGCCTCAACGATTTCAGCTACATTCAGAAGTTCTATGCACAAAGATGGATTCAGTTGGAAGCTAGTGCCCGAGGAGAAGAAGTTGGAATACTTTGAAGAATCAAGGTAATCTTATAAAATTATTACACTTTTTAGATATGAGATAATTGTTTGCTCATTTAAAGTATATTTATGTTTGTTTAGAAAGTGTTCTATTGGGAACCTGTTGAGGAAGAGCCAATTAAAGAATTGTGGAGGAAGAGAGCAGCAATTAGGTACAAAAACGTGATCAGTAACTTCAAGGCCGACTATTTAGCTCAAGAAAATAAGCATGCATACATTCCTGATTCAGACTGGGAGGGGTGGATAGCTTATTGGGAACCGGATGATGTCAAAGAGAAAGCCCGTAAAGCAAAGATGTGCAGATTGTCGGAGCCTGAGGGGCCAGGGACCGGCATTGCTACACACTTTGGAGGGTCGAGGAGTGCGCACGAGTATGCTGAATTGCTAGTAAGTATTTTTTTTCAAATTATAGTTATATTGTATTAGTTATTTGACTTTTGTATTATTAATCTTTCCCATTGTATTGCATGAACAGGCCAAAGAAAAGAATATGTCGGATGAACAAGTTGACTGGGAAGTTTTTTTGAGGATTCACTGTAAGAATGGAGACTATACATCAACAAGGGCAAAACGAATTGCTGTAAGTTTTTAAATATTTTTAAAGTACTTTACAGCTTAATTGTTGATTGTATTTTATGTTTATTAATAATTGACATGTATTTGGTTATAGGAGAGGGTGTACCAACTTGCACACGAAAGGAGTGAGCTACAAGATTCTACTGAAGAGCAAGAGATCGATATGAATGCAATATACATCGAGGTGGCCAAGGAAAACAGCAGCAAGGGGAGAATGCTAGGTTTAGGAGATCGAGCATCAATGTACACAAGTTGTGGATCTCGCTCCTCTGGTGGCTCAGTAGTGTCATCAGGCGTTGACACGGAGGCTATGACATAACAGTTGTCCTCGTTGCAGACTGAGCTGCAGGAAGAGAGGAGCGAGCGTGTCCGGATAATGAAGCATATGCAAGCTGAGCGTGAAGAACGGATGCAGTTGGAGGAGCGAATGCAGAGATAGGCTGCTGAGTCAGCTAGGATGAAAGAACAACTCGACATGATTATGCAGCAGTTCATGAGATCAGGACACCCACCATCTTGACTGTAGTTTTTATTACTGTAGTTTTTATTTGAAAACTGAATATTAGATACTTTGTTGTGTTAGATGATTCAAACATTAGTCATTATATATGAAATAATTTCGTTATTTCATTGCGTATTTGTATTGAAAATAATATATATATGTGTTCTTGATTGGGTCTGATTTGAACAGGTGGTTGGAAATAAAATAAAATAAATTATTGGCGGAAAAAAAAAATTCCCGACGGACTGGAGACGGAAATTAATAGTACGAACAAACTCAAAATCGCCGACGGATTTAATTCCGTCGTCAATTAACGACGGACTTTTCCATCGCCATTCCGTCGTTAACGACTTTAAATCGCCGACGGATCTTATTCCGTCGTTAACGCCTTCAAATCGCCGACGAAATATAGTCCGTCGTCTCCGATCCGTCGCCGGTACGGCTCCAGGACGACGAAATGGTGACCATTTTCGACGACGGAATTTTCCGTCGTTAGTCCGTCGTCGAATCTCCCGACGGAATGAGTTCCGTCGTTAATTTCACCGGCGACCAAGAAATTGACGTCGAATTTGATCCGTCGGGAGAGTAAATCGGTGACGAAAATTATGGCGGCGGTGACGGAAATTTCCGTCGTTAAATTGGTATTTTTTGTAGTGTGGAAGAATATTTTCCGCATAAGTTTGTCTAAAATTGTGTTGTTTGAAATAATAACTAACGAAATCGTACACAAACAAACCATTGCTAGCAGGCCTGTTACAATAACGAAAATATTATTAAATGAAATTTAAAAGAAATTATAGCCAAAGATAAACAATTACCTTATAGCGGCGACGACATGCTTACATGGAATCTGATCCTCATCAAACTTCCGACACTCACATGTCCAACTCTCAAGGTCGACTTGATAAGGAAATTTTTTTCTTCTTCGACTTTATAAATATGTGTTGTGGTAGCTCGAACAGTGAGATGGACATGACTAGCTTGCACAAATAAAGAAAGCTTATCGAAAGTATTCTTTGTCAACTCATGATCTCTCGATGTAGGTTCTTCCCGCCTCTCATCGAACCAATTCTCCAGAATTCTGTGAAATATTTCAAGTAACGAGCAAACTGGTAAACGTCTGGCCCACAACAAATTAGAGTTCAAGACTTTGGCTGCATTGGAGGTCAGAAAGCCATAGCGTCGTATGGCACACTTCGACCTAGCCCACTTCTCAGGTCCAATTTGAGAAAGTCGTCTGTAAGCCCCATTAGGGCTTTCAACATGCAGCTTCGAAAAGAGATTTTTGAACTCTTCAACCCGATAACAGTATGCCGCTTGTTTGAAGAGTGTGGCAACAGTAGCGCCGTAGCCTATTAGATTTTTCTGTAGATGGTGGTAGCACAACCCATGCACTGCATTCGGATAGACGGCTTGAACAGCATTCTCGATGCTCTTATGTTGGTCACTTAAGATGGGTCCCGTCAACTACAATCACCGGCCGAAGATGCTCAAATGCTCGAATACTCTGTCCGAGGGCAACGAACATGTGACAGAACACTCCTTCACTAGTCATTTGCAAGTCATAAATAGTCCCTGAATTACGCTGCTTCAACAAATACAGATATGATGGGAGCCTCTGATACGACTTGTCAAAGTCGCCGTACGTCTTCTCTATCGCTATGTTCCTCGTCCGAAGAGCGAAGCTGTATAACATCTCAACACCGTACCTACTACGCATCTCTGTAATCATCTCCTTTGGCCTCAAAGTGACACCCTCACCGACTAATTTTTTAGCAAAATAAAATGCAGCAACCTCAGAAGTCACCGACCGTGCAGCAACATGATTCAAGTCCGTGTGACAACTGTGATCCAATGTCAACTTACTGATTCTCCAAAGAGTTGCTCCCTCACAAGCACACAATCTAAACGTGCAATTTTCTCTACCACTTCTGCAGATGAACACCACACGTTTTTTTGCGAAACTATCAGTGGCACACTCTAACATGTTCTCCAAATGATACATTCCTACAGCTATCCTCAACTCTTCCTTGGATCGAAATATAGACCCCACCTCGAGCTGACCAGTGACTGGCGGAGGCTGCTCAACCCATCCCAATGGTAATGCGCTGTCATAGTCGGGAAATAGAATGATCCAATTGCACAGTGAATGCTGACTCTTAGCATCGGTTCCAGACTGATGATGGTCCGATGAGAAGTATCGTTGCCCGATAATTCTATCCATTTGTGCCGGTTGTCGAACCCAAGCAAAAAACTCCTCTGTCAGTGAATCAATCAAGTTTTTGCAACGATCTTTCTCTTCATCTTCGGATGTAGACACTGCCTCGTCTTCATATTCCTCGTCTTTCTCATCTTCAAATGGCATGCTATGTTGTGGCATGATATGGTCTATGTTGTCTTGCTCTACTCCCGAGCTGCTACCTCCCATATTAACCTCGGGGATGAATGAGCCGCTGTTCTCAATCACATATACCTCCGGATCTACTTTGTGTTCCACTAGCAATCGAAGTAATTCGGTATTACCTTGCAATAAAACTTTTACTTTGTTGCCGTTGGCTATGCGTGTCAAATACCATAATACATACTCAGTCTCATTTCGACCACCCAAACCATCTCTAATAACATCTACGAGGTTAGCTCGGCTAACTTTGCCCGCATCAATGTAGCCAAAAAAGAAATCTCCATCTATATACGTTGAGCGCTCCCAACAACTGCCGTGATGTATCAAAACACGCTGCCACGACATCTGCGATTAACAAAAGACAAAAAGAATCGTCAGCAATCAATTGAATTCATTTTTAGGGTTTCGCCTACTATGCCCACGACCGCTGCAACGATCGTGGGCACGGTCGTGATCACGGTCATGGCAGCGGTCGTAGGCATGGCTGAAGCCCAGAGAAAAAAAAACTAAAAACCCTAGATCGTGAGCATGATACTCTTAGCTTTTTGAACTTATTTTACCCTTGCATAAACATGAAATTTATAATTCTATATCAACAAATAAACATATTTCATGCAAATATTCATAGTACTAAAACCCTAATGTTATCTTAAGAACGTGCCATTAAAATCTAAAATCATGTGCGGCCTATTTAACATAAAATAAGCAATATTCATGCTCAACATACATATCATCATGAAATCAAACCAACAAACAATCATAAAAGCCGACAACACCATCGTGGGGTTTAAATCATCATCGTGTTCACGGTCATGACTACATCGTGACCTTAAGGTCACGTTCCTCAAAAATATATTTTTCGACTACTATACGTATTATGCTTACCTTTATATAAGATGGAAACACGAAGGCACCGCCTTGAAGTTGATCTTCCCTTTTGACCGATGTTTCGAATGGTTTTTATGAGGATTTTCGTTTCTTTTTCTTGTGTCTTTTATCTATATTTTGAAGAAAATATTGGTTGATAAATGTTGATTTTATTGATGTTATGTGATTTAAATAATAGCTCTTTGCACCAACAAACTTTCTTACAAGAATTTATTAAAGTAGCTTCATTAAATACCTAGTACATCCGAAAATCTTCACCAAATCCGAATTTGCAGGGTCAATAAATGGAGGGTTTTGGAGATACGATGCTGGACACGACCGTGGCCACGATCGTGGCCACCATCGTGATCACGATCGTGATGAAAATCGTGGCCACGATCATCGCACTCCGGCGTCACCACTGTCGTCCCGCGTTGACCAAGGGTTATTTTTGTCTTTTGAGTGATTTTGGTATACAAAACATCTACTTTTATAAATAGGATATATAACTTGTGGCTTTTATGCTTTGGCATTTAAAAATAGATTAACACACAAAAAAACAAGTAAAATGAAAACGATGACAAGAAATTGCTCTTTGATTCTGTAGAAGGCGATTAGTTTTCGAATGAAGGGGTATGGAGATATCTAAATACTAAACGGTGAACAAATTAAGCACAAAAACTGAAAAGTAAAAAGAAAGAGAAAAATTAAACAGAGAAACAGAAAACTGCAGCTAGCGCAGTGAGCTCGAAGATCGATCTAACAGTTGAATCAAGTATCGGTTTTTGGATTCCGAAACGAAAGACTTGCGAAAACTGTAAACTTGCAACTGCAGAAAACCCTAGTTTCTTTGCGGAAAACATGTAGAAATGTACGCCTAACTCCATTTTTTGATACGGAAAAAAAAATATTGTTCTTGTACTTGAATCAAAACATGAAAATTTCAGATCGAAAGCATATACCTCTTCCGTGAAAATTATGAGGAGAATCACGCAAACTGAAGAGAATTTCTTGAATAAGTGCAATTTCAAGACTTCGTGAGAAATGGTAAATAGAAAAAAACGAAAGAAAAAGTTGAGGAAGCTGTGGAGAATCAGTGAAATATGATTTAGGGAATCGCATATATGTTTGCGAAGAAAGGAGAAATTTGAGAATGGCGATGGATTGAGCTGAGAATCTGTATAAATGGCACCTCACGCACTGCAAACCAACACGCAGCGGCACTTAAGAGAGAGAAAATGTTGTCCTTGCAGCAGGTAAAATGACTGATATGCCCCAAGGTAAAAATACCTATATCCTACTCGTTAATTTTCTTTTTATTTATTTTACATTTCTAAGAATTTAAACTTTTTGATTTCAAAAAAAAAAAAAAAAGAATTTAAACTTTTTTTTTTGAGATGGAGACTTTAGTTACACACACACACCCCCCTTTATTATGGAAATTATTTAAAAAAAAAATCAGCGAATTGGGTTCAATTGATCTCGCCACTTATTTAATTACGACAGATCTTAATTTAATTATTAATTTATTTAAGATAAATATGTGGAGTTGTATTTAGCTCCAAAATTAAAGTTTGATTATATTTAAAACAAACTCAAACCTTTGTCTTTCAACTCACAACACACAATATGACTACACCTTTAATTTGAATATAGTGAAATTGATGTTTTCATATATTACATGAAATATGTGTATGCTCAAATTTGTAGCACATCGAAGGACGGAAAAAAAAAATACAAAAAGAGGCTATATATATTTCTAGCACCAAAAAATAAATAAAATATTATATATTATTTTAGGGAAATAAAATATTATATTTAGTTGATCAAATTGAGTATAAATAAAAGAGTATCCAAAAGTAGGCAAGTCCCAGATCGTCCGGACACAATTTTTTACATAACTAAATATTTTGGTTGTATTTCATATTTCCCTATTTTTTAAGTACATAACTTGTTCCAAAATGCATAAATGTACGTAATTTTAACTGTTCGTTCTTAAAATTCTAGACCCGCTGTAATTAGTTCTAATTAGAACTAATTACAGCGGGTCTAGAATAAACGAATGTAATCGCTCAAATCAAAATTTCATGCACGCGTACTTAATAGTTAATTCAATGCATAGCGCTTTATATTTCATCTTCATTTTTTGGAATTGGGCGCGTGAGGCACTGAGGCGTGAGGGGTTTTGGAGGTTTGCGGTATACTTAATTACATAGGAGCTAAAGTATATTATGCGTTTCATTTTATTTAACATAAGGGATTAATTTTTGCTATTTTGAATGTAGGCCATTAATTTATCCTTTTTTAAAGAATTTTTTATTTAAATTAATATTTAATAAAATAATATTCCATCTGTCCCGCTATTAATGACTTACTTTCTTTTTGTCCCACTATTAATGACTTAGATTCAAAATAGTAAAAATTAACTCATCAAAATGTGTGGACTCTACCACTTTTTTATCTTTTACACCTTCTTCTTAATTCTCGTGCCCAACAATAATGAGCCATTAATAGCGGAATGGAGGTAGTACTATGTTCCTCTACATATTTTCGACGACCACATGTACGACGGCATGTACATGTGTATGATTCCAGCTACCATGTAAGATCTGATTTCCCCCAATTTACAAATTGTGGAAAAATTGAACAAATTCAAAAGTTGGTGATTTTACAAGAAAAATTCAAAAGTAATGTGCAAAATGAAAGTTTGACCAAAGTTCGTGTATTTACATGCATTTTTTTTAATTTTATTTCATAAATGTCAATTTTTACTTAATCAAATTATGAAAAGTTATGTGCTACATACTTTTCATGAGCACATTTCATGAGCAACATTCTTGTATTGTCCATATTATATAAATTTATTCAATTTTTGATATTATATTTTATTCTAATACTTTAAAAATTGTTATTGAGACATTAAATTTATAATTACATGAAAATCAAAGTTCTATTAGTTCTATTTATTTATGAATATGAAGTTAAAGGGTAAAGATCAAATTGAGCTTTAATTTGTATGTAATATGTAAAATTTAATTCCTCAATAATAATTTATAATGCCTTAAAATAAAATACAATGTCATAAATTAAATAGAATAATATTAATTTGTACAAAATGAGAGTAACGCTCATATAAAAGGTATTCATAGAAGGTGAGTAGCACATCACTATCAACTTATATCAACCTCAAATGTTTCGTATTAGTGATTTAGTGTTATTGTCCGATAAATCTTTAGCATGTCGTAGTTATATTTGACTCGACCAATTTTTTTTTTATGGAACTACTCGAACACAATTATAATAATATCAGTTGTACAAACTTAACTATAAATATGGGGAAAAATTATATAAATTACATGATATAGAAAAAGAAAACTTGAAATGAACTTAATTGAAAAAATATGGCATATTTTACGAATTAGAGTGAAAAGATAAAAAGAGAATAACCAAGCTAACTCTATGAGTCAACTAGGATAGGTGGTGAGGAAGTTTGGGCGTCTTCCACAGAAATCTCAGTGACATCGTCGACGGAGATGGTGATTCCCGGTGCCGGAAGCAGCCTCTCGGCAACGCCGTTGCAGAGCATCTCCTTCTCCAGATGTTGGCAATAGCTCTCAAATACTCGAGAACTAACGGTGACATCAAAGTCTAACAAGAAAAGTAGCTCTAATTCTAATTTATTTAGCTCGGAATTGCTCACTCCACCAACTCGAGCGTAGAATGCATTGTTGTAGTGACTGCAATAATATTACCATTTGTTTTTTAGATAATCATATCGTAGACTAATATTTTTTCTAAATATAAGTAATTATTGTAGTGTAAATAACCATTTTAATCATAAACTCCCATTTATCGATGAACTATCAAAAATATTATTAAAATCATGAACTAAAATTTTTGTATCAAAACTATCCCCAAATCCATTTTCTGGCTCCGGAGTGTCGACGTGGCATGCCGGAAGAATTTATATGCAAATAAATATCTAAAATTATGAATTGACAGTAAAAAGTAATTAAATACGCAAACAACAATTTCGAAAAAAAAAAAAAATACTCACGCATCATCGAGAATTTTGGAAGCAACCATGACGCTGGTGACGAGCAATCGATGAACATTGAGCGAAACCACCAGCGAATCCGGATAGCGGTGTAGCAGCCGATCGATATACACGAACGCCACCACGAAGCACGACGGACTGCAGCTCGTGTACTTGTATATCCTCTCCACGTACTTATCCAGTCCGATCGCCGGCGCTCGGACGCCGTGGAACGCGCTCAGGCTCTTCCCGTAGCCTCCGCCGCCGCTCAATTGGTCGTTCCGAGCGACAAGCTTCTCCAGCACGAAGGAGAGGACGGTGAGAACTCTCGGCGTGATCGAAGCGTCGTAGCTGCTTGGCTCCGTCAGCCGCGGCTGGTGGTGCTGCGGTTCGCCGCCGCCGGGTAACATCTACAGTAGCATTGGGTGGTGGCGGTGGGAGCATTTTGACTGTTTTTATCGTAACGGTTTGATTTGAGGGAAGGGTTTAGCTGCGAAGCTATCTTATCTGCTATGGGGTAATATGGAGCTGCCACGTGGCGCTTGCATCCGCCATTCAACGATTTAGATTAGAGATAATTGTTAGATAAATCATAAATATAGCTTTATTTGTTAATGTTGTTAAAAGCGTAATAGAAAATCTAACAATTTATTTGGTAAGCGGTTTCAAATTGTTGTTGATAACAAAAAATTGTTTAAACTTTATATCTATCAGATAAACTTTATATCCTTAAAAAAAAAAAGATAAACTTTATATATGTATAGAAAACTTAGATTGAAATCGAGGCTGATTTTATGCGCGCGGTACGACACAAAATGAAATTGAAATGCAAGAACGTTGTGTGGTTTGCCACCATTGCAAGGAGTTTACTAAAGTGCACTTATAAGTAGGGATGACTCTTTGTCATGAAGAAGAAAAAAAATCGAAATGCTCTTTTTGTACTTATTATATTATGTAATCAGAAAAGTATTGCATAACTAGCAATTTAACTTATTGGGATACTATAATCAGATATTACAATTCATAAGTTTGAATCATATCAACGTTTTATGTCAATCTATCATATTGAATTGTCATTGTCTTTTCTAATTGAGTGAGTGATAATCTAATTAAGCTAATTAGTTACTCATCGATTAAGTGTACAACCTATCCGAACAAATAAATATTGAAAACTTTATATAAATTATAGATTGCCAAATATATCAAAATAACCCAAACTATCTTTGGTTACACTAAAATAACCCATACTTTCACTATTACATCAAAATACCCAGACTTTCAAAAATTATAATTACCCTTAATGTAGGCGTTAAATTGCTGCTTTCTAAACAAAATAACTCTTCTTTCTTTGTTTTACACGCATTTTTTTCATAAAATTTATAAAGCACAATTAAACTCTTTTCATCATTATTTTCTCTACACATCTTGCTTGGTGTTCAATTTTGAGCAGCCATAGTATATTATACGATAAAAAGATGAAATATTTAAATATATTTAAAAGATGACACATAAGAGTGCAATTCTGGTTTGGATCCATAAAATATAAGTAATAATACTTGTTGGCTGATTACTAATAATATAAATTTTTGATAGTTTGGATTATTTTGATGTGATAAAGAAAGTATGAGTTATTTTAGTATAAACATTCATAATTTGTGTTATTTTGATGTATTTGGCCATTATAGATTGCACCCATAAGTAGCAAATTAATGAAAAAGACACATTAGTATGACAATGTCACATTAGATTAAGCATTTGAAAGAGAAACATTTTAGAAGAAATTCCAACACATTAAACACGGAAAAGGACAACGGCGTCGTTGAAAGCAAGAAGACAAAAAAACCTCCGCCGCCACGTCAACATTCTGTGATCTCACGAAACGCTCTCCCGAATTCCACGGCTGACGTGGCAAAAACGTGTGGGCGGAGTCACTCCCCTCAATCTTCGGACGAAATTACCGTCCGTGCCATAGAGCGAGTCCACAGCTTCGGTTGTTGTCCACCTCAGCATCATTGCATATCAGCATACAAAGCTTAATCCAACAGCCCACATCCCGCCACGTGGCCAAAGCCCACAACCTCGTAAATAAATACGACTACTCTAAAATCACTGTTCTTTCCCCCTAATAATTTAACTGCGATAAATGGATCATCACTTCATGTTTTATTTCTTTTTTGAGAAGAAATGGATCATCACTTCTTAGATGTTGGTTGATTCGCATTTATTTTAATTAAATTTCGAGAATTGGATTTAAATTATTTTTCTTATAAATACAACCTCGATCGAGACCACGTTATTGTATATATATCAGTTCTAAATTCATGCATGATTCTGATTCATCTGCTCATTTTTGAGATGAAAACTTCTCATTGTTAATGATGAAAATATCCACATTTTTGTGGGAGAGAGTTAATCAGTTGTCATTCGATTCCAAGAAAAGAGAGAATTAATCCAGAGAGAGAGAGAGAGATATTAATGGCTGAGCCGCTGTGTGAGTTTTGTAGGGTGGTGAGGGCGGTGATTTACTGCAAATCCGACAGCGCGCCGCTGTGTTTGAAGTGCGATGGCAGCGTGCACGCCGCCAACGCCTTGTCCCGCCGCCACCTCCGCTCCCTAATCTGCGACCGGTGCATCTCGGAGGCGGCGGTGGTCCGGTGCCTCGACGAAAAGATCTCCCTCTGCGAGGGCTGCGACAACGGCTGCTTCCCGGCTGAGCACCGCCGCGCCAAGCTGAGCTTCTACAGCGGCTGCCCCTCCATGGAGGAGCTGTCGAAAGTGTGGCCTTTCGCTCTTAAAGGGACTATTTGTCACCCAGAATTTGGTGGGAATGAAGCAAACACTTTGGACGAGATTCCGCCGTTTGTGAAGTTCGCGCAATGGCCCATTCCGTCTCCGCCGCCGTCGGCGGCGGCCGCACTGCCGTCTGAGCTTCCACTCAAATTTCCTTACTCGTATTGCACTTCATTTAGCAGAGATCTCATCTCTTTCCTACCTCAAGAATCTAGTTTAGAAAAGGTAATCAACTAAAAATTTCAATTTTTAATTTTTTTTATCGTTTAGTTTATTACGTACTTGTTATTTTGATTTGATTTTTTGTGACAGAATTGCGGCGAAACTATCAAAGATTTGGGGATTAATGGCGAAAGTGAGGAGATATGTTTGAGCTTCGAGAGTGGTTATGAAATGTTTGAAAATCTTCAAAACAATGAGTCAAGATTTCACTGCGATGATGGAGGATTAACTGCTCTGTTAATGGAGAACAATACTTCTGTTACAGAATCCAACATCACTCACATTGAGAGTGCCATAGAGGTGCTCTTCAAATCCCATATATACTAATCCTTCTTCGTGTTTCTGTTGCTCGTTTTTTGTTACACGAGATTTTAATGGTTGTGTGACATTGTGTAATGATCAGTATGTGTAATGTGTGCGTATATATATGCATTAACTAGGCATCCACGTCAGCACAACGCGACTGCATTGGGCTGCAGCATCCTCCTCCTCCTCAGGTTGGTGGGGCGACAAACTTGATGCAGGCAATGAGCTCGAGTGGTAGTTGCATGCTGATGAACCCGAATCTTGGGCTCGGATTTGCAAACGGGCAAGCTCCTTCGAGCTTGCCTCTATTGACTAGCATCACAGGAGAGAGTAGTGTGTCTGAGTATCAAGATTGTGGATTGTCACCTATGTTTCTGACGGGTGATTCGCGGTGGGACTCAAATTTTGAAGCAATGAGTAGTCCTCAAGCGAGGGATAAGGCCAAGATGAGGTACAATGAGAAGAAGAAGACGAGGACGTATGTCATCTACTCAATTTATTCCATTTTATGCAGAGATAGTACTAATGATGTGTGGTTTTTGCCTGGATTATATGTGTGTTTTGTGTTTTCATTGTTGTCGTGTTGAACGAATCGCGTGTTTTATGTGATTGTAGGTTTGGTAAACAGATAAGGTATGCTTCGCGCAAAGCTAGGGCAGATACAAGAAAACGCGTTAAAGGTAGATTCGTGAAGTCTGGAGAGACGTATGACTATGATCCTGAAGGAGCACTGCATTTTCAAGCCTAAGGTAGTAATGTTTCCTCCACAAATTTAACTTGATTTTGTTGGATAAATCTCAGTTTCATGTGATGAGTTTGAAGATGAACTTACTTAAGGTTCATGTATATATAGTACATTTTGCTGTCAAATATTTTGGAGTTTTTTATAATGTACAATGATCTAGACTAAGGTTTTTGTCTGGGTATTATAGTACATTTTGCTATCAAATATTTGAGTTTAAAAAAAAATTACAATGAAGAATAATTCGTGTTGTGCATGCGCCTTTGTATGGATATAAACACGACTTCTGAAACATTTCAACCATCGGAATGCAGATCAAAGGGATGAGAGGCTGTTGAAACCGCGCGCTGCCTGGACCTGTGAGAAAATTCTTCATGACTTAAGGTTAGTTGTGAATTCTTGATATATGAAGATTATATGCAGCAAAGAATAATATGCTGATTTTGATCTCTGTTCTTGAAGGGCCTCAAGTTGGGAGATGAAGTTGTTTATGAGGCTATGTGCATGAGAGAGAGAGAGAGAGAGAGAAAGGGAAAACAGCACAAAAATTTGAAGGGCCCTTGTTTCTTGCAAGACATTATTATTACAAGAATATCAGTATAGTACATAGTACATATACTGCTATTTCAATAATTTTTTCAAGGTTTTATGAGATTGAAAACTATAGAAAAAAAAAAAGATCATTTTTTAATCATGTTTTCAATTTTTTCTGTCTGGAAACAAGCCTGCAGAAACCTCAGCAGGGGTTCTTGCTGTGTTTTGATGATGGCAAATTTTGCCGAAATTTTTGAGAAAATGTCAACTAAAGTGACTTGGTTTAATGAGCTTTTAAGGCTGATGTCGAGTTGAGTATCGAGTAGTTTGGTTGAACGAGCTTTTAAGGGCTGATGTCGAGTTGAGTATCGAGTGGTTTGGTTCGATTGATTTTAGTCGGAAGGGTGGATTTCAATTTAAGACTCCTTGTAAGCAAAGATGAAGCTATCCCCTGCCTTTAGTTTGGTGATTTCTTGAACCAGTGTGACAGGCCTAGTAATTTCATAGTTTTAAACAGTAAAATTGAGAATTTTCTTTTAATTTCTTATGTAAAAAAAAAATGCATAATCATATTTTAGAGTTATTCAACTATGAAAGGATAATAATAAGATCGTGATATATAAATTAATTAATGAATGCTACTTAATGAAATAGAGTAAGCTGAAAAACACAACTTGCGAAAATTTAGAATCAATAGCACAAAAATGGAAAGGAGCAATAAATAGTTTACATCCTCTCTCACATTCACATGGTTTATTAGGTGAAATGAGATACATAATAAAGAAATACTGGGAAGAGTAAAATTTAGAATCAATAACAAAAAAAATGGCAAGGAACTAGTGCAAATGTTCTATTATTTGCATTTGCTTCTGTTAGTTAAATGAAAAACGAGACTGAAATATGATACGCAACAAGATAATCTCATATTTTAACCCTTTAAGTAAAATGAAATATGATATTGAAATAGTCCAAACGCTCTAATTACTAGTTTTTAGATATTGAAAGTTTCTAGTGCAACCACCCTTTCTATAGCTGAAACCCACTCTCATTTATTGTTTTAATTCGTTTGCACATTTTAATTAAGGATTTTGTTGAATATGTTGGTGTTCAAATATTTGAATAAACCATGTAACTGGGCTCAAAAAGCTCTATTCATGGAATTAATGTGGGACGTGATCTGTAAAAAGTTTCAGGGGTAAGAAATGTGAAATATTTTATGAGAATGCCACCTTGCGTCTCAAGTTTGGTCATTGGTGAGTGAGTGGCTAAGTTGTGCTCTAACAACCTCTCCGGATTTGTGTAACCATTTTGGATATTTCATCATGGAAGGCTAAAAGACAAGTGGAAAAAAGGTACTAAATTTAATTTGGCAATGCACTGTTTGGAAGATTTGGAAGGCGAGAAACGAGTTTATCTTTAAGGAAATCAATTCGGATATCACTAAGATTGTGGAAGGTGTGAAGATTAACTCTTGGAAATGGCTACATACAAACTTCCCGTGTTCTTTTTGCTACTCTTTATCTAGATTGGTGTCTTTGCCCAAGAGATTATATCCCTTCTAATCTGTAATTATGTTCCTCTGTACTTTGTGAGGGTTGAGTACCCCTTGTATTTGTACTCATCATTTATATATTTTTCTTGACCTTTCAAAACAAAACAAACAAAAAAACTAACTGATCTTCGATGATTCTAATAAAAATTTAAAGTAATGTTTATAAAGTAATTTTTTTGTGCTTTGTAATTTAGAGCTTTCATAATTTAGATATAATTGAAATTGCGACTTTGATTATACCAATATTACTTAAAGATTCCCCTTATTACGAATAGTTCCAAATCATTGCAAAAAGAAGTTTCCCAAAATTTGATCCAAATTAGTCAAAGTTTTGGAAAATAACATTATAAGAAATGTCAAACATGTCGACGTAATTGTCAAAATGGGCATTTATTTTTAAGCTGATTTATTCAATATAAGCTTCTGGATGACTCCATCTTCAACGTCCTTGTAAACATTCTTCTAAATTTATTTATTTCTTGAAACTTTGCCATATAGTTCTTGGTATGATTCAAATTGGATTCTCTTAGATATCCACTATTCCACTCCCTGCAAATCAAACAATTAGCATTAAGGTAGTTTGATTTGTCACGTACGTAGTTTTACCTGTAAGGTTGAAAATGAAAGGTTCTAAGAAGTTTTTAAGATATATAATCCCCTCAAAGTCCGGATAGTTTTTTTCTTTTTTTCTTTTTGGGAATTATATGATATATATATAGGGGAAGGATCATATACAAAGTCCTTTCCCCGTAAGAGATGAGAAACAATCATATCCATCCATTTTTCATGATCTATGGTCAACATTTATTTTAGTATTTTTATTATATTAAATCCTATTATATAGGATGGAAGGCAAATTTCGTATTTTATCTGTTAATTATGGGCGGTTTTTCCCCTAAAATGAGGGGTTTTGGATTAGTTATTTCTAATTCACGCCATTCTAGTTGTTTATTTTTGTTCTATCCACAGAGGTTATTTTTTTATTTCAATTTACTCATTTCATTAAATTATTTTAATGTTAATAGCAAAAATCAGAATTTGCAAATTTAGTACGTAATTGTTAGTTTTGGGAAATGCATTACGTACCCTAAAGCCTAAAATGCATTATAGAGTAATACATAATGCATTTTGTGGAATTGTGCATTTATCAGTTTTTGACTTTGAATTACTCTAAAACCTTAAAAAGATGTTTATATATTTTATCTTAGTCATCAATATATTAATTCTTCATTCATAATTTTACTCATTAAGTTGTTTAATACACAGTGTTTCAAAAAAAAAAAAAAACGAAGATCAATCCAATTCATTTCTCACTATTTGTCAGAGTGCATTACTTTAATGCACAAATATGAACTCGTTCTTATATGAGTTCATAGGAACTATGCAGTTTATCACTTCGGAAATGCACAAAATGCAATACTTTAATGCACAAATATGGCAAAGAATAAATTGCAGTAATTTAATGCACAAATATTAAATACATTTTTAATGCACAATCTACAATGATATAATGCACAAATTAAATTTCGACAATAATAAAAAAGATTAGCAATTCAATTTTTTCATTAACATGAATTTGTGCATTGACTTCTGTGATAAAAATGCATGGTTCCTACGGACTCAAATAAAGATGAGTTCTTATATGATCCTTTCCTTATATATATATATATATATATATATGGTATGGATCTGGTGAGAACCACCCCTTATATGAGAAATAGGAACTAATCTAGACCCTAGATCACCATCATCCAATAGACATAATAACTCCAGCTCCAATATACAACTTATGCACCTTTCATAAGAAAATTGACACATTAGGGGTATAACAGTAAAATAATTACAACATCACAATCAATATACGGAAGGTAAGTTTCTCAGATTTTATCCCTCTCTGGTTTGATCTTCCATCCCTCTTCTCTTCCTCTCTTCCTCAACACCACCACCACCACCACCACCACCACCCACCATCACCGTCGCCGGACACTACCATTGCCACCACCATCACTGCCGCTCTATTTTCCTCCTTCTTCTTCTTCTTCTTCTTCTTCTTCTCTCTCTCTCTCTCTCTCTCTCTCTCTCTCTCTTCCCTTCTACATCTGCAACATATATTTTGCTGTTGTAGAGGAACCGCCGCCGCCGCCGCAATCGCCACCACCGCCAAGGTCGTCTTCTTCTTCTTCTTCTCTCTCTCTCTCTATACGTCTCTCTCTCCTTCCTCCCAGATCTGCAACACATTGATATTGTAGACGATGATTTTCTTGCTCAGATTATCATCGGTGTTGTCATCGTCGGCTTCATCGATGTGGTGGTGGAAGATATCGTTGGTCTTGTTTTTATGTATTTTGAACAATATTGTAATGCATTAACTATAGTAATTTAATGCATTAATTAGTCCTGTTACATAAATCATATTTTACTGCACAGAGTTCATAATTCAGAACAAGTTTCAGTACGTTTAGTTATCATTTTTATGTTTTCTTATGATGTAGCAACGTTGGTGCACAACAGAAAATTAATCAACAACTAGATATGACAAATCAAGTTGAACAAAAATAAAATGATTTTATTTTTATTTAAAATACCAATTCATATGTGACATATCTAGTTGTGAAATTTAATACATCATTTTCTGCTTATTATTAATGCATTATTGCACATTGAATCCGTCATTTAGAAAATTATAAAATATGCATCAAAATTTATTGTCTGAACCTTCACTTGAAAATACACAATATAATGCATAAATTTATACAATTTAATGCACAAATATCATTTATATAATGATAATTAGTTCAGTGTTTAGAGTTATGCATTGCATTATTAATATTAATGCATTTCAATAATATTGTTTATGCATTATAAGTTGATGTATTATTGTATCAACAAATCTAAAATGTAATGCATAAATTTAAATGTTGTAATGCACAAATACTATATATGTAATGCATTAATTGTGATATCGCGTCTAATTGTGATATCGCGTCTGACACACTATAACAATATTATTTAGAGATGCAAAATCGTGCTATAATGAATGATACTGCATGAAGACAAAATGTACAATGTAATGCATAAATTTAAACAATACTCCCTCCGTCCCAATAGCAAGGTCTCACTTTCCTTTTTTGGCTGTCCCAATAGCAATGTCTCATTCCAAAAATGGAAATAAT
The DNA here is from genome assembly GCA_031470985.1 of Agastache rugosa. Lineage (NCBI taxonomy): Eukaryota > Viridiplantae > Streptophyta > Magnoliopsida > Lamiales > Lamiaceae > Agastache > Agastache rugosa. The sequence continues at coordinate 22,123,522 of CM062607.1, forward strand.
TAACTCTTTAAAAGTTGTAGGACCTACCACTTTTTCTCCACATTTTTTTCCTTTTACTCTTGTTTCTTAATAACCGTGCACAAAGTAAGTGAGACCGTGCTATTGGGACGGAGGGAGTATATTGCAAAACAACGATAACAATGAGTGATATTGCATGTAGGAAAAATACACAATGTGATGTAAAATATAAACAATGTAATGCACAAATATCATATACGCAATGCATTAATTATGATAATGGATATTTCCCTATTATGTGCATTTACAATTTTATATAGATGCATTACGTAAATCGTATTAATGCATCATAAAATTGTACCCAAAACATCAAGTAATAAATATGACTACGAACTATGATATCACATACGATTATGAATATGATATACGTAATATATTAATTGTAGTACACACTTTATAAATCTTGTTTGTTTTTTATAAACATGGGGTGTAAAAAATATTATTTGTTCTAGATTAATGCATCAGAAATGTGATATTGATGCATCACTTTACACTAATTAATGCATCACTTTACACTATTTTGTGCATCTCGATTTTGCACAGGATAAAACAGCGAAAATTACCATAGTAACCTTACTTAAGTAAAAAAAGCGGGATTGACCAACTAAAGCGGGTTTGACCAATTAGTTATTAGATTAAATCATATCCATAGATCTTAGAGGATGGATGGCTTGAATTGATTCCTAATTCTCATATAAATAGGAGTTCCTATTTGATCCTCTCCACATATATATATATATATAGGGAATATATATATATATATATATATATATAGGGAGTGGATCTGGTAAGAACACATCTTATATGAGAACGTAAGAACAATACATTTTTATTATATCGGAGATGCATAAAATGCAGAAACTAAATGCATAAATATTTTAATGCATAAACTACAATAACTTAATGCATTAGCATTTAAATGCATAAATTAGAGTAATTATATGCACGGTTAAATCTGGACCGTAGATCAACAAGGATCAAGGGTCCAGATTTGTTCTTATTTCTTACCTAAGAAAGTGTTCTTATTTGATCCGCGCTCTATATATATATACTAGCAATGGATTACATGCGTTGCACATATAATCTCTCATTTAATATGATTAATTTATTATAAATAAAATATATTCGATTACAATTTTTGTTAAGTTATAATATTATTAATTATTCATTATTACTTCAACAAAATGTTAGTACAATTATCAAAATTATATGGTACTGATAATAATCATCTAATATAATATATTTAATCTAATTACGAATAAAGGATCGTAAATATTAAAAAAATGAAGAGTTTCAGAACCAAAACTCTGGTATAACAAGTTTAATTTATACTTCATAGCCGAACCCATTAAAATTTTTATGGGAAAATTCTAGTCGGAAAACCCATAAAAGAAAAGGAGTGTCATCTAATTAATTAAGTGACCATAGAAGAAGGAAAAGTACAGATTATATATTTTAAGTTACAATGTAATTAAATTGTTATCAACTTATATCTCCCCAGTTTTTAAATAAGGTAATTATTATGATGACTTCAATTACTATAGTTATTATAAAAAGAGAGAGTTCTCCATATATTATTCATACTTTGAAAGTGAAGGGGGGTAACATTATCAGGAAAAACCTTTTTAGAATTCACTTCTTAGTTCTCTTGTAAATTGTCACCCGAATACTTTCTGCTTCAACTATATGATATGGGATAAATTAATTCTAAATAATACAAATAACATATATGTCTTTATTTCTAAATTAAATTAATATCCATGGAAACATTATTAATATGCACTTGTTACTACTCCCTCCATTACGATAAGTGTGGTGCGGAGGGAGTGACACAGATTTTAAGAGTAAGAGAGTGATTTAGATAGATGTATTGTGAGTGGATAATGTGACTCATGTTTATTGTGAGTGGAGTCATTTTTATTTAAGGAAATAACACACTTATGAAAAATGAAAGAAGACCACACTTATCATGGACGGATGGAGTATTATATATAGTGATAATTGATATACCATTAAAAGCCTAAAATTATTCTATTATACATATTATACATTTAATATATGATTAATTATCAAAAAATAAGTGACATCTATCTATATTCTATGAATGACTTTTGAAATTGGAACCATCACCCATCGTCCCTTCTTCCATCTCCCTCTCATAACAACCACTGCCAGTCATCACGAGAGCTGGCAAAATTCTGGGCCAGGCCCGGCCCGAAAATCTTCCTGGCCAAAGAATGTGAAGCTCAACCCAACCCGCCCCGAAAAACCATTTTATAGTGTAAATTTATCGGGCCGGTCCGGCCCCATCGGACTTTTACCCATTCCGGGCAGGGCCAGCCCGGTCCGAAATTTCAGCGGGCATGGATTTGTAGAGCCCAGCCCAGCCCGAAATCGGGCCGGGCCAGTTTTGATAGCTCTAGTCATCACTATAACCAACCACGGCTACCAGCCCTGCCCCCTCATTCCTCTCCCTGATTTTCTTTTTATTTTTTATTTAGAAAACTATTTTATACAATTAAACTTGAATAAAGTCTTTAATAAATGAGTTCAGCTTAAGTTTGATGGTACTCGGCTTAATTCGACTTGAATTTAATGTATAAGAATTGTAAAGTATAATAAATTACATAAATAAACTAAATAAAAATAAATAAATAAAATATAAGTAAAGTTTTGTTAGGGCATGCACTACAGCGATCGCACGGGTCGCAACCCAGGTCGGTTTTGCGACACAGCAACCGACCTGGGTTTGTGATTATTTTATTATTTTATTTCTGTTTTAATTAAAAAAAAATTGTAGAAAAACAGTCGAAAAAAACGGCTACTTTTTTATTTTTATTTTTTTCCATATTTCTACCTATAAATACCACATCTTATTACATTTCAAATCACACAATTTCTACCTACAATCTCTATCTTTTTCCATTTCTATCTTCTTCCATTTTATTTCACCATTTCTATTAAAAAATGGGTGACAAAGATGCTCAATTCAACAATTGGTTTGAGTATCAACAACCCCCGAGTTTCCGTATATGCAAAATTTCCCGCAAACCAACGATCCATCCGACCCCCAATTCTATCCCGCAACATCAACTATTCTCGTCATCGCCCTCGCCCTCACCCGGATTTCATCCTTACTTGTCGCCGAGCAGTATTCAACCTTTCTCCTCCTCGCTCGGTGGCGGTTTCAACCTTTCTCCTCCTCGCCCCGGTGGCAGTTTTCAACCTTTCTCCACGCCGCCCGGCGGCGGCTTTCAATCTTTCTCCACGCCGGCCGGTGCATATCGCCAGTTTCAATCTTTCAACCTGAATGACGACGACGACGATGAGCAAGAAGAAGAGGAAGAGGAGCAAAATTCTCCTCCACCGTCGCCTCCTCCAACAAAGGGAAAGGGAAAGGGGAAGGGAAAAAAGAAGACGACAACAACCTCCGGTCGTACGAAGGGGAAATATGTCAATTATTCAAACGACGAATTGGAGTGCCTCGCCCGGTGCTATGTGGACATCGGTCTTGACCCCGTCGTCGCCAATAATCAGAAGCTAGGCGAATTTTGGCAAAAAATTTGTAAGCGCTACAACGACATACGGCCTGAGGGCAGCCCGGCGATGGAAACCCAACATCTTCGACAGGGGAAACGCGCAAAGAAGGAAATTGAAAAATTCAATTCCGAATACGTTAAATTCCAAAGGGCGAATGGAAGCGGGCAAAACGACTTCGATCTCATCCACCTGGCTGAGGATGCCTTCTACAATGAAATAGGCAAGAATTTCACGAAACATAAGCTGTGGGCGATAGTCGCGACACAACCGGCGAAAAGAATGAAGACTCGAGTGGACGGGAGCTTAACAAGCCATTCGAACAATCCGAGCAACGCATCGTCTGCAAATGAGGAGTCTTCAAGAATTTCCCGACCGTTGGGACAGAAGTCGGCCAAAAAAGAAAAGGACAAGGCCGACGAAGTCGAACACCTCCACCTCATCACAGAAGAAATTAGAGAGATGAGACATGCATCTGAATTAGCGACTGCCTACGATATCTACACGAGGCCAACGAAAGATATGGACCCAGAGGTATTGGAAAATCACCGCAAAGTTTACAGGATGCTCGAGAAGAAATTTGGTTTTGGTTCTTAATTATTTCATAGTATTTAATTTTTCGTTTTTAAATTCCAAATTGTATTGTAATTTTCCAATGTTTCAATACAATTTAGTTATTTCTTAATTATTTCGTAATATTCTAATTATAATTACTTTTATTATTCAAAATAAATATAAAATATAAAAATAATATTAAAATATAATTAAAATAATGAGAGACTGGGGTGAGAGACCGGTCCCATTACAGACGATTTAGAGACCAGTCTCTCAATCATTGAGACCCCACAAAAAATGCCCAAAATATTAATAAAATAAAGGTAGGTCTCCCATAGTGGATGCTCTTAAGAGAGGTTAATGATAAATAGAAAAGATATATAGAAATATAAAGTATGAAATTAAGTAATAAAGACGGTATGCTAATTACTAAAGATAATAATTATTAAATTGTTAATTTAATAAAAATATAAATTTTGCTAAAATTAATATACAACGTAACTATATTAATATCTTAATAAATCTTAGCACTATTCTCAAAATTTATGTTGTCTTTTCTATTTCCCTTTTGAGTTATAGTACGAGTATGACTATATTATTAATTCATTAAGTTGAGTTATAGTAGGAGTAAGACTATTATTAATTTCTTAACTTTATAATAAATTTAATATAGATTTATACTATTTGTTGGGAAAATTATAAGGTTTCGATTTGATACCAAAACCCAACTGATTCTCCAACCGAATAGATGATCGCGTCAACCTAAATAGTGTTTTCCAGCTCGCCTGTTTGAGCTTTAGATTTTCTAAGTTTACAGGTTAAGGAAGCGGAAGACAGCAGTCGACCCAGCTGTGTCTATAGCAGGAGTCAGCTAGCGGAAGACAGCAGTCGACCTAGCTGTGTCTACAGCAGGAGTCAGCTAGCGAAAGACAGCAGGCGTCAACCTTCAGCTGAGTCATCCAGCAGAGCATGATCAAGCTGAAGAGAATTCGAGCTGAGTTCAAAACACAGCTGGTCCAGCTGTACAGAACAAAGGGAACTAACTCTGAAGACTTCACTTCAAGTCAGTCCAGCTCTGAATCCAAAAGCCAGCTCCAAAGGCAGAAGATCCCGGCGTCAGAGGAAGTCAACATGCCTCGACCGATGAGGGATTGCCAAATCAGCATCCTAGACTTCAGGACCTAGGATGTGACACAAATGAAGACAGGTGCAGATTCGCCTAACGGCAGATCTTGAATTTAAGAAGAATAGGTAAGATTCAAACGGCTCCTCCAACGGCTAGTCTTGAATCTCTACCTATATAAACCCGTCTTCAATCTCAGGATCTAATACGAAAAACTCTCTACAAGCTTTCATTCTCTGAAATCATCAATCTTTCAAAAGCTCTCAAGCAGTTCTACATAGTTCAAAGAACACTTTATCTTAAAGTGTTTCTAGTTCAGAAACTGCTTAGTTTTTCGTCTGTTTCCTAGGCCAAACTCTTTGTATATCTTAAGCCTAGATTTCGAACGAGTTCATTATACTCTAAAGTTCTTAATTGTAAGAACTCGTTCACAGTTGGAACCCCAAACCAAACCCCTCTTACCCAGAAAGGTTAGGTCAAGGTTACGCTTGCTTGAAGCGGGAAATTCAAGTGTGTATGGTTTTTTCAGTACCCGTAAACTGAAAGGTTAGGCTTGACAGTGCCCGCAAACTATTGGAACACAGCTCGGGTTAGAGTTGTGAAGTTGCTTGGTACTTGGAAACCAAGTGGTAGTGGATTACCAGTGAACCTGGTCGTGGACGTAGGAGGTGTTACTCCGAACCACGTAAAAACTCGCGTGTTCTTTACTTTCTCTTTATATTCAGTTTTGTACTAACTCTTTCATATCATTGCATATTTGTTCAAAACTGCATACGCAGCTGCTCTCCAAAGACAGCTGTGTCTCTTTGAAAGTTGCACAACTTGACTAAGCTGAAAACATAAAGTTAATCTTTTCAAACTGAGTTTTTCTAAGTAACCGAGCTAAGTTTTCAAACCACCACTTTTCGCACCGCCAGCTGAGTTATTTACCCAGCTGACCCTCCCCAGCTGGATCAATAACTGAGCTCACCAACTCTGTGATTTAACTTGGAAAAGTTTCTAAAAATCTATTTGGTGTATTCACCCCCCCTACACCAAATACCTAGCTCAGGGACCATCAATTGGTATCAGAGCAGTGGTTCAACAGACCACCGTTTCTGTATCAAGAGATCTCTCTTGACAATCTGTCAGTGGTCATCTGAACAGATCCTCTTTGTGAAAAACTCATATTATTACATACTGCATATTTCTATGGATTCTTATCTTAACAGGAATCTTTCCACCTTTTCGGTAGACGATTATGCAATGTGGAAGTTCAGACTGAAGAGCTTTCTCTGTGCGCATCACGATATGATGTGGGACGTCATCACAGACGGATCCATCATCATCTACAAATCAGGGAACGAGCTTGTCCCAACTCAAGATGGCGAACAACCAAGATATCAGCTCATTCCCAAGCCCAAGAATGAGCACACCTCAGAAGAAAGGAAGCAAGCTGGACTAGACAGCTTCGCGAGGAACACCATAACTTCAACGGTCTCCAATGCCTACCTCAGCAAAATCATCAACTGCGAAACTGCAAAGGAGATGTGGGAAACCCTAGCAAAGCTATGCGAAGGGTCGGAGGAGATAAAGGAGAATAAATTCACGATTGCATGCCAGAAGTTTGATAACTTCAAGAAGCTGATCAACGAGTCCATCGAAGGGATGGAACTCAGATTCTTCAATATTGTGGTAGAAATAGAAACCATCAGAACTGGGAAATACACCCAGCGAGAAAAGAATCTAAAAGTTCTTTCAGCGCTCACAGCTGAATGGAACACCTATAAGGTGGTACACCAAAGTCGAAGTGACTTAGGTGATCTTTCAACTGAAAGATTATACTCCCTGCTCAAAGCCAACGAGTACAACTTGAAGATTACAATGAAAGAATCTTCAAACAATCAGAATGATGGAGAGCTGACACCTGCAACAAAGGAGATTGCGTTCAGAGCCAACTCTGACAAATCCGCATATATGCAGTCAGCTGAGTCATCGAAGAAGGATAAGAAGGACATGAGCAAGGAAGAGCTACTTGAAGAAATAGCCATGCTGGTCAAAAACTACAACAGACTCAACACCAGCAAGGGCAAATACAAGAAGTTCGCAAGAACTTACAGAGACAAGTACGCAGCAGCTGATGAGAAGTCAGCTGACAAACGAACAGAAGAAGGTTGCTTCAACTGCAAGGAACCAGGACACTACCGGCTAGATTGTCCAAAGCTGTCCAAGAAAGACAAAGACCAACTGAAAGCTAAGGCAGCTGACAGAAGGAGAGCTTATATCGCCGATGAAGAATCAGAGTGCAACAAAATGGATGACATGCCATTTTCAGACTTGGAAGAAGAAGCCCTGATGGGCCATGATGAACCTGATTGGGATACATGCTTCATGGGACAAACAGACGGCATCGATGAAGACGAGATAATGTCTCGAACTCAAAATCTATCTAACATCTCACCATCACACGAACACTCTACACAGGTCTCAGAATATGGAGTACCAGATTGGAGTCTAGTAGAGAAAGTAATGAACGATTCCAAGGAGCTTCAAGAGATCCTTGATGTCATAATGTGTGAGAATGCCGAGCTGAATGCGGAACTGGAAAAGACAAATGTATCAGATGCAGCTGATACAACACAGCTCCAACAGGAAGTTGTTTCACTAAAAGACAAAATAGTGAAACAAGATCAGCTGATGAAGGAATTCTACTATGAGAAGAAATAGCTGATGGAAGATGTGGAAAAGGTCACAGCTGAATCGGAAAAGAAGTCAGCTGAGATCATTGAGCTGAAAAGCACCGAAGAGGTACTATCTAAGAAGATAGTAGCTCTCATCAAAGCCACGTCAACAATGGACGAGATCATTAGTGCTCAGCGTCCAGCAGCACTCAAAGCGGGATTGGGATACAATGAATCAAAGGATGTCTCAAACATTGCCTCCACAAGTGGAACAAAGGTAATGTTTGTACGTGCAAACGAACCTCCAATCCCAGCAGCTCAGCATCAACAGTTGAGGACACAGCAGGAGTCAGGAAGACCAGCTGTGAAACATCCTCAAGCTCCGTCGAAGACACAGCAGGCATCAAGAAGGTCAGCTGTGCAACAACCTCAAGCCCAACTCAGACAGCAACGTGCTCAACCTCAACGAAGACAACAGGCTGGATTTCACAGATACAAGCAACAGCAACAGCACGTTGAATGATATCAACCGAGATATCAGAGATACTGTAACGCCCCAATTTATTTAAATAAAAATGAACATTATTATTGAAAACTTAATAAAATATTTAACTAAAAAATACAGCGGAAAATAAAATAATATAAAATGTCCAACTGAAAATATAAACCCTAGGATTTATTCTTAATATTTCTTGATTATTGACCATCGTCACGCGCCACGCCGATCATCGCCCGAGTCTTCTCCTGAAAAAGATATAGTTTTGGGGTGAGTACTATAAACTCAGTTGGGTGAATTTATCCAAATTATATAAGTTACAACAATAAAAATACATGGAAAAATTGTAAACTTTAATCACATCGCCCGAGAGCAATGTTTAACTGTCTGATAACCCGGAGGCTTAACTGCTAGCCCGAAGGCTTTAACTTTACTGTCACGTAGCCCGGAGGCTATAACTGCTTAGTCTCAAATAGCCCGAAGGCTAACTTCTTTTACTGAATTAGCCCGAAGGCTCTGCCTGCATATCACACGTATAAATTGTGCCAAAAATATAATAAGGATAAATATTAAAATGCAACTTTAACCCCACCTTAACCTTCTTGACTCCTGACTTGGAAAAACTTGCAAATTAACTAATTAAGTCCTGCGCGCCGATCCTATAAATGATTATGGAATATTAAAATGCATGAAATCCAATGAATTGATATTAATTAATTGACTATTACACAATCGTATTAATTCACTCTATATAGTAATAGTATAAGTTTAAAAACAAGTTAATAAAAAACATGTGTTCATCAAACTTATGAGTGCTTTATGTAATACACACACTCACGTATATTTAGATATATATAAAAGCTTAATTTATCAACTATAACCAAAATCTGACAACTTTTAAGAATAATAAAAAAACAATCTCACAGCCATTAATACACACTGATGGACACATTAGTTCTATACACACATTTACATACATATGGAAATTCTAAACAGAAAGACAATGAAACGAAAATCATAGTGAAACCATAATTATTGAATAATACATAACCTCCTAAATTTCTTTCCTTTCGGCAGAAGAGAAGATCAAGAACATACAAAACACATGGCATCAGAGTTACGATAAAAAGAATGAGCAGGACTCGATTTTTTTTCTTTTGGCAGAGACAGCAGCCGTCCGCCGGCGGTGGGAGCTGCTGCGCGATGCCGGATTTTTACGAAGAGGATAAAAACAAGATGGAAAGAGAAATACCTCTATAAGCTTGAAATCCGAAATTATTTGTCGAAAAAGTTTTGTGTGCGTGAGGAGGAAAAAAAATGAAATATACATCCTTTTATACTTGAGAAATCACGTAGAAAGGATATACACAAATCTCCGAATAATTACTCTCCAAGAAAGCTTAAATTGCAGAGGTTAAGGAAGATTTGAATAGATATACTTATTTTAATAATTTTCTAAGAATCCTATTAGTACATGAAAACTTGAATGAAAAATCCTTTACAATTATCACCTTCGATTTATTATATAAGGTCAAACTAAAATACGTGTTTTTCATAGCATTTGAACTTTATCTCTGTAAATAAGATTAACACCAATATATATATATATATATATATATATATATATAATTTTCTAAATGATAAGTTCCCTACGAGATTATCCTTACTCCCGTGCAGCAAAGCAAATCCTAATAATATCAGCAAACAAGATAAATTACTTCTTATTCTCCAAGAATAAAATAATAATAGAATGAAAATAGCACTTAAAAGAAAATGGAAGTCTTGACTCTAAAAAAAATATGCATCAATTTTCTTTGGACTCAAATCATAAATATTTTGGGCCATACAAATTAAATAAATATAAAACCATGCTTATGCTCATGCAATAACTTTAGGCGCGACTTATAAGACTTAAATAAGTAATTGCAATAAAAATATAATATAAACTTTTTAAGAAGAAAATAGCAAAAGAAATTTCGGGTTGCTACATCCTCCCCTACTAAAAAAAATTTCGTCCTCGAAATTACTTACCTTAGTCTAGGAAGTTGGGATACTTAGTTCTAATATCCTCTTCTTTTTCCCATGTGGCCTCATTCTTATCATGTCTACTCCACTGGACTTTGACTAGAGAAATCTCCTTATTCCTAAGCACATGAACCTTCCTATCCAAAATCGATATAGGATGCTCCTCATAGGACAAATCCTTATCCAACTCTAGCTCGACGTGGTTCACGATGGTGCTTGGACCGTGAACGTACTTCCTCAAAGATAAAATATGGAACACATTATGTATCGATGTTAGGCTGGGTGGCAGTGCTAGACGATAAGCTAACTCTCCAACTCTATCGAGTATCTCGAAAGGCCCGATATAACGAGGTCTCAATTTACCGCCTTTGCCTATTCGAAACACTCCCTTCATCGGCGATAACCTTGGAAAAACTTTGTCACCGACCTTAAAATGAAAATCTCTCCTCTTTAAATCGGCATATGACTTCTGCCGATCTTGAGCTACTTTAAGGCGATCACGAATTTTACTAATTACTGCTACCGTCTCTTTCACTATCTCCGGTCCTAGAACTCGTTTTTCACCGACTTCGTCCCAATGCAGTGGCGACCGACACTTCCTCCCATACAGAGCTTCATACGGGGCCATGCCAAGAGACGCGTGGTAACTATTATTGTAAGCAAATTCCACCAATGGCAATTGCTTCTCCCAATTTTCTCCAAAATCCACAGCACAAGCTCTCAACATGTCTTCAAGGGTCTGAATGGTCCTCTCTGATTGCTCGTCCGATTGTGGGTGATACGCCGTGCTGAAAATTAGCTTAGTACCCATGGCATCTTGTAGACTTTTCCAAAAGTTCGAGGTGAATCTTGTGTCACGATCCGACACAATGCAAGCTGGCACTCCGTGTAGTCACACAATTTCCTGAATATAAATTTGTGCTAGCCTCTCCATGTTGTACGTCATCTTCACAGGAATGAAGTGAGCAGTTTTGGTGAGACGGTCATCGATAACCCAAATCGCGTGATTTCCTTTGATTGTTCTTGGCAATCTAACCACAAAGTCCATTAAAATCTTCTCCCACTTTCATTCTGGAATTTCGAGTGGTTTTAGCAAATCCATGGGTTGTTGATGCTCCGCCTTCACTAGTTGACAAGTCATGCATCTTTCAACATAGTCACCAATCGACTTCTTCATATTCCTCCACCAAAAAAACTTCTTCAAGTCTTGGTACATCTTGGTTCCTCCAGGATGAATGGAGTAAGGCGTGTTGTGAGCTTCCTCCAAAATCTTTCTTCTCAGATCCTCATTCTTCAGTACGCAAATTCTTCCTTCAAAGATCAAAGCTCCCTCCGGATCAACGGAGAAATCTTTGATGTCGCCTTTCAAAGCCCGCTTTCTTAATTTGCACAAAAACTCATCACTTTGTTGTGCTTGCTTAATTTTCTCTCGGAGCGTTGGTTGAACATTTAAGGCTGCAATAACCGATGTTGTGTTCTTCGAAACTGGCACCACATCAATTCTTAAGTTAGAAAAATCTTAAATCATTAAAAAAGTGTGGATAGCTGACAAACTTCCCTTTCTGCTAAGTGCGTCGGCTACCACGTTCACCTTTCCTGGATGGTAGTGGATCGTACAGTCGTAGTCTTTCACCAATTTCAGCCACCTTCTTTGCCTCATAATGAGCTCCTTTTGGGTGAACAAGTACTTTAAACTCTTGTGGTCCGAATAGATCTTACATTTTTCTCCATAAAGGTAATGTCGCCAGATCTTTAGAGCGTGTACGACCGCAGCTAACTCCAAATCGTGAGTAGGGTAATTTTTCTCATGCTCCTTCAATTGCCTTGATGCATAGGCCACCACTTTGCCATGTTGCATCAACACACAGCCAAGTCCTTGTATCGAAGCATCGCAGTAGAGGATAAAACCCTCTGTGCCTTTCAGAATTGTTAGAACTGGAGCTGTTGTCAATCTTTGCTTTAACTCTTGGAAGCTCTTGTCACATTTCTCGTCCCAAACGAACGAGATCCCCTTCCTTGTAAGTTGGGTCAGTTGGGCCTGCTATCTTTGAGAAGCCTTCGATGAAACGTCGGTAGTAGCCAGCAAGGCCTAAGAAACTCCGAACATCACTTGTATTCTTGGGCGGCGTCCAGTTGCTGACAGCTTCAACTTTAGATGGGTCGACCTTGATTCCTTGGGCCGAAACCACGTGTCCGAGAAACACAACTCGGTCCAACCAAAACTCGCACTTCTTGAACTTGGCATACAACTTCTCTCTCTAAAACGTCTCCAACACCAAGCGTAGATGCTCCTCATGTTGTGTCTTGTTCCTCGAATACACAAGGATGTCATCAATAAAGACAATGACAAACTTGTCTAAGTACGGGTGGAATACCCTGTTCATCAGATCCATGAACACAGCTGGTGCATTGGTTAATCCAAACGGCATCACAATGAATTCGTAATGTCCGTATCTCGTTCGGAAAGCTGTTTTAGAAATATCCGCCTCCTTGACCTTCAGCTGATGATAACCGGATCGTAAGTCAATCTTTGAAAATACTCCAGCTCCTCTCAATTGATCAAAAAGATCCTCAATCCTGAGAAACGGATACTTGTTCTTGATGGTGAGCTTGTTGAGTTCTCGGTAATCAATGCACATTCTCATCGTCTCGTTCTTCTTTTTGACAAAAAGAACTGGTGCACCCTAAGGTGACACGCTCGGACGAATGAAACCCTTATCTAAAAGCTCTTGGATCTGAATCTTCAGTTCTTCTAATTCTAGCGGCGCCATTCTGTACGGTGCCTTAGAAATAGGCGTTGCACCCGGAAGCAAGCCCATGGTGAATTCAACTTGTCAGTCTGGTGGAACTCCAGTCACGTCCTCTGGAAAAACCTCCGAATAATCTCTGACTATGGGAATATCCTCCATCTTCAAATCAGGGGGTGTGGTGCTTACCATGTTAACGAGGAAAGCTTGACAGTCCTTTTTCCTCATCATCTTGACAACTTTCAAGACAGAAATGATGTGAGTGCCTCTCCTTGTCTTGCTGCCTCGAAAAGTGAATTGTTTTTCCTTAGGGAGTTGGAAAATCACTTCTCGTTCACACCATTTGATGACCGCATGGTTTTTACTTAGCCAATCCATACCAAGGATGACGTCGAAATCCTTCATCTCCAACATGAAAAGTTCAACTTCTATTGATCTCTCCCTTATTACTATATTCACACCGCTGACAAAACGATCTATTTCTACATTTTCCCCAGATGGAATGCTCACCCTTAGGGGTTGAGCCTCTTCATTGCATCTCATATCAACTTTATCATAAAATCTTTTGGCAATAAACGAATAAACTATCTAGACACTACTCTCTCTTGCACTTCTTGTTGAGGGTCGTTGTCTTGCAATCTCTCGCATAAAAGTCATGTTTCCATTCTTCTATAACGTCTAGAATAAATTTCTCAAAATCTATGATCTTTTTCCCGTCCAAAATCACGACAATGTCGTCCCTAACTTCCAAAACCACCTCATCTCATTCTAGATGTTTTGAGTAGTCTAACAATCTAAATATTTCGAGGACATGAAAAAGTATAACTTTTGGTGAGATAACTTCATAAAATAAAATAATCAAATGAAAACTTTGTACCTTTTTCTCGGAACGATGCGGCGGTGCGATGATGGTCTTAACTTTTATTACTAAAAATTAGTTTCATCTTTAATTACTTATAACAAGTCTACAGGATTGTAGACCTGTTCTGATACCACACTGTAACGCCCCAATTTATTTAAATAAAAATGAACATTATTATTGAAAACTTAATAAAATATTTAACTCAAAAATACAGCGGAAAATAAAATAATATAAAATGTCCAACTGAAAATATAAACCCTAGGATTTATTCTTAATATTTCTTGATTATTGACCATCGTCACGCGCCACGCCGATCATCGCCCGAGTCTTCTCCTGAAAAAGATATAGTTTTGGGGTGAGTACTATAAACTCAGTTGGGTGAATTTATCCAAATTATATAAGTTACAACAATAAAAATACATGGAAAAACTGTAAACTTTAATCACATCGCCCGAGAGCAATGTTTAACTGTCTGATAACCCGGAGGCTTAACTGCTAGCCCGAAGGCTTTAACTTTACTGTCACGTAGCCCGGAGGCTATAACTGCTTAGTCTCAAATAGCCCGAAGGCTAACTTCTTTTACTGAATTAGCCCGAAGGCTCTGCCTGCATATCACACGTATAAATTGTGCCAAAAATATAATAAGGATAAATATTAAAATGCAACTTTAACCCCACCTTAACCTTCTTGACTCCTGACTTGGAAAAACTTGCAAATTAACTAATTAAGTCCTGCGCGCCGATCCTATAAATGATTATGGAATATTAAAATGCATGAAATCCAACGAATTGATATTAATTAATTGACTATTACACAATCGTATTAATTCACTCTATATAGTAATAGTATAAGTTTAAAAACAAGTTAATAAAAAACATGTGTTCATCAAACTTATGAGTGCTTTATGTAATACACACACTCACGTATATTTAGATATATATAAAAGCTTAATTTATCAATTATAACCAAAATCTGACAACTTTTACGAATAATAAAAAAACAATCTCACAGCCATTAATACACACTGATGGACACATTAGTTCTATACACACATTTACATACATATGGAAATTCTAAACAGAAAGACAATGAAACGAAAATCATAGTGAAACCATAATTATTGAATAATACATAACCTCCTAAATTTCTTTCCTTTCGGCAGAAGAGAAGATCAAGAACATACAAAACACATGGCATCAGAGTTACGATAAAAAGAATGAGCAGGACTCGATTTTTTTTCTTTTGGCAGAGACAGCAGCCGTCCGCCAGCGGTGGGAGCTGCTGCGCGATGCGGATTTTTACGAAGAGGATAAAAACAAGATGGAAAGAGAAATACCTCTATAAGCTTGAAATCCGAAATTATTTGTCGAAAAAGTTTTGTGTGCGTGAGGAGGAAAAAAAATGAAATATACATCCTTTTATACTTGAGAAATCACGTAGAAAGGATATACACAAATCTCCGAATAATTACTCTCCAAGAAAGCTTAAATTGCAGAGGTTAAGGAAGATTTGAATAGATATACTTATTTTAATAATTTTCTAAGAATCCTATTAGTACATGAAAACTTGAATGAAAAATCCTTTACAATTATCACCTTCGATTTATTATATAAGGTCAAACTAAAATACGTGTTTTTCATAGCATTTGAACTTTATCTCTGTAAATAAGATTAACACCAATATATATATATATATATATATATATATATATATATATATAATTTTCTAAATGATAAGTTCCCTACGAGATTATCCTTACTCCCGTGCAGCAAAGCAAATCCTAATAATATCAGCAAACAAGATAAATTACTTCTTATTCTCCAAGAATAAAATAATAATAGAATGAAAATAGCACTTAAAAGAAAATGGAAGTCTTGACTCTAAAAAAAATATGCATCAATTTTCTTTGGACTCAAATCATAAATATTTTGGGCCATACAAATTAAATAAATATAAAACCATGCTTATGCTCATGCAATAACTCTAGGCGCGACTTATAAGACTTAAATAAGTAATTGAAATAAAAATATAATATAAACTTTTTAAGAAGAAAATAGCAAAAGAAATTTCGGGTTGCTACAGATACCCAGCTGGATACCACTCATATGAGTACCAGCTGGATAATCATTTCCAGCCACAACAGCACATAAGACAGCAGAGACAAAGGAACGTCTCAGCTAAGCACACAGCTGGAAACCAAAAGAAATCAAGACATCAAAACGGGAAGACACTGAGATCAAGACCCCGCCAGCAACAACCGAAGAACACAAAGAATGTGTATATCGACTCAGCTGGGAGAATTATCAGATCAAATGACCCAATTCGAGTCATCAAGCAGATCTGGGTCATCAAAGGATCTCTGTCTAACCCACAAGGACCCAATTAAAACTGGGTACCTGAATTTTAATTTTTTGTTTAGGTTGTAAGGAATCGACGCATCTCTGAGGAGTCGATGAGAACGCTATGGTACTTGGACAGTGGATGTTCCAAGCACATGACGCACCTAAAGCATCTACTCCAGGAGTATATCGAGCGTACAGGTCCTCAAGTAACATTTGGTGACATCTCCAAAGGCCTAACCAAAGGTTATGGTACATTTAAAACTAGAAATGTTATAATCCCAAATGTTTCTTATGTACAAGGATTGCAACATAACTTGCTTTCCATTAGTCAATTCTGCGACAACGGTTTTTCTGTCAAGTTTGATGAACAGGGATGCACAGTGAAGCACAGGGAAACCAAGCAGATACTCCTAAGAGGGAAAAAAAGAAGGAAATATGTACTTTGCTAACTGGAACAGCAGCCCTCCGGAGACTTGTCTTGTATCGAAAAGCAGCAATGAAGTCAGGTGGCTGTGGCACAGACGGCTGAATCATCTCAACTTCAAGACAATCAACAAACTGGCTAGGAACCAGCTCGCTAATGGAATTCCAGATCAAGTATATGACAAAAGTCATATGTGCAGCGCGTGTCAACAAGGAAAGCAGACAAGAATTTCATTCTCTCTCAAGCCGATTCGATCAGGCGATCGAGTACTTCAACTCCTTCACATGGATCTTTTTGGTCCAGTTACTCCAGCAAGCTTCTAATGGCAGAAAATATACTCTGGTCGTAGTGGATGATTTCTCAAGATTCACATGGGTATCATTCTTGTACCAGAATAGCGAAACCAGGACTAAGCTGCCTATTCTGCTTGAAAGATTATCAACACAGAAGGAGTGCAAGATAATATCAATAAGATCAGATCGTGGAACAGAGTTTCTGAATGAAACTATTTATGATTACTGCGAGAAGAACGGAGTTCAACACCAAACATCTGCAGCACGCACACCTCAGCAGAATGGTGTAGCAGAAAGAAGAAACAGAACTCTCAAGGAAGCCTACCTCAATGCTAGCTAGCTCGCCATTCCAAAGAAGTCTGGCCGAAGCAATCAACACAAGCTTGCTTCACTCGTAATCGCTCCCTACTCACATCAAGGCAAGGAAAGACACCGTATGAGCTATGGAACAAATGTAATACCATACATAGGGTATTTCAAGGTATTCGGATCCAAATGTCACATCCTCAACAATGGGAAGACACAGCTCAAGACGTTCGACGTGAAGACAGACCGAGGAGTATTCCTTGGTTACTCCGCTGTGAGTAAAGCATACAGAGTCTTCAACAGAAGAACTCAAATAGTCGAAGTAACTCCACGTGTTACCTTTGACGAATCCTCCTTCGAATATAGAGAGTCTATCAAACGAAGAAATGAAGGAGAATCTTCAAGACTGATTCAGACAAGAGCTCAAGAAAATAGAATCAGGAATCTGGCCGAACCATTAATTTGGGACGATGAGCCGGAGGAGGAACTTCAATTCAATCAAGAAGCTCCACCAACTGGAAATCGAGAAGAACCCTCAACGTCAAATCAAGGGGGAACATCATCAGCTGTAAATCCAGACACAGCTGAATCCCCAGCTCCATCTCCAGCTGAGCCTGTACAGAAGTCTCCTCAAAATCTAAATCAAAGAGAACCAATCGCTCAAAACTTAACTCCTGAGCAACTCCAAGTCAGACGAAATTTAGCCACGTCAAGCATCAATCAATTGGAAGAAGAAATTCGTAAGAGGATAAGATGGATTGAAGATCATCCATCATCAGCAATTATTGGAGAACCATGTGACCAAGTCAAAACCAGAAGCTCAGCTGCTCAAGCTTCATCGGATCATCAAGAAGCAGCTGACACAGCTCAACTCTCAGTAGAGCTAGAACTGACGGTCTATGATGAAGACACAGCTCTAATGGCGTGTTACGTAGCTCAAGTGCCAGAGCCTCAATCAATTCTCGAAGCTTTGAAGAGCGTGCCTTGGACTAACGCCATGCAAGAAGAGCTGAACGAATTCCTCAGAAATTGTGTCTGGAAATTGGTCGACAGACCTCAAGAAGTCAAAGTCATAGGACTCAAATGGATATTCAAGAACAAATTGGATACCCTGGGAGTCGTCATCAGAAACAAAGCTCGACTGGTTGCCAAGGGCTACACTCAGCAGGAATTGACTTCGAAGAATCATTTGCTCCAGTAGCAGATTGGAAGCAATCAGACTCTTTCTCGCCTATGCAGCACATCACAAATTCAAGGTCTATCAATTGGATGTGAAGTGTGCATTCTTAAATGGAGAAATCAAAGAAGATGTCTACGTTGAACAACCTCCAGGATTTGAAGTAGAAGGAAATAAAGTCTACAAGCTAAAGAAGGCTCTTTATGGATTGAAGCAAGCACCTCGAGCTTGGTATGACACTCTGTCAAATTTTCTTGTATCCAAAGGATTCAAGAAGGGCTCAGTAGACAGAACTCTATTCACCATCAAGTCAGGAGAAGATATCCTGGTTGTTCAAATCTATGTAGATGACATCATCTTTGGATCAAGATCAAGCTTCTTATGCCAAAGATTTGGAGAGATGATATCAGAGAAGTTCCAAATGTCCATGATGGGAGAAATGAGTTTCTTCCTAGGACTTCAAGTCAAGCAATCATCAGAAGGGATTTTCATAAATCAATCCAAATACGTGAAAGACTTGATCGCCAAGTATGGAGTTCAATCCAGCAGAACTGTAAAGATTCCAATGAACACCAACTGGAAGATTGAACCGTGAAGCGAAGGAAGTCGATTGATTCCAAAGAAATACAGAGGATAATAGGATCCCCGTCTGTATCTAACAAAGAAGTCGTCCAGACATCTCTTTCGCAGTCGGAGTGTGTGCCAGATTTCAAGTTAATCCAAAGGAAGCACACATGCAAGCAGCCAAGAACATTCTCAAATATCTCAAAGGAACTCAGAATGTTGGATTGTGGTACCCAGCTGAAGATAATCTACAGCTGACTGGATACTCAGACTCAGACTTCGCTGGAAATCGGTTGGACAGAAAATCAACTTCAGGAACTTGTCAGTTCTTAGGAAGTAAGTTGATTTCATGGTTTTCAAAGAAGCAAACGTGCGTCGCAACTTCCACGACAGAAGCAGAATATATGGCCGCTGGAAGCTGCTGCTCACAATTTCTCTGGCTGAAACATCAGCTGGATGACTATGAAGTGAAAACTTGACAGGTTCCAATTTTCTGTGATAACTCAAGTGCGATTGCCATTTCAGAGAATCCAGTACTTCACACAAGATGCAAGCATGTAGACGTACGACATCATTTCATCAGAGATCACGTAGAAAAGAGGGATGTGATTGTTGAGAAATTTTACACAGACATACAGCGGGCTGATATTCTCACAAAACCGCTGATAGAAGCAAGATTCAAAATGCTGTGCGGATTACTTGGACTACTCAACCTAGACGATGCTTCACCCAGCTGAATGGAAGCAGACCCAACTGAATGGAAGGCACCACTCGAATGCAAGCAGACAACTGTAATTCAGAATCAACGTCACTGATATCAGCTGAGAAAGAATCCAGCTAAACCAGATGCTGAAAGTGAAGCATTATTCAGCTGAGGGGGACCCAGCTGGAACCACGATCACCCAAAGACACCCACTCAACTGTATCACCGACTACAATGATCAGCTGAGAGGTTTGCAACAACATTAACTACACCTACTCAATCTGTTTTCAGTCAACTCATATCTTGTCAAATCTAATAAAATTTAATTAAAAGTCTGCAAGGAATTGAATCATGGGAGTTTCGAGGCAAAAGTCAAAACGCCTCAACCGTCCTGTCTCGCGCATTAACTCGCATCTTCTAATCAAGAAACTGACAAAATGCGAGAATCACTCCTAGTCGTAGATCTTCTTATCAATAGATAAATCTTGATCGTCCATTCATCAAGAAAGCTCTTTAAATATGCTAGAAGATATACGTAAAGCATTGCATCAACCCTAAAATGTTTTTCGGCATTCTTTCTTATTTCCATCAATTAGTATTATTTGTTTCTACTAACAAAAGTTGCAGAAGAAGAACATGGAATCCAGAAAGATATCTCCCGAAGCCGATCAAACTTGAAGAATTTGTCAAAGCTTCAAGATAAGAGTTGCTTAACTCTCAGGAACCTCAAAGAAGACGGACGTCCAGAAGAAGGTGAAGCCCATCGACAGATCCAGGCCAACGCAGTGAGAGACTGCAAAGCTCAAGAACGTCATTCACCAGGAAGGTGCAGAAAACTTCCTGGAAATGTCAAAGGAAAAAGACCTCCTCAGCCCCACTGTTTCTCTCAACATAAAAGAGAGAACGGGACATACAACTCCCTGGGATGCAAAAATCAACGTCAACAGACCTGACCAGATGTTGATAAAACCGGAGTCTTCAAGAGCAGTCATGTCAAAGCTCTTGCTCCACCACAGGAGGCACAGAAAAAGATGTAGGAGACAAAGCAGCATGCATCTATCTCCGTCCCAGCTGGGAATCGGAGACAACTTGAGGAGACAAAACATGCTGAAGCACCATCTTCAAACAGAAGACTCAAGTCAAAGGTGCTCAGTCAGTCAGCCGAGAAGCCAGCTGACATTATGAGAGAATTCGTAATTACTCTCCGAGGAGCAGAAGGCCCACAAGTGGTCGTTTCTTACGCTGGAGGAGAAGTTCATGCGCCTGCGTGAACATCATCGTCATCAACACCGCAACGGAGTATTCCAGCTGATCAACCAAGCTTAAACCCCAAGACAGATGGAATACTTCAACTGCCTTCTCCTCAGTTTCCTTCAGCTCCACAGGGACACCAGCTTCAAGATCTTCCGATGAAAGATGCTCAAGTCCCTGCACCAAGCTCAAACGAGAAACATCACCCAGCCAATGATCACCTGCAGCTGGATGATGATGATATGAGCTGAACCCAGGTCCCTCAAGTGCTGAATCAGACTTTCTCATTCAATCTAAGAAGTCTGAAGAAGCAAAATTTGTAAGGAATGAAGTTGTGCCCGACTCTGAAGAGGCTATCTCTCGTGTCAACTCATCCCTCCAAGCACTCAGCTGGATCGCCCCAGCTGAATCAGGCCAAGGACGTTGTGTCTGCAATCACAGCTGAGGCTAATGCTACTGAAGAAGAGCCAGCTAATACAACAGCTGAGCCACCTAGACTCCAAACCTCGCTGCTCAGAGCTGAAAACCACAGTTTCGTCAAACTAAAACATCGCAACAGCCGATGGTGTATCTCTCCCACCCTGTTTGATCATGCCAAAAAGGGGGAAGTAAGGGAGAAGAGACAAGTCAAAGAAGAGGCAAACTGTTGAGCTAGAGGAACCAGCTGAATCAGAATCAGCTGAAGAAGAGACGAGTCAAAAGAAAGAAGCAACGGATGCAGAAGAGAAGACCCAGCCAACTGGGATTGAAGACTGAAGGATTGAAGACTGAAGATTTGAAGATTTTTTTTCCCTTCTTTCTTTTTCCTGTGTTATAATGTATATTCTTACATTAATAAAACACAAGTTTTTCTGCGTCATAAATTGTCTCAGTTAGGTTTTGGCATCATCAAAAAGGGGGAAATTGTTGGGAAAATTATAAGGTTTCGATTTGATACCAAAACCCAACTGATTCTCCAACCGAATAGATGATAGCGTCAACCTAAATAGTGTTTTCCAGCTCGCCTGTTTGAACTTTAGATTTTCTAAGTTTACAGGTTAAGGAAGCGGAAGACAGCAGTCGACCCAGCTGTGTCTACACCAGGAGTCAGCTAGCGGAAGAC
The DNA here is from genome assembly GCA_031470985.1 of Agastache rugosa. Classification (NCBI taxonomy): domain Eukaryota; kingdom Viridiplantae; phylum Streptophyta; class Magnoliopsida; order Lamiales; family Lamiaceae; genus Agastache; species Agastache rugosa. The sequence goes on from CM062607.1 coordinate 22,145,707, forward strand.
AGCAGTCGACCCAGCTGTGTCTACAGCAGGAGTCAGCTGGCGAAAGACAGCAGGCGTCAACCTTCAGCTGAGTCCTCCAGCAGAGCATGATCAAGCTGAAGAAAATTCAAGCTGAGTTCAAAACACAGCCGGTCCAGCTGTACAGAACAAAGGGAACTAACTCTGAAGACTTCACTTCAAGTCAGTCCAGCTCTGAATTCAAAAGCCAGCTCCAAAGGCAGAAGATCCCGGCGTCAGAGGAAGTCAACATGCCTCGACCGATGAGGGATTGCCAAATCAGCATCCTAGACTTCAGGATCTAGGATGTGACACAAATGAAGACAGGTGCAGATTCGCCCAACGGCAGATCTTGAATTTAAGAAGAGTAGGTAAGATTCAAACGGCTCATCCAACGGCTAGTCTTGAATCTCTACCTATATAAACCCGTCTTCAATCTCAGGATCTAATACGAAAAACTCTCTACAAGCTTTCATTCTCTGAAATCATCAATCTTTCAAAAGCTCTCAAGCAGTTCTACATAGTTCAAAGAACACTTTATCTTAAAGTGTTTCTAGTTCAGAAACTGCTTAGTTTTTCGTCTGTTTCCTAGGCCAAACTCTTTGTATATCTTAAGCCTAGATTTCGAACGAGTTCATCATACTCTAAAGTTCTTAATTGTAAGAACTCGTTCACAGTTGGAACCCCAAACCAAACCCCTCTTACCCAGAAAGGTTAGGTCAAGGTTACGCTTGCTTGAAGCGGGAAATTCAAGTGTGTAAGGTTTTTTCAGTACCCGTAAACTGAAAGGTTAGGCTTGACAGTGCCCGCAAACTGTTGGAACACAGCTCGGGTTAGAGTTGTGAAGTTGCTTGGTACTTGGAAACCAAGTGGTAGTGGATTACCAGTGAACCTGGTCGTGGACGTAGGAGGTGTTACTCCGAACCACGTAAAAACTCGCGTGCTCTTTACTTTCTCTTTATATTCAGTTTTGTACTAACTCTTTCATATCATTGCATATTTGTTCAAAACTGCATACGCAGCTGCTCTCCAAAGACAGCTGTGTCTCTCTGAAAGTTGCGCAACTTGACTAAGCTGAAAACATAAAGTTATTCTTTTCAAACTGAGTTTTTCTAAGTAACCGAGCTAAGTTTTCAAACCACCACTTTTTGCACCGTCAGCTGAGTTATTTACCCAGCTGACCCTCCCCAGCTGGATCAATAACTGAGCTCACCAACTCTGTGATTTAACTTGAAAAAGTTTCTAAAAATCTATTTGGTGTATTCACCCCCCCCTCTACACCAAATACCTAGCTCAGGGACCATCACTATTGCCCTTAAAATAACATAATAATACGGATATATTAGGCAAACTCAATTTTGTAAGAATCCGATCTTCTATAATAGGTATTGATTTTTGCATAAATAATCTCGAGTTCCCTAACAACTCCTGAGATTATTCTCCAATTATAATTTCAAGGCTTTTTTTTTTTCAGGATAAGTTTAAAGGCCTTTAGCTATCTATTTCTATAGAAAAAACTCCATACCTACTAAAAGCATAAGAATATGCCTACTTGTGCAATGCGAGTTTATTATGTTATGAGTTAGTTTAATTTTTTTCATTATTGCAGATTATTCGAGATTTTCGAAATTTTCACAACTTACAAAAATATTCTAATAAATTAAAATTTGATTAAGTTAATTATTCTAAAAACTAAATGAAGAATATTACCTAAAGGTGGACTTGACGTGTCACGTGATGAATGCAAAATATGAAGATGATGAATCGATTTATATATTTTGTTCAATAAATATAATTAATTTCATATTGATACATATATGCGTATAAATTAATATTATTTTTTTGTATTAATAATTTTATATTTCATTGATGCAGTCATATTTTACATTATATATATATGGATATTAATATTAGGAAGAATATTCGAATAGGTTTATATATTTTGTTTGGCTAATCCAAATCTAATATGAATATTAGAAAGTAAGATTAATATTAATCAATCAATATTATATAAATTTAATATAGATTTACACTGTTGTCCTTAAAATAAATATAACAATAGGGATATATTAGGTAAACCCAATTTTGTAAGAATTCACTTTTTTATAATAGGTATAGATATATTATCAAATAAATCATTACACCACTGTATAGGTGAAATCTCTATACTATACAAAGGTCGAACCACTGCACCACCATACAAAGTGAAAAATATACTACATTACATACCGACGAGATTAAACCCAAAATTTCTCACTAAGGAGAGACTTAGGGTGTCTCACCTGCGCCCTCTAAATCGTAGTTGAGAATTGTATTATATACATACTTTTCGACGTAGGAATACTAATCATATATTTGGGGAAACAAGAATAAAACTAAATACATTAATTAGTTCAACGTGTTTATATATATATAATTCCTTTTATTATATATTTGACATTTCACAATCACATTAATGTGTTGGGTAATCTATTACTAATACGAAAATAAAGTTGCTCCATCCACAGTGTTCCGTTCAGATTTTTCTTTATTCTGGTAATTTGTCTAATTTTAATTCATATATATATTCTTATTAATTAAATTTTTTTATTAATTTCATATTCTTGAAATATCACATGTTTATCTATTAATCACATCTCATATTTATCGTTTCCTCTATTTAATTAATTTGATCTATTACATATACTAAAATAATTACAATTTCGGAATGTATTATTACAAATCCTTATTTTATACATTCATAATTCATATATAATAATCTATATTTTCCTTTATTCTGGTAATTTGTCTAATTTTAATTCATATATATTCTAATTTTTATTTTTATTAATTCAAATTTTATTAATTTCATATTTTTCAAATATCACATGTTTATCTATTAATCACATCTCATATATTTTAATTAATTTTACTTGGAGTGTTCATATTTTTATTGAGTATTACTCAACGGATATGAGACGAGTATGTACAGTAAAGTCATTATTTTAACCGAGATTAGGACGAACATGTAGATAAATTCTAAAAAAATTTAGATGTAGAAAATACTTAATGATTGAGAGTATACCCAATCCATTATTATTCCTAATTATAAATTTAGATACGTAAAATAAATTAATTTTCTAAGTTTGATTAATAATTAACGCGAACAACATCACAACTTTTAAATAGGATATAAAATTATTTTTAAAATATAAACATATAAATTAAAACATAAAATTATTTATCGTCGAATTTCGACGGGCTACTTACTAGTACTATATTATTTTACTGAATGACATCAGTCACATCACATATAATTTGTAGTAGTGGAGAATTTCGACATATGAGAGCCCATAATATTCCGAGTATAAGACCTTTAATTTGATGATTTTGATCTGATTTAGTACCATATTGAATTACCATCTCATCCAAAAGAACCAATACATGAAAATATTACTTTAATTAATATTTAATTGTTTCTTAATGTTATGTATATAAAATATTTATATTGCACGGTGCATGTCTCCCTACCTCATGTTTTTTTTTTAGAATCCAATCTCAAGTTATATTAGAACCATTCACAATTATGAACACAAAAAGATTGTGCTAATCATTATTTTATTAATTTTTGTAGGTTCAAGGAAGTACTCATATTTTATCCATAATGATGGACACTACCCAAACTTGGTGGGCCAAGCAACAGCCGCCACCTCATCACCATCAACCCTCTACCACAGCTCCCAAAAAGGTGCAACTCCGCCCTCCACCATTGCCCTCCCGCAGGTGGCAACGACGAGCACCCTTGCGTGGAGAGCGCTATCTCCTCCACCCTGCCATGAGCGCTCACTGATGTGGATGCTCTTATATTTTATGTTCAATTTAAATTATATACTCACTCGTTCTTCATAAATATACCAACTCTAGAGTGGCATAAGTTTTAAGAAATTATGAGTGGAGAAAGGGTCTTATATTTTATGAGTGGAGAAAGAATTTAAAAAAGAAAAAATATATTATTAAGGAACAGAGAAAAAAGAAATTTAGGCATGTTTTTAAAGTACGAGGCATATTCATTTGAAATGTGCACAGTGTAAGATAAGTTCCTTAGATGAAGCTTCCAAATTATAGTAAGTGCGATATCACAAAAATTAAATGCAAATTGAATCCTTCTAGGGATTTAGGTAAAGCAACATTACAAATTCAAACCTAAAAAGTCAGCATTTTCAACTCGAAGACTCGATCATTACCAAACTCAATCAAAATAAATAAAATCAAACGTATATATATTTCTGCACTATATATACCTGCATTGCTCCAACCTAAAAAACCAGACGAAGAAAGATCAGCCTGTGAATTATCCATGTGACCGAGCAAAACAAAAAAAAAAAAAAAAAAGAAACAATGGCCTCCTCAAACCATGCTTCACCCCTCTCACTCTCTCTCCTAATCCTCTGTCTCTCTATCCTCCTAACAACCACAACCTCCCTCGACCCTCTCTTCACCATCTGCTCCAACTCCCAAAACTACACCACAAGCAGCCCTTACGAAATAAACCTAAAAAAAACACTCTCCCAACTCTACCTCAAGACCCCTCCGACGGGCTTCGGGCTGGCCTCGTCCGGCCAGCCCGACGCCCAAGCCCGCGGCCTCGCCCTCTGCCGCGGTGACGTCTCCACCAAAGACTGTGCCGCGTGCGTGGTCGAGGCCGGCAGAGCCGCCGCCACGCGCTGCCCCAACAACAAGGGAGCAATCGTTTGGTACGACAACTGCTACCTGAAATATTCGGACAGCGATTTCTTCGGAAAAATCGACGACGGGAACAAGTTCTACATGTGGAATCTACGAAATGTGAGTGATGAGGCCGATGAATTCAACCAGAAAACGAGGGATTTGATGAAGAATTTGGCGGGAGAAGCTTCGAATTCGAAGAAAATGTTTGGTAGTGGAGAAGTGGAGTTTGGGGAAGGGAAGATTTATGGGATGGCTCAATGTAGTAGAGATTTGTCGAAGGTTGATTGCAAGAAATGTGTTGATGATGCTGTGAGTGAGCTGCCTTTGTGTTGTGAGGGGAAAGAAGGTGGTAGAGTTGTTGGTGGGAGTTGTGCCATAAGATATGAGATCTACCCTTTCCTCAATCTTTGAGGATTAATTAATTTTAATTTCTACAATTATACCTCAGTAGATTATTATGTGTTGAAATTATTAATCGTATGTAATAAAAGGTGTTTCGTCAGTCTATTTTTACGATATCAGTCTGTGTGATACGAGAATAGATGCTGAAAGACAGATTTGTAATTGTGGTAGATGACTTTGTGTGAAAATTAAGATTGTTTGTGTTATATACTTGGTTGGAATTGTAGTTTGATTGTAACTAGATTTACCCGCGCGCGTTGCGCTGCACTGTGTGATAATTGATGTTTTAATTAGTAGTATAAAAAATTAATACATATTTTAATATATATTTATATTCTAAATGATTCTCCAAAATTATATAATTACGTTCATTAGTATTATTAATACAATTATTTTTTACTTGATTATTATTACAATTAAGATTTAAGATTTCAAGTTAAGAAACTCATCCATACAAATTTAAAAAATAAAGTATCATCAAATAATATATTTTACCAAAAAGATTGTAACATAGTAATAAATAACTTTTCTTGAGAGAATTACAAAGATATATATATATATATATATATATATAATGTCAAAATAATAAGCTACTTTACTGCAAAATGTTGTTAACAAAATTAATTTTTGGGCGACATCAATGAATGTTCATTTTTTTTAGCAGATGAATGGTCTTTTAAGTGTAGACATTGAGATTATTGGGCTAAGTGAGAGGTGTGCATGTGACATGCAGAATGAGTGGGAAAAATATATGAATGAGCGGGAAAAAACATTTCAATTATTCTGCTTTAATATAGTAATAGATATTTTGTTTTTTGGATTGAGTGTGCCGTACATGTAATAAAATGTTGTTTTATATAAGGAAATAGGAAGTGTGCATGCGTGTTCCAGTCTTGTTTTATAATTCTGTGTTTCATTTTATGTTTTTGGAGAATTACAAGGTATATATATATATAAACACTACACCACTATATAGGCGGGACTTCTACACCACCACGCAGGGTGGGACAACTACATCACATAAAGGTGGGACCATTACACCACCAAATAAGGTGGGAAATATAATAACACCCGCACGCAGGCGGGGTTGAACCCAAGACCTCTCACTAAGAGGGTGTTTGGCTGAGCTTATAAGCTCCTTAAAACAGCTTATAAGCAGTTTAAGAGCTTATAAGCTCTTACAAAGTGTTTGGCAAAAGAAGTTCTTCAAGAGCTTATAAGCTAAAAAAAAAAGCTCTAAGAGCTTATAAGCTCCTAGAAAAAAAGTACCTCTAACCCAACATTTTTTTTGTAAAGATGTTATGAACAACACTCAATTTCCTTATTTTCACAATTTTTCATTTTATTTTATTTTTTTAATTTATAATATAAAATAAATAAATAAAAAATAATTTTTTTTCTAAATTATACGTATACTTTTTTTTCTCTCTCGTCTCTCTTATCCAAACACTTTAATAGTTTATAAGCTCTTGAGGCAAAACATCTTATAAGCTCTTTAAAATAAGCTTAGCCAAACAATATCTAAGGAGAGTCTTGTAGTGCCACTTGAGCTAGACCTCATTGGACTTTTCATTTGTTACTTTTGATTTATATCTTTTTGTAATTTATATGCTGACATAATCAAAATAAATTATGTATCTTTTTTGTAATTTTTATGGTTAATCGCATGTTGTAACATGATATTTATACAGTTTTCGTTTTAATACAACATCTAGATTATTGCACCAGAAACATCAATTTAAGTATTTTTTTATTTTACAATTGGACATTAATTCGAATTTGAGTAAAATTGAAGCTGGCACGATATAAAATAATACTCCAAGCCTATTGATTTTGTGGAATATCACACGATCAACCTGAATAGTTTTAAATTCCTATTTTTCATCATTTCTTATTTCTCTTTTTCACTCATAAGGAAGAATAATATTAGAGAAATTGGACGAAAAAATACCAAAACTTAATAAGCATAAGTTTTTTAGCCCCATTCATAAAACTATAAGTTTTCTATACCAAAATCATTTAAAAGACTAAAGTGCCCTCCCTTTAACAAAAACTAATAAATAAATAATACACCTATGAATTAAATTAAAAAAGTAAAAAAAAATCTGAAAAAACAGCCTCAATCTCTCTCAATTCTCTCCCGTCGTCGGCCAGATTTCTTCTGGACACGATGGGAGGACACGATGGGGACACTGGACACGATGGCTGGGCACGATGGGTGGACACGATGGATGGACACGATGGTGCTATTGGACACGATGGAAAGTAATATTTAATGCAGATTCTTTCTCGTTTCATGACACTAGGGATTTAATGAAGGTAGTTCATTAAAGTTTGCGTAAGAGAGGTTGTTGACAAGGTTTAGAACTCCTAGTTAGGTTCGAATTAATCACAACACTACAATTGAAAACACCAAAAACCACAAAACCCTAAAAAGAAAGAAGAAGAAAAAGAAGAGAAAAAAGCTACTCAAATCTCTCGAAACGTGAAACCAAAGAAGAAAAAAGATATCAAGGAAGGCCGGCATCGCGTTTCTGGCTTCATAAAGAAGGTATGCACCCGAAATCTCCGTCCGAAAAACATATACTCGTGCGTGTTATTTAACTCACGATGGCAAGGCATGATCGTGACCAAGTAAATTCGTTTAAATTCGAATATAACTTGAAGTTTAGTAATATGTTTAGGAGAAAAAATAGTTGAAATAACTCGCATTGTGTGATTTGTAAGGGGTTGGAAACTATGAATTTTTTTTCTGTCGGGGGCGAAGGGTTTCTCCCCACGATGGCACGATGTGGAAGGCACGATCGTGCCCACGATGGGCACGATGGGCACGATGGCCAACTCGATCACCATCGAGCCTTTCTATCAATCCCACGATGGTGCCTTCCTGCCCTGGCAGTTTGTGATGTAAATTTCTATTTTTCGTATTGTAACCCTAATCTCTCTTCTTTCTTTGATTTTTAGATGGGGCAGCGGCGTGTTATTGTACGTTTTGGAGGTCAGTGGGAGGGATTGGCTTACTTAGGCGGGAGTACTGTTGTTGTGCACATGGACGATACGAATGATGATCGAGATCATCTCATGAATCTGATTAGAGATGCTTTGTGTGGTCGAAGAGATTCTGAGTATGTGCTATCCTATTTGACTGTTTTGAGGGATGGGAGCAGATGTAGAGTTTTATTAAATAGTGATACGGATTTACTTTGATTGCTAGTGCAAGAGAAAAGGTCGGATCCGATGGTTTATGTCTTTGAAAGAGACAGTGTTTTTGCCCCTGAAGTGTACGTGGAAGGCAGTGGACGACGGGATCTATTTAAGGATGATGATGATAGGATGCCACCAGAAGCAGAGGGTGCTCACATCTCCGACGACGAAGAAGATGAACGCCGTAAGAATATAATTGAATCTGTGACTACTGAGTTTCTTGCTTGGATTAGACAGCCAGAACAAGTAAACAGGATCTTCGGGCACCAGAATTTCACATCTGAGCATCAGACTGGTCGTGATGATGATGAACTACGCAGCAGCCTAGGCAATTGGAGCATTCCACTGGCCGAGTGTGACAGCGCGCTGCCACTTGGGTGGGTTGAGCAGCCCGGACCATTCACCAGTCAACTTGTAGTGGGGGCTACGTTTCAGTCCAAGTATGAATTGAAGATGGCTGTGGAAATGTATCACCTGGAGCACATGCTAGAGTATGTCATTGATCGTTCTGCCAGAAATCGTATAGTCTTTCTCTGCAAGCACGGTAGGAATAATTGCACGTTTAGGTTGTGTGCTCAGGGGCCAAAAGATGAGGGCGACTCGATTTGGTACATTACGAAGTTGACTTTAGATCATAGTTGCCACTTGAACGTGATTCGTACTGCCGAGCTGATGGTGACTGCTAAAGTTGCAGCCGTGTACTTTGCTCGTAGGTTGGTTTGCGAGGGTGTGTATTTGAAGCCGAGAGAGATGATGGAAGAGATGCGCAGAGAGTTTGGTGTTCATATGTTGTACAGCCTCGCTCTAGAAACGAGGAATATAGCGATAGAGAAGACATACGGTGACTTTGACAAGTCGTATCAGATGGTCCCGTCGTATCTACATTTTTTGAGGCAGCGTAATCCCGGTACTGAGTACAACATGCAGATCAGTAGTGAGGGAGTATTTTGTCACATGTATCTCGCCTTAGGACAGTGTATTCGTGCCTTCGAGCGCTATCTCAGGCCAGTGATTGTGTTGGACGGGACCCACCTTAAGGGAAGGAATAAGGGAGTTCTTTTTGTCGCTGTTAGCAAAGATGGGAATGAGCAGCTCTTTCCTATAGCTATTGGAATTGGTCCGATAGAGAACGATGAGTCGTGGACTTGGTTTCTTTCGAATCTGCGCAGGTGTTTCGACCCTTCGGATGAGTTGTTGATCGTCTCTAACCAACATAAGAGCATTGCAAATGCCGTGAAAGCCATCTATCCGACTGCAGCGCACGGATTGTGCTTTCACCACATGCAGAAGAATCTGACGCGATACGGCCGTCGAGCTCTTGCCATCTTCCAAAATGCAGCGTATGCTTATCGTGTTGAAGAGTTCGAGAAGAATTTTTTTGCCTTGAAAGCTTCATGTGAGGGTGCTCACATACGACTTTCTGAAATTGGTGCTCATAGGTGGTCTAGGTCTCATTGCCCAGTTCGACGGTACAGTTTCATGACCTCCAATGCCGCCGAAAGCTTGAACTCTAGGCTACTGTGGGCTAGACATTTACCTATTTGCTCGTTACTTGAGGTGTATCGTTGCATTGTCGAGAAATGGTTCGACGAGAAAAGGGCATTAGCTAGGGAGAGAGAGCATGAGATTACACTCGAGGCCTTCAACAAGCTTGCTGTGACAGTGGAAGCAAGTCATCAGCTCGTTGCTCAACCTACCACTAACAATGTTTATAAAGTGAAAGACAAGAAGATGGTCTTCGAGGTGGACCTTGGGAATTGGACATGTGAGTGTCGTGAGTTCGATCAGGATAAGATACCATGTCGTCATGCAGCTGCCGCCCTCAGGTATGTATAGCTTTTTTTTTACTTAAATTGTATTTTCATGGCTCAATATTTCCAACTTTTGTTCGTTACAGGACCCAAGGAAACACTGTCAATTTGTTTGATTTCGTAAGTCGGTATTACAAGCAACACGACTTGCACGAGATTTACAGAGAATCCATTAGGCCGGTACCACATCCCGAGGAGTGGAATGTCCCGCCTGATATTGCAAGAATCGTTTGCTTGCCGCCGGTGGGAGTTCGTCAAGCTGGCCGTCCAAGGACACAGCGTGTTCGTTCAGCAGTTGAAGGTGCGCCCACAACACGCCGTAGCAAAAAATGCTCTAAGTGTAAGGAGACCGGCCACAATAGAAAGAATTGCACCGAACCACTTGCTTTAGATGTCGATCTAAATGTTCCCCCGGAGGGAGAACCATCGAGTCAGAGACGGCGACGAAAGAAAAGATGCAGCAATTGTGGTAGTGAATAACACACAATCAGAAAATGTCCGATGCACTTGTGATTTATGATTTTTTGAACGATTGACAATGCCACTCTTATTTATAATATGTGGTTCATTTGTTCTAATTTTATTTATTTGTTGAGCTTCTGTTGTGTTTAGAAATTGGAAAATGTAAAAAACAGGGCCGAAGCGGGTTTCCTTTGTAAAGCGGGTGCACCCGCTTCGGCGGCTCACCCGCCTCGGCGGGGTACACGAGCCTGCCAATTTTCTCCATCGCCCACGATTGGGAGACCCCATCGCCCCCATCGTGCCCATCGCCCCCGTCGCCTCCATCGTGCCCATCGTGCCCATCGCCCCCATCGTGCCCATCGTGCCCATCGCCCCCGTCGTGCCCATCGCCCCCGTCGTGCCCATCGCCCCCTCACCCCATCGCCCCCATCGTGACCATTGCCCTCACGATGCATGTCCCATCGCCCCCTCAAGAAATTTTTATTTTATAGACATTTTTGGACTTTTATGTTGTTGTGGTGCTGATATATTGATTTGTAATTGCTTATTTAAGAATTTCATAAGTAAAAACGAACATTTGAAATAATTTAAATGTAGTCTTTAATATGATTATGAATCATATCATATCTTAAGAATGAAAAGGATCTCAATGAATATTTACTTCAAATTCTCAAATTATATGCTGTATATCATCGATGTTGCAAAAAACATTCAGATTGATCATAATTATGTATGTAAGGTATAAAAAAGTATTTATATGGTATAAAAAATACTATGGAATAACATTAAGGTATTATATGTACTTTTCGATGCCTGTTCTTCTGGGCACGATGTGGACTCTTCATCGTGAGCACGATGGGGGCGATGGGCACGATGGGCACGATGGGGGCGACGGGGGCGATGGGCACGACGGGGGCGATGGGCACGATGGGGGCGACGGGGGCGATGGGCACGATGGGGACGACGGGGGTGATGGGCACGATGGGCACGATGGGAGCGACGAGGGCGATGGGCACGACGGGGGCGATGGGTACGATGGGGACGACGGGGGCGATGGGCACGATGGGGGCGATGGGGTCTCCCAATCGTGGGCGATGAAGCATTTTTGGCAGGCTCGTGTACCCCGCCGAGGCGGGTGAGCCGCCGAAGCGGGTGCACCCGCTTTACAAAGGAAACCCGCTTCGGCCCTGTTTTTTACATTTTCCAATTTCTAAACACAACAGAAGCTCAACAAATAAATAAAATTAGGACAAATGAACCACATATTATAAATAAGAGTCGCAGAGTGCTGCTGATAACTCCTGCTCCGTCTAGGACCGAAGTAGTCCACGATCTTAGTGAAGACCCTATCAGCTACTCGAGCAAGGAAACCTGTGCTTGAGTCGTCGTGCAAGATCGCCTTCAACCGGCAATCGACGACGTCGTCAGTGCTCACTCTGTGGTCCGGACAAGGCTGTCCGTGCAAACAACACACCCTGTCCTCCGGCCTCTCCTGGTACACTCGCTCTGCTGTCTGAGGACGGGTGAGAGGACTACTCTCTCGGCGACGCTTCGACACCTTTCCAAAGGTCGCCTTCATCTTCTCCATTGTCGTAACTTTGATCTTGCCCTTGTTCTTGATGGGCCCCGCAAACACAACCTCTGCCCTATCCCGACCAGCAATTCGGACCGGGTTCGGGTACACCACATCAAACGGATCCCCGTTCTCAAAGCTAAGGAAGTAGTACTCGGCTTCCTCTTCCTCCATCAGGACCAACGGGACATCATTCATTTCGAGCTGTAATGAAATACATATAAAATAATAATTATATATCGATAAATTTTGAAATTTCAAAAAATTCATAAAAAATAAAGTGATTTACGTACCGGTTGGTCAAAAAAGGTAGTGAAGTCCGCCTTCACAGTGCCCGTCTCCCACATCAAGCATCGGGGCAGCCTGATCACTTCATCTCTCGTTCCGCAGTAGAGTCCCAAACGAGGAAATGCCTCGTACATCCAAAGCTGCAGGACTCAGACTGGACAGTAGAAGTGGTAGTCAATCTCTTCCTGTCTGGGAGTAAGAGCCACAGTGTCGATGTAGTGAGTCAACACCTGGTACGTGTAAGCACCCCAGGGAAACCTGTCCCACTGCTCAAAGTCCTCTACCAGTGCCCATGCCCAGTTCTCGACCGACATCTTGTCCCGGCACAAGAGAAAGTAGTAGTAAACCAACAAGTTCGCCGCCTTCAAATAATCTTCCATTTCATCTCCTAACTTGCGTTCCTTGAACTTGTTGCGCAACTCGCTCATCTTTGTTTCTTTGGCATGAAAATGCCGGTGAAATAAACTGTCAGGACGGATCAGGTGAGTCTCAGTAGTGTCGAACTCCGTGTTTCCAAAGTGAAGTCCCGTGATTAGGGCATAATCACGGGGTGTAAAACGGATGGTCCGACCCCCGAGCTGAAACCACGACTCATGCGGGGGTATGTGGTCGCCCTGCAGCTGTCGGGCTATAAGGTGGTGAAGGGCACCAGTAGCACTGCCCGTCCGCCTAACTCTAATCAGTCTGCCCACGACCCCGGAGGTAAAGTGCTCTATCGCACGCTCTCCGTGTCTAGGCCCGCCAATGCGACGCAGCGTGGAAAGTATCTCTTTAAACACATCACAACGCATATACAAATTGATTCCACGTGTCACAGCCCGTAACGTGGGCCTTTTCCACACACAACCCTCCTGCAATAACAAAACGGGCAACCATAAGCAATAAATTCACGAGCAAATTCAAAAAAACAAGACAAAACACAAAAAAAAAAACCGGCCTGTCTAGGCACGATGGCAAAGTCACGATGGACTACCATCGCCCCCAGCCATCGTGTCCAGCCCCATCGTGTCCATCTCCATCGCCCCCAGCCATCGCCCCCAGCTATCGACCCCAACCCCCATCGCCCCCAAACCCCCTTCGTGCATAACACCCATCGCCCCCAGCCATCGACCCCAACACCATCGCCCTCAACCCCATCGTGCCCCCATCGTGCCCACCCCATCGACCCCAACACCATCGCCCCCAACCCCATCGTGCCCCATCGTGCCCATATAAATTCAGCCCAAATTCACACAAAAAATCAATATTTAAACGCATAGAACATGTACATTTCTTCGCAACTTAACTTTAGCATGAATACCCAAGAATTAAACATCGAAATTTGCCAAAAAATTTCAATTTATTTCAAAAATTAGGGCGCACTAACCGGCGGCTCATTTAGGAACTCTTCCTTTTCGTGATGCGCCGCCGACGACGGCGCCTCTCCATCGTGGTCAGATTGTGTCTCGGACGAACTCATCGTGCCCGCAAGTCTTCTGTCGAGAGCGTGCTTCTTCTTCGTGCTTCTTCTTCGTGGTTTCGGTCGAGAGAGAGATAAGAGAGAGAATGTGGGTTTGTGGTGGGGGGACCGATAGATGGAGAGAGAAACAAAATTTTAAATAGTAAAGGGTATTTTAGTCTTTTAATCAATTTTGGTATAGAAAACTTGTAGTTTTAAGTTTAGGGTTAAAAAACTTATCCTCTTTAAGTTTTGGTACCAAATTATTTGGACCTCATAATATTATCTCTCTAAATTGGAGTGATAATATTTTCCCTTCTTGTGAGTGAAAATTAGGAATAAAAAATGGTGAAAATGAGGGATTTAAGAAAAAAATGAAGAATTTAAAGGGTGAATTTTGTTTATCCCTCCATTTAGAGGGATAAATAGCAAATACGCCCTTAAAGTATTTATTATAGTTTCATTATCATGGTTTCAAATTACAGAAGTTTAAACATTAGAGATAATTGCATATAGGTACACGAGTTTTTCCCAAATTTTGAGTTTTAACATTAATTTTAAATCGTTGCACCAATTTAACAAGTTTTACAATTACAACATGAATTCGAATTTTGACAAAATTGAAAGAATTATGGAGAGGGAAAATGTGCACAATATGCGTATGAAATTGTCAAAGAGAGAGGTCAGTGGAATATTTACGGTTGAAGGCCTTTCGAATTTTTATTTATTTCTCTTTGAAGGATGCAAAATTAGGGTTGAAATTGAGATGCGAAGTAATAAATCTGTATTTGAATTTGAAAATCTATTTTGGGGTGAAATTGCAGTTTTGTGGAAGTGTAAGTCTGCGTTTTTTTAAAACGATTCAGGTTGATCATGTGATATTCCACATAATCAATAGGCTTGGAGTATTATTTTATGGGCCGTCATAAATAGCAATAATGGCTGAGCCATAATGAGGATATTATGGTAAAATTATCGATCATGAATCGAACCAGATCGAAACATTCAGTTGTCGACGGACAAAGCCGGAACGTCGACCGCCGATCCTCAATTGGAACCCGGGTCAAATCTACAACCAAAAAGACATCAAAAGCTTGGACAGAACGAGAAGTTAGCAAGATGAGTTGCTTTTGGTAGTTTAACGTACGGTCGCCCCTCCAACAAGAAAAGGTATAAATATGGAAACTTCTCTGCCATTTGGATCGGAGAATTTATGGAGGAAATCGGGTTTTCCTATTTTAGCAATTTCCATTAAAAAATCGAATTTTCCTTAATTAGGTTTATACAATTTTACCCTCACACAATTTTAGGAAAAAGATTAGGAAAGATTTGATTTCAAAATTACCCCATTTCGGATATTTATTTTGGAAACAGTTCGGGAAGATTTGATTTTTCCTTAATTAGTGAAATTTGATTTTAAAATTCAAAACTCAAATCATATTATTCTATAATTAATTTTGATGTATATTACCAACTTAGGTGACGATTTTTGAACCCTAATGAAATCATAAATAATTTTTATCCATATAAAAACGAATAGAAAGAAGAAAAATCGATGTGCAATTCAAGAAATTATTTAGGGAAAAAAAAGAGATTTTATGTTTGGTAGATTATATATCACAATTCACATACATAGAAAAGATATATGTAATCCTAATTTTTTTATGAAGTTCATCAATTTTTTTTTTATAAATTGTTTTCCATAAAAACGATTTTTGAACCATAATGAATCGTATATAATTTTTATCGATTTAAAAATTAATACTAAGAAGAAAAATCGATTTGAAATTAAAGAAATTATTTAGGGAAAAAAAAGAAGATAATTTATGTTTGGTAGTATATATATCACTAACATAGAAAAGATATATGTAATCCTAATTTTTTTATAATTTTTTTTTCCATAAAAACGAATAACAAAAATAAATTTAAATTTTAATGAAAGAAACATAAATAAAAAGTACTATGTAAAAGTTGTACAATGTTATTTCATAACAAAACGAAAAAAACATGGAAAAAAAATAAGTATAAAAAAACTTGTACATAAAAATTACTATAAAAATCGTGTATAAGAGGGGATCGAACTCGAAACATGTTGGTTAGTTTTTATGTATTTTGCCGCTAAGGTAAGTGACAACCCGCAACTTAAAATAGAATTGTTTTTTACTTAACTGTGTCACATCGCCCTGACATGGTTAAGTAAATCACGTTATTGAATACACACTAGGTAGTGATTTCTTTAATTTACTAATAACATAATTATTCGGTGGCAATTTCATATAGAATTTCTTCAATTTACTCATAACATAATTAATCAAGGACAATTTCATATAGAATAGAAATTCTTCAATTTACTTATAACATAATTAATCGGTGATAATTTCATAAAGAATTTCTTCAATTTACTTATAACATGATTAATCGGTGACAATTTCATATATTTCAATTTACTTATAATATGATTAATCGGTGACAATTTCATATATTATTTCTTCAATTTACTTATAATATAGTTAATCAAATACAATTTCATATATTATTTCTTCAATTTACTATTAACATAATTAATCGGCGACAATTTCATATAGAATTTCTTCAATTTTCTCATAACATAATTAATCAAATACAATTTCATATAGAATTTCTTCAAATTATTCATAACATAATTAATTGGTGACAATTTCATATAGTGTCGCACTACTAGTGTTGACGGGGGCCGTGGCGCTGTGTGTGGTGACGTGCACGGTGTCGGGGCGCTGCACTTGGCAGGGCGTCACAATGCTTAGTGGCCCGGATGGGGATAATTGAGTGTTATATAAATGTATATATTAAAATATATTGTAGATTGCTACTTGCCTTAGTGGCAAACAAGTTATATTTAATTTTTAAAGGTCTAGAGGTCGACCCCTATTACTTTCAATATATTTGTTCATTTTTTATTTTACATTTACTTGCAACATGTTGAACGTTTTTAAATTTCCATCTCTTTTTTTTTTTTGGTTGAGTTTGTGTTTGTCTATTCTTTTTAATTAATCATAAAAGTATAATTAATCAGTAAATTCAAGATTATGAAATTCATGTATCTTCCAAAATAGATAATCATCCTCTTATTTGATTCCTTGATTGTAGGAACAGATTGATATGAAACTATCTACATTCAAAATAGGTTAAGGGTAAATTAGTCATCCAAAAAATTAATTAATTGAAGAGAACCGGAAATAACAAAAACCGGTTCACTAAACCCAGTTCAGGAGTATTATGTCTTAGCCATTATGGCTAAAAATCATTTCCCTTATTTTATATCGTGCCAGCTTTAATTTTACTCAAATTCGAATTAATGTTCCAATTGTAAAATAAAAATATTATATTGATGTTTCTGGTGCAATAATCTAGATGTTGTATTAAAACGAAAACTGTATAAATATCATGTTACAACATGCGATTAACCATAAAAATTACAAAAAAAAATACATAATTTATTTTGACTATGTCAACATATAAATTACAAAAAGATATAAATCAAAAGTAACAAATGAAAAACAAACATATCCTAATGTTATTTTCGAAGAAAAATGGATCGTGCATCAAATTAATACAAATTAAATGTTCATTTATGATTTGCAAATATTTAAAAACGGCTAATTAAAAGCCTTAAGCGTGCGCAAACAGACAGTCACACTCACACACACATCTATAAGTAATATTTAAATGGGAAAATATCATTTTTTGTCCCAACATTCCAACGAATTTGTAATAATGTCCCAACGTTTCAATTTTCTTTAAGAATAATCCAACGTATCAATTTTTTTATAACGTTGTTCTGTAAGTGAGTTCCGACGAGTTTTGTCCATCTCACTCGCCGGATTGTCCACGTAGGCAACACACGTGTAAATACACGTGAAATTTTAAAAAATAAAACATTAAAATAATATTTTTGCTGTTGTCGTTGGTCATTCCTCCTTTTTTTTTTCTTTTTTTTTCCCTCCTTATCCATATATGCGACTTCCCACTCTTAAACCCTAACTTCCAAATCAAATTTTGCAGATTATATGACCCTAGAAAAATGGATGCGATACAATACATAGGAATTATGAAATTAATAATATTTTTTTCATATACAACTCTGTTGACAATTCCTAGAATCTGATGTGCACTCGCAGCCCCTCTCTCTCTCTCTTAGGACTGTCTAAACGGGTGGCGGATAATTGGGTAGTATTGTACCGACCCAATACCCGACGGGTATTGGATACCCGATATCCGCATATTCGGGTAAACGGGTCGGGATACGGGTTGAGTTTTTTAGAAATTCCGGGTATCGGGTATACCCAACACCCGATTTGGGTATCCGAGTATACTCGAGTTTTTAATTTATACTATATTATATTAGTTTAAATTAAGTTAATTAACTTTCAGGATACAAACCTATGAGATATATTTATGGTTTTAGTTTATGATTAATAGTGTTGGTGACATTTTTTAATTTTAAATTGCTATACATTTCTTGTTTCTTTTGGTTACAGATTGTTATGGTCATTGCTACAAGTTTAGTAGTTTATAATTTAAATTTGATATAATGTGATCCAACTTTATAAATCAATAATACCTCATGATGTATGAATATATTGTATTGTTCTTCTATATATATTAGACATTGCATATATATAGTGTAAGACATAAATTGAATAATGCTGAATAATTTATTTTAGGCATAACATAGAACATAAATTAAATAATATCGGGTAATTCGGGTACCCTAATACCCGATTGGAATACCCGCTTCGGGTATTTGGGTACCCGATTTTTAATATAGGGTCGGGATAGGGTATAATAAATTTGGAAAAATCGGGGTCGGGTACCCGATATTTTAGGGTAGGGTACCCTACCCGACCCGTTTAGACACCCCTACTCTCTCTCTGGCTTTTTCTCAAACAACTTCTATACATAATTTTGTAATTTCGTGGCACGGAGTTGAGGGGGACTCCACTCAATCTGGAACAGTCTCCGTCGCGTTGTGTGGTCCTAGAACCCTTGTTGCAGAATTCGTTGTATTTTTGGGGGCGGAGGCTAGGGCCATGGTGAGGACGGCGGTGAGGGTGTTCTTGCCGTGGTCGATGTTGGCGTGAGGCTTATTCTGCTCGATGTGACCAAAGTGACGGGAGATGAGGGGGAGAGAAACAAATATGGGAAATTAAGAAGGGTGGAGAGAGAAATAGAATAGAGAGAGATGATGTAATGTGGATAAGAGGTGTTCACGGGCCTGTTTCGGTTCGGAAAAGTTGGAACCGGAACCGGCCCGCCATAGCCCACGGTTCCGGGTCGGAATCGGCCCGTATTGAACGGTTCCGGTTCCGGGTCGGAACCGCCAGTTTAGGGCCCGAACCGTCTATTTTTTTTTTTTTTTTGTAGTTTTTGAAAATATAAATTATATTGTCATTCAAACTCATAAATCATTAATGTAGAACAAAATATATCTTCATTCATAATAATATATGATCAATTACAAATGAAAATATATAATTATTCAAAAACAGTTCCACGGTTCCGAACCGGAACCGACGTTTCATGTTCGAACCTTATTATTATTATCACCATTTTTGGCTTTTTTCATTCAATTTACCATTGTAATTGTCATTTTTGTTTTCTATGTGATATAATTAATATGGATTAACACAAAATATAATTTAAAACTAAAAAAAAAATTGTCGGAACCGCCGGTTCACGGTTCCTAGCCTTTGGAACTGGAACCGACCCGTCCCAAGCACGGTTCCGGGTCGGAACCGTCCTGTTGACCGCGGTTCCGGGCCGAAAACCATTGACCACGGTTCCGGTTCCGGGTCGGTTGAACACCTCTAATGTGGATTGAGAAATGAATTACGGAAGGAAGAAAAATGAAATTTGGAAATGAAATGATTTTTTTTAAATTTTACATGTATTTGTACGTGTCTTTGCTTACGTGGACAACCCGGCGAGTGAAATGGACAAAAATCGTCGAAAGTTACTTACGGGACAATGTTTAAAAAAATTGAAACGTTTGGTCATTTTTGGAAAAAATTGAAACATTGGGAGTCTGGGATATTATTACAAATTCGCTAAAACATTGGGACAAAAAGTAACATTTTTCCTATTTAAATTAAGATAAAATATTGGAACTTTTGTCATACGACTTAGATAGGCACAATTATTTATAGGTGCAAATACTCCCTTCATGTTAGCAGCGCTAGGCAAATACCCCTTGAACTTTATTTAGGCGCAAATTTATCATTCCTTAAAGTTTTCGGGTGCAATTACCCCCTCGCCGTGACGGAAACAACACTTCTGTAGGTAAAAAAAATATTTTTGATTCATTTTTATTTTTGTTTGACCCTTACAATTCCCAAGAATTAATTGGTGCTAAAAGCTGAAAGTAGGGAAAAAAAATTTCGAATCCTAGCTCACAACTATCAAAACTCAGGCGAAGTTCTCTAATAATTTGCAATCCAAGCTAACTATTTGTTGTTGACATTGATGATCTTATATTCTTTAAGTCGTCATCCTTTTTCGTGCAAATTATCGGAGAACATCGCCTGAATTTTAATAGTTATGAGCTAGGTTCGAAATATTTTTTTCTCTAATTTGAGCTTTTAGCACCAATGATGTAGTATATAACCGTTGGGAACTGTGAGGGCCCTACAAGAATAAAAATAAATCAAAATTATTTTTTTTTCTAATTAAAGTATTGTTTTCGTCACGGCGAGAAAATAATTGCACCAAAAAACTTTAGGAAATGATGTATTTACACCTTTTTCCTTATTTATAAGCAAGAAATTGCTATAAGGAAGACGACCCCAGCTAACTGAAATGTAGGGTAACTATTTATTGTAAAAAAAGTAGAATGAATATGTTGCTTGCTTATAATTTGGAAAAGTTGAAAAACATTATTTAAATGGAGTGCCTATAAATTTAGAAACAATGGATAACTATATATTTTCATCCTTGTAAACAATGATTGTTCACACCTTTTTTACTATTTACAAATTTGTCATATATAATTATTCCCCCGTCCCTTTATAAGTGAAAGTCTTTGCCTATTATACGCTTATTATAGTATTTTATTATTAGTATTTTTTATCAGATGATTGTTTTATGTTTGACATATATATAATATTAAAATCTATTAATATTACGTGCATCGCACATACTACTCTACTAGTTCATTTAAAAAAAGAATGTAAAAGATAGAAAAATGATAGGACTCGCACTTCTTAAAAGATTAATTTTTGTCATTTTTGGAACGTACCGCTTATAATGGGACGACCCAAAAAAAATACAAGCTACTAATAGTGGGACGAAGGGAGTAAAATTTTAAAAACATAACATTGTTGAACATAACTATACTGTTAAATCAGAGCATCAAACTACGGATAGTGATTTTTGGAGAAGAAAATATAAAGTTTATTACTTTTGGCACTCTAGTTACATAAGTATATACTATTTCCGTCCACGAAAAATTTGCAACATTTTGAATAACACGAGTTTTAAGAAATTATTTGATTGTATTGTAATGAAATAAGAATCTCACTTTTGATTAAGTTATAAATTGATTAATTGAGTAAGTGATGAGTCCAATAACGACATCTTAGGTTAATAATAGAGTATGTGAGATTAATATGTAAGTGAGTTATGTGAGGTCTATTAATATAAATGGATATGACAAATTTACGGTGGATGGATCGAAAAATAAATTATAACAATTTTTTCTTTTTGTACGTATGGAGCATAATATCTAAACATACATGACAACAAATAACCTAATAATTTATCCACTCCACAAAATATCTATATAGACACTCCGTAAATAAAACACAAATTCAATAATATAAAAAAAGCTCTATAATTGAACATTTATGGTTCAGACTTTTAGTAGAAAAAGCACCCAATCCTTTTCCAACTTTAACTGTATACAATATTAATTCATCGGAGATCTATCTATGGCAAGAAAAAAAATAAAAATAAAAAATCTGAAAAAAATAAGCGAATGTCAGATTAATAATCACTCAACAAATACAAAAGAGCAAAATCATGAATTATTCACCGGACCTGGCGCCGTGGGCACTGGGTTAGGCGGAGTAAACGCCGGCGGCGGAGCCTCCGAGATCACTTCTGGAGGGGGTGGGTTTGCCACCGGTATTGGTGGCGGCGGAGAAGACAATGCTGGAGGCGGAGACAAATCGGGAACACTAGGACTCGGATTATCACTCGGAGGCGGTGGTGAATACGGAACACTCGAGCCTAAACTCTCACTTTGCGGCGGCGGCGGCGGCTGATTTGAGTTGCCGGAAGGATTGGGAGTGGAGGTCGAGCTCGGATTGGGAATGGAGGTCGAGCTCGGATTGGAATCCGGAGCGGGGAAAACGATCGGAGCGGTCTGCGCGCACGAATCGGAGGAGCAGTCGTTCGATTTCCTGCTAATTCCGTGATGCTTGAGCAGCGTGAAGCCCAGAACGAGACCGGTGACGACGAGAATCGCGACGATGAAGACGAAGATCTTCGTCGCTTTGCCGACGTAACACATTTTCGCCCCTAAATTTCAGTTGGATTGATTGGTGCGGCTAAATTCGCTTAAATTTTGCAATTGGAAAAAGGCATTTGTGAATTGTGGGGGCAATGAAATGATGAGTTGGTGCGTGTCCTTTTGTATTTAAGCGTAGAGGAAATGGTGATTTTGCATTCCTGTTAGGGAATGGTTTGTATTTCTCCGCTTTTCTATTTTGCCCTTTTGATTTTGGCATGGGTGGAGTGAAGGAGATGATTGGGGGGTGGGTTGGGGTGGGGTGGGGTTGGAGCACTGTATCACGTGAAGGCCATTGAAGGGGAATATCTGAGGGGAAAATTTGCTGTTAGTTTGGCTGTGATTTTTGGATGTTTCTAGATTAATTAATTAATAAGTAAGAGGAGTATTTCTTTTTAAGGTATAATAATGGCATATTTTATACTCTCTCCGTCCACAATAAATTTGCCACATTGTGGATGACACGAGTTTTAATAATTTGTTGGTTGATTGTATTGTGAGTGGAATAAGGGTCTCACTTTTATATAGTTTTAAATTGTGTTGTGAGTGGAAAAGTAAGTGAGGCGTGTGGGGTCTATTACCATAAATGGATGTGGCAATTTTTTTTATGGACGGACCAAAAAGGAAATTGTGGCAAATTTATCGTGAACGGAGGGAGTATAAATTAGTGTAATGAGATGAGAGAAGAGTATTAACTGTTAAGAAATGAAGTCTAAGATAAAACTAGGATGGGCATTGGGCAATTCTATAAAGTATGTCGCATGTGTTATTATAATTGGATTAAAAGAGAAAAATAGCATGGCAAATTCAATTTTCTATAAAGTATTGTCCATGCGTTACTGTGAGAGCACTCATATCAGTGAGCGTTTGAGCTGTGACACAGCAGAATGCGCCCTCCGCGTGGCGGCGCTCGCCATTGCCGCCCGCAGGAGGGCGATGGTGGAGGGTGGACTTCCGCCATTTTCAGTGGTGTGGCAGAAGAGAGGCGATGCTGATGTGGCGGCTTCTCGTTGGACAAGGGATTAGCCGTTACCCATTTTGAATCATTGCATTTTTTTTTTAATTCTATGCCTAATACTCCCTCCATCCTATAACAAGTGGCTCGTATACCATATTACACCTTCTTATAATAAGTGACTCATTTCCAAATAAGGAAATAATTAACCTTTCAAAAGTTGTGGGTCATATTACTTTAACCACTTATTACCATTCACCTAAATAATAGTGCTCATAAAATATGAGTCACTTGTTATGGGACGGGGGGAGTTTTTTGATATATATACTACCCTTATTTCTTCTCATTCTCATACTTTTCTCTCTATTTGTTCCTTAATTTTCTTTCTTTGTTCCATTTTTTACCTTCATTTCTCTATTGAATCATGATAGGCGACGACTGTTTTCATGATGGGCACCATTGTGGACAAAATATGAATGTCTACTTAGTTTCACAAATACTAATTAAATAATGATGGAAACAACCTTTTTGTGATGGATGCTCTAAGAACATGCACAGCGGCGGTCACAAGGCCGATCGCTGTGCATGGTCGCTAGGCCATCGAACGCCTTGTGACCGGAGGTGCCGGTCACTCCACCGTTGGGGACCGGGGAGAGGGCGCAAGCCCGGTCCCTGTTGCGACATCGGTCGCGACCTATGCTTGTGTGTATTTTTTTTTATTCGATGAGAGATCAGGGGTGAGAGACCGGTACCATTGAGGACGATTTAGAGACATGTCTCTCTATTAGGACCCCACAAAAAGCACCAAAAAGATTAATAAAATATTGGAATAGATCTCTCATTGTGGATGCTAATGGGATTACGCGAAAAAGAATAAGTTTTAGAATATAATTCAATTAATGGTGTGAATGTTTGAGAGGGTTTAAGGGCATACATAGATTTGCCATTAAGTGGAGATATATATTTGATGTAATGTACAAACTACAAATAAACTCTGAATTTATTCTGGCACTTGCTTATGAAAATATGGAGTAGAAAGAAAGGCAAGAGAAGATAATGTTAGGAGTTGACTATTTTCATCGAAGATTCTTTTTACGGACTATAATAATTTTTTTATGATAAGCATCATTACCCATGATGCAACTTGGGGCAGACTTGTTTTGTCCACTTAACACAAATCACAGCACAAAATTAACCACACCAAAGTCGAAATTAAATGAAAAAATAACTTTGCATTGTTCGGATAGTTTCAGTTTAAATTTTATATCATGTTATTCGCCAAACATGGTAAAAATTTACACGTCTTTTAAGTTCATGTGTATATTTGATTGTTACTTGAGCGATAATGATCTCATAATGTAAGTGGGATCATTGACTATAAGAATGACATTTTGATTGAACTTATAACTTCTTTAAAATTTTAATTAATGTGATTACAGTTTAAGTTTTGATAACATCTTACGAGTTAAGCAATCTAACTAAGTATTATTTTTAAAATTAATTATAATATCTTAACATATCTATTATATAAAGGAAAATGGATTCGAGGTCTTCTCTCCTATGTGGCACCCCTCTAATCCCTTCATTCCTATTTTTCTAAATTCTCCAATTTTCTGAATTAAAAACAATATTTATCATATTTTATATTATATATATATATATATATATATATGGTATAGAGTTTCCTCTCTCCTATGTGGCACCCCTCTAATCCCTCCATTCCTATTTTTCTAAATTCTACAATTTTTTGAATTAAAACCAATATTTATCATATTTAATTTATATTCTATATATATGGTACAAAATTTCATAAAATTAAAGTCTACGATTAAATCTTCAAATTATTCTTAAATTTTCATCCTTAAATTTTATTAACATATATTGATAATCATTATTATGAATACATAGTCATATTTTTATTGAAAAATTAATTCGGCCAATTATTAAGTTTGCCAATTAAATAATTTTATTATATTTTCTAACAATAAATATCAAGATAGATAATCAATTGTTGCATGAACTTATATTTAAAAATTTAGATAGTTTATAAATTTAAACGAGTTTGTATAATGAATGAGTATTACAGTACGAGTTTGAAACGGAAACGAATAGTAAAATGAATTTTTAAATTGATTTGCGACATGTATGAATATATAAATTTTAAATGAGCTTCTTAGTCAATCAATATTTAAAAATATATATAAAGAGAAAGAAGTGACAACATAAACTAAAGATTTTCTAAATAAAAAATAAAATATAATTAATTTCAAAATATTGTATTTTAAGAGAAAAATATTTCATTGTAATATTTCTTTTCAATAAAAGATAGAAGATTCTAATTTTGAGACATAAACTTGGAACAAACGGAATACACAAAAAATATGTGTTGGATTTTATATTTAATTACTTATTTACTAAAATTTCAATCGGGTTCATTTATAATTTTCGTTTTTCAAAAATCTTAAATAGCAAGGAACTTCGCATGGATTTATTTGTAGGTTTCACTAATGGCATAATACAAATGGATTATTTATACGTCCTAAGATGTACTCCCTCCGTCTCATATAAGGTGACACATTAATTTTGATCACGTTTATTAAAGAGAAAGATATAAAATGGTTAAAGTTGTAGGGTCAACAACTTTTTATGAGATACTAATTATTTTCTATTTTGGGTATGTGTCATTTTATATGAGATACTCCAAAATGAAAAACGTGTCACCTTATATGAGACGGAGGAGAGAGTATTTGAATAACAACAAATGTAATATCAAATTAAACGGGTGACCACGTTAATCAAAATTCTTACGTAGATTTTTCTTCAATTTCCTATTCTTATTATTTCTAAAATCTAAAATAAAAGTAATTTCACATTGATTTTTTAGAAGACTCACCAATTGAAGAATACAATTGAAATTATTAGTATGCACTAAAATATATTTTTATAACATCTTAGATGATTTTAAATTAAACGGATGGTCATGTATATGTTTGCGTGAATTTTCCTCATTTTTTACTAATATTTTTTTTTCTTCTAAAACTCAAATAAAAGGAATTTCATATTGATTTCTTAAAAGACCTCATCAAATGGAACCTAATTAAAAAAAGGAATCACATTTTCTTCCAATATTCTATCCTATTTTTCTTAAATGTTTGATACGTGAACAAGAGAAAAATTACTATTTAATTGAGTTCATGACAAGTAAATATATTAATTTAAATTAAACGGGTTTCATATATTGTATGATTTCGGTACATCTATATAATCTTAAATTCATAATTAAACGAGTTCCATAAATTGTATGAACTTCAAATTGATACTTCAAATTTAATTATAACATTTTCTTATTTATATTATTCATTATTAATATTTACTTTATTGTGTTCGTATTTTAATTGAGACAAATAACCTATTATTTATAGTTTATTATTTTGATATTTTATATTTAAACATGTTCGATTAATTACGAATATTATTGTACGGGACGAAACGGGTAGAATAATTACTTATATATACACGATTATATATTTTAAACTGGTCTGGGTAGCTGAATCATAGCTTCATCATCTTAGTTCATCGATATCCTCTACCACAACCAACGACTTAGACTGATTGAATGTTACTTTACGTTAAATAACGAAAAAAAAAACCCAACGATTTTCTTGAATTTAATTAGAAACTAAAGATATTGACCTTGAAAAAAATTTATATAATTGTCAATCATATTGCATCTAATAATTTAGTTAAATAATAAATTTTCGACGGGTTACACGTTAGTTTATTTTCTAAAGGAATATCTTATCATCTCTAATAATATCTTATGAGGTTTTGAATTTTTTGAAATAAACTTAGCCGAACACACTCTCAATAATTACTAGCAATAGTGGTTAGGGCTGGGGAAATTTACCGCCGGTTTCGGTTTTACCGACGGTTAACCATTTACCGCCGGTTTAAATTAACCGTTTACCATGTTTCTCGGTTTCGGTATGGTATTCGGTTATTAAGTTGAAATAATTTTCGGTAACCATTTACCGAACCTCGGTATATGGTTAACCGAGTTGTTTATATAAATTATTAATAATATATATATATATATTATATATATAATATTAATTATTAATTTAAATTTAACTTAAAAATAAAAAGGAAAGTCTTACTCTTATTAATTATTATCTGGAAGAAACGAAAGTCTGTGAATTGAAAAGAAGAATCCCGTCTGCCGTCTCCAGTCTAAATCCTTCACTGATTCTCTCCGCCCCACCCCACCACCCCAACTCCAAGTTGCGACTCCACCACCACCACACCATACCACCGCCGTCCGGAGCCGCGAGGAAGAAGAAGCAACCGCTGCCTCCAATCGCATCGTCGTCAACCTCGTGCACAGCTAGCGCCACCGACAACCATCGTCATTCCTTCATCTTTTCAGATCTGGAGTGGCTGCTCCCCTTCCCCGCGCCGTCTCTGTTCCAGCGCCACCGTCTGCCACCGCCTATCGTCGTCCCCTCTCTCTCTTTTGTCATTTTCAGCGCCTGTTAGGGATGAGAGATGAGAATGATTGAGATTTGGAACGGAAATGGATTTCTTTGCAAATTTTTTGTTATTAGAAATTTGGAGAGGAGAGAGAGTTGAATTGAGAGTGTGAGATAGAGAGAGATGAAGAGGGGGGTAGTGATTGCGTGACAGTGAGGTGTATTTTTCTTTTTTTTTTTTCAGTTTTTCTTCGGTTTTTCGGTAAACCGAAACCGAACCGGCCGGTTTTTGGTTAACCGAAAAACCGATTCGGTACGGTTTCGGTTGTTGTAATTTCTGGATTTCGGTTTCAGTTAACCGAAAACGAATTTTCGGTTAACCGCGGTTAACCGAATCCGGTTAACCGAATCCCCAGGTGGTCGTGTTCAGTTAGTGATTAGACAACCTGAAATAAACCTTTTCATGTAATTAATATATGAAGTGAAAATGTTTTTGAAAAAAATCATTTTCAACTCCTGAAAAATAATCCCAAAACACCCTTGATATCTCTTTCCTATATTTCCAAAAATAAACAAAAAGAACAAAACCAAAAACATTTCCCGTGATAAAGATCGTGTAATATAAGTAATAAATTATTTTAGGCATTTATGCCCTTTGCCGATGAAGTCAACCTCACCCAATATAATAATACTGATAATCAAAATTTATACTGCATGAAAAAATAAATAAATAAATATATAAAAATCATACAAGTGGAGAAACTCTCTCTCTCTCTCCGTGCAACACTAATCGTACGAATCTGCACATCGATATGAAGAACCATGAAAGCAATGTGCAAACTGCACCAAATTAACAAAAAACCTTTCATCTCAATATAACAAATCTCTTATTTCTAAGATCAGAATCACATAGAATGAAATCAAAATTCATCAAATGGACGAATAATTTTCAACAAATTAGACAAATTCCTACTGTTTCAAGTCATTGAAGCAAGGCAGAACAAGCTATAAAAAAGCTACATTTCAAAGCAACTTATCTGCAGTGGATCAAATAAAATTCAAAATCAAGATGAGAACCAAATCCAACTTTAATGACCGGATTGGAACAGACAGAGCAAAATAAAAGACACAATCTGCACTTAATGTTAGAGATCATATCATAAACCACCAATTTGCAACTGCGAATGATAGGCTTAAGCATTCAAGCCAATTTTCTGGCAACAAGCGTAGCACTATCGTATTTATAACGATTCTTGTCACAAATAATCTACTCGTATTAACAAACGACTTGCACACGACATACCTGCTGTTGTCAGGAACTCGAGTAGGCTTCTAGAATAGAGAATCAAACTTATGTGATTAAACTTAGTCAAATAGCTAAGAAAAAGAATCTTCCTTAAATCCATGGTCCTATTAAATCCATTAAGCAATATACTGAATTTTCAAGAACCAAGTTCACAAAAATGAAGCTAGAACACTAATCAAAATACAGGAGAAAGAACATGTTTTGCAATATAAAAAGAATCAAAAGGCAGGATAGGCTTAAGAGTAGCTGATTTTCTGGCAAAAATTATTTGTTCGGATTTATAACAATTCTTGAGGCTTCTGGACTGAACATAAACAAAACTACGTTCACAGATCACACAGTTGCTGTCAAGAACTCAAGCATGCTTCTAGATTAGAGAAACCAAACTTGATGAAATTAAACTAAATTAGCTAGCTAAGAATCTACTCCATGAACATAACCTATGAAATCCTATAAGCAATATACTGCATTTTCCAAAATCAAATAAAGAAGATAAAATAACATGTTTTTCAATACAATCAATCATGATAGTTCACTTCCTAAGCATTCAAAGGGGATGAATGTGCCAAAAGAATTCAATTTCACAAAAAGTAATTCATCTCAAACATACAATCAGTATCAAAGAATATTTTATATCAAATGTGAATGAAAACAACAATTTACACAAATACACAATGCATCCTCATCATAGAAAGAATCAATCAATCAGAATTAGAGATTTTCAGTAGCTAACTCTCAACTTTCATAACAATCCTAGTCCTCCTCTCCCCTGCCAAAACCACATTCTCGGCATCGACGAACCGCGATTTCCGAAACAATTTCACAATCGCCGCCACCTCCTCCGCCTCACATTCCTCCACGGCCACTACGCAAACCCCGCCGCTCCTCACCGTCCGCTCAATCTGCCCCACGTACCTCGCCGGAAACAGGGCCAAATCCAAATAAGCCCCAAACCCTAGATCAAAAATCCCATCGAAAAACGGCAAATTGTGCGGATCCGCGCGGCTCACCAGCGGCGGCCACTCCACCACCTCCACCCCCGTCACGTCCTCCACGCCCAAATCCCTAAGAGCCCGGACCGCATGGCCCGGCCCGGCGGAGACGACTAAAACATTTGAGTGATTCGCGATGAGATTTCGTGCTTGGAGGGTTTCGAATAAGGAGGTGTAGGAGGCGACGGCGACGGTCCAGGCCTTGGTTGACCAAACGCGGCGGTTGCGCTTCTCGACGGTGGTGTAGGAGCGAGGCGTGAAGTCGCAGGTGGATTTGGGGAAACGAGTGTGGGGCTTCGGGTTCGGATCGGACGGGTCGAAGCAGGTTTCGGGAGTTTGGATGTAGAGAAGGAGGATGAGTACGGTGGCGGCAATTATGGCGGCGACGGAGATTCGGTTGAGAAGCTTTTTAACGTGCTTCTCCATTGATGGATTAGCTGGAATCGGAACTGATGGAGATGGTGCTTCATCAATGGATTCGCTAGACTATACGGCGTCGTTCTTTAGATTTTTTCCCAATGTTCTAAAAATTGGATCTGATTTGTCTTTTTAGTTTTTTTTTTTTTCAGAAACAATCTTTTAATTATTTTTTTTTTCCTTTTAACAATCCTTATTAAAAGGCGTTCTTGAAGTTTATTTTTTGGATAGTTTTTACATTAAATTTTGAAGACAGGTGTTCTTTAAGTTTTTTTTAAATTATTATTTTAGTTCATTTTTAGCACTTAGACCTTTTAAAAGATCAAGTTATAATTATTTTCACCAAGAAAATTTGCTTTTTAACTTAGTTTTAAAAAATTGTAAGTAAAAGAAATAAAAAATAAGAAACCAAGAACAATTAGATGAAGACCAATGAATTTTGTACCTTTCTACTGAATTTTAAACTAATGTGTTATATTCTTAAACACGTGTAAGATTTCAATATCATGCTGAAACCTTACATATGGGAACGGACAAAATAAAATACAAGATTGAAAGTAAAAAATAAAAGATATGGGACAAATAATAATTATATGAAGAATCGACAAATAATATTATACTCTTAAACACGTGTAAGATTACAATATCATCACACCGAATCCTACATGTGTATTGTAAGCATACCAAATAAAATACAAGATTGAAAGTAAAAAATATAATTAAATGAAGAACCGACAAATTTGTACTTTTTATCGTATCTTTATCTCAAATGTTATATTCTTAAACACGTGTAAGATTACAATCACATTGAATCCTACATGTATATGATATGCGGACAAAATAAAATACACGATTGGAAGTAGAAAATTGAACGATAAAAGACAAATAACAATTAAATGAAGAACCGACAAACTTTTACTTTTTTGTTGTATCTTTATCGCAAATGTTATGTTCTTAAACACGTGTAAGATTACAACATCACATTGAATCCTGCATATGCGATATGTGTAGACAAAGTAAAATACAAGATTCGTCCGGTTAATCAAAGTACAAAGGATGTACGGAATGAAACTTTTAGTCGAATATACTAAATATTTTTGTATTTTATATTTACATATGTGTATTTAACTATTTATATTGTTTATCACTGCACAATATTTTCATTTAAATCAATATTATTTTTTTAATAATTAATAAAAAATACTTGATTTTTAGAAATTCATTAATCAAAATAATATTTTTATTTTCTTGAAAGGAACATAATATTCTCGAAATTAACATGAATAAAGCCGTTGGAGCATGAGATTATGTATTTAAAAGCTATTGAAAAAGTTGGCAACACTTGTACAAATGCCAAATCTCAAATACACAGCCAAAGCAGATTCTCTCATGACTATCACGCAAATTACAAATCATCATATATAGAGAGCATTTAAATTAGGGCTCAGCTCCACATTTATTAATTCAGTTGACCATACAATATTTTTTAGTTTTTTTCTCTTTCGGCCTATAAAGGTTACAAAATCACATCATCCCTTCCTCAAAATCCTCTTCTTCTTCTTCTTCTTCTTCTTCTTCTTCTTCTTACGGAGTCGTCTCCTACCATGGGACGCAAGAAGCTCGCGATGAGGCGAATCGACAACCCTACTTCCCGACAACTTACTTATGCGAAGCGGAGAGAGGGAATCATCAAGAAGGCCGGCGAGCTTTCCGTTTTGTGTGATACCGATGTCGCCCTCATCATGTTTTCACCCTCCGGCCGTCTCACTAGCTTTGCAAGCAACGGAAGGTTTCGTGTTATTTATTTATTTTTGTTGAGATGTATGCATTTTTTATGTGTTAGTACGTCAGTCTGATTTAAAAATTATATTGGTGAGACTCGAATTCTTGACTTTATTGTAGTCAGGTTGTCGACCGACTAACGAGGTGGCACCAAGAATGACTATAAATGAAGTTAGGTTGACAGTAGGATCAAACATGAGTAGGAAACAAAGATGAAATTAAATGCTTGAATTCTGCATGGATGCAAGAAGAAAATTTTACATTTTCAAAATTCATAATAATAATTAAAAAAAATCGATAGTTACAAATGGGCGAAGACTTAGAATCTTAACAGATCTATACATAAATATTGTAAATGGTATGAAAATTGAACTGATTTTCAATATTTGTTTTTTAATTTCTTTTGCAGGATTGAAGATATATTTCTTCGTTTTGTTGACAGGCCTGATGAGCTAAGAGGAGGGTAAGTTGTTAGGTCATTAATCTATTAATTTAATTTTTATATATACATTTTTTTTCTTTTTTTAACTTTCTAAAATCTTGATTTTCCTTTCCATCGCAGGCCTATTAATCACGAACAGGTACGTCTAAATTTGCCACGATTTATCAAAATTGTATTTGAATTGAAGAATCTGCACATATAAAAGCATTTTTATTATTGATAAAAGGAATGATTTTTTTTTTTAATTTCTTATTGATAATATACCTATATTTTGTAGTTCTTGTCTCAAAAGTTGAAGCAGCTGAAATATGAAGGTGCAATGCTGGAAAAGATAGCCATGTAATCCCTTATTAATCTTTACCTTACTTTATTATTTTGATATAAGAAATATACAAATAAAATTTTTATTCTTTTATATACAAAAAAATTTATTTAATGTTGTTTTTTCTTTGCTTCACATGGATATTCAATCACCTTGCTGATTTTCCTGGCCAACAAGTTCAGTATTGAGGTAATTTACACTAGCTCTAGATTGAATCACTTTTATTTAGATTGAAATCGAAAATAATGGTTTTAAATTGTTTTATGGGTGTTTGTGGTCTTTTTGTAAATATATAGTACAAGGTTAATTTTATTATCTGATTTTGGAATAAAAATAATTAAAATGAATTGAGCCACAAACCAATAAATTGTGTATTGCATATGCTCCCTAATAGCTAAATTGAGGATTTTTGAACTAATTTTAAGAATATTAACATTTACTAAGGCAATTAATTACCTATGTTTTTGAGATAATATTTATTACCGTGAATCATTCAATATTATTTCGCATAATCATATAAGTTGGTCAATCCTACCAATCCAAACAAATCCGACCAAACTAATTTCAATTTTTAGAATATTTAACGAAATCAATCAAATCATCATGGAATATCTCAATTTTTTTAAATATTTAAAAGAAACATTAAAGTCCAAAAACAAAATGATATCCAATGTCCTACAAAATCATTTTTAAATAATTCTTAGAAATATTACAAGATATTCATTTGAACTATGTTAAAGTTGGCTAACAGGATCTTGAAGAGAAACTGGATAAGCTCAATAGGAAGCAACGTGAGTCGCAGGAGAAAATGAGGTTAGAGTTTTAATATTTTTTTATTTTTCATTTTTTCTCTTTCTGTTGTATTATTAAATTTTCAGAAAAGACATTTTATGTGCGTGTTTGTGTATTTTTCTTCTTTTTTTATTTTATTTTGCAGGTATTATGAGCCTAATGTCGAGAAAATCAATTCAGCTCTTGAAGCTGGAGTCTACCAACAGTTCCTTACAAGCGCCATTCAGCGTATACAGTCCTCAAAAGTGAGTATTAGCTAACCCGAATCTTCTACTCATGTATTAATTCGACCCGACTCAATTAAAGATAGCTCAATATTGATCTAGTTATCTATCACAATTAAATTTAGAAGACTCTTGTTTTCTTTTAGAATTTGGCGAAGTTAAAAAATAATATTAAGGAATTAATGTTTGGATTTATAAGCTTGAATAATTTGTACAAATAGTAATATTAGACGAAAACTTGTATATATGCGGCGACTGGCTTAATCCTAAATTCTTAGAGTTAATTATTTCTTAATTAGAACTTAATAATTGAATGAGGGTTCAATAATTCATGATTAAAATTTAATAATTTAATTAGAATTTATAAATTTAAAATAGAATTATAATTATTTTAAGTAGAATTTAATTAGGGCATGATATTAGCATAAGATCTTGTGACAAACATATACTACGCACTACTATAAATTATTTGATTGAACTTGAATAATTTCAGTTAAGTTTAGCTGATAATTGATTTCCAATTAAAGTGAGCTGATTAAATTCTGGTGAATAAATATAACGTATTGCCAATGTTTATTGAACAATTCAATGAATATTTAGCAAACAATATTGACACAATTATATGTGTTTGAGTGTTGTATATTTGAACAAAACTATATTTTATATAATCAACTTTGTATTGAACCTGTTTGTAGGCCAAACTGCTAGGCAATCAACTTGTTCCTGAAAGGAATGAAAATATTGAGGTAATATACAAGTTTTTTATGCGCAGAAAATGCAATTAACTTGTTAATTTAGTTGGAAAAATATGTAAAATATATTAGAATAAACACTATTTATTTATACACATCTGTATAAATATATTTGATTAAATAATGATTAAAAAAAGGTTAGAATTTTAGGTGCAGGCAGCGTCGATGCAAATGGATGATGCCATTTCAATAACTGATCAGTCTATTGAAGGAAACCAAACCGGGTAATATTTCTCACATTTTATTTCTTTTAATAGATAATTATTTATCTGAATTAATATAGTGCTCAAATTCTCGTCTATTAATCATGTTTCCTCCTTTTGGTTTTGGGTCCTAATTTTCTCGTTAGTCGTTTTGAATGAAATAATAATTTTTAAAACAAAAAACTTAATTACGTGTCTAGGCTATATATTTGGCATTTTCAAATGTATATTCTTCCACTCTCTATCTATAAAAGCATTTGTCCATGCATTTCAATTAGTGAAAAAAAAATGAAAAAAGTAACCCTATGATAATTTCTTAAATTAAATTTTCCATTTTGTCAAACTAGTAAGTAGTCCGTCGAAATTCGATGAGAAATAACTTTATGTTTTAATTTATATGTATACATTTTAAAAAGAATTTTATATTTTATTTAGAAGTTGTGATATTGTTCGCGTTAATTATTAATCAAACTTAACAAATTAATTTTATTTCACGTATCTAAATTTATAATTAGGAATGACAATGAATTGAGTATACTCATTTATTATGTATTTTCTAAATCTAAATTTGTTTATAATTTTTCTACATGTTCGTCCTAATCTCGGTTAAAATAGTGACTTTACTGTACATACTCGTCTCAAATCCGTTGAGTAATACTCGATAAAAATATGAACACTACAAGTAATATTAATTAAAATTAGTAAAAATCTTTCTTTCTATGTTATTAAACCGTCTCGTTGGTTCATGTTAAATTGATATCTCTAATCTTTGCCAAAATGCAAAAAAAATATGTTTACATCTTCAAAGTAATATTAATTAAAATTAATAAACATCCTTCTTTCTATGTTATTTGAACCGTCTCGTTGGTTTATGCTAAATTATTCAATAAAAATCTAAACAAAGTTAATATTAATTAACATTAGTAGAAATTCTTCCTTTTAAGTATATTTGAACCGTCTCTTTAGTTCATGTTAATTAAATCGATATCGCTAATCTTTGCCAATTTTATAATATTAAATATATATATATATATATATTATTATATATGAATTAATAATGTATAAAATAAGGATTTATAAGAATGTATTCCGAATTTGTTATAATTTTAATATGTGTAATAGAAGAAATTAATTAAATAGAGGGAAAGATAAATATGAGATGTGATTAATAGATAAACATGTGATATTTCAAGAATATGAAATTAATTAATAAAAAATAGAATATATATGAATTAAAATTAGACAAATTAACAGAATAAAGGAAAATCTGAACGAAGCACCGTGGATGGGGCAGCTTTATCTTTTACTCGTATTAGTAAAAGATAATTATTTTATTCTGAATAAATCCATAAAATAGATAAAGTTAGAAAAAGAGTCGTTGACTACTACGAGGGGCAATAGACTCGTTAAAATTTAAGAGTTCGTCCCAGTGGGGATGGCCTAGTGGTGGAGTGGTTGCCTGTTGACCAATAGGTCAGAGGTTCGAGTACTCTCGGCCACAAAAAAACCCTAGGTGGGGTGTGTGAGTATTAATATTTGTAATGATATTCAAAAAAAAAAAACAAAAATAAATTTAAGAGTTCGTTGATTTTATTTTAAATATTTTTTGGAATATCAAATATCCCATAACTTTTTTCTTTCTTTTTCTAAACTTGATTTTATAAATTTAATTTTTCAGGATGAATTCAACGATGGATCAAAATCAAAGTGGAACAAGTTTGGGTGCAGGACCTCATCTTAGCCTAGGCTTCATTGAAGCACAAAGGCTATGGAATAAGCATGGGACTCTAAACGCGTCTTGAACTATCGATGTGTGGATTGTGCTCTCGCAGTGAACTTCATATTAAATTTTATGTAATAAATATTGAACTAAATTATGCCGAGCAATGATTTTATTGTTTTTTACTTTCATCAAACGACTCAATTGGTATATCTAGGGGTGAGTACGGTTCGGTTAACCGACCGTTTGCCACAAAAAAAAACCGACCATACGGTTTTTAATCTGTTCGGTTAACTGCTAAAATGTAGAAAATAAAAACAAATAACCACTATAACGGTTAACCTAAAAATCGGTTCGGTTAACCGTTATTCAACGGTTAACCATGTAGAAAGAAAACTTTCAATTTTTTTATAATTCATAGCATGAAAAACAAAAATCCATATCTTAAAATGTGAATAAGAAATATACATTAAAAGATGTATAAATAATAAATTGAACACTCTCATATTTTCAAGTCAAAGTAGTAAAATCAAGTTAGTTAATATTATAATTTATAACATATAATTAGTTGGTATAATAATTTTATAACATATAATTAGTAAAATTATAATTTTAAATGAGTTTCGGTTCGGTTCGGTTAACCGTTGGTTTTTATATATAAAAATAAAAACCTAACCGTTATCCTCTGTTTTTTAAAATTAAAAAAATAAACCGAAACCATCGGTTCGGTTAACCATTTTTTCGGGACGGTTTCGGTACGGTTTGTCGGTCGGTTCGGTTTTTCGGTTTGTTTTGCTCACCCTAGGTATATCATCCATCAGTATAAATTGCAACAATCATATCGAGTTAATTTAGACTATGATCCATATATTATTAAAATGTTTACGGATTCGGGTCATCCCCTTAATTCGAGGTCCTACGTGACGCAACCTCCATTCGGTATTCATATTTATCTTAAATCTTCATTTTAAATATTTTTATTCATATATTTATTATTTAATATTATCAAAACTTTACCATATATATATATATATGGAATACAATCTTCCGATAATATTATTTTATTGAGATTGTTAAACGTGTATCGAGATTTTCCTAGAATAGTCATGTGAGTATATATATTATCATATTTATATATTTTTAAAAATCTTTAATTTGTATCTTCTTATTATATCTACTACAAAATTTTTTATTAGCATAAATTTTCTATCCCACATTTTTTTTATAAAACTTCACCCTTGGGGAACCTATATTTATATACTCATGATCAATGTGATTTTCTCATTCCGCAATTATTTTGCACAATTTGACCAATGAATTAGTTGGTCAAATAAATAGTTTTAATTTTATGAGAAAATTTAATTTGGTCAATTATTTATAAAAGGAGTTATATAAAAATTAAAAAAATCAATCAATGAAAACGGATTTGAGTCTTCTCCTTAATTCGGATCATATGTGACATATCCTACATTCTCTATAATAAAAAAAATAACACAATATATTAATTAAAACTAAACACGTTATATATGGTGTACGCATATATGATAAGATATTTAGATACTGATTTTTATTTTATCTTTTATAAAATAATCAGCACATAAAAATCTGAATGAAATCATTAACATTAATACTTGGAGAGAAAAGATGAATAGTTAAAGAACGTTTGTAATTTATAAATGAGTTTTATATTGAGAATTAATGTATTCATAGCATGCATGAGTGTTCTCCTATTGTACATATATTTTAAAAGAAAAATCATTAATCAATACTATATAATAAAATATATATCACATATTGAAATTTCAAAGTTAAATGTGGACAAGCAGGTGAAAATAAAAGTACTTAGAGATGTAATTAAGCATATCTTTTTGGGTAGCATGTCGAAAATTTGGGAAATCACCATATGTTGGTGCTGATCCTTGTGCTATGCACGAGAACATTTTATTATTATATTTTTATATAAAAGTGATGTTTTATAAGTTGTATAAAGTTTATATTAAAAAATAATTAATCAATTACTTTAAATTATATAAATGGATGGTAGATTAGATAATTTTAAATAATTGCCTATAAAAATGTGAAGCAAAAGGTTATTGACAGTGGCGGGACAATTGAAAAAAATTAAAGAATTATTAATAACAGGATGGAAGAGTATATTTTAATATTTTTTTACTTTTAAATTATAACATAAAATAATTCCCGTCGAAGAATAAAATTATATCATTGTTGGAGACATTTGAGGTGAGGCCCGTGAATATATAGCATGAATTTTTTTAGTGAAATTGGACAAAAAAATACCAAAACTTAATAAGCATAAGTTTTTTAGCCCCATTCATAAAACTATAAGTTTTCTATACCAAAATCATTTAGAAGACTAAAGTGCCCCCCCTTTAACAAAAACTAAAAAAAAATAATACACCTATGAATTAAATTAAAAAAGTAAAAAAAAATATGAAAAAACAGCCTCAATCTCTCTCGATTCTCTCCCGTCATCGGCCAGATTTCTTCTGGACACGATGGCTGGGCACGATGGGTGGACACGATGGATGGACACGATAGTGCTATTGGACACGATGGAAAGTAATATTTAATGCAGATTTTTTCGCGTTACATTTATTGAACCCTACCAAATCCGATTCTCTGAAGATTTTCGGATGAAACTAGGAATTTAATGAAGGTAGTTCATTAAAGTTTGCGTAAGAGAGGTTGTTGACAAGGTTTAGAACTCCTAGTTGGGTTCGAATTAATCACAACACCACAATTGAAAACACCAAAAACCACAAAACCCTAAAAAGAAAGAAGAGGAGAAAAAAGCTACGCCAATCTCTCGAAACGTCAAACCAAAGAAGAAAAAGATATCAAGGAAGGCCAGCATCGCGTTTCTGGCTTCATAAAGAAGGTATGCACCTGAAATTTCCGTCCGAAAAACATATACTAGTGCGTGTTATTTAACTCATGATGGCAAGGCACGATCGTGACCAAGTAAACATGATCGTGCCTTGACCATCGTGTCCCAAAATTGTCTTCGATTTGCATGGAATATGTAGATGTTAAGTGATATTTGTTTAAATTCGAATATAACTTGAAGTTTAGTAATATGTTTAGGAGAAAAAATAGTTGAAATAACTCGCATTGTGTGATTTGTAAGGGGTTGGAAACTATGATTTTTTTTTCTTCTGTCGGGGGCAAAGGGTTTCTCCCCATGATGGCATGATATGGAAGGCACGATCGTGCCCACGATGGGCACGATGGACACGATGGGCATGATGGCCAGCTCGATCACCATCGAGCCTTTCTATCAATCCCACGATGGTGCCTTCGTGCCCTGGCAGTTTGTGATGTAAATTTCTGTTTTTCATATTGTAACCCTAATCTCTCTTCTTTCTTTGATTTTTAGATGGGGTGGCGGCGTGTTATTGTACATTTTAGAGGTCAGTGGGAGGGATTGGCTTACTTAGGCGGGAGTACTGTTGTTGTGCACATGGACGATACGAATGATGATCGAGATCATCGCATGAATCTGATTAGAGATGCTTTGTGTGGTCGAAGAGATTCCGAGTATGTGCTATCCTATTTGACTGTGTTGATGGATGGAAGCAGATGTTGAGCTTTATTAGATAGTGATACGAATTTACTTCGATTGCTAGTGCAAGAGAAAAGGTCGGATCCGATGGTTTATGTCTTTAAAAAAGACAGTGTTTTTGCCCCTGAGGTGGACGTGAAAGGCAGTGGACGACGGGATATATTTGAGGATGATGATGATAGAATGCCACCAGAAGCAGAGGGTGCTCACATCTCCGACGACGAAGAAGATGAACGTCGTAAGAATATAATTGAATCTGTGACTACTGAGTTTCTTGCTTGGATAAGACAGCCAGAATAGGTAAACAGGATCTTCGGGCACCAGAATTTCACATCTGAGCATCAGACTAGTCGTGATGATGATGAACTACGCAGCCTAGGCAATTGGAGCATTCCACTAGTCGAGTGTGACAGTGCGCTGCCACTTGGGTGGGTTGAGCAGCCCAAACCGTTCACCAGTGAACTTGTAGTGGGGGCTACGTTTCAGTCCACTAGTGGGAATGTATCACCTGGAGCACATGCTAGAGTATGTCATTGATCATTCCGCCAAAAATCGTATAGTCTTTCTCTGCAAGCACGATATAAATAATTGTACGTTTAGGTTGTCTGCTCAGGGGCCAAAAGATGAGGGTGACTCGATTTGGTACATTACGAAATTGACTTTGAATCACAGCTGCCACTTGAACGTGATTCGTACTGCCGAGCGGACGGTGACTGCTAAAGTTGCAGCCGTGTACTTTGCTCGTAGGTTGGTTTGCAAGAGTGTGAATTAGAGATGATGTAATATACTCTTT
Source organism: Agastache rugosa (assembly GCA_031470985.1). NCBI lineage: Eukaryota > Viridiplantae > Streptophyta > Magnoliopsida > Lamiales > Lamiaceae > Agastache > Agastache rugosa. The sequence goes on from CM062607.1 coordinate 22,186,886, forward strand.
TCCATAACTTCTCATACCAATATTTGAAACCGAGAAAGATGATGGAAGAGATGAGCAGAGAGTTTGGTGTTCACATGTTGTACAACCTCGCTCTAGAAACGAGAAATATAGCGATAGAGAAGACATAAAGGTGACTTTGACAAGTCGTATCAGATGGTCCCGTCGTATCTGCATTTATCGAGGCAGCGTAATCCCGGTACTGAGTACAACATGTAGATCAGTAGTGATGGAGTATTTTGTCACATGTTTATCACCTTAGGACAGTGTATTCGTGCATTCAAGCGCTATCTGAGGCCAGTGATTGTGTTGGACGGGACCCACCTTAAGGGAAGGAATAAGGGAGTTCTTTTTGTCACTGTTAGCAAAGATGTGAATGAGCAGCTCTTTCCTATAGCTATTGGAATTGGTCCGATAGAGAACGATGAGTCGTGAACTTGGTTTCTTTCGAATCCGCGCAGGTGTTTCGACCCTCTGGATGAGTTGTTGATCGTCTCTGACCAACATAAGAGCATTGCAAATGCCGTGAAAGCCATCTATCCGACTGCAGTGCACGGATTGTGCTTTCACCTCATACAGAAGAATTTGACGCGATACGGCCGTCGAGCTCTTGACATCTTCCAAAATACAGCGTATGCTTATCGTGTTGAAGAGTTCGAGAAGAATTTTTCTGCCTTGAAAGCTTCATGTGAGGGTGCTCAAACACGACTTTCCCAAATTGGTGCTCATAGGTGGTCTAGGTCGCATTGCCCAGTTCGACGGTACAGTTTCATGACCTCCAATGCCGCCGAAAACTTGAACTCTCGGCTACTGTGGGCTAGACATTTACCTATTTTCTCGTTACTTGAGGTGTATCATTGCATTGTCGAGAAATGGTTCGACGAGAAAAGGGCATTAGCTAGGGAGAGAGAGCATGAGATTACACTCGAGGCCTTCAACAAGCTTGCTGTGACAGTGGAAAACAGGTCATCAGCTCATTGCTCAACCTACCACTGACAATGTTTATAAAGTGAAAGACAAGAAGATGGTCTTCGAGGTAGACCTTGGGAATTGGACATGTGAGTGTCGTGAGTTCGATCAGGATAAGATGCCATGTCGTCATGCAGCTGCCGCCCTCAGGTATGTATAGCTTTTTTTTTTACTTAAATTGTATTTTCATGGCTCAATATTTCCAACTTTTGTTCGTTACAGGACCCAAGAAAACGCTGTCAATTTGTTTGATTTCGTAAGTCGGTATTACGAGCAACACGACTTGCGCGAGACTTACAGAGAATCCATTAGGCCGGTACCACATCCTGAGGAGTGGAATGTCCCGCCTGATATTGCAAGAATCATTTGCTTGTCGTCGGTGGGGGTTCGTCAAGCAAGCCGTCCGAGGACACTGCGTGTTCGTTCAGCAGTTGAAGGTACGCCCACAACACGCCGTAGCAAAAAATGCTCTAAGTGTAAGGGGACCGGCCACAATAGAAAGCATTGCACCGAGCCACTCGCTTTAGATGTCAATCTAAATGTTCCCCCGGAGGGAGAACCATCGAGTCAGAGACGGCGACGAAAGAAGAAATGCAGCAATTGTGGTAGTGAAGAACACACAATCACAAGATGTCCGATGCACTTGTGATTTATGATTTTTTGCACGAATGACATTGCCACTCTTATTTATGATATTTTATTTATTTGTTGAGCTTGTGTTTTGTTTAGAAATCACAAAAATGTAAAAAACAGGGCCGAAGCGGGTTTCCTTTGTAAAGCGGGTGCACCCGCTTCGGCGGCTCACCCGCCGAGGCGGGGTACACGAGCATGCCAATTTTCTCCATCGCCCACGATTGGGAGACCCCATCGTGTCCATCGTGCCCATCGCCCCCATCGTGCCCATCATCCATATCGCCCCATCTCCCCATCGCCCCCTCACCCCATCGCCCTCACGATACATGTCCCATCGTCCCCTCAAGAAATTTTGATTTTATAGACATTTTTGGACTTTATGTTGTGGTGGTGCTGATATATTGATTTGTAATTGCTTATTTAAGAATTTCATAAGTAAAAACGAATATTTGAAATAATTTAAATGTAGTCTTTAATATGATTGAATCATATCATATCTTAAGAATGAAAAGGATCTCAATGAATATTTACTTCAAATTCTCAAATAATAGGCTGTATATTATCGATGTTGCAAAAAACATTCAGATTGATCATAATTATGTATGTAAGGTAAAAAAAACTATTTATAGGGTATAAAAAATGCTATGGAATAACATTAAGGTATTAAAAATACTTATCGATGCCTGGGCACGATGGGAACTCTTCATCGTGAGCACGATGGGCACGATTGGGGCGATGGGGGCGATGGGCACGATAGGCATGATGGGGGCGATGGGGTCTCCCAATCGTGGGCGATGGAGAAAATTGGCAGGCTCGTGTACCCCGTCGAGGCGGGTGAGCAGCCGAAGCGGGTGCACCTGCTTTACAAAGGAAACCCGCTTCGGCCATGTTTTTTACATTTTCCAATTTCTAAACACAACACAAGCTCAACAAATAAATAAAATTAGGACAAATGAATAACATATCCTAAATAAGAGTGGCATTGTCAATCGTGCAATAAATCACAAATCAAAAGACAAGCTAAATATCCTAGCACCTATCTCTTTACGATAGCTCCTAAGGTATCTCACATTAATATTCTTTGTATGCCTTCTTGTTGGATGTTTGGACACCATACGATCTAGATACATGCAACAAAAAGGACCGCAACTGACCCCAACAGTCTGGGCGAACTGCTCACTAGGTGGCATTATGATCAATGGTATGAAGTCTTCTCTTCTTATCTTGCGGGGGTTATTCTTCCAGTAATTCCACAGAGCTAGTAGCCTAGGAACGAGACAAGTGAGGGGCTTCATCTGCTTTATCCGAGGAGATTTATCGGTGTCATATTGGTGTGACAATGAGTGATGAGCCGGGATCCAACACTGATGAATCAAACCCGGAGTTGCAGCTGAGAGGTCCAGTTACAAGATTGAGAGCCAAGTAGCTGCAAGGCTATTTTCAGTGCATTGTCCGGAAGAAACTGGAAGATGAAGATGTTGGGATTAAGCATTCCAAGTTCGTGAACTTGACCAGTGCCCAGGATTGATGATTATGATGCGTCCAGTTTCGAACAAGTCCTTTTCGTTCGAAACTTGGGCTTCTATTTACTTTAGTTGTTTCATGTTTTATTTTTATTTGGGCTCAGACTTAGTATTACTTAATTTAATTATTTTAAGTTAAGTAGTAGCCCAATTGTTAGTATTTAGTTAATTTAATTAATAGCTTAATTGTCACAAAATGTTAGGTGACAGATTGGCCCAAGACCAATATTAGGCCTAGTTTGAATCTATCAAGGGATTAGCCCTAGTATTTAAGTCGTTGGAAACACCATTCACAGCAGACAATTTTGAATCAGAAATCTTATTGATCGTTTTGTCTCACATCGTGCTTAGGTTCACGTTTTCTCTTGTGTTCTTGGTAGAGTTCTTGAGTTGGCATCTTTAGAACTTGAAATCAATTGTCTCGTTCGTGATATCCAGTCGTATCCGAGTTAGAAAAGCCACGAAGATTGCTCCATAGACACGTTTCAGATTCAAGTAGATCTGGGGTTCGTTTCTGGTAAGTCTTCAAATTTGTTCTCGCTTTCCGCCGTTCATTATCATCATCTCAACCTTCTCCCATCCCTCATATACTGTCCATTCAACCTCTTTATCCACCCCAATCCCACGCCCAGATCAGATCTCCGCCCAGCAGATCCACCGTTCGTAGTTTTAACCTAGTTCGACCCAAAAGTCAGCCCCGTGCCAAATCTCAAACCCCTCGTGCGAATTGGCTGAATTTTGGATATGTTGTTCCTCACTTCAATTCATAATTTTATTATAATTTGAGCTTAATCGGAGTTAATTTGCTATAGTTGTTAATTGGGTTTCAGTCTAGGGTTTTTAGTCGTTGTTTTGGCTTTATCTTGCGTTTTGTTCTGTTTCTTGTTTAGTTTTCGATTTATATCAGTTTATTAGGTATTTAATCTCTTTTAATTCAGTTTGTATTTTGGGTTGAATCAACCTTATCGCTGACGTTGTTCGAGTCTTTGCTTCCGCGTATTTATTGGTCGTATCAATGAGTCATACAATTCGATGCACCAATCATCTATTTTGATCTTCGCAGTGACCCAATGCTCATCAAGACAACAAAAGGCAATAATCTATTCAAATAAAAAATATTAGTACAAGTGCAAATCAAGATTACTGACAATTGAAGGAAAAGGCAACTTAAAATCAATTGAAAATCACTTACTGTGTTACATTTTAACCACGGGATCCCGTTCGGTGTGTCCATGCCATGAAAGAGATCCAGTATAGGTTGTGACAATATCCATTTGTTTCCCTTCACTTTATTGCCCTTTGGACTTAGCTCGTGGAATACTTTAAGCATCAGTGCCTAAAAAAAGTAAAACAAGTTAAAAATAATTTTTGTAAACTAACTAATACAACAAATAAAAGTCAAACAAAAACTTACAAAAAATATAGACCCTTGAATAATAGTGGTTACTGCACCAACTCTTGCAACCCCCCTTCGCTGCTTAGACCTAGTGAAGAGCATGTACAAGTCCATGACCTGTATTCAAACATTTTACATTACATGACGATAAATAAATCAATTTAAATAATTTAAATATGTGAAGACGTTAAATTGCAAAAAATGTTACCTCTGCAGTGAAGCACTCGTCGACGTTCTCCACAAGGTCGAAAAATGCCTGCGTCACCATGTGGTCAATCTCTTTTATCACACAGACAGTGTTGTCACCCATATATCTGAAGGTAGCATACTGCTGACTCATCTGTGCACGAGAGCTGGGCGTCTTACCAACATATGGCGTACGTAGTGCAGCAGACGGCCTAGGGTGACTCGGAGGAGGACTACTCTCACCAAACTCACCCTGCTCCTCCTCCTCTCTCTCGAAGCTGGCCAACTTTGAAAGCGCTGCTGCAAACTGCTGGGTGAGGTCTATGGGAAGCAGAGGCTGCTGAAAGGGCTGGTGGTGTAGCAGATCTCCTGCTCGATCGCGATCCGCCTTGAAGTCGTGGTAGCTGGTAGTAGCAGCAGCGGAGTGGCGTGGCTGGTCACGCTGAGACCCGTGACTACCCACAGAGTGTGACTAGTAGAGTGGCGGGGCTGGTCACGCTTAGACCTATGGCTACCGAGAACTCCTGCTCCGTCTAGGAGGAAGTAGTCCACGATCTTAGTGAAGATCCTATCAGCTACTCGAGCAAGAAAACCTGTGCTTGAGTCGTCATGCAAGATTGCCTTCAAGCGACGATCGACGATGTCGTCAGTGCTGACTCTGTGGTCCGAACAAGGCTGTCCGTGCAAACAACACACCCTGTCCTCCGACCTCTTCTGGTACACTCGCTCTGCTGTCTGAGGACGGGTGAGAAGACTACTATCTCGGCGACGCTTCGACACCTTTCCAAAGGTCACCTTCATCTTCTCCATTGTCGTAACTTTGTTCTTGCCCTTGTTCTTGATGGGCCCCACAACCACTACCTCTGCCCTACCCCGACAGCAATTCGGACCGGCTTCGGGTACACCACATCAAACGGATCCCCGTTCTCAAAGCTAAGAAAGTAGTACTCGGCTTCCTCTTTCTCCATCGGGACCAACGGGACATCATTCATTTCGAGTTGTAATGAAATAAGTATAAAATAACAATTATATATCGATAAAATTTTGAAATTTCAAAAAATTCATAAAAATAAAGTGATTTACGTACCGGTTGGTTAAAAAAGGTACTGAAGTCCGCCTTCACAGTGCCCGTCTCCCACATCAAGCATCGGGGCAGCCTGATCACTTCATCTCTCGTTCCGCAGTAGCGTCCCAAACGAGGAAATGCCTCGTACATCCAAAGCTGCAGGACCCAGACTGGACTGTAGACGTGGTAGTCAATCTCTTCCTGTCTGGGAGTAAGAGCCACGGTGTCGATGTAGTGAGTCAACACCTGGTACATGTAAGCACCCCAGAGAAACCTGTCCCACTGCTCAAAGTCCTCTACCAGTGCCCATGCCCAGTTTTCGACCGACATCTTGTCCCGGCACAAGAGAAAGTAGTAGTAAACCAACAAGTTCGCTGTCTTCAAATAATCTTCCATTTCATCTCCTAATTTGCGTTCCTTGAACTTGTTGTGCAGCTCGCTCACCTTTGTTTCTTTGGCATGAAAATGCCGGTGGAATAAACTGTCAGGACGGATCAGGTGAGTCTCAGTAGTGTCGAACTCCGTGTTTCTAAAGTGAAGTCCCATGATTAGGGCATAATCACGGGGTGTAAAACAGACTGTCCGACCCCCGAACTAAAACCACAACTCCTGCGGGGGAATGTGGTCGCCCTGTAGCTTTCGGGCTATAAGGTGGTGAAGGGCACTAGTAGCACTGCCCGTCCGCGTAACTCTAATCAGTCTACCCACGACCCCAGAGGTAAAGTGCTCTATCGCATGCTCTCTGTGTCTAGGCCCACCAATGCGCCGCAGCGTGGAAAGTATCTCTTTGAACACGTCACAAAGCATATACAAATTGATTCCACGTGTCACAACCCATAACGTGGGCCTTTTCCACATACAACCCTTCTGCAATAACAAAACTGGAAACCATAAGCAATAAATTCATGAGCAAAATAAAAAAAAAGATAAAACACAAAAAAAAACCGGCCTGTCTGGGCACGATGGCAAAGTCACGATGGACTGCCATCGCCCCCAACCATCACCCCCAGACCCATCGCCCCCGCCATCATCCCCAAACCCATCGCCCCCAGCCCCATCGCCTACCCCTATCGAGAACCCCCATCGTGCCTACATCCATCGTGCCCACATAAAATTCAGCCCAAATTCACATCAAAAATCAACATTTAAAAGCATAGAACATGTACATTTCTTCGCAACCTAAGTTTAGCATGTATAACCAAGAATTAAAAATCGAAATTTCCCAAACAAGTTCAATTTATTTCGAAAATTAGGGCACTAACCGGCGGCTTGTTTATGAACTCTTCCTCTTCGTGATTCGACGCCGATGTCGACGCCTCTCCATCGCGGTCAGATTGTGTCTCGGACGATGATGTGTATGTTTTTGGTTGTTCAGAAGTTGGGGTTTTCTATCGTTTTATGCGAGTATAATGCACGTTTAAGTGTGTTTGTGTAGGATTTTGAAGAATTGTGAATATGTAAGTTTGGACGAGAGAGATCGAGAATGGAGTATATTTTGCACTATTTTGCTGTGGATTAAGGATGCAAGGAAGATGGGCTGTAATTAGTTTTAGATAGTTATTTTGTTATTATTGGGCTAATTAAAAGTGTCCTAATTAAGCCCAAGCCCTTATTTTTGGGGGGCAGCCTGATGAGCCGGGGTCCAGCACTGATGAGTCAAACCCGGAGTTGCAGCTGAGAGGTCCAGTTACTCCGGATTTGGCTCAAATTTGTTTCCTTATTTGAATTGAAGTCAAATTCGTAACAACTTTCCATCTGAAATTCATCCACTTCCTTCTGATTGTCGGCCTTCCTTACCTATTTCCTTGCATAACCGAACATTCTATAGCCCTTAGTACCGGAAATTCCATCCCAATCCAATTTCCTTTTCAATTTTCGATTTTTCATCTTTTCACTATAACTTTCGCTCCCGAAGCCTGATTTTTGCCCATAATACCATTCCGGAAGCGGAACGACGCTCTGAGCAAGACACACTGCTTTGCTGTGATATATAGGCTTTTTTGGCCAAATTCCTTCATCTTCTAGGTGAAATCGCCCTCCGAACTTTTTCGGTTTTTCTGATTTTTGAATTTTTTTCATTTTTTTTGTTCAAGCCCTTTCTCCTACACCCCCACTTTGCATATACTTCCCATTACAGCCATCTTCGTGGTTCCATTGCTATCCCGTGGTTCTCTGGAAGTCAAGTCCGAGCTCTTGACTAAAGCTAAAGAGTTGACGACAGATACTACCGGAACATTTTGTGCAGTTTTTACAGTTTCCGTTTTTCCTTCATACTTATACACTGAGTGACATACACGAGTGGTAAAAATCAGAGAGAACAAACGAGTGATTGTGAGGAACTATGAGGTCCCTTTTTATTTCTTTACGTTTGATCACTGTACAGGTTTAATGGATCCAGGAAAGTCACCGCAGTTTTCAGGCACCCAGTCAGATTGGGATGCCAAGTACCACTTTGATGCTTTGAGTGGTAATGTACAGGGCCAAATCAGAGAAGTTCAGAACACAATGGCACAATTGTTGGCTAAATTTGAGGAATTCAGTACAGTTACAGTTCAGACACCACCACAGGCTAATAATCCACAGCCAGCACCTGCTAATCGAGAAAATGAGTTCGAACTGCATGAAGAAGTATCTGAATCAGAACACTTTGAGGATGAACGAGTTGAGGATAATACAGCTCAGTTCTTCCCGCCTCATAGGGACAGAAACGGCTTTGCAGCTCGAGGTAGAGGCCGAGGTCGTGGTGATCAATTCCAACCACGTTTCCAAGGAGCTCGCAGGAATGTTTATCCAGAGCAGCCTAGATATGGTAATGCAGATGGTCTTCTCAACAACATCAAGACCACCATTCCAAAATTTGACGGCAGACATGATCCAGATGTCTATTTAGACTGGGAGCGCAAAGTTGACAAGATTTTCGAGTGTTATGACTTCCCAGAGCCTAAGAAAGTGCAGCTAGCTTCCCTTGAGTTCACTGGATATGCAGCAACTTGGTGGGAGTTTCAGCAGAATAGGCGCAGAAGAGATAGATATCCTCTGATTGACACTTGGCAAGAAATGAAAGATGTGATGAGAGGCAGATTCATCCCAGTACACTATGAGAGAGAATTGGAGAAGAAGCTCAGTCAGATTCGTCAAGGGTCCAGATCAATTGAGGAATATCACAAGGAATTAGAGACAACATTGAACCGGGTTGGGAAAGAAGAGACATTGATTGCTACACTCAACTGGTACATTGAAGGAATGAACCCTGATATTGCTTGTGAAGTCGAATTGAGGGACTTCAATTCTGTTAAAGCAATGGTTCATTATGCATCTATTGTAGAACAGCAGCTCAGAGATGGACGTCGTCGATCCTTCCAGTCGACGCCTTCTAGGACCCCTTGGGTTTGAGGCGACTCCTTCACGCCTAGGACAGCCCCTACTCGTCCTCCTAGCCAGCCCACACAGGCCGTTCGCCGTTCTGAGCAGTCTGCACCACAGCCCTCTCGTAGACCTGACTACGCTTCGCCTGCACTAAACAGAAATGCCCAGAATCGTCCTATGCAGTCTAGTCAGCCTCAGAATGGTACTCCAGGAAGAACACGTGACGTACAGTGTCACAAGTGCAAAGGATGGGGACACTTTCAAGCCCAGTGTCCAAATCGCCGAGTTCTCATCATTACCGAGCAGAATGAGTTAGAATCAGCTAGTGAAGATGAACTCGATGATCCAGTTGAAGCAGTAGACACTGAACAGCCCCTTGAAGAGTCCACCGGCGTCGAAGTTGAAGATGCAAAACCGAAGCAGACTTACCCTAGTCTTGTTTCTATTCGAGCTTTGAGCCTTTTTCGAGAAGAACAAAACGATCAGCGTGAAAACATCTTCTACACTCGCTGTTCGGTTCTAGACAAGACATGCTCGATGATCATAGACAGTGGAAGCGTTGTGAATGTTACGTTCATTTTTGGTTGTATTTCTGGATGTTTTGCATGCGCGCTTTTGATGACATTTGCTTTGTTTCGCATTCTTTTAAAGTTAAAATGCGCTAATGATGTTGTGTCGAGCTATCGGGTTGAAAATGTAGATTTTGCTCGGGAATGATGAAGGTAACCACAGTTCGCTCAACTTCCGCCGCCGTTGTAAGTTTTCTGCTGCAGCAATACGTTCCGTTAAGCCAAACGGGGCACCTTCAGGAAGTCAGCGGTCTCTCACCTTAGGAGACCGCTGACCGTTTAGCGAAACAGGACATCTTCAGAGAACTCAGCGGTCTCTCACTCTAGGAGACCGCTGAGTCCAGCGTTCAGCCAATACAGGGCCAGAAGTCAGCGGTCTCTCACCTTAGGAGACCGCTGACCGTTTGGCCAAACGGGACATCTTCAAAGAACTCAGCGGTCTCTCACTCTAGGAGACCGCTGAGTCCAGCGCGTATCTAATACAGGGCCAGAAGTCAGCGGTCTCTCAACCCGAGCGACCGCTGAGTCCAGCGCGTATCTATTACAGGATGAGAAGTCAGCGGTCGCTCATCCTATGCGACCGCTGACTTTGGGCGTTTAGCGGGTTTACTACATTGTGCTCAGCGGTCACTGAGGCTAGGAGACCGCTGAGCGCAATTAATTCACGGTGTGTATAAATACCGTCCGAGGGTTTTTCAGAAGACATCAGCTTTGGATCCAGACGCCATTTTTATTTTCTATTTCATTTTTCAGAGATTGTCTCTAAGGTTTTTCTCTTAGTTGCTTTCGAATATTCTAGTTATCGATTTACTACTGTAATTGCACTCCGGATTCGAGGATACAGACATTGCAACCTTCAATTCCAATTCCAGTTTATGGTGTTCGTCAATTTTAATTACGTTTGTGAGTTAATTCGATTTCCATTCTTAATTCGTGCTTATATTTGTTCCGTTCATTTGCTTAATTGAATTTATGTTCAGATTATGATCGAATGCTTAACGCTTTTAATAGATTAAATTTCAATTCATGCCTAGGGTTTAATTTATGCATTTTAGTTCGTGCCTAGGGATTAGTTTATGTTTAATTATTCTTTACGTCTAGTTATAACTCCTCAATCCAATTGATTTACTGCTTTCTGTTTATTGTCTTTTCGCAATACAATAATTTCCCTGCTAAGTTTTCCTTGTGAGACGATACTTGGGTTGGCTTACTTAATCTATAGTGACCTCGTTCAATTGCGAGCGACTTAGGGTTAATTTAGTCGAAACAAATTTGGCGCCGTTGCCGGGGAAAACTTTAGGCGATTTTTGTGTTGCTTTGTATTTAAGTTTATTTTATGTTTATTTATTTTATTCTTTTGGTACTCGGTTATTTTCTTTCCTCCGGTGTGTGTAATCTGTTTGTTGAGTGTTGTGTATGCAAGGTCGCAGAAGCTTGAAAAGGAATTTGGCACCTTATTTTGACAACATCAATCAACCACGCAGGATTTTGATAAATTTGCAGGAAGAAGCCGAGGTTGACGAACCTTGTTTTGAAGAAGAAGTTATTGTTCAGTCAGAAGAGTCCGGGGGTGATCTGCCAGACGAACCAAGTGTATTGGACGAAATGGCCAATAATCCTCGATACATGGGAGATTTTGCCCGGCCAACATTTGAAACCACGGCATCAGCTATTGTATTGCCGACTGAAGTGAGAAGAAATTATGACTTGAAGCAGAACCATCTGAATCTGCTACTCTCTTATCATGGGATGGCCAATGAAGATGCCTTGCAATTTGTTCGTGAATTCTGCACGGTGGTCCAGTCTTTTCCTTTGCTAGCTCTGACTGATGACCAATTGAAGCTGAAGTGTTTCCCATACACACTGAAGGATAGGGCAAAAACATGGTACCTATCACTTCCACCCAACTCGCTGACTACATGGACGGCTGTATGTGAGAAGTTCATGCTGAAGTACTACCCAAATCATAAGACACAAGAGGTGCGCACGAAGATCATGAATTTCACTCACGCAGCAGATGAACCTTTCCATGAGGCTTGGGAGAGATTTAGAGAGCTACTTCAGCAGTGTCCACATCATCAGATGGCACCAGAGATGTTGTGGCAATTTTATTATGATGATCTTTTGCAGACAGCTCAGTTTATGGTAGATAGTACCGCTGGAGGAAACATTGCGGTGAAAACGGCTGATGAATTACAGGAGATATTCGAAACACTTGCAGCTAGTTCACAGCAAAAATCTACCCGCACACGACGTGCTGAAGTGAGTGCGATTCTTTGAAAGTCCGGACATGAAAAAACGGTAGCCGACGGCATGATGAGAGAGCTGCAGGAATTAAAGATGAGCAAGTCAGGTGTTCCTCCACCGCAACAGAAACCTGCCAGACAAGAGATATTCGTTGAGCCATGTGGGATTTGTGGGGAGCAAGGGCACAATCCTGAAGAGTGTCAGAGAACGGGAGAGCTGGCATATGAAGGAGGAGCAGAAGTCTATGCTGCACATGGGTATCCTTCCCGTCAGCAGTTTGATCGAGGCCAAGGATTCAATCAGAATCAACGACAACAAACCTTGGGATGGCAGAATCAGTCTAATTCTGGGTGGGGAAACCAGAATCAAGAACAAGGCTTAGGACATAATTATCAATTTCACCCTTCCCAGCACCAACATCCTATTCAGCAGTATCCTCAGCAGCAGTGGTACCCGCAGCAACTGCAGTCCTCCCAACAATTTCAGCCTCCTCAAAAGACTTCCATGGAGGATAGTTTGAGCGCTTTCATGCAGGAGAGCAAGCGAGCAAGGGAAGCTCAAGATGCCACTATCAAGCGTCTTGAAACAGCTGTGGGACAGATATCTGGGACTATGAATCAGATGCAGCAACAACAGCAGACTGGGAAGATACCGAGTCAAGGACAACAGCCCCATCAGGCTCATGCTGTCTCTATCATTAGAGAAGTTGTCCCAAATTTCAAGGAGGAGGAAATCAAGCCTCACAAGGTCGAGTGCCAATTTAACCGATCCGTTGCTTTACAAAGCAAACATAAAGAAGGATTGGTACACATTGTTAACAAGAGGGATACCACAGAGATGTGGAGGAGCAAAACCGTGAGTGAAATCAAGGCTTCTCAGCTGCCAAATGAACCTATACCACCAGATGCAGTTGAACCACATCAGCTACTACCTAAGCAACATGATCCAGGTAGTTTTATCATAAACATGGATTTAGGTATTGGTGACGAGGTCCCAAGCATGCTAGATTTAGGTGCAGCAATTAACCTGATGCCTTCTAGTATATTTGAGAAATTGGGTAATTGTGAATTGAAGCATACAGACATGCGAATAGAATTAGCTGATGGTTCTATTAGTTACCCTCGTGGGATAGTTGAAGATGTTATGGTAACTGTGAGTGGTATTAGAGTTCCAGTGGATTTTGTTGTGCTGGAGACCGGCAAGAGGATATGGAGTGAGAATGGTCAACTTGTTTTGCTAGGTAGGCCTTTTATGGCCACAACTAATACTCGCATTGACGTCAGGTCAGGAACTTTGAGTATGGCGGGGTTAGGGCGATCAGTGACTTTCTCTGTGTTCAGTAAGAAATCAGTAGTTCCTGACCCTTTGGTGCAAAATTGCTCCTACGTCAAGATGTTTGACTCAGTGGATGAGGATGATATTGTGCACAAATTCCTAGCTAATGTGCACAATGAGGATGATATCATTCAGGAATTCTTGGCTAATCTGGAAAATGAGAATGACATAGTGCATGATTTTCTGGCTGACCTGTAAAGTGAGGAGGAAGTCGAACCGGACATTCAAGTCCGAGTGAAGGGAAGAGCAACACGTGCAATTGGTGTTGAGTACCCGAGATTGAAATCATCAGCTGCAACCATAAATGATATGTTAATACAGATGAAAAGGCAGTTGAAGCTTCAGTCAGATTTTGGTTAATGGGTGGTTTCTCGTTCTTTCCCCTGTGTTGTATTTGTTTTGCTTTCTTTTGTTTTGTTTTGTTTTGTTTTGTCTTTGTGTTTTTGTTTCAGGTTGCTGGATAATGCTGCTTGAATGATCTCTCGCTTGGAGATGTCGTACCCTCAGTGAAACCTCATTTTCTCTCTTCTTTTATTGTCTCAATAAGGGCATTGTTCTTTTTTTGTGTGGGGAGAGGTACCCTTTTGGTTTGTGTGTTGTCTTGTCCTCATCAGTCTTGATTTGATTCAAACTGTGGAAGTATGTGGATTGAACATGATGTATTATGCTTTGATTTAATTGATGGTTTGAAGATATTTTTTTCAGCTTTTTCTTTAAGCATTGTGTTTACTTCATAGTTGACTGTGGGGCATTTTTCTGTATGTGAATAATTGAGGTGAAATCCTTGAATAAGAGAAGGAGGTGGGAAGTTTTCTTTATGCGTGGATATCTGTGATTGGTGCTTTGTGTTGTTAAAGTGTAAGTTGAGTCGGGAGGTCTCTGCTCTTCTGGGAACCATGAGCATGGGAAACCACATGAGGATACTTTAGATGATCTCTAAATGTTTCCACCTCATGACTTTTGACCTTATAACTCGACTCTCTTGCCACTTGGGTAAAGAAAATTGTTGCTTGGCTTAATGTATGATCCGAGGGCCTCTACCCCGCTCTCTCCACTTACTTGTTGAAATGCTTAGGAGAGATGGGTATGGGAAACCACTCTAGGAGACCCGGAATACTCCGGAGGATTTACCTAGTGAATTTTGCCCTGGAGATTGTGTAAAAATGGTTGAATAATGAAAAGAAATTTGAAGCATTAAGTGTGTTAGCATGTTTCATCTCTTGCCTCCTATCTTCACATTTTGGTTTTGAGCCGATTGAGTTTATTTGCAGAGGGGCAACTCGTTAGTTATGGGGTGAATTGCTTTAGTTAAAGAATGTTGAGAATGTTCTTGTGCTGGATATGACGTTGAAGCATGATTTGTCATTTTTGATCTACGGCTTTCTTGTTGTGTTTTTAATTAAGATTTGCTTGAGGACAAGCAAGGTTTTGTGTGTGGAGGGTTTGTTACGTTCATTTTTGGTTGTATTTCTGGATGTTTTGCATGTGCGCTTTTGATGACATTTGCTTTGTTTCGCATTCTTTTAAAGTTAAAATGCGCTAATGATGTTGTGTCGAGCTATCGGGTTGAAAATGTAGATTTTGCTCGGGAATGATGAAGGTAACCACAGTTCGCTCAACTTCCGCCGCCGTTGTAAGTTTTCTGCTGCAGCAATACGTTCTGTTAGACGAAACGGGGCACCTTCAGGAAGTCAGCGGTCTCTCACCTTAGGAGACCGCTGACCGTTTAGCCAAACGGGACATCTTCAGAGAACTCAGCGGTCTCTCACTCTAGGAGACCGCTGAGTCCAGCGTTCAGCCAATACAGGGCCAGAAGTCAGCGGTCTCTCACCTTAGGAGACCGCTGACCGTTTGGCCAAACGGGACATCTTCAGAGAACTCAGCGGTCTCTCACTCTAGGAGACCGCTGAGTCCAGCGCGTATCTAATACAGGGCCAGAAGTCAGCGGTCTCTCAACCCGAGCGACCGCTGAGTCCAGTGCGTATCTATTATAGGATGAGAAGTCAGCGGTCGCTCATCCTACGCGACCGCTGACTTTGGGCGTTTAGCGGGTTTACTACATTGTGCTCAGCGGTCGCTGAGGCTAGGAGACCGCTGAGCGCAATTAATTTGCGGTGTGTATAAATACCGTCCGAGGGTTTTTCAGAAGACATCAGCTTTGGATCCAGACGCCATTTTTATTTTCTATTTCATTTTTCAGAGATTGTCTCTTAGGTTTTTCTCTTAGTTGCTTTCGAATATTCTAGTTATCGATTTACTACTGTAATTGCACTCCGGATTCGAGGATACAGACATTGCAACCTTCAATTCCAATTCCAGTTTATGGTGTTCGTCGATTTTAATTACGTTTGTGAGTTAATTCGATTTCCATTCTTAATTCGTGCTTATATTTGTTCCGTTCATTTGCTTAATTGAATTTATGTTCAGATTATGATCGAATGCTTAATGCTTTTAATAGATTAAATTTCGATTCATGCCTAGGGTTTAATTTATGCATTTTAGTTCGTGCCTAGGGATTAGTTTATGTTTAATTATTCTTTACGTCTAGTTATAACTCCTCAATCCAATTGATTTACTGCTTTCTGTTTATTGTCTTTTCGTAATACAATAATTTCCCTGCTAAGTTTTCCTTGTGAGACGATACTTGGGTTGGCTTACTTAATCTATAGTGACCTAGTTCAATTGCGAGCGACTTAGGGTTAATTTAGTCGAAACAGTGAATGCTATCAGCCAGTATGCAGTAGGGAAACTGAACCTGATTCCACAGAAGCATTCCAAGCCTTACCGTCTACAGTGGTTGTCTGACCGAGGCAAAATCCAAGTTGGATATCAGGTACATGTTAGATTTTCAGTTGATAGATATACTGACACTGTTTTATGTGACGTTATCCCTATGGATGCGGCACATATTTTGCTTGGTCGTCCTTGGCAGTTTGACAGAAAGGCGATACATGATGGATTCGCCAATATTTATTCTGTGACTAAAGATGGGCGGACCACCAAATTATGGCCATTGGCGCCTAAGGATGTTGCAGAAGACCAGAAAAGGATGCAAGAGAAGTTCAAGGAAGAACGGGAGAAGAAGAAATCAGATAACACGGCCACACCGTCTCCTAGCCCTACAATGAGTTCGGCTAATCCCAAGTCTTCCACAACAGCCTCTTCCACGCCTAAAGGATCTGCTAAGTCCGTTCATGATGCCACTCCATCGAGTTCCAGTGCAGTCAATTCAGAACCAGTGCACAAGAACTTGTTTATTAGTGCAAAGAGAGTACAGAAAGCAATCCGAGCTGGTAAGCCTATCGTTCTAGTTACTTTTAAGGCTAATGATACTCCTGATATTGTTATTCCTTCTGTTTTGCAGCCATTGATGGAGGAGTTCAAGGATGTATTTTCAGAAGAGATACCAAGTGGTCTACCGCCTATTCGGGGAATAGAGCACTAGATAGACTTCCAGCCTGGCGCCGTTCTTCCCAACAGACCAGCTTACAAGACCAGCCCTGAGGAGACCAAAGAAATAGACCGACAAGTTCGGGAATTGCTGGAAAGGAAGCAGATCAGAGAGAGCATGTCGCCATGTGCAGTCCCTGTGATCCTTGTGCCGAAGAAGATGAATGATTGGCGTATGTGTATGGACTGCAGAGCTATCAATAAGATCACGGTAAAGTATCGTTTTCCCATTCCCAGGTTAGATGATATGCTAGATGAGTTGTCTGGAGCGTCCGTGTTTTCTAAAATTGATTTACGTTCTGGGTATTTTCAAGTTAGAATGTCTGAAGGGGATGAGTGGAAAACCGCATTTAAGACTAAGCATGGTTTGTATGAATGGCTTGTGATGCCTTTTGGACTTACTAATGCTCCTAGTACTTTTATGCGTTTGATGAATCATGTGCTACGTGATGTTATTGGGAAATTTGTTGTTGTTTACTTTGATGCTATCCTTATCTATAGTACGTGTGTTTCTGAACATGTTAGACATCTTAGGCATGTTTTTGAGTTGTTGCGTGATGCTAAGTTGTATGCCAACCTGTCTAAGTGTTCCTTTTGCATGGATGAGGTTATTTTTCTTGGTTTTGTTGTTAGTAGTCGTGGTGTAGAAGTTGATAGAGCTAAGGTGCGAGCTATTGAGGAATGGCCAACACCAAAGTCTAGTTCTGAAGTTAGGTCTTTCCATGGTTTAGCTGGATTTTACCGTCGTTTTGTGCGTGATTTTTCATCCATTGCTGCACCGTTGACTGAGTTGAGTAGGAAAGATAAGAAGTTTGAGTGGGGTAAAGTCCAAGAGCATGCGTTTAATTTGTTGAAGTCAAAATTATGTAATGCTCCTATTTTGGTTTTACCTGACTTTGCTAAGACATTCGAGATCGAGTGTGATGCCTTTGGTATAGGCATTGGTGCTGTTTTGATGCAGGATAGGAAGCCGATCGCCTATTTCAGTGAGAAGCTGAATGGAGCAGCCCTTAGGTACTCTACGTACGACAAGGAGCTGTATGCATTGAAGAGGTCTTTGGAGACTTGGCAGCATAATCTGAGACCGAAGGAGCTCGTGATTCACACTGATCATGAATCACTGAAGCACTTGAAAGGGCAGCAGAATTTGAATTCGAGACATGCCAGATGGGTTGAATTCATTAAATCTTTCCCATATGTGATTAAGTACAAGAAAGGTGAGGAGAACGTGGTTGCTGACGCACTTTCTCGCAGAAAAACTGATGATGCTGTTCATGTTGCTAATCTGTTCTTTCGTGAAGTAGTTAGACTGCATGGCATGCCTAGGACTATTGTCTCTGACAGAGATACTATGTTCTTGGGACATTTTTGGCGTGTTCTTTGGGGAAAGTTAGGTACTAAACTTTTATTTTCTACTGCATGTCATCCTCAGACCGATGGTCAGACTGAAGTAGTTAATAGGACTTTCGGTACTTTACTTCGTGCATTAGTGAAGAATAATTTGAAGTCATGGGAAGAGTGTTTACCTTTTGCTGAGTTTGCTTATAACCGTGTTGTGCATTCTTCCACTAACATGTCTCAATTTGAGGTTGTGTATGGTTTTAATCCCCTTACTCCTACAGACCTTATTCCTTTGCCTATTGATCATCTTTCAAGTTTGCAAGGTTCTCGTAGAGCTGAACAGGTTCAAGAGATGCACAAGAAGATCAAGGACAGGATCGAGCTTCAAGGTCAGAAAAATGCAACCAAGGCTAATGCACATCGCAAGCAAGTGATATTCAAACCAGGCGATAGGGTTTGGATCCATTTCAGTCCAGGGCGCTTCCCTAACTTGAGGAAGTCTAAGTTGATGCCTCGAGGAGATGGACCGTTTACTGTCGTTGCCCGAGTCAATGACAATGTCTACCGCATTGATCTTCCAGGTGAGTATAAGTGTTCTAATACTTTTAATGTCTCTGACTTATCTCCTTTTCCTGTAGATGATTTCGATATCGAGGAGGAGCCGAATTCGAGGATGAATTCTTTTCAGCAGGGGGGAATGATGAGCCGGGGTCCAGCACTGATGAGTCAAACCCGGAGTTGCAGCTGAGAGGTTCAGTTACACGATTGAGAGCCAAGAAACTGCAAGGCTATTTTCAGTGCATTGTCCGGAAGAAATTGGAAGATGAAGATATCGGGAGTAAGCAGTCCAAGTTGGTGAACTTGACCAGTGCCCAGGATTGATGTTTATGATGGGTCTAGTTTCGAAATTTGGGCTCTTGTTTGTGTAATTATTTTATGTTTTATTTTATTTGGGCTCAGACTTTGTGGTATGTAATTTAATTCATTAGTAAAGCCCAATAGTTTGTATTTCTTTTAATTTAATTTCGTAGCCCAATTGTTAGACCTAGTTCGAATTGGTCAAGGGATTAGCCCTAGTATTTAAGTCTTTGGAGAACACTATTTTCAGCAGACAATTTTGAATCAAAAAATCGAGTTGATCGTTTTGTCTCACATCGTGCTTTAGGTTCACGTTTTTCTCTTGTGTTCTTGGTAGAGTTCTTGAGTTGGCATCTTTAGAACTTGAAATCAACTGTCTCGTTCGTGATATCCAGTCGTATCCGGGTTAGACAAGCCACGAAGATTGCTCCACAGACGCGTTTCAGATTCAAGTCGATCCGGGGTTCGTTTCGGGTAAGTTCTTCACCCTCTCTTCGTTCCCTTCGTTTCCAGCCATCACGACCTTGTTCCATCCTCCATATACTATCCATATCATCCATATATTCACGCCAAGTCCAGATCTTCTCCCGCAAATCCGCTGTTCCCAAGTTTAAACCTAAAATCGATCCAAAAGTCTGTCCCGTGCCAAACCTCAAACCCCTCGTGCGAATTGGCTAAAGTTTGGATATGTTGTTTCTGACTTCAGTTTATAACTTGTGTTAAAATTTGAGCTTAATCGGAGTTGTTTTGCTATAGTTTCTAATCGAGTTTCAGTCTAGGGTTTTTAATCGTTATTAGGCTTTGTTTCGTGTTTTGTTCTATTTCTTGTTTAATTTTCAGTTTAGATCAGTTTGTTAGGTGATTAATCTCTCTTAATTCCGTTTGTATTTTGGATTGAATCAACCTTGTCGTTGACGTTGTTCGAGTCTTTGCTTCCGCGTAATTATTGGCTGTATCACAGCCTTAACCTATTTAGTATAGGTTTAGGAGTTTGTTAGATATATATATATATATATATATATATATATACCTTATTTCTTTTCCAGCCGGACTTCAGGACCATATCTTATTCCAGCCGCATAGTTTAGGAATTAGTTTATATCATATACTTACTTTCTTTTCAGCGGCTAATCATTTTAGGTTTTTTGGACTTTTGCTTTTGTGGGAAGTACTCATTCAGACGAGATTTTGTAAGCAGAGACACTTGAAGTTCTCATTTAATTTCATATCTTAATTTCTGGAGTTCGATTTTTGGCATCGCAATTGGAGTAATTTCTGGTGATTAATTTTTACGTTCTTTAATTTAATATAATTAGGTTTATGCTTTCTTTAATTTATTTGATTATGTTTAGTTTTAATATTATGAGTAGCTAATTCTTTAATTCGGCGATAATATTGAAGCACTAGCCTAATAATCTGTGAGATCTAATTGTTCTTATAATTAATTTTCTAGGGTTTCGATTTATTCCTTGTGTTTAAAGTTAATTCCGATTTTATTTGAGCCTGATCAACTTAGATTAAATTGGATTACAGTCAATTAGTTCCCCCAATCCGTAATTGTTGGAATATGGCTCATTAGTGATAAAGCTACCATGTTCGTAGTAGGAATAAATTGGTAGACGGGTTATTACTTACGTTCATGGGTAATTCGTCTAAATTGGGTTCCTTCAGATCTAAAAGCTATTAAAGCATTAAATCTAGGTCTGGCGTCTCTAGCTAGGTTGTGTTTTAATAAGTGGAATAGTTAGGTCTGGGGTCTACAGCTAACTATCGATAAAGTACGTAGGAATTGGGGTATGTCTGCTGCGTTCACGGTACCCTATAACTGGTTGGTTCTTGGGAATTAATTAATCTTTGCATCGATGATCAGAGCCCTAGACTAGTGTGGATTTATTCGAAGCCGAATTGCTTTTCTTCTTATTGAATTTCCATTTATTACTATTTTGTTAATTTATTGTTTTTCTTAGTTTTAATTAATTATCTCAATTTAAGGCGTGGTGGCTACACCAAAATTAGATTTATAGGAAAATAGGTGAATTCCCGTTCTCTGTGGTTCGACCCTGCTTGTTGCTATACTAATTTAATTCTGAGCATGTTGCAGGAATTATTTGGTGGTATACGACGTCCACCAAATCGACGCCGTTGCTGGGGAACGGTGTTTATTAATTTATTTTTCCTATTGATCTTTGGTTACTTTTTCTGTTGTTTATGAGCAGGGCCTCTAAACCGGACCTTCTATATCATCCTGAAAATTGAGTAGTTCGCAAAACGGTTACGGAAAGAGACCAAGCTTAAGAAGCAGCACAATCTGTTGGAATCGCAAGGTGATCTGTCTGCCTAGACCGAAGCTATTTACGAGTCTAACAGTAGTGTCCCAGAAACTGAAGGTGCTCCGTTTGCCCTAACGGAAGTTATTTCTGAAGCAGGAACAGAAACCGAGGAAGAAGTAGAGTCGACTTTCGTCGCGATTACTGAAGGCGACATGGCAGATGAAGATCCGAGATTGAGTGAACTTTCGAGCCATCTAGAAGATGATCCTCCAACACCGATATATATACCAGACTTGGAGGCGTCGATTGAGATCAAGTTGGGGTTACTGAATGTTTTACCTAAGTTCTATGGTAAAAAAGGAGAGAATCCATACAACTTTCTGAGTGAGTTCGTCAAGCTATGCAAGGTGCAGAAACGACCAGCTGGAGTTACTAAGGAACAATGCAAGTTAGCGGCGTTTCCTTTCACTTAGACGGCAGAGGCGAACGCCTGGTTCACAAGCCTCTTGCCAAACTCCATATCTACATGGGCTGACATGAAGAGGTTGTTTTTGGAGCATTTCTTTCCTCCAACGAAGACTAATGTGTTAAAGAAGGAGATTAGTGGAGTAAAACAAGACTATGATGAGCCATTGAGTACTTACTGGTCCAGATTCAAGAGATTAGTGGATAGCTGCCCAAACCATTAGTACACCGATGGAGACTTGTTGCAGTATTTCTACCAATGAATAACCGTTGACACGAAGAACTTAGTTAACTCATCGAGTGGAGGCGGATTTTCGCATTGCAGGGTGAGTGAAGCTAAGAAATTAATTCAACACTTGGTAGAAGCAACAAGGGAGTACGAGGAGCCTCGTTTGCTTAAGAGAGCTGCACAAGTAAGTTTCTCCAATTTTGAAGAGAAGTTCGAAGAGAGAATGGGACGGATAGAAAAGATATTGAATACTATGGTCGAGAAGTCTACAAGTGAGGGACCAGTGGAGAAACCATATGGCGCATGTGGTAATTTTGGCCACTCAAGCTTGCAATGCGATGAGAACGACGAAGATCTCCTGCTCAAGTAAACTCATCGCATAACTTTTATGGCTACAAAGATCCACCACCAAAGAGAGATCCCTACTCGAACACTTATAATCCTGGTTGGAGGGATCATCCTAATTTCCGTTGGCGAGATCAAGGGCAGAAGCAGCCTCAACAGCCGCAACAACAACAAAACTACCGACCACCTCATCAAAGAGGATTTGAGCAAGCATCATCTACTCCATCTCCACAAGAGAAACAAGGGAAGTCTCTTGAGGAGATGATGGCGGATTTGATAGGTTCTCAGCAATTTTTGCAAAATAATGTGCAACAACTCCAACAAACTCAAAATAAGCAAAAGGTGTGCATCGATAGATTAGCTCGTCAAAATGTCTCAACTCTCGACTTGCATAAACGAGCTTAAGGGGAATCAAGGCCTCTTGCCATCACAAGTTCAGGCTAATCCAAGGGAGAATGTGAACAAAATCACTTTGAGGAATGTCAAGGAGTTGAGTGAACCCACAGTCAAGAAGTCACGAGAAGGCTCAAGTAATGAATCTGGAGAAGGGTCCAGTCTACCTAAACTGGACGATTCTGACGAAATAGCAGTTTCTGCTAAATATGGTGAAAATACTTCCATTTTCCCAAACCGGACACTGATCCGGCAGTTGTGCTGAATAAGAAGGAAAAAAAAAAGGAGATTGCATCGGAGGAGCCGACTAAGGTACATAAACCTTTGAGTTTATATGATCCTAACATTGTGATACCTGCTCATTTTCCCAGAAGATTAGCGAAGAAGAAGCCGGAGGAAGATCCTATGGACTACATGTCGATATTTGGAAAGTTAAAGATTAACCTTCCATTCCTTCAAGCGATCAAGCTTCCTCCGTTGAGCAAATTCGTCAAGGACTTCATTGCTGGTAAGGCTAAGGATTCGGGAAAGATTGTGATGGGTGAAAACATGTTGGCCGTGATACAGAAAAAGTTGCCACCCAAATGCAAGGATCCAGGTATGTTTTCTTTACCTTGTTACATTGGAGATACAAAAATTGAGCATGCTATGTGTGATCTAGGAGCTTCTATTAATGTCATGCCTTTAGCTGTTTATAATAGCTTATCTGGTGTTGAGTTAGTAGATACTAGGATTGTGATTCAGTTAGCCGATAGATCATGTGTTCATCCCGAAGGCTTGTTGGAAAATGTTCTTGTGAAGGTGCATAATTTTGTTTATCCTGCTGATTTTTATATGGTGAGAATGAGTGACATGAAATCTAAGGATTCGTCCGGTGTTCTTTTAGGTCGTCCTTTCTTAAAGACGGCTAAGTCCATCATTGATGTTTGCAATGGCACTATATGTTTGGATTATCATGGAGAAAAGTTTACTTTTAATATTGATGATGCCATGAAAAATCCCATTGATGCTGAAAATGCTTATGCTATTGATGTAGTTGACCATCTTGTCCAAGAATATCTTGAGACTGAATTCATGTAGGATAAGTTGGAGCTCACCTTGATGCAAAGCTGGACTGATTTTGATGCCCAGTAGATGAGTGATGAAGAGATCAAAGAGGCTATTATGTCTCTTTACGCTCAACCGGAAGTTGCAAGTACTGGAAATACATTCTGTTTACCCAAAAAGGACCCCTCGGACAGACCACTGCCATCCGATGAGAAGCCGCCGGTGTTGGAGCTTAAGCCCTTACCTGCGAATCTGAAGTATGTGTTTCTTGGGAAAAATGAAACTCTACCAGTATTTATCAGCGGGGAGTTGACCATGAGCCAAGAGGAGCAATTAATCATTGTGTTGAAGAAGCACAAGAAGGTAATTGGTTGGACTTTAGCGGATATCACCGGAATTAGTCTCGATGTGTGTATGCACTATATTTTTTTGGAGCTGATGCTAAACCTTGTCGAGATCCACAACGGAAATTGAATCCGAACATGAGGAAAATAGTGCTCAAAGAAATATTAAAGCTTCTAGCATTGGGGATCATCTACCCAATCTCTGACAGCAAGTAGGTAAGTCCGGTTCATATGGTCCCATAGAAATCTGGATTGCAAGTGGTAGAGAACGAGCAGAATGAGTTAGTACCGATGTGTCTTGTCACTGGATGGCGCATGTTTATCGATTACCGCAAGCTAAATATAGCAACTCGCAAGGACCATTTCCCTTTACCGTTCATTGATCAGATGTTGGAGCGGTTAGATGGGAAAGTGTACTTCTGTTTTTTGGATGGTTACAGTGGTTATTTTCAGATTTATGTCAACCAAGAAGATCAAGAGAAGACCACATTTACGTGTCCTTTTGGCACGTACGCATGCAGGAGAATGTCGTTTGGATTGTGTAATGCACCAGGAACTTTTCAGAGATGTATGATGAGTATCTTTTCGGATATGATCGAGAAATGCATAGAGATCTTCATGGATGACTTTACAGTATATGAAGATTCGTTTGATGATTGTCTCGACAATTTGGATAAAGTCTTGACTCATTGTGTGGAGAAAAATTTGGTGTTGAATTACGAGAAGTGTCATTTTATGGTTAAGGAAGGAATTGTCTTGGGCCATGTCATTTCGGAAAGGGAAATTCAAGTAGATAAGGCGAAGGTAGATCTGATTGCACGACTACCCTATCCCACGAATGGGAAGGAGATAAGAGGTTTTCTAGGGTATGCCGGATTTTACAGAAGGTTTATCAAATATTTTGCCAAAATTGCACAACCTTTGACTCGACTGCTCCAGAATGATGTTCCGTTTACCCTAACGGATGACTGTAAAGCAACTTTTGATTTGTTGAAGACCAAGCTGACCACTGCTCCTATTATCCAACCACCCAATTGGGATATTCCCTTCGAGCTTATGTGTGATACCGGCGACTATGCGGTGTGTGCCGTTCTTGGACAAAAGATAGGGAAAGAGAGCCACATGATTTATTATGCTTCGAAGACGTTAAATCCGGCTCAATGCAATTATGCTACCACCGAGAAAGAGATGTTGGCCATTGTTTTTGCTTTTGAGAAGTTCTGGTCCTATCTCTTGGGTTTTAAGATAATTTTTTACATGGATCATTCGGCGTTGAAGTTTTTGCTATCCAAAAAAGAGTCGAAACCGCGATTGATCAGGTGGATACTATTATTGCAAGAGTTTGATTGGGAGGTTCGAGACAAGAAAGAAGTAGAAAATAATGTTGTTGATCACTTAAGTCGTTTGGTTCAAGGTTATGATGCTATGCCTATCAAGGAAACATTCCCGGAGGAGCATTTATATGCTGTCAGGAACAGAAATACCACTAGTTTGCCTAAACGTAGCCTATTTCTAGAATCAGAATTCTGTGCAGCAGCAAGTAAGTTTCCTAAAGACCCTTGGTTTGCAGATATTGTTAATTATTTGACAACCGGGGAGCTCCCGCCCACTTTCATACGAGCTCAAGGACTTAAGTTGAAGAGTGATTGCAAGTATTATTTCTGGGATAAGCCTTATTTTTGGAAGGTTGGAGCGGATCAAATCATTCGAAGGTGCATTCATGAGGAGAAACAAGGTGAGATTCTCTTGCACTGCCATTCACTTGCTTGTGGTGGGCATTTTGGTCCAAAACGTACTGCTCGGAAGGTGTTAGATTCTGGTTTCTTCTGGACTACATTGAATATGGATGATGTAGATGTCAAGTACATTTCGTTTAGATTGTTTAATATGCATAATCATCTTTCATTAACAGAATGGAATGTGAAATTAGGTATCTGTACAATTGAGAATGCATTGAGTGATGCACATAGGCAGGCTGCTTGTGGTTTAACTTCGATTCGAAATTGTGTGGGTAGTTCTGAGGAGTCTTGGAGTTTACTAGCTAGTAATGCTGCCAAGCCTTTTGAAGCTTCTCGTTCTATGGTGTCTGATATGGGAATTAATTAATCTTTACATCGATGATCAGGGCCCTAGACTAGTGTGGATTTATTTAAAGCCGAATTGCTTTTCTTCTTATTGAATTTCCATTTATTACTATTGTGTTAATTTATTGTTTTTCTTAGTTTTAATTAATTATCTCAATTTAAGGCGTGGTGGCTACACCAAAATTAGATTTATAGGAAAAATAGGTGAATTCCCGTTCTCTGTGGTTCGACCCTGCTTGTTGCTATACTAATTTAATTCTGAGCAGGTTGCAAGAATTATTTGGTGGTATACGACGTCCACCAGACGAACTCATCGTGCCCAAGCCTTTCCATTGAGAGTGTGCTTCGTGCTTCTTCTTCGTGGGCTTCGACCGACAGAGAGAGAGGAGAGAGAGAATGTGGGTTTGCGGTAGGGTAGTGGGGGGACCGATACTAAGAGAGAGAGACAAAATTTAAAATAGTAAGGGTATTTTAGTCTTTTAATCAATTTTGGTATAGAAAACTTGTAGTTTTAAGTTTAGGATTAAAAATGTATACTCTTTAAATTTTGGTACCAAAATATTTGGACCTCATTTTTTTATATCAGTAGTATTTTATGTCAAATATCGTTGGGAAATACTAGCTAGGGAGATATTATACATGTGAACATACGCATATGAATGTGGATTAGCATATTTCATTAATTGTTTTGATGCAATATGGGAATTTTTTTTACTTCGGAAAGGAGGAGCGGTAGAGATTGACCTCTCTGAATTTTTCACTTGACATATTTTGACATTTACCATAAATTTTCTGACTCGCTTTTTACACAAATAGTAATTCTATCTCATGTAATTAACATGCATTTGCATAACTCTATTATATATAAACAAAACACATATTTATGTCCTAATTATATATACTTTAAACGTTTGTTTCACTTGATTTTCACTAGGTCCTTGTACTATTTTATTTTATCTCAGAGGTCTCTATACTATTTTTATATTCCACTAGGTTCACACTACTAGAAAAATAGGAATACATGACACTGTTTTTATGACTGTTATTTGACGAAACGTCATGTATGTGCGTATTTTTACATTACATGACGTTTCTAAAATAAACTGTCATCTCTACCCGTGCCAAGTTAGATATAGATGTCAGTTCTTTTTAGACCGTCATGAATTAGTATACCCTATATGACAGTTTTTTCAAACTGTCATGTCTATCTGTCATGTATTTTAATTATTATTATTTTTTTGGACATGTATAATTGGGAAATTGAATTCCCAAAACAGAGACCCTCACTCCTCCGCGCCAGAAATTCATTCCAATCGTGCCAGAAACTCTCCACCGACAACGTGCTCCATCGGCAACGTTCTCCACCGCAAGGCCTCTCCACCGGCGATGGTCTACATGATGTTTTCAATCTTTTTAGCTAACCCCATTTCTGCTGAATTTTCTCTCTTCATTGATTTCTCAATTACCTAAATTGACGTATGTTTCATTTTCCACTGTTTTTAGCTCAAAGATCGGTTGCATCTTGATAGGTTTTAAGTATTGGTTTGATAGAAATGTGTGAATTTGCATTTACAGATTCGGTTTTGGTAATTTTGTGTTGTTTTGTCGATGTTTTCGATCTTTTTAGTGTTATGGGATTAGGAAAGATGAAGGGAAAAAATGCAAATATTTTGTTAGTTTACTGTGTTTGATATATTTTGTTAGGATTTACCCTTTTTGGCAAAGGGGATTGAGTATGATGGAATGTTCTGAATATGCGATTGTGGATTGCTTTTGTGGTCTGCATGATTTGGCATTGGATGATTCTTGATTCATCTTTGCATGCTAGTAAGTACAATTTGTAAGATATTGATGTGTTTAAGAAATAAAAACTCCAAGATTATGTTTTTGTTGAATTTAGAAAAATTGCGACTGATTTGAAGTCTTGTCTTTTAACATTTCTGGCATCATTATTTGTGTGGAAACATTTTAAACTGGATATTTAATCTTACTAACTAGTACTATTATGATGTTCTTGCTTACTTGGCTTGGTGGGAAATATGAATTTCAATGTAAAATATTGGAAAAAGCAAGTAATCATTTTTAATAAAAGAGCAGCAATAACTTATGAAATGGGTTGTGCTAAACCTTAGGATTTCCAATAAAAGATTTTGGTGCCAGTTTTATGCTTTCAGTGCAAATAGTCAATTTATGGCATCATAAGAGTTATGATTGGTGTATATATGTATTTTATATTATTTTTGATTATCAGCATCTTAATTACATGCAATGATGCAAATGTTGTATGATGATGCCATTTGCATTTAGGAACTTGATAACCTACTTGATTTCTACATATAGTTGTATTCTAGAGCTTTTTGATATACCAAACAACTAGAATCCTTATGATGTCTGTGGTTTGCTTTTTAATCTTTATATTGGTTTTGATGTGAGACTTCAGGTGTGTCTGACAGTGTGTAGTTAGTTCATTGACAAAATAGAAAAATCATGGATGTCATTGAATAGATTATCAAAAGAGTATGAAATAGGGGTTGAAGCTTTCTTAAATTTTGAATTACAAAATGCAAGGGATGCTAGCCTCATACCTTGTCCTTGTACAATATGTGGTAACATTCGTAAGAAAAATATTATTACCATTAGATTACATTTGATGTGCTATGGTACGGACCCAACATACAAGAAATGGATATGGCATGGGGAAAATTTATCAACACCATCAACATGTGATAGTGATAGAGTTGGACAAAGTGAGCCAACCTTCGGTGATGAGGAGGAGCTGATAGACATGATTCATGATGCATTTGACGCATATGAAGATAGTCCAAATCATTTCCAAACGTTGCTTGAAGATGTTCAGAAGCTTTTATATTTCGGTTGTAGCAAATTTACTAAGTTGTCTGCGATGGTGAAATTGTACAACTTAAAAGCGAGATATGGTTGGAGTGATAGCAGTTTTACTGATCTGTTGAGTCTGGTCAAAGAAATGCTGCCAAAAGATAATGTATTGCCTACTTCTTTATACGATGCAAAGAAAGTTTAAGCACATTAGGGCTAGATTATGAGAAAATTCACACTTGTCCTAATGACTGCATTCTTTATCGGAAGAAATATAAGAATTTTAACGATTGTCCTACCTGTGATAGTTCAAGATGGAAAGTGGGTAGAGACAGTAAGTCATTAAATGGAGTGCCAGCAAAGGTATTGTGGTATTTTCCACCGATACCAAGGTTCCGAAGATGGTTTCGAACAAAGGAAATTTGTAAGAAACTAACTTGGCATGCTGATGGTAGAACATCTGATGGTTATCTTCATCATCCAGCAGACGTACCCTCTTGGAAATTAGTTGACAATAAATGGTCGGATTTTGGTGCAGAATCTAGAAATCTTAGATTAGCTTTAGCAGCTGATGGAATCAATCCACATAGTCTGATGAGCTCCAAGTATAGTTGTTGGCCTGTTGTACTTGTCACATATAACCTTCCTCCTTGGTTGTGCATGAAGAGAAGATTCATGATGTTAACTTTGTTGATTTCTGGCCCCAAACAACCAGGGAATGACATTAATGTCTATTTGGCACCCCTGATTGATGACTTGAAAGAGCTTTGGGAGAATGGTATCCAAACATATGATGCACATCGTGGCCAGAACTTCACACTCAAAGTTGTTCTACTATGGACAATTAACGATTTTTCAGCCTATGGAAACTTGTCTGGGGCTTCTGTTAAAGGGTATATGGCGTGTCCCATATGTGGTTATGAAACTCAGGCTACATGGCTACCGCATAGTAGAAAGATATGTTATATAGGGCACAGAAAGTATGTACCAGAATTTCATTCTTATCGAAGGCAAAAGAAATCGTTTGATGGCTTACAAGAGTCTGTATCTGCTCCAAAACCATAGAGCGGCCACGAGATTTTAAAAAAAATTGGTGAGTTCAATTGTGTGTGGGAAAAAAAAATCAAGTCTCAAGTAAATGAGGGGTCTTCTAAAAAGAGGAAAAAAAAGAGTCGACAATACTTCTCTATAGAAGTCATGCTTCAAGAAGAAGTCGATATTCTTTGCACTCGAGTACTGAGAACATTTACATATTCGTCACATACTCGATGTAATGCATATTGAGAAAAATGTGTTCGAAAGTGTACTGGGCACATTACTTGGCATCGCTGGCAAAACAAAAGATGGGTTCGCTTGAAGAATGGATCTGGTTGACATGGGTATAAAGAATGAGTTGGCACCACAAGTTGTGGGTTAAAAATATTTTTGCCTCCAGCATGTTACACATTAAGTAAAGAAGAGAAGATAAAAGTGTGTACTTCATTTCGTGGGATGAAAGTGCCTGATGGATACTCTTCAAATATTAGTACTCTTGTATGGATGGATGGATTGAGACTAATTGGACTTAAATCACATGATTGTCATATCTTGATGCAACAATTGTTCCCAATAGCTATTCGCGGTGTTTTGCTTAAGCATGCTAGGATTGCCATCACTAAGTTGTGTCTCTTTTTCAATGAGATATATAACAAGGTGATTGATGTCCCAAGGTTAAAAGAGATTCAAAAAGAAGTTGTGATAACTTTGTGCATGCTTGAGAAGTATTTATGCCTTCATTTTTTGATATAATGGTCCACTTAGTAGTGCGTCTTGTGTGTGAAGTGAAATTATGTGGACCAGTATGGTACAAATGGATGTACCCCTTTGAAAGGTTCATGAAAATTTTGAAGGGGTATGTACGAAATTGTAATCGGCCTGAAGGTTGTATTGTCGAGTGTTATGTTGCTGAGGGGGCTGTGGAATTTTGCTCTGAATATTTATCCAACGTACACACCATAGGGATCCCATCTAGTAATCTTGAGGCTGCCTTGACAAAAAAATTATCAAAATCCAAAGTCAAAAAAATTAGTGATGGAGAGTGGTAGCAAGCTCATCGTTATATATTGACATACGATACTGGTATCGATCCGTATATTGAGTAAGTTGTTAACCTTGTTATAGTTTGATGCATTATTCAATTAATTATTATTAGCTGATATACTATTATATTTTTTTAGGGAACATAAGGAACATTTAAAAGTAATGTTTCTCAAGAGAGCTAAAATGATGAAATAGCTTCAAGACGAGCATAATTGAACGTTTATTAGCTGGCTTAAAGAACGTGTAAGTTACACAACATATCATATATTTGAGGATCATCTTAGTATTGAAGCTCAAACTAAATATAAAGTTTATTATAGGTTGAAAGCATAAATGTCAATTCAGATCAGCTGCCTTAAAAGTTGAAGTTCTTGTTTCTTGGGCCTACCAAACAAGTTATTCAATATGCTAGTTACATGATTAACGGTGTTACTTTTAATACCAAAAATCGTGATGACAAACGAGCAGTTCAGAATTCTGGAGTTTCCATATTAGCAAATGTTATGCAAGTTGCCAGTGCAAAGGATAAAAATCCTATTGTATCAGACATGACGTTTTATAGAACAATTGATGAAATATGGGAGCTTGATTACCGAATGTTCAGAGTTGTAATATTTAAGTGTGTGTGGGTAGACAATAAAAGTGGTGTCAGAATAGATAAATCTGGATTTACTCTGGTCAATCAGAAAAAAATAGGCTACAAATCTGATTCATTTATTTTGGGCAAGCAAGCAAAACAACTGTTCTACATTGAAGATCCCGAAGATCTTGCATGGTCAGTTGTACTTGCAAGTCCAAGCAAACAATACACTGACCTCATAAATCGTGATAACTTGGGAGACATATCTATCCAGCTTCAGAGTTTAATTTTTAAAAGGGGTTCCAGGAATCGATCCAAATAATGAATCATATGAAATGAACCACCGTGTTTTTGTAACGATTGTGAAGGAATTTAGCTGAACAATGGTAATTTGTAGTTTGGTATGAATTTGTATTTTGATTAAATACTTTGTGCAACTTTATTTTTTAATATTAGTGTGGCTGAGTGTTTCTGATTCAAAATATTGAGTGTTTTGTTGTTTGAGTTGCTCTCAAATTCAGTTTATTTTATGTGTATTCTCAGGTTTTGATGTTATTTTTTTCCTACATGATTTTTTGACAGGTTGGTGTAGATCATGGCCCCCAAAAATAATAAGAGTGACGATTCAGCAGTAGCCTCTACAGATACACAATTAAGTAGGTCCAAGAGGGGAAGAGTAGTATTGACCGGTCTTGCTCAGAGAAGGGCTAAAGGGGTGCATGCTGTTGAGTTCAACAAATTTGGACAACCAATTGGCAAAGTTGCAGCTGAAATGCAAAGTTATATTGGGATGCTTACTCGTAAGCATGTCAAGATAACTTACAGTACATGGAGACAAGTACCAGCAAATATGAAAGAGTTTATATGAGAGTCAGTGAATGTAAGTATTTCATATATATATATATATATATATTATACTTAATTTGTTTAATTATCAAATCAATTCATAATAGTTTAAAGTTTTTTGTAGTCATCTTATGTAGTTCCTGATAAATGGAAGACTGGGTGCTTAGAATCGGCAAGTACCAAGTGGCGTACATGGAAAAATAGGCTTTACACTGAATACATTTTGCCCAATAAGGATAATCGTTCAAAATTGAATCAATCACAAGAAAATAATGGTATTATTGTAGTTGATTGGAATCAGTTTGTACTAAGTCGTATGTCTGTTGAATTTAAGGTAAGTAATGCCAGTGCTGAAAAATGATTTTTTTTAATTATGTTTATAGCTTGTTGTAACTAGTGTTATTTGTAGAAATTGAGTGAGGAACAGATGGAGAGAATGAAGCAGAATAAATACCCCCATCGACTATCTCGTAAAGGGTATGCGAGAATGGCTGAAGACTTGGTAATTATGATTAATGTTGATAAATTATTACTATTATTTATATGTATGTGTATAAGCCTTAATTTGTGTAGTTTTGCTCTGAATACTTGTAGAAAGATAAGTTGCACGGTGATGAAGATATAGGCAGAGCTATAATGTAGAAGAAAGCAAGATTGCCTAAGGAGGAATGCATTGATGATGATTCTTTGAAGTCAGCCATTCATAGAATTGTATGACTACATTATTTATTTAGGTTTTCACCATTTGACTAAGACTAATATAAATTGAAATGACAGGATGATTACATACGTGCAAAAGAAGAAATACATTACAAGCCTGAAGGTAGGAGCAATGACTTGCTAATATGCGCCCTCAATAAAGACAAACTCTGGGCGTGTGCTTGGTATTGGAGCTTGTGTCACCCCTTCAATGTATTTCAAGTCGCCTAGAGAAAGGAGACAAATAGTCGATGAGAAGTCAGAAGAGCCAGAAGAAGCAAAGAAAAAAATCGCAATATGTGACATGCGCTTGCAGGTTTATGAAGATCTCATCCATGGGCTAGTAGACAGACTTTGTAAACTTGAAGCTGCAGTGGGAATAAAAGGAAAAGACAAAGAAACAGAAGGAAATGACAGTTGCTCTGTGAAGCTGTCACATGTCCAGAATTTCGAGAAAGAACATGATTAAGAGGAAGTGCTATATGTTGAGAAATCTGCTGCTTTAGTGGTATTCGTATTCTTGTCTTGTACTTTTTAAAAAATACAATTTTTTTATTATATATTCTAATTATAAAGTCAAATGAATTATGTGTTGTAGGGAAAACCAGTCGCATTGATGGAAGAATCCACCAAAAGAATAGTAGGTTATGGAACTGTTATAGTTCTAGGTGACAAACTACACGGTAAGCCAATGCCCAAGGATTGCTTACGTGTGTCAATTAATGGAGTAGTGGGTGAAAATGCATTGTTGCCATTTCGTATCTCAGAGGAGATAGATACTGTAGAGAGTGCATTGGGGAGCCATGTGGCATGGCCAACCCACTTGGTAGTGGCAAAATATGAGGTAAATTGCAGTTTCTAAACTTTTGTTATAAACCTTTTTTTTAGAAATGTTCATATATCTAACATATGATGTTGTATACTTAATTAGAAACCTATTAAGAAGAACAAATCTGGAAAAGCGGTCGTTAATGAACAAATGATTGAGTGTTATGAATTATTGTCTTATTTATTGAAAGCATTGTATTGTGCAATAGAAAAATTATTTGAGGAAGAACGAGGGCTGCCTATTTCTGTGGATGTTGAGATCTTTGGCGTCGATGTTTCTATTAGATCATGAAAGAAGACATCATTCCTTTCTGTAACTTGGAACCTATCACGGCAAAATGTATTGTGACCTATATATGGTAAGATGACTGCATAATTCAGGTAGTTTGATTGTATTAAAATATTTGTGTTATTCTAATATGTTTAATTATTGACAGCCACCTGTATGGAAAGCTGCAGAATGATCGGTTTCTATTCGTGAATCCATTTAGCATTTCATATGATCAAAGGGTCTCATCTGAAGAGAGGGCATGCAATTTAGCAGAAAGGCTATGTATTGCAACCCCAAATCAACTTGTATTGGTGCCTTGCAATGTGGGGTAAGTCAACATGTATCTTTTACCTAGCTTGGGAAAGAGGAATGAAACATGGCAAAATACAGTTAACATGAAGCTTTTCTGGTGACTATATTGTCCGGATGATATAATTTGACATAACGTTTGTGTATGCTCATGTATAGTGAACATTGGATTCTAACAATCATTGAACCATACAAAGAACGTGTCTATTTGATAGACCCCCTAGCTCATCGGAATCGTGATAGCACTTGAAAATCCGTGGTTGACACGTAAGGTTTTATAATTTTATTGTATCCTTGTCTTTGTACATTATGTTTGCTAACTATCTCCATGACTTTGATTTGAAGGGTGATGAAAAGTTTCAAAGTACATATTAAGAGCAAGAACTTCAAAAAACTGCCAACTTGGAAAATTATAAAGGTGGTATTCTAGTTGTTAGTTAATGTTTATTTTATACACTTACCATTTTATTTTTCCAATATAGGGTCCTATGCAACCTGATTCAAAACAATGCGGGTTTTATGTGATGAGATTCATGAAGGAGATAATACAAGGCTGTCAAAACGATAACTCGATTTCTGTTAGCTCATTGGTAATAAAATATGACATCATTTCTGTAATGGAACTATGACTGTTACTAATATATTCTTGTCCTATTGTTTGGTTCATAGTTTCCAAATAAGGAGAGTTATTCTAAAAGTGAACTTGATGACGTTCGTGACGATTGGGCTACTTTTGTGATTGATAATTTAAGATTTACAGGTATGAATATTTCGTCTTGTAAATTAATTATGTACTCTCTTCGTCCCAATAGCAAGGTCTCACTTCTTTAATTGATGAGAGTATTAATTAATAAAAGTGAGACCTTGCTATTGGGACGGATGGAGTAGTAATTTAAATTATGTTGAGGTATTTGGATATTGCGATATGTTGGGAGCCGAGGAGGGTGTTGTGTTGTTGATCATTCACTAACTCAGTTTGTTGCATAAGCTGGTTTTAGTCGACTATTTTGCTGAAAGGAGTTTGGTTCGATTACCACCTATATGTTGAGCTTGATATCTTAGATTTTGGGTTGTAAAAATGCATTCTTGGTGTGGTGAAGTTGGCAATGCTGCTGAGATGATGTCGATAGTATACAGATATGTAGATTTATTCTCGATTGTTTAGCAGAGAGGTGTTTTATTCGGTTAGCAAAGGCATTATATTTTGTGTCCGTAGTATTATATTTATGTGGCAGATAATCCTCTTGATCTATATCACACATTCTATTACTATTTATGTTGATCTATATATTTGTAGTGGACAAAATATTTGTATTTATATTTTAGGCCCAATTGACTAGCTTTGTCAACCTGACGAGTCGAACAAGACGGATGAACCGGCCCAATAAATAAATAATAGGCCCAGAATCACTAGGCCGCAGACAGTCAAGCTTCAACCCTAAGGGGTCCATTAAGTCAAGCTGACTGACACAGTCAAGGTGTATCCTGACGGTTCCACGAAAATAAGAACAAACGAGAAAGGCATGACAAATAGAAAAGGCTGACGTACTAAACCCTAAGGGGTTGGCGGCTCTATATATAAGGCATGACTAGGTCATAGCAGGACACGTTCACTGACGCTCTCACTATCACACGACTACTTACCATCATCTCTCTACTTTCCGCCGCCTTACTTTCTGGCTCTCACCGGCCAGACATAGCCAACTCGTGCTATCTCTGTTATCAGCCTTCCCCATCATCTACTCATTGTCGCCGCTTTCACCTTCCGGACGCTCCTGACCATCCAGACGCACTCAACCATCTGGACGGATCCGGCCATCCAAAACATCCATTACTCTCAACTATCTCCATTTACTTGCAATCTTTTATAATTATTTCATTATTCCATTACTAATTTGAGCGTCGGAGGCTCTACGATCGACACCCCCACCGGTGCTCAACCTAGGGCTCTTACGTATTCTTGTGTTGACAGGTTGCTAGTGCCCGATCAATCCGGACGTGTCTGACGTCATCATCAATTATAGATTTAACCTCTTCAAGCACCAACCATGTCTGACGGACGTGACGGATCCGAACAAGCCATCCAGCCTGAAATGAATGCTTAGCCAGACTTGGCGGCACAGATAGCCACTCTCACTGAATAGATGAATAGAGAGCGAGAAAGATGCAAGAAATTGGAAAATAAAAATGCCAACTTGTATGTTCGCCTCAAGGCTTTGGAGCCGATCGAGACCATTGTCTCTCCCCGCTTCCGGGTTCGAGTAAATCCGATGTAACAACTGGATGACATCCCAATCACTCATAACGATGGATCCAACCCTTCTGTGACTGATACATCGTCTTCGGTAAGAAATCATGGTTTCATGAATAACCCAACTGACCCGGGTTACTCTCTTTTGAATGCAGATAACGTCATCCCATCTGCCACCCTAGAACAGGCGTAAGCGCTAGAACAAATCACTCCGAATGCCAGAACCGGACGGACCATCCGATCGGACGGAATTAACACTTCCGGAGGACAACATACCCGAACCATTTTGACTACCCCCGGTATAGCAATGAGTAACGCCGTCATCGGAGGTGCACAATCAACTTTACCGGTACCTAATTAGACGTTCCCACTAATTAATGTAAACCAAAAGATGATCGGAACCGGTCAGAGGAAGGTTACCCAGGGTCAACTGTTTTCCAATGAATTCGCCCAACCAGTCATAATCGGCCACAGTGTAAGAAGAGATGAAGACTTGGTGCGAAAGCTGGCCCAAATGGAGGCACTGATCTTGCGAATTCCTGGTGTGCCGGCATCAATCCACAAGAGTTCAGAGAACTGCTATGCTGATTCACCATTCGTAGATGAAATTGCCCTGGTTGAGATGCCTGTTAAATTCAACTTTCCTAGCATGCAGATGTTCGATGGCCTGACGGATCCAACCGGTCATATTGCTCAATACAAACAGAGGATGTTTACTGCCGCAATTCCCTGTGAATTGAGATAGGCTTGCATGTGTAAGGAGTTCGGTTCTAGTCTGACAGGACCAGCCCTCCAGTGGTACACAAACCTTCCAAACTATTCTATTTCAAGTTTTGCTCAACTGACCGATATTTTCGTGCAGCAATATGCCATAGCAGGAAACTTGAAAAGATATCGGAGGACTTGTACGCCGTGGTGCAACGGTGTGGAGAATCTCTTTGAGATTATATCGGGCGTTTCAACAAGGAGAAGGTGTCCATAACCAATTGCAACATCCAGACAGTGGTCACAGCCTTCCGAAAGGGTCTTCTACCTGACTTGGATCCTTACAAAGACCTCACCAAGTATCCTTGTAGAACGATGGAAGATGTCCTCGCCAAAGCGTGGGCACAAATCAAGTGAGAGGAGGATCAATACAATTACCACCAATCTTTACCCCATATAAACACTAGAAGAGACTCCAGGGTCGACAGGAGGACGAATGAGAGGTGATTAGAGCCTTACCCACCCCCACGCAAGAAATACCGGATGAGACAATATGACCATCCCTCAGATACACGACCGCGTGAGAAGGTAAAGATACCTGACTATAATCTATCAATCTCGCCAGCTGAGGCTCTCTCACGGGACTTGGAAATAGGGTCAAGTGGCCTGAAAAGATGAGGACACCGGAAGATCAAAGAGACAAGTCAAAGAGGTGTGAGTTCCATGCTAATCATGGACACCGGACTGATGATTGCATTGCTCTAAGACTAGAAGTGTCACACATGTTGAAGCAAGGCCACTTGACTGACTTCCTGACGGACAAAGGAAAGAAAACTCTCCAGCAAGGAAATGATAGAGAAGATGGTCATGGAAACGTTACGCCACCAAGACCACCAATCCATGAGCGGACTGTCAATGTTATAACCAGCACATCCGAAGTTAGTGGAGTCACTCACTCAGCAGCTAAGAGACATACCAGATAGGCTGGTCATGTCCGAGCAGAGCGTAGTAAAGCAGAAAGAAGTACAACTGTCTTACCTGCCCAAACTATCAGCTTCACTACATCCGAATCAACCAGGCTACTTAACCCTCATCATGATGCTTTAGTAATTTCAATTTATATTGCAAACTGTTTAACCAAACGTGTACTGATAGACAACGACAGCTTTACCAATGTCCTTTTTCTGTCTGCTCTCAGGGAAATAGGGATCGACGAAATGGAAGGCCATGATCCTTATTGGCTTTAGCGGTGAACAAAATAGCACGATCAGAGATATCGAGCTGCCTGTCTATACTGAAGAGGTCAACTTGTGCATACGATTCCTAGTGATGGACTCTCCTTCCGCCTACAATGTCATCCTAGGCCAACCATGGATACATGAGATGGAGGCGGTTCCGTCCACCTACCACCAGGTCTTAAGGTTCCCGACCAAATGAGGAGTGAAGGATATATGAGAAGATCAAAAGGATTATCGTTCCTGCTACCAGACAATAATGAAAGCAAAACAAGCCGTTTTATAGCAATTACAGCAAGGAGAATTCTCTGACCCCCAGCCGAGTCATCCTGTCAAACCTGATGCGGTGGAGTTAGATGAAGTCTCCATTCACCCAGACTTTCAGGACAACAAAGTCCGAATTGTAGCACAATTGGAGCCCCATCTCAGAGAGAGACTCATTCAATTTTTTCTGAGCATTTATGATTGTTTTGCTTGGTCCTATGCGGACATGACCGGTATTAATCCTAATGTTATTGTTCACAGGTTAAATGTCAACCCAGACTATCCTTCAAGGAAGCAAAAGAGAAGGAAATTTGCCCCAGAAAGAAATAAAGTCATTAATGATGAGATCAAACAACTTTTGGACATCGGACTGGTCAGAGAGGTCCAATACCCCGACTGGTTAGCAAATGTGGTGGTAGTAAAGAAAAAGAACGGCAAGTGGCGAGTTTGTATAGACTTCACAGACCTGAACAAGGAGTGTCCCAAAGACTCTTTCCCACTGCCGCACATAGACATGCTGGTGGATGCTACTGCCGGACATGAGCTACTCAGCTTCATGGATGCCTATTCT
Organism: Agastache rugosa; assembly: GCA_031470985.1. Classification (NCBI taxonomy): domain Eukaryota; kingdom Viridiplantae; phylum Streptophyta; class Magnoliopsida; order Lamiales; family Lamiaceae; genus Agastache; species Agastache rugosa. The sequence continues at coordinate 22,226,472 of CM062607.1, forward strand.
GGATACCACCAGATATTGATGCACCTGGATGACCGAGAGAAGACAACTTTCATGTCCAACATAGGCATCTACTGTTACAAGTACATGCCATTCGGGTTGAAGAATGTAGGGGCAACCTACCAACGTTTGGTCAACAAGATATTTCAAGAATTACTAGGAAACACAATGGAGGTCTACATAGACGACATGCTTGTCAAATCTCTACGAGCAGAAGACCATATCGACCACCTCAGACAATCTTTCAGCATCCTCTGTGAGTATAATATAAAACTCAACCCGATTAAATGTTCATTTGGTGTAACTGCAGGTAAATTTATAGGCTACATGGTGGCCCAAAGGGGAATAGAAGCCAACCCAGCTCAGATTGACTCTGTGCAAAGAATCATATCCCCAACATATGTCAAGGATGTACAGAAGCTTACAGGAAGGGTGGCGGCCCTTAGTCGATTCATCTCGAGATCATCAGAATGATGCCACCCCTTCTTCAACACATTGAGAAAGTCAAAAATATTTGAGTGGACACCGGAATGTGAGGAAGCACTCAACCAGCTGAAGCAATACCTGACAAGCCCGTCACTCTTATCCAAGCCTAAAGACGGTGAAACACTATACATCTACCTAGCCTTGTTAGAAACGGCGGTCAGTGCAGTCCTAGTTCGGGAAGATGAGGGCAAACAATCATCGATCTACTACGTCAGCAAATCATTGTTGGATGACGAGACAAGATATAGCCTGCTTGAGAAGCTATCCCTTGCTCTTGTACACGCTGCAAGAAAGCTTCGGCCTTACTTCCAATGTCATCCAATAGTGGTCCTCACCACATATCCTCTAAAGACCATCCTTCACAAGTCGGAGCTATCTGGCAGACTTGTCAAGTGGGTGATCGAACTGAACGAACACAACATATCCTTCAAATCCCAGACTTGGCTAAAGTCACAAGTACTAGTTGATTTCGTAAATGATTTTACCCTTATCCTTTCAATGCAGACAGACAATGAGTTATGTTGTCTCACCAAGGATGAATCGGCTGGAACGTGGAAACTCTTCGTTGATGGTTCAAGTAATAAGCATGAAAGCGGACTTGGACTTGTTCTTTCATCACCCCAAGACGACGAAATAGAACAAGTAGTAAGATGTAGGTTCAAAGAAACCAACAATGAAGCTGAGTATGAAGCAATGTTAGCCGGGCTCGAATTAGCTAAAGAAATGGGAGCTAAAAAGATTAATGTTTTTAGTGACTCCTAACTAGTTGTGAATCAGATGCAAGGAACTTACCAAGCCCGGGACAACAAGATGACAACTTACCTAAACAAAATGAAAGAGTTGCAGTCAAGCTTTGAAGAATTCATAATCGGACAGGTGCCCTAAGAAGAGAATAATTAGGCGGATGCCTTAGCCAACCTCGGCTCCTCCATCCAAACCACCGGTTCGAAAAATATTGCAATCGTGTATCTTCAGTGGTCGGCTCGGTCTGGAAGAAGGACGAAGAGCAAGTACCTGACATATCAGACAGTCAGACTTGGATGACTCCAATACTAGAGTACCTGGAACAAGACATACTCCCAGAGGATAAGAATGAAGCACGACGAATAAGAGCTCAGTCAGCCTGATTTTCCATCATCCGAGGTAAATTATACAAACGATCATATTCAGTCGATTATGTTAGACAATGCGACAAATGCCAAAGAATTGCCCAAGTGTCCCACCTTCTACTTGAACCATTGATTTCCATCACGTCGTCTTGGCCGTTCATGAAGTAGGGGATGGACATCATCAGAAAACTACCTACCGTACCTGGACGAAAGTTGTATATGCTAGCTGTAACAGACTACTTTAGCAAATGGATAGAGGCAGAGGCATTCCAAAAAGTTCGAGACATAGAGGTAAAAGAATTCATATGGAAGAATGTGATATGCCGATATGGAGTACTAAAGTAAATAGTGACCGACAACGGCTCTCAATTCATCAGCAACGACTTCCAAGACTTTTGTAAGTTTTGGAACATTAAACTCAGCTTCTCTACTCCAAGATATCCGCAGGCAAACGGCCAAGCCGAATCATCCAACAAAACAATAATCAATACCTTGAACAAGAAACTTGAAAAAGCTAAGGGAAGATGGGCTGATGAATTGCCCGGAGTACTCTGGTCGTACCGGACAACTACTAGGACCTCGACTGGAGAAAGTCCATTCTCCTTAGCTTACGGGATACGAGCTTACCTTAGATACGAGCGAAGTACTCACCGCCAGATACGAGCTTACCTTAGATAGCCAGAACAGTCAAGGAATATGTCATGAGCTTGATACCCTTGACGAAAAAAGAGATAAAGCAAAGATAAGGCTCGTCTCCTACCAACAAAGTGCCTCCAGACACTATAACAAACACGTCCGCACCCGGACATTCAAGCAAGGTAACTGGGTACTCCGACGTTTCTTCCAGAATACCAAGGAAATTGGAGCCGACAAGCTGGGTCTGACATGGGAAGGTCCCTACTTGATCACCAAGGTAGTCGGACACGGAGCATACAAGCTCCAAGCTAAAGATGGACGCGACATAGCCAACAGCTGGAACGCCATCCATCTCAAATAGTATCACGCCTAAACTCAACTTCTCATTTCTTTCAATTGATTAGGTCCTACAAGACCCACTTCTCTAGCCATACCAGTCTAACACTTTTATGCAGGACATAAAAGAACTACATCGTGGCTTGATCCCTCTTGAGGATATGTAGGAAGCTCCAAGGAGCGCAACCACCCCTACATTTTTTATCGATTCTGACTGTTCCATGCAACAGCTCAGAACATTCGGGCTTGATCCCTCAAAAGGTATGTAGGCAGCTCTAAACAGCACAACCCAATCTGTCTGGAGTGAAAAAGATAAGTAGTACTCAACCAACATTACCAATTCTATCAATATAGGACGGTAATTTTACATGCTTTCCATTAAATTATTTTAAGTCCTACAGGGCTCACATTTCCAGCCATACTAGTTCTGACAATTCTATGCAGAAAAAATTCTCAGAACTACATATAGGCTTGATCTCCAAAAGGAGTATGTAGGCAGCTCTCCGGAGCCCAGCCATCCGTCTTTGCAGGACAAACCCACACGACGGGAAGTGACGAACATTTAATCACCAATATCTTCTGCGCCGGGCTTATCAGACGGTACCACTTCTAATTAGTCAATTTCTTAAATTATTTAGTCCTACTGGACCAACCATTTTTCCACACTAGTTCTGACAACTTTATGCAGAAAATTCTCAGAACTACATATGGGCTTGATATCCGAATGGAGTATGTAGGCAACTCCTCGGAGCGCAGCCCTTCATTTGACTTAACCATCCTATCCTACTAGGAAAGGGGGACAAATAAGACATAAAACAAATGACTAAGTATCATACAATCCAAAGGTTGCACCAGACATTCCAGACAAGCTAAAACTTTGCTCAATATATTTACTACGTGGAGCACAATCTCATGAAAATGCCAAATCAGACATGTCGGATGTGTCGCCTCTGAAACAACTTCTCTAGAACGACTCTCTCTAACCCCAAATGGCACAGAACCTACAGTCAACATACTTTGATATTTCGAACATGGTTTTATATACTTGATTCTAAGCATGTCCGAAGCTTAGCCTTTGTGATAGATGGTTGGAAACTTGGCATTAATTGATGTTGTCTTATATGGATGTCTTGGCAAGAGAGAAGTTGTAGAAACGAGACCCCAGGAAAGTCTCTCACAAATGTACAACAATCACAAGAACGAAAATAAAAAATAGATAAAGTCCATTCGTAATACTTGCTAGTTCTCATTGGTTTTAAGATCATTCACTTAACAGCACAAATCTATCTCTTCGCTAAACGGAGTCACCGGCTCGCGCAAAAAAAAAATTTAACATGCTCTCTCAATTCATATCCTGTGCCATTTGCATCTGCATCTACAACTATCATTTCAGAAATAACAACATGTGTATAAAGAAAGAAGGCCGACCTACCCGACCTCATCAACAAAGACTTGAAGTCGAGCTAGGAGCATTCATTTGCTCACTCTATGTAATCTGACGCCATGATCCATGTATAGTGATTTTGTTCACGAAACTTCATCACTACTGCCGCCACTTTCATATGGCCTAGGCCACTTATTTATCTTTCAATTATAATGAGATTCAAAATATACATATGCATCGCCATTGTTCTCAAGGCCCACGTCCGCCGGAATACATGGCCATATCATGAGCACTATGATAAAGGAGGCTGACATACCTGACAAAGATTCGAATTTATGCAAGGAGCACATATTGTCAAGCCACCTTGACTGCATCATCAATCATAATGCATTAGTTTATTTCATATGATATGCATGTACGTATATATATGTAAAATGCCAATATGCCATCACTTTATTCACCACAAACATATATATATATATATATATATATGGAGTGGTTCTAGTGAAAAAACCCTTAAAATAAGAAATGAGAATGAATCTAGACCACTCATTTGTAAGGAATGCATGGTCAAGATTAAATCTTAGAAATTGAACTAGATTACATTAAATAAGGGCGGAGGGGTAATTAGGTAAAATCAATTGATTCTCCCTTCCAGAATGCAGCACACTCACACCTCTCTTTCTCTCTCTTCCTCTCATGCATGAATATCTCTTTCTCTCTCTCTCTCTCTATCTCTTTCTTCGACCTCACATCAGAATCTCTCTCCGTCAATCACTCACTGGTGCTGCAATCCATCGACCAATCGTCGGTGTTGTCATCCTCCATTCACCGGCGCTGCCATCCTTCACCCGCAGCTCTCAAACCCAAACCTCCGATTCAACCACCAAAAAACTCAAATCTCTGCAAGATCAATAGGTTAAAAAACACCAAAAAGGAAAATCGAGAAGAAAATCGAGTTTTCTTGTGGTTTTGGACCATCAAATCAAGCTAAGGCTAGAAATTTTTCTGTGCGCGACTGTATATTTCTTTGTATTGTTTATACAACATGGATCATACATCTGCCGCCGCTGCCGTAATTCTCTCTCACAACCTGAGTACTAAGTTCTGGTTCTCTGGTAAGATTTCATTTGACAGCTTTGAGCCGTGTTTTAACATTTCTTTTCATGAATTTGCTCTTTGTACTTATTGCTTGCTTATTTACCCATTTCTCCTTTGTTCTGGTTGTTAGAACATAAGGAGAGATTGAATTAATTGTTGTAGTTTCTTATTTGTTTTTACCCAAAATTTAATTTTTATTTCCGGCACGGAATATGTTTAGGCCTAAAATAGAGTAGGTTTTCAGTTAAGTGAACTTTTGAATCAATGTCTGAATCGTCATTTTTGGGTTAAGTTTCTCAGATTGAAACTCTAAGCTTTACTATTTACTACCTCTTTCAAATTTAAGTGTTTATACCTCTTAATAGTCACGCTTATTCTGTTTTTGGATTTGTAGTTATTTCTCATAATTTATTCATTCGCATCTATATAAGTCTATGTTGGATTAGTTGTTGTGCTAGTCTTGGCTCTTGTCCACGGATTTATAATTTCACTATTGGTTATTTTCGTCATGTTAAATATGAGTAGTTTAGAGTTATATGTGTTTTGTCATTGATGGAGTTTGTCTATTAGAAATAAGAATTTAATTATCGCATACATCAGAAAATGCCTTGTGGTGCATCTGACTAATGGTTGTGATGCATCTGATTATTCATTAAGATGCATCTGACTAATACATGTGTTTGTTTTGTGTTATGTTATAATCCTGATCAGAAACACATGGAGACATTCATGGGCAATCCAAAAACTAACTGGAAGACTGATCTTGCGAAGAAATTGACAAGACATTCAAAGATGCTGAGTGTCAAGTGTTGTACATTAATTATTGGTTGGAAGAACAACACATTGGAAAAGTACTGCTTCAAATAATATTGTAGTAATCTTAGTTTACATGCACATAAATTGCTGATTGGTTGAGGTTATTAGACATATGTTGGTCAGAGCAGAACAATATGTAAATTTTGACGGTTATATATGATAGAAACTGGAAAATACATGAGCAATTATTACTTGAATGCATATTTTGAACTATTTATCGTGTGGAGGAATAGAACAATTGTAGATTGTGATTTATAATTATATTACATTACTTATTTATATTTTATGAGCAATGACTACTTCAATTACTTCAATGTCTTATAGGTCATGTGATATTATTATATATTGTGCAAATAATAATGCAAAACACATAATTATTGAATTCTTTTTAGCATTTTGTGATGCATCTCATAATGATATGTGATGCATCTCGTATTGATATGTGATGCATCTCGTAATGTATCTGTGATGCATCTTTCTGGTAATGCATCTTGCAATGCTATGTGGTGCATCTTGTAATGATCTGTGGTGCACTTCATAATATATATGTGATGCATTTAGTAATGCATCTGTGATGCATCACCCACTGCTATGTGATGCATCTCGTAATTCTCTATGATGCATCACTATTGGTTGTGCAATCCATTAAGTCGGGATATTCGATTACAATCTACTCAAAATGCTAATCGGTTAATACATGAAATCAGTTCAACCCTTCTTGAATGTTTATCGAAACATACAAACAGAAACATAATCAAATTATAAAGATATCAAAACACAAGTAACAACACAAAAATGTCACGAATACGCCCACCGAATCGTGAATCAGCACTTTTTCTTGCGACGACCAACACTTCAAAATAAACGCCTTCTAGAAAACACTCCGCCAGTAGCACCTCTAGATCTGACTCTTTTGCCGCAGCCGATGGTTGTCTCCGTGATGGACACCACACCGCAGAAAGCTGTAGCCGCAATTCTTCGAATCCAACTGCCATTTTCCATATATTAATTCAAGTTACTAAGATATTTATATCCCAACTCTTAAAACTTTCATGTACTTATGATAATGATCCTGTCTCATCTTATAAAAACTCTAACAAAGCTCAATAATTATATTATCATAGTACATCCAGAAAACTTATTACAACAGAGAAGCTGGACAAAGGAAACCTATATAAATCTCATATTCAAAGGAAAAAAAATATTGTAAAAGTAGAAGAACTGCAAGTTTCACAACTATACAAAATGAGAATCTAAACAAGATTGGTTTATTCTGATCCATAAAAGACCTGGTGATATCCCTTGACAAAGAAGATGCTTCAAAGTCAGAGGACTTGTTCTCTCCCATCAACAATACAAAAAATCCAAACAAATTTCCCAAGTTGAATTTCAACATATGAGCCTCAAGCTGATACCCACCATCAACAATTGAATCCCTAGTATTCAAACCTCCTTCCAATAACCCTAAAGACATGAAATCATCACCAAGAGGTACCGTCGAATTATGTCCATGGATCCTCCACTTCACCAGCTCACTTTGCAGAACAAGATTAGTGATTGGAACATACCCTTAACCCTTTGATTCTCCACATGTTTTGAACTGAAACAAATTTCAATGGAGCCACAAGTTGCACTAATGAAATTGATTCATATTCTTAGCTTGCTTTAAGAGTATACCCATCAGCATAAACTAATGAAATTGACAATCAAACTTATCAACTCAACAATCATAATTATGTAAAAAATATATAATCTGTTTCTTGTAAATTCATCATCTTAACATAGACTTGCAAACTACAATCACTTTGAATTTGAGGATCATAATCTGCCAAAAATACAAAATAAGGTGGAAACCAAAAAACGCCTAAATCTAACATCTATTACATTTTAATCAACAATAATGAGAAGCTAAATAAGAAATAACATGATATCTGCAAAAACGTGAGAAACTAAATGAGCTAGGATGAAATTACCAGTGAAATTCACCATCGAATCTGAAAACGAGCAAATAACACGAAGAACAACGCCGATATAATCGAAATAGAAAAAAATTGAGAATAAGAAATTTCAAAATCAAAATTCAAAGAGTTATTGTCAAAAATTCAATTCTCAATAGACCAGAAGTATGATTGTTGTAGTTGCTACATTAACAATAGATGATGTAGTTATCTACATCTCAAATTCAGATATGCCACCTCATTCCTCTAATGTCAGAATTTGAGTTTCAAACAAGAAATAACATAATTTCTGCAAAAACGGGATCAATTATCAAATTTATATGTGGAATTCAGCATCACTTCCACGCACGAGCAAAAAAACTACGAAGAACAGCGTCTCGCAGAAATCATCAATGGAGATCAATTAGAGAAGAACACTCAAAATCAATATCTATAAAATCAATTTGAAAATTTGATGATATTCGCAAGGAACAATACCTGATAATAAGATATTAAATTGAAAGTAGATCAATGGGAAAATCACAAAGAGTAATCGCGATGAAGAATCGCAAAAGAAGAATTAGACAAGCTGCAGAAAATAACGATGAAGAAGAAGAAGAAAGAGATCAGAAAAATAAAATTGAGTCTGTTGCGTACAAACATAATAGAGAAAGAATAATTTATTAAATTACCAATTTACCCTTAATTAACTAAAAGTGAGCTTAGATAATTAAGTTGGTCAGATTACATCTCAACTATAGATTTAATATGATGAAAGGTGATGATCTATTCTTATTTCTTAGTTTAAGATGCATTCTTATATAATCCTCTTCCTATATATATATATATATATATATATAATACAACATTTTATTTGAACCACTTGCAGGCATAATCAATTGAAAAATAAAGTTGCCTATTCTTATGTTTGCTAACATGAAAAAACTCTATTTCCATCTCTCTTAAATTCAAAGGACCTCACTCCACCAAAACTCACCTTGAAGGTGTATACTGTAAACAAATATTTTAGGCTTGTATACACAGTTTCTATTTCCGCTATTTCTCTCATATCTGACTTGATTATTTGTCGCATAATTCATCATGTCCCATTATCTCGTATTATAGATTAAATGGTGTGTTGTAGATCACAGAAGATCATTTAATCAGTTTCTCATGAGATATTAATCAGTATTCACAACCGAGATAATTTTGGACAAATTATTGGTTTAGGCTGTAGTATAAAATAGAAAGTAGTTTATCTTGACTACTTGTTTATACTAATACGTACGTCTACGTATTGAAAGGATCGCAGTGAGACGTGTTCTTCTATTCTGACTGTTTGAGAAGAACCAAGGTCTTGGTGACTCGATAGATCTAAATCCTAATAAGTTATTATATGTGTTCAAGTGTCTTTCTGTCACTTTGACTTACCATGGGTAAGAGTTATGAGTTAGCTCAATATGCCCCATATCTTGGGTGACAGTAGTATTTGTTCGATACTTAATTAACTGTATTAGAGAACCATGTCCTGGAGACCCCAGGTTGATGACATTCCCTTATGCAGCTCATTAAGTTTATCGTACTAAACCCTACAGGTGGATTTAGTTATCTGGTACGATAATAATATTGAGTGGTACTACTTAAAGAATTAAATATATTAATTAATTTAAGCTGTCAGTAGCTTTAATTAATTAATGAATGTTCGACATCTTAAATATGGGGATTATCGAAGTTAAAATCAGAAGCCCTGATTCATCAGTGGGCTAGAGCGGCAGTGCATCACTAATTCTTTAGTGGAATAAATTAATGATTATATGCTTATAATTATTATGGGCTTGAATAATAGGATAAAGCATGTATGAGGCTCAACTCTAGCTTTCTAGTAGATCTCTAGTATGGCCCCAAATGTCTCACAACTTCAAGCCCAAATCCCCACTATGTCTTAATGGGCTTTAGCCCATGGATTGACATATAAAAAGTACAAGCTCTCTAGAAACCCTAAGCTAATACCTCCATTCTTGTTAGCCACCAACAGGGTTAGAGAGAGAAAAAAGTAGTGTGGGTTTTGGAGCATCTTGTGGATCTTGGAAGATTGCTATCCACGTAGCATCCGAGATCGAGACGGGACACATTCTAGAAGATCAACTAGTTGAATCGTTCCACAAGCTCCAAATCCAAGAGAACGGTATCTCGAACACCTTGTATGGTTGTATTTAAATTATATAGGAGCATGTTTAAGTATGATTCTTGTATGTCGAGTTAGATATTCGAAATAGATCCGTGGGCAAAAAGGATCGGCTTTCACTAGCCGTTCCAACACACCTGATATGCTAAAATAGCCGGCCAAACTACTCAATATCTCATTTCTCTCGCCTATCTACAGCCATGGGCTTCGAGGCACTATTGCCGGACTCGTCGGCACCACCGAATATGATAAATGTCATCTTTAATTTCAATCATCGACGTCGTTTGCTGCACCAGACCTTGATGTCACAGTTGGCAAGATTTGAGTTCTATTTATAAATAGATTATTCAAGATAAAATTATCAAACAGAAGTTGAACCAACACGGCACAGTACGCCCCAGACGGATAGGCCGCCATAGATTTAACAAAATAAATCTAAACCCGTACATCAAGTAAGGATTTAGATTGGGGGTCAGCAATCCCTATAAGTAGCGAAGTCAATAATACAGGTTAAAAGATGTAGGCACATATGCCTAAGCAAACGTAACAAAGTCATAAGTCATGCAAAAACATACAAAACTAAAGTGGAATCAGTTCTCCTCTGCTCCGCCAGCCTGCTGCTCATCTTGCGCCCGATCTTCAGATATCATGTCACCAAGAATATCACCTAACTTTTCAGTCGGAATAACATCTGAAGCAGTGATTCGCTCTAGTTCATCTCGAACAGTAAAAATCTTTTCAGCATTCCAGGTTTCAGCATAGTCGTTCTGATAATCTTCCATCATCTTGGCCTTGAGCTTAATCTCGGCTTCCATAGCTGCCATGTAAATTCTCTCTACCTCTCAAGCAACAAGGGCATTGAGGGACTCTACCTCAGTCTGCAAACGACTAACATCATAATCCCGCGCCCTCAGCTGGACCCGTAGCTCGGCAAGGAGCTTATCCGCTTCTAGCTTGTTGGACGTGAACCTTGTCTTCTCAGCTTGGGGGACTTTCTTCTCAGCCCTCAACGTCTTCACTTGACCACACAGCTCATCCACTTCATTAGATAAAAATAATAACGTCTGCATACTCTGCCAAAAGGAAAAATCAAAACTCAAGCATTATAAATATGATTATACTAACTTGCCAGCTTAAACAATCAGTAGAAATTTCTCATACCTGGAAAGCGTGGCAATACCATACTTGATGGCATTTGCCGGACCAAGATCCTCAAGCCTATCCTTATCTTCAGGCTATAGTAATTTACCAACCTCAGCAGCTTGGGGACCAAAGACCGAGTAGGTGGAAACAAAATGCGGAAAGTTGAGATGAATATCATTAGTAGACCAATCAGAATTGTCGATTATGGCCACTCTTTTCTTCTTCTTCTGGATCAGAGAATGAAGAAGAATAACTAGAACAAACTTTTCCTTAGCAACAGCAGCTTTAGCTGCCTTTTTTTCCTTGAAAATCTCAATAGCATCATCACCACCCAAAGGAATATCTCTAGTATGAGACATGATGTAATCTGCGAAAGCTCTCTCAACCAAAGTTAAATCAGAAAAAAGAGAAAGAAAAGAATTTGAATATAAACTCTCAGCGGCTCGATTAAGAATCAAGAACCAAGGGTTTATACAAGGCGGCGGAATAACTATTCCTTCCTAACGAAGTGGAACTAACCGCCACAAATTACTTCCCCTTAAATTAGCTTCGATAAGAATATTCTCTCACCGATGAATGTCTTTCGAATGACTGAGGAACTTCCTTATCCTTCTAGCTGTCACCTCTCTCCTTTGCGGCTCAAACCTAATGCCAATACGACCTGTGATAACAAAAAAAAGGGCATAAGTTAATAAGTCAAGACCATATACACTAAAATAAAATAAAAACTTGCAAACTACCCACACAAGGGGCACTCACTCGCAACAGCCCATGTGCGAGATACATGACAATTAGACGGCAATTCTAATGAATCAAATGGGAGAAAGAAATATCGGCCCTTCCAATGCTTGTCACAATCCTTTAATTTTGGGATCAAAGGCATCCGGATAGATCTAGAATTCAATTGGTACCTCCCAATGTCCTTGTTACACTCTTTCAACTTATAAGTAGTAAGAACTTCATCACCGGAAAACTCTATCGAATTTATCTCCCAAAATAACTCAATAGCAAGTAGGACTCGCCAAGCATTCGGCATTAATTGAGCTGGCGATATGCAATAATAATCACAAACCTCTGTCATAAGTCTTGAAAAAGAAGCCTGAAACCTCCTTAAATGGCAGCTCATACAGACATATCTGACGAGGCCAATCCCAATCTGCCCTCACTTCCGATGATGGGGCGTGAAGACTTACGTGACGGGGAATAGGAAACCGGAGATGAATTTTTCTCAAATCTGGAATAGTCAGCTTTGATGCAAGGGTATCACCCAAAAGCATATCAGTGGTCTTGCAACCTTTTATCGACCCATCAGTGGTCTTGTAACCTTCTATCAACCCATCAGATCCTTTTGAAGAAGAAGACTTGTAATAGTTAGCTCGTTTGGTTTTAATTAATTAATTTATTTAAATATGTAATTAAAATAGTGATGGTCCCTAAGCTGGGTCTTTGGTGTAGAGGGGGGTGAATACATCAAAGATAGACTTAAAAACTTTTTCACAAGTTTAAAACAGAGTGCGTGAGCTCAGTTATGAATCCAGTTGAAGATGGTCAGCTGTACTTATAACTCAGCTGGCGGTGCGGAAAGTGGTGGTTTTAAAACTTAGCTCGTTTGCTTAGAAAAACTCAGCTTGAAAATATTATCTTTACGTTTTCAGCTTAATCAAGTTGTGCAATTTTCAGAAAAATACTGCTGTCTTTGGAGATCAGCTGAGTATGCAGATTTGATGAAATAAATGTGCCAATGGAGTTAGTACAATAACCGAAAATATAGAGAAAGAAAAGAACACGAGATTTTACGTGGTTTGGAGTAACACCTCCTACATCCACGACCAGATTCACTGGTAATTCACTACCACTTAGTTTCCAAGTACCAAGCAACTTCACAACTCGAACCTGAGTTGTGTTCCAACAGTTTACGGGCACTGTCAAGCCTAAACCTTTCAGTTTGCGGGTACTGAAAAAACCTTACAACCACTTGAATTTCGCGCTTCAAGCAAGCGTAACCTTGACCTAACCTTTCTGGGTAAAGAGGGGTTTGGTTTGGGATTCCAACTGTGAACGAGTTCTTACAATGAAGAACTTAGAGTTAGATGAACTCGTTCAAAATCTAGGCTTAGAATATACAATGATTTCTGCCTAGGAATCAGACAGAAAACTGGGCAGTTTCTGAACTAGAAATACTTTAAGATAAAGTGTTCTTTGAACTATTTAGAACTGCTAAAGAGCTTTTGAAGGCTTGATAATTTCAGAGAATGAAAGCTTGTAGAGAGTTTTTCGTGTCTGATCCTGAGGTTGAAGACGGGTATTTATAGGTAGAGATTGAAGACTAGCCGTTGGAGGAGCCGTTTGAATCTTACCTACTCTTCTTAAATTCACAATCTGCCGTTGGGCGTTTCTGCACCTGTCTTCATCAGTGTCACATCCTAGGTTCTGAAGTCTAAGATGCTTATCTGGCAATCCTTCATTGGTCGAGATAGATTGATCTCTTCTGACACCGAGATTTTTGTCTTCAAGCTGTTTTAAGAATCTTGGAGCTGGATCTGATACTCTGACTTGAACTGATGTTTTCAGAGTTAACATTCATTTGTTCTGTACAGCTGGATCAACTGTATCTTGAACTCAGCTCGATTAATCTTCAGCTTGATCCTGCTCTGTCTTGAACTCAGCTCAGCTGGAAAAATCAGCTGATAGTTGACTCCTGCTGTTAACACAACTGGATCTTCTGCTGTCTTCAGCTTCCTGAACCTGTAAATTTAGAAAATCTAGAGCTCAAACAGGCGAGCTGGAAAACACTACTTAGGTTGATGCGTTCATCTACTAGGTTTGAGTTAGTTGGGTTTTGGTATTAAATCAAAACTTTATAATTTTCCCAACAATTTCCCCCTTTTTGATGATGCCAAAACCTAACTGAGACAAACTATGAAGCTTCCCCCTATGTTTAAGAGTGGGAAAAAAAATTCAGCAGATTTAATAAAGTTCAGAGTTCAGAGCCTAGACAAAAAGTAATTGTCATCAGGGTGAGCTTTGAGCAGCAAAATAAACTTTGTTTTATTAATGTAAGAAATTACAGCTGTTAAATCTTAAATCTTCAATCTTAAATCTTCAATCCCAGCTGGCTGGGTCTTCTCTTCTGCATCCGCTGCTTTTTTATTTTGACTCTGTTTCTCCTTCAGCTGGTTCCTCTAGCTCAGCAGTTTTGCCTTTGCTTAATGAAGACATGTCTTTGTCTTATTATCTCTTCCCCTTTTTGGCATTATCAACAAGGCGGGAGAGGCAAACTATCGTCTTATTGAGCTGTGCAATTTCCTGAATTGCGTCAGCGATCTTCGCTGTGTTGTCAGCTGTTGCGATGTTCAGTTCGGTTGTGCTGCGGCTGTCAGCTCTGAACTGTGTTTAGATCGTTGTAGAGTTTGAACAGCTTGTGAAAATTCGTGCTGTAGGAGAGATTTCTTTGATTGATGACTTTCAGCTGGCGTGATAGTTACAAAATTTTCATCCAGCGGAGTCTGGAGTCTTGGTGGCTCAGCTGTTGCATCGGCTGGCTCTTCTTCAATAGCAGTAGCCTCAGCTGTGATTGCAGGCACAGCTTCCTTGGCTGATTCAGCTGGGGCAGTCCAGCTGAGTGCTTGGAGGTATGAGTTGGCTCTAGAGATGACATATTCTAAGTAGGGCACAACTTCATTCCTTGATTTTTGAATCAAATCATCTTGATGCATGAAGGCATCCTGTAGGCTTCCAATTTTCAAAAATCTCTTGCAATTTGGCTTCTTCAGACTTCATATGATTGAATGAGAAAGTCAGAATCAGCTCTTCAGTTGTGTACCAAGTGCTCATTTTGGTAGCAACGTAGAACTTGAAGTCGCTAACGGTGACTAATGCGGCTGGGAACGAAGCTAGCTCCGTATTTTGTTGCAGTGCGCTTGTGACTCCTTTAAGCAAGATGTCTTCAAACCTTGAGATGAAGGCGTCACCGTGCAACTCTTGAGGGACTTTAAGTATTCCCCTTCCACTTCTGAAGTGGGGGTAAGGGGTTCAGCTCTGTTTTCATCATCCAGCTGCAAGTGATTATCGGCTGGATGATGCTTTTCCACTTGAGCTTTGTGCAGGGGCTTGAGCTCCAACTTTTATAAGTTGATCTTGAAGTTGGTGTCCCTGTCGAGCTGAAGAAAATTGAGAAGAATGCTATTGAACTATTCCATCTGTTGTGAGGTTTAAGCTTAGTTGATTGGTGTCTAAGCTTAGTTGATCAGCTGGAATACGTCGTTGAGGTAGTGGCGATGATGATGTCCACGCTGGCACATGAATTTCTTCTCCACCATAAGAAACCACCGCTTGTGGACCTTCTGCTCCTCGGAGAGTAGTTACGAATTTTCTCTCAATGTCAGCTGGTTTCTCGCCTGACTGACTGGGTGCCTTGAACTTGAGTCTTTTCTTTGAAGACGGTGCTTCAGCTTGTTTTGTCTCTTTACGTTGTTTCCTCATCCCAGCTGGGAAGGGAATAGATGTCTGCTGCTTCGTCTCATGCATCTTATTCTTTGCCTTTTGTGGCGGAGCAAGAGTTTTGACATGTTTGCTCTAAAAGGCTCCGGCTTTATCAGCATCTTGTCCATTTCTGACTGGACTTCCTCTCTGGTGTATCTCTCTGGGGAGAGATTTCCGTATGTCTTCAGGTTGAATTCCTTCGTCAGGATCCTGTTGACGTTGATCTCCGCATCCCAGGGAGTTGGGTGTCATGTTCTCTCTTTTATTTTGAGAGAAACATTAGAGCGGAGGCGGTCCTTTTCCTTTGACATTCCCAGGAAGAATTCTGCAACTTCCTAGTGAATGATGTTCTTGGGCTTTGCAGTCACCCACTGCGTTATACCAGATCTGTCGATAAGCTTCATACTCTCTTGGAAATCCGTCTTCTTGTGGTTCCTGAGAGTTAAGCAACTCTCAAAGTGAAGCTTTGACAGAACTCTTCATGTTGATCGGCTCCTGGAGATATCTTTATAGATTCCATGTTCTTCTTCTGTAAATTTTATTAGTAGAACAAATAATATATATAGGGGAGGAAGAAGAAAGGGTATCGGATCAAAACTTTTTAGGGTTAAGATAAATATTTGCGTATCTCTTCTAGCATATATATATATATCAACTTTCTTGATGAATGGACGATCAAGATTGGTAGTTTGATATGAAGATCTACGACTGGGAGTGATTCTCGCGTCATGTCAGTTTCTTGTTCAGAAAATGCGATTTAATGCGCGCGTGAGGACGGTTGAGGCGTTTTGACTTCTGCCTTGACACTCCCATACTTCAGATCTTTGCAGACTTTTAATTAAATTTGATTGGATAAGACGTGATATGATTTGACTGAAGTCTGTCTAAAGCAGAATGAATAGGTATGAATTGATGTTGCAAACCTCTCAGCTGATCATAGTAGTCAGCTGATACCTCGGTTATGAATAGCTGTGTTGAGTGGGCATTTTTCCAGCTGTATTTTGAGTTGGTTTCCCCCTCAGCTGAATAACCCTTCAACTTAGGCGTCCAATTGAGCTTGGTTCTTCTCAGCTAGGTTCTCCTTTGAGGTTGAATCTGAATTCCAGCTGGGTCTGCTTCCATTCAGCTGGATGTGGCTTCGTCTGGGTTGAGTAATCCAAGTAATCAGCACAGTATCTTAAATCTTGCTTCTACCAGCGGCTTTGTGAGTGTATCAGCACGCTGTATGTCTGTGTGAATTTTCTCAACAATCACATCCTTCTTTTCCACGTGATCTCTGATGAAGTGATGGCGTACGTCCACATGTTTGCATCTTGTGTGATGTACAGGATTTTCTGATATAGCAATAGCACTTGAGCTATCACAGAAAATTGGAACTTGTCCAGTTTTCACTTCGTAGTCATCCAGCTGATGTTTCAGCCAGATAATTTGTGAGCAGCAGTTTCCAGCTGCCATATATTCCGCTTCTTTTGTAGAAGTTGCGACGCACGTTTGCTTCTTTGAAAACCACGAGATCAACTTGCTTCCTAGGAACTGACATGTTCCTGAAGTTGATTTTCTGTCCAACCGATCTCCAGCGAAGTCTGAGTCTGAATATCCAGTCAGTTGTAGATTGTCTTCAGCTGGGTACCACAGCCCAACATTCTGAGTTGCTTTGAGATATTTGAGAATGTTCTTGGCTGCTTGCATGTGTGCCTCCTTTGGATCAACTTGAAATCTGGCACACACTCTGACTGCGAAAGAGATGTCTGGACGACTAGCTGTTAGATACAGCAGGGAACCTATTATGCCCATGTACTTGCTTGAATCAACTGATTTTCCTTCAGTTCCGGGTTCAATCTTCTAGTTGGTGTTTATTGGTATCTTCGTTGTTCTGCTTGACTGAACTCCATACTACATGATCAAGTCCTTTACGTACTTGGATTAGTTTATGAAAATTCCTTCTAGTGATTGATTGACTTGAAGTCCTAGGAAGAAACTCATTTCTCCCATCAAAGACATTTGGAACTGTTTTGACATCATTTCTCCGAATCGTTGGCATAAGAATGTTGATCTTGATCCGAAGATGATGTCGTCTACATAGATTTGAACAACCAGGAGGTCTTCTCCCAACTTGATGGTGAAGAGTGTTCTGTCTACTGAGCCCTTCTTGAATCCTTTGGATATAAGGAAATTTGATAGAGTATCATACCAGACTCGAGGTGCTTGTTTCAATCCATAAAGCGCCTTCTTTAACTTGTAGACTTTATTACCTTCTACTTCAAATCCTGGTGGTTGTTCAACATAGACATCTTCCTTGATTTCTCCATTTAAAAATGCACACTTCACATCCATTTGATAGACCTTGAATTTGTGATGTGCTGCATAAGCGATAAATAATCTGATTGCTTTCAATCATGCTACTGGAGCAAATGATTCTTCAAATTCAATTTCTTCTTGTTGTGTGTAACCCTTGGAAACGAGTCGAGCTTTATTTCTGATGATGACTCCAAGGGTATCCAGCTTGTTCTTGAAGATCCATTTGAGTCCGATGACTTTGACTCCTTCAGGTTATTTCTGAGGAATTCATTTAGCTCTCCTGCATGGCGTTTGTCCAGGGTACGCTGTTAAAGGCTTCTAGAATGATTTGAGGCTCTGGAACTTAAGCTACATAGCACGCCATTAGAGCTGTGTCTTAATCATAGACAGTCAGTTCTAGCTATACTGAGAGTTGAGCTGTGTCAGCTGCTTTTTGATGATCCGATGTAGCTTGAGCAGCTGAGCTTCTGGTTCTGACTCGGTCAGATGGTTCTCCAATTATTGATGATGATGGATGATCTTTGATCCATCTTCTCCTTCTACGAATTTCTTCTTCCAGCTGATTGATGCTAGAAGTGGCTAGATTTCGTCTGGCTTGGAGTTGTTCTGGAGTTAAGTCTTGAGAATGAGACTCTACTTGGATTGAGTTTTGAGGTGACTTCTGTAGGAGCTCTGCTGGAGATAGAGCTGCGGATTCAGCTGTGTTTGGATTTCCCCCTTGATTTGGCGTTGGAGGTTCCTCTTAATTTCCAGCTGGTGGAACTTCTTGATTGATTTTAGGTTCCTCCACTAGCTCATCATCCCATATTAATGGTTCGGCCAGATTCCTGATTCGATTCTCTTGAACTCTTGTCTGAATTTGCCTTGAAGATTCTCCTTCATTTCTTCGTTTGATAGAATCTCTGTATTCGAATAAGGATTCGTCAAAGGTAACATGGGGAGTTACTTCGACCGTTTGAGTTCTTCTGTTGAAGACTCTGTAAGCTTTACTCACAGCTGAGTAACCAAGAAATACTCCTCGGTCGGTCTTCGCGTTGAACGTCTTGAGCTGGGTTTTTCCATTGTTTAGGATATGACATTTGGATCCGAAGACCTTGAAATATCCAATGTATGGTATTCTGTTATTCCATAGCTCATGCGGCGTCTTTCCTTGCCTTGATGTGAGTAGAGAGCGATTCTGAGTAAAGCAAGTTGTGTTGATTGCCTCAGCCCAGAACTTCTTTGGAATGGCAGAACTGGCAAGCATCGATGTAGCCGCTTCTGTTTCTCCTCTCTGCTATACCATTCTGCTGG
This sequence comes from Agastache rugosa, assembly GCA_031470985.1. Taxonomy (NCBI): domain Eukaryota; kingdom Viridiplantae; phylum Streptophyta; class Magnoliopsida; order Lamiales; family Lamiaceae; genus Agastache; species Agastache rugosa. The sequence goes on from CM062607.1 coordinate 22,245,675, forward strand.
GGTGTGCGCGCTGCTGAGGTTTGATGTTGAACTCAGTTCTTCTCGCAGTAGTCATATATAGTTTCATTTAGAAACTCTGTTCCCGGATCTCATCTGATTGACATTATCTTGCACTCCTTCTGAGTTGAGAGTCTTTCCAGCAGGATTGGCAGCTTAGTCCTTGTTTCGCTCTTCTGGTACAGGAATGACACCCATGTGAATCTGGAGAAGTCATCCACTACAACCAGAGTATATTTTCTTGCGTTGAAGCTTGCTGGAGTAACTGGACCAAAGAGATCCATGTGCAGGAGTTGAAGAACGCGATCAGTTGACTGTACTGGCTTGAGTGAGAATGAAATTCTTGTTTGTTTTCCTTGTTGGCATGCGCTGCACATATGACTTTTGTCATATACTTGATCTGGAATTCCATTAGCGAGTTGGTTCCTAGCCAGTTTGTTGATTGTCTTGAAGTTGAGATGATTCAGCCGTCTGTGCCATAGCCAGCTGACTTCATTGCTGCTTTTGGATACAAGACAAGTCTCAGAAGGGCTGCTATTCCAGTCAGCGAAATACATAGTTCCTTCTCTTTTCCCTCTTAGTAGTATCTGCTTGGTTTCCATGTGCTTTGCTGTGATTCCATGTGCATCAAACTTGACAGAAAAATCGTTGTCGCAGAATTGGCTAATGGAAAGCAAGTTATGTTGCAGTCCTTGTACATATGAAACATTTGATTTTTATGTATTTTATAAATTTAATGATTTCAATATTAATTTCCAGGGTCCTTCAAAAAAAATTAATTTCTAGGGTATTAAAATATAAAACAATAAAAAAAATTTAAAAATAATAATGTTAACATGAACAAACCGTGATCGATGCTATTGCAGCTCTCCGCTCTTAACATGCATGCGCACCTATGGTGAGGTATTCAGGTACTATCTCTATGTTTATTATCTAATTCTCTTTTATCTCTACATACTTGAACCAAGAAAGAGAGATTCAAATGGCGTTTGCAGGAATATATATTCAGATTACCACTTATTAGCAAACATCTGACGCTTCAAGATCCGCGAGGCGGCACTATCTCCGGTTCCAAAGATCCAATAATGGAGAGAAGTAGCAAATACCCCCTATCATATAGCTCATAATATATTTATCTTCCTATTATTTGATTCGGAGCTGTTAACACCCCAACATATCATAAATAATGCGAAAATCCCTCGCCTCTAACAAATGACTAACACCATTAACAATTTTTCATTTTTTAATTTCCTCTTTTTTTATTTTCGATAATTTGACTTTCAAAACCATTAATTTTCTCTTTTCTATTTTCTTATTGTATTCTTATTTTTTAATTTTCTATTTTCTTATTGGATCCCTCGCCTCTAACGGATTATTGTTTACAATTTTTCATTTTCTTAGTGGTCCCTCTCAACTTCATTCAAACTATATATATCTATTGAGAAAACACCAATAAAAAAAGTAGAAAATTAAAACAATAAAAAATTACAAACAATAATCCGTTAAAGGTGAGAAACCTAATAAAAAAAATAGAAAATTAAAAAATAAGAATACAATAAGAAAATAGAAATAGAAAATAAATAAAAATAAAAAATTAACGGCGTTATTAGTCAAATTATAGAAAATTAAAAAAAAATAAAAATTATCAACGGTGTTAGTCATCTGTTAGAGGCGAGAGGATTTTTGCACTATTTGTGATACGTTGGATGGTGGCAGCTCCAAATCAAAAAATAATGAGGTAAATATAATAGGGAGGTATATGTTAAGGGCGTATTTGCTACTTCTCCCTTTATAATTTTATTGGGGTCTGATCGCATTTTCAATTGAGGACTCCCCAAAATTAAATTTCAGTTTGTAGTTCTCTACTTAGATATAATAGTTACATCACACATGTAATGTAACTAATGTTATCTTATATAACTAGAAATACAAGTTCTAAGGCTGGTAAACATTCAGTTATATGTTCTAGCAAAGGTAGAAGACATACAAAAAGTGTGCAGAAATCAGCACATTACTCGTGATTATTGAGGAACGCCATCCAATTCAGAGACCAAATGTTGGCGCTTTAGACAGATCTTTAAAACAACCACGAAACGAGAAATCAGTTCAAAATGTCGCTGAACGTTCACACTTTTCATTTGTCAAACTCCCAGATCACACCTCCATCTTCTGTAAGAACAACGAAACAACACAAACATCAGAGTTGCAATCAAAATTCCTTACCGTGCACAGAAAAAGGCAATCTGTACAACTTATAAACAAATAGTAAACTAACGAACTCTTTTTTTTTTTTATCTCATTTTGAAATATCAAAATTTCAAGAGAGTAATTTGACAAAAGATGAGATCCTAAATGTATCTATGCATGTATGTTTTGCAATCCAAACAACCTTTAAGGGCATTGAGATTACAACGGAGGAGGAAGAGCCATTACCTGCGACTTTTTTGTTTATCCAAGTTTCTATGAGCATTCCAGCACCAATCCCACCAGCAATACATGCTCCGTAAAAGAAAAGATTATACGAGAGAGATCTACGGGGAAGAAAATAATACTCAGGAATCTGCCTTATCCTTTTTGGGCGCCTTTTCTGTGCAGAAACACCTTCACCGGAATCACTGGCTACTGGCTCTTGAATATTTTTCCAATCCAAACCCAATTTAGATGCATCTTTCTCTTCCTTTGCCATCAGTCTAAATCAGAACGCTGTTGCAAGATCAACCATGCAATAATTTATGTAAAACAGCAAAAACAGTCAATACAAACAACCACAAGCACACAAACAACATCATTCCCCGGCATACTGAGTACTGAAAATAAGTATGATTGGCAACCAGGAACCCGAACAATGACGGAAATACCCAACAGAATAACAGAAAACTAAGCAATTGTAATTGTCTATTCCAATTTAATCTTGATGCATCTTTCTCTTCTTCTCCATCAGCCTAGCTCAGAATTGTAAGTTCAATCATGCAACAAATGATAGTACGTGAAATGGGAAAACGCAGTCAAAACATAAACAACCACAAACATGCAAACAATGTCATTCCCCTGCATACTGAGTACCGAATATAAGCATGATCGACAACCAGGTACTCAATAAATAATGGAACACTCAGGAAAATAACAGCAAACTAAGCACGTGTAGTTTTCTATTCCAATCCAATTTTGATTTATCATTCTCTTATTCGCCATCAGTCTAACTCAGAATTATGTTGCAAGTTCACTCATGCAACAATTGATAGAATGTAAAACGGGAAAAATGCAGTCAAATAAACAGAAACAGCTATAAACAAGCTAACAACATCATTCCCTTGCATACCTAGTACTGAAAATGAGCATGATTGACAACCAGGGACTCGAAGCAATGATGAATACTTAAGAAAATAATAGCAAACTAAGCAATAATAGTTTTCACTGCATATGAAACTTAAACCTTAAAAGACATGGAAATATGTTCACTCCGGAGATACAGATAGCAGGAAATCACACAGCATTGTGATAGAAAACCTAGAGACTGTTAAATCATGAGATGAATGCAGACTTTCAAAATTTTAAGGCAACCCCTGTTCATCATTCAGAATTATCTCTTCCATCCATCTTCACAAGATCAAAATCAACGGAAATGCGATGAATCACTTCGATGGAATAAAGTTGCTTCCATCAGGTGAAATTCGTCTACTATGACAAAATTAACTCCAAAAAGTGGGGCAGATCACGATATGCAAGGCATACACTTTGAATCAATTGAAAAAAAGAGGGGGGGGGGGGGGATTTCAGAATTTGAAGCTGCATAATTTTGGATTCCACGTAATTTGAAAATTAATCTATCGACGAGGAAGCAATTTCGGCAGCAAAATCTATGCGATTGCATCGCCAACATTTGATTAACATTGGTCGCGGCATTAAATACACTTACATAGAAATTTTCATAATTGGAATATGGAATAGAAGTTACGGGAGCTTACACACAAGGTCCGCCACCGCCGCCGTCTCTGTCTCCGACTCCGACCGCCGAAATGAATTGGAATTGGGGGTTTTTGAGTAGGGTTTTAGTGAGTGAAAAGAAAATGATTGAAGAAAATTATACCATCGATAGCTCAATGCTGACCATGAATCTTAGAATCAGGTTTTTTAATTCTTTCTGAATATATTATAATAAAAATACATAAACAAAATTATCGGAGAGAATAGTATGTAATTCCCTAAAAAAAATCTAAATGTGTAAAAAATAATTATAACTCTTTCAATAATTTTAGTCCGTTTTACCCCATCCATTTATCTATATAATAATTTACCCATTAAAAAAAATAGTTGTAGTTCGATTTTGAGTACGAGTTGTACAATTGATTTCCTATCAAACTAATTTCTAACGATTTATTATAAGAATAAAAATTGTTTACTAGAAGAAATATGAATTAATTTGGACCGTTGATCCTTATAAAATTTACAATATCATAAATGAATGAATTATTGTAATACATAAATGCATTATCAAAACGATACATTATTATAGTGTATAAACTAGTGTATAAGAGGATCTTAACTAACTCTTTAGTCAAGATCTATGATGCACGGATTCTCCGAAAAATACTACAATGCAGAATTCGATAAGCGTAGGGTGCGGGTGCGGGTGCGGGTGCGATTCGCGTCGGATTTGCACCCGATTCGCCACCTGGCGTATCCTATTAAAAAAAATGGATACGGGAATCGGATTCGCGAATCTCAAGAATCTGGTGCATTTGGGGTTATTTTTTATAAACTTTAATTTTTTTGGCCCTGTTTTGTTTCGTGATGAAGGAGAAGTACCAAGTAATTCTTAGATGTGATCATGTTATTAAGCATTAACATATGTTATTTGACTATTTTAATTGAAACTTTTATTTTAACTTATATTTGCAATGCAAAATTTAATTTAAGAATATATTTTTTTATAAATTTGTTAGGTCGTATATAATAAAATATAAATATAGCAAACGTATCCTTCACGAATCGCACCCTATAATTTTTGAAAATCCGTATCCCCGTACCCGTATCGTATCGCCCCGCACCCGCACCCTCGCACCCGTGCAACATAGGTCAAGATCTGTGGACCATATTGGTTCCTACTTCCTATTTCCCTATGTTAGGGTTAGAAAATGGTTCATATAAAAATATATTATAGTGTATAAATTAGGGACCGATCTAAATTATTGAATTTATATTATCTTCTATTATCATGAAAAAAAATGATTGTAATATATAAAAGCAATGAAAAAAAAGCATTATTTATAAAGAAGCATTAACTAGGAAAAATATTATTGTATCAAGTAAAAAATGGGTGGGCTAAGAGCAATCACAACAAAATTATCAAATTTTTGCTGTTAAATTTGCTCATAAAGTTCTCATATATTATTTATATTTCCCTGTTTTTTAATAATTGTATACAGCAGTTCTTCTATTTTCTACTCCCTGGTTCAATTAATATTTATACCTCACAACAAATCAAATATGTACCACATTTTTGGGAGACGAAGGGCGTACTAATTAATCTATAAAAATTGTAGGTCCAACTCAATTTGTGAGATATGATAGATTTAGGGAGGTGTAAATTTGAGAGAAGATTTAGGAAGGTGTAAATAATTTTGTGGGTCATATCCAATTTGAGAGATCTGTTGGATGACCTTTTTTTATCTAATTTTTTATTATTAACCTAAATTTAGAGTTAATGATGATTTTAAATGGGAATGTTCCAAAGTATATGGTCATAAAAAATTTCATGTATCAATTCATTCTTATTGCTCATTTTATTTAAATCTCATGAATTTAAAAACACCCATTATTTATAATCTATATAATAATTAAAAGTGGCTTACTTTCAAAAAATAAAAATTAAAAGTGGCTTCATGTGAAAATCTTTTTCTTGGCCCATGCTCTCAAATATATCTACTAGTAAATGTGCACGAGCCAACCTTTTCATATCATTTTTGGCATATTAACTCTCACAAAAGTTTGATTTTCACAAATACTAAACTAGATTTTGAGAGTTTCCATATAATTTATTTTCAATACGTGAGCATGGTGGATATTTAATTTCGGAATAATCAAAAACAATTAATCTTAACTCTACCATATGCTTGTAATCAATTCACACATGGGATTCAGAATCTCATATAAAAAAATTAAAAATGAAAAAGGAAAAAAAATATACTCCATATTTACGTTTCATCAGTTGTGAAGACTACTTTCCTGATTCTTATTTTTTTGGTATAAAGCAAATTACTTTAAAACATTAATTATTCAAATTTTGAAGATAGAAGATCTCATGCATTTATACCAACACCTTTTATCATCATTAAATAAAAAATACCTAACCTGCAGTAGCAATACATCCTCTTATAAGTTGGTTTATACCATACTTTTCTTGTAAGAAAAGAATAAAAAAAAGCAATTGAAATAAGAATAAGGTAAAAGTAGGCACAAAAGCAAAATATATATTAGCCGGTCCTCCATTGACAAAAAATTGAAATCCCAAACATATACTATTATATATATACTTATTGGTTCTACATATTCATATGTAATCTCACATTTCTTGTCCAAAAAAGGTTGGATTTTCTCTACTATTACTAATAAAAAAATCGAAATAAATGAACAGGAAAATTTTGGGTATTTCTGCATGCCTCTTGATCCTGGCATTGGATATCATTGCTGCGGTTCTTGCAATGAAGGCTAAGGAAGCTCAAAATAATGTAATTTTATTCATATTAAATATATATTGGATATCATCGCTGCATGAAATTTTTGATGTTATATTTCGTATTTCACTAATTAGGTGAAGCATATGAGGTTGTGGGTATTCGAGTGTAAAGGGCGAAGCCACCATGCGTTCGTGCTAGGTGTGGCTGCAGCGGTGCTTCTTGGCGTGGCTCATGTTCTTGCCAATTTGCTAGCATTTTGTGGTGCTTCCCGCCAAGAGGAATCGCACAAGACATCACCACCAAGCAAGAAGTTTTCTAAGGCATTATTTGTTTTGATATGGTATGCTATAGCAACTCATGATAGAATAAATACTAAATGAAAATATATATTTTAGATTATGATTTTTTTTCATCATTCCAAAGTTTCTAAACATAGTCATCTATGTTAAAATCATTTCAAAAGAACTAAGCTCTCTCTCTCTCTTCAGGATCTTCTTTGTGGTTGGTGTGACAATGTTGGTGATTGGGACAAGATCAAACGAGAAAAAAGGAATACCATGCGGCTTCACATACCACAATTTTCTACCCACAGGAGGCATTCTCTGCTTGGTTCATGCCACCTTATCTCTTGCATATTATGTTACTTCTGCTGCTTCTCTCTATATTTCCAATTGAACTAGTTTTGCCCGCTCTCTATAGGTTTTTCCTCGTCATAAAAAATAAAAAGATTGTGCGTACATGACTAAAGTCTGCTTGATTTTCTTTTTTAGTTGTGTTTTTCCAGTTGTCCCAAGTCAATTTGGTTGTTGTAGCAACATCCTTAATTTAAGTTCTTGAAGTGTAAAGGTAAATATGACTGAAACTTCACGAGTCGAGTCAAATATTTAACAAGTCTAAATTAATTGATATGTTGTCGAGTTGAGTTTGAGCTGTAACGCAAATGGATTTTTTTTTACTGAATTTTAGTTTCAACCAAATATTGGCATCAATTTTGTTGGAATACCATCATCTTTTTGCATATACAATTAACTTCAATATATGAAGTCCAAGTATTGATTTGGTGTAAATCAATTTAATCTCTCGTGCATTTTGACCCAATATAAAGATGCCTAACCTGCAACAAAAATAATCACAAAACTATAGAAACGCAACTAAGGTAAAATTAGGGATAAAAACATAATAAAGTAAACATCAATTTGCAATTCAATTTCGATCTTGTGCATGCCTAATTCGAAATCATAGCTTATTTCTATGATATTAATAAAAAAAATTACAACAAAATAGACGTCGTAAACTCAAACAAACACCTTCCCACGAACCACAAGTACAAACCGTTACAAGCAGAACTCTCAGATTTTAAAAAGTACAAAAGAATTCTGCAGAAGAGAGATATAAGTGAAATAGACCTCACAATTTGGCCTACAAACCTTCACTTAATGAAAATTGACTTTCATCAGCATACAATGTAAGGGTTTCGAGCTCTAAAGATGCAACAACCCATCATATAGTAATGCCAAAGACTTGAGATCTAAAGATGCATCAACAAAACACTGCAACAACCCATCATATAGTAATGCCAAAGACTTGAGGAGAAACGAGTACAAGCAGAGAAGTTAGCTAAGCAACAGGAGCAGGGAGCTTTGCAGAAAGTAGAAATGGTATATTAGTTAAATCAGTAACCCCCTCGAATGTAAACTAAACAAGGTGTCTTAAAGGCAAACTTCCAGACTGTGGCCTAGAAATTTAGAAATATAAATCCTTAAAACGAGATCAAATCTGAGATCCATGGATCAAAAACAGTACGAAGATATGCTGCTGCAAACAAAATGCTTCAAGAACTCCCTTCTAGATCAAGATACAAATCATACAATGGAACTGAATGTGTTCCTGAACATGTAAACGAGGGTAGAAGATAATGGAACACCAGCATGTATTACTGCAGGCAAGACTTTTTTCAAATCCAAAGCATTTTAAGATCTTACCATCAAGATTTAATCATAATTCAACATCTATAGATTTACATTATAACTTTGCACTATGTGTTATCATTTTTGCGGTCATACTAGAAAGAGAACAATCAGTCAAGTGCCGAATTTTCATTCTGATATTTAAACAGCACAGAACTCAAAGATTAAAAAAAGTAACATAGCTTCATTACCAGGTAAGGTATAACAACTAAATTCATCACATGAACAATGATAGCTGAGCTATTAAGTTAAAGTGGGCATACAGCGTACAAAAAGCTCACGGCCTTCTTTATCTCTAAAGATAGGGTGTCCTAACCGCAATTCCATCTCCATTATCCATTGAGCCTGCCCTGAATAATCCTCCTTTTGCCAGATTATTGCCGATATAATCATAAAAAGCTAATTTTTCAGGAATTTTAGACCAGGGCAGAAATTGGACAAATACTCAAAAACTTCATTATGATTTTGCATTTCATGATACTATTTTCGTGGTCGTACTAGAAAGAGAGCAATCAGTCAAGTTCAGAAATTTCACTCCCATTTATGAACAGCAAATAACTCAAAGATCAACAAGCAAACATAGCTTCATCAATAAGTATATCAAGAACTAAATTCATCACATAAACAACGATAGCTGAACCATTAAGTTAAGCAGAAATTGGAAAAATACTCAAAAACTCCATTATCCTAATCAAAAGAAAGAGTCACAACTAACTTAAAATGATATGAATCCAACAAAAATACCAACTTGCAATTACCAGCAACCTATTATTGATCAACAGCCATTTGAACCTGTTCCTTCATTAACGCCAAAATCTTGTAACTCAGCTCCATCTCCTCCAGAGCCAACTGCTTCCACTTATCATCCAATTCCTTAGCTTTGACATTCCCAATCAAACTCAACTTCTCCTTCAATAAACTCATCCGGCCCCCAGGCGCAAGTGAGGGAAAGTTCGACTTTATATTATCAAAGGACGCATCAATATTTGGATACTTGGACCAAAAATCCCCTCCTTCACCATCCTCCTCTCTCTCTACAACCTCGCTCTCAACCACCACATCCTTCTCTACCTTCTTAATCTCTTTCTTCACATTCTCATTTTTACCCCATATTTTCTTGGAGATTTTGAACGCCAAATCTTCATGAGGCTTGGAGAAGACCGGGTCCGAACCCTTCACACCTTTCTTCAAAGCATTAAAGAACCTCTTTTTCATCCTTGTAATTTTAGTCCTCAGCTGATCCCTCGAGTAATCCACCTTCAATTTCCCCTTGATGAAGCTGTGAAACGCCCCCATATCCGCATTCGGGTCGAGCCCCTTTACAGTTTTGAATTCGATCATCCCATTCAGCACAGCAATCTCATCCTCATTACTCCACAGCCTGGTGATACACCCCAACCCACCCGAAGAGGAAGCAGATTTCTTCTCCTCAGATCTCGAGCTTTTACGGCTCTTTAAAGAAGAATTTTGAATCTCGTCGCGACTACGTTTCGATGAGGACTCAGAACCCTTACCGATCGGCTGCAGCATATAATCAGAAGGCGATTCCTCCGAATCAGCATCGGAATCTGAGCCGTTTCCTCGAGAATTCGATTTCGGATCCAATTTGGGAGCTGGGATTGGAGGCTTGTGATTGTTTAGGGTTCCTAGATTTTGGCCTTCATCGTAGGATGAGCCTGCCTCCGTTTCTTCATCGGAAGAATTTTCGTTATCTTCTTCTTCTTCTTCTTCTTCTTCTTCACCGGAGGACGATTCTTCTCTCTCTTCTTCGTGTTTGGAGGGTTGATGAGAGAGAAGGGAGGATTTGGGAGCCATAGTATCGGTGTGTTTTGGGGTGTGTGAAGGATTGTGAGATGGAGACACGGAGTAGGGTTTTAAATTGTATTTATAGTGATGATGGAATGTGGCGCCTTTTCAATTTTCATTGCATTAGGGATTCTGAATTTCATTAATTTTAGGCAAAAACTTGGGTGCAGCCGGTTGCACCATACATCAGGTCCGACCCGCGCCCCGACCCAACCCGACCCTCCCGATCAATGTTCACCGCGTTCACTTTTTATTATTTTTTTTTTATCTTTTTTAAAAATTTTTTTCAAGAGTCGAGCGAGGGGAGCCGAAGGCTTCGGAGCGAGCTAAAAAACATTAATGTTGCCACAGTCATTATCTATAAATTAAAATCGGAGGCGAAGGCGGAAAAGAAAAAAAAACGAAAAAATCAATGGTCAAACGTTGACCGTTGACCGGTCAACGCTGACAGGATCGGGCGGGGCGGGTCTGGTCAACCGGCTGTATGGATACCGCCGGCTGTACCCAAGTGCTCTTAATTTTATTGTTGAGTACTTTCGTTTTAAGGATTTGTATTTGTAATAAATTATGAATTATGAATGTGTTATTTTGGTAAATTACATTCTAACTAATTATTTTTTTTATTCTAATACAAAGGTTTTAATTATATTGATTTATAAATTTGCATAGATATAGATGTATCAATTGATGGCTTTTTTATTTTTTTTTAAAGAAGTTCATTCCATTAACTTGTAAAATCGACAGAAACTATATCTAGAATCCAAGACGGAAAGTCCGACTTCCAAATTATTACACCAGAATGCTCAAAGACATATTGTGCTAAACTATGAACCGTCATATTGACATCACTACGAACACGACAAAACTCGACTACGATGTTACGCTTAGCTGCATTAATGGCCTCAAGCCATTCGCTAGATTACGAATATGAGCCCTCTTAATATCACTAACCACATAAACTGCAAGCATAGAATCTGTATAGACGAATATCGGACCAAGATCATTTTCCATGCAATATCCAATACCCAACATCAATGTTGCTTTTTGTTTATTTGAAGAAGCAATGTTTGTAGGCTTATGGGTTGCTCGCGTGTGGAGGAAGGCGAGGCGATGGGATTTTATGAAGCTCTATCGTGGATTAAGCAAGTTAGAGTAATCAATGTGGAGATTAATAAATTCTAATTGAAACAAATTTTAATTAAGATTAATAAATTTTAAATGAGCATAGTTGTATGATGTAACTGCCGCACCCAAGTCTTTGTCATTACTAAAAGAACATCTGAACTATTTGCTATCTTAGTCTTAGCAATGTTAGCATTTATGAAATTTTAAATTCTCCTTATTTCGGTCATAATATTAATGTAATTAACTCCAACTCGAGCAAATTACTTTCTACACATATGGGTTAGGTCTTGAAAATGAATCAGACACCGAACCTTAAATCTTGAAAACTAGGGGCGAGAGAGAGAGAGAGAGAGAGAGTAAAATTCAAGTGAACAAATCTAAAAAGAAACCAAGGGCAAAGCCAAATTAGGATTGAATATAGACAGCAGATAATCAAATAATATAAATTTGAGACAGTGCTATACATCCTATAACAACAATTCGGATTTCAGAGACAAAAAAAAGGTTTGAACCTCTTCACAACCATGTAGATCAATTCTTCTGCATATAGTATGTACACAAAAGCATCATACCAACTCTTTTACACTGGTATGTGTTTTGTCATTGTGGCTGTCCATCATCCTCAGCTCTGATACATCGAGCCCGTCCCACGACAAACTGAGTTTAGATAGTCCAAGATCTTCAAAAGTCAGTCCCAGAATGCGGTTATCTTTTCTAAACTAAGTCTCTGCAAATATATCAAACATGACAGAATAAAGGCCTAAAATAGAGAGCAAAGTTGGTTACTGTGTTAAAAAAGCATTTTCCTATAATTTATGCTTACCTTGGGAAAGATTAGGTTTCATCATCTGAACTGAATTCATCATCAATTTGGCGCGCCCTCATTGCTGGAAATAGTCGTGTTCGCATCTCATGCGTCGTCTCAGAGGCCGGGGGTGATCCTTGAGATGGTGAAGGTGATAATGAAGGTGAGAAAGCATCTCTTCGGTGAGTCTTTGGCAATTTTATGGAGCTCTTCACATCTTGACATGACTTGTCCACCATCGCCAAGAAATCGCGTACAATCACAAAGAGATGCGCCCCCTCGTCTCTGCCTGCCCTGCCATGGAAGTAATCTCCCGTGCTCTTCACTAAATCCATTACTCTCTTCTCCTCCTCCACGAGCCATGCAGCGTCCGCTTCACACTGGTCGATAAATCTGGTAAGTGTATCAAGAAACTTACAGTCTTCCTCCAAGTTTTTCATCTCATTTTCAAGAAATTCTTTCGTCTTGAAACGGCCCTGACCAAGTTTGATCACGTATTCACTTATAATGTCGTGATCAATTGCTGCTGCCTTTTTCACATTCACGAGGCCACTGCAAAGGCTAGAAACTTCTTGAAGACCTAGGCTCCGGTAGTACTCTTCTGTGTCGTGGGAAGCATCCTCGTGAAGATCTTCTGTCATTATACTGGACATACTCCCGCCCTCCCTCATTCTGCGTGCGGCTCTTAATCCTTCTCCACGAATTATTTCATGAACAACAAAATGCAACAGCGTGGTCTTTCCATCTGTTCCTTTCACATCCGACAGTTTCAAGAGTGTATCGAGCTTGAATGCTTGAGCACCACCACGGTAGGTGCCATCATTCATTCGGTTTCCAGTTTTGAGAACAGCTTCCAAGAGTTTCAGGAAGAGTCTGCTGTTTTTGAGCTCCTTACACGCTGCCTGAAAAGGGCGATAAAGTGTTTATACACACCAAGAAGATTAATATGAATTTACATGAATACACTGATACACATAATATATTAATACGCTGCATACAAACCTCTAAAGTTGATAAAGATTTTTTGACTGAAGTAAACTCCTCTTGGAACGTGGTTACGAACAACAATGCTTCCAAACGTTTAAAGGCATATGGAATTTCAATCAAGGCCTTAAGGAACCTCTCAGCTGGGCCAATAAGAGTAAGATCTCCAGTATATAACCTAAGCTTTAGTTCTTCATCTGCTGTCGGTGCCATTTTCAACAGATTTTGGACGAATTCTGCTGGGAGCTCATTACCTGATCAACATAATACACACACACCCCATCAAGAAATTTGAAATTATGAAACTAATTTACAAACACACATAATAACGAAAACGGAAAAGTGCAAGGCGATGAAATACTCAAATGAAACACAAATGTGATGTAAAAGTATGGTCCTTATTTCCTAAAGAAAGAGTTATTTTCTTCCCCATGCATGCTATATGTTAGTCCTTCAATAAAGTGTAAAGTCACCTTCTTTGAGGGCATCACAGACTTCTTCTGATGTCACATTCAATGCTTTTAGAAGAATCGCCAAGTTCTGTGATTTTTTAGCATCAATAATCTGAATAAACTGTGGAGTAGAAGAAGCTTCGGACGAAGATGAATCTTTTCTTTTATGTTTCTTCTGATCAGCTGCTGAATAACCAAACAGAGCTTCCATCATCTCCTCATCAAATCTGCAAATTCACATGGCGAATGGGGAAGCGACAATATTATTTGACATCATCAAAAGTATAGAAACTAACATTTTAAAGGAAATAAAAATCCAATACAACTACTTACTGAAAAGACCCAGCTTTGATCTCGTGCCAGACCATAGAATGATCTGGGCTTGCCATAACCTTGTCCCAGAAGAATGGTTTTAATTTGGCTTTGGGAGCTACAGAGTCATCCGATGCTAGAGAGTCATTCGTTGAATTACGTCGATGGTGGGGTCCCAGACCGGGAGGTTTTCCAGGAGGTGGAGCATTAGGCGGTGGACGACCGCCTCTAGGAGGTGGTGGAGGAGCCGGAGCTGCAAGTTTCGGTGGAGGAGGTGGTGGTGCCACTGCTGGTGGTGGTGGAGGTGGTGCTGGTGCTGGTGGTGCTGGTGCAGTTGCTCCTGGTCCTGTAGCTCCTGCCACCACCCCAACTGCTGCTGCTGCCTCGACTCCCGCTGCAGCTGACGTTCCTGCTGTGGGTCCTGCCATTGTCCCCATGGCAGTTCCACCACCACCTACTGCTGTTGTTCCGCCTCCTGTTCCAGCAGCTGCCGCTGCTGCAGCAGCGGCAGCGGCGGCTGCTGCTCTTGCTGGAGGAAGTGGCAGTGGGATTCTCCCAAATGCCTCCCCGTGATCTTCTATTGACGGAGACACAGCTTGAGATGCATTACTATAAGCATCCAATGAAGTGCCCACAGTCGAAGGAGCCTTGAAATTTAGACTGCTCGGAGTACTCATGGGGTGATTATTATCTGAAGAACCTGAACAATTAACATTGTTGCTATGAAAGAAAGAAACACGTCTCTATGATAAAAGCACAACCATGATTCTAGAAATACCTGGAGAATCAGTACCGTTGAAGTTGAGAAGAGGCTTGTCGTCTCTTTGCACATCTTTAGGCTCATCCCTCCTATCTTTATTTACACACAGAAACAAGACTAGTGCTGCAAGAGCAATTCCAGCCATTGAACTTGCTATCACAGCACCTACAAGATACATTCTGTTATCATTACTACTGTCCTGTGAAGACATAGGTGTAAATTTTTTCATTTCAACTGGAGGATTGTCGATATCTAACGGTGAAGGGTAGTCAAGATCAAATGGTGAAGGATAGTCAGTATCTGATGGTTCCGAAGTAGGTGAAAATGGTGATGCAGGTTCTGATTCTGGAGCAGTTTCTAAAACTTGGCGTTTGCCACGTCTCAGGTACCTTCTTGGAATACTAGCCCAACCAGAAAACAGATTTTGGTATTCACCAGGTAAAATCCTTTGCTCGTCATTTAATACTTGCAATGGGAAATTTCTCTCTCTTAAGCATTGCAGAATAGTTATTTTCTCCTTTGGAGGCAGATCAGCTATAGCGTTCTCTATAGTCCTTTTCACCGACAAAATTGAACCAAATTCGACACTACTGTAAGTTGTAGAATCTAAGTTCGTTGCAGCTTCAGTGCTATATTTCAACTTTTTACTACAATAATCCCAAACTTGCTCAGCCTGTCAGGAAAAACCGACAAATCACCCTGTCACGCTATATCCGCATAATTTCATTGAGATCTAACTTCAGAAAATGCAGTGTCCATATAATTATATTCTTACAAATTTAACAAGTATATATCATTTCTGATTTCATATGCAGATCTAGGTGGTGATAGTTATTTGTTAAGATAACCTTTCACAATGACACACTTATATTCATAATGAAGGCAGAAAAGTACTAACCGAGTAGATAAAAAGAGGAAACTCATATTCGTAATGGCAAGCAGAAAAATCACTAATTTCTGTTTTATTTATACTTTTTATTTGGAATTCAGAGGTAACTGAATATGCAGATAACCTTTACCAATTACCATCAAAAGATCAGTTCAAGTTATGCAAAGTTGATTCCATCTACTTGAGAAAGTACAATTTCACTCAATATTTTGCGCTGTAGTTTGTGTTAATTGACAATAATACGGATCAAACCATGTTGTCCAAGCAACAAAGCACACATTATTGCAGAAAAACACATACATTGCTGAAGCAAATAAGCACCATATCCCTTCTATATAAGCACCAAAAACAAGTACAAGTTCTGCAAAGTAAATTCCATCAACTCGGGCAAGTACAATATTACCCAATAAATATATAAATATGTACACAAACATAAATATAAACACAAGAATACTGAATATAGAAGCATTAATTTTCTCCAACCAACAAAGCATACATTATTAGAAAACAACACATAAATTGAAGAAGCCAACAAGCAAGCATCATGTAAACATAGCTATAAAAGCAAGCAAAAAAAAAAAAAGAAACAGAGAAAAAAAAAATGTGATGAATTGACAAACCGTATGATGATCGATAACCTGAATTTGGTTGTCCCAAGAGTTTTGTCCTAATTCCCTCTTTCCTTCGGAATCAATGGCTGCAAAAACACAGATAAAAACAATAAAAATGGCCACAAATATGGCGCCCATGGTTTTGTCAAACAATCAATAATCCATTTCCCACAGAGCTGCCCTCCTCATTTTGATTGAACTCAAACAACCACCACACGCATAGCCCCATCAACAGCTATGCATGCGCATAAACAACAAGAAATTTTTCTTCCTGCTTTAATTTTGAGCCCTAAACAATGGGAACGAAAAACATGAAAATGGAGTCTTTCTTTCAGCTATTCGCTCTGAAAAAACTCCAAAATATTAAACAAATGTTTTTTTTTTTTTTGTTCTTTTTTTATGGGGGTTCAATTCAACGTCACAAAATTCCCAACAATGCTTCAACGTACGCCCAAAATATGCTTGTACCTCTTCGTAATGGAACCCAGAAAATGTCCTTTTTCCTCAGGTCCCCAAACTGAAGAAAGAGAAAAAATAATAAAAAATTGAACCGTTGATTTGATCTGGAGTCGGATTCACGGAGTTGTGAATCGGATAGGGTTCTTTGATGCGATTTCTGAAGAGGATTTTGGGGGAAAAAGAAGCGATTTGGGTTAGAAATTGAATTTCTGTTGGGAGTTTTGTTCGTTGAAATGCTGCATGCAATTCGGAGGTGAAATGGAGAGAAAGACAGGAAAATGAATAAAACAAAGAAACGTGCCAAGAACTACAAGAGAGAAGGGGGAGGGAGAGGGGGGAGGAAATACTAAAATATTTTTTTTATATTGATAATCTAAACTACATATTTTTTTTTTAAAGATGACAATTACCATGTGCTAGTTGAATATACACTTGTTAATACATTTTGTACAATCTAAGGTAAGATATGTAGTGAGATCTGTAAAATTATGGTATAATTACTAATAGTATTGTCAAACTATTCTGATCGGACCGATTCATAAAAATTGACATTCCAGTCCAACATGAATATTGATAGTGCTCGTCGGTCGACAGTGAAGCCTATTTTTGATAACTTATTACTGTAGAGAACATAAAATTTGGATTATTTTATATTTTGCACATGAATTTAAAAACATGATACAAATAACATAAATTTTATATTTTTTGGAATTTTCACATAGTTTTCATTCCTGACCAAATTGGTGTCGATATAATAGTTATATTTATCCGCTGCCACATAATTTTCATTCCGGGCCAAATTTGGCCAAAAATGAAAACCGTGTAAAAAGTAATGTTTATGTTATTAATGTTATGTTTTTCAGTCACGTGCAAAATCCAAAGTTTTCCAAAATTTGTGTATTTAACAATAACTATCGTTGAAATAAATAAATGTAAAAATTAATGTCAGATGGTCTGACGTATCAAAATTTGTTGGATACTAGATGTAGGAACATGTGGATTCAAGCTGCATGATCTTGTGTCACATTTTATAGTTTTTGCTAGTGTTTTGATATTATTTTAAGTTGATGATAGTATTTTGATAATATTGGACAAATATTGACTTGTTATACAATATGATAATATGATCCCCATTTAGATGTAATTGATCATTAAAATCTTAGCAATATATACCGCAACTGAACGGTCCAATTGTAGACATTTAGTAAATCGAGTATCGTATCCACAGGATCTGTAAATCGAAAATACAGTGGGAAATAAAATTTAGAAACCTCTTTACTATTCAAGCTCTTGATTATTTTGATTTGGGATTTTATTTTCAACTTAAAAAGAGATTAATTAATTAAAAGAAAACAAATAATAAAGAAACAAATTTATAAAATATCAAGGATAAAAGACTGATCATAGGGAATGCATCAACTCAAAATCAACAATGAAATTAATTTATTAACCCAATTACCAATTTTAATTCAATTCAGGTGAAGGAATCACAAATATATTCACAAGCTCTCTCTCGACAAGTCATGCAAAAGTTGATTAGCAAAATATCTTTCTCCGCTAGGTCTCAAGATAATTTACTAACTCCAAAAAGTACAAAAGATCTATAACCTCCTATGAACTAATTAATCTCCGCTAGGTATCATAATCATTCATATCATGCATTCTTGAGTTCCATTGATCAACTAAACCTGCTAAGAATTTAATCGAACAACTAGCATGCATAAATAGTGGCCAGCTATCTAAACATGAATAAAGCACCAAGAATCACAAACCATAAATTGACAGGAAAATTGAAATCAATAAATCAAAAACATTATCTCAATTGAGTCTGACAAACCCTAGGATCAATGAGAAAAATTAGCCACTCATAACTAGGGTTTCAATAAATAAATAAAAGAAAAATATAATTAAAGATACTAATTAGAAAAACCGAGGTTCGGATCCTTGATCTCGTCTTGAATATCTTCAATCTTCAATCTCGAATCTTCTCCAAGAAAAAGTAAATAGCTAACTAAGAACTTGAAAAGAAATCTAAAGAGCAAAAATATAATTCAAAGTATGTAAAAAGATGTAAAAAGTCCCCAAAACTAATCTATGAAGACCTATTTATAGATGGAAGCCAACCAAAAAGGTAACAAAATTGCACATTGGGCCATGTACCGGACAAAATCGGCGACCCGGGCTGTGGATCACCGGATCGGTCGCCGATTTTGTCAAGTTTGGGTCATTCCAGTCGAAACCGGCGACCCGGCCAACGGTCGTTGTCCGGTCGCCGGTTTTGTAAGGTGATTTTGCAGAAACGGCGACCGAGACATCCGGGTCGCCGGTTTCGTCTCTTTTGCACAACAAACTTGTTTTGGCCCGTTCTCCTTCGTTATAACTCCGAATTTGGATCTGTTTTCGTCTACGAACTCCTAACGAGCTGAACTTCATTCCTACATTGCTCAATTTGCAAAATATGTAATTTATTTTTCATGGCTTGTCCCATCTTTTGCTTCCTGTGTACGATTCTTTAATCCAATCACCTTGCTCTGGGATCTTGAGTTATTCCTTTGATCATGAGCTACTCCAAAACACTCAAATCTACACAAAACACATAAAACTATACTCAAATGTGACATCACAGAATAATTAAGAAAACAAACCAAAAGACGTCACATAAGCGCATAATCTTATCAAAACATGCATAAAAGAACAAGTGAAAACCATGCAAAATGAGTGTTTATCAGTAATCTAGGGCGGCGAAAAATAGGTCCAATATGCCCGATTCAATGAGTCGATTCGAAATTGGATGAGTCGGGTCGGCTCGTACGACCCGATCATGTTAACAGTAAAATCAATACAACTTCAAGTTTGGTTGAACTATCATTTTTATGTCCCGATCAATTTTCTGGATGGCCTGATGCGACCCGATTTATGTCTTTGACTGAACGAGCTCATGTTTGACCGGTCTAAACAATTTGACAACTCTAATCTCATCAGATGTGTTTAGATTTGCTTAAGAGTATCGTCTTCTGAATTTTGACTCGTCATAGACTCACACATATTTATGTGGTACATGTTATATATATTCTTTTAGAATTTTGGGGGTTAAAGAGTTTAATCGTAGGTTTTAAATTATACTCCCTTCGTCCCATTTCAATTGGCTCATTTGATCGGGTAGGATGTTAAGAAAGTAAGTTGAATATGATAAAGGTGTAGAGATAAGATAACTTTTTGGAGGGTATTTTTGTCAAATCAAGTAAGGGAGAGAAGAAATATAATAACTTTTTGTGGCATTTTGTGTAATTAAAAGTAAAATTGATGTTGTTTAGAATGTGTGTATGAAACTTTTCATTTATGGTACATGTCAATTGAAATTGGACAACCAAATAAGATAAGCAGACTTGAAATGGGACGGAGAAAGTATATGAAATGGCAAAACATATTTTTACATCCATATACTTTTAATGTTTGTTTTACTAGCTAGGTTTTTGTACTATAGTTTTGTTTCAATAGGTAATTATACTACTCCCTCTGTCTCAAGTTAGTGTGGTTCAACTAATATTTTATATCTAATAACAAATTAAATATGCACCACATTTTTGGGGGCATGGAAAGTATTATATTTTAGGCAATAACTGGGTTTGGTTGTCGCACCTTGCGACTGCATCCCAAGTGGCAATTTTTCTTATAATTATTTTTTGGTTGTTAATTTACTTTTAATTTAATTAATGTTGAGAAAATAATGAAGTTTTGATTTAATACCAAAACCCAACTGATTCTCCAACCGAATAGATGGTCGCTTCAACCTAAGTAGTGTTTTCCAGCTCGCCTATTTGAGCTCTAGATTTTCTAGGTTTACAGGTTCAGGAAGAGGAAGACAGCGGAAGCAGAAGGCAGCAGACAACCCAGCTGTGTTTATAGCAGAAGTCAGCTATCAGCTGTGTTTTCCAGCTGAGCTGAGTTCAAAACGGAGCAGGATCCGGCTGAAGATCAAGCTGAAGATTAATCGAGCTGAGTTCAAGACAGCTGGTCCAGCTGTACAGAACAAAGGGAACTAACTCTGAAGACATCACTTCAAGTCAGTTTGCCCAATCCAGCTCTGATTCTGAAAGCCAGCTCCAGAGGCAGAAGATCCCGGTGTCAGAGGAAGTCAACATGCCTCTACCAATGAGGGATTGCCGAATCAGCATCCTAGACTTCAGAACCTAGGATGCGACACAAATGAAGACAGGTGCAGAATCGCCCAACGGCAGATATCGAATTTAAGAAGAGTAGGTAAGATTCAAACGGCTTTTCCAACGGCTAGTCTTGAATCTCTACCTATATAAACCCGTCTTCAACCTCAGGATCAAGAACGAAAAACTCTCTACAAGCTTTCATTCTCTGAAAAATCTCAAAGCCTTCAAAAGCTCTCAAGCAGTTCTACATAGTTCAAAGAACACTTTATCTTAATGTGATTCTATTCCAGAAACTGCTTAGTTTTTTGTCTGATCCCTAGGCAGAATTTATTGTGTATCTTACGCCTAGATCTTGAACGAGTTCATCTAACTCTAAAGTTCTTAATTGTAAGAACTTGTTCATAGTTGGAACGCCAAACCAAACCCCTCTTTACCCAGAAAGGTTAGGTCAAGGTTACGCTTGCTTGAAACGAGAAATTCAAGTGTCTGTAAGGTTTTTTCAGTACCCGTAAACTGGAAGGTTAGGCTTGACAGTGCCCGCAAACTGTTGGAACACAGCTCGGGTTAGAGTTGTGAAGTTGCTTGGTACTTGGAAACCAAGTGGTAGTGAATTACCAGTGAATCTGGTCATGGACGTAGGAGGTGTTACTCCGAACCACGTAAAAATATCGTGTTCTTTATTTCTCTTTATCTTCAGTTTTAATACTAACTTTATCATCTCATTGCATATTTTATTAAAACTGCATACACAGCTGATCTCCAAAGACAGTTGTGTCTTTCTGAAAGTTGCACAACTTGACTAAGCCGAAAACATAAAGATAATATTTTCAAGCTGAGTTTTTCTAACCAACCGAGCTAAGTTTTCAAACCACCACATTCCGCACCGACAGCTGAGTTATTTGCCCAGCTGACTCTCCTCAGCTGGATTCATAACTGAGCTCACCAACTCTATTTTAAACTTGCAAAAGTTTTCAGAACTTTATCTTTGGTGTATTCACCCCCCCTCTACACCAAAGACCCAGCTCAGGGACCATCAATTGGTATCAGAGCAGTGGTTCAAAAGACCGCTGGTTCTGAATCAAGAAATTTGTCTTGATAATTTGTGAGTGGTCAACTGAATAGATCCTCTTTATTGAAAAACTCATATTATTACATTCTGTGCATATTTCTATGGATTCTTATCTTAACAGGAATCTTCCCACCTGCTCGGTCGATGATTACGCAATCTGGAAGTTCAGATTAAAAGCTTTCTCTATGCGCATCATGACATGATGTGGGACGTCATCACAGACGGACCCATCATTATCTACAAACAAGAAAACGAGCTTGTTCCAGCTCAAGATGGTGGACAGCCAACATATCAGCCTATTCCCAAGCCAAAGAGTGAGCATACATCAGAAGAAAGGAAGCAAGCTGGACTAGACAGCTTTGCGAGGAACAACATCTCATCAACAGTCTCCAACGCATACCTCAGCAAAATCATCAACTGCGAAACCGCAAAGAAGATGTGGAAAACCCTGGCCAAGCTATGCGAAGGGTCTGAGGAGATTAAAGAAAATAAATTCACAATCGCCTGCCAGAAGTTTGATAACTTCAAGCATACTGTCAACGAGTCCATCGAAGGAATGGAACTCAGATTCTCCAATATAGTGGTAGAAATAGAAACTATCAGAACTGGGAAATACACCCAGCGAGAAAAAAAATCTAAAAGTCCTTTCAGCACTCTCAGCTGAATGGAACACATACAAGGTGGTGCACCAAGTCGAAGTGACTTGGGCGATCTTTCAACTGAAAGATTATTCTCCCTGCTCAAAGGCAACGAATACAACTTGAAGATTACCATGAAAGAATCTTCAAGCAATCAGAATGATGGAGAGCTGACACCTGCGCCAAAGGAGATTGCGTTCAGATCCAACTCTGAAAAATCCTCATACATGCAGACAGCCGAGTCCTCAAAGAAGGACAAGAAGGATATGAGCAAGGAAGAGCTAATTGAAGAAATAGCCATGCTGGTCAAAAACTACAACAGACTCAACACCAGCAAGGGCAAGTATAAGAAGTTCGCAAGAACTTACAGAGACAAGTACGCAGCAGCTGATGAGAAGTCAACCGACAAACGAACAGAAGAAGGTTGTTTCAATTGCAAGGAACCAGGACACTACCGGCTAGACTGTCCGAAGCTATCTAAGAAAGATAAAGACCAACTGAAAGCAAAGGCAGCTGACAGAAGGAGAGCCTACATCGCAGACAAGGAGTCAGAGTGCAACAAAATGGAAGATCACATGCCATTTTCAGACTCAGAAGAAGAAGCATTGATGGCTCAAGATGAACCTGATTGGGATACATGCTTCATGGGACAAACAGACGGCATCGATGAAGATGAGGTAATGTCTAGAACTCAAAATCTTTCTAACCTCTCACCATCACACGAACACTCTACACAGGTTTCAGAATCAGGGCTACCTGATTAGAGTCTAGTAGAGAAGGTTATGAACGATTCCAAGGAGCTTCAAGAAATCCTTGACGTCGTAATGTATGAGAATGCCGAGCTAAAGGTGGAACTGGAAAGGAAAAGAGTATCAGAAGCAGCTAATACATCACAGATCCAAAAGGAAGTCGTTTCACTAAAAGACAAAATAGTGAAACAAGATCAGCTGATGAAGGACTTTTACTATGAAAAGAAACAGTTGATGGAAGATTTGGAAAAGGCCACAGCTGAAGTGGAAAAGAAGTCAGCTGAGATCAACGAGCTGAAAAGTACCGAAGAGATACTGTCTAAGAAGATAGTAGCTCTCATAAAAGCCACATCAACAATGGACGAGATTATAAGTGCACAACGTCCAGCAGCACTCAAAGCAGGACTGGGATACAATGAATCAAAGGACGCCACAAACATTGCCTCCACGAGTGGAACAAAGATAATGTTTGTACGAGCAAAAGAGAACCAAATTCCAGCAACCCATCAACAACCATTGAGGACACAGCAGACATCAAGAAGACCAGCTGTGAGACATCTTCAAGCTCCATTGAGGACACAGCAGGCATCAAGAAGGCCAGCTGTGAGACAACCTCAAGCTCAAAACAGACAGCAACGTGCTCAACCTCAACAAAGACAACAGGCTGGACATTACAGATACCAAGAATAAAGAATAAAGACGTCGAAAGATATCAACCGAGATATCAGAGGAGATATCCAGCTGGATATCACTCATATGATCACCAGCTGGAGAACCAATTCCAGCCAAGGTATCACAAGAGACAGCAGAGACAAATGAACGTCTCAGCTGGGTACTCAGCAAGATACCAAAAGAGACCAAGACATCAAGCCGGGAAGATACAGATATCAAGACCCCACCAGCAACAACCGAAGAACATAATGAATGTGTATATCGACTCAGCTGGAAGAATTATCAGATCAAATGACCCAATTCGAGTCATCAAGCAGATCTGGGTCGTTAAAGAATCTCTGTCTAACCCACAAGGACCCAATTAAAACTGAATACCTAAATTTTGATCTTTTGTATAGGTTGCAAGGGATCAACGCATCATTGAGGAGTCGATGAGAACGCTGTGGTACTTGGACAGTGGATGCTCCAAGCACATGACGCACTTAAAGCATCTACTCCAGAAATATATCGAGCGTCCAGGCCCTCAAGTAACATTTGGTGACAACTCCAAAGGCCTAACCAAAGGTTATGGTACATTTAAAACTAAAAATGTTATGATCCCAAATGTTTCTTATGTACAAGGACTGCAACATAACTTGTTTTCCATTAGCCAATTCTGCGACAACGGTTTTTCTGTCAAGTTTGATGCACAGGGAAACCAAACAGATACTACTAAGAGGGAAAAGAGAAGGAAACATGTATTTCACTGACTGGAACAGCAGCCCTCCGGAGACTTGTCTTGTATCGAAAAGCAGCAATGAAGTCAGCTAGCTGTGGCACAGACGGCTGAACCATCTCAACTTCAAGACAATCAACAAACTGGCTAGGAACCAGCTCGTTAATGGAATTCCAGATCAAGTATATGACAAAAGTCATATGTGCAGCGCGTGTCAACAAGGAAAACAAACAAGAATTTCATTCTCTCTCAAGCCAGTTCAGTCAACTGATCGAGTACTTCAACTCCTTCACATGGACCTTTTTGGACCAGTTACTCCAGCAAGCTTCAATGGCAGAAAATATACTCTGGTTGTAGTGAATGACTTCTCAAAATTCACATGGGTGTCATTCCTGTACCAGAAGAGCAAAACAAGGACAAAGCTGCCAATCCTGCTGGAAAGATTGTCAACTCAGAAGGAGTACAAGATAATGTCAATAAGATCAGATCGAGGAACAGAGTTTCTGAATGAAACTATTTATGAATACTGCGAGAAGAACGAAATTCAACATCAAACCTCAGCAGCATGCACACCTCAGCAAAATGGTGTAGCAGAAAGAAGAAACCGAACACTCAAAGAAGCAGCTACCTCAATGCTAGCCAGCTCTGCCATTCCAAAGAAGTTCTGGGCCGAAGCAATCAACACAGCTTGCTTCACTCAGAATCGCTCCCTACTCACATCAAGGCAAGGAAAGACGCCGTATGAGCTATGGAACAACAGAACACCATACATTGGATATTTCAAGGTCTTCGGATCCAAATGTCATATCCTAAACAATGGAAAAACACAGCTCAAGACGTTCGACGCGAAGACTGACCGAGGAGTATTCCTTGGTTATTCTGCTGTGAGTAAAGCATACAGAGTCTTCAACAGAAGAACTCAAACGGTCGAAGTAACTCCACATGTTACCTTTGATGAATCATCATTCGAATATAGAGACTCTATCAAACGAAGAAATGAAGGAGAATCTTCAAGGCAGACTCAGACAAGAGCTCAAGAAAATCGAATCAGGAATCTGGCCGAACCATTAACTTGGAATGATGAGCCAGAAGAGGAACTTCAAATCAATCAGGAAGCTCCACCAGCTGGAAATCAAAAGGAACCTTCAACGCCAAATCAAGGGGGAATGTCATCAGCTGAAAATCCAAACACAGCTGAATCCCCAGCTCCATCTCCAGCAGAGCCTCTACAGAAGTCACCTCAACACTCAATCCAAAGAGAGAGTCTTTCTCAAGACTTAACTCCAGAACAACTCCAAGCCAGACGAAATCTTGCCACTTCTAGCATCAATCAGCTAGAAGAAGAAATTCGTAAAAGAAGACGATGGATTGAAGATCATCCATCATCAACAATCATTGGAGAACCATCTGACCAAGTCAAAACCAGAAGCTCAGCTACTCAAGTTTTTTCGGATCATCAAGAAGCAGCTGACACAGCTCAACTCTCAGTAGAGCTAGAACTGACAGTCTATGATGAAGACACAGCTCTAATGGCGTGTTACGTAGCTCAAGTTCCAGAGCCACAATCAATTCTCGAAGCTTTAAAGAGCATGCCCTGGACAAATGCCATGCAGGAAGAGCTGAATGAATTCCTCAGAAATTGTGTCTGGGAATTGGTCGACAGACCTGAAGGAGTCAAAGTCATAGGACTTAAATGGATATTCAAGAATAAACTGGATACCCTTGGAGTCATCATCAGAAACAAAGCTCGACTGGTTGCCAAGGGATATACCCAGCAGGAAGGAATTGACTTCGAAGAATCATTTGCTCCAGTAGCGCAATTGGAAGCAATCAGACTCTTTCTCGCTTATGCAGCGCATCACAAATTCAAGGTCTATCAAATGGATGTGAAGTGTGCATTCTTAAATGGAGAAATCAAAGAAGATGTCTATGTTGATCAACCTCCAGGATTTGAAGTAGAAAGAAATATAGTCTAGAAGCTAAAGAAGGCGCTTTATGGATTGAAGCAAGCACCTTGAGCTTGGTACGATACTCTATCAAACTTCCTTGTATCCAAAGAATTCAGGAAGGGATTAGTAGACAGAACTCTCTTCACCATCAAGTCAGGAGAAGACATCATGGTTGTTCAAATCTATGTAGACGACATCATCTTCGGATCAAGATCAACATTCTTATGCCAAAGATTTGGAGAAATGATGTCAGAACAGTTCCAAATGTCTATGATGGGAGAAATGAGCTTCTTCCTAGGACTTCAAGTCAAGCAATCAGCAGAAGGGATTTTTATAAATCAATCCAAGTACGTGAAAGACTTGATCGCCAAGTATGGAGTTCAATCCAGCAGAACTGTAAAGATTCCAATGAACACCAACTGGAAGATTAAACCTGGAACTGAAGGAAACTCAGTGGATTCCAGCAAATACAGAGGGATAATCGATTCCCTGCTGTATCTAACAGCGAGTCGTCTAGATATCTCTTTCGCATTCGGAGTGTGTGCCAGATTTCAAGTTGATCCAAAGGAAGCACACATGCAAGCAGCCAAGAATAGGGCTGAGAATTCGGATGTCGGTTTTCGGTAATTTACCGAAACCGTCGGTTTTAGCGGTTTTCGGTTAACCGTTTACCGAGAAGGGGCGGTACTGTGCGGTATTCGGTTAGGACTTTTGATAATTTTCGGTTTCGGTTATTTACCGCCAACCGATCGGTGAACCGGTTTACCGATTTTAAATAATATAATTAATAAATAAATTTTTATGTATAATAAAAAAAAATAAATAATACAAATATACAAATTACTAATTCCTAAATCTAATTCTGACCTAACCCCCAGTACCTCACCACGTAATTCCCAACTCTCAAGTCCTAAACTCTTCAGCCCTATCTGCTGCTGCGCAACCCCAAAGCCAAAGCGGCGCCGCTCACTCCCGCCACCAACGCTCTGCCTCCGCCACGGTGCTCCGGCCCGCTTCTACCACGTTGCTCCACCATCGACGCGATCATTTGTTCAAGTCTTTATTGTAAAAGGTTGGAATGCCTTTGTGAAGATTGAATTCGATCTATTACTTCGAATTTAAGTGGGTGTGTGTTTGATTTTTGAATTCTTACCATTGGAAATTTGTGGCGTTAATTTGAGTAATTGATCTAGCTTGGAAAGTAATCTATCTTTGAGTAATCTTCGTATTTTTTTTGCTTGAATTCTCGAAGTGGCTGTGTGCGTGTGTGTTTTTCTTGAATTAAAACTGGGGTAAAATCAAAGAAATAGGGGTGGAATTCTTCCTAGGACTTCAAGTCAAGCAATCTTCAGAAGGGATCTTCATAAATCAATCCAAATACGTGAAAGATTTGATCGCCAAGTATGGAGTTCAATCCAGCAGAACTGTAAAGATTCCAATGAACACCAACTGGAAGATTGAACCAGAATCGAAGGAAGTCGATTGATTCCAAAGAAATACAGAGGGATAATAGGATCCCTGCTGTATCTAACAGCAAGTCGTCCAGACATTTCTTTCACAGTCGGAGTGTGTGCCAGATTTCAAGTTGATCCAAAGGAAGCACACATGCAAGCAGCCAAGAACATTCTCAAATATCTCAAAGGAACACAGAATGTTGGGCTGTGGTACCCAGCTGAAGACAATCTACAGCGGATACTCGCATTCGGACTTATTTGGAGATCGATTGGACAGAAAATCAACTTCAGGAACTTGTCAGTTCTTAGGAAGTAAGCTAATTTCATGGTTTTCAAAGAAACAAACGTGCGTCGCAACTTCCACGACAGAAGCAGAATACATGGCCGCTGGAAGCTGCTGCTCGCAAATTCTCTGGCTGAAACATCAGCTAGATGACTATGAAGTAAAAACTGGATAGGTTCCAATTTTCTGTGATAGCTCAAGTGCGATTGCCATTTCAGAAAATCCAGTACTTCACACAAGATGCAAGCATGTAGACGTACGACATCATTTCATCAGAGATCACGTGGAA
The DNA here is from genome assembly GCA_031470985.1 of Agastache rugosa. NCBI lineage: Eukaryota > Viridiplantae > Streptophyta > Magnoliopsida > Lamiales > Lamiaceae > Agastache > Agastache rugosa. The sequence continues at coordinate 22,274,500 of CM062607.1, forward strand.
AAGAAGGATGTGATTGTTGAGAAAATTCACACGTACATACGGCGGGTGATATTCTCACAAAACCGCCGATAGAAGCAAGATTCAAAATGCCGTGCGGATTACTTGGACTTCTCAACCCTGACGATGCTTCACCCCTGAACGGAAAGTTAGACCCGAACGGAAGCGATCAACTGAAATTCGAATCAATGTCACCGATATCACCGAGAAAGAATTCGGCTAAACCGAATCTTGAAATGAAAGGATTATTCAAATGAGGGAACCGATTGGAACCACGATGACCCAAAGACACCCACCCACTACCGAGGTATCACCGACTACAATGATCAGCTGAGAGGTTTGCAACAACATTAATTACACCTACTCAATCTGTTTTCTGTCAACTCACATCTTGTCATTTCTAATCAATCTTAATTAAAAGTCTGCAAAGAATTGAATAATGGGAGTTTCGAGGCAAAAGTCAAAACGCCTCAACCGTTCTCTCTCGCGCATTAACTCACATCTTCTAATCAAGAAATTGACATGATGCGAGAATCACTCCCAGTCATAGATCTTCTTATCAATAGACAAATCTTGATCGTCCATTCATCAAGAAAACTCTTTAAATATGCTAGAAGATATACGCATCAACCCTAGAAAGTTTTTTCAGCATTCTTTCTTATTTCCATCAATTGGTATTGTTTGTTTCTACTAACAAAAGATGCAGAAGAAGAACATGGAATCCAGAAAGATATCTCCCGAAGCCGATCAAACTTGAAGAATCTGTCAAAGCTTCAAGATAAGAGTTGTTTAACTCTCAGGAACCTCAAAGAAGACGGAAGTCCAGAAGAAGGTGAAGCCCATCGACAGAACCAGGCCAGCGCAGTAGGAGACTGCAAAGCTCAAGAACGTCATCCACCAGGAAAGTGCAGAAAACTTTCTGGGAATGACAAAGGTAAAAGACCTCCTCAGCCCCACTGTTTCTCTCAACATAACAGAGAGAACGGGACACACAACTCCCTGGGATGCAAAAATCAACGTCAACGTACACTGACCGGATGTTGATAAAACCGGAGTATTCAAGAGCGAGCCATGTCAAAGCTCTTGCTCCACCACAGGAGTACGTAAAAGATGCAGTGAGACAAAGCAAGATGCATCTAACTCCGTCCCACTCGGGAATCGGAGACAACTTGAGGAGACAAAATATATCGAAGCACCGTCTTCAAACCGAAGACTCAAGTCAAAGGTGCTCACACAGAGAAGCCAGCTGACATTATGAGAGAATTCGTAATCACTCTCCGAGAAGCAGAAGGCCCTCAAGCGGTCGTTTCTTTCGGTGGAGGAGAAGTTCACGCCCCTGCGTAAACATCATCATCACCAATACCGCAACGGAGTATTCCAGCTGAACAACCAAGCTTAAACCCCAAGACAGATGGGATACTTCAACCGCCTTCTCCTCAGTTTCCTTCAGCTCCACAGGGATACCATCTTCGAGATCTTTCAATAAAAGATGCTCAAGTCCCTGCACCAAGCTCAAATAAGAAACATCACCCAGCCAACGATCACCTGCAGCTGAATGATGATGATATGAGCTGAATACAAGTCCCTCAAGTGCTGAATCAGACTTTCTCATTCAATCTAAGAAGTCTGAAGAAGCAAAATTGCAAGGAATGAAGTTATGCCCGACTCAGAAGATGCTATCTCCCGTGCTAACTCATCCCTCCAAGCACTCACGGACCGCCCACGAATCAAAGCCAAGGACGCCGTGTCCGCAATCACAAATCGAGGCTAATGCAACCGAAGAGCTACCATACAACAATTTGAGCCACTTAGACTCTAAACCTCGTCGCTCGTAGCCGAAAACCACGCTTTCGCCAAACTAAAACATCGCAACAAACCGATGGTGTATATCTCCCACCCCGTTTTGATCATGCCAAAAAGCAAGTAAGGAGAAGAGAGACAAGTCAATGAAGAGGCAACCGTTGAGCTAGAGGAACCACTGAATCGACCACCGAAGAAGAGACGAGTCAAAAGAAAGAAGCAACGGATGCAGAAGAGAAGACCCGACCAACCGGGATCAAGATCAAGGATTGAAGATCGAAGATTTGAAGATTTTTTTTCCTTCTTTCTTTTCCCGTGTTATAATGTATCTTCTTACATTAATAAAACACAAGTTTTTCTCGCGTCATAAGTTGTCTCGCTAGATTTTGGCATCATCAAAAGGGGAAATTGTTGGGAAAATTATAAGGTTTCGATTTGATACCAAAACCCAACTCGATTCTCCAACCGAATAGATGATCGCGTCAACCTAAATAGTGTTTTCCAAATTTCGCCTGTTTGAGCCTTAGATGTTCTAGGTTTACGAGTTAAGGAAGCGAAGACAAGATAGCCGACCATCGTGTTCACAAGTCACTTAGCAAAAGACGAAAGGCGTCAACCTTCACTGAGTGATCCACAGAGCTCGATCAAGTCGAAGAGAATTCGAGCCGAGTTCAAAACACAATGGTCCAAAGACGTAACAAATGAACTATCTCCGAAGACTCCACTTCGAGATTACCCAAATTTCCGAATTCAAAAGCCGGCTCTAAAGGCGAAGATCCCGGAATCGTAGGAAGTCAACCTACCTCGACCAATAAGGGATTGCCAGATCAGCATCCTAGACTTCAGAACCTAGGATGTGACACAAATGAAGACAGGTGCAGATACGCCCAACGGCAGATCTTGTATTTAAGAAGAGTAGGTAAGATTCAAACGGCTCCTCCAACGGCTAGTCTTGAATCTCTACCTATATAAACCCGTCTTCAACCTCAGGATCAGACACAAAAAACTCTCTACAAGCTTTCATTATCTGAAATCATCATTCTTTCAAAAGCTCTCAATCAGTTCTACACAGATCAAAGAACACTTTATCTTAAAGTGTTTCTAGTTAAGAAACTGCTTAGTTTTTCGTCTGTTCCCTAGGCCAAACTCACTGTATATCTTAAGCCTAGATTTCGAACGAGTTCATCATACTCTGAAGTTCTTAATTGTAAGAACTCGTTCATAGTTGGAACCCCTTACCCAAACCCAAACCCAGAAAGGTTAGGTAAAGGTACGCTTGCTCGAAGCGCGTAATTCGAGTGGTTAGGTTCTTCGCACCGTAAACCGAAGGTGTATAGGCTTGACGGCTGCCCATGGCTTGTTGGAACACAGCTCGGGTTAGAGTTGTGAAGTTGCTTGGTACTTGGAAACCAAGTGGTAGTGGATTACCAGTGAACCTGGTCGTGGACGTAGGAGGTGTTACTCCGAACCACGTAAAAACTCGCGTGCTTCTTACTCTCTCTCTCTCTTTACTTTTGCTTTACATTCAGCTGTGTACTAACTCCTTCATATCATTGCATATTTGTTCAAAACTGCACACACAGCTGCTCTCCAAAGACAGTTGTGTCTCTCTAAAAGTTGCACAACCTGACTAAGCTGAAAACGTTAAGTTAATCTTTTCAAACTGAGTTTTTCTAAGTAACCGAGCTAAGTTTTCAAACCACCACTTTCCGCACCGCCAGCTGAGTTATTTACCCAGCTGACCCTCCCCAGCTGGATCAATAACTGAGCTCACCAACTCTGTATTTTTAACTTGAAAAAGTTTCGAAAAATCTACTTGGTGTATTCACCCCCCCCCTCTATACCAAGTACCCAGCTCAGGGACCATCAAAGTGTCTGTAAGGTTTTTTCAGTACCCGTAAATTGGAAGGTTAGGCTTGACAGTGCCCGCAAACTGTTGAAACACAGCTCGAGTTAGAGTTGTGAAGTTGCTTGGTACTTGGAAACCAAGTGGTAGTGAATTACCAGTGAATCTGGTCGTGGACGTAGGAGGTGTTACTCCGAACCACGTAAAAATCTCGTGTTCTTTATTTCTCTTTATCTTCAGTTTTAATACTAACTTTATCATCTCATTGCATATTTTATTAAAACTGCATACACAGCTGATCTCCAAAGACAGTTGTGTCTTTCTGAAAGTTGCACAACTTGACTAAGCCGAAAACGTAAAGATAATATTTTCAAGCTGAGTTTTTCTAACCAACCGAGCTAAGTTTTCAAACCACCACATTCCACACCGACAGCTGAGTTATTTGCCCAGCTGACTCTCCTCAGCTGGATTCATAACTGAGCTCACCAACTCTGTTTTAAACTTGCAAAAGTTTTCAGAACTTTATCTTTGGTGTATTCACCCCCCTCTACACCAAAGACCCAGCTCAGGGACCATCAATTAATATTTAATTAAATCTTAATTAGATCATAAATTTTAATTATGGATTAATAAATTTTGATTGAGATAAATAAACTCTAAATATATATTAAAATCCGAATTAACACTAATTAGAAAGAAGAATAAAAACGAGAAAGCACTTTGAGCACTTGCAACGGTGGTTTTTTGGGGGGTGGGCGACGGGTGGGCGGGTGGGCGAGGGGGTGGGCGGCTGATGGCGCCCAGGAGAGGTCAAGTGGGGAGGGCGCAGTCACGCCCGGGAGGGTGTTCTTTCTTCGCCACGTGTCAGCGTGGGGTTGGGCAACGGTTTAATTGTTGCCCAACGGTTAAATTATATTTTTTTTTAATTTAAAATTATAATTTTTACCTATAAATACTACACCTTATTCCATTCATTTTCACCCCATTCTCTACATTTCTATCTCAATTTCTTCTAAATTATCTCTACAACTTCTTATATTTTTGTGCTACAAATGGATCCCAATCAAAATTGGTCTTGGTTCGGTTCTAGTGATGCAAGTTTCGATCCCAATAATCCAAATTTCTACGGCAATTTTTGACCTCCATCCTTCCAAAACGTCTCCACCCCCACCCCCAACCGTCCTCAATTTCCGCCGGGTTACGACTCTGTGCCGCAATATTCACCCAGTTCCGCCTATGTCCCTCAATTTTCACCGGGGGCTTTCTCCACGTATCCTACATATCCGGCACCTTCTCCTGGCGACTTCCAATCGGCCGTCAATTTGGACTCGTCCGAGGACCAAACGTGGAGTACGAGGAGCCCGCGGTTACTTCTATGCCCAAGAAAAAATGGGACTCACCGACCCCCCGCCGCCGCAGAATTAATGTATTTTTTTAAATTTATCTTTATGTAATGTTTTTTTTTCAATTCAATAAAATGCATTTAAAAATTAATGTTATTTAAATTATGAAAATAAAAATGAAATTGAAAAATAAAATCATTAAAATAATAGGTGTGCCCACCTTAATTTGTGTCCACCAATGTGGCCAACTTTTTTGTGCCCACCCTACCCCACCAATACTCTACAAATATTAATTAAATATTGGTGGACACAACTTTTTTGTGCCCACCAATGTGAGTGCTCTTATGGCGCGGATCTAAGTTTATTCAGTAAAATCAAGAGCAAGAATCTCGAGTACACCTAAGTTTCTTCATTGAAATTATTTCATCATATAATTAATTCAACTCTATTTTTCCTTGCCAAGCTTCTTTCCTTGAAAACCTTTTTGCAGGAAGGATGTAATCGAATCGAGTCAAGCTTCAAACTTTATTTAAATTTAATCAGATTTACATTTAAAATATTAAAAATTTTCTTTGACATATAAACTTTTTATTCACAATAATATAATATATTTATTATTTTCTTATAACAAGTTTAGTCACTTAACGAGATAATTTACGAGCTAACTAGTCGAACACCGTCATGTTCAAGTTTAGCTTGTTCACTAACAAACTTCACTAAATAATCTCGAATGAATTTTTATCGAGTTATGAAGCTCTAAATAGCTCACGAAGCTTTAGATATGGCTTATGCACCTGTAGGCTATAGTTTCTCTCATAAATATTATGGCGCAAATAAGATAAATCATCCTCGTCTTTCTACGTGTTTTTACACAAAACAGATTGAATCTCTCGGCAAAAACAAAAAAAATGTTGAGAAAAAAAAAAGAGAAGATTACATCATCTGCTATCATAAATCAAGGTCACACGTAGCATATATATGATTTTCTTTTCGAATTTTCAATTGAAAGATACAGAATAGTATAAGAATCTTTGGAGATGAAATATATATAGTAGTATATGGCACTACTAGAAAAAAGGGCATATATGACGCGGAATTTGGGTCATCTATGTGCGTCCCAAAGTGTCATGTAAGAGAGTGTAATCTATAGCGGGGAGCTAAGGTTTTTTTGGGACACTAACTTATATCGGATTTCATTTACAGGACACTTCTTTTTCGGGCTGTCAATTACATGATACATTTTCAAAAATTAGACATTCGCAAGACATATTTCAGCCCGATCGGACTAAAACTCACGTGACACCATTACTCTGAGCCCGAAGCTTAGGTGGCTACCACCTACCTCACCTAATCATCAAAATAATGTCTTTTACAAAAAAAAAATAATACAAAAATGAATTAAAAAAAATCTACCCTCTCCTCCACTCACGTCTCTTTCTATCCCAAGAAGCCAACCACCACCGCCGCTGCCCACCTGTACCGCCGACCACCACCGCCATAACCGCCGCCATCGGAATCCCAAGAATTACACGACATCGACAAAACGTCCAGCCTCCTTCCCTTTCCTCATTCGAATCTGCATTAGATGCTCTAAATTCCTATCTCTTGTCTTCTCTCATCTTACACTTCATTTTTCCCCTTTCATGGGATTAAATACTCAAAAAAGTAAAAAAAAAATCAAGGATTTCTACAATCTAATTTCAAGCAATTATCTATTATAGAAATTCCGCCTCCAAGCACAATTTCGATTAATCCACCTACATCCCCAAGTTTCAGATGGCGACCTTCTCTGCTGTTGCTGCCGGTCAGGCGACGGTGGCGGTGGCAACCTTAGCTGCTACCGCTGCGTCTGAATAGAAAGGACTAGAGGAGAGGGTGGACGGCGGTTGTGGCAGATCCTCTGGCGCTGCCATTCGTCGACGTCTAGAACTAGTCATGATGGCGGCGCAGTGGAGAACCGGCGGGTTTGACTAGATTTTAGAGAAACAGGGGGTAGAGAGGTCTCGATCTAGGGAAAATTAGGGCTTTTGATTTATGGGTATAGATTCGGAGACCTATGATTCAGATAGGGGAAAGAGAAAGGAGGCGGCGGTAGCGAGGTCGTCGATTTCCTCCGCAGATCTGTGAAATGGGAGGGTTTTCGATTTTATGGTTTGAGAAGAGAGAGCAGAGAAATGTGTGATACTGTGATGCTTGAGAGAGAGAAAGAGAGAGAGAGAGGATATGGTGGTTGGCGGCAGAGGTGCTGGTCGGCGGTGGCGGTGCTGGTAGGCGGTGGAGTTTGCTTGGGGTAGAAAGAGACGAGAGAGATGGGGGAGGGGAGATGACTTTTCAATATATTTTATTTAGAGTGGAAAATAAAACTATCCAGTATGAAGATAGTGTGTACTACTCATACCCAGTTTTGGTGGCATGTATAAGCCATACCCACTTACATCTTTTTTGCACTTTTCAGAGATAAAAATAATAAAAAACCTGATTTGACTGCCTTGAATCTAGCAAAAGGAATTTTTTTTTACTGCCTTGATCACTCAACCGCCGCCTCTGCCATTCCACTCATGCGAAAGGAATCTGAGGATGAACGACAACATGAAAATGAACGACGTTTGGAAGAGGTTAGATTGTACCGATTTGAATATGGACGAAAGAAAAACTGTACCGACCGTCATAATATTGTACCGATAGGTTTTTTACCTGTCGGTACCGTTTTTCAACCGGTCGGTACACTTTTTTTTTGTACAGTGTGTTTTTGTCCTTATTCCGGACGTTGTGTTATGTTTATTATATTTTTTAGGCACGCTTAATAGTTAATTTAACAAATAAGATCATTTGGTGTAACGTTTTCAATTATATATAACTCATTTATAAATTTAAAAATTATGATCAGTTGACATATATTACTACAATGTGTGGTAATTTTGAAAAAATTGTACCGATCGGGGAAAATATTGTACCGCTCGCAGTAAAATCATGAGTTGATTTTATCATGAATGCAGACAATTTTTTTTTTTTATGCAGTGTGTTTCTGTTCTTATTTCGGACGTTGTGTTATGTTTATTATATTTTTTAGGCACTCTTAATAGTTAATTTAACAAATAAGATTATTTGGTGTTACGTTTTTAATTATATATAACTCATTTATAAATTTAAAAATCATGATCAGTTGACATATATTACGACGATGTGTGGTAATTTTGAAAATAATGTACCGACCGGGGAAAATATTGTACCGCTTGCAGTAAAATCATGAGTTGATTTTGCTGCGAGCGGTACAATATTTTTCCCTGTCGGTACAATTTTTTTTTTCTCCAGTGTGTTTGTGTTCTTATTTTTTAATCGTATTGTGTTTGTATCAGTTTGGTTGGATCTGGATCCGTGAAGATGCGCAACGCTATTCTCCGAGGATTAACACGTACTACAAAGTTTCGATTATAACAGATATTAGGCAGAGACAATGATGCACACGGAAAACAATACATGAATTTGACAATTAAGCTATTTTAAAATAGCCGAAAAGTACAAAAAGAATCCCAAAAAGTTGTCAGTGGTTATGGCTTATATGTGCCACCAAAAGTGGATATGGATGGTACACACTATTTTCATACTGGATAGTTGTGTGCATTCTCACTTTTATTTAAGTCATTTGCTTGTTCACTTATTATATGGCAGCCACGTATGAAACGAGCTCAAATAATGCCATCACGTGAGAGTCAAGTGAGTTCTAGCTTGATCGGGCTGAAATTTGTTCTGCAGATGTTCAATTTTTGAAAATGTGTTCTGTAATTGACATCCCGAAAAAAAGTGTCATGTAAATGAAATCCGCTATAAGTTAGTGTCCTAAACAAACCTTTAGCTCCTATAGTGGGTATTATACATGACGTGAAATATCCGTCATCTATGTGCGTGTTCATGACGCTAATTTCACGTCATCTATGTGCGTGTGATACTGTCATGTTTGTGCGTATTTTTTTTATGGGGTTATATACATGACATTATATAACCATTATCTTTGATTTTTGATTCGTTATTATATTATGTACACCATAGTTGACCCTTTTACTAGAACCGTCATCTATGTTATTTTCCAGTTTTATTATTTTTGTTTTTTTTTGTATTTTCGGTTTCCTATTTTATTTTTGAATAATCTAATAAATTAAATTAATTTAAAAAGTTCACAAATCCAAAATTCTATATATTGATCATCCATCCAATATACATTGTCAAACGATACATTAGTCAATAAAATAAAATTGTATCCAAATCCATAAAACAAAGCTTCAAATACAATCTCCATGCAATAACCCTCCTCAAGCAACTTCATTCCAACACCTTTGATATGTATCTAAAATTCACCATCACCATTTCGATATGTTCTTCCATCCCAATATTAACCTAGAGGCAAAAGTGTGCCCCTAATCAAACACCTGGTAATAAAAAGAACAAATTAATAAGATAAGACAGACAGATAATATTATAGATCAAGAAATATATGAAGTAAACAAAGTGTGACTTTACACTAAAACAATACTGCACGACGCTTCAACGAATTCAAGATAGATGCTAATTTTCTGCAAATTTTTTGGCTCGGGCAGTTATAATCCAAGAAAGTAATATAAATTATCTACCAACTAGTCACAAATATTGCAGAGGCTAAATCTACAATTGATGATGACGTCAGGCACGTCCGGATGGATCGGGCACTAGCAATCTGTCAACACAAGAACACGTAAGAGCCCTAGGTTGAGCACCGGTGGAGGGTGTCGACCGTAGAGCCTCCGACGCTCAAATTAGTAATGGAATAATGAAATAATTATAAAAGATTGCAAGTAAATGGAGATAGTTGAGAGTAATGGATGTTTTGGATAGCTGGATCCGTCCAGATGGTTGAGTCCGTCTGGATGGTCAGGAGCGTCCGGAGGGTGGAAACAGCGACAATGAGTAGACGATGGTGGAAGGCTGACAACGGAGATAGCACGAGTCGGCTATGTCCGGCTGGTGAGAGCCAGAAAGTAAGGCGGCGGAAAGTAGAGAGATGGTGGTAAGTAGTCGTGTGATAGTGAGAGCGTCAGTGAACGTGTCCTGCTATGATCTAGTCATGCCATATATATAGAGTTGCCAACCCCTTGGGGTTTAGTACGTCAGCCTTATCCATTTGTCATGCCTTTCTCGTCTGTTCCTATTTTCGTGGAATTGTCAGGATACGCCTTGACTGTATTAGTCAGCTTGATTTGATGGATCCCTTAGGATTGAAGCTTGACTGTCTGCGGCCTAGTGATTCTGGGCCTATTATTTATTTATTGGGCCGGTTCTTCCGTTTTGTCCGACTCGTCAGGTTGACAAAACTAGTCAATTGGGCCTAAAATATAAATACGAATTTTGTCCACTATAATTTGTTCCCCGCTATCTAGTTAGAAGTATTCTAGATAGAGAGTTAACGAGTTCAAGTCATGTTGAGAAGAACGTACAAAAATAAAAAATAAAAATCCAAAATCGAGTGAATTTGGAATAGTTAACTGGGCTGATTTATCCAAAGCTTGTTAATAACTTATGGGGAAATGAGGGGATAATTGTTGGCCTGTCAATCAATATATTCATTTACAACTTTTGAGAAATGGGCCGACTACATGGTGAGCCCAAGTTGAAGAGGTAATTACCAAGCCGTGCACGTACCTCAACTAACGTGCTGGAGTCAGGTTGGTTGGACTGTCCGGATGATGTCACTAGGTAGGGTGATGACATCATCCGGATTTTGATTTAATCAAGTAGGAACTGTTGGTGCATCCGATTGACAACGTGGCGACAGGCTGTTTCATCGGGTTGGTCAGGCTGAGGCAGGTAAGGTCGGAGATTTACATATAATATATATATATATATATATCTATAGCGCGGATCAAATAAGAATACTTTCTTAGGTGAGAAATAAGAATAAAGAATAAATCTGGACCCTTGATCTTTGTTGATTTACGGTCTAGATTTAACCGTGCATTTAGTTACTGTAATTTATGCATTTAAATATCAATGCATTAAGTTATTGTAATTTATGCATTAAAATATTTATGAATTTAGTTTCTGCATTTTATGTATTTCCGATACAATAAAAATGCATTATTCTTATGTTCTTATATAAGATGTGTTCTTACCAAATTCACTCCTCATATATATATATATATATATATATATTTTTGTTATACTTTTTAGATCTGGGTCGTGCTGTGAAGACCCAACTCTATATTTGCAATCTTCTCCAAGTCTATTGTATATATTTCGTCAGACCTGGTTCGCCTGGCCGATGATTTTTCCATCTGACATCCGCCATATCAGGTAGAAATAACAAGTCGCCAAGTCGGTTGCTGATAGTGAGCAAGAGAAGATGAGAAAGCGACCTGTCGTCCATCTATTTTGCTGGTTCCGCAAGCCTCATACGGTGAAGGTGGTTGCAACGTCGTCGTGGGTAGTTTGATGGAGGGAGCCGTCGCAGCTGTCGTGATTGCTCCAGAGAATGAAATTGGCGCCGGGCTTGTTTGGAGACTACTGCAAATGATTTTTGCAGCTGCCTTGTCTGATCGCCAACCAAGACGGCCGCTATGTCAGGGAGAATTGAGTAATCGGACATGTCATTCGCAATTTCCAATTGTTAGTGGTAACAAGTAATCAGACAAATTGAGGTACATCCACATGTCTTTTGTGTACGATTATTCTTCAATTTTGAAATAAAAAGAAGTCGAAGTGAATTATCCGTCAGGTTATTGAGACCTGTAAGTAAAATAATTTGAGGTGTGTGCTCTATAGAAGTATAGCATGTCCGCCGATGCCCAGATAAGAGAGATGGCAGAAGATAACACAGGACTTTTAATATACATGGAACCCTATTTTCCAGGAGTGTCAAACATGTGTTGATATTATGAGTTTGGATTTACAAGCTTATATGACTGCCCAAATCCCGAGTTTGATCCATACTTCCATAGCAGTGGTTAGTCTCAATAAGTGTTTTCCGTCAATCAGGTACTTCAATTACTAATAAGAGTATAGTTGGTAATTTCTGCCTGTTTTCATTTTTGAAATTTTAGAAAGCTTTTGGAGAATAAAGTGAAAGAGTGGAGCGGCTAGAGAAAAGACTTTGCAGAGCTCGAGGTTGGTTTTATTATGTTCTCATGCTTTCGATGTTCTTCGTACGAAATTTGTGTAGTGAATGTTGTAAAAAATCCGATTCACCGTGCCATAGGTTTCTGATAGATCTGAGATGATGCAAGTATTTGGGGCTTTTATTGTTTTTCATGTATGATTTTAATCTTCCTCGTTGTCTGCTTTTGATAATATAAGTATTTGTATTTAGAATTGCTTCCATGATGCTTGCTCCTCTCTTATTGACTGAATTTAAGGCTGCATATATGTGTATATATGTCATGACATGTAGTTAGTTTTCTTTAATTTCTGGTAGGCAACGTAGGCCTCTTTACCTTGTTCACTTTGTATTGAACTTGCCATGATGTTGAGCCTTGTCGAGCTTGTCTGATTAGTCAATCGTGCTTGTTCTCTGCCAATTCCATTTTTCCAAGCTTAGATAGCGTCGTTGTTTCAGCATGTTTTCTCGTAGCAATGGCGGCTCAGTCGAGTCGTCTAATATGACCAATGGACGATTTAGTGAGGGGGGCGGTAATGGTAATAATCATGTACGTATTGATTACGGTCTGGAGGTTGGGCAAGGGCAAGAAGATGCCTCTGGCGAGACGCTTGGGATTGGTATAGACACTGATGGGTCGATAGAAGGTTGCAAGACCACTGATATGCTTTCGGGTGATACCCCTGCATCAAAGCTGACTATTCCAGATTTGAGAAAAATTCGTCTCTGGTTTCATATTCCCCATCACGTAAGTCTTCACGCCCCATCATCGGAAGTGAGGGCAGATTGGGATTTGCCTGGTCAGGTATGTCTGTATGAGCTTGTCGCAGCCCGACTTAGAGTGAAGATGACTAAGCCGGTGGGTTCCGCGACGTACATAATTTATGATTAACCAAAAGATAAGATAACGACCCAAGTTATCGAATAGGAACCAAAATACACCAAATCATACTTTCAAATCAACAAATCATGCTATCAATACAAACGGAATCGAATCACATATTAAACAACGACATCATTATTCAAGAACGGCAATTCATATATCATGATCGAACAAAGATCAACGAGAATGGTCAAGTAGCTACACCATCTCGTATCAGAGTTTAGCAAACTGAAATTTAGGGTTTAACAAACTGAACCATGGTTTAGAAATTCATAACATCAGTGACATAACAGAACAACAGAAATTTAAATAAGTTCAGAGTGTTGCAGCGGAAAACATAGTTTTGGTTACATGTATGAAGACATATAACCATGCCCTAAATTAGACTGACAACTCGAGAGCTCAACAACAAAAGCTTGTCCAGCACACTCCATCTGCATCGGAGCTAACCTGCACATTTTAGAAATAACATGCAGGGCTGAGTACTTTCGTACTCAGTGAACACGTGCCAAAAATAATTTAAAAGTTGCTACTTAGATTTATAGATTGAAGCTTGCCATAAGCATATACAAGTAGACTTTAAAAACAAACCTATGCATGCTAAAACATTTTCTTTCATTATAAATGACTGCAGTCAAAATACTTATCATGTATGTACCAAATCTACTATCACTTAATAGTGTTGAGAAGTAGGCCTCATTCTCAAACACTTGTAACCGGCCTACCAAAAGGAAGGCGCACGATTACAAACTGTGTACACAAATCCCACCTTGCGTAGGACCGAATTCGTCTTTCCTTGGTAGATGGTAACATACAAAAACACTCTAAACATTGGCAAGTCAATCAATTTAAAAACATCACATAATCATAATCATATAGTCACATTAGACATTTCTTTAGTTTAGAAAGCCCACCTGTATCGAAGTCGCTGAACTAAGCTCTACTTCTCGATTCCCCTTCATTTACCGGTCCCGCTCGATCCTTCAATTTAAAATTAGGTTTTACATAAGAGCGAGAAAAGTAAATCGAAGAATGAGGGATGCTGCTTCGATACTACGATCTTTCTCGGCTTTCTAGGGTTTTCTCTTGACAGCTATCACTTAAACTTTTCTATCTTAAATCTTAGCTCTTAAACATTCACTAATTCAAATATAACTTCTAAAATATAAGTAAACATATACTTTATTTCTAATCCTTTCATCTTACTACTAATATTTATTAACTTATAAACTTATACTACTTTCATCATTAATCACACCATCATAACATAAGCACATGATATTTCATCAACATATAATGTACATAAATAATCAACATATCATATCATCAATATCTCATTTATATTCAAGTATCATGTTAACATTTAAATTCATCGATAATTAAATTTGCTATTTAAGCATTATTAGAAATCAACCTCATCTTAAATATATAATTAACAATTGATTTCATCATTAACATATGATTAACAATTAAACTTATCATTAGTATATTATTAACAATTAAATTCATCATCAACATATTATTAAGAAATTAACAATTTATCTCATCATTAACACTTACTTAACAATCAATCTCATCATTAGATTGTAATTAACAATTAATCTCATCATTCACTATTCATGTCATCAAACTTAGTACGTTTTCGACTCGACAAACGAGCTCCGAAAATTTACAAATTAATTCTATAAGCTTATTATACCATATTAATCATAATTACACAATCACATCATCAAACAAAGAAATCTATACGTATAAACCTTCGACTTCGAAAAATAGTCGGAAAATAGAAAAATTTCAAAACTTCGTATTAAAATTCCGAAAAATTCTACGTCACTTAATTTTTAACGTAGATTTCATTTCTATCATTATTTTCTTAATTACAAATCAAATACATGGCTTTAATATACATATATATTTCTGCCCTTTTTAAATAATTGGGATTAAAATCCTAATTTCATTCTAATCACTTCCAAACATGTTAATTTAATTCATAAACCTCAATTATAACATAATTACTTAAATAGCTTGAAGAAAAATCAAAACCCTACACTAAAAGTTTCGACTTTTTCATCTTTAGGGTTTAGAAAATTTTATTTTTCTTCAATTCCACTTCTAACATGCTTAGAAATAATTCTTGAGGCTAATTACATCATTAGTTAATCCAATTATGCTTTAAATTAAAAAGCCCTAAATTTTAGTAAACTTAAATTTTCAAAATTCTTTAATTGAGCTCTAAAAATTCTCAATAATTCACCATAAGCTTATTTCAATATTATAAACATTAATCCATCATTAATTTCACCATAAAATTCATCATAAAAAAATTCCCAAATCAAGAACCCTAATATTTTCGAATTAAATAGAAATTTGAGCAAGGATGATTCAATTCATTCAATCCATGTACAAACATGTTTAATAACATCATATAAGCTCAATTAAATCATCAATTTAATCATAGAAGATCAAAATCAAAATTTCATAATTTTAGCCCTAAATTTTTGGGTATTTCAAAATAAAAATAAAATTGATCAAATCTTGATAAATCAAACCATCTAACATGATTATAAACATCATAGGAGCTCATAGAAATCATCAATTTGATCATACAATCAAAGGATAAAAAACCCCTAATTTAATCAATAATTTCGAAAAAAATAGGAAATTAGGTTTAGGATTTGATTCTTCTTAAATTGATGCTAGAAATGAGATCTAGATCATGGTTTTAACATCATAGTTGAAGATCAAAAACATCTATCCTACTTCATGAAAATTTCGAAAGTTTTGGAAGAGGAAGAGATGGATTTTTTTTGTGCTCAATCTTGAGCTAAGAGCTTGATCTAACCTTCTTGGATGAAATGGATGCTTGATCTTTTAAATCCTTGAGCTTGAATCCTTGATCTTGCTTAACAATGGTGGATGTGTGTGTTTGTTTGTGTGTGTGATATGCGTGTGTGTGTGGAGAGTGCCGAAAGGGAGAGAGAGAGATGAGAGTGAGATGAGTGTTAGATGCTTTACATTAATTAGTTATTAGACAGAAATCACTATTTGCAATAATTAGATGTTGGGAAGAAATCCTTAAGTTAGATTTAGTTAGTACATATAATATCTAAATTAAGATATTGTTATATTTTATCATTTAATTTAATAAATACTTAGCATCTAACATGGGATTCCTTTGTACTATCAATATTCCATGTAGATATTGTTAGATTTAATTAAATAAAAATTAAATAAAAGCTTATTAGATAAGCTTAATCTAAAATATCTAGCATAGTATCTTATTTAAGTAATTAATTAACTAATTAATTCTCTAATTAATTACTTAGGCATCTTCTAATTATTAATTAAAATCATCTCGGCTCTAGATAATAAATTCTCGAGCTCTATATAATTTATTAGGGTTTCTTCAAACCTAATTTAAGCTTTCTCGAGAAAATTCCGAAAATAAAATCCGGACAAAATAGATTTGCCGGAGAAATTCTACGATCTCCGGAGAAATAAAATCTTTTAAATAATCACACATATTTCAATTAAAGTTCAAACATATAAGCACATAATTATAAACACATTCGACAACTTATCTCAGATTAACCGGGAAGAGATAAATTCTTAAATTACTTATTTTACTTACTTTCTTTACTTTCGGCAAATTAGGGCTGCCGAAATATTTTTATTGCCGGAACTTAATTTCTTTCTAAATTCTCACGGCTTAATTATCTCAGGCAAAATTTTAATTAATCCTAAGTCCGATTAAGAAAAAGCGATATATTACATCCTTCCCCCTTAAAAATAAATTTCGTCCCGAAATTTGCTTACCTTGAAGAAAAAGCACGGGGTACTTCTCTCTCATCTAATCTTCAAGTTCCCATGTTGCTTCCTCTGACCCGTGATGTCTCCATTTGATCTTGACCGACGCGATCGATTTGCTTCTTAGCTATTGGACCTTTCGATCCAAAATCGCTTCCGGTTTCTCCTCATAACTGAGGTCTGGTTCTAAGGCCACTTCTTCTTGACGAATGATATGCTTGGGATCAAACATGTATTGGCGCAACTAGGATACATGAAAAAAGTTGTGCGAGTTCCCAAAGCTTGGCGGTAAAGCCAGCTTATAGGCAACTTGACCTATTCTCTCCAGAACTTCGTACGGTCCTATGAAACGGGGCTTTAGCTTTCCTATCACGCCAAATCTGTGAACTCCTCTCGAAGGCGAAACTTTTAGGAAAACTTTATCTTCGACTGAGAACTTGAGTTCTGATCTTCGAGTATCCGCATAAGACTTTTGGCGGTCTTGCGCTTCTTTAATCCGTTGCTTGATCTGGCGAACGATCTCAATCATCTCTTCAACTGCATCGGGCCCTAATACTTTTCTTTCACCTGCTTCGTCCCAAAAGAGTGGGGAACAACATTTTCTTCCATAAAGAGCTTCGTAGGGCACCATGCCGATTGTCATCTGGTAACTGTTGTTGTATGCAAACTCAATGAGAGGCAAAACTTGCTCCTACTGGTCACCTCGATCCAATACAACAGTTCTGAGCATATCTACTAGAATTTGAATCTTCCCCTCGGATTGACCATCCGTCTGAGGATGAAAGGCAGTGCTGAAATTTAGGTTGGTGCCCAGCTCACTTTGCAGGCTTCTCCAGAAACGGGAGGTAAACTTAGAATCTCGATCTGACGTGATCGATTTGGGCACACCGTGCAGACGCACGATTTCACGAACATACAACTGAGCTAACTTGTCTGATCCATACGTTATCGGAATTGGTATGAAGTGAGCAGATTTTGTCAATCTGTCCACGATCACCCAAATAACTGTATTTCCTCTCTTAGACTTAGGTAACTGGGTTACAAAATCCATGGTGATATCATCCCATTTTCACTCCGGGATGTCTAACGGCTGAAGCTTTCCATACGGCCGCTGATGTAAAGCCTTAACTTGCTGACAAGCTAAACATCGCTCTACAAAAGCAGCTATATCTCGCTTCATTCCTTCCCACCAGAACTTTTGCTTTAAATCTTGATACATCTTGGTGCTTCCGGAATGAGCGGTGTAAGGCGTTTCATGAGCTTCTCTCATGATTTCAGCTCTTAATTCTTCTTCATCTGGAACACAAAGTCTTTCTCTGAACAAAAGAGCATTATCTCCAGCTTCACGGAAATCTTCAACTTTTCCTTCACGGATCTTGAGTCGCAACTTTTCTAACTTCTCGTCCTTCCTCTGAGCATCTGAAATTCTTGTTCTCAAGTCTGGAGTTATTTCTAGAGCTGCAATTAGGTGCCCTATAGATTGCAGTGGTAAAACCACTTCTATTCTTAGCTCTCCAAGACTCTTTATCAACTCTTCTTCTTGAGTGAGCAGAAATCCTAACTCGGATCTGCTCTTCATGCTTAAAGCATCGGCTACTACGTTCGCTTTTCCTGGATGATAGGAAATCTTGCAATCGTAGTCCTTTACTAGCTCGAGCCATCTTCTTTGCCTCATATTTAGCTCTTTCTGTTCGAAAAAGTATTTGAGGCTCCTGTGATCTGTGAAGATCTTACACTTGGCTCCGAAAAGATGGTGTCTCCAGATCTTCAGAGCATGCACGACTGCTGCTAACTCCAAATCATGAGTTGGATAATTCTCCTCATGAGGTCTGAGTTGTCGTGACGTATAGGCTATGACTCTTCCATCTTGCATCAGGACACAACCTAGTCCATTCTTCGATGCATCTGTGTACACGGCATAGTCTTTGCCTGCTTCTGGCACTGCTAAAACTGGAGCAGTGGTTAACTTCCTCTTCAGCTCTTGAAAACTTTCTTCATATTCGGGAGACCATTTAAACTTCGATTCCTTCTTGAGAAGTTGGGTCATCGGCCTTGCTATCTTGGAGAATCCTTCGATGAATCTCCGATAGTAACTTGTTAGACCCAAGAAACTACGAATCTCATGGGGCGATACTGGCGATGTTCCATTCTTGAACTGCATGCACCTTTGAATCGTCGACTTTAATTCCTTCAGATGAAACAACATGTCCTAGGAAATTCACTTCTTTTAGCCAGAATTCACACTTACTGAATTTGGCATATAACCTTTCAGATCTCAGCCTTTCTAGGACAATTCTGAGATGCTCTTCATGCTCCGATTCGCTATTTGAATAAACAAGAATGTCGTCAATGAAGACTATGACAAATCTATCCAAAAATTCATGGAAAACTCAATTCATGAGATCCATGAATACTGCTGGAGCATTTGTCAATCCAAACGGCATTACTACAAACTCGTAGTGGCCGTATCTTGTTCGGAACAAGGTTTTCGGAATATCTTCTTGCCAAATCTTCAACTGATGATAACCAGATTTTAAATCGATCTTTGAGAAAATACTGGCTCCTCTAAGCTGATCAAACAGATCATCTGTCCTTGGCAAAGGATACTTATTCTTTAACGTCAGCTTGTTTAGCTCTCGGTAGTCTATACACATTCTTAGACTACCGTATTTCTTCTTAACGAACAGGATCGGTGTTCCCCACGAGGAAACACTAGGTCGGATAAAACCAAGGTCGAGCAATTCTTGCAACTGGATCTTCAGTTCTTGCAACTCCTTCGGGGCCATTCTATACGGCGCTTTAGATATTGGAGCTGAACCAGGCTCTAGGTCGATGGTGAACTCCAATTGCCTGTCTGGGGGTAATCCTGGCAAAACTTCAAGAAATACATCCTTGAAATCTCGAACTACAACTACATCATCGATATTCTTCTCTTGGTTTTCATCTTTGTTGAGATAAACCAAATATGCTTGCGCATCTTTTCTTCTCAATAGCCTTCTTGCTTGAATTGCCGAAATAATCGGCGCTCTTCTACTGCTTCTCTCTATTCCGAATAATAGGGTCGGCTATTTTCCAGGTGGCTGGAAAGAGATTTATCTTTGCTTGCACCGAATGGTGGCAAAATTCTCGGTTAACCAATCCATTCCCAAAATGACGTCTACGTCCCACATTCGAATTAGATTAGGATGTTGGCTGACATCTTAAGGGATCCAATCTCAAATTCCACATTAGGGAAAACATGCATAACTGTGGTAGATTTATCTACCGGGGTCGATACTCTTATGTTCTGGCTAGATCGCTCTACTTTAAGGCCAAGAGTATCTACGCATGCACTTGATATGAAAGAATGCGATGCACCAGTGTCAAAAAGAATTATCACAGGTACATCATTTAACTGACCCATACCTGCCAGATTGCCCTGATCCTTGGCGCACGCTTTCTAGTCGAGAGCGAAAACTCACTGATATTGCTGCTGTGGTTGCTGCTCTTGCTGCGGTGGCTGCTGCTGCTGAGGGCGGGGCGCTGGCATTGCTGCAGTTGCGGGACTCCTTCAATAGCCTTCAACTGCTGAGGTTGATACTGGCCAGGTCTTCCACCACTAGTCCCTTGCTGCTTGTTTGGGCACTGATAAGAGTAATGCCCAACTTGCTCACATGCATAACAGCTGTTACTTCCTGCTCTGCAAATTCCCTGATGCATTTTGCCGCATTTCGAGCATGCAGAATTTCCTTGCTGCCTCTGAGATGAGCTACTCTGACCAACAAAAGGTGGTATGGATTTTCCTAGAGTCGATTGCTGCTGGCTTTGCCCCTGCCATGGCTTCTTGCTGGGTTATCTTCTAGCATTCCATTTTCTTTTTCCCTTCTGCTGCTGGCCATGGTGCGAAGATTGCGGTCTGACGGCCGCTGGGGCTTGAATCTGATACGGGGGAGGTGCTGGAGCTTGAGCTGGCTTTTCTGGCTGCATAGCCAATTCCATATCCAAGGCTCGGTTCAAAGCCTCGACATAGGTCAAAGCACTCTAACTTGCTAAGACCACTCTTATATCCTGCCTAAGTCTGGCGCGGAAAAGCTCAGACATCTTCTCATCGGAATCAACCTTATCGGGAGCAAAACGAGCTAAATCACAAAATTCACGGTCATACTCGGCGACCGTTTTCTTTCCTTGCTTCAGGTTGGCGAACTCATTCTCTTTCTGCTTGCGGTAACTTCTTGGTACATACTTCTCAAAAAGAGCTTCCTTGAACTGTTCCCATGTAAGATTTTCGAACTGGTCGGGAGTATACATCTTCTGGCGAGCTTCTCACCAGTAGTCTTCAGATCCTTTCAACTGATATGACATACATGTGAGACGCTCATGGTCATCACATCGAAGGAACCTAAAGATTCGCTCTAGAGCGCGAATCCACTCTTCTGCTTCTGACGGATTTCCTCTTCCGTCAAAGATCGGGGGATTTTGTCGAAGAAAGAGTTCTTCGATTCTTCTCTCAGGCGGAGGAGGTGGGGTAGGTTCTTGGTGCTCTTCCTCTTCTACCCTATTTCTTCTTCTAGGAGGCATTCTGATTTAAGAAAAATAAAAGAATCATAATAGAGTAACTTTATTCTTATCGAACATTTCTCTCTGAGCACTTCTTAATTTGTTCTTTCACATTCAAGCAAACATTTACAAGCAGTTACTTAAATCATAAAATTTATCATTCAAACAATTCAAATCATATCATAACATAATCATTTTCATAACTTTAGCTTAAAATCACGCAAGAACGGCACAACTTAACTTCACAAATTTGCCTCAACCATTCCAACAATTTCGATCAAGACATAACATCATCACTTTTATAAGTTAACTTAATAATCATGCAATAATGAACCATCTTAGATTTATATACTTTTCTCATCTTAGTAATAACAAAATTTAACTTCATAAACTTTTTGTAATTTAATAATCAATAACAACAACTTAACTTATTTTCAGGAAATTCTCATTCTTTACTTTCTAACTTCATCTCATTGATACACTTTTGCTATTCTTTAATCTCCTCAAGGCATTATCTCTTTATACCTTACATAAGCATATTATGAAAGCATCAACTTAATTTAAACGACCGCTTTGGCCATTCTTTTTCATATATATTTGGAAAAATTGCCTCTTAGAGGTCTTTTTAAAATATGGGATCTTATCTACAACAAAAGATATCCCTACGTCATCCGTGATGTCCTAACATCACGCAAAAGATAACCACGGTACGGTCTACTATCCGTTACCGAGCTACTAAACCATATTATGCATCATAATTCTTAGTCATATTTACATCATATACATATAAACATAAAGTAACAACAACACAAGAACGACTCTCTCTACTCGTCGTCCTCAGACGGGTCCTCCTCCTCTGACTCATCCTCCTCACTCGAACTCTCAGGAACAACCTCACCATCGGCCCTCACGTCTCCGTTCAACGTGAACATAATCTTCTTGATGGTCCCGGAACGAGGTCTTCGGTGTAGAGGGGGGGGTGAATACACCGAAGAGGGATTTTAAAAACTTTTATCAAGTTAAAACAGAGTTGAGTGAGAGCTCAGTTATGAGTTCAACTGACTTCTAAAGAAGATGATCAGCTGGACTGATAACTTAGCTGGCTATGCGGAATGTGGTGGAAAGAAAAACTTAGCTCGTTCCTTTTACAAAAACTCAGAAAAACTTAGTTTCAGTTTTCAGTTTAAGCAGGTTTGAAAAATATGCAGCTGGCTGGGTCACACAGCCAGAAAGATGAAGCTTTGAAAACTTGTGCTGAGTGAATGCGGTTAGTTCTTTAAATAAGAATAAAGCAAAGACTTAATTAATGCAATAAAGAACACAAAATTTTAACGTGGTTCGGAGATAAAACTCCTACGTCCACGACCAGGTTTTAGCTGGTAAATCCACTAAGGATGACCACTTGGTTTACGAGTACCAAGCAACTTCGCAGCTCTTCCTCGAGCTGTGTTCTAACAGTTTACGGGCACTGTAGAAGCCTGCACCTTTTCAGTTTTCGGGTACTGAATAACCTTACACTCGAATTTCGCGCTTCGAGACGGCGTAACCTTGACCTAACCTTTTCTGGGTAAAGGAGGGTTTGGGTTTTCAACTTTGAACGAGTTCTTACAATGAAGAACTTTGAAAGATGAACTCGTTCAGATCTAGGCTTTGGATTTACAATTATTACAGCCTATTGATCAGACGAAAAACTAAAGCAGTTTCTGAAATTGAACACTTAATAAGTTAAGTGCTCTTTTAAAGAGTTAGACAACTGCTGGAGAGCTTTTTAAAATACTTGAGAGATTCAGAAAAGTTGTAAGCTTGCGGGGAGTTTTTCGTGTCTGATTCTGAGGTTGAAGACTGGTATTTATAGGTAGAGATTCAAACTAGCCGTTGGAGGACCCGTTTGAATCTTACCTACTCTCTGATCTGTCGATCTGCCGTTGAGTGTATCTTCACCTGTCTTCATCATTGTGTCAGATCCTAGGTTCGCCTTTCTAGGATGCTGAGTTGTCAATCCCTTATTGGTCGAGGTATATTGACTTCTTCTGAAACCGGGATTTCTGTCTTTTGAGCTTGACTTTGAATTCAGAGCTGGATGGGTAAACTGACTTGAAGTGACGTCTTCAGAGTTAGTTCCCTTTGTGGTCAGCTCAGCTGTCTTCCTTAGACTTTGATGCAGCTCAATTTATTCTGCTCAGTTGGATCTCCTTGGCTGGATCCATTCTTCGCTTCTTGAGTCAGTCTGACTCGGCTCGCCCTGAGCTCTGTTCGCCTAAGAGATCTTTCACTGATTTTGGGTCCAAATTGATTACTCAGCTGGGTCTTCTTCTATCTTCAGCTTCCAAACCTGTGAACTTAGAAAATCTAAGGCTCAAACAAGTGAGCTGGAAAACTTAACTTAGGTTTGTACAAACATTTACTAGGTTGGAGAACAGTTGGGTTTTGGAATCAAATCAAAACATTAGAATTTTCCCAACAATTTCCCCCTTTTTGATGATGCCAAAACCTAACTGAGAAAAACAATCTGCTTCCCCCTAAATGAGAAAGTGGGTTTTTAAAAGATTTCAGCAGAAGATTAAATTCAAAGTTCAGTGCCTGGACAAAGAGTTATTGTCATCAGGGTGAGCTTGAGAGCAAAATATTTCAGTTTTATTAATCCACAAAAGATGATTACAAGAGATACAGGATTAACGAACTGAAAACAAACAAAATTAAATCCCAGTAAGCTGGGTCTTCATCTCTGCTGCTTCTGCTGATTCTTCAGATGATCTTCTTCCAGCTGCTCATCTGTTCTCAATCTATATCGGTTAAATATCATCTGCTCCAGCTTCCTGTATTCTTCTTCGTTGTTTGCCTTGGAAATTTTCCTCCTAATCGCCCATCTGTTTACTTCAGCGATAATCTTTGATTTGTCAGGAAGATTAGTTCCAGGTATCAACGGAGGCTGGATATGATATGGGGAGCAAGGAGTTGGATCTTCGCGGTATTTGCAGCGTTGAAGAATGCTTTTGCCGTCATCCTGTCTTGATGAAAAAGCTCATTTAGATGCATCATGAAAGCAATATCTGGGGGCGTATTTGGGTAAGCTCCCAGATAATAGAAATCTTCGATGAACTCAAACTTTGTATGTTCCCAGTCGTCGTTTAGCTCTTCTGGGATCCATTCATCAACTCTTCTCCAGTTCATCGGCATCTGAGACTTTTTCTTTGCAGCTCTTATGTTTGCTCTTTTCTTCTCGTCCGTTTCTTCTTCTTCGGCATTTAGCGTACTTTCTTTCTTCTTCTCGCTCATCTTGGAGGCTTTTCATCTCTTGCTTTTGCCGAGTTACAAAGTTGCGAGCCAATGAATATCATTGAGCCGTTTCCGGCGTGGCTCCGCTAGCTTTGGCAAGAGGGATGATCATTCTGCTCCACTTCCCTTTCCGTCCACTGGTTCCTTCCGCATCCAAATTTCAAGAACAACTTCGTCAATCTCTCGATCGCATCACTTGGATTTCAGCTGCCTTTTCCTTTGCCCGTCTTTGATGTTTTTCTCTTGTCATTACCTTCCCCTTTTTGGCATTATCAATAAGAGTGGAGGTGAGGCCGACTACCGTCTCATTCACCGGGCCAAGGCTTTGTCAATGTCGTTGATTTTTGTTGAGTTGTCTGCCGTGACTAGGCCGAGCCGTGCCGTGCCGTCTTCTCGCTTTGAACCGATTGTCCAGCTCCTTGTAAAGATTGAACAACTGGTGGATGTCGATTCTGAAGGACGTAGTCTGTTGGAGAGCGTCACTGGCCGGATAAATCGATGACGCGGCTTTTCCAGCCGGAGCTTGGAGGTTTGAGATGATCTCAGGGACTCTCTTCTCTAGATGATTTGAATTATCAATACGTTGAGAAACGAGAGACTGTTTGAGATCTCTGCTGGTGCTTTCTTGCAGATTCATAGCGAATCTGTGAACGTCGTCAATGGAAAGTCCATTGCTCTGGACTTGCGACTCTATAGCTTTGATTTGAGTCTATCCTGAAAAAGGATTTCCTCGACTTGTTTGGTAATCTCGTCCTTCATTGCATCAGAGAGCACAACAGGATCCGTCTGGGTCCCGGATTCGGCTTGGCTGGGTTTTACTGCCTCGATCTCGACCAGTGAGCGAGTGTCATCGGCAATTGGACTCTGTGGGGCAGCTTCGGTTGGCTCAACTGTTGCAGCAGTTGGCTCGTCTTCAATCATCATTGCCTCAGCTGTGTTGGCAGGTACAGCTTCATTGGCAGTTTCAACTGGAACGATCCAGCTGAGGTTGCGAAGGTAGGAGTTGGCTTGAGAAATGATTTCCTCAGAAGGTGGTACTTCATCTTGTTTAACCTTCTGAATGAAGATCTGGATCAGCTCGTCTTGATGCTCAAAAGCATCCTGAAGACTTCCAAAGCCAAATGTCTCCTGCAGAGCTGCTTCTTCAGCTTTAAGCTTATCGAAAGTGAAGAACTCCACCATTTCTTCATTTGCGTACCAAGTGGCCATCTTGGTAGCCAAATAAAATTTGAAGTCGCTTACGGCGACTAGAGCAGCAGGGAGGGAGGCAAGAGAGGGATAGTGTTGCAGTGCGCTCTTTATTCCTTGGAGTCTGAGGTCCTCGACCCTCATGACTGTGGCAGCACGTGCAACGGCTCTGGGACTGAGGATTTCGATTTCCTCAGTAGAAGTAGTAGGGCTTGATGGTTCAGCTTGGTCTTCATCATCCAGCTGCAAAGGAGCGTCGTTGGATGGGGCTCTTTGGGTGAGCCGGGTCTTTGAAAGATGGGTGGTTTCAGGTACTGAAGAGGTAGGGGAGGATTCTTGGAGAGGTACCTGAGGAGGAGGAGGAAGGAGAAGAGAGTGTTGTTGAGGAGGAGATTCAGATGATGTGTGATCAACTGGAGCGGGTTGTGAGGATGCTTGTAGGATTTGGCGAAGTGGAATAGCATCCTCTGGGTCAGGGTGGGGGACCACTATCTGTGGTTCCTCAGCTTCTCGTGAAGCAACCACGAACTCCCTTCCTTGATCTATGCTGGAGGAGGAATCCTGAGCTGTCTCCTCAAGAATCGATCTCCATTCGGGCCTACCGGCTTATCACCGGCTTCTCTCATTGTCTCCTCAGCTGGCTTGCTGGCTGCCTTAAATTTGAGCTTCTTTTTGGCAGGTGGAAATCCAGCTGGCTGAGTTTCCTCCGGCTGTTTCCTTTTCTCAGTTTGAGAGGGAGAGGCAGTCTGCTGTTTTGCCTCCTGCATCTTCTTCTTCCCTTCTGGGGCTGCTTTCTTCATCAAGTCAGAGAGCTGACTCTGCTTTTAAAAAAGAACTTTGGACACAGGGAACTCTTCTGCGTCTTTCCACTTGATTTGTCGTCCAGTGGTGTAGTGTTCTATTATGCACGCCACCTTGGTGCATAAGTAGATGGTTTCCCTACAGCTGAACTTGGTGAAGCTGTCATCTTCGAAGTGAATCTTCTTCGACTCCTTCTCCAGCTTTCCCATGAAGTAGGAAAACCAATCCACAGGATCATTCCTGAGGATGGCTATCATGGGCTTCAACTTGGGTATGCTGATCTCTCCTTGAGATCCAGCAATACCTAGGATGCACTTCTGGGTCACATCCAGAAGTAGTCTGAATTTGGGCTTGAGCAGTAGCTTGGACATACTCGCCCGTAGGGTTCCGGCTTGAACGACATCTTGTCCGGTTCGGCTCGGATCTCTTCTCTGGTGTAGTTGTCTGGGGAGCGGTCCCCAAGAGTTTTCAATCCGAATAGCTTGTTCAAAATCCGGTTGATGTTGATGTCGACGTCCCAGGGAGTTGTATGCCCTGTCTTTTCTTTGAGTTGGAGGGTGATGTTGGAGCGGAGGCGTTCATCTCTGTTCGTCATCTCCATGAAGAACTCTGCTACTTCCCGGCGGAAGATGTTCTTCGGACGCGCCGTCGCCCATTGAAGTAGGCCTGCCTTGTCGATGAGATCCGACTTCCGGAACTCCGAGTTCTTGTAGTTCTTGAGAGTTAAGCAACTCTCAAAGTGCAATTTTGACATCAGGTTCTCCGATTGGTTCGCTCCCGGGGTTATCTTCTTTGGTGCCATTGTATTTCTGGATTGAAGAGTTAGAAGAATAGAAGAAACAAATTTTGCAGAGAGAGCTTGAAAAGCAAGAACTTGTTTTGCAGAAAGATTTCAGAGAAAATAAGTAAATATGGCGACGATTTGCATATCTTTGATATATATATATATATCAACCGTCTATCTTGATGAACGGTTGAGATCTTTAGATTTGAATTCAAGATCTGCGGCTGGGAGAGATTTGCGCAACACGTTAAGTGACGTGCGTATGTCGAGTGTAGGTCACGCGCGCGTGAGGTAGTCAAAACGTTCTGACTTCTGCCTCGACTTTCCCGAGCTACAGTACCCTGCATGCTTTTCATTAAATGCGATGGGATACGATTTGATGGATGGCTTATTGACGAATCCTTCTAAGGAATGTCTGTGAATTTTGAATTTAAATTCAAATAATTTATCCTTAAATAGCATATTCCTCAGGGAAATAAGTGATAGACCGCAAACCTGTCAGCTGAACTTTGTAGTCAGCTGATACCTCGGCTGTGTTTCTTTGTGTTGAGTTACTCATTCAGTTTAACTATCCAGCTGAGTTTGATTCCCCCTCAGCTGGTTTTCCTTCTTGAACTGAGTTCCCGAAACTACTGGGTCTGGATTCTTGCATCTTGATATCCCAAAAAGGTTTCCAGCTGAGTCTTATTCCCCCTCAGCTGGATGAAGTTTCTTCATCAGGATTAAGCAATCCAAGCAATCTACACAGCATTTTGAATCTCGCTTCCATCAGCGGCTTTGTTAATATGTCAGCTCGTTGAATATCTGTGTGAATTTTCTCAACAATGACGTCTTTCTTTTCCACGTGATCTCTGATGAAGTGATGTCGAATGTCAACGTGTTTGCACCTTGTGTGAAGAACTGGATTTTCAGAGATTGCAATAGCACTTGAGCTATCACAGAAGATTGGAACTTGACCAGTTTTCACTTCATAGTCATCCAGCTGATGCTTCAGCCAGAGAATTTGAGAGCAAGCAGCCTTCCACCGCCATATACTCCGCTTCGGTTGTAGAGGTAGCGACACACGTCCGCTTCTTTGAAAACCATGATATCAACTTGCTTCCTAGAACCGACATGTTCCCGAAGTTGATTTTCTCGTCTAATCGATCTCCAAGATAGTCCGAGTCCGAGTATCCGATCGCAAATTATCTTCAGCTGGATACCACAACCCAACGCTCTGAGTGCCTTTTAGATATTTGAGAATATTCTTGACTGCTTGCATATGTGCCTCCTTAGGATCAACTTGAAATCTGGCACATACTCCAACTGCAAATGATATATCTGGGCGACTGGCTGTGAGATACAGCAGGGAACCAATTATCCCTCTGTATTTGCTGGGATCCACTGATTTTCCTTCAGTTCCAGGTTCAATCTTCCAATTTGTATTCATAGGGATCTTCACCGTTTTGCTGGATTGAATTCCATATTTGGTGATCAAGTCTTTCACGTACTTGGATTGATTTATGAATATTCCTTCTGCTGATTGCTTGACTTGGAGTCCTAGGAAGAAACTCATTTCTCCCATCATTGACATTTGGAATTGTTTTGACATCATCTCTCCAAATCTTTCACATAAGAAAGTTGATCTTGAGCCGAAAATGATGTCGTCCACATAAATTTGAACAACTAAAATATCTTCACCTAGCTTGATGGTGAAGAGAGTTCTGTCAACTGAACCTTTCTTGAAACCTTTGGATACTAGAAATCCTGACAGAGTGTCATACCAAGCTCGAGGTGCTTGCTTCAGACCATAAAGCGCCTTCTTTAGCTTGTAAACTTTGTTTCCTTCTTCTTCAAATCCTGGGGGTTGTTCTACATAGACATCTTCTCTGATTTCCCCATTCAAGAATGCACACTTCACGTCCATTTGATATACTTTGAATTTGTGATGTGCTGCGTATGCAAGGAATAATCTGATGGCTTCCAATCTTGCTACTGGAGCAAATGACTCTTCAAAGTCTATTCCTTCTTGCTGTGTATATCCATTGGCGACTAAGCGAGCCTTATTTCTGATTATTACTCCAAGAGTATCCAACTTGTTTTTGAATATCCATTTTAGACCTATTATTTTGACTATTCCTGGTTTATCGACCAGTTCCCAGATGCAATTTCTGAGAAATTCATTCAGTTCTTCTTGCATAGCATTTGTCCAGGGCACACTCTTTAATGCTTCGACAATTGTTTGAGGCTCTGGAACTTGAGCTACATAACATGCCATGAGAGCTGTGTCTTCGTTGTAGACGGTCAGATCTAGCTCTACTGCGACTTGAGCTTCATTATTTGCTTCTTGCGGATTTGATGTCAGGTTTTGAGCGATTGAATTTCTTGTTCTAACTCTGTCTGATGGTTCTCCAATGATTGCTGAAGCTGGATGATCTTCGATCCATCTTCGTCTTGTTCTAATTTCTTCTTCTAGCTCATTGATGCTTGAGGTTGCTAGGTCACGTCTTGCTTGGAGATGATCTGGAGTCGTATCCTGAGACTCGTTCTGATTTGGATTAGAGTTAGATTGATCTTGGGGCGTAGACTGAGTGAATCCAGCTGGAGAGGGAGCTGGGGAATCAGCTGGGTCTTGATTTCCAGCTGGCGGCATTCCCCCTTGATCTGATATTGGGGATTCCTCTAGATCATCAGCTGGTTGATTTGCCTCTGCTGAATTGATTTGAGGTTCTTCTGGTTCATCATCCCAAATCAATGGTTCAGCTAGATTCTGGATTCGAATTACTTGAGATCTTGTTTGAGCTGGATCGGAGCTTGATGTTCCAGCTGTGTTTCTTTGTTTGATCGACTCTCTGAATTCGAAGGATGTTTCATCAAAGGTGACATGAGGGGTCACTTCGACTGTTTGTGTTCTCCTGTTGAAGACTCTGTAGGCTTTACTTACAGCTGAGTAACCAAGGAATACTCCTCGATCAGTTTTGGCGTCGAACGTCTTCAGCTGGGTTTTCCCATTATTTAGGATATGGCATTTAGATCCGAAAACCTTGAAATACCCGATGAAGGGTTTCCTGTTATTCCATAGCTCGTACGGAGTCTTTCCTTGTCTTGATGTGAGTAGCGATCTATTTTGAGTGAAGCAAGCTGTGTTGATAGCTTCGACTTAATTTCTTTGGAATGGCCGAGCTTGCTAACATTGAGGTAGCTCTTCTTCGAGTGTTCGTTCCTCCTCTCGCCTACACCATTCGCCGAGGTGTGCGTGTACCGAGGTTTGATGTTGTACTCCGTTCTTCTCACAATACTCATATATGGTTTCATTCGAAACTCGCTCCTCGGTACGATCTCGATTGAGATAATTTTGCACTCCTTTTGAGTCGACAACCTTTCCACAGGCCGGCTTGGATCTTGTTTCACTTTTCTGGTACAGGAATGAAACCCAAGTGAATCTGGAGAAGTCATCCACTACGACCAGAGTGTATTTCCTGCCGTTGAAACTTGCTGGTGTTACTGGACCAAAAAGATCCATGTGAAGGAGTTGTAGAACTCGATCGGTTGAGGCGTTGGCTTGAGAGAGAATGAAATCCTTGTCCGTTTTCCTTGTTGACAAGCACCGCATATGTGACTCTTGTCATAAACTTGATCCGGAATTCCATTAGCGAGCCGATTTCTAGCCGCCTTGTTGATTGTCTTGAAGTTGAGATGATTCAAATGGCCGTGCTGTACATGCCAATTGACTTCATTGCTGCTTTTTGATACAAGACATGTGTCTGGAGGGCTGCTGTTCCAGTCAGCAAAGTATATATTTGCTTCTCTTTTCCCTCTCAGTAATACCTGCTTGGTTTCTCTGTTTTTCACTATACATCCCTGTGCATCGAACTTGACGAAAAACCATTATCGCATAATTGACTAATGGAAAGCAAGTTATGTTTTAATCCCTGTACATATGACACGTTAGATATTTTAACATTGTAGGTTTCAAATGTACCGTAACCTTTGGTGAAACCTTTGGAGTTGTCACCAAACGTTACTTGAGGACCTGGACGCTCTTCGTATTCTTGGAGTAGATGCTTTAGATGAGTCATGTGTTTTGAGCATCCGCTGTCCAAGTACCACAGTGTTCTCATTGATTCCTCTATGATGCATCTTTTTCTTGCAGCCTGTCACAGAAATCAAAATTTAGGTCCCCAGTTGTGATTGGGTCCTCATGGGTTAGTTAGAGATCCCTTTACGATCCATATTTGTTTGATGACTCTGATTGGATCGTTAGATCTGATAATTCTCCCAGCTGTGTCTATGAACACGTTCCTTATGTTCTTAGTTTGACTCTGTTGGCTGGGTCTTGATTTCTGTGTTCTCCCAGCTTGATTTCTTGATAGTTCAGTTCTTCGTTGATTTCCAGCAGAGTGTACAGCTGAGACATTTCTTTGCTTCTGTCTCTGCTGTCTAACTTGGAATCTCGGCTGGACTTGATAATCTAGCTGGTAATCATAAGACTGATATCCAGCTGGGTATCTTTTCTGATATCTCGGTTGATATCTTGCTACTTGCTGCTGATGATGCTGGTGTCGATGTTGTCCATCGTCATTCCTTCGTTGTTGCTGAACCCAATGTGGTCTGATTTGAGCTTGGGGTTGCCTTACAGCTTGTCTTCTTGGACCTTGCTGTGTTTTCTGTTTCTCAGTCTTTTGTCCGGCTGGAATTGGATTCTCTTTTGCTTTCACAAAAGTTACCTTCGTTCCGCTTGTAGTTGCAACATTTGTTAGATCCTTAGATCCATCATAACCCAATCCCGTTTTTAATGCTGCGGGTCATTGTACGCTGATTATTTCATCCATCGTTGATGTAGCTTTGATGAGTGCTACCAGCTTTGTGGATAGTGTTTCTTCTGACCTTTTTAACTCCAGGATCTCAGCTGTCTTTTTGCCTGACTCAGCTGTGGATTTTTCCAAATCGTCCATCAGCTGCTTTCTCTCATAGTAAAACTCCTTCATCAGCTGATCCTGTTTGATTAACTTTTCCTTGAGCAATACTATTTCCTCGTTGAGCTGTGTAGCATCAGCTGCTTCTGATGCTTCTTTCTTTTTCAGTTCTACCTTCAGCTCAGCATTTTCACACATTATGACATCAAGAATTTCTTGTAAATCCTTGAAGTCATTCATGACTTTCTCCACCAGATTCCAATCAGGTTGTCCTTCTGATTCAGAGACCTGCGTAGAGTGTTCGTGTGATGGTGATGGGTTAGATATGTTCTGAATTTTAGAAGTTACCTCATCATCGTCGAGTCCTTCTGTCTGTCCCATGAAGCAAGCATCCCAGTCTTGATCATCACGGGCCATGAGTGCATCTTCCTCTGAATCTGAGAAGGGCATATCATCATCTATTTTGTTGCACTCGGACTCTTCATCAGCTATATATGCTCTTCTTCTGTCAGCTGCCTTTGCTTTCAGAAGATCTTTTTCTTTCTTAGACAGTTTGGGACAGTCCTGCTTGTAGTGTCCCGGCTCCTTGCAATTGAAGCAGCCTTCCTCTGTCCGTTTTGAGGTGTCAGCTGATTTTTCATCAGCTGCTGTGTATTTGTCTCTGTACGACTTGGCGAATTTCTTGTACTTGCCTTTGCTGGTGTTGAGTCTGTTATAATTTTTCACCAACATGGCAATCTCTTCGAGTAGCTCCTCTTTGCTCATATCCTTTTTGTCCTTCTTCTTCTTGGAGGACTCAGCTGACTTTTCAGAGTTGGCTCTGAAAGCTATTTCTTTTGGAGCTGGGGTGAGTTCTCCGTCATTCTGTCTGCTTGAAGATTCTTCTTGAGTGATCTTCAAGTTGTATTCATTGGCCTTCAAGAGTGAGAACAACCTTTCTGTAGATAGATCACCCAAGTCACTTCGACTTTGATGAACTACCTTGTAAGTGTTCCATTCAAATTTGAAAGAGTTTGAAAGAACCTTTAGATTCTTTTCCCGCTGGGTATACTTCCCAGTTCTGATTGTCTCTATCTCGACGACTATGTTTGAGAACCTTAGCTCCATCGCTTCAATGGACTCTTTGGCTAGCTGCTTGAAGTTGTCGAATTTTTGGCAAGCTATTGTGAATTTGTTTTCTTTGATCTCTTCTGATCCTTCACATAGCTTGGCGAGTGTTTCCCACATTTCTTTGGCTGTCTCGCACTTGATGATTTTACTCAGGTAGGCGTTTGAGACTGTTGATGAGATGGTGTTCCTTGCGAAGCTGTCTAGTCCAGCTTGCTTTCGCTCTTCTGAAGAGTATTCTTTCTTTGGCTTGAGAGTTGGCCGGTATTCTGGTTGTCCTCCATCATGAGCAGGTACAAGTTCATTTCCTTGTTTATAAATAAGGATGGGTCCGTCTGAAATGACGTCCCACATCATGTCGTGATGCGCACACAGGAAGCTTTTCAATCTGAATTTCCAGATTGCATAGTCATCAACTGAGAAGGTGGGAAGATTCCTGTTAAGATAGGAATCCATGAAGAGATGTACAGAATGCACTAGAGTGAGTTTTTCTGAAAAACGGATCTGTTCAGTTGACCACTGACGCAGAGTTTCAAGACAAATCTCTTGATTCAGAAACAGCAGTCGATTGAACCACTGCTCTGATACCAATTGATGGTCCCGGAACGAGGTCTTCGGTGTAGAGGGGGGGTGAATACACCGAAGAGGGATTTTAAAAACTTTTATCAAGTTAAAACAGAGTTGAGTGAGAGCTCAGTTATGAGTTCAACTGACTTCTAAAGAAGATGGTCAGCTGGACTGATAACTTAGCTGGCTATGCGGAATGTGGTGGAAAGAAAAACTTAGCTCGTTCCTTTTACAAAAACTCAGAAAAACTTAGTTTCAGTTTTCAGTTTAAGCAGGTTTGAAAAATATGCAGCTGGCTGGGTCACACAGCCAGAAAGATGAAGCTTTGAAAACTTGTGCTGAGTGAATGCGGTTAGTTCTTTAAATAAGAATAAAGCAAAGACTTAATTAACGCAATAAAAAACACAGAATTTTAACGTGGTTCGGAGATAAAACTCCTACGTCCACGACCAGGTTTTAGCTGGTAAATCCACTAAGGATGACCACTTGGTTTACGAGTACCAAGCAACTTCGCAGCTCTTCCTCGAGCTGTGTTCTAACGATTCTACGGGCCTGTAGAAACTCGCACCTTTTCGGTTTTCGGGTGCGAATAACCTTACACTCGAATTTCGCGCTTCGAGACGGCGTAACCTTGACCTAACCTTTTAAGGTAAAGGAGGGTTTGGGTTTCCAACTTTGAACGAGTTCTTACAATGAAGAACTTGAAAGATGAACTCGTTCAGATCTAGGCTTTGGATTTACAATTATTACAGCCTATTGATCAGACGAAAAACTAAAGCAGTTTCTGAAATTGAACACTTAATAAGTTAAGTGCTCTTTTAAAGAGTTAGACAACCGCTGTGGAGAGCTTTTTAAAATACTTGAGAGATTCGGAAAAGTTGTAAGCTTGCGGGGAGTTTTTCGTGTCGATTCGAGGTTGAAGAGACAGTATTTATAGGTAGAGATTCAAACTAGCCGTTGGAGGACCCGTTTGAATCTTACCTACTCTCGATCCGTCGATCCGCCGTTGAGTGTATCTTCGCCGTCTTCATCATTGTGTCAGATCCTAGGTTCGCCTTTCTAGGATGCTGAGTTGTCAATCCCTTATTGGTCGAGGTATATTGACTTCCTCTGAAACCGGGATTTCTGTCTTTTGAGCTTGACTTTGAATTCAGAGCTGGATGGGTAAACTGACTTGAAGTGACGTCTTCAGAGTTAGTTCCCTTTGTGGTCAGCTCAGCTGTCTTCCTTAGACTTTGATGCAGCTCAATTTATTCTGCTCAGTTGGATCTCCTTGGCTGGATCCATTCTTCGCTTCTTGAGTCAGTCTGACTCAGCTCAGTTCTGGAGCTCGTTCGGCTAAGAGATCTTTCGGTGACTTTGGGTCCGGTGATTACTCGGTGGTCTTCTTCTATCTTCAGCTTCCAAACCTGTGAACTTAGAAAATCTAAGGCTCAAACAAGTGAGCTGGAAAACTTAACTTAGGTTTGTACAAACATCTACTAGGTTGGAGAACAGTTGGGTTTTGGAATCAAATCAAAACATTAGAATTTTCCCAACACTTCTTGTCGACATCAGTGCCTACTGTCGGCGGAAAACTAGGCTCAAAACCTAGGTGACTGAACGGGATTCGGAGGAGATCAGACCAACCAACGGTGACCTCGGCTGCAGGGTCATCTCCGTCATTGTCGTCACTGTCGTCCCGACGGGGCCTCGACGAGCTGGCCTCGTCTAAGCACTGAGGCTCAGGCTGGTGAGAACGGTAGAGAGCCTCATGGTCAGAAGGGTCGAAAACTCGAGGGATCTCGCTGGGCGGAAAGAAAGGAGCTACCTCCAGCGGAGGTGCTGGGTACAACTCTGGGACAGGAGGAACTGTAACTAGAGCTAGAGCATCTGTCGGTGGTGGGGGTGAAGAAAAACCATCCGACGGTACAGTGGGCTGAGTGGCAAAAGCACTCGGGTCGAAACCAAAATAGGACGACTGAGGATCAAAGAATACCGGCTCGGGTTCAACTGGCGGAATCATAAACGGGATGGGGTCATCCTGGGGTAGGAACTCAGTCACCTGACCCTCTGTGGGGTGGCGAGTGGGTGGAGGGTACGGTCCTGGAGGCGGTGCTGAATAGCATATGTATCGGGAGCTGATCTCGGCGATAAAACCTCAACAGTCGCCGCAGAGGTTATGGTCCCAGTACTGCTCGGTCACAAAACGAGGCACGAGCGAAGACTCATTTCATTCCTCTGGGAGAAGAGGAACTAAACGTATGATGCCCTAAACACCCGAAATATCTGTCTCGCTGATATCCATCCAAACGCGATGGAAACGTGCCAAGAACTCGGCTAAGGTCTCACGGTAACTCATCCTGATATGTTGAAACTCTCACATCGCATCATCACGACGAGGCGCTGCCATCCTATATAAGAAAATTTTTAAAAGAAATCAATCACACGGAGACTAAATACGTCTTAAAAAATCCACAGTTTTCACATACTCAATATCGCTTCCCATTGATAGTGCCAAGCTCATGTTACTTTCCAAAGACAAACAACTCACTTGCTTGCACAATTGTTCCATCATCACGCTTACGAATGCCATCACAAAACAATCTCATCAGAACCTCAGGCTCGTCACACAAGCCACAAATAAACATATATAAACATAGACATAAACATGCACATAAACACATCTCAAAATTCAATTCAAACTTTAAACTTTTAAACGTTAGAAAACTTTTAAATACGTACCTGACTTTTCGAATGAGACGAGGTGCTGGACTTTTGTTGTTTAAGACTTAACTAGTCTAGGAATTCAAGTCTAGACTAGACTCAAGAGAAAATTTTAGACTTAGAGCAGACGAGCTGCTCTGATACCACTCTGTCGCAGCCCGACTTAGAGTGAAGATGACTAAGCCGGTGGGTCCCGCGATATACATAATTTATGATTAACCAAAAGATAAGATAACGATCCAAGTTATTGAACAGGAACCAAAATACACCAAATCATACTTTCAAATCAACAAATCATGCTATCAATACAAACGGAGTCGAATCACATATTAAACAACGACATCATTATTCATGAACGGCAATTCATATATCATGATCGAACAAAGATCAACGAGAATGGTCAAGAAGCTACACCATCTCGTATCAGAGTTTAGTAAACTGAAATTTAGGGTTTAACAAACTGAATCATGGTTTAGAAATTCATAACATCAGTGACATAACGGAATAACAGAAATTTAAATAAGTTCAGAGTGTTGCAGCGGAAAACATAGTTTTGGTTACATGTATGAAGACATATAACCATGCTCTAAATTAGACTAACAACTCGAGAGCTCAACAACAAAAGCCTGTCCAGCACACTCCATCTGCATCGGAGCTAACCTGCACATTTTAGAAATAACATTCAGGGCTGAGTACTTTCGTACTTAGTGAACACGTGCAAAAAATAATTTAAAAGTTACTACTTAGAGCTATAGATTGAAGATTGCCATAAAACATAACACAAGTAGACTTTAAAAACAAACATGTGCATGCTAAAACATTTTCTTTCATTATAAGTGACTGCAGTCAAAATACTTATCATGTATGTACCAAATCTACTATCACCTAATAGTGTTGAGAAGTAGGCCTCCTTCTCAAATACTTGTAACTGGCCTACCAAAAGGAAGACGCACGATTACAAACTGTGTACACAAATCCCACCTTGCGTAGGACCGAATTTGTCTTTCCTTGGTAGATGGTAACTGTTGGTCCCGAGACGGATACCTTGGTGTAGAGTGGGGGTGAATACACCAAGGTTTAAAACTTTTCCAATTAAAACTCTTGAGTGAGCTGGCTGTGTTCGATCCAGCTGGAAGACAGCTTGATCGACACAGCTAGCTGTGTGCGGAATGTAGTGGGTTTTTGGAAAGTCCGTCTGTTACTTGAAATATATTGCAAAGCTTTGTTTCTCTTTTCAGTTAGTCAGTTTATGCAGCTTGAAAGAATGCTTATGATGAGTTAGCTGAATGCATAAATAAAGCATTAAAGAACAAAGCAATTAAACGTGGTTCGGAGAAACTACTCCTACGTCCACGACCAGAAAACCATCTGGTAATCCACTAAGGATACCACTGACTTTACGCGCAGTCAGCAAGCGTTGCAGCTTAGTTCCTCAAGCTGGATACAAGTTTACGCGTACTGTATCGAAACGTAACCAACTATTTACGGGCACAGCTGAAGCCTAACCTGTAGTTTACGGGTACTACAGAACCAACACTCGAATTGCGTGTTTCGAGCAAGCGTACCTTTACCTAACCTTTTCTGGGTAGAAGGGTTTGGTTTGGGTTTTCCAACTATGAACGAGTTCTTACAATGAAGAACTTTGAGTATAATGAACTCGTTCAAACTAGGCTTATGATAGGAAGGATTTTATGCCTAGATACTAATGGGAGAGAGCTTCAGCAGCCTGAGAATGAATAAGTACTCAGAAGGATGTAGACTGCTCGATCTTGAAGCTTTTCTGAGAGATCTTGATCTTTGGTTAGACTTCTTTCTCTGTTAATCTCTCTTGTATATTCTCTCTCTCTACGCATTCTTCTACTGATGATGAAGAAGACTTGTATTTATAGGGAGAGATTAGAACTAGCCGTTGGAAAGAGCCGTTCTGAATCTCTACCTAACTTCTGACAAGTTGGTCTTGTCTTCTTCCTTGATTTCCTTGTAAAGCAATCCTAGGTCTGACTTCTAGGTGATGAGGTGTCGAGTTCCTGATGGTCCAGGTCAGTTCTGACTTTATCTCAAGTTGACTTCGACTCTGCTGTGCTGGTGACTCTGAGCTGTCTTGAACTCTGCTGGATCTTTGACGCTGAGCTGAGTCTTGAACTCTGCTGGGTCTTGACGCTGAGCTGATTTGCCACACAATCTGGGTCTTTCCTACAGTTGTGTCTGGATGAACTTAATCGTGTTGAATCTGGATAACGTTGCTGATCACTCGACTTGGCTTGCCTTGCTGTGTACTCAGCTGGGTCCGCTTAGCTGTGTCTTCTGCTATGTCTTCTGCTGTCTTCAATGACTACCTGTAAACTTAGAAACTCTATAAGCTCAAACATGTGAGCTGGAAAAACACTTAGGCTTGCGCAATCATCTACTCAGTTGGGGTCAACTAGGTTTTGGTATCAAATCAAAACTCTATTAATTTTCCCAACAATTTCCCCCTTTTTGATGATGCCAAAACCTCAAGTTGGAAAAACAATTTACTTCATCCTTAATAGGAAACGGGGTTTTAAAAGATTAAACATTCACAGCAGGTAATCATATTCAGAGCCTGGACAAAGAGAGATTGTCTTCAGGTTGATTTTGATAAAAAGAACTTTTCATTCATAAGAGAAAATTTTACAACTTTCTAAATACAAAAATTCAAAAGAAATGATTCCCAGTTGGCTGGGTCTTCAGCTGTGCTACTTCCTCTGTTCGTCAATTTGATGGTCAGTTTTGAGACCATATCTGTTGAAGATGAATTTTTCCAACTTCCTCCATTCATCTTGATTTTTAGACTTGGAGATTCCTCTATCGCCAGCCTAGTAATGAACTTCTTTGATAATTTGGGCCTTGTCAGGTAGATTCGTTCTAGCTAAAGTGGGATGCTTTAATTGCTTGACTTTTGGAGCTTTGAGCTGGATGTTATTTCTCTTGGCAGCTAGGGCTAATGATCTTGCCATCATTGGATCTTCTTCATGAAGTTCGAGCAAGTATTCTTTGAACGCAGTTTTATGATCCATACCTTTGTATTGATTCAGGTAGTAGAATTCTTTGATGAATTCTGTTTTGCATTGTTCCCAGTTTTCATTGATTACATATGGGTTTCTCTTGTCAGATCATGGAATGCTTGAAGCTGCTTGGACTTGTTTCTTCCTAGCTTGCCTGTAGTTTAGTCTTTTCAGCAGGCTTGAGCGATTCAGCTTTCTTTTTGATAATCTTGTCCAGCTCCTCTATTTCTCTTCTTTTCTCGTTGTGAAAGTTACACAACCAGTGATAGTCCTTGTATTCTTTTGGCTTATATCCACAAGCTTTGGCGAGAGCGACCATTTTCTCTCTCCATGTCTCTTTGACTGCTGCAGTTGGCTCTTCCTCATCCAGCTCTTTAGCAAATTCGTCGATTTCTAACTAATTGGACTCAACCGGTTCTCCCTGAGTTGCAGCTTCCCTCTCAATTGTTTTTCCAGCTTCATTATCTTCCCCCTTTTTGGCATTATCAATAAGGGAGGCAGGGAGGTCAGCAACTGTTGCGTTGAGCTTGGAGAAAGCAGCTTCAACATCAGCGATCTTGGCTGAGTTGTCAGCTGTAGCGATGTTCAGCTGAGTAGCGCTGTTGCTTCCAGCTCTGAACTGAGCATCCAGATCTTTGAACAGGTTAAAAAGTTGGCGGATGTCAGAGCTGTTGGAGAGAGTAGACTTTTTGATGGCTTCCAGCTGGCTTGAAAGATTTGCTATGTCGTCGACCAGTGGAGCTTGAAGTCTTGTTACTATCTCAGGAACTCTCTTCTCTAGATGATTTAACTGATCAATGCTTTGAGAGACGAGAGATTGCTTGAGATCTAGACTTGTACTTTCTTGTAAATTTTGGGCAAATTTATGAACTTCATCAATTGTCCGCTGTTGTTCTCTAACTTGACAGTCTAGAGCTGTGAATCGCATGATGACATCGACTTGAGACTTCAGTCTGTCCTGAAAAAGAATTTCCTCAACCTCTTTAGAGATAGCTTCCTTCATGGCGGTTGAGAGCTTGACAGCTGAGTCCGTTTGGGTTTTGGATTCGTCATGACTGGGTTTGTCTGCCTCGAACTCGACCAGTGCGCGAGTGTCATCGGCAATTGGACTTGGTGGGGCGGCCGCTCTCGGTTCAAATTCGTTGCATCACCGTTTCTTCAATGATCATTACCTCAGCTGTGTTATCTGGTACAGCTTTCTTGGTAATCTCAGCTGAGACTTCTTTGGAGTTGTCAGCTCCAGAAGGTGTTTCCCATCCCGCTGCTGTAAGAAGCTTATTGGCTGACTCCCAGACGTCTGTTGGGTGTGGCTTGGGGTACTGCTGAGATACTTCGATGATACCTCTAATGAGATCATCTTGATGCAAGTATGCATCCTCCAGACTTCCAAAGCCAAAAGTGTGCTGGAGGCATGCTTCATCCGTCTTCAACTTCTCGTAGGAGAAGGTTTCTATCAGCTGCTCATTCTGGTACCAAGTTGCCATCTTGGTGGCAAGATAAAATTTAAGATCTCCGACTTTGGTGAGGGCGATATGCAGGTGAGCCAGAATTGGATACTGAGTTAGAGCACTCTTGATCCCTGCAATGCGTAAATCCTCATACATGGTTTCCATGAAAGCTGAGCCAGTGGAGTTGAATGATAGAGAGAAAGTGGAATCACTCTCCTCTGATTCTGTGGAGATTTGAGGAATTGGATCAATTGGGTTCACAGTAGGCTGTGAAGAAGCATCAGCCAACTGCGTGAGAGATTGAACTTTGGGTGATGGCTGTTTTGGTGGTGAGCTGGGATTAGTAGAAGAGGGTTCAGCTTGGGTGTCAGCTGGATGTGAAGGAGCTTCAGCCAGTTGAATATCTGCCTGCTCTTTTACAGGAGATGGCTCTTTGGTTGGAGAGCTGGGTGGAGGAGAAGGTTGTTTCGGCGGAGAGCTGTGAGGCGGTGATGGCTGGGGTGAGCTGGGATGAACAGGAATATCACCAAGTACTTGAGCGATAACCTGGGTCGGGAAAGGTGGAAGAGGTGTCTGACTCCTTGGATTATCCAGCTCGTCCTCTGAGCTGGATGACGATCCATCATTCAATCCCATCTTAGCCAGGATGTTTGATCCGAATTGATTAAAGGCCGACACTGGCTGTGGGGAGAGAATCACCATTGCTTGACTTGGAGTTGCTTCTAAAGAAGAGCTCGCCTCAGTTGGTGGAATGACAGCTGTTTTCTTTTTCTTTTCAGCTGGGCCTCTAGCTGGTTTTGGGGTCAGTTGTCTTCCTTTTTCTTTGTTTCTTCTCAGATGGAACTTCTGCCTCTGTTCCTTCCAGCTGTTTCTTGCCTTTGCTCACAGCAGGCTGTTTCTTCAGGAGATCACTGATTTGACTAATTCTCTGGAAGAGAATCTTTGTTTCTGGAAAGGGTTCTGAATCTGCCCATTTTACTGTGTGCCCTTTCACAACTTGCTCTATCAAAAACGAAATCTTAGAGCATAGATACAGGGGCTCTGAGCTTGAATATGTCGTCCTGGTAGAGTCGAACTTGATCTTCTCTGACTCCTTGACCAGTCGGTTGAGTAAGAAATCAAACCAGTTGACATTTGCGCCTTTGATCATGGCAATCATTGGCTTGAGCTTTGGAATACTGATCTCTCCTTGAGATCCAGCTATCCCAAGAATACACTTCTGCGTAGCCTGCACTTTGGCTTGAGTAGGAGCTTTGACATGCTCGCTCTGTACGGCTATGGAGAGATAAGCATCTCTTGACTGAGGAATTCATCCACTTCCTCACGGCTGTAGTCGTCTGGAATGAATTCTCCTTTGCTAGGCAGATTGAACACCTTTCACAGCATTCTGTTGAGTTTGATGTTGACGGTTGCTGAATCATACTTTCCATCAGCGCCCTTGAAGATCATATCGAATGAAGATGAGTAGAAGCCGTCTTCGTCAATGATGTTGAGGTAGAAGAGGGCAGCATCTTTCTTCAGCATAAGCTTGGGCATGGAGGTTGCCCACAGCAAGAGACCGGAGTCTGCAACAAGATCCACCATCTCTTTTAGTTCTGAAACATGGAGGTTGGAGGTGGACAGAATACTCTCAAAAGATAGTTTTGTCATTAGAGCTTCAAACTGGTTCATCCCTACGGTTGATTTCTTGGGTGCCATTTCTGCAATCTGTTGATTTTGATCGTGTGAAGAAATTGTAGAAAATGGATAGAGGTTTTGAAGATTTGAAATTCGCAGAGATATAGATGAAATATGAAAGAATCCGCGTATCTTTTCCATATATATCAGCTGCCATAATGGATCAACGGTTGAGATTGAAACAGCTGATATTCTGATCAATGACTGGGAGAGATTCACTCATCACGTTTTGCTGACGTGCTTACGGCGAGTGTATTACAACCGCGCGTGAGGCAGTTCAAACGTTTGACGTTCTGCCTTGATCCTACCGTGCTACAGTACTCTGCAAACTTTATAATTAATGCGATGGAAAAGGAAACTTATCAAACAATTTAACTAAGGAATATATGCCCGCTTAAAATAAGAATTCAAAATAATTGGACTTAAATAGCATATTCCTCAATAAATGCATAAGACGCAAACCGGTCAGCTTGGACATAGAAGTCAACTGATACCACGGCGGTCTTTTCCTTTGCTTGACTGAGTTTTCTCCTCAGCTG
This sequence comes from Agastache rugosa, assembly GCA_031470985.1. Classification (NCBI taxonomy): domain Eukaryota; kingdom Viridiplantae; phylum Streptophyta; class Magnoliopsida; order Lamiales; family Lamiaceae; genus Agastache; species Agastache rugosa. The sequence goes on from CM062607.1 coordinate 22,317,846, forward strand.
AGTATCTGGTGATTAGCTTGATTTTCCTTCAGCTGAGTTCCTTTGAGCTCTGCGACTGATGTCCAGCTGAGCTTGATTAGCCTTCATCTGGGTAATCCTTCTGAACTGAGCTTTGAGATCCAGCTGAGTTTGTTCCCCCTCAGCTGGATGATTTTTCTTCATCCGGATTGAGCAGTCCAAGTAATTCACGCATCATCTTGATTTAGATTTCAGCATGTTGTGCTTCTGTGTGAATTTTAATTCCCAACAACGGTGTCCTTCAGATGTTGGGAAATCTCTTTGGTGCTTTTCTTTCGTCAGCTGGGTTAGAGAATCAGCTTGATTGCTCCACTGGATCAGGTTTCTCTTCAGCTGGTGATTCCAGCTGAGTTTTATCTTGGTGAGTGCATCCTGCTGGGTATTCTACTTGCTTTTTGTTCTCTTTCCAGCTAAGTAGAGTTCCCCCTTGATTTGATAGCAGGTGGTTTTTTTTTCTTCAGCTGCATCCTACTTCTTTTGAACGAATTTTCTCATCATTGGCTCATTCATTTGATAAGGTCAGCTGTCCCAAATCCAGCTGATTCATCTGCTGCTTCTGAATTCTTCTCTTGAGACCAATGTACTCAACAGTGAGACTGGCCGAGTTTTTAGTTTTGTATCCAAAATTGCCTTTATTTCACTGGTCCTGGCCACTAGTAGGTTTCTTCATTTTCTTCATCGGTTGATTCCCTAAGATGTTTCAGACATCTTAATCAGAGCAGTCATCCTCATCTGAGTCGGAGAAGGAGATTTGATCATCCTCCATTTCGCTCGCTTCGAGTCCTTTATCCTTTCCCCGGAAAGATGAGTCAGCTAGGTTTCTCTTTGGGTCAAGTTCCTTGTCGTGATGAACCTTCACGATCTTCTTGTACTTTTTCTTGCTATGATCCAACCTATTGATGCTCCGTACGAGCATGGCAACTTCTTCGTGTTATTCTTCTTTGCTCATATTTTTGTGCTCCTTGTTGGTCCTTCCAAGCTGAGCTGATTGAGCTGATTGAGTTGATCTTCCTGATTCTGCACTGAGAGCCTATCTCCTTTGCTTTAGAAGTCAGCTCTGTTTGAGATATCTGGCTGGATGATTCTCCGTTTGTGATCCCCAGATCAAATTCGTTGGCTTTCAGGATGGAGAACAATTTTTCCGTCTCCATGCTGCCAAGATCAGTTCTGCTTTGGTGAACCACTTTGTGTGTACACCATTCTGAGGAGAGAGCTGCAAGAACTTTCAAGTTCTTATCTCGAACTGTATATTTTCCAGTTCGGATCGTCTCGATCTCGATGACGAGGTTGGAGAATCTGAGCTCCATTTGCTCGATGGACTCACAGGGGAGTTGCTTGAAATTGTCGAATTTCTGGCATGCAACTGAGAACTTGTTCTCTTGAATTTCCTCTGAGCCTTCACACAGCTTGGCTAGAGTGTCCCACATCCCCTTAGCTGTCTCGCAGTTGATGATCTTGCTGAGATAAGCGTCCGTCACCGTTGACGAGATGACGTTGCGAGTGTAGCTGTCCAATCCAGCTTGTCTTCTTTTTTCTGGAGAGTACTCCCTTTTGGGCTTCACAACTTGCCGAAGTACTGGTTCAGCTCCAGGTATGGTTTCTGCTTCTCTTTCTGACTTCATGATGATGATGGGTCCGTTAGTGATAACATCCCACATCATGTTGTGTTGTGCGCACAGAAAGCTTTTGAGTCGGAACTTCCAGATCTGATAATCATCGACAGAGAATGTCGGAAGATTCCTGCACAAGGAAGATTCCATGACAGTATGCAATATAATGATTTTAAAAAGATTTTGAAACTTTGAAGGATCTGTTCAGGTGACCACTATCAGCAAAGAAGCTGACTTGACACAGATACAGTGATCTTTTGAACCACTGCTCTGATACCAATTGTTGGTCCCGAGACGGATACCTTGGTGTAGAGGGGGGTGAATACACCAAGGTTTAAAACTTTTCCAATTAAAACTCTTGAGTGAGGTGGCTGTGTTCGATCCAGTTGGAAGACAGCTTGATCGACATAGCTGGCTGTGTGCAGAATGTGGTGGGTTTTTGGAAAGTCCGTCTGTTACTTCAAATGTATTGCAAAGCTTTGTTTCTCTTTTCAGTTAGTCAGTTTATACAGCTTGAAAGAATGCTTATGATGAGTTAGCTGAATGCATAAATAAAGCAGTAAAGAACAAAGCTATTTAACGTGGTTCGGAGAAACTACTCCTACGTGTCCACGACCAGAAAACCATCTGGTAATCCACTAAGGATACTATTGACTTTACGCGCAGTCAGCAAGCGTTGCAGCTTAGTTCCTCAAGCTGGGTACAAGTTTACGCGTACTGTATCGAAATGTAACCAACTGTTTACGGGCACAGCTGAAGCCTAAGCTGTAGTTTACGGGTACTACAGAACCAACACTCGAATTGTGCGCTTCGAGCAAACGTACCTTTACCTAACCTTTTCTGGGTAGAAGGGTTTGGGTTTAGGTTTTCCAACTATGAACGAGTTCTTACAATGAAGAACTTTGAGTATAATGAACTCGTTCAAACTAGGCTTATGATAGGAAGGATTTTATGCCTAGATACTAATGGGAGAGAGCTTCAGCAGCATGAGAATGAATAAGTACTCAGAAGAATGTAGACTGCTGGATCTTGAAGCTTTTCTGAGAGATCTTGATACTTGGTTAGACTTCTTTCTTTGTTGATCTCTCTTGTATATTCTCTCTCTCTACGCATTCTTCTATTGATGATGAAGAAGACTCATATTTATAGGGATAGATTAGAACTAGCCGTTGGAAAGAGCCGTTCTAAATCTCTACCTAACTTCTGACAAGTTGGTCTTGTCTTCTTCCTTGATTTCCTCGTAGAGCAATCCTAGGTCTGATTTCTAGGTACTGAGGTGTCGAGTTCCTGATGGTCCAGGTCAGTTCTGACTTTATCTCAAGTTGACTTCGACTCTGCTGTGCTGTTGACTCTGAGCTGTCTTGAACTCTGCTGGATCTTTGACGCTGAGCTGAGTTGCCACACAAGCTGGGTCTTTCCTACAGCTGTGTCTGGATGAACTTGATCGTCTTGAATCTGGATAACGTTGCTGATCACTCGACTTGGTTTGCCCTGCTGTGTACTCAGCTGGGTCCGCTTAGCTGTGTCTTCTGCTGTCTTCAGTGACTACCTGTAAACTTAGAAACTCTATAAGCTCAAACATGTGAGCTGGAAAAACACTTAGGCTTGCGCAATCATCTACTCAGTTGGGGTCAGCTGGGTTTTGGTATCAAATCAAAACTCTATTAATTTTCCCAACAGTAACATACAAAAATACTTTAAACATTGGCAAGTCAATCAATTTAAAAACATCACATAATCATAATCATATAGTCACATTCGACATTTCTTTAGTTTAGAAAGCCCACCTGTATCGAAGTCGCTGAACTAAGCTCTACTTCTCGATTCCCCTTCACTTACAGGTCCCGCTCGATCCTTCAATTTAAAATTAGGTTTCACATAAGAGCGAGAAAAGTAAATCGAAGAATGAGGGATGCTGCTTCGAAATTATGATCTTTGTCGGCTTTCTAGGGTTTTCTCTCGACAACTATCACTTAAACTTTTCTATCTTAAATCTTACTCCCTCCGTCCCGCCATAAGTGGCCACATTTCCTTATTGGGCTGTCCCATCATAAGTGGCCACTTTCCTAATATGGAAACACCCTCTCTCACACAAAAGATGTGGGCTCCACCACTTTTTATCTTTTTACTCTTTAAACACTCTTCTCCTAAATTCCCGTGCCCAAAAGAAAGTAGCCACTTATCATGGGACGGAGGGAGTAGCTCTTAAACATTCACTAATTCAAATATAACTTCTAAAATATAAGTAAACATATACTCCCTCCGTCCCATTATTTTTGTCTTATTTCTTTTGGGCACGAATATTAAGAAGAAGAGTGTTTAAAGGGTAAAAAGATAGAAGGTGGTGGAGCCCACAACTTTTTGTGAGAGAAACATATTTCCTTTTATGAAAACAGGACAAGAATAACTGGACAGTCCAAAAAGGAATACAAGACAAGAATAACGGGACGGAGGGAGTACTTTATTTCTAATCCTTTCATCTTACTACTAACATTTATTAACTTATAAACTTATACTACTTTCATCATTAATCACACCATCATAACATAAGCACATGATATTTCATCAACATATAATGTACATAAATAATCAACATATCATATCATCAATATCTCATTTACATTCAAGTATCATGTTAACATTTAAATTCATCGATAATTAAATTTGCTATTTAAGCATCATTAGAAATCAACCTCATCTTAAATATATAATTAACAATTGATTTCATCATTAACATATGATTAACAATTAAACTTATCATTAGTATATTATTAACAATTAAATTCATCATCAACATATTATTAACAAATTAACAATTTATCTCATCATTAACACTTAATTAACAATCAATCTCATCATTAGATTGTAATTAACAATTAATCTCATCATTCACTATTCATTATCAAACTTAGTACGTTTTCGACTCGACAAACGAGCTCCGAAAATTCTCAAATTAATTTTATAAGCTTATTATATCATATTAATCATAATTACACAATCACATCATCAAACAAAGAAATCTATACGTATAAACCTTCGACTTCGAAAAATAGTCGGAAAATAGAAAAATTTCAAAACTTTGTATTAAAATTCCGAAAAATTCTACGTCACTTAATTTTTAACGTAGATTTCATTTCTATCATTATTTTCTTAATTAAAAATCAAATACATGGCTGTAATATACATATATATTTCGGCACTTTTTAAATAATTGGGATTAAAATCCCAATTTCATTCTAATCACTTCCAAACATGTTAATTTAATTCATAAACCTCAGTTATAACATAATTTCTTAAATAGCTTGAAGAAAAATCAAAACCCTACACTAAAAGTTTCGACTTTTTCATCTTTAGGGTTTAGAAAATTTTATTTTTCTTCAATTCCACTTCTAACATGCTTAGAAATAATTCTTGAGGCTAATTACATCATTAGTTAATCCAATTATACTTTAAATAAAAAAAGCCCTAAATTTTAGTAAACTTAAATTTTCAAAATTCTTTAATTGAGCTCTAAAAATTCTCAATAATTCACCATAAGCTTATTTCAACATTATAAACATTAATCCATCATCAACTTCACCATAAAAATTCATCATCAAAAATTCCCAAATCAAGAACCCTAATATTTTCGAATTAAATAGAAATTTGAGCAAGGATGATTCAATTCATTCAATCCATGTACAAACATGTTTAATAATACCATATAAGATCAATTAAATCATCAATTTAATCATCGAAGATCAAAATCAAAATTTCATAATTTTAGCCCTAAATTTTTGGCTATTTCAAAATAAAAATAAAATTGATCAAATCTTGATAAATCAAACCATCTAACATGCTTATAAACATCATAGGAGCTCATAGAAATCATCAAATTGATCATACAATCAAAGGATCAATAACCCCTAATTTAATCAATAATTTCGAAAAAAAATAGGAAATTAGGTTTAGGGTTTGATTCTTCTTAAATTGATGCTAGAAATGAGATCTAGATCATGGTTTTAACATCATAGTTGAAGATAAAATCATCTATCCTACTTCATGAAAATTTCGAAAGTTTTGGAAGAGGAAGAGATGGATTTTTTTTGTGCTCAATCTTGAGCTAAGAGTTTGATCTAACCTTCTTGGATGAAATGGATGCTTGATCTTTTAAATCCTTGAGCTTGAATCCTTGATCTTGCTTAACAATGGTGGATGTGTGTGTTTGTGTGTGTGATATGCGTGTGTGTGTTGAGAGTGCCGAGAGGGAGAGAGTGAGATGAGTGTTAGATGCTTTACATTAATTAGATATTAGACACAAATCACTATTTCAATAATTAGATGTTGGGAGGAAATCCTTAAGTTAGATTTAGTTAGTACATATAATATCTAAATTAAGATATTGTTAGATTTTTTCATTTAATTTAATAAATACTTAGTATCTAACATGGGATTCCTTTGTACTATCAATATTCCATGTAGATATTGTTAGATTTAATTAAATAAAAATTAAATAAAAGCTTATTTGATAAGCTTAATCTAAAATATCTAGCATATTATCTTATTTAAGTAAGTAATTAATTAATTCTCTAATTAATTACTTAGGCATCATTTAATTATTAATTAAAATCGTCTCGGCTCTAGATAATAAATTCTCGAGCTCTATATAATTTATTAGGGTTTCTCCAACCCTAATTTAAGCTTTCTCGAGAAAATTCCGAAAATAAAATCCGGACAAAATAGATTTGCCAGAGAAATTCTACGATCTCCGGAGAAATAAAATCTTTCAAATAAAGTTCAAACATATAAGCACATAATCATAAACACATTCGACAACTTATCTCAGATTAACCGGGAAGAGATACATTCTTAAATTACTTATTTTACTTACTTTCTTTACTTCGGCAAATTAGAGCTGCCGAAATATTTTTATTGCCGGGACTTAATTTCTTTCTAAATTCTCACAGCTTAATTATCTCAGGCGAAATTTTAATTAATCCTAAGTCCGATTAAGAAAAAGCGGGGTATTACAGAGTTGCCATTTAAGAAGGGTTCAGGCTTTCTTTTCCAAGACTTGTGACAGAGGTTTGTGATTATTATTGCATATCGCTAGCTTAAGTAATGCCGAATGCTTGGCGAGTCCTACTTGCTATTGAGTTGTTTTGGGAGATAAATTCGATAGAGTTTTCCGATGATGAAGTTCTTACTACTTATAAGTTGAAAGAGTGTAACAAGGACATTGGGAGGTACCAATTGAATTCTAAATCTATCCGGATGCCTTTCATCCCAAAATTGAAAGATTGTGACAAGCATTGGAAGGGCCGATATTTCTTTCTTCCATTTGATTCATTAGAATTGCCGTCTGATTGCCATGTATCTCGCACATGGGCTGTTGCGAGTGAGTGCCCTTGTGCGGGTAGTTTGCAAGTTTTAATTTTATTTTAGTGTATATGGTGTTGGCTGATTAACTTATGCCCTTTTTTTTTGTTATCACATGTTGTATTGGCATTAGGTTTGAGTCGCAAAGGAGGGAGGTGACAGCTAGAAGGATAAGGAAGTTCCTCAGTCATTCGAAGGATAGTCGTCGGTGGGAGAATATTCTTATCGAAGCTAATTTAAGAGGGAGTAATTTGTGGCGGTTAGTTCCACTTCATCAGGAAGGTATAGTTATTCTGCTGCCTCGTACAAACCCTTGGTTCTTGATTCTTAATCGAACCGCTGAGCGTCTATATTCAAATTCTTCTCTTTCTCTTTTTTCTGATTTAACTCCGGTTGAGAGAGCTTTCGCAGATTACATCATGTCTCATACTAGAGATATTCCTTTGGGTGGTGATGATGCTATTGAGATTTTCAAGGAAAAAATGGCAGCTAAAGCTGTTGTTGCTAAGGGGAAGTTCGCTGTAGTAATTCATCCTTCTTCTCCGATCCAGAAGAAGAAGAAAAGAATGGCCATAGTCGAGAATTCTGATTGGTTTACTAATGATATTCATCTCAACTTTCCACATTCTGCTTCCGCCTACTCGAACTTTGGTAGCTGCTGAGGTTGGTAGATTACTATAGCCTAAAGATAAAGATAGGCTTGAGAATCTTGGTCCGGCAAATGCCATCAAGTATGGTGTCGCCACGTTTTCCAGGTATGAGAAATTTCTACTGATTGTTTAAGCTGACAAGTTAATATAATCATATTTATAATGCTTGAGTTTCGATTTTTCCTTTTGGCAGAGTATGCAGACATTATTATTTTTATCTAATAAAGTAGATGAGCTATGTGGTCAAGTGAAGACGTTGAAGGCTGAGAAGAATGCGCTCCAAGCTGAGAAGACAAGGTTTACGTCCAACAAGCTAGAAGCGGATAAGCTCCTTGCCGAGCTACGGGTGCAACTGAGCGCTCGGGATTCCGATGTTAGTCGTTTGTAGACTGAGGTAGAGTCCCTCAACGCCATTGTTGCTGGAGAGGAAGAGAGACTTTACATGGCAGCTATGGAAGCCGAGATTAAGCTCAAGGCCAAGATGATGGAAGATTATCAGAACGGGTATGCTGAAACCTGGAATGCTGAAAAGATTTTTGCTGCTCGCGATGAACTAGAACGAATCACTGCTTTAGATGCTATTCCGACAGAAAAGTTAGGCGATATTCTTGGCGACATGATATCTGAAGATCGGGCGCAAGATGAGCAGCAGGTTGGCGGAGCAGAGGAGAACTGATTCCACTTTAGTTTTGTATGTTTTTGCATGACTTATGACTTTGCTATGTTTGCTTAGGCGTATGTGCCTACATCTTTTAGCATGTATTATTGACTCCGCTACTTATAGGGATTGCTGACCCCCAGATTCTCCCAATCTAAATCCTTACTTGATGTATGGGTGTAGATTTATTTTGTTAAATCTATGGCGGCCTATCCGTCTGGAGCGTACCCAATCTATTTTTTTTCTGGCATGCCGTATTGGTTCAACTTCTGTTTGATAATTTTATCTTAAATAATCTATGTATAAATAGAACTGAAATCTTGCCAACTGTGACAGCAAGGTCTGGAGCGACAAATGACATCGATGATTGAAAGGAAGGACGACATTTATCATATTCGATGGTGCCGACGAGTCCGACGATAGTGCCTCGAAGCCCATGGCTGTAGATAGGCGAGAGAAATGAGATATTGAGTAGTTTGGCCGGCTATTTTAGCATGTCAGGTATGTTGGAACGGCTAGTGAAAGCCGATCCTTTTTGCCCACGGATCTATTTCGGATATCTAACTCGACATACAAGAATCATACTTAAACATGCTCCTATATAATTTAAATACAACCATACAAGGTGTTCGAGATATCGTTCTCTTGGATTTGGAGCTCGTGGAACGATTCCACTAGTTGATCTTCTAGAATGTGCCCCGTCTCGATCTCGGATGCTACGTGGATAGCAATCTTCAAGATCTACAAGATGCTCCAAAACCCGCACAACTTTTTTCTCTCTCTAACCCTTTTGGTGGCTAACAAGAATGAAGGTATTAGCTTAGGGTTTCTAGAGAGCTTGTAGTTTTTATTTGTCAATCCATGGGCCAAAGCCCATTAAGACATAGTGGTGATTTGGGCTTGAAGTTGTAAGACATTTGGGCCATACTAGGGATCTACTAGAAAGCTAGAGTTATGCCTCATACATGCTTTATCCTATTATTTAAGCCCAAAATAATTATAAACATATAATCACTAATTCATTCCACTAAAGAATTAGTGATGCACTGCCGCTCTAGCCCACTGATGAATCAGGACTTCTAATTTTAACTTCGATAATCCCCATATTTAAGATGTCGAACATTCATTAATTAATTAAAGCTACTGACAGCTTAAATTAATTAATATCTTTAATTCCTTAAGTAGTACCACTCAATATTATTATCGTACCAGATAACTAAATCCACCTGCAGGGTTTAGTACGATAAACTTAATGAGCTCCATAAGGGAATGTCATCAACCTGGGGTCTCCAAGACATGGTTCTCTAATACAGTAAATTAAGTATCGAACAAATGCTACTGTCACCCATGATAGAGGCATATTGAGCTAACTCATAACTCTCACCCATGGTAAGTCAAAGTGACAGAAAGACACTTGAACACACATAATAACTTATTAGCATTTAGATCTATCGAGTCACCGAGACCTTGGTTCTTCTCAAACGGTCAGAATAGAAGAACACGTCTCACTGCGATTCTTTCAATACGTAGACATACGTATTAGTATAAACAAGTAGTCAAGATAAACTATTTTCTATTTTATACTATAGCCTAAACCAATAACTTGTCCAAAGTTATCTCAGGCGTGAATACTGATTAATATCTCATGAAAAATTGGTTAAATGATCTTCTATGATCTACAACACACCATTAAATCTATAATACGAGCTAATGGGTCATGATGAATTATGCGACAAATAATCAAGTCAGATATGAGAGAAATAGCGGAAATAAAAACCGTGTATACAAGCATAAAATGTTTGCTTTACAGTATACAAGCATAAAACGTCTTTAAGCACTAAAACATAATCAGAATTTGAAAATCTGAGGCGCACATCTCCCACTGCAACAGCTGCTACTTCCGCAGCGTTGCCTATGGAGATGGTAATCTCGCCCTCACTCAGCTTCCTTGTCTGCAGGAACCCCTGCAGGGTGTAACAAACATGATCAGTTGCTCCTGTATCAACTACCCATGATTGGGTGGAGCAGGTTGCTAAACATGTCTCAGTTACAAGAGCGAGATGCGTACCCTTGTTACCTGACGTGGCTGTCGTTTAGCTCACGCAAAATGAATTTATAGTTTCCTATGTCCACAACAGGCTTAGCCAGTGGCAGGTATAGGGTCGAACCTAAGTGATGAAATCCAGCCAAGGCATTTTCGAGCGGTAATGCCAAAGCTTCAAGAGATGCCATTGAAGATATTCCTGCTCGAGATTGCTTGGTTACTTCTACCATGATGATTAGTTGATGCAGCCCGTAGTCCGATCCAAGTTCCTGTTGGGCCAATCACGAGAGATCGAGCAAAGAAGTTCAAGAAAGTGCTAAGTGGATTGGTTGAAAAAGTTTGGGCTCAAGAATTGTCAAAGAAGCCCATTGGAGAAGATGGAGATGGAAGCCCAAGATTAATTAATTTAATATCTTATGTTTGGGCTGATCCATGAAGACTCGTAGTTTAGTTAATTAGTCGTTTTTGTTATTTTATTTGTTATTTTCGTGAGTTTATTTAGGGTGACCAAAATTAGGTCTTAGTTGAGTCAGTTTTGACTTTTATCCTTTGTTTTGACTAAGGATTTGTTTCCTTTTTAGATTAGGAGTTATTTTCCATGTTTAGTTTCCTAGTTGAATTAGGTTTTCACCTCTATATATAGAGGGTTTTGTTTTGGACGAAACTTAGACAATTTTGAATCAGAAATCTCATTGATCGATTTGTCTCACTGTTTCGTGCTTCGGTTCACGTTTTTCCATCGGTTCTTGGTAGAGTTTGTTGTTGGCAACTACAAGCTTGAAATCAACTGTCTCGTTTGTGATATCCAGTCGTATCCGGGTTAGACAAGCCACGAAGATCGCTCCACAGACGCGTTTCGGATTCAAGTAGATCCGGGGTTCGTTTCGGGTAAGTTCTTCATCCTATTTCTTCGTCCTCTTCATCCAGCCATCACGACCTTGTTCTATCCTCCATATACTGTCCATATCATCCACATATTCACGCCAAAACCAGATCTTCTCCCGCAAATCCGCTGTTCCCAAGTTTTAACCTAAAATCGATCCAAAAGTTAGTCCCGTGCTAAATCCTAAACCCCTCGTGCGAATTGGCTGAATTTTTGATATGTTGTTACTGACTTCAATTTATAATTTGTGTTAAAATTTGAGCTTAATAGAAGTTGTTTTGCTATAGTTTCTAATCGAGTCTTCTGTTAGGGTTTTAGTCTTCGTTTTGGCATTGTTCTGTGTTTCGTTCTTGTTTCTGTTCAATTTTTGATTTAGATCAGTATATTAGGTGTTTTAATCTCTTTTAGTTCAGTTTGTTATTGGATTGAATCAACCTTGTCGTTGACATTGTTCGAGTCTTTGCTTCCGCGTTTTGATTGGTCGTATCATAAATTTTGGTATCAGAGCCACGTAAGCTATTGTTGGTCGTGGATCAATCCAATTTGGTGTGACATTCTAGGGGCAAAAGTGATCGACTAAGTTTTTTAAAAAAAAAAGAAGAAGAAGAAAACGAAAAAAAATAAGTAGAAGTCGAAGCCCTAGGATTGGATCACAGAATTCGTGAATTTTATTGTTTTGAATCTTCATAATCTTGATTGCAGTTTGTTTGAATCGTGTGTCTTCTTTGTTGGGTAGAGTTGTTGTCCTTCGTCGACTAACGATTGGGGACGTCGTATTGCATTTTTATTTCGCCTGTTCTTGTTTTTTTTTTGGAATCTGGGTTGTCGAATTTTTGGTGGCTTAGATATTCAGTCATCTTGGTCTAATAGGATTAATTTGTGTTGTCCTAGTTCTATTAGGATTTGGATTTATTGCTTTCCTAGTTTGGGTCAAATCTGTTTCCTAATTTTAATTGAAATTAGTAACAACTGTCCATTCGAAATTCATCCACATTCTTTTAATTTTCGGCCTTCCCTACCCTTTTTCCTTGCCTAACCGAACATTGTACAGCCCTTGATACCGAAAATCCCATCCCAATCCAATTTCCTTTTCAATTTTCGATTTTTTCATCTTTTCACTATAACTTTTGCTCCCGAAGCCCGATTTTTGCCCATAATACCATTCCGGAAGCGGAACGACGTTCTGAGAAAGACATTTGGGCTTTTTTGGCCAAATTCTTTCATCTTCTAGGTGAAATCGCCCTCCGAACTTTTTCGGTTTTTCTGATTTTTGAATTTTTTTCATTTTTTTTGTTCAAACCCTTTCTCCTACACCCCACGCCTTGCCTACACTTACCATTACAGCCCTCTTCGTGGTCTCATTGCTATCCCGTGGTCCTCTGGAAGTTAAGTCCGAGCTCTTGACTAAAGCTAAAGAGTTGACGACAGATTCTGCCGGGAAATCTTGTGTAGTTAATTTAGTTTCCATTTTTCTTCATACTTATACACTGAGTGACATACACGAGTGGTAAAAATCTGAGAGAACAAACGAGTGATTGTGAGGAACTGTGAGGTCCTTTATTTCTTTTACGTTTGTTTGTTCACTGTACAGGTTTTATGGATCCAGGCAAGATGCCTCAGTCTTCCGGCACCCAGCCTGAATGGGACGCCAAGAATCACTTTGATGCCCTAGATCAAAGTATCCAAAAAGGTTGCCAAGCAATGAAGGATACTATGGCACAAATCATGGTTAAATTTGATCAATTCGATGATTTATATGGACGCCGACGACCATCTCATGCGACGCCAAGTGCAAAGGATCCGTGGGTTAGAACTAAAACTTCTACACCTAGATCTGAACCACAACGATTCCAAGTTCAGTCCAGACAGTCCATTCGTCGTTTTGAGCAGTCTGCACCACAGTCTAGTCGCCGAGCTGAAGCTAGCTCATCCACTCCCATTCGAGCTAATCCTACACGACCATACAATTACAATCAGCCGATGATTGACACTCCAATCCGAGCCCGAGATACGCATTGCCGTGAATGCAAAGGATGGGGTCACTTTGAAATCTATTGTCCAAACCAATGTGATGCATTTATCTACTTCGAATCAGCCAGTAAACACGAGCTCAAACTGAGTGTACCCACTGAAACTGTCACCCTTTCTGAAGATTCGATGTATGCAGCCAAATTCAGTGAAAAAGATGCATCTATTGCAGTTGTGGCAGTACCTGAAGTTGCAGAATTAGATCCTACATTATCCGATGACGCAGATCACCAGTCGAATTCAGACATGATAAGTAGAGCTACAATTGCGTCCCAGCCCATATGCATTGATCAAGCACTTGATCAAGCTAACTCTGATTGTCAGATAGATGAAGTCTCAAATTCTCAAGTGGAGGTTGAAGTTGAGTTCGAAGAGAAATCAAGTTTACCAAACCCTAGCCCTAGCTTCGACGATGTTTCGAGCAATTCATTGGAGAAAGAAGAAGAAAAACTGAAGTTAGAGCATGTTGATGTTCCATGTGAAGATCAGTCAATTGTTAAGGAATCATCCAGCCCTGACCATATTTACTTAAAAGACATGCTACTTCAGATCGAAAAAGATTTTTTCATTCATAATGGGAACTGGAATTCGAGGACGAATTCTTTTGAGCAGGGGGGGAATGATGAAATCCAGCCAAGGCATTTTCGAGCGGTAATGCTAAAGCTTCAAGAGATGCCATTGAAGATATTCCTGCTCGAGATTGCTTGGTTACTTCTACCATGATGATTAGTTGATGCAGCCCGTAGTCCGATCCAAGTTCCTGTTGGGCCAATCACGAGAGATTGAGCAAAGAAGTTCAAGAAAGTGCTAAGTGGATTGGTTGAAAAAGTTTGGGCTCAAGAATTGTCAAAGACGCCCATTGGAGAAGATGGAGATGGAAGCCCAAGATTAATTAATTTAATATCTTATGTTTGGGCTGATCCATGAAGACTCGTAGTTTAGTTAATTAGTCGTTTTTGTTATTTTATTTGTTATTTTCGTGGGTTTATTTAGGGTGACCAAAATTAGGTCTTAGTTGAGTCAGTTTTGACTTTTATCCTTTGTTTTGACTAAGGATTTGTTTCCTTATTAGATTAGGAGTTATTTTCCATGTTTAGTTTCCTAGTTGAATTAGGTTTTCACCTCTATATATAGAGGGTTTTGTTTTGGACGAAACTTAGACAAATTTGAATCAGAAATCTCATTGATCGATTTGTCTCACTGTTTCGTGCTTCGGTTCACGTTTTTCCATCGGTTCTTGGTAGAGTTTGTTGTTGGCAACTACAAGCTTGAAATCAACTGTCTCGTTCGTGATATCCAGTCGTATCCGGGTTAGACAAGCCACGAATCGATTTGTCTCACTGTTTCGTGCTTCGGTTCACGTTTTTCCATCGGTTCTTGGTAGAGTTTGTTGTTGGCAACTACAAGCTTGAAATCAACTGTCTCGTTCGTGATATCCAGTCGTATCCGGGTTAGACAAGCTACGAAGATCGCTCCACAGACGCGTTTCGGATTCAAGTAGATCCGGGGTTCGTTTCGGGTAAGTTCTTCATCCTATTTCTTCGTCCTCTTCATCCAGCCATTACGACCTTGTTCTATCCTCCATATACTGTCCATATCATCCACATATTCACGCCAAAACCAGATCTTCTCCCGCAAATCCGTTGTTCCCAAGTTTTAACCTAAAATCGATCCAAAAGTCAGTCCCGTGCCAAATCCTAAACCCCTCGTGCGAATTGGCTGAATTTTTGATATGTTGTTACTGACTTTAATTTATAATTCGTGTTAAAATATAAGCATAATCGGAGTTGTTTTGCTATTGTTTCTAATCGAGTCTTCTGTTAGGGTTTTAGTCTTTGTTTTGGCATTGTTCTGTGTTTCGTTCTTGTTTCTGTTCAATTTTCGATTTAGATCAGTATATTAGGTGTTTTAATCTCTTTTAGTTCAGTTTGTTATTGGATTGAATCAACCTTGTCGTTGACGTTGTTCGAGTCTTTGCTTCCGCGTTTTGATTGGTCGTATCACTAAGGGAGTTGATCGTAGCCTTCTCTCTCGTAACCGGCGTCACTAAAAAGGGTTTTGGTTTGGTCTGAACTGTTCCGTCTCTGGTCTATACGGTATGTAAATAATAACTAAAATCTAAGACCAAATAAATCAAATAAAAGGGCAAAGCTCGAATATGACTTGAATCATCAAACATGAATATGGATTCGATCATAGATCTAAAGAATTCCCCCACACGCACATATCAATTGGTTATAGCCCCAGAACAAAGTTTCCCCCATTGTCACGGTGTCACGTGCCTCTTTGCCCAGAACCAATATGTCTTTTCAGTGTAAAATGAGTAAAGTCTATGACGATTATCTCTCATCTAATCCAGATGCATTACCCTATGATGGCTTTTCGATTGGGCTTTGCCCATACAGCATTCAGATTTAGACAGACCCAATATGGCCAAAAGCATGCGCAAAGGCATACGACCACTCACCCACATCAGTCATACGATCGAATGCAAGACATCCCTCTCAACATTTTCCCCGACTTTACTTGTGATTTAAGCCTATCAATTAATTAGTGGCCAGTTAACTTACCGATTTGCCCAGACCGTATTTTAATCAGACCTAATGCTTCGGGAATATATGCATGCAGTTTGATACGTCCAAATCAGATCTCATGAAACTCTACATATTCATGCTCAAATCATCTTATCATATCCAAGCCTTGATTAAGCTAGACATAATTGAAAGGTAAATGACAACAAAGGTAAAAGAAAACATTACTTGAATAAAATAAAATGCTTAGAGCATCCAGCAGAGTACTATGGTCAAACGACCATGGAAAAACATAAGCAGAAAATAAAAGACGTTTGCCCGTAGGCCTAGTTCTGCTCACACTCTCGAAAATAAATGCAAGCTAGTTACAGCTGAGAATGTATCCTCGAATTGGCTTGCAAGCATCTCTTTATATAGGAAATGAGTTAGGTTTTCGGATTGGCCCAGCCCAAAAGATAGGCTGTTGTGGACTTTCCTTATTTAACATGATCTGCCCTGATCTCTTTCCTTATCAGCACAAGATTTAATTTGATGGAGATCTTCTATATAAGGATCAAAATCCTTCCATCCTTATTAGTTGCTGCTCTCACAAAGCGTCCACTCCTCTGCCCTCAACTGGTTGTCCTTTGATCACAACGTCTTTATGCCTTGCTCCAGCTTTGCCCAGATGATCGCCCTTCTCTAGTTAAGAATTTAATCAACTCAGCTGGAGTAGAAGTTGAA
Source organism: Agastache rugosa (assembly GCA_031470985.1). Taxonomy (NCBI): domain Eukaryota; kingdom Viridiplantae; phylum Streptophyta; class Magnoliopsida; order Lamiales; family Lamiaceae; genus Agastache; species Agastache rugosa. Next base: position 22,334,349 of record CM062607.1, read on the forward strand.
TCAGTTCAGCTGGATTAGGATTTGATTCAGCTCAGCTGGAGTATTCATATCTCGATCCTTCCTCTGCCTCTTAGCTAGTTCCCTGCAGCTCATAGCTTGCACATTCTGTCTTGTACTTGCTTTGCCCACGTCATTCTTCAAAGGTCCGAATTTCGCACGGTACTTAGATTGACTCTTCCACTTTCGCTTTAGGCTCAAATGGTTGGCCATTTGCCTCGTATCGATGACCTTGCCTTTCTTGCGGAATACGGCATTTCTTTGTCCAAATTGGTACCTGTTCTGCCCTGAGATACTTGTCTTCCAAAAGTGTCCTTCCAGACACAACTAAGGCATAAAAAGACTCAAAAAAACCCGATCTAGACCTAAGAAAAAGATACAAAATGAGCACGAAATACGAGCTCATCATTATCCTTCTTTAGAAGAGGACAATCAAGTTTCCAGTGTCCTGTTTAATTGCACTTGAAGCATTTTCCCTTAGGCTTTTTCACGCCACCAGAGGGACCTGTTCTACCCGCCCATTCGCTCCCAATAGCCTTCTTACTTCTAGGCTTCTTCTTCTTCCCGCCTTTAAAGCTAGAAGAAGAACCCTTAGTAAAGGTCAATGCTTGTGGCTTCTTCCCCATTACACCCTCCACCGCAACCAAGTCATTAAGGAGCTCACTTTGTGTGTACTACCTTTTGCTCATGACATGGTTCATGCGAAAGTTCTCAAAAATTTTGGGAAGAGTATGCAAGATCATGTCGATCTTAGTTTCATTATCAAGCAGTCCACCGAGTGACTCTATCTCATTCTGATATTGAAACATCATGAGACAATGCTCGCGGACAGAAGTACCCTCAACCATTCGAGTCGTCATGAGTTTTCTCATGGCCTCATATCTTGCTGATCTGTCTTTTTCCCCAAAGAGCTCCTTGAGGTTCAACATGATGTCAGCTGCTGCAACCATATTTTGGTGTTGCAGCTGCAGAGATGTGGACATAGACGCCATGATATAGCACTTGGCCATATCATTAGCCTTATGCCATTTTCTGTGAACCTCCCTTTCCTCTTCCGTGGACTCAAGAGTCAGAGTGGCAGGAGCAGGGGTTGTGAGTACAAACATGTACTCTTCAGCAGTCAAGACAAGGTCTAAGTTTCGCTTCCAGTCCAAATAATTGGCACCGGTAAGCTTATTCGAAGTAAGAATAGTCATAAGAGGATTGAAAGTCATATCTGAAAAGATAAACATGTATACATGTACATAAGGATGTTGTCACATAAAGTTTTGATACAATTAATATTGAAACCTTTAGAAAACAATATTGAGGTATCCTTCAACAGCCCAATAAATATCTAATGCAAGCCAGACGTTTACATTTATCTATTGACCAGACACCCAGTCTTTAATTTCACTATCACATCAACTTAACCTTATGATGAATGAAATTAATAGTTGATCCTTTTAAACAAGCCGCATAAGTTAAATAGGGACCCCGTCGGGGGGGTTATATTAAAACTTGTACCTAAGCAATGACCACAATTTAATACCAAGGTCATTATTCTACGTTTGACATACTTACAAGAACCATGTCGCACACAAAGCAATATCCTATAATTATCTCGTTAAAATTTTATCTTGTGAAAATCTGTGAATAATGTCACACGCAAGCCACGATCGTGTGGACGTTTACACATGATATTGCACACTTCACATAAAATTTAACGTTTTATTAAGAAATCTCATCTGATGAACTCACGTGTAATGAACACGTGCAAGCCACGTTCCTGTGGATGTTTACATGCATAAATCACACATTTCATCTAGAGATCAATTGTGGAGACCTTTATGAATTTTAATTAATAAAATTCATTTTATCTTACTTAGACATTTTTTAATTAAAGGTTTTACTTTGATCATGAAAAACATGTAAATCACAAAGCATGTTTATCAAGAATTTAAAACATAATTAAATCATGCTTCTCAAAATTCTAAAACATACTAACATGAATTTTCTAGCATGCTCAAAACACGCAATAAAACACGAAGACAAATAAATCATGCTTTCACATAATAATATAGTCAAAACCAGAAATTAAATTGCATTGTCATCCACAAAACGATAAACAACATAATTAAATATGTTGTCTATCGTAGCCCTTGTGGATTGCTGCCCGAACCTATTAGTTGAGAAAATTATAAAGTTTTGATTTAATACCAAAACTCAACTGACTCCAACCTAGTAGATGATCGCATCAACCTAAGTAGTGTTTTCCAGCTCGCATGTTTGAGCTCTAGATTTTCTAAGTTTACAGGTTCAAGAAGCTGAAGACAGCAGAAGATCCAGCTGTATTAACAGCAGGAGTCAACTATCAGCTGAGTTTTCCAGCTGAGCTGAGTTCAAGACAGAGTAGGATCAAGCTGAAGATTAATCGAGCTGAGTTCAAGACACAGCTGATCCAGCTGTATAGAACAAAGGAATGTTAACTCTGAAAACATCAGTTCAAGTCAGAGTATCAGATCCAGCTCCAAGATTCTTAAAACAGCTTGAAGACAAAAATCCCGGTGTCAGAAGAGATCAATCTAACTCGACCAATGAGGGATTGCCAAATCAGTATCATAGACTTCAGAACCTAGGATGTGAAATCTCTATATTTTTGGTTATTGTATTAACTCCATTGGCACATTTATTTCGTCAAAACTGCATACTCAGCTGATCTCCAAAGACAGTTGTGTTTTTCTGAAAATTGCACACCTTGATTAAACTAAAAACGTAAAGATAATATTTTCAAGCTGAGTTTTTCTAAGCAAACGAGCTAAGTTTTAAAACCACCACTTTCCGCACCGCCAGCTGAGTTATAAGTACAGCTGATCATCTTCAGCTGGATTCATAACCGAGCTCACGCACTCTGTTTTAAACTTGTGAAAAAGATTTTAAGTCTATCTTTGGTGTATTCACCCCCCCTCTACACCAAAGACCCAGCTCAGGGACAATCAATTGGTATCAGAGCAGTGGTTCAAAAGACCGATGTTTCTGAATCAAGAGAGTAGTCTTGAAACTCTATCAGTGGTCAACTGAACAGATCCTCTTTTGTCAAAACTCATATTATTTCATACTCTGCATATCTCCATGGATTCTTATCTCAACAGGAATCTTCCCACCTTCTCGGTTGATGACTATGCAATCTGAAAGTTCAGATTGAAAAGCATTCTTTGTGCGCATCATGACATGATGTGGGACGTCATCACAGACGGACCCATTCTCATTTACAAGCAAGGAAACGAGCTTGTATCTGCTCAAGATGGTGGACAGCCAAAGTATCAGTTCATTCCCAAGCCAAAGAATGAATATACCTCAGAAGAGAAGAAACAAGCTGGATTAGACAGCTTTGCAAGGAACACCATATCATCAACTGTTTCCAACGCCTACCTCAGCAAGATCATCAACTGCAACACCGCAAAGGAGATGTGGGAAACCCTAGCCAAGCTATGCGAAGGGTCAGAGGAGATAAAAGAAAATAAATTCACGATTTCCTGCCAGAAGTTTGATAACTTCAAGCAGTTTGTCAACGAATCCATCGAAGGGATGAAGCTCAGATTCTCAAATATCGTGGTAGAGATTGAAACCATCAGAACTGGGAAATACACCCAGCGTGAAAAGAACCTAAAAGTCCTTTCAGCGCTCACAGCTGAATGGAACACATACAAGGTGGTACACCAAAGTCGAAGTGACTTGGGTGATCTTTCAACTGAGAGATTATTCTCACTGCTCAAAGACAACGAATACAACTTGAAGATTACCATGAAAGAATCTACAAGCAATCAAAATGATGGAGAGCTGACACCTGAGCCAAAAGAGATTGCGTTCAGAGCTAACTCTGAAAAATCCACATACATGCAGTCAGCTGAGTCCTCAAAGAAGGACAAGAAGATCATGAGCAAGGAAGAACTAGTTGAAGAGATAGTCCTGCTGGTCAAAAACTACAACAGACTCAACACCAGCAAGGGCAAGTACAAGAAGTTCGCAAGAACTTACAGAGACAAGTACGCAGCAGCTGATGAAAAGTCAGCTGACAAAACGAACAGACGAAGGTTGCTTCAACTGCAAGGAACCGGGACACTACAGGCTAGAATGTCCCAAGCTATCCAAGAAAGATAAAGACCAACTGAAAGCTAAGGCAGCTGACAAAAGGAGAGCTTACATCGCCGACGAGGAGTCGGAGTGTAACAAAATAGAGGATGACATGCCATTTTCAGATTCAGAAGAAGAAGCACTGATGGCCCATGATGAACCTGAATGGGATACATGCTTCATGGGACAGACAGACGGAATCGATGAGGATAAGGTAATATCAAGAACTCAAAATCTATCTAACCCCTCACCATCACACGAACACTCTACACAGGTTTCAGAATCAGGGCTACCTGATTGGAGTTTAGTAGAGAAAGTCATGAACGATTTCAAGGAGCTTCAAGAGATCCTTGACATCATAATGAGTGAAAATTCCTAGCTGAAGGTGGAACTGGAAAAGAAAAGGGTATCGGAAGCAGCTGATACAACACAGCTCAAATAGGAGGTTGTTTCACTTAAGGAAAAAATAGTGAAACAAAATCAGATAATGGAAGATCTACTATGAGAAGAAACAACTGTTGGAAGATTTGGAAAAGACCACAGCTGAATCAGAAAGAAAGACAGCTAAGATCTAAGTGTTGAGAAAATCTGAAGAGGTGCTAACTATGAAGATGGTGACGCTAATCAAAGCTACCACAACAATGGACGAAATTATAAGTGTTCAGCGTCCAGCAGCACTCAAGACAGGATTGGGTTATACTGGAACTAAAGACGTTACAAACATCAATTCCACAAGTGGAACAAAGGTAATGTTTGTAAAAGCATAAGAAAACCCAATTCCAGCCGCTCAGCAACGACCATTGAGGACACAACAGGCATAAAAAAGGACAGCTGTGAGACAACCTCAAGCACAGATCAGACAACAACGTGCTCAAACTCAACAAAGACAGCAGGCTGGACAGTTCAGATACCAGTAACATCAACAGCACGTCGAGAGATATCAACCAAGATATCAAAGGAGATACCCAGCTGGATATCACTCATATGATCACCAGCTGGAGTACCAGTTCCAGCCGAGATATCACAAGAGACAGCAGAGACAAAGGAACGTCTCAGCTGGATACCGAAAAAGACCCGGACATCAACAAAGAAATCAAACTGGGAAAATACAGAGATCAAGACCCCACCAGCAACAACCGAAGAATACAAAGAATGTGTACATCGACTCAGCTGGAAGGATTATCAGATCAAATGACCCAATTCGAGTCATGAAGCAGATCTGGGTCGTGAAAGAATCTCTGTCGAGGACCCAACTAAAACTGGGTACCTAAATTTTGATTTTTGTCATAGGTTGCAAGGGAACGACGCATCATTGAGGAGTCGATGAGAACGCTATGGGACTTGGACAACGGATGTTTCAAGCACATGACCCACTTAAAGCATCTACTCCAGGAGTACATCGAGCGTCCAGGCCCACAAGTAATATTTGGTGACAACTCCAAAGGTCTAACCAAAGGTTATGGTACATTTGAAACTAAAAATGTTTCAATATGTACAATATTGAGGTTGTCTTATTTTTCATTTATTTGAAGTTAGAGAAAAAAAAAACAAATCGAGCTTTATTTATATGTATTTTGTTGATTTAATGATTTCAATATTAATTTATATGGTATTAGAATATAAAATAATAAAAACATTGAAAAAAAATAATGCTAATATAGACAAACAGTGATCGGTGCTTACGGAAACTCAAAATAGCATTGATAATTAATCACAGCATGAAATTAAACTGTAAAATAAAAAAAATATTTAATAAAAAAAGTTAATGTAAAAAAAAAAAAAGGAATAGTTCGTGCACTTTGGTTTTTCATTGGCGGTGAGTGGAGCATGCTTTAACCGGTTCTTTGAACCAAAAAAAATAAAAATAAATGAGAGATGAATTTGACATATATAGCTGTCAAAAGGATGTATTAGCGTCCAGGTCCATTGAATTGGTATACATATAAATAATGAAAACTCGACTCATGTCTACTTCATTCATTTTATTTTTATTTTATTTTTTATTTTTATTTTTGTTTTTGTTTTTGTTTTTGTTTTTTTGTTTTTTTTTTTTTTTTGTTGCGAACATATGTTTTATTATTGATTTAACGTATTCGTTATGATGAATAAATAGAATTCTACAAAGAACTATCTGCTCATCTAAAAAAATAATCTTATAGCATTTTTTCTATCAAATTCTTATCTTCTTTTAGGCTCTAGTAATGTATTTAATTTTTTTTTTCTTTATATGTTCCTACTTAGTGATCTTCCAAGTTAGAAACAATAATTTGTTATTTTAGATGTATAAATTAATAATTGGCATACCAAGATGATGGGCATAAAAATTGTGAAGTAGTTCAGTCACTATGCGTTACAACTGTTGTATTATTGTCATGTAAATTTTTTAAAATATACGTGACAGACAATCAACAATCAAGTGATATGAATAACAAATGGAGCACATTTTTGGATTAAAAGACCTCGTTTACACTTTGGCGCCCTCAAGTGTGCAAATTAGTACTCCCTCCTATTTTAATTAAAAGTCGTTTAAGACTTTTCATCTTTTTGTATTTCAGATGTCGTTTTAAATTCTTTTTACCAATTTGACCTTAATTATACTTTCTTGCATTAATCACTCTCATGCACATTCCTCTAATTTAATTGCTCTCTTCCATTGGTTGATTTCCTTTTCAGCATGCTTTACTATTCATAAATTAAGGCTAATTAAGGGGAAAAAATATTTTCTTAATAGATGTGCTTGAGCTTAGGATGACATATAATTCGAATAGTAGGGAGTATTTAATTAATAAACAGTCCTCTCCTCATAAATAATACTAGCTCTTTTGCTATCCTTAACTACTATTCATAGTGAACTTTCAATAGTTCGATCTAAAATATTTTGCCCGATTCTTTGACGAAGCATAATAAAACATAAAACTATTTAGATACTCCAAAAATTAATGAATCTAACATAAAGAAATTCCACTAAAAAAAAAGGTGGTAAATAAGAATGTGCTAATCCATAAAAATACACACTTTCACTTTACACAAATGAAAAATACACACCTCCTTCAAAACAAATGAATTTTACATACTTTTCGTTTGAAGAGCCGATATGACACTTGATTGTGATTTATTTTAATAAAAAAATGACTAATGATTGTTAATAAATATCTGCTGCATATTAAGCCTATTTCCCTCTCGAGTACCAAATCCCGCTCGAGCGGGAAATACTTATAAATTGAATTAACCAATTTCCCTCTCGTGTATACCTATTTCCCGCTCGAGCGGGAAATAGGTATACACGAGAGGAAAATAGTTTTACCCGAGAGGAATTTCAAGAAAATATGACTAAAAATCGATTAAATTATTATAAGTTGAATTAGCCAATTTCCCTCTCGTGTATACCTATTTCCCGTTCGAGCAGGAAATACATGAACACGAGATGAAAATAGTTTTACCCGAGAGGAATTTCGATTTATGAATAAAATATCGAAACAAAATAAAATTAATCAAGATCCTGCTAACTAACCTCCGACATGATTTTGTACTTGCCGCAACTTTTCTTCTTTTTTTTCTCCCCCCAAAGTCACAGACCTTGTTTTTTGTGCTATGAGTTGATGTTTTGTGGGCCATTCTAGGGTTAGTGTTGTAGGTGTGTGTATTTTTCATTTGTTTTGCATGTGGTGTATATTTTTCATTTGTTTCAACTCAAAGTGTGTAAAATAAATTTTCCCCCGAATTGTAATAAATAATTGGCTAAAACATTCGTGCTACTAAACATAGATCTATAATTCCATACAACAAATCCCAATATATAGTCCAATTGGGGATGATCTAGTGATAGAGTAGGCTGCATGAGATCAAAGATCTTGGATTCAAATTTCACTAATACCTTTATATGTCGAGCCTGTTATACATGTAATTGGAAAGTATGGTTTACCTCTCCTATATAATTTCCAGACTATTACACAGGAACGAAATTTATCCAGTGCGCACCAAAGGTACTAGCAGTGGGTCCACGGTATAAAAAAAAATGCGAATGTACAAAAAATAATAGTTTAATGAATATACAATTTTTGAGTAGTTTAATGATGACGCAAGCAGCCCCGGCCCCTGCAGATCCATTTCAGAACAAATACGACGTCGGAGCGAACGCCGGCACCGCCATTGTCTGAGAATATCTCCTGAAATCACACAACCACACATAATAATTTCATAAAAGAGAAAAAAAAAATCTTCCCTGATTTCTCTAACAAAAATAGGAAAAAAAGAGACCGAAATCACATGAGCGCCTACCAGTAGTCCTCCGCCAGATTAGGCTGCGGCGCGGCCTTCGCCGGCAACATGGATTTGGCTTTCACCGCCCGTTTCTTGTCGTCGATTCCGGCACTCGGCCGGCTCGTGCCGCCGCTGGCGGCGTCCGACGTGGGGCTGTTCTCGGAGATGGCATTAAGTTTCGGCTTCCAATGAGCCGCCGCGCCGCTCACTTTCGCCGTCCTTTTGCTCGTGCGCCGACCGTGGGCGCTGCTGTGCTCTAGCTGCTCCTCCGTCTGCCGCCGGCCTCCGGCGGCCTTTGCCGTTGGAGTGACAGTTGCTCCGCCCCAACAAGAAGCGAATTCGGAGAAAAGCTTCATGTAAGTCGAGAATTCAGTCTGTATATTCCTCCGTTATTTTTGTCCGAAAATAATGATCGATCGAAGAATTATATATAATGGGGTGGGGGAGGGGGGTTTCGTTATCTGGTGTGGTGTGGGGCCCAATGGTTTTTGCTAAGCCACAGTTTACTGTTATTGCTGCTTCAATGGTCCCATCCCATGTTTTTCCTTCCACTGATTAATAATGGATCGTTCCATTTTTTCCGGCCAATAGCAGCTGCTCATTTATATAATACTCCCCCGTCCCAGTGATAATAACGTCTCATTCTAAATAAAAAAATAATTAACACTTCAAAAATGTGAAATTGTTTTATCTGTTAACTCTTATTCTTAATAAATATGTCCAAAAGTTATGAAGTTAACATTATTAATGAAACGGATGGAATAATTTTTATTGTGGCTTGATCACTGCGGCGGACTTGACTTTAAAAAAAAATCTTAAAATTAAATAACAATTTTTACAATCTTCATTCCATACTAAATGGCTCAAAAACTTTTGAATAAGGGTATTCTTTTATTTTGAACAATTAAGGTTGATTTATTTTGAATATTAATTTTTTAAATATTTAAAAAATTATATTACATGTGAAATATAAGTATAATAATACTAAGGGTAAATTACCATTTAAATTCTAAACTATTCTCATACTATCATAAATAATTCGAACTGCTAACAATACCCATTTTAATTACGAACGATCGATTTAGTATAAAAAATTAATAGTATGAGAATAGTTCAGGATTTTAATGGTAATTTACCATGATTAAAATGACTATTAATAAAAATCAAGAACAATCTTTCTCATGTTGGATTATTCCTAGAAAAATCTGTGTTTAGTCATGTACAATTTTATGTGGTTGTCTCAAAAGTTACAAATCGGAAAGGCTTGACGTTATTGGAGTGTGGTAATGAGGAGCAGAATGTGTTCAACAGTTACTGAATATGTTATGTACAAAGAAGATTTTCGTAATGTTTGAAATATAATAATACTCCCACTATCCCCCATGAGTGTAACACATTTGACTTGACACGGATTTTGAAAATGGTAGGTAGATATTTTCTGAGTGAACAGACCATCATTTGATGTTTTGTGAGTGACATGGGTTGGGTCTATTGTAAATATTGAAATGTAATGGGATAAATATTAAAGAAAAAGTGTGTGGTCGTCCTAAAATAAAAAAATATACAATCTTTGGGGACGTACTGACATGAAATTATTACTACATTCATGGGAAACAGATGGAGTATGTTGTATTACCGTTATTCCTGAAAATGTCCTTATTTTTGTATTAAAAATATATAGTATATAAATATTATCATTCTCCTTAGTTACCAAAAATTTGAAAATCAATACATTTTTCATATTTTTATAGTGTATTCTACCGTGCAACGCACGGGTGCAATCTAGTTTTAAGAAATAGGGCACTTATAGTGAGACAACGAAATATGGAATATAGACCACTTATTGTAGGACTCATTTAATAAATTCATTTACTCCGATACAGGAAATCACCGATTTACTTTCTTACGTTATTAGAGCATCCACAATGGTGGACACAAAAAACTTGCGCCTCCCATTATTATATTAGTTTTTGTAGGGTAGGGTAGGCACTAGAATTTTGCCCATATTGGTGGGCACCAAACTTGTTGGGCTCTCTCTCTCTGCTCACTACCCTCACCGCCTCTTTCTCTCTCTCGTTTATTTCAACAGCAGTAGCTAGGGCTGTCAAAATCCCGCGCCGGACCGGCCTGGCCCGAGGCCGCCGGGCTTTTTGGGAAAATTGGGCCAGGCCAGAAATTTTTATTGGGAAAATCGGGCCGAGTTCGATCGGAAATTTTTCGGGCCTGGAAATGTGCTGCCTAGCCCGACCCGAAAACAGTTTTTGTATTGTAATTTTTCGGGCCGGGCCGAAAAATTTTCGGGCCTGATAATTTGATACCCGGCCCGGCCCGAAAATATTTCGGGCCTGAAAATCTGCAGCCCAGCCCAGTTTCGGGCCGGGCCATTTTTGACACCCCTAGCAGTAGTAGAGCACCGTCGCCGTCGTCTCCCTCCTTTTTTTCGGCAATTCTTGCCGACGTCACACACCACCCAAAACGCCTCGACCTTTAGTCTAGGCCCTTTCTCTTCTCTATATTTTTCGGCAGCAGCAACAACACGACCTCTCCATCTTCTCCGGCGAATCTCACCGTTCGCCACCGTCGGAGCCACCAAAAACCTCTCGCCTCACTCTTTCTTCTTTATTTTCACAAAATCCCCAAAATCAAAAATCCAGATCCCCAAATTGAAAATCCTAAATCTCTAATTTCTTTCCTCTCCATTATTTACTACCACCTTCTCCTTCTTTCTCCTTCTTCTTCCACCTTGCCCAATAGACTGTCGCCACGTGTGCCACCACCCCCAGCGCCCTCGCCCTTCGCCCACCCTTCAAATGGGCGCCAGGCCGCCCATCCCTTCCGCCCGCATGCGGGCACCAACGCCCGCCGCTCGCCCTCCGCCCGCCCACTGATGCATATACTCTTATGTAGAATATGTATATCAATGTCTTTAAAATAAGGGAAATTAAAGGTGCAAATACCCCTCTCATGTTGGCAGCGCCGGGCAAATATCCCTCTGAACTTTATTTAGGTGCAAATTCGCCCTTCCCTAAAGTTTTCTGGTGTAATATACCCCCTCGCCGTGACAGAAGCTACACTTTCGTTGGCAAAAAAAATATTTTTGATTCATTTTTATTATGTGTATTTGCATCTTTTCCCTTAAAATAATCATATATTTATTTATAGTTTTGAAATCAATGCTTATTGTGTGTTGATACAAAAGAAAATAGCGACGAAGATCGAGTGGTGTTTGTGCTGATATTTTACTTTCATTTTAGTAAATAAAGTGTTTTAAGATTCATGTGTACTGTAGAAATTAGAATGCAAACGTTATATGTTTTGTTTTTGCTTTGCTATTAGTTAAATGATTTTTCAGTTCTACACAGAAATGTCACAAATGGTTGGAATAAATAAATAGCTCTAAAGATCATAATTATTGGTCAGTTATCAAAAGGAAAATAGTGAGGATTGAAACATAAATCTTTCTCTTTACACACAATGGGACAATGAGTTCATCGTTTGAATGTCCAAAGAGATTTTAAGATCATAATTTTTACTATTTGCTTCGAATAAATATAATTATATCTAATAATTCAATGTATACATAAATTATGTTAAACCAACACATCTTCAAAAGTCATCATAAATTAATATTATATGGTGTATGGCATCTGCATACTCATAACATAATATAAATATCTCACCTCTATCCGGTGGTGTAATGGTTTCTATGATAATATATCTTATATAATTTTAAAAAAATAAAAAAGGTTAAATAAAGAAACAAGAAAATCAGATTTGGACTTTTAGAGCACTAGTTAATTTAATATGGACACTAGAGTGTACCTAACAGAAATAGAATTACTCAATACGCACCAAAAATAATATATAGTTACGGATTTTCACAATATAAAATAAAAATAAATATTTCTTTCGTTCCTGAAAATTATGGTACGATTTTAAAAAGAAGCAAAATTTGGGATAACCAATATACACTACAAGAAAAGTTGTCATACATAACACTGCATAGATAACGGATTTTTCTAAAAACTGTTACGTATGAGCGCATTTTTTAAAAAGATAACGCGTTTATAAATATCCGTTATGTATGTAGTGTTATCTTCGTGCATTTATAACGGTGTCAATTCATACGTTATGCATGAGTGTTATCTATTAATCATATATATAACGAACCTACGGAACCGTTAAGGCATACGTTATGTATGATCATTTAATAAATAAAATTTAAATTCCCAATATTTATTCTTTCTCTTTTCTGTTTTTTTTAAACAACAGATGCATCTCTCTCTCTCTCATAACCTTCCTCTCTCATTGTTCCCTTCTCTCTCTCTCGTCGACTTCACAACAGCAGCAGTAGCAAAACACCACCGCCATCGTCCTCCTTCTTTTTCCGGCGAGTCTCGCCGTTCGCCGCCGCTTCTCCGTCTTCTCTTCTCGCTCATCTTACTCTCTCTCTAACCCGACGGCAGCAGCAACAACATAGTAGTCGTCACACTCCGTTCATCTTCTCCAGCGAAATCACAACTGCCGTCGTCACCCCTCCGTTTCGCTATCGTAAAACCGGTGACACTCTCTCCTTCTAATCTTCGTCTCTCTGTAACGCCAAAAACCCCCAAATCAAAACCCTAGATCCCCAATTTCTCTTCTCTCCTCTCAATTCCGAGGAGGCGCCAAAATCCGACTACCCCACCGTCGTTTTCAACACCGGCGAGAAGCCAAAATCCGGTTTTCAACACCCACCGTGACTCATCCTCTTATGACCACTCTGACTCCGCTAGCAACATCGCTGCCTCTGTTTTGAACACCGTCTCATTTCTCCTCGCCTTTCCCAGTGGTTACTGCTGCCTGCAATTTCTCCACCGGCCGTTCCTCTTCCAGCTTCTCCACAGGTACTTAATTACTTTTGTCTATAGTTTCGTGTATTTCATTAGCTGCACATGCACTAAGATCTGAGATTTGGCTGTGTAAGTTGCATTTTTATTAGTAATCTATTGGTCTAGGAATCTTGATTTCTACAGCAGTTCAAAGAATTCGAGTGTTCCCGTGTGTGTTGAATGCTGAGTGTGATGTTTTGAGGGATTTGGTTGAGAAGTATCCGAGTTACACGCTGACATTCACGGGGCATTCGTTAGGGTCTGGTGTGGCCGCATTGTTGACTGTGGTGGTGGTGCAGAATCGGCATAGATTGGGAGATGTTGAGAGGAAGAGGATCCGGTGCTATGTTATTGTGCCTGCTAGATGTATGTTGCTTAATTTGGTTGTGAGATATGATGATGTGATTAACTCTGTTGTTCTTCAGGCAAGTTAGTATCTTTGTGCCTTTTGCTGTCTAGTTTCTATGTGAGATTCATAATCATAGCTTGTGAGTTGTTAGTTCAGCTAATATATGTATTTATGTTTCTTGGCATTGGATTTTCTAAGCTTATAGATAGCAGGACAAGCACATTTCTTGTTTTGTGACTCTAAAGAGAGAGATATTCTTATATATGGATAGAAATGAAGTTTTGATATAAGTAGCTGGTATGGTTTTGATGCATTTCTAACATGTTTGAAAGTGAAAGAAAGAAAATTTTGATCTGCATATTTGCTTGTGTGAAGGCTTCAAGCATCTTATGACCTGATTTTGTTGTATTTTTAGTTGGAAGTAGAATCGTATCGAAGGATATTTGTTATTTGTGTTGCTATATATATATATATATATATATATATATATCTCAGCATGTTGAAATATATATTGTTGCTCGAAACATAAAGAATCTTAATTTCTCTCTTTCTTTTGCTAGTTTTCTTCTTTTTCCATCTATATATTTGTTCCCGTCTATGAGGCTGCAGTATGTGGGATCGTTTTGACTGTCTGCTATACTAATATAAACCTCGTGTTTTACAGCATGATTTCTGCTGCTTCTAACAAGCCGAATGGTGGAACTGGCACAGCGGATACTGGAATGAACTGGTTAATGTAAGAGCTTCTGTGGAGGGACTTTTTCAGGTTAGTACTTTTGTCGACTGACTTCTGTAACAGAGATACAGAGGCAGTTCAGTAGATATCTACAGGTTATGATACTTATCTTTTCTTGTATTATCAGATTCATCACTAGGAAATACAGTTCCGCGAAGCAGCCGAGCCATTCACCAGCAACGGCTTGTACAGGTACCGCCTGAGCAGGAAATAGTTAAAAGGTTAAAAATGGCCTAGATTCTAAGGAGGAATGATCTGATACCTTTTGTATCTTTATCATTTATATGTAATATGTTAGTTTCTATTTTGCGCAGTTGATATATGAACATTCAAGCTTTATGCAGAAGTGAAAGTAGAGTATTTATCATGTTTAAGGAGCAGTGGTATGTCGAGGCGCGCTCGATGGGACAGGTGGAGTCGGCGAAAAAAGTGGATAAATATGGGTAGCAAAGTTTAGTTACTTGTTTATTTGATGATACTCGCATAGATTGAAGTTTTTGTAAAACATCATGTAACGTCGACTTTATTTGGATGATACGATATGTAAATTATGTTTTAATAAATATATTATTTTATGATTTTAAGGTATTATTTATTGAATTTTTGAATTTAAAAATAGGTAAATTGAAAAAAAAAACAATAGAAACAGGGGTTGAAAATAAGGATGGAAATACATAACGTAAAAAATACCGTTATCTAAAGTACAAATCAACGTCATCTATAATGAAATATAATACATATATAGTATATTTTATAACGGTATAAATTATGTTTCATAACGATATGAAACGTTATGTATAACAGATATAGATGACGGAGATATTAGTGTTATGTATGAGGATAATACCGTTATGTATAATACTATAGATTACGATTATTATCCGTTATGTATGAGCGCATTATACATAACACCACTATATATATCAGTCTTTTTGGTGCATAGATAACGGATAATATCCGTTATATATGAGCGCGTTTCTTGTAGTGATAAATAGTGGAAACTAATAGTTGGCCACCAACTTTATTTGTAGAAATTCTGACCAACTTTTGAAAATTTGGACCAATTTGCCCTTGGAACCATTATTAACCATCCATCTACCCATTTCATTTTTCATTTTTCAAATTTCAGATTCTCTGTTTCTGCAAAATATTCTCTCTCTAGAAATCCTATTTTTCTCCATTTCTTCCGTCGCCACCGTCGTACTTTCATTTTGCCGTCGCCGCCGTCGTACTTTCATTCCGCCGCCGCGTCGTCGTACTTCCATTCCCTTCCACCGCATTGCCTTAGTACTTCCAGTCCAGTCCACCGCGCCGCCTTGAACTTTCACATTCTGCCGGCCATATTCCAGATCTGCCGTCGTACCAGATTCTTCTAGATCTGCCGCCGCACCAGATTCTTCCAGATTCCATTGCCTTATTTCACAGCTTTCTCTCCAGAATCCATGGCACATTCCAGATCTAATGTCCTGGATGGTGTTCGTCTTTGGTCAACCTCATCCCGATATGCATTGGCACACCTGGTACGAATGGTCTGTATCCGTACCAGGTGTGCCAAATCTAGGTGCGGTATGCCTTGGCACACCTGGTACGAATACGTTGCATTCGTACCAGGTGTGCCAAGGCATATCGCGTTTAGACTTGGCACACCTGGTACGAATGGTGTGTAGTCGTACCAGGTGTTCCAAGTCTAGGCGCGGTATGACTTGGCACACCTGGTACGAATATGTTGCATTCGTACCAGGTGTGTCAAGTCGCGATGCGCAGTGACGTGGAAAATGCAGGAAGAACACATATGCACGAAGAGGACAACAAGATCTGGAAAATACGACAAGAACATGACAGACTAGATCTAGAAAACCCAATTAAAATTAATACACTAAATTCAAAGCTGATATCTTAGATTAAAAACCATCAACCTACAATACAACCATCAAACAAGAAAATTTCCAAAATACAAGATACATTATTACGATCAAAGCTACATTACAACCATAAAACCAACAACCTACAATACACCATGAAAGAACAAATTTTCAGATGGAGATCTATAAATTTTCGTGACAGACGGCGGCAGATCTGAAAGGGTGAGATGGCGTGATGGTTGGATGAAATGATAGAAGCTGTAGATCTGAAAGGGTGAGACGAAGCAGATTCGAAAGTTGTAGACGACGCGACTTTGTAAGGAAGACGACGACGGAAGATGCAGACGGCACCGGAAGTTGTAGACGGCTCGACGGAAGGGAGAAGAAGGATGGAGATGAAAGAGAGAATTTTTGAATCTGAAAAATAAATTCTGAAAATGGTGGTGTCCTTCTGTAGCATATTTGTCAAGATTATTAGGGGTTGTTGGGAAATAATAAACATGTTTTGAAGTGATACCAAAACCCAGCTGACCCCAACCGAGTAGATGAATGTACAAAACCGTGTGTTGTTTTCAGCTCACTTGTTTAGAGCTATTAGGTTTTCTAAGTACAGGTTCAGCACAGCAGAAGACGCAGCTGAGCGGAGCAAAGCAAGACACAGCTAAGCAGACACAGCTGAGGAATTCAGCAGAGCATACCAAGCAGAGTCAAAGACTCAGCAGTATCAAGACCCAGCTCAGTGTCGGAAACCTAACTCAGTGTTGAAGACCCAACTCAGTGTTAAAGATCCAACTTAGTGTCGATGACACAACTCAAGTCTAAGACACAGCTCAGGTTAATAACCCAGCTCAGTGTTAAAAACCCATCTTAGTGTCGATGACACAGCTCAGGTTGAAGACACAGCTCAGGTTGATAGCTCAGGTCTAAGACACAGCTCACAGTCGAGACGCAGTAGAGAACTAAAGACACAGCAGAGACGCTTAGCAGTTCGAAGACGAAGACCAACTCCAAGACAAGATCCCGGTGTCAGAAGATCTTATCTGACGAGGTCCAATCAAAGAAGGAATAGCTTCTGCAGATGCAGACCTACATCGTAGGCAAAAGGCTAGAAGTCAAAGAGAGTAGGTGAGATTCAAACGGCTCTCTTTCAACGGCTCTCTTCCAACGGCTAGTTTGAATCTCCACCTATATATATCTCCTCCACCAGAGACTGGAAAAATGACAGAAGAAATAAAAGAGCCAACAGATAAATGAACAACGATCTTCAAAGCCAAATCTCTCAAGAACACCCAGCCAGTCAGTTGTGTTCTTAGTTGTTCACATATTCAGTCATAGGCAGAAAAGATTAGAATAGAAATATCTTAAGCCTAGTTTGAACGAGTTCATCATACTCCTTGTTCATCATTGTAAGAACTCGTTCATAGTTGGAAAACCCAAATCCAAACCCTTCTACCCAGAAAAGGTTAAGGTACGCCTGCTCGAAGCGTGTAATTCGAGTGGCTAGGTTTTTACAGTACCTGTAAACTGTAAGTCAGGTTCTTCAGTACACGAAAACTGAAGGTAGGCTTCAGCTGTGCCCGGAAACAGTTGGTTACGTTTTGATACAGTACGTGGAAACTTGTATCCAGCTCAAGGAACTGAGCTGCAACGCTTGCTGACTGCCTGTAAATTCAGTGGTATCCTTAGTGGATTACCAGATGGTTTTCTGGTTGTGGACGTAGGAGTAGTTTCTCCGAACCACGTTAAATAGCTTTGTTCTTTACCGCTTTATTATACATCCAGCTAACCTCTCATAATCATTCTTTCAAGCTGCATAAACTGACTAAGAGAAAAGAGAAACAAAGCTTTGCAATATATTTGAAGTAACAGACGGACTTTCCAAACCTACCAACTTCCGCACACATACAGCCAGCTGTGTTGATCAAGCTGGATCTAACACAACCAGCTCACTCAAAAGAGTTTTAATTGAAAAAGTTTTTAAACCTTGGTGTATTCACCCCCCTCTACACCAATGCATCATTCTCGGGACCAACAGGGGTAATTTTGTCCAGAATGCTCAAAGTTGGCCAGAATTTCTATAAATAAAGTTGGTGACCAACTATTAGTTTCCACTATCTATATTGACTAGTCAACATGATTAATCCTTTTAAAAATGTTATTAGTAAAAATATTTTGAGTGGATAAAGGATCCACAATAATTCAAGAATTCAATAATTTTGGGGAAGGAGGGAGTAGGTGTTATCTTTTCGGAAATTCAAGAATTTCTATTAATTGTTTAGTGTTGACCCAATAATTATGGAGGCGTGCACTATGCTTCCTTTTCTTTCTTTCTTACTTCCTTTTTATTTATTTTTTCTTTTTTTGTCTTTTGGATGTCAGTTGGATCTGTAGGTATGTGCATATGTAAAATGAGATTAAATTTCCCACTATTAAAATAATTGACCACAATTTAATTTAATTATATACTAATAACATGATAATGTTATGATAATCTATTGGCAATCATGATGTCATAGAAGACTTATTTCATGTTGTTCTTCTTTTCTAAAGGAGAGCAATGCATACATTTTACTCGTGTTTATGTATAAATGGTCTGGCGTAATAGTCCTCATAATACCCGATAGGATCCATGTCTCATAATTATATTCCATCATATCTGTCCCATTATTAATTTTATTATTTAATATTATATTTTATTAAAAATAAAAATTACTATGATATAAACGGTAATTAATATTTATTAAGTTTAAAAAAATTATATAAAGCTGAAATTAAATGCCTAAAAATAAGTACATACCCTAATATAACGAATCATAATTACCTAGTCTCCTTTTTTTTCCCCAATAATATTATATTATAAGATTTCGACTTGTGACTTCCACCAACTCTGAGGATATTTGTCTTATATATGATAAATCATTATATATATATATGTATGCAAACTAATCTTCTTTTCACTGATCTAAAGATAAGCAAAAGATAGATAACAACAAAAATTATGTATATGAGTTTGAAATTTGAATAAGTACATATATCTACATATAGTACCAATTTCAAATCAAAAATTAATTAATGAATGAAAAATAAATTGACAACTCCATTTGATTGCTATCACTGGTTCAACCTAACTAGAATGAAATTATTTATCCGACCAAATTGGCCTGGCTGGCCACCACTTCTTACTGAACGTCCAGTCGTCCATTCTAGTCTTTAAAAAAACACACAAAAAAAAAAAAACACCTTATTTTGGATACCTATTTCAGATTATAAAATATATATATAAACAACGTACTCAACGTATGAAGCGTTTGGTAAAATATAAATTCGGACCAATAATTTTCAGAATTCTCAAAACTAAACTCACTGTCGTATTTAAATTTAATACAAGCATCCGAAAATATATACTCTATCAATCTCAAAATTTCAAATAACCACAAAATAACAAACAAATTGAAATAATAATAATAATAATAATAACAAAAACAATACAATAAAATAAAATAATATACAATAAAAAAAATCTATATTCTTAAATGCTATGCTCCATGAATACAAAATGAAAATCATCCTCGCTTTCTATTGCCTTCAATGCATGCAAGAAAAATCTAGACGTATACATATATATATCTACTTATATATTATTATTTATTCATCATAAAAAGAAGTGTTTCAAATTTGTGCCACATTACGCAGGGAAACACCACCACCACAAAAATACAAACTGCTCCTACCATGCATTGATTTGTTAATTTCATGCAAGGCCCCTCAATCAATTTCTATCGTTTCCTCTCTTAATTTCTTTCTTCTTGAAAATTACCCTTTTTATAGGAAAGATAATTTAGGACCCATTTTCAAATGAATTTATTCCCGCGACAAAATAGTTCGAACTCCTTTAATGGTCGTATGTTGTGATTAATTGACATATCGAACACAATTAATTGATACATATCGATAGATAGATAGATAGATAGATATTGTTTTGAGTTAAAAATCTATAGGAACACCCGCCTCCTTATGTACGAGACCAACTAATAAACCTAAATGAGACTAATAGAGGCAAAATATGATCCTCCACTGATATCACTAGAGTTTTATTCTTGCGGAAATTCTGCTTATAGAAATATTATTTTATTAATGTTTCTATATTATTTTTTTTGTGTGTACATTTGTATATTATTTTGGACGTGTCTAATGTGTTGTGAAAGACCTACTTGGAGTTAGCTGTATTTGTCGTGAGACGTAATTTACGTTGTTTTATTAATGCTTAAAAATAACTCGAATTTTGACTTTATTCTAATAGATATTTTATGAAATCGAAGAATCCATGTGGGCAAGTCTCCATGTTAAAAACGATGATTCTTATTTAATAAATCAAAGTCTACAAAAGATGCAATCTAATATCGAAACTCTTTATTTATTTATTTTTTTATGAGGGTAAACCATAGCCATTATTCAAGTATACTGGATAAAATTTCCGCTCTTGTGCAATAATCTGCAAACCACACTAACATTAAGAAAATCTGATAAACTCGATTTATAAGGTATTGGTGAGATTTAAACTTGAGACTTTAGCCACGAGAAAATCCACCCCACCGTGTTAGGGCATCCCCAATTAAATCAAAGTGCTAATTTAGTACTACCTCCGTCCCGCCATAAGTGGTCAGTTGTTTTGCTTTTGTGAGACAAAAAGCAAAAACAACTGGCCACTTATGACGGGACGGAGGGAGTAATAACGACTTGAAAAATATGCAAGAATGAAATTAAATTAAAAAAGAATGACATTATACTATTAGTAATGAAATGATGATGGAAATAAATGAACAAAGTACGGAGCAGAATTGTCATGGTTGATATCCACTAAGAATAAAATCGTCATTCTTTAATTGATTCCATTCTCACAATCGGTATATTATTTGAGTAATAATATGTATCAATTATTTTTTTTTCTTTAAATAACTAATTTACCCATAAATAATTTTTTAGGAGAAAGTTATTTGATATAATTCAAACTAAAAAAAAAATCTCGAAACCGAATCATCACGGCTTTAATTAATATAGCACTATTTAAAAAAGAGTTTATCATATCAAATAGTCACTATGGATAGTGGAAAATAAAAGTTGTCCAAAATTTAAGTTAATATAAATTATGTCAGATTTTGTAATGAATGGACCAAAATAACCTTAAGTAAACAAACCCTACCATTTGTCAACAGCCACCACCCACCACCACTCACTTTTCTCTTTCCTTCTCTTTCTCTCTCTCTCTCTCTCTCTCTGACTCTCTCTCTCTTTCACTTCTACGGAACTATCGTCGTCGTTGTCCTTCCGCCATCGCCACCGTCTTCTTTCTGCCATTGTCGTCACCATCGTCTCATTCTCCGGACACTTCTCCAATCGTCTTCTCCGCTGCGAACCAAACGGCCATTGTCCACCAAATCTACTACTTTATTCTAGATTCGCTGGCTTTCATGGCATCGAACGCCGACTCTAGATCTAACGAATCTAGATCCGTTCGTTGCCTCAGATCATCTTCCGATTGTGATTGATTTTCTTATTGGAGTTGGATTACATGCTGCTTGATTCTATTTTTCGGAGGAGGGCTGCTCGTGGGGTATTTTTGTTGCTATTTCTGTAGCAGTTTTGCTGTTGAGCGTTACTTGGAATAACAACAGATTCCGACGAAGTTGGTACGACAGGTACGAATGAATCCATTCGTTCTGTTCGTACGAACTAGTTGTGCATGATTCGTTACTTGGTACGAATGGAAGCATTCGTCCCGTTCGTACCAGCTAGTGGCGCACCATAATTTGGTATGAGTGGTATGAATGAACGCATTCGTCCCGTTCGTACCACCTGGTGGCGCATCATAACTTGGAACGAGAGGGACGAATGAACTCATGCATCCCTTTCGTACCAATTAGTGGCGCACCATAAATTAGTACGAGTGGTACGAATGAATTCATTTCGTGCCAATCTCACCACAATTTCTGCTCTCGATTTTCTATGTCGGAGCCGCCATGACTGGATCTAGATTTTTACTTTTCTGTAACAGTGCGGTCATCGGATCTATGTTTTGGTGTTTGAATCGGGACCAGATCTAAGATTTTGTGGCTGAGATCGATGTTTTGTGAGGCAACATCGTCGCCGAAATGTTTTGTGAGGCTGCGCCGTCGCCGTCGCCGTCGTTGTGATGTATGGTTGGTAGAGGCGGAGGTTAGAGTTTTCAGTCAAAGAGAGAGGACGAGAGAGAAAGAGGACAGATAGGAGGAAGGGGAGAGAGAAATTTGACTGTAAATGAAAATAAGGGTAAATTTGTCCAAAAAATCCCAAAATATGATATAATTTATGTTAAGTTAAGTTTTGAACAACTTTTATTTTTTACTATCCATAGTGACTATTTGACATTTTTACTCCTTAAAAAATATTTCTCATAAACAAAAGTTTCAAAAACATTTTCTTCTAATAACAGAAAAGTTTAAAAATTTAACATAGTATATTTAGAAGTGTCTAGATTGGCCCGACCTCACTTGGCCCAATTTTTGAATGGGTTTGACAATCTTTTTATAGATTCAAAATATTTCCAACTGGCTCGCCCGATTATTTATAACGTAGGCCCGCATGTGGCCCACATTTTTTGGGTGGGCCTATACCTCTATAAAAAAAATACTCCATCCGTCCCACTCAATTTGTTTACTTACTGTTTGACACGTAGATTAAGAATAAAGGATAAAAAGATAGAAAGTGGATAGGTCCCACCACTTTTGAAGGGTTAATTATTTCCTTATTTAGAAGTAGACAAATTGAGTGAGACATCCATTTAAGGAAATATAGACAAATTGAGTGGGACGGAGGGAGTAACCTTTGTCTAATCTTCTACTAGTACATAGATAAACTGTGAGGATCGATGGACTTACCAGCCTTGATCGTAACAAAGGGCGACGCAATGACATTATGCTTGGTCCTAGACTCGGACTGGACTAGCCCAACCAGACTTGTCCGGCCTAAAATATTAACCCACCAGACGATATGTTTGTCAGCTCGAGAAAATCGAGCCCAACACTATTAATGAATGGGCTAGATGAGCTTGGGTTGGTCGCCCCGGCCTTAAATCAATTCATATTTACAAGGGCTTGGTCTGCATGTAGGTTAATTGGCCCAAAAATAATCAAATTGGCTCAACCAGTTTCGAAAATTATAATGATTTGATGTGCTAGGATCGGTTCGACCCGCTCGACCGGGTTTACAATTTTAACATTACCCGTGCAAGGAAGGAGGAAGAAATGGTTAATTAATCAAAATAAAAAATAAATGAGATTTTTTTTATCAAAATAATAGAAAAAAATCGTTCCTTTAATATGTAATATCAAGGTGGATGGAAGGTTAATCCACCCTCATGAAAATACTCATTCCTATGAGAATCATGATTTCCAATTATAAACTTACTTAAGTCATATGATAAGGAATCACACGTGCATTGCCTACTAAAAGAAAAAAAAATTCAACAAAAGAAAAACGAAAATCATAGAATTTCATCAAGCTAGATCACTTATCAATTATTGATTTATAGATGTGAGAAATAGTTTTCCAGCAGTCACTTCATTGGTATGTATAATATTCATCTTGTGATTAGGTTTGACATTATTAATCTGGTGTTTAATTTGGTGCGTGAATTACACAAAGTTTAATATTCTAAATTATCAAATATAATTATATTTACTTTGAGTGGTGATGGTATTGGAAGATTGGTAAAAATCCTTGATTTAATGTGATAAGCATATTATTACACATTGATAAGAAAATAAAAAAAAAATTATAACAATTTTCCCTTCATCATCCAAGAAAAAAGAAGAAATATTCTTCTGATTCTTTTCTGCTTTTAATAGATTTTCCCCCAAAAAAACTTAGCTTTCTCAAAACTTCAGCAAATGTCAAATTAATTAGGAAAAAATAGTATACAAAATAATAATTCATCAAATTCTATCTTTGACAAGAATTTGGGTCAGCATATATCACTCAAATAATTATGCAGAATCATAAAAGGTCACTATATATCAATCTAGTAGTGGGTGTGTAAATTTGCAATTAAATATATTTTCTTTTTGAAAAGAAAATTTTATTAATAGAGACATGAAACATCATAAATAACAATCTCCTACAGCCAAATCGAAAAATATGTAGTCGAAACAAGCGAGCTAGAAATATATGCTAAAAAATGAGCTACTTTATGCAATTTTTAATTCGAATTCTATCAATTTTAATAATTTCCCAATCCTCTTTGATCATAAAATACGTACGAGCCCTTGAAAAGGTTTTTTTTTTCAAATTAATTTAATGATATTACAAAGAAGTCGATATAAATTGGCAAATTGCAGCACTCATCAATTAGTATAAACTAAAACAAACTAAACTAGAACAAATTTATATTAAATGGAAATTCAACTCATATTTTTGGTAAGACTTGAACCAAACACCACTCGCTCGGAAGAGACTTGTGATACATCGACTTTTTTCATAAGATGAAATTAATTAGTAGAGTGGCCAAATTATGACCGGATGATAATCAGTCTGAATCCTATAAATATATTCCAAATTGAGATATTTTGTGCACACTCACAAATAATAATTGCAATAACTCAAAATACAAAGAACCTAAAATACATAAAAGTAGTTAATATTCTACAATTCGCCCTACAAACGAACAAAACTATAGCATATATTATTGAAATCAACATATCCGCCTAGGACCCCATTTTATACTGTACGTAAATTCAAATTTAAAGTATGCAGTGAGATGACCCCATTTTTCTATTGTTATATTTTATATTCAATTTAAAGTAAGCATAAAGTTAAGATTGCATTCCGATTTGGAGGGAAGTTTGTGAGTTGTGACAAGACGTTGGCTTAAATAAAATACTTATACTGTAATTATTAAGGTAATAAATTAAATTCAAATTCATAAAAGCTACTTTGGATAAAAAAAAAAAAATCAATTCATTGGTATATTATTCCGAATTTCTGTATCTTAACTTAACTGCAACTCCTTCTACACTGGAGTATATATTTCTAAATAATAGTTTAGTGTAATAAATTTTAATTTAAATATAGAAAAGATAGTTTTAAAACTGTTTATAATGAAAATAAATAAGAAAGTATACACTGATTATATCTTAATTAACAATAATATAAAATGTGAGACAGAAGTAGCGTGTGTCTAAAGATGTCTTTAGGCGCACCATCTTTTGTTTTTTTTAATTATTCAAACGTTTTTCATTAGAACCGTACATGCATCAAAAAGTATCGTAACGTTTTGTGATACTATTATTGAATTGAAATAAATTAAACCATTTTATATAATCTCTCTCTCCCCTAAAAGTGTGGTTCATATTTGATTATATGTGAAGTATTAAATATTAGTTGAACCACACTAACCTGGGACAGAGAGAATATATTAATATTGTACGAGACGTAGAATTGAATATTTATTAAATCATTTTATCAATCGTTTGTACTATCTTCATATAAATGTATTATAGGAAAAATCAAATAAATTGCGGACTATGATGCATTTTAAAATTTCGACACCACTTTTAAAAATTGACAATTAAATACTCGATCTATAATTTTTGTACAATTGGAACTCGGCCACTATTTATGATGAATTTGGCATTTGGGCCATGAGGTTTCTTACTAAAATCTAGCTATTTGGCTTCTTGTTTTCGTTTTTCTTAAGATGAAAGATCGACCTTATAGTAAGAGTAGTTTAGTGGTCAAATCGAAAACAGAAAGCAACAAATAGAGGAAATTTTCGACATGCAAATTGAGTTCAACATACAATTGAGTTTCCTATTATATTGTAGTCATTCATTCATCAACTTACATAATAAAACCGTGTACTCTACAATAAGACTAATATTTTCCATTCCCAATTTAATACATAATACTCAGAAATAGAAGGCCATTGCTCCTAAAAATATTTATGTAAGACTATAATTATAAAGCCCAAATTCCATATAACAAATATTCGGGTCAACCTATAATATCGTGGTCAACTAATGTTATTGCATTTTTTTTTTACATTGTGCTATTTATCTCTCTATCATAATTTACGATTTATTAGACAAATAAAATGGAAATCAAGAAGTTATGGATTTCTATAGTCTTGAAGAAGTCAATCTACTTATAATATTTTGGTTGAACAATGTCTCTCTTTTTCTTTAATGTTTTAACTAGGGATATCCCAGTCTGCAAACCATGTACGCAAGATAAATTTAATTTAATTTATGCGACGCGAAAAGCTTGAACCCAATTTCTGCAATAATGAATATGAGCGCAATTGATTACGCTTACTTATTTTTTTAGTACCTGTAACCGATTTATGGAAAACCTCAACCTGCAAATAATGTACAAAGAAAAATTAAAATAAATTTATGTGACAAGCTCAATATATGCAACGCCCATTTTTTTTTTAACAAACATTACAAGAAATTTTAAAGACCGCGTGACGGTAGACTTGAACCCGTGATCTTTGGTTCGGACATTAACCACATTACCAGTGGCTGCAACACCTATTTTTAGTATAGTAAAGTTGTTTACCAACACTTACTAGTTGAACACATTATTACACAATATTACCTATTTGTCTCTCTATATTAGTATATTAATTTAGGAATTATGATGCAAACCAAACCGATATTAAACCAAAACTCCTAAATGACATAAATGACCTTGGTTACCGGTTTTTGTACTCCATTGATAAAGTCGAGGATGAGCAAGCCCATTTTAAGGCATAAATCCTCAACTAACTGCTTTGCTGAAATTAACATGTAATAACTAGCGAAAAACAAAAGATACTGATTTCGACTGCACCAAAAGTTCTCTCTTGCTTTGCAATCTCAGAGGAAAAAAGATAAATGGGCTTTCAGTACTTTCAGCAAAGTCTGTTTATCTGTGATTCTTGCATTTATTTTTCATGCTCCAACGTCTGATCTCTCCTAGTTTAATGTTCATCTATCTTAACATGCGCATTTTAACGTTAGTTTCTCTGTCCTCACGCACAGCTCGTTGCTTCACGCATACTCCTGTCTGAGAAACTAGTGTCGTTTCCGCTGAATTGACCAACGCCATTTTCGCATAAATCAAGATTTTGACCTTTTCTGCTTCCCCCTTTTCACCGTTTCCGCAAAATGGCCTTTTCCCTCTCTTGATTTGGTGGCCTACCCTTTTCTCTCTCTCTCTCTCTCTGTTTTTTTTTTTTTTTTCGTGTGCGCTCTATGGAGGGACATTGTTATCTTGAAGTGGATGTCAATGGAGAAGAGGTTTTTGTGGTTGATAAGGTAAAGTTTCTTTGATTTTTTAGTCTGTCTGTATTATCTTAAGATCATTTTCTTCTAATTGTGTGTGTGAGTCTCTCTATCTCTCTCTCTCTCTCTCTCTCTCTGGGTTATCTTCTTGGATTAGTATACCCTTTTTACAATTGAATCATTCATGACAGTGCTGATATTCCAATATGAGATGGATCAAGAATCACAATTACATATGGTTTTGGAGAAGTTCATCATTAGCATTTAAAAACATCTGAATATAGCTATAGCTTTAGGTGTTTGATAATTTAATATAGTTATAGCTAATAAATGATGCTTGGTTCTGTGCTTTAGTCTTTCTATCTATGAATCATGAAAAGCATTTATTGTCATCATTTTTTACCAATTAAAACAGTTCACCAATTCTGTTTCTTTTGCTTCTTCTCTCATTTATTGTTGTTAGGATAGAAATTTAATGTTCCTGACTTTTGCTTTGCTTCTTCCATATCTCTAGCTGCCTAAATTTGTACTATTCTTTCCCTCTGCAGGGATAGCTAGTCTCTTTTTACCTGAATTCCTTGCAATAATTTATTTCTCTATAACGGCCTCTCATCTCTCCTCGTCACCAAATTCTGTCGTGTTTCTTTTCACTAACACCAGAATTTGATAAATTGATTAGAGGCATTGATAGTGATTAATAGTTTGTTAGCATGTCTACTTCAACAAATTCCATTGTTCTTGCATTGATCTTCTTGATTAATTCCTTTTCTAGCTAAAGAGTTATTCGAATAACTGAACCTCTTTTGTTAACTAACTACTATGTGTTCTTGATTAGCCTTGATGGAAAGCAAAACATAATTACATGATGCAGTTTGGATTGATATCTCAAAAATTGGCTCTTTTGTTCATTTTTGTAGAGAGTTATATCATCTTATTCAAGAAAGATAAGTAAATTACTCAGTAAATCGAGAGATGCAACCGGTAATCTCAAGGTGATATTTCATGGCTTTCCCGGAGGAGCTGAGAATTTTGAGCTCATCACAAGATTCTGCTACAACAAGGGGAAAGCCAAAATCGATGCTTTCAATATTTTTCTTCTTTTCTTAGCTGCACATTTTATGGAAATGGACAAATCAGTTGAAGGAACAGAGAATCTTTGTGAGCAAATTGAGAAATCATTGGAAGAGATCAAGTATTGGAGATGGTCTGAGGTTGTGATGGCCTTAAAGCAGTTCCAAAAACAACGCGTAGAAGGCGTTTCTCTGGTTATACTCGATAAGTTCTTGAACTCTCTCGTTGGAAGGATTGCATCCTCTTCTGAAACGAGCCCGTCTCCATCATCTTCTTCATCAGACAGCTCCGGATTTATACTGTCGTGTGATACTAGAAGCTTAGAGAGCTTCAAAAATAGCTCCTTTCGAGCAATGTGGTGGTTTGAAGATGTTGTGGCATTAGACGCCCGTGTGGTTGAAATGATGGTAAAATTGATGGTTTCTAGAAATTTTGACAGTGGAGTGATCAGTAAGTTTCTGTTTTACTACCAGAAATCAAGATTTGCATCTGCCTCATTTGATGAGAAGATTCAAATCATTGAAGAAGTAGTTGAAATGCTTGGTTTCTTGGATGTGAATTACGTCTCTTGCAAGAGTTTGTTTGAGCTGCTGAGGGTTGCATTGAAGCTGAGAGTGAGCCATGGCTGTAAGAATAAGGTGGAGAGCGCGATAGGCTTGTTGCTAGATCAGGCGACGTTGGATGATTTGCTCATTCCATCTTCACCATCAAGGTGCTACTTGTATAATGTGAATCTTGTTCTTAGTTTCTTGAAATCCTTTCTTGGAGAAGGGGCTGGTTCTGTTCCATTGAGTCGAGTGATGCACGTTGTAAGCTTGATCGACTTATATCTAGCTGAGATCGCGCCTGATCCGTGCTTGAAGTCATCCAAGTTCTTGGCTGTGATTAGGGCAATTCCTGACTCAGCTAGAGACTCTTTTGATGGAGTTTATCATGCTGTGAATCTTTATTTTGAGGTATCTAAATTTAGTGAATTTTCTTCCTTGTGCTCGTGTTTTTGTGTCGTTTTGCTAAGCACGCGCAATGCAGGTGCACCCGGGGTTGTCAAAGGAAGAAAGGAGAAAACTCTGCTGCAGCTTGAACTATGAGAAGCTGTCACCAGCAGCATTGAGGCATCTCACTCAAAATGGTAATTTTCCATCAGAATACGCAGCTCTAGCGCTCGTCTCTCAGCGAAGCAAGCTGAAAAGCTTGCTTCAGTATGCAGAACTACCTGTAGCCGCTACTCGTATGGGAAGGAGACTCGAGGGGTGTAACGAAGTTGTGCTTTATGCGAGGCAACTCAATGCCTCGCGTGAAGACGGGGAGGTCTGCATGAAAATGCAGCCTCCTCAAGTTGCAAAGATGAGGAAATCAAGAATGTCAAGGCATAGTTATGGTAGATCGTTGCCCTTGCTTTGTTCCTAGCATTGCAATTCAATCTTTTGCTGATTAGCTTAGTCTCTTGTACATCAAAAAGTTTGTAGATGTGCATACGTAGAGTGAGAAATGGGTTACTATTATTTTCCTCTTCCGTATAGTTTGGGTGTTATTGCACAAAAGTATGGTTTATTGAAAACACGCCGTCAACCTTACTACATCTCAATTAGATTTATTAACTCTAATTAAAATTAATAAATTCTAATTTAAATTAATAAATCTTAATTTTTTAATTTGAATATTGATTAGTTAAATATTGGAAAAAATAAAATAGTTGACTGCACCAACAATATGGTCTTTATCGTGATCTACCGTGCCTAAATTTTTGCATTGATCCAGCTATATATTTACTCTCAATTTTATCCAAAGGTTGGGTTGGACCAATAGTAGCAAAATATTTTTTATTTTCTGTTTTATTATATATTTCCTCCATATACCATACCTAAGTTTCGGCATTAGATATAATTTCAAAAATATTAGAAAATTTTAATGTTATTTTTATTTTTTTAGCAATTAAAAAAATTTAAATTAAAGAGTAATCACAGATTTGGTTGTGTGTCTTGTACGAAGTCACGTGTGGAATTTTCTGTCCATGCCGCCGTCACCGCCACTGCGGTGAAATATTCCATGTAAATCACGTGCTCAACCATCTAACATTTATTTATTTATTTTATTTGGAAATTGTATGTCTTAGCACACCAATATCTCCTAGAGCATCAATTTTTTCTAAAAACTTATCAATTTATCAAATGATTATTTTTTAGGCTAGACTCAACTGATTATATTGCAAGCCCATCATATTCTCATCCAAGTCTATAAAATTCATTTGCTCTGATGTGCTTGTACTGGCTCAATATGATACTTTGATATCTCTAATTACCAATCCATATATTATTAAAATGATTGTGGATTCGATACCTCTCCTTAATTCGAGATCCTATGTGGCGCTCTCTCCTTTCAGTATTCTTATTTATCTTTAATCCTTATTTTAAACATTTTTATTCATTTATTCTATGTATATTTAATATATATTTTCTCATCCACATTGATTCTTAATAAAGCTTCATTTTTAGAGAACCTATATAAATACTTACAATCCATGTGTATTTTTCAATTCCGCAATTATTTTGCTCAACCAATATAATTTGGCAAATTAATTTGTTGGCCAAATAAATAGTTTTATTTTTATTGACAATTTTAATTTGATCAATTATGTAGTTGTCAATATTAATTTGTTTAATTTAACAAATTTTTAAATTGACGTAAATAAAAGAAAAATCTCAAAAATACGTATTCTCAATTATAATTCTTGGATTTGTATATATATACACGTAGGGATAATTCTCGAAATTTAACTTTGTGACAAGATGATCAGACGCACACAACAATTAACGATGTATATAATGAAATATTTGACAGATTGTGAAGTAAAAAAAATAGTTTGATTTCTATTGATTTCTTGCAATAAAGAAAGTGAAATAAAATCAAAGAAACACTTTTTTTGATTAATTATCGAAATATTATCACTCCGAAATAATATTAAATTATTTTTAATGTTCAAGCTTATATATTGCAAAATAATAATAAAAATAAAAATATTTGTTAAGGAAGTACAATTAAATCGAAGAAACAACCTTATTAATATATTTTATTTTAATAATATAGTTCGCCGTCGGTTTTCGACGGGATACATAATATATGTAATAGAAAAATATCATATTTTGTTTAGACATTTGACATTTTTCAATAATGTTACATTCTTAAATTTTTGGGAAATTGGTGCAAACTTTTCAATATTTTCTTAATAATGCCACAACACTCAAATTTTGAAATCAGCATGTGACGTTGCATCTGTATACATGAGATTCTACAAAATTTTATATTACAGGTGTATTTTCACATTAGATTCAGTCTGCCATGCAAATATTTCGATATTGGAATTTGGATTTCGTGACATTATTAAACTTTTTTTTGATACACTGTATATCAATTTGTCAAAAATTAAAAAACATAACATTATAGAGACATGATAAAATATGATACATTTTCCTATTTAATACTCATTTCGTCCCATCTATCTTGAGCCCCTTATTTTATTATTGGGTTGTCTCATCCATCTTGACTTATTTTCAAGAAGTAAACAATTAACTCTTTTAAAGTGATAGACCAATTCACCTTATATCTTTTTACTCTTCTTTTTAATTACCGTATGGAATAGTAAGGGTGAAGATGGATGATAAGGAGGGAGTATTACCTAATATAATGATATAAGATATTTAGTAAATATTCTCGTACTCACCAAGCAAATTATACCTACACAAGAGTGGTCCAAGAATTTTAGAGTGGTATTGTGAGATGTTGTGACGGCAGTGCGCACAAATCTTCAACCCAAACATGTCTTATTGGAAATGCCACTTTTTTCCTCCCCAAATAACTCATTCTTCGAAATTTCTTGATTTTGCAAAACATTTCTTATTCCATTCTCACTCCTCCACTTACTTAGATTAAGAAATATCACTTCCATTCATTTATTTATGTTGTATTATTCAAATTTTTGGTAGCATATCTGCAAAACATCTATCTATATATTTGTATATATCTATTAATTTGTCATCTTATTAGTTCATGAGAATAAATGTGTGTGGCATCGAATCATGGTCAACCTAGCTATTGGTAAATCCTAACACATATAAGAATAATTAATTAATGCAAAAATAAGATATATTTTTTAAAGTATTTTGCACCCGTTGTTTATATATGGGTAGGCAACGTAGAAGCCAATCACGATATTCGAAATTACGACTTTGTATTCTGAGTTTTACATAAATTCCTATCTAATTATGTTCTCAAAACCTATAATTTTTTTTCTAAATAGATGAACTTGCAAGGATAGTTTTTTTAATTTTCCAAACATAATATATACACTGATACACGAAACATGTAGTAGATGTCACATGACTTGATTTAGCTAAAGTTTTTACAAGGCGATCCGCCACCACCACCACGAGACACCTAGTGGGGGCCGTGGTGGTGGTGGAGGCACTCCGCCGGAGTGGCAGCAAACCTTGTAGTGTCCAAGCAATAATCGTAGATCATGTGATTGGCCCTCACCCACCTAAGTTGGTGGCTCTGGTGGAGGGTCAGGCCCCATAATGCCGGCTCGTTCCACCAGTGCCACTTACCGGTGCTACTGCACCACTTCATATTATTCGCAACCGCTATTTTATCGGGACATTCACATCCATTTATTTGAAACCCCTTATACGAGGCTACAAACGGGGCGTGGGCCCAATCGGTCTTGACCCGACCACCTTGGGTGGCCCAATCATCAGCATTCCAAATTGAGCTATAAATCCCCATGGGTTGGCCCTTTGGATATGGTATGCCTTTGTGCTCCATATTAGAGTGTACTCGCACCGGCGTCTCATCCACCAAGAATCTGCCAAATTTAGTAATAATCACATAAAATCTTCAATTTTGTCACAAGGAGAGGGATGATTGTTCCTCAAGCGGGCCCCCCGCGACGAGCGGGCCCAATGTCTGTTTTAAATTCATTTTACTAATACATGTCGTGTTGATGGCATGCTATACGAGAGCATTAATAGACCTCCCTCATTTCTCAATCTTTTCTTATTTAGAGTAATTAAAATGTGAATTATTTATGTCTTGAATTATCTTTTCAATCTTGAATGTCTAACAAAAAACAACATAAAATTAGATTTCTCAATATATAGTTCTTGCTACTTTGCAACAATGCATGTATAGAACATTATGCATGCATTGGAATCGACATTAACACATGGGGTGCAAAAATCACAGTGCTTTTTGCTAACTTTTCACTTTCTAGTACGTGAAATTCCTACTGCATGGACCATACCACAGTATGATGATCATGAATATGTGTGTGTGTGTGTGTAAGAGAGAGAGAGAGAGAGAGAGAGAGAGAGAGAGAGAGAGGGTAGAGAGAGAGAGAAGAAGGCTCACACAACTTGGCGGTGGTTCCATAGGATGGAATAGGAGTGAAAATCCTTAGTGGGATCAAACCAGAGATTCAACCTTTGCTCTCTGTTGCCAACTCCATTCACATACACATTTGTCTGAACAAGGTAGGGTTCACCAGTGGTGTTGCCCAAGAACTCATAATCAAACTCATTGTGATTTTCTCCATCTGATGACATCTGTATCTCCAAACAAAAATAATCATCAGACTCAACTTTTGATTCAATTACACAAAGATAAAGAAAGAGAGCTGCAGTAGAGAATGAGATGCATATAGCCATATCAGAATAGAATTTGGCCCTTTTTCCAAGAAAAAAAATAGATTGATGGGATTTGTACATAAAAAGTGACAGAATAAAGTGTAAATTTTCAAGCAATAATCACTCACAGGAAAAGCCAGCTGTGACTTTGAAGAGATGATGTTCAATACATATTGTTTGATTCTTTTTTTTTTTTTTTTCAAATGAGGCAAAAATGTAAATCCAATATCAAATATGAACTCTTGAATGACATTTGAGATATAAAGATTGTAAATTTATCTTGAGCCATCTTATAATTTTAAGTTAATGGATTGAATGAAATGAAGAATTAACTTACATAAAATGCAGTAACAGTTCCAGCAGAATCACCCTCTACAAGCTTAATCTGAGCAGTGATTTTCCCATACAAATACTTGCTCTTTGATGAAAATCCAGCTCCTACATTCTCCCAGAAGACACAAGATCAAACACACACACAAACACACACAGAGTTACAAGGAAGTTGCAATGATCCAAGAATCTGAACATGTAAATAAATGAACACTATCAAACATTAGAATGGTACAAAACAGAGACAAACAAGAAGCCATCATCAAACAGAGCGATTCCCTTCTATATTATTAACACACAAACACATACACTCTCTCTCTCACACACACACACACTAAGTGCATTGAAAAAGAAGAGTATGATTGAAGCTTTTTTGTTGCCCCTCCTTTTTTTACCAGAGTAGTTGTCAAGCTTCATCTTGACAAGATCACCCTCATAGGTGAAGTGATCCAACGCCCAAATGGGCTGAAAAAGATCATCAAATCTTGATGAAGTAACAGTTTCCATTACTGCAAATGCAGCTTGTAAAAACACAATTATCACAGCCCATTTCGGCATTTCAACAAACAGTTTATGATCAGATGAAGAGACGATGGTTTCTGGAGATGAGATTTCTTGTGGGCCGAAGCATAGCAAATGTGGTGGAATTTATAAGCAAAATGTGAAGGGGAATTTTTCTTGGCTTCATTGGGATGCCATTGTACATGCATAGTATATTGAATTACATATTCCACCCCATTCTCCCAAAAAATAAATAAATAAAAATCTGATTTTTATTTTATTTTTAATTTCCATCTCGTTTTTCAGTTAATTGTGATTTTTGCTTGTCAAATGCCAAGAATAAAAACATACGTGTGATTATGAATTTTGTGAGTTTATCATTTCTATCTCAAGCTTATTCAAAATCTATGATAAGATTCGAAGAAAAATATGCAAGTGGTGATCCATTAAAATAGTGATCCGATATTTTTTTAAAATCTCACATCTACTAAGTACTAAACAATGGTTTTGTAGAAAATTGCATAACGAACAAGTTTATAACAAAAACGGTATTATTCTTACCAATTTATTTATAAATTTAGTCTTTATAATAATTTTAGTCTTCTGCCAAAAATAGGTTACGGCCTAGGTTTCGATTATGTTGAACTTTGGATCCTTCATTATTAAATAATATTTTTTCTGTCCCTCAAAAGTGTGATGCATATTTAATTTGTTGAGACATAAAATATTAGTTGACACTAACCTGAGATGGAGGGAGTATATTAGTACAGTGAAACTTATTTAAATTAATACTCAAATAAGTAAATAACCTCCATAAGATGGAGTAATAATTTTCTGCAGTCCCGACTGTATTTCTATTCCTATTAAATTAACACTCAATAAATTAATAATCTCTTTAAACTAATAATTTTCTGCAGATCCAACCAAACGTGGATGCCTACGTCAATGAAATCTAATATTATTAAATTTATGTAGTATTAAAACATTCTATGTCCACTCTTCTTACTTACTAGACTCCAGGGAAAAAAAAAATAGGATATTTAAAATTTAAAAATGCAGATACAGCGACTGTAATGCCAATTTTTTTAAAAACGGATGGATAATGTAATCTACTTACCGTTTCCATTTGAAACTTGAGATAGAAAGGAAAAAATCCCAAGAATAAGCATAAATTATTACTCATTTTGGTATATATTTAGAACCGGAAGCAAACCGGCAGTTCTCAGTTCCATCCCGGTGGAACCGGAACCGAATCGTCTATTACTTCGGCTTCGGTTCCAAACTGGAACCGCGGGTTTCAGTTCCGCGGTTCTTGCTGTTCCAAACCGGAACCGCATGTTTCAGGGTAACAATTTATTTTTTTTTTCGTTTTTTTGCTATTTTTCTTGTTTAACTGTATTTTTATGCATCCTAATGTAACATTTAGGTGAAATAAATATGAATTGCAACATAAATATAGATAAAAACGTAAAAACAATAAAAAAAATTAGGAGGAACCGAAACCAGTGATTCTCGATGGAACCGAAACCGAACCGCCGTCAATGTGGTTCTCGGTTCCAAACCGAAACCGACGGTTCAGTTTCGGTTCGGTTCCAGCTCCTTTGGCCACCTCTATTATTATTATTATTATTATTATTATTATTATTATTATTATTAGTACCTTTCTTTTCTTGTATTTCATACTCTATTTTATAGTAATCTCATAACATGATGCTATTTATTACATATCATAGAACTGCGAGTATTGTATCTGAAAACATAAAATAAAAAAATTAAATTAGTATAGATCTAGTGAGCTCAAAACTAAAATGCAGAAGAAATATTTGGAAATTCCTGTAACACCGCAACTCACCTATCATATCATCCTTTCGTATACAGCATTTCTTGATGCGAAACGATGATATATATATATAATAAATTAAGAAGAAAACAAAAACAACAAAAAACAAAACAAACAAACAAACAAACAAGGTAAATTCATCTATATGTAGGATGGCATCAGTTTTTTCCATCTCGGTCTTCTTCGTTATACCTCCATCAACGCATCAGCAACAGAATAACTCAAAGAACACAACTGAAGGGGGGCATATTTTAGTTCGAAAATCAAGCCATTTACTTTGTAAATGAAGCCTGAGACGTATAGGAGTTCATTGAACTGCACGGCAAGTTGATCTTCACCCATCCTCCCAGTCGTTTTCATCCTCATCATCTTGAGTAGCTTCTGCTTCTACGTTCAAGTCGTGAACTTTAAATTGATCCGAAGTGTTACCTGGAACGCATAATTCAGCCACAGTAAAAGGTTATCAAGATAACGAATGTTGAGCAACCTTCAATCTTATTGCTAATGATCAACTGAATCTTCGTAGTCTTTATATCTTTCATCATATGAATTTTGTCACAAGCAATTTACCTCATCGTATCAAAATTTCTCATAATTATTCAGAATATCGGGTATATGACATTCTTCTCTAGCAAAATAAAACTCAGAAGAATAACAAATAAAAGACAATATGTAGACAGAGTTATAATTTACCTGTAGACGGCCCCTCCTCCCATTCAACATCATCTCCTTCAAATTCATCTTCACGTTTGGACTTCATGCCTACTTGGCGCTCGGATGGTGTGTTGAAAACTTCACTGGTGATAACATTATTAGGTGATTCCGCTTCTTTCTTGATTTGTTCTTCCTTTTCATGATGGAGCTTAAGTAAAGCAGTGTAATAGGCTCTGGCATATTCATCCTATAAAACACCCAAAACAAAAGGAGAGAAAATAATCACTAGAGGAAAGGGAGGTGGACAAAGTACGATTTCGTAACCAGCAGTAAGATGACAAAACCTCCAAAGGATTATATATGTGAAAGTCATAGGGGAAGCACATAACAAAGCATTAAGATAAACCTGTATATTCTTTTTGTCGTCTTCTAGAGCTGCAGACTTCTTGTCATCGGAGGGCTCCAAAGCGACTGAATCACCCTCCATCTTCACCTCTTGACTGCTCTCTCCACGTTGCTCTTTTGTAAGATTCATTCCTTGCTTGATCATCCAAGGAGGCAAAACTTTCATAGGTGTAGTGTTGATTAATTTGACATCACCTTTATCATCGGTACCAGAAAATGCAACTTCAACCTGCCAAGTCATATTTTAAGGTTTCACAAAAACAACAATTCCCTCAATGAGTAACAATAGAGTGGTACGATGCAGATCATTATGATCACACAATCCAGATTGATTATTTGAAGATTGAGAATGACAATAGCCAATTAGCCATTTAGATTAAAATCCAATTCCCGAATATATCTTTTACAGCTCTAGTTCTCACATAATCCAAATTACTATGGTTATGCACTGTAATCTGAGCAGATAGACGAACCTCTAATAATTGAGAAGAGGTAAATATAGTCAATGTACGGTTGAGTAATCAGGAAAGTGACATAAGAACACAAACATGCCAACTCTTTCATTTCTTTTCCAGTGATCATAGTTTCTGTCTGGTCATCAATGTTAATTCAAACTCCTAAAGCCCTTATAATGCAGAGTGAAGAAAAAAAAGTAAATTGACAAAAGGCTTTGAACAAGTGACCTTAGTCTCCCCAACATAAGGCATAGGAGTTCCACCAAAACCGGGCATAGATTTAGAAGGGTCATTGGGATTATGATCTCCATTCGCAGCTTGGTTAGCAGCCATTCGGAGTAGCCAGGCTTGAAGACCTTCAAGTTCAGGTACAGACAAATCCTTAACTCTCCCGAGTTGATCTATCAATGGTTTGAGCTGTACCTGTACCACAGAAGACTTTCACAACTTGGTAGCAAGAAAAATACCAGGAGCACACAGTTAAGGCTTCAGTCGCTTTAAGCAAAAATACAGAAAAATTCTAATGTATAATCTTTTTAAATTTAATACACAAAATCATAAGAGATCACAAATTTGTAGCGTAAAATCTACATCAAGCCTATCTGCTAAGGATATGAATATGTGCTCTCATTCAGACAGTAAATCCTTCAGAATATTTGAGAGAGAGGATTGGCCCGGAAGTTTTTATTTTATTTTTTCCTTATTTTCTTTCAGTCTTCTGATAACTAATGTGTGTGTGCATCGAGAGAGAGAGAGAGAGAGAGGGTATATAATATGGAAAAAGCAATCACAGAAAAATAAAAAAGAGAACAAAAGATGAGGGGTTGAGCAGTACCAAC
Organism: Agastache rugosa; assembly: GCA_031470985.1. Lineage (NCBI taxonomy): Eukaryota > Viridiplantae > Streptophyta > Magnoliopsida > Lamiales > Lamiaceae > Agastache > Agastache rugosa. The sequence continues at coordinate 22,373,610 of CM062607.1, forward strand.
TGAATCAATATATGAATTAAAAACGAACCTCCATCTTCGTTAACATGTCCTTTAATTTATCATGACGACGTCTGCTTGCATTATCATCTCCATCTCCCAATTCTTCAGCAGCTAGCTTGTCACTCTCAGCCACAAGGATCCCATTGCAGCTTTCACAGTGGAAGTACTCATCGAATGGGGTGATCAATCGCAGTGCGTCAAGGGCATTATATCTGGAGTTCATGACACACAAAAATTCAAATTCTTCAAGATTCAAGAATCCAGGACAAAAGATAAATCAAAGACAAATTGTAGTACCTTTTATTGCAGTTTGGGCATATATATTCCTGAACTGTGTTTTTGCTCTCCAGTTCATCCTTCAGCTTCTTCCTCATGCGATGTAATCGGTATCTGACAACATCATATATCTGCGAGGAAATTCAAAATGAACAGTTGATTAAAATGCGAGTACTCACATCTACTCCAATTGCAACCAATGTCACAGTAAATATAGCAACACAAAGAGGCAAAATAAAATCATCCAAGCAGTAATAGCAACCAATTGAATTAGAATAACACACATACTGGAACCACCTTGTTCAAAGGACCATATACGACTCTACAATCTTCCCTGCACTATAATACATAACAGGCTCAACTTACTATAAACTGTTCATTGTTATTTCACTTCTTAGGAACTACTTGAAATACTTTACACGAGAATAGAACAGACTATGTTCGCTATCGTAATGGAGTTCATATTTCTTGCAACTGCATTCTACTTCAAGTCAGTCACTCCTCAGTCTCAGTTGTTTTCTCCTATCTAATATTTCAGCCAAACTCCTGTTTCATTGTTAAAAATCCAGCAACTGAACATCATAATAAATGTAGTTTCTTCACAAGATAATGTAAGCACCACTACACCCTACCTGGACAGTTTTCCTAAGGTATGTAGTACTTTTAAGTGAGATGAGCAGATGCATGCACTGCCTATATGAGCTATTTTCTTTAATTCCAGAGTTGTGGTGTTTGCATACAACAATCATTATCAGTCTACAACAATATATGATCTAGTCACAAAGTTACCTGAGAATAATCCAGGCAACAATATGACTGAGTATGCACTTTTTGTTTATCATCATCTCTTCCATTTCTTTGACCATCCATTGTGGCACCCACTGCAGCACTGAACATCTTTGCACTTTTGGAGGTCTGCAGAAGATAAATAATATCATTGAGGCAGAAATAGATATCAAACACAAACTACCGAGTAATTCGAGTTAAACAAAGCTGGCAAATCACATATTCAAAAAGGATAATCATGGGTATAGAGATTGGAAAGTTAGTCGAACATCAAAATCGAAAATGATCGGTTCAACTTATGTGATAAGTTTAAGCCTATTCCTCAACCACAAAATCTACTTCGCATTGAACTCACATTATGTGTTCTCTTTGAAATAGAGAAACTGGCCTCCAATGGACAAAATGAAGGGGAAACCCTAGCCAAGTTAAAATCAACTGCTGAACTTCCATGTATGAGATACCTCGTCCAAATAAATTAACTTCAGCATAAAGGCACACATAATTATCATATAGATTTGCTATATAATGTGAATGGGTGTAGGATCAAATTTACGTACTTATAATCCACTGGAAAATCATTTATCTGGAATGATCATTTTGAAAATCATAAACAGAACCACTGAATGCAACTCAGCAATCACAGAGGTGAAACAAACTGCTATAAGATAACAGTAATGAAAGAAGTCAAAAATTCAGGCCATAATGCTGAACCAGCAGAATGAACCTCCTTGCGGTGGTCACGAGTGACCAGTTTTTCTTCTTCGAAGAATCTCAGAGTCCGACGGAGTTGCTTCGTGTGAAGTTTCAAGTCCCTAGCCAAATCTTCTTCCTTAGTCCACTGACGTCTAGAACAAAATCAAATATAAAGTGATCATACATTTACTTTTAGTTCGACCATTGTGGTAAATTGTTTAGACAATGAAAACCACAACTTATCATGTACTCAAACAGAACGTTCTCATGCAGCATAACACTTGTTTCAACAAATAGTTTGTTTCTAGCGAGTCACCATAGTCATAAATAGTTCTCTAATACCAAGCAGATTGTTGAACAAAAGTAGTGTTCGAGATAAACTTCTCACTTCATCTTTCATATTAGACATGATCATTTCTCCAATGTATTCTCATTCAATAGCACGCCAACCCCGGCATATTTAAGAGATAGAATCAGAAATTTCCTCCAATACCTCAATGACACTATCGCTTCATTAAATTTATATCAAATTCCCTAACTTCAGTAGAAAACTAAGGAAGGGAGTAGCAAATTACCTAGTAAGAGCATCAAGAATGACCACAGCAATACCTCTGTTATCACTTCTCCCAGGCCTCTGCTGATTTTCACCTTTTGTTGTTATATCATCATAGAACGCCCGCGCCGCAAGTCTCACCAGGCTATTTACAAAAGATTGAACGAATGCTAATCAACATCACTGAAAAAATGATAGCTTCAATCAGAGTGGAAGTCATTGCATTACCGATTAAATGGGTCGATGCTAGCCATTTAAAAGTCCGAGAACAAGTAAAAATTTGTTGTCGACTAAGAATCCTACTGCCACAGATGCAAAGGGCCACCTACACTGCTCGCAAATTCAAAATTGCATTCACCAAAAAAATCAACTTTTCCTTCTTCCAAAACCTTCGCTCCAAAATTTAGTTGAAATTGTGAGCTGGCTCCAAACCTCAGGGACGCAAAAGGAGAGTTCTTCTTCAACTGAACCGTAAGAAACTCAAATTGAGATCCAACCAACCACACTAATCAATACTATGACTTTGTCCGATTAAATTATTGAATCCTGAATTTTCAATTAGTCCAAACAGAACCTCAGCGGCGAAGATGAATCAGCAATAGAACATGCTCGAACACTCCGAAAATAATTTTTTCCGCAAGTGATAGCTACGAAGATCAGGCCACTGATTCCGAATAAGACGGCGTAGATCAATGGCTGCCGTTCAGATTTGGGGATTTAGGGATTTGGATTTCGCGGAATTAGAGTTTTTTCATTGGTGCGATCTGCGATCGTTGGTGGAAATTTGAGAGTTAATAGCGGAAAAAAAATCAATTAGGGAAAAATGAGTCCGTATATACGACTCATCTCATGATGTATTGACATGTATACCCTCATAGATGCATTAATGGGCTGGAGAGTGGATTAGGCCCAGTGTGGATTAAGATTCATTTATATTGGCCTAATTTATTTAACAAATTATTGAAGTAGTTAATTTTTTTTATTTTATTCTTTATTTTTCTTTTTTACTTGATTGATTTATTTATTCTCTATTGGGAGGAAAGAACAGTGACATTTAAACTTAAATTTTAAACTTCATATGAAAGTCGGCCGATTTTATTAAATAGATTTGGTTTGGGTGCGCATAGAATATAGCCTCCTTGCATCTATCTAATTTTGGTGACGTAATATAATTTTAATGAATGTCAAATGTGGTGTTTTTTTATTAACGATTTTCTCTGCACCTTGATGAATGATATATCGCTCACTTTCCGTGAGTACTTTTTGTGAGTACTGATCACCGTTTGTCCATATTAGCATTATTTTCTTTAAATTTTTCATTGTTTTATATTCTAAGAGCTCGTTTGGTAGGGTGATTAGAGTGTATAATATATATATGATACAGTAATATCTCGTTTGGTACAAAGTATACGATCTTTTATAAAGTTCGGGCCCATATAAATAATCCTTATTTTTGTTGTTATGTATACCACCTGTATAAATAATACTGCAACTAATTATATATAACAATAAATTACCATAGTTACTATTTTTGCAGAAAATTTAATCCATCATACCAAACAAAATATTATTTTTTTAATAAATATAAGACATCTCGGTCAAATATATCAGGTCTTATCCCATATTCTGTACCAAACGAGTCGTAATAACATATAAATTAATATTGAAATCATTAAATCTACAGAATACATGTATAAATAATAAATCAAAGTTTGATTTGTCTTATTATTAATTTCTTTGAAGTTAGAAGAAAAAAGAACAAATCAAGCTTTGATTTTTAATTTTTTATATATTTTATAGATTTAATGATTTCAATATTAATTTATAGGGTATTAAAATAAATAAAAAATAAAAAAAAATAGTGTTAACATTGACAAAAGGTGGTTGGTGCTCGTAAAAGGTGGGGCGGCATATCATTACTCTTTATCCACTAACTTGATGTAAATTGTAGGAATTCCATTTTATTTTTTTAACCAAATAAGCTAATAAATTAACAATAGCCAGTTTTACTTTGTAAATTGTTGCATGAGAGCAGGTTCATCTATAGCACAAAATTTTGCAAAGCTACAGCTAAATTGCGCTTTGATAGGCGATTAATTGGGCTTGGCCGGATTGCATCAGACAGATACACACTAAAGAAATGAGGTGAAATTTTGATTTTTCAAGCATTTAATTTATATTAATCTCTAACATAAAACAAGAGGTATTTTTTTATAATTCTTTTTTGTTGTGATGTTTTTTCGGGGAAGAAAAAATTGTTGTCTGTGATCTGCAGAAAATTGTTTGGGGATTCTGACTTGGTGAACACATGCAGGGTTCTGATTCATGAATTTGAATTAGCCCTAGTCAATAGTTAAACTATACATTTTTGGAATAAAGGTAATTTAGTTAAGCGCGTTTGATTTTGTTTGTGTAATGTGTGTGAAATTTGGCCAATACCCTTTGGTAAACTGAGTAGAAAACAGCCATAAATTGATCAACTTCGTATAAAAAAAACCAGAAGAGTAGGTGTAAAACGACGTAAAAAACATAATAAATTTGGCGGGTTGCTGTCATTTTCTACAGAGGACTCATGTTTAGTGGTAGACTTTGTTTGCTTTGGTACAACTTGCATGTGCATTGGTTGATTGTACTCAAATTTTACATGATGATATATGCATTTGAGGAAATTTGAAGTTGTTAGCCACTTTGCAAATGATAATTGTGTTTTCTTGATTCATTGGACTTGGTACTTTGTTGGTGGTCAGATCTAATGGGTTCTTTCTTTATATTTTGTTAAGTTTTATTTAATTTGAATGTTATCTAATTTACTTTAATTTGATTTTCTTTTTCTTGATTTGGGGAAGGAGGAATGGTAGAGATTGAACTTGAGTCCTTCTCCATCACACATAAAATCTATTAACGTTTCCGAATTAAAAAAATGAAAGAAAAACTGAAAGAAAAAAAAAACATTTAAGAAAAAGATTGTATTGAAAAATAAAAAGAAAGAAAAAATGGAAGGAAATTAAAAAAAAAAAAAAACACGGCAGTAGATAAATTTAAATAGATTAAAGCCTAGTTAATTGCTTCACAAATTAAAGCCTAACTATTTAAAGGCTTGCCTCGTAAATAATGGACTTTTGCCAATCTGATTCCTCAATCTTATTCAAGCCTAATTAACTAGTACTACTGTACTACTCCCTTCGTCCCAATAGAATGGTCTCACTTTTTTTAGGCACGGTTATTAAGAAAAAGGGGTTTGGTGCATAAAGTAAGTTTGTTCCACTTTATTAAGGAGTATTTTAATTAAAAGTAAGTTTGTTCCATTTTAGTAAGTTTGTTCCACTTTATTAAGGAGTAAGTTTGTTCCCCCTTATTACACACTAATTATTTCCTTATTTGGACTGAGACCTTACTATTGGGACAGCCAAAAAAGAAAAGCGAGATCTTGCTATTGGGACGGAGTCTCGTAAATTAAAGCCTCAAATGAAATTAAATCACTACAATTTATTAAATGATTTCTATTTAATCAGAAAAATGCAAAATATAAAAATAGAAACAAAAAGAAAATATTAAAAAATAAACTTTTGGGACCCACTAGATTCACACTCCACTCGCCCACACTCACGCGTGTCGTGCACACCCCAGACGGCCACATTTGTTGGCCGCATGGCGTGCATCCTGCCTCACCCGATTCCCTCCACCATTGGTAGAGGTTTCTCTACCACTCTCTCCTACTCCTCTACCAATTTCCTCCCACAATACAATGGTTGCTACTCCCTCCATCTTGTTATTATTATCTCATTTCTTTTGGATATGGGTAATAAGGAGAAAGAAATTAGGGATGAAAGGTGTGTTAGTAGAGTTTTTAATTGAATACACAATATGGTACAAATAGTAAAATAAAATGGGTTCAAATAGTGAAATAAAGTGGGTAGAGAAAGAGAGTGAATAGTAAACGACACAGAAAATGAGGAGAAAAATAGTGAAAGGTGAAGTACTTAGAAAAAATAAGAGTCACATTAGCAATTTAAATAGAGCCTTAATAACTCTTAATTTAGCCCAAAAAAGAACAGGACAATAATAATGAGACGAAGGGAGTATTATTATTTTTTAACCAGTGTGATTGTTGTGACAAAAGATAATGTATCAACTTTGATGGTCTCTGAGCTGGGTACTTGGTGTAGAGGGGGGGGTGAATACACCAAGTAGATTTTTCGAAACTTTTTCAAGTTAAAACTCAGAGTTGGTGAGCTCAGTTATTGATCCAGCTGGGGAAGGTCAGCTGGGTTCAAATAACTCAGCTGGCGGTGCGGAAAGTGGTGGTTTGAAAACTTAGCTCAGTTACTTAGAAAAACTCAGTTTGAAAATATTAACTTGACGTTTTCAGCTTAGTCAGGTTGTGCAATTTTTCGAGAGACACAGCTGTCTTTGGAGAGCAGTTGTGTGTGCAGTTTTGAACAAATATGCAATGATATGAAGGAGTTAGTACACAGCTGAATATAAAGTAATAGAAAAGAGAGAGAGAGAGAAACACGCAAGTTTTTACGTGGTTCGGAGTAACACCTCCTACGTCCACGACCAGGTTCACTGGTAATCCACTACCACTTGGTTTCCAAGTACCAAGCAACTTCACAACTCTAACCCGAGCTGTGTTCCAACAGTTTACGGGCACTGTCAGGCCTATACACCTTCAGTTTACGGGTACTGAAGAACCTAACCACTCGAATTACGCGCTTCGAGCAAGCGTACCTTTACCTAACCTTTCTGGGTTTGGGTTTGGGTATGGGGTTCCAACTATGAACGAATTCTTACAATTAAGAACTTCAGAGTATGATGAACTCGTTCGAAATCTAGGCTTAAGATATACAATGAGTTTGGCCTAGGGAACAGACGAAAAACTAAGCAGTTTCTTAACTAGAAACACTTTAAGATAAAGTGTTTTTTGATCTATGTAGAACTGCTTGAGAGCTTTTGAAAGAATACTGATTTCAGATAATGAAAGCTTGTAGAGAGTTTTTCGTGTCTGATCCTGAGGTTGAAGACGGGTTTATATAGGTAGAGATTCAAGACTAGCCGTTGGAGGAGCCGTTTGAATCTTACCTACTCTTCTCAAATACAAGATCTGCCGTTGGGCGTATCTGTACCTGTCTTCATTTGTGTCACATCCTAGGTCCTGAAATCTAGGATGTTGATCTGGCAATCCCTCATTGGTCGAGGTAGATTGACTTCCTCTGATTCCGGGATCTTCTGCCTTTAGAGCTGGCTTTTGAATTCAGAGCTGGACTGTCTCGACGTGGAGTCTTCAGAGATAGTTCCTTTGTTCTGTACAGCTGGACCAGCTGTGTTTTGAACTCAGCTCGAATTCTCTTCAGCTTGATCAGGCTCTACTTGGATCACTCAGTGAAGGTTGACGCCGTCTTGTCTTTTGCTAGGCCGACTCGTGAACACAGGTCGACCGTCGTCTTGTCTTCCGCTTCCTTAACCTGTAAATCTAGAACATCTAAGGCTCAAACAGGCGAGCTGGAAAACACTATTTAGGTTGACGCGATCATCTATTCGGTTGGAGAATCAGTTGGGTTTTGGTATCAATTCGAAACCTTATAATTTTCCCAACAATTTCTCCCTTTTGATGATGCCAAAACCTAACTGAGACAACTTATGACGCAGAGAGACTTGTGTTTTATTAATGTAAGAAAATACATTATAACACAGAAAAAACTTCAATCCTTCAGTCTTCAGTCCCAGTTGGCTGGGTCTTCTCTTCTGCATCCGTTGCTTCTTTCTTTTGACTCGTCTCTTCTTCAGCTGATTCTGATTCAGCTGGTTCCTCTAGCTCAACAGTTTGCCTCTTCATTGACTTGTCTCTCTTCTCCCTTACTTCCCCCTTTTTGGCATGATCAAAACAGGGTGGGAGATATACACCATCGGCTGTTGCGATGTTTTAGTTTGGCAAAACTGTGGTTTTCAGCTCTGAGCATCGAGGTTTAGAGTCTAAGTGGCTCAGCTGTTGTATTAGCTGGCTCTTCTTCAGTTGCATTAGCCTCAGCTGTGATTGCAGACACAGCGTCCTTGGCCTGATTCAGTGGGCGGTCCAATGAGTGCTTGGAGGGATGAGTTAGCACGGGAGATAGCATCTTCTGAGTCGGGCATAACTTCATTCCTTGCAATTTTGCTTCTTCAGACTTCTTAGATTGAATGAGAAAGTCTGATTCAGCACTTGAGGGACTTGTATTCAGCTCATATCATCATCATCCAGCTGCAGGTGATCGTTGGCTGGGTGATGTTTCTCAATTGAGCTTGGTGCAGGGACTTGAGCATCTTTTATTGAAAGATCTCGAAGATGTCCCTGTGGAGCTGAAGGAAACTGAGGAGAAGGCGGTTGAAGTATTCCATCTGCCTTGGGGTTTAAGCTTGGTTGATCAGCTGGAATACTCCGTTGCGGTGTTGGTGATGATAATGTTCACACAGGGATTTGAACTTTTCCTCCACCGAAAGAAACGACCGCTTGAGGGTCTTTTGCTCCTCGGAGAGTGATTACGAATTCTCTCATAATGTCAGCTGGCTTCTCTGCTGACTGACTGAGCACCTTTGACTTGAGTCTTCGGTTTGAAGACAGTGCTTCAGTATATTTTGTCTCCTCAAGTTGTCTCCGATTCCCAGCTGGGACGGAGTTGGATGCATGCTGCTTTGTCTCCTGCATCTTTTTCTGTGCCTCCTGTGGCGGAGCAAGAGTTTTGACAAGACTGCTCTTGAATACTCCGGTTTTATCAACATCTGGTCCAGGTCTGTTGACGTTGATTTTTGCATCCCAGGGAATTGTGTGTCCCGTTCTCTCTTTTATGTTGAGAGAAACAGTGGGGCTGAGGAGGTCTTTTTCCTTTGTCATTCCCAGAAAGTTTTCTGCACCTTCCTGGTGGATGACGTTCTTGAGCTTTGCAGTCTCTTACTGCGCTGGCCTAGTTCTGTCGATGGGCTTCACCTTCTTCTGGACTTCCGTCTTCTTTGAGGTTCCTGAGAGTTAAGCAACTCTTATCTTGAAGCTTTGACAGATTCTTCAAGTTTGATCGGCTTCGGGAGATATCTTTCTGGATTCCATGTTCTTCTTCTGCATCTTTTGTTAGTAGAAACAAACAATACCAATTGATGGAAATAAGACAGAATGCTGAAAACCTTTCTAGGGTTGATGCGTATATCTTCTAGCATATTTAAAGAGTTTTCTTGATGAATGGACGATCAAGATTTGTCTATTGATAAGAAGATCTACGACTGGGAGTGATTCTCGCGTCATGTCAATTTAATGCGCGAGAGAGAACGGTTGAGGCGTTTTGACTTTTGCCTCGAAACTCCCATTATTCAATTCTTTGCAGACTTTTAATTAAGATTGATTAGAAATGACAAGATGTGATTTGACAGAAAACAGATTGAGTAGAAGCAATTAATGTTGTTGCAAACCTCTCAGCTGATCATTGTAGTCAGCTGATACCTCGGTTGAGTGGGTGTGCTGGGTCATCGTGATTCCAGCTGGTTCCCCCTCAGCTGAATAATCCTTTCCTTTCAGCATCTGGTTTAGCTGAATTCTTTCTCAGCTGATATCAGTGACATTGATTCTGAATTTCAGTTGACTGCTTGTATTCAGCTGGGTCTGCTTCCATTCAGCTGGGTCTGCTTCCGTTCAGCTGGGTCTGCTTCCGTTCAGCTGGGTGAAGCATCGTCTGGGTTGAGAAGTCCAAGTAATCCGCACAGCATTTTGAATCTTGCTTCTATCAGCGGTTTTGTGAGAATATCGACCCATTTGTATGTCTGTGTGAATTTTCTCAACAATCACATCCTTCTTTTCTACGTGATCTCTGATGAAATGATGTCGTACGTCTACATGCTTGCATCTTGTGTGAAGTACTGGATTCTCTGAAATGGCAATTGCACTTGAGCTATCACAGAAAATTGGAACCTGTCCAGTTTTTACTTCATAGTCATCCAGCTGATGTTTCAGCCAGAGAATTTGCGAGCAGCAGCTTCCAGCGGCCATATATTCTGCTTCTGTCGTGGAAGTTGCGACGCACGTTTGTTTCTTTGAAAACCATGAAATCAACTTACTTCCTAAGAACTGACAAGTTCCTGAAGTTGATTTTCTGTCCAATCTGTCTCCAGCGAAGTCTGAATCTGAGTATCCAGTCAGCTGTAGATTGTCTTCAGCTGGATACCACAGCCCAACATTCTGAGTTCCTTTGAGATACTTGAGAATGTTCTTGGCTGCTTGCATGTGTGCTTCCTTTGGATCAACTTGAAATCTGGCACACACTCCGACTGCGAAAGAGATGTCTGGACGACTTGCTGTTAGATACAGCAGGGATCCTATTATCCCTCTGTATTTGCTGGAATCAACTGACTTCCCTTCAGTTCCTGGTTCAATCTTCCAGTTGGTGTTCATTGGAATCTTTACAGTTCTGCTGGATTGAACTCCATACTTGGCGATCAAATCTTTCACGTATTTGGATTGATTTATGAAGATCCCTTCTGAAGATTGCTTGACTTGAAGTCCTAGGAAGAAACTCATTTCTCCCATCATGGACATTTGGAACTTTTCTGACATTATCTCTCCAAATCTTTGGCATAAGAAACTTGATCTTGATCCAAAGATGATGTCGTCTACGTAGATTTGAACAACCAGAATATCTTCTCCTGATTTGATGGTGAAGAGAGTTCTGTCTACTGAGCCCTTCTTGAATCCTTTGGATATGAAAAAATTTGACAGAGTGTCATACCAAGCTCGAGGTGCTTGTTTCAATCCATAAAGGGCCTTCTTTAGCTTGTAGACTTTATTTCCTTCTACTTCGAATCCTGGAGGTTGTTCAACGTAGACATCTTCTTTGATTTCTCCATTTAAGAATGCACACTTCACATCCATTTGATAGACCTTGAATTTGTGATGTACTGCAAAGGCGAGAAATAGTCTGATTGCTTCCAATCGTGCTACTGGAGCAAAAGATTCTTCGAAGTCAATTCCTTCCTGCTGAGTGTAGCCCTTGGCAACGAGTCGAGCTTTGTTTCTGATGACGACTCCCAGGGTATCCATCTTGTTCTTGAATATCCATTTGAGTCCTATGACTTTGACTTCTTGAGGTCTGTCGACTAATTCCCAGACACAATTTCTGAGAAATTCGTTCAGCTCTTCTTGCATGGCATTTGTCCAAGGCACACTCTTCAAAGCTTCGAGAATTGATTGAGGCTCTGGCACTTGAGCTACGTAACACGCCATTAGAGCTGTGTCTTCATCATAGACCGTCAGTTCTAGCTCTACTGAGAGTTGAGCTGTGTCAGCTGCTTCTTGATGATCCGAAGAAGCTTGAGCAGCTGAGCTTCTGGTTTTGACTTGGTCAGATGGTTCTCCAATGATTGCTGATGATGGATGATCTTCAATCCATCTTCTCCTCTTACGAATTTCTTCTTCCAGTTGATTGATGCTTGAAGTGGCTAAATTTCGTCTGTCTTGGAGTTGCTCTGGAGTTAAGTCTTGAGAGGTTGATTCTCCTTGATTTGGATTTTGAGGTGACTTCTGTAGAGGTTCAGCTGGAGATGGAGCTGGGGACTCAGCTGTGTTTGGATTCCCAGCTGATGATGTTCCCCCTTGATTTGACGTTGAAGCTTCTTCTTGATTTCCAGCTGGTGGAGCTTCTTGGTTGATTTGAATTTCCTCCTCTGGCTCATTGTCCCAAATTAATGGTTCGGCCAGATTCCTGATTCTATTTTCTTGAGCCCTTGTCTGAATCAATCTTGAAGATTCTCCTTCGCTTCTTCGTTTGATAGAATCTCTATATTCGAAGGAGGATTCGTCAAAGGTAACATGTGGAGTTACTTCGACTATTTGAGTTCTTCTATTGAAGACTCTGTATGCTTTACTCACAGAGGAGTAACCAAGGAATACTCCTCGGTCTGTCTTTTCGTCGAACGTCTTGAGCTGTGTCTTCCCATTATTGAGGATGTGACATTTGGATCCGAATACCTTGAAATATCCAATGTATGGTATTCTGTTGTTCCATAGCTCATATGGTGTCTTTCCTTGCCTTGAAGTGAGTAGGGAGCGATTCTGAGTGAAGCAAGCTGTGTTGATTGCTTCAGCCCAAAACTTCTTTGGAATGGCAGAGCTAGCTAGCATTGAGGTAGCTGCTTCCTTGAGAGTTCTGTTTCTTCTTTCTGCTACACCATTCTGCTGAGGTGTGCGAGCTGCAGATGTTTGGTGTTGAACTCCGTTCTTCTCGCAGTAATCATAAATAGTTTCATTCAGAAACTCCGTTCCACGATCTGATCTTATTGCCATTATCTTGCACTCCTTCTGTGTTGATAATCTTTCCAGCAGGATAGGCATCTTAGTTCTGGTTTCACTCTTCTGGTATAAGAATGATACCCATGTGAATCTTGAGAAATCATCCACAACGACCAGAGTATATTTTCTGCCATTGAAACTTGCTGGAGTAACTGGACCAAAGAGATCCATGTGAAGAAGTTGAAGAACTCGATCAGATGACTGAGCTGGCTTGAGAGAGAATGAAATTCTTGTTTGTTTTCCTTGTTGACACGCGCTGCACATATGACTTTTGTCATATACTTGATCTGGAATTCCATTAGCGAGCTGGTTCCTAGCCAGTTTGTTGATTGTCTTGAAGTTGAGATGATTCAGCCGTCTGTGCCACAGCCAGCTGACTTCATTGCTGTTTTTTGATACAAGACAAGTCTCCGGAGGGCTGCTGTTCCAGTCAGCAAAGTACATATTTCCTTCTCTTTTCCCTCTTAGGAGTATCTGCTTGGTTTCCCTGTGCTTCACTGTGCATCCCTGTGCATCAAACTTGACAGAAAAACCGTTGTTGCAGAATTGGCTAATGGAAAGCAAGTTATGTTGCAATCCTTGTACATAAGAAACATTTGGGATTATAACATTCCTAGTTTTAAATGTACCATAACCTTTGGTTAGGCCTTTGGAGTTGTCACCAAATGTTATTTGTGGACCTGTACGCTCAATATACTCCTGGAGTAGATGCTTTAGGTGCGTCATGTGCTTGGAACATCCACTGTCCAAGTACCAAAGCGTTCTCATCGACTCCTCAGAGATGCGTCGATTCCTTGCAACCTAAACAAAAAGTTAAAATTCAGGTACCCAGTTTTAATTGGGTCCCTGTGGGTTAGACATAGATCCTTTGACGACCCAGATCTGCTTGATGACTCGAATTGGGTCATTTGATCTGATAATTCTCCCAGCTGAGTCAATGTACACATTCATTGTGTTCTTCTGTTGTTGCTGGCGGGGTCTTGATCTTCGTGTCTTCTTGTTTTGGTGTCTGGAATTCTTTTGGTTTCCAGCTGTGTGCCTAGCTGAGACGTTCCTTAGTCTCTGCTGTCTCATGTGATACTGTGGCTGGAAATGATTATCCAGCTGATACTCGTATGAGTGGTATCCAGCTGGGTATCTCTGATATCTTGGTTGATATCGATCAACGTCTTTAGCCGTGGCTGGTATCTGTAAAATCCAGCCTGTGGTCTTTGTTGAGGTTGAGCACGTTGCTGTCTGAGTTGGGCTTGAGGTTGTCGCACAGCTGACCTTCTTGATGTCTGCTGTGTTCTCGACTGAGTTTGAGACTGTTTCACAGCTGTACTTCTTGACGTCTGATGTGTCCTCAATTGTTGATGTTGAGCTGCTGGGATTGGAGATTCATTTGCACGTACAAACATAACCTTTGTTCCACTTGTGGAGGCGATGTTTGAGGCATCATTTGATTCGTTGTATCCCAGTCCCGCTTTGAGTGCTGCTGGACGCTGAGCACTAATGATCTCGTCCATTGTTGACGTGGCTTTGATGAGAGCTATTATCTTTTTAGATAGTACCTCTTTGTTGCTTTTCAGCTCAATGATCTCAGCTGACTTCCTTTCCGATTCAGCTGTGACCTTTTCCACATCTTCTATCAGCTGTTTCTTCTCAGTGTTGAATTTCTTTATCAGCTGATCTTGTTTCACTATTTTGTCTTTTAGTGAAACGACTTCCTGTTGGAGCTGAGTTGTATCAGCTGTGTCTGATACTTTTGTCTTTTCCAGTTCTGCCTTCAGCTCGGCATTCTCACACATAATGACGTCAAGGATCTCTTGAAGCTCCTTGGAATCGTTCATTACTTTCTCCACTAGACTCCAATCAGGTAGTCCAGATTCTGAGTCCTGTGTAGAGTGTTCGTGTGATTGTGAGATGTTAGATAGATTTAGAGTTCGAGAAGTTACCTCATCTTTATCGATGTCGTCTGTTTGTCCCATGAAGCATGTATCCCAATCAGGTTCATCATGGGCCATCAGGGCTTCTTCTTCCGAGTCTGAAAATGGCATGTCATCCATTTTATTGCACTCTGATTCTTCATCAGCAATATAAGCTCTCCTTCTGTCAGCTGCCTTAGCTTTTAATTGGTCTTTGTCTTTCTTGGACAGCGTTGGACAATCTTGTCGGTAGTGTCCTGGTTCCTTGCAGTTGAAACAGCCTTCTTCTGTTCGTTTGTCAGCTGACTTCTCATCAGCTGCTGCGTACTTATCTCTGTAAGTCCTAAAGAACTTCTTGTATTTGCCCTTGCTGGTGTTGAGTCTGTTATAATTTTTCACCATCATGGCAATTTCTTCGAGTAGCTCCTCTTTGCTCATATCCTTTTTGTCCTTCTTCATCTTGGAGGACTCAGCTGACTTGACATGAGTTGACTTTTCAGAGTTGGCTTTGAAAGCTATTTCTTTTGGAGCTGGGGTGAGTTCTCCATCATTCTGTCTGCTTGAAGATTCTTCTTGAGTGATCTTCAAGTTGTATTCGTTGGCTTTTAAGAGTGAGAACAACCTTTCTGTAGATAGATCACCCAAGTCACTTCGACTTTGGTGAACTACCTTGTAAGTGTTCCATTCAGCTGAAAGAGCTGAAAGAACCTTTAGATTCTTTTCCCGCTCGTTATACTTCCCAGTTCTGATTGTCTCTATCTCAATGACTATGTTTGAGAACCTTAGCTCCATCGCTTCGATGGACTCGTTGGCTAGCTGCTTGAAGTTGTCGAATTTTTGGCACGCTATTGTGAATTTGTTTTCTTTGATCTCTTCTGATCCTTCACATAGCTTGGCGAGTGTTTCTCACATCTCTTTGGCTGTCTCGCACTTGATGATTTTACTCAGGTAGGCGTTTAAGACTGTTGAAGAGATGGTGTTCCTTGCGAAGCTGTCCAGACCAGCTTGTTTTCGCTCTTCTGAAGAGTATTCCTTCTTTGGCTTGAGAATTGGCCGGTATTCTGGTTGTCCTCCATCTTGAGCAGGTACGAGTTCATTTCCTTGTTTATAAATGAGGATGGGTCCGTCTGAAATGACGTCCCACATCATGTCGTGATGTGCATAAAGGAAGCTTTTCAATCTGAATTTCCAGATTGCATAGTCGTCTACCGAGAAGGTGGGGAGATTCCTGTTAAGATAGGAATCCATAGACATGTGCAGTATGTAATAAGATGAGTTTTTCTGAAAAACGGATCTGTTCAGTTGACCACTGACACAGAGTGTCAAGAGAGATCTCTTGATACAGAAACGGTGGTCTTTTGAACCACTGCTCTGATACCAATTGATGGTCCCTGAGCTGGGTACTTGGTGTAGAGGGGGGGGTGAATACACCAAGTAGATTTTTCGAAACTTTTTCAAGTTAAAACTCAGAGTTGGTGAGCTCAGTTATTGATCCAGCTGGGGAAGGTCAGCTGGGTTCAAATAACTCAGCTGGCGGTGCGGAAAGTGGTGGTTTGAAAACTTAGCTCAGTTACTTAGAAAAACTCAGTTTGAAAATATTAACTTGATGTTTTCAGCTTAGTCAGGTTGTGCAATTTTTCGAGAGACACAGCTGTCTTTGGAGAGCAGCTGTGTGTGCAGTTTTGAACAAATATGCAATGATATGAAGGAGTTAGTACACAGCTGAATATAAAGTAATAGAAAAGAGAGAGAGAGAGAGAAACACGCAAGTTTTTACGTGGTTCGGAGTAACACCTCCTACGTCCACGACCAGGTTCACTGGTAATCCACTACCACTTGGTTTCCAAGTACGAAGCAACTTCACAACTCTAACCCGAGCTGTGTTCCAATAGTTTGCGGGCACTGTCAGGCCTATACACCTTCAGTTTACGGGTACTGAAGAACCTAACCACTCGAATTACGCGCTTTGAGCAAGCGTACCTTTACCTAACCTTTCTGGGTTTGGGTTTGGGTATGGGGTTCCAACTATGAACGAGTTCTTACAATTAAGAACTTCAGAGTATGATGAACTCGTTCGAAATCTAGGCTTAAGATATACAATGAGTTTGGCCTAGGGAACAGACGAAAAACTAAGCAGTTTCTTAACAAGAAACACTTTAAGATAAAGTGTTCTTTGATCTATGTAGAACTGCTTGAGAGCTTTTGAAAGAATACTGATTTCAGATAATGAAAGCTTGTAGAGAGTTTTTCGTGTCTGATCCTGAGGTTGAAGACGGGTTTATATAGGTAGAGATTCAAGACTAGCTGTTGGAGGAGCCGTTTGAATCTTACCTACTCTTCTCAAATACAAGATCTGCCGTTGGGCGTATCTGTACCTGTCTTCATTTGTGTCACATCCTAGGTCCTGAAATCTAGGATGCTGATCTGGGAATCCCTCATTGGTCGAGGTAGATTGACTTCCTCTGATTCCGGGATCTTCTGCCTTTAGAGCTGGCTTTTGAATTCAGAGCTGGACTGTCTCGACGTGGAGTCTTCAGAGATAGTTCCTTTGTTATGTACAGCTGGACCAGCTGTGTTTTGAACTCAGCTCGAATTCTCTTCAGCTTGATCAGGCTCTGCTGGATCACTCAGCTGAAGGTTGACGCCTGCTGTCTTTTGCTAGCTGACTCCAGCTGTGAACATAGCTGGGTCGACTGCTGTCTTCCGCTTCCTTAACCTGTAAATCTAGAACATCTAAGGCTCAAACAGGCGAGCTGGAAAACACTATTTAGGTTGACGCGATCATCTATTCGGTTGGAGAATCAGTTGGGTTTTGGTATCAATTCGAAACCTTATAATTTTCCCAACAAACTTCTAGACTTTTTTTGTTTAATCAAGAATTATATTATAGAGTGCGAGCAAGAAACCCTAGGAAGACCGACTACAAAGTCCGACGGCTCATCCCACACGTAAGGTTCCGAACTATCCTTAGCAATTTCTAGTTGGATGGTGTGCTATAAAAATTAACATCACGCCTCACAGTTTTCGCTTGAGCATAATTAATTGACAGAATATTCCTCTTGTAATTTAACACTAACATCTCTGAACTAAGTGTTTAAAATAACAAAACACCCATCATAATCATCATAATATTATTAAAACGATTACGCATTCGAGCGCTCTCCTTAATTTTAGGTCCTGCGTGGCGCGCTCTCCATTCATTATTGTTATTTATCTTAAATCCTCTTTTAATGTATTTTTAATCCATATATTCTATAAATTAACTATGAAATTTTCTATCCCACATCGATTTTCAATAAGACTCTACTCTTGGAGAACCATTATAAATATTCAAGATCAATGTGTATTTTTTCACCCGACAAATATTTTGCATAAACAATTTAATTTGGCCAAGTTGGTCAAATAAATAATTTTATTTTTAGAGGCAAAAATTAGAATAGTCAAATAAGATAGTAAAACACAAAAGTTGGCCACAAACTTAATTTTTACAAATTATGGCAAATATTTGCCTCTTTGGACGAAAATACCCCTCCTTGTAGATAGAAGTTATTTTTCAGTTTTTACTTTTAACTTTATTTACATTCAACAAGACAAAATAATCCTCTCTCTTCTCTCTCCTCTCTCTCTCTTCCTCTTTCGTTCCATCTTCATTTCTTCACCACCGCGCCGTCTCCGCCACCGTGCCGCCTCCATCACCGCAACCGCCCTACTGTCAACACATATATTCTCCACCACCGCACCGTCTCCACCATGGTACGACTAAGCAAAAAGAAGAAAACCGTTCCAGAAGCGGCGACCACCATCGCGCCAACTGAAACACCAGAAACAAGCATACCACCGGAATCCATGACGCGCGAACCAGAAGAACAAAATCCAACGACCTCGCCGGCGAGATCTGAGAAAGAAGCGGCCACCGAACCGGATAGATCTGGAACGAACGAAGAAGAACAACCAAACAAACCGGCAAACGACGATCCTTTTGGTGAATTGTTGGTAAGATTTCATCAATTTTGTAGATCTGCAATGTAGATATGGTAAAAAAAGGTTTGAATTTTTTGATTTCGCGGGTTTCGTATAATTTGTTTTTTAATGTAGATCTGGAATGATTTAGTGGTAAGAAATGTTAAAATTCTTACCTGAATATTGAATTGTTTGGTGAAATTATTCCTTGGTTTGGTATGAATATGTTCTTCGTACTTGAGTATTAATACGAAGTATGAAATTCTTACATAATACGTGGTAAGAATATCACACTTCTTACCATCCCGCCATCTTTCGATATATTCGTGCTTGGTTAATGGTACGAACTGTGAATTCTTACATGATACTTGGTAAATATTTCACATTTCGTACGCATGATTTCTCGGTGCTTGGTTATTGGTACGAAATGTAAAATTCTTACCATTATTAATATATTCGTGCTTGATTAATGGTACGAAGTGGGGAGAATTTCATATTTCGTACCAGCGTAAAATTCCTTGGTGTTTGCTTATTGGTCCGAAATGTAAAATTCTTACATGGTACTTTGTAAGAATTTCATAATTCTTACCAGCTTATCACTTGAAGCCTGGTACGAAATGTGAAATTCTTACCATTATTTAATATATTCGTGCTTGATCAATGGTACGAAGTGGGGAGAATTTCATATTTCGTACCAGCGTAAAATTCCTTGGCGCTTGGTTATTGGTACGAAATCTGAAATTCTTACATGGTACTTAGTAAGAAATTTATAATTCTTACCAGCGTATCACTTGTACCTGTTACGAAATGTGTAATTCTTACCATGATTTGATATATTCGTGCTTGATTTTCAGAGTTCTTCTATGTGCAAGGTTATTTGGAAATACAAGCGGCTTGCATTAGCCGAACGCCCCCACAAAGTAATGATGGCAGGATATGAGTCAATTGTTGGTGATATCCGCTTCTGTTTGGAAACATTTGAAGCTTCTGCTTTGGAACAACTGATGGAAGAACTTTAGTATGTCGAACAATAACTCTATATATTTTGCTAGTAGTATGTTGAATCTATGTTAATATTTATACAACATTTACCTATTTTTGCTATTATGTAGATACGATGTTGTATATTTTGCTGTGATGTTATGATAAGTATGATAATATTTAGTATTTATTCTGTTTATCTCAGTTGTTACAAGGTACGAAATGTATGTTTCGCTCTATAACACGGTACGAAAATCGACATTTTGTACCCCGCTTAACAAAACTTCGGTAACATTTGGTACGAAATTCAACTATTTCGTACCCGATATAAAAGTTCTAACTTTAGTACGAAGTATGAAATTCAACCATTTCGTACCGCGATATTAAAGTTCTAACTTTTGTAACACGAAACGAAATTCACCCATTTCGTACCGTGAAATAAAAGATCTAACTTTGGTTGAACGGTACGAAATTCAACCATTTCGTACCGTGGTATAAAAGTTCTAACTTTAGTACGAAGTACGAAATTGAACCATTTCGTACCGCGGTAAGAAACTTCTAACTTTGGTAGCACGGTACGAAATTCAACCATTTCGTACCGTGATATAAAAGTTCTAACTTTAGTACGAAGTACGAAATTGAACCATTTCGTACCGCGGTAAGAAACTTCTAACTTTGGTAGCACGGTACGAAATTCAACCATTTCGTACCGCGATATAAAAGTTCTAACTTTAGTACGAAGTACGAAATTGAACCATTTCGTACCGCGGTAAGAAACTTCTAACTTTGATAGCACGGTACGAAATTCAACTATTTCGTACCGCGATATGAAAATTCTAACTTTGATAACACGAAACGGAACGAAATTCACCCATTTTGTACCGCGGTAAGAAAGTTCTAACTTTGGTAGCACGGTACAAAATTCAACCATTTATAACTTTGGTAGCACGGTACGAAATTCAACCATTTATAACTTTGGTAGCACGGTACGAAATTGAACTATTTCATACCACGATATAAAAGTTCTAACTTTAGTACGAAGTACGAAATTCAACCATTTCTAACTTTGAAAAATATATATTTCGTAACGCGATACAAAATCAAAACGTTGGAATTCTACACGAATGGTACGAAATTTATCAATTACTACAGATCTTATCAGTATGAAAAATGGTTCAACAAATAATTCGGCAAAAATAGTAAACACTAGTAGATCATCAACAATCACATGTATAGTAGGCAATTCCAACAAACCCATCAAACAAGACCACTCGAAAAATCATCCGTTATCTTCATTCTCATAGTTTCACCCGCAAGGGACTGGACTAACGCGTCTATATCAAAAATATACAATCTCTTATCCTTCTTTAATCGCACTTCAAGCTTCTTCAACAAATCTTCAAATGTTATACCACTAGGAGGTACAGGGATATACTCTTTCCTCCCACCCTCGTATGTATTGTTATTCCAATCTCCTCCATGACAAACAATTAAAGAAGTTGGCATCGGCTGCATTAAATAAGTAAGTGGATAGTCAGGTACACATGGTACGAAAATGTCGAAATTCGTACCTATAAAGAATCTAACGAATGGTATGAATTACATTTATTTCGTAATCAGCGTGTCATATCTCGGTACGAATTTATATTAAATTCGTACCGCATGTGGCATTAGATTGCACGAAAAACATGCAACTCGTAACAAAGAGTGTCAATGTCTGGGTACGATTCTTACATATCCGTACCTATAAAGCAGTACGAATAGATGTATTCTTAATGGCTTACAGCGACATGTTCCACCTTATCCTGTTACGAATAACTATATTCGTAACTACATACAGTACGAATC
Organism: Agastache rugosa; assembly: GCA_031470985.1. NCBI lineage: Eukaryota > Viridiplantae > Streptophyta > Magnoliopsida > Lamiales > Lamiaceae > Agastache > Agastache rugosa. Next base: position 22,394,917 of record CM062607.1, read on the forward strand.
TATAAATTCTTACCCGCCTACACTCATACGCCAGTACGAATATCTCATTTTCGCACCAGCAATGTCACGAAGGTAAGAAATACAAAAATCTATGAACTGTAAATTCGTAACAACAAATGAATTCATGAGCTTCATGAGAAACCTAGATCTAAATGGATAATTACCTCCATACAATTACAAAGAATTATAGAAGCAGTTGTGGGTAATATTTCAGAGAATTCGTCGTCGTATCGCCGCCACCAAACTATAAATACGTTGCCGCCGATTTAGAAAATACGTCGCCGCCGCCGATCTAGAAAAATAGGTCGCCGCCGCCCCTATACGCAAAAATATCCCTCCATAGATCTATAAAAATGCCGCCGTGTCGCCGTTAATTAATGCAACGCCGCCGCCAACCAATTGAGAAGAAAAAAAACGAGAAAGATGAGCTCGAGATGAAGGAGATATGAAGGAGAGAGAGAAGGCGGAAAAAGTAGAGAGGAGAGAGAATCACGTTAGCTGTGGTAGTAGCAGAAAAATGAAATATGTGGTGAGAAAAAAAGTAGGTAAGTAAAGTCAAAAGTAAGGGTATTTTCGTCCAAAAAGACAAATATTTGTCATAATTTGTAAAAATTAAGTTTGTGGCCAACTTTTATATTTTACTATCTTATTTGACTAGAAAGGTGTATTTCTCTTATTTTTATGTTGGACAATGTAATTTGACCAATTATTAAAGTCAATATTACTTCATATATTATTATTATTATTATTATTATTATTATTATTATTATAGTAATAATGTATCATCTCAATTTCATGCCACATATGTATATATATCAAATCAATTCTATACAAATTATATTTATTCTATTATCTCTACCTCTATATCGATATATTCTATATATACTAATATAATAATGGTAACCATATTCTAAATCATATCACACGTCTCATAATCTATATATATATATACTACGAATACGGATTTGAGCTCTCCCCTTAGTTTTAAGTCTAATGTGGCGCGCTCTCCATTCATTATTCTCATTTATCTTAAATCCTCATTTTTTGTATTTTTAATTCATCTATTCTATAAATTTAATATGAAATTTTCTATCTCACATCGATTTTTAATAAGACTCAGCTCTTGGAGAACCATTATAAATACTAAAGATCAATATGTATTTTTTTTCATCCTGCATTTATTTTGCATAAACAATTTGATTTGGCCAAGTAAATAATTTTATTTTTATGTTGAAAAATTTAATTTGACCAATTACTAAGTTGTCAGTATTCATTTATTTAATTTGATAAATTATTAACAAATCAAAAAATATGATTCAACTTGAAAAATAATTTAAATTTAATTATTGTCTAATATATATATAAATATATTATTAATACGAAAACGGATTTGAGCCCTCCCCTTAATTTTAGGTCCTATGTGGTGCGCTATCAATTCATTATTCTTATTTATCTTAAATCTCCATTTTATGTATTTTTAATCCTATATTCTATATTTAATATGAAATTTTTTATCCCACATCGATTTTCAATAACACTTCACCCTTGGAGAACCATTATAAATACTCAAGATCAATGTGTATTTTTTCATCATGAAATTATTTTGCATAAACAATTTAATTTGGCCAATTAATTAGGGTCAAATAAATAGTTTTATTTTTATGTTAGAAAATTTAATTTGGCCACTCTTGGAGTACAAAATTAATATTTCCATATTTTTTTCATTAATCTTTTCCTTTATTAAACTTAATTCAACCTAAACGTTATTTTTTTGTTGCTTTATAAAAGGATTAGACGTGGGATGTACTTTCTCAATCAAAATAGTTTATTATTTATTTTAACCAAATAATAATTGGTTTTGATCAAATAAATATGGAGTATTGTTGTATGAAAATGGATGAACACAAATTAATACGCAAGTATACGCAGTCTCAACAAGTAATAAACGGAAAGAATTTCAAGATCGTCTCCACAGGGAATGCAAACTAGAAAATAAGCTATCTCAATTACTTAAAAACTTAAATAAAAATATTAATTTAAAGTGGTTGTTTTTGGAAACTTAAATTAAACTAAAATATGCATGAAAGTGCGGAACTAAGCGGAAATAAAATTTAAAATAACCGAGTTAGAACAGATGAAATAGAAAATTTATAAGAAATAAACAAAAATCGATTCGGAGAAGCGGACTTGAATTGATGAATCCCTCTATATCTTTCACGCAAAACAGAATGCTGCAACAATATTTTAGCAGAATCTCACAGTTACGAAAATTCACAACAAATTCATAGGATTTTTCCAAATCCCATGGTTTTCATTCCACAGCCCAGTCAAGCATATTCCTAAGTTAAACAAAGCTTAGACGACAGATACTAAGATCCAATTTAAACCGCACACAAGGCAGACAACATATTCCTATGCCATATGCTCTTATGTCATCAAGTCATTCCACTTCATTTGACCTTTCCAGCATCAAATAAAGCTTTTCTTCTTGCCATTGATGGCCAACCAACAACAAGAAATAACAAACAACTCACTTGGATGAACAATGAGGATTTTACTGAAATAAAGCGCATGGAAAATACAATCTAAGACATAGAGTTCATCACAATTCAAGTCTCAAGAGTTTAGCTCATATTTGAAATGAAAGAAAGAAAAATAAGATTAAATTTGAACATGGTCTGACAAAAACTAGGATACTTCAACTGGAAATGAGAGAAAGAGAGAGAAAGTAAGCTAAGATTGTGGATAACAAATGATGCTCTGCTTCTTTCTTCTCTGCTCTAAAAATAGCGATGGTATTCAATTTTCCTCCTCTCTCGCTGTTGTCTTGTTTTCTGTGTAAAAAAATGATTCCCCTTTTCCAATTTTGGCTGCTGCTCTTTTGTGGTAGTAGCTAGGTTTCCAACTTTGGATGATAAAAAGACTAGGTTGCCCTTCACTAGCTCCCACACGTGAAAATGCTCTTGCTCCTCCATTTGTGCATCTGCAAACTTTGACCAACTCTTCTCTCTCTGCCACCTCAACTTTTGTTTCTTCTTTTAGGCGGGTCCCGTTTCTTTTTTTTTTTAAGTCAAAAACGCTGTCAACAACTCCAGTTTTTGCTCCAGCAAATTTCCAGCAACTCTGCATTTCTTGCATAAAATCAACAAAAAATTTCTCATTTCCCTTTCATCAAATCATCAACAAAAGGACTCTATTTTCATGAATCTCAGCTCTCTTTGCCATAAAAATTAAAAGACTCGATGACGACACAAAAACAAGGAAGTAAACTGGAAGGAAGCACTAAAAATAAGCAACAAACACTCTTTTTCACAAATAAAAAGCTTGAAAGAAAACAAAATAACTCTTTATTCAAGAGTTATCAAGTATATTATCATTTTATTTTATTTTATAAATTTAATATAACAACATTATATTTTGTTACTAAATAATAAGATTACGTATCTATAAATTATTTTGTTTAACTTTTCTACCTACCATTAAATTATAATCTATCAATTGAACTTTTCTACAGTCAAAGCAAATACAATACCCCAATATACATAAACACATTTGCATGTATGATATTATCTTAAATTGCAATTTTATGTATTTTTAATTTCATATATTATATATTGAGGTCCAAATAATTTGGTACCAAAATTTAAAGAGGATAAGTTTTTTAACCCTAAACTTAAAACTACAAGTTTTCTATACCAAAATTGATTAAAAGACTAAAATACCCTTTACTATTTTAAATTTTGTCTCTCTCTCCATCTATCGGTCCCCCACCACAAACCCACATTCTCTCTCTTATCTCTCTCGACCGAAACCACGAAGAAGAAGCACGAAGAAGAAGCACGCTCTCGACGGAAGACTTGCGGGCACGATGAGTTCGTCCGAGACACAATCTAACCACGATGGAGAGGCGTCGTCGTCGCCGGCGCATCACGAAGAGGAAGAGTTCCTAAACGAGCCGCCGGTTAGTGCGCCCTAATTTTCGAAATAAATTGAAATTTTTTGGCAAATTTCGATGTTTAATTCATGGGTATTCATGCTAAAGTTAAGTTGCGAAGAAATGTACATGTTCTATGCGTTTAAATGTTGATTTTTGGTGTGAATTTGGGCTGAATTTATATGGGCACGATGGGATTGGGGGCGATGGTGTTGGGGTCGATGGGGTGGGCACGACGGGGGCACGATGGGGTTGGGGGCGATGGGGTTGGGGTCGATGGCTGGGGGCGATGGGTGGCACGAAGGGGGTTTGGGGGCGATGGGGGTTGGGGTCGATAGCTGGGGGCGATGGCTGGGGGCGATGGGGCTGGACACGATGGGGCTGGACACGATGGCTGGGGGCGATGGCAGTCCATCGTGACTTTGCCATCATGCCCAGACAGGCCGGTATTTTTTTTTGTGTTTTGTCTTGTTTTTTTGAATTTGCTCGTGAATTTATTGCTTATGGTTGCCCGTTTTGTTATTGTAGGAGGGTTGTGTATGGAAAAGGCCCACGTTACGGGCTGTGACACGTGGAATCAATTTGTATATGCGTTGTGATGTGTTTAAAGAGATACTTTCCACGCTGCGTCGCATTGGCGGGCCTAGACACGGAGAGCGTGCGATAGAGCACTTTACCTCCGGGGTCGTGGGCAGACTGATTAGATTTAGGCGGACGGGCAGTGCTACTGGTGCCCTTCACCACCTTATAGCCCGACAGCTGCAGGGCGACCACATACCCCCGCATGAGTCGTGGTTTCAGCTCGGGGGTCGGACCGTCCGTTTTACACCCCGTGATTATGCCCTAATCACGGGACTTCACTTTGGAAACACGGAGTTCGACACTACTGAGACTCACCTGATCCGTCCTGACAGTTTATTTCACCGGCATTTTCATGCCAAAGAAATAAAGGTGAGCGAGCTGCGCAACAAGTTCAAGGAACGCAAGTTAGGAGATGAAATGGAAGATTATTTGAAGGCCGCGAACTTGTTGGTTTACTACTACTTTCTCTTGTGCCGGGACAAGATGTCGGTCGAGAACTGGGCATGGGCACTGGTAGAGGACTTTGAGCAGTGGGACAGGTTTCCCTGGGGTGCTTACACGTACCAGGTGTTGACTCACTACATCGACACCGTGGCTCTTACTCCCAGATAGGAAGAGATTGACTACCACTTCTACGGTCCGATGCGGGTCCCGCGGCTTTGGATGTACGAGGCATTTCCTCGTTTGGGACGCTCTTGCGGAACGAGAGATGAAGTGATCGAGCTGCCCCGATGCTTGATGTGGGAGACGGGCACTGTGAAGGCGGACTTCACTACCTTTTTTGACCAACCGGTACGTAAATCACTTTATTTTTTATGAATTTTTTAAAATTTCAAAATTTTATCGATATATAATTGTTATTTTATACGTATTTCATTACAGCTCGAAATGAATGATGTCCCGTTGGTCCCGATGGAGGAAGAGGAAGCCGAGTACTACTTCCTTAGCTTTGAGAATGGGGATCCGTTTGATGTGGTGTACCCGAAGCCGGTCCGAATTGCTGGTCGGGGTAGGGCAGAGGTTGTGTTTGCGGGGCCCATCAAGAACAAGGGCAAGATCAAAGTTACGACAATGGAGAAGATGAAGGCGACCTTTGGAAAGGTGTCGAAGCGTCGCCGAGAGAGTAGTCCTCTCACCCGTCCTCAGACAGCAGAGCGAGTGTACCAGGAGAGGCCGGAGGACAGGGTGTGTTGTTTGCACGGACAGCCTTGTCCGGAACACAGAGTCAGCACTGACGACGTCGTCGATCGCCGGTTGAAGGCGATCTTGCACGACGACTCAAGCACAGGTTTCCTTGCTCGAGTAGCTGATAGGGTCTTCACTAAGATCGTGGACTACTTCGGTCCTAGACGGAGCAGGAGTTATCAGCAGCACTCTGCGACTAGCAACAGGTCGCAGCGTGACCAGCCCGCCACCCACCGCCGGGCCCTAGTCACCACTCTGCGGCTAGCCACAGGTCTCAGCGTGACCAGCCCCGCCACTCCGCTGCTGCAGGCCCTAGTCACCACTCTGCGGCTAGCCACAGGTCTCAGCGTGACCAGCCCCGCCACTCCGCTGCTGCAGGCCCTAGTCACCACTCTGCGGCTAGCCACAGGTCTCAGCGTGACCAGCCACGCCACTCCGCTGCTGCTACTACTAGCTACCACGACTTCGAGGTGGATCGTGATTGTGCAGGAGATCTGCTACACCACCAGCCCTTCCAGCAGCCTCTGCTTCCCACAGACCTCACCCAGCAGTTTGCAGCAGCGCTTTCAGAGTTGGCCAGCTTCGAGAGAGAAGAGGAGGAGCATGGTGAGTTTGGTGAGAGTAGTCCTCCTCCGAGACACCCTAGGCCGTCTGCTGCACTACGTACGCCATATGTTGGTGAGACGCCCAGCTCTCGTGCACAGATCAGTCAGCAGTACGCTGCCTTCAGACATATGGGCGACAACACTGTCTGCGTGATAAAAGAGATTGACCACACGGTGACGCAGACATTTTTCGACCTTGTGGAGAATGTGGACGAGTGCTTCCTTTGCGAGAGGTAACATTTCTTACAATTTAACGTCTTCACATATTTAAATTATTTACATTGATTTATATATCGTCATGTAATGTAAATTTTTTGAATACAGGTCATGGATTTGTACGTGCTCTTCACTAGGTGTAAGAAGCGAAGGGGGGTTGCAGGAGTTGGTGCAGTGACCACTATTGTTCAAGGGTCTACGTTTTTTGTAAGTTTTTGTTTGACTTTTATTTGTTGTATTAGTTGGTTTACAAAAAAATATTTTTAACTTGTTTTACTTTTTTTAGGCACTGATGCTTAAAGAGTTCCACGAGCTAAGTCCAAAGGGCAACCAAGTGAAGGGAAACAAATGGATATTGCCACAACCTATACTGGATCTCTTTCATGGCATGGACACACCGAACGGGATCCCGTGGTTAAACTGCAACACAGTAAGTGATGTTAAATTGATTATAAGTTGCTTTTTCTTTCAAATTGTCAGTATTCTTGATTTGCAGTTGTACTAATATTTGTTATTTGAATAGATTATTGCCTTTTGTTGTCTTGATGAGCATTGGGTCACTGCGAAGATCAAAATAGATGATTGGTGCATCGAATTGTATGACTAATTGTCACACCAACATGACGCCAATAAATCTCCTCGGATAAAGCAGATGAGGCCCCTCACTTGTCTCGTTCCTAGGCTACTAACTCTGGGGAATTACTGGATGAATAACCCCCGCAAGACAAGAAGAGAAGACTTCATGCCATTGATCATAATGCCACCTAGTGAGCAGTTCGCCCAGATCGATGGGGTCAGTTGCGGTCCTTTTTGTTGCATGTATCTAGATCGTATGGTGTCCAAACATCCAACAGAAAAGCATACAAGGAATATTGATGTGAGATACATTAGGAGCTATCGTAAAGAGATAGGTGCTAGGATATTTAGCTTGTCTTTTGATTTGTGATTTTTTGTACGATTGACCATGCCACTCTTATTTATAATATGTGGTTCATTTGTCCTAATTTTATTTATTTGTTGAGCTTCTGTTGTGTTTAGAAATTGGAAAATGTAAAAAACAGGGCCGAAGCGGGTTTCCTTTGTAAAGCGGGTGCACCCGCTTCGGCGGCTCACCCGCCTCGGCGGGGTACACGAGCCTGTCCATCGCGCCCATCGCCCACGATTGGGAGACCCCATCGCCACCATCACCCCCATCGTGCCCATCGCCCCCATCGTGCCCATCGCCCCATCGTGCTCACGATAAAGTCCCCATCGTCCCCAGAAGAACAGGCATCGATAAGTATTTTTAATACCTTAATGTTATTCCATAGTATTTTTTATATCATATAAATACTTTTTTATACCTTACATACATACTTATGATCAATCTGAATGTTTTTTGCAACATCGATCATATACAACATATAATTTGAGAATTTGAAGTAAATATTCATTGAGATCCTTTTCATTCTTAAGATATGATATGATTCATAATCATATTAAAGACTACATTTAAATTATTTCAAATGTTCGTTTTTACTTATGAAATTCTTAAATAAGCAATTACAAATCAATATATCAGCACCACATCAACATAAAGTCCAAAAATGTCTATAAAATCAAAATTTCTTGAGGGGGCGATGGGACATGCATCGTGAGGGCGATGGCCACGATGGGAACGATGGGGTGATGGGGTGAGGGGGCGATGGGTACGATGGGGGCGACGGGGGCGATGGGCACGATGGGGGCGATGGGCACGATGGGGGCGACGGGGGCGATGGACACGATGGGGGCGATGGGCACGATGGGGGCGATGGGGGCGATGGGCACGTGGGGGTGATGGGGGCGATGGGGTCTCCCAATCGTGGGCGATGGGCGCGATGGGCAGGCTCGTGTACCCCGCCGAGGCGGGTGAGCCGCCGAAGCGGGTGCACCCGCTTTACAAAGGAAACCCGCTTCGGCCCTGTTTTTTACATTTTCCAATTTCTAAACACAACAGAAGCTCAACAAATAAATAAAATTAGGACAAATGAACCACATATTATAAATAAGAGTGGCATTGTCAATCGTGCAAAAAATTATAAATCACAAGTGCATCGGACATTTTCTGATTGTGTGTTCTTCACTACCACAATTGCTGCATTTTTTCTTTCGTCGCCGTCTCTGACTCGATGGTTCTCCCTCCGGGGGAATATTTATATCGACATCTAAAGCGAGTGGTTCGGTGCAATTCTTTCTATTGTGGCCGGTCCCCTTACACTTAGAGCATTTTTGGCTACGGCGTGTTGTGGGCGCACCTTCAACTGCTGAACGAACACGCTGTGTCCTCGGACGGCCGGCTTGACGACCTATGAACACCAATTTCGGAAAGTCGTGTGTGAGCACCCTCACATGAAGCTTTCAAGGCAGAAAAATTCTTCTCGAACTCTTCAACACGATAAGCATACGCTGCATTTTGGAAGATGGCAAGAGCTCGACGGCCGTATCGCGTCAGATTCTTCTGCATGTGGTGAAAGCACAATCCGTGCGTTGCAGTCGGATAGATGGCTTTCACGGCATTTGCAATGCTCTTATGTTGGTCAGAGACGATCAACAACTCATCCGGAGGGTCGAAACACCTGCGCAGATTTGAAAGAAACCAAGTCCACGACTCATTGTTCTCTATCGGACCAATTCCAATAGCTATAGGAAAGAGCTGCTCATTCCCATCTTTGCTAACAGCGACAAAAAGAACTCCCTTGTTCCTTCCCTTAAGGTGGGTCCCGTCCAACACAATCACTGGCCTCAGATAGCGCTCGAAGGCACGAATACACTGTCCTAAGGCGAGAAACATGTGACAAAATACTCCCTCACTACTGATCTGCATGTTGTACTCAGTACCGGGATTACGCTGCCTCAAAAAATGTAGATACGACGGGACCATCTGATACGACTTGTCAAAGTCACCGTATGTCTTCTCTATCGCTATATTCCTCGTTTCTAGAGCGAGACTGTACAACATGTGAACACCAACTCTCTGCGCATCTCTTCCATCATCTCTCTCGGCTTCAAATACACACCCTCGCAAACCAACCTACGAGCAAAGTACACGGCTGCAACTTTAGCAGTCACCGTCCGCTCGGCAGTACGGATCACGTTCAAGTGGCAGCTGATCCAAAGTCAACTTCGTAATGTACCAAATCGAGTCGCCCTCATCTTTTGGCCCCTGAGCACACAACCTAAACGTGCAATTATTCCTACCGTGCTTGCAGAGAAAGACTATACGATTTCTGGCGGAACGATCAATGACATACTCTAGCATGTGCTCCAGGTGATACATTTCCACAGCCATCTTCAATTCATACTTGGACTGAAACGTAGCCCCCACTACAAGTTGACTAGTGAATGGTCCGGGCTGCTCAACCCACCCAAGTGGCAGCGCGCTGTCACACTCGACCAGTGGAATGCTCCAATTGCCTAGGCTGCTGCGTAGTTCATCATCATCACGACGAATCTGATGCTCAGATGTGAAATTCGGTGCCCGAAGATCCCGTTTACTTGTTCTCGTCGTCTAATCCAAGCAAGAAACTCGGTAGTCACGCATTCAATTATATTCTTACGGCGTTCATCTTCTTCGTCGTCGGAGATGTGAGCACCCTCTCGCTTCGGTGGCATTCTATCATCATCATCCTTAAATAGATCCCGTCGTCCACTGCCTTCCACGTACACCTCAGGGGCAAAAATACTGTCTCTTTCAAAGACATAAACCATCGGATCCGACCTTTTCTCTTGCACTAGCAATCGAAGTAAATCTGTATCACTATTTAATAAAACTCTACATCTGCTCCCATCCCTCAAAACAGTTAAATAGGATAGCACATACTCGGAATCTCTTCGACCACACAAAGTATCTTTAATCAGATTCATGAGATGATCTCGATCATCATTCGTATCGTCCATGTGCACAACAACAGCACTCCCGCCTAAGTAAGCCAATCCCTCCCACTGACCTCCAAAACGTACAATAACACGCCGCCGCCCCATCTAAAAATCAAAGAAAGAAGAGAGATTAGGGTTACAATACGAAAAACAGAAATTTACATCACAAACTGCCAGGGCACGATGGTCATCGAGTTGGCCATCGTGCCCATCGTGTCCATCGTGGGCACGATCGTGGGCACGATCATGGGCACGATCGTGCCTTCTACATCGTGCCATCGTGGGGAGAAACCCTTCGCCCCCGACAGAAAAAAAAATTCATAGTTTCCAACCCCTTACAAATCACACAAGGCGAGTTATTTCAACTATTTTTTCTCCTAAACATATTACTAAACTTCAAGTTATATTCGAATTTAAACAAATATCACTTAACATCTACATATTCCATGCAAATCGAAGACAATTTTGGGACACGATGGTCAAGGCACGATCGTGTTTACTTGGTCACGATCGTGCCTTGCCATCGTGAATTAAATAACACGCACTAGTATATGCTTTTCGGATGGAGATTTCGGGTGTATACCTTCTTTATGAAGCCAGAAACGCGATGCCGGCTTTTCTTGATATCTTTTTCTTCTTTGAATTCACGTTTCAATAGATTGGAGTAGCTTTTTTCTCTTCTTTTTCTTCTTCTTTCTTTTTAGGGTTTTGTGGTTTTTGGTGTTTTCAATTGTAGTGTTGTGATTAATTCGAACCTAACTAGGAGTTCTAAACCTTGTCAACAACCTCTCTTACGCAAACTTTAATGAACTACCTTCATTAAATCCTAGTTTCATCCGAAAATCTTCAGAGAATCGGATTTGGTAGGGTTCAATAAATGAAACCCTAGTTTCATCCGAAAATCTTCAGAGAATCGGATTTGGTAGGGTTCAATAAATGAAACGCGACAGAATCTGCATTAAATATTACTTTCCATCGTGTCCAATAGCACCATCGTGTCCATCCGTCGTGTCCACCCATCGTGCCCAGCCATCGTGTCCAGTGGCCCCATCGTGTCCTCCCATCGTGTCCAGAAGAAATCTGGCCGACGACGGGAGAGAATTGAGAGAGATTGAGGTTGTTTTTTCAGATTTTTTTTTTAATTCATAGGTGTATTATTTATTTATTAGTTTTTGTAAAAGGGAGGGCACTTTAGTCTTTTAAATGATTTTGGTATAGAAAACTTATAGTTTTATGAATGAGGTTAAAAAACTTATGCTTATTAAGTTTTGGTATTTTTTCGTCCAATTTCTCTTATATATTTAATATGAAACTTTTTATCCTATATCGATTTTCAATAAGACTCCACTCTTGAAGAACTATTATAAATACTCAAGATCAATGTATATTTTTTTCATCTTGCAATTATTTTGCATAAACAATTTAATTTGGCCAATTAATTAGTTGGCCAAATAAATAATTTTATTTATATGTTGAAAATTTTAATTTGGCGAATTATTAAGTTGTCAATATTAATTTATTTAATTTGATAAGTTATTAACAAACCAAAAAAATACGATTTAACTTGAAAAATAATTTAAATTTAATTATTGTCTAATTATAGATTGTTAAATTTTAATTATATTACTATTAAGTTATCAAGCTATTATTATAAGTTACAATTCTCAAAATTTTAATTTGTGACGAGATGATCAGACGTGCACAACAATTAATATCGTATACGATGAAATCTTTGATAGATTGTGAGATCACTACAAATTTAATTTTTTATATTTTAAATTATGTTTAGTTTGTACAAAAAATATTAGTTTGATTTCTATTGATTTCTTGCAACTAAAGAAAGTGGAATAAAATCAAAGAATACTATTTCTGATCAATTATCGAAATATTATCACTCTGAAATAATATTAAATTATTTTTAATGTTCATGCTTATATATTGGAAAATGATATGATAAAAATAAAATATTTGTCAAAGGAAGTACAATAAAATCGGAAAAAACAATCTTATTGGTGTATTTTATTTTAGTTTCACCACATTTGTAAATTTACAGTAGATGCAGTTGCTGCGAGAGGAGAAGCTAACAATGAGATTTTGAAATTTATGAAAAATTTACACAAAATAGTAGTTCCTTGAAATTGGTGTTGTGTTTAAAATTGAGCTTACTAACATTTACTTTCTATTGATTTTTCTTGGAGATAAAGGAAGCGGAATGAAATCGAAGAAACAATCTTATTCATGTATTTTTTTGTTATAACTACATCACTTTTGTAAGATTTTCTTATAGTGAATTGTTGAATTAATAATATTACTCTCATATAGATAATATTGTACTATTACTTTTACGGTTACATACTTATAAATTACAGCATAATATGGTTCTCCGTCGATTTTTGACGAGTTACACACTAGTAACTTTAAAAAAAGGAAAACAAATTGTTTAAGGACTTCTCATGAATTAGGCTAAGAAATTATCAAATGGGGCTTTATTTAAATAAATTTGCACTTAAGAATACATAATAATGAGTAACCTTAAGATTGAGGATTCGAATTATGTGTGCGTGTATTGTGAAATTATAAAAAATAAAAAAAATAAAAAGAATACATAACAATGTGAAAATAAATAAACAAAACTCATGTGATTTTTTAAATTTTGCGGGTGACCCTTATTAGTTAGGGGTGTCAAATCACCAGACTGTACTAATCAAAAACTAGACGACTGATATTTTAGCCAAATACTTCTGTGTGTTTGAATGCACTGTAAGATCGGTGCTGTCAACACTATTCTTTTTAGCTTTTAAATGTAATTAGTTAATACTTTATTAAACACAATTTGAGTTAATTAATATTCTCCCAGTCCCACTGAATTTGTCTTTTTTTTTTTTGTCTCATTAAACTTGTCTTATTTCAAATAAAAAAATAATTAACTTTTCAAAAGTAATGACCTATTAATTTTTTACCTTTTTCTTAATACCCGTTCTGATGAGTAACATACATGTTCGTATTCAATTAAAATCTATTACTAATACGAAAATAAAGCTGCCTCATCCACGGTGCTCCGTTTAGATTTTCCTTTATTCTGGTAAATTGTCTAATTTTAATTCATATATATTCTAATTTTTATTTTTATTAATTTCATATTCTTGAAATATCACATGTTTATCTATTAATCACATCTCATATTTATCTTTCCCTCTATTTAATTAATTTCTTCTATTATACATATTAAAATAATAACAATTTCGGAATGCATTCTTATAAATCATTATTTTATACATTCTTAATTCATATATAATCATCTATAGAAAATTTGTAAATGAAAATCCCTATGAAGACTAAATAAATATATTTAATCAATATGTCTATATAGAATCTTTTTCATTTTTCATTCATATTTTTTTAAAAACTTCGATTAGTGCTTTCTAGAAAATATATACATTGAATCAAATGTGGGATAGGTAGCTAAAGAAAAGAAAAACTTGAAGATGTAAACATATTTTTTTCGCATTTTGGCAAAGATTAGAGATATCGATTTAACATGAACTAACGAGACTGTTCAAATATACTTAAAAAGAAGAATTTTTACTAATTTTAATTAATATTAAATTATTTAGATTTTTATCGAGTAATTTAGCATAGACCAACGAGACGGTTCAAATAACATAGAAAGAATAATTTTTACTAATTTTAATTAATATTACTTTGAAGATGTAATCATTTTTTTCTGCATTTTGGCAAAGATTAGAGATATCGATTTAGCATGAACCAACGAGACGGTTCAAATATACTTAAAAAGAAGAATTTTTACAAATTTTAATTAATATTAACTTTGTTTAGATTTTTATCGAGTAATTTAGCATAAACCAACGAGACGTTTCAAATAACATAGAAATAAGTATTTTTACTAATTTTAATTAATTTTACTTGGAGTGTTCATATTTTTATCGAGTAATGTACAGTAAAGTCACTATTTTAACCGAGATTAGGACGAACATGTAGACAAATTTTAAACAAATTTAGATTTAGAAAATACATAATGAATGAGTATACCCGATCTATTGTCATTTCTAATAATAAATTTAAATACGTGAAATAAAATTAATTTTCTAAGTTTGATTAATAATTAACGCGAACAATATCACAATTTTTAAATAAGATATAAAATTATTTTTAAAATGTATACATGTAAATTAAAACATAAAGTTATTTCCCGTCGAGTCTCGACGGGCTACTTACTAGTTTAACTAAAAAATGAATTGACCGCACCAAGTGTTTGGTGCCGTAATAAATGAGACTCGCCCGATATTTTAGAGGTGTAGTGTAGTAATTGTTGGCATTTCGAACCGCTCGTAAATCTATGTTATAATTCTCGGTATAAATAGTGGTTTATAGAATACTGGAGGCTTTTTATTAATAAAATTCAAGATAATTGGATCATAAAACTGGAATAATTGATTCAAATGTTTGCTTTGCGCAGTTGCAGTCGAAGCGAACTCGAAAAAAGACCCTGAGGCACCTAAGAATGACTCACAAAGAATATATGTGATTGCCATCATTGGTTTGGTTGCTGGAATTATACTACTTTCTTGCTCTGCCTTTATCTTATATCAAAGGAGGAGGATGTACGAACGACCAGGTACATGAGAAGAAGAGCTACGATTGCTTATACATTTGATCTAATTCCACTTGACTTAAGAGTTAAATAATTTCGACTAAGTTACCGTTTCTTGAATTTTCCTACAGTATATCACAGACGCAGAGAAGCTAGTCCAGTGTTATTCTCAGCTGAGAGTGAGAGACAAGTGAATAACTTGATGCAAGAAAATGACAAACTAATTGATGTTCCTTTTTACAATCTAGATTCAATTTTATCTGCTACAGACAATTTCTCAGATTCGAATAAGCTCGGGCAAGGTGGATTTGGGCCTGTCTATAAGGTCGCTACTCAGTCCAACAGTTTTTCTTGTATCGTCGTACTTTCACGAATGTGCTTTGAGACTCAATAAACACTTGCAGGGAAGTTTTTCGGAAGGACTTGAAATTGCAGTGAAGAGATTGTCGAGCTGCTCGGGTCAAGGAATTGAGGAATTTCTCAATGAGGTCGTCTTGATTGCCAAGCTTCAACATAGGAACCTCGTTCGACTTTTGGGATACTGCATCAAGGGGAGTGAAAAAATCTTATTTTATGAATATATGCCTAATAGAAGCTTGGATGCCTTCTTATTTGGTTAGTGCAGCTATTCTTAGCATTTGATCACTCTCCGTCTTGATCAGCCATAATATATATTCCATCACATTCTGTACTAGATCAACATAAGTGCTTGCTACTCGACTGGAAGAAGAGGTTCGACATCATCTTGGGGATAGCTCGAGGGCTGCTGTATCTCCACCAAGATTCAAGATTGAGGATCATTCATCGTGATCTAAAAACGAGCAACATTTTGCTAGATGAAGATATGAGCCCCAAGATTTCTGATTTCGGGTTGGCTAGAATTGTTGAAGGCAAGGGAACAGAGGCAAGCACAAACAAAGTGGTCGGTACCTAGTAAGTCTACAACATACTTTCTCATTTGAATCGTTTTAGCTTGGCTTAGAAATAACTTGTTTTGCTTTCTTAAAGTGGCTATATGTCTCCAGAATACGCGTTGGACGGGAAATTCTCGACCAAATCTGATGTTTTCAGCTTCGGAGTTGTTATGCTCGAGATTGTAAGTGGGAGGAAGAACACAGGATTCTATAATCCTCAAGAAGTCCTAATCTCTTAGGCTATGTGAGTGTTATTACATCTTCAATTCTCTCATTTCATGTGTTTAGTCTAGGGTTATTACCAACTTATATCCTGAACTTTGACGCATTTTGTTAAAATGTTTATGGACTTTCGATATATGGAAGGAAAATGAAGCCCGACTGTAAACTTTTATTTATTATTTTTTTTTTTCAAAAAGGTTGTGGGATCAAAATTCCAGCATCGAATTTTTGACTTGGCATGCTTGGACTCAAAATTGGATCCGTATACACGAGGGATTTCGGCTTGCCAAGTCAAAAATTCGATGCTGAAACTTTGATCCAGCAACATCTTTGAAAAAAGGTTGAAAGGTCATGTTATTTTTTGCGTATTCCGAATGTCAGCACCTTTTTGCAAAACACGTCGAAATTCTGGACATAAGTAGATAATATACCTTTATTTTATCTGCATTGGCTGATTGAAGCTGTATTGAATCCAGACATGGAGATTGTGGTGCGACAACAAGGCTCTCGACGTGATTGATCCAACATTATTGGAATCATGCGAGAAATCGGAAGATCCCAATGACCGGCCCTCCATGTCAACCGTTGTTATAATGCTTGGGAGCGAAACCAGCCCTCTTCCGCTCCCAACTCAGCCAGCGTTTGTCGTGAGGCGACGGGTCTCGAGCACATCATCTTCTTCCTCTGCAAAACCGGATACCATCTCTGTCCACGGTCTCACCCTGTCTGTGGCAGAAGGGAGATGAGGAGCTTGATTTGTTGCTTTGAGATGCAATTATTTAGTTTGTGTTTCTTATTTCTGCTTCTTGCATTTTGAGCAACATCGTCCAATATTAGGCTAGAATCAACGTGTATTTCATTAGGTAATAATATCAGTTTTGGTTTGTTTTCTGCATATATTTGTGTCTGAACTAGAGGGAATTTAGATCAATAATTTTTGAAGTGTATTGTAATTCAAATCAATACTTAACTTAATAATAATAGGGTAAATTGCCTGTAAATTCCTGAACTTTTTATAAATTCTGGTTTTGCTCCCACAACAAAATTCTGCGTGTAAATTCCCAAACTTTCCCTTTTGTCTGGTTTTGCATCCAACGTCGGTTTTCCCCAAATTGAGTGCTGATTTTGAGTACTTGTGTGCCCAAGGATAGATTGTACAAGGTTAGGAAAATTGCACAAGAGCTTGTGAGAGGTTCAGTGGAAGATCATAATGCCTCAATCAGAAGTGAAAGTTCGGGAAAAACTAAAGTTGGATGCAAAACCAAACAAAAGAGAAAGTTTGGGAATTTACACTCAGAATTTTTTTGTGGGAAGCAAAACCAGAATTTATGAAAAGTTCAGGAATTTACAGACAATTTACCCATAATAATAACGCAGTTGCGGCCTTATTTGCCATAACTGTCACTGCACAATATTCTCCAAAACAATATGGCAGCATTTTGGCTGATTTCTATTAATTTTTTTATTTATTAAAATTGGTTCAGCTGTGAAAAGAGTGAAGTACATGTCTTACGCTGTTGATTCAGATAACTACCAATTTTCTGCGGATGTCCATATGATAATGATAAGAACCCATTTTATTAATTAATATCTCTAGGTTAATCAATAGGATGAATTCTGTTCTCAACCTAGTGCACATATTAAGTAGGTATTCATAAAAAACTTATTATACATACAGTTTAGTGCTATTTTCTACAGGTGAATCAACCAAATCTGATGTTTTCAGCTTTGTTGTCATGCTCGAGATAATAAGTGGGAGGAAGAACACAGGATGCTATGATCCTCAAGAAGTCCTAAATCTTTTAGGCTATGTGAGTGTTATTACACCTCCAATTCTTTCTATTTCATCTGTTTAATTTAAGGTTATTATCAACTTATGTCTGAAATTTGACGCCTTTTGTAAAACTGTCCTGACCTCTGCCTTCCGACTTTAAAAAAAAATGTCATCGGATCAAAATTTGGACTTTGAAGTTGATAATAACCCTTTATCTGGGAAGCTACATTGTATCCAGACATGGAGATTGTGGTGCGACAACAAGGCCCTCGACGTGATTGATCCGACATTGTTGGAATCATGCGAGAAATAGGAAGTGATAAAGTGCATAACCATTGGTCTACTCTGTGTCCAGGAAGATCCCAACGACCGTCCCTCCATGTCAACCGTTGTTATAATGCTGGGGAGTGAGAGTAACTCAGCCGGCGTTCGTCGTGAGGCGACGGCTCTCAAGCACGTCGTCGTCTTCCTCTGCAAAACAACACACTGTCTCTGTCAACGAGCTCACCGTTTCCATGGCTCTTTTTTCTTTCTTTCGTTTTATGTCGTGGGAACCTGTAGCTGATCCGTCTTTTTTCTTGTTTGTATTCAGGCTTGTTGGGAGAGGAATATTAATAACGTTGTTCTTCATGAATAACTAGGTTTCTAAGGATTCCTATTTAATTAGTTTTCGTTGAGTATATTAATGTATCATCCATCAATAGATAGATGATGATCATTTCTTAGAAAATAAATATAAAGGCCAAAATTTGTTGATGTGATTTTATTGCAGAAGTTCTCTAACTTCAATCTAATTTTGAAGGAATTCTGTTTTGTCTTTACAATCTTATCTAACTGCATAATGTCGACTTCTCTGGTGGCAAATTAAAGTTGGAACAACTACTAAATAGATATTAAATCTAAAAAGAAAAAGAAAAAATGACAACTATTTTTTGAGGTATAAGACTGTCGGAATTTCATTCGAGGAGACTTGCTTGACTTGTTGGTCAATGCTTGCTTTAATATCGATATTAATTTTCATATTTTATGTATTCCAGCTTGGGACCTAGATATACTAGTGTGCAACAGCAACTCCTGTTGTGTGTTTTAAAAATTTAATAAAAAAAAATTACGAAAACCTAAAAACTAAAATTTATGAAACCCAATATTTAAAAAAGCTATCAGAATTAAGATGGTAAAAACTAAAAGTGGTTATAAAATAATCAAATCAGTTCAAAATAATCAACTAAAGGTGTGTTTTCTTTTAGTTGTAAATTTATCATTGGAAAATAAGGAAAAAGAAAAGATGGAAAAATTTTATCTTATAATATTGGTGCCCATATTTTCTATCTCATTTTGTCTAAGATGGAAAATAAAATTTATCATATGGTCCCGACTTTTTATCACACCCCTCCCCTTATGATAATATTATCCACAATTGAAGTGAAAAAGAGAAAAAATGGGCTGCCCGAAAATATATTTCTATCCTAACTGAGAATCCATCATACAGAACATGTGAAAAAAGTGGGAAAAGAGTGAAAATATTTGTATTTTTTTCATTTTTCATCAAAGTGACACACCAAACAACATTAAAAATGTTATTTAACAATATAAAAGATCTTATTTTATTGATAGTATGTATAGAAAATATAGAAAATTGAATGGCCTGAAGGATTTCATTGTCCACGCGTTCACATTAATGAAATCGGCTGAGCTGTCAAAGGTAAAATTCTCCGCGTTGTTTCCATTCTTGTATGTTTTTGTTGAGTTAAGAAAATTATGTTTTGCAGTGGTAGAAATTTATACTCCCTTCGTTCTTTTTTAAGTGTCCCATTTAGCTCAATTTTTTGTTTGTAAATAAGTATTCTATTTCAAAATTTGAAAGTAAAATAATGACATTCTTCCTATTTTATCCTTATTTAATGATTCTCGTAATTTGTTAATTAGTTGTAGTATGTGTAATTTGACGGTGTGAGACACTTATAAAAGAAATGAGAGAGTATACTGTATGCTGAAAACTGTGCTCAATAATTGAGGGTATTGAGAGTGAAAGCACGTAGGGTCATGTTGAATTTGCTTTACTCATTACTTCACCACACATTGATGGGGTTGATTTTTGTTGTAGTAATTTCCTTTTTTAACTAAGTGATGATGACTGTAGAGAAAATTTATGGTGGTAAACTAAATGAAAGGTAGTTTTTAGCCAGTTTTGAATGAGTAGTCTGTGTGATTGTTGTGGTTCTTTTGTAATCTAGAATGATTATTGTAGACATGATGTATGATGAAATGTCACTAAAAATTGTAATTTTTGGTTCTCTAAGTATCGTATTATAAGTTCACTGGTTATAAAGTTTGTATTTTGTTGTCAACCCATAATCAACTAAATTAGTTAAGGAATCATATGCCAAAAAATAAAAGACAAATGATAGTAAGTTAAGTCATTTTCTGTGGATATGACTAATGTTTAGTGGAAGAAGAAAAGTAGTACTCCCTCCGTCCCAATAGCAAGGTGCCACTTCTATTAATTAATACTCTCATCAATTAAAGAAGTGAGACCATGCTATTGGGACGGAGGGAGTACATTTCAATGGACTTGTCCACCGGTTGAATATTCTACTTAATAAGTTACAGAAGTAGTTATCTTTAGTAAGAAAAAAAAGATTTTGATAATCATATGGAGATAATGCATGTAATGTATTGACTAGATTCATTAGGCTTGGTATGGTACTCACATCTTGTTGTGATGTCGAGCTATATGCATTCTCTTTCAGCTTTCTCCTTCTCTCTCATCATGTTATTAGTGTTTTCTTGTTGTTCTAAGCATGAGGCTAGATATAGCATCAGTGTGGCAGATCCAATATTAAAGGAAAGTAATGAGACTCTTGTATCAGCTGGAAGCATATTTGAACTTGGTTTTTTTACACCTGAAGGTAATGATCATATATATTTAGGCATATGGTATTACAAGTTGTTGCCAAGAACCGTTGTGTGGGTTGCAAGAAGAGATGGGCCACTGCTCGATTCACGTGGAGGGATTCGAATTGGAGAGGATGGAAATGTCGAGGTTGAGTGTAGCAATGGAGAAGTTTACCCCATTACAAGTCTTCAGATGTCTGCTAGTTCTAACAGAACATTGCAGTTACTGGATACTGGGAACTTGGTTCTTCTTGATGCTCATTCAGATGCAACAGTGTGGCAGAGTTTCGACGAGCCAACTGATACATTTCTCTATGGTATGAAACTGAATGATACTGTAAAGTTGAGCTCCTGGATTAGTCCAAGTAATCCTGGTACTGGAAATTACTCGTTCAGGCAAGATCAAGGTGTGTATGTAATATTTGAGAGCTCTATTACTCTTCACTGGAAAAGTAATGAGCCCGGTTCATTTATGAAGGACAACTTACCTTCTTATATAGAACAAATGTTATCAGGTGATTCAGGTTTTCGTAATATAAGTTATCAAAATAGAACGATTGGTGGAAATAGATCTTTATCCAATTACACCTCAAGGCTTGTGATGAACTCTTCAGGAGCGATACAGTATTACAGTTTGAGAGATGGTGGAAGTTGGTTGGTAATGTGGTCAGCACCCGAAGATCCTTGCAGCGTGTATAACACATGTGGGAAGTTCGGTGTTTGCAATGCATACAGAACACCTATGTGCACGTGTCCTTATGGATTCAACCCCGTTTCATCGGAAGATTGGAATGCAAAACAGTACTCTGAAGGTTGTGCTAGGGCGACTGCAAAATGCAGCCAGAGAACAACATTCTTGAATATAACGCTTATGAGAGTAGGGGGAGGCTTCAAGCCATTTGATCGGGCTCAAGGAGAGAAAGCGTGCAAAGATGAGTGTTTAAATGATTGCAAGTGTCAGGCATACTATTTTAAAGATGTTGATCTTGGTGCCAGTGGCAGAGGAACTAGATGTTGGATTTGGATGGCTGAAGTCGAAAATCTTCTTCAGGATAATATTGATGCTAGCATTAAGCTTTCTCTACGTGTATCTGAAGGTATTTACTTATTTCTGTTGGATTTTGAATGTTTTGTTAAAACTTTGGAAATCTGCTCCCAAGTATTTGGTATGTCGATTGTGTGAAGTGTGTGAAATATTAGTAGCAGCTTTTTATAATGGAAACTTTCAGTTCATCAAGGTATAAATAGTGGTGTATAGAATACTGGAGGCTTTTTATTAATAAAATTCAAGATAATTGGATCATAAAACTGGAATAATTGATTCAAATGTTTGCTTTGCGCAGTTGCAGTCGAAGCGAACCCAAAAAAAGACCCTGAGGCACCTAAGAATAACTCACAAAGAATATATGTGATTGCCATCATTGGTTTGGTTGCTGGAATTATACTACTTTCTTGCTCTGCCTTTTTCTTATATCGAAGGAGGAGGATGTACGGACGACCAGGTACATGAGAAGAAGAGCTACAATTGTTTATACATTTGATCTATTTCCACTTGACTTAAGAGTTAAATGAATTCGACTAAGTTACCGTTTCTTGATTTTTTCCTACAGTATATCACAGACGCAGCGAAGCTAGTCCAGTGTTATTCTCAGCTGAGAGTGAGAGACAAGTGAATAACTTGATGCAAGAAAATGACAAGCAAATTGATGTTCCTTTTTACAATCTAGATTCAATTTTATCTGCTACAGACAATTTCTCAGATTCGAATAAGCTCGGGCAAGGTGGATTTGGGCCCGTCTATAAGGTCGCTACTCAGTCCAACAGTTTTTCTTGTAACGAATGTGCTTTGAGACTCAATAAACTCTTGCAGGGAAGTTTTCCGGGAGGACTTGAAATTGCAGTGAAGAGATTGTCGAGCTGCTCGGGTCAAGGAATTGAGGAATTTCTCAATGAGGTCGTCTTGATTGCCAAGCTTCAACATAGGAACCTCGTTCGACTTTTGGGATACTGCATCAAGGGGAGTGAAAAAATCTTACTTTATGAATATATGCCTAATAGAAGCTTAGATGCCTTCTTATTTGGTTAGTGCAGCTGTACTTAGCATTTAATCACTCTCCATCTTGATCAGCCATAATAGACATATATTCCATCACATTCTTTGCTAGATCAACATAAGTGCTTGCTACTCGACTGGAAGAAGAGGTTTGACATCATCTTGGGGATAGCTCGAGGGCTGCTGTATCTCCACCAAGATTCAAGGTTCAGGATCATTCATCGTGATCTGAAAACGAGCAACATTTTGCTAGATGAAGATATGAACCCCAAGATTTCTGATTTCGGGTTGGCTAGAATTGTTGAAGGCAAGGGAACAGAGGCAAGCACAAACAAAGTGGTCGGAACCTAGTACGTCGTCTACAACACACTTTCTTATTTGAATCGTTTTAGCTTGGCTTAAAAATAACTTGTTTTGCTTTCTTAAAGTGGCTATATGTCTCCAGAATACGCATTGGACGGGAAATTCTCCACCAAATCTGATGTTTTCAGCTTCGGAGTTGTTATGCTCGAGATTGTAAGTGGGAGGAAGAACACAGGATTCTATAATCCTCAAGAAGTCCTAAATCTCTTAGGCTATGTGAGTGTTGTTGCATCTTCAATTCTCTCATTTCATGTGTTTAATCTAGGGTTATTACCAACTTAGATCCTGAACTTTGACGCGTTTTTGTTAAAACGTTTATGGACTTTCGACACATGGAAGGAAAATGAATCCCGACTGTAAACTTCTTTTTTTTTTTTCAAAAATGTTGTGGGATCAAAATTCCAGCATCGAATTTTTGACTTGGCACGCTTGGACTCAAAATTGGATCTGTATTTAGACGAGGGATTTCGGCTTGCCAAGTCAAAAATCTGATGCTGAAACTTTGATCCAGCAACATCTTTGAAAAAAGGTTGAAAGGCCATGTTTTTTGCATATCTCGAATGTCAGCACATTTTTGCAAAACGCGTCGAAATTCTGGACATAAGTAGATAATATACCTTTATTTTATCTTCATTGGCGGATTGAAGCTTTATTGAATCCAGACATGGAGATTGTGGTGCGACAACAAGGCTCTCGACGTGATTGATCCGACATTATTAGAATCATGCGAGAAATCGGAAGTGATAAAGTGCATAAACATCGGTCTACTCTGTGTTCAAGAAGATCCCAACGACCGGCCCTCCATGTCAACCGTTGTTATAATGCTTGGGAGCGAAACCAGCCCTCTTCCTCTCCCAACTCAGCCAGCGTTTGTCGTGAGGCGACGGGTCTCGAGCACATCATCTTCTTCCTCTGCAAAACCGGATACCATCTCTGTTAACGAGCTCACCTTGTCTATGGCAGAAGGGAGATGAGGAGCTTGTATTTGTTGCTTTGGGATGCAATTATTTAGTTTGTGTTTCTCATTTCTGCTTCTTGCATTTTGAGCAACATCGTCCAATATTAGGCTAGAATCAACATGTATTTTATTTTGTAATTCAAATTTAGGCAAAAATGTGTGAAGAGAATGTCAAATTCAAAGTGTGGGAAACATAGTATTTTGAAGGGAGATTAGAAAAGAAAGTTTATCTGAGTGTGAAGTGCTAAAACAACGTCGTTTTACTTTTATTAGTGAACATTATAACAGTGCTTAAAATTTTGCTCCTAAATTTTCTCCTAAAGCTTCTCTCGTACTATATTTTCTCCTTATTTTACAAATGCATACAACAGTTCTCCTATTTTCATTAACTATTTTATAAAATGGTGGCTCAACTCAATTTGTAAGATAAAAGTAGATTTAGGGAGATGTAAATTTGAGGAAAAATTTAAGGAGGTGTAAATATTTTTGTGGGTACACTCAATTTAGGAGATCTATTGGATGAATTTTTTTATCTCACTTTTTCTTATTTTAGATAAATTTAGAGTTAAAAGTAATTATAAGTGAGCTGCTGTAAGTGCTCTAATACCTTAAAAAAATGGAGATATAGTAATTGCAAAAGTTTATAGGACATGTTATAATTCCAACACTTTAAAAGTTTATGAGAAAATTATAAATTAAATGTTGTTTTATTTTTGACGAATAACTTTGTCTCTTTCTTTCAAATGTCACAGGATACAAACCGCATAGAAGAGGTAAACTATACATGAAAAGTTAAGTGTGACAAACTCAACCAATTTAAATCATTTGTGGAATTCAAACTTGAAAACTTTAGCTTGAGGAATACCAACTTCACCGCTAGGTTTTTGCCAAGGGAACACAAATCATGTTGTCTGGTGATACATTTTATGCATAAGGTACTTAAAAATTTTCAGGAAAAGAAATTGTTTTATATTTTAATTTGGTTAAAGTTGAAAAAATAAATTGGTTCAAGTCCCCTTTCTCTGTTCTCATTCACCTCGACCCAACGACCCCTACAAAAATGGCCTGCCTTTTAATAGTATGTATTCACTTAACGACACGAGATCAGAAATAAGTTAGTTGGGTTTACATTTTTTAATGATTATTATATTGAAAATAGTATTCATTGTAATTAATATCTATTGATTGTAATTAATATCTATCAATAAGGGAAACAAATAAGATAATAGATTGAAACCCCTACCAAAATCCACACGTAAATGGTCTAAAAATGGGGATCATGATGATCGACAGGCGCAATTAAGAGAACGCAAGTCCTGTGCAACTTTTAGAATTAGACCATTTACTCATAGTTAAAAAATATGTGCATACTTTATAAATTAAAAATATTTTAAGAAATTACCCTCCGTCCACGAAAAAGACGCACACTTGAAAAGAGCACGAGTTTTAATAAATGAGTTGAGTTTGTTGTTAGTGGAATAATGATCTCACTTGTTATATATTTGAAAATTGCTTTTAAATAATGAGTTAAGTGTGTTGTGAGTGGAATAAGGGTCCCACTTGTAACTTGTGGTGGGTCCAATAATGGCAAAATGAGTAAATAATTGGTTGAATGGAGGGTTAAAATTTAGTGAATTGTGTGGATTATATTGCTAAAAATAAAATGTGCATCTTTTTCATGAACGGATCGAAATGGAAATATGTGCATCTTTTTCGTGGATGGGGGAGTATAATTTTTTTTGTCAAATTACATAATCTATACCTATTATAAAAGAGCGGATTCTTACAAAATTGAGTTTGCCTAATATATCCCTCTTATAATATTAATTTTAATGGCGTCATTGTAAATCTATATTAAATTTATATTCTAATTGAACTCATGTATAAACCCTCACATATAAGAATCATTCTCCTAATAAAACTCTTCCAACACCTACTATAAACCGATTATCTTTATCATAATACATTCTCGCAAGATTTTTTTTATTATTATTTTTTTTCCTTTTTTGATGCAAAACTTGGAAACGTCTCACGAGGAATTTGTAGAGAATTTTTAATGAGTCAATCATCCTCCATCTACTAAAAATGGTAACAATGTTGAAATAACATTATATATATATATATATATATATTGCACTAATAAAATTATGTTTATGCCTAAATAGCATTATTTATGGAGAATATATAATAAATTCAATATACTTAATCTATTTGAACAATTTTTCTGGAGATTATATATTTTACTTCCTTTATTATCATCATTAAATGAAACATTATCTCTCAACTTTCGAATAAGCTTCTTGGACATGCATTGTTTCTCTGTATTTCTTCCGAGCATTAATTAATTAGTTTTAGGTTTTCTGGAAATTAGCATTTGATGAAGAAAGAAAAGATTTTGTGCATGATCCAATCTTATTAATTCATAGGATCCACTTGGGACCGAAAATATTTAGAGGAAATTAAGTTTGATTCAAATTTCTTCACGACTTGCTATTGATCATGCAAGCAAAACCAGTTATAGAATTCACAAACAAAGCATGCTAACTATGTTTTGAGTCAGGTATTGATGCAACACTATTAGGGGCATCAAACTAAGATTGACATGTTCATCATTAATGTGATGTTCTCCTATGATAAGTAATGTATAGAGGCAACTCATGAAATGACATTATCCCCCTAAAAAACACAATAGTTGGCACAAAGTTGAAAAAATACAAAAAATGACACTTTTGAAATATTTTGGACCCTTTTACCCTTACTTTCCACCAAACTCACATTTTTCTCTCCCCTCTCTCCTCACACCCATCTGATACACAATAAATTTTTTTCTGCCACTTTTTTCTCTCTCCTCTCTCCTTTCTTCTCCTTTCTCTCTCCTCCCTCACTTAGCTAACTCATTTTTTTCTTCATAACATGCCCCTGACATGAAATGTTAGTTATTTCGTACCAAGTTACAACTTCATAACATGCCCCGGTACGAAATGTTAGTTATTTGTAACTTGGTACGAAATAACTAACATTTCTGTGAGAAAAAGATAGATCGAAAACCAGACGACTACAACACAAACTTGGAAGAAAATTACAACGATAATGGAGACAGAATTTACGTGGTTCGGCAAAATTGTGCCTACATCCACGGGAGGGAAAACACCGATGGTTTATTGAAGAAGCGATCAAAGAATACAGATTTCTCTTTGAGATCTAAGATACCCAGAAAATGAAGAACCCTAGCAACTCAGCTAACACTTCTTTCGCTCTCTCTTAGCTCTCAGAATATCACCTTTCTCTCTCTCTAAAACTCAATTCACAGATTGTGGAAATTATGAATGAATACAACAGAATACGAGTATATATATCAGCTTTATACCGCCTCAAACTTTTGATCCGTGCCGTCCAATAATCAACGCGCCAGATCAGCTCCATGCATGCAAACAACAAGCTGTTATAACTAACTTGAGTTTTGCAGCTTCATCCTTGAAGAACTCAGTATTTACACATAGGTCCCTCTTATACTTGCTTTCTTGCGCAGCCATATTCCTAACAAATCTCCACCTTGGCTGTGCAGAGACTTCAATACCATCAATGCCTTCCCTCCATCTCAACTTCTCAAGGATGACCCTGCTCTCTCGAATGAGAGAGCAAATTTACCAACTACAAGCAGTATTCAAACTTAGCAGTTGGCAACGATTTCGTCAGTACATCTGCTGCATTGTGCTCAGTCGAGATCTTTCTGATTTGAACAGTTCCTCTGTTTACTTCATCCCTTATAAAATGCAAACGAACATCTATATGCTTGCTTCGCTCATGAAAAATCTGATGCCTTGCAAGATACAAAGCAGACTGACTGTCACAATTTATGACAACTGTACCTTGATTTATTCCAAAATCTTTTATGATCCCATTCAGCCAAATACTCTCTTTAACAGCCTCAGTTAATGCAATATACTCCACCTCCGTAGTCGACAAAGCTACCACCGATTGCGAGCTTGATTTCCAACTGATAGCTGAGCCAAACAAGTTAAAAACATAACCTGATTGCGACTTTCTTGTGTCCAAATTTGTAGCATAATCAGAATCACAATATCCAACTAAAAAATCTCCAGCAAGCTGATCAACCTTTTTTATATAAAATCCCACGATCCAAGCTTCCTTTTAGATACCGCATTACCCACTTCAAAGCATGCCAATGATCTTTCCCTGGTTCAGACATGTATCTACTAACCACACTCATCGCATGAGCAATATCAGGCCTTGTACAAATCATAGTATACATAATACTGCCTACAATATTAGAGTAATGAATCATACTCATCTCCTCATTTTCAGCATTTGTCTTTGGCCTTTGATCGATTGACAGTCTGAAATGTTGAGCTAATGGAGTTGAAACCTCTTTAGAATCCCACATTCTGAATCTTTTAAGAACTTTCTGTATATAATCGTTCTGAACCAGCCACAACTCATTCTTTGCTCTATCTCTGATTATGTCCATGCCAAGTATCCTTTTAGCATCACCCAAGTCCTTCATGTCAAAACTTTCTTGAAGATCCTTCTTGATTAGCTCAATCTCAGCCCTGCTGGAGCTTGCTAAGAGCATGTCGTCGACATATAATAACAAATATGCCACTGCAACACCACCTCTAAACTTTATATATACACAACCATCAAATTCGGATCTGGAGAAACCAATCTTGGTTACATGCTCATCAAATTTCTTATACCATTGCCTACTACTCTGCTTTAACCCATATAAGCTTTTCTTGAGCAGACACACTTTGTCTTCATCTCCTTGCTTCACAAAACCCTCCGGCTGCACCATATATATAGTTTCTTCAAGGTCTCCATGTAAGAAGGCTGTCTTAACATCTAGTTGCTGTAGTTCCCAGTCAAATTGTGCCACCACAGCCAACAAAATTCTTATGGAGCTATGTTTCACAACTGGTGAAAAAACCTCATTAAAATCGACTCCTTCCCTCTGTGTAAACCCCTTTGCCACCAGCCTGGCTTTGAACCTGATCCTGTTGTTTTCTGAAGCTTCGATTTTCTTCTTAAAAATCCATTTACACCCCACAGCCTTTTGAGACTTAGGCCTTGTAACTAACATCCAAGTGCCATTTTTAGGCAGAGATTCTATCTCATCTTGCATTGCCCTGATCCATTGTTCTCTTTCCTTGCTGTTTATTGCTTCTTTATAAGTTCCAGGTTCAGAATATTCAATTTCCTCAGCCACACAAAAAGCATAGAAAACCATATCAGCATCCCCGTACCTAGATGGTGGTTTAATTGACCTTCTTTCTCTATCCCTTGCAAGCTTATAATTTCTGAGATTATTAGTATCAGTAGAATCTGTCTCTTCTTGATGATTTGATACATTACTTGGACTTGTATCGCCATCAATTGCTGTAACATGTTCATTTAACTCCACCTTAACTTCTGCAGAACTTGTTCCTCTATCTTGAGCAATAATTCCAACTTTCTCTTTCTCCAGAAAAGGCATGTCACTCTCAATGAACACTACATCTCTACTGATTACTATCTTCTGCTTCCCAGGCTCAACACACCATAACCTGTAACCTTTTACACCCTTTTGGTAACCAAGCATTACACATTTTATGGCCCTCGCCTCCAGTTTCCTTCTTTCTGATGTGCAAAAGCTTTACAACCAAACACTCTCAGTCTTGAGTAGTCACCATTACTCCCATACCATCTATAATCCGGTGTATCAAGACCAATTGCTGTTGATGGACATTTATTGATCAATACAGCTGCAGTAGCTGCAGCTTCACCCCAGAATCTCTTGGACATTCCTGAGCTAATTAACATACATCGCATCCTCTCAAGTATAGTCCTATTCATTCTTTCTGCCACCCCATTTTACTGGGGATTTCTTGGCACTGTTCTGTGTCTTCTTATACCATTTTCAGCACAATATATGTTGAACTTTTCAGAGATGAATTCCAGACCATTATCTGTCCTTAGGCACTTGAGAGATCTCCCTTTCTCCACCTGAACTTCAGTGCACCACCTTCTAAAAGCATCAAATACTTCAGTTTTGTCTCTGAGCACATATAACCAAAGCTTTCTTGAGAAGTCATCAATGATTGACATGAAAACCTTCCCTCCTCCAATAGATGTTGTCTGTGACGGCCCCCAAAGATCACTGTGAGCATAATCAAGTGGTGCAAGTGAGATATGCCTCCCTGAAGAATATGGAGCTTTCTTGCTTTTTCCAAGAATGCATTGCTCACAAATTCCCATAGCTTCTGGGCTATCTGTCTTGATCAATTTCTTCTTAATGAGCTCTTTCAGTCCATTCTCACTTACATGCCCCATCCTCATATGCCATATATTCATGTTAACATGAGAGACATGATTAGAATTTCCAGTTATAGTTTCAGCAATAAGGTAATACAAGTTGTTTCTTCGAACCCCTTTCATAACGATGACAGAATTTCTTTTAACATGCATATATCCATTCTTAGACTTATAAGAACATCCCTTAGACTCTAACATGCCCAGTGAGACCAAATTTCTCTTTAATTCAGGTATATATCTCACATCAGTCAAAATCTTAAAAGTACCATCATGCATTTTCAACTTAATATTGCCTATGCCTTTAACTTTGCATACCTGGTTATTGCCAAGGAGAACTGATCCTGGATCATCTTGGTTCATATTCACGAACCATTCTATGTGGGGACACATGTGGAAGCTGCAGCCAGAGTCCATTATCCAAGCTTTCTCCACTTCTCCTTCCACCACGTTCAGCATCTCAGCAGATTCACAATTTTTAACTACATCTGCTGAATCCTGCTTTTGATCCTTTGATCCTTGCTTCTTAATCCAAGAATAGCAGTCCTTCTTAAGATGTCCTGGCTTTTTACACCAATGACACTTCCTGGTTTCCTTCCCTTCTTGATCCTTCCTTTTATTGGGAAATGATTTCTTGCCATCTGGAACAACTTTCTTGGGTTTCTTGCCTTTGAACCTTTTGACGTTCAAACTCTCTGCTACTGAATCTTGGATTCCATCAACTTGTTTTTGCAATTCTTTTGCCTTGAGTGCATTCTGCACCTCTTCTAATGAGATGTAGCTCTCCCTGCCATATAACATGGCATCTTTCAACTGATCATAGCTCCGCGGCAAAGCATTGAGAAGAATTATTGCCTTATCTTCATCGTCTATCTTGACGTCGATGTTCTCCAAATCATCTAAAGATTTTGAGAACTCATCCAGCTGTTCACTGATGCTCCTTTCTTCTGTGATCTTATATGAGTATAATCGTTGTTTCATATACAAGCGATTGGCGAGGGATTTGGTCATGTATAGGCTTTCAAGTTTTGTCCATACTCCTGCGGCGGTCGTCTCCCTTGCGACTTCGCGTAGAACTTTGTCCGAGAGAGATAGAACAATAGCGCTGTGCGCCTTCTCCAGCATTTCCGCCCTCTTTTCCGCCGTCTTACTGTCAGTTTCCACATCCTTGTCGGACATCTCCTTCTCTAGCTTCAACGCATCAGCGAGACCTTGCTGAACAAGCATGGCTCTCATCCTGATGCGCCAGAGACCAAAATCGTTCTTTCCGGTGAATTTTTCAGCGTCGAATCTCGTCGTCGACATCGTGGATCCGATACCTAATCTTAATCGGAAAATTTCCCTCGGACGGCGCCAATTTGTGAGAAAAAGATATATCGAAAACCAGACGACTACAACACAAACTTGGAAGAAAATTACAACGATAATGGAGACAGAATTTACGTGGTTCGGCAAAATTGTACCTACATCCACGGGAGGGAAAACACCGACGGTTTATTGAAGAAGAGATCAAAGAATACAGATTTCTCTTTGAGATCTAAGATACCCAGAAAATGAAGAACCCTACCTAGCAACTCAGCTAACACTTATTTCGCTCTCTCTTAGCTCTCAGAATA
The DNA here is from genome assembly GCA_031470985.1 of Agastache rugosa. Taxonomy (NCBI): domain Eukaryota; kingdom Viridiplantae; phylum Streptophyta; class Magnoliopsida; order Lamiales; family Lamiaceae; genus Agastache; species Agastache rugosa. The sequence goes on from CM062607.1 coordinate 22,427,052, forward strand.
TCACCTTTCTCTCTCTCTAAAACTCAATTCACAGATTGTGGAAATTATAAATGAATACAACAGAATACGAGTATATATATCAGCTTTACACCGCCTCAAACTTTTGATCCGTGCCGTCCAATAATCAACGCGCCAGATCAGCTCCATGCATGCAAACAACAAGCTGTTATAACTAACTTGAGTTTTGCAGCTTCATCCTTGAAGAACTCAGTATTTACACATAGGTCCCTCTTATACTTGCTTTCTTGCGCAGCCATATTCCTAACAATTTCGTACCGGGGCATGTTATGAAGTTGTAAATTGGTACGAAATAACTAACATTTCGTACCGAGACATGTTATGAAGTTGTAATTTGGTATGAAATAACTAACATTTCGTACCAAGGCATGTTATGAAGTTGTAACTTGGTACGAAATAACTAACATTTCGTACCGGGGCATGTTATGAAGTTGTAACTTTGTACGAAATAACTATTGTGTTTTTTAGGGGGATAATGTCATTTCACTATATTACCTCTAATGTATATGTTCTAAGAAGTGACATCTTTTTAATGAAAAATAAAATAAAAAATTTACCTCCACAACAATATAACAAATAATACAAAAAAATACCATTTCACCTTGTAACTGATTGGCAAGAGAAAAGATCTTCAATTTTTTTTTCAGAAGAAATCGAATCTACTAAAAACTACGACTCGCAAGAAGTGATATCCACAAAGATGGTCAATTTTCACGAGAAAGTTTATTAGACATTTCATCACATATCAAAATAAAAATATTTAAAAATAATTATAGAAGCCATATTTTGAAAATATTGAAAAATTATAATCTCTTTACCAAAAAGAAAATAAGATATTGATATTACGTGCAACGCACGTGACATCTCTGCTAGTAAACATATAAAAAACCGAGACGTTCACTTAAAAAATGCTCTGAAGATAAAAGATAAGGAATGCTTCACATTCTTTTAGTATGATTAAAAGGCAAATAATTTAGCCAAAAAAATAAAAAGTAGAACACCTTATTATATAGAGGTATTTTTTGGACCTCTCTCCCTTCTAACTACAATATTTGACTATTGAACCCATGAAAAAAGAAAAAAACATTTTACCAACTAAGTTAAGTCGGTGACTTGATTATTTTAAAGATTTAGTAACATATTTTTAGGGCCCTTATTTTTTTCAAAGACATCTGCAGTCGTTCACTCCGTACATGTCTTGGCTCAAGTGGATATCTCATCAGGTAAGCATAGTTCCTAGCTATATCTAAATCTTTCAAATGTTTAATTGTCATTTAAATCACCAACTTTGATTCAAACATATGCTAACGAATACACTACTTTTGACTTCATAAAAAATTACAACGTAAATTTAGTTTGTGTTGTAATTGCTACAAATTTAAAAGTTTTGTATATATCTGGAACTCTTTTGAAGGTGGAGTAGAATTTACAAATTGGAACAAAGTTTGTAGTGGTTTGAATGACAATTAATTGTATTTCAAATAACATCCATACTGCTTGCATCATGAGACTTAAACGAACCTGCTTCACGAACTCTAAGATTCTCAAAAGATAATATTTTTCATTGACTAATCAAAATAAAATGTTAATGAATAGTTCTACTAGCTAGAATACTCTTAGGAAATAAAAGACCTAAACTACGAGCTTTATAACTCAACCTAAACAATAAGAATTAACAAATCACTAACAAAATAAACTTAATTAATTCAAAATAGCCTAATAAAGTACGATCATTGTATCAAGTATCTCACCCTTCAAAGCCACTTTGTTCTTAAGTTGGAGACTCAAAGATTATTTATAAAAGCACGCATAGCTTGTAAATAATCATTCTTCGATACAACATACTCATCATTTAAACCACATCGAAAGAAATAATTAGATGTATTGTACTCCTCATAACCAATGCAACTCATCAACTACTACAAATATGGTTGACTGTGAAAAATCAATAATCTTTTCAACTCTTTCATCTTCTTTCTTACCACAATTAAATGCATCAACACCTTCGAATTGATGCATTGAGAGAGAGGAATCGACAACAAAAATTAGGGGTGCTTATTCGGTTAACTGAACCGATAATTCGATTAACCGAAATCGAATTTGACCAAATCCAGTAATTGAAACCGAACCGAATCAGTTAGTTAGTTAACCGATGACCAACCGGTTACTGTAACGATCCGGCTTCCGGACTGACGGCTGGCCCCACAAACCATCACAAGTCCTTTCTAGCGTGCTTTGTCCTCACTCACACGCTTCCTGAGAAAACTTCCCAGGAGGTCACCCATCATAGAATTGCTCCAGGTCAAGCACGCTTAACCTTGGAGTTCTTCCACAATGAGCCCCAGAAAAGAAGATGCATCTTGATGGTATAAGTAGCCCAATCAATTCCTTTAAGCTCTCCTCGAATATGTCGTCCCATTCCGACATATTCTCGGAATCCCTCTCATTCGGGTGTGTTTCGGTTCGTTCCTGCCCCCTCCGCTTTGAAGTCTTATCGGAGCCGCTCCTTGTCCGTGCCTCTGCACCGGCGATCACTCCGTACTTCTGCCCCGGGCGTTACAGGCCCACCAGCTTCCGCTTGGTTCGTCCCCGAACCATACCGTACTGGGAGAGGTTCGGCTCTGATACCATTCTGTAACGACCCGGCTTCCGGACTGACGGCTGGCCCCACAAACCATCACAAGTCCTTTCTAGCGTGCTTTGTCCTCACTCACACGCTTCCTGAGAAAACTTCCCAGGAGGTCACCCATCATAGAATTGCTCCAGGTCAAGCACGCTTAACCTTGGAGTTCTTCCACAATGAGCCCCAGAAAAGAAGATGCATCTTGATGGTATAAGTAGCCCAATCAATTCCTTTAAGCTCTCCTCGAATATGTCGTCCCATTCCGACATATTCTCGGAATCCCTCTCATTCGGGTGTGTTTCGGTTCGTTCCTGCCCCCTCCGCTTTGAAGTCTTATCGGAGCCGCTCCTTGTCCGTGCCTCTGCACCGGCGATCACTCCGTACTTCTGCCCCGGGCGTTACAGTTACTCTAACCGGTTAACCGACTAACCGATAATTAACCGAATTTAAAAAAACGTAAATTAAAAATAAATACATTCTGTAAGAACAAAATACATACACGAATTGACAACTTTGATTAAAAATCACAACATCAAACATAAATTAATGGAAGAGACGGCATCAGCCTATTCAATAAATCAGACATAATGGAACTGGAAAATCACAAAATACATACATTATATTTTCGATTGTTCGGTAAAAACAATTAATTTTCGATTTCAATTCATATTTTTGATTTCAATTTTCATTTCCACAAGCAGCAACTTATTCTATAAAATATTGCCCAATTCATATTTTATTATACGAAGAAATAATGGAAGATTGGGGATTTTTGGGGGAAAATGGAAAATTATTAGTATATTATTATTAATAATAAATAATTTAATAATTTTCTCGATTATACGGTTAATTGAACCAACTGGTTACCGTCGATTTCGGTTAATGATCGAATTTCAAAAACCAAATAAGCACCCCTAACAATAATTGTCACCGTAGGTAATCATTTCTTCCTCAATAGCATTAGACTGCAACTTAGGATTATTAATTAAGAATGATTATATCCAACTTCAAGTCAACTCTGAGTACAATAATCTCAACAAAAAGTGTAAACTCGTGAAAAGTTCAAATCCTCACGATCGATGAATATATTTATTGATCGAATGATACAACAAACAATATTTCAACCTTTATACAGGTTGTAAAACCAACTAGAGTCCTAATCTTAATAGGTTAAGACCTTTTAACATAACCCAATCCAAATACAATAAAATAATTAATCATAAATTAATTGGATGTAATCCAGCTAATATCATAATTTTCATAAATATGAATAGCTAATATGATTTTATCACATGAAAAAGTATCTCATAAGTTCGTCAGCCATGATTTGAAGATGTTGATTTATATTAGGTTGGAAAATGCTAGATGATGGAAAGGTGCATGATAATTTTCATTTGTTGGCTGCCAATCTCTGGCAAAATATCCAATATTTGGGAAAAGATAAAGGAGTTGGCGGGGTTACTAAAACTTCTCCACTTGTACACGATGCAATAAAAGTAGCTAACTATGATTACGTACTCATAGTTATGTCAACTTTTATCCAAGGTGCACATTGCATTTTATCCAAATCCACTAGACAAATATGGTAATAACTTTCTACATTCTACTAGAAAAACAATCTATAAATAATCTTGAAAAATTGGAGATTGTTGACAAACAAGATGCAGAGATGGAAATAGTGTCTTCTTAATTCAAGGCAGTAGAGGCAATTATACTATCTATTTATCAGGAGACGAGGAACAAAAAATGGTCTAAACCAAATGAGCTACTATGAAATTAAGGAGCATGCAACACTGTTAGCTAAAAGAGAGGATTATATGAAGAAAAAAATTAGAAGCTTGCATGTTTATTGCAACACTTATTCTTATATTGCATCTTTCATCATATTTCAACTCCTAGCTTTTTTTGGTTTAGTCACCGTCGTCCTAGGTTGTTGGTACATCATATCATCTCAGCAAAAAGATCGCAATCGTATTTTTTTAATGTTGTAGACTTGAAATATTCAATGTGGGCTCTCATGCTTGCGGTCGTGTTCGCCATTGGTGCATTCTTGTTCGCAGTCTCTTTGCACACGTGAGGGAAAATTGCTCCTCATATATCTTGTAGTTCTTATTCACATCTTGATTTAACTGCAATTTGCCATCAAACTTAGGGGAGGAGAATTTATCTATGAAATTTTTCTTTAAAGGGGAGCAAGAATAAGAAAGTACAATATGTTCTAACTTTTGAATTGGATATTGAATATGTTTGTTTTGTTGTGCTCTTCTTTAAATTATATCCTTATAACTCTCTTATAAGTATACATTGATGGTGACAAACAACAATATGGAAGTTTCACTTCTAGAAGATTATGTTGGTTAATTGAACATTGAACGGGTAAATGAATTGGTTGTCGTAACATTTACATCAAATTAAAATAAAAATAAAAAAAATACAGATATTTACCAATGGATTACCTACAAAATATTGCACCCATAACATGAGAATTACCGACAGACTGCAAAACTTATCACCTGACAATCCATCGGTGATCTCCCTTAGTGTTATCGATGAAAACATATCCATAGATGTTGGTGATGATACAATCGGTCAGGAATCTGTTGCCAATTTTTCAGGCAACGGTTTGTCTGACTATACAACAACGACAAAACAACCGACGGTAATGTAGATGGTTATCGCAACGGTCTTGTTACGTTGATAATCTGTCGGTAATACTAATATCAAATGCCAACGAAAATTATAGAATTACCAATGAAAATGTCTATCGGTAATCCGCATGCTTTATGGTAGAAAGATTTTATCGTACAAATAGTTTTTCGGGTTATAGCGAGTAACAACACCTCAAACCATTCCATTTAAGTTAATTATGAAACTACTTCCATATGTCCATAGAAAACTGCAAGCGTCAAAGGTATCGTCTCATACCAGGTGCGTAGATTGAGTAGAGACGACTTGACTGAGCTCCATCATTAGACGAATAAGTTCAGATTTCCAAGCCATAGCAGCACGTCGTGTAGCCATGTCCATCATGCATCTCTAATGCATCTAGTCGCACCCATCTTAGTAGCTTCAATATGAGTTATGCAAATGTAGAGCTCTATCACCGTTTTCTGTTAGCCCTCTCGAAGCTAAACTACTATCTTTTCTCAAAAGAGCTTCAACGGTTGCCAAATCGCCCCCAATCACAACGCTACACATTGATTGCCAATCAAAAGGACTTCCTATTGAAATATATAACAAATAATGTAAATCACACACTATTGATCATATATCAATATATGCCATTAGACAGATGACATGCAAACTCTATGAATAAATATGACCATCATCTAGAAATAAATTAATATCATCATCATTATAAATCTCTAAAGCTCATGCACTAACATGTTGAAATTGGATTTTCACATTCAAGAACTATACCCGATCATGCTTCAAATTCTTGCACATAAACAATTTCATAAGTAGATGATGATGATGATGCAGTGCATATTTCTAGTTTTATCATATAGAAATATATTTTATTAAGCAAATTTGATTGTTAATGAAAGACTATATATTTTATAAAAATATATTGTATTACATTATTATTCTTAAATAAATAGTATAATAATATGCTAAAATATAATTAAAAAGTATGCTTTAATTGTAGAAGTTTATAATAAATGTATGAAAATTTCAAAATTGTAAGAAAATAACTCATGACTACATATGCGAAACAAGCAAATTCCTACTTAATTAGCGTATGAATAAATACACGTGCATATTTCTAGTTTTCCTTATTGTAAGAAAATGGGGCAAATAGCAAACAATTTTAAAAGTAACATATTCATGTTAGAAAAGGAAGCTGAAAGAGGAAAGTTTTCACATGCGTGGTGATATATACATAATCTTTTTAATGATCACAACTTCAAAAGAATATTCGGTAGGTTACTAGTAAGATGCAAGTGTTTTTGTGGCGACCCGCCACCCGGGCCTATGCGGATCGGCCGGAGCTCCACGGTGAACAACATAACAGTGACATGACATTGACAACGAAAAAAAAAAATAACTAAACATGCTTGATGATAAACATGGATTAAGTTTCGAAAGGAAAGGTGGTTCAATAATCAACTTGCCCAAGCTAAAAACTGACTAGAGTCGAAGTATGAGGACTTCGGTCCTGCACGGCGGAAGCATTCGTCATTGGCTATCTAAGATAGAATAGTCGGCACAAAATGAGAAAAGGGCTCGACGTTTCGAGTGATGGATAATTACAAGGATTTGGATGGAACCACCACTAACACTAAGCATTTTAAAGATGACGATCTAAGAGATCGTCACCCAAACTTCGGACGCCGTCACACCTCCATCTTGCCCGTCGCTCATCCTGCATTTTAAAATAAAAGATTTTGGGCTGAGTACTAGGTACTCAGTGGATTCTTGCCCCTTTGGCAAACATTTTTCATAAAATATTTTTGTAAAAATAATGCATGCTATCATCATATATAAAGGAGTTTTGAAGAGAAAACATTTGAACCCTTTATATATGCAAAATCATTTGGCATAATCCTAACGTGCACGTAACCTTAAAAACTCACATTCTTGTGTTACCAACCCGGATCAATTGGAGGGGAGCCACTCCCTCTAACTGAACCGTCGTAAGTTCTTGTGTACACTACCTTAGCTTGATCGGAGCTCAAGGCCGATCGTAATATGAGAGTGGCAACTGATTGCCCACAATAGGTAACCACAAGCAATTGAGCATAAAATATTTTAGCATGCATATCACATTTCCATAAAAGCATTTGGGGTTTAATAACCCTAAAGATTACCTCCGTGGGAGTTATAATCCCACAGTTTGAAAATAGGAACCCACCTCGAATCTGCGACACTGACAAAGTCCTTCGAGATATTCTTACTTCTTGGCCCTACAAGATTGTCTTAAATACTTAGGTTTTGCAAGCATATATTTTATCTTAGCTTAGGTTCTTACATCCTAGGTCAACCTATTCCCAATATTAGTCACTTATAAAACGTCATCAATGCATCACCTTATGATTTAGCTTTAAAATGAATATGAAGGTCTGAAGACCATGTCACGCATTAAAACCTTAATAACTCTCAAAATAAAAATCATGTCGTGCTATGAAATGTCATGTCATGTTTACACATAGATCATACTAGCTCATGTATACATGTCACACACAACGATATTTAAGTGCAAGTAGTTCATGCTTCTCATATCGTGTCTCAAAGTTCGATCATGGTCATGTCATGTGCATCTATAATCATCAAGTAAACATGTCACTTAAACATATAACTCCTGTATTTTCATAATATTCATGAAGTATACATAAATCCTTAATCACATATAACATGTTATACTAACATTCGATTATTATTCAAAGAGTTAGTAATACCTATATACACATAATTCTCACACAATCATGAAAGAAAATCAATTATTGAACTTAGTAATTACTTAACCATTTAAGAATATCTAATTAATAAATGAGGAATTAATTAAGTATTGAAAGAATATTTAATTAATTAATATGGGATAATTAATTAATTAATAAGTAATAATTAATTAATTAATTAATTAATTAATTAATTAGGGTCAGATAACCTTATCTAATTTATATTAGTCAATCCAATTATTAATCACAAATGACCAAATCCCATGTACAATATGTAACACATAGTTATTTATAGATTCATTGGGCTCTTAATTAAATAAATAGTCCAGACCCATACTATTTTATCCTTGAAGGTCCAAACCTTCCTTTTAAATAAGTCCATTCAAAATTTATTGCCTTAAAGACCCAACTCATTTTTCACACTGTAGCATATAATGCTCTGGAATATCCATAATAATATAAATTATCCATCTTAAGATACTTATTCTTATTCACACTGCACTTACGTTATATATTTCAATAATACTTTTTGGACATATATGTCCGGACATAAAAGATTATATTAATAATTTTAACTTAAGATTTATCTAATAAAATCATTTTAATCAATCATTTTATCTAATATTTTCATAAATACCTTTTATCATCAATTATTTTATCTAATATTTTCATAAATATCTTTTATCATCAATCATTTTGCATTATTGCCGCTTCGTTTTCTGCTCAAAAAGTATGCAACTTTTTACCTTATTTCACGATTAATCTTTTTCAATATTATTAATTTATTACCACTGACAAAATTTTCTAATATGCATCTAAGCCATCTACCCAATTTTCTTTCATATTACTTATTATTATTTTATTTTAATTACAAAATTTATGTCCGGACATTTATGTCCGAATAGCATCACTCTATATATTTAGTTCATACGTCAAAATACAAATCACAGGATTTTATTAAATTAAGGATTAAGCCAAAAACTTCACTCATGCATTTCATCGAACAGTTATCGTGCGTAAAATCCAATCAAGTAGCCATCTTTGCCAACTCACCACAGACTGCACGGACATCATCTAGGCACACAACATACCATTTCACAAACTTTGAACGACATATTTTCAGATGAAATTAGGTTTACTCAAAAATATTTTACGGCTAGAGATATATATTCGATTGAAAAGGGGTCACTGCCATTATTTCACCCTCAAGGATTTTACTTAGAAAATTTCTGGAAAATAACACTTCTACTGTAGCATTGATCAATTTTATAAAAATAGTAAATGAACTTCAAATGATCTAATTTTCGGACCACACCTAAATGGCACATTGAAGTTTATCCAGAAATATTTAGTTTTCAATTTGGTGGATTTTAAGGGTCTAAAACCGGGGCTGTACAGTAGCTAAAAATCAACATTTTCTGGGACTTGACTGCACACTGCAGTACACTAAAAACTCTACCAAAAATCGAGTTTTTGATCAATGGCAGTGATTCTTATCAGTTTAGAAAATTTTGGATGTCCTTGACATCCTCCAAAAAGCGGTTCGGCAAACTCTTAATCGTTTGAAAAATATGACGACATCTTTCTCATCTATCCAGATTTTTTTGACAGATTTGCAGACTTGGAAATTTGCTCAGTTTGACACACTTTTACTTGAGATAAAATTCTCATTTTCACACACAACACAATTTACATGCCAAATGTTTACTGAGATTTGGATTTACTTGAATCCGATGTCTAAAACGAGAGTTTGATACTCAACAACACAGTGAACTTCCAACTATCATGCTGTCAAATTCCAAAACTCAACCATATCAACTCTTAACTAACATATAGCTCATGTTTATCATTCACTAACCTCATATAATCATGTATGAAACGTTTTAGGGCATATTTATTCATATAACATGCACTTTGGATCGTAGAACATCAAATCCTAACTCATGCTTTCATCTATACACACATATACACATATTAGCACCAAAAACCATCAAACCATTTCCATAGAAGGACCGAGGGCCACAACCCTTACGCCTCCTTCCATGTTCCCATTCTCCATCATAAGACCTTCTTTTCCACCATCCTATCATGCTCGTAAAAAGAAAAATACATAGGCAAAAATAGAAAGAGAAGAGGTTAAGCAAATTATACCAAGCCCTCTTCATATACTACTCTCTCGGCCCTCTCTCTTTCTCGTTGTTTCCTTCGCTGCCCAAACTCGTGCTCCTCTCATTCTTCTTGAATTCCGGCAGTCGTAGGGTGGTGGTGGAATGGTGGTTGAAGATAGGAAGTTTCTTGACTTGGAAGAGTGATGGAAAGAAGATGAAAATTGAGAGTGTGTGTGTTGTGTCGTTGAGGGGGGCTGTCGTATGGTAGGTTTAGGGAGAGGGTGGAGTGTTGCTTTATTATTGTGTTATGTGAGTGTGGTTTGGCAAGAGGGTGCAGCAATTATCACCCTAAATGGTCATGCATTGGCCGATAGAAAGGTGGGAGGGTGTAGCTTAGTATAGGTATAGCAATAATGATCCCTTCCCCAAAAATCTGCCATGTCTCTCTATTCATTAGGCTAAGATTTATTTATTTCTTTTGTCATTTAGCTAATTGTCTTATTCAATTATCTTATGCATTTATCTTATCTTAATTACCAACATAAATAATAAATAAAATCAAATAGAGTATCCATTTGCATGCCATCTATACACACACGCACACTACACAACTCACGGCACACACATACACAATTATATATATATATATATATATATATATATATATTTTACTGCACACACGCATATTTAACATACATATATATTTATATATATATAATATTATATTATATTCTTAATTTTTCAATTCGTTCTTCGGATTGTGACACGCCGTTCCTTAGCCGTTTCACATTTTTGAACAAGTAATTTAATGGAATTAAGTATTACGGTTCCAACGAGTCCAATATTGGATATAAAATTAAGAACGAAATCTTATAATACAGACGAATAAGTATACGAATAATCCACCTTAAACAAATAGCCTTATTTTCTTAGATTAATTATTTCTAATTAATCACACAATTCATATAAACTCTTATATGATTTTAAAATAATAATATTTCACCTTGATCATATACAATGAAATGACGATGCTTTATGAAATGCATGAAAATTGAAATATTTTTTTAAATTCATTTAGATTTTATTTAGAAATAAAATCTCATTTAAAATCTTATAAATTTTTCATCTTCTCTAAAACGAGAAATCATCTTCATTTAAACGTTCGGGAATAAGTGACCTCTATTTATTTTTAATTTCTAAAAGAAAATTTAGGGTCGGATTTTCGGGGTTCTACAGTTTTGCACAAACAAAATATGTGCATATTTCTAGTTTTATCATAAATAAATATATTTAAATATATATACTATATTACATATAATCCCTAAACTAATAATATAATAATATGCTAAAATTTAATTAAAAGTTGTGTTGTGAATGTATGAAAATTTTAAAATTGTAAGAAACATAAGTACATATTCTAAACAATCAAACTCCTACTTAGCATATGAATAAATACAAGTGCATATTTCTAGTTTAATATAAATAAATATACTAAATTTAAATTGATACAAAACAAACTTAATTTTTAATTATATCGATAAGTAAATACACGATCCTATAAAGGAGCAAAATCTATATCTATATAATACTCCCTCCGTCCCATTGATCTTGACCTAGTTTTTTTCGGCACGGGTATTAAAAAGAAAGGTATTAAGTGTAAAAGTTATGTTTAGTGTAATTTGTATATATTATTTTATTGACTTATAGTGTTTTTATTGACTTTTCAATCCTGCAATGTTTTTTATTGACTTTTGGGCTTAATTAATGTACTAATTGAGCCATAATTTTGTTCAAAAAAGGAAACAAGTCAAGATGAGTGGGACGGCCCAAAAAGAAAAATAGGCCAAGATGAGTGGGACGGAGGAAGTATATAATAGGAGTTCTGGGATTATTGTTTTTAAAAAATTCTATCTTCTTGTTTTTATCAGCATGCCATTTCTAAAAATTATATGTAAAAATGATAAATTTCAATTGATATTAATAATTCAATTATTAATTAATATAAGACGTTATAAAGGCATAATTCATGATAACAAATTAATTTCTTTCCTATTTTTAAAATATGTTGTGCCTATATATTCCGGAATTTTGCAACAAAAATACTCACTCAATTCAACTATTTTTTAATCCTTTATTTCACTCTTCCGTCAAAGAAAGCAAGATTGATATGGAGATCATTAACGTCAAGATTTCTCGAACTGAATAGAAAAGTTATTGCAACGGCGATGTACGATATCAGGGTAAGGGTAAAAAAGTTGATTTAATGACAATACAATTTGTTAAGAACTGGATTTTGCACCAGCTCTTACACAATAAAAAAAAAAAAGGACAAAAGGAATATGAAATGAAAGGCCTTGAAAGAGAATAATTTGCTAGTATCAAAATTTATCAATAATGTGAACTAAATTATGCATACTCCAAAATATATAGGCTGTTTAATTTCTTTACTACTCCCTTTTTATGCATTTGGAAACTGATCACAAAACACACTCGAAAATTTTGGCACTTCGACAACCACACTATGAAATGTCTTCAACATCTTGATATAGGTCCGATATTGATTTTTTCAAAGTAAGTTGAATATTCTCTTCTAAAAAAAATTAAGTCGAATATTATTTTTCAAGTGTAGAAAAAATTACTTGAGTGAGTAGATCTTGATATCTTGAACAAATAGAAGAATCTCAGTTCCATCTACACCAAATCAAAAATCAAGATGATGGCTTCGAACACTCGGAACTGATCCTTCGGGCGGGCTGATTTTGGTAAGTATAAAAAATCATAGAGTTCGAGAGTGAATTTCATCTCGAAAAAAATACTATATGCAAATGTGTTTTATTTTATTTAGCTACCTATTTCATTTAATTCATACATCTCGTATCTTATATATTTGTGTTGCCTCGTGTTACATTTTATAAAGAGTGATGCTATTCGGACATAAATGTCCGGACATAATCTAGCTAGTTTAGGTAAATGAATCGATTCGATCCGTTTAACTTATTTATTTAATTTTGTAATTTCTCCACATTCATTCAATTTATTATTTTTTGAGTAATCTAATTCAAGTGAATGCATAAATATCTATTAAGTAATAGTATTTCCGAAAGATTAGTAAAAATCACAAAATAACTTTATTAGTTTAATTTCGTATTTTTTGTATTCATATTTCTCTCTTTAAAAATGGCGGTTTAGATTAATTAAGTAAATACATTAGAGTACTAACCAATACCATTATTTTATTTGATAAATTATAAGTTAAGATTATTAGTATATTCATTTTATGTCCGGACATATATGTCCAAAAAGTATTAGTGTTTTATAAATAAGGTATTTAGAATTATTTTAATATATCCGGGGGAATTGCCTGAAAAAGTAGATTGGTTAGTAAGTAGTAGCAACTATCTTAACCCTACCACAGAAATTACTATTTTCGTATATCAAATTTGCATTAATATTTCTATCTAATTAATTCTTTTTTTAATTCTAATTATTCATATTATATCCATTGAATAACAATTCAGAAATTTCAATCTCTCACTCTCAGTGAAAGATTTGAAGAATTCCGAATACTCACACCTCCGACGTCGGCGCCAATCTTGTACGTTTGCCGTTAATTCTTGTCCCAATTAAAATCCTGCTGTTACCTGCTTCAAGTTTTGATTTTTCATCATTTTGGGGGCAAATCTGCTCCTGGGCAGCATAGATATGCAGCTAAACTATGGCTTTCACTGCGATTTTTCTTCGTTTTCTGTTTCTCTTTTCGTGATTTTGATACGTATCGCTTTGATTGATAATTTATTTCTGCGTCTTCCTTGATAATTGTAATTGCAAGCCGAAAACTTGATTCTACATTTTGATTGATTACATACACATATATGCGAGCAAGTATGAATCTTTATGTTGTTGCATTTTCATTTTTTTCCCCCTTAATTCAACTAATTTGCTAATGATTTGATTATGCAATATTCAATTAGGATTACAATTATTTGATACGTTTGATGCTTAAACTTGTGGTTAGGGTTTATTTGGTTGATGTTGTTTGATTCCTCCTTGCAGTAGAAATTGGGAAATAAATACAAATGAATAATAGCAGCAATAGGCAGAGAAACCTCGGCCCCGGGGTTCAATATTTGCTGGATTATCTGAAAAGAATGCAGGCTGAGAATCCTAGTTTCTTTTATGCATTTGAGGGTGATAATGAGGTGTGTGGGAATGTTTTATGGATCGATGCAGTTTCTCGAGCGAACTATAGCTATTTTGGTGATACTGTTAGGGTTGATACGTCGTATAGGACGAGCCGTTCTAAGATACCATTCATCACTTTCACTGGTATAAATCATCATGCTGAGCCTGTCCTCTTTGGCTGTGCATTGCTTCTGAACGAATCCGATAGCTCGTTTGTTTGGTTGCTTCAAACATGGCTCCATGCAATGTCTGGCCGTGTCCCTGTTTCCGTCACTAGTGATCCTGATAGGCTCATTCAGATGGCTGTGGCACAAGTGCTTCCAGAGGCACGTAATCGTTTCTGTAGATGGAGCATATTCAGGCAGACGGAGGAGAAGTTGGCTAATGTGTATCAAGTTAACCCGACTTTTGACTTTGAGTTGAAGAAGTGTGTGAATGAATCCGACACGGTTGAAGAGTTTGAGTCGTGTTGGGCAAATCTAGTGAGTAGATACTACTTGATGAACAATGAATGGCTGCAGTCTTTGTATAGTATTCGTGATCAATGGGTTCCTGTTTACTTGAGAGATGTGTTTTTTGGGGAATTATCCGCGATGGATTGCTGTGATGCCTCGAGTTTTTTCTTCGATGGGTTTTTAAGCAGCTCGCCCACGATACAGTTGTTGATTAAACAGTGTGAAAAGGTTGCTTTGAGCTGGCAGGAAAAGGTAATGAAGGATGACGCGGAAACTTCTAGTACTACGCCCGTTTTGAAGACGCCGTCTCCTATGGAAAAGCAAGCTGCTAACCTTTATACTCGGAGGATATTCTTGAAATTTCAAGGGGAACTGGTGGAAACCCTTGCAAATCCTGCTACGATAGTTGATGAATCTGGTGCAGTAGAAACGTATCGAGTAGCTAAATTTGGTGAAGAGCACAAAGCTCACACGGTCAGATTCAGCACATTTGAGATGAAAGCTACATGTAGTTGTCAAATGTTTGAATTTTCTGGTATCCCATGTAGACATATACTCTCCGTTTTCAGAGCAAAAAACGTCCTTATGCTCCCGTCTGAATATGTTCTGAAACGCTGGACAAGAAATGCCAGGACCGGTTGTGGAGAATCCATGCTCGAATCTGCTTTTGGAGGGCCTAGTACTTATCAAGAATCTCAAATGGTTCGTCATGATAATCTACGCCAAGAGGCTATTAAGTATGTGGAAGAAGGTGCAAAATCTATACACGTTTACAATGTGGCGATGAATGCTCTGCAAGAGGCTTCAAAACGTGTCGCTTCTGTAAAGAGCAGAAACTCTGGTTCGGCACAGAGGACCATTGAGGCAAATGGAGGAAGTAAGGAGATGCATGCGACAAAGAATCAAGCTTCATCATGCTTACCCAGGGTTAGATTTTCTCAACTATTATCTCTTTCCATTATGGTATATTTCATTTTGCTTGATTTATGAATTGACTTGAAATCAAGATACCGATGTTATAAAAAAAACTAAACTGTGTGTGAAGCTGACAGAATCACATAAGCCAACCTTCTTCATCATTTTTAGGTTATAAAAGGTGGTTGTTTGGCATGAAAACTTATATTATAGATTGGTTATGTTAGCGCTCTCATTTCCGTCGTCTAAGTACTTTGTTCTACAAAAGCAAGTCTTAGGGTGGCATTTACTTTGTGTCATGGATTAGATTGACAATATGGTTGAGTATTTGAAGGATTAAACGAGTAAACAAGCTCAAAATTATTTAATCCGGAAAAATTTATCGTGGATTGGCCTATTCTATTTCTATCTATCTAAGCTATCACCCAAAGTAAACACACATGCTGTTCGGTTTGCAGGAAGAGAAGGAAAAGAAAATTCATGAACTGACAGCTGAATTGGAACAAACGAACCAAAGATGTGAAGTGTATCGAGCAATTCTACTTGCCCTTTTCAGAGACATGGAAGACCAGAAGTTGAAGCTCTCAGTTAAGGTCCAAAACGCGCGCCTTTCATTGAAAGAGTAAGTATTGCGCGATCCCTTAGCTACGTGTTAGTCTTTCACATCGAACAAGGCTCCTAGACTCGTCCTCTTCGACTCATTTCATGCTTCCCTCTCAGCGAGTGCCTTAATGGCGTCCATGAATGTTCTCGGTTATGCTTGCCGTGATGTGTGATGTTGTACAGTGCTTCAGTGCATTTTTACTTTGGGTGATAGCCTACCTCGTATATTGTATAGTATAGTAGAACTTGTTGTATTGCAACCTGGGTGATGCTTAAATTTTCGAAATTTATTTAGTTTAGTGGAAATTTTAGTTATTATTGAAACTTTTTATCTATCTAGTTTTGTTTCTCAATTATTTAATATTAAGTGGAAGCAACAACCTTGATTTGTTTTTTATTTTGAAAATCTGACTTGTCAGTTGTAGGGTAGCAACTTTTGGGTCATAAGGCCTATACCCACTCAGTATATCCAAGGCCCATCACTTCCATACTTATAATATCTACTAAAATACCTTATCTGATCTTACGTGAATATTAATGTAATATTGGTGACAGAAATATCGTTCTCTTTAAAAGATTTAATTAAGAGTAAAAATGTCAAATACCCATTATGGATAGTGAAAATTAATAGTTGTCCAAAACTTAATTTATCATAAGTTTTGTAACTTTCGGATTTCTGGACAGATTTGTCCTTATTCTTGTTACGAATAGGACGAATGAGTTCTTTCGTACCAAGTTATGGAGCATATCTCGTTGGAACGAACAGGACGAATGGTTTCATTCGTACCAAGTTACGAAACACAACTAGTTGGTACGAACGGGACGAATGGATTCATTCGTACCAGTCGTACCAAATTACGGCACTTCGTCGTGGTCATTCCACTGACCACCATGGAAAATAATGATAGCAGATGGAGCCATGTATATGGAAAAGAGAGAGAGAGAGAGAGAGAGTAAGAGAGAAATATGCTTTAAAGTCTGCCCAAATATTGTATGTAGAAGAGTTTGCGTACGAATCGTATGACTACAAAATATGGTACGAATAGTACGAATCGTATCATTCGTACCAACGTCAGTAATACTAATAAAAAACGAAATCAACTTGGGGAACTGCCACTGTAAAGCGAAGAAGTTCATACAAACATCCAAGGCAATTCATCAAAATTAAAAACATTACCTATACATGTAAATCGAACAGAGATGATAATTGCACCGGAAAATTAAATCGAATGACCGAAAACCACACACAAAGCGGATCAGATAACAGATCCACTTCAAGCCGCCATCGATCGCCGGACTGATATAAGACGATTGTCGGCCGGAAACGAAGCATCATGGTTGTATTCATTAGATCTGGAGTCAACGTCCGATGCCATCGAAGCCGGTGGATCTAGAAGAAAGCAGCGGATATGGTAGACGATGGTTGTTCGGATTGTGGCAGAGAAGACGACCGGAGAAGACGATAAGTTATTCGAAAAAGGAGCGGTGGCGGCGGCGATGGCAGAAGGCGGCGACAACGATGGGTGAAAGGCAGTAGCTATAGAAGTGTGTGTGTTTGTGTGTAAGAGAGAGAGAGAGAGGGGGGTTGTGGGAGGAGAGAGAAGTAGAGTGGGGTGGGTGGTGGCTATAAAGTAATAAATGGTAGAGTTTTTTTTTTAAATTTGTTTAAAGTATATTTTGGTCCATTTATGCTAAAATCTGATAAAATTTATAATAAACTAAGTTTTGGTCAACTATTATTTTCCACTATCCGTAATGGCTATTTGACATGATAAACTCTTTAATTAATGATATAAAATATTCACTCTGCATTAAATATATAAATTCTGCTTTAAAATTTTTCAATTATTTTTGAACTTTTTATTTGTATTAGATCTATGATCTTGCTTTAAAGTATAATCTTGTAGATTTATTTGCAGTATAGTTACGCCCTCATGTTGGAGTATCCCAATTTTAATAAAAGTAAATTGGCTGATTTAAAAAACAAGTAAATTGACTCAATTTCACATCGTAAATACAAAAAAAAGTGTTAAAGTACTCTCTCCGTCTCATTCATAACGTCCCATTTTCTTTTTTTGTCTGTCACATCCATAACGTTCTGTTTCCAAATAAGGAAATAATCAACTCTTCAAAAGTGGTGGGACCAACTACTTTTCTATCATTTTACCCTTCTCCTTAATAACCGTGCCCAAAAGAAATGAGCCGCTATGAATGAGACGGAGGGAATATTTAAATTGAATCTATATACGTGCCGTTCTGATACTAATATAACACAAACTTCAAAGATCAATTGAATTATAAAATTAGAGCATAAAGCAAAATTGAACCAGAAAAATGTTCCAACCACAAAAATAAACATGAAAGATCACAATCCAACATATTTATATATTATTCCCGGTGCATTCACTTTGATTGATAATAAGTGATAATGAGGGATAATATTATTTTACTATCTTATATCTTATTAGCTTTGAAATAATGAAAAATCTAGGCATAATGTATTAAATTTCGGACAATCCTTTTTTCCTTGCCCAAGGTATAATTTTATACCTAAGAAATAGAGTGATAATTTTATATCTCATTTTACTTCTTATTTGTTTTATCCATTTCTTCATTTATCCATCAATTTCATGTAAAAAACAAGATATAAAAATTTTGGTCCACCCTAAGGATTGTGATAAATATATTATCATTCCTACCAAACAAGATATTATAAAATTTGTGGTTCCCTCTATTAGAGATAAATTTATGTCTCATTATATTATCCTTTTATTTAGAAGGATAAAAAACAAACACACTCTCCTTAAACAAGAGGTTTATGGTTCAAGTTCCACTAAGGTGTGGGCTGTCTTACCATTTTATATGGATTTGTGTCTAGTTTATACTAGTTTGTTCGAATTGTGAAGATATTGTGATTTATATAAAATTATTTATAATATTATAAAATTTGTGATTAATAAAGTAACTTATATCCATCTAAAAAAACAAAAAAAAAGATGATGAAGAGATCCCAAAGATTTCTAAAGGCGAAAAAAAAAAGAAATTGAAAATAAAAGGCCAAGTCGGTGATTTCACCTGTTGCAAAACTAAACAAACGAGAAGGCCGGTGAAATAACAAAAGAGTATTCCAAGTGGGCCCCACAAATTCGGGCCCATATGAATAAAACTGATTTTTTTTTGTTATGTATATCACTTATGATAGTGGGATAAATAATATTGTAATTAATTATATTACTAAATTACGATATTTTCACCATTCTATCATAATTAATATGTGTTGTTGTCATACCAAGCAAAATATTATTTATACATAAAAGACTTTTGAATCAAACATATGAACTATGAAGTCTTATTTCATAATGCGTAGCAAACCAGCCTTAAATGTATATCCATGATTGACCTATTTATTTATATATCTAAATTTTAATATACAGTCATGCAAAAATCAATTCCAATCCTATAATTTTGATGCCTCTTGCCTTGGCCACATTAATGTTTTAACATATATACATGTTTGCATCAATTAAGGTTGAAGAATACAAATTCTTTTGCACGCATTCCATATTTACAAAATTTGAGTTTGGTTGTTATTTTTTATTTATCGTGAGATAATATATTTTCCTTATGAAAAAATAAAAAAAATAAATTGAGGTTGGTAAGATTTAATCAACTCCATTTCACCGCATGCGAAATACTAGCTAGCTAATTCATTTAATTGGTCATCACGAAAGAATTTACTCAAATCCATTACAATAAGATTTGTAATTTCCCTAAGAAGAGATATTCGTAATTTATTTCACACATGGGATTTAAAATATTCGATCAAAACAAAATAGTAATAACAAAATTGTTAGTCAATCAGTCTAGTTTAAGTGGCAAAGCTAAGACACTACATGACTCTTCTTAGCGAGATGTCATAGGTCCAATCCCGTCTGAATGGGATGTAACATATTTTCCATCTTATTTGGTGGTGTAGTGCTTGATTTAATAATATACATATACATTATAATTCTCTAAAAAAATAACAACTATAATTTGTTCATTAGTTGTAATCAAGCGCACGTGGGAATTAATTAACCTGATTCAATATTATTCATCAAATCTATTAAAAAAAAAAATCTCATTCATTTAAATCCCAGACATTACCTCTACATACTCATATATTAATCTCATATAAACCACGTTGCTCCCATGTTATAAAAAAAGGGCTATTTAAATTCTCTATTATTATGATATAACATATATATATCATAAAAATGTGGAAAATTGCTAGTATCTTTTCATGTTTAGTGGTTGTAGCATTTGATGCAATCTCGGGGTATATTTTTATCGAAGCTCGGAAAGATCAAAACCTGGTGATTTAATTTTTCTGTATTAGATATTTTAAGTATGTAACAAATATTTATTGATTCGTCTTTTCTTCTTTTTTTTTTCCTTATAATATTTTTATGTTTTATCTCATACTATTTATTAAGGCAGAACATTCGCGTCTGATATTGGAGTGCAAAAAACGAAGTGACGACGTCGTCTTCAATACGAGTTTGTCGTGTGCTTTGGTTTGCATTGCTTCTGGTGTTGCAAGCACTCTCGGTGGATTGTACTACCACATAGCAGTGCGGTTAGCACCATGGAATCGACGGTTAAACATAGCGTGCCTTCTTGCTATATGGTATATATCGAAACCAATAAACTTAAGACGAGGCCATAAATTTGTTCTCGGTGAAATTTGTCTATGAAATATAATGTTGTTGTTTCAATGCTTAAAAAATTGGAGAAGCTAAAATTACTGTAAATCTTAAAGTGCATTAAACTTAGCATTGAAATGCTTTAAAAATTGGTGTGGAAATTGTACAAGTGATCATATGTTTGGCAATTAATCCAAATATTAAGGGGCAATTAATCCAGTTAATATACAATTAGAATAGAAATTAATTGATCGAATTGTACAGTGTGATCCCTATCTTATTGGGCCGGCCCAACTAACAAGTTCTAGCTAGGTTAAATCGGTTGCACATACTATTACAAGGAAACAATAATAAAACTTTTCTCTGAACAATTTACTTCTTAGTAAATAAGTATATTTTATTTAATTATTTTAAATTTATATATAAAACCATAAAATAAAATATTTTCACGTAGATTTTTGATGGATTACTCAGTAGTTTATCTAATTAAAGCGTACGGACTACCGAGTTACCATATGTGGATGAAATAAATTACCCCCCCCCCCCCTCACACACACTTAGAGCACCCACAATGGGAGACCTCAATGATTGAGAGACCGGTCTCTAAATCGGCCACAATGGGGTAGGTCTCTCACCCCGGTCTCTGACATAGGTCTCTCATTATTTTAATTATTTTTTTAATTTTAAGTTTATATTTTTTTAATAATAAAAATAATTATGATTAAAATACCATATTGTATTGAAATATTGGAAAATTATAATACAATAAAGAAAAATACATTAAATTTAAAATTAATGTAGAACTAGTGCATTTAACATATAGATGGTGCCCCAATCTACCCGTTGCATCTGGGCGTTGTTGAAAAAAAGGTTCTCGAGCCTGCAATGTCTCCGCTATACGTATGAACAAATTCTTGCTCATGCGAAACCGGCGGCGAAATACGGCTTTCGCCCCACCTTGAATTTTCTGCAAAATAATCTTGAATGAGGCGGCCGGCAGCCCCCTCATGATCTCGATCAACGTACACCCTCATTGGAATGCTACTCGTTCCAGCTGCATGCTCTTGACGCCGTTTACGTACTATTTCAACTGCTTGCTCAGCCAGCTCCAACGCCCTCTCCACACGCTCATTCTCCTCTTCACGATTGAATAAAGCTCCGGGCCAAGACATGATTGTAGATAAATTGAGAGATATAATGAATGTAGATTTATGAGTGAATGAAATAGAAGATGAGTGAAATAGAATAGAAAATGAGTGAAATAGAATAGAAGTGAGATGTGGTATTTATAGGTAGAAAATGTGAAAAAAAAATACATGAAATAGCCGTTGATATATATATATATATAATTTTTTTTAATTATAACAGAAAAAAAAATAATAAAATAATAATTACCCCAGGTCTCAACCTCGGGCGCAAGCCCGACCTGGGGTGCGACCTGGTCGGTCGCCACAACGGGAGAGACCGGGGGGGGGTCGATAGGGGCGGTCGCAGGGCCAGCGACCAGGCCCTTCGACCGCCGTTGTAGTTGCTCTTAGGGATGACAATGGATTGGGTTTTTACGGGTACCTGCCTCTAACAAACTCTAATGGGATGAGTTTGGGAATTATTAAATGGTCTTGAGACGGGTTTGGATAGAAACGTTGAAATCCATGACGGGTTTGGGTCGGTTTGGATAATTACCTACGGGTACCCACTATCAAAACCCATTTATATATGTGTAAGATAAAAAATATTATATATATAATTTATAGTATCATAATTATAAATATTAGTAAAAATAATAATAATTTTAGAATTTTATATTATTCTTTTTAACGGAAATTGTCAAGATTCCTAGTGCTTCTTATAGGTCTCCGTAAACCTTCTTTACTTCTGAGAATCTGCTTCCAAAATTTCACAACACAATATGTTACGATGGAGGAAAATGTTAATTGATTCATCATAAATTTTGTTAGTAAGGAGTATTTGCTTTGAGATTTATTTAAATAAAATATTCTATTGATACTTATGTTTTAATTATATTTATAATATTTTGTTATTTCTACTATTGAATATTGATCAATGTTTAATTACTTTTTAGTATTCGGATTTTTAGCGGGTATTAACCAACAGGTTTGGGACGGGTACGAGTTTTAAAATTATTTTTTAATCGGATTTGGGTTGAGAAAACATATTTTGATGGGTTTGAGTTTGGAAAATGCTTAATGGGTGGTACCCGGCGCATTGTTGTTCCTGGTCTCACTCACTCATGTTGTTGGTTGTTGGTTGTTGGTTGTGATATGTTTGAGGATTTTGTGTGGTGTGGTTGTGGTACTGCTGGCGCAAGGGAATAGAGCATCGAAGGATGAGGCATTATGCAGGTTCACATACAAGAATAATCTACTGGCGGCAGTGATTGTTTGCATAATTCATGCCACCATTAGTATACTATTCTATGTTGCTTCTGGCCGTTTCCGTCGTCAATGGCTGCACCAACAACCAGGTACTTTCCCCCGCTAATCATCATCATCTATTTATAATTTCAATTAATATTATTTATTGTCATTATTTCCTATTTTTAAAGTTTGGGGATAATTTAGTGATGATTCATTACATATTTCTAACCCCCTAGCTATTTCCATACTTGGTGGGATATGCTACTTCTAACGGAAATTGTATCAAATTCAATTTTTTTGATTGGTTTCGTCTTCTACAACGTTTATTATCCGTATTTTTCTCTCCAATTTCATGAAATTTTGTTTAGGAAATTCTGTTTCGTTCAATTTTAAAAGACTTTGAAAGGTAAAAATAATCTAAATACAAGGAAAGTAGTACCACTTTCCTCGATTCTTATTCCGTAGAAAAACTTAGATATTTTGAATTATTATTATTATTATTATCATCCCAAGCCCTCGACAGTGCTAAACTCAAAACAATAATATTGTTATTATTGTTAGTATTATTAATATTATTATTTCTCTTACTATTATTATTATTATTATTATTATTATTATTATTTTGATCTACCATTACTACTACTATAGTATGTATTAAAAATATCTTTATCATTAATATATTTTTATTATTATAATTATGGCTATATTGTTATTATTTTTTTGATGGAACTATATTGTTACTGATTTTATTGTTATTATATAATTATTACAATTATTTATTATAATATTATTAAAGAGTACAAAAAAGGAAAAAAAACAAAAAACAAAAGAAACTTGGAGAGCAAGTACTAGCCGAGAAGCTAGAAATTGAAAATTTTCTTTAAACATGTAAGTCTATGATGATATATACATTAAAACAACACCTAAGTCGCATTATGTTAATATTATTTAAAAAAAATAATCTTTACAACATGGAAGCCTATGATGATACATTAAGTGTGTTAGCCTAGTGGTAAAGTGGTTAATGCGTGGACCAAATGTCACGGGTTCATGTCCACCGTCACGCAGCCTTTAAAATTTCTTATAATATTTC
This sequence comes from Agastache rugosa, assembly GCA_031470985.1. Lineage (NCBI taxonomy): Eukaryota > Viridiplantae > Streptophyta > Magnoliopsida > Lamiales > Lamiaceae > Agastache > Agastache rugosa. The sequence goes on from CM062607.1 coordinate 22,451,511, forward strand.
TTCAAAAAAAAAAGTGCGTAAAATTTTGTCCAGTCGAAATGATAGCACCATGAAGATCATTAGGGTAATTTGCAGTTTAATAGCCGAATTGTTCCACTTTTCACAATTCTATTCAAAATTATTAGAAATATTAATTAACTAAGCAAGCTATCAAAATTTTCACAATTACGTTTCTTTAATCTGCTCCTCTTGAAGCTACCACGACATGAGTGATGCTTGAATCAGTCTCTGTACTTTTTCCCTTGTTGAGTGTTAAGGGTAATTATTTTATTTCTCATATAGAAAGAGGTATTTGTCCGTTTGTATTTTATTTGGAGTTGAAACTAACTCTAGAGATTTTTGTAAGTCAAGTAATTAATATATATATATATAGGGGATGGATCAAACGGAAACCAACCCTTACGTAGAAATTAAAAACTTATATGAGCCCTTGATTTAATCGTATTAATGGATGAGATTTAATTTGATTATTTTGTTGATTCGTTAGGCGTTTTTTATGTTTGGGAGTTCATGGTCCATATGTTTTATTATTAACTGATTTTGTTTTAATTAGCAGATTTGACCTCCACATTTATAACGATTATTTTTGGTCGAGGATATTCAGCTAATCATGGATGATTATATTTTGAGATATTTGGATTGTATCTTTTATTTTTTTTAAGATTATTTTATTCATTTTATCAACACCTTATTTTGCGTAATTTTCATTTTTTTTAAATCTAATCATTAATTAGTTATCGATACAAATTTAGCATCTTTTTTTTAAAGGTGTAGAACCCCAAAATTTCGGGCCTAAAAATTTCATTCTAAGAAAAATAGAATCGAATAAAAATTAGTACGAATAATAGAACAGTCACTTATTTCCGGAGTTTAAAAATATCGGAACGTCTTTTTTTAGAGAAGATGAAGACTTTATTCATAAGATTTAAAGAAAATGATCTCGAGATTAAGACAAGGATTTTAACTCATTGATCATCACGTTTTGCACGAGCAAGAGCATAACATGTAACATGTCTAAATGTGAAATTCATATGTTGCTTATTTATTAAATTCGAGCATAACATATTTTTGCTAATTAATTTCTTAGCTCGATTTATTGATAATTAAATTGCGTGACGACCAAGAGGGATAGTACCCGGATAAATAGTACGAGATGAACTACGTACAAATGTGTGTATGTGTCATGTATATGTAGATGTATATATGCATGAGATTATCCCCAATTGAGGATGTAGACCTCATAATTAATCCAACACTAGTATCCTAGGTTTTATTCTATCTAGATGATTAAAACTAGGGAAATTATGCGAGAGAGAGGAGAGAGGACGATGGGAGTGGAGTGAGGGAATAAGAGATGTGGCTTGATTCCATGTGTAAAATCTTCATGATTGCATCAAATCCTCCATCTTTGCATTTGGCCAATGCATGTCCTTCCTCTCTTACACACACACACAATTACCCATACAAGTAACCATCATTACCACCCCATTCCCCACCCCAAAACCAGTAGCCACACACACACACTCTCCACAACTCATTTTTCATCTTCTTCATCTCCTACATTCTCCATTTGTGCTCTCAAACACCACCACCACAACTCCCCCTTCCACCGCCACCTTCACCGCCATTTTCCACCACCACCACTACCACCTAAGCTCTAAGAAGGCGAAAATGGCGATGGACAGCAGCTAGGAGGCGAGAGAGAGGAGATCGGGAGAGGAGAGAAAGGGCCGAGAGTGATAGAGAGAAAAGAAGGGCTAGGTATAAAAGTTTAACTTCATTCTTTTGCTTTAACTCTTAGATTTCTTCTAGGATCCACATGATAGGAAGTTATATAAGTTATGAGCATGCTATGAATGAAGCTATATGATTTCTATGGCTAAATATGAAATTCTATGGTTAAGATTGAAGATCTATGGCTATATATGCGTTCTTGAGGAACTATGAGTTTTGCTTGATGATTTAAATATTTTGATATGGAAGCATGCTAGAATCTTGTTTAGAATGAATGATAAGCATGATATATGAGTAGATCTATGGATTTTAAGGTTGTTTTATGAAGCATGATGTGTGTGAATGTTAGATCCATGAGAGTTTATAAATTCCAGCTTGTTTTTGAGAAAAACCTTCACACCCCAGCCAATAAAACCCCTATCAAATGAACTCCGATTGTGATGAAATTTTAGTATGTTGTAGCTCTAGATGTCCTTTATAACATATTCATAATTCAAAAATTTTCATTGGACCGAAATTCTTCTATGGTCAGATTTATCCCCTGCCCTGTTTTGCAACCCTAAACTGGGCAGTTTTTAAAACTTTATGTATAACTCTTTAGTTATTTGGATTCAACGAAAGTGATCTTCTGGAAAAATATAGTAGACATCCTAAGCTTTCCATATCCATAAATAACTCAAAAAATGGACGTGTGGTTTATCCTTAGTGAATTTATTTGTCTGACCTTTGTGCAAAGAATTTCAAGAAGATTGGACAGATTATGTTCTATCCTTTGTGCTCGTTTTTGGTGCACTTATGATTGATAAAAATGTGTTTTAACACTTGGATATACTAATTAGGTCAGTATTAAAGGTTGTGTTAAAAGGGCAGCTCGATCGAAGATCGTTTGCTATTTTCTTCGAATTAAAGAAGTTATAGCCTAAGTTGTAAGTTGTAAAGAATGGCCTAATTGTTTTTAAAACCCTTAATTAATTTTATTAAACTAAAATAAGTGTTTTAATTTTAATGTCTAACTAATCATAGTAGTAATATATATATGTAATCATGATAATTGTTAATTAATTAAATGGGCCATGAGCCTTAAAGAATAATTATTAGCCCAATTAGACTATTGTGCTATGTTATGCATGTTGAGCTTAGAAAGAAAATTACTAATATATGTTTTGGGCTTAGTCACTTAAAAGTGGACCCTAGTCAATAAAGAAAAGTGGGTTTAGCCCATTAGTTAAAATAATATGATATGAAAAGTCCAACATAAGTAGTCATGTATGATATGTTGTTGGACCCATAAGTTATACATGTTATATGGTTAATTGTTAAGCCTAAATCTAATAAGCCCGATTAATTAAAATAATTAATCGAATGTTAATAAATCTCTTTAATTAATCTTTAATGATTAATTAAATTTATATTCCTAAATTATTAATTAAATTTCTTAAATTAAATAAATAATATTTATATATTTATTTAATAATGATTATTAATTAATTAATTAACTAGAAATTAATTAATTAAAATTTTATTTAATTAATTAAATATCCTTATTTAATTAATTAAATATTCCCTAATAGTTAATTAAATCTTAATTAATTAATTATATGTCCTTAATTAATTATTTTTAATACTCTTTAATAATTAATTAATTAATTATATGTCTTTAATTAATTAATTAATTTCTTATTAATTAATTAACATGGTCTAAATTAATTAATTAATTATCATAAATTGTTTAATTACTTATGCAAGAACTTTATGCTTGTTTGCCTTATGTGTTTAATTATAAATGTGATTTATGATTGTAAGAACTTTCCAAAGTGATAAAGTATAGTGAGCATGATATGAAGTATGCGATCGTTTATGAATACATGTATTAGTATGACATGATATGCATGACAAGCATGAAGCATGACCTATGTAGCATGACACAACATGACACGAAAGCATGGTGACACTAGATAGTACTCAAATGTATAACATGAACATTTGATCTCACTCCTTGTCAATAATTAACTAAGAGGCGATGCATCGACAAGATTGCATGACGCAAGAAATGAGAATGAGCTTGACCTAAGATGCTAAGGCCTTAGATAACTATGAACAAAATGAACATAAGTGTTTAAAGATAACTCTTGTAGGACCAAGCAACTGCTAAGAGTACTTCGATCTGAGTATACCGGATTCGAGGTGGGTTTCCTATTTTCAACTGTGGGATTACAAATTCCCACAGAGGTAACTTTAGGGTTATTAAACCCAACGCTTTCAAAATGTGATATGCATGCTTAAATGTTTTTATGCTCAATTGCTTGTGGTTTACCAAGTGGAATGTTATCTCTTAATTACGATCGGCCTTGAGCTCCATACAAGCCAATGTAGTGTACACAAGGATGTTATGACGATTCGGATGGAGAGAATGGCTCCCCTCCATTTGAACCGGGATGGTAACCCAAAAATGTGAGAAGTTTGCCGGCATATGTGTTTACTTTTAAAATTGTTTTGCTTATGTGAAGGGTGTTTTTACTAAAGTGGCCCTCCCATAAGAAATGAAACATGCTATATCTTTGTCAAATATTTTCAAAGAGGGGCACGAAATCCACTGAGTGATTTTGTACTCAGCCCCCTGCATTATTTTTCCTAATGTAGGTTGAACGACATGGTGATGGAGGAGGGGGTGTCAATGTCGTCCAATGACTCTCGGGTGACGGTCTCACATAGCGTCATCTCGTTTCCCTGTCTGTGTTGTTGGTCTTTACGACCCTTGTTGTCATTCCCATAAAGACTTAAGACTTTGAACTCAAGTTACCTCAATATATTTTTAACCATCTATCTCTTTGATGGTTGTCTTTTAAGACGCTTCCGCAGTGCGGGGCCGGTGTCCTCATACATCGACCCCAATTATTTTATGCTAGGGCAATGTTGACTTTATGATTTACCCACCTCAACTCTTTTATCTAAACAGTTACCATTCGATTATTCTTATGATTATGTTCTGTCGCCATTCATGTTATGGTTATTACGGTTTCACCACACCCCGCCGTGGCGGCTTGGACGGATCCGCACAGGCCCGGGTCACGGGTCGCCACAAAAGGAAAAACCAACTTTTTTAATTAATCATAATAAAAGGATATGATTAATGATTTTCTAAATAATATTTTAGCTTTTAATCAGTAAAAATTATTTGAATATGATTTATTTAGGAGAAAACTACTATATTAATTGTTAATCATCCAAGTGTTATTTAAGATCTGTTGGTATACCACTAAATAAATACATTAATAAAATTTTGAAATGAAATAGTATAAATTTAATATAAAAATAGCATTTGAATACATAATGTTTAATGTTTCCCAATCAGTATAATAATGTTTGACTATATATAACATAATGTTTTGTTTGATTTTTTTGTTTAAGGTTTGATTAAATGGTGCATCATATATATATATATATATATATTGGTGTATCCTTAATATTTTTTCTAATGTTTTAAAGGATAAAACTATTTTTCTATATATTTTTTACTGGTGTATCTTATATAAAAACTAATGTTTTGAAGGATAAAATGTAATGTTATATATTGTATCAGTAATATAATGTCATTACACATTGAAGAAAATATTCAATTTTTTACAATATAATGCGCTTGTAATATAATGCAATTATCGATACAAAGTAATGTTGGTTATCATTACCAAACGTGTTTTAAGTCACGTGACATTGTGTAAAAAAATTATTTGTTCATATAACAAATCATGTTTCGAAGAATAGAATATAATGTTGATACATATGTAATATAATGCACATATTTATGCATTAACAATAATTAATGTTTCGAAGTATACAATATAATGTTGTTGAAGGTATAATATAATGCAAAAAACTGTACAATAATGCAAATAATGAGATAACACAACACATGTACTGTCAAATCATAATTGGATTAAAACATATCTTATCGAAATACATTATGCACCCAAACTCAACTAATCAAAAACAATATTCCAATTATACCATATTAAATAGTGAAACATTAAATTCGTTAGAAGAGAATTTGTTGGCATAAATTTAGGAGGTGAGATAAATAGGTCAAATGGTTTACAGATTTACCCTCTCTCGATTTTTGTTTGATTAATTTAAGGAAAAAATTAGATCCATGTATTTTGTATCTGGGCCATTGATTAATAATTATCAATGGTATAGATTAGTTTCTAGTTTCTACCTAAGGGTTGGTTTATATATATATATATATATATATATATATATATATATGAAAATGATCATATAAGAATAGATCTTAACCTAAGAAATAGGAATAGATCTCCACTATACATCTACAAGGGATGGAGGGTCAGATCTGACCCAGGTCAAACTGGGTCGGATCCGGGTCAACGGGTCGGATCCGGTCAACCCGTTGACTTTCGTTTTTTTTTCGATTTTTTTTTAATTTTCGAATTTTTTTAAGAGTTAGATGATATGCACCACACTGTGCAATGAGATGCACTAAACTGTGCAATGAGATGCACCACTATGTGTATTGGTATGCACCATTTTTAATTTTTTAATATTCTTTTTCACTATTTTTATTTTTTATTTTTTATTTTTTATTTTTTTCAAGAGTCGAGCGAGGGGAGCCGAAGGCCTCGGAGCGAGCTAAAAAACATATAATGTTGTCACAATCATTATCTATAAATTAAAATCGGAGCCGAAGGCGGAGACAAAAAAAAAAAAAAAAATTCCAAACACTTGCTTATTGATATGGTATGAATACAATGATTTGAAAAGTAGTTTGATTTCATCAGACCACATCACCCCAAGATTTTCCTTCGTTTTGATATAGTTATACACACACACATAGTGTATGAGCTAAATCTCCATGTATTATGAGATGCACCACAATGCATTTTGAGATGCAACACTATGTGTAATGAGATGCACCACCATGTATAATGAGATGCATCACAATGTGTAGATGCAACACACTGTGTAATGAGATACATCACAACATGAAATGAGATGCACCACATAGTGTATTGAGATGCACCACACTTTATTAAAAAAAAACGGAAAAAAAAAATTTCGAATTTTTTTTTCAAACCATAAAAAAAAATTGAAAAGTCAATAGGTTGACTCGGGTCCGACCCGTTGACCCGGGTCCGACCCGATTTGACCCGGATCCGACCCGCTTCAAATCTAGCCATCCATCTATTGTGGATCAAGGGTTGGGATTTATTCCTATTTCTTAGTTTAAGGGCTCTTTTCACTAGAACCACTCCCTATATATATATATATATAGGAATTGGATCATATAGAAACTAGTTCTAGTGTGTGAATTAGGAACTAATCTGAACCGTTGATCTTTGTGTGATCTATGTTGTCATTATTTGAAGCATGCTTGATTTAAGCATGATTTTATATAAGCATTATTGTTTATGCAAAAAGCATGAATCTTATTAAGCATGACTATATATTAATTTAAGTATGACCATATATAGATTTAAGCATATATAGGGAGTGGTTCTAGTGAAAAGAGCCCCTAAAATAAGAAATAAGAATAAATCCCAACCCTTGATCCACAATAGATGGATGGCTAGATTTGAAGCGGGTCGGATCCGGTTCAAACCGGGTCGGACCCGGGTCAACCCGTTGACTTTTCAATTTTGTTTTTTTTTTCTGTTTCGAAATTTTTTTTTCGAAATTTTTTTTTCGTTTTTTTTAATAAAGTGTGGTGCATCTCAATACACTGTGTGGTGCATCTCATTTCATTTTGTGGTGTATCTCATTACACAGTGTGTTGCATCTACACATTGTGCAACACATTATACATGGTGGTGCATCTCATTACACATAGTGTTGCATCTCAAAATGCATTGTGATGCATCTCATAATACATGGAGATTTATCTCATACACTATGTGTGTGTGTATAATTATATCAAAACGAGGGAAAATCTTGGGGCGATTTGGTATAATATTTTTTAAATCATTGTATTCATACCATATCAATAAGCAAGTGTTTTGGAATTTTTTTTGTCTCCGCCTTCGGCTCCGATTTTAATTTATAGATAATGATTGTGGCAACATTATATATTTTTTAGCTAGCTCAGAGGCCTTCGGCTCCCCTTGCTCGACTCATGAAAAAAAATAAAAAATAAAAAATAAAAATAGTGAAAAAGAATATGAAAAAAATTAAAAAATGGTACATCCCAATACACTTAGTGGTGCATCTCATTGCACAGTTTGGTGTATCTCATTGCACAGTGTGGTGCATATCATCTGACTCTTAAAAAAATTTGGAAAAAAAAATTGAAAAGTCAACGGGTTGACCGGGTCCGACCCGTTGATCCGGATCCGACCCTGTTTGACCCGGTTTGACCTGGGTCAAATCTGACCCTCCATTCTTTGTAGATCTATGGTTTAGATCTATTCCTATTTCTTAGGTTAAGATCCATTCTTATATGATCATTTTCCTATATATATATATATATATATATAGGGATTGGATCATATAGAAACTAGTCCAAGTGTGGGAACTAGGAATAAATCTGAACCGTTGATCTTTGTATGATCTATGGTTGTTATTATTCGAAGCATAAATATATATAGATTTAAGCATGATTTTATATAAGCATTATTATTTATAAAAAAAAGCATGAATCTTATTAAGCATAACTATATATTGATTTAAGCATGACTATATATAGATTTAAGCATGTTCTCAAGTTCTCACGGGAGGAATTGTTTTTATACTAACCCATCCATATATATATATATATATATATGAGAATGATCATATAAGAATGCATCTTAACCTAAGAAATAAGAATATATCCACACCCTTAATCCTACAACATGTATGGTGGAGATTTAATCTTAACAACTGGAATAACTGCAGCCCTTTTTAATTAAGTAGGGCTAAATTAGTAATTTAGTAATTTCTTCCCTTTATATTTAATTAATCTACATTCAGTTTAATATTCTTCTTCTTCATCGCGTTTCTGCTCGCTCCAATTTGATTTTTCATCACCAATTCTTGTTCGCTATTGGTCATCGCGATTATTCTTCTTCAATTCACTATTATTTGGACCTTCAATTTCATATGCAATCTGTAAGTCTTAATTTTTGCGATTTATTTTCAATTTTTTTGTAATCAATTTTGCTGATTTTGATTTTAATTTTTTTGTATGTTCTATTTTGCCTTGTTTGATGAATTCAGCGTTGTTCTTCGTGGTGTTTTGCTCGTGTGAAGAATCGATGCTGAATCTCACAGGTAAATTTCATATTTTTTCTTATTTCATTTTTTTCCCAATCTGTAATAAAGTTTTGAAGTTGATGGACTCAAGGAGAGGGAAAGAGATGAAGCGCCAGGTAACGGAGTTGAGATTCATGGTGGTAAAGATAATGATAAGCGGAAGCCAAAGAGAATGGGCGATGGATTGGCGGAAATTGTGATGGTGCACCTGCAACACGCTATTAATGGATCTCACCAACAAGCTGAAAAGTGGCTACAGAGAGAGGTGATGGATGGAAGGAGATTGAAATGAGAAGCTTTTCTATTGGTAGAGGAGATGAAGGAGAGGTGGAGGCGCGGCTAATGGACATCCATAGCAGTCATTGGAAGTCTGATATCATTGTCAAAGGCATAGAGTTTCAACCAAATGCATAGTCAGTTTGCTGTTTCTATACAATATTGTTATTGTATTAGACCATTTCTAATAAAAACGATAATAAACTTTGGTATTTATTCTGAAAATATTGATTGGTACAAGATGGATTGTCGCTAGTGGCGTTAGAAAAATTCGTGGCCACAGTAACTCATGTTTAGAGTGGTTTAATCACTTTATTATGTTGTAATGTTCATGTATTTTTGTCTGAAGCTTGAATAAGTTGATATAAATAAGTTGAATTTTTTGAATAAATTGGTTTCTAGTTGTATTTGTATTCATATGTTTTGATAAAACACCACCAGGTTCTAACTGATATAATAACTAATTGATGTATTTTCAAGTAGATGGTGATGCATTTCGCTCAAAAAAAAAAGTAGATGGTGATGCATAACATAAGTTTATGAGATTCATCAAATGCATTATTCTGATGCATCATATGTCTTCTCTTTATGCATGCATTGCACAATCAATAGTGATGCAATATATAGTATTACGAGATGCATCACGTAGTATTATGATATGCATCACACAACATTGTGAGATGCATAAGGCGGATAATTCTGATGAATGTCTGAGATGGCTTGATTTGCAGCCGATTAATAACATTATTTTTCTCTATTTTGGGCATCGCAGACGAAGGTACCGGGTCACAACTCGTTGGATGGATTCGTGACTCACTATGATGAGAGCTCGATATTGAAAATGTTGTCGTTTAGAGTGTCAATGATCAATTGGTTGAAGATGAATCGGGTTTTCATGGTGGAGAAGATGAAAGAGACACTGTTTGGCGGTGGAGAATCAAGCTCGTGACGGCAACATAGTTGAAGATGAAAGCTTTGGAGCTGATGGACTCAAAAAGAGGGAAAAAGATCAAGGGCCGGGTAACGGAATTGAAATTCACGACATCGGCAACAATGGTAAGTGGAATTGAGAGGTAACGGTAGTAATAGACGATAGGTTGATGAAGATTGCAATGGTGCACCTGCAACGAGTCATTAATGGATCTCACCAACAAACAGAAATAGTAGCAGAGAAAGATGATAAATAGATGGGGATTGCAATATGAATATTTTCAGATGGTGGAAGAGATGAAGGAGAGATGGAGTCATGTCACATGGAGATTCATTGAAGTCACTGGAAATCTGTTATCATTATTGAAGGCATCGTCAACATGTTTTTTTTTTAGCATATGGCATAATCAACTTATTATTTCCATGCAATATTGTTATTGTAGTAAACCATTTTCAATAAAAAAAAAGATTGTTGGTATTTATGCTTGAAAATATTGATGGACACAAGGTGGATCTTAGTTGATTGCTGAAATATAATTTATAGTAATGCATCACAGAGCATTAAGAGATGCATCACATAGCATTGGAGATGCATCACGATGCATTACTAGATGCATCATATATCATGACGAGATGTATCACAAAATGCTCATAATTATTTTCAGTAATTATGTATTTTGCATAATTAATTGCAAGATATAATAATATCACTTGACCTAGAAAATATTTAAGTAATTGAAGTAGTTATTGCTCATAAAATATAGACGAGTAAGACAATGTAATAAGAAATTAAAATTATACAATTGTTTAATTCCTTCACATGCTAACTAGTTCAAAACATACATTCATACATTTTTTTTTCTCATATAACTTGTTCAAACATATAATTTGCTCTAACCAATAATTCTCTAATAACCTCAACCAATCAATAATTTCCATGCATTAAAACTACAAACTTGATAATATTCTTTATAGTAGAACTCTGCTCTCTTATCACTTTATCCTTCAATGATTGTTTTTCCAATGAAGAAGTAATGCACAATATTTGACTCTCAGCGTCTTTATTAGTCTTGGCGATTTCTTCACGAGATTAGTCTTCCAGCTAGCAGGATCACCATAGACAGACTTCTCTGTTTTCTGATGATGCATTTTCTCTTGTTCTTCTTGGCATCTATATTCTCATTTCCTTTATTACTTGTTTTGGGAAAATTATATAAGTTTTGATTTAATACCAAAACCCAACTGTTCTCCAACTGAGTAGATGATCGCAACAACCCAAGTAGTGTTTTCCAGCTCGCCTGTTTGAGCTCTAGATTTTCTAAGTTTACAGGTTCAGGAAGCGGAAGACAGCAGAAGATCCAGCTGTGTTTACAGCAGGAGTCAACTATCAGTTGAGTTCTCCAGCTGAGCTAAGTTCAAAACAAAGCAGGATCAAGCTGAAGATTAATCGAGCTGAGTTCAAGACACAGCTGGTCCAGCTGTACAGAACAAAGGAAACTAACTCTGAAGCCGTCACTTCAAGTCAGTTTACCCAATCCAGCTCTAAATTCAAAAACCAGTTCCAAAGACGAAGATCCTGGTGTCAGAGAAAGTCAATATACCTCGACCAATGAGGGATTGCCAAATCAACATCCTAGACTTCAGAACCTAGGATGTGACACTGATGAAGACAGGTGCAGAAACGCTCAACGGCAGATTATGAATTTAAGAAGAGTAGGTAAGATTCAAACGGCTCCTCCAACGGCTAGTCTTGAATCTCTACCTATATATACCCGTCTTCAACCTCAGGATCATATACGAAAAACTCTCTACAAGCTTTTATTTTCTGAATTCATCAAACCTTCAAAAGCTCATAAGCAGTTCGAAATAGTTCAAAGAACACTTTATCTTAAAGTGTCTCTAGTCCAAAAACTGCCCAGTTTTTCGTCTGATTCCTAGGCAGAAATCATTGTATATCTTAAGCCTAGATTTTGAACGAGTTCATCTAACTCTAAGTTCTTCATTGTAAGAACTCGTTCATAGTTGGAACCCCAAACCAAACCCCTCTTTACCCAGAAAGGTTCGGTCAAGGTTACGCTTGCTTGAAGCGCGAAATTCAAGTAGTTGTAAGGTTTTTTCAATACCCGCAAACTGAAAGGTTTAGGCTTGACAGTGCCCTTAAACTGTTGGGACATAGCTCGAGTTAGAGTTGTGAAGTTGTTTGGTAATTGAAAACCAAGTGGTAGTGAATTACCAGTGAATCTGGTAATGAATGTAGGAGGTGTTACTCCGAACCACGTAAAATCTCGTGTTATTTTCTTTCTCGTTATTTTCAGTTATTATACTAACTCCATTGGCACATTGCATTTTTTTATCAAATTTGCATACTCAGCTGCTCTCCAAATTTTTTGAAAATTGCACAACTTGATTAAGCTGAAAACGTAAAGATAATATTTTCATGCTGAGTTTTTCTAAGAAAACGAGCTAAGTTTTTAAACCACCACTTTCCGCACCGCCAGCTGAGTTATTAGTCCAGCTAACCTTCCTCAGCTGGATTCATAACTAAGCTCACGCACTCTTTTTAAACTTGACAAAAATTTTAAAAGTCTATCTTTGGTGTATTCACCCCCTACACCAAAGACCCAGCTCAGGGACCATCAATTGGTATCAGAGCAGTGGTTCAAAAGATCGTTGTTTCTGAATCAAGAGATCTGTCTTGAAACTGTGTCAGTGGTCAACTGAACAGATCCTCTTTTGGAAAAACTCATAATATTTCATACTGTGCATATCTCCATGGATTCTTATCTTATTAGGAACCTTCCCACCTTCTCAGTCGATGATTATGCAATCTGGAAGTTCAGATTAAAAAGCTTTCTTTGTGCGCATCATGACATGATGTGGGACGTCATCACAGACGGCCCTATCCTCATTTACAAACAAGGAAACGAGCTTGTTCCAGCTCAAGATGGTGGACAACCAACGTATCAGCTCATTCCCAAGCCAAAGAATGAACATACCTCAGAAGAAAGGAAGCAAGCTGGATTAGACAGCTTCGCAAGGAACACCAACTCGTCAATAGTCTCCAACGCCTACCTCAGCAAGATCATCAACTGCAACACCGCAAAAGAGATGTGGGAAACCCTAGCCAAGCTATGCGAAGGGTCGAATGAGATAAAAGAAAATAAATTCACGATTGTCTGCCAGAAGTTTGATAACTTCAAGCAGCTTGTCAATGAGTGCATCGAAGGGATGGAACTCAGATTCTCAAATATTGTGGTAGAAATTGAAACCATCAGAACTGGGAAATACACCCAGCGTGAAAAGAACCTAAAAGTCCTTTCAGCGCTCACAGCTGAATGAAACACATACTAGGTAGTACACCAAAGTCAAAGTGACTTGGGTGATCTTTCAATTGAAAGATTATTATCCCTGCTCAAAGCCAATGAATACAATTTGAAGATTACTATGAAAGAATCTTCAAGAAATCAAAATGATGGAGAGCTGACACCTGCGCCAAAGGAGATTGCGTTCAGAGCTAACTCTGAAAAATCCACATACATACAGTCAGCGGAGTCTTCAAAGAAGGACATGAGCAAGGAAGAGCTACTTGAAGAGATAGCCATGCTGGTCAAAAACTACAACAGACTCAACACCAGCAAGGGCAAGTACAAGAAGTTCGCAAGAACTTACAGAGACAAGTACGCAGCAGCTGATGAGAAGTCAGCTGACAAACGAACAGAAGAAGGTTGCTTTAACTGCAAGGAACCGGGACACTACATGCTAGAATGTCCCAAGCTATCCAAGAAAGATAAAGACCAACTGAAAGCTAAAACAGTTGACAGAAGGAGAGCTTACATCGCCGACGAGGAGTTGGAGTGCAACAAAATGGAGGATGACATGCCATTCTCAGATTCAGTAGAAGAAGCACTGATGGCTCATGATGAACCTGAATGGGATACATGCTTCATGGGACAGACAGACGGAATCGATGAGGATGAGGTAATATCAAGAACTCAAAATCTATCTAACCCCTCACCATCACACGAACACTCTACACAGGTTTCAGAATCAGGACTACCTGATTGGAGTTTAGTAGAGAAGGTTATGAACGGTTTCAAGAAGCTTCAAGAGATCCATGACATCATAATGTGTTAGAATGCTGAGCTGAAGGTAGAACTGGAAAAGAAAAAGATATCAGAAGCAGCTGATACAACACAGCTCCAAGATGAAGTCGTCTCACTAAAAGACAAAATAGTGAAACAAGATCAGCTGATGAAAGACTTCTACTACGAAAAGAAACAACTGATGGAAGAATTGGAAAAGGCCACAACTGAATCAGAAAAGAAGTTAGCTGAGATTATAGAGCTGAAAAATTCCGAAGAAGTACTATCTAAGAAGATGGTAGCTCTCATCAAAGCTACAACAACAATGGACGAAATCATAAGTGCACAACGTCCAGCAGCGCTCAAAGCAGGACTGGGTTACAATGGATCAAAGGATGCCACAAACATTGCTTCCACAAGTGGAACAAAGGTAATGTTTGTAAGAGTAAAAGAAAACCCAATTCCAGCTACTCAGCAATGACCATTGAGGACACAGCAGGCATCAAAAAGGCCAGCTGTGAGACAACCTCAAGCACAGATCAGACAACAATGTGTTCAAACTCATCAAAGACAACAGGCTGGACAGTTCAGATACAAGCAACCGCAACAGCACGTCGAAAGATATCAACCGAGATATCAAAGGAGATAGCCAGCTGGATATCACTCATATGATCACCAGCTGGAGTACCAGTTCCAGCCGAGATATCACAAGAGACAGCAGAGACAAAGGAACGTCTCAGCTGGATACCGAGAAAGACCCGGACATCAACAAAGAAATCAAGCTGGAAAAATACTGAGATCAAGATCTCACCAGGAACAACCAAAGAACACAAAGAATGTGTACATCGACTCAGCTGAAAGGATCATCAGATCAAATGACCCAATTCGAGTCATCAAATAGATCTGGGTCGTAAAAGGATCTCTGTCTAACCCACAAGGACCCAATTAAAACTGGGTACCTAAATTTTGATTTTTGTCATAGGTTGCAAAAGAACGACGCATCATTGAGGAGTGGATGAGAACGCTATGGTACTTGACAGTGGATGTTCCAAGCACATGACCCACTTAAAGCATCTACTCCAGGAGTACATCGAGCGTCCAGGCCCACAAGTAACATTTGGTGACAACTCCAAAGGTCTAACCAAAGCTTATGGTACATTTAAAACTAAAAATGTTATAATCCCTAATGTTTCATATGTACAAAGATTGCAACATAACTTGCTCTCCATTAGCCAATTCTGCGACAACGGTTTTTCTGTCAAGTTTAATGCACAGGGATGCACAGTGAAGCACATGGAAACCAAGCAGATATTACTAAGAGGGAAAAGAGAAGGAAATATGTATTTCGCTGACTGGAACAACAGCCCTCCTGAGACTTGTCTTGTATCCAAAAGCAGCAATGAAGTCAGCTGGCTGTGGCACAGACGGCTGAATCATCTCAACTTCAAGACGATCAACAAACTGGCTAGAAACTAGCTCGCTAATGGAATTTCAGATCAAGTATATGACAAAAGTCATATGTGCAGCGCATGCCAACAAGGAAAACAAACAAGAATTTCATTCTCACTCAAGCCAGTTCAGTCAACTAATCGCGTTCTTCAACTTTTACACATGGATCTCTTTAGACCAGTTACTCCAGCAAGCTTCAATGGCAGAAAATATACTCTGGTTGTAGTGGATGACTTCTCAAGATTCACATGGGTGTCATTCCTGTACCAGAAGAGTGAAACAAGGACTAAGCTGCCAATCCTGCTGGAAAGACTGTCAACTCAGAAGGAGTGCAAAATAATGTCAATCAGATCAGATCGGGGAATAGAGTTTCTGAATGAAACTATTTATGAATGCTGCGAGAAGAACGGAGTTCAATATCAAACTTCAGCAGCACGCACACCTCAGCAGAATGGTGTAGCAGAGAGGAGAAACAGAACACTCAAAGAAGCAGCTACCTCAATGCTAGCCAGCTCTGCCATTCCAAAGAAGTTCTGGGCCGAGGCAATTATCACAGCATACTTTACTCAGAATCGCTCTCTACTCACATCAAGGCAAGGAAAGACGTCGTATGAGCTATGAAATAACAGAATACCATACATTGGATATTTCAAGGTTTTCGGATCCAAATGTCATATCCTAAACAATGGAAAAACACAACTCAAGACGTTTGACGCGAAGACTGACCGAGGAGTATTCCTTGGTTACTCTGCTGTGAGTAAAGCTTACAGAGTCTTCAACAGAAGAACTGAAACGGTCGAAGTAACCCCATATGTTACATTTGATGAGTCATCATTCGAATAAAGAGATTCTATCAAACGAAGAAATGAAGGAGAATCCTCAAGGCAGATTCAGACAAGAGCTCAAGAGAATCGAATCAAGAATCTGGCCGAACCATTAATATGGGATGATGAGCAAGAGGATGAACCTCAAATCAATCAGGAAGTTCCATCAGCTGGAAATCAAGAGGAACCTCCAACGCCAAATCAAGGAAGAATGCCATCAGCTGGAAATCCAGACACAGCTGAATCCCCAGCTCTATCTCCAGCAGAGCTCCTACAGAAGTCACCTCAAAACACAATCCAAGTAGAGTCTCATTCTCAAGACTTAACTCCAGAATAACTCCAAGCCAGACGAAATCTAGCTAATTCTAGCATCAATCAGCTGGAAGAAGAAATTCGTAAAAGAAGAAGATGGATCGAAGATCATCCATCACCAGCAATCATTGGAGAACCATCTGACCAAGTCAGAACCATAAGCTCAGCTGCTCAAGCTACATCGGATCATCAAGAAGCAGCTGACACAGCTCAACTCTCAGTAGAGCTAGAACAGACTGTCTATGATGAAGACACAACTCTAATGGCGTGTTATGTAGCTCAAGTTTCAGAGCCTCAAACAATTCTAGAAGCCTTAAAAAGTGTGTCTGGGAATTGGTCGACAGACCTAAAGGAATTAAAGTCATCGGCCTTAAATGGATCTTCAAGAACAAGTTGGATACTCTTGGAGTTATTATCAGAAACAAAGCTTGACTCGTTACCAAGGGTTACACACAACAAGAAGGTATTGACTTCGAAGAATCATTTGCTCCAGTAGCACGATTAGAAGCAATCAGACTATTTCTCGCTTATGCAGCACATCACAAACTCAAGGTCTATCAAATGGATGTGAAGTGTACATTTTTAAATGGAGAAATCAAGGAAGATGTTTATGTTGAACAACCTCCAGGATTTGAAGTAGAAGAAAATAATGTCTACACGCTAAAGAAGACGCTTTATGGATTGAAACAAGCACCTCGAGCTTGGTATGATACTCTATCAAATTTCCTTGTATCCAAAGGATTCAAGAAGGGCTCAGTAGACAAAACACTCTTCACCATCAAGTTGGGAGAAGACATCCTGGTTGTTTAAATCTATGTAGATGACATCATCTTCGGATCAAGATCAATATTCTTATGCCCAAGATTTGAAGAGATGATGTCAAAACAATTCCAAATGCCTATGATGGGCGAAATGAGCTTCTTCCTAGGACTTCAAGTCAAGCAATCAGCAGAAAGGATTTTTATAAATCAATCCAAGTACGTGAAAGACTTGATCGCCAAATATAGAGTTCAATCCAGCAGAACGGTGAAGATCCCGATGAACACCAACTGGAAGATTGAACCCGGAACTGAAGGAAAGTTAGTTGATTCCAACAAATACAGAGGGATAATAGGTTCCCTGCTGTATCTAACAGCTAGTCGTCCAGACATCTCTTTCTCAGTCGGAGTGTGTGCCAGAATTCAAGTTGACCCAAAAGAAGCACACATGCAAGCAGCCAAGAACATTCTCAAATATCTCAAAGGAACTCAGAATGTTGGGCTGTGGTACCCAGCTGAAGACAATCTACAGCTGACTAGATATTCAGACTCAGACTTCGCTGGAGATCGGTTGGACAGAAAATCAACTTCAGGAACATGTCAGTTTCTAGGAAGCAAGTTGATATCGTGGTTTTCAAAGAAGCAAACGTGCGTCGCAACCTCCACAACAAAAGCAAAATATATGGCAGCTGGAAGCTGCTGCTCACAAATTCTCTGGCTGAAATATCAGCTGGATGACTACGAAGTAAAAACTGGACAAGTTCCAATTTTCTGTGATAGCTCAAGTGCTATCGCTATATCAGAAAATCCAGTACATCACACAAGATGCAAACATGTGGACGTGCGCCATCACTTCATCAGAGATCACGTGGAAAAGAATGATGTGATTGTTGAGAAAATTCACACAGACTTACAGCATGCTGATATACTCACAAAACCGCTGGTAGAAGCGAGATTCAAAATGCTGTGCGGATTACTTGGACTACTCAACCGAGATGAAAACTCATCCAGCTGATTGGAAGCAGACCCAGCTGGATATCAGAATCAACCTCAAAGGAGAACCTAGCTGAGAAAGAACTAAGCTCAGCCGGATGCCTAAGTTGAAGGATTATTCAACTGAGGGGGAAACCAGCTGGTAAAACGATCACTCAACACAGCTATTCAAAACTGAGGTATCAGCTGACTACGATGATCAGCTGAGAGGTTTGCAACATTATTACATACACCTATTCATTCTGTTTCAGACAGACTTTAGTCAAATCATATCATGTAATATCCAATCAAATTTAATTAAAAGTCTGCAAAGATCAGAAGCATGGGAGTTTCAAGGCAGAAGTCAAAACGCCTCAACCGTCCTCACTCGCGCATTAAATTGCATTTCTGAACAAGAAACCGACATGACACGAAAATCACTCCCAGTCGTAGATCTTCATATCAATCTACCAATCTGAATCGTTCATTCATCAAGAAAGATGATATATATGCTAGAAAAGATACGCAAATCTTCGCCTTAACCCTAAAAAGTTTTGATCCGGCATTCTTTTTTCTTCCTCTCCTATATATATTATCTGTTCTACTAACAAAATTTGCAAAAGAACATGGAATCTAGAAAGACATCTCCAGGAGCCGATCAACATGAAGAGTCTGTCAAAGCTTCACTTTGAGAGTTGCTTAACTCTCAGGAACCACAAGAAGACGGAGTACCAGGAGATAATGAAGCTCATCGAAAGATCCAGTCTAACGCAGTGGGTGACTGCAAAGCCCAAGAACATCATTCACCAGGAAGTTGTAGAATTCTTCCTGGAAATGTCAATGGAAAAGAACCACCTCCGCCCTTATGTTTCTCTCAAAATAAAAGAGAAAACGGGACACACAACTCCCTGGGATGCAGAAATTAACGTCAACGAGATCCTGTCAAGAGAATTCAACCTGAGAGGAAGCCCAATCAGGACTGGACGAGATGCTGATAAAGCCGGAGCCTTTAAGAGCAAACATGTCACAGCTCTTGCTCCGCCACAGGAGGCACAGAAAAAGATGCAGGAGACAAAGCAGCATGCATCTATTTCCTTCCCAGCTAGGAAGAGGAAACAACGTGATGAGACAAAACAAGCTGAAGCACCATCTTCAAAGAGAAGACTCAAGTTCAAGGTGTCCAGTCAGTCAGCCGAGAAGCCATCTGACATTGAGAGAGAATTCATAACTACTCTCCGAGTAGCAGAAGGCACACAAGCGGTGGTTTCTTACGGTGGAGAAGAAGTTCATGTGCCAGCGTGGACATCATCATCGCCACCATTCCAATGACGTATTCCAGTTGATCAACTAAGCTTAGACCCCAATCAACTAAGCTTAAATCTCACAGCAGATGGAATACTTCAACCGCCTTCTCCTCAATTTCCTTCAGCTCGACAAGGACACCAACTTCAAGATCAACCTTCGAAAGTTGGAGCTCAAGCCCCTGCACCAAGCTCAAGTGGAAAGCATCATCCAGCCGATGATCACTTGCAGCTGGATGATGAAAACAAGAGCTGAACCCCTTACCCCCACTTCAGAAGTGGAAGGGAAATACTTAAGTCCCTCAAGAGTTGCATGTGACACCTTCATCTCAGAAGATGTCATCTCTAGAGCCAACTCATGCCTCCAAGCACTCAGCTGAGACTACTGCTATTGAAGAAGAGTCAGCCAATACAACAGCTGAGCCACCAAGACTCCAAACTCCGCTGGATGAAAAATTTCTCAAACTCTCACACCAGCTGAAAGTCATCGATCACAAGAATCTCTCCTACAGCACGGATATTCACAAGATGTTCAACCTCCACAAAGAATTGAACACAACTCAGAACTCACAGACGCAGCACAGCTGAACTAAACATAGTTTGTCTCTCCCGCCTTGTTGATTATGCCAAAAAGGGGGAAGATAATGAGACAAAAAGGCAAAGGCAAAACTGCTGAGCTAGAGAAACCAGCTGAAGGAGAAACAGAGTCAATAAAGAAGCAGCGAACGCAGAAGAGAAGACCCAGCCAGCTGGGATTGAAGATTGAAGATTGAAGATTGAACATTATTTTTTCTTTTTCTTTTAGATTTATCTCTCTAACAGCTGTAATTTCTTATATTAATAAAACAAAGTTTTTTTCTGCTCAAAGCTCACCCTGATGACAATTACCTTTTGTCCAGGCTCTGAACTCTGAACTTTAGTAAATCTGCTGTTTTTTTATACCCTAATTAAACATAAGGGTGATGGTCCTTGAGCTGGGTCTTTGGTGTAGAGGGGGGGGTGAATACACCAACGATAGATTTCTAAAAACTTTTTCAAGTTTAAAAACAGAGTCGGTGAGCTCAGTTATTAATCAAGCTGAGGAGGGTCAGCTGGGCAAATAACTCAGCTGGCGGTGCGGAATGTGGTGGTTTGAAAACTTAGCTCGGTTACTTAGAAAAACTCAGCTTGAAAAGATTTTCTTTGTTTTCAGCTTAGTCAAGTTGTGCAAGTTTAAGAAGGACACAACTGTCTTTGGAGAGCAGCTGTGTATGCAGTTTTGATAAGATATGCAATGAGATGATAAAGTTAGTACAGAATCTAAAAATAACGAGAAAGTAAAGAACACGAGATTTTTACGTGGTTCGGAGTAACACCTCCTACGTCCACGACCAGGTTCACTGGTAATTTACTACCACTTGGTTTCCAAGTACCAAGCAACTTCACAACTCTAACCTGAGCTGTGTTCCAACAGTTTGCGGGCACTGTCAAGCCTAACCTTTCGCCATCGGTACCGAAAAACCTTACAACCACTTGAATTTCGCGCTTCAAGGAAGCGTAACCTTGACCTAACCTTTCTGGGTAAAGAGGGGTTTGGTTTGGAGTTCCAACTATGAACGAGTTCTTACAATTAAGAACTTTAGAGTTAGATGAACTCGTTCGAAATCTAGGCTTAAGATATACAATAATTTCTGCCTAGGAATCAGACGAAAAACTAAGCAGTTTCTGGACTAGAAACACTTTATGAAAAAGTGTTCTTTTGAACTATGTAGAACTGCTTGAGAGCTTTTGAAGGCTTGAGATTTTCAAAGAATGAAAGCTTGTAGAGAATTTTTCGTGTCTGATCCTGAAGTTGAAGACGGGTTTATATAGGTGTTTCAAGACTAGCCGTTGGAGGAGCCGTTTGAATCTTACCTACTCTTCTTAAATTCGATATTTGTCGTTGGGCGATTCTGCACCTGTCTTCATTTGTGTCACATCCTAGGTTCTGAAGTCTTGGATGCTGATTCGACAATCCCTCATTGGTCGAGACAAGTTGACTTCCTCTGACGTCGGGATCTTCTGCCTTTGGAGCTGGCTTTTGAATTCAGAGCTGGATTGGGCAAACTGACTTGAAGTGATGTCTTTAGAGTTAGGTCCCTTTGTTCTGTACAGCTGGACCAACTGTGTCTAGAACTCAGCTCGAATTATCTTCAGCTTGATCTTCAGCTGGATCCTGCTCCGTTTTGAACTCAGCTCAGCTGGAAAACTCAGCTGATAGCTGACTCCTGCTGTAAACACTGCTGGATCGTCTGCTGTCTTCTGTTTCCGCTGTTTTCCGCTTCCTGAACCTGTAAACCTAGAAAATCTAGAACTCAAATAGGCAAGCTGGAAAACACAATTTAGGTTGATACGATCATCTATTCGGTTGGAGAATCAGTTGGGTTTTGGTATTAAATCAAAACTTTATAATTTTCCCAATAATTTCCCCCTTTTTGATGATGCCAAAACCTAACTGAGACAACTTAAGAAGCAGAGAAAATTGTGTTTTATTAATGTAAGAAATTACATCATAAAACAGGAAAAAGAAAGAAAGAAAAAAAATTCTTCAATTCTTCAGTCTTCAATCCCAGTTGGCTGGGTCTTCTCTTCTGCATCCGCTGCTTCTTTCTTTTGACTCATTTCTCCTCCAGCTGATTCAGCTGGTTCCTCTAGCTCAGCAGTTTGCCTCTTCTTTGTCTCATTCTCTTCCCCCTTTTTGGCATGATCAATCAAGGTGGGAGAGATACACCATCGTCTTATTGAGCTGTGCAATTTCCTGAATTGCGTCAGCGATCTTCGCTGTACTATCAGTTGTTGCGATGTTTCGCTTGGCTGTGCTGTGGTTGTCAGCTCTGAGCAGCGAGGTTTGGAGTCTTGGTGACTCAGCTGTTGCATTAGCTGGCTTTTCTTCAATAGCATTAGCCTCAGCTGTGATTGCAAACACAGCTTCCTTGGCCTGTTTCAGCTGGGGCGGTCCAGCTGAGTGCTTGGAGGTATGAGTTGGCACTGGAGATGACATCTTCTGAAGAGGGCACAACTTCATTCCTCGCAATTTTGCTTCTTCAGACTTCATTAGATTGAATGAGAAAGTCAGATTCAGCACTTGAGGGACTTAAGTATTCCCCTTCCACTTCTGGAGTGGTGTCTATGGGGTTCAGCTCATGTTTTCATCATCCAGGTGCAAGTGATCATCGGCTGGATGATGTTTTCCACTTGAGCTTGGTGCAGGGGCTTGAGCTCAAACTTCCATAAGTAGATCTCAAAGCTGGTGTCCCTGTTGAGCTGAAGGAAATTGAGGAGAAGACGGTTGAAGTATTCCATCTGCTGTGGGATTTAAGCTTAGTTGATCAGCTGGAATACGTCGTTGTGGCGTTGATGATGACGATGTTCACGCTGGCACATGAACTTCTTCTCCACCGTAAGAAACCACCGCTTGTGGGCCTTCTGCTCCTCGGAGAGTAGTTACGAATTCCCTCTTACTGTCAGCTGGCTTCTCGGCTGACTAACTGAGCACCTTTAACTTGAGTCTTCTCTTTAAAGACGGTGCATCAGCTTGTTTTGTCTCCTCAAGTTGTTTTCAATTCCCAGCTGGGAAGGAAGTAGATGCATGCTGCTTTGTCTCCTGCATCTTTTTCTGTGCCTCCTGTGGCGGAGCATGAGCTTTGACATGTCTGCTCTTAAAGACTCCGGCTTTATCAACATCTCGTCCAGTTCTGTTGACGTTGATTTTCCCATCCCAGTGAGTTGTATGTCCCGTTCTCTCTTTTATTTTAAGAGAAACAGTGGGGCAGAGGATGTCTTTTTCCTTTGACATTCACAGGAAGATTTCTGCAACTTCCTGGTGAATGATGTTCTTGAGCTTTGCAGTCACCCACTGCGTTAGGCCGGATCTGTCGATGAGCTTCATCTTCTCCTGGAACTCCGTCTTCTAGTGGTTCCTGAGAGTTAAGCAACTCTCATCTTGAAACTTTGACAGATTCTTCATGTTTGATCGGCTTCTGGAGATATCTTTCCAGATTCCATGTTCTTTTTCTGCAACTTTTGTTAGTAGATCAAGTAATACCAATTGATGGAAGAAGAAAGAGTGCCGAAAAACTTTTTAGGGTTTATGCATATTTATATCACTTTTCTTGATGAATGGACGATCAAGATTTGTAGTTTGATAAGAAGATCTACGACTGGGAGTCATTCTCGCGTCATGTCAGTTTCTTGTTTAGAAAATGCGAGTTAATGCGCGTGAGAGGACGGTTGAGACGTTTTGACTTTTGTCTCAAAACTCCCAAATTTCAGTTCTTTACAGACTTTTAATTAAATTTGATTAGATATGACAAGATATGATTTGACTGATAACAGTATGAGTAGGTGTAGTTAATGATGTTGCAAACCTCTCAGCTGATCCTTGTAGTCAGCTGATACCTCGGTTATGAATAGCTTTGTTGAGTGATCGTTTTTCCAGCTGGTTCCCCCTCAGCTGAATAATCCTTCAACTTAGGCGTCTGGCTGAACTTTATTCTTTCTCAGCTGATGCCAATGATGTCGGTTCTGAATTCCAGCTATCTGCTTCCATTCAGCTGGGTTTGCTTCCATTCAGCTGGGTCTGCTTCCATTCAGCTGGGTGAAGCATCGTCTGGGTTGAGTAATCCAAGTAATCCGCACAACATTTTGAATCTTGCTTCTATTAGCGGCTTTGTGAGTATATCAGCCCGTTGTATGTCTATGTGAATTTTCTCAACAATCACATCATTCTTTTCCATGTGATCTCTGATGAAGTGATGGCGTACATCCACATGTTTGCATCTTGTGTGATGTACTGGATTCTCTGATATAGCAATCGCACTTGAGCTATCACAGAAAATTGGAACTTGTCCAGTTTTCACTTCGTAGTCATCCAGCTGATGTTTCAGCCAGAGAATTTGTGAGCAGCAACTTTCAGCTGCCATGTATTCTGCTTCTGTTGTGGAAGTTGCGACGCACGTTTGCTTCTTTGAAAACCATGAAATCAACTTGCTTCCTAGGAACTGACAAGTTCCTGAAGTTGATTTTCTGTCCAACCGATCTCCAACGAAGTCTGAGTCTGAATATCCAGTCAGCTGTAGATTGTCTTCAGCTGGGTACCACAACCCAACATTTCTGAGTCCTTTGAGATATTTGAGAATGTTCTTGGCTGCTTGCATATGTGCTTCCTTTGGATCAACTTGAAATCTGGTATACACTCCGACTGCGAAAGAGATGTCTGGACGACTCACTGTTAGATACAACAGGGAACCTATTATCCCTCTGTATTTGCTGGAATCAATTGACTTTCCTTCAGTTCCAGGTTCAATCTTCCAGTTGGTATTCATCGGAATCTTTACAGTTCTGCTGGATTGAACTCCATGCTTGACTTGAAGTCCTAGGAAGAAGCTCATTTCTCCCATCATAGACATTTGGAACTGTTCTGACATCATCTCTCCAAATCTTTGGCATAAGAATGTTGATCTTGATCCGAAGATGATGTCATCTACATAGATTTGAACAACCAGGATGTCTTCTCCTAACTTGATGGTGAAGAGAGTTCTGTCTACTGAGCCCTTCTTGAATCCTTTGGATACAAGGAAGTTTGATAGAGTATCATACCAAGCTCGAGGTGCTTGCTTCAATTCATAAAGCGCCTTCTTTAGCTTGTAGATTTTATTTCCTTCTACTTCAAATCCTGGAGGTTGTTCAACGAAGACATCTTCTTTGATTTCTCCATTTAAGAATGCACATTTCACATCCATTTGATAGACCTTGAATTTGTGATGTGCTGCATAAGCGAGAAAGAGTCTGATTGCTTCCAATCGCGCTACTGGAGCAAATGATTCTTCGAAGTCAATTCCTTCCTGCTGTGTGTAGCCCTTGGCAACCAGTCGAGCTTTGTTTCTGATGATGACTCCAAGGGTATCCAGTTTGTTCTTGAATATCCATTTGAGTCCTATGACTTTGACTCCTTCAGGTCTGTCGACCAATTCCCAGACGTAATTTCTGAAGAATTCATTCAGCTCTTCTTGCATAGCATTTTTCCAGGGCACGCTCTTTAAAGCTTTGAGAATTGATTGAGGCTCCGAAACTTGAGCTACATAACACGCCATTAGAGCGGTATCTTCATCATAGACCGTCAGTTCTAGCTCTACTGAGAGTTGAGCTGTGTCAGCTGCTTCTTGTTGATCAGATGTAGCTTGAGCAGCTGAGCTTCTGGTTTTGACTTGGTCAGATGGTTCTCCAATGATTGCTAATGATGGATGATCTTCAATCCATCTTCTTCTTTTACGAATTTCTTCTTCCAGCTGATTGATGCTTGAAGTGGCTAGATTTCATCTGGCTTGGAGTTGCTCTGGAGTTAAGTCTTGAGAAAGACTTTCTCCTTGGATTGAGTGTTGAGGTGACTTCTGTAGAAGCTCTGCTAGAGATGGAGCTGGGGATTCAGCTGTGTTTGGATTTCCAGCTGATGACGTTCCCCCTTGATTTGGCGTTGGAGGTTCCTCTTGATTTCCAGCGGGTGGAGCTTCCCGATTGATTTGAAGTTCCTCTTCTAGCTCATCATCCCAAATTAATGGTTCGGCCAGATTTCTGATTCGATTCTCTTGAGCTCTTATCTGAATCTGCCTTAAAGATTCTCCTTCATTTCTTCATTTGATAGAGTCTCTATATTCGAATGATGATTCGTCAAAAGTAACATGTGGAGTTACTTCGACCATTTGAGTTCTTCTGTTGAAGACTCTATATGCTTTACTCACAGCTGAGTAACCAAGAAATACTCCTCGATCAGTCTTTGCGTCAAACGTCTTGAGCTGTGTTTTTCCATTGTTTAGGATATGACATTTGAATCCGAAGATCTTAAAATATCCAATATAAGGTGTTATGTTATTCCATAGCTCATACGGCGTCTTTCCTTGCCTTGATGTGAGTAGGGAGCGATTCTGAGTGAAGCAAGCTGTGTTGATTGCTTCGGCCCAGAACTTCTTTGGAAAGGCAGAGCTGACTAGCATTGAGGTAGCTGCTTCTTTGAGCGATTGGTTTCTTCTCTCTGCTACACCATTCTTGTTGAGGTGTGCATGCTACAGATGTTTGATGTTGAACTCTGTTCTTCTCGCAGTATTCATAAATAGTTTCATTCAGAAACTCCATTCCTCGATCTGATCAGATTGACATTATCTTGCACTCCTTCTGAGTTGACAATCTTTCCAGCAGGATTGGCAGCTTTGTCCTTGTTTCGCTCTTCTGGTACAGGAATGACACCCATGTGAATCTTGAGAAGTCATCCACTACGACCAGAGTATATTTTCTGCCATTGAAGCTTGCTGGAGTAACTGGACCAAAAAGATCCATGTGAAGGAGTTGAAGAACTCGATCAGTTGACTGAACTGGCTTGAGAGAGAATGAAATTCTTGTCTGTTTTTCTTGTTGACATGCGCTTCACATATGACTTTTGTCATATACTTGATCTGGAATTCCATTAGCGAGCTGGTTCATAGCCAGTTTGTTGATTGTCTTGAAGTTGAGATGATTCAGCCGTCTGTGCCACAGCCAGCTGACTTCATTGCTGCTTTTCGATACAAGACAAGTCTCAGGAGGGCTGCTGTTCCAGTCAGCGAAATACATATTTCCTTCTCTTTTCCCTCTTAGTAGTATCTGCTTGGTTTCCCTGTGCTTCACTGTGCATCCCTGTGCATCAAACTTGACAGAAAAACCGTTGTCGCAGAATTGGCTAATGGAAAGCAAGTTGTGTTGCAGTCCTTGTACATAAGAAACATTTGGGATTATAACATTTTTAGTTTTAAATGTACCATAACCTTTGGTTAGGCCTTTGGAGTTGTCACCAAATGTTACTTGTGGGCCTTGATGCTCGATATACTTCTGAAGTAGATGCTTTAAGTGCGTCTTGTGCTTGGAACATCCACTGTCCAAGTACCATAGCGTTCTCATCGACTCCTTAATAATGCGATGATCCCTTGCAACTTATACAAAAGATCAAATTTTAGGTACCCAGATCCTTTAACGACCCAGATCTGCTTGATGACTCGAATTGGGTCATTTGATCTGATAATCCTTCCAGCTGAGTCAATATACATATTCTTTGTGTTATTCGGTTGTTGCTGGTGGGGTCTTGATCTCAGTATCTTCCCGGCTTTGTATCTTGGTCTATTTCGGTATCCAGCTGAGACGTTCCTTTGTCTCTGCTGTCTCTTGTGATACCTCGGCTGAAATTGGTTCTCCAGCTGGTGATCATATGAGTGATATCCAGCTGGGTATCTCCTTTGATATCTCGGTTGATATCTTTCGACGTGTTGTTGTTGTTGTTGTTGCTGGTATATGTAATGTCCAGCCTGTTTTCTTTGTTGAGATTGAGCACGTTGCTATCTGATTTGAGCTTGAGGTTGTCTCACAGCTGACCTTTTTGATGCCTGCTGTGTCCTTGATGGAGCTTGAGGATGTCTCACAGCTGGCCTTTTTGATGCCTGCTGTGTCTTCAACGGTCGTTGCTAAGTTGCTGGAATTAGGTTTTCTTTTGCTCGTACAAACATTACCTTTGTTTCACTAGTAGAGACAATGTTTGTGGCATCTTTTGATTCACTGTAACCCAGTCCTGCTTTGAGTGCTGCTGGACGTTGTGCACTTATGATTTCGTCCATTGTTGATGTGGCTTTGATGAGAGCTACTATCTTCTTAGACAGTACCTCTTCGGTACTTTTCAGCTCTATAATCTCAGCTGACTTCTTTTCCGATTCAGCTGTGGCATTTTCCATTTCTTCCATCAGTTGTTTCTTTTCATAGTAGAAGTCCTTCATCAGCTGATCTTGTTTTACTATTTTGTCTTTTAGTGAAACAACTTCCTTTTGGAGCTGTGTTGTATCAACTGCTTCTGATACCTTTTTCCTTTCCAATTCCACCCTCAGCTCGGCATTTTCACACATTATGACATCAAGGATCTCTTGAAGCTCCATGGAATCGTTCATAACCTTCTCTACTAAGCTCCAATCAGGTAGCCCTGATTCTGAAACCTGTGTAGAGTGTTCGTGTGATGGTGAGATATTAGATAGATTTTGAGTTCTAGACATTACCTCATCTTCATCGATGCCGTTTGTTTGTCCCATGAAGCATGTATCCCAATCAGGTTCATCTTGAGCCATCAGTGCTTCTTCTTCTGAGTCTGAAAATGGCATGTTATCATCCATTTTGTTGCACTCCGATTCCTCGTCGGCGATGTAGGCTCTCCTTCTGTCAGCTGCCTTAGCTTTCAGTTGGTCTTTATCTTTCTTGGATAGCTTCGGACAGTCTAGTCTGTAGTGTCCTGGTTCCTTGCAGTTGAAGCAACCTTCTTCTGTTCGTTTGTCAGCTGACTTCTCATCAGCTGCTGCGTACTTGTCTTTGTAAGTTCTTGCGAACTTCTTGTACTTGCCCTTGCTGGTGTGGAGTCTGTTGTAGTTTTTGACCAGCATGGCTATTTTTTCAAGTAGCTCTTCCTTGCTCATGTCCTTCTTGTCCTTCTTTGAAGACTCAGCTGACTGCATGTAAGCGGATTTTTCAGAGTTAGCTCTGAACGCAATCTCCTTTGGCGCAGGTGTCAGTTCTCCATCATTCTGATTGCTTGAAGATTCTTTCATGGTAATCTTCAAGTTGTATTCGTTGGCTTTGAGCAGGGAGAATTATCTTTCAGTTGAAAGATCACCCAAGTCACTTCGACTTTGATGTACCACCTTATATGTATTCCATTCAGCTGTGAGCGCTGAAAGGACTTTTAGATTCTTTTCTCGCTGGGTGTATTTCCCAGTTCTGATGGTTTCTATTTCTACCACTATATTGGAGAATCTGAGTTCCATCCCTTCGATGGACTCGTTGACAAGCTGCTTGAAGTTATCAAACTTCTGGCAGGCGATTGTGAATTTATTTTCTTTTATCTCCTCCAACCCTTCGCAAAGCTTGGCTAGGGTTTCCCACATCTCCTTTGCGGTTTCGCAGTTGATGATTTTGCTGAGGTAGGCGTTGGAGACTGTTGATGAGATGGTATTCCTTGCGAAGCTGTCTAATTCAGCTTGCTTCCTTTCTTCTGATGTATGCTCACTCTTTGGCTTGGGAATGAGCTGATATGATGGCTGTCCACCATCTTGAGCTGGAACAAGCTCGTTTCCTTGTTTGTAGATGATGATAGGTCCGTCTGTGATGATGTCCCACATCATGTCATGATGCACACAGAGAAAGCTCTTCAATCTGAACTTCCAGATTGCATAATCGTTGACCGAGAAGGTGGGAAGATTCCTGTTAAGATAAGAATCCATAGGAATATGCACAGTATGTAATAATATGAGTTTTTCAAAATAGGATCTGTTCAGTTGACCACTGACAGATTGTCAAGAGAAATCTCTTAATTCAGAAACAACAGCCTTTTGAACCACTGCTCTGATACCAATTGATGGTCCCTGAGCTGGGTCTTTGGTGTTGAGGGGGGTGAATACACCAAAGATAGATTTTTGAAAACTTTTTCAAGTTTAAAAACAGAGTTGGTGAGCTCAGTTATTAATCCAGCTGAGGAGGGTCAGCTGGGAAAATAACTCAGCTGGCGGTGCGGAATGTGGTGGTTTGAAAACTTAGCTCGGTTACTTAGAAAAACTCAGCTTGAAAAGATTATCTTTGTTTTCAGCTTAGTCAAGTTGTGCAAGTTTCAGAAGGACACAACTGTCTTTGGAGAGCAGCTGTGTATGCAGTTTTGATAAGATATGCAATGAGATGATAAAGTTAGTACAGAATCTGAAAATAACGAGAAAGTAAAGAACACGAGATTTTTACGTGGTTCGGAGTAACACCTCCTACGTCCACGACCAGGTTCACTGGTAATTTACTACCACTTGGTTTCCAAGTACCAAGCAACTTCACAACTCTAACCCGAGCTGTGTTCCAACAGTTTGCGGGCACTGTCAAGCCTAAGCTTTCAGTTTACGGGTACTGAAAAAACCTTACAACCACTTGAATTTCGCGCTTCAAGCAAGCGTAACCTTGACCTAACCTTTCTAGGTAAAGAGGGTTTGGTTTGGGGTTCCAACTATGAACGAGTTCTTACAATTAAGAACTTTAGAGTTAGATGAATTCGTTCGAAATCTAGGCTTAAGATATACAATAATTTCTGCCTAGGAATCAGACGAAAAACTAAGCAGTTTCTAGACTAGAAACACTTTAAGAAAAAGTGTTCTTTGAACTATGTAGAACTGCTTGAGAGCTTTTGAAGGCTTGAGATTGTCAAAGAATGAAAGCTTGTAGAGAGTTTTTCGTGTCTGATCCTGAGGTTGAAGACGGGTTTATATAGGTAGAGATTCAAGACAAACCGTTGGAGGAGCCGTTTGAATCTTACCTACTCTTCTTAAATTCGATATCTGCCGTTGGGCGATTCTGCACCCGTCTTCATTTGTGTCACATCCTAGGTTCTGAAGTCTAGGATGCTGATTCGACAATCCCTCATTGGTCGAGGCAAGTTGACTTCCTCTGACGCCGGGATCTTCTGCCTTTGGAGCTGGCTTTTGAATTCAGAGCTGGATTGGGCAAACTGACTTGAAGTGATGTCTTCAGAGTTAGTTCCCTTTGTTCAGTACAGCTGGACCAGCTGTGTCTAGAACTCAGCTCGAATTATCTTCAGCTGGATCCTGCTCCGTTTTGAACTCAGCTCAGCTGGAAAACTCAGCTGATAGCTGACTCCTGCTGTAAACACAGCTGGATCGTCTGTTGTCTTCTATTTCCGCTGTCTTCCGCTTCCTGAACCTGTAAACCTAGAAAATCTAGAGCTCAAACAGGCGAGCTGGAAAACACAATTTAGGTTGATGCGATCATCTATTCGGTTGGAGAATCAGTTGGGTTTTGGTATTAAATCAAAACTTTATAATTTTTCCAACAAGGGGGAAGCTTCATAGTTTATCTCAATTAGGTTTTGGCATCATCAAAAAGGGGAAAATTGTTGGGAAATTATACAAGTTTTGATTTAATACCAAAACCCAACTGTTCTCCAACTGAGTAGATGATCGCAACAACCCAAGTAGTGTTTTCCAGCTTGCCTGTTTGAGCTCTAGATTTTCTAAGTTTACAGGTTCAGGAAGCGGAAGACAGCAGAAGCTCAAGACAACAGAAGATCCAGCTGTGTTTACAGCAGTAGTCAACTATCAGTTGAGTTCTCCAGCTGAGCTAAGTTCAAAACAAAGCAGGATCAAGCTGAAGATTAATCGAGCTGAGTTCAAGACACAGCTGGTCCAGCTGTACAGAACAAAAGAAACTAACTCTGAAGCCGTCACTTCAAGTCAGTTTACCCAATCCAGCTCTAAATTCAAAAATCAGCTCCAAAGACGAAGATCCCGGTGTCAGAGGAAGTCAATATACCTCGACCAATGAGGGATCGCCAAATCAGCATCCTAGACTTCAGAACCTAGGATGTGACACTGATGAAGACAAGTGCAGAAACGCCCAACGGCAGATTATGAATTTAAGAAGAGTAGGTAAGATTCAAACGGCTCCTCCAACGGCTAGTCTTGAATCTCTACCTATATATACCCGTCTTCAACCTCAGGATCATATACGAAAAACTCTCTACAAGCTTTTATTTTTTGAATTCATCAAACCTTCAAAAGCTCATAAGCAGTTCGAAATAGTTCAAAGAACACTTTATCTTAAAGTGTCTCTAGTCCAAAAACTGCCCAGTTTTTCGTCTGATTCCTAGGCAGAAATCATTGTATATCTTAAGCCTAGATTTTGACGAGTTCATCTAACTCTAAGTTCTTCATTGTAAGAACTCGTTCATAGTTGGAACCCCAAACCAAACCCCTCTTTACCCAGAAAGGTTAGGTCAAGGTTACGCTTGCTTGAAGCGCGAAATTCAAGTGGTTGTAAGGTTTTTTCAGTACCCACAAACTGAAAGGTTTAGGCTTGACAGTGCCCGTAAACTGTTGGAATACAGCTCGGGTTAGAGTTGTGAAGTTGCTTGGTACTTGGAAACCAAGTGGTAGTGAATTACCAGTGAATCTGGTCGTGGATGTAGGAGGTGTTACTCCGAACCACGTAAAATCTCGTGTTATTTTCTTTCTCGTTATTTTCAGTTATTATACTAACTCCATTGGCACATTGCATTTTTTATCAAATTTGCATACTAAGCTGCTCTCCAAAGACAACTGTGTCTTTCTGAAAATTGCACAACTTGATTAAGCTGAAAACGTAAAGATAATATTTTCAAGCTGAGTTTTTCTAAGCAAACGAGCTAAGTTTTTAAACCACCACTTTCCGCACTGCCAGCTGAGTTATTAACCCAATTGACCTTCCTTTGTTGGATTCATAACTGAGCTCACGCACTCTGTTTTAAACATGACAAAAATTTTAAAAGTCTATCTTTGGTGTATTCACCCACCCTCTATACCAAAGACCCAGCTCAGGGATCATCAACTTGTTTCCTTAAAATTCTTTAGCAGAATAGTTTCTTGAAAGTCATCATGTATTTCATCATCATTCCTCTTTAAATTTGTGTTTCTATCGTTGTTTCTTTTACTTCTCTCTGATATGACAACACAATAAAAATATGTATTAGTTCAAATGTATCACACGAACTTATCAGATGCATCACAATGCAATCTGCAGATGAATACAAATAAATGTATATGGTTAGATACATCACAATAACTTCATAAATGCACCACAATAACTACTCATATGCACCAGAGTGACTAGTTAGATGCACCACATACAAACACATGAACACGTGCCTTATCATGTGAGATGCACCACAATGACAACTAGATGCATTACAATGACTACTTAGATGCACAACAATGACTAGTTAGATGCACCACAAATAAGCACATGAACATATGCCTTATCATGTCTGATGTGCCACAATGACTATCTAGATGCACCACAATGACTAGTTAGATGCACCATAGTAACTAGTCAGATGCATTACACTTCATTTTCAGATAGATATAGTAATTCAAAATTTCTATTTGTAATTGACAAACTCCAGTAGCAAATCACAACTTTCAAGTAAATAAATACCAAACAAAACTAAAATAGCTCAACTATTTGCTCACATATACAGATATAACAAATCGTAAGAGAGTGAAATTATAATATATTATTGCTGATAACTCAAACAAGGAATATCAAAAACTAAATTGTTCACATTTAACATGATGAAAACAACTAATAATGAAATCATAATATGGGCACGAGCCAAGACAAGCACAAAAGCTCATCAAACACAAGTCTATACAAATGTCAATGAATAACTTTTGAGAAACTGCTGAAAATAGCATTAATTAGGACAAAACAACATCAGATGAACAGTAGCAAACTACGTGTCGATATTAGGAGCAACATCTGTAAGTTCAATTTTTAGACATAAGTCACTGCAAGAATTACAAGAACAACAAAAGATGAGCATAATAATACATCCAACTACAAGCTCAAGTGGATGCTAATGAATATCTCTTGATGAGTAGTTGCAAATTAGCATCACCCGATTAGTACTATCAGACTCGATGCAAAAAGGCAAGGGGATCTTGGAAGAGTTTTTTAGGATTCTTAAACCCGAAAGCATTGATTGAATGGCTTGGTCGAGGACAGGTAGTTTATAGGCCTGAAAGAGATCTGACAGCAGACACAATAGGACTACAACAAGAAATTTTATGTTGTCCTTCTTTATGCACCACAATACACTTTTCTTAATGCATCAAACTCATTACAAGTATTTATTCAAAATTCAAAATTATTATATAGTATCGTAAAGTTTCAACACAAAATCTATCAATGCAATGACTGATTCTCAATAATTCGATAAGAAAAAAATTAGGATAACAAAGAGATAATTAGAGCTACAAATTCAAACAAATGACATATTAAAAAAAACCTTGAGTGTGACGATGGCGGTCGGCGATGGTTAATGTCACTGCTATTATTGGTAAACGACGATTTTGTGACTGGCACCAAATAATTGCCGGTGAATTGAAGAAATAAATTGATAAAAAAATTTCAGATTTTGGTGTGGAGAGAGACATGGATATATGTATAGATAGAGATAGAGTGAGAGTAATGGTGGAGTATGGAAGCGCCGGCGAGTGGCCGACGAATAGCAGTGTCGGTGAGTGATTGACGGAGAGAGGGCGCGGAGAACACAGATAGAGAGAGAGAGAGAGAGAGAGAGAGAGAGAGTTGCAGATGGGAAAGAAAGAGAAAGGGAGATATGCGCCAACGTAATTTTTATGGGATGGTTAATTTACCCATATACCCCTCCGCCTTTTTTTATATAGTTTAGGTGAAATTTTATGATTTAATCTTTACCATACATTCCTTACAAATGAGTGGTCCAGATTTATTCTTATTTCTATTTTAAGGGTTTTTTCACTAGAACCACTCCCTATATATATATATATATATATATATATATATATATGGAGTGGATCTGGTGAGAACACCCCCTTAGATGAGAAATAAGAACAATAATCCATAAATATATGGCTGATCTTTAATGCAATAATTTAACACGGATTACTCGATCAGTAACCAAAAAATTCAGCTTTAATAATTAACAAAGAGAAAGAGTATAACAGTACTAAAAAATTAAGATTTACCAAAATCAAAGTATATCAATTTACGGTATCTTTGAGACAAATCTGCAACATATCTTTCATTATTTTTTTCGTCTCCAATTCTCGTTCTTTCTACAGTAGATTAATACTTATATTTGGAGTACTCAAATCTTGACGTTCTTCACCTATTTCTTTCATAATTTGTGATTTTTAAGCCTACTTGAAGAGAAATTTCGACGAGTCGGTTGAAGAAACCGATCGATAATTTGAAGGTTCGTGATTGATGCATTAATTTATATTTTATTTCAATCTGAACGTAATTTATTATGCAATATGAAAAAAGAAAAATATTTTTCTGTGGTTAATGTGGTTTCAATTTGAATTTTTTTGTGAGATTTGTAATGCATCAAATATGTATATTCAAGATTGATTGGGTGATGCGATACTATTTAGGCTGGAAGAGTAATTTTGTACGGGTTTCACTATAGCCCAAAAGATGCGTTCATCATATA
Organism: Agastache rugosa; assembly: GCA_031470985.1. NCBI lineage: Eukaryota > Viridiplantae > Streptophyta > Magnoliopsida > Lamiales > Lamiaceae > Agastache > Agastache rugosa. Next base: position 22,487,469 of record CM062607.1, read on the forward strand.
TGCATATCATCTAATAAAAAATACATTGAAGCTATAAACAACAAAGCTTTGAAAACTCCATAAAATTTTGCGCCTAAAGAATGATAGAATTAATCAGTGAAATCAATTTCGGAGATATGTGTTTGTGATTTTTAGTTTATAAGTAAATAAATATATTTTAATGCATTTTAGTTTAAAGAATAATGCACTTGGTTATATATCATAATGCATTGTATGATGGTGTGAGAATTAGAATGATCATTTATCTATTTATCATTTAGAAATGAGATTAATTCATTGATTCGTGCAGAGAAGAATCTGCAACAATTGCAGAATATTATATATGGCTGAAGATTATTGTATGGATGAGAGGGCATAGAGATTTATTCAGAGTTTTGGGAGGTTGATTAATGCACTGATTAGAAATGTTTTTTTTTTCTTCATATTAATGTTCAAATATTAATACTAAGTTGAGTCTGTAATGATGTATGCATCTACTTGTTCATATTGTTGAATTATTTTGTAGTGACTTGTACACATATGATAAATGCATTTATGTGTTGTAGTTTGTGCATCGTATTTATGGATATTGTGCACCTTCGTATAATTGATATATGTCAAACATATCAAGCATGTCAATAATCTATGACTACGTAAACAGTAATGAGTCATAAAGTAGTGTAATTAAGGTCCAATATGTATGCATATTTCAAAAAAAAAGTATTGATGCAAATATAATTTATGCGAGATCAATGTGTTTAATATAAATGCATTTTTGTACTTTTTGCATTGTGTTATTGGCTATTGTGCATTTAGTTTTAACATATAACTAGAACTAGAGGTGTTCATGGGCCGGTTCTGGTTCGGAACCGGCCAGAAACTGCCGGTTCCAGTTCGAGAAAATTGGAACCGGAACCGGAACCGGCCCGTCATAGCCCACGGTTCCGGGTCGGAACCGGCCCGTATTGGACGGTTCCGGTTCCGGGTCGGAACCGCCGGTTTAGGGTCCGAACCGCCTATTTTTTTTTTATCTTTTAAAATATAAATTATATTGTAATTCAAACTCATAAATCATCAATGTAATGTATAAAATCGATAGAGAACAAAATATATCTTCATTCATAATAATATGTGATCAATTACAAATGAAAATATATAATTATTCAAACACGGTTCCACGGTTCCGAACCGGAACCGCCGGTTCATGTTCGAACCTTATTATTATTATCATTATTTTTGGCTTTTTTTCATTCAATTTACCATTGTAATTGTCATTTTTGATCCCTAAGGGATATAATTAACATGAATTAACACAAAATATAATTTAAAACTAAAAAAATAAAAAAATTGCCGGAACCGCCGGTTCACGGTTCCGAACCATTGGAACAGGAACCGGCCCGTCTACCCCACGGTTCCGGTTCGGAACCGGCCCGTTGACCATGGTTCCGGTTCGAAAACCGTTGACCACGGTTCCGGTTCCGAGCCGAAACCGCCGGTTCCGGTTCCGTTGAACACCTCTAACTAGAACTATATATTTTAAATTTATATCAATTATTTGTCCCATTTTTAACATTATGTTTTGATTCCGTGTGCACAGAAGGACAAAATTTAAGCACGATAAGATACATGTCGTATTGAGGATGATGACTTTGTTGATAGCATAGCTCCAAAGAGACCAAAAGTAATGCAAAAAGAGTGGGAAGACTGTTAAAGAATATGCGTGCAGAAGTCTTCAGTAATGATGAGAGAATTTGTAGAATCTTTATCTCAAACAAAAATCAAGTGCAGTCCCTAATATTTATTTTATTGATTTCTTGATTTTGGAAGGTCTAAAATATTCATTTATCATAATATTGTTCAAATATTAATTTTAAGCCCAATATTTAATAATTTATACATCGATTTATTCATATTAGTGCATTAGATCTATAGAGAATTGTGTATCTGTGCTAAATGCATTTTATGTGGTATGGTTTGTGCATTATATTATGTTATGTGTTGATTGGTATGGTTAATGCATTTATCATATACTTTTTTTTTTGCTCTTCTTCTGAACTGAGGAATATTTTTAATGGATATTGTGCAATTTGATATAAATGTCAAACAATTTTAGATATTTTTATTCTCGGGAACCAAACGTCGGGATCAGCCAAAGGAAGACGCAAACAATGTTAAAATGAATTATAATGTATACAGCGAAGTATTGACTCAAAACATATAAAACGATGAATATGAATAATGCATTTGTTTTATATATTTAATGCATTGACATAATGCACAAAAAAAGGGATTAACGTGTGCGTGAGTTGACCTAGCGGTATAATAGTTATTCCTGAGGCTAAAGGTCTCAGGTTCGAGTCCACCGTGGTGCGGTCGTTAAATTAATGTTAAACAATTAAAAAAAAAGAAAAGAGGATTAATAAATTAATTTTGAATTTTTATTAAGACCAAATTAGGTATTAATATGTCATATTTTGATATTATTAAACTTTATCATGGTTTAATAAACCATAATTTGGAATTATTAAACTCTATTTATCGTCAATAAAACTAAGTTATCAAACGTTGCTAGCTTAATCAATATATCGTGATTCATGATCTAAGTGAACCAATGCATTATACTTCCTCCATCCATCCTATTTAAGTCACATAGGATGTGACACGGGTTTTAATAAATGTTAGGTAGATAGTGTTTGAGTGGAGAAAGGGATACATCATAATAAATTGTTGTGATGTCTAAAATAATAAATGTATGTGGGATATTGTCCTAAAAAGAAAAGTGATATATTTTTTGTGGACGACATAAAAAGAAAATTGTGAAATAAATATGATGAACCGAGGGAAAATATATACAATGTATCACTGAATAAAAAAATATATAAAAACATGAATATGAATAATGTGTTAGTCTAAACCATTTTATGCATTATAATATAAGAAATAATGCATCAAACCAATTTAAGGAATCAATAAAATCAACTTAAGAAATAAATCATTATAGGGGTTACTAAACCCTAATGGGATTTATTAACTGAGATTACGATTTAGTAATCCCAATTAGGGTTGTATTAACTTTCAATTAAAGTTTATTAATCCTCTCTAAGGATTTTGTAAACTCCATTAGGGTACATTAATTCCAGTTAATGCATATTATTTTCTAATTATAGTTTCTTAAACCATAGTTATGGTTTCTTAATCTTCAACAAGAATTCATTAATTCGTAAATATAGTTTATTAGTCTTCACTTGGGATCTACTATTCTCAATTGGAATTATAAACCTATAATTAGAGTTATCCAAATTAGAGTTAATACTTATTAGTTTACAAATGGAGTTCGTAAAACCAATTGGGATTAAACCTAGTTGAAGCCTAATAAATCTTAAATATTAAACCTTAAGTGTGGACATTTATATTATAATTGAGATTATGCATAAAGACTAATTTATTTAATTAGGATTAAAATTTCCTAGTTAGAGACAAATAAATCCTAATTCCTATAACATATATAAACATGAATATGAATAATGCATTAGTCTAAAATATTTTATGCATTATAGTCTAAGAAACAATGCATTAAGCCAACTTAAAGAATTAATAAAATCAATTAAAGTATTTATGCATTAATTGTAGTATCCCGCCTTTTTCATAACTAATCTTAGTAATAATTAAGATAATTAACTAGAATATTTAAAATGCAAGAATTTAGTATGAAAATAAGTTCCGACAGTTAAATTAATTCGGCAGCCCTAAATTGCTGAATTTTGATAATTTAAGTTTTATTTTCGTTCCGGTTAATCCGAAATGAAATATTGAAGGTGTTTATGATTATGTGCTATTATATTTGCATTATATGTGAAATATGTGCCATTTTTGAAGTATTTGATTTTCTAGAGATTTATGAATTTTCTCCGGTAATTATTTAATTTTCGGATTTTAATTCCGAAAATTTTTAAAGGAAGTTTATATTAGGGTTTGAGAAACCCTAATAAATTTATATGTATCGAGAGGTTTTTAATTAAAGCCTCTATAATTATTTATTTGATGAATGATCAATTAATTAGAGAATTAATTGATCGATTAAAATGAGATTTTTATGCTTAATGTTTAATTAATTAATTTGATGTTTAATTAATTAATTAAGTTAAGATATTAAGCATAATTTTTCCTAAGAAATAAAGCTTGTAGTATAAGCTTAATTATTATTTCCTAGTTAAATCTTGATTGTTAATAATTAATGATTAATTTAGTTATTAATCTAAGATTAGTAATTAAATTAGCACATGATAAATAACTAACACTAATACCTATTATTTAATTGCTAAATTGGTGTCACCTAAGCTTGTCCCCAACATAATGATGAAGGATGTTGGGTGACTAAGCATGTAAGTTAGCAAGATTCAATGTATTTTTGTTAGATAAGTTAGTATTTAATTAATGCATCTCTCATCTCTCCTATCTCTCATTTCTCACGCAGCAAACAAAAAAAAAACACACGCACACACACACTCAAACACACAAAAAACGCACATTACAGAGCACACACACACACAATTGAGGAGAAGGAATTAAGCTTGGTTGATCAAAGAAAGTAGTGCTATAATCTTCTAAAAAGGTAAGATCTCTCATTAGTTAAGGGAAAAACTCAAGTTTAAGCATGAAATTCTATTTATTTTATTTTTTTTAATTTTCGAAATTTATATATATGATAGAGAATGAATTTGATCTTCAAGTATGATGATTAGGGAGTAATTTAGATTACATTTCTAGGATTTAATCATTGAGAAATCAATCCTAGCACCAATTCTTATTTTTCGAAATATATATGAAATAAATTAGAAAATTTATTTCTTTGATCCTATGGTTGAATTGATGATTATGATGAACTTCTATGATGATCATAAGCATGTTGGATAGTTGGATTGATCAATATTGGATTGATTGTGTTATGTTTAAAAATAGTCGAAGGTTTTGGCCATAAATAGAAATTTTTGATTTTGATGCTCTATACTTGATTTGATGATCAATGTGGGTTTAGATGATGTTAATAAGCATATTTATATATTGAGTTAAATGCTTGAAGCATAATTGTTTCAAATTGTGGAAATTTCGAAATATCTAGGGTTTGAAATTGGAGCTCTTTGATTTAGATGTTAAATGATGAAATTGATGATATAATTGAGCTCATAATATTTAATTAAGTTTGTGAGAATTTTGTTAGAATTTTTAGAGCTCAATTTCATAATTTTAAGAATTTTCAGCATTTAAAAATAAATTAAAAATAATTATTTAGAGCTTAAATTGATTAATTGAGATTATAATTAATCTCTAGAATATTAATTATACATGTTGAAATTTGAAATGGATAAAAATAAATAAATGTACCCTATTTATCATAAGGGCCGAATATATATATATATATATTAGGGTTTTTATTTTTATCCAATCAAATTAAGTGATTAAGCTATAAATATAGCTTATTAATTAAATTAACATGATTGGAAGTGATTAGAATGAAATTTGGATTTTAATTCTTAATTTATCAAAAGGACAGAAATATATATGTACAATAAAGCCATGTATTTGATTTTTAATGAAGAAAATAATGATAGAAATGGAATCTACATTAAAAATTAAGTGACGTAGAATTTTTCAGAAATTTAATACAAAGTTTGAAATTTAGAGTTTCTAGAGTTTAAATTGCTGGATTAAGTCAGCTGGATCCAGCCAGCTTGATTAAGTCAGCTGGATCCAGCCAGCTTGATTTACTCAGCTGAACTCGATCATTGGATTTACCAAATTGAACCCATTGGACCCGATCAATTGGATTACTCTCTTGAACTCGGTCATTTGGATTTACCCAATTGGAATTACCCTTGAACCCGATCAGTGGATTTACTCAACTGGATTTACCCATTGGACCCGATCATTGGATTTACCCGAGTGAACCCGATCAATTGGATTAACTCGGTAGGTCCGGCCCGGCTCGGTTTTCCGGCCGGCTCGGTTTTCCAGAACAGCTCGGTTTTCCGGCCCGGCTCGGTTTTCCGGCCCGGCTCGGTTTTCCGGCCCGGCTCGGTTTTCCGGCCCGGCTCAGTTTTTCCAGCTAACTTGATTTTCCAGTCAGCTTGATTTATCCAGCTGATCTTTGCTCAACTTGTTTTCAGTTGTTTCTTTCGTAAACTCAAAAGTTAAAATGTTAGCTATTTTTCCTAATGATACGTTAATGATGAGTTTAAGTATTAATGATATGATAAGCTTAAGTGGTTAATGATGAAATATGTGATTATAAGTTTTTAAATGTGTCCTGAAGTTATAATCGATTAATTATCGATTAAGAAATTAAGTAAGAAAGAAAAAGAAATTAGAAAAGTTTAGTTTCTAATTGCCGAGAGAAAAATCCTAGAAAAGTCGGATTAAAGAAGAAAATATTAAATATAGCAGTGGTATTCCTTATTTTAATATTTAAACTTTTCTCGCTCTGATATTTAAATTAATTCTTAAATTGAAGGATCGAGCGGAATCATAAATTAAGGAAAAGCCGAGAAGTAAGCTAGTAGATAAAGTCGACAGTTCAGGTGGGCTTTCTGAACTAAAGAAATAAAGAATATAATATTATGATTATATATATGTGTGATGATTTTTAAAGTGATTGACTTGCCAATTTTTGAAGTTTTTGTATGATACCCTCTATCAAGGAAAGACGAATTCGATCCTACTTAAGGTGGGATTTGTGTACACTATGTTGTAATCGGGAGCCTTCCTTTTTGGTGGGACGATTACAAGTGTTTGAGAAGGAGGCCTACTTCTCAACACTCAAAAGTTATAGTAGATGTGATACATACATAAATAGTATTTTGACTGCAGTCACTTATATGAAAGAAAAAGGTTTTGGCAAGCACATGTTTGTTTTTAAGTATTTATAAATACTTGTGCTATGCTTTATGGCAAGTTATCAATCTATAGCTCTAAGCAGCAGTTTTCAATTATTTTTGGCATGTGTCCACTGAGTGCGAAAGTACTCAGCCCTGCATATTATTTCTAAAATGTGCAGGTTAGCTTGGATGGGAAAGGAGTGTGCTGGGCGGACTTTTGTTGTTGACCTTTTGAGATTTTTGTTGATATTGAGCAGGGTTATATGTCTTCATACATATAACCAAAGATGTGTTATGTTTTTCCGCTGCAACACTCTGAACTTATTCAATAATTGTTGTCCTATTATGATGATTGAAACTATGACTTGATAAACTTTGTTTCCGTTGTTAAAACTCTGATACGAGATGGTGTTGTACTTTTGACCATTCTCGTTATTTTGGATTTTGAACGTAATCAATAAATTATTATTGATGCCGCTGTTAATATTTGATTCATTTTGAGTTTGCCTTGAAAGTATGATTCATTGTATGATTGATTTTGTTGGATAACTGGGTCGTTATCTTATTCTTTGGTTAATCATAAATTGTGTACGTCGTGGAACCCACCGGCTTGGTCATCTTCATTCTAAGTCGGGCTGCGACAGAGTGGTATCAGAACAGCTTGTCTGCTCTAAATCTAAGAAAATTTTTCTCTTGAGTCTAGTCTAGACTTGAATCCCTAGACTAGTTAAGTCCTAAATAACAAAAGTCCAGCACCTCATCTCATCCGGCAAAGTCAGGTACGCATTTAAAAGTTTTCTAATGTTTAAAAGTTTAAAGTTTGAATTAAGTTGAATTTATTTGATATATATTTTATGTTTATGTTATATGTGAATTTAATGTTGTTGTTGTGAGATTGTGTTTTGATGAGGTTGTTTTGTGACGACGTTAGTAAGCGAGATGATGGAACAATTGTGCAAACAAGTTGATTGTTTATCTTTGGAAAGTAATGTGAGCTTGGTACCACCTTTGGAAAGCGATATTGAGATGGCAGCGCCGCCTGGCAGCGATGCAATGGAAGAATTTCTACATATCAGAATGAGTTATCGGGAGACCTTAGCTGAGTTTCTAGCTCGATATCATCGTGTCTGGATGAAGATATGTGAGATAGGTATATCGGGTGTGCATGGTATCATACGACTGGTTCCTCTTCTTCCAGAGGAATGGCAGGAGTGGGCAGCTTCGCTGGTGTCACGATTTGTGACAAAGCAGTACTGGGACGACAACCTTTATGGTGATTGCCGAGGTTTCATTGCAGAGATCAGCTCTCGTTTTATGTGTTACGCAGCGCCACCTCCAGGACCCTACTGTCCACCTCCCAGTTTCACCGAGGAGGGTCTCTTAGCTGAGTTTTTGCCACAGGATGATCCTATTCCGTTCATGGTTCCTCCTGTTGATCCTGAGCCGGTTTATGACCCTTTGACTTCCTACTTTGGTGTTGACCAAAGTGCTTTTGTTTCACAGCCTACCTCCCCGTCAGTTGGTATTGCTTCACCCACACCACTGACAGATGTTTTAGCATTAGTTCCTGTTCCTCCTACTTCGGATTATTACCCAGCACCTCCGCTAGAGGTAGCTCCTTTTTATCAGTCTATGGATATTCCTCATACTTTTGAGCCCTCTGATCTCCAGCCTTTCTACTACCCTGAGCCTCAGCGCTTAGACGAGGCCAGCTCGTCGAAGCCACGCCGTGACGACTCTGACGAGGATGACAAAGACGACCCGGCTGCAGAGGTTACTCTTGGATGGTCTGACCTTCGTCGTATCCCATTTAGCGAGTTAGGCTTTGAGGCTAGTTTCCAGCTATCGGCGGGTGCCGATGTTACCAGGGAGATTCCGCTCACGTTGGAGGGAGACGTGAGAGCTGAGAGCGAGGGTGAGAGTTCGAGTTTCGAGAGTTCGACCTCAGAGGAGGATCCAGAAGAGGATCCAGAGGAGGACCCGTCCGAGTAGAGTTGTGATCCTTTGATAATGTTTACTATGTTTATATATGTATGAAGTATGACGATGAAGATGATGTAAATATGTGTGTGTGTAAATATCTGATGCATAATATGGTTAGCTAGATCGGTAACGGAGTAGTAGTCCGTACCGCTAATGATATATTTTGTGTGATGTTAGGACATCACAGATGACACAGGGATAATTTTTGCTGTAAATAAATCCCTTATTTTGAAAAGACCTCTAAGAGGCAATTTTCCATATATATGAAGAAAAATGACCAAAGCGGTCATTTAAATTAAGTTGTTGCCTCTTTAAAATGTTTAAGAAACATGTGAAGTTATGATGTTCTATGAGAAAAGAAAAGTATGAATGAAAATAAGTAAGAAGATGAAGTAAAGAAGGAAATAATTTTGTGAAAGTAAGTTAAAAATGAAAGAAGAAAAGATCTTTTTAGAAATTAAAGTTGAGCTATTAAAGACAAATAAATTATTTGATCAATTCAAGTTATGATGAAGGGATGAAAGTATAAAGTAAAGAATGTTACGAAAATAAGATTTCTTTAGATATTAAAGAAAGAAGAAAAATGGTTTTAGTAATTATTTATATAAATGTTAAATTTATAAGTTAAATATCCTGCTGCTCTTTAAGAAAAGTTGTGGAAAACCGAGTGTTTTAATAATAATTGCCAAGTTAAGAAAGGATATGAAATTAAGTTATGTTACTATTGTGTGATTATTAAGTGAAGTTATGCAAGTAATTATGTTATGATATGAAATTTTTGAATGATGAGTTTCAAGATTTAATTATTTGCTTTGTGAAGAAATTGCTTATGCAATAAACAATAAGATGAAGATGTTAAAATGAATAAAGTTATTTCTTGATGATTTTATATTTTCTTAAAATCAGAATGCCTCGTAGAAGAAGAAATAGGGTAGAAGAAGAAGAACAACAACAGCGAGATCCTACCCCACCTCCTCAACCTGAGAGGAGAATTGAAGAACTTTTTCTTCGACAAAATCCCCCAACTTTTGACGGAAGAGGAAGTCCGTCAGAGGCTGAAGAATGGATTCGTGCTCTAGAGCGAATCTTTAAGTTTCTTCGATGTGATGACCACGAACATCTCACATGTATGTCTTATCAGCTTAAAGGATCTGCAGACTACTGGTGGGAAGCTCGCCAGAAGATTTATACTCCAGAGCAACTTGAAAACCCTACTTGGGAGCAATTCAAAGAAGCTCTTTTTGAAAAGTATATTCCGAGAAGTTATCGTAAACAAAAAGAAAATGAGTTTGCAAATCTCAAGCAAGGAAAGAAGACGGTGTCAGAATATGACCGTGAATTTTGTGATTTAGCTCGTTTTGCCCCTGATAAGGTTGATTCAGATGAGAAGATGTCCGAGCTTTTTCGTGCCGGACTTAGGCAAGATATAAGAGTGGTCTTAGCAAGTCAAAGTGCTATGACCTATGCGGAAGCTTTAAACCGAGCTTTAGATATGGAGCTGGCTATGCAGCCAGAGAAATCAGTTCAGATTCCAGCACCTCCCCCAATTCAATCCCCAGCGGCTGTTAAACCGCAATTTTCACACCAAAGCCAGATTCAAAAAGGAAAGAGAAAATGGAATGCTGGAAATCAACCTAACAAGAAGCCATGGTATGGGCAGAGTCAGCAGCAATCGACCCAAGGGAAGTTTAAAGTTCCTTTTGTTGGTCAAGGAAGTTCATCTCAGAGACAACAAGGAATTTCTGCATGTCCCAAGTGTGGAAAGATGCACCAGGGAATTTGCAGAGCAGGAAGTAATAATTGTTATGCATGTGGGCAACCAGGGCATTATTCTTATCAGTGCCCAAATAGGCAGCAAGGGACTGGTGGAGGAAAGCCTAATCAGTATCAGCCTCCGCATTTAAAGGCCATTGAAGGAGTCCCACAGACGCAGCAGCGTCCGCGCCAAGTGCCTCGCCCTCAGCAGCAGCAGCAGCCAAAGAAGCAGCAAACCCTGCAGCAAGATCGGCAGCATCATCAGAGAATTTTTGCTCTTGAGCAGAAAGCAAGTGTCAAGGATCAGGGCAATCTGACAGGTATGGGTCAGATTAATGATGTACCTGTTATAATTCTTTTTGATACCGGTGCATCACATTCTTTTATATCAAATGCATGCGTAGATACTCTTGGCCTTAAAATAGAGAAAGCTAATCAGAACTTAAGAGTATCAACCCCGATAGGTAAATCTACCTCAGTTACGCATGTTTGCCCTAATCTAGAATTTGAGATTGGTTCCCTTAAGATGTCAGCCAAGACCCTCAATCTAATTCAAATGTGGGACGTAGACATTATTTTGGGAATGGATTGGTTAACCGAAAATTTTGCTACCATTCGGTGTAAGCAAAGACAGATTTCTTTTCATGCCCCTGGAAAGAACCAACACTATTCTTCGGAATAGAGAGAAGCAAGAGAGGAATGCCGATTATTTCGGCAATTCAAGCAAGAAGACTGTTGAGAAGAAAAGATGTGCAAGTATATCTTGTTTATCTCAACAAAGATGAAAACCAAGAGAAGAAAATTGATGATGTAGCAGTAGTCCGAGAATTTAAGGATGTTTTTCCTGAAGTTTTGCCAGGATTACCACCAGATAGGCAATTGGAGTTTACCATTGATCTTGAACCTGGTTCAGCCCCAATATCAAAGGCGCCGTATAGAATGGCCCCGAAAGAATTGCAAGAATTGAAGATCCAGTTGCAAGAGTTGCTTGATCTTGGTTTTATCCGACCTAGTGTTTCCCCGTGGGGAGCACCAATTTTATTTGTCAAGAAGAAAGACGGTAGTCTAAGAATGTGTATAGATTACCGAGAATTAAACAAATTGACATTAAAGAACAAGTATCCTTTGCCAAGGATAGATGATCTGTTTGATCATCTCAAAGGAGCCAGTGTATTCTCAAAGATTGATTTAAAATCTGGCTATCATCAGTTGAAAATTCGTCAAGGAGATATTCAAAAAACTGCTTTTCGAACGAGATACGGCCATTATGAGTTTATAGTAATGCCGTTTGGATTAACAAATGCTCCGGCGGTATTCATGGATCTTATGAATCGAGTTTTTCATGAATTCTTGGATAGATTTTTCATAGTCTTTATTGACGACATTCTTGTGTATTCAAGAAGTGAGCAGGAGCATGGAGAACATCTCAGAATTGTCTTAGAAAAATTAAGATTGGAGAAGTTATATGCTAAATTCAGCAAGTGTGAATTTTGGCTAAGAGAAGTAAATTTCCTCGGACATGTTGTTTCTTCCGAAGGAATTAAAGTAGACAATTTTAAAGTGCAAGCAGTTCAAGAATGGAAATCTCCAAAGTCACCCCATGAGATTCGTAGTTTCTTGGGTCTAGCAGGTTACTATCGGAGATTCATTGAAGGATTCTCAAAGATAGCAAGGCCAATGACCCAACTTCTGAAGAAAGAATCGAAGTTTAAATGGTCTCTTGAATGCGAAGAAAGTTTTCAAGAGCTTAAGAAGAAACTAACCACCGCTCCAGTTCTAACAGTGCCAGAAGCAGACAAAGATTTTACCGTTTATACGGATGCATCAAAGAATGGATTGGGTTGTGTCTTGATGCAAGATGGCAGAGTTATTGCTTATGCGTTACGACAACTCAGACCTCATGAGGAGAATTACCCAACTCATAATTTAGAGTTAGCAGCAGTTGTGCATGCTTTAAAAATTTGGAGACATCATCTTTATGGAGCTAAGTGTGAGATCTTTTCAGATCATAAGAGCCTCAAATACTTTTTCGAGAATATAAGGCAAAGAAGATGGCTTGAGTTGGTAAAGGACTACGATTGCAAAATTTCCTATCACCCAGGAAAAGCAAACGTAGTAGCCGATGCCTTGAGTAGAAAGAGCAGAACCGAGTTAGGATTTCTGCTCACTCAAGAAAAAGAACTTATTAAAAGTTTCGAAAAGTTAAGAATAGAAGTGGTTCTACCACCTCAAACTACAGATCAAATAATTGCAGCTTTGGAAATAACTCCAGATTTGAAGATGAGAATTACAGATGCTCAAAGAAAAGATGAAAAGTTGGAAAATTTGAGACTCAAGATTCGCAAAGGAGAAGGTGAAAATTTTCATGAAGCTGGAGATAACACTCTCCTGTTTAAAGAAAGGATTTGTGTTCCAGATAAAGAAGATTTAAGAGCCGAGATCATGAGAGAAGCTCATGAAACGCCTTATACAGCTCATCCTGGAAGCACCAAAATGTATCAAGACTTAAAGCAGAAATTTTGGTGGGAAGGAATGAAGCGAGATATAGCTTCATTTGTAGAGCGATGTTTAGCGTGTCAGCAAGTTAAGGCTTTACATCAACGGCCTTATGGAAAGCTCCAGCCGTTGGAAACTCCGGAATGGAAATGGGATGGTATTACAATGGATTTTGTAACCCAGTTACCAAAGTCTAAGAAAGGAAACACAACCATATGGGTAATAGTGGACAGATTGACAAAATCTGCTCACTTTATACCAATTCCAGAAACATATGGAGCAGATAAATTAGCCCTGCTGTACATTCGAGAGATCGTGCGTCTGCACGGTGTGCCCAAGTCGATCACTTCAGATCGTGATTCAAAGTTTACTTCTCGTTTTTGGAGAAGTTTACAAAGTGAGATGGGTACCAAATTAAATTTCAGCACTGCATTTCATCCTCAGACGGATGGTCAGTCCGAAAGAACAATTCAAATTTTGGAAGATATGCTCAGAACTGTTGTGTTAGATCAAGGTAACCAATGGGAGCAAGTTTTGCCTCTCGTTGAGTTTGCATACAACAACAGTTATCAAATAACAATTGGCATAGCGCCCTATGAAGCTCTTTATGGAAGAAAATGTAGGTCACCTCTTTATTGGGATGAAGTGGGTGAAAGAAAAGTTTTAGGGCCCGATGCTGTAGAAGAGATGATCAAAATTATCCGTCAAATCAAGCAACGGATTAAAGAAGCGCAAGATCGTCAAAAATCCTATACAGATTCTCGAAGATCTGAATTAGAGTTTGAAGTGGGAGATAAAGTATTCCTAAAAGTTTCGCCCTCGAGGGGAATTTATAGATTTGGCGTAAAAGGAAAGCTTAAGCCACGTTACATAGGACCGTATGAAATCCTGGAAAGGATTGGTCAAGTAGCGTATAAGCTAGCTTTACCACTAAGTTTTGGAAATTCGCATAATGTGTTTCATGTATCCCAGTTGCACCGATACATGTTCGACCCCAAGCACGTTATTCAGCAGGAAGAAGTAGTCCTCGAACCAGACCTCAATTATGAGGAGAAACCAGAAACGATCTTGGATCGAAAGGTCCAGCAGTTAAGAAATAAATCGATCGCCTCAGTAAAGGTTAAGTGGGAACACCACGGGTTAGAGGAAGCTACATGGGAACTTGAAGATAAGATGAAAGAGAAGTATCCCGAGCTTTTCCTTTGAGGTAAGCAAATTTCGGGACGAAATTTATTTTTAGGGGGAGAGAATATAGTATCCCGCCTTTTTCATAACTAATCTTAGTAATAATTAAGATAATTAACTAGAATATTTAAAATGCAAGAATTTAGTATGAAAATAAGTTCCGGCAGATAAACTAATTCGGCAGCCCTAAATTGCTGAATTTTGATAATTTAAGTTTTATTTTCGTTCCGGTTAATCCGAAATGAAATATTAAAGGTGTTTATGATTATGTGCTATTATATTTGCATTATATGTGAAATATGTGCCATTTTTGAAGTATTTGATTTTCTAGACATTTATGAATTTTCTCCGGCAATTATTTAATTTTCAGATTTTAATTCCAAAAATTTTTAAAGGAAGTTTATATTAGGGTTTGAGAAACCCTAATAAATTTATATGTATCGAGAGGTTTTTAATTAAAGCCTCTATGATTATTTATTTGATGAATGATCAATTAATTAGAGAATTAATTGATCGATTAAAATGAGATTTTTATGCTTAATGTTTAATTAATTAATTTGATGTTTAATTAATTAATTAAGTTAAGATATTAAGCATAATTTTTCCTAAGAAATAAAGCTTGTAGTATAAGCTTAATTATTATTTCCTAGTTAAATCTTGATTGTTAGTAATTAATGATTAATTTAGTTATTAATCTAAGATTAGTAATTAAATTAGCACATGATAAATAACTAACACTAATACCTATTATTTAATTGCTAAATTGGTGCCACCTAAGCTTGTCCCCAACATAATGATGAAGGATGTTGGGTGACTAAGCATGTAAGTTAGCAAGATTCAATGTATTTTTGTTAGATAAGTTAGTATTTAATTAATGCATCTCTCATCTCTTCTATCTCTCATTTCTAACGCAGCAAACAAAAAAAAAAACACACGCACACACACACTCAAACACACAAAAAATGCACATTACAGAGCACACACACACACAATTGAGGAAAAGGAATTAAGCTTGGTTGATCAAAGAAAGTAGTGCTATAATCTTCTAAAAAGGTAAGATCTCTCATTAGTTAAGGGAAAAACTCAAGTTTAAGCATGAAATTCTATTTATTTTATTTTTTTTAATTTTCGAAATTTATATATATGATAGAGAATGAATTTGATCTTCAAGTATGATGATTAGGGAGTAATTTAGATTACATTTCTATGATTTAATCATTGAGAAATCAATCCTAGCACCAATTCTTATTTTTCGAGATATATATGAAATAAATTAGAAAATTTATTTCTTTGATCCTATGGTTGAATTGATGATTATGATGAACTTCTATGATGATCATAAGCATGTTGGATAGTTGGATTGATCAATATTGGATTGATTGTGTTATGTTTAAAAATAGTCGAAGGTTTTGGCCATAAATAGAAATTTTTGATTTTGATGCTCTATACTTGATTTGATGATCAATGTGGGTTTAGATGATGTTAATAAGCATGTTTATATATTGAGTTAAATGTTTGAAGCATAATTGTTTCAAATTGTGGAAATTTCGAAATATCTAGGGTTTGAAATTGGAGCTCTTTGATTTAGATGTTAAATGATGAAATTGATGATATAATTGAGCTCATAATATTTAATTAAGTATGTGAGAATTTTGTTAGAATTTTTAGAGCTCAATTTCATAATTTTAAGAATTTTCAGCATTTAAAAATAAATTAAAAATAATTATTTAGAGCTTAAATTGATTAATTGAGATTATAATTAATCTCTAGAATATTAATTATACATGTTGAAATTTGAAATGGATAAAAATAAATAAATGTACCCTATTTATCATAAGGGCCGAATATATATATATATATATTAGGGTTTTTATTTTTATCCAATCAAATTAAGTGATTAAGCTATAAATATAGCTTATTAATTAAATTAACATGATTGGAAGTGATTAGAATGAAATTTGGATTTTAATTCTTAATTTATCAAAAGGACAGAAATATATATGTACAATAAAGCCATGTATTTGATTTTTAATGAAGAAAATAATGATAGAAATGGAATCTACATTAAAAATTAAGTGACATAGAATTTTTCGGAAATTTAATACAAAGTTTGAAATTTAGAGTTTCTAGAGTTTAAATTGCTGGATTAAGTCAATTTGGATCCGGCCGGCTTGATTAAGTCAATTTGGATCCGAAAAATTTGATTTACTCAAATTTGAACTCGATCAATTGGATTTATCCATTGAACCCGATCATTGGATTTACTCATTGAATTTACCCGAATTTGGACCCGATCATTGGATTTACTCGGTGAACTCGATCATTGGATTTACCCAATTTGGACCCGATCATTTGGAATTACCAGTGAACCCGATCATTGGATTTACTCGGTGGATTTACCCAATTTGGACCCGATCATTGGATTTACCCATTGAACCCGATCATTTGGATTAACTCGGTAAGGTCCGGCCCGCTCGATTTTTCCGGCCGGCTCGGTTTTCCGGCCGGCTCGGTTTTCCGGCCAATCAGTTTTCCAGCTCAGTTTTTCCAGCCAGCTCAGTTTTTTCCAGCTAACTTGATTTTCCAGTCAGCTTGATTTATCCAGCTGATCTTTGCTCAACTTGTTTTCAGTTGTTTTTTTTCGTAAACTCAAAAGTTAAAATGTTAGCTATTTTTCCTAATGATACGTTAATGATGAGTTTAAGTATTAATGATATGATAAGCTTAAGTGGTTAATGATGAAATATGTGATTATAAGTTTTTAAATGTGTCCTGAAGTTATAATCGATTAATTATCGATTAAGAAATTAAGTAAGAAAGAAAAAGAAATTAGAAAAGTTTAGTTTCTAATTGCCGAGAGAAAAATCCTAGAAAAGTCGGATTAAAGAAGAAAATATTAAATATAGCAGCGGTATTCCTTATTTTAATATTTAAACTTTTCTCGCTCTGATATTTAAATTAATTCTTAAATTGAAGGATCGAGCGGAATCATAAATTAAGGAAAAGCCGAGAAGTAAGCTAGTAGATAAAGTCGCCAGTTCAAGTGGGCTTTCTGAACTAAAGAAATAAAGAATGTAATATTATGATTATATATATGTGTGATGATTTTTAAAGTGATTGACTTGCCAATTTTTGAAGTTTCTGTATGATACCCTCTATCAAGGAAAGACGAATTCGGTCCTACTTAAGGTGGGATTTGTGTACACTATGTTGTAATCGGGAGCCTTCCTTTTTGGTGGGACGATTACAAGTGTTTGAGAAGGAGGCCTACTTCTCAACACTCAAAAGTTATAGTAGATGTGGTACATACATAAAAAGTATTTTGACTGCAGTCACTTATATGAAAGAAAAAGGTTTTGGCAAGGACAGGTTTGTTTTTAAGTATTTATAAATACTTGTGCTATGTTTTATGGCAAGTTATCAATCTATAGCTCTAAGCAGCAGTTTTCAATTATTTTTGGCATGTGTCCACTGAGTGCGAAAGTACTCAGCCCTGCATATTATTTCTAAAATGTGCAGGTTAGCTTGGATGGGAAAGGAGTGTGCTGGGCGGACTTTTGTTGTTGACCTTTTGAGATTTTTGTTGATATTGAACAGGGTTATATGTCTTCATACATATAACCAAAGATGTGTTATGTTTTTCCGCTGCAACACTCTGAACTTATTCAATAATTGTTGTCCTATTATGATGATTGAAACTATGACTTGATAAACTTTGTTTCCGTTGTTAAAACTCTGATACGAGATGGTGTTGTACTTTTGACCATTCTCGTTATTTTGGATTTTGAACGTAATCAATAAATTATTATTGATGCCGCTGTTAATATTTGATTCATTTTGAGTTTGCCTTGAAAGTATGATTCATTGTATGATTGATTTTGTTGGATAACTGGGTCGTTATCTTATTCTTTGGTTAATCATAAATTGTGTACGTCGTGGGACCCACCGGCTTGGTCATCTTCATTCTAAGTCGGGCTGCGATATTAATATACTGGTAAATGCTTTAAAGGTTGATGCGTTATTGATATGTTATTTGTACATGCATTTTTTAAATGAAGATATGCATAAAAAAACCTTATATGTTGGTGCTCCCTCTAAATAATTAAATAAATTATGTACATGCATTACGTAATTTAAAAAGATAACCCATTTTGAATAATTTTTTTAATTTTTTTTTTCTTAGATCACATTGTTTGGGATTTAACTGCATCATGATAAGTCAAGCAGTGATACCATTTGAGTTGAAATTTATATGATTTGCATAGTATGCCATATTATTGCATGCATGAAAGCATGGTGAATTGATGGTCATGGCCCATATCACTGATTCTTAACAAATAAACTATGAATATTAAAAGTGCGAATTTGATAAAAAAAAATGGTTGAAATATAAATATAAAGAAATTAGCAGAATATGATAATAATATCGGTGGAATTGAAATACCAAATCTATGTTTTATATCAAAAATAAGTTGGCAATGTTATGGTAATAATCTCATAATTATGGAACTTGGAGGTTACAATTGACGTATTTTACAATCTTATCATTCACCGCAATAATTGTATTGTAATTTTATGATTAATTATTGGCCATAGATCATAACGTATTAAAGGTTGAGATTTGTTCTTATTTCACATTTAAAAAGGTGTTCTTACTTGATCCACCATCTATAATATTGAGGAATTGGAGATTGTTGGCCAGCAAGATGCTGAGATGGAAAGAGCATTTGCTTGGTTCAAGGAGGTCGAATCAATTGTACCACCTGTCTATCAGGAGATGAGAAACAAAAAAGGACTTAGACCGAGAGACATGTTCTAGAAGGAGCATGTAGTAGTGTTAGCTAGAAGGGAAGAATATATGATGAAAAAATCAGAAGCTTGCATGGTTATTGGTACAGTTATTCTTACATTGGTGTTTGGTCTTGCTGTTGCGTCCCCTGGAGCATACAATAAAGAGATTGGAATTTCTATACTCTTGAAGAAAGGAGGGTTCACATCTTTCATCATATTTGAGTTCATGGCTTTCTCTAGTTCCGTCTTCTCCATCCTAGGCTGTTGGCACATCATATCATCCCAGCACAAAGATCACTACCGCATTTTTTTGATGATGGAAATCTTAAATATTCGTTGTGGCTTTTTTTGCTCGCGTTCGTATTCTCCATGGGTGCATTCTTGTCTGCGGTCACTTTGATCTTCCCCTTCACAGAGAAAGGCTCCTCACATTTCTTAAAGTTCCAATTTCCATCTTGATTTACATTGCAATTCTCTTTTGGGCTTGGCAGAGGGGAAACCGTCTACGAAATTATTCCTTAAGGGAGAGCAAGATCGAGTAAGTTCTAACTTTTGAATTAATATATATGTTGATTTTGTTGTATCGATCCTTATAACTCTCTTTTAATTTAATTTGTAAGGTTTGGATGGGGAACTTGTTATCTTTGGAAATGCTAAAATTCTCAACAGCAATATGGAGAGATGCTACTTCACTACACTGATGAAGTGCACAGTATCAGTATGAATGATACTTTTGCGTGTTAAACTTACTGTCGGCCTTGAATTTAAACTAATATATAGCATCTTAATCACTTCCTTTTTTTGTTGCTAGCTAATTGGATGACAATATTATATATTAATTGGCTGAAACTCTCTTGTAACTAGTCAAGCTTGCTTTATAAATTAATTCAACCATTTGAAATGTAACAAGCTGCTGCATTCTGCATGCCTATGATGAAATTAAAGTTCTGGAAACTAAAATAAACCTGCAGGAAAGATGTTTCATGTATTAGCAAAGATCTTTTTTACCTAGCTCTATGTTCACTTTTAAATATTTAAGATTTTAAGGCCCAACTTAATTAATTTGTCATAATTATCAATTCAGTATTTGGTGTAAGAGCTTAAAATTCTATATACAGCCTGCAGGTTTATTTTAGTTTCAAGAACTTTAATTTCATCATAGGCATGCAGAATGCAGCAGCCTTTTACATTTCAAATGGTTGAATTAATTTATAAAGCAAGCTTGACTAGATACAAGAGAGTTTCAGCCAATTAATTATTAATATTTAATATTGCCATCCAACTAGCTAGCAACAAAAAAAGGAAATGATTAAGATGCTATATATTAGTTTAAATTCAAGGCGGACAGTACGTTTAACACGCAAAAGTATCATTCATACTGATACTGTGCACTTCATCAGTGCAGTGAAGTAGCATCTCTCCATATTGCTGTTGAGAATTTTAACATTTCCAAAGATAACAAGTTCCCCATCCAAACCTTACAAATTAAATTAAAAGAGAGTTATAAGGATCGATACAGCAAAATCAACATATATATTAATTCAAAAGTTAGAACTTACTCGATCTTGCTCTCCCTTAAGGAATAATTTCGTAGACGGTTTCTCCTATGCCAAGCCCAAAAGAGAATTGCAATGTAAATCAAGATAGAAATTGGAACTTTAAGAAATGTGAGGAGCCCTTCTCTGTGAAGTGTGAAGATCAAAGTGACCGCAGACAAGAATGCACCCATGCAGAATACGAACGCGAGCAAAAGAAGCCACAACGAATATTTTAAGATTTCCATCATCAAAAAAATGCGGTAGTGATCTTTGTGCTGGGATGATATGATGTGCCAACAGCCTAGGATGGAGAAGACGGAACTAGAGAAAGCCATGAACTCAAATATGATGAAAGATGTGAACCCTCCTTTCTTCAAGAGTATAGAAATTCCAATCTCTTTATTGTATGCTCCAGGGGACGCAACAGCAAGACCAAACACCAATGTAAGAATAACTGTACCAATAACCATGCAAGCTTCTGATTTTTTCATCATATATTCTTCCCTTCTAGCTAACACTACTACATGCTCCTTCTAGAACATGTCTCTCGGTCTAAGTCCTTTTTTGTTTCTCATCTCCTGATAGACAGGTGGTACAATTGATTCGACCTCCTTGAACCAAGCAAATGCTCTTTCTATCTCAGCATCTTGCTCGCCAACAATCTCCAATTCCTCAACATTATAGATGGCTCTTCCAGCAGAATTCAAGAGGTTGTTTCCATCCTTGTCCAGTGGGATTGAATATAAATCCTTAGCATTTCCTGCTAATTTCTTGACCAGCTCAAGCATGTTCTCTTTTCTATTCAGGACAATCGTGTGCAATAACGAGTATCCGTCTGGGAAGACTTGTGATAGAAGTTGGGGGTAACTATGAGTAATCATAGTTACAAGATGGAGGTTGCCAACTTTTACTGCATCTTGTAGAAGTGGAGGAGTTTTAATTACCTCAACCACTCTATTCCTTCCCAAATATTGGATATTTTGCCAAAGAGTGGCAGCCAACAAATGAATGTCATCCTCCAAATTCTCATCATCTCTTAAATTCCAACCTAACATATATCAACAACTTTAAGTCATGCATGGCAGATAACTAATGGGATACTATTTTTTATGTGATATGATCATATACATTAGTTATTTATATTTATAAAAATTAGAAAATTAGATTAATATATTACATTCAATTAATTTATGTTTAATTATTAGGATTAGGATTCTAGTTGGTTAATTTACAACCTATATAAATGTTGGAATGTTGTTTGTTGTATTATTCAATCAATCAGTAATATTCAGCAATCGCGAGGATTTAAGCTTTTCACAAGCTTCTAGCAAATTCATTTCATTAGAGCTAGCTTTTTCACGAGCTTACAGTTTTTGTTGAGATTACTCGGGGTTGGATATATATGATCATTATTGATAATTATATCTGATGTTATTGAGGAAGAAGAAATATTACCTACAGTGACAGTTTTTGTTGTTGATTTTTCTCTCTCGATGCATCAATTCGAAGGTGTTGATGCATTTGAATGTGGTAAAGAATTGAAGTAGATGAAAGAGTTGAAAAGATTGTGAATTTTCACAATCAACCAGTTGGATTGGTTATTTATAGTGTACTGTATCTTTTATAATCTCAACCTTTAGGATAATTTGGCTTTGAAGGATGAGAGAGTTATTACGATCATCCTGCATCGTTTATTAAGCTATTTTGCTTAAGTTTATTGTTAGTGTTTTGTTAATTATTATTGCTTATGGTGAGTTATAAAGCTTGTAATTTAGGCCTTTTATTTCCTAAGAGTTTACTAGTTAGTATAACTAGTCATGATATATCTTATTTTTTGATTAGTCAAAGAAAAACTATTATCTTATGAGAATTCTAGAGTTCATGAAGCAGGTTCGTTTCAGGTCTCACGATACAAGCAATATGAATGTTATTTGAAATAGTGTTATTTTTTGTTTAAATCATCACAACGTTTGACCCAATTTGTAAATTCTACGCCATCTTCAAAAACACTCCAAACAAATACACAACCTATAAATTGTAGCAATTAAGTACAACACAAAGTAAATTTGTGTTGTAATTACTACGAATTCAAAAGTTGTGTGTTTGTTAGCAAAGGTTTGAATCAAAATTGGTGATTTAAATAACAACTAACCCCTTGAAATATTAAGATTTAGAGATTAATTATACATAGCTAGGAACTACCTGTTGAGATATCCATTTGAGCCAAGACATGCAAAGCTGTTCGATCATCATCACCCTTCATCTCGGCCAGACTCCCTTTCTTTTCCAATATTTTTGAAGCCACACCTAATTAATGAAGAAGATAATATATATAAATAAATGAAAAGAAAGATCCTTGAGTTGTAAACAATTGTATAATGATATCGAAGAGAGAGGAAAGAGATAGCATTGTACCAAAAGTTTTCCTGTCTATGGCAAGTAGCAAAAGCTCAAACCATTCTACTTGTGTTATACCATCCAGGCTCAGAAAGTATGAAACTAGTTCAATGTGTCCGTAGGAAACGGCAAGTGTCAAGGGCGTCGTCTCATACCAGCTCTGTAGTTGGAGTAGAGATGGATTGGTCTCCAACATGCGACGACCAACTTCAGTCGTCCCTTCTATAGCTGCATAGCAACACACCGTGTAGCCATGCCCATCATGGAGCTCTAATGCATCTGGC
Organism: Agastache rugosa; assembly: GCA_031470985.1. Classification (NCBI taxonomy): domain Eukaryota; kingdom Viridiplantae; phylum Streptophyta; class Magnoliopsida; order Lamiales; family Lamiaceae; genus Agastache; species Agastache rugosa. The sequence continues at coordinate 22,510,749 of CM062607.1, forward strand.
CCCGTCCATCTCAGTAGTTCCAAAACGAGCTCTGCGTGTTTCCTTGAATGGGGCCAAGGACGTGTTGACTGTTGATTATATTTGTTATTCAATCAATCCCTTAAGTAATTACATGTCCAAGTAACAAGACTAACAATCTGATTAGAAAATTGCAGTACTAGTGTATGTGCAACGCGCATCGCAGTGAGATAAGCGTGATAAACTTATAATTTATGCATCTCATCAAGGCACGCATCTCATTTTATGTATCATTCATTTGCTTTTAGGTCCAGTTGGAAGGGGCGCATACAAATTTAATTTGATTTAAATATATATAGACTTATAATGATTATAAAATAAATAGATTGATAATTGTGTGTTTGATACCATATGATTAAAAAAAAATCGGCTATAGTTAGGTCTTTAGGATATTACTGCCTTATTGGATTTCTATTTTTTTTTTAAAGAGAATTACAAAGATATATAATCTTTAGAAATCTTGGTTTAAAAATAACATATTGAAAGTGAAAATAAAATTATAGTTCAATGATTCCTTAAAAAAAATTAGTTGAATGATCTATTGATAAGGTAAATTTTAAGAATTTATAAAAATTAGTTTTTGAAATGCTTCGTGATTATTATACATTAAATTTAAAAAAAAAACAAAATTAATGACCTCTTTATATATATATATATATATATATATATATATATATATTAATTTTATAGGGAAATACCAATTACTTTAAATCATATCTGCAATTAACATTTGTGTTGCTAAGAAACATGTATTAACAATATTTACCATAAGGACGAATTCTCGTCGTAAAAAAAACGTTGTCAAATTAATTAAAATTCAAATATTTTGAGTTGAGCCGATCTTGAATTTGAATTTAAATTTGAGATAAATAGATCGGATTGAGCTCGATATTTAGCGAGTTGAGCTCGAGCTTGGACTTGTTCGGCTTGATTTATTTACACTCTAAAAACAATTAGTACTACCTCCGTCCCATTATTCTTGTCTTATTTCTTTTGGGCACGAGTATTAAGGAGAAGAGTGTTTAAAGGGTAGAAAGATAGAAAGTGGTGGAGCCCATAACTTTTTGTGAGAGAATCATATTTCCTTTTATGGAAACAGGACAAGAATAACGGGACAGCCCAAAAAGGAATACAAGACAAGAATAATGGGATGGAGGGAGTAGCTTTTATTTGCCTAGAACGGAAACTGGGTAGATCTTATATACTAGGGTTAATTTGCCTAAAATACACAACCTTTTTCGAATTTTGAAATTTAACATGACTTTTAAAAATTCTCTGTAAATACACCACCTTTACATCTGTTTGAATTTTGACACGGCGAGAACCTCCGGCGACAGACGTGGCAATTTTTATTTGACGTGTCATTTTTTAATTGACATGGCATTTCATGTTTGACGTGGCTATATGAATAGAATGGAACGATATCGTTTTAGCAATTTGAACAGGGGCCATCGTATAATTTTCAGAATATTTGAGGTCATTTCATTCATCATCGTAACAATTTTAAAGATATCGTTTTTCTCATCAGAAAGAACTTCTACATGTACAATTTCGGCAGCCACATCAAATGCAAATTTGGGAATTTTGGAATTCATGTCAAAATTCAAACGGATGTAAAGATGGTATATTTATAGAGAATTTTTAAAACTCATATTAAATTTCAAAATCCGAAAAAGGTGATGTATTTTAGGTAAATTAACCTTATATACTATGTCGTGTTTAGAGTGCCCGCGACAACGAGTCATAAAGTTGAAAGAATGTGTGCACAATTGTGGTTGGGGGAGTTGGAGAAAGAAAGAAAAATGCATTGGCCCACGTGGCAGGTGACGGAGGACATTATATTTTTGAAATTCGACTCTATGAATACTTAGTGGCAATCTAGTTATTTTTCTACATCAAACTTCTGTTCCATTTTGGACAAAGTTAGAGTTGTTAAGTGGGCGGGTCCGATCCAATACAATCCAAACTTGATATGGGTTGGGTTCGTTGAGAAAATGGTGCAGGTTGGATTCGACGGATTTTTAAAATGGGTTCTATATGGGCCTTTTTTCAAGTGCGGTCCGGAACTGTTTTAAATTGTTCAAATACCCTATATGCACACATAGTGGTAGTGACACTAATTCTAGTAAAGTTGAATAAAGGGAGCAACTATTGTTCTATAAATAAGGTGTCTAACAAATTGCGTAAGCAAGGAAATCCTGGTTTTCAATCTACACACATACGGTATCAATACAATAATTTATTGTCATAGAAAAGTAACTAATTATTTATTGTCTTGTGAACATGACGTACATTGGAAAAATTCGACGCTACCCAAAAATTCAGAAATAAAAAATTCAAGGACAAATAACGTAACCATGAACATACTAGCTATAAACATTGATTATATCAGTTGATCATTGACTTATTGAATTTTTTTTTAAAGAGTCGAGCGAGGGGAATCGAAGGTCTCATAGTGAGCTAAAAGACATTAATGGTGCCACAATCATTATCTATAAATTAAAATCCGAAACGAAGGCGAAGACCAAAAAAAAAAAAAGTCAACGATCAACGGTTGACCGTTGACCGTCAACGTTGATTAGATCGGGTCGCGGGTCGACCCCGGATACACCGTGGAGATGCTCCACGGGAGTGTGACTCTCTCTCTCTCTCTCTATATATATATATATCTCTTTAGAGTTCAACGAACTAACCTGGAGAAATTGGATTTTGACAATCTACAGGAACTGTACTTGGTCCTGCTCCAAATTCTTGTGCGGGAACAATTTCATGATGAGCAGACGATGATGCGGCTGAATTATCCATCCAAATTCCAACTTCAACCAAGACTAATGTTCGTTCTGCAAACACACACACAAGCAAAACACATGTAAGTTACATGTATAGTTTTGTAATCTTCCAGATTAAAAACATATATAACTTGTTATTATTGGTGTTTTAGTATATATTTGCATTCTTAAAGATATAATTAAATTGCAAATCTCTAATGACTAGAGTAGATTTCTCGTTTAATATTTAACCCTGCAACCTGGGTGCATTTCTAATTAAAAGCTAGCCCTCTGAATTAAATAATTAATGGAGTTTCATTTTTCTATAAATTATTTACATTATAACAATAGCGTCGTCCCCTACGTACCTCTTATGCACAAACAAAACCAACACACACACACACACACAGATATATATATATATATATATATATATATATATTCATATTTAAATGTTGGATCTTCCATCATAACACAAATCAAACTTAAACAACACAAATCATTTATGTACGTAGTTGGCCACGGAGGATCGGATCACAAATTAATTCACTAATTTCACAAAATCTCTCTCTCTCTCTCTCTCTCTCTCTCTCTCTGTGTATATGTATATATTTGTTTGTGGATATCTGATCTAATTAACTTTTGAAATATGACAAAACTTTTAGGAAACCGAATGAGTGTGTGTTTGTATGTGTGTGTGTGAGAGGGGGGGGGGGGGTTCTTCATTTTTCTATATATTGATGTTTCTTGTTCATCCTCATTCCACTAGGTATATATCTTCCATTTTTATGTAAAAAACAGTACATTTTTAGGAGATCGATCCTATTGCATGAGATATCGCATCTTGCACTTAGCTAAGAAATTAGGACATCGAAACACAGACATGGATATATATACTATACATATTTTGTTTAGATTTAGGAGCAAAAACATGTACAATTGATCATTTTACCTTACCTTATCCAGATGAACAAACTTTACACAGAAGATGAGGAATTAGCTAGCACATCTTCTGCAGAAACACAACCAATATAATTAATTGGATATTAAAATTCAAATGTCGAACCTCCATTATAACAATACAAATCAAACTTAAACATCATTTACCTACGTAGTTGGCCGTGAAGGAACACAAATTCTCCAACTTCACAACTCTCTCTCTCTCTCTCCCTCTCCCCTCTCTCTATATATATTTTTTCGTATCTGGATGTTTAATGTAAAAGGTCTAAAAAATTGTAGAACTTTTGAAATATTAGAGAACCTTTAGGAAACCGGGTGAGTGTGAGTGTGTGTGTGTGTAAGAGAGAGAGAGAGTGTGTGTGTGTGTTTCATCTCATTTTAATTTCAACGTACGTTAATCTGCTTTTCATTTAATGTTACTATATACAGATTTCTTTTTATAGATGATTCTTGTTCGTCCTCATACCACTCTGCATCTTCCATTTTGATGTATAAAACATAACCCTTTTTGGAGATACGTACTACTTGGTTGTGTAAAGAAGCCCTGCTGCAGCGTTGCTAGGCACATGGGAACATTTTTATCATTATATATATTGAACTTTATATTTATTTATTTATCAATTGTTTTTGCATTCCACAATTCAGTTTTAATTATCAAATATATCGTACGTATATCACAACATGATACTCCATTTCTCTACTGTCACATTTATTTTTTTACTCGAAAAAAATTCTAAGATGTGAAGTTTGTAAGAAAATTCTTCAAATTAAATAATTATATAATATATATGACAAAGGAAATCTGAAGTTTGTAATGAATTATAAAGATGTGAAAATATGTATAAAGGGTTTGTAACTCGTAAAATTTAAATTGAACTATTAGAGATAAATAACTAGCTAGCATATATGTAATTTTAATTTTAAGGATTATTAATTTGTATGTTCATCACTTAACTTCGGTTACTAATATATCACGCATCCTCCATGTATACGACGAGATGATGATAATACAACTTCTCATAGTGCGCAAAATATCAATGATTCAATTTGAGAGAGAGAGGGGGGGGGGGGGGGGCAAAGAAGGTGGACATGCATGAAAAATACATTTCACATAATTAAACCTTAATCTTAAACGGCCTAGTAATGGGGAAATGCAAGTAGATTTTCGCTTCAAGAAATAATGGATGAGATTAAATGTATTGATCTTGCATTTAGCAAATTAGGAACACAACTGACAAATCATGTGTGTCATGTCATTATCGTATCGTTACGAAAAGATAAGAGCAAACACGAACACAGTTTGTTAAAGGTTTATTTGACACGAACGAACATGTACAAATTACAAAAATACAGACACGAAACAAACATGATTTTGTACATGTTGACATGATACGGTAACATAAATTCAAATCCTAATAATAATAATAATAATAATAATAATAATAATAATAATAATAATATTGTGTTATACGGAAACAACATCAATACAAATATGACAATATTATCATGTTAGATGAACACAATGACACGGATGACACAAACATGACATGAAAATATTATCATGTTCTTGTTGTGTCGACACAATAAAAATACAAACACGATGTATAATATTGTACAATAACTTTGTGTGAATTTGTGTCTTGTCGCCCTAATTTGGACCTCTAAATACCATCAATGTATGTCTCAAATCTTCAAATGCAGAGAGAGTTAGTTAGAATGGTTAACGTTAGTGTTAAATGAATTTTTTTGTTTTTTGATATGGGGAGGGGCGGTGGGGTTTGAACCCTAGACCTCACTGCTTACAGACTGAAGTCGTACCATTTGGATGTCCCCTTGAAATATTAATTCTAATTTAGTGTGTGTATATATATATATATATATAAGGTGTGGATCGGTAGGAACTCATTCTTATATGAGTCCGTATGAACCATGCATTTTTATAACTTCGAAAATGCACAAAATGCAGTACTTTAATGCACAAACATAGCAAATCAATTTTTTTTTCGTCTCCGATTTTAATTTATAAATAATGATTGTGGCAATATTAATGTCCTTTATCTCGCTCCGAGGCCTTCGCGACTCTTAAATCAAAACATATGTTTATGCATTAAAAATTGCAATTTGTGCATTAACTTGTGTGATAAAAATGCATGGTTCGGACTCATATAAAGATGAGTTCCTATGGACTCATATAAAGATGAGTTCATATATGATTATCTCCTTATATATATATATATATATATACATATATATATAGTAACTTATATCATGTACTACATTGATTGATAAAGTATGTAGAAGCAATCCAAAGACAACCAACAAAATTATACAAATATGACGCTGTTAGATCTAATTGATCATTATATCCTATGAATCACCTATAATTATCCTACTACACAAATATCCACGCACAAATAAACATATATATAACCTATAAGCTAGCTAGCAATCTTTGAGTTTGTGGGCTTGGTTATAAGCCACACCAACTCACACTACTTATTCGACGTATGATTTTCCCCAATTTTTCTTTTGATATAAATACACTCCAACACAAATCTGTTTATAGTCATTTTCTGGGAAGATAGATCAGATTCAAAGATTTGAGTATTTAATTTTTTGGATTTCGTTCACATCCCAAAATGTGCTTAAAATAAAGAAGTGCTTAATTTATTAGACATCGCATTCTTACTTATACCCTAAAAAAAGTTTGCGTATTCTTTTTTTCTCTACATATAACTCTGCAAGGAATATCAGCATCAGATTACACTATACCCAGGATCTGAATTCTGAACAAAGAAAAAAAAAAAACAGACTTAAATAAATCCTATTGGCCATCTGAAAAAGCACATACTTAATAAAACATGTCCTATTTTCATTAATTGTACTTTGAAAGAGAGAGAGAGAGAGTCAAACAAGTTAAGTAGACCTTCCCTTTTGATTGTTTGAAGAATCTGCATGCATGATAGGGACATGGGAAACGAATAAATAAAGTAATAAATAACTTCTTAAACATCATTAAATGGATTCATGCAAAGACTACTTGTAGAAAGAAAATAAAGCCGAGAGAGGAAAAGTTTTGACCTTGTGATACATAATCTTTTTAATAATTATAGCTCTGGAAAGAATATTTGGTATGATACTCTTGTATAATTACAACACGCGAGTGTTTTCGGGGACATCCAAGCGGCAATAAATTTTGTTTGTGAAAAGAGAGGTTCGGATTCAAGCTCTGCCGATCCCCTTCCCCATATCAAAAAATAAAACTAAAAAAAAAATACAACACGCGACGCGAGTGGCCTAGGGTCTGAACAAGATGACAACAGAAAAAAAAAAATTAAAATCCTATTGACCATACTGTACTGGAAAGCCACATAATTAATAAATATGTCATATTTTCAATTAGCATTTGAATAAAAAATATATCTAATGGTCAGAGTCAAAAAATTTAAAGGCCATCAATAATATTTAGTTTCATGTAATATTAATTGACTAATCAAATTTGTTGTTTATCTTTTTATTAAACTGTTTGCTATTTATTTAGGGGTAATCTAAGAGCATCCACAACGGCGCCCAAAAGGGATGGCCGCTCGTTTCGGCGCCCAGATCAAGAGGAGGGCGGAGGGAGGAGGGTGCCAGAGCGAGCATCTAACAAGGTGGGCGGAGGGATGGCCGGGGAATATGGTGGCTTACGATTGAGTAACGGATTAGTCGTTGTCCATTTTCAAACGGTTATCCAAATTTGACTAATCAAATTTGTTGTTTATCTTTTTATTAAACTGTTTGTTATTTATTTAGGGGGTACTCTAAGAGCATCCACAACGGCGCCCAAAAGGGGTGGCCGCTCGTTTCGGCGCCCAGATCAAGAGGAGGGCGGAGGGAGGAGGGTGCCAGAGCGAGCATCTAGCAAGGTGGGCGGAGGGATGGCCGGGGAATATGGAGGCTTAGGATTGAGTAACGGATTAGTCGTTGTTCATTTTCAAACGGCTAAAAAAAATTATTTATTTTTATTTAATTCCTAATTTCTATCTATAAAATCTATCCCCTATTTCACTTCATTTTCACACCTTTCTCTACATTTCTCTCTCAATTTCTTCTTTATCTCCATTTCTTCAATTTTTAGCTACAAATGGATCTTAATTGGCCTTGGTTTAATCCTACTGAAGGTATAAAATTTAGGTCTGAATAATCCAAATTACTTCCTAAAATCCAACCTCCATCCCTACAGAACATCTCTACGCCTACCCCCCAACCGTCCTCAATTTCCGCCGGGTTTTGGCTATGTGCCTCAATTTTCACCGGGGGCTTTCTTCTTGTTTCCTCAGTGTCTCCTAGCGACTTCGCATAGGCCGTCAATTTGGACTTGTCAGACGATGATGTCAACGTGGAGGATGAGGAGCCCCTTGTTACTTCTACACCCAAGAAAAAAGGCAAAGAAAAAGTCACCAGGCATGTCTTGAGGCGGTGGACGCGGGAATAGACGATGTGGCGGCGAGGGACCACAACTCTACAACGAGCCCAAGACGGAATGCTTGGCTCGTTGTTGGGTCGACATTAATCACGATCCTATTGTGGGCAAAGCTAAAAAAAAGGCAAAATATTGGGAACGAATCGTTGAGCACTACAACATTATCCGCGCAGAGGGAACTCCCTAGATAAATGATTCAAAATTATGCCACCATTGGCAGGGGCATAGCCAGAAAATATTAGTGGAGAGGGCTTCACTATATTTTTTAAATTTTCTCCAAGATATATAAAGAATATATTATTAAAATATAATAGTAACAACAAGATATAAATATTTCATATACTAAAATTTATCTGATACATTAAATCCCAAAAATCAAAACAATGTGAGTTTTTTAAGTTTAAAAAATTGTATTCTATTAAAAAAATTAAAAACACATTCTTAATAAAAGAAGTGCTACTTCTGTTTACTATTTAACTTTAATTTATCTTCTTTTATATCCTTGGCCCACAATTATTTGAGTATTACTTTAATTTCATCCCTTCTCTTCTTTCTTATTCAAATTTACGCAACCGTCATCGTTTTCACCTCTGCAAATTTTTCCGTTAAGCTCAGCTCCCATCTTTACAGAAATTGCTCCCTCTATTCGCCAGAGTTAGGATGGGCTGACCCCAATTATTCACCATAGTATAAAAAAAATTTGGTGTGGTCTTGAGCCAACCCAAGCCCAAGCATGGCTCCGCCCCTGACCATTGGAAGCAACTGTCGAGGCGTTGGTGCTCTTCCAACAACTTTACAACGAATGTTACTTCCAATATCATAGCAGCGAAAGCCGCGAAGACATTGTGTCGAGGGCACTAGGCACATGGCAAACCAACTCCAGCCAACCATTCAGGTACTTGGAGACTTGGAAGATAGTGAAGGATACGCCGAAGTTCCAATATGTTATCCTATCTTCCAGGAAAATCCTCGACAATGTCGGCAAGTGAGCAAAGACGAGAGCTACACTACTACAGCCTCTGTGAGCACTCCGAGCTTGGCAACTCTCACAATTCACCATAGACGAACTCAGCACAAAGCTAGATACGAAAATAGTTATTTAGAGTTTCATACCTTCAGTGCAGGGAGGAAGAAATCGGGGATTTGTTTCATATTTAGGACAAAGGATGGAAATGCAGAGGCACCGTCGCCGTCGACAACGGACAGCGGTGAGTTCAGGACGAAGAGGAACAGCTGCATTGCTGTCGACAATGGGCAGCGAGATGCCCAGATCAGAGAGAAACAAGCAGTTCCATTTTTTTGATAATTTCAGGGTTTTTTCGAGGGCAATGAAGGAGGCATCGTGACAGTGGTGAAGAACAGTAGCGGCACGACGTCGGGAAGGCCGCACCGTCATCGGCGGTGAAGCCAAAAGCGGCGATGGCAATCCGATGCGCGGCGGAGCAGAAGAGAAGACTTGATAAAAAAAAACTTTAAGATTAATGTGAGGGAATTAGAAATTTTAGGAATTTGATAGAATAATTTTTAATTTTTAATTTTTTGTATAATTAATTTAGACTAGTGTTTCAAAAACCTCTTGTTTATTGAACTAATTGACAACAGGTATATAACCTATTGTCTATAGGGTCGTATGAAGATAACAGTTTATGCGGACTCCTTGTCTATTGTGTTAATAAACAACTAAGATTAAAACCTATTGTCTAAAATTAAAAAAATGCGGTGATAGACAACAGGTTAATTTTAGAATCTATTGTTTTTAAGTGTACATTTTTTTGGTTAAAGACAGTAGGTTTGGCTACGACGGTTGTCTATATATAGTAATGGATCAACACATTCACTAAATCTATTGTCTAACTTTATGTTGTCTAAATGCGAAATTCTTGTAGTGGAGCTTGGGCACTCCGAGATCAGGAATTCTGAGTATGGGCACTCCAAGCAGCTGCGAATTCATCTCGGGGAGCAGTCACTGCACGGCCAATGGGTACAAAAAAGGCAAAGGCGACAGCAAGAGGAAAAAATAATGTTGAGTCCTCTTCGCATACCGCCGATTTAGAGGAGAGGATGGCAATAATAAGTGCTCATATGGAAACGTCGATTCACTACTAGATCCTCACGAGACACACAAGGGACATGCCGCCCAATGTGCTCCAAAACCCCTTGAGTATTGTGACTACCTCAAGGTCAAATTAGGCATCAAACAACTCCCATAATTTGTTTTTTAATTTTCTTTGCAATGTTTTATTTATTTTATGTTTTTTAATTAATGTAATATTTTTTTCAATATAATAAATTTGCATTTTAAAAATAATTGTTATTCAAATAAAATTAATTGTAAAATGAAAAAAAAAAAAAGGTAAGCCCTTCAAGTTTGGTGGGCACCAATGTAGGCAAATTAAGAGTGTCCATTTGAGCCCACAAATAATACTAATATAATGGTGTGTCCTTCAAAATGGAGGGCACCATTGTGGATGCCCTAAGAGCACCCACATGAGTGGATGCTCATGGATGGGCGGAGAAGATAGCGCCCTCCATGCGAGCGCGCTCACGGTAGAGCGATGGTAGAGGGTAGGGGTGCATAAACGGGTATCCATGGATACCCTACCCGTTTTTTCCGAGTATCCGTACTCGCATAAGCTAGAATTTAATACCCGTACCCGTCCCGTTTTAGCAAACCGGGTATCCAATACCCGGCCGGGTATACCCGACCCGGGTAACGAATACCCGGTCTACCCGTTTAAAAAAAAAAGACAGCTCCATTTTTCATGTATTGAATCACATCTGTCTGCATCAGTAGACATAAAGAATCTTAAAAGTTAAAACAATCATTTTCTTCTATTTTAGCTTCAATAACAGTATGCATAATCGTGGATAATAATTTAATGATGCAAGAAGTTGCTAATTCTTTAATTATTTCAAGGAATGTTTCATATAATTTATTAAGCGCTACCAAAGAAAGAAATGCAGCACTAGAAAAAGAAGATAATGACATACCTCTACTTCTTCCTCCTGCAGTTGAAACTCTAGACTTCGCTTAACGGAACGAAGGATTGCATCAATTACCAACTGCAGAGATGATATTTCACTCCTCCCTCCTAACTCGAAGGATGACACACTTCCAGGGACCTAAAATATTGAAATCTGCCAACAACTCAGAGTTTAAAAAATAAGCATCAAGTCTGTTGCTCATAGATGTAAAAGAATAAAAACTAGAGAAAGAATAAAAGTTCCCACCTTGCAGCAGCAGGAAAGCGATTTGAGGGAGAGGCAGCGAAGCTGGAGGAGCATTGCGGCGGCGACAGCGACACCACGACAGGGATGAAGAGTGCTGCTATGGGCGACACCACGACGGGACGAGCGGTGGCCGGTGGCGGGCGTGTGACGGCGTCGGCCGTCGTGGATCGAGGAGGCGGACGGGAGAGAAGATGGATGAAAATTGAAAAGTTTGAAAATTGAATTGAAAGTTGAAACTGTGGGAGGGACGGACTACGGAGGGTGGCGTGGCTGGGGAGTGGGGAGTGAATGTAATGGTGGAGTATAATATAATTGTATAAAACTATTTTTTTTTTAATAATATAATTATTTTTTGACCGGGTATTGACCGGGTACCCGAGACCCTAACGGGTATACCCGGTACCCGGAATTTTGAAAAAACTAATACCCGTACCCGGAAATTACGAGTATTGGGTACCCGTTACCCGGCCGGGTACGGGTAGGGTACGGGTTACCCGAAAACCCGTTTTCCGTTTATTCACCCCTAGTAGAGGGTGGAGTTGTGCCCTTTTGCGAGCTGTGGCGGAGGGAGATAGTGGATGAGGTGGCAGCTTCTGATTGGACAACGGATTAGCCGTTGCCCATTTAAACCGTTGCAATTTTTTTTATTTTATTCCTAATATTTAGTTATATGTATTATCCCTATTTCTGTTCATTCTCATACCTATCTCTATTTTTCTCAAGTTTCTTTCTTCGTTGCATTTTTTACCTTCATTTCTCCATTGAATCATGTCGGGCGATGACCGTTTTCATAGAAAAATGGAGGAAAATAGGTCGGGATTAAATTTCTAAATTTTCATGTTTTTTTTATTAATGTAATTTTTTATTTCAATTTAATAAAATTTGAATTTATAAAATAATTATTATTTAAATTAGTAAATAAAATTAATTATAAAATAAAAACATAAAAAAATGGGTAGTGCCCACCAAATTTGGTGGGCACCATTGTAGACAAAATATAAAGATCTACTTGAACCCACAAAAACTAATAAAATAATGGTGTGCACAACCTTTTTGTGTCCACCATTGTGAATGCTTTAAGAGCATCTCCAATGGAGCCCTCCCAATAAGAGGGCTCTCCATTATTTAAGAACGGAGTATTGAAAGAGGGCCATAGTGGGCTCTCTTGTTTTGCTCATAATAGTGGCCCCCACTCTAAGCCATTTTATTTTAATATTAAAAATTCAAAAAAAAAATTGATTAGATAAGAGAGAGCTCCAACTCCGTCCACCCTCTCCGAATGGTCGGAATTGCGCCCTCCATGGTGCGCCCATGAAGGGCGTCATCGCCTCCCACACTCCACATGGAGGCACTCCATCGAACGCCCACCGTGGGCTAGTGGGCACCGTTGGCGTTGGAGATGCTCTAATTAATTTGCTTGACCTTTCTTGCATAAAACATGAGGTCTAGAACTCTCACTTTTCCCTCCACATAAAATTGCACACGAAACAAAACATAACAACAAAGCAAATAAGTTTCCTGCAAAAATTTCTATTAATTCTACAAATATAACAATAAATAAAGATATAAATAGTGATAATAATATGGTGTTAGAAATAGCTAATAATCTATACCTATTATAAAAAAGCGGATTCTTACAAAATTGGGTTTGGCTAATATATCCCTATTATTATGTTTATTTTAAGGGCAATAGTGTAAATCTATATTAAATTTATTATAAACTTAATAAATTAATAATAGTACTACTCCTACTACAACTCAACTTAACTCGTACAATAACTCAAAAGTGGAAAAAAAAAGACAAACATAAATTTTGAGAATTATGTTAAGATTTATTAGGATATTAATATAGTTGTATATTAATTTTGGTAAAAGTTTATGCTTTTATTAAGTTAGCAATTTAATAATTATTTTTTCTAATAATTAACATGTTGTCTTTATTGTTAAATTTCATCTTTATATTTCAATCTTTTCTCTTTATCACTAAAATATCTCTTCACAAAATTTTATTTTATATTTTATTTAATTTATTTATGTAATTTATTATACTTTACTGTTCTTATTTTTTGATAATTTTTAATCGAGTCATATTAAGACGAGTACCATCAAGCTCAAGCACAATTCATTTATTAAAGAAGTTATTCAAGTTTAATTGTATAGAATAGTCACTACAAAAAACACTGCATTTACCGAGGGAATTACCGAAGGCCACCATATCTCTCAGTAATTCCCGACGGAAAAAATACGGATCGGCTGAAAATTATTTACCAGATCTACCGAGGGATTTACCGACGGAATTTCCGTCGGTATTGGTACCGAGGGAAATATCCCTCGGTAAATGCTTTTAAATTAATTTAAAAATAATGAATTAATTTACCGAGGGATTTACCGACAGAAATTCCGTCGGTATTATTACCGAGGGAAATATCCCTCGGTAAATGCTTTTAAATTAATTTAAAAACAATGAATTAATTTACCGAGGGATTTACCGACGGAATTTCCGTCGGTATTATTACCGAGGGAAATATCCCTCGGTAAATACTTTTAAATTAATTTAAAAATAATGAATTAATTACCGACGGATTTTGTCCATCGGTATTTGTACCGAGGGAAATATCCCTCGGTAAGTTTATGTTCGAAATTTTTAAAAAATATTTAAGTTACCGTGTTGCGTGGTATTTCTCATTCATCCTCTTCCGCCCTAATTCTGAAAATCCCCAATCCATCGGGAAGACTCTGCCGTCGCGGTCCGTTTCGCCTCCGTTTGGCTCCGGTAAGTTGATCTCTCACCTCTCTCTCTCCTTCTCACGTACTCTAGATCTTTCTTTCTCTCTCTCATTCTTTTTCTCTGTCTGCCGCCGCTCTCGCCTGATTCCCCCGCCGACCATCCCTGCGGTCTCCTGCCGCCGCACATCCCTTCAAGTAAGGCTCTCTCTTTCTATCTCTCTCTCATCTCTCTCTCATCTCTCTCTCTCTCTTCATTTCTCTCTGACTTGCTTCCTCCCAGCTCTCTCTCTCTCTGTCTCGCCGTCAGCCTCCCTATCGCGCCGCTGCAACCCTGCCGGCTTGCTTCTCACTCCGATCAATTAAGGTAATTCTTTTTTTCCCTAAAGTATCGCGTTAGAGATAAATGTTTGTGTTCTATTTCTTCCTCTGTCGACTGCCATGCGGTCGTTCTGCTTACGTAGTTTGGGGATTTTGGTTCATTTGTTTCATTTTGCGTTCTTCACTGGTGACACGTGATGTTGTCGTTGCTAGTTGTTTAATTAAGCTTTGGAATTGATATTTATTGTATTTTGGGTTGATATTTGTATTTATGAGATTATATAGATTTATGCTGCATTCTTCTTCATAATGTCTGTTAATTCTGTGAGTGGGTGCCGGCCTCTGTAATTATATATGTGTGCCTTTGATTTTTTTAAAGATTGGCTATGACGAAATTTGTTTTTAATTGGGTGATTTTTTAAGTGTGTATAAGTAGAAATCACAGAGGATTGTGTATACTTCGTCTTCTGCACGCGTATATGGTCGCATACCCAAGGGTTGTTGAAGTCTTTGTGTGGATATGACCCTGTTCATACAGACTATATCTGTGAGTTGTAAATAAAATAGTAAAAATCATTTCAAAAGTTGAATCTTTTTCTTTTAGTGGTGCATTACTTATTGATTTTGAACTTGTCTTGGTTTCTGGACATCTTTGAATATTATCATATATCGAATTAAGTGAATATAGAATGTGTAGTTTCAATTTATTAGAATGAACGAATTATAAATATAATTTATATCTGTATGATGCGAGGTGATGAATTATATGAACAAGAAAGCTTCAGATGCACTTTCCCAGGTTCTTAGAGATGTAAATGAACATCCTATGGTTAGACATGAAGCAGCTGAAGCTCTTGGTTCTATTGCAGGTTCAGCTTCTCTATATTCTAGTACACGTGCATATAGAAGTTATGATTGATTTATAATGCAATTTATGCTACCTAGTTTATGACAAGTTCATTACGATCCTGCCTGATTGCCATAGCATACCTTAACACATAGACTGCTCTAGTCCAACGACCACCTAGTGGCAATTGCCATAGCATACCTTAACACATAGACTGCTTTAGTCCAAATCTAATTCATATTTCAACTTCATTTTATATATATCTTGATACTATTCTTATCTTGATACTATTCTGTTGCAGTACCTTTTCATGCAGACGCCTCAAGTCGAACAAGCTTCGTGCTAAGTTGAAATCTTGGTTTTCAACTATACTATATTCCCCCAGCTGTTGAAGATCCAACTTCTTATCGGGGCTTGAGAAAAGAGATGCACATTAAAGAGATCCAACTTTTTATTTGGAATATTAAAAACAACTTTGAAATATTTGCTTATTTTGTAAACTTTGTATGATTTATTTATTTTGTAAACAACTACTATCTACCTACATTAATGTTGTCAAAGAACATACTTTATTATTATATATGACTCGTTATTGTATTAGTTGTTATGATATGTTTGTTTGGGATGATTGAGCAAGTAAATGGGTCGAAAATGGATACAACTAATACATAATTAATATTAAAAAAATTACAGAAGAATACTGAGGGAATACCGACGGATGTGTGTATAGGAGGACCCTGTCAATATCGAGGGATTTTCTCTCGTTAATTACCGACGGAAATTGCCCTCGGTATTCCTTCGGTAACTTTGTTCAATTGACGAAATCCAAAAATGGAAATTTACCGACGGAAATGATTCCGTAGGTATTTACTGACGGAATATCCCTCGGTAAAAGTGCTCCCGATGAATTTCGTCGACAACAAAATGGTGACAGAATTATCCCTCGGTACTCCCTCGGTAAAATTTACCGAGGGATAAAATCCGTCGGTATTTGTTTACCTACAAGCCATTTGGAAACAGACACTATCCGTCGGTAACTCATTTACCGATGGAAATTCATAGGTTTACCGACGGAAATGTCCGTCGGTAAACGCGGTATTTTTTGTAGTGAGTTTCTAAGAAAAAAAATTAAAAAATATGAAGGTGAGGGAGAGGGAGGAGGGGGTGGGCTTGGTAGTCGCGACTAGTTATAGTGCTTGGTGGTGGTGGTGGTGGTGGTTGTGAGAGGAGTAATGAGGAGGGGACTGTTGGTCCCGAGACGGATACCTTGGTGTAGAGGGGGGTGAATACACCAAGGTTTAAAAACTTTTTCCAATTAAAACTCTTTGAGTGAGCTGGCTGTGTTCGATCCAGCTGGAAGGCAGCTTGATCGACACAGCTGGCTGTGTGTATGTGGAAGTTGGTGGGTTTGGAAAGTCTGTCTGTTACTTCAAAATATATTGCAAAACTTTGTTTCTCTTTTCAGTTAGTCAGTTTATGCAGCTTGATGGAATGATTATGAGGTGTTAGCTGGATGCATAAATAAAACAGGAAAGAACAAAGCTATTTAACATGGTTCGGAGAAACTACTCTTACGTCCATAACGAGAAAACTTCTGGTAATCCACTAAGGATACCACTGACTTTACGCGCAGTCAGCAAGCGTTGCAGCTCAGTTCCTCGAGCTGGATACAAGTTTACGAGTACTATATCGAAACGTCCTCAGCTCAAACCAGAGCCTTCACCTTCAGTTTACGGGTACTGAAGAACCTGACTTACAGTTTACGGGTACTGTAAAAACCTAGCCACTCGAATTACACGCTTCGAGCAGGAGTACCTTAACCTAACCTTTTCTGGGTAGAAGGATTTGGGTTTGGGTTTTTCCAACTATGAACGAGTTCTTACAATGAAGAACAAGGAGTATGATGAACTCGTTCAAACTAGGCTTAAGATATTTCTATTCTAATCTTTTCTGCCTATGACTGAATATGTGAACAACTAAGAACACAGCTGACTGGCTGGGTGTTCTTAAGAGATTTGGCTTTGAAAATCGTTGTTCGTTTATCTGTTGGCTCTTTTATTTCTTCAGTCGTCTCACCAGTCTTCTCTCTTCAATGGTGGAGGAGATATATATAGGTGGAGATTCAAACTAGTCGTTGGGAGAGAGCCGTTTGAATCTCACCTACTCTCTTTGACTTCTAATCTTTCGCCTACGATGTAGGTCTGCATCTGTAGAAGCTATTCTTCATCTGATTTGACCACGTCAGATGAGATCTTCTGACACCGGGATCTTTTCTTGGAGTTGGTCTTCGTCTTCGAGCTGTTAAGCGTCTCTGTTGTGACTTCAGAGTCTTCGGCTCTGCTGTGTCTCGACTCTGAGCTGTGTCTTAGACATGAGATGTATCATCAACCTGAGATGTGTCTTCAACCTGAGCTGTGTCATTAACCTGAGCTGTGTCATCGACACTAAGCTGGGTCTTTAACACTGAGCTGGGTCTTCGACACTGAGTTGGATTTCCGTCACTGAGCTGGGTCTTGATACTGCTGGGTCTTTGACTCTGCTTGGTCTGCTCTGCTGAATTCCTCAGCTGTGGTTGCTTAGTTGTGTCTTCTGCTGTGCTGAACTGTACTTAGAAAACATAATAGCTCTAAACAAGTGAGCTGGAAACAACACAAGGTTTGTACTTTCATCTACTCGGTTGGGGTCAGCTTAATTTTGGTATCATTTCAAAACATGTTTATTATTTTCCCAACAATTTCCCCCTTTTTGATGATGCCAAAACCTTTACAAACTTTTACAGAAAAACACAACAAAAATCCTAACTAAACTCTTCCTGGCTGCTCCGCATGCCTTGACGAGAGTTTACGCTCTTTCTCCAGTTGCCTTTCCAGTTCGCCATTAGCCTCTCTTCTATCTTTTCCTTTTTCTTTCCAGTTAGATGATCTAACCTTTCCCCTTTTTTCTTTCCCTTTTTCTATCCTATTCTTTCCTACTCTTTTCCCCTTTTTGGTTCATCAAAAAGATATTGGTAGGGAGGGGTGTCGAGGTCTGGTGGCAGCGTTCTGGCAATAATTTCTTCCCGTTTGTGGTAACTCCAGTCAGCTTGCAGTTAAGACCAATCGATGCATTTTGGCTCTTCTTTTTCAGTTGATTCTAATTGATGGTCATTCTCAGCTGTATGACACCGTTTGCGAGGTTCTCCCTCCATTGGATAAACCAATTGGGTTTTATCAGCTGGGTTTGATTCCCCCTGACTTGATAAATTCATTTTGAAATCTTTGGGGTTCCTGCTGAGTTAGTCCAGCTGTGTCTGATTCCTTCTTGATGATACACGGTGATCCAGCTGAGTATTTCCTGCTGGATGCTCTTCTTGATGATTCTGCTGGACTGGGGTGAGACCAATTATTGATACCAATTGTTGGTCATTCTGCTGAACTGAGTTTCCCCTCAGCTAGATTCCTCTTCTGGATTCTGCGATCCACGTTTGATCCAACTTTGTTTGATATCCAGAGGATAACATTTGATAGTTCAGCTGGATTTCTCTCTTGATTCTCCACTTGAATATTCTGCTGGATTGACTTTGTCCTCAGCTGATATCACAGCTGTATCAATTTTCAGCTTGGTGGAGTTCCCCCTGAATTTGATAGTATGTGGCTGTCTGTTCTCAGATGCTTCCTACTTCACTTGAACCAGTGATTTTCTCAACAAGTATGTTCATATGTCAACTTGATCTCTGATCTTGAGAAGACAATCAGATGTTCCATGATCTGTTGAGTTCACTACTACTTTGCAGGGTAGAATCTTCGATTTCCTGTTCTTTGCATTGCAATCCTGCGGATATAACTCACCAGGAAAACCGTTATCACAACAATTGGCTGATGGACAGCAGATTATGCTAAAGTCCATCAACATAAGAGACATTTGTTATTAAATTATTATTTGTCTCAATTGAGCCAAATCCTTTGATGTATCCTTTCGAGATATCACCAAAGGTTACCTGGGACCAGTACGCTTGACATATTCTTTGAAGAGCTTTGAGATGAGTCATGAGCTTTGATCACCAGCTGTCTTTCTTTCACATCATGCTTGATGACTCATCAAAAGCGCATGTCCCTCCTTGACCTGTTATCACTCCTTCGGCACCCAGTTGTGATTGGGTCCGACTTTGTTGTAGAGGGTTCCATTGATAACCCAGATTTGTCCTTATCTTTTGTGAGTGATACTTCTGGTTGGTCCTTGAAATAGTCCTTTCTTCTTTGGACCTTGTTGACTGCTTGAACTCCATTTTCTTTGATGAAGTCCATTTCCCAGCTGGAGTCTGTCAGCTTGATATCTCGTCTGCTGGAATCTAGATGTGAAGCTCGGTTGAGTTCCAGCTTTATGTCCAGCTGAGATCATTCTCAGCTGTCTTTTTAGTTGACCTTGATGTCTGAGCTGGATGACATTCAGTCTTTGAATATTGATTCCAATCAGCTGGATTTATCTGCTCCATTTTTGAACTCTGTGATCAGCTGGGAGTTGCTGCTTTTCTTGGACTTGGAGCTACTGAGCAGTTTGCTTCTTTGATAGGACTGAGCTTGGAGAGCTGGCTTGATTATGTACGATCTCTTTGGTACATCCTTGGCTTGGTTCCAGCTGTGTTTGCATTGGCTGGAGCCATTCTTTGATCTGATTCAGCTTTGGCCACTCTAGCTTCTTGATCAACTGTGTTTTCTCATCTTCAAGCTCCTAATCATTCTTCTGCTTGACTTTCTGATTTCATGATGATGATGGGTCCGTCTGTGATAACATCCTACATTATATCGTGACGCGCGCTCAGAAAGCTTTTGAGTTGGAACTTCCCGATCTAATAATCATCGCCAAATCTCTTAAGAACACAGCTGACTGGCTGGGTGTTCTTAAGAGATTTGGCTTTGAAGATCATTGTTCGTTTATCTGTTGGCTCTTTTATTTCTTCAGTCGTCTCACCAGTCTTCTCTCTTCAATGGTGGAGGAGATATATATAGGTGGAGATTCAAACTAGCCGTTGGAAGAGAGCCGTTTGAATCTCACCTACTCTCTTTGACTTCTAGCCTTTCGCCTACGATGTAGGTCTGCATCTGCAGAAGCTATTCTTCATCTGATTTGACCACGTCAGATGAGATCTTCTGACACCGGGATCTTTTCTTGGAGTTGGTCTTCGTCTTCGAGCTGTTAAGCGTCTCTGTTGTGACTTCAGAGTCTTCGACTCTGCTGTGTCTCGACTCTGAGCTGTGTCTTAGACCTGAGCTGTGTTTTCAACCTGAGCTGTGTCATTAATCTGAGCTGTGTCTTAGATCTGAGCTGTGTCATCGATACTAAGCTGGGTCTTTAACACTGAGTTGGGTCTTCGACACTGAGTTGGGTTTCCATCACTGAGCTGGATCTTGATACTGCTGGGTCTTTGACTCTGCTTGGTCTGCTCTGCTGAATTCCTCAGCTGTGTCTGCTTAGTTGTGTCTTCTACTTAGTTGTGTCTTCTGCTGTGTTGAACCTATACTTAGAAGACCTAATAGCTCTAAAAAAGTGAGCTAGAAACAACATAAGGTTTGTACATTCATCTACTCGGTTGGGGTCAGCTGGGTTTTGGTATCACTTCAAAACATGTTTATTATTTTCCCAATAGGGACGTTGGGTGGTTGTTCCAATTTCAAAAGTCATATGTAGAATACAAATAAATGTCACGTATTTTTTGATAATTAACCCTATATTAAATATATAATTATGCATAATAGAAAATTTTGGGCTTTTAATGATATATTAACTATCACTATATAGTATGTAGCAACCAAGGCATACTAATATATTAATTAATATATTGTATTTATGAATATTAATTTAATTTAGAATATAGGTATATATGTAATTCGTATTATTTAAAATTAATATATAATTAGATCATTCAAAATATAAATGTATTCCCTTTAATTTTTTCATTCGTTTTGCTACAACACTAAATTTGTCATGTCTTAACTTAAGAAGAGAGCTGAATGTCTTCACTTAACCCGAGACGGTGTACATATAAGACAAAAGATTTTGAGAAATCGTATGAAAGAGAAAGTTAAATAATAGCTTATAATAATAATATCAAAGGTTGTTTCACAATATATCAAGAGAACATTTTTAAAGACCTAAAAACAACCTTAATATAGAATTTTACCCATAAAAGTTAGGTTTGACTCTGAAGTATAAGCATGTTATACCCAGAGTTTTGGTTCTGGAACACTCCATTTTTTTTATGTATACGACCCTTCATTCTTAATTAGAATATATTATAATAGATGATTACTATCAGTACCATACAATTTTGATAATTGTACATAAGATATGATATAATAAATTTGATTTTTTTTTACTCTTTACATATACTTGATAATATTTTGTTGAAGTTAATAATCAATAATTAATAATATTATAATTTTAAAAAATATCAAAAAATATATTTTATTATATAATAAATTAGTTATTTTAAATTAGAGGTTATACGTGCAACGCACGTAATGTCCTGCTAGTGTATATAAATGTCAAAATGTGTGATACATCCTTACTTCTCATAGTATCATGGAATGATCATCTCATTTTTGTGTGTTATTTCATGTGCGATTAAGAGAAATGGTACTTTCTTGTCAGATCGTCACTCCTATCCAAGTCCAGAATTCAATTTTTAGTAATTTCAATAATATCACTATCTTGATTTTTCCGAAACAAGTCAACTAATAAATCAAATCACACAATTTTCTCTTTCTGAAACTCTAGGTGGCTAGGGTTAAAGAAAGACGCAGCGGTGCCTTTCAAAGGCTAGTTTGTCCTTTTGATCGAAGTGAAGCTTTGTGTATCCCCTTTTTTAATCTGTGTTATGGATCCTGATGAAGTTGCACGGTTGGTTAACGAGTTGAAACTTACAGATGAATTGAAGAAATCCGTAGTTGACTTGAATACACCAAACCCTAATCATGACAACAAGAATGGTGGATTGATGCTGGAAGGGCGGGTTGTCGGTAAAATCTTTGCGTCAAGAGTTGTCAATAGGGAGGCACTTCGTACTCAATTGCCCAGAATTCTAAATACAAGAGGTGAACCAGATATTGATATTGCAGGTGATAATCTTTTTGTGGTGGTTTTTGAGAATGATAGAGATCGGAAACATGCTCTACTTGATGGTCTGTGGCACTTCCATGATAATCTAATGCTTTTTAAGGAACCGCGAGGTCTTCAAAAGGCTACGAACGTGGAGTTTAACGGTTTAACCATATGGATTCAATGCCATAGTCTACCCCTAACATGCATGAATCCGGTGGCGGTACATAAAATAGCTGAGATGGTGGGCGAGTGGAGGAGATTGAGATTGGTGAGAGGGGAAATTGTCTGGGCCAATATGCTCGTGCGAGAGTGACCTGCGATATTAAAAAACCCTTGCAGAGAGGTGTGAGTGTGCAGGCTGGGGCATTGGAGGAGCAAGTTATTATTATTAAGTATGAAAAATTACCAGAATACTGTACAACATGCGGAAGGGTAGGCCATGTTGTTCGTCACTGTGAGGATCCGATGGTGGATAAAAATGTTATTTCTTATGGTGGATGGCTGAGAGCGGGCAAAACAATAGACAGTCGACGGGAAAGAGGAGGTTTTCAAATGATGGGGAGATACCAGTCTCAGTCGGAGAGTGAATTCGTATCCCAAGATGTTGAGAAAAGTAGAGCAGTGATGGCTAGGCGTCAAGAGATATCTGGGGACAATGTGACAGAAGGAGAGAAGGAGGTCTTAAATGGGGATGGCTCTAACGAGACGAGTGGTGAGGGATTGGAGAATCATAATGAGGCAATGCTTCTAGATAAGACTATTGTTTTGGAGCAGGAGATTTCGTTGGAGGAGGTGCCGAGAAAGGGGGATAACGATGATGAGGGGGTTGGGACAGCAGAATTGCGAAGGGGAACAGCTGATGAAGGACAGGGTGAGAGTAGTTTGAGAGCTCGAATAGGGGACGTGGTGTGGGGCAGTAGGGGGAGAGGAGGGAGGGGAGAGAGAGGTGGTGGGAGAGGAGGGAGTTGGAAAAGAAAAGCGCGGATGGGGGGAGAATGGCTGATATTGAAGAAGGGTTAAAGGTCGGAGAGAAAAGGAAAGTCATGACTAATGAGAGGGATGAGGAGAGCAGTAGGGGAAAGAAATTGAATGTGACACATGATATCTCTGTGCGGCGACATGAAAATGAGTCTAGAACGGCGGAGGCTGCTGAGCAGGCCCGCCGATCCCAATGAATTGCTTAGTATGGAACGCACGAGGGTTGGGGAGCCCCCGGGCGTTCCATGAATTGTGTCGGCTGATTGCCGACTACTCTCCAAATCTGGTCTTTATTTGCGAGACTAGGATGGTGCAACACCTCTGTAAGAATTGGCGTGCAATTTTGGGCTATTCGGGCATGTTGGTGGTGGATGCGATTGGAAAAAAAGGTGGTTTGATGTTGATGTGGCGAGATTCGTATGAAGTTCGGATTTGTTTTTATAATGCTCATTATATTGATTGTGTGGTGAATTTTGAGGAAGTGAAATTCCGGTTTACAGGTTTCTATGGTGATCCAGATCCTACGAGACGGAAAGAATCTTGGGAGCTTTTGAAGAGATTGAAAGACCATAACCTCTCGTTTAATCTACCATGGCTTGTGGCAGGTGACTATAATGAGATTTTATTGGACTCAAAAAAGTGTGGAGGGAGGCCACGATCACTACAGCAAATGAGCAATTTCAGGGATGTTCTTTTCTATTGTTATCTTGATGAAGTGGCTCGACCGGATAAGGAGTTTACTTGGTTTAATAAGCGTAAGAAGGGGCCTATTTTTGAGCGACTTGACAGATTTATGGCTAGCTCAGAATGGCGATTATTGTTCTCTGACGCGATGACGAAAACATTGGATTATTATGGATCAGATCATAGGCCGGTTTGGTGTGAGTTTGCTCAGAAAGGGGAGAGTGTGGTGAAACGAGGCAAAGGACGTTTTCATTTTGAAGAGAAGTGGTTGATTGATAAAAATTTTGTTCCTGATTTGCTTTGTGCTTGGGAATCGGACGGGCTACATACAGACCTACCAGGAAAGTTCAAAGAATGTGAGGGATTTTTGCAGAAGTGGGCTGGCACTCGTTTTGATAAGTTGGGGAAACAGATTTCGGATCTTCGTAAACAACGTCAGAACCTTATGAAGGAGATGGGAAGGAAAAATTCAGCTCAAGATGTGGTAACATTGTCAGAGAAAATTGAGAATTTAGTTGAGATTGAGGCTTGTCACTGGAAGCAAAGAGCCCGTGTTAATTGGTTAAGGGATGGTGACCGAAATACGAGTGTTTTTCATAGAACAACATCCACTAGAAAGAGCAGGAATACGGTGAGAGGCCTATTCGATGAGAATGATCAATGGAAAACTAAAGAGATGGAAAAAGCGGCTTTGATTGGCAAATACTTCAACAATATTTTTAAGTCGAATAAACCGAGCACAACAGAGATAGCTGAAGTTACAGACTGTATCACGGAGAGGCTGACTGATACGGCCAATAATTACGCGGAAGCAAAGACTCGAACAACGTCAGCGATAAGGTTGATTCAATCCAACTTTAAACTGAACTAATAGAGATAAAAACACCTAATATACTGATCTGATTCGAAAATTGAACAAGAAATAGAACAAAACACGAAACAAAGCCAAACAGCGATTAAAAACCCTAGACTGAAACTCGATTAGAAAATATATCAAAACAACTCCGATTAAGCTCAAATTTAAAAAAAAAAATTATGAATTAAAGTCAAGAACAACATATCCAAAATTCAGCCAATTCTCACGAGGGGTTTGAGAGTTGGCACGGGGCTGATTTTTGGGACAATTTAGGTTAAAACTTGGGATCGAAGGGTTTGCTAATGGAAATCTGGACTGAGTGTGGGTTTGGGAAGGTTTGGTGATTATTGAAGGTGGTGATGGTGATGTTGAGGGTGGCGGCGTGGTGGAGAGACGAAGAGAACAAAAATAGGATGAAGAACTTACCCGAAACGAACCCCGGATCGACTTGAATCCGAAACGCACCTTTGGAGCAATTCTTCGTGGCTTGATTAACCCGTATACTACTGGATATCACGAACGAATCAATTGATTTCAAGCTTGCAGTTGCCAACAACAAACTCTACCAAGAACCGAAAGAAAACGTGAACCGAAGCACGAAAAAGTGAGACAAATCGATCAATGAGATTTCTGATTCAAAGTTGTCTCCTGAAAATAGTGTTCTCCAAAGACCTAAATACTAGGGCTAATCCCTTGACCAATTCGAACTAGGCCTAACAATTGAGCTACTAAATTAAATTAAAAGAAATACTAACTATTGGGCTTTACTACTGAATTAAATTTCATACCACAAAGTCTGAGCCCAAATAAAATAAAACATAAAACAATTACACAAACAATTAAGAGCCCAATTTTCGAAACTTGACCCATCATAAACATCAATCCTGGGCACTAGTCAAGTTCACCAACTTGGACTGCTTACTCCCGATATCTTCATCTTCCAGTTTCTTCCGGACAATGCACTGAAAATAGCCTTGCAGCTTCTTGGCTCTCAATCTTGTAACTGGACCTCTCAGCTGCAACTCCGGGTTTGATTCATCAGTGCTGGACCCCGGCTCATCACTGACTAAGACTGACTACGACTCTCTTTGTGCACCATATACAGCACAAGAGGTGAAGAAGACAGTTTTTGATATGCATCCTTCAAAAGCACCAGGGCCGGATGGTTTCAATGCAAGATTTTTCCAGCGATTCTGGTCGGCAATTGGGGATTTCGTCACTCGACAAGTTCTCAGGGCTCTTAATTCAAATTTATCGTTACAGGAATGGAATAAAACCATTATTGGGTTAATTCCAAAAAAGCAGAAGCTTGAGCGCGTATCGGAATTTAGACCGATAAGCATGTGTAATACTTCCTATAAAATCGTTTCAAAGGTTCTGGTGAATAGATTGAGAAAGGTGTTGAAAAGAGTCATTGTCCTGCTCAGAGTGCTTTCATTCTAGGCCGATTAATTAAGGATAACGTGCTTATTAGTTTTGAGTGCCAGCATTGGCTTCGAAAGCACAAGAAAGGAAAGGATATGTATGCTTCGTTAAAGTTGGACATGAGTAAAGCCTATGACAGGGTTGAGTGGGGATATCTAGAAGCTGTAATGATCAAGTTAGGCTTTCCGTGCCAGTTTACGAAACTCATTATCCACTGTGTGACAAGCGTATCTTTTCTCTTCCAGATGAACCAATGTGTATATGAGGGTATAAAGGCCTTTCGAGGCCTTCGACAAGGGGATCCACTATCGCCTTTTCTATTTGTTCTTTGTATGCAGGGTCTCTCGTCATTATTTAAAGACTATGAGAGAGAGAATAGAGTCGTGGGTATCCCTATTGTGCCGAGGCGTATTAATATATCCCACTTATTTTTTGCCGACGACAGTATGATTCTTTTCAAGGCAGATGAAGCTGGATATAAGAATATCAAGGAAATTATAAAGAGATACGAGGTGGCTTCGGGACAATTAATCAATTTTGAGAAGTTGGCTATGGCTCTAAGTCCAAACTGTAATCAATTGGAAGCAGACCGAATTGTTGGAAGTTTAGGCCTAACAGCAGTACAAGGGCACTCAATGTATTTGGGTTTGCCAACTTTTACAATGCGACAAAAACGGTTGCAATTTGGTTATATAGCAGAGAAAGTGCAAAAGAAACTCTTTGGTTGGAAGGATAAATTTTTCTCGGCAGGGGGGAAAGAAGTGCTCTTAAAATCAGTAATACAAGCGATACCGACATATACTATGTCATGTTTTAAACTACCAGAATCTATTTGTTCTGATATAAATAGAGCTTGTGCTGGATTTTGGTGGGGTGACGAAGAGGAAAAGCAGCGAATGCACTGGTCAAAATGGAGTGATTTGTGTAAACTGAAGGAACTTGGGGGTGTGGGTTTCCGTGATCTGGTGAGTTTTAACAAAGCTTTGTTAGCTAAGCAAGTGTGGAGAATGATCAAGAATCCTACTTCTTTGGCTACTAGAGTTTTCAAAGCGAAATATTTTCGGCATTGGAATATTATGGATGGCAAAGTTACATCAATATCCTCTTATGTTTGGCGGTCTCTTTGTTGGGGCAGGTTGGTTTTGCAGAAAGAGATGTATTGGAGAGTTGAAAACGGAAAGAGTATAAGGACCTTTAAAGATCAATGGCTTGCGGATGCTCCATCAGGACGATTACTAAGGAAGCCCGATAGCGGAGATGATGATCTTAAAGTCTCTGAACTTGTGACTGAAAATAAAGAATGGAATGATGAGATGGTGGATAAGTGGTGCTGGTCTTTTGAAAAAGATTATGTGCTAAACACACCGATCAAGGAGAGAAATGAGGTGGATAAGAGATTTTGGAAATTCGATGATAAAGGCAGCTATTCGGTTAAAGGAGGATACCTGGCGGAGATCGGATATTACAATTCGAATCCGTCGATGAGCTGCGAAGATAGAAAGAGTTGGGGAAAACTGGTGTGGGCTATTTCGGTACCGCCAAAGGTAAAGCTCTTTTTTTGGATAGCGAATAATAATTTTATACCCACAGAGTTTAATCTTTTTCGACATCATGTACCAATTATGGGGTTATGCATGTTTTGTAAGCACCAATTGGCCACATCCGAGCATAGCTTGTTATTTTATGAAAAGATTGCTCAGGTGTGGAAGAGTAGTAGTTGGTGGCGCCTACTAAAACGTTGCTATGACTTTAGTTTGTTGGAGATAAGTTCAATGATGAGGAGTGAGCTGACTGAGGAGGAGTATGACATTTGGGTGATGCTTTTGTGGATGGTGTGGGGCTTTGTTTGTCGGTTGAGGCATGATGAAGGAGGTGAGAATGCCATGGTCTCAGAAGAGCAGGCGAAGGTACTGTGGGAAGCTTACCAGCAAGCAAAGCCGACATATACAGTGGCTGCTGCGTTGGGAATGGTCCCGGGAGAGAGAAAGTGGAAACCACCAAGGGCGGGAAGGCTTAGAGCTGATGCAGACGCTCTCTTTGATAAGGAGAATGGCCGCTATGGAGTCGGAGTGATTGTCAGAGATGAGGCAAACAATATTCTTCTTGCTGTCTCCCGACGGGTATCTCCTTCAAGTTCGGTAGTTGGCGCGGAGCTGAAAGCTATCATTCATACCATTACGGCATGTATTACAGCTCATTTAGGGCCTATAGAGATCTTTACGGATTCTTTCACGGTAGCTAGAGTTTTGAACGATGAAGATGAAGCAGAGGAATTGTTACCTGAAGAAATTCAAGATATAATGGAGGCGACTCGAGGAGTGTTAGTTCTTGGAGTTTTTCATGCTTATAGATCAGCGTTGAACGCAGCTCATTTCTTAGCGCAATATGCAGCGCATATTTCTAGTCCGTCTGTTTAGACTCAAGATTTCCCAGCCTGGCTGTGGGAGATTGTCTTGTCTGATGTTTCCTAATTCTATTAATGAAATTTCTTTTCAAAAAAAAAATAATATCACTATCTTTTTAAGTAGAAAAAATAGAGTTTAGTCAAAATAAAAGTACTAAAAGATTCTGACATGAGAAATTGATACTTTATATATATAAAGTCATATTTCTCTTATCCAAGCTCAAAACCAATTTTGAAATTTGATCAACCAAATTTTTTCATCACCCTTATATGCAGAAAAAAAAATTAATATCAGTACTTATATATTTACAAGAAATTTTAGCACTAAACAAAAGCTACATGCCCCAATATATTACTATATTAAAGCAAAATAATTTGCAATGCATTTTTCCGCCTATTTTGCATGCCACATGCAAATAATTGTACACTTTTTAATGAAAATTAATGACTGTACATTTTCTCATGTCATTTCAATTTTTCAAATTCAAACATTAAGCTTTGAAGCCTAACAAATTTAGTTCACTATATAAAAAATATGTCACGTTATAATTAATTTTTTATGTTTGCTAAATGTATTATTTTGTATAAGAAGATTCACAAAGATAAATTTTATTAATCTGAAATATTTAATTAAATTATATAGATATTATTGACACTTAAAAATGCAAAAATTGAAATACAATCGAATGGTGCAGTGCAACGCGCGCAGGTAAATCTAGTTCTACACAAACCTATAATTTTTGTTTCATCGGTTTCGGGCTCATCATACAAAAAAATCTAGAACTGTCTAAATGTTTCGACCTAGAACCAAGTGTACGAAATAGGGATGGCCTGGCCCAACACAAAATTTAGTCGAACTACCCAAATGTTCAGCCCAACCCTGTACGGGCCAAATCGACTCAACCCAATAGATAGATAATAAACTCCATGTTGTTGCTGATGAGGATAGAACTAAATACCAATGTTTTTAAAACCGGACTGGCCGGTTCAACCGGTTGGACCGGGAACAGGACCTAGTACCGGTCCGGATAGCATTAAATAACCGGTGGTCAGCTCAAACCGGGATCAAACCACGAAAACTGACAAGAACCGGCGAGAACCGGAAGAAACCGGTGTACTCGGAGGATATTCTTGAAATTTCAAGGGGAACTAGTGGAAACCCTTGCTAGCAACGATAGTTAACGAATCTGGTGCAGTAGAAACGTATCGAGTAGCTAAATTTGGTGAAGAGCACAAAGCTCACACGGTCAGTTTCAGCACATTTGAGATGAAAGCTACATGTAGTTGTCACATGTTTGAATTTTCTGGTATCCCATGTCGACATATACTCTCCGTTTTCAGAGGAAAAAATGTCTGAATATGTTCTGAAACGCTGGACAAGAAATGCCAGGACCTGTTGTGGAGAATCCATGCTCGAATCTGCTTTTGGAGGGCCTAGTACTTATCAAGAATCTCAAATGGTTCGTCATGATAATCTTCGCCAAGAGGCTATTAAGTATGTGGAAGAAGGTGCAAAATCTATACACGTTTACAATGTGGCCATGAATGCTCTGCAAGAGGCTTCAAAACGTGTCGCTTCTGTAAAGAGCGGAAACTCTGGTTCGGCACAGAGGACCATTGAGGCAAATGGAGGAAGTAAGGAGATGCATGCGACAAAGAATCAAGCTCCATCATGCTTACCTAGGGTTAGATTTTCTCGACCATTATCTCTTTCCATTATGGTATATTTCATTTTGCTTGATTTGACTTGAAATCAAGATACCGATGTTATAAAAAAACTAAACTGTGTGTGAAGCTAACAGAATCATATACACCAACCTACTTCATCATTTTTAGGTTATAAAAGGTTGTTGTTTGGCATGAAAACTTATATTATGGATAGGGTTATGTTAGCGCTCTCGTTTCCTTCGTCTAAGTACTTTGTTCTACAAAAGCAAGTCTTAGGATGGCATTTACTTTGTGCCATAGATTAGATCAACAAGATGATTGAGTATTTGAAAGATTAGACGAGCAAGCAAGCTTAAAATTATATATTCAATCCATCAAAGCAAGTTGTGGATTCGCCTATATTATTTCTATCTATTTAAGCTATTACCCAAAGTAAACACACTCTTAATGCTGGTCGTTTTGCAGGAAGAGAAGGAGAAGAAAATTCATGAATTGACGGCTGAATTTGAACAAACGAACCAAAGATGTGAAGTGCATCGAGCAATTCTACTTGCCCTTTCGGAAGACCAGAAGTTGAAGCTCTCAGTTAGTTAAGGTCCAAAACGCACACGCCTTTCATTAAAAGAGTAAGTATTGCGCGATCCCTTAGCTACGAGTTAGTCGTTCACATTGAACGAGGCTCCTAGTCTCGTCTTCTTCGACTCATTTCATGCTTTTCTCTCAACGAGTGCCTTAATGGCATCCATGAATGTTCTGATGCAGGGAGAAGCATGAAATATATTCATAAACAATAAGATATACGAAATCCGTTGATTTTGATTCACAAAATATAGGATAAGCGTTAATCCGTTGATTCAAACATGAATAGCGGAAGAACACACGGGAATGGAACAAACCTAAACTCTACATCTCAAATTTCATATTCGACTCCCCATAACATAACAAAAGACCCAATATATAAACTAAAACCCTAACTTGACGCCCAGGATAATAATTAAATAAATAAATACAAATATATTAAACTTTCCTTATCTTCATCATGTTCTCGGTTATGCTTGTCGTGATGTGTGATGTTATACAGTGCACTAAAAGAGCGTTTATTTTGGGTGATAGCTTATTCCGTATATTGTATAGTATAGTAGAACTTGTTGTGTTGCAACCTGGGTGATGCTTAAATTTTCGAAATTTATTTAGTTTAGTGGAAATTTTAGTTATTATTGGAACTTTTTATCTAGTTTTGTTTCTCAATTATTTAATACTCCATTAAGTGGAAGCAACATCCTTGATTTCTTGTTTTTGATTTTGTAAATCTGACTAGTCAGTTGTAGGGTATCAACTTTTGGGTCATAAGGCCCATACACACTCATTATATCCAAGGCCCATAACTTCCATACTTATTATATCTACTAAAATACCTTATCTGATCTTATGTGAATATTGATGTAATGATGGTGACAGAAATATAGTTTCTCTTTTAAGATTCAATTAATGATATAAAATATTCACTCTACATTAAATATATAAATTTTACTTTAAAATTTATTAATTATCTAGTAATTTTTCCGTCCCACTTGAAGTGATACTTATTCCTTATTGAGCCGTCCACTCGAAATGACACAGTGCAAAAAAGAAAACCATTCTCTCATCACAAAAAAAGGTGTCCACTACTTCTATCTTTTTATTATTAATAATTCTTTTCTAAATAATTGTGCCGAAAAGAAGTGTGTCACTTCAAACGGGACGGAAAGAGTATTTTTTATTTGTATTAGATTTAATATCATGATCTTACTTTAAAAGTATAATCTTTGTAGATTTATTTGCAGTATGGTTAGGCCCTCATGTAGTCATGTTGGAGTATCCCAATTTTAATAAAACTAAATTGACTGATTCCAAAAAAAAAAGTAAATTGACTCAATTTCACATCATAAATACAATACAAATAAAAGTATTAAACTGAATATACACGATAGGTTTTTGAAATTTATTACTATTATAGGTGTCGTTCTGATTAGGGGTGTAAATTCGGGTTACGGGTTTCCGGGTAACCCGAACCCGTTCCTTAATTTTCTGGGTATTGGGTACCCGTTACCCAATTTTTTCGGGTACGGGACGGGTTACGGGATAGAGAATTGAAGTTGCTCCGGGTAACGGGTTACCCGTCCCGTCCCGTATATCCGGTCAACTACCCGATCAACTGTTTATATATTATATTCTTTTTATATTATTCTTAAATATTTTATGAAATGTTTTACAAAATAGAAAATATGCACGCTGCATCTTTCTCTCTCTCACGCTCACACTCCCAATTCACAATTTCTCATCTTCTCTCTCTCACACCTTGGCCGTCGTTCCACTATCATTCAACTCATCCCTCTCTTATCGTCGACGTCGCGCCACTCCTTAGATTTCTTTATTGAAAAAATATGAAGAAAACAGGTAGGAAAATATCCAAAAGCAAGTTTTGATATATTTTTTTTTAAAAACGGAACATACGGGTATCCGATCCCGTCCCGCATAAACCCGGTCCAGGTATTGGGTACCCGTTTTTTTAAAACGGGACGGGTACGAATAGCAAATTTTGAAAAATTTGGATACGAGTACCCTAAAATTCCGGGTAGGGTACCCGTCCCCTCCCGAATTTACACCCCTAGTTCTGATACCAATATAACACAAACTTTAAAGATCAATTGAATTATAAAAAACAAAAATCAATTATAAAATTAGAGCATAAAGCAAAATTGAACCAGAAAAACGTTCCAACCACAAAAAAGAAACATGAAATATCGCAATCCAACATATTTATATATTATTCCCTCAAAGGCTACACAACGGATCACAAAAGATCTCTAAAGGCGAAAAAAATAAATTGAAAACAAAAGGCGAAATCGGTCATTTCACCTGTATAAAAACTCAACAAACGAGTACTGTAGGGCCGGTGAAATAACAAAAAGAGTATTCCAAGTGGGCCCCTCCCCCAAAGTTTGAAGAAATCCAAATCTAAATCACCAACCATATGCAGCCCACGTGGTCCAACTCCCCCTATTGGACCGAGCGGCATCCACGTCAGATCGCCGAGAATCAAAAGCATGGGGAGGGCCATCACAAATATCCTCTAACTTCCACCAATCGGACGAAACAGATTCCTGTGGGTCCCGCCTCCTCTATTTTGGTCCTCATATTTCCGACAGCTGGCACCCCCCAACCCCACCCCCATCTCACCGCCACACATCTAAATGATGAAGCCCCCACAGGCCACAACTCCCCTACCAAATCTCTTTGTCAAGGAATATCTCTCATGCCCCCCACCCCTCACACACATCAAATTCCTTTTTTGCCCTTGATCAGTCCAAATTATTACTCGTTTGCTAGATATATGCTACATTTGATGAAACGTGCCCAACAAATATTTCTCTTCCAACCATACAAGAATATGTTTAGTTGGGTACATGCACAACGAGTGTCTTAGTACTATACATTTTAAAATAGGTGCTCATAAGGAAATAACACCAGCGCATGAATATAATAATTGTCATCTCTACATATATATTTAAAGATTTTATATCACGAATGATAAATAATGAATGTGAATCTTATGTCCTTTAAGGATGTTCAAGCGATGAAAAAGTTAGGTATTAAAAGTGAGGTTCATGATTCAGTTCATTTCCCTAACTCAAAAAAAATTACAAAGTTCTCTTTGTGTTATTATAGAGGAAATAAATGTTATTGTCTTCTAAAATATTTTAGAAGACCCCAAAGTTTTATTGATTGCAAAGTGTTTACTAGGACTTGGAATTATGAATAGAGTTAGAGACCATGGAGGGTAATTTGGCCATTATAAAAGTGGTCATTTTTGTTGACTGAAAGTTGAAGTAGACAAAAAAATGTCAATAGTTTCTCCTATATTTGTTGTGTATGTTCATAAAGAATGTATCACTTTTCTTTTTGGACAATACTTATACATATTCTATATTTTAAATTTTACAACAATTAATAATAATAATAGATTCATTTCTCCATTCAAAATCAATTTAACAACCATTTATCAAAATTTATATCAAACTCAATATAATAGATATATTTATCGTGGATGGAGGGAGTAATAAACACAACTACATGCTAATTGAATACCAGTATACCACATCATATAATTAAAGTTAATATAATACTACTATTATTTTTAGAGTTGAACCTAAGTTAATATTAACCGCACAATTTTGCTTGGATAGAGAAACACTCAAATATTATAATTTAAAATATAAAGAGAATATACTATTAAACATAAAGGATAAAAAAATAATTATATATTATTTCCATATATTTCCCTTCCAACCAATACAGAATTATTTCTTCTTCCCACACACCTTCTTTCCTTTCCTTCTTTTCTCTCTCTCTCTCTCATCAGTAACCACTTTCTCTCTCATCTTCTCGCAACCGGAAAATTCTTTTCTCCTTTTCTTCCTTGGATATCTAGAAGCATATTCATCTCTATCTTCTAATCTCTAGCGACATCAGCGATTTCTTCCGCAAAAACCGAAGGAGCGATGAGGAGATGTGAGCTGTGCAAAGCGAAGGCGCGGATGTACTGCGCGTCGGATCGGGCGAGCTTATGCTGGGACTGCGACGCCGCCGTGCACTCCGCCAACTTCCTCGTGGCGCGGCATTCCAGGAACCTGCTCTGCGATGTCTGCCAGTCGCCGACGCTGTGGACCGCCCCCGGCGGCAAGCTCGGCCCCACCGTCTCCGTCTGCGAACAATGCGTCAGTCAGAAACGGTGCGACGACAGCAGCGGAGAAGAATCGGAGGAGGAGGATGAGGTGGTACAGGAGGAGAGTCAAATCGTCCCCTGGTCGCCGCCCCCGCCGGCCGAGAGCAGTTCCAGCGACGATGAGTCGCTTGGTGGTAGAGACGTCGTCTTTTCGAAGAAGCGGTGCAGAATTGAGGTTTGCTTTATTTTTTCATTTTTTGAGAAATTGGAATCGGAAAAATAACTTTCTTCTCGTAAATCATGATGGATTTGTTTATAATTGCAGCCGGATCGGAGCTGCGCGTTATCTCGTCTGAATATCCGTGCTCCTCCGCCTTATACGGCGGCGGATACGTCGGAAGCGTTGTCGAGAAGTAAAACGGCGTCGCTGCAGAAATTTCATATGATGGATTCGGGTCGGGTTAATGTATATGGATCGGGGATTTTGGATTCGCTGAGGAGGTTTCATCGGGAAGAAACGGGTTCGGGTCAAGAAATGGCGGAATTCTGCGATTCACTGGGACCATCGATCTAGAATTCTAAATTACTCGGCACTTTTTTAAGCCGTTGGATATATATTACTACTGTCAACTGATATAATTTACTGACAAACTAGTTAATCGGGATTTAATCTGGAGTTTGTTTGTAGATTTGAGATTGATTGGATTTCGTTGGATTTGGATTGGGATTAGATTTAGGATTAGGATTAGCATTAATCCAGTTTACACGAGTTCTTTGTTGAGAATGTTCTTGTTTGTTTGTAGAATTTCTTTTTTCTTTTTACAAATTTCGGCTGAGATATTGATTTTCTAAACCCGTTTTATTTTAATATTGTGAATACATATTTGACTACTTTTCCTGAAAAAAATAGTACTAGTATCATTTATCTAATTCAGATTATTAGTAATTTATTATCTCCATATGTATTCGTTTTTTAACAAAGTTCGTGATCGTTGAATACAAATTTATGTCTCCTCAACGTTGAGTATCTTACATAGTTTGCTTAATTATTTTATTTCTCCTACATATTTTGTGGCTATCACCCCAAAAAAAATCATTTTATTGTTACAGATTTGACCTTGCTAAGCAACGAAAGATAAAGGCAAATAATTCCATCTAGCATGTTCTTTAGAAGATTTGTTTGAGCTAGTTTAGAATTTCAGTAGGCAAATAAGATTTTATTGTACAGTAAAATGTAAGTTTGAGGAGTAGAAAAAGATCATAGCATTCAACTTTGTATGTAACTAAGAAAGATTATTGACAAATCATATATCTTAGAAATAAGTGAAAAACATGATACTAATTACAAACAAATAAGTTTATCCGGAAGCAAATTGAAATAAAAACAATAAGCATAAAGTCATATTGAAATATCAGATAATATTCTTCTTTTAATATTCTTTGCATGCTTTATCCTTTCAACCATTGACAATTTTCAAAGTGCAGACACGGAAAACACCTTACAACTAAACAAGTTTCCAATAATATGATATCGATCACTTGCATAATCGTTTATAGTCACGTTAAGGGGGGCAAAAAGATATTTAGTTAAAGTTGGGGGTAAAATTACAAAACTTTGCAAGTTTCAGGGACTATAGATGCATTTATAATCTTTTTTTTTTCGTTTTTTTTTTTTTTTTGAGAAGTTATAATCAATTGATTGAGAAGCTAAAGTATGTGGATCAAATTATAGAAGATAGTTAAATTAAACAATTTCATGGCCTCCGTACTAATTTTGTCTATAATATGTTATCTTCCACTTAACAGTTCATTTATTTTCAACTTTTAATTTATAGTGAAGATTTTTTTTTCTTTCAAATAATTAGTAGGCGTAGATGATGGATAGTATTAAAAAAAAAAGGAAATTTGTGTGCTATTCATTCATCTGGATATGGATGTGGAGAACAACTCTCTCAATATTTATACAATATATAAAATTAATTGAACTTGGATCATGCAATTTAGCTTTAATATTTATTTTACTAATATATGTCACGCGAAGAGTTTAACTTACACTTATGCATATAATATATTATTAAAACTAAATTCCTTATATTGGAAATTAAGTTTCACAATATGATACCCTTTCCAATTTTGAGCCGTCGAAGAAAAAATAAAATTGTACTCATATTATATAATTTTTTAAAAAAAAGAAATTGTATTCGTAATCATGAAATATCCGAAATAACACTCTCCCTCATCCAACTTAAGAAATCTTCAGTCCAAACAGACGAACTATAGTACATATATCTCGAAATAACATGTTATGAACACGTAAATTTTATAATGATAATAAGAGTCAATCATCAATATAAATTCGTCATGCAAGTTAAGGAATCATGTGCTATATAAATCAATCAGATATATTTCGTACGCTTCGTTCAATGATCAAATTCTAATGGATCAAACTTATGACTATGAGAATTAAAGGAATGATAGAAATTTCAGTCCTGAAGTAGTAATAATAGGTAATTTTTAGTTTTATATCATTATTTTTTTTAAGAATTAGCAGCCAATATTATTATTATTATTATTATTATTATTATTATTATATGGAAATCTGCAATAACTATTTGAGGTGTGCACTGAATAAATTCTTGTCCATGTGCAAATCGATAGAACAAAATGTGAACCGAGACAGTATGTTAAGCTTCTTTAATTATTATTGACTACATAATATCTAGAAGATAAATGTATGTTACATTTGTGTGTATTATTTTTAATTTAAAATGTCAAATAGTACATAACAAAGAATATAAAAATATAAAATAAAATTGTGAAACACTATAAACGTACTTTAGATAATACTAGTTGTGAAACAATATAAACATTAGTGGTGTATGTCAAGTACATACCAAACAAGTTGTCATGCTATTAATAAAAAGTTTGATCCAATAATCATATGATGAGATCGAAATTCATAAAATTTTAATAATAAAGTCGTAATCCACCAATATTCATAACTTTGGACTTACTTCGACGAAGCTCAACACCATTCATCAATTAATTATTGGTAACAAATTTACATGAATGTGTGTGATTACGCGAAAATCTTGCTTCTTGTATGAAATATAATGTAATCATTTTTCAATCTTTTTCAATCTAGTATCATTATGCATGAAATTAATCAATTCGGTCAAAAGGCATAAAAATACTACTATCATAATTTTTCTTGGTATAATCATTAAAAATATCTGTCATTATTTTCACGGTATATCAAATTTCAAGAATATTAAATTACTAATTAAAATCAAAAGCATTTTATGCAAGTGATGTGACTAAGCCGACAGCTTACGGCTTAAAATTTTAGATTAATGCTTTCATGATGGAATAATCTTTTTTTTATATATTATTTATATTAAAATAAAAAACTGCAGCTGCTACACAGCCACCAATTCCCCCTTTGATTGAAAATCACACATATTTTGATGACGCATGCTTCTTC
This sequence comes from Agastache rugosa, assembly GCA_031470985.1. Classification (NCBI taxonomy): domain Eukaryota; kingdom Viridiplantae; phylum Streptophyta; class Magnoliopsida; order Lamiales; family Lamiaceae; genus Agastache; species Agastache rugosa. The sequence goes on from CM062607.1 coordinate 22,549,364, forward strand.
AAACGAGTGTACCCTATTTTCCCACCGTTGTTGGACGATTTTATAAATAAATTATTTGTTACATCATAGAAGATATTTGTGCTTTATTTTAATATTTTCTTGAAAAATATAAGGAGATTGTGATTAGGTTAATTTGACAAACGTTACAACAGCTATATCTCAACAATAGAATAATTTAATTAGCAACTTATGGCCGGCAATCTCTTCTAGTGGCTTAAAACTTTTGCTGCAAATATTGAAGAATCGACTTTTTATTTTTTATTAATATTATTAGATAGAGTGATCGTAAAGTCTAGCTGTAGGTTTTAAAATGTCGGCTTGTATATATTTTTTTATTAAGATCTGTATCGTACGGCTTAATTATGGCCAGTAATCACTCAAGGCACATCTTTAATAACAAATACTCCCTCCCTCCCATTTATAACGTCTAATTTTTTTGGGCACGGTTATTAAGGAGAAGGATAAAAAGATAGAAAAGTAATTGGTCTCATCACTTTTGAAGAGTTAATTATTTTTTTTATTTGAAAACGAGACGTTATGAATGGGACAGACAAAAAAGGAAAATGGAACGTTATGAATGGAACGGAGGGAGTAATAATATTTTTTAACAAGTAAATATCCTCGTCTATTATTTATTGGTGCGATAAATCGAACTAGATAAGACTTTTGTGGTGGATCTGCCTAGTAGAGTTACGTAGTATGAATTCGAACTTTTTATTCTTGTTTACGAGCTCGATCAAGATATTTTTGGGAATTATGTGTACATGCAGTAGTATTTTTTTTATTTGTTTTGTATATTAATGGTGTTATTATCCATGACCACCCCAAAGAGTACCCAAACACAACATTATATATAACTATTTTGTGTTATTTTTTAATCATAATATAATTAAATATAACAAAAATAATTAAGTAATTTGAAATTATAGCAATAATGGTAAGAACTAAAAAAAATACAAATAATTAAATTTCTAGACTCGGACGCTTGATAGTGATAGTGATATTAAAATGACATAAACTAAAATAACAAGCAAATAAAGTACTATGGAAATAATTCTGCTATTAGACGACCTTTCAGATCTTCTTGTTCAAAAAATAAGTGGCTTTTGCCCATCAACGTTAAAGCACATTCGATTTCAACCTCATTTGTTCCAAATTTTCAATCATTTTAAGTTCTTTTTCATGTGTGATCCTCATAGCACGAAGTTCTGCGGTGAAATTATCAAGAATTGCAGAAGATTGTGATGCCCCTCCTTTTCCTTTCCTTTTAACCTTAGCCTTGTCTTAACAAGTTAGTGCACATTTCGAATAGCAGTTAAATTATCCTTATCAGAAAGATACATCTATGTGTAGTTGGCACAATTATTTCAATACTTTTCTAATATAAAATGAATAAATAAGTGTTTAAGAAAACTAGAGTAATAATTGAAGCTCACTAATTCCCAATCAAGGAAATAGCATATAAAAACGGATAGTGTTGTTCTGCTTTGTTTTTGTTTTCTATAAATATTTCGATTCAATATTTGGGAATTGGGCATCATACTTCTTGACTAGAAACTGATAAATGCCTTGGCATTTTTTTCGTCATTAATTTCAAATGTCATTATTTTTTTTATTATAAATGCCGGATTCTATATTATAAAGCTATTTTTCTAATTTTTTTCATTACTTGGAGAGAAGATAAGAAGAGAGAGCATTGGAGTTTAAATACATGTATGTCATTTTCTTCTAAAACATTCAAGTGATGGATTCTCCACTATATATATAATGGAGAGTTCTTCGGTTCAATCCTGCCAAAGAATCAAATAGAAATAATTATTTAGGTAGAAAATAAGAACAAATATGAATTGTTGATCTTTTTGATTTTTGGTCCAGATTAACAGGTGAATTAAAACAGTGGAGTTTATGCATTAAAAATGATGGTGCATTAATGTGTTTGTGCATTAAAGTAATGGAATTTGTATATTATTCATCGTGATAAAAAAATATATAGTTCTTACATTCCTCAATATATATATATATATATATATATATATATGGGATGGTTATAATAGAAACATTTTCCCTTATGTTAACTAAAAATAAATCTAGACCATCAATTTTAAAAATTTGAATGGTGTTAGATTAATTAGCAATTTTCCGTGATTATTGTAAGAAGGTCTTTATTGTAAAACAACATCAATTAGTATCTTCTAAAGATTTGTAATTTTCAAAAACAAAAATCTTCTAAAGATTGTACATATTTAATATTTGGAGGAATCTCTATGTAATATATTTCGTTTGTCAAAATTACTGGATATTCTATAATAACTTTTCAAATTACAATATTCCTATTGATTGATTAAACATAATAATTATTGTTTCTTTTTGTATTACTTATTGTATTTTAATTACTTTATCATTGTCAAATATATTTAGTATTGCGTTATACTGTTTGTTAGTGATTTGTAGCAAAATTAATAATGATTTTTTTATTCTTATTGCTTTATAATGATTGTTATGCATCTAAAATATTGTCATTGTTTTTTTTATGCATTACTTAGTGCACACTATCTGTTTATTGAAATGGTTGGATTAACATGTAAACAAAAAAGAAAAAACGTGGATGCAGGCTCTATCAATATTTATTGTTTTTTTTTTTGTATTACTTATTGCATTTTAATATTTATTGTTCTTTTTTGTATTACTTATTGCAATTTAATTGACTTATTATTGCATATTATGTTTTTTGATTTGTAGAAAAATTAGTAATGCATTTTTTTCAAAAGAAATGTAACATCTAAAATTTTTAAAAAATATTTACTGTTTTTTTTTTTGCATTACTCATTGCATTTTAATTAATTTATCATTGCATAGTATTACGTTTAGTATTGTTTTATAGTATTGTTTGTTATTGATTTGAAACAAAATTAGTAATGCATTTGTAAAAAAACTAAATTAATTTGTATTTACTTATTGTATTAATTGCATATTACGTGTAGTATTGCTTTATAATGTCTGTTATTATTGATTTGTAGCAAAATTAGTGATGCCCTTTTATTATTATTTTATAATGATTGTTGTGCATCATTTTAAAAATAAATAAAAATAAATATTTGTTATGCATCTAAAAAAATCGCGGCTCTTCAAAATTAATTATTTTTTACATATAAAAAAATGAAAAAGAAAAAAAGAAAATGTGGATGCAAGCTCTATCAAACAATTACGTTATAATTCCATGAAATAAGGAATGAAACATTTTATTGTTGATGAGAATTATATACGGTTCCCACAAAAAAAGGTGGGTAATATGAGATAATACTATTCTACCCCTATTATTTATTTTTAATTATCCGAAAAATTAATAACACACTATAAAATATCCCATTAATCTACACCCTTTATCTTTTAAATGGACGTCCACGATTTATTTCTATTTAACACATATGAATTCATTTCTATTTGATCTCTCCCCTATATATATATATATATATATATATATATATATATGGATGGGTTAGTATAGGAATTATTCATCCCGTGAGAACTTGAGAACCATGCTTAAATCTATATATATTCATGCTTAATGAGATTCATGCTTTTTTGTATTAACAAATGCGCGTATATAAAATCATTCTTAAATCTATATATATTCGTGCTTCGAATAATGACAATCATAGATCATACAAAGATCAACGATTCAGATTGGTTATTAGTTCACACACTATGAATAGTTTCTATAAGAACACTTTCTTAGGTGAGAAATAAGAATAAATTTAACCATTGATCTTTGTTGATCTACGGTCTAGATTTAATCGTGCATTTAGTTACTGTAATTTATGCACTTAAATGTTAATGCATTAAGTTATTGTAATTTATGCATTAAAATATGTATCATTTAGTTTCTACATTTTATGCATTTCCGATGTAATAAAAATGCATTGTTCTTACGTTCTTATCAGATCCACTCCCTATATATATATATGGAAGAGATCATATGTAAAACCATATAAGATGTATTCTTACCAGATCCACTATATATATATATATATATATATATAGGAGAGAGTTCTAATGAGAACTATTTCTTTAGGTGTTAACATAGGAACTAATCTAAGCCCAATTTCTCTTGATCAATGCATATGGTTGATTGACTTCAACCGTTTTTTTTTTTCATTTACTAAGCCAAAAGGTTATTATTGTAATTTTGATATGTAATTATAACATAATCCTTAAATCATGGGTGAATCGGTGATGGCTATTTATTGGCTTGTTGCCAATTAATTTTTATATTACTTTATTTTATGATTGATTTTGCTATTTTCGTATTGATTTTTTTCTTGTCCTATATTTCTTTTGTTCTTTTTTTAATATTCTTTATTTTGTAATCTTTGCTTTCACAAGATGATTTGTTGGGAAAATTAATAGAGTTTTGATTGGATACCAAAACCCAGCTGACCCCAACCGAGTAGATGATCGCACAAGCCTAAGCGTTTTTCAGCTCACCTGTTTGAGCTTATAGAGTTTCTTAGTTTACAGGTAGATTAGCTGAAGACAGCTGAAGACAGCAGAAGACACAGCTAAGCAGACAGCTTAAGAACTCAGCAGAGCAGACTCAACAGAGCAAGACCAAGCAGAGTCAAAGATCCTGCAGTATCAAGACCCAGCTCAGTGACGGAAACCCAGCTCAGTGTCGAAGACCCAGCTCAGTGTAAAAGACCCAGCTTAGTGTCGATGACACAGCTCAGGTCTGAGACACAGCTCAGGTTAATGACACAGCTCAGGTTGAAGACACAGCTCAGGTTGATGATACAGCACAGGTCTAAGACACAGTTCAGAGTCGAGACGCAGCAGAGTCCAAGACGCTGAAGACACAGCAGAGACGCTTAGCAGCTCGAAGACGAAGACCTTCTCCAAGACAAGATCCCGATGTCAGAAGATCTTGTCTGACGCAGTCAAATCAAAGAAGGAATAGCCTCTGCAGATGCAGACCTACTTCGTAGGTAAAGGCCAGAAGTCAACAAGAGTAGGTAAGATTCAAACGGCTCTCTTCCAACGGCTAGTTTGAATCTCCACATATATATATCTCTCATCCACCATTGAAGAAGGAGGCTGGCAAGACGACTGAAGAAATAGAAGAAAACAGAAAAATGAACAACGATCTACAAAGCCAAATCTTTCTAGAACACCCAGCCAGTCAGCTGTGTTCTTAGTTGTTCACATATTCAGTCATAGGCAGATTAGATCAGAATAAATATCTTAAGCCTAGTTTGAACGAGTTCATCATACTCCTTGTTCTTCATTGTAAGAACTCGTTCATAGTTGGAAAACCATACCCAAACCCAAACCCAGAAAGGTTAGGTAAAGGTACGCTTGCTCGAAGCGTGTAATTCGAGTGGTTAGGTTCTTCAGTACCCGGAAACTGAAGGTGTAGGCTTGACAGTGCCCGCAAACTGTTGGAACACAGCTCGGGTTAGAGTTGTGAAGTTGCTTGGTACTTGGAAACCAAGTGGTAGTGAATTACCAGTGAATCTGGTCGTCGATGTAGGAGGGGTTACTCCGAACCACGTTAAAAATGCTCTTGTTATTTATCGCTTTGTTTTATACATGTTACTAACCTTCATGAGCATACATCTCAATCTGCATAAACTGACTAACTGAAAAGTGAAACAGAGCTTTGCAATATATTTGAAGCAACAGACGGACTTTCCAAATCCACCACATTCCGCACACACACACACAAAGTGTCGATCAAGCCGCCATCCAAATTTGGATCGAACACAAACTCTCTGAAAAGAGTTTTAACTTGGAAAAGTTTTTAAACCTTGGTGTATTCACCCCCCTCTACACCAAGGTATCCGTCTTGGGACCAACAATTGGTATCAGAGCAGTGGTTCAAAAGATCACTGTATCTGTCAAGTCAGCATTTCATTGCTGATAGTGGTCACCTGAACAGATCTTTCAATGCTTCAATTTTTTTTTAAATCATTATATTGCATACTGTCGTGGAATCTTCCTTGTGCAGGAAACATCTGACATTCTCTGTCGATGATTATCAGATCTGGAAGTTCCAACTCAACAGCTTTCTGAGTGCTCTTCACGACATGATGTGGGATGTTATCTTTAATAGACCCATCATCATAAACTCAGAAAGTCAAGCAGAAGACTGAATGGTCAGGAGCTTGAAGATGGCCAAAGCTAAATCAGAACAAAGACTGGCTCCAGCCAATGCAAACACAGCTGGAACCTTGTCATCAATGTACCAAAGAGGTCGTACTCATTCAAGCCAACTCTCCAAGCTCAGTCCGATCAAAAAAGAAAACTGATCGGCAACTCAAAGACCAAGAAAAGCAGCAACTCCCAGCTGATCACAGAGCTCAAAGGCAGCAGATAAATCCAGCTGACTGGAATCAAAATCAAAGACAGAATGTCATCCAGCACAGACATCAAGGTCAATTTAAAAGACAGCTGGGAAGGATCTCAGCTGGTTAGAAAGCTGGAAATCAACCGAGCTTCAAATCAAGATTCCAGCAGACGGGATATCAAGCTGGATATCAAGCTAACAAACTCCAGCTATGAAATGGACCTCATCAAAGAATTGAGCCAGTGATGAGAAAATTCGCTCAAGTGAAGTAGGAATCAGCTGAGAAAAGACAGCCACCTACTATCAAATTCAGGGGGAACTCCACCGAGCTGGAAATCGACACAGCTGTGATATCAGCTGAGGGCAAAGTCAATCCAGTAGAAGATTCAAGTGGAGAATCAAGAGAAAAATCCAGCTGAACTATCAAATGTCATTCTCTGGATATCAAACAAAACTGGATCAAACGTGGATCGCAGAATCCAGAAGAGGAATCTAGCTGAGGGGGAACTCAATTCAGCAGATTCACCAACAATTTGATTTCATCAATTGGTCTCATCATAGTCCAGCAGAATCATCAAGAAGAGCATCCAGCAGGAAATACTCAGCTGGATCACCGTGTGTCATCAAGGAATCAGACACGGCTGGACTAACTCAGCAGGAACCCCAAGGAGTTCAAAATGAATTTATCAAGTCAGTGGGAATCAAACCCAGCTGATAAAACCCAATTGGTTTATCCAATTGAGGGGGAACCTCGCAAACGATGTCTTTCAGTAGAAAAAAAAAAGACAAGATGACTCATTCCAAACTGAGTCATACAGCTGAGAATGACCAACAATTGGTATCAGCTCAATCCGGATGAAGAAAGTCCATCCAGCTGAGGGGGAACAAACCCAGCTGAATCCCAAAGCAGAAGATTTACTCAACTGAAGGGAGAAACTCAGTCAAGCAAAGGAAAGGACATCCGCGACATCAGTTGACTTTTTGGTCCAAGCTGACAGGAATGTATTATGCATTTATTTTTCTAAGGAATATACTATTTAAGTCCAATTATTTTGAATTCCAATATTAAGCGGACATATATTCCTTAGTTAAATTGCTTGATAAGTTTCCATTCCCATCGCATTAATTGTAAAGACTGCTAAGTACTGAAGCTCGGCAGAATCGAGGCAGAGCGTCAAACGTTAGAACTGCCTCACGCGCGGTTGTAATACACTCGTCGTAAACACGTCAGAACGTGATGAGTGAATCTCTCACAGCCGTTGATCAGAATACCAGCTGTCTGAATCTCAACCGATGATCAATTATGGCAGTTGATATACATGGAAAAGATACGGAGAATTCTTTCATCTTTATCTCTGCGAATTTCAAATCTTCAAGTCATCTATCTATCCTCTGCAAATTTCTCGCTCGATCAAAATCAACAGATTGCAGAGATGGCACTTAAGAAATCAACCGCAGGGATGAACCAGTTCGAAGTTCTGATGACAAAATTGTCATTTGAAAGTTGTCTTTCCACCGCCAACCTTCCAGTTTCAGAACTCAAAGAGATGGTAGACCTCGTCATAGACTCCGGTCTCTTACTGTGGGCAACCTCCATGCCCAAGCTTATGCTAAAGAGAGAAGCAGCTCTATTCTATCTAAACATCATTGACGAAGAAGGTTTTTACTCATCTTCATTCGATGTGACAGTTGAAGGCGAAGAAGGAAAATTTGAATCAGTAACCGTCAACATCAAACTCAACAAGATGCTACGAAAGGTGTTCAACCTACCAAGAGAAGGAGAATTCATCCCAGACGATTACAGCCGTGAAGAAGTGGATGAATTCCTTAGTCAAGAGATGCTTATCACCCCAGAGCCGTACAGAGCAAGCATGTCAAAGCTTTTTCTCAAGCCAAAGTACAGGCTGCTGCTGGATATCACACAAAAATGCATCTTAGGGATAGCTGGATCTCAAGGAGAGATAAGTATTCCAAAGCTCAAGCCGATGATGGCCATGATCAAAGGTGCAAACGTCAACTGGTTTGATTTCTTACTCAACAGATTAGTCAAGGAGTCAGAGAAGATCAAGTTTAATTCCTCCAGGAAGACGTATTCAACTTCAGAGCCACTGTATCTATGCTCTAAGATCTCTTTTTTGATAGAGCAAGCTGTGAAATGGGACACAGTAAAGTGGGCTGATTCAGAACCGTTTCCAGAAACAAATATTCTCTTCCAGAGAATAAGTCAAATCAATGATCTTCTGAAGAAACAGCCTGCTGTGAGCAAAGGCAAGAAGCAGCTGGAAGAAACAAAGACAGATGTCCCAGCTAAGAAGTTTCAGAGAAAAAGGAATACAAATGACTTAAACCAAATTGAGGTCCACTCGAGAAGAAAAAGAAGACAGCTGTCATTCCACCATCTGAGGCGAAACCTTCCTCTGAAGAAACTCCAAGTCAAACAATGGTGATCCTCTCCCCACAGCCAATGTCAGCATTCAATCAATACGGGTCAAATGTCTTGGCTGATATGGGATTGAATGATGAATCATCATCTAGTTCAGAGGACGAGCTGGTCATTTCAAAAAGTCAGACAACTCTTCCCAAATTTCACCGCCTCACCGCCTCACAATTCTCCGCCCAAACAGCCTTCTCCTCCCAGCTCCCCAGCAAGAGATCCGTCTCTTGTAAACGTACAGGAAAATATTCAACTGGCTGAAGCTCTTTCACAGCCAGCTGATGACCAAGCTGAACCCTCTAATCCCAGCTCTACTCCAAAACAATCTCCACAAGAATCAGAAGAGAGTGATTCCAGTGCTTCTACATCATTCAACTCTTCTGGCTCAGCCTTCATGGAAGCTATGTACGAGGAGCTACGCATCGCAGGGATCAAGAGTGTTCTAATCAGTATCCCATCTTGGCGCACCTGCCAATTGCCCTCGTCAAAATTGCAGATTTCAAATTCTATCTGGCCACCAAGATGGCGACTTGGTACCAGAATGAGCAGCTGATCGAGACCTTCTCGTATGAGAAATTGAAGACAGATGAAGCATGCCTCCAGCACACGTTTGGCTTTGGAAGTCTGGAAGATGCTTACTTACATCAAAATGATCTCATCAGAGGAATTATTGAAGTATCTCAGCAATACCCCAAGCCGCACCCAGCAGACGTCTGGGAATCAGCCAACAAGCTTCTAACAGCAGCGGGATGGGAGACATCTTGTGAAGATGTTATGTCCAAAGAAGTCACAGCTGAGATTACCAAGGACGTTGTACCAGATGACACAACTGAGGTAATGATCATTGAAGAAACAGCTAATGCAACAGCTGAACCAGAGGCAGCAGCCCCACAAAGTCCAATTGCCAATGACACTCGCTCACTGGTCGAGATCGAGGCAGTCAAACCCAGCCAAGTCGAATTCGGGACCCAAACGGATTCCAATGCCGTGCTTTCTGATGCAATAAAGGAGGAGATAGCCAAACAGGTTGAAGAAATCCTTTATCAGGATAGACTCAAATCAAACATCGACACCCTTCTGCGCATCTCAGCTTTAGAATCACGAGTCCAATGCAATGGACAGTCCATTGATGACGTTCACAGATTTGCCCAGAATCTGCAAGAAAGCACCAGTCAAGATCTCAGGCAATCTCTCGTCTCTCAGAGCATTGATCAGTCAAACCATCTAGAGAAGAGAGTTCCTGAGATAGTGACAAGACTTCAAGCTCCACTGGTCGACGACATCGCAAATCTCACAAGCCAGCTGGAAGCTATCAAAAAGACCACTCTCTCCAACAGCGCTGACATCCGCCAACTCTTCAACCTATATAAAGATCTGAATGCTTAGTTCAGAGCTGGAAGCAGCAGCAATGCCCAGCTGAACCTCGTCAAAGCTGACAACTCAGCCAAGATCGCTGATGTTGAAGGTATTCTTTCCAAGCTCAGCGCAACAGTTGCCAATCTCTCTGCCTCCCTTGTTGATAATGCCAAAAAGGGGGAAGATAGTGTAGCTGGAAAAACAATGGAGATGGAAGCTGCAGCTAAGGGGGAACCTGTGCAGCAAATTCAGAGGGAAATCGACGATTTTGCCAAAGAGCTGGATGAAGAAGAGACAGAGCCAACTGCACCAGCCAAAGCAGTCAAAGAGACGTGGAGATAGAAAATGGTTGCTCTTGCCAAAGCCTGTGGACACAAGCCTGAAGAATACAAAGACTATCACTGGCTGTGTAACTTCCACAAGGAGCAAAGAAAAGAAATGCAAGAGCTGGATAAAATTATCAAGAGGAAAGCTGATTTGCTCAAGCCTGCTGAGAAAAAGCAAAAGAAGAAAAGGCAGAGCTACAGGCAAGCTAGAAAGAAACAATTCAAGCAGCCTCGACTGATAAGATCCAATGATGGCAAGATCAATTGCCATTTATGCCAAGAGAAACGACATCCAGCTCAAAGCTCCAAAAGTCAAGCAATTGAAGCCTCCCACTATAGCTGGAACGAATCTTCCTGACAAAGCCCAGATTATCAAAGAAGTTCATCACTGGGCTGGCGAAAGAGGAATCTCCAAATCTAAAAATCAAGATGAATGGAGAAACTTGGAAGAATTCATCTTCAACAGATATGGTCTCAAGACTGACCATCAAATGGACGAGCAGAGGAAGCAGAGCTGAAGACCCAGCCATCTGGGAATTTTTGTCTGTTGAATTTCTGTAAAATGTAAAATTGTAATTTTATCTCTTTTTAATGAAAAAATTCGTTTTTGCTCTCAAGCTCATCCTGATGACAATAACTCTTTGTCCAGGTACTGAACTCTGAATTTATTTTACCTGCTGTGTATGTTTAAACTTTTGAAACCCCGTTTTCTTGTTAAGGGGGAAGTAAATTGTTTTTCTCAGTTAGGTTTTGGCATCATCAAAAAGGGGGAAATTATTGGGAAAATTAATAGAGTTTTGATTGGATACCAAAACCCGGCTGACCCCAACCGAGTAGATGATCGCACAAGCCTAAGCATTTTTCAGCTCACCTGTTTGAGCTTATAGAGTTTCTTAGTTTACAGGTCGATTAACTGAAGACAGCAGAAGACACAGCTAAGCAGATAGCTTAAGAACTCAGCAGAGCAGACTCAGCAGAGCAAGACCAAGCAGAGTCAAAGATCCTGCAGTATCAAGACCCAGCTCAGTGACGGAAACCCAGCTCAGTGTCGAAGACCCAGCTCAGTGTAAAAGACCCAGCTTAGTGTCGTTGACACAGCTCAGGTCTGAGACACAGCTCAGGTTAATGACACAGCTCAGGTTGAAGACACAACTCAGGTTGATGATACAGCACAGGTCTAAGACACAGCTCAGAGTCGAGACGCAGCAGAGTCCAAGATGCTGAAGACACAGCAGAGACGCTTAGCAGCTCTAAGACGAAGACCTTCTCCAAGACAAGATCCCGATGTCAGAAGATCTTGTCTGACGCAGTCAAATCAGAGAAGGAATAGCCTCTGCAGATGCAGACCTACTTCGTAGGTAAAGGCCAGAAGTCAACAAGAGTATGTAAGATTCAAACGGTTCTCTTCCAACGGCTAGTTTGAATCTCCACCTATATATATCTCTCCTCCACCATTGAAGAATGAGGCTGGCAAGACGACTGAAGAAATAGAAGAAAACAAAAAAATGAACAACGATCTACAAAGCCAAATCTTTCTAGAACACCCAGCCAGTCAGCTGTGTTCTTAGTTGTTCACATATTCAGTCTTAGGCAGATTAGATCAGAATAAATATCTTAAGCCTAGTTTGAACGAGTTCATCATACTCCTTGTTCTTCATTGTAAGAACTCGTTCATAGTTGGAAAATCATACCCAAACCCAAACCCAGAAAGGTTAGGTAAAGGTACGCTTGCTCGAAGCGTGTAATTCGAGTGGTTAGGTTCTTCAGTACCCGGAAACTGAAGGTGTAGACTTGACAGTGCCCGCAAACTGTTGGAACACAGCTCGGGTTAGAGTTGTGAAGTTGCTTGGTACTTGGAAACCAAGTGGTAGTGAATTACCAGTGAATTTGGTCATGGATGTAGGAGGGGTTACTCCGAACCGCGTTAAAAATGCTCTTGTTATTTATCGCTTTGTTTTATGCATGTTACTAACCTTCATGAGCATACATCTCAATCTGCATAAACTGACTAACTGAAAAGTGAAACAGAGCTTTGCAATATATTTGAAGCAACAGACGGACTTTCCAAATCCACCACATTCCGCACACACACACAGCCAGCTGTGTCGATCAAGCTGCCATCCAAATTTGGATCGAACACAACTACGAAAAGAGTTTTAACTTGGAAAAGTTTTTAAACCTTGGTGTATTCACCCCCCCTCTACACCAAGGTATCCGTCTTGGGACCAACATGATTTATATTAATTCTTTATATATAGTTTTTTTATTTGCTTATTATCAAATGAAGAAATGCTTATTTATGTTTATTTTGATGTTTTCTATAGTTTTTAATTTGCTTATTATCAATTGATGAGATGCTTTAGACGTGTTCACGGGCCGGTTCCGGTTCGGAACCGGGCCCGAAACCGCCGGTTCCGGTTCGGAGAAATTGGAACCGGAACCGGCCCGCCACATACACGGTTCCGGGTCGGAACCGGCCCGTATTGGACGGTTCCGGTTCCGGGTCGGAACCGCCGGTTTACGGGCCCGAACCGTTTTTTTTTAATTGAAATGAAACACATAAATCATCAATGTAATGTATAAGATCGAAATAAAATAATATATGTCTTCATTTAAAACAATGTGTAATCAATTACAAATGGAAATATATTATTATTTAAAACTCGAAATCCTAAAACCCTTGGAATTCACAAAGTTTGAAAACTCAAGGGCCGAGCCTCGTTAAAACCTTCTTGGCGAAAACCCAATGGGAAAAACACCAAGTAAGGAAAAAGAGTACTCGTCTAAAATTATTTAGGACTACCCGTTGATGTCGGCGTCAAAGTCCCAATCATCTTCAAATTCATCGGTTTCAGTAGTGGCTATAGAGTCGGTGTCTGTGCTTTCGGCCTCGGTTGTGCTTATGGGATACTCCGCAAATATTTCATCCCAATTATTTTCTTGTTCACGCATTTCGGCCAATGTATAATCTTTGAGTAAAACTTGAGCTTCTAGGTTTCTTGGCGTCATCACCGATCTTCTTTCATCGAGCACGTAGCCTCCAACACTGAAAGCTTGTTCCACCGAGACTGTTGATGCCGGAACAGCTAAGATCTCCCTCACCATCATTGCTAAAATCGGGTATTGGTTTTACCTCCTCGATCACCATTGCAAAACATCAACATCATTTGGCCCTTCACATGCTAAATCTGTACTTTTGGGTTCGCTAAGATAGATATCAAGTTCACTGCTTATATTACTACCCGTGCCCTGATTTTGAAGGAAACTTTGAAGTCTTTGTGCAGCTACAGAACTAGAATCTATTCCTAGATTAAAAGAGCTTCTTGGTCTTTGACTAGGCCTAGATGATGACCCTCTATCCGAATACTTAGATTCATATTCTTGAAAAAGACCCCTCAATGTCGTATCTAGAGAAGTTTTAACATATGCAATATTAGGCCATTCAAAAGAGTCTTCACCACGCTCACCCCCCCCCCTCCAAATGTCATTTCACGAAGATAACTGTAATACAAGTCTAATAGACCACAAACCCCTTCCAATTTCATAGAGGGATCTAAACATTTTGCAATCAAAAAGACATCGGGAATATAAGTAAAATATTTCAACCATTTAATGACCATCATAGTTATAGAATCCTGCAACCTTGGGTTAGTACTGCATATTAAGAATTGAAGAACGATAACAACACAATGATATAGTACACGACATGAAGTAGGATAATAAACTCCAGATAAATCTTTAGTTGCAGTTTCAAAAACTTTTAAGAGTGCAATCAGACCTGAGCATTCATCCCAATAAGAAGGCAATAAGAACATGTTGCTAACCTCAGTTGAAAAGAAATCACATAATAAATCCTTATATTCGAAGTTCTTGCCAACATTTCATAAGTAGAGTTCCATCTAGTGCATACATCAATGTTAAAACTCTTACTTTTTCCAATTTTTTGCTTACAAAATTTTACCCAATTTCTGTGTAGCTTAGCTTTATCCCTTAACATGGCAACACATTTTCTAATAGGCGTAATTGAACCTTCTAATTGCTTTAATCCATCTTGCACACATAAATTTAGTATGTGACATATGCATCTAGTATGAAAATATTTTCCTCCTAGAGTTGGATTACATGCAGCAATTAGAGCAGGCACACTTGCAGTATTAGCAGATGCATTATCAAAACCGATTGAAAAAATCTTAGAGGTTAATCTAAATTGATTCAACACTTTTATAATGCAAAGAGCAATGTTTGCAGCATTATGAGTACAATTAAACTTCCTAAAACAAAGTACGCGTTTGTTCATACACCAATTCGGATCAATCCAATGCACAGTCATTCCAAGATATGAATTTTGTTGCCAAGCACATGACCAAATATCAGAACAAACAGAGACTCTATATGGCAACTTAGCAAACATGTCTCTTAATGCTTTTTTATATCTAATAGATAATTTAGCAATTGTCCTAGTCATGGTACTTCGTGAGATTTTTTTAGCTTGAGGATTATATGCTTTTTTCATGGAATTTTCAAAACGCATGCTATCGGCAAATTGGAAAGCAAGAGATTCAGTAGCAACAAACTTAGCCATCACTTCTCTAGCTACTATATCATTATACTTAAATAAAGTGAGTTCATTACCTTGCGTGAAGTTTAGTTGAGTTTGAGTTTCTTGTTGTGTACCTTTTTCTTGATCCTTCGGCTTGTGTTTGAGTATATGGCGATTATAAGTGTCATACCCATTTCCTTTCTTATGCTCGTACTGCTGGTCGCAGAAATTGCAGCACGCCATTACAATTGGAGTTTCTCCTTCGGCACAAGGTAGTGTTACCTTTTTGAACCATATTGAGAACACTTCGGATCCTTCCTTCTTTCCTTTGGCCTGCAGCTTCGCCTTTCTGGTACGACGACCCTTCTCGGCAGCCATTCCGCCGTCCTCTTGCTCGTCCATTTCGTCATCCTCATCCAAGTTGATTGCCTCTTCGTGAAAGGGACGACCGCATAGTCTTTGGGAGGATGCATTTGGTGGGGCGGATTCATCTCCACTTCGAGGTCGGCAACATATAGGCTTTCGGCAAGTAGTCTATCCGCTTCAATCTGGTGGGCAGCAAAGGCAGCAGCATCTTCGGCCATCTGCTGGTTTTCCATTTCTTCACGTTGGCGGCGAGTGGGGACCCTCCGGTATTGAGGATTCTGGCTTGTGGGAGTGGGAGTGGAAGAATCATCTTCGTAGTAGTCATCTTGGAACGCTTCTCGTTCTCGAATGACAACACCACGAGGACGACGAGGAGGGTTACCACTACCACGAGTACCACGAATATTTCCGACTGCCTTTTCCTTACCCTTACGAGGGTTGGAGGAAGACATTTTTGCTATAACTACTAAGAGACTAAGAGAGAGTAAGAGCTAGAAAATTGAACAATGAAAACTGAAAAGAATGAATAACTTAGAGACTAGAGAGTAAGAGAAGAGAGTAAGAGAAGAGAAGAGAGTAATTGGTGTGAAGAAATGGTTGTGGGTAGGGGGTATTTATAGTTGAAAGTGGGAGGAAATGGGGGGGGGAAACTTTGAATCATAGCCATTGGATCACAAGATGAAATCCTAGCCATCCATTTTGAATTTGAAATGGGTGCAAAATCCTAGGCGGTTGAACCGGCGGTTCGGCGGTTCCGAACCGGAACCGCCGGTTCAACCTCGAACCTTTTTTTTTTTTTTGACATTTTTTCGTTCCATTTAGCATTCTAATTGTCATTATTGCTTATTTTAGGATATAATTAACATGAATAACACAAAACATATTTAAAAAAAATAAAAAAAATAAGTGAACCGCCGGTTCACGGTTCCTAGCCCTTGGAACCGGAACCGGCCCGTCCCGAACACGGTTCCGGTTCAGAACCGGCCCGTTGACTGCGGTTCCGGGCCGGAAACCGTTGACCACGGTTCCGGTTCCGGTTCCGGGCCGGAACCGACGGTTCCGGGTCGGGTGAACACCTCTAAGATGCTTATTTATGTTTATTTTGATGTTTTCTATAGTTTTTACAATTTTCTTATTATCAATTGACGAGATGCTTATTTATTTTTATTTTGTTATTTTTTATTTGCTTATTATCAATTGAAGAGACACTTATTTATATTTATTTTGTGGCTTTTTCTATTTTTTTTATTTGAGTATTGTTAATTGTTGAGATGCTTATTTATGTTTATTCTATTGTTTTTTCAGTTTTTTTATTTTCTTATTATCAATTAGAGAGATGCATATTTATATTTATAAGCAAAGCTAATTATTATTTTAAGCAAATAATTGAATTTAATAAGCATATAGAATTTCACTTATAATCTATGATTTAAACAAGTAAATTTAATTTAAAAAGCTTACAAAATATCACTTGTAATAAAAAAGCAAAAATAATTATTATATCAAGCAAATAAACTAAACTTAAAAAACAAACAAAATATCATATTTTATACAAAAGCAAATCCAATTAGTAATTTAAGCAAATAACTT
Source organism: Agastache rugosa (assembly GCA_031470985.1). Lineage (NCBI taxonomy): Eukaryota > Viridiplantae > Streptophyta > Magnoliopsida > Lamiales > Lamiaceae > Agastache > Agastache rugosa. Next base: position 22,566,319 of record CM062607.1, read on the forward strand.
AATTTAAAAAACACACAATATATTGTATATAATTAACGCAAAATTAATATGGATACCAAGCAAATATAAAAAACTTAGAAAGCACATCTATTACTAATACGAAAATAAAGTTGCCCCATCCACGGTGCTCCGTTCAGATTTTCCTTTATTCTGGTAATTTGTCTAATTTTAATTCATATATATTATAATTTTTATTTTTATTAATTTCATATTCTTGAAATATCACATGTTTATCTATTAATCACATCTCATATTTATCTTTCCCTCTATTTAATTAATTTCTTCTATTATTCATATTAAAATAATAACAATTTCGGAATGCATTCTTATAAACCCTTATTTTATACATTCTTAATTCATATATAATAATCTATAGAAAATTTGTAAATGAAAATCCCTATGAAGACTAAATAAATATATTTAATCAACATGTCTATATGGAATCTTTTTTATTTTTCATTCATGTTTTTCTAAAAATTCGATTAGTGTTTTCTATAAAATATATACATTGAATCAAATGTGGGATAGGTAGCTAAAGAAAAGAACAAAAAAATTTGAAGATGTAAACATACTTAAAAAGAAGAATAGAGATTAGTGATATCGATTTAACATGAACTAACGAGACGGTTCAAATATACTAAATGAAAGATTTTTACTAATTTTAATTAATATTAACTTTGTTTATATTTTTATCAAGTAATTTAGCATAAACCAATGAAACGGTTCAAATAACATAGAAAGAATGATTTTTACTAATTTTAATTAATATTATTTTGAAGATGTAAACATTTTTTTCCGCATTTTGGCAAGGATTAGAGATATCGATTTAGCATAAACCAACGAGACGATTCAAATATACTCCCTCCGTCCCAATAACAAGGTCTCGCTTTTCTTTTTCGGCCATCCCAATAGCAAGGTTTCAATCCAAATATGGAAATAATTAGTGTGTAATAAGGGGCAAATAGTTGTTGGTTAGGATATTACTTTTAATTAAAATACTCCTTAATAAAGTGGAACAAACTTACTTTATACAATAAACCCCTTCTTCTTAATAACCGTGCCCAAAAGAAGTGAGGTCATGCTATTAGGACGGAGGGAGTACTTAAAAAGAATAATTTTTACAAATTTTAATTAATATTCACTTTGTTTAGATTTTTATCGAGTAATTTAGCATAAACCAACAAGACGGTTCAAATAATATAGAAAGAATGATTTTTACTAATTTTATGTAATTTTACTCGGGGTGTTCATATGTTTATCAAGTATTACTCAAAAGATTCGAGACGAATATGTACCATAAGTCACTATTTTAACCGAGACTAGGACAAACATGTAACAAATTTAGATTTAGAAAATACATAATGATTGAGTATACCCGATCAATTATCATTCTTATTTATAAATTTAGGTACGTGAAATAAATTTTTTTTCTAAGTTTGATTAATAATTAATGCGAACAATATCACAACTTTTAAATAAGATATAAAATTATTTTTAAAATATATACATATAAATTAAAACATAAAATTATTTCCCGTCGAATTCCGACGGGCTAAAATAAAGTTGTCACCTCCACGGTGCTCCGTTCAGATTTTCCTTTCTTCTGGTAATTTGTCTAATTTTAATTCATATATATTCTAATTTTTATTTTTATTTTTATTAATTTCATATTCTTGAAATATCACATGTTTATCTATTAATCACATCTCATATTTATCTTTCCCTCTATTTAATTAAATTCTTCTATTATACATATTAAAATAATAACAATTTCGGAATGCATTCTTATAAATCCTTATTTATACATTCTTAATTCATATATAATAATCTATAGAAAATTTGTAACTGAAAATCCCTATGAAGACTAAATAAATATATTTAATCAACATGTATATATGGAATCCTTTTTATTTCTCATTCATATTTTTCTAGAAATTCGATTAGTGCTTTCTATAAAATATATACATTGAATCAAATGTGGGATATGTAGCTAAAGAAAAGAACAAAAAAAACTTGAAGATGTAAACATATTTTTTTCCGCATTTTGGCAAAGATTAGAGATATCGATTTAACATGAACTAATTACACGGTTCAAATATACTTAAAAAGATAGATTTTTACTAATTTTAATTAATATTAACTTTGTTTATATTTTTATCGAGTAATTTAGTATAAACCAACGAGACGGTTCAAATAACATAGAAAAAAATGATTTTTACTCATTTTAATTAATATTATTTTGAAGATGTAAATATTTTTTTCGCATTTTGGCAAAGATTAGAGATATCGATTTAGCATAAACCAACGAGACGATTCAAATATACTTAAAAAGAATAATTTTTACAAATTTTAATTAATATTAACTTTGTTTAGATTTTTATCGAGTCGATTTAGCATAAACCAACGAGACGGTTCAAATATACTTAAAAAGAAGAATTTTTACAAATTTTAATTAATATTAACTTTGTTTAGATTTTTATCGAGTAATTTAGCATAAACCAACGAGATGATTCAAATAACATAGAAAGAAGGAATTTTACTAATTTTAATTAATTTTACTTGGAGTGTTCATATTTTTATCGAGTATTACTCAACGGATTTGAGACGCGTATGTACAGTAAAGTCACTATTTTAACCGAGATTAGGACGAACATGTAGAATTTTTTTTAACAAATTTAGATTTAGGAAATACATAATGAATGAGTATACTCGATCCATTATCATTCCTACATATAAATTTAGATACGTGAAATAAAATTAATTTTCTAAGTTTGATTAATAATTAACGCGAACAATATCTCAACTTTTAAATAAAATTTTAAATTATTTTTAAAATGTATATATATAAATTAAAACATGAAGTTATTTTCCGTCGAATTCCGACTGGCTACTTACTAGTAATAATAAAACGAAAATAAAGTTGCCCCATTCACGGTGCCCCGTTCATATTTTCCTCTATTCTTGTAATTTGTCTAATTTTAATTCATGTATATTCTAATTTTTATTTTTATTAATTAAAATTTTATTAATTTAATATTCTTGAAATTTCATATTCTTTAAATATCACATGTTTATCTATTAATCACATCTCATATTTATCTTTCCCTCTATTTAATTAAATACTATTATGCATATTAAATTAATAATAATTTAGGAAGACATTCTTATAAACCCTTATTTTATACATTCTTAATTCATATATAATAATCTATAGAAAATTTGTAAATGAAAATTCCTATGAAGACTAAATAAATATATTTAATCAACATGTCTATATGGAATCCTTTTAATTTTTCATTCATGTTTTTCTAAAAATTCGATTAGTGCTTTCTATAAAATATATACATTGAATCAAATGTGGGATAGGTAGCTAAAGAAAAGAACAAAAAAACTTGAAGATGTAAACATATTTTTTTCCGCATTTTGGCAAAGATTAGAGATATCGATTTAACATTAACTAACGAGACGGTTCAAATATACTTAAAAAGAAGGGTTTTTACTAATTTTAATCAATATTAACTTTGTTTATATTTTTATCGAGTAATTTAACATAAACCAACGAGACGATTCAAATAACATAGAAATAATGATTTTTACTAATTTTAATTAATATTATTTTGAAGATGTAAATATTTTTTTTCCGCATTTTGGCAAAGATTAGAGATATCGATTTAGCATAAACCAACGAGACGATTCAAATATACTTAAAAAGAATAATTTTTACAAATTTTAATTAATATTAACTTTGTTTAGATTTTTATCGAGTAATTTAGCATAAACCAACAAGACGGTTCAAATAATATAGAAAGAAGAATTTTTACTAATTTAAATTAATTTTACTTGGGGTGTTCGTATTTTTATAGAGTATTACTCAACGGATTTGAGACGAGTATGTACAGTTTAGTCACTATTTTAACCGAGATTAGGACGAACATGTAGAAAATTTCTTAACAAATTTAGATTTAGAAAATACATAATGATTCAGTATACCCGATCCATTATCATTCCTAATTATAAATTTAGATGCGTGAAATAAATTAATTTTCTATGTTAATATCAACATAATTAAATAATTGATTCAGTACTTTAAATTTGATTTATAATTAACGCGAACAACATCACAAATTTAAAATAAGATATAAAATTATTTTAAAATATATACATATAAATTAAAATATAAAATTATTTCCCGTCGAATTCCGACGGGCTACTTACTAGTATAATTTAAATCTGATATCTGCCGGAAATTAAGATTGTGAGATCGATTGATGCTTACTTAATTTTACTTCCTTGCCCCCCAACGCTTATTTTAAGTTAGAAATGGTAATCTTGTCATTATTGTTAAAATTTAATCCTAGCCGTCTAAATAGAGTCAATCAATGGCTAACATAGGTTCCAAAGTTAACACCTAGGAGATGGTTTTCATTTGATCCAACCCCTATATATATATATATATATAGGGAAGAGATCATATGTAAAACCATTTTCTCGCAAGAAATAAGAAACGATTTGGACCATTGATCTTTGTAGATCTATGGTTGTAATTGACCGGTGCATTATAATTGAAGATGAAATGCATTATCGTAACAATGCATTGTAGTATATCAAAAATGCATTATTATGACAGTGCATTGTGATAATAAATAAAATACATTATTTCGATACATAAAATGCATTATTATTATTATTATTATTATTATTTTTATTTTTATTTTTTACGGGAAAAGTATTTTATATGTGAATCAACCCTATATATATATATATATATATATATATATATATATATATATATATATATATATTAGAAATTCACCCAAAAAAAAAAGTGTGGTCGAAAAAATTCTTGGTGCCCCCCACTTGCGTATCATCTCAATAAATAAAAACAGTGTATTTGCGTACTTACTATCATCAATGATAATTAATGGTAATCCGTTTTATTGGAGTGTAATCAAAGAAATTTATTATTATAAAAAAAGTATAAAAGAAAATGAAACCACTCTTCTTGTGTGGTGGAAATTCGTTTTAGTGATTTGATGATAGATTGGTGGTTGTGGTTTGTGTGGGATAAATTCAAGACATCTCAACAACTTTCAAGATATTTTTTGAGGATCAATTTGAATTTATTCTATTTTCATTTTGTATTTTCCCCAATAATAGCAAGAGTAGACTGCTGCTATTTTGAATTAATGATGATGTTTTTTATTGTATATATTATTAGTATATGATGTGTGATATAGTATTAATATTTTGGTAATAATATAATTTCTTGAGTGTATGGGTTGCCATCAATCACATTTATATAAAATTCGATTTCATGCACTCAAATAGTCAAATTGTTTGTTATTTTTTTTGACGGCGACAACTCATTCGTATTTGCATTAGCATCTTCAAGAACTAATGTTGAGTTCATTATTTTTTTATTTTTTATTCCATAAAGAAAAATAATGAATATATTATAATTCTACGGAAGATTGTACGTTTTTAACATCATATATGAAACACGAAATTTCTATGTTTGATGGTGCAGCTGCTTTCGTCCTTTTCATCTTGCGTAAAAATTAAAATTGTGAATTTCAACAATACATATATTATATTATATAGTATATATAAATCTTATCATAATTTTGAAAAATTTAACACAAGGGAAATCTTACATCAAATAAATAAAATCTATCAAATTACAAAACTATCCTTTAAAGTTAAAATAGATAAGGATATTAATTCTCTAAAAAAAAAAAGATAAGGATATTATAAGTATACTCGAAATAATAATAGATTGAACATGAAACATTCGAAGTTCCAAATGTAATATAAACTCCAATGTACATACTGTTATGAGTTGTGGCTTTGGCATTATACAATGATCATTCATTATAATCGAAATAATCGTTTACAAATAAGAAAACAAAGAGAAAAAATAAAGTTGCAATGATGCAACTATTATTTTATGTTATTTCATCGGAGTTGGGGACTAAAAAGAAAATTTATATTATCGCACTTCTCTCTAATTAAGCTGTACTTTTCAAGAAATAAAATTTTCCACGAAGATGACTATTCTTGTCTATTCTCACAAAACCTTATACAAGTATGGATGGAAATCTGATGGCTCCCAATTATCCAACTAATGCTCGAAAATATTTTAATTTTTTGAAATAAAAAAATCATAAGAGTCGAAGAATTTAATGAGTATAAATATATGATGAGACAAATACAAATCCAATTGTCCAAACCATTGCTCATATTTCATTACATCAATACACGTTAAAACGGTTAAGGTACAATGACACCATCAACAATAAACACGCAACATGAACCACGGGCATTTAAAACACGATATGAAATACTAGTACTATTTTATAACAGAAGATTCAACACATTCGACACATGATAATCATTTTCTTCATAGTAAATCAACCCCATAACCACAATGGCAAAAATAGCAACTCTTACTAAATTAAAAGATAAAATGGACAGTAAGAAGCAATGGCAATATGATCTGATAAGAAAATGGCTGAATCAGAAGATGTTGCAAACATCTTTTGTGAGTGATGATAAACAGAAAAAGCAAGAGCACTTCACAAACATATGCCATACAAATACGAGCCAGTCGACTCAGTTTGCAGAAACTTCATGAATGCAGCAGAAAACTCATAATTTCTAACACAGCATATGATCACCGTAGTAGGACCTTTTACTCGTAGGATAGAACACATACCGTGTTCATGCTGATGTAGCAGGCCACTGGGTTAGCCAACATAGATAACTTGCCGTACTACATACCTAGATTGTGACTATTATGAGGATGCGGGGCAGCCATAGGTAATAGGAAATGAGGTGAGAAGATTGAGACGAGAAGAAGGGAAATAAGGGGCATATGGGAGTAGTAGAGATTGAGCATAACGGGATTCATGGAAGAAGATGTTTCATGTAGAGGATGTATTGTTTTAGGAAAGACTGATGGGTTGCTTGCACAACTTTTCTAACTCAGTTTCCAAAACTTTGAAAAGGTTTTGCCTTGTTCGCCTATAAATCCAAGTTTCAGTTTTCTGATCCCAGTCAAACCGAGACGGGCCACTGCAGAAGCAATTGAGACATCAAGAACTAAAGTAGAGAACTGATGAAAACTTAGAGCAAGATACATACCGAACAAGAACTTCAAAAATAAAAATTTATCATCCTCATAATCAAGACAAAACTGATTCACTTTGGGGGCCTTTACTTAGAGTGAAAGATAAAGATTGACAAAACTTAGGATTGAGAATTTAAGGGATTACATAATCAAACATGCTCAAATTTGTTCAATCCATCAAAGCATGTGAATTAGCCTATATTATTTTTAGGGTTGTACACGAGCCAAACAGTTCGTGAGCTATTTGGAGCTCGCTTGAAAAAAATTCGTTCGAAATTCGTTCGTTTACTAATCGAGCCGAGCTCGAGCCTTGAACCGAGCTTGGTAATTTTTTCGAGCCGAGCTTGAGATTTCCTATATTCGGCTCGAAAAGCTCGCGAACACTTTCGAGTTTGATACTAAACGAGCCAGCTCGCGAACATGTTCGCAAGCCTTTCAAACGAACAAGTTCGAGAACATGATTGCAAATTTTTCTAATTATTATATATTCCCTCCGTCCACAATAAATTTGCCACATTGTGGATGGCACGGATTTTAATAATTTGTTGATTGATTGTGTTATGAGTGGAATAAGGATCCCACTTTTATAAAGTTGTAAATTGTGTTGTGAGTGAAAAAATAAGTGAATTGTGTGGGGTCTATTACTATAAATGGATGTGGCAAATTTTTTGTGGACAGACAAAAAAGAAATTGTGGCAAATTTATTGTGGACGGAGAGAGTATATGGATATATTTTTTATTTTTAATATTTTTTAATACCAATATTTAATTTATATATATTGATAAATTAATATTTTTTAACTAATATATATATTTTTTTATTTTTAATGCTAATGATAATTTGATAATAAATAAAAATAATTACTATATAATAAATAAAAATAATTTATTTTTTAATTATTATATGTTATATTTTTTTTCGAGCCAAGCTCGAGCTCGGTCTAAACGAATATTTAGCGAGCCGAGCTCAAATTGAGCTCGAGCTTGGTTGTTATATGTCGAGCCGAGCTCGAGCTCGAAACACAAAGCTCGAGCGAGCTCGAGCCTTTGAATTTTCTAACGAGCCGAGCTCGAGCAAGCTAGTATTCGGCTTGGCTCGGCTCATGCACAACCTAATTATTTTTATCTATCTAAGGTATCACCCAATGAAAACACATCCTTAGTCGGTGGAGCAGAGTGTTTGTGTCTTGAGCGAGCATGTATATAAGCAAAAACATATCTCCTCTAGTCATGCAAGCTAATAAAAAAGTAATTCTAGATAAACACGTAAGATTCAATGGAAATTAGAATAAACGAATATACTCTTGATTCCAATGTTATACCAATTTCTCAACACGAAAGCTTTTCCATGAAAAACAAATCAACCAAAGAGAATCGGGGGCATGGCCCCCTCTTCCCACCCAAAACTCAATTTTCTTTATATTAGAAAATAATATAGCTAAGCCATACCCAATGTGGTCATCGTTATTTGATAATAATAATAATAATCTAAACTGGTTTCTCAACAGTTGTTGCATCTTTCTTCTCCTTCACTTTTTCATTTTTCAAATTGCAGCTGCTATTCCATGTTATTCTTGCTAGTGGGAGAGAGTAAAAAAAATGATAACAAATTACCCTATGTCAAGATCAAATACCTAAAGCTTTTGGGATAGGTAAGTAAGGTCCTCTCTAGCTATCACCATCAGTTTATCATCAAAGTGATGGTGGCACAAGAATGTAGAAGCTCAAATAGCCATTAAACAAATAAAGAAAACCCTTATTGATAAGATAAAGTCTCAATAAAAACCTCTTTCTTAAAGTTGGCATTCTTAAGAAAAAATGGGGTAATCCGTTCCGTTTGTGATTGCCCGAGTCCAAGAGCCTATGGGACGTAAGAATTGCCACCACTTGAATCAACTTGGTGTTAGCTATGAACAAAGAATTATATGGTGTTTACTTTTCAACCTATGTATGGTAGATCATTACCGTCACACCCGCATGAGCATGCACGGTCCACAATAAGACAAGATCCATAACTAAACTACAACCAAAGGAACATTTTCTTGGGAACACATAGCACGCATCAAGACGGCATTCTAACATCAGAAGATCATATGTCTGACTAAGTAGGAGAGATCACTACCTCACTGGAGATGACATCCAAATCTGCCTATTTGGCGTTTGCTTGTTTATGACATAAGTTCCAAAATCCCCAAGCTTCAAAGTGAGGACCTCATTCTGAAAAGTTAACCAGTTGAATCATAAACTGAGAAAGATGTTACAAAATATAAAAGTTCACTGCAAATTCATGTGTCTCACCCCATAGTCAATGTCAAATCCATCAATGTCCACAGAATCACCATATTCCTATAAAAGACAAAGAAAACATCAAAACAACCAGTGAACTCGTATAGTGAAGTTAACTAAGGAGAGAGCATAAACACTTGCAACTGAAAAGCTAAATAAATAAGCAAGACAACAATTTTGCAAAAATGATGAAAATGTGCAACCACATTATAATAGCAGATGCTGCAACTTGACAATAACACTTAGTTCTTGGTCATGTCCGACATTAATATAACCTAAACCTTCTAATTTCTCATCTCATTCTACCATTAAAAGTCTCAGTAACATTTGATCCAAATTTCATTGAAAATTTATACCTCGAGCTTCTCAAGTAGATCGTGGATGGTGGAATTAGCCAACTTGTTATACTCATCTTCCGGCATCAAAGAGCTGTACAAAAATATCAATGCACAATTCAAATCAATCAGTTTAGTGCTAAAATAAGTGCTAAAATATATTCTCATTGATATCTCGACCAAAACGAGCTTCCATTTTCTCAATGCTTTGAAGTTTGAACTAAACAAACTAAATTTTCAAAACCCAAACAAAATTTACCTCTTCTGCATCAAAGATTCATAATTTTTCACTCAAAACGACATGAAATCGAAAGGGTGACATCAAAATACACATTTAATTAATGATTATCTCTTTTTCTAATCAAACACCTTTTACCAAACATAAGGAAACACAAAAGGAATTCAGCACATCTCATCATCTTGTTCAAAATATTTCCACTATAAACAACATATCAACGATTTCACGCTCACCATAAATTAATCGCGGTGGGTCCATGAGGCTCCTCCTCAGTGAGAGATGCGAAAAGGCGGAAAAAGATGCTATTGCACGGGAAATTTGGGCGCGAATAACTTGCAGAAGTGGAGGGTTCAGCTGCGTAGTTAGAGAGAGAAAACAGCGATGAATTTTGGGTGGCTGGGATTGAAGTAGAAGATGATTGTAGAGGGCTCAAAGCTCTCAACACCGTTCTTCTCAGCGATCGAATCGCCATTTCTTCTCGATTTCTCGGTTGCCGGAAAAGAATCGGAGCTGAATTTTGATACTATTCTTATTCTTATATTTTATTTTCTGGGCTTATTTTTCATATGGGCCGAATCTGTTTTTCGTTTTATACGGGTTTGAACAAATTTAATATTTTAATGGAATATTTTTTTTTTATTTTTTGTTGGGAAAATGGAGCGGTAGAGAATGAACCCGGAACCTTTCTCTTTACATATAAGATTTATTACCACTTAAATATTCTCATTTCTTACTTTTTTTTTTTATGAGGATGCAATTAATATTCATTTGTGTGCTTTAGTAAATTCTGTTCTCATGGGTATTAGTTAAGAGGTGTAAAAAATGGACAAGATCGACACTAATTTAATTACATCTCTACTCAAAGGAAGAACAAAAGACAAGGCGGAATAGCAATTCTTCTACTAAGGGTTCTTACCCAGATGTGATGCCCTAGCTTGATGAAAGCTATCTCTACTACCACTCCTACACGAACTAGCCCCTGGATTTGCAGCACCGGATTCACAATCATCTCTATAGGTTAAGAGTCTTGAAAAATTAAGGCATAGGACGGTCCAAAAAAGTTTGGTCCTTAAGTGGGTCTTTACCATTTAATAACCGATACAACTTAGAAATATTCTTTTGACCTGATAGGCTCAAGTTAAGTTGATTCGACCCACTATTTGACACTTGGGGCTCGTTTGGTAGGGGTGATTAGGGTGTATAATATGTCTATGACACCCTAATATCTTGTTTGGTATGAAGTATACGGCCCTTTATAAAATTCGGGCCCGTACGAATAATACTTATTTTTGTTGTTATGTATACTACCTATGAGGTGGTATAAATAATACTGCAACTAATTATAGCAATAAATTACAATAATTACTATGTGTTGCAGAGAATTTAATACATCATACCAAACGGAATATTAATTCTTTATATTTATAAGACATCTCAGTCAAACATATCAGGCCTTATCTCATACTTTGTACCAAACGAGCCCTTATAGTATTAGTCCTTATTTGTATATGGGATAAACTTTATCTAAAAAATATAAGTGGAGTCTGAACTCATTACTTTGATCTCATTTCCACCAGCTAAATCACTTCAAACGTGCTCACTTCATGGATATAACAAATTCGAATTGATGAAATAATACATTCCACCTTCAAACCGTGACATTGCTGGTATAGTTTAGACTTGTATTAGGAAGTAAATATCTCAAATACAACATAATCTGCAAAATTAATTTTCATAAATCAACATTTAGACTAAAAATACTAAATCAACATTTTCATAAAAGCAGTTGGATGTAATTTCTTAAAAATTTTGTTTAAATATAATCTGATGTTTAGGAACTTGCAAAAAAGTGTTGCAGCCTCGTAATTTTGATATCATTAGTTTTATTGAAGCCCATTTAATCCTATATCTGAGAATGAAGAAAATATTATTTTTTGCACCAAGTATCAATTTTTCTTTCATTCTCGTTCTCATTCTTTGACCATGAGGAATGACCGTTGAGTTTTCATGTTATATCTTGTGTTCCATTATATCAAATTATCGAATAAAATCAAAATATAATACTTATTAATGATACAAACAAAGAGACGATATGTAACACGGCAACTAAAGAATCAAACATTCATTCAACAAAGGAATCAAACCTTCATTCTTGACATACTAAGCACCACTAAAAATTTGAACAAGACTACCTCAAGTTTGATTCCATCATTGAGAAAAAGAAAAAGAAAAAAAAAAAGTGTTAATCTTGAGGAATAATTTACACTTCACGCGATATGATGCAATTGAATCACACTATCAAATTGTCAGTGATGCTTGGTGCATATCACCAGTAGCATATAATATCAATTTTTTTAAACAAAAAATTATTTTTCTTTGTTCAATACTTTTTAACTTTTTATTTTTTTCAAGGACGAAGTTTATCCAGTGCGCATCGAAAGTAGCGGCTACGGGTTTTCAGGACATAAAAAAAAACCTGCATGACATACTATATATGTATATGCATAAATTTTAAATGAGTAAAAGATAAAGAAAAAATATCGAGCGATCTGTAACTTGAAATTTAGTGGAGCGTAGAAGTAAAATAATTCTTTTTCTTTCTTTTTAGTTTCTTTTTCTTTTTGAAAAAGGAGGTAAATTATTCTTGATGCTACCTTCATTCTAATTTTATTTCTTTTCATTTGTAAAAAATATTGTTTGTTGATTCCATAGTAGTTTGAGCCGTATAAATATATCTGTACTAACAAACTCCACACATTTTTATATGCTTTCTCTCCTTCTAGACGGCACAAGGATTATTGGTTCCACCGTCCCAATCAAAAATTAACTAATCACTGTAAAATTAAATAGTATAACTCTTTTCCTTAGTAAGGATAATTTATATGTATAAATTTTTAAGGAATTAATTTACCCTAATTGAAAAGCTAAAATATAATTTTCTACCCCAACAATTACCTTTTTTCACAATTGTGTTGTACTAAAAATTACAATCATGTCCAAATGTATACAATAATTTTTTTCAAATCTATCATATATATGATTCAATTTATTATTATCGGGTGTTATCAACATGCATAAAACCCAGTTGGATAATGGCGTGCAAAATGGAGTAGGATTTGTTTGAATGATTTTTGGCATGTTCAGTCAGCAACTCAACTGCTGAAAACTTAATGGTATAGTTAATTTATTTATTTTTTGGCATTCATTAGAGTATATTGTAATTCTTCATATATACGTGATAATACAAAAAAGGGAAAAGTAGCATATACAACCCTAACGTGTCAACCTCGATCTCATTTACACCCTTAAGGAAAGGGTTGGGGCTGCCAGAACCCCAACGTTTAAAAAGTAGGGGCAAATGACCCCTCCCGTCTAGCCGTTAGATTGGAGGGGTTATTTGCCCCTACTTTTTAAACGTTGGGGTTCTGGCAGCCCCAACCCTTCCTTTAAGGGTGTAAATGAGATCGAGGTTGACACGTTAGGGTTGTATATGCTACTTTTCTCTTTTTTATATTAAATAGATAGACATACATTTTTATTAATATTATATAGATAAATATATTTTTTATTATACATGCCAAAATGTATAAATTTTCTTCTATTTACACCAACTTTATAATTTGTTAAATTAAACAAATTAATATTGACAACTTAATAAATTATCAAATCAAATTTTATATAAAATGAAACTATTTATTTAATTTAACCAAGTAATTAATTGGCCAAATTAAATTGGTGGTGCAAACAATTGCAAGTTGAAAAAGTACACAGTATTCTTGAGTATTTATATATGTTGTCTAAGAGTAGAGTTCTTATTGAAAAGTGATGTGGGATAAAAAAATTTCGTATTATTCAACCAAAATAGTTTCTTATTTAATTTGATGTAAATAAGGATGGATCGATATGATTATTAAATAAATATATAATTCTTGCCATAAAATTAAAATACAATAATAATAGATATTCTATTGATTTTGGATCTTATATGTACATCAATTTCCATCATAATTGGACATTCTATAGATTAGTTATTAAATAATTAATTGGATTCCATCAAATTAGATTATTAAATAAAGGAAAATGATTTTTTAACATAATGTCTTGGACATAATTCATTTTTGGGAAAAGTAGCATATACAACCTTAACGTGTCAACTTCGATCTCATTTACACCCTTAAGGGAAGGGTTGGGGCTGCCAGAACCCCAACGTTTAAAAAGTAGGGGCAAATGACCCCTCCCGTCTAACGGCGTTAGAGAGCCTTTAGATTGGAGGGGTTATTTGCCCCTACTTTTTAAACGTTGGGGTTCTGGCAGCCCAACCCTTCCCTTAAGGGTGTAAATGAGATCGAGGTTGACACGTTAGGGTTGTATATGTTACTTTTACCTACAATAAAAGATGTAAGCCTAACCCCTAGGGTGTACGATAATATCTTCCCAATTTAAAATGTGGTAATCACAACACCAGCTTTTAATTAAGAGTGATGCTATTCGGACATAAATGTCCGGACATAATCTAGCTAGTTTAGGTAAATGAATCTGTTCGATCCGTTTATCTTATTTATTTAATTTTGTAATTTCTCCACATTCATTCAATTTATTATTTTTTGAGTAATCTAATTCAAGTGAATGCATAAATATCTATTAAGTAATAGTATTTCCGAAAGATTAGTGAAAATCACAAAATAACTTTATTAGTTTAATTTTGTATTTTTTATATTCATATTTTTCTCTTTAAAAATGGCGGTTTAGATTAATTAAGTAAATACATTAGAGTACTAACCAACACCATTATTTTATTTGATAAATTATAAGTTAAGATTATTAATATATTCATTTTATGTCCGGACATATATGTCCAAAAAGTATTAGTGTTTAATTAATTTGTTTGTAACACAGATTAGACTAAACTTTGTGTTATTTCCTACCATTAGTCCTATTTGGCTATTAAACTTTTTTCAAGTGATTGAGGTTGAATTTGGATCTAATCAACAGTCCCAAACTTGAATAATCTACTTTACACAGTCATTCAGATTTAACTTTTTTTAGCTGATTCAGATTTAATTAAGTACACACAATTAGTCGTAATCAATTAAATAAATTAGATTAAGCTACTCATAAAATTTAAATGAGACGACATGATACTCTTACTTCATATTCAAGATTAAGTACGTTTAATTTTATGACCTAACTTAAATGTTATACGTGTAATATGAGTGTCAATCACTAAAATCAATCATAATCAAAAAATAAATTCAGTGATATTGGCGAACTCATAACTATCTTTATAGTTTTTTTTAATAAAATTGTTGTCGCAGCCCGACTTAGAATTAAGATAACTAAGCCGGTGGGTCCCGCGACGTACACAATTTATGATTAATCAAGGAATAGATAACGATCCAGTTATCAAACAAAACCAAACATACTTCAAAACACTTCCAACGAACATGCTAATCAAGAAATCAATATCAATAACATGCTCGATAATTTTAACCAACAAATGGTTATCAACAACAGACATATCTTGATATCAATAAGTAGGGTTACATGACCGAGATTACCAAGTATAAACATCATCAAGAAATCAGGTTTAACCTGATATCAACAATGAATATCATACGATCAATGGTGCCAAAAGCTTAATATCAACAAAAATTTATCAGATCAAGAAAGCACGATAAAAAGGGTTGTATGACTTAGAAGATCTCAACAGAGAATCAATAACTGATTTCAAGTTAAGGCAGACTAACATCAAAACCTTAACTAACAACGTCAAAAGACTTCAGAAGTTATAAACTTCAGAGTTTAAAAACGAACTTCATACTTCAGAACATATTTCAAAGTGATGCAGCGGAAAACATAACTAGGTTACATGTATGAAGACATATAACCAAACTCTTTAGTTTAAACAACTTTCAAGAATTCAACCAACGAAAGTCCGTCCATGCACACTCCAATCTCCATCCGAAATAACCTGCACATTTTAGAAAACAACATGCAGGGCTGAGTACTTCGTACTCAGTGGACACATGCCAAAATACTTGAAATCTTGCTGCTTAGAGCTATAGATTTAACTTGCCCCAAAGCATAACACAAGTGAATTTTATAAAACAAACCTGTGCTTGCTCAAATATTTTCTTTTTCCATAAAAAGTATTTGTCCGGACAGACTTATAATTTAGGATGTATGTACCACATCTACAATCAAATAATGTTAGTGTTGAGAAGTAGGCCTCCTTCTCAAACACTTGTAACCGGTCCACCTTTCGGAAGACACGCGATTACAAATAAGTGTACACAAATCCTACCTTGCGTAGGACCGAATTCGTCTTCCTTTAGTAGATGGTAACATACAAAACTTAATACATTTGGCAAGTTAATCAATTTAAAACATCATATATATAATCATAAATATATATATATATCATTCATCATTTCTTTGGTTAGAAAGCCCACCTGTCGAGGTCGTCATATTATGCATCATATTTTTTTTATTTTATTTTAGTTTCACACAAATTCACGAATATATATTACTTCTTTCTTACTTACTAACATTACTTCTACTTTTACACTTTCAATACTGGCAACGATTAAAAAGGTCGACTCTCTACTGGCCGTCCTTAAGAAGCTCCCGAAAAATAATTGCCGAAACTTAATCTCATTTTAAAAATCTTGCAGCTTAATTATTTTAAACAAACTCTTAATTAATTACTAAGATTGATTATGAAAAAGCGGGGTATTACAATTGCGTGACTAAACACATTACACATTATCCCTTTTTTCTTTACATGCCTCATTTCTTAAATACATCCATCACTAATTTATAATAATTTACAAGCAATATTTGTTTAAAACTCATTCTAAAACATTAATAAACTATTTTTATGTGGATCGTTATAAATAACTAATTCTCACGAATTCTATCAGAAATCAAACTCTATCTCCAGATGAATTAAAGGATCAATTGTAGATATGTTTGAATTTTTGTCTTGGTGGCGAGCTATGCTGCGTTAGGGATAAACTTGAGCCCCTATAAAACAATATAGTTTGATAATTATCATCAACTAAGAGGTAATATTTTATAAGAATCCAAGGTAACTAAATTTATAAACTAAACTCATTTTTCAACTTTTCTCGACATAAATAAAAGTCTAGTGTAATACATGAACTTTAGCTATTTATGAAATTTCTCAAAAATTAAAATTATTCCCAAATTTAAACCAACATGACACAAAATTTTGACAACATGGCAAGTTTTGATTTCGTCATGTCAGTTTCGATTTAGGGATAATTTCAATTTTTGGGAAATTCTGGTAAGAGCTAAAGTTTCATGTTTTTATACCAAATTTTTATTTATGTTGGAAAAAACTGAAAAGTGATATAATGTATGAATTTAAATCAAATTAACCCTTATATTGTATCATACAATACATATGCCATTTGTGTTCACAAAATTAAAATGAGAAAGGAGTAATTTTAACTAGGAGCGATAGACTTGATTGCGGTCGAATCCAAATTGTCACTTAAAAAAAAAAAAAAACGGAGCAAGATTTGAATGAAACAAATCTAAATGTACAATAACATGACTCTGTATTAATTTCTCAAACATGTATTATTATTATTATTATTATTATTATTATTATTATTATTATTATTTTGGGGATGGGGGAGCAGTAGAGTTTGAACCCGAAATCTATCTGAATCTATTACCGCTTGGATATCTCCATTCCTCTAAAGATAAATAAAAACAAACATTCAAATAAATTGGCAAAACATACTAAATATGGTTTGCACTTTGTATATTTGCACTTTAATAATCACGAAAATTATTTTTAGATATTTAAATTTTGTTTCTTTTTCCAGAAACTAACTCTCAAAATAAAATATACACTAGAATTGATAAAAAAAAAATCAAATTTATCATGACTAAGAAAAAATAAATTACAAAATAAAATAAAATAAAAAAATTATCGCGTGAAACTGGTCGCAAAATATTAATATTAAATGCCGTACCTCAAAAATAGGTCAGGCTGAATGAAACCTATCAAAACAAAATTTGAAGGACCATCAAAATTTGCTGTCATTTGCTTTCCGTGGCCACAAAGCTCTCTTTCTCTTTCATCTTTTTTCTTTATTCTCTCAGGTTTTATTTGGAATCCTATCATATTAATCTGCAACGAATTCCATTTATTCATGCAAATCTCAATATCATCGCCCTTTAATTCACTATAAATCTCACCTTACCGATTCGTTTTTTCCCCCACAATTACAAAACTTTGGTGCAAATTATCTGCTTATTTAATTTTTTTCTTTTTTCCCCGCTGATTTTCGTCACCAGGAGGTATACTCTCCAGGCAATCTGGCTGAGAAGAGGTCAGATCGTTACCTGTTTATTTAGTTTTATTCTTGTGTGTTATTTTGGAGTTTTTGTCGTTTTGGAAGGGTTATTTTTGATGTTTTAATCAGTTCTCCTGTTTTATTTGTGATTGAATTTGTTAGTTGTTGATGAAAAATAAGATCTTTTTGTTCGAGGAAGAGGTTGTGTAGAAGTTAGGATTCTGTTGTGGATGAATTTGTTTTGACTGGTTCTCGTTCATTGGAAATTGAGAGTAAAATCAATAAGATTTTGTTTGCTTATTGGAATTATGTTCATTGTTGCAATTTAAATTCTGTGATATTTTCGATGAAGCATTGAAGCACTGTCAGCCGTATTTGGCATTTGTTGAAGTTTCTATTAATGCCTGATATTCTTTCTCATGTGACATTTGATGATGCTCTCATCCTGTTTCTAAATTTGGTAAATAAAATAGTACTTATTTGGAATTAAGTGTAAACGCGGATCCTGCCGTGATTGAAAATCCAGTATTCCCAAGTTCATATTTGTTACTTAATCATGTTTATTTATTTATGTTCTATGTTTTGTTATTTTCAGAGAGTAAATGATTATGTGGCTAAATAATATTTGAAACTGACTTTGGAACTCTTAACCTATTTTACACAGAGATTTTTATACGAACGTAAATCTTTTACACGGAGAGGTTTTTATACGAACTTCATGGAAACTAGAGTGTTTATTGAAAATATTTTATTATCTATGCACTGACCAACTTCGTCTCTGTCAGGCATCTGTCTCTTACATGCATAATCAGAACTGGGCTCTTGCTGTTGCCAAAGTTTTTACTTCAGTCTGGCAGATACAAAAACTTCCAAGGTTTCTCACACCTCTGAGCGGGTGTGGGGTGATAATGAGAGTGTGATTTTCGTATGTGTTTCGAGGAGATCTAGGTCATCACATGTTTGGAGATTGTGCCGCATTTCGGAGGGTTTATCATTTGATTATGGCTAAGGCTGGTTTGTATTGAGTCAATAAGTATTTGCTGCAGCATGTAATTTGTTTTGGGTAGTTGTTCTTGGACTTTTTTAGGAAATAGGAGTACTTAATTGCCAGTTATCTTCATTCTTCAGTTTGCAATAAGAGTGAAATCAGATGTGAATGAATCATCGATATCCGAATGATGGTCAGATTTTCATGCTTCCAAGCTCACATACATTCTCCCAAACATAAGGTTGGTGCGTTGTCTCTTTCTAAGTTTCCTGCCATCATTGAGTTACTTTATTTATCTTTTAATAAACTCCACCGTCTAATTTTCAGTTATTTTTCCTTGAACAGAAAACGATTCCGCAATCTAGTGAAGCAATGCATAAGACTCTGGAAGATTCATCAAAAAAACAGGTTTTGAAGAATTCTTCTGATCTGAATACAGAAAATAAGCCATACTTGAAAGAAGAGGGACATACAGTCAATTATATTGCTGATCATGCGACTGATTACTCTCCTACCGAACACGACTGTGGATCCGATGAAATGGATGGCAAAGACAGTACCGAGTGTGATACTATCATTCATAAGAAAGCACAAATTAGAAAGTGCCAATCTGTGGGAAGTGGATTAAATTGGGAAGAGCAAACCTCGGCTGCTGATGGCTCAGAGGAAGAAATTGAGCAGAGATTTTCGTGTGATGGATCTGGCGATCGTAGTAGGACAGTTGTTCTAGAGACCATTGATAATAATGGACTCAGCCTCTCAGATCAATTTCAATACCCAATGGCATCTGATTATGTTCAAGTTGGTTCCGATGCTGGAAAAAATATGTCTATATTTTCAATTGGAGATCATGAACAGACTTTAGAAGAAAGTACCGGGAAAGATGATATTCTTGTATCCGGTGAGCATGGTTCTGATGATGTTTCACCTCATACTGGACATGTTATGGTAAAATCACGATCTTTACCTAGGTTTGGTTCCCCCAAGCAATGCTCCCCATCCCTTTTAGCGCGCCCTAGATCTGCTGAGGATATGAGTACTCTAGATTCGTGGAAGAAAGGTATGGATGGAGTTGGAAGACAAGTACGATATCAAGAAAGACATAATTCAGTGCATAACGATGATGATAATACTGGTGAAAACCCTGCTGATGAAACCGATGAGAATTATAACTATGATGGTTCAGCGAAAGACTGGATAATGCCTATTTCAGATGGGCCTAACATGCAGAAAGACATGAAAGGAGATACTCCTTTTCACCACTGGGATGAATTACCTGCTAAGGACTTTCGGATAAAGCGAATTGAGAATTGGGTCATCAACATTCAGCACTGTGGTCCACCGGAAGAATCTAATGAGTCTGCTCCATGCTATGATCAAGAGATACTGGAAGTCAATGCCTCAGTGGAGGAGCCCACCACTTCAAAGGTGGAAGTCAAGGTCAACCCTGGAATAGAAGCAGCAAAACGATACATCTCTTCTATGAACGTTTCAGCTACATCAGCCCAGCTGAGTAACCTTGGGTTAAATGTGATTCCCTTTGTCAGTGCTTTTGGTAGCCTCAAAGCCCTTAATCTATCTGGAAATGCTATAGGTATGTTATTCTTCTCCTCCTGCCACCCATCATGTTCTTTGTGCCCCTTATTGTGCTATGCTTTGCTAATAATTTCTTGTATCTGGTTTTACCTTCTCAGTAAGGATTGCTGCTGGTGCTCTTCCCCGAGGACTCCATGTTCTGAATCTCTCGAAAAACAGTATCTCCACCATTGAAGGATTGCGGGATCTTACACGACTTCGTGTGCTTGATCTGAGCTATAATCGCATTTTAAGAATTGGTCATGGTATGCAATATTTTGCAATATAAAGATTGAATTGTTTGCAATGTTTTGTGACTAGGGTTAAGGACTTAGGTGTACAGTATGTTTTGCATAACTAATTACCTCTGAAAGAGTGAATTATTTTTTTTTATCAGCTTTAGGAGCCTGGCTATTTTCTCAATGAGGTTACTCAATATATTGAATGTGTCGCAATAGGCCATTTTGTTGTGCGTTTCATTGAACTTATAAAATGTGGTAGCCTTGTGGAAATAGAAGTATATATCAATTTTTTCACAATTACCTGGCATTTTTTTCTCATTCTACTTTGTCTTACATATGTTACACTCCACATTAGTTGGTCCATGGCTGTAAATAATGTAAACAATGAAAGGGAGCTTCTATTTCGCTTTTTATCTCTTAATTGAATTTTTCATTTACATGTTTGCGTTGCTGGCATTGCTTGTTCGATACAACTTAAAACACCCTTTCTGGAAGCATAGTTGCCATCATTTCTCTCCAGATTGTGACTCTGTGGTTTAACTGCTTCAATTTTTGCAGTACATCTTACTCTAAAATGAACTTCATTTTGTTTGAAGGCCTCGGAGCTTGTTCCTCCATCAAGGAGTTGTACTTAGCTGGTAACAAGATCAGTGAGGTCGAAGGTCTTCACCGCCTTCTCAAACTGAACGTTCTTGATCTGCGTTTCAACAAAATCTCCACAGCCAAATGTCTTGGTCAACTCGCGGCTAATTACAACTCCCTACATGCCCTCAGCTTGGAAGGGAACCCGGCTCAGAAGAACGTAGGTGACGAACAGTTAAAGAAATACGTGATAAGTCTTCTTCCCAACCTCACATACTATAACAGACAATCCATTAAAGTTGGAACAACGAAGGATGCAGCAGATCGCTCTGCCCGATTGAGCTCCCATCAAATTGATCGCGGCAAGACTGTGAGGAAGGCAAGCCATAGCACGGTTGCTCAGAAGGTAGCATCTTCTTCGAGTCATGGCCGCAAAGGTGTAGCCTCACCAAAATCCACGAGGAGTCGACACGTGCGGTTACCTCCGAGTGGAATGAAGACGACGACTGCGGTGCATCAGTTCGACTTTAGCAGCAAGGTGCCGATCTTGAGGAATGATTTCTCCTTTCCTCGAAGCCGGAGTGAGGGAAATCTTGGAGTGCTTTGAACTTAAATTGTCGTATTTCTTACTGTCCAGTTTGAATAATGCATCTTTAGCCGATGCAGTGTGTGTGTTTATGTGTGTGATCTCTCGGTTATTTTGTTGCGACTTTGGATATTTATTTTGTCTAAACTAGAGATTTAACTGTTTGATTGAAGGAGATTGTTATTACACTTTGTTTGGCGAATGAACACAATTTCTCTCTCTCTCTCTACTTTATTTGTTTTCCACTTTTGGATTTTTCCTAAATTATTTTTTTTATGTCGTGGGAACTACTAAAATTATGTGCATGAAAGGAATAAACGTTTAATGCAAATGGAAAAAATACAAAACCCATTTTTTTCATATACAAATAAAAAAATAATTGAATTTTGAAAAATTAGGGCTTGAATTCTAATAAATAGAGCATTTGGCATGGCAAGCGTGGTGCGCACAGCAGCGAAGAAAACCGTTTGTCCTTCAGAAACTCCCGCCAAAAATTGCATCAGCATTAGCGACACAATTTCTCCGGTCGCCGGGAAGCTCAATTCTACCGGCGTAGCAACTGGGAAAGCCGCTCCAATGGAGAGCGGAATGATATCGGTCGACAACTGGAGGGCCGGCAGTCAGGCCTACTTCCTCACCCACCTCCACGCCGACCACACCGCCGGACTTTC
Organism: Agastache rugosa; assembly: GCA_031470985.1. Lineage (NCBI taxonomy): Eukaryota > Viridiplantae > Streptophyta > Magnoliopsida > Lamiales > Lamiaceae > Agastache > Agastache rugosa. The sequence goes on from CM062607.1 coordinate 22,589,284, forward strand.
CGGCACATGGCGGCGCGGCCCCCTATTTTGCTCCCGCCTCACGGCCAAGCTTCTCCCCTGCAAATTCCCGGGCTTCGACCTCTCTCTCGTCCGCATCGTCGACATCGGCAGCTGGCATTCGCTTTCCTTGATCTCACCTTCGTCTGGCTCCCGCTCCGATTTCGTGTTCATGGCGATTGATGCTCAGCATTGTCCAGGTAATTGAGTTCGCTGCTTTCGATTTTGGTTTTCTTTGGTGTTTTTGATTTGTTGGTTACATATTTGTTGTAAAGTCAGTGAGATTTTGCTGCGATCGCGTTGTTTGGGGTTGGGTTTTCCTTACGATTAATTTGCTGCTTTTCCCCTCTTTTGATTGCTAAGAGCTTTTTTTGTGTTGTGAATTTTCGGATCATGCAATTATATTTTTTTCTACCTTGCATCTAATATCTCGTAGGAGCTAGAGTTTTTACCTCTCTCATTCATTCTAAATAGGTTCGGTTATGTACTTGTTTCGTGGTGAATATGGCTGTACGCTTTACACTGGGGATTTTCGATGGGAAACGAGTGCTAAAGGCACGGAATATGGAAGGGCTATGTTGCTTGATGCTCTCAAGAATCAGACGCTCAATAAACTTTATCTGGACAATACTTACTGCAACCCGCAATGCTCATTTCCTTCTCGTGAAGTTGCTGCCAAAGAGGTACATATTGTAATCCCTCTGAAGTCCGATCTTGTTTTTTGTAGTTATTTTCGCTCCGTTGTGTTGTAGACTTAAGCTGGGTATAGTATTTATGCTGCCTCTTACCGTAGTCTTAGACAAGCTGTTCTGTTTATATAAGAGGTTCAAATGAGGAGTCGACTGCCTGACCATTTGTGGTTCTATTGTTTCGTGTTGTGTTGAATGAGTTGTTTCAAGTTTCATCACAGGTTTTCACTCATTAATTTTTCAAGAAAAGTAGTGACTGAAAAATTCTTCTTCTTCTTCTCTACTCGATATAGAGGGACTAGTAGTCTAGCAGTCTCTTCGATTTATAATATTTTACTGTTAGATATGTCTTTTGCTGTGCTAGCAATTATTGAAGATTTTTTCTTGGATGAATCAATTTTTTTTAGAACTTTGAGCTGAGACCTCTGCTGAGATGTTGCAATGCTTTAAACTTTACATCATTTCAGAAGATTGAGCTCTACTATTGATGAATATTTACAGGTTGTTGATATTATCACCTCTCATCCAAACCATGAAATTGTTATTGCAATAGACACATTGGGTAAGGAAGACCTTCTGCTCCATATATCACAAGCACTGAACATAAAGGTATCTGTTACACACCATTAGAATAGATTTCTGTTACTTCACGAGGTATACGGTTGAAACATTGAGACTTTAACTCATTACAGGTTTGGGTATGGCCAGAACGATTACAGATTATGCATCTACTTGGATTTCATCAAAACTTCACAACCCAGACCTCTCTTACTAGAGTTCGCGCTATTCCTCGTTACAGTTTTACCATTGAAACTCTTGAAGCGTTGAATGAACGCTGCCCAACCATTGGGATCTTGCCATCTGGGCTGCCATGGTTGGATGCTGCGAAAGATGGAAATAAGTGTTGTTCTGCATCTCACGTAAAGGGGAAAGAGTGCAGCAGAAATACCGGCAGTTGCTCCAAGATGCATGGTTTGGGTGGAAATTCAGGAAGTACTACACGATACCATGAGTATGTATTTGTAGTTCCTTATTCTGCTCACTCATGCTATTCCGAGATACAAGAATTCGTTGAGCTTCTCCGGCCTGTCAATATCAAAGGCTTTGTGTCTTCAAGATCATGCCACATTGACCCTCGTTATTACTTTGTTCACCTTTGTGGAGCTGAACAAGCACTATGGAGGGTACAACAGAATCTTGAAAACGAGGAAGGTTTAAAAGGAGTTGTAGTTGCTGATATAAACCCCTTACGAGAAAAAAATTCCCTAGTGGCAGAAAGGAAAAGAAAGATTGATCAGATCGACTTTTTTGGTATACGCATTAGTAGGGTAAGCTTGTTGAGGAGGTTTAGACATGGTGTTAAAATAACAGATACAGAGTCTCTTTCTAAATGACTGGAAATCATGGTAGTGTTCTTGCACTTAAGATGTACAGAAGGAAGATTATATATAGCTACACTATCAGTTGTAATTACATGACCTGTTTATTCTAGCTATTCAGTTTATTTCTCTGATCAAAGTAATGAAATATATATTGACAGTACTATGAAAACATGAAAAATTAAAATATTTAATCTTACAGAACTAATTTGTTGTTGATGAGTTTGTCTTGGAAGGAGAAGACCTTTATGCTTGGGGACTTGCAGCCTTGGAGGAATCAGTGAAGAACACTATGTGTTCTTGTCTTGCAGCTAAAAGGACTTGAAGACCCTGTGGAATCGGAGGCAAGCTCACATCGACAACTCCTTCAAGACTGTACAATGTGACTCATCAAAGGTCTTGTATTTTCATCATCTTGAACGCACCAGCAGGCGACTTTGCATAATCTTGACACCTCTTCTTCATCAGCATCCCTATGCAATGAAGGGTCTAAAAGACCAAGTACGTCGCCTGCATTTACTGTCACACTTGCAGCCAATGAGGAAAGAAGTTAGCATTATCATCTGCTGAATGCTCTGAGTTTCGCCTTCCCGATACAAGTTCAAACAGCAACATTCCATAGCTGTAGACATCTGCTTTAGTTGTGATGGCAACTCCTGATAGCCACTCAGGTGCAAGATAACCTCTGGTTCCTCGCATTGTTGTCAGAACCCTGCTAAAATCACGACCAATGAGCTTTTTGCCAAGCCGAATCTCCCACCTTGGGACAGAACTCACCATCAAGAAGAATGTTCTCTGGCTTTATATCACAGTGAATGATGCAGTCCCTGCACTTCTCATGGAGATACACTAGCCCTCTAGCTATTCCCAGCGCGATCTGGTACCTTGTTTTCCACTCGAAAACCTTAGATTCCTCGGCATCGAAGAGATACGAATCCAAGGAACCTTTTTCCAGGTACTCGTAGACCAACAACTGCTTCGTATCTTCACGACAGAATCCCAGAAGCCTAACAAGATTCACATGTTGGATTGTCCCAATGGTGCTGACTTCTGCCCTGAACTGCTTCTCTCCTTGGTTAGCGCTCTCGAGTTTCTTCACAGCCACGACGGTTGAATCAGGTAAAGACCCTCTATAAACTGATCCAAACCCCCTCCCCCCTACTTATCTGAGAACTTCTTAGTTGCAATATGCAGATCTTTGTATTTAAAGGCCACCAAAGAACCATCCACCACTTTATGAGTCCCAATACTTCGCCTCCGACACCTCCTCGACAGTGCAGCCAGAACTGCTAACACCACCACAAAACAACCCACTGTAGCACCAATAGTGACACCCTTCTCATTCTTTTGGCCTCGGAACACTGAGGAATAAGCAGAAAGTCTAATGTAGATAGTTCTCCCACTGCTATTTCCTTCACTCACTCGTTGCAGGTTCAATAGTTCTCCATTCCAAAGTGAACACCCACCTTCATCATATGCATAAGCCGTGCAAGAGCAATCACTCGAGCAGGCTGATTCACATTTACCTCTGCCCTCGACTCTTAACAATCTAGAGTACTGAGGCAACCCCATATTGGAGCTCATCATAAACTTATCTTCTCTCCTGTCATCATTTCCACACTCCAAACCATCCTCTCTCGCACAACCACCAGAGAAATCATTCAACTGCCATTTATCATCAAACCTATGCTTAAATCCCTCCAAACAGCTACAGAAGGGCAATGAGGTCTCGTTGCAGACACCAAACTCCCCACAATAAGCATAAACCTCACACTGCTTTGGCTGAAACCAAAACATGGTCCAGCTCGTCCCCGCCCACATTAACTGCTTTACCTGCCCTGAGACATCCATAATCTGCCTTGATAAGACAGATGGATCATGAATCGTATACATGTAATAGCTCTCATTCTCATTGTTAACGTAGGTGGACTTGTAGCCAAACTTAAGAGCCACCCCCATTTTCGGGCACTAGGCTGAAAATCTCACCATCCCAAGCTCCACTAGCCCAATATTGCTTACTATTATTCCACCTTTATTACATACTGGCTCCTGTTTTGATCAGGTTCGAGTGTGAACAACCCAGGGGCAGGATCCTCGGAGTTTTTCCATGATGTAAGACATTGCTTCCTTTTATTTTTCTTATTATAGCCAATTTTTGCACCAGGCATCCATGTGTGAGTGGACTTTCCCATAATATCTGCCCCAAAGATGAAGAATTTGAACCTAAACCTTGTCTTAAAACCAAGTTTCCATCATCAAGAAGCACTGCAGATACAGAACTATTTGAATCTATGTTGGTTAAATCAGGGACCAAATCTTGATTTGGGATTCATTTAGGAGAATCAAATTACCATCTGAAATCTTAAGGTGGGCAGAGTTGTTGTCTGAAATGGGAGTTTCTCTATTCGCAACCCAAATCACAGTTTTTTCAGTGAGTTTTTTGTACCATATGCCTATGTAGTGTTTGGAGGATTTACCTGGAGTAAAAATCCGAGCTCGAAGTTGCCACCCGAAGAAATAATGGTTTGATTTCCTGAGAGAGTTTGGTTTGGTGAAATGGTGTCAGCTGCATGGGACAAAAATATGTTGCTGCTGATACATAGGATCATCAGAACAAGAATCACATTGGTATAGGTTCCCATGATCATGTCTGAGAGAGAGAGAGAGAGAGAGAGAGAGTTGAAGCGTGAGAAATTCGGCAATGAAGCAGCAGCACCTGACTATATATCCAAGTACTATCAGAATAAATATCAATGGCAGAGTTTGAAACTTTGAATTGACAAATCAGAAAAATTGCAGTTGATCAAGTCAACATTCTTAGCTTTCAAATGACTATTATGCGCAACGCATGGTCCTAATTTGTGGAATAACATATTGCAGCTGAAATTTCCTGTCACTATATATTTTAAACTTTTATTATCTTTCTATTTATCCTTAATATCGCTACTACTGTATGCGTGGCATGCCAGTGATGTCAGTCATTTTCTGCTATGACCTTTATATCTCTTTTGATCATCATTATATGTATAATTAAGTATATGTTCACTTTGGTTGTAAATTTATCATGAGAAAAAAATGGGGGAAATAAAATTATCTCCCTTTAAATCTCTCTTTTTTTATCCGTCAGAATTTCATCAATTTATTATTCCTCTTTTTCACTCCAAGTAAGAAAAATATTATCACACCGAATAACTCATTGATAATATTTTTCCTCCTTAGCCTAATACTAATAGCCTAATACCCTGTGTTTCATTAATTGTAGGTTCACTCCATGCATACCTAATTACGTATACATATGTATTTAACAAAGTACTAAGACCTTACAAATAATTAATAAATTGTGAAATACTTCCTCCGTCCCATTTTAGTCCGTCTCATTGATAATGTCCTGTTTCTAAATAAGGAAATAATTAGGGTCTTAATCATCTATTAGTTTGGGCCCACCATATGAAAAGAAAAAGGAATAAGTGTACTTGATTATTAATTAACAATAAAGTACATCTTAATAAAGTGGGATAGATAAACTTTATGGACTAAACTCATTCTTCTTAACCTACATGCCCAAAAGAAACGGGACGTTATGGTTTATATTGAAATCTACAAGCTAAGTCCACTAAATCTGTCTCATGGATTTTAAATTAAACGATATTATGACCGGGAAGGTTAAAATCCATTTGATTGACTATGGGCCTCTAGAGGCAGAATTAAAGGCTGGTAATTTTAAACATATCCCTCATTTTACTCTTTATAGCCCCTTAATTTATAAAATAATTAAATTAATAATAAATATACAATTTTATCCCTATAACCTCTAAAATTTAAAATTATAATTGAATAATAACTACAAAATAAACCATAATCTCTCATTTATCTCACCATAAACATACCGTACAACTTGGGTATTTTGAAGAAAAAAACCCCAGAATTATGAACATCGATAAGAGTAAGAATTTCAAAGAACTGAAACCAAATTAAAATTTCCACAAATTCTAATTAGCGTGGTTTCACAATGTTCAAAAATTGTAAAGAAAATAACAATAGATTATGAAAATAGGGCAAATCAGAAGTCAGAGCATATGGCAAAAATTCTTCTTTGAATCGCAGATTCGTGGCCAGCGACTTCACTAATACACTTATTCGGAAATTATTTTTCGTTATCATCTTGTCCATTTCATCTCATCCTCGATTTACTATGGATTTTTCCTAATCGTTGGAAGTCGACGACTCCTTCGTTTTTGGTTTCTAATTTTGTGGGTTGGTAGTGGATTTTGTCCTTCTAAAAGGAGATAGAAGGAAATGGGTGCTTCAAAAACTTCACGATTGTTTTGGGGGATTTGATTCACCAGAAGATGATAACATTGCTTCAAAATTTTGATTTTATTTTCTTTAAATTTCTGGATTTGGGGAGTTTAATTTGGGGGTTATGTTATGCAAATTATAAAATTCGTTTGTTTTATTGGGGGCTATGCAATCCATTAAATTTTCTTCTATCTTCATTATTTGGAATTTTAGTTATTAGTTAATTATAATTATTGGAGTTATAAGGGTAAAATTATATATTTACTATAATTTTAATAATATTTTTAATTAATGGGCTATAGAGAGTAAAATGGGGGTTACGTTTAAAATTACCCAAAATTAATATAGTAATAATGTGTCTGGTCCATTAGCCTATTACAAGCACAATATTTTACAGTTTGGAAAATGCAGATTTTTGCTAGCATATTTTGGTTGCGTGTAAATTACTTATTGTATTCAATCATTAATTACTAATATTTCAAATCCTTTAATCTAACTGTAGACTGATATAACAGACATAAATCGAGAAATACCCGACATAAATGCAAGGATGACACGCATAAATTGAGAAATACCCGAACATAAAGTAATTAAACCTTGGCCAAAATGCTGAATAATTCAGACAAGTTCGAATTATCGCCAGAAACAAAAGGACTATACAAGGTAGATAATTTATCTTTTTTGTATGGTTTCCAGACTATTACAGCATACTCTTCAATAGGGCTGTGAGTATCTCTGGTCATCACAAAAAAATAGTTGGATAATAAAAGCTATGTCCCACGCAAAACTGTAAGCTCAAAATCACCAAATTTTTGACGTTTTGGAACCCTAATTTCGCTGATGTCCGTTTCACTCATCATCTTATTTTCTGAATTGGAAGAGCTAGAGCATTGTAAATCATGCACATTGTATGGAGTGGATGAGGTTGAGGCCGAATCGAAGAGCGACAGATCCCTTCTTGCCGATGCTTCTTGCATCAGATCGTAACAGTTGAATAGCTCGACCTAGAATGTGTTGGCAGCTCATAAGTGTTAAATAAATAAGCTACACGTACTAACAAATGAAATATTATTTTGGAACGAGAGCAATTTATAAACAAAGTGGGCAATAGGCATGTATGTATTTACCTTACTCACATATTCACAGCAGGAAATAGAGTTTCTGAAACATGGAAGCTGCGATGGGAACACTTCATTAGCGGCCGAGAGAAGCGCCGCGGCAGAAATCACTGACGGTCTAAATTCGAGTAGTTTGATATCTATGATAAAAAAAAATTCAAAATTAAAAAAAATATATATATATATACACATAAAACAATACAATCTCTTATTTTATTTCATTAAAATTAATATACTATCATATTTACTTTGCGGATACTATATTAACACACATTTATTTCATTAAAATTAATATATCATATTTACATTGAGGATATCAGCATTAACGGCACATGCGACACTTATTGAAAAATAAAAAATAAAATACGAGACTGAAACAAGGGGAACTAACCATTTTGAGCTCTCAAGATAAAATCTACGGCTCTATCTTTCAGTGCCTGAATCGATGTTCCATCTTCTATTCCAAAAAATGGAATAAAAAAACTGATAAAAGAGAATGGATTTACAGATCGCATTCGCCATTTTAAAGCTCCAAGAATTAACATCTCTGTTCTTTCTATTGTAGCTGAATCAAGAATCATTCCACCATCATCCTGCTAATAAAAATTTAGATAAATAATAACAGAAACATTTTTTTATTTAACGCAAGCAGACACCAACAAAAAATAAAACTAAAAAGAAGAAAAAAGTAATAAATGAGTAGAATTACCTGAATATCAGAAACAGAGAACTCTATTTTCCTCATCTTTAATGCTAATGAAATGCAAGAAACAGCAATAACTCTCAAAATCCATGGTTTATCTTCCTGAAAAACTGAAAACTATTAAAATCAAAATACTTATTTAGTATTAAAAATTAATTTAATTTACAGTTAAAAACAAGAAAAAGACAGAAATAAACAGGTAGAGAGAGAGAGAGAGAGAGATAACGTACGGGAATGGAAGTGGCGGAAAGGAAGCGATCCATGTAATTAATAGCAAGATACGATGAAAAAACATCAATATTAATATTCCGACAAAAATATAGGATCAAAGAGACAAATTGAGTGCGAGTTGAGGGATTCGATTTTGCTGTTTGAAGGTAAGATTTGGAGGGCGTATGATCATTCTGTATGTGGAAGAGTAAAGGGAAGTTGTGGATGGAAGATGAAAATGGATTTTCAAGATCAAAATCAAACTCAAACTCCATTGATCAACGAGAACGATTCTTGCAACATCTTTTCTCACCTTTCACTTCTCTAACCTTTATACTACTTAAACTACACTCTTTTTCTTGGGTTGGCTAGGTCTTTTTTTATTTATTTATATTATTTTTGTGGCAAATGAGGAGAACCTGCTACTCGATATTGTTTCATGTGTCAACTTTACTTTTCTTATTTTAGTTCTTTAAAACATGTTAAATTTACTAACACTAAAACTTATATAGTGGATCAAAGATTCAGATTTCCATATCTAAAATGTTATATTTTTAATTCGTGATTACAAGACTCTCCCATTTACTTAATGTCCGTTTTTTAATTGAATAGACGGTGCAACAGTCAGATAGTACCTATTTTGAATTGAAATGGTGTAATATTATTCTAGTCTAAAAATGGTATACTAATCCTTAGACGAGGGAACTAATAATCGTTGCACGATCTTATTCTTCTCCTACTTTTCTTGTTTTAGTAGTTTTAAGATATTTTAAATTTATTAAATTGTTTTATTTATTATCTATTAGGATGATTTCAAATCTATAGAAAGCAGTACTATATATATTCAAATCCAAACTCATTTATGGTATTATTGATTCAGAATTGTATATGGATATTAGTAGAGTCCAAAGCATACTCCAATTTTGTGCGTGTGTTAATTTAGCAGTGGTGTGATTAATGTCTCAGATCAAAAGATTTCAAATTCAAGTCCACTAGGATGCCACATTTAAATTTAATGTTACAAATTACAAAAAAAAAAATAGCATAAAAATAATACCCCCTCCGTCCCAGGTTAGTGTGGTTCAACTAATATTTTATACCTCACATATAATCAAATATGCAACACACTTATAGGGGACGGAGGTAGTAATTCGTTTCTACCAGTATGCTCTATTTTTTACACCAAATAAGGTTGATTAAAAAATATTCTATTTTATTTGTTTAATCTTAAAAATATGAACAATTTATCTCAATTAAGGATGAATAAAAACTTAAATTCATGATATTAATGTGCGAAATAAAATAAATGTATCAATTCATTGCTTTCATGTACTTGTGTTTGGTTTTAATTTCTTTTAATTAGCCTTGTATTTTATGTAATTGTGTTTTGTTTTTAGCAATTTTATGTAATTTTATTGTTGGTGTAATTTTATATTTAAATACACTATTGACTTTAGGTCTATTTTTATCACATATCGTTATATATAATATTAATTTGTAATTAAAAATAATTTATAACATTACAAATAATTTTATATAACCATAATATATACTATCAAAATACTAACTAGTAAAAAGTAAAAACTAGACACAAACTCATGTAAAATGAAAAGCAATTTAGTCATAATGTGGCTAGCCATAATTTGGTCGATTAAATGAAAATAGATCAATTTTGTTAGATATTTGATTCATATGAAAGTAAGATTATACATTTTATGTTAGTGTTTATATTTTTTACTTAAATTCTATCATGATTAGTGTAAATATATTTCTTTCTTATTTTTTCGACAAAAATCTTTGTAGTACCTTTATTATATCTATTGAGATTTATGTTACGTCCAAATCCAAATATATCAAGGTAAATTTGTATAAATTAAATATTTTAAATATTAAAAGTCATTTAGAAAGAAAAAATTAAATAAGCCAATTTTTTTATTATTAAATTAAATTATGACTAGTCATAATGTGGTCGCATAGATTTATTAGTAAAAGAAATCAAATCCGCAGCGAGAGATTTTAATTACGCAGTTATAGACTTAATAGATTATGCCACAATTATTACACTTTTAGGACATTGTGCCAAATGCAGTAATGATTATATTTGATTCTATATTTCTATTAATGATGCGACGCTAAATCCTGTTGCAATATTATTTTAACTGTAGATTAATTTGGTCATACCTTTTTTTTTTCTTGAAGTGGGAAAAATGCGCATAAAGGCACATCTACGTTGCTTGTATATTTAAATGGAATTATATGCAAAACGTCGTGGTGTAAAAAATCTAAAAGAAAAAACAAAAATATATTCAAATAAAAACACCAATCATATTTTACGCATTTCCATCGGTTATGCTTTTACTTTGATTTAATAGTATTATCTACTATTTTGTACCTAGCCAATTATTTCTTTAAATATTTATTTGATATGTCATTTTATGAGTATATTTTTTCCATATGTTTTTTGTAAGGATGGAGTTCATCATAAATGACTTGTCTTGTGTGATTTGAGAGTGTACATATAAATAGCCGTCATAGATTCATCCTCGTAAAATTAAATACTACTTTCGTCCCATTATTCTTGTCTCATTTCTTTTGGGCACAGATATTAAGAAGAAGGGTGTTTAAAGGGTTCAAAGATAGAAAGTGGTGGAGCCCACAACTTTTTGTGAGAGAAGCATATTTCCTCTTATGGAAACATGACAAGAATAACGGGACAGCCCAAAAAAGAATACAAGACAAACATAATAGTACGGAGGGAGTATATTTTAATAAAAATAAAAATAAACAAGTGTAACCACCAATTCCTTTGGACTATTCAAACATTTCTATGTAATCAAGTCCCAACATATGCTATTATAAGCATGAAAATCCAAGAAAGGTAACAAATGAAACAATTGGAATTCAAAAAATTTACTAACTTTTTCACGGTACTACACAACTACAAGCATTATTTATCTAACATGGGTCGCAAGCAAAAAAAAAAAAAAAACCACCATCAATAATTATGGTGAATTCCAATTTTTATCCAAAAAATTCTTCTTTGTCACATTTTACTATTGTACATTATTTATGTATATAGTACATATTGATATTTGATGAAAAAAAGCAAAAGATTCATATTTATATTTTTTGTGAAATTACTATTTAAAAAATTGTTTATGTATATAGTACATATTGATATTTGATGAAAAAAAGCAAAAGATTCATATTTATATTTTTTGCGAAATTACTATTTAAAAAATAACAAATACTCGTTCTCACAAAAATAGACTAGTATACTATTTCCACCAGCAGACAATTTGTTAGGTTAACTGATTAAGCATGTCAATAATTTTAAATACATGAAGCTGAAATCCAACAGTTGGAAACAACTTTGATATAAAAATATATCGTTTGTATAATTGCATATCAGCCCTTAGTTAATTACTCCATCTGTCCACAATAAGTGTAGCATAATTTCTTTTTGCGCACGTCCATGATAAGTCTAGCACTTTTCATTTTAGGAAATGACCCCACCCACTATCCTTATTTTAAATCTCACAACGATTCATTATGGCGAGTCTCTTTCTCCACTCAAAATAAATCTACCAACCATTTCTTAAATTTGTGCCGAACCCAAAGTATTACAATTATCGTTAACAAAGAGAGTATTATGGATCAGGAACTACAAAATTAACTAATAATACCTATATGTAAAAACAATATTGATAAGATTTAATATTTTAATATAGTGGTTTAAATATTTTTATTGTATGATGAGAGAAATCCTAGGTAAACTCCATTTTTCGTATAGTAGCATGTAAAATACATATACAAAAGATACAAATTGTGCTAAAAAAACCTATTATAATGAATTCGACCTAGAAAGCGTTGATAAGATTCGAAGTTACCGTTTATAGATCTTTGTAGGATGGATCAAGTACTAAATCAATAAAGATAAAATGATTGAATCTCACATGCGTCACCCAGAAATATTAATGGACAAGAAATGCAAAGACACAAAGAAGTTTGAAATTTTATGCTTCACATCAAACCAAAACACTACAACACAAACTGAAAAATGTTAAAAAAATCTAGTGTCCTCTTTCTTACAAATGGAACATAACAAATTTAGCACTATACAATATTGCAATTTTTATAGTGCAGACAGAGTTAAATCTACAAAAACATAAGTAGGACAAAAACTTCAAGAATTTCTATGTAGGGAAATAATTGTGTTACACCACAGTCCAAATTGAAGTTATAAAAAAGGTATCATTTTCATGGGTTTTGGTGGAGTCATTCATAAGTCAATGTTAATTAGATGTTACTCTTGCTTTTATACAAAATATAATTGGAATTGTTTTCATTTTAAATATTGGCATATGTAGTCTTCAAAGGGACAATTATTTTTGGTATGCTAACTATGCAAACTTTCAAGCATATAAATCAAAGAGAGAGTTGTCCTCAATGATATACAGTGCTAAATCATAAAACCGATTATGTTTGAATCTTTTTTATGGTTTAAAATTACTTTTAAGACACGATATACCTCTTCTTTTATAGAATGATGATTTAATATCAAATAATTAACAACAAAATATAAAGAATGCTACTAGTGTAAAAGTTTCTCCCCACCAATCAACTATCTGTTTTATTACAACACCATATTTTTATATTTTTATTTTATAATTATTATATCATCAATTATGTCAGCGGTAAAACTACATCGCTTATTCGCTTTACCAGGAAAACAACATTGTTTTAGCAGTACGCATGGTACAAATTTTACCAAAAAAATTTGAGGATGTGTAATTGTGAAAAATTGAAAGATGGTACTGTAATTTTAGTTATCTAAAAATCATGTCAAAATTACAAACTCGAGTAAAGGTTGTTGGAAGGGAAGTGATGGATGAAAAATTCTATTATAGATGTACATGCATTATACTCACTTCTCACATGAAAATATTTTAATAATATAATTATATTATTAAAATATTTCTATATGAAAGGTGATGTATTGCATGTACACTCTTAATAGAATTTTTCGGGATGGGCATAGTTGGCATGAGCACGCTTTGAGCATAAAAAGAATGATAACGCGCACGCGATTTTAAACACCATCATTCTATCCTATTTTATGCCTAATATCATAAAAGCCAAACACAACAAAATAATAACGTAAAAGTGGAGCTGAGTGGATACCATGGCATGGTTCCCCTTTTCCTAGGGCATTTAAAAAAAAAATATTTTATTAATCTTATCATAGTTATTACTAATATATTACAAATTACAAAATAAGTATTGAGTGTCTGAACTCTGAATGTAGTAAAATACGATATTGATGGACGAAATCAAATAATTAGAGAGTTTGAGGTGGGAAAAAAAATTCATGTATATGTATGATTCTATATATTTATAATATTATTATTATATATTATTAAATTAAAATACGATAATAAATAGAGAATTACGTGTGACGTGTGATTCGTGGGAACATGTTGTGAGCACAATAACCAAAACCCTATAGTCTTTATTACACTATTATTATAATTTTTTTTGGGGGGGAAGTCGCAGGGTTTGTATTTGTACTAGGATGGATGCTATGTCATTGCAAAACTAGGGGTGCTATCATTAAATTCATCACTTATTGTTCAACTTTTTTTGTCTAGTTGATTCCAACCAGGCGACTTTCCAATTTCCATTATAGAAAAAGTGGAAAAGATAATGTCAACAATAAAGGCATACACTCCTTTTATCCGTAAATATATTTTGGGAGAAATGAGATTTTAACACTTTTTAAATTGAAAATCCTAATTCTAGCACTATTTTTTAAAATATATAAATTCTAGCACTTTTGTATATTTTACCCTTCCTCTTTCTTTTCTATTTTTCTATTTTTTTCATTTTTCGTTTTGTTTTTTTTTCCTCTCCCACTCTCCTCCTCTCTACGTTTCTCTCTCTCTATCAAAACCAAACAGCAGCAGCACCACCGGCCCTTCATCTTCTCCTCTGGCGAGACTACGCCGATCGCCGGCGTGAGACTGGCGGACGAAGTCTCGCCGGAAACGAAGAAGACGGCGGTATTGACGGCGGTTTCGCCGGATTTTCCAGCAGAGGGAAGAGTGAGTGGAGAAGGGAGAAAGATGAGAGAAAGGGGTGGAGAAAGTGGCGCCATCCGAGAGAGAGGAGGCCGCGACCGGCGTAGTCTCGCCGGAGGAGAAGATGCTGCTGATGTGAATTCACGTGGAAAAAAAAGGAATTCCCATGAAAAAAATGGGAATTCACATGGGAATTCAGATGAAAAAAGTGAAAAATTCGAATTCACATGAAAAATAATGTGAATTCTCGTGGAAAAAATGGGAATTCACATGAAAAACAATGAGAATTCACATGAGATTTCAAATGAAAAAAAGTGAAAAATTCGAATTCACATGAAAAATAATGTGAATTCACGTGAAAAAAATGGGAATTCACATACAAAAACATGTGAAAGCAATTTTTCATCCCTATCTCCAAAAAAAATGAAGCAGAAATGTTAAGAAGGCAAACAAATGGGAGAAATCTTCCCTCCACGCCGGCGACCATGAGTAGGAGAGGGACGGACTGGTGGGGATCTAGGGTTAAAATTTGGGGCTTTTGCTAGGGGCTTGAGCAAAGGAAGAAATCGAGAACGACGACGACGGGACGGAGGCATGTAGCACGGAGTGGAGCTCGCCGTGCAGGAACGGGCGGACCGATTCGAGTAGTGCTTCGAGGTTGTGGTGATTGACGGCGCCGGTGGGGCCCTTGTGGTCGTGGTCGTCGGAAGGTTTGAGAGAGTTGGAAGATGGCGCCATGGGTGGTGAGAACGACGACGACGGGCCGGAGGTCTTCCACCATATCTTGGGGATTTTCACTTTGGAAAATCGACGATGGAAAACCAAAAGTTAGAGACGAGATAAAGGCCTGGGCTGGGGCTAGGACGGCGGGGGGACGATGGCCGCCGGTCTTAGGCTGGTGGCGGCGGTCTTGGAGTTGTTCTTCCTAAACTAATGCGAGAGATGAGAGGCTGAAGGAGTTTTTTTTCACATTTCTATATAAAATGGAAAAAGAAAGAGGATGGGTAAAAATGTACAAAAGTGCTAGAATTTATATATTTTAAAAAGTAGTGCTATTATTAGTGTTTTTTTCCCTAAAAGTGCTATAATTATGTATTATCTCATATATTTTTATATTTCTTGTGTGCAATCTTATAAAGTGTGAATTGTTTTATTGGATGAATTAGACATAATTTAGTTTTCATTGATATGTTGTTGTTGATTGGGTGGATTTGGCCCGATATTTAATCTCAGAATTATGCCATATAAGATTAGTCTTACATTATAAATCTTAACTTCCCCATGACAAAACTTGTTTGAAATAATTTTAATTTTGGGCCAATTTAATGTTGATAACTGAAGAGCTCCTTGCATAACCAAGATTTGGAATGACAAAGTAAATTATACTCTCTTCGTCCCATATATCTTCGCCAACTCTGAAAAGTCAACACATGCAAAATCAGCCGAATCCTCCAAAAAGAAAAAGGACAAGAAGGACATGAGCAAGGAGGAACTACTAGAAGAGATAGCGATGCTGGTAAAGAACTACAACAAACTCAACACCAGCAAAGGCAAATAAAATAAATTTGCCAAGTCATACAGAGACAAATATGCTGCAGCTGACGAGAAGTCAGCTGACACCTCTAAGAGGACAGATGAAGGATGCTTTGACTGTAAGGAGCCGGGACACTACAAGCAGGACTGTCCCAAACTGTCCAGAAAAGAAAAGGAACTTCTGAAAGCAAAGGCAGCTGACAGAAGAAGAGCATATATTGCCAATGAAGAGTTCGAGTGCAACAAGATGGACGATGACATGCCTTTCTCAGACTCAGAGGAAGACGCACTCATGGCCTATGATGAGCAAGATTGGGATGATTGCTTCATGGGACAAACGAACGGACTTGATGATGATGAGGTAAACTCCAAAACCCTAATCGTATCTAACCCCTCACCATCACACAAACACTCAATGCAGGTATCCGGGTCAGAAAGTATGCCAGACTGGAACCTGGTAGAAAAGGTCATGAACGATTTCAAGGAATTACAAGAGATCCTTAAAATCACAATGTGTGAGAATGCCGAGCTGAAGGTAGAACTGGAAAAAAAAATAGTGTCAAAAGCAGCTAACACCATACAACTCACAGAAGAAATTGTTTCACTGAAGGATAAAATAGTGAAACAAGATAAACTGATGAAGGAATTCTACTATGAAAAGAAGCAGCTGTTGGACAAACTGGAAAAGTCCACAGCTGAGTCAGAAAGGAAATCATCTGAGATCTCAGAAATAAAGAAATCAGAAGAAACACTGGCGACAAAGGTGGTAGCACTCATCAAAGCCACTACTACTATGGATGATATCATTAGCGTACAACGACCGGCAGCATTAAAGACCGGATTGGGATATGATGGAACCAAGAACGCTACGAATGTTGCTTCTACAAGTGGAACAAAAGTAACGTTCGTAAAAGCAAAAAATAACCCAATCTCAGCTACCCAAATGACTGACAAACCAAGAACACAACAAGCTCCGAGAAAACAAGCAGTAAGGCAACCTCAAACTCAAATCAGATATCAACATCAAGCACAGCCACAGAAAAGGCAAAAAGCTGGATATCTCAAATATCAGCAGGCTCAGCACGAGATGACTGAATATCAATCGAGATATCAACATAGAAGACCAGCTGAACATCAATCATACGATTATCAGCTGGATTATCAGTACCAGCCGAGATATCAAAGAAGACAGCAGAGACAACAACGGAGAAACGTCTCAGCTACATACACTGCTGGAAGAAGAAGGAGAACTGAATATCAGCGAAGGAATCAAGCTAGGAGATAAGAGAAACCAAAACCCAGCCAGCTGAATCGACCAAAGAACACAAAGAACGTGTTCGTAGATGCAGCTGGAAGGATAATCAGATCAAATGATCCAATAAGAGTCATTAAGCAGATCTGGGTCGTGAAGGGATCTCTAACTAACCCCCAAGGACCCAATTAAAACTGGGGACCTAAATTTTGATTCCTGTGGCAGGTTGCACGGGAACGGAGCATAATAGAAGAGTCAATGAGAACGCTGTGATATATGGACAGCGGATGCTCGAAGCATATGACTCACCTAAAGCATTTACTCAGAGAATACGTTGAGCGACCTGGACCTCAAGTAACATTTGGTGACAACTCCAAAGGTTTAGTCAAAGGTTACGGTACATTTGAAACTAAAGGTTACGGTCAATTTCAAGACTATCAACAGATTGGCTAGGAACCAGCTCACAGATGGAATTCCATATCAAGTTTATGACAAGAGTCATATATGCAGCGCATGTCAGTAGGGAAAACAAACAAAAATATCATTTTCCCTCAAGCCTACTCCTTCAACGGACATAGTCCTCCAGCTTCTCCACATGGATCTTTTTGGACCAGTAACTCCAGCAAGCTTCAACGGCAAATAATACACCCTGGACGTAGTGGATGATTTCTCTAGATTCACTTGGGTATCATTCTTGTACCCGAAAAGCGACACCCGATCCAAGCTGCCTGCCTTGCTGGAAAGACTGACAACTCAAAAGGAATGCAAGATTCTCACAATCAGATCGAATCGAGGAACGAAGTTTCTGAATGAAAACTGTGAGAAGAACGGAGTTCAGCATCAAACCTCAGCTACACGAACACCTCAGCAGAATGGTGTAGCTGAGAGGAGGAACATAACACTCAAGGAAGCGGCTACTTCAATGTTAGCCAGCTCAGCAATTCCAAAGAAGTTCTGGGTTGAAGCTATAAACACAGCATGCTTCACTCAGAATCGATCTCTACTCACATCCAGACAAGAAAAGATGCCGTACGAAC
The DNA here is from genome assembly GCA_031470985.1 of Agastache rugosa. Taxonomy (NCBI): domain Eukaryota; kingdom Viridiplantae; phylum Streptophyta; class Magnoliopsida; order Lamiales; family Lamiaceae; genus Agastache; species Agastache rugosa. The sequence goes on from CM062607.1 coordinate 22,607,581, forward strand.
TATAGAATAACAGAAAATCCTACGTTGGGTACTTCAAGGTGTTCAGATCAAAATGTCATATCCTGAATAACGGAAAAACCCAGCTGAAGACATTCGACGCGAAGACAGACAGAGGAGTATTTGTGGGATACTCAGCTGTGAGTAAAGCCTACCGAGTGTTTAACTGAAGAACACAAACAGTCGAAGTGATCCCTCACGTCACATTTGATGAAACTTCATTCGAGTATAAAGATTCACTTAAACAAAGAAATGCAGTTGGAACTTCAAGCTCCAGCCCAACTCAAACCCGATCTCAAGAAACTCGAATCAGAAATTTGGCAGAACCACTGATTTGGGATAACGGACCAGAAAAACTTCAAATCAATCCAATAGAGGCTGCGCAACCAGCTGAAAATCACGAGGAAACCCCAATGTCAAATCAATGGGGAATGCCACCAGCTGGAAATCAAAGACCCAGCTGATTCCCCAGCTCCCTCTTCAATTGAGCTCACTCAGAATTCGCCTCAAGGAGAATCAAACTTAAGTCCAAAGCAAATTGAGTCTTAACCTCAAGACTTAACACCAGAAAAACTTCAAGCCAGACGAGATTTAGTCACTTCAAGTATCAATGAATTGGAAGAAGAAATTGGAAGAAGACGAAGGTGGATCGAAGATCATCCATCCTCAACAATCATTGGAGAACCATCAGACAGCGTCAGAACCAGAAGTTCAGTTGCTCAAAATCCCCCGCTGAATTCTCAAGAAGCAGCTGACAAAGCTCAACTCTCAGTAGAACTAGAACTGACTGTCTATGATGAAGAGACAACCCTCTTGGCGTGTTATGTAGCACAAGTTCAAGAGCCTCAGACAATTCTAGAAGCTTTAAAGAGCGTGCCCTGGACCAATGCAATGCAAGAAGAGCTGAACGAATTCCTAAGGAATTGTGTCTGGGAACTAGTTGATAGACCAGAAGGTGTCAAAGTCATCGGACTCAAATGGATCTTCAAGAACAAGCTGGATACTCTTGGCGTAATCATCAGAAACAAAGCACGTCTAGTTGCCAAGGGTTACACTCAGTAGGAAGGAATCGATTTTGAAGAGTCATTTGCTCCAGTAGCTCGACTGGAAGCAATCAGGCTATTTTCTCGCATACGCAGCACATCACAGATTCAAAGTATATTAAATGGATGTGAAGTATGCATTTCTAAATGGAGAAATTAAGGAGGATGTCTACGTAGAACAACCACTTGGATTCGAAGTAGAATGAAGCAAGGTATACAAACTGAAGAAGGCACTGTATGAATTAAAGCAAGCACCTCGAGCTTGGTATGCCACACTCTCAAGATTTTTAGTATCCAAAGGATTCAAGAAGGGCTCAGTTGATAGAACCCTCTTCACCATCAAGCTAGGTGAAGATATTCTGGTTGTACAAATCTACGTGGATGACATCATTTTCGGATCAAGATCAACATTTCTATGCAAACGATTTGGAGAGATGATGTCAAGTCAGTTCCAAATGTCTATGATGGGAGAAATGAGTTTCTTCCTAGGACTTCAAGTCAAGCAATCAGATGAAGGAATCTTCATAAATCAGTCAAAGTATGTAAAGGACTTGATCACTAAATACGGAGTTCAATCCAACAGAACAATTAAAATTCCAATGAACACAAATTGGAAGATTGAACTAGGAACTGAAGGAAAATCAGTTGATCCCAGCATATACAGATGGATAATTGGTTCCCTGATGTATCTAACAGCGAGCCGTCCAGACATTGCCTTTGCAGTTGGAGTGTGTGCAAGATTTCAAGTTGATCCAAAGAAAGCACACATGCAAGCAGGCAAGAATATTCTCAAGCATTTGAAGGGCACTCAAAATGTTGGGCTGTGGTATCCAGCTAAAGACAATTTGGAGTTAACTGGATATTCAGATTCAGATTTCGCTGGAGATCGACTGGACAGAAAGTCGACGTCAGGAACATGCCAGTTCCTAGGAAGCAAATTGATCTCATGGTTTTCAAAGAAGCAAACATGTGTCGCCACATAAACAACTGAAGCAGAGTATATGGCAAATGAAAGCTGTTGCTCACAAATTCTCTGGCTGAAGCATCAACTGGACGATTATGAAGTCAAAACTAGACAAGTTCCAATCTTCTGTGATAGTTCAAGTGCTATTGCCATCTCTGAAAATCCAGTTCTTCATACGAGATGTAAACATGTGGATGTGCGGTATCATTTCATCAGAGATCACGTGGAAAAGAAAGACGTCATTGTTGAGAAAATTCACACAGACTTACAGCGAGCTGACATCCTAACAAAGCCGCTGGTGGAAGCAAGATTCAAGATGTTGCGTGGATTGATAGGATTGCTAAATCCTGATGAAGAAGGATCATCCAACTGATGAAGAAGGACCAAACCCAGCTGGACTGCCTAGCTCAGTTTAAAGAACATCCAGCTGAAGGGGAATTAGACTCAGCTGGATAGCAACAACGCATGGGATAATCAGCTGAGGGAGAACTCAAACTCAGCTGAAGAAAAGAACAGCCGTGGTATCAGCTGAATACTATGTTCAGCTGACAGGTTTGCAGCCCTTACATTTATTTCTCTGAGGAATATACTATTTATGGATAACATAATTTGAATTCAATTCAAATACTCAAACATTCCTTAGATGGATTAATCGATAAGCAATCCATCCAATCCAATCCCATCGCATTTGATGAAAAGTCTGCAGAATACTGTAGCACGGGAGTATCGAGGCAGGAGTCAAAACGTTTCGACTGCCTCACGCGCGCTTGAACCTCACTCGCTGTACTAACGTCAATTGACGTGATGCGTGAATCACTCCCAGCCGCAGATCTACACCTAAACTGCCACGATCTCAACCGTTCATTCAACATGGTAGTTGATATATATATATCGAAGATATGCTAATCGTTTCCATTTTTCCCACACATCTTCTCTACAAAGACTTAGATAACTTCAAATCCCTACATATCTTTCTGCAAATCAAGATATATCTCTGTCTTTTATTCTTCTAACCCCTATCTCAGAATTGTTATCATGGCATCAAAGAAACCAGCACCAGAAGCCAAGCCACTTGACTTTCTAAAGATGAAACTACACTTTGAAAGTGTCTTGACTCTCAAGAATCACAAAATTCCAGAATTTCAGGAGGTCCTGGATCTCATCGACAAAGCTGGATTGAGGCAGTGGGTGACTGCTAGGCCGATGAACATTCTTCGCCACGAAGTTGCAGAATTCTTTCTAGAATTGCAAAACAAGAACAACCGTCTTTGCTCTTCAAATATCTCTGCAGGTTAGAGAGAAGACCGAAAAAGCGTCGCCATGGGATCTTGACATCAACCTCAACCGGATGTTGAGTAAGAAAATGGAGTTGAAGAGTCTTGGAGATCTTTCTCCAGAAAGCTACACCAAGGAAGAAGTCCAGGCAGAACTGGACAAGATGCTGATCAAGCCGGAACCATACAGGGCAAGCATGTCCAAGCTTCTTCTGCTCAAGCCCAAATACCACCTACTCCTAGACATCACTCAGAAGTGTGTCCTTGGCATTGTTGGATCTCAAGGAGAGATCAGCATACCAAAACTGAAGCCGATGATAGCCATCTTCAGGAGCGACCATGTGGACTGGTTCTCCTACTTCATGGAAAAGTTGGAGAATGAATCAAAGAAGATCATCTTCAACGATGATACCTGCCTCAAATACAGCTGCAAGGAGACCATCTACTTGTGCTCCAAAGCCGCATACATCATAGAGCAGCTGACGGCTGGACACCACATCATATGGCGTGAAAAAGAGGAGTTTCCCATCTCCAGGGTGTTGTTTGAGAAACCCAGTCAGATCTCTGACTTGTTGAAGAAGTTAGCCCCTGAAGGGAAGAAGAATATGCAGGAGGCAAAGCAGCAGCAGGCCTCCTCAGCTCAAGCAGGAAAGAGAAAGCAGCCCGAGGAAGCTCAACCAGCTGAAGCTCCCTCTGCTCGTAAGAAGCTCAAATTCAAGGCAGCTGTCCCTCCAGCTGAGGAACCAGTTGAAAAGCTAGCTGGATCTGACTCCACTCCCACAGCCTCCCAGTTTGCCAGATGAGAACTAAGGGGAGATCAGTTGCTGAGGGAACTGCTCAGGAAACTTCCTCCAGCTCAAAAGAAGAAAGGGAGTTCGTGATTGCATCACGAGGAGCTGAAGAACCACAAGTGGTGGTTTCTTACAGTGGAGCTGAAGCCAAAGCCTCAACCTCTCCGATTACCGGCCCTAATTCTCCCAATTCTTCTCCGATCTACAGCACCACGACCTGATCTCTAACAAATTTGCCCAATTTTTCTCCGATCTGCAGCACCACGACCTGATCTCTAACAAATTCGCCCAATTCTCCGCCGTGGAATTTTGATTTTTCAGAATTATTGAGGTTGTCTTCGCGATTCGTGAGTGTGTATGAATTTCTGATTAGAGTTGGATTACAAGTTGCTTGAGCTGTTCGTGGGGTGTTTTTGTTGCTATTTTTGCAGCAGTTTTGCTGCTGCTTGTTATTTGGAATAGCAGCAGATTCCGACGAACTTGGTATGACAGGTACGAACGAATCACATTCGTCTCAAGTGTACCACGACGCTGCAATTAATTTTTACGACTGGTACGAATGAATGCATTCGTCCCGTTCGTACAAACTAGTGGCGCACCATAACTTGGTATGAGTAGTACGAATGAATCCATTCGTACCATTCGTACCACCTAGTGACGCACCATAATTTGGTACGAGAGGGATGAATGAACTCATTCGTCCATTTCGTACCAACTAGTGGTGCACCATAAATTGGTACGAGTGGTACGAATGAATCCATTTCGTACCAATCTCACCACGATTTCAGCTCTCGATTTTCTAAACCAACACCGCCGTGACTGGATCTAGATTTTTTCTTTTCTGTAACAGCGCAACTATCACATCTATGTTTTGACGTTTGATTTGGGACTAGATCTACGGTTTTGTAGTTGGGATCGACGTGTTGTGAGGCGGTGCCGTCGCCGAAATGTTTGGATCTAATTCAGCGACAACGTCATCGTGATGTATGATTGACGGTGGTAGAGAGGCGGAAGTTAGAGTTTTTAGTGTGAGAGGGAGGACGAGAGAGAGAGAGAGAGAGATAAATTTGATTGTAAATGAGAAAAAGAGTAAATTTCTACAAAAATCTCAAAATCTGAAGAATTTATATTAAATTAAATTTTGGATAACTTTTATTTTTCACTATTCATAGTGACTATTTGAAATTTTTACTATATTTTGAATTGAGGTTTTTTACTAATCTTATAATGATTTTCAAAAAACTTAAACGCGTATTAAAAAGTAGTCAGTATTTGGTAATTATAATTAGCCACACATGCATAGTTAGAAATTTCAAGAACGAGAGTATTATGACTATTGTCAATATACATTTACCAATCATTAGCAACTCATATAATTACTTTTTATACTAATATTATCTTCTTTTTTTTAAGTTTTTTTTTTTGGATAAATTAACAATTACTAAATTTTAGACCGCGCCACGGTGTTTTTTTTTTTTTTTAAGTTGTTACTGACATTATCTTTTCATTCTGTACTTAACTAGTGATTTATAAAAGTCTAACCAACAAATGCCCTTGCAGTCCTATTCCAGCCCATCTGAATTGGGCCATTACAAAACTTCACAATTTAGTCAAATGGACTTTAATTTTTTTTCAATTATAACTTTAAATTTATATATCGCATCACGGTAGATAATGTTAAGGTGGGGGACGAGGGAGTATTATTATTTTGCTAAAACAAAAAAGTGGCGTTCCAAATAGTAGTCATTTTGCTATTGTAAACTCAAATACTAGCATCAAAATGAAAAATCCAAATACTAGCCACTATGTACTAAAATACCCCCTAGAGATTAGTTTTGCAAATATTAGTCATATTTTAAAACACGAATATAGAAATACAAGACTGAAAGGTACATATTCGTGTAATTAATGCACAATTAAGAAACAATACAAGACCGGGAAATAGTGCACTCATGTATTCATATACATTCACCTATACATAATACATCAATATACAAGTCTTGTATTGTTGGTACAATCATGTATTCGTGTAATTATGCACAATTAAGGAACAATACAACACACTCATCTATTCACATAAATTCACCAATACATGATACATGAATATGCAAGTCTTGTATTGATAAACACAACCTTGTATTGATGAATGATGAACAAGTGATTTTCTAACATAATACATGAATATACAAGTCTAGTATTTATGAACACAGTTTTGTATTCATGAATGACGAACACATGATTTTCTAACATAATACATGAATATACAAGTCTTATATTTATGAACAGAGTTTTGTATTGATGAATGACAAACTCGTAATTTTCAAATTTCATTAAGGGCATATTAGTCTGAAAACACAAAAAATGGCTAGTATTTTGGTTTTTAATCTTCATGGCTGATATTTGAGGTTACATTAGCAATATGGTTATTTTTATGTATTTCCTCTAAAAAAACCTTATTTTTAGATGGTTTATTACTTTTTCTTTTAAAAGGGAAATCATTCATTCGAATCAAATATCAGAAGCTACAATAGTATTAGAAATAGTTCCAGAAACAGCAGCTAGTGCACAAGCATATCTGATTTGCATACCTACGTACATGTGATATAGAATTACTAGTGATATAAACTCACAACAAAGTAACATTCTTTAAATCGTGCCCGAGTTCAATCAAAGCTTGTTCAAACTCAAAATGTCAAATACGAGCATTCAAATTAAAATTCAAATATACTTGGCTCGATTTTTACTCGATTCCTACATACCACTCTTTTTCGCAGCTACAATATTCCCAACTTTTTAATAAAACTACGTCGTTTTAGGGATTGGACAGAATGTGCTGAAAAAAAATGAGGATGTTGTAATAGCAAGAAAATTAAAATCTGGTGTCATTGCAACCTATGAAAGTTGGGTATACACTGTGTTATCTCTGGCAGTTAACTCTTTACATGATTTTTAAGTCTTGATATTGAATAATAGGATGAACTTAAGGCTAATCCTACTTACCTCGTCGTGGAGAACAACTGGGCATGCACTTGCTACCTATGGCATCAATCCCGTCTGCGCCCAGCTTGGTTGTGGAGAACAAGTTGATGCACCCCTTCTGTGGATCACAGTACAACAGTCGAGAAAGATTTTTAAGTCTTGATATTGAATAATAGGATGAACTTAAGACTAATCCTACTTACCTCGTCGTGGAGAACGACTGGGCACTTGCGACCTGTGGCATCAATCCCGTCTGCGCCCAGCTTGGTTGTGAAGAACAAGTTGATGCACCCCTTCTGTGGATCACAGTACAACAGTCAAGAAAGATTTGTGACAGGGGCTCCTATGGTAATCAGAAAATAATTTACTCTCTTGATCAATCAATAATTTAGTATGAGAAGAATATATAAGATCTGATACTACCCTTGTATGGTACAGTCGTTGGCGTTGGCTCATGCTGATGTTCATGATGGGAAGGTCATATTCGTTCCGTGGTGGTCTTAACTCTGTCGAGTTCTTTCCATCGACAAGCACCATATTCTTTCATCAACATGTCCATCCAGAGAAGCTTCATGTTGACAACATGCTATATAATTAGCTTCTTGTTTAGAAACATTTCATATAATACAACACCAAATGCAGTTTCATGTAAGAGAAGCACTCTGGAAAATCTACATGGTGCAAGATCAGTTTCTTATCGTATTCCATTATTGAACCTCGTTTCATTCGTTTATCACAGCTTGCAAACACAAAATGAAACCACTACCTTAAAATACTGCAACTGTTTAAATGATTTATAGTTTTATACTGTAAATAAACAATGCAGGACACAACATTATTTAATATTTAACTTCACTTTCATACAACAAGTTTGTAGAAAATTATGGGAGATTAGACCTGAAGTTGCTAGCGTTCTGCTAGTGGCGAATGATGCCTCATAAACATTAGGGCTAGGAACAAGCGAGTGAGCCTCCATTACTCCCAGATACTTCTCTGCCTCGTTGAGTCTCCCACACTCACACAGACTGATAATCGCTGAACTAAGAGATTCACTGGGAGAGATTGACTTGTATTCCATCTCACATAAAAGCTTTGTAAGCCCCTCCTTATCATCTTCTTTACAATAACCAGAAACAAGGTGACAATAAGTATTTTCATCTGGAGCAAATCCTTTGTCCAACAACACGGTCAACATCTCATCAGCCGACTTCGTCTTCCCATTCTCACAAAGCTTCTCAAACATTACATTAACAGCTGAAGAGCTCGGAAGAAGTCCCAGCCTCATCATATATTTGCAAAACTCCAAACAGTCATCCAACCTTCCATCTAAAGAACAACCTTTGATCAGCTGATTCAGTGCCTCGTCCGAAGGCTTGAAACCCAACCGTTCTATCTCTTCTAACAGCCCAATTGCCTCATCAACCCTCCCCTCATCACAATACGCCCCAACAAACAAACTACACACGAAAGCATTCTCCTCAAAACCTCTCTTAAGCATTTCCTCGTATATCTCTTTAGCAGCATCCAAATCCCCCATCTTAACCTTTGCAAAGACAACCAACGAGTACGAGATTGTGTCCAAGATCATGTTTTTCTGCAACATATGCTTTAGAAGCACCAAACCATCTTCAGTCCTGCACTCCTCGATCATCTCATATACCATACAAGTATTCACAATTAACCGAGGAACCGAACTCCTCTTCCCATGCATCCTATCTACAATTCTAAGAAATCTATCCAATTTTCCCTCCTTACACAATGTGGTAATCATGATCCTCACTGTTACCTCATTAGGACATTTTCTTTTCTTAATCATGAGCTCATACACACTCCAAACTAAATCAACATTCCCAGATTTTTGCAAGACATGTAGCAGAGTATTGAAGCTAATTACGCTCAACACAAACCCATTATCAAACAACAATTCACAAGCATCAAGAATACCATCAATGATTCTCAACTTAGCACAAGTTTGCACAAACAAGTCGAACACCAAAGGAACCGAATCAACAATCCTGTAACTCTCCATCAACGAATCAAGAACAGTAAATATCTGAGAATTACCATCGAAAGATTCATTTTTCGCCAAAACCGACTCAAACATTGCTTTGGCATCCTTGATTAGCCCTCCTCTCACCAAAATGTGGATAATCAAGCAGTAAGACGAAAGCCCGTGTTCGAAATTCACTTCTTTCGCTGTCCAGTGGAAAAATTTTAGGGCTTTTCTTGAATTAATGTGTTCCTTGAGCTGCAACAGAATGTTTGCAACTAAAGTGTTCGTGAATTTGACTGAACCGAATTTTTCTGAGAGGGTTTTCCAGCTATCGCCTCTGTGTAAAGAGTCGATTATGGAGGTGATCCCATTGTTGTCATTGATTTTGGGTTGCGATAATGTGTGAATTAAAGGGAAAGATGAGAGCGGAATGCAGAATTGATTTGGTTTTTTTCGCGAAAATATTCGAATCAAATTAGCCATTTGATGAGGAAAAAGCAAAGCAATGAGTGATTTGTTCAGTTGTGAATTTTAGTACAAAGTGTGAAATATAAAGTAATTTATAATTTCCACCCTCTATTTATCACTATTTTATATTAAGCATCTATAGTTACAGATTTATCAGATAGTGCCCGATATATCTTATTTTTGGATAGTTTGCACCCTGAACAAAATCCTGGAGTATATTTCTGAGTCTCTTGACGGAAAATTACCAAAAACTCCAGATAACAAATTATCAAATTCTTAGATAACTTATTTAAGAAAATCATTAAAAATCTCACAAAACATGTTTTTAATTATATTTATGTAGCCTACATCCGAAAGTAAAGTTAAAATTAGAACAATTTTATTTGATAAAAAATAATTATGGTAGATTTCTTTCATGTTCATCAAGATGCTTATAAAGCAGCTAATAGTCTAGCTAGTTATGCTATAAATCATCCCGGTGTAATGGTTTGGAAGTCGGATTTTTCATCTTGGCTTTTAGATATTGTTCACGCCGATTTGGCTTCTTAATTTAATGGAATGGTTTCCCTTTCAAAAAATTAAATAAATAATTATATAATATTATCTATGTTTTTTTAATCTAGCCAACAACCCCAAAAAAAACCAAAACTCTTTCATTTTGGTAAAAATATTTGTATGATTGCTTCGTTGTTTGTTATTTAACTTATTATTGATACAACCTTTTATTGGCAAAATATCAATTAATAAAATAATGGAAAAATATAATTTTAGCTCGATAAAAGCACAAAGTGATTGGTTTAACCCAAACTTGACATAATAGTACAATTTTCAGGCCTCAACTATTCAATCTGTAACAATTTTAGTCTTTTAGTGACGTCTCGTGTCGGAAAATTGAATTGACAAGCGGTGACCACATTGGACCGATAAAATACACAATTTTAGCTTGATAAATGCATAATGTGAAAGATCTAGCCCGAACTTATATAAGTACAAATTTTAGGTGTAGCATCCCGGAAAATTAGGGCTAGAAAAATTCGAATAAATTAATTTTTTTTGGATTAAGTTAGATAGGTCCTTATTCCCGGACGATTTAAAAGAATAAATTATTTCTTTTGAAGAGAAGATGAAAACTTTAATTATAAAAGTTCAGAATAGATTTTACTGAAAAATAAAATCGACAGACGTTTAAAATATAAATTTCTCTTTTATATTTTAAAACAAGCACGAGCAATAGTATTATCTGCTGCATGACATCTTATGTGTCGCATTTTATCATTTTAAGTCATGATATTGCCAATTAAATTATATTAATTAGCTATGTGATTATAGAGCCGGATAAACGGGCTCGACTATGTGAATTTAATTACATGATGCTGTGCTATACGAGATTAACAATCGTAGAGGCGATATAGTTACAATAGATAAAAATATTAAATAATTATGTGATTTACATTAAGATCGATTAATTGGAAATTAATCGATAAGAATGTACCGGACTAAATTATACGTACCGGGCTAAATAGAATAGCGCGATATATTATACCTGATAAGAAGGGAATAATAGCTGGTAAAAATAAAGAAGAAAATGGAGAGGGGACGCGTGAGAGAGAGAGCAATCACATCTGCTTTCTTCTCCCCCAATAATAATACAGCAGATATAATTATTTTTCCTGTCATCTCCCGTTCAAACACTCAACCCCCTCATCTCCCACTTATGACTCACGCTTAGGGATGGCAATTTACCCGCGGATACCCGATACTCGCGGGTACCTGACCCTAATAGGTGCAGGTTTGAGGGACATTTGATATCCATGGATAGCTTCATGGTTAGAAAATACTATCCATTTAGTTCGTGGGTACGGGTATGGATAGTTACTACCAGTACCCGAGAAACCCTTTTACCCGCGAAAAATACCCGTGAAAAATACCCGCAAAATATCCATGAAATACCCGATTACTACCCGACTATTATTTAATGTATTTAATATATATTTGGCCCAAATATTATATAAGTATATATTTGGGCCAAAAAGCCCAACCCACCTAAGTTTCTAACCTAATCGACTACTCTCATTCCTCCCGCTTCTCACTCTGTCTCTGCCGCACACCACCACCACTCGTCCACTTTGCCTCCGCGGCTGCGCCACTTCCTACCACCGGTCGACCGCGCTGCTGCCACGCCTCAATGCCTCCACCTCACTGTTGCGCCGTTGCCACACCAACGTCTGCGCCTCTTTCATCAATTTCTCATCAATTACAGCAGCGTGCGCCTCTCCACAATCGAATCGACCACCGTCGCCGCCGGTAATTCTTGTTGGTCCCAAGACGGATACCTTGGTGTAGAGGGGGGGGGGTGAATACACCAAGGTTTACAAACTTTTCCAAGTTAAAACTCTTTTGAGTGAGCTGGCTGTGTTCGATCCAGCTGGATGGCAGCTTGATCGATACAGCTGGCTGTGTGCGGAATGTGGTGGATTTGGAAAGTCCGTCTGTTGCTTCAAATATATTGCAAAGCTCTGTTTCACTTTTCAGTTAGTCAGTTTATGCAGATTGAAATGTATACTTATGAGAGTTAGTAACATGCATAAAACAAAGCGATAAATAACAAGAGCATTTTTAACGTTGTTCGGAGTAACCCCTCCTACGTCCACGACCAGATTCACTGGTAATTCACTACCACTTGGTTTCCAAGTACCAAGCAACTTCACAACTCTAACCCGAGCTGTGTTCCAACAGTTTGCGGGCACTGTCAAGCCTACACCTTCAGTTTTCGGGTACTGAAGAACCTATCCACTCGAATTACGCGCTTCGAGCAAGCGTACCTTTACCTAACCTTTCTGGGTTTGGGTTTGGGTATGGGGTTCCAACTATGAACGAGTTCTTACAATGAAGAACAAGGTGTATGATGAACTCGTTCAGACTAGGCTTAAGATATTTATTCTGATCTATTCTGCCTATGACTGAATCTGTGAACAACTAAGAACACAGCTGACTGGCTGGGTGTTCTAGAAAGATTTGGCTTTGTAGATCGTTGTTCATTTTTCTGTTTTCTTCTATTTCTTCAGTCGTCTTGCCAGCCTCACCCGTCAGCTTCTTCTCTTCAATGGTGAGGAAGTGTATATATAGGTGGAGATTCAAACTAGCCGTTGGAAGATAGCCGTTTGAATCTTACCTACTCTTGTTGACTTCTGGCCTTTACCTACGAAGTAGGTCTGCATCTGCAGAGGCTATTCCTTCTCTGATTTGACTGCGTCAGACAAGATCTTCTGACATTGGGATCTTGTCTTGGAGAAGGTCTTCGTCTTCGAGCTGTCAAGCGTCTCTGCTGTGTCTTCAGCGTCTTGGACTCTGCTGCGTCTCTACTTTGAGCTGTATCTTAGACTTGTGTTGTATCATCAACCTGAGCTGTGTCTTCAACCTGAGCTGTGTCACTGACCTGAGCTGTTTAGACCTGAGCTGTGTCATCGACACTAAGCTGGGTCTTTTACACTGAGCTGGGTCTTTGACACTGAGCTGGGCTTCCGTCACTGAGCTGGGTCTTGATACTGCAGGATCTTTGAACTCTGCTTGGTCTTGTTCTGCAGAGTCTGCTCTGCTGAGATCTTGAGCTGTCTGCTTAGCTGTGTCTTCTGCTGTCTTCAGCGAATCTACCTGTAAACTAAGAAACTCTATAAGCTCAAACAGGTGAGCTGAAAATCGTTTAGGCTTGTGCGATCATCTACTCGGTTGGGGTCAGCTGGGTTTTGGTATCCAATCAAAACTCTATTAATTATCCCAACAATTTCCCCCTTTTTGATGATGCCAAAACCTAACTAAGAAAAACGACCTGCTTCCCCCTAAATGAGAAAGTGGGTTTAAAAGATTTCAGAAGAAGATTAAATTCAGAGTTCAGTGCCTGGACAAAGAGTTATTGTCATCAGGGTGAGCTTGAGAGCAAAAGTATTTCAGTTTTATTAATCCATAAAAGATGATTACAAGAGATACATGATCAATGAACTGAAAAAAAATGACAAAACAATTTAATCCCAGTTAACTGGGTCTTCATTTCTGCTGCTGCTGCTGATTCTTCATTCAATCTTCTTCAGCTGCTCATCTGTTCTTAACCTGTATCGGTTAAATATCATCTGCTCCAGCTTCCTGTATTCTTCTTCGTTGTTTGCCTTGGAAATTTTCCTCCTGATCGCCCATCTGTTTACTTCAGCAATAATCTTTGATTTGTCAGGAAGTTGAGTTCCAGGTATCAACGGCGGCTGGATATGATACAGCTGGGGAGCGGTGAGCTGGATCTTCGCAGTATTTGCAGCGTTGAAGAATGCTTTTGCCGTCATTCTGTCTTGATGAAAAAGCTCATTTAGATGCATCATGAAAGCAACATCTGGGGGCGTATTTGGGTAAGCTCCCAGATAATAGAAATCTTCGATGAACTCAAACTTTGTATGTTCCCAGTCGTCGTTTAGCTCTTCTGGGATCCATTCATCTACTCTTCTCCAGTTCATCGGCATCTGAGACTTTTTCTTTGCAGCTCTTATGCTTGCTATTTTCTTCTGCTGCTTCTTTTCTTCGGCATTGAGCAGACTTTCTTTCTTCTTCTGCTGTTCTAGGAGGCTTTTCATCTCTTGCTTTTGCTGAGTTACAAAGTTGCAGAGCCAATGAATATCATTGAACTGTTCTGGCGTGGCTCCGCTAGCTTTGGCAAGAGGGATGATCATTCTGCTCCATTTCCCTTTCCGTCCAGCTGGTTCATCTGCATCCAGCTCAGCAACAACTTCGTCAATCTCTGACTGCATCACTTGGACTTCAGCTACAGCTTTTCCTTTGCCCGTCTTTGAAGTTTTTCTCTTGTCATTACCTTCCCCCCTTTTGGCATTATCAATAAGAGTGGAGGTGAGGTTGACTACTGTCTCATTCAGCTGGGCCAAGGCTTTGTCAATGTCAGCAATCTTTGCTGAGTTGTCTGCTGTGACTAGGTTGAGCTGTGCTGTGCTGCTGCTTCCTGCTTTGAACTGATTGTCCAGCTCCTTGTAAAGATTGAACAGCTGGTGGATGTCAGTTCTGAAGGAGAGAGTCTGCTGTTGGAGAGCGTCCAGCTGGCTGGATAAATCGATGACGCGGCTTTCCAGCGGAGCTTGGAGGTTTGAGATGATCTCAGGGACTCTCTTCTCTAGATGATTTGAATTATCAATACGTTGAGACACGAGAGACTGTTTGAGATCTCTGCTGGTGCTTTCCTGCAGATCCAGAGCGAATCTGTGAATGTCGTCAATGGACTGTCCATTGCTCTGGACTTGCAACTCTATAGCTGTGATGCGCAGAAGGGTATCAACATTTGATTTGAGTCTATCCTGAAAAAGGATTTCCTCGACTTGTTTGGCGATCTCGTCCTTCATTGCATCAGAAATCACAGTAGGATCCGTCTGGGTCCCGGATTCGGCTTGGCTGGGTTTTACTGCCTCGATCTCGACCAGTGAGCGAGTGTCATTGGCAATTGGACTCTGTGGGGCAGCTTGGGTTGGCTCAACTGTTGCAGCAGTTGGCTCGTCTTCAATCATCATTGCCTCAGCTGTGTCGGCAGGGACAGCTTCATTGGCAGTTTCAACTGGAACGATCCAGCTGAGGTTGTGTAGGTAGGAGTTGGCACGAGAAATGACTTCTTCAGAAGGTGGTACTTCATCCTGTTCAACCTTCTGAATGAAGATCTGGATCAGCTCGTCTTGATGCTCAAAAGCATCCTGAAGACTTCCAAAACCAAATATCTCCTGCAGAGCTGCTTCTTCGGCTTTGAGCTTATCGAAAGTGAAGAACTCCACCATTTTCTCATTTGCGTACCAAGTGGCCATCTTGGTAGCCAAATAAAATTTGAAGTCGCTTACAGGGACTAAAGCAGTAGGGAGCGAGGCAAGAGAGGGATAATGTTGCAGTGCGCTCTTTATTCCTTGGAGTCTGAGGTCCTCGACCCTCATGACTGTGGCAGCACGTGCAACGGCTCTGGGACTGAGGATTTCGATTTCCTCAGAAGAAGAAGTAGGGCTTGATGGTTCAGTTTGGTATTCATCATCCAGCTGCAAAGGAGCGTCAGCTGGATGGGGCTCTTTAGGTGAGCTGGGTACTGAAAGATGGGTGGTTTCAGGTACTGAAGAAGTAGGGGAGGATTCTTGGAGAAGTACCTGAGGATGAGGAGGAAGGGGAAGAGAGTGTTGTTGAGGAGGAGATCCAGATGATGTGAGATCAACTGGAGCGGGTTGTGAGGATGCTTGAAGGATTTGGCGAAGTGGAATAGCATCCTCCGGGTCAGGGTGGGGGACCACTATCTGTGGTTCCTCAGCTTCACGTGAAGCAATCACAAACTCCCTTCCTTGATCTGTGCTGGAGGAGGAATCCTGAGCTGTCTCCTCAGCGACTGATCTCCATTCAGTTCCAGCTGGCTTGTCAGCTGGCTTCTCTGCTGTGTCCTCGGTGGCTTCTTTGGCTGCCTTAAATTTGAGCTTCTTTTTGGCAGGTGGAGGTCCAGCTGGTTGAGTTTCCTCCGGCTGTTTTCTTTTCCCAGTTTGAGAGGGAGAGGCAGTCTGCTGTTTTGCCTCCTGCATCTTCTTCTTCCCTTCAGGGGCTGCTTTCTTCATCAAGTCAGAGAGCTGACTTTGTTTTTCAAAAAGAACTTTGGACACAGGGAACTCTTCTGTGTCTTTCCACTTGATTTGCCGTCCAGTTGTGTAGTGTTCTATTATGCACGCCACCTTGGTGCATAAATAGATGGTCTCCCTACAGCTGAACTTGGTGAAGCTGTCATCTTCGAAGTGAATCTTCTTCGACTCCTTCTCCAGTTTTTCCATAAAGTAGGAGAACCAATCCACAGGATCATTCCTGAGGATGGCTATCATGGGCTTCAACTTGGGTATGCTGATTTTTCCTTGAGATCCAGCGATACCTAGAATACACTTTTGGGTGATATCCAGAAGCAGTCTGAATTTGGGCTTCAGCAGTAGCTTGGACATACTTGCCCTGTAGGGTTCCGGCTTGAACAACATCTGATCCAATTCGGCCTGGATCTCTTCTCTGGTGTAGTTGTCTGGGGAGCGGTCCCCAAGAGTTTTCAATCCGAACAGCTTGTTCAATATCCGGTTGATGTTGATGTTGACGTCCCAGGGAGTTGTGTGCCCTGTCTTTTCTTTGAGTTGGAGGGTGATGTTGGAGCGGAGACGTTCTTCTCTGTTCGTCATCTCCATGAAGAACTCTGCTACTTCCCGGCGGAAGATGTTCTTCGGACGCGCCATCGCCCATTGAAGTAGACCTGCCTTATCGATGAGATCCAGCACCTCCTGGAACTCCGAGTTCTTGTAGTTCTTGAGAGTTAAGCAACTCTCAAAGTGCAGTTTTGACATGAGGTTCTCTGATTGGTTCACTCCTGGGGTTATCTTCTTTGGTGCCATTGAATTTATCTGTATTGAGGAGTTAGAAAAGTACAAGAGAAAAGAGTTTTGCAGAGAGATAAACAAGAACTTGATTTGCAGAAAAATTTCAGAGATAATAAGTAAATGTGGCGACGATTTGCATATCTTTGATATATATATATATCAACCATCTATCTTGATGAACGATTGAGATCTTTAGGTTTGAATTCAAGATCTGCGGCTGGGAGAGATTTGTGCAACACGATAAGTGACGTGCGTATATAGATTGTAGGTCACGCGCGCGTGAGGTAGTCAAAACGTTCTGACTTCTCCCTCGACTTTCCCGAGCTACAGTACCCTGCATGCTTTTCATTAAATGCGATGGGATTCGATTTGCTGGATGGCTTATTGACGAATCCTTCTAAGGAATGATTGTGAATTTTGAATTTAAATTCAAATAATTTTATCCTTAAATAGCATATTCCTCAGGGAAGTAAATGAAAGACTGCAAACCTGTCAGCTGAACTTTGTAGTCAGCTGATACCTCTGCTGTGTTTCTTAATGTTGAGTTACTCCTTCAGTTTAGCTATCCAGCTGAGCTTGATTCCCCCTCAGCTGGTTTCCCTTCCTGAACGGTCAGCTTGGACATAGTATCCATCTGATATTACAGCGGTCTTCTCCTTTGCTTGATTGACAGTTCTCCTCAGCTGAGTATTTGTAGATTTTGCTTGAATTTTAGTCAGCTGAGTTCCCTTTAGCTCTTCGACTGATGTCCAGCGGAGCTTGATTCCCTTTTTGGCTGGGAAATCCTTCTGAGTTTTGGGATCCAGCTGAGTTTGTTTCCCATCAGCTGGATGAGCTTTTCTTTATTCGGTTTGAGCAGTCCAAATAATTCACACACATCAACTTGACTTGGATTTCAGCAGATTGTGCTTCGATGTGAATTTTCCCAACAATGGATAATCTTGAAATGATAGTAGGTGGCATTTTCTTCAGCTGCATCCTACTTCGTTTGAGCGGATTTTCTCACCATCAGCTCATTTCTTTGATGAAGTCTCAGTTTGTATACCAAGTAGACAGTTGTCCCTAATCCAGCTGGTTCAAGTACTGCTTCTCTACTCTTCTCTTGAGACCAATGTACTCAGCTGAATGACTGGCTGAATTTTCAGTTTTGTATCCAGCTGTCTTTATTTCACAGTTGGTCCCAGTCAGTTAGCTGGGTTTCTTCATTTTCTTCGTTGGTTGAATCAATAAGATGTTTCAGACATCTTAATCAGAGCAATCATCCTCATCTTTCCTTGCTGTGATCCAGCCTATTGATGCTCCGCACAAGCATGGCAACTTCTTCGTGCAATTCTTCTTTGCTCATATTTTTGAACTTCTTTCTGACTTTTTCAGTCTGAGCTGATTGAGTTGATCTTCTTGACTCTGCACTGAGAGCTGTCTCTTTTTCCTTGGGAGTCAGCTCTGTTTAATTCATCCGGCTGGATGATTCTCTGCTTGTGATCCCCAGATCAAATTCGTTGGCTTTCAAGATGGAGAACAATTTTTCCGTCTCCATGCTGCCAAGATCAGTTCTGCTTTGGTGAACCACCTTGTGTGTACACCATTCTGAGGAGAGAGCTTGCAAGAACTTTTAAGTTCTTATCTCGAACTGTATATTTCCCAGTTCGGATCGTCTCGATCTCGATGACGAGGTTGGAGAATCTGAGCTCCATTTGATCAATGGACTCGTAGGGGAGTTGCTTGAAGTTGTCGAACTTCTGGCATGCAACTGAGAATTTGTTCTTTTGAATTTCCTCTGAGCCTTCACACAGCTTGGCTAGAGTGTCCCACATCCCCTTAGCTGTCTCGCAGTTGATGATCTTGCTGAGATAAGCGTCCGTCACCGTTGAGGAGATGACGTTGCGAGCGAAGCTATCCAATCCAGCTTGTCTTCTTTCTTCTGGAGAGTACTCCCTTTTGGGCTTCACAACTTACCGGAGTACTGGTTCAGCTCCAGGTAAGGTTTCTGCTTGTCTTTCTGATTTCATGATGATGATGGGTCCGTCTGTGATAACATCCCACATCATGTCGTTTTGCGCGCACAGAAAGCTTTTGAGTCTGAACTTCCATATCTGATAATCATCGACTGAGAATGTTGGAAGATTCCTGCACAGAGAAGATTCCATAACAGTATGCAATATAATGATTTTAAAAAAATTTGTAACTTTGAAGGATCTGTTCAGGTGACCACTATCAGCAATGAAGCTGACTTGACAGATACAGTGATCTTTTGAACCACTGCTCTGATACCAATTGTTGGTCCCAAGACGGATACCTTGGTGTAGAGGGGGGGGTGAATACACCAAGGTTTACAAACTTTTCCAAGTTAAAACTCTTTTGAGTGAGCTGGCTGTGTTCGATCCAGCTGGATGGCAGCTTGATCGACACAGCTGGCTGTGTGCGGAATGTGGTGGATTTGGAAAGTCCGTCTGTTGCTTCAAATATATTGCAAAGCTCTGTTTCACTTTTCAGTTAGTCAGTTTATGCAGATTGAAATGTATGCTTATGAGAGTTAGTAACATGCATAAAACAAAGCGATAAATAACAAGAGCATTTTTAACGTGGTTCGGAGTAACCCCTCCTACGTCCACGACCAGATTCACTGGTAATTCACTACCACTTGGTTTCCAAGTACCAAGCAACTTCACAACTCTAACCCGAGCTGTGTTCCAACAAGCCATGCGGGCACCGGCCAAGCCTACACCTTCAGTTTCCGAGTACTGAAGAACCTATCCACTCGAATTACGCGCTTCGAGCAAGCGTACCTTTACCTAACCTTTCTGGGTTTGGGTTTGGGTATGGGGTTCCAACTATGAACGAGTTCTTACAATGAAGAACAACGCCAGCTACTACCTAACGCGATTGTTCTGGTAATGGAAAATCCCAATTGAATAAATTCAGCTCTAGGTATTATTATATGCTTCTCTGTCACGGTTTCTGATTTACGACCCCATGTTTTGCCGTCGACCCCAATTTCTCTTCTCTCCTCTCAATTCCGGCTAGACGCCAAAATCCGGCGACCCCACCGTCGTTTGTTCCCCCTCCGGTTCGGACGTCATCAGCTCCAAGGGTCGCCGCCGTCGCCATTTATTTCTACTCTTCAAACTTGTTGAGTATGTAATGTAATTTATATCTTGTGCAGGTTGTTTGCCCTAAAGTATGCTGCAGATATTTCCTGTATTGTCCTATGTGTAGATCAGGTAATACGCGATCTGTAAAAATTGAATCTTTCTTTTTTGTTTTTTGGTATCCATTTTGTAAAATTGTTTTGTTCAGATCATTATGGCAAAACCAGCTGGTGGGCTACTAAATAGGTTGTTTATCCTGTCAGATTTTGTTGTTCTAGTATTTGTAGATTGTGGTGTTTTAGTTGGATTACTATAGTTATTCTGGTAGTATATATGCATTCTTATCTTTGTTGATACTCTGTATGAACATTAAAGATGATTCAATTTTGTTCTGGAAATAAAATGGAGAAAAGTGATTATACACATCTACACTAAAAATGGGTTCAGTTGCATGAGAAGATTAAAAATGGGTTCAGTTGCATGAGAAGATTCATGGCCAAGAGTATCTATTACGGAGGGTTTGTATCTAAAATGTTAAGCATTTATCATTATTGTTTTTAAATATTCTTCATGATTATTTTTATAATTTAATTAGCATTAACATGTAGTTACTCTGTTTCTTGAAAATGTTATAGGAGGCAAGAAACTGGATTATCTTGAGGCAACTTCGATAGAGAAGGTTTTTACCCTTTCATTTACTTTCTAATTCTAATTTGTTCTAAGGAAGACAATGCTTATCTTTACCTTGATGGTTTTGTAGGGATTAATAGGGATAGTTTTTATGTAATGTTCAATTTCTAATGTAAATAATTGTTTGTTTCATAGGTCAAGGAAAGAATGGAAGTTTTTGGACATGTCTTGAAGACGAAGAAGAAAAGTTGAAGGAAGATTGTTCTATTTCAACCGTTGAGTTGGAATAATGTAACTTTATTATTTTTAAATTTGAACTTTGAATTTTAGTTGATTTATTTGGATATCGGGTATGGATTTGAACTTTGTGAATTTGAATTTTATGTTTTATAGACTTTGTGGATACCGTTGGTTAATTTTTTTATTTGTATTAAATTGTCGTTTATTTGATTAAATTCCGATTCGCGGGTGGCGGGTTGGCGGATATCCGCGGGTGGCGGGTAGATGGATACCCGCGGGTGGCGGGATGGCGGATACCCGACGGTTGGCGGGTATCCGCGGGTAACGGGGCGGGTGGAGGGTACGGGTTTTCTCGCGGGTACGGGTATGGATATCCACTATCCATGCCCGCCGTACCCGATTGTCATCCCTACTCACGCTACACACCCACTCCATTATTCATCCTTCATTTCCCTCTAAAAAAGAAACTAGGGTTTCTCTCTCCAAACCCTAGCCACCACTTGCCGCCACTTCTACCACCATCTGCCTCCTTTACCGCCACAGCGGGAGGTACCAAGGCAACGGGAGCAGCACGAGAGAGAGAGAGAGAGAGAGAGAGAGAGAGAGAGAGAGAGAGAGAACAGCAGTAGCAGTCGAACGTGAGGAACGAGGGTTCCTCCACTCGTTCTCCACCCTAATCACCATTCACCACCGCCGTCTGCCGCCACGATCGCCTTTGTCGGAGGCACCAGAGGAGCGCGATCGACGCGAGAAAGAGAGAGGACAACTACTGGTCGAAGGAGAGAGGGAGAAACCACCGCCGCTGCTCCTCCACCACCAACCTCCATCGTCTGCTGTCTCGGAGACGTCGGAGGAGCGACGAACGGAGGAGAGAGAGTGAGAGCAGCAGTGGCAGCAACAATGGCTGGGCAGTCAAGAGAGGGTGAGAAACCGAGAGGAAAGAGGAGATGAAGGCTAGGTATGTGGCTTCACTTCTATGCTTATATTTCTTCTTGGTTATTTTGATTGAAGAAGTATGTTAGGGGTTAAGTAAACTCGTTTTTATGATGACAAAGGAGACATGAGAGTGGCCTCTGACCCACTCAGGGTTTGAAGTCGATTATGTCGATGTTTGGTTGGATTTGTGTGTGTGTATATATTCGATCTTATATGCTATGTATTGGATACGTGGTTGTATGTTCGATTTGTGGTGTGTTTTAGCCAAAGCATGAACTAGAAATTTCGTACTACGTGTTTATATGTATGTTTCAGTCAAGTTATGAGTATATTTAGGTTGTATGATGTTATATGAAAGCTTGAATCGATAATGATGTGATTTGAGAAGCTAATATGCTAAGTATGTTTGAGCCCTAATCTGCCCAGACCTGTCCGTCCCTGTTTTCCCTATTTATACTTTGAATTTAGATCTCATCTTTTACCATGATGTGTATTCATACGTTAGCTAGGACATATCCGAAATTCAACCCCATCCATCGAGTAGAACTCGAGTTATGATTTAATTTCCAAATCTGTTGTCATGAAAGCTTTGATTCTGTGCAGAAAAATGATTTGGATTGTAGCCCCTTTGTCTCCTTATAGTTGTAAGCTTTGCTTCTTAGAAACTAAAAGTAGACACCCTAAGCTTTCTATAATGATAAAGAAAACCATTTTTGGTTGAACGGGTGAGTCGTAGCGCTCGTTGCAAGTTGACCGTTTTCTAAAACGCCACAAAACATGACAGATTACTTGCCCTATGATTACGAATGAAAGCATGCTAAGTTTTGAGGCTCGATGACTTGTGATATATAATGTATGAGTTATACATGATCCATGTGTAGACCTATAGTTTATGTATTTCGTTCATGAGACTATATGTTCGAAAATAAAGGATCCATGGAAGTTGGAAATTAAGAGCAAATTCTTCAATTATTTTGTAATAGTACAGCATGTCAAAACCATTTCAAATGATATCCGATTGCTGTGAATTTTTAATATGTTATAGCCCTATATGTCTTCTATAACATATCCAAAAATAAGCATTTTTCATAAAGTCAATCGCCCTATGAAAAATAAAACGTCTCCTGCCTTATCTCAAAACTCTAATCTGGACAGTCTGTACTCTAGACCCGATTTCTCCTTACGTATAAAATAATTAGGGGTTTTTGCCTTGTGGAATATTAATCTAGACATCCTAAAATTTCTAGAATGATAAAGATCACAATTTTTGGACGTGTGGTTTGTCCTCTGTGAAATTACATATTTATATCTTGTGTAAAGCACTTCCAAAAATTGAGCAGAATGTGTTCTGCCCTTTGGCTCAAATTTGATGAACTTATGTTTGATGAAAATGGGATTTAATACTTGAATATGTTAATATGGTCAGTTAAGATGTTTGTATTAAGAGGGCAAATCGATCAAAGATCGTTTGCTATTTTTCTTTGAATTAAAGAAATTATTGTCCAAGTAATAATTTATGAAAAATGGCTTAATTGATTTTAAAACCTTAAATTAATTTTTATGAATTAAAATAAATATTTTAATATATTTTTTTAATTAATTAAAAGAGTTATTTAATTAATTAAAATATATGGGCTTATATGATTGATTGGGCCTTAGTGCCATTTATGTTGGGCCATATATAAATGTTTGGACCTTATTATGGGCCTTAGTGCCATATGTGATTTATGCGGACTTTATAGTCCAAGTATGAAGTATATGACCGATTAATTAATAAATCAGATTAAATATAATTATTTATTTAAATAATTAAGCTTATGATATAATCGGGTTGCTATATGATTATATGATGTTAATATGTGCATTGGTATGTCATATGTGAATTAAAATATCACAATCATGATCATGCATCTCATGTCACGACACGATTTCAAACTAAGTTTGAATAACGTTAAGAATGCATATTTCCAATGAAGGATCCCCGATCCAATTCTTTAATGATGAAAATCTAAAGGCGATGCCTTGTTGAATTTTAAACTCTAATTGATAAATATCGGGAATAGGTTGACCTTTAGGTCAATTAAAAGATAATTAATCCCATATGACATTAAGTCCTAAGTATTTAGATTGTCTTATAGGAGACGTCAAATTAGGGACTGAAGGACACTCTTGCATTGAAGACAAGAGGTTGGTTATCCTATTTTCAAGTGTGAGTTAGATTCTCACGAGGTAACATTTCGGGTTATTAAGCCCAAAAGTTTTTTAAATTGATATGCATGCTAAATGTTTTCGTTTCAATTACTTGTGGTTACTTGAGAAATGATATCCCCATTTTCTCTTGGCATTGATGTGCCAAATTATTCTACGACGATCGGCCTTGAGCTCCGTATAAGCCAAGGTAGTGTACACGGTAAACTGGACATGGGAGGGACTGAAAGACGTTGCCCCCTTGTCTCAGTAAAGGACGGTTCAATTGAGTGGGAGTGGCTCCCCACTAATTGTTCCAGATTTGGTAACACAAGAATGAGAATTATGAATTGGTGCACCTATATTTGAGCTTAGGCTCAGGTTAAATGTTTTTAATTATATAAAGGGGGAAATATTTTCTAACTAGTAATACCCTTTATATAAAAATGAGCATGCTATATATCTTAACTAGTATTACACCCGTGCGATGCACGGAGTAAGTTGAATTTTGATTTTTTTTTGTAAAACAAAATAAATATAAGTAAGGAATATATATATATTTTTATATAAAGAAAAGTATCAAACAATATAAATTAAAATTTCGTTCAAAGTTCATATATGTATAAAATTTGAAAATTTTCCTTGTAAACAATGTTCGTTGTACATGCACTGCTCTTATTCTCTTTATTGCATATCAGTATCTTCAAACCATTTCGACTCCGTACCCTCGATACAGAGACGTATAGTTGACCATATAAAAATAATACTTGGACTTTGTAAACGATTCCGTTGTATGTATAGAATATCATCTAAAAGATTCTTCCAACACTTTTCCCAAACAATCTCCGATATGTTCATTGAATTAGCAAATAGTAGATTTGCAAACATATGTCTCAAAGAATGTGTGGTACTCCAATGACTTGCCTCTATAATGTCGTCGATGTATTCTCTATCACCGTCTAACAAAACCTCTTACTGTTTGCCAAATTTTTGTATAATGGTTTCATTCCATAACCATTTATACATAGCTTTTAATATATCTTCTCCCAAAAGCCATCAAATTCTTTATTAATTTTATTATGGAAAATTCAATGCATTCTCTAAAAATAATTATAGGTCTTTATAATATGGTCTAATAATATAGAGTAGTTAATGAATTGTGTGGTTTCATTTGTAATATAAAATTGAATAATTTCGGATACTATTAATCTTATTGCTGAAAATTGATTCATCTCTCTACATGTGGTTATTTGTATTAATTTATTTTAATAATAAGGAGTAATTATTGGGTTGTGTTTATAAGCTAATAAGAGTGAGAAATACCAATACAATATGACAATCAACGTAAATCGAAGATATAAATAAAGTCTATTTTCGAATACGTTCATTAGTATTTTGTTTTATGAAACAAATTACTTAAGTAACACATTTTTTGGTAAGGTAGTCGTTTTTTCATCGAGAATAATTTATTGAAAGATCAAACTTTTACTGTAAGAATTTTTTTATTTATTGATTAATTATTTGTATAATTTTAAAGTGAAAATAATCTTTTTGTGAACTTTAGTTTCTCTTTTTTAAAATATTTGTTGTGTCTTGAGTTGCAAAAATTAATATTTTTTCTGCCAAGGTAAGTAAGTCTTATGTAAACAATAAAGACTCTAATAAAAGAACTTACTTTCAAAAATTAAAAGAATTATTTTATCAAAATATAAAAAATAAAAAATAAAACTTGAGAATAACAAATTGATTGTAGATGAACAAACTCTAAGAGGCAAGAATGCTGAGAAAAATAAATCCTGCGTCATTTTCAATATAAACTCTAGTGGTAAAATATATTATTATGTATATAAGTTGATTGAATATGTGTATAACCTTTTGGAAATTAAAGTAAAACATTATAGATATCTAATTGAAGCTCTCAAATGTATTATTTATTTTAAAAGAAGAATCTTACTGTTTTACATTTTGTTGGACCATAACTTCAATTTGTATATTCTGATTTAAAAACACTGAATACACAATAATCCCGATGTAAAATCGATACAAACCAATGAAACAGCTACTATAGAGTGTGAATCTAAACTTCTTATATGTTCCATTTTCAAGTTTTCCTATTTCCGATAATGGAGTTCCTTCTTGGCTGCAGAGAACTCCAGTTCTAATTGCTGAAAGTATTTTCATAATATTAATTAAAAATATGATTTATCATCTAAATATTTTTTAGAATGTTACTCATGAATCATGATAACTTTAATTTTTAGTATTATTGCGAATGCGTTAGTTAGTAACACTGCATATTTGTATTGTAATTATAGTTATTGTATTATAATTGTTGGAAAAATTATAAGGTTTCGATTTGATACCAAAACCCAACTGATTCTCCAACTGAATAGATGATTGCGTCAACCTAAATAGTGTTTTCCAGCTCGCCTGTTTGAGCTTTAGATTTTCTAGGCTTACAGGTTAAGGAAGCGGAAGACGACGGTCGACCAGTGTGTTCACGAGTGAGTCGGCTAGCAAAAGACAACGAGGCGTCAACCTTCGGTGAGTGATCCGGCGAGCTCGATCAAGCCGAAGAGAATTCGAGCGAGTTCAAAACACGGGTCCGGTATGCTGAGAACAAAGGAACTATCTCCGAAGACTCCACTTCAAGACGAGTCCGGCTACGAATTCAAAAGCCAGCACTAAAGGCAGAAGATCCCAGAATCAGAGGAAGTCAACCTACCTCGACCAATAAGGGATTGCCAAGTCAGCATCCTAGACTTCAGAACCTAGGATGTGACACAAATGAAGACAGGTGCAGATACGCCCAATGACAGATCTTGTATTTAAGAAGAGTAGGTAAGATTCAAACGGCTCCTCCAACGGCTAGTCTTGAATCTCTACCTATATAAACCCGTCTTCAACCTCAGGATCAGATACGAAAAACTCTCTACAAGCTTTCATTATCTGAAATCTTCATTCTTTCCAAAGCTCTCAAGCAGTTCTAGATAGATCAAAGAACACTTTATCTTAAAGTGTTTCTAGTTAAGAAACTACTTAGTTTTTCGTCTGTTCCCTAGGCCAAACTCATTGTATATCTTTAGCCTAGATTTCGAACGAGTTCATCATACTCTAAAGTTCTTAATTGAAAGAACTCGTTCATAGTTGGAACCCCATACCCAAACCCAAACCCAGAAAGGTTAGGTAAAGGTACGCTTGCTCGAAGCGCGTAATTCGAGTGGATAGGTTCTTCGGTGCCGGAAGCGAAGGTGTAGGCTTGACAGTGCCCGCAAACTGTTGGAACACAGCTCGGGTTAGAGTTGTGAAGTTGCTTGGTACTTGGAAACCAAGTGGTAGTGGATTACCAGTGAACCTGGTCGTGGACGTAGGAGGTGTTACTCCGAACCACGTAAAAACTCGCGTGTTTCTTACTCCCTCTCTTTACTTTCGCTTTATATTCAGCTGTGTACTAACTCCTTCATATCATTGCATATTTGTTCAAAACTGCACACACAGCTGCTCTCCAAAGACAGCTGTGTCTCTCTAAAAGTTTCACAACCTGACTAAGCTGAAAAAGTTAAGTTAATATTTTCAAACTGAGTTTTTCTAAGTAACCGAGCTAAGTTTTCAAACCACTACTTTCCGCACCATCAGCTGAGTTATTTACCCAGCTGACCATCCTCAGCTGGATCGATATCTGAGCTCACCAACTCTGTGACTTAACTTGAAAAAGTTTCGAAAAATCTATTTGGTGTATTCACCCCCCCTCTACACCAAATACCCAGCTCAGGGACCATCAACACAGAAGGAGTGCAAGATAATGGCAATAAGATCAGATCGTGGAACGGAGTTTCTAAATGAAACTATTTATGATTATTGCGAGAAGAGCGGAGTTCAACACCAAACATCTGCAGCTCGCACACCTCAGCAGAATGGTGTAGCAGAAAGAAGAAACAGAACTCTCAAGGAAGCAGCTACCTCAATGCTAGCTAGCTCTGCTATTCCAAAGAAGTTCTGGGCTGAAGCAATCAACACAGCTTGCTTCACTCAAAATCGCTCCCTACTCACATCAAGGCAAGGCAAGACACCGTATGAGCTATGGAACAACAGAATACCATACATTGGATATTTCAAGGTATTCGGATCCAAATGTCACATCCTCAACAATAGGAAGACACAGCTCAAGACGTTCGACGAAAAGATAGACCGAGGAGTATTCCTTGGTTACTCCGCTGTGAGTAAAGCATACAGAGTCTTCAACAGAAGAACTCAAATAGTCGAAGTAACTCCACATGTTACCTTTGACGAATCTTCCTTCGAATATAGAGATTCTATCAAACGAAGAAGCGAAGGAGAATCTTCAAGATTGATTCAGACAAGGGCTCAAGAGAATAGAATCAGGAATCTGGCCGAACCATTAATTTGGGACAATGAGCCGAGAAGGAGGAAATTCAAATCAATCAAGAAGCTCCACCACTGGAAATCGAGAAGAAGCTTCAACGCCAAATCAAGGGGAACATCATCGGTGGGAATCCAAATACGGTGAGTCCCTACTCCATCTCCAGCTGAGCCTCTACAGAAGTCTCCTCAAAATATAAATCAAAGAGAGCCAAACTCTCAAGATTTAACTCCTGAGCAACTCCAAGTCAGACGAAATTTAGCCACGTCAAGCATCAATCAATTGGAAGAAGAAATTCGCAAGAGGAGAAGATGGATTGAAGATCATCCATCATCAGCTATTATCGGAGAACCATCTGACCAAGTCAAAACCAGAAGCTCAGCTGCTCAAGCTTCATCGGATCATCAAGAAGCAGCTGACACAGCTCAACTCTCAGTAGAGCTAGAACTGACGGTCTATGATGAAGACACAGCTCTAATGGCGTGTTACGTAGCTCAAGTGCCAGAGCCTCAATCAATTCTCGAAGCTTTGAAGAGCGTGCCTTGGACAAACGCCATGCAAGAAGAACTGAATGAATTCCTCAGAAATTGTGTCTGGGAACTGGTCGACAGACCTGAAAGAGTCAAAGTCATAGGACTCAAATGGATATTCAAGAATAAAATGGATACCCTGGGAGTCGTCATCAGAAACAAAGCTCGACTCGTTGCCAAGGGCTACACTCAGCAGGAAGGAATTGACTTCGAAGAATCTTTTGCTCCAGTAGCACGATTGGAAGCAATCAGACTATTTCTCGCCTTTGCAGCACATCACAAATTCAAGGTCTATCAAATGGATGTGAAGTGTGCATTCTTAAATGGAGAAATCAAAGAAGATGTCTACGTTGAACAACCTCCAGGATTCGAAGTAGAAGGAAATAAAGTCTACAAGCTAAAGAAGGCTCTTTATGGATTGAAGCAAGCACCTCGAGCTTGGTATGACACTTTGTCAAATTTTCTCGTATCCAAAGGATTCAAGAAGGGCTCAGTAGATAGAACTCTCTTCACCATCAAGTCAGGAGAAGATATCCTGATTGTTCAAATCTACGTAGACGACATCATCTTTGGATCAAGATCAAGCTTCTTATGCCAAAGATTTGGAGAGATGATGTCAGAGAAGTTCCAAATGTCCATGATGGGAGAAATGAGTTTCTTCCTAGGACTTCAAGTCAAGCAATCATCAGAAGGAATTTTCATAAATCAATCCAAATACGTGAAAGACTTGATCGCCAAGTATGGAGTTCAATCCAGCAGAACTGTAAAAATTCCAATGAACACCAACTGGAAGATTGAACCAGGAACTGAAGAGAAATCAGTTGATTCCAGCAAATACAGAGGGATAATACGATCCTTGCTGTATCTAACAGCAAGTCGTCCAGACATCTCTTTCGCAGTCGGAGTGTGTGCCAGATTTCAAGTTGATCCAAAGGAAGCACACATGCAAGCAGCCAAGAACATTCTCAAATATCTCAAAGGAACTCAAAATGTTGGGCTGTGGTACCCAGCTGAAGACAATCTACGGTATTTGGATACTCAGACTCAGACTTCGCTGGAGATCGGTTGGACAGAAAATCAACTTCAGGAACTTGTCAGTTCTTAGGAAGTAAGTTGATTTCGTGGTTTTCAAAGAAACATACGTGCGTCGCAACTTCCACGACAGAAGCAGAATATATGGCCGCTGGAAGCTGCTGCTCGCAAATTCTCTGGCTGAAACATCAGCTGGATGACTATGAAGTAAAAACTGGACAGGTTCCAATTTTCTGTGATAGCTCAAGTGCGATTGCCATTTCAGAGAATCCAGTACTTCACACAAGATGCAAGCATGTAGACGTACGACATCATTTCATCAGAG
Source organism: Agastache rugosa (assembly GCA_031470985.1). NCBI lineage: Eukaryota > Viridiplantae > Streptophyta > Magnoliopsida > Lamiales > Lamiaceae > Agastache > Agastache rugosa. Next base: position 22,637,849 of record CM062607.1, read on the forward strand.
ATCACGTAGAAAAGAAGGATGTGATTGTTGAGAAAATTCACACAGACATACAGCGGGCTGATATTCTCACAAAACCGCTGATAGAAGCAAGGTTCAAAATGCTGTGCGGATTACTTGGACTTCTCAACCCAGACGATGCTTCACCGTGATTGAACGAGACCAGTGAACGGAAGAGACCAGTGAGAACGAAAGTAGACCCAGCTGATTGGAAGCAGACCCAGCTGAATGCAAGCAGACAACTGAAATTCAGAATCAACGTCACTGATATCAGCTGAGAAAGAATTCAGCTAAACCAGATGCTGAAAGGAAAGGATTATTCAGCTGAGGGGGAACCAGCTGGAACCACGATGACCCAGCACACCCACTCAACCGAGGTATCAGCTGACTACAATGATCAGCTGAGAGGTTTGCAACAACATTAATTACACCTACTCAATCTGTTTTCTGTCAACTCACATCTTGTCATTTCTAATCAATCTTAATTAAAAGTCTGCAAAGAATTGAATAATGGGAGTTTCGAGGCAAAAGTCAAAACGCCTCAACCGTTCTCTCTCGCGCATTAACTCACATATTCTAATCAAGAAATTAATATGTAGAGAGAATCACTCCCAGCCGTAGATCTTCTTATCAATAGACAAATCTTGATCGTCCATTCATCAAGAAAACTCTTTAAATATGCTAGAAGACATACGCATCAACCCTAGAAAGTTTTTCGGCATTCTTTCTTATTTCCATCAATTGGTATTATTCGTTTCTACTAACAAAAGATGCAGAAGAAGAACATGGAATCCAGAAAGATATCTCCCGAAGCCAATCAAACTTGAAGAATCTGTCAAAGCTTCAAGATAAGAGTTGCTTAACTCTCAAAGAAGACGGAAGTCCAGAAGAAGGTGAAGCCCTTCGACAGAACCAGGCCAGCGCAGTAGACTGCAAAGCTCAAGAACGTCATTCACCAGGAAGGAGCAGAAAACTTTCTGGGAATGTCAAAGGAAAAAGACCCCCTCAACCCCACTGTTTCTCTCAACATAAAAGAGAGAACGGGACATACTACTCCCTGGGATGCAAAAAAAATCAACGTCAACAGACCTGGACCAGATGTTGATAAAACCGGAGTATTCAAGAGCAGTCATGACAAAGCTCTTGCTCCAGCACATGAGGCACAGAAAAAGATGCAGGAGACAAAGCAGCATGCATCTAACTCCATCCCAGCTGGGAATCGGAGACAACTTGAGGAGACAAAATATACTGAAGCACTGTCTTCAAACCGAAGACTCAAGTCAAAGGTGCTCAGTCGATCAACGGAGAAGCCGGTGACATTATGAGAGAATTCGTAATCACTCTCCGAGGAGCAGAAGGCCCACAAGCGGTCGTTTCTTACGGTGGAAGAGAAGTTCACGTCCCTGCGTGAACATAATCATCACCAACACCGCAACGGAGTATTCCAGCTGATCAACCAAGCTTAAACCCCAAGACAGATGGGATACTTCAACCGCCTTCTCCTCAGTTTTCTTCAGCTCTACAGGGACACCCTCTTCGAGATCTTCCGATGAAAGATGCTCAAGTCCCTGCACCAAGCTCTAATGAGAAACATCACCCAGCCAACGATCACCTGCAGCTGGATGATGATGATATGAGCTGAATACAAGTCCCTCAAGTGCTGAATCAGACTTTCTCATTCAATCTAAGAAGTCTGAAGAAGCAAAAGTTGCAAGGAATGAAGTTGTGCCCGACTCAGAAGATGCTATCTCCAGTGCCAACTCATCCCTCCAAGCACTCACCGGATCGCCCAGATTCAGGCTAAGGACGCTGTGTCTGCAATCATAGCTGAGGCCAATGCAACTGAAGAAGAGCCAGCTAATACAACAGCTGAGCCAGTTAGACTCCAAACCTCGCTGCTTAGAGCTGAAAACCACAGTTTCGCCAAACTAAAACATCGCAACAGCCGATGGTGTATCTCTCCCACCCTGTTTTGATCATGCCAAAAAGGGGGAAGTAAGGGAGAAGAGAGACAAGTCAATGAAGAGGCAAACTGTTGAGCTAGAGGAACCAGCTGAATTAGAATCAGCTGAAGAAGAGACGAGTCAAAAGAAAGAAGCAACGGATGCAGAAGAGAAGACCCAGCCAACTGGGATTGAAGACTGAAGGATTGAAGACTGAAGATTTTTATTTTCTCCTTCTTTCTTTTTCCTGTGTTATAATGTATTTTCTTACATTAATAAAACACAAGTTTTTTTCTCTGCGTCATAAGTTGTCTCAGTTAGGTTTTGGCATCATCAAAAAGGGGGAAATTGTTGGGAAAATTATAAGGTTTCGATTTGATACCAAAACCCAACTGATTCTCTAACTGAATAGATGATTGCGTCAACCTAAATAGTGTTTTCCAGCTCACCTGTTTGAGCTTTAGATTTTCTAGGCTTTCTTGTGTTCACAGCTGGAGTCAGCTAGCAAAAGACAGCAGGCGTCAACCTTCAGCTGAGTGATCCAGCAGAGCCTGATCAAGCTGAAGAGAATTCGAGCTGAGTTCAAAACACAGCTGGTCCAGCTGTACAGAACAAATGAACTATCTCTGAAGACTCCACTTCAAGACAGTCCAGCTCTGAATTCAAAAGCCAGCACTAAAGGCAGAAGATCCCGGAATCAGAGGAAGTCAACCTACCTCGACCAATAAGGGATTGCCAAGTCAACATACTAGACTTCAGAACCTAGGATGTGACACAAATGAAGACAGGTGCAGATACGCCCAACGGCAGATCTTGTATTTAAGAAGAGTAGGTAAGATTCAAACGGCTCCTCCAACGGCTAGTCTTGAATCTCTACCTATATAAACCCGTCTTCAACCTCAGGATCAGATACGAAAAACTCTCTACAAGCTTTCATTATCTGAAATCTTCATTCTTTCCAAAGCTCTCAAGCAGTTCTAGATAGATCAAAGAACACTTTATCTTAAAGTGTTTCTAGTTAAGAAACTGCTTAGTTTTTCGTCTGTTCCCTAGGCCAAACTCATTGTATATCTTTAGCCTAGATTTCGAACGAGTTCATCATACTCTAAAGTTCTTAATTGAAAGAACTCGTTCATAGTTGGAACCCCATACCCAAACCCAAACCCAGAAAGGTTAGGTAAAGGTACGCTTGCTCGAAGCGCGTAATTCGAGTGGATAGGTTCTTCAGGTAGGCTTGACAGTGCCCGCAAACTGTTGGAACACAGCTCGGGTTAGAGTTGTGAAGTTGTTTGGTACTTGGAAACCAAGTGGTAGTGGATTACCAGTGAACCTGGTCGTGGACGTAGGAGGTGTTACTCCGAACCACGTAAAAACTCGCGTGTTTCTTACTCTCTCTCTTTACTTTCGCTTTATATTCAGCTGTGTACTAACTCCTTCATATCATTGCATATTTGTTCAAAACTGCACACACAGCTGCTCTCCAAAGACAGCTGTGTCTCTCTAAAAGTTGCACAACCTGACTAAGCTGAAAAAGTTAAGTTAATATTTTCAAACTGAGTTTTTCTAAGTAACCGAGCTAAGTTTTCAAACCACCACTTTCCGCACCATCAGCTGAGTTATTTACCCAGCTGACCCTCCCCAGCTGGATCGATATCTGAGCTCACCAACTCTGTGACTTAACTTGAAAAAGTTTCGAAAAATCTATTTGGTGTATTCACCCCCCCTCTACACCAAATACCCAGCTCAGGGACCATCAATAATTCATTCTCTATGTGTCTATTTTCAATAGACATATATATTTTAAATCTATATGTATTTATATATACACATAAATCAATTGATATATATTGTTTTCTTTTTTGAGATAGCCGTACTGGATATAAAGACATGTTTTTAATCAGTAGGAAAATTATGAATAGTTAGTTGGTTCCAAATTTTTTTAATAGATCAGCAAATTAAAATTTGCAAAAAGATTAGAGTTAGCATCTAACAATATTATATAATACTTGTACATGTATACAACTCAAAACTTAAAATTCATATTATGTATATCAAATCCCCATTATGAACGTGTGAAGTAAGAATAATTTCACCCATTATGGTTCATTATCATTGATTAATTTTCCATCCGTTGGAGGGCACGACAATCAAATGTTTATTAATGCAAATATCACACACAATTAAATGTAAATATTAGAAACATACTTCAATATAAATTTATTTAGCTCTCGAACATGTATATATAAAATGTAATTATATGTTTTTATAAAGTTGCTAATTAATAACACAAAACATGTTGAATTTTATTTTTTAGACACGAAAATGAAAATTTATAACCCTCATTTGTGTGTATGACAATACAGAAATTGTCATTTGGAATAAAAGAACATCATTTTGTGTTGAAAGTGTTATATATTGATACATTTAAATAGATAGCTATCAAAAGGAAAATAGTCAATTTTTACACGAACAATATAGCAAACACTTTAACCAATAACCTTAAATATAAGAAAAAGAAACCTATTATAAAATTAAAAAAAATAAACAGCCACATATTTCCACAGACATAAAAATAATTATATTTTAACATATATATATATATAATATATATACATTAAAAATAAAAAATAAAGTAGTTCAACTCAGTGAAAGAAATGGTTGACAATCTAATAAGACTTAAATATATATATATATATATATATATATATATATTTAGAGCGATTACATGATTATTTTTGTAAATAGAAAATTATGAAACAACATTCAATAAATTTCAATATTGTATAACAAATTTATGATTTTAATAAATTTAGAATCATACAAACACTAAAGTGTGAGTTGATCCAATTACATTGGTAGTAACATCGATCATATTATTCTCTAAAGAGACAAATACATGCTTATATATAATAGGGATAGATTTCTATGGATGTTACAGCAATCCTTAACAAAAAATTTGATGAAGTTATCGCTCCCAAATCTGATCATTGTTGCTTAGGAGATATGATCTTTCTCTAAGATGGCGTTTCTGCAAAGAGTTGATGTGCGCGTTGTTTATTTAAAAACTTTACATCAAATACTCTTTGTGCGGTAATCTCTTTCTTATCAATCATGCTTCCTCTAATCGGAAAAGTCGGAATGAAAGAGTACAAAGATTATGAATTGTGAATGAAATCGTTTGCAAAATTCTAGAATTTATAGGTAGAAAATAGTATAAAAATGGAAAATTTATTATTATAATTAATTTTTTTTCCCACAAATTATGCCTTTGTAACGTCCAAATATTAATTAGTTGATTGGTAAATATTAATAAATAATTAAGATAATAACAATTAAATAAATTATTTTCAAAAACGGAATAATTGTAATTGAAAATGAAAGTTACTATAAACGGCAAGCCGAGCTTGCTCTTATATATTATAAAGATTATTTAATCTATTATCTATAATGAACTAATTGAAAACGGATGATTTATATATATTATATAGATTATAGGAAGATTTGACGGTTGAAATGAGCTTATTTTAATTTTTTTCGTACGAAATATATATACGTCTGAGTTGATAGACATATTTTGTATTAATCCTCTGGAAATTGATAAAGTTTTTAGTTAATATATAAAGATTTAATTATTATGATATTGCCAATTTTTCGGTTCAATCTGTGCAATATTAATGCCAATATATTTGTCATTACATTTATGAGGAATGAATTCATCAATGATTGATGCAACACCTATCTTCAAAATTGAAATTAATTATTTAATCTATTATGTATAATGAACTAATTGAAAACGGATGATTTATATATATTATATAGATTATAGGAAGATTTGAGGCTTGAAATGAGCTTATTTTATTTTATTTTCGTACGAAATGTATATACGTCTGAGTTGATAGACATATTTTGTATTAATCCTCTGGAAATTGATAAAGTTTTTAGTTTATCTATAAAGATTTAAATATGATATTGCCAATTTAGGTGAGCGTAAATATATGTAAATCAGTAATTAATACCAATATTTAAAATATATATATTTTAGAATAGTACAGAAACAACACATATATATGACGTATCTGTCATTATTCAGTAAAATAAGTTTAATGTACTGTCAAAAACATAAAATATATTAAAAGGAGATCTAATTATACACACTGTCATACAAATTATAATTACGTGTATAACCACAACTAATATTATGCAAAAAATTAATTAGATGATTGGAAATGTAAATGCACAATTATTATATAACATTTAATATATAATTTCTAGAAATGGAATATTGAAAACAAATTAAAAAAAAACTGAAAAAAGAACTTTATAAAAATAGCACGGGCTTGCTATTATAGTTTATATAGATGCTTTCATAATTAATTTTAAAGAGGGGCATGGAACCACTGAGTGCTTTGTACTCAGCCCCCTACATTGTTTTTCCTAATGCAGGATGAGCGACGGGACGGAGGCAGGCATGATGGTTTCCAAATTTTATTTGGGTGACGGTCCTTTGGTTCGTCATCTTTATTTTGATGTGTCCTATGGTGAATCTATAGTTTGTTTGTAATTTATTGCTTTGACAAACTTGAACTTTCATTCCGCACCGATCACTCGATCGTCGTGGGTGATCGATGAAAACTTTTCTTTGCTTCCGCACTGCGAGGTCGAAGTCCTCATACTTCGAACCTAACCAACGTTTTGACTTGATAATTTCTAACGAACATTCTTACTAATCATTAATTATTGACTTAGCAAAATAAACCTTATTTTCAAATATTTTCTATTGCAAATCCTCAAAGCATGTTGCCAGCGTCGCGGCCTCGCATTTTGCATAGACCCGGGTGTCGGGGCGGGACATTAGGCCCCAACCTTCTTTCGTAACATATTGTATATAATTCCAATTAAGTTGAAGAGGACTTAATTAATTAATATGAAAAAAAAAAAATCCATCATTCGACCACAACCAAAGTCTTACAAAGAAGATGTTCTTAGATCTAGACAAAAAAATGCGTCATTTGTTCAAAAAAGATGCACTAGGCAGCAATCAAAACATAGATTCTAATAATGCACTGACCAATCAATCCTATTTTATTATTAATTGATAGTATTTAATTAAATATAATTAAAGTTTATAATCCAATTAAAATTTATTAATTTCAGTTAGAATTTATTAATTACTAATTAATTAAAGTTTCTTAATTTCAATTATAATTTATTAATTTTTAATAAAATTAAATAAAAAATAAATTTATTAAATTTATTAAAAAAAATGGACTGATCACACAAACTGTCTCATTCTTTATTGAGTTCCGACTTTTTTAATACCAAAATATAAAAGAGACAAGTTATATATCCTATTCATAAAACTAGATCTTTTGCATACCAAAAATGTGTTAAAAGACTAAAATAACCTTAAGTAAAAAAAACAATTAAAAGAAACAATAAAAAGACAAAAAAAAAAGAAAACAAAATTGGTCCCCCCAAATCACAATCGGTCCCCCCTCCCAAACCCCACTTTCTCTCTCTTCGACTCTCATTCTCTCTCTCTTCGACCGCCTCTCTCTCTCTCTCACGAAACCAACCATTCACGACAGCCACCATCTCCGCCCACGATCTTCGCTTCGTCGTGTCTGCAAAAATGAGCAACTGGAGAAACGAGAGGCAACCCGCGCCGTCGTCGTCGGACTCCGACGAGGAGGATTTTGAAATTCCTCAACCGCCGGTTAGTGCCCTAAATTCAACCCCAATTTAGATTTTTTTTTCGAAATTTTTGTTGAAATTTTCTGTTAAATGCATGTTTATGTGTTAAAAATGTGTTTGATGATCATGTTTAGTTCGATTTTGTTGGATGGGTGTATAGTTCTTGTTTGTTTAGTTTGAAATTCTTCGGTGTTTAGTTCGAAATTTATGTTGGTTGGGTGTATATAGTTCGACATTGTTGGTTGGGTGTGTTCTTAAGTTCTTATGGGCACGATGGAGGTGAGGAAGACGACTCCATCGAGCTCACGATCACGGGGTGCAATTGTGGCCACGGTCGTGAGGTGCAATCGTGCCCACGATCGTGGTGGCGACCGTGGCCACGGTCACCACCGTGCTCACGATCGTGGGCACGACCGTGCCCACGATGGTTGTGACCACCGTGCCCACGATCGCAGCCTCGATCGTGGGCACGATCGTACCCTTCGATCGTGGGCACGGCAGACCCCTCTCCAATTTCTTGTGTTTTGTTGCTTTGGTTGGTTCCAACACATGATGATGGTCCTAATGTTTTGTTGCTTTGGTTTTTGTAGGTTAATTGTTCTTGGAAGAGACCTACATTGCTCTATGTCACTCGTGGAATCAATCTTTACATGCGGGTTGAAATATTCCGAGAGGTTACAAAGATTTTATCTGAAGTTGGTGGTAATGAAGCATTGGAGATATTTAAATCCGGCATTGTGGGGCGCTTGATTGACGTGAGAAGAAGTCACAGTGCAAGTAATGCCCTACATCACGTTCTAGCCCGACAGTTGAAGGGTGATGATATACCTCAGATCGAGAGTTGGTTTCAGATTGATGGAGAGACCATTCGTTTTACGGCGAGGGATTATGCCCTCATCACTGGGCTTCATTTTGGACTCTCCGACTTTGATCCACACTCAAGTCATCAAATTCCTAGCGGCAGCATTTACTACACATATTTCAAAGGCGAACCTACAAAAGTAAGTGAGCTGCGCATGAAATTCAAAAGCAAAGAGTTGGGCAAAAACGTTGAAAACTATTTGAAGGTGGCTAACTTGTTAGTTTACTATCTCTTCCTCTTATTTCGGGACGATCCCGAGATAGAGGATTGGGCATGGACATTAGTTGAAGACTTTGAAACTTGGGATAGTTTTCCATGGGGCTCGTACACGTATGGTACGTTGTGTTACTATATAGACAACGTGGCGATGCGCCCTAATCAAGCAGAAAGAGATTACCACTTCTACGGTCCAATTTGGGCTTTGCAGATTTGGTCGTATGAGGCCATTCCAGCACTCGGAGACGTGTGTGGATTGCGAGACCCACAAGTCAGATTGCCCCGATGTTTGAGGTGGAGCACAAGGCAGATGAAAATGGTTGATTTTAGTCGTTTCTTGGACAATCCACGGGTACATTTATTTTATTTTATTTTTTAAATTTGATTGTATGATTCAATGTTGAATATGTAATATTAAATTTTTATTATTTTTTGCAGCTTGTAGTATATCCCTCGTTGGAACATATTGCTGAAGAGCTAGAAACGTGGTACATGATGAGCTTTGACAACGGAGAGGAGTTTGATGTGAGATACAAGCCTCCTGTACGAATTGCAACAAGGAAGGACCCGAAAGGAAAGTCAAAGGCTATGGGAAAATTGAAGAGTATAGTGGGGAAGGTGTTGACTCCTGAGGCGAGGCGACCAATGCCCAAGCGTCGCCGTGAGAGTACTCCACTAGGTGCTACAGACAAGCTGCTACACTCAGGGCAGCCAGACAGGGTTTGTTGTGTGCACGGACGGCCTTGTCCAGACCACGAGGAGGGCACTAGCGGCGGGGATGATATAGAGCGCCGGCTGAGGGCAGTTTTGAACGACGAGTCTGATACTGGCTTCCTTGCTCGACTTACTCGAAAGATGTTTGTTCAGATGAAGGACTACTTCATTCCTAGGCGGTCTATCAGTCCTCCACAATACTCTCCACAACACTTGGTTGGGAGTCACAGAATGAACAGAGAGCCACACCGTCACTCTACGTCAGCCGTTGACAGACACAGATGGTCTGGTGGGCAGGAGCCCATCCAGGATCGTCCCCGTCACTCTTTTGGTGTCAGTCTGCAGGGGCGCCATTCCCTCCACTCTCAGCACGACCGTGCCCCTTCCAACCACTCTCAGCACGACCGCGCCCCTTCCCACCACTCTCAGCACGACCGTGCCCCTTCCCACCACTCTCAGCACGAGCAGGCTCCTTCCCACCACTCTCAGCACGAGCAGGCTCCTTCCCACCACTCTCAGCACGAGCAGGCTCCTTCCCACCACTCTCAGCACACGCAGGCCCCTTCCTACCAGTCTCAGCACGAGCAGGCTCCTTCCCACCACTCTCAGCACACGCAGGCCTCTTCCCACCACTCTCAGCACGAGCTATTTGTTGAGCTCTTTCGGCTCGTGCAGCCTACTTACCCACACTTTCAGTCTGAGGGGCCATCTTATCAGAACTACCCGTCGTTTGGGCCCAAAGTCTCTAGTTCACTGACGCCTCATCCCATTTTACCTGATCAATATTCATCGCACGAGCTTCAGGATGAGGATGATGATGAGGATGAGGATGATGAGGAGGTGGGTGACAGGAGCTTGGGTCTTCGACAACCCAGACCGTCTGCTACTCTAAAGACCCCTTACAAGGGCAATGTTCCGTCTAATGCCGAGACGTTGAGGATTGAGTACAGAGCCTTTAGAAATTCAGGACCCGAGGCCTATGCAATTACTTATGAGACAAAGCACGTGCTAACTCAAAAGTTCTTCGACACTTTAGAAGATCTTCATCAAGACTTCACTGCTGAGGTAACATCCTTTATATTATCAGAAGCATAAATTAAATTGTATTTATATTGTCATCTAATATAAGTTTTATGTTTGTTAGATATTTGACTTGTACGTGTCTTCCACTCGCGCGAGGATCCGGCGGAATCTCAGTACTCGGTCAAATGTTGGTGCAACTGTCACGATCGTCGTGGGCTCTGCATTTTATGTAAGTTTTAATTTATTTATTTTTGTTATTATTATTTTTTATAAATAATATTGATCTTGGTCATGGTTACTTTTCTAGGCGGCTTTAGTTTCCGAGCTACAAAAGCTGCATCCGAAGGATCCACAATTTAGACGAGTGAAGGGAAAGCCAAAATACAACAAATGGAGAATGCCTGATGGAATAGATGAGTTGGTAAAAGGGCTAGATACGCCGACCGCAGTTCCATGGTCAAATGCCTATCATGTAAGTATATAATATTTTAATAATATTTACATATACTGAATAACATGTTACTTCATTGATTTATTTGAATATGTTTTTGCTTGAACAGATTATTGCAATATGTTGTATTAATGAGAATCACTAGGTCACTGTGAGGATTTGTCTTCTTGACTGGAAGGTTGAGTTGTATGACTCAATGTCACACCAGTATGACAATGATCGTGTGACAGAGCGCGACTTCCAGATGAAGCCCATTACTCGTCTTGTGCCTCGTATGTTAGCTCTTTCGGGTTATTGGAGAAACAATTCATCAAGAATCAGGAGAGACGATGAAATGGAGCTTGTTAAGATGCCAACTAGTGTACAGTTCGCCCAAACAGATAGCCACAGCTGCGGCCCCTTCGCTTGCATGTATTTGGATTGTCTGGTGGCCCGTAGAACTTCCAAAGTCAGGCATTCGGGTGAAATCGACGAAAAGTACGTTAGAAGATATCGATGGCTCGTAGGGTGTAGGATTTTTTGGCTTAGCATTGATCCACGATAGATATGTATTTACGTTTAAGACAATATTTTGCTCCGTGTTTTGACATTACCGACATTACCTACATTATATTATATTTTCTTAAGTGTTAATCTATGTGTTAATCTATATGTTAATCTATTTTTGAATACCAGTGTATATTTATGGAGTACATAATTAAATAGACAGTGGGCTGCCGATCTCACGACCGAGGCCACGACCGTGGCTACGGTCGTGAGCTCGATCGTGGCCACGACCGTGACCACGTTCGTGAGCTCGATCGTGGCCACGACCGTGGCCACGGTCGTGAGCACGATCGTGGCTACGGTCGTGGGCACGATGTATTTTCCACGATGGACACCCACGATCATGCACCATATTTGTGGGGTTCTTGACCAATTAACGACATTTTTTTTGTTTTTTCTACCTTGAACGTATTCTTAACCCCTTAGTATCATGTTTATACATCATTGATCGAACAATATCATCTTAGAACACATAATTTAATATTAGCGTGGACTTTTGTAATATGATGGTAACATTAGAGAAATGTTACATAATATATACTAAGAATGTGAAAATCGCAATACATCAATAAATGTTAAGTTTTTTAGTGTTATTTGTATATTACAATTCGAACTTTGTTAGCATAATGATGTTTGAAACATGATATAACATACGAAAAGACATTAATCATTGTTTATTAGTCGGAATCGGAGATTGTTCTTCAGCTCACGATGGTTGGGCATATGACCGTAATTACAGTCGTGGCCAAACCACCGTGATCACGATGGTCTACTCACGACCGTGATCACGATAGGGCTGCGTGATCGTGATCACGGTGGGTGTTCCATCGTGACCACGGTCGTGGGCGGCTATCGTGGTCACAGTGGTTAGCCACGACTGTGGATACGATTGAGTTTGTCCATCGTGATTTCGGCAGGCGACGACAAAAAATACTCATGCAACACAAAACTAATCAAACTCAAAGATAAATGATTATAAAGAGAGATATCATTGACGGAAAAGGTCACAAAATATGATACATTGCCCTCAAACACAACAAGTTCAATAATTGCTAAATTTCTTCTCGGCGGGAAAAAGGACATCCTCTTATATCATGATCTTCTCTACGACAATTGCTACATCTTTTTTTCTTCCGTCGTCTTTGCCTTGATTGTTCTCCACATGTTTCTTCAGGGGGGACGTTTAAATCGACACCACCTGTGGGAATAGATGTTGTGCAAGATTTTCTGTTGTGGCCGGGTCCCTTACACCTAGAGCACACCTGATTACGTCGTATGGTTGTCCTATCTTCAACTGCTGACCGAGCACGACTCATTCTTAGACGGCCGGCCTGACGCACCTCATCTGGAGGGAGACATACGATTGATGAAATCGAAGGCGGCGCATTCCACTCATCAGGATGTGGTATTGGAAGAATATGCTCCGCATAAGTTTGTCTAAAATTGTGTTGTTTGAAATAATGACTAACGAAATCGTACACAAACAAACCATTGCTAGCGCGCCTGTTACAATAACGAAAATATTATTAAATAAAATTTAAAAGAAATTATAGCCAAAGATAAACAATTACCTTATAGCGGCGATGGCATGCTTACATGGAATCTGATCCTCATCAAACTCCCGACACTCACATGTCCAACTCTCAAGGTCGACTTGATAAGGAATATTATCTTCTTCGACTTTATAAATATGTGTTGTTGTAGCTCGAACAGTTAGATGAACACTAGCTTGCACAGATAAAGAAAGCTTATCGAAAGTATTCTTTGTCAACTCATGATCTCTCGATGCGGCTTCTTCCCGCCTCTCATCAAACCAATTCTCCGTACCCCGCGAAATATTTCAAGTAACGAGCAAACTGGTAAACGTCTGGCCCACAACAAACGAGAGTTCAAGACTTCGGCTGCATTGGAGGTCAGAAAGCCATAGCGTCGTATGGCACACTTCGACCTAGCCCACCTCTCCGATCCAATTTGAGAAAGTCGTCTGTAAGCCCCATTAGGGCTTTCAACATGCAGCTTCGAAAAGAGATTTTCGAACTCTTCAACCCGATAACAGTATGACGCTTGTTTGAAGAGTGTGGCAACAGTAGCGCCGTAGCCTATTAGATTTTTCTGTAGATGGTGGTAGCACAACCAATGCACTGCATTCGGATAGACGGCTTGAACAACATTCTCGATGCTCTTATGTTTGTCACTCACAATCAATAAATTTTCTGGAGGATTGAAGCATCTGCGCAGGTTGTAGAGAAAATAAGTCCACGACTCATCGTTCTCTATCGGACCAAGTCCAACTGCAAGCGGAAAGATTTGTTCGTTCGCATCTTTTGTGACGGCGACAAATAAAACTCCTTTGTTTCTTCCCTTAAGATGGGTCCCGTCAACTACAATCACCGGCCGAAGATGCTCAAATGCTCGAATACTCTGTCCGAGGGCAACGAACATGTGACAGAACACTCCTTCACTAGTCATCTGCAAGTCATAAATAGTCCCCGGATTACGCTGTTTCAACAAATACAGATACGATGGGAGCCTCTGATACGACTTGTCAAAGTCGCCGTACGTCTTCTCTATCGCTATGTTCCTCGTCCGAAGAGCGAAGCTGTATAACATCCCAACGCCGTACCTACTACGCATCTCTGTAATCATCTCTTTTGGCCTCAAAGTGACACCCTCACCGACTAATTTTTTAGCAAAATAAAATGCAGCAACCTCAGAAGTCACTGACCGTACAGCAACACGATTCAAGTCCGTGTGACAACTGTGATCCAATGTCAACTTACTGATTCTCCAAAGAGTTGCTCCCTCACAAGCACACAATCTAAACGTGCAATTTTCTCTACCACTCCTGCAGATGAACACTACACGTTTTTCGGCAGAACGATCAGTGGCACACTCTAACATGTTCTCCAAATGATATATTCCTACAGCAATCCTCAACTCTTTCTTGGACCAAAATATAGACCCCACCTCGAGCTGACCAGTGACTGGCGGAGGCTGCTCGATCAACCCATCCTAATGGTAATGCGCTGTCATAGTCGGGAAATGGAATGATCCAATTGCGCAGTGAATGCTGACTCTCAGCATCGGTTCCAGACTGATGATGGTCCGATGAGAAGTGTCGTTGCCCGATAATTCTATCCATTTGTGCCGGTTGTCGAACCCAAGCAAAAAACTCCTCTGTCAGTGAATCAATCAAGTTTTTGCGACAATCTTTCTCTTCATCTTCGGATGTAGACATTGCCTCGTCTTCAAATTCCTCGTCTTCCTCATCTTCAGATGGCATGCTATGTTGTGGCATGTTATGGTCTATGTTGTCGTGCTCTACTCCCGAGCAGCTACCTCCCATATTAACGTCGGGGACGGATGAGCCGCTGTTCTCAATCACATATACCTTCGGATCTTCTTTGTGTTCCACTAGCAATCGAAGTAATTCGGTATCGCCTCGCAATAAAACTTTTACTTTGTTGCCGTTGGCCATGCGTGTCAAATACCATAATACGTACTCAGTCTCATTTCGACCACCCAAACCATCTCTAATAACATCCACGAGGTTAGCTCGGCTAACTTTGCCCGCATCAATGTAGCCAAAAAATGAATCTCCATCTATATATGTTGAGCGCTCCCAGCGACCGCCGTGATGTATCAAAACACGCTGCCACGACATCTGTGATTAACAAAAAACAAAAAGAATCGTCAGCAATCAATTGAATTCATTTTTAGGGCTTCACCTGCCATGCCCACGACCGCTGTCACGATCGTGGGCACGATCGTGGGCACGATCGTAGTCACGATCGTGGGCACGATCATGATCACGGTCATGGCAGCGGTCGTGGGCATGGCTGAAGCCGAGAAAAAAAAAACTAAAAACCCTAGATCGTGAGCACGATACTCTTAGCCTTTTGAACTGATTTTACCCTTGCATAAACATGAAATTTATAATTCTTTATCTAACAAATAAACATATTTCATGCAAATATTCCTAGTACTAAAACCCTAATAGTATATCTTAAGAACGTGCCATTAAAATCTAAAATCATGTGCGGTCTATTTAACATAAAATAAGCAATATTCATGCTCAACATACATATCATCATGAAATCAAACCAACAACACAATCATAAAAGCCGACAATAAATCACCATCGTGGGGTTTAAATCATCATCGTGTTCACGGTCGTGACTACTATCGTGACCTTAAGATCACGTTCCTCAAAAATATATTTTTCGACTACTATACGTATTATGCGTACCTTTATATAAGATGGAAACACGAAGGCACCCCCTTGAAGTTGATCTTCCCTTTTGGCCGATGTTTCGAATGGTTTTTATGAGGATTTTCGTTTCTTTTTCTTGTGTCTTTTATCTATATTTTGAAGAGAATATTGGTTGATAAATGTTGATTTCATTGATGTTATGTGATTTAAATAATAGCTCTTTGCACCAACAAACTCTCTGACAAGAATTTATTAAAGTAGCTTCATTAAATACGTAGTACATCCGAAAATCTTCATCAAATCCGAATTTGCAGGGTCAATAAATGGAGGGTTTCGGAGATACGATGCATGACACGACCGTGGCCACGATCGTGGCCACCATCGTGATCACGATCGTGATGACAATCGTGGCCACGATCATCGCACTCCGGCGTGACCACTGTCGTCCCGCGTTGACCAAGGGTTATTTTTATCTTTTGAGTGATTTTGGTATACAAAACATCTACTTTTATGAATAGGATATATAACTTGTGGCTTTTATGCTTTGCATTTAAAAATAGACTAACTCTTCTTTATTTAGCCCCATATATTTGTCATAAATTTATGGCTATTTAGCACTACTAATCAACGATAATTTTTTTCTTTCTTTGATGAGGGAATTAACGATAATTTTTAAGAACTCGCAGTCAATTATATCGTCCAGCTAGTTCCTACATTATTTCGATTAATCTTTAATATTTTATATAAAATTTCTGCTATAGAGTAATAATTAGCAAAAAGAGGTAAGCTAGCCCAGACCAAGACAAAACTACACTTTTTCGACTTGACTAACAAAAGCAATATGACCGACAAAGGAGCCTCCATTTTGCCTTTTGCAGTTAGCAAATTCAAAATTATAAGGTGTTTGAATTGAACGAAGAAACAAGCAATAATGTAATAACTATAGCTTTTTGAACTTCAAATTGTGATCTACGCTGATATATAATCCATTATACACGTGTAAACATGCGAGATATAACTAGGTTTATAAGTTATATGCCCTTCTTGTGATGAGAGAACCTACAATCATTAATGTCTGAAGTCAAAAGGCTCGAATTTAAGTCCACCGTAAGACGGTCTTCAAAATTTTATTATTAATTTATTATAAAAAAGTTAGAACCTACAACCACTGCTATTTTCATTGAATGAACTTTCGCTGATGTATGATAGAATGTAAAACTACACAAAGATGTAAATCATGATACTTGAAAAATGAAATATGATAAGTTCGACCTATATTTTTGTCACTAATGTGGTGTGTGAGAGAATCTCACTAAGGAGATTCTTATATGTATGCAAATACTTGTACTACTTACATCAATTTATTGATTGTGTGACACGTGGTAGTTGGACTCATTATTTTTTTAGACTTTTCTGATCAGTAGTGGATCCAACTGCCACATATCGCAGATTCAATGGATTGATGTAATATATTTTTTCCTAATGATGATAATTCTAATATTTGACTGTTAAAGACTACTTTATAATATTGTGTAAATTGATAATATAATTACTACGGTGGGTATATATATTCATTAAATGAAATAAATTAAAGTGGGATTTTTTTTAGTTAGGGACGGCGAAGGAGAATGATAGAGTTTGAACTCTAAATCTTTATTTTTAATTGCATAAGAGATTTTCACCGTTTGATTGTTTTTTAAGAGAAGAAAAATGCCTTCAAGTATACTAAACTAGGGTTGTACAAGAGCTGAACTGTTCGCGAGCTATTCAGAGCTCGACTCGAAAAAAGCTCGTTCGAGCTGAGTTCATTTACTAAACGAGCCTCGCCTCGAACAAAGCTCGACAAATCTTCGAGTCGAGCTCGAGCCTACCTATATTCGGCTCGAGAGGCTCATGAACATGTTCGAGTTCGATACTAATATATTGAACAAGATTTGATTTATACAACAATAAATTAAAATGTATATAAATGTAAATGTATAATGTATTTGTTTATACATGGAGTGTATATATATATATATATAAGCGGATCTGGTAAGAACACATCTTATATAAGAACGTAAGAACAATGCATTTTTATTACATCGGAGATGCATAAAATGCAAAAACTAAATGCATAAACTACAATAACTTAATGCATTAGCATTTAAATGCATAAATTAGGGTAATTAAATGCACGGTTAAATCTGGACCGTAGATCAACTACAAAATATTTTTCCCGTAAAAAATAATAATAATGCATTTTATATACTAAAATAATGTATTTTATGTCTTATTACAATGCACTGTTATAATAATGCATTTTTAATTTATTACAATGCATTGTTACGATAATGCATTTCATGTTTAATTATAATGCACCGGTCAATGACAACCGTAGATCTACAAAGATCAATGGTCCAGATCGCTTCTTATTTCTTACGGAAAAATGGTTTTACATATAATCTCTTCCCTATATATATATATATATATATATATATGGAGAGGATCATATAGGAACTCATCTTTATATGAGAAATATGAATCAATCTAAGCCATCCATCCTACAAGATCTATGTTTATGATTAATCTCATAGTCAATTGGTCAAACCCGTTTTAGTTAGTCAATCCCGCTTTTTTTTACTTAAGTAAGGTTAATTTAGTAATTTTCGCTATTTTATCTAGTACAACAACGAGATGCATTAATTAGTGTAAACTAATGCATCAATACACATTTCTGATGCATTAATTTATTTTTTATTAAAGTTGAACAAATAATATTTTTTTACATGATCTATAAAGAACAAACAAGTCTTGTAAATTGTGTACTTATACAATTAAAACATTACGTATATCGTATTCGTATTTGTTACTTGATGTGTTGGGCATAATTTTATGATGCATTAATACGATTTACTTGATGCATCAATATGAAGTTTTAAATGCACATAATATGGAAAAGACTTATTACCACAATTAATGCATTATGTACATGATATTTGTGCATTACATTGTTTAAATTTATGCATTACATTGTGTATTTTTTTACGTGTAGTATCATTCATTATATCGTTATGTTGCATTATATTGTTTAGATTTGTACATTACATTGTGTATTTTTTATCGTGTAGTATCATTCATTTATACAATACGTATATCATATTTGCATTCATATATAATATCACAACTAATTATGTATTACGTATATCGTATTCATATTTGTTACTTGATGTTTTTGACACAATTTTATGATGCATGCATTAACACGATTAAAGACAAAAGACACTATTTCCACAAGTAATGCATTATCTTATGTGGTAATTGTGCATTACATTATTTAGATTTATGCATTACACTATTTCGATTTATGCATTAGATTGTATTAATTTTTGGTCATGCAGTATTAATATTTATACGACATTACAATTTTATGATGTATTAATACGGTTTACGTGATGCATCAATATAACACTACAAATGCACATATTAGAGAAAAATAACTACATATGTGTGTCAAGAACAGGCAATAATGCGATCAACTAAACAAATGTTATAAATAAAAAATAAGTGTTGGGAAAATTATAAAGTTTTGATTTAATACCAAAACCCAACTGTTCTCCAACCAAGTAGATGATCGCATCAACCTAAGTAGTGTTTTCCAACTCGCCTGTTTGAGCTCTAGATTTTCTAAGTTTACAGGTTCAGGAAGCGGAAGACAGCAGAAGATCCAGCTTTGTTTACAACAAGAGTCAACTATCAGCTGAGTTTTCCAGCTGAGCTGAGTTCAAAACGGAGCAGGATCAAGCAGAAGATAAATCGAGCTGAGTTCAAGACACAGCTGGTCCAGCTGTACAGAACAAAGGTAACTAACTCTGAAGACGTCACTTCAAGTCAGTTTACCCAATCCAGCTCCGAATTCAAAAGCCAGCTCCAAAGGCAAAGATCCCGGTGTTAGAGGAAGTCAATATACCTCGACCAATGAGGGATTGCCAAATCAGCATCCTAGACTTCAGAACCTAGGATGTGACTCTAATGAAGACAGGTGCAGAAACGTCCAACGACATATTTGGAATTTAAGAAGAGTAGGTAAGATTCAAACGGCTCCTCCAACGGCTAGTCTTGAATCTCTACCTATATAAACCCGTCTTCAACCTCAGGATCAGATACGAAAAAACTCTTTACAAGCTTTCATTCTCTGAAATTATTAAGCCTTCAAAGCTTACAAGCAGTTCTAAATAGTTCAAAGAACACTTTATCTTAAAGTGTTTCTAGTCCAGAAACTGCCCAGTTTTTCGTCTGATTCCTAGGCAGAAATCATTGTATATCTTAAGCCTAGATTTCGAACGAGTTCATATAACTCTAAGTTCTTCATTGTAAGAACTCGTTCATAGTTGGAACCCCAAACCAAACCCCTCTTTACCCAGAAAGGTTAGGTCAAGGTTACGCTTGCTTGAAGCGCGAAATTCAAGTGGTTGTAAGGTTTTTTCAGTTCCCGTAAACTGAAAGGTTAGGCTTGATAGTGCCCGTAAACTGTTGGAACACAGCTAGGGTTAGAGTTGTGAAGTTACTTGGTACTTGGAAACCAAGTGGTAGTGAATTACCAGTGAATCTGGTCGTGGACGTAGGTGGTGTTACTCCGAACCACGTAAAATCTTGTGTTCTTTACTGTCTCGTTATTTTCAGATATTGTACTAATTCCATTTGCATATTGCATCTTTATCAAATCAGCATACTCAGCTGCTCCCCAAAGACAGCTGTGTTTTGTCTATAAACTTGCATAACTTGACTAAGTCGAAAACGTAAAGAATATTTTCGAGCTGAGTTTTTCTAAGCAATCGAGCTAAGTTTTCAAACCACCACTTTCCGCACCACCAGCTGAGTTATTATCCCAGCTGACCTTTCTAAGCTGGATTCATAAATGAGCTCACAAACTCTGTTTTTAATCTTGAAAAAGTTTTCAGAAATCTATCTTTGGTGTATTCACCCCCCCTCTACACCAAAGATCCAGCTCGAAACCATCAATTGGTATCAGAGCAGAGGTTCAAAAGACCGCTGTTTCTGAATCAAGAGATTTGTCTTGACAATCTATCAGTGGTCAACTGAACAGATCCTATTTTGGAAAAACTCATATTATTTCATACTGTGCATATCTCTATGGATTCTTATCTTAACAGGAACCTTCCCACCTTCTCGGTCGACGTTTATGCAATCTGGAAGTTCAGATTAAAAGCTTTCTTTGTGCGCATCATGATATGATGTGGGACGTCATCACAGACGGACTCATCATCATTTACAAACAAGGGAACGAGCTTGTTCCAGCTCAAGATGGTGGACAGCCAACGTATTGGCTCATTCCTAAGCCAAAAAATGAGCATACCTCAGAAGAAAAGAAGCAAGCTGGATTAAACAGCTTCGCGAGAAACACCATCTCGTCAACAGTCTACAACGCCTACCTCAGCAAGATCATAAACTGCAACACCGCAAAGGAGATATGGGAAACCCTAGCCAAGCTATGCGAAGGGTCGGAGGAGATAAAAGAAAATAAATTCACAATCGTCTGCCAGAAGTTTGATAACTTCAAGCAGCTTGTCAACGAGTCCATTGAAGGGATGGAACTCAGATTCTCAAATATCGTGGTAGAAATTGAGACCATCAGAACTGGGAAATACACCCAGCGTGAAAATAACCTAAAAGTCCTTTCAGCGCTCACAGCTGAATAGAACACATACAAGGTGGTACACCAAAGTCGAAGTGACTTGGGTGATCTTTCAACTGAAAGATTATTCTCCCTGCTCAAAGCCAACGAATACAACTTGAAGATTACCATGAAAGAATCTTCAAGCAATCAGAATGATGGAGAGCTGACACCTGCGCCAAAGGAGATTGCGTTCAGAGCTAACTCTGAAACATCCACATACATGCAGTCAGCTGAGTCATCAAATAAGGACAAGAAGGACATGAGCAAGGAAAAGCTACTTGAAGAGATAGCCATGCTGGTCAAAAATTACAATAGACTCAACACCAGCAAGGGCAAGTACAAGAAGTTCGCAAGAACTTACAGAGACAAGTACGAGCAGCTAATGAGAAGTCAGCTGACAAACGAATAGACGAAGGATGCTTCAACTGCAAGGAACCGGGAAACTACAGGCTAGACTGTCCGAAGCTATCCAAGAAAGATAAAGACCAACTGAAAGCTAAGGCAGCTGACAGGAGGAGAGCCTACATCGCCGACGAGGAGTCGGAGTACAACAAAATGGATGATAACATGCCATTTTCAGACTCAGAAGAAGAAACACTGATGGCTCATGATGAACCTGAATGGGATACATGCTTCATGGGACAGACAGACGGATTCGATGAAGATGAGATAATGTCAAGAACTCAGAATCTATCTAATCCCTCACCATCACACGAACACTCTACACAGGTTTCAGAATCAGGGCTACCTGATTGGAGTTTAGTAGAGAAGGTTATGAACGATTCCAAGGAGCTTCACGAGATCCTTGACGTTATACTGTGTGAGAATGCAGAGCTGAAGGTGGAACTGGAAAAAAAAAAGGTATCAGAAGCAGCTGATACAACACAGCTCCAAGAAGAAGTCATTTCACTAAAAGACAAAATAGTGAAACAAGATCAGCTGATGAAAGATTTCTACTATGAAAAGAAACAGCTGATGGAAAAATTGGAAAAGACCACAGCTGAATCAGAAAAGAAGTCAGCTGAGATTATAGAGCTGAAGAGTTCCGAAGAGGTACTATCTAAGAAGATGGTAGCCCTCATCAAAGCTACAGCAACAATGGACGAAATCATAAGTGCACAACGTCCAGCAGCACTCAAAGTAGGACTGAGTTACAATGAATCAAAGGATGCCACAAACATTGCTTCCACTAGTGTAACAAAGGTAATGTTTGTAAGAGCAAAAGAAAACCCAATTCCAGCAACTCAGCAACGACCGTTGAGGACACAGCAGGCATCAAAAAGGCCAACTGTGAGACAACCTCAAGCACAGATCAGACAGCAACGTGCTCAAACTCAATAAAGATAGCAGGCTGGATAGTTCAGATACCAGCAACATCAACACGTCGAAAGATATCAACCGAGATATCAAAGGAGATACCCAGATGGATATCACTTATATGATCACCAGCTGGAGTACCAGTTTCAGCCGAGATATCACAAGAGACAAAAGAGACAAAGGAACGTCTCAGCTGGGTACTCTGCTGGATACCGAAAAAGATCAGGACATCAACAAAGACATCAAACTGGGAAGATACTGAGATCAAGACCCCACCAGCAACAACCAAAGAACACAAATAATGTGTATATCGACTCAGCTGGAAGGATCATCAGATCAAATGACCCAGTTCGAGTCATCAAGCAGATCTGGATCGTAAAAGGATCTCTATCTAACCCACAAGGACCCAATTAAAACTGAGTACCTAAATTTTGATCTTTTTTATAGGTTTTAAGGGAACGACGCATCATTGAGGAGTCGATGAGAACGCTATGGTACTTGGACAGTGGGTGTTCCAAGCACATGACGTACTTAAAGCATCTACTCCAGAAGTATATCGAGCGTTCAGGCCCACAAGTAACATTTGGTGACAACTCCAAAGGTCTAACCAAAGGTTATGGTACATTTAAAACTAAAAATGTTATAATCCCCAATGTTTCTTATGTACAAGGACTGCAACATAATTTGCTTTCCATTAGCCAATTCTGCGACAACGGTTTTTCTGTCAAGTTTGATGCACAGGAAAACCAAGCAGATACTACTAAGAGGGAAAAGAGAAGAAAATATGTATTTCGCTGACTGGAACATTAGCCCTCCTGAGACTTGTCTTGTATTGAAAAGCAGTAATGAAGTCAGCTGGCTGTGGCACAGACGGCTGAATCATCTCAACTTCAAGAATCAACAAACTGGCTCGGAACCAGCTCGCTAATGGAATTCCAGATCAAGTATATGACAAAAGTCATATGTGCAGCGCATGTCAACAAGGAAAACAGACAAGAATTTCATTCTCTCTCAAGGCGACGCCCTCAACTGATCGAGTTCTTCAACTACTTCACATGGATCTTTTTGGTCCAGTAACACCAGCGAGTTTCAACGGCAGAAAATATACTCTGGTCGTAGTGGATGACTTCTCAAGATTCACATGGGTGTCATTCCTGTACCAGAAGAGCAAAATAAGGACTAAGCTGCCAATCTTGCTGGAAAGATTGTCAACTCAGAAGGAGTGCAAGATACTGTCAATCTGATCAGATCGAGGAACGGAGTTTCTAAATGAAACTATTTATGAATACTGCGAGAAGAACGGAGTTCAACATCAAACCTCAGCAGCACGCACACCTTAGCAGAATGGTGTAGCAGAGAGAAGAAACAGAACACTCAAAGAAGCAGCTACCTCAATGCTAGCCAACTCTGCCATTCCAAAGAAGTTCTGGGCTGAGGCAATCAACACAACATGCTTCACTCAGAATCGCTCTCTACTTACATCAAGGCAAAGAAAGACGCCGTATGAGCTATGGAATAACAGAACACCATACATTGGATATTTCAAGGTCTTCGGATCCAAATGTCATATCCTAAACAATGGAAAAATACAGCTCAAGACGTTCGATATGAAGACCGACCGAGGAGTATTCCTTGGTTACTCAGTTGTGAGTAAAGCATACAGAGTCTTCAACAGAAGAACTCAAACGGTCGAAGTAACTCCACATGTTACCTTTGACGAATCATCATTCGAATTTAGAGATTCTATCAAATTAAAAAATAAAGGAGAATCTTCAAGGCAGATTCAGACAAGAGCTCAAGAGAATCGAATCAGGAATCTGGCCGAACCATTAATATGGGATGATGAGCTAGAGGAGGAACCTCAAATCAATCGGGAAGCTCCACCAGCTGGAAATCAAGAAGAACCTCCAACGCCAAATCAAGGGGGAATGCCATCAGCTGGAAATCCAGACACAGCTGAAGCCCCAGCTCTATCTTCAGCAGAGCTTCTACAGAAGTCACCTCAAAACTTAATCCAATGAGAGTCTCTTTCTCAAGACTTAACTCCAGATCAACTCCAAGCCAGACGAAATCCAGCCACTTCTAGCATCAATCAGCTGGAAGAAGAAATTCGTAAAAGAAGAAGATGGATTGAAGATCATCCATCATCAGCAATCATTGGAGAACCATCTGACCAAGTCAAAACCAGAAGCTCAGCTGCTCAAGCTACATCGGATCATCAAGAAGCAGCTGACACAGCTCAACTCCAACTCTTAGTAGAGCTAAAACTGACTGTCTATAATGAAGACACAGCTCTAATGGCGTGTTATGTAGCTCAAGTTCCAGAACCTCAAACAATTCTAGAAGCCTTAAAGAGCGTGCCCTGGACAAATGCTATGCAAGAAGAGCTGAATGAATTTCTCAGAAATTGAGTCTGGGAATTGGTCGACAGACCTGAATGAGTCAAAGTCATAGGACTCAAATGGATCTTCAAGAACAAGCTGGATACCCTTGGAGTCATCATCAGAAACAAAGCTCGACTAGTTGACAAGGACTACACACAACAAGAAGGAATTGACTTCGAATAATCATTTGCTCCAGTAGCACGATTGGAAGCAATCAGACTTTTTCTCGCGTATGCAGCACATCACAAATTCAAGGTCTATCAAATGGATGTAAAGTGTGCATTTCTAAATGGAGAAATCAAAGAAGATGTTTATGTTGAACAACCTCCAGGATTTGAAGTAGAAGGAAATAAAGTCTACAAGATAAATAATGCGCTTTATGGATTGAAACAAGCACCTCGAGCTTGGTATGATACTCTATCAAATTTTCTTGTGTCCAAAGGATTCAAGAAGGGCTCAGTAGACAGAACACTCTTCACCATCAAGCTGGGAGAAGACATCCTGGTTGTTCAAATCTATGTAGACGACATCATCTTCGGATCAAGATCAACATTCTTATGCCAAAGATTTGGAGAGTTAATGTCAACATAGTTCCAAATGTCTATGATCGGAAAAATGAGCTTCTTCCTGGGACTTCAAGTCAAGCAATCAGCAGAAGGGATTTTTATAAATCAATCCAAGTACGTGAAAGACTTGATCGCCAAGTATGGAGTTCAATCCAGCATAACAGTAAAGATTCCGATGAACACCAACTGGAAGATTGAACCTGGAACTGAAGGGAAGTCAGTTGATTCCAGCAAATACAGAGGGATAATAGGTTCCCTGTTGTATCTCACAGCTAGTCGTCCAGACATCTCTTTCACAGTCGGAGTGTGTGCCAGATTTCAAGTTGATCCAAAGGAAGCACACATGCAAGCAGACAAGAACATTCTCAAATATCTCAAAGGAACTCAGAATGTTGGGCTGTGGTACCCAGCTGAAGACAATCTACAGCTGACCGGATATTCATACTCAGACTTCGCTGGAGATCGGTTGGACAGAAAATCAACTTCAGGAACATGTCAGTTCCTAGGAAGCAAGTTGATCTCGTGGTTTTCAAATAAGCAAACATACGTCGCAACCTCCACAACTGAAGCAGAATATATGGCATCTGGAAGCTGCTGCTCACAAATTCTCTGGCTGAAACATCAGCTGGATGACTACGAAGTGAAAACTGGACAAGTTCTAATTTTCTGTGATAGCTCAAGTGCGATTGCTATATCAGAAAATCCAGTACATCACACAAGATGCAAACATGTGGACGTGCGCCATCACTTCATCAAAGATCACGTGGAAAAGAAGGATGTGATTGTTGAGAAAATTCACACAGACATACAGCGGGCTGATATACTCACAAAGCCGCTGATAGAAGCACGATTCAAGATGTTGTGCAGATTACTTGGATTACTCAACCCAGACGAAGCTACATCCAGCTGAATGGAAGCAGACCCAGCTGGACTTCAGAACCAACCTCAAAGAACCTAGCTGAGAAAGAATCAAGCTCAGCCAGACGCCTAAGTTGAAGGATTATTCAGCTGAGGGGGAACCAGCTGGAAAAACAATCCCTCAACACAGCTACTCATAACCGAGGTATCAGCTGACTACGATGATCAGCTGAGAGGTTTGCAACATCATTAATTACAACTACTCATTCTGTTTTAGACAGACTTCAGTCAAATCATATCTTGTCATATCTAGTCAAATTTAATTAAAAGTCTGCAAAGAACTGAAACATGGGAGTTTCGAGGTAAAAGTCAAAACGCCTCAACCGCCCTCTCTCTCGCATTAACTAGCATTTTCTAAACAAGAAACTGACATAACGCGAGAATCACTCCCAGTCATAGATCTTCGTATCAAACTATAAATCTTGATCGTCCTTTCATCAAGGAAGTTGATATAAATATGCTAGAAGAGATACGCAAACATTTGCATTAACCCTAAAGAGTTTTTTTTCGGCACTCTTTCTTCTTCCATCAATTGGTATTATTTGTTCTACTAACAAAAGTTACAGAAAAAGAACATGCAATCTAGAAAGATATCTCCAGAAGCCGATCAAACATGAAGAGTCTGTCAAAGCTTCACGATGAGAGTTGCTTAACTCTCAGGAACCACAAGAAGACGGAGTTCCAGGAGAAAATGAAACTCATCGACAGATCCGGTCTAACACAGTGGGTGACTGCAAAGCTCAAGAACATTCACCAGGAAGTTGCAGAATTCTTCCTAGAAATGTCAAAGGAAAAATACCTCCTCCGCGCCACTGTTTCTCTCAATATAAAAAAGAAAACGGGACACACAACTCCCTGGGATGCGGAAATCAACGTCAACAAGATCCTGTCAAGGGAATTCAACCTGAGAGGAAGCCCAGTTAGAACTGGACGAGATGTTGATAAAGCCGGAGTCTTTAAGAGCTGTCTTGTCAAAGCTCTTGCTCCGCCACCGGAGGCACAGAAAAAGATGCAGGAGACAAAGCAGCAAGTATCTACTTCCTTCCAGCTGGGAAGAGGAAAGAACTTAAGGAGACAAAACAAGCTGAAGCACCATCTTCAAAGAGAAGACTCAAGTTAAAGGTGCTCAGTCAGTCAGCCGAGAAGCCAGCTGACATTGAGAGAGAATTCGTAACTACTCTCTGAGGAGCAGAAGGTCCACAAGCGGTGGTTTCTTACGGTGGAGAAGAAGTTCATGTGCCAGCGTGAACATCGTCATCATCAACACCACAACGACGTATTCCAGCTAATCAACTAAGCTTAGACCCCAATCAACTAAGCTTAAACCCCACATCATATGGAATACTTCAACCGCCTTCTCCTCAATTTCTTTTAGCTCAACAGGGACACCAGCTTCAAGATCACCTTATAGAAGTTGGAGCTCAAGCCCCTGCACCAAGCTCAAGTGGAAAACATCATCCAGCCGATGATCACTTGCAGCTGGATGATGAAAACATGAGCTGAACCCCATAACAACCACTTCAGAAGTGGAAGGGGAATACTTAAGTCCCTCAAGAGTTGCACGTGACGCCTCCATCTCAAGGTTTGAAGACCTTATGCTTAAAGGAGTCACAAGCGCAACTGGAGTGCTGAATCAGACTTTCTCATTCAATCTAATGAAGTCTGAACAAGCCAAATTGCAAGGAATGAAGTTGTGCCCCACTCAGAAGATGTCATCTCCAGTGCCAACTCATACCTCCAAGCACTCAGCTGGACAGCCCCAGCTGAAACAGGCCAAGAAAGCTGTGTCTGCAATCACAGCTGAGGCTAATGCTATTGAAGAAGAGCCAGCTAATGCAACAGCTGAGCCACCAAGACTCCAGACCTCGCTGCTCAGAGCTGACAACCGCAGCATAGCCAAACTAAACATCGCAACAACTGATAATACAGCAAAGATCGCTGACGCAATTCAGGAAATTGCACAGCTTAATAAGACGATGGTGTATCTCTTCCGCCTTGATTGATCATGCCAAAAAGAGGGAAGATAATGAGACAAAGAAGAGGCAAACTGCTGAGCAAGATGAACCAGCTGAATCAGGTGAAGGAGAAACAAGTCAAAAGAAAGAAGCAGCAGATGCAGAAGAGAAAACCCAGCCAGCTGGGATTGAAGACTGAAGAATTGAAGAATTTTTTTTTCTTATTTTTCTCGTTTTATGATGTAATTTCTTACATTAATAAAACACAACTTTTATGCTGCTCAAAGCTCATAAGTTGTCTCAGTTATGTTTTGGCATCATCAAAAAGGGGGAAATTGTTGGGAAAATTATAAAGTTTTGATTTAATACCAAAACCCAACTGTTCTTCAACCAAGTAGATGATCGCATCAACCTAAGTAGTGTTTTCCAGCTTGCCTGTTTGAGCTCTAGATTTTCTAAGTTTACAGGTTCAGGAAGTGGAAGACAGCAGAAGATCCAGCTGTGTTTACAACAGGAGTCAACTATCAGCTGAGTTTTCCAGCTGAGCTTAGTTCAAAACGGAGTAGGATCAAGCTGAAGATAAATCGAGCTGAGTTCAAGACACAGCTGGTCCAACTGTACAGAACAAAGGGAACTAACTCTGAAGACGTCACTTCAAGTCAGTTTACCCAATCCAGCTCTGAATTCAAAAGCCAGCTCCAAAGGCAGAGATCCCGATGTCAAAGGAAGTCAATATACCTCGACCAATGAGGGATTGCCAAATCAGCATCCTAGACTTCAGAACCTAGGATGTGACTCTAATGAAGACAGGTGTAGAAACGCCCAACAGCATATTTGGAATTTAAGAAGAGTAGGTAAGATTCAAACGGCTCCTCCAACGGCTAGTCTTGAATCTCTACCTATATAAACCCGTCTTCAACCTCAGGATCAGATACGAAAAAACTCTCTACAAGCTTTCATTATCTGAAATTATCAAGCCTTCAAAGCTTACAATCAGTTCTAAATAGTTCAAAGAACACTTTATCTTAAAGTGTTTCTAGTCCAGAAAGTGCCCAGTTTTTTGTCTGATTCCTAGGCAGAAATCATTGTATATCTTAAGCCTAGATTTCGAACGAGTTCATCTAACTCTAAGTTCTTCATTGTAAGAACTCGTTCATAGTTGGAACCCCAAACCAAACCCCTCTTTACCCAGATAGGTTAGGTCAAGGTTACGCTTGCTTGAAGCGCGAAATTCAAGTGGTTGTAAGGTTTTTTCAGTACCCGTAAACTGTAAGGTTAGGCTTGACAGTGCCCGTAAACTGTTAGAATACAACTCGGGTTAGAGTTGTGAAGTTACTTGGTACTTGGAAACCAAGTGGTAGTGAATTACCAGTGAATCTGGTCGTGGACGTAGAAGGTGTTACTCCGAACTACGTAAAATCTTGTGTTCTTTACTTTCTCGTTATTTTCAGATATTGTACTAATTCCATTTGCATATTGCATCTTTATCAAATCTGCATACTCAGCTGCTCCCCAAAGACAGTTGTGTTTTGTCTATAAACTTGCATAACTTGATTAAGTCGAAAACGTAAAGAATATTTTCAAGCTGAGTTTTTCTAAGCAATCGAGCTAAGTTTTCAAACCACCACTATCCGCACCGCCAGCTGAGTTATTAGCCCAGCTGACCTTCCTCAGCTGGATTCATAACTGAGCTCACAAACTCTGTTTTTAATCTTGAAAAAGTGTTCAGAAATCTATCTTTGGTGTATTCACCCCCCATCTACACCAAAGACCCAGCTCAGGGACCATCAATAAGTTAGAATAGGGAGCGCATTAATGTAATTTAATTGTAATGAAAATTTATATGGCAGTGATGTGTGCTCAATCTCATAATTGAAGATGTTAATAACTGAAAAATCAAAGAAATGAACACAAATTAATAAGAATGTCACCATCAGTTTTAAAACAAATTAAGAGGATTAATTACAGAAAAGTGAGAATTTAAGAAAATAATACAACTACACGTTACAGACAAACCATTCGCATAAAAAGAGAAAATCAATGGCAAAAAAGAAGGGCGAAGAAGGAGATGATGGTGGCGCAAGATGGAAGAAGCCATGGTGGCGGTGGTGTTAGCGGTCAGGCGCTGGCAACCTCTCGTCGTTGTTTTTATCTGAGTCAGAGATAGAGAAAGGGACTGAGGTTGTCAATGGCGATGGCGATGGCGATGGCGATGACGATAGACTTTCATGCTGCTAATTGTTCGGCTGTGAGAGGTGGCGGTGAGAACTTTCGGTCGTGAGGGCGATCATCGACTATGCTGGTGGCGGCCGACAAACCGAAGATGAGAGGAGAGGGGTTATGATTAATTGGCGATAAAAATGAGGGAAAGAAGAACAGCTGTGATCGATCGACAAGGAGAAGAGAGAAAGTGTTGCTGAAAATTATTTTCCCAATTTAGCCCTCCGGTCTTTCTTATTGAATTCATGTCAAATTTTTAGATTTAATTATAGCCACACATTTATAACAAATGAATGGTCAGGATTAGTGATGGTCCCAAGACGGATACCTTGGTGTAGAGGGGGGGTGAATACACCAAGGTTTAAAAACTTTTCCAATTAAAACTCTTTTGAGAGAGCTGGCTGTGTTCGATCCAGCTGGAAGACAGCTTGATCGACACAGCTGGCTGTGTGCGGAATGTGGTGGGATTTTGGAAAGTCCGTCTGTTGCTTCAAATATATTGCAAAGCTTAGTTTCTCTTTTCAGTTAATCAGTTTATGCAGCTTGAAATAATGCTTATGAAGGGTTAGCTGGATGCATAAATAAACATGAAAGAACAAAGCAACTTAACGTGGTTCGGAGAAACTACTCCTACGTCCACGACCAGAAACCTCTGGTAATCCACTAAGGATACCACTGACTTTTCGCGCAGTCAGCAAGCGTTGCAGCTTAGTTCCTCAAGCTGGATACAAGTTTACGCGTACTGTATCGAAACGTAACCAGACTGTTTACGGGCACAGCTGAAGCCTAACCTGTAGTTTACGAGTACTACAGAACCAACACTCGAATTACGCGCTTTGAGCAGGCGTACCTTTACCTAACCTTTTCTGGGTTTGGGTTTGGGGGTTTTCCAACTATGAACGAGTTCTTACAATGAAGAACTTTGAGTATGATGAACTCGTTCAAACTAGGCTTAAGATGGGAAGGATTATATGCCTAGATACTAGTGGGAGAGAGCTTCAGTAGTCTGAGAATAAATACTAACTCATAAGTATGAAGGCTGCTGGATCTTTGAAGCTTTTCTGAGAGATCTCTTGATCTTTGGTTAGACTTCCTTCAATGAAGTATGTTGATCTCTCTTGAATATAATCTCTCGTCACTCTCCACTTTCTGATGATGAAGAAGACTTCTATATATAGGGAGAGATTAGAACTAGCCGTTGGAAAGAGCCGTTCTGAATCTTTACCTAACTTCTGACAGGATTGACTTGTCTTCTTCCTTGATTTCCTCGTAAAGCAATCCTAGGTTTGACTTCTAGGTGCTGAGGTGTCGAGTTCCTGATGGTCCAGATCAGATCTGACTTTATCTAAAGTTCACTTCGACTCTGCTGTGTTGGTGACTCTGAGCTGTCTTGAACTCTGCTGGATCATTGACGCTGAGCTGAGTCTTGAACTCTGCTGGGTCTTGACGCTGAGCTGAGTCTTGAACTCTGCTGGGTCTTGACGTAGAGCTGAGTTGTCACACGAGCTGGGTCTTTCCTACAGCTGTGTCTGGAAGAACTTTATCGTCTTGGATCTGGATAACGTTACTTATCACTTCGACTTGGCTTACCCTGCTGTGTACTCAGCTGGGTCTTCTGCTGTCTTCAGCGATTCCACCTGAACTTAGAAATTCTATAAGCTCAAACAGGTGAGCTGGAAAAATACTTGGGCTTGTGCAAACATCTACTCGGTTGGGGTCAGCTGGGTTTTGGTATCACTTCAAAACTCTATTAATTTTCCCAACAATTTCCCCCTCTTTGATGATGCCAAAACCCCAAGTTGGAAAAACAAAAATTGCTTCCCCCTTAACAGGAAACGGGGATTCAACGAATTAAACATTCACAGCAGGTAAGCATATTCAGAGCCTGGACAAAGAGAGATTGTCTTCAGGTTGATTTTGATAAAATGAACTTTTCATTAATAGGAAGAATTTTTACAATTATCTAAATACAAAAGTTCAAAAAGAAAATTCCCAGTTGGCTGGGTCTTCAGCTTTGCTGCTTCCTTTGTTCATCAATTTGATGGTCAGTCTTTAGACCATATCTATTGAAGATGAACTCTTCTAGCTCCTTCCATTCAGCTTGATTCTTTGATTTTGAAATTCCTCTTTCACCAGCCCAGTGATTAATTTCTTTGATGATTTGGGCCTTGTCAGGAAGGTTTGTTCCAGCTAGAAATGGAGGCTTTAGCTGTTTGACTTTTGGAGCCTTCAGCTGGATGTTGTTACTCTTGGCATAGAGGGCAATTGATCTTGCCATCATTGGATCTGTCTCATGAAGTTCGAGGAAATCGTCCTGGAAAGCAGCTTCTGGATCCATGCCTTTGAACTGATTCAAGTAGTAGAATTCTTTGATGAATTCTGATTTGCATCTTTCCGGTTTTTCATTTATATCATGCAGGTTCTTCTTGTCAGTGAAATTTGCTTGGATTTGTTTCTTCTTGGCTTGCCTGTAGCTCTGCCTTTTCTTCTTCTGCTTTTTCTCAGCAGGCTTGAGCAATTCAGCTTTCTTCTTGATAATCTTATCCAGTTCTTGCATTTCTTTTCTTTGCTCGTTGTGGAAGTTACACAGCCAATGATAGTCTTTGTATTCTTCAGGCTTGTGTCCACATGCTTTGGCAAGAGCAACCATTTTCTCTCTCCATGTCTCTTTGACTGCTTTGGCCGAGCAGTTAGCTCGTCTCTTCTTCATCCAGCTCTTTTGCAAAATCGTCGATTTCCCTCTGTATTTGCTGCACAGGTTTCCCCTTAGCTGCAGCTTCCCTCTCACTTGTTTTTCCAGCTTCATTATGATCTTCCCCCTTTTTGGCATTATCAACAAGGGAGGTAGAGAGGTTGGCAACTGTTGCGCTGAGCTTGGAGAGAATACCTTCAACATCAGCGATCTTGATTGAGTTGTCGAGTTTGTGACGAGATTCAGGTGGGCATTGCTGCTGCTTCCAGCTCTGAACTGAGCATCCAGATCTTTATATAAGTTGAAGAGTTGGCGGATGTCAGAGCTGTTGGAGAGAGTGGTCTTTTTGAGAGCTTCCAGCTGGCTTGAAATATTTGCAATGTCGTCAACCAGTGGAGCTTGAAGGTTTGAGATGATCTCAGGGACTCTCTTCTCTAGAAGAATTGACTGATCAATTTGTTGAGAAACAAGAGATTGTTTGAGATCTCTGCTGGTGCTTTCCTGCAGATTGAGAGCGAATCTGTGAACGTCGTCAATGGACAGTCCATTGCTCTGGACTTGCGACTCTATAGCTGTGATGCGCAGAAGGGTATCAACATTTGATTTGAGTCTATCCTGAAAAAGGATTTCCTCGACTTGTTTGGCAATCTCGTCCTTCATTGCATCAGAGAGCTCAACAGGATCCGTCTGGGTTCCGGATTCGGCTTGGCTGGGTTTTACTGCCTCGATCTCGACCAGTGAGCGAGTGTCATCGGCAATTGGACTCTGTGGGGCGAACATACGGTTCAGTTGATGCAACAGCTGGTTCTTCAATGATCATTACCTCAGCTGTTTCATTAGGTACAGCTTCCTTGGTACTCTCAGCTGAGACTTCTTTAGAATTGTCAGCTCCAGAATGTGTCTCCCATCCCGCTGCTATAAGAAGCTTGTTGGCAGATTCCCAGACTTCAGCTGGGTGCGGCTTGGGGTATTGCTGAGATACTTCTATAATTCATCTGATGAGATCATTCTGGTGTAAGTATGCATCCTCCAGGCTTCCAAAGCCAAAAGTGTGCTGGAGGCGTGCTTCATCCGTCTTCAATTTCTCAAAGGAGAAAGTCTCTATCAGCTGCTCATTCTGGTACCAAGTTGCCATCTTGGTAGCCAGATAGAACTTGAGATCTCCAACTTTGACGAGGGCAATGGGCAGGTGCGCCGGGGTGGATGCTGAGTTAGAACACTCTTGATCCCTGCAATGCGCAAGTCCTCGTACATGGCTTCCATAAAGGCTGAGCCAGTAGAGTTGAGAGAAGGAGAGGTAGTAGAATCACTCTCTTCTGATTCTGAGGTGTTTTGAGGAGCAGGTTCAAAAGGGTTCACAATTGGCTGTGAAGAAGTATCAGCCAACTGCGTGGGAATTTGAGCTTTGGGTGATGGCTGTTTTGGGGGTGAGCTGGGATTCGTGGAAGAGGGTTCAACATGGGTGTCAGCTGGCTGTGAAGGAGCTTCAGCCAGTTGAATATCTTCCTGCTCTCTTGCAGGAGATGGCTCTTTGGTTGGAGAGCTG
Source organism: Agastache rugosa (assembly GCA_031470985.1). Lineage (NCBI taxonomy): Eukaryota > Viridiplantae > Streptophyta > Magnoliopsida > Lamiales > Lamiaceae > Agastache > Agastache rugosa. Next base: position 22,672,783 of record CM062607.1, read on the forward strand.
GGTGGAGGGGAAGACTGTTTCGGCGGAGAGCTGTGAGGAGGTGAGGGCTGGGGTGAGCTTCTTGGATTATCCAGCTCGTCATCTGAGCTGGATGACAGTCCATCATTCAATCCCATCTCGGCCAGGATGTTTGATCCGTATTGATCGAAGGCCGACACTGGCTGTGGGGAGAGAATCACCATAGCTTGACTTGGAATGACAGCTGTTTTCTTTTTCTTCTCGAGTTTGGACCTCCGGTTGGTTTAGGTCACCGCCTTCCTCTTTCTTTGTTTCTTCTCAGCTGGATCTTCTGCCTCTGTTCCTTCCAGCTGCTTCTTGCTTTTACTCACAGCAGGCTGCTTCTTCAGAAGATCATTGACTTGATTTATTCTTTGGAAAAGAATCTTCGTTTCTGGAAACGGTTCTGAATCAGCCCACTTTACTGTGTGCCCTTTCACTGCTTGCTCTATTAAGAAAGAAATTTTGGAGCAGAGATACAGTGGCTCTGAAGCTGAAAATGTCGTCCTGGTGGAGTTGAACTTTATCTTCTCTGACTCCTTGACCAGTCGGTTGAGTAGGAAATCAAACCAGTTGACGTTTGCGCCTTTGATCATGGCAATCATAGGCTTGAGTTTTGGAATGCTGATCTATCCTTGAGATCCAGCTATCCCTAAGATGCATTTTTGTGTAATATCCAGCAGCAGCCTGTACTTTGGCTTGAGCAGGAGCTTTGACATGCTTGCTCTGTACGGCTCTGGAGAGATAAGCATCTCTCTGCTGAGGAATTCATCCACTTCTTCACGGCTGTAATCATCTGGGATGAATCCTCCTTCTCTGGGAAGGTTGAACACCTTTCGTAGCATCTTATTGAGTTTGATGGTGACGGTTGTTGTATCAAACTTTCCGTCTTCGCCTTTGACGCTCATGTCAAATGAAGATGAGTAGAAGCCGTCTTCGTCAATAATGTTGAGGTAGAAAAGTGCGGCATCTCTCTTTAGCAAAAGCTTGGGCATGGAGGTTGCCCACAGCAGGAGACCGGAGTCTGCAACTAGATCCACCATCTCTTTTAACTCTGAAATATGGAGGTTGGAGGTTGACAGAATACTCTCAAATGATAGCTTTGTCATTAGAGCTTCAAACTGGTTCATCCCTGGGGTTGATTTCTTGGGCGCCATTTCTGCAACTTGGAGAATTTGATTGTGCGAAGAACTTGCAGAGAATAGATGAAGATTTTGAATCTTTGAAATTTGCAGAGATAAAGATGAAGGAAGAAAGGATTCGCGTATCTTTTCCATATATATCAACTGCCATATAGGGTCAACGGTTGAGATTGAATCAGTTGATATTCTGATCAACGGCTGGGAGAGATTCACTCATCACGTTTTGCTGACGTGCTTTCGGCGAGTGTATTACCAACCGCGCGTGAGGCATTTCAAACGTTTGACGTTCTGCCTCGATCCTGCCGTGCTACAGTACTATGCAGACTTTATAATTAATGCGATGGGAAAGGAAACTTATCAAACAATTTTACTAAGGAATGTCTGTCCGCTTAACATATGAATTCAAAATAATTGGACTTTATATAGCATATTCCTCAGAGCAATTATTGCATGAGATGCAGACCGGTCAGCTTGGACACAGTATCCAGCTGATATCACAGCGGTCTTCTCCTTTGCTTGATTGACAGTTCTCCTCAGCTGAATATTTGAAGATTTTGCTTGATTTTTAGTCAGCTGTGTCCCTTTAGCTCTTCGACTAATATCCAGCTGAGTTTGTTTCCCCTCAGCTGGATGGTTTTTCTTCACCCGGATTGAGCAGTCCAAATAATTCACACATCATCTTGACTTGGATTTCAGCAGATTGTGCTTTTGTGTGAATTTTCCCAACAATGGATTCCTTCAGATGTTGAGAAGTCTCTTGGATGCTTTCTAAGTTGTCAGCTGGATTAGAGAATTATCTTGATTTTACCACTGGATCAAGTTTCTCTTCGGCTGAAGACTCCAGCTGAATCTTCTTGATGAGTGCATCCTGCTGGGTATTCTACTTGAATTTGCACTCTTTCCAGCTACGTAAAGTTCCCCCTTGATTTGATAGTAGGTGGCTTTTTCTTCAGCTGCATCCTACATCAGTTCATTTCTTTGATGAGATCTCAGTTTGAATAGCAAGTAGACAGCTGTCCCAAATTCAGCTGATTCAAATGCTGCTTCTCTAATCATCTCTTGAGACCAATGTACTGTATGTATATTGTTGAATCTTCAGTTTTGTATCCAGCTATTTTTATTTCACAGCTGGTCCCAGTCAGCTAGCTGGGTTTCTTTATTTTCTTCATCGGTTGATTCAATAAGATGTTTCAGACATCTTAATCAGAGCAATCATCCTCATCTGAGTCGGAGAAGGAGATTTGATCATCATCCATTTCGCTCGATTCGATCCTTTTATCTTCTCTCCGGGAGAATGACTCAGCTGGGTTGCTCTTTGGGTAGAGTTGCTTGTCGTGATGAACCTTCACGATATTCTTGTACTTTTCCTTGCTTTGTTCCAGCTGATTAATGCTTCGTACAAGCATGGCAACTTCTTCGTTCAAATCTTCTTTGCTCATAAATCTGAGCTCTTTTTTGGTCCTTCCAAGCTGAGCTGATTGAGCTTCTTTTCTCGGCTTGATCTTCAGCTCTGCTTCATTCATTCGGCTGGATGAATCTCTGCTTGTGATCCCCAGATCAAATTCGTTGGCCTTCAAGATGGAAAACAATTTTTCCGTCTCCATGCTGCCAAGATCAGTTCTGCTTTGGTGAACCACTTTGTGTGTACACCATTCTGAGGAGAGAGAGCTGAAAGAACTTTCAAGTTCTTGTCTCGAACTGTATATTTTCCAGTTCGGATCGTCTCGATCTCGATGACGAGGTTGGAGAATCTGAGCTCCATTTGATCGATGGACTCATAGGGGAGTTGCTTGAAATTGTCGAATTTCTGACATGCAACTGAGAATTTGTTCTCTTGAATTTCCTCTGAGCCTTCACACAGCTTGGCTAGAGTGTCCCACATCCCCTTAGCTGTCTCGCAGTTGATGATCTTGCTGAGATAAGCATTCGTTACCGTTGAGGAGATGACGTTGCGAGCGTAGCTGTCCAAACCAGCTTGTCTTCTTTCTTCTGGAGAGAACTCCCTTTTGGGCTTCACAACTTGCCGGAGTACTGGTTCAGCTCCAGGTAAGGTTTCTGCTTGTCTTTCTGATTTCATGATGATGATGGGTCCGTCAGTGATAACATCCCACATCATGTCGTGATGCGCACTCAGAAAGCTTTTGAGTCGGAACTTCCAGATCTGATAATCATCGACAGAGAATGTCGGAAGATTCCTGCACAGGGAAGATTCCATGACAGTATGCAATATAATGATTAAAAAAAAATTTGAAACTTTGAAGGATCTGTTCAGGTGACCACTATCAGCAAAGAGGCTGACTTGACACAGAAAAAGTGATCTTTTGAACCACTGCTCTGATACCAATTGATGGTCCCAAGACGGATACCTTGGTGTAGAGGGGGGGTGAATACACCAAGGTTTAAAAACTTTTCCAATTAAAACTCTTTTGAGTGAGCTGGCTGTGTTCGATCCAGCTGGAAGACAGCTTGATCGACACAGCTGGCTGTGTGCGGAATGTGGTGGGATTTTGGAAAGTCCGTCTGTTGCTTCAAATATATTGCAAAGCTTAGTTTCTCTTTTCAGTTAATCAGTTTATGCAGCTTGAAATAATGCTTATGAAGGGTTAGCTGGATGCATAAATAAACATGAAAGAACAAAGCAACTTAACGTGGTTCGGAGAAACTACTCCTACGTCCACGACCAGAAACCTCTGGTAATCCACTAAGGATACCACTGACTTTTCGCGCAGTCAGCAAGCGTTGCAGCTTAGTTCCTCAAGCTGGATACAAGTTTACGCGTACTGTATCGAAACGTAACCAGACTGTTTACGGGCACAGCTGAAGCCTAACCTGTAGTTTACGGGTACTACAGAACCAACACTCGAATTACGCGCTTCGAGCAGGCGTACCTTTACCTAACCTTTTCTGGGTTTGGGTTTGGGGGTTTTCCAACTATGAACGAGTTCTTACAATGACGAACTTTGAGTATGATGAACTCGTTCAAACTAGGCTTAAGATGGGAAGGATTATATGCCTAGATACTAGTGGGAGAGAGCTTCAGCAGTCTGAGAATAAATACTAACTCATAAGTATGAAGGCTGCTGGATCTTTGAAGCTTTTCTGAGAGATCTCTTGATCTTTGGTTAGACTTCCTTCAATGAAGTATGTTGATCTCTCTTGAATATATTCTCTCGTCACTCTCCACTTTCTGATGATGAAGAAGACTTCTATATATAGGGAGAGATTAGAACTAGCCGTTGGAAAGAGCCGTTCTGAATCTTTACCTAACTTCTGACAGGATTGACTTGTCTTCTTCCTTGATTTCCTCGTAAAGCAATCCTAGGTTTGACTTCTAGGTGCTGAGGTGTCGAGTTCCTGATGGTCCAGATCAGATCTGACTTTATCTAAAGTTCACTTCGACTCTGCTGTGTTGGTGACTCTGAGCTGTCTTGAACTCTGCTGGATCATTGACGCTGAGCTGAGTCTTGAACTCTGCTGGGTCTTGACGCTGAGCTGAGTCTTGAACTCTGCTGGGTCTTGACGTAGAGCTGAGTTGTCACACGAGCTGGGTCTTTCCTACAGCTGTGTCTGGAAGAACTTTATCGTCTTGGATCTGGATAACGTTACTTATCACTTCGACTTGGCTTACCCTGCTGTGTACTCAGCTGGGTCTTCTGCTGTCTTCAGCGATTCCACCTGAACTTAGAAATTCTATAAGCTCAAACAGGTGAGCTGGAAAAACACTTGGGCTTGTGCAAACATCTACTCGGTTGGGGTCAGCTGGGTTTTGGTATCACTTCAAAACTCTATTAATTTTCCCAACAATTAGTTCATATTTCTCATATAAGAGATGGTTCTCACCAGATCCACACCATATATATATATATATATATATATATATATATATATGTGTTAATTATTCAATAACTAATCATATGATATTCGTATTAAATAATATAACGGTATATTAATTGAATTTCTATATATTGATATAGAAAGTTTAAATACACATATATATATAGATTGAAACACGATTTTTATTCGAGCTCCAGTTTATTCATGTGTTTGTCGATTTTTTTCGAATCTGAGTTGGAGCTCGAGCTTGAGCTCAAATTTGGTCTAGACGAGCAGTACACGTCAAGTCGAGCTCGAGTCCGAAATACAAAGCTCGATTCAAGGTTGAGCCTATGAATTTTTAAACGAGCTGAGCTTGAGCCCACCAGTGTTTGGCTCGGCTCGATTCGTTCACTACAAAAATCGCGCAATTTACCGACGGAAAATTCCGTCGGTAAAGTCATCAAAATCCGTCGGTAAAGGACTTACCGACGGAATTACCGACGGAAATGTTCCCTTGTGATTCGATTTGTAGGTAAAGGATTTACTGACGGATTTAATTCCGTCGGTAAATTTACCGACGGAAATGTGACGGATAATCCGTCAGCAAATTCTCGTTTGACGAACTAGTTCCCCGAACGGATTTGTGACGGAAAATCCGTTGGTAAATACCAACGGAATTAAATCCGTCGATAATGTTTGACGAATTGGTTTTCGTCAAAATTTCTATTTTACTGACGGAATTTCCGTCAGTAATTACTGACGGATTGCGAATCCGTTGGTAATTACTGAGGGATTTAAAATCCGTTGGTAAATTTTGACGTCCCTAATTTCGTCACGTTGGAAATATTGTGACGGTTTTGTGACGGAATTTCCGTCAGTATTTAGCTACGGATTAAAATCCGTCGGTAAAAAATTTTTTGTTTTAATTTTATCCGTCGGTAATCCGTCGTTAATTTTATGATATTTTTGGAATATTTAATTATTTAATATTTTAGTCCGGTTTTTACTAATTAATTTATTAATATTTTAGCCCCAATTTTTAACATACGAAACAAGTAATTTATAATATAAAATATAATATAAAAGTCGCTCGGTAATATAGTAATAAGAATCTGATATTTTTGACAACAAAGTACGTACAAATATGAAAGAAACATTAAAGTAAAACAGTGTTTGTTCTACACTAACTAAAAATCACGGACTAGGAGGGCGGTTGCAACGAGCCATGATGTCCTGCATCATCTTCTGTGTAGCCTCAAACTGGGCTTGTTGAGCCAGAAATTGTGCTTGAAGAAGCTCTCTGCCCTCTCTCTCCCGGCGCAGCTCCTCCTCAACCGCCAACCTCCTTTGGCGCTCCTCCTCCTCGTGTACAGCTCTCCTCTGGCGCTCCTCCTCCAGCTGCTGCTCTAAAGATCCAATGCGGGTCTGAACAAACTCCTGTGTCATGAGCTGATGAGAACTACCCCCACTACCACTAGAGCCGTCGCTGAAAAGGCTCGACCCGTGTGTTCCAAAGGAGTACACCCTCTGCTTATGAGCTAGTTCGTACTCCTGCACCACAGTCTTGTAGATCTCGTTCAGATCTGCCCCCTCTCCTTGTTCAGCAGCAAGCTATGTTTAATCCGTCTCTGCAAGTTACATTTGAAAAATTATAAGTATTATGAATATATAACTTAGTTAATAAGATGTAATAATTAGAAAATATTTAAGAATACTTACATCAATCTTTTCATCCTTTTTAGTCAATGGAGTTCCATCAGCTTTCATGTGTTGATGTAGGAAAACGTCATGCAATAACTGGGTTGGTGGGACCCCTCGAGTCTGGGACTATTCATGTAAGATAAACAAAATAGATGTTTAGTTAGCAAATATATATAAGTAATAAATTAATAATTAAATAATAATTTACTAACCATCTGGTCAAGAAGTCGACGAACAGGCCTGGAACCTCCCTTGTGTTTACTAATACCGGTTCCTGGCCCATCTGGCTCCGACAACCGGTTTCTACTAGCTTTTTGACTCTTCTCAACGACCTCAGGACAATCCCAATACTCACACAAACCATCCCACATCTCTTCATTGGCTCCGACAACCGGTTCTTAAGATGTAATTAATTTATATCCCAAAGGGAGTAGATCCTTAAGAAATTAATTACATCTTTCCACAATAATATATATCCAAAGACATACAAAACTTCACAATAACTTATAAACTCATAAGTTTCATGCTCTTATGCTTCGATCACAAAAATATAAAACATATATAACCAACTCATTCATGTATTGAATGATATGCATACTACAAATTATAACATGGACAAAAAACATACTACAAATATATACATACTTCAACATGGACAAATATATATACATACTACAACATATAACATATAACATAGGCACTTAACAAAGCAAAAAAATATTTAATTTGTTCCAAATAAACTCATAATCCTAAATCCTAATTAATTTGCAGCACCTAATTAAATTGAGAAACTGACTTGTAAGAGGGGAGGGCGGCAGTGGTGCGATGGCAGGGGAGGGGTGAGATTGGCCGGCCGCGGAATCCGGTGACAGCAATAGGGTCGGTGACAGCAACTGGCCGGCGGCGACGGGAAGCAGGAGCGACGGCGGAGCGGTGGCGATGCTGTTCAATAAGTAAACGGTCAGAGAGAGAGAGAGAGAGAGCGCGCGAGAGGATTTACCCGAAGACGGCAACGGGACGGCGGAGTGGAGGCAAAACGGCGGCGGAACGGCAACGGCGACGGCACTATAAGGAGAAAGAGTCAGAGAGAGAGAGAGAGAGAGATAGTGAGAGGACTTACCAGGGAGCACGACGACGGCGGCAGCGGGACGACGACAGCACGACGACGGCGGCGGGAGTAGGAGAGGGAGGGAGTTAGGGCATAGAGAGAAGTGAGGGAGAAGATACGCGTACGCTGTACTAATTCAATTTTACCGACGGATTGTATCCGTCGGTAATATTTGACCCGGCTAAATTTACCGATGGATACAACATCCGTTGGTATTTACCGACGGAACCATCCGTCGGTAAATTTTTTTCCCGTTATGTGTAAATTTACTGACGGAAATTTCCGTCACTAAATATAAATTTAAAAAATTAAATTTATAAGTGATAAAATTATGCCTGAAACGATCCTGTAGTCGAGTGAAGATTAATTACTCAGATTTGACTAACTCGATATATCTTTGTTTCCCTCGACTTTCACGGACGTTATTAACTAATCACCACCATTAATCGAGAAGCAATTAACGCACATCGAGTACAAGAAAGTCAACTACTTGGTAATCTTATCGATTCCATCGATCAACACGGAACATTGTTAGAGTCGTTAACTATAGAATTTCGATTTACGGTTTAGGGTTTACCAACGGATATGAAACCGTCACTATTAACCTATTTACCAACGGATTACCGACGGATAATCCGTTGGTAAAGTTTTATTTTAAATAAATTTTAAATCTTACCGACGGATTTGCGTCCGTCACAAATATTCCCTCACAAATCCGTGGTAAATCCGTCACTATCTCAAGAAGAAAAATTAAATCGAAAATATTTAAATGAATTTTACCGACGGATTCAGAATCCGTTAGTAAAAGTAATTATTTTTTATTTTGAATTTTTTTAACAAATTTACTGACGGAAACCAATCCGTCACTAAGTTTCCGTCAATAATCCGTTGGTAAATCCGTCACTATATAAAGCAGAAAATTTAAATCGAAAATATTTAAATGAATATTACCGACGGATGCAAAATCCGTTGGTAAATAAAATTATTTTTTATTTTGAATTTTTTTTAACAAATTTACTGACGGAAAATAATCCGTCACTAATCCGTTGGTAAATCCGTCACTAAATCCATAAATAAAAAAAATTAAATCGAAAAAAAATTAAAACATTTACTGACGGATAGAAATCCGTCGGTAAATTTATTTTTTTATTTTTTAAATAAATAATGAACTTTACCAACGGATATTTCCGTTGGTAAGTTTAACAAGGGAATATCCGTCGGTAAATCCGTCAGTATTTACGGCGCGAATTACCCCACCAAATATCCGTCAGAAATCCGTCGGTAAATATTTTTTAGCCGACCCGCTTTTTTTCCGTCATAAATCCGTCGGTATTTACTGAGGGATTTTGAATCCGTCAGTAATTCCGTTGGTAAATCTTGGTTTTTTTGTAGTGGTTTATGTTTATGATCTAGTGTCCTTGCATTTTTTGTATTCACTATTAAATCTATAATTTTAATAATATTTATTATATATACAAAGTAAAATTTTTATAATCATAATTTACAATTAAACTGAAAAATGATATTTTAAATATATTATATACCCTAATTATTGATTTAGAAATCCTGACAATCAATTATTAATAGGATTGTCTAATCGGTTTCGGTTAGTCGATTTTTAATTGAAATACATAGTAACCGATCTGATATTGATAACCGTTGATCGGCCGATTATTGGCTATAACCAAAACCAAACCATAAAACCCGATTAACCGATCATATTAATATTTATAAAATATACTCCCTCCGTCCCACCGAATATGGCTTGTTTTCCATTTTGGGCCGTCCCACCGAATATGGCTTGTTTCCTTTTTGGGAAAGAATTAGAGCTTACTTTAAGCTAAAAAAGCACTTTAGTAGTACATTGTTGACAAAAAAAAATACTTTATTAACACTTTATTACACCTAATTCCCCTTTTCTTAATCTCCGTGCAGAAAACAAATAGGTCATATTCGGTGGGACGGAGGGAGTACTATATACTATATAATTATCTATTATAGTTACAAATTATATATCCCTAAACAATTTAAATCCCTATTTCCTAATGATCTTCAGTCTTCTCTATCACGTCAATCTTCATTTGGATTATGATCCTACAGTGAAATTGATAAAATGTGACTATTGTTTTCACATCGTTTATCAATCACAATCAGTTCGTTTAATATGACCACTTATTTCCATTCTAAACTATGAATTAATCAAACATTTCTCTTAGTACTCAGAGCAATACTTGAGTGTTTCTATTATCAATAGTCATCCTGCTGCTGCTGTCAACAATTTTGTTTGTAGCTCTAACGGTTGTAAAATCTTTTGAAGTGATTAATCGGTGATAACCGAAATGCATAATCAGTTCAATATATGGTAGCAATATTTAACCTTAATCGGTTATCGATTAGTTGGTTATCGGCTCGGTTATTCAATAACCGAACCGATTACTGCCCCTAATTATTAACTAATAAAACATTAAATTAAATGTTAAAAAATAATTATAAATCTTAGATGAGTATAATAAATCATAATTAACACGTAAAAAAACTAAAACATAATAAATTGAAATTGAAGGAAAATTACAAAAAAAAAAGAAAACTTAAAAATTAAAAAATTAAAAGTGGCAAATGATGAGATACCGAAGATGGGACATTGGATTTCAATTGGTGAAATTGTGGTGTTACATGATCAACCAGAATAAACACAATTATATGTAATTATGGTTTCAATCTTTTATGTTTATATAATACGAATTTTAATTTAGCTCGTATTTTATTTTATTACTTCATATATGGAAAAGATCATATATGAACTCATCTTTATATAATTACTTCATATATGGAAAAGATCATATATGAACTCATCTTTATATGAGTCCGTATGAACCATGCATTTTTATCACAGAAGTTAATGTACAAATTGCATTATTTTAATGCACAAATTCATGTTAATGAAAAATTGAACTGTTAATCTTTTTTATGTATTGTCGAAATTTAATTTGTGCACTATATCATTGCAGGTTGTGCATTAAAAATGTATTAAATATTTGTGTATTAAATTACTGCAATTTATCCTTTGCCATATTTGTTCATTAAAGTATTGCATTTTGTGCATTTCCGAAGTGATAAAAATGCAAACGATTCATATAAGGATGAGTTCCTACCAGATCCCCACACACACACACTATATATATATATATATATATATATATGCTATGTATGATTTATCGATTCGACACAAAACGAGATATTCAGAACAAAATTAGAGAAACTATAGTACTATAACAACAAAAATTAAGAAATATACATGCAAACTGCAAACTGCAACATAATAAATTGAAATTGAAGGAAAATTACAAAAAAAAAAAACTTAAAAATTAAAAAATTTAAAAGTGGCAAATGATGAGATACCGAAGATGGGACATTGGATTTCAATTGGTGAAATTGTGGTGTTACATGATCAACCAGAATAAACACAATTATATGTAATTATGGTTTCAATCTTTTATGTTTATATAATACGAATTTTAATTTAGCTCGTATTTTATTTTATTACTTTATATATATATATATATATATATATATATATATGGAAAAGATCATATATGAACTCATCTTTATATGAGTCCGTATGAACCATGCATTTTTATCACAGAAGTTATGTACAAATTGCATTATTTATATGCTATGTATGATTTATCGATTCGACACAAAACGAGATATTCAGAACAAAATTAGAGAAACTATAGTACTATAACAACAAAAATTAAGAAATATACATGCAAACTGCAAACTTCAAACTGCAAACTGCAAACATTAATTTACATACATAAGCTCACACATAAATTAAACTTTGCTACCTGCGACGAACAAACCGTAGCTTCTAACACATACATGGACCTAATCACCAAAAAACAGAATAAAGGTCCATTATGATTACACCCTAAATTAACTAGACATAATTCCAAAAAAGCACAACAAAATTTACATGAAATAATCTAATTCTAAACTCTCCGGAATCTCAAACCTCAACAAATCACTGCAAAAGCTTTCCTTCTCATCTTCTGTGCTGCCGTTGATGAACGTCGAGGCCGACGGCGTCGACAGAACGGAATCGAAGCTCGAATTCTCGGACAAGTCTGCCTTCATTTGATCAGAAACTGATCCATAGAAAAAATTCGATCCAATATTGGTAGGAAAATTTTCATTTGTTTGACAATAATTTTGGAACACTTGGCCACTTGAACTAGGAGAAGTCGTAGGTAATTGTCCAAAGTTATTTTGGATAGATTGAGGTGGATTTTGAGGTGAAGCATCTGTAAGATTTGATGGATTTTGTTGGCTAACAATATTTTCAAACTGATTAGGTTGGAAAATTGGGGTCTGATTTTGGAGATTATGCGAATCCAAAAGTTGGTTTTCTTGAAGCTTCTGCAATAAGATATTAGGGTTTTCAACATTGGAAGATAGGAGACTCAAAGCAAGCCTTAGTCCTTCTGGGTTGATGAGTGTCTGGAGGCGGAGGAGGTTCGGTAGATTGAGCTGAGGCGAGCCGAGTATTGACGATAGATCTAATAAGTCGAGGCGCGGGGCGTGAGTGACCGGATCAATCCCCATTCTTAGGAGCCTCTTCCTTATGTGTGTGTTCCAGTAGTTCTTGATCTCGTTGTCCGTCCGTCCGGGTAGACGGGCTGCGATTGCGGACCACCTAAATAATCAAGAAAATAAATTATTTTAGTCTGAAAGCAAAATTGTGATGACTCAGACCTAAAGCAAACAATTAATTACAAATATGAAAAAGAAAATTAAATTAGTTGAATTGATGGTAATTATCTTACTTGTTGCCAAGAACACTATGTAATTGAATAATAGATTCTTCTTCCTCAAATGAAAACCTTCCTCTCTTGATATCAGGCCTTAGATAGTTGGTCCAACGCAGACGGCAACTCTTCCCACATCTCTGAAGCCCTAAAAAACACACACACACGCACTTATATTATAAAGTCATCTCAAAATAATGATAATGAAATAAAAATGTATATGGGGTTGGATTTGGAATAAAAATATATACCAGCGTTCTTGGGAAGAATTCGCCAGTTACCGGGCCCATGAGTGTGAATATATTGAGTGAGCTTCATGTCTTCCTCTGGAGTCCATGGACCTTTTTTCAGCCCATTTTTATCACAGCATGGTGTTCTTCCCATTCTTCTTGATTATTTCTGGAATTTTAGTCTCAGCGAAACTTAGGATTTTTTATGGCTACAGCTAGAAATTATTTGAAGCTAGCAGAAAGTGGAAGTTCTAGTTCTAAAAATGATACGGTGATTCCCATATTTATATATGTAGATTGTGTGTGTGTGTGTGTTTGTGTGTGTTTGAGTTATTGGTGAATAATTGAAGTCAATGGGATTTGGCGCCGGCCGGCCCTTTTCATGGTCAATCTCTCTCTCTCTCTCTCTCTCTCTCCAGCTTGTTTCTGTGTGTGTGTGTGTGTGACTTTATGGTGGAAATGACGTGGGGGGGATGGGCATGGGATTTCAAAGATTTCTTACTTAAGTACTTTATGCAGGAAATTTTAGCAAAAAAAACATGTATAAGAAGTTTTTGGAATATTATTGTTAGAATTGACTTTTTTAATTATTTATGTTCCTTATGTTATACTTCCTCCATCCCATTGAAATTCTCTTTATTTTCTTTTTGGATTGTACTATTTAAATTGTCTTATTTCCTTAAAACATAATTAATTAACCCTCAAAAGTGATGAGACCTACCTATTTTCTCTCTTTTTACCTTTCTCCTAATTAATAGCCGTGTCGAACACTAACAAGACAAAATGAGTGGGACGGAGGAAGTATAACAAAAACAGTTTTCCCATGGGTAGCATACGCCACAGAAAAATCGAATTGTTAATGAAAATTGGATGATATTTGGATCAGTAGGGAAAACTAGATGTTTAATTTGGCAATACATAATAAATTTTAAATACATTATATAATTAACTTCAAAGAGTTACAAGACAATTTATATTATTATTTTTAAGGGGAACCATTGGGTCTAATCCATTATTCGTAGTTTTTGTTTTTTTATGGAGTCTATATGCATTTACAAGTGCTCCTAAAATAAATAAAATACAAAATTAAAATATATAGCGAGGATCATTTGTGCAATCTGTGTATGAATTAATATAGTAACAAATGCTCATTCATCATATATCGTAAAAAAATAATCATTTGAGGAATTGTACTTTTTTCTTTCTATAGTACAGTATTAATAAGCAAAATTAAGTGATTAATTATCTCAAGGTAAGACATGATTGAGTTAAAGGACAGGTGGCAAATGGACAAGGCGTTTGACCTTTGCAATAAAGTCTTGAAAAACAGACTCTTGTAATAGTTGGTATGGTTGTTACATCCCCTACCCAATTATAAAGAAATAAATGTTCCTTAGTTTCATGGATTGCTTCAATCGATGAAACAGAAGGAAAAAAAACCATAGCTTTTTGTATTTAATTTTTAGGGAATAGCTAGGACACCTCATGATTTGGAATTTCTTTGCATTTTGTCACCAAAAGTGAATCAAATTTCAACTATTTGCGTGTTCCTCATGTGGAAGTACGTAATTAGACATTTAGTAAAAGCAATTATGATTTCTTGTAGTATTTGATAATTGTAAATGATATTAAGTTCAAAGAATCTGAGTTTCTCAAGATTCCATGATGTTATAAGTTATTTATTCCATAAAAGCGGAAATTTTGCTCACTGTGTATTTTAGGTAGCGGCTGTAATTTATCTGAGAAATTCAAAATATTGTGAATCATGTAATTCTAGTAACACCATTTTTTTTTTTTTGTGAATGAGAAGTATGGAGTTTGATAGCTTCTATTTCTCCTCATTTAACTAAATACTCCTTATCTAACTAAATATTTGTGGTACACAAAATGGAGATTGAGAACAAAATTTTAACTTTTCTTTCATTATTTCACAATGGTGTAAAGTATATAAAATAAAATTAAAAAAAAAAATCGTGTGCCATCTTTGTTGATCAATTTCATATTTCTTGAAAAAATTTTCGGTTTCAATTATTTATCTTCATTATTGCTAAATTTTGATTTTTTTTTAGGGTAAGAGTATTGTCTTTTTTTCAGGCCATTCAATTCATATTCCTTTTTTGTCCTTTTTTTTCTCCCCTTTAGAAGCTTCAAGTGTAACACGTGTTTATAAATTTCGGCTTTATTTCTAAATGGGTTTTCTGCCTATCCACGTATACCATTTTCCATTCATTTTTAAGTCAACAGCCACCTTCTTCCTTGAAGCTGTCCAGTTAATATTTTCTTTAAATTATTTTATTTATTTACTTAATTAAGGGCGAAAATCATATATAAGGGCTCCTACTATATATATAATCCCTTTTAGAATTATAGGAAAGATAAACGATATACACTAATTGTTGGAAACTTTGGTTAAATTTGATTATGATATACTAGGTATTATTCAATTTGAAAATGTGATCCAAGTTTTTCTGATAAAAAGACATAAGGATCTTGTAATTATCGAGATAATATATGTTTGAGACTTTGAGTCTTAATGAAGAGTGAGACTTAAATAAGAACTGAAAGAAAAATTACAATGTTGGAAAAATGAAATAAAAAGTTTTACTAATTTATTTGAATTACATATAGAATTAATTATGTGAAGTGTATCGAGGCTCTAGCTAGTGTGATCTTCATAGGAATTTACTTAAAATCATATAAACTTTATTTTATAATTTTATAGTTGCATCCAACTAAACCATTTCAGTAATGTTGCGTGCTCCTTTGAATTTTACCAAGTATTTGAAACAAGTTGAAAAGTGAATTTTTATTTACCTTTACCGATTAACATTGTACGGAGTATATTTTCCCTTGAGGGGTGTTTACTTTGGGTGATAGGATAGATAGATAAAAATAGTATAGGTTAATCCACCGTTTACTTTGATGGATTGATTACTTTTGAACTTGTTTGATCATCTAATCTTTCATATAATCAATCCTATGTTTTATCAATCTTTCCTATCACGCAAAGTAAACGCCCCCTGAGTGCATGAGAGTTATAATTTCCCTTTATGACATTGCAATATTTAAATCAGAAAAAATATGATGTTTTCAAGGGAAATAAATTTATTTTTAGTTGGAAATGACATCGAGAACTGAAAACCCTTACTACTATTTATGTTTGTCTCCTTATTAATCTCAAACCTTTTTAAATTCTTTCTTAGACAAAATTTTTATTAATATTTTACATTTTTAGATGAAATTATCAAGAAATGTAATATATCAAACTTATGTGCTTTTTGGATAGTGTCTACTTCATATACGTGACAGAAGAAAACATATAAAAGAAGAATGAAAAAAAAAAAAAAAGCAGCCAGAGCCAGTCCGATCCAATGTGTAAATTTATATACGACACTTGAATTTCCACAGTAGCAGTCTATCAAATTCAAAGTCGTTACATTTCAGGTAAATTTATTCATCCACCCTCCAGCTAACTAAATAAAAATTTAGTCAAATAATAAAATATTCACCCAAATCTCAGTGTATATATCTGCACACACTCACACACACACATATATATATCTATATATGATTATTAAAAATATTATTATGCATCACCACGCAAGTCAAAACTTTTCTTAGCTTCCTTGTCTAACATGATTACATTCTTAATTATTTACTATTTGCCTCACCTTTCTAGAAAAGGTCTTTGTATTTATCCGTTTTCATGTAGAAAGGTTAATAAATTATTTATTTATTTACTCTTATTAATTTATTAATGTAAGTTTAGTAGTATCTTTTAATCTCACGACACATTCGTGTTCACATGTATAACGATTGTGATCCTTTAATTTTAAATCACAACACGTAGATGATGATATTTATTCAAAGATTTTGTCATCTGTCTGATTTGCATATATATATATATATATATAGAGCGCGGATCAAATAATAATACTTTCTTAGTTGAGAAATAAGAACAAATCTAGACCCTTGATCCTTGTTGATCTACGGTCCAGATTTAACCGTGCATTTAATTACTCTAATTTATGCATTTAAATGCTAATGCATTAAGTTATTGTAGTTTATGCATTAAAATATTTATGCATTTAGTTTCTGCATTTTATGCATCTCCGATGTAATAAAAATGTATTGTTCTTACGTTCTCATATAAGATATGTTCTTACCAGATCCACTATATATATATATGAGATCAATATTTGTGTGCGGTTACGTTTTTTGTCCCTTAAATATTTATTTCTGAATTGTTGGAAAATTTTTGGCCAAAATGCATGTAAATTCCTGACCTTTTCTCAAATTCTGGTTTAATTCCAAACCTTTTAATTTTTGCAAAATAAATCTCCAACTTTCAATTTTGCTTAATGTTCTCCCGACGACGAATTTGGGTAAAATTCAAAGTGACGTGGCGTTCAAAACGAAGTCGTTTTGATTTTAAGAATTAAAAAATAAAACAAATTAAATTACACATCAACAATTAATGCCACATCATCATTTTCTTCCCCTTTGTCTCTCTCTCATATCTCTCTCTCTCTCCCTGCCGACTCTCAAGCTCTCTCTCTTTTCCATCTCTCCTGTCGGCCCTCCATCAACAATTAATGCCACCGCTGCTCTAGATCCAACCATCGTCGTGACCTCCGCCCAGCATCACCACCGGCCTTCTCTCTCACAACCGTGCGCTGGACCGCGTCGGAGTAGATGGAGGAAAGGGGTTGTGGCTGTCGTTTTTTGCACAGCAGCAGCAGCTTCGCCTTCCTTCATTTCCGGCGACGGTAATGTCGCGAACAGCAGCAACAGTTCGGAGCAGAGGCGCGGAGGCGCCAGATCTGCAGATTCCGGCGGCGGAAAAAACGGCTTCCATGGCTGCTGCTGAAGAGGAGATCCGTGCGGTGGCGCGAGCAGCGCGTTTCCGGCGACGACAACCAAGGACGAAGGAGGGCAGTGGCTCATCGTTGTCGCGTTCCCGGCGACGCACGGTGAAGCACCGGATCTGCTGCGGTGGCGAGCGAATGGAGGCGCCGGAGCACTGGTTCAATGCTCAGCAGCAGCAGCAGTTCGGGGTGGCTGATTGGTCGCGTTTTCCGGCGACTTGAGCGGGTATGGGCTGCAGCGGCTTTAGCACAATCGACGGCGGGGGCGACGGGAACCGAGGTCGGAGAGAGCAACACGTTTTCAGGCGCACGGCGGGGCTGCCCAGTCTTATTTCCGGCGACCCTTGGTGATAGGATTCCGGCAGCAGCCGTTTTCGGGAGATTAGAGAGAGAGAAAGATGTTAGAGATGATGAGGTGGCAGTAATTATAGATGTGTCATTTAATTATTTTTTTTTAAATTTAAAATCAAAACGACGTCGTTTTGAACGCCACGTCACTTTGAATTTAACCCAAATTCGTCGTCGGGAGAACATTAGGCAAATTTGAAAGGTGAAGATTTATATTGCAAAAATTAAAAGGTTTAGAATTAAACCAGAATTTGAGAAAAGGTCAGGAATTTATATGCATTTTGGCCAAAATTTTTCATAAATAAGTGAACATGGTCTGTATTTTATAGATTTCATAGATTCAAATGATACATATAAAAGATTATATGTGATACAATATGTGCATTGTAAAACATAAAAAATAAATAAATTTCCCTAGTAATCGTACCCCATACATATGTAATTAATTAGGGATTAATTGCATGTAAATACACAAACTTAGCGAATTTTGGTTTTTAATCCAATCTATTTTTTTGGCAAGAAAATACACAAACTTTGAGGGTTTAGTTTTTAGCCCAAATTCTTTTTTCGAAGGAATTATGTCATGTGTGTCGCCGGTTTTTCAAAATTATGTCGCGCGCCATGTGGTTAATTAGAAGCCACGTCAGATTAAACACATTGATTAAGTACCACACAAATAAAAATAAGCACCACGTAGGACATATATAATTTTTTCGGATAATGAATTCGAGCTAAAAACCACATCCTAACAAAGTACCTATATTTTATCGTCAAAGAATAAATTGAGTTAAAACCAAAAATTCGCCAATAATTTATGTATTTACAGTCAGTCAACCCTATAATTAGCGGTAGTTTCACATAAAAACTAATTTTCATGAGGAGTTAATCTAAGAGCTATGATTCTTTATATATACATTAATATAAACCCCATTTTATGTCCCAACTCCCAACATTTGAAGGTTTATATAATAGTATCCCAACATTTCAATTTTAACAAATTTTATCTCAACGTTTCAATTTGTTTATAATTGTGTCCCAACATTTTAATTTTTTTATAATTTTATCTCGATGATTGATTTGCGGTCACTTTTGCCTGCTAGCGTGTGGGACTTACTGAAACATGAATTTTCAAAAGAAAAAAAAAACATTAAAAACAAAATAATTAAACACCTCATTTAAACTCACTCTAGCTTTTCAACTTAATATCAAAACAACAAAAATAAGAAATTACTTAGCAATAGAAACGAGAGGGCAATAGAGAGAAGATAACTACCGATAAAACATATCAAGAGCAAACTCGCTAACCATGCACCAATTAGAAGAAGAATTTCTCATGTAAAAGCATACTGCATATGAAATTGTGAAATGAACATGATAATCAATCCATTTTTTTAATTTGAAAATCCACGTGCCATTGACGTTGGAGTCTCCAGCGAGATAGCATGCAAAAATGGTCGTAAATCGATCGTTGGTACATAATAGTAAAAAAAAATTAAAAAGTTGTGATACAATTGTAAAAAAATTGAAATGTTAGGACACAATTGTAAAAAGACTGAAACGTCGGGATATAATTTGTAAAAAATGAAGCGTTGGGATGCTATTGTAACAAAGAAGTAAACGTTGGGATACAATTTGTAAAAATTAAAACGTTGGGACGTTATTGTAAAATGTTTCAAACGTTAGGACATAAAATAGGGTTTCCCCTTTATTTTATCATACTGCTTAATTCCTTTTATATACAACAATGTTTATTCCATTATATTGCTTATTTATATATACATTAGGAAAATCGTAGATCATACAATAAGCAATGATTTAGATTAATTTCTAGTTAACCAATCAAGAAAAAATGGTTTTATTTGATCCTTATGTGTGTGTGTGTGTGTTTTTTATATGTATATAATTAACCACACACCTATTTAATTATTCTTGACTGACCTCCCAATTTGGATTTCTTTTTAATCTCTATGTATACAAGTTCAAATCGCTATAGAGAAATGACATCTATAGTTTACCCTATCCAATAATAGTTAATTGAATTTAACTTAGAAAATGACATGCATGCATGCACTTGATATGAACACAATTAATTTTTCAATAATATCCAATTTATATTAAATTACAATCCATCTTCTGTTCCCCTGTTTGGATCTCATGAGACATCCTAATCTTAATCTTTTATGGAAAAATGAGAAAGAATACGTAATACTTGTCGAAATTTCTACGATCCAACGATTAAATCTAATAAACTCGCAGTAAAAACGGGATTAAAATAGTTTTAAAGAGTAAATTAAACCCATAAACCGTCATTTATATTGAAATCCAGGATTTGCTTACGCAAAAACGTCACTTTCTTTGACACCTTATACGATTATTTAATTTAATTTTTCAACTCTATTTCTTAGGTGTTTATTAATACTCAACAAACTTTGAATAATAGTTTCTCCCTTCTTTCGCATTTTCCGTATTATGTATTGATGATGTATGAAATTTTTTATTTTATTTTTTTTAGAGAAGATGATGTATGAAATTTGAATGATTATCAATATGAGAACTTCCATTATGAAAAGAAAAGTTCGACTTTGCCAAATGTTTTGGCAGATGCTTGATTCTTAAGTTTCTACAAACGAAAATTAAAGATTTAAAGTAGTATATTGTTTTTTATTAATGTCCTAAGTTTATTTAATGAAAGATATAGGGTTGGTGCATATAAAAAGCAATTCTAGTGTAAGAAATGAGAATCAATCTGGACAATTGAACTTGACTTAATAATGGATGACCAAAATTGATTTATGCACTAAATAATGCATTTTATGTAAAATTACAATGCATCGTCATGATAATACATTTTATTGATTACTATAATGTATTGCTATGATAATGCATTTTATGTACAACTATCATGCATCGATTTATAATAATTGTAGAACATACAAAGAACAATTGTCCAAATTGCTTCTCATTAACACATGAATACCTTACCTAGTGTGATTCACAAATAATTGAGTTGTCCGAGAAAAAAAATGATAAATGAATTGATCATTTATCGAATTATAAATAAGCCTCAACACTAGCTAAAGAATAAAATATACAATGTATTCCGATTCCTAAGTTGGTGAATTAGTTACGTCAAAATAGTGATTATACAAGCTAATTACGTGTATGGCTGGCTGCATGGGGACATTATACGTGAAGGGTGATTCATACCATAATTAAAAAAAAATAATAAAGGTAATTATTTATGTATATATTAATATACAGATGTTTATAGCTTAGGAAACCACGTTGTAGGTTGAAATAACTTTTCTAGCAAACAAATTAAGGTCTGAAGTTTTCAACAACATGCATGGCTTGCGACATGAACTGTAATTAGTTGGAAATTAATATAACATTAAACTATGATATGTAATGTAAGGTGGGTCGAAATTTCCGATTTATTATTCAAATTAATAAGATTGGTTTAAATTACGATTGACTGGAAAATACTAGAAAATCACAATGTAGTAAAACTTTTCTAATTATGTAATTTGAATTTTTAATTTTCTATTCAGGGACTTACATTTTAATTAAATATAATACATAATTATTTATTTTCATGATAACATAACATGATCGTCTTACAATATTCAGGACGTTTATAACTTAGAATAATATTATTTGCCAATCATAAAATATCTATGTAAGGCTTACATATGATTTTTATTTATTTTTATATTCTTCTGGAAATTTTAACCTTTACTATGCAAAACTTATGGATGACTATTGGTATTATATACTTCCTCCGTCCACGATATAAAGTCTTAATGTGTGTTGGACAGGAGATTAAGAAAGTTGTTGTAGTTATTGTGGATGGAATAAAAATACAATTTGAATGGTAGTGTTAAAGGTACAATTTGTGGGATAAAAGTACAATTTGTAGGAATAAAGGTACAATAAAGTATAATTTGTAAGAATAAAGATACAATTTGTAAGGGTCTGTCAATGGCAAAAATAGATAAATATAGGAGAGGGATGGTGTGATAATACAAAACGTAGAGTATGATTTTTTTTGTGGACAAAAATAAATAAATAAATAGGACTTTATATTGGACGGAGGGAGTAATATATATACTTAACGATTTGCTTACATATTTATTTGCATGATTTTTAGAGTACTATACGTCATACGTGTATCAAACGTTATTTTTTTCTTGTAATAAAGGAAGATGCAGCTCTACTTGTAGGAGCCTTCATTTTTTATTTTTTTTTTATTTTAGGAGTCTTTATTTTTTTTTTAAGTTTATAAGTTATAAATAATGATAATAATTTTTTTTTTTTTTTGAATAATACTTGAAATTTTTATCGATAAGATGAAGCAATGGAGAGAAAAGAAAGAGCTATGCATATAATGGCCCAAAAAATAATTGCAAAAATATTTTTTTCTCAATACCTTACAAATATTATGGTTAGAATTGGGCTTGTCCGAGCGGCCCTAAACGAACGCACTGCTTGATACTGTGATATAACGAACAAAATAGTATAGGATTCATCTTGATGAGGGGTAGCAGAAGCTGATGATTACTATAACATAACTCATAAATTATACACAACGTCATATAAAAAACTTGATTTCTATCTAGTGCACCTCATGTTTTGACAAAAATACTTATCAAAAATTTATTTTCTCTTTTTAATTTTATTATAAACTACTCATTTATTAACTTATGTATCGCAACCTCTAAGACTAAGTTGGGATGGATGGAGTACAATATTTGTGGTAATTCCAGGTTGAAAATACAAAGGAATATATGATAACAATAAATCATAATATAATTGTAGTGGACAATTCGTCTATCTACAAAGTCCAATAAATTCTCCATTTAGCTCGTTTAGCCCGACGCACCAGACATGTCTGCCCAATTTGAAATAAATAGAATTATTGGCCTATGAAACCTATATCCGGATATAGGGGTGTCCATCCTATGTGGCGATGAATAGTGCCTCATTTGGAGTTTCTCATGTATGCTTTAAGGGAGCCCGCAAATGCATGGTGCCACGGGAGCCTAGATGCTAGCAAGCCCTGCATTGGCATCATGCCCTAATCTGCCGTTACGTGAAATTTTAGAATATAAGCTTCAAAAATAAATGAAAAAGAAATTAAATGGTTTATGACACAACCAGAGTTCTGCACGAATTACGAGGTCACATCTATTTAGCACTGTATGTTACCGTTGGCAACGTTATGTGATAAATTAATAGCTTATGATATTTTTAAATAATAAAAATCCTGAAAAAATAAGTTATAAATTTATGTTTTAATACTATTTTTATATTTCATCATCCTCCCATCCTATTTAAATATTTAGTTTTAATAACTAATAACTACATTAATGAATTATTGTTCATATTTAAATATCTCAATTTTGATAAAACATAATTTACTTTTTATCCAATAATTAAACATAATATTGCTATTAATTAATATTTTTGAAATTCACATCAAATGGCTCTATTCATTAGAGTAAACCTCACCATATAAAAAAAATGAGTGAGCTTTTAATTATTTAATTTTATAACATTATTTTATGAATAATAAAACAAAAAAATGAGGTAATAAAAATAAATGGAAAGGGCTCAAGTCTCAACTTTACTGCATCCATGTAAGAGGTGGTAGTATTAAGGTTAATATTGGCAACATTGTAGGGATATGAAATTTCAAATATAAATATATATAGGAATGTATACGAATCAAATAATTTTGGTACGGTTCGGTATTCGATTCAAATTTTAGATATTCAAATTCGAAAATTTATGGTTCAAATACAAATACAAATATTTTTTTTATTCAATTAGTTATCAAATACGAATTCAAAATCATGATATTCGCTTTGGTATTCGAAAATATTCGAATATATATGGAGTGGATCGGATGAGAACGCATCTTTATATGAGAACGTGAGAACAATGCATCTTTATTACATCAGAAATGCATAAAATGCAGAAGCTAAATGCATAAATATTTTAATACATAAACTACAATAACTTAATGCCTTAACATTAAAATGCATAAATTACAGTAACTAAATGCACGGTTAAATCTGGACCGTAGATCAATAAAGATCAAGGGTCAGATTTGTTCTTATTTCTCCTCTAAAAAAGTGCTTTTATTTGATTTGCGATATATATATATAGAGGATGGTTATACAAGAAATATTTTTCCTTGTGTTAAGTAGAAATAAATATAGACCATAGATCTCAAAGATTTGGAGGGTGATGATAAATTTAAAATTAATACGCAAATTATTGTGGTAAATATTAGGAGGACTTCATGGTAATTAACAAAGCCACAAATACGCATTCTTTATCAATATATATCTTTACAAGATTTTATTTTATCAAATTGGTTATGTATATCTGGTTCCTTTTACATTTTTTTTTAAATTATTCCATATTTCAATATATTCAGCATGGTTTACATAATTGTTTTTTCTTTTGCTTTATTGTATTTTCTTGATTAAATTAATGCGTATTAATTTATAATTTTATTACCATCAGTTATTGCTTAATAACGCATATAACTACTTTATAATTCATATTTAATTGAATATTGTTTATTGTTTTTCAGTTAATCCTTTAATGCATATATTGTTTATTATGTCATTGTTTTTTTTTTTTTTATTAACTATTGCATTTTAACTAATATTTGAATGCATATTGTTTATTATGTTATTGTTTTTTTTGTATTAACTATTGCATTTAATTAATATTTAAAAACAATTATGTCATTGCATTTTAATTAATATTTAAATGCATATACTGCTTGTTATTTTTCAATTAATCGTTTAATGCATATTATTTATTATGTCATTGTTTTTTTTTATCAACTATTGCATTTTAATTAAAATGTTATTGCATATTTGGCGTATATTATTTTAATGATAATGAAGCAAGAAATAAAGGGTGAATAGTACTCATGACTTGTTCTATAAAAAATCATAAATTTTTTTAGAACTCTATTGCGCTAAAATAAATCATAAAGCTTTAAAGGAAAACCAATAAAAAAAAAGACTAAAATACGCATTATTTTTTTTAATGCAGCGCACTAACCTTTATTAACTTCCATATCCCACAAATTTAGGAATTTATTATTTATAATATGGGGTAAAATACGCATTTAACCTTTAAATATTAATTTAGGCAGAAATTCTACTAAAAATCATCCCATTGATCTAGGCCGTTAAGCTAACAAAATCGACGTCTGAGATTTATTTTTAGTTAACACGTACAAATTTATTTCTATTTGATCTCTTCCCTATATATATATATATATATATATATATATAACTAGACTAAAAAATTAAAATAAACAATAGAAGGAAATTTCATTTCAAATATTGTTTTAGAAATTTTTCCTTCACAATCGTGTATCGAATAGTCTAATAAATAAGGAAATTTCAAATCAAATATTCGAATTGTATTATTTATAATACACTTAAAAAAATTGAATCGAATAATTTTGAATATTCGTGAATAATAGTTCAAATTGAATACGAATAAAAAATAAGATTCGAAATCGAATCGAATACTGAATCAAATATGCAATTATATTTTCTAATACGAATCGAATACGGTGATATTCGTTTCGATTCGATTGGTATACATCCCTTAATATATAGTTTGCTTTGATTGCATGTTAATTTTGTTAAATTTTTAATTTTTATTATATATGCGCTTTAAGCTCAGTTAATTAGTCTCATATCGTCCGGTTGATGTAATTGAAGCTCAATTAGTCACAAATTGAGTTTCTATGTCGGATTGATTCAATAAGTGGTCGCTAATTGATATTATGATGATGATTAGTTCCACTAATTGAACACTGATTTTGTTAATTCGTGTTAATTTATCGAAGGGAAATGATAATTTAACATAATGTCCTAGACATAATCGGTTTATTTTGGCCATATATTTTAAAAACCGATTTTTCCAAAACCAGTTCCTTCATTTCCGATTTTCTGGTTTACACATTTCTCTAATTTACCCTTATGTAATTTAAGAATGTTTTAATTATCATCATAATCTTAATTAGGTATATATAATTTGATCCCTTAAAATTAGGTAACCAAATAAGCTCCCAAAATTGACATAATCTTGTTTCCCCTTTTTTTCTACGATTTATTGAATTTTTTGAGTTATTTTTCATTTTTTTCATATTCTTTATCTTTTTTCCTCCTTATGTTTATCTATATTTTTTTTGATATAAATACATATTTGTTTTAAACGGAAAAAAAAAATTATAATTCAATATAATTCACTATATTTTTTTTATAAATGACACTATAAAGCCAATATATTTAATTAGCCTATACGCATATTTTATTCAATAATATTGTGCTTTAATATGATTATTATATTTTGAGCTTGGAAAAAAAATATTAGAGATTGTAGGAATTTAATATGGAAATTATTGTATAATATATTACATAAAAATCTTTGTGATTTCAAATCTTAGGATAAAATAACTTTTATCTTTTGATATCTTTAATTATTTTTTAGAGATATATTTTCATATCTATTATTATTCTCATAATATCTTTAATTATTTTTGAGAGATATATTTTCGTATCTATTATTATTCTCATAATATCTTTAAAATCTTTGCATTTTCAGATCTTGTTTAGATATATATGACAATGGATCATATAAATATGGTATCATATACATAATAAACATACTAAAATAATAAAAATAAATAAAAAAATCTGAAAAAAATAACATAATAAATTAAAAAATAAAAAGGGAATTTATAAGAATTTTTAATATATTGTTACTAACTAGGATCGAACTCGAGACATCAAATCATAATATAGAGTACTTTGCCATTGAGGTAAATGGAAGCCCGCAAAATATGTTGACAAGTAATTGTACTTAAATATAGGAATGAGTGACGATATAATTAAAAAAAATTATAAAAGTAAACTAATAGATAAAATTCACTTAGAAAAATCAATTCCTTTTAAATTTAAATAATAGATTAAATTCACTTATTTTATATTGAAGTGGTGAAAATTTGTTGTAGCATATGATCAATTAACTTATCATAAGGTTAATCGGTGAAAATTTGATTATTTCACTAACAATATAGTTTATCGGTGAGAAGTTGCTCTAGTATAAGCTCAATTCACTTGTAATATAGTTAATCGGTGAGAATTTGATGGATCCACTAATAATATTGTTAATCAATGACAATTTGATGTAGTATATGATCAATTAACTGATCAGAATGTTAATCGGTGAAAATTTGGTCATTTCACTAACAATATAGTTTATCAGTGAGAAGTTGCTCTAGTATAAGCCCAATTCACTTGTAATATAGTAGTTACTTAATCGGTGAAATTTGATGGATCCACTAATAATATTGTTGATCAACGAGAATTTGATGTATCCACTAATAATATTGTTGATCAACGAGTATTTGATGTAGTATATGATCAATTAACTCATCAGAATGTTAATCGGTGAATGTTGGGAAAATTATGAAGTTTTGATTTAATACCAAAACCCAACTGATTCTCCAACCGAATAGATGATCGCTTCAACCTAAGTAGTGTTTTCCAGCTTGCCTGTTTGAGCTCTAGATTTTCTAGGTTTACAGGTTCAGGAAGCGGAAGACAGCGGAAGCAAAAGGCAGCAGACAACCCAGCTGTGTTTACAGCAGAAGTCAGCTATCATCTGAGTTTTCCAGCTGAGCTGAGCTCAAAACGGAGCAGGATCTAGCTGAAGATTAATCGAGCTGAGTTCAAGACAGCTGGTCCAGCTGTACAGAACAAAGGGAACTAACTCTGAAGATATCACTTCAAGTCAGTTTGCACAATCCAGCTCTGATTCTGAAAGCCAGCTCCAGAGACAGAAGATCCCGATGTCAGAGGAAGTCAACTTGCCTCGACCAATGAGGGATTGCCGAATCAGCATCCTAGACTTCAGAACCTAGGATGTGACACAAATGAAGACAGGTGCAGAATCGCCCAACGACAGATATCGAATTTAAGAAGAGTAGGTAAGATTCAAACGGCTCTTCCAACGGCTAGTCTTGAATCTTTACCTATATAAACCCGTCTTCAACCTCAGGATCAACAACGAAAAACTCTCTACAAGCTTTCATTCTCTGAAAAATCTCAAAGCCTTCAAAAGCTCTCAAGCAGTTCTACATAGTTCAAAGAACACTTTATCTTAAAGTGTTTCTATTCCAGAAACTGCTTAGTTTTTCGTCTGATCCCTAGGCAGAATTTATTGTGTATCTTACGCCTAGATCTTGAACGAGTTCATCTAACTCTAAAGTTCTTAATTGTAAGAACACGTTCATAGTTGGAACCCCAAACCAAATCTCTCTTTACCCAGAAAGGTTAGGTCAAGGTTACGCTTGCTTGAAGTGAAAAATTCAAGTGTCTGCAAGGTTTTTTCAGTACCCGTAACCTGGAAGGTTAGGCTTGACAGTGCCCGAAAACTGTTGGAACACAGCTCGGGTTAGAGTTGTGAAGTTGTTTGGTACTTGGAAACCAAGTGGTAGTGAATTACCAGTGAATCTGGTTGTGGACGTATGAGGTGTTACTCCGAACCACGTAAAAATCTCGTGTTCTTTAAATTCTCTTTATCTTCAGTTTTAATACTAACTTTATCATCTCATTGCATATTTTATTAAAACTGCATACACAGCTGCTCTCCAAAGACAGCTGTGTCTTTCTGAAAGTTGCACAACTTGACTAAGCCGAAAACGTAAAGATAATCTTTTCAAGTTGAGTTTTTCTAACCAACCGAGCTAAGTTTTCAAACCACCACATTCCGCACCGACAACTGAGTTATTTGCCCAGCTGACTCTCCTCAGCTGGATTCATAACTGAGCTCACCAACTCTGTTTTAAACTTGCAAAAGTTTTCAGAACTTTATCTTTGGTGTATTCACCCCCTCTCTACACCAAAGACCCAGCTCAGGGACCATCAATTGGTATCAGAGCAGTGGTTCAAAAAACCGCTGGTTCTGAATCAAGAGATTTGTCTTGATAATCTGTCAGTGGTCAACTGAACAAATCCTCTTTATTGAAAAACTCATATTATAACATTCTGTGCATATTTTTATGGATTCTTATCTTAACAGGAATCTTCCTACCTTCTCGGTCGATGATTACGCAATCTGGAAGGTCAGATTAAAAAGCTTTCTCTGTGCGCATCATGACATGATGTGGGACGTCATCACAGACGGAGCCATCATTATCTACAAACAAGGAAACGAGCTTGTTCCAGCTCAAGATGGTGGACAACCAACATATCAGCCTATTCCCAAGCCAAAGAGTGAGCATACATCAGAAGAAAGGAAGCAAGCTGGACTAGACAGCTTTGCGAGGAACACCATCTCATCAACAGTCTCCAACGCCTACCTCAGCAAAATCATCAACTGCGAAACCGCAAAGGAGATGTGGGAAACCCTGGCCAAGCTATGCAAAGGGTCTGAGGAGATTAAAGAAAATAAATTCACAATCGACTGCCAGAAGTTTGATAACTTCAAGCAGACTGTCAACGAGTCCATCGAAGGGATGGAACTCAGATTCTCCAATATAGTGGTAGAAATAGAAACTATCAGAACTGGGAAATACACCAAGCGAGAAAAAAAATCTAAAAGACCTTTCAGCACTCTCAGCTGAATGGAACACATATAAGGTGGTGCACCAAAGTCGAAGTGACTTGGGCGATCTTTCAACTGAAAGATTATTCTCCCTGCTCAAAGCCAACGAATACAACTTGAAGATTACCATGAAAGAATCTTCAAGCAATCAGAATGATGGAGAGCTGACACCTGCGCCAAAGGAGATTGCGTTCAGAGCCAACTCTGAAAAATCCTCATACATGCAGACATCCGAGTCCTCAAAGAAGGACAAGAAGGATATGAGCAAGGAAGAGCTACTTGAAGAAATAGCCATGCTGGTCAAAAACTACAACAGACTCAACACCAGCAAGGGCAAGTACAAGAAGTTCGCAAGAACTTACAGAGACAAGTACGCAGCAGCTGATGAGAAGTCAGCTAACAAACGAACAGAAGAATGATGTTTCAACTGCAAGGAACCAGGACACTACCGGCTAGACTGTCCGAAGCTATCTAAGAAAGATAAAGACCAACTGAAAGTAAAGGCAGCTGACAGAAGGAGAGCCTACATCGCAGACGAGGAGTCAGAGTGCAACAAAATGGAAGATCACATGCCATTTTCAGACTCAGAAGAAGAAGCATTGATGGCTCATAATGAACCTGATTGGGATACATGCTTCATGGGACAAACAGACGGCATCGATGAAGATGAGGTAATGTCTAGAACTCAAAATCTTTCTAACCTCTCACCATCACACGAACACTCTATACAGGTTTCAGAATCAGGGTTACCTGATTGGAGTCTAGTAGAGAAGGTTATGAACGATTCCAAGGAGCTTCAAGAAATCCTTGACGTCGTAATGTGTGAGAATGCCGAGCTAAAGGTGGAACTGGAAAGGAAAATGGTATCAGAAGCAACTGATACATCACAGATCCAAAAGGAAGTCGTTTCACTAAAAGACAAAATAGTGAAACAAGATCAGCTGATGAAGGACTTCTACTATGAAAAAAAACAGCTGATGGAAGATTTGGAAAAGGCCACAGCTGAAGTTGAAAAGAAGTCAGCTGAGATCATCGAGCTGAAAAGTACCGAAGAGATACTGTCTAAGAAGATAGTAGCTCTCATCAAAGCCACATCAACAATGGACGAGATTATAAGTGCACAACGTCCAGCAGCACTCAAAGCGGGACTGGGATACAATGAATCAAAGGATGCCACAAACATTGCCTCCACGAGTAGAACAAAGGTAATGTTTGTACGAGCAAAAGAGAACCAAATTCCAGCAACCCAGCAACAACCATTGAGGACACAGCAGGCATCAAGAAGACCAGCTGTGAGACATCCTCAAGCTCCATCAAGGATACAGCAGGCATCAAGAAGGCCAGCTGTGAGACAACCTCAAGCTCAAAACAGACAGCAAAGTGCTCAACCTCAACAAAGACAACAGACTGGACATTACAGATACCAGCAACAGCAACAGCACGTCGAAAGATATCAACCGAGATATCAGAGGAGATATCCAGCTAGATATCACTCATATGATCACCAGCTGGAGAACCAATTCCAGCCAAGGTATCACAAGAGACAGCAGAGACAAAGGAACGTCTCAGCTGAGTACTCAGCAGGATACCAAAAGAGACCAAGACATCAAGCCGGGAAGATACAGAGATCAAGACCTCACCAGCAACAACGGAAGAATACAATGAATGTGTATATCGACTCAGCTAGAAGAATTATCAGATCAAATGACCCAATTCGAGTCATCAAGCAGATCTGGGTCGTTAAAGGATCTCTGTCTAACCCACAAGGACCCAATTAAAACTGGGTACCTAAATTTTGATCTTTTGTATAGGTTGCAAGGGATCAACGCATCATTGAGGAATCGATGAGAACGCTGTGGTACTTGGACAGTGGATGCTCCAAGCACATGACGCACTTAAAGCATCTACTCCAGGAATATATCGAGCGTCCAGGCCCTCAAGTAACATTTGGTGACAACTCCAAAGGCCTAACCAAAGGTTATGATACATTTAAAACTAAAAATGTTATGATCCCAAATGTTTCTTATGTACAAGGACTGCAACATAACTTGCTTTCCATTAGTCAATTCTGCGACAACAGTTTTTCTGTCAAGTTTGATGCACAGGGATGCACAGTGAAGCACAGGGAAACCAAGCAGATACTACTAAGAGGGAAAATAGAAGGAAACATGTATTTCGCTGACTGGAACAGCAGCCCTCCGGAGACTTGTCTTGTATCGAAAAGCAGCAATGAAGTCAGCTGGCTGTGGCACAGACGGCTGAACCATCTTAACTTCAAGACAATCAACAAACTGGCTAGGAACCAGCTCGCTAATGGAATTCCAGATCAAGTATATGACAAAATTCATATGTGCAGTGCGTGTCAACAAGGAAAACAAACAAGAATTTCATTCTCTCTCAAGCCAGTTCAGTCAACTGATCGAGTACTTCAACTCCTTCATATGGATCTTTTTGGACCAGTTACTCCAGCAAGCTTCAATGGCAGAAAATATACTCTGGTCGTAGTGGATGACTTCTCAAGATTCACATGGGTGTCATTCCTGTACCAGAAGAGCGAAACAAGGACAAAGCTGCCAATCCTGCTGGAAAGATTGTCAACTCATAAGGAGTGCAAGATAATGTCAATAAGATCAGATCGAGGAACAGAGTTTCTGAATGAAACTATTTATGAATACTGCGAGAAGAACAGAGTTTAACATCAAATCTCAGCAGCACGCACACATCAGCAAAATGGTGTAGCAGAAAGAAGAAACTGAACACTCAAAGAAGCAGCTACCTCAATGCTTTCCAGCTCTGCCATTCCAAAGAAGTTCTGGGCCGAAGCAATCAACACAGCTTGCTTCACTCAGAATCGCTCCCTACTCACATCAAGGCAAGGAAAGACGCCGTATGAGCTATGGAACAACAGAACACCATACATTGGATATTTCAAGGTCTTTGGATCCAAATGTCATATCCTAAACAATGGAAAAACACAGCTCAAGACGTTCGACGCGAAGACTGACCGAGGAGTATTCCTTGGTTATTCTGCTGTTAGTAAAGCATATAGAGTCTTCAACAGAAGAACTCAAACGGTCGAAGTAACTCCACATATTACCTTTGATGAATCATCATTCGAATATAGAGACTCCATCAAACGAAGAAATGAATGAGAATCTTCAAGGCAGACTCAGACAAGAGCTCAAGAAAATCGAATAAGGAATCTGGCCGAATCATTAATTTGGGATGATGAGCCAAAAGAGGAACTTCAAATCAATCAGGAAGTTCCACCAGCTGGAAATCAAGAGGAACCTCCAACGCCAAATCGAGGGGAAATGTCATCAGCTGGAAATCCAGACACATCTGAATCCTCAGCA
The DNA here is from genome assembly GCA_031470985.1 of Agastache rugosa. Classification (NCBI taxonomy): domain Eukaryota; kingdom Viridiplantae; phylum Streptophyta; class Magnoliopsida; order Lamiales; family Lamiaceae; genus Agastache; species Agastache rugosa. Next base: position 22,705,809 of record CM062607.1, read on the forward strand.
GAGCATCTACAGAAGTCACATCAACACTCAATCCAAAGAGAGAGTCATTCTCAAGACTTAACTCCAGAACAACTCCAAGCCAGACGAAATCTTGCCACTTCTAGCATCAATCAGCTAGAAGAAGAAATTCGTAAAAGAAGAAGATGGATTGAAGATCATCCATCATCAGCAATCATTGGAGAACCATCTGACCAAGTCAAAACCAGAAGCTTAGCTGCTCAAGTTTCTTTGGATCATCAAGAAGCAGCTGACACAGCTCAACTCTCAGTAGAGCTAGAACTGACAGTCTATGATGAAGACACGTCTCTAATGGCGTGTTACGTAGTTCAAGTTTCGGAGCCACAATCAATTCTCGAAGCTTTAAAGAGCATGCCCTGGACAAATGCCATGCAGGAAGAGCTGAATGAATTCCTCAGAAATTGTATCTGGGAATTGGTCGACAGACCTGAAGGAGTCAAAGTCATAGGACTTAAATGGATATTCAAGAACAAACTGGATACCCTTGGAGTCATCATCAGAAACAAAGCTCGACTGGTTGCCAAGGGATACACCTAGCAAGAAGGAATTGACTTCGAAGAATCATTTGCTCCAGTAGCGCCAATCAGACTCTTTCTCGCTTATGCAACACATCACAAATTCAAGGTCTATCAAATGGATGTGAAGTGTGCATTCTTAAATGGAGAAATCAAAGAAGATGTCTATGTTGATCAATCTCCAGGATTTGAAGTAGAAGGAAATAAAGTCTACAAGCTAAAGAAGGCGCTTTATGGGTTGAAGCAAGCACCTCGAGCTTGGTACGATACTCTATCAAACTTCCTTGTATCCAAAGGATTCAGGAAGAGATCAGTAGATAGAACTCTCTTCACCATCAAGTCAGGAGAAGACATCCTAGTTGTTCAAATCTATGTAGACGACATCATCTTCGGATCAAGATCAACATTCTTATGCCAAAGATTTGGAGAGATGATGTCAGAACAGTTCCAAATGTCTATGATGGGAGAAATGAGCTTCTTCCTAGGACTTCAAGTCAAGCAATCAGCATAAGGAATTTTTATAAATCAATCCAAGCACGTGAAAGACTTGATCGCCAAGTATGGAGTTCAATCCAGCAGAACTGTAAAGATTCCGATGAACACCAACTGGAAGATTGAACCTGGAACTGAAGGAAACTCAGTGAATTCCAGCAAATACAGAGGGATAATCGGTTCCCTGTTGTATCTAACAGCGAGTCGTCCAGATATCTCTTTCGCCGTCGGAGTGTGTGCCAGATTTCAAGTTGATCCAAAGGAAGCACACATGCAAGCAGCCAAGAACATTCTCAAATATCTCAAAGGAACTCAGAATGTTGGATTGTGGTACCCAGCTGAAGACAATTTACAGCTGACTGGATATTCAGACACAGACTTCGCTGGAGATCAGCTGGACAGAAAATCAACTTTAGGAACTTGTCAGTTCCTAGGAAGTAAGTTGATTTCATGGTTTTCAAAGAAGCAAACGTGCGTCGCAACCTCCACAACTGAAGCAGAATATATGGCAGCTGGAAGCTGCTGCTCACAAATTCTCTGGCTGAAACATCAGCTGGATGACTATGAAGTGATAACTGGACAAGTTTCAATTTTCTGTGATAGCTCAAGTGCGATTGCTATATCAGAGAATCCAGTACATCACACAAGATGCAAACATGTGGACGTACGTCATCATTTTATCAGAGATCACGTGAAAAGAAGGATGTGATTGTTGAGAAAATTCACACAGACATACAGCGGGCTGATATACTCACAAAGCCGCTGATAGAAACAAGATTCAAAATGCTGTGCGGATTACTTGGATTACTCAACCCAGACGATGCTTCACCCAGCTGAATGGAAGCAGACCCAGCTGAATGGAAGTAGACCCAGCCAAATGGAAGCAGACAGCTGGAATTCAGAATCAACATCACTGGTAACAGCCGAGAAAGAATCAAGCTCAGCCAGATGCCTAAGTTGAAGGATTATTCAGCTGAGGGGGAACCAGCTGGAAAAACGATCACTCAGCACAAATACTTAACCGAGGTATCAGCTGACTATAATGCTCAGCTGAGAGGTTTGCAACATCATTAACTACACCTACTCACTCTGCTTTTAGTCAAATCATATCTTGTCATTTCTAATCAAACCTAATTAAAAAGTCTGCAAAGAACTGAAACACGGGAGTTTCGAGGAAAAAGTCAAAACGCCCCAACCGTCCCCTCTCGCGCATTAACTCGAAACTGACATGACGCAAGAATTACTCCCAATCGTAGATCTTCTTATCAAACTATAAATCTTGATCGTCCATTCATCAAGAAAATTGATATAAATATGATAGAAGAGATACGCAAAATTTTGCATAATCCCTAAAAAGTCTTTCGGCACTCTTTCTTCTTCCTTCAATTGGTATTATTTGTTCTACTAACAAAAGTTGCAGAAGAAGAACATGGAATCTAGAAAGATATCTCCAGAAGCCAATCAAACATGAAGAATCTGTCAAAGCTTTAAGATGAGAGTTGCTTAGCTCTCAGGAACCTCAAGAAGACGGAGTTCCAGGAGAAGGTGAAGCCCATCGACAGATCCGGTCTAATACCGTGGGGGATTGCAAAGCTCAAGAACATTCAACAGGAAGCTGCAGAAATCTTCCTGGGAATGTCAAAGGAAAAAGGCCTTCACTGCCCCACTGTTTCTCTTAAAATAAAAGAGAAAACGAGACATACAACTCCCTGGGATGTGAAAATCAACATCAACAGAACTGGACGAGATGTTGATAAAGACGGAGTCTTTAAGAGCAGTTATGTCAAAGCTCTTGCTCCGCCACAGGAGGCACAGAAAAATATGCAGGAGACAAAGCAACATGCATCTACTTCCTTCCCAGCTGGGAATCGGAAACAACTTGAGGAGACAAAACAAGCTGAAGCACCGTCTTCAAACAGAAGACTCAAGTCAAAGGTGCTCGACGGGCCACTTAAGCCAGCTAACATTAAGAGAGAATTCGTAATTACTCTCCGAGGAGCAGAAGGCCCACAAGCGGTGGTTTCTTACGGTGGAGAAGAAGTTCATGCGCCTGCGTGAACATCGTCATCATCAAAGCCGCAACGACGTATTCCAGCTGGTCAACTAAGCTTAAACCCCACGACAGATGGAATACTTCAACCGCCTTCTCCTTAATTTTCTTCAGCTCAACAGGGACACCAGCTTGGAGATCTACTCATGGAAGTTGGAGCTCAAGCCCCTGCACCAAGCTCAAGTGGAAAACATCATCCAACCAATGATCACTTGCAGCTGAATGATGAAAACATGAGCTGAACCCAATACCCACCTCTTCAGAAGTGAAAGGGGAATACTCGAGTCCCTCAAGTGCTGAATCAGAATTTCTCATTCAATCTAATGAAGTCTGAAGAAGCAAAATTGCAAGGAATGAAGTTGTGCCCTACTCAGAAGATGTCATCTCTAGTGCCAACTCATACCTCCAAGCACTCAGCTGGACCGCCACAGCTGAAACAAGCCAAGGACGCTGTGTCTGCAATCACAGCTGAGGCTTATGCTATTGAAGAAGAGCCAGCTAATGCAACAGCTGAGCCACCGAGACTCCAGACCTCGCTGCTCAGAGCTAAAAACCACAGTATTGCCAATCTAAGACATCGCAACAGCTGATGTTGTCTAATTTTCACCTTGATTGATCATGCCAAAAAGGGGGAAGAGAATGAGACAAAGAAGGCAAACTGCTGAGCTAAAGGAACCAGCTGAGCTAGAGGAACCAGATGAATCAGCTGAAGAAGAAACGAGTCAAAAGAAAGAAGCAGCGGATGCAGAAGAGAAGACCCAGCCAACTGGGATTGAAGACTGAAGAATTTTTTTTTCTTTCTTTCTTTTTCCTGTTTTATGATGTAATTTTTTTTACATTAATAAAACACAATTTTCTCTGCGTCATAAGTTGTCTCAGTTAGGTTTTGGCATCATCAAAAAGGAGGAAATTGTTGGGAAAATTATGAAGTTTTGATTTAATACCAAAACCCCACTGATTCTCCAACCGAATAGATGATCGCTTCAACCTAAGTAGTGTTTTCCAGCTCGCCTGTTTGAGCTCTAGATTTTCTAGGTTTACAGGTTCAGGAAGCGGAAGACAGCGGAAGCAGAAGGCAGACAACCCACCGTGTTTACGGCGAGGTCGCCTATCACCGAGTTTTCCACCGAGCCGAGTTCAAAACGGAGCACGATCCAGCTGAAGATTAATCGAGCTGAGTTCAAGACAATGTCCAACAGACAGAACAAAGGGAACTAACTCTGAAGACATCACTTCAAGTCAGTTTGCCCAATCCAGCTCTGATTCTGAAAGCCAGCTCCAGAGGCAGAAGATCCCGGTGTCAGAGGAAGTCAACTTGCCTCGACCAATGAGGAATTGCCGAATCAGCATCCTAGACTTCAGATTCTAGGATGTGACACAAATGAAGACAGGTGCAGAATCGCCCAACGGCAGATATCGAATTTAAGAAGAGTAGGTAAGATTCAAACGGCTCTTCCAACGGCTAGTCTTGAATCTTTACCTATATAAACCCGTCTTCAACCTCAGGATCAACAACGAAAAACTCTATACAAGCTTTCATTCTCTGAAAAATCTCAAAGCCTTCAAAAGCTCTCAAGCAGTTCTACATAGTTCAAAGAACACTTTATCTTAAAGTGTTTCTATTCCAGAAACTGCTTAGTTTTTCGTCTGATCCCTAGGCAGAATTTATTGTGTATCTTACGCCTAGATCTTGAACGAGTTCATCTAACTCTAAAGTTCTTAATTGTAAGAACTCGTTCATAGTTGGAACCCCAAACCAAATCTCTCTTTACCCAGAAAGGTTAGGTCAAGGTTACGCTTGCTTGAAGCGAGAAATTCAAGTGTCTGTAAGGTTTTTTCAATACCCGTAAACTGGAAGGTTAGGCTTGACAGTGCCCACAAACTGTTGGAACACAGCTCGGGTTAGAGTTGTGAAGTTGCTTGGTACTTGGAAACCAAGTGGTAGTGAATTACCAGTGAATCTGGTCGTGGACGTAGGAGGTGTTACTCCGAACCACGTAAAAATCTCGTGTTCTTTAAATTCTCTTTATCTTCAGTTTTAATACTAACTTTATCATCTCATTGCATATTTTATTAAAACTGCATACACAGCTGCTCTCCAAAGACAGCTGTGTCTTTCTGAAAGTTTCACAACTTGACTAAGCCGAAAACGTAAAGATAATCTTTTGAAGCTGAGTTTTTCTAACCAACTGAGCTAAGTTTTCAAACCACCACATTCCGCACCGATAGCTGAGTTATTTGCCCAGCTGACTCTCCTCAGCTAGATTCATAACTGAGCTCATCAACTCTATTTTAAACTTGCAAAAGTTTTTAGAACTTTATCTTTGGTGTATTCACCCCCCTCTACACCAAAAACCCAGCTCAGGGACCATCAGTGAAAATTTGATCATTTCACTAACAATATAGTTTATCAGTGAGAAGTTGCTCTAGTATAAGATCAATTCACTTGTAATATAGTAGTTAGTTAATCGGTGAGAATTTGATGGATCCACTAATAATATTGTTAATCAATGAGAATTTGTTGTAGTATATGATCAATTAACTTATCAGAAGGTTAATCGATGAGAATTTAAATGGTTAGAAGTTGATATAGATAGTATTAAGATAGTATTAATTTTATTATAAATAAATTGAACTAATATATTATATATAAACATTTAGAAAAAATAAATTAATTATAAAGTAGTGGTGTGGTTAATCGGTTACCATTTCATATATAATTTTTTCAATTTACTTATTATAAAGTTAATCGGTAGAGACGGGGGCCAGGGCGCCATATTTTGTGGCGTGCATGAGGATGAGGCGCCATGTGTCGTGTTGGAGATGAGGGCCGGGGCGCCGTGTGTGGTGGCATGCACGGGGATGGGGCGTTGTGTGCCTTGGCGCGCACAAGGTCGGGGCACGTGGACGAGGCGCCGTGTGTCGTGCCATTGTGGCGCCGTGTGTCATTGGGCGCACGGGGTCCTGGCGCCGTGCATTGACAATGCATTTGGAGAATATTGCATGGGAACACTAAGGGGGTGTTTACTTTGGGTGATAGGATAGATAGATAAAAATAGTATAAGTTAACCCACCGTTTAATTTGATGAATTGATTATTTTTGAACTTATTTCATAATCTAATCCTTCATATAGTCAATCCTATGTTTTATCAATCTATCTTATCACGCAAAGTAAACGTCTCCTAAGTATAATCAATACATGCAAGAAATAATTGAGAATTATGTGATGTCATGTTTATTTATTATTTTATTATTTATATGTTTTATACTTATAATTTTTGAGAATAATTATAGTAGTTTTGTAGTGATATATATATATATATATATATTTTATCATTTGTTAGTTTTTAGTGTGTATTTTTTTTTTTTCGATTTTTTTATTAAAGAATATCAATCTTTTTAAGGTTATTTCATTGTACAATCACCACCTCCACTACCCACCATCACCGCATAGTTGTTGTCGGAGAATCGCTGCTGCCGCCGCCACCACCACCAACCGTTGCTACTGTTTTTTTTTTTCTTTTCTTCTTCTTCTAGATCTCTCTCTCTACAATCACCACCACTCACAATGACCATCGTTGGACATCACCATCATCATCACCATCGCCAGATTCCGTCATCACCGCGGCTATTTTGCGCAAAGGTCCTGTTCTCTTTTCCCAATTCCCGACCCCTCAAGCATCGAATGAGGTTGGGCCTCGGCCTAATCAATGGCAGCAGCATATCCAAAATCATGGCCCAAATTTGGTTTTGTCATAAGCTTAGGGTTTAAGGGAGGGGGCGAAATTGGAGGGGGGATCGCCGGAAATCACGGCGTCGATAGGTGTCGGGATCTGCCGTTTGAGGATAAAGGGGGATGAACATGAACAAGGATTTGGACGGCGACGAAGGGCAAGAGACCGGCCTCTTTACCGCCGGCAAATTTCCAGATTCCGGGGACGGGATTCCAGCTCCAGTCGTCGCCATTAAACCTGCATTTTTCTTGTTTATTTTCTCCTCGAGAATCAGACGAACCTCTGCTTGGTTTCTTTTCTCTTCCTTCTCCATATCCAGCACCATTTCATGGTATCGGAGAGTATCTTCATCCTCCTCGCCGGCGGAAATCGATGACGCCTCATCGTCCGAATCAGGCTCGCAGAGCTCTCCATCCCGAAGCTCTGGCCGTTGTTCCATCTGAAGGTCGACGCAGCTCCCCTCCGACGGCCAGATTTGAAGAGACAAGCCGCTCCTTCCGGCGTCGCAGCCTCAGGAACCACCGCCTGAGATGGGGGTGGTGTTTCCACAGTGTCTATGGCAGCAGGTTGAGCACCGTTCGCCGATGTTGAAGGTAAAATCATCTCAGCTTTTACTCGTGTTTTGAAGGCTATTGCACTCTTTCTTCTGAATGATTTTTTGCATTTTGGCTTTGTTGCAAGATTTTGCAATGATGGCAGTGGCTTTTCGAATTTTTTGGGTTGGATGAGAAGTGGCGGCTTTCCCGCCAACTCACCATGGCGGCCGCTCCGCCATGAAGGAAAAGGTGTGATGCTTGAGGGTTGAGGGAGAGAGAAGGAGATGGTGGTCGGCGGCGGCGGCGATGCTGTTAGGTGGTGGAGGTTGATTGGGTTAGAAAGAGACGAGAGAGAAAGGGGAAGGGGAGATGACTTTTCATTTTATTTTTATTTTTTATTTAAGTCATTTGCTTATTCATTTGTTAAGTGGCAGCCACTATAGTGGCATCACGTGACAGTAATGTGAGTTTTAGCTAGATCGGGCTGAAATTTGTCATGTGAATGTTCAATTTTAAAAAAATATGTCCTGTAATTGACACATCGAAAAAAAATGTCATGTAAATAAAATTAGTTATAAGTTAATGTCAACTCAGCAATTGACCGTACACTTCCAAAAATAGATTTTTCCGCGTCACTGTGTGGTGAGGATAATCTCAATTAATCGGTTCCATTTCCACCTTTCATTTTTCTTCACAGATTCAAATTCAGTACCCGACAAATTTTATGTAAAGTTGGAAGTTAATTGAAACATACGGTAACTTATCTATTCTTACTATAACATGCGATGCACTAACAAAGTAAAATACTAACACCTCCATTATTATTATTATTATTATTATTATTATTATTATTATTAGAGACAAGTCTCAATATATAATATAGCCACTCTTTAAGTGTAAAAAATAAAACATAACCACTATATTATATTATATACAAATTCTAGCCTATATTACGGATGTACCCTTAATCGATTATAATCGTGGATTACACAATCAGTTGTTCGTGTAATCGTGTATTTTGAAAAATTTAATAAATTACACGATTACACGACCAGTTGATCGTGCAATAAATGAAAACTAGTAAATAAGAGTATTTACGACATTCTACACGAAAGATAGTTAGAATTTGTATGTTTAGAAAAGAGTGACAATATTTATGGTTTAAACATGAAAGTTGCTATTTTTTATAATATCTCTTATAGAAGACAAATCCTGTGCTACATGTACATATTCTACACTCATCCCTCATATATAATACATATACATATACAATATGTATTATTCAAGTTATTCAACTATAAACATTTAGATCTATCTATAAACATTTAGAGGTATTGCACACATCTCACCAAGATATCCATTATTCTGTTCCCCATCCCATCCACTCCACAGACTAATGGCTTCCGCCTCCGCAGTCACGGTGGTGGAGCGGTGCGCCGTCTCTCCTCCGCCGCGGTCCGTGCCGCCGGCTACTCTCCCGCTCACCTTCTTCGACATACCTTGGCTTTTCTTCTCCCCAACTCAGCCCATTTTCTTCTTCCACTGCGCCGCCTCCGCCGCCGATTTCACCCTCACCATCCTCCCAAAACTCAAGCACTATCTCTCTCTAACTCTGCAACACTTCTTCCCTCTCGCCGGGAAGTTGGTAATCCCGACGTCGCTGTCGGAGGAGCCCCACCTCGAATACAATGAGAACGACTCCATTCTCTTGATCATCGCCGAGGCGGCGGCGGACGGCGGCCAGTTCAAGAATCTCGCCGGCAACCACCGCAGAATGGGCCTACATTTTCGCGGTCTGGTTCCTGAATTGGCCGCCGGAGAAGGCTCAAAACGGCCGCTTTTAGCAGTCCAGATTACTGTTTTTCCTGAAATGGGAATCTGCATGGGATTCACGTTGCGAAATGTGGTTTCCGATTGGAGAAGTTTCAACAATTTCCTGCAAGAGTGGGCTTCGCTCTGCAAACATGGCGGAAATCTAGAAGATGGGAGACACGTGGCGTTCTATGATAGGTCTGTGATGCATGATCCTTGTGGGCTCCGGTCAATTTTCTTGAACGAGTTTTGGAAGATGAAAAATAATATAGAAGAAGTAAATTTTGGTGTAAATGGGTCGAGTAGTAGTGACATTATAAGAGCTACATTTGTTTTGGGTCCGAAAGAAATGGAGCAAATCAAGAAACGGATCCTGACCCGGTCGGAACTCCTATTCGGGTCGACCCAATTGTTTCTCTCGCCCTATGTTATCGCTTGTGCATTCATTTGGGTGTGTTGGATCAAGACACATTTGTGCATGAATGCAAGTCGTAGCGACCAAAACGTTCATTATTTCGGTTTTATAGCGGGTGGGTTGACCCGATTGCCCTTCGTGGTACCTAGTTCCTACGTGGGCAACTGCGTCGGGTTTGGTCGATCATCAGCTACTAGAAGAGATTTGATAGCAGAAAACGGCGTCGTTTTTGCTGCGAAAGCGATCGGGGATACCATCAAGAATTTGAATGGAGATATGTTGGGCGGAGCCAAGAATTGGATCTCCGAGTGGAAGGAGCTACGAGAGTCGGAGCTCCATGTTACGGTGACCGGGTCGCCGAAATTGGATCTTTATGATTTGGATTTCGGGTGGGGAAGACCCGTAAAATTTGAGGAAGTGTCAATTAATTCTACGGATGCGATTTCTCTTAGTGAAAGTAGAGATGTGACTGGGGGAATAGAAATTGGTGTTGCTTTGCCTCAGCTTAGAGTGGATGCTTTTGCGATCTTATTTAATGAGTTATAAAATATTTTACTATATTTTTTGTTAGGCCAAATTGTATTTTAATTCCGACGTATTTTGAAATTTTATTTTATTTTATTTCCTAACGTTTTAATTTTTCGTCTAAAATTTCTATCATTCTTTTAATTTGTTTGATTTTTCTCCAACGTTCATTTTTTTTCCAAATTGAAGCTGAGTTGAACGTGGAAAATGCTTACATGGCAAATCGCCCTGACTAAACAAACGACATAGTTTCAAGAATTTCAAAACGTCATCATTTTTCATTTCTAACAAACACTTGTATTCATTGGATTAGGGCACATATTAATTCAGCCCAAAATTTTCTCATCTTTTCCCCTCTTTTACCCCCTTATTCATCGTCTGTAACTCTTGAAAAATAACTGATAAATCACTAATTTAATTTGTAGGAATGCTTGAGAATTTTCTGCATTAATTGCAACGGAATACTTCGCTGGGAGAAAATCAAACAAATTGAAAGGTCGAGATTTTAGGCAAAAAATTAAAAGATTAGAAAATAAAACATAATTTCAAAAAAAATCGGAAATTTAAATGCATTTTGCCCTTTTTGTTATATCTAGAGTTTTTCTTATTATTAATGTATATAATGATCATTTGAAATCATACTAGTACGTCGGCTATAAACATATGACCTGTATTAATTGATTAAAACATGAGATATAGTGTAAGGGTGCATTTTTGTTTTTTTTGGTAAATTTATCACTTTAAATGGAGGATAAGAAAAAATCTCCCTTTAAATACTTCATTTCTCATCAACCCCTTCATTAAATTCCTCATTTCCATCACACCGATAATATTTTCCCAACTTGAAAGTGAAAAGGAGGAATAAGATATGATGGAAATGATAGATTTAATGAATAGACGCGATAACATTTTCCCTTATGGGGAGTGAAAATGATGAATACAATATGGTGGGAATGAAGGATTTGAGTGTGGATAAGAAATAAAAAATTTGAAGGGTGAGATTTTTTATTATTCCTCCATTTATAGGGATAAATTTATCAAAATACAAAGGCATCCTAAAGGCTAAAAGTATAACATAAAAATCAAGAGTTGCACTCATGTGCAGCTGGATGCACATACACCCGCCTGACCCGATCCGACCCACCTCTGTTAGCGTTGACCAGTCAACAATCAATATTTGACAGTTGACTTTTACCTTCTTTTTTTTTTCTTCGCCTTCTCGGCTCCGATTTTAATTTATAGATAATGATTGTGGCAATATTAATATTTTTTAGCTCGCTCCGAGGCCTTTTTGGCTTCCCTCACTCGACTCTTGAAAAAAAATTAAAAAATTAAAAAAAAATTAAAAATCAACGGTCAACATTAACCATTGACCGGTCAACGTTAACCGGGACGGAGCGGGTCAGGTCGGCCGGCTGTACCGTACAGCCAGCTGTACACGAGTTTTTGCCAAAAATCAAACCAACTCAACGAGAGGTATCATTCCGTGCTTGCTTACTTGTGTGGTTGTAATTTTATCGGGATTGAGATGAATGTGTTATGTTTCTTTGAGGACAAACATGGTGCTGTTATATTTGTACTAATGTACGTAATATATCTATGCATGTGATCTTTTCTTTTTCTGTACTATTTGAGTCATTTTTGAGAGAGAGAAAAGTATTCCCTAGGAATGACAATGGGTCGGGTATCCATTCATTAAGCATTTTCCAAATCCAAACCTATTAAAATTTCCTCAATCCATACCCGTCCCAAACCCGATTAAAAAATTATTTTAAAACCCGTACCCAACCCAAACCCGTTGGGTAATACCCGTTAAAAACCCGAATGTACTAGAACATAAACATCAATATTAAATAGTAGAAATAACAAAATATTATAAACATAATTTTGACATAAGTATAAATAAAAATTTCATTATATTAAATTGGGAAAAGTAGCATATAATGCCGTTAGACGGGAGGGGTCATTTGCCCCTACTTTTTAAAAGTTGGGGTTCTGGCAGCCCCAACCCTTCCCTTAAGGGTGTAAATGAGATCGAGGTTGACACGTTAGGGTTGTATATACTACTTTTCCCTATTAAATTATATGCGTGTTAAAAGAATAATATAAAATCCTAAAATTATTAATATTTATATTCATATAAATTATATATAAAACAAATAATTAATTACTAAAATTATTAATTCTTTGTATGCGGGTTAAAATTAATAATATATATTCTAAAATTATTAATATTTATACTAATATCTATAATTATATTATAAATTATATATATAATATTTTGTTATCTTACATATATATAAATGGGTTTGGGTAGCGGGTACCCGTAGGTAATTTCCCAAATCCGACTCAAATCCGTCATGGGTTTGGATGTTTCTACCCAAACCCGTCCCATTAGGGTTTGGTAGAGCCGGGTAGCCGTAAAAACCCGACGCATTGCCATCCCTATTCCCTACGTCCCACTCATTTTGTTATGTTATTATTCGGCACGGTTATTAAGCAGAAGGATAAATAGAGAGGAAATGGATAGGTCTCATAACTTTTGAATGGTTAATTAAGCTTTTTAGGATACATAATAATTTAAATGAAATAGCTCTAAAAAAAATAATTTTAATGGAACGGAAAAAGTAATATGGAAGAATATTGTTATCTTGATAGGTAGCATACGTCCACGATTTATGCTATGATTGTAAATGGTTGCATTATTTCGAGAAAAGATGACGCTGTGTTATTAAATGGTTGAACAAATACGAAAAAGTGCCATGTTTGTTGTTCTTTCTTTCATTTCTCTCTCCCAATTCTATATAAAACACAGAAAATTGTTTATTCTACTCATTTTTAATTGTCTTAATACACATAACTATCCAGTATGAAGATAGTGTGTACCACCCATACCCACTTTTGGTGGCATGTATAAGCTATATCCACTGACAACTTTTTGGTTTTTTTTTTGCACTTTTCGGCTGTTTTAAAATAGATTAATTGTCAAATTCATGCATTAATTTCCGTGTCCGATCATTGTTCAAATAACTGTTGACTTGCTTTATGAATGAGGATAAAAATGATTCCCAATGTACAATGTACAGATTCAGCGTTCTGAATATTTTCATGCATCATTCACGTCAAGACTTTAATATAAAGCTTGTCATGCATGCCAATGTACGAAATTAAATAGTGTCAATGCACGCGTAAAATCTTATCGGTACATCTATTTAGTTTAATTGATTCTTCTGTCTATATATATATCACACACAGAAGCACATGAAATTACACTTCAGAAAAAAAAAATGAAAGAGATAGAATCACAATACCACAAAAACAAGTAAATATCACTCACGTTTGCTAGAGAAATCATATAGCAGACGACATTTATTTTTCAAAATTATTATAGGTGAGTTTAATTTTATTTTTAATGATGGTATCGAAGAGAAATATATTGTACCGATCGTGTTTTTATTGTACCGACCGTACACATCACCTATCGGTACAACTAAAACATCGATCGGTACAATGTTTTTTTTGTCCACACACTATTTCATTCAACTCTCTTTCATTCTATGCTCTTTTTTTTAACCATCTCATTGTTGTTTTGTAGAAACGAAGTCACACACGTACCGACATTTTCACTTGGGGTTAATCGAGATATAGAAGGAATTTTCATTCGGAAATTGAATAGGTCAGTTGAAATAAAATTATAAATGAGTACCGGAACAAGAAAAAACTGTACCGATCGGTAATATATTTGTACCGATCGGTACAGACAAATTTTCACAAATACTCTATCGGTATAATATTTTTTACCGAGCGGTATAATTTTTTTTTAATAATCTTATTTTTTCTAATAATATTATATTTGTGCAGATGGAGTGTAGGAGATTCATCGTTAAATACAACGGGACATGGGACGATTGTGTGTATAATGGTGGGGAAGAACGAACTTTCTACCTTCCGGTGGATACGATAAGTTTCTCTAGCATTAAGGAATATATTGATTTCATAATGATGTCGAAATCATTAAGTCTTGAGTATGAAATATTCTATTTATTGACGTCTAGAACTGGCCGAAGTGTTAAACATAGTTTGAGTAACGATGAACAACTTCGTCGATTGTATGTTACCGAGCCTGAGCCTACATTGTATATCGTGCATATTGATGCTGTGTACAGGCCGTCATTTGATTTGAATGAATCTTCGCCGTATGTCTATGACGATCAAATCCCTCAGTACTCGCAGTACGACGAGTCGCTCGCACATTTGGCTTCATCTGATTGGCTTGGTGATACTCAATGGGGTGCTAGTGGTGATACTCAATGGGGTGCTAGTAGTGGCGCGAATATTCCTATGCGGGGGGAACGACAGTCGCAGGTACCCGAGGAGGCTGAATTTACCGCCGATTCTGACGAAGATGATGAGGAGGAATTAGAGTCTGATGAGGAGGACGAACTGTCACAGTCTATGCATCTGACCCTTGGTACTTTTGCAGACTTCGTTATGTGGGTGCATACTCAAGGCGGCGTGAACAAGCTCTTGTCAATGCTGATGCAGAGTAGTCGTATGCCCCTTGTTGAAGACACAGACTGCGCCAATGAAGCGGAGGCACTGCAGAATTGGTTAGTTCCAATGATTCCACTAGCTGCTACTGCTTCGCTCGTTGTTAGTGATCTTGACAGGCTGCCAGATGGTCCATTGAATAAGGGCGAGATATTTTACAGCAAAGACGATTTGAAAATTGCTGTTGGATTGTGGCACATGGAACAACGAGCTGAGTTTAGTGTTTCACGTTCAGATACTGAACGGGTTCACTTCAAATGCAAGTACGGAAGTAACTGTTCTTTTGATTTGCGTGCTCGGAAACAGGGCGACTATTGGTATATTCACAAGTTCATTGGGAGACATACATGCAATCTTAATATGGACCATTCAGCTGTCAGGAAGGTCAGTGCTAAGGTTATTGCAGCTCATTTTGCGGGTAGAATGATCAATGAAGGTGAAATCACTAAACCGAAGTCAATTCGGGCATATTTGCGTCGAGAATATGGCTGCGATGCAAGTTACAGTGTATGTCTGCGAGCACGGAATCGAGCCCTCGAGATGATATATGGTGGATATACAGACTCGTGGAAGATGCTTCCCGGCTATCTCCACATGTTGCAGAGAGAAAATCCGGGCTCGACAATTGACTACAGTGTTAGCCCGAATGATGATCGGTTCGAACAAGCTTTTGTGGCGTTGTCAGCTTGTATCGTGGCATTTCAGTGGTGTCTTCGACCGGTGATCGTGGTGGATGGAACACACTTGAAGGGAAAAAATAATGGCATATTATTCGTTGTGGTCGCAAAGGATGGAAACGAGCAACTGCTACCACTAGCATGGGGATCGGTCCAATTGAAAATGATGTCTCGTGGACATGGTTTCTCACTCGTTTGAAGGAGACATACGGTTGTCGTTCGGATATGGTCATCATCTCAGACGCCCACTTAAGTATCGCGAATGCAGTTAGGGCAGTCTATCCTGGCGTAGCACACGGTCTGTGCTACTATCACATCCTCAAGAGCATGGTTAGTTTTGAAAAACCTATCACCAAGTTGTTTCAAAAAGCAGCATATGCATATAGAAAGTCGGCTTATGAGAAAGCAATGAATAGCATTCTTGCTGGGAAGCCCGAAGCGTATAATAAGCTCATGAACATTGGTCCAGAGAAGTGGGCTCGATCAATGTGCCATGTTCGACGATATAGTTCCCTGACATCCAATGCTGCAGAACAATTCAATAATGTTTTGGTGTTTGCTAGACGCTTACCAATTTGCTCATGCTTGGAAACAATTAGACTCACCGTCGAAAAATGGTTTGATGAAAGACGTCAATTGTATTCATCGTCTACTGATTTTCTCACGAAGGAAGCAGAGCGAAAGCTCCGTACAGAGGTGGAACTCTCAAGATCTTACACTGCCACGCCCGTCAGAGACTTGATCTTCAAAGTGAATGACGGAAAACAGAATCTAAATGTCGATCTGCGTGCGAGGACTTGCCCGTGTCGTGTGTTTGATTTTGATTTGATACCGTGTTCTCATGCTGCTGCAGCCATTCAGTAAGAAATCCTCAAGTTTTTATATTTAATTTTATATTTATTTCTGTAGCACTTAATCTAATGATTATATGTTATATGTATGACAAGCGAAATGGGCAGCATGTATACAACTATGTGGACGATTACTACAAGAGATCTACACTTTTACAAATTTACTCCCAACAGGTGAATCAGGTCCCTCCCCAGACTGAGTGGTCTTTACCTCCACATGTTGCGGCAATAATTGTTTTGCCACCACTGCCCGTTAGTCAGGCGGGGTGCCCGAGGAACTCCCGTCGTCGATCTGCAGTTGAGAATTTGTCCTCCAGCAGACGTCCAGTCACCGTAGATGAACCTTCCAGTAGCTGTCAACGGGCACCGAAAAAATGCAGAATATGTCACGAGACTGGCCACACAAGAAGAACATGCCCGCTCAGAGATCAGTAGGAGTAATTTATTATTAATTTAATGTTAATATGTGTAATGGCCATTTAAATGAAATGATTATATGTTAATGTTATCATTTTAATGTTTATCCAAAGCAATTAAATGGCACATGCAATTAGAATAAGAAATGATTACTACTTATGGCACAAAGCAATAATATTTGTCAAACATAATCGACATGGCTTTGCAAAGCCAATAAGAAAACATCACGAGCTATTTTACGTCTATACAAAGCCACACTTCCCTCATCGTTGCCCCATGCAATAGAGGGCCGGGCACTGATCATGCGCTCTATACTCATCAGCGTAAAAGGACCACAACTGTGACTGTCGATCTGGATGTGTTGCCTAACGGGCTCCCGTGGTGTAGGCTTAGTCAAAAAGACCATCCTCAATGCTTCCGACGTGCGTGGTGCCTGGGTTAGGTCTATGGTATCCCAATACTTTCCTTCATTGAGCACAGTTGAGAATTTTTGCTGAAACGGCTTCAGCTGCCTCTTACGCGCCTCCTGAACTCCTGCCTTGTGCAACAAAGAGTTGTGCACCTCAGCCGTTCATAACCTTAGAATGATACGGACGACATAGAAATGCTTTCCGGATAGCACTGGAACGATGATCTGCATAAAAATCACGTAGATGTGGGTCATATGTTATTAAAAAAGTTATAATTAATATAAGATGTAAGTTACCTGCTCAGCTTGCCTCCAAGATGTAATATCTGCATTGACATCCAAATTAGTTCGTAGCGACGCCGTCAATTTTTTGTTACTCTTGATCTTCTTGAAGTAGAACTCGACGTCCCTCAGTGTGAATAAAAAGCACGAAATTCACAAAAAGAATATATAAAATCCGTGAACTAATTAAAACATAATGAATTAGTAACTCACAAAGAATTCGGCATAACAGATGATTGTGTTCGTAGCATTTCGATCGGGGAGGACATGGTTCCTTTCTTCCAGACGTCCGCGCAAAACGTCAATGTACCTCTCGAACACCTGCACACAAAATAAATTGGACAATTAGAAGAAGAAATAAGTATAAAAATGAGAGTATATTTAAGAATATATTTGAGAGATTATTTACAGTATAATCAAGGTCAATCTCTGTGTTCTCAATTGTGCGGAAGTACGGAGGATAGACGGCGGAGCCACCGATGATTACGCAAGCATCATCTACTGACATAAAGGCTGCATAGCGACGCCATTTCTCCTCCTCGGCGTAATCGGCAGGAGGCAACGAACCAATAGGCTGTGGAATTTCTTCTTGTGGCTCAACTTGTATAGCCGATTGTTGTCCTTCCTGCTCCTCTGCTCGGTTGTCATTTAAATATTCAAGTCTCTGCCTCGAGTATAAGTTGTACAGCTCAGGATTGTGCAAAATGGAGTTGTAGTCAAGGTTAGGAGGGACAGCAGTAATGGGCTGAGCTTCAATATACTACACAGATAAAATAATTAAAGTCAATTAAATTTAAAATTTTAAAAAATTAATAAATTACTAACTTATTATTTACCTGAGGTGGCTGACGATATATCTCGGGATTTGGCACAGAATGCCGAGGAGGGTCGTATGCATGCTCAGGACCGCCCATGCTCACCCACTCGGGTGTAACAAAAGCGGGAGTGGAATGGCGTGCTGGGATGAACTCAGGATCGGCGCCTGCACCTCCAGTCTCCCCTCTTGGACTGACGTGTGGGGAATGCACGGGGGGTGGTGTGTCACGACGCGGTGGTGGAGGTGTATCTCGACGAGGTGTGGAACGGCGGGAACTCTTACTAAAAAGGTCTGTGAAGAAGGCCTTGATCTCCGGAAAAAATACATTTCTCCATTGTGAAGTTATCTCTCTCTTCACAGTTGTTGCTGTCATCTCTTGCAGCTCCTTCATAAACCGCCTATCACGAGATCGTCCACTGGTGTCGGCGCCGCTGCTCGATGACGACGATGGAATGTTTCTCCAAGCACGCTTTCCCTTGCTTTTGGAAGTATCTTTCGACGGGGCCCGGTCTCTCAAGTCATACGTGTCACGATCGGTGCATGGCTCTGACACGTGGGAGGGACTGCTAGGCCTCTGAACTGGAGGACGACGTGCAACTGGTATTCCTTCTTTTATTGGGTTGATAGGCCTCACGTAATGCACTCCGAGCACGTCGCCCATCAGTAGGGACCTCCAGTAATGTGTCTCATCCTCTGCTGCCTCTGGCTCAATGGAGTCGAAACAGACGACTCCTGCACGAAACTGATCATCAAGATCCACCCGCAACGCTGCTGCCATTACCCATCTCAAACAGCGAGGAATGGCAGTGTCTGATACGGGAGTAGAAACCAAACGAGCTAAACCAGGAATAGCCTCGGACATCCAATACTACAGTACCCATACAGGGCCGTAATAATGGTACTTGGGCATCATTTTCGACCCCTTCGTTTCCAGATTCTTGGTGTAGTTCCTCAAGTTTTGAAATGTATACCCGCCCCATGGGAATCTGTTCCACGCGTCGAGATCATCCACCAATACCCAAAGCCAGGGCACCACATTTCTCCGATCATCGCCATCTATCCCGAAATAATAAGCGATGATAACATTTGCTGCCTGAAGGTGGAGCTCGCCTTCAGGATCAACTATCCCATACCCTGTAACAAACCGGTCCCGCAGTTTTTTGGCAGTTATTGGCTTCCCGTCACAAAATCTCTGATAAGCCTCCACATTATCCGGCGTGTGATCAACATGTGGATCAAATGAAGCAGCTCCAAAACCCAATCCCGAAATTAGGGCGTACTCCTGAGCCGAGAATCGGATATTTTTGTCGCCGATACGATACCATGTATCGTACGGAAATTCACCGTACACCTCTACCTCTCTTGATACGAGCATGTGTAGCGCTTTGCCGCACGCTTTGCCCAATGACCATCTCATAAGATGCCCGAAACAGCCGGCCATGAATCTATCCAACAGTGCTCGACCCCCAACAGCAGCAAGTCTCTGCCTAATATCTGTTATAATCGAAACTTTGTAGTACGTGTTAATCCTCGGAGAACAGTGTTGAGCATCTTCTCGGATCCAGATCCAACCATACTGAAACAAACACAATAAGATTCAAAAATAAGAACACAAACACACTGTAGAAAAAACAAATTGTACCGACCGTGAAACAATTTGTACCGCTCGCAGTAAAATCAACACATGATTTTACTGCGACCGGTATAGAAGTTTTACCGATCGGTACCATTTTTTCAAAATTATCACACATCTACGTAATATATGTCAATTGATCACGATTTTCAAATTTATAAATGAGTTATAAATAAGTGAAAACATAACACCAAATGATCTTATTTGTTAAATTAACTATTAAGCGTGCCAAAAAAGATATAATAAACATAACAAAACATCCAGAATAAGAACAGAAACACACTGTATTAAAAACATATTGTACCGATGGGAATAAAATGTGTACCGATAGTATTTATATTATTATCGATTGGTACAATATTCTACACGGTCGGTACAAAATTTATGAAACATATAAGGCATCATCGTAATTATCCTAATTAGTACGAGAATTAACATAATTAGCACATAAGCATAGCCACCGAAAATGTCCTAATTAGCACGAAATTTAAATAATTACCACAAATTAACATAATTAGCACGAAATTAGCCTAATTAACCATCTTATTTTTAAGAAAAAATTAATAACATGTTCTGAAAACTGTACCGGTAGTCTGAAAAATCTGTACCGACCGGTTCAAAAATGGTACCGACCGGTTCATAACCTATCGGTACAATATTATGACGGTCGGTACAGTTTTTTCTTTCGTCCATATTCAAATCGGTACGAAGTACTAACCTCTTCCAGACGTCGTTGATTTTCACGTTGCCGTTCATCCTCAGATTGATGTCTTGAACTTGATGACGCCATGGATTGATGAGAGAAGAAGGGGTGCATTTTTTCGAGTTTAGGTGTACCGGTGGTGTGAGCCTTGGGAAATTTTTTTGGGTGCCTTTGGAAATTTTTTTTACTGCATCGGTATGGAGATTAAAAGGATATTTATTGTGAGCTTTGTACCGCTCAATTCAATTGAAAATTAAATACCGCAACAGGCGGTGGTTGGGTAGGTGGGGTCGTGGGGAAGTGGGAGAGAGAAAACACAGAAAAAATAAAACCCTAAATTCTATGCAATTAAGTTTTCGGTCAAAGTGTCAGAGAATCTCGGTTCTCTCTCACTTTCTATCAACCTCAACACCTGAAAAGTAAAGAAAAGGTGGGCCAGTGGTGTATGTTATACATGTATTTAAAAGTGGGTATACACGGTACACACTATCTATATAGTGGGTGTATTGAATTTCCTCTCTTTTTAATTTGTGCTTGCACTTTTTATAATCTTATACTCCTTTCGTAATTGAAAAGTGTATCATAATATGTGTAACACGGGTTTTAAGAAGTATTCGATAGATGTTTATTGAGCCTTTTTTATTTTTAAGTAAATAAAACCCGCAAGTGTACGGGGCTACTGTAATATTCGGCAAGCAAGGTTGTATTCCACGAGTTATATTTCGAAAGTCTTGTAAGTACTACTAATAAGCTATTTTTAATCTATTTAGACTCAAGAACAAAAGAGAAGATTCTACTAAATTAAAGAAAGCAAATAAACTATAATTAATAATAATTAAACTATAATAAACGGGATGAGAATATGGGAACGAAGCTATCCAGAGACTAGCTTTCGATGGATAAGCAATTAGATATCACTCTATTAATCAATTATTGATATCCTAATTATCTAGGGCGATGATCACATTTTCAAACTCTAGCCCCCTCTCGGACGACTCGAGTAGTAGATTACAAGCTAGTTATGCCGTTTCCGATCACTAAGCTAGCCTATAACTCCTAATGGCTCCTTAGATCAAATGCCCTCACAACACCACTCACCCTCTCGGGCTATTGCAATATCATGCCTCGTGTTTAGTTATAGTATTGATTCCTCTTCTCTCGAGCCTCAAATTGACACAACAAAAATATTCAAATGGTAGCTAAGCATTTAAATATTCAACCAAATTAACAAACACTAGGAAATAATAGAACCCATCAACAATTAATTAAAATAAAGATAAAATCTATCACAAATCCATCTAGTCCAATCCCTAGAATAGGGAAATTTAGCTAATCATAATGAAAAACAAATATTCACCAACAAAGATAAACAAGAAAGAAAAACAAGAAAACAAGAGATTCATAGACAAATCCTTGGTCTGAGCTCCAATCTTGAAATCATTGTTGTCTCCTTTCCAATTCTCCCCCAAGCACACTTTCTCTCTCTAGGTTGTTGGGTGTAAGATGGAGATGGTGGAGATGTGTGGAATGGTGGGGAGTGAGAAAATGGAGGCTTAGAATTGGGGATATGTATCTTGGATGCTAGGGTTTGAGTTTTGGAGGGATATTTATAGTGTTGGGTAAAAGAATAAGGAATGAGAGGTCAAAGTGTAGTTAAAATTAGGAGAAAATAGGAGTAAAAATCGTTTCTTTATTGAACAACACGGTAGTACACGGTCACTGACACACACCGACGGGCCCATTTCACGCTCAAAGAAGGAAGCCCGCGGTCAAGCCCGTGAACCGCGGGTGCCCTTCTTCGAAACATGGTTCACACACTATTTTTCCCGCGTGTCAGGAGTCATGTTGCGCTCCTTCATATTTTTGGCTCGTTCTTCCTCGTTCGGACTCCGAATTGACTCCCGTTTCTTCTTACCGCTTTGTATCAAACACCTCTACAATATTCCAAGCTCTTTTCACTCTAATTTGGTCTCAATTTTCTGAGATTTAATCAAAACTACCAAATAAATGTGAAATCTTAAAAAATACAACACTTTTTGCAATAAAACTCAAATCAAACATGGTTTTCTTTGAATAAATGGCATGCACCCTAAACAACGTGAAAAATCCATGTTTGTCAGTGAAGAAGTGACCTATCATTTTAAAAATGTGTGGTAGATGTTTGTTGAGTGGAAAAAATGATCCACCAATTTAAAAAATATGTGGTAGATATTTGCAAGAAATTATGTGAAGTCATGACAAAAAATAGACGTAATACATGGATGGAGGAGTATCATATATCGCAATAATATATCATCATTACGTACAATTGACTCGCCACTTAAATATTCTATTCATACTAATCACGAAAATTAAATATATTCAACTTTTCGTATGCAAATTCAAAGTGGAAATATAATCCAACTGTCATATATTTCAATTTTCCAAGCATTATCAAAATTGCATGCTTCATTTACCAAAATGATTATATCTGTGTTTGCCTAGTGATAGTATGGTTAATGTCCGGGCTAAAGGTTACAGGTTCAAGTTTACCATCACACGATTTTTAAAATTTCTTGTAATATTTATTAAAAAAAAAATAATTATCTCTTTACAAAAATTAACACACTTTTTTTTTGAGGAAATACAAAAAATAATACGCTTATTGAACTACATCAGAACTACGAAAGAATAAAAAATTGAACTTGAAAATAATACTCACTCCGGCTACGATAAGTGTATCATAATTTTCTTTTGCGTACGTCTATAAAGAGTATGTCACTTTCCTTTTTGGAATAATAGCCCCGGCCCCATACATTCTTTATGTAAACCTCACAACAATTTATTATGGTGAGTTTCTTTCTCTACTTAAAAGCAATCTATAAATCATTTATTACAACTCGTACCAAACATAATGTCATACACTTATCGTGAACGGAAAACTACCAAACATCCCCTAAATTAATTTGATTGTACTTTCCAGTAGAGCTGTACACGAGCCAAACTGTACGCGAGCTATTCGGAGCTCGGCTCAAAAAAAGCTCGTTCCAAGTTCTTTCGTTTGCTAAACGAGCCGAGCACGAGCCTCAAACCGAGCTCGATAATTTTTTTGAGCCGAGCTCGAGCTTACCTATATTCGGCTCGAGAGGCTCGCGAACATGTTCAAGTTCGATACTAAACGAGCTAGCTTGCGAACATGTTCGTGAATCTTTTAAACGAACATATTCACGAATTTTTTAATACTTTTAATATATATTTTTGTTTTTAATACTTTTTAATACCAACATTTAGTTTATCTATAAATTAATAAATCAATATTTTTTAATTATGATATTTTTTTTTACTTTTAATGTTCATAATAAACAAAAATAATTACTAAATAATTAATAAATTAATATTTTTTAATCGTGGTATTTATTTATCGAGTCGACCTCGGCTTAAACGAATATTAGGCAAGCCAAGCTCGAGCTTGATTGCTACCTTGAGCCGAGCTCGAACCTTAAATTTTTTTATCGAGCAGAGCTCGAACCTACTAGTATTCGACTCGACTCGACTCGTATACACCCCTACTTTCCAGTTTCTAGCAATTAGACTGCATTAATCATTATATATAGTCATCTCACCATTTCCAAAATGGTTTTTTTTTATAGGAAATCCATTCGAATATAAGGTTTCACTATCTTTAAAAGGCCTTAATTTACTAAATATTATGTACTTCTGGTCCCACTACTACAATGCTCATAGACATCACTTGAATAACAACGGTTCTATTCAAGAACCGATGTTGTTTACTTAAAAACTGTTGTGGTATAAAAATCCGTTGTCATTGAGCTAAAAAGTGCGCTCATAGACAAGGGTTTTATTGCGCCGTTGTTGAAAGTCTGTTGTCGTAGCCTTGTTACGCGCTCATACACAATAATAGCCCGTACCGATGTCGTTTCTACGTTGTTGTAGTCCAATAGCAATATCTACAACAATGGTTTCATTTTCCGATGTCTTTGATATGTTGTCGTAATCGATCTACAACAGTTTCTTTCTACGTTGTCATCTTATTGTTGTTGTAGCCCATATAGTTAGTAAAAATAAAAATAAAAAGGTAAAAATCAAATAAATTACACCTTCCACGGACATTTAGGAATGACCTTGAATTTTGTAATGAAATATTGGTAATATGTAACTTTTATTATATGTTATTAATTTTCAATTAATGAAATTAGTTTACCAATTTATAATTTTATTTATATTTTACAAATATTGTAGAAAATACTTTCGACAACAATTAAAGATCGTTGTTAGTAACTGTTGTTTTATTAACCTACAACAACGGTTACAAACTGTTGTGCTATTTAATATACTGTTGTCAAAGACACGAAAGACAACGATACCAAACCGTTGTTATATGGGAAAAGGTACAAATACCCCCCTCATGTTGGCAGTGTTAGGCAAATATCTCCCCGAACTTTGTTTAGGTGCAAATTCACCATTCCCTAAAGTTTTCGGGTGCAATTATCCCCTCACCGTGACGGAACTAACACTTCCGTTGGCAAAAAAAATATTTTTGATTCATTTTTATTCTTGTGGGACCCTTACAATTCCCAAGAATTAATTGGTGCTATAAGCTCAAATTAGAAAAAAATTTGCTTCGAATCCTAGCTCACAACTATCAAAACTCAGGCGAAGTTCTCCAATAATTTGCAATTCAAGCCAACTATTTATTGTTGATATTGATGATCTCATCTTGTTCAAGTGATTCGTCATCCTTTTTTGTGCAAATTATCGGAGAACCTCACCTGAATTTTGATAGTTGTGAGCTAGGGTTCGAAATAATTTGTTTCCTAATTTGAGCTTTTAGCACCAATTATGTAGTATATAACCATTGGAAATTGTGAGGGTCCCACAAGAATAAAAATAAATCAAATTTTTTTTCTAACGGAAGTGTCGTTTCCATCATGGCGAGGGGTTAATTGCACCTGAAAACTTTAGGGAATGGTAAATATGCACCTAAACAAAGTTCAAGGGGGTATTTGCCTAGCGCTGCCAACATGAGGGGGGTATTTGCACTTTTTCTCTTGTTATATTTATATACCACAACGGTTATTAACCGTTGTCTAACCGTTGTCTAACCGTTGTCTAAATGCACAAATTTGAACAATCCTAAATACAACAACACTTAATCTGGTCATACAACAACGGGTCAAAACTGTTTTCATAAGTATAGTACAACAACGGGTTTTAACCGTTGTCTATGAGAGTAAATTACTAACAACACCATTTACGACAACGGGTTTAAATTGAGACGACAACGGTTATTAACCATTGTGGTAAGTATATACGACAACGATTAATAACCCTAGAAAATTAATTATAAGAACAATTAAATCTCACAGATTATTAAACTAGTGCTTCAATATTCTCGCCGAATCAAATAATTAGCTACTCATAATAAAATTAAACACAATTGAATAATAGAAAGAAAGCATAAAATTAATATATGGAATTAAAAGAAGTAAAACTAATCAATCTCCAATTATGATGCAAAGTAGAACTTCAAAACTAAGAAAAATAAACAAAATAAAACTAAGCTTCCAAGTCTTGTGTGTGTCCTTCTTCCCAGCGGCTAATGCTAAAATAAAAGTAAAGTATGGAATAATGGTCATCATCCTTGCGTTTAAGCATAAATATATAGAATATAAAGCTAATCCTAATTAGCCGCTAATTTCTAAAGATATGGGCCGAGACGCCTCTTTAATTAACCAAAACTCCTAATTAATTATCTAGACTTAATAATAAAATAATAAAATCCTAACTATAATAGGCCTCCAAAGATATTGTTTATGGATTACAAATTAGTAAAGCCCGGTCCATTCAATTCTCTTCCATCTTCGACTTCGATCTTCTATAATTGGACACAAAATCCATCTTTTTCGACTTCTTTCATCCAAATATATCAACAACCGAAATCTATATTTTCTGCATAAAAACCACACCTAATCGTGCATTATATCCATATAGAACCATAGAAAATCTAACTTCTGAACAGCTAAAATACACACTCATCAAATCTCCTCACACTTGAATCATACTTGCCCTCAAGTATGAAGTGAAGATCAAACTCAGTCATCAAACATGGTTGTTCAGAAACATTAAATTCCCAGGACTCAACATGAACGACTCAATAAGAAAAGAAGATGGAAAAATAAGAAATGAGACACGAACTAACTCGACACACAATAGCCAAGTAACTACCAAACTGTTTATGTCCGCAAACTTTCCACTGCCAAGTAAAAATCAAGCAACTCACAAGGCAATTCTCAACTTTCAAATGACAAAATGAAATCTCAAATAATGCATCATTATCATCAACTTGGTCAAATCGGGCAACAATATGAATACAGCTCACGGAATTCACTCATTCACTCCCTACACTACTCCAGGACAGCCATTCATATACTCATTTCACGCAATCGCAATATATAGCGGCCAATATGTAACTCAAGAAGGTCTTTTCTCATTTGGCGTAATGGGGCTAGGGACCATTCTAAAGTTTGGAAAGATCTAAAAGGATTCCTAGGCTTCAGAAAATTAGAACAAAGTATTATGCATGTCCAAACTGAATCGTCATCCATGAATATTAGGCATCACAAGAAGAACCAACTAACTCATCTTGGCTAAACAAACTAACCATCATATATCAAACTGTATGTTCAACTCAACTTAGGTGCATTTTTTTTCTCTTTTTTTCTTTTTTTCTTCTTTTTTTGTTTTGTTTTTTTAGCACCTTTCTTTTTTCCAAATTTTAGAACAAACATACAGTACACAACTTCAGAATACATTCCAATGATAAGCAACACAAAACATGAGTTACGGCTGTTGCCTCTCCGTTTGGCCAAACATGACCAAATCTCAACTTTTCAGAACAAAAACTTCAGCACAGGGTTCTGTCTAGGCAGACTGAATGTATAAAGATTTGCCTTTTTCTCTTAAAATCTCATATGAATGAATTTTCAAATTTGAAACATCAACAATAGGGCCAAGAGAAAGTAAAAAACAGGCCTTGGTTAAATATTTAGTAGCTCAAATCAAAGAAATAGTCAAGGCTTCAAAATGGCTCACTAGGGGTTAATGTAAGGGTTAGGCAATGAAACTCAGGCCAAAAGTGGTTCACCCTAATGCCTTCTATCATGCATTACAAAATGGCACACTCGATATTGTAACCTTGTAAATAAACTCTCAGAAAGAAACAAAGTAGGGAGTGCTCTACTATCATAGGCTCAAATCTCATTTAGTATGGGTTTAAAAATTCAATTATTGCCCTTTTTCGTCATCCCAAGTATCATTAAATAATTCTTCAAAAATTAAATCACATCCCGCCATTTAAAAGCATATTGAATCACCAAGTTAATCACAAGACTCAAACGGGCAGAGTATATCCATAAACATCAACAAATCCGGCAATACCTGGCTTTACTTAACACAAAAACTTGACTCAATTAAAACATATATATATATATATATATATATATATATATATATATATATATATATATAACAAACAAACTAACGTAAACAGACAAAGACAACCTCCTCACACTTAAGCTTTGCTTGCCCTCTAGCAAACAAAGAAAAAGCATAAATAAGGAGAACAAACACATAGACGCAAATACAAAACTAAAAGAAAGATAAAATAAAATAAAAACAAAAGAAAAAAACAAATTTAAAAAAAATATATTAAAAATAAAAATAAAGGAAGGGAAAGAAATCACCCAAGCCTTCTTCTTGCGAATTTAGGTGGCTTAAGCTCCAACTTAGGTAACTTCACATCCAATGACACTAATCTGTCGCAGAGATCCTGCTTGGCAAACTGGACCTTTTTCCAGAATCTTGAACATCAAAATCAGTCGCCTCTTTCATCGAAGTTAAATCTAGCTTCTCCTGCATTAATTCGGTCTCAAGATATTCTTGGACATGAGGGTCAATCACATCAATAGCATATGCACTTTTAACATCAAGAGGATTATTCATGGTATCATCAATATTGAAAGTGAATTTCTCTCCATGATAATCCAAGCAAATAGTACCATTAAAGACATCAATGACCGACTTAGCAGTCCTTAAGAAAAGACGGCCTAACAGAACACTAGCTGAATCATTCAACTGCATATTACTCATTTTCACCACATAAAAATTAGCAGGATAAACAAAATCATGAACTTTCACAAGGACATTCTCCAACAATCCTTCAGGATAAACACATGATCCATTAGCCAACTTCATCACAACTTTAGTATTTACCAACTCCACACCAGTTAAACAATTATAAAATAATGGCATGACATTAACAGATGTTCCTAAATCACACATAGCATGCTTAAGCTTTGTACCTCCAATGTAGCAAGGCAAAGAGAACATACCTGGGTCATTGCATTTGGGTGGTAATTTCTTTTGCATTACAGCTGATACGTTCCCACTCATCAAAATCTTGCCAGCATCCTTCCACTTTCCAGCAATGAAATCCTTCATGACTTTGCTCAACGGAGGAAGCTTGATCGCTTGAAGAAATGGAAGGTTAATTTCTAGCCTTCCAAATATTGACATGAAGTCCATGGGATCTACCTCCGGCCTCTTCTTTGCTAATCTCCGAGGAAAAGGTGCAGGAATCACAATGTTAGGATCATATAAGCTCAAAGGTTTATGTACCTTAGTAGGCTCCTCCAATTCGGTTTCCTTTTCAGCTTCTTTTTTCTTCAGCACAACTGCCGGATTCGTATTCTGTTTGGGGAAACAGAACGTATTTTCAGCTTCATCTTCTGCTGGAACCTTAGAATTGTCCTGTTTGGCCAAACTGGTTCTCTTTTCAGATCCGTTTCTCGGATTCTTTTCCGACTTCTCGATTGGTAACTCACCTAACTCCTTGCCACTTCTCAATGTGATAAAGTTCACATATTCTCGAGGGTTCACTTGAACTTGTGATGGTAATCGGCCTTGGTTCCCCTTGAGTTCATTCATGGAAGCAGAGAGTTGGGAAATTTGACGAGCTAATCCATCCATACACACATTTTGCTCTTCATGAGATTGTTGAAGTTGCACATTGTTTTGCAAAAACTGTTGAGAGCTAATCAAATCAGCCATCATCTCTTCAAGATATTTTCCTTTCTTTTCTTGAGAAGGAGGTGGTGGTGCTTGCTGAAATCCCCTTTGATGAGGTGGTCGGTAGTTCTGTTACTGCTGCGCTTGTTGAGGTTGTTGATGCACTTGATTGCTTTGATCGCTCCAACGAAAATTAGGATGGTCTCTCCAACATGGATTATAAGTTTTCGAGAAAGGATCTCTCTTTGGTGGTGGATGATCATACCAACTTTCAAATGAATTTGCTTGAGCAATGTGATTCTCTTCGTTCAATTTGCACTGCACCGTTAAGTGGCCCAAATTACCACACATACCACATGGTTTCTCCACTGGTCCTGCAATTGCAGCCTTCTCGACCATAGTATTCAGCATCTTTTCTATCTGTCCCATTCTCTCTTTGAACTTCTCTTCAAAATTGGAGGATCTTGCTTGTGCAGCTCTCTTAAGCAAACGAGGCTCCTCGTACTCCTTTGTTGCTTCTACCAAGTGTTGAATTAGTTTCTTAGCTTCACTCACCCTGCAATGTGAAAATCCGTCTCCACTTGATGAGTTAACTAAGTTCTTCGTGTCAACGGTCATTCCTTGGTACAAATACTGCAACAAATCTCCATCAGTGTATTTATGATTTGGGCAACTATCTACTAATCTCTTGAATCTGGACCAGTATGTACTCAGTGATTCATCATAGTCTTGCTTAGCTCCACTAATCTTCTTCTTCAACGCATTAGTCTTAGTTGGAGGAAAGAAATGCTCCAAAAACAACTTCTTCATTTCGGCCTATGTAGATATGGAGTTTGGCGGGAGGCTTGTGAACTAGGCATTCGCCACTGTTGTCTGAGTGAAAGAAAACACGGCTAACTTGAATTGTTCTTCAGTAACTCCAGCTGGTCGTTTCTGCACCTTGCATATCTTGACGAACTCACTCAGAAAGTTATATGGATCCTCTCCTTTTTTACCATAAAACTTAGGTATAATATTCAACAGCCCCAACCTGATCTCGATCGATGCCTCCAAACCTGGTATGTATATCGATGTTGAAGGATCATCTTCCAGATGGCTCGAAAGTTCACTCAATCTCGGATCTTCATTTGCCATGTCGCCTTCAGTAATCACGACGAAAGTCGACTCTACTTCTTTCTCGGTTTCTGTTTCTACTTCAGAAATACCTTCCATTTGGGTAAACGGAACACTTTCAGCTTCTGGAACACTACTGTCAGACTCGTAGACAGCTTCCGTCTGGGTAGACGGATCACCTTGCGGTTCCAACATATTCTGCTGCTTCTTAAGCTTGGTCTCCTTCCTCAACCATTTCGCGAACTTCTCAATTTCAGGATGATATAGAAGGTCCGGGTTAGAAGTGATGGTCCCGGAACGAGGTCTTCGGTGTAGAGGGGGAGTGAATACACCGAAGAGGGATTTTTGAAAACTTTTATCAAATTAAAGCAGAGTTGAGTGAGAGCTCAGTTATGAATTCAGCTGACTTCTAAAGAAGGTGGTCAGCTGGACTGATAACTTAGCTGGCTGGGCGGAAAGTGGTGGAAAGAAAAACTTAGCTCGTTCCCTTTACAAAAGCTCAGAAAAACTTAGTTTCAGTTTTCAGTTAAGCAGGATTGAAAATAATGCAGCTGGCTGGGTCACACAGCCAGAGAGTTGAAGCTTTGAAAACTTGTGCTGTGCAAGTGCGGTTAGTTCTTTAAATAAATATATAATGCAAAGACTGAATAAAGCAATAAAGAACACGGAATTTTAACGTGGTTCGGAGAGAGAACTCCTACGTCCAAGACCAGGTTTTAGCTGGTAAATCCACTAAGGATGACCACTTGGTTTACGAGTACCAAGCAACTTCGCAGCTCTACCTCGAGCTGTGTTCTAACAGTTTACGGGCACTATAGAAGCCTATACCTTTTCAGTTTTCGGGTACTGAATAACCTTACACTCATATTTCGCGCTTCGAGAGGGCGTAACTTTGACTTAACCTTTTCTGGGTAAAGGAGGGTTTGGGTTTCCAACTTTGAACGAGTTCTTACAATGAAGAACTTTGGAAGATGAACTCGTTCAGATCTAGGCTTTGGATTTACTATGATTTCTGCCTATTGATCAGACGAAAAACTAAAGCAGTGTCTGAAAGTGAACACTTAAGAATTTAAGTGTTCTTTAAAGAGTTAGAAAACTGCTAGAGAGCTTTTTAAAACTTGAGAGATTCAGAGAGGTTGAAAGCTTATAGAGAGTTTTTCGTGTCTGATTCTGAGGTTGAAGACTGGTATTTATAGGTAGAGATTCAAACTAGCCGTTGGAGGAGCCGTTTGAATCTTACCTACTCTCTGATCTGTCGATCTGCGGTTGAGCGTATCTTCACCTGTCTTCATCACTGTGTCAGATCCTAGGTTCGCCTTTCTAGGATGCTGAGATGTCGATCCCTCATTGGTCGAGGTATATTGACTTTCTCTGACACCAGGATTTCTGTCTTTTGAGCTGGTCTTTGAATTTAGAGCTGGATTGGGTAAACTGACTTGAAGTGACGTCTTCAGAGTTAGTTCCCTTTTTGTCTGCTCAGCTGACTTTCTTAGTCTTTGAGTCAGCTCAATTTATTCTGCTCCGTTGGATCTCCTTGGCTGGATCCATTCTTCTTTTCTTGAGCCGATCGACTCGGCTCGCCTCTTTGAACTCTGTTCAGCTAAGAGACCTTTTCAGCTGACTTTGGGTCCAGCTGATTACTCAGCTGGGTTTTCTTCTGTCTTCAGCTTCCTAACCTGTGAACTTAGAAAATCTAAGGCTCAAACAAGTGAGCTGGAAAACTTAACTTAGGTTTGTACATTCATCTACTAGGTTGGAGAGCAGTTTGGTTTTGGAATCAAATCAAAACTTTAGAATTTTCCCAACAAGAAGCCCTGCTCATAAACAACCGAAATGTAACCAAAGATCAATAGGAAAAATAAATTAATAAACACCGTTCCCCAGCAACGCGCCAATTTGGTGGACGTCGTTTCCACCAAATAATTCCTGCAACCTGCTCAGAATTAAATTAGTATAGCAACAAGTAGGGTCGAACCACAGAGAACGAAAATTCACCTATTTTCCTATAAATCGAGTTTTGGTGTAGCCACCACGCCTTAAAAACTAAGAAAAATAATAAATTAACAAAATAGCACACGGGAATTTAATCAAAAGAAAAGCATTTGGCTTCAAATATATCCACACTAGTCTAGGGCTTTGTTCATCGATGCAAAGATTAATTAATTTCCAAGAACCAACCAGTTATAGGGTACCGTGAACGCAGCGGACATACCCCAATTCCTACGTACTTTATCGATAGTTAGCTGTAGATGCCAGACCTAACTATTCCCCTTATTAAAACACAACCTAGCTGGAGACGCCAGACCTAGATTTAATGCTCTAATAGCTTTAGATTTGAAGGAACTCAATTTAGACGAATTACCCAAGAACGCAAGTAATAACCCGTCTACCAATTTATTCCTACTACGAACATGGTAGCTTTATCACTAATTAGCCCTATTCCAACAATTACGGATTGGGGGAACTAATTGACTGTAATCCAATTTAATCTAAGTTGATTAGGCTTAAATAAAATCGGAATTAACTTTAAACACAAGAAATAAATCGAAACCCTAGAAAATTAATTATACGAACAATTAAATCTCACAGATTATTAAACTAGTGCTTCAATATTCTCGTCGAATCAAAAAATTAGCTACTCATAATAAAATTAAACACAATTGAATAATAGAAAGAAAGCATAAAATTAATATATTGAATTAAAAGAAGTAAAAACTTGTCACCAGAAATCAATCTCCAATTATGATGCAAAGTAGAACTCCAAAACTAAGAAAAATAAATAAAATAAAACTAAGCTTCCAAGTCTTGTGCGTGTCCTTCTTCCCGGCGATTAATGCTAAAATAAAAGTAAAGTATGGAATAATGGTCATCATCCTTGCGGTTAAGCATAAATATATAGAATATAATGCTAATCCTAATTAGCCGCTAATTTCTAAAGATATGGGCCGAGACGCCTCTTTAATTAACCAAAACTCCTAATTAATTATCTAGACTTAATAATAAAATAATAAAATCCTAACTATAATAGGCCTCCAAAGATATTGTTTATGGATTACAAATTAGTAAAGCCCGGTCCATTTAATTCTCTTCCATCTTTGACTTCGATCTTCTATAATTGGACACAAAATCCATCTTTTTCGACTTCTTTCATCCAAATATATCAACAACCGAAATCTGCATTTCCTGCATAAAAACCACACCTAATCGTGCATTATATCCATATAGAACCATAGAAAATCTAACTTCTGAACAACCAAAATACACACACATCACTTATGTTCGCTCATATTTTTGGTGTGAATAGTAAGTTTTTTATTTTTAAGTTTTATTATAACCTTATAAATTTACAAAAATTTATATAAGACCATTTACTGGGTCAAGAAGAAATCCAAGCCATAAAAAAAACTGTGTATTTTCACACCATTGATTGACTAATTAAGTACGAGTTCGCTGAGTACAGTAGATCCTATATAAATTAATAGAATTAGAACCGTAAAATTTTATTAATTTTAGGGAGGTATTAATTAACAGATAAATTAATTATTTATTAATTAAAAGATGCATTTTACATATTCAGCAAATTTTGAATTAGTTATCTAAGAATTTAATAAACTTGAATTTAATCACATTGTTGGTCCCAAGACGGATACCTTGGTGTAGAGGGGGGGTGAATACACCAAGGTTTAAAAACTTTTCCAAGTTAAAACTCTTTTCAGAGAGCTGGCTGTGTTCGATCCAGCTGGATGGCAGCTTGATCGACACAGCTGGCTGTGTGTTGTGCGGAATGTGGTTGATTTGGAAAGTCCGTCTGTTGCTTCAAATATATTGCAAAGCTCTGTTTCACTTTTCAGTTAGTCAGTTTATGCAGACTGAAATGTATGCTTATGAGGGTTAGTAACATGCATAAAACAAAGCGATAAATAACAGAGCAGTTTTAACGGGTTCGGAGTAACCAAGCAACTTCACAACTCTAACCCGAGCTGTGTTCCAACAGTTTGCGAGCACTGTCAAGCCTACACCTTCAGTTTCCGGGTACTGAAGAACCTAACCACTCGAATTACACGCTTCGAGCAAGCGTACCTTTACCTAACCTTTCTGGGTTTGGGTTTGGGTATGGTTTTCCAGCTATGAACGAGTTCTTACAATGAAGAACAAGGAGTATGATGAACTCGTTCACACTAGGCTTAAGATATTTATTCTGATCTATTCTTCCTATGACTGAATATGTGAACAACTAAGAACACAGCTGACTGGCTGGGTGTTCTTGAAAGATTTGGCTTTGAAGATCGTTGTTCATTTTTCTGTTTTCTTCTATTTCTTCAGTCGTCTTGCCAGCCTCTTGTCTTCAATGGTGGAGGAGAGATATATATAGGTGGAGATTCGAACTAGCCGTTGGAAGAGAGCCGTTTGAATCTTACCTACTCTTGTTGACTTCTGGCCTTTACCTACGAAGTAGGTCTGCATCTGCAGAAGCTAGTTCTTCTCTGATCTGACTGCGTCAGATAAGATCTTCTGACATCGGGATCTTGTCTTTGAGAAGGTCTTCGTCTTCGAGCTGCTAAGCGTCTCTGCTGTATCTTCAGCGGCTTGGACTCTGTTGTGTCTTGATTCTGAGCTATCTTTTAGACCTGTGCTGTATCATCAACCTGAGATGTGTCTTCAACCTGAGCTGTGTCACTGACCTGAGCTGTGTTTTAGACCTGAGCTGTGTCATCGACACTAAGCTGGGTCTTTTACACTGAGCTGGGTCTTTGACACTAAGCTGGGTTTCCGTCACTGAGCTGGGTCTTGATACTGCAAGATCTTTGACTCTGTTTGGTCTTGCTCTGCTGAGTCTGCTCTGCTGAGTTCTTTAAGCTGTCTGCTTAGTTGTGTCTTCTGCTGTCTTCAGCTAATCTACTTGTAAACTAAGAAACTCTATAAGCTCAAACAGGTGAGCTGAAAAACGCTTAGGCTTGTGCGATTATCTACTCGGTTGGGGTCAGCTGGGTTTTGGTATCCAATCAAAACTCTATTAATTTTCCCAACAATTTCCCCCTTTTTGATGATGCCAAAACCTAACTGAGAAAAACAATTTACTTCCCCCTTAACAAGAAAACGGGTTTTCAAAAGTTTAAACATACACAGCAGGTAAATTAAATTCAGAGTTCAGTGCCTGGACAAAGAGTTATTGTCATCAGGATGAGCTTGAGATCAAAAACGAATTTTTCATTAATAAAAGATAATATTACAATTTTACAATTTTACAAAAATTCAAAAGACAAAAAAAAAATTCCCAGATGACTGGGTCTTCAACTCTGCTTCCTCTGCTGCTGATTCTTCAGTCTTTCTTCTTCAAGCTGTTCATCCGTTCTTAACCTGTACCGGTTGAAGATCATCCGTTCCAGCTTCCTATATTCTTCTTCATTACTTACCTTGGAAATTTTTCTCCTGATTGCCCATTTGTTTACTTCTGCGATTACTTGCGATTTGTCAGGGAAATCGGTTCCAGGTATTAGTGGAGGCTGGAGATGATACAGCTGGGGAGCAGAAAATTGTATCTTTACGGTCTCTGCAGCATTGAAGAATGCTTTCGCAGTAATCCTATCTTGATGGAAGAGCTCATTTAGATGCATCTTGAAAGCATCATCTGGAGACGTATTTGGGTAGGCTCCCAGATAGTAGTAATCTTCAATGAACTCGAATTTTGTATGTTCCCAGTCGTCGTTTAATTCTTCTGGGATCCATTCATCTATTCTTCTCCAGTTCATTGGCATCTGAGTCTTTTTCTTTGATGCTCTGATGTTTGCTCTTTTCTTCTTCTGCTTCTTTTCCTCAGCATCGAGCAAGCTTTCCTTCTTCTTCTGCTACTCTTGAAAGTTCCTCATCTCTTTCTTTTGTTTATTTACAAAGTTGCAGAGCCATTGAGTATCATTTATTTCTTCTGGCTTGGCTCCGCTAGCTTTGGCAAGAGGGATGATCATTTTGCTCCATTTTCCTTTTTCGTCCAGCTGGTTCTTCTGCTTCCAGCTCAGCAACAACTTCATCAATCTCAGACTGCAGTACTTGGATTTTATCTTCAGCTACAGCTTTTCCTTTGCCTGCCCTTGATGTTTTTCTCTTGTCATTTCCTTCCCCCTTATCTTCCCCCTTTTTGGCATTATCAACAAGGGTGGAGGATAGGTTGACAATTGTCTTATTTAGCTGTGTCAGGGCTTTGTCAACATCAGCAATCTTGGCTGTGTTGTCTGCTGTGACAAGGTTGAGTTGTGCTGTGTTGGTACTTCCAACTTTGAACTGAGTGTCTAGCTCTTTGTAGAGATTGAACAGCTTTTGAATGTCAGTCCTGTTGGAGAGGGTTTGTTGTTGTAGAGCTTGCAGCTGGCTGGATAAGTCGTTGACGCTTCTTTCCAGTAGAGCTTGGAGGTTTGAGATGATCTCAGGGACTCTCTTCTCTAGATGATTTGACTGATCA
This sequence comes from Agastache rugosa, assembly GCA_031470985.1. NCBI lineage: Eukaryota > Viridiplantae > Streptophyta > Magnoliopsida > Lamiales > Lamiaceae > Agastache > Agastache rugosa. Next base: position 22,742,880 of record CM062607.1, read on the forward strand.
ATTTGATGAGATACGAGAGTTTTCTTGAGATCTTCACTGGAGCTTCTTTGTAGGTTCTGGGCAAAAGAGTAAACTTCATCAATGAACTGTCCATGACAATGGACTTGCCATTCTACAGCTGTGATGCGCAGAAGGGTGTCAATATCTGATTTGAGTCTATCCAGGAATAGGATTTCCTCAACTTGTTTGGCTATCTCCTCATTCATTGCATCAGAAAGCACGACATTGGAATCCGTTTGGGTCCCGGATTCGACTTGGCTGGGTTTGACTGCCTCGATCTCGACCAGTGAGTGAGTGTCATTGGCTATTGGACTAGGTGGTGCAGCTTCTGCGGGCTCAACTGTTGCAGAAGTTGGCTCGTTTTCAGTCACCATTGCCTCAGCTGTGTCTGTATGTACAACTTCCTTGGCAGTCTCAACTGGAACAATCTAGCTGAGAGTGTGGAGATAGGAGTTGGCTCTCGCGATTACCTCATCAGATGGTGATACTTCATCTTGCTTAGTCTTCTGGATGAGAGTTTGGATTAGCTCGTCTTGATGCAAGAAGGCATCCTGAAGACTTCCAAATCCGAAGATCTCCTGTAGAGCAGCTTCTTCGGCTTTGATCTTGTTGAAGGAGTAGAGCTCCACAAGTTCCTCATTTGCGTACCAAGTAGTCATCTTGGTAGCAAGGTAAAATTTGAAGTCGCTTACGGCGACTAATGCGGCGGGGAGCGAAACAAGAGACGGGTATTGTTGCAGTACGCTCTTTACTTCTTGTTGCCTGAGGTCATCGAACCTCATGATGGTGGCAGCACGTGCAACGGCTCTGGGACTGAGGATTTCAACTTCCTCAGAAGTAGTGGGGCTTGAAGGTTCAGCTTGGTTTTCATCATCCAGCTGCGAAGGAACATCAGCTGGACGGGGCTCTTTAGGTGAGCTGGGAAGAGAAGATAGTTTAGCTTGGGAGTCAGCTGGCTGTGAAGACGCTTCAGCCAACTGAATGTCTGTCAGCTCTCTTAAAGGAGATGGTTCTTTGGGAGGAGAGCTGGGTGCTGAAACTTGGGTGTGTGGAAGCAATGAGGTTTCAGGTACTGAAGAATTGAAAGGGGAATCTGAGATGTGTACCTGAGGATGGGATGGAAGAAGAGATTGTTGAAGAGAAATTCCAGCTGATTTGTAGTCAGCTGGAGTTGGGTGTGAGAATGCTTGAAGAATTTGGCGAAGGGGAATAGCATCCTCTGGGTCTGGGTCAGTGACCACTATTTGTGATTCTTCAGCTTCTCGTGATGTTCTCACGAACTCCCTTCCATTGTCTGAGCTGGAGGAGTATCCCTGAGCTGTGTCTCCACTCAGTTTTCTTCTTTTGGACAGGGGAGGCTGTGGGAGTGGATTCCGATCCAGCTGTCTCAACAACTGGTTTCTCTGCTGCCTCCTTAGCTGGTTTGATGGCTGCCTTGAATTTCAGCTTCTTCTTGGCAGGTGGAGATCCAGCTGGCTGTGTCTCCTCTGATTGCTTCCTTTTTCTTGCTTGAGAGAGAGGCAGTCTGATGCTTTGCCTCTAGCGCCCTCCTCTTCCCTTCGTGGTCGTTTTCTTCAACAAGTCGGTAGCCGACTTGGCTTTTCAAAGAGTATTCTGGACACAGAAAATTCTTCTGCGTTATGCCACTTGATTTGCCTTCCGGTAGAGTAACTTTCTATTATGCACGCTACTTTGGTGCATAGATAGATTGTCTCTTTATAGCTGTACCGGGTGAAGCTGACAACTTCAAAATGAATCTTTTTAGATTCTTTTTCCAATTTTCCCATGAAGTATGAGAACCAATCCACTGGGTTATTTTTGAGGATGGCTATCATTGGTTTCAGTTTGGGTATGCTGATCTCTCCTTGAGATCCAGCGATACCGATGATGCATTTCTGGGTGACATCCAGAAGTAATCTGTACTTGGGCTTGAGCAGGAGCTTGGACATGCTCGCCCTGTACGGTTCTGGATTGAACAGCATCTTATCCAGTTCGATCTGGATTTCTTCTCTGGTGTAATTATCTGGGGAGCGGCCCCGCAGTCTTCAGCGATCACGGCTTGTTCAACATCCGGTTGATGTTGATGTCAACGTCCCACGGAGTTGTACGTCCAGTCTTCTCCTTGATTTGTAGAGAGACGTTGGAACGGAGTCGATCATCTCGGTTAGATATCTCTAAGAAGAATTCTGTCACTTTTCGGCGGATGATGTTCTTCGGTCTTGCAGTCGCCCACTGCAAAAGTCCGGCATTTTCGATGAGATCCAGAACTTCCTGGTACTCCGCGTTCTGGTAGTTCTTGAGAGTCAGACAACTCTCAAAATGAAGTTTTCACATCAAGTTCTCAGTCTGGCTTGCTCCTGGTGTAGTCTTCTTTGGTGCCATGATTTTCTTCTGTAGTAAGAGGTTAGAAAGACGAAGATACTCGGGGAGCGTATTAGCAAAAAGATAATCAAGAATCTGAGATATGAATTTCAGATAAGTATGAGCGATAAAAAATATGGCGAAGATTTGCAAATTTTTGATAAATATATCAATTGCCCATTTTGATTAATGGTTGAGATCTTGGCAATTGTATTGAAGATCTGCGGTTGAAAGAGATTTGCGCAACACGTCCTATGACGTGTGAATATTGAGTGAATGTCATGCGCGCGTGAGAAAGTCGAAACGTTCTGACTTCTGACTCAGTTCTCTTGAGCTACAGTATTCTGCATGTTTTTCATTAAATGCGATGGGATGTATAGCTTGCAGAATAATCCATTTAAGGAATGTTTGGATGTTTGAATTAAATTCAAATAATTTTATCCTTACAATGTATTACAACAGGAAATATAATAAACAAAATCTGCAAACCCGTCAGCTGATCATTGCATCAGAAAGCACGACATTGGAATCCGTTTGGGTCCCGGATTCGACTTGGCTGGGTTTGACTGCCTCGATCTCGACCAGTGAGTGAGTGTCATTGGCTATTGGACTAGGTGGTGCAGCTTCAGCGGGCTCAACTGTTGCAGAAGTTGGCTCGTTTTCAGTCACCATTGCCTCAGCTGTGTCTGTATGTACAACTTCCTTGGCAGTCTCAACTGGAACAATCTAGCTGAGAGTGTGGAGATAGGAGTTGGCTCTCGCGATTACCTCATCAGATGGTGATACTTCATCTTGCTTAGTCTTCTGGATGAGAGTTTGGATTAGCTCGTCTTGATGCAAGAAGGCATCCTGAAGACTTCCAAATCCGAAGATCTCCTGTAGAGCAGCTTCTTCGGCTTTGATCTTGTTGAAGGAGTAGAGCTCCACAAGTTCCTCATTTGCGTACCAAGTAGTCATCTTGGTAGCAAGGTAAAATTTGAAGTCGCTTACGGCGACTAATGCGGCGGGGAGCGAAACAAGAGACGGGTATTGTTGCAGTACGCTCTTTACTTCTTGATGCCTGAGGTCATCGAACCTCATGATGGTGGCAGCACGTGCAACGGCTCTGGGACTGAGGATTTCAACTTCCTCAGAAGTAGTGGGGCTTGAAGGTTCAGCTTGGTTTTCATCATCCAGCTGCGAAGGAACATCAGCTGGACGGGGCTCTTTAGGTGAGCTGGGAAGAGAAGATAGTTTAGCTTGGGAGTCAGCTGGCTGTGAAGACGCTTCAGCCAACTGAATGTCTGTCAGCTCTCTTAAAGGAGATGGTTCTTTGGGAGGAGAGCTGGGTGCTGAAACTTGGGTGTGTGGAAGCAATGAGGTTTCAGGTACTGAAGAATTGAAAGGGGAATCTGAGATGTGTACCTGAGGATGGGATGGAAGAAGAGATTGTTGAAGAGAAATTCCAGCTGATTTGTAGTCAGCTGGAGTTGGGTGTGAGAATGCTTGAAGAATTTGGCGAAGGGGAATAGCATCCTCTGGGTCTGGGTCAGTGACCACTATTTGTGATTCTTCAGCTTCTCGTGATGTTCTCACGAACTCCCTTCCATTGTCTGAGCTGGAGGAGTATCCCTTCCATTGTCTGAGCTGGAGGAGAGACGTTGGAACGGAGTCGATCATCTCGGTTAGATATCTCTAAGAAGAATTCTGTCACTTTTCGGCGGATGATGTTCTTCGGTCTTGCAGTCGCCCACTGCAAAAGTCCGGCATTTTCGATGAGATCCAGAACTTCCTGGTACTCCGCGTTCTGGTAGTTCTTGAGAGTCAGACAACTCTCAAAATGAAGTTTTCACATCAAGTTCTCAGTCTGGCTTGCTCCTGGTGTAGTCTTCTTTGGTGCCATGATTTTCTTCTGTAGTAAGAGGTTAGAAAGACGAAGATACTCGGGGAGCGTATTAGCAAAAAGATAATCAAGAATCTGAGATATGAATTTCAGATAAGTATGAGCGATAAAAAATATGGCGAAGATTTGCAAATTTTTGATAAATATATCAATTGCCCATTTTGATTAATGGTTGAGATCTTGGCAATTGTATTGAAGATCTGCGGTTGAAAGAGATTTGCGCAACACGTCCTATGACGTGTGAATATTGAGTGAATGTCATGCGCGCGTGAGAAAGTCGAAACGTTCTGACTTCTGACTCAGTTCTCTTGAGCTACAGTATTCTGCATGTTTTTCATTAAATGCGATAGGATGTATAGCTTGCAGAATAATCCATTTAAGGAATGTTTGGATGTTTGAATTAAATTCAAATAATTTTATCCTTACAATGTATTACAACAGGAAATATAATAAACAAAATCTGCAAACCCGTCAGCTGATACCACTGCTGTATTCTCTTCTGCTAGATTGAAGGTTCTCCTCAGCTGAGTATCTTGGTGATTAGCTTGAAGCTTCTTCAGCTGAGTTCCCTTTAGCTCTACGATTGTTGTCCAGCTGAGCTTTATTTCCTTTTAGCTGGATAATCCTTCTGATCTGAGCTTTTGGGATCCATCTGGGTTTGTTCCCCCTCAGTTGGTGACTCCAGCTGAGTCTATCTTGGTGAGTGCATCCTGCTGGGTATTCTACTTGATTTTGCTGATTCTTTTCAGCTATGTAGAGTTCCTCCTCGATTTGATAGTAGGTGGCTTTTTCTTCAGTTGCATCCTACTTCCTTCTAATGAACGGATCTTCTCACCATCGGCTCATTTTGAAGAGGTCTCTGATTGTATAGCAGGTAGTCAGCTGTTCCAAATCCAGCTGATTCATCTGCTGCTTCTTTATTCTTTCCTTGAGACCAATGTGCTCAGCTGTATGACTGGCTGCATCTTCCGTTATGCATCCCGCTGTCCTTATTTCACAGCTGGTCGCAGTCAGCTAGCTGGATTTCTTCATCTTCTTTGCTCCTCGATGGTACTTCCAGGTTGAGCTGATTGATCTTCTTCTAATCTTTCGTCAGAAGTTGTGATGACTTTGGTGGTTGTCTCTCATGGTGTCAAATACTCTGAGAATGAGACGCTCCACCTCGTCAATCAGCCTTTCTGTTCTTCTCATCTCCTGGTGGCTTGAGATGATTGTATCGCAGTCCATCCGGTTTGCTGCTGAATTAAATTTCTCTCTCTAGTGATCCAAGATGCTTTGATATCTTGTTCCCCAAGTCATGGAGATAATTCCTATAACATTCGCATCTTGGACAAATGTCTGGATTCATGATTTTTCAAGAGCTCCTCTATTGAGAGATTCCTGCACAATGAAGATTTCACGACAGTATGCAATATAATGATTTTAAAAAAAATTGAAGCGTTGAAGGATCTATTCAGGTGACCACTATCAGCAATGAAATGCTGACTTGACAAATACAGTGATCTTTTGAACCACTGCTCTGATACCAATTGTTGGTCCCAAGACGGATACCTTGGTGTAGAGGGGGAGGGGGGGTGAATACACCAAGGTTTAAAAACTTTTCCAAGTTAAAACTCTTTTCAGAGAGCTGGCTGTGTTCGATCCAGCTGGATGGCAGCTTGATCGACACAGCTGGCTGTGTGTTGTGCGGAATGTGGTGGATTTGGAAAGTCCGTCTGTTGCTTCAAATATATTGCAAAGCTCTGTTTCACTTTTCAGTTAGTCAGTTTATGCAGACTGAAATGTATGCTTATGAGGGTTAGTAACATGCATAAAACAAAGCGATAAATAACAGAGCATTTTTAACGTGGTTCGGAGTAACCCCTCCTACGTCCACGACCAGATTCACTGGTAATTCACTACCACTTGGTTTCCAAGTACCAAGCAACTTCACAACTCTAACCCGAGCTGTGTTCCAACGCCATTGCGGGCACCGGCCAAGCCTACACCTTCGCTTCCGGCATCGAAGAACCTAACCACTCGAATTACACGCTTCGAGCAAGCGTACCTTTACCTAACCTTTCTGGGTTTGGGTTTGGGTATGGTTTTCCAGCTATGAACGAGTTCTTACAATGAAGAACAAGGAGTATGATGAACTCGTTCAAACTAGGCTTAAGATATTTATTCTGATCTATTCTGCCTATGACTGAATATGTGAACAACTAAGAACACAGCTGACTGGCTGGGTGTTCTTGAAAGATTTGGCTTTGAAGATCGTTGTTCATTTTTCTGTTTTCTTCTATTTCTTCAGTCGTCTTGCCAGCCTCTTGTCTTCAATGGTGGAGGAGAGATATATATAGGTGGAGATTCGAACTAGCCGTTGGAAGAGAGCCATTTGAATCTTACCTACTCTTGTTGACTTCTGGCCTTTACCTACGAAGTAGGTCTGCATCTGCAGAAGCTAGTTCTTCTCTGATCTGACTGCGTCAGATAAGATCTTCTGACATCGGGATCTTGTCTTTAAGAAGGTCTTCGTCTTCGAGCTGCTAAGCGTCTCTGCTGTATCTTCAGCGGCTTGGACTCTGCTGTGTCTTGATTCTGAGCTATCTTTTAGACCTGTGATGTATCATCAACCTGAGCTGTGTCTTCAACCTGAGCTGTGTCACTGACCTGAGCTGTGTTTTAGACCTGAGCTGTGTCATCGACACTAAGCTGGGTCTTTTACACTGAGCTGGGTCTTTGACACTAAGCCGGGTTTCCGTCACTGAGCTGGGTCTTGATACTGCAAGATCTTTGACTCTGCTTGGTCTTGCTCTGCTGAGTCTGCTCTGCTGAGTTCTTTAAGCTGTCTGCTTAGCTGTGTCTTCTGCTGTCTTCAGCTAATCTACCTGTAAACTAAGAAACTCTATAAGCTCAAACAGGTGAGCTGAAAAATGCTTAGGATTGTGCGATCATCTACTCGGTTGGGGTCAGCTGGATTTTGATATCCAATCAGAACTCTATTAAGTTTCCCAACACACATATATAGAAACATGAATGAATATTTGATGAACAATATTATATATATAATCAAAACAAAATATTTTAAAAATCATACTAAAAAAATACAATGATTTCTCATCTAAAAGGTATCGAAAAAATAATTATGATAGACCAAATACACATGACATTATATGAGTACAAACGATATCATCCCACATGCACTCGAAAAGATTCCAGTGCTGACTTGATGAAAATTTCCATTTGAAAGTTAATAAGGTACTATATCAAACACACTTAAGATGTAATTTAAGTCTCTTACTAAATTAAAAAAAAAACAGTATCTTATTAAATTATCTTAGTTATTTTTATAATTTTAGGAAATTATTAATTTATGATGTTGATGAGACCATTTATTATATAACGGTCTCATGAAAAAATATTACTCCCTCCGTCCCAATAGCAAGGTCTCACTTTCCTTTTTTGGCTGTCCCAATAGCAAGGTCTCAATCCAAATAAGAAAATAATTAGTGTGTAATAAGGGTGAAATAGTTATTGGTTAGTAGTATTACTTTTAATTAAAATACTCCTTAATAAAGTGGAACAAACTTACTTTATACACTAAATTCTTTCTTCTTAATAATCGTGCCCAAAAGAAGTGAGACCATACTATTGGGACGGAGGGAATATCTTATTGATTTATCGAAATTATTAATTTATATATGGGGCCCAACTCAAAAACCGTAGATTTTTAATTGTCTTAATACTCACAACTATCCAATATGAAGATAGTGTGTACCACCCATATCCACTTTTTTTGGCACGTATAAGCCATAACCACTGACAACTTTTTGGGATTCTTTTTGTACTTTTCGGCTATTTTAAAAATAGATTAATTGTCAAATTCATGCATTAATTTTTGTGTGCGATCATTGTACAAATGAGTTCAAATAATTGTTGACTTGCTTTATGAATGAGGACAAAAATGATTCCCCAATGTGCAGATTCACGTTCTCTTTTTATTTTCATGCATCATTCACATCAAGCCTTTTTATTAAAGCTTGTCATGCATGCCAATGTACTAAATTAAATAGTGTCAATGCACGCGTAGAATCTTATCGGTACAACTATTTAGTTTCATTGATTCTTCAGTCTATATATCACACACACAAGCACATGAAATTACACTTCAGGAAAAAAGTGAAAGAGATAGAATCACAATACCACAAAAACAACTAAATATCACTCACGTTTGCTAGAGAAATCACATATCAGAAGACATTTATTTTGCAAAGTTATTATAGGTGAGTTGAAATTTATTTTTAATGATGGTATCGAAGAGAAAAATATTATACCGCTCGTGGTTTTTCTGTACCGATAGGATATATATCACCTATCGATACACCTAAAAAACCCATCGGTACAATTTTTCTCCACACACATTATTTCATTCAACCCTCTTTCATTCTATGCTATTTTTAACCATACCATCGTTGTTTTGTAGAAATGAAGTCATACACGTACCGGCATTTTCACTTGGGGTTAATCGAGATATATTTCGCTGTGTAGAAGGAATTTTCATTCGGGGATTGAAAAGGTCAGTTCAAATAAAATTTTAAATGAGTACCGGCACGAGAAAAGGTGTACCGATAGGTGTAGTGGAGTCACCATCGATACTACCAAATATTCGATCTGTACAATATTTGTACCGAGCGGTACAATTTTTTTTTAATAATCTTATTTTTTCTAATAATATTGTTTCTATGCAGATGGAGTGTAGGAGATTCATCGTTAAATACAACGGGAGATGAGACGATTGGGTGTATAATGGTGGGGAAGAACGAACTTTCTACCTTCCAGTGGATACGATAAGTTTCTCTAGCATTAAAGAATATATTGATTTCTTAATGATGTCGAGATCGTTAAGTCTTGAGTATGAAATATTCTATTTATTGACGTCTAGAACTGGTCGAAGTGTTAAACATAGTTTGAGTAACGATGAACAACTTCGTCGGTTGTGTATTACCGAGCCTGAGCCTACATTGTATGTCGTCCATATTGATTCTGTGTACAGACCGTCATTTGATTTGAGTGAATCTTCACCGTATGTCTATGACGATCAATACCCTTAGTACTCGCAGTACGACGAGTCGCTCGCACATTTGGCTTGATTTGATTGGCTTGGTGATACTCAATGGGTTGCTAGTAGTGGCACGAATATTCCTATGTCGGGGAAACGACAGTCGCAGGTACCCGAGAAGGCTGAATTTACCGATAATTCTGACGAAGATGAGGAGGAAGAATCGGATTCTGATGAGGAGGAAGAACTGTCACAATCTATGCATTTGACCCTTGGTACTTTTGCAGACTTCGTTACGTGGGTGCATACTCAAGGCGGCGTGAACAAGCTCTTGGTAATGCTGATGCAGAGTAGTCGTATGCCCCTTGTTGAAGACGTAGACTGCGCCACTGAAGCGGAGAAACTGCATAATTGGTTAGTTCCAATGATTCCACTAGATGCTACTGCTTCGCTCGTTGTTAGTGATCTTGACAGGCTGCCAGACGGTCCATTGAATAAGGATGAGATATTTTACAGCAAAGACGATTTGAAAGTTGTTGTTGGATTGTGACACATGGAACAACGAGCTGAGTTTAGTATTCCACGATCAGACACTGAACGGGTATATTTCAAATGCAAGTACGGAAGTAACTGTTCTTTTGATTTGCGTGCTGGGAAACAGGGCGACTATTGGTATATTCACAAGTTCATTGGGACACATACATGCAATCTTAATATAGACCGTACAGCTGTCAGGAAGGTCAGTGCTAAGGTGATTGTATCTTATTTTGCGCGTAGAATGCGAAATGAAGGTGAAATCATTAAGCTGAAGTCAATTAGGGCATATCTGCATCGAGATTATGGCGTCGATGCAAGTTACAGTGTATGTCTGCGAGTACAGAATCGAGCCCTCGAGATGATATATGATGGATATACATACTCATGAAAGATGCTTCCCGGCTATCTCCACATGTTGCAGAAAGAAAATCCGGGCTCGACAATTGACTACAGTGTTAGCCCGAATGATGATCGATTCGAACATGCTTTTGTGGCATTGTCAGCTTGTATCGTGGCATTTCAGTGGTGTCTTCAACCGGTGATCGTGGTGGATGGCAGACACTTGAAGGGAAAAAATAATGGCATCTCGTGGACATGGTTTCTCACTCGTTTGAAGGAGGCTTACGGTTGTCATTCGTATATGGTCATCATCTCAGACGCCCACTTAAGTATCGCGAATGCAGTTAGGGCAGTCTATCTTGGCGTAGCACACGGTCTGTGCTACTATCACATTCTCAAGGGCATGGTTAGTTTTGGAAAACCTATCACCAAGTTGTTTCAAAAAGCAGCATATGCATATAGAAAGTCGGCTTATGAGAAAGCAATGAATAGTATTCTTGCTGCGAAGCCCGAAGCGTATAATAAACTCATGAACATTGGTCCAGAGAAGTGGGCTCGATCAATGTGCCATGTTCGAAGATATAGTTCCCTGACATCCAATGCTGCAGAACAATTCAATAATGTATTGGTGTTTGCTAGACGCCTACCAATTTGCTCATGCTTGGAGGCAATTAGAGTTACCGTCGAAAAATGGTTTGATGAAAGACGACAATTGTATTCATTGTATACTGATTTTTTCATGAAGGAGGCAGAGCGAAAGCTCCGTACAGAGGTAGAACTCTTAAGATCTTACACTGCCACGCCCGTCAGAGACTTGATCTTCAAAGTGAATGACGGAAAACAGAATCTAAATGTCGATTTGCGTGCGAGGACTTGCCCGTGTCATGTGTTTGATTTTGATTTGATACCGTGTTCTCATGCTGCTGCAGCCATTCAGTAAGAAAACCTCAAGTTTTTATATTTAATTTTATATTTATTTTTGTTGCACTTAATCTAATGATTATATATTATATGTATGACAGGCGAAATGGGCAGCATGCATACTACTATGTGGACAATTACTACAAGAGATCTACACTTTTACAGATTTACTCCCAACAGGTAAATCAGGTCCCTCCCCAGCTGAGTGGTCTTTACCTCCACATGTTGCGGAAATAACTGTTTTGCCACCACTACCCGTCAGTCAGGCGGGGCACCCGAGAAACTCCCGTCGTCGATCTGCAGTTGAGAATTTGTCCTTCATCAGACGTCCATGCACCGTAGATGAACCTTCAAGTAGCCGTCAACGGGCACCGAAAAAAAGCAGTATATGTCACGAGACTGGCCACACAAGAAGAGCATGCCCGCTCAGATATCCTCATGAGTAATTTATTATTATTTGAATGTTAATTTTATGTGTAATTGTGTACTGGCCAAATCATTTTAATGTTTATCCTAAGTGCTTTATATTAATCGACGACTTGTGAACAAGGCAATTAAATGTCACAATCAATTAGTATTTACAAAAGATAAATCACATAATATTTGTCAAACATAATCGACAAGGCTTTGAAAAGCCAATAAGAAAACGTCACGAGCTATTTTACATCTATATGAAGCCACATTTCCCTCTTTGTTGCCCCATGCAATTAAGGGCCGGGCACTAATCATGCGCTCTATACTCATCAGCGCAAAAGGACCACAACTGTGACTGTCCCACTGGATGTGCTGCCTAACGGGCTCCCGTGGTGTAGGCTTAGTCAAAAAGATAAGATTCAATGCATCCGTCCGACGTGGTGCCTTGGTTAGGTCTCCGGTATCCCAATGCCCTCCTTCATTTAGCACAGTTGAGAATTTTTGCACAAGCGTCTTCAGCTGCTTTTTACGTACTTCCTTTACTCCTTCCTTGTGCAGCAAAGAGTCGTGCACCTCAGCCGTCCACATCCTGGACAGTATACGGACTACATAGAAATGCGATCTGACGAGCACTGGAATGATGATCTATATAAAAATCACGTAGATGTGAGTCATATGTTATTAAAAAAATTATAATTAATAGAAGGTGTAAGTTACCTGCTCAGCTTGCCTCCAAGATGTAATATCTGCATTGACATTAAACTTACTTCGTAGCGACGCCGTCAATTTTTTGCTACTCTTGATCTTCTTGAAGTAGAACTCGACGTCTCTCTGTGTGAATAAAAAGCACAAAATTCTCAAAAGGAACATATAAACAACAAACCAATTAAAACAGAATGAATTAGTTACTCGCATAGAATTCGGCGTAACAGATGATTTTGTTCACAACATTTCGATCGGGAATGACATGGTTCCTTTGTTCCAGACGTCCGCGCAAAACGTCAATGTACTTCTCAAACACCTGCACACAAAAAGGAATATGACAATTAAAAAAAGAAAGAAGTATAAAAATGAGATATTATTTAAGAATATAATTGAGAGATTATTTATTGAATAATCAATGTTAGTCATCATGTTCTCAATGACGCGGAAGTACGGAGGATAGACGGCATGTCCACCGATGATTATGCAAGCACCATCTGTTACATTAGTTTTTGGTTGCATTTTCGGATGTTTTGCGCGTTTTTATGATATTTGTTTTGTTTCGCATTGTTTTTAAGTTAAAACGCGCTAATGATGTCTAACTCAGCGATCTCCTGGAGTGAACATTTGTTAAAATGCGCATTTTAACTTAAAAACAATGCGAAACAAAACAAATGTCATAAAAATGCGCATGCAAAACATCCGAAAATGCAACCAAAAACTAATGTAACAAACCCTCCACACACAAAACCTTGCTTGTCCTCAAGCAAATCTTCAATTCCAATTCCAGTTTATTGTGTTAGTCAATATTAATCCAGTTAATTTTGTTCGTCAATTTTAATTACGTTTGTGAGTTATTTCGATTTCCGTTCTTCATTCATGCTTATAATTGCTCCGTTAATTTTCTTAATTGAATTAATGTTCAGATTAGGATCGTTAATGCTTTTGCTATGTTAGATTTTAATTCATGCCTAGGGTTTAATTCATGTTAAATTTCCCTTATCGCCTAGTTAATTAATCGATAATTAGAATAGTGAACGACCAAACACTATTGATTTACTGCTTTATTTTTCCTTTCTTTTGGCAATAAAATAATTTCCCTGCTAAGTTTTCCTTGAGAGACGACTTGGGTTGGCTTGCTTAATATTCGGTGATCTCGTTTAATTGCGAGCGACTTAGGGTTAATTTAATCGAAACACCATCATTTGACATAAAGGCTTCGTAGCGACGCCATTTCTCCTCATCTAAGTAATCGGCAGGAGGCAACGCATCAATAGGCTATGGAATTTCTTCTTCTGCCTCAACCTGTGTAGCCGACTGTTGTCCTTCATGCTGGTCTGCTCGGTTGGCATTTAAATATTCAAGTGTCTGCCTCGAGTATAAGTTGTACAGCTCAGGATTGTTCAAAATTGAAAGAAGTCAAAGTTAGGAGGGACAACACTAATGGGCTGAGCCTCAATCCACTACACATAGATAAATTGCATATTAGAAATAAATTACTTTTTAAAAAAAATTACTAAATTACTAACTTTTTATTTACCTGAGGTGGCTCACGAGATATCTCGGGATTTGGCACAGAATGCCGAGGAGGCTCGTATGCATGCTCAGGACCGCCCATGCTCACCCACTCCGGTGTAACAAAATCGGGGGTGGAATGTCATGCTGGGATAAAACCAGGATCCCCGCATGTAGCTCCAGTCTCCCCTCTTGGACTGACAGGTGGTGGTGTGTCACGACGCGGTGGAGGTGTATCTCGACGCGGTGTAGAACGACGGGAACTCTTACTAAAAAGGTCTGTGAAGAAGGCCTTGATCTCGTGAAAAAAAATACATTTCTCCATTGTAAAGTTATCTCGCTCTTCACAGCTGTTGTTGTCATCGCCGACAGCTCCTTCATAAACTGCCTATCACGAGATCGTCCACTAGTGTCGGTGCCGCTGCTCGATGATGACGATGGAGTGTTTCTACGAGCATGCTTTCCCTTGCTTTTGGCAGTATCTTTCGGCGGGGCCCGGTCTCTCAAGTCGTATGTATCACGGTCGGTGCCTGGCTCTGACACGTGGGGGGACTGCTAGGCCTTTGAACTTGAGGGCGACGTGCAACTCGTATTTCCTCTTTGATTGGGTTGATAGGCCTCACGTAATGCACTCCGAGCACGTCGTCCATCAGTAGGGACCTCCAGTAATGTGTCTCCTCCTTTGCTGCCTCTGGCTCAATGGAGTCGAAACAGACGACTTCTGCACGAAACTGATCATCAAGATCAATCTGCAAGGTTGATGCCATTATCCATCTCAAACAGTGAGGATTGGCAGTGTCTGATACGGGGGTAGCAACCAAACGAGCTAAACCAGGAATAGGCTCGAACATCCAACACTGCAGTACCCACATAGGACCGTAATAATGGTAATTGGGTAACATTTTCGACCCCTTCGTTTCCAGACTTTTGGTGTAGTACCTCAAGACCTGAAATGTATACCCGCCCCAAAGAAATATGTTCCACACGTCGAGATCATCCGCCAAAACCCAAAGCCAGCGCACCACATTTCTCCGATCATCGCTACCTAACTCGAAATAATAAGCGATGATAACATTTGCTGCCCGAAGGTGGAGCTCGCCATTATGATCAATTATCCTATTCCCTTTAAAAAACCGGTCCCGCAGTTTCTTGACAGTTATTGGCTTCCTGAGCCGAGAATCTGATATTTTTGTCGCCGATACGATACCATGTATCGTACGGCAATTCACCGAACACCTCTACCTCTCTTGATACAAGCATGTGTAGCGCTTTGCCGCACACTTTTCCCAATGGCCATCTTATAAGATGCCCGAAACAGCCGGCCATGAATCTATCCAGCAGTGCTTGACCCCCAACAGCAACAAGTCTCTACCTAATCTTTGTTATAATCTATACTTTGTAGTACGTGTTAATCCTCGGAGAATAGTGTTGAGCATCTTCTCGGATCCAGATTCAACCAAACTGATACAAACACAATACGATTCAAAATTAAGAACAGAAACACACTGGAGAAAAAAAAATTGTATCGATAGGAAAAATATTGTACCGATCGAAGTAACATCAACTCATGATTTTACTGCGATTGGTACAGTATTACAAATGATCGGTAAAATATTATCAAACTTATCAGACATCGTCGTAACATAAGTCAACTGATCATGCTTTATAAATTTATAAATGAGTTATATATAATTTAAAACGTAACACCAAATTATCTTATTTGTTAAATTAACTATTAACGTGACTAAAAATATAATAAACACAATACAACGTCCAGAATAAGAATATAAACACGGTGGAGAAGAAAAGCTGTGTACCGATCGGCATAAACACTGTACCGATGGACCTAAGATTATTCCTAATCGGTACGATATTCTAATTGATCGGTACAAAGTTTATGAAACATATATGGCATCGTCGTAATTATCATAATTAGCACAAAAATTAAGATAATTACCATATAAGCATAGCCAACGAAAATATCCTAATTACCACGAAATTAACATAATTACCATGAAATTAACATAATTAGTACGAAATTATCATAATTAACCACCATATTTTTAACACAATATCAATAACATGTTCAGAACTGTACCGGCAGGCTGAAAAAGCTGTACCAACCGGTTCAAAACCTATCGGTACAATATCACAACGGTCGGTACTGTGTTTTCAGTCGTCACTCTTCAAATCGGTACGAATAACTAACCTCTTCCAAACGTCGTTGATTTTCACGTTGCTGTTCATCTTCAGATTGATGTCTTGAATTTGATGACGCCATGGATTGATGAGAGAAGAAGGATAGAGGGGTAACTGTGGGAAATTTTTCGCTGTCTTTGGAAAAAAAATTTATTGCATCGGTATGAAGTGAGTGTGTACCGCAAGGTTTTATTGTTGAAGAAGCATAATGTGTACCGCTAGGTTAGGTTTTGTCTTCTTTTGTTTGTTTTAGAATTTGAGTCAAACTAAAAAAATAAATTTCCTTCATGGCATGTGAGATGGCAGAGGCGGACGAGGTGGGGGTTGGGATTTAAATCCCTAACTTCAAGGGAGTCAAATTAGTACATATATAATTTTTTTCTTTTTTTTATCTCTGAAAAGTACAAAAAGAATCCCAAAAAGATGTAAGTGAATATAGCTTATACGTGCCACCAAAAGTGAGTATGAGTGGTACACACTATCTTCATACTAGATAGTTTAATTTTCCTCTCTTTTTAATTATGATAGATTTATTTTTTCTTTTCAAATAAACATTTTTTTTAAAAATAATTTCAAGATTCATGAAAACGACACCTAACATCCAAGGGCATGTTAGTTACAAATACAAACCCAAAAATCGTAAAGACGCACGCACCGCTCGTCAGTCAAAACACGAAGAAGAAAAGAATGGTGAGTAGGAAAACAACTTTAAATAACACACAAAAACAGACCATCACAATATAATACAACCCCACCGCCATGACCACCGTGATCGAAACATGCGGAGTGGCGCCGCCGCCGGGCACGGTGGCGGAACAATCGCTGCCGCTCACATTCTTCGACATGACCTGGATCCATTTCCACCCCATGCTTCAGCTCCTCTTCTACGAACTCCCCTGTTCAAAGCCATATTTCTTAGAAATCATCGTTCCCAAACTCAAACAATCTCTCTCTCTTACTCTCAAACACTTCTTCCCCCTCTCCGGCAATGTCTTATACCCGTTATCGCCGGAGGAGATGCCCGTTTTCCAGTATCTCTCCGGCGACTCTGTTCCTCTTACTATCTCCGAATCTAGCGACGACTTCGACGATCTCGTCGGAAACCATGCACAAACTGCTGATAAATTCTACAGTCTCATCCCTCAATTGCCGCCGATAGTCGAAGAATCCGATCACAAACTTTTTCAGGTTCTCGCCGTGCAGGTAACTCGGATTTGAGTAAATAAGTCCACTAAAGTAATTTATTTAGATTCCAAATCTCCAATTTATTCCGTTAGTTATAAAAGAAAATGTATTACTACATAAATATTGTTTGCTAAGCAGTTTAATCGGATTAGAATAAATAAATAAACTAAATTTAACTACTCGAAACGTGGACTGGAATATCTCTTAATAATAGTTATGATATAAAATTATAATATAAATATATTTTACTAAGCATACAATGAATATTTTTTTGGGTAGTGCTATTTGTACACACTGTGGTTAGTCACACAAGTAAAAAAGGTAATATAGGTTTTGAAAAATGAAATATACCCTAAGAAAAATGTGATTATTTTTATTTTCACAGTTAACTTTCCATTTTCTTATACATGTGGCCAGTCACAGTGTGACCAAATAGCTTTATTGTATTTTTTTATAAACAAATTAAAGAGGTTAAGGATTCAAATCCCATCGTTTCCTTTCTCGCAATTCAAAAGAAATACTCCCTCCATCCCCCAAAATTATAGTGTGATTTGAATGATTCGAGTTTTATGAAATACAGATGTATTTTGAATGGAGAAATAGTTCACATGACTGGGATAAGATCATAATTTTTGAGGACGGGAAGTAATATGTTGATTTCTAACGTGAGCGTCAGAATCGCAGGTAACTCTATTTCCCGGCAGCGGCGTGAGCGTCGGAATCGCGACGCATCACTGTGTCAGCGACGCGCCCTCGTTTCTCGGGTTTATAACGAGTTGGGCTTCGATCAGTAAAAATGGAGGAGATGATGAAGAATTCTTGAACAAAAATGGCGATTCATTGCCGACTTTCGATCGATCCTTGATAAACTACCCTTTGAAATTGGACTCAATTTATTGGAAAGATACTCGAAAAAGGCCGTTGCAATCGCACCATCCCACTTTACCAACGAACCGCATTCGATCAACCTACATTTTCACCCAATCCGAAATAAAAAAGCTCAAGAATTTAATTCAAGAAAAAGTCCCAACTTTAGTCCATCTCTCATCTTTCGTAGCGATCGCAGCTTATATCTGGGCTACTATGGCCAAGTCACTCGTATCAGAAGCAGACGTGGAGGCCGAGAATGATTATGACGCGTTTTTCTTGATCCCGACCGATTTAAGGCCGCGTTTGGATCCGCCAGTTCCCGAGAACTACTTCGGGAACTGCTTATCCTATGCGCTGCCGAAAATCAGGCGGCGGGAGCTTGCCGGAGATGAGGGGCTGTTTCAGGCGGCTGAGGCGATGGCGGCGGAGATAAAGAAGAGGATCGGAGACAAGAACATTCTAGAAACTGTGGAGAAATGGTCGGGTGAGATTCGAGAAGCCGTGCAGAAGTCGTTCTTTTCGGTAGCCGGGTCGACCCGACTTGATCTTTACGGGTCGGATTTCGGGTGGGGGAGGGCGAGGAAGCAGGAGATTTTGTCTATTGATGGAGAGAAATATGCGATGACGTTGTGTAAATCGAGGGATTTTGTGGGAGGATTGGAGGTTTGCTTGTCTTTGCCCAAGGAGAAAATGGATGCTTTTCATGCTTATTTTTCGAAGGGGATGAAGGGGTGATTAATGTGTTTTGTGTGTGCAGTTATAGCTTTTGCTATGTGACGTGGAGTAGATGGAATGCTTGATTTTTGATTTTGTAATAAATATTGTTGTTGTAGTATAATATGGGAATAATGGGATGTATCAGAATATTGCTAGAGAGTATGTGATTGCTTCACAGATCGGATCCTTTGCTGCGTAATTATGCAATTTTTACTATTGCATGTACATATGATTGCTAAGTGTCAAAAAAATTGAGAAATATACCAAATTTAATTTATGGAAATATACCGCAATGGTACAAAATAATGAAGTAGATTCATAATTCAATAGATTTCTCACTTTCTTTCACACTTGACAATCATCTATAGTATGTAGATGCAACAGCATATTGAAGGTGTATACAGTAAAGCAAACCTTTTAGGCTTGTATACATGATTTCTATTTCTCCAGTTTCTCCCATATTTGGTTTGATTGTTTGTCACATAATACATTATGTCCCATTATCTCGTGTTGTAGATTAAATGGTGTGTTGTAGATCACAAAATATCATTAATCAGTTTCTCATGAGATATTAATCAGTATTCATGGCCGAGATCACTTTGGACAAGTTTTCGGTTTAGGCTGTATTTTAAAATGGAAAGTTGTTTGTCTTGACTACTTGTTTATGCTAATACGTACGTCTATGTTGTTGGTCCCAAGACGGATACCTTGTTGTAGAGGAGGGGGGTGAATACACCAAGACTTAAAAACTTTTCCAATTAAAACTCTTTTTAGTGAGCTGGCTGTGTTCGATCCAGCTGGAAGGCAGCTTGATCAACACAGCTGACTGTGTGTGTGCGGAAGTTGGTGGGTTTGGAAAGTCCGTCTGTTGCTTCAATTATATTGCAAAGCTTTGTTTCTCTTTTCAGTTAGTCAGTTTATGCAACTTGAAATATGCTTATGAGGAGTTAGCTAGATGCATAAACAAAGCAGTAAATAACAAAGCTATTTAATGTGGTTCGGAGAAACTACTCCTACGTCCACGACCAGAAAACCATCTGGTAATCCACTAAGGATTCCACTGACTTTACACGCAGTCAGCAAGCGTTGCAGCTCAGTTCCTTGAGCTGGATACAAGTTTCCACGTACTGTATCAAAACGTGACCAACTGTTTCCGGGCACCGCTGAAGCCTACCTTTAGTTTCTGGGTACTGAAGAACCTAGCCACTCGAATTACACGCTTCGAGCAGGAGTACCTTAACCTAACCTTTTCTGGGTAGAAGGGTTTGGGTTTTGGGTTTCCAACTATGAACGAGTTCTTACAATGAAGAACAAGGAGTATGATGAACTCGTTCAAACTAGGCTTAAGATAGTTCTAATCCAATATTTTCTGCCTATGACTGAATATGTGAACAACTAAGAACACAACTGACTGGCTGAGTGTTCTTGAGAGATTTGGCTTTGAAGATCCTTGTTCATTTATCTGTTGACTCTTTTATTTCTTCAGTCATCACTCGAGTCTCTGGTGGAGGAGATATATATAGGTGGAGATTCAAACTAGCCGTTGGAAGAGAGCCGTTTGAATCTCACCTACTCTATTTGACTTCTAGCCTTTCGCCTGCGATGTAGGTCTGCATCTGTAGAAGCTATTCCTCATCTCTGATTGGACCATGTTAGATGAGATCTTCTGACACCGGGATCTTGTCTTGAAGTTGGTCTTCGTCTTCGAACTGCTAAGCATCTCTGTTGTGTCTTCAGCGTCTTTGACTCTACTGTATCTTGACTCTGAGCTGAATCATCAACCTGAGCTGTGTCTTCAACCTGAGGTGTGTCATTAACCTAAGCTATATTTTAGACCTGAGTTGTGTCATCGACACAAAGCTGGGTCTTTTACACTGAGCTGGGTCTTCGATACTGAGCTGGATTTCCTTCGCTGAGCTGGGTCTTGATACTGCTGGGTCTTTAACTCTGCTTGATCTGCTCTGCTGAGTCTGTTCTACTAAATTCCTCAGCTGTGACTGCTTAGCTGTGTCCAGCTTTGCTCCGCTCAGCTGCGTCTTCTGCTGTCTTCAGCGACTACCTGTAAACTTAGAAATTCTATAAGCTCAAACAGGTGAACTGGAAAAATACTTAGGCTTGCGCAATCATCTACTCAGTTGGGGTCAGCTAGGTTTTGGCATCAAATCAAAACTCTATTAATTTTCCCAACAATTTCCCCCTTTTTGATGATGCCAAAACCCCAAGTAGGAAAAACAATTTGCTTCCCCCTTAACAGGAAACGGGGTTTCAAAGATTAAACATTCACAGCAGGTAATCATATTCAGAGTCAGGACAAGGAGAGATTGTCTTCAAGTTGATTTTGATAAAAAGAATTTTCATTCATAAGAGGAAATTTTACAACTTTCTAATTACAAAAAGAATTCAAAAGAAAAGATTCCCAGTTAGCTGGGTCTTCAGCTGTGCTACTTTCTCTGTTCGTCAATTTGATGGTCAGTCTTGACACCATATCTGTTGAAGATGAATTCTTCCAACTCTTTCTATTCAACTTGATTTTTCGTTTTGGAGATTCCTCTTTCGCTAGCCTAGTGATGAATTTCTTTGATAATTTGGGCCTTGTCAGGAAGGTTCGTTCCAGCTAAAGTGTGATGCTTTAATTCTATGACTTTTGGAGCCTTTAGCTGTATGTTGTTTCTTTTGGCATATAGGGCAATTGATCTTGCCATTAATGGATCCGTCTCATGGAGTGCAAGAAGATAATCCTGGAAAGCAGTTTCTGGATCCATGCCTTTGGATTGATTCAAGTAGTAGAATTCTTTGATGAATTCTACTTTGCATCGTTCACAATTTTCATTGAAATCATCCGGGTTCTTCTTGTCGGCTGAGGCTGCTTGGACTTGTTTCTTCTTAGCTTGCCTATAGCTCTACCTTTTCTTCTTCTGCTTTTTCTCAGCAGGCTTGAGCGATTCAGCTTTCTTTTTGATAATTTTGTCTAGCTCCTCTATTTCTCTTTTTTGCTCATTGTGAAAGTTACACAGCCAGTGGTAGTCATTGTATTCCTCTGGCTTATATCCACAAGTTTTGGCAAGAGCGACCATTTTCTCTCTCCAAGTCTCTTTGACTGCTGCAGTTGGCTCTTCCTCATCCAGCTCCTTAGCAAAGTCGTCGATTTCTGACTGATTTGGCTGCACCGGTTCCCTCTGAGCTGCAGCTTCCCTCTCAATTGTTTTTTCAGCTTCATTCTTATCTTCCCCCTTTTTGGCATTATCAATATGAGAGGCAGAGAGGTCAGCGACGGTTGCGTTGAGCTTGGAGAGAGCAACTTCAACATCAGCGATCTTGGCTGTGTTGTCAGCTGTGGTGATGTTCAGAGTGGCAGTCTTCTTGTTTCCGGCTACGGGCGAGCATCCAGATCCTTGAATAGGTTGAAAAGCTGGCGGATGTCAGAGCTGATGGAGAGAGTAGACTTTTTGACGTCTTCCAGTTGGCTTGAAAGATTTGCTATGTCGTCGACCAGTGGAGCTTGAAGTCTTCTTACTATCTCAGGAACTCTCTTCTCTAGATGGTTTGACTGATCAATGCTTTGAGAGACGATAGATTTCTTCAGATCTAGACTTGTACGTTCTTGTAAATTTTGGGCAAATTTATGAACTTCATCAACTGTCAGCTGTTGTTCTCGAACTTGACAGTCTAGAGCTGTGAATCGCATGATGACATCGACTTTAGACTTCAGTCTGTCCTGAAAAAGAATTTCCTCAATCTCTTTAGAGATTGCTTACTTCATGGCGGTTGAGAGATCGACAGCTGAGTCCGTTTGTGTCTTGGATTCGTCATGACTCGGTTTGTCTGTCTCGAACTCGACTAGTGTGCGAGTGTCATCAGCAATTGGACTTGGTGGGGCTGCCGCTTCTGGTTCAGCTGCTGTATCAACTGGTTTTTCAATGATCATTACCTCAGCTGTGTTTTCTAGTACAACTTCCTTAGTAATCTCAGCTGAGAGGTGTCTCCTATCCCGCTGCTGTAAGAAGCTTGTTGGCTGACTCCCAGACGTCTGCTGGGTATAGCTTGGGATACTGCTGAGATACTTCGATGATACCTTTAATGAGCTCATCCTGATGTAAGTATGTATCCTCCAGGCTTCCAAAGCTAAAAGTGTGCTGAAGGCATGCTTCATCTGTCTTCAACTTCTCATAAGAGAAGGTTTCTATCAGCTGCTCATTTTGGTACCAGGTTACCATCTTGGTGGCAAGATAAAATTTTAGATCTCCAACTTTGACGAGGGCGATAGGCAGGTGCGCCAGAATTGGATACTGAGTTAGAACACTCTTAATCCCTGCAATGTGCAAGTCCTCGTACATGGCTTCCATGAAGGCTGAGCCAGTGGAGTTAAGTGATGGAGAGGCAGTTGAATCACTCTCCTCTGATTCTGTGGAGATTTGAAGAATTGGATCAATTTGGTTCATAGTGGGCTGTGAAGAAGCATCAGCCAACTGCGTGGGAGTTTGAGCTTTGGGTGATGGCTGTTTTAGGGATGAGCTGGGATTAGTGGAAGAGGGTTCAGCTTGGGCGTCAGCTGGCTGTGGAGGAGCTTCAGCCAGTTGAATATCTGCCTCCTCTCTTACAGGAGATGGCTCTTTGGATGGAGAGCTGGGTGGAGGAGAAGGTTGTTTGGGCGGAGAGCTGTGAGGCGGTGAGGGCTGGGATGTACAAGAATATCGCCAAGTACTTGGGCGATAACCTGGGTCGGGGAAGGTGGAAGAGTTGTCTGACTCTTTGGATCATCCAGCTCGTCTTCTGAGCTGGATGACGATCCATCATTCAATCCCATCTCAGCCAGGATGTTTGATCCGAACTGATTGAAGGCTGATACTGGCTGCGGGGAGAGAATCACCGTTGCTTGACTAAGCTTGCTTGGTGAGATTGTTGGAGTAGCCTCTGAAGATGAGTTCGCCTCAGTTGGTGGAAGAACAACTGTGTTTCTTTTCTTTTCAGCTGGGCCACCAGCTGGTTTGGGGTCAGCTGTCTTCTTTTTCCTCTGTTTCTTCTCAGCTGAAACTTCTGGGTCTGTTCCTTCCAGCTACTTCTTACCTTTGCTCACAGCAGGCTATTTCCTCAGGAGATCATTGATTTGACTAATTCTCTGGAAGAGAATCTTCGTTTTAGGAAACGGTTCTGAATCAGCCCACTGTACTATGTGCTCTTTCACAGCTTGCTCTATCAAGAAAGAAATCTTAGAGCATAGATAAAGGGGCTCTGAGCTTGAAAACGTCGTCCTGGTGGAGTCGTACTTAATCTTCTCTGGCTCCTTGACCAGTCGGTTGAGTAGAAAATCAAACCAGTTGACATTTGCGCCTTTGATCATGGCAATCATTGGCTTGAGCTTTGGAATACTGATCTCTCCTTGAGATCCAGCTATCCCAAGAATACACTTCTGCGTAATATCCAGCAGCAGCCTGTACTTTGGCTTGAGTAGGAGCTTTGACATGCTCGCTCTGTACGGCTCTGGAGAGATAAGCATCTCTTGACTGAGGAATTCATCCACTTCTTCATGGCTGTAGTCGTCTGGAATGAATTCTCCTTTGCTGGGCAGATTGAACACCTTTCGCAGCATTCTGTTGAGTTTGATGTCGATGGTTGTTGAATCAAACTTTCCGTCAGCGCCCTTGACGATCATATCGAATGAAGATGAGTAGAAGCCATCTTCGTCAATAATGTTGAGGTAGAAGAGGGCAGCATCTCTTTTCAGCATAAGTTTGGGCATGAAGGTTGCCCACAACAAGAGACCGGAGTCTGCAACTAGATCCACCATCTCTTTGAGTTCTGAAACATGGAGGTTGGAGGTGGACAGAACACTCTCAAATGATAGCTTTGTCATTAGAGCTTCAAATTGGTTCATCCCTGCGGTTGATTTCTTGGGTGCCATTTCTACATTTTGTTGATTTTGATCGTGCGAAGAACTTGCAGAAAATAGATTTAGAGGTTATGAAGATTTGAAATTCGCAGAGATAAAAATAAAAGATGAAAGAATTCTGCGTATCTTTTCCATATATATCAACTACCATAATGGATCAACGGTTGAGATTGAAACCGCTGATATTCTGATCAACGACTGGGAGAGATTCACTCATCACATTTTGCTGACGTGCTTACGGCGAGGGTATTACAACCGCGCGTGAGGTAGTTCAAGCGTTTGACGTTCTGCCTCGATCCTACCGTGCTACAGTACTCTGCAGACTTTATAATTAATGCGATGGAAAAGGAAACTTATCAAGCAATTTAACTAAGGAATATATGTCCGCTGAATTTAAGAATTCAAAATAATTGGACTTAAATGGCATATTCCTCAGAGTATTAAAAGCATGAGACGCAAACCGGTCAGCTTGGACATAGAAGTCAGCTGATACCACGGCGGTTTTTTCCTTTGCTTGACTGAATTTTCTCCTCAGCTAAGTATCTGGAGATTTATTTGATTTTCCTTCAGCTGAGTTCCCTTGAGCTCTGCGACTGATGTCCAGCTGAGCTTGATTCCCCCTCAGCTGGGTAATCCTTCTGAACTAAGCTTTCGGATCCAGCTGAGTTTGCATTGGCTAGAGCCAGTCTTTGTTCTGATTCAGCTCTGGCCATCTTCAGCTTCTTGATCAGCTGTGTTTTCTCATCTTCAAGCTCTTGATCATTCTTCTGCTTGAGCTCATTCCTTAGCTCCGAATTCTCAACTGGCTAGATTTCAAGATTTCTAGCAATCTCTTGAAGTTACTGAGCACTTCTTCGATGAGGTCTCTTTAGCATGCAGTCAGCTATGCCATGTCCAGCTGGGTAAACTGTTGCTTCTTCTTTCATCTCTTGAGACCATTATACTCAGCTGTGTGTCCAGCTGTGTTTGCTTTTCACAGCTGGTCCCAGACAACTAGCTGGGTAATTTCACTTTCTTCATTAGCTGGGTTAAAGAGTCCCATGAAGCAGGCATCCTCAATGAAATGCTTCATTGTCTGAGTCGTAAGAAAATACTTGATCTTCTATCTTGCTGGACTTGAGCTCTTTATCTTTTCTTCGAGAGGTCGACTCAGCTGGGGTTCTCTTTGGGTAGAATTGCTTGTCGTGATGAACCTTCACGGTCATCTTGTACCTTTCCTTGCTGTGATCCAGTCTATTGATGCTCCGTACAAGCATGGCAACTTCTTCACGCAATTCTTCTTTGCTCATATTTCTGTGTTCCTTGTTGGTCCTTCCAAGCTGAGCTGATTGAGCTGATCTTCTTGATTGAGCTTTTAAGGCTATCTCTTTTGTCTTGGGAGTCAACCCTATTTTATTTATTCGGCTGGATGATTCTCCGCTTGTGATCCTCAGATCAAATTCATTGGCTTTCAAGATGGAGAATAATTTTTCCGTCTCCATGCTGCCAAGATCAGTTCTGCTTTGGTGAACCACTTTGTGTGTACACCATTCTGAGGAGAGAGCTGCAAGAACTTTTAAGTTCTTATCTCGAACTGTATATTTTCCAGTTCGGATCGTCTCGATCTCGATGATGAGGTTAGAGAACCTGAGCTCCATTTGCTCGATGGACTCACGGGGGAGTTGCTTGCAATTATCGAATTTCTGGCGTGCAACTGAGAACTTGTTCTCTTGAATTTCCTCTGAGCCTTCACACAGCTTGGTTAGAGTGTCCCATATCTCCTTACCTGTCTCGCAGTTGATGATCTTGCTGAGAAAAGCATCCGTCACCGTTGAGGAGATGACGTTGCGAGCGTAGCTGTCCAATCCAGCTTGTCTTCTTTCTTCTGGAGAGTACTTCCTTTTGGGCTTCACAACTTGCCGGAGTACTGGTTCATCTCCAGGTAAGGTTTCAGCTTCTCTTTCTGACTTCATGATGATGATGGGTCCGTTAGTGATAACATCCCACATCATGTCGTGACGCGCGCTCAGAAAGCTTTTGAGTCGGAACTTCCAGATCTGATAATCATCGACAGAGAATGTCGGAAGATTCCTGCACAAGAAAGATTCCATGACAGTATGCAATATAATGATTTTAAAAAGATTTTGAAACTTTGAAGGATCTGTTCAGGTGATCACTATTAGCAAAGAGGCTGACTTGACACAGATACAGTGATCTTTTGAACCACTGCTCTGATACCAATTGTTGGTCCCAACAAGGATACCTTGGTGTAGAGGGGGGGTGAATATACCAAGATTTAAAAACTTTTCTAATTAAAACTCTTTTAAGTGAGTTGGCTGTATTCGATCCAGCTGGAAGGCAGCTTGATCCACACAGCTGGCTGTTTGTGTGCGGAAGTTGGTGGGTTTGAAAAATCCGTCTGTTGCTTCAATTATATTGCAAAGCTTTGTTTCTCTTTTCAGTTAGTCAGTTTATGCAACTTGAAATATGTTTATGAGGAGTTAGCTGGATGCATAATCAAAGCAGTAAATAACAAAGCTATTTAACGTGGTTCGGAGAAACTACTCCTACGTCCACGACCAGAAAACCATCTGGTAATCCACTAAGGATTCCACTGACTTTACACGCAGTCAGCAAGCGTTGCAGCTCAGTTCCTTGAGCTGGATACAAGTTTCCACGTACTGTATCAAAACATGACCAACTGTTTCCGGGCACAGCTGAAGCCTACCTTCAATTTCTGGGTACTGAAGAACCTAGCCACTCGTATTACACGCTTCGAGCAGGAGTACCTTAACCTAACCTTTTCTGGGTAGAAGGGTTTGGGTTTTGAATTTCCAACTATGAACGAGTTTTTACAATGAAGAACAAGGAGTATGATGAACTCGTTCAAACTAGGCTTAAGATAGTTCTAATCTAATCTTTTCTGCCTATGACTGAATATGTGAACAACTAAGAACACAGCTGACTGGCTGGGTGTTCTTGAGAGATTTGGCTTTGAAGATCATTGTTCATTTCTCTGTTGACTCTTTAATTTCTTCAGTCATCACTCCAGTCTCTGGTGGAGGAGATATATATAGGTGGAGATTTAAACTAGCCGTTGGAAGAGAGCCGTTTGAATCTCACCTACTCTCTTTGACTTCTAGCCTTTCGCCTACGATGTAGGTCTGCATCTGCAGAAGCTATTCCTCATCTTTGATTGGACCATGTTAGATGAGATCTTCTGACATCGGGATCTTATCTTGAAGTTGGTCTTCGTCTTCGAACTGCTAAGCATCTCTGCTGTGTCTTTAGCGTCTTTGACTTTGCTGCGTCTCGACTCTGAGCTGTGTCTTAGACCTGAACTGTATCATCAACCTGAGCTGTGTTTTCAACCTGAGCTATGTCATTAACCTGAGCTGTGTTTTAGACCTGAGCTGTGTCATCGACACAAAGCTGGGTCTTTTACACTGAGCTGTGTCTTCGACACTTAGTTGGATTTCCGTCATTGAGCTGGGTCTTGATACTGCTGGGTCTTTGACTCTGCTTGGTCTGCTCTGCTGAGTCTGTTCTGCTGAATTCCTCAGCTGTGACTGCTTAGCTGTGTCCAGCTTTGCTCCGCTCAGCTGCGTCTTTCGCTATCTTCAGCGACTACCTGTAAACTTAGAAATTCTATAAGCTCAAACAGGTGAGCTGGAAAAACACTTAGGCTTGCGCAATCATCTACTCAGTTCGGGTCATCTGGATTTTGGTATCAAATCCAAACTCTATTATTTTTTCCAACATACGTATTGAAAGGATCACTGTGATGCATGTTCTTCTATTCTGACCTTAAGGTCTCGGTGACTCAATAGATCAAAATCCTAATAAGTTATTATGTGTGTTAAAGTGTCTTTTTGTCACTTGAACTTACCATGGGTGAGAGTTATGAGTTAGCTCAATATGCCCCGTATCTTGGGTGACAGTAGCATTTGTTCGATACTGAATTAACTGTATTAGAGAACCATGTCCTGGAGACCCCAGGTTGATGACATTCCCTTAAGGAGCTCATTAAGTTTATCGTAGTACTAAACCCTGCAGATGAATTTAGTTTTCCGGTATGATAATAATGTTGAGTGGTACTACTTAAGGAATTAAAGACAATAATTAATTTAAGCTGTCAGAAGCTTTAATTAATTAATGAATTTTCGACATCTTACACATGGAGATTATCGAAGATAAAATTAGAAGCCCTGATTCATCAGTGGCCCGACAGTGCATCACAATTCTTTAGAGGAATGAATTAATGATTATATGCTTGTAATTATTCTGAGCTTGAATATATAATAGAATACATGTATATAGGAGGCCTAACTCTAGCTTTCTAGTAGATCCCTAGAATGGCCCAAATGTCTCACAACTTCAAGCCCAAACCACCACCATGTCATAATGGGCCTTGGCCCATGGATTGATCTATTTAACTACAAACTCTCTTGAGAAATTCTAATGTTTCAACTCAAAACACCTTCGAATTGACTCGCAAGAGAACGAGGTCAATGTAGGGCGACAAGCTGACCCAAGTCGTATTCTCAATGAAGGCTCAACAGGGAATCTAATGTTGAAAGAACAAATGAATAACAAAAAGAACAAGAAGAAAGAAAGTGTTAGGGATTAGATTCTTCTCATCGATTTCTCACCAAACTTGTTACAAATCAATTCCATTAATCAATCACGCATAATCAACTTCAACATAAGGCTAACGTCAATAGCTTTCGCGTCAATCCGATAAACCCTAAAGACTAAATTACACGATGAAGACTAATAAATAGATATGCGTTTCCGGTCAATCTAATGTTGAAAGAACCACAATCGAGCAGTAGAATCATCCATCGATCTCATCCACTACTTAGAAATATTAAATAGTGATCAATTATTTAATATGAAGAAAATCGATTCAATCAACGGGGAATCAAACAAAGAACAAGTAGGGATTAAAACCGATTCGAATATCTAAACCCTAAACAAAGAATTAGCTAAGCATAGAATCATTCATCGAATAAAAACCACAAGAATTCACCGATTAATATCGCAAAAAATAAACGGTAAAGAAATCCTTACAATACAACGGACGTAATCCATAGATAATGATCCTTCTTATTCTTGATAGCCGAAAGAAAGAAAACGAAAAGAAAAAGAAAAGAAAAGAGGAATGGTGCGCTGCTGCTGTTGTGAATGTTCTGTACAAGAGTAAGTGTCCCAGTAGAGCCCTAGCTGAATGTATAAGTAAAACGCATAAGAAAAGCGTTACAAAAGTTCCGCCCAACCCTCGCCGTAAATCAGCGCTCGCTGGAGCAAGATCTGCGAAGACAACTTCAGCGTCCGTTCAAGTCCAGCGACGACGGCATTCCAGCGGAGGCGGCGTTCCAGCGGCGGCGGCATTCCACGTTCTGATGCCCATTGGTCTTCTTCTCGACTCTAAAAACCCTTCTCTTGCAGCACATTTCAACTATAAACTCGATACATTGAGCTCACCACCTGCGACACCGAAAAGAAATAAAATAACTCAAAATACGAGAAATATAAACGGAAAACACAATTGTACACACAAAAACATGACAAACAAAACATATAAAATCGATACAAATAACGACTAAACAAACCCTCCACACTTAAACCTTTGCTTGTCCTCAAGCAAACACCAAACCAACAAAATAGAGGAAAAATTCATGCAAGCTTATTATTGCAATTCTGGCTAACTGGCGAATTTTTTAACAATGTCCACAAGATAAACACCACGACAAAGGGAAGAGTTGAATTAAACTGCAATATGTTTTCCGTCTATGCAAATTATTAATCGGATCAGACCTGACTCCCCATTAGAAGTGATTTAACTAATGCGACCGCTTTTACCAACAAGTTTCATTCATTTTTCTTCTTAGAACTGTGAAATTTGAAATGGAATTCTGAACAATATTCGTTAGGTATAATTTTGGAGAAATCCAAACTCCCTAACATGGTTTCCCATGCTCATTTATCACTTTGTAACAAAGAGGAGCAGAATTCATATTCCATCGAATTTTAACACACAAGTTCACTTTTGAGAATTTTTTTTTCTTTCTCTCATTTTTTTTAGAAACGAGTATCTAAGCAGTCACAATGTTAAAACTCCTTCAAATTTCAGTCAGACAAATTACCTCAATTTAATTCGCATAAACACGTCTTATATCACAATTTAACCAACAAAACCAAGTCCCAAAGCGTATCAATCCGACATTAGCAAAAAAAAAAATTCAACCCAGTAAAGTCAACATCACATAATTCACTAGTATAAAATTAACCTCAATTAAGTCAAACTTGGCACAACAAGATAGACTCACAAATAAGCCAAAACAAGCAAAAATTTAAAATCCATAATAATCATGCATCCACACAATCAATATAAACATTTCCTCCTCCACACTTAAAACAAGGCAATGTCCTCATTGCAAAGAAAAATAAGAAAGGGAAAGAACTTGACTGCCCTGATTTATCGGCTTGTGTGGCACTTGTAGTTCTTTTCATTTTGCTTGATCCGCCTCAATTCGGACTTTGTCGGCCTCCTAAAACAAAACAGAAAAGAACAAAAATAACAAAAATAAAGCAATTAAACTCGTGGGTTGCCTCCCACGCAACTCTAGTTTTTAAGTCGCCAGCCCGACTAAGCCGGTGTTATCCAAATTCTTTTTCAAGATTGAGCCATTCCATCACTTGGATTAGCTCATCTTCATCATCCACGTCTGCCGGTCCAAAGATAATTAATAGGACTAAGGTTGTTGATGGTCCCTGAGCTGGGTCTTTGGTGTAGAAAGGGGGTGAATACACCAAAGATAGACTTTTTAAAACTTTTTAAACAAGTTTAAAACAACGTGTGTGAGCTCAGTTATGAATCCAACTGAGGAAGGTCAGCTGGGCTAATAACTCAGCTGGCGGTGCAGAAAGTGGTGGTTTTAAAACTTAGCTCGGTTGCTTAGAAAAACTCAGCTTGAAAATATTATCTTTACGTTTTCGGCTTAATCAAGTTGTGCACGTTTCTGAAAACACACAGCTGTCTTTGGAGAGCAGCTGAGTATGCAGATTTGATAAAGATGCAATGTGCTAATGGACTTAGTACAATAACTGAAAATAACGAGAAAGAAAATAACACGAGATTTTACGTGGTTCGAAGTAACATCTCCTACGTCCACGACCAAATTCACTGGTAATTCACTACCACTTGGTTTCCAAGTACCAAGGAACTTCACAACTCTAACCCGAGCTGTGTTCAAATAGTTTACGGGCACTGTCAAGCCTAAACCTTTCAGTTTGCGGGTATTGAAAAAAACCTTACAACCACTTGAATTTCGCGCTTCAAGCAAGCGTAACCTTGACCTAACCTTTATGGGTAAAGAGGTGTTTGGTTTAGGGTTCCAACTATGAATGAGTTCTTACAATGAAGAACTTAGAGTTAGATGAACTCGTTCAAAATCTAGGCTAAAGATATACAATGATTTCTGCCTAGGAATCAGACGAAAAACTGGGCAGTTTCTGGACTAGAAACACTTTAAGATAAAATATTCTTTGAATTATTTAGAATTGCTAATGAGCTTTTGAAGGCTTGATGAATTCAGAAAATGAAAGCTTGTAGAGAGTTTTTCGTCGTTGATCCTGAGGTTGAAGACGGATATTTATAGGTAGAGATTCAAGACTAGCCGTTGGAGGAGCCGTTTGAATCTCACCTACTCTTCTTAAATTCATAATCTGTCTTTGGGCGTTTCTGCATCTGTCCTCATCAGTGTCACATCCTAGGTTCTGAAGACTAGGATGCTGATTTGGCAATCCCTCATTGGTCGAGGTATGTTGACTTCCTCTGATACCGGGATCTTTGCCTTTGGAGCTGGTTTTTGAATTTTGAGCTGGATTGGGTAAACTGACTTGAAGTGACGTCTTCAGAGTTAATACCTTTGTTCTGTACAGCTGGATCAGCTGTGTCTTGAACTCAGCTCGATTAATCTTCAGTTTGATCCTGCTCTGTTCTGAACTCAGCTGATAGTTGACTCCTGCTGCGAACACAGCTGGATCTTCTACTGTCTTGAGCTTCTGCTGTCTTCCGCTTCCTGAACCTGTAAACTTAGAAAATCTAGAGCTCAAATAGACGAGCTGAAAAACACTACTTAGGTTGATGCGATCATCTACTCGGTTGGAGAACAGTTGGGTGTTGGTATTAAATCAAAACTTTATAATTTTTCCAACAATTTCTCCCTTTTTGATGATGCCAAAACCTAACTGAGACAAATTATGAAGCTTTCCCTTAGCTTCCCCCTACGTTTTAAGAGGGTAAAAAAAAATCAGCAGTTTTAGAGTTCAGAGTTCAGAGCCTGGACAAAAAGTAATTGTCATCAGGGTGAGCTTTGAGAGCAAAAAAAAACTTGGTTTTATTAATGTAAGAAATTACATCAGTTAAAAATAAATCGAAGAAAAAAAAATCTTCAATCTTCAATCTTCAATCTTCAATTTTCAATCTTCAATCCCAGCTGGCTGGGTCTTCTCTTCTGCATCGGCTGCTTCTTTATTTTGACTCTGTTGCTCCTTCAGCTGGTTCAGCTGGTTCCTCTAGCTCAGCAGTATTGCCTTTGCCTCTGTCTCATTATCTTCCCCTTTTTTGGCATAATCAACAAGGCGGGAGAGACACACTATCGTCTTATTGAGCTGTGTAATTTCCTGAATTGCGTCAACGATCTTCGCTATGTTGTCAGCTATTACGATGTTCAGTTCGGCTGTACTGCGGCAGTCAGCTCTAAACAGCAGAGTCTGGAGTCTTGGTGGCTCAACTGTTGCATCGGCTGGCTCTTCTTCTATAGCAGTAGCCTCAGCTGTGATTGCAGGCACAGCTTCCTTGGCTGTTTCAGCTGGAGCGGTCCAGCTGAGTGCTTGGAGGTATGAGTTGGCTCTAGAGATGACATCTTCTGAGTAGGGCACAACTTCATTCCTTGCAATTTGGCTTCTTCAGACTTCATTAGATTGAATGAGAAACTCTGAATCAGCTCTTCAGGCTTCTTGCAGTGCGCTTGTGACTCCTTTAAGCAAGAGGTTTTCAAACCTTGAGATGGAGACGTCACGTGCAACTCTTGAGGGACTTAAGTATTTCCCTTCCACTTCTGAAGTGGAGGTAAGGGGTTCAGCTCTTGTTTTCATCATCCAGCTGCAAGTGATCATCGGCTGGATGATGCTTTCCACTTGAGCTTGGTGCAGAGGCTTGAGCTCCAACTTCCATGAGTTGATCTTAAAGTTGGTGTCCCTGTCGAGCTGAAGGAAATTGAGGAGAAGACGGTTGAAGTATTCCATCTGCTGTGAGGTTTAAAGCTTAGTTGATTGGGGTCTAAGCTTAGTTTATCAGCTGGAATACGTCGTTGAGGTGGTGGCGATGATGATGTTCACGCTGACACATGAACTTTTTCTCCACCAACCACCGCTTGTGGACCTTCTGCTCCTCGGATAGTAGTTACGAATTCTCTCTCAATGTCAGCTGGCTTCTCGGCTGACTGACTGGGCACCTTTAACTTGAGTCTTCTCTTTGAAGACGGTGCTGCAGCTTGTTTTGTCTCCTCATGTTGTTTCCTCTTCCCAGCTGGGAAGGAAATAGATGCATGCTGCTTTGTCTCCTGCATATTTTTCTGTGCCTCCTGTGGCGGAGCAAGTGCTTTGACATGTATGCTCTTAAAGACTCCGGCTTTATCAGTATCTCGTCCAGTTCTGACTGGGCTTCCTCTCAGGTTGAATTCCTTTGATAGGATCCTGTTGACGTTGATTTCCTTATCCCAGGGAGTTGTGTGTCCCGTTCTCTCTTTTATTTTGAGTGAAACATTAGAGCGGAAGAGGTATTTTTCCTTTGACATTCCCAGAAAGAATTCTGCAACTTCCTAGTGAATGATGTTCTTGAGCTTTGCAGTCACCCACTACGTTAGACCGGATCTGTCGATGAGCTTCATTATCTCCTGGAACTCCGTATTCTTGTGGTTCCTGAGAGTTAAGCAACTCTTAACGTGAAGCTTTGACAGACTCTTCATGTTGATCGGCTTCTGGAGATATCTTTCTATATTCCATGTTCTTCTTCTGCAAATTTTGTTAGTAGAACAGATAATATATATAGGAGAGGAAGAAGAAAGAGTGCCGGATGAAAAAAAAATTTAGGGTTAAGGTGAATAATTGCGTATCTCTTCTAGCATATATATATATATCAACTTTCTTGATGAATGGACGATCAAGATTGGTAGTTTGATATGAAGATCTATGTCTGGGAGTGATTCTTGCGTTATGTCAGTTTCTTGTTCAGAAAATGTGAGTTAATGCGCGCGTGAGGACGGTTGAGGTATTTTGACTTCTGTTTCGAAACTCCCATGTTTCAGTTATTTGCAGACTTTTAATTAAATTTGATTAGATAAGACGTGATATGATTTGACTGATGTCTGTCTAAAACAGAATGAATAGGTATATGTAATGATGTTGCAAACCTCTCAGCTGATCATCGTAGTTAGCTGATACCTCAGTTATGAATAGCTGTGTTGAGTGATCGTTTTTCCAGCTGGTTTCCCCCTCAGCTGAATAATTCTTCAACTTAGGCATCTGGCTGAGCTTATTTCTTTCTCAGCTAGGTTCTCCTTTGAGGTTGATTCTAAATTCCAGCTGGGTCTGCTTCCATTCAACTGGATGTAGCTTCGTCTGGGTTGAGTAATCCAAGTAATCCGCACAGCATCTTGAATCTTGCCTCTACCAACAGCTGTGAGTATATCAGCATGTTGTATGTCTGTATGAATTTTCTCAACAATCACATCCTTCCTTGATTTCTCTGTTTAAGAATGCACACTTCACATCCATTTGATAGACCTTGAATTTGTGATGTGCTGCATAAGCGAGAAATAATCTGATTGCTTCTAATCGTGCTACTGGAGCAAATGATTCTTTGAAGTTAATTCCTTCTTGTTATGTGTAACCCTTGGTAACGAGTCGAGCTTTGTTTCTGATGATGACTCCAAGGGTATCCAGCTTGTTTTTGAAGATCCATTTGAGTCCGATGACTTTGACTCCTTCAGGTTTGTCGACCAATTCCCAGACACAATTTCTGAGGAATTCATTTAGCTCTTCCTGCGTGGCATTTGTCCAGGGTACACTTTTTAAGGCTTCTAGAATGGTTTGAGGCTCTGAAACTTGAGCTACATAGCACGCCATTAGAGTTGTGTCTTTATCATAGACAGTCAGTTCTAGCTCTACTGAGAGTTGTGCTGTATCAGCTGCTTCTTGATGATCTGATGTAGCTTGAGCAGCTGAGCTTCTGGTTCTGACTTGGTCAGATGGTTCTCCAATGATTGCTGATGATGGATGATCTTCGATCCATCTTCTTCTTCTACGAATTTCTTCTCCCAGCTGATTGATGCTAGAAGTGGCTAGATTTCGTCTGGCTTGGAGTTGTTCTGGAGTTAAGTCTTGAGAATGAGACTCTACTTGGATTGAGTTTTGAGGTGATTTCTGTAGGAGCTCTGCTGGAGATAGAGCTGGGGATTCAACTGTGTCTGGATTTCCAGCTGATGGAACTTTCTGATTGATTTGAGGCTTCTCTTGCTCATCATCTCATATTAATGGTTCGGCCAGATTTCTGATTCGATTCTCTTGAGCTCTTGTCTGAATCTGCCTTGAAGATTCTTTTTTATTTCTTCGTTTGATAGAATCTCTATATTCGAATGATGATTCGTCAAAGGTAACATGTGGAGTTACTTCGACCGTTTGAGTTCTTCTGTTGAAGACTCTGTAAGCTTTACTTACAGCAGAGTAACCAAGGAATACTTCTCTATCAGTCTTCGCGTCGAACGTCTTGAGCTGGGTTTTTCCATTGTTTAGGATATGACATTTGGATCCGAAATATCCAATGTATGGTATTCTATTATTCCATAGTTCATACCGCGTCTTTCCTTGCCTTGATGTGCGTAAAGAGCGATTCTGAGTGAAGCATGTTGTGTTGATTGCCTCGGTCCAGAACTTCTTTGGAATGGCTGAGCTGGCTAGCATTGAGGTAGCCGTTTCTTTGAGTGTTCTGTTCCTCCTCTCTGCTATACCATTCTGCTGGGGTGTGCGCGTTGCTGAGGTTTGATGTTGAACTCCGTTCTTCTCGCAATATTCATAAATAGTTTCATTCAGAAACTCCGTTCCTCGATCTGATCTGATTGACATTATCTTGCACTCCTTCTGAGTTGACAGTCTTTCCAGCAGGATTGGCAGCTTAGTCATTATTTCGCTCTTCTGGTACAGGAATGACACCCATGTGAATCTTGAGAAGTCATCCACTACGACCAGAGTATATTTTCTGCCATTGAAGCTTGCTGGAGTAACTGGACCAAAGAGATCCATGTGTAGGAGTTGAAGAACGCGATCAGTTGACTGTACTGGCTTGAGTGAGAATGAAATTCTTGTTTGTTTTTCTTGTTGGCATGCGCTGCACATATAATTTTTGTCATATACTTAATCTGGAATTCCATTAGCGAGCTGGTTCCTAGGCAGTTTGTTGATTGTCTTGTAGTTGAGGTGATTCAGCCGTCTGTGCCACAACCAACTGACTTCATTGCTGCTTTTGGATACAAGACAAGTCTCAGGAGGGCTGTTGTTCCAGTCAGCAAAGTACATATTTCCTTCTCTTTTCCCTCTTAGTATTATCTGCTTGGTTTTCATGTGCTTCACTGTGCATCTCTGTGCATCAAACTTGACAGAAAAACCATTGTCGCAGAATTGACTAATGGAAAGCAAGTTATGTTGCAGTCCTTGTACATATGAAACATTAGAGATTTTAACATTTTTAGTTTTAAATGTACCATAACCTTTGGTTAAACCTTTGGAGTTGTTTCCAAATGTTACTTGTGGGCCTGGACGCTCGATGTACTCCTGGAGTAGATGCTTTAAATAGGTCATGTGCTTGGAATATCCGCTGTCCAAGTACCATAGTGTTCTCATCGACTCCTCAATGATGCGTCGTTCCCTTGCAACCTATGACAAAAATCAAAATTTAGGTACCCAGTTTTAATTGGGTCCTTGTGGGTTAGACAGAGATCCTTTCATGACCCTGATCTTCTTGATGACTCGAATTGGTTCATTTGATTTGATGATACTTCTAGCTGAGTCGATGTACACATTCTTTGTATTTTTCGGTTGTTGCTGGTGGGGTCTTGATCTCAGTGTTTTCCCAGCTTGATTTCTTTGTTGATGTCCAGGTCTTTTTCAGTATCCAGCTGAGACGTTCCTTTATCTCTGCTGACTCTTGTGATATCTCGGTTGGAACTGGTGCTTCAGCTGGTTATCATATGAGTGACATCGAGCTAGATATCTCCTTTGATATCTTGGTTGATATCTTTCGACGTGCTGTTGATGTTGCTGGCATCTGAACTGTTCAGCCTGCTGTCTTTGTTGAGTTTGAGCACGTTGCTGTCTGATCTGTGCTTGAGGTTGTCTCACAGCTGGCCTTTTTGATGCCTGATGTGTCCTCAATGGTCGTTGCTGAGCAGCTAGAATTGAGTTTTCTTTTGCTTTTACAAACATTACCTTTGTTCCACTTGTGGAAGCAATGTTTGTGGCATCCTTTGATCCATTGTAACCCAGTCCTGCTTTGAGCGCTGCTGGACGTTGTGCACTTATGATTTCGTCCATTGTTGTTGTAGCTTTGATGAGAGCTACCATCTTCTTAGATAGCACCTCTTCGGAACTTTTCAGCTCTATGATCTCAGCTAACTTCTTTTCTGATTCAGCTGTGGCCTTTTCTAATTTTTCCATCAGCTGTTTCTTTTCGTAGTAGAAGTCTTTCATCAGCTGATCTTGTTTCACTATTTTGTCTTTTAGTGAAGTAACCTCCTCTTTGAGCTGTGTTATATCAGCTGCTTCTGATACCTTTTTCTTTTTCAGTTCCACCTTCAGCTCGACATTCTCACACATTATGATGTCAAGGATCTCTTGAAGCTCTTTGAAATCGTTCATAACCTTCTCTACTAAACTCTTATCAGGTAGCCCTGATTCTGAAACCTGTGTAGAGTGTTCGTGTGATGGTGAGGGGTTAGATAGATTTTAAGTTCTTGACATTACCTCATCTTCATCGATTCCGTCTGTCTGTCCCATGAAGCATGCATCCCATTCAGGTTCATCATGAGCCATCAGTGCTTCTTCTTCTGAATCTAAAAATGGCATGTTATCCTCCATTTTATTGCACTCCGACTCCTCGTCGGTAATGTAGGTTGTCCTTTTGTCAGCTGCTTTAGCTTTCAGTTGGTCTTTGTCCTTCTTGGGTAGATTGGGACATTCTAGCCTGTAGTGTCCCGGTTCCTTGCAGTTGAAGCAACCTTTTTCTGTTCGTTTGTCAGCTGACTTCTCATCAACTGTTGCGTACTTGTCTCTGTAAGTTCTTGCGAACTTCTTGTATTTGCCCTTGCTGGTGTTGAGTCTATTGTAGTTTTTGACCAGCATGACTATCTCTTCAAGTAGCTCTTCCTTGCTCATGTCCTTTTTTTAGGACTCAGCTGACTGTAAGTATGTGGATTTTTCAGAATTAGCTCTGAATGCAATCTCCTTTGGTGCAGGTGTCAGCTCTCCATCATTTTGATTGCTTGAAGATTCTTTCATGGTAATCTTCAAGTTGTATTCGTTGGTTTTGAGCAGGGAGAATAATCTCTCAGTTGAAAGATCACCCAAGTCACTATGACTTTGGTGTACCACCTTGTATGTGTTCTATTCAGCTGTGAGTGCTAAAAGGACTTTTAGGTTATTTTCACGCTGGGTGTATTTCCTAGTTCTTATGGTTTTAATTTCTACCACGATATTTGAGAATCTGAGTTCCATCTCTTCGATGGACTCGTTGACAAGCTGCTTGAAGTTATCAAACTTCTGGCAGGCAATCGTGAATTTATTTTCTTTTATCTCCTCTGACCCTTCGCATAGTTTGGCTAGGGTTTCCCGCATCTCCTTTGCGGTGTTGCAGTTGATGATCTTGCTGAGGTAGGCGTTGGAAACTGTTGACGAGATGGTGTTCCTTGCGAAGCTATCTAATCCAGCTTGCTTCCTTTCTTCTGAGGTATGTTCATTCTTTGGCTTGAGAATGAGCTGATACGTTGGCTGTCCACTATCTTGAGCTGGAATATGCTCGTTTCCTTGTTTGTAAATGAGGATAGGTCCGTCTGTGATGACGTCTCACATCATGTCATGATGAGCACACAGAAAACTTTTTAATCTGAACTTCCAGATTGCATAATCATCGACCGAGAAGGTGAAGATTCCTGTTAAGATAAAAATCCATGGAGATATGCACAGTATGAAATAATATGAGTTTTTCCAAAAGAGGATCTGTTCAGTTGACCACTGACAGATTTTCAAGACAAATCTCTTGATTTAGAAACATCGGTCTTTTGAACCACTGCTCTGATACCAATTGATGGTCCCTGAGCTGGGTCTTTGGTGTAGAGGGGGGTGAATACACCAAAGATAGACTTTTAAAAATTTTTTAAACAAGTTTAAAACAGAGTGTGTGAGCTCAGTTATGAATCCAGCTGAGGAAGGTCAGCTGGGCTAATAACTCAGCTGGCGGTGCGGAAAGTGGTGGTTTTAAAACTTAGCTCGGTTGCTTAGAAAAAACTCAGCTTGAAAATATTATCTGTACGTTTTCGGCTTAATCAAGTTGTGCATGTTTCTGAAAACACACAGCTGTCTTTGGAGAGCAGCTGAGTATGAAGAAAATAACACGAGATTTTACGTGGTTCGGAGTAACACCTCCTACGTCCACGACCAGATTCACTGGTAATTCACTACAACTTAGTTTCCATGTACCAAGGAACTTCACAACTCTAACCCGAGCTGTGTTCCAACAGTTTACGGGCACTGTCAAGCCTAAAACCTTTCAGTTTGCGGGTACTGAAAAAAACCTTACAACCACTTGAATTTCGCGCTTCAAGCAAGCGTAACCTTGACCTAACCTTCCTGGGTAAAGAGGGGTTTGGTTTGGGGTTCCAACTATAAACGAGTTCTTACAATGAAGAACTTAGAGTTAGATGAACTCGTTCAAAATCTAGGCTTAAGATATACAATTATTTCTGCCTAGGAATCAGACGAAAAACTGGGCAGTTTTGGAACTAGAAACACTTTAAGATAAAGTATTCTTTGAACTATTGTTGGGAAAATTAATAGAGTTTTGAATTGATACCAAAACCCTGCTGACCCCAACTGAGTAGATGATTGCACAAGCCTAAGCGTTTTTCAGCTCACCTGTTTGAGCCTTATAGAGTTTCTAAGTTTACAGGTAGAGTAGCAGAAGACACAGCTAAGCTGACACAGCTGAAGTATTCAGCATAGCAGACTCAGCAGTATCAAGACCTTGCTCAGTGACGAAAACCCAGCTTAGTATCAAAGACCCAGCTCAGTGTAAAGGACTCAGCTTAGTGTCAATGACACAGCTCAGGTCTAAGACAGCTCAGGTTGAAGACACAGCTCAGGTTAATGATACAGCACAGGTCTAAGACAGCTCAGAGTCAAGACGCAGCAGAGTCCAAGACGCTGAAGACACAGCAAAGACGCTTAGCAGCACAAAGACGAAGACCTTCTCCAAGACAAGATCCCGATGTCAGAAGATCTTATCTGACGCAGTCAAATCAGAGAATAAATAGCTTCTGCAGATGCAGACCTACTTCGTAGGTTAAAGGCCAGAAGTCAATGAGAGTAGGTAAGATTCAAACGGCTCTTTTCCAACGGCTAGTTTGAGTCTCCACCTATATATATCTCCTCACCATTGAAGAGAAATAGAAGACTGGTGAGTCTGGCGAGACGACTGAAGAAATAAAAGAGCAAACAGAAAAATGAACAACGATCTTCAAAGCCAAAACTTTCAAGAACTCCCAGCCAGTCAGCTGTGTTCTTAGTTGTTCACATAATCAGTCATAGGCAGAATAGATCAAAAAAAGAAATATTTTAAGCCTAGTTTGAACGAGTTCATCATACTCCGTGTTCTTAATTGTAAGAACTCGTTCATAGTTGGAAAACCCTTACCCAAACCCAAACCCAAACCCAGAAAGATTAGATCAAGGTACGCCTGCTCGAAGCGTGTAATTCGAGTGGTCAGGTTTTACAGTACCCGGAAACTGTAAGTCAGGTTCTTTCAGTACCCGCAAACTAAAAGGTGTAGGCTTGACAGTGCCCGTAAACTGTTGGAACACAGCTCGGGTTAGAGTTGTGAAGTTGCTTGGTACTTGGAAACCAAGTGGTAGTGATTTACCAGTGAACCTGGTCGTGGACGTAGGAGGTGTTACTCCGAACCACGTTAAAATTGCTTTGTTCTTTACTGCCTTGTTTATGCATTCTGCTAACCTCTCACGCATACATCTCAAGCTGCATAAACTGGCTAACTGAAAAGAGAAATAGAGCTTTGCAAAGTTTTTGAAGCAACATACGGACTTTCCAAACCCACCAACTTCCGCACACACACACTCACACAGCCAGCTGTGTCGATCAAGCTGTTATCCAGCTGGATCGAACACAGCAGGCTTTCCGAAAAGTATTTTAACTTGGAAAAGTTTTTAAACCTTGGTGTATTCACCCCCTCTCTACACCAAGGTATCCGTCTTGGGACCAACAATTGGTATCAGAGCAGTGGTTCAAAAGATCACTGTATCTGTGTCAAGTCAGCATTTCTTTGCTGATAGTGGTCACCTGAACAGATCCTTCAAAGTTTCAAAATCTTTTTAAAATCATTATTGCATACTGTCTTGAGAAATCATGAATCCGGGCATATGTCCCAGATGCGAATGTTACAGGAACTATCTCCATGACTTGGGGGTACGAAGAACAAGATACCAAAGTATTTTGGAGTAATTTAGAGAAGAATTTCACTCAGCAGAAAACCGGATGGACTGTGATGCAATCGTCTCAAGCCACCAGGAGATGAGAAGAACAGAAAGGCTGATTGACGACTTGGAACGTCTCATACTTAGAGTATATGACACCATGAGAGACAACCATCAGAGACATCACAATATCTGATGGATTTTCTGAAGAATGTCCAAGAGATGCAACCAACAAAATTGATCTGGGGGTCACAAGAAGAAGAATCATCTAACCAGATGAATGAAACAAAAATGACTCCCAAGGCAATAGATACAGCTTTCAGAGTGCAGAATTAAAAAGATCAGCTCAATCAGCTCAGCTTGGAAGGACCAACAAGGAGCACAGAAATATGAGCAGAGAAGAATTGCACGAAGAAGTTGCTATGTTTGTACGAAACATCAATAGGCTGGAACACAGCAAGGAAAGGTACAAGAAGATCGTGAAGGTTCATCTCGAAAAGAAAGTCTACCCAAAGAAAACCCCAGCTGAGTCAACCTCCCAAAAGAAAAGATAAAAAGCTCAAGTCGAGCAAGATAAGAAGATCAAGTATTTTCTTCCGACTCAGAATATGAAGCATTTCATTAAAGATGCCTGCTTCATGGAACTCCCAAACCCAGCTGTGAAAAGCAAACACAGCTGGACATACTGCTGAGTACATTGGTCTTGAGAAGAATTCAGAAATAGCAGATGAATCAGCTGGATTTGGGACAGCTGACCTTATCAAAGGAATGAGCCAATGATGAGAATATAATTGATCTCATCCCAGTTCAGAAGAATTATCAAGAAGAGCATCCAGTAGGAAATACTCAGCTGGATCACCGTGCTGGATGCATTCACAAAAATAGACTTAGCTGGAATCACCAGCTGAAGAAAAACCCGATCCAGCGGAGGAATCAAGCTGATTCTCTAACCCAGCTGACGACATGAAAAGCACCCAAGAGATTACTCAACATCTGAAGGACACCATTATTGGGAAAATTCACACAGAAGCTCAGAATGCTGAAAATCCAAATCAAGATGATGTGTGAATTACATGGACTACTCAATCCGGATGAAGAAAAGTCAAACAGCTTAGGGGGAACAAGACAGCTGGATAATGAAAAGCTAATAGGACTTCAGGGTAGAAGAATTCAAACCCAGCTAGATCGTTCAACTCAGTTTAACAAGGAAAACCAGCTGAGAAGAATTCAAGCTCAGCTGGATAATAAAACTGAAGAAAAGCTCATTCAACATAAAGAAAACACAGCAGTGGTATCAGCTGACTACAATGATCAGCTGACAGGTTTGCAGACTCTATCTTTTTCCCTGAGGAATATGCTATGTAAGGATAAAAATATTTGAATTTA
The DNA here is from genome assembly GCA_031470985.1 of Agastache rugosa. Lineage (NCBI taxonomy): Eukaryota > Viridiplantae > Streptophyta > Magnoliopsida > Lamiales > Lamiaceae > Agastache > Agastache rugosa. The sequence continues at coordinate 22,786,634 of CM062607.1, forward strand.
ATTCAAATACCCAGACATTCCTTAAATGGATTAGTCTGTAAGCTATCCATCCCATCGCATTTAATGAAAAGCATGCAGAATACTGTAGCTCGGGAAAACTGAGGCAGAAGTCAGAACGGTTCAACTACCTCACGCGCGCGTGACCTACACTCTATACACACACGTCATGTGACGTGTTGCTCAAATCTCTCTCAGCCGCAGATCTTCAATTCTTTTGCCAAGATCTCAACCTTCCATTAAAAAGGGACAATTGATATATACATCTAAAATATGCAAATCTTTGCCTTATTTTCTATCGCTCATACTTATCTCTGAAATTTATATCTCAGATTATTGAATATCTCTATGCAAACTCGCTCCCCTAGTATTTTCGTCTTTCTAACCTCTTGCTACAGAAGAAGATCATGGCCCCAAAGAAGACAACACCAGGAGCAAGCCAGACTGAGAATTTAATGTCAAAGCTTCATTTTGAGAATTGCTTGACTCTCAAGAACTACCAGAACTCAGAGTTCCAGGAGGTGCTGGATCTCATCGAGAATGCCGGACTTTTGCAATGGGCGACTGGAAGACCGAAGAACATCTTCCGCAGGGAAGTCGCAGAGTTCTTCCTAGAGATGACTAACCAGATGATCGACTCCGCTCCAACGTCTCTCTGCAAATCAAGGAGAAGACTGGACATACAACTCCGTGGGATGTCGACATCAACATCAACCGGATATTGAACAAGTTGTTCAACTTAAAGACTCTTGGGGATCGCTCCCCAGATAACTACACTAGAGAAGAAATCCAGGCCGAACTGGATAAGATGATGTTCAAACCGGAAGCGTATAGGGCGAGCATGTCCAAGCTGCTGCTCAAGCCCAAGAACAGACTACTTCTGGATGTTACCCAGAAGTGCATCCTCGGTATCGCTGGATCTCAAGGAGAGATCAGCATACCCAAGCTGAAACCGATGATAGCCATCCTCAGGAATGATCCTGTGGATTGCTTCTCCTACTTCATGGGAAAATTGTAAAAAGAATCTAAAAAGATTCATTTTAAAGATGATAGCTTCACCCGGTACAGCTGTAGGGAGAAAATCTATCTATTCACCAAAGTGGCATGCATAATAGAAAGCTACACTACCGGACGACAAATCAAGTGGCACGACACAGAGGAGTTTCATGTGTCCAGAATACTTTTTGAGAAGCCAAGTCAGCTCACTGACTTGTTGAAGAAAGCAGCCCCTGAAGGGAAGAAGAAGGTGCAAGAGGCAAAGCAGCAGACTGTCTCTCCCTCTCAAGCGGGAAAAAGGAAGCAACCGGAGGAGACACAGCCAGCTGGATCTCCACCTGCCAAGAAGAAGCTGAAATTCAAGGCAGCCAGCAAGCCAGCTGAGGAGGCAGCAGAGAAACCAGTTGATGAGCCAGCTGGATCGGAATCCACTCTCACAGCCTCTCCAGTCCAAAAGAAGAAAACTGCGTGGAGACCAATCACTGAGGAGACAGCTCAGGAATCCTCCTCCAGCTCAGACAATGAAAGGGAGTTCGTGATTACATCACGAGAAGCTGAAGAACCACATTTAGTGGTCTCCCACTCTGACCCAGATGATGCTATTCTCCTTCGATAATTTCTTCAAGCATCTTCAGAACCCGCTCCAGCTGATCCCACATCAGCTGGAACCACTCAACAAGACTATCCTCTCCATCCTCTTCATCCATAGGTACCTCTCTCAGATTCCCCACCTACTTGCTCAGTACCTGAAACCGCTCAACTCCAAACTCTAGAACCCAGCTCTCCACCCAAAGAATCCCATCCAGCTGAAGCTCCTTTGTAGCTGGATGATGAAAACCAAGCTGAACCTACAAGCCCTTCTGAGGAATTTGAAATCCTCAGTCCTAGAGCCGTTGCACGTACTGCCACTATAATGAGATTCGATGACCTCAGACTCTAAGGGGTAAAGAGCGCACTGCAACAATACCCTTCTCTTTCTTCACTCCCCGCCGCACTAGTCGCTGTCAGCGACTTCAAATTTTACCTTGCTACCAAGATGACTACTTGGTATGCAAATGAGGAACTTGTGGAGCTCTACTCCTTCAATAAGCTCAAAGCCGAAGAAGTCTCTCTGCAAGAGATCTTTGGATTTGGAAGTCTCCAGGATGCCTTCATGTATCAAGACGAGCTTATCCAAACTCTCATCCAGAAGGCCAAGCAAGATGAAGTGCCGTCGTCTGAGGAGATAATCATAAGAGCCAACTCTTTCCTCCACACTCTCAGCTGGATTGTTCAAGTTGAAAATGCCAAGGAAGTTGGACATGCCTACACAGCTGAGGCAATGGTGATTGAAGTCGAGCCAACTACTGCAACAGTTGAGCCCGCAGAAACTGCCCCACCATGTCCAAATGCCGATGACACTCGCTCACTGGTCGAGATCGAGGTAGACAAACCCAGCCAAGTCGAATTCGGGATCCAGACGGATCCTGATGCTGTGCTTTCTGATGCAATGAAGGAAGAAATCGCCAAACAAGTTGAGAAAATCCTATTCCAGGATAGACTCAAATCAAATGTTGACACCCTTCTGCGCATCACAGCTGTAGAATGGCAAGTCCATTGATGAAGTTCACAGATATGCCCAGAATCTACAGGAAAGAACCAGTCAAGATCTCAAGCAATCTCTCGCTTCTCAAAGCATTGATCAGTCAACTCATCTAGAGAAGAGAGTCCCTGAGATCATTTCAAAACTTCAAGCTCCTCTGAAAAGCAGCATCAGCGACCTATCTAGCCAGATGGCAGCTCTCCAAAAGCAAACGCTCTCCAACAGAACTGACATTCAAACGCTGTTCAACCTCTACAATGAGCTGGAAACTCAGTTCAAAGCTGGAAGTAACAGCACAGCACAGCTCAACCTCATCACAGCAGAACAGGGCTGATGTTGACAAAGCCCTGGCCCAGCTGAATGAGACAATCATCAACCTATCCTCCACCCTTGTTGATAATGCCAAAAAGAAGGAAGGTAAGGGGGAAGGAAATGACAAGAGAAAAACATCAAGGGCAGGCAAAGGGAAAGATGTAGCTGAAAATGAAATCCAAGTGCTGCAGTCTGAGATTGATGAAGTTGTTGCTGAGCTGGAAGCAGAAGAACCAGCTGAACGGAGAGGACAATGGAGCAAAATGATCATTCCTCTTGCCAAAGCAAGCGGAGCCACGCTAAAACAAATCAATGATACTCAATGACTCTGCAAATTTGTAAATCAACAAAAGCAAGAGATGAAAAGCTTTCAAGAGCAGCAGAAGAAGAAGGAAAGCTTGCTCAATGCTGAAGAAAAGAAGCAGAAGAAGAAAAGAGCAAACATCAGAGCATCGAAGAAAAAGTCTCAGGTGCCAATGAACTGGAGAAGAACAGATGAATGGATCCCAGAAGAGTTAAACGATGACTGGAAACATACAAAATTCGAGTTCATTGAAGATTATTACTATCTGGGAGCCTACCCAAATACACCACCAGATGTTGCTTTCAAGATGCACCTCAATGAGATTTTTCATCAAGATAGGATGACTGCGAAAGCATTCTTCAATGCTGCAGAGACCGCTAAGATCCAGTTCTCTGCTCCCCCGCTGTATCATCTCCAACCTCCGCTGATACCTGGAACTCATCTTCCTGACAAATCACAAATCATTGCAGAATGGGCGATCAGGAGAAAAATTTCTAAGGTAAACAATGAAGAAGAATACAGGAAGCTGGAACGGATGATCTTCAACCGGTACAGGTTGAGAACGGATGAGCAACTGGAAGAAGATAGACAGAAGAATCAGAAGCAGCAGCACAAATGAAGACCCAGCCAACTGGGAATTTTCTTTTGAAATTCTGTTGTATTTAGAAAATCGTAAAATTTCCTTTTATTAATGAAAAGTTCGTTTTATCAAATCAACCTGAAGATAATCATTCTTTGTCCAGGCTCTAAATATGTTTATCCGCTGTGAATGTTTAATCTTTTGAAACCCCGTTTCCTGTTAAGGGGGAAGTAAATTGTTTTTCTGAGTTAGGTTTTGGCATCATCAAAAAGGGGAAAATTGTTGGGAAAATTAATAGAGTTTTGATTTGATACCAAAACCCAGCTGACCCCAACCGAATAGATGATTGCACAAGCCTAAGCATTTTTCAGCTCACCTGTTTGAGCCTTATAGAGTTTCTAAGTTTACAGGTAGAGTAGCAGAAGACACAGCTAAGCTGACACAGCTGAAGTATTCAGCATAGCAGACTCAGCAGAGCAAGACCAAGCAGAGTCAAAGACCCAGCAGTATCAAGACCCAGCTCAGTGTAAAGGAACCAGCTTAGTGTCAATGACACAGCTCAGGTCTAAAACAGCTCAGGTTAATGACACAGCTCAGGTTGAAGACACAGCTCAGATTAATGATACAACACACGTCTAAGACAGCTCAGAGTCAAGACGCAGCAGAGTCCAAGACGCTGAGGACACAGCAGAGACGCTTAGCAGCTCAAAGACGAAGACCTTCTCCAAGACAAGATCCCGATGCCAGAAGATCTTATCTGACGCAGTCAAATCAGAGAAGAAATAGCTTCTGCAGATGCAGACCTACTTCGTAGGTTAAAGGCCAGAAGTCAATGAGAGTAGGTAAGATTCAAACGGCTCTCTTCCAACGGCTAGTTTGAATCTCCACCTATATATATCTCCTCACCATTGAAGAGAAATAGAAGACTGGTGAGTCTGACGAGACGACTGAAGAAATAAAAGAGCAAACAGAAAAATAAACAACGATCTTCAAAGCCAAATCTTTCAAGAACACCCAGCCAGTCAGCTGCGTTCTTAGTTGTTCATATAATCAGTCATAGGCAGAATAGATCAGAAAAGAAATATTTTAAGCCTAGTGTGAACGAGTTCATCATACTCCGTGTTCTTAATTGTAAGAACTCGTTCATAGTTGGAAAACCCTTACCCATACCCAAACCCAGAAAGGTTAGGTCAAGGTACGCCTGCTCGAAGCGTGTAATTCGAGTGGTGAGGTTTTACAGTACCCGGAAACTGTAAGTCAGGTTCTTTCAGTACCCGCAAACTGAAAGGTGTAGGCTTGACAGTGCCCGTAAACTATTGGAACATAGCTCGGGTTTGAATTGTGAGGTTGTTTGGTACTTGGAAACCAAGTGGTAGTGATTTACCAGTGAACCTGGTCATGGACGTAGGAGGTGTTACTCCGAACCACGTTAAAATTGCTTTATTCTTTACTGCTTTGTTTATGCATTCTGCTAACCTCTCATGCATACATCTCAAGCTGCATAAACTGACTAAATGAAAAGAGAAACAGAGCTTTACAAAGTTTTTGAAGCAACAGACGGACTTTCCAAACCCACCAACTTCTGCACACACACACTCACACAGCCAGCTGTGTCGATCAAGCTGTCATCCAGCTAGATCGAACACAGCAGGCTCTCTGAAAAGAATTTTAACTTGGAAAAGTTTTTAAACCTTGGTGTATTCGCCCTACTCTACACCAAGGTATCCGTCTTGGGACCAACAACTATTTAGAACTGCTAATGAGCTTTTGAAGGGTTGATGAATTCAGAAAATGAAAGCTTGTAGAGAGTTTTTCGTCGTTGATCCTGAGGTTGAAGACGGGTATTTATAGGTAGAGATTCAAGACTAACCGTTGAAGGAGCCATTTGAATCTCACCTACTCTTCTTAAATTCATAATTTGCTGTTGGGTGTTTCTGCACCTGTTCTCATCAGTGTCACATCCTAGGTTCTGAAGTCTAGGATGCTGATTTGGCAATCCCTCATTGGTCGAGGTATGTTGACTTTCTCTGATACCGGGATCTTTACCTTTGGAGCTGGTTTTTGAATTTAGAGCTGGATTGGGTAAACTGACTTGAAGTGACATCTTCAGAATTAATTCCCTTTGTTCTGTACAGCTGGATCAGCTGTGTCTTGAACTCAGCTCGATTAATCTTCAGTTTGATCCTGCTCTATTTTGAACTCAGCTCGGCTGGGAAACTCAGCTGATAGTTGACTCCTGCTGTGAACACAGCTGGATCTTCTGCTGTCTTGAGCTTCTGCTGTCTTCCGCTTCCTGAACCTGTAAACTTAGAAAATCTAGAGCTCAAACAGGCGAGCTGGAAAACACTACTTAGATTGATGCGATCATCTACTCGGTTGGAGAACAGTTGAGTTTCGGTATTAAATCAAAACTTTATAATTTTCCCAACAGTTGTCCCATTTTTCCATGTGAAATCTCCCTCCACACTTAAATCGGCAGTGCGGGCCGGTTTTAACCTCTCCTCCACATATATAATCCTGCCATGAAATAAGAAAGAAGGTATCCGAAACAATAATATAATGGAAATATTCATGAACTGGAGTTAAAGGTTTTGAAACTTCACAAATCATGGCTTCACAAAGTGTGTTTATTATAGCCATGGACGGCTCCTCCAACCACTCTGCGATTTCTTCTTCATCTCCCTCCAGGTTATCCACTCCATTACTCATTGCATCATGTTCATGCTCGTAATCATCCTCCTCTAAAATCAGCTCTTCCGCTCTATTATGTTGCACTAATTTGCCCACAATGTCAACCAACTCTCCAACTCGAGTCTCAATGCGTATAATGGACGCATCGACAGACTCAAATCTTTGTGTGTTCGACTGGATGAAGGATTGGAGAGTCTTTTCTAAAGACGGTTTCTGAGATGGATGTTGTAGTGAGTTCGAATATTGGGCATTTTCATTCCAACCAAAATACGGATTGGAAACCCAACCAATACCTTAGCACATGATAGCTTCGTGCCCATGTTCTCCACTACACACCGCCGAGCACTCCGTGTAATCATAGCTTAGTATTGGTCCCAAGACGGATACCTTGGTGTAGAGGGGGGGTGAATACACTAAGGTTTAAAAACTTTTCCCAGTTAAAACTCTTTTGAGAGAGCCTGCTGTGTCTAATCCAGCTGGATGACAGCTTGATTGACACAGCTGGCTGTGTGAGTGTGTGCGGAAGTTGGTGGGTTTGGAAAGTCCGTTTGTTGCTTCAAATTATATTGCAAATCTTTGTTTCACTTTTCAGTTAGTCAGTTTATGCAGCTTGAGATGTATGCGTGAGAAGTTAGCTGAATGCATAAATAAAGCAGTAAAGAATAGAGCAATTTTAACGTGGTTCGGAGTAACACCTCCTACTTCCACGACTAGGTTCACTGGTAATTCACTACCACTTGGTTTCCAAGTACCAAGCAACTTCACAACTCGAACCTGAGTTGTGTTCCAACAGTTTGCGGGCACTGTCAAGCCTACACCTTCGCCTTGCGAGTGCGAAGAACCTTCCTTACAGTTTACGGGTACTGTAAAACCTAACCACTCGAATTACACGCTTCGAGCAGGCGTACCTTTACCTAACCTTTCTGGGTTTGGGTTTGGGTATGGGGTTTCCAACTATGAACGAGTTCTTACAATGAAGAACAAGGACTATGATGAACTCGTTCAAACTAGGCTTAAGATATTTCTATTCTGATCTATTATGCCTAAGACTGAATATGTGAACAACTAAGAACACAGTTGACTGGCTGGGTGTTCTTGAAAGATTTGGCTATGAAGATTGTTGTTCATTTTTCTGTTTGCTCTTTTTGTTTCTTCAATCGTCTCGTCAGTCCCCTCCTCTTTTTTTCAATGGTGAGGAGATATATATAGGTGGAGATTCAAACTAGCCGTTGGAAGAGAGCCGTTTGAATCTTACCTACTCTTATTGACTTCTGGCCTTTAACCTACGAAGTATGTCTGCATCTGCAGAAGCTATTTCTTCTCTGATTTGACCTCGTCAGACAAGATCTTCTGACATCGGGATCTTGTCTTGAAGAAGGTCTTCGTCTTTGAGCTGCTAAGCGTCTTTGCTGTGTCTTTAGCGTCTTGGACTCTGCTGTGTTTTGACTCTGAGCTGTGTCTTAGACCTGAGCTGTATCATCAACCTGAGCTGTGTCTTCAACCTGAGCTGTGTCATTAACCTGAGTTGTCTTAGACCTGAGCTGTGTCATTGACACTAAGCTGGGTCTTTGACACTGAGCTGGGTTTCCGTCACTGAGCTAGGTCTTGATACTGCTGGGTCTTTGACTCTCCTTGGTCTGCTCTGCTGAGTCTGTTCTGCTGAATACCTCAGCTGGGTCCAGCTTAGATGTGTCTTCTGCTATCTTCAGCGACTACCTGTAAACTTAGAAACTCTATAAGCTCAAACAAGTGAGCTGAAAAACGCTTTAGGCTTTGTGCAATCATCTACTCGGTTGGAGTCAGCTGGGTTTTGGTATCACTTCAAAACATGTTTATTATTTTCCCAACACTTAGATTTTTCTCTATCTCAGGATAGGTGAAATCCCACATATCATCTTCTAGTTTCGCTAATCGCTGCGCAAACAAAAATACAAAAACCGATCAAGCGCACCTGGGAAAGAAATAAAAACAACAAAACAAAAAAAAATAATGACAAAAATAAACACGGCAAAAGTAACAGAAGAACAATTCGCCTAAAGCCTTCCCCGGCAACAGCGCTAAATTTTGTTTCAACTCAAAACACCTTCGAATTAACTCGCAAGAGAACGAGGTCAATGTAGGGCGACAAGCTGACCCAAGTCATATTCTGAAAGAGGATTAACATGGCTAATGCCACTTGTATTATTCACACATAAAATAAATAAACAACCTAAACATTCTAAACCAAGATTTCGAGAGAAAGAGAACTAAACTAATCAAAGCAATAAAAGAACAAATGAATAACAAAAAGAACAAGAAGAAAGAAAGTGTTAGGGATTAGATTCTTCTCATCGATTTCTCACCAAACTTGTTACAAATCAATTTCATTAATCAATCACGCATAATCAACTTCAACATAAGGCTAACGTCAATAGCTTTCGCGTCAATCCGATAAACCCTAAAGACTAAATTACACGATCAAGACTAATAAATTGACATGCATTTCCCGCCAATCTAATATTGAAAGAACCTCAATCGAGCAGTGGAATCGTCCATCGATCTCATCCACTACTTAGAAATATCGAATAGTGATCAATTATTCAATATGAAGAAAATCGATTCAATCAACGGGGAATTAAACAAAGAACAAGCAGGGATTAAAACCGATTCGAATATCTAAACCCTAAACAAAGAATTAGCTGAGCATAGAATCATTCATCGAATAAAAACCACAAGAATTCACCGATTAATATCGCAAGAAATAAACGGTAAAGAAATCCTTACAATACAACGGGCGTAATCCGTAGATAATGATCCTCCGTATTCTTGCTAGCCGAAAGAAAGAAAACGAAAAGAAAAAGAAAAGAAAAGAGGAATGGTGCGCTGCTGCTGTTGTGAATGTTTTGTACAAGAGTGAGTGTCCCAGTAAAGATCTAGCTCAATGTATAAGTAAAACGTATAAGAAAAGCGTTACAAAAGTTCCGCCCAACGCTCGCCGAAAACCAGCGCTCGCTAGAGCAAGATCTGCGAAGACAACTCTAGCGCCCGTTCAAGTCCAGTGACGGCGGCGTTCCAGCGGCAGCGGCATTCCAGCGGCGACGGCGTTCCAGCGGCAACGGCATTCCACGTTCTGATGCCCATTGATCTTCTTCTCGGCTCTAAAACCCTTCTCTTGCAGCACATTTCAACTATAAACTCGATACATTGAGCTCACCACCTGCAACACCGAAAAGAAATAAAATAACTCAAAATACGAGAAATATAAACGGGAAACACAATTGTACACACAAAAACATGACAAACAAAACATATAAAATCGATACAAATAACGACTAAACACCTAACCAAGACTTCCATTTTGCTAGCAATTGAGAGAGAAAGTAGTGAGGGTTTTAGAGCATCTTGAGGATCTTGGAAGATTGCTATCCACGTGGCATCCGAGATCGAGACGGGACATATCCTAGAAGATCGACTAGTGGAATCTTTCTACGAGCTCCAAATCCAAGAGAACGGCTGGAATAGTTGTCTTTAAGGTACTAGGAGCATGCTAGGTATGATTCTTTATATGTCGAGTAAGATATCCGAATTAGATCCGTGAGCAAAATGGAATTGGCTTTCACTAGCCGTTCCAACACATATAAACACAATTTATTTTGTTAAGTAAATTTAAGTTTAACGATTAAATTTGTACATTTAAGGTGCCTCTGGATTTATGCCGAAACCATCAAAATTCAAATTCCTTATCGTACGACATGCATGGTAGCTAGATTGCAAGAGTGTTGTTGAAATTTTGTTCTTAGGATTATCTCAAAGCACATTAATTTTGTTTTGAGGATTATTTTGAAGTTAGGAAGTTTTTTCTTTTAAAAGTAAAATTGATATGAGATGGCTGTTAGTAGGTTAAAAATTAAAGGAATTCGAAACAATCCAAATGTGAAGTGAGACATATTGAAGAATAAAAATATAATAAACATTCGAAAAATGATCAAACGCCAACAATTGAAGCAAAGCCCATGAACACTTCCCAGTTAGGCCTCCTTTATGGGCAACCTTTGGCGGCTGTGGTCTATGCCACATAGATAATTAAAAAAAAATGGAAAAAGAATTCTGTCAAGAAGACCGCGGTTCCTTTTTTCACTAAACAGACCATTGGTCTGTGGGCCCTTCTCAAAGTATTAATCAACGGGATGGAGACACTTGTCTCTATTTCATTGGTTTATCAGAATTTTTTTTTGAATATTAAGATAAAATCGTCATATCTTTTACATATTATTTAAAAAAAAAATTATACCAAAATTCGTATTTTTTCATACCCTATAAATAGAGACCAAATTTGCTATAATTTTACACACACAAAAAATCTCTTCTTTTCTCTACATATAACCTTCATTTTATCACACCCTCTATTTTCTTTATCATCTATTTTCGTTTACAATGGATGATGAGAACTATTCTTTCTACAATTCTCAAAATTTTAGTTCATCCCAAAATTTCGATCCGGCCCAAGGATATTTTCCTCATTTTGATAATCGTCAGAGTGAAGATGAAGAAAGAGATAATGATTACGTTTACTCCACCGATAGAATTGCAAGTCTAACGAGCTATATGAGAAATAAAGTGTAGAACACGAATTACAACGGGACAGGAAACGGAGGAAAAAGACTACACAAAAATTGAACTAATTAGATTACAAATGAAATAAACGGAAATAACGAATAACAAACTTGATTCGTCGAGTCGAGGAGGCCTCTATCCGCAAGACGAGATACGCCCCGGCTAGTGCTCACGGTACAGCGTATCGTCTTTCAAAGATAAAACGACGACGTCTTCTCGATATCAGCACCGAAAATCGAGATAGCTCCGGCGAACGAAACAGAGTTTGAGAACCGAGCTTCGACACTATAATGCAGCTAGTATGAAATATGTTTTGACAGAAGTTTGAGAGCACAATTCGTTATATCTCAAACCTCCAAATGCTCGACTATATATAGGCCTCAATAGGGGAATTGAACGGTCACACACCATTGAAGGTGGACAATCAATACTTGGCGGTTTCCTTCCATCCGAAAAGCCAAGAGGCTCGGCTAAGTGAAAGATCAAAAGTTGGCAATTAACATGACAATTTAATTTGGAATTCAAAAGCCAACGGCCATGACATTCCATTTGCCAAACAATTAAACAAATTACTTGTTTAATTATTGTGTGTTACATGCACAAATGAGCCGAGAATTAATTCAAGTCCAAATCAAATTCAAAGCCCACGGTCCAAGCCCGAGCTCGTTCCTACAATGTGGAATAACCGCAACGATAAATTTGCCTACAACAAATTCATCTCCAACACACAATTCAAATATACCATTTCTCACTCACCAATTAATGGTTTTGAGAACATAAATATATTCCAATTATTTAATTCTCAATTAAATAATTAACCACCATAAATAATGATATAAAACCATTATATCCAACAATCCCCCACATGAGTGGAAATGCCGTATGCATGTATGCAGACACTAGCTCAGTACTCACGATACAATATTGCATTTGGAAAGGTAACTTGTGGTTTTGAACCTTCCATAGTTAACACTATCGGATATACCGGCGGACTAGTGGACGCGATGCCTTGAACTATTCCTCCTTAGCGTATACCGAGTCAATAGCATTAACACAATACCATATCAACTCCATTTGTTCTCACGTTCGTGTCCGTTTCGGCCATGGACAACATCTTTGAATTTTCATAAGTGTCTCACACATTGAAGCGGCCTCACTTCTTACTTATATAGGTAATTCTTCTCGAGTATCCTGCCATACTCTACCTCCCCGAGGTATTTAAGAATTATTAAAAGTCACAGAGACTTAACCTCTACCACAAATGCAGGTAACTACACTCTTTTGCTCTCTAGGGCAATGAGAAAAGATAAAAGTCTTATGAGTGTCTCAACTCGGATTTTTGTAGCTTAGTTTTCCCATTGAACCAAGTTTTTGGGATCTCCAGTCATCATGGTTGGGTTACCACTACAATCATCCTTATCATGTGGATTTCAATCCCATTCCCTCTAGCAATTTATACATTTGATCACGATTCAAACCTTTGGTTAACGGATCCGCCAAGTTATCTATTGACCTTACATAGTCAACTGAGATAACACCACTCGTGATCAACTGTCTCACAGTATTATGTCGTCGACGAATATGTCGAGACTTTCCATTATAAAACCCATTGTGTGCTCTGCCAATAGCCGCTTGGCTATCGCAGTGTATTGTAACAGCGGGCACCGGTTTCCTCCAACATGGAATATCTTCTAGGAAATTACGAAGCCACTCTGCTTCTTCTCCTGCTTTATCCAAAGCGATAAACTCGGATTCCATGGTGGAACGAGCAATACACGTCTGTTTCGTTGACTTCCACGAAACAACACCACCCCCACACAGAAAACGTATCCGCTCGTTGAGAACGAATCTTTTGAATCAGAGATCCAATTAGCATCACAGTACCCTTCAAGTACTTGGGGATATCGCGTGTAGTGCAAACCATAGTTAAGAGTATACTTCAAGTATCTCAAAACTCGAGTCAAAGCAGTCCAATGTTCCCTGCTTGGATTACTCGTATAACGACTCAACTTGTTCACCGAACATGCTAAATCTGGCCTAGTACAGTTTGTTAAGTACATCAAACTGCCTATAACTTTAGCATACTCTTCTTGAGCAACCGGTTTACCCATATTCTTGCTCAAGTGAACACTAGGATCCAATGGGGTCTTTACAGGTAGGCTCTCAAAAGTATTAAACTTCTTGAGAATCTTATCAACATAATGAGATTGTGTCAAGACAATCCCCTCGGATGTTCTTAGAATTCGGATTCCAAGAATCACATCCGCTAGCCCCAAATCCACCATGTCGAAATTTTGTTTTAACATGCGTTTCGTATCAACGATAACTTGATTATTACTTCCCATAATCAACATGTCGTCTACATAAAGACACACAATAACAAAAGAGTCAGGGGTCCCTTTAATGTAAACACATTTATCACACTCGTTGATTTTGAAACCATTTGATAACATTACTTCGTCAAATTTCAAGTGCCACTGCAAAGGCGCTTGCTTCAATCCATACAATGACCGTTTTAGTTTGCATACCTTCTTCTCTTGACCAGGTACTACAAACCCTGGGGGTTGTTCCATATAGATCTCATCTTCCAATTCACCATTCAAGAATGCAGTCTTTACATCCATTTGATGAACCTCAAGATTGTGCAAAGTAGCAATCGCGAGTAGCATCCGAATAGATGTAATTCTCGTCACGGGTGAATAGGTGTCGAAGAAATCATAACCTTCTCTTTGTTTAAAGCCTTTGACAACAAGTCTAGCTTTATACTTATCAATAGTGCCATCAGGTTTATACTTTCTTTTAAGGATCCATTTACATCCTAAGGCCTTGCAACCTTCTGGAAGATCGGTCAACTCCCATGTATAGTTTTTCATAAGAGAATCTAATTCACTAATGATAGCCTCTTTCCAGAGTTTAGCATCTGGACCATATAACGCTTCTTCAATTGTTATTGGTTCTCCATCTAATAACAAAGTGATGAAGTCAGGACCAAAGGTCTTAACCGTTCTGACCCTCTTACTACGTCTCGGCTCAACTTCACTAGGAAGAGAGCTAGTAGCATCTTCAACAGCTCTTTTCCCAGAACTTGTTTCTGATTTCTCAAAAATCTTCTCTTTTAGAGGATATACGTTCTCAAAGAATATCGCATTTCTAGATTCAATCGTTGTACCAACCGTAACATCTGGTACATCAGAACGATGAACTAAAAATCGATAAGCGCTACTGTTGAGTGCATAGCCAATAAAGATACAATCAACTGTTTTAGGGCCAATTGTAACTTGTTTCGGTAGAGGCACTGCAACCTTAGCCAAACACCCCCACACTTTGAGGTATTTGTATGACGGTTTTCGCCCTTTCCACAACTCGTATGGAGTTACATCCTTATTCTTAAGAGGAATCTTATTCAGGATATAGTTGGTCATCAAAACAGCTTCCCCCCACATGTTCTGGGGTAACCCTGAACTGATGAGCAAAGCGTTCATCATTTCTTTCAAAGTCCGATTCTTACGCTCGGCAACTCCGTTCGACTGGGGTGAATAAGGCGCTGTTGTTTGGTGAATTATACCACTTGCGTTGCATAATTCCTCAAACGGAGCAACATATTCGCCTCCACGGTCACTACGAACAATCTTGATCTTTCGACCAAGTTGATTCTCGGCTTCGGCTTTGAAGTTCTTAAAAGCTTCAATCGCCTCGTCTTTACTCCTTAAGAGATAGACATAACAATAACGTGTACAATCATCAATAAAAGTAATAAAATACTTTTTTCCACCTCTAGTTTGCACAAATTTCAAATCACACACATCGGTGTGAATTAAACCTAGAGGTTCAGTGCTTCTTTCTACCGAGTAAAATGGTAACTTGGCCATTTTAGCTTCAACACAAATTTCACATTTGTCTTGTGAATTGAATTCACTTATACTTAGCAAATTTAAATTTACTAATCTTTTTATTGCATTTAGATTAACATGTCCCAATCTACAATGCCATAAATCAGAACACTCAAGCAAGTAAGCAGAAGAAGATTCATTATTATTATTGATAACTGGAGCACGGCGCACAACCATTACACTGAGCTTAAAAAGTCCATTGGAGAGGTAGCCCTTTCCAAGGAACTTTCCAAACTTGCTTAAAATAAACTTGTCATTCTCAAATACAAGTTTAAAACCTTTACTAACAAGTAAATAACCAGAAATCAAATTCTTGCGGATGTCTGGGACATGCAGCACATCCTTAAGCTTCAGCTCTTGACCCGAAGTCATCTTGATCACAACATCACCCATGCCGACAACTTTAGAAGTATCAGCATTTCCCATGTGGACCTTCTTTCCTTCTCCCACTTCCTGGTAGGTTGAAAACTGGCCTCGTTCCGAGCAAACATGGACGGAAGCACCGGTATCAACGAACCAAGCCTTCGGGCTATCAACGAGATTCACCTCGGAGATCACAGCAGTCAGATCATCTTGATCCCAATCGTCGAAATCCTTCTCGACATTGTGAGCAGCTGGCTTGTTCTTCTTCTTTTTGGGCTTGCGGCAGTCCTTTGCCATGTGGCCTGGTTTGTCACAATTAAAGCAATTCCCTTCAAACTTCTTGTTGTGCACCTTTCCTTTGCCTTTGTCATAGGCATTGGAACGAGCACGCTTCTTTGAGTTAGAGGATTCACCTCGCTCCATCAGATTGGCCTTTGCATCGACCACGATCCTAGACTTGGGATCTTGCTTCTTGTTGTCTTCCTCAATTTGGAGACGGATCACCAAATCTTCAAGAGTGATCTCCTTGCGTTTGTGCTTTAGATAACTCTTGAATTCCTTCCAACAAGGAGGAAGCTTCTCGATCACAGCTGCAACAATGAAAGCAACAGGAAGAGACATACCTTCGGCTTCGACATCGTGCAATATGAGTTGCAGCTCTTGCACTTGTTCAACCACCGAACGAGTATCCACCATTTTGTAGTCCAAAAACTTGGCCACTACAAATTTCTTAGTTCCGGCATCATCAGCACGGTACTTCTTGTCAAGTGCATCCCACAGCTCTTTCGCCGTCTTGATGTTTGAATAAACGGAGAAGATGATGTCCCCCAATCCGTTCAGCACATACCCTTTGCACAAGAAGTCGCCTTGACCCCACAGGTCGAAGGCAGTGCGGACATTAGCGTCCGTCTCATCTTCAGGAACGACGGGAGCGTCTTCCTTCAGAAAATTCGCCACACCCAACGTAGTTAGGTAAAACAACATTTTTTGTTGCCAACGCTTGAAGTCAGCACCGGTAAACTTGTCAGGACGCTCGGCATAAGGCGGCGGCCTTGAGATTGCAGCGAGCGGAGCCATCGAGGAATTGGTGGCAGCAATGGTGGATGACGTGGAAGAACTGTTGGAGCCGTTGGTGTTGCTTGAGGACGACATCTCCAAGCAAAGGATTAAGTTTCGAAAGTTTTAGATTCAATTTAAAGTCCTCCAACGTACGTAAAACGTACTATCTCGTCTTGCGATTGTAGAACACGAATTACAACGGGACAGGAAACGGAGGAAAAAGACTACACAAAAATTGAACTAATTAGATTACAAATGAAATAAACGGAAATAGCGAATAACAAACTTGATTCGTCGAGTCGAGGAGGCCTCTATCCGCAAGACGAGATACGCCCCGGCTAGTGCTCACGGTACGGCGTATCGTCTTTCAAAGATAAAACGACGATGTCTTCTCGATATCAGCACCGAAAATCGAGATAGCTCCGGCGAACGAAACAGAGTTTGAGAACCGAGCTTCGACACTATAATGCAGCTAGTATGAAATATGTTTTGACAGAAGTTTGAGAGCACAATTCGTTATATCTCAAACCTCCAAATGCTCGACTATATATAGGCCTCAATAGGGGAATTGAACGGTCACACACCATTGAAGGTGGACAATCAATACTTGGCGGTTTCCTTCCATCCGAAAAGCCAAGAGGCTCAGCTAAGTGAAAGATCAAAAGTTGGCAATTAACATGACAATTTAATTTGGAATTCAAAAGCCAACGGCCATGACATTCCATTTGCCAAACAATTAAACAAATTACTTGTTTAATTATTGTGTGTTACATGCACAAATGAGCCGAGAATTAATTCAAGTCCAAATCAAATTCAAAGCCCACGGTCCAAGCCCGAGCTCGTTCCTACAATGTGGAATAACCGCAACGATAAATTTGCCTACAACAAATTCATCTCCAACACACAATTCAAATATACCATTTCTCACTCACCAATTAAAGGTTTTGAGAACATAAATATATTCCAATTATTTAATTCTCAATTAAATAATTAACCACCATAAATAATGATATAAAACCATTATATCCAACATAAAGAACAACTTCTCAATAGAGAAGCTCACAAAGCTCTGTTAAACGACTTGATCGAGCATATATGGCAAAAATTCGGCAATCGTAACTAAATTTGATGATGTATCGTCTATGTTTTAAGCACCACATAGGTATTTTAAATTTTGTATTTCAATTGAAGTAATTTATTATTTTTGGTTTGTTTATTTTGTATTTTTCTATCGTTATGTTTTGTTTATAATTTTGCATTGATTTCAGATTATTTTAATTATCCTTATTACAAATAATTATATTAGTATTAAAAATAATGCAAAACAAAAATATATAATGTTGTGGTTGGGGTGGTCATTGATAAACCACAAAAAATAAAAATGGTTGGGATGAAAAAATATTGAGGATGTGGAAGAAAGAGAAATTAATTAAATATTAAAAAAGGTGGCTGGTTGGGTGGTATATTTGGTCTATGATAAACATAGTGTTATGGGTGATTAGACATAACTGTGGAACATGGAGTACAACCGATGTGCCAAATAATATTATTATTTAACTAAAACGAATGTGCAATACTATAAGGTGGAAAGTTAGGAAGACAAAAAAGAATATTGCAGTATTATTAAGGTGCAAAGTTAGGCAACTAGCTAGTACAATATTAATATATTATTATTGAGGTGCAGGGTTTGGGAACCGAAAAGGAGCTTGCATCTTATTTATGCCATCGTTATCTAAAACAAACTCATTACTATAAGTCTATAACAATTTCTATTGTCTCCTCACTATAAAGAATAATAAAATTAGTTAGGCAGCTAATGACATTTAACATCTTCTATTCCACTTTCGATGTGTCATTCTTATCTCACAATCAATTTTTGTAAATTTTTATTTATTTTTTGTTCAATTTTTATATTTTAATTTAATTTTATAATTATTAATTATAGTTCATTATTTCAATTAGAATTTATATTTATTTTTATATTAGTAATTTTAAGCTATTAATAGATTACTATTAAGATTGATTATTTCATAATTTGGATAAATAATTATTTTAAACCTTAATTTTAATAATAAACATTAATTAGAATTTATTAGATAATAATAATTTGAATTTTTCCAATAAATATTATTATAATAGTGAATTGATAGAGTTTCACAGTGTGAAACACACAAAATTGAACTAAAAAAAAAAAAAATTAATTAAAATTGAAGAAAAAGAAAGAGTAACGAAATTGAAAGTGAGAGTTCAATAAATATTATTATAATAGTGAATTGATAGAGTCTCACAGTGTGAAACACACAAAATTGAACTAAAAAAAAAATTAATTAAAATTGAAGAAAAAGAAAGAGTAACGAAATTGAAAGTGAGATTAAGAAATGGAATAATGGATCCAAGTCTACATATACTCCTTGGATGGCTTCATGGCAGGGATATATCAGTCTATTTAAACTCTCAGTATTACACCAATGATAAAAAGCCTGAGGCCCTGAGCTAACTCACTGAATTCCAATGGCGACCATGCTCGTGAACTGCCGAATTTACCCTTCTTCTTCTTCAAGCAGCAATCAAGAATTCTGCACCCCACTAACACATTTCGACATCCCATTCTTACAATCTGATCCCACTCAAAGACTAATCTTCTTCGATTTTCACTGCTCAATACCCCATTTCCATGAAAACATTCTTCCATCTCTCAAAACTTCTCTTTCTCTAACTCTCACACACTTCCTCCCACTAGCCGGAAACGTACTCCTCCCACTAAACTCCGGCAATCCCGTCATACGCTACGTCTCCGGCGACTCAGTGTCCCTAACCATTGCTCAATCCGATCAAGATTTTCACTATCTTAAATCAAACCATCAACGAGTTGCCGATGACTTCTACCACTGCGTCCCTCAGCTGCCGCCCGCCACCCGTTGCGCCGACTCCATCGTCTTCCCCGTCGTCGCTCTTCAGATCACGCTTTTTCCCGACAAAGGAATCTGCATCGGCATCACCAATCATCACGCCGTCTGCGACGGGAGCAGCACCGTTAATTTTGTGAAATCGTGGGCTCGTGCTAACAGGTCGGGAGATGCAGAAGCATTTTATCGAACAGTTGGTGTGCATAAACCTGTTCTTGATCGAACTATAGTTGAAGATCCAGAAAGATTAGATTCCATGGCATGGGAAATCGCCAGAAATCGAAATCATCTTCCTGTCGAGCGACCACCTGTGGTGGAATTTCCGATTAACAGAATTCGTTCCACTATTCTCCTGACAAAAGATCAAATCCAAAAACTGAAGAATCATGTTTCCGCCCACATGCCTAATTTAGGCCACATTTCATCTTTCACAGTGATTTCTGCTTACGTCTGGATTTGTTCGGAGAAAGCAGCGGCTACCGCCGACGAAGACGAGCTAGTCTACTTCTCCTTCGCTGCAGACTGCCGTCGACGTCTGAATCCGCCGCTGCCGGAATCTTACTTCGGAAATTGTTTAGTTTTCGTGCGCGCAGAATCGAGGCGCGGATTGTTGAAGAAGAACGATGGATTTCTGATTGCTGTGGAGAGTATAGCAGAGGCGATTCGAACAACTTTGAATAGTGATGATCATGGACTTCTAGAAGCTGCAGATTGGCCGTCTGGTTTCAGGAAATTAAGCGGAAAATCTGTGGTATGTGTAGCTGGATCGCCGAGATTTGATGTTTATGAAGCTGATTTCGGGTGGGGTAAGCCGAAGAAGCACGAATTCGTGCATCTTGATCGGGAGAGATCGATCTCCCTCTTCAAATCTAGGGATTTTGAAGGTGGATTTGAAATTGGGCTGTCGAGGACGAAGGCTGAAATGGATGTTTTCGAAGATGTTTTTCGTCGTGGCATCGAGAACTTGTGTTAGATTATTTCATGGTTTGGGTTCTGTCTAGTCGGTACTCATTTAAATTCAAGCAAATATTCGATAATGTATTTATAAATTTTTCGAATTTTGACACTAAGTATGAGTAATATTTAAGAGCATTCCCAATGCGAGCTCGCGGGCAAAAATCGCTGCCCACGAATCCGGTGCGCCGACGAACCCCCGCATCCTAGCGAACCCGCTTTGCGATTCTTTTTTTTTTTTTTAGCCGTTAACGGCTAGTTTTAATTTAAAAATTATAAAAAAAGAATGCCGTGGGAAATGCTTCAGCAACGGCCAGCAGAAAATTTTTAATGATTTTTTCTGTTTTTTCTTTTTTTTTCCTTTCAAATTATTCAATGCTGCATCTATTTATAGGACCATCCACCCACAATTTTTTCACACCTCAAATCTTTCTCCCTTCTTTACATGTCTATTCTTTTTTCTCAAAAAATGGATGATCAATATGCATATGATGGTGGTTCGCATATATTATTCAATGAAATTTCAAAATTAAGTAATATTTATTTAATATGGTCCTTTTTTTATAAAATAGAAAGAAAAAAAATCGAAATCTGTGAAACCCAATTTCTGAACCTTGAATTGTGGGAATTTTGGAATGGGGGTTCACACTAATGGAGCCCACGAAAAAGTGCTTGTGAACCCCATTTTGTGAACCTCCCTTTAGGAATGCTCTAGCGAGTACTTGATATATCATTCGGTTCAATACGACATTTTTGTAGTAAAAATTACCTTGAGTTTAGCTAAATTTCTACATGGTCCATGAAGAATTTGTTAGAATACAAAAGGTTAAACGTCAATGCTAGAAGCAATTAAGTGAAATGAATTGTGAATCTAATGCTAAATAGTTAAATTTTTTTATCCATGTGGAGAGGTACTTTAGTCTTTTAAGTCCAGAGGGACTATAAAACTCATACTTTTGAGGATGGGGTTATATAACTTATCAAGTTATCATCTTGGTATATTCTTGCCTATTCTCACTGAAAATATTATATGCATTAAGTTTGATAATATTTGATTAGCAAGCTAGTGAGCATGTCTGTTAAGTGGTTTAGTTTAAAAGTAAATTAATTATCAAGTATATACAATTTATATTTTAATTAATATTCTAATCTCTAACTAATTTTATTTATTATAAGTAAATGATTAACATTTTAAATATAATAAATTTAAATTCTAAAAAGTTTGTTTAAAATTGATTCACTCGTGAGCTTTGAGGTTTTCAATAGATTAAATTCGACTCGTTTTGGCTCGATTACAACCTTAATCATTACACGCCTCTTCAAATACATATATCACCAGTTTAATCACTAAAACCAAAATAAACCAAAATATTATTTTTGATTATATTTCAATATGTGCATGGATACCATCGTACGATGATTCTCCATTTATTACCACTGCTAGCAAGCCTAGCATGCATTAAAGTTTAATGGTATTCCTCTCCTTTTTAAAATTGAGAGACAAGAATCTTTACTACTATAATAGCAATGCCGGATTGCTAAAAATAGTAATTTTAATTTTCCGTTTTTATCTTCATGCCGTTTCTGAAAATAATATATTTGAATGGTATATCATAATTGTACATTATAATTTTCAATCAACCAATTAATAATAGCCGTTACAAAAACATAATTAATCATGGAAAAAAAATTAATTTCTTTCCTATGTTTATTGTGTTTTGTGCCTATATAATCTACAATTTTGTAGCCAATAAATACACTTGTGCTCCTTCATTTCACATTTCTTGATCAAAGGAAGCACAATTTTGATATGAAAGAGGTTCCACAACAAGATCATTGCGATCAAGATTATCGATCCGAATTAGAGAGAGAAGTAATTATGCCGGTGGAGTATGATATTGGAGTAAGAGGAGAACTACGATACCATAACAAAGATAATTTGGTGGCGTGGAGCTCTGGATACCGTATAAGTTGATTTGGTTCTCGGTTTTCTTAGTTTTATTGTAATGCGTTGGTTTGCACTTTTTGATAATGTTTTTATTTCAAATTTAATAATGTATTCGGATAAGACATTATTTTTTGAGTTCTAAGTTTATATAGCCATTTTTTATAAAACAACAAGTTTTATGGCCCTAGTTCATAAAATAGAAGTTATATGGCCATTTGTGAGTTAAATTACATTAAAACCCCTTATTGGCCCACCACTTTAAATTAAAACAAAAAAAGGGTTTTATTGCATTCAAACAAATTGAATGCAGACTACCAACCCCACTAAATCAAACAAACAAACAAAAATCGGTCTACACCTCTCTCTCTTTCTCTCTCTCTCTCTTTCTCTCTCTCTATATATATATATACCTATACATATATATATATACTCAACCGACTACACAGTCGAAGTGAATTTCTGGTGAACTACTATCGAGTCCGACGACCAAATAAATTATGACGACAGCAAAATCAAGTTCGATCGCACCTCCAGCGCCGCCGGTATAAGCCTTAAACCCCCCAAAATTTGAAATTTTTTTGTTGTTTGCATGTATATTCTTCTTGTTGAATTGAATAGATGATAATTATACATGATTTATATGTGTGTTAGTAAATTATTCTTGATGTTTTGGAACTTATTTTATTAATGTTGAGTTCATATTTAAACAATATAGTAGGAATGAGGCACACACCACTGTGTAGTTCATAGTCACTCGATCGTAGTGAGGAAGACGATCGACCGAGTTCACCATCGAGTGGACACCATTGAGTAGTTCAATAGAGGCAGTGGTCTTGTGTTCATTCGATGGTGGACTCGATCGAGGCAACCATCGAGTGGTTAGATGGTGGCAGTGGTTTAATGTCCAATCGATGGTGGTATCGATCGAGTACTCGATCGAGGCCACCATCGAGTAGTAGACAGTTTCTGTGTATTTGTGTTCTTTTTTGTTTATGTTTGGTGTAGTGGTGCTAAATCTTTGTATTTTGATATTGCAGGCTAATTACGAGTGGAAGAGACCGACCCTGATTCATGACACTCGTGGCCTTAATCTATACATACGAACCACAATTGATGACAAATATATATATTGCTAACTATAGGAAATTTGTAGCAACTATAATTTATTGGATATCATGCCAGGGTGCGTCATGGGGTTGAGAACATTTGTGAACTTAACTACTTTATTGATAATGCTTATCTAAAAAAAAAGGATAATGCTATGATTTGCTTATTATATTTGAATTGTGGTGCACAGTTTATAATCACAATAATTATAAAAAAGTGTAATTGTACTTCACCACTCACTGGTGAACACGACGGGTCACTCGATAGAGTGGGCCATCGAGTGAACCATCGATGGATCACTCG
The DNA here is from genome assembly GCA_031470985.1 of Agastache rugosa. NCBI lineage: Eukaryota > Viridiplantae > Streptophyta > Magnoliopsida > Lamiales > Lamiaceae > Agastache > Agastache rugosa. The sequence goes on from CM062607.1 coordinate 22,810,219, forward strand.
ATTGATCACTCGATCGTGTTCATTATCGAGTGATGAAGAACAATAAATACTTTTTATGCATGTTGATACGAAATTTGTAATATCTAAAGTGTTTATAACCAATAGTATTATTTAGTTGTCAAATACATTTTTTTACATTATTAACATATAATATGATTTATAATCATTATAATTCAAAAAAAGCATTATTGTTCTTCATCACTCGATGGTGAACTCGATGGATCACTCGGTCGAGTTCACCATCGAGTGACTATGAACAAGCTTCAGTTTATGTCATTTTTTTAAGATTTATTATCAATAGAGTTACATAGTTGCCAAATACATTTTAATTGACATAAATAACATATAACATGGTTTATAGTCACAATAATTAAAAAAAAAACAATCATGTTCATCACCACTCGATGGTCAACTCGATGGGTCACTCAATTGAGCTCACCATCGAGTAGTGATGAACAAACAAGAATTTAATGTCATTATCTTGAGATTTGTTATGATAATAAGGGTAACATCAGTCTTAAATTACGTATTAATGCTAAAGTTATTGAAAAGTAAAAAGTTTAAGTTCATATAGATTATTTAAGTGTGAATCATTCAATGATGATGTATCTCACATCTCGAACAAAAATGATAGTATGAATAAATACAATCTTGAAAATCAAAGGATGTTACGAGCGTCGATACCAAAGTTGTAATATCGATAGTGTTTATTATCAATAGTGTTACATAGTTGCCAAATACATTTTAATTGACATAAATAACATATAACATGGTTTATAGTCATAATAATTAAAAAAAACAATCATGTTCATTACCACTCGATGGTCAACTCGATGGGTCACTCGATCGAGCTCACCATCGAGTAGTGATGAACAAACAAGGATTTAATGTCATTATCTTGAGATTTGTTATGATAATAAGGGTAGCATCAGTCTTAAATTACGTATTAATGCTAAGGTTATTGAAAAGTAAAAAGATTATGTTCATATAGATTGTTTAAGTGTGAATCATTCAATGATGATGTATCTCACATCTCGAACAAAAATGATAGTATGAATAAATACAATCTTGAAAATCAAAGGATGTTACGAGCGTCGATACCAAAGTTGTAATATCGATAGTGTTTATTATCAATAGTGTTACATAGTTGCCAAATACATTTTAATTGACATAAATAACATATAACATGGTTTATAGTCACAATAATTAAAAAAAAACAATCATGTTCATTACCACTCGATGGTCAACTCGATGGGTCATTCGATCGAGCTCACCATCGAGTAGTGATGAACAAACAAGGATTTAATGTCATTATCTTGAGATTTGTTATGATAATAAGGGTAGCATCAGTCTTAAATTACGTATTAATGCTAAGGTTATTGAAAAGTAAAAAGATTATGTTCATATAGATTGTTTAAGTGTGAATCATTCAATGATGATGTATCTCACATCTCGAACAAAAATGATAGTATGAATAAATACAATCTTGAAAATCAAAGGATGTTACGAGCGTCGATACCAAAGTTGTAATATGATAGTGTTTATTATCAATAGTGTTACATAGTTGCCAAATACATTTTAATTGACATAAATAACATATAACATGGTTTATAGTCACAATAATTAAAAAAAAATCATGTTCATTACCACTCGATGGTCAACTCGATGGGTCACTCGATCGAGCTCACCATCGAGTAGTGATGAACAAACAAGGATTTAATGTCATTATCTTGAGATTTGTTATGATAATAAGGGTAGCATCAGTCTTAAATTACGTATTAATGCTAAGGTTATTGAAAAGTAAAAAGATTATGTTCATATAGATTGTTTAAGTGTGAATCATTCAATGATGATGTATCTCACATCTCGAACAAAAATGATAGTATGAATAAATACAATCTTGAAAATCAAAGGATGTTACGAGCGTCGATACCAAAGTTATAATATCGATAGTGTTTATTATCAATAGTGTTACATAGTTGCCAAATACATTTTAATTGACATAAATAACATATAACATGGTTTATAGTCACAATAATTAAAAAGAATCAATCATGTCCATCACCACTCGATAGGTCACTCTATCGAGCTCACCATCGAGTAGTGATGAACAAACAAGGATTTAATGTCATTATCTTGAGATTTGTTATGATAATAAGGGTAACATCAGTCTTAAATTACGTATTGATGCTAAAGTTATTGAAAAGTAAAAAGATTAAGTTCATTTAGATTGTGTAATTGTGAATCGTTGGGTCACTCGATCGAGCTCACCATCGAGTGTCCATCATCGAGCCTCGCTTTATATCTCACTCGATGGGTCACTATCGAGTTCACCATAGAGTGTCCATCATCAAGCCTCGCTTTATGTCTCACTCGATGGTGGCCTCAGTAGGTCACTCGATCGATCTTACCATCGAGTGACCATCATCGAGCTTCGCTATATGTCTCATTGAAATTTGAATTTAAATAAAAATCATGTCATGTATAAATCATGCAAAATTACGAATTACAAATTCTCATCTTACACGTGTTCATTAACATGTGATAAATATTCATTTCAGAGAATTATTTTTAAAAAAATTATGCATTTGTCATGTCAGCTTGATCATATATCTAAGAGCTCGATCGAGTTAACGATCGAGTTTGCCATCGAGTCTCATGCATTTATCAAGCCAGCTCGATCGTGTAGCTAAGAACTCGATCGTGTTAACGATCGAGTTCACCATCGAGTCGCGAAGAACAACTCAGATTTTTTTTTATGAAAGAGATTGTCTACGTACCTTAGTAAATCAAGAACGCGCTACGATGAAGCTTTGGCTTCTATTTTCTTCGACTTTGCGTGAATATTTGGGGCACAAACAAGAACACAGATTTTGTATATTTTTCATTTGTGCGTGAGTGAATAATTCTTGCATTGAAAGAGAGATTTTAGTTGTTAAATTGAGCGAGTTTGTACTGTATGATAGCTTTATAAGTTTATGTTGGTAGCTATATTCAATTAAGCTCCAACAACTCTCTTACAAGAAATTGAATTAAAGTACCTTCATTTGTGTTGGTGTCCTTTTTTTTTACCGTAAATTCCTCTTTAATTCTCATGTTTGCAGGTGAGTTAACGTTATTTAGAAATGCCTTTTAATCTGCTAGTGCGCGAGCGCTGTATATTCCTCTTCAATTCTCATGCTTTTTGATTTGCTAGTGTCGATATATGTGTGTGTGTGTGTACGGGCGCTGCATGTAAATAGGTTGAACAGAGAGAAAAATTCAACAAATAAAGAAGAGAGAGAAGAAAGCAGCGATGTTGTGTTTTTGGAGAGAGAGAAAGTTATATCTTATTTTTTAATAACAAAAGGCCAACATCACCAATTTTCTCTCACATGTGCAAGGGTATTTATGTCTTTTAACCCCAAAATGGCCATAAAACTTCTACTTTATGAACTAGGGACATATAACTTGTAGTTTTATGAAAAATGGCCATATATGAGTATTAAGACTTATTTTTTTGCAATTGGAGTTTTGATAATGATTATGATTTGGAATTAGATATTTTGATATATTTTAAAATTGGATTAATTATGTCATACCACTATTCTTAAGTTTTATGCAAATGCTCAACAGTGGGAGTGAGAAAACATAAATTTAAATCATTGTTGTTATTTAAATTTTTTTAATATATTCAAATAAATATGGTGTATTTATAAAATATGGTGTATTTGTTATAGGATTATATTACATATTCAAAAGCATTGTATTGAAAATTACAAAACATTATATATTTTATGTAAATAAATTTATTGCATTAAAACATTATTTCAAATAGTGAGAAACATTATAGTAATCATTTATATGTGATGGCAATAGAATTATTATAAGATTTAATCATACTATATTATTTTGAATAAACATAAGCAATGTAATTGGACCAAAAAAAATCCCTTTAAAAAAACGCCTACCATAATCAGCAAACTCATCCCATTAAATACCAATCATTGATTTAATCAAATCAATGGACTAGATCGATTTTTACTTACTTACAGAAAAGTTAGTTTTTATATGATTCACCCTCTAAACCAAGGGCATATATATACACACACTCTATTTGAACGTAATTAGACGTCATTAATATACATCTTTATCTTTATAAACTATAATAGCAAGTCCGGGGTGCTATTTTTATAAACTTTTATTTTCAGTTTTTTATTCAATATTTGTTTTTAGAAATAATTTTTTTACATTAATAATTTTCAATCCACCAATTAATAGTAGACGTTACAAAGCATAATTCATGACAATAATTTAATTTCAATAATAACTATTATAACTTTACCAGATTTATATAATTTTTTGTCTATATAATTCAGAACTTTACAATCAATTACAACCACACAATTTTACCACTAATTATATTTTTGTAACATCCGACATTAATTAATTGATTCGTAAATATTAATGAGCAATTAAGATAATAACAATTAAATATATTATTTCTAAAAATGGAATAAAAAATAACTGAAAATAAAAGTTACTAAAAGTTATTCGTACAATATTTTTTCAATCAATCAATTAACTTCAACCGTTACAAAACATTAAAAAAATTCAATTAGCCTAATAAATTCAACCGTTACAAAAGCGATAATTATGTCAATCAAGTAACGATTTCTTCATTTTCGTGTTATTTAGTGCCTATAAATTATGTAATTATCGAAGGTGAGATAAGAGACGAATAATGGTGTGGAAGTTCTAAATGGTGGTGGTGCTGGACTAGAAGGGTGTGCAAAAGAATTGGAGAAAAGGAATCTTCAAATATTTGAAGATTCGCCTCCAAAAGCTTTATAATACATTCAATAATTACAACTGAAATTGCCCACAACCAAGAAGGAGCTTCATTCTCATAAACAGGAAAATTTGGAAATGGAGCATATAGAGAAATAGTAAAAACAATTTGTGTACATCAACTCCTAGCAAAAACGCCATCTTGGGGAAAAATAAGATCTCCTAAGCATCAATGATCAGATTTGAGAGCGACAACTTCATCAAATTCTGTCAAGGAATACAGTGACATCCATAAAAATCTATCCCTACTATATATAAGCATGTATTTATCTCTTTCGAGAACAATATGATCGATGTTACTGCCAATGTAATTGGATCAAGTCACAATTTAGTGTTTGTATGATTCTAAATTATTGGTATTAAAATCATAATTTCTTTTAGTGATTGTAGTGTGTGTTTGTCATCCAATCACTGGATTTATGTCTAATATATTTATATGTATTTGTCTTTTGAGAGAACATTTGAGTTTATGTATAATTCTAGATGTAATATTTTTAACTAAATTTGTTTTGTTTGTGTAAAACATAATTACAAGTTGTTTCATAATTTTTGTTTATATATTTTGTTTGGTTTTATTATGTATTTAATTTTTTATATGTGTAAAAAGAGTCAATGAAGTTGAAGAAATTCTTTGTTTCTCATATCCAACAATCCGCTTTAATTCTACAGTGAATGAAAAAAAATATGACAATAGAGGATCTCTGATCATTTCATTAATGAATTGTTATAATATTCAATTTTGTTACGAAAGAAGTATGAAATGACATATTTAACATGTTATGAGTTAAATAATTCAAACTTATATTGGTGTAAATTATCTTAGTGGTGGTGCTAATTCTCTGATTATTTTTGAAAAACAAACACTTATTTAAGTATATGAAAATATTACTATCATACAAAATTTAATGTTGTTTAAGAGTCCTACTTATTAAAATTCTATTCCTATATATACGAATTAATATAGGGGTTCTTTTGAGAAGATCGATATCGCCAAATTTGTCAAATTCATAGTAACTAATTGACTTGGTGTGAAATATATATACGGATACAATAAAATGAAATAAAATATCACGATGGGTACGTAATATTAAATTTCCTTACTTATGTTAACATTTTGATTTTAGTGTTCATGTAAATAAATGTCAAATAAATTTTGTTTTAATACTTTTAATGTTAATTTGATTACATATGTAGATATATGTAGATAAAATTAATTAGTTTTTAATAATATGATCTCTCTTAATGTTAATTATATTATAAATATATATATTGAGGCTGGTGTATTTTAGTAATTTATTGGACGGTCCATTATTATTTATTATCAATTATTATTTATTAGCTATCCCAAATCAAAACATGACATCAGTCGATACTTTCAGTGTATTCTTACACCTGTATATATGTATGTTGTTGTATGTGTTGATTATATGCTGGATTTTTGAATCTGATTTCATATGTTAATTTAATATAGAATATAATAAGTATTTTATAATCTTATTGTGTTCCTCAAAAACAAAAGTTTCTTAAAATATTATATATTATATATAATTTATTTCAATAATGAATTATATTATTTATATTGTCTTATTTATTATTTAAGTTTAAATAAATTATTGATATAATATGTATTGATAACTCTCTATATCACAATCAATATATGTAAATAGTGATTCGATTTAAAATTTTAAAGTTTGATTTGAAATATTATTATGTGGGTAATTTATAGTTCATTTTGTGATTAGGTTGTTTTTTATTTTTGTTTATTATTTTTATATAGTGCGATTTTCATATTAAAAAATTATTTAATAATAATAATAATAACATTTCTCTTCGTGTTACATATACATTTGACTGAAGAACATGTGAAGAATTATGCATTGCAGAAATCGAGAAGATTATACGCAAATGTGGACGCAGCTTGCGAGATTTTAATGAGATCCAATATTTCGATCCAGAGTATTTTTTGTCAGCCGTATAATAGTTTGATAAATGACGAGTTGCATTATAATCGATCAGATTTGGAACTGAGCATGCTTTGTTGATGCGTGATATTACCGAAGAACAACACTAATTCTATCAAACGATTATTGATAGAGCACAATCAGAATCAGATGAAGTTTTTTTTATACGGATATGGGGGAACTGGAAAAACATTTATTTGAAAGACATTATCTTCTGCGTTACGATCAAAATGAGACATAGTACTCAACGTAGCATCGAGTGGGATAACATCTCTATTATTGTCAGGTGGAAGGACTGAACATTCTCGATTCGCTATCCCAATAAATCCAAATAAAGATTCAATGTGCAACATCAAACAAATAAGTCTACAAGCTGAACTCCTTATCAGATGTACGTTCATAATATGGGATGAAGCTCCAATGATGCATATATATTGTTTTGAAGCTCTGGACAGAACCTTGAGGGATTTAATGAGGTTTAAAAGTCCTCTGAATTCTGAATCACCATTCAGAGGTAAGACAATCGTGTTCGGAGGTGACTTTAGAAAAATATTGCCTGTCATATCCAATGTAAGTAGACAAGAAGTAGTCAATGCAAGTATCAACGCTTCTTACATCTGAAAGGACGTTCAAGTGCTCGTGCTGATAAAAAACATGAGACTGCGCCCATAGATTCTGATTGGAGGCAACTGAATTACAAAAGTTTTCTGACTGGGTTGCAGCAGTAGGTGATGGACTTTTGGGTGATATGAATGACGGTCATGCAAACATAGACATACCATATGATATTCACCTTAAATTCTCGGGAGATCCAATAGAAGCAATTGTTAAGGATATGTATCCTTCATTCATGGCCGCTCCAGATGACTTGAGTTATCTTCAGGACAGAGCCATACTCGCTCCAACACTCGATGTAGTCGAATTGGTTAAAGAGTACATGATAGACTAGAATAAGTCTGTAAACAGAGAATATTTGAGTTCAGACAAGACATACGGCTCTTTGCAATTATTGATGTAATGAACGATGTCCACACACTTAAATTTCTAAATGGTTTGAAATGTTCGGGACTGCCTAACCATAAGCTCATTCTGAAGGTCGGCACGTCGGTTATATTGTTAAGGAACATTGATCATTCTCTTGGATTGTGCAATAGAACACGTTTGGTTGTCACGAGAGTTGGTAATCATGTTTTGGAGGCCAAAATATTGACATGAAATAATCCGGCCATAAAGTATTGATTCTGAGAATGTCATTAACTTCATCAGATCCATGTATTTCATTCAAGTTTCAATGAAAACAATTTCCTCTAATTGTTTCGTACGCCATGACAATCAACAAAAGTCAAGGACAATCTCTATCACACGTGGGACTTTTTCTCAAGAAATCAATGTTGTCCCATGGTCAACTATACATCGTTGTATCGAGAGTACGGAGCCGAAGTGGTTTAAAGATCCTGATATGCGATAAAGATAAGAAGAGCATTGCATGTACCACGAATGTTGTTTACAAGCAAATTTTTCAAAATTTATAGATGTATAAATTTTGAATGAAATTTTAATTTATATTGTTTGATACTTATCTTTTTTTTATATATATTTTCCTTATTCATACTTATGTTGTTTTACAAAAAAAAAAAAAAATCATAATTCAACTTACCCCGTGCATTGCACGGGTGCAGTACTAGTAATATGAATCTTAATCCCACGTCTTCCAACTAAAAAAAATAAAATCCCCATTTATTATTGAGAAAATGAAGGATTATAGTAATTTTAGGGAGTGTTTACTTTGAGTGATAGGATAGATAGATAAAAATAGTATAGGTTAATCTACCGTTTACTTTGATGGATTGATGACTTTTGAGCTTGTTTGATAGTCTAATCCTTCATATAGTCAATCTTATGTTTTATAAAATCACATCACGCAAAGTAAACGCCCCCTTAGAAAGAAAAAAAATATTAATAATAGCACCAATTTTTAAAAAGACAAATAATAGCACTTTTGGATATTTTTTGCCCCTAATTCTTTTATGGGTAAATTGGCTGTAAATTTCCGAACTTTTCATAAATTCTGGTTTTGCTCCCCACAAAAAAATTCTGCGTGACAATTCCCAAACTTTATATTTTTGTCTGATTTTGCATCCAAGGTCGGTTTTTCCCAAATTGTGTGCTGACTTGGCAGCCGGAAATCCTACGTGTCCTAGTCGGGCAACGAGTAAATATTATCCAAACAACAAATTGCCTATAAATTGCTGAACTTTTGTGAAATTCTGTTTTTGCTCTCCCAAAAAAATTAAGTTGTGCAACAAATTCCCAAACTTTTTAATTTGTCTGATTTTGCATCCAAGGTCGGTTTCCCACAAATTATTTGAAGGATGACACGCATGAACCGAAGTCCTATTTTGCATGCCATTTTTGCTTTTGGCTTAGTGATGTGAACAGAAACTATATGCTTGTATGCACCATGCAACATAGTCCCTCCGTCCCAATAGCAATGTCTTATTTTTTGGGCACGGTTATTAAGAAATATAAATAAAAAGATAAAAAGTGGCAGGTCTCGAGTCTTTTGAAGAGTTAATTATTTCCATTTTTTGAATGAGACCTTGTATTGGAACAGACGAAAAAGGAAAGAGGGGCCTTGCTATTGGGAGTATTTTGTAATGAATGGAAGTGATGGAAGTTTGTTTTGATACTTTTTACAGTCTTTTGCATCTTGTACTCATCTTTTTTTTGCAATTTTTTGCATTCTTTTGCAGCCTCTAATTTGTGTCACCAATTTGGGGGAAACCGACATTGGATGTAAAATCAGACAAAATTAAAAAGTTTTGGGAATTTGTTGCACAAATTAATTTTTTTTGAAGAGCAAAAACATAATTTCACAAAAGTTCAAGAATTTATAGGCAATTCGTTGTTTGGATAATATTTACTCGTTGGCCGACTAGGACACGTAGGATTTTCGGCTGCCAAGTCAGCACACAATTTGGAAAAATCGACCTTGGATGCAAAATCAGACAAAATATAAAGTTTGGGAATTGTCACGCAGAATTTTTTTGTGGGAAGCAAAACCAGAATTTGTGAAAAGTTCAGGAATTTACAGGCAATACCCTTCTTTTATCTCAATTTATTTTCATCTTTTAATTTATTTATACGTATCTTCTTTATTTTTTCATACATGTCGACCATCTTTCCCCGACGACTCACATGGCCTAGTCATCGTCGTCGTCTCCCTTCCGGCGACCTCATTTTTTATGTGTGGAATCACATAATAGAATTCATGAATTCACAAATTAAAACTTGTGAATTCACAAATTAGAATTTGTGAATTTGTCAATTCTCAAATTAACATTTTAAATTTGAAGAAGATGTAGCGTGAAATCACAAATTTAAATTTGTGAATTCACAAATTTGAATTTGAGAATTCTCAAATTATAATTCGTGAATCCACGCATAATGATGGAGGAATGGTGGGATGAAGGGATAAATATGTTCAAAAGTGCTATTTTATGTATTTTTTTAAATATGTGCTATTATTAGGATTTTTAATCTTAAAAGTGCTATTATCCATTTCTCCCTTTATTATTTGTACAATACTATTTTTTTTTTTGTTGAGAGAATTACAAAGGTATATATTTGTACAGTACTATTAATCTCATTCAATTATATAAGAATTAAATATTACTTATGGCCCGACCTTTCACTCCGTAGTGATTTTATGGCCTGACCTTTCGAAATATTCAAAAATGACCCGACCCTTGCTCTATTGTGATACTTATGGCCTGCGATGGAAAATTCGGCGACGAAAAACTGAGTAGGGCGACCAGATGATGATGTAGATATTCTTTAAAAATGGGACAAGATTATCCGCATCATCACCCAGCCGCCACACTCAATTTTCCGTCACCGGATTTTCAGTCTCAGGCCATAAGTGTCACAATGGAGTAAATGTCAGACCATTTTTAAATATTTCGAAAGGTCAGACCAAATATTCACTACGGAATGAAAGGTCTGGCCATAAGTGATAATTAACCCTTTATATAATCATTCCTCAATCTAACTTAGAGTAACTCTAACGGCTACCTTCTTCTTCTTGATTGTCGCAGCTAGTATAAATTCTTTTCCTTCCATAGAAACTAGAAATTAATGTGAACTATTGATAATTGCATTATTATAATATTATATTATGCATAATTAAATGATTTTTTTAGTCCGCCAATTAATTTGTGATATTGAAATTTGCGAATGATAATATGACTGAGAATAATTTTATTCCTCTTATGAAGTTTCATTTTCATAAGAAACAGGTTGGGCACGTGTAGCAATGTTTTAAAAATTGAATAGGAGGTCGAACCGGTGTGATCTTCGAGTCATGGTTCAACCGGTCAATTCATGATTGAACCGTTTTATAATTAAATAATTAAAAATAATGATAATATACATAATAAATACAAAAATATTCATAACTTCACAACTTAGATTCATAACATATATATTTATATACAAATATTAAAATTTTCATATATTTATAATAGAAAAGTAAATAATTTTTTCTTAAATTATTTCCAATTAGGATTTTTTTTAACTCCAATTAGTGTTTATTAATTCCGAATTGAAGTTTATTAATTTTTAATTAGAATTTATTAATCTCAATTAGGATTTATTAATCTCCCATTAGGATTTATTAATCTCCAACTAGAGTTAATTGTTTCCAATAAGATTTATAAAAATTGAAAAAAATTAAATAAAATTTTTATTTGAAAAGTCAATTTTTTTTTTACCGATCGCACCATTTTTAAATTATTGATAAAAGAAATTGTATGATAAAAATATAATTCACACATATTTCGTTAAACATAGAATTATAAAAATATTGTACAATTTATATATAAAGCTAATAAGTTAGCTTTTGTTGATCATTAACAAAGGTATAGTCCAAACCATCTGTTCTGCCCAACTCTTGAAAGATTATTTTCAAGAATCAACTCCAACAATTGCCATTGGAATTTGGATAAATTGAGGGGCTGTATACTTCAGGTGATATGATAGATAGATAAAAATAGTATAGATCAATTCACCGTTTATTTTGATGGATTGACTACTTTTAAACTTGTTTGATCATTTAATCTTTCGTATAATCAATCTTATATTATATAAATCTATCCTATTATGCCAAATAAACGTACTTTGATTGTTTCTATCTTTGGCAATAGCACCAAATAAAACTCCTCCCAGTATACTATTTTAGAAATAGCTACCTACCCGGCTATCCCAGTAATTTGCCTGCACCTTTACCATTCACATCAGTGACCTCCTTCAACCCACCCTTCATAATAAAATACTCATTTCTCTCTCTTCCACATAACCAATCCAACACCCATTTAATTTGTACTCTCGTTAGTGACATCAAACTAAACTAAAATATATTTCATTTCTTACTCAAATGAATGCCTACTTAAATGCGTACTTTCTAGAGGGCCTTAGCTCCCTCTCCAGTTCCCTTAAAAGAAGCTCTTCCAGAGTGGTATCACTGATGGCTCGGGCCCCCCGGGAAGGTGGCCTTCTTTTCCTTCCACCTAAGCTGTGCAGGTGAGGCCCAAACCCAATCCCAGGGAACAGTCAAGCTTCATAGGGTCTTTCTGTCTAGGTGCAGGTAGTTTGCATCTTCACAGACATGTCTATTTCACCGAGCCTCTCTTCGAGACAGTGCCCCAATCATTACACCTTTCGTGCGGGTCGGAACTTACCCAACAAGGAATTTCGCTACCTTAGGACTGTTATAGTTACGGCCGCCATTCACCTGGGCTTCGGTCCCCGGCTCCCCGTCATCGGGTCACCAACTTCCTCTACCTTCCGGCACTTTGGGCATGCGTCGGCCCCCATACATGGTCTAACAACCGTGCGGAGACCTGTGTTTTTGGTAAACGGCCGCCCGGCTCAGTCACCGTGACCCCCTTTGTGAGGAGGCACCCCTTCTTCCGAATTTACGGGGCTATTTTGCCGAGTTCCTTAGAGAGAGTTGTCTCGTGCCCCTAGGTATTCTACAATTCCGAATCTGCTTTGTCTACGAACAAGGAAGCTATAAATAATGCAACTATGAATCTCATGGAGAGTTCGATCTTAGCTCAGGATGAACGCTGACGGCATGCTTAACACATGCAAGTCGGGCGGGAAGTGGGCCTCTTTCGCGGAATGCACCTGATCTTGCCCATAATCGCAGTTGTCCTGTCCTGCACATCCTTCCCCAAAACTGTATCATCCCAGACAGAAACAGACTCGAAAAGACGCACAAAGACTCGATCTAAACCTAGATTAAGACGTAAAAATGAGCACAAATATTGTCTCATCAATTTTACAAAAATTCAATCCTCAAGTTCTAAATCACATGCCTCATATATCTTTATGATAATACTCTTATCACTCAATTTCAATTTTTTTCTTAAATCTTCTATCTCACACATCGTTTTTCGATTAGACCTTTTTCATTGAAGATACTACATAAATACTTAATTTCAACGTATATTTTCCATCTCACAATTGCTAACTCGAATAGACTGGAAAAAAGGTGATAGAAACGAAACTTTTTAGACCGAAAAAATTTAGCTCAATTAATTTGAATATAAGGTCTTACTCGAAAATTAAGATATAAAGATTGTGCAATGAAGGAAGATGTGGCTTGACTCATGATAAGATGTTATTAAGTACTACCTCCATCCCACAATAAGTGACTACATATTTTGCTTTTTGTCTCACAAAAAGCAAAATATGTGGCCACTTATGGCGGGACGGAGGCAGTATTAATTTATTTTGAGATTTATTTTAATAAATTTTCTATTCAATAAATTTTAATTAAAATTTTCTATTTGTACTACTTATAATTAATATTTACTTTGTAGTGTTCGAATTCTTATCGGGTTCAATAAGTTTGGGATGGGTATGAACAGTAAAATAATTTTTTTAAGCAGATTTCGGACGAGAACAAGTGGATAAATTCTAAACGAATTTGAGTCTGAAAAATGATTTATGGATTTCGACGGGAACTAACTGTATATATAAAAATTAATCACGCAAATCTTAACAATATAATACTTCAAAAAAACGGCCATGACAATATATTATTACTTCACAATCTGTTAAAAATCTTAACCAACGAGACGATTCAAATAGACTTAAAAAGAAGGATTTTTACTAATTTTAATTAATATTAACTTTGTTCAGATTTTTTCGAGTAATTTAGCATAAACCTACGAGACGGTTCAACTAACATAGAAAGAAGAATTTTTACTAATTTTAATTAATATTACTTGTAGTGTTAGATTTTTATCGAGTATTAGCCAACGGTTTTAGGGTATGTACAGTAATGTCACTATTTTAACCGAGATTAGGATAAGAACATGTAAAAAATTGCTAACAAATTTAAATATAAAAGATGCTTAATGAATGAGTACCCGATCCAATTTCTAATTATACGCAAACAACATCACAATTTCTAAATAATATTTAGATATAAAATTATTTTAAAATGTATACACGTAAATCAAAACATAGGTTACTTCCCGTCGAATCTTGACGTGCTACTAACTAGTCTATTACTAATAAAAAAATAAAGTTGTCCCCTCCTCGGTGCTCAGTTCAGATTTTCCTTTATTCTGGTAATTTGTGCAATATTAAATAATATTTATATATTCTAATTCAAATTCTAATCTAATAATTTTTATTTTATTATATATATTCACATATCAACATCTATTAGTATATATCAATTCTATTTCAATTCTCATAATAATAATAATAATAACAACAATAATAATAATAATAATAATAATAATAATAATAATAATAATAATAATAATAATAATAATAATAATTGTTGGTCCCAAGACGGATACCTTGGTGTAGAAGAGGGGGGTGAATACACTAAAGTTTAAAAACTTTTCCAATTAAAACTCTTTTAAGTGAGCTGGTTGTGTTCGATCCAGCAGGAAGGCAGCTTGATTAACACAGCTGGTTGTGTGTGTGCGGAAGTTGGTGGGTTTGGAAAGTCCGTCTGTTTCTTCAAATATATTGCAAAGCTTTGTTTCTTTTCTCTTAGTCAGTTTATGCAGCTTGAAATGTATGCTTAAAAGGAGTTAGCTGAATGCATAAATAAAGCAGTAAAGAACAAAGCAATTTAACGTTGTTCGGAGTAACACCTCCTACGTCCACGACCAGAAAACCATCTGGTAATCCACTAAGGATACCACTGACTTTACGCACAGTCAGCAAGCGTTGCAGCTGAGTTCCTCGAGCTGGATACATGTTTCCACGTACTATATCAAAACGTAACCAATTGTTTTCGGGCACAGCTGAAGCCTACATTCAGTTTCCGGGTACTGAAGAACCTACCTTACAGTTTACGGGTACTGTAAAAACCTAACCACTCGAATTACACGCTTCGAGCAGGCGTACCTTAACCTAACCTTTTCTGGGAAGAAAGGTTTGGGTTTGGGTATGGGTTTTCCAACTATGAACGAGTTCTTACAATGAAGAACAAGGAGTATGATGAACTCGTTCAAAATATGCTTATGATATTTCTATTCTAATCTATTCTGCCTATGACTGAATATGTGAACAACTAAGAACACATCTGACTGACTAGGTGTTCTTGAGAGATTTGGCTTTGAAGATCGTTATTCATTTTTCTGTTGGCTCTTTTATATTTCTTCAGTCTGTCTCTCCAGTCTCATCTCTTCAATGGAGGAGGAGATATATATAGGTGGAGATTCAAACTAGCCGTTTGAATCTCACCTACTCTCATTGACTTATGTCCTTTCACCTATGAAGTAGGTCTGCATCTGCAGAAGCTATTTTTTTCTCTGATTTGACCGCGTCAGATAAGATCTTTTGACATCGGGATCTTGTCTTGGAGAAGGTCTTCGTCTTCGAGCTGCTAAGCGTTTCTTCTGTTTCTTCAGCATTTTCGACTCTGTTACGTCTCGACTCTGAGCTGTCTTAGACCAGAGCTGTATCATCAATTTGAGTTGTGTCTTCAATCTGAGCTGTGTCATTAACCTGAGCTGTGTCATTAACCTGAGTTGTGTCTTAGACCTGAGCTGTGTCATCGACACTAAGCTGGGTCTTTTTACACTGAGATGGGTCTTCGAAATTATGCTGGGTTTCCGTCACTGAGCTGGGTCTTGATACTACTGGGTCTTTGACTCTGCTTGGTTTGCTCTGCTGAGTCTGCTCTGTTGAATTCCGCAACTGTGTCTGCTTAGCTGTATCTTCTGCTATGTCTTCTTCTGTCTTCAGCGACTACCTGTAAACTTAGAAACTCTATAAGCTCGAACAAGTGAGCTGGAAAAACACTTGGGCTTGCACAATCATCTACTCGGTCGGGGTTAGCTGGGTTTTGGTATCAAATCAAAACTCTATTAATTTTCTTAACAATTTGCCCCTTTTTGATGATGCCAAAACCCCAAGTTAGAAAAATAATTTTCTTCCCCCTTAACAGGAAACGGGGTTTCAAAAGTTTAAACATTCACAGCAGATAATCATTTTCTGAGCCTGGACAAAGAGAGATTGTCTTCAGGTTGATTTTGATAAAACGAACTTTTCATTAATAAGAAATTTTACAACTTTAAAATTACAAAGAAAAAAAAATTCCCAGTTGGCTGGGTCTTCAGCTTTACTTCTTCATCTGTTTGTCAATTTGATGGTCAGTCTTGAGACCATATCTGTTGAAGATGAATTCTTCCATTCGTCTTGATTTTTCGACTTGGAGATTCCTCTTTCGCCAGCCTAGTGATGAATTTCTTTGATAATTTGGGCTTTGTCAGGAAGGTTCGTTCCAGCTAGAGTGGGAGGCTTCAATTGCTTGACTTTTGGAGCTTTTAGCTGGATGTTGTTTCTCTTGGCATATAGGGCAATTGATCTTGCCATCATTGGATCCGTCTCATAGAGTTCAAGAAGATAATCCTGGAAAGCAGTTTCTGAATCCATGCCTTTGTACTGATTCAAGTAGTAGAATTCTTTGATGAATTCTGTTTTGCATCGTTTCCAGTTTTCATTGAAATCATCTGGGTTCTTCTTGTCGGCTGAGGCTGCTTGGACTTGTTTCTTCTTAGCATGCCTGTAGCTCTGCCTTTTCTTCTTCTACTTTTTCTCAGCATGCTTGAGCGATTCGGCTTTCTTCTTGATAATTTTGTCCAGCTCCTCTATTTCTTTTCTTTGCTCATTGTGGAAGTTACACAGCCAGTGATAGTCTTTGTATTTCTCTGGCTTATATCCACATGCTTTGGCGAGAGCGACCATTTTCTCTCTCCACGTCTCTTTAACTGCTATAGTTGGCTCTTCCTCATCCAGCTCTTTAATAAAATCGTCGATTTCTGACTGATTTGGCTGCACCGGTTCCCTCCTGAGCTGCAGCTTCTCTATCAATTGTTTTTTCCGCTTCATCCTTATCTTCCCCCTTTTTGGCATTATCAATAAGGGAGGCAGAGAGGTCAGCGACGGTTGCATTGAGCTTGGTGATAGCAACTTCAACATCAGCGATCTTGGCTGTGTTGTCAGCTGTAGCGATATACAGCTGAGCAGTGCTGCTGTTTCCAGCTCTGAACTGAACATCCAGATCTTTATATAGGTTTAAAAGTTGGCGGATATCAGAGCTGTTGGAGAGAGTGGACTTCTTGATTCCTTCCAGCTGGCTTGATAGATTTGCTATGTCGGCGACCAGTGGAGCTTGAAGTCTTGTAACTATCTCAGGAACTCTCTTCTTTAGATGACTTCTGAGTTCGAGATCTTGAGAAATAAGAGACTGCTTGAGATTCCTGTCGGTGTCCTCATCAAGGGTGTAGATGGACTTCTGTATTTCATCGATTGTCCACCTTGAGTTTCTGCCTGCATTTCAATAGCTATACACCGAAGAAGAAGGTCAGCTTCATTTTTCATGCTTTCCATTAGAAAAACCCTTTCTACGTATTCCTGGATTTTCTTTTGAAGAGCCGGAGAAAATTTAGAGTCAGGCTCCGTTTGGGTTTCGGATTCAGCATGACTGGGTTTGTTTGCCTCGAACTCGACCAGTGCACGATGTCATCGGCAATTGGACTTGGTGGGACTGCCGCTTTTGGTTCAGCTGCTGCATCAGCTGGTTCTTCAATAATCATTACCTCAGCTGTGTTTTATGGTACAACTTCCTTGATAATCTCAGCTGAGACTTCTTTGGAATTTTTAGCTCCAGGTGTCTCCCATCCCGCTGCTGTAAGAAGCTTGTTGGCTGACTCCCAGACATCTGTTGGGTGCGATTTGGGGTATTGCTGAGTGACTTCGATGATACCTTTAATGAGCTCATCCTGATGTAAGTATGCATCCTCCAGGCTTCCAAAGCCAAAAGTGTGCTGGAGGCATGCTTCATCTGTCTTCAACTTCGTAGGAGAAGGTCTCTATCAGCTGCTCATTCTAGTACCAAGTTGCCATCTTGGTGGCAAGGTAGAACTTGAGATCTCCAACTTTGACGAGGGCGATAGACAGGTGTGCCAGAATTGGATACTGAGTTAGAACACTTTTGATCCCTGCAATGCGCAAGTCCTCGTACATGGCTTCCATGAAGGCTGAGCCAGTGGAGTTTGATGGTCCCTGAGCTGGGTCTTTGGTGTAGAGGGGGGGTGAATACACCAAAGATAGATTTTTAAAAAGAGTTTAAAATAGAGTTTGTGAGCTCAGTTATGAATCCAGCTGAGGAAGGTCAGCTGGGCTAATAACTCAGCTGGCGGTGCGGAAAGTGGTGGTTTGAAAACTTAGCTCGATTGCTTAGAAAAACTCAGCTTGAAAATATTCTTTACGTTTTCGACTTAGTCAAGTTATGCAAGTTTATAGACAAAACACAGCTGTCTTTCAGGAGCAGCTGAGTATGCAGATTTGATAAAGATGCAATATGCAAATGGAATTAGTACAATATCTGAAAATAACGAGAAAGTAAATAACACGAAATTTTACATGGTTCGGAGTAACACCTCCTACGTCCACGACCAGATTCACTGGTAATTCACTACCACTTGGTTTCCAAGTACCAAGCAACTTAACAACTCTAACCTGAGTTGAATTCCAACAGTTTACGAGCACTATCAAGCCTAATCTTTCAGTTTACGGGTACTGAAAAAACCTTACAACCACTTGAATTTCGCGCTTCAAGCAAGCGTAATCTTGACCTAACCTTTCTGGGTAAAGAGGGGTTTGGTTTGGGGTTCCAACTATGAACGAGTTCTTACAATGAAGAACTTAGAGTTAGATGAACTCGTTCGAAATCTAGGCTTAAGATATACAATGATTTCTGCCTAGGAATCAGACGAAAAACTGGGCAGTTTCTGGACTTGAAACACTTTAAGATAAAGTGTTCTTTGAACTTTTTAGAACTGCTTGTAAGCTTTTGAAGGCTTGATGAATTTAGAAATTGAAAGCTTGTAGAAGGTTTTTCGTATCTGATCCTGAGGTTGAAGACGGGTTTATATAGGTAGAGATTCAAGACTAGCTGTTGGAGGAGCCGTTTGAATCTTACCTACTCTTCTTAAATTCGAAATCTACCATTGGGCGTTTCTGCACCTGTCTTCATTAGTGTCACATCCTAGGTTCTGAAGTCTAGGATGCTGATTTGGCAATCCCTCATTGGTCGAGGTATATTGACTTCCTCTGACACCGGGATCTCTGTCTTTGGAGCTGGTTTTTGAATTTAGAGCTGGATTGGGTAAACTGACTTGAAGTGACGTCTTCAGAGTTAGTTCCCTTTGTTCTGTATAGCTAGACCAGCTGTGTCTTGAACTCAGCTCGATTTATCTTTAGCTTGATCATGCTCTGTTTTGAACTCAGCTCGGCTGGGAAACTCAGCAGATAGTTGACTCCTGCGTGAACACAGCTGGATCTTCTGCTGTCTTGAGCTTCTGCTGTCTTCCACTTCCTGAACCTGTAAACTTAGAAAATCTAGAGCTCAAACAGGCGAGTTGGAAAACACTACTTAGGTTGATGCGATCATCTACTCGGTTGGAGAACAGTTGAGTTTTGGTATTAAATCAAAACTTTATAATTTTCCCAACAGAGTTGAGTGATGGAGAGGCAGTGGAATCACTCTTCTCTGATTCTGTGGAGATTTGAGGCATTGAATCAATTAGGTTCACAGTAGGCTGTGAAGACACATCAGCCAACTGCGTGGGAGTTTGAGCATTGGGTGATGGCTGTTTTGGGGTGAGCTGGGATTAGTGGAAGAATGTTCAGCTTGGTTGTCAGCTGGCTGTGGAGGAGCTTCAGCCAGTTGAATATCTGCCTGCTCTCTTACAGGAGATGGTTCTTTGGTTGGAGAGCTGGGTGGAGGAGAAGGTTGTTTCGGTGGTGATCTGTGAGGCGGTGAGGGCTGGGGTGAGCTGGGATGAACAGGAATATCACCAAGTACTTGGGCAATAACCTGGGTCGGGGAAGGTGGAAGAGGTGTCTGACTCCTTGGATTATCCAGCTCGTCCTCTGAGCTGGATGACGATCTATCATTCAATCCCATATCGGCCAGGATATTCGATCCGTATTGATTGAAGGCTGATACCGGCTGTGGGAAGAGAATCACCATTGCTTGACTAAGCTTGCTTGGTGAGATTGTTGGAGTAGCCTCTGAAGATTTCTGAGTTTGTGGAACCACAGTTGTTTTCTTCTTCTTTTCAGCTGGGCCTCCAGCTTTTTTGAGGTCAACTGTCTTCATTTTCCTTTGTTTCTTCTCCGCTGGAACTTCTGGCTCTGTTTCTTCCAGCTGCTTCTTGCCTTTGCTCACAGCAGGCTGTTTCCTCAGGAGATCAATGATTTGACTAATTCTCTGGAAGAGAATCTTCGTTTCTGGAAATGGTTCTGAATCAGCCCATTTTACCGTGTGCCATTTCACAGCTTGCTCTATCAAGAACGAAATCTTAGATCATAGATACAGGGGCTCTGAGGTTGAATACGTCGTCCTGGTGGAGTCGAACTTGATCTTCTCTGACTCCTTGACCTGTCGGTTGAGTAAGAAATCAATCCAATTGACATTTGCGCCTTTGATCATGGCAATCATTGGTTTGAGCTTTGGAATAATGATCTCTCCTTGAGATCCAGCTATCCCAAGAATACATTTCTGCGTAATATCCAGCAGCAGCCTGTACTTTGGCTTGAGTATGAGCTTTGACATGCTCGCTCTGTACGGTTCTGGAGTAATAAGCATCTCTTAACTGAGGAATTCATCCACTTCCTCACGGCTGTAATCGTCTGGAATGAATTCTCCTTTGTTGGGTACTTTTCGCAGCATTCTATTGAGCTTGATGTTGACGGTTGCTGAATCATATTTTCCGTCAGTGCCCTTGAAGATCACATCGAATGAAGATGAGTAGAAGCCATCTTTGTCGATGATGTTAAGATAGAAGAGTGTAACATCTCTCTTCAGCATAAGCTTGGGCATAGAGGTTGCCCATAGTAAGAGACCGGAGTCTGCAACTAGATCCACCATCTCTTTTAGTTCTGAAACATAGAGGTTGAAGGTGGACAGAACACTCTCAAAAGAGAGCTTTGTCATAAGAGCTTCAAACTGGTTCATCCCTGCGGTTGATTTCTTGGGTGCCATTTCTGCAATCTGTTGATTTTGGTCGAGCGAAGAACTTGCAGAAAATAGATAGAGGTTTTGAAGATTTGAAATTCGCAGAGATAAAGATGGAAGAATTCTACGTATCTTTTCCATATATATCAACTGCCATAATGGATCAACGGTTGAGATTGAGACAACTGATATTCTGATCAACGACTAGGAGAGAATCACTCATCCCATTTTGCTGATGTGTTTACAGCGAGTGTATTGCAACCGCACGTGAGGCAGTTCAAACGTTTTGATATCCTGTCTCGATCCTACCGTGCTACAGTACTCTGCAGACTTTATATTTAATGCGATGGGAAAGGAAACTTATCAAGCAATTTAACTATGGAATATATGTCCGCTGAATTTAAGAATTCAAAATAATTGGACTTAAATAGCATATTCCTCAAGAGTATTAAATGCATGAGACGCAAACTGGTCAGCTTGGACATAGGAGTCAGCTGATACGACAGCGGTCTTTTCCTTTGCTTGATTGGATTTTCTCCTCAGCTGAGTATCTGGAGATTAACTTGACTTTCCTTTAGCTGGGTTCCTTTGAGCTCTGCGACTGATGTGTAGTTTAGCTTGATTCCCCCTCAGCTGGGTAATCCTTCTGAATCTGAGCTTTGGGATCCAGCTGAGTTTGATATCCAGAGGATAACATTTGATAGATCAGCTGGATTTTTTTCTTGATTCTCCACTTGAAAATTCTGCTGGATTGACTTTGCCCTCAGCTGTTATCACCGCTGTGTCGATTTCCAGCTCGGTGGAGTTCCCTCTGAATTTGATAGTAGGTGGCTGTCTTTTCTCAGCTACTTTCTACTTGAGTCAGTGATTTTCTCAACAATTACGTTCATCTGTCAACTTGATCTCTGATCTTGAGAAGACAGTCAGCTGTTCCATGATCAGCTGAGTTCACTGCTGCTTTGTGGGGTAGAATCTTCGATTTCCTGTTCTTTGCATTGCATTCCTGGGACCAGTACGCTTGACATATTCTTTGAAGAGCTTTGAGGTGAGTCATGAGCTTTGATCTCCAGCTGTCTTTCTTTCACAGCATGCTTGATGACTCCTCAAAAGCGCATGTCCCTCCTTGACCTGTTATCGCTCCTTCGGTACCCAGTTGTGATTGGGTCCGACTTTGTTGTTGAGGGTTCCATTGATAACCCAGATTTGTCCTTATCTTTTGTAAGTGACACTTCTGGTTGGTCCTTGAAAGGGTCATTTCTTCTTTGGACCTTGTCGACTGCTTGAACTCCATTTTCTTTGATGAGGTCCATTTCGCAGCTGGAGTCTTTCAGCTTGATATCTCGTCTGCTGGAATTTTGATGTGGAGCTCGGTTGATTTTCAGCTTTATAACCAGCTGAGATCCTTCTCAGCTGTCTTTTTAGTTGAACTTGATATCTGTGCTGGATGACATTGTGTCTTTGATTTTGATTCCAGTCAGCTGGATTTATCTGCTGCCTTTGAGCTCTGTGATTAGCTGGGAGTTGCTGCTTTTCTTAGGCTTGGAGTTGCTGAGCAGTTTGCTTCTTTGATATGACTGAGCTTGGAGAGCTGGCTTGATTATGTACGATCTCTTTGGTACATCCTTGGCTTGGTTCCAGCTGTGTTTGCATTGGCTGGAGCCATTCTTTGATCTGATTCAGCTTTGACCATCTCCAGCTTCTTGATCATTTATTCTTCTGCTTGTCTTTCTGATTTTATGATGATGGGCCCGTCTGTAATAACATCCCACATCATGTCGTGACGTACGCTCAGAAAGCTTTTGAGTTAGAACTTCCAGATCTGATAATCATCGACAGAGAATGTCGTAAGATTCCTGCACAAGGAAGATTCCATGACAGTATGCAATATAATGATTTTAGAAAGATTTTTAAACTTTGAAGGATCTGCTCAGGTGACGACTATCAGCAAAGAGGCTGACTTGACACAGATACAGTGATCTTTTGAACCACTGCTCTGATACCAAATGTTGGTCCCAAGACGGATACCTTGGTGTAGAGGGGGGGTGAATACACCAAGGTTTAAAAACTTTTCCAATTAAAACTCTTTTAAGTGAGCTGGCTGTGTTTGATCCAGCTGGAAGACAACTTGATCAACACAGCTAGCTGTGTGTGTCCGAAAGTTGGTGGATTTGGAAAGTCCGTCCGTTTCTTCAAATATATTGCAAAGCTTTGTTTCTCTTTTATCTTAGTCAGTTTATGCAGCTTGACATGTATGCTTAAGAGGAGTTAGCTGAATGCATAAATAAAGCAGTAAATAACAAAGCAATTTAACGTGGTTCGGAGTAACACCTACTACGTCCACGACTAGAAAACCATCTGGTAATCCACTAAGGATACCACTAACTTTACGCTCAGTCAGCAAGTGTTGCAGCTCAGTTCCTCAAGCTGGATACAGGTTTCCACGTACTGTATCAAAACGTAACCAACTGTTTTCGGACAGAGCTGAAGCCTACCTTCAGTTTTCTGGTACTGAAGAACCTACCTTATAGTTTACGGGTACTGTAAAAATATAACCACTCGAATTACATGCTTCGAGTATGCGTACCTTAACCTAACCTTTTCTGGGAAGAAGGGTTTGGGTTTGGGTATGGGTTTTCCAACTATGAATGAGTTTTTACAATGAAGAACAAGGGGTATGATGAACTCGTTCAAACTAGGCTTATGATATTTCTATTCTAATCTATTCTGCCTATGACTGAATATGTGAACAACTAAGAACACAACTGACTGGCTGGGTGTTCTTGAGAGATTTGGCTTTGAAGATCGTTGTTCATTTTTCTGTTGGCTTTTTTATATTTCTTCAGTCTGTCTCTCCAGTCTCCTCTATTCAATGGAGGAGGAGATATATATAGGTGGAGATTCAAACTAGCCGTTGGAAGAGAGCCGTTTGAATCTTACCTACTCTCATTGACTTCTGGCCTTTCACCTACGAAGTAGGTCTGCATCTGCAGAAGCTATTTCTTCTCTGATTTAACCGCGTCAAATAAGATCTTCTGACATCGGGATCTTGTCTTGGAGAAGGTCTTCATCTTCGAGCTGCTTAGAGTTTCTTCTGTGTCTTCAGCATTTTCGACTCTGCTGCGTCTCGACTCTGAGCTGTCTTAGACCTGAGCTGTATCATCAACCTGAGTTGTGTCTTCAACCTGAGCTGTGTCATTAACCTGAGTTGTGTCTTAGACCTGAGCTGTGTCATCGACACTAAGTTGGGTATTTTTACACTGAGTTGGGTCTTCGACATTGAGCTGGGTTTCCGTCACTGAGTTGGGTCTTGATACTGCTGGGTCTTTGACTCTGCTTGGTTTGCTCTACTGAGTCTGCTTTGCTGAATTCCGTAATTGTGTCTACTTAGCTGTGTCTTCTGCTATGTCTTCTGCTTTCTTCAGCGAGTATCTGTAAACTTAGAAACTTTATAAGCTCAAACATGTGAGCTGGAAAAATACTTGGGGGCTTGCGCAATCATCTACTCGGTTGGGGTTAGCTGGGTTTTGGTATCAAATCAAAACTCTATTAATTTTCCCAACAACAACAACAACAATAATAATAATAATAATAATAATAATAATAATAATAATAATAATAATAATAATAATAATAATAATTAAGCAATTGAATCGGTGTTTACGATATTATATTACTCATCAAATATTAAAATTGATTTCTATCGATTTATACTCATCAACCTAAAGTTAATACACTATTTAGATATAATAATATAATATGAAATTCTTAATCTCAATCCTCACGCATCAATTATGTGTATATATTTATATAGTTTATGTAATTCGTATATTTTCTTAAATTTTGAATCTCACATCGAATTTTTAATAGTTCTCACATACAGAAGAACCTATATAATTTGATAAATAATTAAAAATACACGCAGATACTAATTAACAAATGGAAAATGAAACAAAAATATAGAATAATATCTATTTAGTTCGAAATCGCTAGAAAATATATACATTGAATCAAATGTGGGATAGATAGCTAAAAAAAGAACAAAAAAACTTGAAGATATAAACATATCTTTTTCGGTATTTTGGCAAATATTAGGGATATCTATTTAGCATGAACCGACGAGACGGTTCAAATAGACTTAACAAGAGGATTTTTACTAATTTTAATTAATATTAAATTTATTCAAATTTTTATCGAGTAATTTAGCATAAACCAACAAGACGATTCAAATAACATAGAAAAAATAATTTTTACTAATTTTAATTAATATTACTTGTAGTGTTCATATTTTTATCGAGTGGAACCCAACAAATGTGAGACGAGTATGTACAGTAAAATTACTAGTTTAACCGAGATTAGGACGAGAACATGTAAAAAATTCTAAACAAATTTAAATTTGGAAAATACTTAATGAATGAGTACCCGATATACGTGAAATAAAATTAATTTCCTAAGTTTGATTTATAATTAACTTAGAACAACATTTCAACTTCTAAATAAAATATAAAATTATTTCTAAAATGTATACACATAAATTAAAATATAAAATTATTTCTTGTCGAATCTCGATGGGCTACTTACTAGTAAGTAGCCCGTCGGAATTTGACGGAAAATAATTTATGTTTTAATTTATATGTATATATTTTAAAAATAATTTATATTTTATTTAAATGTTGTGATATTATTTACGTTAATTATTTATCAAACTTAGAAAATTAATTTTATTTTGCGTATCTAAATTTATGATTAAGAATGATAATGGATCGGGTATATTCATTCATTATGTATTTTCTAAATCTAAATTTGTTTAGAATTTTTCTACATGTTCGTCCTAATCTTTGTTAAAATAGTGATTTTACTGTACATACGCGTCTCAAATCCGTTGAGTAATACTCGATAAAAATATGAACACTCCAAGTAAAATTAATTAAAATTAGTAACAATCCTTCTCTCTATGTTATTTGAACCGTCCGGTTGGTTTATTCTAAATTACTCGATAAAAATCTAAGCAAAGTTAATACTAATTAAAATTTATAAATATCCTTCTTTTTAAGTATATTTGAACCGTCTTGTTGGTTCATGCTAAATCGATATCTATAATCTTTGCCAAAATGTGGAAAAAAATATGTTTACATATTCAAGTTTTTTTGTTATTTTCTTTATTAGCTCTCTATCCCACATTTGATTCAATGTATATATTTTCTAAAAAACACTAATCGAAGTTTTTAGAAAAACATGAATGAAAAATGAAAAGTATTCAATGTAGACATGTTGACTACATTTATAAAAGAGTTAATCATGTTGACTAGTCAATATAGATAGTGGAAATTAATAGTTGGCCACCAACTTTATTTGTAGAAATTCTTGCCAACTTTGGAGATTATGGACAAAATTACCCCTAATAATCTTGACAAATATGCTACAGACGGATTCTCTGTTTGAGAATTCATTTTCCAGATTAAAAAATTCTCTCTTTCATCTCCCTCCTTCTTCTTCCTTCCATTGAGCCGTCTACAACTTCTGGCGCCGTCTGCATCTTCCGTCATCGTCTTCCTTACAAAGTGGCGCTGTCTACAACTTTCGGATCTGCTTCGTCTCACCCTTTCAGATCTACTGCTTCTGTCATTTTGGAATTCAAATCTACAGATCTATAGCTTCTGTCATCTGAAAATTTGTTCTTTGATGGTGTATTGTAGGTTGTTGGTTTTATGGTTGTAATGTAGCTTTGATCGTAATAATGTATATTGTATTTTGGAATTTGGCTTGTTTGATGGTTGTATTATAGGTTGATGGTTTTTAATCTAAGATATCAGCTTTGAATTTAGTGTATTAATTTTAATTGAGTTTTCTAGATTTAGTCTGTCATGTTCTAGTCGTATTTTCTAGATCTTGCTGTCCTTTTCGTGCATATGTGTTCTTTCTACATTTTCCACGTTACTGCGCGTCGCGACTTGGCACACCTGGTACAAATGCAACATATTCGTACCAGGTGTGCCAAGGCATACTGCGCCTAGACTTGGAACACCTGGTACGAATACACACCATTCGTACCAGGTGTGCCAAGTCTAAGCGCAGTATGCCTTGGCACACCTGGTACGAATACGTTGCATTCGTACCAGGTGTGTCAATGCATACCGGGATACAGTTGACCAAAAACGAACACCATCCATGATATTAGATCTGGAATGTGATGCCATAGATTCCAAAGAGAAAGCTGTGAATATGGTCGTGTTGGGAAAATTATAAGAGTTTTGATTTGATTCCAAAACTGAACTGACTCCAACTGAGTAGATGATTGCGCAAGCCTAAGTGTTTTTCCAGCTCGCCTGTTTGAGCTTATAGAGTTTCTAAGTTTACAGGTGAAGATGCTGAAGACAGCAGAAGATCAGCTGAGTGAGAATCAGCTGAGTAATCAGAGCTGACTCAATAAAAAAGCCCAACAGAGCTTTATAAGATTACAACATACAAAAGAAAGACTCAGCTGAACAAGCTGAGTACACAGCAGGGCAAGTCAAGTCGAGTGGCCAGCAACGTTATCCAGATTCAAGATGATCAAGTTCAGTTAGACATAGCTGTAAGAAAGAGCCAGCTTGTGTGGCATCTCAGCTCAGCATCAAGACCCAGCAGAGTTCAAGACTCAGCTCAGCGTCAAGACCCAGCATAGTTGAAGACACAGCTCAGAGTCAACAACACAGCAAAGTTGAAGTCAATTTGAGATAAAGTCAGAGCTTACCTGGATCATCAGGAACTCGACACCTCAGCACCTAGAAATCAGACCTAAGATTGCTTTACGAGGAAATCAAGGAAGAAGACAAGACCAACTTGTCAGAAGTTAGGTAGAGAGTCAGAACGACTCTTTCCAACGGCTAGTTCTAATCTTTCCCTATAAATATGAGTCTTCTTCATCATCAGAAGGAGTGAGAAGTGAGAGAGAAAATTCAAGACAAGAGATCAACAGACTACATAGAAAGAAGTCTAATCATAGATCAAGATATCTCTCAGAAAAACATTATGATCGAGCAGCCTACATTCTTCTGAGTTCTTATTCATTTTCAGGCTGCTGAAGCTCGCTCCCATTAGTATCTAGGCATAAAATCCTTCCTATCTTAAGCCTAGTTTGAACGAGTTCATCATACTCAAAGTTCTTCATTGTAAGAACTCGTTCATTCTTGGAAACCCCAAAACCAAACACTCAAACCTAGAAAAAGGTTAGGTTAAGGTTAAGGTTCTGTAGTACCTGTAAACTACAGGATAGGTTCTTCAGTACCCGTAAATTGAATGTAGGCTTCAGCTGTGCCCGTAAACAGACTGGTTACGTTTCGATACAGTACGCGTAAACTTGTATCCAGCTTGAGGAACCAAGCTGCAACGCTTGCTGACTGCGTGTAAAGTCAGTGGTATCCTTAGTGGATTACCAGAGGTTTCTGGTCGTGGACGTAGGAGTCATTCTCCGAACCACGTTAAATAGCTTTGTTCTTTACTGCTTTATTTATGCATCCAGCTGACCCCTCATAAGCATATTTTGAAGTTGCATAAACTGACTAATATAAAAGAGAAACAGAGCTTTGCAATATATTTGAAGTAACAGACGGACTTTCCAAAACCCACCACATTCCGTACACAACCAGTTGTATCGATCAAGCTGCCTTCCAGCTGGATCGAACATAGCTAGCTCATTCAAAAGAGTTTTAACTTGGAAAAGTTTTCAAACCTTGGTGTATTCACCCTCCTCTACACCAAGGTATCCGCTTCGGTACATCAATTGGTATCAAAGCAGTGGTTCAAAAGATCACTGTTTCTGTATCAAGTCAGCCGCTTTGCTGATAGTGGTCACCTGAACAGATCCTTAAATTTTTCAAAATCTTATTAAAATCATTATATTGCATACTGTGATGGAATCTTCCTTGTACAGGAATCTTCCGACATTCTTAGTCGATGATTATCAGATCTGGAAGTTCCGACTCAAAAGCTTTCTGAGTGCGTATCACGACATGATGTGAGATGTTATCACTGAAGGACCCATCATTCTCATGAAGTCAGAAAGAGAAGCAGAAACCACACCTGGAGCTGAACCAGTACTCTGGCAAGTTGTGAAGCTCAAAAGAGAGTACTCTCCAGAAGAAAGAAGACAAGCTGGTTTGGACAGCTACGCTCGCAACGTCATCTCCTCAACTATGACGGAGGCTTATCTCAGCAAGATCATCAACTGCGAGACAGCTAAGGGGATGTGGGACACTCTAGCCAAGCTGTGTGAAGGCTCAGAGGAAATTCAAGAGAACAAATTCTCAATTGCATGCCAAAAGTTCGACAACTTCAAGCAACTCCCCTACGAGTTCACTGATCAAATGGAGCTCAGATTCTTCAACCTCCTCATCAAGATCAAGACAATCCGAACTGGGAAATATACAGCTCGAGATAAGAACTTGAAAGTTCTTGCAGCTCTCTCCTCAGAATGGTGTACACACAAGATGGTTCACCAGAGTAGAACTAATCTTGGCAGCTTGGAGACGGAAAAATTGTTCTCCATCTTGAAAGCCAATGAATTTGATCTAAGGATCAGAAACAGAGATTCATCCAGTCAGATGAATGAAGCAGAGCTGAGAATCAAGACAAGAAAATAAGCTCAATCAGCTCAGCTTGAAAGAACCAAGAAGGAGTTCATAAACATGAGCAAAGAAGAATTGCGCGATGAAGTTGCCATGCTTGTACAAAGCATTAATCAGCTGGTTCACAGCAAGGAAAAATACAAGAAGATCGTGAAGGTTCATCACGACAAGCAACTCTACCCAAAGAGAAACCCAGCTGAGTCATCCTCCCGGAGAAAAGATAAAGGGTTCGAAACGAGCGAAATGAATGATGATCAAATCTCATTTTTCGACTCACATGAGGATGATCGTCTTGATTAAGATATCTGGAACATCTTACCGAATCAACCGACGAAGAAAATGAAGAAACCCAACTAACTGACTGGGACCAGCTTTGAAATAAAGACAGCTGGATACAAAACTTAAAACTCAGCCAGTCACACTGCTGAGTACATTGGTCTCAAGAAAAGAATCGAGAAACAACAGATGAATCAGCTGGATTTGGGACAGCTGTCTACCTGCTATACAAACGGAGACCTCATCAAATGAATGAGCCAATGTTGAGAAAATCTGCTCAAAGAAAGTTGGATGTAGCTGAAGAAAAAGCCACCTACTATCAAATGAAGGGGGAACTCTACACAGCTGGAAAGAGTCAGCAAAATCAAGTAGAATACCCAGCAGGATGCACTCACCAAGATAGACTCAGCTGGAATCACCAACTGAAGGGAAACCTGATCCAGCAGAGCATTCAAGCCGATTCTCTAACCCAGCTGACGACATGAAAAGCACCCAAGAGATTTCTCAACATTTGAAGGACACCATTGTTGGGAAAATTCACACAGAGGCACAACATGCTGAAATCTAAATCAAGAATATGTGTGGATCACTTGGACTACTAAATCCGGATAAAAAAAAACACCCAGCTGAGGGGGAATCAAGCTCAGCTGGACATCAGTCGCCGAGCTCAAGGGAACTCAGCTGTAGGAAAATCAAGCTAATCACCAGATACTCAGCTAAGGAGAAAACTCAGTCAAGCAAAGGAAAAAGACCGTCGTGGTATCAGCTGGATACTATGTCCAAGCTGACCGGTTTGCATCTCGTGCATTTATTACTCTAAGGAATATGCTATTTAAGTCCAATTATTTTGAATTCTTATTTTAAGCAGACATGTATTCCTTAGTTAAATTGCTTGATAAGTTTCCTTTTCCATCGTATTAATTATAAAGTCTGCAGTATACTGTAGCACGGTAGGATCGAGGCAGAACGTCAAACATTTGAACTGCCTCACGCGCAGTTGTAATACACTCGCCTTAAGCACGTCAGCAAAAATGTGATGAGTAAATCTCTCCCTGTCGTTGATCAAAATATCAGCTGTTTAAATCTCAACCGTTGATCCATTATGGCAGTTAATATATATGAAAAAGATACGTGGATTCTTTCATATTTCAGCTTTATCTCTGCAAATTTGAAATCTTCAAAACCTCTATCTATTTTCTGCAAGTTCTTCGCACGATCAAAATCAACAGATTGCAGAAATGGCACCCAAGAAATCAACCGCAGGGATGAACTAGTTTGAGACTCTAATGACAAAGCTATCATTTGAAAGTGTTATGTCCATCTCCAACCTCCATGTTTCAGAACTCAAAGAGATGGTGGATCTAGTTGCAGACTTCGGTCTCTTGTTGTGGGCAACCTCCATGCCCAAGCTTATGTTGAAGAAAGATGCTGCCCTCTTTTACCTCAACATCATTGACGAAGACGGCTTCTACTCATCTTCATTCGACAAGGTCGTCAAAGGCACAGACGAAAAATTTGATTCAGCAACCGTTAACATCAAGCTCAACAAAATGCTGCGAAAGGTGTTCAATCTGCTCAGCAAAGGAGAATTTATTCCAGATGATTACAGCCGTGAGGAAGTGGATGAATTCCTCAGTCAAGATATGCTCATCTCTCCAGAGCCCTACAGAGCAAGCATGTCAAAGCTCTTACTCAAACCGAAGTAGAGGCTGCTGCTGGACATTACACAGAAATGTATTCTTGGGATAGCTGGATCTCAAGGAGAGATCAGTATTCCAAAGCTCAAGCCAATGATTGCCATGATCAAGGGCGCAAATGTCAATTGGTTTGATTTCTTACTCAACCAACTGGTCAAGGAGTCTAAAAAGATCAAGCACGACTCCACCAGGACGACATATTCAAGCTCAGAGCCCCTGTATCTATGCTCTAAGATTTCCTTCTTGATAGAGCAAGCTGTGAAAGGGCACACAGTAAAGTGGGCTGATTCAGAACCATTTCCAGAAATGAAGATTCTCTTCTAGAGAATTAGTCAAATCAATGATCTCCTGAGGAAACAGCCTGCTGTGAGCAAAGGCAAGAAGCAGCTGGAAGGAACAGAGCCAGAAGTTCCAGCTGAGAAGAAACAGAGGAAAAGGAAGCCAGCTGACCCCAAAAAAGCTGTTGAACCAGCTCAAAAGAAAAAGAAAACAACTGTCGTTCCACCCACTAAGGCGAGCTCATCTTCAGAGGCTACTCCAACAATCTCACCAAGCAAGCTTGCACTCCAGACAAGTCAAGCAATGGTGATTCTCTCTCCGCAGCCAGTGTCGGCCTTCAATCAATTCGGATCAAACATCCTGGCTGAGATGGGATTGAATGACGCTTTGTCATCCAGCGCAGAGGACGAGCTGGATAATCCAAAGAGTCAGATACCTCTTCCTCCTTCCCCACCTAGGTTATCGACCAAGTCCTTGGCGATATTCCTGTTGAATGTAGCTCACCCCAACCTTCACTGCCTCACAGATCTCTACCCAAACAGCCTTCTCCTCCACCCAGCTCTCCAACCAAAGAGCCATCTCCTATAAGAGAGTAGGCATATATTCAACTGGCTGAAGCTTCTTCACAGCCAGCTGACACCCAAGCTGAACCCACTACCACGAATCCCAGCTCACCCCCAAAATAGCCATCACCCAAAGCTTAAACTCCTATGCGGTTGACTGATACTTCTTCACAACCTACTGTGAATCCAATTGAACCAGTTCCTCAAATCTCCATGTTTCGACTAAATTTACCCTAGTCGCTCGCAATTAAACGAGGTCACTATAGATTAAGCAAGCCAACCCAAGTATCGTCTCACAAGGAAAACTTAGCAGGGAAATTATTGTATTGCGGAAAGAAAATAAACAGAAAGCAGTAAATCAATTGGTTTGAGGATTTATAACTAGACGGAAAGAATAATTAATCATAAATTAATCCCTAGGCAAGAAATAAAATGCATAAATTAAACCCTAGGCATGAATCAAAATTTAATCTAACAAAAGCATTAATCTTTTCTAACATTAATTCTAGAAAGCAATCTGCAGGAGAAATTATAAAGCATAAATAAAGAACTGAAATAGTAAACTTACTACTGTAATCGAAATCAAAGATAAACTGGAATAGAATCTGACAAATTGCAATATCTGTAGCCTTGAATCCGGAATGAAATTACGATAGAAAGTCACTAACTAGACAATAACCAAGAGTAAACTAGAAGAAAACCCTAAAGAACTCTAGAAAAACAAAGAAAAGAAAGGCGTCTGGAAAATATTGGAGATCCTCTGAAAAACCCTCGCTCGGTATTTATACACATCGTGAATTAATTGCGCTCAGCGGTCTCCTAGCCTCAGCGACCGCTGAGCACAATTTAGTAAAGCCGCTAAATGCCCGAAGTCAGCGGTCGCGTAGGGTAAGCGACCGCTGACTTCTCACCCTGTAATGGATAAGCGCTAGACTCAGCGGTCACTCGGGTTGAGAGACCGCTGACTTCTGGCCCTGTATTGGCTGAACACTAAACTCAGCGGTCGCTCAGGAGCAGAGACCGCTGACATCTCGTACGTGAAAGCAACGCCTGGAACTCAGCGGTCGCTCAGGTTGAGAGACCGCTGACTTCTGGCCCTGTATTGGTGAGGCGCTGGACTCAACGGTCTTCTATAGTGAGAGACCGCTGAGTTCTCTGAAGATGTCTCGTTTGGCAAACGGTCAGCGGTCTCCTAAGGTGAGAGACTGCTGACTTCCTGAAGGTGTCCCGTTTGCCTAAACGGAACGTATTGCTGTAGCAGAAAACTCACAATGGCGGCGGAAGTTGAGCGAACTGTGGTTGCCTGCATCATTCCCGAGCAAAATCTACATTTTCAACCCGATAGCTCGACACAACATCATTAGCGCATTTTAACTTTAAAATAATGCGAAACAAAGTAAATGTCATCAAAAGCGCGCATGCAAAACATCCAGAAATGCAACAAAAAATGAATGTAACACTCCACAGAATCAGAAGAGAGTGATTCTTCTGCCTCCCCATCACTCAACTCCACTGGCTCAACCTTCATGGAAGCCATGTACAAGGACTTGCGCATTGCAGGGATCAAGAGTGTTCTAACTCAGTATCCAATTCTGGCGCACCTGTCTATCGCCCTCACCAAAGTTGGAGATCTTAAGTTCTACCTTGCCACCAAAATGGCAACTTGGTATCAAAATGAGCAGCTGATAGAAACCTTCTCCTACGAGAAGTTGAAGATAGATAAAGCATGCCTCCAGCACATATTTGGCTTTGGAAGCCTAGAGGATGCATACTTGCATCAGGATGAGCTCATTAGAGGTATCATTGAAGTCTCTCAGCAGTACCCAAAGCCGCACCCAGCAGATATCTGGGAGTCAGCCAACAAGCTTCTTACAGCAGCGGAATGAGAGACACCTTCTGGAGCTGACAAATCCAAAGAAGTCTCAGCTGAGATTACCAAGGAAGCTGTACCAGAAAACACAGCTGAGGTAATGATCATTGAGGAACCAGCTGATGCAGTAGTTGAACCAGAGGCAGCAGCCCTACCAAGTCCAATTACCGATGACACTCACGCACTGGTCGAGTTCGAGGCAGACAAACCCAGTCATGGCGAATCTGGAACACAAACGGAGTCCAGCACTGAATTCTCTCCTGCTCTTCAAAAGCAAATCCAGGAATACGTCGAAAGAGTATTTCTTATGAAAAATATGAAAAATCAAGCTGCCCTTCTCATTCGGTGTACAGCCATTGAAATGCAGGCATATACTCAAGAGATGACTATTGATGAAATGCAGAAGTCCATCTACACCCTTGATGAGGACACCGACCGAAATCTCAAGCAGTCCCTCGTTTTTCAAGATCTTGAGCTCAGAAATCATCTAAAGAAGAGAGTTCCTGAGATAGTAACAAGACTTCAAGCTCCACTGGTCGACGATATAGCAAATCTTTCAAGCCAGCTGGAAGCCATCAAAAAGTCCACTCTCTCCAACAGCTCTGACATCCGCAAAGTTTTTAACCTGTTCAAAGATCTGGATCCTCAATTCAGAGCTGGAAGCAGTAGCACTGCTCAGCTGAACATCGCCACAGCTGACAGCACAGCCAAGATCGCTGAAGTTGAAGTTGTTCTCGCCAAGCTCAACGCAACCGTCGCTGACCTCTCTGCCTCTCTTATTAATAATGCCAAAAAGGAAGAAGAAAAGAATGAAGCTGGAAAAACAATTGAGAGGGAAGCTGCAGCTCAGGGGGAACCGGTGCAGCCAAATCAGTCAGAAATCGACGAATTTGCTAAAGAGCTGGATGAGGAAGAACCAACAACAGCAGTCAAAGAGACATGAAGAGAGAAAATAGTCGCTCTAGCCAAAGCTTGTGGATATAAGCCAGAGGAATACAAGGACTACCACTAGC
Source organism: Agastache rugosa (assembly GCA_031470985.1). Lineage (NCBI taxonomy): Eukaryota > Viridiplantae > Streptophyta > Magnoliopsida > Lamiales > Lamiaceae > Agastache > Agastache rugosa. The sequence continues at coordinate 22,845,874 of CM062607.1, forward strand.
TGTGTAACTTTCACAATGAGCAGAGAAGAGAAATGAAGGAGATGGACAAAATCATTAAGATAGAAAGCTGAATCGCTCAAGCCTGCTGAGAAAAAGCAGAAGAAGAAAAGACAGAGCTACAGACAAGCTATGAAGAAACAAGTCCAAGCAGACTCAAGCATTCTAAGAGCCGACAAGAAGAACCCAGATGATTTCAATGAAAATTGGGAACGATGCAAAAACACAATTCATCAACGAATTATACTACTTGAATCAATACAAATGTATGGATCCAAAAACTGTTTTCCTGGATTATCTTCTTGAACTCCATGAGACGGATCCAATGATGGCAAGATCAATTGCTCTATATGCCAAGAGAAATAACATCCAGCTAAAGGCTCCAAAAGTCAAGCAATTAAAGCATCCCACTTTAGCTGGAACGAACCTTCATGACAAGGCCCAAATTATCAAAGAAGTTCATCACTGGGCTGGCGAAAGAGGAATCACCAAAACGAAAAATCAAGATGAATGGAAGGAGTTGGAAGAATTCATCTTCAACAGATATGGTCTCGAGACTGACCATCAAATTGACGAACAGAGGAAGTAGCAATGCTGAAGACCTAGTCAACTGGGAATTATTTTTTTTGAACTTTTTGTAATTAGAAAGTTGTAAAATTTTCTCTTATGAATGAAAAGTTCGTTTCATCAAAATCAACCTGAAGACAATCTCTCTTTGTTCAGGCTCTGAATATGATTATCTGCTATGACTGTTTAATATTTTAAAACCCCATTTCCTGTTAATGGGAAAGTAAATTGTTTTTCCAACTTGGGGTTTTAGCATCATAAAAAAGGGGGAAATTATTGGGAAAATTATAAGAGTTTTGATTTGATTTCAAAACCCAACTGATCCCAACTGAGTAGATGATTGTGCAAGCTTAAGTGTTTTTCCAGCTCGCCTGTTTGAGCTTATAGAGTTTCTAAGTTTACACGTGAAGATGCTGAAGACAACAGAAGATCAGCTGAGTGAGAATCAACTGAGTAATCAAAGCTAACTCAACAAAGAAACCCAGCAGAGCTGTATAAGATTACAGCATACAAAAAAAACATTCAGCTGAACAAGCTAAGTACACAGCAGGGCAAGTCAAGTCGAGTGGCTTGCAACGTTATCTAGATTCAAGACGATCAAGTTTAGTTAGACACAGCTGTAGAAAAGACCCAGCTTGTATGGCATCTTAGCTCAGTGTTGGTCCCAAGACGGATACCTTGGTGTAGAAGGGGGGGGGGTGAATACACCAAGGTTTAAAAACTTTTCCAAGTTAAAACTCTTTTCAGAGAGCTGGCTGTGTTCGATCTAGCTAGATGGCAGCTTGATCGACACAGCTGGCTGTGTGTGTGTGCTGAATGTGGTGGATTTGGAAAGTCCGTCTGTTGCTTCAAATATATTGCAAAGCTCTGTTTCACTTTTCAGTTAGTCAGTTTATGCAGATTGAAATGTATGCTTATGAGGGTTAGTAACATGCATAAAACAAAGCGATAAATAACAGAGCATTTTTAACGTGGTTCGGAGTAACCCCTCCTACGTCCACGACCAGATTCACTGGTATTTCACTACCACTTGGTTTCCAAGTACTAAGAAACTTCATAACTCTAACCCGAGCTGTGTTCCAACAGTTTGCGGGCACTGTCAAGCCTACACCTTCAGTTTCCGGGTACTGAAGATCCTAACTACTCGAATTACACGCTTCGAGCAAGCGTACCTTTACCTAACCTTTCTGGGTTTGGGTTTGGGTATGGTTTTCCAACTATGAACGAGTTCTTACAATGAAGAACAAGGAGTATGATGAACGCATTCAAACTAGGCTTAAGATATTTATTCTGATCTATTCTGCCTATGACTGAATATGTGAACAACTAAGAACACAGCTGACTGGCTGGGTGTTCTAGAAAGATTTGGCTTTGTAGATCGTTGTTCATTTTTCTTTTTTCTTCTATTTCTTCAGTCGTCTTGCCAGTCTCTCCTCTTCAATGGTGGAGGAGAGATATATATAGGTGGAGATTCAAACTAGCCATTGGAAGAGAGCCGTTTTAATCTTACCTACTCTTGTTGACTTCTGGCCTTTACCTACGAAGTAGGTCTGCATTTGCAGAAGCTAGTTCTTCTCTGATCTGACTGTGTCAGATAAGATCTTCTGTCATCGGGATCTTGTCTTTGAGAAGGTCTTCGTCTTCGAGCTGCTAAGTGTCTCTGCTGTATCTTCAGCGTCTTGGACTCTGCTGTGTCTTGATTCTGAGCTGTCTTTAGACCTGTGCTGTATCATCAACCTGAGCTGTGTCTTCAACCTGAGCTGTGTCACTCACCTGAGCTGTGTTTTAGCCCTGAGCTGTGTCATCGACACTAAGCTGGGTCTTTTACACTGAGCTGGGTCTTTGACAGTAAGCTGGGTTTCCGTCACTGAGCTGGGTCTTGATACTGCAAGATCTTTGACTCTGCTTGGTCCTGCTCTGCTGAGTCTACTCTGCTGAGTTCTTTAAGCTGTCTGCTTAGCTGTGTCTTCTGCTGTCTTCAGCGAGTCTACCTGTAAACTAAGAAACTCTATAAGCTCAAACAGGTGAGCTGAAAAACGCTTAGGCTTGTGCGATCATCTACTCGGTTGGGGTCAGCTGGGTTTTGGTATCCAATCAAAACTCAATTAATTTTCCCAACAATTTCCCCCTTTTTGATGATGCCAAAACCTTGTTGAGAAAAACAATTTACTTCCCCCTTAACAAGAAAATGGGTTTTCAAACGTTTTAAACATACACAGCAGGTAACTTAAATTCAGAGTTCAGTGCCTGGACAAAGAGTTATTGTCGTCAGGATGAGCTTGAGAAAACGAACTTTTTCATTAATATGAAGAAATTTTACAGTTTTCTAATTACAAAAAGTTCAAAAGAAAATTCCCAGTTGGCTGGGTTTTCAGCTTTGCTGCTTCCTTTGTTCATCAATCTGATGGTCAGTCTTGAGACCATATCTGTTGAAGATGAACTCTTCCAAGTTTCTCCATTTATCTTGATTTTTAGATTTGGAGATTCCTCTTTCGCCAGCCCAGTGATGAACTTCTTTGATAATCTGGGCTTTGTCAGGAAGATTCGTTCCAGCTATAGTTGGAGGCTTCAATTGCTTGACTTTTGGAGCTTTGAGCTGGATGTCGTTTCTCTTGGCATAAAGGTCAATTGATCTTGCCATCATTGGATCTGTCTCATGAAGTTCGAGGAAATAATCCTGGAAAGCAGTTTCTGGATCCATGCCTTTGAACTGATTCAAGTAGTTGAATTCTTTGATGAATTCTGATTTGCATCTTTCCCAGTTTTCATTGATATCATCTTGGTTCTTCTTATCAGTCGAGGCTGCTTGGATTTGTTTCTTTCTAGCTTGCCTGTAGCTCTGCCTTTTCTTCTTTTGCTTTATTTTCTCAGCAGGCTTGAGCGAATCAGCTTTTCTCTTGATAATTTTATCCAGCTCTTGCATTTCTTTTCTTTGCTCGTTGTGGAAGTTACACAGCCAGTGATAGTCTTTATATTCTTCAGGCTTGTGTCCACAGGCTTTGGCAAGAGCAACCATCTTCTCTCTCCATGTCTCTTTGACTGCTTTGGCTGGTGCAGATGGCTCTGTCTCTTCTTCATCCAGCTCTTTGGCAAAATCGTCGATTTCCCTCTGAATTTGCTGCACAGGTTCCCCCTTAGCTGCAGCTTCCCTCTCCATTGTTTTTCCAGCTTTACTCTTATCTTCCCCCTTTTTGGCATTATGAACAAGGGAGGCAGAGAGGTTGGCAATTGTTGCGCTGAGCTTGGAAAGAATACCTTCAACATCAGCGATCTTGGCTGAGTTGTCAGCTGTGACGAGGTTCAGCTGGGCATTGTCGTCGTCTACTCTGAACTGAGCATCCAGATCTTTATATAAGTTGAAGAGTTGGCGGATGTCGGCGCTGTTGGAGAGAGTGGTCTTTTTGATACCTTCCAGCTGGCTTGTGATATTTGCTATGTTGTCAACCAGTGGAGCTTGAAGGCTTGAGATGATCTTAGGGACTCTCTTCTCTAGATGATTTGACTGATCAATTTGTTGAGAAATGAGAGATTGCCTGAGATCTTGACTGGTGCTTTCTTGTAGATTCTGAGCAAATTTGTGGACTTCGTCGATTGTCCGCTGTTGTTCTCGAACTTGACAGTCGAGTGCTGAGAATCGCATGATGATGTCGACTTGAGACTTCAGTCTGTCCTGAAAGAGAATTTCTTCAACCTCTTTGGATATTGCTTCTTTCATTGCGGTTGAGAGCTTGACAGCTGAGTCCGTTGGGGTTCCAGATTCAACTTAACTGGGTTTGTCTGCCTCAAACTCGACCAGTGTGCGAGTGTCATCGGCAATTGGACTTTGTGGGGCAGCTTCGGTAGGCTCAACTGTTGCATTAGTTGGCTCTTCTTCAATTATCATTGCCCCAGCTGTGTCGGCAGGGACAGCTTCCTTGGCAAGTTCAGCTGCGACTTCTTTGGATTTGACAGCTCTAGAAGATGTCTCCCATCCTGCTGCTGTTAGAAGCTTATTGGCAGATTCCCAGATTTCAGCTGGGTGCGGCTTGGGGTACAGCTGAGATACTTCAATTATACCTCTGATGAGATCATCTTGATGCAAGTATGCATCTTCCAGACTTCCAAAGCCAAACGTGTGCTGGAGGCATGCTTCATCTGTCTTCAATTTCTCATACGAGAAGGTCTCGATCAGCTGCTCATTCTGGTACCATGTCACCATCTTGGTGGCCAGATAGAATTTGAGATCTGTAACTTTGACGAGGGCAATTGGCAGGTGCGCCAAGATGGGAGACTGAGTTAGAACGCTCTTGATCCCTGCGATGCGTAGCTCCTCGTACATAGCTTCCATGAAGGCTGAGCAAGAAGAGTTGAGTGATGTAGAAGCAGTAGAATCACTCTCTTCTGATTCTGAGAAGATTTGAGCTTTGGGTGATGATTGTTTTGGGGGAGAGCTGGGATTAGAGGGTTCAGCTTGGTCATCAGCTGGCTGTGAAGGAGCTTCAGCCAGTTGAATATTTCCCTGTACGTTTACAAGAGATGAATCTGTTACTGGGGAGCTGGGTGGAGGAGAAGGCTGTTTGGGCGGAGAGTTGTGAGGCGGTGAGAGCTGGGATGAGCTGGGAAGAGTTGTCTGACTCTTTGAAATGTCCAGCTCGTCCTCTAAACTAGATGATGAATCATCATTCAATCCCATATCAGCCAAGACATTTGATCCGTATTGATTGAAGGCCGACACTAGCTGTGGGGAGAGAATCACCATTGCTTGACTTGGAGTTTCTTCAGAGGAAGGTTTCGCCTTTGTTGGTGGAATGACAGCTGTCTTCTTTTTCTTCTCAGCTGGACCTCCAGCTGGTTTGGGGTCAGCTGTCTTCCTTTTTCTCTGAATCTTCTTAGCTGGGACATCTGTCTTTGTTTCTTCCAGCTGCTTCCTGCCTTTGTTCACAGCAGGCTGTTTCTTCAGAAGATCATTGATTTGACTTATTCTCTGGAAGAGAATCTTTATTTCTGGAAACGGTTCTGAATCGACCCACTTTACTGTGTGTCCTTTCATAGCTTGCTCTATCAAGAAAGAGATTTTAGAGCATAGATACAGTGGCTCTGAGGTTGAATACGTCGTCCTGGTGGAGTTGAACTTGATCTTCTCTGACTCCTTGACTAATCTGTTGAGTAAGAAATCAAACCAGTTGACGTTTGCGCCTTTGATCATGGCAATCATCGGCTTGAGCTTTGGAATGCTGATCTCTCCTTGAGATCCAGCTATCCCAAGAATACATTTCTGCGTGATATCCAGCAGCAGCCTGTACTTTGGCTTGAGAAGGAGCTTTGACATGCTCGCTCTGTACGGCTCTGGGGTGATAAGCATATCTTGGCAAAGGAATTCATCCACTTCTTCACGGCTGTAATCATCTGGGATGAATTCTCCTTCTCTGGGTAGGTTGAACACCTTTCGTAGCATCTTGTTGAGCTTGATGTTGACGGTTGCTGAATCAAACTTTCCGTCTGTGCCTTTGACGATCATGTCAAATGAAGATGAGTAGAATCCATCTTCATCAATGATGTTGAGGTAGAAGAGGGCATCATCTCTCTTCAGCATAAGTTTGGGCATGGAGGTTGCCCACAGCAAGAGACCAGAGTCTGCAACAAGATCCACCATCTCTTTTAATTCTGAAACTGGAAGGTTAGCGGTGGAAAGACAACTTTCAAATGATAATTTTGTCATCAGAACTTCGAACTGGTTCATCCCTGCGGTTGATTTCTTGGGAGCCATCTCTGCAATCTGTTGATTTTGATCGAGCGAGGAATTTGCAGAGGATAGATAGATGACTTGAAGATTTGAATTTCGCAGAGATAAAGATGGAAGAATTCTCCGTATCTTTTCCATGTAAATCAACTACCATAATTGATCATCGGTTGAGATTTAGACAGCTGGTATTCTAATCAACGGCTGGGAGAGATTCACTCATCACGTTCGGAGGTGTTTACGGTGAGTGTATTACAACCGCGCGTGAGGCAGTTCAAACGCTTGACATTCTGCCTCGATCCTGCCGTGCTTCAGTACTCAGCAGTCTTTATAATTAATGCGATGGGAATGGAAACTTATCAAGCAATTTAACTAAGGAACATATGTCCGCTTAACATTGGAATTCAAAATAATTGGACTTAAATAGTATATTCCTTAGAAAAATAAATGCATGAGACACATTCCTGTCAGCTTGGACCAAAAAGTCAGCTGATGTCGCGGATGTCTTTTCCTTTGCTTGACTGAGTTTCTCCCTTCAGCTTGAGTAAATCTTCTGCTTTGGGATCCAGCTGGGTTTGATATCCAGAGGATAACATTTGATAGTTCAGCTGGATTTTTCTCTTGATTCTCCACTTGGATCTTCTACTGGATTGACTTAGCCCTCAGCTGATATCACAGTTGTGTCAATTTCCAGCTCGGTGGAGTTCCCCCTGAATTTGATAGTAGGTGGCTGTCTTTTCTCAGCTGCTTCCTACTTCACTTGAGCCAGAGATTTTCTCAACAATTACGTTCATCTGGCAACTTGATCTCCGATCTTGAGAAGACAGTCAGCTGTTCCATGATCAGCTGAGTTCACTGCTGCTTTGTGGGGTAGAGTCTTCGATTTCCTGCTCTTTGCATTGCATTCCTTGATGTCTGTGCTGGATGACATTGCTATCATTAATTGATTCCAGTCAGCTGGATTTGTCTGCCGCCTTTGAGCTTTGTGTCCAGCTGAGATCCGCTGCTTCTCTTGATCTTTGAGTTGCCGATCAGTTTTCTTTTCTGAACGGACTGAGCTTGGAGAGCTGGCTTGATTGAGTACGACCTCTTTGATACCTCGATGGTTAGGTTCCAGCTGTGTAAGCATTGGCTGGAGCCATTCTTTGATCTGATGCAGCTTAGGCCATCTTCAAGCTCCTGACCATTCAGTCTTCTGCTTGACTTTCTGAGTTTATGATGATGGGTCCGTTAAAGATAACATCCCACATCATGTCGTGAAGAGCACTCAGAAAGCTGTTGAGTTGGAACTTCCAGATCTGATAATCATCGACATAGAATGTCGGATGTTTCCTCCACAAGGAAGATTCCACGACAATATGCAATATAATGAATTTAAAAAAAATTTGAAACTTTGAAGGATCTGTTCAGGTGACCACTATCAGCAATGAAATGCTGACTTGACAGATACAGTGATCTTTTGAACCACTACTCTGATACCAATTGTTGGTCCCAAGATGGATACCTTGGTGTAGAGGGGTGGGTGAATTCACCAAGGTTTAAAAACTTTTCCAAGTTAAAACTCTTTTCAGAGAGCTGGCTGTGTTCGATCCAGCTGGATGGCAGCTTGATCGACACAGCTGGCTGTGTGTGTGTGCGGAATGTGGTGGATTTAGAAAGTCCGTCTGTTGCTTCAAATATATTGCAAAGCTCTGTTTCACTTTTCGCTAGTCGCTTATGCAGATTGAAATGTATGCTTATGAGGGTTAGTAACATGCATAAAACAAAGCGATAAATAACATAGCATTTTTAACGTGGTTCGGAGTAACCCCTCCTACGTCCACGACCAGATTCACTGGTATTTCACTATCACTTGGTTTCCAAGTACCAAACAACTTCACAACTCTAACCCGAGCTATGTTCCAATAGTTTGCTGGCACTGTCAAGCCTATACCTTCAGTTTCCGGGTACTGAAGAACCTAACCACTCGAATTACACGCTTCGAGCAAGCGTACCTTTACCTAACCTTTCTGGGTTTGGGTTTGGGTATGGTTTTCCAACTATGAACGAGTTCTTACAATGAAGAACAAGGAGTATGATGAACTCGTTCAAACTAGGCTTAAGATATTTATTCTGATCTATTCTGCCTATGACTGAATATGTGAACAACTAAGAACACAACTGACTGGCTGGGTGTTCTAGAAAGATTTGGCTTTGTAGATCGTTGTTTATTTTTCTGTTTTCTTCTATTTCTTCAGTCGTCTTGCCAGCCTCTCCTCTTCAATGGTGGAGGAGAGATATATATAGGTGGAGATTCAAACTAGCCGTTGGAAGAGACCCGTTTGAATCTTACCTACTCTTGTTGACTTCTGGCCTTTACCTATGAAGTAGGTCTGCATCTGCAGAAGCTAGTTCTTCTCTGATCTGACTGCGTCAGATAAGATCTTCTGTCATCGGGATCTTGTCTTTGAGAAGGTCTTCGTCTTCGAGCTGCTAAGTGTCTCTGCTGTATCTTCAGCGTCTTGGACTCTGCTGTGTCTTGATTCTGAGCTGTCTTTAGACCTGTGCTGTATCATCAACCTGAGCTGTGTCTTCAACCTGAGCTGTGTCACTCACCTGAGCTGTGTTTTAGACCTGAGCAGTGTCATCGACACTAAGCTGGGTCTTTTACACTGAGCTGGGTCTTTGACACTAAGCTGGGTTTCCATCACTGAGTTGGGTCTTGATACTGCAAGATCTTTGACTCTGCTTGGTCTTGCTCTGCTGAGTCTACTCTGCTGAGTTCTTTAAGCTGTCTGCTTAGCTGTGTCTTGTGCTGTCTTCAGCTGTCTTCAGCGAGTCTACCCGTAAACTAAGAAACTCTATAAGCTCAAACAGGTGAGCTGAAAAATGCTTAGGCTTGTGCGATCATATACTCGGTTGGGGCAGCTGGGTTTTGGTATCCAATCAAAACTCTATTAATTTTCCCAACACTCAGTGTCAAGACCCAGCAGAGTTCAAGACTCAGCTCAAGACCCAGCAGAGTTGAAGACACAGCTCAGAGTCAACAACATAGCAAAGTCGAAGTCAACTTGAGATAAAGTCTGAGCTGACCTAGACCATCAGGAAGTCGACACCTCAGTACCTAGAAGTCAGACCTAGGATTGGTTTACGAGGAAATCAAGGAAGAAGACAAGACCAACTTGTCAGAAGTTAGGTAGAGATTCAGAACGGCTCTTTCCAACGGCTAGTTCTAATCTCTCTCTATAAATATGAGTCTTCTTCATCATTAGAAGGAGTGAGAAGTGAGAGAGAAAATTCAAGACGAGAGATCAACAGACTACATAGAAAGAAGTCTAATCAAAGATCAAGATATCTCTCAGAAAAACATCATGATCTGCTGAGTTCTTATTCATTTTCAAGCTGCTGAAGCTCTCTCCCATTAGTATCTAGGCGTAAAATCCTTCATATCTTAAGCCTAGTTTGATCGAGTTCATTATACTCAAAGTTCTTCATTGTATGAACTCGTTCATAGTTGGAAATCCCAAAACCAAACACTCAAACCCAGAAAAAGGTTAGGTTAAGGTTAAGGTTCTGTAGTACATGTAAACTACAGGATAGGTTCTTCAGTACCCGTAAACTGAATGTAGGCTTCAGCTGTGCCCGTAAACATACTGGTTTCGTTTCGATACAGTACGCGTAAACTTGTATCCAGCTTGAGGAACTAAGCTGCAATGCTTGGTGACTGCGCGTAAAGTCAGTGGTATCCTTAGTGGATTACCAGAGATTTCTGGTCGTGGACGTAGAAGTTATTCTCCGAACCATGTTAAATAGCTTTGTTCTTTACTGCTTTATTTATGCATCCAGCTGACCCCTCATGAGCATATTTTCAAGTTGCATAAACTGATCAACAGAAAAGAGAAACAGAGCTTTGCAATATATTTGAAGTAACAGACATACTTTCCAAAACCCACCACATTCCGCACACAACCAGCTGTGTCGATCATGCTGCCTTCCAGCAGGATCGAACACAGCCAGCTCACTCAAAAGAGTTTTAACTTGGAAAAGTTTTCAAACCTTGGTGTATTCACCCCCCTCTACACCAAGGTATCCGTCTTGGGACCATCAGGCCGGATCTGGTGCGGCGGCATATCTGGAATATGGCCGGCAGAATGTGAAAGTTCAAGTCGGCGCGGCGGACTGGACTAGAAGTACGATGGCGGTACGACGGAAGGGAATGGAAGTACGACGACGAGGCGGCAGAATGAAAGTACGACGGCGGCGACGACAAAATAAAAGTACGACGGCGACGACGGAGAAATGGAGAAAAATAGGATTTCTAGAGAGAGAATATTTTGCAGCAACAGAGAATATGAAATTTGAAAAATGAAAAATGAAATGAGTAGATGGATGGTTAATAGTGGTTCCAAGGGCAAATTGGTCCAAATTTCCAAAAATTAGCCAGAATTTCTACAAATAAAGTTGATGGCCAACTATTAATTTCAACTATCTATATTGGTTATCCCAAATTTTGGCTCTTTATAAAACATGAATTAAACATAAATGAAAAATGAAAAGGATTTATTTTTTTAGTCTTCATAGAGATTTTTTTCGTTTACAAATTTTCTGTAGATTATTATATATGAGTCAAGAATGTATAAAATAAGGATTTATAAGAATACATTCCGAAATTATTATTTTAATATGTATAATAGAAGAAATTAATTAAATAGAGGGAAAGATAAACATAAGATGTGATTAATAGATAAACATGTGATATTTCAAGAATATGAACTTAATAGAATTTTAATTATTAAAAATAAAATTAGAATATATATAAATTAAAATTAGACAAAATTACCACTTAATGAATGAGTACCCAATATACGTGAAATAAAATTAATTTCCTAAGTTTGATTTATAATTAACTTAGAATAACATTTCAACTTCTAAATAAAATATAAAATTATTTTTAAAATGTATACACATAAATTAAAATATAAAATTATTTCCCGTCGGATTTCGAATGGCTACTTATTAGTATACATTAATATATAGTGTGGTAGGTGGAATGGGGTGGCTGATAATTCAGATACGCCATAAAGGATAAAACCTACCACGAAGATTTCATCATTACTAAGAGACGGACAATTTCGTACCATGACTTTTTCGCTTCGGACATATTTATGACTCGTTTTTTATATTTCGTATTTTATAGATAAATTTTGTATTATATTTTTTATTTTTCTATATATGTATATTTGTAATATCTTGTAATATAATGATATGATATTTAGTATAATATGTTTATATTTGTAATAATAAAATATGAGATACCAAAAAAAAATGTAATATGCGATTTGATACCATTACCGAAATAGAGAAATGTAAACAAGTTTGGGAGTTTAACTTTAGAGCATCTGTGGTGTGGGCTCGTTCCCCGTTTCGAGCCGGCCAGAGAACGAGCCTCCCCAATAACGAGGCGATCAAAACGAGTCACGACTCGTTCTATCGCGTCGTGCTCGTTCCGAATTTGTTGAAGGCACGTGCAATGCACACGCCATAATTAAAAAAAATAATAGAAGGATTGAAGAAGAAAATGAAGAAGAAGAGAGAAGAAAACGTACCGGGAAGAGAGGCAGTGACGATTGATTGCTTGAGAAGAAGGAAGGAAAAAAAAGTAGAAGAAGAAGACGAAGTGCAATGCGGGGTATGTAGGTTAATAATATATATAAGGGGCGTTTGGTTTGATGGATAGGATAAATAATGTTTGATAGGATAGTGTAGGATGTGATTATTTAGATTATTAGTCTTGTGTTTGGATTGTTTGATTGTGGTGTAGGATAATTGAAGGACTATGTGAGTGCGTGTGCTACTGTGTGCTGTGTGTGTGAGTGTGTGTGCTACTGTGTGCAGTGTGTGAGTGTTTTGGGTGTGTATGTGTTTATGTGTGGTAATTTTGAAATTTTGCATCATAGATTAGACAATGATTAATAATCAACCCAAATTTGAGATGATAAGTTATCATCCATTTAAATGATTGGAGCACATTCCTATTTATTCATCACGGGTTTCATTATTCAAACCAAACGTGTGATTAGATGTGATTATATTATCAATCACTCCTTATCAAGCAAACCAAACACCACCATAGGGTTTTATGAATTATGATTGGTTAATTAATTTTGTGGACTAGTATTAGTTGTGGGCTTAATATTATTTTTGATTGTGGGCTTGGACTATGTTAATTATTTTTAGATTAATAATTAAAATTAAAGTTAATTATTTTTAATTATTGTAATGTTCGTATTTTAAATTAAATATGAATTCACTTTCTCAAAACTAATTTTATTGGGCGTAATTTTCGTATTTAAATTAAATGAAAATTTAATAACTCAAAACTAATTAGAATGAATCAGCGAATAAGTCAACCCACTACATCACCTGTAAAAAATGAGTCAGCACATGTCACTATCAAGTCAGATTGAGGCTCAACCACTACAGATGCTATTAAGTGAGTTCCTTTGGAGTTGGATAAGGTTGACCTTATAGTGTGATTGAATTCAAAATATCACTTTTCTTCAAAGTAATTGTTATTCCCTCCCTCTCGGGTTAGTATGGTGTGGGAGGGTGACACTGATTCTAAGAAAAAATAAGTAAATATTTGGTAGGGTTATTTTTAATGGAGGAATGGACTCGGACATCTAGAAAAGGAATGAGACCATACTAACCTGAGACAGAGGGAATATTTTTTTTATGATAAGTGTATCTTGCTATTTTAGCTAGTTGGAGAGTAGAAATATAATTGTTATTTTTCTTTAGAATAACTAGTATTGTACCCTAGTGATGCATGGGAAGTATTTTATAATATTTATAAAAATTGTATTAACTCAAATAAGGATAAAAAATGATATATTTAATATAACTGAAATATTTAATTCATAATTGACCATTGGGAAAAAAAATCTTTTCAACTTTCAATAAAAACTTTTTGATAAATTGAATATAATATTAAACATAAGAATTATAATGTCATGCTTTTGGCGGGAAAACTTAATCACAATTTTATTTTAATATAGTATATAGATTGTCATTTATCTTCATGATAAAATTTATTTGTATTCTAACCATACCGTACGATTAACCGCGCTAAAATATTTTGTGATGATTCTGATAAAAATAAAATATACCCGATTATTTTTTGACTAAAGAATTCGAAATTGAGTTCCTTGCAAGTCTTTTCTGGATACCATTTTCTTTTTAACAATTACTTATTTATGTTCTTTTTTTTGTGATTTTATTTCAATATCTCTTTCATTCTAATATCTTTATTTATATGTATCTCTGTTCACTAAATATCTTTATCTTTCATCAAATATATTTAAGGATTAATTGATGGATTTAACACGACTTTTATATACTTTTACTGTAACATCCCACATTTTATAATTAAAAGGTTTTATTAAATTTTGGTATATCAATATGAACTTATGAATTCTGAGAATTTCGATTTTAAGATTTGAAATGTTTGGAGTCCGAAATTGCGCCTTAAGAAATTTAAATGTATAAATTAATTATGTAACTCCCTAGCATCTCTCTAAGGTTTTAACTGCATCAGAATTTTTCTGCCACTAACTATTACGGTTTCTCAAAAGATTTTTTTTCGTTCTGCACTTCTTATTAGACTTTCAGTAGAATCGTTCCTAAATCAGTTTATGAAACGGAATGTCGAAAGTTTCTCCTAGAGTTTTATTTATATTCTGTAGAAAATTTTGAATTAATCACTCTCAAAGCTATTACAAAATCCTCCGATTTCAAGCAGAGATCTCCCAAAGTCAGCGATGAACCCATATTTTGTGTTCATTTTTTGTGAGTTTCGGTAGTCTAGATCGAGTCTTTGTATTTGTTTTTATATTGTTTTGGTGTCTAGGAGGACACTATTTGGACAACTGGTGGATCTGGACAGGGCGAGAGCATTGCAGGGCAAGACAGGGCTAAATACTGCTGAAATGGTACAAGCATCGATACGAGGCAATGATCACCCGATGGATCTCCAGCTTGGGCAAGAATGATGATATCAGACGCGTAGCTGTTGAGATGATTCGCTAGCTCAATCTCCATACCAGATGCAGTGTTGGCATTGTCTATTATTTTGGGTAGGAAGCAGAGCAGAAGATGTGCTGACATAGAAGGCAAGATGTTGGGGGCAACAGGTGTTTTTCTCTCCGAAACCAATGAGGATAAGTAAAAGAAGATCTAACCTAAATTTCTTTCCTTATCCGATTAGGTAGAGGATCCGGAAGGGATCTTAAAAGATCGACGTGACATGACATGTTGGGGTCGTGCTTATCAAGTGGTTACTTGCACTCCAAGGTAGCTCATGGAACTTTCCATGCAAAGGACCGGGGGCCTAAACCCTAGCGCATCTTCGCCTATAAAAAGAGTGCATGGCTGCAGCCATCACGGAAGCACTTACTTATGCACTTCTGTTTTGTTTTCTTGAGAATTTGTGAGGAAGAAACAAGTCCCCTAGGGCAATTTTAGTTTATACTTTTATTTTCTCGTAGTAATTTCCGATCGACACTTTTGGTCGTTATTTCATTGTTCAATACTTCGTAAGTTTTTACTTAATTTAGTTCTTATGTTTTCTCCCCAATTTTGTGTTTGTTCTATTTACTTTATGTCTGGCTAATTCTTTATACTTGATCTGGGCAACATCTAATTAAAAAGGAACCAATGCTCGTGAGGTCTAATTGGGCAAAGTAGTTGCATGTGTGCGTTCTAGATCTGTTTATGTTCTTGTTCTAATACGGTTTAATTTGTCTAAGTAGTTAATTGGCCGTTAATTACTTGGGTAATATTATATGACTTAATTGATCAAGAGGTTTAGGGAGAATTTTTCTAACTTATCTTGATCTGGATTAATAAACAGTGAGTGAAGGTGTCTGTCTTGGGCAAGACAGACGTGATTATTCCTTGTTGGGCCTTTCTAGTTCTTAATATTCTCTGGGGAAGAAACTGGAGGATGACTCAGGAAAAGAGGTATTGTCCAGAGTAGAGAGCCGGCGGTGCGTCACCAATAAAGTAAGGATAGGTAAGAGAAGGGTTTGTTAAGAGCGTGACGATTAAAAAGGGATCTTGGCATTCAAGTCCTATTACCAACGATGCATGCATGTAGTGAAGATTATTGCACCAATGATCGAGGTAGTGTTTTTTATTTAATTAGAATGCCCACGTCAAGTTCATTTTATTATTGATCAAGTTACTTATTTATTTTCAGTGTTATTTTAGTTTGCTTATTGGGCAAGATAGTCCAAGTGACCGGTACCAAAATCCTAGTTTGAAACTAGGTTGTGGAGGATTCAAGAGGTAGTGGCAGTCAACTCCCTGAGGATCGACCCTGTACTTCCAATACTATCTACAGTATTGTGAGCATATGCAAACAAATTATTTTGTCAAGTGTTAGCGACAACACTCGTCAAAATTGGCGCCGTTGCCAGGGAGCTGATTTTGTGACTGTCTCTTGTGGGAGAGACCCTGTGCATGTTTGGTTCTGAACCAGTTAGGATCGAAGACGTTCTAGTGTACCATCCAGACATTGAGAAGCACGCTAGAGAGCAGAGAAAACTAAAGAAGGTGAAGGACTAGTTGGCACGAGAGGAGAAAGAAGCTTCGGGTGAACCGAGTAACATATCGCAAACGAGCGATAGTGAAAGTTCTGAGAAGGGCGAGATGCAGGGACCTCAGAACAATGTGGAACAGACTCTGAAGGAGATGATGTTTCCTATAGATGTCAATCTGAACCCCTTGGGCATTACATTGCCTAAAATCGATGAAACTTGGGAGATGAAGCATTCCCTCATTCAGATCTTGCCCAAGTTTAGCGACATGCTCGGGGAAGATCATCAATGTCATTTACAGGTCTTTGAGATGGCTGTGCGTACAGTGCACACCAGAGAGGATAAAGACACTATGAGGGAGTACATCCATCTCTTGACATTCTCATTTTCCCTACAGGACGGGACAAGAGAGTGGTTGTACCAACTGCCTCAAGGCAGTATGGAGAACTGGCAGCAGCTGAAGCAGAATTTCCTTGAGCGATACTACCCCTTTGCCCGGATCCAGAACGGAAGAGCAACTATTTAGAACTTGAGGATGGGCAATGGGGAGTCAATCTATGACTACCATGAGAGGTATACGAAATTGAAGTCTAGATGTCCTTAGCATGGACTCAGTGACAAGGATCTCATCAATGCCTTCATGAACGGACTAACGCAAGAAGAACGGTACATGATAGATGCCGTATGCGGGGGCAATGTGATCAACAAACCCCCTAGTGAAATTTTCAAACTGTTTGCTGAGATGGCGGATCGGAAGAGGAACCAAGATGAAATCATCATGCCCAGGACCAGTGACTCAGCCAGTGGAGATCCTAAGTATGACGCCTTACTGTCCATGTTGAAAGAGATGATGGCGCAGAATAATGCTAATGCAGCGAATGCTGCCAACCCTTTCCATGTCGTGAAAAGAAAGGTGATGAAGTGTGAAGTGTGTTCAGTAACGAATCACTTTACTGACCAATGCCCTTCAATCTATGAAGAGAAAGAAGTCCATGCTGTTGGGCAACAAGGATATCAATAGGGAGATGGTGGTCCGAGGAGAAAGTATAACAATGGACCATGGAAGCCAAATGATAACTTGAGGTATGGCAACAACAACTACCTCGGAGCCCCACATCAACAACAAGGGCAACAACAACAACCCTATGTTACACCACACAACAGAGATCAGCGAAGACAAGATTTACTGAGAAGCGAGGTCGAGAAGCTAGCCGCAGAACATAGGAAAGGATATCAAGAGTTGGACAACTTTCGTATCGAATCCAGATGAGCCATGAGGGATGTACAAGGAATGCTCGGCTATCTGGTTGAGTCTATTGCCCAAATGAGAGAGATGTTGGCTGGTGTTAAGGGGGAGTTGCCACCCTAAGTGGAGATTAAGAATGCTCAAGTTAATGCAATCACTTTAAGAAGCGGATCCAAGTTACCAGAAGGATACATTCCCAGAAGATAGGTTGTTGGGCAACAGACTGCTCCAGACCAAGAAAAAGAAGAAGATCAAGAACCTTATAGATTTGAGGAAGTTGGCATGGGAAGGGGTGATATCGATGAACTCAGGGACATGTTGTATTTAGAAAAGAAAGATCGAGCAGAAAGGGAGTTCGCTAAGATAAAAAAGAAGGTTGAGCAAGAAGCTGCAGACATAAGGAACATGGCAATGCATGATGCAGCGGAGATGAGAGAAACAATTGTAGGAATAGGGCCGAAACCATATGAACCCAAAGCTCCTTATTCGAACCGTGTTGCCAAGGATAATGAAGATAGGAAGATGAAAAGGTGAAAGTCAACATCCACCTGTTGACTGCATTGCAATCCATGCCAAGATGTGCGAAGTTTTTGAAGGAATTGTGTACTAGAAAGGTCAAGTACACCGATGATGCTCGATTCCAAGTAAGTGAGAAGGTCTCTGCTGTCCTCCGATCAGGTCCCTTGCCCGCTTAGTGCGGGGACCCAAGTA
Organism: Agastache rugosa; assembly: GCA_031470985.1. Classification (NCBI taxonomy): domain Eukaryota; kingdom Viridiplantae; phylum Streptophyta; class Magnoliopsida; order Lamiales; family Lamiaceae; genus Agastache; species Agastache rugosa. The sequence goes on from CM062607.1 coordinate 22,863,692, forward strand.
TGTTTTACATTCCCTGTGTTATTGGCAATATGAAAGTTGAAAAGACTATGTTAGACTTGGGCGCATCGATTAACGTCATGCCCAAGTCCATGTATGACGATTCGAGTATAGGTCCACTTCACCCTACAAGGGTAGCAATCCAATTGGCGGACAAATCAACAATATGGCCTGAGGGAATTGTTGAGGATGTGTTGGTGAGAATTCAAGACCTGATTTTTCCTGCAGATTTTTACGTCCTTGATATGGGAAAAACATCAAAAGCCCCAGTCATGCTCTTGTAAAGGCCATTCCTCAAGACGGCAAGAACTCGTATTGATTGTGATACTGGGAAACTAACTTGTGAATTTGTGGGAGAAGTTGTTTCTTTTTATAATTATAATTCTATGAAACATCCTAACGATGAGGAGACTGTCAATAGTCACAATGTTTTTGAGCAGGCATTAGAGGAGAATTGGTCACAGATTGCCCTAGAAAATCAGTTGGATGCTTTAATCCAAGAAGGGCTAGATGTTGATGCTGCCCAAGACGGAAGCTTTGAGATTGTGGAAGCAGCAAGTTACATGCGAGCTGATGTGGAGATGAACCAAAGGAGAGAGCCACTGGTCATTCCGTCACTCCGGCCAGAGGACCGATTGGTGTCATCGATTGAGCAAGCGTCCAAGCTCGAGTTGAAGCCATTGCCCAGACACTTGAAGTATGTGTATTTGGGAGAAGGAGAAACACTTCCTGTAATAATTAGCTCGGAGTTGACCAATGAGGAGAAAGAGCAGGTTCGTACGGTGTTGGCAGAGCACAAGTTGGCTATTGGATGGACATTGGCATATATAAGAGGAATCAACCCCACCGTGTGCATGCATCACATCTTGCTCGAGGAGGATGCGATGCCTGTTCGTGATCCACAGAGAAGGTTGAATCCGATTATGAAGGAAGTCGTGATGAAGGAAATCCTGAAGCTATTAGATTTGGGAATCATTTATCTTGTCTCTGATAGCCGATGGATTAGTCCAGTTCATGTCGTGCCCATGAAGTCAGGAATTTAAGTGGTAGAGAATGAGAAGAAAGAGATGTAGCCACGAGGTTGCAAACAAGATGGAGAGTGTGTATTGATTATAGGAAGCTGAACTTGAAGACCAAGAGGGATCATTTTCCGTTGCCTTTTATTGATGAAATGCTGGAGAGGTTGGCGGGCAGTAAGTACTTTTGCTTCTTAGATGGACACTCAGGATACATGCATATTTGGGTTGCTGAAGAGGACCAAGGCAAGATGACCTTTACTTGTCCGTTCAGTACATTTGCTTATAGAAGAATGCCCTTTGGTTTATGCAATACCCCTGGCACATTCCAAAGGTGTATGATGAGCATATTCTCTGATTTGCTCGACAATTATATTGAGGTGTTCATGGACGACTTTACTGTCTATGGCAAGACCTTCGACTCATGTTTGAAGAATCTGGAGATAGTACTAAAGAGATGCGTGGACAAGAGTCTACTTTTAAACTTTGAGAAGTGCCACTTCATGGTTGACATAATTGCCAATTTACCTTACCCCACCAACATCAAGCAATTGAGAAGTTTCCTTAAGCACGCCGGGTTTTACAGACGATTTGTGAAAGATTTTGCTAAGATTGCCTAGCCTATGACCAAGTTGCCTCAAAGTGAGGTCAAGTGGAACTTTGATGAGAATTGTAAGAAGGCATTCCATATACTGAAGGATGCCTTAGTCCCTGCCCCTGTAATTCAACCACCAGATTGGGGGATGCCTTTCGAGGTGAAGTATGACGCAAGTGGATGCGCCGTGGAAGTGGTTCTTGGGAAAAAGCGTGTCAAGGTAAGATATGTGATTTATTATGCATTAAAGACTCGTAATGATGCCCAAATCAACTACTCGACCACGGAGAAAGAATTGTTGGTTGTGGTGTTTGCTTTTGAGAAGTTTTGATCTTATCTTCTCGGGGGCAAGACCACTCTGCCTTGAAGTTTTTGATGAACAAGAAGGAGACCAAGCCCCGACTGATCCGGTGGATTTTTTTACTTCAAGAATTCGACATTGTACAAGGAAAGGATGAAGAAGACTCACGATGCACTTATCAAGGTCAAGGAGTTTGAACCTAGGCAACAAGTATTGTTGTACCAATCTAGGTTTAAGCTCATCTCTGGAAAACTATCTAGTAAGTGGGTTGGTCCATTTGTGGTCCAAGCTTCTTATCCCAATGGAGCAGTAGAGGTGATGAATCCCAAGACGAGTAAGGTGTTCAAGGTGAATGGACAGAGACTAAAGGCCTATTATGGCCAGGCAATTGAGAAGCTAGAGGAGTATCTTCAACTCCTCTGTGAAGGAGAGCCCTAACTTGGGCAAGGCAAGCGTCGTGCCTGCGACAATAACTGGGACGCTGACTAGGAGGCAACCTGGTATGTTTTTTACTGCTTTTATTCAAAAAAAAAAATTTGTAGGGGGAGTAAAATAGATCTATTTTCCATCAAAATAGGTCTATTTTATCTAGTATTTTTAAAATTTTTAGTATAGTTTAGTTAACCCTAGCATATGATTGTTTTTCCTTGCAAGAGGTAGTTTATCTTTGTTGTGCAGGAACAGGTACTCGGGCAATGGAAGCAAGAGGACAAAACACTTTGCTTCAAGCAAAGTGTGTGTGTGTGTGTGGAGGGCGTGAGCGACGCTCTGGGCTAGGCAGATTACCTAGGCAAGACAGGAGGCGGTTACTCCTATCACGAGATGATGTGACAACCGCACTCATTGACCCTACTCCCTAACCTTACAATCGTCACACCACTACCACACTTTCTCCCTTCAACCTTCCCAATTCCTCACGATTTTTGTTTTTGAATTCAAACCATCAAATCACCCCCATATCTTGAGCGGCAGTTTCTTTCCAAAAATAAAACAAAACTCTAACTTCCCTTAATTTATTCACAATGGTAAATACTAGGCCCGATAATAAACTTGGAAAAATCCCTCACGGTACAAGAATCGCCATCTCCGACGATGAATCTTCACCACAACAAACACCGCCTACCGAAACCTGCGCATTAGTCGTACTTTACCCTCTTACAGACCAAGTTGAAGCAGAGATACAAGCAGTCATGGTGGAGAAAGTGATAAACCCAGACCCAGTGCAGACTTTCCCCAAGGAGATGCCGCCGACGAGTCCCACGGAAGCAAGACGCTGCAAATTCATCGCAACCCACAGAGAAGAACTCCGGTGACACTGAGCTAGTAGCAGAGCCTGCTGGAGGAGAAGATGAAAAAGTAGTAGGCAATGGCGACGAGGCCATGCCTGAGGAAGAGAAGGCGGCGTAGTCATCGTCTGAGAAGGACAAGAAGGAAGAGTCTGCAAATTCTTTTCCATATCTCCTCGCAGAGGTTGATGCCGGGAAGGCTCCGTATTTTGCTAAAGGAATAATACCTCTACCTCTGGTGAGAAACGGAGCAAGAAAGCCAAGGTGGCTGCTAGTGATACAGGATCTTTTCCGGTCGGTGAGTCCACGTCGGCTGGAATGAAGAAAGCGGCTATGCCTTCTTTTAAGATGAAGGCTAAGAGGAAGAAAGTGGTGGAATCTTATGATGATGTAGTGGAGGTAACGGATGAGTGAGTAACAAGAGTGTCAGCGAGGAAGAAGGAGGACTCTACCTCCAAAGGTAAGAAGAGAGGCAAGACAAGGAAGGAAGATCTGTCTGCTCGGAGCGTCTACTTGCCCCGGAAGCCCAATGTACAGGATCTGAAGACAGAATTGAAGGAGTACGTCTTGACTCAAGGGGCTGTCTTGGATATGGACAATTTGGTCAGGATGCGTGAGGTGGTGAAGAGCGGAGATAGTTGGAAGATCCTTGAGGAGATCGAGAAGAAATCATCCCTGCCGCCTAAGAAGTCTGCCTGTCTTGCTAAGAAGGCAGCAGTCAATATGGAGGATGACGAGGATGAAGAGGAAGAAGGAACCTCCGATGCCCAGGTGATGGAGTTGCTCGAGAAGGTGGTCCAGAATGAAGCCTTGCTCAAGGATCTGAAGGCTGGCCAAGATGAGCACAAGGCCACGGTGAATGTTATTGCCCAACGCCTAAAGGTCAGTGTTACGACTGATCCATCTGTTGTTTAAATTTTGTCTTCCTATGTGTGTTTTGATTAGGTTTTTGTTTTAGTTTGTGTTTTTGTTTTTGTTAATCTAGTTTGTGTTTTCAAAATCAAGTCTGTTTTATGTGTTTGTGTTGAGTAGGTTCCCTTTTACACACATTGTCCTTGCTGAAGGCAAAGTGTGTGTGAGGGGGGAATCTTATGTGAGAGTCCGTCTACATCTTTTGCGCACATGCACACACTACCCTTGTTGTAGGCAAAGTATGTGTGTGAGAAGAGGATGGTTTGGTTGTTTAAATCGGTTTAAGAGTCGGGTTGAGGCCTCCATACACACCATTTGCTTGAACAAAGTGTGTGTGTGGGGTGTCTCTGCCGAGGATTTTTAATTAAAAGTTGAGTTTTGTTGATCAGTATGCTATGAGAAGGTCAAGATCATGATTGTTTGAGCTTAAATGAGTGCTTGTAGAACAGTGTTGAATTCATGCTGGCTAGAAGATGACTTGTATGATGGAATGAATTGTGAGCAAACCCTGTGAGGATTTTGAGCTTAAATGATGTGTTTACCAATACATGATTTCATTTCTTGTGTGTGAATATGACCTCTCGATTATGAATAACTAGAACTTGCCTGTACTTTGGTTGATGATTTCTGAGTTAGAATTAGAAACTTGAGATGATTTAAACAGTTTCTTTCACTTGCCCAATGAGCCAAATTATCCTACCTTTATGATTGATCCTTTGACTAGCCCCCTTTGAGCCAAAATAATTCTTTCTATTACTTAAATTTTGCCTTGATGAACATAGCCTTACCTGGTCATGGAACTCAATGCAAAAGAAGAAGAAAAGAGAAGGAAGGAAATAGTGGGGTACATTCTTGGGCAAGATGGAATTTTCTGAACTGATGGTTGGGTCAATTGCCCAAGATTAAAAAATTCTGTGAAAGAAAAGGGGAACAAAAAGAAAAAAAGAGAAGAGAAAAAAAAATATATAAAAAATAATAATAAAAAGAAATTTCCCTATTGTAGATGTTGTGGCCTTGGAGAGTAAGGCAATGAGACAAGAATGTATCTGTTGCCCAGCATGAGTTTAAATGACCTTAGCCCAGATCTAAATACTTCCTACCTGTTGCCTTAAGCCAAGTTACAGCCCATTAAAGACCTAATGATGAGTTCTGAATTCTGATTTAGGAGATTAAGACATAAAGGGCATACAAGCCTATGGTGAAATTGAAGTTGAGATGGTCAAGAGATCTTTATAATGAAGCTAAACATAAGAGTGATGAGTGTGGTGAGGATATCCTTGTTGCTCACGATTCTATCTTGACTTGTTTGATAGCTTTGTATGTTTTTCTTCCCTTCACTTGTTGATTTTAATTTAAGAACAATTATGTATTTTGACTAACTCTTTTGGCTGCTGATCTTTGTTGAGTCTTTTGTTTTTGTTTTCTGTCTATAGTTTTAGGCAAGTCACCTGTGCACACTTGAGGACAAGTGTGAGTTAAGTGTGTGCGTGTGATTAACCCATATTTTGTGTTCATTTTGTGTGTGTTTAGAGTCTAGATCGAGTCTTTGTATTTATTTTTGTATTGTTTTGGTGTCTAGAAGGGCACAATTTGGTGATGACCTGGGGTCCAGCACTGATGAGTCAAACCCGGAGTTGCAACTGAGAGGTCCAGTTACAAGATTGAGAGCCAAGAAACTGCAAGGCTATTTTCAGTGCATTGTCCGGAAGAAATTGGAAGATGAAGATATCGGGAGTAAGCAGTCCAAGTTGGTGAACTTGACCAGTGCCCAGGATTGATGTTTCGAAAATTGGGCTCTTGTTTGTGTAATTCTTTTATGTTTTATTTTATTTGGGCTCAGACTTTGTGGTATGTAATTTAATTCATTAGTTAAGCCCAATAGTTAGTATTTCTTTTAATTTAATTTCCTAGCCCAATTATAAGACCTAGTTCGAATTGGTCAAGGGATTAGCCCTAGTATTTAAGTCTTTGGAGAACACTATTTTCAGCAGACAACTTTGAATCAGAAATCTAATTGATCGATTTGTCTCACTTTTTCGTGCTTCGGTTCACGTTTTTCTCCATCGGTTCTTGGTAGAGTTTGTTGTTGGCAACTACAAGCTTGAAATCAACTGTCTCGTTCGTGATATCCAGTCGTATCCGGGTTAGACAAGCCACGAAGATCGCTCCTCAGACGCATTTCGGATTCAAGTAGATCCGGGGTTCGTTTCGGGTAAGTTCTTCATCCTATTTCTTCGTCCTCGTCATCCAGCCATCACGACCTTGTTCCATCCTCCATATACTGTCCATATCATCCATATATTCACGCCAAACCAGATCTTCTCCCGCAAATCTGTTGTTCCCGAGTTTTAACCTAAATCGCTCCGAAAGTCAGTCCCGTGCCAAATCCTAAACCCCTCGTGCGAATTGGCTGAATTTTTGATATGTTGTTACTAACTTCAATTTATAATTTGTGTTAAAATTTGAACTTAATCGGAGTTGTTTTGCTATAATTTCTGATCGAGTCTTCTGTTAGGGTTTTAGTCTTCGTTTTGGCATTGTTTTATGTTTTGTTCTTGTTTCTGTTCAATTTTCGATTTAGATCAGCATATTATGTGTTTTAATCTCTTTTAGTTCAGTTTGTTATTGGATTTAATCAACCTTGTCGTTGACGTTGTTCGAGTCTTTGCTTCCGCGTAATTATTGGCCGTATCATTTGGGCAACAGGTGAATCTGGACAGGGCGAGAGCATTAGAGGGCAAGAAAGGGCTAAATACTGCTGAAATGGTACAAGCATCGATATGAGGCAATGAGTACCCGATGGATCTCCAGCTTGGGCAAGAATGATGATATCAGACGCGTAGCTGTTGAGAGGATTCGCTGGCTCAATCTTTATATTAGATGCAGTGTTGGCCTTGTCTATTATTTTGGGCAGGAAGCAGAGCAGAACATGTGCTGACAGAGAAGGCAAGATGTTGGGGGCAACAGGCGTGTTTCTCTCTGAAACCTATGAAGATAAGGAAAATAAGATCTATCCTAAATTTCTTTCCTTATCCGATTAGGTAGAGGATCCGGAAGGGATTTTAAAAGATCGTCGTGACATGCCATGTTGGGATCGTGCTTATCAAGTGGTTACTTGCACTCTAAGGTAGCTCATGGAACTTTCCATGCAAAGGACCGGGGGCCCAAACCTTAGTGCATCTTCGCCTATAAAAAGAGTGCATGGCTGCAGCCATCATGGAAGCACTTACTTATGCACTTTTGTTTTGTTTTCTTGAGAGTTTGTGAGGAAGAAACAAGTCCCCTAAGGCAATTTTAATTTATGCTTTTATTTTCTCGTAGTAATTTCCGATCGGCACTTTTGGCCGTTATTTCGTTGTTGAATACATCGTAAGTTTTTACTTTAATTTAGTCCCTATATTTTCTCCCCAATTTCGTGTTTGTTCTATTTACTTTATGTCTGGCTAATTCTTTATACTTGATCTGGATAACATCTAGTTAAAAAGGAACCAATGCTCGTGAGGTCTAATTGGGCAAAGTAGTGGCATGTGTGCGTTCTAGATCTATTTATGTTCTTGTTCTAATACGGTTTAATTTGTCTAAGTAGGTAATAGGACGTTAATTGCTTGGGTAATATTAGATCACTAAATTGATCAAGAGGTTTAGGGAGAATTTTTCCAACTTATCTTGATTTGGATTAATAAACAGTGAGTGAAGGTGTCTGTCTTGGACAATTTAGACATGATTATTCCTTGTTGGGCCTTTCTAGTTCTTAATGCTCTCTGGGCAAGAAACTGGACGATGACTCGGGGACAGAGGTATTTCCTAGAGTAGAGAGCCGGCGGTGCGTCGCCAATAAAGTAAGGATAGGTAAGGAAAGGGTTTGTTAAGAGCGTGACGATTAAAAAGGAATCTTGACATTCAAGTCCTATAACCAACGATGCATGCATGTAGTGAAGATTATTGCACCAATGATCGAGCTAGTATTTTTTATTTGATTAGAATGCCCCGGTCAAGTTCATTTTATTATTGATCAAGTTGCTTGTTTATTTTCAGTGTTATTTTAGTTTGCTTATTGGGAAAGATAGTCTAAGTGACCGGTACCAAAACCCCTAGTTTGAAACCAGGTTGTGGAGGATTCAAGAAATAGTGGCAGTCAAGTCCCTGAGTATCGACCCTGTACTTCCAATGCTATCTACAGTATTGTGAACATAGGCAAACAAATTATTTTGTCGAGTGTTAGCGACAGCGCTCGTCAGTCAGTAAGTTTCATTCTAAATCGTTTTTTATCAATTCCATATCTTTACAAATTGGAGATTATGGGAGAATTTAGTTATTTTCGTCTCTTATGGAATTGATAAAAAAAAAATCGTCGGCAAGATTTTTCATGCCTCGATAGCCCTCTGATTTTAGTTAGATAGTTTGTCTCATTGTATGTATTAATTTACTTTTGGTTTATATTTCGATCAAGAAAACCATTATTTAGAGGCAATCAATAATCATCTTCTGTTAAAGTTAATTAGTTTTGTATTTATTTGATCAAAAAGGTGATTTGTTTCGTAAGAACAGTAATGTTAGTTGGTTTCAAAATGATTTCTTGATTAGTATTTAGAAACCTTAAATCCACTTCATATTAATCTTGTTAAGATAATTTTACTTAATGGATTAGAATTTTTGTTTTTCTATTATGAAATCTTATATGTACCGATTAATACAGAATTTGATTTGATGTATTTTGATTTGTTGACTAATATACATTTAAAATTGTTTATTTATTTGGCCATAAAATTGGTCTTTGTTAATTAAGAAAGATAACTTATACGTGTATATATAATTAGAGAGAGAGAAGTTTTGATCAATAAGTTTGATTTAAGAGAATTTTATATAGGAGGGAAATCTTAGGATTAGTTAGTTCTGATGAGAATTAAAGTTAATATGTAGGAGCAGTATTAGATAGATGAATATATCGGTCCTTGTTAATTGATTTAATATGTTTAATTAGAAGCGGCACAATTAGGATCTCCGTCTTCGCGATAAAGTTTTTTGTTCGATTTCACTGTTTTCTCAAGAATTCAAGGTGGGGTAAAGTGATTTATTTTTACATGTTACGTTTTACACTAAACTGATTTGAGTAAAATATGATTTATGTCCAATGTGTTTACTTGTGCTTTGAAATATGGTCGAAGTGAAAGTGACGAGCATGTGTGCAAGTTATATCCTATGCATAGTTGAAGTTATAAATGTCCCATAGATTCATACTTTGCTTTGTGCATTGAAATGATCTATGGTTGAAGTTCTTCTCCCACAAGATTATTAGTTTGTGGTTGAAGTTTCTCATATTTTTATATGTCATGTTTACACTGTTGGACAAAGGAGATGTTATGCTTTAAGTTACCCCCATTGAGTATATTTTAAATACTCACCCCATTTTTCTTAAAAATGTAAACAGGTGATGAGCATGGAGCTGCGTGAAGTTAGTGTGTTGGTTGATATAAGATTTCAGTTTTAGTATTAGTAGAATATGTGTGATTTCGTATTTCTTTTAAATTTTAAATTTATGGTTCGGTATTATATGTTGGTAAAACATTTAAGATTTTTTTTATATTTAACTCTGATGGATTAACTTGGTTATTAAGATTTGTAGTTTACTAAAATGAATTATTTGAGACTTTTCAAGTATTTTAAATTCAGTTAGATGTTATATTTTAGAACTATATTTGTCACAAAGTATAATTTCTTTATTTTACTTTGAGCTAAATACTTATTTAGAGTTATTTCACATTTTATTAAATTAAAAAAAATTAATAGACTTTCTGCATTAGTTTCTTATTTTATTTAAAGAAAATATATTAGGGTGTTACATTTATAATTTTAGCACAATTTTTCAAATTGTTATTATTTACTTCATGACTTCTTAATTTTTGGCAATGTTTACACCAATTGAATTTAACGACATGACCGATCCGATGTGTCAAATTTTTATCCACACCATCAGTCCACATGTGTATGACCTAGACGACAAACAAGATCGTTAGACCATCTCCAACAGTTCGCACCAAAATACAGTAGTTTCAGTACAAAAATACAGCAAAAATAGCAAGTCATCTCCAGTAGTCTGCTCTACATTTTTACATAAAAATCGAATATTCTATTTTTTAATTTAATATTAAAAATATAAATTACATATATCAATTAATGAAGAATAATAACAAAAATCAATATAAATAAATAAAATTATGAATACCTTATCCCAATTAATGAAGAAATAAAAAAGCTAAATTCATTATATTAATGTGCGAAATAAGATTATATTATGTAATTATATATATATATATTATATTATGTAATTATATATATATATTATATTAATTTTATTCTTTGTGTAATTTTATATTTAAATATTTCATATTATTAAAGACTTTCCTTTATCACATATAAATGGAAAAATATGTGTGCAAGTCTAACTACATCACACATTTTGGGAGTAAAAATGTTAAAAAGGACAAAAAAGAAAAAATAAAACAAAAAAAGAAAGAGAAAAGGAATAGAGCAATCAACAGTACTGCACTACCTTTGCCGCAACAGTGTAGATTTTACAAAACTTGGGTTGACATTTAGCACAGTGCTGGAGCAACTTTTTGCTCCATATTTAGCGTTTTGCGGCAAATTGTAGATGAGCTGGAGATGCCCTTACGTTCTCTTTATTAACTCAAAAAATATGCATCCATTTTACAGATTTTTCTTTTCATTCTTACCACAAATCCTCAAGACATCCATGGATATTCTCAGAAAAATTCTTCAGGAATCAATTGGGTTTTAGATTTTTTGTTGAAAATTCATCCTACAATTGGATTTTAGAACTTTAATTTGTTGAAAATTCATCCTACAAAAATATTTCTTAACATTCAATCCTTTCTCAAAATGCTCCATAATGACCATTTATTATAGACAGATAAAAAATATTTGAGTTAGTGATTGGTGACTGACCATTTTTTCTCTAAAGCCTTATATGTTGGGTTAAAAGCTCTTAGTGTTGGAACCGATTGAAGATCCCATGCCAGAACTATTTACGATATTAATTTAAATTAATTATTCACTGATTAAATTGCATGCAAAGCCACAAAGATTCGATTTATGAGATTGCGGAACCATAAAACGAATCTAACCTTCTGTGAAGAACGAACAAAATCGATCTGAGTCGGGGATGATCCACAAACTAATCTCGTGTGTGTCTGCATACGAGATTAGCTCTTGTGTTGATAGCTACTTGATTCTACTGAAGAATCTTCTAAGATATACCTTCCTAGATTTGACTATCGATTGGACGATAAACCGTCAAATCTTCACACTCAAAACTCACGCCACTTAACCTTTAATTAATTTCAATATTGACTCACAATATTGCTGCTCTTAATTAACCAAAAGTGGCGTCACTTTTTTGGAGTATAAATAGGAATAAATTAGGTTATCTTAGGGATTCCTAGGAGGAATAGAACTCGGCCTCTGACGAAGACGTCGTTTCACACTTCGCACAAATAAATTTCTCCTCTTGCCCAACAAAGCGTAGCTATGGCAGGTGGGGTCGAATCCTAGGGAACCGGCGTAGTCTATTTTTCAGATGGTACTCAATATAAGGGTTGTGGTCGAGATGTATCTCACTGACCTGTAACTCAACAAAGAAACTATCAAATAACAAAGATGTTTGGATTGGATTTGAATCAATGATCCTAATTACTCTTACTCGTTCATCGATGCAATAATATTCAATTACTAGATTTTATCACTTGGTTTTGAGCAAAGATTAATTTAAGCCCTATGGTCACGAAGTCACGACTCAAATACTCTAAGCCTATATCTATTCAATTTTACAGATCTTGACCAGAAGGCAAAATCTCTTCTCTTGATCAACAACGTCACAAAGATACTTCAGCAACGATGTTGGCCCAAAGGCATTAAGAACAAAAGATTCCAAGATACCCAAGAGGTATTAGATACCGACAACTCTCCAACACTTACTACCTTCTTGGGCATGAGAGACTCTCTCGAGTTCAACCCCAAATCCTGTTAGTGACTTAATCTCAATATCTAGATGGTGATCAAGCATATGTCAATATCAATTAAGTCTAGATTTAATCCTAAGTGTTTCGGGAATAAAATCAAGTAACGAACACACACAATTAGATCTCACGAGTTTAGGACGAGTAACTAAGATCACATCATCTTCTCCAACCCAATCAAGTAAATTTAGTTTGACATAATCGTAAATGAAAGCACAAAATAATTAAAGGAAAATATACTTGAATAAAACTGAAAAAGGTTGCTGCTCATCGACGTAAGTCATCAACTAAGGTCTTGGCTTCTCGCCAACAACAATGAACTAAATGCAGAAAATAAAAAATGGAAATTAAAAGTAAATATGCCCGTAGGACTTGTTTCTTCCTCGCACTCTCTCGAAGTAAATTGCAGAACTAAGCTAAAAAAACCATCCCTTACAAGATGAAGTCAGCCATATTTATAGGCGAATGAATTGGGGTTAGGTTAGAATCCTTGTAGGACAAGGACTCCTCCCATACTTGGTTTTTTCTTCCTTGTATAGATCCGCTGCAGATCTCCTTCCTTTGTTGGCAAATTTTTTCGTTGATAAGGTTCATCTAGGATAAGGAAAGAAATCTTCGATCCCTATCTTCTTCCTTGGAGAAAAAGAAATCTGCAGCTGCTCCCGACCTACATCTTGCCTTCGTTGTCTGCATCCTGTTCTGCTCCTATGTTGTCCAAGATCCTGACTCCTCCGGGTACTCTCTCTGTTGGCTTAAGGAATATGGGGAGGTTCTTCTTGACTTGTAGACTTGTTGTTATCGTTGTTGCCCAGCTACAAGCTTCCAGCCCTTTGCCTATTTGCATCGTATCGCTATCTCAACAACAGATTTTCCACCGGATTTGCCCAGCATCCCACCTGTTCTTTCCTGCACACTTTCTCTCAACTTTGTGTCTTCCCTGACACACTTTGACTCGATAAAGACATAAAAATAAAAGACAAAACACAAGAAATATGAACACAAAATTGGGTTCATCACACCCACACATTTGAACCACACTTGCCCTCAAGTGTGCAAATATGATTTTGCCCAAGACTCAGACACAGTTGATCAGCAAGTCAACATGTTAGTTAAAACAGTGCATGAATAATGTAAACAAGTATTTTCATCAGATAGGTAAAGATAGAGTTAATGGGCAAAAAGGTTATCCTCACCAGTGCTCATCTCTCAAGTGTATAAGGTTCAGTGTATCGCTCTTGACCAAGATCCTCAACGGTTTTCAATAGGCTTGCCTGCCCTCTATATCTCTACTTCTTTGAACAAAGTTAAACTACTCATCCTTAGAATTTTATTAGGTTATAACGTGGCTTAAGGCAAAAGGTAAGAAAATTTGGATACTGGCTATGTCAAGAAGAACTCAATTCTTGGGCAATAAGTATGCCCTAGATCCCTCACTGCTCTCAAGCACAACAATTCTTGCCTTGATCTTTCTCAGTAACCTAGATCTGCATGTATCCGGAATATCCGTCAAGAAAACAAAGGTTTTGATTACCGGCTAACCTCTCGAGCATCTCATCGATGAAGGGCAAAGAGAAGTGGTCCTTCCCCATTCTCACGTTAAGCTTTCGGTAGTCAATACATACACTTCATCCGGTTTTCAATCTCATGGCCACCATCTTCTTCTTATCATTCTCAACAACCTGTGTACCGGACTTCTTGGGCACGACATTCACAGGGCTTACCCACCGGCTATCAAATACTGGGTCGATGATGCCCAAATCAAGTAGCTTTAGTACTTCCTTCATCACAACTTCTTTCATAGCTGGGTTCAACCTTATTTGAGGATCCCTTACGGGCACCGCATCATCCTCTAGCAAGATATGGTGAACGCAATCGACTGGGTTGATGCCCTTGATGTCCGCCAGAGTCTACACTATTGCCTCCTTGTATTTGCTCAACACGTCTCCAACTCTGATCTCCTCCATATGTGATAGCTCTGAGGATATGATGACGGGCAAAGTTTCTTCATTCCCAAGATATATAAAAGGCATTAAGAACAAAAGATTCGAAGATAGCCAAGAGGTATTAGATACCGACTACTCTTCAATACTTACTTCCTTCTTGGGCAAGAGAGACTCTCTCGAGTTCAACCCCAAATCCTGTTAGTGACTTAATCTCAATATCTAGATGGTGATCAAGCATATGTCAATATCTATTAAGTCTAGATTTAATCCTAAGTGTTTCGGGAATAAAATGAAGTAACGAACTCACACAATTAGATCTCACGAGTTTAGAACGAGTAACTAAGATCACATCATCTTCTCCAAACCAAACAAGTAAATTCAGCTATACATAATCGTAAATGAAAGCACAAAATAATTAAAGGAAAACATACTTGAATAAAACAGAAAAAAGGTTGCTGCTCAACGACGTAAGTCAACAACTAAGGTCTTGGCTTCTCGCCAACAACTATGAACTAAATGCAGAAGATAAAAAACAGAAATTAAAAGTAAATATGCTCGTAGGACTTGTTTCTTTCTCGCACTTTCTCGAAGTAAATTGCAGAACTAAGCTAAAAAAACCGTCCTTTACAAGATGAAGTCGGCCATATATATAGGCGAATGAATTGGGGTTAGGTTAGAATCCTTGTAGGACAAGGACTCCTTCCATACTTGGTCTCTCATTCCTTGTATAGATCTGCTGTAGATCTCCTTCTTTTCTTGGCAGATTTTTTCGTTGATAAGGTTCATCTAGGATAAGGAAAGAAATCTTCGATCCTTATCCTCTTTCTTGGAGAAAAAGAAATCTGCAGCTGCTCCCGACCTATATCTTGCCTTCGTTGTCTGCATCCTGTTATGCTCCTATGTTGTCCAAGATCCGGACTCCTCCGGGTACTTTCTCTGTTGGCTTAAGGAATATGGGGAGGTGCTTCTTGACTTGTAGACTTGCTGTTATCATTGTTGCCCAGCTACAAGCTTTCAGCCCTTTGCCCATTTGCATCGTATCGCCATCTCAGCATCTCAACAATAGATTTTCCACCGGATTTGCCCACTATCCCACCTGTTCTCCCCTGCACACCTTCTCTCGACTTTGTGTCTACCCAGACACACTTTGACACGATAAAGACACAAAAATAAAAGACAAAACACAAGAAATATGAACACAAAATTGGGTTCATAACACCCACACATTTGAACCACACTTGCCCTCAAGTGTGCAAATATGATTTTGCCCAAGACTCAGACACAGTTGATCAGCAAGTCAACATGATAGTTAAAGCAGAGCATGAATAATGTAAACAAGTATTGCCATCAGATAGATCAAGATAGAGTTAATGGGCAAAAAGGTTATCCTCACCAGCACTTATCTTTCAAGTGTATAAGGTTCAGTGTATCACTCTTGACCAAGATCCTCAACGGTTTTCCATAGGCTTGTCTGCCCTCTATATCTCTACTTCTTTGAACAAAGTTAAACTACTCATCCTTTGAATTTTATTAGGTTATAACGTGGCATATGGCAAAAGGTAAGAAACTTTGGATACTCGCTATGTCAAGAAGAACTCAATTCTTGGGTAATAAGTATGCCCTAGACCCCTCACTCCTCTCAAGCACAACATCGGGCTTAGCTCACTTATTTGTCAGGACTATTTTTTTCTTTTTTATCATTTCGTATAGTTTTTTTTTAGTCCTGATCAACACCCCATACAGAAACTTATTAAGCTCAAGGGGGCTAACAAAGGATAAATGCATAGGTAGGGAAATTTTCTGCCATGGGCTTAATGAATAAAAATTGCCTAAATCATCTAAGTAGTTCAACTAAGTTACATGAAGCTTTGACTAAGAGTTGCAGGCAAGTTCTAGATCAACATGTATCACTGGTCATCATCACAAAAGAAAGAATTAGATACTGCATGTGCATATGGCAGTCAATAGCTCAAAACCTCACAGATGTTTCCCAACAACTCATTTCGTCCTACCTATCTACATACGGCATACTCACATATACATCATCATACCTACTTCGTCCTATCATGCCAAGATACTGATCAACAACTGACTCCAAAAACACTTTGACCAACAACCCCCCCACCACCCACACACTTTGCCTTAAGCAAAGTGAGTGAGATGGTGGGCAAGACACTAACCAAAAATAGACTGACTCAACAACGACCTCACCCACACACTTTGCTTTCAGCAAAGTGGGTGTGATCGTGACAAACACAAATCAACAACAATTTACAAACAAAGATGGGAAGGGAATTATGAGGCCTTCACCACATAATTTGCTGGGCAAATTGTGGGTGAAGGCATTAAGAATATCTTCTCGACCAACAAGACACAACAAAAAATGAACAAAATAACAAATCACTCTACTTCCACTTGCGTCTTTCTTCTTAATTCAATGTCGTTCATCTTTTTGAGCGCTACTTCCCCCAGCATGCCGACTCCCATCAAAGGTTTTGCCTTCAGCTTGTTGTAGACACCAACTCCCTTTGCAAACGCCGTCACAAAGTGTTCACATGTACACCCTAGAGACTGCTTGGCCAGCACCGTTTTGAATTGCTCACCGAGAAAGGCTGCGAAGTTGACCTGGGTCTTGGTATGCATGTACCACAGCAGATACCTTTCTTTGCTGCTCAAGGTGTTACCGCTATCGTTCTTGCCATAGAGGTTGTAGGCAAGAATACGATGGCAAATCCTCAGCGCAAAGATCTTCAACTCCGTCCCTTTGTTGTTGCCCGCATTGTACAGCGCTCCGTTCCCGATCTCCTTCCATTGCTCCTGATAAGCAATGTCTCTAGGGGGTGGCAAATCCTTCTCGACCTCTATGAACTCCTTCTTGGTCAGGTCCATCAGACTCACCATCCCCAAAATCTGGTTGAAGGCACTAACTTGAAATTCATACTTCTCGCCCAAGAGCGAGAATGCTATAGTGCTTACCCCAGAAGTGGGATCACTCGTCACAACGGCAGTGCTGTACACCTCCTTGACCTGCTCCTCATAAACTTTCACTGGCCACTCCAAAAACTTACTCCACCCTATCCCAGCAAACAAATCGCGCACTTTTTGGCCAATACCCAGGTCCTCGTATAGAGCGAAGTCGAGAACCCTGGGCACAGTCACCTTCCATTCTCTAAGCCCTCTGCTCTTCATCACAGTGGTGCTCTTCTTCTTCCTTTTGTTCCTGGTGCTACTTGCTAGTGTAGATTGGTCGTCATCCTCTTGTTCCTCAATATCATCCTCCTCCTCGTTACCACTATCTCCGTCGCGGTGCACTTTTTCAACAAGCGCAGCGAACCGCTCTTGCTGGCGACCTCCTTCGCCTTTGTCTTCACCTCTTCCTCCTTAGTCTTTTCCTCCGCCTCATCCACGGCGGCATCAATATCATCCTTCTCCAACTCGGCATCATCGTCATCGCCGCCACTCTCTTCCTCTTCTTCCCATTCTTCTTCGCCACGAACTTCTATCTCCTCATCTCCGCCGGCTGAAGGCTGCTGGAATTCAACAAGGATCTTCGATTGTGTCTCCTCCTCCACTTACTTCTCCGTCTCCTCCAGCAAATTGGGGTTTCATCACTCATCATCAAGTTTGTATCGATGGGAGGGCTCTTGGGCATAGAAGATCCGATGGTGACAGAAGGATTTTGATGGGCAGAGATATTGGCGGGCTGCATTGGCAGTTTTCTCTTGACGGTTTTTGATGCAGCCCAAGGTTCGTTGGTGCAAGATCCGGTGCGTGTAACTGTTGGGCCAATTACAAGAGCACGAGCCAAGAAGTTTAAGCAAATGCTTGATGGGCTTAGTTCAAGACGTGTGGGATTAAGAATTATTGAAGACGCCCATTGAAGTTGGTGGAATTGGCGAATTGGACAGCCCGTGTTTCATTACTCCTATTTCGTGCGAGTGGGCTGCCCATGTTTGAAGTCTTTAGGATTTTATTAGGTTATAACGTGGCTTAAGGCAAAAGGTAAGAAAATTTGGATACTGGCTATGTCAAGAAGAACTCAGTTCTTGGGCAATAAGTATGCCCTAGATCCCTCACTCCTCTCAAGCACTACATCAGGCCTAGCTCACTTATTTGTCAGGACTATTTTTTCTTTTTCATTTCGTATAGTTTTTTTTAGTCCTAATCAACACCCCATAACGTGGGTGTTATTGCCCAGTATCTGCTACCCCTATATTTTCCTTTCATCCCTTTACTTCTAGACCTGAGTTCTTGACCGGAAAGGCTCATAAAATTTAGACTACTATAAGTGAATCAAACACAAACTTTTTAAGCTCAAGGGGGCTAACAAAGGATAAATGCATAGGTAGGGAAAGTTTTGTCCATGGGCTTAATGAATAAAAATCGCCTAAATCATCTAAGTAGTTCAACTAAGTTACATGAAGCTTTGACTAAGAGTTGCAGGCAAGTTCTAGATCAACATGTATCACTGGTCATTATCACACAAGAAATAATTAGATACTGCATGTGCATATGGCAGTCAATAGCTCAAAACCTCACAGATGTTGTCCAACAACTCATTCCGTCCTACCTATCTATATACGGCATACTCACATATACATCATCATACCTACTTTGTCCTATCATTCCAACATACTGATCAACAACTGACTCCAAAAACACTTTGACCAACAACCCCCTCCCCAACCCACACACTTTGCCTTAAGCAAAGTGAGTGAGATGGTGGGCAAGACACTAACAAAAACAGACTGACTCAATAACGACCTCACCCACACACTTTGCTTTTAGCAAAGTGGGTGAGATCGTGACAAATACAAATCAACAACAATTTACAAACATGATAAACGAATCTAATCTAACACGATCAACCCTCGTGTGTAAAACGAGCCACAAACATGCTTTACATCACCGAAATACAAAAAAGTAAACAACACAAATAAACCATGGTAATTGGGTTCCTGCAAAACGAATCTGACAATCCAAACAATCATAATATTTGAATTTAAACACTTATTTTAATTAATCATAATTAATTTAAATTAACAAAGCCTAATCCGGCTCTGATACCAATTGTTGGAACCGATTGAAGATCCCATGCTAGGATTATTTACGATATTAATTTAAATTAATTATTCACCGATTAAATTATATGCAAAGCCACAAAGATTCGATTTATGAGATTGCGGAACCATAAAACGAATCTAACCTTTTGTGAAGAACGAACAAAAGAGATCTGAGTCGGAGATGATCCACGTACTAATCTCTACACACGAGATTAGCTCTTGTGTTCACAGCTACTTGATTCTACCGAAGAATCTTCTAAGATATACCCTCCTAGATCTGACTATCGATTGGACGATAAACTGTCAAATCTTCACACTCAAAACTCACGCCACTTAACCTTTAATTAACTTCAATATTGACTCACAGTATTGCTGCTCTTAATTAACCAAAAGTGGCGTCACTTTTTTGGAGTATAATTAGGAATAAATTAGGTTATCTTAGGGATTCCTAGGAGGATTAGAACTGGGCCTCCATATTTAATTTATTTCAAGTGCTTAAGCCCAAACACATATAAATTAAAAAAAAATATTAATTCACTCCATTAAAGAATTAATATTAAACTACCCATTCAATCCGATTTACGAATTGGGCTCCTTTCCAATTATTCATTTTCCGTGTTTAAGATATCGCATGTCCATTAATTAATTTAAGCTATTAATAGCTTTATAATTAATCAATATCTTATTCCATAGAGTAGTACAACTCGACAATTATTATTATATTGAAAATTAATCCACCTGCAGGGTTTAATATAATATTCCTTTCGAGCTCCTCTAGGGGACATTATCAACTCGGAATACCGAGACACGATTTCTAGCTATAATATTATTACCCAAAATATCAAGGATTTTGAGTTTCATTAACTCTCACTCATTGATAAATCAAAGTAATAATAATATAAATATATAATTAAATATTATACAACTAGAATTAAAAAATAATAATTAACCGAGATTTTTAATTATTCACTTAGAGACGCAGCGCAGACGTAGAACACAGAGAAATTGAGAAGAAATCTCAAGTTTTGCTTAATTAATTTATCCAAAAAACCACCCCAGAATAAGCTGTGGGTACAAATATATAGTCTGTGAAAACTAAACCCTAAGAAAAGCCCATGCAAGGGTCCAAACTTAAACAACTCAAAACAATAAAAAGTCCAAAATAAGCAAACAATGTAAATATAAAAATAGCTCAAACTTTGGGCTGGAACACACAATCGAACGAATCCATGAACGCGACAGCATGAGTGTCCACATCATTCTCCCCCACCAAAGAGCGAGGTGACCTCGACTCGGAACCGTCATCATTGTCGCCAAGGAATAGAACCAGGTGCTTCACATTAAACACATCGGACGTACGGACATGAGAGGACAGCTTCAAAAGGTAGGCATTAGGATTTATTTTCTCAAGAATCTCGACCAGACCAATCTTACGGGCAACGAGCTTATTGTACTCATAGGTGACGTAACGATCCTTGGTGAGGACAGCATAGACAAAATCGCCAACCTGAAACTCAACGTGCCGACGCCGACGATCTGCTGGAGCCTTGTAGGCAGCATTAGTTTCCAATAAGTGAGCACGCGTAGCGGCATGGATGCTGCGAAGAGACTCGATGAGATCAGCAGCTCGAGCCTTAGTACGAACCGGGGACGGCAAAGAAATGAGATCCGCCGGCCCACGGGGAAGAACGACATAAACCACCTGGAAAGGGCACAATCTAGTGCTGCGATTAGCAGCGGCATTATGAGCAAAATTTTGCTTGGGAAAGACAAGAATCCCAAGAACGCAGATTTTCACCAACAAGACAACGCAAAAGATTGCCCAAAGAACGATTAACAACCTCCGTTTGGCCATCTGTCTGAGGATGATAAGCACTACTAAAGTCTAATTTAGTATTAGCCATACGCCACAAACTACGCCAAAAGAAACTTAAAAATCGAGTATCTCTGTCAGAAACAATGCAAGAGGGCAAACCATGCAAACGATAAATCTCCCCAAAAAATAATTGTGCCGCATGCAGAGCATCAGAGGTTTTCTTACATGGGATGAAATGGACCATCTTGGAAAATTGGTCAACCACCACAAAAATAGAATCATGGCCACGTTGCGTGCGAGGCAAGCCCAACACAAAATCCATACTAATCTCACTCCACGGCACCTCCAGGATAGGTAGTGGCCGATAAAGGCCGGCATTAGAAGCTGAGCCCTTAGACAATTGGCAGACACGACAACGAGAAACAAAACATTGCACATCCCGGCGAAGAGAAGGCCAAAAAAATAAGCACGCTGCACAAGCTCGAGAGAACGGTCGCGCCCAACATGTCTGGCGCTATGCAAATCAGCCACGAGCTTGAGACGGAGACTGCAGTCGAGAATACATAAACGGGTGCCTTTGAACAAAAAACCATTAAATAAGACAAAATCATCCACCCCACCAGCACGCACACGCAAGAGCAGAGGACCAAAAAATACGTCAAGCGGATAAAGCTCAGGTAATATCTCAAAGAGTAATGCTATTCGGACATAAATGTCCAGACATAATCTAGCTCATTTAGGTAAATGAATCGGTTCGATTCGTTTAACTTATTTATTTAATTTTGTAATTTCTCCACATTCATTCAATTTATTATTTTTTGAGTAATCTAATTCAAGTGAATGCATAAATATTTATTAAGTAATAGTATTTCCAAAAGACTAGTGAAAATCACAAAATAACTTTATTAGTTTAATTTCGTATTTTTTTATTTATATTTCTCTCTCTAAAAATGGCGGTTTAGATTAATTAAGTAAATACATTAGAGTACTAACCAACACCATTATTTTATTTGATAAATTATAAGTTAAAATTATTAATATATTCATTTTATGTCCGGACATATATGTCCAAAAAGTATTAGTGTATCTCAAAACCACGGACAGAAACGTGCATGTCAGTGAGAAGAAGAGCGCGCCGGCTCAAGGCATTAGCCACACGATTAGAAGTACCAGAATGATGCTTCAAAACAAAAGAGAATTGTTGTAAATAGCCAGCCCACGAAGTATGTCGGGCAGATAGTTTATCTTGAGTGACGAGATGATGCAATGCTTCATGGTCGGAATAGAGAATGAACATCCGCTGAAACAAATAATGACGCCAATGGCGAACAGCACGAACCACAGCATAAAACTTAACATCGTACGTGCTATAACGAGAACGTGGGCCAGATAATTTCTCACTAAAGAAAGCAACATGACGAGCAGATTGGCTGAGCACGGCGCCTATACCATGTTTAGAAACATCACACAATAATTCAAAAGGCTGGTCAAAATCCGAGAGAAGAAGCACAGGTACGGCAGTTAAGCGTTGTTTGATCAAAGTGAAGGCAGATTCAACATCTGGCGTCCAAGAAAAGGGTTTGCGAGCAATACAGTTTGTGATCAGAGCCATAATAGTACTAAAATGAGCAATAAATCGACGATAGAAAGATGCCAAACCATGAAAGCTCCGTGCTTCCGTAACCGTAGAGAGCGAAGGCCAATCACGAATGACAATGACCTTCGAGACATCCACCTGGATCCCTTGAGCCGAAATGACATAGCCCAAAAACAAAATGGACTCCAAACAAAATAAACATTTCTAAGGTGCAGCGTAAAACTTCTCCGAACGCAGAATAAGTAGAACAGCTCGGAGATGAACAAAGTGATCCTCTAGAGAACGACTATAGACAAGAATGTCGTCGAAATAAACGACAACACAAGTGCCAATAAGACAATGCAACGCTTGATTCATAATGCGCATAAATGTGCTCGATGCATTGGATAAACCAAAGGGCATCACTAACCACTCGAATAGGCCTTCGCGAGTCTTAAATGCAGTTTTCCACTCATCACCGGGTCGAATTCGAATCTGGTGATAGCCACTGCGAAGATCTAGTTTACTGAAAACAGATGCTCCACTGAGTTGGTCGAGGAGATAATCAAGGCGAGGAATGGGGAAACAATAGCGTACCGTAATTTTATTAATGGCGCGACTATCAACACACATGCGCCAAGTCGAATCTTTCTTGGGAATTAATAATACAGGGACAACACACGGGCTCAAGCTTTCACGAACAACTCCAAGGGTCAGATGTTCCTCTACCTGCCGATGTAGCTCGGCATGCTCAACAGGACTCATACGGTAGTGAGGGCGGTTTGGAAGAGATGCACCAGGAATGAAGTCAATCTGATGCTGAATAACGCATAGAGGTGGTAGACCAGGCGGTAATTCATCCGGAAAGACATCATAGAATTCACGCAAAAGACAATCAAGCTTAGGCGACGAGGAGGTCGAGAGTGTGGAATGCTCGATGCCTACCAAGAGGAGAACATAGGGTGTATCCACGAGCTCACGATAGAAGTCAACACGAGAGACAAGGAAGACAGAGGCATCGGGCGATGGAGAATGAGGCAATGATGAGTGAAGCACAATTTTGGCACCGTAAAAAACAAAACTATAGGTGTTAAGACGGCCGTCGTGAACCACCGAACGATCAAACTGCCATGGCCGGCCAAGTAATAGGTGGAAGGCATCCATGGGAACCACATCACACCACACAGAGTCTTTGTACCGTGATCACACCAAAAATGGAATTAAAGCTCGACGGTCGACCGTAATAGAATTTCCACGTTGAATCCAAGCAAGCGTGTACGGAGAAGGATGCGGTTCGGTCTGCAAATTAAGTTTGGCCACCGCCTCTGCCGCCACAACATTTTTGCAGTATCCCGAATCGATGATAAAATGACAAACTTTTCCATTGATGGTGCATGTAGAGTCAAAGATGCGAGAACGCTGCGGGTCGATGTCGCCGTCTCGAGGAGCGAGATAAGAACGACGAAGTACCAGAAGAGGACCAGTGTCACTGATGATGTGCTCTTCAGGCAAGGGCTCAGTAGAAGTGGTGTAAAAAATCGGTGGTTCATCATAACCACATGGTAGCTCGTCTGGCAAGAGCGCGTGTTGGCTGCGTGTCCGGGGGCAAGCCGTACAATGATGTCCAGGTTTGCCACAGTTAAAACAACGATCTGATCTAGGAGCAATAGGAGCCGGCGGACACGGAGCCATGGGTGTGGAGGAACCTGTCGAGGGAGCAGTAGAGCGAGGCAATGCGGGAGGGACGTTTGAAGAACATCGACTGGTCTATTGCTCCAAGAGAACAGCACACTGGTGTGCTTCTGAGACAGAAAGAGAAGGAAGAAGATTCAAAGTGTCCTGATACGAAGGTTTCAATGCACTAACATATCGAGACACCAACTGAGCCGGTGAATCACAAATATCAAGCCACGATAATAACTGATAGAATTCTTCTGTATACACATCAACAGAGTGAGAATTCTGACGAAGGGAATGGAGGCGTTGATAAAGGGTATTCTCATAATTAAAAGGCATAAACTTACGTTCTAGATGTTTGTGGAATTTCGACCAAGAAGTGATGCGAGGTTTTTCTTGCCTCTGACGCGTCATCTTCAACTGCTGCCACCAAGATGAGGCACGGCCCCGAAAATGAGTGACAACGAGGGGAACACGGCGATTGTCAGGAACTGCCTTGAAAATCAATAATTCATCCACAGCATGGAGCCAATCCAAAAACTCCGACGGGTCGATACTGTCGTTGAATTCTGGCGAATCGAGTTTGAAACTAGACAACCAACGGCGAGGGTTGACGTTCGAACGAGTATCAGAGGTGTCATCGTCCGAGTGATCGTTGGAATGGATCTCGTATGGAGGGTGATGGTCCCTGAGCTGGGTCTTTGGTGTAGAGGGGGGTAAATACACCAAAGATAGATTTTTTAAAACTTTTTAATCTGTTTAAAACATAGTGCGTGAGATCAGTTATGAATCCAACTGAGGAAGGTCAGCTGGGATAATAACTCAGCTGGCGGTGCGGAAAGTGGTGGTTTTAAAATTAGCTCGTTTGCTTAGAAAAACTCAGCTTGAAAATATTATCTTTACGTTTTCAGTTTAATCAAGTTGTGCGATTTTCAGAAAAACACAGCTGTCTTTGGAGTTCAGCTGAGTATGCAGATTTGATAAAATGCAATGTGGCAATGGAGTTAGTATAATAACTGAAAATATCGAGAAAGATAAGAACACGAGATTTTACGTGGTTCGGAGTAACATCTCCTACATCCACGACCAGATTCACTGGTAATTCACTACCATTTGGTTTCCAAGTACCAAGCAACTTCACAACTCGAACCTGAGTTGTGTTCCAACAGTTTACGGATACTGCCAAGCCTAACCTTTCAGTTTGCGGGTACTGAAAAAAAACCTTACAACCTTACAGTTTACTGGTACTGTAAAAACCTATCCACTCGAATTACAGGCTTCGAGCAAGCGTAAGCTTGACCTAACCTTTCTAGGTAAAGAGGGGTTTGGTTTGGGGTTTCAACTGTGAACGAGTTCTTACAATGAAGAACTAAGAGTTAGATGAACTCGTTCAAAATCTAGGCTTTAGGATATACAATGATTTCTGCTTAGGAATCAGACGAAAAACTGGGCAGTTTCTGGACTAGAAAAACTTTAAGATAAAGTGTTCTTTAAACTATTTACAACTGCTAATGAGCTTTTGAAGGCTTGATAAATTAAGAGAATGAAAGCTTATAGAGAGTTTTTCATATCTGATCATGAGGTTGAAGACGGGTATTTATAGGTAGAGATTCAAGACTAGCCGTTGGAGGAGCCGTTTGAATCTTACCTACTCTTCTTAATTTCACAATCTGTCGTTGGGCGTTTCTGCACCTATCTTCATCAGTGACACATCCTAGGTTCTGAATTCTAGGATGCAGATTTAGCAATCCCTCATTGGTCGAGATAGATTATTCTCTTCTGACACCGGGATTTGTCTTCAAGCTGTCTTAAGAGTCTTGGAGCTGGATCTGATATTCTGACTTGAACTGATGCTTTCAGAGTTATCACTCCTTTGTTCTGTACAGCTGGATCAGCTGTGTTTTGAACTTAGCTCGATTAAACTTCAGCTTGATCTTGTTCTGCCTTGAACTCAGCTCAATTAATCTTCAGCTTGATCCTGCCCTGTCTTGAACTCAGCTCAGCTGATAGTTGATTCCTGCTGTTAACATAGCTGGATCTTCTGCTGTCTTGAGCTTCTGCTGTCTTCAGCTTCCTGAACCTGTAAACTTAGAAAATCTAAAGCTCAAACAGGCTAGCTGGAAAACACTACTTAGGTTGATGCGATCATCTACTAGGTTGGAGTCAGTTGGAAATCAAAAGTTTATAATTTTCCAACAATTTCCCCCTTTTTGATGATGTCAAAACATAACTGAGACAACTACGAAGCTTCCCCCTACGTTTAAGAGTGGGAAAAAAAATTCAGCAGATTTAAGAAAGTTCAGAGTTCAGAGCCTGGACAAAAAGTAATTGTCATCAGGGTGAGCTTTGAGCAGCAAAACAAACTTTGTTTTATTAATGTAAGAAATTACAACAGTTCAAAAGATAAATAAAAAGAACGAAAAACTTCAATTCTTCAATCTTCAATCTTCAATCCCAGCTGGCTTGGTCTTCTCTTCTGCATTCGCTACTTCTTTATTTTGACTCCGTTTCTCCTTCAGCTGGTTCCTCTAGCTCAGCAGTTTTGCCTTTGCTTAATGAAGACATTTTTCTTAGTCTCATTTTCTTCTCTCTCCATTGCTTAATGAGGACATTTCTTCGTCTCATTATCTTCCCTCTTTTTGGCATTATCAACAAGGAGGGAGAGGCAAACTATCAACTTATTGAGCTGTGCAATTTCCTGAATTGCATCAGCGATCTTGCTGCATTGTCAGCTGTTGCGATGTTTAGTTTGGCTGTGCTGCGGCTATCAGTTCTGAACTGTGTTCAGTTCTTTGTAGAGGTTGAACAGCTTGTGGACATCCGTGCTGTAGGAAAGATTCCTTTGATTGATGACTTCCAGCTGGAGTTGATAATTTTTCATCCAGCGGGGTCTGGAGTCTTGGTGGCTCAGCTGTTGCATTGGCTGGCTCTTCTTAAATAGCAGTAGCCTCAGCTGTGATTGCAGGCACAGCTTCCTTGGCTGATTCAGCTGGGGCGGTCCAGCTGAGTGCTTGGAGGGACTTTAAGTATTCCCCTTCCACTTTTGAAGTGGGGGTAAGAGGTTCATCTCTTGTTTTCATCATCTAGCTGCAAGTGATCATCGGCTGGATGGTGCTGTCCACTTGAACTTGGTGCAGGGGCTTGAGCTCCAACTTTTATAAGTTGATCTTGAAGTTGGTGTCCCTGTCGAGCTGAAGGAAATTGAGGAGAAGACGGTTGAAGTATTCCATCTGCTGTAAGGTTTAAGGTTAGGTGATCAGCTGGAATACGTCGTTGGGGAAGTATTCTGGCCCATGAACTTCTTCTCCACCATAAGAAACCACCGCTTGTGGACCTTCTGCTCCTCGGAGAGTAGTTACAAATTTTCTCTCAATGTCAGCTGGCTTCTTGGCTGACTGACTGGGCACATTGAACTTGAGTCTTCTCTTTGAAGACGGTGCTTCTGCTTGTTTTGTCTCCTCACGTTGTTTCTTCTTCCCAGCTGGAAAAGGAATAGATGCTTGCTGCTTTGTCTCCTGCATCTAATCTTTACCTTTCTATGGCGGAGCAAAAGCTTTGACATGTTTGCTCTAAAAGGCTCCGGCTTCAGCAGCATCTTGTACAGTTCTGACTGGACTTCCTCTCTAGTGCATCTCTCTGGGGAGAGATTCTTGTATGTCTTCAGGTTGACTTCCTTCGTTAGGATCCTGTTGACATTGATCTTCGCATCCCAGGGAGTTAGGTGTCCCGTTCTCTCTTTTGTTTTGAGAAAAACATTAGAACAGAGGAGGTCCTTTTCCTTTGACATTCTCAGGAAGAATTCTACGACTTCCTGGTGAATGATATTCTTGAGCTTTGTAGTCACCCACTGCATTAGACCGGATCTATCGATGAGCTTCATTATCTCCTAGAACTCCGTCTTCTTGTGGTTCCTGAGAGTTGAGCAACTCTCAAAATTGAAGCTTTGACAGAACTCTTCATGTTGATCGGCTTCTGGAGATCTCTTTCTAGATTCCATGTTCTTCTTCTGCAAATTTTGTTAGTAGAACAAATAATATGTATAGGGGAGGAAGAAGAAAGGGTGCCAAATCAAAACTTTTTAGGGTTAAGGCGAATATTTGCGTATCTCTTCTAGCATATATATATATCAACTTTCTTAATGAATGGGCGATCAAGATTGGCAGTTTGATATGAAGATCTACGACTGGGAGTGATTCTCGTGTCATGTCAATTTCTTGTTCAGAAAATGCGATTTAATGCGCGCGTGAAGACGGTTGAGGCATGTTGACTTTTGCGTGAAAACTCTCATGCTTCAGATATTTGCAGACTTTTAATTAAATTTGATTGGATATGACGTGATATGATTTGACTGAAGTCTGTCTAAAGCATAATGAATAGTTATAAATTGATGTTACGAACCTCTCAGCTGATCATAGTAGTCAGCTGATACCTCGTTTATGAATAGTTGTGTTGAGTGGGCATTTTTCAAGCTGTATTTTGAGTTGGTTTCCCCTTAGCTGAATGATCCTTCAACTTAGGCGTCCGGCTGAGCTTGGTTCTTCTCAGCTAGGTTCTCTTTTGAGATTGATTCTAAATTCCAGTTGGGTCTGCTTCCATTCAGCTGGGTGTGAATTCTTCGTCTGGGTTGAGTAATTGATGAGACCGGGCCTAGCACTGAAGACTTAAACCCAAAATTGCAGCTTAGAGGTCCAGTGACGAGATTAAGAGCCAAGAAGCTGTAAGGATATTTTCAGTGCTATATTCAGAAGAAGTTGGAAGACGATGGAGCTGAAACCCGACAGTACAAGTTAGTGAATTTCATGAGCATCGAGGAGGATACCTAGCCACGACCATGTTTGAGACGTGTGCAATTTAATTATTTATCTAGTAGTATAGTTTGTTTTATTTAAATTTAATTAGAGCCCAATTACTACAATTTGTGTTAGTCGTATTGGGCTAATGGATTTATTTATTTTTATTCTAGTGTAGCCTAGTTCGAAAATTATCAAGCCCAAGGCCTTGTAATTTTCGAACCCTAGTCTAGTATTTATGTTATTTTCAACATTATTGATGGGCAGGCGAGTTTTGAATCAAAAAGTTATTTTTCGACTTTGTCTCACGTGTTCTTTAAGTACACAAACCCTAGTTCTTGGTAGGATTCGAATTGGCACCTTTGAATCTGAAATCTATAGTTCGTTCGTGATCTCATGTGGGTCTCGGGTTAACTACGCCGTCGGAGAATTGCTTCCGTGATACGTGTTTCAATCGTTCGTCGATTCGGGGTCTGTATTGAGGTAAATCTCCAATCTGTTCGTTTCTTTGTTCTGTGTTTTTCGCCCAGCCATACACACCTTCTTATCACCCTCATAATTTGACCATAATCATCCCTTCCTTCGCCCAAGTCCATATTCCATCAAATTCGAATCCATTGCATTGCTAAAATCCTAAATCGGACCGAAATTGAGCACCGAGCGTTTTTGAGTTCTACTCGTGCGTTTTTTCTGAATTTTTGATATGTTCTTTCTGTGTTAAATTTATAATTTGTGTTTAAAGTTTAGCTCAATCGGACTTGATTTGCTATAGTTTCCAGTCGAGTCTTCTATTAGGGTTTTAATCGTTGTTTTGGCATTGTTTCGTGTTTTGGTCTGTTTCTTGTTCAATTCTTGTTTGAGATCAGTCGATTAGGTATATAATCTCTTTTGGTTCAGTTCGTATTTTGGGTTGAATCATCCTTTCTGTTGACGTGTGTTCGTATCCTTGCTTCTGCGTATTGATTGGCCGTATCATAAATTTGGTATCAGAGCCACGTCAGCTTGCTGGTAGTGGTTCAATCCAAATTGTGGTGTGATATACTAGCGGCAAAAAGGATCGATCAGATTATATAAAAAAAAGCGTAAAAAAAGGCAAAAAAAAGGATCGAGCCCTAGTTTTGGATCACCGATTGTTTCTTGAAAGTAATCTTGAATTTCTTGTTCTGATCTTATTGATTTATTGATCGGCCCTTGTTCGAAATTTTGTGTGAAATTGTGTTGGATAGACTAGAGTCGTCGATTGCTTTCCGTGGTGTGTCGCGTTGGTCGTCCTTCGTCGATTAGCGATTGAGGACGTCGAACTGCAGCTGGTTTTCTCATTCTGGGAGTCATTATTGTCAGTTTTTGGGATACTAGTATTGGTGTGTTTAAGTCCAAGTTTGATTTGGATTTGGAAGTCAAAAATTGTTTCCTATTCGAACTCAAAGATTGTTTCCTTGCTCGTTTTGGTTGCGGTTTTGGTTTTTGGTTTTGTCCTTTTTCCCTACCTATTCCCTTACCAACCGAAATATCCCTCCAGCCCTGTTACCAACTGAAATCCACCCTACTCTGCTATAAATCCCTCATCGATTTGACATAGAATTTGCTCTAGAACTCCGAATTTTCTCCATACCATTCCGGAAGCGGAACGACGCTCTAGGCAAGACTCACCGCTTTGCCGTGACATGTAGGCATTTTTGGCCAAATTCGATCATCTTCTAGGCGAAATCGCCCTCCGAACTTTTTCGATTTTTCTAATTTTTGAATTTTTTTCATTTTTTTTGTTTGAGCAGCCTGTGTTTTGTGTTTCTTGAGTCAATTTATTGTGAAATATTGTTCTTGGAAGTGATTTGAGATATTGGTTGTTTTTTACCCGTGATTCACCGAGAATCGAGTTTGAGCTACTGACTACGATCGAAGGGGTTCAATTTTGGATCTTTTCAAGTTCAAAAAATTTGGTGAGATTGTTCTAACTTGCATTTTTCAATTCCTGAGTGATATACACGAGTGGAAAAATACTGAGGGAACAACCGAGAGAATTGTGAGGATTGTGAGGTTACTTTTCTTTCTTTATGTTTGTTCATTGTGAAGGTTTAATGGATCCGGGAAAGACACCACAGACTTCAGGCACCCAGCCAGATTGAGACGCCAAGTACCACTTTGATGCTTTGAGTGGTCGTGTACAGGGTCAGTTCAGAGAAGTACAGAACACAATGGCACAATTGTTGGCCAAATTTGAGGAGCTCAGTGCAGTTACAGTTCAGACACTGTCACAGGCTAATAATCCACAGCCTGCACCTGCTAATCAAGAAGATGAGTTCGAACTGCATGAAGAAGTATCTGAGTCAGAACACTTTGAGGATGAACGAGTTGAGGATAATAAAGCTCAGTTCTTCCCGCTTCATAGAGACAGAAATGGCTCTGCAGCTCGAGATAGAGGTCGAAGTCGTGGTGATCAATTCCAACCACGTTTCCAGGAAGCTCGCAGGAACGTCTATCCGGAACAGAACAGATTTGGTAATGCAGATGGTCTACTCAACAATATCAAGACCACCATTCTAGAGTTTGAAGGAAAGCATGATCCAGATGCCTATTTAGACTGGGAGCGCAAAGTAGATAAGATATTTGAGTGTTATGACTTCCCAGAGGTGAAGAAGGTCCAGTTAGCTTCTTTGGAGTTTACTGGTTATGCAGCTACATGGTGGGAATTTCAGCAGAACCGACGACGCACTCAGAGACATCCTCCTATTGACACTTGGCAGGAGATGAAGGATGTTATGAGAGGGCGTTTCATTCCTGTGCACTATGAACGGGAATTGGAACGCAAGCTCGATCAGATTCGTCAGGGTTCAAGATCGATAGAAGAGTACCACAAGGATATGGAGACAGCGTTGAACTGAGTTGGCAAAGAAGAGACCTTGTATGCCACCATCAACCGGTACATCGAGGGCATGAACCCGGATATTGCTTGTGAGGTCGAGCTGAGAGACTTTAACAGTATTGAGGTGATGGTTCATTATGCATCCATTGTAGAGCGGCAGCTTAGAGATGGACACCGACGGCCCGCTCAATCCACTCCTGTGAAGTCTCCGTGGGTTAGGGACGAGACATCTACGCCTAAGACCCCTCCCACACGCCCTCCAACACAGTCTATACCGTCAGCATGCCATTTTGAGTAGCCCAGCCGCAAGAATGATTTCAGTGCATCTGCACCGAACAGAAGCTTACAGAATACGCCAGCACAGTCTAGTCATCCTCAGAATGCTACATCAGGTAGAGCGCGTGACGTTCAGTGTCACAAATGCCATGGTTGGGGACATTTTCAAGCCCAGTGCCCTAATCGTCGTGTTATGTTCATCACAGCGGATAATGAAGTGGAATCAGCCAGTGAAGAAGAGATAGAAGATACTACAGACACAGAGACCAAAAATCAGCCGAGGGTTAGCATACCAATGGATGAACTTGAGGAGGAAACGGCCCCTTCTGCACATGGTTGTCTAGTGTCCATCCGGACTTTGAGCATGCTGAGAGAAGAAGATCTGACAGATCAACGGGAAAACTTCTTTTACACCCGTTGCGTTATTCAAGACAAGACATGCTCCGTGATAATTGACAGTGGCAGCGTGGTGAATGCCATTAGTCAGTATGCAGTCGACAAGCTCGCACTCATGCCGTAGAAGCATCCAAAGACATACAAACTACAGTGGCTTACAGACAGAGGCGAGATCAGAGTCGTGTGTCAGGTAAACGTTCAATTTGCTATTGGTAGATTTACTGACACCGTTCTTTGTAATGTTATTCCTATGGAGGCAGCGCACATGTTGTTAGGTCGTCCATGGCAGTTTGATAGAAAGACAATTCATGATGGGTACGCGAACACTTACGCGATCCCAAGAGAAGGAAAGAAGACCATTTTGAAGCCGTTGTCGCCTAAGGAAGTGTTAGAAGATCAGTTGAGAATGCAGGAGAAGTTTAAGGAGGAACGGGAGAGAAAGGCCAAAGTTGAGGTGGCCAGCCCTAAGCATGACACGGCCGAACACTCCAAGGCCAAGCCCACGCCTCCAGTGCCCAAGAATTCAAAGAGAGCAGCTCCTGCATTGAGTCTACCGAGTTCCAGTGCCAACAGTAGGGATCCAGTGCACCGAAATCTGTTCATTAGTGCAAAGGGAGTACGAAAAGCCATCAAAGCTGGTAAGCCTATCGTTCTGGTTACTTTTAAGGCTTATGATACTTCTGACCCTATTATTCCTACTGTTCTGCAGTCTTTGATGGAGGAGTTCAAGGATGTGTTCCCGGACGAGATTCCTAGTGGTCTGCCGCCAATTCAAGGAATTGAGCACCAGATCGACTTCATCCCGGGTGCAGTCCTTCCTAGCCGGCCAGCTTACCGGACCAGCCCTGATGAGACAAAGGAGATAGACCATCAAGTCATGGAGTTACTGGAAAAGAAACAGATTCGAGAGAGTCTGTCGCCGTGCGCCGTTCCAGTCATCCTAGTTCCAAAGAAGTCGAACAAGTGGCGCATGTGCATGGACTACCGAGCCATCAATAAAATCACGGTAAAGTATCACTTTCCCATTCCTAGGCTTGATGATATGCTAGATGAGGTGTCTGGAGCGTCTGTCTTTCCTAAAATTGATTTGCGTTCTGGATATTTTCAAGTTCGAATGAGTGAAGGTGATGAGTGGAAAACCTCATTTAAGACTAAGCATGGATTATATGAGTGGCTTGTGATGCCATTTGGTTTAACTAATGCGCCTAGTACTTTTATGCGTTTGATGAATCATGTTTTACGTGATGTGATTGGCAAATTCGTTGTGGTTTACTTTGATGATATCCTCATTTATAGTACTTCCGTTGATGAGCATGTTAGACATCTTAGGCATGTTTTTGAATTGCTACGTAATGCTAAACTGTATGCTAATTTGTCTAAGTGCATCTTTTGCATGAATGAGGTTGTTTTTCTTGGCTTCGTTATGAGCAGTCGTGGTGTTGAGGTAGATAATGCTAAGGTGAAAGCCATTGAGAAATGGCCCACGCCTAAGTCATGTTCTGATGTGAGGTCCTTTCATGGTTTAGCTAGATTTTATCGTCATTTTGTGCGTGATTTTTCAAGTATAGCTGCACCATTGACTGAATTGAGTAAAAAGGACCGAATGTTTGAATGGGGTAAAGCCCAAGGGCATGCGTTTAATTTGTTGAAGTCAAAATTATGTAATGCTCCTATTTTGGTTTTACCTGACTTTGCTAAGACATTCGAGATCGAGTGTGATGCCTCTGGTATAGGCATTGGTGCTGTTTTGATGCAGGACAGGAAGTCAGTCGTCTACTTCAGTGAGAAACTGAATGACGCAGCTCTTAGGTACTCCACGTACGATAAGGAGCTGTACGCGTTAAAAAGGTCTTTGGAGACTTGGCAGCACTACCTGCGTCCAAAGGAGTTCGTGATTCACACTGATCACGAGTCCTTGAAGTACTTGAAAGGGCAGCAGAATCTGAATTCCCATCATACCAGGTGGGTAGAGTTTATTGAGTCTTATCCTTTTGTGATTAAGTACAAGAAAGGAGAAGATAATGTGGTTGTCGATGCCCTATCCCGCAGGTACACTCTATTGTCGGTTATGCATGCCTGATGTTTAGGTTTCGAGAACAATAAGTCATTCTATGCTGCAGATATGTTCTTTAGTCCTATTTTTACGTCTTGCATGACTAAGTCTAGGGCTGTTGATTCATATCAGATAACTGATGGTTTTTTGTTCAAGGAGTCAAAGTTGTGTGTCCCTAATTGTTCCATGCGTGAGTTGTTGGTTGTTGAGTCGCATGCAGGAGGTTTGATGGGTCATTTTAGTATTGCCAAAATGTTGAGTCTGTTGCATGAGCATTTTTTCTAGCCACGCATGAAAAGGGATGTTGAGAGGATCTGTTCCCGTTGTATTACTTGTAGGAAAGCCAAGTCTTCTTCGAGTCCTTTTGGATTATATACGCCTTTTCCGGCGCCGTCGTCTCCTTGGGTCGATATATCCATAGACTTCATTCTTGGCTTGCCTAGATCTAAAGCCGGAAAGGATTCCATTTTTGTGGTAGTTGATAGATTTTCCAAAATGTCTCATTTCATTGCATGTAGGAAGACTGAGGATGATTGCTAACTTGTTCTTTTGTGAAGTCGACCATTTGCATGGTATTCCTAGGACGATTGTTTCTGATAGGGATTCCAAATTTTTGGGACATTTCTGGCGAGTCTTATGGGGTAAGTTAGGTACCAAGCTTTTATTTTCTACTGCATGTCATCCTCAGACTGATGGGCAGTCTGAAGTAGTGAATAGGACGTTAGGTACTTTGCTTCGTGCGTTAGTTCGGAATAATCTTAAGTCTTGGAAAGATTGTTTACCTATTGCTGAATTTGCGTATAATCGTGTTGTGCATTCTTCCATGCATATGTCGCCTTTTGAGGTAGTCTATGGTTTTAATCCGTTGACTCCAACGGATCTTATTCCTTTACCTACTGACAATCTCTCGAGTTTGCAAGGTTCTCGTAGGGTTGAACAGGTTCGAGAGATGCACGCCAAGGTGAAGGCAAGGATAGAGCTACAAGGGGTGCGTAATGCCGCTAAGGTGAATACGCATCGCAAGCAAGTGTTGTTCAAACCTGGAGATAAGGTTTGGATCCACTTCAGCCCAGGACGCTTCCCGAACTTAAGCCTCGTGGAGATGGTCCGTTCACCGTGATCGCCTGTGTTAATGACAATGTATACTGCATTGATCTTCCAGGTGAGTATAAGTGTTGTCCGACTTTTAACGTTTCTGATTTATCTCTTTTTCCTGTAGATGATTTCGAAGCCAACGAGGAACCGAATTCGAGGACGAATTCCTTTCAGCAGGGGGGAAATGATGAGACCGGGCCTAGCACTGAAGACTTAAACCCGGAATTGCAAGTTAGAGTCAATGGATTTATTTATTTTTATTCTAGTTTAGCCTAGTTCGAAAATTATCAAGCCCAAGGCCTTGTAATTTTCAAACCCTAGTCTAGTATTTATGTTATTTTCGACATTATTGTTGGGCAGACGAGTTTTGAATCAAAATGTTATTTTTTGACTTTGTCTCACGTGTTCTTCAAGTACACAAACCCTAGTTCTTGGTAGGATTCGAATTGGCACCTTTGAATCTGAAATCTATAGTTCGTTCATGATCTCGTGTGGGTCTCGGGTTAACTACGCCACCGGAGAATTGCTTCCGTGAGACGTATTTCAATCATTCGTTGATTCGGGGTCCTTATTGAGGTAAATCTCCAATCTGTTCGTTTCTTTGTTCTGTGTTTTTCGCCCAGCGATCCACGCCTTCTTATCACCCTCATAATTCGACCATAATCATCCCTTCCTTCGCCCAAGTCCAGATTCCATCAAATTCGAATCCATTGCATTGCTAAAATCCTAAATCGGACCGAAATTGAGCACCGAGCGTTTTTTAGTTCTACTCGTGCGTTTTTGCTGAATTTTGGATAAGTTTTTTCTGTATTGAATTTATAATTTTTGTTAAAATTTCAGCTCAATCGGAGTTGATTTGCTATAGTTTCCAGTCGAGTCTTCTGTTAGGGTTTTAATCGTTGTTTTGGCATTGTTTCGTATTTTGGTCTGTTTCTTGTTCGATTCTTGTTTGAGATCAGTCGATTAGGTATATAATCTCTTTTGGTTCAGTTCATATTTTGGGATGAATCATCCTTTCTGTTGACGTGTGTTCGCATCCTTGCTTCTGCATATTGATTGGCCGTATCAGTAATCCAAGTAATCCGCACAACATCTTAAATCTTGCTTCTACCAGCGGCTTTGTGAGTATGTCAGCACGCTGTATGTCTGTGTGAATTTTCTCAACAATCACATCCTTCTTTTCCACGTGATCTCTGATGAAGTGATGTCGCACTTCCATATGTTTGCATCTTGTGATGTACTGGATTTTCTGATATAGCGATAGCACTTGAGCTATCACAGAAAATTGGAACTTGTCCAGTTTTCACTTCGTAGTCATCCAGCTGATGTTTCAGCCAGAGAATTTGTGAGCAGCAGCTTCCAGCTGCCATATATTCTGCTTCTGTTGTGGAGGTTGTGACGCACGTTTGCTTCTTTGAAAACCACGAGATCAGCTTGCTTCCTAGGAACTGACATGTTCCTGAAGTTGACTTTCTGTCCAACCGATCTCTAGCGAAGTCTGAGTCTGAATATCCAGTCAGCTGTAGATTGTCTTCAACTGGGTACCACAGCCCAACATTCTGAGTTCCTTTGAGATATTTGAGGATGTTCTTGGCTGCTTGCATGTGTGCCTCCTTTGGATCAACTTGAAATCTGGCACACCCTCCGACTGCGAAAGAGATATCTGGACGACTGGCTGTTTGATACAGCAGAGAACCTATTATCCCTCTGTACTTGCTTGAATCAATTGATTTTCCTTCAGTTCCGGGTTCAATTTTCTAGTTGGTGTTCATTGGGATCTTCGCTGTTCTGCTGGACTGAACTCCATACTTCATGATCAAGTCCTTCACGTACTTGGATTGGTTTATGAAGATTCCTTCTGGTGATTGATTGACTTGAAGTCCTAGGAAGAAACTCATTTCTCCCATCATAGACATTTGGAACTGCTTTGACATCATTTCTCCGAATCGTTGGCATAAGAATGTTGATCTTGATCCGAAGATGATGTTGTCTACGTATATTTGAACAACTAGGATGACTTCTCCCAACGTGATGGTGAAGAGTGTTTTGTCTACTGAGCCTTTCTTGAATCCTTTGGATACAAGAAAATTTGATAGAGTATCATACTAGGCTCGAGATGCTTGTTTCAATCCATAAAGCGCCTTCTTTAACTTGTAGACTTTATTTCATTCTACTTCAAATCGTGGTGGTTGTTCAACATAGACATCTTCCTTGATTTCTCCATTTAAAAATGCACACTTCACATCCATTTGATAGACCTTGAATTTGTGATGTGCTGTATAATCGAGAAATAATCTGATTGCTTCCAATCGTGCTACTGGAGCAAATGATTCTTCGAAGTCAATTCCTTCTTGCTTTGTGTAACCCTTGGCAACGAGTCGAGCTTTGTTTCTGATGATAACTCCAAGGGTCCATTTGAGTTCGATGACTTTGATTCCTTCAGGTCTGTCAACCAATTCCCAGACACAATTTCTGAGGAATTTATTTAGCTCTTCCTGCATGGCGTTTGTCCAGGGTATGCTGTTTAAGGCTTCTAGAATGGTTTGAGGCTCTGGAACTTGAGCTACATAACACGCCATTACAGCTGTGTCTTCGTCGTAGATGGTCAGTTCTAGCTTTACTGAGAGTTGAGCTGTGTCAGCTGCTTCTTGATGATGCGATGTAGCTTGAGCAGTTGAGCTTCTAGTTCTGACTCGGTCAGATGGTTCTCCAATAATTGCTGATGATGGATGATCTTCGATCCATCTTCTCCTTCTATGAATTTCTTTTTCCAGCTGATTGATGCTAGAAGTGGCTAGATTTCGTCTGGCTTGGAGTTGTTCTGGAGTTAAAGTCTTGAGAATGAGACTCTACTTGGATTGAATTTTGAGGTGACTTCTGTAGAAGCTCTGCTGGAGATAGAGCTGGGGATTCAGCTGTGTCTGGATTACAAGCTGATGGCATCCCCCCTTAATTTGGAGTTGGAGGTTCCTCTTGATTTCCAGCTGGTGGAACTTCTTGATTGATTTGAGGTTCCTCCTCTAGATCATCATCCCATATTAATGGTTCGGCCAGATTCCTTATTCTGTTCTCTTGAGCTCTTGTCTGAATTTGCCTTGAAGATTCTCTTTCATTTCTTCGTTTGATAGAATCTCTGTATTCGAATGATGATTCGTCCAAGGTAACATGGGGAGTTACTTCGACCGTTTGAGATCTTTTGTTGAAGACTTTGTAAGCTTTACTCACAGCTGAGTAACCAAGGAATACTCCTCTGTCAGTCTTAGTGTCGAACATTTTGAGTTGGATTTTTCCATTGTTTAGGATATGACATTTGGATCCGAAGACCTTGAAATATCTAATGTATGGTATTCTGTTATTCCATAGTTCATACGGTGTGTTTCCTTACCTTGATGTGAGTAGAGAGCGATTATGAGTGAAGCAAGTTGTGTTGATTGCCTCGGCCCAGAACTTCTTTGGAATGGCAGAGCTGGCAAGCATCGATGTAGCCGCTTCTTTGAGTGTTCTGTTTCTCCTTTCTGCTACACCATTCTGCTGGGGTGTGCGCGCTGCTGAGGTTTGATGTTGAACTCCGTTCTTCTCGCAGTATTCATATATAGTTTAATTTAGAAACTCTGTTCTCCGATCTGATCTGATTGACATTATCTTGCACTCCTTCTGAGTTGAGAGTCTTTCCAGCAGGATTGGCAGCTTATTCATTGTTTCGCTTTTCTGGTACAGAAATGACACCCATGTGAATCTTGAAAAGTCATCCACTACAACCAGAGTACATTTTCTGCCATTGAAGCTTGCTGGAGTAATTGGACCAAAGAGATCCATGTGTAGGAGTTGAAGAATGTGATTAGTTGACTGTACTGGCTTGAGTGAGAATGAAATTCTCATTTGTTTTCCTTGTTGGCATATGCTGTACATATGATTTTTGTCATATACTTGATCTGGAATTCCATTAGCGAGCTGGTTCCTAGCCAGTTTGTTGATCGTCTTGAAGTTGAGATGATTCAGCCATCTGTGCCACAACCAGCTGACTTCATTGCTGCTTTTGGATACAAGGCACGTCTCAGGAGGGATGCTGTTCCAGTCAGCGAAGTACATATTTCCTTCTCTTTACCCTCTTAGTAGTATCTGCTTGGTTTCCCTGTGCATCAAACTTGATAGAAAAACCCTTGTCGCAGAATTGGCTAATGGAAAGCAAGTTATATTGCAGTCCTTGTACATATGAAACATTAGAGATTATAACATTTTTAGTTTCAAATGTACCATAACCTTTGGTTAGACCTTTGGAGTTGTCACCAAATGTTACTTGTGGGCCTGGACGCTCGATGTACTCCTGAAGTAGATGCTTTAAGTGGGTCATGTGCTTGGAACATCTGCTGTCCAAGTACCATAGCGTTCTTATCGACTCCTCAATGATGCGTCGTTGCCTTGCAACCTATGACAAAAATCAAAATTTAGGTACCCAGTTTTAATTGGGTCCTTGTGGGTTAGACAGAGATCCTTTCACAACCCAGAATCTGCTTGATGACTTGAATTGGGTCATTTGATCTGATGATCCTTCCAGCTGAGTCGATGTACACATTCTTTGTATTCTTCGGTTGTTACTAGTGGGGTTATTTTCCTTGTTTGATTTCTTTGTTGATGTCCGGGTCTTTTTCTGTATCTATCTGAGTATCTAGCTAAGACGTTCATTTGTCTCTGCTGTCTCATATGATATTTCGGCTGGAATTGGTACTCCAGCTGGTGATCATATGAATGATATCCAGCTGGGTATCTGCTTTGATATCTCGGTTGATATCTCTCGACGTGTTATTGATGTTGCTGGTATCTGAACTGTCCAGCCAACTATCTTTGTTGAGTTTGAGCACATTGCTGTCTGATATGTGCTGGAGGTTATCTCACAGCTGGCCTTTTTGATGCCTGTTGTGTCCTCAAGGATTGTTGCTGAGAAGCTGGAATTGGGTTTTCCTTTACTTTTACAAACATTACCTTTGTTCCACTGGTGGAAGCGATGTTTGTAATGTCTTTAGTTCCAGTATAACCCAATCCTGTCTTGAGTGCTGCTGGACGCTGAACACTTATAATTTCGTCCATTGTTGTGGAAGCTTTGATTACCGTCACCATCTTCATAGTTAGCATCTCTTCAGATTTTCTCAACAATAAGATCTCAGCTGTCTTTCTTTCTGATTCAGCTGTGGTCTTTTCCAGATCTTCCAACAGCTGTTTCTTCTCATAGTAGAAGTCCTTTATCAGCTTATCTTGTTTCACTATTGTGTCCTTCAGTGAGGCAGTTTCTTCCTTGAGCTGTGTGACATCAGCTGCTTCTGATACTTCTTTAACTTTCAGTTCCACCTTCAGCTCGGCATTTTCACTCATCATGATGTAAAGGATCTCTTGAAGCTTCTTGAAATCATTCATAACTTTCTCTACTAAACTCCAATCAGGTAGCCCTGATTCTGAAACCTGTGTAGAGTGTTCATGTGATGGTAAGGGGTTAGATAGATTTTGAGTTCTTGATATTACCTCATCCTCATCGATTCCATCTGTCTGTCCCATGAAGCATGTATTCCATTCAGGTTTATCATGGGCCATCAATTCTTCTTCTTCTGAATCTGAAAATGGCATGTCATCCTCTATTTTGTTGCACTCCGACTCCTCGTCTGTGATGTAAGCTCTCATTTTGTCAGCTGCTTTAGCTTTCAGTTAGTCTTTTTCTTTCTTGAATAGCTTTGGATATTCTAGCCTGTAGTGCCCGGTTCCTTGCAGTTGAAGCAACCTTCATCTGTTCGTTTGTCAGTTGCCTTCTCATCAGCTGCTGCGTACTTGTCTCTATAAGTTCTTGCGAACTTCATGTATTTGCCCTTGCTGGTGTTGAATCTGTTGCAGTTTTTGACCAACATGGCTATCTCTTCAAGTAAATCTTCCTTGCTCATGTCCTTCTTGTCCTTCTTTGAGGACTCAGCTGACTGCATGTATGTGGATTTTTTAGAGTTAGCTCTGAACGCAATCTCCTTTGGCGCATATGTCAGCTCTCCATCATTTTGATTGCTTGAAGATTCTTTCATGGTAATCTTGAAGTTGTATTCGTTGGCTTTGAGCAGGGAGAATAATCTTTCAGTTGAAAGATCACCCAAGTCACTTCGACTTTGGTGTACCTCTAAGTGTTCCATTCAGCTGTGAGCGCTGAAAGGACTTTTAGGTTCTTTTCACGCTGGGTGTATTTCCCAGTTCTGATGGTTTCAATCTCCACCACGATATTTGAGAATCTGTCTAATCCAGCTTGCTTCCTCTCTTCTGAGGTATATTTATTCCTTGGCTTGGGAATGAACTGATACGTTGGTTGTCCATCATCTTGAGCAGGTACAAGCTCGTTTCCTTACTTGTAAATAAGAATGGGTCCT
The DNA here is from genome assembly GCA_031470985.1 of Agastache rugosa. Lineage (NCBI taxonomy): Eukaryota > Viridiplantae > Streptophyta > Magnoliopsida > Lamiales > Lamiaceae > Agastache > Agastache rugosa. Next base: position 22,905,772 of record CM062607.1, read on the forward strand.
TCTGTGATGACGTCCTACATCATATCATGATGCGCACACATAAAGCTTTTCGATCTGAACTTCCAGATTGCATAGTCATCAACCGAGAAGGTGGGAAGATTCCTGTTAAGATAAGAATCCATAGAGATATGCACAGTATGAAATAATATGAGTTTTTGAAAAAGAGGATCTGTTCAGATGACCACTGATAGTTTCAAGACAAATCTCTTGATTCAGAAACAGCGGTCTTTTGAACCACTGCTCTAATACCAATTGATGGTCCCTGAGCTGGGTCTTTGGTGTAGAGGGGGGTGAATACACCAAAGATAGACTTTTAGAAACTTTTTCACAAGTTTAAAACAGAGTACGTGAGCTCAGTTATGAATCCAGCTGAGAAAGGTCAGCTGGGCTAATAACTCAGCTGGCGGTGCGGAAGGTGGTGGTTTTAAAATTAGCTCGATTGCTTAGAAAAACTCAGCTTGAAAATATTATCTTTACGTTTTCAGTTTAATCAAGTTGTGCAATTTTCAGAAAAACACAACTGTCTTTGGAGATCAGCTGAGTATGCAGATTTGATAAAATGCAATGTGCCAATGAAGATAGTATAATAACTGAAAATATCGAGAAAGATAAGAACACGAGATTTTACGTGGTTCGGAGTAACACCTCCTACATCCACGACCAGATTCACTGGTAATTCACTACCACTTGGTTTCCCAAGCAACTTCACAACTCAAACCTGAGTTGTGTTCCAACAGTTTACGGGCACTGTCAAGCCTAACCATTCAGTTTGCGGGTACTGAAAAAAAACCTTACAATCTTACAGTTTACTGGTACTGTAAAAACCTATCCACTCGAATTACACACTTCGAGCATGCATAACCTTGACCTAACCTTTTCTGGGTAAAGAGGGGTTTGGTTTGGGGTTCTAACTGTGAACGAGTTCTTACAATGAAGAACTAAGAGTTAGATAAACTCGTTCAAAATCTAGGCTTTGGGATATACAATGATTTCTGCCTAGGAATCAGACGAAAAACTGGGCAGTTTCTGGACTAGAAACACTTTAAGATAAAGTGTTCTTTGAACTATTTAGAACTGCTAATGAGCTTTTGAAGGCTAGATAAATTCAGAGAATGAAAGCTTATAGACAGTTTTTCGTCTCTGATCTTGAGGTTGAAGACGGGTATTTATAGGTAGATATTCAAGACTAGCTGTTGGAGGAGCCGTTTGAATCTTACCTACTCTTCTTAAATTCACAATCTGCCGTTGGGCGTTTCTGCACCTGTCTTCATCAGTGTAACATCCAAGGTTCTGAATTCTGGGATGCTGATTTGGCAATCCCTCATTGGTCGAGATAGATTGTTCTCTTCTGACACCGGGATTTGTCTTCAAGCTGTCTTAAGAGTCTTGGAGCTAAATCTGATATTCTGACTTGAACTGGTGCTTTCAGAGTTATCACTCATTTGTTCTATATAGCTGGATCAATTGTTTCTTGAACTTAGCTCGATTAAACTTCAGCTTGATCCTGTTCTGCCTTGAACTCAGCTCAATTAATCTTCAGCTTGATCCTACTCTGTCTTGAACTCAGCTCAGTTGGAAAACTCAGCTGATAGTTGACTCCAACTGTTAACATAGCTGGATCTTCTGCTGAGCATCTGCTGTCTTCAGCTTCCTGAACCTGTAAACTTAGAAAATCTAGAGCTCAAACAGGCGAGCTGGAAAACACTACTTAGGTTGATGCGATCAACTACTAGGTTGAAGTCAGTTGGGTTTTGGTATTAAATGAAAACTTTATAATTTTCCCAACAGAGAGTGACGCCGTTGATAGCCGCCACCTAAGGGTCCAAACTTAAACAACTCAAAACAATAAAAAAGTCCAAAATAAGCAAACAACGTAAATATAAAAATAGCTCAAACTTTGGGCTGGAACACACGATCGAACGAATCCATGAACGTGACAGCATGAGTGTCGACATCACTTAGGTCAGTTTAGAATAAACCTAGAATGTGACCGGCTTCTCCCAAATCCTTCATATCAAACTGTTTGGATAACCATTCCCTTATGTCCGACAATACTTTCACATTGTTGCCAATGAGAAGAATAGCATCAACATAAAGTACAAGAAATGCCAAAACGCTTCCGTTGCACTTTGAATACACACAATTTTCAGACTCACATTTAGCGAATCCGTATGAACGGATAACCTCGTCAAAACGATGGTTCTAAGACCTTGATGCGTGCTTCAATCCATAAATGGATTTCTTGAGCTTGCAAATCAAGTGTTCTTGACCTTTCTTCACATAACCCTCTGGTTGGCGCATATAGATGGTTTCCTCAAGATATCCATTAAGGAAAGAAGTCTTGACATCCATTTGCCATATCTCCAGATCTAGATGTGCAGCTATAGCTAAGAGAATACGGATAGACTTAAGCATAGCAACAGGCGAATAGGTTTCAGAGTAATCTATGCCCTCAACTTGGGTATAACCCTTTGCCATATGCCATGCTTTGAAGGCGCTAACCTTCTCTTCCGGTCCTCTCTTTCGCTTATAGACCCACTTACATCCAATGACTTCATAACCATCGGGTGGCTCTACTAGCTCCCACACTTCATTGTATTCCATGGAATCCATTTCTGAATCCATTGCAATGCACTAAAATTCAGCATCGTTATCCTGGAGTGCTTGTGAGTACGTTAGAGGATCAACTACGTTATCGTTTGAGACCAAATCCGAATATTCTCAAAGGAATCAGACTTACGACGCATCAAATAAACGTATCCATACTTCGAATAATCATCAATGAATGTGATGAAGTACTCGAAGCCACCCTTAGCTTGAGTTGATATTGGACCACATACATCGCTTTGAATCAACTTTAACAAATCATTAGCTCTATTCCCCTTTGCCTTAAAGGCCCTTTTAGTCATTTTACCTTCCAAGCAAGATTCACAGACATTGTATGGCTCCACATGGAGTTTATCCAAAGAACCATCTACAACAAGTCTTTGAATTCGCTTAAGGTTGATATGACCTAACCTTAGATGCCAAAGATAAGTATGATTCATTTTAGAAGATTCTTTTCTCTCTCTTGATTTAGTAGATGTGTTAAGAGATTCATAAGTTGCAGTATGTACAGAAGTATTAATCGCATAAAGATTATTCACCAATGAACCATAGCAAATAACTTTATTATTTCTAGAAATAACAACGTCTTTACCAAAGGAAACCAAATATCCATCCAAGAATAACTTGCGAATAGAAATTAAATTCCTTTTAAAGCTAGGAACATAAAGAACATTCTTTAAAATTAAAAAAACTATCTAGAAAAAAATGAATGCACGTCTCCCACTGCAACGGCCACCACTCTCGTAGCATTTTCCATGGCAACCTCAATCTCTCCCGCACTAAGGGTTCGAGTTACCTTGAACCCCTGCAAGTCAAAACAAACATGGTCAGTAGCACCAGTATCTACAATCCAAGAATTGTTAGACCAAGCCGCTAAACAAGTTTCAACTACTAGTGCTTGAGACATACCTTGACCATTTTCTCTTAGAGGACAAGCTGCCTTCTAATGCCCTTTCTGACAGCATTTGTAACACTTTTCTTTCCCAACATTCTTCTTCTTCTTATTCCAATTTTTAAACTTAGAAGATGAAGAAGTTGAAGCACTAGATAATGCTTGAGGATTGGCCTTGAAAAGTGCCTCCGCTGCTTGCAGTTCACCGAGCAATTCCGCCATAGTATAAACTTTGCCGTTCATATTATAGTTCTAGCGAAATGGCTCAAAACTCTTGGGCAGTGAACCTAGAATGATATCGACTTGCATTTCCGCATCAATTTCACCTCCTAGAACCTTAACAATATTTAAGTGACCCATCATCTTTAGAACGTGCTCGCGCACAGATGATCCTTCGACCATTTTCATGGTCATCAAGTCCTTCATAACACTTTGCCTAGCAGCACGATCCTGGTGTCCGAACAAACTTGTGAGATTCTCAAGAATCTCGAAGGCCGTGGTCATGGACTAATGCTGGTGCTGCATTATGTTGGACATAGAGGCCAACATATAGCACCGCGCCATCTCATCCGCTCTTTTCCAGTTTCAGTAAGCTTCCTTTTGTTCGACTGTAGAGTCTTCTGTAGGCTCAACAGTGCAGTCCTCATCGAATATAAATTTTGTTTCATAGGCAGTCTGGACAATATCGAAGTTACGTTTCCAATCAATAAAATTCGGACCCTCGAGTTTGTTTTCTTTGGAGAATAGAAGCAAGTGGTTTGAATGCCATAGTGAAAAACTAAGAATAAAACACGCAAACATGCAAATTTGTCACATACTTTTGAAATATAATATATTGCAAAAACCTTAAAACAATATAATATTTCCCCCAACACCTTAAAATTATATAATTAAGCCACGATAGTGTGAACGTTTAAAAATATAAATTTTTAGTAGGTTTTTACGCCTTTTATACCTAGCCAATCTTCAACCTTATGGCTAAATAAAATTAATAGTTGGTACTTTTATTCTTACAAATTGTACTTTTATTCTACTTTACACTACCCCTACAAATTATACCTTTTTTCCACTTAACAGTTTTATTGAAACGCGTGTCCAGCATACAATGAGACTCTTTTTCATGGACGGAAAAAGTATAATATAAAGTAATTGAACTTTATTTATATATTAAAATGTGAATAAATATATAAATCATGTGACAAATAATATTCTCATAAAACAGGAAATAATAGTTAAAGTCAAATACTCAAAGTACCTACTATAAAAAGTATGCTTTTAGTATACAAATGTAATGACCTGGCTTCTGGACTGACGGCTGGCCCCACAAACTATCACGAGTCTTTTCTAGCGTGCTTTGTCCTCATTCACACGCTTCCTAAGAAAACTTTCCATGAGGTCACCCATCATAGAATTGCTCCAGGCCAAGCACGCTTAACCTTGGAGTTCTTCCACAATGAACCCCAGAAAAGAAGATGCATCTTGATGGTATGAGTAGCTCAATTAATTCCTTTAAGCTCTCCTCGAATATGCCGTCCCATTCCAACATATTCTCGAAATTCCTCTCATTCGTGTGTGTTTCGGTTTGTTCCTGCCCCCTCTGCTTTGAAGTCTTATCGGAGCCGCTCCTTGTCCGTGGCTCTACACCGGCGATCATTCCGTACTTCTGTCCCGGGCATCACAAGCCCACTAGCTTCCGCTTGGTTTGTCCCCAAACGATACCGTACTGGGAGAGATTCGGCTCTGATACCATTTATAACGACCCGACTTCTGGACTGACGGCTGGCCCCACAAACCATCACGAGTCCTTTCTAGCGTGCTTTGTCCTCACTCACACGCTTCCTAAGAAAATTTCTGAGGCGGTCACCCATCATAGAATTGCTCCAGGCCAAGCATGCTTAACCTTAGAGTTCTTCCACAATGAGCCCCAGAAAAGAAGATGTATCTTGATGGTATGAGTAGCTCAATCAATTCCTTTAAGCTCTCCTCTAATATGTAGTCCCATTCCGACATATTCTCGAAATTCCTCTCATTCGGGTGTATTTTAATTCGTTCCTGCCCCTTCCATTTTGAAGTCTTATGGGAGCCGCTCTTTGTCCGTGTCTCTGCACCGGCGATCACTCCGTACTTCTGCCCCGGACGTCACAACAAATCTAACACTTAGACCATGTTTGTTAGAGAGACCAGGCATACCACCCAACCAAATATCTTTTTGTGATTTATCAATGATCATCCCAACCATAACATTATATATTTTTAATTTGCATTATTTTTTATTAATAATATAATTATTTGTAATAAGGTAATTAAACTAGTCTGAAATTGGGAATAATATTCTTGGAAGGATCGAAATTTTGAGATGAATTGAAATTTTGGTAATTGAACTATTCTCATTATCCATAGTAAAAAAATAGAGAATAAAGAAAGATAATGAAGAAAGTAGAGAGATAAATTGAAGGTTTTATATGAGAAAGAAGAGATTTTTTGTGTGTGTAAAAATATAGAAAATTTGGTCTCTATTTCTAGAGTATGAAAAATTATGAATTTTGGTATAATTAATTTTTTAAATATAATATATAAAAAATATAATGCTTTTATCTAAATATCCAAAAACAATCTCATGGACCAATGGAATGAAGACAATCGTTTCCATCCCATTGGGTATGAGACCACAAGGTCTCATTGCCTTGGACGTTCGAATGTGGATTGGCCAGAGACCATTCAAATTGGTGACATTGCAATCTCACCGTATAAGACAAAATTTTAAGGGTGGGTTTGCTTTTTGATAAATCTGTACATTTAAATGGATGGAGAAGAAAAAATCTCATCTTTCAAATATTTTCTTTCTTATTCATCCTTCATTAAATTTGTCATTTCTGTCATATCTTATGCCTCCCTTCTACTTCCAAAAACAGAATGAAGGATGGATAAGAAAGAAATGATTTAAAGGGTGATTTTTTTTCTTATCCCTTTATTTAGATGAATAAATTTACCAAAAAGACAACAAATCAAAATTCCTTTCGTTTTCTTGACATTAGTCGGCTATTAGTTTTTTGAATCAAGTGAGTGTCAAATGACATGCTTTTTAAAGGGTTCCACTTAATTATATGTAGATAATTATATATATATATAGTGTGAATCTGGTGAGAACCAACCCTTATATAAGAAATAAGAACTAATTTTGACCATTCATTTGAAAAGAATGTGTGGCTAGAATTAAATCTAAAAAATAAACATGGATTAAAAAAAGTAATTTCCAGCACCTCTCTCTCCTTCTCGTTCAAACACCTCTCTCGTTCTCTCTCTCTCTCTCCCCCTCACTCTTTCATCTTTCTCTTCATCACCTCCACCAATCTCCATAAACGCTGCCACTGCCACCGTCAGACAACACCGTCGCCACCATCGATTGGACACCACCATGAATGAAATGGAATAATTAGGTGCAGTATTAGATAGTAGATATCCTCTTCTCCTTCCTCTCTTTTTAGTTTTCTTCTTCCATAGCCCACTCTCGCGTCAAACTCTCTGTCTGTCTTTTAATTCTCTGTCTCGAAAACTCTTTCTTTCTCTCTAAGTATCTTAATTGTTCCATCTTCTCTCTTTATCTAATTAATGTCGGCCGACAAAATGATAGAATGAAGGGAAGAAGACATTTTGTTGTTGCCAATTAAAAGATGAAAAACTAGGGGCAATGTGGTTGATTTAGAGTTAAAAGTTTTTATAGGCCACTAACTTAGGGTGACTTACAAATATAGGCCATAATTTTTCGGGCTTACGAAATAAGGACAATGGGTTTTTTTGAATTGCAAAAATAGGACACAAAGTTTAAAAAATTGCAAATTAAAAGCCCGAAGTCATCAATACTCACTTGCTTTGGAGCAAACTTTGAATACACATCTAAGATAAAATAAATTAAAAATACTCAAGGTTATTATTCTGCTCTAACATTATGCTTTACGATCCACACTTTCAAAATGGTATCAGAGCCCTAGGTTTATCTGGGAATTATATTTTATTTATTACTATAAGTATTATCCTAACGGAGGAGACATCAAGAAAAAACATGGTTCCGGACGATTGTCCGAGATGTGAATGTTACAGGAACTATCTCCATGATTTGGAGATACAAAAAACAAGAACCCTGAGTGCTATTGCACACTGGAAAATGGAGTTTCACTCCGCAACAAGTAAAGTTGATTGCGAAGCAATTATCTCTTGCCACCAAGAGATCAGGAGAGAAAGCCTCATTGAAGATTTGAGGTATCTCCAACTAAAAGTGGAGGATACAATGAGAGAAAACCATCAGAACCATACTGACTGATGGATCCTGAAGAATGTCCAGAGTGTGGACATCACCAGAAACTTCTCCAAATCTTGGAAAAAAGAAGAACGAGATACCAGAGTGTTCTAACACACTGGAGAAGGAAGTTGGACCTCCTGAGCCAACAAAGCAAGGAGGAAGAATTAATTGATTCTTGTTCCCAAGAAATCAAAAGAAAAGAAAACCTCCTCCATAGTTGTATCTACCTTGAATGGGAGATAGAACATGCCATAAAAAGGGACCATTGGATCCATATGGGAATAAATTGGAATCAGATCTGATGGAACAAAAGAAAGATAAAGGAGTATCCTCTACTCTTTTATATCAAGAGATTAATCCAGATTCCTCCAAATTTTCGATGGATCTGAGATAAGTGCAGAAGACGGTACAACATTATGGCGACAGCTTATATGGTGTACCAAAGAATCTCTACGGGATTGAAACGAAGCATGAGGAAATCTACAACATCCTGAAGAATATTCGTGTCCGGATCGAGAAACTAGAACAACAACCTCGTTCTAGCCAAAGAAGGAATCCTTTTGCCAATGAACCCACTTACCCGTTACCAGTGGGAGAAGCCAAGAAGGATCCAAAGATAGAAACATTGACAAGAATGATTCGAGGAGAAAAAAGATGAGTACTCTCGAGAGAGTCAATCTTGATGACCTCCAAGAATTAGCAGAATCTTTTGCTAATCTTGCGGTAGTCGATCTGAAGATGAATCAGAACGACCAACAAGTTATAATGGCCCACAATCCACAACCGGTAAATTAATTACCACCAGGAGCCATTATTGGAAATCCACAGGATTTTCAGACCGGAGCCAGATTTGATCATCATACACCAAATGATGCATACATGGCAGAAAGAAGGACTAGGGCAAGGCGGCCACAACCAAGAATGCAGGATACCCCTATTGGTAAAGCCACCTTGGATCTAATCCATCCATATGGGGTTATGCTCGATCTTGACGAAGTTAATTTTAAAGATCGAGAATCTGTAATCGACGAGTGGACGTCAGCAATGAGAATTGCAGCAGCAACTCTCGATTTGAACAAGAAAGGATTTATAAAAATCCTAGAAATGAGTATTGCAGGAGTCGTGAAGATAGCTTGGGAGGGCATGTCTCTTGAAGTTAAGAACGCATGCTTCGAAAGCGAATCCTTCACCGAACATGTCAGAAAATGGCTGTTATTATTTAAGTCATTTTCTGGGAGAAGGATATTTTGAAGGTTTTGATGAAGAAAAAAGAAAGAAATACTTGATGGCATTGTACAATCTAAGACTCGCAGTCTTGGATCAACAATCGCTTAACAAGTTTCTATAGTTTTTTTCTCTTTATCAACATCAATCAAAAGCTGATGATAAAGTAGCACTAGAAATTTTCTTTCTAAAATTTCCAAGTCCATGGAAGGAAATGCTGATTCGAGATTACGAACTAGGAGATCCTGAAAATATCGCAAGAAGGATATTTTATCCCTAGTAGGGAACACCTTTGTGGGGAAAATTATAAAGTTTTGATTTAATACCAAAACCCAACTGTTCTCCAACCGAGTAGATGATCGCATCAACCTAAGTAGTATTTTCCAGCTCGCCTGTTTGAACTCTAGATTTTCTAAGTTTATAGGTTCAGGAAGCGGAAGACAGCAGAAGCTCAAGACAACAGAAGATCCAGCTGTGTTCACAACAAGAGTCAACTATCAGCTAAGTTTTCCAGCTGAGCTGAGCTCAAATTAGAGCATGATCAAACTAAAGATTAATCGAGCTGAGTTCAAGACACAACTCATCCAGCTGTACAGAACAAAGGGAACTAACTCTGAAGACGTCACTTCAAGTCAGTTTACCCAATCCAGCTCCAAAGGCAAAGATCCCGGTAACAGAGGAAGTCAACATACCTCGACCAATGAGGGATTGCCAAATCAGCATCGTAGACTTCAGAACTTAGGATGTGACACTGATAAAGACATGTGCAGAAATGCCCAACGGCAGTTTATGAATTTAAGAAGAGTAGGTGAGATTCAAACGGCTCCTCCAACGGCTAGTCTTGAATCTCTACCTATAAATACCCGTCTTCAACCTCAGGATCAAGAACGAAAAACCCTATACAAGCTTTCATTTTCTGAATTCATCAAGCCTTCAAAAGCTCATTAGCAGTTCTAAATAGTTCAAAGAACACTTTATCTTAAAGTGTTTCTAGTCCAGAAACTGCCCAGTTTTTCATCTGATTCCTAGGCATAAATCATTGTATATCTTAAGCCTAGATCTTGAACGAGTTCATCTAACTCTAAATTCTTCATTGTAAGAACTTGTTCATAGTTGGAACCCCAAACCAAACCCCTCTTTACCCAGAAAGGTTAGGTCAAGGTTACGCTTGCTTGAAGCGCGAAATTCAAGTGGTTGTAAGGTTTTTTCAGTACCCGCAAACTGAAAGGTTTAGGCTTGACAGTGCCTGTAAACTGTTGAAGTTCTTCATTGTAAGAACTCGTTCATAGTTGGAACCCCAAACCAAACCCCTCTTTACCCAGAAAGGTTAGGTCAAGGTTACGCTTGCTTGAAGCGCGAAATTCAAGTGGCTGTAAGGTTTTTTCAGTACCCGCAAACTGAAAAGTTTAGGCTTGACAGTGCCCGTAAATTGTTGGAACACAGCTCGGGTTAGAGTTGTGAAGTTGCTTGGTACTTGGAAACCAAGTGGTAGTGAATTACCAGTGAATCTGGTTGTGGACGTAGGAGGTGTTACTCCGAACCACGTAAAATCTCGTGTTATTTTCTTTCTCGTTATTTTCAGTTATTGTACTAACTCCATTAGCACATTGTATCTTTATAAAATCTGCATACTCAGCTGATTTCCATAGAAAGCTGTGTGTTTTCAGAAACGTGCACAACTTGATTAAGCTGAAAACGTAAAGATAATATTTTCAAGCTGAGTTTTTCTAAGCAACCGAGCTAAGTTTTAAAACCACCACTTTCTGCACCGTCAGCTGAGTTATTAGCCCAGCTGACCTTCCTCAGCTGGATTCATAACTGAGCTCACGCACTCTGTTTTAAACAGATTAAAAAGTTTTAAAAAATCTATCTTTGGTATATTCACCCCCTCTTTACACCAAATACCCAGCTCAGGGACCATCAACCTTATTAATTGTATTAGAAATGCTAAGGTAATATTTTCTAAGTTTGATTGCAAGTCAGGTTTCTACCAGATTCGCATGGAGAAAAGTAGTAAGAAGTTTACAGCCTTCTCTACTCCACAAGGGCATAATGTTTGGATCGTGATGCCAATGGGGTTAGCTAATGCGCCTCAAATATTTCACAGAAAGATGGATAATCTGTTTAAAGATTATTTTTCTTTCATGTTCATCTATATTGATGATATTTTAATTGCATAAAAAAATATGGAAGAACATATCAGACATCTTGAAATCTTTGCAGAGGTTTGTTACAATGAAGGTTTAGTATTGTCTGAAAAGAAGGCAGTCGTTGCAACTCGGAAGATGGAATTTCTAGGTATCAAGAGTGATGAAGCACGAATTATTCTACAAGACCATATTGTTTAGAAGGTCCAGAATTTTCCTGATGATCTTAAAGAAAAGAAACAACTTCAGAGCTTTTTGGGAGTTGTTAATTTTGCAGGATCATTCATTAAGAATCTCACAAAACATAGAAAGGTTTTCAGTTCATTACTGAAAAAGGATGTTCCGTTCATCTGGACAGAAGAACATCGACAAGGAATGAAAGAGTTAAAAGAGGTTTGCAGAAATCTCCCAAAACTCTCGATACCTCAGGACAAAGTCGACTTGGTCCTGTATACAGATGCAAGTGATTATTGGTGGGCAGCAGTCTTGACCAAGATCACTCCTTATGGAGAAGAACCATGCAGATATTGTAGTGGTTTATTCTCAGAAGATGAAGCTGTGCGGTAGCACATCAATGAGAAAGAATTCTTTGTAGTTCGAAAGGCGTTTAAGAAATGGCCTTTATTTTATTAGCAAAGAAATTTACTTTGAAATTCGATAACACATAGGTTAAGGCTTTCTTAAGAAACAAGATAGAATCTAAGCCCGAAAAGGCTAGATTAATTAGATGGCAAGCTGAATGTCAGTATTATATTTTTGATATTGTCATTGTGAAATCTCACGAAATTGTTCTTGCAAATTTCTTAACAAGAGATGGAGCCAACTGATGTGAACTCCATTCTACTGGTCCAAAGGCATCTCAGAGAAAATATGGGAATGTTAACGGGAGAGTGGGACGAGTGCGTTCTGAATGCTGAACAAGCAGGAAGATTGCAGACTCTCGACAAGACGAAAGTCACCGAGAGAATACGAGCTTGCATACGGTCTCAGGGTCAATTCTGGGCTGGATGCCAAACACCAATCCTTCGGGTGGCCAAAGATTCTTTGGTGAAAGAAGAGTTTCAAGTATATGGCTCTAAACCTGTAGCAGAGGATTCGAATACCTCTTGCCCGAGTTCTAAGGTGGTGGTCTCTTCGGAACCATTGCCCCAAGAAAAAGATGATATTCAGGGGTTACACTCTGAATCATCATGTCAACCCAGTACCTCTGGGATAAAAGAGAGATAGATTAATCTTAGGCCAATGACTGACACTTCTAAGGTCAATACTGATAAGATTGAAATTTATTCTTCTTGGCAAATTTATCAAGCTAACTGAGAGAAGCTCCATACAAGGACAGGGATCAACCCAGAAAAAATAAGGATTGATGTTTCGGGGAAGTATCCTCGAGTGTGGATAATGCCAAACTCAGATCCACACGATGTCAAGAGATAGTATGAATTCGGGGCACTCGCCTCAGTTTATACAACATCAACATCATTCACCGAAATCAAGAATCTACCTAAGTCGATTCAAGAAGCGGTATATGATACCTGGGCTAATAATCTACAACTTAGCCGAGGTGATATTTTGGAGCTGTATTTCATCAGTGCGGCCCCAGAACCAGCAGGAAAAGGTAACCATGAAGCCTTCCACTACATTAGGCTTCGGAGACCGGATGGACGCGCCCTCGAAAAAATCAAGGCGCCCACAGAAAAAGAGACGACGCTAGTCTCTACATTACCAAAAGACCTCATCTCGACCAAAAGAGCATGGGGATTATGGGTCTGTCTCACAGAGATGGACAAAGTCAAGTTTTCGTTTAAATTCTTTCAGAATTTGATAAATGGATCATTCCTGTTAAATACTATGACAGAAAAATTAACAAGATTTGCAGAGGAGGCTTTCAAAGGAAAGATGACTTTGCTTTGGGAAACAAGATTACGACGAGCAAAGAAACTCATCGCAAATACTGCAATATGGCTCACTTTGGGCACTGGTCTGAGCGTATTTGTCCAGACTGTCAGAACAAGAAGGAGCCAGAGTTCGGAAAAGGCTTCTTGCCCAGAATGGGAAAAGAAAAGGCTGGGTCCAACGAGCACAAGGTGCCAAAAGCAAGGACGCCCAGGGCCCTGGGAAAAAAGTAGATTCCCGACACGAGCTGGTGGAGTCATGTGACTCTGAGCTGGAAGACCATCCACTAAAAAGAAAACGACAACAATGGGTGGATGAATAGGAATTACCTACTAAGGGACAGATGGGTAAAGCAACAGGAAGACCACTACCATTTAAAAAAAGTGGTTCATTGGTCACGAGAAAGGGACCTCACACCGAAAATTGGTTGTCCGTATCCAATAATGGAAGATAATGGAGGACCCGATCTACGTGAAAGCAAGCTGGCCAAGGATGGAGTATCCAAGGCAATTATGGAAGGAAGAGAGGTCACTCCAGACCTCTATATAAACCAGAAGTGAAAAGAGCATTGATCATCGAAAAATCTACACAACATCTTCTCTGCTCTCTCCAAAAATAAAATTATCATAGTTCTTGGTTTTAGCATTCCTATCTTTAGTTTTATGTATTTCAATCCCGCTACCATAGGTAGCTAAACAAGTTTGTCTCCTCCCTAAATGAGATATACCTATGTTGTAATAAATTTTATATAATTCCTAAATAAAGTTCGGGCTTTTTGTCCATCCCTTCCAGTGTCTAAATTTTCTCTGTGTACCAACTAAAATACCCTACGCCTCGGGTAGGAAACAATTGAAGGTTGTGCTGAGTGCTGCTGAAGGAGTCTGCATCTGAAAACCATCGGTTGCGATCGTGTGGTTGGACGTGGTCCCTAAAACTTCCGGCGGATATTTACCCGACAACATTACGGTCAAAAGGTATGAAGTTGGTATACTTAGAATTTTTATACGGAAGTGTGATGGACCTGATTGTATTTTATGAATTATCTCCAAATTGAAAAATGGATCAAAATTTGAAGAAAACGGTAAACTTGGGTATTTTCTATCGATTTTAACTTGGATGTGTAATCTATCTATGAATGGGCTTTGTGAGTATTCCTTTTTCACTGTTCGGACCGAAATATGGCCTGCAAATGCAACTTTTTAAACTTACTGGCCTACTTTTCCCGGCCCGCAAATATTTTGGACTATTATCGAAAAGAGGTAAAGTTGGTGGCCTAAAGGAATTTTGAACTCGGTTGATTTGGGATTCATACATTTTTTTTTGAGAACGTGATTCATTCATCTTGTGTGGTGAAAATGTAATATACGTTTGTATATATTTATATAACACATGCTTCATTTGTTTCTTTCTTTGCTTTTTTATTGTAGCGCCGATAGTCTCACCAATTCTAATTTTCATCTATTTTCTTTCTTTCATTGCCATTAAAATAATTGAGATTTTTGAATAAAATTAGAGATTTTCATGTTGGTATAATGTTGTGTTTTAGATGCAAAAATCAGAGATACAAAGATTTTGTTGTTGGTATAGTAATTCATAGTGAATGGTACTAATTAAATCGAATGCATCTTATAAGGTCATCTAGTGCATCAACTTTGCAAATAATGTAATGCATAAATGTAAATAATGTAATGCACAAATATCATATACGTAATGCATTAATTGTGGTGATAGATCTTTTGTGCATTTACAGTTTTATATTGATGCGTCACGTAAATCGTGTTAATGCATCTTAAAATTGTGACAATAACATCAAGTAATAAATACAAATATGATATACGTAATGCATAATTAATTGTGATATCATATACGAATACAAATACGATATACGTATTGCATAAATGAATTATACTACCGAAGAAAAAATACATAGTGTAATGCATACATCTAATGCAAAATAAAAATATAATTAATGATACCACATGTAAAACAATACTCAATGTAAATGCATAAATTTAAACAGTGTAATGCACAAACATTATATATGTAATGTATTAATTGTGGTAATTTATCTTTCACTATTATGTGCATTTAAAGTTTCATATTAATGCATCACGTAAATCGTATTAATGCATCATAAAATTATACTCAAAATATAAATTAATAAATACGAATATGATATACATAATGTTTTAATTGTATAAGTACACACTTTATAAAATGTGCTTTTTTTTTATAAACAGTGTAAAAAAATATTATTTGTTACACATTGATAAAAAAATAATTGATGCATCAGTAATGTGATATTGATGCATTACTTTACACTAATTAATGCATCACTTTACACTATTTTATGCATTTCGTTTTATAAACTGGACAAAATAGCAAAAATTACCATAGTAGCCTTACTTAAGTAAAAAAAAGCGAGATTGACCAACTAAAGCGGGTTTGACCGATTACTTATGAGATTAAATCGTATCCATAGATCTTAGAGGATGGATGGTTTGGACTGGTTCCTAGTTCTCACATAAATAGGAGTTTCTATTTGATTCTCTCCATCTATATATATATGTGTGTGTGTGTGTGGATCTGGTAAGAACCACTTCTTATATGAGAAATATGAACTAATCCTAACCATTCATTTTCAATTAATGTGTGACTAGAATTAAATCTAATGATTTGACATGGATTTAAAAAGAATGGGTGGAGGGTTATTTTGGAAAAAAAAATGGTAGCAACCATTCCTCTTTCTCGCTCATCTATTGTAGGATCGATTTATGTCTCCCTCATCTTTCTTTTTCTCTTCACCACTACCATCCACCCACCATCACCGTTGTTGCCACCTCCACCGCCAGCCACCACCGTTGTTGCTCTCTCTCTGATCTGCAATATTTTGTTGTTACAGAGAAACCACCAATCCACCACCACTACCCTCACCATTACCACTGCCGGTCATTTCCCGTATAAGTTTGGGCATTTTTTGCTATCAGTATATAAATTAATTTAATTTGAATGCTCATTTCGATTTCTTGTTTGGGTTTCTTTATGGTGTGTGTCTGTGTGTTAGTGTGCAATATTTCTGGAGTAAAGATCTAAATGGCTAGGGTGTATCGTCTCTGTGATAAGAGTTTTCCATTAAAAATCATTAAATGTTAGTAAAATTTTGATTGCATGAATATATTGCTTCGAATTTTTCTCAGCAATAGTCATTTGTTTACTTTCTTATTCTTCTCTCTCTCTCCTCCTGCGATTTGTAACACATTGTTATTGTAGAGAATGGTCGTCTTACTTATATCATCACCGACGTTGCTACTATCAACTTCATCGACATGGGAGTGGAAGATATCATTGATCTTGACGAAGGTGGTGCATTACGTGCTCAGAGTTGATGCATCTACTAATGTTATTTATTGCATTATTTTTGTATACATAATGCATCAAAATTTGTAGCTTAAATCTTCATTTGAAAATACACAATGTAATGCATAAATATAAACAATGTAATGCACAAACTCCATAAACATAATGCATTAATTGTGGTATTGAGTATTTTATACATTTTTAGATGCATATTGATGTATCACGTAAATTGTGTTAATGTATCATAAAATCGTCTTACCATAATTTTAAAGGTGTGGTACCATTCGTCAAACTCTGAAATACATTTATTATTTGTTGTTTTTTTCTATAAGATACTGCATACATCGGGGCTACTGAGAATACGATCAGCTAGCTAGGAGGAAGACGAATGCAGTCGGAGTAAGAATATATTTATATATATATATATGATGCATTAATGTATCAAACTTATAAGATGTAATGCATAAATCTAAATAATGTAATGCACAAATACCACATACGTAATGCATTAATTGGAGTAATGAGTTTTTTTTTCAATTATGTGCATTTACAGTTTCATATTCATGCATCACCTAAATCGTGTTAATGCATCGTAAATTTATACACATAACATCAAGTGACAAATATGGATACGAATATGATATACATAATATTGGGAAAATTAATAGAGTTTTGATTTGATACCAAAACCCAGCTGACCCCAACCGAGTACATGATTGCGCAAGCCCAAATGTTTCTCCAGCTCGCCTGTTTGAGCTTATAGAGTTTCTAAGTTTACAGGTAGAGTCGTTGAAGACAGCAGAAGATATAGCAGAAGACACAGCTAAGCAGACAACTAAGGAATTCAGCAGAGCAGACTCAACAGAGCATACCAAGGAGAGTCAAAGACCCAGCAGTATCAAGACCCAGCTCAATGATAGAAACCCAGCTCAAAATCAAAGACCCAGCTCAGTGTAAAGGACCCAGCTTAGTGTCGATGACACAGCTCAGGTCTAAGACAGCTCAGGTCAGTGACACAGCTCAGGTTGAAGACACAACTCAGGTTAATAATACAGCTCAGGTCTATGACAGCTCAGAGTCGAGACGCAACAGAGTCCAAGACGCTGAAGACACGGCAGAGATGCTTAGCAGCTCAAAGACGAAGACCTTCTTCAAGACAAGATCCCGAGGTCAGAAGATCTTATCTGAGCAGTCAAATCAAAGAAGAAAATAGCTTCTGCAGATGCAAACCTACTTTGTAGCTGAAAGGCAGAAGTCAATAAAAATAGGTAAGATTCAAACGGCTCTCTTCCAACGGCTAGTTTAAATCTCCACCTATATATATCTCCTCCTCGATTGAAGAAAAAAGAAAGTGAGACGACTGAAGAAATAAAAGAGCAAACAGAAAATGAACAACGATCTTCAAAGCCAATCTCTCAAGAACACCCAGCCAGTCAGCTGTGTTATTAGTTGTTCACATATTCAGTTATTAGTTGTTCACATATTCAGTCATAGGCAGATAGGATCAGAATATAAATATCTTAAGCCTAGTTTGAACGAGTTCATCACACTCCTTGTTATTCATTGTGAGAACTCGTTCATAGTTGGAAAACCCATACCCAAACCCAAACCCAGAAAAGGTTAGGTTAAGGTACACGTGCTCGAAGCGTGTAATTCGAGTGGTTAGGTTTTTATAGTACACGGAAAACTGTAAGTCAGGTTCTTCAGTACCCCTAAACTGAAGAGGCTTCAGCTGTGCCTGTAAACAGTTGGTTATGTGGAAACCTGTATCCAGCTCGAGGAACTGAGCTGCAACGCTTGCTGACTGCGCGTAAAGTCAGTAGTATCATTTGTGGATTACCAGATGGTTTTCTGGTCGTGGACGTAGGAGGTATTACTCCGAACCACGTTAAATTGCTTTGTTCTTTACTGCTTTATTTATGCATTCAGCTAAGCTTTCATAAGCACATTTCAAGTTACATAAAACTGACTAAGAGAAAAGAGAAACAGAGTTTTACAATATATTTGATGCAACAGACGAACTTTCCAAAACCCATGCACCACATTCCACACACAGCCAGCTGTGTCGATCAAGCTGTCTTCCTGCTGGATCGAACACAACCAGCTCACTCAAAAGAGTTTTAATTGGAAAACTTTTTTTAAACCTTGGTGTATTCACCCCCCCTCTACACCAAGGTATCCATCTTGGGACTAACAATTGGTATCAGAGCAGTGGTTCAAAAGATCACTGTATCTGTGTCAAGTCAGCCTCTTTGCTGATAGTGGTCACCTGAACAGATCATTCAAAGTTTAAATTTTTTTTAAATTATTATATTGCATACTGTCATGAAATCTCTCTTGTGCAGGAATCTTCCGACAATCATCAACAGAGATTATCAGATCAGGAAGTTCCGACTCAAAAGCTTTCTGAGTGCGCGTCACGACATGATATGGGATGTCATTACTAACGGACCCATCATCTTCATGAAGTCAGAAAGAGAAGCAGAAACCATACCTGGAGCTGACTGCCAAGACAAAAGAGACATCCTTCAGAGCTCAATCAAGAAGATCAGCTCAATCAGCTCAGCTTGGAAGGACCAACAATGAGTACAGAAATATGAACAAAGAAGAATTGCACGAAGAAGTTGCCATGCTTGTATGGAATATTAATAGGCTGGACACAACAAGGAAAGGTACAAGAAGATCGTGAAGGTTCATCACAACAAGCAACTCTACCCAGAAAGAAACCCAGCTGAATCATCCTCCCGGAGAAAGGATAAAGGGTTTGAATCGAGCGAAGTGGATAATGATCAAATCTCCTTCTCCGACTCAGATAAGGATGATCTCTTTGATTAAGATGTCTGGAACATCTTGCTGAATCAACCATCGAAGAAAATGAAGAAACCCAGCTAGCTGACTGGGACCAGATGATGAAATAAAGATAGCTGGATACAAAACTAAAAACTCAGTCAGTCACACTGCTGAGTACATTGGTCTCAAGAAAAGAATCGAGAAGTAGCAGATGAATTAGCTGGATTTGAGACAGTTGTCCACCTGCTATACAAACGGAGATCTCGTCAAAGAAATGAGCCATTATTGAAAATCTACTCAAAGAGAAGTAGGAAGCAGCTGAGAAAAGACAGTCACCTACTATCAAAATCAAGGGGAACTCAGTTCAGCAGATTCACCAACAATTGGTATCAACAATTGATCTGACCCTAGTCCAGCAGAATCATCAAGAAGAGCATCCAGCTGAAGAAAAACCTGATCCAGCGGAGTAATCAAGCTGATTCTCTAACATCTGGATAGCATTATTGGGAAAATTCACACAGAAGCACAACATTCTGAAATCTAAATCAAGGATGTGTGGATCACTTGGACAGCTCAAATTGAATGAAGAAAGATCATTCAGCTGAGGGGAAACAAACTCAGCTAGATTTCAAAGCTCAGATTCAGAAGGAATACCCAGCTAAGGAGGAATCAAGCTAAAATACGTCAGTTGCAGAGCTCAAGGGAACCCAGCTGAAGGAAAATAACTTAATATTAAGATACTCAGCTGAAGGAAAAACTCAGTCAAGCAGAGGAAATGACCATCGTGGTATCAGCTGACTTCTATGTCCAAGCTGACCAGTTTGTGTCCCATGCATTTAATACTCGGAAGAATTAATATGCCATTTAAGTCCAAATATCTTGAATTCCTATTTTAAGCGGACATATGTTCCTTAGTTAAATTACTTGATAAGCTTTCTTTCCCATCGCATTAAATATAAAGTCTGCAATGTACTGTAGCACGGTAGGATCGAGACAGAACTTCAAAACATTTGAACTGCCTCACGCGCGGTTGTAATACACTCGCCGTAAACACATCAGCTAAACGTGATGAGTGATTCTCTCCCAATTGTTGATCAGAATATCAACTGTTTCAATCTCAACCGTTGATCTATTATAACAGTTGATATATATGGAAAAGATACGCAGAACTCTTTCATCGTTGTCTCTGCGAATTTCAAATCTTCAAAAACTCTATCTATTCTCTGCAAGTTATTAGCACGATCAAAATAAACAGATTGCAGAGATGGCACCCAAGAAATCAACCGCAGTAATGAACCAGTTTGAAGCTCTTATGACAAAACTATCTTTTGAAAGTGCTCTGTCCACCGCCAACCTCCAGATTTCAGAACTTAAAGAGATGATGGATCTAGTTGTAGATTCCGGTCTCTTTCTATGGGCAACCTCCATGCCCAAGCTTATGCTGAAGAGAGATGCTGCTCTCTTCTATCTTAACATCATCGATGAAGATGGCTTCTACTCATCTTCATTCGATGTGATCGTCAAGGGTGCTGACGGAAAATTTGACTCAGCAACCATTAACATCAAGCTCAACATAATACTACGAAAAGTATTCAATCTGCCCAACAAAGGAGAATTCATTCCATACGATTACAGCCGTGAGAAAGTGGATGAATTTCTCAGTTAAGAGATGCTTATTTCTCTAGAGCCGTATAGAGCGAGCATGTCAAAGCTCCTTCTCAAGCCAAAGTACAGGCTGATTTTGGATATCACGTAGAAGTGCATTCTGTGAATAGCTGGATCTCAAGGAGAGATCAGTATTCCATAGCTCAAACCAATGATTGCCATGATCAAAGGCGCAAATGTCAACTGGTTTGATTTTTTACTCAACCAACTGGTCAAGGAGTCAGAGAAGATCAAGTTCGACTCCACTAGGACGACGTATTCAACCTCAGCGCCCCTGTATCTATGCTCTAAGATTTCATTCTTGATAGAGTAAGTTGTGAAAGGGCACACAGTAAAGTTGTCTGATTGAGAACCGTTTCCAGAAACGAAGATTCTCTTCCAGAGAATTAGTCAAATCAATGATCTCCTGAGGAACCAGCCTGCTGTGAGCAAAGGCAAGAAGCAGCTGAAAGAAACAGAACCAGAAGTTCCGGCAGAGAAGAAACAAAGAAAAAGGAAGACAGCAGACCCCAAAACAACTGGAGGCCCAGCTGAAAAGAAGAAGAAAACGACTGTCGTTCCTCATACTCAGGAATATTCAGAGGCTACTCGAACAATCTCACCAAGCAAGCTTAGTCAGGCGATGGTGATTCTCTCCCCACAGCCAGTATCAGCCTTCAATCAATTCGGATCAAACATCCTAGCTGATATGGGATTGAATCATGAATCGTCATCCAGCTCAGAGGATGAACTGGATAATCCAAAGAGTCAGACACCTCTTCCACCTTTCCCGACCCAGGTTATCGCCCAAGTACTTGGCGATATTCCTAGCTCACCCCAGCCATCACCGCCTCACGGCTCTCCGCCCAAACAACCTTCTCCTCCACCCAGCTCTCCAACAAAAGAGCAATCTCCTGTAAGAGAGCAGGTAGATATTCAACTGGCTGAAGCTCCTTCACAGCCAGCAGACACCCAAGCTGAACCCTCTTCCACTTATCCCAGCTCACCTCCGAAATAACCATCACCAAAAATTCAATCTCCCACGCAATTGGCTGATGCTTCTTCACAGCCTACTGTGAAGCCAATTGATCTAATTCCTCAAATCTCCACAGAATCAGAAGAGAGTGATTTCACTGCCTCTCACTCACTCAACTCTACTGGCTCAGCTTTCATGGAATCCATATACGAGGACTTGCGCATTACAAGGATGAAGAGTGCTCTAACTCAGTATCCAATTCTGGCGTACCTGCCCATCGCCCTCGTCAAAGTTGGAGATCTAAAATTCTACATTGCCACCAAGATGGCAACTTGGTACCAGAATGAGCAGCTGATAGAGACCTTCTCCTACGAGAACTTAAAGGCAGATGAAGCACGTCTTCAGTACACTTTTGGCTTTGGAAGCCTGGAGGACGCATACTTACATCAGGATGACCTCATTAGAGGTATCATCGAAATCTCTCAGCAGTATCCCAAACCGCACCCAGCAGATGTCTGGGAGTCAGCCAATAAGCTTCTTACAGCAGCGAGATGGGAGACATCTTCTGGAGCTGACACATCCAAAGATGTCTCAGCTGAGATTACCAAGGAAGCTGTACCAGAAAACACAGCTGAGGTAATGATCACTGAAGAACCAGCTGATGCAGCAGCAGAACCAGAGGCAGCAGCCCCACCAAGTCCAATTGCCAATGAGACTCACGCACTGGTCGAGTTTGAGGCAGACAAACCCAGTCATGATGAATCCAAGACTCAAACTGATGGTCCCTGAGCTGGGTCTTTGGTGTAGAGGGGGGGTGAATACACCAAAGATAGATTTCTGAAAACTTTTTCAAGTTTAAAATAGAGTTGGTGAGCTCAATTAAGAATCCAGCTGAGGATGGTCAGCTAGGCTAATAACTCAGCTGGCGGTGCGGAAAGTGGTGGTTTGAAAACTTAGCTCGGTTGCTTAGAAAAACTCAGCTTAAAAAGATTATCTTTATGTTTTCGGCTTAGTCAAGTTGTGCAAGTTTTAGAAGGACACAGCTGTCTTTGGAGAACAGCTGTGTGTGCAGATTTGATAAAATATGCAATGTGATGATAAAGTTAGTACTAAAACTGAAATTAACGAGAAAGTAAAGAACACGAGATTTTTACGTGGTTCGGAGTAACACCTCATACGTCTACATCCACGACCAGATTCAATGGTAATTCACTACCACTTGGTTTCCAAGTACCAAGCAACTTCACAACTCTAACCCGAGCTGTGTTCCAACAGTTTGCAGGCACTGTCAAGCGTAACCTTTCAGTTTACGGGTACTGAAAAAACCTTACAAACACTTGAATTTTCCGCTTCAAGCAAGCGTAACCTTGACCTAACCTTTCAGGGTAAAGTGGGGTTTGGTTTGGGGTTCCAACTATGAACGAGTTCTTACAATTAAGAACTTTAGAGTTAGATGAACTCGTTCAAAATCTAGGCTTAAGATATACAACGATTTCTTCCTAGGAATCAGACGAAAAACTGGGCAGTTTCTGGACTAGAGACACTTTAAGATAAAGTGTTCTTTTGACTATTTAGAACTGCTAATGAGCTTTTAAATGCGTGATAATTTCAGAGAATGAAAGCTTGTAGAGAGTTTTTCGTGTATGATCCTGAGGCTGAAGACGGGTTTATATAGGTAGAGATTCAGGACTAGCCGTTGGAGGAGCCGTTTGAATCTTACCTACTCTTCTTAAATTCGATATTTATCGTTGGGCGATTCTGCACCTGTCTTCATTTGTGTCACATCCTAGGTTCTGAAGTCTAGGATGCTGATTCGGCAATCCCTCATTGGTCGAGGCATGTTGACTTCCTCTGACGCCGGGATCTCTGCCTTTGGAGCTGGTTTTTGAATTTAGAGCTAGATTGGGTAAACTGACTTGAAGTGATGTCTTCAGAGTTAGTTCCCTTTGTTCTGTACAGCTGGACCAGCTGTGTCTTGAACTCAGCTCGATTAATCTTCAGCTTGATCCTGCTCTGTTTTGAACTCAGCTCAGCTGGAGGACTCAGCTGATAGCTGACTCCTGCTGTAAACACAGCTGGATCTTCTGCTGTCTTGAGCTTCTGCTGTCTTCCGCTTCCTTGGCTAACTCCTGCTGTAAACACAGCTGGGTCTTCTGCTGTCTTCCGCTTCTTGAACCTATAAACTTAGAAAATCTAAAGCTCAAATAGGCGAGCTGGAAAACATAACTTAGGTTGATGCGATCATCTACTCGGTTGAAGAACAGTTGGGTTTTGGTATCAAATCAAAACTCTATTAATTTTCCCAACACAAACGGACTCAGCTGTCGAGCTCTCAACCGCCATGAAGGAAGCAATCTCTAAAGAGATTGAGGAAATTCTTTTTCAGGACAGACTGAAGTCTCAAGTCGAGATTATCATGCGATTCACAGCTCTACACTGTCAAGTTCGAGAACAACAGCTGACAATTAATGAAGTTAAAAAATTTGCCCAAAATTTACAAGAACGTACAAGTCTAGACCTGAAGCAATCTATCGTCTCTCAAAGCATTGATCAGTCAAACCATCTAGAGAAAAGAGTTCCTGAGATAGTAACAAGACTTCAAGCTCCACTGGTTGAGGACATAGTAAATCTCTCTAGCCAGCTGGAAGCCATTAAAAAGTCTACTCTCTCCAACAGCTCTAACATTCGCCAGCTCTTCAACCTTTTCAAAGAACTAGATGCTCAGTTTAGAGCTGGAAGCAGCAGCACTGATCAGTTAAACATCGCCATAGCTGTAAACACAGCCAAGATCGCTGATGTTGAAGGTACTCTCTCCAAGCTCAACGCAACCGTCGCTGACCTCTCTGCCTCCCTTATTGATAATGCCAAAAAGGGGGAAGATAAGAATGAAGCTGGAAAAACAATTGAGAGGAAAGCTGCAGCTCAGGGGGAACCGGTACAGCCCAATCAGTCTGAAATCCACGATTTTGCTAAAGAGTTGGATGAAGAAGAGCTATCTACAGCAGTCAAAGAGACGTGGAGAGAGAAAATGGTTGCTCTTGCCAAAGCTTATGGATATAAGCCAGAGGAATACAAGGACTATCACTGGCTGTGCAACTTCCACAATGAGCAAAGAAGAGAAGTAGAGGAGCTGGACAAAATTATCAAGAAGAAAGCCGAATCGCTCAAACCTGATGAGAAGAAGCAGTGATGGTCCCTGAGCTAGGTATTTGGAGTAGAGGGGGGGTGAATACACCAAATAGATTTTTCGAAACTTTTTCAAGTTAAATCACAGAGTTGGTGAGCTCAGTTATCGATCCAGTTGGGGAGAGTCAGCTGGGTAAATAACTCAGCTGGCGGTGCGGAAAGTGGTGGTTTGAAAACTTAGCTCGGTTACTTAGAAAAACTCAGTTTGAAAAGATTAACTTAACGTTTTCAGCTTAGTCAGGTTGTGCAACTTTCAGAGAGACACAGCTGTCTTTGGAGAGCAGCTGTGTGTGCAGTTTTGAACAAATATGCAATGATATGAAAGAGTTAGAACAAAACTGAATATAAAGAGAGAGTAAAGAGCACGCGAGTTTTTACGTGGTTCGGAGTAACACCTCCTACGTCCACGACCAGGTTCACTGGTAATCCACTACCACTTGGTTTCCAAGTACCAAGCAACTTCACAACTCTAACCCGAGCTGTGTTCCAACAGTTTGCGGGCACTGTCAAGCCTATACCTTCAGTTTCCGGGTACTGAAGAACCTAACCACTCGAATTACACGCTTCGAGCAAGCGTACCTTTACCTAACCTTTCTGGGTTTGGGTTTGGGTATGGTTTTCCAACTATGAACGAGTTCTTGCAATTAAGAACTTTAGAGTATGATGAACTCGTTCGAAATCAAGGCTTAAGATGTACAAAGAGTTTGGCCTAGGGAACAGACGAAAAACTAAGCAGTTTCTTAACTAGAAACACTTTAAGATAAAGTGTTCTTTGATCTATGTAGAACTGCTTAAGAGCTTTTGAAAGATTGATGATTTCAGATAATGAAAGCTTGTAGAGAGTTTTTTTTTTCGTATCTGATCCTGAGGTTGAAGACGGGTTTATATAGGTAGAGATTCAAGACTAGCCGTTGGAGGAGCCGTTTGAATCTTACCTACTCTTCTTAAATACAAGATCTGCCGTCGGGCGAATCTGCACCTGTCTTCATTTGTGTCAAATCCTTGGTCCTGAAGTCTAGGATGCTGATTTGGCAATCCCTCATTGGTCGAGGTAGGTTGACTTCCTCTGATGCCGGGATCTTCTGCCTTTAGAGCTGGCTTTTGAATTCAGAGCTGGACTGTCTTGAAGTGAAGTCTTCAGAGATAGTTCCCTTTGTTCTGTACAGCTAGACCGGCTGTGTTTTGAACTCAGCTCGAATTCTCTTCAGCTTGATCAGGCTCTGCTGGAGGACTCAGCTGAAGATTGACGCCTGCTGTCTTTTGCTAGCTGACTCCAGTTGTAAACACAGCTGGGTCGACTTCTGTCTTCTGCTAGCTGACTCCAGCTGTAAACACAGCTGGGTCGACTGCTGTCTTCCGCTTCCTTAACCTGTAAGCCTAGAAAATCTAAAGCTCAAACAGGCGAGCTGGACAACACAATTTAGGTTGACGCAATCATCTATTCGGTTGGAGAATCAGTTGGGTTTTGGTATCAAATCAAAACCTTATAATTTTCCCAACAATTTCCCCCTTTTTGATGATGCCAAAACCTAACTGAGACAACTTATGACGCAGAAAAACTTGTGTTTTATTAATGTAAGAATATACATTATAACACAGGAAAAAGAAAGAAGAAAAAAAACTTCAAATCTTCAGTCTTCAATCCCAGTTGGCTGGGTCTTCTCTTCTGCATCCGTTGCTTCTTTCTTTTGACTCGTCTCTTCACTCGATTCGATTCACTGTTCCTCTAGCTCAACAGTTTGCCTCTTCTTTGACTTGTCTCTCTTTTTCCTTACTTCCCCCTTTTTGGCATGATCAAAACAGGGTGGGAGAGATACACCATCGGCTGTTGCGATGTTTTAGTTTGGCGAAACTGTGGTTTTCAGCTCTGAGCAGCGAGGTTTGGAGTCTAAGTGGCTCAGCTGTTGTATTAGCTGGCTCTTCTTCAGTAGCATTAGCCTCAGCTGTGATTGCAGACACAGCGTCCTTGGCCTAATTCAGCTGGGCAGTCCAGCTGAGTGCTTGGAGGGATGAGTTGGAACGGGAGATAGCATCTTCTGAGTCGGGCACAACTTCATTCCTTGCAACTTTTTCTTCTTCAGACTTCTTAGATTGAATGAGAAAGTCTGATTCAGCACTTGAGGGACTTGTGTTCAGCTCATATCATCATCATCCAGCTGCAGGTGATCATTGGCTGGGTGATGTTTCTCATTTAAGCTTGGTGCAGGGACTTGAGCATCTTTCATCGGAAGATCTTGAAGCTGGTGTCCCTGTGGAGCTGAAGGAAACTGAGGAGAAGGCGGTTGAAGTATTCCATCTGTCTTGGGGTTTATGCTTGGTTGATCAGCTGGAATACTCCGTTGCGGTGTTGGTGACCATGATGTTCACGCAGGCGCATGAACTTCTCCTCCACCGTAAGAAACGACCGCTTGTGGGCCTTCTACTCCTCGGAGAGTAATTACGAATTCTCTCATAATGTCAGCTGGCTTCTCGGCTGACTGACTGAGCACCTTTGACTTGAGTCTTCTGTTTAAAGACGGTGCTTCAGCATGTTTTGTCTCCTCAAGTTGTCTCCGATTCCCAGCTGGGACGGAGATAGATGCATGCTGCTTTGTCTCCTGCATCTTTTTCTGTGCCTCCCGTGATGAAGCAAGAGCTTTGTTATGACTGCTCTCGAATACTCCGACTTTATCAACATTTGGTCCAGATCTGTTGACGTTGATTTTTGCATCCCAGGGAGTTGTATGTCCCGTTCTCTCTTTTATGTTGAGAGAATCAATGGGGCTGAGGAGGTCTTTTTCCTTTGACATTTCCAGGAAGATATCTGCACCTTCCTGGTGAATGACGTTCTTTAGCTTTGCAGTCTCACTGTGCTGGCCTGGATCTGTCGAAGGGCTTCACCTTCTTCTGGACTTCCGTCTTCTTTGAGAGTTAAGCAACTCTTATCTTGAAGCTTTGACAGATTCTTCAAGTTTGATCGGCTTCGGGAGATATCTTTCTGGATTCCATGTTCTTGTTCTGCATCTTTTGTTAGTAGAAACAAATAATTGATGGAAATAAGAAAGAATGCCGAAAACTTTTTAGGGGAGATGCAATGCTTTACGTATATCTTCTAGCATATTTAAAGAGTTTTCTTGATGAATGGACGATCAAGATTTGTCTATTGATAAGAAGATCTATGATTAGGAGTGATTCTCGCGTCGTGTCAATTTCTTGATTAGAAGATGTGAGTTAATGCGCGAGAGAGAAAGGTTGAGGCGTTTTGACTTTTACCTCGAAACTCCCATGATTCAATTCTTTGCAGACTCTTAATTAAGATTGATTAGATATGACAAGATATGAGATGACAGAAAAACAAGTTGAGTAGGTGTAATTAATGTTGTTGCAAACCTCTCAACTGATCATTGTAGTCAGCTGATACCTCGGTTGAGTGGGTGTGCTGGGTCATCGTGGTTCCAGCTGGTTCCCCCTCAGTTGAATAATTCTTCACTTTCAGCATCTGGTTTAGCTGAATTCTTTCTCAGCTGATATCAGTGACGTTGATTCTGAATTGCAGTTGTCTGCTTGCATTCAGCTGGGTCTGCTTCCATTCAGCTGGGACTGCTTCCATTCAGCTGGGTGAAGCATCGTCTAGGTTGAGTAGTCCAAGTAATCCGCACATCATTTTGAATCTTACTTCTATCAGTGGCTTTGTGAGAATATCAGCCCGCTGTATGTTTGTGTGAATTTTCTCAACAATCACTTCCTTCTTTTCTACATGATCTCTGATGAAATGATGTCGTACGTCTACATGCTTGCATCTTGTGTGAAGTACTGGATTCTCTGAAATGGCAATCGCACTTGAGCTATCACAGAAAATTGGAACATGTCCAGTTTTCACTTCATAGTCATCCAGCTGATGTTTCAGCCAGAGAATTTGTGAGCAGCAGCTTCCAGCGGCCATATATTCTGCTTCTGTCGTGGAAGTTGCGACGCACGTTTGTTTCTTTGAAAACCATGAAATCAACTTACTTCCTAAGAACTGACAAGTTCCTGAAGTTGATTTTCTGTCCAACCGATCTCCAGCGAAGTCTGAGTCTGAATATCCAGTCAGCTGTAGATTGTCTTCAGCTGGGTACCACAGCCCAACATTCTGAGTTCCTTTGAGATATTTGAGAATGTTCTTGGCTGCTTGCATGTGTGCTTCCTTTGGATCAACTTGAAATCTGGCACACACTCCGACTGCGAAAGAGATGTCTGGACGACTTGCTGTTAGATACAGCAGGGATCCTATTATCCCTCCGTATTTGCCGGAATCAAGCGACTTCCCTTCGCTTCTGGTTCAATCTTCCAGTTGGTGTTCATTGGAATCTTTACAATTCTGCTGGATTGAACTCCATACTTGGCGATCAACTCTTTCACGTATTTGGATTGATTTATGAAAATCCCTTCTGATGATTGCTTGACTTGAAGTCCTAGGAAGAAACTCATTTCTCCCATCATGGACATTTGGAACTTCTCTGACATCATCTTTCCAAATCTTTGGCATAAGAAGCTTGATCTTGATCCAAAGATGATGTCGTCTACGTAGATTTGAACAACCAGGATATCTTCTCCTGACTTGATGGTAAAGAGAGTTCTGTCTACTGAGCCCTTCTTGAATCCTTTGGATACGAGAAAATTTGACAGAGTGTCATACCAAGCTCGAGGTGCTTGCTTCAATCCATAAAGAGCCTTCTTTAGCTTGTAGACTTTATTTCCTTCTACTTCGAATCCTGGAGGTTGTTCAACGTAGACATCTTCTTTGATTTCTCCATTTAAGAATGCACACTTCACATCCATTTGATAGACCTTGAATTTGTGATGTGCTGCATAGGCGAGAAAGAGTCTGATTGCTTCCAATCGTGCTACTGGAGCAAATGATTCTTCGAAGTCAATTCCTTCCTGTTGAGTGTAGCCCTTGGCAACCAGTCGAGCTTTGTTTCTGATGACGACTCCCAGGGTATGTAATTTGTTCTTGAATATCCATTTGAGTCCTATGACTTTGACTTCTTGAGGTCTGTCGACCAATTCCCAGACACAATTTCTGAGGAATTTGTTCAGCTCTTCTTGCATGGCGTTTGTCCAAGGCACGCTCTTCAAAGCTTCGAGAATTGATTGAGGCTCTGGCACTTGAGCTACGTAACACGCCATTAGAGCTGTGTCTTCATCATAGTCCGTCAGTCCTAGCTCTACTGAGAGTTGAACTGTGTCAGCTGCTTCTTGATGATCCGATGAAGCTTGAGCAGCTGAGCTTCTGGTTTTGACTAGGTCATTTGGTTCTCCAATGATTGCTGATGATGGATGATCTTCAATCCATCTTCTTCTCTTACGAATTTCTTCTTCCAATTGATTGATGCTTGACGTGGCTAAATTTCGTCTGACTTGTAGTTGCTCAGGAGTTAAATCTTGAGAGATTGGTTCTCTTTGATTTAGATTTTGAGGAGACTTCTGTAGAGGCTCAGCTGGAGATGGAGCTGGGGACTCAGCTGTGTTTGGATTTCCAGCTGATGATGTTCCCCCTTGATTTGGCGTTGAAGATTCTTCTCGATTTCCAGCTGGTGGAGCTTCTTGGTTGATTTGAAGTTCCTCCTCTGGCTCATCGTCCCAAATTAATGGTTCGGCCAGATTCCTGATTCTATTTTCTTGAGCTCTTGTCTGAATCAGTCTTGAAGATTCTCCTTCATTTCTTCGTTTGATAGACTCTCTATATTCGAAGGAGGATTCGTCAAAGGTAACATGTGGAGTTACTTCGACTATTTGAGTTCTTCTGTTGAAGACTCTGTATGCTTTACTCACAGCGGAGTAACCAAGGAATACTCCTCGGTCTGTCTTCTCATCGAACGTCTTGAGCTGTGTCTTCCCATTGTTGAGGATGTGACATTTGGATCCGAATACCTTGAAATATCCAATGTATGGTATTCTGTTGTTCCATAGCTCATACGGTGTCTTTCCTTGCCTTGATGTGAGTAGGGAGCGATTCTGAGTGAAGCAAGCTGTGTTGATTGCTTCAGCCCAGAACTTCTTTGGAATGGCAGAGCTAGCTAGCATTGAGGTAGCTGCTTCCTTGAGAGTTCTGTTTCTTCTTTCTACTACACCATTCTGCTGAGGTGTGCGTGCTGCAGATGTTTGATGTTGAACTCTGTTCTTCTCGCAATAATCATAAATAGTTTCATTTAGAAACTCCGTTCCACGATCTGATCTTATTGACATTATCTTGCACTCCTTCTTTGTTGATAATCTTTCCAGCAGGATAGGCAGCTTAGTCCTGGTTTCGCTCTTCTGGTACAAGAATGATACCCATGTGAATCTTGAGAAATCATCCACAACGACCAGAGTATATTTTCTGCCATTGAAGCTTGCTGGAGTGACTGGACCAAAAAGATCCATGTGAAGAAGTTGAAGTACTCGATCAGTTGACTGAACTGGCTTGAGAGAGAATGAAATTCTTGTCTGCTTTCCTTGTTGACATGCGCTGCACATATGACTTTTGTCATATATTTGATCTGGAATTCCATTAGCGAGCTGGTTTCTAGCCAGTTTGTTGATTGTCTTGAAGTTGAGATGATTCAGCCGTCTGTGCCACAGCCAGCTGACTTCATTGCTGCTTTTCGATACAAGACAAGTCTCGGGCCGCTGTTCCGATCGGCAAGAAGTACATATTTCCTTCTTTTTTCCCTCTTAGGAGTATCTGCTTGGTTTCCCTGTGCATCCCTGTGCATCAAACTTGACAGAAAAACCATTATCGCAGAATTGGCTAATAGAAAGCAAGTTATGTTGCAATCCTTGTACATAAGAAACATTTGGGATTATAACATTTCTAGTTTTAAATGTACCATAACCTTTGGTTAGGCCTTTGGAGTTGTCACCAAATGTTACTTGTGGACCTGTACGCTCGATATACTCCTGGAGTAGATGCTTTAGGTGCGTCATGTGCTTGGAACATCCACTGTCCAAGTACTATAGCGTTCTCATCGACTCCTCAGAGATGCGTCGATTCCTTGCAACCTAAACAAAAAATTAAAATTCAGGTACCCAGTTTTAATTGGGTCCTTGTGGGTTAGACAGAGATCCTTTGATGACCCAGATCTGCTTGATGACTCGAATTGAGTCATTTGATCTGATGATTCTCCCAGCTGAGTCGATATACACATTCTTTGTGTTCTTCGGTTGTTGCTGGCGGGGTCTTGATCTCCGTGTTTTCTCGTTTTGATGTCTTGATTTCTTTTGGTTTCCAGCTGTGTGCATATCTGAGACGTTCCTTTGTCTCTGCTGTCTCATGTGATGCTGTGGCTGGAAATAATTGCTGGTACTCATGTGAGTGGTATCCAGCTGGGTATCTCTGATATCCCAGTTAATATCGTTCAACGTGCTGTTTCTGTTGCTGGTATCTGTGAAATCCAGCCTGTTGTCTTCGTTGAGGTTGAGCACGTTGTTGTCTGAGTTGGGCTTGAGGTTGTCGCACAGCTGACCTTCTTAATGCCTGCTGTGTGTTTGACGGAGCTTGAGGATGTTTCACAGCTGGTCTTCCTGATGCCTGCTGTGTCCTCAACTGTTGATGCTGAGCTGCTGGGATTGGAGATTCGTTTGCACGTACAAACATTACCTTTGTTCCACTTGTGGAGGCAATGTTTGAGGCATCTTTTGATTCGTTGTATCCCAGTCCCGCTTTGAGTGTTGCTGGACGCTGAGCACTAATGATCTCGTCCATTGTTGACGTGGCTTTGATGAGAGCTACTATCTTCTTAGATAGTACCTCTTCGGTACTTTTCAGCTCAGTGATCTCAGCTGACTTCTTTTCTGATTCAGCTGTGACCTTTTCCACATCTTCTATCAGCTGTTTCTTCTCATAGTAGAATTCCTTCATCAGCTGATCTTGTTTCACTATTTTGTCTTTTAGTGAAACGACTTCCTGTTGGAGCTGAGTTGTATCAGCTGCGTCTGATACTTTTGTCTTTTCCAGTTCCGCCTTCAGCTCGGCATTCTCACACATAATGACGTCAAGGATCTCTTGAAGCTCCTTGGAATCGTTCATTACTTTCTCTACTAGACTCCAATCAGGTAGTCCAGATTCTGAAACCTGTGTAGAGTGTTCGTGTGATGGTGAGATGTTAGATAAATTATGAGTTCGAGACATTACCTCATCTTCATCGATGCCGTCTGTTTGTCCCATGAAGCATGTATCCCAATCAGGTTCATCATGGGCCATCAGGGCTTCTTCTTCCGAGTCTGAAAATGGCATGTCATCCATTTTGTTACACTCTGATTCTTCATCGGCGATATAAGCTCTCCTTCTGTCAGCTGCTTTAGCTTTCAGTTGGTCCATGTCTTTCTTGGACAGCTTTGGACAATCTAGCCGGTAGTGTCCTGGTTCCTTGCAGTTGAAGCAACCTTCTTCTGTTCGTTTGTCAGCTGACTTCTCATCAGCTGCTGCGTACTTGTCTCTGTAAGTTCTTGCGAACTTCTTGTATTTGCCTTTGCTGGTGTTGAGTCTGTTGTAGTTTTTGACCAGCATGGCTATTTCTTCAAGTAGCTCTTCCTTGCTCATGTCCTTCTTATCCTTCTTCGATGACTCAGCTGACTGCATGTATGCTGATTTGTCAGAGTTGGCTCTGAACGCAATCTCTTTTGGAGCTGGGGTGAGTTCTCCGTCATTCTGTCTGCTTGAAGATTCTTCTTGAGTGATCTTCAAGTTGTATTCGTTGGCTTTTAAGAGTGAGAACAACCTTTCTGTAGATAGATCACCCAAGTCACTTCGACTTTGGTGAACTACCTTGTAAGTGTTCCATTCAGCTGAAAGAGCTGAAAGAACCTTTAGATTCTTTTCCCGCTGGGTATACTTCTCAGTTCTGATTGTCTCTATCTCGACGACTATGTTTGAGAACCTTAGCTCCATCGCTTCGATGGACTCGTTGGCTAGCTGCTTGAAGTTGTCGAATTTTTGGCAAGCTATTGTGAATTTGTTTTCTTTGATCTCTTCAGATCCTTCACATAGCTTGGCAAGTGTTTTCCACATCTCTTTGGCTGTCTCGCACTTGATGATCTTACTTAGGTAGGCGTTTAAGACTGTTGATGAGATGGTGTTTCTTGCGAAGCTGTCCAGTCCAGCTTGCTTTCGTTCTTCTGACGAGTAATCTTTCTTTGGCTTGAGAATTGGCCGGTATTCTGGTTGTCCTCCATCATGAGCAGGTACGAGTTCATTTCCTTGTTTATAAATAAGGATGGGTCCGTCTGAGATGACGTCCCACATCATGTCGTGATGCGCACATAGGAAGCTTTTCAATCTGAATTTCCAGATTGCATAGTCGTCTACCGAGAAGGTGGGAAGATTCCTGTTAAGATAAGAATCCATAGAAATATGCAATATGTAATAATATGAGTTTTTCTGAAAAACGGATCTGTTCAGTTGACCACTGACACAGAGTTTCAAGACAAATCTCTTGATTCAGAAACAGCGGTCGTTTGAACCACTGCTCTGATACCAATTGACGGTCCCTGAGCTAGGTATTTGGAGTAGAGGGGGGGTGAATACACCAAATAGATTTTTCAAAACTTTTTCAAGTTAAATCACAGAGTTGGTGAGCTCAGTTATCGATCCAGCTGGGGAGAGTCAGTTGGGTAAATAACTCAGCTGGCGGTGCGGAAAGTGGTGGTTTGAAAACTTAGCTCGGTTACTTAGAAAAACTCAGTTTGAAAAGATTAACTTAACGTTTTCAGCTTAGTCAGGTTGTGCAACTTTCAGAGAGACACAGCTGCTCTCAAAGACAGCTGTGTGTGCAGTTTTGAACAAATATGCAATGATATGAAAGAGTTAGAACAAAACTGAATATAAAGAGAGAGTAAAGAGCACGCGAGTTTTTACGTGGTTCGGAGTAACACCTCCTACGTCCACGACCAGGTTCACTGGTAATCCACTACCACTTGGTTTCCAAGTACCAAGCAACTTCACAACTCTAACCCGAGCTGTGTTCCAACAGTTTGCGGGCACTGTCAAGCCTACACCTTCAGTTTCCGGGTACTGAAGAACCTAACCACTCGAATTACACGCTTCGAGCAAGCGTACCTTTACCTAACCTTTCTGGGTTTGGGTTTGGGTATGGTTTTCCAACTATGAACGAGTTCTTACAATTAAGAACTTTAGAGTATGATGAACTAATTCGAAATCTAGGCTTAAGATGTACAAAGAGTTTGGCCTAGAGAACAGACGAAAAACTAAGCAGTTTCTTAACTAGAAATACTTTAAGATAAAGTGTTCTTTGATCTATGTAGAACTGCTTGAGAGCTTTTGAAAGATTGATGATTTCAGATAATGAAAGCTTGTAGAGAGTTTTTTTTTTCGTATCTGATCCTGAGGTTGAAGACGGGTTTATATAGGTAGAGATTCAAGACTAGCCGTTGGAGGAGCCGTTTGAATCTTACCTACTCTTCTTAAATACAAGATCTGCCGTTGGGCGAATCTGCACCTGTCTTCATTTGTGTCACATCCTAGGTCCTGAAGTCTAGGATGCTGATTTGGCAATCCCTCATTGGTCGAGATAGGTTGACTTCCTCTGATGCCGGGATCTTCTGCCTTTAGAGCTGGCTTTTGAATTCAGAGCTGGACTGTCTTGAAGTGAAGTCTTCAGAGATAGTTCCCTTTGTTCTGTACAGCTGGACCGGCTGTGTTTTGAACTCAGCTCGAATTCTCTTCAGCTTGATCGTTCGCCGGAGGACTCACCGAAGATTGACGCTCGTCGTCTTTTGCTAGCCGACTCACCAGAACACATTGGTCGATCGTCGTCTTCGTTAGCTGACTCCAGCTGTAAACACAGCTGGGTCGACTGCTGTCTTCCGCTTCCTTAACCTGTAAGCCTGGAAAATCTAAAGCTCAAACAGGCGAGTTGGACAACACAATTTAGGTTGACGCGATCATCTATTCGGTTGGAGAATCAGTTGGGTTTTGGTATCAAATCAAAACCTTATAATTTTCCCAACAAGCAGAAGAAGAAAAGGTAGAGCTACATGCAAGCTAAGAAGAAACAAGTCCAAGCAGCCTCAGCCGATAAAAAGAACCCAGATGATTTCAATGAAAACTAGGAACAATGCAAAACAGAATTCATCAAAGAATTCTATTACTTGAATCAATACAAAGGCATGGATCCAGAAACTGCGTTCCAGGATTATCTTCTCGAACTCAATGAGACGGATCCAATGATGGCAAGATCAATTGCCATATATGCCAAGAGAAATAACATCCAGCTAAAGGCTCCAAAAGTCAAGTAACTGAAGCATCCAACTTTAGCTGGAACGAACCTTCCTGACAAAGCCTGAATTATCAAAGAAATTCATCACTGGGCTAGCAAAAGAGGAATCTCCAAGTCGAAAGATCAAGACGAATGGAAGAACTTGGAAGAATTCATCTTCAACAGATATGGTCTCAAGACTGACCATCAAATAGACAAACAGAAGAAGAAGCTCAACTGAAGACCCAGCCAACTGGGAATTATTTTTAACTTTTG
Source organism: Agastache rugosa (assembly GCA_031470985.1). Taxonomy (NCBI): domain Eukaryota; kingdom Viridiplantae; phylum Streptophyta; class Magnoliopsida; order Lamiales; family Lamiaceae; genus Agastache; species Agastache rugosa. Next base: position 22,942,280 of record CM062607.1, read on the forward strand.
TAATTAATAAAGTTGTAAGATATCTTCCTATTAATGAAAAGCTCGTTTTTTCAATATCAACCTGAAGACAATCTCTCTTTATCCAGGCTCTGAATATGATTATCTCCTGTGAATGTTTATTTCTTTTGAAACCCCATTTTTTGTTAAGGGGGAAGTAAATTGTTTTTCTCAGTTAGGTTTTGGCATAATCAAAAAGGGGGAAATTGTTGGGAAAATTAATAGAGTTTTGATTTGATACCAAAACCGAGCTGACCCCAACCGAGTACATGATTGCGCAAGCCCAAATGTTTCTCCAGCTCACCTGTTTGAGCTTATAGAGTTTCTAAGTTTACAGGTAGAGTCGCTGAAGACAGCAGAAGATATAGCAGAAGACACAACTAAGCAGACAATTAAGGAATTCAGTAGAGCGGACTCAACAGAGCATACCAAGGAGAGTCAAAGACCCAGCAGTATCAAGATCCAGCTCAGTGACGGAAACCCAGCTCAGTATCAAAGACCCAGCTTAGTGTCGATGACACAGCTCAGGTCTAAGACAGCTCAGGTTGAAGACACAACTCAGGTTAATAATACAGCTCAGGTCTAAGACAGCTCAGAGTCAAGACGCAGCAGAGTCCAAGACGCTGAAGACACAGCAAAGATGGTTAGCAGCTCGAAGACGAAGACCTTCTCCAAGACAAGATCCCGATGTCAGAAGATCTTATCTGACGCAGTCAAATCAAAGAACAAAATAGCTTCTGCAGATGCAGACCTACTTCGTAGGTGAAAGGCTAGAAGTCAATGAAAGTAGGTAAGATTCAAACGGCTCTCTTCCAACGGCTAGTTTGAATCTCCACCTATATATATCTCTTCCTCGATTGAAGAAAAAAAAGAGTGAGACGACTGAAAAAATAAAAGAGCAAACAGAAAATGAACAACGATCTTCAAAGCTAAATCTCTCAAGAACACCCAGCTAGTCAGCTGTTTTCTTAGTTGTTCACATATTCAGTCATAGGCAGATAGGATCAGAATAGAAATATCTTAAGCCTAGTTTGAACGAGTTCATCACACTCCTTGTTCTTCATTGTAAGAACTCGTTCATAGTTGGAAAACCCATACCCAAACCCAAACCCCAAAAAGGTTAGGTTAAGGTACGCGTGCTCAAAGCGTGTAATTCGAGTGGTTACAGTACCCGGAAAACTGTAAGTCAGGTTCTTCAGTACTCGTAAACTGAAGAGGCTTCTGCTGTGCCTGTAAACAGTTGGTTACGTTCTGATACAGTACGTGGAAACATGTATCCAGCTCGAGGAACTGAGCTGCAACGCTTGACTGCGCGTAAAGTCAGTGGTATCCTTAGTGGATTACCAGATGGTTTTCTGGTCGTGGACGTAGGAGGTGTTACTCCGAACCACGTTAAATTGTTTTGTTCTTTACTGCTTTATTTATGCATTCAGCTAACCTTTCATAAGCACATTTCAAGTTGCATAAAACTGACTAAGAGAAAAGAGAAACAAATTTTTGCAATATATTTGAAGCAACAGACGGACTTTCCAAAACCTACCACTTTCTGCACATAGCCAGCTGTGTCGATCAAGCTGCCTTCCAGCTGGATCGAACACAGCCAGCTCACTCAAAAGAGTTTTAATTGGAAATTTTTTTTTAAACCTTAGTGTATTCACCCCCCCTCTACACCATGGTATCTGTCTTGGGACCAAGACATAATGCATTAATCATGATATCGTATATGAATACTTAACACATTAATAATATGTACAGACTTTATAAATCATGTTTGTTGGTTATAAATCATAAATGAAGTGTAAAAATATTATTGAAACTTAATAAATCATAATTAGGACCATGAAAACTGGTGTTTAGTAAAATTTATTTTATTTTATTAACTCTATTAAGACCATGAAAACTAACAAATATAAAAGTTTGGATATTTTTCTCTCCAGACTAATAAAAAATAATCTAAGCAATGTAATGCACAAATATCAGACAAGTAATGCATTAATTATGGTAATAGATATTTTCATATTAGGTGCATTTACAACTTCATATTGATGCATTATGTGAATCGTGTTAATGCATTATAAATTGTGCCCAGAACATCAAATAACTTATACAAATATAATATACGTAATGCATTAATTGTATAAGCACACACTTTGCAAAACTTATTTGTTTCTTTATAAACCATGTAAAAAGCATTATGTGTTTCCATATTAATAAAAAATAATTGATGCATCAGAAATATAATATTAATGCATCACTTTACGCTAATTAATGCATCAATTTACACTATTTTATTCATCTCGTTTTATAAACTCTATAAAATAGCAAAAATTACCATAATAACCTTACTTAAGTGAAAATATGTGGGATTGACCAACTAAAGCGGGTTTGACCAATTAGTTATTAAGATGTGTGAATCTGGTGAGAACTCCTTTATATATGAGAAACTAGTATATCACCCCCTCAATGTCGGGGATTCATTTTACATGTTGTAAATAATTTTTGCTTAATTTACAATAAAATTCCTATATTATCAACAATTTTACATGTCTATAAATTATAACTAACTGTAATAATTTTACATTTTATATGTTGTAAGTAAAATTTGAAATAACTGTAAAAATTCATTGTCCAAAATGATCATACTTTTTATTTAAAATACAACTATATATTTTGTTATTAAAGAATTAGAATGATTAATAATTACATTAATTTAAAAACAAAGCAAACCGTATAAATGTATAAATAAGTTTACAAGAAACATAATAAAGTAGATTAACGTAGTATTATTCATATTGACATGTTTAAATATATATTTCCATTATATCCGGATATGTGTGTGTGTAATTTCAGGTGATCAAGAGAATAAACATGATCATTAATTCATTACGGAATTAAAAATTGAGAATATGAGTTGTTGCTTTGAAAACTTAAATTGAATTAAAAATTAAGAAGAACAGCTTAATGAACACGACTAAGTAAAATCAATATTCAGTACATTTTTTATTTTTCAATATAACTTTCAATACTCCCAAAATATATATATATATAGATATATATATATAACTTTCAATACACAATTTTTTTAGAATAAACTTTCAATACACAGTTTCCAACAAAATTTAATTTAATACTATGAGAACAAAAACATTGGTAATTGAAATAATAAATTGAATGAAAAATAATTAATTAACACTTTGTTTTAGTATAATACAGTATATAGATAGGAACTAATCCTGACCGCTCATCTATAAATAATGTACAGCTACAATTAAATCTAAAAATTTAACATGGATTCAAAAACAAGGAGTGGAGTGTATTTTGGGAAAAATAATAATCAACAACCCATCTTCATCAACCATCCCTCTCGTCCAGGCTGTCTTCTACCTCCCTCTTCTCTCTCTTTCTCTTTTTCCACAATTATCTGATTCATTTGATTAAATTTCTACATTCTAGTGACGTCTATGCTAAAATGAAGAACATTCTTACACAATTTTGAAAATTGAGAAAGTAACTCATGTTTTTTTCTTCCAGATTGCTGTCAACTTTCTCGATCAATTAAAAGCTCTTGTGTTTAATTTCTTAAATTTTCATTTTTACGCCATTTACATTTCAAAAAATTGGAAAATTACGGATTCGTGTTTGGGAAAAATCTATCGATTTCTGCATATTGGATTTTCTAATTAACATAATGGCCCCAGCGACTATTCCGTTCCGGCTTCAGCAGAATGCCAACTGCTTCAGTTTTTCTTTTAATGGAAACAATTCTTATTAGCATATTTAAGTAAAAGTATTACTTTTTAATTAAATGTATTGTTTACAACACTCCGGTATTAGATATTTAATCAAAATGAGGTATTTGCCATTTGATAATTGATATTGTCTCCAATACGAAAACTACTTTATTAACAAATGAGGAGTATTTGATATTTAATCAAATGAATCAAATAATTGTAGTAATGCATAAATTTTAATAATGTAATGCATAAATATTATATACGTAATGCATTAATTCTGGCAATAGATTTTTATGCATTTACAGTTTTATATTGAGGCATCACATAAATCGTGTTAATGCATCATAAAAATTGTGTCCAATACATTAAATAACAAATACGAAGACAAAATACGTAAATGCATAACTAATCGTGATATCATATATGAATGCAAATACGATATACGTATCGTATAAATGAATGATACTACATGACAAAAAATACACAATGTAATGCATAAATTTAAATAATATAATGCACAATAACGATATAATGAATAATACAACATGTAAAAAATATACAATGTAATGCATAAATTTAAACAATGTAATGCACAAATATCATATACGTAATGCATTAACAATGGTAATGAATCTTCCATATTTTGTGCAATTAAAGTTTCATATTGTTGCATAACATAAATTGTGTTAATGCATCATGAAATTGTGCGTAGAACATCGAGGAACAAATATGAATATGATATACATAATATTTTAATTGTACAAGTACACACTTTACAAAACTTATTAATTTGTTCATTATAACCCATGTAAAAAGTATTATTTGTTACATTAAAAAAAATTGATGCATCAGAAATGTAATATTGATGTATCACTTTACACTAATTAATGCATTAGTTTACACTATTTTATGCATCTCATTTTTGAACTGGATAAAATAGCAAAAATTACCATGTTAACCTTACTTAAGTAAAAAGATGCGGGTTGACCAAAAAAAAGCGGGTTTGACCGGTTGACTATGAGATTAAATCATATCCATGGATTTTGTAGAATGAATGCTTGGATTGGTTCATATTTCTCATAGAAAGATGAGTTCCTATATGATCCTATTCATATATATATATATGTATGTATGTATGTATATATATATATAGGGGGAGGATCAAATAGGAACCAATCTAAGTCATCTATCCTCTAAGATCTATGGATATGATTTAATCTAATAACTAATTAGTTAAACCCGCTTTAGTTGGTCAATCCCATTTTTTTTTTTACTTAAGTAAGGTTACTATAGTAATTTTCGCTGTTTTATCCTGTACAAAATCGAGATGCACAAAATAGTGTAAAGTGATGCATTAATTAGTGTAAAGCGATGCATCAATATCACATTTTTTATGCATCAATTTTTTTTTTATTAATTTGGATGATAGCTTTTACACCCCATTTATGGTCTATAAAGAACAAACAAAATCTATAAAGTGTGTATCCTCAAAAAATATAAACTTATAAAGTGTGTACCTATACAATTAAAACATTACATATATCATATTCGTATTTGTTATTTAATATTCTGGGCATAATTTTAGGATGCATTAATACGATTAACGTGATGCGTCAATATGAAATTGTATATGCATATAAGTGAATGACCCATTACCACAATTAATGCATTACGTATATGATATTTTTGTATTAAATTGTTCAGATTTATACATTAATTGTGTGTGTGTTTTTTTTTTTTTTACATGTATCATTCATTATATATAGTTATAGATCCTCTAGTGCAGGAAATACCCATCACCACAATTAATACATTACATATATGATATTTGTTCATTACATTGTTTAGATTTATGCATTACTGTTGGTCCCAAGACGGATACCTTGGTGAAGAGGGGGGTGAATACACCAAGGTTTAAAAACTTTTCCAATTAAAACTCTTTTAAGTGAGCTGGTTGTGTTCGATCCAGCTGGACTGCAGCTTGATCGACACAGCTGGCTGTGTGCGGAATGTGGTGGATTTTGGAAAGTCCGTCTGTTATTTCAAATATATTGCAAAGCTTTGTTTCTCTTTTCAGTTAGTCAGTTTATGCAGCTTGAAAGAATGCTTATGATGAGTTAGCTGAATGCATAAGTAAAGCAGTAAAGAACAAAGCTATTTAACGTGGTTCAGAGAAACTTCTCCTACGTCCACGACTAGAAAACCATCTGGTAATCCACTAAAGATACCACTGACTTTACACGCAGTAAGCAAGCGTTGCAGCTCAGTTCCTCGAGCTGGATACAAGTTTCCACATACTGTATCAAAACGTCCTCGGCTCAAACCAGAGCCTTCACCTTCAGTTTCCGGGTACTGAAGAACTTGACTTACAGTTTACGGGTACTGTAAAAACCTGACCACTCGAATTACACGCTTCGAGCAGGCGTACCTTAACCTAACCTTTTATGGGTTTAGGTTTGGGTATGAGTTTTCCAACTATGAACGAGTTTTTACAATGAAGAACAAAGAGTATGATGAACTCGTTCAAACTAGGCTTAAGATATTTTTAATCTAATCTTTTCTACCTATGACTGAATATGTGAACAACTAAGAACACAGCTGACTGGCTGAGTGTTCTTGAAAGATTTGGCTTTGAAGATTGTTGTTCATTTTTAGTTTGCTCTTTTATTTCTTCAGTCGTCTCACCCGTCTCTCCTCTTTAGAGGTGGAGGAGATATATATAGGTGGAGATTCAAACTAGCCGTTGGAAGAGAGCCGTTTGAATCTTACCTACTCTCTTTGACTTCTAGCCTTTAACCTATAAGGTAGATCTGCATCTGCAGAAGATATTTCTTCTCTGATTTGACTGCGTCAGATAAGATCTTCTGACACTGGAATCTTGTCTTGGAGAAGGTCTTCGTCTTCGAGCTGCTAAGCGTTTCTCCTGTGTCTTCAGCGTTTTCGACTCTGCTACATCTTGACTCTGAGTTATCTTAGACCTGAGTTGTATCATCAATCTGAGCTGTGTCTTCAACCTGAGCTGTGTCATTAACCTGAGCTGTGTCTTTAACCGGAGTTGTGTCATCGACACTAAGCTGGGTCTTTTACACTGAGCTGGGTCTTCGACACTGAGCTGGGTTTCCATAACCGAGCTGGGTCTTGATACTGCTGGGTCTTTTATTCTGCTTGGTCTGCTCTGCTGAGTCTGCTCTGCTGAATTCCTCAGTTGTGTCTGCTTAGCTGTGTCTTCTGCTATGTCTTCTGCTGTCTTCATCGATTCTACCTGTAAACTTAGAAACTCTATAAGTTCAAACAGGTGAGCTGTAAAAATACTTGGGTTTGCGCAATCATCTACTCGGTTGGGGTCAGCTGGGTTTTTGTATCAAATCAAAACTCTATTAATTTTCCCAACAATTACATTGTGTATTTTTTTGATACATCAATGCATCAGCTTATAATGCACAAAAAATATTAATGTAATGCATTACTATTAATAACATAATGCATTATACTACTAATATGTTCAATGAATTTAATAAATTTCGCAATAGTTACAAATTTAATAAATTTCGCCCCATACTTCATTTCTTCCCCCCACCACCTCTCCACTGCCCCCTTCCCCAAAAACAATCTGCCAGTAGACCACCACCGCCGTCGCCGCCTAGGATTTCAATATCGACAAAAAATTTATCTAAAAAAACTTCAAATCGAGCCATCAAACTGGCTGAATCTCTCTCTAATATACAGAATATATCTTCTACACACTTCAAATCCAGCAAGATTATTTCATCGAATTGAATCTACTCTATTAATCTAGCGGTGGAGTAGTTGCTAGTGCTGGCGGTGGGTGGTGGTGGTGAAGAAGAGAGAGAGAGAGAGAGAGAGAGAGAGAGAGAGAGAGAGAGAGAGAGAGAGAGAGATTGGTGGAGAAAGTAGAAACAACTGTCAAATGGGAAAAAAAATTGAGAGAGAGAGAGAGGAAGAAGAAGAAGATAACGGCGATGTCCAGCGGTGGCGGCGGTAGCTTCAGCGACAGTGATGTTGGATGGTGATGGTGGTGGTGGTGAAGAGAGAAAAAGAAGATAAAGGGATCGAAAATGAGATTGAACGTGAGGGAGGGGTGATGAATATGTTGCTGGATTTTTTTTTTCCTAAAATAGTCCTCCTTCCTTATCTTTGAATCCATGTTAAATTCTTAGATTTAATTCTAGCCACACATTCTTTGTAAATGCATAGTTAGGATTAGTTCCTATTTCTCATATAAGAGATGGTTCTGACCAGATCCATACCATATATATATATATATATATATATATATATATATATTATACTCCCTCATTCCCGTTCAATTTGTCTACCTAGTGTTCGACATGGAGATTAAGAATAAGGAAAAAAAATAGAAAGTGGGTAGGTCCCACCATTTTTGAATAGTTTTGAAGGGTTAATTCATTCCTTATTTAAAAGTAGACAAATTGAGCGGGACAGAGAGAGTAGTAATTATCTTTCAAAATAATTGTATACAAAAATACGTGTGCTTGATTTTTTTGTTAACAATCAGAGTATTTGACCGACATATAGCAATTGGAACCCACACAACTGAAAATATAATACTATCCAAATAGTTTTGTATGTGAGTGGCAATTGTGGTAAATATGGCCACAACTCCATTATTAAGTCAAGTATAGAGTAGGAGAAATTCTATCCTACATGTACATGCACTACACTCACCTCTCACATGAAAATATTTTAACAATATAAAAATATTCTCATGTGAGGGTGAATGTAGTGCATGTACCCCCTTAATAGAAATCCTCAATGTATAGAAAACCAAAAAAAAAAGAGAAGAAAAAGAAAAACATAATGTCCAAAGCAGATAAATTTTATCTTACATGTATATGTACTACACTCACATCTCACGAATATATTTTAATAATATAATTTATATTATTAAAATATTCTCGTGTAAGAAGTGAGTGTACTACATATAAACCCTTAATAGAATTTTTCATCTAGAGTATTGTCGACCAACTGTATTTCCTACAACTGTTGTGATGGGGAGGGGAGGAGAATGATTGTGTGGCTAAAATTTAGGGATCATTTAGGTTAGGTAGTGGGTGATGGGTAGGGAAGGGTTAAGTCAGGAGAGAAAAGAGAAGTATATAATATAGTAATATTTTTATTAAATAGTAAATAAATCGGTAATTTTCGGTAAACCATTCAGTTTTTGGTATTTACCGAAATCGAAAATCTTTTCGAATCATTAATCGTTTACCGTACCGATACTGAATTTTTCGGTTTTTGGTTAACCGAAACCGACAGTTTTCAGTTTACCATCGGTAAAGTTCCCCGGCCTTAATATAATACTACCAAAAAAAGTTTTGTATGAGAGTGGCGATTGTGGTAAATATGGCCACAACTCCATTATTAAGTATAGTGTTTAGAAGAAATTCTATCCTACATGTACATGCACTACACTCATGTCTGACATGAGAATATTTTAATAATATAAAAATATTTCCATGTGAGACGTGAGTGTAGTGCATGTACACCCTTAATAGAATTTTCCAATGATTAGATCAACAAAACCAAAAATAAAAATAAAAAAATCGTAATGTCCAAAGAAGAGAAATTTTATCCTACATGTACATGTACTACACCCACCTCTCGCGATAATATTTTAATAATATAATTTAAAGTTTATCATGTTAAATAGCCACTATGGATAGTGGAAAATAAAAGTTGTCAAAAACTTAATTTGCTATAAATTTTAGCAGATTTTAAGATGATGAGACAAATATACCTTTATTTTTTAAATCCCTGTAGATTGTATCTATTTCTCTCTCATCTGCAATTAATTTAGGTTTCTCTCATTTCTTTCTCTCTCTATGGCAGAGAGGCTTCTATGCTCCCTCCTCTTCAGCCGCCTCCGCCTTCATCACCGTTGTTGCTCCACCCACCACCTACTCAACACAGACGCTTCTTCTCTCCACTTTCATCTCGCCGTCGTTTGCATCTACCTCCTTGATTTTCTCTCCATATCCTCCGCCCAAGTTTACCATGATGTAGTGTCATAACTTTATAGGATGGTACGAATGAACCCATTCGTACCATTCGTACCAACAAGTTGTGCTTTATAATTTGGTATGAGTGGTATGAATGAACCCATTCATACCCCACTAGTTGTGCTCCAGAACTTGATACGACTGGTACGAATGAACTTAATAGTCCCGTTCGTATACAACTAGTTGGTACGCTTGTCACGAATCAATCCATTAGTACCATTTGTGCCTAACATTCAAAATTTAAAATAAAATATGTTCAGCGACGGCGTGTCGGATTTAGATTTTTCAGCTACTGAATCGGTTAGAGGATCGATTACACCGTGATTGGATGGAACGGTGGCAGTGATTGGATAGCGGCGGCATGGTGGATGGTAGAGGTGTTTTGGGTAAGAGATGACAGAGAGGGAAGAGGAGATGATGGTCCCGGAACGAGGTCTTCGGTGTAGAGGGGGTGAATACACATCAGATAAAACTTTTGAAAACATTTGGCAAGTTAAAACTGAGTTGAGTGTGAGCTCAGTTATGAATCCTGCTGACTTCTAAAGGAACATGGTTAGCTGGACTGATAACTCAGCTAGCGATGCGGAAAGTGGTGGTTTGAAAACTTAGCTCGTTCCTTTACAAAAGATTAGAAAAACTTAGTGTTTCAATTTGCAGTTTAATCAAGTTGTGCAGCTTGAAAAATGCAGTTGGCTGGGTCACTCAGTCAGGGAAATAACTTGAAAAATAATGTCGTGCTTGATGCGGTTAGTTCTTTAAGTAAATATACAGAAGATAAATAAAGACAATGAAGGACACAAGGTTTTAACGTGGTTCGGAGAAACTACTCCTACGTCCACGACCAGAGTTAACTGGGAACATCGTAGCTCAAACCAGAGCTGTGTTCTAACATTTTATGGGCACTATAGAAGCCAGAATCCTTTCAGTTTTCGGGTACTGAAAAACCTTACACACTCGAATTTCGCACTTCGAGCTAGCGTAACCTTAATCTAACCTTTTCTGGGTAAAGAAGAGTTTGGATTTGGGGTTCCAACTATGAGCGAATTCTTAGAATGAAGAACTTTGAGTTAGATGAACTCGTTCAAAACTAGGCTAAGGATATGAAATAATTTTTCCCTAGAAAACACACAAAAAACTGAAGCAGTTTCTGAACTAGAAACACTTAATGATTTAATTGTTCTTCGAAGGATTATGAACTGCTTGAGAGCTTTGAATGCTTGAAAGTTTCAGAGATGTTGAAAGCTTTTGGAGAGTTTTTCGTATTTGAATCTGATGTTGAAGACTGGTATTTATAGGTAGAGATTCAAAACTAGCCGTTGGAGGAGCCGTTTGAATCTCACCTACTCTCTGACTTGCCAATCTGTCGTTGAGCGGATCTTCACCTGTCTTCATCATTGTGTCAGATCCTAGGTTCACCTTTCTAGGATGCTGAGATATCAATTCCTCATTGGTCGAGGTAAATTGACTTCTTCTGACACCGAGATCTTGTCTTAGAGGCTGTCTTTTGAGTTCTGAGCTGATTCATGAAGTCTGACTTGATCGGATGTCTTCAGAGTTAGCTCCACTTTGTCTGTTTAGCTGGATATAATTTGCTGAATCTTCTAGACTTGGGTCAGCTCGGCTTTCTTTTCTCCGTTTGGATCTATTCTTCAATTTTCTTAGCTTTTTGCTTAAGTCAGCTCATTTGGGTCATTTGGCTGACTTTGCTCTGCTTGAACTCTGTTCAACTGGAAAACTTCTCAGCTGCTCTTTGCTCCAGCTGACCAATCAGCTGGGTATCCTGCTTTCTTCAGCGTCTTCTCCTGTAAACTTAGAAAATCTAAAGCTCAAACAGGCGAGCTGGAAAAATAACTTAGGCTTATGCAAATATCTACTAGGTTGGGGTATGTTGGATTTTGGTATCAAATCAAAACTTAGAATTTTTCCCAACAATTTTCCCCTTTTTGATGATGTCAAAACCTAACTGAGAAAACAAATTTAAAGCAGTTAAGGTAGACAAAATTCAGAGTTTAGAGCATGGACAAAGAGTTATTGTCATCAGGGTGAGCTTGAGGGCAAAAGGATCAGTTTTCATTAATCTTAAAAAATTTTACAAGGATTACAAGATTAAAGAAAAACTGAAAGGAAATCAAAACAAAATCCTAGTTGGTTGGGTCTTCCATTCCGCTGCTTCTTTTTCAGGTCAGCTTCTAATTGCTCATCAGTCTTCAGCTTGTATCGGTTGAAAATGAACTAATCCAGCTCCCTGTACTCATCTTGATTCTTTGCCTTAGAAATATTTTTCCTGACGGCCTAATAGTTTACTCATTTGATGATGTCGGTCTTGTCAGGGAGCTGAGTTCCAAGTATCAACGATAGCTTGAGCTGAGTTAATTTTGGAGCTTTGAACTCAATCTTTGCAGTCTTTGCAACATTGAAGAAAACTCTGGCGAGCATTCTGTCTTGGTCGTATAATTCCTTGAGGAATACATTGAATGCATCGTCAGGGCTCATGTTTGGATAAGCCCTTAGGTAGTAGAATTCTTCGATGAAATCATTTTTGGTGATCTCCCAATCGTCATTGTATTCTTCTGGGATCCACTTATCCACTCTGTTCCAGTTCATCGTTTCCTTCGACTTTCTTTTTGCTGCTGTTTCTCTGAAGCTGGCTCTTTTCTTCTTTTCCTTCTTCTCTTCAGGCTTGAGCAATTTCTCCATCTTCTTTTGTTGCTCTTGGAAGGTCTTCATTTCTTGTCTCTGCTTAGTTGCAAAGTTGTTGAGCCAGTGGATGTCATTATATTCTTCTGGCGTGGCTCCACAAGCTTTGGCTAGAGGAATCATCGCTATACTCCATCTGCCTCTCTTCTCAGCTGGTTCCTCTGCTTCCAGCTCAGCTACAACTTCATCGATTTCGGACTGCTGCACCTGGATTTCTTCTTCCACTACAGCTTTGCCCTTTGTTGTTTTTCTCACGTCACATTTCCCCTTTTTGGCATTATCAACAAGGGTAGAGGAGAGGTTGACGACGGTCTCGTTCAGCTGGGCGAGGGCTTTATCAACATCAGCAATCTTGGTTGTGTTGTCTGTTGTGGCCAGGTTCAGCTGGGCATTGCTGTTGTTTCCAGCTTGAAGTTGAGCATCCAGGTCTTTGTACAAATTAAAGAGCTGGCGGATGTCAGAGCTGTTGGAGAGGTTGGACTGTTTGACGGCTTCCAGCTGGCATGTAAGATCTTTTATGCTGTCGGCCAAAGAAGTTTGAAGACGGGAGATGATATCGGGCACCCTCTTTTCTAGATGATTTCTTAATTCGATGTCTTGAGAAGCGAGGCACTGCCTGAGATTTCTGTCGGTATACTCCTTGATGGTCCCTGAGCTGGGTACTTGGTGTAGAGGGGGGGGGTGAATACACCAAGTAGATTTTTCGAAACTTTTTCAAGTTAAAACACAGAGTTGGTGAGCTCAGTTATTGATCCAGCTGGGGAGGGTCAGCTGGGTAAATAACTCAGCTGGCGGTGCGGAAAGTGGTGGTTTGAAAATTTAGCTCAGTTACTTAGAAAAACTCAGTTTGAAAATATTAACTTAACGTTTTCAGCTTAGTCAGGTTGTGCAACTTTTCGAGAGACACAGCTGTCTTTGGAGAGCAGCTGTGTGTGCAGTTTTGAACAAGTATGCAATGATATGAAGGAGTTAGTACACAGCTGAATATATAAAGCAATTGTAAAGAGAAAGAGTTAGAAGCACGCGAGTTTTTACGTGGTTCGGAGTAACACCTCCTACGTCCACGACCAGGTTCACTGGTAATCCACTACCACTTGGTTTCCAAGTACCAAGCAACTTCACAACTCTAACCCGAGCTGTGTTCCAACAGTTTGCGGGCACTGTCAAGCCTATACACCTTCAGTTTACGGGTACTGAAGAACCTAACCACTCGAATTACGCGCTTCGAGCAAGCGTACCTTTACCTAACCTTATTGGGTTTGGGTTTGGGTATGGGGTTTCAACTATGAACGAGTTGTTACAATTAAGAACTTCAGAGTATGATGAACTCGTTCGAAATCTAGGCTTAAGATATACAATGAGTTTGGCCTAGGGAACAGACGAAAAACTAAGCAGTTTCTTAACTAGAAACACTTTAAGATAAAGTGTTCTTTGATCTATGTAGAACTGCTTGAGAGCTTTTGAAAGAATGATGATTTCAGATAATGAAAGCTTGTAGAGAGTTTTTCGTATCTGATCCTGAGGTTGAAGACGGGTTTATATAGGTAGAGATTCAAGACTAGCCGTTGGAGGAGCCGTTTGAATCTTACCTACTCTTCTTAAATACAAGATCTGCCGTTGGGTGTATCTGCACCTGTCTTCATTTGTGTCACATCCTAGGTTCTGAAGTCTAGGATGCTGATCTGGCAATCCCTCATTGGTCGAGGTAGGTTGACTTCCTCTGATTCCGGGATCTTCTGCCTTTAGAGCTGGCTTTTGAATTCGTAGCCGGATCGTCTTGAAGTGGAGTCTTCGGAGATAGTTCCTTTGTTCGTTGGACCATTTGTGTTTTGAACTCGGCTCGAATTCTCTTCGGCTTGATCAGGCTCTGTTGGATCACTCGGTGAAGGTTGACGCCTTTCTTTTGCTAGGCGACTCCATTGTGAACACGGTAGGTCGGCTTCTTGTCATCCGCTAGGCGACTCACTGCTTGTAGACACAGCTGGGTCGACTGCTGTCTTCCGCTTCCTTAACCTGTAATCCTAGAACATCTAAGGCTCAAACAGGCGAGCTGGAAAACACTATTTAGGTTGACGCGATCATCTATTCGGTTGGAGAATCAGTTGGGTTTTGGTATCAAATCGAAACCTTAAAATTTTCCCAACACTCCTCAAGGTTGTAGACGGACCACTGCATTTCATCAATTGTCCGGCTTTGAGTGTCTGTCTGAAGCTCAATAGCTGCGAAACGGAGAAGATGCTCGGCCTGAGTCTTCATTCGATCCTGGAGAATGACTCTTTCGACGAATTCCTGGATCTGCTTTTGGAGGGAGGAAACAAATTCTGAGTCGGATTCCTTTTGGGTTCCGAATTCGACATGACTAGGTTTTGATGCCTCGATCTCGACCAGTATACGAGTATCATTGGCAATTGGACTTGGTGAGGTTGCTGCCTCTGGTTCAGCTGTTGCATCAGCTGGCTCTTCGATGACCATTACCTTAGTTGTGTTGTCAGGTACAGCTTCCTTGGTAATTTCAGTTGGGACGATCCAGCCAAGGGTGTTGATATAGGAGTTGGCCTTTGAGATTATGCTTTCTGATGGTGGCTCAATAGCCTGCTTGGTCTTCTCAATGATGGTTTGGATGAGCTCGTCTTGATGCACAAAGGCATCCTGGAGGCTTCCAAAACCAAGGCTTTCCTGCAGCTGGGCTTCTTAAGCTTTGAGCTAGTTGAATGAGTAGAGCTCCAAAAGTTCTTCATTTGTGTACCAAGTGCTCATCTTGGTAGCAAGATAAAACTTGAAGTCACTGAACGGTGACTAGGGCGGAGGGGAGTGAAGCCAAAATTAGGTATTGTTGTAGTGCGCTCTTAGCACCTTCGAGTCTGAGGTCATCGAACCTCATAAAACTGGTAGCACGTGTAATGGCTGTGGGACTGAGGATTTCAAATTCCTCAGAGGTGGATGGGCTGAAAGGTTCAGCTTGGGTTTCATCATCCGGCTGTGAAGGAATGTCAGCTGGATGGGGCTGTTTGGGTGAGCTGGGTGTGGATGATGGCTTGGAGAAAGAGGGTTGATGTTGCTGTTGAGTTTGAGGAGAATGAAGATGAAGGAGAGGAGAGTGATCTTGATATGGTACCTGAGGATGAAGAGGAGAGAGAAGAGAGTGTTGTTGAGAGGTTCCAGCTGATGTGGGATCAAGATTGGGTTGATCAGCTGGAGCAGGTTGGGAGGATGCTTGAAGGATTTGGCGAAGGGGTATAGCATCTTCTGGGTCAGAGTTGGGAGAGGCTCGCCGACTGAAGGATGAAACTGGTGGAGATGGTGGTCAGGAGCATCCGGCTGAAGAGAAAGGAGGTGAGGGATCAGGTATATCAACAATTACCTGTGTGATAACCTCGATGAGGGTAGGAGAGGTTGGGGCTTTGGCTTCAGCTCACCGTAAGAAACCACCACTTATGTCTCTTCAACTCCTCGTGGTACAATCACGAACTCTCTTCCTTCTACTGAGCTGGAGGATGTCTCCTGAGCTGTTCCCTCAGCAATTGATCTTCCCTCAGTTCTCATCTGACGAACTGGAGAGGCTGTGGGAGTGGACTTGTCTTTTCAGCTGGCTCCTTAGCTGGAGGGGCAGCTGCTTCGAATTTGAGCTTGTTGCGAGCAGGAGGAGCTCCAGCTGGTTGAGCTTCCTTGGGCTATTTCTTCTTTCCCGCTTGAGCTGGGGTGGCTTGCTACTGTTTTGCCTCCTGCATCTTCTTCTTCCCTTCAAGGGCTGACTTCTTCACCAAGTCAGAGATCTGACTTCGCTTCTCAAACAGTACCCTGGAGATGGAAAACTCCTCCTGTTCACGCCACATGATGCAGTGTCTAGCAGTCAGTTGCTCTATGATGTATGCAACTTTGGAGCACAAATAAATGGTCTCATTGCAGCTGTATTTGAGGTAGGTATCATCGTTGAAGATGATCTACTTCGATTTCTTCTCCAACTTTCCTATGAAGTAGGAGAACCAGTCTACAGGGTCATTCCTGAGGATGGCAATTATCGGCTTCAGTTTCGGCATACTGATCTCTCCTTGAGATCCAGCAATACCAAGAACACACTTCTGAGTGATGTCCAGAAGTAGTCGGTACTTGGGCTTGAGCAGAAGCTTGGACATGCTCGCCCTGTACGGTTCCAGTTTGAACAGCATCTTGTCCAGTTCTGTCTGGACTTTCTCCTTGGTATAGCTTTCTGGAGATAGGTCTCCATGGCACATCAATTCCAGTTTCTTGCTCAACATCCGGTTGAGATTGATGTCGAGATCCCAGGGCGCCATCTGTCCTGTCTTTTCTCTGACTTGCAGAGATACCGAAGAATAAAGTCGGTCATTCTTGTTTTGCAGTTCTAGGAATAATTCTGCAACTTCGTGGCATAGAATGTTCGTTGGCCTAGCAGTCACCCACTGCCTCAATCCTGCCTTTTCGATGAGGCCTAGAACCTCCTGGAATTCTAGGATATTGTGGTTCTTGAGAGTCAAGGCACTCTCAAAATAAAGTTTTGCCTTCAGAACGTCAAGCTGGCTGGCTTCTGGTGCTGTTTTCTTTGAAGCAATTGTTTTTCTGAGAGAAGGGGTTAGTTGAACAAGAACAAGAGTATATAGATACTTTCAGAGAGATATGTAAAGATTTGAAATTTTCTAAGTTTAACAGAGATATATATGAACGAAAGTGGAAATTATCTTCGTATCTCTGATATATATGTCAACTGCCATGTTAAAAGAACGGTTGAGATCATAGCAGTTGAGTTAATGATCTGCGGCTGGGAGTGGTTCACGCATCACGTCAAGTGACGTGCGTACAACGAGTGAAGTTTAAGCGCGCGTGAGGAAGTCAAAGTGTTTCAACTTCTGCCTCGATACTCTCATGTACAGTATTCTGCAGACTTTTCATTAAATGCAATGGGATTGGATTGGATGGATTGCTTATTGATTAATCCATCTAAGGAATGTCTGAGTATTTGAATTAAAGTCAAAATATTTTATCTATAAATAGCATATTCCTCAGAAAAATAAATGTAAAGAGCTGCAAACCTGTCAGCTGAACATAGTAGTCAACTGATACCACGGTTGTCCTTCTGCATGTTTAACTGAGTTCCTTTCAGCTGAGCTTGAGTTCCCCCTCAGCTGACTATCCCATGTGCTTTTGCTGTCCAGCTGAGTCTGGTTCCCCCTCAGCTGGATGATCATTTAAACTGAGCTTGACAATCCAGCTGAGTCTGGTTCCCTTCAGCTGGATGATCCTTCTTCATCTGGATTTAACAATCCTAGCAATCCACATAGGATTTTGAATCTTGCTTCCACCAGCGGCTTTGTTAAGATGTCAGCACACTATATGTCTGTCTGAATTTTCTCAACAATGACGTCTTTATTTTCTACGTGATGTCTGATGAAATAATGTCACACATCACATGTTTACATATCTTATGAAGAACTGGATTTTAAGAAATGGCAATAGTACTTGAACTATCACAGAAAATTGGAATTTGTCCAGTTTTGACTTCATAATCGTCCAGCTGATGCTTCAACCAGAGAATTTGCGAGTAGCAGCTTCCAGCTGCCATATACTCTACTTCAGTTGTTGATGTAGCGACGCAAGTTTGCTTCTTTTAAAACTATGAGATCAATTTGCTTCCTAGGAACTGGCATGTTCCTAATGTCGATTTTCTGTCCAGTCGATCTCCAGCGAAATCTGAGTCTGAATATCCAGTCAGCTCCAAATTATCTTCAGCTGGATACCACAGCCCAATATTTTGAGTGCCCTTTAGATACTTGAGAATATTCTTGGCTGCTTGCATGTGTGCTTCCTTTGGATCAACTTGAAATCTTGCACATACTCTGACTGCAAAAGCAATGTCAGGACGGCTGGCTGTGAGATACAGAAGGGAACTAATTATCCCTCTTTATTTACTGGGATCAACTGATTTTCCTTCAGTACCTGGTTTAATCTTCCAGTTTGTATTCATTGGGATTTTTACTATTCTATTGGATTGAACTCCGTATTTAGCAATAAAGTCTTTTACATATTTTGACTGATTTATTAAGATTCCTTCAGCTGATTGCTTGACTTGAAGTCCTAGGAAGAAACTCATTTCTCCCATCATAGACAGTTGGAACTGACTTGACATCATCTCTCCAAAGCGTTTGCAAAGAAATATTGATCTTGATCAAAAAATGATGTCATCCACGTAGATTTGCACAACCAGAATATCATCACCTAGCTTGATGGTGAAGAGGGTTCTATTGACTGAGCCCTTCTTGAATCCTTTGGATACTAGAAGTCCTGAAAGTATGTCATACCAAGCTCGAGGTGCTTGCTTCAATCCATACAGCGCCTTCTTCAGCTTGTATACCTTGTTTCCTTCTACTTCGAATCCAGGTGGTTGTTCTACGTAGACATCTTCTTTAATTTCTCCATTTAGAACTGCATACTTCACATCCATTTGATACACTTTGAATCTTTGATGTGCTGCATATGCGAGAAATAGTCTGATTGCTTCCAGTTGAGCTACTGGAGCAAATGACTCTTCAAAGTCGATTCCTTCCTACTGGGTGTAACCCTTGACGACTAGACGTGCTTTTTTTATGATGATTACTCCAAGAGTATCCAGCTTGTTCTTGAATATCCATTTGAGTCCGATGACTTTGATACCTTCTGGTCTATCAACCAGTTCCCAGACGCATTTTTTTAGAAATTCGTTCAGCTCCTCTTGCATGGCATTGGTCCTGGACACGCTCTTTAAGCTTCTAGAATGGTCTGAGGCTCTGGAACTTGTGCCACATAACACGCCATGAGAGTTGTCTCTTCATCATAGACAGTCAGTTCTATCTCTACTGAGAGTTGAGCTTCGTCAGCTACTTCTTGAGAATTCACCGGGGGATTTTCAGCAACTGAGCTTCTGGTTCTGACGTTGTCTGATGGTTCTCCGATGATTGCTGAAGATGGATGAACTTCGATCCACATTCGTCTTCTTCAAATTTCTTCTTCTAGCTCATTGATGCTAGAGGTTGCTAGATCTTGTCTAGCTTGGAGTTGTTCTGGAGTTAAGTCTTGAGGTTGAGATTCGTTTTGCTTTGGACTTGAGCTTGATTCTCTTTGAGGCGTAGACTGAGTGAACTCAGCTGGAGAGTGAGCTGGGGGGTTTGGATATCCAGCTGGCGGTATTCCCCCTAGATTTGACATTAGGGTTCCCTCTTAATTTTCAGCTGGTTGAGTAGCCTCTATTGGATTGATTTGAGGTTCTTCTGGTTCATCATCCTAAATCAGTGGTTCTGCCAAATTTCTGATTCGAGTTTCTTGAGATCGAGTTTAAGCTGGACTGGAGCTTGAAGTTCTAGCTGTGTTTCTTTGTTTGAGTGAATCTCTATACTCGACCGATGTTTCATCAAATGTGACATGAGGGGTCACTTCGACTGTCTGCGTTCTTCGATTGAACACTCGGTAAGCTTTACTCACAGCTGAGTATCCAAGAAATACTCCTCTATCTATCTTCGCATCGAACGTCTTCAGCTGGATTTTCCCATTGTTTAATATGTGACAATTTGATCCGAAAACCATGAAGTACCCAATATAGGGTTTTCTGTTATTCTATAGTTCGTACGGCGTCTTTCCTTATCTGGATGTGAGTAGAGACCGATTTTGAGTGAAGTATGCTGTATTTATAGCTTCAGCCCATAACTTCTTAGGAATTGCTGAGCTGGCTAACATTGAGGTAGCTGCTTCCTTGAGTGTTCTGTTCCTCCTCTCAGCTATACCATTCTGCTGAGGTGTTCGTGCAATTGAGGTTTGATGTTGAACTTTGTTCTTCTCATAGTATTCGTAAATGGTTTCATTCAGAAACTCCATTCCTTGATTCGATCTGATAGTGAGAATTTTGCATTCCTTTTGAGTTGTCAGCCTTTCTAGCAATGCAGGAAGTTTGGATCTTGTCTCGTTTTTTTGGTATAAGAATGATACCCATGTGAATCTGGAGAAATCATCCACTACGAACAGGGTGTATTTTCTTCCGTTGAACCTTGCTGGAGTTACTGGACCAAAAAGATCCATGTGAAGAAGTTGGAGGACTCTGTCTGTTGATGGAGTATGCTTGAGGGAAAACGAGATCTTTGTCTGCTTTCCCTGCTGACATACGCTGCATATATGACTTTTGTCATAAACTTGATCTGGAATTCCATCTGCAAGCTGATTCCTAGCCAATCTGTTAATAGTCTTGAAGTTGAGGTGATTCAGTCGTCTGTGCCACAGCCAGCTGACCTCGTTGGTACTTTTGGATACGAGACACGTGTCTGGAGAACTATTATTCCAGTCAGCAAAATACATATTTACCTCTCGTCTTTTTCTCAGCAACACTTGTTTAGTTTCTCTGTTCTTCACTGTGCATCCTTGTGTATCAAACTTGACAGAAAAACCGTTGTCGCAGAATTGGCTAATGAAAAGCAAATTATGTTGCAATCCATATACATAAGAAACATTAGTAATTTTAACATTGTTAGTTTCAAATGTACCGTAACATTTGGGTAGACCTTTGGAGTTGTCACCAAATGTTACTTGTAGACCAGGTCGCTCAATGTATTCTCGGAGTAGATGCTTTAATTGAGTCATATGCTTCGAGCATCCACTGTCCATATACCACAACATCCTCATTGACTCATCTATTATGCTTCATTCCCGTGCAACCTGTCAAAGGAATCAAAATTTAGGTCCCCAATTTTAATTGGGTCATTGGGGGTTAGTTAGAGATCCCTTCACGACCCAGATCTGCTTAATGACTCTTATTGGATCATTTGATCTGACTATCCTTCCAACAGTATCCACGAACACATTCCTTGTGTTCCTTGGTCGACTCAGCTGGCTGGGTCTTGGTTTCTCTTGTCTCCCAGCTTGATTCCTTTGCTGATGTTCTGATCTCCTCCTCCTTCCAGCAGTGTATGCAGCTGAGACATTCCTTCTTGTTTGTCTCTGTTGTCTTGTCTGATATCTTGTCTAGTAATGATAGTCCAACTGGTAATCATAGGGTTGATATCCAGATGGTCTTCTTTGCTGATATCTCGGATGATATCCAAATATTTCGTATTGAGCCAGCTGATATCTGGGATATCCAGCTTGATGCATTTTCTGTGGTTGTGCTCGATATTGATATCTGATTTGTACTTGAGGTTGCCTCACAGCTTGCTTTCTCAGAGCCTGCTGTGTTCTTGGTTTATTAGCCATTTGAGTAACTGGGCTTGGATTCTCTTTTGCTTTTACGAACATCACTTTTGTTCCACTTGTAGAAGCAACATTCGTAGCGTCCTTGGTTCCATCATAATCCAATCCGGTCTTAAGTGCTGCCGGTCGATGTACGCTAATAATCTCGTCCATAGTGGTGGTAGCTTTGATGAGTGCTATCATCTTTGTAGTCAGTGTTTCTTCTGACTTCTTCAACTCTGAGATCTCGACTGATTTCCTCTCTGACTCAGCTGTGGACTTTTCTAGCTCGTCCAACAGCAGTTTCTTCTCACAGTAAAATTCTTTCATCAGCCTGTCTTGTTTCACTATTTTCTCCTTAGGTGAAACAATCTCTTCTCTGGCTGTGTGGCGTCAGCTGCTTCTGACGCTCATTTCTTTTCCAATTCTATCTTCAGCTCGGCGTTCTCACACATTGTGATTTCAAGAATCTCTTGTAGTTCCTTGAAATCATTCAAAACTTTTTCTACCAGGTTCCAGTCAGGCATACCCTCTGATCCAGACACCTGCATTGAGTGTTCGTGTGATGGTGAGGAGTTAGATACGACTAGGGTTTTAGAGTTTACCTCATCGTCATCTAGTCCGTTCATCTGTCCCAAGAAGCAAGCATCCCAATCTTGCTCATCATAAGCTATAAGTGCATCTTTCTCTGAGTCTGAAAAAGGCATGTCGTCGTCCATCTTGTTGTACTCGGACTCTTCGTCGGCAATATATGCTCTTCTTCTGTCAGCTACTTTGGCTTTCAGAAGGTTCTTTTCTTTTCTGGACAGCTTGGGACAGTCCTGCTTATAGTGTCCCGACTCCTTACAATTAAAGCAGCCTTTATCTGTCCTCTTCGAAGTGTCAGCTGACTTCTCGTCAGTTGCGGTATACTTGTCTCTATATGATTTGGCAAACTTCTTGTATTTGTCTTTGCTGGTGTTGAGTTTGTTGTAGTTCTTTACCAGCATTGCTATTTCTTCTAGCAGTTCCTCCTTGCTCATGTCTTTCTTTTCTTTTTTCTTCTTGGAGGATTCTGCTGACTTTACATGTGTTGACTTTTCAGAGTTGGCTCTGAAAGCAACTTCTTTTGGAGCTGGGTCAGCTCTCCGTCGTTCTGCTTGCTCGAAGACTTCTCCATGGTGATCTTCAAGTTGTATTCATTAGCTTTAAGTAGGGAGAACAACCTTTTTGTGGTAAGGTTGCTCAAATCGCTCCTACTTTAATGTACTACCTTGTACGTGTTCCACTCAGCTGACAGGGCGGAGAGAACTTTCAGGTTCTTTTCTCGCTGAGTGTATTTCCCGGTTCTTATCATCTCAATTTCGACGATGATGCTAGAGAATCTGAGATTCATTGCTTCAATGGACTCGTTTGTCAGCTGCTTGAAGTTATCGAACTTCTGACATGCAATAGTGAATTTATTTTCTTTAATCTCTTCTGACCCTTCGCAAAGCTTGGCCAGAGTTTCCCACATCTCTTTGGTTGTCTCAATGTTAATTATCTTGCTGAGGTAAGCATTTGAAACTGTGGAAGAGATGGTATTCCTCGCGAAGCTGTCTAGTCCAGCTTGCTTCATTTTCTCTGTCGTATACTCGCTCTTTGGCTTGAGGATTGGCTGGTATATTGGTTCTCCACCATCTGGGGCTGCTACAAGCTCGTTTCCTTGCTTATACATTATGATGGGTCTGTCTGTGATAACGTCCCACATCATATCATGATGTGCACAAAGGAAACTCTTCACTCTAAATTTCTATATCGCGTAATCGTCAACTGAGAAGGTGGGAAGATTCCTGCTAAGAGAAGAGTCCATAGAAATATGTAGAGTATGCAGTAGAATGAGTTTTTCCTTAAAAACGGATCTGTTTAGTTAACCACTGACAGAGATGTTCAAGACTGATCTCTTGATTCAGATACAACAGTCTTTTGAACCACTGCTCTGATACCAATTGATGGTTCGGAATGAGGTCTTCGGTATAGAGGGGGTGAATATACCGAAGATAAAACTTTTGAAAACTTTTGACAAGTTAAAACTGAGTTGAGTGTGAGTTCAGTTATGATTCCTGCTGACTTCTAAAGGAAGATGGTCAGCTGGACTGATAACTCAGCTAGCGGTGTGGAAAGTGGTGGTTTGAAAACTTAGATCGTTCCTTTACAAAAGATTAGAAAAACATAGTGTTTCAGTTTGCAGTTTAGTCAAGTTGTGCAGCTTGAAAAATACAGGTTAGTTCTTGATGCGGTGCTTGATGCAGTTAGTTCTTGAAAAATAATGTCGTGCTTGATGCGGTTAGTTCTTTAAGTAAATATGTAGAAGATAAATAAAAACAATGAAGGACACAAGGTTTTAACGTGGTTTGGAGAAACTACTCCTACGTCCACGACCAGAGTTAACTGGTAAATCCACTAAAGGATATCCACTTGGTTTAGCGAGTACCAAGCAACTTCGCAGCTGAAACCGGAGCTGTGTTCCAACAATTTACGGACACTGTAGAAGCCAGAATCCTTTCAGTTTTTCGGGTACTGAAAAACCTTACACACTCGAATTTCGTGCTTCGAGCTAGCGTAACATAAACATAACCTTTTCTGGGTAAAGAAGGGTTTGGGTTTGGGGTTCCAACTATGAACGTGTTCTTACAATGAAGAACTTTGAGTTAGATGAACTAGTTCAAAACTAGGCTAAGGATATGAAATGATTTCTGCCTGAAAAACAGACGAAACACTGAAGCAGTTTCTGAACTAGAAACACTTAAAGATTTAAGTGTTCTTCGAAGGATTATGAACTGCTTGAGAGCTTTGAATGCTTGAAAGTTTCAGAGATGTTGAAAGCCTTTGGAGAGTTTTTCGTATTTGAATATGATGTTGAAGACTGGTATTTATAGGTAGAGATTCAAAACTAGCCGTTGGATGAGCCGTTTGAATCTCACCTACTCTCTGACTTGCCAATCTGCCGTTGAGCGGATCTTTACCTGTCTTCATCATTGTGTCAGATCCTAGGTTCACCTTTCTAGGATGCTGAGATGTCGATTTCTCATTGGTCGAGGTAAATTGACTTCTTTTGACACCGAGATCTCGTCTTAAGAGATGTCTTTTGAGTTTTGAGTTGATTCATGAGGTCTGACTTGATCGGATGTCTTCAGAGTTAGCTCCACTTTGTCTGCTTAGCTGGATATACTTTGCTGGATCTTCTGGACTTGGGTCAGCTCAGCTTTCTTTGCTCCGTTTGGATCTCTTCTTCAATTTTCTTAGCTCTTTGCTTAAGTCAGCTCATCTGGGACCTTTGGCTGACTTTGCTTTGCTTGAACTTTGTTCAGCTGGAAAACTTCTCAGCTGCTCTTTGCTCTAGCTGACCACTCAGCTGGGTCTTCTGCTTTCTTCAGCGTCTTCTCGTGTAAACTTAGAAAATCTAAAGCTCAAACAGGCGAGATGGAAAAACTACTTAGGCTTGTGCAAACATTTACTAGGTTGGGATCAGTTGGGTTTTGGTTAGAGGTGTTCACGGGCCGATTCCGGTTCGGAACCGGGCCTGAAACTGCCGGTTCCGGTTCGGAGAAATTGGAACCAGAACCGGCCCGCCACATACCATGGTTCCGGGTCAGAACCGGCCCATATTGGATGGTTCCGGTTTCGAGTTGGAAACCGCCGGTTTAGGGCCCGAACCGTATAATTTTTTTTTACATTGTTATTGAAATGAAACACATAAATCATCAATGTAATGTATAAGATCGAATTAGAATAATATATATCTTCATTTATAACAATGTGTAATCAATTACAAATGGAAATATATTATTATTTAAAACTCGAAATCCTAAAACCCTTGGAATTCACAAAGTTTGAAAACTCAAGGGTCGAGCCTCGTTAAAACTTTTGGCGAAAACCCAATGGGAAAAATACCAAGTAAGGAAAAAGAGTACTTGTCTAAAATTATTTAGGACTACCTGTTGATGTCGGCGTCAAAGTCCCAATCATCTTCAAATTCATCGGTTTCAGTAGTGGTTATAGAGTCAGTGTCTGTGCTTTCGGCCTCGGTTGTGCTTATGGGATACTCCGCAAATATTTCATCCCAATTATTTTCTTGTTCACGCATTTCGGCCAATGTATAATCTTTGAGTAAAACTTGAGCTTCTAGGTTTCTTGGCATCATCACCGATCTTCTTTCATCGAGCACGAAGCCTCCAACACTGAAAGCTTGTTCCACGGAGACTGTTGATGCCGGAACGACTAAGATCTCCCTCGCCATCATTGCTAAAATCGGGTATTGGTTTTGCCTCCTCGACCACCATTGCAAAACATCAACATCATTTGGCCCTTCACCTGCTAAATCTGTACTTTTGGGTTCGCTAAGATAGATATCAAGTTCACTGCTTATATTACTACCCGTGCCCTGATTTTGAAAGAAACTTTGAAGTCTTTGTGCAGCTACAGAACTAGAATCTATTCCTAGATTAAAAGAGCTTCTTGATCTTTGACTAGGCCTAGATGATGACCCTCTATCCGAATATTTAGATTCATATTCTTGAAAAAGACCCCTCAATGTCGTATCTATAGAAGTTTTAACAGATGCAACAATATTAGGCAATTCAAAAGAGTCTTCACTACGCTCACCCCCCCCTCCAAATGTCATTTCACGAAGATAACTGTAATACAAGTCTAATAGACCACAAACTCCTTCCAATTTCATAGAGGGATCTAAACATTTTGCAATCAAAAAGACATCGGGAATATAAGTAAAATATTTCAACCATTTAATGACCATCATAGTTATAGAATCCTGCAACTTTGGGTTAGTACTGCATATTAAGAATTGAAGAACGATAACAACACAATGACATAGTACACGACATGAAGTAGGATAATAAACTTCAGATAAATTTTTAGTTGCAGTTTCAAAAACTTTTAAGAGTGCAATCAGACCTGAGCATTCATCCCAATAAGAAGGCAATTAGAACATGTTGCTAACCTCAGTTGAAATGAAATCACATAATAAATCCTTATATTCAGAAGTTTCTGCCAACATTTCATAAGTAGAGTTCCATATAGTGCATACATCAATGTTAAAACTCTTACTTTTCCAGTTTTTTGCTTACAAAATTTTAACCAATTTTTGTGTAGCTTAGCTTTATCCCTTAACATGGCAACACATTTTCTAATAGGCATAATTGAACCTTCTAATTGCTTTAATCCATCTTGCACACATAAATTTAGTATGTGACATATGCAACTAGCTAGTATGAAAATATTTTCCTCCTAGAGTGGGATTACATGCAGCAATTAGAGCAGGCACACTTGCAATATTAGCAGATGCATTATCAAAACCGATTGAAAAAATCTTAGAGGTTAATCGAAATTGATTCAACACTTTTATAATGCAAAGAGCAATGTTTGCAGCATTATGAGTACAATTAAACTTACTAAAACAAAGTACGCGTTTGTTCATACACCAATTCGGATCAATCCAATGCACAATCATTCCAAGATATGAATTTTGTTGCCAAGCATATGACCAAATATCAGAACAAACAGAGACTCTATATGGTAGCTTAGCAAACATGTCTCTTAATACTTTTTTTATATCTAATAGGTAATTTAGCAATTGTCCTAGTCATGGTACTTCGTGAGATTTTTTTAGTTTGCGGATTATATGCTTTTTTCATGGAATTTTCAAAACGCATGCTATCGGCAAATTGGAAAGCAAGATATTCAGTAGCAACAAACTTAGCCATCACTTCTCTAGCTACTATATCATTATACTTAAATAAAGTGAGTTCATTACCTTGCGTGAAGTTTAGTTGAGTTTGAGTTTGTTGTTGTGTACTTTTTTCTTGATCCTTCGGCTTGTGTTTGAGTATATGGCGGTTATAAGTGCCATACCCATTTCCTTTCTTATGCTCGTACTGCTGGTCGCAGAAATTGCAGCACGCCATTACAATTGGAGTTTCTCCTTCGGTACAAGGTAGTGTTACCTTTTTGAACCATATTGAGAACACTTCGGATCCTTCCTTCTTTCCTTTGGCTTGCAGCTTCGCCTTTCTGGTACGACGGCCCTTGTCGGTAGCCATTCCGCCATCCTCTTGCTCGTTCATTTCGTCATCCTCATCCTCATCCAAGTTGATTGCATCTTCGTGAATGGGGGACGACTGCATAGTGCGGGGAGGATGCATTTGGTGGGGCGGATTCATCTCCACTTCGAGGTCGGTAACATATAGGCTTTCAGCAAGTAGCCTATCCGCTTCAATCTGGTGGGCAACAAAGGCAGCAGCATCTTCGGCCATCTACTGGTTCTCTATTTCTTCACATTGGCGGTGAGTGGGGACCCTCCGGTATTGAGGATTCTGGCTTGTGGGAGTGAGAGTGGAAGAAGTATCATCATCTTTATAGTAGTCATCCTGGAACGCTTCTCGTTCTCGAATGACAACACCACGAGGACGACGAAGAGGGTTACCACTACCACGAGTACCACGAATATTTTCGATTGCCTTTTCCTTACCCTTACGAGGGTTAGAACTACTTAGAGACTAAGAGAGTAAGAGCTAGAAAATAGAACAATGAAAACTGAAAAGAATGAACAACTTAGAAAGTAAGAGAAGAGAGTAATTGGTGTGAAGAAATGGTTGTGGGTAGGGGGTATTTAGTTGAAAGTTGGAGGAAATGGGGGGGAAAACTTTGAATCATAGCCATTGGATCACAAGATGAAATCATAGCCATCCATTTTCAATTTCAAATAGGTGCCAAATCCTAGGCGGTTGAACTGACGGTTCACACGGTTCGGCGGTTCCAAACCGGAACCGCCAGTTCAACCTCGAACCTTATTTTTATTTTATTTTTTTTGACATTTTTTCGTTCCATTTAGCATTCTAATTGTCATTATTGCTTGTTTTAGGATATAATTAATATGGATAACACAAAACATATTTAAAAAAAAATGTGAAACTGCCGGTTCACGGTTCCTAGCCCTTGGAACTGGAACCGGCCCATCCCAAACACAGTTCCGGGTCGAAACCGGCCCATTGACCGCGGTTTCGGGCCAAAAACCGTTGACCACGGTTCCAATTTCGGGTCGAAACTGGCGGTTCTGGGTCGGGTGAACACCTTTAGTTTTGGTATCAAATCAAAACTTAGAATTTTCTCAACAGGGAAGAGAAGAGAGAAAAATAGAGTAAAATGAGAGGTAAGGGCAAATTTATCCAAAATTCCAAAATCTGATAAAATTTATATAAATTAAGTTTTGGATAACTATTAATTTTGACTATCCATAGTGGCTATTTGATAATTTTACTCTTTAATTTATATTATTAAAATATTCTCATGTGAGTGGTGAGTGAACTACATATAAGACCTTAAGGGTGTGTTTGGTAGGGTGGATTAGCCAAGATTGTTTATTTATCTTGGTTTATCCACCTGTTTGATAGCCAAGATAGAGCCCGATGGAAGCCCGTTACTAAATTGAGTCTGGTTCTATTTTACTGTTTAATCTTGTGTACGTAACTCTCTATTTTGGAGAGATAAATTAGTCCATCTTGTACAGTGACATAGATTACAAAGTGGAAGACAAATTTACCCTTCTCACCCTTCTCACAAATTTACGAAGTGGAAGACAAATTTACCCCTTTTTTTCTCTCTCCCGTCTGCAAATCACTCTCCACCATCCCTTCTCCGGCTGCCGCTGTCGCCGTCATCACCACCATCCTTTCTTTTTCTCCAATCGTTGCCAACGGGAAAATAAGGAGTGAACGGAGGTGGTGGCTCCTATGCCGCCGCCATTCGTTGCTTCCACAGAGGCGAGGCAGCAGTGGCGAAGGCGACGAGGTCGGAGATGGAAGGAGCGTCGTCGGACTACAGATAATGAACGGAGGAAATGGACGCCGTTGTTGCAGCTACCGGGCTGACGGCGGCGGTCATCACTATAACAAAAAATAGATCTTGAGGCACTTATTTGGAGACACTTTTTATTAAGTGCATCCAAAATTTATTATTGGGGCACTTGACCACCTATCTTAAATTTTATAAACTAATTGTTTCGACTAAATTAATCCTAAAGTCGCTCGCAATTGAACGAGATCACAGTAGATTAAGCAAGCCAACCCAAGTATCGTCTCACAAGGAAAACTTAGCAGGGAATTTATTGTATTGCGAAAAGAAAATAACAGAAAGAAGTAAATCAGTTTGGTTGTGGTTTTAATACTAGACGGAAAGAATAATTAAACATAAATTAATCCCTAGGCAAGAACTAAAATGCATAAATTAAACCCTAGGCATGAATCGAAATTTAATCTAACAAAAGCATTAAACGAACCTAATCCGAATGTTAATTCAATTAAGTAAATTAACGAAGCAATTATAAGCATGAATGAAGAACGGAAATCGAAATAACTCACGAACGTAATTGAAATTGATGAACACGATACACTAGAATTGGAATAGAAGATTGCAATGTCTGTAGCCTGGAATCCGGAATGAAATACGATAATTAAAATTACTAACTAGAATAATCGGAGGAAACTAGAAGAAACCCTAAAGAACAATCTCTGAAAATTAAAGAAAAGAAAAAGGCGTCTGAAACTGCAGCCCCCATCTGAAAAACCCTCGCTCGGTATTTATACACACGGCAAATTAATTGCGCTCAGCGGTCTCCTAGCCTCAGCGACCGCTGAGCGCACTTTAGTAAACCCGCTAAATGCCCGAACTCAGCGATCTCCTAGTGTGAGAGACCGCTGACTTCTCGCCCTGTAATGGATGAAGCGCTGGACTCAGCGGTCGCTCAGGTTGAGAGACTACTGACTTCTGGCCCTGTATTGGTGAAGCGCTGGACTCAGCGGTCTCCTAGAGCAAGAGACCACTGAGTTCTCTGAAGATGTCCCGTTTGGCTAACGGTCAGCGGTCTCCTAAGGTGAGAGACCGCTGACTTCCTGAAGGTGTCCCGTTTCAGCAAACGGTCAGCAGTCTCCTAAGGTGAGAGATCGCTGACTTCCTAAAGGTATCCCGTTTAGCTAAACGTATTGCTGCAGCAGAAAACTCACAACGGCGGCGGAAGTTGAGCGAACTGTGGTTGCCTTCATCATTCCCGAGCAAAATCTACATTTTTAACCCGATAGCTCGACACAACATCATTAGCGCATTTTAACTTTAGATGCGAAACAAAATAAATGTCATCAAAAGCACGCATGCAAACATCCAGAAATGCAACAAAAAATGAACGTAACAAACCCTCCACACACAAAACCTTGCTTGTCCTCAAGCAAATCTTAATTAAAAACACAACAAGAAAGACGTAGATCGAAAATGACAAATCATGCTTCAACGTCATATCCAGCGCAAGAACATTCTCAACATTCTTTAACTAAAAGCAATTCACCCCATAACTAACGAGTTACCCCTCTGCAAATAAACTCAATCGGCTCAAAACCAAAATGCGAAGATAGGAGGCAAGAGATGAAACATGCTAACATACTTAATGCTTCAAATTTCTTTTCATTATTTAACCATTTTTACACAATCTCCGGGGCAAAATTTACTAGGTAAATCCTCCGGAGTATTCCGGGTCTCCTAGAGTGGTTTCCCATACCCATCTCTCCTAAGCATTTCAACAAAGACGTGGAGAGAGTGGGGTAGAGCCCCTCACATCATATATTAAGCCAAACAACATTTTTCTTTATATAAGCGGCAAGGGAGTTGAGTTATAAGGTCAATATTCATGAGGTGGAAACATTTAGAGTTCATCTAAAGTATCCTCATGTGGTTTCCCATGCTCATGGTTCCCAGAAGAGCAGAGACCTCCCGACTCAACTTACACTTTAACAACAAAACATCAATCACAGATATCCACGCATAAAGAAAAACTTCCCACCTCCGACTTCTGGCCCTGTATTGGTGAGGCGCTGGACTCAGCGGTCTCCTAGAGTGAGAGACCGCTGAGTTCTCTGAAGATGTCCCGTTTAGCCTAACGGTCAGCGGTCTCCTAAGATGAGAGACCGCTGACTTCCTGAAGGTGTCCCGTTTTAGCAAACGGTCAGCAGTCTCCTAAGGTGAGAGACCGCTGACTTCCTGAAGGTATCCCGTTTGGCTAAACGGAACGTATTGCTGCAGCAGAAAACTCACAACGGCGGCGGAAGTTGAGCGAACTGTGGTTGCCTTCATCATTCCCGAGCAAAATCTACATTTTTAACCCGATAGCTCGACACAACATCATTAGCGCATTTTAACTTTCAAATAATGTGAAACAAAACAAATGTCATCAAAAGCACGCATGCAAACATCCAGAAATGCAACAAAAAATGAACGTAACACTAATAGAACACTTAGAAAAATCTTATTCAAAATTTGGTAATTAAGAATTGGCAGAATAAGTCACGCCCTTCTCATCTTTCTTTTATCGATTAACACAAAACCTTCTTTGTACCCAAGAAAAAAAACCCTAAGAGCACTCACATTGGTGGGCACAAAAAACTTTGTGTCCACCAATATTTAATTAGTATTTGTGGGGTATTGGTGGGGCAGGGTGGACACAAAAAAGTTGGCCACATTGGTAGGCACAAATTAAGGTGGGCACACCTATTATTTTAATGATTTTATTTTTCAATTTTATTTTTATTTTCATAATTTAAATAACATTAATTTTTAAATGCAAATTTTAATGAATTGAAAAAAAAACATTACATAAAAATAAATTAAAAAAAATACATTAATTTTGCGGCGGCGGGGGGTCGGTGAGTCCCATTTCTCTCCTGAGCATTGCACAAAACGCAAGAT
Organism: Agastache rugosa; assembly: GCA_031470985.1. Classification (NCBI taxonomy): domain Eukaryota; kingdom Viridiplantae; phylum Streptophyta; class Magnoliopsida; order Lamiales; family Lamiaceae; genus Agastache; species Agastache rugosa. Next base: position 22,974,711 of record CM062607.1, read on the forward strand.
GATTTTGAAGCGCGTCGGGTGCCATGCCCGTTGTGTCTCGAGTTAGAATCTCGTAGTTTGCCTGCCTCGTAATTTGATATTGCATAGCATTAAACTTCTCTTCTATGTCAGCAGAAACTTTACCTTTTCCCCGAGCTAATGCCTTCGTTTTTTCGTTCCCATTGGACGTGCGGCGCAAGTGCTTCCCGAGGTGAATTCGCCGCCGCTCGTCATGCCCGGAGTGCTTGGAGTGGAAGCTTCTGATGTCGTGGTGTAGCTCCCGTCTTCCCGGATCTTGGATCGTTTGGCGATATTCTCTTTGACTTTGCTGGAAGAGACGACAATATGGAACTTCGGCGTATCCCTAACCAAGTTCCAAGCATCCAAATGCTTAAATGGGGTGTAGAATTTATTCTGCCACTCCCCTAGTGCTCTCTGAAAAATGTCATCGCCGCTCTCGCCGCTATGATATTGCTCCGAAGCATCCTTGTAGATTTGTTGAAAGAGAATCAACAAATCTTTGGTTCTCTTCCAATGACTGCGCAATTGCTCCTCACTTCGCGCTTTCGTTCCCTCGGGACGGAGGCGATTGTAGCACTCCATGATTCGCTCCCAATATTTTCCAAATTTTTGGGCGTTACCGACAATAGGGTCGTGGCTAATATCGACCCAACAATGAGCCAAGCACTCCGTCTCGGCCTCACTGTAGTTACTTCCCCCGCCGCCCCGACTGGCCCGGCCGCCTTCAGGTTTGCTGCTGCTGCCGCCGCCTCTTTTGCCTCAGATAGTGGCTTTACCCCGGCCCTTTTTCTTGGGCGTAGAAGTAACTGCGGGCTCCTCGTACTCCACATTTACTTGGTCCTCGGACGAGTCTAAATTGACGGCCGATTGGATGTCGCCAGGAGAAGGTGCCGTATGTGTAGGATACGTGGAGAAAGCCCCCGGTGAAAATTTAGGGACATAGGCGGAACCCGTCGGAAATTGAGGACGGTTGGGGGTGGGGGTGGAGACGTTTTGGAAGGATGGAGGTCGAAAATTGCCGTAGAAATTTGGATTATTGGGATCGAAACTTGCATCACTAGAACCGAACCAAGACCAATTTTGATTGGGATCCATTTGTAGCACAAAAATATAAGAAGTTGTAGAGATAATTTAGAAGAAATTGAGATAGAAATGTAGAGAATGGGGTGAAAATGAATGGAATAAGGTGTAGTATTTATAGGTAAAAATTAGAATTAAATTAAATTAAAAAAAAAATTAAACCGTTGCCCAATAACCAGCCGCCACGTGGCCATCCCCCCTCCCCGCCCAGCAAGCTCGCCCGGGCGTGACTGCGCCCACCCCACCCGCCCTCTCCTGGGCGCCATCGGTGCGCCCACCCCCCTGCCCACCCGCCCAGCCGCGCCCACCCCCCACCCGCCCACCAATGCATGTGCTCTAACTAGAGAGAATGACGGGCGTCGGCAAGAAGGGAGATAAAAAGAATCCGTTCATTAGGCGAATTCACAGTTGGTGCTATCTCTTCTTCTTTACACCACCCTTCTTAGTTCATTACTAATTGTTGCTTTCTCGTGTGTGAAGTTGTTGATTTAATTGTTGATTGTAATTTCTGCTCTCGTCGGCAAGAAGAAAGGGAAATTGTGTATGTAATTTAATAAAAATTACTAACTGCGCCATCGAAACTTATGTGGCCAATTGCTAAATTAAAATTTGTAGGAAGAGAAGTTGCGATATCAAATATCGCAATTTAGCGGCGGCAAAAATCGACAATAGCGGCGAAATCATGCAATTGATTAATGGTATGTCATTGGCGGAATTGTGGGTTTTGAACGATATTACATGATAGGAGATGTAAAGTAGCGTTTGTTATATATTTTCTTATGTATCTTTGGATGATTTTGGCTTATTTTTGTCTGGAGCACAAGTCTTTGAAATGCTCATGATGAGTGATGACTTCTTTTAGGTAAAATAAGATTTACGATAAATTGTAATTTGTATTATTTAAGTGTGTATAGATTCTATAAAATTACATTGTAGTTTAATTTCTTTGATTTGTTATGTCATGTCAATTTTCAGTCAGAAAAGAACCAAGTTTAGAGATAGAATTTTTCTAATAAAGTAGCTTCATATATGCTGTTAAAATGTTCAGGTTACGAAATGATGATGCTCAAAATAATACCTTCAATTTTGAAGGGACCATCTTGATTCTGTTAGTTCTCAATTAAGGGTTGGTCTCCCGTGAGACCGGTCTCTAAGAAGAGACCGGATCCGGGTCGACCCGCTTCGCAAACGATATATATTATAATACTAGAAAATTTCAAATATATGGTGCTAGCCTAGTGGTTGGCGGAAGCGTCTGATTACTCTTTTGTGTTGACTTGACTGACCTAGGATCGATTCCCATGAAGAGCATTGGTTCATTTTTTTTTCGCATTCTTTCACTATTATTTCTTTTTTTTTTAGTTTCATCTTTATTTATTTATTTTTTTCCTTCCTTTTAGTATTATTTTTTTTTACTTTTCGCTTTAATTTTCAAAAATATTAAAATATAAATAATCTTCACTTTCTTTTACTTTTATTTCTTTTTTTTAGTTTTCACGTTTTATTTTTTTTATTTTTTAAAAAAATCTTAAAATATAATTCATGTACATAAAAGTAATAATTGTGGTTAACAAAAATAATATTTTGAAATGTAACAATTGTTATCAATAAAAGTAATATTTTCAAAATAACATTTGTCGAGATAAAAAATAACAATTATAGTAAATAAAAGTAATTTCAATGTAAGAATTGTCGTAAAATAAAAGTAATAAGTTACGAGAAGAAAGGTAATATTTTTTCAACCTATCATTTGTCGACATAAAAAGAATAATTAACAAGAATTAAAGTACATTTTCAAAGAAACAATTTTTGTAAATAAAAGTAATATTTTTCAAAAGTAACATTTGTCGTGATAAAGGGTAACAATTGTTGTAAAGAAAAGTAACATATTTTCAATGTGACAATTATCGTAAACAAAAGTAATATTTTTCAAAAGTAACTTTTATCGGGATAAAAGGTAACAATTCTCGTAAAGAAAAGTAACATTTTTTCAAAATAACAATTATCGTAAACAAAAGTAATACTTTTCAAAAGTAATATTTGTCGGGATAAAAAGTAATAATTCACGAGAAGAAAAGTAATAATTTATTTTAATGTAACAATTATGGTAAATAAAAGTAATATTTTTCAAAAGTAATATTTATCAGGATAAAAAGTAATAATTCAATAGAAGAAAAACAATATTTTTTTCAATGTAATGATTGTCGTAAACAAAAGTAATATTTTTTAAAGGTAATATTTATCGAGATAAAACGTAATAATTCACGAGAAGAAAAGTAATATTTTTTCATTGTAACAATTTTCATAAAAAAAGTAATATTTGTCGGGATAAAAAGTAATAATTCATAAGAAGAAAAGTAATAATTCATTTAATATAACAATTGTCATAAGCAAAAGTAATATTTGTCGGAATAAAAAGTAATGATTCACGAGAAGAAAAGTAATAATTTATTTCAATGTAGCAATTGTTTGTAAACAAAAGTAATATTTTTCAAAAGTAATATTTGTCGGGATAAAAAGTAATAATTCACGAGAAGAAAAGTAATAATTTATTTCAATGTAACAATTGTTTGTAAACAAAAGTAATATTTTTCAAAAGTAATATTTGTCGGGATAAAAAGTAATAATTCACAAGAAGAAAAGTAATAATTAATTTAATATAACAATTGTCATAAGCAAAAGTAATATTTGTCAGATAATAATAATTCACGAGAAGAAAAATAATAATTTATTTCAATGTAACAATCATCGGTAAATAAAAGTAATATTTTTCAAAAGTAATAATTCACAAGAAGAAAAATAATAATTTATTTCAATGTAGCAATTGTTTGTAAACAAAAGCAATATTTATCGAGATAAAAAGTAATAATTCATGAGAAGAAAAATAATAATTTATTTCAATATAATAATTGTATTAAACAAAAGTAATATTTGTCGGGATAAAAGGTAATAATTTACGAGAAGAAAAGTAATATTTTTTTTTCAATGTATCAATTGTCATAAACAAATGAATATTTGACGATGAAAAAGGTAATAATTTACAAGAAGAATAGTAATATTTAGGGATTAATAAATTCTAATTGGAGATTAACATATATTATTGAGAATTAATAATTTTAAAAAAAACAAAAAAAAACCGAAAAAACTGAAAAATAAACAAAGCAGATAATAGGACACATAAAATGTCCTATCATATAGCTATTAGGACACTTCAAAGTGTCTTAATAGATCAAACAATGCAAAAAAAAAAAGACAAGTATTGCTCTATATGGGATTCGAACCCATGACATGATAGATGGAAGGCGGAGCGAAGACCACTAGGCCAGCGGATCATTTTGCAATGAATTCGGATACCTTTTATATATACAAGTCTGGGTGAGATCCGGTCTCATGCTTGTGACCGGTCTCACCCAAGTGTTTGCGCTCAATTAATTATCTGATATTAATTATCCTGTAAGTTATCTACTTCCGTCTGTCCATCTGTTCTTGCAATTTGTTATTACATGGTTTCAGCTGTTTATAAAATTTGTACTAAGGGGTGTAGCTAGTTAGAATTATGATTATATTATTTAAATTGGTTTTACCCCTAAGTATCAGTTAATCACTAGTACCTTTGTAATTTAACCTCATAGAAGGAGCTACACACATTATTTTGCACTCTTTCTTTAATGGGAAAATATAATATATCTTGAATATATTATGTCGAGCTCTATGCATTAGTTATACTTATAGTTGGCTCAAGTGTAAAGAGTATGATAATAGCAGAATGCGTGCTAAATCAGTTTCCATAAGCATGCCTCGTGAATGGTAATGATCCAGCAATAACATTATAAATGGATGCAAGGATATACAAAGATTATCTTCGAGATTGAGTATATTTTTAATCCAAAATTTTGATTGTTATTATGCATTTTGTTTTGACCAATCTGCACAGTATAGATCATTACTCTGTCATCTCTAATTTTATTTATTTATATTTTTCGTTATCCATTGCTTTAGAGTTGAAGTATATATACTGTTTGGATAGGACAATTAATATAGTTTTTGCTTTCTTGTATTGGCTATTGTAACAGAGTTTTCTTGTTAATGTGTTGCTATTTTACTACAGATGTTGGATTTCAACGTTTTTGGGGGTAGGTTCCAACACCAAGAAATTTTCTTTCTTATTTTGGATATTTGTAAACTGGATGCATAGGCAGGGTGGTTGATTATCTATATTTTTTGTATTTTCTCTTCTTCTCCAGAAAAGTTGAATCGAGAGCTCTATGTCATTGAAAGCTATAATCTAGTGAAATTAGGGAATGAACTTATCATAATGAATTCTTTCTTGCTTGGTGACTTGGATGGTGCATTGAATGGGTATGAAAAATATATGGACTTAGTTTGTTTATGAACTCTTCACTTCCATATTGTAATAACCGTGTCTCATTTATTTTAATAGGAAACACATCAGTTGCTGATGGGAACATGAAGAAGTCAATTATTTCGTCTAAGGTATTCTAACTCACAATATGTAGCTAATTATCATTCTTAAGTTTACATCTAAGTTAAATTTCTATCATGATTTTTTAGTTAACCTCTAAAGAAGAAGACTATGGGGTTTAACTGAGAGAAAATTTTAGATAGTTGATTCTCACTCATGAAATTTAATGGATTACATTTTTGGCTTCAACAACCAAGTCATTTACTTATTGATATGAAATGGAGGACATTGATGATCTTATATGCTTTGCTGACACATTTGACATTGGTACTCCCTTGGTCCCCCAATAAGTGGCCAGTTGTTTTGCTTTTTGTGGTACTTATTGTGGGACGGTGGTAGTATATTCTTTTCTCTTAATTAGGAAAAAATGTTATAAACTAAGTTTTTTGTTGATTTCTTGTATCCAATATGCAGATTATCTTGTATGAAGAAGATGAAAATTGGTGCAAGAATTCATTGGAACAAGATCACTCAACCTCAAAGGACCTTTCGTTATTTAGATGGTGGTGTTTTTGCATTTTGTAGCTGTAGAAGAAAGACTATTTAATTTTTTTGTGTTTGTTGGTCATGAATGATAGGACATGAAATTGATGTGGAGTTGCCATTTGTATTGTTTAGTTATTGGAATGTTGATGAAATTACATATTTTAAGTAAAGTTATGTTCCATATAAATTGCAAATGCATTTTTATTATATCTGTAGTAATATTTATTGATATACCAATAAGATATGATTGTATTTGTGTAATATATGTCATCAAAATATTATGGGTTAATTGCCATAAAAATCCCGACCTTTGGTCAAATTTTAGTTTTTTCCATGACTTTCTATTTTGACCTACAAATTCATCACCTTTTAATTTTTCTGATTTTTCTCACGACGAACTCTTCCGGTCAAATTAATGTTCATGTGTTAATTTTATTTATTGACGCGGCCCAATATTTTACACGTGGCACTTGAGTTGCATAAACTGATCGGGTTAATTGCCGTAAAAATCCCGACCTTTGGTTAAATTCTAATTTTTCCCCCGACTTTCTATTTTGGCCTACCAATTCATCACTTTTTAACTTTTCTGATTTTTCCCACGCAAATAATTTCCCCCCAAAATTGATTTTGAGCTGAACGATAAATATTCCTACATGACAAATTGGCACGACTAAACAAATGACGTAGCTTTTATAAATGACATACGTCATCGTTTCATAGCAAATAGAGACTATAATTTGATAATTTTAGGGCACACGTCGATTTCATGGTCTGTAGTCTCCATTTTTTTTGCAGAAATCACTCACTTTTCTCCCTTCTTCTCCCCCTCTATTGCTCATTTTTTGCAATAGCGTCTCTTTGGATTGGCCTCAGTACTGTGTGAGGTCTTCATGACCACGCGTTCTTCACAATGGCAAAGCCTTTGGAGTCCAGGATTATTCCTTGAGCTCGGTCGTGAAAAAGAAGAAGCCATCACCTTAAATTATTCACGGACCAATCACCTCGAGTTATCCAGAAAAACGAATTACCCACAAAGTCTTCGCTAATTTCGGATGGATAGAGGGGGATAAAGAGGGAGAAAAATGAGCAATTTCTGCAAAAAAAAAAAAGTAGAGACTACAGACCATGAAATCGATCCGTGCCCTAAAATCCTCGTATTATAGTCTCTATTTGCCATGAAACGATGACGTATGACATTTATTAAAGTTATGTCGTTTGTTTAGTCACGCCGATTTGTCATGTAGGAATATCCGGCGTCCAGCTCAACATCAATTTGGGGGAAAATTATTTGCGTGGGAAAAATTAAAAAAATTAAAAGGTGATGAATTTATAGGCCAAAATAGAAAGTCAGGGGAAAAATTAGAATTTGACCATAGGTCAGGATTTTTACGGCAATTAACCTGACCAATTTATGTCACTCAAGTGCCATGTGTAAAATATTGGGTCACGTCAGCAAATAAAATCAACAGGTCAGCATTAATTTGATTGGAAGACTTTGTCGTGGAAAAAATTAGAAAAATTAAAATGTTATGAATTTGTAGGCCAAAATAGAAAGTCAGGGGTAAAACTTGAATTTGACCAAAGGTCGGGATTTTTATGGCAATTAACCCAAATATTATACGGTTACAAAGCATATAAATCCGTAATACAAATTTTTGAGGCTACGCATTTGGGTGTCTCGATACTTATATAAAAGACACAAATAGGTGCCACAATATTTCATTTTTCAGAAACAAATAAGTGCCCCAATATTTTATTTTAAGATACAAATAAATATCCCTATAAACTTATCAATATATTTTAAAACTTTTAAAGGGCATTTGTATGTGCCTCAAGAAATAAATCTAGGTGCATATTTAAATGTCTAGAAAGCTATTGGTATAGAGAAGCACTTAAAAAGTATCTCTAACTCTATTGGAACACGATACTTGGATGCACATGTAATAAGTGTTCCTAAAATTTAAAGTGCCCAATAGAATACATATAAGGGTACTTTTTGGTGACAGGAAAATCGTTTTTTGTTGTCGTGCATATTTCGCCAGGGCCAGATGAGAAGGACCACCTTCTTTTATCGTTGATGGGGAAATTGAGTTGGGTACAAAGTACAGACGAGAGAGAGAGAGGGGGAGAGGATGAGGAAGAAGAGAGAGAGATGGATGTGGGATATAACTGTAGTGATGGTTGTGGTAGGTGGGGTTAACGGATGGATGTGAGGGAGAGAGGAGAGAGGAGAGATGAGAGATGAGATGAGGGATATAATTGTAGAGAGAGGATGGAGAAATAATTAATTTATATTAGGAGTAACATTGTCATTTTTCATTTAATCTTAAATTTAAATTAGGTATCAAACAATGAATTTATCATATTTACATTACATATTTTATCTATTATATACAAATAATCAAATATACACTAACAATAACTCTTTATTCAATATATTTATGTTGACATTATATATTGTCTTATCCTAACATACCTAACGAGTTCTAATAGAATTTTCCATACAGAGTATTATCGGCAACTGTATTTCCTACGTATCTATTAGTAAAAGAAATCAATACAGTACATCTTTAATTGGAAAAAAACGATAAATATGCAACAATTCGCACATCTTTTTTGCCTAAACCCATGACGACCCTGCTCGAAACCTCCCAAATCTCTCCGCCGCCAGGCGCCGTGGCGGACCAATCGCTGCCGCTCACCTTCATCGACATCACCTGGCTAGCATTCGACCCAATCCGACGCCTCATCTTCTACGAATTCCCTTGTTCAAACCCCCATTTCTTAGAAATCCTCGTTCCAAAACTCAAGCAATCTCTCTCTCTAACTCTCAAACACTTCTTCCCTCTCTCCGGCAAAATAGTCTACCCTCTAAACTCCGGCGAGTTCCCGGTACTACGCTATACTTCCGGCGACTCCGTTTCTTTCACTGTCTGCGAATCTAGCGACGATTTCGAATATTTCGTCTCAAATCACGCTCGAGACGCCGATAATTTCTACGATCTGGTCCCTCAACTGCCGCCGGCGATCGATGAACCCAATTGTAAGTTGCTTCAACCTCTAGCCCTGCAGGTGACCCTTTTCCCCGGTCGCGGCGTCTGTATCGCCGTCGTGAACCACCACAGCGCCGCCGACGGTACCGCCATGTCCGCCTTCATAAATTCGTGGGCTTCGATGAGTAAACTTGGAGGAGAAGAAGAGTTTTTGCTTTCCAAAAAGGAATCTTTGCCAGTATTTGATCGGTCCCTTTTCAAATACCCTTCAAAATTGGACCCCTGTTATTGGAATGTAATCAAAGAATTTCCGTTACCGCCGCCGTCTTTTCCCTTACCGACGAATAGGGTTCGTGCCACGTATGTTCTGAGCCAATCAGAGCTCGTGAAACTCAAGAATTCGATTCAGTCCGCAGCTGTCGGTTTGGCTTACGTGTCATCCTTTGTAGCCATGTCAGCTTATGTGTGGACTTGTTTAGCTAAATCAAACTCACTTGATGAAGAAGAGAAAGTTGATGATGATCTTGTTGAATTTTTCGTGGTCCCAATCGATATACGAGCTCGTTTAGATCCATCGGTTCCTAGTAACTACTTCGGAAACTGTTTAACGCCCGGAGTGGGGAAAATTTATCATCGGAATCTAGTCTCTGACGGTGGGGTCTTCGCCGCAGCTCACGCTGTGGCGAAGGCCATTACGGATAAAGTGGGTGGTGACAAGAAGAAGATTTTAGAAAATGCGGAAAATGTGATGGGTGAGATGGGTGCGGCGCAGCAGGGATCTCTTTTGGCTGTGTCTGGATCAGCTAGAGTCGATCTCTACGGCGCGGATTTTGGGTGGGGAAAGGCGACGAAGATTGAGGTTTTGTCGATTGATGGAGAGAAATATGCAATGTCGTTGTGCAAATCGAGGGATTTTGAGGGAGGATTGGAGATTGGAATGTCTTTGCCTAAGCTCAAAATGGAGGCTTTTGCTGCATGTTTTGTTGAAGGATTGAAAAATGTATGAGTTTCTTGTTTTTTAATATTATCGATTATCTATTATCAATGTTCTATGTGTGTTTTGGTTGATTTAGATATACTATATGTTAATCATGTTATGTAGTTTGAAGCTGCGCTGCTTGATCTTTTTGATCCACTATCATGATTATTTAAATTGCATGTCGATTCACTATTGCATAATTTGCGTGAGAAATTTCAAATTTTTGTGTGCATATAATTTATTTAATACGCATAACTAGGTGAGTTTTTTCTTCTCTAAACACATTACAATTATCTATAGATTAAATCATGTCTTGATATTCCTGCCGTCCCATTTATACAGGCTGATTGAAATTTTTACAAGGATTAAGAAAAATTATTGGAAAAGTAAATTATATAGTAAATTTCTAATATGCCCCTATTTATTATTTGACTATGTTATGAGTTAATCAAATAATTAAATATGAATATATTAGTACATGAACTAAAAAACATTACTTTTTATGGAAACAAGTCTATATATTGGGGACATCCGAAAAAGGAAAACGAGTCTATATAAATAGGACGGAGTGAGTAATTCTAAAGTATAAGTCAAATTTACAATGACATAACTTTTCATCTTAAACCATGTATTTAAAATTCCAAATTATAACTCAAATTTACAATTACTTAACTTTTCTGATGTGAATTGTTCGAGATCCATAGCAAATAAATGTGAAAATAGAATCGATATATGCCCGGAGGTGCAGGCTTTAAATGAGATCGGTGGAAGATGCTTTCCTCGCCGTAAGCTCGTCTAGAACCTGGCAAAAAGCCTGTCGGAGGTGGCCCCGGTGTGGGCTCTCCGACGCTCGAGAGTGGTACGTTTTATCCATATCATTTTCATGTGAAACCATGGTTATAAATTTTAAAGTAAAAGTGAAATTTACAATATTTCTAGTTTGTACGAAGAATCCAATGTATTCATTGCGCAGAGTTCTCGCGTGTTAGCTTACTTGTGGACTTGTTTAGCAAAAATTTCATCAAACTCACTTGATGAAGAAGAGAAAGTTGATGATGATCTTCTGAATATTATGTGGTTCGATATACGAGCTAGATCCATCGGTTCCTAGTAACTACTTCGGAAACTGTTTAACGTCCATGATAGGGAAAATTTATCATCGGGAGCTAGTCTCTGACGGTGCTTTCACTACTACTCAGGCTGTGGCGAAGGCCATTGGATAGAGTGGGTGGTGACAAGAAAAAGATTCTAAAAAATGCGGAGAATTGTGTGTGTGTTAGCCTAGTAGTAGAGTGGTTAATACTCAGGGCTAAAGGTCTAGAGTTCAAGTCCACCGTCACGCGGCTTTTAAAATATCTTGTAAAACAATTCAAAAAAAAATGCGGAGAATGTGATGGGTGAGATGGGTTCCGCACAGCAAGAATCGCCTCTGGCCGTGTCTGAATCAGCCAGAGTCGATCTCTACGGTGCGGAATTTGGGTGGGGACAGGCGAGGAAGACTGAGGTTTTGTCGATTGATGGAGAGAATTATGCAATGTCGTTATGCAAATCGAGGGATTTTGAGGGAGGATTGGAGATAATTGGAATGTCTTTGCCCAAGTTGAAAATGGAGGCTTTTGCTACATGTATTATTATTATTATTATGATTATTATTATGTTGTCATGTAGTTTGAAGGAAAAATGAAGGAAAAGGAATTTAAAGCTGCTTAATCATGTTAGTTTAAAGCTGCTTTATCATGCTTAATCATGATATCATGTTATGCAATTTAAACTACATAACATGATAAAGCATGTTATTGTCATGCAATTTAAATTATCGAGATAAACATGATAAATAGAAGGAAAAGGAATAATTGTCATAACAAAAACTAATTATGTAATTTAAAGCTGTTTGATTCTACAAGAAAAAATGAAGGAAAAGGAATGATTGTTACGAAAAACTAATTTTTATCTTTTTGTTAAGAATAATTAGAATTTATCTTTGCGGCAGGAAAATGGCTAGAGAATCATAAAAAATTTAATTATAGAAGAGGTATTGTCTTATATAGACAGATGTACCATATATAAACACATTTGATCACATATTACAATGGTGGAAGTTTGTACACGTTACCAACTTAACACCCACATATATGTATGGGTATTATGTATTTATATTTCTAGAAACACTCAATAATTGCACTAGAGAAGAAGTATAAATATAAATAGAATTTATATTTAGTGGAGTATTAATTCTTCCACTATAATAGTATAAATAAAATTTAATCATAAAAAGCGATGGCAGAGAAGAAGACTAATAAGTACTGTAATTAATATGAACTTACTAAATGCACCACCCCATAGTCAATGAGGTTTGGTGAAAGAGGAAGTATTTTACATTGATTTATTAATTAATATTCTGTCCACAATATAAAGTCCTATTTATTCATAAAAAAAATCTTACTCCATTTTTGTATTATTACACCGTTTATTCTCTCCTTTATTTACCTATTTTTGTCATTGATGGACCCTACAAATTGTACCTTTATTCCTACAAATTTTACTTTATTGTATCTTTATTCTTACAAATTGTACATTTATTCAATAAATTATACCTTTAACAATATCCTTCAAATTATACTTTTATTCCACTCAAAATAACTCCAACTTTCTTAATCTCCGTGTCCAGCATACAATGAGACTTTATATCATAAACGAAGGGAGTACTACGAACTTACTAAATGTACCCCAATATGCACAAGCAACAACTCTCTCGCTCTCTAAGTTCAATATTAAGGGTATACTAGTTATGTATCTCGTGCAATGCGTGGAAACAATTATATATAACTCTACCTATTAATAATTTATAATAGATAGATAGTGTTACGTAATTGCATAATACATTTCAAAATTCTAACAAGTACATTTCCAATTTCCAAAACATAACACTAAGAAATAATTAATTATAGACAACAGTCACAAATATAAGAAGATTAAATAATGGAACAGTAAAAATTTGTATTTGGTTTGCCACATTGTAATGGTTACTTGATATTATTCTTTTTCTCATTTCTAACGGATTTTAAAATGCATGAAAAATATGTAGTTAAATAGAAGTGAAAAGAGAAACAAATAAATAAGCAAAAAAAGAAAAATATTCTGAATAGATGACGCAAAGAAGGTAACAAAGTGGTAAACCCTAAAAAAAAAAAAAAAAAAAAAAGTGGTTAATGTCCGGGCCAAAGGTCACGGATTCAAGTCCACCGTCATGCGGCCTTCAAAAATTTCTTGTAATGTTTGATAAAAAAAAAAAGTGGTTGATGTTCGGGCTAAAGGTCACGGGTTCAAGTCCACCGTCATGCGGACTTTAAAAATTTCTTGTAATGTTTGTTCAAAAAAATAAATAAATAAATAAATAAATTGAAGTGTGTGTGTGTTAGCCTAGTGGTAGAGTGGTTAATGCCCGGGCCAAAAGGTCACGGGTTCAAGTCCACCGTCACGCGACCTTTAAAATTTCTTGTAATGTTTATTCAAAAAAAAAAATTGAAGTGTGCATGTGTTAGCCTAGTGATGGTCCCTGAGCTGGGTCTTTGGTGTAGAGTGGAGGGGGGGTGAATACACCAAAGATAGATTTTTAAAAAAAATTTCAAGTTTAAAACAGAGTTTGTGAGCTCAGTTATGAATCCAGCTGAGGAAGGTCAGCTGGGCTAATAACTCAGCTGGCGGTGCGGAAAGTGGTGGTTTGAAAACTTAGCTCGATTGCTTAGAAAAACTCAGCTTGAAAATTTTCTTTATGTTTTCGACTTAGTCAAGTTATGCAAGTTTATAGACAAAACACAGCTGTCTTTGGGGAGCAGCTGAGTACGCAGATTTGATAAAGATGCAATATGCAAATAGAATTAGTACAATATCTGAAAATAACGAGAAAGTAAATAATACGAGATTTTACGTGGTTCGGAATAACACCTCCTACGTCCACGACCAGATTCACTGGTAATTCACTACCACTTGGTTTCCAAGTATCAAGCAACTTCACAACTCTAACCTGAGTTGCGTTCCAACAGTTTACGGGCACTGTCAAGCCTAACCTTTCAGTTTACGGGTACTGAAAAAACCTTACAATCACTTGAATTTCGCGCTTCAAGCAAGCGAAACCTTGACCTAACCTTTCTGGATAAAGAGGGGTTTGGTTTGGAGTTCCAACTATGAACGGGTTCTTACAATGAAGAACTTAGAGTTAGATGAACTCGTTCGAATTCTAGGCTTAAGATATACAATGATTTCTGCCTAGGAATCAGACGAAAAACTGGGCAGTTTCTGGACTAAAAACACTTTAAGATAAAGTGTTCTTTTAACTATTTAGAACTGCTTGTAAGCTTTTGAAGGCTTAATGAATTTAGAAATTGAAAGCTTGTAGAAGGTTTTTCGTATCTGATCCTGAGGTTGAAGACGGGTTTATATAGGTAGAGATTCAAGACTAGCCGTTGGAGGAGCTGTTTGAATCTTACCTACTCTTCTTAAATTCGAAATCTTCCATTGGGAGTTTCTGCACCTGTCTTCATTAGTGTCACATCCTAGGTTCTGAAGTCTAGGATGCTGATTTGGCAATCCCTCATTGGTCGAGGTATATTGACTTCCTCTGACACCGGGATCTCTGCCTTTGGAGCTGGTTTTTGAATTTAGAGCTGGATTGGATAAACTGACTTGAAGTGACGTCTTCAGAGTTAGTTCCCTTTGTTCTGTACAGCTGGACCAGCTGTGTCTTGTACTCAGCTCGATTTATCTTCAGCTTGATCCTGCTCTGTTTTGAACTCAGCTCAGCTGGAAAACTCAGCTGATAGTTGACTCCTGCTGTAAACACAGCTGGATCTTCTACTGTCTTGAGCTTCTGCTGTCTTCCGCTTCCTGAACCTGTAAACTTAGAAAATCTAGAGCTCAAACAGGCGAGCTGGAAAACACTACTTAGGTTGATGCGATCATCTACTCAGTTGGAGAACAGTTGGGTTTCGGTATTAAATAAAAACTTTATAATTTTCCCAACAATTTCCCCCTTTTTGATGATGCCAAAACCGAACTGAGACAACTTATGGAGCTTCCCCTTAGCTTTCCCCTACGTTTTAAGAGGGTAAAAAAAATAAATCAGCAGAAAAGAGTTCAGAGTTCAGAGCCTGGACAAAAAGTAATTGTCATCAGGGTGAGCTTTGAGCAGCAAAGAAAATTGTGTTTTATTAATGTAAGAAATTACAGCATAAAAAGAGAAAAAGAAAGAAAGGAAAAAAAATTCTTCAATTCTTCAATCTTCAATCCCAGCTGGCTGGGTCTTCTCTTCTGCATCCGCTGCTTCTTTCTTTTGACTCGTTTCTCCTTCAGCTGATTCAGCTGGTTTCTCTAGCTCAGCAGTTTGCCTCTTCTTTGTCTCATTATCTTCCCCCTTTTTGGCATGATCAACAAGGCGGGAGAGACACACCATCGTCTTATTGAGCTGTGCAATTTCCTGAATTGCGTCAGCGATCTTTGCTGTATTATCAGCTGTTACGATGTTTAGTTCGGATGTGCTGCAGTTGTCAGCTCTAAGCAGCGAGGTCTGGAGTCTTGGTGGCTCAGCTGTTGCATCGGCTGGCTCTTTTCAATAGCATTAGCCTCAGTTGTGATTGCAGACACAGCTTCCTTGGCCTGTTTCAGCTGGGGCTGTCCAGTTTAGTGCTTGGAGGTATGAGTTGGCACTGGAGATGACATCTTCTGAGTAGGGCACAACTTCATTCCTTGCAATTTGGCTTGTTCAGACTTCATTAGATTGAATGAGAAAGTCTGATTCAGCACTTCAGTTGAGCTTGTGACTCCTTTAAGCATGAGGTCTTCAAACCTTGAGATGGAGGCTCACGTGCAATTCTTGAGGGACTTAAGTATTCCCCTTCCACTTCTAAAGTGGTTGGTATGAGGTTCAACTCATGTTTTCATCATCCAGCTGCAAGTGATCATCGGCTGGATGATGCTTTCCACTTGAGCTTGGTGCAGGGGCTTGAGCTCCAACTTCCATAAGTTGATTTTGAAGCTGGTGTCCCTGTTGAGCTGAAGGAAATTGAGAAGAAGGCGGTTGATGTATTCCATCTACTGTGAGGTTTAAGCTTAGTTGATTGGGGTCTAAGCTTAGTTGATCAGCTGGAATACGTCGTTGTGGTGGTGGCGATGATGATGTTCACGCTGGCACATGAACTTCTTCTCCACCGTAAGAAACCACCGCTTGTGGACCTTCTGCTCCTCGGAGAGTAGTTACGAATTCTCTCTCAATGTCAGCTGGCTTCTCGATCGATCGAGCACCTTTAACTTGAGTCTTCTCTTTGAAGACGGTGCTTCAGCTTGTTTTGTCTCCTCAAGTTGTTTCCTCTTCCCAGCTGGGAAGGAAGTAGATGCATGCTGCTTTGTCTCCTGCATCTTTTTCTGTGCCTCCTGTGGCGGAGCAAGAGTTTTGACATGTCTGCTCTTAAAAACTCCGGCTTTATCAACATCTCGTCCAGTTCTAACTGGGCTTCCTCTCAGGTTGAATTCCTTTGTCAGAATCTTGTTGACGTTGATTTCCGCATCCCAGGGAGTTGTGTGTCCCGTTCTCTCTTTTATTTTGAGAGAAACAGTGGGGCGGAGGAGGTCTTTTTCCTTTGACATTCCTAGGAAGAATTCTGCAACTTCCTGGTGAATGATGTTCTTGAGCTTTGCAGTCACTCACTGCGTTAGACCGGATCTGTCGATGAGCTTCATTTTCTCCTGGAACTCCGTCTTCTTGTGGTTCCTGAGAGTTAAGCAACTCTCATAGTGAAGCTTTGACAGACTCTTCATGTTGATCGGCTTATGGAGATATCTTTCTAGATTCCATGTTCTTCTTCTGCAAGTTTTGTTAGTAGAACAAATAATACAAAGGGGAGGAAGAAGAAAGAGTGCCGAAAAAAAAAACTTTTTAGGGTTAATGCAAATGTTTGCGTATCTCTTCTAGCATATTTATGTCAACTTTCTTGATGATTGGACGATCAAGATTTATAGTTTGATAAGAAGATCTACGACTGGGAGTGATTCTCACGTCATGTCAGTTTCTTGTTTAGAAAATGCGAGTTATTGAGCGTGAGAGGACGGTTGAGGCGTTTTGACTTTTGCCTCAAAACTCTCATGTTTCAGTTCTTTGCAGACTTTTAATTAAATTTGATTAGATATGACAAGATATGTTTTGACTGATGTCTGTCTAAAACAGAATGAGTAGGTGTATGTAATGATGTTGCAAACCTCTCAGCTGATCATCGTAGTCAGCTGATACCTCGGTTATGATAGCTGTGTTGAGTAATCATTTTTCCAGCTGGTTCCCCCTCAGCTGAATAATCCTTCAACTTAGGCGTCTGGCTGAGCTTGATTCTTTCTCAGCTAGGTTCTTTGAGGTTGGTTCTGAATTCCAGCTGGGTCTGCTTCCATTCAGTTGGATGTAGCTTCATCTGGGTTGAGTAATCCAAGTAATCCGCACAACATCTTGAATCTTGCTACTATCAGCGGCTTTATGAGTATATCAACCCGCAGTATGTCTGTGTGAATTTTCTCAACAATCACTTCCTTCTTTTCCACGTGATCTCTTATGAAGTGATGGCGCACGTCCACATGTTTGCATCCTGTGTGATGTACTGGATTTTCTGATATAGCAATCGCACTTGAGCTATCACAGAAAATTGGAACTTGTCCAGTTTTCACGTCATAGTCATCCAGCTGATGTTTCAGCCACAGAATTTGTGAGCAGCAGCTTCCAGCTGCTATATATTCTACTTCTGTTGTGGAGGTTGCGAAGCACGTTTGCTTATTTGAAAACCACGAGATCAACTTGTTTCCTAGGAACTGACATGTTCCTGAAGTTGATTTTCTGTCCAACCGATCTCCAGTGAAGTCTGAGTCTGAATATCCAGTCAGCTGTAGATTGTCTTCAGCTGGATACCACAGCCCAACATTCTGAGTTCCTTTGAGATATTTGAGAATGTTCTTGGCTGCTTGCATGTGTGCTTCCTTTCGATCAACTTGAAATCTGGCACACACTCCGACTGCGAAAAAGATGTCTGGACGACTAGCTATTAGATACAGCATGGAACCTATTATCCCTCTGTATTTGCTGGAATCAACAGACTTCCCTTCAGTTCCAGGTTCAATCTTCCAGTTGGTGTTCATCGGAATCTTTACTGTTCTGCTAGATTGAACTCCATACTTGGCGATCAAGTCTTTCACGTACTTGGATTGATTTATAACAATCTCTTCTGCTGATTGCTTGACTTGAAGTCCTAGGAAGAAGCTCATTTCTCTCATCATAGATATTTGGAACTGTTTTGACATTATCTCTCCAAATCTTTGGCATAAGAATGTTGATCTTGATCCGAAGATGATGTCGTCTACATAGATTTGAACAACCAGGATGTCTTCTCCCAACTTGATGATGAAGAGTGTTCTGTCTACTGAGCCCTTCTTGAATCCTTTGGATACAAGGAAATTTGATAGAGTATCATACCAAGCTCGAGGTGCTTGTTTCAATTCATAAAGCGCATTCTTTAGCTTGAAGACTTTATTTCCTTCTATTTCAAATCCTGGAGGTTGTTCAACATAGACATCTTCTTTGATTTCTCCATTTAAAAATGCACACTTTACATCCATTTGATAAACCTTGAATTTGTGATGTGTTGCATAAGCGAGAAAACGTCTGATTGCTTCCAATCGTGCTACTAGAGCAAATGATTATTCGAAGTCAATTCCTTCTTGCTGTGTGTAGCCCTTGGCAACTAGTCGAGCTTCGTTTCTGATGATGACTCCAAGGGTATCCAGTTTGTTCTTGAAGATCCATTTGAGTCCTATGACTTTGACTCCTTCAGGTCTGTCGACCAATTCCCAGACACAATTTCTGAGGAATTCATTTAGCTTTTCCTGTATGGCGTTTGTCCAGGGTACACTTTTTAAGGCTTCTAGAATTGTTTGAGGCTTTGGAACTTGAGCTACATAACACGCCATTAGAGCTGTGTCTTCATCATAGACAGTCAGTTCTAGCTCTATTGAGAGTTGAGCTGTGTCAGCTGCTTCTTGATGATCCGATGTAGCTTGAGCAGCTGAGCTTCTGGTTTTGACTTGGTCAGATGGTTCTCCAATGATTGCTGATGATGGATGATCTTTAATCCATCTTCTTCTTTTACGAATTTCTTCTTCCAGCTGATTGATGCTAGAAGTGGCTAGATTTCGTCTGGCTTGGAGTTGCTCTGGAGTTAAGTCTTGAGAAAGAGACTCTCCTTGGATTGAGTTTTGAGGTGACTTCTGTAGAAGCTCTGCTGGAGATAGAGCTGGGGATTCAGCTGTGTCTGGATTTCCAGCTGATGACATTCCCCCTTCATTTGGCGTTGGAGGTTCCTCTTGATTTCCAGCTGGTGGAGCTTCCCGATTGATTTGAGGTTCCTCCTCTAGCTCATCATCCCATATTAATGGTTCGGCCAGATTTCTGATTCGATTCTCTTGAGCTCTTGTCTGAATCTGCCTTGAA
Organism: Agastache rugosa; assembly: GCA_031470985.1. Classification (NCBI taxonomy): domain Eukaryota; kingdom Viridiplantae; phylum Streptophyta; class Magnoliopsida; order Lamiales; family Lamiaceae; genus Agastache; species Agastache rugosa. The sequence goes on from CM062607.1 coordinate 22,994,246, forward strand.
GATTCTCCTTCATTTCTTCGTTTGATAGAATCTCTATATTCGAATGATGATTCGTCAAAGGTAACATGTGGAGTTACTTTGACCGTTTGAGTTCTTCTGTTGAAGACTCTGTATGCTTTACTCACAACAGAGTAACCAAGGAATACTCCTCGGTCAGTCTTCGCGTCGAACCTCTTGAGCTGTGTTTTTCCATTGTTTAGGATATGACATTTGGATCCGAATACCTTGAAATATCCAATGTATGGTATTCTGTTATTCCATAGCTCATATGGCGTCTTTCCTTGCCTTGTTGTGAGTAGAGAGCAATTCTGAGTGATGCATGATGTGTTGATTGCCTCGGCCCAGAACTTCTTTGGAATGGCAGAGTTGGCTAGCATTGAGGTAGTTGCTTCTTTGAGTGTTCTATTTATTCTCTCTGCTACACCATTCTGTTGAGGTGTGCGTGCTGTTGAGGTTTGATGTTGAACTCCGTTCTTCTCGCAGTATTCATAAATAGTTTCATTCAGAAACTCCGTTCCTCGATCTGATCTGATTGACATTTCCAGCAGGATTGGCAGCTTAGTCCTTGTTTCGCTCTTCTGGTACAGGAATGACACCCATGTGAATCTTGAGAAGTCATCCACTACGACCAGAGTATATTTTTTGCCATTTAAGCTTGCTGGAGTAACTGGACCAAAAAAATCCATGTGTAGGAGTTGAAGAACTCGATCAGTTGAGGGCGTAGACTTGAGAGAAAATGAAATCTTTGTCTGTTTTCCTTGTTGACAAGCGCTGCAAATATGACTCTTGTCATAAACTTGATCTGGAATTCCATTAGCGAGCTAGTTACTAGCCAGTTTGTTGATTGTCTTGAAGTTGAGATGATTCAGCCGTCTGTGCCACAGCCAGCTGACTTCATTGCTGCTTTTCGATACAAGACAAGTCTCATGAGGGTTGCTGTTCCAGTCAGCGAAATACATATTTCCTTCTCTTTTCCCTCTTAGTAGTATCTGCTTGGTTTCCCTGTGCTTCACTGTGCATCCATGTGCATTAAACTTGACAGAAAAACCGTTGTCGCAGAATTGGCTAATGGAAAGCAAGTTATGTTGTAGTCCTTGTACATAAGAAACATTGGGGATTATACCATTTTTAGTTTTAAATGTACCATAACCTTTGGTTAGACCTTTGGAGTTGTCACCAAATGTTACTTGTGGGCCTGGACGCTCGATATACTTCTGGAGTAGATTCTTTAAGTGCGTCATGTGCTTGGAACATCCACTGTCCAAGTACCATAGCGTTCTCATCGACTCCTCAATGATGCGTCGTTCCCTTGCAACCTATGAAAAGGATCAAAATTTAGGTACCCAGTTTTAATTGGGTCCTTGTGGGTTAGACAGAGATCCTTTTACGACCCAGATCTGCTTGATGACTCGAATTGGGTCATTTGATCTGATGATCCTTCCAGCTGAGTCGATATACACATTCTTTGTGTTCTTCGGTTGTTGCTGGTGGGGTCTTGATCTCAGTATCTTCTCAGCTTGATGTCTTTGTTGATGTCCTGGTCTTTTTTGGTATCCAGCTGAGACGTTCCTTTGTCTCTGTTGTCTCTTGTGATACCTCGACTGGAATTGGTGCTCCAGCTGGTGATCATATGAGTGATATCCAGCTAGGTATCTCCTTTGATATCTCGGTTGATACCTTTCGACTTGTTATTGATGTTGCTGGTATCTGAACTGTCCAGCCTGCTGTCTTTGTTGAGTTTGAGCACGTTGCTGTCTGATCTGTGCTTGATGTTGTCTCACAGCTGGCCTTTTTGATGACTGTTGTGTCCTCAACGGTCGTTGCTGAGTTGCTGTAATTGGGTTTTCTTTTGCTCTTACAAACATTACCTTTGTTCCACTAGTGGAAGAAATGTTTGTGGCATACTTCGATTCATTGTAACCCAGTCCTGCTTTGAGTGCTGCTGGACGTTGTGCACTTATGATTTCGTCCGTTGTTGTTGTAGCTTTGATGAGAGCTACCATCATCTTAGATAGTACCTCTTCGGAACTTTTCAGCTCTATAATCTCAGCTGACTTCTTTTCTGATTCAGCTGTGGCCTTTTCCAATTCTTTCATCAGCTGTTTCTTTTCGTAGTAGAAGTCTTTCATCAGCAGATCTTGTTTCACTATTTTGTCATTTAGTGAAATAACTTCCTCTTGGAGCTGTGTTATATCAGCTGCTTCTGATACATTTTTCTTTTCCAGTTCCACCTTCAGCTCGACATTCTCACACATTATGATGTCAAGGATCTCTTGAAGCTCCTTGTAATCGTTCATAACCTTCTCTACTAAACTCCAATCAGGTAGCCCTGATTCTGAAACCTGTGTAGAGTGTTCGTGTGATGGTGAGAGGTTAGATATATTTTGAGTTCTTGACATTACCTCATCTTCATCAATTCTGTCTGTCTGTCCCATGAAGCATGTATCCCATTCAGATTCATCATGTGCCATCAATGCTTCTTCTTCTCAGTCTGAAAATGGCATGTTATCCTCCATTTTGTTGCACTCCGACTCCTCGTCGGCGATGTAGTCTCTCCTTCTGTCTGCTGCCTTAGCTTTCAATTGGTCTTTATCTTTCTTGGATAGCTTAGGACAGTCTAGCCTGTAGTGTTCCGGTTCCTTGCAGTTGAAGCATCCTTCGTCTGTTCATTTGTTAGCTGACTTCTCATCAACTGCTGCGTACTTGTCTCTGTAAGTTCTTACGAACTTCTTGTACTTGCCCTTGCTGGTGTTGAGTCTGTTGTAGTTTTTGACCAGCATGGCTATCTCTTCAAGTAGCTCTTTCTTGCTCATGTCCTTCTTGTCCTTCTTTGATGACTCAGCTGACTGCATGTATGTGGATTTTTCAGAGTTAGCTCTGAACGCAATCTCCTTTGGTGCAGGTGTCAGCTCTTCATCATTCTGATTGCTTGAAGATTCTTTCATGGTAATCTTCAAGTTGTATTCGTTGGCTTTGAGCAGGGAGAATAATCTTTCAGTTGAAAGATCACCCAAGTCACTTTGACTTTAATGTACCACCTTGTATGTGTTCCATTCAGCTGTGAGCGCTGAAAGGACTTTTAGGTTCTTTTCACGCTGGGTGTATTTCTCAGTTCTGATGGTTTCAATTTCTACCACGATATTTGAGAATCTGAGTTTCATCCCTTCGATGGACTCGTTGACAAGCTGCTTGAAGTTATCAAACTTCTGGCAGACGATTGTGAATTTATTTTCTTTTATCTCCTCCGACCCTTCGCATAGCTTGGCTAGGGTTTCCCACATCTCTTTTGCGGTGTTGCAGTTGATGATCTTGCTGAGGTAGGCATTGGAGACTGTTGACAAGATGGTGTTCCTCGCGAAGCTGTCTAATCCAGCTTGCTTCCTTTCTTCTGAGGTATGTTCATTCTTTGGCTTGGGAATGAGCTGATACGTTGGCTGTCTAACATCTTGAGCTGGAACAAGCTCGTTTTCTTGTTTGTAAATGATGATGGGTCTGTCTGTGATGATGTCCCATATCATGTCATGATGCGCACAAAGAAAGCTTTTTAATCTGAACTTCCAGATTGCATAATCGTCAACCGAGAAGGTGGGAAGGTTCCTGCTAAGATAAGAATCCATGGAGATATGCACAGTATGAAATAATAAGAGTTTTTCCAGAAGAGGATCTGTTCAGTTGACCACTGACAGATTGTCAAGACAAATCTCTTGATTCAGAAACAGTGGTCTTTTGAACCACTGCTCTGATACCAATTGATGGTCCCTAAGCTGGGTCTTTGGTCTAGAGGGGCGGTGAATACACCAAAGATAGATTTTTAAAAACTTTTTCAAGTTTAAAACAGAGTTTATGAGCTCAGTTATGAATCTAACTGAGGAAGTTCAGCTGGGCTAATAACTCAGCTGACGGTGCGGAAAGTGGTGGTTTGAAAACTTAGCTCGATTGCTTAGAAAAACTCAGCTTGAAAATATTCTTTACGTTTTCGACTTAGTCAAGTTATGCAAGTTTATAGACAAAACACAGCTGTCTTTGGGGAGCAGCTGAGTATGTAGATTTGAAAAAGATGCAATATGCAAATGGAATTAGTACAATATCTGAAAATAACGAGAAAGTAAATAACAAGAGATTTTACGTGGTTCGGAGTAACACCTCCTACGTCCACGACCAGATTCACTGGTAATTCACTACCACTTGGTTTCCAAGTACCAAGCAACTTTACAACTCTAACCTGAGTTGCGTTCCAACAGTTTACGGGCACTGTCAAGCCTAACCTTTCAGTTTACGGGTACTGAAAAAACCTTACAACCACTTGAATTTCGCGCTTCAAGCAAGCGTAACCTTGACCTAACCTTTCTGGGTAAAGAGGGGTTTGGTTTGGAGTTCCAACTATGAACGAGTTCTTACAATGAAGAACTTAGAATTAGATGAACTCGTTCGAAATCTAGGCTTAAGATATACAATGATTTCTGCCTAGGAATCAGACGAAAAACTGGGCAGTTTCTGGACTAGAAACACTTTAAGATAAAGTGTTCTTTGAACTATTTGGAACTGCTTGTAAGCTTTTGAAGGCTTGATGAATTTAGAAATTGAAAGCTTGTAGAAGGTTTTTCGTATCTGATCCTGAGGTTGAAGACGGGTTTATATAGGTAGAGATTCAAGACTAGCCGTTGGAGGAGCCGTTTGAATCTTACCTTTTTCTAAAATTCGAAATCTGCCATTGGGCATTTCTGCACCTGTCTTCATTAGTGTCACATCCTAGGTTCTGAAGTCTAGGATGCTGATTTGGCAATCCCTCATTGGTCGAGGTATATTGACTTCCTCTGACACCGGGATCTCTGCCTTTGGAGCTGGTTTTTGAATTTAGAGTTGGATTGGGTAAACTGACTTGAAGTGACGTCTTCAGAGTTAGTTCCCTTTGTTCTGTACAGCTGGACCAGCTGTGTCTTGAACTTAGCTCGACTTATCTTTAGCTTGATCCTGCTCTGTTTTGAACTCAGCTCAGCTGGAAAACTCAGCTGATAGTTGACTCCTGCTGTAAACACAGCTGGATCTTCTGCTGTCTTCCGCTTCCTGAACCTGTAAACTTAGAAAATCTAGAGCTCAAACAGGCGAGCTGGAAAACACTATTTAGGTTGATGCGATCATCTACTCGGTTGGAGAACAGTTGGGTTTTGGTATTAAATCAAAACTTTATAATTTTCCCAACACCTAGTGGTAGAGTGGTTAATACCCGGGGTAAAAGGTCGCGGGTTCAAGTTCACCGTCACGCGGTATATATTGGCTTTAATCAGGATAAGGACTCAAAACGTTCAAATTTGAATTTCAAATTCATCTAGAGGACGTAAGGAAAGTTAGAAGGGTGAAAGGGAAAAGGCAATCTCACATTATGAATTTGTCTAGGGAAATTGAACGAACAATATGTTAAAATAACATGAAAAATGTTTTAGACGGGAAATGAGATCCACAACTTTGTTTTAGTATAATATTTTTCAGATTAAATTATAGTAACATTTTTTATTTTGTTCCAAAATTTATTGATATTGTTTCAAAAATATTGTGCTAACATTTTCTTTTGTCCTTATAAAAGTAGCTTTTATATAAAAATATAATTTTTTTGCTCACAATTTTTTATCATAACACAAACTTTTGTCCTTCTGTTTGAATGATTCAACATCTAAATTAAGTGACAGAAAATGTGTAATTTCTAAACCACGAACTTTAAGCATGTAAAGTGAAACTGTTATTGCAAAACTTAGCACAGTTAAAAGCACAGAAAATATAAACTTAGCAATGTAAAGGACACACGATATGGTAACCCAGTTCGGTTAATCAACCTACGTCTGAGGGGCCATGCCCAAGAGAGAACCAATTCACTATTGGAGAAAGTGACTACAGATGATCTTACACACAAGCGTACCACCTTATGACACCTTTTCGCTTACTCCCTTCCTAACTCCGTGAATCGATGATTGCTAGAGCACCTCTCGCAATCTAAGCTTGAGCCACGCTCAATACTCAACTCTCAATTACAAAGATTATAAGCACTCAAGTGTATGAACTCACGAAACAATACTCTCATAAGAAAGTATATTATGAAAACAATAAAATGGAAGCCGCTTCAAAGTCTTGAGGAAGACTAATATATAGGATCACTTGAAAATCCTTGCACTATATCCCAATCACCTTACATTTGAATCTTGATTTATCCCTTTGAACATGAGCTACTCCAAAACACTCAAATCTACACAAAACACATAAAACTATACCCAAACGTGACATCATAACATAATTAAGAAAAAAAACCAAAAGACATCACAAAAGCGCATAATCTTATCAAAATGTGCATAACAAACCAAGTGAAAATCGTGTAAAATGAGTGTTTATCAATCTTCCTCTTCTGACCCAGAATCTGCAGCCTCAAACTCTGCCTCAGGCTTCCTTGCACCAGCAGAACTGCCCTCTTCACCAGCAAGCACAGCTTGAGAATTATTAATTAAAGCTGCTATCTCATTCTTTCGCATATGTAGAGTCTTCATTTTCCTAGTAATGGAATTAAACTCCTTTTCCAATTCCCGAAGCATTCTTCCAGAAATTGCTCTGAGTTTAGACTCAGGCAGCATAGACACTTGCACATGGGCTCGCTTTCGCGATACCAAGCGAACAGAGGGACCTTTAATGTCCTTGACATGATATTCTTCATTAAACAGGTTGTCACTGAAGACAATTGGCCTCGGAGCAGCATCCCAAACATCTTCACTACGAACAATATCAGGAATCTGAGATGAAATTATTCCAAAAATCAAACCCGGATAACCCAGAGCCTTTGCTTTTTTCAGCTTGTCCACATGTTTGGAGACGTGGTCGAAGACCAAATGTTCAAAATAAAATTCTTTGAACTACCCAATTCGGTAGAGAACTTTTCTAATTTCTTGACTGATTGTAGCAGTGTGACCGGTAGGGAACTAATTTCGATACGCGATCTTATGCAAGATTGTATACTTCTGGGAGAGATGAGCACCATTGATCGTGACATCATTTGGTCAAGATTTGTAGACATTCTTGGTTAATTCAGCAGCAATGACGTCCAAAGATACGACTTTGTCTTCAGCCCCAACATCCAAATCCTCACGACCAACAAAAGCATTTATGATTAAAGGAGAAAAATCAATATACCTGCCTCGAATATAGGAAAGAAATCTTTCTAGAGAGGTAGGGTCAGCAATACTTGGAGACATATTGCAGTAAAACTTCAACACAACCGAACGCACACACCTGCACACTGGATAGATGGTCTGGTCCCAGGCAGCTTCGTACAACAAAACATCCAGACCATTTCCTTTCAGGTCTTCTTTCTTCACAGACTGCTCAAACACGAACTTCTTGTTCAAGACATGAGTCCAGACAGCATCATGATGGTCGGACTTAAACTTCACATCCGTGCGGGGTCTACCGGATGACGGCATATAGTCAACATGTGAAGCTTGCGGGGGCACAAACTTCGAGTTGCCTGTATCACTACGCGAGGCGTTCTCAGACCCAGAATCGATATCAATGGGAGAGGGTACTTTCTTTGTCTTCTTCGTCATTTTCGTCTTAGAAGGAGGTTCATCCACCTTCGCTTTCCCTTTTCCCATCTTCACAGCCTCTTCTTCAATCTGCTTGGTCAAATGAAACCTAGTAATCCGAGAAGGAACGGGCTCCCTAATAACCACCGGTTTCTCCAAAACCCTAACCATTTTCTTCGAGGGTTCAGCATTGTTGCAAATCCCAACTTTGATTTGCTTGGGCTTCTCCACCGTCTTCATCGGAACCTCCTGTGCAGAGATGGAGGATGTAGCAGGAGGATCGGATGGAGCTTGATCAGCAACAATAGCAGGACCCGCAGATGGCTCTTTCTCCTATTCTTGAAAGACTGGGATCACATCAGAAATTGGATCTTGATCCCGCACACCTTGAGACCCACCGATAGCATAGGTGAAGGGTCTCCTAAACAGCAAACCAGATGACGTCGGCTTTGAAGGAGATACAAATAACTTCTTCTTGAGAGAACCCAGACGAGCGATAGAAACTTTATCGCTTTCGTTCTCTTCAGATTTATAGTCGGATTCTGAATCAGCAACTTGAGGCGACTGAGACACTACAGCTTTCTCTGGCGAGGCTTGCTTGACTGGAGATGGCGCCCTCTCTTCTTCAAACTCCGAGTCGGAATAATCAACGACTCTCATTCTCTTTTGTCCCATCTTTGAACCAAAGGATTCAATGAATTCATCCGTATTGTGAGATTCGCCGGAGAATTCTTGAGAGGGACGACTACTGGAGGACTTATCGGAGGCTATTTAAAAAGAAGATGGGATTGCAAAACAAACTATCAAGATCGAAGACGAAAACAAAACGAAGCAAAAGACATGCGGTGAATAAATTAAGCAGCAGGCTTCGACTTTAAAAGGGGAGTAAGTCGGTTAACTCAAAAATTCTAGAATATTTGAGATAAAATAAAATCCCAAGAAAAATAGGAGATATAAATAACAAGAATTTGAAAAAAAATTCTTATCTCCAACGTTCAAAAATATGAAGGGATTTACTGTTGCTGCTTCGGAATTCGCAGAGGCATCATTCTATCAAACTAGCCGTTGAGTTTCTGCAGAGATGACGTCAGCCCGAGTTTTCAGATATATCATTCTGAAACGCAAACTGTGCTTCCTTTTTTTGACACAGATCTAACCAGAAGCACACTTATATATACAGAGTACTTGAATTATGACCCCAAGTACAAGGTCTCTCTTGAAAAATTAAAGAGAGAGAATTCCCAATTCTACTCGAAATGTTTCAAACCTCAATGCATCAAGTGCCTTTGTTAGAATATCGGCCAACTGCTTTTCAGTAGGCATAAATTGAATATCAAGCACTTTTTCTTCAATTAACTCCCTTATGAAGTGATGACGAATATCAATATGCTTCGTCTTTGAATGATTGATGAACGCATATTTTGTGCGTTTAGGTAGTCTAGATCGAGTTTTTGTTTGTCTTTTTGTATTGTTTAAGTATCTGGAAGGGCACTATTTGGGCAATAGGTGGATCTGGACAAGGCGAGAGCATTAGAGGGCGAGACATGGCAGAATACTGCTGAAATGGTACAAGCATCGATACGAGGCAATGAGCACCCGATGGATCTCCAGCTTGGTGCATGGTCGCAACCATCACCATATTCTTTAACGTTATTTTTTACACTTCAGCTTTTATGGTCCCGGAACGAGGTCTTCGGTGTAGAGTGGGAGTGAATGCACCGAAGAGGGATTTTTGAAATCTTTTGCAGATTAAAACAGAGTTGAGTGGGAGCTCAGTTATGAATCATGCTGACTTCTAAGGAAAATGGTCAGCTGGACTTATAACTCAGCAGGCTATGCGGAAAGTGGTGGTTTAAAAAACTTAGCTCGTTCCCTTTACAAGAGTTCAGAAAAACTTAGTTTAAGTTTTCAGTTAAGCAGTTTTGAAAATAATGCAGCTGGCTAGGTCACACAGCCAGAGAACTTTGAGCTTGAAAACTTGTGCTGTGATAATGCAATTAGTTCTTTAAATATATAAAATGCAGATAAATAAAAAAGCGATAAAGAACTCAAAATTTAACATGGTTCGGAGAAACAACTCCTACGTCCATGACCAGATTTAATTGGTAAATTCACTAAGGATTTCCACTTGGTTTACGAGTACCAAGCCACTTCGCAGCTCTAACTTGAGCTGTGTTGTAACAGTTTACGGGCACTGTAGAAGCCTGTATCCTTTCAGTTTTCGGGTACTGAAAAACCTTTAACACTCGAATTTTGTGCTTCGAGATGGCGTGACCGTAACCTAACGTTTTCTGGGTAAAGATGGGTTTTGGTTTGGGTTTCCAACTTTGAACGAGTTCTTACAATGAAGAACTTTGGGAGATGAACTCGTTCAGAACTAGGCTTTGGATTTACTGAGATTTCTGGCTAGGGTTTAGACGAAAAACTTAAGCAGTTTCTGGAAAGGAAACACTTGAAGATTTAAGTGTTCTTCAAAGGATTTGAGAACTGCTTGAGAGCTTTTTAATGCTTGAGATATTCAGAGATGTTTAAACCTTGTAGAGAGTTTTTCGTTTTTAATTCTGAAGTTGAAGACTGATATATATAGGTGGAGATTCAAAACTAGCTGTTGGAAGAGCCGTTTGAATCTCACCTACTCTCTGATCTGTCGATCTTCCGTTGAGCGTATCTTCACATGTCTCACTCATTGTGTCAGATCCTAGGTTCGCCTTTCTAGGATGTTGAGATGTCGATTCCTCATTAGTCGAGGTATATTGACTTCCTCTGACACCGAGATTTCTGCCTTTGGAGCTGGTTTTTGAATTTAGAGCTGGATTGGGTAAACAGACTTGAAGTGATGTCTTCAGAGTTAGTTTCCTTTTGTCTGCTCAGCTGAATCTTACAGCTGAATCTCTTAGACTTGAGTCAGCTCGATTTACTCTGCTTTGTTGGATCTCCTTGGCTGGATCCAATCTTCTTTACTTGAAAGAGTCAGTCTGACTCATCTTAGTCTTGAACTCTGTTTAGCTGGAAAACCTTTCAGCTGACTTTGGGTCCAGCTGATTACTCAGTTGGGTCTTCTGCTGTCTTCAGCTTCCTTATCTGTAAAGTTAGAAAATCTAAAGCTCAAACAGGCGAGCTGAAAAATATAACTTAGGTTTGCACATTCATCTACTAGGTTGGAGATCAGTTGGGTTTTGGTATCAAATCAAAACTTAGAATTTTCACAACAATTTCCCCCTTTTTGATGATGCCAAAACCTAAGTGAGAAAAACAACCTACTTCCCCCTTAATGAGAAAGTGGGGTTAAAACGATAAGTAAATTCAGCAGATATTCAAAATCAGAGTTCAGAGCCTGGACAAAGAGTTATTGTCATCAGGGTGAGCTTGAGAGCAAAAACATTTCAGTTTTATTAATCTTCAAAGATGATAACAAGAATTACAAGATTAACAAACTGAAATAAGACAAAACTTTTAATCCTAGTTGGTTGGGTCTTCGTTTCTGCTGCTGCTGCTGATTCTTCTGTCTATCTTCTTCCAACTGCTCATCCGTTCTCAAACTGTACCGGTTGAAGATCATCCGTTCCAGCTTCCTGTATTTTTCTTCATTGTTTACCTTGGAAATTTTTCTCCTGGTCGCCCATCTGTTTACTTCTGCGATGATTTACTATTTGTCAGGAAGGTTAGTTCCAGGTATCAGCGGGGGCTGGAGATGATACAGCTGGAGAGCAGAGAACTGGATCTTCGCGGTCCTTGCAGCATTGAAGAATGCTTTAGCAGTCATCCTATCTTGAAGAAAAAGCTCATTGAGATGCATCTTGAAAGCTACATCTGGTGGCATATTTGGGTAAGCTCCCAGATAGTAGAAGTCGTCAATGAACTCAAATTTTGTGAGTTCTGAGTCATCGTTTAACTCTTCTGGGATCCATTCATCTACTCTTCTCTAGTTCATTGGCATCTGAGACTTTTTCTTCACTGCTCTGATGTTTGCTCTTTTCTTCTTCTGCTTCTTTTCTTCAGCATTGAGCAAGCTTTCTTTCTTCTTTTGCTGCTCTTGAAAGTTTTCATCTCTTGCTTTTGTTGATTCACAAAGTTGCAGAGCCATTGAGTATCTTTGATTTCTTCTGGCGTGGCTCCACTAGCTTTGGCAAGAGGGATGATCATTTTGCTCCATTTTCCTCTCCGTTCAGCTAGTTCTTATGCTTCCAGCTCAGCGACAACTTCATCAATCTCAGACTGCAGCACTTGGATTTCTTCTTCAGCTACAGCTTTACCTTTGCCCTTTCTTGATGTTTTTCTCTTGTCATTACCTTCCCCTTTTTGGCATTATCAATAATGGTGGAGGAGAGGTTGACGACTATCTCATTCAGCTGGGCCAGGGCTTTGTCAACATCAGCAATCTTGGTTGTGTTGTCTGCTGTGACTAGGGGTGAGCACGGTTCGGTTAACCGACCATTTGCCACAAAAAAAAACAGACCATATGGTTTTTAATCGGTTCGGTTAACCGCTAAAATATAGAAAATAAAAACCAAAAACAACTATAACGGTTAACCTAAAAATCGGTTCGGTTAACCATTATTCAACGGTTAACCATGTAGAAAGAAAACTTTCAATTTTTTTATAATTCATAGCATGAAAAATAAAAATCCATATCTTAAAATGTGAATACGAAATATACATTTAAATAAGTATAAATAATAAATTGAACACTCTCATGTTTTCAAGTCAAATTAGTAAAATCAAGTTAGTTAATATTATAATTTATAACATATAATTAGTTGGTATAATAATTTTATAACATATAATTAGTAAAATTATAATTTTAAATGAGTTTCGGTTCGGTTCGGTTCGGTTAACCATCGGTTTTTATATATAAAAATAAAAACCTAATAGTTATCCTCGGTTTTTTAAAATTAAAAAAACAAACCGAACCGTCGGTTCGGTTAACCATTTTTTCAGGACGGTTTCGGTATGGTTTGTCTGTCGGTTCGGTTTTTCGGTTTGTTTTGCTCACCCCTAGCTATGACGAGGTTGAGCTGTGCTGTGTTGTTGCTTCCAGCTTTGAACTGGCTGTCCAGTTCTTTGTAGAGATTGAATAGCTGATGAATGTCAGTTTTGTTGGAGAGAGCTTGCTGTTGGAGAGCTTCCAGCTGACTGGATAAGTCGGTGACGCTCTTTTCTAGTGGAGCTTGGAGTCTTGAAATGATCTCAGGGGCTCTCTTCTCTAGATGCTTTGTCTGATCAATGCATTGAGAAACGAGAGATTGCTTAAGATCTGGACTGGTGCTTTCCTGTAGATTCTGGGCAAATTTGTGAACTTCATCAATGGATTGTCCATTACAATGGACTTGCCATTCTACAGCTGTGATGCGCAGAAGGGTGTCAATATTTGATTTGAGTCGATCCTGGAATAGGATTTCCTCAACTTGTTTGGCGATTTCATCCTTCATTGCATCAGGAAGCACGGCATCAAGATCCGTCTGGGTCCCGGAATCAACTTGGCTGGGTTTTACTGTCTCGATCTCGACCAGTGAACGAGTGTCATCGGCAATTGGACTTTGTGAAGCTGCTCCTGTAGGCTCAACTATTGCATTAGTTGGCTCTTCTTCAATCAACATTGCCTCAGCTGTGTCGGTAGGGACAACTTCCTTGGCAGTCTCAACTGGAACAATCCAGCTGAGAGTGTGGAGGTAAGAGTTGGCTCTTGAGATTACCTCCTCAGAAGGGGGCACTTCATCATGCTCGGCCTTCTGAATGAGGATTTGGATCAGCTCGTCTTGATGCACAAAAGCATCCTGAAGACTTCCAAATCCAAAGATCTCCTGCAGAGCTGCTTCTTCGGCTTTGAGCTTATCGAAGGAGTAGAACTCCACAAGTTCTTCATTTGCGTACCAAGTAGTCATCTTGGTAGCCAGATAAAATTTGAAGTCGCTGACGGCGACTAATACGGCGGGGAGCGAAGCAAGAGAGGGGTATTGTTGCAATGCGCTCTTTACACCTTGAAGCCTGAGGTCATCGAACTTCATGATAGTGGCAGCACGTGCAACGGCTCTAGGACTGAGGATTTCAATTTCCTCAGAGGAAGTGGGGCTAGAAGGTTCAGCTTGGGTTTCATCATCCAGCTGCAAAGGAGCGTCAGCTGGATGGGGCTCTTTGGGTGAGCTGGGTGCTGAATTTTGGGTATGTGGGAGTTGGGCGGTTTCATACTGAACAAGTAGGTGGGGAATCTGGGTGTGGTACCTGAGAATGAAGAGGAATGAGAAGAGAGTGTTGTTGAAGAGGAAAGAGAAGAAAGTGTTGTTGAGGGGTTCTAGCTGATGTGGGATCAGCTGGAGCGGGTTGTGAGGATGCTTGAAGAATTTGGCGAAGGGGAATAGCATCCTCTGGGTCAGGGTGGGGGACTACTACTTGTGGTTCTTCAGCTTCTCGTGATGCAATCATGAACTCCCTTTCATTGTCTGAGCTGGGGGAGGATCCCTGAGCTGGCTCCTCAGCGACTGATCTCCTCTCAGTTTTCTTCTTTTGGACTGGGGAGTCTGTGGGAGTGGACTCAGATCCAGCTGGCTCATCAGTTGGCTTCTCTGTTGTCTACTCAGCTGGCTGCCTTGAATTTCAGCTTCTTTTTTGCAGGAGGAGATCCAGCTGGCTGTGTCTCCTCCGGCTGCTTCCTTTTTCCTGCTTGAGAGGGAGAGACAGTCTGCTGCTTTGCCTCCTGCATCTTCTTCTTCCCTTCAGGGGCTGCTTTCTTCAACAAGTCAGTGAGCTGACTTGGCTTTTCAAAAAGTATCCTTGACACAGGAAACTCTTCTGTGTCGTGCCACTTGATTTGCCGTTCGGTAGTGTAATTTTCTATTATGCACGCCACTTTGGTGCATAGATAGATTGTCTCCCTGCAGCTATATCGGGTGAAACTGTCATCCTCAAAATGAATCTTCTTAGATTCTTTCTCCAACTTTCCCATGAAGAAGGAGAACCAATCCACAGGGTCATTCCTGAGGATGGCTATCATTGGCTTCAGCTTTGGTATGCTGATCTCTCCTTGAGATCCAGCGATACTGAGGATGCACTTCTGGGTGACATCCAGAAGTAGTCTGTATTTGGGCTTGAGCAGGAGCTTGGACATGCTTGCCCTGTATGGTTCCTATTTGAGCAGCATCTTGTCCAGTTCGGCTTGGATTTCTTCTCTGGTGTAGTTTTTTGGGGAGCGGTCCCCAAGAGTCTTTAGGCTGAACAGCTTGTTCAACATCCGGTTGATATTGATGTCGACATCCTAAGGAGTTGTATGTCATGTCTTCTCCTTGAGTTGTAGAGTGATGTTGGAGCGGAGTCGTTCATCCATGTTCGTCATCTCCAGGAAGAATTTTGCCACTTCCCGGTGGAAGATGTTCTTCGGTCTTGCAGTCACCCACTGCAACAGGCCGGCTTTCTCAATGAGATCCAGCACCTCCTGGAACTCTGAGTTCTTGTAGTTCTTGAGAGTTAAGCAACTCTCAAAATGAAGCTTTGACATGAAATTCTTAGACTGGCTTGCTTCTGGTGTTATCTTCTTCGGTGCCATGATCTTTATCTGTAGCAAGGGGTTAGAATAACGAAAATACAAGGGGAGAGTATTTGCAGAGAGATAAGCAAGAATCTGAGATATAAATTTCAGAGATAAGTATGAGCGAAAGAAAATATGTCGAGGATTTGCATATATTTGATATATATATATCAACTGCCCATTTTGATGAACGGTTGAGATCTAGACAATTGAATTAAAGATCTGCGGCTGGGAGAGATTTGCGCAACACGTCAAATGGCGTGCATATAGAGAGGGTAGTTCACGCGCGCGTGAGGTAGTCAAAACGTTCTGACTTCTGCCTCGATACTCCCAAGCTACAGTACCCTGCATGTTTTTCATTAAATGCGATGGGATTCGATTGGATGGATAGCTTACTGACTAATCCATCTAAGGAATGTCTGGGTATTTGAATTAAATTCAAATAATTTTATCCTTAAATAGCATATTCATCAGGGAAATAAATGAAAGAGTCTGCAAATCTGTCAGCTGATCATTGTAGTCAGCTGATACCACGGCTGTATTTCTTTATGTTGAATAAGCTTTTCTTCAGTTTTATTATCCAGCTGAGCTTGATTCCCCTCAGCTGGTTTCCCTTCTTGAACTGAGTTCACTATCCGGCTGGGTCTGAATTCTTCCAGCTTGATATCCCTTTAGCCTTTTATTATCCAACTGAGTCTTGTTCCCCCTCAGCTGAATGAGGTTTCTTTATCTGGATTCAGCAATCCAAGCAATCCACACAAAATTTTGAACCTTGCTTCCACCAGTGGCTTTGTTAAAATGTCAGCTCGCTGGATATCTGTGTAAATTTTCTCAACAATGACATCTTTCTTTTCCACGTGATCTCTGATGAAATGATGTCGAACATCTACATGTTTACATCTTGTGTGAAGAACTGGATTCTCTGATATTGCAATAGGACTTGAGCTATCACAGAAGATTGGAACTTGACCAGTTTTCACTTCATGGTCATCCAGCTGATGCTTCAACCAGAGAATTTGCGAGCAGCAGCTTCCAGCTGCCATATACTCTGCTTCAGTTGTTGATGTAACGACACACGTCTGCTTCATTGAAAACCATGATATCAATTTGCTTCCTAGGAACTGACATGTTCCTGAAGTTGATTTTCTGTCTAATCGATCTCCAAAGAAAGTCCGAGTCGAGTATCCAATACCGCAAATTATCTTCAGCTGGATACCACAGCCCAACGTTCTGAGTACCCTTTAGATATTTGAGAATATTCTTGGCTGCTTGCATGTGTGCCTCCTTAGGATCAACTTGAAATATGGCACAAACTCCGACTGCGAATGCTATATCTGGGCGGCTGGCTGTGAGGTACAGCAAGGAACCAATTATCCCTCTGTATTTGCTGGGATCTACTAGGTGTCCCTCAGTTCTTGGTTCAATCTTCCAATTGATATTCATTGGAATTTTTACTGATCTTCTGGATTGAACTCCATATTTGGCAATCAAGTCTTTGACATACTTTGACTGATTTATGAAGATTTCTTCTGCTGATTGCTTGACTTGAAGTCCTAGAAAGAAACTCATTTCTCCCATCATAGATATTTGGAATTGTTTTGACATCATCTTTCCAAATCTTTTACATATATAAGAAAGTTGATCTTGAGCCGAAGATGATGTCGTCCACATATATTTGGACAACTAAGATATCTTCACCTAGCTAGATGGTAAAGAGGGTTCTATCGACTGAACCTTTCTTGAATCCTTTGGATACAAGGAATCCTGACAGAGTGTCATACCAAACTCGAGATGCTTGCTTCAAACCATAAAGCGCCTTCTTTAGCTTGTAAACTTTGTTTCCTTCCATTTCAAATCCTGGTGGTTGTTCCACATCGACATCTTCTTTGATTTCTCCATTCAAGAATGCACACTTCACATCCATTTGATATACTTTGAATTTGTGATGTGCAGCGTATGCAAGAAATAATCTGATGGCCTCCAGTCTTACTACTGGAGCAAATGACTCATCAAAATATATTCCTTCTTGCTGTGTATAACCCTTGGCGACTAACCGAGCTTTATTTCTGATAATTACTCCAAGAATATCCAGCTTGTTCTTGAATATCCATTTGAGTCCCTCCCATCACTCTGACTTCTGGTCTATCGATCAGTTCCCAGACGCAATTTCTGAGAAATTCATACAGTTCTTCTTGCGTAGCATTTGTCCAGGGTACGCTCTTTAAGGCTTCTAGAATTGTCCGAGGCTCTGGAACTTGAGCAACATAACACACCATTAGAGATGTGTCTTCGTCGTAGACGGTCAGTCTAGCTCTACTGAGACTTGAGCTTCATCAGCTGCTTCTTGAGGATTTATTGAGGGATTCTGAGCAACTGAGCTTCTTGTTCTGACTCTGTCTGACGGTTCTCCAATGATTGCTGAAGCTGGATGATCTTCGATCCATCTTCGTCTTCTTCTAATCTCTTCTTCTAGCTCATTGATGCTAGATGTTGCTAAGTCTCATCTTGCTTGGAGATGTTCTGGAGTCATGTCTTGAGACTCATTTTGACTTGGATTTGAACTAGACTGTACTTGAGGCGAGAACTGAGTGAACTCAACATATGAAAAAACCATACTCTTGATGGACGGACGAAAAACAAATATGATTGTTCCCCTTTTAATTATGCAAATAATAACCGCAAGTGTACGGTGTATATGTAGATAATGGCAAGCAAGGTCGTATTTACGGAAACTAATTTTTAACACTTATGATTACTATTACTACGTCGTTTTAACCTATTTAGACTAATCGATTTTTTAGGAACAATTACTAAATTAAACGAACAAGTGGAATTAAATAAATTATGAACTTCAAATAAATTAAACAACAATTTTAACTTAAGGGAGAAGAATTTCTAAGGACTAATCATCGACATCTTGCAACAGATTAAATTCCCAACACTCAAGCCTCGTTTTATTATCTCTTTACCTAAGGCGACCTCTTGTTCACTCGGACAACTAAAGTAGTAGATTATAAGCTAGAATTGTTGTCTCCAAGCAAAAGCTAGCCTATAACTCCTAAAAGCATCTAGGATCACTCTACCCTCACAATATCACTCACTCTCTCGAGTTATTGTAATATTACGCCTTGTGCTCGGTTCTAGTATCGATTCACCCCTCTCTCGAACCTCAAATCAACACAACATACGCATTTAAATGGTAGCTAATCACTTAAATGTTCAAACAATTCAACAAACACAAGGAGGTAAGAGAAAACTCAACAATACTTGAATATCAAACACTTTAATCCATACAAGATGTCTAGCTTAATCACTAGAAAGAGAGATTTAGCCAATCATGTTCATAATCAACAAAAATCCCAAATCAAGAAATAAAAACATCTAAGATGCAAGAGAATAGAGGTGAAGTGACAAATCCAACTCTTGATCTTCAATATTTCTTCCTAGACTTCTACTTCTCCAAGCTCCAAGCTCCAACAATGGTGAATGGTGGTAGTGTGTGTAAAAGTGTGTAAGTGTGTGGGTGGTGGGAGGATGTTAGCTGATCTAGGGTTGTGAGCCAAAATGAGGTATTTATAAGTTTATGGAGTGGGAGAAGTTGCTATGGAGAGAAAATACGAAAATAGGGATGAAATAGAGGTAAAAACGTATTTTGGAAGAAGGTGGGACCGTCGCGCTCGCCCGTGCCCGAAACCGTGCGCCCAAGAGGAAATTTTCTTCTTCCACGCCAACTTGGCACCCGGCGGTTTGTCCCGCGCGGCAAACCGCACTCGGGGTCAGTTTTTACATTGGCTCCGCGCGGCCGCGCCCAAGGTCTCTCCCGGCTACGCACATTTTTTGTTTCGGCCCGTTCTCCCTCGACCGAACTCCGAATCGACCTCCGTTTCTTCTCACGTTCTTGTATCGAGCTCTTCTTTCTCATTCCATGCTCATTTCACTCTAATTCCACATCTATTTTCCTAGAATTATTTCAAAACAAGAAAATAAGCGTAAAAATCGACAAAATAGAGTCTAACTTGGAAAAAAGGTTAAATGACATGGTTTTTAACTAACAAATGGCATCGAATGCGGCTAAAACATTGTGAAAAATCCATATTTATCAACCTCCCAAACTTAAACCATTGTTTCTCCCCAAACAATAAAAAGAAAAAAAAAACTCAAACATGGAAGGGCGAAACGATGACATTTGAAGAGCCTTAGAAATCATTCTCTTCAACAATAAAATTGGAAATGTATTTCTCAATCAAAGTTGAACATGCTACAACAAAGTCATATATTCAACCTCTTAGGGATTCCGGATTCTCACACAAAGACTTAAAAATGAAGCACTCAACGCTCAAGTATATAAATGGGACGTGTTTCACTCAATTTGATGACATGCATAAGTTCTACCATAAGCTTGCCATTCGTCTAGCCTATTTATTGCTCAATGTGCTCCAAGATAAAGATCAAATAGGACTTTCACAAGGTTGTAATGAGGCACTTTGGTGGGTAAGTGAGTTTTAGGCAAAGTGAATTCTCCAAATGATCTAGCAAAATCGACTCACAACAACTACAAATCACACTCACTCTTTAACTTTTCTTTTTCTTGCTTTAGCTTCCTCTTACTTGCTATTTCTACCCTTTAATGCTCTTTTCATCTTTCATCAATTCTCAAGAATTTGAAAATTTTCTTTCTTCTCATTTTTCGACCATTTTCAAGAGTTTATAAGGGCTAGCCATTTTCAAAATAATTCGAGCAAGATAACCTCAATTATTCACCAACTTCCCATCTCCTAAATTCACAAATTATCACAAGTTCTACCCCTCCCCAATTCGGCTAGATCAAAGAAAAGATAACGGCTTAAATGGGCAAACTAGGATCATACTTTTATCATTTTGGTCAAGAATGAGGGAAATTTTTGGCTAACAAAGAGGGCCTTTAATCATATCAAAATCTAGAACACATTACTTATATTCAAGGAAGAACCATGGCAAGTTCTAGAGATACAAATACATGCTCAAACAATCACACACAAGAAGCGAGAAAGACTATAATCAACGGATAGACAAAGGCTCAAATCTCACATAGGTTCATTTAATCCACAACCTAAGAGGTTGAAACTTGCTTCATCAAAACATATCCACAAATCAATCAAAACACATAAGGAATAATTTCAATAAAAATCAAAATTTTCCATTCTCATCATTAGCGATGTCGCAATTCACCCATCACATGTTTTAAAATGACTCAACTAGACACTAAAAACTCAAAGTTCAACAATTAAAGTACTAGAAAATAAAAAAAAGAAAAAAAAACGGATAAAAGATAAGAGTAAGCAAACCATACTTCTCCATCCCCCAAACTTATTGTACACAAAGGAAAAAATAAGTTTGAAAGATGAAGAGATGGTTTACTTAACAAGCTTACAACCCTCAAGGATTCATTATTCAACTAAACAAGAACACTAAAACAACAAAAATAGATAAAAACAAACAAAGAAAATAAAAGAAATCAATAAATAAGAAAAATCGAACAAACTAAACGCACTTCTCTCTCCCCCCAAACTTATTCCATTCCAAGAGAGAATAAGTTTGGACGAAGGAGAAGTGGTTTAGTAAGTTCAAACTCACAAGTGGTTTCAAGGCATAGTCCAGGAGGATGGTGAAGCGACGGTTTTCCACAAGCATGCATCTTCCCATTTTCGGCAAAACCAAATGGTCCAAGATAACCATTATCAAAGTAGCGATTCTTCAATGACTCCCTCGTAGTGTAGTAATCTCTCATGTCAATGAAAGAATCCTCATTCAAAACCTTACACTCTTCATATTCATTATGACTTTTCTCTTCTTCGAATTGCATGGGTCGATAAGTAGAGAAAGTGTGGCTTTCATCATTTATTCGAAGCGTAAGTTCTCCATTTATCACATCGATCAAAGCTCTACCCGTTGTCAAAAATGGGCGTTCAAGTATCAATGAAACATTCTTATCCTCTTACATATCTAATACCACAAAATCAACAAGGAAGATAAAATCACCCACCTTCATCAACACATCTTCAACAATCCCTCTTGGATAAGTAAGTGATTTATCCGCCATTTGAAGTGCAATGGTCGTAGGCTTGATGGTATCGATCCCTAACTTATTGAAGATTGACAATGGCATCAAGTTGATACTTGCTCCTAAATCACACAATGCATTTTAAAAGTATTTTCCACAAATAGCACAAGGAATTGTAAAGCTTTCCTGATCTTTCATCTTGATGGGTAGCTTCATATGCAAGAGACCACTACATTCTTCATTGAGATGCACCGTTTCAAAATCCTTTTGCCTTCTCTTCTTCAAAAGAACATCTTTTAAGAACTTTGCATAGTTAGGCATTTGTTGCAATGCCTCCACAAGTGGTATGTTTATATGAAAACAATGATTTTAACTTAAGGGAGACGAATTTCTAAGGACTAAGTATCGACATCTTGCAACAGATTAAATTCCCAACACTCAAGACTCGTTTTATTATCTCTTTACCTAAGGCGACCTCTTGTTCACTCGAGCCTTCTCTCGGACGACTAAAGTAGTAGATTATAAGCTAGAATTGTTGTCTCCAAGAAAAAGTTAGCCTATAACTCCTAAAAGCACCTAGGATCACTCTACCCTTATAATATCACTCACTCTCTCGGGTTATTACAATATTATGCCTTGATGGTCCCTGAGCTGGGTCTTTGGTGTAGGGGGTGAATACACCAAAGATAGATTTCTAAAACTTTTTCAAGTTTAAAACAGAATTTGTGAGCTCAGTATGAATCTAGCCGAGGAAGGTCAGCTGTGCTAATAACTCAGCTGGCGGTGCGGAAAGTGGTGGTTTGGAAACTTAGCTCGATTGCTTAGAAAAACTCAGCCTGAAAATATTCTTTACGTTTTCAACTTAGTCAAGTTATGCAAGTTTATAAAACAAAACACATCTGTCTTTGGGGAGCAGCTGAGTATGTAGATTTGATAAAGATGCAATATGCAAATGAAATTAGTACAATATCTGAAAATAATGAGAAAGTAAAGAACACGAGATTTTACGTGGTTCGGAGTAACACCTCCTACGTCTACGACCAGATTCACTGGTAAATTCACTACCACTTGGTTTCCAAGTACCAAGCAACTTCACAACTCTAACCCGAGCTGTGTTCCAACAGTTTACGGGCACTGTCAAGCCTAACCTTTCACTTTACGGGTACTGAAAAAACCTTACAACCACTTGAATTTCGCGCTTCAAGCAAGCGTAACCTTGACCTAACCTTTCTGGGTAAAGAGGGGTTTGGTTTGGAGTTCCAACTATGAACGAGTTCTTACAATGAAGAACTTAGAGTTAGATAAACTCGTTCGAATCTAGGCTTAAGAAATACAATTATTTCTGCCTAGGAATCAGATGAAAAACTGGGCAGTTTCTGGACTAGAAACACTTTAAGATAAAGTGTTCTTTGAACTATTTAGAACTGCTTGTAAGCTTTTGAAGGCTTGATAATTTCAGAGAATGAAAGCTTGTAGAGAGTTTTTCGTATCTGATCCTGAGGTTGAAGACGGGTTTATATAGGTAGAGATTCAAGACTAGCCGTTGGAGGAGCCGTTTGAATCTTACCTACTCTTCTTAAATTCAAAATTTGTCGTTGGGCGTTTCTGCACCTATCTTCATTAAAGTCACATCCTAGGTTCTGAAGTCTAGGATGCCGAT
Organism: Agastache rugosa; assembly: GCA_031470985.1. NCBI lineage: Eukaryota > Viridiplantae > Streptophyta > Magnoliopsida > Lamiales > Lamiaceae > Agastache > Agastache rugosa. Next base: position 23,017,024 of record CM062607.1, read on the forward strand.
TTGGCAATCCCTCATTGGTCAAGGTATATTGACTTCCTCTGACACCGGGATCTCTGTCTTTGGAGTTGGTTTTTGAATTTAGAGCTGGATTGGGTAAACTGACTTGAAGTGACGTCATTAGAGTTAGTTCCCTTTGTTCTGTACAGCTGGACCAGCTGAGTCTTGAACTCAGCTCGATTTATCTTCAGCTTGATCCTGCTCCGTTTTGAACTCAGCTCAGCTGGAAAACTCAACTGATAGTTGACTCCTGCTATAAAACACAGCTGGATCTTCTGTTGTCTTGAGCTTCTGCTGTCTTCCGCTCTGTTATCCGCTGCTGTAAAACACAGCTGGATCTTCTGCTGTCTTCCGCTTCCTAAACCTGTAAACTTAGAAAATCTAGAGCTCAAACAGGCGAGCTGGAAAACACTACTTAGGTTGATGCGATCATCTACTCGGTTGGAGAACAGTTGGGTTTTGGTATTAAATCAAAACTTTATAATTTTTCCCAACAATTTCCCCCTTTTTGATGATGCCAAAACCTAACTGATCAACTTTGAGCTTTGAGCAGCAAAAAAAGTTGTGTTTTATTAATGTAAGAAATCACAGCATAAAAATAAAAAAAGAAAGAAAGGAAAAAAAATTCTTCAATTCTTCAGTCTTCAATCCCAGCTGGCTGGGTCTTCTCTTCTACATCCGCTGCTTCTTTCTTTTGACTCGTTTCTCCTTCAGCTGATTCAGCTGGTTCCTCTAGCTCAGCAGTTTGCCTCTTCTTTGTCTCATTATCTTCCTCCTTTTTGGCATGATCAACAAGGCGGGAGAGACACACCATCGTCTTATTGAGCTGTGCAATTTCCTGAATTGCGTCAGCGATCTTTGCTGTATTATCAGCTGTTGCGATGTTTAGTTCGGATGTGCTGCAGTTGTCAGCTCTAAGCAGCGAGGTCTGGAGTCTTGGTGGCTCAGCTGTTGCATCGGCTGGCTCTTCTTCAATAGCATTAGCCTCAGTTGTGATTGCAGACACAGCTTCCTTGGCCTGTTTCAGCTGGGGCTGTCCAGTTGAGTGCTTGGAGGTATGAGTTGGCACTGGAGATGACATCTTCTGAGTAGGGCACAACTTCATTCTTTGCAATTTGGCTTCTTCAGACTTCATTAGATTGAATGAGAAAGTCTGATTCAGCACTTCAGTTGCGCTTATGACTCCTTTAAGCATGAGGTCTTCAAACCTTGAGATGGAGGCGTTACGTGCCACTCTTGAGGGACTTAAGTATTCCCCTTTCACTTCTGAAGTGGTTGTTATGGGGTTCAGCTCATGTTTTCATCATCCAGCTGCAAGTGATCATCGGCTGGATAATGCTTTCCACTTGAGCTTGGTGCAGGGGCTTGAGCTCCAACTTCCATAAGTTGATTTTGAAGCTGGTGTCCCTGTTGAGCTGAAGGAAATTGAGGAGAAGGCGGTTGAAGTATTCCATCTGCTGTGTGGTTTAAGCTTAGTTGATTGGGGTCTAAGCTTAGTTGATCAGCTGGAATACGTCGTTGTGGTGTTGATGTTGACGATGTTCATGCTGGCACATGAACTTCTTCTCCACCGTAAGAAACCACCGCTTGTGGACCTTCTGTTCCTCGGAGAGTAGTTACGAATTCTCTCTCAATGTCAGTTGGCTTTTCGGCTGACTGACTGAGCACCTTTAACTTGAGTCTTCTCTTTGAAGACGGTGCTTCAGCTTGTTTTGTCTCCTCAAGTTGTTTCCTCTTCCCAGCTGGGAAGGAAGTAGATGCATGATGCTTTGTCTCCTGCATCTTTTTCTGTGCCTCCGGTGGCGAAGCAAGAGCTTTGACATGTCTGCACTTAAAGACTCCGGCTTTATCAACATCTCGTCCAATTCTAACTGGGCTTCTTCTCAGGTTGAATTCTTTTGTCAGAATCTTGTTGACGTTGATTTCCGCATCCCAGGGAGTTGTGTGTCCCGTTCTCTCTTTTATTTTGAGAGAAACAGTGGAGCGGATGAGGTCTTTTTCCTTTGTCATTCCTAGGAAGAATTCTGCAACTTCTTGGTGAATGATGTTCTTGAGCTTTGCAGTCACCCACTGCGTTAAACCGGATCTGTCGATGAGCTTCATTTTCTCCTGGAACTCCGTCTTCTTGTGGTTCCTGTAAGTTAAGCAACTCTCATAGTGAAGCTTTGATAGACTCTTCATGTTGATCGGCTTCTGGAGATATCTTTCTAGATTCCATGTTCTTCTTCTGTAACTTTTGTTAGTAGAACAAATAATACAAAGGGGATGAAGAAGAAAGAGTGCCGAAAAACTTTTTAGGGTTAATACAAATATTTGCGCATCTCTTCTAGCATATTTATATCAACTTTCTTGATGAATGGATGATCAGATTTATAGTTTGATAAGAAGATCTACGACTGGGAGTGATTCTCGCGTCATGTCAGTTTCTTGTGTTGAAAATGCGAGTTAATGCGCTTGAGAGAACGGTTGAGGCGTTTTGACTTTTGCCTTGAAACTCCCATGATTCAGTTCTTTGCAGACTTTTAATTAAATTTGATTAGATATGACAAGATATGATTTGACTGATGTCTGTCTAAAACAGAATTAGTAGGTGTATGTAATGATGTTGCAAACCTCTCAGCTGATCATCGTAGTCAGCTGATACCTCGGTTATGAATAGCTGTGTTGAGTGATCGTTTTTCCAGCTAGTTCCTCCTCAGCTGAATAATCCTTCAACTTAGGCGTCTGGCTGAGCTTGATTCTTTTTCAGCTAGGTTCTTTGAGGTTGGTTCTGAATTCCAGCTGGGTCTGCTTCCATTCAGCTGGATGTAGCTTCGTCTGGGTTGAGTAATCCAAGTAATCCGCACAGCATCTTGAATCTTGCTTCTATCAGCGGCTTTGTGAGTATATCAGCCCGCTGTATGTCTGTGTGAACTTTCTCAACAATCACATCCTTCTTTTCCACGTGATCTTTGATGAAGTGATGGCGCACGTCCACATGTTTGTATCTTGTGTGATGTACTGGATTTTCTGATATAGCAATCGCACTTGAGCTATCACAGAAAATTGGAACTTGTCCAGTTTTCACTTCATAGTCATCCAGCAGATGTTTTAGCCAGAGAATTTGTGAGCAGCAGCTTCCAGCTGCCATATATTCTGCTTCTGTTGTGGAGGTTGCGACGCACGTTTGCTTTTTTTAAAACCACGAGATCAACTTGCTTCCTAGGAACTGACATGTTCCTGAAATTGATTTTCTGTCCAACCGATCTCCAGCGAAGTCTGAGTCTGAATATCTAGTCAGCTGTAGATTATCTTCAGCTGGATATCACAGCCCAACATTCTGAGTTCCTTTGAGATATTTGAGAATGTTCTTGGCTGCTTGCATGTGTGCTTCCTTTGGATCAACTTGAAATCTGGCACACACTCCGACTGCGAAAGAGATGTTTGGACGACTAGCTGTTAGATACAGCAGGGAACCTATTATCAATTTGTATTTGCTGGAATCAACTGACATCCCTTCAGTTCCAGGTTCAATCTTCCAGTTGGTGTTCATCGGAATCTTTACTGTTCTGCTGGATTGAACTCCATACTTGGCGATCAAGTCTTTCACGTACTTGGATTGATTTATAAAAATCCCTTCTGCTGATTGCTTGACTTGAAGTCCTAGGAAGAAGCTCATTTCTCCCATCATAGACATTTGGAACTGTTTTGACATTATCTCTCCAAATCTTTTGCATAAGAATGTTGATCTTGATCCGAAGATGATGTCGTCTACATAGATTTGAACAACCAGGATGTCTTCTCCCAACTTGATGGTGAAGAGTGTTCTGTCTACTGAGCCCTTCTTGAATCCTTTAGATACAAGGAAATTTGATAGAGTATTATACCAAGCTCGAGGTGCTTGTTTCAATCCATAAACCGCCTTCTTTAGCTTGTAGACTTTATTTCCTTCTACTTCAAATCCTGGAGGTTGTTCAACATAGACATCTTCTTTGATTTCTCTATTTAAAAATGCACACTTAACATCCATTTGATAAACCTTGAATTTGTGATGTGCTGCATAAGCGAGAAAAAGTCTGATTGCTTCCAATCGTGCTACTGGAGCAAATGATTCTTCGAAGTCAATTCTTTCTTGCTGTGTATAGCCCTTGGCAACTAGTCGACCTTTGTTTCTGATGATGACTCCAAGGGTATCCAGTTTGTTCTTGAAGATCCATTTGAGTCCTATGACTTTGACTCCTTCAGGTTTGTCGACCAATTCCCAGACACAATTTCTGAGGAATTTATTTAGCTCTTCCTGCATGGCGTTTGTCTAGGGTACACTTTTTAAGGCTTCTAGAATTGTTTGAGGCTCTGGAACTTGAGCTACATAACACGCCATTAGAGTTGTGTCTTCATCATTGACAGTCAGTTCTAGCTCTATTGAGAGTTGAGCTGTGTCAGCTGCTTCTTGATGATCCGATGTAGCTTGAGCAGCTGAGCATCTGGTTTTGACTTGGTCAGATGGTTCTCCAATAATTGCTGATGATGGATGATCTTCAATCCATCTTCTTCTTTTACGAATTTCTTCTTCCAGCTGATTGATGCTAGAAGTGGCTAGATTTCGTCTGGCTTGGAGTTGCTCTGGAGTTAAGTCTTGAGAAAGAGACTCTTCTTGGATTGAGTTTTGACGTGACTTCTGTAGAAGCTCTGCTGGAGATAGTGCTGGGGATTCAGCTGTGTCTGAATTTCCAGCTGATGGCATTCCCCCTTGATTTGGCGTTGGAGGTTCCTCTTGATTTCCAGCTGGTGGAGCTTCCCGATTGATTTGAGGTTCCTCCTCTAGCTCATCATCCCATATTAATGGTTCGGCCAGATTCCTGATTTGATTTTCTTGAGCTCTTGTCTGAATCTGCCTTGAAGATTCTCCTTCATTTCTTCGTTTGATAGAATCTCTATATTCGAATGATGATTCGTCAAAGGAACATGTGGAGTTACTTCGACCGTTTGAGTTCTTCTGTTGAAGACTCTGTATGCTTTACTCATAGCAGAGTAACCAAGGAATACTCCTCGGTCAGTCTTCACGTCGAACATCTTGAGCTATGTTTTTCCATTGTTTAGGATATGATATTTGGATCCGAAGACCTTGAAATATCCAATGTATGGTGTTATGTTATTCCATTGCTCATATGGCGTCTTTCCTTGCCTTGTTGTGAGTAGAGAGCGATTCTGAGTGAAGCATGCTGTGTTGATTGCCTCGGCCCAGAACTTCTTTGGAATGGCAGAGTTGGCTAGCATTGAGGTAGATGCTTCTTTGAGTGTTCTGTTTCTTCTCTCTGCTACACCATTCTGCTGAGTTGTGCGTGCTGCTGAGGTTTGATGTTGAACTCCGTTCTTCTCGCAGTATTCATAAATAGTTTCATTCAGAAACTCCGTTCCTCGATCTGATCTGATTGACATTATCTTGCACTCCTTCTGAGTTGACAACCTTTCCAGCAGGATTGGCAGCTTAGTCCTTGTTTCGCTCTTCTGGTACAGGAATGACACCCATGTGAATCTTGAGAAGTCATCCACTACGACCAGAGTATATTTTCTGCCGTTGAAACTCGCTGGTGTTACTGGACCAAAAAGATCCATGTGAAGGAGTTGAAGAACTCGATCAGTTGACTGAACTGTCTTGAGAGAGAATTAAATTCTTGTTTGTTTTCCTTGTTGACACGCGCTGCAAATATGACTCTTGTCATAAACTTGATCTGGAATTCCATTAGCGAGCTGGTTTCTAGCCAGTTTGATTGTCTTGAAGTTGAGATGATTCAGCCGTCTGTGCCACAGCCAGCTGACTTCATTGCTGCTTTTTGATACAAGACAAGTCTCAGGAGGGCTGCTGTTCCAGTCAGCGAAATACATATTTCCTTCTCTTTTCCCTCTTAGTAGTATCTGCTTGGTTTTCCTGTGCATTCATGTGCATCAAACTTGACAGAAAAACCGTTGTCGCAGAATTGGCTAATGGAAAGCAAGCTATATTGCAGTCCTTGTACATAAGAAACATTGGGGATTATAACATTTTTAGTTTTAAATCTACCATAACCTTTGGTTAGACCTTTGGAGTTGTCACCAAATGTTACTTGTAGGCCTGGACGCTCGATATACTTCTGGAGTAGATGCTTTAAGTGCGTCATGTGCTTGGAACATCCACTGTCCAAGTACCATAGCGTTCTCATCGACTCCTCAATGATGCGTCGATCCCTTGCAACCTATAAAAAATATCAAAATTTAGGTACCCAGTTTTAATTAGGTCCTTGTGGGTTAGACAGAGATCCTTTTACGACCCAGATATGCTTGATGACTCGAATTGGGTTATTTGATCTGATGATCCTTCCAGCTGAGTCGATATACACATTTTTTGTGTTCTTCGGTTGTTGCTGGTGGGGTCTTAATCTCAGTATCTTCCCAGCTTGATTTCTTTGTTGATGTCCTGGTCTTTTTTGGTATCCAGCTGAGTACCCGCTGAGACGTTCCTTTGTCTATGCTGTCTCTTGTGATACCTCGGCTGGAATTGGTGCTCCAGCTGGTAATCATATGAGTGATATCCAGCTGGGTATCTCCTTTGATATCTCGGTTGATATCTTTCGACGTGTTGGTGATGTTGCTGGTATCTGAACTGTCCAGCCTGCTGTCTTTGTTGAGTTTGAGCACGTTGTTGTCTAATCTGTGCTTGAGGTTGTCTCACAGCTGGCCTTTTTTATGCCTGTTGTGTCCTCAACGGTCGTTGCTGAGTTGCTGGAGTTGGGTTTTCTTTTGCTCTTACAAACATTACCTTTGTTCCACTAGTGGAAGCAATGTTTGTGGCATCCTTCAATTCATTGTAACCCAGTCCTGCTTTGAGTGCTGCTGGACGTTGTGCACTTATGATTTCGTCCTTTGTTGTTGTAGCTTTGATGAGAGCTACCATCTTCTTAGATAGTACCTCTTCGGAACTTTTCAGCTCTATAATCTCAGCTGACTTCTTTTCTGATTCAGCTGTGGCCTTTTCCAATTCTTCCATCAGCTGTTTCTTTTCGTAATAGAAGTCTTTCATCAGCTGATCTTATTTCACTATTTTGTCTTTTAGTGAAATAACTTATTCTTGGAGCTGTGTTGTATCAGCTGCTTCTGATACCTTTTTCTTTTCCAGTTCCACCTTCAGCTCGACATTCTCACACATTATGATGTCAAGGATCTCTTGAAGCTCCTTGGAATCGTTCATAACCTTCTCTACTAAACTCCAATCAAGTAGCCCTGATTCTGAAACCTGTGTAGAGTGTTCGTGTGATGGTGAGAGGTTAGATATATTTTGAGTTCTTGTCATTACTAGGGATGGCAATTTACCCGCGGATACCCGATACCCGCGGGTACCCGACCCTAATAGGTGCGGATTTGAGGGGCATTTGATATCCATGGATAGCTTCATGGTTAGAAAATACTATCCATTTAGTTCGCGAGTACGGGTATGGATAGTTACTACCCGTACCCGCGAAACCCGTTTACCCGCAAAAAAGACCTGCGAAATATCCACGAAATACCCGATTATTACCCAACTATTATTTCATATATGTAATATATATTTGGCCCAAATATTATTTAATATAAATATATATATTTGGCCCAAAAAAGCCCAACCCAAACCATAGTCCAAAACCCACCAACTGAGAGTCTGAGACCAATTTATTCAACATAAACACACACATACACCTAAGTTTCTAAATTCTAACCTAATCGGCTATATTGTGTCTGCGCTTCACCTCTTTCATCAATTTCTCATCAATTGCAGCAGCGTGCGCCTCTCCACAATCGAATCGACCACCGTCGCCGTCGGTAATATTCTTCTTTTCTTCTGTGCATCTCTCATTCTTTCTCTCTCACATCTCTCTCTCACGCCTTTCTCTCTCACGCCTTTCTCTCTCTCTCTCTCTCTCTCTCTCTCTCTCTCTCTCTCTCTCTCTCTCTCTCTCTCTCTCGCGCGCGCGCAGGGCTTTTTACCGCCTCCGCCGCGCTGCTGCCTGCTCTCACCGGTGACGTGGAACGACGCCAGCTACTACCTAAAGCGATTGTTCTGGTAAGCACTCCAATGAAATATGCCGGCCCTCAAAATGCTAAACCCTAAACCTAAATCGATGAGGGATATAGCCTATAAATATCTCATCATTTTTATTGCTACAGATCTATGTTCATCGTCATTTCTGCAACTTGTCGACCTAATTTTAATTTTTTATTTTCTTCAATAATTTCTCAGTATTTTCCATTTTCTGGATTTGATTATTAAGAGGCGATGAAGATAGAAACATTTCTCGATGCTGAGATATGGACAATTTTTGTATATTATGCTGAATTTTATGCGTGTATGAGCTGCTGCAAATTTTCATTTTTGTTTCTATTTTTTCTCTCTTTTCTTCGATTTGGAAGGTGGATTTAGCGATGATTATAAGTAATTCCTTGGAATTTTTATTTCTCACGTTTTTGCTCTTTTTTATTTTGTTGCAATTGTTGAATCGCTTAAGAAAGTTTGGTTAATATTTTCGGTTGGCTTTTATTTTTCATACAATTGGTGAAGTTGGGTGCTTAGTTAAGCTGTTCTCATTTCAAGTATAATAGTATCAAGTTTGGGATGACTATTGTAATCATTGGTGCATGATCCCCTCCGAAAGTGCATACTTGTTTAGTGTGTTGTTGTTTGTTGCCAATTGCCATACGTTTTCTTCTTTTGTATGCTATCTTCTTCCTAGTTATTCTAGTTGCTGCTCGTAAACAGAGTTCTGGAAAATCAAGGATAGCTCCTAAAACGGCTCAGACCGAGCTTAAGGACTGCTTAGCGTGCAGGTAAATACAATGCAAGTATAATTTAGTTTTCAGGATGATTATGTTTGTTTTTTATGACTACTTGTGCTATATATATAATCTCTTAGGGCCTTCTCTGCACTTGTGTGTGTGTGTGAGAAAGTGCAGTGCAGGGAAAGAACAAGGGAGGAGAGAAAATCGAAAAGCATACTGGAACACTAATGTTCATGATTCTCATGCAGTGGATGCATAACTTCTGCACAGACGGTTATGCTTGAGAAGCAGATTTTAGATGAGTTGGTACGTCTTAATTGTTGAATTCTATATATTTCTAATTTATTGTTTTGTTGAGTTGTGCAGACACCTTTGTGCTCCAATTTTCTTGGTATGAGCAAACAAGAGCTGAAAGCTGTCCAACAAAGTGTCTAAAAAGCACCAGCTGCAGGGGTAATTTTTATGTAATGTTCAATTTCTAATGTAAATAATTGTTTGTTTCATAGGTCAAGGAAAGAATGGAAGTTTTTGGACATGTCTTGAAGACGAAGAAGAAGAGTTGAAGGAAGATTGCTCTATTTCAACCGTTGAGTTGGAATAATGTAACTTTATTATTTTTAAATTTGAACTTTGAATTTTAGTTGATTTATTTGGATATCGAGTATGGATTTGAACTTTGTGGATTTAAACTTTATGTTTTATAGACTTTGTGGATACCGTTGGTTAATTTTTTATTTGTATTAAATTGTCGTTTATTTGATTAAATTTCGATTCGCGGGTGGTGGGTTGGTGGATACCCGCGGGTGGCGGGTTGGCGGATACCCGCGAGTGGCGGGTAGATGGATATCCACGGGTGGCGGGTAGATGGATACCCGCGGGTGGCGGGTTGGCAGATACCCGACGGGTGACGGGTATCCACGGGTGGTGGGTATGGGCAGAGAAAATTACCCATGACGAGTGGCGGGTCGGGTGGCGGGTACGGGCATGGATATCCACTATTCGTGCCCGCCGTACCCAATTGCCATCCCTAGTCATTACCTTATCTTCATCAATTCCGTCTGTCTGTCCCATGAAACATGTATCCCATTCAGGTTCATCATGAGCCATCAGTGTTTCTTCTTCTGAGTCTGAAAATAGCATGTTATCCTCCATTTTGTTGCACTCCGACTCCTCGTCGGTGATGTAGGCTCTCCTTCTGTCAGCTGCCTTAGCTTTCAATTGGTCTTTATCTTTCTTGGATAGCTTAGGACAGTCTAGCCTGTAGTGTCCCGGTTCCTTGCAGTTGAAGCATCCTTCATCTGTTCGTTTGTCAGCTGACTTCTTATCAACTGTTGCGTACTTGTCTCTGTAAGTTCTTGCGAACTTCTTGTACTTGCCCTTGCTGGTGTTGAGTCTGTTGTAGTTTTTTACCAGCATGGCTAACTCTTCAAGTAGCTCTTTCTTGCTCATGTCCTTCTTGTCCTTCTTTGATGACTCAGCTGACTGCATGTATGTGGATTTTTCAGAGTTAGCTTTGAACGCAATCTCCTTTGGCGCAGGTGTCAGCTCTCCATCATTCTGATTGCTTGAAGATTCTTTCATGGTAATCTTCAAGTTGTATTCGTTGGCTTTGAGCAGGGAGAATAATCTTTCGGTTGAAAGATCACCCAAGTCACTTCGACTTTGGTGTACCACCTTGTATGTGTTCCATTCAGCTGTGAGCACTGAAAGGACTTTTAGGTTCTTTTCACGCTGGGTGTATTTCCCAGTTCTGATGGTTTCAATTTCTACCACGATATTTGAGAATCTGAGTTTCATCCCTTCGATGGACTCGTTGACAAGCTGTTTGAAGTTATCAAACTTCTGACAGGCGATTGTAAATTTATTTTCTTTTATATCCTCTGACCCTTCGCATAGCTTGGCTAGGGTTTTCCACATCTCCTTTGCGGTGTTGCAGTTGATGATCTTGCTGAGGTAGGCGTTGGAGACTGTTGACGAGATGGTGTTCCTCGCGAAGCTGTCTAATCCATCTTGCTTCCTTTCTTCTGAGGTATGTTCATTCTTTGGTTTGGAAATGAGCTAATATGTTGGCTGTCCATCATCTTGAGCTGGAACAAGCTCGTTTCCTTGTTTGTAAATGATGATGGGTCCATCTGTGATGACATCCCACATCATGTCATGATGCGCACAAAGAAAGCTTTTTAATCTGAACTTCCAGATTGCATAATCGTCGACCGAGAAGGTGGGAAGGTTTTTGTTAAGATAAGAATCCATGGAGATATGCACAGTATGAAATAATATGAGTTTCTCCAAAAGAGGATCTGTTCAGTTGACCACTGACAGATTGTCAAGACAAATTTCTTGATTCAGAAACAGCGGTCTTTTAAACCACTGCTCTGATACCAATTGATGGTCCCTGAGCTGGGTCTTTGGAGTATAGAAGGGGGGTGAATACACCAAAGATAGATTTCTAAAACTTTTTCAAGTTTAAAATAGAGTTTGTGAGCTCAGTTATGAATACAGCTGAGGAAGGTCAGCTGGGCTAATAACTCAGCTGGCGGTGCGGAAAGTGGTGGTTTGAAAACTTAGCTCGATTGCTTAGAAAAACTCAGCTTGAAAATATTCTTTACGTTTTCAACTTAGTCAAGTTATGCAAGTTTATAAAACAAAACACAGCTGTCTTTAGGGAGCAGCTGAGTATGCAGATTTGATAAAGATGCAATATGCAAATGGAATTAGTACAATATCTGAAAATAACAAGAATGTAAACAACACGAGATTTTACGTGGTTTGGAGTAACACCTCCTACGTCCACGACCAGATTCACTGGTAATTCACTACCACTTGGTTTCCAAGTACCAAACAACTTCATAACTCTAACCCGAGCTGTGTTCCAACAGTTTACGGGCACTGTCAAGCCTAACCTTTCAGTTTACGGGTACTGAAAAAACCTTACAACCACTTGAATTTCGCACTTCAAGCAAGCGTAACCTTGACCTTACCTTTCTGGGTAAAGAGGGGTTTGGTTTGGGGTTCCAACTATGAACGAGTTCTTACAATGAAGAACTTAGAGTTAGATGAACTCGTTCGAAATCTAGGCTTAAGATATACAATAATTTCTGCTTAGGAATCAGACGAAAAAACTGGCAGTTTCTGGACTACAAACACTTTAAGATAAAGTGTTCTTTGAACTATTTAGAACTTCTTGTAAGCTTTTGAAGGCTTGATAATTTCAGAGAATGAAAGCTTGTAGAGAGTTTTTCGTATCTGATCCTGAGGTTGAAGACGGGTTTATATAGGTAGAGATTCAAGACTAGCCGTTGGAGGAGCCGTTTGAATCTTACCTACTCTTCTTAAATTCGAAATCTGCCGTTGGGCGTTTCTGCACCTGTCTTCATAAGAGTCACATCCTAGGTTCTGAAGTCTAGGATGTTGATTTGGCAATCCCTTATTGGTCGAGGTATATTGACTTCCTCTGACACCGAGATCTCTGCCTTTGGAGCTGGTTTTTGAATTTAGAGCTGGATTGGGTAAACTGACTTGAAGTGACGTCTTCAGAGTTAGTTCCCTTTGTTCTGTACAGCTGGACCAGCTGTATCTTGAACTCAACTCGATTTATCTTCAACTTGATCCTGCTCCGTTTTGAACTCAGCTCAGCTGTAAAACACAGCTGGATCTTCTCTTGTCTTCCGCTTCCTGAATCTGTAAACTTAAAAAATCTAGAGCTCAAACAGGCGAGCTGAAAAACACTACTTAGGTTGATGCGATCATCTACTCGGTTGGAGAACAGTTGGGTTTTGGTATTAAATCAAAACTTTATAATTTTTCCAACATGCCTTGTGCTCGGTTCTAGTGTCGATTCACCCCTCTCTCGAGCCTCAAATCAACACAACATACACATTTAAATGGTAGCTAATCACTTAAATGCTCAAACAATTCAACAAACACAAGTAGGTAAGAGAAAACTCAACAATACTTGAATATCAAAGACTTTAATCCATACAAAATGTCTAGCTTAATCCCTAGACAGAGAGATTTAGCCAATTATGTTCATAATCAACAAAAATCTCAAATCAAGAAATAAAAACATCTAAGATGTAAGAGAATAGAGGTGAAATGACAAATCCAACTCTTGCTTCCATATTTCTTCCTAGACTTCTTCTTCCCCAAGCTCCAAGCTCTAACAATGGTGGATGGTGGTAGTGTGTGTAAAAGTGTGTGGGTGGTGGGAGGATGTTAGATGATCTAGGGTTGTGAGCCAAAATGAGGTATTTATAAGTTTATGGAGTGGGAGAAAGTTGCTATGGAGAGAAAATGCAAAACCAGAGATGAAATAGAGGTATAAACGTGTTTTGGAAGAAGGTGGGTCCGTTGCGCTCGCCCGTGCCCGAAACCGCGTGCCCAAGAGGAACTTTTCTTCTTCCACGCGCGACTTGGCACCCGACGGTTTGTCCCGCACGCCAAGTCGCACGCCAAACCGCGCCCGGGGTCAGTTTTTGCATTGGCTCCGCTCGGCCGCGCCCAATGTAGCTCCCGGCTGCGCACCTTTTTTGTTTTAGCCTGTTCTCCCTCGTTCGGACTCCGAATCGACCTCCATTTTTTTCCATGTTCTCGTATCAAGCTCCTCTTTCTCATTCCAAGCTCCTTTCACTCTAATTCTACATATTTTTTCCTGTAATTATTTCAAAATAAGAAAACAAGAGTAAAAACCGACAAATCAGGGTCTAACTTGGGAAAAGGTTAAACGGCAAGGTATTTAACTAACAAACGGCATCGAATGTACCTAAAACATCATGAAAAATCCATGTTTGTCAATAACCACACTTTTTTGAAGACAGACGAAAAAACAAATATGACCATCTATTTATGCCAGCAACAATTTTTGATTTTTTTAATATGGCGTGTGCATAGCACGAGCCAAATTTTCTCATGTTCGAGCATGTCTCGATATATCATGTCGAGGCTCATTGGAGAGGGCTCGACAATGAGGGACATGATATCAGGCTGGCTCGAGCCAGCCATGGCGCCCCCGTTGCAGGTACTCTAATAGCGCGGCGGAGGCTCTCGATTTCTTCGTCAATGTGGGCGGAGGCGTTGCGGAGGTGGGGGATGGAGTGGTATCCGGTTAATGTATTATGTGGCATGCACATCAACGTCGGGCTCCATTAATCGAAGCACATGCGCAGTCCGTGCCAAAAGGCCAGGAAGTTTCTCAATTTGTGCAGAAATGTGTCATGCTGATGTCAAAATTAAAAACTAGTGTCATATATTTGGGAGCCTGAAAAAACTATCATAGCTTTCAAATCAGCCTAAAGTAGTGTTCTACAGATTCTAGCTCTCTAAATCTCACACAAATTTTACTACAAAACAGAAAGGTATAATTTGAAAATTTAAAAATTGAAATCGGAATTTTAAGGAAAAACATAACCTGATTCAAACGTGATCTCACACCAGCTTGATGCAGTCCCAAAAAAGCATATAGATAGCTCATAAATGTCGAGGCGAGCTCAACGTAACAAGCCGGAGCAAATTCCGATGACGCACGCGTTCTCACACACCATTTTTGGGCATTAGAAGGTTGACGTTCATGTGTGGCTCACACGCGGGAATTGTCGGTTGACGTAGAACCTCCCTGTGCTGGTGATGTCGATCGGAGAGGCTTTAATTGCGAATGTATTGTCATACCTTATTTTGTACACAAGCGCCCTAACCCTAATATCAAATCTGAGTTTAGAAATCACCTGAATTCTAATTCTCTTATACATGTTAAACAATAGCAAGAAAACATGTTGGAGCAATTTTAAGAAGGTGTCAAAGTCCATACTATCATACCATGATATACAATTTTAATTCTAACAATATCCATAAAAAGAAATTAAATTATCTTTAATTGGAAAAAACTACCCTAATATACTACTCTCTCCGTCCCGTAATAAGTGGCCACATTTTTTTCGGCACGGATATTAAGAAGAAGGGTGTTAAAGGGTAAAAAGATAGAAAGTAGTGGAGACAATTTTTTATGAAATAAGCATATTTTCTTATAAGAAAAGTGGCCACTTATTTCGGAATAACTCAATAAGAAAATGTGGTAGTACTAACTTTTTCTAAAAGGATAACAACCATAGATTTAACACAAAAAATATGAACATATTTACAAAACCTTATCCCCCCAATTCTTTTGCCTTAACCCATGACGACACTGCTCGAAACCTCACAAATCGCTCCGCCACCAGGCGCGGTGGCGGAACAATCGCTGCCGCTCACCTTCATCGATATCATCTGGCTAACATTCCACCCAATCCGCCGCCTTATCTTCTACGAATTCCCTTGCTCAAAGCCCCATTTCTTAGAAATCATCGTTCCCAAACTCAAACAATCTCTCTCTCTTACTCTCAAACACTTCTTCCCTCTCTCCGGCTACATAGTCTACCCTCTAAACTCCGGCGAGTTCCCGGTACTACGCTATACTCCCGGCGACTCCGGCGATCGATAAATCCAATTGTAAATTGCTTCAAGTTCTAGCGCTACAGGTGACGCTTTTCCCCGGTCGCGGCGTCTGTATCGCCGTCGCGAACCACCACAGCGCCGCCGATGGTAGCTCCATGGCCGCCTTCATAAATTCGTGGGCTTCGATGAATAAACTTGGAGGAGAAGAAGAGTTTTTGCTTTCCAAAAAGGAATCTTTGCCGGTTTTTGATCGGTCCTTTTTCAAATACCCTTCAAAACTGGACTCTTGTTTTTGGAATCAAATCAAAGAATTTCCATTATCGCCGCCATCTTTTCCCTTACCGACGAATAGGGTTCGAGCCACGTATGTTTTGAGCCAATCAGAGCTCGAGAAACTCAAGTGTTCGATTCAGTCAACAGTTGTAGGTTTAGCTTACGTGTCATCCTTTGTATCCATGGCAGCTTACGTGTGGTCTTGCTTAGCTAAATCAAACTCAGTTGATGATGAAGATCGTGTTGAATTTTTCTTGGCCGCAATCGACACACGAGCTCGTTTAGATCCACCGGTTCCTAGTAACTACTTTGGAAACTGCTTATCACCCGGACTGGCGAAAGTGCATCACCGGGAGCTAGTTTCCGATGCTGGGGTCTTCGCCGCAGCGCAAGCTGTGGCGAAGGCCATTAGGGATAGGGTGAGTGACAAGAAGAAGATTCTAGAAGACGCGGAGAGTTGGATGGGTGAGATCGGTTCAGCGCAGCAGGGATCGCTTTTGGCTGTGTCTGGATCAGCCAGAGTCGATCTCTACGGCACGGATTTTGGGTGGGGAAAGGCGACGAAGATTGAGGTTTTGTCCATTGATGGAGAGAAATATGCAATGTCGTTGTCCAAATCGAGGGATTTTGAGGGAGGATTGGAGATTGGAATGTCTTTGCCTAAGCTCAAAATGGAGGCTTTTACTGCATGTTTTCTTGATGGATTGAAAAAATTATGAGTCTATTATTATTATTAGAGTTGCACTCATGTGCAACATGATGTACCATACATCCAACTCGACCCGACCCACCAACCCGACCAGACCCCGACCCGCCCGCCCCGGTCAATGTTGACCGGTCAATGGTCAACGTTTGACCGTTGACTTTTACGTTTTTTTTTCTCTCTCCGCTTTTGGCTCCGATTTTAATTTATAGATAATGATTGCGACAACATTAATATTTTTTAGCTCGCTCCGAGGCCTTCGGCTCCCCTCGCTCCACTCTTGAAAAAAAATCAAAAAATAAAAAGTCAACCCGGTCAACGTTGACCATTGACCGGTCAGAAAGGTATATATGTAATAGAGTATATATTCATTTCTTTTTTTTATTCTGTTTAGTAGTAGTACATTCTTGCAATGTAAGTAATGTAATTTTATTTTTCTAATTTGTTTCTTTATATATACATATCAACATATTACGATTTTAATAAGTTTACGACTGCAACAAAAGTCAAAGAGTATGAATCTTTGAAAAATTTCATCCATAGGAATCATGAAGCAGAAGATATAATTATTTTGTTTCAAACAACAAAATACTTGCTTTGATAAAATAAGTTACATATTTTGTTTTTAATTTAAGTAATTGGTAACATAAGTTTATGACCTGAAAATATTGGTATCAAAGATACATCATTATTAATATATACCATATATGAACATATGTATACCCTTTCAAATTAAGCTAAATACATATAGAATATATTAAACTTAAAATAAAACTTATAATGAAATTCACCTTTTTTAATTTAATTATAGTTATAATTTTTTCTTCGTGTTAATTAGGTTAGTACTGTGGTAGATTATAAAGTTCTCAATGCACAATGCACGAAGGCACAGTACTAATTTGTACGACAGAAAAGAAGTTGTTTTCCTAACTCTTGCATGCATCAATTCCACTATAATATATAATTAGAGTAAAAATGTCAAATAGTCACTATGGATAGTGAAAATTAATAGTTGTTCAAAACTTAATTTATCATAAATTTTGTCTAACTTTCGGATTTCTGGACAGATTTGCCCTTATTCTTGGTACGAATTGGACGAATGATTTCATTCGTACCAAGTTACGGAGCACAACTAGTTGGTACGAATGGGCGAATGATTTCATTCGTACCAAGTTACGGAGCACAACTAGTTGGTACGAATGGGACGAATGATTTCATTCGTACCAGTCGTACCAAATTATGGCACTTTGTCGTGGTTTTCACTGACCACCATGAAAAAAAAGAGAGAGAGAGAGAGCAAATTATGGCACTTTGTCGTGATTTTCACTGACCACCATGAAAAAAAAGAGAGAGAGAGAGAGAGTAAAAGAGAAATATGCTTTAAAGTATGTCCAAATATTGTACGTAGAAGAGTTTGCGTACGAATCGTATGACTACAAAATATGGTACGAATAGTACGAATTGTATCATTCGTACCAATGTCAGTAATACTGTTAAAAAATGAAATCAACTTGGGGAAACTGCCATTAATAAAGCGAAGAAGTTTATACAAACATCCAAGGTGATTCATCAAAATTAAAAACATTACATATACATGTAAATCGAACAGAGATGATAATTGCATCGGAAAATTAAATTTGTTAAACATAGAGTAAACTGCATGAACAAGATGAGAAGAAGAAGAAGAAGACGAAGAAGAAGAAGAAAGATGCAGAGTTTAGGGAATTCTTTCTGTATTCATTTTCTCAAAAACTAAACTCCGCCGAGCCGATCTCGATCTAGATCTATTATAATATCCTGGAATTTGGGGAGCTGCTGCTGTAGCAGAAGCTCTTCTCGCTCTCAGATCTGATCATCGGTAGCAGCTAAAGAGTCGCCTCCGATCTCTCCGGCGGCGGAGCGTCCTCGACTCCTGATTTTTCCGGCGGCGACGATCGCTCTTCCTCCGTTGGTTTTCTCTTCGTGGTTTGGCGGCCACGAACTCTAACGTATTTCCTCTTAGTCCTCCTCCCAAATTTAACGGCTCCGTTTCTCCTGTCTTGCTCCTTCGCGGTGGAGAGATTCTCGCCGGCGGCAGTCTTCGGTGCGATCGGAGGCGTTATAAAGAAAATAAATCGCGTGAATAACAAAAGAATGAATCCATGGATGAACTTTAGAGTTGCAGAAGAAAAACGATGGGAAAGAAAGTGAAGAAGGAAAAAAATAAATAAATAAGAAGAGGCTCCAAATTGTAATAAGTTTTTCTATTAGTTGAACTAGTGTGTATCCCGTCGAAAATCGACGGTGAATATTAAAATAAAATACATCAATAAGGTTGTTTCTACGATTTTATTGTACTTCCTTTAACAAATATTTTTATTTTTATTATTATTTTGCAATATATAAGCATGAACATTAAAAATAATTTAATATTATAATATTTCGGTAATTGATCAAAAAGAGTGTTTTTTTTTATTTTATTTCACTTTCTTTAGTTGCAAGAAATCAATAGAAATCAAACTATTTTTTTTACCTCACAATCTGTCAAAGATTTCATTATATACGATGTTTATTATTGTGTACGTCTGATCATCTCGTCACAAAGTTAAATTTTGAGAATTATCCCTACGTGTATATATATATATATATATATATATATATATATATATACAAATCCAAGAATTATAATTGAGAATACGTATTTTTGAGATTTCTTTTATTTACGTCAATTTAAAAATTTGTTAAATTAAACAAATTAATATTGACAACGTAATAATTGATCAAATTAAAATTATCAATAAAATAAAACTATTTATTTGACCAACAAATTAATTTACCAAATTATATTGGTTGTTTGTGCAAAATAATTGTGGAATGAGAAATTACACATGGATTGTGAGTATTTGGCCAATTTTTCAATAAAAAACTATATATTTGGCCAATTAAATAATTGGTCAAATTTAATTGATTGTGCAAAATAAATGGGGGATAAGAAAATACACATTGATATTGAGTATTTATATAGTTTCTCCAAAAGTGGAGTCTTATTGAAAAACAATGTGGGATAGTAAAATTTATATTAAATATAATACACTTTAATTTTCTTTAGGCTTTTATTTTACTTTTACATCGTTTGTATGATTTTTCATATCCTTTGGATATATCTCATTTATTAAAAGAAGTATGAGAAATAAAATATTAGTATTAATTAGTTCTTGACATCAAAAAAATTTCGACAATACATAATTGTATTCGTTTAGTATTTTCATGTTACCGATAGGATATTGGTGAATAAAATTGAAATCCTACACAAAATACTGAAGCCGCAATTATGTTAATACAAATATTTTTATAAACATTATATTATGTGAAAACTTTTTATAAAAATATCATAGTATTATATTAGAAAACTTATATCAGGTTTAAAATCTCAAAGTTTTGGAAAGATTTTCATACCATATATAATCATGGAAGTTTTGAAAATATTAAATATTGATAGAATTTATGAATAAAAAATTATTCAAATGAGGATTTAAAATAAATAGGAATAATGAATGGAGAGAGCGCCACGTAGGACCTAAAGTTGAGGGGAGGTCTCGAATCCGTAATCGTTTTAATAATATATATATATATATATATATATATATATATATATATAATATATAGCAACTTTGAAGAGTTAGAAAAAGTAAGCATTAAAAAGTTAAAAAAAAATTAACTAAGTGCCACTGCTGCAAGCACTTTTAAAATACCACACGCGATTTATTTTTTTTTAAATGTAATTGGATCCGCTCAAAAGCATTTCGCAGAGAACAAAAAAATTCCACTCTTTTTTGTATGACTGTATCGTCGTTTTCCGTCTTCCTTGTCAGCTTCAAGGTAAAATTTCTTTTACTTTTCTCTATTAAATTATTTATTCAGTTATTTTTGCGAAATCGAATGAAAGATTAGTGGATGAATGATAGTTTAACTGTGTACATTAAGAAGGAACTTTTTTCAACGACTGATAACGAGAAGATCTTGCAGCGTTTTCAATCAATGAGATCACGTAGAATTCAGCTACCACCTTTAGATCATTTTAAATGTATTGGACCAAGTTTATGTATCTAATATTCAAAAACAATTTATCGTTGTTAATGTTATTATATACTAGTACTACACCCGTGCGATGCACGGGGTAAGTTGAATTTTGATATTTTTTGTAAAAATAAAACAATATGAGTAAGGAAAATATATAAAAGAAAAGAAAAGCATCAAACAATATAAATTAAAATTAAATTTTGTTTAAAATTCATATATCTATAAATTCCGAAAAATTTCCCAGTAAACAATGTTCATTGTACATGCACGACTCTTATTATCTTTATCGCATATCAGGATCTTCAAACCACTTCGACTTTGTACTCTCGATACAGCGACGTTGAATTTTTTAAATGATTTCATGTATAGAATATCATCTGAAAGATTCTTCCAATACTTTTTCCAAATAATTAATCTCCAGTCTATTCATTGAATTAGCAAATAGTAGATTTACATACATGTCTCAGAGAATGAGCAATACTGTAGTGACTTGCCTCTATAATTCCGTCAATGTATTCTCTATCATCGTCTAACAAACCCAATGCATAGCACACGTCACGGAATGATGTGTATTGTAGTACACCATTTACGCCCCTTATCTTTGTAGAATTTCGGTCCACGTACAATATTCAGAAGCAATCTCAAATAGTACATCTCTCCATTTCCTGGATGTATGTAGAAAATCCTCCCGATTGATTTTACTTGTTGAAGAAAATCCGCACCCGTATGATGACCGGGTTAAGTTTAATTTTATTTTTTCTTGTATAGAAGGATCTCAATGCTCATCTCAAGCAAACACAACTAATGCAAAAAACCGATCACACAGAATTAACAAAAATGTCAAATGTAGATAAATTTTGAAACAATTGAAATAGAAAAATAAAATAAAATTTTCATACCATTGATATTGCAACGTCTACAACTATATGGAGATGACAACCAACCGGACCAAATATTTTCATACCATTGATATAGCCTTTGTTGCGGCCGGTAATTATTTTTATTAATGAAATAATGAAATAAAAGAAAAATAGAAAACCTTTTTTTTAATAAATGGCAATTCATAGTTGCTATAAATATGAGTATTACTTAGATTCGGTTGACGGTTCTTACTTTCTTTCATCCCTTAATCATATTTTGAGTGAAACAATAAACAAATTATTATCATCATTGTATTGATGAAAAATTAGTGTCTAATGACTACATAATTTAACTCATCTCATAATATTTAATCCATTTCAATTTCTTACTTCTCGATAGACCATCATAAAATTAAAATTATTCATCTAATTTTGTAAGTATTAATTAATTGTGAAATGAATTAAAATTAAAATCCGAAAATGATCCAATATACATGCGTGTAGGGTCAAAGTCAGCATATCAAGGCATATTTGAGAGGAAAAAAATTGAAATTTTTTCTAGACTTCTGAAATATGATATTTCTTTTAACATGATGAAATATGGTATTGAGCTCAAATATTAAAATTACATCGTCTATTCCTTCCGTTTATTTCTTTTGGGTTTCATCTCAATTCAATAAAGTATCTTTCTGGATTGACTTCATCTAAATGCCAAAACCTCTAAAATAAATTATTTAAAAATCAACTATAGAGATTCAATTTTTCTTCATAAATTATTCTCAATTTAAAAAGAACAGGAGAATTGCAAGAAGATTAATACGTATAATTTATATATGTAATATAATTCTAAATGCTCCAATATTTAGTACTATTATTCCAATTGACCAAAAATTAAACATCTCTTATCATACTAAATTCGAAGACTTACTATTAAGATGTGATCCATTTCCGACACCATATTATTATAAAATAAAATCTGAAAACTATGACGTATTATTTATATAAAAACTGAACAAAAAAAAACACACACACACACGCACAAATTGTATTAGAGAAAAAGAAGAAAGCTAAAAAGAACAACAAATTAAATTGAAAATCATGTGACACCATCATTCACTCTTTCTTCATCTTCACGGCAGTTTTATCTTCTTTCAAATTGATTGTAGAAGAAAATTGGTCATCCAATTTTCTCATTAAAATTTGTAATCATGCTTCTTATTCTACGCTTGTCTGATCGGTGATGTCTCATTTGAACAATCAAAAGGGTGATTATGCTACCCATTCTTGCAAGTTCTGCACTTGCAAGACACTACAAAAAAAAGGTAATTTACCGACGGAAATTACCGACAGACACATTTCCGTCGGTATTTACCGACGGATTATCAACGGAAAAAATACGGGTTGACAAAAAATACGCATCAACGGATTTACTGACGGAATATCGACGGAAATTTAGCGGAACAAATTTACCGACGGTTTTAATCCGTTGGTAAAGTTTTCAGATTTTTTTTTTTTTAAATATTCTTACCAACGGATTTACTGACGGAATTTTCATCACTAAATTTACCTACGGATTTTTTCCGTTGGTAACTTTTTCAGATTATTTTTCTTAAAAAAAATTAATATTACTGACGGATTTTGTCCGTTGGTAAAATTTTTAGATTAATTTTTTTTTGAATTTATATTTACCAATGGATAAAATCCGTTGGTAAAATTAAATTTTCAGAATAATTTTCTCGAATTGATATTTAGTGATAAATAATTTCCGTTGGTAAAATTTTGATTATATACAACAATTTTAAGTCATTTCTTTCACTTTACCATTAAACCCTAATTCCACTCGCCGTTTCTCTTTCTCTCACTCACTCTCTCGCCCCTCATCTCGCCGCTCATGTGCCTCTTCTAATCTGAACCCTCTCATCCTTAACTCTCCTCTAGTTCTTTAAAATGCCGGCCAAATCCACCGCTTCCGTCGCCGCCATAACCACCAACGGCTAGCAACAGGCATTGTCGTCGCCGTTTACCTTTGTAGGTAAGTTTCTCTTCTCTCTTCTCTCTTCTCTTTCACAGATTCACTAACTCTCTCCTCTCCTCATTTTCAGATCCGGTGAGACAACTTCCAGTCTCCACCGTCGCCGCATTCGGCACGCCGCCTCACACCTTAACACCTAGCGCCACCACCGCTCCGCCACTGTCTATCAACCTTCATTGGGATTTATGGTAATAGATTCGTGTTTTTTGTGTTGTTTGTCCATCTTGTATTTCGTTATTTTATTGTTTTGAATATGCGAATATGTTGAGTTTTTTGATAGATTATCAAATTGCGACATAAATTTAAGATGTGGAGTTAGGTCTTTGGAACTTAGTTTCGGCCAATGTGAATCTGATTCCTTCATAGAACTTGTTGTTTTTTCATTTAACTAATTGTGGTATTTGTAGCTCTGTTCACGTGTTAACTAAGTAAAAATGACTGTAATTTTCCTTGCTTATTCTTTAAACATCTTCTTTCACAATTAACCTAATTTTCGCAACTAATGTATTTATAAAATTCAAATTAAGCTCAGAAGTTAATGTTAGCACGATAGTTCTTTGGGAAAATATGAACTAACGTGAACAAAATTATGTTGTGACCGGAAAAAGATCAAAATTAAGCCTCCATTTACATTTCTAGGACTCTCCAATTTTATTAATTTTTAGGTTTTTAGTGGATTTATGTTTGATTTTGATTTCCTTGCTGTTTTGAATAAATATGTTTTCATGTCTTTTTTTTATGCTTGTTTGTTGTTTTTGTTACAGTTTCAGACTTAATGGGAGTATAAGATTGAGCTTGCCGTCGAGGCTTCGACAACTCCTCTCTAGTTAAGGGGCACTCGGTCCTTCCATGCCGCAGTTAAACTTGACACGGAGCATGTACCCTTCTTTTCCCCTGATTTTAATGGCTTTTATATGGGTTGTGCTTGATTCTGATGCCGCTAATTGGTTCGTTAGGGGTTTAGTTATAGTAACTGGATAAAGGATTGGAATTAGCCTTCATTTCAACAGGTTTATAGCTTCTTGCTATCTGTAATTTGAAGGCATTAGGTCACAAACTTGTTTAGGTTTAGTAGATGGAGGTTTGTCATGGCTTTTGGCTTCATATATTTTGATTTTTGAGAGGCTCTGTATTAGGATAACTTGATTTATACTAAAAGAATTCATTTTCTTTTTCAATGTAATAAGCTAAAGTTGGTTGTTCCTTCATTTGAAAAGGATTCGTTGAACTACATGGTTATTCTGTTGATGGATTTTTGAGCATCTATGGATGGACTGATACGATTCCATTTTGGTGTTGCAGATATGGGACTTCTAATTACAACACCCCATTCTCTACTCTTTTTTTTTTTGCCTTACGTTCACTTTTCTTGCTTAGATCAATGCTTATAAATTAGCAAATTCCATCTCTTCAGGTTTTTCGTTTTTACATTTTTATCTATTTTTTCCCCATCATTTTTAATACCATTTGACAATTTGAGGCATTACTTTTTTATTCAGGTTAGTAACATGGCTGAATTTGAGGACTCTGTGTTTGAAGAGGTGGCGAAGAATGATAGGGTTGAAGAGATGAAGAAAGATGAGCCTTTGACTTTTGCATAGAAACAAATCATTATCACATTATGTAAAATAATGTTAGAAGACAAGTTGACATTATGTATTGTGTTAATAAATTTATATATACGAGTTTGATTTTATCTATTGAGTTCTTTTGTTTACAAATTTAGATTGTTATATCTTATTTCATGAAATTAAAATTTAAGCACAAAAAAATAAATAAAAAATATTTTTTTTTAAAAATTATTTTTTTTAAAAAAAATAAAAATCCGTCAGTAATCCGTCGGTAAATACCAACGGAAAAATCCGTTAGTAATCTGTTGGTAATTTTTGGGAACGGTTTTGTTGACGAGAATTTACTGACGAACGATCCGTCGCTATTCCGTCGGTAAATTTGCTGACAGACAAAGATACGTCAGTAAATCAATAACCTACAAGTCAAACCACAAGAGACTGAATCCGTCGGTAAATCCGTCGGTAATAGGTTTACCAACGGATTTTGATGGTTTTACCGACGGAAATTTCCGTTGGTAAAACCCTTATTTTTTGTAGTGAGAATTGAGAGCAAATTTGTTTCCGTTCTATTGTTGATGATAGAAAATTTAACAAAAATACAGTAGAAAAGTGTGAATGATTATGGTTGCGGATTTCTAAAATATATTGGCAATTTTCTTTATGAATTTAGAAAATAAATTAATTGGTTGCCATGAATTATGCATTATATTGATTTATAGAGTCTATTATTGAATAAATTAATTGGTTAGCATAGTTATTGCTTTTGTAACTTATTATTTAATTGATTGATTGGAATTATTAATATACAATTATGATATACCATTTAAAAAAATATTTCTATAAATGAAATATTAAAAAAAATGAAAAATAAAAGTTACTATAAATGGCAGGTCGGCCTTGCTATTATAGTAGTAAAGATGTTAAAAGCATAACAATGTAAAGGAGTTTATTGACTCAAAGGTATATTCTTTCAGCAAAATATATAAACATACATACATACACATTATAATCAATCGGAGAAAAAATTTAATAGCTTGTAGAGAGAGATAGAATTCAATTCAATTGAGACTGTTCAACTTTTATATAATTAAGAAAAATATTTTAAATATAAATTTTCTAATTTTCTCATTGGCAAAATATTTTAAATATAAATTAAACAAAACAGTAACAAAAATAATAATCAATGAATAATCTAGTACAACTTTTAAAACTATATATTCTTGACCAAATCATAGATCTCTAAACTTTTTTTCTTATCATGAACTTCTTAAGGAAGAATGAAAAGCAATTGTAATGCTCTTGTACGGTAGCTTCTTTCATATCAATCATGCTTTCTTTCGTCTTGAAAGGCAAAATGAAGGCGGACGGAATGCGGAGGTTATTAGAATTATAATAGTTGAGAAGCAGGATACACAATTAGAAACTTGTTGATTATGTTTGCACAACCTAAATCAATTGGTAGCAAAAGAGACCAACTATACAAAGAAGATGAAGTGTGTGAGTATTTTTGCTTGTAGAATTCTAGATTATATAGGCACAAAATCAATAAAATTAGGAAATAAATTAATTTGTACCATTAATTTTGATTTTGTAACGTGTTTTATTAATTGCATGATTGTAAATTATTAATAAATAATTGTAATATTCCATTTCTACTTATGATTTCCAGAATCGGAAAGTCAAAAATTAAAAAAAAAACTGAAAATAAAAGTTTCTAAAAACGACAATCCGGCCTTACTATTATAGTTTATAAAGATTATGATTTTTTGTGATATATTATATCGTTATGTAATGTATATATGAGTACATGAAACAGTTAAGCCCCTACCAATATTTTTTCCTGCGTCAGCCCTTGTCCCTAAGCTAATATTTTCCACAATTAAAGTGAAAAGAAAAGGAAAGGACTATCGGAAAAAATTATCCATCCTACCCAAAGTAAATTAACAACTATATATAGTAAACATGTGAAAGAGATGAAAAAAGTGAAAATATATTTGTATTCCATCTTTTTTCTATCAAAGTCATAGTAGTAACAAATAGGAACTCAGTATTAACGATTAAAAAATGCATCACCGATTCACCCCTCGCTGTATGGAGTAGCAAGATTCTCTCTCTCTCTCATTGTTTATTTTCGCGGAAAACAATCATGGTCTCCAAATAAAGGTGTCAATCACCCCGTCGGTTGATGGACATCCAACTTTGTTTGTGAAAATTGAAATATTGCATTTCTTTATTGGATAAATTTAAATGGTTACATTATGACTGACCATAATGCCCTTGTAACTTTAAAAAAATAGATTGGTTTTAATTTAGAGTGATGCTATTTAGTATAATGTGGCTACTCATAATTTACTCGATTTAGTAAAAATAGACCAATTTTGTTAGATATTGATTCATATAAAAAGTATGATTATATATTTTATGGTAGTGTTTATATTTTTTACTTAAATTCTATCATAATTAGTGTAAATATATTTCTTTCTTATTTTTTCGACAAAAATCTTTGTATTACTTTTTTATATATATCGAGATTGATGCTACATCCAAATCTAAATATAAAATAAATTTGTATAAAATTAAATGTTTTAAATATTAGATGTTTAAAATAAACCAACTTTTTTTTGTTATTAAATCACATTATGGCTAGCTATAATGTGGCTGCATAGATTTATTCATTCAAAAATTCATCAATTTTAATAAAATAATATTTTTTTAAGAAACCCTATATATTTATATAGGTCCCATCAATTTTATAAATTAATAAATATGAATAGGATGACAAGCTTATTAAAGTAATAATTTGTAGATGTTGAAATATATGTTGATTTCATCTCTAACTTTTCTAGTAATCCAAAAGTTCTGGTATCTACTATCTAGTTCTCTAGCTTTAATTCTTGCCGCTTTCAATGGTTTGTGGTTACGTACGATTCTAAAAAAAATTGGATACTTTTAGATGAGAAATTATGGTTGAATTTTTTTATCTTAACTTTTTTTATATTGAGATTTATATAGTAATTTCATTCATGCACAATACATCAACATATTTAATTAGTTACAAGGATTAGTACATTGAAAAAATATATGTAGATATATATGAATGTATTTAATACTCCCTCCGTCCCTCAAAAATGTGGTGTACTTTTGATTTGTTTTGAGGTATGAAATATTAGTTGAACCACACTAACCTGGGACGGATGGAGTATGATATATTGAAATGTTATGCACAATGTGCTTGTATGCATTAATTTTATTTAAAATTATATTTACTAAAATTGAGGAGATAGTCTTTAAATTAATAAATTATTGATATATTAATATCTCTCCAAAATAAATTAAAAATTATATGGTCTCATTAATGTTATTAATTTATAGAGATTTTACAGTATTATGGATCCAAAATTTGACCTCTGTCCACTCTAAAAACCTTAATCAAGTAAGTTGATTTTCATGCACTCTACAAATCATTAAACCATGTGTAAATCTTAGTTCATGAGTCATGATCAGGAAGATAAAGAAGAAAGAAAAAGTGGGAACATAGACTCATAATTTTAACTTTTTTTTTGAGTATAAAGTGAATTTCATTTCATGAAAATGTGGTTACATCGAAACGGGCTAAATGCCGAATAGAGAGAACAACAGGAACATCATCAACCAAAGAGAGGTTTGGATCACGAGCTAAGTTTGCAATGTGATGAGCCACACTATTACAACTTCGGTCAACCCATTGAAAGGAAATATTGTCAAAATCTTTTGCGATGTCAAGAATCTCCTCCACGATAGTACCGACCTCAGTTCTCGGGATCACTTCATCTTTAACAAGGGAGACCAAATTCAGATTATCAAGCTCCACAATAAGTTCTTTGATCTCCATTTCTCGCGTTAATCGAACACCTTTGAGACACCCAAGTCCCTCTGCAACTTCAATGTCACAACAGAAGGGGATGAATTCAGAGCACAATTTAATAATAGTTCCTTCGTTGTTCCTGGAAAAGGCCTCCCAATCCCGTTTTTCCATCTTTCTCGATAGACGCGTCTGAATTAAACTTCAAAATATTCGTGGGTGGCTTACTCCAGTGACATTGATTTGGCGGGATGGGGGACTTTTGAGGTATCTTAACTTTTTAAGATAGCTTACTAATTGAAAATACTCACTCGTCCACGAAAAATGTTCCATCTCTTCCTTTTTAGACTTTTAGTCCGTCCAAAAAAACTGTTCCCTTTCATTATGGTATGTTACCCACTACAAAATATTCTTTTTTCTCCACTCACAACACTACACCTAACTTTTATTAATCCCCGTGCTCATCGTCACGGGAAATATTTATCGTGGACGAAGGGAAGTATATATTTATTCGATGTATATTAGTTGATTAACGTAGATTTTGTACCATCAATTCCACTCGAAAATCAAAATAAACCGCGCGAAATATAGAAACTAGGACTAGATTCATATTCACCAACCCACTACAAGTTTGAAAATTAAATTTTTTTAAATCAAATCTCGCCAAATAGTTTATTAGTTGATGCATTTTCCCCCAACTACTCCAATTTTTATATTCCCAAATCCCGCCTCGCTGTCTACCTTATAATTCAGCCCTCAATTCCAAGTTCCAACCCCTTCCCTTCCCTTCCCCTCCCCACCACCTCCATGTCCTATCATCCGCCTTCCGCCGCCGTGCTCGAGCGCTGCAGCATCCAGCCGCCGCCAGACTCCACGGCGGAGCTAATCCTCCCCCTCCTCCATTTCGACATTACATGGCTCTACTTCCACCCCGTCCACCGCCTCCTCTTCTTCAACTTCCCCTGCTCCAAATCCCATTTCCTTCAATCCCTAGTCCCCCAAATTAAGCAATCCCTAACCCAAACCCTCAATCATTTCCTCCCCCTCGCCGGCAAAATCGTCCACCCCATCAACTCCGGCCGCCCCTACGCCCGATTCGCCGCCGGCGACTCGGTCCAACTCACCATCGCCGAGTGCGATCGCGACTTCTCCGAACTTACCGCCAACCACCCTCGTGTTGCCGACGAGTTCTACGCCTGCGTCCCCCACCTCCCGCCGGCGGAACACTCTTCCGACGAGTTTGTGTTTCCGGTTCTAGCTCTGCAAATCACGCTCTTTCCCGATCATGGAGTTTGTTTAGGTTTCACCAACCACCACGCCATCGGCGACGCCAGCTCCGTCGTCCGCTTCATCAAAGCGTGGGCCGCCGTGAGCAAACACGGCGGCGATGCTAAGCTGATTGAAGAGAACTCGCTGCTGCCTTTTTTCGACAGAGCCGCCGTGGCGGATCCCGACGGTTTGGATTCATTCTACTGGAACCTAATGAAACAATCACGCGCCGTCGAGTCGCCGCCGGTTCCGTTCCCTCTCAACAAGCATCGCGCCACCTTCGTCCTCACCGGTGACGACGTGCAGAAGCTGAAAAGCCACGTGCAGAAAAATCGGCCGGATCTGCGCGCGACGACGTTCGCTGCCGCCTGCGCGTTTGTTTGGGTCTGCCTCGCGAGGGCGGAGGAAGAGGCGGTGGCGGACGACGAGCCGGAGTACTTCGGCTTCGCCGCGGACTGCCGCGGGCGCCTTTCGCCGCCTCTTCCGGAGGGGTACTTCGGGAACTGCCTGGCGTTTGTGAAGGCGGAGACGGCGCATGGGCTGCTGAGAGGCAGCGATGGATTGGCGGCGGCGGCGGAGAGCATCGCGGAGGCTATAAAGAAGACGGTGTATAATGAGAAGGGAATTCTCGATGGGGCGGAGAAGTGGCCGATGGAGTTCGGGAAACTGATCGGAAAACGCCTGTTTGGGGTGGCGGGGTCGCCGAGATTTGATCTGTACGACGTGGATTACGGGTGGGGACGGCCGGAGAAGTTCGAATCGCCGTCGATCGACGGCGACACGTCGATGTCGTTGTGTAAATCAAGAGATTTTAAAGGAGGGTTGGAGATTGGATTGTCGAGACCTCTCAAAATGTTGGATGCATTTGCAGCTGTATTTGATGAATCACTAAAGAATTTGTAGAATTAATTCTTACTCGTGTATTTCAAATTTTCAATACATGAGATGCTTTATTTAATTTGGAATGAGTTTTTTTTACTATCAATATGTAACATTATTACTATAAGAATTTGATTGAGATTTGTAAACATGATTGGTTTCGATTTTGTAGCTGGAAATTTCACGATCCAAGATTTTATCCAAATTCGAGTATTTATCCTTTTAAAATTCTTCATTTCTTCAAAATTGTGATACCTTTTGTGTATTTATAATAGGCATCCAAGCTAGTTTATATACTCCCTCCATCTCATTCAATTTGTCTACCTACTGTTCAGCACGAAGATTACGAATAAGGGAAAAAAGATAGAACTTTTGAAGGGTTAATTCTTTCCTTATTTATAAGTAGACAAATTGAGTGAGATATTTATTTAAGAAAAGGTAGACAAATTGAATGGGACGGACGGAGTACAAAACAACATGAATATATTACGCGATGTAACAAAAAAAAAACGAAGTTTTGAAATATGAGAAGAACCAAACACAAATTTGTGCGACGGGAATCCTATTGAAAACAAAAATAGTTAAGTTGCAATAACTACCATTCCACCAATTGAGGTAAAAATAGTCATTGCATAAACAACCTACGCCAAATCGAACACTCATTGATTTAGAATTTCTTGTTTGGATGTCGAGCTCCGCTTTTTCCTGCTTGTTATAAATAGATTCGTCATCATCTGCTGCAGATTTTCTAGTGAGATTCCATTTCTCTAAAAGTAAATTTGTCTTTCCTTTGAATTGTATTTTATTATGTTTTGATACAGTGATTTTTTTTTTCTATATGAATATTTCATCTGGGATCTGTTTTTCTTGGTCGCATTTTTTTTTTTTTTTGAATTTGAGTTGCTAATCGAGCAAAATATCCGTGGTTTTGAGTGATGGAATGGTAGATTTTCTTTTCCTTTTTCTTTTTGCTGCCCGTGAACGTTTTTCGATGCGTTTTGGATCATTTAATGGGGTGTTGGTTGGATTCAAACAAATGATCATAAATCGTGGAGAAATTTTTTAAGGTAAACAATGTTTTAAATATCTCCTACTTGTACATTGTTGTCCAAACTCGTATGGTCGGGTATGCACCAAGACAATGTCTAGTTTGTACCAAAATCAAATGAGATATGAGTTATATAATAAAGGAAAAGTGCAACTTAAGGTATAAACTTTTATACAATTTGCCATTTACGCCGGACTTTTGAAACTTTGCAATTAAATACTTATCTTTCTAATATTTGCAATTACGACTTAGGTCTCATTTCAGCGACCGGAGAATCCAACGTGCCAATTTTTTTTCCACATGTGTGACCGCTCGACTCACAGAGGATTCGGTTGGTGTATCGCTCCGTCTCCAAACGATTGCTTCCAGACGTCTCCGAATTCAACTTCGACTACTTGCCGAGCGGCCTCTCGTCTCCTCCGATACAAAGAAGAGCCTTTCTCACCTCCCCCAACGTCATTTCAACTAAACGCGATATGGCTGAAAAACTAAGAACCGCCCTCGAAGCGCACAGTAGAAGAAGATCCTCACTCTCCAATTTCAGCGCAAGTTTTTTTTTTTAAAACATATATATATATATATATATATATATATATATATTATTTTTAGCGGAAAATAAGGATAGACAAAATTGAGATTATAATAATGATTTGCAGATATGCTTGTGTTCTCCCAAGAGATGCTGAATTGATTTTGCACATTTCTCTTCCGCATCTAACACTACTATGTAGGAATATTCCTCAGATGTTTAACCTTCCTTTTAGCTCGACATTTTAGTTCGAGCTTGCACACACACGTAGAAAAAAACACGTCACGTTGAATGTTCCTGTCGTCGGAAATTCGGCCTCAAAAATTGAAAAAATCAAATATTTAATCGCAAAGTTTTAAAAGTCAGACCTTAATTGCAAAATGAGCGAAAATTTATGCTTATTTTGCACTTTTCCCTATATTAAAAAGACAAGATACTTGTACCATCAAAACATGGCATGGGATATTATGTTGTTTCAATGCTCGAGATCTGATTTTTGCTTGTTTCATGTTACTTATTGGAATGATATAGTAATTGATGAACTCGTGAAACTTTCATTACAGATGGAGTCAGGACTCGTGTTCCCGGACGACTTGGAGAACTTCCTCGCACAATTCTACATCCCGACGTACATCCTTGTTCCAGACGGCAGGGCGGAGCGCTTGCCCGATGTGCCGGAAAGCCCCGTTTTAGTATTCATCAACTCCAAAAGTGGTGGTCAGCTAGGTGCTGAGCTTCTCATCACATATCGCTCCTTACTCAATAGAAGACAGGTGACACCACTGATTATATCACTTGGAACGTTTCAAAAATCGTGTGAAAATTATAAATTATATGCTATTGTAAGTTCTTGATAATGTCTACTTAAATTTCAGGTTTTTGAGTTAGGAGAAGAAGCTCCTGATAAGGTGCTGCATAGGATTTTCCTCAATCTCGAGAGGCTCAAGCAAAATGGAGATCAGTTTGCTCCCAAACTTGAGAAGAAGTTGAGGATAATTGTGAGTCGTCGGCCATGGAAATTTTTGGTGTAAAATCAGATGAATTTCAAATGTTTATTTAAAAAAAAAAAATCTCATTGTTGATGATTTGTAGGTTGCCGGAGGAGATGGCACGGCCGCTTGGCTTTTCGGGGTGGTTTCCGATCTAAAACTGTCTCAGCCGCCTCCCATTGCCACCGTACCTCTCGGAACTGGAAATAATCTTCCTTTCGCATTCGGATGGGTGAGAACATAGTCGTTATTTTTGCTGCAGATGCAACTGCATTTGTTTTTAGAAAATGGGGTCAAAGTTGGTGAATGTTTTTGGCAATTATTAAGCATTGTTTTGATCTCTAAATTGTGCATTTTCAATTTCAAATATCAACTCATTTGTCAGGGCAAGAGGAATCCTGAAACTGACCGTGATTCTGTAATCACATTCTTGGATCAAGTGAGGAAAGCAAAGGAAATGGAGATGGACAGGTGACTAAACCTGATTCAACTTTGATTGAAGAATGCATCTTCTTTCACATTATGAATGATCAAATTAGAAGAAAAATAAACTTGGTCTATCTTTCAGTTGGCACATCATGTTGCGAATGAAGACACGAAAAGAGCACGAGTATGAGCCGATTGCTCCGCTGGAGCTGCCACATTCGTTGCATGCCATCCAACGCGTTCTTCCGACAGACGACCTCAATCTAGTAAGAACTGCTTTCGCCTCTTGTTCAATCAAGAAATCTCGTCAATCCTTGCATAAACTGCAGCTCAGTTTTGTTTCAGGAAGGTTATGACACATTCCAAGGAGGATTTTGGAACTATTTCAGCATGGGTTAGTGTCTCATTTGTGTTACCTATCTCAAATACACTCATCTCTCTCTCACTCTCTCTCTCTCTCTCTAGGAATGGATGCACAGGTCTCTTATGCATTTCACTCAGAGCGCAAACTTAACCCAGAAAAGTTCAAAAACCAGCTGGTTAATCAGGTATGGTACTTTCATTTTTCGAGATCAAAAGAGGCTGTTTATAAGAGAGGTTGCTTCTTGCATCTTAGAGTACATATGCAAAGCTCGGATGCACGCAAGGGTGGTTTTGTGCTCCTCTCATTCACCCTTCTTCGAGGCGAGTTCTATTGCAATCTTTGTTTCATCTCGTGTTTCATTTTGATAATACTTTGAAGCTCATACTAGCCCGGTTCTAATGCAGGAATATTGGCCAGATTTGCAAAGTTAAGGTCATGAGAAAGCACGGCGAGTGGCAAGACCTCCCAATTCCTTCCAGGTACTAGACTGGTTTGATCTCAAAAACTAATTGAACTCGTCTTCTTCATTTGTTTTTCCACGTTTTCAAAACGAAACACAAAGTATTATCATGCAGCATCAGGTCTATCGTATGCCTTAATCTACCGAGCTTCTCCGGGGGACTAAATCCTTGGGGAATCCCGAATCAAAGAAGGCGGCGCGATGTGAGTAGTCTTTTTAATTCCCTCATCATTTGCTTAGTAGAAAATGACAAGCTTATCATCCTCAAACTGATGGGCAGAGGGACTTCACTCCACCTTATGTGGACGACGGATTACTTGAGGTCGTAGGGTTCAAAGATGCTTGGCATGGCCTAGTTTTACTTGCTCCGAACGGACATGGGACACGCCTAGCACAGGTCTTTTCCGTTTTTTCCTTGTAAAATAGTCTGCAAACTACACTAGACATGCCCTATGCAACGGGACTTGTTGAAATTACTTTTCAATCCTTAATTCTAGTGAGTCCTATGGTGCTCTCGTGTTCTATTGCATGCAGGCAAACCGTATACGATTTGAATTCGGAAGAGGAGAAGCAGAAGATACTTACATGAGGATTGATGGGGAGCCTTGGAAACAACCTCTTCCTGTTGATGATGATACGGTTGTAGTGGAAATCTCTCATCTTGGCCAAGTCAAGATGCTTGCAACCAATGAGTGTAGATCCAAAAGTATTCTAGATCCTTCCTCACTTCCTTCGTCCCCAATGTCACACGACGATGATAAGGACAGCGACAAAGAGGAGGAGTCCGGTGGGGACGAGCGGAGGAAATTCGGGGCTGCAGATACCTTCAGAATTCCAGAAGATGTTGACATATCTCGCGTCAGTTAATTCTACTGCTGCATTGTTCGAACATCGTAGATGAGCTTCAGCTCTTACAGCTTGTGAAAGATATTGCCTGAAATACTCAGAAAGAACAGATGTAGTTTTACTGGTCAGAGAAACAGCACATGACTCTTAAAATGTAAAAAAATCAGAATATCACTAGCAAATTGGACCTTCATGCCTCAGAACAAAATGCTTGTATTGATATGAAGCGATATCATATAATTACATATTTAACTAAAACATCAAGCTGCCCCTTGATTCTTAGAATTAGTAACAGTTGCCACTTATTGTGGTCTTATTTTTTTACCCAAAATTGGACTTTGAAGATTCAGTGCCTTTTTCTCATAATAATTGACTCTGATATGATAGGTATCCTTGATTATTTTTAGAAAGGCAACTCTCCTGAGAATTTTGTGACGGCCTCGTTGGCTTTCTGGGATGCAGCTCTTTCTTCTGTTTTCTTTTTCTCTCTGAAATTGAAGAACCGAAAGAAAGCTCAGTTGGAAGTTCAGACGAGATACTAGCATCATGCATAAGAACTTCACGGAGGAATATGGTAATATTATCACCTGTCAATATATTCCTTTAACAACTCTTTCGCTTGAACCAGCTGAGAAAGCTGATTGCGGTAGACATCTAAGTCACGATCAACGCTTTTCTTGTCTACATTCAGTGCAGCACAAAGCTGTCAAGCCATCAAGAAATGCATTAGCAAGAAATTGAAAAATATGTCTATCAGATACTAAAGAGCATATGAGAAGCAAACAAGAGAGAGAGTCTGTTATTTGAATGATCTTTTGTAAAATTATAGCAAAACACAATATCTTTTTTGTGGCATACGCCTAATATAAGAGTTAAATTCCAAAACAATGCTGACCATGGCTTAGAGTCAGAAACATGACATGTGCCTCTTCTGATCACCTTTGAAATGGTGACTATTGGAAAGGTAGTCATGAGATTAACTTTTTTGGTGCATATCAAAACTCGAAATTGATAATTTTAGATTGGAGATAGTTCCTCAAAAATAAATTTGGACTCTTTCCAAATTTATTATGCTCTCAATCAGCTTTCGAAAAATTGGAAAACTCTTAAGATTCACTAATTAACATTTGGATGGAGATAATGATTCTTACCTTAACTAAAATAATGATTCTTACCTTAATTAAAATGGTTGGCTCCGTGGCATTTGCTAACTCAAGCAGGCGGAAAAGACCAACTGCAAAGAAACGACTATAGCTGAAATTTCCTTTTGTCCTCGATCTTTCTGCAATGTCCTTTAAAATGTCTTCGATTTCTCCATCTTTAGATGCAAATTCTACTAAAGAACTAGGTGATTGAGTTTTGGCCCATTCTTCTAACTTCTGTGCATCAGCCTTGCAACATAATTTTTTTTAATATATTACAGTTGGCGCATAAGGTGAAAAGCTTTGAGTATTTTCAATGGCCACTCCTGTCAGAAAATAGGCTGACCAGCATGCTATACTAATAAAAGTCATTTTCCTATTCCAAAATACATTTAGACAATTTCCAAAACCAGATGCAATTTGATTCAGTAGCAGAGCACCTTTTTCTGTAACATAAAAAAAAACAAATGAAATACAAGATGAAAACTATTTTAAGTTTGAAGTTCAAATAACCTACTGATTTTGTGTGAGTATTTAGTGATATCAAACTTAATATCATCACAAGTGAAATGGAGAAAAGAAAATCTAGAATGATATAAGACGCACCTATATTAAGCAGGATCCTCATTTAAAGCCCTGACATAAGCTATGAAACATTTCGATCCTCATCACTAGGGTACCCCTCCATAAGTCGATCATACACAGTAACAAAACCCAGAGCAAACACAGGATCATACCGAAAAGACTTCTTATACTTCATCAGGTGTGCACAATAAAGCTCTTGCAACACTGTGTTGTATATACTTGGTATTGGCCTCTTATATGCCTTCAAGAAATTCAATTTTGTCTGAGAAACAGTAGGTATATCTGGAGGCAATCAAAACCCAAAGAAAATTGAGAAGTTGGGCTGATAAAAAAAGGGAGTACTAAATTCAATACACAAAACAAAAATTAATAATCCGCAATGACATTAACACAACAGAAACAATGAATGTAACCTATAACAATATAAATTCAGAAATTCTCCGACAAATAGTCAGTTTGACGTCCTCAAATTGACAATTTGACATTTAGAAGATCTATCAGTACAACATAAAGTGACACAATATGACATCTTTGTTAGAACATCAGGAGCTACTGCTAAACTGAAAAACCCCACTTATTATATTTAAAATTCTTACTAAGTTTGAGTAAACACCAAAATTATCAAGGTAAACTAGAACACAAGTTTATGCAAAATCTAAGATCGCATGCAATAGTTTAGATTCAGATAATAACTTTGGAAGGTTAAATTGATGAGAATCCACTAACTAAATGAAAATCCCCTAAAGCAAGTAATAAACAACTGATGAAAGAAACTTATTCAGCACAGTCTTTACTCGGTTCATCATTCAAACTTTTGAGAACTATCTCATAAAACTTGCACCGAATGGGTCTTAAAATCGAGTTTTGAGGAGAAACAACTTAAACTCACATGCTCATTATGTCCCACTATTCTGTTCTGTTCCCTAGCTGAACATGGTAGATCAAATTAACAAAAGTCAGCTAGCTCACGCTCACATTATAATTAACAAATCGCATTTAATAAAATCAATCAAATCATATGTTCCATTCTATCACAATCCTAAAATTAAATTCAAATTCCAAGTTTCGACTTCTCAGTTCTCACTAACTTCAATGGTCATCACTCATCACTACATAAAACCTACTGAATCTTGATAACATTCCAAAAACACTCCTTTCTTCCGATCAAACTAAGTATCATATTAGAGCAATTCTCAATTATTCTAGCCTATTCTTCTAAATCACCTAGCGGACACATTTATTAATCAAAAAAGTAAAAACAAATTGAACGTGCCGCTTCAAAGTCGGCCGTATAATGAGTTATCTAAGCCTTTCATTCCAACATTACCGTTACAATCCAGAGCACTAAAATATCCAATCGTCCGAACTCATAAATTCCAAATTCTACGTAAACACCGAACCACACTTCCAAAATCCGACCAAATTTTTTTTAACAAATAAAACCAGATCAGAAGAGAGAGAGAGAGTAGAAAACATGCCTAAGGCAGTGGACACGCAATGAACGACCATGCGAGAGGAGCTCGAAGCGCGAAAACTACACGATCATACGACACCGTATTGTGGAGCTTCAAAGCATCCAAATTCGAATAGCTCCGAGCTGAGGAGTTCATGTCCGGAGATTGAACTACGGCAGTGAAAGAAATTGAAGTAATAGCCGCCATAATCAGAATTGAAATCAATGTATTTTTGTGCTGGAATCGAATTCAGAAGAGAAAATGATGTTCCGTTGAGAGTTTGGGAAGAAGAAAAAAGAAATAAGAAATAAGAAATACGAGAGGAGTGGATTTAAGAGATTATCCGGTTCTGGTTTTTACCAACTTATATGTGAGCCAAAAAGCATAATTAATGTTTACTAAATTATTACGTTTAGAAATAAGAAAATTGATAAATGCTACTCCCTCCGTCCCATTATTTTTGTCTTGTATTCCTTTTTGGGATGTCCCGTTATTCTTGTCCTGTTTCCATAAAAGGAAATATGTTTCTCTCACAAAAAGTTATGGGCTCCACCACTTTCTATCTCTTTTTACCCTTTAAACATCCTTTTCCTTAATACCCGTGCCCAAAAGAAATGAGACAAGAATAATGGGACGGAGGAAGTACTACTTTTGACGAAAGAATTACATCACACCAAAGAGTCTAAGGGGCGTTCGGTTGCCAAGATTAAATTAGTTTAAGATTAAATGAGACTAAATAAGCTCAATATTACTCAAGATTGTTTTTGTGGGGAGTAGTAGACCTGCCCAAACTGGAGGGCCCGGCAGGCCTAACCAGAACCGGCCCGCCGGTCAACGGTTTTTTAACCGGCCCGGCAGTCAACGGGCCGGAACCGTGAGCTCAAGGGCCGGTTTCGGGCCTGACTTGGTTCAAACCGTGACCATCGGTTAACCGGAATTATAAAAAAAATAATAATAATATATGACGTGGCCGGTTCGAACGGTCAAAACCGGCGGTTAACCGGTTGAATCGGAACCGCCGGTTCCAACGGGAAAAAGGCAGTTCACCAGCAGCAGCACAACATCAATGGCAGCAGCTCAAACGGCTAGAAAAATAGTCGTTCTGCTGCCCTCTCCCCCCTCCCTTCGCCCCATTTTACCCTATAAATACCACACTATAATCTCTCAAATAATCACACCAATTCTCATCTCTCTATATTTAATTTCAAGCATTCAATCTATTATTTGTTGCTGATGGTCCCGGAACGAGGTCTTCGGTGTAGAGGGGGGTGAATACACCGAAGAGGGATTTTTGAAAACTTTTAACAAGTTAAAACGGAGTTGAGTGAGAGCTCAGTTATGAGTTCAACTGACTTCTAAAGAAGATGGTCAGCTGGACTGATAACTTAGCTGGCTGTGCGGAATGTGGTGGAAGGAAAAACTTAGCTCGTTCCTTTTATAAAAGCTCAGAAAAACTTAGTTTCAGTTTTCAGTTTAAGCAGGTTTGAGAAATATGCAGCTGGCTGGGTCACACAGCCAGAAAGATGAAGCTTTGAAAACTTGTGCTGTGTAAATACGGTTAGTTCTTTAAATAAGAATAAAGCAAAGACTTAATAACGCAATAAAGAACACAGAATTTTAACGTGGTTCGGAGAGAAAACTCCTACGTCCACGACCAGATTTTAGCTGGTAAATCCACTAAGGATGACCACTTGGTTTACGAGTACCAAGCAACTTCGCAGCTCTTCCTCGAACTGTGTTCTAACAGTTTACGGGCACTGTAGAAGCCTGCACCTTTTCAGTTTTCGGGTACTGAATAACCTTACACTCGAATTTCGCGCTTCGAGACGGCGTAACCTTGACCTAACCTTTTCTGGGTAAAGGAGGGTTTGGGTTTCCAACTTTGAACGAGTTCTTACAATGAAGAACTTTGAAAGATGAACTCGTTCAGATCTAGGCTTTGGATTTACAATTATTACAGCCTATTGATCAGACGAAAAACTAAAGCAGTTTCTGAAATTGAACACTTAAGAAGTTAAGTGCTCTTTTTTAAAGAGTTAGATAACTGCTGGAGAGCTTTTAAATACTTGAGAGATTCAGAAAAGTTGTAAGCTTGTGGGGAGTTTTTCGTGTCTGATTCTGAGGTTGAAGACTGGTATTTATAGGTAGAGATTCAAACTAGCCGTTGGAGGACCCGTTTGAATCTTACCTACTCTCTGATCTGTCGATCTGCCGTTGAGTGTATCTTCACCTGTCTTCATCACTGTGTCAGATCCTAGGTTCGCCTTTCTAGGATGCTGAGTTGTCAATCCCTCATTGGTCGAGGTATATTGACTTCCTCTGAAACCGGGATTTCTGTCTTTTGAGCTTGACTTTGAATTTAGAGCTGGATGTGTAAACTGACTTGAAGTGACGTCTTCAGAGTTAGTTCCCTTTTTGGTCAGCTCAGCTGTCTTTCTTAGACTTTGATGCAGCTCAATTTATTCTGCTCAGTTGGATCTTCTTGGTTGGATCCATTCTTCTTTTCTTGAGTCAGTCTGACTCAGCTCAGTTCTGGAGCTCTGTTCAGCTAAGAGATCTTTTAGCTGACTTTGGGTCCAGCTGATTACTCAGCTGGGTCTTCTTCTGTCTTCAGCTTCCAAACCTGTGAACTTAGAAAATCTAAGGCTCAAACAAGTGAGCTGGAAAACTTAACTTAGGTTT
This sequence comes from Agastache rugosa, assembly GCA_031470985.1. NCBI lineage: Eukaryota > Viridiplantae > Streptophyta > Magnoliopsida > Lamiales > Lamiaceae > Agastache > Agastache rugosa. The sequence continues at coordinate 23,058,225 of CM062607.1, forward strand.
GTACAAACATCTACTAGGTTGGAGAACAGTTGGGTTTTGGAATCAAATCAAAACATTAGAATTTTCCCAACAATTTCCCCCTTTTTGATGATGCCAAAACCTAACTGAGAAAAACAACCTGCTTCCCCCTAAATGGGAAAGTGGGTTTTTAAAAGATTTCAGCAGAAGATTAAATTCAGAGTTCATTGCCTGGACAAAGAGTTATTGTCATCAGGGTGAGCTTGAGAGCAAAATATTTCAGTTTTATTAATCCACAAAAGATGATTACAAGAGATACAGGATTAACGAACTGAAATCAAACAAAATTAAATCCCAGTAAGCTGGGTCTTCATCTCTGCTGCTTCTGCTGATTCTTCAGACGATCTTCTTCCAGCTGCTCATCTGTTCTCAATCTATACCGGTTAAAAATCATCTGCTCCAGCTTCCTGTATTCTTCTTCGTTGTTTGCCTTGGAAATTTTCCTCCTGATCGCCCATCTGTTTACTTCAGCGATAATCTTTGATTTGTCAGGAAGATTAGTTTCAGGTATCAACGGAGGCTGGATATGATACAGCTGGGGAGCAGTGAGCTGGATCTTCGCGGTATTTGCAGCGTTGAAGAATGCTTTTGCCGTCATCCTGTCTTGATGAAAAAGCTCATTTAGATGCAACATGAAAGCAATATCTGGGGGCGTATTTGGGTAAGCTCCCAGATAATAGAAATCTTCGATGAACTCAAACTTAGTATGTTCCCAGTCGTCATTTAGCTCTTCTGGGATCCATTCATCAACTCTTCTCCAGTTCATCGGCATCTGAGACTTTTTCTTTGCAGCTCTTATGTTTGCTCTTTTCTTCTGCTGCTTCTTCTCTTCGGCATTTAGCAGACTTTCTTTCTTCTTCTGCTCATCTTGGAGGCTTTTCATCTCTTGCTTTTGCTGAGTTACAAAGTTGCAGAGCCAATGAATATCATTGAGCTGTTCTGGCGTGGCTCCGCTAGCTTTGGCAAGAGGGATGATCATCCTGCTCCACTTCCCTTTCCGTCCAGCTGGTTCCTCTGCATCCAGCTCAGCAACAACTTCATCAATCTCTGACTGCATCACTTGGACTTCAGCTACAGCTTTTCCTTTGCCCGTCTTTGATGTTTTTCTCTTGTCATTACCTTCCCCCTTTTTGGCATTATCAATAAGAGTGGAGGTGAGGTTGACTACTGTCTCATTCAGCTGGGCCAAGGCTTTGTCAATATCAGCAATCTTTGTTGAGTTGTCTGTTGTGACTAGGTTGAGCTGTGCTGTGTTGCTGCTTCCTGCTTTGAACTGATTGTCCAGCTCCTTGTAAAGATTGAACAGCTAGTGGATGTCAGTTCTGAAGGAAAGAGTCTGCTGTTGGAGAGCGTCCAGCTGGCTGGATAAATCGATGACGCGGCTTTTCAGCGGAGCTTGGAGGTTTGAGATGATCTCAGGGACTCTCTTCTCTAGATGATTTGAATTATCAATACGTTGAGAAACGAGAGACTGTTTGAGATCTCTGCTGGTGCTTTCTTGCAGATTCAGAGCGAATCTGTGAACGTCGTCAATGGACTGTCCATTGCTACGGACTTGCGACTCTATAGCTGTGATGCGCAGAAGGGTATCCACATTTGATTTGAGTCTATCCTGAAAAAGGATTTCCTCGACTTGTTTGGCAATCTCGTCCTTCATTGCATCAGAGAGCACAACAGGATCCGTCTGGGTCCCGGATTCGACTTGGCTGGGTTTTACTGCCTCGATCTCGACCAGTGACCGAGTGTCATCGGCAATTGGACTCTGTGGGGCAGCTTCGGTTGGCTCAAATGTTGCAGCAGTTGGCTCGTCTTCAATCATCATTGCCTCAGCTGTGTCGGCATGGACAGCTTCATTGGCAGTTTCAACTGGAACGATCCAGCTGAGATTGTGTAGGTAGGAGTTGGCTTGAGAAATGATTTCCTCAGAAGGTGGTACTTCATCTTGTTTAACCTTCTGAATGAATATCTGGATCAGCTCGTCTTGATGCTCAAAAGCATCCTGAAGACTTCCAAAGCCAAATGTCTCCTGCAGAGCTGCTTCTTCAGTTTTAAGCTTATCGAAAGTGAAGAACTCCACCATTTCTTCATTTGCGTACCAAGTGGCCATCTTGGTAGCCAAATAAAATTTGAAGTCGCTTACAGCGACTAGAGCAGCAGGGAGGGAGGCAAGAGAGGGATAATGTTGCAGTGCGCTCTTTATTCCTTGGAGTCTGAGGTCCTCGACCCTCATGACTGTGGCAGCACGTGCAACGGCTCTGGGACTGAGGATTTCGATTTCCTCAGAAGAAGTAGTAGGGCTTGATGGTTCAGCTTGGTATTCATCATCCAGCTGCAAAGGAGCGTCAGCTGGATGGGGCTCTTTGGGTGAGCTGGGTGCTGAGAGATGGGTGGTTTCAGGTACTGAAGAGGTAGGGGAGGATTCTTGGAGAGGTACCTGAGGAGGAGGAGGAAGGAGAAGAGAGTGTTGTTGAGGAGGAGATCCAGATGATGTGAGATCAACTGGAGCGGGTTGTGAGGATGCTTGTAGGATTTGGCGAAGAGGAATAGCATCCTCTGGGTCAGGGTGGGGGACCACTATCTGTGGTTCCTCAGCTTCTCGTGAAGCAACCACGAACTCCCTTCCTTGATCTGTGCTGGAGGAGGAATCCTGAGCTGTCTCCTCAGCAACTGATCTCCATTCAGTTCCAGCTGGCTTGTCAGCTGGCTTCTCTGCTGTCTGCTCAGCTGGCTTGCTGGCTGCCTTAAATTTTAGCTTCTTTTTGGCAGGTGGAGATCCAGCTGGCTGAGTTTCCTCCGGCTGTTTCCTTTTCCCAGTTTGAGAGGGAGAGGCAGTCTGCTGTTTTGCCTCCTGCATCTTCTTCTTCCCTTCTGGGGCTGCTTTCTTCATCAAGTCAGAGAGCTGACTCTGCTTTTCAAAAAGAACTTTGGACACAGGGAACTCTTCTGCGTCTTTCCACTTGATTTGTCGTCCAGTGGTGTAGTGTTCTATTATGCACGCCACCTTGGTGCATAAATAGATGGTCTCCCTACAGCTGAACTTGGTGAAGCTGTCATCTTCGAAGTGAATCTTCTTCGACTCCTTCTCCAGCTTTCCCATGAAGTAGGAGAACCAATCCACAGGATCATTCCTGAGGATGGCTATCATGGGCTTCAACTTGGGTATGCTGATCTCTCCTTGAGATCCAGCAATACCTAGGATGCACTTCTGGGTCACATCCAGAAGTAGTCTGAATTTGGGCTTGAGCAGTAGCTTGGACATACTCGCCCTGTAGGGTTCCGACTTGAACAGCATCTTGTCCAGTTCGGCCTGGATCTCCTCTCTGGTGTAGTTGTCTGGGGAGCGGTCCCCAAGAGTTTTCAATCCAAATAGCTTGTTCAATATCCGGTTGATGTTGATGTCGACGTCCCAGGGAGTTGTATGCCCTGTCTTTTCTTTGAGTTGGAGGGTGATGTTGGAGCGGAGGCGTTCATCTCTGTTCGTCATCTCCATGAAGAACTCTGCTACTTCCCGGCGGAAGATGTTCTTCGGACGCGCCGTCGCCCATTGAAGTAGGCCTGCCTTATCGATGAGATCCAGCACCTCCTGGAACTCTGAGTTCTTGTAGTTCTTGAGAGTTAAGCAACTCTCAAAATGCAATTTTGACATGAGGTTCTCCGATTGGTTCGCTCCCGGGGTTATCTTCTTTGGTGCCATTGTATATTTCTGTATTGAAGAGTTAGAAGAATACAAGAGAAAAAAGTTTTGCAGAGAGAGCTTGATAATCAATAACTTGATTTGCAGAAAAATTTCAGAGAATATAAGTAAATATGGCGACGATTTGCATATCTTTGATATATATATATCAACCGTCTATCTTGATGAACGGTTGAGATCTTTAGATTTGAATTCAAGATCTGCGGCTGGGAGAGATTTGCACAACACGTTAAGTGACGTGTGTATGTAGAGTGTAGGTCACGCGCGCGTGAGGTAGTCAAAACGTTCTGACTTCTGCCTCGACTTTTCCGAGCTACAGTACCCTGCATGCTTTTCATTAAATGCGATGGGATACGATTTGATGGATGGCTTATTGACGAATCCTTCTAAGGAATGTCTGTGAATTTTGAATTTAAATTCAAATAAATTTATCCTTAAATAGCATATTCCTCAGGGAAATAAATGATAGACCGCAAACCTGTCAGCTGAACTTTGTAGTCAGCTGATACCTCGGCTGTGTTTCTTTGTGTTGAGTTACTCCTTCAGTTTAACTGTCCAGCTGAGTTTGGTTCCCCCTCAGCTGGTTTCCCTTCTTGAACTGAGTTCTCGAAACTACTGGGTCTGGATTCTTCCATCTTGATATCCCAAAAAGGTTTCCAGCTGAGTCTTATTCCCCCTCAGCTGGATGAAGTTTCTTCATCAGGATTAAGCAATCCAAGCAATCCACACAGCATTTTGAATCTTGCTTCCATCAGCGGCTTTGTTAATATGTCAGCTCGTTGAATATCTGTGTGAATTTTCTCAACAATGACGTCTTTCTTTTCCACGTGATCTCTGATGAAGTGATGTCGAATGTCAACGTGTTTGCACCTTGTGTGAAGAACTGGATTTTCAGAAATTGCAATAGCACTTGAGCTATCACAGAAGATTGGAACTTGTCCAGTTTTCACTTCATAGTCATCCAGCTGATGCTTCAGCCAGAGAATTTGAGAGCAGCAGCTTTCAGCTGCCATATACTCCGCTTCAGTTGTAGAGGTAGCGACACACGTCTGCTTCTTTGAAAACCATGATATCAACTTGCTTCCTAGGAACTGACATGTTCCTGAAGTTGATTTTCTGTCTAATCGATCTCCAGCATAGTCTGAGTCTGAGTATCCAGTCAGTTGCAAATTATCTTCAGCTGGATACCACAGCCCAACGCTCTAAGTGCCTTTTAGATATTTGAGAATATTCTTGACTGCTTGCATATGTGCCTCCTTAGGATCAACTTGAAATCTGGCACATACTCCAACTGCAAATGATATATCTGGGCGGCTGGCTGTGAGATACAGCAGGGAACCAATTATCCCTCTGTATTTGCTGGGATCCACTGATTTTCCTTCGGTTCCAGGTTCAATCTTCCAATTTGTATTCATAGGGATCTTCACCGTTTTGCTAGATTGAATTCCATATTTGGTGATCAAGTCTTTCACGTACTTGGATTGATTTATGAATATTCCTTCTGCTGATTACTTGACTTGGAGTCCTAGGAAGAAACTCATTTCTCCCATCATTGACATTTGGAATTGTTTTGACATCATCTCTCCAAATCTTTCACATAAAAAAGTTGATCTTGAGCCGAAGATGATGTCGTCCACATAAATTTGAACAACTAAAATATCTTCACCTAGCTTGATGGTGAAGAGTGTTCTGTCAACTGAACCTTTCTTGAAACCTTTGGATACTAGAAATCCTGACAGAGTGTCATACCAAGCTCGAGGTGCTTGCTTCAGACCATAAAGCGCATTCTTTAGCTTGTAAACTTTGTTTCCTTCTACTTCAAATCCTGGGGGTTGTTCTACATAGACATCTTCTCTGATTTCCCCATTCAAGAATGCACACTTCACGTCCATTTGATATACTTTGAATTTGTGATGAAGTTTGCGTATGCAAGGAATAATCGATGGCTTCCAATCTTGCTCTTGGAGCAAATGACTCTTCAAAGTCTATTCCTTTTTCTTGTGTATATCCCTTGGCGACTAAGCGAGCCTTATTTCGATTATTACTCCAAGAGTATCCGGCTTGTTTTTGAATATCCATTTCGGACCTATTATTTTGACTCATGCGGTTTATCGACCGGTTCCGGACGCAATTTCTGAGAAATTCATTCAGTTCTTCTTGCATAGCATTTGTCCAGGGCACACTCTTTAAGGCTTCGACAATTGTTTGAGGCTCTGGAACTTGAGCTACATAACATGCCATGAGAGCTGTGTCTTCGTTGTCGACGGTCAGAACTAGCTCAACTGCGACTTGAGCTTCATTATTTGCTTCTTGCGGATTTGATGTCAGGTTTTGAGCGATTGAATTTCTTGTTCTAACTCTGTCTGATGGTTCTCCAATGATTGCTTTGAAATTTGGATGATCTTCGATCCATCTTCGTCTTGTTCTAATTTCTTCTTCTAGTTCATTGATGCTTGAGGTTGCTAGGTCACGTCTTGCTTGAAGATGATCTGGAGTCGTATCCTGAGACTCGTTCTGATTTGGATTAGAGTTAGATTGATCTTGAGGCGTAGACTGAGTGAATCCAGCTGGAGAGGGAGCTGGGGAATCGAGTGGGTCTTGATTTCCAGTGGCGGCATTCCCCTTGATCGATATTGGGGATTATCTGGATCATCAGCTGGTTGATTTGCCTCTGCTGAATTGATTTGAGGTTCTTCTGGTTCATCATCCCAAATCAATGGTTCAGCTAGATTCCGGATTCGAATTACTTGTGATCTTGTTTGAGCTGGATCGGAGCTTGATGTTTCAGCTGTGTTTCTTTGTTTGATCGACTCTCTGAATTCGAAGGATGTTTCATCAAAGGTGACATGAGGGGTCACTTCGACTGTTTGTGTTCTCCTGTTGAAGACTCTGTAGGCTTTACTTACAGCTGAGTAACCAAGGAATACTCCTCGGTCAGTTTTGGCGTCGAACGTCTTCAGCTGGGTTTTCCCATTATTTAGGATATGGCATTTAGATCCGAAAACCTTGAAATACCCGATGAAGGGTTTCCTGTTATTCCATAGCTCGTACGGAGTCTTTCCTTGTCTGGATGTGAGTAGCGATCTATTTTGAGTGAAGCAAGCTGTGTTGATAGCTTCAGCCCAGAATTTCTTTGGAATGGCTGAGCTTGCTAACATTGAGGTAGCTGCTTCTTTGAGAGTTCTGTTCCTCCTCTCAGCTACACCATTCTGCTGAGGTGTGCGTGCAGCTGAGGTTTGATGTTGTACTCCGTTCTTCTCACAATAATCATATATGGTTTCATTCAGAAACTCAGTTCCTCGGTCTGATCTGATTGAGATAATTTTGCACTCCTTTTGAGTCGTCAACCTTTCCAGCAGGGCCGGCAGCTTGGATCTTGTTTCACTTTTCTGGTACAGGAATGAAACCCAAGTGAATCTGGAGAAGTCATCTACTACGACCAGAGTGTATTTCCTGCCGTTGAAACTTGCTGGTGTTACTGGACCAAAAAGATCCATGTGAAGGAGTTGAAGAACTCGATCAGTTGAGGGCGTTGGCTTGAGAGAGAATGAAATCCTTGTCTGTTTTCCTTGTTGACAAGCACTGCAAATGTGACTCTTGTCATAAACTTGATCTGGAATTCCATTAGCGAGCTGATTTCTAGCCAGCTTGTTGATTGTCTTGAAGTTGAGATGATTCAACCGTCTGTGCCACAGCCAGCTGACTTCATTGCTGCTTTTTGATACAAGACATGTGTCTGGAGGGCTGCTGTTCCAGTCAGCAAAGTATATATTTGCTTCTCTTTTCCCTCTCAGTAATACCTGCTTGGTTTCTCTGTTTTTCACTGTACATCCCTGTGCATCGAACTTGACAGAAAAACCATTATCGCAGAATTGACTAATGGAAAACAAGTTATGTTTTAATCCTTGTACATATGAAACGTTAGATATTTTAACATTGTAGGTTTCAAATGTACCGTAACCTTTGGTTAAACCTTTGGAGTTGTCACCAAACGTTACTTGAGGACCTGGACGCTCTTCGTATTCTTGGAGTAGATGCTTTAGATGAGTCATGTGTTTTGAGCATCCGCTGTCCAAGTACCACAGTGTTCTCATTGATTCCTCTATGATGCATCTTTTTCTTGCAGCCTGTCACAGAAATCAAAATTTAGGTCCCCAGTTGTGATTGGGTCCTTATGGGTTAGTTAGAGATCCCTTTACGATCCATATTTGTTTGATGACTCTGATTGGATCGTTAGATCTGATAATTCTCCCAGCTGTGTCTATGAACACGTTCCTTGTGTTCTTAGTTTGACTCTGTTGGCTGGGTCTTGATCTCTGTCTTCTCCCAGCTTGATTTCTTGATAGTTCAGTTCTTCGTTGATTTCCAGCTGAGTGTACAGCTGAGACATTTCTTTGTTTCTGTCTCTGCTGTATAACTTGGAATCTCGGCTGGACTTGATAATCCAAATTGGTAATCATAAGGTGATATCCAGTGGGTATCTTTTCGATATCTCGGTTGATATCTTGCCACTTCTTTGATGATCTTTGGTGTCGATGTTGTCCATCGTCATTCCTTCGTTGTTCTTGAACCCAATGTGGTCGATTTGAGCTTGGGGTTGCCTTACGGCTTGTCTTCTTGGACCTTCTTTGTGTTTTCTGTTTCTCAGTCTTTTGTCCGGCTGGAATTGGATTCTCTTTTGCTTTCACAAAAGTTACCTTCGTTCCGCTTGTAGTTGCAACATTTGTTAGATCCTTAGATCCATCATAACCCAATCCCGTTTTTAATGATGCGGGTCGTTGTACGTTGATTATTTCATCCATCGTTGATGTAGCTTTGATGAGTGCTACCAGCTTTGTGGATAGTGTTTCCTCTGACCTTTTTAACTCCAAGATCTCAGCTGTCTTCTTGCCTGACTCAGCTGTGGATTTTTCCAAATCGTCCATCAGCTGCTTTCTCTCATAGTAGAACTCCTTCATCAGCTGATCCTGTTTGACTAACTTTTCCTTGAGCAACACTATTTCTTCGTTGAGCTGTGTAGCATCAGCTGCTTCTGATGCTTCTTTCTTTTTCAGTTCTACCTTCAGCTCAGCATTTTCACACATTATGACATCAAGAATTTCTTGTAAATCCTTGAAGTCATTCATGACTTTCTCCACCAGATTCCAATCAGGTTGTCCTTCGATTCGAGACTGCGTAGAGTGTTCGTGTGATGGTGATGGGTTAGATATGTTCTGAATTTTAGAAGTTACCTCATCATCGTCGAGTCCTTCTGTCTGTCCCATGAAGCAAGCATCCCAGTCTTGATCATCACGGGCCATGAGTGCATCTTATACGAATGCGAGAAGGGCATATCATCATCTATTTTGTTGCACTCGGACTCTTCATCAGCTATATATGCTCTTCTTCTGTCAGCTGCCTTAGCTTTCAGAAGATCTTTTTCTTTCTTAGACAGTTTGGGACAGTCCTGCTTGTAGTGTCCCGGCTCCTTGCAATTGAAGCAACCTTATACGTCCGTTTTTAGGTGTCGACTAATTTTTCATCAGTTCTTTGTGTATTTGTCTCTGTACGACTTGACGAATTTCTTGTACTTGCCTTTGCTGGTGTTGAGTCTGTTATAATTTTTCACCAACATGGCAATCTCTTCGAGTAGCTCCTCTTTGCTCATATCCTTTTTGTCCTTCTTCTTCTTGGAGGACTCGGCTGACTTGACATGAGCTGACTTTTCAGAGTTGGCTCTGAAAGCTATTTCTTTTGGAGCTGGGGTGAGTTCTCCGTCATTCTGTCTGCTTGAAGATTCTTCTTGAGTGATCTTCAAGTTGTATTCATTGGCCTTTAAGTGTGAGAACAACCTTTCTGTAGATAGATCACCCAAGTCACTTCGACTTTGGTGAACTACCTTGTAAGTGTTCCATTCAGCTGAAAGAGCTGAAAGAACCTTTAGATTCTTTTCCCGCTGGGTATACTTCCCAGTTCTGATTGTCTCTATCTCGACGACTATGTTTGAGAACCTTAGCTCCATCGCTTCAATGGACTCTTTGGCTAGCTGTTTGAAGTTGTCGAATTTTTGGCACGCTATTGTGAATTTGTTTTCTTTGATCTCTTCTGATCCTTCACATAGCTTGGCGAGTGTTTCCCACATCTCTTTGGTTGTCTCGCACTTGATGATTTTACTTAGGTAGGCGTTTGAGACTGTTGATGAGATGGTGTTCCTTGCGAAGCTGTCTAGTCCAGCTTGCTTTCGCTCTTCTGAAGAGTATTCTTTCTTTGGCTTGAGAGTTGGCCGGTATTCTGGTTGTCCTCCATCATGAGCAGGTACGAGTTCATTTCCTTGTTTATAAATAAGGATGGGTCCGTCTGAAATGACGTCCCACATCATGTCGTGATGCGCACACAGAAAGCTTTTCAATCTGAATTTCCAGATTACATAGTCATCAACTGAGAAGGTGAGAAGATTCCTGTTAAGATAGGAATCCATGAAGAGATGTACAGAATGCACTAGAGTGAGTTTTTCAGAAAAACGGATCTGTTCAGTTGACCACTGACGCAGAGTTTCAAGACAAATCTCTTGATTCAGTTCAGCGGTCGATTGAACCACTGCTCTGATACCAATTGATGGTCCCGGAACGAGGTCTTCGGTGTAGAGGGGGGTGAATACGCCGAAGAGGGATTTTTGAAAACTTTTAACAAGTTAAAACGGAGTTGAGTGAGAGCTCAGTTATGAGTTCAACTGACTTCTAAAGAAGATGGTCAGCTGGACTGATAACTTAGCTGGCTGTGCGGAATGTGGTGGAAGGAAAAACTTAGCTCGTTCCTTTTATAAAAGCTCAGAAAAACTTAGTTTCAGTTTTCAGTTTAAGCAGGTTTGAGAAATATGCAGCTGGCTGGGTCACACAGCCAGAAAGATGAAGCTTTGAAAACTTGTGCTGTGTAAATGCGGTTAGTTCTTTAAATAAGAATAAAGCAAAGACTTAATAACGCAATAAAGAACACAGAATTTTAACGTGGTTCGGAGAGAAAACTCCTACGTCCACGACCAGATTTTAGCTGGTAAATCCACTAAGGATGACCACTTGGTTTACGAGTACCAAGCAACTTCGCAGCTCTTCCTCGAGCTATGTTCTAACAGTTTACGAGCACTGTAGAAGCCTGTACCTTTTCAGTTTTCGGGTACTGAATAACCTTACACTCGAATTTCGCGCTTCGAGACGGCGTAACCTTGACCTAACCTTTTCTGGGTAAAGGAGGGTTTGGGTTTCCAACTTTGAACGAGTTCTTACAATGAAGAACTTTGAAAGATGAACTCGTTCAGATCTAGGCTTTGGATTTACAATTATTACAGCCTATTGATCAGACGAAAAACTAAAGCAGTTTCTGAAATTGAACACTTAAGAAGTTAAGTGCTCTTTTTTAAAGAGTTAGATAACTGCTGGAGAGCTTTTAAATACTTGAGAGATTCAGAAAAGTTGTAAGCTTGTGGGGAGTTTTTCGTGTCTGATTCTGAGGTTGAAGACTGGTATTTATAGGTAGAGATTCAAACTAGCCGTTGGAGGACCCGTTTGAATCTTACCTACTCTCTGATCTGTCGATCTGCCGTTGAGTGTATCTTCACCTGTCTTCATCACTGTGTCAGATCCTAGGTTCGCCTTTCTAGGATGCTGAGTTGTTAATCCCTCATTGGTCGAGGTATATTGACTTCCTCTGAAACCGGGATTTCTATCTTTTGAGCTTGACTTTGAATTTAGAGCTGGATGTGTAAACTGACTTGAAGTGACGTCTTCAGAGTTAGTTCCCTTTTTGGTCAGCTCAGCTGTCTTTCTTAGACTTTGATGCAGCTCAATTTATTCTGCTCAGTTGGATCTTCTTGGTTGGATCCATTCTTCTTTTCTTGAGTCAGTCTGACTCAGCTCAGTTCTGGAGCTCTGTTCAGCTAAGAGATCTTTTAGCTGACTTTGGGTCCAGCTGATTACTCAGCTGGGTCTTCTTCTATCTTTAGCTTCCAAACCTGTGAACTTAGAAAATCTAAGGCTCAAACAAGTGAGCTGGAAAACTTAACTTAGGTTTGTACAAACATCTACTAGGTTGGAGAACAGTTGGGTTTTGGAATCAAATCAAAACATTAGAATTTTCCCAACAATTTCCCCCTTTTTGATGATGCCAAAACCTAACTGAGAAAAACAACCTGCTTCCCCCTAAATGGGAAAGTGGGTTTTTAAAAGATTTCAGCAGAAGATTAAATTCAGAGTTCATTGCCTGGACAAAGAGTTATTGTCATCAGGGTGAGCTTGAGAGCAAAATATTTCAGTTTTATTAATCCACAAAAGATGATTACAAGAGATACAGGATTAACGAACTGAAATCAAACAAAATTAAATCCCAGTAAGCTGGGTCTTCATCTCTGCTGCTTCTGCTGATTCTTCAGACGATCTTCTTCCAGCTGCTCATCTGTTCTCAATCTATACCGGTTAAAAATCATCTGCTCCAGCTTCCTGTATTCTTCTTCGTTGTTTGCCTTGGAAATTTTCCTCCTGATCGCCCATCTGTTTACTTCAGCGATAATCTTTGATTTGTCAGGAAGATTAGTTCCAGGTATCAACGGAGGCTGGATATGATACAGCTGGGGAGCAGTGAGCTGGATCTTCGCGGTATTTGCAGCGTTGAAGAATGCTTTTGCCGTCATCCTGTCTTGATGAAAAAGCTCATTTAGATGCAACATGAAAGCAATATCTGGGGGCGTATTTGGGTAAGCTCCCAGATAATAGAAATCTTCGATGAACTCAAACTTAGTATGTTCCCAGTCGTCATTTAGCTCTTCTGGGATCCATTCATCAACTCTTCTCCAGTTCATCGGCATCTGAGACTTTTTCTTTGCAGCTCTTATGTTTGCTCTTTTCTTCTGCTGCTTCTTCTCTTTGGCATTTAGCAGACTTTCTTTCTTCTTCTGCTCATCTTGGAGGCTTTTCATCTCTTGCTTTTGCTGAGTTACAAAGTTGCAGAGCCAATGAATATCATTGAGCTGTTCTGGCGTGGCTCCGCTAGCTTTGGCAAGAGGGATGATCATTCTGCTCCATTTCCCTTTCCGTCCAGCTGGTTCCTCTGCATCCAGCTCAGCAACAACTTCGTCAATCTCTGACTGCATCACTTGGACTTCAGCTACAGCTTTTCCTTTGCCCGTCTTTGATGTTTTTCTCTTGTCATTACCTTCCCCCTTTTTGGCATTATCAATAAGAGTGGAGGTGAGGTTGACTACTGTCTCATTCAGCTGGGCCAAGGCTTTGTCAATGTCAGCAATCTTTGCTGAGTTGTCTGCTGTGACTAGGTTGAGCTGTGCTGTGCTGCTGCTTCCTGCTTTGAACTGATTGTCCAGCTCCTTGTAAAGATTGAACAGCTGGTGGATGTCAGTTCTGAAGGAGAGAGTCTGCTGTTGGAGAGCGTCCAGCTGGCTGGATAAATCGATGACGCGGCTTTCCAGCGGAGCTTGGAGGTTTGAGATGATCTCAGGGACTCTCTTCTCTAGATGATTTGAATTATCAATACGTTGAGAAACGAGAGACTGTTTGAGATCTCTGCTGGTGCTTTCTTGCAGATTCAGAGCGAATCTGTGAACGTCGTCAATGGACTGTCCATTGCTATGGACTTGCGACTCTATAGCTGTGATGCGCAGAAGGGTATCCACATTTGATTTGAGTCTATCCTGAAAAAGGATTTCCTCGACTTGTTTGGCAATCTCGTCCTTCATTGCATCAGAGAGCACAACAGGATCCGTCTGGGTCCCGGATTCGGCTTGGCTGGGTTTTACTGCCTCGATCTCGACCAGTGAGCGAGTGTCATCGGCAATTGGACTCTGTGGGGCAGCAATATCAAGGACGTGTGCGGAACAACTTCAACAACAAGAGGATCGAGAGTTTGCCGAGGAAGTTCATCGTCAAGAGGAGGAGATGCTTCGGCAATCTCAAGAACAATCCAACGAAGAAGAAGAAGAAGTCGAAGCGCCTCCAAACAAACCGACGGGTCGACCTCTTGTGTCGGATATCTTTACTAAGCATTTTAAAAAAATGCCTAGAGCCCCGGCACCTAGCGACAAGCCCGGAGATCCTCCAAAATACAATGCCTATTGCAACTATTGCAATAACGTCTACAAATGGACGCATGGAGGAGGCTATGGCACACTAAGGCGACACATGGAGACGTGTCATCCGGGAGAATACGGGATTGCATCAACACAAACTCAAACTCGTGGCACCGCTTTCTCGGCGACGGCTACGTCTTCTCACCCTTTATTTAAATATGATCATCCACATGCCGAAGATGTTATGGCTAGATATTGTGCTATGGAAAAACAACCTTTTACATTTGCCGATAAAATAACCTATCAAGAAAGTATAAAAGATGCATATTGTCCCGCCGCTAAAAAAATTAGTAGAAGTAATATGCTTAGACGAATTAGAAGACAAGCTTTTGATAAAAAAAATGGAGTTAATGAAATATTTGATGAACTTAGACCATAAAGTTTTTATTTGTGCCGATATTTGGACGGATTGTTTTCATCAAAATAATTACATGAGAATAACATGTCATTGGATTGATGATAAATGGATACTACAAAAACGTTTAATTGCATTTAGGGAGTTCGATGATCCACACACGACCACTAATATTGCTATAACCGTTTTAAATGAATACCAATTGATTAATAAAGTATTTTCGGTTGGTTTTGATAATGCATCCGCCAACACCGCTAGTATTCCCGAACTCATTGAAGCATGTAATCTATCTTTCCAAGGAAGATATTTTCATAGTAGATGCATTTGTCATATTTTGAATTTATGTGTTCAAGATGGACTTGAAATTTTTAATGAATCGGTTATGCTAATTAGAAAAGTCGTTGTCCTTTTGCATAAAAATATAACTTAAGGTAAAAAATGGCAAAAATATTGTCGTCATAAGAATATTCAAAATAGGCGTTTTGTTAGAGATGTATTACATCGTTGGAATTCCACTTATGAAATGTTTAATTCTACTTTAGAGTATAAAGATTATTTATGCGAATTTTTTAGAAAAGAATTTGCGACGGTTCAATTGACTTTATTACCTTCTTATTGGGACCAATGCATGGATTTATATCAATTGTTAAAGGTTTTTAATAATGCCACCGTTCAATTATCGGGTGTTTATTATTGTACTTCCGTTCGTGTGTTGGAACATTGCATGTATATTGCACTTAGCTTTAAAAATTGTTTTAGTAAACCCAATTTGCAAGGTGTGATTTATTTTATGGTTCAAAAATGGCTAAAATATTTTAGAAATATTCCGGATGTTTTTTTAGTAGCTAAGTGCTTAGATCCTAAATGGAAATATGATGGTATTTGTCAAATGTTAGATATTTATTATAATGCTTTTAAGCAAATGGACTTTTTAAATGTAAAAATTGATGGAGAAATAATTTTCTTTGATATTCCTAATTTAGAAAGAACTATAAGATCTCTTTTTGCCGAATATAAGATGACTAATGGATATGATCTTGACATAAATGCACCTATTTCTTCTACTTCTACCTCTTCATTTATACCACTTGATTTAAACTCCTTAGATCCCTTAGGGTACCTCCAATGGTGCAAAACCAGTTTCAGCTTCCAAACCGCCACATCAGCGTCACATCAGCTTTTGAAACCCACCTACTTTTTTATCTAACACCTTCCACAACAATGAAACCAGTTTCTACTATTTAAAGGGTCTCACTATAATATACACTATCTTTATATATCTATACATATGTTTATCCAATTAATTTTATTTGTTTATATAATATTTACATATTTTGATTATATATTTTATTTAAAATTTTATATTTAATGATTTAATATAATAAAATAAAACGGCATTACAATTATAAATAATAATTAAAATTACATTACTAAAATTGAAATTACAATAATTGAAAGTACATAAACATTAATAATGAAAACTAAAATATTACTTAATTATGATCATCGACATTGGATTGTTCCCAAATATGTTGTGTCAAATCGTATTAAAGTTGGAGATGAGCTTCTTTATTTGTTAAATCGTTGTGATTATTGAGATAATTCTCAAATGCTTCGAGGTTATTAGCACCCATTGGTATTGGTTGTCGAGGAGTTGCATCTTCTGCAGACCAGTTGACCGCTTCTTCACCCTCATCCTCAATTATCATGTTGTGCAAAATAATACATTGAGCATTATATTGTTGATATCCTCCTTATCATAAGATCGCGCAGAAACTCGAACTACTGCCCAACGAGCTTGTAGCACTCCAAACGCCTGTTCGATGTCTTTTCTTGCAGCCTCTTGTCTCTGCGCAAATTTTTTTCTCCACGGATCTCCCGGGGCCGGGTAACTCTTGACGAATGCGGCCCATGTGGGATAGATTCCATCTGTCAGATAGTATCCATGGTTATACGTTCGACCATTCACCGTGAATTGAACTGGTGGAATATTTCCCTGAAGGAATTGATTAAATAATGGAGACCCATGAAGAACATTGATATCATTGCTTGCTCCAGTGACACCAAAATAAGCATGCCATATCCACAAATCTGCCGATGCCACCGCTTCAAGAACTATTGTAGGACCTCCATGATCGCCTCTTGTATACAATCCTTTGTGAGCGAATGGACAATTCTTCCACTCCCAATGCATACAATCGAGGCTCCCCAACATTTCGGGGAAGCCATGTCTTTCTTCATGCATTTGTAGCAAGCGTTGAGTATCTGTCGCTCACCATAAACAGCAATGATACTCTCGCAAAATTTATGTAGACATTGCAACGTAGTAGTCTCACCTAGTCGCATATACTCATCCAGTGAGTCACCAACAGCCGCATATGCCAATTGTCGGAGTTTGCATTACTACAGTCGGAGTTTTGAGAGCTTGAATCCGTCATTTAATTGTAATGAAAATGAAGTGAAGAAGAAAGGAAGAAAATTGAAGTATTGGAGAGATGAGATGAGTGAAAATTAGAGTGTTGGAGTATAGATATATATAGAGGATTTTGGAAAAATGGCCGTTGTAAATTTTATTGCCGTTGGGAAAAATTTTAGCCGTTTTAACAAAATTAGCAGTTTATTATAAATATTTTTAATATAATATATAAATTATAAATATTTATTATATAATTTATAAATTATTAATTTTGAACTTTAAAATATCATCATTTGCTCGTTTCAAATCGGATTTTTACGATTTTTATGTCGAATTAAAGCTCTCGTCGTGATCTTTAATATAAGAGATATGTTTTAGACGAGCTAATAGGTCCGTATTTAAGAAAAAGTAAATTAAAAACCGAAAAAAAAAATTAAAAACAAAACAGGTGAAGAAAAGGAAAAAAAAAATTTGGTCAAAACTGGCGGCCCCCCATGCGCGCGTGTACTGCACGCGCCGTGGGTGACGCGCCCAGCCGCCCCAACTTCTGCTTCAGCCGCTACTTTTCTTCCCTTGCACCCAGTTTCAGTTTTGAAACTGGTTTCCAGTTTTAAAACTGGAAACCAGTTTATTTTCTCCCCAATGGTGTATTTGGTGGGTTCCAAATTTTGGAACCCACCGTTGGAGGTACCCTTAGTTCAACAATTAAGTAGCATGTACCAAGATAGATCTTATGAACTCCTTAGGGGCCAAGGTAATAGTGAATTAGATATGTATTTGGGTTGTCGTTTTGTTTTTGGTGTTGAAGATAGTGCTCCACAAATCGACGTGACGAAATGGTGGTCAAAGAGATCAGAGTATCCCATACTCTCTATCATGGCGAAAGAGTTGTTTGCCGTCCCCGCATCCACCGTCTCGGTCGAACAAGCTTTTAGCATTGGCGGACTCATGTTGGACCAAAGAAGATCAACGATGAAACCAAGAAACATTGAAGCCAAAATGTTGCTTGATGATTGGTCGAGGGCCGACCTTAGAGCTCAAGAGCTCGATTGGGATGATCGCGACGAGAGCCCAAACGAAGAGTTTACCGAGAGTGATCGATCGGTGGACGAGAACTACTAGGGAGTAATATAATGTAATCGAACTACGTGGACTTTGATTCCTCTATGAGGATACGTAGGCAACTCAATTTTAATATTAAAATTGAGCTCAAGTCTTTTTTTTTCCTTTTTTTTCATTTCAACTTTCAAGTGTTGTAATTTCAATAATATTAATGAGAAATGATTTAATATTTTTATTCAATGACTACTAAGTAAAATTTAAATTTTTTTGCTTATATTGTCTTAAGATATATATATATATATACAACATTTAATTAAAAAAACAAAAAAAAAGAAAATTACAAAAGTTGAAAAAAGTGCTCCCAAAACACAAAAACAATATGTAATTAACCGCCGGTTTTCGGCCCTGAACCGGCGGTTCGGCAGAAACCGACGGTTTAACCGGCGGTTTTTAATTATTATTATTTTTTTTTCAAAACCCTAAATTCTATCTATAAATACCCCCAACCCCAACCCTTTTCTCACTCCCTCAGCCGTCTTCACCTTAATGATCTATCATTCTATCTTCCTCATCTCTTCACCTTATCTATCTTCTTCATTTTTTCTTCTTTTTTAATTTTCTCTCTCAATACTCAAGTTTCAACTTCAATTCTACAAAATACAAACAACAATGCCTCCTAGATCTAGTATTAAGGTTGATATTTTCAAGTGGACTCAAAATTATGGCTATGGCTTCCCTTGTTCGTCACATTCAAAAAGCGCATCCGACCGAAGCTATGAGAAATTGAGTATGTAATGTTACTAATGTAATCTCTATTTCGTAGTTAAAAATTGAAATATGTATTTTGTAATGTTTAATTTAATTTTCAAGTACTTGTAATTTCTATTTAGTAATGTTTATTTTAATTTTCAAGTATTAATGAAAAACTAGTTCATTTTCATTTATGTTTCATTTTCTTAATTTTCAATGTTATATATATATATATATATATATATATATTAGGAAAAAAAATTAAAACCGGCGCCGGTAACCGGAACCAGCGGGTTTTAACCGGGCCCGGAATCGCCGGTTAAAAAGCCCGGCCCGTAACCGAGTATTGTGTACACGGGCCGGTTACGGTTCACTCTCCCGTGTAACCGTAACCGGCGGGCTCAGGCCCGGAAACGCCGGTTCGGGGCCGTGGGCAGGTCTAGGGAGTAGGCCAAGACTCATTATACAAGATTAATCCTACGTGACATTGTCTTAGATTAAGTACCGGGTATAGTCCTATCTAATCCATCGAACCAAACAGCCCCTAAAAGAATTACATCACTGATCACACCAAAGACATTTAGTAATATATTAATTAATTTCTTTTTATGTTAATAAAATCAAATTATATCTTGTGAAAAGCAGAAAAAAGAAAAGAAAGAAAGAAAGGTAATGGTAAAACACTACTAAATTAAAGTATAATTAAGTAAAAGAAAAATAATCAAAGCTAAGAAAAAAATAAAATATCAATTGGATTCACAGAAATCGTCTCCAGTGTTCTTCTTCCCAAACCCTTGTATCCCCATCCTGCTCTCGCCGTCGTCTCGCTGTCGCATCAGTCCCCAATTCGCCATGCCCTGCCTATGCCTCTGCTTGCCGTCCCCTTTCAACCGCAGCTACTCGTCTTTGGTGAGTGCGAGGCTCTAAAATATATATTCTTTGTTGTAATTAATTATTGGATGATATAGCTTTCGATCGCTATTGAACATTGCTTTTCTTCTATGCCAGTATTTTGGATATATTGATTTGTGAACAGATCAAACCATTGACGTATAGGAATTATGCCACTCATCAATTTGTTGTTTTTATCCAGTTTTTTGTTGAGTTTCTTTTTTTACTGTAATTTTTTCCCTAATATGTTGTTTTTATCCAGATTTTTGTTGAGTTTCTTTTTTACTGTGATTTTTTGCCTAATATGTTAAGTGGCGACTAATTATTAGATGTCTAAATCCCTTAGAATGCATTTGTCTGACCTCAGAAAAGCTAATGCACTGTGGTTCTCATTCTTATTTTTCGAAATTGATTAGAAAAGTTAGTTTCGAAGACTCTGAAATTAGTCTGGACAACTTTTTATGCTCTTTATCATTTCATATGCTCCGTATATAATACTTCCTTTCACTAATAGTTAAAAAGTTCTGCTTAAGCTCTATGCTACTTAGATGAGGAAAACTACACAAATTAGTCACGCTTATCATATAATTCCTTCTCATAATCTAGCTTCGTTGAATTGCTTTTGTCAGCTTTCAAGGTGATAGAGCTGTCAATTTCTGGAGCTGGTGTTGCTTCATTCATTCTTGTAGGCAATTATTTACTACCACTGTAAGTTTTGGTTGACAGCTTTCAACTTGCTTTTCTTGATTCATTATATCCCGTAGAAGTGATTTGTATCTTTGTGCTATTTATGGATTTGGCAAAATTTGGTATGTATTTTCATTTATTGTTTACATAAATTTTAAAAAATTGATGTGATTATAAGTCCCATTATGCATATTTGGTGGCAGTAGATCCCAGGTTCACCTTAAGCTTCTTGGGGAAAAGCTTTTTGAACTATTTATTGAACCTCTCTCTCTATTATGCCTTTCAAGTTTCAATACTATTTCATATAATGAGTTGATTAGTAGTTTGCAAGTTCTGTTTTATTTAAAATTTTAAGAATGTAATTAACAATAATACAATATTGACCTGACTTTGTTTTATGGTTTCCATATTTTATGAGGTTACTCAAATTGACTTTTGTTTTCTCCATTTATTGAATTCCTTTTTTTAATTGCTCAATTTTCTTGTAGACAGCACATTAACTTTCCAATTTTGGGGAGTTTGGTAATTGGATTAGTAGATTAGGCCTCTTGTTGTGCATGCGAGACAGCACATTATTTGTTAGTTTAAAGCGCAAAACAAATTTCTTACATCTTCCACAATCACACACACACCTCTCCTCTCTTTTCTCCCATTTGCAGATGTATGTATACACACTTTGCCTGAATGTATAAATTCCAACCTAAGAAGCATGGGGACGAATACGTAATACGGATACGATACGATACGGGGACGTAAATACGTCATTTTTCCAAAAATCATGATACGATACGTCAAAAATACGTTTTAGTTTTTTTATTTAAAATATATTTTATATATATTATAAATTCATAATTCACCAATAATATAAGCAAAACACAACTAATTCATAATAAAGTTAACCAAACAGCAAATAAAACATAGTCTTAATAGTTAATACTTAATAAAAACACACTAAAATGTTAGCCCTCTTCACTCATCATCCTCATTCTCCTCCTCCTCTTCACAAAATCTGCATTCCCAATCAACTCCACCACCACCACCTCCTATGTTACCATATCAATTAACATATTTTCACAATGGTTTTCGAAAATCACAACTGGCAGGGGATGTAGTAGAAGAAGATGTAGAACTAGACATTGTAGTATTCATGGCTGCCAATATACAAATCAAAAACATAAATCAAACTTCAATCCAACAAATTAAAATCAAACTTCGCACCTTCAAAACCTTCAATAGTTCGCACCTTCGCGATGGCAAGCGGCGCGATGGCGAGTGGTGCGCGGCAAGAGGCAAGCGGGGCGGCGCGACGGCGTGGGTTTGAGAAGAACCGGAGAAGAGGGGCGATTGTTGAAGGTTTGATTTAGGGTTTAGGTTTTAAATTTATTAAAAAACGTATTTTAATAGTCAAATACGTATTTGACCGTATTTTAAACGTATTTCTGACGTATTTAATATTAAAAAAAATTATTTTAAAAATCAACCTGAAAAATACGTCCCGGGGACGTATTTTTACGCGTATTTCGCGCGTATCGTCCCCGGGACGTCCACGTCCCCGGGACGGATACGTC
Organism: Agastache rugosa; assembly: GCA_031470985.1. NCBI lineage: Eukaryota > Viridiplantae > Streptophyta > Magnoliopsida > Lamiales > Lamiaceae > Agastache > Agastache rugosa. The sequence continues at coordinate 23,079,774 of CM062607.1, forward strand.
CATGCTTCTTAGATTCCAACTTATGCAAAATCCCAATTCTTCCAAATAATTCGACTTCCCCTAAATTTCAAAACCCTCATACAAAATGCGGAAATATCTCCTTTGGCTTTGGCTCCAGAACGGCGTCTTCCTCCTCCATCGCAATTCCTTCATTTGGCTTTGGCTCCAACCCTAGATCCGCCTCTCTCGCTCCTCCTTTTGTTTTGGTGAGGTTCTTGCTTGAGTATTACTCTAAAGGTGTCATCAGATTCTGATTGATTGTAATTGTTGGTGCAATAATATGTAAGTGGCCATACTTTGCTGTGTTTTTTGTCTTCACGATTGGATGGAAAGATGAATGTATATGTGGAATTTGTTTTCTTTTCTGGACACACCAAATGGCATATAAATCTGTTTAGGCAATGATTAATCTGTTTTGTGTAACAGATGGTAATTGGTGGGTTTTAAGATTGACAATTCTCATGACACTATATGGTGCCATAATCTTTCTAATATTATTAATATGCAGAAAATATGAGATAAAATTTGAGAGGGGATAGATAAGAGTGTGTAGCATATTTGCTATCTATAAAAATGTGTCATCGTTTGAATATCATAAATACCTTAAGCCAGCATTGGTTATGTACTTGTGAAAGTCATGTTTAATGATTGTTGATGGCGCTTCTTTTTCTTCACAAGCCAAATGAAGCTTCAAAGCTTCTGTGAAAGATGAAGAGCACACAACACAACATGAATTGATATGTATTACTTTGCACTTCCGTTAGTATTATATGTACAGCGTAAACAGAGAGGAGAGGAAGAAATACTATGTGCTCTTCTCGATTGGTGGATTGTGTTTCTTGTTAATGACTGGGATGCTTGTCTGTTTTACCATGCTTCCTACAACTGTTGCATAACATTCAACTCCTTAAATTTGATTGGTTTGCATGAAATAGGCATATTTAATTTACCTCACGTGCAACTTCGTTACAATTTATTTCTTTTCATTTAGCTCAGTGTGAAGTTGACTGGCAACATCGGCAGCACTGAGTTTTTATGGCAGCAGAGTTTGATACCCTGGAGATAGAGTATGTGAGCTACAGCGGCGAGCACCACCTGCCGCTGATTATGAATCTGGTGGATCAGGAGCTGAGCGAGCCTTACTCCATCTTCACCTACAGATACTTCGTCTATCTTTGGCCCAATCTCTCTTTCCTTGTGAGTCCCCCCACCCTACCCTACACTTCCTTTCTCTCTCATTGGCAAAATAAGGCTTTCAATTGATTGGTTGATTGGCCTTGATCCAACGGCAGGCATTCCATAAAGGAAAATGTGTGGGCACGGTGGTATGCAAGATGGGAGATCATCGCCATACATTCAGAGGATACATCGCCATGCTTGTTGTTCTCAACCCTTATAGAGGCCGAGGCATTGGTAGTTCCCCACATCTCTAATTCCTTTTCATCTTTTTAGCTGCTAAAGAGTATGCGACCTAGTTGGTGGAATTCTAACCACACCATCCTGCCTCCTTTTATCTTATCTTACAAATTTGTTTAATGTCTATATCGAATTTAGCTCAATCTGATTCTTGTTATATGGCAATGTTATCGATGGCGGATGGCGGGTCATGGCGGTTTCCCAAAAAACTGCCATAAAAGATATGGCGGATGATATGGCGGATATATCGGACGATAGAAAAATTAAAAAATATATATATTATATATATAAGAATTAAGAAATTAAAAATGCAGAAATTCATAAAATAATAGAAAACACATAATATCTTAAGTTTTAACACAAATATAAAATCATAAAGTCATAAAGCATAACACATATATAGATAATTAGATGTCTATTCTTCCTCATCAAACCCCAACATAATCATCTTCTTCTTGATCATTCAACTTAGCAAATCCCTCATCCTCTTCTCTTTCAGAATATGGTTAAACAATCAGACCTCGTACATAATTTTCCACTTCAACTGCTTCATCATCATCTTCAACACCAATTGATAGTTCTTTTCTTTTTCCCATGATCAATGTTGTTTTTGAAAATTTACCTATTGTCGTTGCTGGAGCTTTCCAGAGGCCGCCTGAGTTGGCCGGAGCTTACGCTGCAGTCGCCGGACTCGTGGGTTTGGGGTTTAGGAGGCGGAAGAAGGAATGGGTAGAAGATGGAGAGAGAGCAGACACTACTCGCCACTAGCAATAAGCGATAGTGGAAAAACATGGGAAAAAAATGAGTTTAAGTTGGTGTAAACCCTTTTTTTTTTTTAAAATTACTCAAAAAACGCCATAATCACATATCGGCCGCCATGACCGCCATAGCGCCATGGGCATGGCGGCCTCCATGGGCATGGCAGCCGCCACAAGCTGCCATAAAAAACTGCCACGTTATGATATAATTATGGCGGTGTTCTCAAAAACCGCCACCGCCATCCGCCATCCGCCATATCGCCGATATGGCGGATATTTGACAACATTGTTAAATGGGCAACAAACTACTAGTATGCATCTGTCGTTGAATACTTGTTTAGAAGCATGCTTATTCATGAAACTTTGTCTTGTGATTTGGTCAGATAACTGCTACTTTCTTACCATCAAAATTGACATTTATTTGCTTGCTTTCCTTTGCAGCAAGCGAACTTGTTAGTAGGTCGATTAAAGTGATGATGGAATCTGGTTGTGAGGAGGTATGCTAGTTTGTCACTCTCTCCATTACTCCCGTCTTTGTTTTGCTCAACATGTTTAATCAGTCAAAGTGATAGCATAATATTTACATCCAGATGTTCTGCTTTTTTGCATTTCTTCCTCGCAATTACAGTGAAAATACCTACTTTCTTTGCTTATTAAATTTGGTTCTGCAATATCGATATGCACAATCCAAAATATCCCCCTTCATTTTTGTCATATCCGATTAGAAGAGCAACAATTATCTCCTTAATACTTTTTGTGACAGAGCGAGCTGTAAATTACGAAAACAGAATCCAAGAATGCAATTTATTTGGGGTTTTATTTTATATGTGACATGCAAACACTAAATTTGCTTTCTACTTATTTCAAAGGTAACACTTGAAGCAGAAGTAACCAATAAAGGAGCGCTAGCACTGTATGGTCGTCTGGGGTTTATAAGAGCCAAGAGGCTTTTCCGATACTACTTGAATGGTGTTGATGCTTTCCGGCTCAAGCTATTGTTTCCTCGACCGGAACCAAACTACTCTGATTCCATTAAGTCGATTGGGGACGAGGTTGTGGAGCATGGTGATGGGATATCACCTGAAGAAAGAAATACTCCGTAATACAGCATGTATCGAGGTAAAACTATTTTGTACGATTAGATGTACGCTTTATTGATGTAGGGAACTGTTGTGATGTATCTGAACTCAGAGCGAGGTAAAACTATTTTGTCTCATTTTGTTGCAATTTTGTTCTCTGAATCTATGTAAAGCTTATATCAATCAACAAATGCTGTTATTAAGGTAGAAAATACATATTGGAGTACTAATTTTCTATATGCATAAAGCCATTGCATCATACTACACTCACCTTTGCCCGCATAGATAAATCTTTGTGGTCTCAAGTAAGAAATGGACTAAATACAAACCATATATTATAAATATATTAGATTCGTATTTTTTTTTATTCATTTCTAATAATTAAAATCCATTAACAATCACATATATAGGGAATGCTGTTTTGAGTTTGGATTTGTGGATGAAGTGAACTAATGTTTGATGTGAGACAATTTATTGCAATACAGATGTTTGATATAGATATATCTGGCAATCTTTTTGTTTCGGTCAGATTCCCTCGATTTAGTTTCGATTTTTATTCCATTTTTTCTTACGTACTTCTATCGAACCCATATTCAATCATATCATTCTCATTTTGTATAAATTTATCACCAAATTTCTATATTATATTATTATATCAAAACAAGCACAAAATTTTCACAAGATAAATAATACTCCCTCCATCCTATTATAAGTAGTCTGTATTCCATTTTGAGTTATCCCAATATAAGTGTGAATCAAAATAAAAATAATTATCTCTTTAAAAGGTGTGGATCATACTCCCCCCGTTCCATTCATATTGTCATGTTACTGTTTGGTACGGAGATTAAGAATAAGGATAAAAAGATAGAAAATGGCTAGGTCCATCACTTTTGAAGGATTTTAAAGGATTAATTCTTTCCTTATTTGAAAGAAGATAATTTGAGTGGGACAATCCAATAAGAAAAGGAAGACAATATGAGTGGGACGGAGGGAGTACTTATTTTCTATGTTTTTAATCAATTTATCGCATGCTCTTAAATATCCGTGATGAAAAGAAATGTATCACTTATAATGGAATGGAAAAAGTATAAAATATTTACTTCAAAAATGATTTTTACTCAAAATTAACATTTAAAAGGGTAGAAAATCCATATTTGTCAAGAATATTTGTTAAATGCATATTAAATAATATAGTTCTCATATTTGTGATTTAAATTTTAAAAGTAAAAGAAGGATATGATCAGTGGCACGTGAATCCGCATGGGGCACCAGAGGCGCATTATGGCACCTCAAGTTACCACCTTGTCGTCTACTGCCCATTTGTTTTAAACGACGGTAGTTTTGTATTTTTCATTTATGTTGAATTCTCTTTTTCAAGGAAAAAAACGACATTTATGTACGTTTGTCACGTATCACTTGTTTCATGGAATTTATGAAGTTCATATCTATATCATGTATTTAGGTAAAAAAAATTAAATGTGAGTTATATCTATACCTATTATAAAAGAGTAAAGGAGCCTTATTTATAAAATTTAATTTATCTATTATATTTTTATTATAGTATTTTATTATTAATATCTATTATTAAATAATTACTTTTATGTTTGATATATACTCCCTCCGTTTTTTTATAAGTGTCCTATTGAGAAAAAATTCTTGTTCCTTTTTAAGTGTCCTATTGCTGAATTTGAAGTTAAAATAATAACAAAACTCCTATTTTACCCTCACAGTAGTTATTGGAAAATGTAATTATTAGACTTTGAAAATAATAAATATGGTATAAAAGTAATATCTCATGCTTCCTTGGTTTTTGTAATTTTCTTAATAGGACACTTAAAACAAAACAGAGAGAGTATATATATATATATATATTATTAAAATCTATCAATATTATATGCATAGCACATATTACTCTACTAGTAACTACAAGACGATGAGTCCAAACTATCTACACTAGACGATATTAATGTTGAAGCAGTTATATGTTAATAAAGAATGAATATTCAATATGGAGAAAGCCTGTTTTATGTGTAATCAAGCTCAGCGACGAATGTTCTTCACAAAAAAAAAAAGACACGCGTACACATTAATTAGAGTTTCTTTTCATTTATTATCCGAGCTGATTTCAAAGTTCACGAAAGTAAATTGTTTATCTATAATAATAAATAATGTATTTACTAGAATCTATTATTTCTTATTATAAAAATAATTGTATCATATATTAATCCTAATGATCAAAGTATTTAGAAATAAAGATCAAATTAATTATTTATATATCTATATATGATCTAAATCATTGAGCTTGGTAATCAATTTGTTCATATATAACTAAACGAACTAATTAAATATTGCTTAGTTAGAATTTAATTAATATATATATATATTAACAAATTTCGCTAATTATACTTAATTTCTAACTTATCAAAATATGTAACAATCTACAAAAATTAGTTGGGACTCATATATAACTCACAAACTTTATTAATATTATATCATATATACATGATTTACAATTTTAAGGGCTTGTTTGCTAGGGGTGATTAGGGTGTATAATATATATTATACATCCTTATATCCCGTTTGGTATAAAGTATGAGGCCCTTTATAAAATTTGGGCCCGTATGAGTTATACTTATTGTTGTTATTATGTTATACCATCTATGAGGCGGTATAAATAATACTGCAACTAAATATAAGAATAAATTACTATAATTTCACCCTCTTACCATAATCAATATGTTTTGCAGAGAATTTAATACATCATACCAAACACAATATTAATTTTTTATACGTATTAAAACATCCCACCTAATCATATCTAGCTTTATCCCATACCTCATGGCAAACGAGCCCTAAAAGAGTTAATTGGGTCATATAGTTATTTCACTTAGCAAAAATCAATAGTTGTCAAGTAACTTAGTTTGTACAAATTATAACAATACTTTGCCTTTTCGGACGAAATTGCCCTTACTTTTGGCCAAAGCCACCTATTTTTTTTTCTCTCATTCTATTTATGTTTCTTGTCTTTTCTTTTAGCTCTAGATTTCTCTTCTATCTCCTCTTTTCTTTCAGCTCTCACGTCAATCTCTCTCTCTCTCTCTCTCTCTATTTTCTCTTCGTCGCACGTCGCAGTTCAGACGAGCTATAGTGAAGCATCCACTTCTCTATCGGCGGCGCTCTCCTAGTTGGATCGGAGATTTTTCTTTGATTGAAGGTTTCTCCGACGAATCTTATTAGAATTTCTCTCATGCACTGATTATTCTGCGATTATTTATTTTGATAGAGGTAATGTCGTTTTTTTCCAGTTCTTTCTCTTTTTCCATGTTTTGGTGAATATAGAATACATTTAGATACAATTTTCGCCTGAATTCATATGTGGTACGAATTTACAGTCGTCACGAATTACTTAAGTCGTATCTTCGTACCAATGTTGGTGGTTTACATACTTTGGTACGCGGGTTACTTGTATTAATATTCTGTTACGATTATCCGTATTCATAACAGAGTATCGGTGCATTTTTTACCAGTCGCAAGCTTCTCCTTGGCATCCATGGCTGCTTCGTGCTCCAGATCTACAAATAGATCCATAGATAATTTCTCCTTTTAATTCTCACAATTCATGTTGATTTAGGATTTTTTTTGAACTTTTTTTGTATTTTTTTTAATTTTTTGTTGATTTATGGCTTTTTTATATTTATTTTGATGATTTATGAGGTTTTCATATTGTTTTGGTGATTTTTGGCGTATTTGGCTTGATTTCTGGGTGATTTTTGGAATTTCGTGCTTGATTTGGATTGAATTGTTGGAGAGTTCTAGGTGGTTTGATGCTTGATATCTGGTTTATGGGACAACTAACCTGATACCCTAATATGAAAATGGTGTATTCGTACCAGACATACCAAGCTATAACCTGGTACTCGGTTACGAATATGGGAATTTCGTACCTAAATACTATGTTATGGTACGAATATAAACATTTCGTATTCGGATATCATGTTATGAAATGGTAATTCGGTACGAAATTACCATTTTGTACCAGCAGAACACGCTGTAACATGGTGTTTTTATACAAATATGGACATTTCGTAGTGGATACCATATTATGAAGTGGTAACTTGGTACGAAATAATCATTTTGTATGGGGTACTAGGTTATAAACCTTTGTTCTGGTACAAATATTGACATTTCGTACCAGGGTACCATGTTTTGAAGATGTACCCGATACGAATATAATATTGGTATCATTCATATTGTGTTTGATTGTGTCACGTATAATACTGATTTGTTTTTTGTTTGTTTTATGGAAGGTTTTCTGGACATACAAGAGGAAGAGGTTGGCTAATGTACACCACAAGGTGATGGTAACCGGATATGAGTCTATCATTGGTGATATCCGCTGCATGTTGGATATATTTGGTTGTACTGGTTTTATGTTACAGTTGAATGTTAGTATTTATTGAGAACAATTTATGTATGTATGCGTTGGTAACTGATTTCGAAACAATTATATTTGTTGGGGTTGAATTTTTACCATTTAATTTCAAATTGTGATGTGTTATTATGTGTTATGGCTACTTACAAAAATGTATGAATGATACGATATTTATAGTTCGTACCATCGTACATACAATTCATGGTATGAATTATAGGTATGAGTATCATTCGCACATCACAACGTAAAACCGATATGAATATTATAAATCGTACCGTCATGCATCGGAACGACTGGCACGAATTAAATAAATTCGTACCATACGTGACACCAAATAAGCATACATCGGTATGAAATTGATCATCATCATCAACATCGTACTAATTCTCATTTTGCACATTCCGAGCAGTCAAGAAATTGATCAATATATCGCATTCTCATTTAACTAACACTACCTATAGATTCAGATGATGATGGTAACTTTACCAGGTTACAACATGCTAACTCCGATACGAAATTGTCATTTCGTACCGGGTACCATTTCAAACAGTTGCCACCGGATATGCCCCAATACAAAATTATCATTTCGTAACACCTTACCAGGTTACGACATGATAACCCCAACACGAAATTGTCATTTTGTACTCCGCCGCTATGACGATGGTTGTGGCGGTGGCGGAATGGGAAGCGGACGGTGGTACGCTGGTACGAATATGCATATTCGTACCAAGCACACCTCGCCGCCGTGGCAGTGACAATGGCGGAATGGGAGGCGGACGGTGGTACGCTGGTACGAATATTCATATTCGTACCAGCGTACCCTGCCGCCATAGTGGTGGTAGTGGTAGAATGAGAGACGGACGGTGGTACGCTGGTATGAATATGCATATTCGTACCAAGAGTACTTCTCCACCGTGGCGGTGGTAGCGGAATGGAAGGCGGACGGTGGTACGCTGATACAAATATGCATATTCGTATCAAGCGTACCTCACCGCCGTGGCGGAAGCGGTGGTGGTGGCGGTGGCGGAACAGAAGGCGGACGGTGGAACGCTGGTAGCGTACCCTACCGTCGTAGCGGTGGCGGTGGTGGTGGTAGAATGAGAGACGGACGGTGGTATGTTGGTACGAATATGCATTTTCGTATCAAGCGTACCTCGTCGTCGTGGCAGCTGCGGTGGTGGTGGCGGTGGCGGAACGGAAGGCGGACGGTGGTACGCTGGTACGAATATGCATATTCGTACCAAGCGTACCCTGTCGCTGTAGCGGTGGCGGTGGTGGTGGTAGAATGAGAGACGGACGGTGGTACGCTGGTATGAATATGCATATTCGTACCAAGCGTACTTCGCCGCCGTGGCGGTGGTGGCGGAATGGGAGGCGGACGGTGGTACGCTGGTACGAATATGTATATTCGTATCAAGCGTAATGAGAGATGAGAGAGAATATAAAGTTAGGTGAGAAAAGTAAAAAATAAAGACAAAAAGGTCCGAAAAGGTAAAATATTGTTATAATTTGTACAAACTAAATTCCTTGACAACTTTTGATTTTTACTAAGCTATTTGTCTATTCTATGTCTCCTCTCATTTTAAAAGGTTAAAGACTTGCATGGACTATTTCCTAATTAAATTTTAGTAATTTATTATTATTAAAATTTGATCAAATTCATATTTAGGATCTAATTGATTGTCCGTATTGTATTTTGTATGTATTGTATTGTATTGTATGGTATAGACGGCCGCACGGGATAAAAATAGCATATGATAACATGTTAGATTCCCATTGGCTGCATGTAGATGACTCATGCACTCTACTTTAACCTCGTCTCGCCACATGTCCTTCGTCATATTTATTCGATTTCCTATTTTAACCCTAAAGCCTCATATAAAGCTCTTCCTCATCACCCTATTTCTTCAGACAAAACAAGAATCTCTAACAAACAAACAAAAAAACCTCAACGAAGTCCGCGGAAGAAAGAAAGAAAGAAAGGAAAAGATGAGTCACATGAACAGAATGTGGGCGGCGGCCGGCGTGGCGGCGGTGAACAGCCTCTCCGATCAAGGGCAGAAGATCAAGTCCGGCTTCAAGTCACTCAACTACGGCAAGCAGCGCTTCTTCTCCGGTGGCAGCGGCCCTGACGCGGCGGATCTCCGGCCTCTTTCCGCCGTCATAAACTCCGACCTTGGAGAAATTGTCGTCTGCCGCCGCCGCGGAGACGGCGAGAGGCAGCAGGAGGAGGAGTCTCTCCGCCAAGTTATGTATTTGAACTGCTGGGGTCAGGTTTGAGGTGATGGTAAATTTGAATGCCCGGAAGGGGTAAGATTGTAATTCATGATGTTGTGGGGCGGGCTGACTCAGAATTTCGGGAGAGGGTGGACTGAGTTTACTCGGCTGGGTGCTTGGGTTCTATCGTGGACGGTGGAAATCCTGTGTATGGGTGTTGAATTGGGAAATATTGGAAGAACAGGGACCGGTTTGAAAATAATGTGAAAAATGAGAGGGTAAAGAATTCGAGGCGGGCAACATACGGATATCGAGGAGCGATCTGCTCGTAATTTTTCTTTTCTCTTTTTTCGTTTGTGCGACATAAAATTTCTGACTTGCTAAAGTTTATGGAAATACCGATTTAGATTTTATGTCACAATATGATTATGTTTTACACTTTCCTATTATTAAATTCAAAATTTCATAAAATCTATTTATAAAAATTAGTAAAATTTATATGTGAAAGTACTAAATATTGAAACTTAAAAAACTATTATAGTCAATCCTAATATTCTACTATTGACTAAATAAATTAAAATTAAAATATTAAAAACTAATTATATATATTAATTGTGTATAATCAACTTTTAATTAATAATTATAAAATTAAATTAACACAAGAAATTAATATCTAAAAGGTAAAAAGAACAGAGTTCAAAATTTGTTTGGGCCACTATCTTAGGGCGGTTTGCATTTTTGGGCCACATTTTTGCGGGCCGACCAAATTGGGCCATTCAAACTTAAAGTCCGGCGGTCATAGGCCATATTTCGGCCCGATCGGGCTATTTAGCACGTGAGTCATGCGTGATGGAGGAGCTGTTGTTGCTGCTGTGACACCGGCTGTCTCCTCCAGCAGAGGTAGAGCTGCTGCCATTCGCATGTTGTTGTGTTGTGTTCTTCGCGTCGAGCTACTGCCGCTCTCTTGTTGCCCTTCTTCAGCTCGTCTTCTCCAGTGGCAACTCCCAGCGGCAGCAGCAGCTCCAGCGGTGGCTGGGCTCTAGCTTCCAGCGGCTGCGGCCAATTCCGCAGCGGCTCCGTGTGGTTGGGCTCAGGCTTCCGGCGGCAGCCGATTCCGCGGCGGCTCCGTGGTTGGGCTCCGACTTCAGGCACCGCAGCGTGATTCCCGCAGCGGCTCCTGTGGTTGGGCTCTCATTGTCCGGCACCGACTGCAAGAGATTCCCGAAGCCGATCACGCATGACTCACGTGCTAAATAGCCCGATCGGGCCGAAATATGGCCTATGACCGCCGGATTTTAAGTTTGAATGGCCCAATTTGGTCGGCCCGCAAAAATGTGGCCCAAAAATGCAAACCGCCCTAAGATAGTGGCCCAAACAAATTTCAAACTCAAAAAGAACAGGTATGGAAATGGAAGACGATGCCAAAAAGTAGATTCCACAAAAAGTGGGATAGAGCCCGATGAGATTTTGGATGGGCCGGGCCACTCTAAAAGGAGTAAAGTTAAATGGGTTCGGTCAGCCTAAAATATTTGCACTATTAAAATTTTTGGGCCTGAATGACTCCAAATTTTTAGACTGATGGAATTTCGGGCCGAGCCGACTGATCTTTTGCCATCTTTAGATAGAGTATCATATCATTTGTGTGGAATACCACATGAAAAAGTGGGGACTTTTTTTTTTCTTTTCTTTTTTTATTGTTTTTTTAAAGGGACTCTAAATTGGGCATACAGATATTCCAGCCCGTTTTAGTGGAGGGGCGTGCTATTTGTTTACATCCATTAGTTTGTAAACGGTTCAATGCAGATTTTGAAGGGGTTACATCCATTAGTTTGTAAAGGGTTCAATGCAGATTTTGATGGGGATCAAATGACTGTTCATGTACCCTTATCTTTGGAGGCTCAAGCGAAGGCCCGTTTACTTATGTTTTCTCATATGAATCTTTTGTCTCCGGCTATTGGAGATCCCATTTCCGTACCAACCCAATATATGCTTTATTAGACTCTATGTATTAACGAGCGGGAATGATAGAAGTATTTGTGAAAAATAGGTATAATTCGTGGAATCGCAAAAATTATATAGTAGTATATGAAGCGATATGGGATATAACCATTTTGGGCAAAAGTCAATAGTTGGTCAATAATTTAGAAATTATAAATTTTGGGTAAGATTCAGATATATAAGTGGGAGCAAGTTTCTGGAGCTATTTCACTTATTATTCTTTATAGCGAGAAGAAATTACAAGTTGTTACGATGGCTCCTAAGTTGTATAAAAAATACAACCGGTTCTGGATAAATTTTGGGCACGGATAATCTACAAGGTTATGAGTTCAAGTTTACCATCACACGGCCTTTAAAATTTCTTGTAATGTTTGTTCAAAAAAAAATATTGCAACATTTCATTTGATCGAAAATTAAAGGACCCTTTATCCCATATTTTTGGTATAACACTCTGATCATATTTATTATGAAATAAGAAATAATTTTAATGTAATCAACCATAATAGGACGGCATAAGAGGGTTTAAAAGTCCATGGTTTGAGTGAATCGGCATCTTGTGGCAGGGTATTGAGTCGAGAAGAATTGAACTAGTGTAGAAACGAACGTTCAACGATAAAATTTGGAAATATGGGTGAAAAATCTAGATCACGTGCTTCAAAAGTCCTTAATAATATTTGAGTTTCAAAAGCTCTTTCATTGTTTTGGTGATTGAATTGACAACATTGCAAAGATCATGATAAATTTGATAAATGATCGCAAAGGTTGTGATAGAATTAAATAAAAAAATATTCATAGAAAGTGATATTAACTCATTCTAAAATGCAATCTAAAATATTGAGTTACATAATTTGTTAGTACATAAATGGGAAAATGTCCACCACCTCGTTCCACTATTAAGCGAGGCCCTTGTTGCCCTATGTACCAATTTTTTTCTCGTCTAGAATCTTGTTTTAACTACGTTAAAAACATCATCTTAACACTCTCGATCGTTGAAATTGAAACTACAGTATGACTAAATTTCTCTTTCCCTATTCTACAAAACCCTCACACAATTTTACATTCCCATATCAAATTCCACCACTGCCAGTCGTCAATCGGTTAAATTGATTACATGGTCGGACAATCTAGACTTCGAGCCTTTAAAGTTTTTCATCAATTACTCTAGCGCCCGACATCCAATCATCGAAACTTAGGTACTGACTGAAAGCATGTAGTAAGAATTTTCTAGCCGTGCTCGTATTGTTAGGTATCCTCGAAACGGGCTGAAATAACTGAAGATGACGTGTTTAACAACTTATCACATTAATAGGACCCACAAGAATAGAAAGGGGGCTAAATTGACTTTTTCTCATTAATTAAAAATATTCAAATCAATATCATCATTCCTACATTTCACCCTCCAATCGGATTTGGCAACTACTACATACACTAATTTTTTTGATTATCCATGACAAAACTTGTCTTTTAATTTTTTAAAATTGTATTCTCATCATATCTTCCAACTTTTACATAACTATATTTAAATTTGTGGTCAATTTTCTTCTTTTTTCAAAATTCTAAAACAAATACCAATAAGTCATAAAACAAATTCACACATAATCAAAAAATAAATTATTTGAATTCCCAAAATTCTTACAATGAAACTCTTATTTTGGACATACAATTTGGCAAAAAAATCAACACCCCAGGCTCCTAATAAGTCAATTAATTTTAACCCAAAATTAACCTTTTAAATCAAATCGGAGCGTCTGTTGTAGCCGTTTCCAATCCAACGGCCACGATGGAGCGGGCTAATCCATAACGTTTATTCGAACCCCCAACGGTCGAAAATCCGAAAATAAACATTACAAAAATTCTCCCCACTCTCTAATTCCTGATCATCAATTACTTTCAAGAAAACTCTCCCAAATATTCAAGATTTCGGTCCAATTTTCTTTTCCAATCGAAAAATTCGAAGCCCATTTGAGAAGAATGAGCGTGGCGCAGTTCCCAGACGCCATGGATTCTTCCGCAGATCTACAGATATGGAACAATGCTGCTTTCGACAATGGAGAAATTACTGACGATTTGACGGCGAGCAAGCAATCTTGGGGCTCTCTGAAGTCGATTTTCGGTAACGCGAAAGCGTCTTTCGATTCAGTTTCTGGTAAAGAAAATCAGGGTTTTGCGTTCGAGAATCAGATTCCCTCTGTTTCTCCTAGTCTGAAATCTGCATCCACCCCATTTAAGCCGATCAATGCGGTTCAATCGGTTGAGAAATCAAGAATTAAGGAAGTTGTGAAGAAAGGGTTTGAAGAAAACGTAGTGTTGAAGTCGGTGAACGCGAAGGGAATCCGAGATGGGAAGGAGATCGACGATGAGATTGAGGATATCGAGTCTCAAATCGCGAGATTGAATTCAAGATTGGAGGCTCTAAGGCTGGAGAAGGCTGAGAGGAGTGTGAAAGTTGTGGAGAAGAGAGGGAGAGTCGTGGCGGCAAAGTTTATGGAGCAGAAACAGAGTGTTAAAACTGCAGAGGAAAAGAAAATTATTGATGAGATTTCGAATTTGAGCTCAAGAACAAAGATTAACAGAAGGGGGATCAGTTTAGGGCCTGCTGAGATCCTTTCTGGAGGGCGTAGAGGGATGAGTTTGGGCCCTTCAGAGATTTTCGGAGCTGTGAAATCGAGGCAATTAGGCAAGCAGGAGATGATCACCCCTCTTCAGAGTAGAAGAAAATCTTGCCTGTTGAAGTTGCAGGATATTGATGAAGAGAGGGTTAAGAGTTGTAGTTTGAGCCCGAAATCGAGGAAAGTTGCAGCCAAGGCTCAAGGTATGCCAAGGCAGGCTGTAACGACTATTGGATCAAGAAAGACTATGAAGAAGGATGATCTGGTAATGAATTCAGTTCAGCCCAAGAAATTGTTCAAAGATGGTGAAAAATCTGCTTTAGCTACTAACAAGAAGCCGTTGAGGCCGGGGAGGATGGTGGCTAGTAGGTATAATCAGAATGCATCTCATGCCTCAGCAATGAGGAAGAGATCTTTGCCAGAGAATGATGCTGATAACAGCAAGAGGGTTGAGAAGAAACGATCTTTATCAGTAGAAAAAACGCGGCCTAATGAGACTGAGGGCAAGAATGTCGGGACTGAAAGCCGTGTGAAGAAGAGGTGGGAGATTCCTAGTGAGATTGTAGTTCATGGTAGTGTGGAGGGAGAGAAGTCTCCTCAGTCTGTAGTGGTTGTGCCTTGTCGGCTTCCGAGGATTAGGATTGCTCGTTGCAACGAGAGCCCCCGGGACTCTGGACCTGCTAAGAAGGTTGCTGAATTGATTGGGAGGAAGTCGTTCTTTGGCAGTGATGAGGCTGTGGAACACTCTGTTTGTCAAGCTCTGAGTTATGGAGAAGAGGAAGAGGAAGAGGAAGATGAAGAGAGTTGAAAAGCTCTGCTTGTTTTTGCCTGCTGTGGTAAATAGAATAAGTGGATTTAAGTGTTTTGATTGTGAACTGTTTTTTGTTTTCTCTTAAAGCATACTTGTGCTTTCTTTACTAGAAATGGTATCTCTTAATGCAATTGAAATTTGATGTCTGTGTTGTGTTTTCGTTTTATCAATGCACGTCATGTGTGTACTGATGACGACATTAGTACTATCATATGGAATATGATATGAAATCTTCGAATATCTTCGCTCATTATCTTGAAAATGTTTTTATGTATTTTCTTTACTAGAATGGTATGTTTTAATGTGAGTGAAATTTATCAGTTCGTGCCTGTCTTGTATTCTCATTTTCATCAAGGCACGTCGTGTGTGTACTAATGACGGAATCACTATTATATGCCAAATGGAATATGAGATGAAATCTTACATTTTCTTGAATATGTTTTTGTGGATCATCTATCTAAGATCAAACCTTGACATTTTATATGAATAGATGGTAATTGTTTTGAGAAAGAGAAGGATGCAGCAGGAAAAAAATTTTGCTGTGTAAAACAAAGTAAATAACATAGAACTTCCATCATAGTGTGATAAAGCGCAGCATTCCTCTATTTTCCTATCACTGCCTAGTGTGTGTGTGTGTGGTAGAGAGAGAGAGAGAGCAGCTGCAGCAGCAGAATGAATAGGAGGGAGGATACTTGAATTCAGATGCGACTTGAATCTCTCCCAAAGATAAGTCTCCTTGTCCAATCACCAATTACTAGAAACCTTGTTCTCCAGCTAACTTGTTTACTGCTTAAACTTATACAAATTACATAAATGCATAATGAGAGAGAGAGAGAGAGAGAGAATGCTATAGAATTCTGTACTGACCTTGCATAAACAGAATACCAAAGCCATTGTGTACTCCTGCCCATGGAAACCCAATCTCCCGGTAGCTCAGCCGCTGCTTGTTCCCCTCCCAGAGGGGCAAATTGCCCAAAATGTCGATACCTTGAGTTCAAGAATCACAAGCAAACATGACTAAGGGTAAAAAAATATTCAAGAACTTAGACTGATGAAGATTCTCTTCTTGCTTCTTCATAGTGCTGCTGTCAAGCTATGAGATGATGATATGTCAATGCTGGACAAACACCTACCTAAAAGGGCGAAATTCATGACGCCCTCCACTTCTAAACTTACGAGGCCCCTCTGGATTCTGCAGACATTCTTCCCTTTTGTTGAAGCAGCTCGAGAGGTATGCACCTTGTTGAGCAGCAACCTTGCAATAGAAACTCATCATGTAAGATGATAAAAAGGGACGACATCAAGAATTGATACGAGCAAGACTTACTTGTGCAGTAGCAGGAAGGCTTTTTGTCTGCTTATCTACATTTGACAGTGCTAATTTGAACCCTTCAATATCTACCTCTTCTCTATTCTCTACGTACTTATCTTTTAGCAGGTCAGTTACATGAGCCATATGCTTGGTCTTCAAATACAGCTCAACTTGTGGATAACGGATCACGATATCATCAATCACGTCGTGAAACTCATCAATGGTTAAGGTACCAGAATGATCTTTATCTGCGGTTTTAAATATTTCTGCAATATCATCCTGCAGAATAGGCCATTTTTCACTATTATATAAGTTTTGAACTACTACAGCAAGTTAGAATTAGCACTTTTTTTTCTGATCTACTTCAAATATTTCTGTAATATCTTCCAGAAAGAAAAAAAAAAAAAAAGATTTTGACAATGATTGAACTTGTTAAACTTCTAGAAGCAGTTGCTAATTGATGACAGAAATCTGATGATCTGTTTGCTTCTTGAGACCTAACACTGATCATCTTAGTCATATAGATTCAAAAGAAGACAAATTGTTGAATTTACCATAATCTTTTTCTGATCTACTGTGGCACAATCTCCTAGAGCATAGACGTCGTCACATCCCTTTACTCTTAGCCATTCATCAGTAGCAAGAGCGCGCCTATTTTCCTGAATGCAGTTCATATTGCACATGCTTAACTAACTGATCTAACAAAATGATCAAAGCTATATTACAAGATTACCTGGCCTATCTGTACCATGAAGTCCCTCACAACGGGGCGAGTACCTACTCCAGTAGACCATACTACCATCCCATGTGTAATAGAGGTATCATTTCCGGTAGCTTTAGCTTTCATGTTGATCAGTCTGTCTGTGACTCCCATGACACGGTTTCCTGTCAAGACCTCGATGCCATCTCTTTTGAATTTCTTCTCAGCAAACGAGCTAATCCTCTCATCAAACCTTCAGAAAGAAAACATCTCTCAGCATTATGGTTGATGAAAACTGGAAGGAGAAACGAGGCTTATGGTAGCTTACGTGTTCAGGATATGATCACCGGATTGTATAACTGTTATCCTCACCAAATCCTTCACTGAGGCATAGATTTGGACTAAATCTTCATGAACAAAATCATGAAGCTCTGCAGCAAACTCTATGCCAGTCGGGCCCCCTCCCACTATTACAAAATGGAGATTCGTTCGTCTCTCTTCTTCAGTCATGCCAGGAAGAACAGCTGTTTCAAAGCGATTTATTACAGCCCTACGGATCCTTTGAGCATCCTCCACTTCCTGCATTCAAATTTTATTGCTATGATCAAATAGAAGAGAAATGATAAAAAAAAGAAAAAAAAATTAGAATTAGATTTAGGCCTATTTACCTTGAGGAAATGACAGTGCTCTAACACACCAGGAGTGTTGAATGTGTTAACCTGTGCACCTAGTGCTATAACTAAGAAATCGTATTCTAAAGAGAACTCGTTGTTCCCAGCTAAATTCTCATCTATATTTGATCTGCAGAAAACTTTTTTGTTGACATGATCAATGTTCAGACATTCGGCCTCCCAGAACTTGATTTCGCCATGCCTCTGTTAGGACATCGTTGCAAGAAATCAAGAATGACAGAGAAATGAAAGTTTCCCTATACCAAAATAAGCAAGTTCAAGAAACTAAGTTCCTAATTGGGATGATCGGTTAACCTTTTTTATGATATTTCTAACTGGCTCTACTATGCTTCTTGCCTCGACTGTTCCACACGTGACACTGGGCAACAACGGTGTGAATGCAAAGTAATTCCGAGGTGAAACTAACTGAACATCATAAGTAGAGATGTCCAAATCTTTGAGGAAGCTAGTACCAGCCCATCCTGTTCCCAGCACCACTATTTTTTTCTTTTTTGTCCCTTTTTGGTCCTCTGCAGAAACCACTCGTTGGCTTGCAGGCGAGTCTGCATACGCGATTAGGCTTCCACTACTGTGAAAAAAGCAACAGCAAAATGTATCTTCCTTCATTTCAAAATATGGTTAATTGCAAAGAGTATTGAGATCAAAATGAAGGATATAGTGTGGAACAAAATACATCCATATGCATCATTTGATAATACTATGAAGCTATCTTTGATTTATTTTTATGCTATTAAACAGGAAATCATCAATCTGAAATTGAATTAAGTGGATCTAGGATCAATCTTTATATGTATGGCTAAAATTTTGCTAGTTGAAATTAATCATGAAAAACCTCTACTTGTGCAATAAATAAGGTGAAGTTATACATGAAATACCTGAGGTTTAATGTGATATCAATTGCATCTAGCTTTAGATTTTATAATCTAGAAACAAATTAATTTATTGAATATAACAAAATCATTTTCCCAAAACTAATCTAGCATCATGCTTTTTAGGAACTGTAAATATTTGCAGACCAATGTAATAGAAGACAGCATGAAAATCAAAACAAAAAAGTTAGTACTTTTATGAACATGCATGGGAATCAGACAAACAAGAAAATTATAAAAGAGATGATGATAATGATGATTATTGCACTAATCAGATCACAAACCCAAAAATTCTTCAAGAAACACTGCAGCTTATAATTCCAATACTGGAATTTTAATGAAAGAAATCCAAATTGACAAATAAAACCAGATGCAATCAAGAATGAATGAAATATAATAATGGGATCATGGTAATGAAACCTGATAGAACAAAGAACCAAAAGCTTTGTTGGATCAGGTTGGCCATGGATAATTCTGCGAAAATAAGAAAAGAATCTCATTTTTGTCTCTTTCCCTTCTTCTGGTATCAAAATTGCTGCAATTCTTGAAATTTCTCGGACAAAGAAACATAGATTTCGGAGTTTGTGTGTGCACTGTCCAAATCCTTTTTTTTTTTAAAGAATAATTATCGTTTTTCATTTTTATTTTTATTGTTTGATTGTTATGATTAAACATAAAGGGATGTTGGATGCGGGTATTTTCTGTTACTACAATAATAACCAAGAGGTAGCAATGTCCAATATTTTTGGAGCAATGGATTTCGATTGACTCGAATAAAACATCATGTTTTTGAAATTTTATGTGACTCGGATGTTGTACCTTCGATAGGGGGAGTTGTACATTTAGGAAGTAATTAAAAATGATTATACAATTATATAGTCATATTCCAAATGCAAAATGATCTAAACGTAATGATTTTTAAGACATTCTACTATAAAATAAAAAAGCCCAAACTATTGTAAATTAGAAAAGTGATGAAAAAAATTAGGAAAAAGTAGAAAAAACAACCTCAACATAGTCACACTTATAGCAATTTCAACTCCAAGAAAACGTATGGGACTTCTAGTACTCCAACGTATAAAAATTGATGCATATTTCCCCTCTTTTCTAACGGCTGTTTGACGCCATTCAATTTCTTTTATTTTTTTCCCCTTGTTTTTTATTTCTTCTGTGGTAAGTTTATTCCATGCAATGGCAATGTCTAAAGAAGTCTGATAGTACCGGCCTCATCCTGGGCCCGACCTAAGGCTATTTAGGCCTATATATTAAAACTCGGCCCACGGAGTTCGGCCTAAACAAAGTCAACATCTGCCTTGAAGACCAAGTAACGAAGCCCTACTTTGGGAGAAGATGGAATTCTACTACGAACGGGAATCGGATATGCATGTATCAAGCAACTAGATATGTATAAGGAGTCCGATCTCTAGAAGGATTAGGACTTAACCCAAGGCTTATAAATAGATGCAAGATTAGAGGTGTAAAGGACATTCAATACTCATTGTACTCTCAAGTATAATAAAAGCTCTCTATATTCTCCCCCGTGGACGTAGATCACATCGATCGAACCACGTATATCTTTGTGTCATCGTGTTATTATTTCTTTTAGCTACTTTCGCAAACCCTAGATCTATCATTGGCGCCGTCTGTGGGAAACTCATCAACGGTTCTTACGTAGCTGATTTATGATGGTAACGCGATCACAAAGCGTGCGGGAGGCCCAAAGCCAACGCGGGAATCCTAACGAAGCAGAAAGCTGCCCCATAAGCCAAGAGAATCGCCAGAAAGGCAGTTCGGTCCCAAAGGAGAGGCACGCCAGGGACCCAATAGAAGGAAATCCCTCCGAAGGGATGCCCGCGCTAGAGTACATCCCTCAGAGAAACCCGACGCAAAATCGGCATCGGAGGACACATAACGGACAGTCCTTCAGAACGGGTGATACCTCAGAAGGGTACATCGAAGAAATCAACGACGAGTCGGAGCCGAAGGGATCCGAGCTGAAGGAGGATGATCTCTCCGGAGACTTTGACCTTGCCACCACCTACGCCGCGGCCGAATTCGCTAAAGCAAATAAGGAGCGTTTCAAACGCTTTCTTGCGACGACCCGGATGTCTCCCATACCCGAGGCCAGGGAGAGTTCCACGCAAAAATCCCTACCTAAAGCTCCTCGCTACGCCGAGAGGCAGAAACCAGAGCTAAGGGAGAGACACGATCCCCGGCGGGGTTCAGTTCGACGCCAGAGTCCAAGCTCGCAGCAGACTTCCAGGCGACATCATACACAAAGGCGACCTCGGAGTCCCAGAAGGTGCCGAAGTCCGAGCTACAGCGAGAGTCGCAGTCCCCCGAGGAACCGACACCGACATGAAAAGGAACCAGCTCGGCTTGTCAGCCCGTTCACCGACGAGCTGCTTGACACCAAACTCCCCACGGTGTACAAATTGCCAAACATTCCGGCCTACAATGGGCTAGATGATCCCCTTAACTTCTTAACGCGTTTCCGGTACAGCATGCACAACCAGGGTCTCAGGGAGGAACACATGTGCAAGCTATTCCCCGAAATGCTGATCGATTATGCCCGAGCTTGGTTTGACAGCCTCCCAACTGGCAGCGTAGGGTCCTGGACCTATTTGGAAAAAATATTCAAGCAAAGATTCCATACAAAGGTTCAGGCTCGCCGAGACACAGCCTACCTCCTATCGGTGAAGCAAAAGGACAAGGAATCTATAAGGGAGTACGCTTCCAGGTTCATGCAGGAAAGCTTGAAGGTCGATAAAATCGACGATGTCTTCCTCATCTCGGCCTTCCGAAATGGAGTTGCTCCCGGGTCCCTGAACCAAGAGCTCGCTAAGCAGAAACCTGAGACAGCCCAGGAGATGTGGAAGATTGTATACCAGTTCGCCGATGGCCAGGATGCGGACCGATTGAAGCGGGAGGAGACCGAGAAGAAGAGAACTGAAGGGGATCGAGGTCGGAGTGATCGTGATCGGAGAAGTGCCCACGAGCGCCTCCAAAGAGGACCTATCCAGTCCCGGCTCGGATCAGGACCAATCCAGTCCCGGCTTGGACCTCGGGTGGGACCAGAGCCGTCCCAACGACCTCCTTTTATGAAAACAAATGCCGAGATCTTCGCACTCCACGAGGACTGGTTCGCTAAACCACGTCCCATGTCAAAGTCTAAACCTCGGGACAGAAACAAGCACTGCTCCTTCCATGATGACCATGGGCACCACACGGAGGATTGACGCGACCTCGCGGAACAGATAGAGAGGTTAGCCCAAGAGGGAACTCTGAGGAAATACGAAGCCAGGGGGAAGAAAAACACAAAAGGAAAACAGAAAGGAGGACAAGGTCGCTGTGCTCCCCACAATAAGCGAGCTAAGGTCGATCACGACGAGGAGGATGACGACCCTCCGTACGACGCACCACAGTACGACGGAGTGGTCTCCACCATCACCGGGCTACCCCCAGGCAAGACAAAAACTAAGTTGAAGGCAGAAGCTCGCAGACCACCAGTCCCATCGGGTGAGGAGCAAACGAAAAAGAGGTTCAAGAAGGGGGAAACCGTCATATTCTCTGAGGATGACCCTGTGCCTACAGCTACACCACACAATGACGTCCTGGTGATACAGGTCGGAGTGGTCAACAAGATGGTCCATCACGTATTCATCGATGGTGGGGCCAGCGTGAGCATCATCTTCCAACACTGCTTGGATAGGATGGGCCTCGACCCAGCTCGGGTGAACTCCACACCCCTGCCTCTCAAGAGCTTTACACAGCAAGAGACGCGACCTGAAGGGACCATTGCGCTCGACGTTGCCATTGGCAGCCCGCCGACCAGCGTCAATAAACTGGTTCAGTTCTATGTGGTTAAAGCGAACTCCCCCTACAACATCATACTAGGTCGGGATTGGCTGAATGCAGTCAGGGCCATCATTTCGCCCTACCACCTGCTGTTAAAGATTCCAACCTCGTACGGAACCCCATCGTCCGAGGTGACCAGATAAAGGCCAAGGAGTGCATGCAGGTTGCTCTACTAGGTCAACCCCAGGCATAGCAATCAAAGTATTCCAAGGAACCGGAAGAAATGACGTCGATCCCAGACACCTTGGCGGAACAGGTTTCCCTGTCTGAAGCAGATCCAGCGAAGGTCGTCAAGGTCGGCTTTGCCGGGGGACCTCAAAAACGCATGCAAATAATCCAGCTCCTAAGGGAATATCAAGACGTCTTCGCCTGGTCTCCAACAGACATGACGGGGGTGTCGTCGGAAATCATCACGCATAAGCTTAACATTAACCCGAACTCAACCCCGGTCAAGCAGAAACGGCGATCATTTGCTGCTGAACGAAATCAAGTTATCTACAACGAGGTGCAGCAATGGTTGAAGGCAGGGCTTCTGTTTGAAGTCAGATACCCGATTTGGCTATCTAATCTGGTAGTGGTAAAGAAAGAAGAAGGAGAGTGGAGGATGTGTGTAGATTACACCGACCTCAACAAAGCTTGCCCGAAGGACTGCTATCCTCTCCCCAACATCGATGAAAAGATCGAATCCTTAGTGGGACACGAAGTATTCTGCTTTCTCGATCTCTACAAAGGATACTATCAGGTTCTAATGGATGAGGGAGATGCGATCATGACAGCTTTCGCAACAAGCTTCGGGATCTTTGCATTCAAATACATGCCCTTCGGGTTAAAGAATGCCGGGGCGACATACCAGCGAATGGTGGATTTCCTCTTCCGAGATCATATCGGCAAGATTGTCGAAGTATACGTAGACGACATTGTCGTCAAGAGCAAAGAAGAGGCTTCGGCGGTGAATGACCTGCGAACTACGCTCAACATACTACGGCAGGCGAACCTCAAGCTGAACCCAAAGAAGTGCACTTTCAACGTGCGATCTGGAAAATTTTTAGGGTGCTGGATCTCGCCAGAAGGTCTCAAAGCCAACCCGCTGAAGATTAGAGCCGTGCAGGAGATGAAGGTACCCCGGACTATCCGCGACGTGCATAGGTTGACAGGGTGCATAACTGTGCTAAGTCGTTTCCTCTCCAAGGCTGCCGAGAAACAGCTCTCATTCTTTAAAATTCTCAAGAAGGCACCGGAATTTGGATGGGGACGTGAGCACGAGCTAGCCTTGGAGGAGCTCAAGCGCCATCTCGGGGACTTACCAACCTTGTCAGTCCCCCAAAAGGAAGAACCCCTCTCTCTGTACCTCGCGGCATCGAGGGAAGCAATAAGTGCAGTGTTGGTCCGAGACGAAGGAGATCGGCAGCTACCGGTGTACTTCGTCAGCCGAGTTCTCAAAGACCCAGAGACGAGGTATCAGCCTCTTGAGAAGTTCGCCCTAGCCCTGATAAACGCAGCTCGGCGTCTGAAACCCTACTTCCAAGCTCACCCAATACAAGTTTTGACTGATCTACCTCTTCGGCAAGTTCTTACTAAACCGGAAGCCTCAGGAAGGATCGCGAAATGGGCAATCGAGCTAGGAGAGCACTCTATATCGTTCGGTCCCCGTCGAGCTATAAAAGGGCAGGCTCTAGCAGACTTCCTTGTAGAAGCTCAGCATAAGGACCTCGAGGAACCAAAAGAGATCAAAGCCAAAACCGAGCTCCATGAAGTCCCGGAGAAGACACCCTCGGATTGCTGGGAGATGTACGTGGATGGAGCTTCAGGAAAGAAAGGAAGTGGAGCCGGCATACTCCTCATCAGCCCAGAGAAAAAGAAATTAACATATTCGCTGCGATTCGAGTTCTCCACTACGAATAATGAGGCGGAATATGAAGCTCTCATTGCCGGACTGCATCTCGCCCAAACCCTTCAGATACGAGCTGTCCAAGCCCATTGTGATTCCCAAGTCGTGGTCAACCATGTGTTAGGGAAATACGAGGTGAAAAGTGAGAAGCTGAAGAAGTACCTAGAGAAGGTCAAGCTCCTTGAACAGTCTTTCCAGTTCTTCAAAATAGTTCGCATTCCCAGAAGCCAAAATACCCGAGCTGACGAGCTAAGCAAGCTGGCGAACTCTCCATCCAGCTCGACGCTAGTGGAGGAAGTCCGAAACAGGAGTATAGAAGAGGCAGAAGTCAATGCAATCATAGAGGACGACCCAAGTTGGATGACCCCCCTAATCAGATGTTTGAAGAACGGGAAAGTGCCCGAGGACAAGACGGAGGCTAGAAAAATTCTAGCTAGATCCACGCAGTATTCCTTCGAGGGAGGGGTCCTCTATCGAAAGTCATACTTACAGCCTC
The DNA here is from genome assembly GCA_031470985.1 of Agastache rugosa. NCBI lineage: Eukaryota > Viridiplantae > Streptophyta > Magnoliopsida > Lamiales > Lamiaceae > Agastache > Agastache rugosa. The sequence goes on from CM062607.1 coordinate 23,104,909, forward strand.
TCCTCAGAAGTATTGGACCAAAGGAAGCGGACTACATACTAAATGAAGTGCACACAGGATCGTGCGGAAGCCACATTGGAGCTCGGGTGCTAGCTCAGAAAATCATGCGATGGGGGTACTATTGGCAAAAGATGCGGAAGAGTTCGTGAAGAAGTGCCTAAAATGCTAGCTGCATGCCAGAGTGACGAGACTACCCCAAACCGACCTCTCTACTATTCAAAGTTCGTGGCCATTTATGGAGTGGGGCATTGACATCGTAGGGCCTTTCTACTCGGCACCTAAGCAAAAACGGTTTCTAATAGTCGCCGTCGACTACTTCACCAAGTGGGTAGAAGCTGAACCTTCCACAAAAGTCACAAGTGATAAAGCCGTTGACTTCGTCTGGAAAAACATCGTGTGCCGGTTCGGGGTACCAAGAGTCCTCATCTCGGATAATGGAACGCAATTTACGAGCAGGGAATTCAGAGAATTCTGTGAAAGACTCAATATCCAGCAAAAGTTCACCTCGGTCAACCGACCTCAAACTAATGGCCAGACCGAAGTCACCAACAGGACGATAGTGAACGGACTCAAGGCCCGCCTAGAGAAGGAGAAAACAGAGTGGATCCACAATCTCCAAAATGTCCTATGGTCGTACCGGACTACGCCCCGAACTCCAACGGGAGAAACCCCGTACCGTTTAGTATACGGGTCAGAAGCAGTCATACCTGTCGAGATCGGAGCACCCAGTCCCCGAACTATCAATTTCTCCGCCGAAGCTAACGAAAAGCAGCGCCGAACCGACCTAGACTTATTGGAGGAAAAACGGGAACAAGCCAGCATAAAAGAAGCTCGGTACAAACAGCAGATGGCTCGGTATTACAACCAAAGGGTTAAACCCCAACAGTTCCAGGTCGGTGATCTTGTGCTTCGAAACAATGAGATCAGCCTCTCAGAGAAGCTCGGCAAGCTCGAAGCTACGTGGGAAGGACCCTACAGAGTACACGAAGTCCTCGGCAAAGGAGCTTACAAAATCGCCTATCTTTCGGGCGAACTAATACCCAGAACGTGGCACATCGCCCATCTAAAGAGATTCTTCGTATAAGCAGCAAAATCTTGCATATAGAGTCTTAGGTTTGCATATAGAGTCTTAGGTTTTCTTTCTCGTCAAAACTCTTTTTACTTTGTTTTTTGGTCTTTTTTTAATAAAATTTCCTTTTTATCTTGCATCTTGAGTCTTTTGATTTGCTTATACGAAGTGTCCATAACATCAAAAATCCCCTCATAAGGTCGAACTACGGTTTCCTTGCGTGGTCATTAATGACCCGACATGGGGTAAATAATATCCTACAATGCGCAAAGGAAACCCTTTCCGAGGTCCGAGCTCATCTCTCTCCAAAAAGGAAGATCCCACGAGGTCCGAGTCAAACTCCCTCCTAAGAATAATTAGTTCTCAACTGGGGTCGGAACCAAGTTCCCCCGGGAGGATAAAATACGAGGTCCGAACCATGGTTACCTCGCCGACACAAAGAAGCCCGAGTTAAACTCACTAAAAGGGTGCAGCGCGCAAATAAACCAAGGAAGCAATCTTCACGAAAAACAGGAAAGTTCAAAACCCAATATATAAACTTTTATTTCTAACTCTTTGGAAAAGTTTGTGTGTACATAAATTACAGGCAGAATCGAGCTAATCTATGAGGGAGGGTGTTTCTTGCTAAAGCTGAGCCAATCTTCCTCGAATGAAGAAGGCCCCAGGAGATCATCAATCGATATTCGACCTCGTCCCCGACCTCGACCTCGACCTCTTCCAGCAGGAAAACTTCGACCTCGCGGGGTAGCCGAACCGCGACCAACAGTTCGCCTACCTTGGCTCGGACCGACCTGATGTCCCCACGATGCCGTTTTCACCTCGCGAGCAGGCATTGTCCGAACAGAATAACAAAGGTCTGCACCCGCACCACATGCCAAAAGCACCCGTAACTTAGGTCGGCGGCCCAAAATACACTTATACCTGCCCGCACTCTCCTTCAGCATCTCAAAAGCACCCTGAAGCCCAAAAGACTCGGACCCGAGTGCTTCCTTTAGCGCGATATATTGTTCCAAGTCCTCTTTTGCCTTTAATTCCGCCTCGGAGATGGTGATACCACCGCCGCGACGGATAATATCTTCATACTCGGCATGCTCCTCGACGATCTTCTCGTAATCTTTGGGAACGCGGCCAGCTCGACCTCGGGCAACTTCCAACTCCTCCTCAGCCTGAAGAAGCTTGGCCTGAAGCAAGTCGGTACTCTCTTGAAAAGCGAGCCGCTTGACTTCGACCTCCTCACAAAGTGCCTCAAACTTCATCTGTCATCCCGTCAGCTCGGCTTCTTGGGATTTCAGCAGAATACACTTTTGGCTGAAAAGCTCCTCAGCTCGGCGGCATTTCTCCCTCCATTGCTGAGCCATGGACCGTTGGTCAACCACATCTTGAGAAAGGAGAGCTATTTGTATGCGCAAAGTAGAAATACCGACAGAATCCAAGCTCTACACTCAAGAAGAAGAAAACAAATTCATTGATTCGAAGATGTTCAGTACAGATATACAATGTGCAAAAAAAAGAAGAAAAAAAAACAACTACACTAAAACATCGCCGACCTCCTTATCCTGAGAAGGTGGCTGCTCGGAGGGGGAACCGTCCAAGTCCTTGTCAGCGGCCGGATCTTCACCAGCCCCAGCCTCCTGCTCCTCCTCCACTTCCTCTTCCGGGCCCTCGCCTTCTTCTTCCTCGTCGCGAAGGGCATCGAAAGTAGAGTCCAGGTCGAGGTCCCGGTCTACCGAGCAGTCAGCAATCTGCTCGACAGATAGAAGCGTGGACGAGCCGGCAATATTCTCCAGGAGGAGAAACTGACCGAGGTGATCTCGGACCACCCTGGCATACCGAGAAGGTAGGGCTTCATCCCCTAGCCGCTCGAAGCCGTACTTGGATACGTCCAGGCCGGGGAAGTCCTTGGCAGCCTGCTCCAAAGCAGCCACGGCGAAGTTTCCGTTGATGAGCATGGCCAGGTCATTGGCAAGCTCGGAGAAACTCTCCGACAACAGAAACCTCTTTGTGAAGGCCCGGAAGAGCTCACCTTGGCTAGCCGCAAGGTTGACCTCCCGGTCCTTCGCCGCAATCAGCTCGGACTCAAGCCTCCGAGCTTTCTCGGCCTCCGCCTCGGCCCTCGCGAGCTGAGCAACCAACTCGGACTTGGCAGCTTTTCTGTCCTCTTCAGCCTTCACCAGCTCGGCCTCAGCTTTCTTCGCCCGGGCAATAGCCGACATCAGCTTTTCAGAGTATCGGCTTTTCTCTTCCTCATGTTTCGAGGACATCTCCTCGACGTTGTTCTTCAGCCAACTGACGAACATATCAAGGCCCTGAAAGAAGGAATGCAGTTAGATACACAGGCAAGGTTTAAGGAAACTTATGTCATGAAATCACTAAATCCTTACCTCGGAGAAAGGAAGGCCAGCCAGTTTGTTCGAAGGAGTTACGGGACTCGCATCACTTCCCGTAACATCAATGATGTCCACCTCGACTTGGTCTCCGACCCGCGCTCGTTTCAGAGGTGGTGTGGAGGAAGGACAGCGAACATCTGTCGCTCTAGGATCTCTCACCTCAGCTCGCTGAATTTGATCAGACGAGGAAGCAGTTCGGCCAGACAACCTCGGCCTCTTACCCCCACGAGCTGCGGCTTTCCCATCAGCTCCCTTGATCTTCCCGAACTTCACTGCAAATACAAATCACGAAAAGAGTTAGGACGATAAATAAACACAGCACAGCAATCCTAGTAGCACTAGCGGGGCCTCACCCGTCGCCGGATCCACCATACTTTGAGGCTCATACGGGCTCAACCCCGCTTCAGCTAGGGAATCTTCATTATAGCTCGCCTCAAAAGGACCGTGATCGCTCATCGCTTTCACAGCGGACTCCAAATCCTTATCGACCTCTTCTATTACCCACTCACAAGGCTTTTCTAGCCTCCAAATCAGGTCGATGAAACTATTGTGGCGGCAGAAGAAGAATTTCTGGTGCCACTTGTCCACCTTATTTTGAGTTCGCCCCTTGAACTCAGTCCGGGCTGCAGCGTAATACCAGCCCCCCGCCTTTTTGAAGACAAAGAGCTCGTGAATGAGCTCGGCGGATATTTGGTAACCCCTGTCTACCGCTGCCACACCCAAGTCGGTGAACTGCCTAAACGAGTTCGACATTATCTGCCCTAACGCTAAGCCTAGCTTCTTCTGGAGCTCAGAATACGGCTCAGGGAGGGGTAATCGGAGTCCAGCGTGCAGACTATCCTCGTAAATAGTTACAAAACCCATTGGGGGAGAGCAGGCCCTATCCTCGGGGCGAGGCTCTATTAATTCGGCGTCAACAGGAAAATTATATGTTTTGGCAAGCAATCTAATCCTAGTCTCATTTAAGGACGAAGGGTAATCAGCCACTTTCCCCTTCACACGCGGGGGTACTGTTAACGTTTCAACAGTAGGTACCATGGATCCTAATGAAAAAATGCTAAAAGCAACACTTCTACTCGAGCCGACTGACGGAGGCAATTCGATATCACTACTACTAGACTGAGAAGGGGAGGCCATACTTACTTGTTAAAAAGAAGGTAAATGCTCCGGCGGGTGATTTGAAACTGGGCGCAGAGGAACAACGGAGTGAACACCGGCGGTACAAGAACAGTAAATTGGGGGATTTTTGGGGAAGAAATAACTTTTCTGCGCAGTAACTTTTTTTCTCTTAACGACGGCGGATGTGAAATAATGTGATAGGGGAAGAAACGCTTCAACTTCTGTGAATATACCTTTGAATCCCGCCGTTGCATCTGACACACGTGTGAACGTGGGCCCGCCTTTCTCGGAATATGTACCGTTCCTCAACAAAATTCAAATAGACAATTACTTTTCCCGCTTTCTGCATCGGGTCTGGGCCGTGTAAATTGCCCTACCGACCCAATTTAACATGGTCGCTGGTACTCAGATCGCTCCTTCTGTTCCCCCTGCTACTTCAGCCCGACACGTAAGCTCGGTAATTCAGCTCGTACAGGTGATTTGCGCGATCAATCACCTCGAATAATTCGACCTCGTAGTCGGCGTCTACATGTCTTCTTTACTTTTTTGGGGGGGGATATGATAGTACCGGCCTCATCCTGGGCCCGACCTAAGGCTATTTAGGCCTATATATTAAAACTCGGCCCACGGAGTTCGGCCTAAACAAAGTCAACATCTGCCTTGAAGACCAAGTAACGAAGCCCTACTTTGGGAGAAGATAGAATTCTACTACGAACGGGAATCGGATATGCATGTATCAAGCAACTAGATATGTATAAGGAGTCCGATCTCTAGAAGGATTAGGACTTAACCCAAGGCTTATAAATAGATGCAAGATTAGAGGTGTAAAGGACATTCAATACTCATTGTACTCTCAAGTATAATAAAAGCTCTCTATATTCTCCCCCGTGGACGTAGATCACATCGATCGAACCACGTATATCTTTGTGTCATCGTGTTATTATTTATTTTAGCTACTTTCGCAAACCCTAGATCTATCAAAGTCATATATCCCACTAGAAAGGCTTGTAATCTATGTTGCATGGGTGCAAGGGGCGGGTGCGAGGGCGATACAATACGAGTACAAAAATACGGATTTTTAAATATTGCGATTCGTGAAGGATACGTCTGTTATATTTATATTTTATTTTATATGACCTATCAAATTAATAAAAAAATATTCATAAATTAAATGTTACATTGTAAATATAAGTAAAAATAAAAGTTTCGATTTATATAGTCAAATAATATGTGTAATTCTAGGGCACGAAATTGACAAAAATTGCAAAAGGACCCAAAAATAATAAAGTTGTTAAAAATAACCCCAAATGCACCCTAAACGCACCCGATTCGTGAGGTGGGCGCACCCGATTCGCAAATCTTGTTTTGTTTTTTGGTGGGATTCGCCAAGTGGCAAATCTGTGCGAATCCCACGCAAATCACACCCATACCATGCACGTATCCGATACTGCAATGTGCTATTTTTTGGAGAATCCATCATAGCTTGTAATGTATGCAGCAGCAATGGTGATCGCCACACTCATCACCTTAAAACAACCATAATCATATTTTTCCGCCATTTCTTAACTTTCACATGCCCTAATCTGTTGTATCTTGCGTTTACACTCTCCCCAGACGCTCAACTACATCCTCAAGGAGCAGCAACTTCTCTTCATCCTCGTCGGAATTTTGATCGGCTCGACGTGCTTTTTTCATTGTGTTCGACTGTTTGGAATTGGTCGAAACATCCTTCACATGTGATCTGACAGGAGAAGATATTAAAAAAAAGGAAAAATATTTCTAACAGCATCACCTACTTCAATACGTTAGCATGCTGCCAACCCCAAACGTCTCCTTCGGATTGTAATTGTAATAATGATGTTTACGTTGAATTATTTGTGCTTACTTTTCCCCTAAAAAATAAACTATAGAGCAAAAAAATAGATTGAAAATTAAGTGAGGTTCAGATAATTATACAGCTCTCTCAATCAAGAATTTTCTGAAGCAGAACTGGCATAAGCTGATTAAAGATCATCACAACTAGGGGTGTCAAAATTGGCCCGGCCCGGCCCGAAACCGGGCTGGGCTGCCAATTATCAGGCCCGCAGCATTTTCGGGCCGGGCCGGGCCACACAATGTTAGGCCCGACATTTTTTCGGGCCGGCCCGGCCCGACCCGAAATGGGTACAAGCCGCTGGGCCCGGGCCGGCCCGGCCCGGCCCGAACAAATTGCACTATAAATATATTTTCGGGCCGGGCTGGGCCGCACATTTTCAGGCCCGAAAAATTTCCCGGCCGGCCCGGCCCGACTCTCTCTTGCAATTTTTTTTGGGCCGGCCCGGCCCAATTATCCCAAAAAGCCCGACGGACTCGGGCCGGGCCGGGCCGGGCCGGCCCGGGAATTTGACAGCCCTATTCACAACCAATGATAAAAATTACAAAAAATTATACAGCAAAATTAGGGGATAGAGATAAAACTCTAAACTTGATAGACTGAGGCTCATATTAAGAAATTCAACCATAATTATCGTTTATACTTCATGGATTGAAAATCTCAGAAGCGCGGATAATGTTATATCATAGCCAACTAGAAATTCTCATTTCAATTATTAAGTATTATTCAAAAATTACTTTAACTTATATGACATACAACTAAACAAGACAACTTATACATGTAATACATTCTTCATTTACCACATAAATTTAATGAGTCAAAAAATAAAAAAGCACAAGTACAATCGATAAATTACGTTGTAAATTTCAAATCTATATATTTATATTAAAACAGAGTAGTAACAGTCAATTTCAATTCAATTTTTGAATAACAATTTTGTAAATAAATTTAAATTCAAAGATTAATATAGTTTTATTTTATAGTTTCATAATTATAATAATATCTATATATATATTAAAATAAAATAGTAGAATTGCAATTCAATTTTGTTAATTATATAAAATTAAATTTTTGAAAATAAATTTAGAAATATTTTATATATATATTTTTTTAAGTTTCAACGCACTAATAGTTAGAGGAGAAGTGTCAACTAAGATGCACTTGGTTGTCAATATTTCACAATATTAAATATGTATATTTTTATTTATCATTATTTTGATTCTTCTTGAATTACTTTTATTATTCTCTTCATATTTTTAACCTATTAATTCATTTTATCTTTAAAGAAAGTATTTTTGTTATTCAAATTTATGACATATATCTTATCCGTGCATTGCACAAAGCAACAATACCAGTATTCATAAAAAATAAATGAAGATTGAGATCCAACTCGTCAAAGTTAAACAATTTCAATGAGATATATACAAGAAAACTTAATAAAATAGAACACGAAATCTAAATTTGAAGAGCTACAAATACACCAACAGATTCAACAAGCTACAATTTCAGCAAATTGCATGAATTCTACTATCTTTTTCCTCCAAAATTCAACGAGCACCTTTGAAGTTGGGAAGCTAACATTAACAACAAATGGTTCGCTCAGCTAACAATCCAAATCTGTAACAAAACAAATAAACTGAAGTACAGATGAAAATATTAGACTACAAAATATGGAAAAAAAATTTAAATTATAAGTTGGAAGAATAATTAGAATCTAGTGCTGTTATTTAACTCCATTCACGTTGCAAAATCGAGAGAAGAAGCTGATGACAACACATGGATATTTGAGTTTTTCAGACACTCAACCCAAAGGTATTTAAATCCAGGGCAAAGAGTATAGTAAAACTCAATTGATAATCCCATCTCCAAAATTACATGAAAACATTGTTTAGAAAATACAATCACATAAACAACATATTACAATCTTGAAATAACAAAATACAAATGCCTCAGTAAGAAGGATTTAAATCATTAGCAATGTAGATCCACCAAGAGGTTCACCCTGCAAAAGCAAGGACTTAGCTTAACTACAGCTCATATACTATCCAACAACCATCACAGGCAATTAATTTTTTTACAAATCAAGAAAAATTTTAAAATATAATTATATCTCAGATATTTCCGGATTTTCATGGTAAGATGTAGCAACCTCAAGGGGTTCTCCCTGCGAACAGGGTCTCGAGATCACTGCACCTCAATAATGGAATTTTCATCATTGATATAAGCTACAGAAAAAAAAATAGATTGAAAATTAAGTGAGGTTCAGATAATTATACAGCTCTCTCAATCAAGAATTTTCTGAAGCAGAACTGGCATAAGCTGATTAAAGATCATCACAACCAATGACAAAAATTACAAAAAATTATACAGTCAAATTAGGGGATAGAGATAAAACTCTAAACTTGATAGACTGAGGCTCATATTAAGAAATTCAACCATAATTATCGTTTATACTTCATGGATTGAAAATCTCAGAAGCGCGGATAATGTTAAATCATAGCCACAATCAAAATTTTATAAAACAAAAACAAATATCATCTAAAATCAGAATATTTTGAGATATAGCGAACATTTTTAGAGGTACAACAATTGAAAAAGTGTAAACCCCCACGTGAAAGCCGCATTAAATCTTTGCCTCTATGACTAGCTCTTTTTCCATTGAAAGTTATCTGAAAACAAGCTAAAGGTGTGGTGAGGCAACAAAATAAGAAAACACACAAACACTCACACACAAACAGAGTGAAATTATAGGATGTAGCCGTTGTTTTGACACAGATAAGCCTTGAGAAAGGTACAGAGACAAATCTGCAACACTAAACGGCGTCGCTCTAGCACGAGCTTTGGGACTTCTTTCTTCATATGAAATTTTCGGAGGAGCCCGGGTAGCTACGTGCAAAAATTGAGGCTGCAGATACGAATAGTTTGATCTGAATCGCAAAAATTGAAAGGAAAAAACGAGAAATTTGGTAAATGAAACTGGGGAATTCTCAATTGGAGATCTAAGGTGAAAGAATTGTGTTTGATCTTGTTGTTGGGTGGTGTAGAAGAGTAACGAAGGCTATGGTTTTATAGAGAAACCCTAAACAACAATTGGGCCGGTGGAGATACAGAATCCGAAATATTAGTCGGGCCAGACCCGTTTGCCCGGTCAATGCGGCGGAAATGAAATTAGTAGGGTTAGGTGTTAGGGTTTGTCAATAATTGGGATTTTGTCATTGGAGAGATATAATTTTAAAAACTAAAATCATTTTCTAAAGTATATAATCTTTTTAATGATTATTATTTAAGGTATTTATAGATAAAGTTTAAAATTAAATTCACTATCGATAAAATTCATGGTGGAATTTCGGTTCGAGGCCTTAGGCAAAAAGAAAAAATGGCCCTTCATCGTTTTTATCTTCCATACTTGTGTGGCTGTATAAGTACAATATCAACTATACAGAAAACATCAATAACATCTGTAATAAACCAAAAGAAAAAAGGATAAAATAATTATTAAAATAATTTAGATCTTCTGAGAAGTAAAATCATCAATAATATATTCATTCAAAGCATTAATTTCTACATTCTCAATCATATTTTCGTTCATCGATGAACTAGAACTAGGTATGAGAAACTTATGAAGAGCCCCTCTTTGAATTTTAACTGCCTCCTCAATTCCTTTTCTATTATTTATTTTTTAACTTCCAGAAGTATATTGCCAAGGCAAACTTATTATGTCCTTAAATTATCACAAATTCAATCAATAATTAAATACATTAAAAAAATTATCATAACTTCAATCAATAACTCAATAAATTAAAGATTAATTGAAATAAAACACTAACCTTGTACTCCATGGACTTAAGATTAATCGCCTCACACAATATGTGTGTGTGCCACCACCCTCGCTCCTTTCTTTACCTTTTTCTATCTACAATTGCTCTCGGGGATGGATTCAAGATTTGATTATGGGATGGACTGAAAAATAAATTTGGCGCACTAAATTTTACATACATACCAAAATATTTCGATGTTTACATAAGTTGTGCCCTACTAAACTTTAATACATAAAATTCATCAATAACTGAGTCTATATGCTATTAGTTTATTTTCCTTTGTTTGTAGATTGTGTTTTTGTAGGATTTCTTTCCATAATGTTGGTGCTCCATCAAAAAATCTGAAATAACACATTTCATAAAATTGTACAATTGATTAAGAGCACCTAGCCGGTTAAGGAAAGGGGGAAAATAATGCTAAATTTAGCTTTAGTGTATTTATTTAGTTTTTTTAGGAAATAACTGACGTGAATGATTGGTTTGAGGCTTTGAGCAGATAATGTGTGTATTAAAGATCATATATAGTCGGATAGAGGAATGATATGCCGCTCACCTTCCGTGAGCACTTTTCGTAGGCACCGATCACCGTTCGTCCATATTAGCATCATTCTTTTTAATTTTTTTATTGATTTAGATTCTAATACCCTAAAAATTAATATTTGAATCATTAAATATACAAAATACATAAAAATCAAAGCTCTGTTTGTTCATTTTCCCTCTAACTTAAAAGAAATGAATACTAAGACAAATCGAGCTTTAATTTTATGTATGTTTGTATATTTAATGATTCAAATATTAATTTTTAGGGTTAGAATATAAATCAATAAACAAATTAAAAAGAATGATGTTAATATGGACGAACGGTGATCGGTGTCCACGGAAGGTGAGCGGCATATCATTCCTCTAGTCGGATATTATTTTTCATACTACATTTGTGATCGGACATTAATTATTGAAATAAAATAAAGAACGCACGACATTAAATTTAGCATATTTCTGGTTGAGCCTTTTTAAAATTTAAATCCACCTAAGTTTCGAAATGGAATAATTGACTTCTACTTTGTTATGATTATATACAAGGGTTAGTGCAAACATCTTCTCTCTACCACAACAACAGACACCTTTTCTTTTACTTTCTTTTTCGTTTTTCATTTTTTGGTTATCTAGAATAAGGAGGATCGTCATCCAAGGATTATATCTCTTTAATTGTAATGATTTTTCGTTGTATATTTCTTGTAATTTAATTGATGAATTCTTGTGATTATTGTTTGATGAATTATTCTATGCTTAGCTAATTCCTTGATTAGGGTTTAGTGATTCGAACCGTTTTCGATCCGTGCTTGTTCTTTGATTAATTCCTCGTTGATTGAATTAATCTTCATCATATTGAATAATTGATCACTATTCGATATTGTTAAGTAGATGAGATCGACAGATGAATCTACTGCTCGATTGTGGTTCTTTTAATATTAGATTGATCGGAAACGCATGTCTAATTATTAATCTTGATTGTGTAATTTAGTCTTTAGGGTTTAACGGATTTAAACGAAAGCTATTGATGTTAACCCTATGTTGAAGTTGATTACACGTATTGATTAATATAATTAATTTGTAACAAGCTTGGTGAGAAATAGAGAACACTACAAAAAAATGCAGAAATAACGACGGAGTTAACGACAGAAAATATTCCGTCACAAAACAACGACGGATTTCTGTCGGAATCAACTAACGATTACATGGCACACAGTCTTGGCGGATTATCTTCAAGTGTTGGAAACAACTCTCAGAACTCGACTACATTCACAGCGATGCAAGAGCAGATAGCAAAATTTTCAGCAGATCGGGATATGCATGTTGAGATGATGGCCCAACAAAATCAAATGATAGCCCAAATGGCGGCCCAGCTTAAAGCCACGCAGGACCGACTCTATGGTCTCGACCCGTCGGGAAGATAGAGTAGACCCGGCCTAGATATCTCTTCATATTGTTTCAAAACTTTTTTATCTTGATAACTTGGTTTAGACTATAACTTTGTTACATTGAGCTTTTTAATGAAATTCAACAATGAATTGTGGTTTCATTGAGATCCAATAATTGTTTATTAGATCTGTATTTTATATGGTTAGTAAGATATGAAATGAATTGGTGGTGCATGGGGAACAGAAAAAAATGAAAATCCACTGACCAATGCAACAAAACTAGCGACGGAATGGCGACGGTTTTTCCGTCGCCAATATAGTCAACGCGACAGTCAACCTAACGACGGAATATTTTTCGTCGTCACTAGCGATGGAATATTTGTCGCTAATTACATCGTTAACGGCGACGGAACCAAAATCTGTCGTTACTAACGACGGAAAAATCCGTCGCCGGTAGGGGTGTGCACGGGCCGAACCGAACCGAAAAAACCGGCCGAACCGATGGGTTTTGGTCGGTTCGGTTCGGTTTTTATGTTAGTCGATTTTCGGTTCGGTCCATCCATTTGCAAAAATTCGGTTTTCGGTTTCGGTCCCGGTTCCGCAAAATTTCATCGGCCGGGCACCGAACCGACCGAACATATATAATATATATAATATAATTATATAATAATATAAATATATATAGGAAAAAATAATATAATTATATAATAATATATATAATATAATTATATAATAATTATATAATAATATAAATATAAATATTTTGTTTTTTTTATAACTGTCGGTTTTTTCATATAACCGACCGAACCGACCGAATTTTTCGGTTCGGTTTCGGTTCGGTCCAAAGGGTGAAGTCGGTCGGTTTCGGTTTTGGATTTTTTGATCGGTTCGGTTTTCGGTTTATGAGATTTTGATCGGTCGGTCGGACCGACCGACCGATGCACACCCCTAGTCGCCGGCCACCGATGACGAAAATTGTGACGCATGCTTAACGACGGATATTTCGTCGTTATTTCCGTCATTATGAAATTCCATCGTTAAGTGCATTAGCGACGTGCCGTATCGCGTCGACAAATTTCCATAGTTATTCCGTCGTTAGATAATTTTCGCAACGAAATCCTAAGGTTTTGCGACGGATTTTTCCGTCGTTATTTCTGCGTTTTTTTGTAGTCGAAGAAGAATCTAATCCTTAATCCTTTCTATCTTATTGTTTTTCTTGTTATTTATTTGTTTATTTTATTATTACTGCTTTGATTAGTTTAGCACCCATCATCTTGAACTCTTGGTTCAAAATGTTTAAGATTGTCTTTCTTTTCTGTGTGAGTAATACAAGAAGCGTTTGCCCCTGCTTAGCCTTCTTTGAGAATACGACTTGGTTAGTTTGTCGCCCTACATTGACATCGTTCTCTTGCGAGTCAATTCGAAGGTATTTTGAGTTGAAACAATATATATTAAAAGAATTAATTTTTTGTCATATATATATATATATATATATATATATGTTTTTCACCACATATATAAGGTTTTCTAAATTCTCTAATTTTGTATGTATTTTTGTTACATTGAAAATCATGTTCGTTATTGTATCTCTTCAATCTTACAATTATTTGAAATTTGATTGGTTATTTTAATATATCTTGTGATTTTTAGTTTTGGTTGACGTAAATCATATAAATATTTGATAATTTATGCCTAATAACACTAATAGTCATAACTATGTTAAAAACTTGTGCACATTCTATAAAATTCTAGATATAAAATACTATTTTGCAACTATTAGAATAACAAAAGATGGAGAAAAATGAAAAAAAAAAATAGAAAGTAAAAAAGGTGCAAATGTGGATGGTTGAAAGAATAGTTTAGAATGAAAAATCTAAAGAGTTAATCACAATCACACGCACATCAACAATCAAATGATTAAGTGATAATAATTATATAAATAGGTTCAATGTCAATTGTCAAGTTTATATGATAAATTACAATGAAATAAAGATAGAGTTATAACTAAAAAAAATTGACAATTTGACATACAAAATAAGATCAAATGTATTATTAATTCTTTTGCCTCAAGTCCCATATTATGTCAATTCGGCCTTGTACTTGGATTAAGCTTTAGAGGAATGGTATGTTTTATTGTATGATTTGGTTTTAAATTAGTCATATTATAAATATTGTAATATCTTTTTGATGTAGTTAAATCCGCGTCTGAATCCACAACCAACATACGATTTTGGATCCATTTTTACATATGAACTCCTATCGAACATTATTTCAAATCCATCATGCTCATTTTACATAATATTTACTCCATTTTTCTGCAAACCAAACAAAGTAGAAAGAAGTATCATATTTCACAAAATAACAATCCTTAAGCACAAGACTTGTTTCAAACATGATTTTCCAATCTAAAATCGACATCGATGAACCTTAAGAATAGTGAAAAATCCATAAATCGACATCGATGAACCTTAAGAATATTGAAAAATCTATGTTTGTAAATGATAGAAAGAATTATAAAAAAAAAAATACTAGAATATATATGAATTAAGGATGTAAAACATATTATTATTATGAATTAATAATGTATAAATTACGAAATTAAAGATAAATCAAAATAGCGGATGGAGGGTGAGCCACGTGTGTGAACACGTATTTTCCTATTATTAATTGATGGCCCTACAATTTGACTCAATAAAATTAACAGCACAAAATTAAACTCTTATTGGTTTTGGTGTAGTTTGCAAACTATTGTAGATGAGCATGATTCACTCAACAATTATACGCACTTCGAATAGCGGTTGCGGATCGCCATCCATTCTTAGATGAAGAAAAATACGGAGATGAATCAAAAGATTTACATAAATAAATGCATTCTATATATATTTTTCAGTTCGAACGGCTCAACTATTTTTATTTAGGTTTATTGTAAAATTCATATGACTTTCAAATTACTACAACTTAGAATACCACTTTTCAATTTTTGCAATTCCAGTTCTCCTAATTCCTTTTCCGACAAGAGCCAGCTGCACATTCAATTGTATCAATCAACATGTCATTGTTTAGTCCTATAATTTCAAATTCAACACCATTTTTTAACAAGTTCACGATTTTTCACATCTTAGCACGGCATATTACATTAAAAATATTGAGTATTTCAATAATAAAATATTATAATACATTCTAAATCAATAACATATTTTAATACTATTTTATAATTTGGGTCTTAATGGAAAAAAATTGGGGATGTTAAAATTGAGAAGTGTTTCAAATTACAACAATTGAAAAGTCATATACAAATTACAAAACGATGTAAAAGTGATGTTGAATTTTATAATCAACCCTTTTTATTTTACACAAATTTATATGAGAGATCATGACCGAGTCAAAAATTTATGAGATAATTCAAACTCATCATTTGTCAAATTCATACCATATGCACATATACAATATATAATAGTTAATATATTGAGGTAATATAGTGAAATGGCATTAGCACTTACTAAAACACAATAGTTAGCACAAAGTTGAAAAAACACAAAAAATGCCATTTTTAAAACTTTTTGGATCCTTTTATCCTTACTTTTCACTAAACTCACATTTTTCTCTCTTCTCTTTCCTCCCACCCAAGTGAGATGCGCATTTAGTTTTTTCTCTCTCCTCTCTTCTTTATTCTCTTTTCTCTTTTCCACGTGAGAGGTTATATTTTCTCTCTCCTACCACTTTTTTCTCTCTCTCTTCTGTATTCTCTCTCATCCTCTTTCACCTCATGGTTTTTCCATTTTTTCTTCTTTCTTCTTTTTTCTTCTTCCCGTCGCGAACGCTCGCTCACATATCGGTCAATTTTTTTTATTTTGCTCTTGAGTGTTCGACAGATCCCGACGATGTTGGCGTAGTTTTTCCGGTGACGTTGATGTAATTTTTTTTCGGTGACAGTTTGCTAATATTTATTGTATTGATTGCGATGGAGTTAATTGCCTTGTTTTTGTAGTTTATTATCTTTCTTTCATGATCTATAGGATGAATAATTGAATTCATGATACATTTAGATCTAGTTTTTTCGTCTGAAATTTCTGGTTGGTGTAATATACAGTTGGTACGATAATACATTATTTTGTAACGCGTACCAACTGCGGCATACTCCGATATGAATATGTAATTTCTTACCTCTTATTGGTACGAATATGTATATTCGTACCACGTAGCTGGTACGAATATAAGCGTAGCTGATACGAATATATATTTTCGTACCGCGTACCAATCAACCAATTATGTCATACGCGGGTACGAATATATATTTTCGTACCGCGTACCAATTAACCAATTATGTCATATGCGGGTACGAATATATATTTTCGTACCGAGTACCAGTATAATATGGCGCTATATACGGGACGAATATGCATATTCGTACTGCTTATCTCGGTCAATTGCACCAATTGACCATACTACGATACGGATATGTAATTTCATACCTCTTGTAGGTACAAATATGTATATTCGTACTGCATACTTGTGCAAGACGGAGCTATACGTGGGTCCGAATATGTATATCCGTACCGCTTGTAGGTACAAATTAGGTTATTTCGTACCTAGATTAGCAATCTTCGTACCGCGTACCCTTGCAATACGGCACTATACGCGGGTACGAATATGTATATTTATATCGTTTGTAGGTACGAATTAGGTCATTTTGTAGCTGGATTATCAATATTGTCAAACTCGACTGTCTCGTACTTATTTAATGCAGCCGAGACCATCTTCTCTAGTTGTTGTCCATGGAGAAGAATAGAATAACAACATATATGAGGGTGAGATAAAAGAGTACATAAGAATGAAGATAACGTATGATTTTGTGGGCTATTTTACTTTGAATTGATTTTGAATATTTACACTCGAACTTGGTACGAATATGATATATTGATCATTTATACCAGTTGTACAAATTATTGGTAATAAGTTGACACATTGCATATCTAAATTAGACAAATTGCAAAATATAAACAATTTGGGCAAATCGATAAATTAAAGCATATGTACCAATAATACTATATTATAACAAATTGTTTACAAACCAAAAATTGTAGCAAATTATACAATCACTAATATCTAATCCAACTCAATCTGTACTGTGAGTGTTCTTTCATCTGTGTTGAAAGAATAGGATGCTGCTCTCAGCCAAAATATTAATTTTTTGAGTTCTTGTAGGACATCATGACCGATTTCTTGAATTCTTTCGTACCTCTTGTAGGTCCATTGTACCTTGAAAAAAAAAGACAAAAAATAGTTAGGATATGATACTAATATAAATCATTCATACCAACATATCTGGTACGACTGGTACAAACACACAATATTCGTACTAACGTACCAACAGTTAGGCGCCACGATGTGATGGTACTCTATTAAGAACTCACTATATTCGTACTAGAGTGCCAGATTCTGCATGGTACGCTATGATGATCTAATCATTTTCGTCTGGACGTACCAAGTTTGCGCGGTACTCTGGTACGAATATTGTATTTTCGTATTAGCGTACCAAGCCTTAACATGGTACGAATATGGTATTACGTACTAGCGTACCAAACCCTAACATGGTACTCTGGTACGAATATGATATTTTCGTACCAGCTTACCACAACCTAACGTAATACTCTGGCATGAATATGATGTCTTTGTACCGGCGTACCACGCCCTTAACGTGGCTGCGACATAGAAAATAAAATAAAAAAGAGAAAGATGAACACACTAATTCGTACTAATGTACAATGATAGTGTGCTACCAACTGCCAATTCGTATCGGAGTACCACGTTGGGGTGTGGTATGCCATACGAATACACTATATTCGTACCAAAGAACTATGTTAGGGCGTGGTACGCTAGTACGAAAATAAGTTAATCATACCGAAGTTTTCGTGGTACTCCGGTACGAATATGATATCTTCGTACCGGCTACCACGTCATAACGTGGTCACGAATTCAAAGATTCGGTACATGGGTACGAATATCATGTTTTCGTACTTGCATACCACGCCCTAACCTGGTACTCTGGTACGAATATGGTATTTTCGCACCAGCATATCATATCCTAACGTGGTACTCCGGTACGAATAAACTATGTTTGTTCCAACTTACCAATACATGGCAAGGTGGTACGAATACATCCAAACATACCAACAATCAAGCACGAAACTCCCAAAATTACACAGAAATACAACCAAATCAACAATATATAATCAAATCACCCAGGAATCAAGCATGAAAATAACTAAATTACCCAAAAATGAACTATGCAAACATCCAAAGCACCTATGAATCAAACACGAAAATAATCAAAGCACAAAATCAAAAAAATCGTACCAATGCATGGTACGCCGGTACGAATAAACTATTTTTGTTCGAACAAGCCAATAATGGGTTGCGCTCTACTGGTACGAATTCACTCATTTCGTATCAACGGGTTTGACAGCAAACAACAACGTCCTGCAAAAAATACGAACGAACTAGGAATCATAAAAAATACGCCTAAATCACCAAGAAATCAACCCAAATACACAAATAATGACCAGATTCTATAAGAAAAATATATAAATCATCAAAATAAGTGCAAAAAAAAATTCATAAATTAACAAAAATTCAAAAAAAAAACAATTAATCACGATTTCAGATCTGTTTCATCTCGAGCATAAAGATGCCATGGATTCCGACGAGAAGATTGCGAACGACACTGTGGTTTGTACAGGGGGCGGCGGCGATGATTTTCAGCAAAACCTAGAATTTTCTAGAGAGAGAAATCGAGAGAGAAAGAGATCTAAAGTTTCTGGTAGCGATTGCGGTGCTACAACTGTTGGTGAGCGGTGGAGCTTCAAAGTGGCGTGGGGCGGCAGGGCGGGCTGAGTTTTGGAGGAGAATGGGGAGGAGAAATGTGAGTGGTCATGTGAGAGAGAAGAAGTGGAGAGAGAATTTTGCAGAGAAAGAAAAAGTAATTTTTTGAAATGAAAAATTGGGTAAAAAGTGATTTTGACCTTTCACATGTAGTAAGGGTATAATGGTCCGAAAATTCTCAAAAATGACATATTTTGTGTTTTTTCAATTTTGTGACAACTATTGTGTTTTTAGAAGGGATAATGCCATATCATGAGTTGCCTCTAATATATTTGTCGATTTAACATGAACTAACGAGACGGTTCAAATATACTTAAAAAGAAGGATTTTTACTAATTTTAATTAATATTAACTTTATTTAGATTTTTATCGAGTAGTTTAGCATAAACCAACGAGACAGTTCAAAAAACATAGAAAGAATGATTTTTACTAATTTTAATTAATTTTACTTGGATTGTTCATATTTTTATCGAATATTACTCAACGGATTTGAGGCGTGTATGTACAATAAAGTCACTATTTTAACTGAGATTAGAACGAACATGTAGAAAAATTCTAAACTAATTTAGATTTTAAAAAAAATACATAATGAATGAGTATACCCGATCCATTACTGTTCTCTCTCTCTCTCTCGTGTTTCTCCCGTTGCTTTGGTGCCTCCGGAGGTGGCTGTAGAGGCGGCAGATGGTGATGGAAGTGACGGCAGGTGGTGGCTAGGGTAAGGGTGTGAGAAACCCTTGTTTTTCTCTTCCTCTCTCACGACCTCTTTCTCGTCCAGCCACCGTCCTCTCTCTTGTGTGGATCAGTCGCGCTCCCTTGGTGTGTCAGGCGGCGGCCGCCGGCGGCAGATGGCGGCGGAGCAATGGTCGGCTAGGGTTTGGAGAGAGAAACCCTAGTTTATTTTTTTGAGGAAAAAGAAGGATGAATGGTGGAGTGGGGTGTGTAGCTTGAGTTATAAGTGGGAGATGAGGAGGTTGAGTGAAGAACGGTAGTTTGCAGAGATAATAATTATCTCTGTTGTGTTTTCATTGGGGATGGGTTTCTCTTTATCTGTTGTATTATTATTAGGGGAGAGAAAGACAGATATAATTGCTCTCCCCCTCTCTCTTCCCTTCTTTCTTATTTATTTTTATCAGATATAATATATCGCAGTATTATTTTAGTCCGGTACAACTTTATCGGTTAATTTTCAATTACTCGATCTTACCGATCACATAATTATTTAATATAATTATCTATCATAACTATATCGCATCTACGATTGTTAATTCCATATAGCACAACATCACGTAATTAATTTCACATAGTCGAGCCCGTTTATCTGGCTCTATAATCACATAGCTAATTAATATAAATTAATTAATAACATCGATTTATCATTACTTAAAAAGAATAATGTAACATATAAGATGTCATGCAGCAGATAATAATGCTATGCTCGTGCTCGTTTTAAAATATAAAAAAAAGAAATTTATATTTTAACATTCATTGATTTTATTCTGGGAATAGAATCTCTCTTGAATCTTTATAAATAAGGTTTTCATCTTTTCTTCAAATGAAATAATTTTATTCTTTTAAATCGTCCGGGAATAAGGACCTATCTAACTTAATTCAAAAAGTTTTAATTTATTCGGATTTTTCTAGCCCTGATTTTCCAGGATGCTACAAAGAATGTACAAAATAATGATTTATAAGAATGCATTCCGAAATTATTATTATTTTAATATGCATAATGGAAGAAATTAATTAAATAGAGGGAAAAAGATAAATATGAGATGTGATTAATAGATAAACATGTGATATTTCAAGAATATGAAATTAATAAAATTTTAATTAATAAAAATAAAAATTAGAATATATATGAATTAAAATTAGACAAATTATCAGAATAAAGGAAAATTTGAACGGGGGAATGTGGAGGGGCACCTCTATTTATTCCGGGTTGGATTCTCATGAGATAATCGATCCAAGTCGTTAGTTAATATAGTTGTGTTGATAGACTTGAGATCATGGCAGAAGATGACACAATTGTATTCACCGGATAAAATATACATGCATGTAGAGAGAAGAAAGGTGAGTTAAATATTACTATAAAAAAGAATTATACAAAATAATCATGATTTTTTTGCATTTAATTTAAAATTTTGAAAATGGAATATGCGGTATGCCCATAATTTTGTCGCTGTATTGCTCTCACCAATCATCAATCTAGTCGTACCCTCTCCAATTCAAACCCCTTCTCTCCCAGCGCGATACGAAACCGAATCTACATGAGCTTCCAATTCCGCCGATCGAAATCAACCAAAATCCAAATCGGAATCAGCTGAAAACGAATTGATGCTGCTGAAAATCGTTAATCCAGGTTATTATCATCTCATAAATTGGCTTACGGACGGCGGTTATTCGACGCCTATATGGGCAGTTTTGATCGCCGGATCGTTCGTCGTCGTCACTCTCACCCTCTCCGTATACCTTCTGTTCGAGCATTTGTCCGCCTACAAGAATCCCGAGGTCCAATTCACGCCTTTCCTGATTAACTTTCTTTTGTTGAAATTTCTTATCTTATGATATTTTGATGATGTGCAGGAGCAAAAGTTCCTCATAGGAGTGATACTGATGGTGCCATGCTATGGTGTTGAATCAGTAAGCTTTTATGTGTTCCGTCTTTCTTTTTGCTTGAGCTGTATTGGAAAGATAGTTATGATTGATCATGAATTGCTTTGTGGATTTTGTTTGACAAGTGGAAGTTTAGTAGCTTGGAATATGTTTCTTTTTAATTGAGTTTGTATTTAGCAATATTTGTTGTTGAGGCGAAAGATAAGCGTGTTTATCACGAATTCGTGTTGAGACTAAAAGTGCCAACTCTATGGCTTTAAGAAGTTACGGTATCCATATTATGGTTGCTATATAAATTAGCTAAGATTACTAAATGATTCACTTATCCTAGCACTATGTTGAAAGTACCTATGATGTATCGGTAATTATGTCAATAATAGTATTGGGAATGTATCCACCGTGGAGTCAAAATGTGCGTGTATGTAGCACCATCCAGTTTCTGGTTTTGGAGTTGTTGTGCAGTGGCCTGCAACTTGATGGCTTCATTACCCATTGTTATTACATCTCTGAAGTGGAAGTAATATGGGAGCCTAGGGTCCTTTATTGCTTTGCAGCACTAAAGTTACTCTGTGAACTTCTTAAAATCCATCTATAAACTTATAAGCCGTGCAATTAATTGGCTTAGGCAAGCCCACAGTATGTTTTTTTAGCAATTCCAATATTCTGTAGATCTCCATAATGACTGTCATGCTATGCGTATAATTTTCAACTTGTGAAGGTTTTCAACTTGTTCTAATGCTGATTCTATTAATTTGCTTTTCGTAAACCAATATTTTTTCATGGGATTACTTCTCACTAGTGAAGTCAGGTATTAGTGACTGGTGATATGAATTCTTTTATTTAATATTTCTATTATAAAGTACAATTACATGACTAATACCTTGAATTGCTTCAAATTAGAAACCTGCTTGGCTTCATTATGTACATATACTTTTGTGGTGAAGGTTTCTTATGTTTTCTGTTTGCAGTTTGTCTCAATGATACACCCAGCAATTAGTGTTGATGTCGGGATCCTTCGTGATTGCTACGAGTCATTTGCCATGTATTGCTTTGGGAGGTATCTAGTTGCCTGTTTAGGTATAATCATCGAGCTTCCTTCTTCATGTTGGAGTTCTATAATTAGAGTCTATTAGTGCACTCTATTTCTTTTCTTATATAAGTTAGCACTTAGCAAATCAATCAAGGTTTCTGAAGAACTTGTACAACATTATGCTTATTAACTTTGTCCCCGGTCATCAAATTTCTTGTTAAACTAGAGTAACTAACTAATTTTCCGGAACAATTGCTCTTATTTTTCACATGGTGAATTAGGTGGAGAAGATAGGACAATTGAATTTATGAGGAGGGAAGGACGTACAGGTATGAAAGCACCCCTATTAGATCATCATGGTCATGAAAGGGGAATTGTAAAGCATCCTTTTCCAATGAATTATATCTTGAAGCCTTGGAAACTTGGTCAGTGGGTCTATCAGGTTATCAAGTTTGGGATTGTTCAGTATGTAAGTTCCATCTTCGTGGAAAATCTTTCAGTATGTTCTGTTGTCAACTATTTTTACTCTATTATTTTGCCATGCATGACAAATTTGATAAATTTTCATGGCAGATGATAATCAAATTATTTACAGCTGTTTCAGCAGTAATTCTCGAAGCTTTTGATGTGTATTGTGAAGGAGACTTCAAATGGAACTGTGGGTATGTTACATCCTATGAATAGTCCTAATTGACTTGATATTAGAACTTGTTATGGATTAGCTGTAATTCAATTGTGATACACATGTAGCGGAGATTTCAAACAGAAAGGTGGGAAGCCTGAAAATATTTGGAATGAAGTTGACAATCATGTTTGTCTTAGATATGCTCTCGGGGAAATAAATAGTCAAATGATAGAAAGCTAGAGTGAAGAGCCCATGCTACCTTTTGATGCACCACCCACAGAATACTTACTTGCTGATGTAACTTGTTTTGATCAATTTGTACTTCAACTTGTGTCCTATTTAATGAAAAAAATTCCCTTTATTTTATAACCTGCACACACAATATGCTGCTTCAGTTAATCTCGATTCGTTTGAATTTTCTTGTTGTAAGAGTTACTCAAAGTGAAACTTTTACTGCTGGTTGAGTAGCTTAAATTGATGGATGATAATCTTGATTGCTCTGACAATTTCTCTCTTCTTTGTTTTGTAGGTACCCATACTTGGCTGTGATTTTAAATTTCAGTCAGTCATGGGCTTTGTATTGCTTAGTTCATTTTTATGCCATCACAAAAAATGAATTGGCGCACATTAAACCACTATACAAGTTTTTGACATTCAAGTCAATTGTGTTCTTAACTTGGTGGCAAGGTGTTGCAATAGCTCTTATTTATGCTGTTGGCTTAGTTAAAAGCCCGCTAGCTGAGTCACTGCAATTTAAATCAAGTGTTCAGGACTTCATCATCTGTATT
The DNA here is from genome assembly GCA_031470985.1 of Agastache rugosa. Taxonomy (NCBI): domain Eukaryota; kingdom Viridiplantae; phylum Streptophyta; class Magnoliopsida; order Lamiales; family Lamiaceae; genus Agastache; species Agastache rugosa. The sequence goes on from CM062607.1 coordinate 23,129,035, forward strand.
GAGGTAATTGTTTTAAGTTGCATTTTTCTGATTGTTGCTCTTCACGGATCTTTGTTATTTTTTTTTTAATTTCTATATAAAAAGCAGTTTATGTGCATGCTTGATCTTTGCGATGTTATTTTACCATGTCTTTCATATGTGGAAGTGGGTGGAGTTTGTTTTATTGTTCTCTTCATGCAAATCTGCAACTACAGCTTCTTGGTAGGATCATACTTTGGGCGTAACCACAGCTGAACTTACTCTATGCTCTTTTAACCCAGTCCTGTTGGAATCTCTGTGGGATTAACACTTTCATAGTTTCATTAGTTACAGAGTCAAACAGTGATAACTTATCTGAGGGTGGATAATTGAAAGACCAAATGACGGGGCCATAGTCCAATTCTTTTTTTAAACTGTGGAACATTATCTACAGTATACAGGCTAAGGTCCTAAATAAGTAGAGGAAAATTAAGTGGATTAGCTTATTTTGGGTGGTTGCTAGTTCAAATTCGTTATATTTTGGAATTTGGAACAGAAAGCTGGCAGTTTTGTGCAAAAGTTGGTCTCATAATGGGTTTGGGGAAAAGATGCAAGGTTGAAAACCCATTAAAGTTAATTTTCAGAATGGCGTCTAAGAAGTTGGTATGACATCAGAGAGAACAACTGATGTTCCACTTAATGAAAATGAATTGTTTAGAATCGTGAGCTGATCTTGATCTTGTAATTAAGCCGTCTTTTACATTAAAAAGTTTGACAGCAAAACAAAATCTTGATGGGGCTTCTATTGTAATTACCGACTTCTAGATTTAGATTGATATAAGTGGTTCAGCAGTTGCTTTCTTCTTGTATTTAAGTTTTGCATGTTCTGTATAATGTTAAATATTTATGTTATAAAAGCTTGTGTATCCATCCAGGACAGATGGGTGTTGCTTCTGTGGTTCACCTTTATGTTTTCCCGGCAACGCCTTATGAGTTAATGGGAGATCGCTTTTCTGGAAGTGTTGCAGTCCTCGGAGATTATGCATCCGTGGACTGTCCGCTCGATCCTGATGAAGTTAGGGATAGTGAACGTCCCACAAAGTTGCGTCTTCCTCAACCCGACTATGAAGCTAGGAGTGGAATGACGATCAGAGAGAGTGTTAAGGATGTTTTTCTCGGTGGCGGTGAATATGTAAGTTCTTCCCTCTTTATGTTACATAAAACTCTTATGCAATCTTGAATTTATTTCTAATTTTACTTGGTTAATCCTCTCCTTAGATGTCAACTCCTTTCAAAAGGGTAGATCGATTGTGACACAATTTTTTCTAGTTGTACATATGATTCTAAGCATTTCCTTTATGTTTCAACATTTTGCCCACTAATTGCTTTAGAAGAAAACTTTCACTCTTATTGTTTACCTGTGACATTTTTGGTGTTCATTTTCATTTGATAATCTGTTTTTTGTAGTTAATTTGCATTTTTCTCCAATGAATTTTAATGAAATATTTGAAGACCGATCGAATAAGGGGCTTGATTTATCATACACCTGGGATGAATGGACCAAATTGCCATTCAGTCAATTTTTGTTGTGAATAAGGGAACAATTTATATGTTTATAAGATGGTGGGTATTTTTTGTCTTACTAGCCGAGGCGTGTATATATTATTTTGCCTCTCGAAAAAAAACCCAATTTGGCAGTTTCTCTATACTTTGCTATGCAGATTGTGAATGATGTGAAGTTCACTGTCACCCAAGCAGTAGAACCAGTAGAGAAGGGAATCACTAAGTTCAACCAAAAGCTGCATAAGATCTCTCAGAATATAAAGAAGGAAAGGAGAACCAAGGACGACAGTTGTATTGCCTCTTCGTTGTCGAACCCAGTGATCCGGGGAATCGATGATCCCCTCTTAAACGGGAGCTTCAGCGACAGTAGTAGTTCAAAGAGGAAGAAGCACCGTCGTAAATCTGGCTATACCAGTGCAGAAAGTGGTAACGAAAGCACCATTGACACGGCGTTTGGTGGTTACCAGATTCAAGGCCGTCGATGGCTAGTCAAAGATTAGTCGAGACCGAGACGATTGATTTTCCGGTGAGTAGACGATGTACCGTCACCACCACGGTGGTTCCGGTGGCTGAGACTATGGGTTCTGTATCTGGTGCTTGATGATCAGAGGAAGGGATTCGAGATTGTTGATGTTGAAAATGATTTTAAGTTGAAATTAATGTATAGATTAAAGGGGAAAAAAAAAAAACTCTATTTGTCATGACTCTAATCATGATAATTCTTGGTACAGAAACCGTTGTTTCATGAAGAAGATTTTGATATCTTTGTACAATAAGTAGAAATAATTATCGGTGAAGTAATAGGATTTTATTTCTCGAGGAAATTCCTTTTCTACTTGTAAATTTGATCGTATCACGCCACATAAAATCTGTATTCTAATCAACTCAAAAGGATTTGCAAGTTATATACTTTTCATACCTTAAAAAGTTTCTCATACATTCCTTGAGATCCTCAAAAAGTGAGAATTTTGTGTGATGTCGTTTTACACTACAAAATTTATCTCTACTCGTATTTAGATTTAATTACATATTTAGTGATATATTTATGAATTTACTTGATTGTATTTGGATTCGAATATAGATACAATAAGATGTATCTTGACTCATTAGACGTGTCTTGATTCTTTAGATGATTTAATATAAGACTCTTATGCCCTTATAGACTTGGGTGTTGCCCCATAATCTGCCATGATATGTTTGCTGCTGAATTCAATTCCGGTATAAATTATATATAAAGGTTTCAATTTATTTTTCAAATTATAAATTCTATATATATGTGAATAATCTGCCATGATATGTTTGCTGCTGAATTCAATTCCGGTATAAATTATATATAAAGGTTTCAATTTATTTTCAAATTATAAATTCTATTTATATGTATAGGAAATCAAGCATGGGATGAAATGGAAAATATAGTTCACACTATCTCGAGAATCTTGAAGTATATCTCTCACTAATAAGCATTTGCCTCTGTAGATATTTAATTATTTCCATTTCTGATGAATTACGAAATTTGAATTTTCTAAAATAGTAATACTATTATAATATATAGAGTGTGATGCAGTTCAATGTATTTGATATCATGAATCTTATAAATGTAAATTAATGTTACAACATAAACATAATAAATAAGGTAACAACATCATAATCAGATGATATATATAATTCATATAATTATAGTATATCTCAATGATTATTAAAAAGGGAAATGATTTTTTGACATAATGTCTTAGACATAATGGGTTTATTTTGCCCATATATTTTAAAAACCGGTTTTCCCAAAACCGGTTCCTTCATTTCCGGTTCTCTAGTTTACACATTTCTCTAATTTACCCTTATGTAATTTTGGAAAGTTTTAATTATCATCATAATCTTAATTAGGTAAATATTATTTGATCCCTTAAAATTAGGTAACTAAATAAAAAATCGAAATATACATAATCTTTCAAAAAAATCGAAATATACATATAATCTTTAAAAAATCGATATATACATAATCTTGTTTCCTTTTTTTTTTTTCTACAATTTACTTAATTTTTCCAGTTACTTAATTTTTCTAGTAAATGATTTATCATTTTTCATATTCTTTATCTTCTTTCCTCCTTATGTTTATCTATATTTTTTTGATTGTTTTAAACGAAAAAAAATTATAATTCAATATAATACACTATATTCTTTTTGTAAATGATACTATAAAGCCAATATATTTAATTAGCCTATACGTATATTTTATTGAATAATATTGTGCTTTAATATGATTAATCTTGGAAAAAAATATTTCGAGATTGTAGGAATTTAATATGGAAATTATTCTATAATATATTATTTAAAAATCTTTGTGATTTCAAATCTTAGGATAATAAACATGAAATTTATATTGTTTAGATATATATGACAGTGGATCATTTAAATATGGTATCATATACATAATAAACATTTTTAAAATAATAAAAATAACATAATAAATTAAAAAAAACAAAATTTATATTGTTTAGATATATATGACAGTGGATCATTTAAATATGGTATCATATACATAATAAACATTTTTAAAATAATAAAAATAACATAATAAATTAAAAAAAAACAAAATTTATATGAAATTTTATTATATTGTTACTAAAATTGGAAAAAAATAACATAATAAATTTTAAAAATAGAAATTTATATGAAATTTTAATATATTGTTACTAACTAGGATCGAACTCAAGACATCATATCATAATATAGGGTACTTTGCCACTAAGGTAAGTGAAAGCCCGCGAAATATGTTGACAAGTAAATGTACTTAAATATATTTCTGAGTGACGATATAATTAAAAAATTATAAAGGCATACTAATAGATTAAATTCACTTAGAATATAGTTACAGATATGATGTTTAATTAGGTTTACACACGGCCTCTCATAATCAATAATTTATTGATTTAATTTTCAAATTATACAATTCATGGAAATACTGTTTGTGTATATATGTAATAAATAAAATAAATCGACTGAAGAAAGATTTATTACTAACTTTATTTTTATATGTTTTTTTGAGATAACTTTATTTTTATATTATTATATAATCGCTCCCATAATCCTTAAATATGTTGACAAGTAATTGTACTTAAATATAGGATTGAGTGACGATATTATTAAAAATTTATAAAAGTAAACTAACAGATAAAATTCACTTAGCTAGAAAAAACAATTCCTTTTAAATTTAAATAATATATTAAATTCACTTATTTTATATTGAAGTGGTGAAAATTTGATGTAGTATATGATCAATTAACTCATCAGAATGTTAATCGGTGAAAATTTGATCATTTCACTAACAATATAGTTTATCAGTGAAAAGTTGCTCTAGTATAAGTTCAATTCATTTCTAATATAGTAGTTAGTTAATCGGTGAGAATTTGATGGATCAACTAATAATATTGTTAATCAATGAGAATTTGATTTGATGTAGTATATGATCAATTAACTCATCAGAATGTTAATCGGTGAAAATTTGATCATTTCACTAACAATGTAGTTTATCAGTGAAAAGTTGCTCTAGTATAAGCTCAATTCATTTCTAATATAGTAGTTAGTTAATCAGTGAGAATTTGATGGATCAACTAATAATATTGTTAATCAATGAGAATTTGATTTGATGTAGTATATGATCAATTAACTTATCAGAAGGTTAATCGATGATAATTTAAATGGTTAGAAGTTGATAAAGATAGTATTAAGATAGTATTAACTTTATTATAAACAAATTAAACTAATATATTATAAATAAACAATTTAAAAAAAATAAAATAATTATAAAGTATTGATATGAATAATCGGTTACCGTTTCATATATAATTTTTTCAATTTACTTATAATAAAGTTAATCGGTAGAGACGGGGGCCAGGGCGCCATATTTTGTGCCGTGCATGGGTATGAGGCTCCATGTGTCGTGTTGGAGATGGGGGCCGGGGCGCCGTGCGTGGTGGCGTGCACGGGGATGGGGCGTTATGTGCCTTGGCGTGTACGGGGTCGGGGCGTGCACGGGGTCAAGACGTGCACGGGGCCGGGGCACCGTGCGTGGTGGCATGCACGGGGATGGGGCACCATGTGTCGTGTTGGAGATAGGGGACGGGGGTGCCGTGTGTGGTGGCGTGCACGGGGATGGGGCGTTGTGTGCCTTGGCGTACACGGGGTCGGGGCGTGCACGGGGTCGAGGCGTGCACGAGGTCGAGACGCCTTGTGTCGTGATTGCATCAAGATTAATATTTTTTTTTATCATTTGTTAGTTTTTAGTGTGTAATTTTTTTCTTTTGATTTTTTTATTAAAGAATATCAATCTTTTTAAGTTATTTCATTGTAGTTGATTTCCTATTTTTTTTATTTTTTATTGTTTAGATATAAATTAAGTAATTAATTTGAATAATACATAAAAAATCGAAATTGCATCAAGATTCATATTTTTTTTTATCATTTGTTAGTTTTTAGTGTGTAATTTTTTTCTGTGGATTTTTTCATACTTTCTTTCAATTTTTTAATAAAGAATATCAATTCTAGTTTTTTTATCGATTTTTTCATACTTTCTTTCGATTTTTTAATAAAAAATATCAATTCTAGTTTTTTTTATCGAATTTTTTAATTAAGAATATCGATTGGTTTCCTATTTTTTTTATTTTTGATTGTTTAGATATAAAATAAGTAATTAATTCGAATAATACATAAAAAATCGAAATTGCATCAAGATTAATATTTTTTTATCATTTGTTAGTTTTTAGTGTGTAATTTTTTCCTGTCGATTTTTTCATACTTACTTTCGATTTTTTAATAAAGAATATCAATTCTAGTTTTTTTATCGATTTTTTCATACTTTCTTTCTATTTTTTGATAAAAATATCAATTCTAGTTTTTTTTATCAATTCTAGTTTTTTTATCATATTTTTTAATAAAGAATATCGATTGGTTTCCTATTTTTTATTTTTTATTTTATTAATTCGAATAACAAATAAAAAAATTTCGAAATTCAATCAAGATATGATTTGATTTTATGAAATAATTATGGATATGCTTGAAATTAATTATAGAATATATAGATATGATTTGATTTTCCAAATTTGAAATCAATCATTGTAATATATCCCTTAATTAGTGCTAAGGATAATGGAGTAATTGCAAAAATCCTATTAATTGAATTAAAAATTCGAAAATTACACATTTACAAATATACCCCCATTATGTCTAAGACATTATGTCCCATTATCACTACCCTATTAAAAAAAAACATAAAATATATTGTTTGCATTTCCTTTCATATCATCCAAAGACGATGTGTCAAGTCAATATATATAAGATTTTTTCAAAGTAGGACATTCAAGGACATTTACCAATTTTACACTATATAAAAATTTAAATATTATTTTTATAGTACATACTATATATGAACTATAGTATCATATTCTCTATATATAATTATCTCTATACTTGACGAGAATTGAAAAAATTGAAACTCCTTCAATTTGCCAGTTGCCATAAAATTAGTAGCTTTAAACTTAAATATTACACCAAATGAAATGTTAATAGAGTAAAAGCCAAAACCTTTAATATAACTACTTCCCTCAAATCAAGATTGACTCGTGGCAAATCCCCATTTAACCCCAGATTAAATCCCACTTAAGTATACCTATTCTAAAATAAAACAAAATAAAATTAAAACCCCCACTCAAATATGCCGGCTAAGCTACACAATAATCCTCAAACAACACTCTTCCCCCCACATATACATACAAATTCAATATATATATACTTATACATCATATTTATACATATTAAAAAGTTTCATTGGTTGTGTCATATGTACTCCTAAGTCCAAATTGTCTCCATCACTAACTATCCCCTTATCTTAAAACGATCAGTCAAAACAATTGTAAATCCCCAAAAGTACCCCTCGAAGCAACCTAAACTCCAAATTACATGCATCAAGTATATTCCCTAAATATCATATATACATGAAATCCAAAATTTTATATCATAAATAATAAATGATAAACATTACAAACCACTATAAGGGGTTGAAAAATTTAATCCCATTCTTTGTTACCTCCTATAGCCAAAATTATTTGAATTTTCAAATTCAAAAAAATCAAAAAAATAGTTACCATTTTCCATGCAAGGGCATTTAAGTCATTGCACAGATCCTCAACTATAAACTCGCCGGCCTCCGTATCTATTTTGCCGCCACTTTTCTAGCAACATTTTGTTTTACCCTCATCCATATTTCTCCCAACAAATCAACAACAAAAACTCCTCTACCAAACTTTCAAAAAACCTCACTCTCACCCTCACTGCGTGTTCTCTGCGCATTCCCGATGCAAGGTAACGGCGGCGTCACCGCAGCCTCCCACCACCGGAAGCCGAAATCGAGAGAAGTCAGCCCAAGATTCCTCTCGCCTGCATCAAGCACAGCTTCTTCATCAACAGATTACGGAAGCCATGAATCTCCAAACAGTATTCTCTCTCCTATAAAGCAGAAGCCCAGATCGTCCACCGATTCGAGAAAGTCCAAAACCCTCAAGAATTCGGGCTTTCTTCGCGGGCTTTGGCCCTCGTCGGCCGTACTGTCGTCGAAGTCGAAGAAGCCCGACACGCTCGGCGATTTCATCGGCAACGAGCGGCGCGAGGAATTAGAAGAGCGGAAAATCAAAGGCAAAAGTGATCTGAATCTTTCGATTCTCAACCGGCAGCGGAGCTGCACCGAATTCAGCAGATTTAAGAATGATCGAAATATTTCTTCCAAAGAAAATCGCAATCCTATTTTCGGAGGATCGATGCGATATACCGGGAAATTCAAATTTCCCGGAAAATCGAAGGATTCGAATTTGTTGGACGAGGATGAAAATATATTGCCCGGTAGATTTTCCATTGATGAGGTTGCAGTGAGAAAAAACTCGTTTTCTAAACGGCTATCAGAGCCCGAAACGCAAGATTCGGGCTCTGAGTACAGCGACGGCGGCCCAATTTTCGATTTTCCGGCGTCGTACATGGCGCCGACCGTCAGTTCGAGAAAACACCGAATCGACGTGCCTTCAAGATACATGCAAGATTTATCGTCGCGGTCGCGGCGGTGGAGCGGCGAGTCATCGGAGAATAATAGTAGTAATAATTCTCCGAATCTTTTCAATTTGAAGAAGAAGGGTAGTGGAGATTGGGCCTGGTCCCCGGCCCGAACGGGCTCTCCGAGAGCTCCGTTAGGCGAAAATAAGGGGAAGATGACGGCGATGATGAATTCGAAGCCCCCGACGAGTCCTTCAAGGGGGAGAGGAGTGGGGAATATTTTGAGTTTAGGGATTGAATTGCTCAAGGGGAAGAAATCTTCTTCGAGTTCGTCGGCGATGTCACCGCTCGGGCCGGGCTCGGTTGAGAATGTTCATCAGTTGAGGTTGATGCATAATAGGTTGGCGCAGTGGAGGTTTAGCAATGCAAGAGCTGAGGCTGCTAATGAGAATGTTGTCAAACAAGCTGAGGTATATACGTAGCGGTCGATTTTGTATTTCAATCTCGTATTTTATGTTTATATATCTATCTGTTAGTAATTTTGTTATATCATAATATGATTGCTTCACCATAAATGTACAATATATATTAGAGTGCTACTTAAAATATGGTTGGAACAAAGGATTGACATATATTAAAATTAATGTGAAACAATCTTTATTTTTGGACTTTAAATATATTTCCTTGTGATTTTTTTTGTAGGAGAAATCCCAACATGTTCAGACTGCCCTTATCAAGCTTCAACAGTCTGTCTTACAAAAGAAATTTCAGCTGCAGAAGGAGAAATTGAAGATGAAATTAGATTATATTCTTCACTCCCAGGTAAGTAAAATAGATGTATATATATAATTATCTCTATATATTTATTCATCTATTATAATTAATTATATGCTGGTTGTTAATCATATAATAATTAAATTTGCTATATGAGAAAGGAACTTTTCTATAGAATTAGTTAAATGATCAAACTATTTTTTACTTGAAAATTGTAACCACTCTTCAAATTAATTAGAACAATCGTACGTGTATATGTTCGATATGCCCCTCTTTTCTGAACAACAAAAACTTAAAAAGAATTGAGCAAAACACTTGGGTGCTGCTGTTGCTCCGTGCGACCGCACCCAAGTGCAGTTTTTCTATTTTTGTATCTGTAATTAGTTAATTAGTTATCATTAATTTAATATTTTTTTTATCAAAATTAATAAAAACTAAAAAAATTAACTTGGGCGCAGTCGCATGGGTACGGTGCTACGTGGTACCAAGTGTTTATCAAAGGAATTATATGGGTGGGTGGGTGTTCTGGGGTAGGTGAAGGAGAAAAAAAAGTCAAGATGGGAAAATAATTAAAATAATTATATATCAAGGTACCAAAAAACTATGCCTAAGTATATATCTAATTATCTTAGTTTTTCATTTAACTAATGACTAGTTATTTAAGTAAAAAGTATGCCAACAGAGTCCGGTGATTTCAGAATTAGTTAGTTATATATGTATTAATTATTCACTTATTATTAACTAAACATTAACTAGTTCATGAACCTTCATATATCAGAAATATTAATTAAAGTAAAAATTATGGATTTCGGATGTTCTCCATTTCATAGCCTATTTCAGTAACATTTTACTTGCACATGAAACAAAAATAGAACCTCTATAAATTAAAGTCGGGACCGAAGAAAATTATATTATCTTATAGAGATTATTAATTTATTGAGTTAAATCTTAAAGGACAATATTACTGTCGGGACCAGAAAAATTATATTTAGAAAGATTACTAATTTATCGAGTATTAATTTAAGGAGATTATACACTATTGTGAAATTGAAACTATATTAATTTTATAATGTTGGTATCCCACAGATTAAGGCGTTGGAAGCATGGGGAAATATGGAAAAACAACATTCATCAACAGTTTCAAAAACTACAGACTATTTGCATTCTGCTGTTTGCAAAATACCCCTTGTCAATGGAGCAAAGGTATATATTCATGTTATGATATATTTCTTGATCAATCTTTAAAATTTTGTGTTATAAAATTCCTTTCTAGGAAAGAATGCATGAAATAGCTAGTAATAAACAGACTCGAAAAAAATTAATAAAATTCAATAAAATACTGAAAAACGAGCATATTGATGCAGGTAGAACCACGGTTGGCTTCAGTTGGTGTCGTCTTTGATGCATCAGAACTTGCAGCGGAAATCAACACGATGATAACTACTTTTCAACCTACGGTAATTACTAATTAAGTGTGTGTGTGTGAATTTTTGTACCTATATATATAAAATTTAAAATTTTATTGTTTTAGGTTGAGACGACGGTGGGAGTAGTGGCTGAATTAGCAATGGTAGTTATACAAGAGAAGCAGCTACTAGAAGAATGCTTGGACCTTTTCAAATTCATTTCTGCATTAGAGGTTAGAAATTATAGACTAATTATACACTCTAATCAATTACATTATTATTTTTTTGGACTAATTACATTATTATTAATATAGTTAAAAATTAAATTATCTTGGTAAGACAATTGTGTAGTATTTCTCGTAAAAAGTGCTTGACATTTATTTTGAATTTGCAGATAAAAGAGAGGAGTTTGAGGAGTAGCATGATGCAGTTAAGGTTATTGAGCTAGGGATCTTGGTGTAACATCTTGTTACTCTTCTCTCACTAGAAATTTTAGTTAAACTTGTAAAAAAGGAATTGACATTTCATTTGAGAAGAGAGCCGTCCAAGAATTTGTATTATCTATCAATAGTTATTTAATAAAAGTAAACAGTGATAAGTTGTGATTTCTTTTGTTCATCCATTCAGAAATTTGCATGCTTTATGGTTTTCTCCTCTCTGTTATTTTTCCCTCTCTCCCCTCCGTATACTACACAGCTAGAAATGCAAAATTATCCAATAATTAAAACGATTGAATTAAACAATATAATAAATAGTATGATATAAAGACTCGATAGTCGATATGTTTGATTATAATATTTTTTACAGGTAAGGTACCAACATTATGTTCGGTTATTAACTTATCTGCAACATATATTAAATATGGTAGAATGGTAATAGTAGTTTAGTCTAACAATAAATTAATATATGGTATTCGTAACAACAACAATCAATATAACACATATGGACTTATACTTTATAAAGGGTCGCATATTATGTACCAATAAAATACTAAGGTGTCATATATATAATATATATATATATATATATATATATATATATATATAAGATAATGAATGATTATAGCACTTTCAGGGAAAAAAACACAAATAATAGCATCACTTTTTAAAAATACAAATAATAACACTTCTTGACTTTTTTACCCCTCATTCTTTTTCTAAATTATCTTTTATTGTAAATGAATTAAAATACTTTTTTAATTTTTAATAAATGTATATTATGTATTATGCATCCCAATTCTCTACAAACATTTCTGCAATCCCCTCTCTCTCAACCCCCTCTCTCTCGACTGCTCTCTCCATCAGCTCAATTGCAGCAAACACTGCCACTGCTTCCATTCTCCGGCGAGACGCATCCGCCGGTGGTGCCGCCGTCACCTCTTCTCCACCTCCATGCACAAACACCACTGAAAACCCAATTTTTAAACCCTAGATCCCCAATTTAGTTCCTGAAAATTTCCTTCTCTCTCCCCTCGAATTCCGGCGAAAACTCAACGGTCGTTCGCTCGTCTCTCTGGAGGTTCAAACAAAAGTAGCGATGGCAGGGCTTGAGTTTTGGTGAAAGGGATTAAATTGAGCCAATGAATTGGGGTTCTGCTGGAGGAGGAATAGATTGGGGTTTGGAATGAAATTAGGGTTCAGGTGGACTTGCTGCTGCGGCTGCAGCGGTTGTGATGGCAAGGGTCGCCGCTGCCGCCAACAACGTCGCCGTGCTACCGCCTCGCCTTCTCGCACCACCTCTGTTCCGGCGGAGCCATCTTTGGTCTCATCCGCCGCCTCCATCGCCACTGGCCCCGTCAACGGTTCGAAGAGCTGACGCCTCAGCTCGCCTCTACCTCCACCGTGTAAGTCCGATTTTCTCTCTGCAACACATCTACATCTTATTTCACATTATTGTTCATGTAATTTCACACATATTATAATGTGATTTCACATTATTTTTTTTGTGATTTCACATTATTTTTTATGTGAGTTTACGAATTATATATGAAATCACACAACTTATAATGTGATTTCACATTATTTTTCATGTGAATTCACATTTTTTTTCATGTGAATTGCAGCAGCGGAAGTTAGGTTTAGAAGTTGGGAGACGACTATGGCTTAACGGCGGCGGCGACTATGGCTTGACGGCGGCGGAATCTATGGCTTCACGGCGGCAGCTAGGGTTTCCTGTTTGTGGCGTCAATTTTTGGAGAGGAGAAAGAACCGGTCTAGATCGAAATAATCCGATGGCGACGGCAACTATTGCTTGATGGCGGCGGCGACTATGGCTCGGCGGCGGAGACCATGGCTCGACGGCGGAAGAGAGGATTTCCTAAAGGACGAAGACTGTTTGGGAAGATGAATGAAAAAATGGCTGAATGGTATAAAGTAAAAAGTGAAAACAGAAATCTTGTATTTTAGCGTATTCTTCCTAATTAAATTTTTAAGCGTTTTTTTATTAAAAATAAATCTGATAAATGATATGAAAAAAGGAGGGGTAAAAATGTACAGAAGTGCTAGAATTTATATATTTTAAAAAGTAGTGCTATTATTAGTATTTTCAATCTAAAAGTGCTAAAATCTCATTTCTCCCTATATATATATATATTATACACCCTAATTATCACGAACAAACGAGCCTAATAGCCAATATTACTCATACTTCCAATTTTTTTCATCCTAATCTGTCATTCCTTAGTTTTAGGCTAACAAAACCGTTGACTCACCAAATGGGTCAATGTGGCATCCACATGGATAACTGACAAATAACTCATACTTCAAATTTTTCTGGACCTATTAAGTTGAATCTCCAAACTTGATTTGTGGTTATTATGCGATCACTAATATATTTGCGTAACTGCGTTTTTGCCCTCCAAAAGAAAAATAAAAAGATAATAGTCATACATATATAAATTTCACATCTCCTAAATTGTAGTATTAATTTTATTTTTTATTTCACACATAATAATGTCACACAAACAATCACAAAACTACACATAACACGTACCGCATACTGATATAAATACAGATCATCCATACGGTATAACAAGGGTAAAAAAAAAAAAAAAACAGAAAACCAACCAAAATTTCCTCCTAAAATAAAGATCTAAAGTTTTGGGTGTCCATTAATATCTAAACACCTCTAATATTAGCCCTCCCAAATCATACTAAAAAAAAGTCCAAATCTACATTTTTAATTTCCACATGAAGTCTTGGCTTGTCTCATCTTTTCTTCTCCCTCCATCCTACCATGCGACTCCAGCCCGGAGAGAGCAAGAAAAGTTGCTGATTAGGCCACCTCTAAACACACACATTTCCCACACCGCCGCCGTCTGCCGCCGCTGAAGCCACCGCGACAAGATTCCCAAACCACCAATCACCACCACCACCACCGCGTGCTAGGCTTTCCCGACAGGCGGCCAAGATGAACGACCTTTTCTCAAATTCTTTCAAAAACATCCAAGGCAACGACCTCGAGGCCGGTGACGATGGCAACCGGACCGAGGGCGTCAACCTCGATAAATTCTTCGACGACGTCGAGAATGTGAAACGAGACATGGCCGACGTCGAGAAGCTCTACAAACGGTTGCAAGATTCCAACGAGGAGAGCAAAACCGTCCATAATGCTAAAACTATGAAGGAGCTCCGGGCCCGCATGGACGGTGACGTGTCACAAGTCTTGAAACGAGTCAAACTCATTAAAGGCAAGTTGGAGGCGTTGGAAAAGTCCAACGCCACCAACAGGCGGGTCCCAGGCTGCGGCCCAGGGTCCTCTGCTGACAGGACGAGGAGCTCTGTGGTCAGCGGCCTGGGCAAGAAGCTGAAGACAATGATGGATGACTTCCAGGGCCTACGTGCCCGGATGAACGAGGAGTATAAGGAGACCGTCGGGCGGCGCTACTTCACCGTCACCGGCCAGAAGGCCGACGACGAGCTGATCGAGAACTTGATCTCGAGCGGGGAGAGCGAGTCGTTCATGCAGAAGGCGATCCAGGAGCAGGGACGGGGCCAGATACTAGACGCGATATCGGAGATACAGGAGAGGCACGACGCGGTGAAGGAGATCGAGAAGAATCTGATCGAGTTGCACCAGATATTCCTGGACATGGCGGCGCTGGTGGAGGCGCAGGGGCAGCAGCTGAACGACATCGAGAGCCACGTGGCGCATGCGAGCTCGTTCGTGCGACGGGGGACGGAGCAGCTGCAGGATGCGCGGGAGTACCAGAAGGAGTCCCGGAAGTGGTATTACTACGCCGTTTTGCTCGTTATAATCCTCATATTTTTTCTGACCTTCCCGCTATGGTCGAATCTTGTGATGGCGAAGTTGATATGATGATATGTGATTTTTGTGTGTATTGATATATTTATATAGGTTATGGTTTCGTTTTTGGATCCATGTATTTGTAGCTTCAAAATGATCGAATTTTCACATTGCATTTTGTAGCTTTAATTTCCAAATTTTGTTGTTTAGCAATTCATTTTGGAGTATGTAACCTTGTTGTGAATACCGATTGAGTAACACTTTGTTGGCGGGTTCCAATTGGATATCTATATAATAATGCATTACTTTAAGAGTTTATCATTTTAAATAATGGAAAATAAATGTTGTCAAAAACTTAATTTGTTATAAATTTTAGTAAATTTTAGTGTGATGAGACAATTGTACCCTTAATTTAATTATTTGAGCATATTTCTCTCTTCTAACTTTTCGTTTTTTTATTATCACACGTAATCTCCCCCCTCTCCCTCTCTCTCTCTCTCTCTGCTACAACCAAAACGGTTCTGTCGTTCCCTACTGTCCGCCGCCGCCGTCGACGCCGCCCTCCCCTCCGATCTGAAGATCCGCCTCGACTACTCCTCCTATGTTCGCCCTCCCATCCGATCTATAGATCTGGCTGCTGTTCTCGCTGTCGATGGTGGCGAACTCCACCACCACCAGCCGATTTTTTGCCTTCAGTAGATTCTGCCCTTTCAGACCGTTCGTCGCCGCCCTCCCCTCCGATCTGTAGATCTGGTTGTTGTTCTCGCTGTCGCTGGCAGCGAACTCCACCACCACCAGTCGGTTCTTCGCCTTCACTAGAGCGTCGCCGAACTCCTCCGTGTTGTTCACTTTCTGAACTCGCTCGTGGCGGCTGGTCTTAAATTCGACGTCGTCGGCGGCGGAGAAGGCTTTGACGGCGGAGCTGCTGCGGCTGCAGGGATCTAGTTTGAAGATGGGGTTTTGTCTTGGTTTGGACGGTAGGGATGGGAGGGTGGAGAATTGGGGGTTGATGAGATTGAGAGGAGTTGTTTTGGTTATGGGAGTGAGATATGGGATATGTTTGGCTAAGAAGTTTGTGAATGTAGCCATGGATTGGAGAATTGATGGAGATTTTGCAGTTCTGGTTAAGCTTCGCTGCCGGAAATGAGCAGTGTTGAGATCCTGTAGAGAGAGAGAGAGAGAGACAGTATGGAGATGGAATTATTGATAGAGGGCTGTTTGTGAGGTTTTTTTGTTGTTATTTCTGCAGTAATTTTATTGCTAGCTGCTCGTTATTTGGAATAGTAGCAGATTCCGACGAACTCTGCTGCTCATTATTTGGAATAACAGTAGATTCTGGCGAACTTGGTACGACAGGTACGAACGAATGTCATTCGTCTCAAGTGTACCACGCGCAGTGCAATTATTTTTTACGATTGGTACGAATGAACACATTCGTACCGTTCGTACCAACTAGTGGCATGCCATAACTTGGTACGAGTTGTACGAATGGAATCATTCGTCCCTTTCGTACCACCTAGTGGTGTACCATAATTTGGTATGAGAGGGACGAATGAACTCATTCGTCTCTTTCGTACCAACTAGTGGCGCACCATGAATTGGTACAAGTGGTATGAATGAATTCATTTCGTACCATTCTCACCATGATTTCGGCTCTCGATTTTCTAAATTGGCGCCGCCATTACTGGATCTAGATTTTTGCTTTTCTGTAACAGCGCGACCATCTGATCTATATTTTGGCATTTGATTTGGGACTAGATCTAAGGTTTTGCGGTTGGGATCGAAGTTTTGTGAGGCGGCGCCGTCGCCGGAATGTTTGGATCTAATTTCAACGTCGGCGCCGTTGTCATGTATGATCGACGGTGGTAGAGAGGCGGAGGTCAGAGCTTCCAGTGTGAGAGGGAGGACGAGAGAGAGAGGTCGATAAAGAGGACAGAGAGAAGAGAGGAGAGCGTGAAAATTTGCTGACTGTAAATGAGAAGGGCAAATTTGTCCAAAATTTTCAAAATCTGACATAATTTATGTTAAATTAAGTTTTGGACAACTTTTATTTTCCACTATCCATAGTGGCTATTTCAAATTTTTACTCTTACTTTAATATATAAAATACATTAGTATTATTATGTATAAAGATGCATAGTTTTCTTCGATATATATATCTTACTACCAGTCGACCTTACATATCTTATGCAGTAGCCTGTAGCCGTAGGCGGGTGTGTTCGATATCAAGTTGATCTGAGCATGCACACATGGAAGCAGCAAATCTAAATTTCTACATGCACCATCAATATATAATTTCATTTAGTTCAATTTGATTCAAAATCATTAAGCTTACAACTTACATTATAGTTTAATCATATTCTTCTCCAAGGATTAAAGACGAGAGTTCAAATTCTAACTACCATCCCGACTCAAACAATCCAAATTTAGAACAATCACATTTAATCCATTTTTTTAGGAACTGTAAAACATACATTCTCTCTGCAAAAGCATCACTCATGAAATATTTATTTTGCTGACACCTATAAAGCACTACAAAAGTTAATAGGGTAAAATTTAATTACAAATCAAAAATAATAAAAACTATCCCACAATTCCAATTTCATCCATGTTTTATAAACCGCCATATATATATATATATATATTAAAACAAAATAGTGGAATGACAAATCAATTACAATTCAATTTTAATGGCAATTATTATATAAAGTTTAAGGTAACAAATTCTACACAATATTATTTATAAAACATATAATTAAAATAGAATTGAGGCAATTTAAAGTATTTATAATTTTTAATATGTTTTGAATTATTATTATTTTGGTTCTTATTGAATTATTTTGTTATTCTCTTTAGATTTTTAACCTATTAACTCATTTTATCTTTAAATAAAATAATTTTTATTATTCGAATTTATAACATATCTTTTATCCGTGCATCGCATGGAGAGCAATACTAGTAAAAAAATAAAAATAATTAGGCTAGAGCTCTGTTCATAGTATAATTCAATTATCAATTCATAGGAGGCTATATGTATAGCTCGAGCCTCAAGGTCAACTACAAGCGAGTTCGATTTCAAACTACAGTTCGTATTTGTAATTAGATGAAAAATTAATTTCATATAAAATGAAAAAAAAAAAACACACACACACAAGTTAAATTTGAGTTCTAACCATGAACAAAGCTCAATTTCATAGTGAACACATAAGCAAACAACTTTACAAGCTAACGAGCGAAATATCTATCTACTCATAGAGGTGGCAAAAAAAAACTGGAATCGTCGGAAACGAACAGAAACCGAACCAAAATCGGCGGTTCCGGAACCGAAATCGAACAGCCAATTCCAGTTCGGAACCGAGAACCGCATTGACGGCGGTTCGGTTCCGGTTCCAAAGTTGCGGAACCGAGAACCGCCGGTTTCGATTCGGTTTCGGTTCCGAACTGCTAGTTCCTCCTATTTTTATTTATTTTTATTTTTACGTTTTTATCTATATTTATGTTACAATTCATATTTATTTCACCTAAATGTTACGTTAGAATGCACAAAATTACAATTAAACAAGAAAAAGTAGCAAAAAAACGAAAAAAATTTGAACCCCAAATATGCGGTTCCGGTTTGGAACCGCCAGAACTGCGGAACCGAACCGAAACTTGCGGTTCCGGTTTGGAACCGAAATCGAAGTAATCGACGGTTTGGTTCCGATTTCCTTGGGGTGGAACCGATAACCTCTGGTTCGATTCCGGTTTCGGAACCGAACCGAACCGCGGCCACCTCTATCTACTCGGACTCAATTCAAAAATGTCTTAGAACTCGAAATAAAGAGCCGGGCTCAATTTATTTGCTATAAAATTATCGAATTTTGAACAAATGAAACACATAAAACATCCACAATTATATTTTATAGTCCCATGTCTAAAATAGAAATTACAATACACACAATACATAATAAATACAATAACATAACTTATAGATTACACAGTATGCCATTGTGATATTCTCTCCATACACAAAAAGGCCATTTTCGTCTATCTACAAAAAGTGTAACACTTCTATTTTTGTACATTACCCCACACAACCTCTTTCAAATATCCACCACATGTTTTAAATTGGTGGGTCCATTTTTTCACTCAACAAACATCTATTACACATTTTTTAAAATAGTGGGGGTCTTTCTCCACTCAACAAATATCTACTATATCAAATACTTCTTAAAATTCGTGCTACAAAAAAATTATATTATATTTTTCGTGGACGAAGAGAGTATATCACACATAAGCAAAAGCCCTTGACATGGTTTATAGTATACTATGGGCCAGCCCCAAGCCCATCATTATATTTATATTATTGCCCATCTCACAATGGGCCGGGCAGGGTTCGGTTTGACCGAGACATTATCGTTCTGCCCGAGTTATACGACGTCGTTGAGCTGAACGCATTTCTTCAGTCGCCTCATAAATCATTAAATCTGGCTCCATTTGTCACACTCAGTCGTCTAACCTTCGATCTCCCAAATACGACGCCGTAACTAGCAATGGCTACTTCATTGGCCGCCATGACGGCTCGCAGAGCTGCATCTCTCGCTCGGCTCTCCCCATCCATTTCACCGGCTACTCGAGCCGCTTCTCTGATTCCCCGCCGCGGCCTCGCCGGTGCCGCTGGTACTGATCTGAAACTACGTTTTTTTTCGATGTTTCGTTTGCTTTTATTAGTGTTGTGATTGATGGTTGTTCTATATCTGGTTGCTCACTTTTGAATTTGTTCGTGCAAATTAGGGTTTGTTAATTGACGATGTTTACAAATTTCAGATCACCATGGGCCACCAAGGGTTAATATCTGGGAAGATCCGATGAGTCCGTCCAAGTGGAAGGAAGAGCATGTGAGTATACACATACGCGCATACACTCTTACTTTTTTGTTTAGAGAATTATGTGGTTTTTTTTTTGGTCAAAATTGTAGACATATTTTGTGTAGAAGTTTTAAAGTTAATTTCTTTTTGTTTAATTTAAGATGGATGATCATATGCTAAAAGAATGCACATATGGAGATTGGGAACCTTGGGTTTTGTTGTATTGATTTAAATTAAAAATCCATTCTTGAAGAATAATGGAGGATCAGTAATTGAATAGTTTTGCTTGATAATATCTAACTCGGGTGATGAAAATTTGGTCGAAACTCGTTTTTGCAAATGTGCAGTAATTCTTGTGTTTTTTTGAATTGATTGAGATCCATAGTCATGAATTTTGCTCCCGTTTTAATTGACTATTGAAAGGCTTCAATTCCTAGACAGTGGGTGCATGATGAAACCTCTTGTAGCATAGCAGCAAATATATGCATGTTCTGGGCACTGAATAATGAAGAGATCTTTCTGAATGACCAATAGATTAGGACCAAAGCTATACATGCCATTAGATTAGAAACATGAAATGTAGCAGGAGTTCATGTTTGGTGACTTACTCTGAAAAAATTCTACTTTCTTGAACAATGATATAATGTAATTTATCGTGAAAAAGGGAAAATGTGTCGGAGTATTAAGTTATCAAAGGCATATGGCACGCCAAGGCGCAAAGGCTCCTGTAGCCTTGAGCTCAAGGTGTGCATTTAAAACATAAGGGTATTCTAAAACAAATTTAATATATTCCTAGTGGTAGTAGTACTAGTTGTAAAAATTTGAAGACTATTTTTCTAGTAACATTTAATCTAGTGATAGTAATAATAGTATATACGACCTAAAACTAATTTTTAGGCTTTTAGCTACACTTTGATGCAGATGAAGTAAAACTAATATTTTAGCTACACTTTGATGGAGATAAAATGAAAAGACAATCATATTTCATCCTTATTTCGGGATGATGATTATTTTGGAGATTGATTGAAGATTTATACTAGGGAGCTCTTATTTATAGTTTATTGCTAATGTTATCAGGGCTTATTTCGGGATGATGATTATTTTGGAGATTGATTGAAGATTTATACTAGGGAGCTCTTATTTATAGTTTGGTAGATTTTGGAGGGATTGAAGAATTAGGCATGATTGCATATGCCAAAATTTATAGTGGGCCAAGCTCTTCTAATTCAGATAATTTTGGTAAAGTCCTGATTCTAAATTCTTATGAACTCTCTGGTCATCCCAAAGAATGAGGTAAGAATGAGCTCAGCGTGTCCCCTCTGTTTATGGATTCCATTCAAAAGAATGTGGAGTTATAACAGTTATCATGCAGATTAATCAACATAAAGTGCATGTTCTTGTTTCACTTGGACAACTCTTCACTTTGTTTTGCCTTTGGAATTTATATTAAGATCACAAATATTCAATTGCTCGAATTTGAAGTGTTTGCTGCTTTGTCTGCTTATGTTAAAATTTGTTTTGGAAGTGTATTAATTTTGTACTTGCCACTGGGGAATTTGTTATGTATGATGTAGATGTTTCTCCCTCTTTCAGCTGTGTAGCCATCATCATGATTATGGAACGTTTTCAATTGTTGATTAATATTCTGACGTTTATTTATATTTTTCATTTCCTTTTGCCTTGTAGTTTGTGATTGCCTCTTTATCTGGGTGGTTTGTGCTATTTTATGGATCTTACAAGTTTTTCACTCGAGGCAAGAAGGACAAAGAAGAGGTACTTGTTTTTTCCTCAGAAAATAATTAGATGGTGCAGCAATTAATGTGAGTAAATCATGCTTATGTGGAATATATATATATATATATATATATATATATATATCAAATAAAAAATAACTAAAGTGAGAAATATGAATAAAGCTGGGCGATTGATCTTTGTGTCCAGATTAACGGTTGCATCAGTTTTATGATGCACAAAGTTATGCATATTTGCATCAAAATAATGCATCAATAATACAATGCATCCCTATATATATGTATGTATGTGTATATATATATATATATATATATATACATAGGATAGAGGTGAGTTTATATAAAAGCAAGTCCTAGCGTAGGAACTAAGAACCTAAGAAGCTCTTGACCATTACAGTTGTCATTTATAAAGGATGATTATAATATATAAAATCATGCTTGTATATGTCATGTTTTTTATGTATTATACTATCATGCTTCTATCTATCTATTGATCAATGTTTCAGATTGGCTCTCATACTAAAATTGGTTCTCATTTGATCCATTTTCTATATATATATATATAAGAAATGGATCATATGAGATTCAATCCTAGATATGATGCTTTTTGTATATTACAAGACAACTGTGGATCATGGGAAGATTAATGGTTCAGATTGGCTCTTAGTTCGTTCACCTAGACTTTTTTTATTGTATGAACTTGCCTACATTGCTTCCGTTGCCCGTATTTGATTTCCTTTTTCTCATGTCATGCATATATCATACGTTGAATATCATATACTTTGCAGAAAGTAGGGGAAGAAGCACCGCAAAAATAGGCTGGAGATTCAAGGCATTATCATTGTTTTCTTCTAATAATATATGCTTCAACTTATTGTTTGTATGAAGAAAGTTCATCTCCCTGATTTCAGTCTGTAATGATCACTAAGAATATTCAGCTGATGGATTTCCCGACGTTTTCCCCTTTTTGGAGGAAGAATGAGTTTTATCTTTTTCCCAGTCATTCTGTTGTTCCATCTACATCTTCCAGTTGCTTGGGACCTTTTCTGATATAATAATGAAAACCAAAATTTTGTTTTATCATTGTTAGGCTTCTACTCTTTGTATTAGTAGGTTCCACTTTGGAACTGCCTCATTATTCTCCAAATTGAGGTGTGATCTTGGATAAGTGAGACCAGGTAAAAAAATTGTGATCTTAGGCATTTGAATTTGCAAATTGTATCATGTTTAAATTATTTCTCTCAGAATGCAATTTACTACTTTGGGCTTTCAGAATGAGTAGTCTGCCATCTTATCACTCCATTTTTGATAATGCTAATTCACAATCAATCAATAACTAAAATATAATCTATTGGCATTATTCGGGGCTTATAATGAAGAATGATCATACACTAATCGTTGCTTGAGAAAAATGATATTCCATTCACGAAAACTGTGTCATTAAGGTCATTTTCATTTGTTCATAAAAATTGACTCAGATTTATTTACAAACATCTATTTTTTAAAATGGTCAGTTTCTTTTTTCTACTCAACAAATATCTACCACATATATTTCTTAAAGTGGTGGTCACTTACAATTTTTTCGTGGATGGAGGGAGTATTTGATATCATATCATTTTTTTCACAAAAAATGTGATATGTTTTTCGTGGACTGGGGGAATATTTGATATTGTATAATTTTTTTCATAAGTATACATTATATGTAATATTATTATAATTCTTTTTCAAAGTGTCCGTGATTTGTACTGTGAAAACATATTGGACATTTTGTTATAGATAATTGTAAGAAGAATAATAATAGTTCAGAAATTCTGAACGTTTTAATCTCTGTTATCAGGAAAGAACGTCCGATCGTATCTATAAATGAGTGTCGACCTTCGACTCTTGTCCCGAGTTAAGAAAATTTTATGATAATTATATAAGTGTATTTCAGTTTTGTTCAAGATTTTTAAAGACTACAAAACAGGTCAATTGTCCCAAAAAAAAAAAACCCCTAACACAATTTTGATTTAAATATGACATATAAAAGTTTCAATAATGACGTTACCTTTTGAGCTATAGCAGAATAGACATGCCCAAATTAACGGAATATTTTTTGTTTTCCTACAACCACACAGATTGATAAACCACACTTAGAAGACCTATTAAAGTATTATGAAATTTGAATTGGAGACATTTGAATGCTATTGAACTGTGGACATCTTTTACCTTTTTTTGTTTGCTCAATTGGAAAAGCATTCTTTAAATTAAGAGTTAATTGATTTTAAATACACGAACTTTGTTCCGTTTGGTTTTTTTCATGACTTTCAAAGGTTGCTTTCAAATATATGACCTTAAATTTTTTTTTTTGTATTTTTCCACAGGGTTTAGTTCTGCGCGATCTAATTTCTAACCTAACAGCCAGGTTTTTTATGCGGACAATGATGTGATTATAGTTGAACACGTGTACATCCAATTAGACAAAAATCGACGTTTTATCAAATGATTAAATGATGTCGTATGCATATATTGGATAAATTGACATTATTTTTTGTCTAAATATACACGTATTCGACTATAGCCACGTCATTGTCCACGTCAAAAATTTGACTGTCAAGTAAGAAATTAGATCACCAAAATTAGAATCCATGAAAAAATTGCAAAACAAACTTAAGATCATGTATTTGAACACAATTTTTGAAAATTATGAAAAAAAAATTAAAAACAAAGCAAAATTCGTGTATTTAAAACCAATTAACCCTTAAATTAATGTTACATGGAATAATCCTATTTGGTCCTTTTATGTCGTTATTTCCAACATAGGGGATTACAAATGTAAAAAGTATAAAATTATGGGTGTGCATGTTAAAAGTTCACCTAATTTATCTACAAAGGATATTGAATCTCTACGGCCCTTCCATGATTCCATCCATCGTTCCTCAATATAGATTGGTAAGTAACAGCTGAAATTAATTGAGAAAAATAAAAAAGACTGAATTTTTGTGTGGCTTATTTTCGTCTCGCACACCAACAATCTGCAATTTTTTTTTTCTGGAATTTCTGTCAAAGTTTTGTTTCCATTTTATAATTGTAATGTTAGTCTTCCCCCACTTCATTTCTTATTCTTCCCTGCTCGAATTTGATGAGAATTATATCGCACACATTACGCTTAAGGAATAGAGCTGTAATTATTTATTTTCTTCTGTTAATTATCAAATTTTTTGGTGCTCTGAAAGTAAAATCCAATAGAATTATGGCCACAAAAATCTAAATTTGTGCATCTTTCTCTTTTGCAGCAGCTTGTGAAGTAATTGTGTTAAAATCTACAGCAAGAAAGATGCTGAAGCAAATGCTAGCTTGCTGCAAAGTGTATGTATCCGAGAGCAGAAACAAGGCAGCTCTGGAAGCCATTGAAATGGCAGCAAAACTGATTCCAGAGGCTCCCATTATCAACAAATTTGAGGATTCCACTTACAATAGAGTTGGATACACTCTGGTATCAGAAATCGGGCCGGGCCCGAATTCGTCTCCGTTGAGAAATGCTGTCTTTGAAATGGTGAAGGCTGCATTTGAGACCATTGATCTTGGATTGCACTGTGGGAGTCATCCAAGGCTTGGTGTTGTGGACCACATTTGTTTTCATCCATTAAATGGCTCATCTATGGACTGTGTTGCAGGAACTGCAAAGTCTTTGGCTGCAGATGTTGGCGCCCGGCTGCAAGGTTTGCTCTCTTGATCAGTGGCATTTGAGTTTCTGTATTAGTTTTGGAGAATCATGGGGAAAATGATTTGATTTGGTGTCTGGATTTGAGTTATGTTGCTGGTTGAAATGATCATGATGGTGTATCATAGTTGATTATGATTAGTATCTCTAATTTGTTTGTGCTTGGTTGAGTTAGGTGATAATTTGTATTGGCCTACCTGTGTGAGTTCATGTTGTAGTTATTCTTTTTAGTATTTATGGCATAATTCAAACAAAGATAGATAAGAGCCACTCTCTATTTTCATATTTCACAAGAAACTAGTAAATGATGATACTTATTGTTGATGGTGTGGGGCTGCAAGGTTTTCTCTCTTGATCAGTAGGATTTGAGTTTCTTTATTTGTTTTGGAGAATTATGGGGAAAAGTCTTTATTAATTTTTGGTATCTGGATTTGAACCGTGTTGCTTGTTGGTATGATCATGATGGTGTATCATTGTTGATTTTGATTAGGATGTCTAATTCTGTTGTGCTCGGTTGAATTTGGAGGAATCTGTATTGGCTTAGTAGTGTGAATTGATGTTTTAGTTATTCTTTTAGTATGTATTTATGGTTGAATTCAAACAAAGATAGATGAGAGACACTATCTATTTTCAGATTTCACTAAAAACTAGTAAATGCTGATCCTTATGGTCAAAATTATCCTCTCTTGCTTGTTATTTCTATGCTGATGTTTCGGAAAAGAGCACCTCGACATAGATGGAAACGAAATTAGTCATACACTTGAGCTATTAGTTGAATTTAAGGGTATTCGTTGAGAGTTAGTACAGCAGCAGCCATGAAATAGTTACAATTTTTTTCTGCTTGAATTAAGGAGTGTAGTTCTTCACAAATGGCTATAAGATTGCTAGTTGGTAAATTCCTACGAAATTGACTGACAAACTCTGTAAGTGGTGAGAAGTCTGTTATTAAGACAGAGTGGCAAAGCTAATAAGAGAAAACGTTCAACGGTGAGATTTTTAAAGATGAAATGTCGATTAGAGGATGACAACATACTTCTGCTGGAAACAAATGAGAGCATCAATATAGCATCTATAAATGGTAGAGGATTTTTTCGGATGGTAGTGAATTTGGCTCGACTTACGATTATGTATGACTATGTAACCGGGAGAGACTGTGTAATTTCTCTTTGGAGATACTGTTGCCACAGTCGATAGGAAAAAATATAGTAAACTTGAAAAAGTTTTTTTTTTGGCTAATATTGGATGGACTAAGCTTTGTTGGTTGGGTACAGATTGTGTTCATATTGTCGTCACAATGTGTTTCGTCCTTTTGAGATAGGATCTTTTCGTTTTTACTGTCTTTTGATGAAATGAACTGTAATCATCTTTTCATGAACATGCTAATTACTAATATACTTTTATCAGAGATATATCTCTTGATCGTTTCAAGCACAATCTTATTTCCTCATCAACCTTTATCCTTTGTTATTGATCTTATACATAGCCTGCAGTCGCTACCTTCTTGTACGGAGCTGCACACGGTGAGGGAAGGTCCCTTGACTCAATCAGAAGGGAGCTCGGCTACTTCAAGCCAAATGCAGCTGGAGATCAGTGGGTAGGCGGCCCCCAATCCGAAACACTGCAACTGAAACCCGATGAGGGCCCTCCCCGCGCTGTTCTTAAAAAGGGGGTCGTTGTCATTGGAGCTACTCAGTGGGTCGACAACTACAATGTGCCGATATTCTCAACTGACATGACTGCTGTTCGGAGAATAGCAAAGAGGATCAGTGGCAGAGGCGGAGGACTCCCATCAGTACAATCCATGGCTCTTGCTCATGGTAAAGGTATGATCGAGGTGGCTTGCAACCTGTTGGATACGAGTAAAGCTGGTGGCGATGACGTGCAACGAGCAGTTGAGCAGCTTGCTCGGGAAGAAGGTATGGACGTCGGAGAAGGATACTATACAGATCTTTCACAGAGCAAGATCACTGAGAGTTACTATAAGCTGGTTGAACTTTCTTCATAGTGGTTTTGAAGAAGAAACTGAGGTAAGCTCTCTGATAGAACCTTACTATATTGCTTGCTTCATAGTGTAATAATTTCCATTTATTTGCTTTAAATGATGAATTGTGGCCGGTTTTGTAATTATAATACGAACTTTCAATATGCAACATCTATTGCAATACTAATTTTCAATTTTTACAAATATGTCATTAGATATAGGTTCGGATTCAAATCTCTGACGTGAATCCGTCTCACACAAAACTTCCCTTTTATCTTCCATGTTATTTCATCAGTAAACACAATGTAAATTGGCAAAAACTTGTGTATGTCCCCAACCGTAGAAACGAGGAAACCCACTATTTCTTTATTCATTTCATTTCTATTTCTTTTTTTTACTAGATTTTTGGCCGTATTTATGACTGAGGTAATTCAGGGGATTAGGGGATAATTAGGATTTATGGATAACACCATTAGTCTCTACATATTATCTATTAATAGGAAATACGAAATAATGCCCGCATCGATATGTTGTACAATAATCCAAAACAAATCACGGGCCAACTAATTTTTGGAAGACAAACAAGGGAAATGTCATATATTGAACATTATCCACATAATATTACTAAAACTAAAAAAGAAAAAGAAAAATACAAAATGTGCGACAATGATGCAGGTATGATTAGGATGTGATTGCTTATCTTATCCACCATTGATCACAATCACATTTATTTTATATTTTAGATGGTCTCAATCATGTTAATTGTTATATTAGTATAAACAAATCTTCTCTTATGTTTGTCGTGAGCTATATGTAAATATATAAATAAAGGAAATTACTTTTTGGGATATGAAAATCTTGGTTCTTACTTCTTAACACAACGCGGAACGTGGGATGTAATTCTAGATAGTATTAAACTAAAATAATTATCATTAGTATACCGATTTATTTTGTACACGAGTTGCAAGCTACAATATTAATAATATATTATTAAATATTATCTCGTACAAAAAATCAGTAGTTAGCATTTATAAACAAAGTATGAATTTACCTAATTTATACATATTTTAAACATGCTAGCCAAAAGCGTATGCTTTCACACGTAAAAATTATAATTTTACTGAGTAAATTTTAATACGTACATTTTATATTTTATAAGAATTTGTAATGACGAATTTTAATGGTACAACAACATTAAGGGGATTATTAGAAATAGTTAAATACAAATTCTAATAAATTAGGAAATTGTTCATTAATCTAATCTATGATAGTATTACATTGTTGCTCCTAACAGGCGGAAGTAGAAAAAATCTTTGGTAGTGGCTGTGTTTGCTATAGTTCGAGTTCATGTTGGTAAGATGATAGAGACTTTTGCACAATAATTTTGCCTAAAATACCAATAATTTGATAAAATACCGATAAAATACTGCCCCCACCCTTGCCTCTTCCTTAGTCCGTCACTGACTCTTAAAATAAGTATATGAAAATTAAGAAGAATAAAAAAGGTAAAATCAACTTAATAATGGTAATAAATACTCCCTCCGTCCACGATAAGTGTGGTCCGAAGGGAGTGACACGGGTTTCAAGAATGTGAGGATACCTTAGATAGATATATTGTAAGTGGAGAATGAGACTCATGTTTATTGTGAGTGCAATCATTTTCATTTAAAAAAATAACACACTTATTATGGACGGACGAAAAAGAAAAAAATACCACATTTATCTTGATCGAAGCGAGTATTACGGTACCCTCTACCAAAATGAAAGGTACGTAGAAAACAAATGAAAATTACAAAAATATCGCATTCAACATATGTTGCATGTGAACATATTTTAATCTTTTTTTGGCTCTCTTTTTGATAGTGCAATTCTAATTTTCTTATTTAGAGTGACACGTTGCCGGGGGTGGGGGTGGGGGTGGGGGAGGGGGAGGGGGATTGGGGTTGGGGGGTGGGGGGGTGGTTGGGATATTTGGCTAATATATGGGGCATGAATGCTGAGTCAAGAACACACGGATTACATCTACTAACATTAATATTTTTATTTTTTGGTTTTGTCTTTGATCATTCTTCACACAGAGTGAGAAACAAATTCAGGAAATGGATTTCAACCAAACCTACGATAATGTAAGAACTCCCCATTTTTTTTTTCTTTGCTTGCAAATCATTAATTTCTTGCTTGTGTTTTCCTTTTATTTTTCTGTGTGCTCAGCAAAAATTAGTACCTACTGTTTATTTTGATGAATTCTTAGAAAATAGTAAAGAAGTGTGTGAAATTTTATTATTTTACCTCTATAAATTTGAGAAGACAGTGCTGTGAAAGAACAATGGTGGAAAAGTATTAAACCGGAGTTAAGGAATTTAACATAAACAAACAAATGGAAAGAATAAATATTTGGGACATTGTAATTGTAAAGAAGAAAGTGAATTTCAAGTACAGCTGATGAAAATCCTGACTGAAAAAACAAATTTGATTTAAGTCTCAATTTGAAGATGTAAGAAAGGATTAAATATTTTAAAGCTGTATAAATGCACTCAAGATTTAAGAAGGGTTGAGCATTCTGATGATTCTGTAGTACATAATTGAGTTCTTAAAAACCTAAAGGTTGAATTTTCATTATTTACACATATGAATCAAGTAGCATTTTTGCCTCTGAGATTAGAATCTGAAAATTTTCCCGAATTTCGTTAGGACAAGAAGAAAACAATGAAGCAATCAATGCTACTCTGCTGCAAAGTGTACATTTCCGAATCAAGAAACGAAGCAGCCCTTGAACTGATCGAAGGGGCAGCGAGGCGCGATGAAGAGACCGTGATTGTGAACAAGTTCAAGGACGATGATTACAACAGAGTACGATACAATCTTGTATCGTATGTTGTTCATGATAGCTTAGGCTGTCCAATCTACACACCTCTGCAGCAGAGTGTTGTAGCCATGGCTGAGGCTGCTTATGGAGCAATAAACCTCGAGTCCCACAGCGGGGCCCACCCCCGACTGGGCGTTGTCGATGACATTGTTTGCCATCCATTAGCTCGGGCCTCATTGGATGAAGCTGCCTGGCTTGCAAAGACTATTGCCTCAGATATTGGGAATAGATTCCAAGGTGTTTGATTTTTTTATTGTCTTGAGTAACTTGGTTGAATCTTGAAATTGTGCCTATTTGTTGATGCATTTTGTTATGCTAACTTCGTTGAATCTTGAAATTTGTTTATTTGTTGATGCATTTTTGTGATCTGTAATTTGGTTGAATCTCGAAGTTGTGTCGATTTAACTTGGTTGAATCTTGAAATTGTATCGATTTAACTTGGTTGAGTCTTGAAATTGTATCGATATAACTTGGTTGAATCTTGAAATCGTGTCTATTTGTTGATGCATTTTGTTATATAACTTTGTTGAGTCTTGAAATTTTGTCTATTTGTTGAAGCAGTTTTGTGATCTGTAAATTGGTTGAATCTCGAAGTTGTGTCGATTTAACTTGGTTTAATCTTGAAATTGTGTCGATATAACTTGGTTAAACAACTTGAAATTGTGTCTATTTTGTTGAAGCCTTTTGTGGTCTATAACGTGGTCGAATCTTGAAATTGGAGTCTATTTAACTTGATTGAATCTTGAAATTGTGTCTATTTAACTTGGTTGAATCTTGAAATTGTGTCTGTTTAACTTGGTTGAATCTTGAAATTGAGTATAAATGTTGAAGCATTTTATGATATGTTGTTTCCTACCAATGCAGTACCAGTGTACCTATACGGTGCAGCTCACCCGATGGGGAGGGCATTGGAGGCCATAAGGCGGGAGCTAGGCTTCTACCGGCCCAACTACATGGGGAATTTGTGGGCTGGGTGGGCGCAGCCGGAGATTTTGCCAGAGAAACCCGATCAAGGGCCAGAATCAGTGTCACGAGCTAGAGGTGTTGCGATGGTTGGGGCGCGTCCTTGGATCTCCACCTACAACGTGCCTATCATGTCCACGGACGTCTCTGCCACAAGGCGGATAGCTGTGATGGTGAGTGCTCGGGGTGGAGGCCTACCCACAGTGCAGACTCTGGGACTCGTTCATGGCGAGGACTCGACTGAGATAGCTTGTATGTTGCTGGAACCGAACCAGATTGGGGCGGATCGAGTTCAGAAACAGGTAGAGTTGCTGGCTGCAGGAGAAGGGCTTGATGTAGACAAGGGCTATTTTACTGATGTTCCTCCAGAAATGATCATTGACAGATACATAAAATCAATTTCTAATGACTCTTCTTGAACTGGCTTTTGTCTGAATTTGTATGTATTTGCCCCCTTCAAATAAATTGTCAGTGGATGAGATGAGAGATGGAATTCGCATAAATGTATGTTGTTTGTTTACATTCTAATGAATATGGTGCGTTTTCAAATGAAGTCTGAAAATCTGTGTTATTGGAGGGGAGGGGGAATATTGGTCTCCATAGAAGATCCGAGATTCATAATTAGTGGGACGAAGCTTGAATCATTCATTAAGAAAAGAAAAGAATGAGATGATTTGGCATTCAGAATTAGTTGAGCAAAACTAGAAGATCTCCATATTATTGGTCTTACCCATTATCAAGAATTTGAGGATTATTTAGAATTTGTGATCCGATCTTTCATCACTTTTTTGTTTGTTGATTCATCATTTTGACGTCGGAAAATAAATGCGGACTTTATTTAGATAAAATCGTAAAGTATAGAATTTTTTCATCTAATTTTAAAATTAGATGAATCAACAAACAGAAAAGTGATGAAAGTTCGGATCACCAACTAATGTGGATATTAAAATGTCAAGTGTAATGAAATAATGTTGTTTCAATTTCAGTAGAATTAAAAATTGACAAAGTCATACGACGTATAACTCTTACAGGTGAACTCTAAATATCTTTCTATTCTCCCACTAAACTCCTTTCTTCCCCAAAATTCGACGTATAGTTTGAAAGAGCAGAGAAAGATATTTAGGATTCTGTCGTAAAAGCTATACGTTGTCTGACTTTGTCAATTTTTAATTCTACCCAAACTAAAATGGCGTCTTTCAGTATACCTGACATTTTTAATATCCACATCAAATAGACGGCCAGCTATATGTTGTCTGACTTTGTCAATTTTTAATTCTGCTCAAACTAAAACGGCGTCTTTCGGTACACCTGACATTTTTAATATCCATATCAAATAGATGGTCAGTTGATTCAGCATTCCGACGTCGGAAAATAAAGGTAGACCTTATTTAGATAAAATCGTAAAGTACAGAATTTGTTTGAAATTTTTTAAAATACAACCCACAAACAGAAAAGTGAAAAGTTTGAGCCAGAAACTATAAAGGACCCGAATTTGGCTCATTCCGACTAAAAATAGATTTAGAGCATGATCAGGATTGGGTGTTTGTCCGTTTGTTAGTAAGGGTGTTTTGGTATTATTATTATTATTATTATTATTATTATTACTAACTGTGTCATATCGTTACGCACTATGTAAACAATGTGTGTTTTTTTCTTGCTTTTGTAATTTATTCTGTATGTAATTCATAACATCATCCACACAAGAAGAGTCTGATAAATAACCAAAAATTAAATTAGACAATCAAAGCTAACATAAAAAACATGATTAAATATATTACATCAGGTGAATACAAGAAATTATAAAGTTTGTAAAGGAAGAACAAAACTTGGGAAACAAACTGACGTACCTAAATCCCAGTAAAGGGCTCAAGACGCCCACGGCCACCACCGCCACCAGTACGGCCACCATTACGACCACCACCAAAACGCCCACGGCCTCTGTGATGCCCTCTTCCACCACCACGACCACAACCATCACGGCCACCACGGCCTCCATTGAAACTGAAGGCCGGAGGTGGTGGTTGCAAACCACTATTATCTTGGGATCCCTGAGACTGAACCGGTTGTTCTCCGCCACCATTCATAAGTGGCGGACCTTGCTGGCCCTGCATTCCAAACTGCAACGGATTCAAAGCATTCTGATTCATAGGCCAAGAAGGAATCATCCCACCAAAATTTGGCTGTCCAGCCATAGCATTAAAACTTGATGGCATCCCGGGAATCATCCCGATTTGCTGTTGGAATGCTCCACCGGTTTGTAGAGGCGTCGGATATAGGTAAGGTAGAGTTTGCTGCATCCACAGCATACCATTTGGTGGCAGCCCAGCAAGAAGGTTTGCATTTTGCTGCTGCTGTTGTGGAAACCCATTGTTCCAACTTCCATTAGGAGCAGAAAAGGCTGGTGCTTGAGGCCTATGTGGAAAAGGAGGAATCGGGCCTTGATCACCAATGAAACCCTGTCTAGGGCCGGATGGTCCTAGGTGATTTTCTTGGTTTACTGATGTTGCAGGATGAGGAACAAAATGTTGATCGTCTGCAATAACTGGTAGCTTTTGTGCTGTAGGATCGCAGTTATTGTTCCAGTTCCCCTTCTGATTCTTCTGCTGCCGTTTCTCCTTCCTCTTGTTTCCAGGCTTGGAGTCATTAGTTCCCCTTTTCTTCATTTTGATCATTCTCCTGTACTCGGCCTCTTTCTCGTCGTCTGAAAATTCAGCATCGTCAGACAACTCCTCATCATTTTCATTAGATGCATCATACCCTTTCTGGTAAAGATTCTTGTTATTGAGTACATGATCTGCAAACTCTGCAACAAACGAGATAGAGGCGCCTTGTTGGATTCCGGTGGGGACTTCATTCTCGGAGTTGTACCTTACAATGTAGTAAGGGTTCTTGACTGGTCCAAAAATTTCATCAATGATCCCGAGTGGCGATCTACTTTCAGTAATCCAAAGAATTGAACCTTCACTGAGAGGATTGTGTTTCTCAACTCCTTCCACAATTACTTGGGGGCCAATCATCTGTGCAATAATTAAAAATACTAATTCAATCCATGATTGTTTCCAGTTCAAAACCATAAACACCAATTCATGAATATCAGTGAGAGCAAAATATAGTAATCATTAGCACTGTAGCAAAGAATTATACCGACAAAATTGTTCCAACTGGAAGGGTTTGGTGATGTGGTTCCAAGGTCACATTGACAGGAGGAACTGGAGGGAGATCCTGCACAACAGTAAGGAAGAAAAAAGTAGAAGAACATAAGCTTAATTGTCGCGTTTAGGGGCAAATATGACTACAGAAAGTTCGTAGTAAGCATAACAACATTAAGCAAAACAATGTGTCATATGATGGCTATGAGCAGTTATTTCTTGCAGAATGATTGAATGAAATGTTGGTCACAGAAAAAAAACAATTTTGCACACGGGACTTCAAAGTTTACAATTAGGAAAGGAGCATAGCATTAGCTTCAATTAAGAAATTTATCACTAATGTGACTAACGTGGCTCTTAGTGAAAAGGAGCATAGCATTAGCTTCATTAGCTTCTAGAGCCTATTCTTAGATGGAATTCATGCCTTCATGATCTATATATGTTTAAAACTAATAAAATCGACCACATTTTATAGAGACAAGATTGCAAACCTTGAGCTCATTCTTAGACTTGATCGGTCCACCTCCTCCACCACCATCATCATCTTCAGCATCACTCCAGCCAACCATCTCTTCTAGTTCAGATAACATAATCTCACCATCTTCAATTTCAGTCTCTTCATCAACACTGCCTTCCTCATTCTTGTCTTTCTTTTTACCCCCCTTTTCCTTATCGTCCTCGTCGTCCTCGCTACTACTAGACGATGAAGATGAAGAAGAAGACGAAGATGATGAGTCCGACGAGCCCACATCCTCAGACACCTCATCACTCCCACTATCATCTCCAACATCCACACTATCATCAACCTCATTCTCATTTCCATCAACTCCTACCACATTACCACCACCAACACTATCACAACTAGCAATAGCCAATTTCACATTCTTAGAACCACCATTATTCTCACAATTAGCTGAAGCAACAATCGGAACAGAAAGATCTGTTGCCCCATCTAAGCTCACTTTCCCAAGCTGTTCCTCAATCAAACACCCTAAATCCCCTAACTTTCTCTCACATCCATCTCCGCCCACAACCCCTTCCACGTTCATTCTCTCACTACCCTTTTCAGCACACATCTCAACAACCCCAGTTTCTCCATCTTCCAACCCAGAACCCCACAGAGCTTCCGCCTTCGCATTCAAACCCTCCGCAGTTTCATCTTTTTGACAAATCACATCACCAAACACTTCGAATTCCTTCTTAATATCACCTAATTCACCTCTAAGCGATTCATAATCAACCGGGATTCCTCCCAAATCAGCCATGTTTGCACCGCTACCTTCCATAAACCAACCGTTGAGGGACTCAAAATCAAGAAATGATTCAGAAAAGGACGACGGAAATTCGTCCAGCTCCGGAAGGAAGAGGTCGTTTATTTTCTTGGAATCCGATGAAGATTGGTTTTTGATGATGGGTTCGTCCTCCTCTGCTTTTACTCCTTCAATGGCGGGATTCTGCATGAAACCCACCATGTTCAGCTGGAAAAATTAGGGTTTCTAAGGTCAAAAATTTCATGGTTTTGATGAAGCGAAAGTGAAATATTTATATAGCGTTATTGAATACGAAAATCACTGCGGAGGCTATGTTTGGGTTGGAGAAAAGATATTCTTAAACCCTAGGGTTTTAGTTACGGGGTATTTGTACCATTTTTGTTACCCTTTTGAATTTTAATTTTTCTTTTTTTTTTTTTTTTTTTTTTGGCATTTTGACATTTCTTAACACCATCATTTTTTTAAGGGGAATCTTAAAATCAAATCAATAAAATGAACTAACTTTATTCTCTAAAAGACTTAAACTGAATTGCATTTTGTATAATTCAAGAACTAAAACTCTCTTAATTTATATTTAAAATAACAAAGCTGATTTAATCTCTTAAACTGAGAGTAGTATATAAGAGTGAAAAATAATAATAAAAGAATCTAAGTATACAAATACTGGAATGCGATGGCAGCCCATAAGTATTTTTAGATAGAAGGCCCGCTCGAATAAGAAAGATAACTGTTTTTTTCGGGCCACTAAGGCTTTTTAATATGGGCATTTATGGGCTAATTTGGTGGGCTGGATACATCCACTCACGATCATAATCCATTCTTTACAAATTCTAACAATAAAATCAAGTAATGTTATATATATCAAACTAGTGTGTATCCCATTGAAAATCGACGACGAACTATATTATTAAATTAAAATATATTAATAAGGTTGTTTCTTCAATTTTATTAGAAAAACTTCTTTTAATAAATATTTTTATTATTATTATTATTTTGCAATATATAATCATGAACATTAAAAAATAAATTAATATTAATTCGGAATGATAATATTTCGATAATTGATCAAAAATAGTATTTCTTTGATTTTATTTCACTTTCTTTAGTTGCAAGAAATCAATTTTTTTTTACCTCACAATTTGTCAAATATTTTAAATATTTCATTACATACGATGTTAATTGTTGTGTAAGCCTGATCATCTCGTCACAAAATTAAATTTTGAGAATGATCCCTACATATATATATACAAATCCAAGAATTATAATTGAGAATACATATTTTTGAGATTTTTCTTTTATTTACGTCAATTGAAAAATTTACGTCAATTGAAAATTTAGTTAAATTAAACAAATTAATATTGACAACTTAATAATTGATCAAATTAAAATTATCAATAAAAATAAAACTAATTATTTGGCCAACAAATTAATTTTTCAAATTATATTGGTTTTACAAAATAATTGACAAATGAGAAAATACACATGGATTGTGAGTATTTATGTAGTTCTCAAAGAGTAAAGTTTTATTAAGAATGAATGTGGGATGGAAAAATTTATATTAAATATACATAAAATAAATGAATAAAAATGCTCAAAATGAGGATTAAAGATAAATAAGAATACTGAAAGGAGAGAACGCCACGTAGGATCTCGAATTAAAGAGATGACTCAAATCTGCAATCATTTTAATAATATACTAATGTGTGGCCCGTCGAAAATCGACAGGAAACCACATTATGTTGTAATTTATAAGTATGTACTCGTAAAAGTAATACTCCCTCCGTCCCGCTATTAGTGCTCATTTTCCTTTTTGGGTTGTCCCGCTATTAGTGGCCCGGACCCAAAATAGCAAAAATTAACCCTTTAAAAAGTGTGGATCCTACCACTTTTCTATCTTTTACACATTCTTCTTAATACCCATGCCCAAAAAGTATGAGCCACAAATAACAAGACGGGGGAGTACAATATTATGTATATGGGAGGAATATTATTTCAACAATTCACTATAAAAAGTCTTACAAAAGTGATCAAATTATAACAAAAAATGCAAGAAATATCAATAGAAAGTAAATTTTAGTAGGCT
The DNA here is from genome assembly GCA_031470985.1 of Agastache rugosa. NCBI lineage: Eukaryota > Viridiplantae > Streptophyta > Magnoliopsida > Lamiales > Lamiaceae > Agastache > Agastache rugosa. The sequence continues at coordinate 23,166,627 of CM062607.1, forward strand.
CAATTTTAAACATAACATCAATTTCAAGGACTTACTATTTTGTGTATCTTTCACATAAATTCCAAAATCTCATTGTTAGCTTCTCTTCTCGCACAACTATAGCTACAATATCTAACATTATCAGCATTCACTGCTGAAAAGTTAAGTAGAAGCATTGTCTCCACAATTCCATATTTTATACTATTACGCTAACTTAGATAATTTATCAAATTAAACAAATTAATATTGACAACTTAATATTGACCAAATTAATTTTTCCAATAAAATTAAAATTATTTTATTTGATCAATTAATTAATTGATCAAATTAAATTGGTGCTTGATGGTGCAAAATAACTGTAGGAGGAAAAAATACATATTCATTTTGAGTATTTATATAAGTTTACAAGAGTGGATGTCTTAGTGTAAAAGCGATATTGGATAGAAATTTTCACATCCATTACTTTGGGAGTTTTGAAAATACTCCCTTTTTAAATTTTCCATCTCCTTGTCGTTCTTTATAAATTTGCCACCCATTATTATGGAAGTAAATTTTTTATCTAATATTATGAAAGTTTTGAAAGTTCGAATCCACAATTTTCCAATAAAATTAAAATTGTTTTATTTGACTAACTCATTAATTGATCAATTAAATTGGTTGTGCAAAATAATTGTCTAATGAACCAAATTAAATTTTCCCATAAAATTAAAATTATTTTATTTAGCCAACTAATAATTAATTTGTCAAATTAAACTGGTTGTGCAAAACAACCGCAAGATGATAAAATAGATACTACCTCCGTCCCATTATTCTTGTCTCATTTCTTTTGGGCACGGGTATTAAGGAGAAGATTGTTTAAAGGGTAAAAAGATAGAAAGTGGTGGAGCCCATAACTTTTTGTGAGAGAAGCATATTTCCTTTTATGGAAACAGGACAAGAATAACGGGACAACCCAAAAAGGAATACAAGACAAGAATAATGGGACGGAGGGAGTATTAATTTTGAGTATTTATATATGTTCTCCAAGAGCTGATTCTTAGTGCAAAAGCGATGTGGGATAAATTTTTTTCATCCATTATTTTGAAAATTTTGAAAATACTAAATAATAAATCTTGGTATATGTATATTAATACATACCGTCATTTTTAAATTTTCCATCCCATTAATATGAAAGTTTTTTAAAATAATAAATATTAAACCCATGATTGGATTATGTATATTATATAGTTATAGTCATTTACAAACTTTCCATACATTTTTAAAATACTAAATATAAAATATAAAAATAGAATATATGCATTATTTCAGAGTGATAATATTTCGACAATTGATCATGAAGAGTATTTCTTTGATTTTATTCTACCTTCTTTAGCTGCAAGAAATCAATAGAAATCAAACTAAATATTTTTTTATACAGACTAAACATATATTTTAAAAGTTAATAATAAATATTAATCTAAAATACGAAAAATTCATTGTATAAGATATTAATTGTTGTAACGTCTGATCATCTCGTCACAAATTAAAATTTGAGATCTTTTTCATTAGTGACTGAGATTACAATGTAAGATTGACCATAAACATAAATTTCAGAGATAATTGCAAAATTTAATAAAATAGTCCCATTAAATTCTACAACTTTTTAAAATTGTATGTAATGCAAGCCAAATAGCCAATTACCCACGTATCAAAATATTAAATTAATTAGAACATATCTTAATACACTTTATCTTAGCCAAAAGACCAAGAAATAAATAACTTAATTTACATCTTCGAGTTCTTCTTTTATATTCGGTTATTTGCCCACGTTTAGCTTGATATTCAATGTGGGACATGTTAAGAATGCACAAATTAAAGATTTAGAAATATATAAATATAATATATTATAAATTATCCAAATTGTTATTCAAGCCATAGCTAATAAGTTAATACATATATTCTTATAAATATTATTATATGAGAACTTCTTAGAAACAATAAAATATTATATTTGAAAATCTATATAACGTTTAAAATCTCATATTATGTATTGGGAAAATTTCATTCCATATTTAGTTATAGAAGGTTTGAGGATATTAAATATTAAATATTAAATAATATAATATATCAATTAAAAACACATAAAATGAAGATTTAAGATAAATAGAAATACTGAATGGATTGGATAAATCCCATGATAAATCAATGTGTTATATAAAATCCCATAAATGCAAATTGTTTATGCAAAATATTTGCAGGATGAAAAAAAAATACACATTGATCTTGAATATTTATAATAGTTCTCCAAGAGTAGAGTCTTATTGAAAAATTTCATAGTTAATTTATAGAATATATGGATTAAAAATACATTAAAAGAGGATTTAGGATAAATAAAAATAATGAATGGAGAGCGCGCCACGTAGGACCTACAATTATGAAGGACCTACAATTATGAAGAACGCTCGAATGCATAATCGTTTTAATAATATTACGATGGATGGATGCATTAACTACTTGAATTGAACAAAATTTTGACATCATAACCCCACTATCCTAATTACAAATTTCTAAACTACTAATCTCTTGGTTCGAATAGATATTGCCAACAATTCTTCCATACCCAGCAAAAAAAACACATGCTTTTAATTTTTTTGCATCCACCTTCAGAGACAATTAGCGGACGATTCAAATTAAGGTTAAATCAACTTGATTGAAGCAAAATCATTAATCCAATCCTTTAATCAATCTAACAACTCTCAGTAATTATAATCAACGAGCATAAATATAATTCAGTTCCATCCCCCCAAATATACCAAAATAATTCAAATTCTCGCAGACAGAGAGAGATGAAGAGAGAGAGAGAGGAGAGAGACAGAAAGAGAGAGCCTACCTTGAAGAGATGGGCGGCGGAAAGAGACTGCAGGGGTGGCCGGCGGCGGCGCGGCCGACAGAGACAGAGAATGAGAGCGGGAAGGGGGGGCGAGTCAGACAGAGAGAGATGAAGAGAGAGAGGAGAGAGAGACAGAAAGAGAGAGCCTACCTTGAAGGGATGGGCAACGGAAATAGACTGCAGGGGTGGCCGGCGATGGACGGCGGCGGCGCGGCTGACAGAGACAAAGAATGATAGCGGGGGGAAGCGAGTCAGACATAGAGAGATGAAGAGAGAGAGGAGAGAGAGACAGAAAGAGAGAGCCTACCTTGAAGGGATGGACGGCGGAAGGAGAACACAGGGGTGGCCGGCGGCGGAATCCGGCGAGGACGGAGGCGGCGCGGCTGACATCGAAAGAGAACGAGATAGAGTCGGGAGAATGAAGAGAATGAGAGAGAGGCGAGAGGTTACTTACCGGCGGAGCCAAACGGAGGCGAAATGGACCTTGACGGCGAGATCTTTGCGGCGGATTGTGGATTTTCAGACTTAGGGCTGAAGAGAGAAATGAGAAATAATGTAACACCCTATTCTCAATTTAGCTAAAATATTTTATTAACACATAATTACCATACAACAGATATTTGATCAAAAAAAAAAAAACTTTGTCAAAATACCATTCGAAATCTATCCGAATAAAATTTAGCTTATTTCCTTTAATCTTATACAGCAACTTAAATCTTAAAGGAAACTTTCAATTTGTTACCTAAGCCTACAATATTTGTTAGAAGATAAAGAATATTTATATCGTAAACAGGAACCTGCATATATGAATACATAATCATGCAACTAAAGAATAGAAAATAAATATTTTATTTCAAAAAGGCATACTCAAGTTTTATCTTCAAAAACATTCTCACCCAACTAATCGCACTTAACCTTATTAATTTTTTTATAATAATACAAATAATAATAATAAATAGATAAACAAACATACGATCGAGAATAATGTCAATTTTTGTACTTATACAACCTTGCAAAATAAGAGGTTTAGGAGAGAAAGAAATAACAATAATTAATCCATAAGCTCTTAATAAAAGAAATATTATTTGAACTATAAGAAAAATATACGTGATTCATAAGGGAATACCATGCATAACGAAATTCCGAAGCTAACTTACGAACGAAAAATAAATCTAAACTCCCAAAAATAAATGAATGGTCTCAAATAACTATTAATTCAAATAAATCCTAAAACTTGAGAAAAATTGCTAAGTTCTTGAATCCTTGGTCTAGTCATTCTCGGCCCCCACGACTGCTTTGACTCCAAATCCTAAAAACTGACAATTTAAAAGGGGGTGAGCATATAAATATATATTCAGTGAGAAAACATGCCGTATATATTTAAACATGTAAATAAATCATATCATCATAAACATATGAATCTTGATGCATGAGATTTTGAATCTCAACTTGAACATATAGGGTTGTATCCTTTTCACTTGAACATATATGGTTGTATCCCTTTAACTTGAAAATATAGGTTGTATCCCTTTAACTTGAACATGAACATACATTAATTAAACATGAAATATAAACACATAAAAACATACATAGATAATTTAATCTACGTGCATAAATTCTCTCACCTTAATGTTGTCTTGAGAAAAACGTCCAACCAAAGTGCAACACCTAAGATTCTAAGAGCACTCACATTGGTGGGCAAAAAAAAGTTGTGCCCACCAATATTTAATTAATATTTGTGGGGTATTGGTGGGGTAGGGTGGGCACAAAAAAGTTGGCCACATTGGTGGGCACAAATTAAGGTGGGCACACCTATTATTTTAATGATTTTATTTTTCAATTTTATTTTTATTTTCATAATTTAAATAACATTAATTTTTAAATGCATTTTATTGAATTGAAAAAAAAACATTACATAAAAGATAAATTAAAAAAAATACATTAATTCTGCAGCGACGGGGGTCGGTGAGTCTCATTTCTCTCCTGAGCATTGCACAAAATGCAAGATGATTTTGGAGCGCGTCGGGTGCCATGCCCGTTGTGTCTCGAGTTAGAATTTCGTAATTTGTCTGCCTCGTAATTTGATATTGCATAGCATTAAACTTCTCTTCTATGTTAGCAGAAACTTTACCTTTTCCCCGAGCTAATGCCTTCGCCTTTTTCGTTCCCATTGGACGTGCGGCGCGAGTGCTTCCCGAGGTGAATTTGCCGCCGCTCGTCATGCCCGGAGTGCTTGGAGTGCTTAGAGTGGAAGCTTCTGATGTCGTGGTGTAGCTCCCGTCTTCCCGGATCTTGGATCGCTTGGCGATATTCTCTTTGACTTTGCTGGAAGAGACGACAATATGGAACTTCGGCGTATCCCTAACCATGTTCCAAGCATCCAAATGCTTAAATGGGGTGTAGAATTTATTCTGCCACTCCGCTAGTGCTCTCTGAAAAATGTCCTTGCCGCTCTTGCCGCTATGATATTGCTCCGAAGCATCCTTGTAGATTTGTTGAAAGAGAATCAACAAATCTTTGGATCTCTTCCAATGACTGCGCAATTGCTCCTCACTTCGCGCTTTCGTTCCCTCAGAACGGAGGCGATTGTAGCACTCCATGATTCGCTTCCAATATTTTCCAAATTTTTGGGCGTTACCGACAATAGGGTCGTGGCTAATATCGACCCAACAATGAGCCGAGCATTCCGTCTCGGCCTCACTGTAGTTATTTCCCCCGCCGCCCCGACTGCCCCGGCCGCCTTCAGGTCTGCTGCTGCTGCCGCCGCCTCTTTTGCCTCGGATAGTGGCTTTACCCCGGCCCTTTTTCTTAGGCGTAGAAGTAACTGCGGGCTCCTCGTACTCCACGTTTACTTGGTCCTCGGACGAGTCCAAATTGACGGCCGATTGGAAGTCGCCAGGAGAAGGTACCGGATGTGTAGGATACGTGGAAAAAGCCCCCGGTGAAAATTGAGGGACATAGGCGGAACCCGGCGGAAATTGAGGACGGTTGGGGGTGGGGGTGGAGACGTTTTGGAAGAATGGAGGTCGAAAATTGCCGTAGAAATTTGGATTATTGGGATCGAAACTTGCATCACTAGAACCAAATCAAGACCAATTTTGATTGGGATCCATTTGTAGCACAAAAATATAAGAAGTTGTAGAGATAATTTAGAAGAAATTGAGATAGAAATGTAGAGAATGGGGTGAAAATGAACGGAATAAGGTGTAGTACTTATAGGTAAAAATTAGAATTAAATTAAAAAAAATCAAATCGTTGAGCAACGATTAAAAAACCGTTGCCCACTACCCAACCGCCACGTGGCCATCCACCCCTCCCCGCCCAGCAAGCCCGCCCGGGCGGCAGCCGCCCACCCCATCCGCCCTCTCCTGGGCGCCATCAGCAGCGCCCACCCCCCCGCCCGGTCGTCCAGCCGCGCCCACCCCCACCCGCCCACCGTTGCAAGTGCTCTAAACTTATATTTGAGAGCTTTTTTTTTTTTTTGGCGTGTCAGACTATGGGAGATAGATCCCTATTTATACACTTGGTTTGTGAAAAACATCATAAGTGATAACTATGATTTTTAATTTAATTGCTTTCCAAGCAATAATAAATTAAGAAACTTAATTTGATACATATCCCCAAAACCCTCTTAATTACACTAGAAGTTATAAACGTGACCCTATTACTTTTAATTGATTCACAACAAAAGGACAAAATAAAAGATTTTAAAATAAGATTTAAAACATAAATTTATCTCCTTAAAATAATTTGGACGAAAAAGAAAAAATAAGACATGTGAATTTGAGATATTTTGATATACTTTAAAGACATCTTTTAACACATATCTTTTATTTGTTCTATATAAGTGTACAAGGTTATTAATTAACAATAAAGTACACCTTAATAAACCCATTTTTCTTAACCTCCGTGCCCAAAAGATACGGAACGTTATGAATGGGACGGAGGGAGTATCTTTTATTTGTTCTATAAGAACAACAACAAATAAAACTATTGTTTTTTTTTAATATACTAAGTAGAGATAACTTCTTTCTTTTTATTTTACAAACTAAAAGTAAAATTTAAAATTTATTTCTTAAAAACTCAAAACTCTCGACATATCAAATATTTTTGATTAACAGATTCTTACATGAAAAATAGCTTGGGCTAAAAAAATAAATATTTTGGGCCAAATAATCTACTTGTTACTATTAATAGGACATGATAAACTGAGATGTTACAAATAACGAGCAAGATCTAATTCAATTTTACCGAGAGATTTTTCCCTCGGTAATTCCTTGGTAACCATACCGACAGACCATTCCCTCGGTAATTCCTTTAGAAAAGCTTTTAATTAATAATAAAAAATTAAAATATAAAATTACCGAGGGAATATATCCCTCGATAATTCCTTGGTATAACCGATCCGTCGGTATTCCCTCGGTATAATTTTAAATGAATAATAATTATTTAAAATATATATTTACTGAGGGATGTATATTTGTCGGTAAAATGTATATTCGGAAAAGAAAATTCATACGTAGAAAAAAAAATTACCGACGGAATTGTATCCCTCCGTAAATTAAATAATTTTTAATATTGCGAAAAAATAATATACCGGCGGAATATTCCCTCGGTATATTTACCGAGGGAATATTCCGTCGGTATAATAAATAATTTTTTTTTAATTTAAAAGCATTTACCGAGGGATATTTCCCTCGGTAAATTTACCGAAGGAATTTCCCTCGATATTTCCCTTAGTAATTCTGGCGCAAACACGGCCGCGAATCGTCCGTCGGTAATCCATCGGTGACTACATTTTAGCCGACTCGTATTTTTTCCGTCGAGATTCCGTCGGAAATTACCGAGGGATATTGAGGCCGTTGGTAATTCCCTCGATAAATACATTGTTTTTTGTAGTGGATATTGAATACGAAAATCACTGCAGAGGCTATGTTTGGGTTGGAGAAAATATATTCTTTTTTTTTATAGGGTTTTAGTTACGGGGGTATTTGTACCATTTTTGTTCCCCTTTTGAATTTTAATTTTTCTTTCTCTATTTTGTTTTGGCATCTTGACATTTCTTAACACCATCATCAATAAAATGAACTAACTTTATTCTCTAAAAAACTTAAACTGAATTGCATTTTGTATAATTCAAGAACTAAAACTCTCTTAATTTATATTTAAAATTACAAAGCTGATTTAATCTCTTAAACTGAGAGTAGTATATAAGAGAGAAAAAAATAATAAAACAATCTAAGTATACAAATGCTGGAATGCGATGGCAGCCCATAAGTATTTTTAGATAGAAGGCCCGCTGGGCTGGATCAGCCCATGTATCATCTTTGCTTGTTGGCTGGTCCATACTCATTATTCCTTTTGTTTTCTTGTTTTAATCCCTTTTAAAATTAAATCGAGCCAAACAATTTGATATTAAACTTACTAACTTAGATTGGTTTTGTAGTGGGTAAAAAACCCGTCTACGGTCTACCCAACCCAAGTCAACAAGCATCTTTGATTGGTCAAAGAAGTCAAATGGAATAAGCCGTATGGCCCAATACTCAAGCCTAAGGGTTTATAAAATTGGTTAGACGGTTTGACTAAGTAAAGCCGACATATCGGATGCGAAACATACGGATCGGATCAACCGTACTGCTTAGTGCTTAGTAACCGATTGAGATGTATTAAGGCGGAAGCCAAAAATCCTAAGTGGCAACCGACCATCCTGTATATACTAGACGATTAGGTCACTAGACCTCATTCTAACTCTCACATGATATTCAACTCTCTATGGCTCGTTCTCTCTCCAATTCCGCCTGCATCTGCCTGGATCTTGTGTGTGTGTTTTCTTAGAATTTTGTAATTGTGCCCAAGTAGGCTTTGGTCAATTGGATTTGGTTCCTAACTTAGCAGTGTTTATTGACAAAATTGGGAAAATACACATGTTTCCGCTCAACAAGTGTTTCATGATTACCCCACAACCAACCGGGATGACTAACCTAGGAAAATTCTATTCAGTCCATTTTGCTTAGTTTAGTCCTTCAAAATTATACTAGTATTAGTAGTATATAACATAAACATCAGCTAATTAAATATTCTATTTTATCCAGGAAAAAAAAAACAAAAAACTAAGGAACTTAAACGAGTAACTACTGACCATATACTTTCAAGAGGCTACTTTTTATAATTTTAGATTAATTAATATTTAATAAATATTAATTGATATTTTTAATTAATATTAAATTCTAATTGTGAATTAATAAACTGTAATTGAGACTAATTAATTCAAATTAAAGATTAATAAACTCTAATATATGCGCCCACCTAAAAATGGTAGGCGTGCATCTTATACACCCACTTTACGCACTTGGACACATTTACTGTACACGCCAATCCTAACCATGGTTTTAGAGGGGGTTCTGTCTTCTTTCTTTCTCATCACTTCAAATTTGAATTTCGAGAAGTTAACTTTCACCTTTCCGATAATTCAAATCTGCGATGAGGCTGAAACTCACCCCTCCTAGTCTTAGTGCGTTCATCGTACCACTATCGTAAATGCCTTCGATCATCGGGGTGGGTCGGGTAGCGTAGTAGTAGAATGTCAAATTTGCGTAACTGTATGGTTACGCGATCGAATCTCACCAATATTTTTATATATGTTCAAAGTGTGTACAACTAGCAGCTACGAACATCGCGATCGACATCAATTTAGAGCACACTAGATCAAATCTTGCCGGGGTCAAGAGTGTACGATTGTTATAAAAAAAAACCCCAAAATTAAATATTATCACATTACTTATATGGAAATTGCAAAATATTCCTAAACATATACTCCCTCCGTCCCTCATAAGTGTGGTGCATATTTGATTATATGTGAGGTATAAAATATTAATTGAACTACACTAATCTGGGACGGAGGGAGTACATTCTTTAAAATTAAATTCTACTCATTCTGTCCAAATAGCAAGGTCCATCTTTTCTATTTCGTCTGTCCTAATAGCAAAGTCCCATTCCTAAAATGGAAATAATTAACTTTTCAAAAGGCTTGTTAAGACCTATCACTTTTTATCTTTTTACTCTAATTTCTTAATAACCGTGCCCAAAAGAAATGATACATTGCTATTGGAACGGAAGGAGTAATTATGTAATTTAGTCACCTTTGAATTATGTTTTATAGCTAGTATATATTTTTCTCTTTTCAAATTCGGACATGTCTAGGCGGGGTGAAACTGATCTGATGACCCCTACACATAAGTGATCGATACATAATTAATATTGTCATAAATAAAATAAAGTAAAAAAACGAATAGAAATTAGTAAAAGGAAACCCTAAATGGCGACCCATAACTTCGTTTTCACAGTCAACACAGGAAAATATAAATGCAGAGAACAACCCCAACTATCACAAATTAATGTGGAAAGATGTTCCCATGTTGCTGGCTACTCATGCATCTATTAATTTCCAGCAAGATATTAGCATTTAGACCAAATATTATTCCCCACAATATAAAGAGGTGAAAAGATGGATGATTACTTTCCATCTTTCACATGGCTTTGCAATAAATGTATACAGCTTGCACTTTCAACCAAAAAAAAACTACAGCTATAATAGATATTGTTGCTCAACTTGTTGCCTTCAAAGATGTGTTGTAATTTTCTGACTCGGAATTTAATAATGACATATGCTATTCTATGTGTAGGTGAAAAACAAGGTGCTTGTGGTGTGTGTGTGTGTGTTATATGTGTTTGTGTGTGTATAAGTGTGTGTGTATAATGTTATTGACTAGTATTTGCCTTTGACACTAAAGTAGAATGTAGTTTTTGAAAGTAATAGACGTTATTCTTTAATTAATGTATATATATATATAGGGATTGGTTCATATAGAAACTATTCTTAGTGTGAGAACTAGAAACCAATCTGAACCGTTGATCTTTGTATGATTTATGGTTGTCATTATTCGAAGCATGAATATATATAGATTTAAGCATGATTTTATATAAGCACAATTGTTTATACAAAAAAGCATGAATCTCATTAAGCATGAATATATATAGATTTAAGCATGTTTTCAAGTTCTCACGGGAGGAATAATTTCTATAATAACTCATCCATATATATATATGGTCTGGTGAGAACTACTCCTTATATGAGAAATAAGAACCAATCCTGACCACTCATTTGCAAAGAGTGTGTGGCCAGAATTAAATCTAACAATTTGACATGGATTAAAAAAAAGGATGGAGGGGTATTTTAGGAAGGAAATAAAACCACTCTCTCACTCTGTTTCTCCTATCTCTCGTCTGGTTCATCTATCACACTCATCCTTCCATTTCTCTCTTAACCACTACCACCACCACCCACCATCACCGCCGCCGGACACCGCCGTTGCCACAGCCACCGTCGCCATCACCACCACAGCTGGACAACGTTGTCTTCTTCTTCTTCTTCTTCTTCTTCTTCTTCTTCTTCTTCTTCTTCTCTCTCTCTCTCTTCCATTCTTTGCCCCAACAAAACAGCAACAAAATTACACGCACAACACACACTAATACCCACACACCTTCATCACAATTTTGAAATTATGTGATTACTGTAATCTTGAATATTGAAACTCTCCTGTCAGTTTTCTACATCGCTGCCACGACCAACATCACACATTTTTTTCATAAAATTTCTACCAGAACACCAATTAAACCATCCAGCTTATTCGATTTGCATCTCCTTCGCCGCCGACAATAGTCAACCTTCGCCATCGTCCTCTACCCTCCTGGCAATCAATCGATCTTCATGAATATCATCAATCTATAATCCTAATTTTCTTTGTCTCTTCTCCTTTTTTTTATGTTATTGAAATAATTGAGAATTTGGTCTTAAAGTGGAGGTTTTCATGTTGGTATAATGTTATGTTTTAGATGCAGATATTAGAAAGAGGAACACAAAATCTGATGTTGGTATAATAATTCGTGGTGAATGACACTAATGCATAAACTTAAACAATGTAATGCACAAATACAATATATGTAATGCATTAATTGTATTATTTCTCTATTCTGTGCATTTACAGTTTCATATTGATGCATCACTTAAATCGTATTAATGCATCATAATGAGAAACACAAAGTCTATTGCACCTCTATTCAAATTTTCTTATGTCTCCTAAAAGAGGATGTGAATTATTAAAAAGTTGCACTGATAGAAGGCGAAATGCAACTTTTCTTGATTGGGTGATAAGAATGTAGACCATTTTTATGTATAACAACTTAGTCCAAGTAATCTTTTTATTGTTTCAATTGGTATGTTTCTCTCTAAATCCTAAGGTTAAAAGATCAATAAAAAAACCATTTTGCACTCGATCATGTGTGCATCTCCACTTACATGGTATGTAGGAGGTCAAATCACTCTTCTTTTAAGAGATTATTGGAATGCATTATATTGTTAATATTAATGCATTATGTTAATATTATTGATACATTACAAGTTGATATATCACTGCATCAAAAAATACATAATATGATGCATAAATCTAAATAATGTAATGCACAAATACCATATACGTAATGCATTAATTGTGGTAACGAGTCTTTCAAAATTATGTGCATTTATAGTTTCAAATTGATGCATCACTTAAATCGCATTAACGCATTATGAAATTGTCCCATAATATCAAGTAATGGATACGAATATGATACACGTAATACATTAATTATGATATACGTATTGCAAAATGATATTGATACTGCATGACAAAAAAACACACAATGTTATGCATATACTGTATCTAAACATGCAACATAATACAAAATAACGATATATTGAATTATACAACATTTAAAAAAATGCACAATATAATGCACAAATATAAATAATGTAATGTACAAATACTCTATACGGAATGCATTAATTGTGGTAATGAGTCTTTGCCTATTATGTGCATTTAAAATTTCATATTGATGCATCACATAAATCGTATTAATGCATCATCAAATTGTGCTCATAACATCAAGTAATAAATACGAATACGATATATATAATGTTTTAATTTTATAAATACACATATTATAAAACTCGTTTGTTCTTCATAAACCATGTAAAGAACATTCTTTGTTTCACATTAATAAAAAATAATTAATGCATCAGAAATATGATATTGATGCATTTCTTTACACTAATTAATACTAATTAATGCATCACTTTACACTAATTAATGCATCTCATTTTTGCACTGAATAAAACAGTGAAATTACTATACTAACCTTACTTAAGTAAAAAAAGCGGGTTGACCAAAATAAAGCGGGTTTGACCAATTAACTATGAGATTAAATCATATCCATAGATCTTATAGGATGGATGGCTTGGATTAGTTCCTAGTTCTCATATAAATAGGAGTTCCTATTTGATTCTCTCCCTATATATATATAGATAGATAGATAGATATAACTCTGAGACACTCTTTACTATATGAAGACAACATGTCATTTATTATAAAATGAAGGGGTGGATTGATAAAAGCACTCATATATTTTTTAAATTGGCACAAAACAATCAAACCACCTATGTATTTTAACAAATCTTACACACTCGATCCTCCATTCACTAACATTATTAAGTAAATATTTGAGTGTTTAGTGAAAGTTTTAAAAAATATATACACGGGTGTTTTTGTGCTGGTTTTAGGAAATACATGTATTTTGTGCGTTTCACTCAATAAAAATACCTGGGGTATCCATGTCAGAGTTACGCAAGTTAACGAGATGATTTTGTTTTAGGGTAATGGCCTGTAAATTTTTCAACTTTCAGCAATTTCTAATTTTGCTCTCCACCTTAAGATTCTGCCTGTAAATTCCTCAACTTTCAGCAATTTTTGGTTTTGCTCTCCACCTAAAGATTCTGTCTGTAAATTCTTCAACTTTCAATTGTTTCTGATTTTGCTCCCACCTTGCAGTTCTAGCAGGCGAAGGAGCCTTCGATCTGGTACTCCTCGTCGGGATTGATGAACCGGATCGACCCACCCACTCTCTCTCTCTCTCTCTCTAAGATTAGATTGCTAGATTTGTCAGTGTTTTTCCTTCGTATGAATGTGAAAATTATTGTTCTGGCTATTTGGAGATTTGATGAATTCAGGATTGTATGGGTGTGAGTAGGATTTAAAATTCTTGTAATTTTATGGGTGCCTTCTAACGCATGATCTGTATTTTCTCGGTTGAATTATCTCTGCGAGAATGAAAGAAAGCAGGGGAGAACGAGACTAAGAGAGGGGTGGGGATGATGACATGAAATATTTTTTATTTTTTTAATTTACATATATGCCACGAGAGTGCCACATAGATTAATTTAAGCCACGTCTATAAATTTCCAAAACTATTCTTGCCGGATCCCATCGCCGGAAGCAAAATCAGAAACAATTGAAAGTTGAGGAATTTACAGGCAGAATCTTTAGGTGGAGAGCAAAAATCAGAAATTGCTGAAAGTTGAGGAATTTACAGGCAGAATCTTAAGGTGGAGAGCAAAATCAGAAATTGCTGAAAGTTGAGAAATTTACAGGCCATTACCCCTTTGTTTTATACAGAGGTTGTTTAAACACTTGAATACTATATGCAATATATATAAACATGAATACTTAGTACATGCATGTTTTAGCAAGAAAATACGTAGGTGTTTTATACAATTTACTCTAAAATAAACTAGTAAAGTAGATGAGAGAGAGAGAGGCAAATTCATGGTGTATACGTCATGCATGTGGTATATTATGTATATATTTAAAAGATTCACTTAAGTATGTATTTAAAATATCAAATTGGAAATGTTTTGGATTCAAGCATGTTGGACAAATTGGAAATGTTTTGGATATATTCAAGAAGAAGGTGATTGTATTGACGATGTACTATACGAACACACAAGTTAAAAGATGGCGTGCTAACCCAAAAAATTAAATCATTGTCACAAGTAACTTTAGATAAATACTTCATGTCATCTTAAATTTGTTGTAAATAATTCTCTTGATTTATATTTATATACAAATATATTTTAAAATTACATTATTGTCAATCTGTCATTTTATTACTATATAGGGGCAATTTTATACATACGGGATCTTAAAAAAACCCGAAATATTACAATGTAGAGGTTATTCATATTTATAACTGGTCTCGAATTGGGACCATGACTTTTTATCACTATAGGGAGGTTATTCTTATATAGAATATAATTATAGAGAGGTTCTATTGTAATAAGAATAGGAGGGAGTCGTATTTTTATAGGTCAAGTTGTGACACCAAACTTTTCTAGTATAGTCTACATCTTGTATCGTTTGCATGTTATTACACACGAGCAAAGATTTTATTTAGTTGCACACCTTGAATAACGGATGTGAGTTACCGTCGTCATAAAAAAATAATTAGGATCTCGGTAATTGCTAGCTCAACTTAATTTTAAGCATCGGAAATTTATTTCATACTGAATCAAGTAAATTGCAAAATTACAAAATATTGCTAGAAGTTGATAGTATTTGAAACGTGTTGAGTACAAAAACTATAATTTCAATTAAAAGCGTTATAAATCGTAATTAAACCTAAAAGATATTACTACCGGTTTTGAGGGCATCTTATACCAATATGAGGCTTTTGACTAGTGGTACAATTAACTCAAATTAGCAATAGATATTATGACAGCATTCATTATAAATCGTGAGTCGGTGGTAGGATATTTACATTTCAAAATTTCAAAAATTTAGTAATTGAAATATTAATTTCATAAAGAAAGAAAATGCAGATTTTAAGCAAAATTCTCACAGCATTTATATAGAAATTAATAAAAAGCATTTACTGAAATCCATTGCTCGTGTTCATGTTTTTGCTCTGAATTGGTTGAACCATCAACTTTATGTTTACTTCAGTGGCCAGTTGGCGCATTCATATCTCATGCATTTAATTATTTTTGTATGTTACCTACTCTTCTTCAACACTGTTAAATTTTGCTGTTGGCACTTAAATATAAATTTGCCCTAATTTTTAGATGCCATTTCCAGTAAATAGTATATATATATATATATTGGTTAGATAAAAATAAAATACATAATGACACGTAATTATATACATACGTACGGATGGTGTAGATGTACGTATAAATGTACGATGACTGTTGTATTCAATTTATATAATACTACTATATTTTGATAGGGGATGTAGTTAAATTTGGGTAAAAGAAATATTGTATACACTATTTAATATATATTTGAATATTTTTTTAATATTTGCAAACATACCTACGACCTTAAGTAGAGAGCGGGGGGGGGGGGGGGGATTTTGAGCAATTAATTGGCTATATAGTGAATGTAAATTAGTTGTGACAAACTCGACCTGTAAAATATTGGTGAGTTTCGAATTTATGATATTTGGCTACAAAAATACTCATTTTTCTAGGTCATCCACAAAGATTATATAATAATAATAGTAGTAGAATTTTGAGCAATTAATTGATTAATTGTATAGTGAATGCACGTAGCATGTAACCAACTGCCTTGTAAAGTAGATTTCACTGTGGCCAATTTATTCGGCTATGAATTATTAGGTTACTTATTAACTAGTCACTTATTTTACACGTCTTATTGAATATTTATTGATGAATACACCATACTTTCACACACTATGTTGGTAGGTAAAGGGTGTTAAAATAATGCATCGTCATTCACCTAATCGAATTTTCGACACTATGTTTAATTAGTTCTACTACTCTTTGCCAAATGTGATTAAAAATGATGGATTATTTAACGAATATGGTTTCTTTTGGTAGTATATGTACGAGTAACCACTCTACCATTAGAAATTAATTACCAGTAGTCAATCATTTTGTTTATTTTGTTTTTGTTCTCGTTTGTAGAAGGGTTTCTTTTCTTCTCACCATTTTATTATAATCAATACAAAATTTTCTAATTTGTAAGAAACAACAATGCTTTTCTTTGAAAAAAAAAAGAAAAAGAAAACATCGACATCTGAGAAAACTCCGATTTTATGAATATTTTTCCTCCAACTCGTAATAATTAAAAAAAAAATGAATTCTTTAAGTTTCATCCCGTTACTCATTTTCTCATATGAGCCCATGCATACCCCAAAAAAGAAAAAAAAAAGAAAGATCGAAGAAAATTTGGAATATTTGCTCTAACGCAGGTGTAAAAATAATAAGCTAGAAATCTCAGAAAATCGCAGCTCACACACACACACACACAAATTAATTGAACTTTTTTTTTTTTTGAGGAAATTTAATTGAACTCTATGCATGATAATAAGCTAATTAAAAAGTAGTAGTACATAAATAAATAAATATCCAATAATTTCATCCACTTTATACAACCAACAAATGAAGTTAGTACATCATCCAAATCTTCATAAGACAAAAAAAAAAAAAAAATCTTGCAAGCCGCCTAAACTCACCACTAGCAAAAGATTTTCCCAGCATTAAATTAGCCAACCCAAAAATAAATAGTTAATAAAAAAAAACCCCTCTTCCCCGGCGGCGAGATACTAGTGAATTTACCGATAAGACCTCAGAATGGAGCCGCAGAAAGTGCAGATAATAGCTCTCCATGTCTTCCAGTAGAAGGGCACGTAGCAGAATCTGGTGGCGGTTTTCATGTCCGCCACGCTCGCTCCGCCGCCGCACCGAGAGCATATTCCGGCGGCCGGCTTGTACTGCCGCACCTTTCGCGTCTGATCAACAAGGAAGCAGAAGCAAACCATTATTTCCCTTCTATTTTTTCTTTTTTTTTTTGGGAATATAAATTAGGGTTTGAAGTTTCTTTCACTTAGTTTTGTTTGTGGAGTTGATGGTTTAGAAGAAAGATTTGTAGAGTATTTATAGGCGCAATGGACATATGGATGTGTAGTGTGCATGATGATTGTACGTTGACTTTTTTCTCTAATTTGGATTTTTCTTAATTTTTTAAGGAATTGGTCACTTACTATTTTAATGATTTTATTCTGTTGCAATATTAATTAGACTGGTCTGTATGGTTGGATCCCGAGTTCCCAACAGTTTAAGTCAAATTCCAAATTTATTACTGTTCTTATTTTATTATTATTATTATTATTATTATTATTATTATTATTATTATTATTATTATTATTATTATTGTTTTCTTTTTAAATTTTTTAAAAATAAATTAATTTGGGTAGAGAAGTTATTCTTTTTTTTTTTTTTTGAGGACGGAGAGGCGTTGTTAATTTAAAACTTTTTTTGTTTAAAGTAAATGCCTGACAAGAAATGTATTAGTTTCCTTTCAGGAATGTATTAGTTTTGATCTTCAATTTTCCTTTTTTTGCATTTTTTTGTGACAAGATATGCGTTTTCGTTTAATTAGAAGAATGACATTTTTTATCTAATCTAAATAAATTTTGGAGTAGACAATCTTTAGTTAGATGGTTATATATAGGGATGGGTTAGTATAAAAACCGGTCCTCCCGTAGAAATTACAAACAATATTTTTTTCAATATATAGTCATGCTTTTTAATATATACAATGATGCTTAATAGTATTTTTCTCGATTCATGCTTTTTGTATAAAAATCAAGCTTATATAAAATCATGTTTTTTACATACTATTTTCATGCTTTGAATATTAACAACCGTAGATCATACCATGATCAACGGTTGATATTAGTTTGTAGTTTTTACATGGGGACCAGTTTTATATGAACCAAATCCTATATATATATATAGGAGGGAGATCAAATAAAAATTAATTACTCCTAGGACCTAGTAACTTTTTCCAACCCTTGGTCTAAGTAGATCAACGGTGATAAATTTGCATAATTTTTTATTTATTTAGTTAGATGTGTCGGTTTTAAAGAAGGTGTTTATGTCTTATTCAATAATATAAAACCGTTTCATTCCTTAAATCAATTATCAGGGAACATTAAATCTTCCAATCATCTCCTAATTATTTATTTCATTGGGTTACGGTAGTTTCTTTCACGTGGGCCGGGTACGGTGATTTCTTTTTTATTTCAGTGTATTGTGGTATTGTGGAAGATGGATTTCAAAGGTTTTTTTTTTTGTATATTTAATTTTTTGTAGTATGCATGATAGGTGGTATTGTTCTATTTTCATTAAGTTCTACTCCATGTCCCAATAATCACGACCTATTTCTTTTGGACACGCGTATTAAGAAAAAGAAAATTATGGATCAAAATGTGTATAACCCACATGTGTAGTTTTTTATTCAACATTTAATCTTTTAGTTAATAAATTACTTTTTTAGTCAATAAAATGTTTTAGTTAGGACCTGTAAGCTGGAAATTAGCTCAAATACCCCTCTCATGTTGGCAGTGCTAGGCAAATACCCCCCTAAACTTTGTTTATGTGCAAATTCACCATTCCCTAAAGTTTTCGGGTGCAATTACCCCCTCGTCGTGACGGAACTAACACTTCCGTTGGCAAAAAAAATATTTTTGATTCATTTTTTTTCTTGTGGGACCCTTACAATTCTCAAAAATTAATTGGTGCTATAAGCTCAAATTAGAAAAAAATTTGTTTCGAATCCTAGCTCACAACTATCAAAACTCAGACGAAGTTCTCCAATAATTTGCAATCCAAGCCAACTATTTGTTGTTGATATTGATGACCCCATCTTCTTCAAGTGGTTTGTCATCCTTTTTCGTGCATTCATCGGAGAACCTCACCTGAATTTTAATAGTTGTGAGCTAGAGTTCGAAATAATTTGTTTCCTAATTTGAGCTTTTAGCACCAATTATGTAGTATATAATCATTGGGAATTGTGATGGTCCCACAAGAATAAAAATAAATTAAAAATATTTTTTTGCTAACGGAAGTGTCGTTTTCATCACGGAAAGGGGTTAATTGCACCTGAGAACTTTAGGGAATGATGAATTTGCATCTAAACAAAGTTCAAGGGGGTATTTACCTAGCACTGCCAACATGAGGGGGGTATTTGCATTTTTTCCCTATTTTAAAATGCATAATAAATTATAAAAATGCACAATGATTACAAAATGATTTATTCTATGTACTACGAGTAAGTAAAAATTAATTAAAAGCTTAATGAAAAATATGAATTTTCTTCCCGTATACGCACAATATTTGTCTAGAATATGCACAATGGAGTATAAAATAATGTATAACGATTTCTCAAAAAACGCTTATTATATATACTATTCACCGCATAAAAGTATAATTTATGGTTCATGTAATCCATCACACAAAAAGAAAAATAAAAAGAAAGTGTTTTAGTAATTAATAGAGAATTCTGGAAAGTGTTTTAGTTTTAGTAAAGAGGTATATATATTCATATCCCTGAATTATCGTCAATCATAAAGAATCAACGATATGCAAATGTACAAATGGGCACTTTTACCCTACATGTAATTAAAATTTGATAAATTATACTCTCTCCGTCCCATTTATATAGGCTTGTTTTCCTTTTTCGGATGTCCCAAATATATAGGCTTGTTTCCATAAAAACTAATGTTTTTTAGCTCATTTACTAATATATCCCTATTTAATTCTTTGATTGACTCATAAAACATACATAGTCAAATAATAAAAAGGGGCATATTAAGAAATTTACTATATAATTTACTTTTTCAATAATTTTTCTTAATCCATATAAAAATTTCAATCCGCCTATATAAATGGGACGGAGGGAGTAGATTAACTAATCTAATATTAATCCAAGTGTCAATATCGTGATCATTTATTTTATCTTAATCAATGATCTAAAAAAGTTTTTAGGTTTCATAATAGAATAAGTTTCTACCTGAGCTTATCCCTATATATATATATACTGATGGTCATGAGTAAATTAGCTTTTAGGTTTTCTCGAGCTATGAATACTGATGGTCATGAGTAAATTAATCAATTCTGATGCGATTCTTCTAAAAAAAATATGTATATATGACGACCGGAATCTAATTAATTAACTATATTGTTCACATACTCATCTGGATGGGTTTATTTAATGGCGTCTTGGCCAGATTGTTCAGAAATATTTGACCATTAATTAATAATAATAAATTGATCGTTTTATAATTAATATATAATGGAGTTTGAGCCTTCAAATAAACAAATTAATCATCCTATTTCCCAAAATAGAATAAAGATAAATAAATCCGTTGACTAAAAGTATTTTAATTAATTGTTCGGTGCCGCCAAGCCAAAATTCATTTGCATAGAAAACAGATACGTGTATATGCATTAATTAACTGATTTTCTTCTTCTTCTTCTTTTTTCTTTCTTCTTTTTCCCAAGAGAAATGCAATTTTATTACTATTATTAATGGCCAACCGTATTCTAGAAGAGGCGATTAGAAAACCGTTGGAAGTTAACGACGTTATATCCAGGTATGATGGGTGATCAACAGCCATACTATACTTAAATCATTTTTATTTTTATTTTTTCTTTCTAAAATTTATTTTTCTATGGGTGTAAAACAATATCCGCTCCAGTTGCCTCGTGTCTCACAATAATACTTTATACATCTCAAATTATATTAATTATGAGTACACAAAAAAAAAATACTAATATGATAAGTACAAATATTGTGCTAATAGAATGAGAGACAATAGAAGCATTAAGCCTAGGGGTTTAGCGAAAAAAGAATGAGATGCTAATTAATACTCCTAGTACAAAAAGTCAAAAAAATTTATAACTAAAAATGGAGGAAGTATATGAAGCTAACCGCTAATTCATGTTCTAATCATACTCTAATTAAAATGAGTGGTGCTAAATGGATCAATAGCATTTTTTTATTACAAAATTCAATTAATTAAAAGTCATTTTTAGCCTTCATACACTTTTGGCTTCAAATTGGATAAAAATATGGAGGATACATTCCTCCATTTTCATGGCTAGTACTTTGACTTAGGTGGGACCCATTTACATTTCATGTCACCTGTTTGGGCTTGATCCAGTTATTGTAGAATAAAAATATAATATTATGGACTTCAGCCCAATAATATTTACTCCACATCAACCATATACGAGTCTATGTGTATCCTCCCCTAAAAAAAGTATGTATATGTGCACAAAATTAAATAAAATCTAATTAACAATAAATAGCTATTGGTGATTGGCGCTTGCGATCAAGTGATAAAGAAGGTCCTACTCCTACATGTGCAGGTATTGATGATTACTTTTCTGATTTTAATCGTTGTGTTTTAATCTTTTGTGCAAGTTGTTTGCGTGTTTGTCCCCCCCCCCCCCCCCCCCCCCCTTTATTAGACCCACATTTGTGCGTCTAATTTAAGAAAAATATCATCGAAAAAAAATTATATGTGGAGTGATTAGGACCAAGTTGTTACATTTGAATGACATCGAAATAAAAGATAAAACAGTTTGACAAGTCGGCCGAATTGATCCATCATGCATGTGTATTGCAATTAATATGGGTGTCGATTTACACCGTTGCCGACTTCTGGGCCTATTTTGTCTGGATTAATTCCCTTAGCTTATTCTTTGTGCTACAATCATTTGAGTTGTTTAGGGGGGAATAATGGGACCTTTGTGCCATCACTTTCTCCCTCAACCCTAATGTTTCTTTCATACAATGTGTTGTATGTCACTCGTTATAGTTACATATCGAGTCAGGCCGGGTCGGCCTTTGGCTGAAAATCTCTTCAGAATAAAAAATCACGACTCAATTTGGTTTGAAAAGTAAATCTTAGCGTGAAATTCTTAGAGTGGGTCGAGTCCATAGACCAAATGTGGAGTTCAATCCGGTTGTCTGGCCTGAATTGGAATTCTGCCAGATCAAAATTAACTCAACCGTCGTCGGGTTGGATCACTTTTGACTGTTCTAGATATGACATCGAAAATATTGAAATAAGAGATATGTAGAATAGTGTTTGTAATAGTTCAGTTTCTATTTGAATCCTGCATAGCGTCGCCACTATTCACGTCTAAAATCTATGTTCGTTAAATGTTTAGAAATATGATTTTTTTTTTAAATTATTGATAATGTACCTATTAATTAAACGACATCATTCCTTTGTCGATAATATTAGGATTGTAATAAATGCATGTGAGGTTGGACCAAAGCAAGATTAGCAAGCCAACTTATACTTTTCTTGATCAGCTCACATGTTTTATTTCATTTTATTTTGTTAATAAAATAGCGTTCACGTTACATTGATCTTATAAAATCATTAAATTTAATATAGTTGGAGGATAACAGCTATATGGAAAGTGATGAGGGGAAACATATTGGCCGTACACGTGTAAGCACAGCCAATTACTGATGTTGCAGGCTATCTAAATTTGACAACAACATCTGGGCCCTTTGGCCACGCCCTATGTTGGCTCCACGTCATTTCATGCAATTAATTTTTTGAATTTTTTTGAATTTCTCTCTGTATACGTGTTGTAATTATATTTTTTGGAATAAAATATTGTTACCAAAATTTCAGAAGATATTTTAAAAAGTGAATAGCCGAGGACAAAGGGAAGTAATTGAGTGAAAAAGATTGGAATATGTAAATATGAATCAAGCTATACGCTCAATTGAGAAGTGGGATGACGACTTGATTAAAGAGCTACCGCTACGCTAGTCAAAATGCAATATAGATTATTTTATTTAGTAAAAATGCTAGAATGAACTAGTATAATCGGAAAAATATAACAAAGTACTTGTTGTTTATGCAATAAATGAAGAACTTTTCAGCAATATTATTTTTTTAAGGTAAATTTGTACATAAATCAATATAAAATTAAAAAATTTGTGTTTTGAAAAATTAATGCTATCCTGCACTTTGTATTTGTTTCGAGCCCCAAATCCAATCATAGAGAATGCAGGCAGCTGAAATAAGTAATACAATTATACAAGTAAGTAGCTAAATCATCTTAAAATTATTATAAGACATAAAAGCACACATTGGAACCATGCATGGGGATGTAGCTCAAATGGTAGAGCGCTCGCTTTGCATGCGAGAGGCACGGGGTTCGATCCCCCGCATCTCCAAATTAATTTTATTTTATATTTTCCGTAAGATTTTTATTTATCAAATAAAATAAAATGCATACAGCATATAATAATATTTTGCAGTAGTTTTTCATATACATAATATTTTGAGATATTGTAGGATTATTATAGCACTTTCAGGAAAAAAAAACATTAATTATAGCACTAATTTTAAAAAATCATAAATAATAGCATTTCTGTACATTTTTACCCTTTATGATAAATTTTTTTTTTTCACATGATTCAATTTGTACTTAAGTCTCTAATTTTGAAGAATAAAAAATCTAACTTATTTCTTTGTCTCAAAGTGACGGCGGTGCACCTCCCTCCTTATTTCCGGCAGCAATTTTCCCGCAACGTCTCCATTCCGGCGACCTCCTTTCTGATACGTGAAATCATATATTATAATTCGTGAATTCACAAATTAAAACTCATGAATTCACGAATTAATTTTTAAAATTTGAAGAAGATGTACTTGATCTGATGAGTGAAATCACAAATTTAAATTTGTGAATTCACAAATAGAAAAAGGAAGGTGGGGTAAATATGTTCAGAAGTACTATTATTTATATTTTTTTAAAAATTGGTGCTATTATTAGTATTTTTAATCTTAAAAGTGTTATTATCTCATTTTTTTTCCTAATATTTTTATCTGATTTACCAGTTTATAATACATGAAGTATTTTCCCTAAATATTAAACATAACGAGCTCTAAATAATCTTGTACATATTGTTGAAGTATCTCGTTTGTCCAGGTCGACTTGGTAATGATAATATTTGATTTCGACTCTCATTTGATATTAGAGCAAACCAAATCGATATAAGTATATGATTATCTTCTCCCGTTATGAAGATTCTTTTAAGAAAGTGATGACACTGTTGGTTAGAGTCCCAAATTTTACCATTATGGATTCGATTGTCATATTTAAGCTATCATATTTCATATTTCACTACAAGAAATCTGAGCTATTGCGACATACATGCATGCGACACTACATGTAAATGTCGTAAAATTACCATATTTGTGCTCGTTTTGTCGTATATTTGTATCGCTTGTGCGTCATATTAATATTGTGTCATATTTTTGTGATACAAATGCGTCACTTTTTTTAATGTCTTTGAATTACGACAATTTATTTGTGACGTATCAATAAAATGTCATAATTATACAACATATATAGAACAATGTTGCATTTAGTGTCGTATATTTATGTCACTTAAATAACATGTCACATTTTTGTGACACAAATGCGACATTTTTTTTATGTCTTTTAATTACGACAATTTATTTGCGACACATCAATAAAATGTCATAATTAAACAACACATAAAAAATTATGTTGCATTCAGTGTCGTATATCTACGTCACTTAAATAATGTGTCAAATTTTAGTGACACAAATGCGACACTTTATTTCATGTCTTTTAATTGCGATAATTTATTTGCGACACATCATTAAAATGTCATAATTAAACAACACATAAAAAATTACGTTGCATTTAGTATCGTATATTTGCGTTAATTGCTATCATCTAAATAATGTGTCTTAATTTTCTAACACAAATGAGACATTTTTTTTATGTCATTGTAATACTACAATTAATTTGGGACACCTAATGTAAAGATGACAGTTTAGACGAACTGTAATATTTGTACATAACTTATAAAAATAAAAATAAAAAAGATAATTCCTAAACTCTAAAAAAATATCCCAATTGCTGACAACTTTATCTCTCCCACTCTTGTTCCTATCGACCCATCGGAACAACCAATCTCTTCTCCTCTTCTCCTTCTTCGCCGGCGGGAAATCTACCGCTGGTCACCTTCATTGTCCCTCTAAACTCACGTCTCTCTCTTTCTCTTCTCTTTCCTGCAAATCGAAAATTTCCAGTAATCCCCAAATCCAAAATACAAGTGTTTCGATGTCTAATTGATCTCCACCACCATGCTGGCGCGCCGTCCGATGTCATTACAGCACCGCTATCACGGGGTAATCAGCAGAAAACCATAGCAGCAGCAGACATCAGACATCAACAGCAGTAGCAGGAAACACCACCACCACCGTCGCCGACTGCAAGCGACGCCGTCCTCGGCCACGCACCACCACGCCGGATCAGAAAATTCTCAGATATGAGTTTGTGTCTCTCGCCTTTCCCCTTTTTTCTCTAATCCTCATCTCTTCATTTTTCCAGATCCGGCAGTGCCTCTTTAAACCCTAGCGCTGCTGCCATTCCCTCGTCTCAACTCGGCAGTACACATACCAACACCTCTGTGCTCTTTCTCCGGTCAATATCGTCAGCCCTCTCTCTCACTCACAGGTTTGGTTGTTTTGCTTCTGATGATTAAGTTTAGTGACTGTGGTGTTGTGGTTTGCAAAATGGATTCAGTTTCAATTTCAGGTTGGTTGAATGATTGTGGTATGGATATAAAAAAATTTGTTGTTGATTGAATCGTGCATTTTCACCAGCAATATTTATGCTTCGTGTGCTTTTATTTGTCTTCAATTATATTTTGATGCGAGGTCTCTTAGCATTCTTGTTTCTATTTCTCCACTTAGTAATCTTGGTTTGATCTTCGTGGTTGTACGTTTAGTAATCTTGTTAGACTGAAGGAAATTTTGTCCTGACCATTGTATAATATTCTCTGGTGATATATTTACTGTTGCTTTGTGTAACCATGTATGGAAATTTGTGACTGATTGGTTCCAGCCATGACTTTTTTCCCCGACCTACATGAGCTCACTCTTGAAGTCATCGTAACTTAACTAGTGTGATTGTTTTCATTTGCTATTTTTGTTCGCCATAGATGATAACCAGTGGTCCTAATAGTGTTAAAGAAGCATAGATATACTGCTTAAAAGTTCATCTTTTTTATTATTTTGAATGATAGTTGTTTTCTAGGAATAGCTTTGGTTGTATTCACACTAGTAATTAGTGTTATGAATAATAGCAGTTTTGATAAGTATTAAGTTGTATTTATATGTTTGCCTTTTCTTATTGAACTCGTGCACTTTGGTTTGCATTGCTGGTATTGTTCCTTACATATTAATAGCATATATATTAAGCTTTAGTCATCTCTGTCTTTTTTGGCCATCATGTCATGGCTGGATTGGCACATGAAGGTTCTCAATTTGTTGATTGAGGTTTGTATACATTGGTATGTTAGCCAATGATAAAAGATTAAGATCTAACTTCTTTCGATTAGGTTTTACATGATTGTTGTTTGTTTGCTACATAAAGATAACTAATTTTTTTTAGAGTTTCAGGAAAAGAATTGGTGATCTCATGATAAATACATCCTTCTGGTTGTTGTATATGTTTCTTTTTATTGAGCATTTTCCTATCTGAGATTAATTATTTACCCGAATTGAAGGACTAATATCTCATGAAACTGTGTAGGAGGGTTTTCTTGATAGGCAGACTAATTTAATGGTTGTTCAAGTACTATTATGTGTGAATTTCAGCATATAAGCTGAATGGTGCATCTCATAAGTATATTGATTATAATGGCTGCAATGAAGTATTTTCCTTTTGCTTTAGGTTCTTCCATCACTTAGATGAGCACTCTCTAATAGTTAACTGATCAGTAATAGGATGACTGCAAATCCATGAATTTTGCCAATTATTTTTTTAATTGTATGTGTGTAGAATAATCTATTTTCTTTGAATTTTATAGGAACAAGAGAAAACTAAAAAAACGAGCAAGAGAAAAGCAGTAAAGGAGGAAGAAGCCAATGATTGCCATATTGTCACTTGTGGAATTTTCATTAAATCTCTCTGCGAATAAATATAGACATTTAGTATGCTAGAGTGATGAATTTTTGTTTTGGTAGTTTACTTTTGAAATTTAGAGAATGTTGGCTTTTATATTTTTTGAAACGATTTACTTTTATATTTTCAATAACATATTGGATTAACTTATTTATTTGATACGTATTGTATATGACTTATTATATGTTGTTTAATACTGTATGATGTTATTTGATATATTCAAATATTTTACGAAATGTTATAAGTGACGCAAAAAAATGCAATGCTTAAAAACTGATGTTACGTGTGTCGCAAAAAAATGTCAAATTGATGGTAATTAATAAATAATGTCTTAAAATAGGACGACACTTTTCAACTAATATTGCGTAAGGTGTCGTAATTGACATATGTCACTATAATTAGTGACCCATAATGTGTCATTAATTTTATATAACAATTAATTTAGTGTTGCGCAAAGTGTCATATATGTTGAGTCAGAATTGAGAAATGTCGTAGAATTGCTACATTTTTTTTTCCGACACAATTCAAATTGACGTTTAAAATGTCGCAAAATAGGACGCGTCATTTCGACTAATGATGCATAATGTGTCGTAAACTGACATACGCCATTACACTTAACGACGCATAATGTGTCGTTTATTTTAAATGACAACTAATTTAGTGTTGCAAAAAGTGTCATATATGGTGCGACATAAATGAAAAAAAGCGTTGTAAATTTGCTACATACCCCTTTTGCGACACAATCCACTATGACGCAGAAAATGTCGTAAATTAGCTTTTGCGACATTAAAACAATTGTTAGCGACACATTTTACATGTCGCAATAGCCCGATTTTCTTGTAGTGTTTGGGTTAACTAAGACAATATGTTTGACATGTCTTGTGATATGAAATGTTATTATTATACTACTAGTAAGTAGCCCGTCGAAATTCGACGGGAAATAACTTTATATTTTAATTTATATGTACATATTTTAAAAATAATTTTATATCTTATTTAAAAGTTGTGATATTGTTCGTGTTAATTATTAATCAAACTTAGAAAATTAATTATTTCACGTATCTAAATTTATAATTAGGATTGATAATGAATCGGGTATACACATTCATTATGTATTTTTTTAAATCTAAATTTGTTTAAAATTTTTCTACACGTTCGTTCTAATCTCGGTTAAAATAGTGACTTTACTGTACATACTCGTGTCAAATCCGTTGAGTAATACTCGATAAAAATATGAACACTCCAAGTAAAATTAATTAAAATTAGTAAAAATCATTCTTTTGATGTTATTTGAACCGTCTCGTTGGTTTATGCTAAATTACTCGATAAAAATATAAACAAAGTTAATATTAATTAAAATTAGTAAAAATTCTTCTTTTTAAGTATATTTGAACCGTCTCGTTAGTCCAAGTAAAATTAATTAAAATTAGTAAAAAAAATCCTTCTTTCTATGTTATTTGAACTGTCTCGTTGGTTTATGCTAAATTATTCGATAAAAATCTAAACAAAGTTAATATTAATTAAAATTTATAAAATTCTTCTTTTTAAGTATATTTGATCCGTCTCGTTGGTTCATGCTAAATCGATATCTCTAATCTTTGCCAAAATACGAAAAAAATGTTTACATCTTCAAAGTAATATTAATTAAAATTTAGTAAAAATCCTTCTTTTTAAGCCGTCTCGTTGGTTTATGCTAAATTACTTGATAAAAATATAAACAAAGTTAATATTAATTAAAATTAGTAAAAATCATTCTTTTTAAGTATATTTGAACCGTCTCGTTAGTTTATGTTAAATCGATATCTCTAATCTTTGCCAAAATGATTCCATATAGACATGTTGATTGAATATATTTATTTAGTCTTCATAGGTATTTTCATTTACAAATTTTCTATAGATTATTATATATGAATTAAGAATGTATAAAATAAGGGTTCATAAGAATGCATTCCGAAATTATTATTATTTTAATATGTATAATAGAAGAATTTAATTAAATGGAGGGAAAGATAAATATGAGATGTGATTAATATATAAACATGTGATATTTCAAGAATATGAAATTAATAAAAATAAAAATTAGAATATATATGAATTAAAATTAGACAAATTACCAGAATAAAGGAAAATCTGAACTGAGCACCGTGGAGGGGGCAGCTTTATTTTCGTATTAGTAATAGATTATAGAATATTTTAACAATTTGAAATATTATATTAATAATTTAACCATTTTAACAATTTGAAATATTATTTAAAAATGGGAGAATGTGCAAATACCCCTGAAGTTGTCAGCTATTTGCAAATAACCTCATGAACTTATGAACCTTCCCTAAAGTTTTTTGGTACAACTAACCCCTTGCCTTGACGGAAAGATAACTACTGTTAGTGAAAATTCGATTTTTGACTTATTTTTTTAATGTGGGTCCTACCACCCTACAACTAGGGCTGTAAATGAGCCGAGTCGAGCTGAGTATTGGTCTGCTCAAACTCGACTCGATTAAATATTCGCTTGCTCGAGCTCGACTCGAGTTTCTGCCATAGTGATCGAGCTCAACTCGATCCAAAATTAGCGAGCTCGAGTTCGGCTCGAGTTCGACTCGTCAAATACTCGATAACGAGGTATTCGAGCTCGAGCTCGAGCCAGACTCGTCAAGAACTCGATTATATTAAAATTTAGCTCGATACATATTAATCAAGCTCGAGCTCGAGCTCGCTTAAAGTTAATTTTTTAATTTTATGTACAAAACTCGATTATTAGACTTGCAAATATGCTCGACTAAAACTCGATTTGTAGGCTCGCAAACATACTCGATTGTAAGCTCGCGAACATGCTCGATTAAATACGAGCCGAGCATGTTCGCGAGCCTATCAAGTCGAGCAATACGATGCTCGAACTCGGCTCGATAAACTTATCGAACTCGACTCGATTAGTTATCGAGTCGAGTGCCGAACGAGCTTTTTTCGAGTCGATCGCCGAGTTGCTCACGAACAACTTGACTCATTTACATTCCTACCTACAACACTTACTCCATTGTCTCTCCCTCCATCTATTCTCTCCCTAAACAACGCAGAGAAGAGAAACTCCTCTGCCTTGTCGGCGTGCTTCGATGACGTCTCGCTCTGCCCCTAGCCGCCTAATCAACAATGAGGCTTGCCTCCGGAGAGTAAACAATCTATCTGGAAGATTTGCTTGATTGTTTTTTTTTGCCTCGACAGATTACGATTCCTGAATTGTTAATTTCACAGGCGTGGCTGCCGCCGACGTTGAATATTGAACATTGAAAAATTCGCAAAATTTGATTGGATTGAAGATGAAGAATCGTCATCGCCTTAACATAAAACACTCAGCCGATATCAATAACAAACTCCGCAAGCAAATCGGAGCCCCAATCGATCGTGACCACTTGGGAATTGAGCGGCAGATAGAGAGATGGTTGTGGTTGGACTGCAGGGGAGTGCTTGCGCCGTTAAGAATTGAAGTTGATGGGGATGTCCACTATCTTAAAGTGAAATAATCACTTTAATCAAGATATATACACACACATATACACATATATGTAAGGAACAGAATGGATGTTGGAGAATTAAATCTGATTTAGAAGTGCAATTACCATAGATGATATTATATTTTCGTTCAAAGAAATTAATTCAATTTTGCTCATCAGAATTCATCAACCAAAAAATAACATAAAAAAAAATTAAAATGATGATTAGTGATATTTTTAGCCAGCAGTTATGTGCCCCAGCGACTGAGGATTGCATTTAACGATCGTATCAACAAACGCACACGTTTCTTCCATTGTATTACCCTGCGGTACATACGACTCAACCACCACCGTCCTGCCGCCGCCACCGCCCGGCAGTGCCGCATGTAGGGTAGTGACGGAGCTCATCACGTGCACATCATCATCCAAGATTTCGAGCCTCTGGGTGTTGTTCGCCGCCGGCAGCCTGAAACCACACGCACCTTCCGGAGAGTCTCCGATTTCTTATGATATACAATCTTAATCTTGAGAGAAGAGATGGAGGGAGAGCAAAATAAGGTGAGTGTTGTGAGGGTGGTGGGACCCACAATAAAAAAATCAAAAATTTGAAATTTCATTAACGGAAGTTATCTTTCCGTCAGGATAAGGGGTTAGTTGCACCAAAAAACGTTAGGGGGTTATTTGCTAATCGTTGTCAACTTCAGGGAGGACATTTGCACATTTTCCCTTTAAAAAATGAGGCGTAGATGTTCGGCCGAAGCACCGAGGAATAATTTATTTTAAATGGATCATATTCTTTTTTTGTTTTTTTATCAAAATACCCTATTGGGTGAGGAGTTAAGCGGCCTCTCAACCTGTATATAAACCAAAACAATCATCCAATCTCACAAAATGAAATGGTACCCAAAAGTGTCATCGCCTCCAACAAGGACCGAAAACAACTGGGACATGGCCAAATCATGAACTGATCCATCCATTTATAAAAAAAGGGTAAATGTGCATTTACCTCCCTACGGTTTGTAGCAGTGTGCAAACCACCCCCGGTCTTTGTATAGGGGCAAATTACCCTCCCTCGTGGTTTTTTAGTGCAATTAAACCCTATTGCTGACGGAAACTTACTTTCCGTTTCGAAATTAATTGTTTTAGCTTTATTTTTATTTTTGCCGGGTCCCACAATTCAAATAAGCAGGAGTTTGAAGGGGTTTTACACTCTAAATCGAAAACCCTTATTTTCACAACAAAAAACTTTCAGTCTTTTCTCCCCCAATTTCTCTTTCCATTGAAGATGATCGTCTGCACATAATGGCTGGAGAAGATAAAGCAGACCAAAGGTTAGTTAGCTAACTCTTAAATTTTATCCTCGATGTTTTAGTTTATTTAGATATTTTGTGATCAAAGTAGATGTCTGTATAGGGAATTTTGGTATGTTATTCTTGATTTTAAGAAAAGCAAACTCTTAA
Source organism: Agastache rugosa (assembly GCA_031470985.1). Lineage (NCBI taxonomy): Eukaryota > Viridiplantae > Streptophyta > Magnoliopsida > Lamiales > Lamiaceae > Agastache > Agastache rugosa. The sequence goes on from CM062607.1 coordinate 23,199,135, forward strand.
CCATAATTTATTCTTGGCTTCATTGGTTCACCATTCCATTCAAAATATCCACAATTTCGAATCTGTTATGTCAATATACAACCAAATCTAATTAATCAAAAAATTTGATCAAATTTTACATATTATGACAATAAAAAACAACAAAAATATACCTTCCAATTATCATACCCATAAAACCTCCAGCCCGGATTATCATCGGTTCACGAAGTCCATCTCGGTGCCTTCACCTTCATTTCTCCATCTTTACAGAAATAAAATTTCGTTTCTCCTTCATAATTCATCTCCTTATTTGATCGCATATCCCATGTGCTAGCAGAAGAACCACTTGAAGAATATGAACTCATTTTCCTATCTCTCTCTGTGTCAATAATTTCCTACCTTAGGTCGAAATTTTTGAAGAAGAACAACTCAATTGAATCTCTCAGACCTAGGATTCCTAAAGCATTCAATCTCTAATTATATCCCAATTGTGCTGTTTATTACCGTTGGGAAGTGGATGGGGGCCACAAAAAATAAAAATAAAGCTAAAATAATTAATTTCGAAAAGGAAGTTAAGTTTCCGTCAGCAATCGGGTTTAATTGTACCCAAAAACCACAAGGAAGGGTCAATTTGCCCCTAAACAAAGACCAGGGAGTGGTTTGCACACCGCTACAAACCGTAGGGGTAAATGCACCTTTTCCCTATAAAAAAAAGAACGGATCATATGCCAAAATGCGATTTTTTGACACATTTTATTTGATGAGTATCTCTAGCCCTGATTCCTAATTAATAACAATGGGCATCTTAGTGAAATATGGCCCATATAACCCAACTAATAATAAGAGCAACTGGGCCTTTCAGTTTTCTAGAATAGAAAAAAGATTTAGTTTCTTTTTTTTTTCATTTTTCATCCTTTTATATTCTCCTCGTAATTTGGAAATAATTAAATACGGCAACTAATTAATAAAGATTAAGAAACAAATAATACTTTTTAATTTTATTCATAGTGAGAAAGTCTAGAGAAAGATTATTCTCTTTCATTTGATAAGAGTAGAATAAAATAAATGCCGACAGCACAAAATGTCTATTTTCGGATCTCATTATTTGACAACCATTATAAAATCTCTCAAAAAAATCGAATCTACATCTCAGTACAAAGTTGATCAATTATTGTTTCTAGACAAATCTTTTCAACTACAATAGCATTTTACTTTTGGCTAAATAAATAGAGACCAATATTGATCAATTATTATTTTTAGACAAATGTTTCAAACTATATTCCATAATTTTGACTAAATTAATAGATGGTCAAATTCAATCTCACACCGAATGATGCATTGCATACATTGATATAATGCATCTATTAATATAAACCATAAATTATACAAAAATTATGGTCCAAATTTATTTTAATTTCTCAAATTAGTAGTGATGGTCCCTGAACGGAGTCTTTGGTGTAGGGGGATGAATACACCAAAGTTGAAAACTTTTTGCAAGTTAAAACTTTTGAGTGAGGGCTTAGTTATAAATCCTGCTGACTTCTTGACAAAGATGATCAGCTGGACTGATAACTCAGCTGGCGGTGCAAAAATTGGTGGTTTTAAAATTTAGCTCTTTTGCTTAGAAAAACTCAGCTTGAAAACTTTTAATCTTAAAGTTTGCAGCTTAGTCAATTGTGCAGTTTTGAAAATGCAGCTGGCTTGGTCACACAGCCAGGTATGCAGTTTGAGCAATGTGATATGCTTGATGGAGTTAGTTCTTTAAATCAAATTGAAATGAAAAGAGATAAAGCAGAAAAGAACACAATATTTTAACGTGGTTCGGAGAAACAACTCCTACGTCCACGACCAGATACCACTGGTAAATCCACTAAGGATTCCACTTGGTTTACAAGTACCAAGCAACTTCACAACTCGAACCTGAGCTGTGTTCTAGCAGTTTACGGGCACTGTAGAAGCCTGAACCTTTCAGTTTCCGTGTACTGAAAAAATCTTTACACACTTGAATTTCGCGCTTCAAGCTAGCGTGACCTTAACCTAACCTTTTTTTGGGTACAAAAGGGTTTTGGTTTGTGTTTTCAACAATGAACGAGTTCTTACAATGAAATTCAGGGGGAACTCCACCGAGCTGCAAATCGACACAACTGTGATATCAGCTGAGGATAAAGTCAATCCAGCAGAATATTCAAATGGAGAATCAAGAGAGAAATCCAGCTGAACTATCAAATGTCATCATCTGGATATCAAACAAAGCTGGATCAAACGTGGATCGCAGAATTCAGAAGAGGAATCTAGCTGAGGGGGAACACATTTCAGCAGATTCACCAACAATTAGTATCAACAATTGATCTCACCCCAGTCCAGCAGAATCTTCAAGAAGAGCATCCGGCATGAAATACTCAGCTGGATCACCGTGTGTCATCAAGAAGGAATCAGACACAGTTGGACTAACTCAGTAGGAACTCCAAAGATTTCAAAATGAATTTATCAAGTCAGGGGGAATCAAACCCAGCTGATAAAACCCAATTGGAATATCCAATTGAGGGGGAACCTCGCAAACGATGTCTTTCAGCAGAGAAAGAAAGACAAGATGGCTCACTCCAAACTGAGTCATACAGCTGAGAATGACCATAAATTGGAATCAGCTGAAAAAGAAGAGCCGAAATGCATCGATTGGTTTTAACTCCAAGCAGACTGGAGTTACCTCAAACGGAAAGAAATTTTTGCCAGAACGCCGCCACCAGACTTGACACCCCTCCCTTCCAATATCTTTTTGATGAACCAAAAAGGGGGAAAGAGTAGGAAAGAATAAGACAAAAAAAGGGAAAAGAAAAAAGGGGAAATATTAGATCATCTAACTGGAAAGAAAAAAGAAAAGATAGAAGAGAGGCTAATGGCGAGCTGGAAAGGCAACAGGAGAAAGAGCGCAAACTCTCGTCAAGGCATGCGGAGCAGCCAGGAAGAGTTTAGTTAGGATTTTTGTTTTGTATTTTTCTGTAAAAGTTTGTAAAGGTTTTGGCATCATCAAAAAGGGGGAAATTGTTGGGAAAATAATAAACATGTTTTGAAGTGATACCAAAACCCAGCTGATCCCAACCGAATAGATGAATGTACAAACCTTGTGTTGTTTCCAGCTCACGTGTTTAAAGCTATTAGGTTTTCTAAGTACAGGTTCAGCACAGCAGAAGACGCAGCAGAAGACACAACTGAGGAATTCAGCAGAGCAGACCAAGCAGAGTCAAAGACCCAGCTCAGTGACGGAAACCCAGCTCAGTGTCGAAGACCCAGCTCAGTGTAAAAGACCTAGCTTTGTGTCGATGACACAGCTCATGTCTAAGACACAGCTCAGGTCAATGACACAACTCAGGTTGAAGACACAGCTCAGGTTGATGATACAGCTCAGGTCTAAGACACAGCTCAGAGTCGAGACGCAGCAGAGTCGAAGACGCTGAAGACACCGCAGAGAAGCTTAGCAGCTCAAAGACAAAGACCAACTCCAAGACAAGAAGATCTCATCCGACGTGGTCCAATCAGATAAGTAATAGCTTCTGCAGATGCAAACCTACATCATAGGCGAAAGGCTAGAAGTCAAAGAGAGTAGGTGAGATTCAAACGGCTCTCTTCCAACGGCTAGTTTGAATCTCCACCTATATATATCTCCTCCTCCATTGAAGAGAAAAGACTGGTGAGATGACTGAAGAAATAAAAGAGCCAACAGATAAATGAACAACGATCTTCAAAGCCAAATCTCTCAAGAACACCCAGCCAGCCAGCTGTGTTCTAAGTTGTTCACATATTCAGTCATAGGCAGAAAAGGTTAGATTAGAAATATCTTAAGCCTAGTTTGAATGAGTTCATCATACTCCTGGTTCTTCATTGTAAGAACTCGTTCATAGTTGGAAAACCCAATCCCAAACCCTTCTACCCAGAAAAGGTTAGGTTAAGGTATGTCTGCTCAAAGCGTGTAATTCGAGTGGCTAGGTTTTTACAGTACCCGTAAACTGTAAGTCAGGTTCTTCAGTGCCTGGAAACTGAAGGTAGGCTTCAGCTATGCCCGTAAACAGTTCGTTACGTTTTGATACAGTTTGTGTAAACTTGTATCCAGCTCGAGGAACTGAGCTGCAACGCTTGCTGACTGACGCGTAAAGCCAGTAGTATCCTTAGTGGATTACCATATGTTTTCTGGTCATGGACGTAGGAGTAGTTTCTCCGAACCACGTTAAATAGCTTTGTTATTTACTGCTTTATTTATGCATCCTGCTAACCTCTCATAAGCATACATTTCAAGTTGCATAATCTGACTAAGAGAAAAGAGAAACAAAGCTTTGCAATATATTTGAAGTAACAGACATACTTTCCAAAACCCACCACATTCCGCACACAGCCAGTTGTGTCGATCAAGCTGCATTCCAACTAGATCGAACACAGCCAACTCATTCAAAAGAGTTTTTACTTGAAAAAGTTTTCAAACCTTGGTGTATTCACCCCCCTTTACACCAAGGTATCCGTCTCGGGACCAATAATTGATATCATAGCAGTGGTTTAAAAGATCACTATTTCTGTGTCAAGTCAGCCTCTTTGCTAATAGTGGTCACCTGAACAGATTCTTCAAAGTTTCAAAATATTTTTAAAATCATTATATTGCATACTGTCATGGAATCTTCCTTGTGTAGGAATCTTCCGACATTCTCTGTCGATGATTATCAGATCTGGAAGTCCGACTCAAAAGCTTTCTGTGCGCACGACACGACATGATGTGGGATGTTATCACTAACGGACCCATCGTCATCATGAAGTCAGAAAGAGAAGCTGAAACCTTACCTGGAGCTGAACCAGTACTCCGGCAAGTTGTGAAGCCCAAAAGGGAGTACTCTCCATAAGAAAGAAGACAAGCTAGATTGGGCAGCTACGCTCGCAACGTCATCTCCTCAACGGTGACGGACTCTTATCTCAGTAAGATCATCAACTGCAAGACAGCTAAAGGGATGTGGGACACTCTAGCCAAGATGTGTGAAGGCTCAAAGGAAATTCAAGAGAACAAATTCTCAGTTGCATGCCAGAAGTTCGACAACTTCAATCAACTCCCCTACGAGTCCATTGATCAAATGGAACTCAGATTCTACAACCTCGTCGTCGAGATCGAGATGATCCGAACTGGAAAATATACAGTTTGAGATAAGAACTTGAAAGTTCTTGCAGCTCTCTCCTCAGAATGGTGTACACACAAAGTGGTTCACCAAAGCAGAACTGATCTTGGCAGCATGGAGACGGAAAAATTATTCTCCATCTTGATAGCCAACGAATTTGATCTGAGGATCACAAGCGGAGAATCATCCTGCCGAATGAATTAAACGGAGCTGTCTCCCAAGGCAAAAGAGACAGCCTTCAAAGCTCAATCAAAAAGATCAGCTCAATCAGCTCAGCTTGGAAGGATCAACAAGGAGCACAGAAATATGAGCAAAGAAGAATTGCACGAAGAAGTTGCCATGCTTGTACGGAATATTAATAGGCTGGAACACAGCAAGGAAAGGTACAAGAAGATCGTGAAGGTTCATCACGACAAGCAACTCTACCCAAAGAGAAACCCAGCTGAGTCGACCTCCCGAAGAAAAGATAAAGAGCTCAAGTCGAGCAAGATAGAAAATCAAGTATTTTCTTCCGACTCAGACGATGAAGCATTTCATTGAAGATGTCTGCTTCATGGGATTCTCAAACCCAGCTGTTGAAGAAACTGAACTTACTTAGCTAGCTGTCTGGGACCAGCTATGAAAAACAAACACCGCTGGACACACAGGTCTCAAGAGATGAAAGAAGAAGCAACAGTCTACTCAGCTGGACATGCACATTTGACTGCATGCTAAAGAGACCTCATCGAAGAAGTGCTCAGCGACTTCAAGAGATTGCTAAAAATTCTTGAAACTAGCCAGCTGAGAATACGAAGCTAAGAAATGAGCTTAAGCAGAAGAAGGATCAAGAAGGATCAGCTGAGTCACTGATCCATCTCTTAAAGGAAAATGCCTTGCTCAAAGAAAAAACAGCTTAGTCGAATCAACTGAAGAAGGAACTTGAAGATGAAAAAACACAGCTGATCAAGAAATTGGAGATGGCCAGAGCTGAATCAGATCAAAGAATGTCTCCAGCCAATGCAAACACAGCTGGAACAAAGGCCAAGGATGGTCCAAAGAGGTCGGACATCATCAAGCCAGCTCTCCAAGCTCAGCCCTACCAAAGAAGACAAGTTACTCGGCAACCTCAAGTCCAAGAAATTCAGCGACTCCCAGCTGAACACAAAGGTCAAAGGCAGCAGATAAATCCAGCTGACTGGAATAAAAATCAAAGACAATGTCATCCAGCACAGACATCAAGGTCAACTAAAAAGACAGCTGAGAAGGATCTCAGCTGGTTATGAAGCTGGAAATCAACCGAACTTCACATCAAGATTCCAGCAGACGGGATATCAAACTGGATATCAAGCTGACAGACTCCAGCTTGGAAATGGACTGCATCAAAGAAGATGGAATTCAAGCAATCATCAAAAGTCCGAAGAGAAGTGGACTCATTCAAGGACCAACCAGAAGTATCACTCATAAAAGATAAGGACAAATCTGGGTTATCAATTGAACCCTCAACAACAAAGCCGGACCCAATCAACTGGGTGCCGAAGGAGTGATAACAGGTCAAGGAGGGACATGCGCTTTTGAGGAGTCATCAAGCGTGTTGTGAAAGAAAGACAACGGATGATCAAAGCTTATGACTCACCTCAAAGCTCTTCAAAGAATATGTCAAGCGTACTGGTCCCAGGTAACCTTTGGTGATATCTCGAAAGGATACGTCAAAGGATTTGGCTCATTTGAGACAAATAATAATAATATCAAATATCTCTTATGTTGATGGACTTTAGCATAATCTGCTGTCCATCAGCCAATTGTTGTGATTACGGTTTTCCTGGTGAGTTCAATGCGCAAGAATGCAATGCAAAGAATAGGAAATCAAAGATTCTACCCCGCAAAGCAGCAGTGAACTCAGCTGATCATGGAACAACTGACTGTCAGAGATCAAGTTGACAGATAAACATAATTGTTGAGAAAATCACTGGCTCAAGTGTAGTAGGAAGCAACTGAGAAAAGACAGCCACCTATTATCAAATTCAGAGGGAAATCCACCGAGCTAGAAATCGACACAACTGTGATATCGGCTGAGGACAAAGTCAATCCAGCAGAATATTCAAGTGGAGAATCAAGATAGAAATCCAGCTGAACTATCAAATGTCATCCTCTGGATATCAAACAAAGCTGGATCAAACGTGGATAGCAGAATCCAGATGAGGAATCTAGCTGAGGGGGAACTCATTTCAGCAGATTCACCAACAATTAGTATCAATAATTGATCTCACCCCAGTCCAGCAGAATCTTCAAGAAGAGCATCCAGCAGGAAATACTCAGCTGGATCACAGTGTGTCATCAAGAAGGAATCGGACACAGCTGGACTAACTCAGTAGGAACTCCAAAGATTTCAAAATGAATTTATCAAGTCAGAGGGGAATCAAACCCAGCTGATAAAACCCAATTAGAATATCCAATTGAGGGAGAACCTCGCAAACGGTGTCTTTCAGCAGAGAAAGAAAGACAAGATGACTCACTCCAAACTGAGTCATACAGCTGAGAATGACCATCAATTGGTATCAGCTGAAAAAGAAGAGCCGAAGTGCATCGATTGGTTTTAACTCCAAGCTGACTGGAGTTACCTCAAACGGAAAGAAATTTTTGCCAGAACGCCGCCACCAGACCTCGACACATCTCCCTCCCAATATCTTTTTGATGAACCAAAAAGGAGGAAAGAGTAGGAAAGAATAGGACAGAAAAAGGGAAAAGAAAATGGGGGAAATGTTAGATCATCTAACTGGAAAGAAAAAAGAAATGATAGAAGAGAGGCTAATGGTGAGCTGGAAAGAAACTTGGAGAAAGAGCGCAAACTCTCGTCAAGGCATGCGGAGCAGCCAGAAAGAGTTTAGTTAGGATTTTTGTTTTGTATTTTTCTGTAAAAGTTTGTAAAGGTTTTGGCATCATCAAAAAGGGGAAATTATTGGGAAAATAATAAACATGTTTTGAAGTGATACCAAAACCCAGCTGACCCCAACCGAGTAGATGAATGTACAAACCTTGTGTTATTTCCAGCTCACGTGTTTAGAGCTATTAGTTTTTCTAAGTACAGGTTCAGCACAGCAGAAGACGCAGCAGAAGACACAGCTGAGGAATTCAGTAGAGCAGACCAAGCAGAGTCAAAGACCCAGCAGTATCAAGACCCAGCTCAGTGACGGAAACCCAGCTCAGTGTCGAAGACCCAGCTCAGTGTAAAAGACCCAGCGTTGTGTCGATGACACAGCTCAGGTCTAAGACACAGCTCAGGTGACACAGCTCAGGTTGAAGACACAGCTCAGGTTGAAGACACAGCTCAGGTTGATGATACAACTCTGGTCTAAGACATAGCTCAGAGTCGAGACGCAACAGAGTCGAAGACGCTGAAGACACAGCAGAGATGCTTAGCAGCTCAAAGATAAAGACCAACCCCAAGACATGATCCCGGTGTCAGAAGATCTCATCTGACGTGATCCAATCAGATGAGGAATAGCTTCTGCAGATGCAGACCTACATCATAGGCGAAAGGCTAGAAGTCAAAGAGAGTAGGTGAGATTCAAACGGCTCTCTTCCAACGGCTAGTTTGAATCTCCACCTATATATAACTCCTCCTCCATTGAAGAGAAGAGACTGGTGAGACGACTGAAAAAATAAAAGAGCCAACACATAAATGAACAACGATCTTCAAAGCCAAATCTCTCAAGAACACCAGCCAGTCAGTTGTGTTCTTAGTTGTTCACATATTCAGTCATAGGCAGAAAAGGTTAGATTAGAAATATCTTAAGCCTAGTATGAACGAGTTCATCATACTCCTTATTCTTCATTGTAAGAACTCGTTCTTAGTTGGAAAACCCAAATCCAAACCCAAACCCAAACCCAAACCCTTCTACCCAGAAAATGTTAGGTTAAGGTACGTCTGCTCGAAGCGTGTAATTCAAGTGGCTAGGTTTTTACAGTATCCGTAAACTGTAAGTCAGGTTCTTCAGTACCTGAAACTGAAGGTAGGCTTCAGCTGTGCCCGTAAACAGTTGGTTACATTTTGATACAGTATTTGTAAACTTGTATCCAGCTCGAGGAACTGAGCTGCAATGCTTGCTGACTGCGCGTAAAGTTAGTGGTATCCTTAGTGGATTACCATATGATTTTCTAGTCATGAACGTAGGAGTAGTTTCTCCGAACCACGTTAAATAGCTTTGTTATTTACTGCTTTATTTATGCATCCTGCTGACCTCTCATAAGCATACATTTCAAGTTGCATAATCTGACTAAGAGAAAAGAGAAACAAAGCTTTGCAATCTATTTGAAGTAACAGACGGACTTTCCAAAACCCACCACATTCAGGACACAGCCAGATGTGTCGATCAAGCTGCCTTCCAGCTGGATCGAACACAACCAGCTCACTCAAAAGAGTTTTAACTTGGAAAAGTTTTCAAACCTTGATGTATTCACTCCCCCTCTATACCAAGGTATCCGTCTCGGGACCAACAGGTATACTGGCTGTCCACCATCTTGAGCAGGTACAAGCTCGTTTCCTTGCTTGTAAATAAGAACGGGTCCGTTTGTGATGACGTCCTACATTATGTCATGATGCGCACATAGAAAGCTCTTTATTCTGAACTTCCAGATGGCGTAGTCATCAACTGAGAATGTAGGGAGATTCATGCTAAGGGAAGAATCCATGAAGATATGTACAGAATGCAATAATATAAGTTTTTTCAAAAGTGGATCTGTTCAGTTGACCACAGACAAAGAAATAAGACGAATCTCTTGATTTAGAAACAACGGTCTTTTGAACCACTGCTCTGATACCAATTGATGATCCCTGAGCAGAGTCTTTGGTGTAGAGGGGGGGGGTGAATACACCAAAGTTGAACACTTTTTGCAAGTTAAAACTTTTGAGTGAGAGCTCAGTTATAAATCCTGCTGACTTCTTGACGAAGATGATCAGCTGGACTGATAACTCAGCTGGCGGTGCGGAAAGTGGTGGTTTTAAAACTTAGCTCTTTTGCTTAGAAATACTCAGCTTGAAAAGTTTTAATCCTAAAGTTTGCAGCTTAGTCAATTGTGCAGTTTTGAAAATGCAGTTGGCTGGGTCACACAGCCAGGTATGCAGTTTGAGAAATGTGATATGCTTGATGGAGTTAGTTCTTTAAATCAAATTGAAATGAAAAGAGATAAAGCAGAAAAGAACACAATATTTTAACGTAGTTCGAAGAAACAACTCCTACGTCCACGACCAGATACCACTGGTAAATCCACTAAGGATTCCACTTGGTTTACAAGTATCAAGCAACTTCACAACTAGAACCTGAGCTATGTTCTAGCAGTTTACGGGCACTGTAGAAGCCTGAACCTTTCAGTTTCCGGGTAGTGAAAAAACCTTTACAAACTTGAATTTTGCACTTCAAGCTAGCGTGACCTTAAGCTAACCTTTTCTGGGTAAAGAAGGGTTTTGGTTTGGGTTTCCAACTATGAACGAGTTCTTACAATGAAGAACTTTGAGTTAAAATGAACTCGTTCGAGAACTAGGCTTTGGATATACAATGAATTCTGCCTAGAGATTAGACGAAAAACAGAAGCAGTTTCTGGACTAGAAACACTTTAGGATAAAGTGTTCTTCGAAATATTGAGAACTGCTTGAGAGCTTTGAATGCTTGAGAATTTCAGAAGTTGAATGCTTGAGGAGAGTTCTCGTGAGTTTTTCGTATATGATTCTGAGGATGAAGACCGGTATTTATAGGTACAGATGCAAAACTAACCGTTGGAATAGCCGTTCTGAATCTCACCTACTATCTGATTTGCTTGATCTGCCGTTGGGCGTATATTAACCTGTCTTCATTAGTGTCAGATCCTAGGTTCTAGATTCTAGGATGCTGATTTGGCAATCCCTCATTGGTCAAGGCATGCTGACTTCCTCTGACACCGGGATTTTTGAATTAGAGCTGGTGTTTGAATTTTAGAGCTAGATCTGAAGTTCTATCTTGAAGTGATGTCTTCAGAGTTGACTTCCTTTTATCTGTATAGCTGGATCCTTTCGGCTGTATCTTATCGACTTGACTCAGCTCGGGTAGCCTTTGGATTTCCTTGACTCAGTTATCCCCTTCAGCTTGATTCCGCTTCAGCTTTAAACTCTGCTAAGCTGGTAAACTCTTCAGCTGATATTAATCCCAGCTGGTAACACAGGTGGATCTTCTGCTGTCTTTAGCTTCCTTATATGTAAACTTAGAAAATCTAACTTTCAAACAGGCGAGCTGGAAAACACAACTTAAGTTTGCTCATTCATCTACTAGGTTGGAGATCAGTTTGGTTTTGGTATCAAATCAAAACTTAGAATTTTCCCAACGAGTGGTGATTCTTTTCATTTGATCTCTCCCTTTTATACATTGTGTTTATATAAAAAAATAAAATGTGAAAAAAATTGGAAAAAGCCAGAGGAATTGACACAATAATGCATAATATAGCGACCTTTCGTCTTTTATTAATGGTATATTGAATTTTATCTTTTTCCCAACTCCCATTAGCAAAAAGTAGCTTTTCTGTTTTTGTTTTCTTTTTCTTCAAACACTTTTGGATTTTTAATTTAGTCCACTTATCTGATGATAGAATTCTTATCTCCTACAGAGTACCAACTCTATGAAACTGTAGAAAATATATGTACACACATATATATACGGTGTGAATTTGGTAGTAATTCATCTTTATATATGAGTCTACGAACATATATTTTTATCACTTCGAAAATGCACAAAATGCAATACATTAATGCACAAATATGACAAAGGACAAATTACATTTTTATCACTTCAAAAATGCACAAAATGCAATACTTTAATACACAAATATGACAAAGGACAAATTGCAGTAACTTAGCACGAGGCACACTCTCATGCAACCAATCTCATGGGATGCGACCGGATCCGGGTTGACCCGACTCGGTTAAACCGGGTCAACCCATTGAATTTTCAGTTTTTTTTTTCAGGTATTTTTTTAATTCGATTTTTTTTAATTTTTTTCTTCTCTGCGTTCGGCTCCGATTTTGATTTATAGATAATGATTGTGGCAACATTAATGTCATTTAGCTCGCTCCGAGGCCTTCGGCTCCCCTCGCTCGGCTCTTTACAAAAAAATATATGAATAAAAAAACTAAAAAAAAAGAATAAAAAAAACTGAAAAAGAATAAAAAAATTGGAAAAAATAGAAAAAAAATAAAAAAAATTAGAAAAGTCAGGCGCGTGTGTTATACTCGCCGACTTAAAAAAAAATTGTCAGCCGCGTGTATCGCCCTCGCGGTCTTGGTCGCACCACATGCGGCACGCCGCAGACAAGTTTTTGCAATATTTATATACAATTTTAATGCACAACCTGCAATGATATAATGCACAAATTAAATATCGACAATACATAAAAAAGATTAACGATTCATTTTTCATTAACATGAATTTGTACATTAAAATAATGCAATTTGTGCATTAACTTATGTGATAAAAATGTATGGTTCCTACAGACTCATATAAAGATGAGTTCCTCTATAATCCTCTTCATATATATATATATATATATATATATATATATATATAAAAATTATATTTGAGGGATTTACTGTTTAAAATTCAATTATATATTGTCTGTGTGCGTGTGTACGTACTAACATATAAAATGCAAAACAGAGTGAAGATTAATGCAAGATAAAATTGAAACAAGGGATGCAAATTCTAAAAATATTTCATCATATTTTCTTGTATATCTCATGAATGTGATTTTATCATGTGAAAATATATATATATTTTTTTTTGAACAAACATTCCAAAAAATTTTAAAGGCCGAGTGATGGTGGACTTGAACTCTTAACAAACATTACAACAAACATTATAAATTTTAAAGATAAGCTTTTACTTTCTTTATTAGTGGAGTGGCGTTAATGACATAACTCTTGTCTCCTACAATAATTAATTGAGTCCCACTATCGTCAAAAAAGAAGGAAAAAAAAAAAAATTGAGTTATAAAATATTACTCCCTCCGTCCACCCGTCCACCACCCGTTTTCCAATCTGTACCCTGGATTTTTTATTAACTATGCAATTTTAGTTTTAGTCTTAGATCCATGTGTTCTTATCAAGATTCAATCTAAAATAAGGTAATTCTTTAAGCACTATCTTATTGATAATTCTGTTATTTTTGCGTTGCTTACACACTTTCCTACTCTAATTTCTCTTATTCTAATATTATGTAGGAACTTATCACTTCCTACAAACCGTGATTGAATTTCTTTCCATTAAAAAAGAAGTTTATATTGACTAAAAATCAATTAGGTCAGTTAAGAATGGCAGAAAGTGCTGTATCATTTCTTCTGAACGAGCTCTCTGCATTGCTGCAAGAGAAGCGACAGCTACTGGGAGGACCTGAAAGGGAAGTCGAGTCGATCGAAGACGAACTACGCCAGATGAAGGGATTTCTCAGAGACGCTGATGCAAAAGAAGAAACAGAGTCCAACCTCAAACAGTGGATCACGCAGCTTCGAGAAATCTCATTCGACGTAGAAGATGTTCTTGACAAGTACATGCTCCGACATGCACGTCGTCATACTCGTGGATGCAAATGCATGAAAAGATTATATGTTTCTCTAAAGGATTTGAGAGCTCGCGATCAGATTGCTCGTGAAATCCAAGATATCAGGTACAGATTGGACAACGTTACCAAAAGCCAGCAAAAATACAGAGAAATGTACGGACTCATAGATCGAGGATCCAGTTCTGGAAGTGCGAAGAGCGAATGGTACGATGGTCGGGGCGAGGCTCTGTTCCTGGAAGACGATGAAGTTGTCGGGATCGAAGAGCCGAAGCAACAGCTTGTTACGTGGATCGAGTCCGTTGAGGAAGGATTCGATGTGATTGCAGTGGTGGGAATGGGAGGTCTGGGCAAAACCACACTCGTTAAGAAGGTGTTTGATGATGAATCGGTGAAGAGGCATTTTCACAAACATGTTTGGGTCGTTGCTTCAGATCACAAAGATGTGAAAAGCCTCCTCCAAAGCCTCATTAAGAAACTCGTTGCGGAGACGAAGGAATCGCCACCGCAAGGTCTGGAAATTATGGATGCTGACGAGATGAGAAATCTCATTTACGGGATCCTGAAGGAGACGAAGTACATCGTTGTAGTTGATGATATTTGGGATGTTTGGAGATGGGAAGCTATACGATCTGCATTTCCCAGAAGAGGAAGTAGCCATGGCTGCATCGTCATCACCACTCGTTTCAGCAGCATAGCTGATGCAGCTTGCAGTGAGAGCGATCATGTGTATAACTTGAAACCATTATCTCCAGAGAAATCCAAGGCCTTGTTCGACAAAAAGGCATTTCCTAGAGATCCATGCCCTCCTTATTTAAGAGAATTTGCTGAAAATATCTTGAATAAGTGTGAGGGTTTGCCTCTCGCAATAGTAGTGATTGGAGGGGTGTTGGCTACGAAGAGCAACAGAATCGAAGAATGGGAAAGGTTTAGCCGGAGCCTTATTTATGAAGCAGAAGGCGAAGGCGAAGGGGGCCGCCTAGAAAGATTGTGGAAGCTACTATCACTCAGTTACAATGACTTGCCTTACTATCTCAAGTATTGTTTTTTGTACCTTAGTGTCTTCCCCGAAGGCAAGTTGTTGGATAAGGAGGAAATCATCCGGTTATGGATAGCAGAAGGATTTGTCGAATCCAAACTGCATCAAACTGTGGAAGAAGTAGCAGAGGATTATCTCAACCAGCTTTCGAACAGAAGTCTACTCCAAGTGGTCGGGGAGTCGTTTCGTATCCATGATCTGCTACAAGAATATATCATAGCAAAATCAAGAGAACAGAATATGGTAACTATATATGATGGAAGGCACATTGAGTGGCCTAATAACATCCGGCGTCTTGCAATTCTAAAATCTACCAATTTCTCCCCTGAGATGAAGAAATTGAAGTACCTTCGTTCTTTGTTGCATTTGTGTGATGGAAATGTTGAGTTGGACTTGATCAAAGAGTTGCTCGACGAATGTAGGTTCTTGAAGGTGTTGGATTTGGGATACAGTTTGTTAAATACTATCCCAGATGAAGTATTCAAATTGTATCATCTCAAGTATCTTTGTGTGAGTGGGACAAAGGTTAGTCGCATCCCAAAGGAGATAAAGTTTCTTGAAAATTTAGAGACATTAGATCTGGAGTTTTGCGATGTGACTGAATTGCCTGATGAAATTTTAAATCTCCACAAACTCCGACATTTATTAGTACATAACATCAAGAAAGCGTATGATGTTATGTTCGACCACACAGTGAGTGTGAAGGCTCCGTGCAGCATAGGCAGATGTTTGCTTCAGTTGCAGAGTCTGTGTTGTGTAGATGCAGATGAAGTTGGTGGCGTAAAGATGGTGAGAGAGATAGGAAGACTCACACAGCTAAGGAGATTGGACTTAGCAAAGGTGAGAAGTGAAGATGGGAAGGAGCTTTGCTCTTCCTTGGGAAAGCTAATGTGCATTTGCTCATTAAAACTTGTTTCAGTTGACGAGAGGGAGAAGCTGGACCTGGACTACTCCCTCTCGCCAACTGGTTTGCCATTCCTGAGCACGCTCCATCTCTGTGGGCGGATAGAGAAAGTACCTCAATGGATAGCGTCTCTCAACGCTCTCACCCAGCTATTCCTAGTTTGGAGCAAGCTGGAGGAGAATCCACTGACGAGTCTTGAGCATTTGCCGAATCTAGCATTCCTGTGGATTCACGACGCGTATGTTGAGAGATTGAGTTTTAAGGCCAATGGGTTCCAGAAGCTCAAAATATTGTTACTAGCGGAATTCAAATGCTTGAAACGGGTGCATGTGGAGATGGGTTCCATGCCTAGTCTTCACGAATGGCAAATATGGGATTGCAAATTGCTCGAGGATTTGCCTGAGGGAATCGAGCTTTTACCGAAACTTGAAGATGTCAAATTTGGGAATATGGCTAGTGAATTTGTGGAGAGATTTGTTCAAGAGAGAAGAAATGAAGGGGATAATTGCAGGCTGGCTCATGTTCCCTATGTTCATTTCGGCATTGTCAAAGATGGGTTTTGGAAGTTCAATTTGCATTTTCATAAATGATTGACAGATTTGCGTTAGTGTATTTGTAATTTTGTATCATAAGTTAGTTCTCATCATAATTAAGATTGTGGAAATTGACTTGCCTTACTTTCTCTAATACGATTTTTTATATCCATGGATAGTCTTCTTGAAGGATGGTTGTTGGTAAAGAGGAAATTATTCAATTATGGATAGCATATCTGCCTCTTCTCTCTCTCTCTCCACGACGACGACGGCGACGGCTTGATCACGCCACCAAAATTGCCGCCGGCAAAGCCACCTTCTGCAGCTGCTTCGTTTACGATTTAGGCTACATTCTCGAGCTTTCACCTTCTGCAATATTTTCTCTATTTTTCTTTACTTCCCACCTTCTGCAAATTTCCCATCTTCTCTCTATTTTTTCTATGCGTCGTTTCTTGTCTCTGCTTCTAGTCCACTGCAAATTCACCATTTCCAACAGCAACCAAGCCAGAGTATAGGGGATTATCCGCAAGGCCAGATGCCGGTGTTGAGAATTCATGACAGATTTAATTTTTATTTTGATTGGATACAAATACTATAGTTTGGCACGGTGTCCACCAAGGAAGGATCGATCAATCAATTAATTACGAAAATGGAGAAATCATGTAGTCGTTGTTGGGGATAGGAAGAAGGACGATATGATCCTAATTGTGTATAAAGATGATAAAACTACACCAAAAGAGTTTGATATCAGCAGTTGCAACCGAAGCATTAACTCTGGTTTTGTATATGTCGATAGTCTTGTTGCACCAAACATGCATGTGGCCAAAACATGAAGAAGCTTTCCTCAACCAAACATGATCTCGCCCAAGCATCAAGAAGCTTTTGTCTAGCAAATATGAAGAAGCTTATGCTGATTCGGCAAGAAAGGGACAGTTAGTCGTTTATCTTGTTCGGGAAATAGTAGCTCATTATGAGTTGCATCCCTCGTGCGTTGTTGAATTAGTTTTATGTAATAGTTAGTTTACATAGAACATGTACGTAACCCTTTTTGTTCGATGTATCCATGTCCTTAGTCTTATTAATATCAGTTTGAATATGTGTCTTCTACTTTTCAAAATTGATTTTTTTTTTCTTTTCAACTTTTATTTTTCTAATTACAAAATACTATTGTTTTAATTTATACTCAAGGATTTTATAAAATGTGCACAATTTTTAAACAAAATATATAAATAAAAGTAGTATACACCTTTATCACACATGGCAAATGAGTTAGGAGACATAATAGTTTAGAGCATGAGTAGTGGTTGAGCCTCAAGTTGGCTCGATAATGACATTTGCTGACTCGTTCTCCCAGTATTGTAGTGGATTGACTCATTCGCTGATTCGTTCTAATTAATTTTGAGTTATTGATTTTTCATTTAATTTAAAATACGAAAATTATACTACTTGAAATAATAAATTACGTAATTAAAATAAAACAAAAATTACATAATTAAAATAAAAGAAAATTACATTAATTGAAAAAATGAATTTTCATTTAATTTAAAATACAAAAATTACATTAATTAAAAACAAGAAAATTATATTAAACATAAATGAAAAAATACATTAATTTAAAAAAACAAATAAATTAGTCCATACTAATTAGCCCATTAATACATTTTAATTAGCCCATTTTTAAGTCCACACTAATTAACTCAATTAAATATTACTAAACCTATAAAAACATAAAACACAACTTTCTCTCCTCCTCCTTCCTTCCGCCGCTGCTCATGGTATGTTCTCTCCTTCTTTATCTTCTTCTTCTTCGCCTCTTGTTTTTTTTTTTTTTTGCCGACACATTTCGGCCGATGAGCCCAGCTCGTTCTGTCAAGCCGCTACTCATCCATTTTGACTCGTTATCGGGTTGGCTCGTTCTTCGGCAGGCTCGAGCCGGGGAACGAGCCAACCACTACGGATGCTCTTATAAAGGTGTGAGAAAGTAATATACGTAGGCCAATCTTTATAAACTATAATAGCAAGCCCAGGCTGCCAATTTTAGAAACTTTAATTGTCAATTTTTTTTAAAATTTTTCACTTTCCAATTCTAGAAATTACAAGTAAAAATGGTATATCACAATTATTCATTAATATTTTTCAATTAGTTTATTAATACAGACGTTACAAAAGCATAAATTCCGACAACAATTTAATATAATTGAAGGCTAAAATTCGAATTTAATATATTTTCCATTTAAAAATATTGTGTGCTTATATATAGTGTTTGTATGTGAATTATTTTTTCATATCACTTCATCCTTTTGCCTTGAATTCAAGTAGTGGTTAACAAGAGTGTGTGTTTGGCAATCAATCTCGATGAACATTGATGCATGAATGTATATGACAGTCCGGATAAATGTAGGTCAATTGAGTATTCGAAGGTGTTTAAGTACGTTTTACGGTATATTTTAAATATGCATTCGATTCGCCGTTATTGTTAAAGTTGGTGAATTGTCTATTGGATGATTGTAATTGTAATTATATTGTGAATGGGTTATTTGATATGACATTTTTTTTAATATTTTTTGTCCAGGCTCGAATTACTATTTTCAGTGACTTCAATTTTTTTTCTCATTTAATTCTTTGTGTTTCTATAAATAATTAATTTAATTTTATATATAAATATTATATATAAATGTGTATCATACTTTCCTTATATATTTAGTTACTAGTAAGTTGCCCGTCGGAATTCGACGGAAAATAACTTTATGTTTTAATTTATATGTATATATTTTAAAAATAATTTTATATCTTATCTAAAAGTTGTGATATTGTTCGCGTTAATTATTAATCAAACTTAGAAAATTAATTATTTCACGTATCTAAATTTATAATTAGGAATGATAATGGATCGGATATACTCATTCATTATGTATTTTCTAAATCTAAATTTGTTTAGAATTTTTCTACATGTTCGTTCTAATCTCGGTTAAAATAGTGATTTTACGGTACATACTCGTCTCAAATCCGTTGAGTAATACTCGATAAAAATATGAAAACTCCAAGAAAAATTAATTAAAATTAGTAAAAATTATTCTTTCTATTTTATTTGAATCGTCTCGTTGGTTAAATTACTCGATCGATAAAAATTTAAATAAAGTGAATATTAATTAAAATTAGTAAAAATCCTTCTTTTTAAGTATATTTGAATCATCTCGTCAGTTCATGTTAAATCGATATCTCTAATCTTTATCAAAATAAAGAAAAAAAATATGTTTACATATTCAAAGTAATATTAATTAAAATTAATAAAAATCATTCATTCCATGTTATTTGCACCATCTTGTTGGTTTATGCTAAATTACTCGATAAAAATCTAAACAAAGTTAATATTAATTAAAATTAGTAAAAATTCTTCTTTTTAAGTATATTTGAACCGTCTCGTTAGTTTATGTTAAATCGATATCTCTAATCTTTGCCAAAAATACGGAAAAAAAAAGTTTATCTCTTCAAGTTTCACAAAATCAAATATTTTAATTCTAGAAGAAAAAAAAAAAAGATTCTCAACTTTGATATTAAAATTAAACTATTCATTTGATAATTTAATTACTGATCAATTTAATATTAGACAGAATAAAATGGAGCACTTTAGACCGATTTTGTGGAAAGAAAAGATGGCTACCACCGAAGTGGAAGAGTCGTCGATGCGGGTAGCATTAGTTTGAAGACCACCGAAGCGGACAACCCGCAAAAACGGCACAAAATAGAGAAAATGGACAAGCCCGTGTGTCGCAGCCCGAACCCCGATATCAGATGTCAAGGTCGGTAGGTCCCACGACTTACACAATTTATGATTAACAAAAGGATTAAATAGCGACCCGGCTATCACTGAATGACCGAGGATATTTCATACTCAACACTTTCATCAAACTCAGGACATTTAGGATATGCATGACTTGAGTTCAATAAGACGATCAACTGAATTTGACAACAACTTGCATATCAGCAAATGAAACTCAAAACAATTCGGAATCAATAGACCTGATCAACCAAATAATTGTCAATGACCAAGAATATAACGGAATGACTTGGAGATCAAGAAAACAAGATAAAGAAAAATGTTTCAAGTTCGACAAAGCTTCATGGAATAGAGTTTTAATTATATATATATTAAGACTAGATTTCAAACAAACTTTGACAAAAAGAGTTCGACTATCAAAACATAGTTCGACTCTAGGGTTTAAACAACTTCAACAAAATTCAATTCTAGAATCCAGAATTCAAAACGTCATTATAGTATCTCAAAACATTTTAACATAGCAGCGGAATACGAGAGATTATATGTATGACGACATATAACCTAGGCTCTTTACTTATCAAACATTTAACAACAACCGACATCCATCCAGCCCTCGTCATCTACATCCCTGCTAACCTGCACGTTTTAGAAATAACATGCAGGGCTGAGTACTACGTACTCAGTGAACACATGCCGAAAACATTTGAAAACTTTGCTGAATACAGCTATATTTTGAAAACTTGCCGGAAAACATAATACGAGGATTTTCTGTAAAACAACTCGTAAAATGCTAAAAATACTTTCTTTTCTCAAAATCATTTGTCTGCAGACATTTATAACAGTATGAACCATATCTACAAATAAATCATGGTGATGAGAAAGAGGCCTCTTTCTCAATCACTTGTAATCGGCATATCAACGAAATACTCACGGTTACGTATAACCGGTCTATCAAAGAAATGCGCACGATTACCAATGTGTACACAGATTTCACCTTGCGTGAAACTGAATTCGTCTTTCTGAAGTAGATGGTAACATACTTAAACATTTTAAAAATCATTTGGCAAGTATCAAAGCTTTGTAAAACATACGATATCATGCTTTTTACATATTTTAGTTTAGAAAGCCCACCTGATAATCTTAAGCTTTAAACTTTAAATCTTTAACGAGTTCAACCCTTCACTTCACGCCTCCGTTTCTACTTCCGCTTGCTCCTTTAATCGAAAGCGAATAACGAATTTTAGAACGTAAATCTTTTATCGAATAACTACTTCGATAAACCTAACGAAAATCTATTCGAATTTCTACGCCGTAACTTGACGAAATTCGAGAATTTCTATCTTAACTTTTCAAACGTTCTTAATCTATCTTAATCTTTCTAAATTCCTCATCAAGCATCACACCAATCAAAAATCTCATACAACATTAACATTTATAAATTACTATTTATCATAATCGACTAAATCGATTTCAATCCGTCTAACGGATTCAGAAAATTCTCAATTTAATTCCACACACTTATTTCATCACAACGAACATAATTACACTTTAATACACACATTAACTCAATTAAACATATAAACTTCCAAATCGGGAAAATCAACCAAAATAAAAAAAACTTTATTACTTTGAATTAAATTTCCAGAAAATCATATAACACTTAATTTTTATTAAGAAGTTTATAAATGCAATTAATTTCTTAATTAAAATTTATTTAATATTTTATTTATTTATTAAATTTTCGGTAGTTTTAATTTTAGGATTTCTAGAATTATTTTATCTTCTTTTTAATTTCTATTATACTTAATTATCATCTTAAATTCATTTTTTCATTTAATTTTATTCAATTAAGTATTAATCTTCCAACCCTAATTTAAGAACCCTAATTCGATTTTCTAGGGTTTCTAGGGTTAATCATGCTCATTTTTCATTATCTCTTGATCTAAAATACTTCATTAATCTCATATATCTTTAATTGAATTATCAAATCCATCATATAACATTACATTATTAAACCCTAATTTATATTTTTATTTAATCGATTATTTTCATCAAATGAAATTGGTTGGAAATTTTTAATTACTTCCAACATGAAACATTCTTAAAATACTTAACTAAATTCATTTATATCATTAAAATGATCATACAATTCATGTATCAATTGTTCTTCATTTTCTCCCATTTTCGAAAATTTCCAATTATGAACTAGGGTTTCTCTTATTTAAATCTAATCACATATTTGATCTTATAATCATATTCTAAGCATAATTCATGAAGATCATAACATCAAACAATGCATGAATCAAAATTTGACAATTTCTTCATATTTTTGATTTTCTCCAAAAATTAGGGTTAGGGTTCTTCATGCTTTATTTAATTATACCAATGATCATATAATCACTATATAAGCATAATATTAAGACATGAAGATTAACTAACCATTTCTAGGGTTTCTCCCAAATTAATCGAAATATATATATAAATATAATTAAAGTTCTTTATGCATCAATTTATCTCACAATTGATCTTCTTAACATCATATAACCATCATAAAAACATCATACTAAGATATGAACATCATCTAGCTACTTCTTCAATTTCTTCCCAAATTTTCGACACATATATATATTGAAGAAGATGATCTCAAGCATGAATCTAAGTTGAGATTTTGAAGAAGAAAGAGATTCATCCTTACTTACTTGCTTAAGAAGGATTGCTAGAACTTAAGTTCTTTGAGCTTGAAGATCAAGATGGTGTTCTTAAGTGTGTGTGAGTGTGTGTATTGAGAGAGAAGAGATCGAGAGGTTTGAGAGAGAGAGAAGGGATGCTGTTGTTTGTGTGTGTGCGTGTGGTGAGTGAGTGAGAGTGAGAGTAGATTATATGCATGTTACACACCTAGGTTAGGGTAGACTAGGGTTATTATTTTAAGTTAACTTAATTGTTAAGTTTTGTTAATTATTTAATCTCTTTTCTCGACTCACTTAATTAACAACGACGAACCCTCCGATAAACTCTTAATTTCTCAACACAGTACTTAAGATTAAGGTTTCACGAACCTTAGATAAAAATCTCACAGAAAGAATCGGAGATTCGAAGCATTTTCAAATCGACCGAAACTAAATTTTTAAGCGATAATTTACGTAAAATTTCACGTAATTAAATTAAATTCTTCTTCTTGTCAATTAATGACTAAAACATTTATCATCTATTGATAAATGTAAAAACTTCTTCGTTTCGGATTAACCGAGACGATAAAAATTAATTAAAACTCATTTTTCCGGTAGAATATATCTGCCGGGTAAAATTTGCGGAAAGAAAATTTTTATTTTACTAAAATTCTTGTCTCTCTCATTAGATTAATTATTTTAATTACTTAAGAAAGACGGGATACTACATTCTCTCCCCCTAAAAATAAATTTCGTCCCGAAATTTGCTTACCTCTTGGAAGAGTTCGGGATACTTTTCTCTCATTTTACTTTCTAACTCCCATGTTGCTTCTTCTAGTCCATGATGCCTCCATTTGATTTTTACTGACGCGATCGACTTATTTCTAAGTTGCTGGACCTTACGATCCAAAATCGCTTCAGGTTTCTCTTCATAACTGAGATCTGGTTCAAGGACTACTTCTTCTTGATGAATAACGTGCTTAGGATCAAACATATATCTCCGTAACTGAGATACATGGAACACGTTATGCGAACTTCCAAAATTTGGCGGTAAGGCTAACTTATACGCTACTTGACCTATTCTTTCCAGAATTTCATATGGTCCTATATAGCGAGGCTTAAGTTTTCTTTTAACACCAAACCGATGAATTCCTCTTGAAGGCGAAACTTTCAAGAAAACTTTATCACCCACATTGAATTCTAATTCTGATCTCCTGATGTCAGCATAAGACTTCTGACGGTCTTGTGCTTCTTTAATTCTTTGTTTGATTTGACGCACAATCTTTATCATCTCTTCCACTGAATCGGGCCCTAATATTTTCCTCTCTCCTACATCATCCCAATGGAGTGGAGATCTACACTTTTTTCCATAAAGGGCTTCGTATGGCGCCATGCCAATCGTCATTTGATAACTGTTGTTGTAAGCAAATTCAACAAGAGGTAAAATTTGCTCCCATTGACTTCCTCGATCTAGAACAACAGTTCTCAACATATCCTCCAAGATTTGAATGGTTCTTTCTGATTGACCATCCGTTTGAGGATGAAAAGCCGTACTGAAGTTCAATTTGGTACCTAATTCTTCTTGTATACTTCTCCAAAAATGAGAAGTAAATTTTGAGTCTCGATCCGAAGTGATCGACTTAGGTACTCCGTGCAATCGCACAATTTCTCGTACGTACAGCTGAGCTAACTTATCTGCGCCATAAGTTATGGGAATAGGTATAAAGTGTGCATATTTTGTCAATCTATCAACTATTACCCATATCGCTGTATTCCCTCGTTTGGATCTAGGTAACCCAGTTACAAAATCCATGGTAATTTTATCCCATTTCCACTCTGGAATATCTAAAGGTTGTAGCTTCTCATATGGTCTCTGATGCAATGCCTTTACTTGCTGACAGGCTAAACATCTTTCCACAGAAGAAGCTATTTCTCTTTTCATTCCTTCCCACCAAAATGTTTGTTTCAAATCTTGATACATTTTGGTACCTCCAGGGTGAGCTGAATAAGGAGTTTCATGAGCTTCACTCATGATCTCATTCCTTAATTCTTCATCATTTGGCACACAAAGTCTTTCTCTGAATAGGAGAACGTTATCTCTTGCCTCCTTAAAATTTTCATCTTTCTCTTGACGAATTTTCATTTCTTAACTTTTCCAATTTCTCATCATTTCTTTGAGCATTGGAAATTCTTGATCTTAGGTCTGGAATTATTTCCATGGCTGCAATCATTTGCTCAACAGATTGCGGAGGTAAGAATTACTTCTAACCTCAGTTCTCCGAAACTCTTAATGAGTTCTTTCTCTTGAGTTAGAAGAAATCCAAATTCCGATTTTCCTTTTCTGCTTAACGCGTCAGCGACTACATTTGCTTTTCCTGGGTGATAGGAAATTTTACAATCGTAGTCTTTAACTAACTCGAGCCATCTTCTTTGTCTCGTATTTAATTCTTTCTGCTCAAAGAAATATTTGAGACTCTTGTGATCTGTGAAGATTTCACATTTCGTTCCATAAAGATGGTGTCTCCAGATTTTTAAAGCATGTACTACTGCTGCTAGTTCCAAATCATGAGTTGAATAGTTTACCTCGTGAGGTCTAAGCTGTCTAGAAGCATATGCAATAACTCTTCCTTCTTGCATCAGGACACATCCTAGTCCGTTCTTTGATGCATCTGTGTAAATAGCATAATCTTTATCCGAATCTGGAACTGATAGCACTGGGGCAGTGGTCAATCTCTTTTTAAGTTCTTGGAAACTTTCCTCACATTCTTCTGACCACTTGAATTTTGATTCTTTCTTTAGGAGATGGGTCATTGGCTTAGCTATTTTGGAGAATCCCTCGATAAATCTCCGATAATGTGCTTTGCTAGACCTAAGAAACTCCTAATTTCATGTGGTGTGGTTGGAACTTTCCATTCCTGAACTGCTTGTACTTTTGAAGGATCAACTTTGATTCCTTCAGAAGATATAACATGTCCGAGGAAATGTACTTCTCTTAGCCAAAATTTACATTTACTGAATTTGGCATACAATCTTTCGGTTCTCAACCTTTCCAAAACAATTCGAAGATGTTCCTCGTGTTCTAATTCATTCTTTGAATACACGAGAATATCATCAATGAAAACTACGACAAACTTGTCCAAGAATTCATGAAATACTCGATTCATGAGATCCACAAATACTGCTGGAGCATTTGTCATACCAAATGGCATTACTACAAACTCGTAGTGGCCATATCTTGTTCTGAAAGCTGTCTTGGAAATATCTTCTTGCTTAACCTTCAATTGATGATAACCAGATTTCAGATCAATCTTCGAGAATACACTTGCTCCTCTGAGCTGATCAAATAGATCATCTATTCTCGGCAAAGGATATTTGTTTTTCAAGGTCAATTTGTTTAATTCTCGGTAGTCGATGCACATCCTCAAACTACCATCCTTCTTTTTGACAAACAGAATTGGTGCTCCCCACGGAGAAACACTAGGTCTAATGAAACCTAGGTCAAGTAACTCTTGCAGTTGAATTTTCAATTCTTGCAATTCCTTTGGAGCCATTCTGTATGGTGCCTTGGAAACAGGAGCTGATCCTGGTTCAAGATCTATTGTGAACTCCACTTGCCTGTCGGGTGGCAATCCTGGCAAAATTTCTGGAAATACGTCTTGAAATTCTTTGACCACAGCTACATCTTCAATGCTCTTATCCTTATCTTCATTCTTGTTGAGATAGATAAGATATGCTTTCACATCTTTCTTTTTCAACACTCTTCTTGCTTGAACTGCCGAAATAATCGGCGATTTCTTACAACTTCTTTCTATTCCGAAAAATAGAGTTGGTTCCTGACCAGGCATATGAAATGAAATCTGCCTTTGCTTGCATTGAATGCTTGCAAAATTCTCGGCCAACCAATCCATTCCCAAAATAATATCTACATCCCACATTTTAATTAAGTTCAGGGTTTTGGCTAACATCTTGTGAGATCCTAATTCAATCTCTATATTAGGACAGATGCGAGTAACTGAGGTAGATTTACCTAACGGTGTAGTTACTCTCAAGTCTTGACTAGCACGTTCTACTTTAAGACCCAGATTATCTACGCATGCATCTGATATAAATGAATGCGATGCACCAGTATCAAATAGAATTATAACAGGTACGTCATTTAATTGACCCATACCTGTCAAATTTCCTTGATCTTTGTCGAACGGCTTCTGATCAAGAGCAAAAACCCTTTGATATTGCTGCTGGGGTTCCATTCTCAATTGCTGGGGTTGCTTTTGCTTTTGCTGGAATCGCGGTCCTTGGCGATTTCGTTGCTGCTGCCGTTGCTGGGGAACAACTTCTATTGCCTTCAGTCTTTGAGGCGGGTTCTGAGTTGGTCTATTTCCTCCTGCTCCTTGCAGTTTAGTTGGGCACTGATACGAATAATGACCAACTTGACCACAAGTATAGCAGCTATTACTTCCAGCCTTGCATATCCCTTGATGCATCTTGCCACACTTGGAACATGGAGACATTCCTTGATAAGTTTGAGACGAACTGCCTTGATTAACGAAAGGCTGTTTGAATCGTCCCTGATTAAATTGCTGTTGTTGCTGACGTTGTTGGCCTTGCTGTCCTTGCCAGGGCTTCTTACTAGGTTGACTTCCAAAATTCCATTTTCGCTTCTGACTTTAGTTGAACGACTGCCGATTTGTCACTGTCGCTGGAGCTTGAACTTGCGTAGTTGCTGAAGTCTGAGAAGACTTATCTGGCTGCATAGCCAATTCCATATCCAAAGCTCTGTTTAAAGTCTCGACATATGACAATGCACTTTGACTGGCCAGAACTATTCTTATTTCCTGCCGAAGACCTGCTCGGAAAAGTTCAGCCATTTTCTCGTCTGTGTCCACCTTATCTTGAGCAAAACGTGCCAAATCACAAAATTCGCGATCATACTCGGCTACCGACTTCTTGCCTTGCTTGAGATTAGCAAACTCATTCTCCTTTTGCTTTCGATAACTTCGAGGAACAAATTTTTCGAACAAAGCATCCTTAAATTGTTCCCACGTCAAGTTCTCCAGTTGTTCAGGGGTATATGCCCTTTGACGAGCTTCCCACCAGTAATCCGCAGATCCTTTAAGCTGGTAAGACATGCATGTAAGACGTTCTTGATCCGTACATCGAAGAAAATGAAAAATTCTTTCCAGCGCACGTATCCACTCTTCGGCTTCTGAAGGACTTCCTCTTCCATCGAGAGTTGGAGGATTTTGCCGCAAAAATAATTCTTCTATTCTCCTTTCGGGTTGAGGAGGAGGTGGGGTAGGTTCTCTTTCGGGTTCATCTTCAACCCTTCCTCGACCTCGGCCTCTTGGTCTACCTCTTGGTGGCATTTTCTGATTAACCAGGATTTTCATTCGAATTATTCTTTCTTTCTAACAAAGTCTTATTCTTTAATAAAAATTCTTCTTTCTTTAAATGTATTTTAAAGGAATTAAATTTTTCTAGGTTTTAGAACTTAGAAAAATTTTCTTATCACCTCTTTAATGCATAATATACTCATCGTACTTTTAATGAATCGCACGATTTATACTCATTACCACTCATGCTTATCAAAACTTTCAATTACATCTAACATGCTCATACTATTTAATGAATCAAAGATTCACAAACATCATCATACATTGTAAACCCATAATTTAACTTCTTATTAGCATCATGAACAATTTAAACAATTCACTATTATCATAGATAATGAATCAATAATTCATTCATATCATATAATTACTATAATCACAAAAATATTTCAAGAACACATATTTTTTTCATACTTATCTTTGCTAAATAAAATTTAGCTAATACATTCCTAACATTTCAAGAAAGGAATAGCATCCTCTTGGCATATAAACTTCACCATAATTTTAATGAATCCAATGATTCACGCTCATCATCATCGATGAACCAAACGATGATGCATTCTCATCACCCAAAAAAAATTTCCAGTAGAAATTATATATATTTATTTGCTAAATTTAATTAGCTCTTCATTCTTTATAAAACAAGAGATGAATAATATCATCTTGATATATAAACTTTCTCATAATTTCTTTTGAGATGATTTACTTCATCGGAACATTTTTCCCTAACTAAATAATTACGAATTAAACTAACGATAACGAATAACTAATGAAACGAATAAAACAAACGACGAACTTAAACTAATGATAGTCTAATAACAATCTAACTAATGAAGAACGGAATGAACTACAACGAAACGAACTACGGACAAAACGATCGAAGAACAAAATGAACGATGAACGGAACGGACGAAGAACCCCGGCTGCCCAAGCCAGCGCCCGTTGGGGCTCAGCCATGGCTGACCCTCTTGGGTCAGCGGTCGCTGGAGCTCAGCCATGGCTGACCCTCTTGGGTCAGCGGCCGCTCAGCTCCCTCCGCTGTCGCTGCGTCGTCTTCTTCCGCGGCCGCTGACTCGCCGCGATGGCTGACTTCATTCCCTGTAATTTTTTTCCTAGCGTTCTCTCCTTCTCAGCGGTCGCTTACTTCATTCCCTGTATTATTTTTTAGAGACCGCTGATGTTGAGAGATCTCTGACTTTCATCCCTGTAATATTTTTCGTTCGCTTCTTTATGCGCATTCGACGAACTTTCCACCCTTCGTTTTTCTTAACTACATTTTACCTCGTTAATTACATTTCTTCTTAATTTATTTTAGCACTTCTCGTCTACAATTAAAATTCATCTTAATTCTTTCTTTCTTCTTGAAACGATTAAATCGAAATTCAACCGACAAAATTATTGACAACTCGGAAAATTTTAAAACGACCCAATGTGGTCTTACTTCTTCTTTTTAATGGAAAACTTGCCTCTTCGAGGACTTTTACAAAAGATAGGGAATTATTTACATCAAAAATCCCTATTTTAGCCGTGATTTCTAACTTCACGTCAAAATATTTTATCGGAGCAGAATTCTACGTCGCTTCCGATTTGCTTCAAACTATCATACTATGCTTCTATATACGAGAACTATTTACAACATAAACGTTAAAAGTTGTTCGTTTACTAGTCTATTACATATAATTACATTATCTTCCTTTTCGTTAATTATCATTAACTTCTTTCCACAACCCATCTTTTCCTCACTGCTCGTCCTCCGACGGATCCTCTTCCTCTTCCTCTTCTTCGTCGTCTCTCGGATCTTCCTCACTTGGATCTTCTTCTTCCGTTTCCGTACTCTCCTTTGCCCTCTCCACTCCGTCCAAAGTCACACGAGGGGCATGAGTAATATCCTCTCCCGGCGAAGGCCTAAAGCTAGGCTGAAAACTTAAATGGGTAAATGGTATTCGACGGAGATGGAAGTATCCTTCGGTTGGTCCAACTTCTGGATCAACGTCATCCTCGTCACTATCATAGTGACGTGGTCCAGAGGTGCTAGCCACGTTAGGATCAAATAGAATAGGCTGGGTTCCAACTATGGCATCAAGCTCTGAAGAATTCAAAGCTTGCAATGTTTCAACGGAAGGATCATTTGGAACTTCCTCAACAAAAGAAGCTGAGGCTACGCCGTTAGGCAAAACAGAAGGCTCAGGAACAAAGGTTTGAGTCTCGATTTGAGAGGGAGACGAAACATAGCCATTTGCCAATGGCTCAACAAGAAAAGAGTTAGCATCAAATCCATTATTTCCAAGGATGGGAGAAGCAATGGGGTCGGGATTTTCTGGAGGATTCTGATCCAGGATAGGATAATCTTGGGGCATGAGATGTTGTAACCCAAATTCGCCAACAGGAATCAATGGCTGGTATGGTCCAGGAGGTGGGTACGAAAAACACATATATTGAGTACTAATTGCAGCTATGAAAGCTCTGCAATCTCTGAACAAAACACCATCCCAAAATTGGGGTGTGACGTACCTTGCAGCAATCGATGCCGACCATTCCTGCCAATCCTCAGGAAGCAGAGGAACTAACCTAACTATACCGATAACTCCCGAGATATTTGATTCATGGATGTCCATCCAAACCCTATGGTACCGAGCTAGAAATTCTGCTAGGGTTTCTGTGTAGCTCATATGTATGTGGTGAAATTCAATCATCGCTGCTACGCTTCTAGAGTTGGACATCCTATAAAAGAAAATTTTAAATAATCAACTAAACTGAAATTACGAATAGTCTTGAGAATCCACTGTCTCAACATACTCAATGTCGCTTCCAAAAGGGTGTTCCGGGCTCATGTTACATTCCACAGATAAATACTCAACTTGCTTGCACAACTGATCCATCATCTTGCTTATGATCGATCACCAACAACCAATCACATTAGAGGCTCAAACACAACAATTATATATATATACTTCAACTTCCAAACTTTATAACTAGAAACGTTTGAAATTCGTACCTGGATAGCTGGATGAGATGAGAGATGCTGGACTTCAGTTGTTGTTAAACTTAACTATTCTAGGAATTCAAACCAGACTAGACTTTTAGAAAGATAACGTAGAGCAGAAGACATTGCTCTAAACTAGTCTAGGGTTTCAAAATA
Source organism: Agastache rugosa (assembly GCA_031470985.1). NCBI lineage: Eukaryota > Viridiplantae > Streptophyta > Magnoliopsida > Lamiales > Lamiaceae > Agastache > Agastache rugosa. The sequence goes on from CM062607.1 coordinate 23,230,262, forward strand.
GACTAGATTTTAGAAAAATATTATTCAGAGCAGTCAAACCTGCTCTGATACCACTCTGTCGCAGCCCGAACCCCGATATCAGATGTCAAGGTCGGTAGGTCCCATGACTTACACAATTTATGATTAACAAAAGGATTAAATAGCGACCCGGCTATCACTGAATGACCGAGGACATTTCATACTCAACACTTTCATCAAACTCAGGACATTTAGGATATGCATGACTTGAATTCAATAAGACGATCAACTGAATTTGACAACAACTTGCATATCAGCAAATAAAACTCAAAACAATTCGGAATCAATAGACCTGATCAACCAAATAATTGTCAATGACCAAGAATATAACGGAATGACTTGGAGATCAAGAAAACAAGATAAAGAAAAATGTTTCAAGTTCGACAAAGCTTCATGGAATAGAGTTTTAATTATATATATATATTAAGACTAGATTTCAAACAAATTTTGACAAAAAGAGTTCGACTATCAAAACATAGTTCGACTCTAGGGTTTAAACAACTTCAACAAAATTCAATTCTAGAATCCAGAATTCAAAACGTCATTATAGTATCTCAAAACATTTTAACATAGCAGCGGAATACGAGAGATTATATGTATGACGACATATAACCTAGGCTCTTTACTTATCAAACATTTAACAACAACAGACATCCATCCAGCCCTCGTCATCTACATCCCTGCTAACCTGCACGTTTTAGAAATAACATGCAGGGCTGAGTACTACGTACTCAGTGAACACATGCCGAAAACATTTGAAAACTTTGCTGAATACAGCTATATTTTGAAAACTTGCCGGAAAACATAATACGAGGATTTTCTGTAAAACAACTCGTAAAATGCTAAAAATACTTTCTTTTCTCAAAATCATTTGTCTGCAGACATTTATAACAGTATGAACCATATCTACAAATAAATCATGGTGATGAGAAAGAGGCCTCTTTCTCAATCACTTATAATCGGCATATCAACGAAAGACTCACGGTTACGTATAACCGGTCTATCAAAGAATTGCGCACGATTACCAATGTGTACACAGATTTCACCTTGCGTGAAACCGAATTCGTCTTTCTGAAGTAGATGGTAACATACTTAAACATTTTAAAAATCATTTGGCAAGTATCAAAGCTTTGTAAAACATACGATATCATGCTTTTCACATATTTTAGTTTAGAAAGCCCACCTGATAATCTTAAGCTTTAAACTTTAAATCTTTAACGAGTTCAACCCTTCACTTCACGCCTCAGTTTCTACTTCCGCTTGCTCCTTTAATCGAAAGCGAATAACGAATTTTAGAACGTAAATCTTTTATCGAATAACTACTTCGATAAACCTAACGAAAATCTATTCGAATTTCTACGCCGTAACTTGACGAAATTCGAGAATTCCTATCTTAACTTTTCAAACGTTCTTAATCTATCTTAATCTTTTTAAATTCCTCATCAAGCATCACACCAATCAAATCTCATACAACATTAACATTTATAAATTACTATTTATCATAATCGACTAAATCGATTTCAATCCGTCTAACGGATTCAGAAAATTCTCAATTTAATTCCACACACTTATTTCATCACAACGAACATAATTACACTTTAATACACACATTAACTCAATTAAACATATAAACTTCCAAATCGGGAAAATCAACCAAAATAAAAAAAAACTTTATTACTTTGAATTAAATTTCCAGAAAATCATATAACACTTAATTTTTATTAAGAAGTTTATAAATGCAATTAATTTCTTAATTAAAATTTATTTAATATTTTATTTATTTATTAAATTTTCGGTAGTTTTAATTTTAGGATTTCTAGAATTATTTTCTCTTCTTTTTAATTTCTATTATACTTAATTATCATCTTAAATTCATTTCTTCATTTAATTTTATTCAATTAAGTATTAATCTTCCAACCCTAATTTAAGAACCCTAATTCAATTTTCTAGGGTTTCTAGGGTTAATCATGCTCATTTTTCATTATCTCTTGATCTAAAATACTTCATTAATCTCATATATCTTTCATTGAATTATCAAATCCATCATATAACATTACATTATTAAACCCTAATTTATATTTTTATTTAATCGATTATTTTCATCAAATAAAATTGGTTGGAAATTTTTAATTACTTCCAACATGAAACATTCTTAAAATACTTAACTAAATTCATTTATATCATTAAAATGATCATACAATTCATGTATCAATTGTTCTTCATTTTCTCCCATTTTCAAAAATTTCCAATTATGAACTAGGGTTTCTCTTATTTAAATCTAATCACATATTTGATCTTATAATCATATTCTAAGCATAATTCATGAAGATCATAACATCAAACAATGCATGAATCAAAATTTGACAATTTCTTCATATTTTTTATTTTCTCCAAAAATTAGGGTTAGGGTTCTTCATGATTTATTTAATTATACCAATGATCATATAATCACTATATAAGCATAATATTAAGACATGAAGATTAACTAACCATTTCTAGGGTTTCTCCCAAATTAATCGAAATATATATATAAATATAATTAAAGTTCTTTATGCATCAATTTATCTCACAATTGATCTTCTTAACATCATATAACCATCATAAAAACATCATACTAAGATATGAACATCATCTAGCTACTTCTTCAATTTCTTTCCAAATTTTCGACACATATATATATTGAAGAAGATGATCTCAAGCATGAATCTAAGTTGAGATTTTGAAGAAGAAAGAGATTCATCCTTACTTACTTGCTTAAGAAGGATTGCTAGAACTTAAGTTCTTTGAGCTTGAAGATCAAGATGGTGTTCTTAAGTGTGTGTGAGTGTGTGTATTGAGAGAGAAGAGATCGAGAGGTTTGAGAGAGAAGAGATCGAGAGGTTTGAGAGAGAGAGAAGGGATGCTGTTGTTTGTGTGTGTGCGTGTGGTGAGTGAGTGAGAGTGAGAGTAGATTATATGCATGTTACACACCTAGGTTAGGGTAGACTAGGGTTATTATTTTAAGTTAACTTAATTGTTAAGTTTTGTTAATTATTTAATCCCTTTCTCGACTCACTTAATTAACAACGACGAACCCTCTGATAAACTCTTAATTTCTCAACACAGTAATTAAGATTAAGGTTTCACGAACCTTAGATAAAAATCTCACAGAAAGAATCGGAGATTCGAAGCATTTTCAAATCGACCGAAACTAAATTTTTAAGCGATAATTTACGTAAAATTTCACGTAATTAAATTAAATTCTTCTTCTTGTCAATTAATGACGAAACATTTATCATCTATTGATAAATGTAAAAACTTCTTCGTTTCGGATTAACCGAGACGATAAAAATTAATTAAAACTCATTTTTCCGGTAGAATATATCTGCCGGGTAAAATTTGCGGAAAGAAAATTTTTATTTTACTAAAATTCTTGTCTCTCTCATTAGATTAATTATTTTAATTACTTAAGAAAGACGGGATACTACACCGTATACCCCGCCGCGGCGGATGAGCCGCCGAAGTGGGTGCACCTGCTTTACAAAGGAAACCCGCTTCGACGGGTATGCTGCCGAAGCGGTACGGGATTTTAGTGTGTGCCATTTTTAAGGGAAAAATAAGGGTTTTGGGGATTCATTCATCATATACACTTCTCTTTTACTCTAGAGAAATCAACTTTAGATTTAGTTTTAATTCTACTTTCATTTGGATCTTTGTAAAAGATTAAGCTTCTCAATTCCATTAATCCGTAAGAATTTCTATTTCCGTTATTATTGTGATTGTGTTTTTATGCATTATTTATTCTTGTTTGTGAAATATTTAAGTATGAGTAGGTAAACTTCTAATCTAGGGATTGGGGGAATTCGAATCTAAGTGCTTGATTGATCTTTGATTATTATGTTTACCCGATTGAATTGTTCTTATTTCAATTACACAATTGGCCGTTGTTTGATTGCTTTGTGCGACAATTGAGATTGATAGATGAAATTGTTGTGACCTAGGTTCAATTGGGGTTGTGCTTAATCAGAAACGCGTAGTGCAATAATTAATCTTCTCGAGTAATTATAGTAATTTAGGATTCGACCATCGTGCGAGAGTGGGGGTCGATGTCTTTAATTGGTGGAATTTCTAGAGTTGATTAATCCATTTAATAATCTTGTGATATTAAAACTCTTAGAGGAGAAGAATCCTATCCCTAGACGTTTCTCTATATCTTTATTTGGTTATTTAATTTATCTTTATATTTAGTTTGTCTTTTATTAATTAGCTCGATACTTGATGAAAAATATATTGTTTAGAATGTTTAGGACATTTTTTTTTATTGTGAGTAGCGTAAACACCAAGCCCTTCTAAGCCTTCCTTGAGAATACGACTTGGAAAACCTTATCACCCTTCAATCGACCTCGTTCTATTGCGAGCAACCTTAGGGGTAACTTTTAGGTTGAACAAATTTTGGCGCCGTTGTCGGGGAGACTTTCGGCCTAAGCGTTTATGCGCTACATTTTTTTTGTATTTTTCCTGTGTTATTTCTTTTTCCTTTGTTTTTTTCCTCCTCCAGGTGCGCTTGATCAGTTTTTGTATTTTTGTTTGTGCAACGATTAGTGAATCTTGAGGAGAAAGGTTCGAGTGATACTTGCCAAAGAGATCCAAAATGCAGCCATATCTGGCTATGTCATTTGTAACTTGTGAGTTATGTGGAGAATATGGGCATGATGTTGACTTGTGTCAAAGTTCTGGTTGGAGACACAATCCAAACTTTGCTTGGAATCAGAGCACTGAATATTAATATCCACAACAACAACCAACATTTCTTACTTGACCAGCACACAAACCATCTCTGGAGGATACTCTTCAATCTTTCATACAGTCGAGCCATCAAGCAGCTCCATCTCAGAAACAATTATTGGAGGAAACCCTTCAATCCTTCATTCAGTCTACCGCCCAAAGGTTTAAGTCTGTGGATGCATTCATCGAATGCATTGATGCTCAAATTGCACAGTTGGCTGACGATGTTAGAGAGATAATTCAACATGAAGAGGAGGATGAGCTAATAGAGCCCAAATACAAGGATGCAATCGACTTATTTTCGGTTAGCCATGATCAGTTGCAAGCCCCTATTTCCATGCATGAACATTGCTCGTACATTGAAATGACTGATTTGTTGGACGAGAATGAAATTGTGCATGAATTTTTGGCTAACTTAGAGGAAGAGCCCATAGAGTTGTTGGGAGAGCCTTTCATGGCCACAACCAACATACTAAGTGACTCTAAAATTGATAATATATCTACACTCTCTACTTCGACTGTTGAACAATGCTATTATATTATTGTTTCTTATGCTTTCTTTACTAAGGTCTTATTGCATGGAGATGATGTAGAAGAGGCGAATCCAACCTTCCCCACTGCCAAATTAAGTGTGGTGGGGAATTCCTCACGTGAAAATGGGACTAGCTTGATTCCATTGACCCCAGGACCGACAAGTATGGAAGATGAAGACAAACTAATTCAAGTGATGAAGTGGTTGAAGCTTGAGTTTGAATTTGGATAACATTTCCTCAGTCGGGCTGGCGACTTAAAAACTAGCGCTACGTGAGAGGCAACCCACACTTATTTATTTTTCTTATTTGATTATATGTTTTGTCGTTTTGCATTATTATTTTAATTTGTTTGTATTTTATGTTTTCTTTGTGTTTTGCCTCCCTAGAGTTTTGGACAAATAGAGACACAACTCGGATATCAACACCGTTGCCGGCTCACGATAATTTCAGGGAAGTCCTTTCTGTTCTTCTTCTTTTGTTTGGATGCACTGAGAACAGTGCTCAAATTTAAGTGTAGGGGGAGAGAGCAATGTTTTGCATGATTTATTGTGACTTGTTGTGAACCATTACTCGTTGATTGTTGAGATGTGTATTCGTATTATTTGAGCTTTGCTTTAGCTTGTTATCGACTCTCTTTTGTGAAACGACTTTAGAAATTATTGAGTTGTCGTGTGGTCATGTTGTCTGACGAGTTGAATCTTCGAGAAAGTGCTTGGAAATGTGAATTGTCTCAAGAAATTGATTTGATTGTGAATTCGTTAGTGGGGCAATCTTGATGGGGATAGAGCATTGGATGGACTTGTTAAAATTTGTGAATTGTCATGTGTATGCAAACTTTGTGCTTATCGGGTTTAATTTAAAAAAAAATGAGAGTTGAAAAAAAAAATTAAAAAAAAAAGAGACGGGATATAAGGTTGAATTCCACTCGGTAGTATTAGGTCTCTGCTCCTCTGGGGTTGTGTAACCATGAGCATGGAAAACCACGCAAGGAAATTTTGGATAAAATCCGAAAGGAAGACCTTGTGAATCATGGTATTTGCTATTGAAAAAGAGAAATGACCAATTTCCGTGCAAAAAAAAAAAAACCAAAAAAGATTAAGAAAAAAAAACGAATAAAGTTTGATATTTGGAACCCGACTATTTGCACAAAGTCAAAGATTTTTTAGCATAAATTTTACAATTTATTTGATGTGAGTCCCCATTTATGAAAGCAACTCAATGAGTTTGTATTTAATCGGTTTTCTTGAGTCGAGGAACATTTCAAGTTTCTAACATGTTGAGGATAGGAGTTGAACACCATTGACGTGCACAACGCTTGATAATGTTCTTTCTCGTGAGGACAAGCAAAAGGCTAAGTGTGGGGGGTTTGTTTGGTAATTTTTTGTGTTTATTTTCGTATCGTTTTTATCGTATTTTTAGTTGTGTTTTGTTTCTTTGTGTCGTGTTGTTCGTATTTTTGTGTTCGGGTTTATGTTTCTTGTGTTTTTGGTGGTGTAGATATTTTTGTTATTAAATGGAGCACTTTAGACCGATTTTGAGGAAAGAAAAGATGGCTACCACCGGAGTGGAAGAGTCGCTGATGCGGGTAGCATTGGTTTGAAGACCACCGAAGCGGACAACCCGCAAAAGCGGCACAGAATGGAGAAAATGAGCAGGCCCGTGTACCCCGCCGCGGCGGATGAGCCGCCGAAGTGGGTGCACCCGCTTTACAAAGAAAACTCGCTTCGGGGGTATGCCGCCGAAGCGGTACGAAATTTTAGTGTGCGCCGTTTTTAAGGGAAAAATAAGGGTTTTGGGGATTCATTCATCATATACACTTCTCTTTTACACTAGAGACATCAACTTTAGGTTTAGTTTTAGTTTTCTACTTTCTTTTGGATCTTTGTACAAGATTAATCTTCTCAATTCCATTAATCCGTAAGAATTTATATTTCCGTTTTTAATTGTGATTGTGTTTTTATGCATTATTTATTCTTGTTTGTGAAATATTTAAATATGAGTAGATAAACTTCTAATCTAGGGATTGGAGGAATTCGAATCTAAGTGTTTGATTGATCTTTGATTATTATGTTTACCCGATTGAATTATTCTTATTTCAATTACACAATTGGCCGTTGTTTGATTGCTTTGTCCGACAATTGAGATTGATAGATGAAATTGTTGTGACCTAGGTTCAATTGGGATTGTGCTTAATCGGAAACGCGTAGTGCAATAATTAATCTTCTCGAGTAATTCTAGTAATTTAGGATTCGACCATCGTGCAAGAGTGGGGTCGATGTCTTTAATTGGTGGAATTTCTAGAGTTGATTAATCCATTTAATAATCTTGTGATATTAAAACTCTTAGAGGAGAAGAATCCTATCCCTAGACGTTTCTCTATATCTTTATTTGGTTATTTAATTTATCTTTATATTTAGTTTGTCTTTTATTAATTAGCTCGATACTTGATGAAAAATATATTGTTTAGAATGTTTAGGAAATTTTTGTTTATTGTGAGTAGCGTAAACACCAAGCCCTTCTAAACCTTCCTTGAGAATACGACTTGGGAAACCTTATCACCCTTCAATCGACCTCGTTCTATTGCGAGCAACCTTAGGGGTAACTTTTAGGTTGAACATTTATCTATTAATCACATCTCATATTTATCTTTCCCTCTATTTAATTAAATTCTTCTATTATACATATTAAAATAATAACAATTTCGGAATGCATTCTTATAAACCTTTATTTTATACATTCTTAATTCATATATAATAATCTATAGAAAATTTGTAAATGAAAATCCCTATGAAGACTAAATAAATATATTTAATCAATGTGTCTATATGGAATGCTTTTTATTTTTCATTCATGTTTTTCTAAAAATTCGATTAGTGCTTTCTATAAAATATATACATTGAATCAAATGTGGGATAGGTAGCTAAAGAAAATAACAAAAAAACTTGAAAATGTAAACATATTTTTTTCCGTATTTTGACAAAGATTAGAGATATCGATTTAACATGAACTAACGAGACGGTTCAAATATACTTAAAAAAAAGAATTTTTACTAATTTTAATTAATGTTAACTTTGTTTATATTTTTATCGAGTAATTTAGCATAAACCAACGAGACGGTTCAAATAACATAGAAAGAAGGATTTTTACTAATTTTAATTAATATTATTTTAAAGATGTAAATATTTTTTTTCCGCATTTTGGCAAAGATTAGAGATATAGATTTAACATGAACCAATGAGACAGTTCAAATATACTTAAAAAGAATAATTTTTACAAATTTTAATTAATATTAACTTAGTTTAGATTTTTATCGAGTAATTTAGCATAAACCAACGAAACGGTTCAAATAACATAGAAAGAAGGATTTTTACTAATTTTAATTAATTTTACTTGGAGTGTCATATTTTTATCGAGTATTACTCAACGGATTTAAAACGAGTATGTACAGTAAAGTCACTATTTTAACCGAGATTAAGACGAACATGTAGAAAAATTCTAAACAAATTTAGATTTAAAAAAACATAATGAATGAGTATACTCGATCCATTATCATTCTTAATTATAAATTTAGATACGTGAAATAAAATTAATTTTCTAAGTTTGATTAATAATTAACACGAACAATATCACAACTTTTAAATAAGATATAAACTTATTTTTAAAATATATACATATAAATTAAAACATAAAAGTTATTTCCCGTCGAATTCCGACGGGCTACTTACTAGTATGTATAATAGAAGAAATTAATTTAATAGAGGAAAAGAGAAATAAGAGATGTGATTAATAGATAAACATGTGATATTTCAAGAATATGAAATTAATAAAATTTTAATTAATAAAAATAAAAATTAGAATATATATGAATTAAAATTAGACAAATTATCAGAATAAAGGAAAATTTGAATGGAGCATCATGGATGGGGCAGCTTTATTTTCATGTTTACATCTTCAACTTTTTTTGTTCTTTTCTTTAGCTACCTATCCCACATTTGATTTAATGTATATATTTTATAGAAAGCACTATTTGAATTTTTAGAAAAACATGAATGAAAAATAAAAAAGGATTCCATATAGACATGTTGATTAAATATATTTATTTAGTCAGAGATTTTTATTTACAAATTTTATATAGATTATTATATATGAATTAAGAATGTATAAAATAAGGGTTTATAAGAATGCATTCCGAAATTGTTATTATTTTAATATGGATAATAGAAGAATTTAATTAAATAGAGGGAAAGATTATAAATATGAGATGTGATTAATAGATAAACATGTGATATTTCAAGAATATGAAATTAATAAAAATAAAAATTAGAATATATATATATATATATGAATTAAAATTAGACAAATTACCAGAATAAAGGAAAATCTGAACGGAGCGATGAAAACTTTATTTTTCTATTACTAATATATTATAGTCAATCAAGCAATTTGTGTATATGAAATGCAGGTAAATAAAGTAATATCTATTACTATACAGAAAAAGATAGTTGAAACTATATTTACCAATTATGACATTTTACCGCCAAATCCATTTTCACAGATTTTTATGCAAATTTTTCGAGATTTTCGGTCTATGCCTTTTCTTTGTCAGTTTATCTTTGACTTTATTTTTAACAGCAAAACAACTTTAACTCAAGAATAACTTTTGAACTCAGTAAAATACCAGTGATTTGCAATTTTTAATATAGCAGAAACTTATTATCCAGATTTGAATTAATTATATTTCAGATAATGTTGATTCCGGATATCAATGCAGAGATTTTAGGCTCCAAAAGTTGGAGCCAAAATGAATTCCAAAATTTTGATCTAATCTTTGCGTCTATAAATACATATATTACCTTCATAAGTTCAAACTACTATCAGAGAATGAACTTTCCATATTTGAGTTTTTCTTGGTTGTTTTTCATAGTTATTCCTTTATTTTTCATTTATTTTTTAGTTATATTTTTCTGACTTATTATGCATTGATACTGTTTAATTGTGTCCTATTGATATTAGGATATATATATTTCTACTATAGAAGCTATCTTCAACTACAAAGTAGCAAAAAGTAACAGTTTTCACTGATTCTGATGGTTTTCATTTTTCTACTTCAGAATAAAATGGCTCCTTACACTGCAGTCTGGATCATACTCCTGCAAGTATCACAATAATCAATAATGTTTGATGTTGCCGAAGTTTACAACATCCAATTCAATGGAAATAGAAGAAATATTATCATGGTCGAATGCATAGTTCACGACAAGAACGTAAGACAGCATTGATTAAAGAGATGAAAATTTTTGGAGGCACCATTATTTGTTTCGATTTATTGATACAGAAGTTTGGAGAGGTGGCGACACCAAATTATTCTCTAACTCCGTGGATTGAGACGGGCGTGCGTGTTTTGAGGGGAATGTTGTGTGTGAGCATCAATTATCTGCAACAATTATATTGCTATGTTTGGGTGATGGAGGAGTATGGTGTTGTCGGATCATGGACTAAAAAGTTTAGTATTCAATATTTGGATTCACTACTTTTGTGGCTTCATTAATAATATTGAGTGCATCTCACCTTTATATTTGTACGAAAATGGAGAAGTTCTAGTCGTTGTTAGGGATAGGACGAAGTACAGACTCTTTGTGTATAAAGATGAGAAAACTACACCAAAAGAAGTTTTGGTTGATATCAGCAGTTGCAACCAAATCATTAATACTGTTTTGTATATGTCGGTAGTCTTGTTGCACCAAACATGCATGTGGCCAAAACATGAAGAAGCTTTCCTCAACCAAAAGATGAAGAAGCTAATTTTGTCATGCAAACATGCAGATCGCCCAAATATGAAGAAGCTTATGCTGATTGGCCAAGAAAGGGGCAGTTGGCCGTTTATTTTGTTCAGGAATTACCCTACTAATTAGTAGCTCGTTGTGAGTTGCATTCCTCGTGCGTGGTTGGATTAGTTTTATGAATAGTTCAGATAGAACTTATATTGTTCGATACTTTAATCATCCTTATCCTTGTCATTAGTCTTTTTTTTTTTTGGAAACAATCCTTGTCACTAGTCTTATTGATACTAGTTTAAATATGTATCTTTTACCTTTCAAAATTGAATTTTTTTTTTCAACTTCTATTTTTTTAATAACAAAATATTGTTTTCTATCTAGCTATAGGATTTTGTAAAATGTGCATAACTTTTTAACAAAAGATACATATAAATAAAAGTATTATACATCTTTATCACCAGTAACAAACTAGCCTTTGTCAGATCATAAAAAGTACAATTTACGTTGTAGTTTTAAAGGTGTACGTTTAAATTGTCAATGAAGCCTGATCCAAACTAGTGGTAAAGCTGAGGTACATAAATCCCTCCTTAAGCAAGAGGATTATGGTTCAAATTCCACTATGATATACGTTGTCTTCTCATTTTACATAGTGTAGGTATGTATCTAGTTTATACTAGTTTGTTAGTATTATGGTTTATATAGAATATTATTCGTAATATCATGAACTTGTATTGTGATAATGTTAACGTGTATCTTTTAATTAGTTTAGTTTTGAAGACTATCACAAAGAAATAAAACGACAAGCTCCGGTAAACTAAACAAGACGAGGATGGAGCTTCAACTATGAAACTGATTATGCTATTATTTTCGTATGCAAAAGTGTGCATGCAGGATTTTTCAGGTGGAAACTAGAATGCAAGCACCTCCTATTTATAGGTTATATATGTCACTAGCTACATGGGAGAGCCTGCCACTTATAGCATCAGCATCGGCGGCACTAGGGGTGTCAAAATTGGTCTGGCCTGAAACCGGGCTGGGCTGCCAATTTTCAGGCCCGAAGTAATTTCGGGCCGGGCCGGGCATCACAATGTTAGGCCCGAAAATTTTTCGGGTTGGCCCGGCCCGGACAAATTACACTACAAATGTATTTTCGGCCCGGGGTGGGCCGCACATTTTCAGGCTCGAAAAATTTTCTGGCCGGCCCGGCCCGGGAATTTGACAGCCCTAGGCGGCACGATAGGGTGGCTCGAGCCGACCTGACATCGTGCCGCCGCGATAACACGCCGCCATGAAAACGATTATGATGGTTCCTTGTTACTTGAGAACGACTTCTTTTCTTTAGGAACAACTTTAGAAGAGCTAGAGTTTTTTTTAGGCCACTATCTTTTAGCGTTTTGCAAAACTAGGACAAATTTTTTCGGGCTTACAAATTTAGGACATTATATCTAAATTGTTGTAGCTATAGGACAAATTTCGGCCCGATCGGACTAAATCGCACGTGAGGCGCGATGATTGTCCAAATGGAACCCGAATATGATGTGGCGGACACATAATTAAAAATAATAATAATAAATTAATAAAAATAAGTAAAAATTAAAAATCCACATCCAAATCTAAAAATTAAAATAATCCACACATTCTCTTCCTCTCTCTTCTCTCGCCTCTCTCTTTCTTCCCTCCCGTCTCACCAATCTCCTACATTAATTTCACCACTGCGGCCGCCATTGAAGCTCTACTGGAGCTCGATTTCTTTGTTGGCGGGTGAGCTAAGGACAATTCCGTGAAGGAGGTGCAGCTCTTGGACTTGTTGCTGCTGCTCGTGAAGATTGTTGAAGAAGAATTGCAGTTTGGTGGGATAATGTTGAGGTTTATGCGAAGGTTAGTGGAGAGACAAAAAAGGGGATCTAGGTTTTAGATCCGCCGTTGCGGGCGACGAGCGGCAGTGCAAATTCTCACCGTACTTCTCCCACCCCACCCCTACCCCCAAATCGCGCTATCATCTCTTCTCTCCTCATCATTCTCACTGCGTCGGAGCTGCTATTCTGATTTCACTGCCCGCTCCCATCGTCAAAATTAGTGGGCGACGGAAACGATTGTGAACAGCGGCGGGGGATGACAAAGACTCACGGCGATATGCGAATGGTGGTGGTTTCATGGCAGTATGCTAATGGTGATGGTGTACGATGATAACTGTGGTTGTTTTTGGGTGGTGTCGTGGTGGTGAAATTGGTGGCGGTTTGCATACGGGAGGGGAGAAGATGAGGTGGATTTTAAATTTTTATTTATTATTTTTTTAATTATGTGTCCGCCACATCATGTTCGGGCTCTATCTGGACAATCACGCGCGCCTCGCGTGCGATTTAGCCGGATCGGGCCGAATTTTGTCCTACAACTATAACAATTTAGATATAATGTCCTAAATTTACAAGCCCGAAAAAATTTGTCCTAGTTTTACAAAACGCTAAAACATAGTGTCCTAAAAAAGCTCTAGCTCACTTTAGAACGACATCGATACATATTGTTATTTATTTTAGCTTTATTTTATCATTCTATTATAATTTTTGAAGGGTTTTTTAAATTGTGAATAATGATAACGATTGACGTCCCTAAAAGTTGAAAAAAGGTAAAATAAAAAATTCCAACGATAATTTTACTTAAATTTAATTTTGATATACTAATAAAGAAAAGAAAAAAAGATATAGAGATAAACACTTGGTTTGTGGAAATCATCGGCGGCTGACTTGCCCTCGGGAAAGCTATAGAAGAACCTCCCAAACCTCTCCCCAGTCTCCTTGATCGCCTTCATCCGCTCAGCAACCTGAAAATTGCCGAAATCCTGTTCTCTGATCCGACATTCCTCCCTCGCGCCGATGATTTTGCTCCTCGAAAAGGCTCGGCCGATTCCTCGGAGCGTGGAACGCGTCCTGGTGTATGGGGAGACATAGAAGTAGACCTTCCAGTTGGAGCAAGCGCCACAATCGGAGACCACGTCGTAGATCTGAGCACCGGCGCGCTCTCGCCGTAGTGGACAAGGATTATGCGCTTCGGAACAACCCTTTCCTTGTGCCTGGGGCTGGGAATAGATGTTGATGGCAATTATCTAACATTATATTTTGGTTTTCCTCAAATTGACGCTACGACTGTGGGCTTATATACAGGCGTCGGCGCGGCGGAGTGCGGTGCTGGAGCCTGGAGGCGGCGGCGCCACCCTACGAATGGAAGTTTCGCACGGTGTTCGGTTTAGACCAATTTGAATTTATTTGACTTTTAATTAGCAGCAGAAATGCGTTTTTTTTTTTATTTTTACATTCTCTAATTTACACCTCCAATTTAGGTGACAAGGTTGGGAGAGGGGATGTGTCTTGCTACGTATGTAGAAGTGGCACGTATGTAGAAGTGAGGTTCGGGCTCCAGCTGTAACGTCACGTGCGATTCACGTGCAAAAAAGCCCAAATCATTTTGTTTGGATCCTAAATTGACGTACGGATGCAAAATAAATAAGTTTTAGTCCGATTTTTACTGGCCGCACAAAAAAGTCCGGTTTTTCAAATAAAAAAAAGTTACAGTCCGAAAAAACCGTCTAACTCCTAAGTTACTAACTCTAACTCTAAGTTGAGAAGAATAAAAATTTTAATAAAGACAAGAACATAAGGTGCAGAGAAATAATTTTGAGGAAATGAAATCTCATTGGTATATATTTATAGATAGAAAATAGAAACAAGAGATAATTAATATATATATATATATATATAATTTTCGCCGAAAACCGGCGGTTAATTGCGAAAACCACTGGTTTAAGGTCGAAAACTACGGTTTATTAAATGCAATATATTTTACATATATTATTTTTTTGTTTTATAAACCATCGGTTAACTGTCTGGTCCAATTACCCATCCTCTTGAACCGTAACCGGCCCGTCTATCACCGGTTATAGTTACAGTTTGAAACCGTTGATCACGGTTCCGACTAAAAAATCGTTGATCGGCGGTTCGGCCCGATTCGAACCACCGGGTCTATAATGAGCACATCTAGGAAAAACCCAAGAAATATAAAATTCGAGTATTTGATACTCACTCCGTCCCACTACATGTGTCTCACTTTCCTAATCGAGGTGTCCCACTACAAATGTCTCATTCCAAAAAATGAAACTCCTTCTCTCACAAAAAGGTGTGAGCTGGAACGTGGGTAGGAGAAGTGTTAGTTGATTTGAATGGAACCCCGGGAACGACGGCATTAACTCTAACTGTCCTCTACCACATTCTATTTGTTCATCTTTTAACCATCCTATTAAATATAAATATATGTGTCGAAAAGAAATGAGACATACGTAATGGGACGGGATGGAGGGAGTACAAGATTAAAGTCATGTAAAAAATAAAAAAAATAAAAATCGTCTCAAAGTCGGTGTATTTTTATTTTTTAAAACAACAAGTCTTTGTTTTAAATTCTCCCCCCTCCTCACCCCCCCACTCTCTCTAACCAAGGCTGTGATGAAGCTCTTCTTCAAACGACATTGCACATCTCTCGCTCACACACACAGCACACAGTGCCTCCCTACACCATCCCAGCTCATCCACCTCTGCAAATCAGGCTCGCTCTCCGACGCCATCAAACTCCTCAGCTCCATCAATTCCTCAATCCACCTACAAAATGTCGTTTCCAAGCCAATATTATACGCCACCGTCGTGCATTCCTGCACGCGGTCACTTCACCTCACCGCCGGCGTCCAGCTCCATTGTCACCTCATCAAGTCAGGCCTCGAAACCGACCGCTTCGTCGGCAACAGCCTCTTGGCCCTCTACTTCAAACTGGGCTCGGATTTTAACGACACTCGGAAGTTTTTCGACGGATTACGCTATAAGGATGTTATTTCTTGGAGCTCGATGATATCTGGGTATATTCGCGCGGGAAGGTCGCGTGACGCCATCGAATTGTATCTTCAGATGTTGGATGTTGGGATTGAGCCGAATGATTTTACTTTTTCTGCAGTGATCAAGGCCTGTTCAGAGATTGGTGGGTTCAAATTGGGGAAATGCTTACATGGGGCTGTCGTGAGATGTGGATTTGAGTGTAATGTGGTAATTGCAGCTGCTTTGATTGATATGTACGGTAGGAGTGGCGAAGCCAGTGAATGCCGCCAACTGTTTGATGAAATGCGTGAACCGGATTCCGTTTGTTGTACCTCGGTAATTTCTGCGCTCACGAGGTGCGATTTGTATCTGGAGGCTCTGGTGATGTTCCATGCTATGCGTAGTAAGTTTGGATTTTTGCCGGATTGTTTTACTTTTGGGAGTGCTTTGACGGCATTAGGAAATTTAGAGAGGTTGAAGCAGGGTGAAGAAGTTCATGCTCTGATTGTTACAGGGGGGTATGCTGCTAATGTTTTTGTTGGTAGTAGTTTAGTTGATATGTATGCCAAGTGTGGGATGTTAGACGAGTCACGTCGTGTTTTTGATGGAATGCCACGGAAGAATTCGGTTTCTTGGTGTGCTTTGCTTGGTGGTTATTGTAGGAAGGGTGAATTTGAAGTTGTTGTGGAGTTGTTTAGAAGTATGGAGAAGGATCTTTATAGTTTCGGGACTGTTCTTCGTGCTTGTGCTGGTTTAGCTGCTGAGAAGCTCGGGATGGAGGTACACAGCCAATACTTGAAGAGAGGTGGCTGGAGAGATGTTGTGGTGGAATCAGCTTTGGTTGATTTATATGCCAAATGTGGCCGTGTTGATTACGCTTACAGGATTTTCTTGAAGATGGCTGTGAAAAATCTGATAACTTGGAACTCAATGATTGGTGGTTTTGCTCAGAATGGAAGAGGGGGAGAAGCTGTTAGGATTTTTGATCAGATGATTAGAGAGGGAGTTACACCTGACTACATAAGTTTCATTGAAGTTCTCTTTGCTTGTAGCCATAGTGGTTTGGTTGCCGAGGGGCGCAAATATTTCATCTTAATGTGCAATGAATTTGGGATTAAAGCTGAAATTAAACACAATAGTTGTATGGTTGATCTTTTAGGTCGTGCGGGGATGATAGAAGAAGCCGAAGATTTGATTGTGAATTCAGAATTTAGAAGTGATCCTTCACTTTGGGAGCATCTGCTTGGTGCTTGTGTTAACGCAACTAATCATACTGTTGCTGAACGCGTTGCTAAGAAAATGATCGAACTGAAACCGGATCATCATTTGAGTTATGTGCATTTAGCTAATGTGTATAGGACAGTTGGGAGGTGGAAAGACTCTCATGAAATTTGGAACCAAATGAAGAAGAGAGGGGTCGAGAAATTGCCAGCCAAGAGTTGGATTGATAAAAGCAGCTTAAATTTATCCATTTCTTGAGGTATGAATGGAGAGAAAGCAATTTGATAGATGACATTGCTTTTCATGGAGTTGTTTTCTTTTTATTAGTTTGTCTTAATGTTTTGTTTGTATTTTTTTGTGACAACAGAAATCTTTGAGAGAATGGGGAAAGGTACAACTAGCAGTGTATAATGTACAATGGAAGAAATGCATAGCTGTGCCTCTTTCTTTGGTGCTGTAAAATTCGCCCTTTTTCTCCAAAATTACAGGTATGTTATGTTACACATATTAATGTTGAGAAGTTTGCACAAATCCATATTGAAATTGAAACAAATATATGCGTTTGATGAACTATGATAATATTAATTGTATAATTTGAGCTTTCTTGAATATCTATACATGAATGGATGTTATGAACATTTCTTAAACCATATTTACTTGTATACAACAGAAGGTTGAATAATCAATTGACAAAAGCAAAATTTTCTGTTAAATAGTGAGAAAAAGATCCATTCATATTCTCTGCTCACAGTTTATCTTCTTCTGTTATGCTGTGAAAATAGAGTTTTCTTCTCTTTCAACTATATTATCTCAACTTTAGCATACACATCTTGGTTTTTCTCTACATTCAAAGTGTAGCATTAACATTATTTTAGCTTGCCCTGAGACATGAAAAATTAATGTATAATGTGTTTCAACTTGTGCTGCCAGAGTTATGGATGATATAACGCGAACACCGGCCCCAACGTGTCGTGTTCCATGCCTTGGAACCATGGAAGAGAAGGTTTTGCGTGCAAAAGATGCAGCAATGAACTTAGGGTCCGTTTGGTATTCATATACCAGTATATCAGATATCAAGTATGGGTATGGGTATCAGATATTAGGTATGGGTATGAGATTGATATTTGATATCTCTGTTTGGTATGATGAGGGTATGGGTATCAGATATTAGGTATGGGTATGAGATTGATATTTGATATTTATGTTTGGTATGATGAAGATATCGACTGATATCAAGTGGGGGAAAAATGAAAGATATGAGTCATACACTAATAAAAACTGGTATATGAAAATGTTGAATATTAGTATATCAGGTATATCAAAGATATCAATTTGATATATGATATACCAAGCACAAGGTATGGATATGAGTCATATTCATACTCATACCTGATATACGTATATGGATACCAAACGAGCCCTTAGACCAGATACAAAATCTGAGTTTTACTCGGAAAAACTTCAACACTAATGTTCAAAAGTGTTCAAAATTTTACACCAAATGTACCTATTTTCTAGTAAACATACACTAGTTTTTTGTATTCTGTGCTACAGAAAGACAAAAACCTTCATCAATACTACAATCGAGTTAGAGGTATTCATGTTTCATCAAAATCATCATTTTCGGAATCTGTGAACTGTTGAGCTGAAGGTATATCTGTTTCATCAAGATCATCACTTTCAGAATCTATAAACTGTTGTTCTTCAGAAGCAAATTTCATCTCCTGTCTGATCAATTCAGCAAGATCAGACCGTTTTGCATTCTTGTAAGCATCGATCACTGCCTTCACCAACGCTTCACTAGGCTCGATTTCTCCGTACTTCAACTGGCTGTGTATACGCTTCACTCCTTCGATCATGCCTGCTTTTCCATAACAGTTCACAAGATTGATCAAAGTAACCACATCAGGCTCGACTCCCTCATCCTGCATCTTCATGAACATTTTCAGAGCGTTGTCTGTCTTCCCATAAGCCACGTAGGCACGTATTGCAGCATTATAAGCAAAGGCATTCGATTTCAACCCTACTTCTTCCTTGCTAAAGATCCCACAAGATTCAAGAGCATATGCATGCAAACCTACGATAGAAAAAACAGAGGTTATCACAGCTTGCTTGGCAAAGGGTCTACCTTCGTAGTAAGAAGCTTGAAGATCGCGCACTGCTTCAGCAGGAACGCCTCCCTTCTTCAAGATCATAAATAGGGCTTTGAACGTTTCCTTATTGGGAACGAGCTTCTCAACCACCACCATTTCGTGCAAAAGTTTACCACACTCGATCAGCTGCCCGTTTGAGGCATAGCACGCCATAACTTTGTTATAAGTAACACAATCTGTCATTAAGCCCGACTTTTTCATCTGTTCGGCAACTTCAATGGCTGAGTCGAGCATTCCCAGGTTCTTATAAACGAGCATCATGGTCGCGAAAGTAACCCCATCAGCCAAATCTCTCTCTCTCAGATTATCATACATCACTTCTGCTTCAGACAGCATTCCCAATTCAGCATATACATTAAGCATACTATTAGATGCCATGATATCCGGGCCCCCCTCGATCATCTTCATCTTCTCATACATACTCTTCGCTCCTTCCGCTGACCCGATTTTACCATAAGCCTTGATCATGGAAGTCAAGATCACTTGATTTGGTGAAATCCCAAAATCCTCCATAGCCTTGAAATAATAGGTTGCTTCCTCAAATTTACCATTCTCTGCAAATGTATCTATCAATGATCCATAAACAATTTCATTTGGTTTCACATCTAAGAGTAACATTTCTTGAAAGACATCAACTGCAACAGATAAACTCTTCTTCTCTGCAAAACTAGCAATAACAGCAGAGAAGGTTGAGCATGAAGGTTTAAACCCTCTATCCATCATTTCAGTCAAAAATTCTCGAGCTTTATCTACTAATTCACCCGCAGCAAGCATTTGGATAATCGAGTTGTACGTGCACTCATCCGGCCACATACCTTGATTTCTCATACTCTTAAAAAGTGAAACTGCTTTATCATACATTTGAGCCTTACCATAAGCTTTAATCATCACATTATACTCCAGAACATCCCTGTTCTGTCCAAAATTATCCCTATTGGCACAAAACAAAGCCTCTGCTTCGGCCCAAAGTCCTTTCTCTGCATAAACATCTATAATAGCTGCATATGTCTTCGATGAAAAGCCACCCCTCGATTGAGACTTCTCAATTAACAACTTGGCCCTCTCATACATCCCAGCAGCAACATACATCTTAGTAAGTACTGGAATAGAGCTTCCATCAATACGTTTCTCAAATTTCTCCATTTCTTGAATCACATCTTCGACTTCTTCAACCATATTTCTTTCACTCAATATTTTGATGACGGCTCTATGTGTTACATCATCTGGAAAAAGACCAACCTCCCTAATCTTCCTAAACCACTTCAGGACTGCATCTATGTCACCCATATCAGCATACAGCGTAAGAAAAATATTGTAAGTCTTTGTATCCGGAGAAATGCCTCTTTCCTCCATTGCATTAAGCAAAGCTTCAGCCTCAGACAAAAGTCCCTCACTACCACAGATGTAAATCATGGTATTAAACGTGAAAGCATCCAATGCCACACCGGCCTTCAACATATCAGAAAACACATCCGCAGCTTCCTTCAAACGACCTGCCTTCCCGTACAAATCTATAAGCGTATTATAGGTAGTAGTAAGGCGCGGTTTCCTCTCCGAGCTCTCCACACCTACAAAACCCGAGGAAGACTGTGATCTCCCCCCAGTCCGGAAAAGCTCAGACAATAAGAACTGTTTCAAACTAATAGCATGCTGATCGCCCATGCTATCCAAATCAAGATCATCCAATTCAACTTTCCCGACACACCAATCCTTATAAAACCTATCCGCCCTATCAAATTCCTGTGCATCCTTCAACACTTTAATGACAGTAGACATCGTGACCTCATCCGGGAACACCCCTCTCATCTTCATATGCTTAATCCATAAAAGGGCCTCCTTCACCAGCCCTGCCTTCCCATACACATCTACAAGCATTCCATACGTGTTGTTCGTGGCCACGACTCCCTTTTTCGCCATCTCAATCCAACAAAGCCTCAATTCATCCCATTTCTGAGCCCTACCCAATGCACGAAGTACAACATTGTAATGTACGACATTTGGAACATAATCTTTCTGAGACTTAAACCACTCAAAAACCCTAACAACCTTATCCCACCTACTTTGTTCTTTGAGAATCACCGTCTGCTCTTTGGGATTAAGCTTCCCACAATAAGAATCAAGAATGCTCTCAATGTCTCTCCCGCCATCCAATGCACGCAAAATCGACGGCAAAACGCCGCCATATTTCTTCTTTTTCCCCTTATTCGAGCTCTTATTGGGTAAAGCTACGTTCTTGGAATGACACCGAAGCTTAAACCCTAGAAAAACCCCATCTTTGCCGTGAATTTCCTTCTGGGCGTGTGGAATTTTTGGGTTTTTGAGGAAATCGTTAAGATGAAGGGGATTTTTGTGTAAATTAAACCCCAAAAACAGCTTAGAATTCAAAGGGGAGCAAAGGGTGTGAAGCTTACGAGGTGAAGACGATGAGACGGAACTAGCTTGTGCTGAAAATCTGAGCTCTGTCAAAGAACCGCCGCAGCTTTGCAACATCATTTTTCAGTTGTGTTTTTCAAATAAAAATTATTTTGAAAAAATTGGGTATATATATTGGAACCGCCGCAGCTTTGCAACATCATTTTTTATTGTGAATTTTTTATCTTTCTTTTTCTTTTTTCTTTTTTTTTTGAAAGTGTGAATTTTTTATCTTTCAAAAAATGTTCTTTGTGATTTTTTCAATTTGGGCAACAGATTTTTTAATTTTCTGTAGGAATATTAAAAATATTAAAAAAAGCCAAGAAAAAAATTTACGTGGCATTATAGGAAATTGCCACGTCCGATTTCCGGTGGCTGAAAATATTAAGATCCTAATGAAATACCAACTCCAGTAAAGTTACAAACTTATAGTAATTGAAGAATTTTGTGAATGTGAATAGAATTAGAATTTTGTAATATTTGTGAATAGAATTAGAATTAGAATTAGAAAATTTGTTAATAGAATTAGAAACTTATACCAATTCCAATTCCAATTCTAATTCTATTCACAAATAGCGATTTCATGTTACAAACTTATACCAACTCCAATAAGGCTAGAACTACACAAATACTTTAGCATAATTATATTCAATACAAGAATGAGGAAAAGTTCTAACAAGAATAAAAGATACCAAAATTGCAAGGGAAATGTATATCTCCATATTAAAAACCAAGATCTGTTGATTCTAGACAATTAGGTAACAGATGGTGGAATCACATGTTCAACATGATGAGTTAAAATCTTCTGATCTATTGGAAAGCTAATGTGTAAGAAAACGAACAGCCAACGAATTAAAGAATTGAAATGTCGATTTTCATGTTATAATGCCGCCATCATAGCCTCCTTCCTCATTTCTGCAGCTTTTCCAGTTCCTCTGAAGTACATGTAAACTTGCTGCACATGATTTCACCATGGATAACACAGTTTTCAGAAAAGGGCAAGAAGCAACGATAGTATGAAACGAAACGAAACATAACAGCTAGTATCTCACCTGAATCACCCACATGCTCATCAGTGTTTCAACGCAAAAGAATCCAAATCCAATGAGGTAAAATATCTGCAGAAAATACAATCAAATCAATATCTTCTTAAATCTAAGAAGCTGCATTTTGTGTAGCAAAACTTTATGTGACCAAAAGCAGTGCTTTTATCCAGGCACTTTCTCTGATGTCTATTTGAAGCGCACTTTCTCGGATTCAGTATGTCATGAAAACGGAAGAAAAAAAGTGCCTGGTGTCAAAATCTCCGATTCCAGAAAGCATTTTTTTTTACCTCATTTTTCTCGGATGCAGTATGTCATGAAAACGGAAGAAAAACTATGGTGTGCCATGTATTCAAAATTCATAAAACCAGCCATTGGTAGTAGTCAGCATGTCCAAGAAAAGTAACAAAAATGTCTAACAGCCTTACCCCAACCAGAGCATTTCCACTTAAAATGTCAATAGCAGGCAAGATTCCGCTGCCAACAAACAAAATTGGGAGAACATCAGTCAACAATACAATGAAAAAGTCTAGGATTAGATCAAAGCTTAATAAATTTCTTAATAAGTGTGCATTCCTGTTCTTTCCTTGTGCACAATTTTCATTTTCTGGTCCTTTTATTAGTGGTTCAAACTTCAAAATAAAAGTGATGGCAATCGCAGAAGGAATCAATTCAAGGAAAAAAACAAAAAAGAACACATACGTCAAAGATTTCCCTTTGAAAATTATTGGAGGAGCAACACAGGCGAAGGCGCAGAAGCCAATGTGGAACTGCACAAACAAAATGATGGAAACACATTTATTGAACACCCTAAACTTTGAGCATGATTAGAAGGAAATTAATAATAAGCTCACCGCATAAGATAAGAAGAACCATCCAAATTTCAGAGCACTATCTGTCCTGGAAAATACAAAGTATTTTTACTAATGCTAATTGCTAAAGCAGCAGGAATCCAAAGGAATATGCAAATGATAACAAGAGACTAACATGTTCGCTTAAGAAGAAGGAGGAAAAAGATATTGCAATTAAACCACACTAGTTAATGATGCAACTAACTATGCAGTTCTTGAATAAATAGGTTTAGGAAAATATGGCCTCAAATTTATATATCACAGAGTAGTCCTATAGTGTTAGGATGTACATTACTTATCTATTACAACTATAAAACTGTGGATTCTTTGATATAACTATAATATCTCTTAGTACCTTTATAATTTCTAAGAATAGTTTAGCAATTTATTATACATATGTATAAAGTTTATATTTATTTTCATATAACATAAGAAGCCTATTGTATCTAAAATTCTTCAAAAGTTTTATAAATTATCTATTTTTGATAAATACATATATTATATATATTATTTAAATTCATAAATTTTACGTAGTATATCAGAAAAGGACCAAGTCGCAGGTACAAAAAACAGAAATGAAGTGGAGTAAGGAGGAGAAGACATCTTTTAGGTACCTCATTGCACGATAAAGAGGACGATACCATAACACATAGGCGCCTGGAACGCCAGATATGAAATAGATGACAGCTAGAAACCAAATAATTGGACCTAAATAATGAGGGGAAAATAAAAACACATTAAATTCTTTGAAAGACCATCAAACTCAAGAAGGCAGTAAAATAGAATTCTCCACCAACCTTCCCCGTTGGCCCAAGCCAAGGTGATAGCGACAACATTCCACAAAAGACATGCTACAATACCTGCAACACACTTGTAGTGTATCAAGCCATGATCAAATAAACTAATATATGGAACCACCCATACTGATTAATGACCTATCTTTAAGAAAGCTTGAATTTTCCATTACCCAACAATGTCGTGAATGCAACATATTGCAACCTTTGTAGATGGACTGGGATTTCATTTCCGATATCATGATGAATAATGGGGAAAAATGGCGGCCAATTCTTTTCCTCAATGACAATTCCAGCTGAAAAAGGTACAGAAGAACGCAAATCAACTTTTTGCATTATAGAATGATGATAAGGTGTAGATAGCATGAGAGGAAACACAAACCTCGTGATATGGCATCTTCCCTTCTTTTCAGCTCCTATACAGCACACCACAGTGAATTGGTTAAAGTGAGAAAAAAAAATATGGCTGAAATCACAAGAGTGCAATTATTGACATTAAGGAGAAATATAAGCCACCATAACAGACAAACATAGGAAAATGAAATATTGAAAAGGGCCTCAAATTGACAATCCTTATGCATATGCAGAATAGAAATAGTGAATAAGGAGATATTAGGCAGGTCAAGATATCTAAAAAACCAAAAGGCGCCACCAATTTAGAAACAGTTCCATCCTCTACAAAACTAAAGTCTAAATTTACCCGATGCAATAATTTAACAACAAAGGTTGTAACTACAAACTCTGGGCACCAACAACATCTACTTGAGCTAAAACGAAGGTGACAACAATGTTAGTTGAGATCACCTGTTCCTTCCTCTTCAGTTCAGCCTCTCTAGCTTGAAGTTCCTGTTCTTTCTTTTTCAAATCCTATAGAGGGTTTAGAGGGAGGAAAAGATAGTAACAAAAAGATTGAAAGCCTCCATCATCACCTCCTCACAAATTCTTTATTTATAACAGTATCAAAGTTATTGGTATACCGTGGAACTATCAAGAGGAATATCAACCGTAGCCCCACGTTCGTAGTCAGCAGGTTCATGAGGAAGAGGTGAAAGCTTTGAGTTTGCAGGGGGAACGTTTCCAGGATTCTGATATTCTCAGTAAGAAAATTTTACGTCAGAAAAAGAAAACAGAAATTAGTGAACAGAAACAAACAGCGTGAAGTTCTAAGCTAATTTATGCCTGCCTGGTTTACACACACACACACATATATATAGAGAGTGGGAGAGGGGGGGGGGATAAAACTGCCAAAGAAAACTATAGGTTCCAAGTGCATTTATTCCGAGAACAGATAATCGAATATCAGACAGGAATGTTGCTTTCAAGCATGTAACTTAGCAATTCATGGAGAGGGAAGGTTGTTCCTTCACAAAGACACACACCAAAAACAATAATGTTTCTTTTGAAATGTCCTTGACCTACTGGCATGAAAAATGCACCCCCACCATAAAGCAGAAACGCAGAAAGTACGAAGTGTTTAATAACAAAATCAGATTTTAGAAAGTCCAAAGTAAGTAGATGAAAATTTCCAAAAGAGAGCTTACTGGCATGAAAAATGCACCCCCGCCATAATTTGATTGACCCTTCTCAGCTTGGTCCTATAACCAGAAGCTCAAACCCATAAGAAAAATACAGGAGATCAAAAAACATTAGAATAGATGGAAAAGAAGAAAACCTAAAATTCCAAATATAGTTATTTGTTGTCAATGCGATTTCAGACTGGCACCAACCAAATTGTAATCTAATTAATGTCGTCCTGGCAATATTAACTCTTTCATGTTGATTACAGAAAGAGTATCTACATTTATCAATCCGCAATCCAATAAATTATATGAACTAAGATGTAACCTCGAGTTCAGCAACATTTAGCATATTCATCTCACAATCACATAAAGTCATTAAGTGAAAACTGTGTCTAGATCACAGACTTTGCTTAAAATCAAGCTAGTTGATTCGACGAAATGCTTATACTTAACACACCAACTTGTTATAAATCAGATTCAAATTTAAGAATTTAATGTTAACAATCATAAATCTTATAGTTTCTAGACAATCACCTCAATGTTTTGGACTTACATGCCTGTGAAAGTCCCCACAAAAGAGGCTATACAGAAAATCACTGAGAATGCAACGAGGACATCCTAAAATCTCCTATGCTACAAAAACCCAATATCTTCATTCCATTGTTTTCTGAACAAATTATAGCTAAAAGTAGGCTTGTGCATTGATCAACTCTAGCAGGCAAATTGCGAAAAATATGAAATTAGCCCTGAAAGACGCAATTATTTATTCTCCACGCTCACATTTCACCACCATTATCATTCTATCTGTTTCAGGATAGCTCAGAATTGCAATAAGTTACACCACAATCAAATTGAAAAAAATAAGTAAATAAACAAAATCTCAGATCTTACATGCTGAGCGGCAAACAATCACCGACACTTGGCATGATTCCAATCTCATTTCACCGCAATCAAAAGCAAATTCCATAAATTGCGGTAATAGATAGAAATAACAAAAAATGCATGGAAAAATCAACAATATTAAGACAAATACGAATACCGCAAAAGGGTTCACTTCTTCGTCATCGAACGGATTGGAATCGCCACGTCGACCAGCCATGATAACCGTCTCTCTCTCTCTCTCTCTCTCTCTCTCTCTCTCTCTCTCTCTCTCTCTCTCTCTCTCTTTATATATACACACAGAAATGCACACAGATCTGAAGAATGTAGACAGAAATTGTGGTTGTAAATCAGGGTTTTCTAATCGTTTTTGGGAGAAATGTGTGCAAAAGATTTTCGACCTGGATTGCCGGGAAATTTATAATTTCGGTAAAGAATTTTTAAATAATATTATACTCCATATTATTCCTTTTGCGATTAAAAAATAAATTTATTGCATGGAGAGAGCGTGAAGACAGGGATTATTCGATTGGTATCTTTAATGCGTCGTGCCCTCTCTCTACATTTATATAGGAGAAAATCTATTTTTGAGTATTAGATTTTGATTTATAAAAATTTTCTAGTTACTATTTTTCGTGGATTGACTTTTGAATTCTTTCTTACTGCATTAAGCTATTAAAAATTAGAGATATAACTGCAAAAGAATTAAAAAGTGGGGTTGCAATTACACTTGTAAAAAATCTTTTAACACTTTTTTTACATTATAAGATTCTTTTTGTTCGTATTAAAGAGTCTCCGAGCATGACACGAGACACGAATTGAAACACCAAAAAATTGCATTCCGAAAGTTAGACAGGATCTCGATTTTTTTTTCTTTTTTTTTCCAAGACATTGAGTAAGAACTGCAAGAACAAAAATGTTTAACTGTGCGCAAAACAATCAGAGGACCTCAATCGAAAGAATTATGGATCATAAAAACATAAACCTTATACAAATTTCAACACTAAGAATGAACAATCCAATAAATTAGGTTAGCATTCCTCGACGAATTTCAGTCGAGATTGCACAGGACAAGAATCATGACAGTCGGATCTCAAAAAGGTACTTTCTTGCAGTACACGAGCACGCCGACAACTTCCCGGGTAGCAGAAATGCTGCAGACAAGCCATGTCAGTACGCGGGGAGCAGTCGAGTAGCTCGTCATTTTCACCTTCAAGCCGTTGTCCGATGATTGATCCATGATCCTGCTCCTAGTTTTGTAGGGCAGTGAGGTGAGGTGTGTGTTATAAGTTAGTCCACTTCTGATCTATGAGGAGATTCCCTCCTTATCAGTTGCATGAGGTCCTGCACGACTTCAGACATAAGTGGCCGGAATTCTGGCTCCGCCTGCAAATGGGGAAGACGCGTTATGCAAGCAACACCGATTGATACACAATTAAGATATATAACTAACGGCAACGCCCCCCATAAAGTGAACTGGACGACCTAGTAGTTGAAAATTTATGAGTTCAAATCTCGTCAACGCCTTTTAGATAAAGCTATGAGACTCGGGAGGGTAAAATGTAGGTTTGAAACATAAGATGCAACATTCTTTTCTGATATAGTAATGTGAAAAATTCGAGGCGATGAACTATAAGTCTTGTACCCTTTAGAATAGTGAGAGATCGTGGTATGATTCTCAATATCCAATCGTGAAACATCTCCTATTGCATCTATAGATAACCGCTAAGCATGCTAATGGAAATTCTTAATTATTTTTCATACATGAAAAATCTTACCAATTTCATGAATTTCCAAAATTAGGTAGATTTTTATATTTTATTGACAGTGGCAATCATCCGTAGATGCAACAGAAGATCCAACTCGGCACACAAGAGCTAGTGACATATATTTCTCTACCTAAATGGTATACGATAAATGGCTAGACAAACAAACAAGTTTTCGAGGACTTGTGGTTAAATCCATTGGATGAGAAAAAAATATAAACTCACCAGAACACAACGGGAGATAATGTCGGCAAAGTGCGACAGTGACTTAACGGGATATCTTCCAGCCAGAGCAGGATCAACCATATTCGACAAGGCATCAATGTCATGAAGCTGAGTAATTGCCCATCTAACAAGAAATTGTTCTCCTCGAGCCCGTGACCTGAACATTATTTGACGAATAAGAAGCAGCCGATCGGAAACCAAAGTTTAAGTTTCTGTCCTGATATATTACCTGTCGTGCGACATTCTTCCCGTTAAGAGTTCTAACATTACCACTCCAAAACTGTAGACGTCACTCTTTGTAGTATATATTCCCGACTCAAATTCAGGAGCGCCATAGCCATAGGTTGTGAGAAGCTGTCCTGACAACTGAGTAATAAAAAGGGAAAAAAAAAAAAAAAATTAGATTCTACAAGGAAAGCAACAACAGATTTGGCGAGGATATTTTGAAGTCGGCAAATTTGTTCGGCCAAGTCATCATTCGACAAACAATTGAGACAGTAAACGAGGCTTGGTCAAAATCGAGTACCTCAGAAAAATTTGCATATAAAATATTTCCAGAACAAGAGGCAGATATCATACTTATTGAGAAGATTTACTCACTAAAGAATAATAGCTCTTAAAAGGAAAAATTAAAATATCTACATTTTCGTCACATGCTAATGCGATCCAAATAAACATTCATTCTGATTTTTCAGCAGATAGTCAAGAACCATACACCAGGAATTACCATTACCTGACTTACAGCTCCTGACAAAATCAACGGAGCCAAACCACAATCAGAAACGAGTACAGCAAGTTCATCATCAAGGAGCACATTAGCCGACTTGAAATTTCTGTGAATTATCGGTGGTTCACAGACCTCATGTAGATACCTACAAACACAGTTATCGGTCAGAAATCCAATATGTAAATATTTTCTTTAATTAAAGACTCTAGAATTCAAGCTACACAAATGGATAACCTAGGAGGACTATTAAATAAAACATAATAAAGGTTTGCATTGGCCTTTAATGCAAACAAATCTGGGTTCAAATTTTATCCGTTAAAATAATAACATAAACAGCAAAACTTGTATTTAAAACACTTACTCTAATGCTCTAGCAGCTCCAAGAGCCATCCTGATGCGAGTGTTCCACGAGAGTTTACTCTTAAATTCATCATCAGAGTGCAAAGCATCCTGCAGTGTTCCACTAGCGCAGTACTCATAAATGAGTAGCCTCTGTCCGTGCTCGGAACAGTAACCCATGAGCTCGACCACATTAGCATGCCGAATTCTATCAAGACTGTTGACCAGTTCAATAAAACTCTCATCCTTTAATTGGTTTGCCACTCTTTTTTCCAGTTTTTTTATTGCGAGCAACTACAGAAGCACAAAAGAGGATAAAAGTCAAGACTTCTGTTATTACAGAATCAAATTTTTTAATTGATAGAGAGATATGCTAACTAAACATATGAAGTATTGATGACCTATTTCCCGGAAGTATTCACACATAATACGAAGATATGGCAAGATTATATATGTTTTAAGGAGAAGGCCATAAAATATTTTTACCAATTGGTCGAGACCAAATAAGTTATTCAAAATCCTACCCTTCCATCAGGTAGTTCTGCCCTGTATACATTTCCTAGCATTCCACTCCCGATAAGATTTTCCTGTGAAAAGCTATTGGTGTATTGCTGAAGAACTGCTATTGAGTAAGCCCTCACAGATGTTGTCGGAAAAAGTCCAGTCGAAGGTCTGATTTCAGCTGCTTCAGGTGCTATAATTGGATTCACAATGACCTTCTCTGATGCAGGTGGAGGAGGCGGGGGTGGCGGTGGTGGTGGTGGGGGTGGCGGAGGTTGAATCAGGTCTATATCGAATCTGCTTAAGTCTAAATCATAAGGATTTCTTTTAGGCGCTCCAACACTCATAGCTTTCTTATTAACCTCTTCTTCAGCTCGTGGTTTGGGTGGTTTGGGTATCGAACCAACTGCTCGTTGCTGATTTTCTTCCTTTATCCTCACAGGAGCAACAGGGGGAGCTGTTTATAAAATAAAAAACATGCATTCATCATCACAAATCAGGGCCCACAAAGAAAGGAGAGAGATTTGAAAAGAACTTACCTTTCTCTACATCTTGGCTCGGTAGGACCAAGGGACTACCATCTCTAGGATTTTCCCTGGCGCCCGAGTATGGAGCTATTTCATGCCTTTTTCGAGACCTGTGTGTTTCTCTTCTTTCCCTGATGCATCTTGGCATAAATAGCAGGACTGCTAATAGCAATATTATGAATGAGAGCACTGCTGCAATGGATATCCATACAATTCTCTTTGTACTCGGAGACTTTTTGGAACTTCCAGTGTTCGATTTTTGTCCTGAAGACGGTCCATCAGCCTGCTTTGGTGGTCTTCGTCCAGATGTAGGTGGCGGCTTTTGCTCAGAACCCGGTCCCGGAAAAAAAGGTAGTGTTGGACCTGTTGGTGGTGATGTCACTGAGGTCGTCGGAGGAGGTAAAGGAGCAGTACTAGTGTTGAATGGATTCCCATCACCCCTGCATGTCAAACACAAAAACTAGCAAGCATAAGCTCGGAGGTATTTATCAAAAAAATATATATATATGAAAATTATAACAAGAACTTTAGGTTAGATGAGGTATGCTTTGAGATCTGAAGTAGAAAGACAGAATTTACAGATTCAAGGCTAAATTCAATATGCCAAAGAAACTGATTTAGGAATAAGAATGTAGTATTGATCCATATTAATATTTAGATAGGGTTAGCAAGCTTGGGAGAAAACATTTCGCAGCCATTGCTTTCACGGTGCAATTTTTTTCATTTTTCCAGGTGTAAAATATAAAATACTATACCAAATGACCTAGTCATATAACTCAACAAAGATCAAAAGAAACTACGCACGTCATACTTACCAAAGATAAGGACTGAAACAAAAGTTCAAAATTTTAGTCTTACCTGAAAGTGGGTAAGTTCAACAGCTTAGGAGGTATAGGTCCGGAAAATGAATTGTTCTGTACATTTCTGTGAGAGAGACAGAACATAAATCAGAAGGCTGAAATGGATTAGAATACGGACTAGCATCAAATAATATGGTTAAGGTGAGTACAAATCTCTAAGAGGAAGATCTTGTAAAACATCAAGAGTTCCAGAGAGCTGATTTTCCTGCAAATGACTGTAGATGAAATGTTAGCCTCCTTTACTGAAAACAAAACGACAGTCACTGGATGGAGTTGACGTACAGAGTAGTCAGAATGGACAAATTCCTCATAGAAGGTGGCAACTCCCCGCTCAAACCGTTGGTCGACATGTCTCTGCACAAACGACGAATGTTTCTGTGAGTTATTGACATCATGATACTATAATTTCGGCAGTAAATCAAGGCCTCGGATCCATACAAATTAACCAAAACTGGAAGGTTTCCAAATGCATCAGGAATTTCTCCACTTAATTGGTTGTTGTTAAGGGACCTGAAATAAATACTCAGCCATTAAGCAAAATTTTAGTAAATAAATCACGAGAGTCGACCACAAAACAAGGTAGCAGATATAACAACTTACATTGCTGATAACTGACTCAAAGACGCCAAAGAAATTGGTATACTTCCTGTCAGCTTATTATCTGAAAGAAAACTGCCAAAGGTAAAGAAAGAGCATCACGTCTCAGTTAATTGTGCTTCTTTAATAAAAGGATCCCACTTTTCATTTAATTCAAATTTAGGAGTGAAAGCATACATTGTAACTAATGTCGGGGGTAAATCCGGAATGCTACCACCAATAAGGTTGTTGCTCAGTGTTCTGCCATAACATATTGTAAATGTTATCTCAAAAGTTAAAAGAGACGAGGTATAGATTTTATTTGATCATACAACGTGAAACTGATAGTTTTAGCTAGAGTGATACGTACATCGATTTGATAGCGGAAAATCCTGCAAGGCCATCACCCAATTCTCCACCCAAATTAGCCCCAGACAGTGTTCTATAAGTAACAATGTAAATGTTCAGTTCAATTGAAAATACGCGATCGTTCAATTTTAAGAAAATGTCCATACATTGAACTTATGGAAGATGTGTCATCACATGTGACACCTTGCCAAGGTATGGCATCACCGCAAGGGTCTCCACCACTGGCAACCCATCCCGGGAGAGGGGGTGATCCCAGTGAAACATAGAAGCTATTAATAGCAGCAGCTGTTACAGTAAAAAAGCAGACGTCGTAAGAACAACCATCACATCTCATCAAAGAATCCACACAGCAGAGCAGATGCATATAGGAAGCATTAGATTAAAAACACATTAAATATCTCTCAATCATTGTAAGATGCTCACTAAAATAAGACAAAAATAAATTAAGTCTCCCATAAAAACAAGCTAAGTCAACAACAACTTATTCATCCAACCTCAAGAAATTGCACTTTCAAGCAGCATCTCTCATTAAAACTAACACTAAGCAAATCTTTTAGTTACCAAAAGCAGCCAAAACAAATTCACTCTGCTAATTTAGAGAAACTAACAAGATAATCATTGTATTACTAGCAAATTTAACATACATTCAGTTTTACTAGCAAATTTAACACAAGAAAACAATCAATTCCCTCATCTCCTTCTCCCACCGTGACAATTTTTAGACAAAACAACGCGTTAGATAAACATACAAAACATCGATTTCGACTTACCATCATTAGGATTGGTGTAGCATTGGGAAATTCCGATCACGAAAATAAGAGCAAATCCCACCACAATCTCCAAATTGAAACAACTCACGACAGATCTGTTCCCAACCATTGATCCAAAACACCACCCTCTTCTTCAATCTACTCTTTCTCAAGATATTTACTCTGCATAGCCAATACATAAAACACCCTCCAATCTGCAAATAAAAACCAATTAAAAAGAAAGCCCAGAATCAATTTAATCTCTCCTAAACAAATAATTGAGTAAAATAATGCAGCTTCCAGACACCACCAAAATCCCACGAAACTAAACAGAAAATGCCCAGGAAATCAAAAGCAGACGAAATCTCTCGGAAAAGAGCAAGGAACTTCCAAAGTTTTCTAGTAAATTAATTAAATATTAGAGAGATGGTTATTCTTAAGAAGATACCCAACATCAACAGGAATCATGGGAAAATGATAGCATCCCAAGAATGGTAATATCACTCATGACCGAATTGACTCCCAAGAAAAGCAATCGTTTTTGTGGTGGTTAAGCCAAGATGATGAGTTTAATGCAACTAAGAAAAAAATATTTTAAATTTTACTGCATGTGGGAATTAATGGAAACTGAAGTACCAGTAATTCAAGAATTCTGAGAAGCTTGTTTGTCACCAAAAAGAAAGAGAGAGAATTGGGCGAGCGCAAACCAAGAGAGAGAAGAAGGGAAAGGCCGGAACTTTACACTTAGCTGGAAATGTGGGGGAAAAAAGCTAAAATGTATATGTATAAAAGTTGGAGAGAGACAGAAACGTAAGAAACTCTTCTCTTTCTTTCTCTCTCTCTCTCTAGAAAAAGTAGCAGCAGCAAAAATGTGAAGTGAGAGTGAGTGTGAATTCGTGCAAAGCTAGTAGCTGTAGTGTAAAAAGATCACCACGCGTGTTTTCGAGCGCGTGGAGTGCAGTTTTATTACACTGACAGATGACGAATTAAGCTCGTGTCATTAGTTACTAAGATTAACGGTTACTTGAAGGGAAAGTGGAGCTCACGCGGTAGGGTGGATCGTGAGTCTGTGGTTGCTGAAATTTGGAGATTTACGGACAACTGAGTAAAATATAGCCGCCACTGTAAGAATTAGGAGTGCGGGGGGTAAAAGGGGAATTTCACGTCATAAATAGTTAACCTGCCTAAAGTCTACGCAAAGACCCATATGCTCTGAGTTTCTGTGTGTGCAGCTTTTTTTTTATTAAATTAGTAGTTTCTTTTTGTTTTTTTATTTGAAGGAAATTTCGGATCCTAACTTTTAGACCACCCACAATCTCCCAATATTTTAGAATACTTTATGCACTTTTTGTGGGACCTTAATAATTGAGAGACCGGTCTCTAAATCGGTCACAATGGGGTAGGTCTCACCCCGGTCTCTGACCTAGGTCTCTCATTATTTTAATTATTTTTTTAATTTTAAGTTTATATTTTTTTAATAATAAAAATAATTATAATTAAAATACCATATTGTATTGAAATATTAGAAAATTACAATACAATAAAGAAAAATACATTAAATTTAAAATTAATGTAGAACTAGTTAAGTGGACCGAAACGTGTCCAAATTTCCTCAATCAAATCGTTTTCAAGACGTTCATGGGCTCTCGCATCGTGAAGCTGCGCTTCTCTCTGGGCATATGCTCTAAACGCAGGGGGTCCACCTTGGATTGCCGGTACCCTATTAATATTTTCGATCGCCCTCCGTGCTCTGTTCGGCTTCAAAGTGAGTCGATTGAACTCCTTCATCTTCAATGATCATGTTATGCATAATGATGCATGCATACATGATGTCGCATAAATGTTCTCGAAACCACAAGCGTGCAGGCCCTTTTATAATTGCCCAACGAGATTGGAGAACGCCGAAAGCCCTTTCAACGTCCTTGCGTACAGCTTCTTGCATCCGAGCGAACCGCTGTCTTTTCGGCTCCGTTGGCTGTGGGAGTGTCTTCACGAATGTTGCCCAACGTGGATAGATGCCATCAGCGAGATAGTAGCCCATTCTGTACTCGTTGCCATATGCAACAAAATTGACCGTCGGCGCCCTCCCATGCAGGACGTCGTTGAAAACGTCGGACTGATTAAGCACGTTGATGTCATTGTTGGAGCCGGCGACACCGAAAAAAGCATGCCAAATCCATAAATCTTGAGAGGCCACCGCTTCAAGGATGAGTTTAGGATATCCCTTTCGTTGGGTTGTGTACGCACCTCTCCACTGGGTTGGACAATTTTTCCATGCCCAGTGCATACAGTCGATGCTACCAAGCATACCGGGGAACCCATGCTTCGTTTCGTGCATCGATACGAGTCTGGCCACGTCACTGCTCGTTGGCCTCCTTAAGTATTCATCACCGAAAGCGGATCTAATGGCCGCACGGAAATTCTTGAGAATCAATATGCCCGTTGACTCGCCCACGTGCACATACTCGTCATACTGATCTGCTGATCCACCGTTTGCAAGTTGTCTCAAAGCGACAGTGCATTTAACATATAGATTGTGCCCCAATCTACCCGTTGCATTTGGGCTTTGTTGAAAAAAAGGTTCTCGAGCCTGCAATGTCTCCGCTATGCGTATGAACAAATTCTTGCTCATGCGAAACCGGCGGCGAAATACGGCTTCACCCCACCTTGAATTTTCTGCAAAATAATCTTGAATGAGGTGGCCGGCAGCCCCCTCACAATCTCGATCAACGTACACCCTCATTGGAATGCTACTCGTTCCAGCTGCATGTTCTTGACGCCGTTTGCGTACTATTTCAACTGCTTGCTCAGCCAGCTCCAATGCCCTCTCCACACGCTCATTCTCCTCTTCACGATTGAATAAAGCTCCAGGCCAAGACATGATTGTAGATAAATTGAGAGATATAATGAATGTAGATTTATGAGTGAATGAAATAGAAGATGAGTGAAATAGAATAGAAAATGAGTGAAATGAATTGAAGTGAGATGTGGTATTTATAGGTAGAAAATGTGAAAAAAAAAATACATGAAATAGCCGTTGATATATATATATATATATAATTTTTTTTAATTGTAACAGAAAAAAAAATAATAAAATAATACTTACCCCAGGTCGCAACCTCGGGCGCAAGCTCGACCTGGGGTGCGACCGACCAGGTCGCCACAACGGGAGAGACCGGGGGGGCAGTCGATAGGGGCGGTCGTTGGGCCAGCGACCGGGCCCTTCGACCGCCATTGTAGTTGCTCTTATGAATTTATTTATTTATTCTTTCTGCCCTAGATATAATTTTATTTAAAGTAATTCATAATGTATGGCCCCAACTTTGAGGTCTTTTTGATTTATGGCTCAACTTCAATTTATTTGAAAAAATATCCAACTTTGAAAAATGTTTGAAATATGGCCCGCGTATTATTTTTCGGCGACCGGCTGCTGACTCAGCTCCCGGAAATATGACGTGGATTTTTGAACGTCACGTCACAATAAACGACCTCGTTTCTTGTTTATGATTAAAAAAGAATAATTCATAGTTTGTAGCCCAACATTGAGCATTTTTCAATTTATGGCCTCAACTTAAATTACGTTGAAAAAAATCCTCAACTTTAAGAAATTATTGAAATATGGCCCGCATTTTATAACTTCATCGAAGATTTATTATGACACGGTTTTGTGATATAATTCATCGAAGATTCATTATGACACGGTTTTGTGATATAATTCACGAAAATAAATCTTCGATGAAGTTATAAAATGCGGGCCATATTTCAATAATTTCTCAAAATTAAGGATTTTTTTTCAAATTAATTTAAGTTGATGCCATAAATTGAAGAATGCTCAAAGTTGGAGCCACAAACTATGAATTACCCTTTTATTTATATACTGCATTTTCTTCCTTCAAAAACAAATATTCTGCATTTCCTTTTCTGTAAATTTCGTACCAAAAATTCGTTGGCTTATATCAATATGACATTATTGACCTTCAATTACTGATCGTAAATGTTCGAATAGAACAGCTCGTAAATATTTAATTTTGAACAAGTTTGTAATAATGTGCATGGACATCTTTATGATGTGTGTACGAAAATTGACATATTTGTATTAAAATCCTAATTAGAAATATTAAAATATAGTACCTTTTTTTTTATTGTTCCTATGATTTTTATTCAACTAATATGATTTCTATAGTAGTCTACCGTTATATTAAAAAAAAAAAAAGATGAAAAAGAAGTAGCAGTCAACGTTTATTAGATCTACGATTAATTAGCAAAATTAAATCCGGCTTATTAATTAGTGTTTTTATAAGGCTTGTGGATATAGATAGAAATGTTTTAAATATATATATATAATCTAATTATATACGTGATCGAATTAATTTTGTAATCTCACTGTCAAGTAGTTAAAATTATTAATACTGTTATAAATAATTGAAAACATTTAGTCTAGAGAGTATTATAGTAAATATTAATTGTAAATTATGGTCTGTATTGTCAGAAACTTCCAGACATTTCCTGCACCTTTTTTCCGTTTTAAATTTTTCTCAACTGTGCTTCAAAATATATATATTTGATTCTTTTACCATGTTTAAAATGCATTTCAAGCTAATTTGATTACTACTCCCTCCGTCCTATTATTGTTGGCACATTTCTTTTCGGCACGGGTATTAAGGAGAATGGTGTTTAAAGGGTAAAAAGATAGAAAGTGATGGAGCCCACAACTTTTTGTGAGAAAAGTATATTTCCCAAAAAGGAAACAGGCCAACTTTCGTGGGACGGCTTAAAAAGGAATACATGCCAATAATAATGGGACGGAGGGAGTATAATATATGGAACTCAATTTTTCCCCTTTTACATATATTTAAAAAAATACAGACATAATTGAAAAAACACCAAAACTTGTATGCGGCCGGTCGCATACTGTGCGACCGAGCTCACGCGCGCGAGCGCGTGTCTATCGACCATTTTATTCTTTAGGGCCTGACAATTTTTTTTCAACTCGGCGCGTGTAACACACATGACTGACTTTTTTTCGGTTTTTTTATTCTTTTTTTTCATTTTTTCATTTTTTTTAATTTCAATTTTTTTAAAGAGTCGAGCGAAGGGAGCCAAAGGCTTCAGAGCGAGCTAAAAGATATTAATATTGCCACAATCATTATCTATAAATTAAATCGGAGCCGAAGGCGGAGAAGAAAAAAATTAAAAAAATCAAATTAAAAAAAAATTGGAAAAAAATTGAAAAGTCAACGGGTTAATCCGGTTTGACCGGATCGAGTCAACCCGGATCCGATCGCATCCCACGAAATTAGTTGCATGAGGGTGCACCTCTTGAAAAAATTACTGTAAATAAATTAATAATTAAATAAATATCCCCAAGTTAAAGATACTTTCCACTGTGTGGCAATATGGATAGAAAAAGGAGCATCAATGCAATTTATTCTCTCTTTCAAGATTAAAAAGCGTTCTTTTCAAAAGAGAGTTTAATTTTTTGACCTTTTTTTTTTTCCTCCAAAAGACATGAAAAGAAATATTTAAATTAATTAACATGGGATTTAGCTGTCTCTTTTAACAACCATAAATTTATGCATATTTGATGGAGATTGGCAAGAACTTTAAACTTCTCTTTCATAAATGGATAAATTTTATTTTTCTTTTTTATAAAGAATAATAGAACAATCGACCAATGACTATGGAAATATTGATAACTTGTCAAACCCAACCCAACCCTTTTAATAATTAATAATTTTTCGTTTTAGTTTAAGGTACGTATTGGGATGTTGTCGATCGAGCATATCCAAATCTAACAATGACACTCAAATTTTATAAAAAAAATTCATTATAAATGGACCAAATTCAAATCCTCGTGCTTAGTCAAATAAAGTGGACTGTGTGTTGTAGTCTATTTTATTTC
Organism: Agastache rugosa; assembly: GCA_031470985.1. Taxonomy (NCBI): domain Eukaryota; kingdom Viridiplantae; phylum Streptophyta; class Magnoliopsida; order Lamiales; family Lamiaceae; genus Agastache; species Agastache rugosa. Next base: position 23,269,618 of record CM062607.1, read on the forward strand.
TGCTGTAAAATAAGGAGTTTGGGACCACAGACTTGTAACGACATTATTATGTGTGTGTAAATACAGGTTACACTCCCTTGATTTTAATTAGGAAAAGTACCAGACATATCAAAGAAAAGTATTCCCTCAGTCCACGATATAAAATTTCATTGTGTGTTGGATACGGAGATTAAGAAAGTTATTAGAGTTGTTATAAGCAGAACAAATTGAAATACAATTTGAATGGTAGTGTTAAATATAGAATTGTGGAATAAAAGTACAATTTGTAGGAATAAATATAGAATTTGTAGGGTTCATCAATGGCAAAAATAGGTAAATATAAAAGATAATGGTAGGTGTGATAGTATAAAAAGTAAAGTAGAATTTTTTTTTGGTGGACAAATATAAATGGGTAATTATAACTTTATATCGTGGACGGAGGGAGTACCATTTTATACCTCAATATTTTTACTCCCTCCGTCCCACTGAATATGGTCTGTTTTCTATTTTGGGCCGTCCCACCGAATATGACATGTTTCCTTTTTGGGAAAGAATTAAAGCTTATTTTAAACTAAAAAAGCACTTTAGCCGTACATTCTTGACCAAAAAAGCACTTTATTAACTAAAAAGTTATTTTATTAACACTTTATTACACCTAATTCCCTTCTTCTTAATCTCCGTGCCGAAAACAAATAGGTCATATTCTGCGGGACGGAGGTAGTAATTTTTTATGATTGTACGCTAACATGGGAGAAATTATAATTTTATCCTGACGTGTGTATATATATATATATAGGAAAATGATCATATAAGAATGGATCTTAACCTAAGAAATAGGAATAGATCTCCACCATACATCTACAAGGGATGGAGGGTCAGATCTGACCCAGGTCAAACCGGGTCGGATCCGGGTCAACGGGTCGGACCCGGTCAACCCGTTGACTTTCGGGTTTTTTTTTCGAATTTTTTTTTTAATTTTTTTAAGAGTAAGATGACATGCACCACACTGTGCAATGAGATGCACCACTAAGTGTATTGGTATGCACCATTTTTTATTTTTAATATTCTTTTTCACTATTTTTATTTTTTATTTTTTATTTTTTTTTCAAGAGTCGAGGGGAGCCGAAGGCCTCGGAGCGAGCTAAAAAATATATAATGTTGCCACAATCATTATCTATAAATTAAAATCGGAGCCGAAGGCGGAGAAAAAAAAATCCCAAACACTTGCTTATTGATATGGTATGAATACAATGATTTGAAAAGTAGTTTGATTTCATCATACCAAATCACCCCAAGATTTTCCTTCGTTTTGATATAGTTATACACACACATAGTGTATGAGATAATCTCCATGTATTATGATATGCACCACAATGCATTTTGAGATGCAACACTATGTGTAATGAGATGCACCACCATGTATAATAAGATGCATCACAATGTATAGATGCAACACACTGTGTAATGAGATGCATCACAACATGAAATGAGATGCACTACATAGTGTATTGAGATGCACCACACTTTATTAAAAAAAACGGAAAAAAAAAATTTCGAAAATTTTTTTTTCGAACCATAAATTTTTTTTTTTGAAAAGTCAACGGGTTGACCCGGGTCCGACCCGTTGACCCGGATCCAACCCGCTTCAAATCTAGCCATCCATCTATTGTGGATGAAAGATTGAGATTTATTCCTATTTCTTAGTTTAAGGGCTATTTTCACTAGAATCACTCTCTCTATATATATATTTTAAATTTGTAGTACGATTTAATTTCGGACGACCGAGTGTTGAATCAACATGCCGACAATTCATGTGAACAAATGAACAATGACTTAAACAAAAATAAAACTAGCGTCTGTCTGAATAATTTCCTAAGTCAGACGCCAGCAATTAAATCGTATGCTATTTTTTTCAAAAAAAATGTTAATTCGTTAGGATCATATTGTAATTTCATATGTTAGGTGTATTATAGTTACGATTTTGTTTTTTATAATATTGGAGTGAAAAATGGTATTTTTTTTCCCCTTTCTATTATGATATTTAATATCTGGGTTGTATATATAATCTAAAACCCATCTTATTTTAAACTTACTGAATAAATTTAAATAACATTACCAACACATCATTATTTTTTATATATAATTAATATTCGATTAATTCTAATTGTGGATTAATATAAATTTACTTGAGACTTGATAAACCCTAGTTAGAATTTATAAATTCTAATTGTGTTTAATTAAATATTAATTAATTAGTATTAAAAAAATACTTGAGCTTACCAAAATTTAATTGAGACTTGATAAACCTTAATTAGAATTTATAAATACTTGACATGTTAGTTAAATATTAATTAACTAACTGATATGATTTAGCTTCCTAACGGGGTGGGTGAGCTTGACTAGATCGTCAGTTTAACTTAACTGTTACTCTTATGAGGTCAGTTGAATTTTGGTATCCTTCAATACCTTATGATATTTTTCCAACACCGATAAAATGTAATATTAAATGTTCTTTTTAATTTACTTTTTTCTCAAATGGTCATGGGTGTGACAAAAATACCACTTTATTTTCTGTGTTTCTTTCTCATCTATCTCGATCTTTTTTATTGGGCTCGATTGTTAGTTCTTTCACCAGGATTATTTGCTATCAAATGTGACCCTTTATTTACATATATATATATATATATATATATATATATATATATATATAATTAGTAACTAACCCAAAAATAGTTCTAAAAGACAAGGGCCAAGGATTTGTAGGTCCAAAAGTTATTTCCATGCAAGCTTTTTGCAGCATCCTCACCTTTTCTTTTCTGTTTTTCTTTCTTTTCTATTAAGTCGTTTATGCTCTGGGTTTGAAATTTTAATTTTAAACAGAACACACTATCTAAATTATTGTCATCCAAAATTGTACTAAATTATTATTGTTATTATAATACTATATGTCTTTTTATTCTAAAAAAAAATAAAAAATACTATGTATTTTTTGTTTCTTTTTTTTAGGAGTTAGTATAATATTATGTCTAACTCATCTATTAATTCAATTAATTATTAAAATTTGAGAGGAAGCAAACGAAAGTTTCCAAATGGAATTGATTCTTGTAGGCCCATTGCATGTGACAAATGGGAATGCTGTATTTTGCTGTTTTTAAATCTTAATCTATGTATTGTCCCTTTCTTGGCTGTAAAATTTATTATTTTGACCTTAACATGTTGACTTTTATAAATATATATATTTCATATCATATTTTATTTACTAAGACATAATTTAGCTATTTCGACAAACTTTCATACGGTGAATCCTTTAATTAAAGAATGACGCCTAGAGTTTATTCCCCACCCTCCAACGAAAAGAAGATGTAATCACATTCATATGATTGTTAATAATTAATCCAAGCAATTAAGCGTCAAACATCACAAGATCATCAGATTTGATGAAGTAGTGAGTTTTTATAATAATTTCTTTATTAATTAACTTTTGATCATCAATTCATATTGAGTCGTTTCATTTTTCATAATTTTCTTAAAATAAACTATAAGTGAAATTAATCAAATTAAATATCACAAAATTAGTATATGTTCACTCAAAACCATTTTTTTTTTCTTCTTTAAATTTTCATGAGATGTGACTGAGGTGTGGAGGACTGATCCTTTCTTTGCAACTTTTGACATTATTTAAAATATTATATTATACTTACAAGTAAATATTTACGGAATGTTAATTGTAAATTGATATATGTGGTGGAAAGAAGAAATCAACATAGTGGTGGAAAGCTTTATGGATTTGTGTTGTTTGGAACCTGTGGAATAATCGAAATGAGATGGTTTTCAAGAATAAGTCGAGCTGCTGCGAGGATTTAATCGAGATGATTAGAGTTCGGTTTTTGTTTTGAATTTCAAACCTTTCTCCGCATTGTGCTTGCTTTAGTGTAGGAGATTGGATTTGTAATCCATCTCTTTTGTCTCGAGCTTTTGTGATTTTGTTGTTGTTTGATTTGTTCTTCTTGAATTTTGTATCTCGTCGTGCGTGATTTATTAAATTTTATTTACCTAAAAAAAATTGTGAATTGATATAATTTTAATCTAATGTATTACTACATACTCTCTCAAAATAAAAATAAAATAAAATAAAATAAATTTAGGGCCATGTAAACCTACTCCCTTGTATGTTGAAAAACATGTTTAAAACCTATTCTACCGAATTTAGAGTCCCGTCTGAGTTACTTAATTGACCAACTATAATATCATCATAAATAAGACGAGTTTATTGCATGTATGAGTTAAAAAGTAATTAAAGATATTATTTATTGCATGTACGGCCAAACACACTATGTGATTGGCCATAATTAAAGAGTGATTAAAAAGATTAAAAAGTAATTAAGGATTTTATGAATAATTAGGAGATAATTAATCACAATTAAATTGTATTAAGCCCAACTAGGATTTATTAAGCCTGAACTAGGATTTATGAAATTGCCTCGATGGTGTTGATTAAATATCAATAAATTAAAACTAAAATAAAAAAATAAAACAAACAAGATAAACCGCACCAATAGTACGGTGCGATCCATCGTATCAAAGACCATTTAGTAGATGCAAAAATTTATGTATCATGCGGTTGTCGCAATTAGGGTATACTAAGAAAGATTAATAAGTTATTAAGGAAATTAAGAGTAATTATAGGATAATTAGAGATAATAAATCCTAATTAAAAAATTATTAATTACCCTAGAACAAAAAATCCTAGTGTGTATTTCCATTTATTGCAAACTTAGCATGCACCTGATGTTAAAATTAAATTTTACATCGTAGAAGCTATGGGACCCATTCGACCAAATAAAACCTAGTCTAACTAAAATGACGTTACCATTTTTCTCGTAGAGAAAATGAAATGATGCTAACGTTGTCTTTATCTTTGTTTATGCGTTGTGTAGGAGGGCCCCCTCCTTTCATTTGTCTTCCAATTCTAACAAGCCAATCTATTAATACACAAATTCAATCTAAGATGGGACATCACCAATTAAATGAACCCTAAGCTCTATTAAGTACTAGTATAAGATAAATATGCATCTTCTAGCCTAAAGTGTGTGTTTTTGAGAAATATATCTAGCAATTCGATTATGACATACTAGTACCTAATAAATTTCTTTCATTTTTAAGCGGTATTGAAGAGTCGTGTTATCAACCGAATATTTATGTGAAAATTGTACTTGAATACAAGTATATTGTCCTTTTCATATTTTCATTTTCCAGCACGATTTCAGTATGAGAAATATAAGTCCTTCCCAGAATTTAATATAATGTCAATTTATTGGGTACTAATATATTGACAAGACGTTGATGAAAAATAGCATAGTTTTGAACTATAAAGTAATAAATCTAGGTCTGGCGTCTCCAACTAGGTTGTGTTTTAATAAGGGAAATAGTTAGGTCTGGCGTCTACAGCTAACTATCGATAAAGTACGTAGGAATTGGGGTATGTCCGCTGCATTCACGGTACCCTATAACTGGTTGGTTCTTGGGAATTAATTAATCTTTGCGTCGATGATCAGAGCTCTAGACTAGTGTGGATTTATTCGAAGCCGAATACTTTTCTTCTTATTGAATTTCCATTTATTACTATTTTGTTAATTTATTGTTTTTCTTAGTTTTAATTAATTATCTCAATTTAAGGCGTGGCGGCTACACCAAAAACCCGATTTATAGGAAAAATAGGTGAATTCCCGTTCTCTGTGGTTCGACCCTGCTTGTTGCTATACTAATTTAATTCTGAGCGAATTGCAGGAATTATTTGGTGGTAAACGACGCCCACCGATAATTTTATAAGCAAGTACAGAGTTTGAGCCCAGCACTCCACGCAAGATAAATTGCTCATGATGCATAGTTTTGACTGTGTTTACTTAGCTACTTTATTTTCATTTTGATCATTATTTAAAATAGAGTAAATTGAAGAACATGAATTGGCTTCACAATTTTTTTTGAAAGTTATAGGCATTCAGTGAACGGGTGCTAAAGTTAATGATCAAGTTGAAAATCGTAGAGAAAAAAAAAGATAGATGTGTAAATATTACCATATTATATACATATTTGTGTATCAATTATTCTCACGATCAATTATATGTCAACATAACTTGCGTTCTGATCTTATATTTGATTTTTTTTTATTCTTTTTCCACTTTAGGAATTTATATTAAATACATACATATTAAGAAAAAATAGGTAACAATTTAGAAAACTCTTGATTTTTTTTAGAATTTTCCTTGATTTTAATTTTTCCTTGATTTTAAATTAAATTATGGGATTGTATATCTTTCATGTCACACGGTTCCTATTGTGATAGGATTGTTGCGTATGATTTGATCTGATATATCTTAATTGACTAGACATGCATATTATTTTGTGCTATGATTTGAGATATAGAGTGAGTTTTTTTAGAGGAATATTTAGGAATATCCAGTATAGAGATAGTGTATACTGTCCACAACCACTTTTGATTTATGAGACAACCCATGACCACTTAGACTTTGACTTTCTTATTTATATCTATTGTGACACTTTTCTATATGTGTCTTATTTGTGTGAATGGGGAAAAAATTGACTAGTTAATCAAAAATCATATACAATCAGTATTTACCCTCCTATTTTAGCTATTTAAATGATAGCTACATATTTCTTTATTACATATTTTGCTAATCGATCCGACGCTTTCAAAATGGTATCAGAGCCCTAGGTTTATTAAGGAATTATATTTTATTTATTTCTTTAAGTTTTATCCTAACGGAGGAGACATCAAGAAAAAATATGGATCCGGACGATTGTCCGAGATGCGAAGGTTATAGGAACTATCTCCATGATTTGGAGATACAGAAAATAAGAACCCAGACTGCTCTTGCAATCTGGAAGAGAGAATTCCACTCTGCAGCAATAAGAGTGGATTGTGAATCCATTATCTCTTGCCACCAAGAGATGAGAAGGAGAGAAAACTTCATTGAGAAGTTGAAGTATCTCCATCTAAGGACGGAGAAAGTGATGAAAGAAAACCATCAGAACCATACGGACTGATGGATCTAGAAGGATGTCCAAGGTGTGGACATTTCCAGGAACGTCTCCAAACCTTAGAGAAAAGAAGGATAAGATACCAGAGTGTTCTAACACACTGGAGAAATATGTTGAATCTCTTAGTTCAACATAACCAGGAGAAAGAATTAATTGATTCCTGCCTCCAAGGAATCAAAAGAAAAGAAGATCTTCTCCATAGTTGTATATGCCTTGAGTGGGATATAGAACATGCCATGAGAAGAGACCATTGAATCCATTTGGGAGTAAATTGGAATCATCTCTAATGGAACCAAAGAAAGATAAAGGAGTATCATCTACTCTTTTATATCAAGAGATTACTCCAGATTCATCCAAGATATCGGAGGATCTGAGGGAAATACAGAAAACGGTACAACATTATGGTGATAGCCTGTATGATGTACCACGCGATCTTTACAAGATTGCTATGAAACATGATGAAATTTACAATATCCTGAGGGAGATCCAATCACGGATCGAAAAACTGGAACAACAACCTCGTTCCGGTCAAAGGAGGAATCCTTTTGATAATGAACCCACTTATCCATTACCAGTGGGAGAAACCAAGAAGGATCCAAACGTGGAGGCTTTGAAAAGAATGATTCGAGAAAAGAAAAGATGAATAATCTCGAAAGAATCAATCTTGACGACCTCCAGGAGTTAGCAGAATCTTTTGCTAACATGACGATAGTTGATTTAAAAATGAACCAGAATGTGGTCCAAAACCCACAGCCGGTGAATCAACTTCCACAAGGAGCTATCATTGGAAATCAACAAGATTTTCAAAATGCACCCGGAGCCATTAATGTAGTCCAGGATTTTCAGACTGGATCAAGGCATGATCAACATAGCCCAAATAATGCATATATGGCGGCAAGAAGGACAAGGGCAAGAAGGCCATAACCAAATGTGCATGATTAACCTTATGGTAAAGCGACCCTAGATCCAATTCATCCATACGGAGTAATGCTCGATCTTGATGAAGTTAATTTGAAAGATCGAGAATATGTAGTTGATGAGTGGACATCAGCTTTGAGAATTGTGGCAACAACTCTCGATTTAAACAAGGAAGGATTCGTGAGAACCCTCGAAATGAGCCTTGCAGGAATTGCCAAGATAGCATGAGAATTCTTTCCTATAGATATCAAGAATGCATGTTTTGAAAGTAAAAACTTCACTGAACATGTTCAGAATATGGCAACAATATTTAAAAGCCATTTTCTGGGAGAAGGATATTTCGAGGGATTTGATCAAGAAAAGAGAAAGAAATACTTGATGGCATTGTATAATCTAAGACTTGCAGTCTTAGATCAACAATCGCTTAACAAGTTTCTACAGCTCTTTACTCTTTATCAACATCAATCTAAAGTTGATGATAGAGTTGCACTGGAAATTTTCTTTCTAAAATTTCCAAGACCATGGAAAGAGATGCTGATTCGGGATTACGAACTAGAGGATCCTGAAAATGTCGCAAGGAGGATGTCTTATGTACATCGAAAGCTCTCAGAGTGGTGTCAACAAGCAACAGCTCTGAGAAACATGAAGAAACTGAGGAGGATTAACAAATACGCTCCTCTAAACTGTGATGATAATGATATGCCAACGATCATTGGAGGAGAACCACCAAGGCTGAAAAGAAGCAAGAAAAATAGGTTTTAGCCCTATCATAAAGGTGGAGATCCAAAAAGAAATTATTGGAAACCAAGAACCAGATGGTCAAGACAGAAGGCCAGATTTTACAAATCAGGCCAAAGAAGTGGACCATCAAGGAATATGTATTCATTTCAAGGAGTTAATAAATTCCAAGGAAGGACACATGCCAAGAAAACTTTCAGAAGAACTCACACTAGAGTTAATGAAAGTTTCAATGATTGCAACTACTGGACGTGCGGTGCGAAAGGGCATATTTCCATAAATTGCACTGACAACGAGAGAAGAGGTATCAATAAATTTGAATCCACTCCGGATATCGAAGATGCCATCTACTACCAAGAACTGATACAAGTATATCAGTTCAAAGATATACCCTCAGATGAGAGTATATATGAACAAGAAGAAGTCTTCAGCGAAGAATATGCAGAATGGTCTGATGGAACTAGATCGGAGTCAGACTGATCCAGAAATTATTCATCAGGAGAAAGAGAACAGGATGGGATTCTCCAGTCACACAACTCTCTCTCAAAATCTGATTGACAAGATTATGAAGAAGAGTCTGAATATACAAACATATCAAGGCTTTTCAGCAAGTAACATAGATCAAGTTCTGAGGAACTTTAATCTAAAGAGCAGGAAACAACAAATCGTTTATGGAATTACTAGACGAGAAATGTCGCTTCCTATAGAGCTTACAGGGAATCAAGTGGAAATGCAGTTGATTCCAACTAGTGACATCAGGGAGGATCTATCAAAGATGAAGCCCGAAGTCGCTGAAAAGATGAACTGGATACATATTGGAGCAATCCAGTTGATGTTAAAATCGGCTCTCTTTCCAGGAGTGCATACGCCGATCGATATCGCTATATGCGATAAAAGAGTTAGAAATCTGAAAGATTCCGTATTGGGAATAATTGCGGGAGATCTTTGTGCAGGACAAGTAGTGGGAATCATCTATCCAAAGATTGCCTACAATCTTAATGATACCCATTTCAGCAAAGCCCTGATGCTTTATCAGGACTTTAAGCGCAAGGATTTATTGGAGGAAGGAAATAGGCCTTACTCCATTACTTATCAGGTATCATATGCTCTTTCCAACTCACATCACACTGAGTTATTTCTGGGAAAGAAGTTCATTGAGATACCAGATATCTTCAACAAGGTGACAACAGCTGTTTGTCCCGATAGAGTAGAAATTGCTCGGTTAAGAAACGTTGATATTCAAATCCGAGATAGAGAAGTCATGAGACACGATCAAAGTCTCAGGATAACTTCAGGAAGATTATCCTTCCAAGGAGACAGAATTATGTCTTTACCATATGGGAGGAGTCGGAGTCTCATTCGAGAAGCTCAACCTCAAACACCTCAGAGTAACAAAGTTCCAGTGAATCTGAAATGTCCCGAGGGATGGAGAGAAGTGATAGTAAAATTCGACACTACAAGGTGGGAAACCAACTTCCCTTGTAATGTTCTTTACTATCTACAGCAGCCGGAGATTAATCATTACAAAGGTACCCTGGAGATTGGAGGAAAAGTGATGGAGATCAAGGGCAGAGCTGGAAGAGAAGCAACCTTGCTATTGGGTTTGGATTTTCTTGAGGATCACAAACCTTGGGCAAATAAAGAAGATGGAATGGAAATCACGATTAATGGGAGAAAACTATTAATCGAATGACAAGTCCATTCTCCATATACATCTCTATAGGGATGTTATATGAAAAATATAAGGCAGAATATTTTGCTGCTTATATTGATTCAGGTGCAGGAATTTGTACTGCAAAACGAAGAGTCTTTCCAGCAGAGGTAGAAGAAGATCTACCCCGAATTGCAGGAAGAGATTTTTCAAAGAAGATTTTGCTCTTGGCTAAAGGAGTAAAAGAGAAGGAAATTCTAATTGGTGGAGCTAGAGGTATACCTTGGTATAAGGTTAAAACTCCACCAATTTATTTCCATTATACAGGAGCAGATATTCTGTTAGGAAACAATTTCCTACAGATGTTTAAAAGATACATGCAGGATAATGAAAGAAGGCAATTGGTGTTCACAACCATTTGCGATCACAAAATCATTGTCCAGAGGCTGAATGGGGCTTTTAATCGCCAGATACCATTAAGTTTTCGCAGCAAACGTAGTGATGAAGGAAAACTTCGACACCCAAAAATGAAGGATCAAAGGAGATTCAGCGAAGCAGTGCTAAGCTGTATCAAAGAAAAGGATCTTAAAGAAGAAGAGGTCCAGATCCTCAAAGCATCCTTAATATCTCATCAAGATATTAGGGAAGAAATGCAGGTGTCCCTAGAAGATGTCAAAAGGAAAATTAAAAGGAATTACAATGAAAATCCTTTGGCATGGTGGGATAAAAACATGCTCAAAGCAACCTTGAAGGTAAAGCCAAATAAGGAGTATGAGTTTGTTAGATACAGGCCAATCCTGATGAACCTCAAAGATCAACAGGATATGAAGGAGATAATCAAGGAACACCTTGATTTAAAACTAATCGAACCAGGGAACGGGCCTTACAATAGTCCCGAATTTCTGGTAAGAAATCATGGTGAGATCAAACAAGGTAAACCCAGATTAGTTATTAATTTTAAAGAAATTAATGATATTCTGGAGTTTGATGGATATTTTATCCCTAGTAGAGAACACCTTATTAATTGCATTAGAAATGCTAAGGTATTTTCTAAGTTTGATTGCAAGTCAGGTTTCTACCAGATTCGCATGGAAGAAGGCAGTAAGATGTTTACGACCTTCTCTACTCCACAAGGGCATTATGTTTGGATCGTAATGCCAATGGGGTTGGCTAATGCGCCCCAAATATTTCAGAGGAAGATGGATAATCTGTTCAAAGATTATTTTTCTTTTATGTTTGTCTATATTGATGACATTTTAATTGCATAAAAAAATACGGAGGAACATATCAAACACCTTGAAATCTTTGCAGATGTTTGTTACAAAGAAGGTAGTACTGTCTGAAAAGAATGCAGTTGTTGCAACCCGGAAAATGGATTCTGGGTATCAAGATCGATGAAGCAGGAATTATTCTACAGGACCATATTGTTCAGAAGGTCCAGAATTTTCCTGAAGATCTGAAAGAAAAGAAACAACTTCAGAGCTTTCTGGGAGTTGTTAATTTTGCGGGATCATTCATTAAGAATCTCGTAAAACATAGAAAAGTCTTCGGTACATTACTGAAAAAAGATGTTCCGTTCATCTGGACGGAAGAACATCGACAGGGAATGAAGGAGTTAAAAGAGGTTTGCAGAAATCTCCCAAAACCCTCGATACCTCAGGACGAAGACGACTTGGTCTTGTATACTGATGCAAGTGATTATTGGTGGGCAGCAGTCTTAACCAAGATCACTCCTAAAGGAGAAGAACCCTGCAGATACTGTAGTGGTTTATTCTCAGAAGATAATGCCGTGCGATGGCACATCAACGAAAAAGAATTCTTTGCAGTCCGAAAGGCGTTTAAAAAATGACCGTTATTTTTATTAGCAAAGAAATTTACTTTGAAAGTCGATAACAAGCAGGTTAAGGCTTTCTTAAGAAACAAGATGGAATCTAAGCCTGAAAAAACTAGATTAATTAGATGGCAAGCTGAATGCCAATATTATATTTTTGATATTATCATTGTGAAATCTCACGAAAATGTTCTTGCAGATTTCTTAACAAGAGATGGAGCAAACTGATGTGAACTCCATTCTACTGGCCCATAGGCATCTCAGGGAAAATCTGGAGATGTTAACGGGAGAGTGGGACGAGTGCGTTCTGAATGCTGAACAAGCAGGAAGATTGCAGACTCTCGACAAGACAAAAGTCACCGAGAGAATACGAGCTTGCATACGATCTCAGGGTCAACTCTAGGCTGCATGCCAAACACACATCCTTCGGGTGGCCAAAGATCGTTTGGTAAAAGAAGAGTTTCGAATACATGGCTCTAAACCTGTAGCAGATGATTCTAATACGTCATGCCCAAGTTCTAAGGTGGTGGTATCCTCGGAACCATTGCCCCAAGAAAAAGAGGGAGAGATTAATCTTAGGCTTGGGACTGACACTTCTAAGATAAATACTGATAAGATTTAAGTTTTTTCTTATTGGCAGATTTATCAAGCTAACTGGGAGAAGCTCAATACAAGGACGGGAATCAACCCAGAAAAATTAAGGTAAGGCTGAGCTGTGTGTTGCTGAAGGAGTCTGCGTCTGGAAACCATCGGTTGCGATCGTGTGGTTGGACGAGGTCCCTAAAACTTCCGGTAGAAATACCCGGCAGCATTACCGTAAAAAAGGTATGAAGTTTGTATACGTTAATTTTATTTATACGGAAGTGTGATGAGCCTGATTGTTTTGCATGATTTATCTCCAAATTGAAAATTGGATAAATAAAGCGGAGTATGTAATGAAGAAATTCAGTAGAAGGGTAAAAAGATCAAAAATTTGACGCATATTGTATGATTATAAGGTTGACTAGTATATATCAATATTTTCCCTTATTTTATACACAAAAATAGATATAATAATTTTATTAGTGGGTCAGTGGGTACTGCTTATACATGCCACCAAAGGTGATCGTGGAAGGTACACACTATCTCCATACTTGTTAGAATGAATTTTCTCTCATTTTTTTTAAGTACAATAATTTAGCTCAATTTGAAAAGAAAGACAAATTTATTTCGGACCACAATTTAAGGACACTAACATTTAAATATGAGTCTGTATACCAATTTTCAGCCCAAACGGGATGTACCTCACGTGATATGCACGTGGAGCCCAAAAGTTGATGTGGACGCCACATCACACTCACCGGTGCATTCTCCCTCTCTTTTGCTTCTCCCTTCTCCCTCCCACCCTTCTTCTCCTACCGCCGCCACCACCAACCCTCTAAATCAGCAACGACGACACATCGGCGATGTCCACCGACCCCTTCTCACCCTTTATATTCTCTCTCCTCTCTCATCTGTCTCTCCCTACTCGCCGCCGGCCTCTCTTTCACAGCCGCCATTAACAACAAACTGAAGATTTCCACCATCTCCCAGCCATCTCCCCCTCTCACGTCTCATCTCTCCACCTCTAATTTCCAATCCGTTCGTCCATCACCGCCACCATCAGCCAGTCCATCATCCACCACCGCCGCCACTGTCACCGCCACCAGTAACAGCCCGTCCATCATCCACCACCGCCGCCACTGCCATCGCCGGACACATTTAAACTCCAAATTTCAGATTCCATTTCTTTAGAGTCCTTATTTATACAGAAACTTCTTTTCCCCAAATTGCATGTTCAAATCTTGCCGGCAGTTTCACAAACCCGCCGGTATTTTATTTTGAGGATCTGAGAATCGATGGCGATTTTGAGTTGAGGGCAGAGATGTGTGTGTGCGCCGCCGAGTTGAGAGAGAAGGAGCCCCGGCGGCGGCTCTGCTAACCGGCGACGGTGGCTGCTTCTATGCTGCTACTTTTCGTTGGCATCGTTGTGAGACGGTGGTGGTTGCGAGAGGAGAAGGGAGGGACGGGGCGGGAGAGATGTCGGTAGAAAAGAGAGGGGAGGGGAGCTGTTGACGAAATACAGATGGGGGAGAGAAAGAGAGGAGAGAGAAAAGGCATTTTCATGGTTTTTCCTTTTTATTTTTTTCATTTTTTAGATTAAGTTATTTTTTATTCATTTTTATATTTAAGTTATTTTTTATTCACTTTTATTTAATTTATGTATTATATGGCATTCCACGTCAGCTTTTTGGCTCTACGTACGCTATCACGTGCATATCACGTGAGGTACAGCCCGTTCGGGCTGAAAATTGACCTACGGACGCAACATTTAAATGTTAGTGTCCTTAAATTGTGGTCCGAAATAAATTTGTCATTCTTTTCAAATCGGGCTAAGTTATTGTCCTTAAAAAAACTCTAACTCTTGAGATATATGGTCCCAACAAGCCTAAATGTGTGTATTTATACATATATATGTCAATATGTGTATGTATCATCACACATATCATTAGTTTGCCCAACAAAGGACTCATCATGATAAAACTGCCTTAAGGTCTCAAGTAGGAGGAAATGCCTCAAAACGAGGACTCATGAAAGTAATGTGCCTCAAAAGATGACTCATCATGAAATATCATATCATAACATTATCATAGTTTTTCATAAACATATCAACAAGTAATGAAAACGTAGCAGGATATCAGCATGATACATGTGAACATAACTTTTCAAATATAGATTCATATGAAATATATTATCAAAGCATTGTAATCACATAATTCACATAAAGAGTTTAGATATCAAGTTTCATTTGAGCCAGGATGAATGTCGGTTACTGTAATAGACTTGACTAAAAATTCGACTTTGAAAGCCCTTGATCTAAAAGACACTAAGTTTGAAGAAAACGAATAAGCCTTCTAGGGTTCAGAGCAAACGAACTGTTCGGATACTATGTCTGTGGCGCCCCGCCACCCGAGCCTGTACGGATCGGGCGGGCCGCCACGCGGTAAAACCATGAAGGACATTAACTTGACATAATAACCATATAGAATAGCGGAAGAGGTGAACATTTAATATAGTCAAAAGATAAGTACTTGATTAACTTGAATAAAAGAGTTGAGGTGGGTCAAGTGATAACAAGATTGCCCTAGTTTACTTCACTGGGGTCGATGTATGAGGACACCGGTCCCGCACTGCGGGAGCGTTTAAAACACAACTATCCTATGAAGGATAGTTGAGACTTATTGAGGTAACTAAGTTTTAGGGTTCAAAGTCAACGAAATACAAAATGGAAATCAAGACTACGGAAGACATAAAGGAAAAATAAAAGGACGATCCACAAGATTTCGTCGCTCGACATACGGTTGACTTATTCTGACATCCCATCATTCGCCTCCACGTCGATTCATCATGCATTAGTGAAAATAATGCAGGGTGCTGAGTATAAAGTACTCAATAGTTCTATGCCCCTATTTAAAAATTAATTTGTAAAGATATTGCATGCTTCAGTTCTTATGGAAATGCTATTTTAGTAAAAATACCTTTCACATAAGCAAAATAATTTTAAAATTTAAAATTTAAGAAACAACAAAGAAATGTCAAAGTCGCCCGACTCGAAAATATGTTGGGCCTCACATGTAATGATTTGTCACATAGCGGCGGATAAAGTTTAGTATATCTTTGTCGGATCAAATCGGGCCGGAAATTCTGATGATTAAAAGACTTTGTGGAAGGCTCGTCCCAAAATTGGGATTTTAGGGTCTGTCGGACCAGAATTTGTATTGATGAAAAGAGTGAAATGGAAAATTCAATAATACTATTTTATTTTATTTTATTTTAGAATTATGAAATAAACAACACTTTATTCTAAAATAAATTTGATTCTAAAATGAAATACTTATTAGGAGACAAGGGGATATGTTTAGTGCAAGAAAAACAAATAAGAAAACCCTATCACTATCCTAATCCAAACATGCATGAAATCGGAAAACAAAGTCAATTTGTTCACTTAAAAAAGAATCTTTAAATTTTATTACAGAAAATAAATGCCATGTGAATATAAATTTTGTGACTAAAAATTTATAAGCTTCATACCACATCCTCTTCTGATGCAATTTCATCATCATCATCATCATCAACTAAAAAAGATCATAAATAAAAAGAATAAAATCCCTAATTTTAAAGTCTGAGTACTTCATACTGCAAACGAGAAGGATTTTGAGTTTTGAAACATGGGATCTCATGGAGAAGAAGAGAAAATGGCAGCTTGGAATCTTGGCGTTAACAACCTCAAGATTCTTCATTGTGTGTAATTCTGTTTCTAAGTATGGGTAATGTAGATTAATAAGTACTTTTAAACTTATCTAATGTTGGTGTTTCTGAGCTGGACCAATAAGACTTGTAACGTTGCTACTTGCTAGCAGCTCGTGCTTTCGGGTCCCCAAGAATCGTCATTGTTGATCAATAACTTCTTCCCCAGTAAGTCCATTTCTTAGCAGGTTTTCCTGAGGCGAAGCACAAGGTACCTGCACGACACGAATTCCCGATTCGTTCAAGGACTTGACAGTGGCTGCTGCACATGCATCAATGGTATCTGCAGTATCCTTGTAGTCCATTGATGCATGTGCAGCAGCCACGATGTAGGTAGTACCAACCCTTTATCATCATGCCTATCTACAGGGCCATACATTCGACAAAAATTAATACGAATAAGATATACGAGGACACGTCATCCAATAATAATAATAATAAAACTATGAAACGATCATCGATGTAGGCCGGCCTCTCTCACTTACCGTTCTAGTAGTATAAGCCCAGCAATTCTCATTTTCAAAATTAATTTGCAAAGTTTTGACCAAGGCAATGCGAGGTTGCACCTTGCACACCACGCCCCGTATTTGGGAGAAACAATGTCAAGGAACGGGGACAAACTTCACACCCAAATAATATAATTAAGTGTAATCATAATTGGAAACCTAGCTCACCTCCACAGTAGTAGTAACAAACTTATCATCTTCACTTTTATAGCCCTTGATAACTGGAATACCCAACAATTCTTCGTATATGCGTCTATAAAGTTCTACAATGTCAACCACCTGAAAAACACACATAAAATATTGCTCTTTTATATGAAAAATAATTACCTATAATTATGCTAAAAATACATAAACAAGCAGCAGCATCAGTAAGAAATATTAACTATTAGTATTAGTACACGTTAATCAATTCCCAGAGCACATTAATTATCCTACGGAATATTCTCACAGATTATATTAAAAGAACACTAAATTAACATGAATGATAATTTTATAAACTAACAATTAAGAAGACTAAAAAACAATTTTTTTTAAAAAACACTACAAGAATCTGTTCATAGACTACGGCGTATAGACTACGGTTTTTTCAAAAAACCGTAGTGTTTGTCTATAGACTACGGTTTTTAAGACGAATCGTAGTGTATGAGAGTATTTTTTTTCATGGGACTACGGTTGCGTCAAAACCTTAGTGTAGACCGTAGTAGATGATTATCAAGCACTACGGTCGTTTTATAACCGCAGTCTATGAGCATGTTTTAACTATCCAAAGACTACGTTTGTAAAACAACTGTAGTCTATTGCGTAGTCTATGTTCTCGTAAATTATCTACGGTGTGTACTTGTATAGAGGTAGCACAAGACTACGGTGTTCTCTACAGTGTTGATTGAACCGTAGTCTTTATTAAAAAAAAAATGATATCTTTATTAAAAAAAATTATATATGTTGCTGACAAATTTCGAACCCAGGTGGGTTTTAAATTCTTTTTTGATGTTGCCACTAGGCCAACACATTTAGATATTTTAAAATCTAACTTGTTTTTATTTGTACATTATTAATGCAATTTTATAAGACTTAAATAGTTTTCTTCCCCAAAATTTTCAAAGTATCTCATCTCTCTCGTTTCTCTCAAGACAGCGACCTCCACATACAACAAACTCTCTCTCTCGACACCGACACCACCTCATCGGCACCAGCCCTGCACCACCTCACGCCACTCACCGCCACCGCGGCCGTGGCAGTCCGTCGCCCTGCCTCGCGCACTCGCACATCTCACAGTCGACCCCAGTCCCCGCCTCCACAGCCCTCATCTCTTCGCTCGCCAGCCGCCGTCGCATCGTTCCGTCCGACTCCTACTGCGGCTGCTGACCTGCTCCCACCGTCGAGTTAGGGATCGAAATAAGATTTAAGGTAACCCTAAGTCCATAAATCGAATTCAGTTTTATTTTTTTACAGATTAGGGCTCGAATTTATCTCGAATTTGGGTCGGATTATTGCTCGAATTAGTGCTTGAATTGGGGTCGAATTTAGCTTAGGTGAATTTACAATATTTATAATATTTTGGTGCTTTTTTTATTCACTGCTTCATCTGGTGAAATTTTGGAGCTACGCATTTTTATAATCACTCCTCAGCACTTAAACATGGTGTCGAGAATTTAGGATTATAAAAGTATAAGTTTTGAGTTATTGGACGTCAGGATGTTGTATTTCTTGATTTTCATTGTTTTGTAATTCTATGACAGCAAGAGAATACAACAGAGATTGGCTTTGTACAAGGGGGTTTGCCCCATACACATGGAGTCAAAACTTATACTTTTATAATCTCAATTTTTTTTTATTATTTATTTTGCCAGCTGAATTTAGTAGATTTGTAATTTCTGTTTTATGCGTAATCATGCCACTGCTTCCTCTCCAATTTGGATGCAGCCGTTTTCTTATGCTTTGGATCTGATCTATTGAATTTTTTTCTTCTCATTTTTTAGTATTTTAGTAGTTTGGATCGGATGCTTATTTGCCTGATTCAGCAAAAACTACACGATCTATCTGTGCAATCTCTCGATTATAATTACTCCAGTCTCTTCATATTGTTTTCACCACATCTAATGTGTCATTCAATAATTGCACAAAAGGCTTGAATGTTTGGCATCCGATCCACCATTGACTGAAATGATATGGGAAAACCATTTTTTTTATTAAAGATGATAAGCTGGAACACATATTGCTGCTAGAGATTTATTTTTCCACGAGATGTTCAATAGCATTTTCATTATTTATGATTACTTATGTTTATGTGTTATGTCTTATATATATAATATAATTTTTGATAGGTTTTCGGACCTGTGGTTGTTGCTGATGGAATGGCTGGAGCTACTATGTTCGAACTAGTTAGTGTTGGACACGACAATCTTATTGGGGAAATTATTCGGTTGGAAGGAGATTCAACAACGATTCAGGGTTAGTGTTCTATTGATAAATCTCGAGTCCATTATAGAGGTTCCTAGAGCTGCTATACTGTTTATGTATGACACACCTATTGGATTCACGGACTGGGTGCTTTACTATTTGATTGACTTCATAACCATGGGAAAGAGATATGTTTTCTTGTATAAGCTCATTCTAATCAAAATTTAAATGTTAGTTAATAGAGTTGTTTCGCGTTTATTGCAGTGTATGAGGAAACAGCTGGACTGACGGTGAATGATCCTGTTCTTCGAACACACAAGGTTCTCATGTCATCATAAATTTAAATTTAGAATTATGTATTACCTATATTATTAATTTAAATACTCTACCCTTTACTAATTGTCCGACTTTTACAACCTCTATCAGTTGAATTGGATCCTGGAATTTTAGGAAATATCTTTGATGGTATTCAGGTTGGTCGCATCTTCAAATAATCATAATTTAACAGTATAGCTGTGAAATTTTCATTTTAGGCTGTTGTATGAGTATATTTTAATTGTTGTTCTCGCTTTACTTTTGGGTTTTTCGTAATGCGCTACATGAAAGAAATTATTGAAGAAGTTATAACGAGTGGTTCCATTTCTTTAAGATCATTTGTAAGAAATTTTCTATTATTTCTATATCAAGTATTTTTTTTATCTTAATCATTTCTTCATATCATGATAATATTTTATTTCTTAATTGTTAATATATAGTTTGACAAACGGAAGTATTCTCCAAAGGATATTGATGATGTTCGTGTTGAGTGGGCCGATTACTTGCTTGACGAACACATATAGAAATAGCAAGGTTATATACTTTTTTGGTCAAATTTGTATTTTCTGGAAGATTTGAGGTGAAATGTTTATGGTTAATTGGATTTTGATTCTTGTGCATTTAATTTCTAGTTGTTATCTTCTTGATGAAGTGGTTTGGAATTAAAGTGAAATGTTGTTTGAAATTGATGAAGTGTTGACGTGTCACAACCTTTGAAGAAGTGTTGGTAATTTTTGTAGAAAGTGAATTAATTGAGACATATTGGAATATATTGTAGGTGTGTTATGTTGGCGTGAGGAAGATGTCAGAGACCGTTTTGAGCTATTGATCAATGTTGGACATGCTGTGTTGGTGAGATTATTTCAAATAGGTTTTAGATCAAGGATGTAAGGGAATAGGAAACAAACAAGTTTTAGTATTTTTTTTAAACGATATTGTGATGTTACGTACTTATATTTCGGATTCCTGTTATGAAATTGTTATGATTTTGGATGTTTGTAATTTGTATTGGGAAATTTCAATTTTAAATATATGAAATTTCTGTTTTTTTATAAATTGATTTCAAATTTACAGATTTTAGAATTAAACTGTAAATTAACTACGGTTGCAAAACGAAAACTGTAGTCTTTGTAACAAAATAACTACATGCTATTGAAAAGAACTGTAGTCTATAAAATATCTAAGACTACGGTTTCTTGAAGAGACTGTAGTATAAGAAAACTACAGACAACAGTAGCTTCAAGATTTAACTACAGGTTGTAACCGTAGTCTATTGTGTATCAAAGACTACGGTTTTTAATCAAAAACAGTAGTCTTGGATAACCTACCTCTACGGTTTGAAATGAATAGACTACGGGTAATAACCGTAGTGTTTAATACATTATAGACTACGGTTTTAAACCCGTAGTCTATGCCCAGAAGCATAGACTACACCATCAATCTCTACGGTTTTCAGATCACATAGACTACGGGTAATACCCGTAGTCTATGAGCGGATTTTTTGTAGTGAAAGAAGAAGAAGACAACATGATGAGACTTTCTATTGATTTAGAACTTTACTGTACTCGTTGGATTAACGCATTAATTACTTGATATATAACAAGCCATTTCTCGAAGTTAGAACAAGTAATTAATTAACAGATCGAGTACGTACCTCAGTGTCTGCCTCCTCCTTGGTTGCAAAAGCAGTATGTCCTTCCTGCCAAAGGAACTCTTTACTCCTGCAGTAAATTTTACAAAATAACACAAGGAAAAGGTTATATATATATATTCAGTAAGTTCTATTAATCTTTAATTTATTCCCATAAAAGATAAGAACATGAAAGGTGTATAAATATCAATATCCAAGCAAGTAAGCAAGTGTATTAGCACTACCTGATGAATGGAGTGGGGTTACTTGATTCCAATCTGACGACATTACACCACTGGTTAAGTCGAAGAGGCAAGTCGCAATGTCCCTTAATCCACTTGGAGAAATAGTGATACATTACAGTTTCACTGGTTGACCTAATTGGTATGGGCACATCCAGTTTAGTATCTCCTGACCTTGTCACGCGTGCTACCTGCAGTTGAAGACGATGTGAATTAATAATGGAAATTAATTACAGCTGAATCAATATTAGATGCATGTTAATATATATAATTGGAAATTAAGTTGAAATCAAAAGGCAAAGTAATCGATCTCACCTTTGGATGGTCCTTGTCGTTTTGTAGGACGACAGAAGATGCAAATAAGGGAAAGTAGCAATTCTTAATTTTCATTTTCTTAATTTCAACATCAAAGAAGGCCTGTCAAATTAAACAAGGTGAAAAATTTAATTAGTAAGAAACATGCATGCATGGCTATTAATATATATACTAATTTTTATATACAGTATAATATTGTATTATATATATAGAACTCACCCGCATGATTTCCCCAATAGACATTGCCCAAGGACGCAGTATGTAATAGCCACATATGTCGTAGTACTCAATCATTTCTCTATTAACAACAACCTACACAAATCAAGGGAAATATATTAATATACAATGACCCACTTTGTCTCTAATCACATCATACATTCAAATTTCTAATTGATCAAGCATAAATTAATTTAACTTATTAACAAGATAAAAAGGCAAAACTTAAATCCCAATCGACAAATAATACAAACATGGAAAACTAAAAACGAACGCATACGCAATATGATCCAATCAAGTACCTCAGAATACCATTCTTCAAACTTTTCATCTTTCTTAAATGAAAGACTCAGGCATGTCTCCTTTTTTACTTCTTTATACTTTCCCTCTGTATAAATGAGTCAACACGTGATTTCCAGCGTAAAAAAAATTAGCTCCGAATAATACCAGAGGCACGGCAGAAGCTTACAAGTTTCCGATTAAATTGGCATACGACGTTAGAGTAGGGTTTAGGGTTTATAACTTAGAAGAAAGATATTACTATAAGGGCTCGTACCGTATGGAATAAGAGGTACGACTGAGATGCCTTTTGCATATGTAATTTCAAGTATTGTAATTCATCTCTAACAATCAATCACAAGATTTTCAAGTCCAAATCTGTTGGATATAATGGTTTGAAAATCATTATTTATGGCGGTTAATTATTTAATTATTGAGAATTAAATAATGAATGATTATTTTACTTATCAAGTAAATGATTGTAATATATTCATGTTCTCAAAACCATTAAATGGTGAGTGAGAAATGATATTTTTGGACTGTGTGATGGAAATGAATTTGTTGTAGACAAATTCGTTAATTCGGTTATTCCGCATTTAAAGAACGAGCTCGGACTCAGGCTTTGGAATTGAGCATTGGATGGGCTTGGTGATTGTTGATCCAATGTCAAATACTTGAGAATTGGGCTCGACCAATTGTGTTTAATTTATAATTAAATTATACATGACAATAGCCCAATTCAAATAATTGCTCAATTTCTTATTCCAATACACAAAAACTCAATTAAACTACATTGTTTAATTGTTTTGGCTATCAAAGTCAGTCATGACTTTTCAATTTCGTAAAACCGCCGTTTGGAGTGCATTTAATCAAATTGAATCAAATTCAATTTGTGTAATGGTACAGTTAATCATCTTGATTATTGTCAAATCATAACAGCCATATTTTTTTTTATGGCTATTGACTCCATTAACTTTCGAAACAGCCAAGAATGGTTGTAAATACCCATTATGGGTGCATTAATCCTCCTGGTGTGAGATTAGCTATATATAGGAGCTCATTCCATTAGCTTTGGTGCATAAGAAAATCGGCATATTTTCTATCAAAATAGCATATTCTTTTTAGTGTCAAAGCTCGAGTTGTAAATTCGTTTAGGCCCTTATCTTAGGGTAATTTTCAAATTTAGGCCATAATTCGGCGGGCTTGCAAGAAAAGGGCCTTCGGGCTTGAAAGATATGAAATTTTGAATTTTGGATTTGCAAAATTAGGCCACTATGTTTTATAAAAGTTGCAATTTTGGGCCAAAATCTTTAATACCCACTTGCTTTGGAACAAATCATAAATACACATCAAGATAAGAATTGCTCAAGGTTACAAGAGATCCACGCTTTCTAAAATGGTATCAGAGCATGTAACAAAACCCTGAGCCTCTCGCACGTGACTGCGTGCACGAAGCGTGACTCTCCGTAAGGGATGACCTAGGCTCTGATACTGGGTGGCGCCGTAAAAAGCCTAATGTGGATATCGCCACGGGGTTCCCGCGCTTTTGTGGGTTGGAAGTGCGGCAGTATCGGGTCTAGGTTTGCAAACTGATAGGTATCATTTGTTGTGCTACCCCTTAACTGGAGATACTTCAGAGCCTTAGGTTTATCTAGGAATTATATTTCATTTATTGCTTTAAGTATTATTCTAACGGAGGAGACATCAAGAAAAACATGGATCCGAACAATTGTCCGAGATGCGAAGGTTACAGGAATTATCTCCATGATTTGGAGGTACAGAAAACAAGAACCCAGACTGCACTAGCAATCTGGAAAAGAGAATTCCACTCTGCAGCATTAAGAGTGGATTGTGAATCTATTATCTCTTGCCACCAAGAGATGAGAAGAAGAGAAAACTTCCTCGAGGAGTTGAAGTATCTCCATCTAAGGACGGAGTACGTGATGAAAGAAAACCATCAGAACCATACTGACTGATGGACCTAGAAGGATGTCCAAGGTGTGGACATTTCCAGGAACGTCTCCAAATCTTGGAGAAAAGAAGGACAAAATACCAGAGTGTTCTAACACACTGGAGAAGGCAGTTGGATATCCTAATCCAACAAAACCAGGAGAAAGAATTAATTGATTCCTGCCTCCAAGGAATCAAAAGAAAAGAAGATCTTCTACATAGTTGTATACTCCTTGAATGGGAGATAGAACATGCTATGAGAAGAGATCATTGGATCCATCTAGGAGTAAATTGGAATTCATATACTATTCCGCTCTGATGGAACAAAAGAAAGATAAAGGAGTATCATCTACTCTTTTGTATCAAGAGATTTCTCCAGATTCCTCCAAGATATCGGCGGATCTAAGAGAAATACAGAAGACAGTACAACATTATGGCGATAGCCTGTATGGTGTACCACGCGATCTTTACAAGATTGCTATGAAACAAGATGAAATTTATAATATCCTGAAGGAGGTCCAATCAAGAATCGAAAAACTGGAGCAACAACCTCGTTCCAGTCAAAGGAGAAATCCTTTTGGTAATGAACCCACTTATCCATTGCCAGTGGGAGAAACCAAAAAGGATCCCAACATGGAGACCTTGAAAAGAATGATTCGTGAAAGGAAAAAATGAGTAACCTTGAACGAATCAAGCTTGACGTCCTCCAGGAGTTAGCAGAATCTTTTGCTAACATGACGATGGTTGATTTAAAAATGAACCAGAATGTGGTCCAAAATCCACAGCCGGTGAATCAACTTCCACCAGGAGCCATTATTGGAAATCAACAAGATTTTCAAAATGCACCAGGAGCCATTAACGCAGTCCAGGATTTTCAGACTGGAGCAAGGTATGATCAACATACCCCAAATAATGCATACATGGCAGCAAGAAGGACAAGGGCAAGAAGGCCGCATCCAAAGGTACAAGACACACCTTATGGAAAGGCAACCCTGGATCCTATCCATCCCTACGGAGTGATGCTCGACCTCGATGAAGTAAATTTCAGAGATCGAGAATCCGTTATTGACGAGTGGACGTCAGCCCTGAGAATTGCAGCAGCAACTCTCGATTTGAACAAGAAAGGTTTCGTAAGAATTCTCGAAATGAGTCTTGCGGGAATCGTCAAAATTGCATGGGAATTCTTTCCTGTGGATATCAAGAATTCATGTTTTGAGAGTGAAAACTATACAGAACATGTCCAGAATATGGCAGTACTATTTAAAAACCATTTTCTGGGAGAAGGATATTTCGAGGGATTTGATCAAGAGAAAAGGAAGAAATACTTGATGGCATTGTATAATCTAAGACTGGCCGTCTTGGATCAACAATCGCTTAACAAGTTTCTACAACTCTTTGCTCTTTATCAACATCAATCAAAAGTTGATGATAGAGTAGCGCTGGAAATTTTCTTTCTGAAATTTTCAAGCCCATGGAAAGAGATGCTGATTCGGGATTACGAACCTGGTGATCCTGAAAACGTCGCAAGAAGGATGTCTTATGTACATCGAAAGCTCTCAGAGTGGTGTCAACAAGCAACAACTCTGAAGAACATGAAGAAACTAAGGATGATTAACAAATTTGCTCCTCTAAACTATGAAGACAATGATTTGCCAACGATCATTGGTGGAGAACCACCGAGGCTGAAGAAATACAAGAAAAATAGGTTTCAGCCCTATTATAAAGGTGGAGATCCAAAAAGAAATTCTTGGAAACCAAGAACCAGATGGTCAAGACAGAAAGCCAGATCTTACAAATCCGGCCAAAGAAGTGGACCATCAAGAAATAGGTATCCATTCCGAGGAGATGATAAATCACAAGGAAGGACACCTGCCAAGAAGACTTTCAGAAGAACTCACACTAGAGTTAATGAAAGTTTTAAAGATTGCAACTGCTGGACGTGCGGTGCAAAAGGGCATATTTCCACAAATTGCCCTGACAACGAGAGAAGAGGTATCAATAAATTCGAATCCACTTCGGATATTGAAGATGCCGTCTACTACCAGGAACTGGTACAAGTATATCAGTTCGAAGATATACCTTCGGATGAGAGTATATATGAACAAGAAGAAGTCTTCAGCGAAGAAGATTCAGAATGGTCTGATGGAACTAGATCGGAGTCAG
Source organism: Agastache rugosa (assembly GCA_031470985.1). Taxonomy (NCBI): domain Eukaryota; kingdom Viridiplantae; phylum Streptophyta; class Magnoliopsida; order Lamiales; family Lamiaceae; genus Agastache; species Agastache rugosa. Next base: position 23,296,136 of record CM062607.1, read on the forward strand.
ACTGATCCAGAGATTGTTCATCAGGAGAAAGAGGACAGGACGGGATTCTCTAGTCACACAACTCTCTCTCAAAGTCTGATTGACAAAATCATGAAGAAGAGTCTGAATATACAAAAGTATCAAGGCTTTTCAGCAAACAACATAGATCAAGTTCTAAGGAACTTTAATCTAAGGAGCAGAAAACAACAAATTGTCTATGGAATTTCTAGACGAGAAATGTCGCTTCCTATAGAGCTTACAGGGAATCAAGTGGAGATGCAGTTGATTCCAGCTAGTGACATCAGGGAAGATCTATCAAAGATGAAGCCTGAAGTCGCTGAAAAGATGAACTGGATCCATATTGGAGCAATCCAGTTGATGTTAAAATCGGCTCTCTTTACCGGAGTTCACACGCCGATCGATATCGCTATATGCGATAAAAGAGTTAGAAATCTGAAAGATTCCGTATTGGGAACAATTGCGGGAGATCTTTGTGCAGGACAAGTAGTGGGAATCATCTATCCAAAGATTGCTTACAATCTTAATGATACCCATTTCAGCAAAGCCCTGACGCTTTATCAGGACTTTAAACGCAAGGATTTATTGGAGGAAGGAAATAGGCCTTACTCCATTACTTATCAGGTATCATATGCTCTTTCCAACTCACATCACACTGAGTTATTTCTGGGAAAGAAGTTCATTGAGATACCAGATATATTCAACAAGGTGACAACGGCGGTTTGTCCCGATAGAGTGAAAATTGCTCGGTTAAGGAATGTAGACATTCAAATCCGAGATAGAGAAGTCATGAGACACGACCAAAGTCTCAGGATAACTTCAGGGAGATTATCGTTCCAAGGAGACAGAATCATGTCTTTGCCCTATGGGAGGAGTCGGAGTCTCATTCGAGAAGCACACCCTCAAACATCTCAGAGTAACAAAGTTCCAGTGAATCTGAAATGTCCCGAGGGATGGAGAGAAGTGATAGTAAAATTTGACACTACAAGGTGGGAAACCAACTTCCCTTGTAATGTTCTTTACTATCTGCAGCAGCCGGAGATCAATCATTACAAAGGTACCCTGGAAATTGGGGGACAAGTGATGGAGATCAAGGGTAGAGCTGGAAGAGAAGCAGTTTTGCTTTTAGGTCTGGATTTTCTCGAGGACCACAAACCTTGGGGAAATAAAGAGGACGGAATGGAAATCACGATTAATGGGAGAAAACTATTGATCGAATGACAAGTCCATTCTCCATATACATCTCTATAGGGATGTTATATGAAAAATATAAGGCAGAATATTTTGCTGCTTATATTGACTCAGGTGCAGGAATTTGTACTGCAAAATGAGGAGTCTTCCTGGCAGAGGTAGAAGATGATCTACCCCGAATTGCATGAAGAGATTTCTCAAAGAAAATTTTGCTCCTGGCTAAAGGAGTAAAAGAGACAGAAATTCTAATTGGCGGAGCCAAAGGTACACCTTGGTATAAGGTTAAAACTCCACCAATTTATTTCCATGATACAGGTGCAGACATTCTGCTAGGAAACAATTTCCTATAGATGTTCAAAAGATATATGCAGGATAATGAAAGAAGGCAATTGGTATTCACAACCATTTGCGATCATAAGATCATTGTCCAGAGGCTCAAAGGGGCTTTTAATCGCCAGATACCATTGAGTTTTCGCAGCAAGCGTGGTGATGAAGGAAAACTTCGACACCCAAAGATGAAGGATCAAAGGAGATTCAGCGAAGCAGTGCTAAGCTGTATCAGGGATGAGGATCTCAAAGATGAAGAAATTCAGATCCTCAAAGCATCTTTAATATCTCATCAAGATATTAAAGAAGAAATGCAGGTGTCCCTAGAAGATGTCAAAAGAAAGATTAAAAGGAATTACAATGAGAATCCTTTGGCATGGTGGGACAGAAACAAGCTCAAAGCTACCTTGAAGGTGAAACCAGAAAAGGAGTATGAGTTTGTTAGATACAGACCAATCCTGATGAACCTCAAAGATCAACAGGATATGAAGGAGATAATCAAGGAACACCTTGATTTAAAGTTGATCGAATCAGGGAACTCGCCCTACAGCAGTCCTGGATTTCTGGTAAGGAATCATGGTGAGATCAAACGAGGTAAACCCAGATTAGTTATTAATTACAAAGGAATTAATGATATTCTGGAGTTTGATGGATATTTTATCCCTAGTAGGGAACACCTTATTAACTGCATTAGAAATGCTAAGGTATTCTCTAAGTTTGATTGCAAGTCAGGTTTTTACCAGATTCGCATGGAGGAAGGGAGTAAGAAGTTTACAGCTTTCTCTACTCCACAAGGGCATTATGTTTGGAAAGTAATGCCAATGGGGTTAGCTAATGCGCCTCAAATATTTCAGAGAAAGATGGATAATCTGTTAAAGATTATTTTTCTTTTATGTTCGTCTATATTGATGATATTTTAATAGCATCAAAAAATATGGAAGAACATATCAAACATCTTGAGATCTTTGCAGATGTTTGTTATAAAGAAGGCTTAGTACTGTCTGAAAAGAAGGCAGTCGTGGCAACTCGGAAAATGAAATTTCTGGGTATCGAGATTGATGAAGCAGGAATTATTCTGCAGGACTATATTGTTCAGAAGGTCCAGAATTTTCCTAAAGATCTAAAGGAAAAAAAATAACTTCAGAGTTTCTTGGGAGTTGTTAATTTCGCGGGACCATTTATCAAAGATCTCACGAAACATAGAAAAGTTTTCAGTACATTACTGAAGAAGGATGTTCCGTTCATCTGGACAGAAGAACATCGAAAGGGTATGAGGGAGTTAAAAGAGGTTTGCAGAAATCTCCCAAAACTCTCGATACCACAGGACGAAGATGACTTTGTTCTGTACACAGATGCAAGTGACTATTGGTGGGCAGCAGTCTTAACCAAGATCACTCATAATGGAGAAGAACCCTGCAGATACTGTAGTGGTTTATTCTCAGATGATGAGTCCGTGAGATGACACATCAACGAAAAAGAATTCTTTGCAGTCCGAAAGGCTTTTAAAAAATGGCCTTTATTTTTATTAGCAAAGAAATTTACTTTGAAAGTCGATAACACACAGGTTAAGGCTTTCTTAAAAAACAAGATTGAATCTAAGACTGAAAAGGCTAGATTAATTAGATGGCAAGCTGAATGCCAATATTATATTTATGATATTGTCGTTTTGAAATCTCACGAAAATGTTCTTGCAGATTTCCTAACAAGAGATGGAGCAAACTGATGTGAACTCCATTCTACTGGCCCATAGACATCTCAGAGAAAATCTGGAGATGTTAACGGGAGAGTGGGATGAGTGCATTCTGAATGCTGAGCAAGCAGGAAGATTGCAGACTCTCGATAAGACGAAAGTCACCGAGAGAATACGAGCTTGCATACGGTCTCAGGGTCAACTCTGGGCTGCATGTCAAACACCAATCCTTCGGGTGGCCAAAGATCCTTTGGTAAAAGAAGAGTTTCGAGTACAGGGCTCTAAACCTGTAGCAGAGGATTCAAATACCTCTTGCCCAAGTTCTAAGGTGGTGGTATTTTCGGAACCATTTCCCCAAGAAAAAGATGATATTCAGGGGTCACACTCTGAACCATCATGTCAACCCAGCACCTCTGGGGAAAAAGAGGGAGAGATTAATCTTAGGCCAATGACTGGCACATCTAAGATTAATACTGATAAAATTGAAGTTTCTTCTTCGTGGCAGGTTTATCAAGCCAATTGGGAGAAGCTCAACACAAGGACTGGAATCAACCCAGAAAAAATAAGGGTTGATGTCTCGGGGAAATATCCTCGGGTGTGGATGATGCCAAATTCAGATCCACACGAAGTCAAAAGATGGTATGAGTTTGGAGCACTTGCTTCAGTTTATACTACATCTCCATCATTTGCCGAAATCAAGAATCTACCCAAATGGATTCAAGAAGCGGTTTATGATACCTGGGCTAACAATCCGCAGCTTAGCCGAGGTGACGTTTTGGAGCTGTATTTCATCAGTGCAGCCCCAGAACCAGCAGGGAAAGGAAACCATGAAGCCTTCCACTATATTAGGCTTCGAAGACCAGATGCACGCGCCCTCGAAAAGATCAAAGCGCCTGTAGAAAAAGAGACTACTCTAGTCTCTACATTACCGGAAGATCTCATCTCCACAAGAAGAGCATGGGGTTTATGGGTCTGTCTCACTGAGATGGACAAAGTCAAGTTCCCGTTCAAATTCTTTCAGAATTCAGTGAACGGATCATTCCTGTTAAACACTATGACAGAAAAATCTACAAGATTCGCAGAGGAAGCTTTCGAAAGAAAGAGAACCTTACTCTGGGAAAACAAGATTGCGACGAGTAAAGAGACTCATCGTAAATACTGCAACATGGCTCATTTTGGAAACTGGTCCGAGCGAGTTTGTTTGGATTGTCAGAACCAGAAGGAACCAGAGTTCGGGAAGGGGTTCATGCCCAAAAGAGGAAAAGAGAAGTCTCGGTCCAACGAGCATCTCGAGCAAAAGGCGTTGCCAAAAGCAAGGACGCCCAGGGCCCCGGGAAAAAAGTAGATTCTCGACACAGGTTGGTGGAGTCATGTGACTCTGAGCTGGAGCACCCACTAAAAAGAAAATGACAGTAGTGGGTGGAGGGAAAAGAAATTACCCATAAAAATCCAAATGGGTAAAAGCACAGGAAGAGCATTATCTAAAGATAATGCGGCATGATTGAGGCTGCACCGAAAGTCTATTGGCTGCACTCAATAATAGACGACAATGGTGGACCAGGCTTCACATGGGAAACAGGCGGGCTGAGGAAGGTATCCAAGGCAATAATGCATGAATAGAGGACATCCGAACCTTTATATAAACAAGGATTGAAGAAAGCAGAAGATCAGCGAAAATCCATCAGAAATCCTCTACACCATCCTCTCTGCTCTCTCCAAAATAAAATTATAGTATAGTTCCTATTCTAGGATAGTATAGTTTATGTATTTCAATTTCGCTACCATAGGTAGCTAAACAAGTCTGTCTCCTCCCTAAAGGAGATATACTTATGTTGTAATAAATTTTATATAATTCCTAAATAAAGTTTGGGCTTTTGTTCATCCCTTCCAGTGTCTAATTATTTTCTAAATACCGACTAAATACCCTACACCCCGAGTAGGAAACGAATGAGGGCTGTGCTGAGTGTTGTTGAAGGAGTCTACGTCTGGAAACCATCGGTTGCGATCGTGTGGTTGGACGAGGTCCCTAAAACTTCCGGTGGAAATACCCGGCAGCATTACGGTCAAAAAGGTATGAAGTTGGTATGTTTAGAATTTTTATACGGAAGTGTGATGGGCCTGATAGTATTGCATGAATTATCTCCAAATTAGAAATTGGATCGATATTTGAAGAAAATAGTAAACTTGAGTAATTTTTGTCTTAATTTTGATGTGAAATCTTTATAAGCTTTGTGGGTATTCTGTTTTGAACTTATCGGGCCGAAAGGTGGCCTTTGAGCGCCAATCGGGCCGAAAAAGGGCCTAAGATTGCCAAACTTATAAGATAATGGCCTAATTTGAACGACCTGAAGAAATATGGCCCAATATTGCAAACCGCCCTAAGATGAAGGCTTATATAAACTTTGAACTCGTCAAAGCTCTGTTCCTCGCCTCTCGTCCAGTTCGCCGGAGCTCGTAGGTGTGTGGTGCTACTACCTCCGAGACGTGAAGTCGTTTACCTTTGGGGACGAGCCGCCAATCCGTGAGCACTACCGGGGCGTTACTCATCTTGTGGGCAGAAGGGTTCCTTCGGGCGACTTCAAATTTGAGTTTGTTATTTTATATTGTAATTTATATTTAGTTCATTTTGTAATCTAATTCTCCTACATTTCTTGTTTCATTTTGTAATCAAGAAAGGATGTGTACACCGATTTCTAACAATCGCAAGACGAGAAACATGCGCTGCACGTCAGTTCGAAGGAGATCGAGTTTAAACTAATAACTTTGATTAAAAACTTTCGAAACTTTAAACCTTTGCTTGGAGAAATGGTGTCAACCGTTCCAGCCAACGAGTCAATTACCATCGGCTCCACCGACTCTGCAACCGTTGCTGCTACTGTTGTCTCCTATCTGTTTGGGCAAATAGACATCTCAGCTTTTGACTCTGTTGTCCATCTGTTTAGGTAAACGGGCGGATCTCAATCTGTGATGGCTCATCTCCACACATCTGTAATGATGCCCGTTGCCGAGAAGCCTCCGACCTTCTCGGGGATTGACTTCAAAGGTGGTCCCAAAAGATGTTGTTTTACATCACAACTTTAGGGCTAGCCAACTACCTCCGTGATGACGAGGTGTCTCCGCCTAGTGAGGGCGAGGCGGATATCCATGTGCTTGTGGGATACGACACTTGGAGGAAAGGCGATTTCACGTAGAAAATTGTCTTGTTGCACAGTTTAGCGGATTGTCTCTATTCTGTGTACTCTGGTATTAAGACCTCCAAGTTGATTTGGGAAGCGTTGGACCGGAAATATCGGATTGACAAGGCCAAGGCTCTTATGGAAGCTAAGGCGAACATGATTAAGGAAGGTGTTGGAACTTCCAATAAGCGACCTTGCCCAAATACAGAAAACAAGGGCAAGGCTATTGATTATTAAGAGCCGAATAAGAAGAAGGCTAAAATCAGTGCAAGGACATGTGAGATTAGCTATATATAAGAGCTCATTCCATTTGCTTTGGTGCATAAGAAAATCGGCATATTTTCTATCAAAATAACATAGTCTTATTAGTGTCAAAGCTCTGTTCCTCGCCTCTCGTTCAGTTCGCCAGAGCTCGTAGGTGTGTGGTACTACTACCTCCGAGACGTGAAGTCGTTTACCTTTGGGGACGAGCCGCCAATCCGTGAGCACTACCGGGGCGTTACTCATTTTGCGGGCAGAAGGGTTCCTTCGGGCAACTTTAAATTTGAATTTGTTATTTTATATTGTAATTTATATTTAGTTCATTTTGTAATCTAATTCTCCTACATTTCTTGTTTCATTTTGTAATCAAGAAAAAATGTGTACACCGATTTCTAACAAAATCAAGTGCCATAAACTTAATAAATATACTAGCTAGAAAATTTGATCTTAATTTCCTTCTCTTGATGTCGCAGCCCGACTTAGAATGAAGATAACCAAGCCGGTGGGTCCCACGACGTACACAATTTATGATTAACCAAGGAACAAGATAACGACCCAGTTATCCAACAAAAACCCATCATACAATAAATCATACTTTTAAGTCAAACCAAAATAGCCGAGATTGGTCAAAAGACAACACCATCTCGTATCAGAGTTTAACAACGGAAACAAGGTTTATCAAGTCATAGCTTCAACATCACACTAAGACAACAATTACTGAATAAATTCAGAGTGTTGCAGCGAAAACCAACATGACATATCTTTGATTATATGTATGAAGACATATAACCCTGCTCAACATCAACAAAGTTTCAAGAGGTCAACAACAAAAGTCCGCCCAGCACACTCCATCTTCATCCAAGCTAGCATGTACACATTTTAGAAATAACATGCAGGGCTGAGTACTTTTGTACTCAGTGGACACATGCCAAAATAATTGAAAATTTGTTGCTTAGAGCTATAGATTGACTCTTGCCATAAAGCATAACACAAGTAACTTTTATAAACAAACCTGTGCATGCTCAAACCTTTTCCTTTCATTATAAATGACTGCGCAGTCAAAATACTTATCATGTATGTACCACATCTGCTATAACTTTTGAGTGTTGAGAAGTAGGCCTCCTTCTCAAACACTTGTAATCGTCCCACCATAAAGGAAGGCTCCCGATTACCACATAGTGTACACAAATCCTACATTACGTAGGACCGAATTCGTCTTTCTTTGGTAGATGGTATTATACAAAAACTTCAAAAATTGGCAAGTCAATCACTTTGAAAATCATCACACACATATATATAATCATAATATCACATTTTTTATTTCTTTAGTTCAGAAAGCCCACCTGGACTGAAGCTACTTTATCTACACTTTAAGTTCTCATCTTTTCCCTCACTTTTCGGTCCCGCTCGTTCATTCATTTAATAATTTGGTTTAAACATAAGAGCGAGAAGAATTAAACAAAGAAATGAGGGATGCTATTGCCACAGTATGAATTCTCTACATTGACTCGATTTTTCTAGGATTTTTCTCTCGGCAATTAAAACTAAGCTTTTCCAATTACTTTCTTTCTTTCTTTCTTGACTTCTTAATCGATAAATAATCGATTATAACTTCAGGATATATTTTAGAACATAAATCCATATACTTCTCATTTAACTTCATAAATAAACATATAATCATATAATTCATCATTAAACTTCATGAATATATATATAAACATGTAATTCAGCATTTAACTTCTTAAATGCATATAAGCATATAATTAATAATTAAACTCATATTAATCACTTCATCCATAATTTAAACTTATTCTTAAACATATTATCATTCCAAAGAAATTAAACACTTAAACTCTTCATCTAATTAATAAGCATATTAAAATGCTTAACTTCTTTATTAATATATAATCATAACATTATATTAATAAAATATGTCCTTGACATATTTATTTATTAATGACGTATCATTAATACTTAATTCGTCATTAACACGTCATTAGCAACTAATGACCGTTAACATATATAATTAATAGCTAAAATCATCATTAACATTTAAGATGATTACTATCTTCATTATCCTTTATTTAACATATATTTAATCTCTATTATTCATATCTTTAACTTAAAAATATTTTCGACTCGTCAAACGAGCTCCGAAAAATTTCAAATTAATTCCTTATACTTTTTATGCTAAATTTAGCATATTTACATAGTCACATCATTAAACTGGATCTTCTATATGTATAAACCTCCGACTTCGAAAAATAGCCGGAAAATAAAAAAATCTCAAAACTTCGTATTAAAATTCCGAAAAATTCTACGATACTTAATTTTTATCGTAGAATTCATTTCCATCATTATTTTCTTAATTAAAAATGAAATACATGGCCTTATTATATATATATATATATATATATATATATAATTTTCGGCCCTTTCTCTATAATTAGGGTTAAATGCCCAATTTCATTCTAATCACTTTCAAACATCTTAAAATAATTTATAAACCTCAAATATAACATTTTTACTTAATTAAATTGGAGAAAATGGAAACCCTAGTTCTTTAAACCTTTCGAAAATTACACATTAGGGTTTAGGCTATTTATTTTTCTCCAATTTCACTTGTAATATTTTTAAATATAATCATAGAGATTATTTGAATCATTACTTAATCAATTCATGCTTCAATTGAAAAACTCCTAAATTTTTATCAAACTTTAATTTTTGAAATTAAATCAAATGACCTTAAAAAATTCTCATAAATTCATCATAAGCTTATTTCATCATTCTAAGCTCAAATCCATCATCAATTTCATCAAAAAAATTCATCATAAAAAATTCTCACTTATAAACCCTAATAATTTGAAATTAATTAGAATTAGGGAAAGAGAAATTCTAACTCATTAAAACCATATATCATCATGCTTTGGCGAAGGAGTGGAACCCTTGCCTTTGAGTCCTACTCCAGAGAAGCCATTAGTGGATCGTCCGAAGTCATTCTGAATTCTTATTGGAAAGACTCTTGAAAGAGTTTCGTAGATTGTGCGAAGGCGGCCTAAACGTGTAGCTAAGTATGGCCGTAGGCGTTCATTAAGCATACATTGATCATCAATTCAAACATAGAACATCAAAATCAATTATTTTTATTTTAGCCACAACTTTCGGCTATTTCAAGAAATAATAGGAAATTGATTAATTCTTCTCAATTCAATTATCCAACATACTTATAAACATCACATAAGCTCATATAAATCATTAAATTGATCATAGAAGATCACATTCTAAAAATCTCAATTTTTGGCCAACTTTCGGCCATTTTGACAAAAATAATAAAATTGATTATTCTTGCTCAATTAAATCATTTCTCATGCTTATATTCATCATAGAAGCTCATTTTGATCATATAAATCAAGAATAAAAAACCCCAATTTATTTCATAATTTTCGAAAAAAATGAGAATTAGGGTTATGGTTTGATTTCTCAATGATTTAATGATAGAAATGTAATCTAAATCACTTATTTAGCTTAAAGATCAAATCCATCCTCCAACATATACTAAATTTTTGACATTTTTAAAGAAGAAGGGATGGCTTTATCTTGCTTAATCTTAAGCTTCAAGATTAAATAACAATAGATCTCACATTTTTAGATGATTTTAGGACTATCGTCTTTTATCACTTAAGCTTGATCTTCCTTCTTCAATGGAGATTTGAGTGTGTGTGTGTAAGTGTATGTTCTGCAATGTGTGTGTGTAAGTGTGTGTTATGCGTGAGTGTGTATTGAGAGAGTGAGGGATGAAGATGTTAGATATAGATGCTAACACACTTAATTAAGGATAACTAAATACATTGAATTTTGATTAAAAAAATTGGATGCTAATCTTTGAATAATCCATAGTCAAGATTATGGGTGGACAAAGATCTAAATAAGATCTTATCATATCTAAATAAATAATAAAAAATTAAACCTTAGTGTAGGAATATCTTAATTAAGATATCATGATTTAATTTTAATGCTAACAATATCCTAGCAAATATTCTCTTTAGATATTGCTTGGTTAAAAATAATTAGGAAATAATAATTAAGCTTATAAGACAAGCTTTATTTCCTAGGAATATTATGCTTAATAAATTAGCTTAATTAATTAATTAATCATCTAATTAATTAATTAAACATCAAGCATATAAATCTTACTTTAATTGATTAATTAATTCTCTAATTAATTAATTAATCAAACATCAAATAAAATAATCATCATGGCTTTAATTAAAAAGCTCTCGAACTTATAAAAATTATTATGGTTTCTCAAACCCTACTATAAACTTTCTCTAAAAATTTCCCGGAAATAAAATCCGGAAATAAATATAAAATTTCCGGAGCAATTTATGATTTCCGAAGAAATCATCTTTTAAATAAACACTTATTTCTAAAATAATGCACATAATCATAAACACTTTCAATATTTCATTTCGGATTAACCGAAACGAAAATAAAACTTAAATCATCAAAATTCGGCAATTAGGGCTGCCGAATTAATTTAAATGTTGGAACTTAATTTCCTTCTAATTTTCGCATTTTAAAATTATTCTAAATAATTATCTTAGTAATTAATTACTAAGATTAGTTATGAAAAAGCGGGGTATTACATTCTCTCCCCCTAAAAATAAATTTCGTCCCGAAATTTGCTTACCTCAAAGGAAAAGCTCGGGATACTTCTTTTTCATTTTATCTCACGTAGCTTTCTCTTGCTCGTGGTGTCTCCATTTAATTTTTACTGAGGCGATCAATTTATTTCTTAACTGCTGGACCTTTCGATCCAAGATCGCTTCTGGTTTCTCCTCATAACTGAGGTCTGGTTCTAAAAACTACTTCTTTTTGTCGAATAACATGCTTAGGATCGAACATGTATCGATACAACTGAGATATATGAAATACGTTATGCGAATTTCCAAAGCTTGGCGATAATGCCATCTTATACGCTACTTGACCAATCCTTTCCAGAATTTCATACGGTCCTATGTAACATGGCTTAAGCTTTCCTTTTACGCCAAATCTGTAAATTCCTCTCGAAGGCGAAAATTTTAGAAACACTTTATCTCCTATTTCAAATTTCTAATTCGGATCTTCGAGAATCTACATAAGATTTTTGACAATCTTGCGCTTCTTTAATCCGCTGTTTCATTTGACGGACAATCTTGATTATTTCTTCTACAGTATCGGGCCCTAAAACTTTTCTTTCAACTATTTCATCCCAAAAAACAGAGACCTACATTTTTCTTCCATAAAGTGCTTCATAGGGAGCCATGCCAATTGTCATCTGATAACTGTTGTTGTGTGCAAAATCAACGAGAAGCAAAACTTGCTTCCATTGGTTACCTCAATCTAGCACAACAGTTCTGAGCATATCTTCTAAGATTTGAATTGTCCTTTCGGACTGGCTATCCGTCTGAAGACGAAAAGCAGTGCTGAAATTTAAATTAGTACCCATCTCACTTTGAAAACTTCTCCAAAAACGGGAGATACATTTTGAATCTCATTCTGACGTGATCGAATTGGGTACTGAAACGACCCAGCTTCCGGACTGACGGCTAGCCCTACAAACCATCACAAGTTCTTTCTAGCGTGTTTTGTCCTCACTCACACAATTCTTGAGAAAACTTCCCAGGAGATCACCTATCATAGAATTTCTCTAGGTCAAGCACTCTTAACCTTGGGGTTCTTTCACAATGAGCCCTAGAAAAGAAGATGCATCTTGATGGCATAAGTAGCCATATCAATTTCTTTAAGCTCTCCTCGAATATGCCTTCCCATTCTAACATATTCTTGGAATCCCTCTCGTTCGGGTGAGTTTCGGTTCATTCCTGTCCCTTCTAATTTGAAGTTTTATAGGAGCCGCTCCTTGTCCGTGCCTCTGCACCGGCGATTACTCCATACTTCTATCCCGGGCATCACAGGTACATCATGCAAATGTACGATTTCTCAAACATACAGCTGGGCTAACTTATCTGATCCATATGTTTCTGGAATTGGTATGAAATGAGCAGATTTTGTCAGTCTGTCCATTATCACCCATATAGCTGTATTTCCTCTCTTAGACTTTGGTAACCTAGTTACAAAGTCCATAGCGATACCATTCCATTTCCATTCCGGAATTTCCAACGGCTGGAGCTTTCCATAAGGCCGTTGATGTAAAGCATTAACTTGCTGACATGCTAAACATTATTCTTCAAACGAAGCTATATCTCGCTTCATTCATTTCCACCAAAATTTCTGCTTCAAATCTTGATGCATTTTGGTGCTCCCAGGATGAGCTGTATAAGGCGTTTCATGAAGCTTCTCTCATTATCTCAACTCTTAAATCTTCTTTATCTGGAACACAAATCCTTTCTTTAAATAGGAGAGTATTATCTCCAGCATCACGAAAATCTTCTGCTTTTTCTTTGCGAAACTTAAGTTGCAAATTCTCTAACTTTTCATCTTTTCTTTGAGCATCTAAAATTCTCATTTTCAAATCTGGAGTTATTTCCAAAGTTGCCGACTCAATCCAAAACACCTATGAATTGACTCGTAATCGCACGAGGTCACTCTAGTGTGATAAACTAACCCAAGTCGTATCTCAAGGAAGGCTAAGCAGGGCGATTAATAATGCTACGCACAAAAAACAATAAATCCTAAACACTTTAAACAATAGGTTGGGTCTGACACTCTCACTCTTCATTATCTAGACTAAAATTAAATAATAAATTACCAACACAATAAACATAGACAAGATCAAATAAACAAAATTATCAGAATATAAACCCTAACACTGAAAATTCTTGAACTAACAACCGTAGATAAATTAACAAGCGCAAATACTAAATATCAAAATGAACGACAATAATAAATCATATCAATAATGCAAAATCAAACTAAGCATAAATAATGAAAATACCAAATCGAATCAAACAAAGAAAAAACGAATATTGGCAAGAATTAAATGGAACTACTAAACAGAATTGAAATGCATTTGATCCTTACAAAATCTGAAAGCAAAGATAGCAGCAAAATGAAAATTCAAAATGATTCCCAGAAGAAGTAGTTGCCGTCTGTTGTCTGTGTCGAAAGTGATAACCTAAAAAAAAAAAAAATACAATTCTCTAATTTAAATAGCTAATGAGCGCCCACTCCACATAAGCGAGCGCGGAATAAAACTGCGCAAAATCTAACAAGTAATATATTAAAAGTGAACGACCGCTCATAAATGAGCGACCGCTGACTCAAAACACGGGAAAATGAGCGATGAGGGAATGAGAGGCCGCTCAAAGAAATGAGAGACCTCTTAAGCGGCGGCTGACTTGTTGTTCGCTATTTTCTCTTTGTTTCTTGCCCTTTTCTCACCACTTCTATCATTCTCTCCAATCTCCTGCAAAACTACTTTCACAATCATAAAAAACTCACAAATAAGACCAACAAATGCATCAACTATATCACAAAGATTACTCAAATAGGAACAGATAAACACAAAACAGTTGCAATTAATTGCTCTGTAGTTTGTGGTTATAAAACCACTTCTATTTTCAACTTTCCAAAACTTTTTAATAAGTTCTTTTTCTTGAGTAAGAAGAAATCCTAACTCGGTTCTGCTCTTCCTGCTTAAGGCATCGGCTACTACGTTCGCTTTTCCTGGGTGATAGGAAATTTTGCAACCGTAGTCCTTTACTCACTCGAGCTATTCTCTTTGCCTCGTATTTAACTCTTTTTGCTCGAAAAAAAATTTGAGGCTCTTATGATCCGAAAAGATCTCACACTTGACTCCTTAAAGATGATGTCTCTAAATTTTTAAATCATGCACAACTGCTGCTAGCTCTAAATCATAGGTTGGATAATTCTCTTCATGAGGTCTGAGCTGTCGTGATGCATACGCAATAACTGTGCTATCTTGCATCAGGACACAACCCAATCCATTCTTTGATGCAGCCGTATAAATAGTAAAATCCTTACCTGCTTCTGGCACTGCTAGAACTGGAGCAGTGGTTAGCTTTCTCTTAATCTCTTGGAAACTTTCTTAACATTCAGGTGACCACTTAAACTTCGATTCTTTCTTAAAAAGTTGGGTCATTGGCCTTGCTATCTTAGAGAATCCTTCAATGAATCTCCGATAGTAACCTGCTAGACCCAAGAAACTACGAATCTCATGGGGTGACTTTGGAGATTTCCATTCTTGAACTGCTTGCACTTTAGAATTGTATACTTTAATTCCTTCGGAAGAAACAACATGTCTGAGGAAATTTACTTCTTTTAGCCAAAATTCACACTTGCTGAATCTGGCTTATAACTTCTCAGATCTTAAATTTTTTTTAAGATAATTCGAAGATGCTTTTCATGCTATGTTTCATTTCTTGAATATATGAGAATGTCATCAATAAAGACTATGACAAATTTATTCAAGAATTCGTGAAAAACTCGATTTATGAGATCCATGAATACTGCCGGAGCATTTATCAATCCAAACGGCATTACTACAAACTTGTAGTAGCCATATCTCGTTTGAAAGGCAGTTTTTTTTTTAGAATGTCTTCTTGACTAATCTTCAACTGATGATAGCCAGATTTTAAATCAATCTTTGAAAATACACTGGCTTCTCTGAGCTGATCAAACATATCATCTATCCTTGGCAAATGATACTTGTTCTTCAATGCCAATTTGTTTAGCTTTCAATAGTCTATACACATTCTTAGACTACCATCTTTCTTCTTGACAACAAGATTGGTGCTCCCCATGGGGAAACACTAGGCCTGATAAAACCAAGATCAAGCAATTCTTGTAGCTGGATCTTTAGTTCCTGAAACTCTTTTGGGGTCATTCTATACGGCGCCTTTGATATTGGAGCTAAACCAGGTTCAAGGTCAATGGTAAACTCCAATTGCATGTCTGGGGGTAATCCTAGCAAACTTCAGGAAAAACATCCTTGAATTCTCGGACTACAGCTACGTCATCGATTTTCTTCTCTTGGTTTTCATCTTTGTTGAGGTAAACAAGATATACTTGCACATCTTTTCTTCTCAACAATTTTCTTGCTTGAATTGCCGAAATAATCAGCATTCCTCTCTTGCTTCTCTCTTTTCCGAAGAATAAAGTTGACTATTTTCACGGGATATGAAAAGAAATCTATCTTTGCTTACACCAAATGGTGGCAAAGTTCTCAGTTAACCAACTACTTAGTCGTTATTTGCGTCGGTGAAGTTTATGTTGCTCACTTCTCGAGTTTCAAATTGAAAAGTGTTGCAAAAGAAACTGTTTAGGGGAGAAAAAGACCAACAGGCGTCAGACATGGAAAAACGCAGAGGAGAGCGGTTGGCATCACCCAACTAGTGACCGCTGAAATTCCATCCGGCGCTGGCTTAACGTTCGCTAAAACAGGTCCAACCAGCATTGGAAACCAGCCGATGGTGGACATCAATTAGTAGCGCTTTCTTGCGCAATTTTAAATGCGCTCAGCAAGGGTTTTTTTTTTAAATCATATTCTCACATTCTCTCTCGACGGATAGCAGTAGACTCTTGAACGGCAGCAGCACACGAAATTTACTCTTTTTCACTTACCAATACATTCCCAAAATGATGTCTACGTGCCACATTCGAATTAGATTTAGGGTTTTGGCTGACATCTTAAGGGAACCAATCTCAAATTCTAGATTAGGGCAAACATGCGTGACTGGGGTAGTTTTACCTACCGGGATCGATACTCTTAAGTTCTGGCTATCTCTCTCTATTTAAGGCTAAGAGTATCTACGCATGCAAAAGAATGTGATGCACCAGTATCGAAAAGATTTATAACAGGTACATCATTTATCTGACCCATACCTGCCAGATTGCCCTGATCTTTGACACTCACTTTCTGCTCAAGAGCATAAACTCTCTAGTGTTGTTGCTGCTCTTGCTGAGGTGTTCGCTGCTTCGGCTTCAGCTGCTGCTGCTGCTGAGGCCTAGGACCTTCATGTTAACGTGCTGCGTCTGTGGGACTCCTTCAATGGATTTTAAATGCGGGGGCTGATACTGATGAGGTTTTCCTTCTCCAGTCCCTTATTGCCTATTTGGGCACTGATATGAATAATGTTGTGGTTGCCCACATGCATAACATCTATTACTTCCTGCTCCGCAAATTCTCTGATGCATTTTTCCGCACTTAGAGCATGCAGAAATTTCTTGCTTTCTCTGAGACGAGCAACCGTGACCAACCACATGAGGTTTATATTTTTTTCTTGAGTCAATTGCTGCTGACTCTGCCTATGCCATAGCTTCTTGCTAGGTTAATTCTCAGCATTCCATTTCCTCTTTCCTTTTTGAATTTAACTTGGATGAGAGGATTGCGGTTTAAGAGCCGCATGAAATTGAATCGGGGGAGGTGTTGGAATCTAAATTGATTTTTCTGGCTGCATAGCCAATTCCATATCCAAGGCTCTGTTCAAAGCTTCAGCATAGGTCAAAGCACTCTGACTTGCTAAGACCACTCTTATATCTTATCTAAGTCCGGTACGAAAAAGCTCAGACATCTTCTCATCTGAATCAACTTTATCGGGGGTGTAATGAGCTAAGTCACATAATTCAAGGTCGAACTCTGCCTCTATCTTCTTTACTTGCTTTACTTCTGCTTGCAAAAGCTTTTCGAAACATCTTTCAAAAAGGGCTTCATTGGACACCCAAGTGAGATTTTCAAGCTGCTCGGGAGTAAAATTCTTCTGACGAGCTTCCCACCAGTAGTCTGAAGATCCTTTCAGCTGATATGACATACATGCGAGACACTCACTATCATCACATCGAAGAAACCTAAAGATTCACTCTAATGCACGAATTCATTCTTCCGCTTCTGGCGGATTTCCTCTTCCGTCGAAGGTCGGGGGTTTTTATCGAAGAAATAATCCTTCGATTCTTCTCTCAGGCTGAGGAGGTATGATAGGATCTCGCTGCTCTTCTTCTACTTCTTCCTCTACCCTATTTCTTCTTTGGCATTCTAGTTTTAAGAAACTATAAAACTATCACGAAATAACTTTATTCTTATCGAGCTTTGCATTTAAGCACATTTTTATCTTATTCTTTATTGCATAAGCAAATACTTCACAAGCGAATTCTTAAATCGTAGATCTTAACATTCAAGAATTCACATCACATCATAATATAATCACTTACATAACTTCACTTAGTAGTCATGTAATAGCAACATAACTTAACTTGATAACTTTTCTTAATCATTATTAAAGCACTCAGCTTTATATCTTTTCTTAATTAGGCAATCATTAATAAAGCACTCGGCTTTATAAACTTGTCTTAAATAGCAGCAGAATAACTTGTCTTATAAATTGACAGAATAAATTATCTGTCTTTAATAACTTGACTTTATCTTCTAAAGAAATCTTATTTTCTTTCATTCTTAATTTATTTTCACAACATTCTTTATACTTTCATCTCATTATTTAACTTTCCTTAATAACTCAACTTTTAACTTCTAGAGAAATCTTTTCTTCTTTCATTTTCATAAAATCCTTTACTTCATTTCTTCATCCTCTTACTTATCTTTCCTCATACTTCTCTTTTCTCATGGAGCATCGTAACTTCACATCTTACACTTTAAGGAGGCATCAACTTAATTACCTTTTTCTTCATATAACTTCTTTTCTTATTTATGCTTTCCTTTTCTTCATACTTCATCATCTCTTTTCATATTACTTAAATACTTTAAGAAAACATCAACTTAACTTAAATAACTGCTTTGGTCATTTTTTTTATATACTTGGAAAAATTGCCTTTTAAATGTCTTTTCAAAAGAAGGGATTTATATACAGCAAAAGCTATCCCTAGGTCATCTGTGATGTTAGAACATTACACCAAATATCATTAGCGGTACGGACTATTACTCCGTTACCAATCTAACTACATCATATTATGCATCAAATATTCACACATCATCATCACTTTCATAACTTTAACTCAATAATCACGCAATAATTTCATGCACTTTTCTCAGCTTGGCAATCAATATTAAAGCACTTAGCTTCATAGACTTTTCTTAATTATTCAAATAGCAACAAGCTAACTTGGCTTATAACCTTAACAATTAAACAATTGTCAGGAATAATTTAACTTTCTTTACTTAACTTTAAACATTTAACACATCAATCATAACTTATTTTCATAAAATTCTCCTTCTTTACTTTCTCACTTCATTTCATTAATTAACTTCATTATGGAGGCAGAAGATCCATATTATTGAGTTTCTAGCTATGTGGGTTGATCAGGTCCACATAACAGTCCGTCAGTCACATGGAACTTTTGTCTCGCTCTACAATCTTGTCATACAGGATTACAAACTCTTCCAGAAAATTCAAGGTTCTTTTAGAGATTTGCGTGAAATTGCTACTCCCGTATTATTTCCTAATTCCAAAGACTTCCACGAATCGAGTCTTCACTTAAAATAACGCCTTTCTCATCAAAAAGAGTAAATGGAATGTCTATGCTTTACTCTTCATAAGGCATCAAAACTTTACAATATATCTTCAAACTTTAAACTTTTAATCTTTAGAAAACTTTTAATACATACCTGACTTTGTCGGATGAGATGAGGTGCTGGACTTTTGTCGTTTAAGACTTAACTAGTCTAGGGATTCAAGTCTAGACTAGACTCAAGAGAAAATTTTTAGACTTAGAGCAGACAAGCTGCTGTGATACCACTCTGTCGCAGCCCGACTTAGAATGAAGATAACCAAGCCGGTGGGTCCCACGACGTACACAATTTATGATTAACCAAGGAACAAGATAACGACCCAGTTATCCAACAAAAACCCATCATGCAATAAATCATACTTTTAAGTCAAACCAAAATAGTTGAGAATGGTCAAAAGACAACACCATCTCGTATCAGAGTTTAACAACGGAAACAAGGTTTATCAAGTCATAGCTTCAACATCACACTAAGACAACAATTACTGAATAAATTCAGAGTGTTGCAGAGGAAACCAACATGACATATCTTTGATTATATGTATGAAGACATATAACCCTGCTCAATATCAACAAAGTTTCAAGAGGTCAACAACAAAAGTTCGCCCAGCACACTCCATCTTCATCCAAGCTAGCCTGCACATTTTAGAAATAACATGTAGGGCCGAGTACTTTTGTACTCAGTGGACACATGCCAAAATAATTGAAAATTTGTTACTTAGAGCTATAGATTGACTCTTGCCATAAAGCATAGCACAAGTAACTTTTATAAACAAACCTGTGCATGCTCAAACCTTTTCCTTTCATTATAAATGACTGCGCAGTCAAAATACTTATCATGTATGTACCACATCTACTATAACTTTTGAGTGTTGAGAAGTAGGCCTTCTTGTCAAACAGTTGTAATCGTCCCACCATAAAGGAAGGCTCCCGATTACCACATAGTGTACACAAATCCTACATTACGTAGGACCAAATTCGTCTTTCTTTGGTAGATGGTATCAAAAACTTCAAAAATTGGCAAGTCAATCACTTTGAAAATCATCACACACATATATATAATCATAATATCACATTCTTTATTTCTTTAGTTCAGAAAGCCCACCTGGACTAAAGCTACTTTATCTACACTTTAACTTCTCAGCTTTTCCCTCACTTTTCGGTCCCGCTCGTTCCTTCATTTAATAATTTGGTTTAAACATAAGAGCGAGAAGAATTAAACAAAGAAATGAGGGATGCTATTGCCATACTACGAATTCTCTACTTTGACTCGGTTTTTCTAGGATTTTTCTCTCGGCAATTAAAACTAAGCTTTTCCAATTACTTTCTTTCTTTCTTTCTTGACTTCTTAATCGATAAATAATCGATTATAACTTCAGGATATATTTTAGAATTGAACATAAATCCATATACTTCTCATTTAACTTCATAAATAAACATATAATCATATAATTCATCATTAAACTTCATGAATATATATATAAACATGTAATTCAGCATTTAACTTCATAAATGCATATAAGCATATAATTAATAATTAAACTCATATTAATCACTTCATCCATCATTTAAACTTATTCTTAAACATATTATCATTCCAAAGAAATTAAACACTTAAACTCTTCATCTAATTAATAAGCATATTAAAATGCTTAACTTCTTTATTAATATATAATCATAACATTATATTAATAAAATATGTCCTTGACATATTTATTTATTAATGACGTATCATTAATACTTAATTCGTCATTAACACGTCATTAGCAACTAATGACCGTTAACATATATAATTAATAGCTAAAATCATCATTAACATTTAAGATGATTACTATCTTCATTATCCTTTATTTAACATATATTTAATCTCTATTATTCATATCTTTAACTTAAAAATATTTTCGACTCGTCAAACGAGCTCCGAAAAATTTCAAATTAATTCCTTATACTTTTTATGCTAAATTTAGCATATTTACATAGTCACATCATTAAACTGGATCTTCTATATGTATAAACCTCCGACTTCGAAAAATAGCCGGAAAATAGAAAAATCTCAAAACTTCGTATTAAAATTCCGAAAAATTCTACGATACTTAATTTTTATCGTAGAATTCATTTCCATCATTATTTTCTTAATAGAAATGTAATCTAAATCACTTATTTAGCATCATACTTAAAGATCAAATCCATCCTCCAACATATACTAAATTTTCGACATTTTTAAAGAAGAAGGGGATGGCTTTATCTTGCTTAATCTTAAGCTTCAAAGATCAAATAACAATAGATCTCACCTTTTTAGATGATTTTAGGACTATCTTCTTTAATCACTTAAGCTTGATCTTCCTTCTTCAATGGAGATTTGAGTGTGTGTGTGTGTGTAAGAGTGTGTTCTGCAATGTGTGTGTGTAAGTGTGTGTTATGCGTGAGTGTGTATTGAGAGAGTGAGGGATGAAGATGTTAGATATAGAAGCTAACACACTTAATTAAGGATGACTAAATACATTGAATTTTGATTAAAAAATTGGATGCTAATCTTTGACTAATCCATAGTCAAGATTATGGGTGGACAAAGATTTAAATAAGATCTTATCATATCTAAATAAATAATAAAAAATTAAACCTTAGTGTAGGAATATCTTAATTAAGATATCATGATTTAATTTTAATGCTAACAATATCCTAGCAAATATTCTCTTTAGATATTGCTAGATTAAAAATAATTAGGAAATAATAATTAAGCTTATAAGACAAGCTTTATTTCCTATGAATATTATGCTTAATAAATTAGCTTAATTAATTAATTAATCATCTAATTAATTAATTAAACATCTAGCATATAAATCTTACTTTAATTGATTAATTATTTCTCTAATTAATTAATTAATCAAACATCAAATAAAATAATCATCATGTCTTTAATTAAAAAGCTCTCGAACTTATAAAATTTATTAGGGTTTCTCAAACCCTACTATAAACTTTCTCTAAAAATTTTCCAGAAATAAAATCCGGAAATAAATATAAAATTGGCGGAGCAATTTATGATTTCCGAAGAACTCAAATCTTTTAAATAAACACTTATTTCTCAAATAATGCACATATAATAGCACATAATCATAAACACTTTCAATATTTCATTTCGGATTAACCGAAACGAAAATAAAACTTAAATCATCAAAATTCGGCAAATTAGGGCTACCGAATTAATTTAAATGCTGGAACTTAATTTCCTTCTAATTTTCGCATTTTAAAATTATTCTAAATAATTATCTTAGTAATTAATTACTTAGATTAATTATGAAAAAGCGGGGTATTACACTTGATTAGTCATAAAAAAAGAAAAAAGAAACATGAACAAACCTTCGAAGGCGATGAGCGGCGAGAGGAGTAGAGCTAACGAAAAAACGATGACTAGCTTTTAATTGAATTCGGTCTGGATATTTTAGCCTAATAAATTTTGATTTATATATGATGGTCCCTGAGCTAGGTATTTGGTGTAGGGGGGGGTGAATACACCAAATAGATTTCTGAAAACTTTTTCAAGTTAAATAACAGAGTTGGTGAGCTCAGTTATTGATCCAGCTGAGGAGGGTCAGCTGGGTAAATAACTCAGCTGGTGGTGCGGAATGTGGAGGTTTCAAAACTTAGCTCGGTTACTTAGAAAAACTCAGCTTGAAAAGATTAACTTTATGTTTTCAGCTTAGTCAAGTTGTGCAACTTTCTGAGAGACACAGCTGTCTTTGGAGAGCAGCTGCGTATGCAGTTTTGATCAAATATGCAATGTAATGAAAGAGTTAGTACAAAACTGAATTTAAAAGGAAAGTAAAGAGCACACGAGTTTTTATGTGGTTCGGAGTAACACCTCCTACGTCCACGACCAGGTTCACTGGTAATTCACTACCACTTAGTTTCCAAGTACCAAGCAACTTCACAACTCTAACCCGAGCTGTGTTCCAACAGTTTGCGGGCACTGTCAATCCTAACCTTTCAGTTTACGGGTACTGAAAAAACCTTACACACTTGAATTTCCCGCTTCAAGCAAGCGTAACATTGACCTAACCTTTCTGGGTAAAGAGGGGTTTGGTTTGGGTTCCAACTGTGAACGAGTTCTTACAATTAAGAACTTTAGAGTATGATGAACTCATTCGAAATCTAGGCTTAAGATATACAAAGATTTTTGCCTAGGGATCAGACGAAAAACTAAGCAGTTTCTGAACTAGAAACACTTTAAGATAAAGTGTTCTTTTAACTATGTAGAACTGCTTGAGAGAGCTTTTGAAAGATTGAAGATTTCAGAGAATGAAAGCTTGTAGAGAGTTTTTCGTATTTGATCCTGAGGTTGAAGACGGGTTTATATAGGTAGAGATTCAAGACTAGCCGTTGGAGGAGCCGTTTGAATCTTACCTACTCTTCTTAAATTCGAGATCTGCCGTTGGGCGAATCTGCACCTGTCTTCATTCGTGTCACGTCCTAGGTCCTGAAGTCTAGGATGCTGATTCGGCAATCCCTCATTGGTCGAGGCATGTTGACTTCCTCTGACGCCGGGATCTTCTGCCTTTGGAGCTGGTTTTTGAATTTAGAGCTGGATTGGGCAAACTGACTTGAAGTGATGTCTTCAGAGTTAGTTCCCTTTGTTCTGTACAGCTGGACCGGCTGTGTTTTGAACTCAGCTCGAATTCTCTTCAGCTTGATCATGCTCTGCTGGAGGACTCAGCTGAAGGTTGACGCCTGCTGTCTTCCGCTAGCTGACTCCTGCTGTAGACACAGCTGGGTCGACTGACACAGCTGGATCGACTGCTGTCTTCCGCTTCCTTAACCTGTAAACCTAGAAAATCTAAAGCTCAAACAGGCGAGCTGGAAAACACTACTTAGGTTGAAGTGATCATCTATTCGGTTGGAGAATCAGTTGGGTTATGGTATCAAATCAAAACCTTATAATTTTCCCAACAATTTCCCCCTTTTTGATGATGCCAAAACCTAACTGAGACAACTTATGACGCAGAAAAACTTGTGTTTTATTAATGTAAGAAAATACATTATAACACAGGAAAAAGAAAGAGAAAAAAAATCTTCAGTCTTCAATCTTCAATCTTCAATCCCAGTTGGCTAGGTCTTCTCTTCTGCATCCGTTGCTTCTTTCTTTTGACTCGTCTCTTCTCCAGTTGATTAATTTTCAGCTGGTTCCTCTAGCTCAACAGTTTGCCTCCTTTGTCTCATTCTCTTCCCCCTTACTTCCTCCTTTTTGGCATGATCAAACAGGGTGGGAGAGATACACCATCGGCTGTTGTGATGTTTTAGTTTGGCGAAAATGTGGTCTTCAGCTCTGAGCAGCGAGGTTTGGAGTCTAGGTGGCTCAGCTGTTGTATTAGCTGGCTCTTCTTCTGTAGCATTAGCCTCAGCTGTGATTGCAGACACATCGTCCTTGGCCTGATTCCGCTGGGGCGGTCCAGCTGAGTGCTTGGAGGGATGAGTTGGCACTGGAGATAATATATTCTGAGTCGGGCACAACTTCATTCATTGCAATTTTGCTTCTTCAGACTTCTTAGATTGAATGAGAAAGTCTGATTCAGCACTTGAGGGACTTGAGTATTCCCATTCCACTTCGAAGTGGTGGGTATTGGGTTCAGCTCATATCATCATCATCCAGCTGCAGGTGATTATTTGCTGGGTGATGTCTTTCATTTGATCTTGGTGCAGGGGCTTGAGCATCTTTCATCGGAAGATCTCGAAGCTGGTGTCCCTGTTGAGCTGAAGGAAATTGAGGAGAAGGCGGTTGAAGTATTCCATCTGTCTTGGGGTTTAAGCTTGGTTGATCAGCTGGAATTCGTCGTTGTGGCGTTGATGATGACAATGTTCACGCTAGACCATGAACTTCTTCTCCATCGTGAGAAACCACCGCTTGTGGGCCTTCTGCTCTTTGGAGAGTCGTTACGAATTCTCTCATAATGTCAGCTGACTTCTCGGCTGACTGACTGAGCACCTTTGACTTGAGTCTTCTGTTTGAAGACGATTCTTCAGCATGTTTTGTCTCCTCAAGTTGTTTCCGATTCCCAGCTGGGACGGAAATAGATGCATGCTGCTTTGTCTCCTGCATCTTTTTCTGTGCCTCCTGTGGTAGAGCAAGAGCTTTGACACGACTGCTCTTGAAGACTCCGGCTTTATCAACATCTGGTCCAGGTGTGTTGAATTTGATTTTTGCATCCCAGGGAGTTGTATGTCCCGTTCTCTCTTTTATTTTGAGAGAAATAGTGGGACGGAGGAGGTCTTTTTCCTTTGACATTCCCAGGAAGTTTTCTGCACCTTCCTGGTGAGTGACGTTCTTGAGCTTTACAGTCTCTCACTGAGTTGGACTGGATCTGTCGATGGGCTTCACCTTCTCCTGTAACTCCATCTTCTTGAGGTTCCTGAGAGTTAAGCAACTCTTATCTTGAAGCTTTGATAGATTCTTCAAGTTTGATCGGCTTCGGGAGATATCTTTCTAGATTCCATGTTCTTCTTCTGCAACTTTTGTTAGTAGAAACAAATAATACCAATTGATAGAAATGAGAAAGAATGCCAAAAAACTTTTTAGGGTTGTTGCAATTTTTTTTACGTATATCTTCTAGCATATTTATATAGCTTTCTTGATGCAAGATTTGTCGATTGATACGAAGATCTACAACTGGAAGAGATTCTCGCGTTGTGTCAATTTCTTGTTTAGAAATTGCGAGTTAATGCCTGAGAGATGACGGTTGGGGCACTTTGACTTTTGCCTCGAAACTCCCATGATTCAGTTCTTTTAAGACTTTTAAATAAAACATGACAAGATATGATTTGACTGAAAACAGATTGAGTAGGAGTAGTTAATGTTGTTGCAAACCTCTCAGCTGATCATTGTAGTCAGCTGATACCTCGGTTGAGTGGGTGTGCTGGGTGATTGTGGTTCCAGCTGGTTCCCCCTCAGTTGAATAGTCCTTCAATTTCAGCATCTGGTTTAGCTGGATTCTTTATCAGCTGATACCGGTTACGTTGATTCTGAATTCTAGCTGTCTGCTTCCATTCAGTTGGGTCTGCTTCCACTCAGTTGGGTCTGCTTTCATTCAGCTGGGTCTGCTTCCATTCAGCTGGGTCTGCTTCCACTCAGTTGGGTCTGCTTTCATTCAGCTGGGTCTGCTTCCATTCAGCTGGGTCTGCTTCCACTCAGTTGTGTCTGCTTCCATTCAGCTGGGTCTGCTTCCATTCAGCTGGGTGAAGCATCGTCTGGGTTGAGTAATCCAAGTAATCCGCACAACATTTTGAATCTTGCTTCTATCAGCGGCTTTGTGAGTATATCGACCCATTTTGTATGTCCGTGTGAATTTTCTCAACAATCACATCCTTCTTTTCCACGTGATCTCTGATGAAATGATGGCGTACGTCTACATGCTTGCATCTTGTGTGAAAGTCTTGGATTCTCTCGAAATAGCAATCGCACTTGAGCTATCACGTAAAATTGGAACTTGTCCGGTTTTCACTTCATAGTCATCCAGTCGATGTTTCGGCCGGAAGAATTTGTGAGCGGCAGCCTTCCGCCGGCCATATATTCTGCTTCTGTTGTGGAGGTTGCGACGCACGTTTGCTTCTTTGAAAACCATGAAATCAACTTACTTCCTAAGAACTGACAAGTTCCTGAAGTTGATTTTCTGTCCAACCGATCTCCAGCGAAGTCTGAGTCTGAATATCCAGTCAGCTGTAGATTGTCTTCACCTGGGTACCACAGCCCAACATTCTGAGTTCCTTTGAGATATTTGATAATGTTCTTGGCTGCTTGCATGTGTGCTTCCTTTGGATCAACTTGAAATCTGGCACATACTCCGACTGCGAATGAGATGTCTGGACGACTTGCTGTTAGATACAGCAGGGAACCGATTATCCCTCTGTATTTGCTGGAATCAACTGACTTCCCTTCAGTTCCTGGTTCAATTTTCCAGTTGGTGTTTATCGGAATCTTTACAGTTCTGCTGGATTGAACTCCATACTTGGCGATCAAGTCTTTCACGTATTTGAATTGATTTATGAAAATTCCTTCTGCTGATTGCTTGACTTGAAGTCCTAGGAAGAAACTCATTTCTCCCATCATGGACATTTGGAACTGCTCTGACATCATCTCTCCAAATCTTTGGCATAAGAAGTTTGATCTTGATCCAAAGATGATGTCGTCTACATAAATTTGAACAAGCAGGATGTCGTCTCCTGACTTGATGGTGAAGAGGGTTCTGTCTACAGAGCCCTTCGTGAATCCTTTAGATACAAGGAAATTTGACAGAGTGTCATAACAAGCTCGAGGTGCTTGCTTCAATCCATAAAGCGTCTTCTTTAGCTTGTAGACTTTATTTCCTTCTACTTCAAATCCTGGAGGTTGTTCAACGTAGACATCTTCTTTGATTTCTCCATTTAAGAATGCACACTTCACATCCATTTGATAGACCTTGAATTTGTGATGTGCTGCATAGGCGAGAAAGAGTCTGATTGCTTCCAATCGCGCTACTGGAGCAAATGATTCTTCGAAGTCAATTCCTTCCTGCTGAGTGTAGCCCTTGGCAACCAGTCGAGCTTTGTTTCTGATGATGACTCCCAGGGTATCCAATTTGTTCTTGAATATCCATTTGAGTCCTATGACTTTGACTTCTTCAGGTCTGTCGACCAATTCCCAGACACAATTTCTGAGGAATTCGTTCAGCTCTTCTTGCATGGCATTAGTCCAAGGCACGCTCTTCAAAGCTTCAAGAATTGATTGAGGCTCTGGCACTTGATCTACGTAACACGCCATTAGAGCTGTATCTTCATCATAGACCATCAGTTCTAGCTCTACTGAGAGTTGAGCTGTGTCAGCTGCTTCTTGATGATCCGATGAAGCTTGAGCAGCTGAGCTTCTGGTTTTGACTTGGTCAGATGGTTCTCCAATGATTGCTGATGATGGATGATCTTCAATCCATCTTCTCCTTTTACGAATTTCTTCTTCCAATTGATTGATGCTTGAAGTGGCTAAATTTCGTCTGTCTTGGAGTTGCTCAGGAGTTAAGTCTTGAGAGATTGATTCTCCTTGATTTGGATTTTGAGGTGACTTCTGTAGAGGCTCTGCTGGAGATGGAGCTGGGGATTCAGCTGTGTCTGGATTTCTAGCTGATGGCGTTCCCGCTTGATTTGACGTTGAATGTTCTTCTCGATTTCCAGCTGGTGGAGCTTCCCGGTTGATTTAAAGTTCCTCCTCTGGCTCATCATCCCAAATTAGTGGTTCGGCCAGATTCTTGATTCGATTTTCTTGAGCTCTTGTCTGAATCTGTCTTGAAGATTCTCCTTCGTTTCTTCGTTTGATAGAGTTTCTCCTTGTGTAGAGTGTTCGTGTAATGGTGAGAGGTTAGATAGATTTTGAGTTCGAGACATTACCTCATCTTCATCGATGCCGTTGGTTTGTCCCATGAAGCATGTATCCCAATCAGGTTCATCATGGGACATCAGTGCTTCTTCTTCTGAGTCTGAAAATGGCATGTTGTCATCCATTTTGTTGCACTCTGATTTCTCATCGGCGATGTAAGCTCTCCTTCTGTCAGCTGCCTTAGCTTTCAGTTGGTCTTTGTCTTTCTTGGACAGCTTTGGACAATCTAGCCGGTAGTGTCCTGGTTCCTTGCAGTTGAAGCAACCTTCTTCTGTTCGTTTGTCAGCTGACTTCTCATCAGTTGCTGCGTACTTGTCTCTGTAAGTTCTTGCGAACTTCTTGTATTTGCCCTTGCTGGTGTTGAGTCTGTTGTAGTTTTTGACCAGCATAGCTATTTCTTCAAGTAGCTCTTCCTTGCTCATGTCCTTCTTATCCTTCTTCGATGACTCGGATCGTATGTATGCGGATTTTTCAGAGTTGGCTCTGAACGCAATCTCCTTTGTTGCAGGTGTCAGCTCTCCATCATTCTGATTGCTTGAAGATTCTTTCATGGTAATCTTCAAGTTGTATTCGTTGGCTTTGAGCAGGGAGTATAATCTTTCTGTTGAAAGATCACCTACGTCACTTTGACTTTGGTGTACCACCTTATAGGTGTTCCATTCAGCTGTGAGCGCTGAAAAAACTTTTAGATTCTTTTCTCGCTGGGTGTATTTCCCAGTTCTGATGGTTTCTATTTCCACCACTATATTGGAGAATTTGAGTTCCATCCCTTCGATGGACTCGTTGACCAGCTGCTTGAAGTTATCAAACTTCTGGCATGCAATCGTGAATTTATTTTCCTTAATCTCCTCCGACCCTTCGCATAGCTTCGCTAGGGTTTCCCACATCCCTTTGCTATTTCGCAGTTGATGATTTTGTTGAGGTAGGCGTTGGAGACCGTTGAGGATATGGTGTTCCTCGCGAAGCTGTCTAGTCCAGCCTGCTTCCTTTCTTCTGAGGTGTGCTCACCCTTTGGCTTGGAAATGAGCTGATATCTTGGTTGTTCGCCAACTTGAGTTGGGACAACCTCGTTCCCTGGTTTGTAGATGATGATGGGTCCATCTGTTATGACGTCCCACATCATATCGTGATGCGCACAGAGAAAGCTCTTCAGTCTGAACTTCATATTGCATAATCGTCTACCGAGAAGGTGAGAAGATTCCTGTTAAGATAAGAATCCATAGAAATATGCATGATGTAATATTATGAGTTTTTAACAAAGAGGATCTGTTCAGATGACCACTGACAGATTGTCAAGAGAGATCTCTTGATACAGAAACGGTGGTCTGTTGAACCACTGCTCTGATACCAATTGATGGTCCCTGAGCTAGGTATTTGGTGAAGAGGGGGGGTGAATACACCAAATAGATTTCTGAAAACTTTTTCAAGTTAAATAACAGAGTTGGTGTGATCCAGCTGAGGAGGGCCAGCTGGGTAAATAACTCAGCTGGCGGTGCGGAATGTGGTGGTTTCAAAACTTAGCTCGGTTACTTAGAAAAACTCAGCTTGAAAAGATTAACTTTATGTTTTCAGCTTAGTCAAGTTGTGCAACTTTCTGAGAGACACAGCTGTCTTTGGAGAGCAGCTGCGTATGCAGTTTTGATCAAATATGCAATGTAATGAAAGAGTTAGTACAAAACTGAATTTAAAAGGAAAGTAAAGAGCACACGAGTTTTTACGTGGTTCGGAGTAATACCTTCTACGTCCACGATCAGGTTCACTGGTAATTCGCTACCACTTGGTTTCCAAGTACCAAGCAACTTCACAACTCTAACCCGAGCTGTGTTCCAACAGTTTGCGGGCACTGTCAAGCCTAACCTTTCAGTTTACGGGTACTGAAAAAACCTTACACACTTGAATTTCCCGCTTCAAGCAAGCGTAACCTTGACCTAACCTTTCTGGGTAAAGAGGGGTTTGGTTTGGGGTTCCAACTGTGAACGAGTTCTTACAATTAAGAACTTTAGAGTATGATGAACTCGTTCGAAATCTAGGCTTAAGATATACAAAGATTTTGGCCTAGGGATCAGACGAAAAACTAAGCAGTTTCTGAACTAGAAACACTCTAAGATAAAGTGTTCTTTTAACTATGTAGAACTGCTTGAGAGAGCTTTTGAAAGATTGATGATTTCAGAGAATGAAAGCTTGTAGAGAGTTTTTCGTATTTGATCCTGAGGTTGAAGACGGGTTTATATAGGTAGAGATTCAAGACTAGCCGTTGGAGGAGCCGTTTGAATCTTACCTACTCTTCTTAAATTCAAGATCTGCCGTTGGGCGAATCTGCACCTGTCTTCATTCGTGTCACATCCTAGGTCCTGAAGTCTAGGATGCTGATTCGGCAATCTCTCATTGGTCGAGGTATGTTGACTTCCTCTGACGCCGGGATCTTCTGCCTTTGGAGCTGGCTTTTGAATTCAGAGCTGGATTGGGCAAACTGACTTGAAGTGATGTCTTCAGAGTTAGTTCCCTTTGTTCTGTACAGCTGGACCGGCTGTGTTTTGAACTCAGCTCGAATTCTCTTCAGCTTGATCATGCTCTGCTGGAGGACTCAGCTGAAGGTTGACGCCTGCTGTCTTCCGCTAGCTGACTCCTGCTGTAGACACACAGGTCGGATCGACATAACTGGATCGACTGCTGTCTTCCGCTTCCTTAACCTGTAAACCTAGAAAATCTAAAGCTCAAACAGGCGAGCTGGAAAACACTACTTAGGTTGAAGCGATCATCTATTCGGTTGGAGAATCAGTTGGGTTATGGTATCAAATCAAAACCTTATAATTTTCCCACCAAATATATATATTGAAAAGGATTTTGAACCATATATAGGAAACTCTTTCCTTACAAGAAAACGATTCCAATTTGGCCCGCCCAAGAGCTCCCTTGATTTTTTTTATTTTTTATTTTTTATTTTTTTCACTCAATAACTTTATTTTTTTGTTAATTTATATTATTACTTTTATATTCTATCTCTAAACTTATCAACCTTGAGAACAATAAATTTAACAATGTTGTTATGGAAAATCTTCTGGTGGGAAAATTCTAAGTATTTTGATTTGATACCAAAATTCATCTGACGCCAACCTAGTAGATGATTGTTTAAATCTAAATTGTTTTTCAGCTCGTCTGTTTGAGCTCATAGAGTTTATAGGTTTATAGGTGAAGACAACAGAAAATCCAACTGAGAGGTCAGCTGAGCGAAGACAGCTGTGAGTTGATCACTAAAATCTTAGCAATATATACCGCAACTGAACGGTGTAATTGTAGATAGTTATAGTAAATCGAGTATCGTATCAACAGGGACTGTAAATCGAAAATACAATGGAAAATAAAATTTAGAAACCTCTTTACTATTCAAGCTCTTGATAATTTTGATTTGGAATTTTTTTCCTTAATTAAAAGAAAACAATTAATAGGTGAAGGAATAAATTTATAAAATTCAGGAATAAAAGATTGATCCTAGAGTATGCATTGACTCAAAATTAACAACAAAATTAACTTATTAACCTAATTACCAATTTTAATTCAATTTAGGTGAATGAATCAAAAATATATTCACAAGTTCTCTCTCGACAAGTCATGCAAAAGTTTATTAGCAAAATATCTATCTCCGCTAGGTCTCAAGATAATTTACTAACTCAAAAAAGCACAAAAGATCTATAACCTCCTATGAACGAATTAATCTCCACTAGGTCTCTATCATGCATTCTTGAGTTTCATTGATCAACTAAACCTGCTAAGAATTTAATCGAATAACTAGCATGCATAAATAGTGGCCAACTATCTAAACATGAATAAAGCACCAAGAATCACAAACCATAAATTGAAAGGAAAATTGGAATCAATAAATCAAAAACATCATCTCAATTGAGTCTTACAAACCCTAGGATCAACAAAGAAAATTAGCTACTCATAACTAGGGTTTCAACAAATAAAAAAAGAAAAATATAATTAAAGATACTAATTAGAAAAACCGAGGTTCGGATCCTTGATCTCGTCTTGAATATCTTCAATCTTCTCCAAGAAAAAGTAAATAAATAGCTAAAAACTTGAAAAGAAATATAAAGAGCAAAAATAATTCAGAGTATGTAAAAAGATGTAAAAGTCTCCTTCAACTAATCTATGAAAGCCTATTTATAGATGGAAGCCAAAACCTAGACCAAAAAGATAACAAAATTGGACTTTGGGCCAAGTATCGGACAAAATCGGCGACCCGGCCCGTGGATCGCCGGTTCTGTCGCTGTTTTTGCAATTTTCAGAGCTTTCCAGAGATTTCCGATCGTCATTGTCCCGATCATCATTTTGTAAGCAAAATATGCAAAATCGGCGACCCAAGGGTCCGGCCTTCCGGGTCACCGTTTTTGTAATTTGTTGCGCAGCAAACTTGTTTCGGCCCGTTCTCCTTCATTTTAACTCCAAATTTGGATCCGTTTTTGCCTACGAACTCCTAACGAGCTAAACTTCATTCCTACAATGCTTAATTTACAAAACATGTATTTTATTTTTCACGGCTCGTCCCATCTTTTGCTTGTTTTGCTCGATTTTTTTATCCAATCCTCTTTCCTTTTGATCTTGAATCGTCCCTTTGAATATTAGCTACTACAAAACACTCAAATCTACATAAAACACATAAAACTATACCCAAACATGACATCATAGATTAATTAAGAAAACAAACTAAAAGATGTCACATAAATGCATAATCTTATCAAAACATACATAAAAGAACAAGTGAAAATCATGCAAAATGAGTGTTTATCATCAGTAGAGATGAGAAGTCAGCCAAGCAGAGCTGATCCAGCAGAGTAAACCCAGCAGAGCTGACTCAAGCAGAATAGATCCAGCAGAGTAAACTCTGCAGAGCTAACTCAAGCATAGAGTATTTAGCGGAGCCAATCCAGCCAGTGGACACAACGGAGCTAAGCAAGTAGACGGACTCAAGCCTAAAGAATCCAACAGAGTAGATCCAGCTGAGCAAATCAAGCGGAGTTGATTAATCAGAAGTTCCAGCTGATCAAGACATCCAAAGCTTGAAGACTCAGCTCAACGTCGAAGCCAGCTCCAAGACAAGATCCCAGTGTCAGAGGAATTAATAAACCTCGATCAATGAGAAATCGACAACTTAGCATCCTAGAAAGTAAACCTAGAATCTGACATGCAGAAGAAGTACAGGTAAGAACACCAGGCTACAAGACGCAATGTCAGGAAGTAGGTGAGATTCAAACGGCTAGTTTTTGAATCTCCACATATAAATACCATTCTTCTTCACCATATTTAAAGAAGAAAACTCTCAGAAAGCACAACTAAACGCTCTAAAATTCTAAAGCTATTACAGTCTGTATTTTTCTCAAGAACACGAAAATCTCTAGAATTTTCACAAGTGTTCCTCTCTAGACTGCTGAGTTTTCTTCTTTATTCTAGGCATATAAAGCTTTCCAAATCCTAAGCCTAGCGTGAACAAACAATTCAGAACTTAGTTCTTCATTGTAAAAATGTTTGTTCACAAGTTGGAAACCACACCTTCTAAAACACTACAAAAAAACGCCAATTTACCAACTGAAATTACCGACGGATTTATTTTCGTCGGTAATTACTGACAGATTACCGATGGAAAAAAGCGGGTTGGCTCTGGAGAACTTACCGATGGATATGCCATCGTTAATATTGCCGACGGAAATATCCGTCAGTAAATTTTAATTTATCTAATTAAAAATAATAAAAACATTACCGACGGATATATCCGTCGGTAATTACCAACAGACGGTATGCCGTCGGTATTTACCGACGGATATATCCGTCGGTAATATTAATCAGGCGAAAAAATATTATTTAATTAGATATAATAATTAACGACGGATTTATCCGTCGTTAATTACCGAAGGATATCCTTCCGTCGGTAATTAACGACGGATAAATCCATCGGTAATATTAACTAGAAAAAAAATAATAAATCAAACATATTTAATTAACGACGGATTATCCGTCAGTAATTACCGACGGATAATCCGTCGGTAATCCATCGGTAAATCTGTTATATACAGAGCAGTGCGATTCTTCTCCCTCATTCACTCAGCCCTAATTTCTTCCCTTAAATCCCACCCGCAGCCTTCCTACCCGCCCCACTCCGCCTCTCTTTCTCACTTTCTCTCTCTCTCTCGGCAGTTGCTACCGCCGCCGCCTCCTCGCCTTCGTCGTCTGCAGCTGTCTTGGTAAGTCTTCCTCTCTCTCTCTCTGTTTTTTTGTCTCTCTTTGTTAGTCTCTCTCTATCACTTCATCTCTCTCTCTTAGTCAGTCTTCCTCTCTCACTTCATCTCTCTCGGTATTCCGTTGATAATTTGGCATATTAGTTGCATTTAGTTTCGTTTGATTGAAGCTGTTCTGATATGGAAGTTGCCTAGGTTCTTCATAAATGCATTGTTATGAGTTCTAAGCTTTTGAATTTTTGTATTTTGTCTTGTCCTCTTAAGCAATGTTGAATCACATCATATAAGCTTTTTTGGTGTCCTATAAATTATGGTATGTGGAATGGAAATGTCGTGCTTTGCCAATTGAATGATACCATCATCTCTTAAAATTGTATGATACTATCATGCACTACAACCCTTTTTTTGGAAAGCTAAATTGGAAAGCTAAGTACTGTGGAGGTGGGAGGGTAGAGTTCGATGTTAACTTCCTGAACTTCTCTGTATAGGTGAGGTGCAAAAAGCTTTGGCTGACGAGCTTTTAGGCTTGCGTCCATGTGGTTTTCGACCTCAACACTCCAGCAAACTTGGCAACGAGTTTAGGCTTTTCACCAGCTATGATCTCGGAGCAAGGCTCGGTGGATGACAACCTGACGCATAGGACCTTTATAATTTTCCTTGCTTGTACAATTTGAATACATTATGTATTGAATTACCAAATTTATATATTTGGGTTTTGATTTTATTTTGAGTTTTGTTTAAAGTTTCTGATTTATATCTTCATACATGAAAATGAAATTTAAGCAAAAATAAAACATAAAAATAAAAATAAAAAATAAAAAAATATATTTAAAATTCCGTCGGTATTCCGTTGGTAAATTTTGGTAACGATTTCTCCAACGAAATCGTTGCCGATGGAAATTCCGTCGGTATTCCGTCGGTAAAATCAACGACGGATCGACCCAAATCCGTCGGTAAAAATTTAGCGTCGAACGATTTGCCGACAAACATGATCCGTCGATAAATCCGTCGGTAACTGTTTTACCGACGGATTTTGTGGATTTACCAACGAAAATTTCCTTCGGTAAAACGTGTTTTTTTGTAGTGAAAGCCCTTTTTCCAAGTTAGGAAAAGATAAGTTTGTAGAAGTACGTCTTCACTGAGTATGCAATCAGTGTGTACGTCCTCTCAGAACGCGAAATCTGAGTGTCAACGTTTGTACGCATGAACTACAACCAGCTCAAAGGAACCGAGCTGTAAATTATTGGTTGTTGGTTGTAAAACCAACGAATCCAAAATTAAGGGATTCACCAGTTCAATCTGGTCGTGGACGTAGGAGTTCTCTTCGAACAACGTTAAATATTTGGTGTTCTTTACTGCTTTCCTTATCTGCATATTTCTGAACAACTAACCAATCATCAAGTACAACATACTTTCAAGTTTACCTCTTTGGCTGAGTGACCCAACCAGCTGTGTTTTTATAAAACTGTATAACTTGACTAAGCTGTAAACTGAAAGATAAGTTTTTCAAGTTGAGTTTTTCTAAAGAGTTAAGTTTTCAAGCCACCACCTTTCGCACAACAAGCTGAGTTATCAGTCCAGCTGACCATCTTCGAAAGAAGTCAGCTTGATTTATAACTGAGCTCACACTCAAAGTTTTAATTTGCAAAAGTTTTCATCTCAGTGTATTCACCCCCTCTATACCGAGAACTCGGGATCATCATCTTCTCCATACAAAGTAATCACAAATGGATCATTAATCGAATGAGGTTTCCGAATGGGATCATACATGATCGGGGTGCCGTCAACAAACCGACCCACCAGAAAGAGCTTGTTGATCCGACTCGTCCTCCGCTTACACGAGGTAGCTGCTTTGAATGGGCCAATCATCCATCTTCTCAGCACAACTCGAGCAACTCGGCATATACATATGAGTATAGTACAATAACTTGTATAATAAGGTGGACTCCCGTACGGCCGAACTATCTGTATGGTCCACCCCTTCAGAATTTATATGTTACTACTAATTAAAAATTATATATATGTAAGCATGATAATGTATTTGAGCCGATTTTAATTTTATTGTGGTAGAGATGCAAAGGGTATAAAAAAATACACAAAAAAAAATTTATTTGGAAGAAATTTTTTTTTTATCGGTTGATGATTTGTGCTTAAATAGCATGACATCTGGCATTGCTTATTTAAGGTAAATTTATTCTACCCTTTTTTTAATCTAGATAGAGTACCAAACATTGCATGACATACGTTTTTACATTTTATTCCATACTTACTTATTTTAAGTCTAGGCCATACGATTTAATTGAATCAATGGCTCTTAATAGTTCATAGTTAACTCATGAGAAAAAGTTTTCATATGAACCACTCCATATATATACACTACATCTTAATTGTGGAATAATCAATTGTAATTTGTAATTGAATGATTGAATTTCAATTGTAAAATTACACTACAATACATGAGATTGAAATTGGAATTAAAATATAAACTAAAACAATATATAGTAATATATTACTGTTACTATTCCAATATTCCAATAGTAGTTATTAGCTAGCATCCGCGCGCGCGAGACGGATTTTAATAAAGAAATTGGTTAGGATCAGATGGGATGGAGGAGAAATTAATTAAATTAATAGGCTGCCAAGTTTAGAAAAAGAACTGTGTTTATTTATTTTAGTACGTAATATATTATATATAGATATGGTATGAGAATACATAGAGTAAATATGGATGTCGGTTGGTTGAATATATATATACACACACATACACACACACGAATAGCATCCAACTTACCAACATAGATGGGAATACCACCATGCTAACTAACACGAACCCTAACCCTAAGTTGGGAGTAATTCTTGAGTTTTGTGGAGAGAAAGAATTAGTATACGCCAACGGCACCACCCTAAACAACTAACCCCTAATTTTTGAATTTTAATTCCTTATATAATTGAGTGTATAAATTGACCGTTGGAATCAAATCAAAATTATAAAATTTGAATCTCTCTCATCATGTCTCTTTCCGTGTGATCCAGAGGAAGAAAATACTCCTTTTGATCAGAATTTCATTTCAAGATTCTAATACTCGCGTTATCAGAATTTCAAGATTTACTCCTTTTGATTGCATTGCGAGAGGAAGAAAATACTCATTTTGATCAGAATTTCAAGATTCATGATTCTAATACTCCTTTTGATTGCGTTGCGATTGGTAAGAGATGAAGATAATTAGCGCAGAAAAGGAGATGAAGAAGAATATGGAGGAAAGCAGCAAAGAGCATGATTGTGATCGAATAAGTCAATTACCAGATGAGTTGATTGAAAGGTTGTTTGAGTTCTTGCCGATCAAAGAAGTTATTGCGACAGCGAGTTTGTTACGGCGCTGGAGAAGTGTGGGGACGAAGACGCCGTACGTCAATTTCGACGAGTAGAAGAATGCTGGTGATGGTGATTCGGACAGCTTTCGATCGAAAGCTTGTCAATGGTGCCATAAATTCTTGGGGTGATTCGTGGGGAAGACAAAAAAGAATCCTCAAATTGAAGTTTTGCTGCTGTGGTTTTGATCGAAATATTATCGACGCACTAATGGAGTTTGCTGTGAAAAATTATGTGGAAGAAATAACAATTTCTATCTCCCACCCTTACAATCCTCACAAGGAAGAGTACATTGAGCCGCTGTGTCCGCTCAAGAGTCGCTCAATTTGATCGGAAGTTTGTCGGGAATTGGTACGGCTACTGTGCAGTGGGTTCGGCTGAAGGTTTTGGAGCTCGTATCCTTTTGGATCACCCAACGGGAAGGACCACGCATCGATATAAAAGATCGGATCAACCAGATTGAAGAAACTATCGCTGAACAAGATGCACGCATCCTAGTTTAATGGTCAAGTTTCGGTGTCACTCACTATCCAGACACCCAACCTCGAGATGCTCTCGCTTTGGGGCACAACATACGAGTCTTGTCCGTGTTTTCATGACGCCGCGTCTTCCATAGTCGGCGCAACATTCTGGTTTTCGAAGGTGGATCACGTTGAAGCATACTTCCGCTGTTGGGACGTTTAAGACGGCTTACACTATCGGGATGTTGGAACACTTTCTTTAATTAATTTGTTACTTACTAAATAACTATTAATTGTCTCCATAAATTTTCATTCATTTTTTTCCTGATATATATACATTTTATAGACATTCTATTCTTGGATGCATATATCTGTTTTCTTTCTTGGCGGGTTTCAAGTTTAATTAGTTGTGGTTGTTAGGTTTAAGATGTCTCGTGTTACTTTGACTGTTGGTAACATTTGTTACCAATATGCTTGGAGCCAGATTAAACCTTATATTATTTAATTAATTGTATAATATATGCTTTTCTTGTTGTACTCTTTTGCACGAATTTGTGCAGATAAAAGAACAGTTGAAGAACGGTTATTAGAAGTAGGGGTGGGAATTTGGATACCGGTTATCGGATAATAACCGAAACCGACACTATCCGTCGGTTTTCGGTTATCCGATAACCGGAAATTATCGGTTCGGTTCGGTAGTCGGATACCGGTTCTATGAGATTTTCGGTTTCGGGTATTATCCGATAACCGGTATCCGAAACCGAAAAACCGAAAAATTATATAACAATATATATATTTTTATAATTTATACAATTTATAATATATTTTGATTATAGTATATTATAATTTATAATATATAACAATATTTTGTATATTTATAATATACAATTTATATAATTTATAATATATTTGATTTTTCAACTTGGATAATTTAAATTTATTATGCTTGATTTGTTGGCATGTACTTGAGTTGTTATTGTTTGTTGGAGAGTTTTTTAATTTAGTTTTGAACAGTGCAAAAGCAGAAAAATAGGCTGAAATTTTTTATTTTTTTTTAATTTTCGGTTTTTGGTTAATATCGGTTAACCGGTCCTGTTAACCGACCGGTTTAAGGTTATCCGACACCATGTCGGTTTCGGTTTTGGTTTTTATATTTCTCAGTTTTCGGTTTCGGTTAACCGATTTTTCGATTTCGATTAACCGCGGTTAACCGAATTCCCACCCCTAATTAGAAGAAAGAGTGGGATGTAAAGTGAAGTACACGGAGGTTTTTTCCCTTGGCATGATAGGAGATCATGGGTGTAACCGCCAAGTAACCACCTCAATTCACCTCTTTCTCAACCGACTGGAATGGAGTAGATCGTAGGAGTTATGGTCGACCAGATGGAGAGAGGGTTGAAATAAACTGCTCTACATATGAGAGACTATAAATTCTACAGATGATTCATTTCAAAGGTTGC
The DNA here is from genome assembly GCA_031470985.1 of Agastache rugosa. Lineage (NCBI taxonomy): Eukaryota > Viridiplantae > Streptophyta > Magnoliopsida > Lamiales > Lamiaceae > Agastache > Agastache rugosa. The sequence goes on from CM062607.1 coordinate 23,336,167, forward strand.
GGATTTTGATCGAAGAATTCACTTTGCAAATTCCAGTTTCAGTGTTCGCCATTCTGCCTACTGAGTGTTAGTGACATCACAAACCAACATGAGTTCTGCAGCAGATTGTGAAATCTGCAAAGCTTTGGAGGATTGGGTTGTGAAAGAGCGAATCACGAAAGTAGGCAGTCTTATTTAGATTGATCTTGTATAGGTAAGTCTTGTTCAGATGTTCGGATACTTAGGCAGATCTAATGGCCGTAAATAGATGTTCATCTTACTTAGTAGATTAGTCTAGGATTAGATTTAATCTTCTAAGGCATTCAATCCTTGAGCAGACCGTGCTGCGAAAGGTTGAATGTTATTACATTTTCTGTATTGTAATCTTTGATTTCAATATAGTATTTAGCCGTAAGGCACCGGCAGGTTTAATCACCTGCCAAAAAGTATTTCATTGTGTTCTTTACTTATTCCGCTGCATGTTAGATCGAATGTTTTTAACATACGATATAACGTTACTCTTTTGATACACAATGTGAGTTTTTGTAGTAATTCGGGCACCGAATTCTTTCAAGTGGTATCAGAGCCATGACTCGACCCACTGAGTTTTGATCCTGTGTGTTGCTGATTACTACATGATTTTTTTTATTATTTTTGTTCCTTTTGTTTCTCTCAAATGAAGATCAAAGGTGATTCAACGGTGAGATCATTGAAGCTAGTTAGCATTCTGAAATTTTTCATTCGAAATCAGTTTGGATCTATGAAGATCTTGATTCGAATTGAAAAATTATTGTGCTGAAATTGATTTTCTTACTCTCCTGCAAGTTGTGTTGAAGAAGGTGATTTTGCAGACATAGATCTACTTAATGTACATAATCATAGAATGTCTACGATTATCATGAAAGTTCAACACAATGGTCAAATTTTTGTAGAAGAGAAGGATATTTTTTTTCAAAAAGCTATCTATGCTTCAATCAATTTTTGTTGCGCATATCTCCCGTATTTTTGTATCGAAGAAAGTGCAAAATAATTCTTAATTTTTTGAGGAATTTGAATATGTACAATGCTGAAAATGTTTTGGCATATGGTACTAAGCATATGAATGATAGAAGATTGAGAGGATGAAAGAACTAAATCTGAAAGTTTCTGTTGAGTGATGATACTCACACTGAACTGACAGAACAACAAGTTCTGTTGATGGCCATATTTTTTTCAGTATTGATTCAGACGAAGTTTCAGACCATAAAGTGCATAAAGATGATGTTGAATTTGAAGCAAACTGCAATAATGATTATGTTGTTAATATGATCAACATAGTTTCGGGGTTACCAACATGTATTTCAACGTTGCCAACATCCTATTCCAACATCCACGACAAACTGCCTCTTGAAGAAGTCAAAGTGTTGTATAATTTTGTCAACACGTTATGTAAAGTGCAAAGAAATAATATCATATTTTTCTTAAGTCAGAGGCTGAGAAGATCATGTGCTAAGACTGGAAGTTCTTTCCATAAAAGAAGATCTTGGAGTATGTCAACTAAAGAGCATAGTTGGAAATATTGAGAGTATTTATACCAGTTGAACAAAGGTACATCAAATTTATTTGATGCATTATATTGGTCAAACTAATGAATGTGTCTTGAAATTTATGTCTGATTTTTTACGTACTGAATGATTTTCGTAATGTTTCTATGCTTGTGAGAAAAGTTTGTTTTTATGTGTTTATGAGCCGAATAAAATAGAATCACATTAAAGTTAAAGTCTTGAACTGAGACTTGATCTTATATGTGTTATGATGGTTGTGCTTCTAGACATATTATACCCTATTGTGCTAAGTAAATGTCTTGATTTCCAACATTCCATCAGAATATTTTTTTATAGAACATGTGTTGGTTCACAAAGTAACATGATGTTATTTGTTGAAACTTGCAATGGTGTCTATACTTCTTTCAGACTAACAGTGCAGGAAACAAGTTCTTTAACAGCAGATACTTAACGCTCATGACATGCTTTGATGAATATCTTGCTAACTATGAACTAACTCTTGATGGGAATGTAATATTCTGAGAAAAATGCCAACAATGAATATGTTGGTGAATGTACACAAAACGTGTAAAATGATTTACTGTTGGGAAAATAATAAACATGTTTTGAAGTGATACAAAAACCCAGCTGACCCCAACCGAGTAGATGAATGTACAAACCTTGTGTTGTTTCCAGCTCACTTGTTTAGAGCTATTAGGTTTTCTATGTACAGGTTCAGCACAGCAGAAGACACAGCAGAAGATGTAGCTAAGCAGACACATCTGAGGAATTCAGCAGAGCAGACTCAGCAGAGCAGACCAAGCAGAGTCAAAGACCCAGCAGTATCAAGACCCAGCTCAATGTCGAAGACCCAGCTCAGTGTAAAAGACCCAGCTTAGTGTCGATGACACAGCTCAGGTCTGAGACACAGCTCAGGTTAATGACACAGCTCAGGTTGAAGACACAACTCAGGTTGATGATACATCACAGGTCTAAGACACAGCTCAGAGTCGAGACGCAACAGAGACCAAGACGCTAAAGACACAACAGAGACGCTTAGCAGCTCAAAGATGAAGACCTTCTCCAAGACAAGATCCCGATGTCAGAATATCTTGTCTGACGCGGTCAAATCAGAGATTAAATAGCTTCTGCAGATGCAGACCTACTTCGTAGGCAAAAGGGCAGAAGTCAATGAGAGTAGGTAAGATTCAAACGGCTCTCTTCCAACGGCTAGTTTGAATCTCCACATATATATATCTCCTTACCATTGAAGACTAGAGAGGCTGGCGAGACGACTGAAGAAATAAAAGAGCAAACAGAAAAATGAACAACAATCTTCAAAGCCAAATCTTTCAAGAACACACAGCCAGTCAGCTGTGTTCTTAGTTGTTCACATATTCAGTCATAGGCAGAATAGATTAGAATACAAATATCTTAAGCCTAGTTTGAACGAGTTCATCATACTCCTTGTTCTTCATTGTAAGAACTCGTTCATAGTTCGAAAACCCTTACCCAAACCCAAATCCAGAAAGGTTAGGTCAAGGTACGCCTGCTCGAAGCGTGTAATTCGAGTGGTCAGGTTTTACAGTACCCGGAAACTGTAAGTAAGGTTTTTTCAGTAACCGTAAACTGAAAGGTTAGGCTTGACAGTGCCCGTAAACTGTTGGAACACAACTCAGGTTCGAGTTGTGAAGTTTCTTGGTACTTGAATACCAAGTGGTAGTGAATTACCAGTGAATCTGGTCGTGGACGTAGGAGGTGTTACTCTGAACCACGTTAAAATTGCTAACACTGAACAACGGTGAGATCATTGAAGCTAGTTAGCATTCTGCTAACTCCTCTCACGCATACATCTCAAGCTGCATAAACTGACTAACTGAAAAGAGAAACAAAGCTTTGCAATATAATTGAAGTATCAGACGGACTTTCCAAATCCACCAACTTCCGCACACACGCACACAACCAGCTGTGTCAATCAAACTGTCATCCAGCTGGATCGGACACAGCAGGCTCTCTCAAAAGGGTTTTTAATTGGAAAAGTTTTTAAACCTTGGTGTATTCATCCCCCTCTCTACACCAAGGTATCCGTCTCGGGACCAACATTTACATACAATAGGATTGAAGACTATATTTTTTATTGGTTTTAGCCAATGGTGTGGTAACGACATATCTGTCTTATCTATAATACTTGTAAAGTGTTTGACATTTTACACAAGTATGTGTTGTTTGGAAGCAGATCATGTGATGTCTGTTACAAAACTTTTCTCAAGTGAAGCGGTCAGAGGTTTACGAAGCTCTCATTATCAAGGATGAATATGTGTATCGTGTATGTCAGATTGAAGAAAGGGACTTGCATGTTATACCAGGTGTTACCAACACAACACTATCAGATGAACTACTTTGCATGGACCTCATTGAACCTATTGAAGTAGAGAGTAATGAAAGGTTATGTTGTGTTTTGGTATGTGGTGATAACTAGTATTATCATTTTACTGTGGTGTAATTTATGCGTGAAAGCTCAGATGAAATTCAAAGAGAACAAATTCTCAGTTGCATGCCAAAAGTTCGACAACTGCAAACAACTCCCCTACAAGTCCATTGATCAAATGGAGCTAAGATTCTCCAACCTCGTCATCGAGATTGAGACGATCCGAACTGGAAAATATACAGTTCGAGATAAGAACTGGAAACTTCTTGCAGCTCTCTCCTCAGAATGGTGTACACACAAAGTGGTTCACCAAAGCAGAACTGATCTTGGCAGTATGGAGACGGAAAATTTGTCTCCTAAAAGCCAACGAATTTGATCTGGGGATCACAAACGGAGAATCATCCAGCCAGATGTCTCAAACAGAGCTGACCTCTAAAGCAAAGGAGACAGCTCTCAGTGCAGAATCAAGAAGATCAGCTCAATCAGCTCAGCTTGGAAGGACCAACAAGGAGCACAGAAATATGAGCAAAGAAGAATTGCACGAAGAAGTTGCCATGCTTGTACGGAATATTAATAGGCTGGAACACAGCAAGGAAAGGTACAAGATGATCGTAAAGGTTCATCACGACAAGCAATTCTACCCAAAGAGAACCCCAGCTGAGTCGACCTCCCAAAGAAAAGATAAAGAGCTCAAGTCGAGCAAAACTTCAGAAGCCCAAGAGTTTTCTTCCGACTCAGAAGATGAAGCATTTTACTAAAGATGCCTGCTTCATGGGATTCTCAAACCCAGCTGTTGAAGAAACTGAACTTACCCAGCTAGCTGTCTGGGACTAGCTGTGAAAAGTAAACACAGCTGGACACACAGCTGAGTATAATGGTCTCAAGAGATGAAAGAAGAAGTAGCAGTTTACCCAGCTGGACATGGCACAGCTGACTGCATGATAAAGAGACCTTATCGAAGAAGTGCTCAGCGACTTCAAGAGACTAAGAAATCCTTGAAATCAAGATAGCTGAGAATTCGGAGCTAAGGAATGAGCACAAGCAGAACAATGATCAGGAGCTTGAAGATGAGAAAATACAGCTGATCAAGAAGCTGGAGATGGCCAAAGCTGTAGCAGATCAAAGAATGGCTCCAGCCAATGCAAGCACAGCTGGAACCAAGGCCAAGGATGTTCCAAAAAGATCGAACATCATCAAGCCAGCTCTCCAAGCTCAGCCCTGCCAAAGAAGAAAACTGCTCGGCAACCTCAAGTCCAAGAAAAACAGCAACTCCCAGCTGATCACAGAGCTCAAAGGCAGCAGATAAATCCAGCTGACTGGAATCAAAATCAAAGACAGAATGTCATCCAGCACAGACATCAAGGTCAAATAAAAAGACAGCTGAGAAAGATCTCAGCTGGTTATAAAGCTGAAAAATCAACCGAGCTTCACATCAAGATTCCAGCAGACGGGATATCCAGCTGACAGGCTCCAGTTTGAAAATTGACTGCATCAAAGAAGATGGAATTCAAGCAGCCATCAAAGGTCCAAAGAGAAGTGGACTCATTCAAGGACCAACCAGAAATATCACTGTTGGGAAAATTAATAGAGTTTTGATTGGATACCAAAACCCAGCTGACCCCAACCGAGTAGATGATCGCACAAGCCTAAGCGTTTTTCAGCTCACCTGTTTGAGCTTATAGAGTTTCTTAGTTTACAGGTAGAATCGCTGAAGACAGCAGAAGACACAGCAAAAGACATAGCAGAAGACACAACTAAGCAGACAGCTTAAGAACTCAGCAGAGCAGACTCAGCAGAGCAAGACCAAGCAGAGTCAAAGATCCTGCAGTATCAAGACCCAGCTCAGTGACGGAAACCCAGCTCATTGTCAAAGACCCAGCTCAGTGTCTAAGACCCAGCTTAGTGTTGATGACACAGCTCAGGTCTAAAACACAGCTCAGGTCAGTGACACAGCTCAGGTTGAAGACACAGCTCAGGTTGATGATACAACACATGTCTAAGACACAGCTCAGAGTCAAGACACAGCAGAGTCCAAGCCGCTGAAGATACAGCAGAGACGCTTAGCAGCTCGAAGACGAAGACCTTCTCAAAGACAAGATCCCGATGTCAGAAGATCTTATCTGATGCAGACAGATCAGAGAAGAACTAGCTTCTGCAGATGCAGACCTACTTCGTAGGTAAAGGCCAGAAGTCAATAAGAGTAGGTAAGATTCAAACGGCTCTCTTCCAACGGCTAGTTTGAATCTCCACCTATATATATCTCCTCACCATTGAAGAGAAAGAGACTGGTGAGGCTGGCAAGACGACTGAAGAAATAGAAGAAAATAGAAAAATGAACAACGATCTTCAAAGCCAAATCTTTCAAGAACACCCAGCCAGTTAGCTGTGTTCTTAGTTGTTCACATATTCAGTCTTAGGCAGAATAGATCAGAATATAAATATCTTAAGCCTAGTTTGAACGAGTTCATCATACTCCTTGTTCTTCATTGTAAGAACTCGTTCATAGTTGGAAAAACCCATACCCAAACCCAAACCCAGAAAGATTAGGTAAAGGTACGCTTGCTCGAAGCATGTAATTCGAGTGGTTAGGTTCTTCAGTACCCGTAAACTGAAGGTGTAGGCTTGACAGTGCCCGCAAACTGTTGGAACACAGCTCGGGTTAGAGTTGTGAAGTTGCTTGGTACTTGAAAACCAAGTGGTAATGAATTACCAGTGAACCTGGTCGTGGACGTAGGAGGTGTTACTCCGAACCACGTTAAAAATGCTTTATTATTTATCGCTTTATTTTATGCATGTTACTAACCCTCATGAGCATACATTTCAAGCTGCATAAACTGATTAACAGAAAAGTGAAACAGAGTTTTGCAATATATTTGAAGCAACAGACGGACTTTCCAAATCCACCACATTCCGCACACACACACAGCCAGCTGTGTCGATCAAGCTTCCATCCAGCTGGATCGAACACAGCCAGCTCTCTGAAAAGAGTTTTAACTTGGAAAAGTTTTTAAACCTTGGTGTATTCACCCCCCCTCTACACCAAGGTATCCGTCTTGAGACCAACAATCACTCACAAAAGATAAGGACAAATAAGGGTTATCAATGGAACCCTCAACAACAAAGCCGGGCCCAATCACAACTGGGTGCCGAAGAAGTGATAACAGGTCAAAGAGGGACATGCGCTTCTAAGGAGTATCAAGCGTGCTGTGAAAGAAAGACAGCTGGTGGTCAAAGCTCATGACTCACCTCAAAGCTCTTCAAAGAATATGTCAAGCGTACTGGTCCTAGGTAACCTTTGGTGATATCTCGAAAGGATATGTCAAAGGATTTGATTCATTTGAGACAAATAATAATAATATCAAATGTCTCTTATGTTGATGGACTTTAGCATAATCTGTTCTCCATCAGCCAATTGTTGTGATAACGATTTTCCTAGTGAGTTCAATGCGCAGGAATGCAATGCAAAGAACAGGAAATCAAAGATTCTACCCCGCAAAGCAGCAGTGAACTCAGCTGATCATGGAACAGCTGACTGTCTTCTCAAGATCAGAGATCAAGTTGACAGATGAATGTAATTGTTGAGAAAATCACTAGCTCAAGTAGGAAGCAGCTGAGAAAAGACAGCCACCTACTATCAAATTCAGGGGGAACTCCATCGAGCTGGAAATCGACACAGCTGTGATATCAGCTGAGGGCAAAGTCAATCCAGCAGAATATTCAAGTGGAGAATCAAGAGAGAAATCCAGCTGAACTATCAAATGTCATCCTCTAGATATCAAACAAAGCTAGATCAAACATGGATCGCAGAATCCAGAAGAGGAATCAAGCTGAGGGGGAACTCAGTTCAGCAGATTCACCATCAATTGGTATCAACAATTGATCTCATCCCAGTCCAGCAGAATCTTCAAGAAGAGCATCCAGCAGGAAATACTCAGCTAGATCACCGTGTGTCATCAAGAAGGAATCGGACACGGCTGGACTAACTCAGCAGGAACCCTAGGGATTTCAAAATGAATTTATCAAGTCAGGGGGAATCAAACCCAGCTGATAAAACCCAATTGGTTTATCCAATTGAGGGGGAACCTCACAAACGGTGTCTTTCAAGAGAGAAAGAAAGACAAGATGACTCACTCCAAACTGAGTCATACAGCTGAGAATGACCATCAATTGGTATCAGCCGAAAAATGAAGAGCCAAAATGCATCGATTGGTTTTAACTCCAAGCTGACTGGAGTTACCTCAAACGGGAAGAAATTATTGCCAGAACGCCGCCGCCAGACCTCGACTCCCCTCCCTCCTAATATCTTTTTGATGAACCAAAAAGGGGAAAAGAGTATGAAAGAATACGACAGAAAAAAGGAAAGAAAAAAGGGGAAAGGTTAGATCATCTAACTGGAAAGAAAAAGAGAAAGATAGAAGAGAGGCTAATGGCGAGCTGGAAATGCAACTGGAGAAAGAACGCAATTTCTCGTCAAGGTATGCGGAGCAGCCAGGAAAAGTTTAGTTAGGATTTTTGTTTTGTGTTTTTCTGTAAAAGTTTGTAAAGGTTTTGGCATCATCAAAAAGGGGGAAATTGTTGGGAAAACAATAAACATGTTTTGAAGTGATACCAAAACCCAGCTGACCCCAACCGAGTAGATGAATGTACAAACATTGTGTTGTTTCCAGCTCACTTGTTTAGAGCTATTAGGTTTTCTAAGTACAGGTTCAGCACAGCAGAAGACGTAGCTAAGCAGACACAACTGAGGAATTCAACAGAGCATACTTAGCAGAGCAGACCAAGCAGAGTCAAAGACCCAGCAGTATCAAGATCCAGCTCAGTGTCGAAGACCCAGCTCAGTGTAAAAGACCCAGCTTAGTGTCGATGACACAGCTCAGGTCTGAGACACAGCTCAGGTTAATGACACAACTTAGGTTGAAGACACAGCTCAGGTTGATGATACAGCACAGGTCTAAGACACAGCTCAGAGTCGAGACGCAGCAGAGTCCAAGACGCTAAAGACACAGCAGAGATACTTAGCAGCTCAAAGACGAATACCTTCTCCAAGACAAGATCCCGATGTCAGAAGATCTTGTCTGACTCGGTCAAATCAGAGAAGAAATAGCTTCTGCATATGCAGACCTACTTCGTAGGTAAAAGGGCAGAAGTCAATGAGAGTAGGTAAGATTCAAACGGCTCTCTTCCAACGGCTAGTTTGAATCTCCACCTATATATATCTCCTCACCATTGGCGAGACGACTGAAGAAATAAAAGAGCAAACAGAAAAATGAACAACAATCTCTAAAGCCAAATCTTTCAAGAACACCCAGCCAGTCAGCTGTGTTCTTAGTTGTTCACATATTCAGTCATAGGCAGAATAGATTAGAATAGAAATATCTTAAGCCTAGTTTGAACGAGTTCATCATACTCCTTGTTCTTCATTGTAAGAACTCGTTCATAGTTGGAAAACCCTTACCCAAACCCAAACCCAGAAAGGTTAGGTTAAGGTATGCCTGCTCGAAGCGTGTAATTCGAGTGGTCAGGTTTTACAGTACCCGGAAACTGTAAGTAAGGTTTTTTCAGTACCCGTAAACTGAAAGATTAGGCTTGACAGTACCCGTAAACTGTTGGAACACAACTCAGGTTCGAGTTGTGAAGTTGCTTGGTACTTGGAAACCAAGTGGTAGTGAATTACCAGTGAATCTAGTCGTGGAAGTAGGAGGTATTACTCCGAACCACGTTAAAATTGCTTTGTTCTTTAGTGCTTTGTTTTATGCATTCTGCTAACTCCTCTCACGTATACATCTCAAGCTGCATAAACTGACTAACTGAAAAGAGAAACAAAGCTTTGCAATATAATTGAAGTATCAGACGGACTTTCCAAATCCACCAACTTCCGCACACACGCACACAACCAGCTGTGTCGATCAAGCTATCATCCAGCTGGATCGGACACAGCAGGCTCTCTCAAAAGAGTTTTTTATTGGAAAGTTTTTAAACCTTGGTGTATTCATCCCCCCTCTACACTAAGGTATCCGTCTCGGGACCAAGATTTACATACAATAGGATTGAACACTATATTTTTTATTGGTTTTAGCCAATGGTGTGGTAACGACATATCTGTCTTATCTATAATACTTGTAAAGTGTTTGACATTTTACACAAGTATGTGTTGTTTGGAAGCAGATCATGTGATGTCTGTTGCAAAACTTTTCTCAAGTGAAGCGGTCAGAGGTTTACGAAGCTCTCATTATCAAGGATGAATATGTGTATGGTGTATGTCAGATTGAAGAAAGGACTTGCATGTTACACCAGGTGTTACCAACACAACACTATCAGATGAACTACTTTGCATGGACCTCATTGAACCTATTGAAGTAGAGAGTAATGAAAGGTTATGCTGTGTTTTGGTATGTGGTGATAACTAGTATTATCATTTTACTATGGTGTAATTTATGCGTGAAAAGTCTTACACAGTCTCTCTATTCAAGAAATGGTTTAGATGATTTATATTTGAGTGAACAGAATGTTGTCAAAATCTAACTGACCATGATAGAAAGTTTGAGAATTTTACATTCTCTGATTTTTTTGTGCAAATGGGCATTATATAAGAAGTTCAACACTGAAGACTCATCATCAGAATGAACTTGAAAATATCTAGAAACTAAAGCTACCAACATAGGCTGGAGCTACCAATATCAAAAATCTGAATCTGCCAATATAGACTGAAGGTACCAACATGAAAAATTTGATACTGCCAACACACGATGTTGTTGTCAGCAGAATTTGTCAAGTGACACTCCGTTACATGCTCAACGTATGAAGTCATGTGAGCATCTGGTTTGATACTCAAGGATATTGTGTTTGTTGTTATAACATAACATCCTAAGTACTTTCACAATTTTGTATATGTTTGTTACATATTGAATATGAATTTCCATCAACCAAAAACGGAGAGTGGTCAGCTGTGTATGTCAGTTGAGCTATGTCAGCTGTACTGGAGTCAGCTATGTTGAGGTTGGTATTGGTTGTTGTGTTGGTTTGGTTGTTTGTTCAAGCAATTGTTGCTTACATCTTTTTACTTATGCTCTTGTTACTCGATTTTGGATGTGTTTACAACATCCTGCATTTGACAGGGCCGGACTACTTGATTCAAGTAGCAACAAAAGAATATCGTAGGCTACTTTTCACCATTCGAGCTTTCAAAGTGTACAACCTGTGCACTAAGTTCAAATATGAATCAATCAATACTGTGTTTGATGACTCATCAAATCTTGTTGTCAAGGATGACAAAGAAAAAGTATCATGTTGCATGAAGAAGGATAAAAAACTGAACAAGAATTTGAACTCCTTAAAGGAAGAGATGTTGTCTCAACATCTGATCTAACATCAGATTCATCTCTAGAAGTAACATGCAATGAAGTGAAACAATTCCATGAGTAATAAGATTTGTTCGGGAGCGCAAACAAGTTCGCAAATGATATGTTGAAGAATCTGTAACAACGCATGAAGACTCATTTGGAATTGAATGGCAGACTCTGCTGTTGTTGGAACCTATGGTGGACACAATGTTGGAGACTCTCTTATCCAACATAGTAACAAGAGATGACTGAAAGTCTTCTATTCGTAACTTACAGCACACTGGATCTAGCTCAAAAGAGGTATATGTGCTAGGTACCAGTTGAAGCCCAAGGAGTCATATTTGAAATGATCAAACATATCATTCGCTATGTTGCTAGAACTGTTGATCTTGGTATGTGGTATACCAAATATACAAATTCCAATCCTATTGGATACAATGATGCAGACTCGACAAGAGATGTTACTAACAAGAAAATATACCAGTTGATGAAATTACTGACATGACTAGTACTGGTGGAGATGTTATGGAAGAGAGATTACCGGTGAAAGATGTCACTATGAAGTTACTGACATGAAAAGTACCAGTTGATAATGTTAATTCAATGTCACTAACATGAAGAGTACAAGTCAAGAATGTTACTTCGTTGGTAACAACATGGTATCTTGGTCAAGCAAGAAGCAGAACTGTGTTACTCAATAGCTAAATCTGAGTATGTTGCTGCTGAGAATGGATGTGCATGGATGAAGAAACTGCTGAACAACTTCGGCATGGAATGTGAGGTACTTCTTTTGATGTGTGATAACATGAGTGTAGTATAAATTCATAAGATCTTGATCAACACTCGCGTATCAAGTACATTTGATATCAGACACTATTTTTAAGAGATCTTGTTAAGAAGTCTATTGTGTGTCTGAATTATGTACCCACAGAAAGGAAATTGATACATTTTGAATTTTGTTATCATTAACATGAAGGACCTGAATACTGGAAACTATGTTGGTTTCTTGTGTCGGAACCTATGTAGATTTCTTGACTTGTTGATGTTAGTTAATAACTTTGTATCGATGTTAATTATTTCAACACACAGATTCTTCGGAATGTGTGCTGAATATTAAAATTATTTCTTCATGATGAAGTGTTTGCAAGAGTGTTAGAAGTGATTGTTCTAACATGATGTGGTATTGGCAGATGTGTTTGAAACATGAGTTCCAACTAGTTATTTGAAGAATTTTCTGAAATTTTCTAAGATATCTTGTTGAGATTTTATTCGATTTGCTGATCTATTTTTGGATAATGTTGGGAAAATTATAAGGTTTTGATTTGATACCAAAACCCAACTGATTCTCCAACCGAATAGATGATCGCGTCAACCTAAATAGTGTTTTCCAGCTCGTCTGTTTGAGCTTTAGATTTTCTAGGTTTACAGGTTAAGGAAGCGGAAGACAGCAGTCGACCCAGCTGTATCTACAGCAGGAGTCAGCAAGCGGAAGACAGCAGTCGACCCAGCCGTGTCTACAGCAGGAGTCAGCTAGCGGAAGACAGCAGGAGTTAACCTTCAGCTGAGTCCTCCAGCAGAGCATGATCAAGCTGAAGAGAATTCGAGCTGAGTTCAAAACACAAATGTCCAAGTACAGAACAAAGGGAACTAACTCTGAAGACATCACTTCAAGTCAGTTTGCCAAATCCAGCTCTGAATTCAAAAGCCAGCTCCAAAGGTAGAAGATCCCGGCGTCAGAGGAAGTCAACATGCCTCGACCAATGAGGGATTGCCGAATCAGCATCCTAGACTTCAGGACCTAGGATGTGACACAAATGAAGACAGGTGCAGAATCGCCCAACGGCAGATCTCGAATTTAAGAATAGTAGGTAAGATTCAAACGGCTCCTCCAACGGCTAGTTAAGATTCAAACGGCTCCTCCAACGGCTAGTCTTGAATCTCTAACTATATAAACCCGTCTTCAACCTCAGGATCAAATACGAAAAACTCTCTACAAGCTTTCATTCTCTGAAATCATCAATCTTTCAAAAGCTCTCAAGCAGTTCTACATAGATCAAATAACACTTTATCTTAAAGTGTTTCTAGTTCAGAAACTACTTAGTTTTTCGTCTGATCCCTAGGCCAAAATCTTTGTATATCTTAAAGCCTAGATTTCGAACGAGTTCATCATACTCTAAAGTTCTTAATTGTAAGAACTCGTTCACAGTTGGAACCCCAAACCAAACCCCTCTTTACCCAGAAAGGTTAGGTCAAGGTAACGCTTGCTTGAAGCGGGAAATTCAAGTGTGTAAGGTTTTTTCAGTACCCGTAAACTGAAAGGTTAGGCTTGACAGTGCCCGCAAACTGTTGGAACACAGCTCGGGTTAGAGTTGTGAAGTTGCTTGGTACTTGGAAACCAAGTGGTAGTGGATTACCAGTAAACCTGGTCGTGGACGTAGGAGGTGTTACTCCGAACCACGTAAAAATCGTGTGCTCTTTACTGTCTCTTTAAATTCAGTTTTGTACTAACTCTTTCATAACATTACATATTTGATCAAAACTGCATACGCAGCTGCTCTCCAAAGACAGCTGTGTCTTTCTGAAAGTTGCACAACTTGACTAAGCTGAAAACATAAAGTTAATCTTTTCAAGCTGAGTTTTTCTAAGTAACCGAGCTAAGTTTTCAAACCACCACATTCCGCACCGCCAGCTGAGTTATTTACCCAGCTGACCCTCCTCAGCTGGATCAATAACTGAGCTCACAAACTCTGTTATTTAACTTGAAAAAGTTTTCATAAATCTATTTGGTGTATTCACCCCCCCCTCTACACCAAATACCTAACTCAGGGACCATCAATTGGTATCAGAGCAGTGGTTCAACAGACCACCGTTTCTGTATCAAGAGATCTCTCTTGACAATCTGTCAGTGGTCATCTGAACAGATCCTCTTTGTGAAAAACTCATAATATTACATACTGCATATTTCTATGGATTCTTATCTTAACAGGAATCTTCCCACCTTCTAGGTAGACGATTATGCAATATGAAAGTTCAGACTGAAGAGCTTTCTCTGTGCGCATCACGATATGATGTGGGACGTCATAACAGACGGACCCATCATCATCTACAAACCAGGGAACGAGGTTGTCCCAACTCAAGATGGCGAACAACCAAGATATCAGCTCATTTCCAAGCCAAAGGATGAGCACACCTCAGAAGAAAGGAAGCAGGCTGGACTAGACAGCTTCGCGAGGAACACCATATCCTCAACGGTCTCCAATGCCTACCTCGGCAAAATCATCAACTGCAAAACAACAAAGGAGATGTGGGAAACCGTAGCAAAGCTATGCGAAGGGTCGGAGGAGATAAAGGAAAATAAATTCACGATTGCATGCCAGAAGTTTGATAACTTCAAGCAGCTGGTCAACGAGTCCATTGAAGGGATGGAACTCAGATTCTTCAATATAGTGGTGGAAATAGAAACCATCAGAACTGGGAAATACACCCAGCGAGAAAAGAATCTAAAAGTTCTTTCAGCGCTCACCGCTGAATGGAACACTTATAAGGTGGTACACCAAAGTCGAAGTGACTTAGGTGATCTTTCAACTGAAAGATTATACTCCCTGCTCAAAGCCAACGAATACAACTTGAAGATTACCATGAAAGAATCTTCAAGCAATCAGAATGATGGAGAACTGACACCTGCAACAAAGGAGATTGCGTTCAGAGCCAACTCTGAAAAATCCGCATATATACAGTCAGCTGAGTCATCGAAGAAGGATAAGAAGGACATGAGCAAGGAAGAGCTACTTGAAGAAATAGCTATGCTGGTCAAAAACTACAACAGACTCAACACCAGCAAGGGCAAATACAAGAAGTTCGCAAGAACTTACAGAGACAAGTACGCAGCAACTGATGAGAAGTCAGCTGACAAACGAACAGAAGAAGGTTGCTTCAACTGCAAGGAACCAGGACACTACCGGCTAGATTGTCCAAAGCTGTCCAAGAAAGATAAAGACCAACTGAAAGCTAAGGCAGCTGACAGAAGGAGAGCATACATCGCCGATGAAGAATCAGAGTGCAACAAAATGGATGAAAACATGCCATTTTCAGACTCGGAAGAAGAAGCACTGATGGCCCATGATGAACCTGATTGGGATACATGCTTCATGGGACAAACAGACGGCATCGATGAAGATGAGGTAATGTCCCGAACTCAAAATCTATCTAACCTCTCACCATCACACGAACACTCTACACAGGTTTCATAATCAGGGCTACCTGATTGGAGTCTAGTAGAGAAAGTAATGAACGATTCCAAGGAGCTTCAAGAGATCCTTGACATCATTATGTGTGAGAATGCCGAGCTGAAAGCGGAACTGGAAAAGACAAAGGTATCAGAAGCAGCTGATACAACACAGCTCCAACAGGAAGTTGTTTCACTAAAAGACAAAATAGTGAAACAAGATCAGCTGATGAAGGAATTCTACTATGAGAAGAAACAGCTGATAGAAGATTTGGAAAAGGTCACAGCTGAATCAGAAAAGAAGTCAGCTGAGATCATTGAGCTGAAAAGCACCGAAGAGGTACTATCTAAGAAGATAGTAGCTCTCATCAAAGCCACATCAACAATGGACGAGATCATTAGTGCACAACGTCTAACAGCACTCAAAGCAGGACTGGGATACAATGAATCAAAGGATGCCTCAAACATTACCTCCACAAGTGGAACAAAGGTAATGTTTGTACGAGCAAAAGAACATCCAATCCCAGCAACTCAGCATCAACAGTTGAGGACACAAAGAAAGGCGTCGGGAAGACCACGTGAAACATCCTCAAGCTCACAAGGACACAACGAGCATCAAAAAGGCCAGCTGTGAGACAACCTGAAGCCCAACTCAGACAGCAACGTACTCAACCTCAACAAAGACAACAGGCTGGACTTTACAGATACCAGCAACAGCAACAGCACGTTGAACGATATCAACCGAGATATCAGAAATACCCAGCTGGATATCACTCACATGAGTACCAGCTGGATAATCATTTCCAGCCACAGCATCACATGAGACAGCAGAGACAAAGGAATGTCTCAGCTAGGTACACAGCTGGAAACCGAAAGAAATCAAGACATCAAGACGGGAAGACACTGAGATCAAGATCCCGCCAGCAACAACCGAAGAATACAAAGAATGTGTATATCGACTCAGCTGGGAGAATTATCAGATCAAATGACCCAATTCGAGTCATCAAGCAGATCTGGGTCGTCAAAGGATCTCTGTCTAACCCACAAGGACCCAATTAAAACTGGGTACCTAAATCTTGATCTTTTGTATAGGTTGCAAGGAATCGACGCATCACTGAGGAGTCGATGAGAACGCTATGGTACTTGGACAGTGGATGTTCCAAGCACATGACGCACTTAAAGCATCTACTTCAGAAGTATATCGAGCGTCCAGGCCCACAAGTAACATTTGGTGACAACTCCAAAGGCCTAACCAAAGGTTATGGTACATTTAAAACTAAAAATATTATAATCCCAAATATTTCTTATGTACAAGGATTGCAACACAACTTGCTTTCCATTAGCCAATTCTACGACAACGGTTTTTCTGTCAAGTTTGATGCACAGGGATGCACAGTGAAGAACAGGGAAACCAAGCAGATACTCCTAAGAGGGAAAAGAGAAGGAAATATGTATTTTGCTGACTGGAACAGCAGCCCTCCGGAGACTTGTCTTGTATCGAAAAGCAGCAATGAAGTCAGCTGGCTGTGGCACAGACGGCTGAATCATCTCAACTTCAAGACAATCAACAAACTGGCTAGGAACCAGCTCGCTAATGGAATTCCAGATCAAGTATATGACAAAAGTCATATGTGCAGCACGTGTCAACAAGGAAAGTAGACAAGAATTTCATTCTCTCTCAAGCCAGTTCAGTCAACTGATCGAGTACTTCAACTCCTTCACATGGATCTTTTTGGTCCAGTTACTCCAGCAAGCTTCAATGGCAGGTTACAGTACAGGATACCACAACTAATTCACGACTCCTCCATCGAGCAATGAAACTCGAGATGGAACTCCCAAGGGCAGGTTCTTACGCGTTACTCACCCGTCCGCCACTGGATACTCTGGTCGTAGTGGATGATTTCTCAAGATTCACATGGGTATCATTCATGTACCAGAAGAGCGAAACCAGGACTAAGCTGCCTATCCTACTGGAAAGATTGTTAACACAGAAGGAGTGCAAGATAATGTCAATAAGATCAGATCGAGGAACGGAGTTTCTGAATGAAACTATTTATGATTACTGCGAGAAGAACGGAGTTCAACATCAAACATCTGCAGCACGCACACCTCAGCAGAATGGTGTAGCAGAGAGAAGAAACAGAACACTCAAAGAAGCAGCTACCTCAATGCTAGCCAGCTCTGCCATTCCAAAGTAGTTCTGGGCAGAAGCAATCAACACAGCTTGCTTCACTCAGAATCGCTCCCTACTCACATCAAGGCAAGGAAAGACACCGTATGAGCTAACAGAATACCATATATTGGATATTTCAAGGTATTCGAATCCAAATGTCTTATCCTAAATAATGGAAAGATACAGCTCAAGACGTTCGATGAGAAGACAGACCGATGAGTATTCCTTGGTTATTCTGCTGTGAGTAAAGCATACAGAGTCTTCAATAGAAGAACTCAAACAGTCGAAGTAACTCCACATGTTACCTTTGACGAATCATCTTTCGAATATAGAGATTCTATCAAACGAAGAAACGAAGGAGAATCTTCAAGACAGATTCAGACAAGAGCTCAAGAAAATCGAATCAGGAATCTGGCCGAACCATTAATTTGGGATGATGAGCCAGAGGAGGAACTTCAAATCAACCGGGAAGCTCCACCAGCTGGAAATCAAGAAGAACCTTCAACGCCAAATCAAGGGGGAACGCCATCAGCTGGAAATCCAGACACAGCTGAATCACCAGCTCCATCTCCAGCAGAGACTCTACAGAAGTCACCTCAAAATCCAAATCAAGGGGAATCAATCTCTCAAGACTTAACTGCAGAGCAACTCCAAGACAGACGAAATTTAGCCACTTCAAGCATCAATCAACTGGAAGAAGAAATTCGTAAAAGGAGAAGATGGATTGAAGATCATCCATCATCAGCAATCATTGGAGAACCATCCGACCAAGTCAAAACCAGAAGCTCAGCTGCTCAAGCTTCATCGGATCATCAAGAAGCAGCTGACACAGCTCAACTCTCAGTAGAGCTAGAACTGACGGTCTATGATGAAGATACAGCTCTAATGGCGTGTTACGTAGCTCAAGTGCTAGAGCCTCAATCAATTCTCGAAGCTTTGAAGAGCGTGCCTTGGACTAACGCCATGCAAGAAGAGCTGAACGAATTCCTCAGAAATTGGGAATTGGTAGACAGACCTGAAGGAGTCAAAGTCATAGGACTCAAATGGATATTCAAGAACAAATTGGATACCCTGGGAGTCATCATCAGAAACAAAGCTCGACTGGTTGCCAAGGGCTACACTCAGCAGGAAGGAATTGACTTCGAAGAATCATTTGCTCCAGTAGCGCGATTGGAAGCAATCAGACTCTTTCTCGCTTATGCAGCACATCACAAATTCAAGGTCTATCAAATGGATGTGAAGTGTGCATTCTTAAATGGAGAAATCAAAGAAGATGTCTACGTCGAACAACCTCCAGGATTTGAAGTAGAAGGAAACAAAGTCTACAAGCTGAAGAAGGCGCTTTATGGATTGAAGCAAGCACCTCGAGCTTGGTATGACACTTTGTCAAATTTCCTTGTATTCAAATGATTCAAGAAGGGCTCAGTAGACAGAACTCTCTTCACCATCAAGTCAGGAGAAGGCATCCTGGTTGTTCAAATTTATGTAGACGACATCATCTTTGGATCAAGATCAAACTTCTTATGCCAAAGATTTGGAGAAATGATGTCAGAAAAGTTCCAAATGTCCATGATGGGAGAAATGAGTTTCTTCCTAGGATTTCAAGTCAAGCAATCAGCAGAAGGGATTTTCATAAATCAATCCAAATACGTGAAAGACTTGATCGCCAAGTATGGAGTTCAATCCAGCAGAACTGTAAAGATTCCGATGAACACCAACTGGAAGATTAAACCAGGAACTGAAGGGAAGGCAGTTGATTCCAGAAAATACAGAGGGATAATAGGTTCCCTGCTGTATCTAACAGCAAGTCGTCCAGACATCTCATTCGCAGTCGGAGTGTGTGCCAGATTTCAAGTTGATCCAAAGAAAGCACACATGCAAGCAGCCAAGAACATTCTCAAATATCTCAAAGGAACTCAGAATGTTGGGCTGTGGTACCCAGCTAAAGATAATCTACAGCTGACTGGATATTCAGACTCAGATTTCGCTGGAGATCGGTTGGACAGAAAATCAACTTCAGAAACTTGTCAGTTCTTAGGAAGTAAGTTGATTTCATGATTTTCAAATAAGCAAACGTGCGTTGCAACTTCCACAATAGAAGCAGAATATATGGCCGCTGGAAGCTGCTGCTCATAAATTCTCTGGCTGAAACATCAGCTGGATGACTATGAAGTGAAAACTGGACAAGTTCCAATTTTTTGTGATAGCTCAAGTGCGATTGCTATTTCAGAGAATCCAATACTTCACACAAGATGCAAGCATGTGGATGTACGCCATCATTTCATCAGACATACAGCGGGCTGATATACTCACAAAGCCGCTGATAGAAGCAAGATTCAAAATGCTGTGCGGATTACTTGGATTACTCAACCCAGACGATGCTTCACCCAGCTGAATGGAAGCAGACCCAGCTGAATGGAAGCAGACCACCGAATGGAAGCGAGAATTGGAATTCAGAATCGACGTCACTGGTATCAGCTGAGAAAGAATCCAGCTAAACCAGATGCTGAAATTGAAGGATTATTCAGCTGAGGGGAACCAGCTGGAACAACGATCACCCAGCACACCCACTCAACCGAGGTATCAGCTGACTACAATGATCAGCTGAGAGGTTTGCAACAACATTAACTACACCTACTCAATCTGTTTTCAGTCAAATCATATCTTGTAATATCTAATCAAATTACATTAAAAGTCTGCAAAGAATTGAATCATGGGAGTTTCGAGGCAAAAGTCAAAGTGCCCTAACCATCCTCTCTCACGCATTAACTCGCAATGTCTGAACAAGAAATTGACATGACGCGAGAATCACTCCCAGTCGTAAATCTTCTTATCAATTGATAAATCTTGATCGACCATTCATCAAATCAGCTATATAAATATGCTAGAAGAGATACGTAAAACATTGCATCAACCCTAAAAAGTTTTTCGGCATTCTTTCGTATTTCCATCAATTGGTATTATCTGTTTCTACTAACCAAAGTTACAGAAGTAGAACATGGAATCTAGAAAGATATCTCCCGAAGCCGATCAAACTTGAAGAATCTGTCAAAGCATCAAGATAAGAGTTGCTTAACTCTCAGAAACCTCAAGAAGACAGAGTTCCAGGAGAAGGTGAAGCCCATCGACAGATCCGGTCCAATGCAGTGGAAGACTACAAAGCTCAAGAACGTCATTCACCGGGAAGGTGCAGAAATCTTCCTGGGAATGTCAAAGGAAAAAGACCTCCTCCGCCCCACTGTTTCTCTCAAAATAAAAGAGAGCACGGGACATACAACTCCCTGGGATGCAAAAATCAACGTCAACAGAACTGGACCAGATGTTGATAAAGCCGGAGTCTTCAAGAGCAGTCATGTCAAAGCTCTTGCTCCGTCACAGGAGGCACAGAAAAAGATGCAGGAGACAAAGCAGCATGCATCTATTTCCGTCCCAGCTGGGAATCGGAAACAACTTGAGGAGACAAAACATGCTGAAGCACCGTCTTCAAATAGAAGACTCAAGTCAAAGGTGCTCAGTCAGTCAGCCGAGAAGTCAGCTGACATTATGAGAGAATTCGTAATTACTCTCCGATGAGCAGCAGGCCCACAAGCGGTGGTTTCTCACGATGGAGAAGAAGTTCATGCGCCTGCGTGAACATCGTCATCATCAACGCCGCAACGAAGTATTCCAGTTGGTCAACTAAGCTTAAACCCCACGACATGGAATACTTCAACCGGCCTGTCCTCAATTTCCTTCAGCTCAACAGGGACACCAACTTCGAGATCTTCCGATGAAAGTTGCTCAAGCCCCTGCACCATGCTCAAGTGAAAAACATCACCCAGCCGATGATCACTTGCAGCTAGATGATGATGATATGAGCTGAACCCATTACCCACCACTTCGAAGTGGAAG
The DNA here is from genome assembly GCA_031470985.1 of Agastache rugosa. NCBI lineage: Eukaryota > Viridiplantae > Streptophyta > Magnoliopsida > Lamiales > Lamiaceae > Agastache > Agastache rugosa. The sequence goes on from CM062607.1 coordinate 23,357,726, forward strand.
GGGAATACTCAAGTCCCTCAAGTGCTGAATCAGACTTTCTCATTCAATCTAATGAAGTCTGAAGAAGAAAAATTGCAAGGAATGAAGTTGTGCCCGACTCAGAAGATGCTATCTCCAGTGCCAACTCATCCCTCCAAGCACTCAGCTGGACCGCCCCAGCTGAATCAGGCCAAGGACGTTGTGTCTGCAATCACAGCTGAGGCTAATGCTACTTAAGAAGAGCCAGCTAATACAACAGCTGAGCCACCTAGACTCCAGACCTCGCTGCTCAGAGCTGAAAACCACAGTTTCGCCAAACTAAAACATCGCAACAGCCGATGGTGTATCTCTCCCACCTTGTTTGATCATGCCAAAAAAGGGAAAGTAAGGGGGGAGAGAATGAGACAAAGAAGAGGCAAACTGTTGAGCTAGAGGAACCAGCTCTGAGAAGAGACGAGTCAAAAGAAAGAAGACTGGATGCAGAAGAGAAGACCCAGCCAACTGGGATTGAAGAACTGAAGAATTGAAGATTTTTTTTTCTTTCTTTCTTTTTCCTGTGTTATAATGTATTTGCTTACATTAATAAAAACAAGTTTTTCTGCGTCATAAGTTGTCTCAGTTAGGTTTTAGCATCATCAAAAAGGGGGAAATTGTTGGGAAAATTATAAGGTGATTTGATACCAAAACCCAATTGATTCTCCAACCGAATAGATGATCGCGTCAACCTAAATAGTGTTTTCCAGCTCGCCTGTTTGAGCTTTAGATTTTCTAGGTTTACAGGTTAAGGAAGCGGAAGATAGCAGTCGACCCAGCTGTGTCTACAGCAGGAGTCAGCAAGCGGAAGACAGCAGTCAACCCATCTGTGTCTACAGCAGGAGTCAGCTAGTAGAAGACAGCAGGAGTTAACCTTCAGCTGAGTCCTCCAGCAGAGCATGATCAAGCTGAAGAGAATTCGAGCTGAGTTCAAAACACAGCCGGTCCAGCTGTACAGAACAAAGGGAACTAACTATGAAGATATCACTTCAAGTCAGTTTGCCAAATCCAGCTCTGAATTCAAAAGCCAGCTCCAAAGGTAGAAGATCCCGGCGTCAGAGGAAGTCAACATGCCTCGACCAATGAGGGATTGCCGAATCAGCATCCTAGACTTCAGGACCTAGGATGTGACACAAATGAAGACAGGTGCAGAATCGCCCAACGACAGATCTCGAATTTAAGAAGAGTAGGTAAGATTCAAACGGCTCCTCCAACGGCTAGTCTTGAATCTCTACCTATATAAACCCGTCTTCAACCTCAGGATCAAATACGAAAAACTCTCTACAAGCTTTCATTCTCTGAAATCATCAATCTTTCAAAAGCTCTCAAGCAGTTCTACATAGATCAAAGAACACTTTATCTTAAAGTGTTTCTAGTTCAGAAACTGCTTAGTTTTTCGTCTGATCCCTAGGCCAAAATCTTTGTATATCTTAAAGCCTAGATTTCGAACGAGTTCATCATACTTTAAAGTTCTTAATTGTAAGAACTCATTCACAGTTGGAACCCCAAACCAAACCCCTCTTTACCCAAAAAGGTTAGGTCAAGGTAACGCTTGCTTGAAGCGGGAAATTTAAGTGTGTAAGGTTTTTTCAGTACCCGTAAACTGAAAGGTTAGGCTTGACAGTACCCGCAAACTGTTGGAACACAGCTCGGGTTAGAGTTGTGAAGTTGCTTGGTACTTGGAAACCAAGTGGTAGTGGATTACCAGTAAACCTGGTCGTGGGCGTAGGAGGTGTTACTCCGAACCACGTAAAAATCGTGTGCTCTTTACTGTCTCTTTAAATTTAGTTTTGTTCTAACTCTTTCATAACATTACATATTTGATCAAAACTGCATACGCAGCTGCTCTCCAAAGACAGTTGTGTCTTTCTGAAAGTTGCACAACTTGACTAAGCTGAAAACATAAAGTTAATCTTTTCAAGCTGAGTTTTTCTAAGTAACCGAGCTAAGTTTTCAAACCACCACATTCCGCACCGCCAGCTGAGTTATTTACCCAGCTGACCCTCCTCAGCTGGATCAATAACTAAGCTCACCAACTCTGTTATTTAACTTGAAAATGTTTTCAGAAATCTATTTGGTGTATTCACCCCCCTCTACACCAAATACCTAGCTTAGGGACCATCAGATAAATCTCATGAAACTGAATTTTTTGTACAAGATATTTTTCAGATGTGATAAATATGAATTTTCAATTCATAATTATCTATAAAGATTTGGATATTGTTCTTTTTTAATGATAGAGATTCCAAAGAGTTTGTTAAGTTTTGGACTCTCAAAACTGTAGTTATATCATACCTGTCTTTAGAACCATATATCATATCTCTTTCGATTTCAGAAAATTTCTGGTTTAAATATCAAGTTGGACGACAAAGAAGAAGGTTTTTAAACTCTTTGAAAATTTCCTCAACAAGCTTTGATACTCCAGAATTTGTAGCCAAACATATGTCTCCAGAGTGTTGGAACTCCTCAACATTTATGTTTGAGAAATCCTTAAGCAGTCAAACACTTTGCTTTCATGTTTCCTGACATCAAGTGTCACTTTCCACTTCCATAGAAGATGCTACTCTTGTCAAGGATTCTTGTAACACCCTATTTTCATAATTAACTATAGTATTACAATAAAGCTTACAACATGAATAATAACGTGGAACTGAAGACATAATAGAAATAAATCGAAATATTTAACTAAAAGTAATATTTATTCTCCTTTCAGAGGTTGGCCAGACTAAGCAAAGTTTGGAACTCAACTAAATGATGAACTCTCAATTATAACAAGCATTGTATGATTTTATAGTTAGAGATATACTACGGAACCCCCAAACTAAAATAATATTAAATATTTACTTATTTATAAACTTGACATCATGTAACTTTATTATTTAACAAAATAGGAAAAATATACTTTATTAGCTAAACAAACATATACATAATCTGTTTATCTAAATTAGTCCAACAATCCTGCTTAATTTTAAATATAAATATATGGCATAAAGGTAGCATAATAAACCTTGATATCAATTTGAGTACCAAGACAACCCATGTTAACATATAATAATCAAATACGAAACAGAATTAATCCCTCCAAGTAAATAATTAAAAACTGATGCAGACTAAAACTAAAAATTCGAATCTAATCATAAAGACTAAAAATAAATAAATCGATTAATAACTTGAGATTTCGAACCCTCGCACTAGTCATTCTCGGCCTCCACGACTGTTTCGGCTCCAAATCCTGACAAAACTGACAATCTAAAAGAGGGTGAGCATATCGAAATATACTCAGTGAGAAAACATGCAATTATCCATATATACTCAACGTGTAAATAAATCATATTATCATAAACATATGAAACTTGATGCATGATCGAGATTTGGATCTCAACTTGAACATATAGGGTTGTATCCCTTTAACTTGACATATAGGGATGTATCCCTTTCATTTGAACATATAGGGTTGTATCCCTTTAACTTGAACATGAGCATACGTTAATCAAACATGAGCTATAAACACATAAAAACATACATATATAATTAATCAACGTGCATAAATTCCCTCACCTTAAAACGTATCTTGAACTGCTTGACGAAATTCCCCCCAGCCTCTAACCAATTTCTAAACCTTATACTTATTCGAAAGCTTGTATTCTCAGTCCCCAACTATGAAAAATCAATCTCTATTTAAACAAGTAGGTCGTGAAGTCTGGATAGTTAAAAACTCTAATGAAGTTTATCATTAAGTAGGTTTGATTAAGAATAAAGCCATATATATAATATTGAGCTCATTCTCTAGATTCTCGCATGTTAATAAAAGAAAATAGGATATACAAACTTAATTAATTTATTCTTTAAAACTACCGATTCAAATAAATAAACTTTATTTTAAAAGAAAGTGATAGACTTTGATTATTTTTAATACAGACCTACACACACACATATATATATATATATATATATATGATTAAGAGATTTAATTATGTGAAAATCTAAATGGAGTTATTGTTTATGTTTTCAAGAGAAAATCAAACGATTACATTTACAAGATTTCAATTTTAATTTCTTTAAAAGAAAAGTTCTCGATTTTAAAGAATAGATTATCTTAAAATCATCATACCTAATTATACTATAAATCTAGGTGAACAAAACCTCTTTGAAATCACTACTAGAAAAAAGGGCATACATGACGCAGAATTTGCGTCATTTATGTGCGTCCCAAAGTGTCATGTAGGCGGGTGTAATCTATGTGGGTATTATACATGACGCGAAATTAGCGTCATCTATGTGCGTGTTCATGACACTAATTTCACGTCATCTATGTGCGTGTGATACCGTCATGTTTGTGCGTGTTTATTTTTTATGGGGTTACATACATGACATTATTTAACCGTTATCTTTAATTTTTGATTCGTGATTATATCATGTACACCATAGTTGACCCTTTTACTAGAACCGTCATCTATGTTATTTTCCAGTTTTATATTTTTGTTTTTATTTAATTTTTTATATTTTTGATTTCCTATTTTATTTTCGAATAAATAAATTAAATTAATTTTAAAAGTTCACAAATATAATCCAAAAATTCCATATATTGATCATCCATCCAATATACATTGTCAAACGATACATTAGTCAATAAAATAAAAATTGTATCTAAATCCATAAAACAAAGCGTCAAATACAATATCCATGCAATAACCCTCCTCAAGCAACTTCATTCAAGCACCTTTGCTATGTATCTAAAATTTACCATCACCATTTCGATATGTTCTTCCAACCTAGAGGCAAAAGTGTACCCCCAATCAAGCACCTGATAATAAAAAGAACAAATTAACAAGATAATTAAGACAGACGGATAATATTAGAGATCAAAAATATATGAAGTAAAAACAAAGTGTGACTTTATACACTAAAACAATATTGCACGATGCTTCAACGAATTCAACATAGATGCTAATTTTCTGCAAATTTTTTGGCTCGGGCAGTTATAATCCAAGTAAGTAATATACCAACTAGTCACAAATATATAGAAAGTAATATACCAACTAGTCACAAATATATAGATCAACGAACGCACTGAAATGAAGGGCCGTTATGTATTTCTATTTAAATCATATACAGGGAGACGGTTCTTGTGGCTATAAAGTTTGGAAAGACGAGCTAGAAATGTCTGAAGCAGCTCAAGCAGAGGAAATGATGAATCTTTTTCAATCATCCAACCACTCCAAGAATGCATTTTTACAGCCCAAAATCTAAGATATCAAGCTCAACATATAGGTGCTAATCGAACCAAAATCCTTGCAGCAAAATAGTCGACTAAAACACCAGCTTATGCAACTAACTAAGTTAGTGAATAATCAACAACACAACACCCTCATAGGCTCCCAACATATTGCAATATCCAAATACCTCAACATAATTTAACTCACTACAGAATTAATTTGCAAGACGAAATATATTGTCTTTTGGAAGCATTTCTGTGACCAGACTCAATAGATCAGTAAAACTACTATCACTCCAACCATATCTCGCCTTTAAGTTGTACAATTTCACCGTCGCAGACAACTTAGTAAATTTGCTACAACCGAAATATAAAGGCTTCTGAGCATCTTCAAGCAACGTTTGAAAATGATTTGGACTATCTTCATATGCATCAAATGCATCATGAATCATGTCTATCGGCTCCTCCTCAACACCGAAGTTTGGCTCACTTTGCCTAACTCTATCACTATCACATGTTGATGCTGTTGATAAATTTTCCCCATGCCATATCCATTTCTTGTATGTTGGATCGATACCATAGCATATCAAATGTAATCTAATGGCAGCAATATTTTTCTTACGAATGTTACCACATATTGTACAAGGACAAGGTATGAGGCTAGCATCCCTTGCATTTTGTAATGCAAAATTTAAGAAAGCTTCAACCCCTATTTCATACTCTTTTGATAATCTATTCAATGACATCCATGATTTTTCCATTTTCTCAATGAACTAACTATACACCGTCGGACACACCTGAAGTCTCACATCAAAACCTATATAAAGATTAAAAAGCAAACCACAGACATTATAAGGATTCTAGTTATTTGGTATATGAGAGGTATAGATAAAATATCTTAAGATGTGTTATCTCATAACTTTAGACAACATAAACAACTAGAACTACGTTCTGCCAACTAAGCAAAATATACAACAAAGGAAGCCAAAAGACAACAAGGAAGAGATTCTAAACAACCAGAATCTTAGTTATGTAAGCAATTACTTCATCAAATACCGTTTTGAGATAAAATTTGACTTGGCTACTACTTTAATTATGAACACTAGTTTGGTATGATTTAAAATGTTGGCTTGATTGTTGAGAAATTCCATCCAAACTCTCAATAGAACTAACTCCTCCTAGTCCTAGGCTAGAGTAGACTAAGTAAGATGATAAATAATAATATCCATTTTCTTTTCATATATACTCTCAGTCAAAAGTGTTCCATTCAAAAAGTGTAGAAACAGGAAGGTGTTCTGTTCTGGTTTTGCTTTATCTTTTATTCTTATTCATGGATGGATTTGTCACCTTGGTTAGTGGTAGAAAAGGAAATATTTATCAGCATATGCATCTACAAATATTATATTAGTATATTTGAAGATGTCATAATGCTAATTGATAACTAACCAATTTTAATACAGGTTCATGAAGAGTATTCTACTTTGGCAATTTTCACCTAATATCTTACTCTTAAATTTGCTTTTTATTTAAGATGTTTGCTCCGAAGAGGATTAATTATGTTGATGATGATGCTGCTACTGCATTCAATTTCTGCACATCATGAAATTATATATGCCGGTGTATGTGTTGTGTAAAGAAAATAGGATGGTTCAAAAATTCTCACTAAATAATCTTTATCTATTGTCCAAAGAGCAGCTACTTTAGCCATATGTTCCAAACAGTAGGCGTAATAAATCTGGTAAGTTTCATCGAAGACTTGCATACAGAAATCTAAAAAAAAAACACATGCATAAATTCTAGACAGTATCAGCTAAAAACCCACAAATAAAAGGAAAAAAATAGATCTATTATAGTAAACTAACAAAATATCTGCATTTTTTTCCTTCGTTTTTCCTAATTCCATAACACTAAACAGATAAAAAATATCGACAAAACAGCACAAAATTACCAAAATCGAATCTGTAAACGCAAATTCACACATTTCTATCAAACCAGTACTTTAAACCTATCAAGATGCATCAGATTTATGAGCTAAAAACAGCTGGAAAATGAAACAATGAAGAGCGAAAATTGAGAAATCAATGAAGAGCTCAAATTCAGCAGAAATGAGATTAGGTAACGAGAAAAAAAGGAAGAAAAATAAGAAGACAGAGGGTACCTTAATTTTTAAGCGTGGACGTTGATTTGGACAGAAATGGAGATTGGGGGTTTGGTTTGATTTTACAGGCACAAACACGCTGTGGCGGCGGCGGCTTGTGGTTGGCCGGGAATGACGGCGGCAGCGGCTTGTGATTGGCCGGGAATGGCAGCGGCTGCGGCTTGTGGTTTGGCAGGGAATAGCAGCAGTAGCGGCTTATGGTTGGCCGGAAATGGCAGCGGCGGCGGCTTGTGGTTGGCCGGGAATGGCGGAAGCAGCGGCTTGTGGTTGGCCTGGAATAGCAGCGGCGGCGGCTTGTGATATTTCAGATTTGAGATAGGGTATCTAATGGTAGATTGGAGACCGTCGGAGAGGTCTCGCCGGTGGAGAGGCCTCGCGGTGGAGAACGTTACCGGTGGAGATGGAGAGAGTCTGGCGCGATGGAATGAATTTCTGGCGCGGAGAGGGAGTGAGTTTTTTAGGTATGTTTTGGGAATTCAATTTTCCCCCAAATTAATACACGTAATAACACTTCCCAAAAAAAAAATTATAATACATGACAGATTTTGATGACGGTTTGAAAACACTGTCATATATGGTATGCTAATTCATGACGGTCTAATGGGAACCAACATCAATATCTAACTTTGCATGGGTAGAGATGACGGTTTAGTTTAGAAACATCATGTAGTATAAAAATACGCACATACATGGCGTTTTGTCAAACAACCGTCATGTATATGGTGTCATGTATTCCTATTTTTCTAGTAGTGAATCCTTTCTTTTATTATAGTTGTTCTACATTAATAATAAAATAAATATATAATTAAAACTACTAGTGATCTTAAATCACTAAAATTCTCGCAAATATATATTTACTTTTTGACTAAGCAGACTTTTCATGAAAAATAACTTGCTATATACCAACTTTAGCTAGAAAAGATTAGGTTTAAGGCCTACTATCGAAATATGCATAAAGTAATATACTTAATAATAATAAAATAAAAATTAAATTACCTATATAAAAATCGGGATGTTACAATTCTTCTTGATATAAACAATTTAGAAAAAGCTTAGCCTAAATTAGAGACTGAACTCACGAAGAATCTGTGAATGCTGCTGAAAAGAAGAAAAATGATGTTGATAACACCAGTCAAAAGTAAAACATTGTTGGTGAGTTCGTTGGCGAGTCAACTCAAAGCCAATACATGATACTTTTTCTATTAAAGAGTATTGACGATATTGAAGATATCATCAATATTGATGAACCTAAAGAAGACAGCCCAAAGAGTGTTTCTAAGGCTAAAATAGAAAAGAAAAGGTGTTTATCTCGAAGCAACATAGGAAAGCAACATCTTTCGCCTTTCATGTTGATAACATAAAGAGAAGGCTCTCTTCATCGGCATCTGCTCTTTCACCAACATCATCTCATCCTGACAGAAGCTACGATGGCATATCTAACTCAGATTATGGGTTAGTTTTTTGAAGACTTTATGCTGGAAAAGTATTCAGTATAATATTCTATCCCATGAACATAATGTTACTTCTGATTATCTTTTATGAGTTGTTCTCCTTTATTGTTGGTCATGTTGTTACTAACATTTTAGTTTGACTTAACATGTGTTAAATCTGATTTTTTCATGAAGTGTTCGTTTATCTTATGTTAGTAACAGATGTAACTAACATTCAGTTTGCACTGATAAGAGTATTGATCCTGATGTTGTGAACTCTACTGAACTAACATCACATCTAACGTGGTATGATTTGATTGTCCAAGAAGAAGAATGTGCCAATACTGCAATTATGATTGACCAAGGAAATGGATTTGATCTGGTTGAAGCTCTTGAAGAAGTAAGAAGACTCTATGAAATTCCTGATGAACAATGTGCTGCTCAAAGAAAAGATCTCTTGTTGATGATTGATGAGAATCAAACTCTTAGGAGTCGTGTCAAGAAACTTGAAGTTCTCCTCACTAGGAAAGACTGTGAGCTTCACAGAAGAAGCATGAAAATGATCAAACAACTTTTGACAGGCTGAACAAATGTACTCTTGCTCTCAAACAAGCTCTTTCTTTGGGTCAAACTAATAGACATGGTCTAGGTTTTGATTTTGATCTCTCTGAAAACAAGTCCTATGATGTGAATTTTGTGAAATTGAAGAGTCCAAATCATGTTGATATGGATGTTTGTGACACTAGTGTTTCTAACAAAGGAAAATCTAATGTTAGATGAGATGATATTACTCACATGAGAATGAGTTGGATTGTTCTACTTTGAAATTCGAAATTTCTATTTCTAAAAGAAATTTCTATTTTATGAAAATCTTTTTGATGATTTTTATTCGAATAATGTTATTCGGATATATCTCATACGCTCTTGACTTTTATTTCTTTTGGTGAAAGATGTTGGGATGTCTTGTTCAAGAAATATGGCAGAATATATGATTATTCTACAAGAGCTATCAATTCTTCATTTGGATTGGAAGATGTTGGTCCATATATTATTTTGATTGATGAAGAGGACATGACAATGGTCCTAATCGGTGAAAAACTGACTAGCAAAAGTCCATGTTTGTTGTTTCTCTTCGCACATGGAAATACGCCACACTACAAAAGGTTATTTTGCACAGTTGGTGCTCAACAAAAATTCAACAGTGTTGGCTGGAGAGCAAACTGCGTTTCTATACAATGTTGGTAACACCCTTAGTTTTAAAAGTTTGTTACATTGTTGTGTTATCTAACATTACTGGTGCAATTTTTAAGACCATTTGAAACCAACATGTTTACATATCCAAGTCTCATCTACTTATTTCTGAAGAACCAAGAGCTTGTAGAGAGATCCAACGCTGAAATAATTAAAGAACGTGGAGCATTTTCGTGTATGCAACAATCTTGCTAACACTTGAAAGAGTTAAAAATCTCTCCTATCTTTAGTAAAGACAAAAGGTCGAATCTGACTTTAATGAAATGGATGCAGAAGACAAGCTCCTATGTTTAAATTGGTGCACTCATATTTGAAGAAAAAGTCGAAAAAGATGAGGATGAGAAAGTTTAAGTGAAGAAAACTGAAAGTTTTGAAGTATAACATGTTTTCAACAAGTAGGACATGTTTCCAACAGCTCAATATGGTAATGTGATTAACACGTGGTTTTCGATATGCAATGAGGTATATCTTATTTCGATTATGATGTAGTCATGATTGTGAATATCACATATCTAACTTTAGTCATTTTTTAATGTTTCATATGTGTTTATGATAAATACATATTTGGACTATTTCTTTTTCGTGTGTTTTCACATTATGTGTTTGTGTTAGAAAAAGTGTTTCCAACAGTTTCTTCTTACAAAGTATTCTGAATTTTTGGATAGAAATTTATGTCTTTACACATCTATTTTTATTCTTGTTAATTTATTTGTGGTGGACACAAATTATTTTTCTATCTTCGGCGACGTTTAAATATGTTGGACATATTTTATTTTTGAAGGATGTTGAGTTGTGTTTATTCACACCATAAACTTCTTCGTTATGTTAGTTTTGATGACGTGACAGAATCCTCTCGCAGTGGTTCACAACGTGAGGAACAACAAGCTCTACCATCAGTTCGTGATGCAGATCCTGCCACATGACTTGTTACAATTGATCAAGATGAATTGTAAAGTGCTTTGTTAGCTTTTCCAAAGCTAATAGCAGAGACAAAGAACCTCGCAACTTCTATAGACAGACACACCAAAACATTTTCAAATGCTTGCAGCTGAAGCTAACTTCAAGCAATTCATTCCTTCAACAAAAAAAGGGGAGTAACAGTGTCAATATTTGTGTTCTGTTGTTATTGCTGGTTGCTATCATGTTAGTGTTACTGGATGTTGTCGATGTCAGGTTGGAGTTTATCTAATTTAAGTGTTGAACACTTTAACCTTTTAATTGTGTTGAACACAATTTGTTTTTGCCAAATGAATGATTTGAATATGTTTTGAACATATTTTGATTTCAATTTTTGGTGTGTATGATCACATCTTAGTTAGGTATGAGACGGAGTTGAAGCACGAAGAACTTCTGCCAAATTTTATCTTCAATCATGTCTTTCTATTGATGCTGCGAAGTAACATCGATCTTAACACTTCTACTTTGTCAATAGGCTAAGGGTTGTATTAGAGAGCCAGTTGTAGTTGGGTTCGATGAAGCAACGAAGCAATATGTCTTTGATATGAATGTTTCTAACATTCTTATTTTATGTTAGAATGAAATTCTGTTAACATTACTCTTTTAAGTTTCAGGAGGAGTTTTTGTCTCTCAGTCTTTTGAGTTTATGTTTCTTGTCTGTTAGAGTACATGTTACTAACATTTCTCTTATAAGTTTCAGTGGGAGTTTCGTCTTTCTCAAGTTTCTTTGGAACTTATGTTATGAACATTGTTCCTATGTGTTTCAAGGGGAGTTATGTTACTTCTTCTTTCATTGTTGAGAGTTGCCTAACATCTCTCATGTTATTCTTGTACATATGTAAATATGTAAATATCATGTAAATATGTAAATATGTATATATCCGTCTCAGTGGGAGCCTTTTATTTCTCTCTGAAAATATTCTTTTATTCTTTATTATTTAATTAGTACATAATTTTTATTTTTGGGAAGGTTTCCGTTTACCCTCCATTATTCTTTTAATTCTTTATTCTTTCTTTGAAGAGCTTCCTTTCACTCTTTAAGGTTTTCCGCTTTCAAATAAAATGAAGAGTTTCCTCTCGCTCTTCACACTTTAAATTGCTTTCTAATAATGTGAGAGTTTCCTTTTGCTCTCACTTCTATTTTCATGCATTCCTTTTTTTTATGTTTTGTTTTTGCAGGAAAAGTTTTTGTGCAAGAAAAGATACATATACAATTAAGGGGGAGATTGTTAGGTTTAAGATGTCTCGTGTTACTTTGACTGTTGGTAACATTTGTTACCAACATACCTGGAACCAGATTAAATCTTATATTATTTAATTAATTGTATAATATATGCTTTTCTTGTTGTACTCTTTTGCACGAATTTGTGCAGTAAAAGAACAGTTGAAGAACGGTTATTAGAAGAAAGAGTGAGATTTAAAGTGAAGTACACGGAGGTTTTATTCCTTGGCATGATAGGTTATCATGGGTGTAACCGCCAAGTAACCACCTCAATCCACCTCTTTCTCAACCGACTGGAATGGAGTGGATCTTAGGAGTTATGGTCGACCAGATAGAGAGATGATGGAAATAAACTGCTCTACATATGAGAGACTATAAATACTACAGATGATTCATTTCAAAGGTTGCGAATTTTGATCGAAGAATTCACTTTGCAAATTTCAGTTTCAGTGTTCGCCATTCTGCCTACTGAGTGTTAGTGATATCACAAACCAACACGAGTTCTGCAGCAGATTGTGAAATCTACAAAGCTTTGGAGGATTGGGTTGTGAAGGAGCGAATCACGAAAGTAGGCAGTTTTATTTAATTAGATAGATCTTGTATAGGTTAGTCTTGTTCAGATGTTCGGATACTTAGGCAGATCTAATGGCTGTAAAGAGATGTTCGTCTTACTTAGTAGATTAGTCTAGGATTAGATTTAATCTTCTAAGGCATTCAATCCTTGAGCAGACCGTGCTGCGAAAGGTTGAATATTATTTCGTTTTCTGTATTGTAATCTTTGATTTCAATATAGTATTTAGCAGTAAGGTACCGGCAGGTTTAATCACCTGCCAAAAAGTATTTCATTGTGTTCTTTACTTATTCCGATGCATGTTAGATCGGATGTTTTTAACATGCGATCTAACGGTACTCTTTTGATACACAATGTGAGTTTTTGTAGTAATTCGGGAACTGAATTCTTTCAGTGGTGTCTCTGTATGAATGTTAATGATGATTTTGGTTTTGCTTATGCTTTTGCTTAATGATGCCAATTGTAGGTGTGATGAAATATATTGCTTTAGTTAATTATTTTGTTTCTTCAATTCTTTAAGTTGAAAGAACTTTTATCGTCCAAGTTAATTAGGACCGAGTCCGACTTGACTTTTACAATGACTTCTATGCCTCGACGGTGGTTTTCAACATCTGGATCGCATCATCAACCTCATGCAGGTTTTCCCACACATAACAAACTTGGTGCTTCGAGAAAATGCCCAAAGCATTGATAGCCATTGCAGCAGCAGCAGCGGGACTCTAAACCGAACAACAAGCCGATCATAGTCGACCTTTTGAGAGCCGAAGTCACCTGGATCTAAAGAGACTTCACCGTATTTTCACTCGTAAAGAATCTGCTGAAATACGCCAGCAAACTCGAGAGTATGGTCTTCCGAGTTAAGAAAACTCATTCGTCTTCTTCTACTTTAATGGAGAATTCATTCTTGGCGTCATAGAAACTGCTCAAAATGCAAAGATCCTCTCCAACTTCCAAGGTTATCATAGATCATTTCTGATCTTTACCTTTTCTTCTTCTTTTTTTATCCTTTACTGTTTGTTCGTTTAGGAACTAGCTATTGAGAAATATTAGTATTGCATGTTGTCATGTTGATTTAGGAACTATTGAGAAATACTATTAAGTAAACATTTTCCCCCTTCTATGTTGTCTCGAAAAGCCTAATAATAGCCTTAGTAATTCATAAACTCTCGATGTATTCACGACAAATACTATATTATCCAAATAGTTTGACAATACAGATTGCGGCAGTGCACCAAAATATTAATACTAGCATTTAACAAAAACATGCTAAAAAAATGAGGGTCAGGGTGTGAGAATGTCAATGTTGGGAATATGTTGCTATCTCCGAAAATAGAACTCAACCATCATTCTCCAAAAATAAAACATAAGTGCAAAGCATAAAAGAGAAAAAGTGACTATACAGGTATATATTTTCTTGATTAAGTTCTGGAAACAAATTTATGTAGAAGCGAAATCTATCGGGACTGGCATCTCTACAAAGCAAATTAGTAATCAGAATGGGACTAATGAGTATTAAGCACCTGAAGATAATAATCGAGATCATGCATTTTCCTTCAGCAGCAAGATATTCCTTAGCCATAGCCGGAGTAACCCCCGGAGTCCTCGATGCATCACCAGCCCTGATCACCGGCTTCATTATCAATCATGCGATCCTGGACACGAGAGAACAGCAATCACAAAATCAAGCGTAAGTACTTGAGCAATTAAATCTCTTTCGGGTACAAATCAATGTTAATACCACCTAACTATAAAATTATGCAAAGCAATTTGCAAAATATGTATAGCAACGGAGACACACAAATCAAGGCATGCTTTATTCTTCTCCTCTCAGCTCCCCATGTATCGGCTGAGTCCTCATATAACCAGATAAACGGGAGCAGATAAAACTTTAGCATCATGAAGGGTGGGAAAACTATATATTGTCCAAGGAGATGATATGACGGAAAAAAATCCTATCCAGAATCAAATATCTGAAGGAGAAATCACCTCTTTATCACTGTGAGATTTACTCTGGATCGCCACTGTCAAGTTTACGAAGCACCGGGCTGTTCAGAAAAAACAAATAGAAATATCAATTATCAGAGACAAACAATGTCTGCAAGAGGCTTAGAGCATCAAAATTTCTATAACACGTCTTTTAATTATCCTTTCCTTGTTGCAAAAGCAAAGAATTAGTTCTAAACTAAAACATACGCACACATCAAACTTTTCCCAGAGAGAACATGTTTGCAGTATTATCATGAGGAGAGATCAACTCTGTGAAAATACAAAATGCAACCATATTATAGATTCAACAAAAGACATGCAGAATACTATTAACATCTCAATAATAACTAAATGATGAGGAGCCACATTAAGGGGAAAAGTTAAACGGCTGAAGAACACAAGTGCCACTGGTTGAGGTGTAAATCATGCACAAAATACAGAAATATGCCAAAAAATTATCAAACACTAAATAGCTTGGACAAATATAACCAGATCTTCTCATGTAGACGGTCTTGATAGATTGTTGATATGTTCCTGTCCCATGCTTGTTATAATCGTCTAGTATGCTTTGCTGTTCAGTTCTTTTGAGGTCGTGAAAAAGATCGAGAGAAATACATTTTAAGCATGAAGGAATAATTCAAAATTAAGAAGTGAGGGCATAAATTGTAAGCTGTTCAGCAATTTTGTATTAACACAAATCAGAAAATAAAGATATCCAAAGTACTTTTCAGAACAACATTCTGAATTTAAGACTCGACTTAGCTGGTGATGTTAGTAAAGATATGGAAATATATATATATATATATATATATATATATATCTGATAGCACAACCAAGGCAGCAATCTCGTTATACAACAGAATATTGATTAGTGGATGTAAATAAAGAAAAATACTTTCATTCATAAAAAAAGTTATATCACTGAGCACATAGAAATATTTGAAATTTTTTACTCAAAGATGAATAGGAAAACAAGAAAACTAATTCAAGAATTTAGTGATGAGGAAACTGTAACTTTAAGATCCAGAATTCGCTGGAACTCAGAAGGAGTACCCTCAGGCAGCAGAGTGCAATATGTATCCGTTACAGAGTCAATAGGGGACAATATGACCTGTGGATCATTACAAGAGCATTTAACTAAGGAATGGAGTGTAAGAACGCTTTGTTAAGCAACAAAGTTCAGTGTCGTGAAATCATACTTTTAATAGTGCTTCAGCTTTCCTTATTTCACGGCTTACAAATTTTGAGTAGCCAGCAGCAGCAGATACCTGCTCAAAGAAGCGAACAGGACAGTAACAAAATAGAAGACACGGTATAAAACCTTAAGAATGAAGTTTCATATGAACAAATAAGAAACAGGAGCAGGTCATATTATTTTTCCAGATTAAAAGAGTTGGTATGTTACTTGTTTTCCTAGGAAAGGAATTTCCAGAAGGATTGTAATTTTGACAGCTTGTGTATCCAGCAGCATCTAATTTCAATATCTACCCAAGGACATAATAATTCGAGTAATTATCATTCAGAATTAAGGCCCGTTGTTTAACAAAATTCATTTAACCAGGCAAACTCACGCAAGAAATCTGTAAAATAAACAGAGCTGAAAGGAATACATACTTGTTGAGCTCCTGTTTCGGAGATTTGCTTGCATTTGAAGATATTGAGATAGAATTGCGGACTAAGAGATGATGCAAGCTGCAAAGATTAGGAAGGATTACCTTTTGTTGGGAAAATTAATAGAGTTTTGAAGTGATACCAAAATCCAGCTGACCCCAACCGAGTAGATGAATGTACAAACTTTGTATTGTTTCCAGCTCACGTGTTTAGAGCTATTAGGTTTTCTAAGTACAGGTTCATCATAGCAGAAGACACAGCTAAGCAGTCACAACTGAGAAATTCAGCAGAGCAGACTCAACAGAGCAGACCAAGAAGAGTCAAAGATCCAGCAGTATCAAGACCCAACTCATTGACGGAAACCCAGCTCAGTGTCGAAGACCCAGTTCAATGTAAAAGACCCAGCTTTGTGTTGATGACACAGCTCAGGTCTAAAACACAACTCAGGTAAATGACACAGCTCAGGTTGATGATACAACTCAGGTCTAAGACACAGCTCAGAGTTGAGACGCAGCAGAGTCGAAGACGCTGAAGACGCAGCAGAGTCGAAGACGCTGAAGACGCAGCAGCATCGCTTAGCAGCTCGAAGACGAATACCAACTCCAAGACAAGATCACGGTGTCAGAAGATCTCATCTAACATGGTCCAATCAGAGATGAGGAATAGCTTCTGCAGATGCAGACCTACATCGTAGGTGAAAGGCTAGAAGTCAAAAAGAGTAGGTGAGATTCAAACGGCTCTCTTCCAACGGCTAGTTTGAATCTTCACCTATATATATCTCCCCCACCAGAGACTGGAGAAGAAGACTGAAAAAAATAAAAAAAGCCAACAGATAAATGAACAACGATCTTCAAAGCCAAATCTCTCAAGAACACCCAGCCAGTCAGCTGTGTTCTTAGTTGTTCAGATATTCAGTCATAGGCAGAAAAGATTAGATTAGAACTATCTTAAGCCTAGTTTGAACGAGTTCATCATACTCCTTGTTCTTCATTGTAAGAACTCGTTCATAGTTGGAAAATCCAAACCCAAAACCCTTCTACCCAGAAAAGGTTAGGTTAAGGTCGCCTGCTCGAAGCGTGTAATTCAAGTGGCTAGGTTCTTCAGTACCCGGAAACTGAAGGTAGGTTTCAGCTGTGCCCGGAAACAGTTGGTTACGTTTTGGTACAGTACGTGGAAACTTGTATCCAGCTCAAGGAACTGAGCTGCAATGCTTGCTGACTGCGTGTAAAGCCAGTGGAATCCTTAGTGGATTATCAGATGGTTTTCTGGTCGTGTACGTAGGAGTAGTTTCTCCGAACCACGTTAAATAGCTTTGTTATTTACTGCTTTGTTTATGCATCCAGCTAACTCCTCATAAGCATATTTCAAGTTGCATAAACTAACTAATAGAAAAGAGAAACAGTGTTTTGCAATATATTTGAAGTAACAGACGGACTTTCCAAAACCCACCACATTCCGCACACAGCCATCTGTGTCGATCAAGCTGGATCGAACACAGCCAGCTCACTCAAAAGAGTTTTAACTTGGAAAAGTTTTCAAACCTTGGTGTATTCACCCCCCTCTATACCAAGGTATCCGTCTTGGGACCAATAATTGGTATCAGAGCAGTGGTTCAAAAGATCACTGTATCTGTGTCAAGTCAGTCTCTTAGCTGATAGTGGTCACCTGAACAGATCCTTCAAAGTATTAAAATTTAAAAAAAAATTATTATATTGCATACTGTCATGGAATCTTCCTTGTGTAGGAATCTTCCGACATTCTCTGTCGATGATTATCAGATCTGGAAGTTCCGACTCAAAAGCTTTCTGAGTGCACGTCACGACATGATGTGGGATGTCATTACTGATGGACCCATCATCATCATGAAGTCAGAAAGAGAAGCAGAAACCACACCTGGAGCTAAACCAGTACTCCGGTAAGTTTTGAAGCCCAAAAGGGAGTACTCTACAGAAGAAAGGAGACAAGCTAGATTGGATAGCTACGCTCGCAACGTCATCTCCTCAATGGTGACGGACGCTTATCTTAGTAAGATCATCAACTGCGAGACAGCTAAGGGGATGTGGAACACTCTAGCCAAGCTGTGTGAAGGCTCAGAGGAAATTCAAGAGAACAAATTCTCAGTTGCATGCCAGAAGTTCGACAACTTCAAGAAACTCCCCTACGAGTCCATTGATCAAATAGAGCTCAGATTCTCCAACCTCGTCATCGAGATCGAGACGATCCGAACTGGAAAATATACAGTTCAAGATAAGAACTTGAAAGTTCTTGCAGCTCTCTCCTCAGAATGGTATACACACAAAGTGGTTCACCAAACAGAACTGATCTTGGCAGCATGGAGACAGAAAAATTGTTCTCCATCCTGAAAGCCAACGAATTTGATCTGGAGGTTACAAACGGAGAATCATCCAGCCGGATGAATGAAACGGAGCTGACTGCCAAGGCAAAAGAGACAGCCTTCAGAGCTCAATCAAGAAGATCAGCTCAATCAGCTCAGCTTGGAAGGACCAACAAGGAGCACAGAAATATGAGCAAAGAAGAATTGCACGAAGAAGTTGCCATGCTTGTACGGAATATTAATAGGCTGGATCACAGCAAGGAAAGGTACAAGATGATCGTGAAGGTTCATCACGACAAGCAACTCTACCCAAAGAGAAACCCAGCTGAGTCGACCTCCCGAAGAAAAGATAAAGAGCTCAAGTCGAGCAAGATAGTAGATCAAGTATTTTCTGCTGACTCAGAAGATGAAACATTTCATTGAAGATGCATGCTTCATGGGACTCTTAAACTCAGCTGATCAAGAAGCTGGAGATGGCTAGAGCTGAATCAGAACAAAGACTGGCTCCAGCCAAAGCAAACATAGTTGGAACCTAGGCCAAGGATGTTCCAAAGAGATCGAACATCATCAAGCCAGCTCTCCAAGCTCAGTCCTACCAAAGAAGCAAACTGCTCGGCAACTCCAAGCCCAAGAAAAGTAGTAACTACAGAGCTCAAAGGCATGATGTGTGTGTATTTTGGTTGTTCAGAAATTAAGTTTTCTATGATTTTATATGGATATAATTCACGTTTAGGTGTGATTTTTATGCAGAAAATGCATATTTTGGTTGTTGATATATTTGGATGAAAGAAGTCGAAAATGATGGATTTTGTGTCCAATTATAGAAGATCGAAATTGAAGATGGAAGAGAATTGGATGGGCCGGGCTTTACTACTTTGTAATCCATAAACAATATATTTAGATACCTATTATATTTAGAATTCTATTATTTAATTATTTTCCTAGGTTATTTAAGTTAGGATTAGAATATATATATTGAGATTAGCCGCAAGTTAGTATACATCTTTTTCTATTCAATGTTTTATTTCTATGCTTAGCCGCCATTAAGGAGCTGCCATTAGGAGAGAGAGATGCGTGGAGATTTTTTGAGCATAGAACATCTTGGATCGGTTTAATCAATTTCCGGTGGCTTCCGTTTCCTTTTAATTTTGTTTTGATTTATATTATGTCTTTATATCTTTTGATTGTGTTTAGTTTAATTATTATGCGTAACTAATTCTTTAATCCGGCGAGAATATTGAAGCACTAGTCTAATAATCTGTGAGATCTAATTGGCCGTATAATTAATTTCCTAGAGTTTCGATTTATTCCTTGTGTTTAAAGTTAATTCTGATTTTGTTTAAGCCTGATCAACTTAGATTTAATTGGATTACAGTCAATTAGTTCCCCCAATCTGTAATTTTTGGAATATGGCTAATTAGTGATAAAGCTACCATGTTCGTAGTAGGAATAAATTGGTAGACGGGTTATTACTTGCGTTCTTGGTTAATTCGTCTAAATTGGGTTCCTTCAGATCTAAAAGCTATTAGAGCATTAAATCTAGGTCTGGCGTCTCCAACTAGGTTATGTTTTAATAAGGAGAATAGTTAGGTCTGGCGTCTACAGCTAACTATCGATAAAGTATGTAGGAATTGGGGTATGTCCGTTGCGTTCACGGTACCTTATAACTGGTTGGTTCTTGGGAATTAATTAATCTTTGCGTCAATGATCAGAGCCCTAGACTAGTGTGGATTTATTCGAAGCCGAATACTTTTCTTTTGATTAAATTCCCGTTTGCTATTTCTTTAATTTATTGCTTTCTTAGTGTTTAATTAATTTCTCTCAATTTAAGGCGTGGTGGCTACACCAAAACTAGATTTATAGGAAAAATAGGTGAATTCCCATTCTCTGTGGTTCGACCCTGCTTGTTGCTATACTAATTTAATTCTGAGCGAATTGCAGGAATTATTTGGTGGCGTCCACCAAGGCAACAGATAAATCCAGCTGACTGGAATCAAAGTCAAAGACAGAATGTCATCTAGCACAGACATCAAGGTTAACTAAAAAGACAGCGGAGAAGGATCTCAGCTAGTTATAAAGCTGGAAATCAACCGAGCTTCACATCAAGATTCCAGCAGACGGGTTATCAAGTTGGATATCAAGCTGCCATACTCCAGCTTGGAAATGGGTTGTATCAAAGAAAATGGAGTTCAAGCAGTCAACAAGGTCCAAAGAAGAAAGGACCCTTTCAAGGACCAACCAGAAGTATCACTCACAAAAGCTAAGGACAAATCTGGGTTATCAATGGAACCCTCAACAACAAAGCCGGACCCAATCACAACTGGGTGCCGAAGCAGTGATAACAGGTCAAGGAGGGACATACGCCTTTGAGGAGTCATCAAGCATGCTGTGAAAGAAATACGGCTGGTGTTCAAAGCTCATGACTCACCTCAAAGCTCTTCAAAGAATATGTCAAGCGTACTGGTCCGAGGTAACCTTTGGTGATATCTCGAAAAGATAAATCAAAGGATCTGGCTCATTTGAGATAAATAATAATATAATATCAAATGTCTCTTATGTTGATGGACTTTAGCATAATCTACTGTCCATCAACCAATTGTTGTGATAACGGTTTTCCTGGTAAGTTCTAAGCGCATGAATGCAATGCAAAGAACATGAAATCAAAAGATTCTACCCCGCAAAGCAGCAGTGAACTCAACTGATCATGGAACAACTGACTGTCTTCTCAAGATCAGAGATCAAGTTGACAGATGAACATAATTGTTTAGAAAATCACTGGCTCAAGTGTAGTAGGAAGCAGCTGAGAAAAGACAATCACCTACTATCAAATTCAGGGGAAACTCCACCAAACTGGAAATCGACACAGCTGTGATATCAGCTGAGGACAAAGTCAATCCAGCAGAATATTCAAGTGGAGAACCAAGAGAGAAATCCAGCTGAACTATCAAATGTCATCCTCTAGATATCAAACAAAACTGGATCAAACGTGGATCGCAGAATCCAGAAGAGAAATGTAGCTGATGGGGAACTCAGTTCAGTAGATTCACCAACTTTTGGTATCAAAAATTGGTCTCACCCCAGTCCAGCAGAATCATCAAGAAGAGCATCCAACAGGAAATACTCAGCTGGATCACTGTGTGTCATCAAGAAGGAATCAGACGCAACTGGATTAACTCAGTAGGAACCCCAAGGATTTCAAAATGAATTTATCAAGTCAGGGGGAATCTAACTCAGCTGATAAAACCCAATTGGTTTATTCAATTGAGAGGAAACCTCACAAACGGTGTCTTCCTTCAGAGAAAGAAAGACAAGATGACTCACTCCAAACTGAGTCATACAACTGAGAAATACCATTAATTGGTATCAGCTGTAAAAAAAAAGAGCCAAAGTGCATCGATTGGTTTTAACTCCAAGCTAACTGGAGTTACCTCAAACGGGAAGAAATTTGTGCCAGAACGCCGCCACCAGACCTCTACACCTCTCCCTCCCAATATCTTTTTGATGAACCAAAAAGGGGGAAAGAGTAGGAAAGAAAATGACAGAAAAGGGGAAAGGAAAAAGGGGAAAGGTTAGATCATCTAACTGGAAAGAAAAAGGGAAAGATAGAAGAGAGGCTAATGGCGAGCTGGAAAGGCAACTGGAGAAAGGGCACAAACTCTCGTCAAGGCATGCGGAGCAGCCAGGAAGAGTTTAGTTAGAATTTTGTTTTGTGTTTTTCTGTAAAAGTTTGTAAAGGTTTTGGCATCATCAAAAAGAGAAAAATTGTTGGGAAAATTAATAGAGTTTTGAAGTGATATCAAAACCCAGCTGACCCCAACCGAGTAGATGAATGTACAAACTTTGTATTGTTTCCAGCTCACGTATTTAGAGCTATTAGGTTTTCTAAGTACAGGTTCAGCACAACAGAAGACATCGCAGAAGACACATCTAAGCAGTCACAGCTGAGGAATTCAGCAGAGCAGACCAAGCAGAGTCAAAGACCCAGCAGTATCAATACCCAGCTCAGTGACGGAAACCCAGCTCAGTGTCGAAGACCCAGCTCAGTGTAAAAGACCCAGCTTTGTGTCGATGACACAGTTCAGGTCTAAAACACAGCTCAGGTTAATGACATAGCTCAGGTTGAAGACACAGCTCAGGTTGATGATACAGCTCTGGTCTAAGACACAGCTCAGAGTCGAGACACAGCAGAGTCGAAAACGCTGAAGACGCAGTAGAGTCGCTTAGCAGCTCGAAGACGAAGACCAACTCCAAGACAAGATCCCGGTGTCAGAAGATGTCATCTAACATGGTCCAATCAGAGATGAGGAATAGCTTCTGCAGATGCAGACCTACATCGTAGGCGAAAGGCTAGAAGTAAAAGAGAGTAAATGAGATTCAAACGGCTCTCTTCCAACGGCTAGTTTGAATCTCCACCTATATATATATCTCCTCCACCAGAGACTAGAGAAGAAGACTGAAAAAAAAATAAAAAAGCCAAAAGATAAATGAACAACGATCTTCAAAGTCAAATCTCTCAAGAACACCCAGCCAGTCAGCTGTGTTCTTAGTTGTTCACATATTCAGTCATAGGCAGAAAAGATTAGATTAGAACTATCTTAAGCCTAGTTTGAACGAGTTCATCATACTCCTTGTTCTTCATTGTAAGAACTCGTTCATAGTTGGAAAATCCAAACCCAAACCCTTCTACCCAGAAAAGGTTAGGTTAAGGTATGCCTGCTCGAAGCGTGTAATTCGAGTGGCTAGGTTCTTCAGTACCCGGAAACTGAAGGTAGGTTTCAGCTGTGCCCGGAAACAGTTGGTTACGTTTTGATACCGTACGTGGAAACTTGTATCCAGCTCAAGGAACTGAGCTGCAACGCTTGCTGACTGCGTGTAAAGCCAGTGGAATCCTTAGTGGATTATCAGATGGTTTTCTGGTCGTGGACGTAGGAGTAGTTTCTCCGAACCACGTTAAATAGCTTTGTTATTTACTGCTTTGTTTATGCATCCAGCTAACTCCTCATAAGCATATTTCAAGTTGCATAAACTGACTAACAGAAAAGAGAAACAGAGCTTTGCAATATATTTGAAGTAACATATGGACTTTCCAAAACCCACCACATTCCGCACACAGCCAGCTCTGTCGATCAAGCTGGATCGAACACAGCCAGCTCACTCAAAAGAGTTTTAACTTGGAAAAGTTTTCAAACTTTGGTGTATTTACCCCCTCTACACCAATGTATCCGTCTTGGGACCAACACCTTTACAATATGGTTGATGTAGAAGAATAAAATTTTAGAGAATAAATGAGTCGATTGTCTAGATCGGTAACAGACAAAAACTATTTATCTGTAGTTTGACTACAACTACGTAACATATGTTGTTTAATTAATGGATTGCTCGTAACTTTATACCAAAAATCAAGGTAGTAAATATCACCTCTCCTCTCCCTTCATACCTCTCTTGTGCAGGGAAAGAAAGAATTTGCTATCTCATCAATGAAAGATCAAACAGACAGGTGTTGATGGAACACAAACCAGGGAGGGTGAACACCACGGGAACAAAGACTATATCAATAAAAATTATATAGAAATTTTTATCATCTAAAGTTGTATTAGTATGAGCCAAAATCATCATGCTCACTATTCTTTAGGATTTTAAAACCATGCACACTGCCAATAGTAGTGAACACCTTCAAGTACCATCCTCCAACTAAAGAGCAAGAAGCATAGTCAATGTAGTAATTTACTCATTTACCTTATCCAGGAAGAATTGGAAATATATAGGAGAAAGAAGCCTTCCAAGTACAGGAATGCTTGCAGTCAGAATTGTATTTATGTCGTTCACATAACTGCAGGAATACACAAAAGTTAACATATGAAAGAACATACTATGTCAGCAATCATATAATTATGAAGGCATCTTACTCCGATTGGTCACCAACACTTTCAAGTGTGCCCCAAGGAACACGTGTCATTGCAACCATTTCAGCGTCAAACTTTGTTTCTATACCATGCACAAGAGTTATCAGTGATTTTGTTATAACTGCTGAGAACTCATCCTGCACAATACCACAAAATTATGAGAAGGGGGCCAGGGGTCAAAGGCAGAAACAAATGAAAGAACTTTTGTTTGACTTGGGGAAAAGGGGAGCGGTAGAGATTGAATCCGAGACCTCTCTGTTCACATAAATATCTATTACCGCTTGGATGTCCCCAAAGGGACGACAAATGAAAGAACTTAAACAAGGCTATATCTGTAGCACACATGTTGAGTTTGTTACAGTATTTAATGTATATATGTATCTTACCTTATTTAGAGTGTAGCCCTAGCCCTAGTAGTTTAGTATATATATGTGTCTGTATCTTCTATTCTATACACTGAATAATACTCTCACTTTTCTCCCCAATATGTTGGATATCTCTTTTCTCTACATGGTATCAGAGCGGGAAAGATTTCTGCTCTGACCCGCGTTTCTCTTTGCCACGATACCGCTGATCGAAAAAAAAAAATTAACCCTAATTTTTTGGGCGCCGCCACTCTCTTTGTGCGCCGTCACCCTCTGTTCTCCAGCCACAACTGCTGTTCTCCAGCCCCTACTACATATTATCTTCTCCTAGGGTTTAATTTTCAATCCTACTCTTTCTACATCATGGCTGATTCGAAGTCTGCTACTCTAGGAACCACCATCAAATTGAATGGTTCCAATTATCTTCTATGGTCTCGTGCCTTTCTACTGTTCTTAGGCTCTCAGAAGAAAAAGATACATGTCCTCAACGCTCCTATTGATTCTCAGGATGCCAAGTATGATGCCTGGTGTGCCGATGATTGTGCTGTCATGACATGGCTTTTGAATAGCCTTGAGGATTCTGTCAGTAAGAACATCATGTTCTTGGAAACCGCTAAAGAAATGTGGGATACATTGAAAGAGATGTATTCCAACGAAAAAATGTCTCTCGTGTCTTCGAATTATATGAGAAACTTTTCTCTCATACTCAAGGTGGCAAATCAGTCAACGACTACTTCTCTACACTCAAAGGACTTGCTGATGAAATCCTCGTCTACCATCCACTATCCTGTTCTGCCACCGAGCGAGCAACTCAATGGGAAGAATTCATGGTTGCCAAGTTCTTGTCCGGTTTGGATAGTGATCTTCGATCAGTTCGTGACAGCCTATTATCTAGTGATAATGTTCCCTCATTATCCAATGCCCTATCTCGTGTGCTGCGTGTGTCAACTGGTCGTGCAGACGATGTTGTTCCTCCCAATTCTTCAGCCATGGCTGCTCGGGGCCAAAATCTTAATGTTACTGGCTCGTTTCTACCTTCCAACACGGCTGTCCACGGTCAAAATTATGCTCACGGTCAGAATTTCAATGGTAGTCATGGTCGTGGCCGAGGTGGAGGTGGACGTGGCCGTGGTGGACGAGGTCGCGGTTCTGATCGTCGTTGTGAATATTGTCATCGTACCAATCATACTTCTGAGAACTGTTGGGTAACTTTTGGCAAACCAGGTCAACCAGGTCGGGCGAATGCAGCTGTTCCTGAGCCCCAGTCCGTGTCTAATGATGTGGTCTCAATGTCACGCGCTCAATATGACAATCTGATCCAGTCAATCAATTTGTCATCCACTGTTGCATCTACTAGTGCTGCTCCATCTATCAGTGCAGCTCCATCTACTAGTGCACCTTCTCCTATCGTTGCTTCTGCAGGTGCGTTTGCAGTGTCTCATGGTAAGTCTAAGCCTTGGCTGGTTGATTCTGGTGCCTCTGTTCATATTACTGGCACTAAATCTCTTTTGACATCTTTTACGCCTGTTTCCTTACCTTCTGTTCGTGTCGCTGATGGCACCTCTTCTCCGGTGACGGGGATTGGTGTTGCCCGCCCCACTTCTCAACTGACCCTTGAAAATGTCATGTTTGCTTCTAAGTTTCCCGTTAGCTTATTGTCTGTTAGTCAAATTACCAAAACTCACAATTGTTCTGTCTCGTTTTTTCCTACCTATGTTATCTTTCAGGATCTGCAGACGAAGAAGACGATTGGTGGAGGACATGAGCATGATGGTGTCTACTACTTGGATTTTTTTCCTCCAGCCCCTTCGCGCGCTCTTTCTGCCACCGTGTCTCCATATCAGTGGCATTGTCGTCTTGGTCATCCATCTTCCTCTAGTCTTCAGCGTTTAGTTCCTGTTTCGTCTGTTGAATTTTACTGTGAGTCTTGTGAGTTGGGCAAGCACCATCGCACATCGTTTCCTTCTAGAGTAGATAAACGTAGTTCTTTTGCTTTTGAGCTTGTTCATTGTGATGTTTGGGGTCAGAGTCGAGTTGAGTCTAGGGGGGCTTCAGATATTTTCTGGTTTTGGTTGATGATTATTCTCGTATGACATGGTTGTATTTGCTTACAAAGAGAATCGAAGTCCCTACTGTACTAAACTCTTTTTATCAAGAAATAAAAACTCAATATTCTGTCGACTTACTTATTCTTCGCACTGATAATGCTCTTGAATTTACTCAAAAGTCTATTTCTTCTTTTTGTGATTCCCGAGGCATAATTCATCAAACTTCCTGCTCTCATACTTCCCAACAAAATGGTGTTGCTGACGCAAACACCGTCATCTTTTGGATGTGGCTCGTACTCTTATGTCTCACATGCATGTTCCTAAGTGGTTATGGGGTGATGCTGTCCTTACTGCATGTTTCCTTATTAATAGAATGCCTTCTAGTGTTCTTCATGGCGATATTCCTTTCTCGTGTCTTCATCCTGATAAACCCTTGTACCCTGTTCCTCCTCGCATCTTTGGGTGTGTTTGTTTTGTTCATGATCTCACTCCTGGGTTGGATAAGTTGTCTCCTCGTTCCATTAAGTGTGTTTTTCTTGGGTATTCTCGCACACGGAAAGGATATTGATGTCTTGATCCACTTACCAAGCGACACTATGTTTGTGCTGATGTTACTTTCTTTGAGTCTCAACCATACTTCTCTCATTCTAGCACCCCTCTTCCTCCTGCTTCCAGCACCCCTACTCCGTTGCCTACTCCAGCACCAGTGTCTCCTCATGCTCGACCCCTACAGGTCTATACCCGTCGTCCTCGACCCGTGCCTCATGTCGAACCTGTCTCTGTACCGGCCTCATGTTCTCAGCCTGCGTCATCTTCTCCTGCAGATTCTGAAGATCCCCCACCTGCCAACACTGATGATTTACCTATCGCCTTGCGCAAAGGTACACGTACTTGCACCACTAAACACTCAGTGTCTAATTATGTCTCTTTTGCATGTTTGAGTCTTTCTTTTCGTGCTTTTGCTCTTTGTCTTTTGTCAACAGTCATTCCAACTTCTTACCTTGAGGCACTCAAACATCCTCTTTGGCGGGCTGCTATGCATGAGGAGATGCGTGCTCTTTTATCCCGTGGCACTTGGGTCCTAACAACTGCTCCTGCTTCCGCTGTTGTTGCTTGTCGTTGGGTATTCGCGATCAAGTTTCTTGCTGATGGTACCATTGACCGGTACAAAGCCCGTCTTGTGGCTAAAGGGTTTACCCAGACTTATGGAGTTGATTACTTTGAGACTTTCTCTCCCACTGCTCGTTTGAACTCTATTCGCATTTTGTTCTCCTTGGCTGTCAATCTTTCTTGGCCTATGTATCAGCTTGATGTGAAGAATGCTTTTCTCTATGGTGATTTGTCTCAGACTGTCTATATGGAGCAACCTCCGGGATTTGTTGCTCAGGGGGCGGATGCTACTAAAGTCTGTTGTCTTAAGAAGGCTATCTATGGCCTTAAGCAAAGTCCCAAGGCATGGTTCGACAAGTTCAGCAGTGTTCTCGGTCATATTGGGTTTAAGCAATGCAAGTCTGACCACTCTGTTTTTGTACGCCATCAAACATCTGGAATTGTCGTTCTCGTTGTATATGTTGATGAAATTCTTATATCTGGCAGTGATGTACAGGGAATTGAGAACACAAAGAAATACTTGCAAGAACAGTTTGTTATTAAAGATTTGGGACGTCCTAAGTATTTCTTAGGAATTGAAATTGCTCACAGCAAGTATGGAGTCTCTCTGTCTCAGCAGAAATATGCTACAGATTTACTTAAAGAAACTGGATTGCTTGGGACTAAGCCGGTTGATACTCCTATGGATGTTGATCCGAATGTCTGGGATGATAGTGAAGATTTCTTGGAGGATAAGGCTAAGTATAGACGACTTGTTGGGAAACTCATCTACTTGACAGTAACCCGACCTGACATTTCTTTTGCGGTTGGTCTGGTTAGCCGTTTCTTGGATAAGCCTAAACAAGTTCATTGGGATGCTGCTATTCGAATTCTTCGATATATCAAGAAATCTCCGGGGAAAGGATTGTTCTTTAAGAAGAATGATCACTTGAAGATTGAAGGATACTCTGATGCTGATTATGCTGGATCTAAAACTGACCGGAAATCTACCTCTGGGTACTGCACTTACTTGGGTGGAAATTTAGTAACATGGCGGAGTAAGAAACAGCAAACTGTTGCTAGATCTTCTGCAGAGGCTGAGTATAGAGCTATGGCTCATACTGCCACTGAGATGATTGGTGTAAAGAATCTGCTTGGGGAATTGGGGTTCACTTTCAACGAACCATTACCTATGCACTGTGACAACCAAGCAGCTATTTACATTGCTAACAATCCAGTGTTCCATGAACGGACTAAACATATTGAGGTTGACTGCCATTTCATACGTGAGTGTGTATTGAATCGCACTATTTCTACTCTATTCACTACTTCAGCTAATCAGATTGCGGATATCTTCACTAAACCGTTGGGAGGCAAGCGGTTCTCTGAGTTATGCACCAAGCTGGATATGATCAACATATATGCTCCAGCTTGAGGGGGAGTGTTACAGTATTTAATGTATATATGTATCTTACCTTATTTAGAGTGTAGCCCTAGCCCTAGTAGTTTAGTATATATATGTGTCTGTATCTTCTATTCTATACACTGAATAATACTCTCACTTTTCTCCCCAATATGTTGGATATCTTTTTTCTCTACAGAGTTCATCAGATACAAAGATCTTGATTTACCACCCATAAGAGAGACCACTTAACATTATAGATGCCATGTTAGGTATATTACAAGGCCAAGTGTCGTACTTGGTACACTTGATTTGAGAAAGTAAAGTAATTTTTATCTTATGGAGTACAAATTGTTGCCACAACTTCTCAGTTTCATTGAAGGTCAGATCCAGCAACAGAACATGCTGCTAGTTTGCTAAAAACTTGCAATAACAACATTTAGATTATCACGATACTTTTACTGAGACAACAGAAATTTTAAAACCGTAAGCTTTTAGTCATCTTGTACCATTCAGCTTGTTTGATCAGTGGTGTAGATGACAACACAACTCAGAACCCTATCTTCAGTTTTATGAACTTCACTTCATATGAAAGAAAAAAAATTATGGTAAAAAATATCTAAAGTTTCTATTCACATTTTTAAAACAATAACAAGCAAGCTAGGTTGCTTCACCAACATTCTAAATTATTGTAAACCCATCATTTTAGTCTTCTAAATTCTAAAGGCAATTGACATTGCATCTCATTACTTAAATTTATTTGGTTTGCAGATAAATGAAGCATTTCAAAACTAACCGTCTTGTGACAGTATTCAGTTGTGCTGACTATATAGCAGATCAAGCGTTCATCCTTGTCAGGTATCTGTGAAAAAAGGCTAGTCAGTTGAACACAACAAAGATAGCATGCAAATTAGCATTAGAAAGGCCAAAATAAATAAATAAATAAATGACAAGAAAAAAGAGAAAAGACTCAATAAACAGGTACCTTGATCTGACCATCCATTCTTGTAGCAGCTGCTACAAGTCCCGTGCCACCCTTCGGCAATCTTGCGAAAAGCTTTGTCGCATATGCTTTAAGAATTCTTTGGAATACCTATTTACGGAATAATAGAATCAGAGTATGTATAAACTATGTTCCATTTATGAAAAAACGATAGAAATATCCTTATCCTTTAGGCATAGGCATATACCATCGGGAATTAAACAAATTGAATAAATTAAACGATGTCTGATTTTTTGTCAGAGCACTGCATCTCTTCAAGCTCCTTCTGATGATCAAAAACACCTTCATAAAATATCAAATAAGGATTTAGGATCGAGCATGCCTCAATGAGTTCAATAAATGCAATAATGATTATGCTTTGGGTATAGTTTTATGTGTTTTGTGTAGATTTGAGTGTTTTGGAGTAGCTAATGTTCAAAGAGATAACTCAAGATCAAAAGAAAAGAATATTGGACTAAAGAATCGAGCAAAACAAGTGAAAGATGGGACGAGTCATGAAAACTAAAGTACATGTTTTTGCAAATTGAGCAATCAAGACCCGAGGGCAACCAAAAGTGGTTTTCAACTGTGTGAAGAACCAAGTCCAAGATTTATCATTTTTCTTGTCGTCTATACCAAAAGCTAAGTGATATATTTGTTCGTTTCCATCTAGTAATGCAACAACAAACAAAACACCTTTATATTTACCCTTCAAATGTGTCCCATCTACAACAATAACAGGTCGGCATGAAGATATAAATCCATTAATAGATACACCAAGTGCCATGAAAGCATACTCAAACACGTCATCATGATCGGTCTTTACATCAACGAAAGAACTTGGATTACAGAGTTTTACCATATGCAAATACGACGGAAAAAGTTGGAATGACTCGTCTGAATCACCATAAATCAAATCTATTGCACGATTCCAACCAGCCAAAGCGAGTGGATACTTAATCTGAAATAAATGAACATGCAGAGTAGGTTAGATTAAACTGTTTCCCAAAATAAAATGTTTGAAATCTCAATAAATATAATGTGATTATAATAGAATACTATAATAATGAACCATTATAACCTGAAATCCAAATTCAGTACGCAATTCAGAAATCATGTCTTTAGGCCTCAAAATAAAACCATTAGTCTTCAATTTCCTTGCAAAGTAGGCCCCAATAACCTTGGAACAAAGGGTTCTTCGACACTGTACTCTTAAATCCATCTAACAAGTATGGGGATCATTCCAATGCGTAACTCGCCAAAATGAACCAACACAGACAAATACAGAACGCATATGAAATTGACATAATTTCTTTCTGTGTTTACATATAACATAATAGTGAGTTTGGTTCGAACGCTGCACAAAGTACTCGGCTCTGTTTACAAAATGATAAACCCCAACAGTAGTGATTAGTTTGTCCTTATTATCAAAGGTGGCCCATAAGGATAAGGAATCACGACTGTATTCTTGACTGCTATTCTGCTCATTAACAAACAATGAAGCTTGATATAAGGCACCAGGAACAACCCACTGTCGACTATTTTCTTTATCAAATAGTGAAGTACCATCATCTTGGATCGTGTGGGGTGGAGAACTATCACGTAAATGAGGGATCAAGTGTCTATTTCGAATTGGAGAAGTAACATTTGTAACATCATCAACACTGTTCAGACTGTCTAGACTTACTGAATCCTCATCATGAAATTCTTCATCATTATAATCATTGAACATATGATCAGAATAACAGTATCCCCGATCAAGATCAACGTCCATGTATGTTCTCTTCGGCATCTTATGGCAATTTGGTTCACTTTCAGCATGGCAATTCAATTGTTATGAATTTGGCAAAATCACAAAGTTCGGTTGTTCTCTTGGCAAACATGACAACACAAGAGATACATTGACAAAGAATTTGTGCACACCATTATCCAGAGAATACTTTAACTCCAAATCATTCCTTATGTCCAATCTCACAGTAGAAGACTCATCCACAATTGAAACAATCAGACAATTGATGGAATTTGTTAAAAATTTGCGATTTACACCACCAATTGTAGTTTGAATTTTATCTAAAAATCTGTCAAACGATACCATCACTCGGTATTAAAATGAGTCTGTTGTCACCCCCTTCATAAGAGCCATTTACCCAAATACCTCCAAAACATACAACGGCAGACGTGATACTCATCTGAAAAGGAACATACTTTATTTGACAAGAGTTCATCCTTTCCAACATGTATGTGTGAACAAAAAGCATCAATATGACAATGTGCTTATACTAATTATTTACAGAAAGCAAATAATGCTAAAAAATTTGTGAAACACAAAGCAAATAATGAGAAACTCGTGGCTACCTTAATAAACAACATGCACTGGTTAGAAACATATTTGAAATTTTCTATTCCCAGAAATGAAAAATGGAATAAATAATGATTGTGGAAAACGAACATAGTGTATAAAATCCAAAACAATTAGGGAGAATTGTAAGTTAATAACCAACTTAAACAAAAAAAAACAAAATAAATGATTCGATGTGAAGGGTTGTATACTGAAAGCAAGCCTTTTGCTTGTATACATTGATCCAAGTTATTTCACTATGATTTTCCTATCTGAATTATTATTATTGCATAATTATTTAATTGTCCAATTATCTCAATATTATAGATTATATAGTGTGTTGTAGCTCACAGAAGATTATATAATCGGTATCTTATGAGATATAAACTGATTTCACAGTCCAGACAACTTTGCACAAGTTGTTGGTATAGACTGTAGCATAATTGATTAAATAATTTATCTTAACTATTTATTTATGCTAGTACGTTTATCGTATTGAAAGGATCACAGTGAGATGTATTATTTATTCTGACATATAAATAATCAAGATCTGGGTGACTTAAATAGTCTTAATCTTAATTACATTAATCGGTGTAAATAAGTACTCCCTCCGTCCCATTATTGTTGGCACGTTTCTTTTGGGGACGGGTATTAAGGAGAAGGGTGTTTAAAGGGTAAAAAGATAGAAAGTGGCGGAGCCCACAACTTTTTGTGAGAGAAGGATATTTCCCAAAAAGGAAACAGGCCAACTTTTGTGGGACGGCCCAAAAAGGAATACAGGCCAACAATAATGGGACGGAGGGAGTAGTTGTTTATTATTTTTATTTATCATGGGTGGGGACTTTGGCATATAAAGTCCAATATGCTCGATATCTTGGATAATAACAATTCTTATTTGATGCGCGATTAATTTGTATTTAAGAGACCGTGTCCTATTAATAATAGGCTAATAATATTCTCTTGAGGAACTTAATATGTTTATCATGTTAAACCCTGCAAGTGGAATTTATTCCGGTATGATAATAAGTTTAAGTGGTAGCACTCAAGATAATTATTTATTGTTAAATAATTAATTAAATGATTAAAAGCTGTCAGAGACATTTAATTAATTAATGAATATTTGATATCTTAAACACGGGATTATTTATGTCTAATACTAGCCCCGACTCACAAAATAAATAAGGTGGTAATTCAGTATTAATTTTTTAGTGGAGTAAATTAATACTAGTGGGCTGATTTATATTCTGGGCTGAATAAAAGAAATCAGACACTGGGAGGCCTACACCTTGTTTAAGCTAGTAGAATTCTGACCTGACCCACTAGGCCCTAGCCTCTATAGGCGCTGCCCCTCTCTCTCTTGTGGCCCATCTGGGCTTGTCTTGAATTAATTAGATGGGCTTTGATAATTAGGTATTATATACCAGTTATATATATCAGGGTTTACATTAGAATTAAATCATTCTACGTAAAATTAAAAACAGAAAACCTAAAGAGAGAGAGCAAAAGGCTGACGACTAAGTGAGAGGAAGAAGTCGAAGCTCGTTGCCATCCAGCGTCGATTCTTGGCTCGAGAATAGTTCAGAAGATCAACTTTGGAGTCCCTGATCTCACAGTTTGCAGGTATAACTTACAAACATCCTATGTATGTTATTAAATTCATAAGAGCATGCTAGGCTATAGATTTTGTATGTGTTCGTTAGATATCCAAAATAGATCCGTAGGTAGATATGAGTCGGCCTATCAATTGGTGGTTCCTACAGTTGGTATCAGAGCCTGGATCAGTTATTTTGGCTCTGTCAGATTTAATGAACAGTAAATCTATATGTATATTTAATTTTCGAATTTTATATATATGCATGCATGTTTGTTCGTTTTTCGTCGTCTTATCGTGGATCTGTTTTATTTACGTTGGTTTGCCGCTTTGGCCATTTTTAACCACGAGAAAATCCATGGTTAGTTTAGTTTTCAGTTGTATTCGTTTTTTGATTGTAAACTATTTGTATGAGTCGAGAAATCAAAGCATCTGTACGGGAGGAAAAGGCCGGCGGCGGTGCGCGTCACTCTCACGCATTAGGGTTCGGTCGCAGCGTGTTTTGATTGGACGAAATCTGATTCATGGGCGGACGAAGATTGTGCGTGTAGGTGGGGCACCGTGAATCGCGACGGCGTGTGCTATACACGCGCGGTTCGTCGCTACGGCAGACGGCATTTTTGCGACCGGCTGCTGGTACTGCTGTGTTTGACGAAACCCTAGGGTTTTGGGCATGTTGAACAGTGGGAGTAGCGCACGGCCGTCAGGGCTGGACTCCCAAGCCTTCGCGAGTGGCTTCATCTTCTCCGGGAGAGACAGACGACGGCTATGATGGTGGAAGGACAACAGCTGAGGCAGCAGCTCTCCACAGTTAACGACGAGAAGTAGCAGCAGTTTTGAGATGACGCTAGTGATGGGTATTACTGCAGCTTGTCGTGCGACTCTTCACGGTGATGTCTCAAGCTTGAAACTGCGAACAGCAGCGGACGGTGGCAATCACGTCACCGGCAGCATCTGCTGACTAGGTTGCAGTGGAAGCAACATGTTAGCGAATGTGCTTGCGGTGGTGGTATGGTGGATGCGGTTGTCTTCGCGTTTTCCGGCAAGTGAAACCACCGACGGCGATCCGTCATGACGGAACCCTAGGGTTCAGCTCGGTGATGACGGGCCGTCGCGATGGTGGCTTGATTGCGTATGGGTCGCGATGAGCTAGGGTTTATGAATAAACCCTAGTTTCCTTTTCGGGCAATTCCTAAGGCGAAAAAGATGGAAAGCTTGAAGAAAAAGAAATTCATTTTGTAATATATTAGTATTGTTTATTTTATTATTTGTAATAAAATAGGCAGGGACGGACAGGTTCCAAATTCCACGATAAGACGGTAAATTTAATTTGTCGTAAAATAAGCATGTTTGCATGTCGTGGATTTAATCACCGTTAAGGTGTTCTAAAGCATAAAATATTTGATTAATTTGCAAATATTTGCGTTTAGAAAAATGCATGCTAGGTTTTATCGCGTTTATGAGCATGTTTTAGAATTCAAGCGAGCATGATTTGTTATGTAAGTTCTAGAACAGCATGTTTAGAAAATTTCGTGTCAACGTGATTTGCATGCTACAAACCTTTTGAAGAAAAATGACTAAGCAAGTTAATAAATAATTTTATTTGTTAAAATTATTAAAGACCTCCACAATTGGTTTGTAAACGTCCACACGAACGTGGCTTGCGCATATTTTTAATTTATAGCACTTTGTCGAGTTAAACTTCTTAAAATATTTTATTTTCTGTGAGTAGTGGGAGTTGTGCGTGTAAACGTTCACACTATCGTGACTTGCACGTATTAATTCTTGCGGAACACTCTAGGTGAGAATAAAATAGAGATAGTCAAAGTAAATTAATTCTCAGGCGATGTCGTTCTAGTAATTTCATCAACTCGAGAATTAATTTTGGTTTTGATTAAATTGTGGTCATTGCTTAGATATTAGTTTGAATACAACTCCCTAACGGAGTCGTTTTTCAAATTAATTTGGTCTAGTTAAGGTCCATTTCTTGTTCTTATTTGTCATAAGGTTAAGTTGACAAGATGATAAGATTCAAAGACTGTGTGTCTGGTCAAGTAATGAGTGCGTAAACGTCCACACGATCGTGGCTTGCGTGCAAATTACTTGGGCTAATGGAGGTTTCATTTAATATTATTTTATCAAAAGGTTACAATATTAATGTTACGAATTTTATGCAATAATTGTGACTTATTTGCGTTTGCATGTTTTATTTTCAGATATGACTGTTGCTCCGCTTTTAAATGTTCTTACTGCAAAGTCGCTTACCGGACCAAACTTTTTGGAATGAAAGCGCAATATGGAATATGTCCTAATTGCTGAAGAGTACAATTTTGTACTCACTACTCCCTCTCCCGCCACTCTGACTGAGTCTGCCACTCAAGCTGAAGTGGAGGAGCAGCGAAAGCCTACATGATGACCACAATGGCTACAAACTTGCAGCATCAGCATCAATCGATGGTCACTGCTGCTGCAATTATGCTAAACCTCCAAGAGCTTTTTGGAGAGTCCGATCGTTCAGCCCGTTTTGAGATCATAAGGAAACTCATGGGCTCAAGGATGACGGAAGGGGCGTCTGTGCGCGAGCATGTGCTCGCAATGATCAATCATTTTAATGAGCTAGATCAGCTCGATGGAGGTATCTTGGATGAATCCAAGGTTGACATGATACTCCATTCTCTGCCCAAGTCTTATGAGAACTTTCGTCTCAACGCAGTTATGAGCAAGAAAAAGTTCGCCTTAAACGAACTGCTCAATGTACTGGTTGCTGCCGAGGGTGTAATGGGTAAGAGTCCACAGGCTTTGGCCATAGCGAAGGGTCCCCATTTTGCACCGAAAGGTGGGCAAAAAGGCAAGGGACCTAGTCGCAAGAAAGGTCTGGCAAAGAGTGGGAGTAAGAAGGTTGGCCCTACCGGAGGTGTGAAGAAACCGAAGGGGAAAGGAAAGTGCTTCAAGTGCAACAAGACGGGACATTGGAAGGCCGATTGCCCTTCGATGAAGAAGGCTGAAGGTATGCCTTATGCTCTAGTAACATAAACATGTCTAGTTTCGAGTTCTACTCATTCATGGGTAGTAGATACCGGTGCAACTGACCATGTTTGTTATACCTTGCAGGGGTTTCTGCGGACAAGAGATCTGAGTAGAGGCTAGTTGACCATCTTCATGGGAAATGCGGCAAGAGTGGATGTTGCTGCAATTGGAGATGTTCATTTAACTTTTAAGCATTCAGTTTTAGTTTTGAGAGATGTACTTTTTGTTCCAGATTTTCAGAAGAACTTAATTTCTATTTCAAAGTTATCTAAGAATGGATATTCCGTTATTTTTTATAGTCATCGTGCGACTTTCATGAGAAACGATGAGATTATTTGTTATGGTAATTTGATTGATTCTCTCTATATTATTACTTGTTCTTTTGATTATTCTTCATCTGCAAATACTTTAACTTCAAATCAAAATAAGAGAAAGGCTTCTTTTCTTGAGAACCAAACTCTTCTTTGGCATCTAAGATTATGTCACATCAATCTAAGAGGATCCAAAGACTGGTTTCTTATGGTATATTGGAGTCACTCCTAGTGGAAGCAATCCCAGTCTGGGAATCCTGCTTGGAAGGAAAGATGACGACTAGGCCATTTAAAGCCAAGGGGTATAGATTCAAAGATGTGTTAGATTTGGTTCACTCTGACTTGTGTGGACCTATGTCTACTCAAGCTCGTAGAGGATATGAGTATTTTGTCACTTTCATTGACGATTACTCGAGATATGGATACAGTTACTTGTTGCGCTACAAATCTGAATGTTTTGACAAGTTCAAGACATTTAAGGCGGAAGTAGAGAAACGATATGGTAAAGGTATCAAGTCATTGCGGTCTGATCGCGGTGGCGAATACCTCAGCAATGAGTTTCGAGAATACTTATTAGAATCTGGGATTACATCTCAGTTGACTACACATGGTACATCCCAACAGAATGGTGTGACAGAGAGAAGAAATCGAACATTACTAGAAATGGTTCGTTCAATGATGAGTTTCGCATCTTTACCTATTTCGTTCTGGGGTTATGCCTTGGAAACAGCTGGTTATTTACTCAATCTAGTTCCCTCAAAATCGGTCAATAAGACCCCATCCGAGTTGTGGTCCGGGCGCAAGCCTAGTCTTTCCCACATTCGGATTTGGGGTAGTCCAGCGCATGTGTTGAACAAGGATGCCGATAAGTTGAGTCCTAGAATAGAAGTAAAGCTGTTTGTAGGATATCCTAGGGGAACGAAAGGTGGTTACTTTTACTGTCCTAAGGATCAGAAAGTCGTTGTTAGCACCAACGCGAGATTTTTGGAAGATGATTATATGAGTAATTACAAATCGAGAAACGAAATTGTTCTTGAGGAAGTTAGAGGAGAAGGGTCGATTAGTCAACCAATTCAGCCAAGTGTGCAGGATGTTATACCATCAGAGACTGCGCAGGCTATCGATACTACATCTGCTATAGAGCCTCGTCGTAGTGGGAGAGTTACTAAAACTCCAAGTCGTTACTTATTGTTTGGGGAATCTTCGGATTTACCAGAGGACGAGAAAGTGGAAGATGATCCCTGGACTTATTCTGAGGCATTAGTAGATCCAGATGCTCTAAACTGGCAGGTTTGTATGGAATCTGAATTTGATTCCATCACTACCATGGATGTATACGAGAAATGCTTATTGTCTGCGGGCAAGACAGCCATAGGTTGCAAGTGGGTATACAAGAGAAAGAGAGGAGTTGATGGGAAGGTTACTGCATTCAAAGCGAGACTAGTGGCGAAGGGTTACACTCAGAAAGAGGGCATCGATTATGATGAAACTTTTTCGCCAGTAGCCATGCTTAAGTCAATTCGAGCTCTCTTAGCCATGGCTGCCCATATGAACTTGGAGGTGTGGAAAATGGATGTCAAAACCGCATTCTTGAATGGGTATCTTGAGGAAGATAGAGACATCTATATGCTACAACCAGAAGGGTTCATCAAGGAAGGAGAAGAGCATCTAGTATGGAAGCCTAAGAAGTCTATTTATGGACTTAAGCAAGCTTCAAGGTCATGGAACAAACGGTTTGATGATGTTGTCAAGACTTATGGTTTTGAACAATGTGGCACCGAGAGTTGCGTGTACCGGGTTTGTATCGATTGAAGCTTGGTGTTTCTTGTGCTTTATGTGGATGATATACTTCTCATTAGCGATAATGTGAATGTATTGTCAGGCATAAAGGGGTGGCTATCCCAGCAGTTTCAGATGAAGGATTTGGGAGAAGCAGCATACATTCTTGGTGTAAAGGTCGGTCGTGATCGATCTAAGAGAATGTTGAGCTTATCTCAGACAGCCTACATTGATATTGTGCTCAATAGATTCAGCATGCAGAATGCCAAGAAAGGTTTTCTACCTTTCTGACATGGTGTTTCTTTATCTAAAGATCAGTGTCCTAAGACACCAAAGGAGATAGATAACATGAGACTAGTTCCTTATGCTTCGGCAGTAGAAAGTCTCATGTATGCGATGCTGTGTACTAGACCTGATATTTGTTATGTCGTTGGCATGGTGTCGCGATATCAGGCTAATCCAGGACCAGCTCATTGGGAAGCGGTAAAGCATATACTCAAGTACCTTAAGAGGACTAGGAAGTATAAGCTAGTTTACCAATCTGATGATCTAGTTCTGGTTGGCTATGTGGATGCTGATTTCCAGGCAGACAAGGACAAGAGAAAATCCACCTCAGGCTATGTGTTTATGTTGGGAGGTGGAGCCATAGTTTGGAGAAGTATCAAGCAGAAATGCATTACACTTTCTACCATGGAAGCTGAGTATGTGGCGGCTAGTGAAGCAGCCAAAGAGGCTGTATGGTTCAGGAACTTCTTGGCAGAGCTTAATGTGATTCCTAGTTTATCCAAGGGCATCACGATTTATTGTGATAACCAGGGTGTTGTGGTAAACAGTAAGGAACCACAGCGACATCAAGCTAGTAAGCACATAGACAGTAGATACCACATTATACGGCAGTTAGTCAAGCATGGCGATGTGGTGGTACAGAAAATAGCAGAAGTAGAGAATCTGGCTGATCCTTTTACCAAGAGTCTACCGGCCAAGGTCTTTGACAAGCATGTTGAAGAAATGGGTATTCGTTACCTCCCACACTAGTTAATATGTTTATCATACTAAACCCTGCAAGTGGAATTTATTCCGGTATGATAATAAGTTTAAGTGATAGCACTCAAGACAATTATTTATTGTTAAATAATTAATTAATTGATTAAAAGTTGTCAGAGGCATTTAATTAATTAACGAATATTTGATATCTTAAACACGGGATTATTTATGTCTAATACTAGCCCCGACTCACAAAATAAATAAGGTGGTAATTCAGTATTAATTTTTTAGTTGAGTAAATTAATACTAGTGGGCTGATTTATATTCTGGGCTAAATAAAAGAAATCAGACACTGAGAGGCGTAGTCCACTAGGCTATAGAAAACCTAGAGAGAGACAGCAGAAGGCCGACGCCTAAGTGAGAGGAAGAAGTCGAAGCTCGTTGCCATCCAGCGTCGATTCTTGGCTCGGGAACAGTTCAGAAGATCAACTCTGGAGTCCATGATCTCACAGTTTGCAGGTATAACTTACAAACATCCTATGTATGTTATTAAATTCATAGGAGCATGCTAGGCTATAGATTTTGTATGTGTTCATTAGATCTCCAAAATAGATCAGTGGGCAAATATGAGCCGGCCTATCAATTGGTGGTTCCTACACAATGAACACCATGCCTGTTTTATTTGTTATTCGACGTAATTCATAACAGAATAGATGTGTACACATACCTTGAATCCCAATTGAACGACATCAGTGTATCCAGATCAGATTATCGGAGCATGAATGGTTTATGAATGAAAACCGAAGAGAGATAGAATTACCATTTAAAATAGTAGGTAAATGAGAAGGAACAATGACGATTAATTACATTCATTCTCGATTCAATCCTTTTTATTGATTACTGGAGGCGGCGATATCGGTTATAGTGGCGACGGCAACAATGATCACGGCGGAAGAAGTAATAGGGAAGAACACAAAAAACGTAAACTCTTTAGGTAAAAAATGATAAAAGGAAACATTAACTAAAAAAAATATATAAATAATTTATTTTCTTAATTGATATATTTGAAATGAATAAATAAATAACGAGGGATAAAAAAGTCATAAAGTGCTATTTTTGTATTTCTAAAAAGTGTTGCTATTATTAGTATTTTTTTTTTCCTTAAAAGTGTTATTATACTACATTTTCTCTTGGTTTAATGTGAAGAAAATGAGTGAATATCAGAAAAAGTTATACGAGTTGACTTTGATTGTCTCTGGAACCAAATATCCAATATCGCATTTGTTGTTTGTAGAGATGTGTGATATCTTTGATATGATCTCTAAAATAGAGTTCAATGACGATCCCGGAGTGGTTTCTATGGCCAATATGATGAGACTGAAGATTGGGAAATATTGGAAGGAGGGAGAAGAGTTCAATCCCAAGGTGAATAGAATTATGTACATCGTTGCTTTGTTGGATCCACGACAAAAAATGAAACATATGGAGAAGTGTCTCAAAGCAATCTATGGAGCTGAACGGGCTGCCATTCTGGTGGTAGGGATAAGAAACTCGGTGAAGGAGATATTTTATAAGAAACAGAAAGAGATGGTGAATGCTACTACAACTCGATCTGATCGTATTGTAGTTCGTATGCAAGAGAGATCAGATCATCAAGGAGCTCTTAGCTTACAAAACTTGGGTGAAAGTGATGAAGAATTTCAATGAGCTCAATCTCTATCTCACAGAAAAACAACACAAAATGACAAAGCAGGAAATTGTCAATTTTGATATCTTGAGTTGGTGGAAAAGAAGTAGTCCACACTACCCCATTCTCTCTGATATGGCAAGAGATATTTTGGTTATCCTCATATCGAGTGTTGCTTCTGAGTATGTATTTAGCACAGGGAGTCGTGTTCTATGCACATATAGAAGCTCACTAGTTCCTAATATGGTTGAAGCTTTGATTTGTGCTGAAGATTGGTTGAAATCTAATTATGTGGAAAAGAAATATGAAGGAGTGCCTGAAGATGACACAAAATCGTCACGGTTCTATGCGCAAATTGCAATATCGTGTCAGGTGTTCCCTTGTATGGATATCACAAAAAATTGAAACAAATTAATCTACGCAAATACTTGTATACGGCCAGTCGCATACCGTGCGACCGAGCCCACGCGCGCGGGCGCGTGCACGACACACGCCCGCAATCAGTCGTTAAGTCAGGCGTGTGTGATACACGCGCCTGACATTTTTTTTAAAGTTAGCGCGTGTAACACACGCGCCTGACTTTTTTAATTGTTTATTTTTTTATTTTTTTCAGTTTTTTTATTCTTTTTTTTAAAGAGTCGAGCGAGGGGAGCCTAAGGCCTCAGAGGGAGCTAAAAGACATTAATGTTGCCACAATCATTATCTATAAATTAAAATCGAAGCCGAATGCGAAGAAGAAAAAAATTAAAAAATCAAATTAAAAAATACCTAGAAAAAAAAATTGAAATCCGGTTTGACCAATCCGGTCAACCCGAATCCGATCGCATACCATGAGATTGGTTGCATAAGAGTGTGCCTCGTTAATCTATTCCACCAACTAAGTTAAGTGGCTACTTTACATAGTTTCTCATAAATTTATCTCATGCGAAAATTTTAATTTCTATTTTTTTTTTCAACTTTGATTTACGTTAGTATTCATCTAAAAAAAATAATATTACTTCGTAATATTCCGCCTGATTATAAAACCCTGAGAAGAATAAAAATACAAAAATAAATAAAGAAATGTAAATCTAAAAATTAAATTAAAAAAAGAAAAAAACCTATCAGTCATCTTCCAAATTCAACCACCCAAGCAGAGAGAGAGGGGAGAGAGAGAGAGAGAGAGAGCGAGAGATCAGAATGAATTCAATCGCCACTAGAGCCCTCAAATCCAAATCCACCCTCTTCACGCTCTCTCGATTCACCCATTTTTTATCCACAACTGCGACGCCACCATCTCCGCCGCACTCCGATTTCCAGAACTACCCACCTACCCTCGATGGCCTGCGCCGCCGGCTCGCCGATGAATCGCCGTCGCTGGGAGACTTCACCAAGCTTCAATCCGACCACAACTATTCGGTGGAGGTGGGCACGAAGAAGAAGCCGTTGCCTAAGCCTAAATGGATGAAGGAATCGATTCCCGGCGGGGAGAAGTACACGCATATTAAGAAGAAATTGAGGGAATTGAAACTGCACACTGTTTGCGAGGAGGCGAAGTGCCCTAATTTGGGGGAGTGCTGGTCTGGGGGCGAAACGGGAACTGCTACTGCCACGATTATGATTCTCGGTGATACTTGTACTCGTGGCTGCAGGTAATGAATGAATTGATTTTCATCTAATTCCATTTTGGTCTGTTCTGTTATGTATGGAGTATTGATATTTTACAGGATAATTTTCGAGGTGAATGGAGGAAATTGTTGGTTTTGTGATGATTGCTCTGGGTTTTGATTTTTGTATGTGAGATACCAATGCTGCGATTGCGAGCTTGTGAATGTGAATTAGGGTTTTTGTGACATAGATTGTATATGGACAATGTTTTAGCTTTCTGTGGTTTCTCTTGCAGTGAATCTGATTTTGGTTTATCTAGGTTTCGAGACAAACATTTTGAATAAATCAATGAATACAACTTAAGTGAGATTGAAATCTGTTCAATGATGAATCAGTGGCTATCTAGAATCTCTCGTAGATAGTTCGATCAGCGTGTTGACTCTCGAGTTTCTATGAATGATAATGAAGTGATATCAATTAACAAAAAATATAAGCTTCATTCTGTCATGTTATATAAACTAAATTTGGTGGCACAAAGAAGTTTCATATTAGAGATTTTAATATGGAAGTTATGACTAAGAGCATTCGTATTGTGTGGTTAGAAAGATTTGAGTATTTATTTCGTATTTTCAGGTT
The DNA here is from genome assembly GCA_031470985.1 of Agastache rugosa. Taxonomy (NCBI): domain Eukaryota; kingdom Viridiplantae; phylum Streptophyta; class Magnoliopsida; order Lamiales; family Lamiaceae; genus Agastache; species Agastache rugosa. The sequence goes on from CM062607.1 coordinate 23,402,203, forward strand.
TTGCAATGTAAAGACATCACGCACTCCACCTCCTCCTGACCCTAATGAGCCCACAAATGTGGCTGAGGCAATAGCTTCGTGGGGTTTGGATTATGTGGTGATTACGAGTGTCGACCGGGATGATTTGCCTGATCAAGGAAGTGGTCATTTTGCGGAGACAGTGATAAAGTTGAAGACTTTGAAGCCAACAATGCTTATAGAAGCATTGGGTAAGATTTATATTTTCATACAGAGTTTGATGCAGTTGAATGAAAATATTTGGTTAAAACAAGAAACGTTACCACATCGATTCATGACAATTAATGATGGTTCTGAGTCTATAAAAAGTAGATTGGGCTTCTTTTTTGTTGATTGTGTTGCTCTCAAATTGCAGTTCCTGATTTCCGAGGAGACGCGGGCTGTGTAGAGAAAGTTGCCAGATCTGGATTAGATGTTTTTGCACACAACATTGAAACTGTGGAGGAGCTCCAGAGCGCAGTTCGTGATCACCGTGCTAACTTTAAGCAATCTTTAGATGTTCTGATGAAGGCCAAAGACTATGCTCCGCCAGGAACGCTCACGAAAACTTCTATAATGTTGGGGTGTGGAGAAACACCTGACGAAATAGTGAAAACTATGGAGAAAGTAAGGGCAGCTGGTGTTGATGTCATGACATTCGGTCAGTACATGAGACCATCAAAGCGGCACATGCCAGTATCGGAGTATATAACACCTGAGGCTTTTGAGAAATATCGACTTCTGGGCATGGAAATGGTTTGTTGCTCATCCCTATTTCTCATCCAAAATGGTTTATTTTCTTATAATGACATGATTGATGTGTAACAAGTTCTTTTTCTTTGATTAACATCCGCCTTATATTTGATAATGGTTTGTGATAAAATGGAGTCCATTAGGAGAGAGAAGTACTCATAATCGACATTATTATAGATCTCTGCCTTTCTGAGTGGTGATTTCATTTGATCCCTCTTCCTAGGCAGCCATTTGTTTGAATCCATAATGCCATGATGGATGCCATGCCAGTGCTCGACTTTATTCATTGACTTTAAAACAGATTGTGTTGCTAGACAAAGATTCTGCTGATATTAGTTTTGAAGCCCTAGCCTCTAGAAACAATGTAATACTGCATTGTGATGATATATTGATATTTCTTGGCTATGCAGGGTTTTCGATACGTGGCATCTGGCCCCATGGTCAGGTCTTCATACAAGGCAGGCGAATTCTACATCAAATCCATGATAGATTCTGACCGAGCTGCATCTTCTATTTAGCTGAACATATCTGATGATAGTTGATGCTCACTTCTTGAACAGACTCGAGGCGTAATTTCCAGATTTCAACACATTTTACTATTTTGAAAGATATCTTCACTTCTTTAGCCGCTTATTTCAATTCCCTTTGCATTGCAACGTGGAAAGATTGTTCAGCTAGAGGTTCTGCGATCTTTTCCTTTCTTCAAATGGGATGTTGTTCAAAGGCTGTTCTTTGTAGTTGTATATCCATTTTTATTTTTACTTCTATTTTTATTTTCATTTTCATTTTTTAATGTAAATTAGCATATTTGCAGAACCCATCATTTCTCCTTGCGATGCAAGGCACGATTCTGCAGAAATAATTGTGGTCTCATTAACTTTACTCAATGATATTCACATTTTTAGATGATAAAGCGCTTCTTTTAGTATTGCTAGATACAGGAGCTTGTTTATGTGCTGTGTTCATTACTGGAGATTTTTTTTTTTTTTTTAAATGTGCCATTTTTGGGTATAAGAATCAATTATTTCAAAATGTTTTGTTATCTATTTTAATTTTTAGTTCATTAGAAGTTAGTTTTGACTTTTGAGATATGAAATGAACTTAGTTTCAAAATGTTCTAGAATTTCATTAAGATCGAACGAAATATAGTTAAAATGTTGTCTAAATTAGATTCAAACAAATCTCCAGAGTCGTTATAATTATTTCAATATAATGGTGAACATTGAAGGAAATAAAAATTAAGTTCTTAACACTATTACCAATTTACCATTAATCTCTTCACAAAAAAAAAACACTAATATCGTTAATGAACCGTTTCTAGAGGTTAAATCATTATTCGATCCCCAATTCTAACTCCATTCCTTGTTAATGGCATTGCACTTGCACGATTAAATTAGCACATCAATTTTGCTTATCAAGAAATATATCTAAGATATCTACTCTCCTATCTTATTAAGCAATTAATCAATATGTCATAAAGGAACTTTGACTATTAATATAATAGAAATCTTTTCTCTAGTCTTATTAAGAAATAAATGAATAACTAATAAAACAACTTTGACCTATTATAATGTTATTGTTAGGTATCTATTCTATATCCCATTTTTTCATGGAATTACATTTATTATATTATCATTATACTTATTAGACTAGATAACACGAAATTTGCGCTCATCTTAAATCATTATTCTAAGATACCATGTTACTCATATGAATATGTGTATTTAAATGATTGAGGGATGTGGGCTACATATAGAACATGCAAATGCATCAAAAAAGTTGAGCGAAAATTAGAGCAGAAGCACGCGGGACGGGAACACCACCACCCTTCACCACAAACACACACACACTCTCTCTCTCTCTCTCCCCCCTTTTTAGCACACTACACTCTGTCTCTCTCTCTCTCTCTCTCTCATCAGTCATCACCATTGCTCCCTTCATCCCCTCCCAAGTCCAAATCACCTCTCACACACATCTCTCTCCTCAATTCCCCATTTGGCTGCTTTTCTTGTAAGTATTCTCGATCTTTCTCTCTCTAACCGAAATGGGATGCTGTCTCAGCGCCGGGAATCGCAGTCGTGAGGTGGAGTACCGCCGCTCCATCGACGGAGAGCCGCCAACGTCTCCCCGCGGGATTCTTGAAGTAGAAACCGTTAAAGAAGTGCTACTAGAGGAGACGCCCGTTGCTCCCAAAGCCAATGAGAAGATCAAAGCAATGCCGCCGGAAAATCAAGAATGGAAGGCGGAAGTCCGACCGGCGGCGGTGATTAACGGGGATCCCAACGAGCCCGGAAAATATGGCGGCGAGACTGAGTCGGAGGTTACTGAGATATCGGAAGTTTGTAGCTACAGCGAGAGTTTGTCGACTTCGGCGGCGCTGGAGAAGAGCGCCGACGTCGACGACGGCGTGGTTGATCAGCGGCCTCCGCCGAGGAAGCGGAGAGCGCACGGCGGAGGGAGGGGGAGGGGAGAGAGGGTGGTGGCTAGGAGAGTGGCAGCTCCGCCGCCGGAGAAGAGGGGTCAGGTGGCGCCGTTGAGGCCGGTTCGCGGGAGACTAGTGGCGGCGCAGCCGCGTAACGGGGCGGAGGAAAATGGGAATGGGAGGAGAAAGGATCTTACGGAGGGTTCTGGGAAGAGATCGAGGTCGCCGGCGAGTCGGGAGGAGGTGGCGGCGCCACCGCGGATTGAAAGTGATCAGAAGATTCCGGCGGCTGCAGAGGCTCCAAACGGCGTCGTACCGGCAGGGGAAGCTGAGTCTCTCGAGAATCCTGTTGTTTCATTAGAATGCTTTATTTTTTTATGAGAGATTTTTACCTATAATTTTATTTGCTTTGAACGGTGCCGTTTTATTATTTTCATTGTTTTTCTTTTTTAAGGGTAACTATTGTCATTGTTGTAAACACCACTAAGATGTGCTTTTTCACATGTATATTTTTGTTAACATTCAAAAAAAGTGATATGGAGAGATTACTATTTGTATTTTATCGTATCCACAATTCTTGACAGATAAATACTAATAACTTTCATCTTTACAAGATTTATTTATAACTTTCATCTTTCCAATAATTCATAAATTATAAGAGATAAATTTGGTTAATGCGACCGAAAGTGAGTGATAACTTATTAGGTCATCTCTTTCTCTTAGGTCATGTTTGGTAGATAATATTAAATCCATATAGGATATATATATATATATATATATATATATATATATATATCTTGGGTAAATTGTTTGTTTGATAGTCAAGATAATTAATCTGTCAAGCCCATTATATACCAAAGCCCTTGCTAAATTACTATTCCTCTTGAGCATGTGTATCTCTCCCTTGGCCTTTGATACCCATTCTCACTTCAACAGTGACATGGATTAGATTTACGATGACATAATTACCCTCAGCCGCCACCACCACCAATTCCCTCTCCTTCGATAACCACCACGACGATGAGCCGCCGCCTCCAATTAATCCCCACTGCCTGGCAATTCATCTTCTCATCTCCCTTCCCTCTCCCCTCCCTCCCTCTTTCTCTCTCTACTGCAAAACAACAAAAAGAGATGAGAGAGATGAGCCTCCTACACTTTTCTTTGTCTAAATTCTTTTTTCTCTGTTTAAATTCAATTCTTCAATTTGGCGAGTTCTTTAATGATAGAAACTTTCAACTTCATTAATTTTTCTATCACAATATATACGACCCTTAATTTTGTTTAATTTAATAAACCAACCACTCACTCACTCCCTCAACTCTACTCTACTATCATCTCCTTCAATCACCCTTCATTTACCCATCAAGAACAGGAAAAAAGAAGAATAAAAAAAGAATCGAGGTGCAGTTGATGAAATTAGAGCATACGAAATCAAAAGAAATTCTGATAAATTTGCGGAATTGTTGTTTCTTGATGTGGGCTGTTGCATTATCTTGAAAGGCCCGTAATTTTTTTTTTTGTCTCTAGATTTAATTTTTACTATTTGCCTAGCTGGCGATGGTTGTCGGCGGTGGCATGCTGGATAGGTGTTTTTTACAGAAAGCAGAAATAATCGACCACTCATACATTTTTTATTTTTAAATCATACATTAAAAATATAATGTAATTTATTTATCACCAAGTTAAATATTTTATTTTTTTAATTATTTTTAATTGTGATGGGTAGAACTGTAAGTTCACATTTAATCTTGATTTTAAACTATTGTACCAAACAAGTAATTTTTTATATCTAAATTTGGTATCTTATCTACCAAACACAAATATACGATAGCAATCTACCTCTTATCTACAAACATATCTTAATTTAAGTTATCTTATCTTTATCCTAACGTGCCTACCAAATGAGCCCTTAATATACGTGTATACAAATATTATTCAACTTTCATGCAGAGAAGATTTAAAATAGTGGATCCTCATTATAGTATAATTTTTTTTTTAAATTAATACTTGATAAATTAATAGAGATCTTCTATAAACTATAAGATAATAATTTTCTCATATTTCGACTATATTACTATCCCTTAAATTAACACTCGATAAATCAATAATCTCTATAAAATAATAATTTTCTTCGACCCGACTATATTAATTTATAGAGTTTCTAGTGTAATTCATATCTTCTTTCAAGATTATTTAAAATTAAAAGTAAAATAGTATAAAATTAAAAATAAGTAAAAAGATGTTGAAGCCCAAATTGCTTTTGGGCCTCTTTTAGACCAAACAAAAGGGGAAAAGACGAGAATTGTTGACCAAAAGAAAAGACAGTCTCAAAATAATTTGATGAAAGGAGTAAAGTTTCTTGAGATTATCTATGACAACAGCATTGGAAACTACTTCTTTCCCATAAAAACTAATGTGGAAATTTGGTTAAGTACTTTAATTTAGGACAAAATCATGAACATCATAACTACATGTCGGATTTAAGAAAACATATGACTGCACTAGCGGTTAAGTAAAATATTATAATAGCCACTTAAATTAATAAAAACAAAATACTAGTCACTAAGTTAATATTATATAAATACTGGTCACTCTTACAAAAATACCCCTAGATAGAAACAGAACCGCCGTCTTCGCACAATCTCATTCCTTCTTCGCACCTTCGCCGTCTTCGCATCTCCTCCGCCGCCGTCTTCGCATCTTCTCCGCCGCCGCATTCGCATCTTCTTCCACCAACACCTTCGCGTCTAGGCTTCTTCGCGCCTAATCTCCGCCGCTCGTGCTACCGTCGCGTCTCCCTCTCTGCCGCGCCACCATCTCCACCGCTCGTTCTACCCGTCACGCCTCCCTCTCTGCCACGCCACCATCTCCGCCGACGATGTCGAATAGTTCAAACAGAAGTGATTCCGTTGAATCGGAATCCGACGACGATTATGGCGCCGATGTAAGTTTCCTACTACAAATCTATATGTTAAGGGTGTTAATTTGTGATGCAAAACTCCGTTGCGGTGGTGGAAGGAGCGAATAGATCTAGTCGCCCCATGTAGGGTGCGAGTGGATCTACTCGCCCCATGTATTGTGCGAATAGATCTAGGCGCGAGCAGGCGAACGATGGCCGTTCGAGCGACTCGCACCTGATGTGTGGGTAAGGTGAGCGGCGCTAGCGGGGCGAACGAGGGCCGTTCGCGCGACTCGCGCCTGATGTCTGGGTAAAGTGAGCGGCACGACCGGGCGAACGAGGGCCGTTCGCGCGACTCGCGCCTTGCTCGGGTGTGTGGGTAACATGAGCGGTGCGAGCGGCGCGAGCGGGTCGACTGGTGCCCGTGCGTGCCGTTCGCGCCTCACTAGTTCGCGAGGTGGAGGCGCGAACGGGTTGAATGGGCTGACGTTCGCCCGTTCGCGTACAGAACGAGGGCCGCTAGCCCCGCTCGCGCGTCACTCGCACCACTCCATGTTCGACACCTGAAGCGTACCAGGCGAACGAAGGTGCGATTGGAGCGAGTAGATCTCACTCGGGCCCAATATAGCAACATAGCATACCGTCGGGCCGGGGGCAACATTGCAACTTCTAGTTAAAATGGCAGAAATATAAGTTAAAGAGTAAAAAAGTATTTTCAAATAAATAGTGGCTAGTATTTATATAACATTAAGTTTGTGGCTTGTATTTTGTTTTTATTAACTTAAGTGGCTATTTCACATAGTTACTCCTAACGGTTTATTCTCATTAAATCCTCGCATTTTTATATTTTAATTTCATATTTTATTTAATGATGATAAGATTTGTCCGGTTGAAAATGTAACGGTATAAGATCCGGTTTATTGTTTGTGCCCTTATATTTTAGGGTTAATTACCAAATAAATCACCGCTTTAGATGATGATTATGCTTTTTCGTTTTTGAATGGTTGTACATGAAATTTTAAAGGCTCCATGATGCTGAACTTGAACTCGAAAACTTTAGTCTTAGTCATTAACCACTCTATCACTAGGCTAACACACACACATTATGCTTGTTTATATTCAGCAATTTCGACGTTCCTAGTTTTTCAATATTGAAATGACGTCATTTCAACTATGCAACAACGATCGTTTCAAGAACATATTTTAAAATTAGAGCCATCGAAATTATTGCAAATCAAAAGGTGGAGTAATTCCTTTAAAAAAACGTGGAGTAATTATTGAGACATTTCAAGAGCAATGTCGAAATTACACAATATGTTACAAGTGGTCATTTATTTGGCAATCAATCCTAAACTTTCTTGTAGTAATTTGTTTCTCATCTTACTATAATTTATACTACTCCTTCGATTCACAAAGAGTATGGTTTTTGGTAGATGGTACAGGTTATAAGAAAAGTAAGGTAGATGTTATTTGAATGGAGAAATGGCCCATCATTTTGAATTTGTGTGAGGTTTAAAATATAAGAGAGTGTGTATAGTCATTTCCTTAAATGGAAAAATCATTGTCTTGGTGGACAGACGAAAAGGAAAATATGACTTACACTCTTTGTGGACGGAGGGAGTATTAATTAGCATCTGAATTATATATGGCATTATAATTTCAAACACGAGAAGAATAGAAGATCCCATGTGCTCGTTGATGTTCGATCAAGTTATAATTAATATGATAAAACACTCGAAGAACTAGGTGAAAACCTAAGATTCCATTCCTAAGGAACTCAAGACAACTATATACAATAAACAAGAACTTCCAAAACCTATGCATAGTCTTGCATCTAATCAACTCCCTCAAAATCATGTAACACTTCCTCATCATCGGCTTCGATCCCTTCACTTATTCATCACGATCGAGTAGGTTTCCTTGGATACAACCCAAGCCCGGACTTGGGCACGACCCAAGACCGGGCTCGGAAACATATTATGACAAAGTATAGGCGGGGGAATCACGTTCAGGAGGGCACGGTGTAGGAGCCGGATGGGCGATGAAAGTAGGCATCTTTTCACCTGGCATTAAAACTGATACTCCCTCTGGATAAACAGTCATCTGCAGATTCACAACCGTTATTCAAACACATTTCAACTGTCAATAATAAAATGCATATGATCAAAAAAAAAAAACAAGAAGCAAAACTAGAGAAGGTTAAACGCCTGCAATTTGACAACAATAAGAGAAGGGACTTAATTTCAAGCCATAAAACGAAGCTTCTCATTGCCAACATATTTCAGAACATGAACGAAGGCTCAATGCAGCAAATTTGCAGCACGACACAATCAAATAAACACACAAGCGTGCTCAATGTACGTGTGCTGCACATGACTAGCCTCCAACACGAAGGGTCCAACAGCTTCGTATCATTCACAACTTGTTAATTCGACATGAAACAGACAAGTAACTAAGCATTTCACGAGCCTATGTTTCTCCCTTCTCTTTGTAGGGCTGTCACTTTCCACCATGTCCGGAGGAGGATAGTTGCTAAACCTAATTTTTCTTTCTAAGGTATGTGGCTCTATTAGTATTACGAACAACCAAATTTTGCAGAATCAAAGCAATGCAAGATTTAAAAGCCAAAAAATGTGATTGTTTAAGCTAAGAATTCTTGGACAAAATCACATGCAAGAGGGGTCCCATGATCATGAAGCAAAAAACATGAAAAGCAGATATCATATGTACTAATGTCTCGTGCCGGTGTTACAGAGGGTTTCACAATATATAGCACTGCTATATTCACAATACTACTAAAGTTAAAGGGATTCACACTAATCATAAACAAACAAGAAAGTATCAAAATCACAACTTTACACCAAGATTATGATGTATGCTACAACAATGTTAATGCATTTTCCAAATGCAAGATGATGGTGCGCGTCAACTCATAAAAGGAAAAGTAGAGAATTTTTCAAGAAATTAAATGGCTTAGTGCAGCAGCACCATTTCTTTCTCACAACAAAAATCACAATATTCTGCAACCATTACATTGGAAAAAGTCGATATACAGCTAGCTAGCTGGAGTAACATGACATGATGTGATGATAAATTCAAAATTTTCGAGATAATTATGTTCTTCCATATAAAGAAACCATCATTTGCCATCATTCATATCAATTGGGAATAAAAGGGATGAGAGATGATCACCAAGAGAGATTTTCTTCAAGCTAGGATATATTATCGCAGTGGGTGTGATAATTATGTTTAAAAGTTCTAACAAGATGCTCGGATAAAGTCGAAACTCCATAACTCCAAAAGACCTAAAAATAAAATAATTGGAAAAAATAAAGTTTGATATAACTTAATTTGCACATCATTGGACAAGCCAACATGAAGAGTCCAATTGAAGGCGATTTAAACGGCTTTTATCAAATTGGAGAATAAAAAGGGCCCTCATTGTAACAACCTTGTCTAACGGTGGTGTTGATCTTCAAAACAAAATCCCTTAAATAAAGCTAAAATCTTTCTCACTTTACCATTAGTCTACAATTAGCACAGAATAAACCACGCAACTTGAAGATAAAAATCACTATTAAGAAAAATAAACAATATTAAGTTCAAACTTGATCATGTTTAGCAATAATAACTTGTAAGGAAGAAAAAAAGCAATAACTGCCACCACTTACTACGAAGTTGATTTCTGCATTCAACTAATTGTCCAAACTGAAAATCAAGAAACCTTTTTTATGTTTTCTTTAATCTCATGCATTTCTTATTGGGGTGCATTATATAGGCCTAAAATGTTACCTACTATACTCATTTCTTTTTTAAAAAATTATCTTTTCATGGAAGAGCACAACATTCAAGCATAAGAAGTTCAATAGCAAGTAATTTGCAGATTATTGTACAAAAACGAGATTATCCAAATGCACTCGGTGACTGTGGAATTCCCTCGTTGTGAATAATAAATAAATATATATATATATATATATATTTAGAATAATAAAAATATGTATTAAGTAGTACCATATCGACTGATTGTGGTACGTTACAAATTAAATCATAGTGTTTCGTAGTTATTAAAAAAACTCATAATTTCAAGAAATCTTTTTTCCATGAACAAGGGAGAAAAAGGGTGGGTATGCTACCTTGGGAGAAGGATAGTCCAATTTTCTCAAATTCGCGCCACCGCCATCAAGGCCGTCGCCGCCGCCGCCACCGGCGGTTTCCGACGATCTTGGCCGTAGAAACCTCTCAAAAATAGCCATTACAAGAAACATGGAGATGAGAATAGCGGTGGCGACGAAGCCAAACGACACCGCATTCACAGAGTTGTCAAAGCTTCTCCACTGATCCTCTCTGTCCACGACGCCGCCGCCGCTCACGGCCACCGCCGCCGCCCTCGGCGCAGGTGCTGTTGTTTCACCAAAACTCAAACCGCCGCCCCTCCCCATTGCACCGCAGGAATATATCTCTCCAAACTGTTCCTCTCTCTCATCACCAACCGAGAAAAAACAGAAGAATCGCGCAAACCAAGTTTTGAAGTTGTGATTCAATTCATGGGTTTTTTGGTTTTTTTCTATGAGTTCAGTTCAAGGATGGAAAATGGGCATTTGAGTTTCTTCTCTGCTAAAAGACAAAAAACAGAAAAGGCCCAGTTTTGATTTGGGTAATGGGATTCTGATAGTCGTCTGCCTTGGTGAATGAAAAAGAATTAACATTTAGCACATAAATGCATTTGAGTTTCAAAGACAGCAGAGAGGGAAAATGGAGGAGTCAAAGAAAATGGTGGTGAGCTTCAAAGTTCGAGGAATTTAAGCAAATTGTTTGCTACTACAGTAATTGACAAAAGCGCTAAATTCCAGAGGCGTTCGGCCTTTTCTTCACTCTTCACGGAGTTCAAAATTTGATCTTGATAGGAAGAGAGAGAGAGAGAGAGAGAGAGCAGGGAGTTGAGCTCGGGATGCAGCAGGCAGACCAAGGTGGTGCAGTGCACACTACAGACGACATCCTTTGTTTACTAGTTTCCTGAATATTATAATCAAGGCTTTTTATTTTCAGAAAATGAATATTTGGGTCCTTGCGTCTATGTAACTTTTTTAAAATTGTGTCCCATAACTTTTTATTTGTGAAAAAATGAGTTTATCTTTCTCAAAAAAAAAAAAAAAAAAGAAGTGTTTATGTGCTCTCACTTATATTAAAATTTGGTCATTGTATTGAAATTTATTAAATATTGAATCTTGCACCTTTAACTTACATGAATATTGATATCTAATTTTTTTAGTCGGAGGAAAGGCAGCGATCAAGTTTAAATCCCAGAACTTTCATTGATTATTAAAAGTTAGATGTCTTGTCCCAGTGGGGATGGCCTAGTGGTGGAGTGGTTGCCTCTTGACCAATAGGTCAGAGGTTCGAGTACTCTCGGCCACAAAAAAACCCTAGGTGGGGTGTGTGAGTATTAATATTTGTAATGATATTAAAAAAAAAAATGATATTAAAAAAAAAAAAAAAAGTTAGATGTCTCATAAGAAAATAGTAGTCACCAAATTTATTTATAATGACAAAGTGTGTCTAGGAACATCATTTTTTTTCTTTTTCAGTTGGGAAATCAAAATTAGAGCATGGATCAAATTTCGATAAAAATGAAAATGTATTAACTTAATATTAAAAAGGGTTATTTATAGTTTGTGACCTCAACTCTTATCATTTTTTGTTTGTGTCATATACTTTAAAATTTTCCAAAAAATCTTATACTTTACGGTTATGTCTAAAAAAGACCCAACTTTATTTTCTAGTATTGGAATGATGAATCAGTTGACCGTCTATCTTATGTGGATATTAAAATGATAAGTGTACCAAAACAACGTTGTTTCAGTTTGGACAAAATTAAATATTGACAAAGTCATAGGACGTATAACTTTTACGACTGAATCCTAAATATCTTTCTATTCTCTCCCTAAACTATATGTCGACTTTTGGGGAAGAAAATATTTTAGGAGAGAATAGAAAGACATTTAGGGTTCCATCGTACAAGCCATAGGTCGTATGAACTTGTCAATTTTTAATTTTGTTCAAACTGAAACGACGTTGTTTCGGTACACTGGCCTTCTAACATCCATATTAGATAGTTGTTAGATGATTCATCATTCCAACCCCGGAAAATAAAGGCGGGCCTTATTTAGATAAAATCGTAAAGTACAAATTTTTTTTGGAAAATTTTAAAGTTCGAGCTACAAACGAAAAAATGATGAAAATTCGGACCGCAAATTATAAACCTATTAAAAATAAAGGTGAAAGGAGTTAATTAAGAAAAAAGTATAAGACCGACGTAAGTAATATGTTTTGGTTTTCTTTCTTTTCCTTCTGCAAATTCACCCATTTATTTGAAGAATAATATTACTAACCGACTATGTGAATAAATATTTTTAGGGTTAATTAGCTTACGTATAAAATTTTGTACATTTTTTTTGTGTTTTTCTACTAACTTACAATTTTTTTTTCTAAATAAACAAACATTATATCTTTTGCAATTTTCCCACAATTTTTTAATATGGCCAAATCAAAATTGTAGTGGCAGCCGAAATTATCCACACGGACATATCGTCTGATGTCTTTTTAATTTAAAGGTTTGATTTGCTTTATATACCCAAACTTGTTCTCTTTAAACCAAAAGTTTTGCCATTTAAACCAAAAATTGATAAAAGTTTGCATATTTAAAGCAGACTAATCCTTTAAATTAAAATAACGTCGCATTATATGCCAATGAGGACGACTCGAGCTGCAATGAACTTCGATTTGTCAAAATTTTTAAATTGTGAGAAAATTATGATATATCTAAAGTTTGTGTATTTATAGAAAAAATTAAAAATTTGTGGAAAAAGTCAAGAACATAATAAAGGTTTATATATAAGCTAATTAATCATTTTTGTAATGGAACTGCAATTCACCATTTTACGAAAAATTGGGGGGAACGTGGGGAGAAATATTTCATCTTTCTTGAGATAAGAATTTTCCCAACTAAATTGGATCAGCTTATTAGGTTTATAGTGTTTTATTGTATAGTTGCTGCAAAAGGTTAGAAAGAAGTTTTGGGAGGGAATTAAATTAATGAGATAGACACGTTATCTAAATTTAGATTATTGAGAATTGTAATCGATCTTAACATTTTTTTTGGAAACTGTAACATTAAATTTAGAGATCGTGTCACAGTGGACTCGAACATAAGATCTATTAACTTCAGACATTAAATACACTAACATTAGACAATGTATAGGAGTGCAAAAGGGGTGCCAAGGGATATGTTTTATCTTACCATCAATTAATATCACGATCGTGCGTATAATTAAATTACTAAAGAGATAAGGATACATCAACGGGATAGGATTAGGTGAAAACCATACCCTATGTAGAAACCAGAAACTCATATTAACCATAGATAATGTTTTAATCAATGGCCAAGATTAAAAGCACATGAATTGAGATTTATTTTTTTTAATTACGGCAATAATTCGGAAAGGGTAATAAAGTAAAAAAAATTATAACAACTTTCTCTCTCCATCAATTAATTCGCCTGAAATTATGGCAAGTCATTAACTATTCGTGTGAAATATTTCTAAAACCATTCAATGGAAACCGACTCTAGTTTATCAATTTATTATTCTTATTATTTTGTAGTAAGGAATCATTTCTTTCCATGGCAAAGATCCGGCAAGGCTCCGAAGCCGATGAAGAGGTCATCGTCTGCCGTTTAATTTTATAATTTTCTTTTTTGTTATCACGACACATCTATATAATAACTTTCCAAAATAATACGTAATCAATTGTTGGAACACAAATTGCAGGCAAACGAAGAATATTGAATGGGCTATGCACAAATTTTTGAATTATAGTGAAGTAAAATATTGCTTTTTGAATTAAATATGTATTGAAATATTATGATATGACAACTAAAGCATTATGCTTAGCGCCAAAAAACATTATGTTGTAGTATTTTTTTTCGGCATTTTTTTGTGAGTATGTATTGAAACATTATGATATAACAATAAAAGCATTATACTTGACGCTAAAAGCATTTATGTTGTGCAATAAATATTACACAAAATACTTATTTGCCTTGAATGGAAGAAGCTTAATCTTAAGAAGTATTAAGCATTATATTATGACAATTAAAACATTATAATTAGCGATATAAAACATTATATTGAACAGTGAAAACTTATAATTTGTAGAATTATTGACGATTTGTGTAACAAAGTTTATTAAAAAAACAAAAAATAATGTACAGAAAAAAATTACAAATATATAATAACGATAGAGTAAAAAAATATATAAAATGAAAAAGACGTACAATACAATCTTCAATTAAAAACCTCAATCGAAGGAAACAAATCCCACTTAATTAGGAACGTTTAGTTATAGAAGACAAAAAGACAATAAGATCCTTAAAAAATTAGACGCCTAAGAAATCTAAACAAAAACACAATCAAATCTCAACCATTAATTAAATAAAATCTGTGGTGTACATGTGGTTTCTAGTTTCTACATAAGAAGTGGTTTCTATTTGATCCACCCTCTACATCAACATCATTATATGATCTAATAATAAATTATATGACCAAATAATCCTCTCCTCTAGGTCACTTAGCATGTGAAATTGTGAATGGATATATATTTGCTATAACTGAAGACACACGATAAATGTTTTAAAAGGTCACATATTCACCATCATTTCTCATTTGTACCCATCATTTTTAGGTGTATTTATAGGGCCATTTGAGCATATCTTCATTTTCAAATAATGCAATTCTTTTAAGAAATGCGTACATGTAATAATTACGATTATGTCTCGGTCAAATTATTAAAAAATCTTGACATGACACGTGAGATAGTATGTATTTGGATTGTTGTTTCCAAAGATATAAAGTGCATCCAATATTTTTTTCATGAATTGTGTGTTCTTTTTTCCAATTGTTTTTGGCTACAAGCAAGTATTATTTGTGTGTTTTTTGCCTTCTTAATAGCTCCATCGATCGAGTTTCCAAGGGAACATTCAAACGGTGCAACTTCAGTCTGTAAGCAATGAAGTCTATAATTCAAATCTCACCGCTCCTCCATTCCCCGAGTAAAAAAAAATAGCTCGATCGAAAAAAAAATTAATTAAATTTGAAATTACGACTTTTTAAGCATGGTGTCCCTGATAGTTCGAGGGAGTTGATTGTTTTAATTATTTAAGAATTATAATTACGATGTTTAAGATGCGTAGATCAAATACAGGATTGTCAAATGTCAATCAACCTTATTAGGGATCGGACGACACTCTCAATTGGAATCATTTTATATTAGTGGGGGAAATGAAATACGACCGGTAATTTAATTTGGAAACGACAAAATCAATCCAATTATTTCACAGTGAGCAACTTTAATTGCTACAATGCATTTCGAAAAGTTCTCAAAATTGTGTCCTCAATTAATTTGATTATAAGCTTCCTTCTTTAAGACTTAGTAATATTGATATGGACTTTTAAACAAATACTATAGATAATACATGAAAAATAGGCTACCAACGTGCACATTCATATTTTTGGTTATCTTTTCGTTGCTTTAATTAACCCTTGCATAAAGCATGATAATAATTTTTTTCTCATTTTTTAACATTTTCATGTTTTACATTATTTTTTTTTTTAATATCATTACAAATATTAATACTCACACACCCCACCTAGGATTTTTTTTGTGGCCAAGAGTACTCGAACCTCTGACCTATTGATCAACATGCAACCACTCCACCACTAGATCATCCATTATTAATATTTATTACGTGAACGTTAATGTTATGTCATCCAATATATAATGGCACAATATTCATGGTACATGGGAGTAGAGGTGTTCAACCGACCCGGAACCGCGGTCAACGGGCCGGTTCCGACCCGAAACCGTGCTTGGGACGGGCCGGTTCCGGTTCCAAAGGTTAGGAACCGTGAACTGGCGGTTCCGACAATTTTTTATTTTTTTTAGTTTTAAATTATATTTTGTGTTAATCCATATTAATTATATCACATATAAAGCAAAAATGACAATTACAATGGTAAATTGAATGAAAAAAAGCCAAAAATGGTGATAATAATAATAAGGTTCGAACATGAACCGGCGGTTCCGGTTCGGAACCGTGGAACCGTTTTTGAATAATTATATATTTTCATTTGTAATTGATCATATATTATTATGAATGAAGATATATTTTGTTCTATATCGATTTTATACATTACATTAATGATTTATGAGTTTGAATGACAATATAATTTATATTTTCAAAACTAAAAAAAAATTTAGACGGTTCGGGCTCTAAACCGGCGATTCTGACCCGGAATCGGAACCGTCCAATACGGGCCGGTTCCGACCCGGAACCGTGGGCTGTGGCGGGCCGGTTCCGGTTCCAACTTTTTCGAACCGGAACCGGCCCGTGAACACCTCTACATGGGAGAGTAAAATGTGAAAAAAAATAATATAAGAATGTAATGGAAAATCTTATACCAGAGACAACGAATTAATTAATCACATAAATCAACAAGAAAACTTTAAAACTAGCTACTTGCTTGAGTAGCAATAGTTAGAGCAAGGAAAAAAAAAAAGATTATATTTTAAATTTGACATGTTTTTTTTTTTTTGAGGAAAGAAGGAATTTCATTAAACATTGTCCATCTCAACCGTCTGTCTTAATCAGAGAGGAAAGTTAGACGAAGATAACTCATTGTTACAATTTTTAGCAAAACAAGTTAATTCATGGGCAACCCGATTTGCCGACCGATACATATGAAAAATACCATGAACAAATCCTTGAGAGACTAACTCCATAATTTCTTGCAAGTCTTCATCGAGCACCGAGCTAGACGGGTTTGTATCCGAGAGGGCCTTGACCGCCAAAATTGAGTCAGTGTAAATAATCACCGGGACAATTCACACTTTGATGCACAAAACAAGACTATTAAGGATTGCCAGAATTTCACCACCCAAAACCATACGAGCACCGGTAACGGACTTTGCCAAAGCTGCAATTAAGTTTCGTTGAGCATCACGAACCACAACTCCAATGCCGCACTTATGTCTATTCCTGTCAAAACCGATATCCATATCAGCCCGAAAGACTCCTTCGTTGGGTGGGAACCATTTATAGTCGCCAAAAGAGACCCACATCATCATTCTTGAAGCCAAAGCTTTCCTTGCTTCTCGGAAATTTCGGTGAAGCTCCGCCGCACGTTCCAAAGTAGGGAGATAAGAAATCTTGTCGATGTTATGCATGCAGCTACACACATAGTTCCAGATCATCCAACAAGCTATTTCCCATATCTCATAATCATTAACACCCATTTCTTCAAAAATCTGCCGAGCAATTGCCAAAAAGGGAAGATGTTTGTACCTTTTCAAGCGAGGCCAGAATGTACTATTTTTCCAACAATAAGAAATCTTCCTACATAAAAAAAAGGCAGTGACTTGTTCGCGACCAATCCACGCCACAAAGAGTACACATGGTCATTGCAGGGACATGATGTGTCCTTAAATTCAGTCCGGTCGGGATAAAATCCAAAAAGGCCCTCCAAAGAAACACTCGAATCTTTGGCGGGACGTGACGTCCCCAAACTAAAATTTTCCACTCATTCACTTTACTGCATGAAGCGAAGTGCGGAGGGTCATAGAAGCCAATGCTAGCTAAATAGCCAGATTTCACTGAGTATCTCCCATCTTCTGTGAATTTCCAATAAAAACAATCCTCTTGATCTGGTTTTCCAATTGTTGTTCCAGAAATAGCTGAAGAGTATCCTGGCCAAAAGTAGGAGTTTAATTGTCGTTCATCCCATCCACCGTAGTATTTTCATTTAGAGCATTGTTGGCAGTGGGCAGTCATTACAAGAATTCATGGTATTTACCCACACATACATATGTGGCTAAAAGTACGCTTATGTGTGAGTATTGATATTTGCCCACACATAATACAAATGTCAACATGTGTGGTTATTTTTCTGTAGGGAAAGGATTTTACCCACATATATATATATATATATATATATATGGATAAATCATAAAACATTTACCTACACACGTATATGTCTCTAAAGGTGTCTCTCATGTGTGGATAAACATGATTTTGGCTTAATTTAATAATGACGTGGAAATGACGTGGATGATGACATGGCATTGACACGTAGTAAATCATATGTGTGGGTAAATCAATTTTTTTGGTAATTAGTTATTAGGAAGAATATTATTATTGTGTATAATAATTTTTAATTTTTATTATTCAATTTGGTATATTATATAATTATTAGTTAAATATGATATAATCTTATAACTAGTTTAAAGAACTGTAAATTGAATATTGTACTTGCCACACATAAAAATATAACAAGACTATATGAGACATAAATTTTATTTAATAATACTCAATAAAACCAAAGTACACAATATATATATATATATGAACTACAAAAAACTTTAAACGTCGAAATAACTACACAATTAATCTTGATATTCTAATTTTCTTTCAAGCTTCTTGACCACAAGCGATCTCACGTACTTTAGAATCATTGGTTAGCTTCATATCAACAAATGCTTCATTTAGTCCTGCTAAGATAATAGAAAAACAATTAATTAAACTATTTCTTCCCAAATAGAAAGAATAATAAGGCAGCATAAATTCAAAAAAGGCAATTTGAAGATAATGGGTAGAACTGTTTAAAAAAATATAAATACAAAAGAACAATTTGGAGAAGAAATTTAATAATGTAATACTTAGATATGTGTAGTTTTCCAGAGATAAAAATAAGAAGATGAACTAGCCATACTTTTGCTTTTACTAACCAAATAATTATAAGCAAAATTTCCTATTAACGAAAAATACAACTGATTACTTGATGTTCCATCCCTACATAAATAATCTTCAGCAACAATTTGTATGGAATAGACAAATAATTTGGGTTGTCTGCAATAGTATTTCCTTGAGTATCCCTAAATCGTTTATCATAAGAAGTTTAATCAAACAAAATAAAAGAGCTCAAATCAAGTTTTGAGATCAAGCAACCAAAACCATCTACATATTGATTCATAGATAGTGGAACTGACTAATAAATACAGCTTTAAGGATCTCAAATGTCACCTAGTGCACCAAAATTAGATCTCAGTTTTATGTTTAGAGTATGTCTCCACTTGTGTTGACTATTTCAACCTCAATTAAGCTCTTAATTTATGAAATCAAACTTGCATGCATTAACATAGTTAGGCTCATTGCTACTACTTTATTGGCAACGTCTATGCATTTTGTCGGTACTTTATTCAATTTAGAACCAAATTTGATACAGGACTCATAAATTTGGTTCAATACCATACAAGACAAATAAGATTGAAACTGAGAAATCACAATAATCTAATAATTTGAAATTAGATAGCAATGCATGTGCTTTAGTTATGAAGTATATAGCTCAGAACTAAAATCAAATTAATCGAATATATCTATTAAATTAAAATGATGAGCTTACCTTTTATGTTGGGGTTCTGTTCTTTTAGATATTTTCCTGCATCAGTAGTAGCGCCCATGTGTCAATTCCAACAATAAATGCATCAATTTTTCCATTTCTTCCTTTGCAGATCAAGAAAAGTTATTTTAACAAGTCAAGTCCCTGTTTTTTAGAATTAACAAATCAAATATAATCTAAACAAAAAATAACTAAAAAACAGTATGAAAGAGAAGGATAATAGAATGTCTGTTATACAGCAAAAACAGCAACAGACAAACAGAAAACAAAGAAAAACCAAAGATCTATCATACCACGATGTTTAACTATGTCGAGACAAGCATAAGAGCTGACATGGCAAGTATGAAAGTTATAGCAAGCATGATCACCAGTCGAGAATCGATAGTACGTAAATAAGTGAAAAAACTGAAATAAGAGAGGATTTAAATAGGTTATTGCAACTTCAATTCTATATTAGCACCAATTATGCCTAGAGAACCAGTTGACTTGTTGAAAACAACCAGCCACCACTACCCAAAAGCAAAATCACCCAAAGGGAGTAAATCCAAATTAGAGAACCATTTTTATAGCAAACCAAAACCAAGATGATCTACAACAGAAAAATCAAGCCACAAAAAAAATGTAAAAAATAACTTGTGTACAAATTATGTAAATAATGAGCAAAGAAGAAAAGTAACTTGTGTACATACTAGTAACTAGCTCTTCGTCTGTTGGATGGAACCGGAAACCTGGGGGCAATTCAATCTCTTCATCACAAGAATTGTAACAGTATAATCTTTCCATTCTTATTTCGTATAAATTATGTACAAATTATGTCAAACACAAAAACTACTCATAAAGAAGAAAAGTACCCCAATATCGCCGAAGCCTTTCGAGCAAATAATGTAGGTGGTTCTGGATAACAGGGTAAACAGATGCAGGACAAAACACAGAGCCATCAAATAGTCGACGACATATAATTTTCTGCCACGAACACACATAAAAAGAGTAATCCAGCAGATACCTGATTGCTGTTTCAATACTTTCCAGATGAAGATTCGTTCGGACTACCAAGTCTCGAACCCGATGGAACCTACAATTGGATGTATTGAATATCCAACGCCAATTTTAATTTCTTCCTTTCTTTTTCTCCTTTTTCTACAACAAATTCATCGCTGCCAAAGTTGAGAATAATCATTCAATTAAAGCATAAACAAAATAGTGATGGTAAATAACTATTCAATCAAAGCATATACGAAATAATGATGGTAAAATCGATTAGATTGAAAAGAGAGAAGAGGATAATTAAGGAGAGAATTAGTGGAATGGATTTACGATAAGAAGGAAGTCGCTAAGCTAGCGGCCATGGATACTGCCTTTGCCGTCTGCAAGCTTTCAGTTTAGCCAACTCCCTTCACCACCGATGCCTCTGCCGCCATGGATGTTTATCTTCTTTTTTCCTCTGGAGTTGAACCTTTTGAAAACTAATTGGAGAAAAAGAAAATTGAGGAACAAGATTAGAACTGTGAAAGAGATATACATGAATGGGGCAAGATAATTATCAGCCGTTGAGGTAAACAAAAGAGCGGTATCGAATCGTCTTTGATTTTTTGGTTTAAGCGGGTTTATTTTTGGTGTTGCGCGGGGAAAGTGAAAATTTTTGAGTTTTTTTGTTTTAAGTTTTTATTTTCTTAAATCTATTCATTTTACTGGCAAACTTTTTGATTGCTTTTACATTTTATGTGACTATTTTTTTTTCGGAATTTTATATTTTTTATTTTCTAATAAATTAAAAATTAACCTAATTATAAATGTGCCTGTAAATTTTTTTTCACACTTATTAAATGTCAATAGAAAGTAATTATATGAGTCATTAGCCACACATAAATAATTTATAATTATGTGTGGCTAATTGCTTGCATCAATTTTCCAAATGATTAGTTATATAAAACATAAAAAAATATAATGCTAAAATATAAATGTGACGAGATAAATTTAGCCACACATGTTAAATGTCAATAACTAATAAAAAATGACTTCTTGATTTACCTACACATGTTTAAATTATGTGTGGTTAAACTGCCACACATTATTATGTGTGGCAAAATATGTGTGGCAAAAAATTCAATTTCTTGTAGTGAGTCCTGTAGCCAACTCCTCAACAAATGGATCTTTGAGGATACGAATAGTTTTACCATTATTCACTTTCCACCGAATGCCTTTTTGAATTAAGTGTCAACTCCCACAAAGAGACCGCCACACAAAAGACGAGTTAGAGGACACTCTTGCCTAAAAAATAGAGGCATTAGGAAAGTATCGAGCTTTGAGAACCTTGGACACAAGCACGTCAGGAAATTGTGAGATGCGCCAAGTTTGCTTCGCCAGCAAAGCCTGGTTAAAGGAAGCAATATCTCGAAATCCCATTCCCCCATGCATTTTTGGTTGGCACATTTTCTTCCAATTGTTCCAGTGTAGCCGATTCTTTAAATTTGACATGTTGATTATTAGATTTGTGAGTGATATATACTACTAAAAAATCAAATACTTCATCCGTCTCAGGTTAGTGTAGTTCAATTAATATTTTATACCTCACATATAATCAAATATGTATCACACTTATGGGGACGGAAGGAGTAGTTTTTTTATAAGTGGCAAAAAAAAAACAAAAAACAAAAACAAAAACAAATAGTTAGAGCAAGCAATTTAGACCCAACTCCAATTCCTAAAACTCGACCACTATATGCTCAAGAAAATCGAGATCTAATTGTTTGGTCTAGTCAGGCCGGATCAGTTTTAGGGCGGCCCGCATGGTTGAGAATTTGGCCTTCAAAAATTTTACTCCATATTTTTAGGAATACAAATATTTTATTATTTCCACTTTTAAAGTTTATTTATTAATCCCGTTCACGATAATTGTTCTATATTTTCCTGTTTAGTCTATCGAAAATTGTTCATTTTTCATTTTTGTACACTACCCCACCATAAAATATTCATTTTCTTCCACTTACAATTCACTACACTTAATTTTTATTAATCCTCGTATCTACCGTTCCGAGAAATAATTATTGTGGATGGAGGAGTATAATACTAGCTATTACGTACTAGGTAACCAAGACACAAGTAGAGACAAGCCTTCCACTTATAAATGAATATTTAATGCTATTCTCGAAGACAGAGATCTTAAATTAATGGAATGATTGTAAACTCAAACATTTATCACATATATATTTTTTAAGTTATACTACAACTATGAAAATTACAACCATGTACACAATTTTTTCAATTTTTAATAGTTGAGTGCTAATTCAGGATATCGAAAATTATTCGGACAAATTTTATTTCATTTTCCACGTCATTATTCATGAGGATTTTCATGCTGCTGAGTCAACACGCAGTCATTTAAAAATTGAATTGTTGGGTAATTTGGAAAAAATTGCATATTTTAGGGTATGATTGTAATTTTCATACGTTATGATACTATATTTTGAAAAAAGTTTTAACGTTGAGGTATAAGATAATTTTTTTTTTAATTTATATGACATGCATCCAAAAGCATATAGACATTACATATAAATGAATGCTTAATATGTATATTACCATTTTTTTTATGGATATATAAATCCTGTCATATATATGCGAGTACAGAATTTTTTTAGGCCACTAAGTATAGGCGTTTTGCAAAAATAGGACAACCTTTTGCGGGCTTGCAATTTTAGGACAAAATTTCAAAAATTAAGCATTTGCAGGCCAAAAAAAGCCCGATCGGGCTAAAACGCACGTGTTTTGCACGTGATGGTATTTTTCTCGGCCCGATGATGATGTGGCTGCCAACTAAGTGCCACATCATTGCCATCTCATTTTTTTGGCCTACAAATGCTTAATTTTTGAAACTTTGTCCTAAAATTGCAAGCCCGCAAAAGATTGATCTATTTGGTTAAATTTGAATTTCACATTTTATTAATTGTTTGGTCTCATGTCTTATATATATTATGTGTCAACTATTTGTCTATAACTTATATATAAGTTGGATTTTTATTAGATTTTAGTTAGATTTATCGAAGTTATGATTAGAGAAAGGAAGTTGGACCCCGACACCATCATTCAAAGTTCTGGCTTCGTCAGTTCTTACATATACTAAATGTAATTGGAAAGAATGTAATGTAATTTAATCATAAAATATATTTAATTAACTTAGACTTACATTGTTTTGCAGTTTATATGATCGTGTGAGCAGTAGTAATTTGGACAAGGTCAGTTTCCTCTCCTCTCCAACCAAAAAAATTAAAAGATCCACAAACTAATTAAGAGTATTTGTGAGGCTAAAGATCTCAAGCTCAAAAAATTCCATCAATGCCTTTTAAGTCGAATTTGTCACACTTGACTTTTCAAGTATGGTTCCTTACATATGGCTAGGAAGCTATTGCGCAAAAATATGAGTTTAATCAATATACACATCGGGTAGTGGACCGTGAGTTCACAAGTCTAAAATAAAAAAATGTACTTTAGCATTCATAGAAAACAAATCAAATCCTACTAGGCCTACCGATTCAAATAATATGGCTAAAATTGTAATTTTGTGATATTTTTTTACGGGATCAATATAAATTTACAATGAAAAAACAATTTTAACCTTAATGAATTTTAACACCGATCAAGTTAAATCGCACGTGTTTGTCATTGAGCTCATTTATGTGGCTTGATGCCTATCGGCTGCCAAATAAGCTATCTAATCAGCACTTAGTGGAACCCAACGCTGACTTGACTGCCACACATCTCTCTCTCTCCCCGTCCACCTCCGTCACCGACCGCCGGCAGTGGCCACCTCCACCGCCGACAACATCCTTCACCCATTTTTCCTCTCTCTACTCTCTCTTCCTCACTATCACCATCTCTTTCTTATCATTCCTTGGAGTACAAAGTTTTTTTAGGCAACTAAGTATAGGCGTTTTGCGAAAATAGGACAATATTTTGCTGGCTTGCAATTTTAGGACAAAGTTTTAAAAATTAAGCATTTGTAGGCCAAAATACGTGGCACTTAGTTGGCAGCCACATCATCACCGGGCTGAGAAAAATACCATCACGTGCAAAACACGTGCGTTTTAGCCCGATCGGGCTTTTTTTGGCCTGCAAATGCTTAATTTTTGAAACTTTGTCCTAAAATTGCAAGCCCGCAAAAGGTTGTCCTATTTTCGCAAAACGCCTATACTTAGTGGCCTAAAAAAACTTTGTACTCTATATATGCTGTAAATTGGGTATATATGAATATTGTTGAGAAATGATATTGGATGCAAGTCAAATTCTTAATTGTATAATTACGTCATATCTTCAATTAATTAATATATCTACATATAATTGTCAGATGTCAAGGAACGTGAGAAATCTATCAATTTTTTTTTTTATGAAAATTCATAAAAATTATAACAAACTAATTAAAAGTATCCACAAACAAACTTTGGTGGATTTCTAATTACTTCACCTAGCCTGTGACAATTACAAGTGGATGTACTAGAAAATATTGTAGATAATACCATAGAGAGCGTCAAACCCCACAAATAATTCGGATGTTTTATTGTCAATTTATGTGACTGTTGTCTCTGTTAGATTAATAATATGTGTCGATTTAAAAATAAATATACACCTTAATTGAGTGAAATAAACCATACTTAAATAGTTATATTTAATTTCATATTAATGATACATATCATTAATCGAACAGAAAACGTCACACGGTGTATCCAAGAAATCAACAAACACAAACCCTTATAACAAGAAAAATCATAGGATTTAACAATCGAAACCCTTGTTCACATCATACTATATTCTGAAAATCTCGAATGCTACAAAACCTCCATTTCTACACAACCTTAGCTATTTCCGTCCTCTACTATATTAACTCACTCATTCTCTCTCTAAAAACTTCCCCAAACCCAACTCCCAAAACCGGCCTATAACCGCCGCCGCCGCAGCCCAAAGATGGGCTCTCTTTCTCAAGTTGTAGATCGGAACTTGGCCGCCAACCATCGAATCTACGTGCCATTTTGTGACAGAAACGCCGACGCAACATTCATAGATTGCTACACGCCCCACACCAACACGTGGCATCGAGTTACCTCCATCCCGGCCTCCGGCGAAAACCTAATCTTGAAGGACTTCGCCTTGGTGGCGGTCGCCCCCTACATTTACGTGTTGGGCGGCCGCGTTTGCCGTAAGCCGGCGGAGCTCGGCTCCTCCGCCGCTGCCGCCGATGATGAGGAAATTAGAGCGAGAGTCGTGCCGTGCGTTCGTAGGTACGACGTGAGAGCTGATCGGTGGGAAATGTGCGCGGCGATGTCGCAGCCCAGATTTAGCTTCGCTTGCACTGTCTGTGACGGCAAAATTTATGCCGCCGGCGGCCAGAGCTCGTTGGGGCGGGCGAGGGGGATTTCGTCGTCGGAAGTTTATGATCCGGCGTTAGATCAATGGAGATCGTTAGCTAACATGAGTAGAATGAGGTATGCATGGTTAAATTGAAATTGATAGAGATAATAGAATTTTTGTTTTTACATAAATAATTAACACGATTTATTTTCTTTAGTTGGTTCACAAAAAGCATATTGTTTAATATATATAAAATGAATTGTTATGAAAATGCATAATTGTATATATAGATATGCATTATTGTACAAGTAAAAATGCATAATTTCTAGGTGAAAAAAGTTTTTAGTGCAACTTAATCCTTTCAAAGTATTCTCAAATTCAAATATATATATAGATATATCTTGTTCATATATATTTGAGAATGAAAAATATAAGGGGTGATTAATGATTTCTTTGAAGTTGTAATGGCTCAAATTTTTCAACCTTATTTAAATTTTAGGAAAGCAATTGAAATAAATAAAAATACAAGGGTTGACTTTCTATCCAAATTCATACAAAATGATGAAATGTACAGGTAGAGTTGTTAAATTATCGAGTTGTCCAATCTATTTAAAAAAATAATCGACCCAACTTTTAGGGGTACATGTCTGCCCGCCTAAGAATTAGACTTTTTTGGAGTGTTTGTTGGCATATGCCTTATTTTTCGGACCATCTAGCCGATCCAACTCGGTCTTTTTCCAAGTCTTTTAAAGTATGGACCGAATCAATCAAAAAATAAATTACTCGGATCATTTTTGACGTCTCTATTTATATGTGATTCATTCAAATAATTAAGAGATCACACAAACAATATTTATGCTTTTGTTATTAGAGGCCAAATTGATAATTGTGCTCTTAGATAGGGATGAGATCAATTAATTTTTGGCATTACGTACGTTTCATGTTCAATATTACAAAAATAAGTCACATAGATCGAATATAAAACTACTATATATTGAATGACATTCTATAAAAATATTCACGACAAATTCTAATTAATAAAATGAAATATATATGCGAAGTAACCATGAAAATGCAGTATATGCATTTTTTTAAACTGAAGGACGTAAACAATCAATTCGATTCTTAATTTTTGACAGATACAAGTGCGTCGGCGTGACGTGGAAAGGTAGAATCCACGTCGTCGGAGGTTTTGTCGGCGGCGAGAATTTTGGCCCGTACGATCAGACCGCCCGCAGCTCCGCCGAAGTCTACGACGCGGAGAGTGACAAGTGGATCTACGAGGCCCGAATGTGGGACCTGGACGTGCCGCCGCGGCAGATCGTGGCGGTGAAGGGCAAGCTTTTCAGCTCCGGCGACTGCCTCCAGTCATGGAAAGGCCATATCGAGGTCTACGACGAGAACGAAAGCATTTGGAACGTGGTGCGTGGCTCCCGCTTCAACTGCATGTCGCCGACGTCCACGGCGGCGGGGGCTGCGGCGACGGGAAGATGTTACCTTACCATGACCCCCATCGGGAATCAGCTCTACTTCCTAGCTGGATATAGGATACCGGGGGAGAGTTCGCTGTTGCGGTCGGAGGTTCATGTTTTCGACACGGCGGCAAACGGCGGCGGGTGGCGGAGCGCGGAGCCGATAGAGGAAGAAGGGGAAAAGGAGCTTTGCGGGCACTGCTGCGTATTGAAAGAGGATTAATTCCTTTCCATAAAAAGATATGAAACTTTAGCTAGGTAACAAGTCAAAGAAATATAATAAAAATCGTGTAATATCATCTTGTGTATACGCAGGGGAGAGAGAGAGATTGGGTATTGTGTTAAGAAAAAACTACTAAATCAAACAATGAAGCTAATTAATTTGCTATATGTAACATGTCAATTGTACGTGTAAACCTTTTCTTCTACTTTTATAGGAAAATAAATGGAAAGAAAGAGATCTAGGAAACTCCTCCTCTTCTATAGTATAGAGATTTAAGAGTTTTTGGGCTTCTTGATAAGACAAAAACATATCTAATACTACATCTGTCCTATTTATAATAACTTATTTTATTTTTTGAATTGTTCCATTCATATTGGCTTAGTTCAAATAAGAAAACTCATTTCTCTTACAAAAAGTTGTGGTTTAACCACTCTTTCTCTTTTTTCTCCTTCAATCACCATTATTCTTAATTCTCGTACTAAAAAATGTTGAACCGTTATGAATGAGACGAGAAAGTACAAAATTTAAATTCCATTAATTTTGTAATAATTTTAGCCTTTAAGTAATTTATGTCGTCTGAAAAGTCCATATGACAATCGAAATTTGAAATGGAATATTCAGCATTATTAAAACGACATTGTTTACGTGCTTTTTTTACTAAGATGATAATAATAATAATAATAATAATAATAATAATAATAATAATAATAATAATAATAATAATAATAATTGAATTAGAAATTTAAAAAGATGAAAAAAAATATCAAAATTAATTTAGATTGAAAATACAAAAATATGACATCTAATAAATGTAACAAATAAGCTTTTATGAGTTTATCCATCTCTCTGCATTTTCGCTTAGACTCAGGATTATCTTCTCTCTCTCTCGCCTCGCTCTCCCTCACACACACACACACACACACACACACACACTCTCTCTCTCTCTCTCTCTTTACGATGGCGAATGTGCTGGAAGCTTTCACCGTTTTCAATTCTTCACTCTCCATGTTTTCCGGTCACCGCCGGCCGCGACTCGTCTGCGAGGCCGCTCCACAAATATCCCCCGATAAAGGTTACTTTTTACTTCACTTGCTCAGTTGTCGAAGCTGTGCATGATTTTACTGCCGTTAATTTTACGGAGTTACGATGAAAACATGCATTGAAATTTAGGGTTCATTATCTTTCAGGCGGTTGTGATACCGTTAAAATATTTTATTGCGAAAAACAGCTAATTAAATTAACATTTAAACATCTCTGCGGTAGTCCAGTTAACGTGATATCAATTTTCTCTGCGAAACTGAAAGTTGAAAATCTAGATTGGAATCGTTGTATGCAATTTGAATTTGACGAGTTTTTGGAATATAGACACATTATTGGGAAGTAGTGATGAAATTAGGTTGCATTATGTTAGGCAGCTCATATGCCTTTAGAATTAGCTTAAGTTCGTATTGTATGAATTCCCAATGTTCTAACTGTTTTTTTAACAAGACTTAGAATTTGGTTGTTACTTGCATTTGTAATTTGGCTGTGCAGCCGGTGTTGGGGCCACAAGCAGGAGTTTCGGGAGGCTAAAAGTGCAGAGAGTGAAAGATCTAGTTAAAGAGAGTTACAGGAAAAAGAAACAAGGCGGTAGTAGCTTTGATAATTATCAACAGAAAGGAGAAAGTTCTCGATCCGGTACCCCCCCAGATGAACCATATAACGATCTTGATCTATTAGATGAGCAGGAGGCTATGGATGATCAGAAATATACTTCAGAAGCATTCCAATCTAGGGTTAAATCCTCTGGAAGAGCTGTTTCTTCATCAGATTTTCCTGTTACATCCTCGAAAAGATGGGGTGGTGTAGAAGCAGTTGACAGCTACCATAGATATAACTCATATAAGGCGGAAGATATCTCAAAGAAAGGGCTGAAGTTAAAGGCCAATAGTGACTTTTTTAGTAGAAAGGCATTTGATGAGTTGGGCTGTAGTGACTACATTGTTGAGTCTTTAAGGAAAATGCAGTATGTTCGCCCTTCACATATCCAGGTTTGCTAATTCTAAACTTTCAATCTCTAATATTCCTGATTATGACATCCAATTGAGCTTCACTTTCTTCATTCTGAGATGGAAATTAGTTTCCCTGTTATTACATCTGCTTGGCCCGTTAGTGCTTGATGTTTTTGTTTGACCTTATCCTCGTCCATGAATTGTGTCTTCTAATAACGCCATAATTCTGCTTATTTTATTTGGCTTGCTTCCTTTATTGCTCATCCGTGTGGTGGCCCGTCTCCTTTTATGTGATATATAGTCCCTTTTGCACTTCTGCTTGTAGTGTCCTTGTAGTCGGTTGATGTATATGTAGTATCGTAGAGCCATTATTTGGACCTAAAGTTCAAAATTGTGCATCCTTCTTATATCAAAGGGGAAACGACTAACTTTAGACCCTAAAATACCTGCTGAAAGATGCTTTCCTTGGCTCACACTCTTCTGACCATTGCAATTTCATTTGATTTGTAATGAAACTGGACAAGTGATTACTGGAGAGTATATTCATAAATAAAATGATATATTTTCATTTTCTTTTGCAGTTAATATTTAAAATGCAGTGTTCTGCATTTTGTTTGAATTTCCAAATTTCTTTCTTATTTGAGGTAACGGTGTTGCAGGCTATGGCATTTGCATCAGTCATAGGTGGGAAGAGCTGTATAATAGCTGATCAGAGTGGATCTGGTAAAACTTTGTCGTATGTGATACCACTAGTTCAGCGTCTTAGACAAGAAGAAATCGAAGGACTTAGCAAATCAGCGTCACAAAGTCCCCGAGTAGTAATACTGGTCCCTACTGCAGAGTTGGCTTCTCAGGTCTGATAATAGATTACGGGTATATAAACCTTTGTGCTATTTCAACTATTTTGTCATTGTGTGGGAGGTTCTTTCAAAATTTTGTTTACATTATTATTAACAAAGTGTATTTTCAATAATGGTAACTGGTATAAGTGCACTTCTTAGCACGATTCTCCTTTGTTTCACAAATGCAGCAATTTTCTGCTTACTTGGAATGAATTGGGCAATATTGCAAAATGATAACATTTAAAATAGACTTGATGATTATGGAAATTATATATCACTTTGATTCTTCGGTTATTTTGGATGATCTTGTTAATACATGATTGCAGACTTTAGGTTCTGCTTGTAAGTAGTTTCTAGTACTTCATATACTTTATCCAGTAAGCAAATTTTTACAGTGAGTGTCTGATATTTTTATTGAAAAACATGATAAATGAAGTTGAACATAACAAATATTGAACTTGCAAAATCTAAAGGATTGTTTCTTGCTGCTTTGCCTGCTTCTTTTAATATTACATTGGAAGATTTATCCTGATCTATGGTGCTTTTGTTATTTAAAGAATAAAGAATGTATAGCTTATCTACCGGTACTCCTTTTAACATCACAAGTGCATTTTTAGGTTTTGAATGTTTGTCGTTCACTCTCAAAAGTTGGTGTCCCTTTCCGATCTATGGTTGCCACGGGTGGTTTTCGGCAGAAAACTCAATTGGACAATCTTAAACAAGGAATAGATGTTCTGATTGCTACTCCCGGTCGCTTCGCATTTTTAGTAAACGAGGGCCACCTGCAATTGTCTGATATTAAAAGGTTCAAGTCTTCTACTTTTTGTATAGATTGTGAATGTTGATAAACTTTAGCCTATGCAGTATCTGTAAATCAAAGAATATATAACTGGAATTTGAGTTTGAGTCAGTTTTATGGGAAGTTTGAAATCGGTTTAAATAATTGTTATATTTTTATGCCCCAGTGCCATATTGGATGAGGTAGATATACTCTACAATGATGAAGATTTTGAGCTTGCATTTCAAACTTTGGTCAACTCAGCACCTGTGACAGCTCAATATCTATTCGTGACCGCCACCTTACCTGTAGAAATATACAACAAACTAGTTGAGGTTTTCCCAGATTGTGAGGTTATAATGGGTCCTGGTGTGCATCGCACAAGTTCCAGATTGGAGGAGGTATCTAAATATTTATACTTTTATGTTATATTGTTATAAATCAGTGTGAGAACTATAAATTCTGCAGTTGCTTTCTTTAAGCTATCTTTTTTTGTCTGAAAGAAAAATCTTGGAAGTAAGCAAGGCAAATAATCATAAATGAAACATTCATTGATTGAATTCTTATATGGAAAGTAGAAAACAGATTAAATTTATTCAGTTATGACAGCTTCTACTGCAATTGTGACTGAATTAGGGTCATTGTTTATTTTAGATGGTCCTCTACAAAGAAGGTTGAGTACCTTGTCTTCCTGCTTTTCTTTGTATGTTCTAGTTTGTCAGCTGAAATTCTGAGTGCTTGATTTAGGACCTTAGGTTGCTGTTTCACTCTTTGGATGAGTCAATTGGACAAGAAAACAATATGAAACTGTCTCTGTTTTCAATCATCGTCTTTTAAGTTGACAATATGAGTTCGTACGAGCTGGTTCTAAAAGGTATACAGTTTGCTACAAAAGCCTCTGTCTGTCCATGACTTCTCTTTGCTAAGATTTGACATTTTTTTTGTGGTATTAAGCAGTTGACATTTGGCAGCACTACTATCTGGGTCGTTATTCATGCACTATAATATTTGTGTCCTCTAAAGTCTCTATTCAAGATTTTATGCTTTGCTCCATTGTATCAGTGCCATGATATATCTAGTAGAATCCAGATTTATTTTAACTTAAAAGAAAGTGAATCCTATCATTTAAAACATAGGCTGCTACATTAGCTAGAATTTCCATGTGTTTTTCGAAATACACTCTGATTAGATTTTTTGTTTAGATCCTCGTAGATTGCAGTGGAGATGACAGAGCTGAAAAAACTCCTGATACAGCTTTTCTCAACAAGAAAAATGCTCTCCTCCGACTCATTGAACAGAGTCCAGTGACAAAGACAATTGTGTTCTGCAACAAGGTAGAATCAGGATCTCATTGGCAGCAAGTATATCGACTTCTGGTAGTACTTTCTTTCTTAATTAAGTCTGAAAAGTCGTTTTGTTTGCGATATGCAGATAGAGACATGTAGAAAAGTTGAGAATGCATTAAAACGCTTTGATCGTAAAGAAATGCATGCAAAAGTCTTACCCTTCCACGCTGCTTTAGACCAAGAAACAAGGCTTGCAAATATAGAAGAATTTCGTCGTACCCCATCGAAGAATGTGTCCTTATTCTTGGTTTGCACAGATAGGTGTGATAATAAATTCTGTCCTTCCTTGGATGGTCCTGAACTTATTTTTAACTTGATTGTACTGCCCTTTGTATTGATTTTTTGATTGATATGTGACTCATTCTGCCACATCTTACAGAGCATCCCGAGGAATTGACTTTGCTGGCGTCGATCATGTAGTACTCTTTGATTTTCCCCGGGATCCAAGTGAATATGTACGTCGCGTTGGGCGAACAGCCCGAGGTGCTGGAGGTGTGGGAAAAGCCTTTATTTTTGCTGTCGGTAAGCAGGTTTCTCTTGCGAGGAGGATTATTGAAAGAAATCTAAAAGGGCACCCGCTGCATGATGTGCCATCTGCTTATGAGGTGATGAGGTAGACCAGCTTTGTCGAGCAGAAATTAACCTGTAAGTTTGATTTCCTGTTATGAAGAGATTTCATTGAATTTTCTATCCTCGGGGACTCATGGCTCACATCATTTTTATTTTTCTTGCGTTTGGGTTTTCCATCATTAGATGACAGCTTTAAATTCTAAATCTTTTCTTAATGCTTACAATATTGGGAACAAAATTATGAAAGAATAATCATTTGGATTGCATGTATTATACCACTCCTTAAGGCTTTCCCAAGATGCCATAAGAACTCATTACTCATACATTCACATTTGGAATGTCTTTTTAGATAAGAAAACCTAAATCTGTCAAAAGTGCACCCTTCGTCCTCTCTAAGAATAGTAGGAAAAATAAAATTTATGTTAGCAACAACCTTTTGTTATTCTCGTTACAAAGTTTGGAAGTCCCTAATCTGTATGTGACATCACTGACATGAGTCTTTTCAAAGAATTCGCTGTTGAATCACTGCTTGTATACAC
The DNA here is from genome assembly GCA_031470985.1 of Agastache rugosa. Taxonomy (NCBI): domain Eukaryota; kingdom Viridiplantae; phylum Streptophyta; class Magnoliopsida; order Lamiales; family Lamiaceae; genus Agastache; species Agastache rugosa. The sequence goes on from CM062607.1 coordinate 23,435,879, forward strand.
TATCTGTCTGTCCTTCTCTCTCTGTCTCACACACACACACACACTTGTGCAGAAACCATGGATACAAGTAAATACTTTTATTTGCAAATCTGAAATCACAGAGATGGTGACATTCATTATTGGAGAATTACAATATCATGAAACAAATGTTGGGTTGCCTTGTAGCTTTCTCGAGCTTTGTTCTTCAGTCTAGGAGTAGTATACATGAAACCTGAAACCAGAAAAATAATATGAATATTGAATTGTGATACCATGTTTTAGTTTATTGGTTAAATCGTTTAAAAACTGTACTTACATGCTTCCATGATCATCAGGAAGTTATATTTGCCGTGTTATGCATGCCTGTTTTGGGGAGTCATCTTCAATGTTAATCGACTTGGAACGGGGATATGTAAATACCAAGGCCATGATAGGGAGGCTCATACTTGCAGTCTCGAACTTGAGCTCAAGAACAGCTTGTTTTTAATGCCTCAAATATGATGTTTTTGTACAAGGTTGGAAGGAACCCATTTTCTGAGTTGAAGATCACTTCTTCAGTTCCTCAAAGGTTCTTGTGTAATTGTATTTATGTAGTTCTTTCTACTTGGTGCTTGATGTATCATTATCTTTTTGGGGCTTCTCCGTTTCTAAGAACTGAATAAATTATCTTAAAATAGAAACTACTGCTTCATTCTCATTTTCTCAATAATATGTGATTCCTGGATGTAATATGTACCATAGTTTTGTTAGAAGGGGTGCTGAATTTCAAGATTGGCCAAACATGCTCTATCATTGCTCTTATTACAATGATTTGGTACAACTGCAATATCTTCTCCAACTTGAGAATCCAAATTCTTTCTCAATTCTTGATGCACTTATTAATTCTTTCTATTGATTCTACGCATACGATAATGACATCATCAATATACACCCTCGAACTAGAAAAGCCCACCATCATGACTAGGGATGCCAATCCAACTCGAATAGACCAGGAAAAAAGAGGGTTATGCCTAGAAATTCTACCACTGAAAAAATTCAGCCGATTGGCCAGAACTGAATAGCTCAACAGCCCGATAGGACTAGCTTGAAACCTTGTTGGTTAGACCGATTGACATCATGACTTCAACAAAGCAACCAAATTCATCCAAACCAACAAGAAGATCTATAAACCTTCAGCGCTCAACTAGATTTTTGAACTTCACTCTTTTCTTAACACTTCGTACTCTATCATACCCTATACCAATCTTACTATGCATCAGTTTCATAGCTAAATCACCCTGACCTCCCTTCCTCAAAGCATTGATCATCACTGTCCTAACCCTTCCTGGAACCTCTCGACCGCGATCGATCACCCCATCAGCCAGCCTGCAAGCCTCAACCACTCGACCAGCCTTACACAACACATAGATCATATCTTCAAAAGCACTGTCCAACACAATCCCCATTGGCGCCAACTCATCCAAGATCTTGCAAGCTCTTGCAACCTTGCCTGAAAGGCACAGCCCCGTTGCGAGTGCCCTAAACGAAGCAGCCGTTGGAGTGATCCCTTTCTCCATCATCACATCCCACATCTTCAAAGCCTCCTCATTCCTATGTTCTCTAAACAAGCCATTGATCAAGATAGTGAATGTGTACACGGTCTGATCACACCCTCCTTCCTCTCCCATTGTCTCGAACAACGCAATTGCTTCTTCCACCTTCCCATTCTTAGCCAATGCATCAATGAGCGCGTTGTAGCAATAAGAGTCACGTGGACACCCCCTCTCGACCATCTCTTCAAAGAGCTTCTTAGCCTCTTCCACACGCCCCGCCTTCCCAAGGCCATCAATGAGACTCGAATACAACATAGCATTGATTGCTACATTGTTCCTTTTGCAATACTCAAACCACTCAATCGCCTCCTCCAATCTCCCACTCTTGCACAAAGTATTCACAATCACGCCATACGTAACCTCATCTGCAACAAAACCTTCGCTCTGCATCCTCCTAAACAGCTCCATCGCCATATCCAAGTTCCCATTTTTCGCATACACATCAATCAAAGCTGTGTAAATGGCCACATTCGGCCTACAACCTTTCTCAACCATACTCTCAAACACGGCATATCCCTCCATCGACTTCCCCTCCTTGCTGAGGCCTCCGATCACCAAACTATACACATGGGGAGGAATCTCCAGTCGTTGATCCTGCATTTCGTTGTAAAGCTTCAAACAAAAATGGTGATCACCCTCAGTATAACAAGCCTGCATCAGAGTCAAGAAAGTGATCTTATCAGGATCCACATTCTTCACCTCCATAGCTTGGAACATGTCAATGGCTTTCCTAACATTCCCTGAGTTACAATAACCTTTGATCATCGTATTATACGTGACGACATCGGGCTTAACCTTCCCATTCTCCATCACCTCAAGAACTCGCTCAGCAGACTCAATATACATACAATTCACAAGGCCATTCATCAAGAAATTGTAAGTATACAATGTAGGTTCAATTCCATTATCCTTCATTCTTTTCCACACCCACAACAGCTCCTCCACCATTCCTCCATTGCCAAAGCTTCTAATAAGAGAATTTGCAGCAGTTGAATTCATCAAAAAACCCTTACTTTTCATCTCATTGAAAACAGACTTAACCCTATCGAAATCACTCTCCAGACACAATATTTCTACCATATGAACAAAGCATTCGAGATTATGAGCGTAGCCCTTTTGCTTACCGGCCCATTTGAAGAACCGGAATGCGGTCTCGGCCCGATTTCGGAATTGGCCCGAACTCTTGAGAATGTATGCGGTGAAAGTGGGAGGCAGTCTGATTAGGTACTTATCACAGAAGAGGGTCAAATCTTGCTCGAAGTTGCTGTTGTTTTGTAAGAACTGCTGGACCTTTGGGACCCACGGGGAGGTCTGGCGGTCGGATTTTGCCTCCGCGGAGATGACGTCGGAGAGATCGGTGAAGGGTTGCACCCATTCTGGCGGCGGAAGAGGAGTGAATGAAGAAACGAATTTGATGCAATTTGGACTCGGTGATGGAATTAGTGTTGGGATTTTGAAGACGGCGGCGATAGCGGTGGAGTAGGGTTTTGAGAGGGCTTTTATCATCTGCACCGCCATGAATGGCTGTTCTGTAGCTTCGAAGTTAAAATCAACATGTATTTGTTGAAGAAGAAAGAGTAAAATTATAATTCATATAAACAAATTTGGAGAAATAAACAAAGAGGTCCCATGGTCTAGTGGTCAGGACATTGGACTCTGAATCCAGTAACCCGAGTTCAAGTCTCGGTGGGACCTTCTGTTTTTTATATATTTTTTATTGTTGATTTTCCTCTTTGTTTTCTTTACTTTTCTTAATTTTTTTTTCTGAGAGCCCATTTAGAGTACTTATTTTTTTGTTTTATATATTTTTTTTATTGTTGATTTTCCTCTTTTTTTTCTTTACTTTTCTTAATTTTTTTTTCTGAGAACCCATTTAGAGTACTTATTTTTTAGGGCATCTCCAGCCCTAGTTCAATCTTCAAATGTTGAGCAAAATTCTCTTCCAGCAATACGCTATTAATTGCTCTATTTTTGTGTATTTGAATAGCATTGAAGCTTATTATTGTTGATTTTCCTCTCTTTCTTTTCTTTACTTTTCTTAATTTTTTTTTAGAGCCCATTTACAGTACTTATTTTTTAGGGCATCTCCAGCCCAGGTTCAATATTCAAATGTAGAACAAAATTCTCTTCCAGCAATAAGCTATTAATTGCTCTATTTTTGTGTGTTTGAATAGTATTGAAGCTTTTTATTGTTGATTTTCCTCTCTTTTTTTTTCTTTACTTTTCTTAATTTTTTTTTAGAGCCCATTTACAGTACTTATTTTTTAGGGCATCTCCAGCCCAAGTTCAATCTTCAAATGTAGAGCAAAATTCTCTTCCAGCAATACGCTATTAATTGCTCTATTTTTGTGTGTTTGAATAGTATTGCTACAAGTTTGGAGCAATACTGTTCATTGTTCTACTTTTTCTTCTTTGTTACATTTATTCTTTTCTTATTCTTTAACTATTTTATCTCAAAATAATTTATTTTAGTTATGTTTCTAAATAAATAACACCAACATTAAAATTATAAAAAAAAATCTAATTACATAATATATAGGGAAAATTTTAAAAAAAATTAAATAAAAATAATTACACAAAAGAAAGCATAAAAATTAAAGTCGATACAATGATCTTCCTACTCGTTTGAAGTGTTTTAAAATGAGGCTTAATTTTAGTCCCTTCTCATTTTTCCTCGATTCTTGGATTTGTTATTTTTTTTCTTTATAATATAATCTTATTTTATATACTAATGTAATGAATTTAGGTTATTATTTTTCATTAATATAATTACTTCATGTTATTAATTATTTTTTATTAATTGACAAAAATTATTCATATTTTAAGATTGAACAAAAAAAGAATATTCTTAGAATATTTTGTTTTTATGTGAAATATAGAGTAGACCGCTGGAAATGACTTGATGTTTTTGTTGTATTTTGGTGTTTAAACTGCTGTATTTTGGTGCAAACTGCTAGAGATGGGCCTTAGTATAAAAAACATTCCTTTTTATACTTTTGTCCAATTTTATATAGTGTGAAATTTTATATGGTTGTCACGTTAGAACCATCTATAAGTCTTTTCCGTAATTTTTTTTTTTTGGCCCAGAATCATACATTTGTTATCCGAAGTTTAAAAAACAATAGTTAGAATTGTAAAATTAACCAAAATTTGTAATTCTTTTTTAACAATGATCCTTTGGTTTTTCTTCCATCCTAAAATGCACCGACTACATTAACATTACATTCTTCGAAATTATACTAAATTTCCTACATAATACAAACCACATTATATGATTCTCGTATGGTGCCAGAAAGATTTTTTTTTTTAATTACAAAATATGATGTATTTCTTTCAGTATATACATAACCGTACAAGTATTGTATGAACCGTAACAACTTCTGGGCTAATTCAAGAACTTGTCCATGGTATATCATCAACAAGACTGCAGATATCCTCGAACTGTACGTAGACTATACGTATTTTATACGTATATATAGGCCGACCATAGATTGTAGAGACTGTAAGATCCTTATCTTTCTCAAAACATTACAAACTGGTCTGAAAAATTATCTGAAGACATCTTTACTGAAGCAGTTTACTTAGTTACTCCTGCCAAGAAATCACAAGATTCATAAGGTTCTAGATCGAACTCAGTGAAGCCAAGGGCTAATTTGAAAGATCGAAAGCTCAACACACGTGTGTGTGTGCATGTACTAAAGAAACCAAAAGTTGGATCTATGTCGAAGATTACCTTGAGAGAGTCGTTGCCAGCATTTTCTTCGGATGCCTCAGATATACGGACTTCTGCTTTCTCGTTAGAGTAACTGAAATAGAGAAACCGTGATTTTTGAGCACTCAGCATAAATAACTAATGAAGATGGAGTTGTCGAACAAGCTCTCCATTCTCTCTATCCATATTATGAACTCAGTATGAACTCGTCTAAATACTCATAATGGCTAATGATTCTGTAGGTGAAAACCGAATTGGGGTTTTATATTATTTGATATGTGTGTGCATAAGATGAAGAAAATGAAGATGGGGATAATACATAACTCACATTTCCTTCTCCATATAGGTGTTATATGAAGATCACAATATATGGTTCGACCAAGAAAGGTATGAAAGCACAAGTTAAATGCTGATGGTACGTACGTTGAGAGTATAGTAACCCAAATAAGCTCCACGCAATCCACCCATAAAAGTCTTTGCTCGACTGGAACCACTCCGTAGGTGATCAAATGAGCAAAAGGCCAGAGCTTCCAACCAGCCTGTCTCAGATAGAACAAGAATGATTAGTCAATTACTACTCCATGCCCAAATTAACGACTAGTAGGAAATGCGTACAAAGGCATTGTGCGTGCAGAAAAATGCAAGAAAAGCTAGTTCATGATGTATGTTGATCATCAGAAGTCCTTTAACAGTGAAATTAGCCATTTGCTATCAAAGAGCTATGACTTGAAATTCTCAAGTAATGTCTTCTCCCAAATATATGCACGATTGGATGACAATGATGATGTTCGTACTTCCTACTGCAATATCTAATGCTATTTTGGCTAAACCAGTCAACTATGAAGTCAACTAAAGAAGAAAAAGGGATAAAACAAGAAGCTGCATAAGTATTCTTAAGAGTCAACAAAGGCCAAAATGTTGTTTGCAGTTCGTTCAAAATATTTCATGATATATATATGTGTGTGTGTGTGTGTATGCTGATCTTATAACAGTAAAATTAGCAACTTGTAACCGAAGAACTATGATTTGAACTTCTAACGTATGTTTCTTTTCCCAATATTTTCACCACGGATGATAATGATAATGATAATGATGTGAACATACTTCCTACTGCAATACATAATGCGATTCTAGCTAAACCATTCAACTATGAAGGCTACTAAAGAAGAAAAAGGGATAAAAATGAGAAGCTGCATAAGAATTCTTACAGTCAACAACGGCCAAAATGTTGCTTTCAGTTCATTCAAAATATTTTCTGGGGATTCCCTACGCAAGAATCCCAAAACCACATAGTAGATGCTGTTCCACACAGCCGACCACACGGTTTGGTCAAATGCAACTTTAACAGGGACCACCCACCAATCCTTGAAGGGGAATAGAGCCTGTCCAAACAAGCAACTTCAAAACTCCACAAAAGAACAAAATGTTCAAATTCAAAACTAAGTGATTTCAACACACTTCAGCCACAAGCATCATACCTCACAGAATTGGTAATAATAATGTGAAAGTGATCCATGGAGTGTGAATCCAACGAGGCCGGACCTAAACATACGCGTCCGGTCAAACTCAAACAAGGGCTTCCCTTCATAACACTGAGAGATTTGCAACCACAAATGAATATCAACCATGAAACATAATCTTAAACAAAAAACAACAGCAAAGTATTTACTTGAGCAATCCAATCTCCCACTGAGTAAACAATCCCACTTATCACCATTTTCGACAACACAGGGTGTGCTTTAAGAGCTTCTTCATATGCAATCCAGTTATGCTCAGGTGCATATCTCAACACCTCGTAGAGGGTCCATCCCTTCAAATTGAATCCAAGTAAATAAATTTTAACATAATTTTGCAAGAATATGAACTAATCACCAAGAAAAAGAAAAAGCAAAACTTGGTCCCAGAATTTTCACCTCTCGATTAAAACCACATAAAAACACATATTCAAAAAAAATAGTCATAATCACCAACACAATTGCAAAAATTAGCCACTACAACCACATGAAACCTAAACCAACTAGAATTTACAGCTAAAATTAACTAAAGATCCATTTTTTCACTGAACAACACCAGCATAGAACAAAAAAGAAGAAGGCTTACTTGCCAATAATCATGATCAATGGTGAGCAATTTGGTGATGGCAAGAGTGCCAGCACCAAGAACGATAGCAGCATTAAGTAATCTGTCAGAAGATGTAAAATCCTTGATTTCCTCGATTTTTCTTGAAATTGAGCCCTCTTCATCATCTTGATCGCCGGATGGTTCGGCAATTTCTCTGTCCTCCGTTACAGTGTTTATGGGCCAAAAGGGGCGATATCTTGCTGCAAGATTAGGGTTCGAGAATGGTTTGGAAGGGGCGGAGAGGTGATAAGGTGTAGAATTCGAGAGGCCCAAAATCTTCTTAGGTGGTATAAACTGTCTAGATGGAGAAAAACTCTTGATGGTAGCCGCCATTTTTGTGAGATTTGGTTTCGTAAAAAGTTTATATAGGAATTGTTTGTTTATAAACTTTATATATATACCACACTTTTTGTTTATTTTTTTTTTTTTTCTGTTTATGTGGTGGTGGTAATTGCCTATTGCTTAATTATTATGGTTTTCATTGGCTTTTAACATATATCCAGCTTTCATAAAGTTCTAGTAGCAAAATAGGAAATAATAACATTATATTTTGATGGAAAACGGGTTGGTACCGACAGGAATCTAATTAAGCAGTTGCAAAATAGAAAAATAGCAACATATTAATAATTAAATATAATTATCTTATCGAGAGATGACCGACGTTTTTATGATAAAAAATCAAAAAAATCCATCAAGTAATGTGGGTTACTATTGTTCGAAAAAACAATAATAATTAAGAATAGGATTAATTATTAATTATGGTCCGACCTTTCACTCCGTTGTGATTTTATAATCTGACTTTTCGAAATATTCAAAAATGGTCCGACCTTTGTTCTATTGTAACACTTAGAGCACTCACATTGGTGGGCACAAAAAAATTGTGCCCACCAATATTTAATTAGTATTTGTCGGGTATTGGTGGGGTAGGGCGGGCACAAAATTTTTGCCACATTGGTGGGTACAAATGGTGGTGGGCACACTTATTATTTTAATAATTTTATTTTTCACTTTTATTTTTATTTTCATAATTTAAATAACATTAATTTTTAAATGTAAATTTTATTGAATTGAAAAAAAAAACATTACATAAAAATAAATTTAAAAAAATACATTAATTGCTTCGGGTGGTGGCTTTACCCCGACCCTTATTCTTGGGCGTATAAGTAACCGCAGGCTCCTCGTACTCCACGTTGACTTGGTCCTCAGACGAGTCCAAATTGACGGCCGATTGGAAGTCGTCGGGAGAAGGTGCCAGATGTGTAGGATACATGGAGAAAGCCCCTGGCGAAAATTGAGGGACATAGGCGGAACCGGGTGAATATTGCGGCAAGGAGTCATAACCCGGCGGAAATTGAGGACGGTTGGGGGTGGGTGTGGAGACGTTTTGGAAGGATGAAGGTCGAAAATTACCGTAGAAATTTGGATTATTGGGATCGAAACTTGCATCACTAGAACCGAACCAAGACCAATTTTGATTGGGATCCATTTGTAGCACAAAAATATAAGAAGTTGTAGAGAGAATTTAGAAAAAATTGAGATAGAAATGTAGAGAATGGGGTGAAAATGAATGGAATAAGGTGTAGTATTTATAGGTAAAAATTATAATTTTAAATTACATAAAAAATTAAAAAAAAATAAAAAATAAATTAACCGTTGGGCAACGGTTAAACCGTTGCCCAACCACGGACTGCCACGTGGCCAAGAAACCATCCCGCCCAGCACACCCGCCTGGGCGCACTGTCGCCCACCCCACCCGCCCTCCCCTGGGCGCCATCGGTTGCGCCCACCCCCCTTGCGCCCACCGATAATCATGCTCTTATGGCCTGGGACCGAAAATCCGACGACGGAAAATTGAGTGGAACGGTCGGATGATGATGTGGATATTCTTGCCCCATTTTTTAAAGAATATCCACATCATCATCCCCGCCCAACTCAGTTTTCCTTCGCCGAATTTTCGATCTCAGGACATAAGTGTCACAACGGAGCAAAGGTCGGGCCATTTTTGAATATTTCGAAAGGTCATGCCATAAAATAACCACAGAGTGAAAGGTCGGGCCATAAGTGATAATTAATCCTTAAGCATAACACTGCTATTGAAATACTCGTATATCAAGGTAATGCTGATTAAAATAAAATCATATTTACTTAATTTTAATTGAAAATATAGTATAAAAATGTTATTAATGATGAAGAAACATAATTAACTAATTTCATGTGTCTATCATATATAGACAGAAAAGAAAAGGATGATTAAGATAGAAAATTTTTAGTTCGAAAAAGATTCAATTTGATTGGTCTGAATTAAAAATAATCCGAGCCTGATAGAAGTGGGGACCCAAAATCAAGTAGATTGGTCCAATTAATCTTTTTAATAATATATGCGTAATTTAATTTATTACAGTACAATTTTTTAAGTATCCACTTGATCTTCATTCTTCCCACAACAAATAGGGATTTAGATGGGTATTCTTAGAAAATTTTAAAATATAAAGGGTAAATATAACTTATTGTCAAACGTTTCAATCTTTTTATAATAGTGTCCAAACGTCAGCATAATCTTAAATTAGTACTCAATGTTTCAATATTTCTATGTCCAATTTTCGGCGATTGGATGTTTACGTGGCTAGTCGGATAGACCACATGGACTATACACGGGAAAATTTTATATGATGTGCATTATTAAAGAAAAAAACATATGAGAAAGTGGTTTGCGGCGTCTGGCAGTGCAGATACTTAATAGAGAAATCAGAAGAGATGAGGGACAAGAACAAACCCCCTCCCCCCCATTTTTTCAGATATTTTTATTTTTATTAATTTCAAATTTTTCTAATTCCAGATTTTTTAATTCAGAAATTTTAATTTCAATTTTATAATTCCAGATTTTTTAATTCAGAATTCAAATATTTTTATTTCAATTTTTTTAGTTTTTAGTTTCTTTATTAATATTCCACGTGTATTTCTGACATGGACTCTCTTACTTGCCACTTAGACACTCGGTCTCAGAAATTGAACATCGGGATACAAAGTCGAATCTATGGCCCGGACGATGCAATCGTCCCGAACAATTTTCTTCTTGGAACTATTTTCAGGTTGAATTTTGTATTTTCTTTCCCGTTTTTATATACGTAATTGTAATTTTGTCTGTCCAAACTTGTATCCAAGTACATAAACGTAATTTTGTCCATCTAATTTTAAATTTCTAGCTCCACGACTATCAGGATACAATTGTAATTTTTTCGAAACGTTGAGTGCTATTTTAAGATTATATTTGAGGGGTGACATTATTGTAAAGAGTTTGAAACGTTGGGATAATAAGTGATATTTAACCAGAAATAAATCATATTTTTATTTTGTTTATGTCATAGATCACATTATATCAGGATTTTCTGTAGTGTTAATCAGTTAAAGAAATTTTATCAAAAAAAAAAAAAATCAATTAAAGAAAAGAAAATATTCCCCCCCCCCCCCCAAAAAAAAAATCACTCTAGTAAAAAATTCGTTAATTCAGCAATTGCTGCAACAGATCGACAACAGACCAAAGCGCAGAGTAGAAAACAAACGACCACCAAAAAACAAGCCCGCAAATTTGGTGCAGACGAATTGAGATCTGCTTTTCTATTACTACATCGCAGGAATCAATGGCGAAAGTTGAAGAGCAAGAACCCACATTGCAGCATCGAACGAAGAAGAAAATTGCCGTCAAAAGAAGCCACGGATCCACATCGTTTTTCGTCTTCATAGACTACCTTTTCTTGGCCATTTTCTTCCTCTTCCTTTGCTTCATCGTTTATAAGATGCTCGGATTTTGATTCAAGAAGGTGACTTTTTCTGGTCCCATTTTATTGTTCTTGGTCCTAATTTGTTATTAGCCGTTTCTTGAAATAATTGTAGCAGTCAGTCTGTTTGTATGTATGTATTGGTTGAAAAGTGTAATTAATGTATCTTTGAGAGAAGAAAAAAAAACTCTCTTTTTTTTGTAGAAGTGGAGTTTGTCAAGAAATCAAGAGAGATTTGGGTTAAATTTGAGAAGGAATGGTTTTGTTTGTGGCTTACTTCATATTAGAGATTTAGAAACCTATTCTAGTTTTGCCAGAACTACAAACTGATTTGAAATATGTAGTAGATTCCTTTGGTTGAAGTATTTATGATTGATTTGAATGTTGTTGGTTGGTTGTTGGAGCTAGAATTTTGAGCCTCTGAAGTAAGTTTCAATAGGATTTTCCCAAAATATTGTCAATTTATGTGGTGGTAAGGTTGGTGGCTTACTATATTGGTAACTCACTGAGATTAATTCCATGTGGAATTTAATGTAAAAGACCAATTCTGTTAATTCTGACAATTTTAGAGTGTACTTGATAACCTGCTCTCCTCCATCTCCTCATTCACCAAATGAAATGAGGGCAGAAAAGTAACTTTTGATTTGAACATTTAGAGTTCCTTTCTTTTAAAGAACTTTTAAGAACACAATATTGAAATATTTGATTTATTTATGCATTCTGTTTTTTCACATTCAAGTACATTCATGAAATTGACAAACTATAATCTTCTCTTTCAAAAGTTGAGCTGATTGTTAGTATAATTTACTGCTAAACTGTTTCCTGTTCTATTGCTATCCTTTCTGCAGGATAATTAATCACGTGGGACATTTTATCCCGGTTCTAGTTGTCGAGAAGTGATCCTTAGAATGTTAGAATGACAAGCTCGAAGGGAATTCCACCGTTGGTGGCCCTGCTGCTTTATGTTTTGGATCAGCTGATGACAGTGTTTTGAGTTGCATTCTTGTGTGATGAATAATCTAATGCTGATTTTGTTTTCTTTAATTTGGGGTTTGTAGGCTAATAATAGTGCTTGGAGTTTTTCATTGTTTTTTTCATCTTTACTAGTGTTCTCTCTGATGAAGAATCTGATACTGATTTTATGTTCATCTTCAGCTAGCCATTTTGCTAGTTAAAGAGTTTACCCTTTTGATTTCACATTTAAAGAAACTGCAAGAATTACATATATCTATTTAATGAGACAGTTGGTTGAAGTATATTGGTTACACGTCGTGGAACGACAGTAGCTCTTGTTGGTAACTTACACCAGAAGATCAAGCATTCAACCCTCAATTACTCAATATTGATCCATTTGAAGAAGATTTTAGTTTCAGTATATGATTTATCATTTTATATAACTGATTCTTACTCATAAGTTCTTGCCTTTTTACTTTTTAGCAATTTATCTCATGTTGAACTGTTTTTGGCTAGAACTTGGTGCATCTTATTACAGGTTAATATAGTTTCTCATAAATGAGGTTGTTGCTGCTCATGGTTAGAGGTTTTTGCTCTCCAAAGCTCGCTGTCGAAACATAAGACTAGAGGTAAAAAACACACACACACACTTTTATTGACTGCAAACATGGTACAGCTACAAAACATTGAAATCTAGACAGAATGCTGCAAGAAGCCCTTCTAAAAGATAGGAAAGAAACCACCATTCTCACTCATTTTACTACAGATGAAGTGGGAAAGATGAGCAAAAGCTCAAGGGTTGGATGGTGCAGGAACCCCTCCGCCGCTAGGGTTGGGCACCTCCGTACCCGGGTTAGGCACAAACGTGTCATCTCCACCGGGGATGTAGTTGTTGCTGCCAGTCGAGCCACCAAGGCCGGGGATGGAGACACCGTTTCCTCCCGGAGCTCCGGTGATGGGATTGTAGTCTAAAGACTTGGAACCTTTTTTGGGGAGCATGAAACGGCCGAGGCCTGGGACCCACACCGTGCCGTCAAAGGACATCTCGGGCTGCATCATGGCGTCTGCTGGGACGTCTCTCCCTGCAGCCGCCTCTAGGGCCAGAGACGAGACGAAGAGGAAGAAGAAGAGGAAGGAAGCTTGAAGGGTGGAAGCCATTGTCTTAAAATTTGGCAAGGAAAGTGAGAGAGGTGAAGTGTTTGAGGAATTGGTGATGATGGAAGTTGGATTTGCAGGGGATTTTATAGCTGACTTTTTATGACAATTTTGGCGGCGATTAATGGAATAGATTGGTTAGTACGTAGAATGTTTATCTGCATGCTCTCATATTAAGTGAAAATGTTTTATGCATATTTTATATTTATGCCCTTCTACTTTTAAGTTTTTTTAACTGGATCCCTCTACTTTCACTAGTCCAAATTGAGTCCATGTACTTTATTTTATTTTAAATTACGTCCTTATATAATATTGGTATGCTAAAATTAGATCATTGTGCTATCGCAAAAGTAGAGATGTAATTTATCATAAATGAAATTACTAAAGAACACAATTCGAAAAAAGTGAAAGCACAAGGACTCCATGTTTACAAACGAAAGTATAGGACTCAATTCTAAAAAAGAAAATAAAAATAAAGGTACATGAATCCACAAATTAATTTCTCCGAATAAAAACATGGATAAGACATATATATTAATATAAATATTTATATTAATATATATTATATATTACGTAAAACGTTGTTGTCATGCATTATTATGCCGAAACGAAGTGGTTGCACATTTAAAGAATATTGAACCACTCGCCCCTTCTCAAAGCAACAATTAACGGCTAATCAATACATGCATTCTTTTGTTAGGGCGCAATTAGGGTGCAGATTTCGTGAGCACACACCAACGATGAATATTATACATCAAGTTCGTTTGGTTTAATTGATGAGGTTTGATTGATAAATAATTCAATATAAATCACATATTTAATTTGAATGATTTGGTCCGTAATGGATAACTAGGCCCTTAATTAATCATGTCCACTAATTGAGTAATAATTTGTCCTTCCAAATTTGGGATGATTATTAATCAACCATATAATCCTATCATATTCTATCACATGTTAATCAATCTCATCCTCCAAACCAAAAGTCACCGATGTGTTTTATTCAGTATTGATTACACAATCTTGTAATTTAGCATAAGTTGTCGAATAAGTAGTACAATTGTTGATGGATTAGTCGTTTTCGTGTCATTATTTATTGAAATTATTGGAATCGTTTGTCTCTAGGGTGTAGCTGAACCCCAAGATTAAGGACAAGATTTACAGTTTTTTATATTCTTAAATTGCTAAATAAGATGTTATTATCTTCTTACACTAGGTTCATTGAACAGCCAACTGAGTTTGGTGGCATGATTGATAGGGACACTTCTTGTTGCTAGAGGTAATTACTCAAAATATATTTATTTTTTTTGGTAATAACTCAATTCTAGTTTTCCACAATCTCTAGCTGGTATATAAATAATAGTATTGAATATTTAATCCTAAGGATGAGGGTCTATAAACGAGGTTTGGAGTTTGTCTGCAATGGGGGTGATTTGTAGGCTAAACTACATGCAAAATAATTGCTTAGGATAAACTCTAATTAACACCTACAAATTCTCCCAAAACCATAACCTATCAATATTCTAGTTATTGGATTGTCACCGCGTGCATTTTGAAAAATTCATATGTATGTAAGACATTTTTAGTACTTGTTTATCCGTCGAACTAGCCAAGACTAGTTTCACATAGATTTTATGCGGTCGGCCTTATTATGGTGGTGGATAAAAAATGATAATCCTTTTATTTACGATAATTGTTTTTTACTTTCTTTTTCAATCCGTTCACAAAAATTGTTCTCATTTTATTCTTGTACACTATTTCATCACAAAATGTTATTTTTCCTTCACTCATAACACTACACTACATTACATATATTCATTTTCCTCCACTCACAACCCACTACACCTAACTTTTATTAATCCTCGTATCTATCTTCCCCCGGGAACAATTATCATGGACGGAGGGAGTAATTGTTCTTAGGAAAGTGACAATGATTATTTTACTCTTTTAAGTCTTAACTAGTTTAAGTTCTAAGTAATAATTATTAGGAAAAAAACGACAATTATCTAAAGAAAAGTAACAATTTGGATTCGGCCACACTAAAGTCCTCCTCGACTAGCTTTTGTGAATAAAAACCCAAATGCACTATCAAATACTCCCTATGTTCCATTAATCTTGTTGGTCCCAAGACGGAGACCTTGGTGTAGAGGGGGGGTGAATACACCAAGGTTTAAAAACTTTTCCAAGTTAAAACTCTTTTCAGAGAGCTGGCTGTGTTCGATCCAGCTGGATGGCAGCTTGATCGACACAGCTGGCTGAGTGTGTGTGCGGAATGTGGTGGATTTGGAAAGTCCGTCTGTTGCTTCAAATATATTGCAAAGCTCTGTTTCACTTTTCAGTTAGTTAGTTTATGCAGATTGAGATGTATGCTCATGAAGGTTAGTAACATGCATAAAACAAAGCGATAAAATAACAAGAGCATTTTTAACGTGGTTCGGAGTAACCCCTCCTACGTCCACGACCAGATTCACTGGTAATTCACTACCACTTGGTTTCCAAGTACCAAGCAACTTCACAACTCTAACCCGAGCTGTGTTCCAACAGTTTGCGGGCACTGTCAAGCCTACACCTTCAGTTTCCGGGTACTGAAGAACCTAACCACTCGAATTACACGCTTCGAGCAAGCGTACCTTTACCTAACCTTTCTGGGTTTGGGTTTGGGTATGGTTTTCCAACTATGAACGAGTTCTTACAATGAAGAACAATGAGTATGATGAACTCGTTCAAACTAGGCTTAAGATATTTATTCTGATCTATTCTGCCTATGACTGAATATGTGAACAACTAAGAACACAAATTTGGGTGTTCTAGAAAGATTTGGCTTTGTAGATCGTTGTTCATTTTTCTGTTTTCTTCTATTTCTTCAGTCGTCTTGCCAGCCTCCTTCTTCAATGGTGGAGGAGAGATATATATAGGTGGAGATTCAAACTAGCCGTTGGAAGAGAGCCGTTTGAATCTTACCTACTCTTGTTGACTTCTGGCCTTTACCTACGAAGTAGGTCTGCATCTGCAGAAGCTAGTTCTTCTCTGATCTGACTGCGTCAGATAAGATCTTCTGACATCGGGATCTTGTCTTGGAGAAGGTCTTCGTCTTCGAGCTGCTAAGCGTCTCTGCTGTATCTTTAGCGGCTTGGACTCTGCTGTGTCTTGACTTCTGAGCTGTGTCTTAGACCTGTGCTGTATCATCAACCTGAGCTGTGTCTTCATCCTGAGCTGTGTCACTGACCTGAGCTGTGTTTAGACCTGAGCTGTGTCATCGACACTAAGCTGGGTCTTTTACACTGAGCTGGGCTTCCGTCACTGAGCTGGGTCTTGATACTGCAGGATCTTTGACTCTGCTTGGTCTTGCTCTGCTGAGTTCTTAAGCTGTCTGCTTAGCTGTGTCTTCTGCTGTCTTCAGCGAATCTACCTGTAAACTAAGAAACTCTATAAGCTCAAACAGGTGAGCTGAAAAACGCTTAGGCTTGTGCGATCATCTACTCGGTTGGGGTCAGCTGGGTTTTGGTATCCAATCAAAACTCTATTAATTTTCCCAACAATTTCCCACTTTTTGATGATGCCAAAACCTTTACAAACTTTTACAGAAAAACACAAAACAAAAATCCTAACTAAACTCTTCCTGGCTGCTCCACATGCCTTGACGAGAGTTTGCACTCTTTCTCCAGTTGTCTTTTCAGCTCGCCATTTGCCTCTTTTAGATTCTTTTTCTGTTCAATCCTTTCCCCCTTTTTATTCCCGTTTTTCTGTTCAATCCTTATTTCCCCCTTTTTGGTTCATCAAAAAGATATTGGGAGGAAGGAGAGTCGAGGTCTGGCGGCGGCGTTCTGGCAATAATTTCTTCCCGTTCTTGGTAACTCCGGTCAGCTTGGAGTTGATACCAATTGATGCACTTTTGGCTCTTCTTTTTCATCTGATACCAATTGATGGTCTTTCTCAGCTGTATGACTCAGTTTGGAGTGAGTCATCTTGACCTTCTTCCTCTGAGGGAAGGCTCCGTTTGCAAGGTTCTCCCTTAATTGGATAGCCCAATTGTGTTTTATCAGCGGGGTTTGATTCCCCCAGGCTTGATGACTTCATCTTGAGATCTTTGGGGTTTCTGCTGAGCTGGTCCAGCTGTATCTGATTCCTTCTTGATGGTACACGATGATCCAGCTGAGTAAATCCTGCTGGATGCTCCGCTTGACGATTCTGTTGGACTGAGTTCCCCCTCAATTGGATATTTCAATTATTTTATCAGCTGGGTTTGATTCCCTCAGCATGATGTGGAACGAGTTGCAGCTGATTATTTGATGGTGAGAGATCGCGAAAGGGACCGTCGTCGACAGAATTTAAAACGGACGTAACTTTCGCTTCAAGGATCAGAATTTCTATTATAATACCATTCTGGAAGCAGAACGACGATTCGGATTGAACTCATGGCGCCCTGCGCGATGACCTAAGTGGTCACGGGCCCAAAGTTGGTCCCTGAATGGATCATATCCTCTCTGGACCTTGTTGACTGCTTGAAGTCTATTTCCCAGCTGGATTCTATCAGCTTGACATCCAGCTTGATATTCCGTCTGCTGGAATCTTTAAGTTAAGCTTGGTTGATTTCCAGCTTTATGTCTAGTTGAGATCCTCAGCTGTATCTTTTTGGTTGACCTTGATGTCTGAGCTGAATGACCTTCTGCCTTTGATTTTGATTCCAGTCAGCTGGATTTATCTGCTGCCTTTTAACTTTGTGTCCAGCTAGGAGCCGCTGCTTTTCTTGGGCTTTAGATTGCTGAGCAACTTGTAATCTTTGGCAGGGCAGAGCTTTGAAAGCTGGCTTGATGATGTTCGATCTTTTTGGAACATCATTGGCATTGGTTCCAACTGTGTTTGAATTGGCTGGAGCCAGTCTGTTCTGATTCAACTCTGGCCATCTTCAGCTTCTTGAACATTCTTCTGCTTGAGCTCATTCCTTAGCTCCAAATTCTCAGCTGGCTAGATTTCAAGGATTTCTAGCAATCTCTTGAAGTCGCTGAGCACTTTTTCGATGAGGTCTCTTTTTAGCATGCAATCAGCTGTGCCATGTCCAGCTGGGCATTCTACTTGATTTTGCTCTCTTTCCAGCTGTGTAGAGTTCCTCCTTGATTTGATAGTAGGTGGCTTTTTCTTCAGCTGCATCCTACTTCCTTTGATGAGGTCTCCGTTTGTATAGCAGGTAGACAGCTGTCCCAAATCCAGCTGATTCATCTGCTGCTTCTCGATTCTTTTCTTGAGACCAATGTACTCAGCAGTGTGGCTGGCTGAGTTTTTAGTTTTGTTTCCAGCTATCTTTATTTCACAGCTGGTTCCAGTCAGCTAGCTGGGTTTCTTCATTTTCTTCGTCGGTTGATTCAGTAAGATGTTCCAGACATCTTAATCAAGGTGATCATCCTCGTCTGAGTCGGAGAAGGAGATTTGATCATCATCCATTTTGTTCGTTTCGAACCCTTTATCCTTTCTTCGGGAGGATGACTCAGCTGGGTTTCTCTTTGGGTAGAGTTGCTTGTCGTGATGAACCTTCACGATCTTCTTGTACCTTTCTTTGCTGTGTTCCAGCCTATTAATATTCCGTACAAGCATGACAACTTCTTCGTGCAATTCTTCTTTGCTCATATTTCCGCGCTCCTTGTTAGTCCTTCCAAGCTGAGCTGATTGAGCTAATCTTCTTGATTTTGCACTGAGAGCTGTCTCTTTTTCCTTGGGAGTCAGCTCCGTTTCATTCATCCGGCTGGATGATTCTCCGCTTGTGATCCCCAGATCAAATTCGTTGGCTTTCAAGATGGAGAACAATTTTTCCGTCTCCATGCAGCCAAGATCAGTTCTGCTTTGGTGAACCACCTTGTGTGTACACCATTCTGAGGAGAGAGCTACAAGAACTTTCAAGTTCTTATCTCGAACTGTATATTTTCCAGTTCGGATCGTCTCGATCTCGATGACGAGGTTGGAGAATCTAAGCTCCATTTGCTCAATGGACTCGTAGGGCTTGAAGTCGTCGAACCTCTGGCATACAACTGAGAATTTGTTCTCTTAAATTTCCTCTGAGCCTTCACATAGCTGGCTAGAGTGTCCCACATTCCCTTAGCTGTCTCGCAATTGATGATTTTGCTGAGATAAGTGTCCGTCACCGTTGAGGAGATGACGTTGCGAGCGTAGCTGTCCAATCCAGCTTATCTTCTTTCTTCTGGAGAGTACTCCCTTTTGGGCTTCACAACTTGCCGGAGTACTGGTTCAGCTCCAGGTGTGGTTTCTGCTTGTCTTTCTGATTTCATGATGATGATGGGTCCGTCTGTGATAACATCCCACATCATGTCGTTTTGCGCGCACAGAAAGCTTTTGAGTCGGAACTTCCATATATGATAATCATCGACTGAGAATGTTGGAAGATTCCTGCACATAGAAGATTCCACGACAGTATGCAATATAATGATTTTAAAAAGATTTTGAAAAAAAATTAAGGATCTGTTCAGGTGACCATTATCAGCAATGAAATGCTGACTTGACAGATACAGTGATCTTTTGAACCACTGCTCTGATACCAATTGTTGGTCCCAAGACGGAGACCTTGGTGTAGAGGGGGGGGGGGGGGTAAATACACCAAGGTTTAAAAACTTTTCCAAGTTAAAACTCTTTTCAGAGAGCTGGCTGTGTTCGATCCAGCTGGATGGCAGCTTGATCGACACAGCTGGCTGTGTGTGTGTGCGGAATGTGGTGGATTTGGAAAGTCCGTCTGTTGCTTCAAATATATTGCAAAGCTCTGTTTCACTTTTCAGTTAGTTAGTTTATGCAGATTGAGATGTATGCTCATGAAGGTTAGTAACATGCATAAAACAAAGCGATAAAATAACAAGAGCATTTTTAACGTGGTTCGGAGTAACCCCTCCTACGTCCACGACCAGATTCACTGGTAATTCACTACCACTTGGTTTCCAAGTACCAAGCAACTTCACAACTCTAACCCGAGCTGTGTTCCAACGGTTGCGGGCAATCGTCAAGCCTACACCTTCGCCCGGGTACTGAAGAACCTAACCACTCGAATTACACGCTTCGAGCAAGCGTACCTTTACCTAACCTTTCTGGGTTTGGGTTTGGGTATGGTTTTCCAACTATGAACGAGTTCTTACAATGAAGAACAATGAGTATGATGAACTCGTTCAAACTAGGCTTAAGATATTTATTCTGATCTATTCTGCCTATGACTGAATATGTGAACAACTAAGAACACAGCTGACTGGCTGGGTGTTCTAGAAAGATTTGGCTTTGTAGATCGTTGTTCATTTTTCTGTTTTCTTCTATTTCTTCAGTCGTCTTGCCAGCCTCCTTCTTCAATGGTGGAGGAGAGATATATATAGGTGGAGATTCAAACTAGCCGTTGGAAGAGAGCCGTTTGAATCTTACCTACTCTTGTTGACTTCTGGCCTTTACCTACGAAGTAGGTCTGCATCTGCAGAAGCTAGTTCTTCTCTGATCTGACTGCGTCAGATAAGATCTTCTGACATCGGGATCTTGTCTTGGAGAAGGTCTTCGTCTTCGAGCTGCTAAGCGTCTCTGCTGTATCTTTAGCGGCTTGGACTCTGCTGTGTCTTGACTTCTGAGCTGTGTCTTAGACCTGTGCTGTATCATCAACCTGAGCTGTGTCTTCATCCTGAGCTGTGTCACTGACCTGAGCTGTGTTTAGACCTGAGCTGTGTCATCGACACTAAGCTGGGTCTTTTACACTGAGCTGGATCTTTGACACTGAGCTGGGCTTCCGTCACTGAGCTGGGTCTTGATACTGCAGGATCTTTGACTCTGCTTGGTCTTGCTCTGCTGATGCCTTTCTGTGAGTTCTTAAGCATGCCTTAGCCGTGTCTTCTCGCATCTTCAGCGAATCTACCTGTAAACTAAGAAACTCTATAAGCTCAAACAGGTGAGCTGAAAAACGCTTAGGCTTGTGCGATTATCTACTCGGTTGGGGTCAGTTGGGTTTTGGTATCCAATCAAAACTCTATTAATTTTCCCAACAAATCTTGTCTCACTTTCCATTTTTTGGTTGTTCCATTAGTAATGTCTCATTCCAAAAAAAATATATTTAACTCTTTAAAAGTAATGGACCTGCCACTGTTTATCTTTTTACGCTTATTCTTAATATGCCCTAAAATTATGGGACAAGCTTAATGGGGTTGAGGGAGTAGCATATTTTGCTCGCTACCTAAAAAAACAAATGAAGAAGAAAGGAGTGTTTGGTTGAACTTATAAGAGCATTGACATTGGTGGACACAAAAAAATTGTGTACACCAATATTATATTAGTAACAGTGTAGTAGGGTGGGCACTAGATTGCCCACATTGGTGAAAACAAAAAAAAGGTGGCATTTTATTTTTTTAATGCTCTAACTCTCTCTCTCTCTCCATTCTGCCCCCCCCCCCCCTCCCCCCGTCTCTCAATATCACTGTTTTTCTCTCTCTCAAATATCAACACAGCAGCAGCACATCTGCTCCATCTTCTCCGGCAAGACTTCGCCGTTCGCTGCTGCGCCTCCGTCTCGTTGCCGTCACACACCACCTCCTCTTCCCTTTCAATCATCTCTACAGAGCAGCAGCAGCATCACCGCCCTTCTTCTCTGGCGAAAATCATGACCGCCGTCGTCACCGTTTCTGTTTCGCCGCTGCAAAAGCGGCGGCACTTTCTCCCTCTCGTCTCTATCTCTTTGGAACACAAAACCCCAATCACAACGCTCCACGTCGCTTCCCTTTCCCACCCGCCCACCCCCGCATAAGGGCGCTAGGCCGCCCACCCCCACCCGGGCACCATCGCCACCCGCCCACCCCACCCGGCCACTGATGCTAATTCTCTAAGCTCTTTAAAAGTTTTAAAGAGTTTATAAGTTGTTGCAAAGTGTTTGGCAAAACAAACTTCCACAAAACTTATAAGCTTCCCAAAAAACAAGTTCCTCGACCCCTTCTTATTTTTGTAAGATCTTATAAGCAACATTATATCATTATATTGATGAATATAACCTCATTTTATTTATAATTTCAACGTTTTTTATGGTGTATTAGTAAAATATTTTTTTTAATAAAAAACTTAAAATTCATTTTCCAGGCTCAACATGACCCGACTCAACTCGGCCCACCCCAGCCCGATCTGCCTCAACTTGGCCCGTCCTAATCTAATCTGCCCAGTTCAGCAAATAGTGTGAGCCTAGGCCCGGCCGACCCTTGAAATGAGCTCATTTTAGTGTTAAATGTTTATTGAGTTATCCAAATACTTGAAACATAATATCTTATAAGCTCCAAAAGCTTATAAACTCTTTAAAATAAGTTTAGCCAACAACCCCCGAAGACCGGTCGAGATTCAGATCCAAATACACATCTAATTATATATTTATAATTACAAATACTAACAAACTTACTAGTATGCCATCAAAATATGAATGTAGATATGAATCTTTTACCCGTTGCACCACAACACAGTCTCGTATATTTTTTTTTATGAAAGATATGATATATCTTTGCCTTACAACAATATCTGGATGCTTTTTTATGTTAAGATAGAAAAATCCATCCCCCGTGCATGATTACTTATTTACCCTTATCATCTACGAAACTGTCGTGAAAGAGGAACAAAGATAAATTTCAACTGACCAAAATACATGCAAAAGAACCATAAATAAGATTTTGATCAAATTTAGGAAAAGAGACATTTTCTTGGATTTTTCAGACAACATAAAGACAGCAATGCTACAACAACAGGGATGACCAATCAAAACGCGTCGTTAAGGCCTTGGCCTTTCTTCAGAGAATCTGGGGAGCTGAACAAGAGAGTTCACTCTTGTCACACCTTCCAAACCTGACCAGTTCTGATCCTCAGCCCCACCGGCATTTTCCCGGTCTTCTGCCTCAACCGGCACCCTGCTGTAGTGCTCGCTGTCCTCTGACGATCTGACAGTGAAGTTTCGCTGCAGACAAGGCTCAGAATGCTGGCCATCTTCTGATTCAACAACGTTGCCAGAATGGTTGCTTTGAAGGGTCACGGAGGAGAAGCCTTGCTCCTCATAATCGGATTCGTTGTCCATCTTCCCATCTAGAAATAAGCAGACTACAGCGCAGTCGTCCATCTTTGATGTCGGATACTTGGTTTTCCATTCACGAGCAGCTGACTCGACCACCATCCGAGCAGCTGATGACCTCGTTGGGGATGATGATACTATCTCAACCACTTCCTCGTTGCTTAGGACGTCCCAAACCTGCACCGGAAAGAGAGAGGGAGTTACTAAACAGATGCATGCAGCCGCAGAGGCTCCCCTTTAATGTGATATAGGAGTAGTCCAATGATACTTGTAATTACAATTAGCTAAACCTTAATATTCACAAGAAAAGGTTATCTTTTCTCCCTAACATTCAGCATGGCATAAAAATCGAGCAGATATGATACTTGTAATTACAATTAGCTAGACCTTGTACTGTCTAGAATCAGTTTTTATCGTCTAGTAGAGAAGTTTCTAGTGGAGCCACTCGATTTGTATGTCATGACATCCATCAAATGAACTAATAAGATATGAAACGATGGATTTGGCTCTCGTCTAATTAATTACACTGGTTCAAGAAACAATTCCTAGAGCATGCTGCCATTTCCATAGGGCATGGCTGCTTATTTATTTCTCACTACTTGCATTTGTGGTACAAGTACATGTTGCTTCATTTATTTTCTGCAGGAGCCATGTCATGTAGCACCAAACTCTAGTAACTTCTTAACTATTTCGTTTAATTTAACTCCCAAAAATAGCATTGGCAACCAAGTATATCACTAAAAAGGCCTTAAGAATTAATAAAGTGACAGTACAATTGCTCGACTCTCTATCATGCGTTGCTCAGCCCGTTTTCGTTGCAATCTTCACAAAAGGCCAGCAACTATGGCTGAGAAAATGGCTAATGGCATTGGAACGATTCTAAATTAAATTACAATATCCATATTTATGAGGGCTAACGCATATGCTATAGAACATTTTCATTATATATAAGCTAATGCTAAGGCATCCACTCTATTTCAGCAGTTTTCCGATGAATTTAAAGGTGAAAACTAAACATCATTTGCAGTGACAGACACATTTCAACAAATTTCTGTGTTTGAAATTTGAATATTAATAATTAGTATATGACAACTGAATATGAAAACAACATATAAATCATAGCTTAAAGAATAGTAAACGTACCCCATCAGAAGCAAGAACAACAAATTTATCTCGTTCACTAAGAGTCCGATGAGAGAATTCAGGAATGGAGATAACACCATATTCCTTCAAGCAAAAATCACCAAATGCTCGAGCCATTGCTAAACCAGGGGCATCATCGAATGGTAGCCAAACTCTTTGCACTTCAGGCTCATCTTGTAAAGCAAAAACTCGACCTTTACACCTTTTTATCCTTTCTGCCTCTCCTAAAAAAAGTAATAGCAACTATTAATGCACCAAATAAATACGACTATAATAAAAAAGAAAATAAAGGAAAAGAAATGCACAAGCAAGAAAGAGTAATGTCACATATTCAACAAACAAGAACATACTAGGCAGATCAGGCTTTAGATCAACCGTCAATTGGATTGCCACCATTGAATCATTGCTATCTTTAGATCCTAATATAGCTCTTGAATCACCAATATTTCCAATGAAAAGATTTTGACCCTTCAATAATCGGAAGGAAGCTCAGCGGATGTACAAGGGGAATTCAAATATCATGTAAACGTCAAGAAAGCTAAAACATATACCTGTTTTATAAAAGACACAGCAGTGCTACCACTGCAGAAGCAATCTAAATTAGGATGGGACCTCAATTCTTTGTCCATGGCCTTGTATGCTTTAAGAAAAGCTTCTCTCCACAATGATTCCACTCTCTCCTCGACAGGTGTATCCTTCACAGGATCTACTACGTCTGATTTCACATTTCCATTGCAGCAATTTGCACTTGAACCATTCTTCTTCGATTCAGAGGAGTTCATGAAAGAGGAGAGTTTTAGTGGCAACGTATCCCTAACTTTACGAGCCACCATATGTCCGTGGGGACCGTGGCCATCAAAGACGCCACAGAAGGTAACGTCTTCTGCCATAAAATCCTGCATAGCAACAAGATCAAAGAATATTATCTTCTGAAACAGATGAAGATGTTTTCAAGAGAAATAAGGGACTTACTTCCCACACAATCATGGCATCTTGGTTTATGCCTTTCCGGCCCTGCTGAGTGAATATGCAAGAACTGCTGCTCCTCGCATTGGTGATTATCCGGTTAGGGACGGAGGAGAGATGTTGTAAGGTAGTGACATGGTCGGAAAATGTTCTCCTACTTCTCTTGCGACGAAACATATCTATCCACAAACATGAAGGGGATATTCTCTCTCCATTACTCCTGCTACTACAATTACTCTGGCTACTAATCGAGACACAACCCCCCATTATCTCAGACAGGGAAAACGATCATCTGGATTAAATCAAAGAACAACCTTCTTTCTCCTTGGCATAAAAGAATCTCAATGATAATTACAGATTAGATAGTATTTGACCAAGTAAAAGAAAGTTGGAAGTCGCAAGATTCTGATGAAGCAGACAGCCCAGCAAAGTCTAAAATATAGAAACTAGGTTCCTTTTCCTCTCAGTCAAATTCGATGATGAAGACGTGAACTGATAACCAGGCCAGCTAAAAAGAGTAGAGAAGATATTAATCAATGGAGTTTGTTCATTTAGCATTTCGATGCATAAAATATATATATGTAATAGCTGCAAGAAAGTAAACTCCAAAATCAACAACACTAAAATTCAAAGATTTAGCATGTGAAGTGTGAATATAAAACTATCACAAGGCTGTCTCAACTGCTTGTCCTTTGACAGGAATCTCTCATTATTTTAACTACGTTGAAAGATTTCATGCTATCACAATTTACAACTCAACCATCTAATATAAAATTGATGACATAAGCATAGAGTAATCTTGAAATTGTTGTCACATTTCCCACCACAAAACACAAGCGTAAAACAAGATAAGCCTTTTAAGCAAACCAAATTAGTTGACCATATCAATTTTCTAATGCATTTTTTGCCATCACAAACTCCATTCAATCAACAACCTAAGTTGACTGATAAGGGAATTAACCTCCCCAATTAAAAGGCTAATGTCTTACAGGAAAACACCTAAAATTTTAGAGTTTTGTTGGCACCCATAGATCTTAAAAGGATAAGATACAGAAAGCAAACACATATAAACACACACACATACACACACAAGATCTATTTTTAGATTCATGAGATGGTTGGCTCACAGTGCTAAAGATAACATACATTGTATTTGCTTTACTAATACTAAACTAAAAATAAAAGAAAAGAAGGGGAAAAGGGAAAGAAGGAAAGAAGGAAATGAAGAAAGATGCATTTGTTCAAAGTTTGAAATTTTATTCCCTTGACTAATGGGATAAAATACAAAAGCATAAAGCATAAAAAAAGGGAGTTCAAAAAAAATCGGTGAAATCGTCAACACAGAATCCTACTAAAATTGAATTTCAAGAGGCAAAAGCTAACAGCAGATCAATCAAACCCTATATCGAGAAAAAGCGAGAAAAATAGTCACAAGCTCAAAGCTGCCATCTACGACCGCCGGTTCAAATTCAAGAAAAAGAACAGAAATTTCAAAATAAAAAAATCCTTACAGAGAAGGAAATGGAAACAAAATACTATGAAGTAGTGAAAGTTTGATAAGTCTGCAAATCGAAGAGAAAGATAGAATCTTTAGCAACAGCAACGATGCCAAGCAGAGAAATGAGCCTCTAGAGAGAGAAACATACCTTGTTGCAGGCGGGCAGATTGAAGCTTCAGTTTTTTGCATGAAGAAATGTGAGTCCAGCAGTTTTGTATAAATCAGCAGGTGGGGAAAAGCAGTGGAGCAGAAAGATTGTTGTTGGGGGATGAAGATGGTGCATTAATTGCAAATGCATGAAATGTGTGTGTATGACTGAGAGAGAGAAGGAGAATGAGTTGGCAAGAGAGAGAGAGAGAGAGAGAGGAGTGTGTGTATATATGTATATTAAGGGATTATAGGGTGGTTTGAAAGAGCAAAGTGCCCCCGGCTGAAATGATGATGGTAGACATGGACATATCTTCTTTTCTGCTGCCCTTTTTTCTACTTTATATTGTTTTACATAAAGTAGCTCACGCTCTTCTTTATGCGCGTTTCCTCACTTCAAATGTCGAGTCGAGTCGAGTCAAATCGGTCTGTTATATTTTATTCAAATTTAATTGATTATTGGTAGTACTTCGTTATTTCTAAGTGAAACTAGCACCTGAAAATACATTATAAAAGCCAAATATATAAATTATGGCAACACAATTAAAATAAAAGAAACAAAATTCATGCATTACATTATTATCTTTTTAAAAATATTCAATTCTAATAACATCTATACTAATACTAAATAAGAGAGTTGTGACTATATTTACTAAAGTTGCTATTTTCCCTCCATATCCTACTTAATTGATTATTTGGTATTGACTTTTGGATATTCATTGATAAATGTCTAATATATTTTGATCAATTACTTTTGACATCAATATTTTGAATTTCAATACAAAGTCTTCCAATGTATTTTGATTATTTACTAAAGAACATCTATTTTCGGGTCAATATTGAAAAATGGTCATTTTATATTTTTTGTGTCAACGGTGTTTACTGCTGCAAAAAGATCAATCATTTAATTAATTATATGAAATAAGATCTCTACAAAAAATTATAAGAAATATGAGAAACATATTTCAAAATAAAAGTTGATATAAACAAAAAATAAATAAAATATTGAATTGATGAGGTTCGATTTATTCTATAGATATTGGGCTTTATGGAATATCTTTTATACTTATAAGAAAATATAAATTCAGTTGATTTATTTTAAATATTAATTTTTTAAATATTTAAAAAAATTTATATTATATGTGAAATATAAGTATAATAATATTAAGGGTAAATTACCATTTAAATTCTAAACTATTCTCATACTATCATAAATAATTCGAACTACCAATAATACCCATTTTAATCATGAACGGTCGATTTAGTATAAAAAATGAATAATATGATAATAGTTTAGGGTTTTAATGGTAGCTTACCATGATTAAAATGACTATTAATAAAAATCAAGAACAATCTTTCTCATGTTGGATTATTCCTAGAAAAATCTGTGTTTAGTCATGGAAAATTTTATGTGGTTGTCTCAAAAGTTACAAATCGGAAAGGCTTGACATTATTGGAGTGTAGTAATGAGGAGCATAATGTGTTTAACGGTTACTGAAAATGTTATGTACAAAGAAGTTTTTCGTAATGCTTGAAATGTAGTAATACTCCCTCTGTCCCCCATGAGTGTAACACGTTTGACTTGACACGAATTTTGAAAATAGTAGGTAGATATTTTGTGAGTGGAGTAAGGGACCATCAATATTTTGTGAGTGGCATGGGTTGGGCCTTTTGTAAATATTGAAATGTAATGGCTAAATATTAAAGAGAGAGTGTGTAGTCATGTCCTAAAATAAAAAAATATACAATCTTTGGGGACGCACGACATGGAATTATTACTACACTCATGGGGGGCAGAGGGAGTATGTTGTATCTATTACCGTTATTCCTGAAAATGTCCGTATTTTTGTATTAAAAATATAGTATATAAACATTATCATTCTCCTTAGTTGCCGAAAATTTTATAATCCATGCATTTTACATAGTGTATTCTACCGTGCAACGCACGTGTGCAATCTAGTTAACAAATACAACAAAACTGATGCAGCCCGTAGTCCGATCCAAGTTCCTTATGTTCAGGCTGATCCATGAAGACTCGTAGTTTAGTTAATTAGTCGTTTTTTATATTTTATTTGTTATTTTTGTGGGTTTATTTAGGGTGGCCGAAATTAGACCTTAGTTAAGTCAGTTTTAATTTTTATCCTTTGTTTTGACTAAGAATTTATTTCTTTAATAGGTTAGGAGTTATTTTCCATGTTTAGTTTCCTAGTTGATTTAGGTTTTCACCTCTATATATAGAGGGCTTTGTTTGGACGAAAATTAGACTTTAATCAATTATTTTCGTAAGTTTCACATTTTCTCTTGAGAGTTTTCGAATTCATCTTGATTATTCCAAGACGAATTCATTATCGACGAATCGGCGAGCCAACCAAATCTCGTTCGTCTGTCATTCATCATCCTCGAGTTGCTGCATCAACATCGCGTTGGGGTTTAGGGATTCGTTCTCCTAAATCATTTCGTATGTTAGATCCAGAGGTTTTGGGATCTTCCATCCATCTGTTCGTTCAAGTCTTCCGTCTGGGATCGATGATCGTATCATTTGGCACCAGAGCGGCATTTCGTATCCAGGTTTCATTTTTCTTTCTTCGTGTCAAGGGTAGAGTTTAGGGTTTCGTTTATCGTTTGTTTTCTGTTTCTGTTCGTTTCGTTCTTCTGTGTCAGTTTCTTCGTCGTTCATTTTGTTCGTCTTTCTTTCTGCATTTTAAATAAAAAAAATTCGTCAGATCTGTTTTTTCGTTCCAAAACCCGCGTCCAGATCTTTTTATACCATATATTCCATATTGTCCATAACTTATCATAATTTTACCATATCTTCAATATATCCATAACTGTAGAAATTTTCATATCTTTCCCTACGAGATTTCCATCAAATATCTCAATCAGATTTGTTTTTTATTCTGTTCAGATTTGTTTTTATCCTTTTCTGATTCGTTTTTCATTTTGAATCCTACTCCAATTCGGGTTCGAGTGTTTGTTTTTTTTCGATCAGCCAAT
Organism: Agastache rugosa; assembly: GCA_031470985.1. Classification (NCBI taxonomy): domain Eukaryota; kingdom Viridiplantae; phylum Streptophyta; class Magnoliopsida; order Lamiales; family Lamiaceae; genus Agastache; species Agastache rugosa. The sequence continues at coordinate 23,465,970 of CM062607.1, forward strand.
ATGAGTTTGGGTGGAGTTAATTTGACGATGTATATGGTGGAAGAGATGCGGAGATTCATAAAGAACGAGATTAAGCCTTTCCATGAGAGATTAGATCGAATAGAGCAATCTCGGAAGAGACAAACTTAGAATTTTCTTCATCCGATTAGGTGTCCTCGAAAGAGTTTGATGAAAGAAGAGAAATCTTATATGGATAATTACGAGAATGCTTATTGACAATTTTATGGCAGCATTAGAAGGAGAGGTGAAGCAAGGGATCATGAAGATAACAACTTGAGAAATATCAATGTGAGCACTCCCTCAATCCAAAGGAAAAACGATCCTAAGTCGTATCTTGGAGGGAAGTCGAATCATTGGATCTATGAAGAGAATCAGTCCTTGTCAAAGCAGAAATTAGAAGAAATCTCCAATACCAATCAAATAAGTCAATGTTTGAATCAAAAGGAGAAGGAGATTAAAGTTGAGGGCGAGGTTGAAGAGGATGTTGATCCTAAATTGCAAAATTTGGAGGATTCATGTGAAGATGTGTTTGAGATTTGTGATCCAACTACTTTGGATATAGAGAAGTCTTTGACGCAAACTAGGGGCATTGATGAGGAGCGGCAAGTGCACATTTTTCACACAGGATGCAACATCAAAGATAAGGTATGTAGCATGATTATTGAAGATGGAACTTGTACTAATGATGCTAGTGTTACCATGGTAGGCAAATCAGATTTATATGTGTTAGAGCATCCTAAGTCGCACATCTTGCAATGGTTAAATGAGCATGGGGTAACAAAGGTGACCACGCAAGTAAAGGTTTCTTTTCAAAGCAGCAAGTATGAAGATGAAGTGCTTTGTGATGTGGTGCCGATGCAAACTACACATACATGATTGGAGCAGCCTTGGTTGTTTGGTAGGCATGTGAAGCAAGATGGACTTTCCAACAAGTACTCCTTCAAGTTCAAGAAAAAGAAGGTGACTCTTGTTCTTTTCACACCACAACAAGTCTATAAAGATCAAGTCAAGCTTCACGATGAGTCGGAGTTGAAGGAGAAAATTGAGGCACCTGGGGGAAAAGATATGGTTCACCAATCATTTCTTGCAAGGAGAGAAGATTTGATTTTTGATCCCGATATTTGGACCGACAACTTGGATTTGAGGACAAATCCTCTTCAAGAGGAGGGGAATGATGCAGCCCGTAGTCCGATCCAAGTTCCTGTTGGGCCAATCACGAGAGCTCGAGCAAAGAAGCCCATTGGAGAAGATGGAGATGGATACTCAAGATTAATCAATTTAATATCTTATGTTTGGGCTGATCCATGAAGATTCGTAGTTTAGTTAATTAGTTGTTTTTGTTATTTTATTTATTATTTTCGTGGGTTTATTTAGGGTGGCCGAAATTAGGCCTTAGTTGAGTCAGTTTTGACTTTTATCCTTTGTTTTGACTAAGGATTTGTTTCCTTATTAGGTTAGGAGTTATTTTCCATGTTTAGTTTCCTAGTTGAATTAGGTTTTCACCTCTATATATAGAGGGCTTTGTTTTGGACGAAAATTAGACTTTAATCATAGTTAAAATTGAGTTTTAATTCTCTCTTAAGAGTTTTCAAATTCCTCTTGATTATTCCAAGACGAATTCATCTATCGATGAATCGGCGAGTCAACCATCCCTCGTTCGTGTATCATTCATCGTCCCCGAGTTGCTGTATCAACATACGTTGGGGTATAAGGATTTCGATCATCTATATCATTTCGTGGTTAGATTCAGAGGTTTTGGGATTTCCATCCATCTGTCCGACGTTTCAAGTCTTCCATTTGCGTGTTCGAATCTTCTGTGATCGAGGATCGTATCATTGAAGAGGAGCTGCCTAAGGATCAGATTGTCAAAAAAAGGGAATGGGATGATTCAGAAGTCTTTTCTTGCGAGGGCTAGTAATTTGAAGCAGGCTATGAAGGAGAAGAGGTCGATGATTGTGTTGCTGTACAAGGAGAATTTGGTTATTGATACTGACCTCACTTCTCTACCTCCTTCTATTCATTTTGTTTTGCAGGAATTTGATGATGTCTTTCCCGAGAATAAAGATCAAGTCAAGCTTCACGATGAGTCAGAGTCGAAGAAGGAAAAAGATGCACAAGGGGGAATTCTTCGCCAATCATTTCTTACAAGGAGAGAAGATTTGATTTTTGATCCCGGCATTTGGTCCGACAACTTGGATTTGAGGGCAAATCCTCTTCAAGAGGTGGGGAATGATGCAGCCCGTAGTCCGATCCAAGTTCCTTATGTTCGGGCTGATCCATGAAGACTCGTAGTTTAGTTAATTAGTCGTTTTTGATATTTTATTTGTTATTTTCGTGGGTTTATTTAGGATGGCCGAAATTAGGCCTTAGTTGAGTCAGTTTTGACTTTTATCCTTTGTTTTGACTAAGGATTTGTTTCCTTATTAGGTTAGAAGTTATTTTCCATGTTTAGTTTCCTAGTTGATTTAGGTTTTCACCTCTATATATAGAGGGCTTTGTTTTGCACGAAAATTAGACTTTAATCAATTATTTTCGTGAGTTTCACATTCTCTCTTGAGAGTTTTCGAATTCATCTTGATTATTCCAACACGAATTCATTATCGACGAATCGGCGAGCCAACCAAATCTCGTTCGTGTGTCATTCATCATCCCCGAGTTGCTGCATCAACATCGCGTTGGGGTTTAGGGAATCATTCTCCGAAATCATTTCGTGGGTTAGATCCAGAGGTTTTGAGATCTTCCATCCATCTGTTCGTTCAAGTCTTCCGTCTGGAATCGAGGATCGTATCAAAAACACTATTTTGTACACAATATTTTCATGGGCAAATTTCATATTAAGTAACAACATATGATCCTAATTGTAAAGATAACATCACTTTCAATATTTTGATTGGTTGCAAAGAGAGGAGAGTGAGATGTGAGTGAGGGTGAGGGTGTGTGTGGAGGAAATGAAGTGAAATAGGTATTTATAGATAAAATTTAGGGGATGACTAGTATGCTGGAATGCAATGAGAATAGAATGATCATTGCTGTCTCCATTCCTAATCCCACGGTTGATGTAATTTTTTCATTAGGAATGCTCATTCCTTAAGGAATGACTAATCCCATGAGTGTGGGTTTAGTCATTCCTTCACTCTCCCTGGTATTAGCTAATCATCATCTTCAGGAATGAACCTTATTATTATTATTATTATTATTATTATTATTATTATTATTATTATTATTATTATTATTATTAGTTTCAATATTATTATGATAATTATTATAAAAATAATTATAATAATAACAGTAATATTAAAAAATAAGAAATAATCATAATAATCATAATAATAAATACTATTAATATTATTATAATAATTTATATTAAAATAATAATATTAAAATAATAATAAACAATCATTATTATTATTGGTATTCATAATAATAATATTTTTATTATTACTATTGTTATTAAGCTTAATAATTATTATAATTATTAGTATTAATAATATTATTATTAAGCTAATTATAATAATTAAATTAAAAATAATAATTATTAAAATAATAATAAATAATTATTCTTATTTTTATTATTAAGCTAATTATAATAAGCATAAAAAACAATAAGACTAAAATAATATATATTGTTAGTATTAGTATTAGTATTAATATTAATATTAATATTATTAAAATTATTAGCATTAGTATTATTATTATTAATAATAAACCAATTATAATACTCCATCCTTCCACCAAAATTCGCATCAAGAATTGTGACACGAGTTTTATTATCAATCGTAAGAATAAAATCAGTTAAGGAATGACCATTTCATTCCTGATGTATACCTGCCGTAAGAATATTATTCTCTGATTCATTCATTTCCTACCTTCATTCCATTACAAGGGTCATTCCATTCCCACTAAATTCCATTCACGTCTGCCAGCCACCCCCTTAGGGTTTTGTTAACTCCACATCATTGATCCGCAGCAAATTCATCCGAGCCATCCATTTTGCAACGGCTAGTTGCATAATTTATTTATTTATGAACCACCGGTTAACTAACGGTTAACCGCCGATTCCAATTACTCCAAATGACGGTTCATAACCGGCATTTGAAAATACAATTCCAGTTACGATCCGTAAGCGTTGACCGGCGGCCCAATTAAAAAATTGTTGATCAGCGAGCCGGTTCCGGTAAAATGGACATGTCTAATTAGAGCATGCACAACGGTGGTCACCACCCCGGTCGCTGTGCATAGTCGCAAGGCATCGACCTCCCTTGTGACCGCAGGGGCCGATCGCTCCACCGTTGGGGACCGGGGGTAGGTCACAAGCGCGGTCCCTGTTGCGACATGGGTCGCGACCGTTGTTTTAATTTTTTTTATTTGTTGTATAATTAAAAAAAAATTGTTAAACTGCTAGTTTAGGTTTTTTTTTATTCTATCATATTTCCTATCTATAAATACTATATATCACGATTTGAAGTGCGCCTTCACGATGCGAGAACGTCTTGAACGCGATTTGATTGAGAAAATTTGGACATGTTTCAGTCCGCTCAACTAGTTATACCTTAATTTTAAATTTAATGTATTTTTCTTTATTGATTGTAATTTTCCAATGTTTCAATACAATATGGTATTTTAATTATAATTATTTTTATCATTCAAATAAATATAAAACATAAAAATAAAATCAAAATACAATTAAATAATGAGAGATCGGGAGTGAGAGACCGGTACCATTGGAGATGATTTAGAGACCGGTCTCTTAATCATTGAGACCCCACAAAAACACCAAAAATATTAATAAAATATTGAGATTGTAGGTTTCCCATTGTGGATGCCTTTAGCTTGGCAGCTTGTGTTTGATTGAGGCACTATCATCGAGCCCATTTTGAGCCCGACAATTCCTATCTATATTAATACTAAATAAGAGAGTTGTAACTATATTAATAAATTTATCATTTTCCCTCCAAAAAACCAATTTAATGGATAATAGGTCTTGAACTTTAAGTTATTTCATGAATGATGAATAATATATGTTGGTTAATTCCATACATCTCATTTCTTGGTTATCATGTTTGAGCTTTAAAAAAAATCAAATTATTTAATAAAATTGAATGATTATGAATTTTGGCTTATTTTGGGATTATGTAATTGAATTTTCTACTTTTTATATTTATTATTTATATACTAAATATTCTAATTTAACACAACACTATTTTGACTAAGATATTTAATTTTGAAAAAAAAAATTAGCACAATGAATGGTTACCAAAATAATTTTATTATTTTCATTATTTAGATTCGTAAATACTTAAAAAATATAATAGTGAAAAAAAATATTAAAAATTAAAAATATATATTTTGAGATGTTTGGAAGTTATCAAAAATGAAGAATTATTAAAAATGCCAAAATTGGTTGAATTTTTATAATGATTGTTCATCTTTAATTCTAATAGCGTTTTGAAATGGGTTTTAATTGAAATTGTATTTTCAAATATATATAAAAAAATGGTTGTTTAGAGATGCTTAGAAGGTAAGTGTTATGCTATTTTTTTTTAAAAAATATTTCTTAAATTATTATATGTTTTGTGTTTTATATTTGGATTATTTATAATTTATAAATATTATTTAGATGTTCACATGTAATTATTTAATAGTGTATTTAAATTTAAATCCAAAGAAGTATATCATAATACAAAATTTAACATGTCATATTTATTAATGTTATTTGGATTGAATGTTTCTTTTTAAAAAAAAAATTGATGTAATGTATGAATTTTATATTTTATTGTGTTATTCCATAATTAACATATTAGATGATTAATGCATTTTATTTGTGGCAGACAGTTTTCGACAACTTTATATGGATATTTCAAGAGTTGCAAATTGAAAATGTTTGAAGATATTGGTGTGTGGTAATGAGGAATACTCAGAAAATGAAATTGTGTCCAAAAAGGAAAGTGACATAAATATGGTGAATACTCAGAAAATGAAATTGTGTCATAAATATCTTGGACGGATGAGAGTAATTAATACATATTTTTAAAATGCATTCTACCGTGCAACGCACGAGTTCAATCTAGTTACTGTGTATGCGTCACTTTAACTTAAAATTGTAAATTTATTTAAATAAAAGTGGGAAAATACAGTAGATTAGTAATCTCATGTCATGGTTGGGATTTGGGAAAGTCTAACCAAGTATATGCCGCCGCAAGGAAGTGGTACACACGCGCCGTTGCTTGCGGCTGAGATACAAATGACGGAGGCAAATCATCACCAAAGAGGAAAAAGCACGCGACTGCCAACAGTTGAAAGGAAAAATATTTACACCTTCCCTCCCCACAGAAATTCTACTCCCACTGCCCCGTTACTTTGATTTTGTATATATATTTTTTTTTTCTTGTTACTCTTGTCATGTTTCATTTTTTAGAAATAATTAGGGCTCAATTAGTTTGTTAATTACCCTCACTTTACATCTTTCAACCTAAAATCATACTCACCTACTATTCACTCTCTCTATTCATTTTATTTGACATTTTGTACCCTATTAACTATTTAATTAAAAACTCCACTAAAAGCATCCACAATAGTGGACGCTAAAAGGGGGTGAACGCTCAATATTTAATTCGTTTTTATGGGTCCAAGTAGGAGCTGTTTTTTTTGCCACTATTGTGTGCGCTTAAAATGGTGGGCGATGCCCATTATTTTATGTTTTTATTTTATAATTAATTTTATTTATTAGTTTAAATAAGAATTAATTTATAAAATGCAAATTTTATTGAATTGAAATAAAATAAAACATTACATTAATTAAAATGTAATGTTTTGCTCTGCCCTTTTTTTTGTTGTGATCCATTTGTAACACAAAAATAAAAGAAGTGAAAGAGAGAATTTAGAATAAATTGAGAGAGAAATATAGAGAATGAGGTGAAAATAAATGAAATAAGGTGTAGTATTTATAGGTAAAAAATAAAATTAAATTAAATTATTAAAAAAAAAAACTCCAATCATGGAGCGCCACGTGGCTCCCCTGCCCACACTCACCCACCCCTGCAGAAGGGCGCTGCCCCGGATGCCAACGCCTGCCGCCCACCCACCCCGATCCGCCCGCCCGCTGCGGGTGCTCTAACACACCTTCTATCCCTAATTCATTTCTCCTTAATACTCGTGTCCAAAGAAATCAGACAAGTCTAGTGGGACGGATGAAGTATTATACATGTACACACACTACACCCACCTCTCACATGAGATTATTTTAATGATATAAATTTATATCATTAAAATAATCACATGTGAGAGGTGGGTGTAGTGTGTGTACATGCATAATAAAAATTCCCCCCTCTGCGATAACTGTAATATTTTAGATTCAACACGAATTTTAAGAAATTGTTTGTAGATTGATTTTGATTGGAAAATGCGCTCACTATAATGAATTATTGTCAGATTTAAAATAAAAATAGTTAGTAGGGTCATTTCTCAAAATAGAAAGACTACAGTTATCGTGAACATACGCAAAAAAATTATGCTACACTTATCGTGGACAGAGGAGTACTAATATTATTTTTAGTAAAACAAACTCACGATAAGCAAGGTTAAGGGCAAACTAGTGTTAAATGAATAAATGAATTTTGTATTTATAAACTCGATGAGTATTTTTAGCAATAGGCACACTTCTGTGCGGTTGCCTTTTTTTTTTAATTTTTTTTTTAATTTTAAATTAGTCATCGTAAACTCTATTTGTCGATTATTAAACTCTAATTAGATATTAAAAAATATTAATTGAAGATTAATAAAGTCTAATTAGAATGAATTAAAGAAAAAATGAAAATAAAAATTAAAAAAATAGGAGCGTGTGATGCACGCGCTCGCCAAATTTTTTTTTTAAATTAAAAAATGACGGACACGTGAGATGCATTTTCTTGCCAAACGAGCCTAATGTAGTGCGTGCATTGTAAACGCCAATTTTAACCCTTTGTTTGGGCGCGTGAGATACATGCTTCTGAATTGCAAATCTGACATGTGCAATCAACTGCACCGTGCAGTTGACCGCACATTAATTTTTGTGTTTTAGAGAATATTATACTATAAGTTAGTATGGGATACTTATTAAAAAAATTACTAAATATATTTTGTACGTATATAAATATACATTTATAATTTTAATTATATGTAATTTATAGTGGGGATATCTTTTTAAGTGATTAATGATTATAGCAGTATGGCACCGGATAAATAAGCGAATATTTAAAATTGAAAGTCAAAATTAACTTAAATTTAGAAAGGAAAAAAACATAAAAATTCTTACAAACTGTCCATAAATTTATTTTTAAAAAAAATTAGATACACTGTTTTACATTCTTCTATGGTCATTCCAACATATTTCAATCTTAATTTTAATTTAATTAGTGTTTTTTATATATAATCACGATATCATTGTAGATGTGATGTGTTGCTAAATGCTAAAGCCTAAAGTTAGGGACGTTTACAACTCATAGACCTTTTTGGTCTTGTGGTAAGGGCCAAATATTATAATGATTTTAATATTCGATTTTTATTAGGTGTGATTTTTTTGTCCAGAGAATTTTCATCCCCTATTTTTGATGCGCACTCGATAAATTTTAGTGTGCATTGAAAATTGGTTAATATGATACGAGTCCTATAATATGAATGATAATGTTTTTTTTTGTATCACCATTTTTTTTATTAACCTGATTAGATTTTCACCAAGCAGATAATTGTAATTTAAATTTTTATTTATACAGAATAATACTCTCTTCGTCCCACAAAATTAGTCTTTCATATCTTTTTGGAATGTTCGAAACACGGTCCCTATACTATAATATGAAATCGTATTAAAATATTGTTTTACTAATATAACCTTTTCAAATATTAAATTTCACCTCCTTTTAAAAATGTGTAAATAATGAGTGGAGAAATAAATAAGGGCAAAATATAATAATTGTGTATAAATTATACATTCCATACAAAATTAAATGCATTTTATTAAGAGTTAATCATGTTGACTAGCCAATCAAGTTATTGGAAATTAATAGTTGGCCACCAACTTTATTCTAATAAATTGTGGCCAACTTTGGGCTGAAGTGACTTAAATGCCCTTACTTTAACTTTATCTATCTCTTTCTCTCTCTATTATCTATCAGATCTAGTTCTATTCTCTCTTTCTCTCTCGTTCGTTTTCTGCTGAAATTTCTTTCTTTTCCAGCTCGTATTCTCCGCCGGCAACGGTGAATTTCTATGGTGACGTGGTTTTTTTCTCCGTTCGACGATATTTCTCACAGCTTTGTGTTGACGGCGTGGTTTCTTCAATAAAATTGAGGAAATTTTACTGTATAAATTTTAATTGAGTTTTCTAGATCTAGTCTGTCATGTTCCAGATCTAGTCTGTCATGTTATTGTCGTATTTTCCAGATCTTGCCGTCCTCTTCGTGCATATGTTTCTTCCTGCATTTTACACGTCATTGCGCGCTGCGACTTGGTACACCTGGTACGAATGCAATGTATTCGTACCAGGTGTGTCAAGGCATACCGCGCCTAGACTTGGCACACCTGGTACGAATGGTGTGTATTCGTACCAGGTGTTCCAAGTCTCGGCACGGTATGACTTGGCACACCTAGTACGAATACTGTATTCGTACCAGGTGTGACAAGTCATACCGTGCCGAGACTTGGAACACCTGGTACGAATACACATCATTCGTACCAGGTGTGCCAAGTCTAGGAGCTCAGTGACGTGGTACAACTGGTAAGACTGAATTTGGTGAAATAAGGCAACGAGATCTAGAAGAATCTGGTGCGCCGGCAGATCTAGAAGAATCTGGTGCGGCGGCAGATCTGGAATATGGCCGGCAGAATGTGAAAGGTCAAGGCGGCGCGGCGGACTGGACTGGAACTACGACTATAACGTGGCAACAAAATGGAATTACGACGGTGGTGCAGCGGAAGGGAATGAAAGTACGACGGCACGGCGGCGGAATGAAAGTACGACGACGGCGACTGCAAAATGAAAGTACGACGGTGGCGACGGAAGAAATGGAGAAAAATAGGACTTCTAGAGAGAGAATATTTGCTGGAAAAGAGGGAATTTGAAATTTGAAAAATGAAAAATGAAATGGGTAGATGGATGATTAATGGTGGTTCCAAGGGTAAATTGGTCCAAATTTCCAAAAGTTGGCCAGAATTTTTACAAATAAAGTTGGTGGCCAACTATTAGTTTCCACTATCTATATTGTTTATCCCAAATTTTGCCTCTTTTATTAATATGTGTGAAAATAGATAGAGGACTAATTTCGTGAGCCGAACAGAGTAGTTATGATGGGACCTAGTGGAGTGTGTATGAATAATGAATCTCTCTCATGTATGAGATATTTTTTTTTATTCTCTCTTATTTATGAGTTTGTAAGTTTTTCCTACCATTTGCATTTTGTGATATTTCTAATCCATGTATGGTTAATATAATTGATTAATTTGTATTTGTAATTTTGCGAAACTAGATAAGGCAATTCTTCATAAAATGTAAAAGCCATGAGGAGGTATTTTCAATTTTTAGAAAATGAAGAAGAAAAAAACGTGTATGAAAATGAATAAATTTAGTGGAAACTCATATAATAGCATTTACACTTAATAAAACACAATAGTTGGCACAATTTTGAATGTACACAAAATATGACACTTTTCAAAAATTTTGGACCCTTCTTCCCTTTTTAAGATGGGAGTCAATTTCCACTATATATATAACATGTGACCAATTTTTCACTCATTTTTTAATTTCTATTTTTGTAAATTTTCTCTCTCCTCTCATCTCTTCTCTCTCGCCACACCTTCCTCGGTCTCTACTCAATCTCCGGCCATCTCTGCCTATCCTCGCCGCTGCAACTAGAATCACCGAACCACCCACAGCCAGTCCCAACCACCGCCGAAAACTTTAGATCTCTCTCTCTCTCTCGATTTCTCTCTCTAGAAAATTCTATATTTTGCTGCAAATCGTCGCCGCCACCCCCCGTACAAACCACCGTGCCGTTCACAATCTTCTCGCCGGAATCCATGGCATCTTCATGTTTGAGATGAAACAGATCTGAAATCGTGATTAATTGTTTTTTTTTGAATTTTTGTTAATTTATAATTTTTTTTCGCACTTATTTTTGATGATTTATATGTTTTTCATATAGTTTCTGGTCATTGTTTATGTATTTGGATTTATTTCTTGGTGATTTAGATGTATTTTTTATGATTCATGTTTCATTCGTATTTTTGCAGGAGGTTGTTGTTTGCTGTCAAATCGGCTGGTACGAAATGAGTGTATTCGTACCAGTAGTAACTCGTACCGCGTACCACTGCAACACGGCTCTGTATGCTGTACGAATATGTATATTTGTACCCGCTAGTGGGTACAAATATACATATTCGTAATGCGTACCAATGCAATACGACGATGTACACGACTACGATTATGTATATTCGTACCCATTTGTAAGTACGAATATATATATTCGTACCGCGTACCAGTACAACACGGTATTGTCGACTATGTATATTCGTGCCACTTTTATATATCCGACGATATTTATGTAATTGTTGATTTCAATAGAGGTAATGGCCTTTTATGTAGTTTATTATGTTTTTTCATGATCTGGTGGATGAATAATTAAATCGATGGTACATTTAGATATGGTTTTTCATCTGAAAGTTTTGTTCATGTAATATTCAGTTGGTACGAATTATTGAATTCGTATCTTCGTACCAATTTTGACTGTGTTCATTCAGGGATAATCCGTATCAGTATTCTGGTATGAATATACATACATATTTGTACCGCGTACGATTGCAACACGGCATTGTACGTGGGTACGAATATGTATATTCGTATTGGCGTACCATGCAAGCACATGCACAAATTTGGTACTTCGCTACGAAACTGGTGAGTTGGTACTAGTGTACCATGCGAGCGTATCGCGTTTACCTGGTAATCTGGTACGAATATGGTGAGTTCATACCAGCGCTCACCTGGTAATATGGTACGAATAGTATTTTCGTACCCGCATATCACGCCCTAATATGGTGCTCTGGTGCGGATTGACATGTTGGTAACACGTTATCGTGGTACGTTGGTATGAATTGGTGTGTTCATCTCTCTATTTTTTTATTTTATTTTCAGTGTCGCGGCCCTTTTAGGGTGTGGTACGCCAGTACGAAAACACCATATTCGTACCGAAGTTTCACTTTAGGTCATGGTAAGCTGGTGCGAAAATACCATATTCATACCAGAGTACCACACAAACTTGGGACAAAAATGGTTAGATTGTTTAGTGTACCATACGGACGCATCACATTATCAGCTGGTAACCGGTACGAATATAGTAAGTTCTTCCTAGCGTACCATGACATCGTGGCGCCTAACATTGGTACGTTAGTATGAATATTGTGTGTTCGTACCTGTTGTACCAGATATGTTGGTAAGAAATGGTTTATATTAGTAACATATCCTAACCGTTTTTTACTTTTTTTTTTCAAAGTACAATGGACCTACAAGAGGTATGAAAGAACTCAAGGAATCGGTCATGATGTCCTACAAGAACTCAAGAAATCAGTATTTTGACTGAGAATCTATTCTTTTAACACGGATGAAAGAACACTTACTGTATGGATTGAGTTGGATTGTAGATTATTGAATGTACAATTTTAGTCATAATAATTTGCTACAGTTTATGTTTGAAAACAATTTGTTACATTATTAGTATTATTAGTACGTATGCTCTAATTTATCGATTTGCCCAAATTATCTATATTTTGCAATTTGTCTAATTTAAATATGCAATTTGTCAAATGATTACCAATAGTTTGTACAATTGGTACATGATCAGTATATCATACGAGTGTAAATATTCAAAATTAATTCAAAGTAAATAGCTCACAAAATCATACGTTATCTTCATTGTTATGTACTATTTTCTCCCACCCTCGTATATGTTATTATTCCATTCTCCTCCATTGACAACAACTAGAGAAGAAAATCTTGACTGCATTAAATTAGTACGAGACAGTCGGGTTTGATAATATTGGTAATCCAGGTACGAAATGACCTAATTCGTACCTACAAGCCCGCGTATAGCGACGTGTTGCACTGGTACGCAGGTACGAATATACATATTCGTACCAGTCAGATGCATAACCCAGCCAGTACATAAAATAACATTGGTACGAAAGTCAGCAATTTGTAGCAACAATGTATTACACCAACAAAAATTTCAAACAAAAAATTGGATCTAACATATATATGCTCTTATTCTTCTTCAATCATATACATGCTTTTATCTTTCTTCAGTCGCACTTCAAGCTTACTCAATAAATTATCGAACGTTATGCCACTAGGCGGTATATGAATATACTCTTTTCTTCTACCCTCGTATATGTTGTTATTCAATTCTCTTCCATGGATAACAACTAGAAAATATGGCCTCGGCTGGATTAAATAAGTACGAGACAATCAAGCCTAATTCGTACTGACAAGCGGTACAAATATATATATTCGTACCCGCGTATAACACCGTATTACACGGGTACGCGGTACGAAGATTGCTAATCTAGGTACGAAACGGCCTAATTCATACCTATAAGCGGTACAGATATACATATTCGCACCCACATATAGCTCCGTGTTGCACGAGTACGAGGTACGAATTTACATATTCGTACCTACAAGAGTTTTGGAATTACATATCCGTATTGGAGTATGGTGCAATTGGTGCATTGGTACGCGGTACGAAAATGTATGTTCGTACCAACTGTAATTCGTACTAACTGTATATTACACCAGTCAAAATTTTCAGGCGAACAACTAGATCTAAATGTATCATCAATTCAATTATTTATCTAATAGATCATGAAAAAAGATAATAAACTACAAAAACAAGGCCATTACCTCCGTCGGAATCAATTATTGCAACATCGTCGGAAAAACCTACATCAACGGCGGCGGAATCTGTCGCACGCTGTAGATCGAAAGAAAAAAAATTGACTAAGATAAAGAGAGAGTTCGCGATGGGAAGAAGAAAGAAGAAAAAAAAAGAAAAAAACGTAAGAAGGGAGGAGGAGAGAGAATAGAGAAGAAAGTGAAAAAAGTGGGAAGAGAGAGAAAAATTTAATCTGCTGATATTTGGTGGAGGAGAGAGAAGTAAAAAGTGATTTTGATGAAAAGTAAGGGTCCAATATATTTCAAAAGTGCCATATTTTATGTTTTTTCAAATTTTTGACAACTATTGTATTTTAAAAAGTGATAATGCCACATCACTACATTTCCTCATAAATTTACTGAGGAATTAACTTACACTTCCGCGCGCCGCCATGAAAATTTGATAATTTTCTCATTTTTACACGTATAAAAAATAATTTAAATGCGCTTTAAAAGACGACCTATAATTACTCCAATAAACCCTTATTTTAGTTATCCTATATATGGAATTATTTTTTGTTAAATTTTATAAAAGAAAATTAAATAATGGCCTCTCAAGGAGAACATTCGCATTTAATAAGAAAAATGAATTATAATTCGAGAACAAAGGAAACGAGGATGACTATTTTTGTACAATGAATGACTAGACTAAAATCTCACTGTAATACACTTCAAATATTCGAATCTAAACTCATATTCAATAACATGTTTGCAATTCATAATTATAAATATATCATTAAATATGAGTCCGTCTTAAAATTTTGACTCGTATCACCGTGAGATATTATGACATTTTCACACAAGATTCCCCGACTTACTTCTAGTATGCTATGATAGGGACCACTTGCACGTGTCAACTTAACTTCTTCGCTCAATATATTATTTTTCAAGTGGTATTTATGCTGAATTATTTTTTTCTAATTAAACAAGGAGAAATGCTAAACAACCATAATTATAGCAGCCATAAGAATTTATGTTAGTAATTATGTATTTGTCATAATTATGAATTAGTTAATATTTATTAATCAGATAATCATTTTTTCGAAATACCCCTACCACAGTTTAAAAGAGATGTTAACACGAATTATTTTCAAAATACAAAAATCCAATCATGATCATCCATATCTTCCCAACTAAATCCACAGCATCAAGCGATCACAAATAAATTGGTCGTATATATTAAAAAGAAAAGAAAATAATAAATCAAAATCCAAAATTAGTTATTTGAGATAATGTATATATATAGGGGGAGGATCATATAAAAACTTCTCCACGTAAGAAATGAGAAGCCATCTGAAGCGTCCATGTTAAATGATCTATGGTCAATATTTCTTTTCATATTTAATTAAAATATTTCAATTTATAAACGAAGGGGGGATATTATAGTACTTTTTAAGAATAGACGGTTCCTTAATTTAAGGGGTGCGATGATTTGTTTATGCTAATGAAATAAACACGTTCATATCTTTCAACTAACATATTTTCATAATTTTTTTTCACTATTTTATTATTGCCTTCTTCATTTTTTGGATTGATGGTTTCTTCCAGATGATGTTTGACAAATTTTTTTTCGTCCTTTTGACAATCAATAATAATTGGCCATATTTTCTCGGTTTGTAACTATGCATTATATACTACAACAAATGCATTAAAAACAAACTATTAATGCATTACGAGACCATGTCTTCGCCACACACAATATTCATAAACTAATACTATTATATAATGATTAGTGTATTGCAATGCTACAAGGAATGCATTAAAACAAACAATCAATGCATTACAAATGCAGCATTTGTATGATGTGTGTTCGTCACACACAGTATTCATATAAGAGAATGCATTACAATACAAATTTAAATGCATTACAAACCAACACTAATTGCATGATAATATTACTTGAATGTTGAAAAAATATGATATACGATTTATTTTGTTTTTCCAAAAAAAAATTATTTGAATTTTGTTTGTTAATTGTTTTATATCATCACAATTTTAAGTGGGTAAGATTAAGTTCAGCTTTGTTTTCCAAATCCCATGATTTCCTCCATTACCGAAACGGTGATTTTGTTTTTTTACTTTTTTGTCCTTTTTGCCATTTTAATAGCCGGCAGTTTCATCCAAAAATTGTTAAAATATATTTAATCACAATAAATATGGATTGTTAGATTAAGTGTAATCAAGGGTCTAGATTGTTTCTTATTTCTTACTTTATGAGAATTTTACATGGGAACTCAACCCTATATATATATATATATACATATATATACCTTGTGTAATTAAAAAAAAAACTACTTTATCCAAAAGGGAAAAGATTTTTGGACACTAGGTGGTTAGCCACCCATGGCATTTTTGTAAATATTTAGACTTGTTAATTAATTTAATAAAAATAGAAAATTATGCTATATTATGGATTGTCTAATTTACCCTTTACCCCTATAATCTAGGAGATTAATTCAAATTTTGAATTTCAAATTTCAAAATTCGAAATTTATTTTATTTTAGGAATTCTTTTGTGATTGATTATTATCCATAATTAATTTTTGATTTTATTTCCATTATTATACCTAATTTCCACCAAATTAGGGATTCTTCAAAATTAAATCCATATTTCGAATTTTATTTTATTTTAGATTTATTTTGTGATTGATTTTTATCCATAATTAATTTTTGATTTTGTTTCCATTATTATACCTAATTTCCACCAAATTAGGGATTCTTCAAAATTAAATCCATATTTCGAATTTTATTTTATTTTGGATATTATTTTGTGATTGATTTTTATCCATAATTAATTTTTGATTTTGTTTCCATTATTATACCTAATTTCCACCAATTTAGGAATTCTTCAAAATTAAATCATATTTCGATTTTTTTTATTTTCGGTATTATTTTATGATTGATTTTTATCCATAATTAATTTTTGATTTTGTTTCCATTATTATACCTAATTTCCACCAAATTAGGGATTCTTCAAAATTCAATCATATTTCGAATTTTAGTTTATTTTCGAAATTATTTTGTGATTTGTGAGGGAAATATAATCCTAATATAATCCCACTAATTTAGGAACTAATTCGTAGAAAGGAAAAAATATTATCCTAATATAATCCCACTAATTTAGGAACTAATACATGGGAGGGAATAATTACTTAGGAGAGAGATATTTTGTATAGTATTTTCATGGAATATTATTTTTTTTAATTTTAAATTCATTATAGTAGTCGAAATTTAATTTAATTTAAATTAAATACAATACTTTGAAATCGAATTAATCTACTTTAAAATTCCATTATATATATTAATTGAGAAAAAATTATTTGATTTAATTTAATTTATTTTCTTTAATATTCAACTTGTA
The DNA here is from genome assembly GCA_031470985.1 of Agastache rugosa. Lineage (NCBI taxonomy): Eukaryota > Viridiplantae > Streptophyta > Magnoliopsida > Lamiales > Lamiaceae > Agastache > Agastache rugosa. The sequence continues at coordinate 23,483,282 of CM062607.1, forward strand.
GTCGGAATATTATGAAATTTAATTAATGAAATTTCATTTGCTTTATAAATATTAATTAGAAAAAATATATGTTGCTATATTAAATCTATAATTAAATATAAAATGTATTATAATTTTTTTAATTATTTATAACGGTAGGAATATTATGAAAATGATTTAATATACTTTTAATAGAATTACATATGTTAATTGACATAAAAAAAAGATTTTTTCTAAAATAAATATGTAGTAATTTTATAAATAAATTTCGATCATTTTGGAGGGGAAAAAAAGAGAGGGAGAAATAATGTATTGGCGCCAAAATGAAAGATTAAGGAGGGAATTTAGATTAGGGACATAATTGACACAAAAAAATACTAAAAAAACCGACCAAAAATAAGAAAAGAACCGACCGGTTTTTGGCCAAAAAACCGGATGGTGGCTGGCCACCGGGTGGCCGAATATCACTACCCTATCCAAAATTAATTATCTGAGATATCCAAGAACGGTAATGATATTTAGCCACCTTGTGTCTAGGTGTCTATGACATTTTTGTAAATAAATGGTCATTATATTAGTATTATTAATTTGCGATAAATATGGGATTTTTAACATTGTCTAATTTACCCTTTACCGCCTAATTAGTCCCTAATCTTGAAAATTAATTCAAATTTTTAAATTCGAATTTCAAAATATTTTTGGAATTTATTTGTGATTGATAATTATCCATAATTAATTAATTAATTTCCATAGTTACCTAATTTACACTAATTTAGAAATTTTCATACCGGTGGAAAGTTTGAATATTTTGATTACATATCTTTTATTTTTTTCTTTTATATTTTATCCATAATTAACTAAGGATTTTATTTTCATTATTATACCTAATTTTCACCAAATTAGGGATTTGCATATTGGTGGAAAGTTTGAATTATGGATAATTATCAATCACAAATAAATTCTGAAAATATTTTGAAATTCAAAATTTGAATTAATTTTTAAGATTAGTGACTAATTAGGCAGTAAAAATTAAATTTATAATTAATTCTTTTATTTATTTTTTCTTGCTCTCATCCATACCCTACCAAAAAATAATCTAAAATACTTCTAAAATATTTTCATATTTATTTTTTTATTACTTTTTTCTTGCTCCCATCCAATTTAAGTAGTCGGCAACACTGCCTTAATGATTTAAAAATGAGACTTTATTTTTAGAATAACTATTTAACTATAAAAATGAGACTTTAAATTGGATGACCAACAAATGGCACTCATGCAAGATATTGTAACAATCAAGATATCAAATAAAATGCAACAATTATTTATTTAATTCAAAAAACAATAATTTGAGATAAAATAAATTAAAATATCAATATTAACAATTTAAAATAACATGAAATATTCATGACCAACGAGGATCAAACCTGAGTGATCTAGATTATATTGAATGTAATTTGGCACTGAGGTAAGTGACGGCCCGCGATATATTTTGGAGGTAGAAATTTATTTAACTATATGTCTTGTCACACAATATGTTCTTTGTTCTTAAACTTATTTTTTTCTCCAAAAACTATCATCAATTTCAAATTTATATATATTTTTAATACTTGCAATGTTAAATAAATTATTTATGGATCATTAAAAAATTTAATAAAAATTAAGAAAACATTTTTCATTATTGAACACAATTTTTATACTAAAGTTGTGCAATTGTAACACTCATTAGAGAAGAAAAAACCCGACCAAAACGCCTAAAAATTAGATTCATTTTAGGATACGATTGATACAAATAATTTATGGTAATATAAATCTGAATTAATTATAGAATAGATATGATTTGAGTTTTAAATTTTGAAATCAAATATTCCCCTAATCTTTTTCCTAAAATTGTGCAAGGGTAAAATTGTATACACATAACTAAGGAAAAATCAATTATATAATGAAAAATCCGAAAATAATATAATTTTACCAAAATGTCCCCATTATGGCTATTTATCACGAACCTATCTAAATTATGAAAAAAGTGAAGTAATTAATTACACGAGATCTTTAACAAAATTTAAAAGATACAGATAAGTGAGAATGAAAGAGGAGAACGTATAGACTGTTGGGCTTCAAAACTTCTTTCCTATGCTGGTAGACTTCAGCTCATCAAGTCAGTGCTTTTCAGTATACAAACTTATTGGTGCCAAGTTTTCTTACTTCCTTAAAAGATAATCAAGGCAATTCAAGCTGCTTGTAGATCTTTCTTGTGGTCAGGGAAATCTGGTCTTACTAAAAGAAATCTTGTAGCATGGGACCATCTTTGTTTACCTAAATCAGCAGGAGGTTGGAACATTACAAGCTTGAAAGAGTGGAATAAAGCAACTTTAATCAAGCTCTACTGGAGCTTGGCTAAAAATAAAGATAAGATATGGATCAGATGGATTCATGGATATTATGTGAAGAATCAGGAGCTAAGTTCAATTAGTGTAACTACTCGAGCTTCATAGGTTCTCAAGAAGATTATTGGAGCAAAGGATTATATTCAAGGGATTGCAGGTGGAGTTGACTTGCTTCATGCACCTCAGTTCTCTATTAGGAGCGCTGTATTTGAAAATAAGGGGTGAGGTGCAGAAGATCACTTGGCAAAGACTTCTCAGTAATAACATTGCACCTCCAAAATGTGTGTTTATTGCGGGACTCTCTATGATGGATCGATTAGCTACATGTGATAGACTTCTAAAGTTTGGCATGAATTGTGATCAACTATGTATTCTCTGCTGTAAAGCAAGTGAGCACATGAACCACCTCTTCTTTCAATGTGATTTTTATGCTAGAGTTTGGAAGGTACTTTCAGAATGGTGTGGCTTTCCAAGACACCCCACTGTTTGGGAGGAAGAGAAGAAGATCTTGATATCTCAGTGCAAGACAAATTCAAGGAAACAAGTTTTATTATATAGAGCAGCTGTAACCATTGCTATATATTACATATGGAAAGAGAGGAACAACAGGCGGTTTCAAGATCATCAAGAAAGTGTGGACAATATAGTAAGGAAATGTCAGATTCAATTAGCTATGTGTAGATATAAAGATCCTAGAATAGCTAGTATGTTGCAGTTAGGGCTGTCAAAACAGGCCCAGCCCGACGGGCCAGCCCGTTTTCGAGCCGGGCTGGGCTCCGCAAATTCTGGCCCGATGAATTTTCGGGCCGGCCCTGCCCGGCCCGAAATAGGCAAAAGCCCGGTGGGCTCTATATTTTCCGGCCCGGTGAATTTTCGGACCTGGCCGGCCCGGCCCGATTTTTCCAAAAAGCCCGACGGGCTCGGGCCGGCCCGGAAATTTGACAGCCCTAGTTGCAGTCTTAGATGAAGACTCAACTCTGAGGTTTTTGAGTTTTAAGGTTGTAAGTTGCTGATCTTTATTGCCATTTGGTTAATATAAAATCTATTTACCAAAAAAAAAAAAAAAGGAGAACGTAGTATACAAAGACCTTCCAAATATTTAAAGAATTGTTTTTGTAGTGTTAACAAATTGAATCATTACATAGTTGATGATGATATGATTATCGATATGCTGTTTGAACAATATCTTTAGATGATCTGGGAGACATAATTATAAGAATTTTGTTAATCGATATGTTTCTCCAATTAAACGTGAAATAAAAAGGATAGAAGATTCTTTCCAAAACACCTTAGATGCTTATAATTAGTCACAATAATATAAGGGTAGTGATAATGGGACATAATGTCCTAGACATAATGGGGGTATATTTGTAAATTTGTAATTTTCAAATTTATTAATTCAATTAATAGGATTTTTGCAATTACTCCATTGTCCTTAGCACTAATTAAGGGATATATTACATGATTAATTTGAAATTTGGAAAATCAAATCATATCTATATATTCTATAATTAATTTCAAACATATCCATAATTATTTCATAAAATCAAATCATATCTTGATTGAATTTTGAAATTTTTTTATTTATTATTCAAATTAATAAAATAAAAAATAAAAATAAGGAAACCAATCGATATTCTTTATTAAAAAAGTCGATAAAAAAACTAGAATTGATATTTTTTATTAAAAAAATCGAAAGAAAGTATGAAAAAATCGATAAAAAAACTAGAATTGATATTCTTTATTTAAAAAATCGAAAGAAAGTATGAAAAAATCGACAAAAAAAATTACACACTAAAAACTAACAAATGATAAAAAAAATATTAATCTTGATGCAATTTCGATTTTTTATGTATTATTCGAATTAATTGCTTATTTTATATCTAAAAAATAAAAAATAAAAAAATAGGAAATGAACTACAATGAAATAACCTTAAAAAGATTGATATTCTTTAATAAAAAAAATTGAAAGAAAGTATGAAAAATCGAAAGAAAAACTTTACAGACCTACTAAAAACTAACAAATGATAAAAAAAATATTAATCTTTATGCAATCACGACACAAGGTGCCTCGACCCCGTGCACGCCAAGGCACACAACGCCCCATCCCAGTGCACGCCACCACAGACGGTGCCCCGGCCCCCCATCTCCAACACGACATATGGCGCCCCATCTCCGTGCACGCCACCACACATGGTGCCCCAACCCCCCATCTCCAACACGATACATGGCGCCTCATCCCTGTGCACGGCACAAAATATGGCGCCCTGGCCCCCGTCTCTACCGATTAATTTTATTATAAGTAAATTAAAAAAATTATATATGAAACGGTAACCGATTATCCACACCACTACTTCATAATTATTTTATTTTTTCTAATTGTTTATTTATAATATATTAGTTCAATTTATTTATAATAAAGTTAATACTATCTTAATACTATCTATATCAACTTCTAACCATTTAGGGCACGTTTGGTAGGTATGTTAGGATATGATAAGATAGTTTAGTCAAGATATGTATCGTAGATAAAGAATGATTGGTATCGTATTTTTGTGTTTGGTAGATAAGATAAAAAATATAGATAGCATCAACTGGTTGTTTGGTACCTTTGTTTAACATCAAGATTAAGTTTGAAATTTACATATCTAACCCTCTCATGATTTCAAAACCACAAAAATGCCCCAACATATATATTCTATTTCCATCACCACAGACTCTGCGTTTTCTCAAAAAAAAAAATCGCACACCTCACCTTTGCATTCAACCAAATAGAGAGAAGAAATTTCAGACGAAAAATTTGCATATTGATTTCGGCGATTGTCGCTTTATTCGATATGAGTTCTGGGCAACAAGGTAATTCTCTCTTTTTTAATATTTTGCCCAAAATATGAAAGTAATTTTGATTAGGGTTTGTCGATTGCTTGAAATAGTGCAAGGGTTTTACGATTTATTTCTTACAAATTTAAAAACGCTTTAAGCTATGAATTTTGCATCTGAAACTGCGGTTGATTTTTGTTGATTTTTTAGGCTTGGTAGATTATGGTTTACGGGGAATAAGAAGACTGCAAATATTGATTGTTGTATTATTTGGAGGTGTGTGTTTGAGATATGAAGTGTGTGTGTATATACAGAGCATACAAACACATAATATTGGGAAAATTAATAGAGTTTTGATTGGATACCAAAACCCAGCTGACCCCAACCGAGTAGATGATCGCACAAGCCTAAGCGTTTTTCAGCTCACCTGTTTGAGCTTATAGAGTTTCTTAGTTTACAGGTAGATTCGCTGAAGACAGCAGAAGACACAGCTAAGCAGACGGCTTAAGAACTCAGCAGAGCAGACTCAGCAGAGCAAGACCAAGCAGAGTCAAAGATCCTGCAGTATCAAGACCCAGCTCAGTGACGGAAACCTAGCTCAGTGTCGAAGACCCAGCTCAGTGTAAAAGACCCAGCTCAGTGTCGATGACACAGCTCAGGTCTGAGACACAGCTCAGGTTAATGACACAGCTCAGGTTGAAGACACAGCTCAGGTTAATGATACAACACAGGTCTAAGACACAGCTCAGAGTCGAGACGCAGCAGAGTCCAAGACGCTGAAGACACAGCATAGACGCTTAGCAGCTCGAAGACGAAGACCTTCTCCAAGACAAGATCCCGATGTCAGAAGATCTTGTCTGACGCAGTCAAATCAGAGAAGGAATAGCCTCTGCAGATGCAGACCTACTTCGTAGGTAAAGGCCAGAAGTCAACAAGAGTAGGTAAGATTCAAACGGCTCTCTTCCAACGGCTAGTTTGAATCTCCACCTATATATATCTCTCCTCCACCATTGAAGAAGGAGGCTGGCAAGACGACTGAAGAAATAGAAGAAAACAGAAAAAATGAACAACGATCTTCAAAGCCAAATCTTTCAAGAACACCCAGCCAGTCAGCTGTGTTCTTAGTTGTTCATATATTAGGTCATAGGCAGAATAGATCAGAATAAATATCTTAAGCCTAGTTTGAACGAGTTCATCATACTCCTTGTTCTTCATTGTAAGAACTCGTTCATAGTTGGAAAACCATACCCAAACCCAAACCCAGAAAGGTTAGGTAAAGGTACGCTTGCTCGAAGCGTGTAATTCGAGTGGTTAGGTTCTTCAGTACCCGGAAACTGAAGGTGTAGGCTTGACAGTGCCCGCAAACTGTTGGAACACAGCTCGGGTTAGAGTTGTGAAGTTGCTTGGTACTTGGAAACCAAGTGGTAGTGAATTACCAGTGAATCTGGTCGTGGATGTAGGAGAGGTTACTCCGAACCACGTTAAATTGCTCTGTTGTTTATCGCTTTGTTTTATGCATGTTACTAACTCTCATAAGCATACATTTCAAACTGCATAAACGGACTAACTGAAAAGTGAAACAGAGCTTTGCAATATATTTGAAGCAACAGACGGACTTTTCAAATCCACCACATTCCGCACACACACACACAGCCAGCTGTGTCGATCAAGCTACCATCCAGCTGGATCGAACACAGCCAGTTCTCTGAAAAGAGTTTTAACTTGGAAAAGTTTTTAAACCTTGGTGTATTCACCCCCCTCTACACCAAGGTATCCGTCTTGGGACCAACACATAATTTGTCATATTTCTGTTAGAAGATGAATTGAAGACCATAGTTTTCTCCAAAATAATAAATTGGGTAATATTTAACAGACATGTTTCCGACCACTTTACTTTACAAATACTTGACCTTTTTGGTTTGAGAAACAAAATCCCTTGTATATATTGTTCCATTGTTTATGAAATTGCCAAATAAAACGATGTATTCATTTCTCCCTTTTGTTCTTGGAAGATTTTGACACATATTACACACCTCCAAATTTATAATATATCGATTTATTGCAAGGTATGAAAACAAGTAGCAGCAATATGGTGTGTGGTAGGATTAACAAAACTGATAAGACAAGACGTAGTTGGTCGCCCAAAGAGGAAAAGATCTTTCTTGCATCTTTGAAGGAACTTGTAGCACAAGGCTGGAAATCCGATAACGGGTGTAGAGGGGGCTATCTCAACAAGCTAGAAGACGCCATGAGAAAGGAATTTCTTGGAAACGATCTAAAGGGAACTCCGCATATCAACTCCAAGATTACTACTTGGAAGAAGAATTACTACTCTCTTACTTCAATGTTGACTCGAAGTGGTGTTGGCTTCAATTTGAAAGGGACTCACATGATTGATTGTAACAACGAGCAATGGGAGCAAATCGTCAAGGTAAATTTGGTGTATTTATTCTTGTATCCTCTCAAATATGTTCAAATATCCACTTGGTCCATTTGATCTTATATCCAAATTTTATAGAATTGAATCGATTTTGTTTTAGTAATATATATATATATATATATGATGTAGATTGCATGATTTTTGTAGCATGGTAATAATATATTTTTGGGAATTGGTTGTGAATAGATATGTATATATGATGTAGATTGGTAAATAGATAACGTGGTAATATATTCTTTTTATGAATTGGTTGTGATTATTTGGTTTTTTTTTCTCATTCCCTTTCATGTTTTTGAGATTATTTTGAAGAGGCAGACATTTCTTTTCTGCTCAGTTTTGCGTGTTACTTGCTTTCAATTGGTTGATTTCTATATTGTTGTAGAATGTATTCTTACTCTCGTCTTTATATATTTGTTTTTCAGAATGATGGTAATGCCAGACTTATGCGTTATAAGTCATGGCCTTTATTAGATGATTGGAAAGAAATTTTTGGTAAGGATAGAGCAACCGGAGAAGGTGCTGAGGACATTATGGAAACAGTGAATGACTTGATGCACGAGAAAAACTTAGCAGAAGAGGGCATAGATGGTGATTATCATGTCAACTTAGAAGAGTTCATATTCGAAAATGATGCAGCTGAAAATAGTGTTTGTCAAAGTGAGCAAGGGGAAGTTGTTCAAAGGCAAGCGGGCAAGAAAATTTAAAGCCATTGATGGAATCGAATGTGTGGTCGAGCTACTTGGTCAAATTAGCCGCAACACAGATGCTAGGCTAGAAAATATTGCTAGTCGGATCGGATATGAGTTTGATTTGGGAAAAGCTAAGAAAGAGGTGTTTGATATCTTGGGTAATATACCAGGGCTATCTCTTAACGACAAGTTTGACGTTTGTGAAATTCGTGCTGATAAAGTGGAACGTCTTGAAATCTTTATGGGGCTGCCTGATTTTACTAGACCACAATATATTGCGCGTCTTCTTGCATCTCAGGCGAAGTAGTTTGTTCTCGGTGATGTAGCCGAAAGGAAAGAACCAAGTTGGAAAAGCATTTTGTTGCAAGTGTTTTGGGTGATGTAGTTGAAAGGAAAGGAAGGAACCAAGTTGCAAGTGTTTTTGAACGTGCTCTTTTAAATTTTTAAATATGTTATATTCTAGAATCTAGAATGCATATTGTTATATATCTAGTCACAGCTTCACTGTTCTCTCATATCTGTCGTGATTGGCTTCACTTCATTTCATTTTAATGGCAAATAGGTCTTTAATATTAAAATGTTTTAATAAAATTATTAAAACGGTTATGTTTAATATGTTTGGTAGTTATATGAATTTTTTTTAGATAAAGATCTTTAGTTTCTAATTAAGTTCAATAAAATCATTAGTTACTTTTGTTACTCATGATCGAATTTATTTTTTCATGTACTCTTTTCATTTCTTTTATATAAACGACCCTCTTATTTGCATGTCCAATATTTTATTTTCATTTTAGTTTCTTTTATCACTTCTTTCTCTCTATATATTTTATAAGATATTGATTGACTAATAAGCTCGTTTAGAATTTAACATCATAACCAAATAAATAATGCATTCATGATATCATTTTCGTAATACAGTCGCATTCATGAATGGTTACACAACGATCTTGGGTGGACAAACAGGACTCGATACAAAGCAAAATTTAGCCCTTAAGTCGAAGACAAAACAACCAACAAAGTACTCAATACGTAGGATTTAATAACATAGATGATAAAATACATAATACCTACAATGACAAAAGAAACCCCAACTATTTTCTTTTTTTGTTGATCAGGCTACATGAATGGGTTGTTCCATCATTTGCTTGGACTTGATGATGCACAAGAGCTCGAGCCAGTTCCTTTCGAAGATGCACGTCTCTCATTTCTCTCCTTAGGCCTTGGTGGGAAAGCATAAGGCAATGAAAATTTGTTTGGGCCATCATGACCGTCTTCGATATAGTAATACCCCTTATTGTTGCTGGACTCAACATCCATTAGATGATGTTGATCATCGAGCAGCCTTTGGCGTAATTTTGATCCCTCATTTGGCATATGAGACATCACTTCATCATCATCTGAAACAATGATGGTTGCATTATGGGTTCTCCTATTGGATGAGTTGAGTCACTTATATTGATCACTGTGTGGTCACTCTCAACTTTGATCACTGTCGGGCCAAATACGATAGTTAGGTTGTTAAACTCCGGCTCCCCATGATGGTAATATGCTTGTGCAAACATATTTTTCTACAATAGTACGTACAATTTAATAAGATGGTTCACATCTTGCCACGATCATTTGAGACAATTAATAAATGAAAATATTGGAAGAGCGAAGTAGAATTACCTTGAAAATCTTTTTCCAGATTCGATCGTCTGCAAGGATGTAGTTAAGGCCATGATCCCAATGAGTGGCTGGAACGTCAAGAATTTTCTTGAAGGTGTGATAACGAGTCTCCAAATGATGCATCCGCTAGGAAATGTCGCCCCAGGACTAGCAACATCTGAACTTTGAGTTAACGATACCTTGTGCTGTAACCAATGCATCAAATGATTTGTCTGCCCCTTTCCAGTTGCCCGCGTTTTTCTGCTGAACTATTATTGTTAGGAAGCTTGCATCCATCTTTGCCGTCCATTTGGAGCTATAAAAGAAGTGTTTCTGCTCTGGGACCATGATATTGCTGTGTGACATTTGTAGTGAGACAGACAAGCAATTGTATAAACTTATTTAGGCCATACCACTAATTTGCATCTATATTTATAGAAGAAGCTGTGACTTTTGGTTGAGAAGACCCTAATTCAACAACCAGACTTTAATGTTACGGGGCATTAAAAATGTTGACAGATAGGAATTCATGGTTTCTTAATGAAAGTGGTTAAATGCTGGCTCAATTGATAAAAATTTCTGCAAGAAATCAAACTCAATTTACAGATATGGATAGAAAGCCATTAATATCACCTGACCTTTCTACAAAGTCATACAAGATATGGATAGAACCAAATTAATATCACCTGACTTTTTTATATCCATACTTTTATCTTAACATCCATCAATCTAGTCTTATAATTGAACGCAATTTACACATATACCTCGAAGCCAATAATCGATTCGCAAAAAAATAGTACAATGATGTATTTACACAAGGCTTTCTGCTCCATTTTTATAAAGCATCCTTGTATATAATTGATCTAGCAATACAAAATGGAACTCATATCGGAGATTCAACATAAATACAAATGATGGTCTGTAACTAGTTCAAATCGACCATTTACCAAACATAATGTATTACATATATACATCTCGTAATAAAAAAAATAAGAAAAAACAACAGTATTAATACATGCCATGCCACACAATTAGATTTTATGTCATATTCTATATTGCCACATTGCTTGTGCTATTGCATCCCTCTATCCATTCCACTCGGGTGATGATTTAACTGCATCAACACAATCCTCAGATTCTTCGTCCTGTTCCTCGTTGTCATTTGGAATAGCGTCAAAGATTTGTTCTATGGGATCAACAACCATCTCAGAGCGAATAAAATTATGTATCAAAAAACAAGCCATTATAAGCCTATTTTGAACCTTCACAGGATAACACGCTCGATGATATTACGAGCTTTAGTGTGCCTCATGTTAAACATTTCCTCAGCGTTTGGAGGCCTTACATTTGCAGGACCCCATTACTTTAAGTGATACCTCACACCTTTATATGGAGATAAAAAGCCTTCACTATTTGTGTATCCATTGTCACACAAATAGTAATTACCTAAAGATTGGAAAAAATTAAATGTCATTCTTTAAGCCAATAATGCATAAATCTAAAGTTTAAATTAGTTTGTACCTCTTGGGACTTTCAACCCATGCACCCTATTCACTGCATCTCGTAATACCCTTGAATCAGCGGCTGATCCTTCCCAGCCAGGTAAGACGTAAACAAACTTCAAATTTCGATTGCATACTGCCAAAGTATTCGTAGAAATCTGTCCCTTTCTTGTCCTATACCTGGGCTTATCGACATTGCGTACCATAACATTAATGTAAGTGCTATCTAATGCTCCTAGGCAGCCCTTATCACAATATAAAAAAAATTAATAAAGCACATTTTCTACTCCATAATCGTTATTCAGTCAATTGATGTAATTGAAAGGAACAAATGAATTTTCCATTTTCATATATTAAAAAAGGTATGAAGTTGTACCTTGAACCACTTCCATCTTGGATCAGTGGAATCGTCTTGTACAGGCTTGGGTTTGACCAACAAAATTCCATGAAGGTTTAAAATAGCTTTTAAAACCACATGGACATATTGGGAAATTGTTTGTCCAGACCTCCAAAAATCAAATCTAACAATTCTATTCTTTTTGTGATGGGCGAGGACATCTAAAAACATTGCAACTTGCTCTTTAACACTAACATATTTTCCATCACTCAAACCTCCTAGATGTTGCAATAAAAGACAAAGTCTACCGAAAGTATTTCGGTCCATTCGAAGATTTAGAACACAATCTGTATCACTAACTCCTAACATTCTATGCAAGTGTTTAACTTGATCAGGGATCCTATCGATCATACAATATGGCTCAACTATTGATCTACGCTTTCTTTTTCTTGTTGTGATCCTAAATAGGAGGTCAATTATTATAAAGATCTGGAGCACGTATTGATGCAAAATCTCCTCTATCAATAAGTAAACAGATGCATTTCTATCACCATTACCTTGCATCTTTTAGTTTCTTTAGTAAAGGTATGTTGAATTTTCTGCATATGAGCAAACACATATTTAATAATAATAACTTGTAATCCTGACGTGCAACAAAAAATAATAGTAACAAAAGGTGAGACTAAGTACAACACCAAAATACTCTACATCAGTAATAAGAACATGTAAATATGACCCAACTCTACATCAGCATCAAGAACATTAGTTTAGGTGCTTGCATCTATCGAGGTAACACAGTCCATAAGCCAACACTAATGGTTACCTGTTGTCATCACTAGTTTACTCTAAGCAATCAAGAACAATCCAGAAAGGGGACAAGCCACACCAAATCAGACTAGCCGACAATAATTACAAGCTGATCATATGGATATATCTGGTGGCACCCACCCTAGGAGCTGTTGCGGGGCGAGCATCTATACGCTCGTACATATCACTCCGTGGAGAAGAAGAGGAATAGAACAACCCCGTCCCACCCGGTCAGGAACTTTCACCGCTGAACCTCACATTCGATCATGTGATTATTATTATTATTATAATTATTATAATAATAATAATTATTATTATTATCGTTGTTTAAATAAATAAAGGCTAGGGACGAGATGATCGCCCAGCCTAATAGATGGATCTATTACTAGTAGTGCTTTGTATATCAAGCAACTTGCTCTCTCTCTCTCTCCCCAACTATTACATTTTCTTCAAGGGAAGGGAAGGGAAGAGAAGGGAAGGGAAATGATGCTCGAATTTCACTATTTGTTTATTATCTTATGCTATGAATGTGGATTGTGTGTACCTGTTACTGCTACTGCTACTGTTAGGTGTTGATATAGATATTTTATTTTCTTGGGATTTCAGTAACTTATAATCATCATCATGCATTCTAGGGGTGAGCACGGTTCGGTTAACCGATCGTTTACCACAAAAAAACACCGACCATACGGTTTTTAATCAGTTCGGTTAACCGCTAAAATGTAGAAAATAAAAACCAAAAACCACTATAACGGTTAACCTAAAAATCAGTTCGGTTAACCGTTATTCAACGGTTAACCATGTAGAAAGAAAACTTTCAATTTTTTTATAATTCATAGCATGAAAAATAAAAATCCATATCTTAAAATGTGAATACGAAATATACATTTAAAGAAGTATAAATAATAAATTGAATACTCTCATGTTTTCAAGTCAAAGTAGTAAAATCAAGTTAGTTAATATTATAATTTATAACATATAATTAGTTGGTATAATAATTTTATAACATATAATTAGTAAAATTATAATTTTAAATGAGTTTCGGTTCGGTTCGGTTAACCGTCAGTTTTTATATATAAAAATAAAAACCTAACCGTTATCATCGATTTTTTAAAATTAGAAAAATAAACCGAACTGTCGATTTTGTTAACCATTTTTTTCGGGACGGTTCGGTACGGTTTGTCGGTCGGTTCGGTATTTCGGTTTGTTTTGCTCACCCCTAATGCATTCATCATTTTCTTCTATTCTTCACTCTTTTACATTTTGTTTCTTCATCATCTTATCCTCCTCTCACACCTTCTATTTCATCATCAAATACAACATATCCTATTAGATGCCCGAGTTCAAGCCATATATAGTCTTTTTTTTTTTATTTTCACCAACAATGTGTTGTCTAACCAAATGATCCCATTTTCCTACAAACTCAACTCATTGTCTGCTGCAGCAAAATACAAGAATGACTCCTAAAAAAGCCTAGAAACTTGAGTAATTCAATTTATCAAAAGTAGGAAAATATTAAGCAAACATGTGTGTTGGGAAAATTCTAAGTTTTGATTTGATACTAAAACCCAACTTATCTCTAACCTAGTAGATGAATGCGCAAACCTAAGTTATGTTTTCCAGCTCGTCTGTTTGAGCTTTAGATTTTCTAACTTTACAGATAAGAAAGCTGAAGACAGCAGAAGACCCAGCTGAATAATTAGCTGGACCCAAAGTCAGCTGAAAGGTTTTCCAGCTGAACAGAGTTCAAGACTGAGCTGAGTCAAACTGGCTCTTTCAAGTAAAGAAGATTGGATCAAGGAGATCCAACAGAGCAGAGTAAATCGAGCTTACACAAGTCTAAGAAGATTCAGCTGAGCAGACAAAAAAGGAACTAACTCTGAAGACATCACTTCAAGTCAGATTACCCAATCCAGCTCTAAATTCAAAAACCAGCTCCAAATGCAGAGATCCTGGTGTCAGAGAAAGTCAATATACCTCGACCAATGAGGGATTGACATCTCAGCATCCTAGAAAGGCCAACCTAGGATCTGACACAATGATGAAGACATGTGAAGATACGATTAACGGTAGATCGACAGATCAGAGAGTAGCAGAGATTCAAACGGCTCTTCCAACGGCTAGTTTTGAATCTCTACCTATAAATACCAGTCTTCAACCTCAAAATCAGATACAAAAAACTCTATACAAACTTTCAACTTATCTGAATCTCTCAAGCATTAAAAAGCTCTCAAGCAGTTATCTAACTCTTAAAAGAACATTTAAATTTTTCAAGTGTTTACTTTCAGAAACTGCTTTAGTTTTTCGTCTGATCCCTAAGTAAAAATCATAGTAAATCCAAAGCCTAGATCTGAACGAGTTCATCTCCCAAAGTTCTTCATTGTAAGAACTCGTTCAAAGTTGGAAACCCAAACCTAAACCCTTCTTTAATCAGAAAAGGTTAGGTTAAGGTTATGCTATCTCGAAATGCGAAATTCAAGTGTAAGGTTTTTCAGTACCCGGAAACTGAAAGGATATAGGCTTCTACAGTGCCCGTAAACTATTAGAACACAGCTCAAGTTAGAACCGCGAAGTTGCTTGGTACTCGTAAATCAAGTGGAAATCCTTAATGAATTTACCAGTTAAATCTGGTCGTGGACGTAGGAGTTGTTTCTCCGAACCACGTTAAATTACGAGTTCTTTATTGCTTTTGATGGTCCCTGAGCTAGGTATTTGGTGTAGAGGGGGGGTGAATACACCAAATAGATTTTTCGAAACTTTTTCAAGTTAAATCGCAGAGTTGGTGAGCTCAGTTATCGATCCAGCTGGGGAGGGTCAGCTGGGTAAATAACTCAGCTGGCGGTGCGGAAAGTGGTGGTTTGAAAACTTAGCTCGGTTAGTTAGAAAAACTCAGTTTGAAAAGATTAACTTTATGTTTTCAGCTTAGTCAAGTTGTGCAACTTTCAGAGAGACACAGCTGTCTTTGGAGAGCAGCTGCATGTGCAGTTTTGAACAAATATGCAATGATATGAAAGAGTTAGTACAAAACTGAATATAAAGATAAAGTAAAGAGCACGCGAGTTTTTACGTGGTTCAGAGTAACACCTCCTACGTCCACGACCAGGTTCACTGGTAATCCACTACCAATTGGTTTCCAAGTACCAAGCAACTTCACAACTCTAACCCGAGCTGTGTTCCAACAGTTTGCGGGCACTGTCAAGCCTAACCTTTCAGTTTTACGGGTACTGAAAAAACCTTACACACTTGAATTTCCCGCTTCAAGCAAGCGTAACCTTGACCTAACCTTTCTGGGTCAGAGGGGTTTGGTTTGGGGGTTCCAACTGTGAACGAGTTCTTACAATTAAGAACTTTAGAGTATGATGAACTCGTTCGAAATCTAGGCTTAAGATGTACAAAGAGTTTGGCCTAGGGAACAGACGAAAAACTAAGCAGTTTCTGAAGTAGAAACACTTTAGGATAAAGTGTTCTTTGATCTATGTAGAACTGCTTGAGAGCTTTTGAAAGATTGATGATTTCAGATAATGAAAGCTTGTAAAGGGTTTTTCGTATCTGATCCTGAGGTTGAAGACGGGTTTATATAGGTTGAGATTCAAGACTAGCCGTTGGAGGAGCCGTTTGAATCTTACCTACTCTTCTTAAATTCAAGATCTGCCGTTGGGCGAATCTGCACCTGTCTTCATTTGTGTCACATCCTAGGTCCTGAAGTCTAGGATGCTGATTTGGCAATCCCTTATTGGTCGAGGCATGTTGACTTCCTCTGACGCCGGGATCTTCTACCTTTAGAGCTGGCTTTTGAATTCAGAGCTGGACTGTCTTGAAGTGAAGTCTTCTGAGATAGTTCCCTTTGTTCTGTACAGCTGGACCGGCTGTATTTTGAACTCAGCTCGAATTCTCTTCAGCTTGATCAGGCTCTCTTTGGAGGACTCGGTGAAGGTTGACGCCCTTTCTTGTCTTTTGCTAGCGACTCCATTTGTAAATACGCTGGTCGATCGTTGTCTTCCGCTAGCTGACTCCTGCTGTAGACACAGCTGGGTCGACTGCTGTCTTCCGCTTCCTTAACCTGTAAACCTAGAAAATCTAAAGCTCAAACAGGCGAGCTGGAAAACACTATTTAGGTTGACGCGATTATCTATTCGGTTGGAGAATCAGTTGGGTTTTGGTATCAAATCAAAACCTTATAATGTTCCCAATAATTTCCCCCTTTTTGATGATGCCAAAACCTAACTGAGACAACTTATGACGCAGAAAAACTTGTGTTTTATTAATGTAAGAATATACATTATAACATAGGAAAAAGAAAGAAGAAAAAAAAAACTTCAAATCTTCAGTGTTCAATCCCAGTTGGCTGGGTCTTCTCTTCTGCATTCGTTGCTTCTTTCTTTTGACTCGTCTCTTCAGCTGATTCTGATTCAGCTGGTTCATCTAGCTCAACAGTTTGCCTCTTCTTTGACTTGTCTCTCTTCTCCCTTACTTCCCCCTTTTTGGCATGATCAAACAGGGTGGGAGAGATACACCATCAGCTGTTGCGATGTTTTAATTTGGCGAAACTGTGGTTTTCAGCTCTGAGCAGCGAGGTTTAGAGTCTAAGTGGCTCAGCTGTTGTATTAGCTGGCTCTTCTTCAGTAGCATTAGCCTCAGCTGTGATTGCAGACACAGCGTCACGGCTCGATTCCATTTGGGGCAGTCCAGCTGAGTGCTTGGAGAGATGAGTTGGCACGGGAGATAGCATCTTCTGAGTCGGGCACAACTTCATTCCTTGCAAATTTTGCTTCTTCAGACTTCTTAGATTGAATGAAAAAGTCTGATTCAGCACTTGAGGGACTTATGTTCAGCTCATATCATCATCATCCAGCTGTAGGTGATCATTGGCTGGGTGATGTTTCTCATTTAAGCTTGGTGCAGGGACTTGAGTATCTTTCATCGGAAGATCTTGAAGCTGGTGTCCCTGTGGAGCTGAAGGAAACTGCGGAGAAGGCGGTTGAAGTATTCCATCTGTCTTGGGGTTTAAGCTTGGTTGATCAGCTGGAATACTCCGTTGCGGTGTTGGTGACGATGATGTTCACGCAGGAGCATGAACTCCTCCTCCACCGTAAGAAACAACCTCTTGTGGGCCTTCTGCTCCTAGGAGAGTAATTACGAATTCTCTCATAATGTCAGCTGGCTTCTCGGCTGACTGACTGAGCACCTTTGACTTGAGTCTTCTGTTTGAGAATGGTGCTTCAGCATGTTTTGTCTCCTCAAGTTGTCTCCGATTCCCAGCTGGGACGGAGATAGATGCATGCTGCTTTGTCTCCTGCATCTTTTTCTGTGCCTCCTGTGGTGGAGCAAGAGCTTTGTCATGACTGCTCTTGAATACTCCGACTTTATCAACATTTGGTCCAGGTCTGTTGACGTTGATTTTTGCATCCCAGGGAGTTGTATGTCCCGTTCTCTCTTTTATGTTGAGAGAATCAGTGGGGCTGAGGAGGTCTTTTTCCTTTGACATTCCCAGGAAGTTTTCTGCACCTTCCTGGTGAATGACGTTCTTGAGCTTTGCAGTCTCTCACTGCGCTGGCCTGGATCTGTCGAAGGGCTTCACCTTCTTCTGGACTTCCGTCTTCTTTGAGAGTTAAGCAACTCTTATCTTGAAGCTTTGACAGATTCTTCAAGTTTGATCGGCTTCGGGAGATATCTTTCTGGATTCCATGTTCTTCTTCTGCATCTTTTGTTAGTAGAAACAAATAATACCAATTGATGGAAATAAGAAAGAATGCCGAAAAACTTTTTAGGGAAGATGCAATGCTTTACGTATATCTTCTAGCATATTTAAAGAGTTTTCTTGATGAATGGACGATCAAGATTTGTCTATTGATAAGAAGATCTACGATTAGGAGTGATTCTCGCGTCATATCATATTTCTTGATTAGAAGGTGTGAGTTAATGCGCGAGAGAGAATGGTTCAGGCGTTTTGACTTTTGCCTCGAAACTCCCATGATTCAATTCTTTGCAGACTCTTAATTAAGATTGATTAGATATGACAAGATATGAGTTGACAGAAAAACAGATTGAGTAGGTGTAATTAATGTTGTTGCAAACCTCTCAGCTGATCATTGTAGTCAGCTGATACCTCGGTTGAGTGGGTGTGCTGGGTCATCGTGGTTCCAGCTGGTTCCCCCTCAGCTGAATAATTCTTCACTTTCAGCATCTGGTTTAGCTGAATTCTTTCTCAGCTGATATCAGTGACGTTGATTCTGAATTGCAGTTGTCTGCTTGCATTCAGCTGGGTCTGCTTCCATTCAGCTGGGTGAAGCATCGTCTAGGTTGAGTAGTCCAAGTAATCCGCACAGCATTTTGAGTCTTGCTTCTATCAGTGGCTTTGTGAGAATATCAGCCCGCTGTATGTCTGTGTGAATTTTCTCAACAATCACCTCCTTGTTTTCTACGTGATCTCTGATGAAATGATGTCGTACGTCTACATGCTTGTATCTTGTGTGAAGTACTGGATTCTCTGAAATGGCAATCGCACTTGAGCTATCACAGAAAATTGGAACCTGTCCAGTTTTCACTTCATAGTCATCCAGCTGATGTTTCAGCCAGAGAATTTGTAAGCAGCAGCTTCCGGCGGCCATATATTCTGCTTCTGTCGTGGAAGTTGCGACGCACGTTTGTTTCTTTGAGAACCATGAAATCAACTTACTTCCTAAGAACTGACAAGTTCCTGAAGTTGATTTTCTATCCAACCGATCTCCAGCGAAGTCTGAGTCTGAGTATCTAGTTAGCTGTAGATTGTCTTCAGCTGGGTACCACAGCCCAACATTCTGAGTTCCTTTGAGATATTTAAGAATGTTCTTGGCTGCTTGCATGTGTGTTTCCTTTGGATCAACTTGAAATCTGGCACACACTCCGACTGCGAAAGAGATGTCTGGACGACTTGCTGTTAGATACAGCAGGGATCCTATTATCCCTCTGTATTTGCTGGAATCAACTGACTTCCCTTCAGTTCCTGGTTCAATCTTCCAGTTGGTGTTCATTGGAATCTTTACAATTCTGCTGGATTGAACTCCATACTTGGCGATCAAGTCTTTCACGTATTTGGATTGATTTATGAAAATCCCTTCTGATGATTGCTTGACTTGAAGTCCTAGGAAGAAACTCATTTCTCCCATCATGGACATTTGGAACTTCTCTGACATCATCTCTCCAAATCTTTGGCATAAGAAGCTTGATCTTGATCCAAAGATGATGTCGTCTACGTAGATTTGAACAACCAGGATATCTTCTCCTGACTTGATGGTAAAGAGAGTTCTGTCTACTGAGCCCTTCTTGAATCCTTTGGATACGAGAAAATTTGACAGAGTGTCATACCAAGCTCGAGGTGCTTGCTTCAATCCATAAAGAGCCTTATTTAGCTTGTAGACTTTATTTCCTTCTACTTCGAATCCTGGAGGTTGTTCAACGTAGACATCTTCTTTGATTTCTTCATTTAAGAATGCACACTTCACATCCATTTGATAGACCTTGAATTTGTGATGTGCTGCATAGGCGAGAAAGAGTCTGATTGCTTCCAATCGTGCTACTGGAGCAAATGATTCTTCGAAGTCAATTCCTTCCTGCTGAGTGTAGCCCTTGGCAATCAGTCGAGCTTTGTTTCTGATGACGACTCCCAGGGTATCTAATTTGTTCTTGAATATTCATTTGAGTCCTATGACTTTGACTTCTTGAGGTCTGTCGACCAATTCACAGACACAATTTCTGAGGAATTCGTTCAGCTCTTCTTGCATGGCGTTTGTCCAAGGCACGCTCTTCAAAGCTTCGAGAATTGATTGAGGCTCTGGCACTTGAGCTACGTAACACGCCATTAGAGCTGTGTCTTCATCATAGTCCGTCAGTCCTAGCTCTACTGAGAGTTGAGCTGTGTCAGCTGCTTCTTGATGATCCGAAGAAGCTTGAGCAGCTGAGCTTCTGGTTTTGACTTGGTCATTTGGTTCTCCAATGATTGCTGATGATGGATGATCTTCAATCCATCTTCTCCTCTTACGAATTTCTTCTTCCAATTGATTGATGCTTGACGTGGCTAAATTTCGTCTGACTTGTAGTTGCTCAGGAGTTAAATCTTGAGAGATTCGTTCTCTTTGATTTAGATTTTGAGGAGACTTCTGTAGAGGCTCAGCTGGAGATGGAGCTGGGGACTCAGCTGTGTTTGGATTTCCAGCTGATGATGTTCCCCCTTGATTTGGCGTTGAAGATTCTTCTCGATTTCCAGCTGGTGGAGCTTCTTGGTTGATTTGAAGTTCCTCCTCTGGCTCATCGTCCCAAATTAATGGTTCGGCCAGATTCCTGATTCTATTTTCTTGAGCTCTTGTCTGAATCAGTCATGAAGATTCTCCTTCGTTTCTTCGTTTGATAGACTCTCTATATTCGAAGGAGGATTCGTCAAAGGTAACATGTGGAGTTACTTCGACTATTTGAGTTCTTCTGTTGAAGACTCTGTATGCTTTACTCACAGCGGAGTAACCAAGGAATACTCCTCGGTCTGTCTTTTCGTCGAACGTCTTGAGCTGTGTCTTCCCATTATTGAGGATGTGACATTTGGATCCGAATACCTTGAAATACCCTATGTATGGTATTCTGTTGTTCCATAGCTCATACGGTGTCTTTCCTTGCCTTGATGTGAGTAGGGAGCGATTCTGAGTGAAGCAAGTTGTGTTGATTGCTTCAGCCCAGAACTTCTTTGGAATGGCAGAGCTAGCTAGCATTGAGGTAGCTGCTTCCTTGAGAGTCTTGTTTCTTCTTTCTGCTACACCATTCTGCTGAGGTGTGCGTGCTGCAGATGTTTGGTGTTGAACTCCGTTCTTCTCGCAATAA
The DNA here is from genome assembly GCA_031470985.1 of Agastache rugosa. Taxonomy (NCBI): domain Eukaryota; kingdom Viridiplantae; phylum Streptophyta; class Magnoliopsida; order Lamiales; family Lamiaceae; genus Agastache; species Agastache rugosa. The sequence goes on from CM062607.1 coordinate 23,504,731, forward strand.
TCAAAAATAGTTTCATTCAGAAACTCCGTTCCACGATCTGATCTTATTGACATTATCTTGCACTCCTTCTGTGTTGATAATCTTTCCAGCACGATAGGCAGCTTAGTCCTGGTTTCGCTCTTCTGGTACAAGAATGATACCCATGTGAATCTTGAGAAATCATCCACAACGACCAGAGTATATTTTCTGCCATTGAAACTTGCTGGAGTAACTGGACCAAAAAGATCCATGTGAAGAAGTTGAAGTACTCGATCAGTTGACTGAACTGGCTTGAGAGAGAATGAAATTCTTGTCTGCTTTCCTTGTTGACATGCGCTGCACATATGACTTTTGTCATATATTTGATCTGGAATTCCATTAGCGAGCTGGTTCCTAGCCAGTTTGTTGATTGTCTTGAAGTTGAGGATTCAGCCGTCTGTGCCACAGCCAGCTGACTTCAGTGCTGCTTTTCGATACAAGACAAGTCTCCGGAGGGCTGCTGTTCCAGTCAGCAAAATACATATTTCCTTCTCTTTTCTCTCTTAGGAGTATCTGCTTGGTTTTCCTGTTCTTCACTGTGCATCCCTGTGCATTAAACTTGACAGAAAAATCGTTGCCGCAGAATTGGCTAATGGAAAACAAATTGTGTTGCAATCCTTGTACATAAGAAACATTTGAGATTATAATATTTCTAGTTTTAAATGTACCATAACCTTTGGTTAGGCATTTGGAGTTGTCACCAAATGTTACTTGTGGACCTGTACGCTCGATATACTCCTGGAGTAGATGCTTTAGGTGCGTCATGTGCTTGGAACATCCACTGTCCAAGTACCATAGCGTTCTCATCGACTCCTCAGAGATGCGTCGATTCCTTGCAACCTAAACAAAAAATTAAAATTCAGGTACCCAGTTTTAATTGGGTCCTTGTGGGTTAGACAGAGATCCTTTGATGACCCAGATCTGCTTGATGACTCGAATTGGGTCATTTGATCTGATGATTCTCCCAGCTGAGTCGATATACACATTCTTTGTGTTCTTCGGTTGTTGCTGGCGGGGTCTTGATCTCCGTGTCTTCCCGTTTTGATGTCTTGATTTCTTTTGGTTTCCAGCTGTGTGCATAGCTGAGACGTTCCTTTGTCTCTGCTGTCTCATGTGATGCTGTGGCTGGAAATGATTATCCAGCTGGTACTCATGTGAGTGGTATCCAGCTGGGTATCTCTGATATCCCGGTTGATATCGTTCAACGTGCTGTTTCTGTTGCTGGTATCTGTAAAATCCAGCCTGTTGTCTTCGTTGAGGTTGAGCACGTTGCTGTCTGAGTTGGGCTTGAGGTTGTCGCACAGCTGACCTTCTTGATGCCTGTTGTGTCTTCGACGGAGCTTGAGGATGTTTCACGGGTCTTCTCGCCTTTCTTTGTGTCCTCAACTGTTGATGCTGAGCTGCTGGGATTGGAGGTTCGTTTGCACGTACAAACATTACCTTTGTTCCACTTGTGGAGGCAATGTTTGAGGCATCATTTGATTCGTTGTATCCCAGTCCCGCTTTGAGTGCCGCTGGACGCTGAGCACTAATGATCTCGTCCATTGTTGACGTGGCTTTGATGAGAGCTACTATCTTCTTAGATAGTACCTCTTCGGTGCTTTTCAGCTCAATGATCTCAGCTGACTTCTTTTCCGATTCAGCTGTGACCTTTTCCACATCTTCTATCAGCTGTTTCTTCTCATAGTAGAATTCCTTCATCAGCTGATCTTGTTTCACTATTTTGTCTTTTAGTGAAACGACTTCCTGTTGGAGCTGAGTTGTATCAGCTGCGTCTGATACTTTTGTCTTTTCCAGTTCCGCCTTCAGCTCGGCATTCTCACACATAATGACGTCAAGGATCTCTTGAAGCTCCTTGGAATCGTTCATTACTTTCTCTACTAGACTCCAATCAGGTAGTCCAGATTCTGAGACCTGTGTAGAGTGTTCGTGTGATGGTGAGATGTTAGATAGATTTTGAGTTCGAGACATTACCTCATCTTCATCGATGCCGTCTGTTTGTCCCATGAAGCATGTATCCCAATCAGGTTCATCATGGGCCATCAGGGCTTCTTCTTCCGAGTCTGAAAATAGCATGTCATCCATTTTGTTGCACTCTGATTCTTCATCGGCGATATAAGCTCTCCTTCTGTCAGCTGCTTTAGCTTTCAGTTGGTCTTTGTCTTTCTTAGACAGCTTTGGACAATCTAGCCGGTAGTGTCCTGGTTTCTTGCAGTTGAAGCAACCTTCTTCTGTTCGTTTGTCAGCTGACTTCTCATCAGCTGCTGCGTACTTGTCTCTGTAAGTTCTTGCGAACTTCTTGTATTTGCCTTTGCTGGTGTTGAGTCTGTTATAGTTTTTGACCAGCATGGTTATTTCTTCAAGTAGCTCTTCCTTGCTCATGTCCTTCTTATCCTTCTTCGATGACTCAGCTGACTGCATGTATGCGGATTTGTCAGAGTTGGCTCTGAACGCAATCTCCTTTGTTGCAGGTGTCAGCTCTCCATCATTCTGATTGCTTGAAGATTCTTTCATTGTAATCTTCAAGTTGTACTCGTTGGCTTTGAGGAGGGAGTATAATCTTTCAGTTGAAAGATCACCTAAGTCACTTCGACTTTGGTGTACCATTCAACTGTGAGCGCTGAAAGAACTTTTAGATTCTTTTCTCGCTGGGTGTATTTCCCAGTTCTGATGGTTTCTATTTCCACCACAATGTTGGAGAATCTGAGTTCCATCCCTTCGATGGACTCGTTGACCAGCTGCTTGAAGTTTTCAAACTTCTGGCATGCAATCGTGAATTTATTCTTCTTTATCTCCTCCGACCCTTCGCATAGTTTTGCTAGGGTTTCCCATATCTCCTTTGCGGTTTCACAGTTGATGATTTTGCTGAGGTAGGCATTGGAGACCGTTGAAAATATGGTGTTCCTTGCGAAGCTGTCTAGTCCAGCCTGCTTCCTTTCTTCTGAGGTGTGCTCATTCTTAGGGCTGGCAAATTTCCGGGTCGGGCCGGAAAATATGGAGCCCAGCCCGGCTCGAAAAATCAATTTATAGCATATTTTTACCGGGCCGGTCCGAAAATTCGTTGGGCCTGAATTTGCTGAGCCCAGCCCGGCCCGAAAACAGGCCGGCCCGGGCCTGTTTTGACAGCACTACTCATTCTTGGGCTTGGGAATGAGCTGATATCTTGGTTGTTCTCCATCTTGAGTTGGTACAAGCTCGTTCCCTGATTTGTAGATAATGATGGGTCCGTCTGTGATGACGTCCCACATCATATCGTGATGCGCACAGAGAAAGCTCTTCAGTCTGAACTTCCATATTGCATAATCGTCTACCGAAAAGGTGGGAAGATTCCTGTTAAGATAAGAATCCATAGAAATATGCAGTATGTAATAATATGAGTTTTTCACAGAGAGGATCTGTTCAGATGACCACTGACAGATAGTCAAGAGAGATCTCTTGATACAGAAACGGTGGTCTGTTGAACCACTTCTCTGATACCAATTGATGGTCTCTGAGCTAGGTATTTGGTGTAGAGGGGGGGGATGAATACACCAAATAGATTTTTCGAAACTTTTTCAAGTTAAATCGCAGAGTTGGTGAGCTCAGTTATCGATCCAAATTTGGGAGGGTCGGTGGGTAAATAACTCAGCTGGCGGTGCGGAAAGTGGTGGTTTGAAAACTTAGCTCGGTTACTTAGAAAAACTCAGTTTGAAAAGATTAACTTTATGTTTTCAGCTTAGTCAAGTTGTGCAACTTTCAGAGAGACACAAATTTGTCTTTGGAGAGCAGCTGCGTGTGCAGTTTTGAACAAATATGCAATGATATGAAAGAGTTAGTACAAAACTGAATATAAAGAGAAAGTAAAGAGCACGCGAGTTTTTACGTGGTTCGGAGTAACACCTCCTACGTCCACGACCAGGTTCACTGGTAATCCACTACCACTTGGTTTCCAAGTACCAAGCAACTTCACAACTCTAACCCGAGCTGTGTTCCAACGGTTGCGGGCACCGTCAAGCCTAACCTTTCGCCTTTACGGTACCGAAAAACCTTACACACTTGAATTTCCCGCTTCAAGCAAGCGTAACCTTGACCTAACCTTTCTGGGTAAGAGGGGTTTGGTTTGGGGGTTCCAACTGTGAACGAGTTCTTACAATTAAGAACTTTAGAGTATGATGAACTCGTTCGAAATCTAGGCTTAAGATGTACAAAGAGTTTGGCCTAGGGAACAGACGAAAAACTAAGCAGTTTCTGAAGTAGAAACACTTTAAGATAAAATGTTCTTTGATCTATGTAGAGCTGCTTGAGAGCTTTTGAAAGATTGATGATTTCAGATAATGAAAGCTTGTAGAGGGTTTTTCGTATCTGATCCTGAGGTTGAAGACGGGTTTATATAGGTAGAGATTCAAGACTAGCCGTTGGAGGAGCCGTTTGAATCTTACCTACTCTTCTTAAATTCAAGATCTGCCGTTGGGCGAATCTGCACCTGTCTTCATTTGTGTCACATCCTAGGTCCTGAAGTCTAGGATGCTGATTTGGAAATCCCTTATTGGTCGAGGCATGTTGACTTCCTCTGACGCCGGGATCTTCTGCCTTTAGAGCTGGCTTTTGAATTCAGAGCTGGACTGTCTTGAAGTGAAGTCTTTAGAGATAGTTCCCTTTGTTCTGTACAGCTGGACCGGCTGTGTTTTGAACTCAGCTCGAATTCTCTTCAGCTTGATCAGGCTCTGTTGGAGGACTCAGCTGAAGGTTGACGCCGTCGTCTTTTGCTAGCCGACTCACCGTAAACACAAACTGGTCTCATCGTTGTCTTCCGCTAGGCCGACTCTGCTTTGTAGACACACTCGGGTCGATCACTATCTTCCGCTTCCTTAACCTGTAAACCTAGAAAATCTAAAGCTCAAACAGGCGAGCTGGAAAACACTATTTAGGTTGACGCGATCATCTATTCGGTTGAAGAATCAGTTGGGTTTTGGTATCAAATCAAAACCTTATAATTTTCCCAACAGCTTTCTTTATGCTCTGTATTTTATCTTTTTAAAGAACTATTTGCATTAACACAACACAAGTTTTCAAGCTCAAAATTCTCTGGCTGTGTGACCCAGCCAGCTACATTATTTCTCAAAGCTGCTTAACTGAAAACTGAAACTAAGTTTTTCTAAAGTCTTGTAAAGAGAACGAGCTAAGTTTTTCAAACCACCACTTTTCGCACCGTCAGCTGAGTTATCAGTCCAGCTGACCATCTTTATTAGAAGTCAGCAGGATTCATAACTGAGCTCTCACTCAACTCAGTTTTAACCTACAAAAGTTTTCAAAAATTCCTCTTCGGTGTATTCACCCCCCTCTCTACACCGAAGACCTCGTTCCTGGACCATCTATTGGTATCAGAGCAGTGGTTCAAAAGACCGTTGTTTTTGAATCAAGAGATTTGTCTTGAAACTCTCTGTCAATGGTCAACTGAACAGATCCATTTTCAGAAAAACTCATCCTAGTGCATTTTGTACATTTCTCCATGGATTCTTATCTTAATAGGAATCTTCCCACCTTCTCGGTCGATGATTATGCAATCTGGAAATTCAGATTGAAAAGCTTCCTTTGTGCGCATCATGACATGATGTGGGACGTCATCACAGACGAACCCATCTTCATTTATAAGCAAGGAAATGAACTTGTACCAGCTCAAGATGGAGGACAGCCAGCGTACCAGCCAATTCTCAAGCCAAAAAAAGAATATTCGTCAGAAGAGCGAAAACAAGCTGGATTAGACAGCTTTGCAAGGAACACCATCTCATCAATAGTCTCCAACGCCTACCTCAACAAGATTATCAAGTGCGAGACCGCCAAAGACATGTGGGAAACCCTAGCCAAGCTATGTGAAGGGTCAGAAGAGATCAAAGAAAACAAATTCACAATAGCTTGCCAGAAATTCGACAATTTCAAGCAGTTAGCCAACGAGTCCATCGAAGCGATGGAGCTCAGGTTTTCAAACATAGTCGTCGAAATAGAAACAATCAGAACTGGAAAGTATACCCAGCGGGAAAAGAATTTGAAGGTTCTTTCAGCTGAATGTAATACTTACAAAGTAGTTCACCAAAGTCGAAGTGACTTGGGTGATCTATCTACAGAGAGGTTGTTTTCACTTTTAAAAGCCAACGAATATAACTTGAAGATTACCCAAGAAGAGTCTTCAAGCAGACAGAATGAAGGAGAACTGACCCCAGCTCCAAAAGAAATAGCTTTCAGAGCCAACTCTGAAAAGTCAGCTCATGTCAAGACAACTGAGTCCTCCAAGAAGAAGAAGGATAAAAAGGATATGAGCAAAGATGAGCTACTCGAAGAAATTACCATATTGGTGAAAAATTACAACAGACTCAACACCAGCAAAGGCAAGTACAAGAAATTCGCCAAGACGTACAGAGATAAGTACGCTGCAGCTAATGAAAAGTCAGCTGACACCTCAAAATGGACAGAGAAAGTCAGCTTCAATTGTAAGGAGCCTGGACACTACAAGCAGGACTGTCCAAGAAAGAAAAAGATCTTCTGAAAGCTAAGACAGCTGACAGAAGAAGAGCATATATAGCAGATGAAGAGTCCGAGTGTAACAAAATAGATGATGACATGCTTTTCTCAGACTCAGAGAAAGATGCACTCATGACCCATGATGATCAAGACTGGAATGCTTGCTTTATGGGACAGACAGACGGACTCGACGACGATGACGTAACTTCTAAAACTCAAGTCGTATCTAACCCATCACCATCACATGAACACTCTACTCAGGTCTCTGAATCAGAAGGTCAACCTGATTGGAATCTGGTAGAGAAGGTCATGAATGACTTCAAGGATCTACAAGAGATTCTTGATGTCATAATGTGTGAAAATGCTGAGCTGAAGGAAGAATTGAAAAGGAAAGAAGCATCAGAAGCAGCTGATACTACACAGTTCGAAGAGGAAGTAGTGCCACTGATAGTCAAACAGGATCAGCTGATGAAGGAATTCTACTATGAGAAAAAACAGCTGGTGGACGAATTGGAAAAATCCACAGCTGAGTCAGAAAGAAGTCAGCTGAGATCATGGAACTGAAAAAGTAAGAAGACACACTAACCACAAAGCTGGTAGCACTTATCAAAGCTACATCAACGATGGACGAAATCATTAGTGTGCAACGACCTGCAGCATTAAAGACATGATTGGGTTATGATGGATCTAAGGACTTAACAAATGTTGTAACTACAAGTGGAACCAAAGTAACATTTGTAAAAGTAAAAGAGAACCCAATTCCAGCTGCACAACAGACTGAGAAACAGAAAACACAGTAAGCTCCTAGACGACAAGCTGTAAGGCAACCTCAAGCACAAATCAGACAACAACATCGTGCTCAACCACAACGAAGAAATAAAGCTGGACAATTCAGATACCAGCAATATCAGCAGCAAGTGGCAAGATATCAACCAAGATATCAGAGAAGATACCTAGCAGGATATCAGTCATATGATCTCCAGCTGGATTATCAGTTCCAGCCAAGATACCAAGCTAGACAACAAAGAAAGAGACAAAGGAATGTCTCAGCTGTACACCCAGCTGGAAACCAAAGGAGAACTGAGCAATAAAGAAATCAAGTTGGGAGATAATAGAGGTCAAGATCCAGCCAGCAGAGTCAAACAAAGAACACAAAGAATGTGTTCGTAGACACAGCTGGGAGAATTATCAGATCAAACTACCCAATCAGAGTCATCAAACAGATCTAGGTCGTGAGGGGATCTCTAACTAATCCATAAGGACCCAATCAAAACTGGGGACCTAAATTTTGATTTCTGTGACAGGCTGCAAGGGAAAGACGCATCATAGAAGAGTCGATGAAAACGCTGTGGTACATGGACAGCGGATGCTCAAAGCACATGATGCAACTGAAGCATCTACTCCAAGAATACGTAGAGCGTTCAGGCCCTCAAGTAACGTTTGGTGACAACTGTAAAGGTCTAACCAAAGGTTACGGTACATTTGAAACAAATAATTTTAAAATGTCTAACGTTTCATATGTGCAAGGATTAAAACATAACTTGTTTTCCATTAGTCAATTCTGCGACAACGTTTTTTCTGTCAAGTTTGATGCACATGGATGTACAGTGAAGAACAGGGAAACCCAGCAAGTGAGGGAAAAGAGAAGCAAACATATATTTTGCTAACTGGAACAACAGCCCTCCAGACACATGTCTTGTATCGAAAAATAGCAATAAAGTCATCTGGCTTTGGCATAGACGGCTGAATCATCTAAACTTCAAGACAATCAATAAACTGGCTAGAAACCAGCTCGCTAATGGAATTCCAGATCAAGTTTATGATGAGAGTCATATTTGCAGCGCTTGTCAACAAGGAAAACAGACAAAGATTTCATTTTCTCTCAAGCCAACGCCCTCAATTGATCGAGTTCTTCAACTTCTACACATGGATCTTTTTGGTCCAGTGACACCAGCAAGTTTCAACGGCAGAAAATACACTCTGGTCGTAGTGGATGACTTCTCCAGATTCACATGGATGTCATTCCTGTACTAGAAAAGCGAAACAAGATCCAAGCTGCCGTCCATGCTGGAAAGATTGACAACTCAAAATGAATGCAAAATTATCTCAATCAAATCAGACCGAGGAACTGAGTTTCTGAATGAAACTATATATGAATATTGTGAGAAGAACGGAGTACATCATCAAACCTCAGCTGCACGCACACCTCAGCAGAATGGTGTAGCTGAAAGGAGGAACAAAATACTCAAAGAAGCAGCTACATCAATGTTAGCAAGCTCAGCCATTCCAAAGAAATTCTGGGCTGAAGCTATAAACACAACATGCTTCACTCAAAATAGATCGCTACTCACATCCTAGAATGAGCAGCACATTTTCGTGCAGAAACTGATTTGAAAAGAAAAAGAATTAAATTAGATTTAGCGTAAAAATAAAAGAAAATCACAATCCCCACATCAGCAGTAGTTTCCAGATAACTACGAAAATATCGATCCATTGGGTAGGGAAAATCAGAAATTTTTAATTAAATACATGAGGTTTGCCTGTGGTATTGGGTTTCAATCGTCAAGAAATTTCTTGATTCTGCAAACTGCGAGAAGATGGGTTTGAAAATTTTTCTCATATTTTTTGGAATCTGAATTGTGGGTAGATAAAACCAGATGAGAAAAGTATTTTCAAATTTATTGGAGAGGGTAATTGTATCTTCCACAAATGTAATCACTGACACTGTTGAATATAGGAATTGTATCTAAGCATTCTTGCGAGACACAGAAGCTGAAGAGAAACAGTAATATACACACGGGCTTGAAATATTAATAATCTAGGATACCAAACAATGGGTTAAAGCAAGATAGGTATTCAATATGGGCTTATCACACCTACCAAACACAGCCTTAAATTATCATCGATTAACCTTCTGATAAATTAATTGATCATATACTACAATAAATTCTCATTGATTAACAATATTATTAGTTGATCCATCAAATTCTCACCGATTAACTAACTACTATATTAGAAATGAATTTAGCTTATACTAGAGTAACTTTTCACTGATAAACTATATTGTTAGTGAAATTATCAAATTTTCACCGATTAACATTCTGATGAGTTAATTGATCATATACTACATCAAATCAAATTCTCATTGATTAATAATATTATTAGTGGATCCATCAAATTCTCACTGATTAACTACTACTCCCTCCGTCCCATGATAAGTGGCTACTTTCTTTTGAGCACGGGTATTTAGGAGAAGAGTGTTTAAAGGGTAAAAAGATAAAAAGTGGTGGAGCCTACATCTTTTGTGTGAGGGAGGGTGTTTCCATATTAGGAAAGTGGCCACTTATGATGGACAACCCAATAAGGAAATGTGGCCACTTATGACGGGACGGAGGGAGTATATTACAAGTGAATTGAGCTTATACTAGAGCAACTTCTGACCGATAAACTATATTGTTAGTGAAATGATCAAATTTTCACCGATTAACATTCTGATGAGTTAATTGATCGATCATATACTACAACAAATTTTCACCACTTCAATATATAATAAGTGAATTTAATCTATTATTTAAATTTAAAAGGAATTATTTTTTCTAAGTGAATTTTATATGTTAGTTTACTTTTATAATTTTTTAATAATATCGTCTCTCAATCCTATATTTAAGTAAAATTACATGTCAACATATTTCACGAGCTTCCACTTACCTCGGTGGCAAAGTACTCTATATTATGCTTTGATGTCTCGAGTTCGATCCTAGTTAGTAACAATATATTAAAATTTCATATAAATTTTGTTTTTTATTTCTTAATTTATTATAATATTTTTTCCAATTTTTTATCCACTGTCATATACTCCCTCCGTCCCAATAGCAAGGTCTCGCTTTCCTTTTTTGTCTGTCCCAATAGTAAGGTCCCATTAAAAAAATGGAAATAATTAACTCTTCAAAAGCTATGGGACCTACCACTTTTTATCATTTTACTCTTGTTTCTTAATAACTGTGCCAAAAGCAAGTGAGACCTTGCTATTGGGACGGAGGGAGTATATCTTTATAAATTCCATTTTTTATTTTTTAATCGAAAAATGCTTATTAATGAACTCGAAAAATGAAAAATGGAAAATGAATTACTGTTACTCGAAAAATGGTTATTTAAAGATATTATAGGAATAATAATTGATATGAAAATATATCTCTCAAAAATAATTAAAGATATTATGAGAATATTAATAGATATGAAAATATATCTCTAAAAAATAATTAAAGATATTATGAGAATAATAATAGATATGAAAATATATCTCTCAAAAATAATTAAAGATATGAAAAGATAAAAGTTATTTTATCCTAAGATTTGAAATCACAAAGATTTTTAAGTAATATATTATAGAATAATTTCCATATTAAATTCCTACAATCTCGAAATATTTCATTCGACCGGTTTCTTAAAACACCAAATTCTATGAACTAACTGGTTTAAAACTTGGAGGGATAATATTTTCGTCAGTGAAAAGGAGCAATAAAAAATGAAAGATTTAAGAAATAGTAAATAAAAAATGAAGGAAAGGCACCAAAGTTATTACTTTGCCTTTTCAGATGAAATTGCCTTTACTTTTAACCAAACTCATCCATTTTTCCTCTTTACTTATTTTTCTCTCTCCTTCCTCGCTTCTCTTTCTTCTTCCTGGTAAGTTTCTCTATCTCTTTCTACATCTTTTCACTTTATCTCCCCTTCTCTATTATCTCTCTGCCCGCCCCACCGTCGTCGCCTCCATTCCGTCATCGCCGTCGACACCATCACCATATCTTCTTCTCCGCCATGCTACTTCATGTACACGATGGTTGAAAGTGTACATGATGGTGTACACGATGGTTGGATGATCGTCTGTGGCTATATAACTCCTGCTATTACACGTTTGGCCATATAACTTCTACTTTTATGAAAATGACTACATAAACTTTTCTCTCATAATTAATTTCAAATTTTCATAATATAAGTTTCTATGGTTTGTGAATGGTTTTTTGGAATGTAAATGACAAATAATAGTGCAACATTTTATAGGCGAAAATGTTAGGGTTTTGTAGAGAGAATTATAAAATAATTTTAGATTTGATTTGATAAAATTTTGTACAAGATTTATACGAGGTACTAGAATATTTATTTAATTTTTATGAGATATGTTGTTGTGAATTGCATCCATATATTGGATAACTACAAAATTTAAAATTTCATACTAATTTGAACTAATTGTTCAATATTTACCAAGTTTTTTTTATTCGAATACAATATATATGGAATGGCTTTGAAAGGATCCTTGATTATAGGAATACTTTGTCATCAAATTATTTCCATCCAAAATAGAATAATTAGGGTAAATTAGTCACCATAACAAAATTATTTAAATGAAAAAATTCGGAAAATATGTGAACTGGATTTCGTGAACCGATTTTCAATAATTCAGAGATATTATGACTAGGACATTATGACAAAAAATTATTTTTCTAAACAATAAACATTTTAAATACTGCAATGTATATAACTTAATTAATCAACAACACATTTTATACCGCCTCTCCATGTTTCATCTTCTATTGCCTTAATAAAGGGATAACACATACGCCACGTGTCATACACTTATTAAGGCAATAGAAGGTGAAATATAAAGAGACAATATATGATCCGATCATGACTTTCAATTATTCATACTTACTAATATTAATCTCACAATACTGTACATCGGACCTAGTTTATATTTTAGAAATCTAAACTAAGGTATAGTAATTAAGTATAAAATATTGTGAAACTAAAAAAAAAAGTATAAAATACGGATTTTTGAATTTCTCAATGGTATGAATTATGATGATGAAATATTAAATTAAAGGAAAAGGAGACCACATGATTTGTCGCTTAATAATTAATATTAAGAGCCTTTGAAAAAGTTGACTCCAATTCTACCACATATAGAAAGTCCACTTTCAAACTTCATTCAATATATCACGTTCCATTTTGAGCTGTTGAGACTTTATTTGTCGATATAATTATTTTTTTAAATTATCTTGATATTAATACGTATATCTCACTCTGATAAAAATATGAAAATTTCATACCACTAGTCTGAAAATTATTCAGTCTAATTGATCTAAGCAGAATAATTTGATAGCCCGATAAAATTAATCTCTGATCGAGTGGATTACCCGATTAATATTCCTATCATTATCTCATAGTTTTGACTTGCTCAATTTCTTGGGAATACAAATGTACAACTATCTAATTTAGTGTCAGTTTGGCCAATCTGTTGGTAAGATAATTCTACCATAAATCATTGAAAAAATAATTCTATATATTAGCTAAATAAAATGTTGGTGGGACCGTGGGCTAAAAGTTTCAATCCTTCACTTTTCCACTACCTTCAAAAAGGGAGATGATTGTTTGTGGCCATTGAACAATATTACTATTTAATTGTTTCCTTGGTTCAATCGAATTTCTATGATTTGTTATTACATTATTTATTTTCTTGAAAAGTGATACAGCATTTCAAAACTATTAAAGTGCACAAATTTATATGAGATCATCTTACATATATCAAGCAATATGAATTTAGATGTTCACAAAACCAAACAATTTATGATTTTCCTTTTAAGAAGACAAATATTAAGGTCTTGACTTTTGATCTAAAGCTTGCTAAGTAGGGATGGCAATGGATCTTGGACCCGGTCCAGATCCGTGGATCCAGATCCGTTTTAATGGATTTGGATCTCAAAATTTTGGACCCGACGGATTCGGACCGGATTTGGATCTATATAAAAAAATTCGGGTCGGATCTGGATCTTGAATTTTCAGATCCGGATCCGACCCGCGGATCCATATTATATATATATATATATTTTATATCTATACTTTTAATAGTTTATTATTCAAATTTTCTATTTTATAATTACAAAAAATCAATACACTATTTTTAATAAGTAATAACAAGAAAATCTGTGGATTTTTTATATTTTTTTTAAACACTATTATATTGATTTTATCTCATTTTATATTTATTTTGTTAAAAAAAATACGGATCCGGGTCCAGATCCATAGACCCGCGGATCTGATGGATCTGGATCTCATATTTTCGGACCCAACGAATCTGGACCGGATCTGGATCTAAGGAAAAAATTTGGATCTGGATCTGGATCCAATAGGATCAGGTCCAGATCCGGCCCATTGCCATCCCTATTGCTAAGGACAATTTGGGCCTCAATTTACACATTCTTATTGAGCCTAAAGCCCAATAAATCTATATTATGTTAATTTGTTGGTTTTGAGCCCAACTATATTTAAAACTTTTTTAGATTATTTGGGTACGTTCGATAATGTTATAATGGTGTCGGCCCATTTCGGAATATATATTTAAATTTGGACAATGTCGAGTATCTACCCATAATCAAATTTAAACTCGTCCAAAAAATATAGGTAACTTTAAATACAGCCTCTATTTTTTTTTCCATAGCCCATTTATTTAAATAATAATTAAAATATTTTAAGATTTACTTATTTATCTTTGTAGCCCCAAATTAAAATTTTAATAAAATAATAAATTAAATTTATAGCCTTTAAAAATTTTGGAGAGATGAAATTTCAATGTGTGCCACGCCTCGGAACAAATTTTACAAAAAAAATATTCCATTCATTGATGAATTTAACATCATTGATATCTAACAAATAGATTGACTAATTGAACGGGAAGCAGTAGCTATAGATAATTATTATCAACCAGTAACTAGAAAATAGTGCAGATCCTAATGGGTACTTGAAGTGGTGGCATAGGCATACATTTTTGTTAGTGGGTCCAATTAACTAATACTTTTTCGGTCACTAAATAAGTGTCCCGAGTTACGAAAAATTTTGTTCATGAATAAGTATCATATTAATAATTTTGTGCAAAAATTATGCCAAACTATCAAATTTATATTTTTTTTTCAAAAAGAATTTACCATTTTACTCAAGATAAAATTTCTACTTTTTATATTTTTTTTATACAATATTTAGAGATAGAAAAGTCAACTTACCCACTATTTTTATGTACGCATTTTGGTGGGTCGAACACTTATTAGGGCATGGAGGGAATAACAATTTTAAAATTCATAGAGAAACAATTATCTGATTAACAAGGGAAAAAATTGAACAATGAACAAATTCTAATTTCATTAGCAACATGCCTTAATTTTCATATTACAAGACTTAATATTCATAACAAACACTTTATAATTTAACCCCTGAAATTATTTACAAATGTACTTGTGGCCCTCTGAATTTTCAGAAGAACCATTTCACACCTTGGATCATCAGAACTATTTCTTTTGTGAATTGTGATTGTCTTTCACCTTCATTTCAAGTAAACCTATTCATTCAAGTTTTTAGGAGCTTTCCTAAAGAAAAAAAAAAACTTTGTAGGAGCTACTGACAAAAAAATAAAATTGAAAAAATAAATAAAAAGTAGCTTTTTTCAAAATATGGAATAATATTTATTGCAGTATTTTGTATTTTTCAAAACGCGTACAATTAGACGACTTGTGAATCTGTGATGATGCAAAATGATTTTGCAACTGAAATTAAATGCCCAAAATAAATAGTTTGTACTAAAGTTGAAGGGACAAATAAACATTGAATTTCTGCCTAAAACTGACTAATCCAACCATTGCTTTTGGATATCATTATTATAATTCGTGTAGTTGATTAATTTCAATTTAATAACTTCTATGAAGATGACTAATTAACATGCGTACAAAAAATCTTTAAACTAAAAGAAATACCGCACTTGATAATTAATTAAAA
This sequence comes from Agastache rugosa, assembly GCA_031470985.1. Lineage (NCBI taxonomy): Eukaryota > Viridiplantae > Streptophyta > Magnoliopsida > Lamiales > Lamiaceae > Agastache > Agastache rugosa. Next base: position 23,520,064 of record CM062607.1, read on the forward strand.
AATACTATTTCTCCTTACATGCTTTTTTTAGTATACTAATTGTGTTATATTATCATTATATTATCGTATGAAAGTTATTTGAACAATAAAATAGGACGATGTCTGTTTCTGCTTAAGAAAGTTAGAAGACTTGAATTGTAAAATAGGTTTAGGTATTTCCTGCATATATTAAATAATATTGCTCAGCAAATTAACACACACATCAATAATAGTAACTACAGTATCGATGAAATTAAATAATGTTACTCCTACAATATAATATTAATTGTATTCGTTCGATGTGTTAAAATGTCCCACATTGGTTGGAGATCTTTGGAGATCTTGACATGAATCAATTTATAATGATGATGTATCCCTCCCCTTAATAAGGCTTTTTTAAGGGGAATTGAGCCCAATATCCAATTCTATTACGATGCAATAGAGTTATATTACCTTGCATTTTTTTTTTCGTTTTCCTTCCATTTCGAATTAACGACGTTCTGCCAACTGAATTGGGAGCGCTTTCTTACCAGAAAAGAAAAGAATGTAAAAAATATGTTCTCTGTTTTTTTTTTTTTTTTTAATCTCTTCCTTAACTTCAATTTTAAAAAAAAATCTTGTATCAGGAAATATAGTCGTTTCGTCTATAAAAGTGTCCACGACTACGAGCTCTGTAGACTAACAAGGTTTTATATAATAAGATATTGCAATTTTGATGCACACTACGTCTATGACCATGACCTAATTAATCATGAAATAAAGCAAGAAATTGGGAAATGATTCGGCATAATATTATTATTATTTATTTATTCATTGTATTGCTTTTTATATTCTTTTTGTCAGGACATACAAAATTGGAAAATGGAAAAAAAGAAAATTCGGGTAGAATAATAATATATCCGATTCTACTAAATATGTGGTAAAATTCAGTATAAGGAGGGGTCCACATGGAATATTATTACCCCTTTGGGGCAACCTATTATTTTCAAGTAATATTCTTCTCCTTCTGGAATATTCTTGTAGCAAAATTTAAACGGATTTATTACTAGTTTAAGTTAATTGTTCAATTAAGTAAGAACCACATGTTTTAACTTCTTTCTGAATTTTGGGTAATTTTTTTAAGGATAATATCTGACATTCTGAATATGTGGCATTATTTTGGGGGATAATACGAATCCATCCATATATATATGTAGGGGTTGGTTCACGTATAAATCACTTTTCCCGTAAAAAATAAGAATAATGCATTTTATGTACTAAAATAATACATTTTATGTATTATTACAATGCATCGTCATAATAATACATTTTTGGGTTACTATAATGCATTGTTATGATAATGCATCATGTGTTCAATTATAATGCACCGATCAATGACAACCGTAGATCTACAAAAATCAATGGTTCAGATCGCTTCATTTCTTACGGGAAAGGTGTTTTGTATATGATCTCTCCCCTATATATATATATATTTATAAATATATATATATATATATTATTAAAAGGATTGCGGATTGGAGGCCTCTCATTGATTTAGGGTCCTACGTGGCGCTTTCTCCATTCGGTATTTTTATTTATCTTAAATCCTCATTTTAAGCTTTTTTTATTCATTTTATTATTATATTTAATATATTTAATAGATGGAAAAATATGTATAAGATGCAATTATGGTAATAAATATAGCATGAAAATAAATATGGCTTAAGAATATTTTTTTGGCAAAATCTCTAGATTGTATTATTATTGTATTTTAATAGTATGACAATAAACAAATAATTGATTGGGAAATTCTGTAGATTCGTTTATTATTGTATTTCCTCATTTTATGCTTTTTAATTCATAGATTAATAATTAATAACCAAAAAATCGATGGTATTAATTAATTTGTGTATACGGCAAGATAATAAATATAGCATGAAAATAAAGAGCATTTTTATTCATTTCTTCTATGTATATTTAATATAAATTTTCCCATCCCACATTGATTCTTAATTAAACTTCACTCTTGGAGAACCTATATAAATACTCACAATCCATGTGTATTTTCCCATTCCGCAATTATTTTGCACAACCAATATAATTTGGCAAATTAATTTGTTGGCCAAATAAATAGTTTTATTTTTATTGACAATTTTAATTTTATCAATTATTAAGTTGTCAATATTAATTTGTTTAATTTAACAAATTTTTGACTTGACGTAAATAAAAGAAAATTCTTAAAAATACTTATTCTCAATAATAATTCTCAGATTTGTATATAATTTTTGATTTGACGTAAATAAAATAAAATTCTTAAAAATACTTATTCTCAATTATAATTCTCGGATTATAACATAACCAAAGAAAGATTTTCGAGTTCACAAACATTTTTTATGATTTATAAGTTATTTATTCTAAAATAATAATAATCTCATTACATTTTAGGTTTTTATTAGTAATTTTATTGGCGAAACGACAGCATCGGACACGAACATTTTGACGTTCTGCTCACTAAAATAATTAGGGTTCTATTTGTAATGGCAATAAATAATTAAATTTTATTATAATATTATTCTAGGAAAAGAAAAAAAATCAATAAACTTTAATTTCAAAAAGTTCAAATTTTATGATAAAGGAACAATTTCTATTGTCATCTTGTTAACTTTGTTTTATCCTCTCTTGTGGCTGGCGTTTCAACAAATGCAATATCTTCTGTTTGATTGGGAGAAATTGTAACTATAAACTTTGTCAGCTTCTACCATACATTTTTCTCATAATCTATTACTAATATGAAAATAAAGCAGCCCCATCCACGGTGCTCCGTTCAGATTTTCCTTTATTCTGGTAATTTATCTAATTTTAATTCATATATATTCTAATTTTTATTTTTATTAATTTCATATTCTTGAAATATTACATGCTTATCTATTAATCACATCTCATATTTATCTTTCCCTCTATTTAATTAAATTATTCTATTATACATATTAAAATAATAACAATTTCGGAATGTATTCTTAATTTCTTATATTATTTTATACATTCTTAATTCATATATAATAATCAATAGAAAATTGTAAGAACCCTCTCATCGGTGTCCATATCAACCCGATGAAGTGATCGGAGGAGACTCCATCGATGAAAATCCCTATGAAGACTAAATAAATATATTTAATCAACATATCTATATGGAATCCTTCTTATTTTTCATTCATGTTTTTCTAAAAATTCGATTAGTGCTTTCTATAAAATATATACATTTAATCAAATGTGGGATATGTAGAAAAATAAAGTTGTCCCCTCCGCGGTGCTCCGTTCATATTTTCCTTTATTCTGGTAATTTGTCTAATTTTAATTCATATATATTCTAATTTTTATTAATTAAAATTTTATTAATTTTATATTCTTGAAATATCACATGTTTATCTATTAATCACATCTCATATTTATCTTTCCCTCTATTTAATTAATTTATTCTATTACACATATTAAAATAATAATAATTTCAGAATACATTCTTATAAATCTTTATTTTATACATTCTTAATTCATATATATAATCTATATATATATATTTAATATTATAAAATTGGCAAAGATTAGATATATCGATTTAATTAGCATGAACCAACGAGACGGTTCAAACATACTTAAAAAGAAGAATTTCTACTAATTTGAATTAATATTAACTTTGTTTAGATTTTTATTGAATAATTTAGCATAAACCAACGAGACTGTTCAAATAATATAGAAAAAAGGATTTTTACTAATTTTAATTAATATTACTTTGAAGATGTAAACATATTTTTTTTTCGCATTTTGGCAAAGATTAGATATATCGATTTAACATGAACCAATGAGACGGTTCAAATATACTTAAAAATGAAGGATTTTTACTAATTTTAATTAATATTAACTTTGTTTATATTTTTTATCGAGTAATTTAAAATAAACCAACGAGACGGCTCAAATAACATAGAAAGAAGGATTTTTACTAATTTTAATTAATATTACTTGGAGTGTTCATATTTTTATTCAGTATTACTCAACGGATTTAAGACGAGTATGTACAGTAAAATCACTATTTTAACCGAGATTATGACGAACATGTAGAAAAATTCTAAAAAAATTTAGAATTTAGAAAATACATAATAAATGAGTATACTCGATTCATTGTCATTTCTAATTATAAATTTAGATACGTGAAATAAAATTAATTTGTTAAGTTTGATTAATAATTAATGCGAACAATATCACAACTTTTAAATAAAATATAAAATTATTTTTAAAATGTATACATATAAATTAAAACATGAATTTATTTCCCGTCGAATTTCGACGGGCTACTTACTAGTATATATAGAATTGATATATAATACTTATTGATTTTTATTATCTGCACATCCCATGCGTGCAAAGGAGTGAAGAAGAGAAAGGACTTTTATGCAAAGTTATTGAAACGGAAGGATTTAGTTACAATAACTAAATTCTACTGCTGGAGAAAATCTTAGCTGGAAAAGACTCTACAGCTGGATAAAATCTTGGCTGGAAGTTAGCTGGGAAGCAGTTATAAAAGCAATCCCAGCTCGTCCTCTTCATTCCAGTTTTTAATTACAGCTTGTGTGCATAGAGAGAGAAAGAATTCTTCAGTTTCAAAGTTAGGTTCAGAGTTCTATTCTTGTCTCTGTTATTGTAATCGAAGTGTGATCGTGTGAATAAAACAATTACATCTCTTGTCCCGTGGATGTAGATCATCTTGATCGAACCATGTATAAAACTTGTCTCTTGTTCCACATTTTTTTCATCGTTTTTTGCGCTTGAATTACATAACAATACTCTCTCAGTCTCATTCAAAGTGTCACACTTTCTATAAATCTCCTTCTCTCGTAAAAAGGTGTGAGCCTTCACCATTTTTTATCTTTATATTATTTAATCACTATTCTCATAAATACTCGTGTCCAAAAGAAACGGGACACTTAGAATAAAGAGAGGGAGTACAATATTTATAATCACTACTCACCTATATAGTCCGTATTATTTTTTTTTCGTACGTCTTCTCTTTGGTAATTCCCATTTCTATTGTCGGTTCTCTATAATTTCATATATAAATATTATCAAACATTGTTTATAGATAAATGTGATCTGGTGTGGTTCGATATTAAGGTCAATGTCAATTTAGTTCCGCATTTTTTAATATAAATGGAATGTCACCATTGTCCTATGGTTGAAACTTAGTTCCTTGGGTTTTTAAAATAAAATTAAAAAACTAATAATGCCACGGAAAACTTCTCGATCTGAATTTTCTTGTTTTAATTGATTGTTGCACAAATAAAGTAAAGTCGGCATCATAATTTAAGATGAAATATTTTTATCGATATTAATATTTATGAGTTATGGGACTGATTTGAACTTTGATTTCAGTTAATCAAACAAATTGAAAGAAAGATAATTTGGCGACCAGAAAATTATTCAAGTCCATACTTTTTTCATGCTTATTGAATTTATAGCTTCAATCTAAATGTTATAGAGTTAAAAAAAAAATGCTTAATGTAGGGAAAAGAAACTACTCAGCTCTCTAAATAGTTAGTATATGTACTAATAAAATTAAATGGCAATTAGTTACACACACATATGTAGAAAAATAGTATTCCAATGTAAAAAGATTCTCACCATGGATACCTTTACGTACATTGGAATTTTTTATTTTTTATTTTCCTGAAAAATTCTTTGTTACCCCTGTGTGATCTACTCTATCATCGTGAATCTCTTAATAGACAGCATATTCATATAGCAAAATAAAATAATATATTATGTATTTATTTCATACTATTTATTTACAAATATATCCTTACGTAGTCTTGAAAACCTTAGTACATTAAATTATTGTAAATACCAACACGAATATGTCCTTACTTGGTGTTAAAAATTAACCTAGTAGTCCCAAAGGGGACATCCAAGCGGTGCGATTTCAGTCTTTGAGCAGCCAAAAAAAGGATTCAAATCACACCGCTCCCCCTTTCCCCAAGTAAATATATATATATATATATATATATATATATATATATTATAAACTCCAAAAATTAAAACTAATCATGGTAGCTCAAAAGGTTCAATTGAATAGGCCGTTTTCATTAGCCAAATACTGTCACTCCCACCGTCCCATATTATGAGCAAGTGTTATGTCATCAAACATCGAATATTAAGAAAGTGAATAAATTTACTCTTACATCCTTAATTATTGAATGGAAAATCGAACAATTAAAGAGAGTAAAATGTGAAGTTTGACATTATTTTTCTGTATAAATATGAAATAGAAATATTACAAACAAATAATATTAATTTTAAATATGACACTTATTTGGAGACGGATGAATTAAACTTTTTTCGTTGAGAAAAACAAATTAATTAAACTAAATATTTGAGATGGATAATACAATAACTAGGGGCGAGTAAAATCGAACCGAAATCGAAAAATCTATCCAAACAGACAAATTTGGTTCGGTTCGATTTTATTATATTTCTATTTTGGTTCGGTTATGTTGTACTTTTTAAAAGCTGAAATTATTATGATTCGGATCGATTTTTATTATAAAAAATTTCGAATAAACCAAACCGATCGAAATATGTTGTAATGGACCGGCGGCTCAAGCAAAATCAAGAGACGATAGCTACAGTGAATTTTTAATATGTTGGTTTGACTTTAGTTTTCACGTGAATTTTTTAATATGCTAGTTTGAATTGGATTTTTCAATTCGGTTCGGTTTTAAATCGAACCAACGAACATACGTTCTTCAGGAGGAGTACTATTATATTGTACTTAGGAAATAGTCAAATGCATTGGAAAATAATGCCAATTAAGTTGGACATTAATTTCGGAACCAATTAAGAAAATCTGACATCCAAGTGTTTGTCTTAAAATCTTAAAGGTCACCAATTTCCGTGCTAGTCTCTTAGCATTTATGCACAGTAATTATGCTTAATTGACTTAAAAATTTGTTATGTCCAAAAACAGAAGATTGAATTTTTTTTCTTACAAATGTCATAGGGTTAATGGTCAATAATTATTTGCTTACAACTAGATCTCGTCATTTATATTTGCTCACAACTAGAACTGCCAAAATGGTCGGGGCAAGACAGTGATTCATCTGAAAATTTTCAACTAAAAAATTCCTAATCCAACCCAATTCACAAAAAAATAAAATAAAAAAAATACTACACACACACATATATATATATATATATATATAATTATGCACAAACATTCTGAGTTAGGCCAGCTCGATCCGAAATTTTTTGGACTGAAATTCATATGACATAGTTCTGATTGTACCACTTTTGACAGCTATACTTATGATTTTAGTTATTGTCTTGATTGGTGTCATTTTGGGGGTGATAAATGGTTCCAATTCTTGTGGACTGAAAAATATATATGGTATTAAATTTTCTAAAAATACTTTTCTTTTACAAAATATACATGAAAGGGTATTCTAGTTGAATAATTATGTAATTTTATGCTTCTAATTGTAACAAATAAGTTATAAGAGGACATATTAACAAATGAAATGATTTCCGTAAATATGTTTATTAGTGTTATCGCACAATTTAAGCTTAATTTTCAATCCGTTTGGTGTTACTGCTGCCCGACTCCCTTAAACCGTATAAGTGTGCAAAATCAAATAATAAAAATAAAAATAAACCGAATTGATTTATTTACTTATTTTTCGATTCCGTAGTTAGTTAAAATCAAAACGAAAAAAGTTTGACTTGCTCATTCTAAACATCTCTTTCGATTTTTCCCTTTAAATTGACTAGCTCGATTTGATTTAGAATTTTCAAAATTGAATTAAATCCATTTTAACTTGAAATACTAAATTTTGATTTTTCAATTTTTACGATTTAATTCGATTTTAATTAACCAAAAACTAATGCATATCCAATTATCCATAGTCATTGTTCCACCTCACAACGTTGATGGGTTCAATTCATTAAATAATTTTCTTTCATATTTTGTGAATATTATTCACATCAATTAAAAAAAATGGGATCATAGAAACTAAATCATATTGATATGTATATGCTTAGAATTAGTAAATATTGATTGGATTTTATTGTAAATCAATTAAAAATAGGTTTAACAGAGTCTGTTATGCATCTCGAACATATAATCTCTTCTAGTGGGTCTAGATTCTAGAATGTAACTCGTGAAAAAAAAAAATTTAATCTATTTACTTTCATACAACAAAAAAAAAAAGAAAAAAGATTTCAATCCCAATACATGTCATAGACTCATATATATGATTTCTCGTCAAAAGTCAGAAAACCAAGCTATATATTTTCTAAAAAAAAAGGAAAAATGAAAAACTGGACTTAGTAATTCTTTTTGACCCAAAATACAAACCTATACGCATGCATTATTCTTCACAAAAAAACCATCGACCAATTCGGTAGATTTAGGTCGATATTGGATAAAGTCAAATAAAATTTCACAACTTATGGTCTGAATATAAAAATTTACATGCCATTAATTTTGAAATTATTCAAGTCAGATCTAAATATTTGCTATTTTTTTTAATTATTCTACAGAAAATTTTAAAGGCCGCATGACGGTGTACTTGGACCCGAGATCTTTGATTTCGGACATTAACCACTTTATCACTAGGCTAACATGCGCACACAATATTTGCTATGTTTAACGCTAAATGATGATGTCATAAAAGGATGATAATCTGATACACGACACGTAAGCTAATGGCATACAATTTTCAACTAAGTACCATATACCATATTAAATATTATTTGCCCAACTTGAATTATAGAAAATACCAAATCTTTTTTTGGTCTTACTCTGAAAAAATATGTTTCCGTTTCTTTGGAATGAAAATCACAGACGGAACCTACATTACGTTACAAATTTACTTTAGAATGAAATGTCGCGTCATAATAATAATAATAATAATAATAATAATAATAATAATATAGCTTTATTTTGATGTTATTTGTAAGGTCTCGTTTGATTTAGATGATGTAATAAATAAAATAGATAGGATAGGATTGGATTGTACTGTTTGGATTGATTGATTAGGATTAGGATTATGTTAGTTTTAGTTGGATTTCTTGGTTGATTAATAATCAATCCAAATTTGAAAAGATAAATTATTACTCAATTGATGAATAGGAATACAGACCGAGTTTACGATCTTGGGCTAAATCATTCAAATCAAACATTTGATTATGCTGGATTATTTTATCAATAAAATCTTATTAAACTCAATCAATTAATTAACCAAACAAGGAGTATATTATGAACAGCTAGATTTAGAAAAATATACTACTACTAGCTAAATTAATTTAAGTGTGTATTACAGTCCAATAAATACATCTAAGTATCTAACTAACTGTGATCCGATCATAATAATTCGGATATTTTAAAGAAATAATGGACCATTTTCCTTTGACAATACTCGAACGAGGTTACGAGCAAATAAATACGCTTGAATTAAAGAGTGCAACTTCACTTAATTAATTCCAAATTAAATAAAATTAGTTGGAACACCCTTAAGTAATAAAAAAATAAATAAAATAACAAAAAACAAAAATTGAAAGCAATATAAGAAACATAAATCCAATAATTAAATTGGCGTATCTTTCAGTGGAGAAAAGTTTGACAGATATGCCATAAATGAGAAGAAAGGAGAAATCCCTCACTTCTGTTTAAGCGTTCATGAACTCTCATCTCTCTCTCTATCTCTCTCTCTCACAGCACACGCACCGAGCGCACACGCATTCGGGCACCTGCTTTACCAGTGGTGACCAAAATTCTGGTTTCAAAGTCGATAAATAGACACAGCACAATTACATCAGTTCGGTTTCGCTTTTTTCAGAAAAGTTGATTCCCTTTTAATCAGAAAAGATGAAAAAACCCATTAATTTCTGTTGATTCCGAGTATAGATAGAGAAAAAAGATCCAATTTTTCATATTTCTTGGCTCACAAAACGCCTGCCCTTTTGGGTCTCTTGGCGTGAATCAAACGTTTTTTTGGCCTTTTTTATTACAACTTCTTCTCTTCCAAGTTTTTCCCGTTCGCTTTCACACACAGCACACACACAGAAAAGAGTAATTTGCGGGTGTTATCTTCAAATTTCGGAAAAAAGGTGCATGTCATTTTCCGGGAAAAATTGAAAATGAATTTAGTAATGTGAGTTGTTTTTGATCTTCGATAGAATTTTGGGTTTGTGGGTTTGGCTTTTTTGTGTCCATTGATGGGCGAGATTTTCTCTTGAAGAAAAAAATCCGGGCTTTGGTGAGAGAAGAAAGATTGGAATTTTGGGTTTTAGCTGAAATCTGATCGGCCTCCGGTTTTTCTGGTGATCAGAAATCTTGTTCAAAGATTGAATTTCGAGAGGAAAAAAAGAAAAAAAAAAAAATAGAATTGATAAAGACTTGCGGTTTTTGCTAATTGTTTGTCCAAACGTCAAAGGGTAGTAATCTTTGTTTCTTAAGACCGATTTTTCCATCTCTCTCCTCTCTCCTCTCCACATAGAAAAAGAGAGAGAAAATCCCGTCAATTTCTCTCTTCCTCTCCTCGTAAAATCCTTTTGTTTTTCCCTTCCTCTGTTTTTCTCCCTCTCGTCTGTGCTAACTTTCAAAAAGAGTTAGGAGAGAGAATCAGAGCAAATTCTCTCTCTTTCTCTCTCTATCTCGCCGCGTTGAAGGAAATCATGTTGATCTTTGACAAGGTTTCAATGCAGACAAACCTCGAAAGCTTCTTGGATTGCACAACGCCCGTGGTCCCCTCTCAGTTCCTGTCCAAGGTTTGTTTTTTTTTCCCTTCCCAAAATTAATTCTCATCTTCGATCAGTTTACACGTTTTCTTTTCTTTCTTTCTTTTTAATGTCATGTTGCATAAATTGTTTGAAGCTTTCATCATTTTCCTATCATGTTCTTTACTCGTGAATATATGTTTATGTCTGTTTCAATTCATTAGTTCTGATTAATTTCCTTTTTTCTATTGATTGATGGTCTTTTTTAATTACTTTTTTCTTGATGGCGTGATAGAGTGACACAAGGAAGCTTAATAGGCTATGGCATCCATGGGAAAGGGAAAAAGTTGACTATTTTGTTCTTGCTGATCTTTGGAATAGTTTTCATGAATGGAGTGCTTATGGTGCCGGAGTTCCAATCCTCTCCGACGACGGCCAAAATCTTATTCAATATTTCGTGCCTTATCTCTCTGCAATCCAGATTTTCACCAGCAGTTCATCTGGAAACTGTTTGAGGTAAATTGCATTTGCAGAGTTGATCAATGATCACCACTTCTTCTTGTTGTATTAATTGGATTTGATCGAGTTCTTGTTAATTTTGCTTGCTGTTATTGGAGTGATGATGTGGATTATGTCGATTGAGGGCTTATTCGTGTTATACGTTGCATTCGCTCCGTTCCTTCACTCGAATTTGATGTGAATTCATGTTGGTTTGAGTGGCATTGCCTGTGATGATGATACAATGTGATTTTCTCATTCAAAATTCTGTTGATTGAGGGTTTATTATTCGTATTATACGTTGCAATTGCTCTGTCCGTCGCTCAATGATGTGAAGATGAATGTGCATTTGATCTGATTAGACTAATTTGATGTAGGGAAGAGACTGATTCTGTGAGCGAGACAAGAGACTCGTTTAGCGATTCGTTTAGTGACGAGAGCGAGAGTGAGAAGTTGTCAAGGTGGGATGGGTGTTCGTCCGAGGAAGGTATATGCGAGCAGGATAGCTTCTGGCATCAGAATGAAAGATTGGGTAATCTTTACTTTCAGTACTTTGAGAGATCATCCCCCTATGGAAGGGTCCCTCTCACGGACAAGGTAAACCTTTTATAACGAGCTTAAGCTCTCGGTGTTCATATTTGATATCATCCTTTCCTGATAAAGTCTAAGGTTACTTGTATGCACCGTAATCAATATTGGTGAGGAATCAATAAAGAAGAAATAGATTATTTGGATATGATATGGAAGAATCAAATGATAGGGCATATATTAAAGAAGTTTTTAACTTTTTTGACTTGTGAAACGAACCAACATACTTGGCCGGTTTATTCTACTTTCGTATTCTCGTGATTTACTGGCTATGGTGTGGTAAATATCTTGCTGTGTAGAATATATTCTTGCTTTGGATTATTTAATTTCTAGTCTGTTTTTAGCTCAAAATATGTTCCTAAGTGTAGCCCGACTTTATTTGTTCTCATTTCGATTGCTTGCTTCAGATTAGTAGTTTAGCCCCAAGACACCCGGGATTAATGTCGTTAAGAAGTGTAGATCTTTCGCCAGCTAGTTGGATGGCGGTTGCCTGGTTAGCATCTATCCGTATTACTATTACATCACTTTCATCCCTTGATTCTTTACTGATTTACGCGTTGAATCAATATGGAATCAAGAAAATTATGAGACTACACAAGTAAATCTTTCTACCTGTCATCCATCCAGGTATCCTATCTATCACATTCCTACCGGTAGAACCATTAGAGACTTGCAAACGTGCTTCCTAACGTACCACACCCTTTCTTCCTCATTTCAAGGTACGAACTCTTATCATCGTCTTTTTCAAGAATTCCTTTCCGTTTCTTGAAATGTGCTTAAATGTTGGGGTTTACACCAGACATGGACTTAGAAGACGATGTTGAGAATTTGAAGAGGAAAAGAAAGGAAGGGGAAAGCATCTCCCTCCCTCCCTTTGGTTTGGCCACTTACAAAATGCAAGGAGATGTGTGGCTCTCGGACAAGAACGGTCGGGACCGCGAGAGCATGTCGTCGCTGTTGAGCGTGGCCGATTCCTGGCTAAAGCAACTGCGGGTCCAACATCACGACTTCAACTACTTCATGGGAATGAGGCATGGTTAACACACGCTAACACGCCTTATGTCGTCTCTGAAGCCACACGAGATAGGCCCGTCGTGCATCAGCAGCCGCTTCTGCAGTCGCGTCGTTGAGCTTTGCTAGGGAAGATAGAGTTATGAAGATGGGTTTTTTTTTTTTGTTGATATTTTAGGACAGGTGAGACTAACGTTGGAGCCTTTGATGTTTTGAGTTTTGCAAGAGGTGGATGAATGTAGGAGAGAGAGAGGCTTTTAATTTAAGCTGTTGACTGTGAATTAGTTTGTAATTGTGTGTTTTCTTACTCGATGGTCGATTGATCGATCGATGTTCTGTAGATGGGCTTTCTGCTGATGAACGATGTTTTTTTTCTTTTTTTCTTTTTGTACATGAAATGAGTAGATCTTGTGTTCCGTTTCTGGGTTACGAGGAAAATATGCAGTTCGTCTTGTGTGTGCTTCTTTTTGTTTTTGGATGACAATCCGAACGGTGCGTTAGCTAACACAACCCACTACTAGTATCCCATGACGAGGGAAATCTGCAGTTCGGCTTGTGTTTTGCCCGCATGGTGCGCTAGCTAACACAACCCACCACAAGTGTTTCATGACGAGGGAAATCTACAATTCGTTTTGTATTTGCTTCCTTTTGTTTTTCGGGTGACTCCACGACGTGCTAGCTAACACAACCTACTATAAGTGCAAATCAACAATCCTTTAAAATAGTTTTATGACGAGGAAAATCAACAATCCGTTAAAACAGTTTCATGACGAGGAAGATCAACAGTCGCTTTGTGTTTTAGTTGGTAGTTGTCTAAATCATTCAGTTGGTACATGCTTAGCTGAATTGATTGAATTTCAACTCAAATAATTGTGCTCACGATTTGAATAGGAACCATTGTTTCTCACAAGAAACGAAAACAAGATGAGAGATCCAAAAATCTCAAGAAAATGATGTTAGGGCAATCCAAAAATCTCTAAGTAAATTAGATTCTAGGGGATAAAGATTTAAAAAGAAATATAACTTTATTGCAGTAATAATTAACTCATCGTGCTGTCTCACTGCACTAATCCTATTAATTAATTCATTAATTAGCAGAACAACTAAAAAGAAAAAGAAAAAAGAAAAAGAATTTGTGATAATATTAAACGTAAAAGTTAAAAGGAAAAATAAATACATAAAATAAAAAGAGAAGTGTTGTGGATAAGTCTGTGAAATGGGCCCCAGGGTGTGGACAGATTGCCACATTTTTCTAATGTAGATGCGTGCGTGTTCACACTCAAATACGGTTTTCTACAGATTTTGTCAATACTATGCTGTATTTAATATTCATATTAATGCTCCCAAAAAATTAGTTTCGGACGCCGCATCACGAATTTTGGAATACAAGTTATTTATAATAAAATTAAAAAAAAATTGAAGAGTATTTTTCATCAAGGTATTAGAAGTGGAAAAGAGAAAATAATTTTTGTTTTGTATGAAATAGTGTATTATTTAGAAATATGTTGGAAGTGTTTATTATGTGTTGTGAGGTATTGTAGTTTATATTTTGGATATGAGACTAATTTTTTAGAATGACTAAATAAAAAGATAGAGACAAAATCCTTATGAAAATATTTATATAAAAATAGTTCCTAGTGTAAGAATTAGAAATAAATCCAAACCATTAATCTTTGTAAGATCTACAGTTGTCATAAATAAAATAAACATCATTGTAAAAATATAATCGTAAAAAATATCATTGTAATATATGAAAAATATGATGGTAAAATATAACTATTTATATAAAGAAGCATGATCTTATATACACACTTTTCCCTTAAGAAATGAGAAACAATCTAAATCACTGATCTTTATAGATCTACGGTTGTCATTGACCGATCCACTATAATTAAACATAGAATGCATTATCATAACAATAACACTTTTGAGAAAAAAAATATATACTAATTATATCACCTTTTGAAAAAATTACAAAGAAATACTTTTGGACATTTTTATCATTTCTCCTCGTTTTGACATAACTATAATATATTAAATCACATCAGTATAATATGTGAATCATGTCACTATAATATGTGATAACACAAATGTGTACATATGCTCTCACGGAATTTGTTTTGTAAAATTACAATTATGTGAAAATCGCATGTATAAAAATATGTGAATTCATATATTTGCAAATGTAAAACGATACAAATGTTGGTTTATACATGTGCTTTCACAAACAATTTTTATTTTTTTTGTAAAATCATAATTATGTGAAAATTACACGTATAATAATATGTGAATTCATATTTATGCAAATGTGAAAATGATAGGATATGGATGTCATTAAATAAAAAAATTAGGAATATAAATGTCATAAAATGCTATTTTTTGTAGTTTTTTTCTAGAGATGCTAATTTTTTTTCAAGAGGTGCTATAATTAGTATTTTTTCCTTAAAGTGCTATTTTCCTACAATTCTTCATGTATTAGACAATTTCATGGTAATTATTCAAATCTAAATTAATATTCAATAGTATTTTTGTAATTATTAATATATCATGAGATATAAGTTTGAGTCTATATCTTTGACATGTCTCACACAAAACCCCCATATATATTAATATAGGCGAAATGATTTTTTCTATTATTGAATGTATTAATTAATGTGCTTATGTCACGATATAAAACCATTTTTATTATGGCTCAATTTAAACATTACGTATTCGCTATAGTGTCAAATATTGAAAATTTCATTTAAGGTTATTCTTCTTTATTATCATTTTGGCAAGTCGGAAGTATAGAGGTGCAATCGAATTTCTCTTATTTTCTCACGTTTTCAATTTGCCACATCAATTATATCCTCAATCCCGAATTTTTCTCCGACAGTGCATCTTCAAAACTATAAGTACTTACGGAGGAGAGCTACCGAATCTCATCTACGTGTGATGTAATGTTATTTCCTATCTAATAAAATGGTGGTGTATCCACCTTTATGTGGTGTAATGGTTTCATCTCTGTGTGTTGCTATATCGATTTATATGATAATATATCTTATGTAATTAAAAAAACGTGAACAAAACTTGAATGATGCTCACAAAAGATGAACGACATATCATTGCTCATCATATACATATAGTAAGTTAGTTTCAAAATACAGTAGACTTTTTAGATAGAAAAGCTCGAGGATTTTGTTGTTGTATCGGGCAAAAGGGTCTATCTCATAAACGATCTGAAAATCACACAATATTATTATATTTTTAAGATTCAAAAGTTCCCCCAAAAAATCTGGTAAAAAATTCAATGAAAGAGACTCTTGCTCCAAAAAATGACACGAAAAATATATTATTTAATCAAATCAATATATTCTTTCAAAAAAAAAAATCAAATCATATATATATATATATATATATATATCGATCTGGAGTGGATCTGGTATACATCTTATATAAGAACGTAAGAACAATGCATTTTATTACATCGGAAAAGCATAAAATGCAGAAATTAAATGCATAAATATTTTAATGCATAAATTACAATAACTTAATGCATTAACATTTAAATGCATGAATTACAGTAACTAAATGCACGGTTAAATCTAGACCATAGATCAACAAAGATCAATGGTCCAGATTTATTCTTATTTCTTACCTAAGAAAGTGTTCTTATTTGATCCATGATATATATATCGACAACACCCTATATCGGCATGTTATTAAATTAAGTCAAATGAATATATAAATGTTTGGGCAAAATGCATTTAAATTCCCCACCTTTTTTGAAATTCTGGTTTATTTCTCCATCTTTTAATTTTTCGCTTAAAATCTTCACCTTTCAATTTATCTGATTTTTCTCCCGAAAACAATTTGGGGAAAAAATTGAAGATGACATGTTCAATTCACATTGACGTGTCATTCAAAACGACGTCGTTTTAACTAAAACGATGTCGTTTTGATTTTAAGAATTAAAGAATAAAACAAATTAAATTCCACATCATCATCTTTTTCCTCTCTCTCTCACACCGCCCCCTTTATCTCTCCATCTCTCTCTCTCACTGCCGCTTCTCTCTCTCTCTCACCCCCTCATCCTCTGCAAAAAATAAAAAAAATACTATTGATCCTCTCTCTCATCTCACTCGCAACCATTTCACATCCATCCATTGCTAGATAAGAAATGGTACGGCTCCGATTGAAACTCCGGTGGAAGGTCGACTGAAA
Organism: Agastache rugosa; assembly: GCA_031470985.1. Classification (NCBI taxonomy): domain Eukaryota; kingdom Viridiplantae; phylum Streptophyta; class Magnoliopsida; order Lamiales; family Lamiaceae; genus Agastache; species Agastache rugosa. The sequence continues at coordinate 23,537,083 of CM062607.1, forward strand.
CGCGACATAGCAGAATGATGGCAGAGGTTACGACGGTGGAGAGATTACCGGTGCAGTGAACCGCGATGGTGGCACGGCTGTGGATGGGGTGTGGTGGTGGTGGGTCTGGAGCGATGGTGAGAGAGAAGGCCGACGGTGATTCTGGAAAGAGGTCATGACGGCGGTCGGAGATGCGGTGGTTGTGGATCTTGAGCAGTGGTGGAAATGGTTTTGAGAGAGCAGCGTGAGAGAGAGATAGAGAGAGAAAGGGGAAGAAAAGATGATGTGTATTTAATTTGTTTTATTTTTTAATTCTTAAAATCAAAACGACGTCGTTTTAGTTAAAATGACGTCGTTTTGAATGCCACGTTAATGTGAATTGAACATGTCATCTTCGATTTTTTCCCCAAATTATTTTTGGGAGAAAAATCAGATAAATTGAAAGGTGAAGATTTTAGGCGAAAAATTAAAAGGTCAGGAAATAAAACAGAATTTCAAAAAATGTGGGGAATTTATATGCTTTTTGCCATAATTGTTTAGTCACGAGCTAAACCCGACTCTAGGGGACCAAATCACATGTTTTATGCTCTTGTATTTTCGGTTGAGTTGCAAAAGCGTGTTTCGAAAAAGCGCTGGCCCATCACGTGCCATCCAAACAAACTCTTGTCTACCACGTCCGCCTAGTTTTACAATTCTATTAGAGCACTTGCAGCCGCGCCATTTTGTAACGTGCACTCGTTGCGGGTGCCATTTTTTCTGATGGTGCTACCATTGGTGCCCACAAGGTGGCGGAGGGCGATGGTGCATTTGCACCATAGTCTAGATGATGGCGATGAGAGGGAGCGGCTGAGGTGGTGCACGTTGATTGGTTGAAAATTATGGAGAGAACCCTTTAAATTTGGAGGGCACCATTGTGGAAGATAAAGAGAGCTCTCCTTGCCTAGGTCCAACACTTTAGTTGGTGCCTCTTATTTTGGAGGGGCACCGTTGTTAATGCTCTTACAACCTTTACAACTTATCAATTACTCCATCTGTCCCCCAAAAGTGTGGTCAAATTAATATTTTATACCTCACATATAATCAAATTTGGACCACACTTTTGGGGGATAGAGGGAGTATATCTCAACTTTTTCAATATGCTCTATCACTAGAATTGTTTATTCGACATTGAAACTCAAAATTGATAGAGAGCTATCTGGATTTTCTGCACATGCTTGCAATTTTGTCGTCAAACATTTGACAGTGGAAAATACCAAAAATATACTCCCTCCGTCCACAATAAATTTGCCACATTGTGGATGGCACGAGTTTTAATAATTTGTTGGTTGATTGTATTGTGAGTGGAATAAGGGTCCCACTTTTATATAGTTTTAAATTGTGTTGTGAGTGGAAAAGTAAGTGAGGTGTGTGGGGTCTATTACTATAAATGGATGTGGCAACTTTTTTGTGGACGGACTAAAAAGGAAATTGTGGCAAATTTATCGTGGACGGAGGGAGTATTAAGGAAAAATAGAATTGCATCAATCTACCGACACAATTAAAACAAAGTATAGTTATCTAATTATGTGAGAATTTATTTTATTGATATTTTCTTAATTTTATGTAACTGTGATTTAAATTATATATGTATTCAGAAAGAAAAAAAAGAGAAAAAAAAAGTTCCCACGATAAGCATGATGCCTGTTTCTTCTATTATCGTCTACGAAATCAACTTATAAACTGACCTAAATCATTGTGTCACATCATACCAGATTATGTTTCTGTCGTGAAGTTATAGAATAAACAACATTCATTTTCTGAAAAATTGAGGATTTCGTTTTTGAGTTGATTTGAGGTAAAGATTAATCAAGAAATATTATACTATTGTTTAATTTCAAAGCATTTTTTGGGAAATGAAACTTACTTAAATATCACGTGTTTTTTATTTATTTATTTTTCGTTTTCAAATTAGACTGAAGTTTCTCACTTTATACACAATACAAGACAAATCCTCAATACTCCTACTTGGACGTATATGTTTTAGATGATAGCCTATGAAATAGTAGGTGACAACACTCAACAAAATTGACATCGGAATTTGATACCATATACATGTACGGATTGGTTCATAAAAAAATTATTCCTGGTGTGGGAACTAGGAACCAATCTGAATCATTGATATATCTTTATGTGATCTATGATTGTCATTATTCGAAGAATGAATATATATAAATTTAAGGATGATTTTATATAAGCACAATTGTTTATACAAAAAAACATGAATTTCATTAAGCATGACTACATATAGATTTAAACATGAATATGTATAGATTTAAGCATGTTCTCAAGTTCTCACTGGAGAAATAGTTTCTATAGTAATCCATCCATATATATATATATATATATATATATATATTTAATATTATTAGTTTCCATTGCGTAGGAAAAATAAAAAGATAAATAAAAATGAAATGGAAGATATACGTGTTTGCCTTGAAATTTTTAGTTTAAAATTAAAGTAATTTCATGTGGCCAAGTTTAAAGCGATCAAATAAATGGTGGACAAATCTCTTGAACTTAGACGTAATGGACCTACAAATATGTCACATTTCTTATTTGTCTATTAGTCCATTTCATATTAGATCGCACCTCTCAAATTGTCTTTATAAGAAGTAAAAAAAATATAAAAATAGTGGTATAATTAGCGAAATAGCTTATTTTTGTGCATAAAAATTATTATAGCTAGGGGCAAATATATCTTATAATAAAGGTTTTGGTTGGCGGCTAATCTTTTTTATCTATTATGATATGATATATTGTTTTATAATGAATGACTAAAATAGGGTACTGCTATTTGGGCACACTGTGACCAGTCACACAAGGCAAGAAAAGTAATATAGGTTATGGAAAAGGAAATATATCCTAATTGGGAAATCATAAACCCTAACAAAAAATGTAATTAATTATTTCTATTTTACAATTTATATACCTTTACGTGTGTGGCCGGCCACATGTATGGTCGAATAATTTTATTGAATAAAATATTAATATGTTATTTATCGATATATAAATATTTTTTATTATTATTAATGACTTCAAATAGTTCATATGAAATTAAATAATTGGTAGTTTATAGTAATACGAGGTATGCTTAATATATATAAAGGTATATAATATTTAGTAGATTTTTATTACGAGAAAAAGACACGTGGCAGTCAGGTGATTTTTCTTTTAGTGCACACATGTACAAAGATTATTATTATTATTATTATTATTATTATTATTATTATTATTATTATTATTATTATTATTATTATTATTATAATTTTTCGCTTGTTACTTATAAGATCACGTTGTTTCGAATGATCGAGGGTTGGTGCTAAGATATATATACATCCAGTAGTCACATAGATTTTGATTGTGTCGGAAATTAATTTTACGGCAAAATTACATTCCGACCAAAGTTGGTGTTATTGATGTTATAATTTAAAGTTCAATGAGAAAATACAAACTAGTGACAAAGTTCATGAGTCCTATTATTAAATATCGACTAAAATGAATATATAAAGTACATTTCATGGGGGAACAATTTTAGTGCAGATCTTGTTCGGACAAGAGTCCCAAAACTAGGTGTGAAACTTTGAATAAATGTTTATCAATAATTAGTGGTATTTGCTGCTTGCCCATGTGAATTTCCTTTACTTTTTTTTTTTCTATTTTTTTTGTACAAAAATAAGTATGTGAGGTTACTACAGCACATTTGGGATAAATATCACTCCTAAATAATACTCCCTCCGTTCCAATAGTAAGGTCTCACTTGCTTCGGACACGGTTATTAAGAAATAAGAGTAAAAAGATAAAAAGTGGTAGGTACTACAACTTTTGAAAAATTAATTATTTTCATTTTTGGAATAAAAATATGATAATGAGACAGAAAACAAAAGGAAAGATGGACCTTATTATTAGGATGGAGGAAGTAGTTATCTAGGAACTACATAAAAGAGAAAAAACTACACTAAACAAGTAATTTGCCACGAGTTCGACCTAGACATATCACATTGTTTTTTGCAATATATTACTTGAAAATTCAAATTTACTTCCAGAACTAAAGAAAATTCCATTAACTATTTCCTAAGAAAAAAATATAAATCTACTTTTTTTATAAAAACTATTTATTAATTAGTGCTACAATTTATGAAAACAACAAGTGGAAGTTGCTTCCCAACTCTCTTAGAAGATTTGATATCATAAGAAGAGAGTTTTAGTCAAATAATAATTAGCATGGTCCATTTATAAAAGTTGAAAATTACCTGCATACATACGAAATTTCTAGAAAAAATCGTGCCGGAAAGTGTCCATTAATTCGACACTGACTGGTTGAAAGATCTATATAATTATTATATCCATTACTTATCATAAATAGAAGAAAAATCATTTTTTAAATTGGATTTAATAAAGGAACATCCTCACTTTCACAAAAAAAGAAAAATATTCGAAAAACTGTTTCCCACGGCTAATTATGTGCTACTTTTTTTTTCAGTATCGTGGGAATTCGCAACCGTTTTTTAATATGTACTGGGTACACCATGCTCATATGCAGTAGTTCGCAAATTCATACAAAAAAGATAAACATGATAACTTTGAATCTTAATATTGCTGGCCAGCCTCGCTTAGTTGATCGAGTTGGGATCTCAAGATCCAAAGACTATTTATTTTTATTTTTTCAATTTTCTCCCCCTAAAAATGCATTATTTTAGGAAAGGATGAGAAAGACTAAAAGGAATACATATTTATATAAACTAGTAGAGTGGTACGTGCGATGTACATAATATTGATATATACTAATAATAAAATACTATAATAAAGGTATAATAGACAAATCAAATTTTGTAAACAAGAATATTTTATAATAGTTATAGATTTATTGAGTGCATCTCATGTAGTATCATTTTTTCCTCCCCCTAAAATTGCATTATTAGTAAAGGATGAGGGAGACTAAAAAAGAATATACATATATATTTATGAAGTGCATCTCATCTATCACTATTGCACACTGCTCTTTGGTTGGTTGTTGGGAATTGAAATTGAAATTTTCTCCAGGACTTGGGAAATCTGGTTTTAATTTGACTTTTTCCCAAGTGATCACCCACTTGAAATAAAATAAAAGATAAAAAAAATTGGTCCACATAAGTAAAACATTTATGATTTCACTTGCTTATCTTTGAAAAACAACGTCACATTAATCACAAGTGCAAGTGCAACAACCAGCAATCAACTTCCATACAATAATACGTAGGAATTTACCAACAATTTGTCAACAATAGATACTTCAATGCTGCAAGAGAATTTCTATATTAAAAAAATAAATTATTTTAAGCCTCTGTTTTAATGAATGCCGTATCATGTTATGAATAATAATACTATGTGCATTAATAATATATATATATATATATATATATATATATATATATATATATATATATATATAATGAAACACAATAGAAAACAAAGAAATCAGGCTGTTTGGGTACTTCGATGGGAAAGTGGATGGGCTAACAATATTAGTATGTTATGTTTAGATCGACAGTGGCCTTGAGATTAGGATTGATTATTGATATTTTTAAATGTATGAGTACATATCAGAATAATTATATGTAAAGAATAAGCATTTTTTTTGTTATATCTACTATAAACATTTATAAATGCCAAATATATATTGAAAATTGGTTGACCAAACTTTGAAGTAAATATTGAACATATAAATATGTGTGCATATATATACCCACGTAAAAGACAAATAATTCACGTAAAAGACAAATAATTCTTCTCTAAACTATATATTAGAACATTTCCTTAAGAAAAACTATATATTGAAACAAAATATATAAATAATAATAAGATGAATAGAGTAACCCATTGAAATAGACCTCATGTCATCCAATAATTTTAATTAGAACTCAGAATTAAAAAAAAAAAAAATCGAGAGAGCATTGTTGCATTCCACTAGAAAATCTCAATGCTTCCTTTTTTTATCCATTATAAATTTTCTAAAGCTTCTTGCGTGATGATTGCATCAAACCACTCAACTTTTGTGTAGAAAAAATAGTATTGGATGTAAAATCATATTATTATTATTATTATTATTATTATTATTATTATTATTATTATTATTATTATTATTATTATTATTATTATTATTATTATTATTATTATTATTACTTTATGGCTCGCTTGTGCAATAGTGAAATTACGCATGTCATGCTACAAATTGGGGGGAGAGAGAGAGAGAGAGGATAAGGTTGTTCATAGTTTTTGGAGAAGCTAAAAGTGCATGGGTTAGTGCATGTAGACCAATGTAGCATCTACTATACAAGAATAAGATGTCAGGTATTGTACATGAAATGCCTCAATTTCGTAAATGTTACAACTGATTAATTATAGTATCACATCAAATGTTACACCAGACATCCACACTATCCGACACACGATCATGCTCGGCTCGTAGCACGCTTATACCTAAAACAAATAGTATATGCTACTCTGGGTAGACTAATTCGCCCTAATTTGTTAGATGTTGCAACTGATGAATTATAGCATTACATCAAATGTTACATCGGCCTTCCACACGATCTAACACACAATCATGCTCGTCACATAGCGGGCTTATGCCCAAAATAGACGTAGATGCTACACTGGGTAGACTAATCCACCCACCCAGAGTTTTGTAGATGTTACAATTAATGAATTTATAGTATTACATCAAATGTTACATCAACAATCCACATGATCCGACACGCGATCATGCTCGTCTCCTAGCAGGCTTATGCTCGACAAACGGTAAATGCAACACCAGGTAGACTAACCCGCCCCAATTTCGTAGATGTGAATTGACGACTTATACAATCTAACTCGTGATCAGTCTCGTCTTGTCTCGGGCTTATGCCCAAACAGACGGTAGATGCTACATCGGGTGAACTAATCCGCTCGATGCATCTCTAAATACATTGCGAAAACTCCACTGCTTCTAAAGCTTGGAGCTAAAGTATAAACTACTGAAACAAAAAGTTATAGGCTGGCAAATCCTGTATTCTACGAACATCTTCTAAAGACAATTCTCTTTCCAATTGTGTTCTTGTTACTTGCAACACTTCCTGAACAAATTAAATCGAAACGCAGCAAGGTTACTATCTAGTTAGAGAGAGAGAGATCGAGATCAAGATCGAAAGAGAGAGAGAGAAAGAGAGTACATTGAACTCCATGTATGAAGCATGCATGGCAAGCCACTGAGCATCCATCATGGTGAAAGCTATACAATAGAGGATGTCAAATGCATCTTCGTCTTCTGCAGTCGCGCGACGAACATTTCTCACTCACCAACATCAAGCAAAAAACGAGAGAAAACAGTGTGAAAACTCGAGTTTTTTTAGTTTTTGTTTTAATTTACCTCCTAATAATGTGAGAAAGTTAAATCCAGGAAGACATCTGGGCTTTTCTGCAAGACAAGATGGAGAAAAATGGTCTAATTTTTCCATTTTAAACAACACAAGAAGATTCAAACGGATGAGAAACGAACACAAAATAGAGCTCGATATCAATTTTGATCAATAAACGAGCATTATCAGATGCACCTGAGTGTAAGTCGAGCATCTGAATCAGCATGAAAGAAACGTTAATGCCAGCGACAGCAAACGGGTACTCCCATTCGGAACGCTCTCCAGCTTGCTTTAGAAGTAACCTATTAAAAGTAGCCTTCAAATGTTTCGTATTAGTGGAAAACCATGAACTATGAAAGTTCATCACAGAGTATAAGCACTTGGAAGCAGCAGCTGACGAAACATACTGGGAAAGTTCGGGCGAAATATAGCAAGTTCTCGAGTGAGAGGAAGCCGCAGCCCCTGAAGCCAATACGAATAATGTGAAAAACAGAAATCTTGGGATTGAATTCACTAGACCAGATGGAGTATTAAGACGATGGTGAGAAAAATTGAACGAAATACGTAGCATTGAGGATTTCAACTAGTTGGTCTAAATTTTCAAGATTAAAGGACTTTCGGCCTTTCTATACACGATGCAGAAGCTAGAGATGGAACTGCACCTGAAATCAGTCGACGGATTTGCTCCCTGCCATCCCATATCTTTCCACTGCTCGGATATCAAACCTTTAAGCTTGACATCTGGAAATGCTGCATCCCACAAGGCTTGAAGAGCTTCCTGGCAATGGAGTCGGACTATGAAGTCGTTAAAGGTTGAAAAGTGTTATGCAGCAGAACATAAGGCGGACAAGATAACGAGCATTAAGCTCATTTCATAACAAGCATCACATTGACACAAACACAATCTCATTCTCAGCAGTCGATTATCAAGAGAAGAAAGGAAAACATGCAGAAAGCATACTTGATGTTCGTCCTGTGTCTCATCATAAGGTACTCCTAAACGTTCTTTAAGGCTTCGCAGTCTTTCTTCCTGGCAGAAATCAGAATACGCGAGTTACATAAAGAGAGAACAGATAAAGAAAGACGTCTCCTCCCATAATCTGCCATTGATTAAAACGAATATGTACTACAGGAGCCATCACACGGGTATAATCAGCACCACTGAACCTTCAAACTACAGTATGCATACGGAAACATCTAAGCACAGAGAACCTAATCACCTGAATAGGAGTCAAATTGTAGTCGAGAAATTTGTCGCTTCCAAATCTTCTATTGTTGGCGCGGCTAAAGAATCCTCCTACCCATGCTCGTGGTCCAACCATAGCATTAGCTACAAACAAAAAAGAAGCGGATCAGGAACAGAATTAACATAATATATAAGTTTAAAACGATTGGATGAACTCACTCTCGGCTTCCCTATCCATGTATTACATGAATATACAAGAAGAAGAGACAGAAATACAGACTATCTGGACTGATATTACTGACAACAGTTTTTCCAGACAGAGATTGCTCGATCAATTAAACTACTGGAAGTACTCAACTCAAAAAACCTACAAGTCATATGTCGAGCTAAATATTAATTTGCCTTAGTTTTTAATAAGAAACGGAGAGGGAAAATTAAGAGAAGCAGAGATGCAAATTTGGAGTAAACAATCTCTACTCACTAAAGCACTGAGCTAACTGTGATATTACGTGAGCAGAATTATGTGACCATGCTGATTGTTTGTCCTGTCTGTTCCGTTTCCAGTACAGTTCATCTTCATCAACCTGAACAAACAGACACACTCTTAAGAACAAAAGAAAAGACTTAACTAATTCAAAACATCTAAGTTCGAGTTAGCCTGGACTTTTAACATCTAACATAATTTTATATACTTAGTGATTCTAATGTACAGTTCAGTCTATTTATTAAAAATTATCAATCATAGAAAAAAGATGAGAAAAACAAACTAGAACAATATGTACACATATTATTGAGACACACACACACACAGAGCACTCAGTATGAAATCAGAGGTTCAATACTGGAAAACAGCATTGAAGCTCAAGCCAAGAAAACTACTTCACAGTATGATGGTAAGTTCTAGTCACACATATGCAAACAGAGTAGCTTGAAACAGATGTTTGATATTTGCAATTTCGAAACAGCACTGAAGCTCAAGTAACAAAGTTTCTGAATCTCGGACGATAACTTTTGATCGCACATACAACACTTAAAAAGGGGTCAAGAAAAGCAAAAGAGGACATGGCAGCCGATGATCAATATCAATGGCTAAAAATATACATAGACACCAACAGTACAATTTCCACCAAAAACAAATTACAGCTTGATTCTTATCAGTAAAAGGCCAGGAAAGAAAAAAACTCTTGAGATTGTTTGCCACAGAACTCATTCTTAGACAACATAACATCAACTACTATTTATTAACTAAAGATTTGGTGGCACTAGAAGCAAATGCATCACATGATCCAAGGTGAGAAACCACAATCTACTGTAATTCATTCATTCTTCAGCATTACCAAATCAATCTTTTCACAAGAACGAAAGACGAGCACAGAAAGAATTTGGATGTAACATCTTACTCTTTGGTGAGAGGCACAAGAAGGGATACATTTTCTGCGCCTTAATTTCATCAGAGAAAGAAATGTGGGATATCAGATTCCCACAACCTTTGGAACCAATAAGGATTGGAAAAGCAGTTTAACAATGCAAATTCAACCCAATAATTACTCCAACCCATGCTTAGCTCCTCTAATTCAACCTCTAATCATTCCATAATTCTCTCTCTCTCTCTCTCTCTCTAATGCAACAGTTTAACTTTCCACTCCCTTAAACTAGTCTCAAGAAACTATAGGAACCCTAAAAGGTTAAAAAAATGGGCAAAGAAATAATTTTTTTTTGGGCTGTCACATGTAATAAAGGGAAGATTAATAGCGCAATCAAAGGGTAATTTTTGGTGGGTTCACTTTATTATGAAAAATTAAATGATGGGTCTCATCGATTGAGATGTATTATTTGAAAGAAAAATTTCTTATAAAATGAAAGAGAGAGGCATGCACATTATGTTACCATCTTTGCATGACATAATTTAGACAAAAAGAATAAGCACAACATAATCATTACCACTAAAAAACAAATTAATGCTACAAAATTCAGAACGGAAGAAACTGCAGTACCTGGAGTTACCTCATGTGAAAAACCAAATCAAAGATTCTTGATTTTGTGAAAATTTTCTGTCTAAAGAGGGAAAGCCCATTTAATTAGGTGAATCCCTGTTTCCTGAATTGGAAAGAATCAATTAAATAAAAGTGAAGGAAGAAAATTATTAAATTGGAGAAATTGATGATGTTGATGATGATAGCGACAGAGATTTCGAGAACAAGACATTTTGCAATCACATTTGCCTAATTCGTAGTTTTTTCCGATTGTGTTTGAATGTATGAAATTTGAATTTGGGGAGAGAGAGAGAGAAGGAAAAGGAAAAGAACTGTGTAGAAAAAAATTAATTTGGGACTACGCAAAGTATAAGGTATTATTTTGTTCTGTATGTTATAATCGCAAGAATTTTAAATCTTAATCATTGAAGCTATTACCATCTTTAGATAATTACCTCTAATGTGGAAAAGTGATTGACTAAATAAGTGTTAACAGATTTCCATATGATAGTGTACAAAATAAGAAGAAAACGATGTTCAAATTAAAGTAAATATCTAAAAAACTTTATAATTATAGAGTTGGAGAATAATTAATAAATAAAATAGTATGTCAATTATTATAATGATATTATGATATACCATCTCCACTTGTAATAATTTGTAAGTAGGGGTAAGCACAAACCATTTTTGATACAAAAATTGGTCATATTGTTAAAAATGGAGTTTTAATTGATTCAGTCAACAGCTAAAAACAAATTTGAAATAATAATAAAAAATTGTTATATTAATCAACCTAAAACTCAAATCGGCTAAACAGTTATTCAAACGTTAATCGTAATAAAAGAAAATTATAATTTTATAATTCCATGGAAAATTTTCATGATAGTATCTTTTTTTTAGAATAATAAAGTGATATCTTGTGTGTCTTTTAATTTAAAAACAAAAAAAAAGTAGTAAATATAATTATAATATATTGGTGTAAGTCGGTTAATCACTGGTTTATATATATACACACAAACCAAAATCGAAAAGGTATTCCGAATTTTTTTTAAATGAAAAAAAAATCTAATCGATCATTTCAATTAATCATATTTTCATAATATTTTTTGTATAATTTGTCGTTTGGTTCGATTTTTCAGACTTTTTTCGTTCAGTCCTACTTGTAGGTATGCTGTAAATATTGGTGTAATTGAACTAGTTTGCTAATGGACTGTTGGGGATTTTTATTTTTATTTTTATTTTTTATTTTACCAAAGAAAATTCAACGAAACAATTTGTAAGCTATGTTGCACGGGTGCGGGGGCGATACGATACGGGTATGAAAATACGAAATTTTGAAAATTATAGGATGCGATTTGTTAAGGATACGTCTAGTTATTAATATTTTATTATATATAATACTTAAAAATATATAGAAATTTAAATTTTCATAAATTAAATGTATATAATTCACATTTTCTCTCGCCCAAAACTTAAACATTTTCAATTACGTAATTTAATTAATCAACAAAATAACAATTCAAATATCATTAACCCAATAAATAATTATAATTCAAATAAAGTTCTCAAACTCAACCCCGTACACCCCCTTCACCCACGAAATTCGTGACTTTCCCGCACAAGATTCGTGAATTTGATTATGTTTTATTTTTTATTTGGAAGGATACACTACATGGCGAATCGGGTGCGAATCGGACGAGAACCCGATGAGAATCACACCCTAACGAGAATTCGATATAGCTACATAGTATTTTTTGAAGAATCTGTGCATAATAGTTTGTGAGTTAATTCCAATTTTTCTAAGTTCATATAAGTTTTATGACCCCCTAGAAGTTATCGCACAATTTAAAATTTTTAATATGATGTTTGTAATCTCTCTTTTATTGACAAAACACAACAAGATCAAATATAACATATTTAGTCCGTACACGTTACAAATTTTAAATAAGTATACACATTAATTTTTTTTTTTAATATCGTGAGATTTCACATTCGCTATATTCAATGCGTACTGATCAACGAAATAATTTTCTTTTCTAGCCTTTGTGCACAAGAAATTTGTCTTGAAGCTCAACCAACGACATGAGGTAAATCCTCATTAATGTTCTGCTTTCTTCATGCCAGCTAAGGAGTGTTTAATAAAAACAATTTCATTGTGACTTCAAATGAGTATCTTTCATATTTATTTAATCTTAAAAAAACTGCTATATTTAAAAATGAAACATGAGCTTTAGTGGATCGATATGCAAGTCTTAACCAAATTCAAAATTATCAACCTTTTGCACTAGTTTTATTAATTACCAAAAAGTAATGCATGCAATCGTAAAGAGAAAAAGAAAAGGTAGTGCAAATAGGAAATCAAATTAGAAAAACAAAACTTCAATTGAGAAAAATTTTGTAAATAAAATTGCTTGATCTAGCTACAACCTCTTTGTTACTTGGGACCCTGACTTAATCTGAAGAAGGAAAACAACAACTACATCTGCGAAACAATAAACTTACATGTAAAAATAACTATTGAAAACAAAGACGACTTATATACGCGACGAGAGGTACAATCAACCTCACATCAACTCATTCAAAATTTGAACAATTCAGCCTATCATGGTACAGGGTATGACTTATTGTGACACATACATTTATAAGCCATAGGGCAAGTCTCAGCCTCTTCAATGGATGAGCAAACGAAGCTGACCATGACTAGCCGGCATGGGGTACAAGATCCACAAGCATGGGTACAATCCGGTAAGCTTGACCCGGCTACTTGTTGTGTATCCGCGCGTTTATGCTTCAGTGGGTTCGGACCGACCCGGTAGAATTTGAGTCTCGTCAATGAATTTTTTTCAGTGTACTGTGATTGGATTTGACGACCATGATCTGCTAGAGAAAATAATAAATAATACTTAATTGATCAATTAGTGAAAGAAAAAAGTTTTATCATGACTTCTTTGTTATGTATTGATTAAGAACATAACCATATATGCAATAATGCAAAAATGTTTAGGGAATAAATGATTGTTAGAGCACTATGCATATATATCATGTTTTTGTCACACACTTCCAATAATATCTAAAATAAATAGAAAATAAAAATAAAAATCATACGTGGATGTAAATTGCCAATTCGACTTGCATGTATGGTAACTAGAAGCAACATCAAAACAAGGAGCACAAGTCTTGATCCCTTCTTCATCTCATACATGGTTCGATCTTGACCGTTTTTCCTAAACTTTCGCAGTTGATGTTCGACGAGAAATTAAAATGGTGGAACCCTAGTTGCAGAAAGATGAAGAAAATGAGGGAGGTATGATCAAGTATATAAATAGAAAGGGTGAGAGGAAATAGTATTGAAGCAAGTCACAGAAATGAGGATGAAATGGGAAAGGATCACATGAAATGAACTAGAGTGGTCACAAGGGATCAATTTTTAACCAATGTTGCATTTTGGAATCACACTTTTTGTGAACAATGGTAATAATGGGGAATTTACTGCCTATGCATAGTGGCGCTTTTACGTGACTGTAATTAAATTGAGAGGCTTATTTTGGGTGTGGCCAATTAATGCAACTTATTATTATAGTATAAAGATGAGAGAGAGTATTGATTTAATGTGGAATTTTGTGTGCTCCATTGATTTAATGTGAACGCCATTAATGCAACTTATTCTTAAAACGCGTCGGAATTGTATCAATGTGATGTATGTTGCTAGTATTTTTTTTTAGAATAGGTGATCACAAAGTTGCAAATATCAAATACGGCACAAAATTAAATTTTTTGAGCTCGAAAATATCACCTAGAAGGCCGAAAATGAGGATGCATATGGGCGTTTGGCATGCATCTAGGGCTGTAAACGAGTCGAGTATTGGTCTGCTCAAACTCGATTCGTTTAAATGTTCGCTTGCTCGAGCTCGACTCGAGTTTCTACCATCGTGATCGAGCTCGACTTGATCCAAATTAGCGAGCTCGAGTTCGGCTTGAGTTCGACTCGTCAAATACTCGATAACGAGGTATTCGAGCTCGAGCTCGAGCCAGACTCGTCAAGAACTCGATTATATTTAAATTCAGCTCGATACATCGAGCTTGCTTAAAGCTAATTTTTTAGTTTTATGTACAAAACTCGATTATTAGACTCATGAACAAGCTCGATTACAACTCGATTTGTAGGCTCACGAACATACTCAATTGTAGGCTCGCGAACATGCTCGATTAAATACGAGTCGAGCATGTTCGCGAGCCTGTCGAGTCGAGCAATACGATGCTCGAACTCGACTCGATTAATTATTGAGTCGAATGCCAAACGAGTTTTTTTCGAATCGATCGCCGAATAGCTCACGAACGGATTGACTCATTTACAACCCTACATGCATCTCATAAAGAGAAGTGGAGACTCTGACCTTCCTAATCGTATTTCCGTATCTGCAAATTTTATCTCGTGTCACATTTACAATTTCTTTAAAAGATAGGAAATAAAATTGCATTTTTAAAAGGCCAAATAATTTTCTTCAATTCGATCCAAACGTCGACAGACAATAAACTGCAATTTACCCAAAATTTTATTCCTTGTCAATGAATTATTGTATTCTAAAAATTACTACTATAAGTCAAGCAAGGATAAAATGAGCATCGCCAAACTTTGAAAATTTTGATCGGATGGGGAAAAAAGAAAAAGTAACCATCATCTTTTTGGATGCTTGTGAAACTAATTTATTAGTATTAATGTAATATTGTTCAATAAATGTTTCGAGTAAATTAATTAAAAAGAGACAGAACAGTATTCTTTAACGTGTGCCAATATTAGTAAGAGTAATATTCCCTCAAAAAAAAAAATATATAGTAATAGTAATGTGTCAAGTTACTGAAAAAATAGCCTACAAATTTAAGGCATACTCGGCCCGAATCTTTGTATTGGCCCGAAAATACCTGCAATTTGGGCGGGCACACATCTGCAAAAAGTCGGCCCGGATTGACTGACTTGATTTTTTCACTGGTCTGATGGGATTGAGCCGGCCCAACATAATTCAACGATTTGATACCCCTAATTCCTAGTAAAATAGTAATAATATAATTTGTAGTATTAGTATTTCTTAATTCTTATTAATTTATTTGCTTTAGTATGATTTTACATCTTAACACTATTAATTGTTATTAGTATTTGATTTATTTTTAAATTATTATCAAATATTATATTATTGCATCATATTCATTTTTCTCATTCTAATTGATTGGATTAAATACTTGAGTCGAAAATGACAAAAAAAGTTATTAGTATCTATAGTATGTTTCACATATAATATGTGAATATTTGAGATAATATAAGTAATTAATTAAAAATATTTAAAATAATAGAATATTAATAACAAGTTTCTTGTGTAAATGTCATTGTTATGTTGAAAACAATATGTTTATACAAATATATACAGAAAAATTTCAAGTTATGACGATTATAAATAAAATTATCCGAATACCTTTATAAAAAATGTCAAAGTTTACTTTCTTTTGGTAGCTGCAGTCCGAATCAAATCTCAAACAATTTGGCTGTAATATAAATATGGAACCAATTAGAGGTGTTCACCCGACCCGGAACCGCCGGTTCCGGTCCGGAACCGGAACCGTGGTGAACGGTTTCCGGCCCGGAACTGCGGTCAACGGGCCGGTTCCGACCCGGAACCGTGTTCGGGACGGGCCGGTTCCGGTTCCAAGGGCTAGGAACCGTGAACTGGCGGTTCCGAACCGGCGGTTCCACTTTTTTTTTTTTTAAATATGTTTTGTGTTATCCATGTTAATTATATCCTAAAACAAGCAATAATGACAATTAGAATGCTAAATGAAATGAAAAAATGTCAAAAAAAAAGGTTCGAGGTTGAACCGGCGGTTCCGGTTCGGAACCGCCGAACCGCCGGTTCAACCGCCTAGGATTTTGCACCCATTTCAAATTCAAAATGGATGGCTAGGATTTCATCTTGTGATCCAATGGCTATGATTCAAAGTTTCCCCCCCCCATTTCCTCCCAATTTCAACTATAAATACCCCCTACCCACAACCATTTCTTCACACCAATTACTCTCTTCTCTTACTCTCTAAGTTATTCATTCTTTTCAGTTTTCATTGTTCAATTTTCTAGCTCTTACTCTCTTAGTCTCTTAGTAGTTATAGCAAAAATGTCTTCCTCCAACCCTCGTAAGGGTAAGGAAAAGGCAGTCGAAAATATTCGTGGTACTCGTGGTAGTGGTAACCCTCCTCGTCGTCCTCGTGGTGTTGTCATTCGAGAACGAGAAGCGTTCCAAGATGACTACTACGAAGATGATTCTTCCACTCCCACTCCCACAAGCCAGAATCCTCAATACCGGAGGGTCCCCACTCGCCGCCAACGTGAAGAAATGGAAAACCAGCAGATGGCCGAAGATGCTGCTGCCTTTGCTGCCCACCAGATTGAAGCGGATAGGCTACTTGCTGAAAGCCTATATGTTGCCGACCTCGAAGTGGAGATGAATCCGCCCCACCAAATGCATCCTCCCAGCACTATGCAGTCGTCCCCCTTTCACGAAGAGGCAATCAACTTGGATGAGGATGACGAAATGGACGAGCAAGAGGACGGCGGAATGGCTGCCGAGAAGGGTCGTCGTACCAGAAAGGCGAAGCTGCAGGCCAAAGGAAAGAATGAAGGATCCGAAGTGTTCTCAATATGGTTCAAAAAGGTAACACTACCTTGTGCCGAAGGAGAAACTCCAATTATAATGGCGTGTTGCAATTTCTGCGACCAGCAGTACGAGCATAAGAAAGGAAATGGGTATGGCACTTATAACCGTCATATACTCAAACATAAGCCGAAGGATCAAGAAAAAGGTACACAACAAGAAACTCAAACTCAACTAAACTTCACGCAAGGTAATGAACTCACTTTATTTAAGTATAATGATAAAGTAGCTAGAGAAGTGATGGCTACGTTTGTTGCTACTGAATCTCTTGCTTTTCAATTTGTCAATAGCATGTGTTTTGAAAATTCCATGAAAAAAACATATAATCCTCAAGCTAAAAAAATCTCACGAAGTACCATGACTAGGACAATTGCTAAATTATCTATTAGATATAAAAAAGCATTAAGAGACATGTTTGCTAAGCTGCCATATAGAGTCTCTGTTTGTTCTGATATTTGGTCATGTGCTTGGCAACAAAATTCATATCTTGGAATGACTGTGCATTGGATTGATCCGAATTGGTGTATGAACAAACGCATACTTTGTTTTAGGAAGTTTAATTGTACTCATAATGCTGCAAACATTGCTCTTTGCATTATAAAAGTGTTGAATCAATTTAGATTAACCTCTAAGATTTTTTCAATCGGTTTTGATAATGCATCTACTAATACTGCAAGTGTGCCTGCTCTAATTGCTGCATGTAATCCAACTCTAGGAGGAAAATATTTTCATACTAGATGCATATGTCACATACTAAATTTATGTGTGCAAGATGGATTAAAGCAATTAGAAGGTTCAATTATGCTTATTAGAAAATGTGTTGCCATGTTAAGGGATAAAGCTAAGCTACACAGAAATTGGGTAAAATTTTGTAAGCAAAAAACTGGAAAAAGTAAGAGTTTTAACATTGATGTATACACTAGATGGAACTCTACTTATGAAATGTTGGCAGCAACTTCTGAATATAAGGATTTATTATGTGATTTCTTTTCAACTGAGGTTAGCAACATGTTCTTATTGCCTTCTTATTGGGATAAATGCTCAGGTCTGATTGCACTCTTAAAAGTTTTTGAAACTGCAACTAAAGATTTATCTGGAGTTTATTATCCTACTTCATGTCGTGTACTATATCATTGTGTTGTTATCGTTCTTCAATTCTTAATATGCAGTACTAACCCAAGGTTGCAGGATTCTATAACTATGATGGTCATTAAATGGTTGAAATATTTTACTTATATTCCCGATGTCTTTTTGATTGCAAAATGTTTAGATCCCTCTATGAAATTGGAAGGGGTTTGTGGTCTGTTAGACTTGTATTACAGTTATCTTCGTGAAATGACATTTGGAGGGGGGGTGAGCGTGGTGAAGACTCTTTTGAATTGCCTAATATTGCATATGTTAAAACTTCTCTAGATACGACATTGAGGGGTCTTTTTCAAGAATATGAATCTAAGTATTCGGATGGAGGGTCATCATCTAGGCCTAGTCAAAGACCAAGAAGCTCTTTTAATCTAGGAATAGATTATAGTTCTGTAGCTGCACAAAGACTTCAAAGTTTCCTTCAAAATTAGGGCACAGGTAGTAATATAAGCAGTGAACTTGATATCTATCTTAGAGAACCCAAAAGTACAGATTTAGCAGGTGAAGGGCCAAATGATGTTGATGTTTTGCAATGGTGGTCGAGGAGGCAAAACCAATACCCGATTTTAGCAATGATGGCGAGGGAGATCTTAGCCGTTCCGGCATCAACAGTCTCGGTGGAACAAGCTTTCAGTGTTGGAGGCTACGTGCTCGATGAAAGAAGATCGGTGATGACGCCAAGAAACCTAGAAGCTCAAGTTTTACTCAAAGATTATACATTGGCCGAAATGCGTGAACAAGAAAATAATTGGGATGAAATATTTGCGGAGTATCCCATAAGCACAACCGAGGCCGAAAGCACAGACACCGACTCTATAGCCACTACTGAAACCGATGAATTTGAAGATGATTGGGACTTTGACGCCGACATCAACGAGTAGTCCTAAATAATTTTAGACGAGTACTATTTTTCCTTACTTGGTGTTTTTCCCATTGGGTTTTCGCCAAGAAGGTTTTAACGAGGCTCGGCCCTTGAGTTTTCAAATTTTGTGAATTCCAAGGGTTTTAGTATTTCGAGTTTTAAATAATAATATATTTCCATTTGTAATTGATTACACATTGTTTTAAATGAAGACATATATTATTTTATTTCGATCTTATACATTACATTGATGATTTATTTGTTTCATTTCAATTAAAAAAAAAAAAACGGTTCGGGCCCGTAAACCGGCGGTTCCGACCCGGAACCGGAACCGTCCAATACGGGCCGGTTCCGACCCGGAACCGTGGTATGTGGCGGGCCGGTTCCGGTTCCAATTTCTCCGAACCGGAACCGGCGGTTTCGGGCCCGGTTCCGAACCGGAACCGGCCCGTGAACACGTCTAGAACCAATGTTGGGTATTTATGTAAAGTGATAAGTTGATTAACCAACACAAATTAAATTATAAACTAAAAAAACACATTAAATTACAATTATATATGATTAGTACAGAATTACTTATATGTCCTGTTATCACTGTTTAGCTAATCCCTTTCAAAAAATAACTAAAATCTACTAATTTACCGTGGTACCAGAAAGCCGGAAATTAATTTGTAAGCATAAGTTGATTTTTGTAACATTGACATTTATATATATGTAGAATTAATTATTTAAAACATAAGCATAAGTTGATTTCCATAACACTGACATTTTTATCTAGAATAATTAAAACACAATGACATTGGGCGCCTTAATATATTCGGAAACATTTCTTTTTTGACACGTTTTATCGTTTTCAAAAGAGCATATAAAATTAAATAGTTTTGGTTCTGCATAAGTTTTTATTTATTAAACTTGTAAGCAGCCCGTCGAAATTCGACAGGAAATAACTTTATGTTTTAATTTTTATGTATATATTTTAAAAATAATTTATATTTTATTTAGAAGTTGTGACATTGTTCGCGTTAATTATTAATCAAGCTTAACAAATTAATTTTATTTCACGTATCTAAATTTATAATTAGGAATGACAATGAATTGAGTATACTCATTTATTATGTATTTTCTAAGTCTAAATTTGTTTAGAATTTTTCTACATGTTCGTCCTAATCTCGGTTAAAATAGTGACTTTACTGTACATACTCGTCTCAAATCCGTTGAGTAATACTCGATAAAAATATGAACACTCCAAGTAATATTAATTAAAATTAGTAAAAATCATTCTTTCTATGTTATTTGAACCGTCTCGTTGGTTTATTCTAAATTACTCGATAAAAATATAAATAAAGTTAATATTAATTAAATTAGTAAAAATCCTTCATTTTTAAGTATATTTGAACCGTCTCGTTGGTTCATGTTAAATCCATATCTCTAATCTTTGCCAAAATGCGAAAAAAATATGTTTACATCTTCAAAGTAATATTAATTAAAATTAGTAAAAATCCTTCTTTCTATTTTATTTGAACCGTCTCGTTGATTTATTTTAAATTATTCAATAAAAATCTAAACAAAGTTAATATTAATTAAAATTAGTAGAAATTCTTCTTTTTAAGTATATTTGAACCGTCTCGTTGGTTCATGCTAATTAAATCGATATCTCTAATCTTTGCCAATTTTATAATATTAAATATATATATATATATATATATATTATATATGAATTAAGAATGTATAAAATAAAATTTGTAAGAATGTATTCCGAAATTGTTATTATTTTAATATGTGTAATAGAAGAAATTAATTAAATAGAGGGAAAGATAAATATGAGATGTGATTAATAGATAAACATGTGATATTTCAAGAATATGAAATTAATAATAATTAGAATATATATGAATTAAAATTGGACAAATTACCAGAATAAAGGAAAATCTGAACGGAGCACCGTAGATGAGACAGCTTTATTTTCGTATTAGTAATAGATGTTAATGTCAATCCAAATTGACCGAGTTGATAAACACTGCTGCTAACGGTCAAAATACAGCTTGTTCAGAGCAAATTAATTACTAATTTAATACTCTCTCCATTTTTTTATAAGTGTCATATTGAAAAAAAATTCTTGTTCCTTTTTAAGTGTCCTATTGCCGAATTTGAGGTTAAAATAATAACAAAACTCCTATTTTACCCTCACAATAGTTATTGGAAAATGAAATTATTAGACTTTGAAAATAATAAATATGGGTATAAAAGTAATATCTTATGCTTCCTTGATTTTTGTAATTTTTCTTAATAGGACACTTAAAACAAAACAGAGGGAGTAATTACTTAGCTTAATTAAGGAGCTGGGCTGCTGGGACCTATCCACCATAGAAATTAACGTCTTTACATTGAATATGTTACATGAACACTTTCATTAGTTCGATCTAATTAATTTAATTGAATATTTTATAGTTCTAATAATGAGAGGTTATAAGAATTTGATAAATTACAATAACTTATTAAAATTTAAAATAAATATAGTATTAATTTACAAAAAGATAATAGATTGTCAATTGAACTGATCCTACTTAACTAGCTAGGGTCCAATGCAATTTTAGTCTTAGTCGTAAATATAGAGAATACGTGACACATATTGCACAAACTTTGATAAAAAGAATTGAATTATAATTACAAAAAATTAAAAAGGTGATATTATAATTGCAAAATTTTAAAAGTCAGCTTGAAAATTACACATTCGAATAAATATTGTGTCATTTTCGACAATTACTTAAACTATGATACAACCAGAAAATAAAATCGAAGTGAAAAAGATATACGAGCTATCTATCTATCATCACATATAACCGCTAGTTCAATTTGAACTCATCTTTATAAAATAAAATCACCCCATATTTTATATTAATATTAAATATTACTCCTTCCGTTCCATTCATAACGTCCCATTTTCCTTTTTTGTCTGTCCCATTCATAACGTCCCGTTTCCAAATAAGGAAATAATTAATCTTACAAAAGTGGTGGGATCAATTACTTTTCTATTTTTTTACCCTTCTCCTTAATAACCGTACCCAAAAGAAATGGAACGTTATGAATGGGACGGAGGGAGTATATACATAAAATATCGCCATTATACACATGATTAGACTAGCATAGTATTAATACAATTAATTAAAAGAAAAATGACCAGACTTTAAGTAATTTGTCCAAATGTTCTTTCTGGGAATGTTCATTTTTGTTGACCAGTTTTAGTAATAGAAAATAGTGCCACGTCACAATACTTTAGTCATCTAGTATTCCTTCCGCCAACCAACTTAGAAAAAAAAATACAGTAAAAAATTCTTCCAATTTATATAAATAACTAACATTTTTCTATTTTTCCACACTCCAAAAGTTGAAGGGTTTTATCATTAATCTGAAATTGTCTGCAGCAGCCATGGACGCAATTTCGAGAAACCCTACAGTTCGTTTCAGCAGAATGACTGAGGAGTACAACTACAGCCCCGCCTCAAGAAGCGGCGGCGGCGGCAATCAAGGCTGGAGGATTTTCTCGACGCGGCGGAGCGGCCAGAATCTGATGACTTCTTGGAGCTACCGCCGCGATAGGGCAAGAAAGAGACAGATATTTTTGCAGACGTACAAGTTGGGGTATGTTAACTCCGGCGAGAAGCTGATGAGAAGTCGGAAGCTGAAGAAGATGGCGGTGAAGGTTAAGTCAGCGGTGGTTTCGACCTTGGCCTTCATACGCGGCGGCGCGTTGAGATCGTGCAATTCCCGGTCGGCCATTCCAGCGGCGTCTCCTACACGAGTAGCTAAGTTTTGCTGATGAAACGATCGAAATATAAACGCCTTTTATTATTTATTATTATTTTAACTTCTGCTAGGTAAACCTCAAAGAATTAATATATATGTGTGTGTATATATATATATAATTTTTTTCTTTTATTTATATGTTCGTATATTATTTTTCATTCTAAACTAGTACGTATATGCATTATATATTTTTCAGCACAATTAAGACATATGTGGTAGCAGATGTATAATTTTTTTTAGTTGAGAAGTTCTATAATTGAAATAATATGAAATGATATTTTGAAACGTTAGAAATATGTGGTCAGAGTAAATTTGCCATATATTAATGGTCAAAACGATATCACATCCAAACCATTCCATGCCGATTTGACCAACGACTAATCCTATGACCAAATGATATTAGTTTCTTAATTGCATCATATAATTTGATTTGTACCACTAATTAATAGTGTCTAGATTGAACTAGGTCAAGATTTTCTAGTCTACTAGATCTACTTTGTAAATTATACCAAAATTGTGTAGTTATAGTAATACTTTATTTAAATTTCAAAGCCATTTCGGTTTTTTCTTTTTTTTTTTTAACTATCTAGATGAGATTAATTAAAAGGACCGGGCCTTAGTTTGCCCTTTTTGGATCTATTAATAATCCTTTAGACACTTCTGATTTCATACTTATAAATGGGCCCAGACAAAATTAAAGCCTCAACAAAAATCGTAGAATAAAGTCGCATTAATTCGAGCTAACATATAAATATAAGAAACAAACATTTTACCTTATGAAGATCAAGTAATAAGAGCTTGTTTAATTTTATCCATTATGTCACGAATTATTTTGTTAGCTATTGCCACTGATCCCGGAGAGAGGTTTGCGCCAGGAGTAGAATCTACCAAAATCTATAATTAAGATATTTAATTAGAGACTAATCATGAAGTGAGATTTACACATGTGAAATCTACAACAATTTAGATTACCTGAAGGGCCACTGTCAAAAGAGATCCTCCCGTTTCCCCTTGAGCTACCGTCCGACCGCCACGAGTTGGCCCG
This sequence comes from Agastache rugosa, assembly GCA_031470985.1. Classification (NCBI taxonomy): domain Eukaryota; kingdom Viridiplantae; phylum Streptophyta; class Magnoliopsida; order Lamiales; family Lamiaceae; genus Agastache; species Agastache rugosa. Next base: position 23,561,179 of record CM062607.1, read on the forward strand.
TCGGGAAGAATGGCGAATCCCGACGGGAGTAAGGGTGCGCAACTTGGATCCCCACCACCTAAAATCGTGTTTGCGCAAACCACGTCGATTGGGGCGTAGACGACGTAGGAGGCGGTGGGGTCTTTACGACTTTCTTGCAGCATTATTGTTTGATTCTGGCTTGATCCCGTACCCTATCCAACAGAATAATTAAATATCATCTTGATATATACGTACCCTCGTCATAAAAACAAAAAATGAATTATGGTAATTTTGGATTAGAAATATTAATTAACATAGGATTGAAAGAAAGCGACTCACCTTAATTTGATACATTGTAACACGGTTTCCTTCTTCATTGCCACTTACAATGTGGGCCATTTCTTCAACATATCCTCCATTTAAAAGCATGTCCCACTGGAATCAAACATGGCAAATTTGTATAAACAATTATTATGAATAAAATGTTATAATTGTGACCATAAAAATATCATTAATTGATTACTAAAAGTACCAACAATCTCGCTATTAAGATAAGAGATACTCACTCGTCACATTACGAAAAAGATGGGCTTAATTAATTATTAAGTCCATGGGCCTTAACATTCGTTTGCTAGCTAAATCATCCAAATTACGAAAAGCCGTCCATAGTACGAAAACACCCTAACATATAATTCTAGAATTCTTATTTGAATTACCTCAAAATAAAAAAAAAAAGAATTCTTACTTGAATTGATAGATCGACATTGATGTATCAATTAGACTAATAAATTAAAACTATTTTCATTATATTCTGAGGAATAATCATAACGAGGATGCCGATTAATGTGATTTCTCGTGCAAGATATTGCATGTAATTTAAATAAATGTTTTGACCAAATAATTAAAAATATGACATAGATAAATTTGTGCAATCATGTAGTGGTACGTTGGAGCTGGTTACTACCTCTTTTCGAGTGTTGTGATCGCGGAGGAAATCGAAAACCCTTATGGGTGGGGTGGGAAGCCAAAAAGAAGTTGCGATGCTGAGGTGAAACCCTAACGGCATGGTCGGATCATCCACGTTTTTCCGGGTCATGATTTTGACACTGTCGCTTGAGTTTCCAAACCCGGATAAGGTTGTCCATGTATTCGCAGTCGAGGCGTTTACTCCGCAACAAAATCTTGTCACCATCCTTTGTGCTATTTCCAACATGATTTTCCTACCTTGTTGATTTCCTTCATCATAATTGAGTCATCTTTAATATTACTAAAGCATGCTTAGGTAGGGTATCATCATATAGCATGATAATCTAAATTTCATTAAAAATGTAACATAAAATCTATATTTACCTAAATAATTGATTTCAGGAACCAACCCGGTTGCGACACGTTGGCAATATCCGTTGAGGATTGCGACCCATCGGCGCGCCCCAAAAGCTAGACCGGCCGTGATTAGAGGCTTGTAAATGGTGTGGACACCTCCTTCTTCTACTTCAACATGTTCAACCCATATCACCTATTATATTTGTCCATTAAGAGGGCGTTTACTTTGAAGGATATGATAGATTGATAAAACATAAGATTGACTATATGAAGGATTAGATGATCAAACAAGTTCAAAAGTAATCAATCCATCAAAGTAAACGGTGGATTAACCTATACTATTTTTATCTATCTATCCTATCACCCAAAGTAAACACCCATAAGTATCATACTAATTAATAAATACTAATAAATGACATTATAAATATACCCGAAATGCGTATATAAATGAATCAAAACATATAAAATGTATCAGAAAAATCGAATCGTAATATATTACTTTGGAGTAACCATTAGGCATGTCTTGAATGAGACAGCCAGAGGGTCTTCTCCGACACGTGTTGAAGTTGAATGGAGTAGAATGTAAATGGTCTACAGAGACATCCACCACAGCCCACGTGGTATCCACGTGTCGTCTACAATGTCGCACAAAGTAGCTTTCGCGTGTCGGAACTACCGGCGAAGGAACGTGAAACTCCGCATTCATCTTCAACATGTATATACAAAAATGATCATTACATTAATTCATATATATATATATATATCGTCACGTATATATATATATTTCCCCAAATTTAAATATAATGCAAACACACACAGGGATACGTGTGTGTGTGTGTATAGGTACCAGTTGCACGACTTCATTGTATGTTCCCTCCAATCCAGACGAGACGACTTGCAAGTTTGTTGCTTGTGAAACTACTCCTGAAAACACATTTGCCCATTTCTCCTGAGATATTAAATCAGATATATATTAGTATAATATATCCCTACAGTTTCAAGAAATTTATTTTCAGATTTTTAGGTATTTTTCGCTTCAAATGTAATTCTTGTAGTTTTAGTTATGATTGATGTTATTCAATTATATTTTTATCTTTAGTAATTATTAGTCAATTAATAAAATTTTAGTTAAAATTGATTACTATGATTAGGCTATATAATGTTTTGAAATTCAATTTTCAGCGATAAAGTTGATTAGGATTCGCTAAATAATAATTTTGTTTTTATAACAAATACTATATAATATAATAAATATAATAGTGGAATACAAGTTTCACACATAAAGTATTAAGATAGAAGATCCAAACCATTTATTTTGGTACAAGATACAATATTTTACACCGGGACCGTGCAATCAAACTATTAATTTATTCTAATTAATATTTGTATCTATAGTATAATACATTACATTAAATTTCAATTTACATAAGATTTCATTATTATCAATACATGTCATGGAACGACATAATATAAAACAAAACACGCACGTACCATGTATAGACGAAGTTAAGCATACGTACCACATTCATAAGGATCTCAACAACATCCGCAGCAGCAGTAGGAACGATTGCAGATTCACGCGACACCTCGGATTTGAATCCGTCCCGTTTTAGCCCGAAAACTCTGGAAAAAGCTCGAAAATATTCCTCCTCATTCAACAGATAAGTGTGGCGATCCGCGCTCGCCACCCACAACGGCTCACTTAACTGACCTATTCTCACTAGCTCATCCATTGCCGGGCTTGCCACCTCCAGCACCGCCGTACGATAGTCTTCAATTTGAGCCTCATTGCCCGTGAAGCGCCACCGGTTTCCCGTGGCTAAATGTTGATTTGAAGAGGAGGGAGTATCGGTGGAGGGAGTGACGGGCTTGCTCGCATACTAATAATTAGAAAAATAAATCATGAAATAATATTTTTTGTATATTTTATTAGTGCATGTTACGTGTAGTGGAGAAGTAACCTGTCTAATGGAGGAATTGTCCATTCTTTCTTGAAAATTTTGGTCTCTTAAAGTTGGAATTGGAACACCACAATTAGGGCAAGAAGAATTGCGTAGAGCTTCCCGAAACCTCAAATTCTCGGCCCGAAGCAGTTCATTTTCCGTTCGTAGGTGGGTGTTCTCTTTGTGCTCGTGTTGTGTCTGTGCATAAATTTATAAACCAATTTAACATTTAAGATCAATAAAAAATAGAATTTTTTTTTACTTAGGTCTTGGTAGTTTCCCGTTTTTATTAACTGGGCAATGTGCATTTATTTGATAAACTTCAATCCCTATAGCTTTCATTTGAGTCTCTGAAATTTATTTTATATTCTAGCTACAACCTATGTTAGAATTAGGTTCTTCTCTACCCCATCCCTTACAAGGATATAATTCTAACATAAATGAACAACATACACTAACTTAGTTTTGAGGCATGAAAGTTCAGGAACGATTGGTTGAAAAAAAATAAAAGAAACGTTGCCATTCGTAACATTCTTGAATTTTTTTTTCTCTCATTACATAGAAAATACGAAATTGAAACACAACAGTCATAGATAGCATACCTTCATTTGTGTTCTCTTGTTTTGGAACCAAAATTTGACCTGAATCGGTTCTATCCCAAGTTGACGACTCAGTTCTTTTCTTTGGTTCTCATCCGGATGGGGACACTCATTGTAAAACCTACACTTATATATTCATCATAGAAATATGATGAGATTAATGAATGGAATTAATTTTCTATTATACATTTTCTTGTTATACCTCATATTTTATAATTACTATCAACGCCTGCTCTACTTGAAAATTAGAATAATTAAATCGCTGCAAGTATACTAATTTATTTACTTAACCCTTAAAAAAAAGAGAAATTAATTAAGAAGAGAAACATATGATCATACTCTTCCATTTGTTGGATCTGTTGTGGAGTGTGGCGATTGTAGCGTTTTCTCTTACGTTGTTGATCCAAAATGGAGTTCATTTTGATAGCATCTCTCTCATCATCACTCATTTTTCCCTAACAAAGACATATGTCATGAAATGTCATCATTCAATAAAATCACGAATTTCATGAAATATTAAAATATGCACTCGGCGGATGTTCCCAATAAAATGTGAAGGGAAAGAAAACATTAAGAGAACCTAACAATAAATAAAATATAAGAATATAAAAGACCAAAGCAACATTCTCACTGAATATTTATATATTTGACGGTACGTGACTTGGTAAGAAAACAACCATGGAAACCTGATACAGGAAAATATAATTAATAAAGATTTTCGAGTATGTACCCTTAGACGCATACAAAGATATTAGATATCAATGACGCGACTTTCTAAATCGGACCAAATTAAAACTTTGGAAGCAAGCAAAAACTATTGTCTGAAGTTCAATAAACTTTTGTGGGTTTTTATAAGCTCGTGTCGTAAGAAGAAGCCCAGTCTTGCAGATAGAGAGATGAGGATGAAATATGCGTGTGCGTGTGGAAGGAGGGGAGAGAGAGAGAGAGAGAGAGTGGAAAAAGAAAAAAACATAGATACAAAATAGGGAGATTTGGTTTAGAGATGCTTTAATTACATTAAATGTGAATTGTGGCACCTCCGCAATGAGGGAAAACGTGGTTTTGGATAGGAAAAAAGAATCATGTTCTTATCATAAGAGCTTTTTGGTCGAATAAAACTAGTTTGGAAAAGTAATGTGTGAATTCGGTTTACTAACTTCATGAATATTATTTTCATACTTGAAAGGTTATAAATTCCCTCTAGAATGCAAATGAAATGCATAAAGGTAGGTATAAGGAATTTAAATGGGAAAATATAATTAATTCATATTTTCTATAATAAGATTAGTCAACTTATTTTATACTATATGATACTCCTAAATATCGTATTAGAAAAAAATGCAAGAAAATGAAAACCTCCATAATATAATGTTACATTGTAAACATAGACTAGTTCGACTGTACCTAATTGATAGAACGAGCGAGTTTATAAATGAAAAAAAATTATGAGCTCTACTTTCATCACACACTTTTTAGGTCCAAATGGTTAGTGACTAAAAAGAAATGAAAAGTGGAAATGTTTTTAATTTGTAATAATATAATCACATTTTTTAGACTTCGAAAATTCCAAAAATATTTAGCACTTGTTACATGTCGATTGTCGTGCATGATAGTTTGGTAGCATGAAGTTTTTTTTTTAATTGCTAAAATCTTTTTTTTAATTGGGTTGGGATGGGTTAAATTGATCCAAACTGTATTATTATTTTTCGGGTTCTTCTTACCTGGGCCCATAAAAGTACGGACTGTTATAGCCCAATGATAATAAGATATTTGCTATATTTATGATTTTTATTTAAAATATTATGAACAAATACTGTTTGTTTTTCTCCAAAACAGAGTTAGAGAAATAAGAGAGGAATGATAGCTGAGAGAAAGAGAAATTAATAGTATGGTTTAGTATTGCTCAAGGATTGAGTCTTGAAGGAAAAAAATTGCTCAAGAATAGGTTTGCTTCAATATTCTTTTCCCTCCAGCTATGTTATTTTACTAAAAAATGTAACTTTACAATTGGAGGAATTTTTTTATTTTTTGTTAATAACTTTTTGCATCATAGTCTGAATCTTATATTTTATACCGCAATCTAATCTTATATTTTACCTAATTTGTTCTACCGTCTATATAGTAGTATATTTCATCGCTATAAATATGAGATCACTAATAAAATAAGATATAAAATCAAAATACAATAGAAAATAAAGAAGACAATATTGATGTATTTAAATAAATAAAATATGGAAAGGAAGTTGGGGCGTGAGTGAGAGCTTTCTGAGTAGTGTGATGGCTATAATTAGCACATGCAAAGGTGTCAGTTAGACCTGCCCACGGGCCCCGAATCGGCGGTTCCGGGCCCAAGCCCGCCGATTACGGTTTCACCGGAGAATGAACTGTAACCGGCCAATGTACACTGTACACGGTTACGGGCCGGGCTTTTTGACCGGCGGTTCCGGGCCCGGTTAAACCCGCCGGTTTCAATTCCTGGCCCCGGTTTATATATATAACATTGAAAATTAAGAAAATGAATTAGTTTTTCATTAATACTTGAAAATTAAAATAAACATTACCAAATTGAAATTACAATTACTTGAAAATTAAATTAAACATTACAAAATACATATTTCAATTTTCAACTACTTGAAAAGTTGAAATTGAAATAAACACTACAAAATAGAGATTACAATTACATTACATACTCAATTTCCCATAGCTTCGGTCGGTTGCGCTTTTTGAATGTGACGAACAAGGGAAGCATAGCCACCATTTTGAGTCCACTTGAAAACTTTGTTGCAATAATTGCAATGAACTTTATAGGTTGGTTTAGAATAGTCGGGCAATGGAGCACTACGGGTGTAGTGCTTGTTGAAAATATCAACCTTAATACTAGATCTAGGACTAGGAGGCATTCTTGTTTGTACTTTGTAGAATTGAAGTTGAAACTTGAGAGAGAAGATTAAAAAAGAAGAAAAAATGAAGAAGATAGATAAGGTGAAGAGATGAGGAAGACAGATTAAATCATTAAGGTGAAGATGTGCAGCTGCTGCTGAGGTGAGTGAGAAAAGAGGAGGGGGTATTTATAGATAGAATTTAGGGTTTTGAAAAAAAAAATTAATAAACCGCCGGTTTCTGCTGAACCGCCGGTTCAGGGCCAAAAACCGGCGGTTAATTACAGATTGTTTTTGTGTTTTGGAGCACTTTTTTTCAACTTTTGTAATTTTCGTTCTATTTTTTTTTTTCGTAATTAAAAGTTGTATATACATATCTTAAGACAATATAAGCAAAAAAATTTAAATTTTACTTAGTAGTCATTGAATAAAAAAATTAAATCATTTCTCATTAATATTGTTGAAATTACAACACTTAAAAGTTGAAATGAAAAAAAGTAAAAAAAAAAGGACTTGAGCTCAATTTCAATATTAAAATTGAGTTGCCTACCTATCCTCATAGAGGAATCAAAGTTCACGTAGTTCGATTACATTATATTACTTCCTAGTAGTTCTCGCCCACCGATCGATCACTTTCGGTGAACTCTTCGTTTGCGCTCTCATCGCGATCATCCCAATCGAGCTCTTGAGCTCTAAGGTCGGCCCTCGACCAATCATCAAGCAACATTGTGGCTTCAATATTTCTTGGTTTCATCGTTGATCTTCTTTGGTCCAACATGAGTCCGCCAATGCTAAAAGCTTGTTCGACCGAAATGGTGGATGCGGGGACGGCAAACAACTCTTTCGCCATGATAGAGAGTACGGGATACTCTGTTCTCTTTGACCACCACTTCATCACGTCGATTTGTGGAACACTATCTTCAACACCAAACATAAAACGACAACCCAAATACATATTTAATTCACTATTACCTTGGCCCCTAGGGAGTTCATAAGATCTATCTTGGTACATGCTACTTAATTGTTGAACTAAGGGATCTAAGGAGTTTAAATCAAGTGGCATAAATGAAGAGGTAGAAGTAGAAGAAATAGGTGCATTTATGTCAAGATCAATACCATGAGTCATCTTATATTCGGCAAAAAGAGATCTTAAAGTTCTTTCTAAATCATCTTTTATTTGAGAAACATTAGGAATATGAAAGGAAATTATTTCTCCATCAATTCGTACATTTAAAAAGTCCATTTGCTTAAAAGCATTGTAGTGGGCAAAATTCGTATTTATATTTTAGGCCCAATTAACGTGGTTTGCCAGCCCGACGAGCCGGACAAAACGGATTAACCGGCCCAATAAATAATATAATAGGCCCAAAACAATCAGGCCATAAACAATAAAGCCTAAAAGGTTCGTCAAGTCAGCCCGACTGACGCAGTCAAGGTATATCTTGACGGCTCCACGAAAATAGGAACAAATGAGAAAGGCATGGCGGATGGATAAGACCGACATACTAAACTCTAAGGGATTGACGGCTCTATATACATAGCCCGCCTAGGTCACAGCCAGACACGTTCATTCATACTCTCAACTATCACACGATTTCTCTCCATCTTCTCTACTTCCGCCGCCATACCTTCTGGCTCTCATCAGCCTGACATAGTCTGCCCGTCAGGCTTCCGCCATTACTAATCCATTGTCACCGTCTCCACCCTCCGCATGCTCTCGGTCTCTCGAAACATTCATTGTTCCCAACCATCTATCTTTACTTGTTTTCTATGGCATTTACTTTGTCATTCCGTCACTTACTTGAGCATCGGAGGCTCTACGGTCGACACCCCCCACCAGTGCTCACCTAGGGCTCTTACGTGTTCTTGTGTTGACAGGTTGCTAGTGCCCGATCGATCCGGACGTACCTGACGTCACCATCAATTGTAGATTTAGCCTCTACAATTTGGCGCCCTCCGTGGGGCCCTAGCAATCAAGCGAATTAATACACCTTCCGTAGATCTCTTCAAGCACCAATCATGTCTGACGGACGAGACGGAACCGAACAGGCCACCCAGCCTGACATGAATGCTCAGCCGGACTTGGTGGCACAGATAGCTGCTCTCACTGAACAGATGAATCGAGAGCGAGAAAGGTGTAAGAAGTTGGAAAATGAGAATGCCAACTTGTATGTCCGTCTCGAGGCTTTAGAGCCAGTCGAGGCCGTTGACTCTCCCCGTTTCTGGGTTCGAGTGAATCCGATGCAACAACTGGATGACATCCCAATCACTAATAACGATGGATCCAACCCTTCTGTGACTAATCCATCGTCTTCGGTAAGGAATCGTGATATCGTCAATAACCTAACTGACCCGGGTTATTCATTTTTGAATGCAGGTAACATAATCCCGTCTGCCTCCTTAGAGCCGGTGTAAGTGCTAGGACAAGTCACTCCGGATGCCAGAACCGGACGGACCGCCCGGCCGGATGGAACGAATACTTACAGAGGGCAACATGCTCGAACCACTTTGACCACCCCCGGTATAGGAATGAGTAACGCCAACATCGGAGGCACGCAACCAACTATACTGGTACCCAACCAGACAGTTCTACCGACTAATGTAAACCAACAGACGATCGGAACAGGTCAAAGGGAGGTTACCCAGGATCAACTGTTTGCCAATGAATTCGTCCAACCAGTCATGACCGGACACTGTGCAATAAGAGATGAAGACTTGGCGCGAAAGCTGGCCGAGATGGAGGCCCTGATTCAGCAAATTCCTGGTGTGCCGGCACCAATCCACAAGAGTTCGGAGAACTGTTATGCCGACTCCTCATTCGTGGACGAAATTGCCCTGGTTGAGATGCCCGTCAAGTTCAACTTTCCTAGCATGCAGATGTTCGACGACACGACGGATCCAACCAATCATATTGCTCAGTACAAGCAGAGGATGTTCACTACCGCATTTTCCCGTGAATTGAGGCAGGCTTGCATGTGTAAGGGGTTCGGTTCTAGTCTGACAGGACCGACCCTCCAGTGGTACACCAACCTTCCAAATTATTCTATTTCAAGTTTTGCTCAACTAACCGATATTTTCGTGCAGCAATATGCTAGTAGCAGGAAACTTGAAAAGATATCAGAGGATTTGTATGCCGTGGTACAACGGCGTGGAGAATCTCTTCGAGACTATATCGGACATTTCAACAAGGAGGTGTCTATAACCAATTGTAACACTCAGATAGCGATCACAGCCTTCCGAAATGGTCTCCTGCCCGACTCGGACCTTTACAAAGATCTCACCAAATATCCTTGTAGAACAATAGAAGATGTTCTAGCAAAGGCGTGGGCACAGATCAAGTGGGAAGAGGACCAATACAACCATCACCAGTCTTCACCCAATATAAGCACTAGAAGGGACTCCAGGGTCGACAGGAGGACGACTGAGAGGCGATCAGAGCCTTACCCACCTCCACGCAAAGAATATCGGAGGAGACAATACGATCATCCCTCAGATACACGACCGCTCATCCCTCAGATACACGACCGCGCGTGAGGGCAAACATACCTGACTATAATCTATCAATCTCCCCAACTGAGGTGGTTCTAGCTCTCAAGGGACTTGGAAACAGGGTCAAATGGCCAGAAAAGATGAGGACACCGGCAGATCAAAGAGACAAGTCGAAGTGGTGTGAGTGCCACGCTGATCATGGACACCAGACTGATGATTGCATAGCTCTGAAACTGGAAGTGTCTCACATGTTAAAGCAAGGCCACTTGACTGACTTCTTGACGGACAAATGAAAGAAAACTCTCCAGCAAGGAAGGGATAGAGAACAGGGTCAAGGAAATGTTACACCACCAAGACCACCAGTCCATGAACGGACCGTCAATGTTATAACCGGCGGATCCGAAGTTAGTGGAGTTACTCACTTAACAGCTAAGAGGCACACCAGACAGGCTGGGCATGCCCTAGCAGAGCGTGGTGAAGCAGAAAGAAGCGCAACTGTCTCACCTGCCCAAACCATCAGCTTCACTACATCTGAATCAACCAGGCTTCTTAACCCTCATCATGATGCTTTAGTAATTTCAATTTATATTGCAAATTGTTTAACCAAACGTGTACTGATAGACAACGGCAGCTCTGCCAATGTCCTCTTTCTGTTTGCTCTCAGGGAAATGGAGATCGACGAAACCAAGATCATTAGGAAGGCCACAGTCCTAATTGGCTTTAACTACCTGTCTATGCTGAAGGGGTCAACCTGTGCATACGATTCCTGGTGGTGGACTCTCCTTCCACCTACAACGTCATTCTATGCTGACCATGGATACATCAGATGGAAGCGGTTTCATCCACCTACCACCAGGTCTTGAGGTTCCCGACTAAGTGGGGAGTGAAGAAGATACGAGGAGATCAAAAGGATTCTCGTTCCTGCTACCAGACGACAATGAAAGTAAAATAAGCTGCCTTATAGCAATTACAGCAAGGAGAATCATTCGACCCCCAGCCGAGTAATCCTGTCCAACCTGACCAACCTGATGCGGTTGAGTTAGATAAAGTCTCCATTCACCCAAACTTTCCGGACAACAAAGTTAAATGTCGACCCGGACTATCATCCAAGGAAGCAAAAGCGAAGGAAATTTGCCCCAGAAAGAAATAAAGTCATCAATAATGAGATCAAACAACTTTTAGACACCAGACTGGTCAGAGAGGTCCAGTACCCCGACTGGCTAGCAAATGTGGTGGTAGTAAAGAAATAGAACGACAAGTAGCGAGTTTGTATAGACTTCACGGACCTGAACAAGACGTGTCCCAATGACTCTTTCCCACTGCCGCACATAGACATGCTGGTAGACGCTATTGCTGGACACGAGCTACTCAGCTTCATGGATGCCTATTCCGGATACCACCAGATATTGATGCACCCGGATGACCAAGAGAACACAACTTTCATGTCCAACATAGGCATATACTGTTACAAGTACATGCCCTTCGGGTTGAAGAATGTAGGGGCAACCTACCAACGTTTGGTCGACAAGATGTTTCAAGAATTATTAGGAAACACAATGGAGGTCTACATAGATGACATGCTTGTCAAATCTCTACTGGCAGAAGACCATATCGACCAACTCAGACAGTCTTTCAGCATCCTCCGTGAGTATAACATGAAACTTAACCCAACTAAATGTTCATTTGGTGTAACTGCAGGTAAATTTCTGGGCTACATTGATGCAGCCCGTAGTCCGATCCAAGTTCCTGTTGGGCCAATCACGAGAGCTCGAGCAAAAAAGTCCATTGGAGAAGATGGAGATGGATAACCAAGATTAATCAATTTAATATCTTATGTTTGGGTTGTTCCATGAAGACTCGTAGTTTAGTTAATTAGTCGTTTTTGTTATTTTATTTATTATTTCGTGGGTTTAATTAGGGTGGCCGAAATTAGGCCTTAGTTGAGTCAGTTTTGACTTTTATCCTCTGTTTTGACTAAGGATTTGTTTCCTTATTAGGTTAGGAGTTATTTTCCATGTTTAGTTTCCTAATTGAATTAGGTTTTCTCCTCTATATATAGAGGGCTTTGTTTTGGACGAAAATTCAGACTTTAATCAATTAATTTCGTGAGTTTCACATTCTCTCTTGAGAGTTTTCGAATTCATCTTGATTATTTCAAGACGAATTCATTTATCGACGAATCGGCGAGCCAACCAAATCTCGTTCGTGTGTCATTCATCGTCCCCGAGTTGCTGCATCAACATACGTTGGGGTATAGAGATTTCGTTCTTCTATATCATTTTGTGGTTAGATACAGAGGTTTTGAGATTTTCCATCCAACTGTTCGTTAAGTCTTCTGTCTGCGATCGAGAATCATATCATACATGGTGACCCAAAGGGGAATAGAAGCCAACCCGGCTCAGATTGACTCTGTGCAAAGAATTATATCCCCAACATGTGTCAAGGACGTACAGAAGCTCACAGGAAGGGTGGCGGCCCTTAGCCAGTTAATCTCGAGATCATCGGAGCGATGCCACCCCTTTTTCAATACATTAAGAAAGTAAAAAACATTCGAGTGGACACCGGAATGTAAGGAAGCACTCAACCAGCTGAAGCAATACCTGACAAGCCCACCGCTCTTATCCAAGCCTAAAAACGGGAAAACATTATACATTTACCTGGCCATGTCAGAAACGGCAGTCAGTGCAGTCCTAGTTCGGGAAGATGAGGGCAAACAATCACCAATCTACTACGTTAGTAAGTCATTGTTGGATGCGGAGACAAGATACAGCCTGCTTGAGAAGCTAGCCCTTGCTCTTGTACATGCTGTAAGAAAGCTTCGGCCTTACTTCCAATGTCACCCAATAATGGTCATCACCACATATCCTTTAAAGACCATCATTTACAAGCCAGAACTCTCTGGCAGACTCGTTAAGTGGGCGGTAGAACTAAGCGAACATGACATATCCTACAAACCCCGGACTTCGCTAAAGTCACAGGTACTAGCTGATTTCGTAAATGATTTTACTCCTAACCTTTCAATGCAGGCAGACAAAGAGTTATGTTGTCTCACCGAGGATGAATCAGCTGGAATGTGGAAGCTCTTCGTGGATGGTTCAAGTAATAAGTACGGGAGCAGACTCGGACTTGTTCTTTCATCACCCCAAGACGACAAAATAGAACGAGCAGTAAGATGGGGGTTCAAAGCAACCAACAATGAAGCCGAGTATGAAGCAATGATAGCCGGGCTAGAATTAGCTGAAGAAATGAAAGCTAAAAAAATCAATGTTTTTAGCGACTCACAACTAGTGGTGAATCAGATGCAAGGGACTTACCAAGCCCGGGACAACAAGATGACAACTTACCTAAACAAAGTGAAAGAGTTGCAGTCAAGCTTCGAAAAATTCACAATTGGACAGGTGCCCAGAGAAGAGAATAATCAGGCGGACGCCTTAGCCAACCTTGGCTCTTCCATCCAAACCACCGGTCCAAAAAATATTCCAATCGTCTATCTTCAATGGCCGGCGGTTTGAAAGAAGGAAGAAGAGCAAGTTTCTGACATATCAGATAGTCGGACCTGGATGACCCCAATACTGGAGTACTTGAAACAGGACTGTTGGGAAAATTATGAAGTTTTGATTTAATACCAAAACCCAACTGATTCTCCAACCGAATAGATGATCGCTTCAACCTAAGTAGTGTTTTCCAGCTCGCCTGTTTGAGCTCTAGATTTTCTAGGTTTACAGGTTCAGGAAGCGGAAGACAGCGGAAGCAGAAGGCAGCAGACAACCCAGCTGTGTTTACAGCAGAAGTCAGCTATCAGCTGTGTTTTCCAGCTGAGCTGAGTTCAAAACGGAGCAGGATCCAGCTGAAGATTAATCGAGCTGAGTTCAAGACAGCTGGTCCAGCTGTACAGAACAAAGGGAACTAACTCTGAAAACATCACTTCAAGTCAGTTTGCCCAATCCAGCTCTGATTCTGAAAGCCAGCTCCAGAGGCAGAAGATCCCGGTGTCAGAGGAAGTCAACATGCGTTGACCAATAAGGGATTGCCGAATCAGCATCCTAGACTTCAGAACCTAGGATGTGACACAAATGAAGACAGGTGCAGAATTGCCCAACGGCAGATATCGAATTTAAGAAGAGTAGGTAAGATTCAAACGGTTCTTCCAACCGCTAGTCTTGAATGTCTACCTATATAAACCCGTCTTCAACCTCAGGATCAATAACGAAAAACTCTCTACAAGCTTTCATTCTCTGAAAAATCTCAAAGCCTTCAAAAGCTCTCAAGCAGTTCTACATAGTTCAAAGAACACTTTATCTTAAAGTGTTTCTATTCCAGAAACTGCTTAGTTTTTCGTCTGATCCCTAGGCAGAATTCATCTAACTCTAAAGTTCATCTAACTCTAAAGTTCTTAATTGTAAGAACTCGTTCATAGTTGGAACCCCAAACCAAACCCCTCTTTACCCAGAAAGGTTAGGTCAAGGTTACGCTTGCTTGAAGCGAGAAATTCAAGTGTCTGTAAGGTTTTTTCAGTACCCGTAAACTGGAAGGTTAGGCTTGACAGTACCCGCAAACTGTTGGAACACAGCTCGGGTTAGAGTTGTGAAGTTACTTGGTACTTGGAAACCAAGTGGTAGTGAATTACCAGTGAATCTGGTCGTTGACGTAGGAGGTGTTACTCCGAACCACGTAAAAATCTCGTGTTCTTTATTTCTCTTTATCTTCAGTTTTAACACTAACATTATCATCTCATTGCATATTTTATTAAAACTGCATACACAGCTGCTCTCCAAAGACAACTGTGTCTTTCTGAAAGTTGTACAACTTGACTAAGCCGAAAATGTAAAGATAATTTTTTTCAAGCAGAGTTTTTCTAACCAACCGAGCTAAGTTTTTCAAACCACCACATTCCGCACCGACAGCTGAGTTATTTGCCCAGCTGACTCTTCTCAGCTGGATTCATAACTGAGCTCACCAACTCTGTTTTAAACTTGCAAAAGTTTTCAGAACTTTATCCTTGGTGTATTCACCCCCCCTCTACACCAAAGACCTAGCTCAGGGACCATCAATTGGTATCAGAGCAGTGGTTCAAAAGACCGCTGGTTCTGAATCAAGAGATTTGTCTTGATAATCTGTCAGTGGTCAACTGAACAAATCCTCTTTATTGAAAAACTCATATTATTACATTCTGTGCATATTTCTATGGATTCTTATCTTAACATGAATCTTCCCACCTTCTCGGTCGATGATTATGCAATCTGGAAGTTCAGATTAAAAAGCTTTCTCTGTGCGCATCATGACATGATGTGGGACGTCATCACAGACGGACCCATCATTATCTACAAACAAGGAAACGAGCTTGTTCCAGCTCAAGATGGTGGACAACCAACATATCAGCCTATTCCCAAGCCAAAGAGTGAGCATACATCAGAAGAAAGGAAGCAAGCTGGACTAGACAGCTTTGCGAGGAACACCATCTCATCAACAGTCTCCAACGCCTACCTCAGCAAAATCATCAACTGCGAAACCGCAAAGGAGATGTGGGAAACCCTGGCCAAGCTATGCGAAGGGTCTGAGGAGATTAAAGAAAATAAATTCACAATCGCCTGCCAGAAGTTTGATAACTTCAAGCAGACTGTCAACGAGTCCATCGAAGGGATGGAACTCAGATTCTCCAATATAGTGGTAGAAATAGAAACTATCAGAACTGGGAAATACACCCAGCGAGAAAAAAAATCTAAAAGTCCTTTCAGCACTCTCAGCTGAATGGAACACATATAAGGTGGTGCACCAAAGTTGAAGTGACTTGGGAGATCTTTCAACTGAAACATTATTCTCCCTGCTCAAAGCCAACGAATACAACTTGAAGATTACCATGAAAGAATCTTCAAGCAATCAGAATGATGGAGAGCTGACACCTGCGCCAAAGGAGATTGCGTTCAGAGCCAACTCTGAAAAATCCTCATACATGCAGACAGCCGAGTCCTCAAAGAAGGACAAGAAGGATATGAGCAAGGAAGAACTACTTGAAGAAATAGCCATGCTGGTCAAAAACTACAACAGACTCAACACCAGCAAGGGCAAGTACAAGAAGTTCGCAAGAACTTACAGAGACAAGTACGCAACAGCTGATGAGAAGTCAGCTGACAAACGAATAGAAGAAGGCTGCTTCAACTGTAAGGAACCAGGACACTACCGGCTAGACTGTCCGAAGCTATCTAAGAAAGATAAAGACCAACTGAAAGCAAAGGCAGCTGACAGAAGGAGAGCCTACATCGCAGACGAGGAGTCAGAGTGCAACAAAATGGAAAATCACATGCCATTTTCAGACTCAGAAGAAGAAGCATTGATGGCTCATGATGAACCTGATTGGGATACATACTTCATGGGACAAACAGACGGCATCGATGAAGATGAGGTAATGTCTAGAACTCAAAATCTATCTAACCTCTCACCATCACACGAACACTCTACACAGGTTTCAGAATCAGGGCTACCTGATTGAAGTCTAGTAGAGAAGGTTATGAACGATTCCAAGGAGCTTCAAGAAATCCTTGACGTCGTAATATGTGAGAATGCCGAGCTAAATGTGGAACTGGAAAGGAAAAGAGTATCAGAAGCAGCTGATACATCACAGATCCAAAAGGAAGTCATTTCACTAAAAGACAAAATAGTGAAACAAGATCATCTGATGAAGGACGTCTACTATGAAAAGAAACAGCTGATGGAAGATTTGGAAAAGACCACAGCTGAGATCATCGAGTTGAAAAGTACCGAAGAGATACTGTCTAAGAAGATAGTAGCTCTCATTAAAGCCACATCAACAATGGACGAGATTATAAGTGCACAACGTCCAGCAGCACTCAAAGCGGGACTGAGATATAATGAATCAAAGGATGCCACAAACATTGCCTCCACGAGTGGAACAAAGGTAATGTTTGTACGAGCAAAAGAGAACCAAATTCCAGCAACCCAGCAACAACCATTGAGGACACAGCAGGCATCAAGAAGACCAGCTGTGAGACATCCTCAATCTCCATCAAGGACACAGCAGGCATCAAGAAGGCCAGCTGTGAGACAACCTCAAGCTCAAAACAGACAGCAACGTGCTCAACCTCAACAAAGACAACAGGCTGGACATTACAGATACCAGCAACAACAACAGCACATCGATAGACATCAACCGAGATATCAGAGGAGATATCCAGCTGGATATCATTCATATGATCACCAGCTAGAGAACCAATTCTAGCCAAGGTATCACAAGAGACAGCAGAGACAAAGGAACGTCTCAGCCGGGTACTCAGCAGGATACCAAAAGAGACCAAGACATCAAGCCGGGAAGATACAGAGATCAAGACCCCACCAGCAACAACCGAAGAACACAATGAATGTGTATATCGACTCAGCTGGAAGAATTATCAGATCAAATGACCCAATTCGAGTCATCAAGCAGATCTGGGTCGTTAAAGGATCTCTGTCTAACCCACAAGGACCCAATTAAAACTGGGTACCTAAATTTTGATCTTTTGTATAGGTTGCAAGGGATCAACGCATCATTGAGGAGTCGATGAGAACGCTGTGGTACTTGGACAGTGGATGCTCCAAGCACATGACGCACTTAAAGCATCTACTCCAGGAATATATTCAGCGTCCAGGCCCTCAAGTAACATTTGGTGACAACTCCAAAGGCCTAACCAAAGGTTATGGTACATTTAAAACTAAAAATGTTATGATCCCAAATGTTTCTTATGTACAAGGACTGCAACATAACTTGCTTTCCATTAGCCAATTCTGCGACAACGGTTTTTTTGTCAAGTTTCATGCACAGGGATGCACAGTGAAGCACAGAAAAACCAAGCAGATACTACTAAGAGGGAAAAGAGAAGGAAACATGTATTTCGGCGGCGGAACGACGGCCCTCCGAGACTTGTCTTGTATCGAAAAGCGACGAATGAAGTCACTGGTGTGGCGTACACGAACCATCTCAACTTCAAGACAATCAACAAACTGGCTAGGAACCAGCTCGCTAATGGAATTCCAGATCAAGTATATGACAAAAGTCATATGTGCAGCGCGTGTCAACAAGGAAAACAAACAAGAATTTCATTCTCTCTCAAGCCAGTTCAGTCAACTGATCGAGTACTTCAACTCCTTCACATGGAGCTTTTTGGACCAGTTACTCCAGCAAGCTTCAATGGCAGAAAATATACTCCGGTCATAGTGGATGACTTCTCAAGATTCACATGGGTGTCATTCCTGTACCAGAAGAGCGAAACAAGGACAAAGCTGCCAATCCTGCTAGAAAGATTGTCAACTCAGAAGGAGTGCAAGATAATGTCAATAAGATCAGATCGAGGAACAAAGTTTCTGAATGAAACTATTTATGAATACTGCGAGAAGAACGGAGTTCAACATCAAACCTCAGCAGCACGCACACCTCAGCAAAATGGTGTAGCAGAAAGAAGAAACCGAACACTCAAAGAAGTAGCTACCTCAATGCTAGCCAGCTCTGTCATTCCAAAGAAGTTCTGGGCCGAAGCAATCAACACAGCTTGCTTCACTAAGAATCGCTCCCTACTCACATCAAGGCAAGGAAAGACGCCGTATGAGCTATGGAACAACATAACACCATACATTGGATATTTCAAGGTCTTCGGATCCAAATGTCATATCCTAAACAATGAAAAAACACAGCTCAAGATGTTCGACGCAAAGACTGACCGAGGAGTATTCCTTGGTTATTCTGCTGTGAGTAAAGCATACAGAGTCTTCAACAGAAGAACTCAAACGGTCGAAGTAACTCCACATGTTACCTTTGACGAATCATCATTCGAATATAGAGACTCTATCAAACGAAGAAATGAAGGAGAATCTTCAAGGCAGACTCAGACAAGAGCTCAAGAAAATCGAATCAGGAATCTGGCCGAACCATTAATTTGGGATGATGAGCCAGAAGAGGAACTTCAAATCAATCAGGAAGCTCCACCAGCTGGAAATCAAGAGGAACCTCCAACGCCAAATCAAGGGGGAATGTCATCAGCTGGAAATCCAGACACAGCTGAATCCCCAGCTCCATCTCCAGCAGAACCTCTACAGAAGTCACCTCAACACTCAATCCAAAGAGAGAGTCTTTCTCAAGACTTAACTCCAGAACAACTCCAAGCCAGACGAAATCTTGCCACTTCTAGCATCAATCAGCTAGAAGAAGAAATTCATAAAAGAAGAAGATGGATTGAAGATCATCCATCATCAGCAATCATTGTAGAACCATCTGACCAAGTCAAAACCAGAAGCTCAGCTGCTCAAGTTTCTTCGGATCATCAAGAAGCAGCTGACACATCTCAACTCTCAGTAGAGCTATAACTGACAGTCTATGATGAAGACACAACTCTAATGGCGTGTTAAGTAGCTCAAGTTCCAGAGCCACAATCAATTCACGAAGCTCTAAAGAGCGTGCCCTGGACAAATGCCATGCAGGAAGAGTTGAATGAATTCCTCAGAAATTGTGTCTGGGAATTGGTCGACAGACCTGAAGGAGTTAAAGTCATAGAACTTAAATGGATATTCAAGAACAAACTAGATACCCTTGGAGTCATCATCAGAAACAAAGCTCGACTGGTTGCCAAGGAATACACCCAGCAGGAAGGAATTGACTTCGAAGAATCATTTGCTCCAGTAGCGCGATTGAAAGCAATCGGACTCTTTCTCGCTTATGCAGCACATCACAAATTCAAGGTCTATCAAATGGATGTGAAGTGTGCATTCTTAAATGGAGAAATCAAAGAAGATGTCTATGTTGATCAACCTCCAGGATTTGAAGTAGAAGGAAATAAAGTCTACAAGCTAAAGAAGGCGCTTTATGGATTGAAGCAAGCACCTCGAGCTTGGTACGATACTCTATCAAACTTCCTTGTATCCAAAGGATTCAGGAAGGGATCAGTAGACAGAACTCTCTTCATCATCAAGTCAGGAGAAGACATCATGGTTGTTCAAATCTATGTGGACGACATCATCTTCGGATCAAGATCAACATTCTTATGCCAAAGATTTGGAGAGATGATGTCAGAACAGTTCCAAATGTCTATGATGGGAGAAATGAGCTTCTTCCTAGGACTTCAAGTCAAGCAATCAGCAGAAGGAATTTTTATAAATCAATCCAAGTACGTGAAAGACTTGATCGCCAAGTATGGAGTTCAATCCAGCAGAACTGTAAAGATTCCGATGAACACCAACTGGAAGATTGAACCTGGAACTGAAGGAAACTCAGTGGATTCCAGCAAATACAGAGGGATAATCGGTTCCCTGCTGTATCTAACAGCGAGTCATCCAGATATCTCTTTTGCAGTTGGAGTGTGTGCCAGATTTCAAGTTGATCCAAAGGAAGCACACATGCAAGAAGCCAAGAACATTCTCAAATATCTCAAAGGAACTCGGAATGTTGGATTGTGGTACCCAGCTGAAGACAATTTACAGCTGACTAGATATTCAGACTCAGACTTCGCTGGAGATCGGCTGGACAGAAAATCAACTTCAGGAAATTGTCAGTTCCTAGGAAGCAAGTTGATTTCATGGTTTTCAAAGAAGCAAACGTGCGTCGCAACCTCCACAACTGAAGCAGAATATATGGCAGCTGGAAGCTGCTGCTCACAAATACTCTGGTTGAAACATCTGCTTGATGACTACGAAGTGAAAACTGGACAAGTTCCAATTTTCTGTGATAGCTCAAGTGCGATTGCTATATCAGAGAATCCAGTAGATCACACAAGATGCAAACATGTGGACGTACGTCATCATTTTATCAGAGATCACGTGGAAAAGAAGGATGTGATTGTTGAGAAAATTCACACAGACATACAGCGGGCTGATATACTCACAAAGCCGCTGATAGAAACAAGATTCAAAATGCTGTGTGGATTACTTGGATTACTCAACCCAGACGATGCTTCACCCAGCTGAATGGAAGCAGACCCAGCTGAATGGAAGCAGACAGCTGGAATTCAGAATCAACATCACTGGTAACAGCCGAGAAAGAATCAAGCTCAACCAAACGCCTAAGTTGAAGGATTATTCAGCTGAGGAGGAACCAGCTGGAAAAACGATCACTCAGCACAAACACTTAACCGAGGTATCAGCTGACTACAATGATCAGCTTAGAGGTCTGCAACATCATTAACTACACCTACTCACTCTATTTTTAGTCAAATCATATCTTGTCATTTCTAATCAAACCTAATTAAAAAGTCTGCAAAGAACTGAAACACGGGAGTTTTGAGGCAAAAGTCAAAACGCCCCAACCGTCCCCTCTCGCGCATTAACTCGAAACTGACATGACGCGAGAATTACTCTTAATCGTAGATCTTCTTATCAAACTATAAATCTTGATCGTCCATTCATCAAGACAGTTGATTTAAATATGATAGAAGAGATACGCAAAATTTTACATAATCCCTAAAAAGTCTTTCGGCACTCTTTCTTCTTCCTTCAATTGGTATTATTTGTTCTACTAACAAAAGTTGCAGAAAAAGAACATGGAATCTAGAAAGATATCTCCAGAAGCCAAAGAATCTGTCAAAGCTTCAAGATGAGAGTTGCTTAACTCTCATGAACCTCAAGAAGACGGAGTTCCAGGAGAAGGTGAAGCCCATCGACGGATCCGGTCTAATACTGTGGGGGATTGCAAAGCTCAAGAACATTCAACAAGAAGCTGCAGAAATCTTCCTAGGAATGTCAAAGGAAAAGAACTCCTCCGCCCCACTGTTTCTCTTAAAATAAAAGAGAGAACGGGACATACAACTCCCTGGGATGCGAAAATCAACATCAACAGAACTGGACTAGATGTTGATAAAGACGGAGTCTGTAAGAGCAGTTATGTCAAAGCTCTTGCTCCGCCACAGGAGGCACAGAAAAATATACAGGACACAAAGCATCATGCATCTACTTCATTCCCAGCTGGGAATCGGAAACAACTTGAGGAGACAAAACAAGCTGAAACACCATCTTCAAACAGAATACTCAAGCCAAAGGTGCTCAGTCAGTCAGCCGGGAAGCCAGCTGACATTAAGAGAGAATTCGTAATTACTCTCTGATGAGCAGAAGACCCACAAGCGGTGGTTTCTTAAGGTGGAGAAGAAGTTCATGCGCCTGCGTGAACATCGTCATCATCAACGCCGCAACGACGTATTCCAGCTGGTCAACTAAGCTTAAACCCCACGACAGATGGAATACTTCAACCGTCTTCTCCTCAATGTTCTTCAGCTCAACAGGGACACCAGCTTCGAGATCTACTCATGGAAGTTGGAGCTCAAGCCCCTGCACCAAGCTCAAGTGGAAAACATCATCCAGCCGATGATCACTTGCAGCTGAATGATGAAAACATGAGCTGAACCCCATACCCATCACTTCAGAAGTGAAAGGAGAATACTCAAGTCTCTCAAGTGCTGAATCAGACTTTCTCATTCAATCTAATGAAGTCTGAAGAAGCAAAATTGAAAGGAATGAAGTTGTGCCCTACTCAGAAGATGTCATCTCTAGTGCCAACTCATACCTCCAAGCACTCAGCTGGACCGCCACAGCTGAAACAAGCCAAGGACGCTGTGTCTGCAATCACAGCTGAGGCTTATGCTATTGAAGAAGAGCCAGCTAATGCAACAGCTGAGCCACCGAGACTCCGGACCTCGCTGCTCAGAGCTGAAAACCACAGTATTGCCAATCTAAGACATCGCAACAGCTGATGTTGTCTATCTCCCACCTTGATTGATCATGCCAAAAAGGGAGAAGAGAATGAGACAAAGAATGCAAACTGCTGAGCTAGAGGAACCAGCTGAATCAGCTGAAGAAGAAATGAGTCAAAAGAAAGAAGCAGCGGATGCAGAAGAGAAGACCCAGCCAACCGGGATTGAAGACTGAAGAATTTTCTTTCTTTCTTTCTTTTTCCTGTTTTATGATGTAATTTTTTTTACATTAATAAAACACAATTTTCTCTGCGTCATAAGCTGTCTCAGTTAGGTTTTGGCATCATCAAAAAGGTAGAAATTGTTGGAAAAATTATGAAGTTTTGATTTAATACCAATACCCAACTGATTCTCCAACCGAATAGATGATCGCTTCAACCTAAGTAATATTTTCCAGCTCGCCTGTTTGAGCTCTAGATTTTCTAGGTTGACAGGTTCAGGAAGCGGAAGACAGCGGAAGTAGAAGGCAGCGAGACAACCCAGCTGTGTTTACAGCAGAAGTCAGCTATCAGCTGTGTTTTCCAGCTAAGCTGAGTTCAAAATGGAGTAGGATCCAGCTGAAGATCAAGCTGAAGATTAATCGAGCTGAGTTCAAGACAGCTGGTCCAGCTGTACAGAACAAAGGGAACTAACTCTGAAGACATCACTTCAAGTCAGTTTGCCCAATCCAGCTCTGATTCTGAAAGCCAGCTCCAGAGGCAGAAGATCGCGGTGTCAGAGGAAGTCAACATGCCTCGATCAATGAGGGATTGTCGAATCAGCATCCTAGACTTCAAAACCTAGGATGTGACACAAATGAAGACAGGTGCAGAATCGCCCAACGGCAGATATCCAATTTAAGAAGAGTAGGTAAGATTCAAACGGCTCTTCCAACGGCTAGTCTTGAATATCTACCTATATAAACCCGTCTTCAACCTCAGGATCAATAAAGAAAAACTCTCTACAAGCTTTCATTCTCTGAAAAATCTCAAAGCCTTCAAAAGCTCTCAAGCAGTTCTACATAGTTCAAAGAACACTTTATCTTAAAGTGTTTCTATTCCAGAAACTGCTTAATTTTTCGTCTGATCCCTAGGCAGAATTTATTGTGTATCTTATGCCTAGATCTTTAACGAGTTCATCTAACTCTAAAGTTCTTAATTGTAAGAACTCGTTCATACTTGGAACCCCAAACCAAACCCCTCTTCACCCAGAAAGGTTAGGTCAAGGTTACGCTTGCTTGAAGCGAGAAATTCAAGTGTCTGTAAGGTTTTTTCAGTACCCGTAAATTGGAAGGTTAGGCTTGACAGTGCCCGCAAACTGTTGGAACACAGCTCGGGTTAGAGTTGTGAAGTTGCTTGGTACTTGGAAACCAAGTGGTAGTGAATTACCAGTGAATCTGGTTGTGGACGTAGGAGGTGTTACTCCGAACCACGTAAAAATCTCGTGTTCTTTATTTCTCTTTATCTTCAGTTTTAACACTAACTTTATCTTCTCATTGCATATTTTATTAAAACTGCATACACATCTGCTCTCCAAAGACAGCTGTGTCTTTCTGAAAGTTGCACAACATGACTAAGCCGAAAACGTAAAGATAATTTTTTGTCAAGCTGAGTTTTTCTAACTAACCACATTCAGCACCGACAGCTGAGTTATTTGTCCAGCTGACTCTCCTCAGCTGGATTCATAACTGAGCTCACCAACTCTGTTTTAAACTTGCAAAAGTTTTCAGAACTTTATCTTTGGTGTATTCACCCCCCTCTACACCAAAGACCGAGCTCAGGGACCATCAAGGACATACTCCCGGAGGATAAGAATGAAGAACGTCGAATAAGAGCTCAGTCAGCCCAATTCTCCATCATACGAGGTAAGTTATACAAACGATCATATTCTGGTCCATACTTGAAATGTATTAACCCTACAGAGGCAAAGTACGTCTTGGCTGAGCTGCATGATAGAGAATGCATGAATCATTCTGGTGGTAGGAGTTTAGCCCACAGAGTCTTAACAAGCGGATACTATTGGCCTACCATGAAGTCAGATTCAACTAATTATGTTAGACGATGCGACAAATGCCAAAGATTTGCCCAAGTGTCCCACCTTCAACCTGAACCATTGATTTCCATCACATCGCCTTGGCCGTTCATGAAGTGGGGGATGGACATCGTGGGGAAACTGCCTATGGCACCTGGATGAAAGGTGTACATGCTGGCCGTAACAGACTATTTTAGCAAATGGATAGAGACAGAAGCATTCCAAAAAGTTCAAGACATAGAAGTGAAAGGATTTATTTGGAAGAATGTGATATGCCGATATGGAGTACCAAAAGAAATAATGACTGACAACGGCTCTCAATTCATCGGCAACGACTTCAAAGACTTCTGTAGGTTTTGGAACATTAAACTCAACTTCTCCACTCCAAGATACCCGCATGCAAACGGCCAAGCTGAATCATCCAATAAGACAATAATCAACACCTTGAAGAAGAGGCTTGAAAAAGCCAAGGAAAGATGGGCTGACGAACTCCCCGGAGTACTCTGGTCATATCGGACAACCACTAGAACCTCGACTGGAGAAAGTCCTTTATCCTTAGCTTATGGGATGGAGGCAGTCATTCCACCCGAAAGTGAAGTACCTATCGCCATACGAGCTTACCTCAGATAGCCAGAACAATCAAGAAATATGCCATGAGCTTGACACGCTTGACGAAAAAAGAGATAAAGCAAGGATAAGGCTCACCTCCTACCAACAAAGCGCCGCCAGATACTACAACAAACACGTCCGCACCCAGACATTCAAACAAGGCGACTGGGTACTTCGACGTGTCTTCCAGAATATCAAGGAGATTGGAACAGGCAAGCTGGGTCCAATATGGGAAGGTCCCTACTTGATCACCAAGGTGGTCGGACATGGAGCATACAAGCTCCAAGCTAAAGATGGACGCGACATAGCCAACAACTGGAATGTCATCCATCTCAAACAGTATCACGCTTAAACTCAACTTACCATTTCTTTCAATTGATTAGGTCCTATGGGACCCACCTTTCTAGCCATACCGGTCTAACACTTTTATGCAGGATATAAAAGAACTACATCGTGGCTTGATTCCTCTTTAGGGTATGTAGGCAGCTCCAAGGAGCGCAGCCACCCTTACATTCTTTTCTATTGGTTCTGACTGTTCCATGCAATAGCTCAGAACTACATCCAGGCTTGATCCCTCAAAGGGTATGTAGGCAGCTCTAAAGAGCGTAGCCCAATCCGGTCGGAAAGGAAAATACAAGTGCAACCGCACCAACTGCACTGTCCATACCGGGTATCGTCCGTCGAATTTAGTAAAATATCTAAACACAAGCTCATTTCAATTATCTTGGTCTCACAAGACCAAATCATCTTCCACACTAGTTCTGACGGTCCCATGCAGGAAATTCTCAGAACTACATACAGGCTTGATCCCCGAAAGGGGTATGTAGGCAGCTTTACTAAGCCCAGCCCACACTTACCAACAGGTAGCAACGGACGAGACGTGATCATCCGCCTGACTGTCCTAAGGTAGCTGGACCAATAAACAAGTAACATTCTTGACATCGAGTTCATTATTTCAATCGATTTTGGTCCTATGAGACCAATCCCTGATTCCATACTAGTTCTGACAAGTTAATGCAGACAATGTCAGAACTACATACGGGCTTGATCTCCGAAAGGAGTATGTAGGCAGCTTTCTGGAGTACAGCCCGCCTAAAACAACAATACCAACAAAAAATGGGGGACAAGACTATTAAACAAAGGGTTGAACCAACACAAAATGGACTCAAGTCCTACAAGACCATACAACCCAAATATCACATGAATATAACAAGCAGAAAAATGAACAACACACAAGTCATAATAATAAGGGGCCACCCCAGACGGTCAACCCGTCATAATCATACCAAAAGAAATCCAAGTCTTACCAACAAGTTAAAACTTGAATTGGGGACAGATAGTCCCTACAAGTTCCAACGTCAAAAATACATGCAAAAGATAAAGACACATATGCCCTGACAAATATAATAAGTCTGAAAGTCATACATAGATAAATAAAACTAGCCAAGCACCACGACACTAGGGAGTGCCCATGTTACGAAAAGCATGCTCAAGCACATCAGGTGGAGGAGTCGGGTCCGAAGCCTTCATCTTCTCCAACTCCGCCTCATCAGCATAGATCTTTGTGAGATCCCAAGTCTCAGCCAAGTTTTTCTCCCAATCCCTCGCCATCTTGGCCTTCATCTTAATCTCACCCCCTAGCTCATGCATCAACATATTATCCTTCAAAGTAGCATTCTCGGACTTAAAGGAGTCCACCTCAAGAAGTAAGGACTGCACCTGTTCAGAGTCCACTTGTCGTAGAGCCAGTTGCTCTTTCAATTCGGCCTTGAGTTTGTCGGCCTCTACCTTGATCGCCAAAAGAGCCTTGGCCTCGGCGTGCCACTTAGCCTTACTCGCATTCACCGTCTTCAGCTTTACCTCCAACTCTTCTGTTGGGAAAATAATAAACATGTTTTGAAGTGATACCAAAACTCACCTGACCCCAACCGAGTAGATGAATGTACAAACCTTGTGTTGTTAACAGCTCACCTGTTTGAGCTTATAGAGTTTCTAAGTTTACAGATAGAATCGCTGAAGACAGCAGAAGACATGGCAGAAGACACAGCTAAGCTGGACCCAGCTAAGGTACTCAGCAGAGCAGACCAAGCAGAGTCAAAGACCTAGCAGTATCAAGACCCAGCTCAGTGACGGAAACCCAGCTCAGTGTCAAAGATCCAGCTCAGTGTAAAAGACCCAGCTTAGTGTCAATGACACAGCTCAGGTCTAAGACAGCTCAGGTTAATGACACAGCTCAGGTTGAAGACACAGCTTAGGTTGATGATACAGCTCAGGTCTAAGGCATAGCTCAGAGTCGAGACACAGCAGAGTCCAAGACGTTGAAGACACAGTAGAAATGCTTAGCAAGCTCGAAGACGAAGAACTTCTCCAACACAAGATCCCGATGTCAGAAGATCTTATCTGACACAGTCAAATCAGAGAAAAAATAGTCTCTGCAGATGCAGACCTACTTCGTAGGTTAAAGGCCAGAAGTCAATGAGAGTAGGTAAGATTCAAACGGCTCTCTTCCAACGACTAGTTTGAATCTCCACCTATATATATATATATATATCTCCTCACCATTGAAGAACAGAGACTGGTGGTGAGACTAGAGAGACGACTGAAGAAATAAAAGAGCAAATAGAAAAATGAACAACGATCTTCAAAGCCAAATCTTTCAAGAACACCCAGCCAGTCAGCTGTGTTCTTAGTTGTTCACATATTCAGTCATAGGCAGAATTGATCAGAATAGAACAATCTTAAGCCTAGTTTGAACGAGTTCAACATACTCCTTGATCTTCATTGTAAGAACTCGTTCATAGTTGAAAACCCCATACCCAAACCCAAACCCAAAAAGGTTAGGTAAAGGTACGCCTGCTCGAAGCGTATAATTCGAGTAGTTAGGTTTTACAGTACCCGTAAACTGTAAGGAAGGTGCTTCAGTACCTGCAAACTGAAGGTGTAGGCTTGACAGTGCCCGTAAACTGTTGGAACACAACTCAGGTTCGAGTTGTGAAGTTGCTTGGTACTTGGAAACCAAATGGTAGTGAATTACCAATGAACCTGGTCGTGGACGTAGGAGGTGTTACTCCGAACCACGTTAAAATTGCTTTGTTCTTTACTGCTTTATTTATGCATTCAGCTAACTTCTCACGCATACATCTCAAGCTGCATAAATTGACTAACTGAAAAGTGAAACAAATATTTGCAATATAATTTGAAGCAACAGACGGACTTTCCAAACCCACCAACTTCCGCACACACTCACACAGCCAGCTCTCTGGAAAGAGTTTTAACTGGGAAAAGTTTTTAAACTTTGGTGTATTCACCCCCCATCTACACCAAGGTATCCGTCTCGGGACCAACAATTGGTATCAGAGCAGTGGTTCAAAAGATCATTGTATCTGTGTCAAGTCAGCATTTCTTTGCTGATAGTGGTCACCTGAACAGATCCTTAATTTTTCAAAATCTTTTTAAAATCATCATATTACATACTGTCATGGAATCTTCTCTGTGCAGGAGTCTTCCAACATTCTCAGTCGATGATTATCAGATATGGAAGTTCCGACTCAAAAGCTTTCTGTTCTCGCAAAACGACATGATGTGGGATGTTATCACAGACGGACCCATCATCATCATGATGTCTGAA
Source organism: Agastache rugosa (assembly GCA_031470985.1). Classification (NCBI taxonomy): domain Eukaryota; kingdom Viridiplantae; phylum Streptophyta; class Magnoliopsida; order Lamiales; family Lamiaceae; genus Agastache; species Agastache rugosa. The sequence continues at coordinate 23,590,336 of CM062607.1, forward strand.
AGAAAAGCAGAAACCACACCTGGAGCTGAACCAGTATTCCGGCAAGTTGTGAAGCCAAGGAATGAGTACTCTCCAGAAGAAAGAAGACAAGCTGGATTGGACAGCTACACTCACAGCGTCATCTCCTCAATGGTGACGGACGCTTATCTCAGCAAGATTATCAACTGTGAGACAGCTAAGGGGATGTGGGACACTCTAGCCAAGCTGTGTGAAGGCTCAGAGGAAATTCAAGAGAACAAATTCTCAGTTGCATGCCAGAAGTTCGACAACTTCAAGCAACTCCCCTACGAGTCCATTGATCAAATGGAGCTAAGATTCTCCAACCTCATCATCGAGATCGAGACGATCCGAACTGGGAAATATACAGTTCGAGATAAGAACTTGAAAGTTCTTGCAGCTCTCTCCTCAGAATGGTGTACACACAAGGTGTATCACCAAAGTAGAACTGATCTTGGCAGCATGGAAACGGAAAAATTGTTCTCCATCTTGAAAGACAACGAATTTGATCTGGGGATCACAAGAGGAGAATCATCCAGCCGGATGAATAAAACGGAGCTGAATCCCAAGGCAAAGGAGACAGCTCTCAGTGCAGAGTCAAGAAAATCAGCTCAATCAGCTCAGACTAAAAAAGTCAGAAATGAGTTCAAAAATATGAGCAAAGAAGAATTGCACGAAGAAGTTGCCATGCTTGTACGGAGCATCAATAGGCTGGATCACAGCAAGGAAATGTACAAGAAGATCGTGAAGGTTCATCACGACAAGCAACTCTACCCAAAGAGAAACCCAGCTGAGTCATCCTCCCGAAGAAATGATAAAGGGTTCGAAACGAGCGAAATGGATGATGATCAAATCTCCTTCTCCGACTCAGATGAGGATGATCACCTTGATTAAGATGTCTGGAACATCTTACTGAATCAACCGACGAAGAAAATGAAGAAACCCAGCTAGCTGACTGGACCAGCTGTGAAATAAAGACAGCTGGATACAAAACTAAAAACTCAGCCAGTCACATTGCTGAGTACATTGGTCTCAAGAAAAGAATCGAGAAGCAGCAGATGAATCAGCTAGATTTGGGACAGCTGTCTACCTGCTATACAAACGGAGACCTCATCAAAGGAAGTAGGATGCAGCTGAAGAAAACGCCACCTACTATCAAATCAAAGAGGAACTCTACACAGCTGGAAAGAGAGCAAAATCAAGTAGAATGCCCAGCTGGACATGGCACAGCTGATTGCATGCTAAAAGGAGACCTTATCGAAAAAATGCTCAGCGACTTCAAGAGATTGCTAGAATTCCTTGAAATCTAGCCAGCTGAGAATTCGGAGCTAAGGAATGAGCTCAAGCAGAAGAATGTTCAAGAAGCTAAAGATGGCCAGAGTTGAATCAGAACAGACTGGCTCCAGCCAATACAAACACAGCTGGAACCATGGCCAAGGATGTTCCAAAAAGATCGAACATCATCAAGCCAGCTTTCAAAGCTCAGCCCTGCCAAAGAAGACAAGTTGCTCAGCAATCTAAAGCCCAAGAAAAGCACCGGCTCCCATCTGGACACAAAGCTAAAAGGCAGCAGATAAATCCAGCTGACTGGAATCAAAATCAAAGGCAGAAGGTCATTCAGCTCAGACATCAAGGTCAACCAAAAAGACACAGCTGAGGATCTCAACTAGACATAAAGCTGGAAATCAACCAAGCTTGAGAAAGAGTGCAAACTCTCGTCAAGGCATGTGGAGCAGCCAGGAAGAGTTTAGTTAGGATTTTTGTTTTGTGTTTTTCTGTAAAAGTTTGTAAAGGTTTTGGCATCATCAAAAAGGGGGAAATTGTTGGGAAAATAATAAACATGTTTTGAAGTGATACCAAAACCCAGCGGACCCCAACCGAGTAGATGAATGTACAAACCTTGTGTTGTTTCCAGCTCACCTGTTTGAGCTTATAGAGTTTCTAAGTTTACAAGTAGAATCGCTGAAGACAACAGAAGACATGGCAGAAGACACAGCTAAGCTGGACCCAGCTGAGGTACTCGGCGAAGCGGACGAGCGAGTCAAAGACCCAGCAGTATCAAGACCCAGCTCAGTGACGGAAACCCAGCTCAGTGTAAAAGACCCAGCTTAGTGTCAATGACACAGCTCAGGTCTAAGACAGCCCAGGTTAATGACACAGCTCAGGTTGAAGACACAGCTCAGGTTGATGATACAGCTCAGGTCTAAGGCACAGCTCAGAGTCGAGACACAGCACAGTCCAAGACGCTGAAGACACAACAGAAATGCTTAGCAAGCTCGAAGACGAAGACCTTCTCCAAGACAAGATCCCGATGTCAGAAGATCTTATCTGACGCAGTTAAATCAGAGAAGAAATAGTCTCGGTAGATGCAGACCTACTTCGTAGGTTAAAGGTCAGAAGTCAATGAGAGTAGGTAGGATTCAAACGGCTCTCTTCCAACGGCTAGTTTGAATCTTCACCTATATATATATCTCCTCACCATTGAAGAACAGAGACTGGTGGTGAGACTAGAGAGACGACTGAAGAAATAAAAGAGCAAACAGAAAAATGAACAACGATCTTCAAAGCCAAATCTTTCAAGAACACCCAACCAGTCAGCTGTGTTCTTAGTTGTTCACATATTCAGTCATAGGTAGAATAGATCAGAATAGAACTATCTTAAGCCTAGTTTGAACGAGTTCAACATACTCCTTGATCTTGATTGTAAGAACTCGTTCATAGTTGGAAACCCCATACCTAAACCCAAACCCAGAAAGGTTAGGTAAAGGTACGCCTGCTCGAAGCGTGTAATTCGAGTGGTTAGGTTCTACAGTACATGTAAACTGTAAGGAAGGTTCTTCAGTACCTGCAAATTGAAAGTGTAGGCTTGACAGTGCCCGTAAACTGTTGGAACACAACTCAGGTTTGAGTTGTGAAGTTGCTTGGTACTTGGAAACCAAGTGGTAGTGAATTACCAGTGAACCTGGTCGTGGACGTAGGAGGTGTTACTCCGAACCACGTTAAAATTGCTTTGTTCTTTACTGCTTTATTTATGCATTCAGCTAACTTCTCACGCATACATCTCAAGCTGCATAAATTGACTAACTGAAAAGTGAAACAAAGATTTGAAATATAATTTGAAGCAACAGACGGACTTTCCAAACCCACCAACTTCCGCACACACTCACACAGCCAGCTCTCTGGAAAGAGTTTTAACTGGGAAAAGTTTTTAAACCTTGGTGTATTCACCCCCCTCTACACCAAGGTATCCGTCTCGGGACCAACATCTTCCATCTTCTCAGTCATATATATGAGAGTCTGCATACTCTGCAAATAAATTATAAAACAACAAAGTATTATAAACACATAGTCAACATTAAAAGAGATAACGTTTAACATTAAAAATAAGGAATACCTGGAGGGCGTGCTGGAGGCCCGACCGACCCGTAGTAGCAATACCCAAGTCATCAAACCTCATCCTATCTTCAGGGAACAACGCTTTAGTGACCTCTCCAGCCAAAGGACTAAACTCAGAGGTAGACTCATCAAATGAGAGATTGATCATTCCACTTTTACAACCAGATGCATCCGACTCGACGACTCTTTTCTTCGATGAGGCAGTAGGAGCAGGCGGGGGAAGAAGCAAGCTGACCGAACCCTTCTCCTTACCCTTAGTAATGCATTTTTAGCCAGCCTAGCCATCTTAGCTGCATGTATCTGACGATATGCTTCAATAGAATCCCGTTCGTCGGAAGTGGTACTTGATGGCTTCGACATCGCAAAGTCTGCAAAAGCTATCTCATGCGGAGTCAAGTTAGCAAACAACGGAGGTCCAGGAAACAATATCTCAATACTCCTTTGCAAAGCCACCCACTTAGGGAAGGTAGAAGTTTCTGGACAAGTAATACCTTCATGAACAGGCGGCACCGACTTCCACAAAGAGCTACCTCTAAGGTTGGATGGGGTCATGATGACGTCCCACCTGCGTGACTCTTTCGAATAACTGAGGAACTTTGCAATCCTTTCCTTAACCCCCTTCGGATGTTGAGATACGAACTTGTTGCCGCTACCAGCTGCAAAAGAAACATGAAGGAACAAGTTAGTAAGTTCAACCAAATATAGGATATGCACATTCCAAACAATAAGACAAGAAACTCACTCGGACTATCCCATGTACGCCTGACTTGGCAACCAGGAGGCAACCCTAGTGAATCAAAATGGACAAAGAAATAGCGCTTTTTCCAATTTTTATCTGGGTTGGCCAGCTTTGGTATCAAAGACGGCCTCATCCTACTACTCAATCGGAACCGACAACTATTCTTGTACAATTCTGCCAACGCGTATGCAGTAAGAACTTCATCAATGGAGAAATCAATGTCATGCATCTCACAAAAAAGCTCTATAGCCATTAAGACCCGCCAAGCAGTTGGTGTCAATTGATCGGGCGATATAACATGACGACTACACAACTCCCTCACTAACCCAGGGAGAGGAAATCTGAACCCCGATCTAAAAGGAAGTTCATACAGGCAGACCATACCGGGCAGATCCCTGTCAGCCCGCACTTCTGGGGCCGGAGCATACATACTAAGGTAATCTGGAATGTTACAATCATCACGAAGTTCTCTCAAATGTTTTTGCTTAAGTGTAGATGCTGGATTACAACTTTCATCACCCTGAATCATGTTGGTGGTATGAGAACCATAAATCCAACCCTCTAAGCAAACACCCTTACCAACCTCTTCAATCGGAATAGACCCCAAGTCATCCTGACCCTCTGTAACAACTTGAGGGATATCATTCTCATCATCACCATCACTATCACCGCCACAACAAGATCCGACCTCCCTACTAGACGACCAGGCTAAACCACCCAGACAACAAGAAGACATAGCAACAAGAGCACCTAGAAAATTAACACTATCAAAGTAAAGCAGACAAAGTTGAACATAGACATCCTAATATCATGCATATTCTAAGAAATATAAGCCAGACCGATTAGCCAAGAAATAAGTAAAGCATCGCCTAACGTGTCACCCCGTCATGCACAACCCGCTACATGTCTAACATGATGAAATAATCAACCAAGAAAGTAGGAAACCAAATATCATTTCGCTTTAAGAACCCGACAGCCCGTCAACTCGACGGACCTATCAACCCGATCAACCCGACTCATTCAACACATCAAGACAGCAAGATGATAACAAAAGCCTCAAAAACAACAATAGACATATAAATTTTACTATCAATAAAGATCTACTACAAACACGTAGCAATACGAGTCAAAAATTACTACAATCCATTTTATCCACATCTCACACGAAGAACATGAAGAACAGTAAAAGAAACGAGAAAACTAACCTCTTGAAAAGCTTCTTCAAGGCCTTCTCTCTTTCACTTCAATTTTCTACTCCCACAATTTCTCTCACTACCAAGTTACTGAAGTAAAAAGTGAAATGAGAATATAATTCATTACTCTTATGGATAAAGGAAATAAGCCAACGACAAAATACCGAATCCTGGTTCCAAAAAATCCAACTTGACAAGCTGACAAGTTTAAACTAATCCATTCAGGTGGTGGCTCTATTGTGTTCTATACAAAAGTGGCTCATCACTAAGCTAATTGCCTGCAACCAAGTGTGTCTATATACATATATATATATATATATATATATATACCAACATGCATATACACGTGTAAGTGGAATTAGCAAAATAAAATTATCACTACTATTGAATGTTGCACCTGCAAACTTACAAAACTTGAAATGAAGCTTTCCAAAATTACCATCCGAATAAGTTGGAGCAAAAGACGAGCCTGTCAACCTGTAACCAAAGTCGAGCTCTACTCTATGCTTATTTCCCTTGAGCGACATGTAAAAACAAAATAAAAACACATACTGGTGTCGTATAAACGAAAATAACAGAGGCATTACCAAGAAAAAAAAATGTATTGTTGTCACTGCTTACGGCCTGGCGAGACCTCAGTAAATGGACCGGTCATCGGTGTCATCTTCAACCCCACACCGCATGACTATATCTTGTTGGCTCTTATTTTCACGATGTCAAAACCTTCACCTTCTACCCTTCATCGTCGTCGGCCTGATAGAACAAACCAAAGTATTAAAGCAGACGACGATGCTCACTGAAATTCAATTAATACGAGCCCTACCAGCTTGATAAACAAGAAAGTGAGAGAAGCAAAGGCACCTCGTCCCGTGTTATTAGCAAAAGGAAGAACACATTTAATTCTATCCAACTACCAAATTCAAAAGCAGAAGCAGATTCCCTCTCTTTATTTTACTCAGACAACCTGTAGTCAATTCAAAATCTTAAAAAATAACTTTCTGCAACTACAACTCGAATAGCCGTAGCACCAGACGAATGAAACAAGATTTGCATGATTTAATTGCCGACTTTTCACTCAAAATCCATACTCTTGACAACCTTTGCTATTAATAGCCATATAAATGGACCCACCTTCAAAAGCTTGTTAAAAAGCACCTGTATTGACATAATATATATATATATATATATATATATTCATATTGATAGATATACACGTATGCTAAGGAAATTAACTTAGTAAAGTTGTGTATTTTCACGTCTTTTGTTCTTATCAGCCATGGCTACATCAGACCGATGCAACTGGACAAGCCTCCAAACTTTAAACTATACTCTTAGCACTAAATATCAAGTGAAGACGTCACTATGTAGCAAGAAATATATACTATCAAGAGGAAGAAAAAAGGGACTCGCCGCCGTCTTCTTCAAGTTTCATGGCACCAGAATCCATGGCCTCTCCTCACGCACTCCAACGTACCAAATTCACTGTCACTATACAACAGATGAGTAACAACAGCCGGAGATGTTGACACTGTAGTGACGCCGTTAGGTACACCCGCCACCGAAGCCACAAACCTCCGCACCCGATGGAGCCGCTCGGACATCAACAGTCACCCTCCTCACCGTCACAACCTCACCTCGCTTTGTACTAAACCTCAACAAAAGGCGCCACAGTCCAGCCTATGAAGAAGCAGGTAAGGCCGACCTACCCTGTCAGCCAGACAAGTATACAACCCGCCTCCAGTGTTTAGAATACAAAATTCGAATGACATCAGCCAGACATTTGATGATGTCAGCAGAACTACCCAACCAACAAATACATAGCGGCTGCCCCATCTCATATAAATTGGAGTTGAGATATATGGGCCAGATTTTATTTAAAAAAGAAGGACGGCCCGTCAGCACCTACAAGCATAAATTGTGACTTGAGGGCCGAAAGTTATTTTCTCTCTCCCTCGTGAATTATGAGTAAGCTTTGGAGAGATTAGTCCCACTCATTATTTCAAGTTCAATCAATTTTAGATTTTTCACATTTGTACGTTCTTCTCTACCTGACGTTAATCAATACGAACTCATCAACTCTCTACTTAGAATACTTCTAAATAGAGAGTGGGGGACAAACTGTAGTGGACAAAATTCGTATTTATATTTTAGGCCCAATTGACATGGTTTGCCAGCCCGACGAGCCGGATGAAACGGATTAACCGGCCCAATAAATAATATAAATAGGCCCAAAACAATCAGGCCATAAACAATAAAGCCTAAAAGGGTTCGTCAAGTTAGCCCAACTGACGCAGTCAAGGTATATCTTGACGGCTCCACGAAAATAGGAACAAACGAGAAATGCATGGCAGATTGATAAGACCGATGTACTAAACTCTAAGGGTTTGGCGGCTCTATATATACAGCCCGCCTAGGTCACAGCCAGACACGTTCATTCATACTCTCAACTATCACACGATTTCTCTCCATCTTCTCTACTTCCGCCGCCTTACCTTCTGGCTCTCATCAGCCTGACATAGTCTGCCCGTCAGGCTTCCGCCATCACTAATCCATTGTCACCGTCTCCACCCTCCCACGCTCTCGGTCTTCCGGAACATTCATTGTTCCCAACCATCTCTCTTTACTTGTTTTCTATAGCATTTACTTTGTCATTCCGTCACTAACTTGAGCGTCGGAGGCTCTACGGTCGACACCCCCTACCGGTGCTCACCTAGGGCTCTTACGTGTTCTTGTGTTGACAGGTTACTAGTGTCCGATTGATCCTGATGTATTTGACGTCACCATCAATTGTAGATTTATCCTCTACAAGCATTATAATAAATATCTAATATTTGACAAACACCATCATATTTCCATTTAGGATCTAAGCACTTAGCTACTAAAAAAACATCCGGAATATTTCTAAAATATTTTAGCATTTTTGAACCATAAAATAAATCACACCTTGCAAATTTGGTTTACCAAAATAATTTTTAAAGCTAAGTGGAATATACATGCAATGTTACAACACACGAACGGAAGTACAATAATAAACACCCGATAATTGAACGGTGACATTATTAAAAACCTTTAACAATTGATATAAATCCATGCATTGGTCCCAATAAGAAGGTAATAAAGTCAATTGAACCGTCGCACATTCTTTTCTAAAAAATTCGCATAAATAATCTTTATACTCTAAAGTAGAATTAATCATTTCATAAGTGGAATTCCAACGATGTGATACATCTCTAACAAAACTCCTATGTTGAATATTCTTATGACGACAATATTTTTGTCATTTTTTACCTAAAGTTATATTTTTATGCAAAAGGGTAACGGCTTTTCTAATTGGCATAACCGATTCATTAAAAATTTCAAGTCCATCTTGAGCACATAAATTCAAAATATGACAAATGCATCTACTATGAAAATATTTTCCTTGGAAAGATGGATTACATGCTTCAGTGAGTTCGGGAATAATAGCGGTGTTGGCGGATGCATTATCAAAACCAACCGAAAATACTTTATTAATCAATTGGTATTCATTTAAAACGGTTATAATTATTAAAGCAATATTAGTGGCCGTGTGTGGATCATCGAACTCCCTAAATGCAATTAAACATTTTTGTAGTATCCATTTATCATCAACCCAATGACATGTTATTCCCATGTAATTATTTTGATGAAAACAATCTGTCCAAATATCGGCACAAATAGAAACTTTATGGTCTAAGTTCATCAAATATTTCATTAATTCCATTATTTTATCAAAAGATTGTCTTCTAATTCGTCTAAGCATATTACTTCTACTAATTTTTTTAGCGGCGGGACATATGCATCTTTTATAGACACTTCATAGGTTATTTTATCGGTAAATTTAAAAGGTTATTTTTCCATAGCACAATATCTAGCCATAACATCTTCGGCATATGGATGATCATATTTAAATAAAGGGTGAGAAGACTGCCGAGAAAGCGGTGCCACGAATTTGAGTTTGTGTTGATGAAATCCCGTATTCTCCCGGATGACACGTCTTCATGTGTCGCCTTAGTGTGCCATAGCCTCCTCCATACGTCCATTTGTAGACGTTCTTGCAATAGTTGCAATAGGCGTTGTATTTAGGAGGATCTCCGGGCTTGTTGCTAGGTGTCGGGGCTCTAGGCATTTTTTTGAAATGCTTAGTAAAGATATCCGACACAAGAGATCGACCCGTCAGTTGGCACTTCGACTTCTTCTTCTTCGTTGGATTGTTCTTGAGATTGCCGAAGCATCTCCTCCTCTTGACGATGAACTTCCATACATGGTCTTACGACTTTGCGGAGACCTGTGTTTTTGGTAAACAGTCGCGGTCGAATCCACCCAGCAGTTGACTCCATTGACCGAGTGGCAAACTCTCGATCCTCTTGTTGTTGAAGTTGTTCCGCATACGCCCTTGATATTTCTTCGGCGGCCATTGCTCGAGCTTGTCGAGCGGATCTTCCTCCTCTTTTGGATCGAGAAGGAGCATCGTCATAATTTTCGGCAACGCCCTTGCCCTTATCGATACGAGAGGAGGTCGACATTATGGAATATGGATGGATTGGTGAAGTGTGGTGAGAGAAGTTGAGAACTTGAGCAAAAAATTAACATAAAAAATGAAGAACTTGAGCAACAAATAGAAGATTGAATGCTTGAAATTAAATAGAGAGAGATGAGAATTGGTGTGATTATTTGGAAGATTATTGTGTGGTATTTATAGGGTAAAATGAGAGGGGAAAGGGAGGGAGGGAGGCAGCAGCAAACGGATATTTTTCTAGCCGTTGAGCTGCTGCTATTGACGCTGCTGCTCAGCTGTTGTGCTTTCTGTCTTCTTCCCGTTGGAACCGGCAATTCCGGTTCAGCCGATTAGCCGGCGGTTTTGACCGTTTGAACCGGCCACGTCATTTTTTTTATAATTCCGGTTAATCGGAGGTTACGGTTTGCACAAAGTCAGGCCCGGAACCGGCCCTTGAGCTCACGGTTCCGGTTACGGTTCCAGCCCGTTGACTGCCGGGCCGGTTAAAAAACCGTTGACCGGCGGGCCTAACCGGAACCGGCCCGCCGTGCCCTCCAGTTTGGGCAGGTCTAGGTGTCACAAACCAATCAGTCTTTTTATGTGTTGTCAATGCCATGTCAGATCAAATATATTCCCTTCGTCTCTCATAAATATGTCAATTTTAGAGTGACACAAATTTTAAGAAATTATAAGTGAAGAAAGAATCTCATATTTTGTAAGTGGGGAAAGACTCCCAAAAAGAAAAGACATATTTTAAAAGAACAAACCAAAAAGGAAATTTAGACATGTTTTTAAGTGAGGGAGGGAGTATTATTATTATTATTATAAATACGCAAACCGACATAATTTTGCTGTTAAATTAATGTCAAAAAGGAATTCTTATGACAATCGCTATTTACGTCCACTCTTATATGGAATTAACATTAGTTGGCCTACTCACTATATAGCGTGGCGTGGGAGGTTTCTGGAGTTTGCTCATCTGTTCTTTGACTCATTATTCTATCTCCTAATTTTAGTTTCCGACCTAGAGAGAGAGATTCCCCTAATTAATAATCAGAATGATATACACCCTCCATAATTCGGTATATTACAGAAAATATTATGGATCCCAGTTCTATTAATTTAAATGTTTATCGTATTATTAGTTAACAATACATCCATCCAATCTACGTACAATTAATATGCACAAAATTACTAGATGTGATTAGATGAGGTAATTCATTACATTCACAAGAAAAAGAAAATAGTTCTCTTTATATAAAAAATCTAGTACTATTAGTCAAGTTTTTTTACATATTTAAGACTGCATGCAATCTTAGAATGAAAGGGTGGACTCTCGTGCATTAATCAAAATATGGATTTAACTAAATATTAATTAACCAAAATTTAAAAAAATAAATAAAATTGGATTGACGGTATGATGCAGTTAATTGTATCCAAGTTTCTGCATATACTAATAAATTAAGTATCTCTCTTTATTTCATACTAGTATTGCCCTCCGTGCTATGCACAGATAAGAGATATGTCATAAATTTGAATAATAATTTTTTTTATTTAAAAATAAAATGAGTTAATAGGTTAAGCATCTAAAGAGAATAACAAAATAATTCAATAAGAACCAAAATAATAATAATAATAATAATAATTCAAAACACACATATTCAAAATTATAAAATATTTTTAGATTTATTTCAAAAAAATATACTCTATTTTAAATTGCATTAATTCTATTTTATTTATATATTTTATACAGAGTTCTCTCAAAAAAATGTTTTATACAGAATATTGTGTAACAAAATTGGCATCAAAGTTGAATTGCAATTGATTTTGAATTCTACTACCCCCCAAGTGGTAATCTATAAAAATACACACTTTGGTTAAGTAAAGATGAAAAATACACACCTGCTTTTAAATAAATGAATTTTGTACAAGTTTCGTTTGAAGAGCCGATATGACCCTTGATTGTGATTTGTTTTAATAAAAAAGTGACTAATGATTGCTAATCACTTACACATTGTAAGAAAAGTGTACTTGTGTCTTGCATGAAAGTGTACGTATTTCCCGCTCGAGCGGGAAATACATGAACACGAGAGGGAAATAGTTTTACCCGAAAGGGATTTCAAGAAAATATGACTAAAAATCGACTAAATTATTATAAGTTGAATTAATCAATTTCCCTCTCGTGTATACCTATTTCCTGCTCGAGCGGGAAATACATGAACACGAGAGGGAAATAGTTTTACCCGAGAGGAATTTCAATTTATGAAAAAAATTATCGAAACAAAATAAAATTAATCAAGATCCCGCTAACTAACCTCTTGTCCCAACATGATTTTGGTAAGATCCCTCTCGGTGCAAACTCAAGATCCCTCTCGGTGTAGCCTTTTCTTCTTTTTTTTCTCCCCCCAAAGTCACGGGCCTTGTTTTTTGTGGTATGAGTTGATGTTTTGTGGGCCATTCTAGGGTTAATGTTGTAGGTTTGTGTATTTTTCATTTGTTTTGCATGTGGTGTGTATTTTTCATTTGTTTCAACTCAAAGTGTGTAGAATAAATTTTCCCCCTTAAATTTTCATGTTTTAATATATATATATATATATATATATATATATTATAGATATAGATATATAGATTTCGTCATAACTTGATTATTCTGTTATACTGTAAATATTTTCCTGTCTTCTATTTCAATATATCCTACATTAAAAATATTATCTAAATAAAATAGAAGACTCCTACTATATACTGGTTGAAATCTAACCTCGGTCCTACACCTCCCCCGGCTTTTATTTCCCAATTAGATTTCATTTTATAAAATACAGACATTTTTATTTTTCATCATGTTTTTATGATTTATAATATATATATATATATTATTTTTCTCTCTCATCTATTTTTTTTTTCAAACCCACTCACTCTCTCACACACACACACACACACAGACTCTCTCTCTCTCTCTCTCTCCTGCACTCCACCCCACCCCACCCACTTCCCTCCTAAAATAACTGCCCAGAAAATGTAAAACCCTCAACTCTCATTGGTGGTTCAGTTCACCTTCAGCTTCAATCATCACGCCCACACTCTTCCTAACTATTTATTCATTTATTTCTACGCTTTTATTTTTCTTTTTTCATCTGCAGCTAAAATAGAATATGTTATGCTCAATTTCACTTCCTCAAAAGTTCACCAACACTGAATATAATTTTCCTAATTCTCGATTCTGGTTCACCAAGAACCAAGCCAAAATCATCCGAAAAAATGTTTAATATTCTGTTCGGATGGAGAAATGCTTCAAAATGGTACGTACTATTTCCCAAAATAATTACTTCTTTATTTATTTCTGTACTTCAATTCGATGTCTAAATTATTTATCTATTTGTTTGTGTTTAATGTTTGTTTCATTACAGTAAGAAACTAATCAAGAGGGTGCAATGCCGCCTGAAACTGCTCAAGAACAAGAGGATTTGCATTGTGAAGCAGCTGAGGAAGGATGTTGCTGAGCTTCTCAAACATGGCCACGATCAAACTGCCTTCGAAAGGGTACGTACGAGAACTCTCGTTCGTGTTTCAATCTCGTGTCCTATTTCGTCCCAACAGATTCATGTGCATTCACAAATTAAAATAAAATACGAGATTGGAACACGCTGCTTGTAGTTTTAAGTAGAAATTTTGTTTCTCTTCTTTTATCTACTACTATTACATTCCTTGCTTGGAAATATTTCTACATATTGTCATAATTTTTTATTTTGATGAAATTTAATTTCAGGTAGAGCAGGTTGTGATTGATGAAAATATGATTCAAGTATATGATCTGCTGTACCAGTTTTGTGAATTTGTAATCATTAATCTTCCTTATATCCGCAAGCACAGGTATTTCTATAACATGAAAATCAATATTTTATTGGATTTTGTTTGAATGGAGGGATTTGGAATTCTCTAACATTTTAATCCAACTAATTATGAATTATCTGTTTAGATTTATTTGGAGATTATTATGATTAATCGTCCAATGTTTAGAGCATATGATATTTTCAATACTTTTTTTTTTCGTTAATATTTAATACGGTAGAGATTAATTGCTTATCTACTAATAAAAACGTTACTCCCTGTCTACCGATGACATAACAGTGTCATATATACAATATTAGCATGTTGGTTTTATATATGTTTAACAATTTGATGAGGGTGCATGTTGATTTATTACAAAATAGAATATTTGTTAGATCACTTTGAAAAATGAGTATATCATACATTACAAAATTGATAAAATCAAAATTTTTATATATACTAAAGCCACATACTCAGTTCTAGATTTAACTATATAGCATGTCTCCAAATTAAATATTTGGATCCAAACACAACTTCAGAGTCCGTTAATTGATATTTAAACAACAATTTTAGGGACTGCCCTAATGACATCAAAGAAGCAGTTTCAGCTCTGATTTTCTCATCAGCAAGATTTGGAGAGCTGCCGGAGCTCCTCTCCCTCAGGAAGCTCTTCGGCGGCCGTTACGGCCAAAAATTCGTCGCTGCAGCACTCGACCTACTTCCCGGGAATCTCGTCACCGGTCAGGTTAGCTCGTTATTCGTAGCTACCCGTAGCTGCTACTCATAGGTCATAGGTGCACTCTAAATATTAAAAATCAACAAGATACGCATTTTTATTTTTTTCATATATTAATTTTGGGTCTTTTGAACCACTTTGGTTGCAGATTATAGAAAATCTTGATATGAAAAGGGTGCCTAATGATGTGAAGTACAAATTCTTGGATGAAATTTCTCAAAGTTGCATTCAGACAGAGCAATTGTTTCTTGAATACAAACCCGAGTTACAAGAACATGAGGTAAAATTTTTAGTACATTTGTCTGAAATTTAAAATTTGAATTGAAATATCAATAGATCACATATTTTCTGACGTGAAAACAGAATGCAAATGGTTGGAAAGCTCAGATGAATGATCGAAACGACGTCGCCCCAGAACCCCAACTCTTTGTTAGGAGAGAGACAGAGAGAAACAGCAAGATGTTGTCCGAGGAAAAGAAATTCTGGAGAGATTCATGTTTTGGATTGAGGAAAGAAGGCGATTTTGGCAATGAAATTGAGACTTGTTCAGAAAATTCAGCCAAATTGGGTGAGGAAGTGATCTATCTTGATGATATTGAAGAGTTTATTTCACCTGTGATCAAAGATGGGAGCCTCCAAGATCAGAGACTGTTCGTGTTCAAATCTTTCGGAGTCGCCCCAAACCCGAAAACAGATGGTGCCAACGGCATGAATGCAGAAGATCGCGATGAAACAGAGTCGCAAAGGAAGAGGTTGAGGAAGAGATCACTCGTTCAAGAAACCCTAAATGCAGCAGCTTACGATGAATTTAAGGCGTATTATGGCGAATCGGATGAGTCGTCGCCTGAGATTAGGCCTAAATCCCATCATCAGCCCCGGCCCCGGCCCCGTTACTTCTCTGTTGGAGAAGTAAACGTGGCTGTGGAGGCAGAGGAGTTTTCCCTAGAAAAAGATGGCGCTGCAAGAAGACTCATGACTTTGCCTTCTACTACTACCTTGAGGGCGGTTACTATGCCTAGTGGAAGGCCTAGAGAGAGAAATGTGACGGATACTATTAATAGATCCAACTCATGTCCTTTCAGTCAATCGTACGAGGAATACTCCCCGTGTCGACATATCCATCCGAAGCTTCCAGATTATGATGAGCTGGCAGCCAAGTTCATGGAGCTGAAAAAGCAAACCTTGAGAAGAAGTGAAGTATCAAAATTTAGGTAGATTTGTTTTTTTCTTAGCTGTTTTAGAAGTGTTTTTTGTAGGGTAGTGTTGTGTATTTCGTTTGATCATAGCATTTTTGGAATTAATTCTGTGTGATTATTTTATTAGATTGTGTTTTATTCTTTGCATTGGTCGGAAATTATTTTCTGGGATTCATCAATGTTTTCTGGGATTCATCAATGTTGGTATAACTACTTCGGAAGTCTCATTGTGACTTGTGAGTTCATACGGTGGCGGTAGCAGATTTTCCTGTTGGCCGGGACGGGACGGGTGAGATTAAATTTCTTGTGATTCGTCAAAATTACAGTCATAGAATAAATATTATATGATTTCACCACTAATATCATATAAATGTCACAGCAGGGCAAAGGTCGGACCATTTTTTAATATTTTGAAAGGTCAAGCTATAAAATCAGTAAGGGTCAAAAGGTCGGGCCATAAAGTATAATTAACCCTATAAAATATGTAATTGAAACACATTTATAAGGCAAAGAGTCACGCGGGTGTGTATTTGTGACCGTAAAATAGAGAAATTAAAATTGGCGCTCTACGTAATTCCTTAATTGCATTTTTTTTTTTTTTACATTAATGACCTTTCAATTATGTTCATTATTCTAGATTAGTGATTTTTTTTTTTGAGGGAACTAAATTAGTGATTCTTGATATAACTTTAGTGACTACTGACCCTTTTACTGATAGTTGTGTTGTCTGAGTTGAAATATTACAACTACGACATATATGTTGAGATATTTATTTACTAAGATTTTATAATTCAAGTGAATTAAGATTATATAGAAAATAGGGCAAATTACCCCTAAATTTACAAATTTTATTCAAATTTTGATTTTGTACTCAAACTATCAATCTAATTTATAAATTATTACTCCCATTATTTTTTCACATGTGACATTGAGAAAGGCAGACATGACATTTATTGAATGAGGTGAAAGTGATTTGAACTTAGTGGCAACGGGTTTGACAAAAGAAATAAAAAAACAACATCTTTCGCTTATTATCCCAATTTCTTGTATTCTGACTTCTCTCTTCTCATAGTTTGTTTAACGTTTGAATAATCCAATGAATTTTGCTGCAAATCTTTGAATCTCTTCTCAATTCTCTCATTTTTTTTGTCTTTTTCCGCATTTTTTTGCTACTTTCGATCGTGGAACGTGGTTGTTGTCGTTCCTCCAGAGTGCTCGAAGACTGGTGGTCCACTTTTGTTGGAGTGATGGCCAAGAGGTAGGTCGACGCCACGTGTGAAATTTTTTTGGCGAAAAGTTGATTTGGATGAAATTTAAAAAAAAAAAGTTAAAAATTTAAATATCAAATTGATAGTTTACATGTAAATACAAAATGCGAGTAAAATTTGTAAATTTAGGAGCAATTTGGTCTGGAAAATTATAAAGCGGCACAAAGTAGTATCATAGTAGTCTCTAAATCTATTTACAATATTTCGTTGGGCCTCTATGGGCTCATCAAGATGGCTATCGAGTTTGGTTTATATGATTATATCCAACCAATCAATTAATTACCAAATAAATTGTACGAACATACTTAAAATAATAGACAAAATTAGAGTTTAATTTTAATTCGGTAACACCAAATTTAGAAAGTAACCATGAGAATTACCGATTCGGATCTTCTACTCTTATTTGTATAACATCTTTTATTATTTCAATTGGATTAATGGAGTATATTCTAATTGGATGGAATAAATCCTACTTACCATATTTCAATTTTCGGATTACCATATATTATTAATCCAATGGAAGCAATAGAAGATATCACACAAATTGACAATAGAAGATCATGTGTTCAGAACCACTCCCTCAGTTTCCGAATTAGTGTCCCAAGTCGTCAAAACTCGTATAGAATGGAGTTTGACATCTTTTTTCTATAAAATTTTAAAATATGATACTTATTCGGGGATAATTATTTTCAAAAAATAGACCACATACTCCCTCCATCCTCTAATAAGTGTGCCATTTTAAAATGAATCTTTCTCGCTTAAAAGTTCAAGAATAAAATTGTGTCAAATTTCCTATTTTATCTTTGTCATTAGTGCAAATTATTTGCTTTTTAGTTTTTATGTAATAATTAAGGGTGAAAAAAAGTAAATTTATTACTTTATTGGTACTTATGTTTTGAAAATATGAATACGTGATACTTATTAGACGAGGGAGGGAGGGTTGCGAAGTGCGGGGAGTAGGTGATAATCTCATGCATGAATTTGATTGGTCGGATTTTGTTGAGGCGTGGAAAGCAATGAATTTCCACTTTTGTCAACAAAACAACACATTGGTCGAGAAATTTGTTGCCATTTTCGCTTCATGATTGAAAACAATAATGTCAAAAGGGCGACACGTGGCCAACCCATAACTCAAGTCAAGACTAAGTCGAAAAATCTTGTCGCACCGCACTTTGTCTATTGTTAGATATTTCCATTTCGATTAATAGTAATAAGCACTTATGACTTAATTTCTAAATAATATGTGCAACAACAATACATGCATGGCAACGAGAGAGGGGGATTGATAGTACGCTCATCACTAAAGCTAAAAATTTGTTAGCCATATATTAAAACTCGGCCCACGGAGTTCGGCCCAAACAAAGTCAACATCTGCCTTGAAGACCAAGTAGCAAAGCTCTACTTTGGGAGAAGATAGAATTCTACTACGAACGGGAATCGGATATGCATGTATCAAGCAACTAGATATGTATAAGGAGTCCGATCTCTAGAAGGATTAGGACTTAACCCAAGGCTTATAAATAGATGCAAGATTAGAGGTGTAAAGGACATTCAATACTCATTGTACTCTCAAGTATAATAAAAGCTCTCTATATTCTCCCCCGTGGACGTAGATCACATCGATCGAACCACGTATATCTTTGTGTCATCGTGTTATTATTTCTTTTAGCTACTTTCGCAAACCCTAGATCTATCATTGGCGCCGTCTGTGGGAAACTCATCAACGGTTCTTACGTAGCTGATTTATGATGGTAACGCGATCACAAAGCCAACGCGGGAATCCTAACGAAGCAGAAAGCTGCCCCATAAGCCAAGAGAATCGCCAGAAAGGCAGTTCGGTCCCAAAGGAGAGGCACGCCAGGGACCCAATAGAAGGAAATCCCTCCGAAAGGATGCCCGCGCTAGAATACATCCCTCAGAGAAACCCGACGCAAAATCGGCATCGGATGACACATAACGGGCAGTCCTTCAGAACGGGTGATACTCCAGAAGGGTACATCGAAGAAATCAACGACGAGTCGGAGCCGAAGGGATCCGAGCTGAAGGAGGATGATCTCTCCAGAGACTTTGACCTTGCCACCACCTACGCCGCGGCCGAATTCGCTAAAGCAAATAAGGAGCGTTTCAAACGCTTTCTTGCGACGACCCGGATGTCTCCCATACCCGAGGCCAGGGAGAGTTCCACGCAAAAATCCCTACCTAAAGCTCCTCGCTACGCCGAGAGGCAGAAACCAGAGCTAAGGGAGAGACACGATCCCCGGCGGGGTTCAGTTCGACGCCAGAGTCCAAGCTCGCAGCAGACTCCCAGGCGACATCATACACAAAGGCGATCTCGGAGTCCCAGAAGGTGCCGAAGTCCGAGCTACAGCGAGAGTCGCAGTCCCCCGAAGAACTGACACCGACATGAAAAGGAACCAGCTCGGCTTGTCAGCCCGTTCACCGACGAGTACCGCTGACACCAAACTCATGGTGTATAAATTGCCAAACATTCCGGCCTACAATGGGCTAGATGATCCCCTTAACTTCTTAACGCGTTTCCGGTACAGCATGCACAACCAGGGTCTCAGGGAGGAACACATGTGCAAGCTATTCCCCGAAATGCTGATCGATTACGCCCGAGCTTGGTTTGACAGCCTCCCAACTGGCAGCGTAGGGTCCTGGACCTATTTGGAAAAAATATTCAAGCAAAGATTCCATACAAAGGTTCAGGCTCGCCGAGACACAGCTTACCTCCTATCGGTGAAGCAGAAAGACAAAGAATCTATAAGGGAGTACGGCTTCCGATTCATGCGGGAAAGCTTAAAAGTCGATAAAATCGACGATGTCTTATCATCTCGGCCTTCCGAAATGGAGTTGCTCACGGGTCCCCGAACCAAGAGCTCGCTAGCGAAACCCGAGACGGCCCGGGGAGATGTGGAAGATTGTATACCGGTTCGCCGATGGCCGGGATGCGGACCGATTGAAGCGGGAGGAGACCGAGAAGAGAACTGAAGGGGATCGAGGTCGGAGTGATCGTGATCGGAGAAGTGCCCACGAGCGCCTCCAAAGAGGACCTATCCAGTCCCGGCTCGGATCAGGACCAATCCAGTCCCGGCTTGGACCTCGGGTGGGACCAGAGCCGTCCCAACGACCTCCTTTTATGAAAACGAATGCCGAGATCTTCGCACTTCACGAGGACTGGTTCGCTAAACCACGTCCCATGTCAAAGTCTAAACCTCGGGACAGAAACAAGCACTGCTCCTTCCATGATGACCATGGGCACCACACGGAGGATTGCCGCGACCTCGCGGAACAGATAGAGAGGTTAGCCCAAGAGGGAACTCTGAGGAAATACGAAGCCGGGGGGAAGAAAAACACAAAAGGAAAACGGAAAGGAGGACAAGGTCGCTGTGCTCCCCACAATAAGCGAGCTAAGGTCGATCACGACGAGGAGGATGATGACCCTCCGTGCGACGCACCACAGTACGACGGAGTGGTCTCCACCATCACCGGGCTATCCCCAGGCAAGACAAAAACTAAGTTGAAGGCAGAAGCTCGCAGACCACCAGTCCCATCGGGTGAGGAGCAAACGAAAAAGAGATTCAAGAAGGGGGAAACCGTCACATTCTGCGAGGATGACCACGTGCCTACGCCTACGCCACACAATGACGCCACAGTGATACAGGTCGGAGTGGCCAACAAGATGGTCCATCGCGTATTCATCGATGGTGGGGCCAGCGTGAGCATCATCTTCCAACACTGCTTGGATAGGATGGGCCTCGACCCAGCTCGGGTGAACTCCACACCCCTGCCTCTCAAGAGCTTTACGCAGCAAGAGACTCGACCTGAAGGGACCATTGCGCTCGACGTTGCCATTGGCAGTCCGCCGACCAGCGTCAATAAACTGGTTCAGTTCTATGTGGTTAAAGCGAACTCCCCTGACATCATCTTGGTCGGGATTGGTGAATGCGATCGGGGCCATCATTTCGCCCTACCACCGTCATTAAAGATTCCGACCTCGGCTGGAACCCTTACTGTCCAAGGTGACCAGATAAAGGCCAAGGAGTGCATGCAGGTTGCTCTACGAGGTCAACCCCAGGCATAGCAATCAAAGTATCCCAAGGAGCCGGAAGAAATGACGTCGATCCCAGACACCTTGGCGGAACAGGTTTCCCTGTCTGAATCAGATCCAGCGAAGGTCGTCAAGGTCGGCTTTGCTGGGGGACCTCAAACACGCATGCAAGTAATCCAGCTCCTAAGGGAATATCAAGACGTCTTCGCCTGGTCTCCAACAGACATGACGGGGGTGTCGTCGGAAATCATCACGCATAAGCTTAACATTAACCCGAACTCAACCCCGGTCAAGCAAAAACGGCGATCATTTGCTGCTGAACGAAATCAAGTTATCTACAATGAGGTCCAGCAATGGTTGAAGGCAGGGCTTCTGTTTGAAGTCAGATACCCGATTTGGCTATCTAATCCGGTAGTGGTAAAGAAAGAAGAAGGAGAGTGGAGGATGTGTGTAGATTACACCGACCTCAACAAAGCTTGCCCGAAGGACTGCTATCCTCTCCCCAACATCGATGAAAAGATCGAATCCTTAGTGGGACACGAAGTATTCTGCTTTCTCGATCTCTACAAAGAATACTATCAGGTTCTAATGGATGAGGGAGATACGATCATGACAGCTTTCGCAACAAGCTTCGGGATCTTTGCATTCAAATACATGCCCTTCGGGTTAAAGAATGCCGGGGCGACATACCAGCGAATGGTGGATTTCCTCTTCCGAGATCATATCGGCAAGATTGTCGAAGTATACGTAGACGACATTGTCGTCAAGAGCAAAGAAGAGGCTTCGGCGGTGAATGACCTGCGAACTACGCTCAACATACTACGGCAGGCGAACCTCAAGCTGAACCCAAAGAAGTGCACTTTCAACGTGCGATCTGGAAAATTTTTAGGGTCTTTGGATCTCGCCGGAAGGTCTCAAAGCCAACCCGGCGAAGATTAGAGCCGTGCAGGAGATGAAGGTACCCCGGACTATCCGCGACGTGCATAGATTGACAGGGTGCATAACTGCGCTAAGTCGTTTCCTCTCCAAGGCTGCCGAGAAACAGCTCCCATTCTTTAAAATTCTCAAGAAGGCACCGGAATTTGGATGGGGATGTGAGCACGAGCTAGCCTTGGAGGAGCTCAAGCGCCATCTCGGGGACTTACCATCCTTGTCAGTCCCCCAAAAGGAAGAACCCCTCTCTCTGTACCTCGCGGCATCGAGGGAAGCAATAAGTGCAGTGTTGGTCCGAGACGAAGGAGATCGGCAGCTACCGGTGTACTTCGTCAGCCGAGTTCTCAAAGACCCAGAGACGAGGTATCAGCCTCTTGAGAAGTTCGCCCTAGCCCTGATAAACGCAGCTTGGCGTCTGAAACCCTACTTCCAAGCTTACCCAATACAAGTTTTGACTGATCTACCTCTTCGGCAAGTTCTTACTAAACCGGAAGCCTCAGGAAGGATCGCGAAATGGGCAATCGAGCTAGGAGAGCACTCTATATCGTTCGGTCCCCGTCGAGCTATAAAAGGGCAGGCTCTAGCAGACTTCCTTGTAGAAGCTCAGCATAAAGACCTCGAGGAACCAAAAGAGATCAAAGCCAAAACCGAGCTCCATGAAGTCCCAGAGAAGACACCCCCGGATTGCTGGGAGATGTACGTGGATGGAGCTTCAGGAAAGAAAGGAAGTGGAGCCGGCATACTCCTCATCAGCCCAGAGAAAAAGGAATTAACATATTCGCTGCGATTCGAGTTCTCCACTACGAATAACGAGGCGGAATATGAAGCTCTCATTGCCGGACTGCATCTCGCCCAAACCCTTCAGGTACGAGCTGTCCAAGCCCATTGTGATTCCCAAGTCGTGGTCAACCATGTGTTAGGAAAATACGAGGTGAAAAGTGAGAAGCTGAAGAAGTACCTGGAAAAGGTCAAGCTCCTTGAACAGTCTTTCCAGTTCTTCAAAATAGTTCGCATTCCCAGAAGCCAAAATACCCGAGCTGACGAGCTAAGCAAGCTGGCGAACTCTCCATCCAGCTCGACGCTAGTGGAGGAAGTCCGAAACAGGAGTATAGAAGAGGCAGAAGTCAATGCAATCATAGAGGACGACCCAAATTGGATGACCCCCCTAATCAGATGTTTGAAGAACAGGGAAGTGCCCAAGGACAAGACGGGGGCTAGAAAAATTCTAGCTAGATCCACGCAGTATGCCCTCGAGGGAGGGGTCCTCTATCGAAAGTCATACTTACAGCCTCTCCTCAGAAGTGTTGGACCAAAGGAAGCGGACTACATACTAAATGAAGTGCACACAGGATCGTGCGGAAGCCACATTGGAGCTCGGGTGCTAGCTCAGAAAATCATGCGATGGGGGTACTATTGGCCAACAATGGCAAAAGATGCGGAAGAGTTCGTGAAGAAGTGCCTAAAATGCCAGCTGCATGCCAGAGTGACGAGACTACCCCAAACCGACCTCTCTACTATTCAAAGTCCGTGGCCATTTATGGAGTGGGGCATTGACATCGTAGGGCCTTTCTACCCGGCACCTAAGCAAAAACGGTTTCTCATAGTCGCCGTCGACTACTTCACCAAGTGGGTAGAAGCTGAACCTTCCACAAAAGTCACAAGTGATAAAGCCGTTGACTTCGTCTGGAAAAACATCGTGTGCCGGTTCGGGGTACCGAGAGTCCTCATCTCGGATAATGGAACGCAATTTACGAGCAGGGAATTCAGAGAATTCTGTGAAGGACTCAATATCCAGCAAAAGTTCACCTCGGTCAACCGACCTCAAACTAATGGCCAAACCGAAGTCACCAACAGGACGATAGTGAACGGACTCAAGGCCCGCCTAGAGAAGGAGAAAACAGAGTGGATCCACAATCTCCAAAATGTCCTATGGTCGTACCGGACTACGCCCCGAACTCCAACGGGAGAAACCCCGTACCGTTTAGTATACGGGTCAGAAGCAGTCATACCTGTCGAGATCGGAGCACCCAGCCCCCGAACTATCAATTTCTCCGCCGAAGCTAACGGAGAGCAGCGCCGAACCGACCTAGACTTATTGGAGGAAAAACGGGAACAAGCCAGCATAAAAGAAGCTCGGTACAAACAGCAGATGGCTCGGTATTACAACCAAAGGGTTAAACCCCAACAGTTCCAGGTCGGTGATCTTGTGCTTCGAAACAATGAGATCAGCCTCTCAGAGAAGCTCGGCAAGCTCGAAGCTACGTGGGAAGGACCCTACAGAGTACACGAAGTCCTCGGCAAAGGAGCTTACAAAATCGCCTATCTTTCGGGCGAATTAATACCCAGAACGTGGCACATCGCCCATCTAAAGAGATTCTTCGTATAAGCAGCAAAATCTTGCATATAGAGTCCTAGGTTTCCCTTTTTGTCTTTTTTGTCTTTAATGTTTTGTTTTTAACGAGCTCGTCAAAACTCTTTTTTAGTTTTCTTTTTAATAAAATTTCTTTTTCATCTTGCATCTTATGTCTTTTGATTTGCTTATACGAAGTATCCATAATATCAAAAATCCCCTCATAAGGTCGAACTACGGTTGCCTTGCATGGTCAATAATGACCCGACATGGGGTAATAAATTCCTATAATGCGCAAAGGAAACCCTTTCCGAGGTCCGAGCTCGTCTCCCTCCAAAAAGGAAGATCCCACGAGGTCCGAGTCAAACTCCCTCCTAAGGATAATTAGTTCTCAACTGGGGTCGGAACCAAGTTCCCCCGGGAGGATGAAATACAAGGTCCGAACCATGGTTCCCTTGTCAACACAAAGAGGTCTGAGTCCAACTCCCTCAAAGATGCAACATGCAAAAAACCAAGGAAGAAATCTTCACGAAGAACAGGAAAGTTCAAAACCCAATATATAAACTTTTATTTCTAACCCTTTGGAAAAATTTGTGTGTACATAAATTACAGGCAGAATCGAGCTAATCTATGAGGGAGGGTGTTTCTTGCTAAAGCTGAGCCAATCTTCCTCGAATGAGGAAGGCCCCAGGAGATCATCAATCGATATTCGACCTCGTCCCCGACCTCGACCTCTTCCTGCAGGAAAACTTCGACCTCGCGGGGTAGCCGAACCGCGACCAACAGTTCGCCTACCATGGCTCGGACCGACTTGATGTCCCCACGATGCCGTTTTCACCTCGCGAGCAGGCATTGTCCGAACAGAAGAAGAAAGGTCTGCACCCGCACCACATGCCAAAAGCGCCCGTAACTTAGGTCGGCGGTCCAAAATACACTTATACCTGCCCGCACTCTCCTTCAGCATCTCAAAAGCACCCTGAAGCCCAAAAGACTCGGACCCGAGTGCTTCCTTTAGCGCGATATATTGTTCCAAGTCCTCTTTTGCCTTTAATTCCGCCTCGGAGATGGTGATACCACCGCCGCGACGGATAATATCTTCATACTCGGCATGCTCCTCGACGATCTTCTCGTAATCTTTGGGAACGCGGCCAGCTCGACCTCGGGCAACTTCCAACTCCTCCTCAGCCTGAAGAAGCTTGGCCTGAAGCAAGTCGGTACTCTCTTGAAAAGCGAGCCGCTTGACTTCGACCTCCTCACAAAGTGCCTCGAACTTCATCTGCCATCCCGTCAGCTCGGCTTCTTGGGATTTCAGCAGAGTACACTTATGGCTGAAAAGCTCCTCGGCTCGGCGGCATTTGTCCTTCCATTGCTGAGCCATGGACCGTTGGTCAACCACATCTTGAGAAAGGAGAGCTATTTGTATGCGCAAAGTAGAAATACCGACATAATCCAAGCTCTACACTCAAGAAGAAAAAAACAAATTCATTGATTTGAAGATGTTCAGTACAGATATACAATGTGAAAAAAAAAAGATAAAAACACAACTACACTAAAACATCGCCGACCTCCTTATCACGAGAAGGTGGGCGCTCGGAGGGGGAACCGTCCAAGTCCTTGTTAGCGGCCGGATCTTCACCAGCCCCAGCCTCCTGCTCCTCCTCCACTTCCTCTTCCGGGCCCTAGCCTTCTTCTTCCTCGTCGCGAAGGGCATCGAAAGCAGAGTCCAGGTCGAGGTCCCGGTCTACCGAGCAGTCAGCAATCTGCTCGACAGATAGAAGCGTGGACGAGCCGGCAATATTCTCCAGGAGGGGAAACTGGCCGAGGTGATCTCGGACCACCCTGGCATACCGAGAAGGTAGGGCTTCATCCCCTAGCCGCTCGAAGCCGTATTTGGATACGTCCAGGCCGGGGAAGTCCTTGGCAGCCTGCTCCAAAGCAGCCACGGCGAAGTTTCCGTTGATGAGCATGGCCAGGTCATTGGCAAGCTCGGAGAAACTCTCCGACAACAGAAACCTCTTTGTGAAGGCCCGGAAGAGCTCACCTTGGCTAGCCGCAAGGTTGACCTCCCGGCCCTTCGCCGCAATCAGCTCGGACTCAAGCCTCCGAGCTTTCTCGGCCCTCGCGAGCTGAGCAACCAACTCGGACTTGGCAGTTTTTCTGCCCTCTTCAGCCTTCACCAGCTCGGCCTCAGCTTTCTTCGCCCGGGCAATAGCCGACATCAGCTTTTCGGAGTATCGGCTTTTCTCTTCCTCATGTTTCGAGGACATCTCCTCGACGTTGTTCTTCAGCCAACTGACGAACATATCAAGGCCCTGAAAGAAGGAATGCAGTTAGATACACAGGCAAGGTTTAAGGAAACTTATGTCATGAAATCACTAAATCCTTACCTCGGAGAAAGGAAGGCCAGCCAGTTTGTTCGAAGGAGTTACGGGACTCGCATCACTTCCCGTAACATCAATGATGTCCACCTCGACTTGGTCCCCGACCCGCGCTCGTTTCAGAGGTGGTGTGGAAGAAGGACAGCGAACATCTGTCGCTCTAGGATCTCTCACCTCAGCTCGCTGAATTTGATCAGACGAGGAAGCGGATCGGCCAGACAACCTCGGCCTCTTACCCCCACGAGCTGCGGCTTTCCCATCAGCTCCCTTGATCTTCCCGAACTTCACTGCAAATACAAATCACGAAAAGAGTTAGGACGATAAATAAACACAGCACAGCAATCCTAGTAGCACTAGCGGGGCCTCACCCGTCACCGGATCCACCATACTTTGAGGCTCATACGGGCTCAACCCCGCTTCAGCTAGGGAATCTTCATTATAGCTCGCCTCAACAGGACCGTGATCCCTCATCGCTTTCACAGCGGACTCCAAATCCTTATCGACCTCTTCTATTACCCACTCGCAAGGCTTTTCTAGCCTCCAAATCAGGTCGATGAAACTATTGTGGAGGCAGAAGAAGAATTTCTGGTGCCACTTATCCACCTTATTTTGAGTTCGCCCCTTGAACTCAGTCCGGGCTGCAGCGTAATACCAGCCCCCCGCCTTTTTGAAGACAAAGAGCTCGTGAATGAGCTCGGCGGATATTTGGTAACCCCTGTCTACCGCTGCCACACCCAAGTCGGTGAACTGCCTAAACGAGTTCGGTATTATCTGCCCTAACGCTAAGCCTAGCTTCTTCTGGAGCTCAGAATACGGCTCAGGGAGGGGTAATCAAAGTCCAGCGTGCAGACTGTCCTCATAAATAGTAACAAAACCCATTGGGGGAGAGCAGGCCCTATCCTCGGGGCGAGGCTCTATTAATTCGGCGTCAACAGGAAAATTATACGTTTTGGCAAGCAATCTAATCCTAGTCTCATTTAAGGACGAAGGGTAATCAGCCACTTTCCCCTTCACACGCGGGGGTACTGTTAACGTTTCAACAGTAGGTACCAGGGATCCTAATGAAAAAATGCTAAAAGCAACACTTCTACTCGAACAGACTGACGGAGGCAATTCGATATCACTACTACTAGACTGAGAAGGGGAGGCCATACTTACTTGTTAAAAAGAAGGTAAATGCTCCGGCGGGTGATTTGACACTGAGCGCAGAGGAACAACGGAAAACACCGGTGATACAAGAACAGTAAATTGGGGGATTTTTGGGGAAGAAGAAACTTTTCTGCGCAGGAACTTTTTTCTCTTAACGACGGCGGATGTGAAATAATGTGATAGGGGAAGAAACGCTTCAACTTCTGTGAATATACCTTTGAATCCCGCCGTTGCAGCTGACACACGTGTGAATGTGGGCCCACCTTTCTCGGAATATGTACCGTCCCTCAACAAAATTCAAATAGCCCATTACTTTTCCCGCTTTCTGCATCGGGTCTGGGCCGTGTAAATTGCCCTACCGACCCAACTTAACATGGTCGCTAGAACTCAGATCGCTCCTCCTGTTCCCCCTGCTACTTCAGCCCGACACGTAAGCTCGGTAATTCAGCTCGTACAGGTGATTTGCGCGATCAATCACCTCGAATAATTCGACCTCGTAGTCGGCGTCTACATGTCTTCTTTACTTTTTTTGGGAGGGGATGTGATAGTACCGGCCTCATCCTGGGCCCGACCTAAGGCTATTTAGGCCTATATATTAAAACTCGGCCCACGGAGTTCGGCCCAAACAAAGTCAACATCTGCCTTGAAGACCAAGTAACAAAGCTCTACTTTGGGAGAAGATAGAATTCTACTACGAATGGGAATCGGATATGCATGTATCAAGCAACTAGATATGTATAAGGAGTCCGATCTCTAGAAGGATTAGGACTTAACCCAAGGCTTATAAATAGATGCAAGATTAGAGGTGTAAAGGACATTCAATACTCATTGTACTCTCAAATATAATAAAAGCTCTCTATATTCTCCCCCGTGGACGTAGATCACATCGATCGAACCACGTATATCTTTGTGTCATCGTGTTATTATTTCTTTTAGCTACTTTCGCAAACCCTAGATCTATCAGGGATGATAAATTTTACTTTCTAACATTTTATGGTTAGTTACATTTTTATCACCAAGGTTTGTCCTAATTTTCAGAAATAAAACATATTTTTAACTTTAACATATTAATACACAATAAATATATCTATCACTTTAAGGATCATTATTCATATTATATAAATTTTATGTGGATTTCGTATTCTCAATGTGACTATTCAATATATTGGTACCAAATATAATAAGTCGAAGACATATATTATTTCTGAAAATTAATTAAGATAATTTTTGAATGTACGAGTGTAATCAACCCGAGATTTAACATCATGATTTTCGGTGCTATGGTCCTTTCTAGTCTTGTGTCAAATTGAGCTCTCATTTCGTAACTTATAAATTAGCCCATTTAATTAAAAGAAGTTTTAGTTACGTTCCATAAGTGTTCGATTTGAATTATAATAATATCGAATATAAATGGTACTAATAATTTCAAAAAACATTACCTCAAAAAAAAATTCAAAAAACAAAACAATCAAAACACATTGGTAAAAAGAGTTGGGCCCATCGACTAACAATTTTAATTGAACATTCTTCGGAGGCTAGCTAGAAAAAATGTACAACTACTTCAGAATGATTTAGTTTTTGAAGTAAAAATAAATGATGGAAAAATAATTTCGAAAAAGTTACGAACTATACATCAAACTTTATCTCAAATCAATACCAACTGATCAGAGAAATAATATAGTATACTCTCTCTGTCCCATTTATCTTAACATGTATTTTTTTTTTGGTCGTTCCATTTATCTTGGTCTGTTTTCTTTTTTGGATAAAATTAGGGCTTACTTAGGGCCCTAATTAATTCTGCATGAATGCAAAGTCAAAGAAAAAACAATTTATTGACTAAAAAGACACTTTATTAATACTTTATTATTCCTATTTTTTTTTTAATATCAGTGTCGAAAAGAAACGGGTCAAGATAAATGAGACGGAGGAAGTAACAAATAGTAATATATTTCACGTAGCTAGATTAATGATAAGTGAGCGCTTTTATAAAAAAATATCCAAAGCTTAATGAAGATTTTTATATTTCATTTATATTGTGGGTGACTTTTTAAAATTTTTCCGAATAAAGCAGATACCATCTTTTTGTTTTGGGGAATATCACAAAAGATAGAAATAAAATAAGAAAAACAAAGTATAGATTAAGAATGTGATGATGAGTTGATGTGAGCGGTGGACCACCGACACGTGCCGATTCAAACCGACTTCCACAGACACAGTTATGTTGGTTGACTTTCTCTTTAGTTTTGACAAAATATCTCTCTATTTTTTCCATTTCTCCACCGAAAGTGATAACTATAAAATATACGTGTTTTATATTAATAATGCTTCTGTTGTTTTTCGCCATAACTTTATCATTGTCTTCAGATATTTTTTTTATATAAGAATATTTAATGTTTGACTATAATAATTTATTACGACATAATTTATGATATATGTTAAAATATAGGCAAGGTCATTTTGAAGTCGTGTGATTAGAATACGAAATTATCACTTTTTTCATGATAATTATTACTTTATATTTTAATTAGTTAAAGGGTAAAAGTATAATTGACACTTATATTAAGAATAATTGTTATTTCCTAAAAAAAAGAATAATTGTTAGTATTATTTTTATCTAACAACGCCGTGCAGTCAACCGAACTCCAATATATGTGAAATAGCATATAGATATCATTTGATTTTTCAGAATGGTTTAATGGATGTACTAAGAATATCTAATCACTCGTTTAATTATTTGTTCTAGAGTTTTTCTGATTACTGGGGGAAGATCTAGAGTTTGAGCTCGTCGCATTTAAGAAGATTATTTTTTATTGGTGATTGATTATTTAAATTATTAATAATTAGTTGGTGATGTCTTTGGGTTAGTTTTCAGTATTAAATTATTTTTCTTGCGATATAATATTGTTTTCCTATTAAGAACTTCCGTGATGGCTAAGAATTTCAGGTCAATACGCAAATAAAATAAATAATTAGCCAACCTTTCATTCAGATCAGTGCGAATCAAATTTGGCTACAAAGCATAAATGCAATTATTTTTATTTTTTTAATTTTAGTAAATGTACATACACAACTTCAAAAGTTTGAGCGTCGAGTTGCTCTATCAACTATCCAATTCTAGTGTGTGCTTGTAGCACATGAAAATTCAAATTTCAGTAGAACGGGAAAAAAAAAATACAAGAATAAATTATGATATTTTTCTTAAAGGATAAAATATGATATTACTATATTAACGAGTTTCTTAATTACATTAAGATTAGAGACGTCTTTACTCTTCAACGGTAATGAAGCAAGAAAACAAGCATAAAATATGATATTACTATATTAATAATATCATTTTATATTTTAAAAAAATTGAGTTGAGACAAACTCTTAAGTAGAATATCATGTCACGTGTCTAAAAAGTAATCTAGAAATTGCTGTGTTTTGTCCCATGTTTCAAAATTGTAGCAAAAGCTCGAATTTGGTTAGAAAATCAACATTTTATAATCAATTATTCTCTTCCTCTTTACCGCAAAACTTGTATATTAAGAAAGTAAATACATTTTTTTTTTTTTACCTATTGTGTGGAAAATTGAACAATTAAGTAATGAATTTGCATTGATGATAGGAAAAAAAGAAAAGTTCGAAATCAATTTTCTATTGTAATTCAAAACGACACACACATTCAGAACACGTTTGATTTCGAAATATGACACTTTATTTGGTGACATAAGAAGCATACTCGTTTTTACTTCCTCAAGCCATTGTTTAAAGTAATCTACTCCTTTCATCCCAAATAAGTGTCAACATGTCATATTGTCAAATAAATATAGTACCTGAACAAACTTCACATTTTACCCTCATCATCAAAATAAATTCTAGAATTGTACGGTTTTCTATATTATAATTAGGAGTAAAAAGAGTAAATTGTCCACTTCTTTAGAGCACCCGTAGCGGTGCCCATTTGTGGATGGCGCTCGCTGCGGGCGCCATTATGTTAGAGGGCGGGGGCGATGGCGTCCGGATGGTGGCGGTGGCGGTAGCGGAGGGCGCAAAAGCGCCCGTGTTTGGGTGTGGGTGGAGGAGGATGGCGGGCGACGTGACAACGTGCCATTGGCCAACGGTTTAGCCGTTGGCCAAAAGTCGACCGTTTTATTTTTTTTATTTTTTGTAATTTTAATCCTAATTTTCAACTATAAATAGTACCCCATATTTTTACTTCATTTTCACCCATTCACTTCATTTCTCTCTTAATTTCATCCCAATTCTATCTTTCATTTCTTCTATTTTCTACTACAAATGGATCCCAATCAATATTGATTGTGGTTCTTTCCTAGTGATGCAAATTTCGATCCCAATAATCCAAATTTCTACGGAAATTATCGACCCCCATCACTCCAAAATATCTTTACTCTCGCACCCAACCGCCCTCAATTTTTGTCGGGCTACGGTTCGGCGCTGCAATTCGGCCTCGGAGGCTCATATTTACCTCAATTTTCGTCGGGCACGTACCCCACGAATCTGACACCATCTCCCGGCGACTTCTAATCGGTCGTAAACTTGAAAAATAATTGTTATTTAAATTATAAATAAAATTAATGATTGAATTAAAATAAAAAAATTGGGGAGAGCCCTCCAAATTGTGGGGGGACAAGGAGAGCCCTCCTGTGCATGGTTGGTGCCCTCCAAAATGGATGATACCATTGTAGGTGCTCTTAGTATACAAATTTTTTTATGACGATGTACACTTATTCGAGACTGAATATGTAGTATTTTGTATATGATGTACTAATTTATACTTCCTCTGTCCCACAATATGTCTCACTTACCTTAAATGGATGTCTCACTCAATATGTCCATACCTAATATAGAAAGAATAAACCCTTCAAAAATAGTGGAACCTATCCACTTTCTATTTTTTTACCTTTCTCTTTAATCTCCGTGCCGAACAATAATGCGACATAATGAGTGGGATAGAAGGAGTATTATATTTAATATAATAATATTAATATATATATATATATATATATGTATACTATCGTAGTATCGTACAACCTAGCTAGTAAGCGAGCATGTGAGTTTATGATCGAAAATTAAGTTCAAATATAACTAATTATCTTCTTAGTCAAGCTCGTTACACTAGGTTTGACAAGTGATTTCTTGTTATGAACTTGTACCTGACTGCAATTTATATAGAACATAATCCATTTATTAATCAGTAGTAAATTTATTTTACAGTTAAAGAGAATCCTAAATTAGAATGATGGAATCCGGGGGAAAAGTTTAAAAGCTAAAACCTTACAAGTGGTGAAATTGCTACTGGCCAACTGGACAAAAGGTGGAAATAGCCATTTCGCAAGTCAAAATTAAAGTATTTATCGAAGCTGAAAATTTTGAGAATGTTGAAATTGCTATTAGGGATGGTAATTATGGAGTCGGGGCAGGGTTAAATTTTTTGGGTGAGGTGGGTATGGGGATGGGAACGCAATATCCGGCCTTGTCCCATCCCATTGCCATTTCTAATTGCTACAAATCAAATCATGAAGTTTATATTGAAATATATTAAAAGGCGAATTGCATTTAAATTCCCGATTTTTTTTTAATTTTGTTTTATTTCCTAACCTTTTAATTTTTCTCCTAAAATATCCACCTTTCAATTTGTTTGATTTTTCTCCCGACAAAAAATTCAGATGCAATTAAAGCAGAAAAATTTCAAGGGTTCCCACAAATTAAATTAGTGATATATCAGTTATTTTCAAGAGTTACGGATGATGAACGGAGGGAGTAAAAGAGGGGAAAAGATGAGAAAATTTTGGGCTAGAATTGATTTGTGCTTAATCCTATGAATATAAGTGTTTGTTAGACATGAAAAACGACGACATTTTGAAATTCTTGAAACTATGTTGTTTGTTTAGTCGGGACGATTTGCCATGTAAACATTTCCGACGTCCAACTCAGCTTTAATTTGGGAAAAAATTGAACGCGGGAGAAAAATCAAACAAATTGAAAGGTGGAGATTTGAAGCAAAAAATTATTTGCAAAATGTGTCACAAGCAGTGATTTATTTAGCAATTAGCTCTTTATTTTATACATCCTTCGTCCCATAAAATTAGTTCCCTTTTAATTTTCACACATATTAAGAAAATACATTTAAATTTTTCTAGGAAATATAATTTATATGCAGTTGTTCTATTTTGCCCTTAATTACTACTCTACACATCATTTTAACATTTATTTGGATAAGGTTATATTCATAAAAGAATATTTTAATACAATTTTTGAAAATTGACTTCCCAATCAATTGCTATGGGATGCAATAAATGCCAAGGCATATAGGCTCTTAAATTTCCACAATATAGACAGAGGAAGAGGTCTACTATTGAGTAGGCTAAATTTTGTTAATAGATAGGGGCCTGATTAAATCGAGATCCAAAAGACTAATAATAGCATAAAATATTCATCAATTCTCTAATTTTAATGCAATGAGAAATAGTCGAGTCGATTTTGATCGTTTGGGGCCAAGATTAACGAAATTAATGAGCTATAGAGAGGAAGAAAATGCTTACATAAATAGGCTTTGATTAGTAATTTTTTTCTAGAATTGTAACGAACAATAATAATGTGCATACGTAAACGGAGAACCCCTAGCAATAGCATGGTACGTATCATTACTATAATTAGAGTTGTCAAATTGTCAATGTGATCCAAAATTGAGATTTTTATAACTGCCTGCAAACCAACCACATAATTTGTCAAGGTGCAAGAATTCACTCTAACCGACCGAACCCGAAATGAATTATGTCGAGCCCAAAACTCCAAAGGTCTTTTGACCTCTCTATAACCTTCTTGTGCTTAAATCCGTTTCGAATAGAGTTATATCAACGGAGCTATACATTCAAACGCGAAAAAGTAAGCTAGCTATTCCCTCCAAACTCAGGTGTTTGTGTTTGATTTGTACTTTGTGAGCCAAATGGGTATTAAATTTATTTTTTTTAGAATTTAAAACAAAGAAGCAAACATAGTAAACGAAGAAATGGACCAATCAGAGTTAGCCACCACCTCGTACGGAACAAAACCTCGCCACTAATGGGTACAGCCTAGTGCCGCCGTCCGCGGCTGAGGTGGTGGGATCCGATTGGCCACTATTTTGAGTTGGATCTTAATTATTTTAACAAATTCCACTATTTTTGTGTATTTATATAATATAACTCGTCTTTATCCTTGAGACTTATGTTGTGCCACCCACGTTCCTTTTCTACTGAAAGATTTTTGTCCCAATTGAATTACGTTGACGTTGTTAAGCTACTTTAATTTGGGATAATATTTTTTAAAATTGAGTACTTAGAAAGTGTGATTAAGTATTTCTCGAGATGAAATCCTCGCGTCATAATTTGGATCTTACTCTGTGTCACATTAGTAAAAAAAAATAAGTATATTGAAAGTACTGTTTGTTTTTTTTTTTTTTTGAATGAAAAAGTACTGTTTGTTTTAGCCCCACCAAATTTTGAGTTTTTGGAATTATTGGGTGCCAACGTAAATTAATTTTTACCTATGTTCTAACTCTCTTTTCTTGTGACGTGAAAAACCCACAACATTTTCAAATAAAGGATATGGATTGTATTATATTTTAATTAGATGTTGTGCTCGCAAGCTTGGCATGCCTATCTTATTGCAAGTCATTTAATTTGAGCAATAGCAACTAAGAAGATTTAAAAGTTGAGTTCATACTAAAATTAAGTAAACTTTAAGAAAATATATATTCGCTTAATGGGAAGTGGGAACATAGAAAATAAATACTCCCTCTATCCATGAAAGATTTGCTTACGTTTGACTGGCACAAAAATTAAGAAAATAAGTTGACTTAATTAGTAAGATATAGTAATAAAGTTAAAATGTGAGTGAAATAAGGTCTCACTTGTGGATAATTGTAAGTGAAATAAAATTAAAACTAAAGTGTAATGTGTGGGACCTACTTTATAAATGAAGTAGACAAATCTTTCGTGGACACCCATAAATAGCAAAGTAAGCAAATCTTTCGTAAACGGATGGAGTATCTATAATGAATGCCAACTACTAAGACTAGAAGAAAACAAATCATAATATTTTTTACGATTAATCGCACAAAGATGTGGAAACTAGATCACATATTACAGTTTAAATTAAAATTTGCTTAATTTTATGAGAGGAAATTCATTCTAACCAGTATCGAGATAGTGTGTACCTCCTACGACCACATTTGATGGTGTGTATAAACAGTACCCACTGACCCACCAAAAAAGATTATTATATCCATTTTTGTGTATAAAATATTGTATAAAATAAGGGGAAATATTGATATATACTAGTCAACCTTATAATCATACAATATGCGTAAATTCTTTTACCCTTCTACTGAATTTCTTCATTACATACTCTGATTTATCAATTCAATTTTTCAATTTGGAGATAAATCATGCAAAACAATCAGGCCCATCACACTTCCGTATAACTAAAATTAAAGCATACCAACTTCATACCTTTTTTACCGTAATGCTGTCGGGTATTTCCACCGGAAGTTTTAGGGATCTCGTCCAACCACACGATCGCAACCGATGGTTTCCAGACGCAGACTCCTTCAGCAACACACAACACATCCCTCGTTCGTTTCCTACTCGGGGCATAGGGTTTTCGGTCGGTACACAAAGAAAATAATATACTGGAAGGGATGAACAAAAGCCCAAACTTTTATTTAGGAATTATATAATATTTATTACAACATAAGTATATCTCCTTTAGGGAGGAGACAAACTTGTTTAGCTACCTATGGTAGCAAAATTGAAATACATAAACTAAACTATACTAGAATAGGAACTATAACAATTTTTATTTTTGAGAGAGCAGAGAGGATGGTGTAGAGGATTTCTGATGGATTTTCGATCATCAATGCTCTCTTCAATCCTTGTTTATATAGAGGTCAGTGTGAAAGGCCTCCCCCTGCATTATTGCCTTGGATGCCCTTATCCTTGGCCAGCTTGATTCCACGTGAATGGGGTCCTCCATTGTCTTTCATTATTGAATGAAGACAACCAACTTTTGGTGTGAGGTCCCTTTCTTGTGACTAATGGACCACTTTTCTATTGATAGTGGTTCTCCTGTTGCTTTACTCATCTGTTATTTAGTGGGTAATCACTTTTTTCTCCACCCACTACTGTCGTTTTCTTTTTAGTGGGTGCTCCAGCTCAGAGTCACATACTCCACCAACCTGTGTCGGGAATCTAATTTTTTCCCAGGGCCTTGGGCGTCCTTGCTTTTGGCAGCGCCTTCTGCTCGAGATGCTCGTTGGACCGAGCCTTCTCTTTTCCCTTTCTGGGTAAGAACCCCTTCCCGAACTCTGGTTCATTCTAGTTCTGACAATCCGAACAAATGCGTTCAGACCAGTTTCCAAAATGAGCCATGTTGCAGTATTTGCGATGAGTTTCTTTGCTCGTCGCAATCTTGTTTTCCCAGAGCAAGGTTCTCTTTCTTTCGAAAGCTTCCTCTGCGAATCTTGTCGATTTTCCTGTCATAGTGTTTAACAGGAATGATCCGTTCACTGAATTCTGAAAGAATTTGAAGGGAAACTTGACTTTGTCCATCTCAGTGAGACATACCCATAATCCCCATGCTCTTCTGGTAGAGATGAGGTCTTCTGGTAATGTAGAGACTAGAGTAGTCTCTTTCTCTGCAGGCGCTTTGATCTTTTCGAGGGCGCGTGCATCTGGTCTTCGAAGCCTAATATAGTGGAAGGCTTCATGGTTTCCTTTTCCCGCTGGTTCTGGGGCTGCACTAATAAAATACAGCTCCAAAATGTCACCTCGGCTAAGCTGTGGATTGTTAGCCCAGGTATCATACACCGCTTCTTGAATCTACTTAAGTAGATTCTTGATTTCGACGAATGATGGAGATGTGGTATAAACTGAAGCAAGTGCTCCGAATTCATACCATCTTTTGACTTCGTGTGGATCTGAATTTGGCATCATCCACACCCGAGGATATTTCCCCGAAACATCAACCCTTATTTTTCTGGGTTGATTCCAGTCCTTGTATTGAGCTTCTCCCAGCTAGCTTGATATATCTGCCAAGAAGAAGAAGAAACCTCAATCTTATCAGTATTAATCTTAGAAGTGTCAGTCATTGGCCAAAGATTAATCTCTTCCTCTTTTTCCCCAGAGGTGCTGGGTTGACATGATGGTTCAGAGAGTGACCCCTGAATATCATCTTTTTCTTGGGGCAATGGTTTCGAAGATACCACCACCTTAGAACTTGGGCTAGAGGTATTTGAATCCTCTGCTACAGGCTTAGAGCCCTGTACTCGAAACTCTTCTTTTACCAAAGGATCTTTGGCCACCCGAAGGATTGGTGTTTGACATGCAGCCCAGAGTTGCCCCTGAGACCATATGCAAGCTCGTATTCTCTCGGTGACTTTCGTCTTGTCGAGAGTCTGCAATCTTCCTGCTTGTTCAGCATTCAGAATGCACTCGTCTCACTCTTCCGTTAACATCTCCAGATTCTCTCTGAGATGCCTATGGGCCAGTAGAATGGAGTTCACATCAGTTTGCTCCATCTCTTGTTAGGAAATCTGCAAGAACATTTTCGTGAGTTTTGGGAGATTTCTGCAAACCTCTTTTAACTCTTTCATTCCCTGTCGATGTTCTTCTTTCCAGATGAACGGAACATCCTTTTTCAGTAATATACTGAAAACTTTTCTATATTTTGCGAGATCTTTAATGAATGGTCCCGCAAAATTAACAACTCCCAAAAAACTCTGAAGTTGTTTCTTTTCTTTCAGATCTTCAGGAAAATTCTGGACCTTTTGAACAATATGGTCCTGCAAAATAATTCCTGCTTCATCAATCTCTATACCCAGAAATTCCATTTTCCGAGTTGCAATGACTACCTTCTTTTCAGACAGTACTAAACATTCTTTATAACAAACATCTGCAAAGATCTCAAGATGTTTGATATGTTCTTCCATATTCTTTGATGCAATTAAAATATCATCAATATAGACGAACATAAAAGAAAAATAATCTTTAAACAGATTATCCATCTTTCTCTGAAATATTTGAGGCGCATTAGCTAACCCCATTGGCATTACTTTCCAAACATAATGCCCCTGTGGAGTAGAGAAGGCCGTAAACTTCTTACTACTCTCCTCCATGCGAATCTGGTAGAAACCTGACTTGCAATCAAACTTAGAGAATACCTTAGCATTTCTAATGCAATTAATAAGGTGTTCCCTACTAGGGATAAAATATCCATCAAACTCCAGAATATCGTTAATTCCTTTGTAATTAATAACTAATCTGGGTTTACCTCGTTTGATTTCACCATGATTCCTTACCTGAAATCCGGGACTGCTGTAAGGCGAGTTCCCTGGTTCGATCAATTTTAAATCAAGGTGTTCCTTGATTATCTCCTTCTTATCCTGTTGATCTTTGAGGTTCATCAGGATTGGTCTGTATCTAACAAACTCATACTCCTTTTCTGGCTTCACCTTCAAGGTAGCTTTGAGCTTGTTTCTGTCGCACCATGCCAAAGGATTCTCATTGTAATTCCTTTTAATCTTTCTTTTGACATCTGCTAGGGACACCTGCATCTCTTCTTTAATATCTTGATGAGATATTAAAGATGCTTTGAGGATCTGGACCTCTTCATCATTGAGATCCTCATCCCTAATACAGCTTAGCACTGCTTCGCTGAATCTCCTTTGATCCTTCATTTTTGGGTGTCGAAGTTTTCCTTCATCACCACGCTTGCTGCGAAAACTCAATGGTATCTGGCGATTAAAAGCCCCTTTGAGCCTCTGGACAAGGATTTTGTGATCGCAAATGGTTGTAAACACCAATTACCTCTTTTCATTATCCTGCATGTATCTTTTGAACATCTGTAGGAATTGTTTCCCAACAGAATATCTGCACCTGTATCATGGAAATAAATTGGTGGAGTTTTAACCTTATACCAAGGTGTACCTCTGGCTCCACCAATTAGAATTTCCGTCTCTTTTACTCCTTTAGCCAAGAGCAAAATTTTCTTTGAGAAATCTCTTCCTGCAATTCGGGGTAGATCATTTTCTACCTCTGCTGGGAAGACTCCTCGTTTTGCAGTACAAATTTCTGCACCTGAATCAATATAAGCAGCAAAATATTCTGCTTTATATTTTTCATATAACATCCCTATAGAGATGTATATGGAGAATGGACTTGTCATTCGATTAATAGTTTTCTTCCATTAATCGTGATTTCCATTCCATCTTCTTTATTTGCCCAAGGTTTGTGATCCTCAAGAAAATCCAAACCCAATAGCAAAACTGCGTCTCTTCCGGTTCTGCCTTTGATCTCCATCACTTGTCCCCCAATCTCCAGGGTACCTTTGTAATGATTGATCTCCGGCTGCTGCAGATAGTAAAGAACATTACAAGGGAAGTTGGTTTCTCACCTTGTAGTGTCAAATTTTACTATCACTTCTCTCCATCCCTCAGGACATTTCAGATTCACTGGAACCTTGTTATTCTGAGATGTTTGAGGATGTGCTTCTCGAATGAGACTCCACCCCTCCCATATGGCAAAGACATGATTCTGTCTCCTTGGAAAGATAATCTCCCTGAAGTTATCCAGAGACTTTGGTCATGTCTCATGACTTCTCTATCTCGGATTTGAATATCAACATTTCTTAACCGAGCAATTTCCACTCTATCGGGACAAACTGCTGTTGTCACCTTGTTGAAGATATCTGGTATCTTAATGAACTTCTTTCCTAAAAATAACTCAGTGTGATGTGAGTTGGAAAGAGCATATGATACCTGATAAGTAATGGAGTAAGGTCTATTTCCTTCCTCCAGTAAATCCTTGCGTTTAAAGCTCTGATAAAGCGTTAGGGCTTTGCTGAAATGGGTATCATTAAGATTGTAAGCAATCTTTGGATAAATGATTCCCACTACTTGTCCTGCACAAAGATCTCCAGCAATTGTTCCCAATACGGAATCTTTCAGATTTCTAACTCTTTTATCGCATATAGCGATATCGATCGGCGTGTGAACTCCGGTAAAGAGAGCCGATTTTAACATTAACTGGATTGCTCCAATATGGATCCAGTTCATTTTTTCAGCGACTTCGGGCTTCATCTTTGATAGATCTTCCCTGATGTCACTAGCTTGAATCAACTGCATCTCCACTTGATTTCCTGTAAGCTCTATAGGAAGCGACATTTCTCGTCTAGAAATTCCATAGACGATTTGTTGTTTCCTGCTCCTTCGATTAAAATTCCTCAAAATTTGATCTATATTGTTTGCTGAAAAGCCTTGATACTTTTGTATATTCAGACTCTTCTTCATGATTTTGTCAATCAGACTTTGAGAGAGAGTTGTGTGATTGGAGAATCCCGTCCTGTCCTCTTTCTCCTGATGAACAATCTCTGGATCAGTCTGACTCCGATCTAGTTCCATCAGACCATTCTGAATCTTCTTCGATGAAGACTTCTTCTTGTTCATATATACTCTCATTCGAGGGTATATCTTCGAACTGATATACTTGTATCAGTTCTTGGTAGTAGATGGCATCTTCGATATCCGGAGTGGATTCGAATTTGTTGATGCCTCTTCTCTCGTTGTCAGGGCAATTTGTGGAAATATGCCCCTTCGCACCGCACGTCCAGTAGTTGCAATCCTTGAAACTTTCATTAACTCTAGTATGAGTTCTCCTGAAAGTTTTCTTGGCAGGTGTCATTCCTTGGGATTTATTATCTCCTCGGAAAGGATACCTATTCCTTGATGGTCCACTTCTTTGGCCTGATTTGTAAGATCTGGCCTTCTGTCTTGACCATCTGGTTCTTGTTTTCAAGAATTTCTTTTTTGATCTCCACCTTTATGATAGGGCTAAAACCTATTTTTCTTGCTTTTCTTTAGCCTCGGTGGTTCTCCTCCAATGATCGTTGGCAGATCATTGTCATCACAGTTTAGAGGAGCATATTTGTTGATTCTCCTCAATTTCTTCATGTTCCTCAGAGCAGCTGCTTGTTGACACCACTCTGAAAGCTTTCGATGTACATATGACATCCTTCTTGCAACGTTTTCAGGATCTCCTGGTTCATAATCTCGAATCAGCATCTCTTTCCATGGGCTTGAAAATTTCAGAAAGAAAATTTCCAGTGCAACTCTATCATCAACTTTAGATTGATGTTGATAAATAGTAAAGAGCTGTAGAAACTTGTTAAGCGATTGTTGATCTAGGACTGCAAGTCTTAGATTATACAATGCCATCAAGTATTTCTTTCTCTTTTCTTGATCAAATCCTTCGAAATATCCTTCTCCCAGAAAATGGTTTTTAAAAATCGTTGCAATATTCTGGACATGTTTTGTGAAGTTTTCACTCTCAAAACATGAATTATTGATGTCCACAGGAAAAAATTTCCATGCTATCTTGACAATTCCTGCAAGACTCATTTCAAGAATTCTTACGAAACCTTCTTTGTTCAAATCGAGAGTTGCTGCTGCAATTCTCAGGGCTGACATCCACTCGTCAATTACGAATTCTCGATCTTTGAAATTTACTTCATCAAGGTCGAGCATTACTCCGTAGGGATGGATAGGATCCAGGGTCGCCTTTCCATAAGGTGTATCCTGTACCTTTGGATGTGGCCTTCTTGTCCTTCTTGCCGCCATGTATGCATCATTTGGAGTATGTTGATCATACCTTGCTCCAGTCTGAAAATCCTGGACTACATTAATGGCTCCGGGTGCATTTTGAAAATCTTGTTGATTTCCAATAATGGCTCCTGGTGGAAGTTGATTCACCGGCTGTGGATTTTGTACCACATTCTGGTTCATTTTTAAATCAACCATCGTCATGTTAACAAAAGATTTTGCTAACTCCTGGAGGTCGTCAAGCTTGATTCTTTCAAGATTATTCATCTTTTTCTTTCTCGAATCATTCTTTTCAAGGCCTCCATGTTAGGATCCTTTTTTATTTCTCCCACTGGAAATGGATAAGTGGGTTCATTACCAAAATGATTTCTCCTTTGACTGGAACGAGGTTGTTGCTCCAGTTTTTCGATCCGTAATTGGATCTCCTTCAGGATATTATAAATTTCATCCTGTCTCATAGCGATCTTGTAAAGATCGCGTGGTACACCATATAGGCTATCGCCATAATGTTGTACTGTTTTCTGTATTTCTCTCAAATCCTCCAATATCTTGGATGAATCTGGAGTAATCTCTTGATATAAAAGAGTAGATGATACTCCTTTATCTTTCTTTGGTTCCATCAGGGCTGTGAAGCATAGAGCT
Organism: Agastache rugosa; assembly: GCA_031470985.1. Taxonomy (NCBI): domain Eukaryota; kingdom Viridiplantae; phylum Streptophyta; class Magnoliopsida; order Lamiales; family Lamiaceae; genus Agastache; species Agastache rugosa. Next base: position 23,633,343 of record CM062607.1, read on the forward strand.
GATTCCAATTAATTCCCAGATGAATCCAATGGTCTCTTCTCATGGCATGTTCTATCTTCCATTCAAGGCAGATACAATTATGGAGAAGATCTTCCTTTCTTTTGATTCCTTGGAGGCAGGAATCAATTAATTCTTTTTCTTGGTTATGTTGAATCAAGAGATTCAACATATTCCTCCAGTGTGTTAGAACACTCTGGTATCTTGTCCTTCTTTTCTCCAAAATTTGGAGACGTTTCTGGAAATGTCCACACCTTGGACATCCTTCAAGATTCATCAGATATGATTATTCTGATGGTTTCTTCTCATGGTGTTTATCACCTCGATCTGGAGAGCGCTCAGATTTGCATCGTCTCTCCTCCTTTCCTCAATCTCTTGAATAAAAGGCTCAATGTATTCAAGCCTTCTTTCTCGTACGACTATAGAGTCGAACAATTCTCTCCAAATTGTCCGTAACATATGGTTTCTTTCTCTTTTTATCTCCAGATCTTGGAGATAATTCCTGTAACACTCGCATCTCGGACAATTGTCCGGATCCATGTTTTTCTTGATGTCCCATCCGTTAGGATAATACTTACAGAAATAAATAAAATATAATTCCATAATAAACCTTAGGCTCTGATACCATCTTGAAAGCGTATGATCGATTAGCAAAATATGTAATAAAGAAATACGTAGCTATCATTTTAAATAGCTAAAATAGGAGGGTAAATACATGATTTTATATGATTTTGATTAACTAGTCAATTTTTCCCCATTTTCACACAAATAAGACACTTTTTTAGAAAATGTCACAATAGATATAATTAAGAAAGTCAAAAAGTCTTAGTGGTTATGTGTTATACATGCCCTCAAAACCGGTTATAGAGTGTATACGCTATCACCATACTGGATATACATAAATAATACTCTAATTTTATCAATTCCGCATCCATAACTTTTATGTAATTGAACAATTTTATATTGGACCAGTAAACTCAATTCAGATGCTCTCCAAACAATGTTGTTTACACATGCTCAAATTGCTGTCAGATTTTTTGTCGACTTATAAAAACTAACAGGCCAATTCACTTGTGCGGTTGACTTTATTGTATGGCCGGTGCGGTCAATCTCATTTTCTTTTTATTTTTGAAATTTAACAAATTAATATTTAATTAAATATAATTACAAATTTAGTAATTTTTAAGTAAAACTTAATTAATCAAAAGAATTAATTATGGGTCGACTGTATCGTGCGATCAAGCGTACGGGTATCCACCCCAAGGGACCAAACTAAAAAGATAAAAGTCCCATGAGTGAAATTCCTAAAGAGCCTAAAGTTAAATATCTAATTAAATTGCATAATATGTTGACATTCCGTGTATGGTTTATTTATTTCTTTTTTCTGGTGTGATTAAGTTGCATAATTTATATTTTTATCCTTCTAAAAGATACAGTCAAGTCCCTCTATCTCAGTCTCGCAAATATAATCTTCTTTTCATTTCCACTCACACTATATATATATATATAATCAACTTAGAAAAGTAATACTATTACATAAAATTTGAGGATTAATTATTTAAAATAAAATAATTATTAATTTCAGAGAGCATATTTAAGAGAAAAAGATTAATATATTTCTAACATTGAAAGTGAATAATTACTCTTCAACAGACAAAGAAATGAATAGTGACTATTTTGTCATTTTGTGAGACGGAGGTGTAATATGGATCTTTCTTAAACTATTGAGTTTTTTAATATTATCACAAAACAAAATTTATATCGATCGTCTCACGGATCAAGATCATTAATATAGTACTTACGATATGTTTATAATTTTATTAGTATTTATTTTTAATTATAAATTGTACCATATTAATCTTTGATTGAAGAGACGGACTCATAAAACTATCCGTTTTTTCCAAATATTTTTTCACAAATATTCAAAACAATAAAAAAAATGAAAAAAAAAGAAGAAGCAAGGGTGCAGTAAAAGCAAGGGAAATAGAAGAAAGAAAAATTAGTGAAAGAAAAAAGGAAGCCGCGTGGGACCCAACACCAAAGCTATAGACCAACCGCGATTCTTCTTCACACGCCAAAATATCTTTTTCTTTCCTCTTATAAACTCTCCATTTTCCTTTCCTTCTCTTCCTCACATCTATTCTACTATAATCAATCATCCCTCCTTCTCTCTCTCTCCTCTCTCTCTCTCTCTAAAATCTCCATCTCCACAATTTTATCACACAAGTAAAAAAACACTCATTTTGGCATATTCATATTTGGTTCTCTCAGAAGCCGCTCGCCCTCTTACCAACACATTCATTACATCCTCCTCTGTATTTCTTCAAATGCTCATTAAATATATCCTTTTGTCGTTCAAGATTCTTGTCTTTAAACAGTTTGTCAGCTGATTCAAGATTTCCCAGTGAGTTTTAGCATCTGGGATTTTATCAGTTTTTTTTTTTTTTTTTTGTTCCTTCATAATTCTTCAACATATTAGTAATTCTTTCTCTTTCAAGAGCGGGCGGCCTAAAACAGAGAAAAAAAGCAAGAATTTCTTTTGATCGATCAGTCTAGATGGATAAAGGAAAATCGAAGAAGATGATCGGGAAAGAGAGCTCCATGGATTTGGAGAGAGATGAATTTCATAATCTTGAGAGACAAAAATGGAGCTCTGTTTATGAAGAAGCTTCCATTTCAGACCGGCCTTTCAAGAAAGTTCGAAGCCCCGAGCGCCGCCAGAATTCATCATCATCTTCCTCATCGCCGCCTCTTCTACCTCCAATGGCGTTTCCACCGCCGTATTCTGGGCTCGTATTTCCCTTCTCGCTAGAAAATCCGCCGCCGCCGGAAAATCTTCAGCAATTGGGGTCGAATCCAACCCCATTGTTCCGGCCGCAGCAGCAAATGATTTCCTTCGCGCCGCAGTATCAGCAGAACATGTCCTTCCCGCCATATTTTGCGGGCGAGGCGGCGGCTGCGGCCGCCGCCGCGCCTCCATCGCAGCAGCAGCAGCATCATCAGCAGCAGCTGCTGCAGTATTGGAGCGACGCATTGAATTTGAGTCCGAGGGGGAGGATGATGATGATGAGCAGACTCGAGCAGCACCGGCGGGCGGCGATGTTCCGGCCGCCGGTGATGCCGCTGTCGACGACGAAGCTCTACCGCGGCGTGCGGCAGCGCCACTGGGGCAAATGGGTGGCGGAAATCCGCCTCCCGCGGAACCGGACGCGCCTCTGGCTCGGCACATTCGACACGGCGGAAGACGCCGCCCTAGCCTACGACCGCGAGGCCTTCAAGCTGCGGGGCGAGAATGCGAGGCTCAATTTCCCCGAGCTCTTCATCGGCAAGGGAGCGCCGCCAGCCACGGCGGATGATTCTTCATCGTCCGCCGTGGAGCCTGATCTGCAGCCGCCAATGGTGGCGGCGGATGAGGAGCCCCCGCGTGCTGCTGAGGAAGGAGTGGGATTTGAGGGGAATGTGGAGAGCTCCTCCGGCGGCGGCAGCGGAGATGGAGTTTCGGCGTCGTCGGAGTTGGTGTGGGGGGACATGGCGGAGACGTGGTTCGACTCGATTCCGGCGGGATGGGGGCCGGGGAGCGCAGTTTGGGACAATTTGGATTCAAATAATAATTTGTTGCTGCCTCCAAATCTTCCTCCATTTGGGAATATTAAGCAACAAGACTCCCAAAATCATTCTGATCCTCAAAAACAGGACTATAGAGATTCATCATATTCTTTTTCTTCTTCTTCTTCTTCTTCTATCCGACCCTTCTTTTGGAAGGATCAGGACTAAGGCCTCTCTCTCTCTCTCTCATGAGACGCAACGCCATGAACAACAAAAGGAGAACATCTTTTAGGTCATCTCCTTGAATTCTTTACATACTACTAGGTAGCAGATATTCACAATGTCTGCATATCCACCTCTCCCTCTCTCTCTCTCTCTCTCTCTCTCTCTCATGTCATCAGCTGCAGAGGGCTGCTTATTAAAGGCCAATCTGCATGGGAATGTCACAGCTTCATTTAGTGTAATTAATTTCATTTGCAGTACTTAATTTGTTATGCAGTAGGAGTTTAGGGAGACGGTTTTGTGTTCTCCTTCTAGTCTAGTCTAGATAGTGATTTATCCATCATTATTCATTAGATGATTTAGATCTGTTTTATTCCGATCTAAGGAAGATGGAAAATCAGTAGTTTTGTGAATTGTTGTTGCTTGTTCAATACTTATTTGGCATGCCACTTTTGCTTAGTTTTATGATGCTCAATTGTTGGTTTCTACTTACTTAATATAGTAATGGCTGCATTTCAAGATTTCTTCATTTCTATGTATATTTTATTTAACAAAATCATCGAGATTGGTTTCTCCCATATCCCCACAAACAGAAAAAAGTATGAATTTTTTTTTAATATCCAAGTTCCGAGATAAAGTTTTTTAGTTAGTGTATGGATTTCTATATTAGTTTATATAATAGTATAAATTTATCTACGAATTCATGATTTAATACACAATTTCTGAATGCTACACTATAATTTTCCATTGAGTGGATAAACCCGAAAGTAATAATCCATATTCTATGTTTAACACTAAGGGGCTGTTTATTTTGGGTGATAGGATAAATAGATAAAAATAATATAGGTTAATCCACTTCCACGGTTTACTTTGATGGATTGATTACTTTTGAGCTTATTTGATCATCTAATCCTTCATATAGTCAATCCTATGTTTTATCAATCTATCCTATCACGCAAAGTAAAATCATACTTGAGATCAATACAACTTCCACTTAGTATATCAAATACGTACACTTTAAAAATCACAATTTTTGAGTAAGTTATTACCCTACTTTGTAATCGTTTAAATTATAACATCACGTTATACGATTTTATAATTACAACACGTTCATATATATACTATGGCAAGCTAGCTCTTTCTTATCTATTAAAAATTTCAAGCTATCGGCAATCCACGTAGGTGTAACTATATGTTTAATTTCTAACTAGTTATTCAAAACGATATTGTTTGAAGATATAAGTAATTTCCAAATTTCAATCGAATGAAAAAGTTCGCTCATCTCCAATTTCAATTGAACACCAGTCTTAAGTCTCACAATAGTTTCAAGTGAACATCAGTCTTGATCTTAAATTGTCGTATTTCTTTTGCATATGTTGTAATTACAAAATCGTTAATTAAATGTGGTATTATAGTTGAATCGATTTCAAAATCATATTGTAATTTAAAAATGACCAAAGATTAAGAAACTCTTCAGACAATTAAACATTTAATTAATATAAGAAGTTTTATGCACGACGAGAATAACAAAATCGGGACTGCTTAGTTTAATATAACAAATATTTTTACCTATAGCTATCACTTGAAAATATTAAAATTATATAGAAAAAGACAAACACATGTAATTGGCATGCGTTACAAATGTATCTAATTTGTTAATCCCTCAATTAGTGTTAAACAAATATCATGGGTGTGCTGAGGGTGGGGCCAATAACCGGCCCATGAGATCATCTTAATTTCTTAATTGCGACGTCAAGACATCTAAATTGGATGCTTAAGATAATGATATGATTAGAAATTAACACAAATATTATTTGAATATTTATTTATAAATATCTAATATTTGGTCTCTCACTTTGACCTAATCACGCCCAACATCGATATGATTGGGTGTGTGGGGGTGCCTCCTTTCTTTTTTATTTATCCCTCAGTTTGTGGAGATTAATATAATAATATTTTATTTGAAAGAGGTGGGGTCCAACATTTTTTGTATGATAGACAAACCTAGGACGAGCTAATGAGGCATGCCAAGTATCGAGGTTTAAGTAACTCCTCTTTTATTTTATCAGTTTACAATATATAAATATATATTATACCATAGTGTTATATTTCTATCAGTAAAATAAAAAAGTAAACTATATTAGAACATGGTTTGAAATTAAAGGACAAAATGAATAATATATATTCTCCAAATCTACTCCATTTTTTATACCATTTTAAAAGAAATATTCTAGAATATTCTCTTTTAGTTATTTAATCTTAAAAATATGAATAACTTATCTCAACAATGAATAATAAAAATCTAAATTCATTACATTAATGTGCAAAATAAGATTATATTACAAATAAAAAGAAATTACAAACCTAAGAACCCTCGTATAAATGAGAACTCGAGGACCGAGCCTTATTAAAAACCCTCAAATGAATAGGAAAAAGAGTACTCGTCTCACATTATTGAAAAAAAAATTATAAACCTAAGCTTATTTTGTGTAATTATGTTTGGGTTTAATTAGCATCATGTGGGTATAGTTAAACTAACAAAAAAAAAGCCTTTATTTTGACGGAATATGGTATATTTGTAATTTAATTGATGTTCGATTTTATTTGGATTCAAATATAAATTTCATGTGAGAGTCTGGACCTATCAAATTACTTTGACATAAAACTCATAATGGACTCATGGACAATGTAGGTGTTGTGACGACTACTTCTACATGAAGAAGCCCATGCTCATTTTTTATAGATATCAATAATTGACTGTCCCTTATTCTCAAAATAAAATAAAATAAATAATTGACTATCCCTTCGCTGACCATGAAGATTATCTCATAGAATTTCACAGGCAAAACTTTATTAATTATTAATCACACAAAGTCAAAGTGATGTATACTTTTTTTGTGGAGGGAAAATGCATTTGAGGTTTGAACTTAAAGGGTAATTAAGGTTTGTGCCGCCCACATTTGGTTAGTTGTACTTTCCTTTTCAATGTAGATAATAAATATTTTTTTTTTTTTTGAAATTACACAAAGTATATATATTATCAAATAAGTCTCTATGCCATCATATAGATGTGACATCTACACCACACAAAATGAGACCATTACACAATCAAACAAGGTGATAAATACACTACACCGCATGCAGGCGTGATTGAACCCAATACTTCTCGTTAAGGAGAGTCTTGTATTGTTTCAACTTTATCACTTGAGTTAGGCTTTATTTCGAGGTAATAAATTTGATTGGTTAGCCATTAATTAAGCCAATATATAAACTAAGACTTAATTGCAATATTCAAAGCTTTATAGGGTTATAGCTTCGTGAGGCCCCTCCCCTCTATATGATTGATTCATTTCATTTCGTATTCATTTTAACATCAAGTTGGAAAAATATACTATTGAAAAGATGTTTGATATTCAATTCTCACTAAGGGCGGACCTACATGTACGCTTCGGAGGTGCCTTGGCTTCCCCCAAATTTTTTTTTTTTAAAACAATTGAAAAGTTTGTAATTTGTTGAAAATTTGTATCATCGGTCCTGTTGTGATTAAAGTGTGGAAAAAGTATTTTTTAAAGGAAATAATTTTTTTAAGAATAAATAAATAAATAAATTCGAATGTGACATAACAAGCTTGAAAAAAAAATGCCATCCCGTCACACAACAATGAGACTCTCCAAAAAAAAATTTGGTTCCGCCCTGATTCTCACTAGTCATAGAAGAAGGAAAGGAAAAACAAGTTGAAAAATATATATTTTGACTCTAAGCGGATCCATCATGATATATATAATTATATATTGCAAAATGTACTATACATAATACAAAAAAACCCTGCATGACTTGGTTTTGTTGTTAGCTAAAGGTAATGTTCAACAGAAGTTGAGTAAATCCTCTTTATTTAAGGTAAATTATAGTACTCTCTACATCCCAAAAAATGTGGTTCATATTTAATTTGTTATGAAGTATAAAATATTAGTTGAACCACAATAATCTGGGACGGATGGAGTAGTTGTTATCAAGACTTGATATCTAGCTTAATTTTGATCGAATTCTCAGATTAGCCAATATAAATTGCAGCCAATTATTACACTCTAAAGCATGGCTTATCGAAAACTTTTGGAAACTTGGCTAAAATTACAAATTTGTGCAAAAGATTCGAATTTTATAAGTTGTTAATCTATAAATAAAAAAACAAGGCCTTATTTTCTCATTTTTCTTATTTATCTTTTACATTGCTATTTATATATAGATGAACCTTCCATGTAATAACCCGATTTTCAAATATACTTGTTAAATCATTTTAAATGTGTTTTTCTTATTTTGCTAATATGTTAAATTTAATTTAATCGAGCTTTGATATAGTCTAAGTCGTGTCCCTAGATATGATATTATATTTATTTATTAATAATAATGATTTTTATTTAGAGATTATGTGAAATTCACATAGCTAAAATACGTATTAATAAACATATACATGCATCTATTCATGAATTATATATATATATATATATATATATATATATATATATATAATTTAAGGATTTCTTCAATAATAAAATTCATGCATTCATATGCATACATATATAAAGTATAGGTTTCATATTAATAATAAATTGTCTTTATAAAGTGATTAAGCGAATTTTGAGATTTTTACTTCTTGATGCGTGATTTTGTTAGGAAAGAATAGTTTTATTTTGAAAATAAAGAAATTAAAAAATAAAATAAAAAATTTGAAAATTAACTCCCTTTCCCATGTTTGGGTGTTGGAGGAATTGTAGGAAAAGAAGTTTATCTTTTTACAATCAAAATCTTTTAGTATAAATTAATTTTAAGTTGTACAAACCAATTTTCTTTTACGATTTTCTCAAAACACAGATCTAAGGTTAGTTTTCTTCAAAACTCTCTAACTTTTCTTCAAAGATTTTAGAACCTGGAAGTTCTAATTTTGATTCTTGATTTATGCTTTTTAGGTATTTTTTTTTTTAATTTCACAAGAGTACATGATTTGGATTTAAGGTAAATTAACCTTGATATATTCTCTGTATATTAAAGCATGTTCATAAAATTCGGACTATAGTTTTTTATATATTTCAAACATGCATTCATGTACACTGTTCAAGAGTTTCAAATGCGTATATGTATGGAAATAAAATTTTATATTTGAAGTTTTGTGTCGCAGCCCGAACCTCGATATTAGATGTCAAGGCCGATAGGTCCCACGACTTATACAATTTATGATTAACAAAGGAAATTAAGATAGCGACCCGGCTATCGTTCAAAAGAATAACCATACTTAACATGTCGCAGCCTGAACCTATTACCCAGCTGGGCCCTCATTGAATTACTCTTGACTCATTGATTTACTCAATTGAAATGGATTTACGTGACCCGGCCAATTTGGAATTACCTAATTGGACTCACAATGGATTTACTTACTAATTGGACCCGATCATTGGAATTACCCTGACTCAAATTGGATTTACCACTTTAGAATAATGTGACATATATGACTCGAGACGATCAACTGAAATCAATATGACATACATATCAATAAACATAACTCAAATCACTTGGAATCAAAAGACCTGATCAACCAAATAACCGACAATTGATCAAGAAGATGATGAATTTATTTGAGGATCAAGAAAACAAGATAAAGAAAACTGTTTCAAGAGAACTTAGCAAAAGAGTTCGACTTTAGAATTTAAACGTTATAACAACATTAAACTTCATTTTCTTGCAGCGGAAAACATGAGAATATATGTATGAAGACATATATTCTAGGTCAACTTGTCAAAAATGACTTTCTTTACATAACAACATTTAACAACAACAATAGTCCATCCAGTACTCATCATCTTCATCCCTGCTAACCTGCACGTTTTAGAAATAACATGCAGGGCTGAGTACTACGTACTCAGTGAACACATGCCGAAAACATTTGAAAACTTTGCTTTGAATACGGCTATATATGAAAACTTGCCGGAAAACATAATACGAGGATTTTTCGAAAACAACTCGTAAAATGCTAAAAATATTTTCTTTTCAAAACTCATTTGTACGCGGTACATTTATAACAGTATGAACCATATCTACAAATAAATAATGGTGATGAGAAAGAGGCCTCTTTCTCAATCACTTGTAATCGGCATATCAAGGAAAGGCTCACGATTATGAATAATCGGCCTATCAAAGAAATGCGCACAATTACTAATGTGTACACAGATTTCACCTTGCGTGAAACCGAATTCGTCTTTCTGAAGTAGATGGTAACATACTTAAACATTTTTAAAATCATTTGGCAAGTATCAAAACTTTGTAAAACATACGATATCATGCTTTTCACATATTTTAGTTTAGAAAGCCCACCTGATAAACTTAAGCTTTAAACTTTAAGCTTTAACGCTTGTAGCCCTTTTACTTCACGTTTCTGCTCCCGCTTCCGCTTGCTCCTTTAATCGAAACGGAATAACGATTTTAGAACGAGAGCTTTTATCGACTAACGACTTCGATATCCTTAACGAAATTCTATTCGAATTTCCACGTCGCAACTTGATGAAATTCGAGAATTCCTATCTTAACTTTTCAAACGTTCTTAATCTATCTTAATCTATCTAAATTCCTCATTAAGCATCAATATTAATCAATTCTCATACAACAATAATATTTATAAACTACTATTCATCACAACTAACTAAATCGATTTTAATCCGTCTAACGGATTCAGAAAATTTTCAATTTAATTCTATACCTTTATTTAATTATAACAAACATAATTATACTTTAAATACACACATTAACTCAATTAAACATATAAATTCCCAAATCGGGAAAATCAACCATAAGTAGAAAAATCTTTATTTCTTTGAATTAAATTTCCATAAAATTTTATAATACTTAATTTTTATTAAGAAGTTCATAAATGCAATTAATTTCTTAATTAAAATTTTATTAATATTTTATTTATTTATTTTAAATTTTCGGTTATTTTAAAATTAATATTTCTTTAATTATTTTCTCTTCTTTTTAATTTCTAATATACTTAATTATCATCTTAAGCTCATTTCTTCATTTAATTTCATTCAATTAAGTATTAATCTTTCAACCCTAATTTATATTCTTATTTAATCGGTTATTTTCTCAAAAATGATATTGGTTGGAAATTTTTAAGTATTTCCAACATGAAACATTCTTAAAATACTTAACTAAACTCATTTATATCATTAAATCAATCATACAATTCATGTATTCATTATTTCCTATTTTCTTCTCATTTTCGAAAATTACCAATTGATAGCTAGGGTTTTCCATGCTTAAATCTAATTACATATTTGATCTTATAATCATATTCTAAGCATAATTCATGAAGAACAAATCATCATTCAATGCATGAATTAAAATTTAGCATTTTCTTCTAAATTTCGATTTTCATGCAACTTAGGGTTAGGGTTTTGATTTTTCTAATTTAATCACACAATTCATCATATAATCATGATATAAGCATCATATTAAAACATGAAGATTTACTAATCATTTCTAGGGTTTCTCCCAAAATAATCGACATATATATATTCATAACTAGAATTCTTCATGCATCATCTTAAGCTTAATATTTGATCATAACATCATCATATAAACATCATTCTAAGAAATCAAGATCATCCAACTACTTCTTCATATTTCTTACAAATTTTCGACACACATATATATATATATATATATAATTCTTCCACCAAAGACATGAATCAAGAGCTTGGAAGAGAAGAATCTAAGCTTACTTGACTACTTGAGAGGATTGCTAGAAGTTGAAATCTTTGAGCTTGAAGATCAAGATGGTGTTCTTAAGTGTGTGTGAGTGTGTGTATTGAGAGAGAAGAGATGATCGAGAGGGAGAGAGAGAAGGCTGCATTTCTTTGTGTGTGTGCGTGTGGTGAGAGATGAGAGATGAGAGAGTTAGATAAATATAATCTAACAACCTAGGTTTAGAATTATAGGGTAGGTTATTATTTTATTAAAACTTAATGGCTAAGTTTTGGTTAATTCAATTAATTAATTATTAATTCAATTAATTAATAACTAATTAATCTTCTAATAACTCTCTAATTTCTCAACACAGTAATTAATATTAAGGTTTCACAAACCTTAGATAAAAATCTCACAGAAAGAATCGGAGATTTGAAGCATTTTCAAATCGACCGAAACTAAATTTTTAAGCGATTAATTACGTAAAATTTCACGTAATTAAATTAAATTCTTCTTCTTGTCAATTAATGACTAAACATTTATCATCTATTGATAAATGTAAAAACTTCTTCGTTTCGGATTAACCGAGACGATAAAAATTAATTAAAACTCATTTTTCCGGTAGAATATATCTGCAGGCTAAAATTTTCGGAAAGAAAATCTTTATTTTACTAAAATTCTTGTCTTTCTCAGAAGATTAATTATTTTAATTACTTAAGAAAGACGGGATACTACATTCTCTCCTCCTAAAAATAAATTTCGTCCCGAAATTTGCTTACCTCTCGGAAGAGTTCCGGATACTTTTCTCTCATTTTGCTTTCTAACTCCCATGTTGCTTCTTCTAGTCCATGATGCCTCCATTTGATTTTTACTGACGCGATCGACTTATTTCTAAGCTGTTGGACCTTCCGATCCAAAATCGCTTCAGGTTTCTCTTCATAACTGAGATCTGGTTCAAGGACTACCTCTTCTCGACGAATGACGTGCTTAGGATCAAACATATATCTCCGCAACTGAGATACATGAAACACGTTATGTGAATTTCCAAAACTTGGCGGTAAAGCTAGCTTATATGCTACTTGACCTATTCTTTCCGTAATTTCATATGGTCCTATGTAGCGAGGCTTAAGCTTTCCTTTAACACCAAATCGTTGAATTCCTCTTGAAGGCGAAACTTTCAAGAAAACTTTATCACCCACATTGAATTCTAATGCTGATCTTCTGACGTCAGCATAAGACTTCTGACGGTCTTGCGCTTCTTTAATTCTTTGCTTGATTTGACGCACAATCTTTATCATTTCTTCCACTGAATCAGGCCCTAATATTTTTCTCTCGCCCACATCATCCCAATGGAGCGGAGATCTACACTTCTTTCCATAAAGTGGCTTCGTAGGGTGCCATGCCAATCGTCATTTGATAAGCGTTGTTGTAAGCAAATTCAACAAGAGGTAAAATTTGCTCCCATTGACTTCCTCGATCTAAAACAACAAGTTCTCAACATATCCTCCAAGATCTGAATGGTTCTTTCGATTGACCATCCGTTTGAGGATGAAAAGCCGTACTGAAGTTCAATTTGGTACCTAATTCTTCTTGCATACTTCTCCAAAAATGAGAAGTAAATTTTGAGTCTCGATCCGAAGTGATCGACTTAGGTACTCCGTGCAATCGCACAATTTCTCGTACGTACAGCTGAGCTAACTTATACGCGCCATAAGTTATGGGAATAGGTATAAAGTGTGCAGATTTTGTCAATCTATCCACTATTACCCATATCGCTGTATTTCCTCGTTTGGATCTAGGTAACCCAGTTACAAAATCCATGGTAATTTTATCCCATTTCCACTCTGGAATATCTAAAGGTTGTAGCTTCCCATAGGGTCTCTGATGCAATGCCTTTACTTGCCGACAAAGCTAAACATCTTTCCACAAAAAAAGCTATGTCTCTTTTCATTCCTTCCCACCAAAATGTTTGTTTCAAATCTTGATACATTTTGGTGCCTCCAGTGGTGAATAAGGAGTTTCATGAGCTTCGCTCATGATTTCATTCCTTAATTCTTCATCATTCGGCACACAAATTCTTCCTCGATACAGGAGAACATTATCTCCTGCCTCCTTAAAATTTTCATTTTTCTCTTGACGAATTTTCATTCGTAACTTTTCCAATTTCTCGTCTTTTCTTTGAGCATTGGAAATTCTCAATCTTAAATCTGGAATTATTTCCATAGCTGCAACCATTTGCTCAACAGATTGCGGAGGTAGAATTACTTCTAACCTCAGTTCTTCGAAACTCTTAATGAGTTCTTTCTCTTGAGTTAGAAGAAATCCAAATTCCGATTTTCCTTTTCTGCTTAACGCATCAGCAACTACATTTGCTTTTCCTGGATGATAGGAAATTTTACAATCGTAATCTTTAACTAACTCGAGCCATCTTCTTTGTCTCATATTTAATTCTTTCTGTTCAAAGAAATATTTGAGACTCTTGTGATCTGTGAAGATTTCACATTTCGTTCTATAAAGATGGTGTCTCCAGAGTTTTAAAGCATGTACTACTGCTGCTAGTTCCAAGTCATGAGTTGGATAGTTTATTTCATGAGGTCTAAGCTGTCTAGAAGCATATGCAATAACTCTTCCTTCTTGCATCAGGACACAACCTAGTCCGTTCTTTGATGCATCTGTGTAAACAGCATAATCTTTATCCGAATCTGGAACTGATAGCACTGGGGCAGTGGTCAATCTCTTTTTAAGTTCTTGGAAACTTTCCTCACATTCTTCTGACCACTTGAATTTTGATTCTTTCTTTAGGAGATGGGTCATTGGCTTAGCTATTTTGGAGAATCCCTCGATAAATCTCCGATAGTAGCCTGCTAGACCTAAGAAACTCCTAATTTCATGTGGTGTGGTTGGAACTTTCCATTCCTGAACTGCTTGTACTTTTGAAGGGTCAACTTTGATTCCTTCAGAAGATACAACATGTCCAAGGAAATGTACTTCTCTTAGCCAAAATTCACATTTACTAAATTTGGCATACAATCTTTCGGTTCTCAACCTTTTCAGAACAGTTCGTAGATGTTCCTCGTGTTCTAATTCATTCTTTGAATACACGAGAATATCATCAATGAAAACTACGACAAACTTGTCCAAGAATTCATGAAATACTCGATTCATGAGATCCATAAATACTGCTGGAGCATTTGTCACACCAAATGGCATTACTACAAACTCGTAGTGGCCATATCTTGTTCTGAAAGCTGTCTTGGAAATATCTTCTTGCTTAACCTTTAATTGGTGATAACCAGCATTTCGTATCAATCTTCGAGAATACCCTTGCTCCTCTGAGCTGATCAAATAGATCATCTATTCTCGGCAAAGGATATTTGTTTTTCAAGGTTAATTTGTTTAATTCTCGGTAGTCGATGCACATCCTCAAACTACCATCCTTCTTTTTAACAAACAGAATTGGTGCTCCCCACGGAGAAACACTAGGTCTAATGAAACCTAGGTCAAGTAACTCTTGCGCTGAATTTTCAATTCTTGCAACTCCTTTGGAGCCATTCTGTATGGTGACTTGGAAACAGGAGCTGATCCTGGTTCAAGATCTATTGTGAACTCTACTTGCCTATCTGGTGGCAATCCTGGCAAAACTTGTGGAAATACGTCTTGAAATTCTTTTACTACGCCTACATCTTCAATGCTGCTCTCCTTATCTTCCTTCTTGTTGAGATAGATAAGATATGCTTTCACATCTTTCTTTTTCAACACTCTCCTTGCTTGAACTGCCGAAATAATCGGCGATTTCTTACAACTTCTTTCTATCCCGAAAAATAGAGTTGGTTCCTGACCAGGCATATGAAATGAAATTTGCCTTTGCTTGCATTGAATGCTTGCAAAATTCTCGGTCAACCAATCCATTCCCAAGATAATATCTATATCCCACATTTTAATTAAATTTAGGGTTTTCGCTAACATCTTGAGAGATCCTAATTCAATCTCTATATTAGGACAGATGCGAGTAACTGAGGTAGATTTACCTAACGGTGTTGTTACTCTCAAGTCTTGACTAGCACGTTCTACTTTAAGACCAAGATTATCTACGCATACATCTGATATAAATGAATGCGATGCACCAGTATCAAATAAAATTATAACAGGTATGCCATTTAATTGACCCATACCTGTCAAATTTCCTTGATCTTTGTCGAACGGCTTTTGATCAAGAGCAAAAACCCTTTGATATTGCTGCTGGGGTTCCATTCTCAATTGCTGGGGTTGCTTTTGCTTTTGCTGGAATCGCGGCCCTTGGCGATTTTGTTGCTGTTGCCGTTGCTGAGGAACAATTGCTATTGCCTTCAATTTCTGAGGCTGGTTCTGAAATGTTCTATTCTCTCCTGCTCCTTGCAGTTTAGTTGTGCACTGATACGAATAATGACCAACTTGACCACAAGTATAGCAGCTATTACTTCCAGCCTTGCATATCCCTTGATGCATCTTGCCACACTTGGAACATGGAGACATTCCTTGATAAGTTTGAGATGAACTGCCTTGATTGACGAAAGGCTGTTTGAATCGTCCCTGATTAAATTGCTGCTGTTGATGACGTTGTTGTCCTTGCTGTCCTTGCCAGGGGTTCTTACTAGGTTGACTTCCAAAATTCCATTTTCGTTTCTGACTTTGGTTGAACGACTGCGGATTTGTCACCTTTATCCGGGGTTTGAACTTGTGTGGCCGCCGAAGTCCGAGAAGACTTATCCGGCCGCATTGCCAATTCCATATCCAAAGCTCGTTTAAAGTCTCGGCATACGATAATGCACTTTGGTACCGGCCGTAACGATTCTTATTTCCTCGCCGAAGACTCGCTCGGAAAAGTTCAGCCATTTTCTCGTCCGTGTCCACCTTATCTTGAGCAAAACGTGCCAAATCACAAAATTCGCGATCATAGTCGGCTACTGACTTCTTACCTTGCTTGAGATTAGCAAACTCATTCTCCTTCTGCTTTCGATAACTTCGAGGAACGAATTTTTCGAACAAAGCATCCTTAAATTGTTCCCACGTCAGGTTCTCCAGTTGTTCAGGGGTATATGCCCTTTGACGAGCTTCCCACCGCAATCCGCGGATCCCTTGAGCCGATAAGACATGCATGTTAGACGTTCTTGATCCGTACATCGAAGAAAACGGAAAATTCTTTCCAAATAAGACGAATCCACTCTTCGGCTTCTGAAGGACTTCCTCTTCCATCGAGAGTTGGAGGATTTTGCCGCAAAAATAATTCTTCTATTCTCCTTTCAGGTTGAGGAGGAGGTGGGGTAGGTTCTCTTTCGGTTTCATCTTCAACCCTTCCTCGACCTCGGCCTCTTGGTCTACCTCTTGGCGGCATTTTCTAATTAACCAGGATTTTCATTCGAATTATTCTTTCTTTCTAACAAAGTCTTATTCTTTAATAAAAATTCTTCTTTCTTTAAAAGTATTTTAAGGGAAATAAATTTTCCTAGGTTTTAGAATTTAGAAAAAAATTTCTTATAACCTCTTTAATGCATAATATACTCATCGTACTTTTAATGAATCACACCATTCATACTCATCACCATTCATGCTTATCAAAACTTTCAATTACATTTAACAGGCTCATACTATTTAATGAATCAAAGATTCACAAACATCATCATACATTGTAATCCCATAATTTAACTTCTTATTATCATCATGAACAATTTAAACAATTCTCTATTGTCATAGATAATGAATCAACAATTCATTCATTACTATAATCACAAAAATATTTCAAGGACACATATTTTTCATACTTATCTTTGCTAAGTAAAATTTAGCTAATATATATTCCTAATATTTCAAGGAAATAATTGCATCATCTTGGCATATAAACTTTATCATAACTTTAATGAATCAAAAGATTCACGCTTATCATCAAATAATCACTAAAAAAAATTTTCCAGTAGTATTTTTTTATATATATACCTATTTATTTGCTAAATTTAATTAGCTCTTCATTCTTTATAATCAAGAGATGAATAATATCATCTTGATGTACAAACTTCCTCATAAATCTCTTTTGAGATTTTTAACTTTATCTCAACATTTCTAACTAAGCTAACGATAGCGAATAACTAATGGAACGAATAAACGAACGACGCACTAAACTAATGATAGTCGAATAATGAACGAAACGATTAACGGACGAAACTAACGAAGAATGAACAACTACGAACGAAACGAACTACGAACAAAATAAACGAAGAATGAACAACTACGAACGACAACGGAATGGACGAATAAACCCCGGCGCTGGATCGAACTATCCTGCGCCAAGATCGCCGTCCCGCGCGCAGACGTCGCGCGGCCAAGAAGAGATTTCCTTCATGCGCGCGCGACTTGACCTCCGGCGGATTGTCCCGCGCTACACCAACCCGCGCCCGATGCTGAAATTGTCGTGGGGCTGGCGCGCCGCGCGCTGTGGTCGCGCCGGTGCCGGTTCGACGCTTTGTCTTGTTTTCTTCGTCCGAGCTTTTAATCGATCTTTTTCCATTCCTTAAACCTCACTTCTTTACTTTAACTTCTATTATCTAAACCTCAGTACCGGAATTACTCAAATTGAACTCGATCATTGGATTTCCGCAATTGACCCATCATTGAATTACCAATTGGAATTACCAATTAACTCGATCATTGATTTTCTCACTGACTCGATCACTGGATTTACTCAGTGACTCAATGAATTACCATTGATTCCATTGGATTTACTCAGCTGACTCAGCTTGCTGGATTTACTCAGCTGGACTCGATCATTGGATTTACTAAGTTGAATTACTCGAACTCGACAATTTGGATTTTCTCACTGATTCAACTGATTTACTCAGTTGGAATTACTCAATTAACTCACAATTGGATTTTTCTCGACTTCAATTGATTTACTCGGTGACTCGGCCAATTGAATTTCAATTGACTCAATTGATTGGATTACTCATTGACTATTGTTGGATTTACTCATTGACTCAATTGATTTATTGATTAATTGATTTACTATTGATTTACTCAATGACCCTGGATTTTATTGACTTGATTTCCAATTTCATTTTCCAATTTTTTTTTGCTTTTTGCTTTTTTTTTTTTCCAGCTAGCTTTGATTTTCCAGCTGATCTTTGCTCAACTTACTTCTTCATTTAGTAGGAAAATTTGCCTCTTTGAGGACTTTTACAAAAGGTAGGGAATTATTTACACTCAAAAATTTCCTATATGAACCGTGATTTTCTAACATCACGCAAAATGTTTTTATCGGAGCGGAATTCTACGTCGCTTCCGATTCGCTATTCTATCATATTATGCTTCTATTTACAAGAACTTATTTACAACATAATGTTAAAAGTTGTTCGCTTACTAGTCTATTACATATATTTACATCATTATCTTTTATTTTTTTAACTTCCCGACACTTCCCTTCACTGCTCATCCTCTGACGGATCCTCTTCTTCTTCCTCCTCTTCGTCGTCTCTCGGATCCTCCTCACTTGGATCTTCTTCTTCCGTTTCCGTGCTCTCCTCTGCCCTCTCCACTCCGTCCAAAGTCACACGAGGGGCATAAGTAATATCCTCTCCCGGCGACGGCCTAAAGCTAGGCTGAAAACTTAAATGAGTAAATGGTATTCTACGGAGGTGGAAGTATCCTTCAGTTGGTCCAACTTCTGGATCAACGTTATCCTCGTCACTATCATAGTGACGTGGTCCAGAGGTGCTAGCCACATTAGGGTCAAATAGAATAGGCTGGGCTTCAACTATGGCATCAAGCTCTGAAGAATTCAAAGCTTGCAATGTTTCAACGGAAGGATCATTTGGAACTTCCTCAACAAAAGAAGCTGAGGCTACGCCGTTAGGCAAAACAGAAGGCTCAGGAACAAAGGTTTGAGTCTCGATTTGGGAGGGAGACGAAACATAGCCATTTGCCAATGGCTCAACAAGAAAAGAGTTAACATCAAATCCATTATTTCCATGGATGGGAGAAGCAATAGGTTCGGGATTTTCTGGAGGATTCTGATCCAGAATAGGGTAATCTTGGGGCATGAGATGTTGTAAACCAAACTCACCAACAGGAATCAATGGCTGATATGGTCCAGGAGGTGGGTACGAAAAACACATATATTGAGTACTAATTGCAGCTATGAACGCTCTGCAATCTCCAAACAAGACACCATCCCAAAATTGGGGAGTAACGTACCTTGCAAAGAATCGATGTCGCCCACTCCCGCCAATCCTCGGAAGCAGAGGAACTAGCCTAACTATACCAATAACTCCCGAGATATTTGATTCATGGATGTCCATCCAAACCCTATGGTACCGAGCTAAAAACTCTGCTAGGGTTTCTGTGTAGCTCATATGTATGTGGTGAAATTCAATCATCGCTGCTACGCTTCTAGAGTTGGACATCCTATAAAAGAAAATTTAAATAATTAACTAAAGTGAAATTACGAATAGTTTTGAGAATCCACTGTCTCAACATACTCAATGTCGCTTCCAAAAGGGTGTTCCAGGCTCATGTTACATTCCACAGATAAATACTCAACTTGCTTGCACAACTGATCCATTATCTCGCTTATGATCGATCACCAACAACCAATCACATTAGAGGCTAAAACATAACAAATATATATATACTTCAACTTCCAAACTTTATAACTAGAAACGGTTGAAATTCGTACCTGGATAGCTGGATGAGATGAGAGATGCTGGACTTCAGTTGTTGTTAAAAACTAACTAGTCTAGGAATTCAAACCAGACTAGACTTTCAGAAAAACAACTTGGAGCAGAAGACATTGCTCTAAACTAATCTAGGGTTTCAAATAGACTAGATTTTAGAAAATATTATTCAGAGCAGTCAGACCCGCTCTGATACCACTCTGTCGCAGCCCGAACCTCGATATTAGATGTCAAGGCCGATAGGTCCCACGACTTACACAATTTATGATTAACAAAGGAAATTAAGATAGCGACCCGGCTATCGTTCAAAAGAATAACCATACTTAACATGTCGCAGCCTGAACCTATTACCCAGCTGGCCCGGTCATTGGAATTACCCATTGACTCGGCCAATTGGATTTACTCATTGGACCCGGCCATAATTGGATTTACTCAATTGGACCTCCAATGGATTTACCCAAATTGACCTGGGCCAATAATTACCATTGACTCAAATTGGATTTACCAAATTGACCTAATTGGAATTACCAAATTGACTCAGCCAGCTGGATTTACCACTTTAGAATAATGTGACATATATGACTCGAGACGATCAACTGAAATCAATATGACATACATATCAATAAACATAACTCAAATCACTTGGAATCAAAAGACCTGATCAACCAAATAACCGACAATTGATCAAGAAGATGATGAATTTATTTGAGGATCAAGAAAACAAGATAAAGAAAACTGTTTCAAGAGAACTTAGCAAAAGAGTTCGACTTTAGAATTTAAACGTTATAACAACATTAAACTTCATTTTCTTGCAAATGAAAACATGAGAATATATGTATGAAGACATATATTCTAGGTCAACTTGTCAAAAATGACTTTCTTTACATAACAACATTTAACAACAACAATAGTCCATCCAGGACTCATCATCTTCATCCTCGCTAACTCCGCACGTTTTAGAAATAACATGTGGCCGAGTACTACGTACTCGGTGAACACATGCCGAAAACATTTGAAAACTTTGCCGAATACAAATATATATGAAAACTTGCCGTAAAACATAATACGAGGATTTTCGAAAACAACTCGTAAAATGCTAAAAATATTTTCTTTTCAAAACTCATTTGTCTCGGACATTTATAACAGTATGAACCATATCTACAAATAAATAATGGTGATGAGAAAGAGGCCTCTTTCTCAATCACTTGTAATCGGCATATCAAGGAAAGGCTCACGATTATGAATAATCGGCCTATCAAAGAAATGCGCACAATTACTAATGTGTACACAGATTTCACCTTGCGTGAAACCGAATTCGTCTTTCTGAAGTAGATGGTAACATACTTAAACATTTTTAAAATCATTTGGCAAGTATCAAAACTTTGTAAAACATACGATATCATGCTTTTCACATATTTTAGTTTAGAAAGCCCACCTGATAAACTTAAGCTTTAAACTTTAAGCTTTAACGCTTGTAGCCCTTTTACTTCACGTTTCTGCTCCCGCTTCCGCTTGCTCCTTTAATCGAAACGGAATAACGATTTTAGAACGAGAGCTTTTATCGACTAACGACTTCGATATCCTTAACGAAATTCTATTCGAATTTCCACGTCGCAACTTGATGAAATTCGAGAATTCCTATCTTAACTTTTCAAACGTTCTTAATCTATCTTAATCTATCTAAATTCCTCATTAAGCATCAATATTAATCAATTCTCATACAACAATAATATTTATAAACTACTATTCATCACAACTAACTAAATCGATTTTAATCCGTCTAACGGATTCGTAAAATTTTCAATTTAATTCTATACCTTTATTTAATTATAACAAACATAATTATACTTTAAATACACACATTAACTCAATTAAACATATAAATTCCCAAATCGGGAAAATCAACCATAAGTAGAAAAATCTTTATTTCTTTGAATTAAATTTCCATAAAATTTTATAATACTTAATTTTTATTAAGAAGTTCATAAATGCAATTAATTTCTTAATTAAAATTTTATTAATATTTTATTTATTTATTTTAAATTTTCGGTTATTTTAAAATTAATATTTCTTTAATTATTTTCTCTTCTTTTTAATTTCTAATATACTTAATTATCATCTTAAGCTCATTTCTTCATTTAATTTCATTCAATTAAGTATTAATCTTTCAACCCTAATTTATATTCTTATTTAATCGGTTATTTTCTCAAAAATGATATTGGTTGGAAATTTTTAAGTATTTCCAACATGAAACATTCTTAAAATACTTAACTAAACTCATTTATATCATTAAATCAATCATACAATTCATGTATTCATTATTTCCTATTTTCTTCTCATTTTCGAAAATTACCAATTGATAGCTAGGGTTTTCCATGCTTAAATCTAATTACATATTTGATCTTATAATCATATTCTAAGCATAATTCATGAAGAACAAATCATCATTCAATGCATGAATTAAAATTTAGCATTTTCTTCTAAATTTCGATTTTCATGCAACTTAGGGTTAGGGTTTTGATTTTTCTAATTTAATCACACAATTCATCATATAATCATGATATAAGCATCATATTAAAACATGAAGATTTACTAATCATTTCTAGGGTTTCTCCCAAAATAATCGACATATATATATTCATAACTAGAATTCTTCATGCATCATCTTAAGCTTAATATTTGATCATAACATCATCATATAAACATCATTCTAAGAAATCAAGATCATCCAACTACTTCTTCATATTTCTTACAAATTTTCGACACACATATATATATATATATATATAATTCTTCCACCAAAGACATGAATCAAGAGCTTGGAAGAGAAGAATCTAAGCTTACTTGACTACTTGAGAGGATTGCTAGAAGTTGAAATCTTTGAGCTTGAAGATCAAGATGGTGTTCTTAAGTGTGTGTGAGTGTGTGTATTGAGAGAGAAGAGATGATCGAGAGGGAGAGAGAGAAGCTGCTGTTTGCTGTGTGTGTGCGTGTGGTGAGAGATGAGAGATGAGAGAGTTAGATAAATATAATCTAACAACCTAGGTTTAGAATTATAGGGTAGGTTATTATTTTATTAAAACTTAATGGCTAAGTTTTGGTTAATTCAATTAATTAATTATTAATTCAATTAATTAATAACTAATTAATCTTCTAATAACTCTCTAATTTCTCAACACAGTAATTAATATTAAGGTTTCACAAACCTTAGATAAAAATCTCACAGAAAGAATCGGAGATTTGAAGCATTTTCAAATCGACCGAAACTAAATTTTTAAGCGATTAATTACGTAAAATTTCACGTAATTAAATTAAATTCTTCTTCTTGTCAATTAATGACTAAACATTTATCATCTATTGATAAATGTAAAAACTTCTTCGTTTCGGATTAACCGAGACGATAAAAATTAATTAAAACTCATTTTTCCAGTAGAATATATCTGCCGGCTAAAATTTTCGGAAAGAAAATCTTTATTTTACTAAAATTCTTGTCTTTCTCAGAAGATTAATTATTTTAATTACTTAAGAAAGACGGGATACTACA
The DNA here is from genome assembly GCA_031470985.1 of Agastache rugosa. Taxonomy (NCBI): domain Eukaryota; kingdom Viridiplantae; phylum Streptophyta; class Magnoliopsida; order Lamiales; family Lamiaceae; genus Agastache; species Agastache rugosa. The sequence goes on from CM062607.1 coordinate 23,657,088, forward strand.
TTCTCTCCTCCTAAAAATAAATTTCGTCCCGAAATTTGCTTACCTCTCGGAAGAGTTCCGGATACTTTTCTCTCATTTTGCTTTCTAACTCCCATGTTGCTTCTTCTAGTCCATGATGCCTCCATTTGATTTTTACTGACGCGATCGACTTATTTCTAAGCTGTTGGACCTTCCGATCCAAAATCGCTTCAGGTTTCTCTTCATAACTGAGATCTGGTTCAAGGACTACCTCTTCTCGACGAATGACGTGCTTAGGATCAAACATATATCTCCGCAACTGAGATACATGAAACACGTTATGTGAATTTCCAAAACTTGGCGGTAAAGCTAGCTTATATGCTACTTGACCTATTCTTTCCAGAATTTCATATGGTCCTATGTAGCGAGGCTTAAGCTTTCCTTTAACACCAAATCGTTGAATTCCTCTTGAAGGCGAAACTTTCAAGAAAACTTTATCACCCACATTGAATTCTAATGCTGATCTTCTGACGTCAGCATAAGACTTCTGACGGTCTTGCGCTTCTTTAATTCTTTGCTTGATTTGACGCACAATCTTTATCATTTCTTCCACTGAATCAGGCCCTAATATTTTTCTCTCGCCCACATCATCCCAATGGAGCGGAGATCTACACTTCTTTCCATAAAGGGCTTCGTAGGGTGCCATGCCAATCGTCATTTGATAACTGTTGTTGTAAGCAAATTCAACAAGAGGTAAAATTTGCTCCCATTGACTTCCTCGATCTAAAACAACAGTTCTCAACATATCCTCCAAGATCTGAATGGTTCTTTCTGATTGACCATCCGTTTGAGGATGAAAAGCCGTACTGAAGTTCAATTTGGTACCTAATTCTTCTTGCATACTTCTCCAAAAATGAGAAGTAAATTTTGAGTCTCGATCCGAAGTGATCGACTTAGGTACTCCGTGCAATCGCACAATTTCTCGTACGTACAGCTGAGCTAACTTATCTGCGCCATAAGTTATGGGAATAGGTATAAAGTGTGCAGATTTTGTCAATCTATCCACTATTACCCATATCGCTGTATTTCCTCGTTTGGATCTAGGTAACCCAGTTACAAAATCCATGGTAATTTTATCCCATTTCCACTCTGGAATATCTAAAGGTTGTAGCTTCCCATAGGGTCTACGATGCAATGCCTTTACTTGCCGAGCTAAACATCTTTCCACAAAAGAAGCTATGTCTCTTTTCATTCCTTCCCACCAAAATGTTTGTTTCAAATCTTGATACATTTTGGTGCCTCTGTGGCGAGCCGAATAAGGAGTTTCATGAGCTTCGCTCATGATTTCATTCCTTAATTCTTCATCATTCGGCACACAAATTCTTCCTCGATACAGGAGAACATTATCTCCTGCCTCCTTAAAATTTTCATTTTTCTCTTGACGAATTTTCATTCGTAACTTTTCCAATTTCTCGTCTTTTCTTTGAGCATTGGAAATTCTCAATCTTAAATCTGGAATTATTTCCATAGCTGCAACCATTTGCTCAACAGATTGCGGAGGTAGAAAATTAATCTGGAAATTCTCAATCTTAAATCTGGAATTACTTCTTCGTTTCGGATTAACCGAGACGATAAAAATTAATTAAAACTTATTTTTCCAGTAGAATATATCTGCCGGCTAAAATTTTCGGAAAGAAAATCTTTATTTTACTAAAATTCTTGTCTTTCTCAGAAGATTAATTATTTTAATTACTTAAGAAAGACGGGATACTACATTTTGATAATAATAACTAAGTAATATTAGTAATAACTTAGTAATTTTGATAATAATTTTTTTTAAGTTTTGATAATAATAACTTAATAATAACTTAGTAAAATTTTATGCAAATTTAAAATTTATTTAAATTAAGACTTAATTGAGAGTCAAATATTGGGGTAAATTGAGATTTTTTTATTTTTCTTTTGATGTGGGTTTCGGAACTTGTGTCAAAGAAAAAAAAAATGGTCATAAGAAAGATGATTGAATTAATTCTTTTGTAAATGGTGTTTATTTGGCCGAGAGAGAGAATGAACGAGAAAGAGTTGGTGTAAATTTAAAGTTTGATTATTGTTTTCAAATTTCATCTGCTCGTTTCCTTTTAATTTATCTTTGTAGTTTGAATACATTACTTTATTGCTTCAGAGATGAATAATAAGTTTTTCAAGAAAATAAGTAATCTGTTTTGATAAGAACTTGAAGTTTTGAACAAGTTAGTACATGCATATTCATATTAATTTATCAAATTTCAAATTTCATATGCATATAAATATAAATATCGTAATTTCATTTAAAGACTTTAATTATATTAAATCTCTAGAGAGTGGTTCTAGAGACTTTGAGAAAAGAAAAGTTGTATGGTAAATTTAAGAAGTGTAAGTTTTGGATTGATCGAGTAGTTTTTCTTGGGCATGTTGTCACTGCTCAAGGAATTGAAGTGGATCTAGCAAAAGTGTAAGCTGTGAACAATTGGAAAGCACCTAGTAATGCCGGTGAAGTAAGAAGTTTTCTTGGACTTGCTGGTTATTATCGAAGGTTCATTGAAGGATTTTCAAAGATAGCTGGTCCGATGACTTAGCTAACAAGGAAAGAAGTGGAGTTTAAGTGGAATGAAAAGTGTGAGCAAAGTTTTCAAGAGTTGAAGCGTAGGTTAACAACCGCTCCGGTGTTAACTATTCCTGATGGTTCCGATAATTTTGTTCTTTACACAGATGCATCGAAACAAGGATTAGGTTGTGTTTTAATGCAGAAAGGAAAGGTCATTGCATATGCATCGAGCCAACTAAAAGGACATGAAGAAAATTATCCAACACATGATTTAGAGTTTGCAGCAGTTGTACACGCACTTAAGATCTGGAGACATTACCTTTATGGAAGCAAGTGCGAGATATACACTGATCATAAGAGTTTAAAGTATTTCTTCACTAAAAAAGAGTTCACATATGAGACAGAGACGATGGTTAGAGCTTGTGAAGGATTATAATTGTACTATATACTCTACCATCCAGGAAAGGCTAATGTTGTGGCTGATGCTCTTAGTCGAAAAGGTGAAGGACAATTAAGTGTAATGATAACTCAAGAAGATTCGATCATGAAGGATTTTGAAAGAATGAACCTTGAGGTGGTGAGCTCGAATGCTACAAAGGCTATACTTGCAGCACTAGTAATACAACCTACGTTACGAGAACGGATCAAGAAAGCTCAAGAATCTAATGGATTCTTACAAAAGATGAAAAGTTAGAGAGTGAGTGATGACACAAAAGGATTTACTTTGGCTGTTAATGGTACACTCATGCTTGGAAGGAGAATTTGTGTGCCTAAGGACAAGCAGTTGATCAGAGAAATTTTAGACGAGACACATTGCACGACTTACACGGCCCACCCTGAAAGCACCAAGATGTATCATGATCTACGTGAAGCATTTTGGTGGCGAGAAATGAAAAGATCAATTGCCGAATATGTTGGAAAGTGTTTGACATGTCAGCAAGTGAAGGCTGAGCATCAACGACCATCTGGATTAGTGAGATCATTAGAGATACCTAAGTGGAAATGGGAACGCATTACGATGAATTTTGTCGTGAGACTTCCTAAGACTGTGCGTGGACATGATGCAATTTGGGTCATTGTTGATAGGCTTACCAAATCAGCTCATTTTCTTCTGGTGAAAATGACATATACAATGGATCAGTTTGCTCAACTTTATGTTCAAGATATTGTGATGTTACATGGAGTACCCGCATCTATCATATCTGATAGAGATCCGAGATTTACGTCTAAGTTTTGGAAGAGTTTGCATTCGGCAATGGAAACGAAGTTGAACTTTTCTACTGCTTATCACCCACAAACTGATGGTCAGTCTGAAAGAACGATACAAACATTGCAAGATATGCTTCGAACTTGTGTGTTAGACATTGGAGGAAATTGGGAAAAGTATTTACCTTTGGTGAAATTTGCATATAATAACAGTTATCAGATGACAATTGGAATGGCACCATACGAAGCATTGTATGGAAGGAATTGTAATACCCCGTTTTCTTGAATAATTAAACCTATTTTCTTTAATTTAATTAAGAGAATGAAGATGAAGAAAAATTCCCTTTTAATAATTCGGTAACCTTAATTTTTGCCGAAAAAGTAGAATTTAATTATTTTTGTTTCGTCTCGGGTTAACCGAAACGAATTAGAATTTATGTTATTGAATTGTGCATTTATGCATGATTTTTTTTATTGAGAAAATTATGAATTTAATTTTCGTAATTTAATTTATTAGTAATTAATTATTAAGAATAATAATCTTATTTATTTCATAAATAATTCGATTTTCAGTAATTTCTTCCGAGAATTTGCATTAGGGTTTGAGATGTCCTAATTGATTATTCTAGATCAAGAAATTAGAGAATGAAGTTATGATTAGCAAGTTAGTAATTAATTGATTAAACTAAGCATTTAACTAATTAAATAATCCTAATTATTACCTAATCTATGACATCATTTGTTTGACTTTGGGGTTAGGATATTAAATATGTAAAGTGAGTGTTAAGCATTTTTCTTCATTCTTCTCGGCTGCTTCTTTACAGCACACACACACACACGCATATATACATATATATTTCCTCCATTAAAGCTTCAATTTTTAAGCTCAAATCCAAGATCAAATCATCTCCAAATCATTAATCAAGGTATATTATATGTTTAATTTATGTTCTAGCTCAATCATCAAGCTTTAATCCTCATTTTTATTCTTTTATTTTTTTTCGAAAAAAATGAGAAAAGGTGATGGATGATTATGATTTTAAATTATGATGTTTAATTCATGCTTAGGATGCATGATAGATCATTAATTCATGTTTAATTCAAACCCTAACTCTAATTTTCGAAATTTAGGGTTCAAAGAATTGGGAATTTTTTATGATGAATTGATAATAGAATTGAGCTTAGAATGATGAATTAAGCTTGTTGTGAATTTATGAGAATTTTTGGAGCTCAATAGATTGATTTTAAAAAATTAAAGTTTACAAAAATTTGGGACTTTTTAATCTAAAGCATGAATTGGTTGATTAATGTTATAATTAGGCTCTATGATATTTATTTAAGCATGTGAGAATATTATTAAAATTTTTGGAGTTCAATTTCTATTATTTTAGAAAAAATTTCAGCTTTAAATTAATTAAGAAATAATAAATTCAAGGCTTAAAGGGATTAATGGAAACTATAATTAATCTCTATGATTTTAATCAAGCATGTTATGAATTGATTGAAGAGAAAATAATCATCTATGCCTATTTTTGAAAAAGGCCGAAAATATTTAAGTATATGGTTTGAATTTTTATTCAAGTTACTTAAGAAATTAAATTATAATTATAGTTATAATTTAATTGAGCTTGTTTGGAAGTGATTAGAATGAGATTGGATATTTAATCCAAGAGTTGAAGAAGGGCAGCCCCTTGAATCTTTATTTTTAAAGATTATTTGATTTTTAATCAAGAAAATAATTACATATTTGAATTCTACAATAAAAGTTAAGTATTGTGGAATTTTTCAGAAATTAAATACGAAGTATTAAGAATTTTCTATTTTTCGGCTATTTTTCCAAGTTGAAGGTTTATATGTGTACGTGATCTGGATTGATAATATGATTGCGTAATTATGTTTATTATGTTAAAAGATGTAAATAGATTTAATTTCGTAAATTTTGGACTCCGTTTGACGAGTCGAGATTGTTATGAGCTAAATGCTTTGATTAAAGTGAAATGATGATAAGTTGTTAATTGCTTAAGTGTTTAAGCATTTAAATGTTAAGTAGAAAGTTAATTAGTAGTTAAGTTAGAGTTTTAAAAGTATTTAGAATGTTTAAGTATTAGTATCGAGTTAAGCGTTAAAGAATCGAGGCGAAATAGAAATTTAGTTGTTCGAGATAGCGTTTCACTTCGTCTGTCGTTTGTTTCTCGCTCTAATGGTTGGTAAACCATAATTTCAAATGAAGGAATGAGCAGGAGCGTAAAGCTGAGAAATCGAAAATGAGAAAAGTAAGATAAAGCAGCACTCGTCAGGTGGACTTTCTAAACAAAGAATGATGAATGCTATATATATGATTATATATATATATATATATATATATATGTGATGTTTTTAAGTTGATTAACTTGCCAAATGTTTTAAGTTTTTGTATGATACCATCTACTGAAGAAGGAAGAATTCGGTCCCGTGCAAGGTGGAATTTGTGTACACATTAGTAATCGTGAGTCTTTCTTTGATGGGCCGGTTACATTGGTAATCGTGAGCTTTTCTCTGATAGACCGGTTACAAGTGATTGAGAAAGATGCCTCTTTCTCATCACTACTATTTATAGTAGATGTGGTTTATACTTAATGAATATTTTGACTGCAGTCACTTATATCAAAAGAAAATGTTTGAGCAAGCACAAGTTTGTTTTCAAAAAGTTACTTGTGCAATGCTTTATGACAAGTTTAATCTATAGCTCTAAGAAGCAAGTTTTCAAATATTTTTGGCATGTGTCCACTGAGTACGAAGTACTCAGCCCTGCATGTTATTTCTAAAATATGCAGGTTAGCTCGGATGAAGATGCGAGTGTGCTAGGATGGACTTTTGTTGGTTGAGTCTTTTGAAAGTTGTTTAAACTAGAGTTGAGTCATATGTCTTCATACATATGATTCTCTATGTTTTTCCGCTGCAACACTTTGAAATATATGTTGAAATATGAAGCATGTTCTCGACTTTGAAGTCGTTAATGTTATTTGTTAAGGTTTCAGCTGCAAACTTGTTTTAACTTGAAAATAAGTTGTCAATCCTTTGCTGAGATCTTTTAAATCATACGACCCTCTTTTATCGTGCTTTCTTGATCTAATGGACTTCTTGTCGATATTGATCTCTTGGCATCGTTGGTCGTACGATACTAATTGATTGGAATTGTCGAGCATGTTATTGATTTCTTGTTAAGCATGTTCGTTGAGATGTTGTTTAAGAATAAGTTTAACTCCCTGTATCGTTGTTTGTTAAGAATAGTTGTCAAATGTTTGGTTTTGTTGGATAACTGGGTCGTTATCGATTTCTTGGTTAATCATAAATTGTGTACGTCGTGGGACCCACCGACTCGGTCATCTTTATTCTGAGTCGGGCTGCAACAGGAAGTGTAGATCGCCTCTGTATGGGATGAGGTAGGTGAGAGAAAAGTCTTAGGGCCAGAAATTATTGAGAAGACCGTGGAGATAATTGCAAAGGTAAAAGAAAAGATGAAAATAGCTCAAGATAGACAAAAATTTTATGTCGATCGAAGAAGAAAGGATTTGATCTTTGAAGTTGGTGATAAAGTGTTCCTTAAAGTTGCACCAATGAAAGGAGTATTGAGATTTGGAAGAAGGGAAAGTTGAGATCTCGATTCATCGGCCCATTTGAGATCTTGGAGCGAATAGGAGATGTAGCTTATCGACTAGCCTTGAGTCCGGAGTTGTCAATGCTGCGGAATTATTTACATGATCCTAGTCATGTTATTCGCAATGAGAATATTCAAATGAACAATGACTTGACGTATGAGGAAGAGCCTAGTGTAATTCTTGATAGAAAGATTTACGTTTTAAGAGGCCGACAAATTCCTTTACTCAAGATTCAATGGACTAGACATGGACCTGACGAGGCTACTTGGGAACGTGAAGAAGAGATTTTAGCTCGTTATCCTAACTTAGAATCCAAGTAAGTTCAATTTCGAGGACGAAATTTTCTTTTAGTGGGTAGGGTTGTGACAACCCGATTTTCAAATATACTTGTTAAATCATTTTAAATGTGTTTTTCTTATTTTGCTAATGTGTTAAATTTAATTTAATCGAGCTTTGATATAGTCTAAGTCGCGCCCCTAGATATGATATTATATTTATTTATTAATAATAACAATAATTAATTTTATTTAGAGATTATGTGAAATTCACATAGCTAAAATACGTATTAATAAACATATACATGTATCTATTCATGAATTATATATATATATATTTAATTTAAGGATTTCTTCAATAATTATATATATATATGCATTCATATGCATACATATATAAAGTATAGGTTTCGTATTAATAATAAATTGTCTTTATAAAGTGATTAAGCGAATTTTGAGATTTTTACTTCTTTATGCGAGATTTTGTTAGGAAAGAATAGTTTTATTTTGAAAATAAAGAAATTATAAAATAAAGAAAATATTTGAAAATTAACTCCCTTTCCCATGTTTGGGTGTTGGAGGAATTGTAGGAAAAGAAGTTTATCTTTTACAATCAAAATCTTTTAGTATAAATTAATTTTAAGTTGTACAAACCAATTTTCTTTTACGGTTTTCTCAAAACACAGATCTAATTAAGGTTAGTTTTCTTCAAAACTCTCTAACTTTTCTTCAAAGATTTTAGAACCTGGAAGTTCTAATTTTGATTCTTGATTTATGCTTTTTAGGTTTTTTTTTTAATTTCACAAGAGTGCATGATTTGGATTAAAGGTAAATTAACTATCAATATACTAACCTTGATATTCTCTGTATATTAAAGCATGTTCATAAAATTCGGACTATAGTTTTTTATATATTTCAAACATGCTTTCATGTACACTGTTCAAGAGTTTCAAATGCATATATGTATGGAAATAAAATTTAATATTTGAAGTTTTGATAATAATAACTTAGTAATAGCAAATTTAAAATTTATTTAAATTAAGACTTAATTGAGAGTCAAATATTGAGGTAAATTGAGATTTGTTGCACTTTAATATTTCTGGGGGGTTAAAACGAAAATTTAGTTTTGGTGAGAAATAGTTAAATTTATTTGCTGAAAAATTTTGAAGTGGGAAGAAATGGAAAGTTTGATTTTTCTTTTGATGTGGGTTTCTGGAACTTGTGTCAAAGAAAAAAAAATGGTCATAAGAAAGATGATTGAATTAATTTTTTTGTAAATGGTGTTTATTTGGTCGAGAGAGAGAATGAAAGAGAAAGAGTTGGTTTAAATTTAAAGTTTGATTATTGTTTTCAAATTTCATCTGTTCGTTTCCTTTTAATTTATCTTTGTATTTTGAATACATTATTTTATTGCTTAAGAGATGAATAATAAGCTTTTCAAGAAAATAAGTAATCTGTTTTGATAAGAACTTGAAGTTTTGAACAAGTTAGTACATGCATATTCATATTAATTTATCAAATTTCAAATTTCATGTGCATATAAATATTAATATCGTAATTTCATTTAAAGACTTTAATTATATTAAATCTCTAGGTGCGGCGCGATTAAGTTATTAGACTCCGTTTGAGTTGCTCGATTCACTTTTCAAGCAAAATTAAGGTGTGAGATCTTATTTAACTTTATGCGTTGACTTGAGTTTGTTCTATTTAATATTATGTGACTTGCCGTATGTTTATTTGACATTATGTGAATGAGCAGGACCGTTAATTTCAAGTTGTCCATTTGACTTTGCTCTCACTTATTTTGCGTACAATTCATTGGATATCATGTGATGAGCAGGACCGTTAATTTCAAGTTGTCCATTTGACTTTGTTCCCACTCATTGAAGCACTATCATGTTGACTTTAGTATTCATACGTGGCTCTCTATTTTATTAAATTGCACAAGTTCAGCATAACTGCCCACACTGAGTGTATTCACGGATGCTCATCCCAAATCTTAAATATTTTCAGGTAATTGAGTTCGGAGGCGTGTGGAGGGTCGAATGATATGTCAAGTTATCTTATGATTTCCATTTTATGTATTTGCTTTATAAGTTCTTTAAGATTTTAAGACTATAAATTCTAGATTATGTTTAACTTTGTTGAACTTAGTTGATTTAAATTATTAAGAATTGTGTATTTTCACGGTTTGAGTTAAAAGATGTTTGTTACTTTAAGTTCTAACATTTTATTTTATTTTTAAATATTTATGTCAAAAGTTTATTTTCATTTAGTTTTGTTAAAGTAAGAATAAAAAAAATTATTCTTATTCCGCATCAAATATTTATTTTTATTTAAGTTTTAACGCCTTATTAAAATTAAGGTGTTACATTCCAGCGAGAGGCCCATAGTTTATAAACTTCTGGCCCTTTAAAATCCAAACGATTCCCAACCTACGATCCTCATCACCACCAGAAGGTTCTAGATCTTTCTTCTCTTTTGTCTTTTTCTTTCTTTTCTTTTTGGAGATCATAATTTCCCCTCCCCTCTGCAGATTTAAACTTCTTTTTCAGTGGAAATGAGAAATTTTGGATCTTCAAAACTTAGCACTCAGCATCCAAAAGAAAGAATTGGGTTTACTCCTAATTTTACGGTGACCGGAATTACGACGTAGTTTTTGTTTTTTTAATTTATGTGGATTAATTTCTTAACGTGAAAATACTAATGTTGCATAAGAGATGGTACGGCACCGAATGCTTTGAAAAACTTCTCTACAAACTTAAAAACAATAGGTGTATATATATTTGGTACATTTATAAAGTAGATAGAGACCTTTGGTCCCATATTGTACACACTTTTAATACACTTCAATACACTGAATTCTTATTCTATATTATATTCTCTCTTCTCTCTAGTTTATAACACGTTATCAGCACCATTATTCATCCCCTCCTTCGACCCTAGAAGATATTTTCTTCTAATTTTCTTCATTCCTTGAAGTCTCGTCAATCTTAGAAGCACGGTTGTTCTATTTCTCCTTCAATCCTAAAAATCCTTCAATTCTACAACATGATTGTTTTGCCTCCTTGATTCAATCCTATAAAAAGGTTGGTCTACGATTGAAGGTACGGATTTCGTCCAAAATCTAATTTTTGTTTGCTATTAATAATAAAATATACGAACCTACATATGTGATCAACATAATGAATTTTGTAATCTAAGTTTGATATACTGCTGATTTATATGAATTGGAGAATGTTATTTTAATATTATATTGATTCTTCCATATCTAATAAAATTAGATTAAATACTAATTGCGTTCATTAATCGAGATGTACTTATGTTCATTTTTTTTAATTTATTATGTTATATTTTTTGTTATAATAATCGATATTTCTGAAAGAAACACGAATTTGCAAATAATCTTGAAAGATTATCTATTGATGTTATTGAAGTAGCACAAGTAATATTCTTAAAGAATATTACATGCCTTGATGAGCAATAAAATATTTGGATAATATATGATTATCCATGATTTTTGTGCGTATATATTGCACAAATGACAAATGGCTCCGGAAGAGCTTGTATCATAATGATACTAAATTAAACGATAGAGAATGCCCACTATAGTAAGTTCAAAAGGAAACTTACTTAATGATATCCACTAGAAAGGATACCACATTGAGACAATATTAGTTCGTATATTGTTGGTAGAGAATATAATGTTTCTCATCCACGAACTTTTGAATTCAAGTCTCAAGTGCAAATCCACAACGTATAAAAGATGGGTTCCCAACAAAAGGTTGGATTACATGTTGGATTAAATATTCACGTGATGAACTTGAAGTTCAACAAGTTATTACTGCCAAATGACTGATCAAATCTCATATACATATTGTATATGCACCAAAAAGAATTGAAGTTCATCGTGAACTAAATAAATTAGATGATACTCTTTAACGCCATAAGCGTGAGAGATCTATTGGTGCTAAATATAATGATCCACGGAATACAAAATTAAATAGAGAAATTATATCACTCTATCAGTCTCCTAAAGAGGATCGTCATAAGGATGAAAATTCCAGTAAATATGCATGTGCACCAAAGATCAAAATACTGGGATTACGGAACAACCACTAAAATAATATCATTGGGAAATGATGAAAATCTGGTTGATTGAAAATGCCATGAATTCTGTGAATTCAGGAGAAACGAGCAATAGAAAAATATTATAATTATCGACAATACTTTTGCCTCGACAAAATTGCTTATATCATTTTGAAATGATATTCTTGATCCAGAATCAAAGAAAATAGAAGTGCCACAGGCACTGGATAAATTTGAAAGAAACAATTGAGGTATAACTTGACTCGCTAATTAATAAATATATAATCTTTTGCTCTGTGGTACTTATGTCACGTAATGTGACACAAATGAATATTTGTACTAAAAAAAAGAAATTGATGAGAAAAAGAAGAAATAAAGCGATAACTCAAAGATTTAGGCAGAGATCCTAAATTGATTTTGATTATATATATTCTCCTAATATGGCATCACGTTCCGTTATTTAATATCTATCGCAGTAATAATATCATTGATCCGCATATTGGTTGAATCATTGTACGTGAATATATATGAAAGTCTCTGATGGACTCAAAATTTCTACGAAAGAGAAATATAGATTCACAACAAGTGTGAATTAATCATTCTGATGTAAGGATATGTGTACTTGTACATTTATCAATAAGTCTTTGAATGACTTTTATCTATATTGATGAAAAAGCCAATCATACATAAAGAGTTTGGAATAGACAGTACAACAAAAAAGGGTTTTCCGAACACCAAAAAGTGCCCCAATATGTACTCTATTGGGGCACTTTTTATTATCGGGACACTTTTTGCATGTGCCTCCAAGTATCGTGTCCCAATAGAGTTAGAGACACTTTTTAAGTGCCTCTATACCAAAAGATTTCCTAATAATTTAATATGCCCCGAGATTGATTTTTGGAGGCACATAAAAATGTCCTTTAATAGGTTTCAAAATATATTGATAAGGCTATAAGGATATTTATTTGTGCCTCCAAATAAAATATCGAGACACTTATTTGTGCCTTGTTCCAAAAGTATCGTGACACAAAATGTGTAGCCTCAAATTCATTTTATGTCCCCAGATTAATATTTTGGGGCACTTTTATGCCTTTCATATGTAGTATTAGGAATTTTGTACTCGAAACTGGTATATAAATGCACTTACATGCACCTTGTATAACAATAAAGTATTTAACATAAAATTACTTCAAATCTATAATGTCATTAGCATTTCAATAACTAAATAAAGTGATAGAGTTTAATTCTACAAAATCTCATGGACTTTCTCCTACATAATAAAAAAAATCCAAAAATAACATCATCTAAATTACGAAGGGTCCTTTGAAGTGTGTGATCTTGTTCCAATAAGTTCTTGCTTCAATTTTCATCTTCATCCAAGATAATCTGCATAGTGGATAGAGAAACACAAAACAAACAAGTCACAATAGCACAAAATATGCATAATAAGAAGCTAACACACCCGACTGAAATTCTGAATTCATACATACCTGAACAGAGTTGTACAAGAAAGAAGAAGCATATATCCTTGAGTGATCAATTATCAACATATGTAATAAATTCTTCAACATGAACCAATACCACTATTACACATTTAGTATAGTACCTAACCAAAGTCAATCCTAGAATAACACAATTGCAATCTTATTTTAAAATACCACTTACAACCCACCACCTTATCATAATCTAAGTTTGAGCAAACTCCAAATCAATTACAAAATAAATAATAGTTCTATCAGCACTAAAGTTTAGGAGATTGGAATGCATATCATCTTATCTCATGTCATAATTTACATATTTGTAATACCCCGCTATTTCATAACTAATCTTAGTAATTAATTAAGATAATTATTTAAAATAATTTTATAATGCGAGGATTAGAAGGAAATTAAGTTCCGGCATTAAAAATTTTTCGACAGCTTTAATTTGCCGAATTTTGATGATTTAAATTTTATTTTCATTTCGGTTAATCCGAAATGAAATATTAAGAGTGTTTATGATTATGTGCCATTATATGTGCATGATTTGAGAAATATGTGCCATTTTTGAAGTATTTGAATTTTTAGGGATTTATGAATTTCCTCCGGCAATTTATTTAATTTCTGGATTTTATTTTCGGAAATTTTCAGAGGAAGTTTATATTAGGGTTTGAGAAATCCTGATAAATTTTTATAGATCGAGAGCTTTTTGATTAAAGCCTCTATGATTATTTATTTGATAATTGATTAATTAATTAGAGAATTAATTGATCGATTAAGATGATATTTCTATGCTTAATGTTTAATTAATTTATTAGATATTTAATTAATTAATTAAGCTAAGAAATTAAGCATAATTTTTCCTAGGAATTAAAGCTTATATTATAAGCTTAATTATTATTTCCTAGATAAATCTTGATTATCAATATTTAATGATTATTTTAATCACTAGTCTAAGGAAATTAGGACATGTGTTAGTAGTTAGCACTAACACTTATTATTTAATTAATAAATTGGTGCCACCTAGGCATGTTCCCCAACAAAATGATGAGAGATGTTGGTGACTAAGCATACATGTAGTAATATTCAATGTATTTGTGGGAGAAGTTAGCATTTAAATTAAATGCATCTCTCTTCTCTCTCAACTCTCTCGCATGAACACAACACACACACTCAAACACACACGATACACATACAAAACATAGCACACACACATCTAATTCAAGAGAATGAATTAAGCTTTATTGATCAAAGAAAGTAGTACTAAAATCATCTCAAAATGTGAGATCTCTTATTAGTTAAGCATATAACTCAAGATTAAGCATGAAATTCCATTTATTTTATTTATTAAAAATTTTGAAAATTTCATATATGATAGAGGATGGATTTGATCTTCAAGTATGATGATTAGAGAGTGATTTAGATCACATTTCTATCATTAAATCATAGAGGAATTAAATCCTAACCCTAATTGCCTTTTTGATCGAAAATTATGATAATAATTAAGGGTTATTATTTTTGATTGTATGATTGAATTGATGATTAATATGAGCTTCTATGATGATTATCAGCATGTTGGATAATTGGATTGAACAAGAATAATCATTTTAGTTATTTGTTTCAAAATGGCCGAAGGTTTTGACCAAAAATAAGAATATTTGATTTTGATGTTCTATACTTGAAATGATGATCAATGTAGGTTTAAATGATGTTATTGAGCATGATGATATATGGTTTTAATGAGTTGAAATTTCCCTTGCCCTAATTTTATTAATTTCGAAATTTCTAGGGTTTATAATTGGGAATTTTTTATGATGAATTTTTATGATGAAATTGATGATGAATTTGGGTTTAGAATGATGAAATAAGGTTATAATGAATTTATGAGAATTTTTGAAGCTCATATGAATGAAGTTGGAAAATTAAAGTTTGCTTAAAATTAGGGGTTTTCAATTCAAAGCATAATTTGATGAAGTAATGATATATTTGAGCTCATGGTATTTATTTAAAATATGTGGGAATTTTGTTAGAATTTTCGGAGCTCAATTTCATAATTTTAGAAATTTTCAGCAATTAAAAATAAATTAAAAATAATTATTTAGAGCTTAAATTGATCAATTGAGATTATAATTAAACTCTAGAATATTAATTAGACATGTTGTAATTTGAAATGGATAAAAATAAGCAATTGTGCCATATTTCTCATAAAAGTCGAAATATATATATATAATAGGGTTTTGATTTTTATCCAATTAAATTAAGTAATTAAGCTATAAATATAGCTTATAAATTAAATTAAGATGTTTGAAATTGATTAGAATGAAATTGGATATTTATTTTCATATTTCTAAAAAGGCCGAAAATTATTAAAGAAAATAAAAGTATTATTTGATTTTTAATCAAGAAAATAATGGTAGAAATGAATTCTACGATAAAAATTAAGCATCGTAGAATTTTTCAGAATTTTAATACAAAGTTTTGAGATTTTTCTATTTTCCGCCTATTTTTCGAAGTCAGGGGTTTATACGTATAGAAGATCTATTTTAATAATGTGAATATGTAATTATGTCACATTCAGTATAGAAAGTACAAGGAATTAATTTGAAATTTTTCGGAGCTTGTTTGTCGAGTCGAGAAATATTTTTAAGTTAAAGATATGAATAGTAGAAATTAAATATATATTAAATGAAGGATAATGATGATATTAATCATCAATTAAATGCTAATGATGATTTTAGCTATTAATTATATATGTTGATGGTCATTAGTTGCTAATAACGCGCTAATGACGAATTAAGTATTAATGATACGTCATTAATAAATAAATATGTCAAGGACATATTTTATTAATAAGATGTTATTATTATTATATGTTAATAAAGATGTTAAGCATTTTATATGCTTAATTAATTAAATGAAGTGCTTAAGTATTAATTAAATGTTTATATGATTAAAGGATATATTTATTATCTTGGAATGATAAGATGATTATGAATAAGTTTAATTGATGGATGAAGTGATTAATATGAGTTTAATTGTTAATTATATGTTTATATGTTTATTTATGAAGTTAAATGATGAATTATATGTTAATATGTTTATTTATGAAGTTAAATGAGAATTATGTGATTATATATTTTTAAATATTTCCTAAAGTTATAATCGATTATTTATCGATTAAGAAGTTAAGTAAGAAAGAGGAAGTAATTAGAAAAGTTTAGTTCCTAATTGCCGAGATAAAAACCCTAGAAAAAGCCGAGACAAATTAGAGAAATTTGAAGAATAGCAGCGGCATCCCTCATTTGAATATTTAATTTTTCTCGCTCTTATGTTTAAATTTAATTATTAAATGAAGGAACGAGCGGGACAGAAAAGTGAGGGAAAAGCCGAAAAGTTAAAGTATAGATAAAGTAGCTTCAGTCCAGGTGGGCTTTCTGAACTAAAGAAATAAAGAATGTGATATTATGATATATATATATATATATATGTGTGTGTGTGTGTGTGTGATGTTTTTAAAGAGATTGACTTGCCAAATTTTTGAAGTTTTTGTATGATACCATCTACCAAGGAAAGACGAATTCGGTCCTACGAAAGGGGTAGGATTTGTGTACTCTATTTTGTAACCGGGAGCCTTCCGAAAGGAGTGAACGATTACAAGTGTTTGAGAATGAGGCCTACTTCTCAACACTAAAAAGTTATAGTAGATGTGGTACATACATGTTAAAGTATTTGACTCGAGTCACTTATAATGAAAGAAAAGGTTTTGGCAAGCAAATGTTTGTTTTTAATATATACTTGTGCTATGCTTTATGGCAAAGATTCAATCTATAGCTCTAAGCAGCAGTTTTCAATTATTTTGGCATGTGTCCACTGAGTGCGAAAGTACTCAGCCCTGCATGTTATTTCTAAAATGTGCAGTCTGGCTCGGATGAAGATGGAGTGTGTTGGACGAACTTTTGTTGTTGACCTCTTAAGTCTTTGTTGATGTTGAGCAGGGTTATATGTCTTCATACATATAACCAAAGATATGCCATGATGTTTTTCGCTGCAACACTCTGAATTTATTCAGTAGTTGTTGTCTTATTATGATGTTGAAGCTATGACTTGATAAACCTCGTTTCCGTTGCTAAACTCTGATACGAGATGGTGATGTCTTTTGACCATCCTCGACTATTTTGATTTTAAACTTAAATTATAAATTGTTATTGAGGTCGTTGATTGATATTTGATTCGACTTGGTTTGACTTGAAAGTATGATTTATTGTTTGATGGGTTTTTGTTGGATAACTGGGTCGTTATCTTGTTCCTTGGTTAATCATAAATTGTGTACGTCGTGGGACCCACCGGCTTGGTTATCTTCATTCTAAGTCGGGCTGCGACAATATTATATTAAGTCATATCAGTAAAAAGCCTATAAATGCAACTGCACAACAAGGAAATAAGTTGATACCTGATAATGGTAATGCTTATGGGCTGCAAATCTTGAGATTTTAAAATAGGCAACACAAATCATCACTCAATATTTTGTAAAAATCCGTATAAAGATTTATTAAGAATTGCAGAACAAAGTGTATCATCCTTAGATATATACAGAGGAAAAACAGGAAATGAAAAGGATTTAGACTCCACAAGCTAAGCACTGAAATAATTGTAAACTTAACTTGCGCAACAATTCTATAAAATGGGAAAAAGTAAATCCAATAGATTGAAGTAGTAAGGAAATTTAATACCTTAACAAATGGGCATATTTACAGAGTTCTTTTCTAATTTTTTATGTCTGCACCTGTAGGCCAAATATAATTGTGTAATTGATTAGGAAGTGGCTTTTCAATAACTAATTTCTAAACACATCTTGCGAGAACAAGAATGCTTATACAATACACAAATACCTTAACCATGTAAAGAGCCTGCTCAATGATGCACTAGTGATGCTAAATGATGCTTATGAGTTACTATCTGCAGACCAAATCCTTACAAAACTACGATTCTCCATGACATAAACAAAAAACTATACTCTACCGAAATGATCTTGATAGATATTAACAAATTAAAACATGCATATCCGATCATCTTGTCACTCTAAACTTATGATCAATACCATTGATTCTTCCATTGATTAAAACTTGAAGAAATCTTTTTGGTGGAGGAATATGAAGAAGTCGATTGGTGACTATGTTGAAAAATGCATGACTTGTCAACAAGTGAAGGCAGAGCATCAACGACCTATGGGTTTGCTAAAACCACTCGAGATTCCAGAATGGAAGTGGGAGAAGATTACAATGGACTTTGTGGTTGGATTGCCAAGAACAATAAAAGGAAATCACGTGATTTAGGTTATCGTTGACCGTCTTACCAAAACTGCTCACTTCATTCCTGTGATGATGACGTACAACATGGAGAGGCTAGCACAAATTTATATTCAGGATATTGTGCGGCTACAGGGAGTGCCAGCTTGCATTGTGTCGGATCGTGACACAAGGTTCACCTCGAACTTTTGGAAAAGTCTACAAGAAGCCATGGGTACCAAATTAAATTTCAGCATGGCGTATCACCCGCAATCAGATGGCCAATCAGAGAGGACTATCCAGACTCTTGAAGACATGTTGAGAGCTTGTGTTGTAGATTTTGGAGAAAATTGGGAGAATCAATTGCCATTGGTGGAATTTTCTTACAACAATAGCTATCATGTGATGGTCCCTGAGCTGGGTACTTGGTGTAGAGGGGGGGTGAATACACCAAGTAGATTTTTCGAAACTTTTTCAAGTTAAAACACAGAGTTGGTGAGCTCAGTTATTGATCCAGCTGGGGAGGGTCAGCTGGGTAAATAACTCTGCTGGCGGTGCGAAAAGTGGTGGTTTGAAAACTTAGCTCAGTTACTTAGAAAAACTCAGTTTGAAAAGATTAACTTAACGTTTTCAACTTAGTCAGGTTGTGCAACTTTTAGAGAGACACAGCTGTCTTTGGAGAGCAGCTGTGTGTGCAGTTTTGAACAAATATGCAATGATATGAAGGAGTTAGTACACAGCTGAATATAAAGCAAAAGTAAAGAGAGAGAGTAAGAAGCACGCGAGTTTTTACGCGGTTCGGAGTAACACCTCCTACGTCCACGACCAGGTTCACTGGTAATCCACTACCACTTGGTTTCCAAGTACCAAGCAACTTCACAACTCTAACCCGAGCTGTGTTCCAACAGTTTGCGGGCACTGTCAAGCCTATACACCTTCAGTTTACGGGTACTGAAGAACCTAACCACTCGAATTACGCGCTTCGAGCAAGCGTACCTTTACCTAACCTTTCTGGGTTTGGGTTTGGGTATGGGGTTCCAACTATGAACGAGTTCTTACAATTAAGAACTTCAGAGTATGATGAACTCGTTCGAAATCTAGGCTTAAGATATACAAAGAGTTTGGCCTAGGGAACAGACGAAAAACCAAGCAGTTTCTTAACTAGAAACACTTTAAGATAAAGTGTTCTTCGATCTATGTAAAATTGCTTGAGAGCTTTTGAAAGAATGATGATTTCAGATAATGAAAGCTTGTAGAGAGTTTTTCGTATCTGATCCTGAGGTTGAAGACGGGTTTATATAGGTAGAGATTCAAGACTAGCCGTTGGAGGAGCCGTTTGAATCTTACCTACTCTTCTTAAATACAAGATCTGCCGTTGGGCGTATCTGCACCTGTCTTCATTTGTGTCACATCCTAGGTTCTGAAGTCTAGGATGCTGATCTGGCAATCCCTCATTGGTCGAGGTAGGTTGACTTCCTCTGATTCCGGGATCTTCTGCCTTTAGAGCTAGCTTTTGAATTCAGAGCTGGACTGTCTTGAAGTGGAGTCTTCAGAGATAGTTCCTTTGTTCTATACAGCTGGACCAGCTGTGTTTTGAACTCAGCTCGAATTCTCTTCAGCTTGATCAGGCTCTGCTGGATCACTCAGCTGAAGGTTGACGCCTGCTGTCTTTTGCTAGCTGACTCCAGCTGTGAACACAGCTGGGTCGACTGCTGTCTTCCGCTTCCTTAACCTGTAAACCTAGAACATCTAAGGCTCAAACAGGCGAGCTGGAAAACACTATTTAGGTTGACGCGATCATCTATTCGGTTGGAGAATCAGTTGGGTTTTGGTATCAAATCGAAACCTTATAATTTTCCCAACAATTTCCCCCTTTTTGATGATGCCAAAACCTAACTGAGACAACTTATGACGCAGAAAAACTTGTGTTTTATTAATGTAAGAAAATACATTATAACACAGGAAAAAGAAAGAAGGAAAAAAAATCTTCAAATCTTCAGTCTTCAATCCTTCAGTCTTCAGTCCCAGTTGGCTGGGTCTTCTCTTCTGCATCCGTTGCTTCTTTCTTTTGACTCGTCTCTTCTTCAGCTGATTCTGATTCAGCTGGTTCCTCTAGCTCAACAGTTTGCCTCTTCATTGACTTGTCTCTCTTCTCCCTTACTTGCTTTTGGGCATGATCAAAACAGGGTGGGAGATATACACCATCGGCTGTTGCGATGTTTTAGTTTGGCGAAACTGTGGTTTTCAGCTCTGAGCAGCGAGGTTTAGAGTCTAAGTGGCTCAGCTGTTGTATTAGCTGGCTCTTCTTCAGTTGCATTAGCCTCGGTGTGATTGCGTACACGGCGTCCTTCTGATTCACCGGGGCGGTCCGGTGAGTGCTTGGAGGGATGAGTTAGCACGGGAGATAGCATCTTCGAGTCGGACATAACTTCATTCCTTGCAATTTTGCTTCTTCGGACTTCTTAGATTGAATGAGAAAGTCGATTCGGCACTTGAGGACTTGTATTCGGCTCATATCATCATCATCCAATTGCAGTGTTCGTTGGGAGGTGATGTTTCTCATTGAGCTTGGTGCGGGGACTTGAGCATCTTTTATTGAAAGATCTCGAAGATGGTGTCCTCAATGGAGCTGAAGGAAACTGAGGAGAAGGCGGTTGAAGTATCCCATCTGTCTTGGGGTTTAAGCTTGGTTGTTCAGCTGGAATACTCCGTTGCGGTGTTGGTGATGATTATGTTCACGCAGGGATGTGAACTTTTCTTCCACCAAAAGAAACGACCGCTTGTGGGCCTTCTGCTCCTCGGAGAGTGATTACGAATTCTCTCATAATGTCAGCTGGCTTCTCTGCTGACTGACTGAGCACCTTTGACTTGAGTCTTCGGTTTGAAGACAGTGCTTCAGTATATTTTGTCTCCTCAAGATGTCTCCGATTCCCAGCTGGGACGGAGTTAGATGCATGCTGCTTTGTCTCCTGCATCTTTTTCTGTGCCTCCTAAGGAGGAGCAAGAGCTTTGACGTGACTGCTCTTGAATACTCCGGTTTCATCAACATCTGGTCCAGGTCTGTTGACGTTGATTTTTTTGCATCCCAGGGAGTTGTGTGTCCCGTTCTCTCTTTTATGTTGAGAGAAACAGTAGGGCTGAGGAGGTCTTTTTCCTTTGTCATTCCCAGAAAGTTTTCTGCACCTTCCTGGTGAATGACGTTCTTGAGCTTTGCAGTCTCCTACTGCGCTGGCCTAGTTCTGTCGATGGGCTTCACCTTCTTCTGGACTTCCGTCTTCTTTGAGGTTCTTGAGAGTTAGGCAACTTTTATCTTGAAGCTTTGACAGATTCTTCAAGTTTGATTGTCTTCGGGAGACATCTTTCTGGATTCCATGTTCTTTTTCTGCATCTTTTGTTAGTAGAAACAAACAATACCAATTGATGGAAATAAGAAAGAATGCTGAAAAACTTTCTAGGGTTGATGCGTATATCTTCTAGCATATTTAAAGAGTTTTCTTGATGAATGGACGATCAAGATTTGTCTATTGATAAGAAGATCTATGACTGGGAGTGATTCTCGCGTCATGTCAATTTCTTGATTAGAAGATGTGAGTTAATGCGCGAGAGAGAACGGTTGAGGCGTTTTGACTTTTGCCTCGAAACTCCCATTATTCAATTCTTTGCAGACTTTTAATTAAGATTGATTAGAAATGACAAGATGTGAGTTGATAGAAAACAGATTGAGTAGGAATAATTAATGTTGTTGCAAACCTCTCAGCTGATCATTGTAGTCAGCTGATACCTCGGTTGAGTGGGTGTGCTGGGTCATCGTGGTTCCAATTTGGTTCCCTCACTGAATAATCCTTTCCTTTCAAAGATCTGGTTTAGCCGAATTCTTTCTCAGTGATATCGGTGACATTGATTCGAATTTCGGTTATTTGCTTGCATTCAGTGGTCTGCTTCCAGATTCAGTGGTCTGCTTCCGTTCTGATCTGCTTCCATTCATTGGTCTGCTTCGTTCAGTGGTCTGCTTCCGTTCATTGGTCTGCTTTCGTTTGGTCTCTTTCCATTCAGTGGTCTGCTTCCGTTCAGTGGGTGAAGCATCGTGAGGTTGAGAAGTCCAAGTAATCCGCACGGCATTTTGAATCTTGCTTCTATCGGCGGTTTTGTGAGAATATCGGCCGTATGTGTACGTGTGAATTTTCTCAACAATCACATCCTTCTTTTCTACGTGATCTACGATGAAATGATGTCGTACGTCTACATGCTTGCATCTTGTGTGAAATCTTGGATTCTTCGAAATGGCAATCGCACTTGAGCTATCACGAAAAATTGGAACTGTCCGGTTTTACTTCATAGTCATCCGAGTGATGTTTCGACGAAGAATTTGCGAGCGGCGGCTTCTAGCGGCCATATATTCTCGCTTCGTCGTGGAAGTTGCGACGCACGTTTGTTTCTTTGAAAACCATGAAATCAACTTACTTTCTAAGAACCGACAAGTTCACCGAAGTTGATTTTCTGTCCAATCGATCTCCAACGAAGTCCTGAATCCGAGTATCCGATCAGTAGATTGTCTTCAACTGGGTACCACGGCCCAACATTCTGAGTTCCTTTGAGATATTTGAGAATGTTCTTGGCTGCTTGCATGTGTGCTTCCTTTGGATCAACTTGAAATCTGGCACACACTCCGACTGCGAAAGAAATGTCTGGACGACTTCTTTGTTAGATACGACGGGGATCCTATTATCCCTCTGTATTTGCTTTGGAATCAACTCGACTTCCCTTCGGTTCACAGTTCAATCTTCCAGTTGGTGTTCATTGGAATCTTTACAGTTCTGCTGGATTGAACTCCATACTTGGCGATCAAATCTTTCACGTATTTGGATTGATTTATGAAGATCCCTTCTGAAGATTGCTTGACTTGAAGTCCTAGGAAGAAACTCATTTCTCCCATCATGGACATTTGGAACTTCTCTGACATCATCTCTCCAAATCTTTGGCATAAGAAGCTTGATCTTGATCCAAAGATGATGTCGTCTACGTAGATTTGAACAACCAGGATATCTTCTCCCGACTTGATGGTGAAGAGAGTTCTGTCTACTGAGCCCTTCTTGAATCCTTTGGATATGAGAAAATTTGACAGAGTGTCATACCAAGCTCGAGGTGCTTGCTTCAATCCATAAAGAGCCTTCTTTAGCTTGTAGACTTTATTTCCTTCTACTTCGAATCCTGGAGGTTGTTCAACGTAGACATCTTCTTTGATTTCTCCATTTAAGAATGCACACTTCACATCCATTTGATAGACCTTGAATTTGTGATGTGCTGCAAAGACGAGAAATAGTCTGATTGCTTCCAATCGTGCTACTGGAGCAAAAGATTCTTCGAAGTCAATTCCTTCCTGCTGAGTGTAGCCCTTGGCAACGAGTCGAGCTTTGTTTCTGATGACGACTCCCAGGGTATCCATTTTGTTCTTGAATATCCATTTGAGTCCTATGACTTTGACTTCTTGAGGTCTGTCGACTAATTCCCAGACACAATTTCTGAGGAATTCGTTCAGCTCTTCTTGCATGGCATTTGTCCAAGGCACGCTCTTCAAAGCTTCGAGAATTGATTGAGGCTCTGGCACTTGAGCTACGTAACACGCCATTAGAGCTGTGTCTTCATCATAGACCGTCAGTTCTAGCTCTACTGAGAGTTGAGCTGTGTCAGCTGCTTCTTGATGATCCGATGAAGCTTGAGCAGCTGAGCTTCTGGTTTTGACTTGGTCAGATGGTTCTCCAATGATTGCTGATGATGGATGATCTTCAATCCATCTTCTCCTCTTACGAATTTCTTCTTCCAATTGATTGATGCTTGACGTGGCTAAATTTCGTCTGACTTGTAGTTGCTCAGGAGTTAAATCTTGAGAGTTTGGCTCTCTTTGATTTAGATTTTGAGGAGACTTCTGTAGAGGCTCAGCTGGAGATGGAGCTGGGGACTCAGCTGTGTTTGGATTCCCAGCTGATGATGTTCCCCCTTGATTTGGCGTTGAAGCTTCTTCTCGATTTCCAGCTGGTGGAGCTTCTTGGTTGATTTGAATTTCCTCCTCGGCTCATTGTCCCAAATTAATGGTTCGGCCGCATTCCCCGATTCTATTATCTTGAGCCCTTGTCTGAATCAATCTTGAAGATTCTCCTTCGCTTCTTCGTTTGATAGAATCTCTATATTCGAAGGAGGATTCGTCAAAGGTAACATGTGGAGTTACTTCGACTATTTGAGTTCTTCTGTTGAAGACTCTGTATGCTTTACTCACAGCGGAGTAACCAAGAAATACTCCTCGGTCTGTCTTTTCGTCGAACGTCTTGAGCTGTGTCTTCCCATTATTGAGGATGTGACATTTGGATCCGAATACCTTGAAATATCCAATGTATGGTATTCTGTTGTTCCATAGCTCATACGGTGTCTTTCCTTGCCTTGATGTGAGTAGGGAGCGATTCTGAGTGAAGCAAGCTGTGTTGATTGCTTCAGCCCAGAACTTCTTTGGAATGGCAGAGCTAGTTAGCATTGAGGTAGCTGCTTCCTTGAGAGTTCTGTTTCTTCTTTCTGCTACACCATTCTGCTGAGGTGTGCGAGCTGCAGATGTTTGGTGTTGAACTCCGTTCTTCTCGCAAAAATCATAAATAGTTTCATTTAGAAACTCCGTTCCACGATATGATCTTATTGCCATTATCTTGCACTCCTTCATACGTGTTGATAGTCTTTCCGGCGGGATAGGCATCTTAGTTACGGTTTCGCTCTTACGGTATAAGAATGATACCCATGTGAATCTTGAGAAATCATCCACAACGACCGAGTATATTTTCCGCCATTGAAGCTTCTTTGGAGTAAGCTTGGACCAAAAAGATCCATGTGAAGAAGTTGAAGAACTCGATCAGTTGACTGAGTTGGCTTGAGAGAGAATGAAATTCTTGTTTGCTTTCCTTGTTGACACGCGCTGCACATATGACTTTTGTCATATACTTGATCTGGAATTCCATTAGCGAGCTGATTCCTAGCCAGTTTGTTGATTGTCTTGAAGTTGAGATGATTCGGCTCGCGTACATGCCAGTGACTTCATTCTTCTTTTGATACAAGACAAGTCTCCGGAGGGTCTTGTTCCGGTCAGCCGAAGTACATATTTCCTTCTCTTTTCCCTCTTAGGAGTATCTGCTTGGTTTCCCTGTGCTTCACTGTGCATCCCTGTGCATCAAACTTGACAGAAAAACCGTTGTCGCAGAATTGGCTAATGGAAAGCAAGTTATGTTGCAATCCTTGTACATAAGAAACATTTGAGATTATAACATTTCTAGTTTTAAATGTACCATAACCTTTGGTTAGGCCTTTGGAGTTGTCACCAAATGTTACTTGTGGACCTGTACGCTCAATATACTCCTGGAGTAGATGCTTTAGGTGCGTCATGTGCTTGGAACATCCACTGTCCAAGTACCAAAGCGTTCTCATCGACTCCTCAGAGATGCGTCGATTCCTTGCAACCTAAGCAAAAAGTTAAAATTCAGGTACCCAGTTTTAATTGGGTCCTTGTGGGTTAGACAGAGATCCTTTGACGACCCAGATCTGCTTGATGACTCAAATTGGGTAATTTGATCTGATAATTCTCCCAGCTGAGTCGATATACACATTCTTTGTGTTCTTCTGTTGTTGTTGGCGGGGTCTTGATCTCCGTGTCTTCTTGTTTTGTTGTCTGGATTTCTTTTGGTTTCCAGCTGTGTGCCTAGCTGAGACGTTCCTTTGTCTCTGCTGTCTCATGTGAAGCTGTGGCTGGAAATGATTATCCAGCTGATACTCGTATGAGTGGTATCCAGCTGGGTATCTCTGATATCTTGGTTGATATCGATCAACGTGCTGGTGCTGTGGCTGGTATCTGTAAAATCCAGCCTGTGGACTTCGTTGAGGTTGAGCACGTTGCTGTCTGAGTTGGGCTTGAGGTTGTCGCACAGTTGACCTTCTTGATGTCTGCTGTGTTCTCGATGGAGTTTGAGAATGTTTCACAGCTGTTCTTCCCGACGCCTGCTGTGTCCTCAACTGTTGATGCTGAGCTGCTGGGATTGAAGGTTCAATTGCACGTACAAACATAACCTTTGTTCCACTTGTGGAGGCAATGTTTGAGGCATCCTTTGATTCCTTGTATCCCAGTCCCGCTTTGAGTGCTGCTGGACCCTGAGCACTAATGATCTCATCCATTGTTGACGTGGCTTTGATGAGAGCTACTATCTTTTTAGATAGTACCTCTTCGGTGCTTTTTAGCTTAATGATCTCAGCTGACTTCCTTTCTGATTCAGCTGTGACCTTTTCCACATCTTCTATCAGCTGTTTCTTCTCAGTGTTGAATTTCTTCATCAGCTGATCTTGTTTCACTATTTTGTCTTTTAGTGAAACGACTTCCTGTTGGAGCTGAGTTGTATCAGCTGTGTCTGATACTTTTGTCTTTTCCAGTTCCGCCTTCAGCTCGACATTCTCACACATAATGACGTCAAGGATCTCTTGAAGCTCCTTGGAATCGTTCATTACTTTCTCTACTAGACTCCAATCAGGTAGTCCAGATTCTGAGTCCTGTGTAGAGTGTTCGTGTGATGGTGAGATGTTAGATAGATTTAGAGTTCGAGACGTTACCTCATCTTTATCGATGCCGTCTGTTTGTCCCATGAAGCATGTATCCCAATCAGGTTCATCATGGGCCATCAGGGCTTCTTCTTCCGAGTCTGAAAATGGCATGTCATCCATTTTCTTGCACTCTGATTCTTCATCAGCGATATAAGCTCTCCTTCTGTCAGCTGCCTTAGCTTTTAATTGGTCTCTGTCTTTCTTGGACAGCTTTGGACAATCTTGTCGGTAGTGTCACAGTTCCTTGCGGTTGAAGCAACCTTCACTTCGTTGGTCAGTGACTTCTCGTATTCTTTGCGTACTTATCTCTGTAAGTCCTAAAGAACTTCTTGTATTTGCCCTTCTTTGGTGTTGAGTACGTTATAATTTTTCACCATCATGGCAATTTCTTCGAGTAGCTACTCTTTGCTCATATCCTTTTTGTCCTTCTTCATCTTGGAGGACTCGGTGACTTGACATGGCCGACTTTTCGCAGTTGGCTCGAAAGCTATTTCTTTTGGAGTCTGGGGTGAGTTCTCCGTCATTATGCCTTGAAGATTCTTCTTGAGTGATCTTCAAGTTGTATTCGTTGGCTTTTAAGAGTGAGAACAACCTTTACGTAGATAGATCACCCAAGTCACTTCGACTTTGGTGAACTACCTTGTAAGTGTTCCATTCAGTGAAAAGTGAAAGAACCTTTAGATTCTTTTCCCGCCGGTATACTTCCCGATTCGATTGTCTCTATCTCAATGACTATGTTTGAGAACCTTAGCTCCATCGCTTCGATGGACTCGTTGGCTAATTTGCTTGAAGTTGTCGAATTTTTGGCAAGCTATTGTGAATTTGTTTTCTTTGATTTCTTCGGATCCTTCACATAGCTTGGCAAGTATTTCCCACATCTCTTTGGCGATCTCGCACTTGATGATCTTACTCGGGTAGGCGTTTGAGGCTGTTGATGAGATGGTGTTTCTTGCGAAGGCATCCGGACCGGCTTGCTTTCGTTCTTCTGACGAGTAATCCTTCTTTGGCTTGAGAATTGGCCGGTATTCTGGTTGTCCTCCATCATGAGCAGGTACGAGTTCATTTCCTTGTTTATAAATAAGGATGGGTCCGTCTGTGATGACGTCCCACATCATGTCGTGATGTGCACAAAGGAAGCTTTTCAATCTGAATTTCCAGATTGCATAGTCGTCTACCGAGAAGGTGGGGAGATTCCTGTTAAGATAAGAATCCATAGACATGTGCAGTATGTAATAAGATGAGTTTTTTTTTCTGAAAAACGGATCTGTTCAGTTGACCACTGACACAGAGTGTCAAGAGAGATCTCTTGATACAGAAACGGTGGTCTTATGAACCACTGCTCTGATACCAATTGATGGTCCCTGAGCTGGGTACTTGGTGTAGAGGGGGGGTGAATACACCAAGTAGATTTTTTGAAACTTTTTCAAGTTAAAACACAGAGTTGGTGAGCTCAGTTATTGATCCAGCTGGGGAGGGTCAGCTGGGTAAATAACTCAGCTGGCGGTGCGGAAAGTGGTGGTTTGAAAACTTAGCTCAGTTACTTAGAAAAACTCAGTTTGAAAAGATTAACTTAACATTTTCAACTTAGTCAGGTTGTGCAACTTTTAGAGAGACACAGCTGTCTTTGGAGAGCAGCTGTGTGTGCAGTTTTGAACAAATATGCAATGATATGAAGGAGTTAGTACACAGCTGAATATAAAGCAAAAGTAAAGAGAGAGAGTAAGAAGCACGCGAGTTTTTACGTGGTTCGGAGTAACACCTCCTACGTCCACGACCAGGTTCACTGGTAATCCACTACCACTTGGTTTCCAAGTACCAAGCAACTTCACAACTCTAACCCGAGCTGTGTTCCAACAGTTTGCGGGCACTGTCAAGCCTATACACCTTCAGTTTACGGGTACTGAAGAACCTAACCACTCGAATTACGCGCTTCGAGCAAGCGTACCTTTACCTAACCTTTCTGGGTTTGGGTTTGGATATGGGGTTCCAACTATGAACGAGTTCTTACAATTAAGAACTTCAGAGTATGATGAACTCGTTCGAAATCTAGGCTTAAGATATACAAAGAGTTTGGCCTAGGGAACAGACGAAAAACCAAGCAGTTTCTTAACTAGAAACACTTTAAGATAAAGTGTTCTTCGATCTATGTAAAACTGCTTGAGAGCTTTTGAAAGAATGATGATTTCAGATAATGAAAGCTTGTAGAGAGTTTTTTGTATCTGATCCTGAGGTTGAAGACGGGTTTATATAGGTAGAGATTCAAGACTAGCCGTTGGAGGAGCCGTTTGAATCTTACCTACTCTTCTTAAATACAAGATCTGCCGTTGGGCGTATCTGCACCTGTCTTCATTTGTGTCACATCCTAGGTTCTGAAGTCTAGGATGCTGATCTGGCAATCCCTCATTGGTCGAGGTAGGTTGACTTCCTCTGATTCCGGGATCTTCTGCCTTTAGAGCTAGCTTTTGAATTCAGAGTTGGACTGTCTTGAAGTGGAGTCTTCAGAGATAGTTCCTTTGTTCTGTACAGCTGGACCAGCTGTGTTTTGAACTCAGCTCGAATTCTCTAGAGCTTGATCAGGCTCTGCTGGATCACTCAGCTGAAGGTTGACACCTGCTGTCTTTTGCTAGCTGACTCCAGCTGTGAACACAGCTAGGTCGACTGCTGTCTTCCGCTTCCTTAACCTGTAAACCTAGAACATCTAAGGCTCAAACAGGCGAGCTGGAAAACACTATTTAGGTTGACGCGATCATCTATTCGGTTGGAGAATCAGTTGGATTTTGGTATCAAATCGAAACCTTATAATTTTCCCAACATCATGCATCCTTAGGCATGGCTCCGTATGAAGCTCTGTATGGGAGGAAGTGTCGGTCGCCACTACATTGGGATGAAGTCGGTGAAAAACGAGTTCTAGGACCGGAGATAGTGGAAGAGACGATAGCAGTGATTAGTAAAATTCGCGATCACCTCAAAGTAGCTCAAGATCGGCAGAAGTCATATGCCGATTTAAGAAGGAGAGATTTCCATTTTGAAGTCGGTGACAAAGTATTTCTAAGGTTATCGCCGATGAAGGGAGTGTTTCGAATAGGCAAAGGCAGTAAATTGAGACCTCGTTATATCGGACCTTTCGAAATACTTGATAGAGTTGGAGAGTTAGCTTATCGTCTAGCATTGCCACCCAGCCTAACATCGATACATAACGTGTACCACATTTCATCTTTGAGAAAGTACATTCAAGATCCGAGCAACATCGTGAACCATGTCGAGCTAGAGTTGGATAAGGATTTGTCTTACGAGGAGCATCCTATATCGATTTTGGATAGGAAGGTCCATGTGCTTAGGAATAAGGAGATTACTCTAGTCAAAGTCCAGTGAAGTAGACACGATAAGAGTGAGGCCACATGGGAGAAAGAAGGGGACATTAGAGCTAAGTATCCCAACTTCCTAGACTAAGGTAAGTAATTTCGAGGACGAAATTTTTTTTAGTAGGGGAGGATGTAGCAACCCGAAATTTATTTTGCTAATTTCCTCTTAAAAAGTTTATATTATTATTTATGCAATTAAATATTTAAGTCTTATAAGTTGCGCCTAGAGTAATTTCATAAGCATAAGCATGATCTTTCATGTGTTCGAATTCATGGTCCAAACATTTATGACTTTAAGCCCAAATAGAATTTCATGCATCGAATTTATAGTTTAAATTTAAGCATTATTATTATTGTTATTATTATTACTTAATTTGTTATATGAGAATAAGAATTTTGAATTATTATTAAAATATAGAATAAATCCTAGTTGTGGGGCTAGAACTAAATCTTTTAAGTACTACGTAAAGCATGTTCAAATTGTTATTAACCATTAGTTCTATAGTTACGTTAATTAAAAAGAAGAAATAAATAAATAAATAAATAAAGGTTGAAGGGACTCTTATGTTGCTAGGACTCTTGGTGAGGATTATCCAATATTACCTGTAGACTTTTCTTGGAGAGTAATTCAATGAAATTATGTTTATCCGTTCCATATGATTTCAAGTATAAATAGGGCCTATCTTTTCTTCTTTTCTCATACACTTCCTTTTCGTTTTTTTTCTTCCCTTCCTTTTCTTCTGTTTTTCTGCTGCATCGTGCGCTCAAAGATTTTGTTTTGAGAGGTACCAACTATACTTCATTTTCTGTCGAAAGAATGTTTTAGTTGTTAGCTTTAGTCAAAGATTTTTTTTCCATCCCATATCACTTGTTTATTTTTCTTCTGCATGCGATTTAGATCTATATATAGGGTTGATGTGTGTGTATGTGCGATGTATTTAAGAATTGGGAAACTCATATCAAGATAATTAGCACGTAGTCGAAAGCTATTAGATTGTTTCTTTTAATAGCCTAATCATGCCTACTGTGTTGTTTAAAAATATATATAAGTATGTTGATACTTTTGAGAGTTAATCTATTTTGTTCCTTAAGATTTATAAGAATAATTTTTTTTATATAAATAGGTATACATATATTTTTATCACACACACGTGTATATGTATATATATATTCATCAAGTTATGTTGAAAAGAAATCAATGATTCTTCTTATTAATACCAAATACATAATCTTTATTCTGGTTCTGATATAAGCCTACAGATATATGGATATAGTTATGTACTTCATACAATAAGCTAGTAAATGAGATCCCGTATGTTTGTTAATTTATAATGGTAATTTATTTTCTTTATGATTTGTAAGCATGCATCTTGATTGTCCATAACATTTATAGGATCGGCGTGCAGGACTTAATTAATTAATTTGCAAGTTTTTCCAAGTCAAGTCAGGAAGGTTAAGGTGGGGTTAAAGTTGCATTTTAATATTTATCCTTATTATATATTTTGCACAATTTATACGTGTGATATGCAGGGAGAGCCTTCGGGCTAATTCAGTAAAAGAAGTTGGCTTTCGGGCTATTTGAGACTAAGCAGTTATAGCCTCCGGGCTACGAGACAGTAAAGTTAAAGCCTTCGGGCTAGCAGTTAAGCCTTCGGGCTACCAGACAGTTAAACGTTGCTTTCGGGCAATGTGATTAAAGTTTACAGTTTTTCCATGTATTTTATTGTTGTAACTTATATAATTTGGATAAATGCACCCCACTGAGTTTATAGTACTCACCTCAAAACTATATCTTTACAGGAAAGGACTCGGGCGATGATCGGCGTGGCGCGTGAGGATGATCAATTATCAAGAAATATTAAGAATAAATCCTAGGGTTTATATTTTCAGTTGGACAATTTATATTATTTTATTTTCCGCTGTATTTTTTAGTTAAATATTTTTTTAAGTTTTTACTAGTAATGTTCCTTTTTATTTAAATAAATTGGGGCGTTACAGTGTGGTATCAGAGCAGGTCTACAATCCTATAGACTTGTTTTTGAGTAATTAAAGATAAAATCGACCTTTGAGAAAATAAAAGTTAAGACCATCATCGCACCGCAGCATCGCTCCGAGAAAAAGGTACAAAGTTTTCATTTGATTCTTATATTTTATGAAGTTATCTCACCAAAATATGCTTGTTCCTGTCCTCGAAATATTTAGATGGTTAGACTACTCAAAACATCTAGAATGAGATGTGGTGGGAAAATTCCAACGAAGCAGTTGGCCTGGAAAACTTCCAGCATGCAATGGGAATTGTTGGACGAGTTTGACAATCTGAAGTGGGACAATGAAAGGGAAGTGGAAGTGCAATTGTCAGAAATACTAGACCTTTGGGGAAGGATGAAAAGAGCCAATTGTGCATCAGACCATTATGAAGCAGCAAATCAGGTTCTTGCCATCATGCCCACCGTAATGCGCGAGGTAGTTGTGGGAGTTATGGATGACCTTGTCATAGATTTGGGCTGGGAGATGATGATAGATTTTGAGAAATTAATTCTAGACGTTATAGAAGAATGGAAACATGACGTTTATGCGAGAGATTGCAAGACAACGACCTCCCAACAAGAAGTGCAAGAGAGAGTAGCGTCTAGATAGTTCATTCGTTTATTGCCAAAAGATTTTATGATAAAGTTGATATGAGATGCATTGAAGAGGCTCAACCTCTAAGGGTGAGCATTCCATCTGGGGAAAATGTAGACATTGATCGTTTGGTCAAAGGTATGAATATAGCAATCGGGGAGAGATCATTAGAAGCTGAACTTTTCGTTCTGGAGATGAAGGATTTCGACGTCATCCTTGGTATGGACTGGCTAAGTAAAAACCATGCGGTCATCAAATGCCGTGAGTGAGAAGTGATTTTTCAAATCCTTGAGGAGAAGCAATTCACTTTTTGAGGCAGCAAGACAAGAAGAGGCCCTCACATCATTTCTGCCTTGAAAGTTGTCAAGATGTTGAGGAAGAAGGACTGTCAAGCTTTCCTAGTTAACGTGGTGAGCACCACACCCCCTGACTTGAAGATGGAGGACATTCCCATAGTCAGAGATTATCGGGAGGTTTTTCCAGAGGACGTGACTGGAGTTCCATCGGACCGACAAGTCGAATTCACCATTGACTTGCTTCTGGGAGCAATGCCTATTTCCAAGGCACCGTACAGAATAGCGCCGCTGGAACTAGAAGAACTGAAGGTTTAGATCCAAGAGCTTTTGGATAAGGGTTTCATTCGCCTAAACTTATCCCATTGGGGTGCACCGGTTCTTTTTGTCAAAAAGAAGGACGGGACAATAAGGATATGCATTGATTACCGAGAGCTCAACAAGCTCACCATCAAGAATAAGTATCCGTTGCCCAGGACCGAGGATCTTTTTGATCAATTGAGAGGAGCTGGAGTGTTTTCAAAGATCTACTTACGATCGGGTTATCATCAACTGAGGGTCAAGGAGGCGGATATTTCAAAAACAGCATTCCGAACGAGATACGGACATTACGAATTCATTGTGATGCCGTTTGGATTAACTAATGCACCAACTGTGTTCATGGATTTGATGAACATGGTATTCCACCCATACCTTGACAAGTTTGTCATCGTTTTCATAGCTGACATCCTTGTGTATTCGAGAAACAAGACACAACATGAGGAGCATCTACGCTTGGTATTGGAGACGCTTCAGAGAGAGAAGTTGTATGCCAAGTTCAAGAAGTGCGAGTTTTGGTTGGACCGAGTTGTGTTTCTCGGACACGTGGTTTCGGCCCAAGGAATCGAGGTCGACCCATCTAAAGTTGAAGCTGTCAGCAACTGGACGCCGCCCAAGAATGCAAGTGAAGTTTGGAGTTTCTTAGGCCTTGCTGGCTACTACCGACGTTTCATCGAAGGTTTTTCAAAGATAGCAGGCCCAATGACCCGACTTACAAGGAAGGGGATCTCGTTCGTTTGGGACGAGAAATGTGACAAGAGCTTCCAAGAGTTAAAGCAAAGATTGACAACAGCTCCAGTTCTAACAATTCCGAAAGGCACAGAGGGTTTTGTCCTCTACTGCGATGCTTCGATACAAGGACTTGGATGTGTGTTGATGCAACATGGCAAAGTGGTGGCCTATGCATCAAGGCAATTGAAGGAGCATGAGAAAAATTACCCTACACACGATTTGGAGCTAGCTGCAGTCGTACACGCTCTAAAGATCTGGCGACATTACCTTTATGGAGGAAAATGTGAGATCTACTCGGACCACAAGAGTCTAAAGTACTTGTTCACTCAAAATGAGCTCAATATGAGGCAAAATGGTGGCTCAAGTTGGTGAAAGACTACGATTGTACGTTTCACTATCATCCAGGAAAGGCAAATGTGGTAGCCGATGCACTTAGCAGAAAGAGAGGTTTGTTAGCTATTCACACTTCCTTAATGATTCAAGAATTTTCTAACTTAAGAATTGATGTGGTGCCAACTTCGGAGAGTACAACATCAGTTCTTGCAGCCTTAAATGTTCAACCAACACTTCGAGAGCAAATTAGGCAAGCACAACAAAATGATGAATTTTTGTGCAAATTAAGAAAGCGGGCTCTGAAAGGCGACATCAAAGGTTTCTCTGTTGATCCGGAGGGAGCTTTGATCTATGAGGGAAGAATTTGCGTGCCGAAGAAAGAGGAGCTGAGAAGAACGATTTTGAAGGAAGTTCACAACACGCCTTAGTCCATTCATCCTGGAGGAACCAAGATGTACCAAGACTTGAAGAAGTCTTTTTGGTGGAGGAATATGAAGAAGTCGATTGGTGACTATGTTGAAAAATGCATGACTTGTCAACTAGTGAAGGCAGAGCATCAACGACCTATGGGTTTGCTAAAACCACTCGAGATTCCAGAATGGAAGTGGGAGAAGATTACAATGGACTTTGTGGTTGGATTGCCAAGAACAATAAAAAGAAATCACGTGATTTAGGTTATCGTTGACCGTCTTACCAAAAATGCTCACTTCATTCCTGTGATGATGACGTACAACATGGAGAGGCTAGCACAAATTTATATTCAGGATATTGTGCGGCTACATGGAGTGCCAGCTTGCATTGTGTCGGATCGTGACACAAGGTTCACCTCGAACTTTTGGAAAAGTCTACAAGAAGCCATGGGTACCAAATTAAATTTCAGCATGGCGTATCACCCGCAATCAGATGGCCAATCAGAGAGGACTATCCAGACTCTTGAAGACATGTTGAGAGCTTGTGTTGTAGATTTTGGAGAAAATTGGGAGAATCAATTGCCATTGGTGGAATTTTCTTACAACAATAGCTATCATGCATCCTTAGGCATGGCTCCGTATGAAGCTCTGTATGGGAGGAAGTGTCGGTCGCCACTACATTGGGATGAAGTCGGTGAAAAACGAGTTCTAGGACCGGAGATAGTGAAAGAGACGATAGCAGTGATTAGTAAAATTCGCGATCACCTCAAAGTAGCTCAAGATCGGCAGAAGTCATATGCCGATTTAAGAAGGAGAGATTTCCATTTTGAAGTCGGTGACAAAGTATTTCTAAGGTTATCGCCGATGAAGGGAGTGTTTCGAATAGGCAAAGGCAGTAAATTGAGACCTCGTTATATCGGACCTTTCGAAATACTTGATAGAGTTGGAGAGTTAGCTTATCGTCTAGCATTGCCACCCAGCCTAACATCGATACATAACGTGTACCACATTTCATCTTTGAGAAAGTACATTCACGATCCGAGCAACATCGTGAACCATGTCGAGCTAGAGTTGGATAAGGATTTGTCTTACGAGGAGCATCCTATATCGATTTTGGATAGGAAGGTCCATGTGCTTAGGAATAAGGAGATTCCTCTAGTCAAAGTCCAGTGGAGTAGACACGATAAGAGTGAGGCCACATGGGAGAAAGAAGGGGACATTAGAGCTAAGTATCCCAACTTCCTAGACTAAGGTAAGTAATTTCGAGGACGAAATTTTTTTTAGTAGGGGAGGATGTAGCAACCCGAAATTTATTTTGCTAATTTCCTCTTAAAAAGTTTATATTATTATTTATGCAATTAAATATTTAAGTCTTATAAGTCGCGCCTAGAGTAATTTCATAAGCATAAGCATGATCTTTCATGTGTTCGAATTCATGGTCCAAACATTTATGACTTTAAGCCCAAATAGAATTTCATGCATGGAATTTATAGTTTCAATTTAAGCATTATTATTATTGTTATTATTATTACTTAATTTGTTATATGAGAATAAGAATTTTGAATTATTATTGAAATATAGAGTAAATCCTAGTTGTGGGGCTAGAACTAAATCTTTTAAGTACTACGTAAAGCATGTTCAAATTGTTATTAACCATTAGTTCTATAGTTACGTTAATTAAAAAGAAGAAATAAATAAATAAATAAATAAATAAATAAAGGTTGAAGGGACACTTATGTTGCTAGGACTCTTGGTGAGGATTATCCAATATTACCTGCAGATTTTTCTTGGAGAGTAATTCAATGAAATTGTGTTTATCCGTTCCACATGATTTCAAGTATAAATAGGGCATATCTTTTCTTCTTTTCTCATACACTTCCTTTTCGTTTTTTTTTCTTCCCTTCCTTTTCTTCTGTTTTTCTGCTGCATCGTGCGCTCAAAGATTTTATTTTGAGAGGTACCAACTATACTTCATTTTCTGTTGAAAGAATATTTTAGTTGTTAGCTTTAGTCAAAGATTTTTTTTTCCATCCCATATCACTTGTTTATTTTTCTTCTGCATGCGATTTAGATCTATATATAGGGTTGATGTGTATGTATGTGCGATGTATTTAAGAATTGGGAAACTCATATCAAGATAATTAGCACGTAGTCGAAAGCTATTAGATTGTTTATTTTAATAGCCTAATCATGCGTATTGTGTTGTTTAAAAATATATATAAGTATGTTGATACTTTTGATAGTTAATCTATTTTGTTCCTTAAGATTTATAAGAATAATTTTTTTTATATATAAATAGGTATACATATATTTTTATCACACACACGTGTATATGTATATATATATTCATCAAGTTATGTTGAAAAGAAATCAATGATTCTTCTTATTAATATCAAATACATGATCTTTATTCTGGTTCTGAAATAAGCCTACAAATATATGGATATAGTTATGTACTTCATACAATAAGCTAGTAAATGAGATCCCGTATGTTTGTTAATTTATAATGGTAATTTATTTTCTTTATGATTTGTAAGCATGCATCTTGATTGTCCATAATCATTAATAGGATCGGCGCGCAGGATTTAATTAATTAATTTGCAAGTTCTTTCAAGTCAAGTCAGGAAGGTTAAGGTGGGGTTAAAGTTGCATTTTAATATTTATCCTTATTATATATTTTGCACAATTTATACGTGTGATATGCAGGGAGAGCCTTCGGGCTAATTCAGTAAAAGAAGTTGGCTTTCGGGCTATTTGAGACTAAGCAGTTATAGCCTCCGGACTACGAGACAGTAAAGTTAAAGCCTTCGGGCTAGCAGTTAAGCCTTCGGGCTACCAGACAGTTAAACGTTGCTTTCGGGCAATGTGATTAAAGTTTACAGTTTTTCCATGTATTTTATTGTTGTAACTTATATAATTTGGATAAATGCACCCCACTGAGTTTATAGTACTCACCTCAAAACTATATCTTTTCAGGAGAGGACTCGGGCGATGATCGGCGTGGCGCGTGAGGATGGTCAATTATCAAGAAATATTAAGAATAAATCCTAGGGTTTATATTTTCAGTTGGACAATTTATATTATTTTATTTTCCGCTGTATTTTTGAGTTAAACATTTTATTAAGTTTTTAATAGTAATGTTCCTTTTTATTTAAATAAATTGGGGCGTTACATAATATAATATAATATAATATAATATAATATATATTGTTATTATAATATGTATTCTAAATATAAGTAAAAACCCTATTATAATGAATAAATAACAATTCCTCTGCTCAAAAAGTGATAGAAATAAATAAGTAAATAATCATATAAAGAACAGAACCTGCTAACTTGCTTCTCCAAAACTAATAAATTCCAAATTTTCAATATCTGAACTAATTACAGTTTACAAATGCATCATCAATGATGGAATGTTAATTGAATCATACAAGTCCAACAATTGTAATCCTTTGTCGATTCTTTTCATTAAGAATAGTAGTATTAATCAAGAACAGTCAAATACATAACATTCATGATTCATGAATATTGATCAATCAATAAACCAAGAAACATTCCACCATCAATTTTACTATCTCACTAATTCTTGAACTCAAAACCCAAAAGAAAAATCGAATTCGAAATTAATTAGGATTTTACAGTAAATACCCAAAGTCCAAAGGAAAGTGAAATTCGAAATCTAACTTACACATTATGGGATTGATGAGAGTCGCCGATTGCTGTTGCCGGATTGGTAGTCTGATTCTCGCCGAATTCTGACGAAGAAGAAGATTATGAGATTGAAATTTGAGAGGTGGTAGGTATGTTAGAGGGCTCCCAAATTATTACGGAGGGATGAAGAATTAAAAGGCATAAAGGAGAATTACCCAGGCCCCAACACAACTCCGTCTCTAGGTGGGGTAAAGGAGAAGAGAGAATACCTGCAAATTCGTCCATAAAATATTTTTCTTGCGTCTACCACTTTTTTTGTTGAGGCTCACTTTCGTTCTCTCTGAATTTGTTAGGGTTTTTTATTTCGTGGATAAAGGATAAGGATTTGTGTTAATAGATAAAAGAGAGATGATAATGGCGCCAGTTATTCCGCCCAATTTTAATTACCAATTTTTGAGCGGTTCTTTTTAAGTGCCCCATGAGATTCATAAAATTTAACATATTTGACTAAATGCCCCAATAATAAATTTTGGAGGCACTTAACAAAAAGTGTCTCTAAATAAGTGTCTCAATATATATTTTTTGTTGTAGTGAGAAGACTTAGCTAAATCTAAGTATTGACTCGATATGAAGATCGAGCATCTCCTAAAGGAACATATTATTTTACACCAGTCAACCTACTTGAAAGGTTGTAGAGAGATTGATTTTTATTATAAATCACATCTAGTTAGACCCCAATGATTGTCTATTCACTTGACTTGAAGTGAATATAAAAGATAACGATTATATTATGGGGCCAGAAGCTCTCTACTTTGATAGCTAAGAGCACTATTCTATTAGATATGATATAACATTTAAAGTAAACTTGCTAGCAAGATTTAATGATCTTACAAGGAGACATTGAAATGATATTGAGAATATCATTCGTTATCTTCAAAGGGTTAAAACGACCTTTAATCTATTTTATAAAAGACATCGAGATTCACATTGGTGGCTACTAGGATGTTGGTTGTTTATCTCATCCTCATAAACAATATCTCAAATTGGTGTAATGATATGAGATATATCCCCCACTATTCTCTATGAGAATA
Organism: Agastache rugosa; assembly: GCA_031470985.1. Lineage (NCBI taxonomy): Eukaryota > Viridiplantae > Streptophyta > Magnoliopsida > Lamiales > Lamiaceae > Agastache > Agastache rugosa. Next base: position 23,697,035 of record CM062607.1, read on the forward strand.
ATTCAACTTGTGTTGCACAAATGAGTTTTATAACAACTATGGCCACAAAAGTTTGTTTAGTGATAAACTTGTGGATTTATTCACTAAATCTCCTCCCAATCTTTATACGAAATTACGTTTATAGTTGTGAAATATGTTAACTTTGAAGATTATTATCTTCAGGGGGGGGTGAGAAAGTACTATATATTTATGAAGATTATACTCTAAAGACCAAATGATTGTACTCGTGTTTTTTTTCCTTACTAAGTTTTTTCCCCAAAGGATTTTCTTAGTCAAGGTTTTTAACGAGTCAACTAATGCAACACATGAGTAAGTGTATATCATATAATCTTTTCCTCTATCGAGTTTTTTTTTTCCCACGGGGTTTTTCTGGAGAGGTTTTTAACGAGGCATGCACATCACAACAATAAATCAAATGTGAAGTGTTATACTTGTATAATTGTTTCAACGAAGACTCGCTCAAGTGACAATTTGGCGGGCTTATTCACAAACGCATTGCCGACGTCAACATTAAGAAAGTTGGTACACAAGATCGCCATGCAACGACTCAAATACTACAATGATAAAGTTCAAGCAAAGCAGTTGTACTCTTTTTCTTCGATCAGGTTTTGTCCCACTGGGTTTTCCTGGCAAGGTTTTAATGAGGCAACATGTATTTTAGGGATTTGTCACTCAAGGGGGAGTGTTGTAAATATCTTATAGATATATATCATATGAGTGTTGACCAAGTCATCCACCCTAAAACTCTAGCTCTGTACCATTATAAATAAAGGGCTTTTGTCCTCATATTGTACACACTTTCAATACACTGAATTCTTATTCTTTACTATATTCTCTCTTCTCTCTCTAGTTTATAACAAAATTATTTTTTTTTCTTATTTTTATATTTTGCAACATTTATATAAATTATAAACAGGTACAAAACTTCAACTTTACGAGTGCTCAAAATCTACATTGAATTAAACTCTTCTTGTCTGGTGCAATGTGTCGTTTTCATATTATTTACAGATATTACATACAATGAATTTATCGATTAAAAATAAAAACCTTCTAGAAAAACAATGAATAATAATACTATTATATCTGAAAAATATCAAGACAAATAAAATTGAGAGAGAAAATCCAAAGTCGGTCTCTGATTGGACAGATGTGGGATGCATTCATCTTTAATCCAATCACCACCTTATCCTTTCCCGCTTTTATTTTCCCTCTATTTCTCCACTGCACTATTTTTACTACACATTTCTTGTCAAAAACATAAATTCTCCCTTTTCCACGAAATAATCTGATTTTCCGAATTCACCAAAATTGGACACAAATTCTGCAAATATCTCTATGGCTCTGCAAGCGGCTTATTTGGTTCCCTCTACTCTTTGCATTGCGAAAGAGGTAAAATGTGTATGAATTCTGCAGATTTTTTCTGTAACTAATTGAAGCTGAAGAATTTTGTTTTATGTTATTTGAGGTTCTGATTTAGGTTTTTATTTTTTTATGATGTTGTTAGAATAAGGGAATAGCAATAAAAGAGACATCTCTCTTTGGAGCTGCGCTGCCAGCAGGAATTAAAGCTGAATTTAGCCCATCTTTTAACAAGGTAATTCGTTAATTTTAGTGGTTAATTTCTTCATGGGATTTTACGTTTATTCTATTTTCATCTTTCCCAAATTATATTTTTAGTTGGGAAAAAACTCTCTTGATATATGCTTGATTCATATTTATGAAATTTAAGCATTTAGTTTTGCGTTTGTTAATTAGTTCACTGTAGTTTGATAAATAAATAAGAAAGGAGTATGTTGCATCAATAATCTGGTAAGAATGATTGTCATTTAGCAGGAAATTGTGCTACTTTGTGATGATTATTTGGGCAAAATCTGCATACTGTATGTGCAAATATTACATTATAGTATATTTCACATGATGTAGCATCTATAAAGTCGACTTAGACAACAATAACATCGCCCCGAACCTTATGTTATACTTCCTTTCCATGTTCGTGTTCGTGTTCGTCAAGATTTTGGATATGTGTTATAATTTACAACCCACACTAAGTGTAATTCAGCGAGTGTAACATTTAATCAAACACCCACATGTTAGTGCACACATTTTATTTTACCCAATGTAACATCTACGAGACTACGTTTTTTAGTTGTTGATATAAAAATGAAGATAATGTGTCGTTTTACTTTGGTTGATACTTTATATTCATAAAAATAATATAGGTTAATTCATCATATGTTTTGATGAATTTAATATTTTTAACTTTGTATGATCATCCAATCCTTAAAATACTCAGATTAATATTATCAAATCTAATAGCGCCCAAACGAGATCTTCCAATGCAGGAGTTGCGGAAAAAGCTATCAACCGGAGTAATCAAGGCACAAACAGTGGCCACAGCTCCGGCCATCAACCAGGCCTCGTCCGATGAGAAGAAAACCTTACGCAAGGGCAGCGTGATCATCACTGGTGCGTCGTCAGGATTAGGCCTCGCCACGGCCAAGTCCCTCGCGGAGACCGGGAAATGGCACGTGATCATGGCCTGCCGGAATTTCCTCAAGGCCGAGCAGGCTGCAAAGTCAGTCGGCATGGCTAAGGAGAACTACACCGTGATGCACCTCGACCTCGCCTCCCTCGACAGCGTCCGACAGTTTGTTGAGACATTCCGGCGGTCGGAGAGGCCACTGGATGTTCTAGTCTGCAATGCTGCGGTGTATCTGCCAACTGCAAAAGAGCCAACTTTCACAGCCGAAGGGTTTGAGTTGAGCGTAGGAACCAATCATTTAGGCCATTTCTTGCTTGCGAGGCTGCTGCTCGACGACTTGAAGAAGTCGGATTACCCTCAGAAACGCCTCATCATCGTTGGATCCATTACAGGTACAGTGGTTATCTGATTAGGGTTAACGGTTACTAACCGTGACGAGACTTTCGGTTACTGTTTGTAACTGTCTCGTTACGGTTATGGTTACAGTTAACCGACAGTTATAATCGGTTACAAACCGATGGTTATAAGTTATAACTGACGGTTCCGTAATCGTACAATGATTTTCACGGTTATGGTTACGGTTCAGTCAATAGTTTGCTCACCATTTTCGTCAGGCCTGAGCAAATGAAACCGAAAAACCAAACCGAACCGTAAATAAACCGTATGGTCGGTTTTTTTATGTGGCAAATAAACTGTGCTCACCCCTAATTTTCCTAACTGTTGAACATGTCTACAGGGAACACCAACACTTTGGCCGGGAATGTGCCTCCGAAGGCCAATCTCGGTGATCTGAGGGGGCTTGCCGGAGGTCTGAACGGCGTCGGCAGCTCTTCCATGATCGACGGTGGTGAGTTCGACGGTGCCAAAGCCTACAAAGATAGCAAGGTGTGCAACATGCTAATGATGCAGGAATTCCACAAACGGTACCACGAAGAAACCGGCATCAGTTTTGCTTCACTCTACCCTGGCTGCATTGCTGAAACTGGTCTGTTCAGAAACCACATTCCTCTGTTTAGGACTCTATTTCCACCATTTCAGAAGTATATTACAAAGGGCTATGTGTCTGAAAAAGAGGCAGGAGATAGGCTTGCACAGGTTAGTTATTACAGTTGATGATGCTTCAGTTGTTTTTTCTCATTCTTGAGACTGATTTTTGTGTGTGTGTTTAGGTGGTGAGTGATCCGAGCCTGTCGAAATCAGGGGTGTACTGGAGCTGGAACAATACGTCGGCCTCGTTCGAGAACCAGCTGTCGAAAGAGGCCAGTGATGCGGAGAAAGCGCGTAAGGTGTGGGAGGTGAGTGAGAAGCTCGTTGGACTGGCTTGACGGGTGTGAGAAGGCGTTTGGTTAGTGATGAGGAAGAAGTTGGGGGAAACCAGTATCATATTCATTGAAGAAGATCAAGAATTCATGTTTTAGGTAAAGAATGCTGTTCTGTTCAGATGGCAGGATGAGATGTTATGGAGATGCACAAAACAATCTCTGATAGTTTCAATCGGAATATAAGGAAATGGCATCTGAGGTTTTTTTTTTTTGGGGGGGGGGGGGGGGCTAAATGGATAAAAACGTTGCTAATGATTTTTTATGCTCGATTTTATTTATATGCAAAGGGCTAACTAATGAAGCTTTATATATACAGCGATATGAAAGGTGATTAACAAGATTTTGAACATCTGGTGATAGATAATAAGATGAAGTGCCATCCCTCAAGACTAAAAAAAAGAGAGATATCCCCTCCCTTGGAGGTTATGAACTTTCAACTGGAAATCACGAATTCGAATCTCGCCAAAACCAACCTTATAGTTTGAATATGACCCAGAATGCACCACTAGTGACTACTGTGAGCGAGTTTATCCTCGTCGCTCATGAAAAACAAACAAGCTAGTGTAGTGTATAGCAGCAGCAGCACAAAAGGACTAATGAGCAAAAAAAACATATCCTAGAACAGCAGCAGCAACTAACCAAATATTTGGCAAAGCAAATCCATAACAATATAAAGCAGCACATAAACCTATGAAAAACAATACCAACGACAGATCACCAGTATTTCAACAATCGATCGATATAACTTCAATGTCAGAACAATTATACATGCATGTTCAAATTCACAAAACCTACCTTTCTCCAAAGGTTCAACCAAAAGAATCAATCTGCTGCGAGGATAGGTAATGTTTTATCATATCCAGTGCTCAGCAAAATCAGAAGCAACACTAACTAAATTTGGATCTGAGGAACATAAACTAGTTGCTGCCATTATTCTCAGATGTGTGATCTTCTCTTCCAATTGCAACCACCACCTTTTTCAAGATGAATTCTGTAGGCTGATGTGAGTTCTCCACAGCTTTTGATATCCCTTGCCACTTCTCACCGTGCTTCGGATCTGCTGCCACGCATCGGTTCAAAACATCCTTCTGAGTATCCTCGTTACCGTGCTGGAGTTCGAATTTGTAGAACAATGCCCAGAAATCCCCAATATCTGGAGCAAGAGTCACAGCCCTGTTGAACCATGTCCTAGCTTTATCAACCTTCCTTTCATGCCAAAATATCTTCCCCACAGCAGCAAGGACGTGAGGATCATGGCTACATTTTTTGAAAGCATCCCTGCTCTTCGTTTTCTGCTGTGGCCGAGAAGCCGTCTCTACTGAAGCAGCCCAGAGAATACCACTAGTAGGGCATTCCTGCAATGCCTTGGCCATCAATATATCGGCTTCCTTCTTGTGACCGTGCCGAGACTCTGCTCGTACCGCAGCAAGCCAAAGTTCGGGAGTTTGAGGATTTCTCTTTCTAGCCATGGTCAGAACTGCACGGGCTTTACTTAGTCCATTTACTTTCTCCTCCAAGTGAGCAAGTGAGAGCCACAACGGGGTACTATTCGGACAGTGCTTCAGCCCCAACTCATACGCTTCCTTCGCTCGCTCCAACTTGCCAAGACGCTCCTCCAACTGCCCGAGCATCAACCAGAGTTTGAAAAATGAAGGGAACTGTTTCAACCCTTCATCCAACAACCTCCTCTCCTCTGCAATGTTTCCCAATTCTCTCTCAACAATTGCAGACTTCATCCACACTCTCTCCGTTCCTCCCCTTTCTCGAGCCTTTGCAAGAAGCATTCTCGCTCTCTCTGGTTCATGATTCTCAAATTCAAGCTTGAATGCAGCAAGCCAGATCTCCTCAGAATTAGGAATTGCAGCATATGCTTCTTGAAGAATTGCCCGAGCAGCAGGCACATCCCCAGCAAGCCACTTTTCCTTGGCACCCATTAGCCACAAAACTTCAGCATGTGGTATGTAAGTAACAGCCTTTCGGAGCAGCGCGTCTAGAGATTCTCGGGTGCCATGACTCTTTTCAAGCTGAGCAGCTTTCAGCCATATGCTCTTTTTCGTCAAGAAGACGGTAAGAGCATGGGCATAGATGGCCCTTGCAGTCTCGATAGAGCCTCTCTTCTTGCACTCCTCTGCATCAGCAACCCAAGTTCTCTTTCTATCTTCTTCTTCTACCCCAACCTCGATAGTGTTATGAATTATAGCTTGACAAGTAGCAACAGAACCAGCTCTTTCCGCTGCCTCAGCCTCTTTCATCCACATTTCTCTGTCAATTTCAACACCTTCCCTCTGTAAAGCTCGAATACCCCTCTCTATAATCTTCCCAACCATGCTAGTATTCCCATTAGCTTCTTCCAACTTGGCTGCAGTGATCCATATAGCAGGCTCCTTAGAAAGCTTCTCCCTAGCTTTATTCAGCACTCTCTTCGCATTCTCATAAGTTTCTAGCCTAGCAAGAGCCAGCCACAACTCCACATGCAACGGGCAGCATTCCACAGCTCTATGCAACAAAAGTCTTGCATCCTCCTCATTAGCAAGCTCGACAACTGCCTTCCAAAGCCTCACAGAATCTGGAATGTGCTCGAGCCCTTTCCTCAACACTCTACTTTTATTCACATCATCCAGCTCCAGCTTCGCTGCTTGCATCCACAACTTCACCGAATTCGGGATTGCCTTCACACCCCTTGCTATTACAGCCTTAGCATCAGTATGGGACGCCAAACGGCACGCCTCGAGCCAGACATCCTCGCTTTTTGGACATTCTTCACATCCTTTCTTGATCAGTTGCTGAGCAGCCTGAAGCTTCCCTGCCACCTCCTCCAACCTAGCTGCTGCTATCCAACCATGAGGGTGCTTCGGATTCGTCTGCGTTACTGATTTGAGCAGCAACCTGGCCTTATTGATATCAGACACCTCTGCATCACTAGTAATCTTCATACTCTTCAAGTCTGTCAAATAACCCTTAGGATCCACCACTGTTAATCCAGACACAGAATCAGACAATCTATCGAGCTTCAACGACAACACAGTTCCTCTCCCTTCACCAACAGCAGTCAAATCCGTAACCGGCGTCTGCGCCCATGGAGTTTCAGTCCCACCAGCTGCCCTACTCTTCGGATCCAAAGCACTCACATGCTCCTTTTCCTGCCTTGCCTTCTCCAAGAGTGTATCGGGAACCGGAACAAAACTCTCAAATCTCTTCTTCTTGTTCCTCAACGAATAATCTCCAATCTCCGGTATGCTATCCCAATCATCAGTCGTCAATGTGTACAATTTCCTCTTCAAATCCGCAAACTGCTCCGTGATCTTCGGGTTCGAGGCTCGATACTTCTCAATCTCCTCCTTCAGCCTCGCCTCCCTTCGATCCTTCCTCCGCGAATCCATCCTCTTATCAATGGCCTCCCACACTGCGTCGGCTTCCTTATCCTCATCATCGTACTCCGCAGAAGCAAACAATCCCGCATCATTCCCCTCGAACTCATCAAACTTCTGATTCTCGTCATATCCCTTCTCCTCGCTCTCCTCCTCCTCATCCTCCTCACCACCTCCCTTTCCGCGGCCGCGGCCAACGCCAGGTGCCCCGGGAGGACCAATCGCCGCCGCAGATCTATCGGGCAAGTCAGGCGCGGCTCGGGCCGGACCGATATCGGATCGGGTGGTGAAACCGGTGGCTCCACGGCCAAGCCCGGCGACATAATTAGGAGGTGGCTTCGTATTGAGGAAGTCTGTCCTGGCCTTGTTGGGAGCTACGGGCGCTTGCATACCGCCGAGGAAGGGGACGTGTAGGGTTAAGGTTGAATTTGGGGAAACCCCCAAATCGGACAGCAACGCGGCGTCGTTTTCCTGGGTGGAGAGGAGGCGCGGAGACAGGTAGAGACGCTGTTGAGAAATCGGTATGAGATGGTTGCGCTGGAGATGGAGGCTAAGCGCCCGTAGAGTGGTGGTTGAAGGATTGAGATTGACAGTTAGGGTTTTGTTGAAGGGGGATTGGACAAACACCATCTTTAGGGTTTAATCTGTATCTCTGTTTGCGTGTGTGTGAGTGAGAGAGAGAGAGAGAGAGAGAGAGAGAGAGAGAGATAGAGAATTGGGGCGAAGTGGAATTAAAGCGGCCGTAAGGTGCCGGAGAAGATGGGTATTTCCGACGAAGAAATGTGCATTTATACAGGGATATAACCGACTTTCTTAGTTGGGACGAATAGGGTAGTGAAACTGTGAAATATATCTGATGGACCATTTGCCCTTGGAAGTTTGGAACTACCAATCCATGAATCCATTTCATTTTTCAAATTTTAAATTCTGAAAATTCTCTTGTTTCCTGTAAATATTCTCTCTATCTAGAAATTTTATTTTTCTCCATTTCTTCTGTCGCCGCCGTCGTACTTTCATTTTACCGTTGCAGTTAGCATCGCATTTCCATTCTTTCCGATGCGCTGCCTCCATACTTCCATTTCGCCGCCGCGTCGTCGTACTTCCATTTCCTTCCGCCGCACCGCCATCGTAACTCTATTTTGTTGTCACATTATCGTCGTAGTTCCAGTCCAGTCCTCCGCGCCGCCTTGAACTTTCACATTCTGTCGGCCATATTCCAGATCTGTCGCCGCACCAGAATCGTCTAGATTTGCTAGCGCACCAGATTCTTCCAGATCTCTCCACCTTATTTCACAGCTTTATCTCCGGAATCCATGACGTCACATTCCAGATCTAATGTCGCTTCGCTGCAGCGATTTCTCAATGCAGAACGTCGTGCAGCCGCGATCTTCCAGATTTGCCACTTCGAGATCTAATTCGTTCCATTCGTGCCATGACTGTGATTGCATATTGGATATTTGATTATATTTGGTGTAATTTGTTATGTTTTTTTCGAAATATTTTGTAAACCATTGGTTGTTGTAGCGGAGGCCTGTACACGACGGCGTCATTCATGGTGTCAGACCAGCGATCTCATGAATCACATTTCAGCGACGAAGAAAATATTCAAAGCCTGAAGCCAACACTTTTGTACGTTGATTAACTTGATTTGTATTTGTGGGACGAATGAGACGAGTAGATTTAGTTCGTCCCTTTCGTATCATCACTGTAATCTATTAAATATATCATTATATTTGATGACTTTTTTAAAGATATTTGGTGATTTTTGGGTTGATTGATAATGACATTTGTTAAAATTGTGATTTAAATTGAATGAAAATTTGGAATGAAATTGGATGATTAATGTAGTGACACTGTGCCATGGTACAACTGATACGAATGGCAATATTCGTCCCAATCGTGCCAATTGCTGGCGCGTTACGCCGTGGTACACTTGGAACGAATGAGATCCGTTTGTACCAGTCGTACCAAGCTATGGTGTTGCGACGTGGTACACTTGGAACGAATGCGGTCCATTCGTACCAGTCGTACCAAGTTATTGAGATGCGCCGTGGTACACTTGAAACGAATGAGATCCGTTCGTACCACACTCGTGGTACCAAACCCAAATTTTATGAATTTTGTAAAATTTAACCAGAAAACAAATCTGCACGACTACATATGTCAACCATGGAAGAGGACGATTCACTGAAGATGAACCTTGCCCACGGCGAGATGCGATTGACCGAGGACGAACACCATCCACGGCAGAGACAAAAATAACTTACTATGTAGATGAAAGCTATGCCGGAGAAAACGATTGGAAAAGACGATAAGAGAAATAATAAATTGTTCGGAAAGGTGTATAAATAAATCAAATCAAAAAGACAATCGAGGAAGAAGACGCGGTGGCGGCGGCGGAAGGGAGGCGGGTGGCGGTGGCAGAAGAGTACGAGGAGGGAGAGAGCATGAGAGGAGAGAGAAAGTGAGAGTGGGAGTGGGTGAAAGAGAGAGTACAGGGTGAGAGGAGAGAAAGTGAGAGTGAAATTGGATGAAAGTAGGTGTAAAGTGATATGCATGGCATTTAAGTCTCTTTAGCTCAAAGTTGGCACAATTTATTAGAATAAAATTGGTGGTCAATATTTATTTTTGACTAACTTGATTTGCTATTCCGCACAATTAACTTAATCTATCTATTAGTATATATTAAAGAGCCAGTTTTTTTTTTCAAATCAATTTGAATGGCAATTTTATAAATTAAATTAATTTTAAGGTCATAATTTATGGATAAATTTGACTATTAAAAAAAATTCACGTAATCAATTTTTACCCACTACCCATAATTTTAGGGGTAAATTTCATGATTAAAAAAAAAATCCTACATAATAATAAAATTAGTTAAAAATAATAATTTCACGAAATCATTTTTTGTCCACTACGCATAATGTAAAATAATGTATGTAATATGTTTCTTAGGTAAATAAATCATGTATTATGTTTATATAGGTAAATATAGCGAATTAGAGCTTTTTTTTATAGTGAAACTACCAAAAAAGGGACGATACCGACTAGATGTTGACTATGCAGTTGGGGAGCTGCGTGGTGGAGTTGGGGCTATATTGAGGGACCATGCTAATCAGATTATCTTTGCGATGGCTAAACTGGTGACCCGATCTTCTACAGTTTTACATGGAGACTGGAGAGTTGAAAGCAGTGATGTTTGGTATTTGTCAAAGTGTGGAAGAAGGTATATCTCCTATAGAAGTGTATACAAATTCTATATTGGCGGTCCATGTGATTGAAGAAGGCAATGAAGTTGATAGTGTGTTATGTGAAGAGATGTTCGATTTTTTTCGTGCTGCAAAGGAGCTCAATGTTCTCTCTATCAAACATGTTCGCCGAGAGACTAATATGACTGCATATGAGTTAGCTACGGTAGCTAAGTCGTTAGATTCGATTGCCATTTGGCATGATAGTTGGCCTTCGTGGCTCATGAATATTGTATCTTCAAATTATGTTTGATTAATGAATTTCATTTTTCTCTCAAAAAAAACTATAACATAATTTAGGTCTCTCTCAACAAAAATAGTCGTTCTCAAAATAAAAAAATCAACCTATATTTTTTTAGTTTGATTGTTTTAAAATAATAAATCCATTTTTAAATAAAAATATTTTTAGAATTAGAACACCTATGTTCTAAATTATTATTTTTGACTTTTCCTATTGAATTATTTTTGTATTTACTTTAGTACTATTTAAACTATTAACTCATTGTCATCTTTAAATAAAATATTTTAACTATACGAACTTAAGACATATCTCTTTTCCGTACATCGCACGGAGAATAATACTAGTTAGTTATTAAAGCATAGTGAAAATATATTTAATAAAGAGAGGAAATTCATTCTATCTAGTATCGAGATAGTGTGTACCTCCTACGATCACTTTTGATAGCGGATATAAGCAGTACCCACTGACCCACCAATAAGATTATTATATCCATTTTTGTGTATAAAATATTGTATAAAATAAGGGGAAATATTGATATAAACTAGTCAACCTTATAGTCATACAATATGCGTAAAATCTTTTACCTTTCTACTAAATTTCTTCATTACATACTTTGATTTATCAATTCACTTTTCAATTTGGAGATAAATCATGCAATACTATCAGGCTCATCACACTTCCGTATAACTAAAATCAAAGTATACCAACTTCATACCTTTTTGACCGGAATGCTGCCGGGTATTTCCGCCGGAAGTTTTAGGGACCTCGTCCAACCACACGATCGCAACCGATGGTTTCCAGACGCAGACTCCTTCAGCAGCACACAGCACAGCCCTCGTTCGTTTCCTACACGGGAGTAGGGTTTTTGGTCGGTACACAAAGAAAATTATATACTTGGAAGGGATGAACAAAAGCCCAAACTTTTATTTAGGAATTATATAATATTTATTACAACATAAGTATATCTCCTTTAGGGAGGAGACATACTTGTTTAGCTACCTATGATAGCGGAATTGAAATACATAAACTAAACTATATTAGAATATGAACTATGCTATAACAATTTTATTTTGGAGAGAGCAGAGAGGATGGTGTAGAGGATTTTTTATGGTTTTTCGATGCCTTCTGCTCTCCTCAATCCTGGTTTTTATATAGAGGTCTGAAAGGCCTCCCTCCTGTATTATTGCCTTGGATGCTCTTATCCTTGGCCAGCTTGCATCCACGTGAATGGGTCCTCCATTGTCTTCCATTATTGAATGAAGACAACCAACTTTTGGTGTGAGGTCCCTTTCTTGTGACTAATGGACCACCTTTCTTTTGGTAGTGGTTCTCCTGTTGCTTTACCCATCTGTTGTTTAGTGGGTAATTACTTTTCTTCCACCCACTATTGTCGTTTTCTTTTTAGTGGGTGATCCAGCTCAGAGTCACATGACTCCACCAACCTGTGTCGGGAATCTACTTTTTTCCCGGGGCCCTGGGCGTCCTTGCTTTTGGCAGCGCCTTCTGTTCAAGATGCTCGTTGGACCGAGCCTTCTCTTTTTCCTTTCTGGGCATGAACCCCTTTCCGAACTCTGGTTCCTTCTGGTTCTGACAATCCGAACAAACGCGCTTAGACCAGTTTCCAAAATGAGCCATGTTGTAGTATTTGCGATGAGTGTCTTTACTCGTCGCAATCTTGTTCTCCCAGAGCAAGGTTCTCTTTCTTTCGAAAGCTTCCTCTGCGAATCTTGTCGATTTTCCTGTCATAGTGTTTAACAGGAATGATCCGTTCAATGAATTCTGAAAGAATTTGAACGGAAACTTGACTTTGTCCATCTCTGTGAGACAGACCCATAATCCCAATGCTCTTCTAGTAGAGATGAGGTCATCCGGTAATGTAGAGACTAAAGCAGTCTCTTTTTCTACAGACGCTTTGATCTTTTTGAGGGCGCGTGCATCTGGTCTCCGAAGCCTAATATAGTAGAAGGCTTCATGGTTTCCTTTCCCTGCTGGTTCTGGGGCTGCACTAATGAAATACAGCTCCAAAATGTCACCTCGGCTAAGCTGTGGATTGTTAGCCCAGGTATCATAAACCGCTTCTTGAATCCACTTGGGTAGATTCTTGATTTCGGCGAATGATGGAGATGTGGTATAAACTGAAGCAAGTGCTCCGAATTCATACCATCTTTTGACTTCGTGTGGATCTGAATTTGGCATCATCCACACCCGAGGATATTTTCCCGAAACATCAACCCTTATTTTTTCTGGGTTGATTCCAGTCCTTGTATTGAGCTTCTCCCAGCTAGCTTGATAAACCTGCCACGAAGAAGAAACTTCAATCTTATCAGTATCAATCTTAGAACTGCCAGTCATTGGCCTAAGATTAATCTCTCCCTCTTTTTCCCCAGAGGTGCTGGGTTGACATGATGATTCAGAGTGTGACCCCTGAATATCATCTTTTTCTTGGGGCAATGGTTCCGAAGATACCACCACCTTAGAACTTGGGCAAGAGGTATTTGAATCCTCTGCTACAGGTTTAGAGCCCTGTACTCGAAACTCTTCTTTTACCAAAGGATCTTTGGCCACCCGAAGGATTGGTGTTTGGCATGCAGTCCAGAGTTGCCCCTGAGACCATATGCAAGCTCGTATTCTCTCGGTGACTTTCGTCTTGTCGAGAGTCTGCAATCTTCCTGCTTGTTCAGCATTCAGAATGCACTCGTCCCACTCTCCCGTTAACATCTCCAGATTCTCTTTGAGATGCTTATGGGCCAGTAGAATGGAGTTCACATCAGTTTGCTCCATCTCTTGTTAGGAAATCTGCAAGAACATTTTCGTGAGATTTCAAAACGACAATATCATAAATATAATATTGGCATTCAGCTTGCCATCTAATTAATCTAGCCTTTTCAGCCTTAGATTCAATCTTGTTTCTTAAGAAAGTCTTAACCTGTATGTTATCGACTTTCAAAGTAAATTTCTTTGCTAATAAAAATAAAGGCAATTTTTTAAAAGCCTTTCGGAATGCAAAGAATTCTTTTTCGTTGATGTGCCATCGCACGGCCTCTTCATCTGAGAATAAACCACTACAGTATCTGCAGGGTTCTTCTCCATTAGGAGTGATCTTGGTTAAGACTGCTGCCCACCAATAATCACTTGCATCTGTGTACAGGACCAAGTCTTCTTCGTCCTGTGGTATCGAGAGTTTTGGGAGATTTCTGCAAACCTCTTTTAACTCCTTCATACCCTGTCGATGTTCTTCTGTCCAGATGAACGGAACATCCTTTTTTAGTAATGTACTGAAAACTTTTCTATGTTTTGCGAGATCTTTAATTAATGGTCTCGCGAAATTAACAACTCCCAAGAAACTCTGAAGTTGTTTATTTTCCTTTAGATTTTCAGGAAAATTCTGAACCTTCTGAACAATATGGTCTTGCAGAATAATTCCTGCTTCATTAATCTCGATACCCAGAAATTCCATTTTCCGAGTTGCAACGACTGCCTCCTTTTCAGACAGTACTAAACCTTCTTTACAACAAACATCTGCAAAGATCTCAAGATGTTTGATATGTTCTTCCATATTTTTTGATGCTATTAAAATATCATCAATATAGACGAATATAAAAGAAAAATAATCTTTAAACAGATTATCCATCTTTCTCTGAAATATTTGAGGTGCATTAGCTAACCCCATTGGCATTACTTTCCAAACATAATTCCCTTGTGGAGTAGAGAAGGCTGTAAACTTCTTACTCCCTTCTTCCATGCGAATCTGGTAGAAACTTGACTTGCAATCAAACTTAGAGAATACCTTAGCATTTCTAATGCAATTAATAAGGTGTTCCCTACTAGGGATAAAATATCCATCGAACTCCAGAATATCATTAATTCCTTTGTAATTAATAACTAGTCTAGGTTTACCTCGTTTGATCTCCCCATGATTCCTTACCAGAAATCCGGGACTGCTGTTAGGCGAGTTTCCTGGTTCGATGAATTTTAAATCAAGGTGTTCCTTGATTATCTCCTTCATATCCTGTTGATCTTTGAGGTTCATCAGGATTGGTCTGTATCTAACAAACTCATACTCCTTTTCTGGCTTCACCTTCAAGGTAGCTTTGAGCTTGTTTCTGTCCCACCATGCCAAAGGATTCTCATTGTAATTCCTTTTAATCTTTCTTTTGATATCTTCTAGGGACACCTGCATCTATTCTTTAATATCATGATGAGATATTAAAGATGCTTTGAGGATCTGGACCTCTTCATCATTGAGATCCTCATCCCTAATACAGCTTAGCACTGCTTCGCTGAATCTCCTTTGATCCTTCATTTTTGGGTGTCGAAGTTTTCCTTCATCACCACGCTTGCTGCGAAAACTCAATGGTATCTAGCGATTAAAAGCCCCTTTGTGCCTCCGGACAATGATTTTGTGATCGCAAAAGGTTGTAAACACCAATTGCCTCTTTTCATTATCCTGCATGTATCTTTTGAACATCTGTAGGAAATTGTTTCCCAACAGAATATCGGCACCTGTATCATGGAAATAAATTGGTGGAGTTTTAACCTTATACCAAGGTGTACCCCTAGCTCCGCCAATCAGAATTTCCGTTTCTTTTACTCCTTTAGCCAAGAGCAAAATTTTCTTTGAGAAATCTCTTCCTGCAATTCGGGGTAGAACATCTTCTACCTCTGCTGGGAAGACTCCTCGTTTTGCAGTACAAATTCCTGCACCTGAATCAATATAAGCAGCAAAGTATTCTGCTTTATATTTTTCATATAACATCCCTATAGAGATGTATATGGAGAATGGACTTGTCATTCGATTAATAGTTTTCTTCCATTAATCGTGATTTCCATTCCATCTTCTTTATTTGCCCAAGGTTTGTGATCCTCAAGAAAATCCAAACCCAATAGCAGAACTGCTTCTCTTCCGGCTCTACCTTTGATCTCCATCACTTGTCCCCCAATCTCCAGGGTACCTTTATAATGATTGATCTCCGGCTGCTGCAGATAGTAAAGAACATTACAAGAGAAGTTGGTTTCCCACCTTGTAGTGTCAAATTTTACTATTACTTCTCTCCACCCCTCAGGACATTTCAGATTCACTGGAACCTTGTTACTCTGAGATGTTTGAGGTTGATCTTCTCGGATGAGACTCCGACTCCTTCCATATGGCAAAGACATGATTCTGTCTCGTTGGAAAGAAAATCTCCCTGAAGTTATCCTGAGACTTTGGTCGTGTCTCATGACTTCTCTATCTCAGATTTGAATATCCACATTCCTTAACCGAGCAATTTCTACTCTATCGGGACAAACCGCCGTTGTCACCTTGTTGAATATATCTGGTATTTCAATGAACTTCTTTCCCAGAAATAACTCAGTGTGATGTGAGTTGGAAAGAGCATATGATACCTGATAAGTAATGGAGTAAGGCCTATTTTCTTCCTCCAATAAATCCTTGCGTTTAAAGTCCTGATAAAGCGTCAGTGCTTTGCTGAAATGGGTATCATTAAGATTGTAAGCAATCTTTGGATAGATGATTCCCACTACTTGTCCTGCACAAAGATCTCCCGCAATTGTTCCCAATACGGAATCTTTCAGATTTCTAACTCTTTTATCGCATATAGCGATATCGATCGGCGTGTGAACTCCGGTAAAGAGAGCCGATTTTAACATCAACTGGATTGCTCCAATATGGATCCAGTTCATCTTTTCAGCGACTTCAGGCTTCATCTTTGATAGATCTTCCCTAATGTCACTAGCTGGAATCAATTGCATCTCCACTTGATTCCCTGTAAGCTCTATAGGAAGAGACATTTCTCGTCTAGAAATTCCATAGACGATTTGTTGTTTCCTGCTCCTTAGATTAAAGTTCCTTAGAACTTGATCTATGTTGTTTGCTGAAAAGTCTTGATACTTTTGTATATTCAGATTCTTCTTCATGATTTTGTCAATCAGACTTTGAGAGAGAGTTGTGTGACTGGAGAATCCCGTCCTGTCCTCTTTCTCCTGATGAACAATCTCTGGATCAGTCTGACTCCGATCAAGTTCCATCAGACCATTCTGAATCTTCTTCGCTGAAGACTTCTTCTTGTTCATATATACTCTCATCCGATGGTATATCTTCGAACTGATATACTTGTATCAGTTCTTGGTAGTAGATGGCATCTTCGATATCCGGAGTGGATTCGAATTTGTTGATACATCTTCTCTCGTTGTCTGGGCAATTTGTGGAAATATGTCCCTTCGCACCACACGTCCAGCAGTTGCAATTCTTGAAACTTTCATTCACTCTAGTGTGAGTTCTTCTGAAAGTTTTCTTGGCGGGTGTCCTTCCTTGGGATTTATTTTCTCCTCGGAAAGGATACCTATTCCTTGATGGTCCACTTTTTTGGCCTGATTTGTAAGATCTGGCCTTCTGTCTTGACCATCTGGTTCTTGGTTTCCAAGAATTTCTTTTTGGATCTCCACCTTTATAATAGGGCTGAAACCTATTTTTCTTGCTTTTCTTCAGCCTCGGTGGTTCTCTTCCAATGATCGTTGGCAGATCATTGTCATCACAGTTTAGAGGAGCGAATTTATTAATTCTCCTCAGTTTCTTCATGTTCCTCAGAGCTGTTGCTTGTTGACACTACTCTGAGAGCTTCCGATGTACATATGACATCCTTCTTGCAACGTTCTCAGGATCTCCTGGTTCATAATCCCGAATCAACATCTCTTTCCAGGGGCTTGGAAATTTCAGAAAGAAAATTTCCAGTGCAACTCTATCATCAACTTTAGATTGATGTTGATAAAGAGTAAAGAGCTGTAGAAACTTGTTAAGCGATTGTTGATCTAGGACTGCAAGTCTTAGATTATACAATGCCATCAAGTATTTCTTCCTCTTTTCTTGATCAAATCCTTCGAAATATCCTTCTTCCAGAAAATGGTTTTTAAAAAGCTTTGCCATATTCTGGACATGTTCTGTGTAGTTGTCACTTTCAAAACATAAATTCTTGATGTCCACAGGAAAGAATTCCCATGCTATCTTGACAATTCCTGCAAGACTCATTTCGAGAATACTAATCCTTTTAAATCGAGAGTTGCTGCTGCAATTCTCAGGGCTGACATTCACTCATCAATAACGGATTCTCGATCTCTGAAATTTACTTCATCAAGGTCGAGCATTACTCCGTAGGGATGGATAGGATCCAGGGTTGCCTTTTCATAAGGTGTATCTTGCACCTTTGGATGCGGTCTTCTTGTCCTTGTCCTTCTTGCCGCCATGTATGCATCATTTGAGGTATGTTGATCATACCTTGCTCCAGTCTGAAAATCCTGGGCTACATTAATGGCTCCGGGTGCATTTTGAAAATCTTGTTGATTTCCAATAATGGCTCCTGGTGAAAGTTGATTCACCGGCTGTGGATTTTGGACCACATTCTGATTCATTTTTAGATCCATCATCGTCATGTTAGCAAAAGATTCTGCTAACTCCTGGAGGTCATCAAGCTTGATTCTTTCAAGATTATTCATCTTTTTCTTTCTCGAATCATTCTTTTCAAGGCCTCCATGTTTGGATCCTTTTTGGTTTCTCCCACTGGAAATGGATAAGTGGGTTCATTACCAAAATGATTTCTTCCTTGGCTGGAACGAGGTTGTTGCTCCAGTTTTTCGATCCGTGATTGGATCTCCTTCAGGATGTTGTAAATTTCATCATGTTTCATAGCAATCTTGTAAACATCGCGAGGTACACCATACAGGCTATCGCCATAATGTTGTACTGTCTTTTTATTTCTCTCAGATCTTCCGATATGTTGGATGAATCTGGAGTAATCTCTTTATATAAAAGAGTATATGATACTCTTTTATCTTTCTTTGGTTCCATTAGAGTTAATTCCAATTTACTCCCAAATGGATCCAATGATCTCTTCTCATGGCATGTTCTATCTCCCATTCAAGGAGGATACAACCATGTAGAAGATCTTCTTTTCTTTTGATTCCTTGGAGGCAGGAATCAATTAATTCTTTCTCCTGGTTATGTTGAATCAAGAGATTCAACATATTCCTCCAGTGTGTCAGAACACTCTGGTATCTTGTCCTTCTTTTCTCCAAGATTTGGAGACGTTCCTGGAAATGTCCACACCTTGGACATCCTTCTATGTCCATCAGTCAGTATGGTTATGATGGTTTTCTTTCATCACGTACTCCGTTCTTAGATGGAGATACTTCAACTCCTCGAGGAAGTTTTCTCTTCTTCTCATCTCTTGGTGGCAAGAGATAATAGATTCGCAATCCACTCTCAGTGCTGCAGAGTGGAATTCTCTTTTCCAGATTGCTAGTACAGTCTGGGTTCTTGTTTTCTGTACCTCCAAATCATGGAGATAATTCCTGTAACCTTCGCATCTCGGACAATTGTCCGGATCCATTTTTCTTGATGTTTCCTCCGTTAGGATAATACTTAAAGCAATAAATAAAATATAATTCCCAGATAAACCTAAGGCTCTGATACCAATTTGGAAAGCGTTTGATCGATTAGCAAATTATGTAATAAAGAAATACGTAACTATCTTTTGGATAGCTAAAATAGGAGGGTAAATACATGATTTTATATGATTTTGATTAACTAGTCAATTTCTCCCCATTTCTACACAAATAAGACACATTTTTAGAAAGTGTCACAATAGATATAATTAGGAAAATCAAAAGTCAAAGTGGTTATGTGTTATACATGCCTTCAAAACTGGTTATGGGGGGTATACACTATCACCATACTGGATATACATAAATAATACTCTTTAATAAAATTACTATTTATCATTTATAAATACAATAAGATAGATTTATATTACCTCAAAAAAATAAATAAGAGAGATTTATATATATTCATTAAGACTAACCTAAACCTTAAAAAGTAGAGATGGTTCATTTCAAAAAGAAAAAAAAAAGTAGAGGTGGTAAAATATTGAGATCCAACACGGTCTAAAATCTGATCGGACTGTCTGGCTTAGTCGGGCTAATTTTACCGACTCTAAAATGGTAGTATTACAATATGCTATATCACATAAAGTAGAAAATAGACAAATATTGAACTGTTATTATTACTTTTGGGAAAATTATTTAGACATCGTTAACAGAAGAAGTTTTTATTATTTTTTTTTTGTGGAAATACAAATTCAATTAATTAAAATTTGGGGCTGCAACAACGATACAAGATGAGGATTATCATCAATAAATAACTTGTAAAATATAAATATTATCAAACCGCACAAAGATTCAATGCTTTAGATTCCAAATCATTGCCCATAAATAGGGAAAATTCAATTTTACCCTTAAAATTTGGGTCAGCTGTTAAATGGAGAACACTTTTTAACTTTAACATATTGATGCTAAAAAAAAAAGCAAAAACTCTTGTACATCATGATATACCATATATCCAGTTTAACCCGACCCGTCTGACCCGCTCGGTCAACGTTGACCGCATTGACTTTTTATTTTTTTTAATTTTTTTCAAGAGTCGAGCGAGGGGAGCCGAAGGCCTCGGAGCGAGCTAAAAAACATTAATGTTGCCACAATCATTATCTATAAATTAAAAATCGAAGCCGAAGGCGGAGAGGAAAGAAAGAAAAGGAAAAAGTCAACGGTCAGACGTTGACCGTTGACCGGACAACGCTGACCGAATCGGGCGGGTCGGACCGGATTGAACCGGATGTATGGGTACATCATGATGTACCCAAGTACAACTTAAAAAAAAATTCATTATGTTGTCACATCTAAAACGAAGAGATTTATCCGCTATTGAAAGATCTAGTCATTTGTCGCAATTTGCCACGAGGACTCTGATTTGACTTTTTTTTCACATCACTCATATACATTACAAATAAAAACTTAATAATAAGAAAAATTATTCTTCAATATAATTAAAAGAGAGGAAATTCATTCTAACCAGTATAGAGATAGTGTGTACCTCCTACGACCACTTTTGTTGGTGTGTATAAGCAGTACCCACTGACCCACCAATAAGATTATTATATCCATTTTTTGTGTATAAAATATTGTTTAAAATAAGGGGAAATATTGATATATTCTAGTCAACCTTATAATCATACAATATGCGTAAATTCTTTTACCCTTCTACTGAATTTCTTCATTACATACTCTGATTTATCAATTCACTTTTCAATTTGGAGATAAATCATGCAATAGTATCAGGCCCATCACACTTCCGTATAACTAAAATCAAAGTATACTAACTTCATACCTTTTTGACCGGAATGCTGCCGGGTATTTCCGCCGGAAGTTTTAGGGACCTCGTCCAACCACACGATCGCAACCGATGGTTTCCAGACGCAGACTCCTTCAAGAAGACACGACAGCCCTCGTTCGTTTCCTACTCGGGGCGTAGGGTTTTCGGTCGGTACACAAAGAAAATAAAATACTGGAAGGGATGAACAAAAGCCCAAACTTTTATTCAGGAATTATATATTATTTATTACAACATAAGTATATCTCCTTTAGGGAGGAGACAGACTTGTTTAGCTACCTATGGTAGCGGAATTGAAATACATAAACTATACTATACTAGGAACTATACTATAACAATTTTATTTTGGAGAGAGCAGAGAGGATGGTGTAGAGGATTTCTGATGGATTTTCGATGCCCTTCTGCTTTCTTCAATCCTTGTTTATATAGAGGTTCGGATGTCCTCTATTCATGCCTTATTGCCTTGGATACCTTTCTCAGCCAGCCTGTTTCTCATGTGAAGCCTGGTCCACCATTGTCGTCTATTATTGAGTACATCCAATAGACTTTCGGTGCAGCCTCAATCATGCCGCATTATCTTTAGATAATGCTCTTCCTGTGCTTTTACCCGTTTGGATTTTTATGGGTAATTACTTTTCCCTCCACCCACTATTGTCGTTTTCTCTTTAGTGGGTTCTCCAGCTCAGAGTCACATGACTCCACCAACCTGTGTCTGGAATCTACTTTTTTCCCGGGGCCCTGGGCGTCCTTGCCTTTGACAGCGCCTTCTGTTCAAGATGCTCGTTTGACCGAGCCTTCTCTTTTCCCTTTCTGGGCATGAACCCCTTCCCGAACTCTGGTTCCTTCTGGTTCTAGCAATCCGAACAAACGCGCTCGGACCAGTTTCCAAAATGAGCCATGTTGCAGTATTTTCGATGAGTGTCTTTACTCGTCGAAATCTTGTTTTCCCAGAGCAAGGTTCTCTTTCTTTCGAAAGCTTCCTCTGCGAATCTTGTAGATTTTCCTGTCATAGTGTTTAACAGGAATGATCCGTTCACTGAATTCTAAAAGAATTTGAACGGGAACTTGACTTTGTCCATCTCAGTGAGACAGACCCATAATCCCCATGCTCTTCTGGTAGAGATGAGGTCTTCTGGTAATGTAGAGACTAAAGTAGTCTCTTTTTCTGTAGGCGCCTTGATCTTCTCGAGGGCGCGTGCATCTGGTCTTCGAAGCCTAATATAGTGGAAGGCTTCATGGTTTCCTTTCCCTGCAGGTTCTGGGGCTGCGCTGATGAAATACAGCTCCAAAATGTCCCCTCGGCTAAGCTGTGGATTGTTAGTCCATGTATCATACACCGCTTCTTGAATCCACTTGCGTAGATTCTTGATTTCGGCGAATGATGGAGATGTAGTATAAACTGAAGCAAGTGCTCCAAATTCATACCATCTTTTGACTTCGTGTGGATCTGAATTTAGCATCATCCACACCCGAGGATATTTCCCCGAGACATCAACCTTTATTTTTTTCTGGGTTGATTCCAGTCCTTGTGTTGAGCTTCTCCCAATTGGCTTGATAAACCTGCCACGAAGAAGAAACTTCAATCTTATCAGTATTAATCTTAGATGTGCCAGTCATTGGCCTAAGATTAATCTCTCCCTCTTTTTCCCCAGAGGTGCTGGGTTGACATGATGGTTCAGAGTGTGACCCCTGAATATCATCTTTTTCTTGGGGCAATGGCTCCGAAGATACCACCACCTTAGAACTTGGGCAAGAGGTATTTGAATCCTCTGGTACAGGTTTAGAGCCCTGTACTCGAAACTCTTCTTTTACCAAAGGATCTTTGGCCACCCGAAGGATTGGTGTTTGACATGCAGCCCAGAGTTGACCCTGAGACCGTATGCAAGCTCGTATTCTCTCGGTGACTTTCGTCTTATCGATAGTCTGCAATCTTCCTGCTTGCTCAGCATTTAGAATGCACTCGTTCCACTCTCCCGTTAACATCTCCAAATTTTCTCTGAGATGTCTATGGGCTAGTAGAATGGAGTTCACATCAGTTTGCTCTATCTCTTGTTAAGAAATCTGCAAGAATATTTTCGTGAGATTTCAGAATGACAATATCAAAAATATAATATTGGCATTCAGCTTGCCATCTAATTAATCTAGCCTTTTCAGTCTTAGATTCCATCTTGTTTCTTAAGAAAGCTTTAACTTGTGTGTTATCAACTTTCAAAGTAAATTTCTTTGCAAGAAAAAATAAAGGCCATTTTTTAAACGCCTTTCTGACTGCAAAGAATTCTTTCTCGTTGATGTGCCATATTACTGCCTCATCATCTGAGAACAAACCACTGCAATATCTATAGGGTTCTTCTCCATTAGGAGTGATCTTGGTTAAGACTGCTGCCCATCAATAATCACTTGCATCTGTGTACAGGACCAAGTCATCTTCGTCCTGTGGTATCGAGAGTTTTGGGAGATTTCTGCAAACCTCTTTTAACTCCCTCATACCCTTTCGATGTTCTTCTGTCCAGATGAACGGAACATCCTTCCTCAGTAATGTACTGAAAACTTTTCTATGTTTCGCGAGATCTTTGATAAATGGTCCCGCGAAATTAACAACTCCCAAGAAACTCTGAAGTTGTTTCTTTTCCTTTAGATCTTCAGCAAAATTCTGGACCTTTTGAACAATATGGTCCTGCAGAATGATTCCTGCTTCATCAATCTCAATACCCAGAAATTCCATTTTTCGAGTTGCAACGACTGCCTTCTTTTCAGACAGTATTAAACCTTCTTTATAACAAACATCTGCAAAGATATCAAGATGTTTGATATGTTCTTCCATATTTTTTTATGCTATTAAAATATCATCAATATAGACGAACATAAAAGAAAAATAATCTTTAAACAGATTATCCATCTTTCTCTGAAATATTTGAGGCGCATTAGCTAACCCCATTGGCATTACTTTCCAAACATAATGCCCTTGTGGAGTAGAGAAGGCTGTAAACTTCTTACTCCCTTCTTCCATGCGAATCTGGTAGAAACCTGACTTGCAATCAAACTTAGAGAATACCTTAGCATTTCTAATGCAGTTAATAAGGTGTTCTCTACTAGGCATAAAATATCCATCAAACTCCAGAAAATCATTAATTCCTTTGTAATTAATAACTAGTCTGGGTTTACCTCGTTTGATCTCCCCATGATTCCTTACCAGAAATCCGAGACTGCTGTAAGGGAGTTCCCTGGTTCGATCAATTTTAAATCAAGGTGTTCCTTGATTATCTCCTTCATATCCTGTTGATCTTTTAGGTTCATCAGGATTTGTCTGTATCTAACAAACTCATACTCCTTTTTTCGCTTCACCTTCAAGGTAGCTTTGAGCTTGTTTCTGTCCCACCATGCCAAAGGATTCTCATTGTAATTCCTTTTAATCTTTCTTTTGACATTTTCTAGGGACACCTGCATTTCTTCTTTAATATCTTGATGAGATATTAAAGATGCTTTGAGAATCTGGACCTCTTCATCATTGAGATCCTCATCCCTAATACAGCTTAGCACTGCTTCGCTGAATCTCCTTTGATCCTTCATTTTTGGCTGTCGAAGTTTTCCTTCATCACCACGCTTGCTGCGAAAACTCAATGGTATCTGGCGATTAAAAGCCCCTTTGAGCCTCTGGACAATGATTTTGTGATCGCAAATGGTTGTAAACACCAATTGCTTTCCCTCATTATCCTGCATGTATTTTTTGAACATCTGTAGGAAATTGTTTCCTAACAGAATATCTGCACCTGTATCATGGAAATAAATTGGTGGAGTTTTAACCTTGTACCAAGGTGTACCTCTAGCTCCTCCAATCAGAATTTCCGTCTCTTTTACTCCTTTAGCAAGGAGCAAAATCTTTTTTGAGAAATCTCTTCCTGCAATTCGGGGTAGATCATCTTCTACCTCTACTGGAAAGACTCCTCGTTTTGCAGTACAAATTCCTGCACCTGAATCAATATAAGCAGCAAAATATTCTGCTTTATATTTTTCATATAACATTCCTATAGAAATGTATATGGAGAATGGACTTGTCATTCGATTAATAGTTTTCTCCCATTGATCGTGATTTCCATTCCTTCTTCTTTATTTCCCCAAGGTTTGTGATCTTCAAGGAAATCCAAACCTAAAAGCAAAACTGCTTCCATTCCGGCTCTGCCTTTGATCTCCATCACATGTCCCCTAATTTCCAGGGTACCTTTGTAATGATTGATCTCCGGCTGCTGCAGATAGTAAAGAACATTACAAGGGAAGTTGGTTTTCCCACCTTGTAGTGTCAAATTTTACTATCACTTCTCTCCATCCCTCGGGACATTTCAGATTCACTGGAACTTTGTTACTCTAAGATGTTTGAGGGTGTGGCACTTCTCGAATGAGACTCCGACTCCTCCCATATGGCAAAGACATAATTCTGTCTCCTTAGAAAGATAATCTCCCTGAAGTTATCCTGAGACTTTGATCGTGTCTCATGACTTCTCTATCTCGGATTTGAATATCCACATTCCTTAACCGAGCAATTTCAACTCTATCGGGACAAACAGCTGTTGTCACCTTGTTGAAGATATCTGGTATCTCAATAAACTTCTTTCCCAGAAATAACTCAGTGTGATGTGAGTTGGAAAGAGCATATGATACCTGATAAGTAATGGAATAAGGCATATTTCCTTCCTCCAATAAATCCTTGCGTTTAAAGTCCTGATAAAGCGTCAAGGCTTTGCTGAAATGGGTATCATTAAGATTGTAAGCAATCTTTGGATATATGATTCCCACTACTTGTCCTGCACAAAGATCTCCCGCAATTGTTCCCAATACGGAATCTTTCAGATTTCTAACTCTTTTATCGCATATAGCGATATCGATCGGCATGTGAACTCCGGTAAAGAGGGCCGATTTTAACATCAACTGGATGGCTCCAATATGGATCCAGTTCATCTTTTCAGCGACTTCAGGCTTCATCTTTGATAGATCTTCCCTGATGTCACTAGCTGGAATCAGCTGCATCTCCACTTGATTCCCTGTAAGCTCTATAGGAAGCGACATTTCTCGTCTAGAAATTCCATAGACGATTTGTTGTTTCCTGCTCCTTAGATTAAAGTTCCTTAGAACTTGATCTATGTTGTTTGCTGAAAAGC
Source organism: Agastache rugosa (assembly GCA_031470985.1). NCBI lineage: Eukaryota > Viridiplantae > Streptophyta > Magnoliopsida > Lamiales > Lamiaceae > Agastache > Agastache rugosa. Next base: position 23,723,062 of record CM062607.1, read on the forward strand.
CTTGATACTTTTGTATATTCAGACTCTTCTTCATGATTTTGTCAATCAGACTTTGAGAGAGAGTTGTGTGACTGGAGAATCCCGTCCTGTCCTCTTTCTCCTGATGAACAATCTCTGGATCAGTCTGACTCCGATCTAGTTCCATCAGACCATTCTGAATCTTCTTCGCTGAAGACTTCTTCTTGTTCATATATACTCTCATCCGAGGGTATATCTTCGAACTGATATACTTGTACCAGTTCCTGGTAGTAGACGGCATCTTCGATATCCGGAGTGGATTCGAATTTATTGATACCTCTTCTCTCGTTGTCAGGGCAATTTGTGGAAATATGCCCTTTTGCACCGCACGTCCAGCAGTTGCAATCTTTGAAACTTTCATTCACTCTAGTATGAGTTCTTCTGAAAGTTTTCTTGGCAGGTGTCCTTCCTTGTGATTTATCATCTCCTCGGAATGGATACCTATTCCTTGATGGTCCACTTTCTTTGGCCTGATTTATAAGATCTGGCCTTCTGTCTTGACCACCTGGTTCTTGGTTTCCAAGAATTTCTTTTTGGATCTCCACCTTTATAATAGGGCTGAAACCTATTTTTCTTGCTTTTCTTCAGCCTCGGTGGTTCTCCTCCAATGATCGTTGGCAGATCATTGTCATCACAATTTAGAGGAGCAAATTTGTTAATTCTCCTCAGTTTCTTCATGTTCCTCAGAGCTGTTGCTTGTTGACACCACTCTGAGAGCTTCCGATGTACATAAGACATCCTTCTTGCGACGTTTTCAGGATCACCAGGTTCGTAATCCCGAATTAGCATCTCTTTCCATGGGCTTGGAAATTTCAGAAAGAAAATTTCCAGCGCTACTCTATCATCAACTTTTGATTGATGTTGATAAAGAGCAAAGAGTTGTAGAAACTTGTTAAGTGATTGTTGATCCAAGACAGCCAGTCTTAGATTATACAATGCCATCAAGTATTTTTTCCTTTTCTCTTGATCAAATCCCTCGAAATATCCTTCTCCCAGAAAATGGTTTTTAAATAGTACTGCCATATTCTGGACATGTTTTGTATAGTTTTCACTCTCAAAACATGAATTCTTGATATCCAGAATTCCCATGCAATTTTGACGATTCCCGCAAGACTCATTTCGAGAATTCTTACGAAATCTTCCTTGTTCAAATCGAGAGTTGCTGCTGCAATTCTTAGGGCTGACGTCCACTCGTCAATAACGGATTCTCGATCTCTGAAATTTACTTCATCGAGGTCGAGCATTACTCCATATGGATGAATAGGATCCAGGGTTGCCTTTCCATAAGGTGTGTCTTGTACCTTTGGATGCGGCCTTCTTGCCCTTGTCCTTCTTGCTGCCATGTATGCATCATTTGGGGTATGTTGATCATACCTTGCTCCAGTCTGAAAATCCTGGACTGCATTAATGGTTCCGGGTGCATTTTGAAAATCTTGTTGATTTCCAATGATGGCTCCTGGTGGAAGTTGATTCATCGGCTGTGGGTTTTGGACCACATTCTGGTTCATTTTTAAATCCACCATGGTCATGTTAGCAAAAGATTCCGCTAACTCCTGGAGAACGTCAAGCTTGATTCGTTCAAGATTACTCATTTTTTCCTTTCACGAATCATTCTTTTCAAGGTCTCCATGTTGGGATCCTTTTTGGTTTCTCCCACTGGTAATGGATAAGTGGGTTCATTACCAAAAGGATTTCTCCTTTGACTGGAACGAGGTTGTTGCTCCAGTTTTTCGATCCGTGATTGGATCTCCTTCAGGATATTATAGATTTCATTCTATTTCATAGCAATCTTGTAAAGATCGCGTGGTACACCATATAGGCTATCGCCATAATGTTGTACTGTCTTCTGTATTTCTCTTAGATCCGCCGATATTTTGGAGGAATCTGGAGAAATCTCTTGATATAAAAGAGTAGATGATACTCCTTTATTTTTCTTTTGTTCCATCAGAGCGATACAAAGCTAAGTCCAATGTATCCCCAAATGGACCCAATGGTCTCTTCTCATGGCATGCTCTATCTCCCATTCAAGGAGGATACAACCATGTAAAAGATCTTCTTTTGTTTTGATTCCTTGGAGACATGAATCAATTAATTCTTTCTCCTGATTTTGTTGGATTAGGATATCCAACTGCCTTCTCCAGTGTGTTAGCACACTCTGGTATCTTGTCATTCTTTTCTCCAAGATTTGGAGACGTTCCTGGAAATGTCCACACCTTGGACATCCTTCTAGGTTCATCAATCAGTATGGTTCTGATGGTTTTCTTTCATCACGTACTCCGTCCTAAGATGGAGATACTTCAACTCCTCGAGGAAGTTCTCTCTTCTTCTCATCTCTTGGTGGCAAGAGATAATAGATTCACAATCCACTCTTAGTGCTGCAGAGTGGAATTCTCTTTTCCAGATTGCTAATGCAGTCTGGGTTCTTATTTTCTGTACCTCCAAATCATGGAGATAATTCCTGTAACCTTCGCATCTCGGACAATTGTCCGGATCCATGTTTTTCTTGATGTCTCATCCGTTAGGATAATACTTAAAGCAATAAATAAAATATAATTCTCAGATAAACCTAAGGCTCTGATACCAATTTGGAAAGCGTAGGATCGATTAGCAAAATATGTAATAAAGAAATATGTAACTATCTTTAGGATAGCTAAAATAGGAGGGTAAATACATGATTTTATATGATTTTGATTAACTATTCAATTTTTCCCCATTTCTACACAAATAAGACACATTTTTAGAAAGTGTCACAATAGATATAATTAGGAAAGTCAAAAGTCAAAGTGGTTATGTGTTATATATGCACTCAAAACTGGTTATGGGGGGTACACACTATCATCATACTGGATATACATAAATAATACTCTAATTAAAATGATAGATGATTCCCCTAAAAATAATAAATAATTGATGTGCTGACAAAATATTTTTCATTTAATTATTAGTTCATTTAGGGCTGCATAAACGGGTACCCATGGGTACCCTATCCATTTTTTCGGATACCCGTACCCGAATAAACTGAAAATGAATATCCGTACCCGTCATTTTAGCCAACCGAGTATCCAATACCCTGTCGGGTATACCCGACCCGGGTAACGGGTACCCAGTCTACCCATTTAAAAAAAATAAAATAAAAGGACAATTGTGTTTTCCAATTTTCCATTTATTTTCAGCTCGATTTTTCGACAATATCAACGACGCAAATAACCATCAACAATTAAACAACAACAACAAATCAATACCAAATACGAAGTTCAAACACTTCAACTTCAATAAAAAAAAAAAAAGTTTAAATTTCAAATATTTCAATATTCAAAGCAAAGTAGCAAACAAATTAAATCCCTACTAAATATAAAAATAATTAATAAAATTATAATTCTATACTATTCTATTTTATTTTTCTATATATAAATAATTAAATATAATTAAACATACAAAATATTATATAAATAATAAAATAATTATTTGACCGGGTATTGACCGGATACCCGATACCCGATATTTTTGAAAAACTCATACACGTACCCGAAAATTACGGGTAGGGTACCCGTTACCAGGCCGAGTACGCGTAGGATACTGGTTACCCGAAAACCCGCTTTTCGGATATGCACCCATAAGTTCATTGACATATTTTTATTCGAGATCAGTACACAAGTATTATATTTGAGTAAAAAAAATAAATATCTTTTTATTCCAAATTATTTTAAATTTTAGAATATCCATAAGTATTTCCTTTTTTAGTGGAATATTCATAATTATTTATATATGACAATTAGCCCCATAACATTTTTTTTGTAATTTCGTGTATTTTCCGTGCTTAAACTTAAATTACCAGATAAGTAAGGGCAATTTCGTCCGAAAATATAAAATTAGCTAAATTTTATAATATTTAAATTGGTGGCCATAATATATGTGGTTCACTATCTATAATGACTATTTGCTATTTTTAAGAGTGTGTTCTATTTCTACAACTCAAAAAAATAAGTAATGTTCTATATCTCTATCAATTAACACAAGCTTTGGGTGTAATAAAATATACTCCATCCGTCCCATTTATACAGGCGGATTGAAATTTTCACAAGAATTAATAAAAGTTATTGGAAAAATAAATTTATATAGTAAATTTCTTAGAGTGAATATGTCAAATAGCCACTATGGATAGTGAAAATTAATAGTTGTCCAAAACTTAATTTATCATAAATTTTGTCTAACTTTCGGATTTCTGGATAGATTTGCCCTTATTCTTGGTACGAATTGGACGAATGGTTTTCATTCGTACCAGTCGTACCAAGTTACGGAGCACAACTCGTTGGTACGAATGAGACGAATGGTTTCATTCGTACCAGTCGTACCAAGTTACGGAGCACAACTAGTTAGTACGAATGGGACGAATGAATTCATTCGTACCAGTCGTACCAAATTATGGCACTTCGTCGTGGTCATTCCACTGACCACCATGAAAAAAAAAAGAGAGGAGATAGTAAGAGAGAAATATGCTTAAAAGTATGCCCAAATATTGTACGAAGAAGAGTTTGCGTACGAATCGTATGACTACAAAACATGGTGCGAACAATACGAATCGTATCATTCGTACCAACGTCAGTAATACTGTTAAAAATGAAATCAATTTGGGGAAACTGCTATTAATAAAGCGAAGAAGTTCATACACACATCCAAGGCGATTCATCAAATTAAAAACATTACCTATACATGTAAATCGAATAGAGATGATAATTGCACTAGAAAATTAAATCGAATGACCGAAAACTACACACAAAAAAGATCAGATAACAGATCCACTTCAGGCCGCCATCGATCGCCGGACTGATATAAGATGATTGCCGGAAACGAAATCGACGAACGCACTGTCGCTGATGAGAAGCATGCAAAGAGGCTTCTCGCATTCGTACCAAGTTTAGTGAATTTTCGTTCTCAGACTTATCACCCAATAATTTCACAGATAATACGAATTCCTTGAGCCCTAAAACTCAGAAATGGCAGGAATCGAATGGATCATGGCGGAGGCAGGAGAAATACTCCGACGAGGCATCATACTTGAAGAAGTCGGAGATGGAGAACATGGAGGGGTGGGAGATGTCAGCGCGGCACTAGAAGTCCAATCGATTCTAGATCCATCAAGGATCTAGGAGGGCGAAGGATTTGGAGCAGAAATCAAGAGGCAAATGCAGCCATGGAGGTCGGCGACGGCGAGGTGGATGTGGGGGAAGAGATGTCGGTGTCGAAGAAAAAAGAGAGGAGGATTTGGTGAAAAAATCAAGGAGGTAGATGCATACGATGGCGAGGTGAAAGTGGGGAGAAGAGGCGTCTGTGTCGAGTAGGTGGTGGGGGGAGCGACGACGGTGATGAAGGCGGCGGCGGCGGAGGAGGGAGCGTAGAAGCTTTCTGCGATAGAGAGAGAAAGAAATGAGAGAAATCTAAATTAATTGTAGATGAGAGAGAAATAGATATGATCTATAGGAATTTGAAAAATAAGGGTATAATTGTCTCATTACCTTAAAATCTGCTATAATTTATAACAAATTAAATTGTTGACAACTTTTATTTTTCACTATCCATAGTGGCTATTTAACATGATAAACTCAATTTCTTAATATGCCCTTATTTATTATTTGACTATACATTTTTTATGAGTTAATCATAGAATTAAATAGGAATATATTAGTAAATGAGCTAAAAAACATTACTTTTTATAGAAACAAACCTATATATTTGAGACATCCGAAAATTGAAAATAAGCCTATATAAATTGGACGGAGGGAGTATATATTTGCCTCTAAAAATACCCTAATCCACTTGGCTATTGCCCGAAATTTTGTAAAGGAAAGTGATGGAAACTTTTTTGAAAATACGATATGATTTGACACAATTTAATACCAAGGGGCTTTCCCATTTTTGGGCATAAATAATGAAAACACAAATGGTGCAGATTATTTGAAAATAAAAGAGAATTCAACAAAATTTAATACTAGGAAAAGAATTTTGCTTTTATCACAAGAAATTTTCATACGCTTGTCACCTGAAGAGTAAAACAAAAATCACCACTAGGCCCCAGCTGTTTCTTGGAAAGCTCCATGAAACCTTAGACAAGTAAGAAGTCAAGAACGTGTGATGGCAATTTTAAAAAATAGCAAAAATGGGTTTTTTTTTACTAAGATGAACCAAAAAGAAACTCCCACTTGTTAATTAAAGTCTTCATCACTTCCAATTTCAGATCTGCAAATAAGTAAAACCCCTTTCTCCCCCAATTCCATACCTCTCTGCAGTTTGAAGAATCTTGCTGAAATCCTTCAGACAGTTGCAAGGTTCAGTTTTTTCGGTTAGAATCGGCGGTTTGGGGAGATGGGCTTGAAAATTATTCAAGAAAATGGGAATATGGAGATGGGTCTGCCGTTGGGAGCCAATAACAAGTATAGAAGAATGGATGATTCTGAGCTGAGAAAGAGTGATGATTTTGGTGATGATTATGATGCCGCAGAGCACCACCGACAGATGGAGAGGAGTAAAACTACTAGGAAATATGTGTTTGCTTGTTCTGTTTTTGCTTCTCTCAATAGCGTTCTTCTTGGATACGGTACAAATCTTCATTCCTGATCCACATTTTGTATATTATAAATTGTTTTTACCTTGATTTATGATGAGTCAAAGTCAAAGTTGGATGATTTAGCATGAACTTTATCTTGATTCTTGATTCATTCTATTATCATTACAGAGAATTAGGTTCAGTAGATTTGTTGATATTTTTAATGATCCGAGTGATATTGGTAATGTTAATGATGTATTGTTGATAATTTTAATGATCTGAGTGATATTGGTAATGTTAATGATGTATTTCTGTAAATATGGACTCTAAATTTGTGATGATTCCTTTGTTTTCCTTGCAACTACCTCAGTTCTTGATTGAAGTTAAACGAGAGAGAGAGAGAGATGCTTTTGTTTGGAACATTCATGGCTAATGCCTTCATTCGCTTACACAGATGTGGGAGTAATGAGCGGAGCAATCCTATTCATTCAAGAAGATTTGAAGATAACAGAGGTGCAGCAAGAGGTCCTCATCGGAATCTTGAGCGTCATGTCCCTCTTAGGCAGCCTAGGCGGCGGCCGAACCTCAGATGCCATCGGCAGAAAATGGACGATGGGGTTAGCCGCCATTATCTTCCAAATAGGTGCAGCTGTAATGACCTTCGCCCCCTCCTTCAAAGTTCTCATGCTAGGAAGAATCTTGAGCGGCATTGGGATCGGATTCGGGGTCATGATCGCCCCCGTCTACATCGCTGAAATCTCTCCGACCATTGCAAGAGGCTCACTAACCTCATTCCCAGAGATCTTCATCAATCTCGGTATCCTTCTCGGTTATGTCTCTAACTACGCGTTTTCCGGGCTTTCTCCGCACACTAACTGGCGAGTTATGCTCGCTGTCGGAATCCTGCCTTCAGTCTTCATTGCATTCGCCTTGTGCATAATCCCGGAGTCGCCTAGATGGCTGGTGATGAAGAATCGAGTAGAGGAAGCACGTACTGTGCTGCTTAACACAAACGAAAACGAGGCAGAAGTGGAGGAGAGGCTTGCTGAGATTCTGCTAGCTGCTGGAAACAGCAGCGGTGAAGACGGTGTTGAGCAGAAGGCCGTTTGGCGCGAGCTGCTCAGCCCGTCTCCGCCCCTTGCAAGGATGTTGATCGCGGGGTTTGGAATTCAGTCGTTCCAGCAGATCACCGGCATTGATGCAACGGTGTATTACAGTCCTAAGATCTTCCAAGCAGCCGGCATCGATGATAAATCAAAGCTTCTCGCTGCAACGGTTGCTGTCGGAGTGACGAAGACTGCTTTCATACTGATCGCCATTCTTCTGATTGACAGAGTTGGGAGGAAGCCTCTGCTCTACGTGAGCACGGTAGGGATGACCGTGTGTTTGTTTGGGGTGGGCGCGACGCTCTCCTTCTTCGGAGAAGGATCATTCGCCATTGCATTGGCGATCTTGGGTGTCTGCGGCAATGTAGCCTTCTTCTCCGTCGGGATAGGCCCCGTTTGCTGGGTTCTTACGTCCGAGATCTTCCCTCTACGTGTTCGTGCTCAGGCATCGGCTCTTGGGGCCGTCGGGAACAGACTCTGCAGCGGCCTCATTGCTATGTCTTTCCTATCGGTTGCTCGCGCCATCACCTTTGGAGGGACGTTCTTCGTCTTCTCGGCGATCTCTGCACTCTCGGTGGCGTTCGTGTACAAATGCATACCGGAGACGAAGGGGAAATCGCTCGAGCAGATCGAGCTTTTGTTCGAAGATCGGTACGAGCTGCAGGAGAGTGAGGTTCAGCTTGCAGACGCCGAACGCTTGGTGCAGAAAGGGTGATCGAGAACGATGTTTTCGACTGCGGATAATGATCATTAGAGGATCGTGGATTATTTTGATGAACGTTGGAGGATTGAGGTGGTCGGAGCTAGACAAGAAGAGATGTGTGTTGGTAAATGCAGGCAACAGAACTGGTTGAGAGGAGAGAAGTATACTTGTATAGTTGATTCTTTTGTCGCCATAGCTTTTTTGGAATGTGAACGACGTCGTAACGTTTTGATCGAAATGTGAATCGAATCAATTAAATGTTGTACCTCGTGTAGCGGCTGCAGATAATAATCTTATACAAATCTAGGAGAGATTCGTCCTGGTTTTTTGATCTTGATTCTTAATATCAGTAAGGGTGTAATCGAACTGAATAGTCATAAGCTCAAGCTTTGATTTTTCGAGCTCGACTAGGTACGTAGATCATCACTTGTTGATGACGTTTTAGTAATTATAACTTTAAATTTAAAAAATATATCACGGTAAATTCGAACCTGAGAGCTTTTAAGACATTAACCATGCTAGCGCTAGACCAACACACACTATAATACGATTGTATTAATCTTAAGACTCACGACTCTATAACAATGGGATACGAGTTAAACCGGGAGAAGAGAAAGGTGGTATTGCACCAGATAAATCCATACTAGACTGAACACTTAAAAATCGAACCATAGAATAAATAAAGGCGGCTAGGGGAGGGGAAATATTACAGATAATTGTAACATTAAAATAAATCGTAATATATTTTTGACGATATTACACGGGCCAATATTATTTTCCACCTCATATGGTTTTTCGGTTTTTTATTATTTAAATTTGGGCTAATTGCTATTATATAAAGGTAATTCTAAATACAGCCCCAAATTACTCTCTATAACCCCTATAAAAAAATTTAATTAAAATTAATATAATTTCACTAGTTTACCCCTATAGCCTCCAAAGAATTATAATTAATTAATAATAACTAAAAAAATCCTAATCTAATAACAATAATCTATCGATAATATAGCCCCCAACTCAACACTAAAAATGATAGAAACATCGGACATGGAAGAACGAAATCAATGCTTTAAAGAGGAAATAATGTGTGTTTATGATTTCACTATTCACTATCTTATTATGTTCATGATTCTTTCTTCTTTTTTCTTCTTGCGTAATATTCTGATATTTCCAATACATATTAGTAGTTTCAAATCCAAAAGAAGGATGGAACAAGAGAATCAACAAAACAATTTTGGGTTTCAGTACTGATCGCGAGTATAATCTGCAATAATATAGAAAGCTTCCCCCCCCCCCCCCCCCTTTTTTCCTTCCTTACCGGCAGTCACTTTTTCGTTCTAATTTTTAATTTCGGGTTTATGTTATGCAAAGAAGCAATTGTACGTTTATGTTGATTGTTGGGGCTATGTCAATTATAATTTTAGGCTACAGGGGTAAAATAGTAAAATTATAATAATTTTAATTATCTTATTTATAAAGAGCTACAAAGAGTAATTTGGAAGGCTACATTTAGAATTACCGTTATATAAATCATGATATGACCAATAAAAAATATTAGTAATAATTATCAGAGAGCATCGACTTTTTTGTGATCGACGTGGCATGAACTTACCCGGTATTGCACCCTCTCTTGTACGGACAAAACGTTTCAACTATTTTGGTACAGTTGACTGTTACCAGCCGCCATCACTTTAGTTTGGCCAATGACATTTCTAAAGCTAAATTGGCTACGATTAAAAGCAGGAAGACCAAAACTTCTCTTCTTTGATCAAGCACGGTTAATCTTTCTATCCGTAGCCGATCAATCGATCGATTTTCGTAGACTAATCTTACTATCTGCTTCATCAAAGTCTATTTGAAAATCTGCACGTACTTGAAATTTCTGAGGTGGAAAAAATGTCCAACTTCCTCTTGGCCATTGCTTTTTCTGGGCTTGTCTACTCACCAGCCTTTTCTGCGGGAGAAGATGCACTTTCAGCGAACGAGACAGAGACATTATCCGACGGGCAGACTTTGATCTCACAAAACCGAGATTTTGAGCTCGGCTTCTTCTCCCCCGCCTCGTCCAAACACAGGTTCTTGGGGATTTGGTACAAGAAAACACCAGACGTCGTCGTCTGGGTTGCAAACCGAAACAATCCCATCAGAGATTCACAAGGCGTGATGTTACACGTAGCAAGAAATGGAGCAGCTGTCATAAGCAGAGGTGGAAGCATAATCTGGTATTCAAATTCACCACGGGTGGCATCAAATCCAATCTTGCAGCTTTTAGACACTGGGAATCTGGTTCTTGCGGATACGACGAGAGAACCTTATTCTTCGGAGGAAAACTACATATGGCAGAGTTTTGATTACCCGAGTGACACGAGGTTGCCAGGAATGTTCATGGTGCACAGCCTCGATGCAGGGCTAGAGAAGTTTCTGACGTCGTGGAGAAGCTCTGATGATCCTTCTCCAGGAGATTTCACCTACAGAATAGAAAACAAAGGGTTACCTCAGATGGTGATCATGAAGGGGAATGTGAGGATATACCGGAGTGGCATGTGGAACGGGGTTTACATAAACGTGCCGACCTTCTATAACAACGTTTTTAAGGGCCGAATGGCTATAGACAAGGACAGAACGACATAGATGGATCGTTATAACAGCTCTATCCTTACAAGACTCGTGATGGATCAATCTGGCTTGATCCGTCGTTACACGATGAACGGAGGGAAAGAGAAGTGGAATCTAGTTTACACGATACCAAAAGATCCTTGTGACGACTATGCTAAGTGCGGTCCCAACGGTATGTGCAGAATAGAGAGAGTGCCGATATGTGAATGTCTCGACGGTTTTGCCCCCAAGTTTCAAACAAACTGGGACTTTCAAGACTGGTCTGATGGGTGCACTAGAATTAGGCCATTGAGTTGCATGAATGGAGATGGTTTTTTAGAGGTTAACGAGGTAAAATATCCAGATATATTACAATTTTGGTTAAATACGAGCATGAGCATCAGTGAGTGCAGAGATGAGTGCTTGAGAAAATGCAACTGCACGGCGTATGCACAACCATACATAAATAATGGAGGCAGTGGTTGCTTGATGTGGTTCGGGGATCTTATAGATACTAGAGTTCTTCCGGGTGCAGATAAAAATCAGAATATCTACATCCGTCTACCCGTTTCTGAACTAGGTAACTGTATTTTGTCTAGGTAGTTCAAGAACTTGTGAAAAAGGATCAAGTGGAGAGAAACGAATCACATTTTTCTCTTTTTCCCCTCCAGAATCCATTCTTGATTCAGACAACAAGAAGACAAATAGACATGCAAAGCTAATAGCAATATCGGTTGCTATGGGAGTTCTGATATCTATCTTAACCTGTCGAGTTATAGTTCTAATGACAAGACGAAAGAAACGAGGTAAGAGCATAACATTCACAGAAGCATTCTCAATAGTCAAAAATTTCGTCTGAAGACACTGGACTGTTTTCTGTCAATAACTGCAGAAAGAAAAAATGAGGATTTAGAGTTACCTCTATTTAGTTTCGCGACAATTGCTGCTGCAACAGACAACTTCTCCGAGGAAAGCATAATAGGAGAAGGAGGTTTTGGCCCTGTTTACAAAGTAAGTTCATGCTATATATAAATATATATATATATATATTTATATATATATATGGTTTCATGCTACATTCTGAATGCGATGATAATATGCATAAACATTAAGCAGGGAATATTGTCAGCAGAAGAGGAAATAGCTGTCAAAAGATTGTCGGGAACTTCCAGACAAGGTCTCGAAGAGTTCAAGAACGAGGTTATTTTGTTTTCTAAACTACAACATACCAACTTAGTCAGACTTTTGGGATGTTGCATTAAAGGAGAGGAACGGATGCTAATCTACGAGTACCTGCAGAACAGAAGCCTAGATTACATTATTTTCGGTAAGGCTCAAGAATTCCTTCAATTTCTATGTTCCTTTTCCTAATTAAGTTGTTTGATCTTGTCCAGATCAGAATAGGAGAACACAGTTGACATGGCCTAAGCGGTATAGCATTATTCTGGGAATTGCACGGGGACTACTCTATCTCCATCACGATTCCAGATTAAAGATAATCCATAGAGATCTCAAAACGAGCAATATTTTACTAGACGAAAATCTGAATCCAAAAATTTCAGATTTTGGCCTAGCAAGAACTTTCAAAGGCGATCAGTTTATGGCTAGAACGAGAAGAGTTGTTGGAACATAGTAAGCTCTCTCTTTCTATCTCATGAAATCACCAAATCTAGCATCCCATTACCAGCATAGAACCTTACGACTTAACAACTTTGTTTAGTGGCTACATGGCACCAGAGTATGCAATTGACGGGAAATTCTCAGTGAAATCGGACGTCTTTAGCTTTGGAGTCATGATTCTAGAGATAGTTGGCGGAAAAAAGAACAGAGGGTTTTACCATCACGATCACAGTCTTTTGGGGTGAAAACTGACTACTTCAATTTTCATTCATAAGGTCATCTGAAATCAGAACTTTTTGCGTTTTCCCTGGGGTCAAAAGTAAGCAAGTGTAAGTTGCAAATCACAAGAATTCACTGACATCTATAAATAGTGAATATTACCTCAAAGTTTGGAACAAAAACTCTTTTTTCTATTTTTCATGTGAGTAGCATTTGTAACAGTTGTGGAAAGAAAACAAAGTGCTAGAATTGATGGATGAGTGTCTGAAAGATACCTTTCTCGAAGGTCAAGTGAAGAGATGCGTACAAGTGGGCTTGTTATGCATTCAGAAACTTGCCGAAGATAGACCAACCATGGAGTCCGTGGTTTTCATGTTGGGATGCGAGGGAGCAGCTGTTTCCGAACCGAAAGAACCTGGATTTTTCATCGAAAAGAGTTCCGATGATGTCAAATACAATACATCAAACAGAAAAGAATTGGTTAGAGAGACAATAACAGTAACTGAATTGGAAGGCAGATAGAGATCAGAGCGTGCTCAAACAGTCTCAATTCATAATTTTACATAAAAGTATTCGGACACTCCAAGCACTAGCTGTTATACTTGATTTACAGGCAGAACATGTAAACGCGATGCATCTATTAACAGATATTATCAGATTTCATAGGCAGGAAATCTTGCATTCTTAGGCTGAACCATATCGAGGAAAAGATGAGCCATTCCTCCAACACCTTCAAACATCGAAAAGGGATTATCTCCGCCATGCATCTCTCCCATTGACATAAGCATGTGGGCTCTATCAAGCAAGAAGCATGCAAAAGCTTTGGCTCTGTATAAATACTCAATAATCCCAGTGAGCCGATAGAGGGCAAGGAACACATAGGCATTCCCACTGATGCCATGACAAATCCCGACTCGTTTCAGTAGGCCACGGCTCCAAACCACCTCTGCTGCATCCATGGCAGCTTGTAAGAAATCTTTCTCCCCAAATACCTGAAAACATTGATTAGTTTAGATATATAAAAATCAAGAAGCTATTAATAAGCCTTCACACGAGGAAGGAAACATATTAAGCATCACCTCGGCAGCTTTAACAAGTGTGAGGGTGATCCCTGGAGCACCATGACACCAGTGTACTAGAGCATCTTGATTCTTATCTTCTTCGCTAGCAGGGTAATTCCCACTGGGAAATCGATTTCTGATCATGTACTTGAGAGTTCCTTTGACATCTTCCCGCTCGTCTAATGTGAGTTCAAACTCCATCAGAACATGCATGATCCCAGCCAACCCATGAGCTGCACCCCAATACCTTCCACCGTTCATTTCAAACATCAACGGGCACTCTCCCCTTTTTCCTAGTTTTCTTCCATTCCCGATAATCTCTCTCACAATAGAACCCTGCCATGATCCAAAAAATAACGTTTCTTCGAAAAAATTGGCCTTTTGCTTCATCGCAACACTAAATAACGCTTTTAAAGCATGACATACCGTGGAGGTTGCAGGAATCGTATCCTTCCCGAAATGCTTATTTAGAAACAAACAAGTCCACAAGTATCCAGCTCTACCATACAAAAGCTCATCTGGGTGATCTTTTGACAGCTTTATCTGTTTTCCACAATGAAATCCTTTCATTTAATTGATGTAGTTATAATAAATAAAATACTAATACTTTTTGGACATATATGTCTGGACATAAAATGAATATATTAATAATCTTAACTTATAATTTATCAAATAAAATAATGGTATTGGTTAGTACTCTAATGTATTTACTTAATTAATCTAAACCGCCATTTTTAAAGAGAGAAATATGAATACAAAAAATACGAAATTAAACTAATAAAGTTATTTTGTGATTTTCACTAATCTTTCGGAAATACTATTACTTAATAGATATTTATGGATTCACTTGAATTAGATTACTCAAAAAATAATAAATTGAATGAACGATGAGAAATTACAAAATTAAATAAATAAGTTAAACGGATTGAACCGATTCATTTACCTAAACTAGCTAGATTATGTCCGGACATTTATGTCCGAATAGCATCAATCTAAATAAAAACCAAAAATATCCACCAAAGAGTTTTTACCTCTTTAAATTGGGATAAATAGTAATTGAACAACTTGTTATTGCCTACAAACTTTGCAGCGACGGCTCCCACTGCACATACTCCAGCTCTCCCACATAAAAAGGTTACATTCCTGGCATCAGTAAGTATTATCTGTCATACGCCTGAGTCCAATAATACCTACTGATTCTGATATTGCCCAAATTACCATTTCATGGTCGACGTTTACATTGCATTTAGTTTATTTAGGATCAAATCAACACACACTTAAGGAAGCACGACACACAACTGAATGAGCATAATGTACAATGTTTCGACGCTTTAATTTCATTTTCTAGCGTGCATCCAGTAGCAACTTCGTATTAATCTTTGTTATTATTGAATTTGACACAATAAAACAATTCCTTGTGGCAGAATATAAGTAAATTCGCCGAGCACATCCTCCACCACATTATCATGTTACAATGAAATTAGATTATAAAGATAAATTAGACCAACAGCAACATGTTCCACCACTGAGAACAACCAAGATAAACACAGAGAAATGTAGAAACCTTACTTCACATGAGAAACAACAAGAACTACATAGCATAGTATGTCCGAACGAGAGAAGGAAAGACAGACCTGGATAGAGTCGAAGAGGAATCACAGGCCTTAACAATCTCCAAGCACAGAAACAAATCATTCTTGTTATGCGTCACTTGGAAAGATTTGAAAAGCAAACTAGCAGTGCCTAATGTACCGGCGTAGAGAGAGAAATCTTCCACCCTTTGCCCGCTCAACCCCCATGTTTCCACCACAAGCTGTTCATAAAAATAACATAATTTCATATAACTTCAAACAATATCAGACTACAACAAACTTGAACTACATAATGCTTCTTTAAGCACCGAATATCGAAAACTATGCAACACTGCCATGACTTTGTTAGTTTATCTGAAAGGAAAGTAACAAGAAATGAAATTCAAGTCGAGAATTGAACTATGGAAGTTGGAGTAACAACATAACACATTACAATATGTAAGATTTTGCAGTATATATAACGCATCTTATATGAGAAAGTGAGAACAATGCATTTTTATTACATCGAAAATGCAGAAACTAAATGCATAAATATAATGCATAAACTACAATAAGTTAATGCATTAATATTTAAATGCATAAATTACCGTAACTAAATGCATAGGTTAAATTTGGACAGCAGATCAACAGAAATCAAAGGTCCAGATTTGTTACTAGTTCTCAGCTAAGAAAGTGTTCTTATTTGATCCTATATATATATCCGAACATGAGCTGTAATAATGCGAAATTACGGGTGATTCAGCTTTCAGGAATTTCCTCAAACAGATGGCGTGCCCGCTTATTACACCAAAAGATTACATTTTGATGAAGGAAAGGAATAAATCAGACACTCATACAATTATTGAATGCTACACAAACAAAACATCATTCCAAAGCAGTTTTTGCATAATTCACTTCCAAACATGGACCAAAATAACTAAACCCCTTGATGAAAATAGAAAAAAGAAAATAAAAAACCATGGGAACAATACGGTTTCTTTGAGGTCGAGCGCTGCCCGTTGGAGCTGCTGAGAGAGAGAGGAGTAGGGTAGTGAAAGAAACCTCAGGAGCGAGTCTCGAGTGCCCTGCGGGTGAATTTGAACTCTCCCGCGATTTTCTCTCACTTCTTCTTCGATCAAGTTGGGGCTTTCTTGCACGAAGTCGGGCATCTCGTTTTGGAAGAAGCGGTCGGCCATTGTTGACGCTGCTTGTTTTTTAGGAGAGATTAAACAGGTTGACTTAGGAGAGATTAAACAGGTTGACTTGCTTGAAAAACAAAACTGGCCTATTTTTCGTTATGGCCTGTTTTCTTTTTGGTAAAGAATTAGAGCTTACTTTAATGCTAAAAAGCACTTTAGCAGTATATTGTTGATCAGAAAAGTACTTTATTAACTAAAAAGTAACTTTATTAACACTTTATTACACTTAATTCCCTTTTCTTAATCTCCGTGCTTAAAACAAATAGGCCATATTCGGCGGGACGGAGGGAGTATCAAACCGCAGTAGAGAGGTGGAGTGGAAGCTATATTAAAACACGTAAAATATTGACACGTGTGAGACAGGCAACACTTCCTCGTCATATGTTAATCTGAACGTGTCTGGAGACACATTGCAAACACTTGGCCACTTGGCTTATCACTATAACTGTCAAATTATCGGGCCGGATTTATCGAGCCTAACTATAATTTTGGAACCATTAAAAATTAATTAATAGTTTTAACATATAATTGGTTTGGTTCTAATAAGCTAAACATGCAATTCGGGTCGAGTCGGACCAAAATTCTTCGAGTACAAATTGTATGATCAAATTCGATCTGGTATTGGGGTGTGTCGGGCCATTTTTAACGTCATTAATAGAGTGGTACGTGCGGACACACGTAAAATCGATAGATCTTCTATAACTCATTTTCTTTTGTAATTTATTCATTAAATCATTATTATTATTTTTGTTTAAATAGTATTTTTAATTCATTTGTATTATCCAGAATTTTCCAGATGTGTATTCATTGTTTTAGTTTTGTGCATAATAAGTGTTTATCAAATGCATTTAAAACATACACTCAATGCATTATGAATATCTCTATATAAGATAAATTTTAACCATTAATCTTTAAAAGATAAATTCTAACCAAACTTTTTACATCTTTACTATTTTGCCCTTATTCATGAAAGTATACATGACATGTATACATGCAATACACGAACAGATACATGAATACATACATGATAGTCAACCGGTGACTTTTTCCGGTAACCTTTTCCGGTGACATTTTCTGGTGAAAATTTTTCGGCGACTTTCTGGCGGAAATTCCGGAGACTTTTTTCCGGCGGCTTTTACAGCGAAAAACAGTTTCAGAAAAAAAAACTTTTCCGGTGACACACATGCATAAGGAAAAAAAACACACACATACATATATTCGTGTAAGTCATGTATGAATTCATTTATGTCATGTATGGATTCATTTACACACACACACTAACATGTATTCGTATATATATTCGTGTATGTCGTGTATGGATTCATATATATATTCATGTATGTCATGTATGGATTCGTGTATGGATTCATGTATGGAGTCATGTATAGAAGGGCAAAATTGGAAGAGTGGACATTATTTATCTTTTAAAGATTAGTGGTTAGAATTTATCTTTGCTTTTTCAAATTGGTTACTTTTGGACATTGTTTCTATATATTTATATATATATATATATATTGCCTGTAAATTGGGAGAAACAGATATTGGATGTAAAACCACACAAATTAGAAAGTTTGGGAATTGTTGCGCAAAATATTTTTTTGTGATGAGCAAAAACAGAATTTGAAAAAAGTTAAGGAATTTACTGGCAATTTATTGTTTAAATAAATATTAACTCTTCTACCGATTACGACACGTAGGAATTTCCATCTGCCAAGTCAGCACACAATTTGGAGAAAATTGACCTTGGATGCAAAATCAGACAAAATAGAAAGTTCGGGAATTGTCACGCTGAATTTTTTTGTGGGGAGCAAAACCAAAATTTGTGAAAAGTTCATGAATTTAAGGGCAATTTACCATATATATATATATATATATATATATATATATATATATATATAGCACATATCAAATAAGAACACTTTCTTAGGTGAGAAATAAGAACAAATCTGGACCCTTGATCTTTGTTGATCTACGGTCCAGATTTAACCGTGTATTTAGTTACTATAATTTATGCATTTAAATGTTAATACATCAAGTTATTGTAATTTATGCATTAAAATATTTATGCATTTAGTTTCTGCATTTTATGCATCTCAGATGTAATAAAAATGCATTGTTCTTACGTTCTCGTATAAGATGTGTTCTTACCAGATCCACTCCATATATATATATATATATATATATAGTGATTCTAGTGAAAAGAGCCCTTAAAATAAGAAATAGGAATAAATCCCAATCCTTGATCCACAATTGATGGATGGCTAGATTTGAAGCGGGTTGGATCCGGGTCAAACCGGGTCAGACCCGGGTCAACCCGTTGACTTTTCAATTTTTTATTTCCTGTTTCGAAATTTCTTTTTCGAAATTTTTTTTTTTCGTTTTTTTAATAAAGTATGGTGCATCTCAATACACTGTGTGGTGCATCTCATTTCATGTTGTGGTGTATCTCATTACACAGTGTGTTGCATCTACACATTGTGATGCATCTCATTATACATGGTGGTGCATCTCATTACACATAGTGTTGCATCTCAAAATGCATTGTGGTGCATCTCATAATACATGGAGATTTATCTCATACACTATGTGTGTGTGTATAACTATATCAAAACGAGGGAAAATCTTAGGGTGATTTGGTATGATGTTTTTCAAATCATTGTATTCATACCATATCAATAAGCAAGTGTTTGGGATTTTTTTTTGTCTCCACCTTTGGCTCCGATTTTAATTTATAGATAATGATTGTGGCAACATTATATGTTTTTTAGCTCTCTTCGAGGCTTCGGCTCCCCCCGCTCGACTCTTGAAAAAAAATCAAAAATAAAAAATAAAAAATAAAAATAGTGAAAAAAATATTAAAAAAATTAAAAAATTGTGCTTCCCAATACACTTAGTGGTGCATCTCATTGCACAGTTTGGTGCATCTAATTGCACAGTGTGGTGCATCTCATTGCACAGTGTGGTGCATATCATCCGACTCTTAAAAAAAATTCGAAAAAAAAAATTGAAAAGTCAACGGGTTGACCGGGTCCGACCCGGATCCGACCCGGTTTGACCTGGGTCAAATCTGACCCTCCATCCCTTGTAGATCTATGGTGGAGATCTATTCATATTTCTTAGGTTAAGATCCATTCCTATATGATCATTTTCCTATATTCCTATATGTATATAGGAAAATAATCATATAAGAATGGATCTTAACCTAAGAAATAGGAATAGATCTCCACTATAGATCTACAAGGGATGGAGGATCAGATTTGACCTAGGTCAAACCGGGTCAGATCCGGGTCAACGGGTCGGACCCGGTCAACCCGTTGACTTTCGGTTTTTTTTTTTAATTTTTGATTTTTTTTTTAATTTTCAAATTTTTTTAAGAGTCAGATGATATGCACCACACTGTGCAATGAGATGAACCAAATTGTGCAATGAGATGCACCACTAAGTGTATTGGTATGCACCATTTTTAATTTTTTAATATTCTTTTTCACTATTTTTTATTTTTTTTCAAGAGTCGAGCGAGGGGAGCCGAAGGCCTCGGAGCGAGCTAAAAAACATATAATGTTGCCACAATCATTATCTATAAATTAAAATCGGAGCCGAAGGCGGAGACAAAAAAAAAAAATCCAAACACTTGCTTATTGATATGGTATGAATACAATGATTTGAAAAGTAGTTTGATTTCATCATACCAAATCACCCCAAGATTTTCCTTCGTTTTGATATAGTTTTACACACACACATACTGTATGAGATAAATCTCCATGTATTATGAGATGCACCACAATGCATTTTGAGATGCAACACTATGTGTAATGAGATGCACCACCATGTATAATGAGATGCATCACAATGTGAAGATGCAACACACTGTGTAATGAGATGCATCATAACATGAAATGAGATGCACCACATAGTGTATTGAGATGCACCTCACTTTATTAAAAAAAACGGAAAAATAAAATTTCGAAAATTTTTTTTTCGAACCATAAAAAAAATGAAAAATCAACGGGTTGACCCGGGTCCGACCCGGATCCGACCCGCTTCAAATCTAGCCATCCATCTATTGTGGATCAAGGGTTGGGATTTATTCCTATTTCTTAGTTTAAGGGCTCTTTTCACTAGAACCACTCCATATATATATATATATGGAGTAAGAAATAGGAATAAATTCCAACCCTTCATCCACAATAGATGGATGACCAGATCTAAACAGGGGCGGATCCGGGTCAAACGGGTAGGACCCGGGTCAACCCGTTGACTTTTCAAATTTTTTTTTTTAAGTTTCGAAATTTTTTTTTTCATTTTTTTAATAAAGTGTGGTGCATCTCAATATACTGTGTGGTGCATCTCATTACATAGTGTGTTGCATCTATACATTGTGATGCATCTCATTATACATGGAGGTTTATCTCATACATTATGTGTGCGTGTATAACTATATCAAAACGAGGAAAAATCTTGGGGTGATTTGATATGATGAAATCAAACTACTTTTCAAATCATTGTATTCATACCATATCAATAAGCAAGTGTTTGGTAATTCTTTTTTTTTTATCTCAGCCTTCGGCTCCGATTTTAATTTATTGATAATGATTGTGGCAACATTAATATTTTTTAGTTAGCTGCGAGGCCTTTGGCTCCCCTCGCTCGACTCTTGAAAAAAAAATAATAAATAATAAAAATAGTGAAAAAGAATATTAAAAAATTAAACAATGGTGCATCCCAATACACTTAGTGGTGCATCTCATTGCACAGTTTGGTGCATATCATTGCACAGTGTTGTGCATATCATCTGACTCTTAAAAAAATTCGAAAATAAAAAATAAAAATAAAAAATTTGAAAAAAAATTGAAAAGTCAACGGGTTGACTGGGTCCGACCCGTTGACCCGGATCCGACCCAGTTTGACCCGGATCCGATTCGATTTGACCTGGGTCAGATTTGACCCTTCATCCCTTGTAGATCTATGGTGGAGATCTATTCCTATTTCTTAGGTTAAGATCCTTTCTTATATGATCCATTATATATATATATATATATATATATATATATATATATGGGAAGGATCAAATAAAAAAGATCTTCCCGTAAGAAATAAAAATTAATCTACACCGTTAAATTCAGAAGATCTATGACTAATGATGAAACAATTAAAAGTAGACGATTTTTTCTATATTAGGGTTAAAAAAAGTAATCTTGTTTTATTTATAGGGTGAAATTTATAATACACACTTTGACTTGCAACAAATGAAAAATACACACTCCATTAGAAACAAATAAAAAATACACAACCTTACAAAAGTAACACTAGAATGGCCCACAAAACATCACTTCATCCCACAAAAAACAAGGCCCATACCTTGGGAAAGAAAAAAACAAAGCAAAAGATGTGCGGTAGGAAGAATACCAAGATTCGATCGAAAGGAGTTTGATTAGAAAACCACTTTTTCTACCACTTTCTACATTAAATAACCCCCCACCATCTCAAAAAAAAAACCCTACCCACCCTTCAAATCCCGACAGCCCCCAACTCTCTCTCCCCACCCAATTCCCAATTTTCCGACCCCTAACTCCCGGTAGTCCCTCTTTCACGCAAAAACCGACGCCGGTGGTCCAAAAAGTGCACCGAGAGGGATCTTACCAAAATCATGTCGGGACAAGAGGTTAGTTAGCGGGATCTTGATTAATTTTATTTTGTTTCGATAATTTTTATCATAAATCGAAATCCCTCTCGTGTAAACCTATTTCCCTCTTGTGTTCATGTATTTCCCGCTCCACCCTTCAAATCCCGACAGCCCCCAACTCTCTCTCCCCACCCAATTCCCAATTTTCCGACCCCTAACTCCCGGTAGTCCCTCTTTCACCCAAAAAAACCGACGCCGGTGGTCCAAAAAGTGCACCGAGAGGGATCTTACCAAAATCATGTCGGGACAAGAGGTTAGTTAGCGGGATCTTGATTAATTTTATTTTGTTTCGATAATTTTTATCATAAATCGAAATCCCTCTCGTGTAAACCTATTTCCCTCTTGTGTTCATGTATTTCCCGCTCGAGCGGGAAATATGTATACACGAGAGGGAAATTGGTTAATTCAACTTGTAATAATTTAGTCGATTTTTAGTCATATTTTCTTAAATTTTATTATTCATTAGGTTAATTTTAAATTGCTTAGTTAATTAATTCGTGATGTTTATTATTATTTTCGTAAAGTTGATTGCGAATTTATTTGTTTCTTGATGTTTATTTTTTTTAGTGACGATCCATTAAATTAAATGAATAACCCTCTCGGCCAGAGCTATTTCCCGCTCGGTGTAACCTATTTCCCGCTCGAGCGGGATATGATACACGAGAGGAAAATAGGCTTAAATGCATGCTACTACTTTTTAGTATTATTTTCGTGGAATTTCAGTATTAATTAGGTGAATTTAAACAATGTTCAATTAATTAGGTGAATTTAAACTATGTTTCGTGATTTTTAGTATTATTTGGTTAAAGTTTAGTATTAAGTAGGTATAAATTAATTGAGACCATTAATATCATGATCCAGCTCGGTCTAACCCTATTTTCCTCTCGTTATACCTATTTCCCGCTCGAGCGGGAAATAGGTATACCGAGAGGGAAATAGGTTTAAATTACTACTACGAATTCAGTCAGTTTTCAGTATTATTTTCGTGAATTTTAGTTTGAATTGGGCGAATTTTAAATTGTGAAATTAATTTACGTGAATTTTAGTTAAGAAATTGATGTGAATTTCGTGAATTTGAATTTCTAATTTTAAATAAATAATTAGTTAGTCATATTTTGATAGATTTTCTGTTTTTTTTAGATTACGTTCAAGAGGTCGGATACGATTAATCGTCAGTCGACGATTAGCACGTATTACAAGACCAAAGTTTTAGAAGATGTTCGTTGGTGGGCAGGAGCTATTGGATAGATTTCTAGCAGGGTGCTTTGGGCACTTCATTTATTGGAAGTCGGGGCAGAAGTGCAGTATGGCCTTGCATCACGTGTTGTCACGTGAGATTAATTATCCGGGTGTTGAGGAGTACGACATGTGGTTTCATATAAATAGAGCAAACATTCTTTTTTCCTATCCATAGTATGCCCTTATTACTAGCTTGGTCTTCGGCTCGTCCGACTTTAGACCTTCGAACAACCATGACCTACGAAGGGTGGAGGTGTATTGGCGCTTTTGTAATGGGATGCAGATTAGTGTTGCGGCCCTACTGGATCGGTTCACCAATACGCGGGAACTGGTCAGAGATGAAACTGGTGAACTTTACCTCCGGGTGGCTCATGTGTTAGTATTATATTTGTTATTACTTAGTTACGATCCGAAGAGGTTTGTTCCTGCGTGGGTGTGGAAATTGGTCAATGATTTAGAGGCGTTTCAAAGATTTCCTTGGGGATCCTACAGTTATTTGAATCTGAAGCACTATATTAACAACATACAGAGCTCGCCGAAGTACCAATTTTACGGTTTAGTGTGGGCTTTTCACGTTTGGTCCCTAGAAGTACTTCTAGATTTAGCTGCCGCTGTAGAGAGTCTTGCTTCGCCGAATGCACGACCTAGATGCCTTAGATGGAAATTTCGGAGCAGAACTGGAATGGAGCTTGAGCCTATCTTTTCTCTACAGTTATTTAATTATTTAATTAATTAAATTTATATTGGCATTTATTCAGTATTTAATACTCCCTCCGTCCCAACGAATATGGCCTATTTTCCATTTTGGGCCGTCCCACCGAATATGGCATGTTTCCTTTTTAGGAAAGAATTAGAGCTTACTTTAAACTAAAAAAACACTTTAACTGTATATTGTTGACCAAAAAAACACTTTATTAACTAAAAGTTACTTTATTAACACTTTATTACACATAAATCTCTTTTTCTTAATCTCCGTGCCGAAAATAAATAGGCCATATTCGGCGGGATGGAGGTAGTATTTATTTTTTATTTATTGAAGGTCCCTCGTGTCACTATGTTGGAACCGTATGGCGACGAGGCGCAGAGTTTGTACATGCAGTCCACCTTGTACCCAAATGCCCTTGCAGTGGACTTTGTGGTGCCGCACAATCCGTTACGGCACGGGGAACAGTTCTCCCGTCATGAGCGTGAGGTAAGGCAGTTTCAGGAGGTTGATGAGGCAGTGAAGGATGTCCCTCGAAGGAGAGGAGCACAGTGAGAGGCGTCTGCGCCTGATTATATTGAGCATGAAGATCATTTTGAGGAGGAACATCAACCTCCTCCTCGAGATAAGGGGAAGTGTACTCGTCATAAGGAATCATCATCGTCGAGGAGCGGAGGAGATCACCACCGTCGAGATAGTGACCGTCGTTGGATGAGATAAGAGTTGGAAAAATTTGAAGATCGTCTGCTTGAGAAAATGGATAAGAGATGGTTGCCTCGATTTCAAAAGTGGTTTGAAGATTTGTTTGATAATATACGATTTGGATCTTCACGGCGTCGCAGCCCAGTATACCAGCCCACTTATCATGGAATGCTTACTCCTATATCACGCCGGCCGTCTGTTCATGAACCTGCACACGACACTGCTCGACGTCAGTCGTCTGTTCATGAACCTGTGGATCCACGTCAGCCGTCTGTTCATGAGAGAGACGAGACACACTTTGTACAGCCGGTTGTTCCTGCTCGTCATTCATTGCCTGAGCTTGGAAATTCGTTTCTCCCGTTCGAACAGTATGGTAGTTTTTTGCACGATCCATCTCGTCATTCCATGGAAATCCCCAATGCTCGTGATGAAGCTCTGTAGGCTTGTCTTGGGCAGGTAAATATTTTATTTAATAAGCACGTATTTTTCAATTACTTATTATTTAATTTAGCACTTTTACTTTTTTATAAATGTAGACAATTGGAAGAGCATTTGAGAATGTCCAGTCATCATATGCTGGAGAAGAAGCTGTGATGAAAATGCCCATCAATGCAGTATCTATTTCTCAGGTGGGTGCATGCGGCGATGACGATGATGTTCCGTTTCAAGTACCTCGAAGAGAAAATAGGCAGAAGAAACATGCAACAATAGTTCGTACACCTATGATTGCTAGTAGAGCACCACCAGAGCTTGATATCCATTTGTGTAAGGCGTATGAGTTATTTCTAAGTGGCCCACTAGACGAATTTATGGTTGTGACTGTGAGTGGGAATTATCTACCGCATCAGTGGTGGAGGGTGTTAGAAAATCCAAAAACTGATATAATCGTTGGGGTACAATAACATAGTTATTATATTTACTTCACATGTTTATTTATATATATTTTTTTGTTATATTTATTGAATAATATATGAATTGTATTTGTGTTTGTAGGTTTTGGACCTGTACCTACTATTCTTGAGGAAACGGATTGTTGAGCGTGACCACGTGCTGGAGAATGTCACGACAAGAAACACTATAATATTGGATTGTGATGTCTTTGTAAGTTTTATTTTTTGTATTTTCTAATTAATATTAATTTCTTATTTCCAATTTCTTTATTATTTTTTTTCTATAACTATGATGTGAATTTAAAACAGCTCCAACTCCAAGGCGAATGGCAATCTAAGATTTTGAGCATAGAGATCGAGACGCCGTTGAGAGGAACTTGGGCTATGTATGCAGATTGGGAGGCTTCAAAGGGCATATATTGTGGAGTACATGGATTGAATGCAAGTGACTCACATTCATCGTTTTTTGATGCAACTCACGTAAGTAAATAACTTGTTTATTTATGATTTTCTGCAAATAATTATTTTTTAATTAAATAACTATCATTTGTACATTTAATGCAGATCATTCTGGTATGTCTCATCGGTGGACATTATGTAGTAGTCCGAATTGATATGTTAGCATGGACTGCTAAGCTATATGACCCCCTCTATTACAGCAAGGATAGGAGAATGCAAGAGGGGAGAGTTACTCAATTAGCACCACTTCTGAAGTTGTGGGCTCGGGTGCTCGATTGTTCATTTTATTGGAGGCATAACCGGATTGGAAGAGCAGCCGAAGAAGACCCATTGAAGCTCGTTGTCCCTCCAGCAGTGGATCAATTCAAGCAACTCGATAATTACAGTTGTGGGCTATACGCACTGATGACTATTGAGCGATTAATTAGTGGTTCGCCCTCTATGCCTTGGGGTAATACACACCAAACAGTATAGAAAAAGGGTAGCAACCGCAATATATGGCCAATGTCATCCACCAACGGAGTGGGAACGGGAACAATATAGAGAAATATGTAGGGCAGCTTTCGCCTTCTTCAAACAATTAAATTTTGTCACTTATTTTCATGCTATTTTTATTTTTATTAAATGTATCGTGAATTATTTTCATGCTATTTCAATTTTTTATTTTATTTTCATGCAACTTTCATTTTTTATTCACAAGCAGTGTCACTTTTATTCATTAAATTATATCTCACTCATTCAATAATGCGATACATGACTTCAGCGAGTATGGTCATATTCATGACATACACTACATCTCTTACGAGCTTGACTCTCCGTGGCAGCGCGTCGCCGGTTAACTCTCGGACGTCCGGGAAGAGAAGTGATAGCTGACGGCAAGACCAATGTATTGGCGGCAAGACCAATGTATTAATACAAGATGAATATTAGAAATTAAATGAACTATGATGATGTAAAAAATTACCTCAATCAATAACTTCCGAAGATGAGTGAATTTGTAAGTCAATTCTCTAATTTTTTTGTAGATGAACTACTTCTCGAGATATTTGTAGTGAATTTTCTAATTCTTCGTAGATGTGTTTTGATCTTCACTTCACTGTAAGAAATATATAGAAGTGAAAAGTGAAACTGGTATGGATTCACGTGAAAATTGTACATAAAATGTACAATTTAATTTACAGCTATACTACAATCCGAAAAGAATAGGTGTGGCGTGTCTGCATTGTGCAAGTAATTAACGCGGTGCACAGACAAAACTGAAGATCCCGCTCGAGTATATGGATATCCCGCTCGACAAAATGAAGATCCCGCTCAGGAAATTGAATATCCCGCTCGGGTGGGATATTACATTTTTAGAGCGGAATATTCATTTTGTCGAGTGGGATCTTTATTTTTTGGCTCTTCATGGTATTATTGTCTTTTTTGGTATGATTTCTATATTTTTCAGCTTCATTTAAATATGCAGCACGGTATTTATCAATGATTAATATATATATATATATATATATATATAAAAGAATATTAATAACCAATGATTAATTACTTTATCAAACTTTCATGCAAGACACAAGTACACTTTCTTTACGATGTGTAAGTGATTAGCAATCATTACTTACTTTTTGATTAATATAAATCACAATTAAGGGTCATGTCGGCTCTTCAAACGAAAATTGTGCAAAATTCATTTATTTGGAAGGAGGTGTGTATTTTTCATTTTTACTTTGTGAAAGTGTGTATTTTTATGGATTACCACTTATTTATAACTGTCATCTTCTTCAAATTATGGGATTCTTTTGGATTTATTTACGGTATCATTTCCATTGCCTTATTTCACGAAATATTCATTTATTTACAATAAAAAATTATTATTAGTTCTAGCCATCTAATAGTATAAAAGAAAAAAAAAACACTTTAATTTCCAAATTATGCATTATTCATATGCATGATATGCATCATGACATAATATTAAATGCATCAAAATAATGAATTTTATAAATTATATAATTTTTCTCTAATGCATGCATTATGGCATAATATTAAATACATCAAAATAATGAATTTTACGTTAAAAAAACATTAGAATTTTGTAGTCTGGCAAATGACATAAACATCGAATTTTTTTTCTAATTTTAGTATTTAGTGTGAGTTTCCAATTGGAGCTAGCGTGGTTTGATAATATTATTTTTAAAACAATTGAACAAAATAATTACATTTTTCCTCTGATAAATTCAATATATTTTTTTTCGGTTATTTACTCCCAAAATTGACGCCCGAGTTTGATGCAATAATTAATGGATAGATATATATGTTTTTGCAATATTATCCTTCTTTCCTATAAAAGTCAACGAAAATTTCCAGTAAATGTTATGCGTGCTTCATTGTTTTAAATCTCGATCGTCAATTTTGTAGTAATCAATGGACTAGGATATTTTATACACTAAGGGAGCGTTTACTTTGCGTGATAGGATAGATTGATAAAACATATGATTGACTATATGAAGGATTAGATGATCAAACAAGCTAAAAAATAATCAATCCATCAAAGTAAACAGTGGATTAACCTATATTATTTTTATCTATCTATCCTATCACCAAAAGTAAACGTCCCCTAAGGCTATATTTGGTAGCCTGGATAAGACCCACATTGGATACATATCTAGGCTTAACTATATGTTTGGTAAGATAGATACCTAATATATAAAGCCATTGATTAAAGGGAGCCCGTTCTTAAAACAATCTAAATCACTGTTTCTCTTCAACATACACAACTTGCACATACCCTCAGATAACAATTCTCATTTTAACAGTAACACTGATTAGAGAGTTCAAAGATAAAATTACACTGTCAGTATTCATCTTCTCCAATCTCTCCTCTCTCTGTTCTGCCTCTCTTTCTCTCTCCCGCCTGCAAATCATTTTCTTATCTCTCTTTTCTCACTCTGTCCTCCCTCCTTTCACTCTCTCTAGTTTTCGTTTTAAGTTGAAGTAAGTAGATCGAGATCCACAAATATCATGATTTGGTGTTGATGGAAACCCATATGAGATCTATCAGGATCCAAAACCAAATCGGGCCCACTCTGGATACGAAGGTGGAGGGAATGGAGACGCCTTCGAGAATGATGGAGATCAAGGCGGCGCCGCCGCTGAGGAATTCTGCGAGAAGAAAACTTTATCGAAATGCAAAGTTTGAGAAAGCGAACAAAAATGGGAAGGCCGCCTGGTGGCCTATGCCTTTTCTGCTGCTCGTATGGATTCTTTGAGATTTGATTTTGATGAAGGGCGTTGATTTTAATTTTTGAAATTTTGTCATAACTAATACTCCATCATTTCCGCATTAGTGTGGTGCAAGGAGTGCGGTACGGGTTTTAATAAAAGGTAAGTAAATGTTTGGTGTGTGTATTTTTAGTGGAGAAAGGGAATCACAATTGTTAGTGTTAGTGAGGTTTTTCAGTGGCCTATTGTAATTATTAAAAGCTTTTAAGGGTATAAGGGTAAAAATCATGTACTAAAATAGATGAACCACACTTATGGAGGACGGCCCAAAATGGTAAACTAACCACACTTTTAAAGGACGGATGGACTATTTTTTAGATTGAATTCTCTAAGTCGGGCATCTGTTCTTCATTCTATTTTCTCTTTTCTTCTTTTATTATGACAAAAATCTTAAAATTTATATATGTATTTAACTCAGCCCTATATATATAACAGTACTCAAAGATTAAAATTCAATTTTTTAAAAATTTTATTTATTAATTACTCCCTCCGTCCCACCGAATATGCCATATTTTCCATTTTGGGCCGTCCCACCGAATATGGCATGTTTTCTTTTTGGGAAAGAATTAGAGCTTATTTTAAACTAAAAAAGCACTTTAGCCGTACATTGTTGACCAAAAAAGCACTTTATTAACTAAAAAGTTACTTTATTAACACTTTATTACACCTAATTCCCTTTTTCTTAATCTCTGTGCCGAAAACAAATAGGCCATATTCGGCGGGACGGAGGGAGTATACATTAAATGTTAATTGGGGTTATAATTGTAATTTCAAATTTAATCTGGACTTTAAACTAGGATACCAAACACCTAATTTATATTATCCATATTTCATATCTTATCTACCAAACACAAATATACGATACTCATCATCCTTTATCTACAATACATAACTTAACTTAATCTTTCTTATCATATCAACATGTCTACCAAACGAGCCCTTAAGGATATATATAGGGGAAAGATCATATACAAAATACTTTTGCCGTAAGAAATGAGAAGCGATCTGTACCATTAATCTTTATAGATTTACGGTTGTCATTGATCGATACATTATAATTGAACATGGAATGCATTATCATAACAATGCATTATAGTAACCCGAAAATGCATTATTATGACGATGCATTATAATAATACATAAAATGCATTATTTTAGTACATAAAATGCATTATTTCATTTTTTAAGAGAAAATATTTTGTATGTGAACCAACCCCTATATATATATATATATATATATATTAGAAATAGAATAATCATATTATAATATATTTGAGTGAAAACGATAGATATATGAAAAATAGATGAATCATACATCAATTTTGAAGATATTTAAATAGAAGAGAATTATTTTTAGATATCAAATATATGAAACTTATTTATACTATTGTTTGGAGTTGGTAATGAATTATTACACAATCCTTAAAAAATAAAGTAAGTAAGGATATTGTAAGTATAATCTAATAATAAATAATAGGTAAATATAGTATATATTATAAGTATAATCTAATAATAAGTAAGTAGGTAAATATAGTATATGATAATATGATATCATCTAATAATATATATGTGTATAGATAAATATAGTTTATGAGATTATGCTATTACCCTTAAAATAATATTAATATATATAATATGGATATAATAGGTAAATCAAATTTTATAAACAAGACTCTTTTATATATATATATATATGTCGCAGCCCGACTTAGAGTGAAGATGACTAAGCCGGTGGGTCCCGTGATGTAACACAATTTATGATTAACCAAAGGATATGATAACGACCCAAGTTATCGAACATGAACCAAAATACATCAAATCATACTTTCAAATCAACAAAACATACTATCGAGACAAACGGAGTCAAATCACATATTAAACAACGACATCATTATTCAAGAACGGTAGTTCATATACCAAGTTCGATCAAAGATCAACGAGAATGGTCAAGAAACTACACCATCTCATATCAGAGTTAAGCAAACTGAATTTTAGGGTTTAACAGACTGAACAATATATGGTTTAGAAATTCATAACATAAGTGACATAACAAAACAACAGAAATTGAAACAAGTTCAGAGTATTGCAGCGGAAAAACATAGTTTTGGTTACATGTATGAAGACATATAACCGTGCTCTAACTTAGACTGACAACTCGAGAGGTCAACAACAAAAGCTTGCCCAGCACACTCCATCTTCATCCGAGCTAACCTGCACATTTTAGAAATAACATGCAGGGATGAGTACTTTTGTACTCAGTGAACACATGCCAAAAATAATTTAAATCTTGTTACTTAGAGCTATAGATTGAAGCTTGTCATAAAGCATAACACAAGTAAACTTTAAAAACAAACATGTGCATGCTCAAACATTTTCTTTCATTATAAGTGACTCGAGTCAAAAATACTTATCATGTATGTACCAAATCTACAATCACTTAATAGTGCTGAGAAGTAGGCCTCCTTCTCAAACATTTGTAACCGGCCTACCAAAAGGAAGGCGCACGATTACAAACTGTATACACAAATCCCACCTTGCGTAGGACCGAATTCGTCTTTCCTTGGTAGATGGTAACATAAGAACACTTTAAACAATTGGCAAGTCAATCAATTTAAAAAAACATCACATAATCATAATCATATAGTCACATTCGACATTTCTTTAGTTTAGAAAGCCCACCTGTATCGATGTCGCTGAACTAAGCTTTACTTCTCGATTCCCCTTCACTTACCGGTCCCGCTCGATCCTTCAATTTAAAATTTAGTTTAAGCATAAGAGCGAGAAGAGTAAATCAAGGAATGAGGGATGCTGCTTCGATACTACGATCTTTCTCGGCTTTCTAGGGTTTTCTCTCGACAACCATCACTTAAACTTTTCTATCTTAAAACTTAACTCTTAATCATTCACTACTCAAACATAACTTCTAAAAATATAAGTAAACATATACTTTATTTCTAATCCTTTCATCTTAGCATTAACATTTATTAACTTATAAACTTATACTATTTTCATCATTAATCATCGAAGTTCGTCATCAGCCACACCATCATAACATAAGCACATGATATTTCATTAACATATAATGTACAAGAATAATCATCCTTTCATATCATCAACATCTCATTTACATTTAAGTTTCATATTAACATTTAAATTCATCGATAATTAAACTTACTATTTAAGCATCATTACAAATCAATCTCATCTTAAATATATAATTAGCAATTGATCTCATCATTAACATATGATTAACAATTAAACTTATCATTAGCTCATCATTAGCAATTAAACTTATCATTAGTACATCTTTAATAATTAAATTTATCATCAACATATTATTAACAATCTAACTTAATTTCATCATTAACATCTTATTAACAATCATTCTTATCATTAGCATATAATTAACAATTATTTTCATCATTAGTATACAATTAACACTTAATCTCATAAATCACTATTCATATCTTTAAACTTAATACGTTTTCGACTCGACAAACGAGCTCC
The DNA here is from genome assembly GCA_031470985.1 of Agastache rugosa. Taxonomy (NCBI): domain Eukaryota; kingdom Viridiplantae; phylum Streptophyta; class Magnoliopsida; order Lamiales; family Lamiaceae; genus Agastache; species Agastache rugosa. The sequence continues at coordinate 23,756,151 of CM062607.1, forward strand.
GAAAATTCTCAAATTAATTTCATAAGCTTATTATACGATATTAATCATAATTATACAATTACATCATCAATCAAAGAAGTCTATACGTATAAACCTTCGACTTCGAAAAATAGACGGAAAATAGAAAAAATTCAAAACTTCGTATTAAAATTTCGAAAAATTCTACGTCACTTAATTTTTAACGTAGTTTTGATTTCTATCATTATTTTCTTAATTAAAAATCAAATACATTGCTTTAATTTATATATATATTTCGGCCCTTTTTATATAATTGGGATTAAATTCCCAATTTCATTCTAATCACTTCCAAACATGTTAATTTAATTAATAAACCTCAATTATAACATAATTACTTGAATAATTTTGGAGAAAAATCGAAACCATACACTTAAAACCTTCGACTTTTTCACTTCTAGGGTTTAGAAAATTTATTTTTCTCCAATTTCACTTATAGCATGCTTAGAAATAATTATAGAGGCTAATTATATAATTAATCAATCAATTTATGCTTTGAATTAAAAACCCCTAATTTTAGTAAACTTTAATTTTTGAAATTCTTTAATTTAGCTCTAAAAATCCTCAAAAAATCATCATAGGCTTATTTCATCATCCTAAGTTCAAATCTATCATCAATTTCATCATAGAAATTTACCATAAAAAAATTCCTAAATCAAGAACCCTAATAATTTCGAATTTAATTAAAATTTAAAGCAAAGAGGATTCAATTAATTCAATCTATACATCAACATGTTTAATAACATTATATAAGCTCAAATAAATCATCAATTTAATCATAGAAGATCAAATTTAAAAATCCCTAATTTTGGCCCTAATTTTCGGCCTTTTCTAAAATAAAAATTAAAATAATTATCTCTTGCTCAATTAAATCATCCATCATGCTTAGAATCATTCTAGGAGTCCATATAAACCATCAATTTGATCATAGGATTAAAGAATCAAAAACCCCTAATTTTAAACTAATTTTCTGCCAATTTAAAATAAAATAACAATTGATCAAATCTTGCTAAATTAAACCATCAAGCATTCTTATGTATATCCTAGGAGCTCATATAAATCATCAATTTGATCATGGGATGAAAGAATCAAAATCCCCTAATTTATTCATAAATTTCGAAAAAAATAGGAAATTAGGTTTGGGGTTTGATTCTTCTTAAATTGATGCTAAAATTGGGATCTAGATCATGGATTAAATATCATAGTTGAAGATCAAACTCATCCATCTAAGATCATGAAATTTTCGAAATTTTTGGAAGTAGAAGGAGGTGGATGTCATGCTTAAATTCAAGCTAAGAACATGTTTAGCATGGATCTAATTAACCTTTGAGAAATAATTTGGGAGCTAGATCTTCTACTTCTTGAGCTCAATTCTTGATCTTCAATGGTGGATGTGTGTGTTGTGTGTGTGCTGTCGTGTGTGTGTGTTTGAGGGTGTGTGTGCGTGAGGTTTGAGAGAGAGATGAATGAGAGTGAGGATGGTTGCAAACACATTTAGTTGAAGTTAATTCACTTAGTACACTTGTAATTATTGCATGTTGGTAGATAATCCTCACTTAGATCACATAGTATAATAATCATAATGGCATGTTGGGGAAAATCTTTAATAAAGATCATATAGTACACTTAGCATCTAAAATAGGATTTTATAATTTAATTTTATTAGGAGCTATTAGTATATTTGTTAGATGCTAAATGTACTAGCATATATTCCCCTAGATATGCTAGGATTTTAATTAAATAAAAATTAAAATCAAAGCTTATTAGATAAGCTTTATTTAAATAATTAGCATAATACCTTAGTTTAACTGATTAATTAATTAATTAATCATCCATCCAACATTAATTATAATCATCTCGGCTCTAAATATTAAGTTCTCGAGCTCTATATAATTTATTAGGGTTTCCCTAACACTAATCTAAGTTTTCTAAAGAAAATTCCGGAAATAAAATCCGGACTAAAAATAGAATTGCCGGAGAAATTCTACGATCTACGGGGAAATCAATTCTTTCAAATAATCACATTCTTCTCAAATATAATTCAAACATATAAGTACGAAATCTTAATTACCTTCGACAACTTATTTCAGATTAACCCGGACGAGATAAATTCTTAATTTGCTTAATTTCGGCAAAGTAGGACTGCCGAAAGAAATTTTTATTGTCGATACTTAATTTATTTCTAGATCTTCACGACTTAATTATCTCGACGTTTTCTTAATTAATCCTAAGTCCGATTATGAAAGAGCGGGATATTACAATATATATGGGGAGTGGTTCTAGTGAAAAGGTCCCTTAAAGTAAGAAATAAGAATAAATCTCAACCTTTCATCCACAATAGATGGATGGCCAGATCGTAACAGGGTCGGATTCGGGTCAAACGGGTCGGACCCGGGTCCGACCCGGATCAACCCGTTGACTTTTCAATTTTTTTTATTTTTGAATTTTTTTTCCGTTTTTTTAATAAAGTGTGGTGCATCTCATTTCATATTGTGGTGCATCTCATTACACAGTGCGGTACATCTACACATTGTGATGCATCTTATTAAACATGATGGTGCATCTCATTACACATAGGCTGCATTTCAAAATGCATTGTGGTGCATCTCATAATACATGGAAAGTTTATCTCATACACTATGTGGTGCGTCTCATTGACTTTTACGAATTTCAATTTTTTTTTGGTCTCCGCCTTCAGCTCCGATTTTAATTTATAGATAATGATTGTGGCAACATTAATGTTTTTTAGCTCGCTACGAGGCCTTCGGCTCTCCTCGCTCGACTCTTGGAAAAAATTAAAAAAAATAAAAAAAAAACTTAAAAAAATAGAGAAAAAGAATATTAAAAAATAGTGCATCCTAATACACTTAGTGGTGCATCTCATTACACGTGATGATGCATATCATTTGACTCTTAAAAAAAAATCGAAAATAAAAAAAATCGAAAATAAAAAAGATTGAAAAGTCAACGGGTTGACCGGATCCGACCCGTTGACCCTCCATCCCTTGTAGATTTATGGTGGAGATCTATTCATATTCTTAGGTTAAAATACATTCTTATATGATCCATCTTCTATCTATATATATATATATATATATATATATATATATATATATATATATATAGATTACTTGTGACAAGCATTTTGTATTTTGGGTATAACGAATGTATGTTATTGTAGGGGTAGATGTAATTAATGTTGTATTGTATTTTTCCGATTTATGGTCTAAATCATAGATAATCTAGCAAATATTTGGAGGATAAAACTAGTATAAGTTAAGAACCTGATTGATTAAACCTATCAATCTAAGACTTATAAAAACCATAATTAAATTACTATTATGGTTTTTTAAATTTTTTGTTATGAATGTTCTTTTTGTCATTAAATTACCGCATAAATTTAATAAACAATTATATAAATAATTCATAATAAAAAAAAAAATAGAAACGCAATAATTTTATATTCATGTGTAGCTTCAATTAATTAGATCGTAATTGATAATTTTAACTTTGAGATATTTTCTCTCAAAAAAAAACTTTGAGATCTTGAGATTGATATGATATGTGACATATCGCTCATAGAAAGATATATCTGCTCAAAATGTAATATAACCATAAGTTGTTTCTTTTCTTCTCATAATTAAATAATGGACCAAAATTAATTCACCTCAACTTGGTGATAGGAAATTAAAAATTGACTTAGAAAACTAACATTCAATTCGACCCCAATTGAATCGTTCAAGATGACAAATGATCCTCTACATCGCACTAACCGAAATCGAGATACAACTTTATATTTTTGAAAGTTCAAGACAGAAAATATATAAAAAATGAATACAAAGGGTACTCAATTCTTATCCAATACGGACAATCGAGATACGACTTTTAACAACATTAAACTACATTTTAAAAGAAAACTGGCATTCCACCAAGGATACAAGTGTCCAAAATTTACAACTACTTAAATTTGGAGTAGTAATCCTTGCCGCACCGGATCGAAACTCTTCCCCTCCTCGCCAAACGCAATTACAAAAACATAGTTACAAACAGCTGAAATGCACCGCTTTCTTCTCCAAATCTCATCAACACACACACACACACATATAGAGAGAGAGCTATACATACACACATATACATACATAAATCTGGTTTAAGAAAAATGGAGGGATTTGATGAAGATGTTTACGTGGGACGAAACGACGTCGGTGAGGAGAACGTGCATGGCGACGCCATGCACTACGGCGGCGGCGCTCCACCGCCGCCACCGCCAATGTACGGATTATCCCGAAATGAAAACGATGGCATGCACTCGCAGGAGGACTATGGCTTCGTAGGCGGCGGCGGCGCACCACCGACACCACCGCCAATGGAGGGACTCTCCCGGAATGCCAACGACGGCTATGGCTTCGGCGGCGGCGATCAGGAGAAGCCGTACGACCTCGCGGCCGACAATGATGGGATATTCGCGGCGGCTGACGGCGGCGGGCCGCTGCTGCCGGAGCCTAGCGAGATGCGCGAGCAGGGATCCGCCTTTCGCGAGTGGCGTCGGTGAGCTTAATTATTTTTTTTCAAAGGCTCAATTCAATCAATTATTATTATTCATTTTAAAATTTATTAGATTTTAGCGAAATGAAAAATTAAATCTTCAAGGCTTGTTCAAAGTTTCTCTGTATGTTAAAATTCCAACAATTGTATAATGTGTGCTAGTGATCATAAGAATCTTGGAGAGTTTAATTCATAAGATCATTACCTTAATTTTGTTATATGTAATCAAATTCAACGTCTCTATATAAATTATAAACATTGGCTAAACTTTGATATAAAATTGATTTATAAACCTTCTTCATGACCTAATATTCATGAATTTAAGCCTTAATTATATTGTTGATTTTTATATAGTCAAAATATGATTTATCTCGAAGAGAAAGAGAAGAAGGAAAAGGAGTTGAGGAATCAGATCATTGCTGAAGCTGAAGAATGGAAACGCAAATTCTACGAGAAAAGGAATCAAACATGCGAGACTAACAGAGCTCACAACAGAGAGAGAGAGAAAGTAATCCCTCTCTATCGTCCAACCAACACCTCTCTCTCTCTCTCTCTCTCTCTCTCTGGAATTTAGCATGAAATCAATGAAGAAATGTGTTGTGTTTTGCAGCTCTACTACTCACAGCAAGATAAGTTCCACAAGGAGGCCGACAACCAATTTTGGAAAGCAATCGCGGAGATGATTCCCCGCGAAGTTCCCAATTTCGAGAAGAGGCGGGGAAAGAAAGATGACGAGAAGAAACCTGCTGTCTTTGTTGTTCAAGGGCCGAAGCCCGGAAAGCCTACTGACATGGCGAGGATGCGTCAAATCCTCGCCAAGGTCAAGACGAACCCTCCACTTCACATGAGGCCTCCCCCCGCGAAGGAGGAGGGTAAGGATGGAAAGTCGGAGGCGAAAAGTAAATCTTCAGAGAATGGAAAGGAAAAGAAAGATGGTGCAGCAGGGGAAACAATATCGTCTGTTTCCCCTGTTGCCAAAGATGCTGCAGCAGATGGTGCGCCTAAAACTGCCGAACCAGCTGCTGAAGGAAAGGAGAATGTGGAGAAGAAGTGATGATATGATTGATTGATTGAAGGGTTTTTATTATTTTTTATTTACATTATCAATTGTTGATTCAATTTATTCATTAATTTTTGCGTACGTGTGATCATTATATATGAATCTTGGTAGTGTTACAATAAGAGCATTTTCCTTTGAAACTTAGGTTATGCAGAGTGGCTGCAGTGAGCAGAATTAAGATAAATGTTTTTTTCGGTTAAATTTGAGAAAAAATAGTTTCTAAGTTCTCATGATGAGGAATTTCATTTCTGCCCTAATGCTTCTTTTAGTTTTGGTTAAGTACTAGTCATATATTAATTGGTTTCAGATGTTTACTTATTGAAGATATCGAAAGAGAGCATACACTTCATGAAAAATCTATAGATTGTTGGGAAAATAATAAGCATGTTTTGAAGTGATACCAAAACCCAGCTGATCCCAACCGAGTAGATGAATGCGCAAATCGTGTGTTGTTTCCAGCTCACTTGTTTAGAGCTCATAGGTTGTCTAAGTACAGGTACAGCACAACAGAAGACACAGCAGGAGATGCAACTGAATGGAACAGAGCACAGCTGAGTGGAGCGAAGCTGGACAAAGAGAAAATATGCTAAGTACTCAGACACAGCAGAGATGACCCAACAGAAGTGTCGACACAGCAGAGCCGACACAGCATAGTCGAAGACCAAGTAGCGTCGAAGACCCAGCTCAGTCGCAGACCCAACTCCATTGTCGGAAATCCAGCTCAGTGTTGCAAACCCAGCTCAGTGACGGAAACCCAGTTCAGTGTCGAAGACACAGCTCAGGTCGAAGACACAGCACGATCAAGACACAGCAGGTTGAAGACTCAACTCAAGTCGAGACACAGCAGACGCTTAGCAGCTCGAAGACGAGACCAGCTCCGAGACAAGATCTCGGTGTCAGAAGATTTCATCTGACGTGGACCAATCAGAGGAGGAATGGCCTCTGTAAATGTAGACCAAAAGTCAACAAGAGTATGTGAGATTCAAACGGCTCCTTTCCAACGGCTAGTTTGAATCTCCACCTATATATATCACCTCCGCCATTGAAGAAAATGTGGGGAGAGAAGATCGAAGAAAATCTGAGCATACTGATAAACGAACAACTTTTCTAAAAGCCAAATCTCTGAAGAACACTGTAGGTCCTGCAAAAAATGATTAGGGACAAGAGAAGTACTAGATGAAGATGTTCCAGCTTTCATTTTGTGTTTTGTATGGGCAGGGTTGATCCATGGCAGGTCCACCTTCTTCTCTCTGTTGAAGTACATGCGATGTACTTTCACTCTCACAAGCTTCGGTGAAATAACATCATCCTCATCTATCTTGAAGCCTTGATCCACCAAAATGCTATAGATAAGAGATGGACAGATGAGCTTGTTCTTGGAAAATCGTACTCCCAAATCTGCAATGCTCTTGAAGATAAGCTTTCCAAGGTTGACCGGAATGCCACAGTGAATTTTGTAGAGAAGAGGGACGTGCTCCGCAGGGACAACAGTGGAGTTAGATATTGGAAGCCAATTATAGGTAGACAGTTTGTGAAGGACAGAAAACATGGTAGTAAGATTCGAAGCAAGCCTTAACACTTTGTTTTCAGTATTCCATTTGTGAGCCTTTCCCCCTGTCAACACATTTTCCATCTCCAACATCTTTTCATTTGTGATATCTTCCTCATCATTTTCTTCAACCTTTGGAGTATTCAGAAACTCATTTATAATATCTGGAGTGAAGTCATACACTTTGCCACGCACATAAACCTTTCCATACTTCTTAGAAAAAGAAGTTCCAAACTCATATGTAATATTAGCATAAAAATATTTCACAATCTCAGGCACATAAGGTTTAGCGTAAGTAACACTCCCCAAAATGTTTCTGGACAACAGATATTCCACCATATTATTGTTTTGAAAATCTTTTTTATCAATCGCCCTATCATCCAAGATCTTCCGATTTCGAAAATTTGACCAATTTTTTCTATTCGCTGAAGCATAGAAAAGAGGAGAAATTACAGCAGTTACCTCAACCTCAGAATCAGAAGATTCATTAACTTCGACTGACACCTTTGATGATTTGGAATAAGGTTTGGATGGAGTAGCCAGACACCTTCGGACAGGAAGTTTCTTTTTTGTTTGTGGAAGCTCCTGTTTCATCTTTTCCTTGCCTTTCTTGGTAACCATGGGTGGCTGATCCACTTCAATCTCCTCATCCACTTCAGTACTCAGTTTGGTCTGAGTGTCAGACCCATCACTCTGAGTTTCCTCAGATTTGTGGTTCTCACAGGAATCTGACTGTGAAGATGCCTCATTCTCATATTCTACCAGATCTATGGTTTTAGTGGGACGATGATTTGGGACAAATGAGGACTGAAGTCTGCACGACCGTCTTGACGGAGGAGGTGGCACCGATTTTGTCCTTTTTTCGGAGGTTCTGGATACTTGACAACACAAGTTTTAGTTCTCCTTCGATGTTTTGGCAAAGATTTGTCCTGATCTGGGTTTGGCTCTTGGTCGCTTGCTGAAAATGGTATCTCCACTGGAGTTGCATCATCGTCTTGAGGAGGTTGATGAGAAGCATCATAGTGAAAGAGAGGTTCAAGAAATTCCTCTTGAGATAAAGTATCGCCTGGTGGAACTGTAATATTTGGCTTGATTTGAAGTGGCGCTTCAACCAAAGCCCTAGATTCTGGATGCTCTGATGTGGGTGGTGGAATTGAGACTGCAGCAGGAAGGGGAAGTGGTATGCTCTGCTGCTCCGATGAGTTCCCCGCATCTGGTGAGATTTCCATTGGTACATGACCACGGGTTGGAGATAACAAAGATGAACTGAAATGGGGGGTTTTTGTCTGGAGAGAGAAAACAAAATGAGTTTTGGGTGAGAGCACGAGAGGGTCCAAGGAGTTGAGGTGGAGAGGTGGTGACTTGGCGAAGATAGTTGAAGGCATCGGGGGAAGAAGCTCGTGAATTTTTCTAGTTGTTTCTTCATCCATGGTGAAGGGAAGAGAGAATTGCAGCGCACGACGAGGAAGGAGAAGCTTTTGGAAGCTGAAACGGACGCTTGAGAAAAAGTATTTTTGGATGTGACAATGCAGACTAAAAGAAAGGTTTATTTAAAAGAAAACGTCCGATAAAGTAGGAACCATATCTTTTAGAGATAAGTACAAAAAGTATATATTAAAAATTCGAGTATGATATATTCAAGATATTCTCAACAACTGACATCCTTAAAAATAAACAACGACCAAATTAACATATATTTATTTTGAAAACGAATTTGGTACACAAGCCTGATCTCACAACAGTTGTCATCACTTTAAGTGATTTAACCAATTCAGTTCAAAATTTCCAAGGCATCATATGCAAGTAGAGAATATAGTGAAGTATATAACCAAGAGAATCTTGTAATCACCATTTATCTAAGATCTTTGATCTAGTTATATGGCTTTCTAAGAATGGTCTCGGTTTCACCTTAAAAAGAAGGCTTTTACATCCTCAAATCTGTTTATCTTCATATTGAATATAGCCATTGCATATGATATATCAGAAATTATGACAACTGTTGCGATAGGATCTGTTCAAACAGTGCACAAACCAAGAGATTTTCTCAAAACTTAGAGCTTTTGTAAAGATGTTAGCCAGTTGGTTCTCCAAACTAATATATTCTAATTTTAATATCTTATTTTCAACTAAATCTCTAATAAAATGGTACCTTAGATGAATATGTTTCGACTTGGAGTGATGAACAGGGTTCTTGGCCAGGTTGATGGCACTTGTGTTGTCACAGAACATCATCAACGAGTTACTCTCCAATCCATAGTCATCTAACATGGATTTTAGCCACACCAATTGAGTTGAGCAGCTCCCGGCAGCAACATATTTGGATTCAGCTGTAGAAAGCGAGATGCAATTTTGCTTTTTGTTGTGCCACGAGATCAAGTTGTTCCCTAGGTAACAACAACCTCTACTTGTGCTTCTTCGATCATCAATCTCTCCTGCCCAATCAGCGTCGCAGTACCCAACTAGATCGGTGTTGGTGTCCTTAGTGAAGCATAGTCCTAGTTCACAAGTTCCGGCAACATAGCGGATGATTCTTTTCACAGCTTTGAGATGCTTTCCTTAGGACAGGACTGGTAGCGGGCGCATGCACACACACTGTACATGATGTCAGGACGACTTGCTGTTAGATATGGCAAGCTTCCAATCATGGATCTGTATAACGTGGGATCAACTTCAGGGCCAACTACGTCCTTAGTCAATTTTTCAGTCGTACTCATGAGAGTACTCATGTGTTTGGCATTCTTCAGTCCAAACTTTTTGACCAAATTCTTTGCATACTTTGACTGAGAAACGAAGATCCCATCATTTCTTTGCTTAACTTGTAGTCCAACAAAGTTGCTTAGTTCTCCCACCATACTCATCTCAAAGGATGTGGACATTGCATTTACAAACTTTTTCAATGCTTCCTCGTTTGTGGATCCAAACACTATGTTGTCGACATAGATTTGGGCAATTGTGAGAGAATTTTCATCATTTTTTACGAACAAAGTTCTGTCAGCATGTCCCCTGAAAAATCCAAACTCAAGTAGAAAATAGGTTAAACAACTATACCAAGCTCTAGGAGCTTGTTTTAGTCCATATAACGCCTTATGAAGCTTGTAAACATGATCAGGCTTAGTTGGATCAACAAAACCTTTTGGTTGTTCAACATAGGCTTCTTCTTCTAGAATTCCATTCAAAAAGGCCGCTTTAACATCCATTTGATGAAGTGTTATGTTCAAATAGCATGCTATACCAAGAAGCAACCTAATGGATTCAATTCTAGCAACAGGGGCAAAGGTTTCATCATAGTCTATTCCTTCAACTTGAGTATAACCTTGGGCAACTAAGCAGGCTTTATTTCTAATGATATTCTCGAATTCATCAGTTTTATTCTTGAAAATCCACTTAGTTCCGATCACATTGATTCCCAAAGGTCTGGGCACAAGTGTCCAGACTTTGTTTCTAATAAACTCAGCAAATTCCTCATGCATAGCATTGATCCAAAATTCATCTTTTAAGGCCTCATTTATGTTTTTTGGTTCAATGATGGATAAGAATGAGACAAGACCTACCTTACAAATGATGCATGAGAGACATACCATTCTTACCATTTCCCTGTAGTTTACAGGAGTTTTGTCTCTTGTTCTGACCCCTTCATGAACATCTCCAATCACAAGATCTAGAATATGATCTTTTTTTATTCTTTCTGGGGGATCTCTTCTTACCATTTCTTGGACAACATCCAGACCTTCTGCTTCATTAGTTGTATCGTTTCTTTGTCCTGCAAGTTTACTAGAAGAGGTCTCCACCGTGGTCGGCACTTTTCCTTCTTCAATGTGTACCTGTTTCTCAATGAGACCATCAGTGTCATCTTCAGGAGTATATAAACTAGCATGATAATCAAAACTGACATTGACACTTTCTAGCACAGTTTTGGTCCTAAGGTTGAACACACGATATGCATGACTGTTAAGAGAATATCCTAGAAAGATTCCTTTGTCACTTTTTTAATCCAATTTCAAAAGGTAGTTTCTATCATTCAATATATAGCACACACGTACAAATACATGAAATAATTTGAGATTGGGTTTTTTACCATTAAGAATCTCATAGGATGTCATAGTAGTACATGTACGCAAGTTAATGCGATTTACAACACGACAAGCAATGTTCATAGCTTCAGCCCAGAAGCGTTTTGACAATCGCTTAGAGATCAGCATGACTCTAGCCATTTCTTGTAGATTTCTGTTCTTCCTTTCTGCAATTCCATTTAGTTGTGGTGTTTTGGCAGATGAATACTCATGATGTATTCCGTCATTCACACACAACTCTAGAATGTGTATGTTCTCGAACTCCTTTCCATGGTCAGACCTTACCCTCATAACACATGTTTGATAAAAATTCCTAATTCGAGTATATAATTCCATGAAAGAATCAAAAGTTTCAGATTTATCGTTAAGGAATTTTATCCATGTGTACCTAGAGAAGTCATCAACAATGACAAAAGAGTACTTTTTCTCTCCAAGACTATCAACTTCAGCTGGTCCCATTAAGTCCATATGTAACAATTCAAAGCATCGTTTAGTGGTGAAAGGTCTTTCTGAAGTTGTCACAACTGGATGAGAAGCTTTCACTTGTTTTCCTTGTTGACAGTCACCACAGAGACGTGGCCTGTTTATATTCAACTTCGGAACACCATGAACTGCATCAAATCTCTGGAGATTTTCCATATTTCTATAGTTGGTGTGACCCATCTTTTGGTGCCATAGGTCGACTTCATTGACCTGTACATTTAGACAATTTATTTTACCAACTTCATATATGTTATTTAGAGATCTTACCCCAGAGATCACGACTTTCCCATCTTTATTGACGACTTTGCAACTATGCTTGATGAAGGTTACAAGATAGTCACATAATTGATTGATGCTAATTAGATTACCAATAAGTCCTTCAACATGTGATACATTTGGGATTTTAGGAAGTCCTGCAATGTTGAGGTCACCCCTTCTGACAATCTTGCCATTCGCTCCTCCACCAAAGGTGATCTCATTTCCATCAAATTTTTGATAATTTGACAGATGTGATTTAGTCCCAGTCATATGTCTGGAACACCCACTGTCGAAGAACCATGCTCCTTTACTATCAGTCACAAAGGTAGTGAAGACAACATTGCTGACATCGTTGACAACGATTTTAGGTCTCCAGACCATATGACTTCTCCTATGATTGAACACAGGTCTTGTAGCTTGATTCCTCATGAAGAGTTCTTTTTTGTATTCCTGCAAAAACTTGTGACAAAAAGGTCGAATATGACCAGGCATAAAACAATAATGACACACAAATTTTCTAGTTTTTTTCGAACCTTGAGTTCCCCTGGCCTTTACAAAAGGTTTACCATGTGTGGACAGAATTTGTGAGTGTGGAAAAATAGTTTTTAAAGCTTTATCAAATCCTAGACCATGTGAGGTTACCTGAGTGATGGCCAGAACTTCTTCAAGTTTCGAGGTACCTGTGTTCATCTTCTTGAAGGTCTCATTCGCAAGATCTATTTGAATTTGCATCTTGCCTATCACTTCATCCTTCTTTGTGAGCATAGCCTCCAATTTCACCAGTGAGGTTTTGTGATGAGCGTTTTCCTCATTCAGTTTTTCGTTCTCCTTACTCTGTTTCATCCACTTGAGGTACAGTTCCTTGTACAATCCTTGCAACTTGATCAACATCTCTAATGTTTCTTCATTGGTAACTTCTTCATCATCGTTCTCATGTTCAGTATTAGAAATAACAGAATTGAGACAAAAGAGATTATCATAGTATGATTCATCATACCTCTCCGAAGTTACGAGCACGTCATCGCAGTCTTCTTTTATCCAGGCCATCATAGCAGCATGTTCTTGAGACTGAACCTCAAAAACATCTTTAACCCTCACTTCAGTAGGTTCAACTTCATTATCACTAAGTGATATCAAGTTCACAGTTTTCCCAAGCTTTCTGAATGTGTTAGCACATTCATTTGCATAGTGGCTGAAACCTCTACATTCATGGCATTGAATGTTAGAGAAGTCTCTGGGATCCCTTGGTTTGAATTGATCAGATGCAACGCGTTTGATAGACCTAGGATCTCTTGCCTGATTGAGCTTTTGATCATAGATGACCAAGGATCCGGAGTTATCTCTTCCTGAGTTCTGCTGTTCAGGAGCTCTCCCTTTTTGCTGAAATCTTGTGCGGTTGTTTACATTGCGAATTAATGAGTTCAGCTTTCTGGTGATTAGTGCAAAATCCGCATTTCCCTGAATCTCTTCGAGAGTATTCTCCTCTTTTTCAACAAGGTTCGGTGAAGCTCCTCTTGAAGTTGAGCTTGAAGCTTCACTAGCTGTCATAGTCAATCCCTTCTTCTTTGGACTCTCTCTTGCATCCAGCTCCATCTCGTAAGTCTTTAGGTCGTTCATCAGGTTTGTAAACTCCATTTTGCTTACTTCTTTGCAGTGTCAATTGCCACGACCTTCATATCAAAACGAGAGGTTAAGGTTCTCAGAACTTTAGAAACCAACCTTTTGTTGCTGATTGGATCACCGAGATCTTGGCACTCGTTTGCAATCTCGAGAATTTTATTGCAGTAGTCCCCTACTGTCTCATTTCCATCCATCCTCTTGTTCTCAAACTTGGTGATGAGAATACGGTGCCTTGATTTCTTGATCCCGGTGTCGCCTTCACAGTGTTGCTGGAGGATATTCCAAGCTTCCTTTGCTGACTCACAATTTTTTATTAGTTTGAACATTTGAATGTCCACAGAGGATTGGATAGCATTGAGAGCCTTGTCATAGAATGTTGCTTCATCATTCTCGGCACGGCTCCACTTGTTTTCAGGAGTTCGAATGGTATCTACATCTTCATCCACCATCTTGGGATGTAACCACCCTGTCTGAACAACATTCCATGCCCTAGCATCAATAGATTTGATGCAAGCTCTCATTCGAACTTTCCAAAAGGAATAGTTCATACCATCAAGAATTGGAGGCTTATTGAACATCGGGTTTGTTTGATCCATTGTAGTCACGAAAACAAGATCAACACTTAGTGTATCAAGTGTTGGCTCTGATACCAATTGTAGGTACCAAAGTTGTGATCGAAGATCAGACAACTTTGATTTGAAACGTAGCGGAATAACAAAATAAAGATTGAACACAATGGATGTAAATTTTCACGAGATTATAAATTAATCTCGTGAAGTGCCTCAGGGCAAAATATTCACTAATGGTATATTAACAATGAAAACACTCAGAGTAAACGCGATCACGAAAACTAGTAACACTTTATCACTTCTTTCACAGAAAGTTGTGACTAAAGTTGTTACACCTATCCTCACAGAAACAATACGAAAACTAAATTAAAGCAGATGATAGCTATGAATATATCAGTAAGATTCGTATCTATCTACACAAATCCTTCCTCTATTTATAATTGCTCTTCAAACTTGGGCTCCACACACCATATCATCACATCTCCACTTTCGCAGCCCATATCTCGCATGATCTCAACCTTCCTTGTTTCTCACAACAAACTCCAGCACACCTTCTCAACAGACTTGTGAATTAGTCAACCCTTCCTTCTCGTAACAAACTTTAACATGCGTCCTTTGGCCGATTAAGAAGCTTGGTCAGCATTTTCTTGTTCCCTTGACACATGTACTGCTGTACAAACAAACTAGAAGAAAGACAAAATATACTAACATTCACATTACAAGAGGAAGTCCAATTTTGGCTTCAACAAACACCCAGTCAATTGTGTTTTTAGTTGTTCATACAAAGTCAGTCCTAGGCAGATCTTCATATATATATATATATATATATATATATATATCAAAAGTCTAGTTTGAACGAGTTCATCATACATCTTTGTTCTTCATTGTAAGAACTCGTTCATAGTTGGAAAATTCCAAACCCAAACCCTTCTACCCAAAAAAGGTTAGGTTAAGGTAAATCTGCTCGAAGCGTGTAATTCAAGTGGTTAGGTTTTACAGTACCCGCAAACTGTAAGTCAGGTTTTGTAGTACCCGGAAACTACAAGTCAGGTTCTTCAGTACTCGTGAACTGAAGGTGAAGGCTCTGGTTTGAGCGAGAAGTTTGCTTGCTACTCGTAAAGCAAGTGGGTTCTTCAGTACCCGTAAACTGAAGGTGAATGCTCTTGTTTGAGTTGAGAAGTTTGCTTGCTACTCGTAAAGCAAGTGATTATATATCCTTTAGTGGATTACCAGATTAATTTTGATCGTGGACGTAGGAGTTGTTTTTCCGAACCACGTTAAACTGCTTTGTCTCTTTACAGCTTTATATTTGTGCATCTAGCTAACTCCATAAGCATAACTTTCAAGTTGCATAAATGCTGACTAATAGAAAAGAGAAACAAAGTTTTGCAATATATTTGAAGTAATAGACAGACTTTCCAAAACCCACCAACTTACGCACACAGCCAGCTGTGTTTACCCAGCTGTCTTCCAGTTTGGTCGAACACAGCCAGCTCACTCAAAAGAGTTTTAATTGGAAAAAGTTTTTAACCTTGGTGTATTCACCCCCTCTCCTATACCAAGGTATCCGTCTCGGGACCATCATAAATTATACGTTGAGCACAACAATTTTAAAGGATTAAATTAGGCTAATATTTTTGTAAGTGGAGCCTAGGTCGTTAAAATAAGATGTTTCGGGTTGAATTTATTTATAAATTAAAATTCTTGATTTGTTTGATGATTTCAATTATGAAATTAATTATTTAGGTTCGACTCTTTACTTCATAGTTTGTTGATCTAAGCTGATCTTTATCTTTCTTATGTTCAGCTGTGATCCTTATTATCTGTCTGTTATGATTCACCTTAGTAATTCACATGAGCCTAGATGGTCCTAACTAACTTTCAAGACGAACATCATCATAAGAATTTTTTGCGATCTAATCAAAATTGTTCTTTTAAATTGGCCCTCAACATATATTATATGTGTCGTTTTTATAAGGAAAAACTTGAAAACATCAGCCAGTGCAAAATGTGCAATTTAAATATAATAAATTGTATCTGTATTTAATAGGGTTAAAATGATAGAAACACATCTTTATATAGAAACACAAGAACTATACATTTTTATTTCATTGGGTAATGTACAAAATGTATTACTTTACTGCACAAACATGTTAATGCCCAAACTGCAGTAAATTAATGCACAAATATTTAATTCACTTCTAATGCACAAATTATATTAACTTATTGCACCCGCACTCTTTAAATCTTAATCATAGATCAAAACAAATTAACAATTTAAATTTATTCTTATTATATGGACCTCTATCATATTATATATACATTAACTCACAAATCATATAAGAAAAATAAAGCATACTTAATAAATATGTACAACACACGAGGTCACTTAAAATTTCAATATTGTCGGCAGTTAAAAACTTTCTAAGGAGGTCCCACTCCCACTATGGTCTAAGACTAAATGCTTTTCTTTTTTTCTTTTTTTTTCTTTTTTTGTTTTGAGGGAACACTATGGTCTAAATGCATTGATAACTACCTATCTAGTTGATAATTAAATAATTTAAATAAAGTGTCACGCATAAGATTTTCTGCGTCATGTTCCCACATAATTTTTCATGGTCAAGTTAGAAAAGTTTATTAGATTGTAATAGTATAAATCTGTAGAGTATTTTTAATTAATCGTGTTGTACAAAATCGTGATAGACGTAGAAGGAATTGCTTTTAGATCATTAGTGAAATTTTTTCAGAATATTCACATCTATGATCTATATCAATATAAAGTTTTCTAAAGGAAAATATAGCTAGGTAAATATAGTAGGAGTATTCTATTATTTGTTAATTATTCATTATGTTTTGATATTATTATATAATTTTAGGTGTATAGAGAGTGGTGGACGCAAGCTATGCCCAGGATAGGCTGGAGTTCACAACTATATTTTTATTTATTATTTATTATCATAGGTCGTCGATTCATTGGAAAATTTGCTCGATAACCTCTGGTAATCAACCTAGAAGTCGTGAATTTTGAAAAGATTGCATGTGAATAATGTAGCCCAAACATTTTTCTTTTTTTTTAATATGCCAATTAGTGCACAACACTACAAAAAATACCGCCTATTGTGATGGAAAAATCCGTCGACAAATTCCGTCGCTAGCAAGGCTTAGCGACAAAATTGCGACGAAATATGGACAACATTAAACGATTCGTCGTTAATTAAGATCAGTAGCGACGGAATTTTGTTTCCGCCACTAGCCTTACCGACGGATATGGTGGCAGAAAGGTCGTAGCTAAGATTGCATAGTTTAGGCCATCATCTTGTAACCAACAACGAACTCACGATAGAGTAGCCTGAAGTTTGTCGCGACTATCCTGACAGATGTTCCATAGTAAAGTCCGTCATTAACAGTGAGGCTTATATTTTCTACTACAATGATTTAGGAATCCATTGGAAATTAATCTAAAAACAGAATATTTTTCCATCGTTATTATAAAGTTTCATTGGTATATATATATATATATATATATATATATATATATATTTCGCAGTGCAACATGTACTATGATACTATATTGATCTTTGTGTACATAAGGCTTAATTAAGCAACCAATCTAAATGGAGAGAAGTGATTATTGGAATAACACAGCAATTATTGAGAGGATTGGGAAAAGGAGTGAGATTCTTTTCATCACATTGATATAATATGGAATACAGGCAACTCATGGAATGACACAATCACTTTAAAAAATACAAATATTGTCAAAAGTTTAAAAAACACAAAATATGGCACTTTTGACATTTTTTGTACCCTTTTACCCTTATAAAGTTTAAAAAACACAAAATATGACACTTTTTCTCTCTCCTCTCTCCTCCCACCCACCTCATGCGCAATAAATTTTTTCTGCCACTTTTTTTCTCTCTTATCTCTGCTTTCTTCTCTCTTTCTTCTCCTTTCTCTCTCCTCCCTCACTTAGCTGACACATTTTTTTCTTCATTTCTTTTCGCGTAGGTGGTACGAAATAACTAACATTTCGTACCTTAGCCAGTACGAAATAACTAACATTTTGTACCTGGGCATGTTACTTAGTACGAAATAACTAACAATTCGTGTCGGGGCATGTTATGAAGTTGTAACTTGGTACGAAATAAATAACATTTCGTACCGGGACATGTTTTGAAGTTGTAGATTGGTACGAAATAATATTTCGAGCCGGCGGTATGTTATGAAGTTGTAACTTGGTACGAAATAACTAATATTTCGTACCGGGGAATGGTTATGAAGTTGTAACTTGATACGAAATAACTATCATTTCGTACCGGACTGGTATGAAATGTTAGTTATTTCGTACCAAGTAACATGCCCCGGTATGAAATGTTAGTTATTTCGTACCAAGTAACAACTCCATAACATGCCCCCGGGCTCGAAATGTGAGTTATTTCGTACCAATTTACAACTTCATAACCATCCCCCGGTACGAAAAATTAGTTATTTCGTACCAAATAACATGTCCCGATACTAAATGTTATCTATTTCGTACCAAGTTACAACTTCATAACATGCCCCGACACGAAATGTTAGTTATTTAGTATCAAGTAACATGCCCCGATACGAAATGTTAGTTATTTCGTACCAAGTAACATGCCCCGGTACGAAATGTTAGTTAGTTCGTACCAGCTACGTGAAATAACTAATATTTCGTACCGGTGGATGGTTATGAAGTTGTAACTTGATACGAAATAACTAACATTTCGTACCGGACTGGTACGAAATGTTAGTTACTTCGTACCAAGTGGCATGTTATGAAGTTGTAACTTGGTACGAAATAACTAACATTTCGTACCGGAATATGTTACTTGGTACGAAATAACTAACATTTCGTACCGGGGCATGTTACTTGGTACGAAATAAAGAAGAGAGAGAAAGAGAGAGAGAGAAAAGTCAAAAGTTGCGGCTGGGAGTGAAAAGTAAGGGTAAAAGTGTCCAAAAAATGTCAAAAATGCCATATTTTATATTTTTTTCAAACTTTGTGACAACATTTGTATTTTTAAAGTGATCATGCCATATCACCACATTTCCTCAATGGAATATATCGATCACATGGAGATGAGATCTCACCACTATTTTGTGGGCCTTTTTTTGTGTTCCTACAATTTTGGCAATCACATGCAATCTATTAAATTTATTCAAATTTTCTATTGGGTCATATCCATTCATGGTCCTGTTTCAATAAATTTTTGTTTTGCATTTTGTTTTTTATTTCTTGGTTGTTTATATAATTAATGGATTAAAGAAATGAATATTTGGCCGTTGGAGACTGGATTGGTTGTCTTGTAGGGCATGTGAGAGTTGAAACTAACCGCAGCTTTGCATTTGTTGCCTTCATATCTTCTTCTGACAGATAGATATACATTATATATATAGGGATCATATAGAAATAATTTCTAGTGTGAGAACTACCAATCTGAACCGTTAATCTTTTTATGATCTATGGTTATCATTATTCGAAACATGCATATATATATAGATTTAAGCATAATTTTATATAAGTACACTTGTTTATACAAAAAAATATGAATCTCATTAAGCATGACTATATATAGATTTAAGCATGTTCTCAAGTTTTCACGGGACAAATAATTCATATACTAACTCATCTCTATATATATGGGCCCTACGACTCTAACACAACCCCACTCTCAAGTCTCTACACAAATTCGATTATGATGTTACATTTAATGAAAATATGCCTACAAGAGCAAACTGATAAGCTACATCATACTCATAGTCGGGTTTATTTTTATAGTACAATTTACTTTATATTATCAATAGTTATAGCATTGCCTAAAAAAAATTCAATAGTTATAGCATAAAATAAGATTTATTTGGAGTGCATATTCTAGGAACTATAATTTTAATCGTTCAAGAGCAAAAACTAAAATTATAAAATTTATGTAAAACGGTCTCACGGTGAGATAGATCAAAAATTTAAATCAAACTCATATTCAATGATGCATATTTATTTATGAATTAAGAATATGTCATTATTTTGATCCGAATTCTTGACCCATTTTCATTGTGAGATCGCCTTGGTCATACTAGACTGTCCAATAAAACAATAAGGAAAAATGTAATTCCTATGAGTATTATTACAAAAATAAATAAAAACACCCTATGTTATATATTAAAGTAAAAAAAAAATAAAGTTCCTCAATTAAAAACACCCATTCCGTCTAGTTTAACACTATACAATTTACAAATAGACAATTTTAACCATTCTTTGAAATATACAAATATATAGTAACTTTTTTTATATTTCTTAAATCTTAAAATAAATCGTCTCAAAAGAAGATCGACGGATAGTGGGAAAATTATGTGAACGTTAACATTATTAGATTATTTGAGGTGAAGTGTGTAAGGCTTACAATAAGTATTTATAAAACAATATGAGTTCATTTTTATTTATTTTTTTTTAAAAGAAAAAATATATTAAACACGAAAGCAATGATGATAAAGAAGACTCCATAATAGTCGGGCTTTCATCCGAGACAAGTGGAGAAGGTAAATTTCTAAAAACTCTTATTAGATTATTAGTTCCTAATTTTTCGAAAAAGGTACATGGGATGGGACAGTTAGGGATGGCAGTGGATCTTGGACCCGGTCCAGATCCGTGGATCCGGATCCGTTTTTCCGGATCTGGATCTCAAAATTTTGGACCCGACGGATCCGGGCCGGATCTGGATCCATATAAAAAAATTCGGGTCGGATCTGGATCTTGAATTTTCAGATCCGGATCCGGCCCGAATCCGACCCGCGGATCCATACTATTAATATATATATATATTATACTTTTATATATATATTTTATTTTATAATTAAAAAAATAAATATACTCCTTTTTAATAAGTAATAACGAAAACCCTAATCTAAAAAATAAATATACTCTTTTTTGTTTTGGAAATTTGGATACTTAAAATTGTGTTGAATTGATTTTTTTTTTTTATTTATTTTTAAACGGATCCGGGTCTCGCATCCGTAGGCCATGAATCGATGGATCTGGATCTGGATCTCAGATTTTCGGACCCGACGGATCCGGACCGGATCTGGATCCAAGCAAAAAATTCGGATCTGGATCTGGATCCAATAGGATCCGGTCCAGATCCGGCCCGTTGCCATCCCTAGGGACAGTATGCATTTTTCTCAAAATAAAAATGAAAAATAGGTTCGTCACGTTCACTCGAAGTTCTATGCTAACTTTAGTAAAATTTTATTTTATGTGCCTCTCTTGTCCAATTCTATGTAACTCCACAAATCTGGAATTGTCCCTACTCCCAACGGTTCATATATACTTCCACATTAAATGATCCACTAAAAGATATACAATTTCTTTTACCAATATTTTTATTGTTTGATCCACTAAATATATATTACGAGCAAACAAAAAAATACAAAAAGAAAGAGACAAAGTGACCAAATAATCAAGAATAATAATGAAAGAGACATCATCCACAATTTCCTTTAAACAAAAATACATACCACTATATATTATATTGCAATAAAACAACTTCTACAACCATAACTTGTGCCCTGACTCGATGTAAAAAGGCAAGACCACTCACAAATCTAAAACCCCACTTTGAAACCGCACTCTCTCCTTTGGAGAGGGCTACATACACTAATAACACCTTACAATTGCTTCACACACTACACATAGTAGGAAAAAGAAGACAAAAAAAGCTTCTTAAAAATCACACGAGGCCCTCTATTCCTTTCCACGTCTCAATCTCGTGTTTCATTTTATCGATCCATGCTATCATACTATACAACTAGTACTTGCAGATCGAATAAAGCACGAAACTGAAACACGATTCAGAACAGAGGATCTGACTGCCCGTCTAAAGATGGGCAAAAAAGAAAAAGCTAGCCATATGGATTGAAGCTTTTCATGGTCACTTTTCTTTTGAAGAGAAAAGAATCACACTCTTTTAACTTTAGACGTTACGAGAGATTATATAGGACTTTTATAACTTAACTACTAGTATAAAACTTTACTACGAGGTCAAGTGTTGAAGTTGAGGCGGGAGGTGTAAGTAGCCTTCACAGCCCATTTTCGGGGAATCACATCCCTCGCGGATAGGGTTTTTCCGGTGGAAAGGGTGGTGAGTCGAACGGAGAACGGCCCGAGTAGAGGGCCGGCGATGATGCACCAATTTGCGCCCCAAACGTGTGTCATCTCGAGCCATTGGTTCGAATTAGCCTATATGTACGTATAAAATTAAACAATTATTAGATTGATCTATGACAATTTATTTATTTATTTTTTTCTTTTTTTTTTGCTACACATAAATGAAGTGGGGTGTGTGTATTTGCACTTAGGATTGTGACTTGGCATTAGGGAAGAGAAAGTGGAAGCCTTTTTAGCCATGGCATGGGATAAAAGGGAGTGACCTAACATTTAAAGACATATGTCAAAAAAAAACAATTTTTCCAAGAAAAAATAATACTATCAAACTAAAGTTAGCTAAGTGAATCTCTTTTTAAAGGTAAGAAACACATTGATTGTCAGAGGCACGTGATTTTAATTAGAGATCTCAAGCTCACAAGACTATATTAGCCTATAATTTAAGATCAACAAATGGGACATATATAAATAGAATAATTTATCATTATATTGTATAAAGTTGAATAAAAATTGAAAATTTTGGAATTATGCAAAACAGTTTTTTCTTGATTTTCATGCGATGGTTCTTCTAAAAGGAGAGGTTCTCTGCTATAGAGAGAAGTGTGAAAGTGGGAACTTTTTCAAAGAAAAATCAATCTAGAAATAGGAAAAAGCTTCTTTTGACTAAGGTAAATAAATCAACCAAAAATAAAGTACTAAATTTTCTTGGGAATTTAGCTTTGCTTTTGTCATGTGGTAGTCCTAACTAAAAACAGATCACAAAAGTGTTCTTATACACTATACAATAAATTAAAATATGAAATTAAAATATAAAGAAATAAAAAAAATGTAAATATATATACCTCTTTTATGTGCATGGATCCAACATCACCATCTCCATCCTCAAATTCAACTAACAATGAGAGCCAATAATTAGTCGATCCTTCGTTAACATGGAACGCGATGTTTTTTCCCGGATATTTGCACGGAGTCCTGCACAAATTATTTTATTTTTATTAATATACATAATAAATAATAAAAGATTGGGACTAGTTTGTAACTACTTAATCAGATCCCAATATTTTGTCTCCTAATATTTTGGCGACAGAATATTTTTTGGAATTGTTTAAAATATATTAATCTCATTTGTTCAAAGGAGAGATACCATAAAATTTTGACCAAAAAGTACAAACATGTGTGCATGTTTTCTCATGAGTGTCTGCAAATTGCAATAGAGTGATGGACATGACATTTAATAAATAAATAAAATAGAGATTTATTATACTTAATAATTGCCTTTTTTCTGTTAATCGTACAATTAACGAAATTTCGGTATAAATTTTACACTTTCAATAAGAAAAATAAACTATTGTACAATTTCTTGTGATAGAGCGGGCCACTGGTAAGATATGATATTAATTTTTACTTTCAAAGTACTACTCGGGCCCAAAGTTGAAAACTGGCCACAGTCAACTTTACTTTTATTGTGAAAAATAAAATATAAAAAAGTTTCATCAGTTATCAAATGAAGTAATTTTTTGAGGAATAATTTGAAGTATTACATTTTTAAAAATAAAAAATAAACCAACACTGTGACGGCCTGCTACCAACCTCAAAGGCTCAAACTAAGAGAAATTACACCAATATATAACATAAAAATATTCCTAACGCTAAAAAAGAAGAAAAGAAGAAAACAAGTAATTTTTTTCCAGGGAATTACAATGATATATATATATATATATATAATTAAATAAATTATTATACCATCATATAAGTAGAATTCTACACCACATAAAGATGGACCATTAGAGCGAGAAGAAAACAAGTGGTGGTTAACAGTTAAACATATCCTTAAAATAATTTAAGCACGGTTTGGTTTTTAACTAATCCCTAATCAGAAAGTGACAAAACAGAACTAGACCGTTAAAAGAACTCTAGATCAAGAAATAATATCAATATATAGTACTACATCTATTTATATATTAGTATTATCGTATATTTTTGTGCAAATATAAATCTTAAATAATACTAAAACACTAAAAAACTAAATAAAAAGGAAACAATAAAAAACACACACACACACATTACCTCCGGAAGATGACCGGGATTTCCCCACGGTTGCGGAGCTGGCCGCCATTGCCGGAGACGGCCATCCTGCCGAAGGCGGCACCGCTGAGGTCGAAATGCGTGCGGCCATTGGAGCAGTAGCCGCCGGGGCACTCGTCGGTGATGATGACCGTCACCGCCCGCCGCGAGCAAATCGAGCGGTCCAAACACCTCACCTTGTAGCACGCGCCGCAGCCCTCGCCGTTCTTGAACAGCACCGGGCTCACTGCGCCCACGCGTGCCCGGAACGGCTTCACGTCCACCAGCGACCCGTATCCGCACGCGCCGCCGTCGCTCCCGTCGCCCTCGGGGTTCCCGTACCACGTGGCCGTCGCCGGGGTCCAATGCAAGTCCGCGGCCGCGGAGATGAGCAGCATGCAGAAGACGAGGAAATGGCATAGACTCTCCATAATAATGTGGGGTGGCGGCGGCACCTGCGCGCAGCAACCAGTTCACGGCGGCGCGTGGAAATCGAGGCGGGGAATGTGGTTCTGCCGACAGTTTGGAGCACTGTTGAGAACTGAGTTAGAGACTGAGAAATTTCTGATGTAGTGTTTTTTTTTTCTTTTTTGTTCGGTATTTGGGAGTGTATATAAAAAGTGGTAGAAAGTGTGAATTTTTGTATGACGATATGGCCCATGGGGATTATTTAAATCACGGTGGTGCCACAAGCTTTTGAGTGGGACCCAGCGACAGTTAAGGCGTTAAATCCGCAGAGCAGAATCCACGTGTTGGATCGTGGGTGTATGGTGGAAGGGTAGTTTGGTCCTTGCAGGAAAAAGATGATCTTTCAACATTCTACCGTTATGTTTTTTGTTTCTGTTTTTTATTTTTTTTTTTTGGACGTTTGGACATTGGAGACATGTGAGGAAAGTTTATTTTTGAGGGGACCAAAAAAAAATCTTGGAGTTAATCTCATTTTGTTTTTATTTATATGATTTGGTAATTAAACTCTGTTCATTAGAAGATGACTGGACTGTGATGCACATAAGGGTTACTGGTAAATTTAACATCCAAAACTAAATATTTTGTTTTAGCCTACAATCACACAATAGAGATAAATCATAGTAGAAAATTTTGGTGTAAAAAGGCACTGGTGGGCACTGGCGGAGCCAGGGGCAGTGGGGTCACTGAATTCCCTGGCTTTTGCAAAAAAATTAGCTATATATATATATATATATATATATATAATAGGCATTATGTCATTTGGAGAAGAAGAAGGGAGCAGAGGTGAGAAGTAGATTTTACGGATGGAGCCGAGCTTCATGTGTTTTGTAATATGAAATAGGTTGTATAGACAATAATAGCTTGAAAATGCAACTTGGACTGAAGTTTTGGGCAAAATAAGTTTAGCCATAAAAAAATCCAATCACCATTAAATGTTATGAGCTAGTATTTTTATATGGAGTATTTATTATCGTTATATGAAGGTTGTATTTTACCTTTTCATCTTTTCTTTTCTTTTCTTGGGGGTTTCCACTACTTATTTTATTTTAATATAATTTATGCAAGACTTTCAATATTTTTTTTTATTCTTTAAATGCATATGTATAATTTATATTATCAAATTTTCTGAAATACTAATTATGAAACTTAGATTAGATCTTTATATAGATATAGGTTTTATATTTATTTGTTCAGAATATAGAGATATTTCTCATAAAAGAATGCAAACTAGTTTTTATATTTTAATTTTAAATTTTGATAGAAAATAGAGAGCTTTTTAAGTTAAATTTATTCATGTTATATTAAATTTTCTTTTATAACTTGTTTTTCATTAATATGTTTATTAATCCAAAACCACATTGCTTAACTAAATGTATACCGAATGAGATTTAAATTATTTTGTTAGGTGTGAAATATAGTGTAAAAAATGATATTGCTTAATCAAATGACATATAAAAAAATAGACATGTCGGTAACATAATGTCGTTTCATTTTCAATATTATTAATTTTTTTACTATTTATATCAAAATATATAAATAAAATCGAAGGGACATTATCTGTAATAGAAAATTGTTTACCTTGAAGCAATCATGTTTATACTATGTTTCTTTGATTTGTTATGTAATTTAAATGATATTATAATTATATTAGATATTTTTATTGAAAAAAAAAAATTGGACCCCCTGGATCGAAATTCTGGCTCCGCCACTGCTGGTGGATTTCAAATTTGACACTTTTGACCACAAGCATCTCAGTTCTATTAGTAGGTAATACCTAATGCACGAGTTTTAAGAAATGTAGTAGTGTTGAAAGAGAATTATGGTGAGTCATAGGTGGTAAATTATGTAAATAAATTAAAAGAGAGAGTAATAAATAAGAATAGGTGGTGGGTCATACTTTATAAAAAGAATGTGCATATTTTTATTGGACATACTGAAAAAGAAAAATGTGCATATTTATCGTGGACGGAGGAAATACTATACAATAAGTAGCTAGACAAATTTTGTTTGTGCACTCCGTCACAAGCTCACCCATATACTTCTGAAAATTGTTCTGTAAGTTGAATTGGTAGTATTTGAACCATTTAATTATTTTAAATTTAAAAATAAAAACATATCAACTTCAAATAAAATAAAATAAAAACAAAAATTGAGTAGGGTCTGCATAGTGGGTAGGAAATTTTGAAGAAATCCGCATTGAAGCAAAGTATGTATAATTTCGTTTCATGCAAGTGTGAGATCGATGATAAGTATAAATTATAATTAGAATAACCACACAAGATTATAGAATGTTATGTGGATGATTATGGGTATGGCTTAATAGTACGAATTATTTTTATAATAAGATAATTAACTGAAAACAACAAATCAGTTTGTCGGTATAATTTCCCTTGCTTAATAATATTCAAGAAATCTGCTTCGACTTTTCTATTAAATTATTTTTTGCCTTGCATTCGATCATGCACTTCTCATGATTTATGCTACCGATCAACGAAATTTTTCTATTAAATTATTTTCGCGCAGGATAATTGATGCACTGGGTTCAGACTTAATTAGGTATTTCCATTTAATAAATTCAATATACATTCCTTATACTATATATATATATATATATATATATATATATATATATATTAAATAAGAGGCAATAGTTATAGTGGCACTTCTAGAATAGTAAAAATAAATTATAAAAATAATTATAAAAAGTATAAATTCTAGCACTTTGGACTTTTTTTTCCGTTTCATTTTTTTCCCGCTCTAAATTCATACTTTTTATTTAGTCATGTAAACAAATTTGCGATAACATATAAAATGAAACTATTACAAGTGCATTCATACTTTTAATTTATTTAGAGATAGCTCTGATAAAAATTCGTGATCGAGTATGAAATGAAACTATTACAAGTGCATTTCAATTATTTTTTTTGCGATAGTGCGAAAAAAAATTTTGTTATCACGTAAAACAAAGAAAAAAAAATGAAGAAGGGGAAAAAAATCTAACAGAGCTAGAATTTTTTTATTTTTTATAATTAATGCTAGAATTTATCTTTATTATTCTAAAAGTGCTAGAAAGCACTAATAACTCTTTAAATAATCTCATGATAGATTTGTTTTTTTTTTAAGTTTATTAAACGAGACATTCTACATAGCATGCATGCTGTTGGGTACGACCTTCAAACTCATTGTATCTTGAAAACTATTGGGAAAATTCTTTTTTGACAATAAGAGAAAATAAAGAATACTGTAAATTTCTTTTTTGACAATTTGACATTTTCCCCTATAGTCAATGCATCGAATTTGGTGAATATAAATGTTATTTATTGATAAATAGTAGTAGTATTTAATTATAATGTGAAGGGTGCCACAAACGTTGAAAGTGACACTACATAGACAGCCCTCTGCCCAAGTCGTCTTCACCCCTCATTTTGTTTACACTATGCCATTGGCTATATCTTTTTTCTTTTCTTCTTTTCAAATAACAATAACAATAATAATATATAATATATAAACACTATATGATATCGTGTCACGTTACATTCATAAAATTGTCGAATTAATTGTTCAATTAGAGGAAATTAAATTTTAATTGTAGAGTATATATACAAATTAGTGGTGGTGTTGTGGCCAATTAATTATAAATAGATTTATTTTACTTTGATGGAGAGACTTAATAAACAATTACTTTGGTACCTCGACAACATTTCTATTAATTCCAACAAATGGTTGCACATTATGTGAAGTAATCTACATTCATTATTCTAAATCCTCATGTATAATGTCAAAACTATATATACTTGATCAAATTATCTGAAGTAAGTTAAATATATATAGATGACGGAACAATTTATCTATAAAAAAAAATGGTGCAAGAATATGACATAAGATTTCATATATTACATTTTTTTATTACATATATTGTGTTTCATTCTTACAACACTAAATCTTGTGATGATATCATATGTATATATAATGTGCATTGTTAGAGTGAAATACGATATGTGACAGAGAAAGACAAAAAGTAATTATAATATATAATGATCGGTACCGCATAAGTTTTTTTACCCTTCAAACTATAAATGAAAATACCTAGATATGGTCTTAAAAATATATACGAAAGTAATTAATCAAAATTTGTCATTGATTAGATCATTTAACTTTGAAGCTCTATTATTGAATTGAATAAGATATGAATCAAATAGGTGATTCATGTGTTAAGCCAACTCTTAAAGCACTGAGTTCCCAACTTCCACCATTCTGCACTATTGCTAGATTGTGCAGTTACTTTATAATTCAGCTCCATTTTTTCAAACCCTAAATACATTACTTTTAACAATAATACGTATTTATATATTGCTCCATTATTTATAAATCATGATTATATTTCTATTTTTCTTGACCAAGAGTACTGCATTATGTCTCTTGCACGATCACTAGATATTAAATAGTAATGGATAACTTGTAGTTGATTGATTGCGTAGTGACATTAACTGTATAACCAGTGCAAAATATTTAAAGGTATATTCTATATGTATAATTAATTGTAAGTTCGTCTGCAAATCATTCTTAAGGAGAAAAAAAAAATGACAGAGAGAGAGGAGAAGAAGGTCTTCTCTTTCTTTCTCTCTCTTTTTTTAGTTAATAATTACAACTTACTGTTAAAGAACTTATAATATCAATATGTACGACCTGTTAACTTCCTATTGAACTTATGTTTTTTAGCTTTGTAAGTTAATATGAATAAAAAAAATAGTTGAGGTGCACACAATTGAAAAGGGTAAATAAATTAATTGAATGGCAAGATAGAAAATACAGAAAGTGGAAGTTGTGAAATAGACAAATCAATACTAGAATAAAATTTGGGATAACAAATTAAGTGCTAAATTTGAATAATATTAGACAATTATATAGGACTTTTTTTTTTTGCCAATAAACTAAATTGTACACTATCAATTTAATCTAATCAGAATTAGTTATCACAAGTTGAGTATCACATAATGACTGATTCTTATTACTTATGTAAATCTTGGTAAATCTTGCGGCGGTTTTCCACGATATCAAAAAAAAATGATCTAAATGTATCATTTATGATGTGCTAATTTCGAGTGCTTTTTTTTATTAATAAAATTGATGATATGTGGCCCATATATCTAACTATGGATCTATCATGAAGTGAGAAGTGGACCATTATATGAATAAATGTTACATGACCTTATTTATTAACTATTTGGTTTTTAGTGACCTCATGTGACTTCATGTAGCCAACGCCCGGAGAGAGAAAGAGGAAGGAGAGAGAGAGAATCCTAAACTGTCGGTGGTAATGTAATCCTCACTATATTTATTTATTTTTACATATGAATGTGTTATGTGTATAAATAAATCTATGGACTATTGTCAAATACACTAGGAAATCAATATAATTCACATGCCTTCAATAGAATGCATATTTTAGGTCCATTGTTCGTATATCGTAAATAATATTATAAGATGTATATTCCGTTTAAATATTTTATTTTTACTTTTTTAAGTGAAAAATATCTGATATAAATCCAACAACCTTGAAATATAAAGTGGATAGTCTAGTTAATGTCTTGGATTTATAGTGATGTTAATGCTATATTAGTATGCTATAAGATCTTTATGTACTTGTTTTCTATTTGGGCAGTTAGGTTCAGAAAAGCAAATATTTAATGTGAATTTGACCTGAGATTGCTCATATGTTGATTAAACAGTACCCATTTTTCAATTTTTTTTTCATCGGGGTTTCAAATTGTTTCTTTATAACATTATATTCTTGTTTGATCAAATTTGTAACTTCAATAAATGACTAAAAACGTAAAAGTGTTTTCTTGAAAAAGAATATGTGAAAATCTTGCATATATCACCATGCTTTTGCATTTTTAAAAGTAAACAAACGAGATGATAGTTTTGTCGAAAACTAATTTGAATACAGAATTATTATTATTTTTAAAGAAAGAAAACTAGTAAGACAAAACGATTACTGCATTAGCCGGTAAATATAGGCCCATCGTTTGGTGAACGGTGTATTTTTCGATTCGACAAAAAAAAAGATAATGAAATATATTAATAAGACACATTTGTAATTTTATTTTTATTTATTTATTTATTTTTAATATCGTTTTTTCTTCTTTTAGTTACCCTAAAATTTAATACTAGTACATGCATCTCTCATCAAATTATCTTTAGTTTCATTAACACTAACTAAGCACAAGAAAGTAGAAACCCTCTACCACGTTGTATATTTGAATGACATTATAAATATGGAACAATCTTATATCAGATGTTCCGACGGATTTTCACCTCTTATACAGTGCTAGTATCTGGAACTATTCTATCTCATCTAAATTTCATAAACCACGGTATCGAGTTTCTAAAATACGATAATGTGTTTAGGATTTGGATCCATCATTTTATGGATGTTGACCTGTCTGACTAATATTTACCCATCGACGACGTGCCACAAGTTCGTATATAAATATATATCTAACATGTATATATGATAAAAATAGAATACAAAACATCTTGTAGTAAGTAGGAAACTTGAGCTGGAATAAACTTCATATATACAACTAAATCTATTAAGAATGAGTCCAATAAAGATTTTGGAAGTGCAATCAAAAGAAGGCCTTTTTATGATGTCAAGATTTGGTATGATTAATGCCTCACGAGATATTGTTCTATGGCAGTTAAATATAGATACTTACAGTTAATAAAGTTGTATTGTCTCCCATCTGCTAAGCACAAAAAACAAATAAAGTCGCATTTTTGTTAGTTAATCACATATAAAAGTATTGGCATGTTAAAATTATCGTTTTCATTTACTTTAGAAAAAGCTACAATTGCGTGAGAATAATAAAAGGTAACGACAGCTGAATCCGATAATCAAGGGAGAAAATAAATCAAAAAATATTTCGGAAGTAAATTAGCTATTTTTTTATTTTTATTTTAAACTTTAAAGTGTGTTGGAAATAAAACTATATCACCTTCTATAGTAACGCAGAGGAATGATATGCCGCTCATCTTCTGTGAGCACATTTTGTAGGCACCGATCACCGTTCGTTCATGTTAGTATTATTCTTTTTAATTTTTTTAATTATTTTATATTCTAATACCCTAGAAATTAATATTTGAATAATTAAATATACAAAATACATAAAATCAAAGCTTGATTTGTATTATTATTCATTTCTTTGAAGTTAGAGGGAAAAAGAACAAATAAAGCTTTGATTTTTATGTATTTTGTAGATTTGATGATTCAAATATTAATTTCTAGGATATTAGAATATAAAACAATAAAAAAACTTAAAAAGAATAATGCTAACATGAACGAACAGTGATCGGTGCCTACGAAAGGTGCTCACGGAAGGTGAGCGGCATATCATTTCTAGTGCATATCATCCCTTAATCCATCCATATATTACTAAATTAATTACGGATTCGAGGCCTCCCCTTAATTTTAGGTCCTACGTGGCGCTCTCTCCATTCAGTATTCATATTTATCTTAAATTCTCATTTTATACATTTTTAATTCATAAATTCTATTATTTAATATTATAAATTCTCAAAACTTCCATAATTAATTAAGGAATGAGAATATTTTGATACCATTATCTTGGAAATAATTGATGTGGTCATACGCCTAGATTGAGAACATTAAAACTTACTCTATTTATAATAAAAACTTGATTTTTTATTTATTTAATCTCTATTCTTATTTTTCTTCATGCATTTATTATATTTAATATAAATACTTCATCCCACATCGTTTTTTAATAAAACTCAATTCTTTAAAAGCCTATATAAATACTCAAAATCAATGTGTATTTTTTCATTTCAAAATTGGTTTGCACAACGACATTGTCCAAATAAATAGTTTTATTTTACTCATATTTGTATTTTCATGAGACTTTCGAAACATTGCAATCACAACACCACTATTTTTTATTTGAGTTGCACTCCTGTGCAGCTGGATGCACATACATAAAAGTCAACGGTCAACGACCCGACCAGCCCGCCCCGCCCCGGTCAACGGTCAACATTTGACAGTTGACTTTTACGTTTTTTTTCTTCGCCTTCGACTCCAATTTTAATTTATAGATAATGATTGTGGCAACATTAATGATTTTTAAATTGCTCCGAAGCCTTCGACTCCCCTCGCTCGACTCTTAAAAAAAATAAAAAATAAACGGTCATAGTTGACCATTGACCGGCCAGTGTTGACCGGGTCGGGCAGGGCAGGTCGGGTCGGCCGACTGTACAGGAGTTTTTGCCTTTCTATTTTTGCAACAAAATTATTACAAATCTTCTTCAACAAAGTTCGTCCGGTATATTACCCCAATACGACATCGTTTTACCTATGAAACATAGCTCTAGCCCCCTAATATTTCGAGTAGTGTGTATAGAAACTCCAAATGTGAATCACTTGTTCGACTTGACGAGAAGGAAATCACATGAAACTTCGAAGAAACCTTCAACAATGGGGTTCATCCATTGCAAAACTTCCGAGAAGACGTTCGATTTTGTTGAACAAAGAAAAATCAAGAGAAGTAGATTTATGTGCAAGGATTTTGAAAATATAAAAATAAAAATAAAAATTAAGTAGCATCACATATAAATGCAACTCATAAATTGAACAATTTATGTTCTAAATGACAAATTACACTGCTTATAGAGAGGGCTCCACCTAAACAACAGGGGAATGGCAATCAACAATACTAGGAGGGTTCTACTCTGCTCATCATCTGGTCGATATATTTAAGGATATCTACATAGGTAGCACGTGATATTACGACTAAACCTGGCATAAAATCGAGCGTAATGTATATGAAGAATTTACAGTATATGCACAGAATGGTAAGAATCACGTCGACCAGTTGAAGCTCGAGAAAACTCTACTGACAACCAGAAACTAGTAAACCTGATGAGGTGAGACACGGTGGCCTACTACCACTGTTCGTCTGCATGCACTTCATAGTCATTTCTTTACCTGCTGGTCTGGATAGGAGAAGAATAAGTCAGCAAAAGCATCTCAAAGGGCCTAAAGGAATTTTAACGGAATACATCATTTAGGTGTTGCAGTGGTTGCAGTCAAGAAGATCTTGCAATATGATGGTAAAGTTTCAATTCCAACTTAAAGAAACATGTGCAGAACTGACCCGTATATAGACTTAGGTCATTACGATTGCATCTAATTAACTAGCTAAATTACCAACATCACCTCTCTCTTCCAAATTGAGGTATCTCATGGATTTATCACTTCTCTCCGCGATTATCAATTTACCAAACGGTCCAATAATTGTTCTGCCCCTAAATATGTTGGTATCACACACACACACACACACACACAGGGAACCAAGTGTATTACTATATTTCTCTTGTTGAGACACATATCTTTATAACAAATCTACGTTACTAATCCCTCCTACTGAAATTCTTCAATCCAAATGCAACAACATATTACTTTGCAAAATGAGTCATTGGAAGGAAAAACATTATTATGATTACGGAAGACAAGACAATGAGAATGAAGTTATATTATTCTTATAAAAAATTACATTCCAGTCATGCAAGTTTGATGAGACCTTTAAAATCGTAAGTGCACATACCTTACTGTTGGTTCTCATATTCCAGGAGTCACTCTTCAGCCCATATGCCGGTTCACTAACATAGGACTGTGGAGGGACATAATTCTTCAGCAGGGGCACCCTATCTGGCAGGTACTCATCATCACTTTCATAGTATCTCTCAGAATGTGGACCTAAAGCTTTGAGTATCGTAGCCAATAGCATACTTAGTCCCTGCATGCAGAAACCATTAACTCAGTAAGAAGGTCTAACAAGGATAAGTAGAACAGGATGTCGGCCGTATAGAAATAACTGAAATTATACAAAGGACATGACTTGGAAGGCATAATCCTATATAACGATTATAAATCTTTATATTTTTATTTTGAAGATACTGTTTTTAACTTCAAAGTAACACACACACACACACATATATATCTATATATATTATTTTTAGCTGTCTTATAATCATGATTTTGCTCCTTAAAGAAGAGGACATCTGGTAAATATAGCACTTTCAATGGTTACGGCATTGTGATTGGATGCTAACAGTTTCGCTAAATCTCATATTTCAGTTTGGTGATACAATACCTTATAATAATGGTACTTTAATATTGTAATCAGTTAAAAATGTAATTCTTCAGTGTCTTTAACATGCCAAAATTGAAGAATTTTTACTTTACGACAAGGGTGGCAGAAAGCACAAACTAATGAACTCTATAAAAAATAGCATACCCGCAGAATTATTTCATAAGATAACCTTACAGAAAAAATAAGCCACTGCGAGAAGATTGTGCCAACTAATCCTTGAGCACAGGATTACAAAACAAATAGGTGAAGAGAATATCTGTTGAATTATGCAACGCTTTAATTGGGATGTGGGTGCATCCATGCATGCAAAGAGCCACAATAAATATATATGTGTGTGTGTGTGTATTGGCGGGGGGAGGGGAGGATGTGCAGGCGAAGAAAGGAAGCAAACCTGTACAGCCACCACTGTCAATCCAATCCATTTGCATATGTCAAAATTGTCCTTGACAAAGTCCCTCAATCGATCAAGATTTCCAGTTGCATCTGTTGGGAAGTCCTAACAAACATTCAAGTTATTATTTAACTATTTCTGAAATTCAAACAGTATCTTTCATTAAAAGAAGCACTATTAATGCAAAGCACCTCTTGCCAGCTGTGGTTTAAGAATACATCTGCAGTAACTGCAGCTTCCACCACAAAAAGCATGAAGACAAAAGCCATGTACTGTCCTGGTTAAGGTCAACGTAGAAATTTGATATGTACACTTAGCTAAGTGATTTAATAAACTGTGGGCATAGGTACACGGAGAATATGACGACAACCTGGGTCATGATAGATATACTAGAACCACTTGATATTGATAACACATCAACACAAAGCTGACAATAAACAAAGCATGAATTCTCAGATCTAAAGGAAGATGGAATGCTTCAGGGTAGAAGGCAGAGATGTGTGATTGAAGCAACTACACTAGA
Source organism: Agastache rugosa (assembly GCA_031470985.1). NCBI lineage: Eukaryota > Viridiplantae > Streptophyta > Magnoliopsida > Lamiales > Lamiaceae > Agastache > Agastache rugosa. Next base: position 23,792,117 of record CM062607.1, read on the forward strand.
ATCTAGATATTTTTCCAAATAATCACAGACGGTCCAGCATAAAGATGTTGATCATGTAGCACAAAAATAAGTATTATCTAGGCGCATAAATAACAGAGTAAGAATGAAAGAGAAATTATATTAATTGCTTCTAAGAGAGCTTATTCTGTGTGTTTAATTGAAAGTACAAGACCATTCAATCACTCAAATCTTCAATGGAACCATCAATTGGTTCGCGCAAAATTGTTCGTCTGCATTAGCATCTGAATCACAGGTAATGCAATATCCAGAGGGTTATTTTTGTATGGAGAAGAGGGCCAAACAATTTAAAAGAACTAAAAGCAACTGGCTGACCTATGATTAACGTAAGCATATGAAATCTAATTTTGTGCATGATCTGACCACCCTTAAATAAATTATCCTAATACTTATAAAATTATCCTAATACTTATACAACTCATCCTTCAGAAGAAAAAGCAAAAGTGCTTCACATACAACGAGAACTAAAAAATCAAGCAAATGATTTAAGAGGATCATGCACCAAAGAGATGACAGCAACACACAACACAACACAATTCAATCTGAGAAAAACATCCAGATTTTCTACTTCAAGAGAGATTGGAAGGAGTGGATCAGCATCAACAGACAAGCAGCACCATCCGTTTCCATCCGGAAACAAAATTCAGCCAAACTTGACCCAAAACTGAAAAGACGCATCATCAATTCAGTCCGAAAGTAAAATCGAGCTTCTAAAACGCACTACAGCCCAGAAAATAAATCGAAAGTATTTCAACATCTCAATCACAACCTGCCACTGCACAATTACAACATGACTAGCACATTAAGGTCCTGTCCATATATAATAACATTTAAATCCAACCACAAACCAAACAAACCAACATTAAGGATACAATGTACAAGCAACAACCATTGGCCGTCTCCGCAGCAATATGACCCGAGCACGTGATCACGCACAAACTAGCACCAATCCCCAGAATAGTGTAAATAAACCTGCATTACATTTCCCCATTACATAAAATCTAAACAAATAGCCAATTACTTCAAACATACGCAGCAAAAAAAAATATAGAACCATAATTGGCCCCACAAATACATCCACGCATAAATCAAAAGCAGCAAACAATTGAATCTGAATTCTAACAGGTGCAATATCCATCATCCATCTGCATCAAATCAAACACACGCGCGCACCAGCATCGAACAAGACCCCACAAAATATACTTACCACGGAACGGGAACGTCCAAGGATTCGTCGGTGCGGAGCCAAGTTCTAAACATCCAAAGCGAGTAGATGATCATGGTGATGCCCACCATTCCGAGGCCCGAATTGACCAACTTCAGCAGAGATTGAACGCAGCTGCGCGCCATTCGACCCATTTTTTTTTGTCTAGAACAAAATTATTCAATATCCTGCTAGAAACAGCTCCCGAAGAATCGATCGGAAATCGAAGAATTGGGGATCGGGAGCCGCGGCGGGAGAAGAAAACCCTAACTGGAGAAAGCAGAGTCAGGGTTAGCGTAGACGGATAGGAAACGAAGAAACAGAGTTCTTCTAATCACACATTTCTCAAAATAGTGTGCGCGATTTTGTTGGTCTTTCCGATTTTCACGGCGGTCCATTTCTCTCTCTCACATAAAAAAACCCTATATAAAATCTAATCTTGTGAAAAATAATCATAAGAGTTGCTGTGGTGTAGTGGTTATCACGTTAGTCTTACACACTAAAGGTCCCCAGTTCGATCCTGGGCAGCAACAATTTCCTTTCACGTTTCCTTTTTTGTAAGGACTTTGAGGTTATATAATCTTCAAAAATCACGAACTCAATTAAATTTGAATATTCTTCAATTTTTAAAATATTAATCTTAGTATATTTTTTACGCATCGTGCTATCTTAGTAAAAATGTAAGATGACATTCAACAGACGATAACATTTGTTGATAGTCTGATAGATAATTATCTTACACACTTAGAAATAACTTCAAATCATCTCCTTCCATTTTCAAATCTCCAACTGTATCATTCCAAGTGCCATTTCTCCTACTACAACTCTTGATGCCAATCCTTTCAAAAATTGTGATGAGAGAGAGAGAGATGTTGAGATGAAAGGTTGAAAAACAACAAGTATATGAACCTCCATTAAATTGAAAGGTACATTCGATATGAACAGATGGATCATCATGAAAAGATGATCATATAAAAAGAACATCAAATTCTTACACATTCTATTCTCCGCAATCTCATGGCCCAAATCCTCTACTAAAATTCCCTTCGAAACATGCTAATTCTTGGAAAGAAAAAAAAAAACATGAAGGAAGTGTGCCATTTATTTATCAAAGCACAAATATATGCTGCTGTGCAATAAGATCCGCGCTTGAACAAACCACTTCATGCTAATCCGTCTCAAGATCCAAGTACATTCTGTAGGCATCCCTACCTAAAGAGTAGTAGCTTTCAACTAAACTATCCACCTGAAAATCGAGCTTCTTGTAGAGACTCATGGCGGCAGTCCTCAAGGGATCTACATGAAGTGATATACGGTGGATTTTTCTAGTTTTACATTTCTCTATAGCTGCTTTCAGCAATGCTTCCCCATGACCCTGCCCTCTGTAATTCTCTTTTACTGCATCCCATTTTCAGCGACAAAAAATAAAAGCATCACAAAAATATGTTCTACTACTCATAGTGCCACAAAAGCAGGTTACAATGATCAACATTCTAGTGATATTTAAATTAGCATAACTAGAATCAGAGGATAAAATAAGATTGACGACAGGAGGCGCTTGATATATTCCATTTTCAAGCCTAAGAGATTGCTTAGAGAAGTTTATAATCTCGTTCAAATTTAAGAACCGAACATCTACTCCTTTTTCCCTCATGTCATGCTAATTAGTAATTACATAATTGGCATTCTTACATCATATAAGCTAGTATCTTCTTTTATCAGAGAACTACATTAATCTTTTCTTGCACAAGCATGTTATGAGATTTTCCAAGAACATATTATAAGGCAGAAGAATTCGACACTGTATGGTATGATTTAACACAATTTCTTCTGGGTAAGAGTCCAACTGAATATTTTAAATCCCAGAAAAAAAAAGAACTCATTTTACAGGATTTTACATGAACGTAGCCAAAAGTAATCTACTGCACGAGTCGCCAGATTCGACTCTTTCATGTGACTTTTCCAGCTATGAGATAGTGAATATCAACATTCTGAAATGAATTTTCTTATATTGAAATGGTTACTGTGGATTTCAAGAACCTCCTAACAAAGTTCTTACCACTTTTCTAAGATTAGCAGCCATTGATTACATTTTTCAGAGGTAAAACTCAATAAGATTCCCATTTTGCACCAACTCAATGAGAATGAGAGCATTGAATTTCCAATACAACTCAATATAAAGCTATTCTAAACAAACAGAAGACACTAATACATCAACTCAGTCCAAACTATTTTATGAGAGAGAGAGAGAGAGAGAGAGACCCTCATTAAGCATATCTAGCAAAGGCCCTTCATCATCAACATAAATAAGCAATATCGTATACCCTAAATCTGCATATCATATGCTCAGTCACATAATATTAATTCAAGCTAAGAAAATGCACACAGACACACAGAGATACACATCTTTATGCTGAAGCACACAATAGAGAATAGTTGTAAACAAACATTTTTAGATTAAAATCAACCGTGGGTGAAAGTGAGAGAAGTAAACCTGCAAGTTTTGTGATGGAAGCGTAGAGTGAAGATGGCCAGGAATACATGACATATCCGGCAACTTCGCCGCCGATTAGGCAGTAGATCAAGCGGCCGTTCCTCCTTTTGGCCTCTTCTTCGAATGATTTTGCGAGCGATTCGTGCTTCGGGAATACCTTTTTCTCTATACGCACAATTTCTTCCACAACTTTAGCCCAATTGCAAGAATTTCTGTGCAGTTCCACTATCCCGCAGTTCGCCATTTTTTTTATTTTTGAATTAAGTTGCAATGAGATTTTCCGGAAGCAACTCAGAAATAAAATACTCCCACCGGCCACCGTAAAATAGCTCAATTTTCCTTTTTCGTCCTCCATTTAATAATGATACAGTTCAAATACTCTAAGGCAGTGTTTGGTAACCTAGATAAGGCCATATATGATACATATCTACCCTTAAACTAATGTTTGGTATCCTATATTTATAATCTCAAAAGCCCTCTATTATGTGAAGCCCGTTTCTAATTCACTGTATCTCTTCAGCTATTGTATCCATCCCCTACACCAAGATACAGTTGCCTTACTTCAACAGTGCCATAGATTAGAATTGAAAATACAAAATTGCCCTCCCACTCTTCTTCATCATCTCTCTCATCTGCAAAGCCAACAACAACTAGCAATCACGCATCCATGAATTCTAATGTAGAGAGATGAGATGAGAGAGAATACGGTAGAGATCATTTGATGAAATAGAAACGAAAAAAAATAATTACAGAGAGAGAAAAGCAAATGAAAATTATGGAATGATAAAGTGCTGAAACAGAGAAGCCCAGAGAACGGCGACATGAGTCTCCGGCAAGCCTCGCTGCGGCCGCTACAGATGATTTTACACCATTCCCATCTACATAAATGCTCTCCGATGCCTCAATTTCTAATAAGAAATCCTCAATCTCGGCGTCTCGCCCTTCTCGCACTAGAAATCGATGCATCACTCTCTCTCATCGCCTTGATTTCGAGAGCAATATACAGACCAAGATTCTCAACAATAAGCACCCAAGAATCAAGATTTCATGATCTCAATTTTACACATAGATTTTTCCCCCCAAACTTTCTGGTAAGCTGAAATGAAAGTGGTGGGAGACGAGGATAAAATAATTGTCAATGAAAATCGGCCGACAAATAAGTAATTGACCATACCTCAAGGATGAGAGAAATCTAATTTTGGGTGAAGTAGAATTAGGCCATGTTTGTAGTTGGCTAGTTGGCGCTGGAGGTCGACGGTGGTGGAGGATTGTTGTTGAGCAAGAGAGAGATGAGAGATGACAGAGGACAAATGAGATGATAGATGAGAGGAAATATGACTTTTTTTTTAAAATTATAGATAGGGCTAGAATTGTAATTTCAAATTTAATCTTAACCTTAAACTATGGTACCAAACAACTGATTTATCATATCTACATTTTATATCTTATCAACCAAACACATATATACAATACCAATCTTTCCTTATCTACATTACATATCTTAATTTAAACTATCTTGTTATATCCTAACATGCTTACCAAACGAGGCCTAAAACTACTACTCACACAAAAAATTGTGGGTTCATCATTTTATATTTTTTTAATCACTTTTTTTAATAACCATCTCGAATAGTAACGAGCCATTATTAATGTGATAGAAAGACTGAGAAAGTAAAAAAGAACTTGACTTGGTGACGTGTCAATAAAAATTCTCAATTCGAATTTTTTAATTTTAAATAAAATTAATAATCTCAATTAAAGCTTATAATTTTAATTAGAATTTATTAAGTCCAATTAAAATTAATTAAATATCAATTAAGTAAAAATTGAAAAATGATATAGTACGCAAGTCTTCCTCTAACATTTATGCAAGATAGGATCAAAATTCTGAAACTTAGGGTACCTCCAACGGTGGGTTCCAAAATTTGGAACCCACAAAATACACCATTAGAGGAAAAATAATTTGAGTTCCAATTTTGAAACTGGAAACTAGTTTCAAAATTGAAACTGGGTGCAAGGCGGAAAAAGTGGGCGGGTTCAGCAAAAAGTAGGCGGCTGCGGCGTGTCACCCACGGCGCGTGCACGACACGCGTGCGCTGGTTGGCGCGTACAGTCCACGCGCGCGTGGGGGCGCCGACAACTTTGACCAAATTTTTTTTTCTTTTCTTCTACAATTTTCATTTTAATTCTTTTTATTTTGGTTTTTTTATACTTTTTCTTAAATACGGACCTATTAGCTAGTCTAAAACATATCGAACATATATCTTATATTAAAGATCACGACGAGATCTTTAATTCGACATAAAATCGTAAAAATTCGATTTGAAACGAGCAAATGATGATATTTTAAAGTTCAAAGTTAATAATTTATAAATTATATAATAAATATTTATAATATATGTATAGATATTTAAAGATAGTGTGTATTATAGTGAGACCCTTTAAATAGTAGAAACTGGTTTCATTGTTGTAGAAGGTGTTTAGATAAAAAGGTAGGTGGGTTCCAAAAACTGATGTGGCGCTGATGTGGCGGTTTGGAAGCTGAAACTGGTTTCCACCATTGGAGGCACCCTTATTGATAGTGCCAAGAATAGTCACTACATAAGAGTAAAGTTCCACACATAAAAAGGTGATTACCAACCTAGAAACAAGGATCACGGTGGGAAGAGCTTCTCCACGTGGTAAGGTTGTTGTTGTTCCTAGCTTGCAAAAGAGCGTCGGGCGTTTCAGCCGGCGTCAACTCTCCGACGATCAAGTCAGTTCCGATGTCTTATGAAACAAGAAATGGAGACTGTAAATGATTTCGCGTACCTCTTGAAGGTGATGATCCCAAATATATATATAACATAATATATTGAGGGTAACTCGGTAAACTTTACCATTGACAATCTTGTGATACTTGTGCAAAGTAAAGGGCTGTCAAGTCATTTTCCTGCCAAATATCTCATTATCTAGCTCTCAAATCGGGAAGCAGATCTGATAGGACATAAAGTCGGAAGATTCTACAGAAAGGCGGACACCCTTTCTGTCATTGGGAAGCCCCCAGGAACAGTAGAACCGACCTACTGTACAAGTAGGGTTGTGATATGTCAGGGTTCCTGCCTTGACAAAGATAGAATATTTGCTCCACTAGGAAACTTAAGGAGTTACAACATATGCTTCTCATATGACAACCTTGACATGGCAGAGTGTCAGCCTTGACGACTCAGGAGGTCATATCAACTACTCCCCTCTCAAGTCTGAAAAAGACAAGCTTACCCAGTCAACCGGGTGAGGGAGGAAAATTTCAGCAACAATAAAATACAAGGTTGCTCTGACAGTTATTTAGGGGATAAGCTCGAACATGTATGAGAGAAGTTATCTTTCCTAACTCTTCGGCTTCCCCTCTTTAACTGATTTGACAATGCACCATCTCATTTTCCACATTTTATCACTTATAATCAAGTAAGGTTGGCCCTTTCCAGCCTTTAAATTCTCAGGAAGAGTTATTTCATCGATATAACTCACAACTCCCTTTCAAAGAATTTAATCATATATTTTACCTTGATATATCTCGCTTCAGGAGATGTTTTCAAGTCAAGGAATGTTACATCAACCTTTCATTTTACCCTCTTAAACTTCAGTTTGAAAGAAGGTAGGCCAATACCAGCCTTGCGTTTTCACCTTTTATCACTTATAATCAAATAAGGTTGGCCATTTCCAGCCTTGCATTTTCACCTTTTATCACTTATAATCAAGTAAGGTTGGTCATTTCCAGCCTTTAAATTCTCAGGAAGAGTTATTTGATAGCGATAACTCACATCTCCCTTTCAGAGAATTTTGTCATATCTTTTACCTTGACATATCTCGCTTCAGGAGATAATTTCAAGTTAAGGAAGGTTACATCAACCTTTCATTTTACCCTCTTAAACTTCAGTTTGAAAGAAGGTAAGATAATACCAGTCTTGCATTTTCACCTTTTATCACTTATAATCAAGTAAGGTTGGCCATTTCCAGCCTTTAAATTCTCAGGAATAGTTATTTGATAGCGATAACTGACAGCTCCCTTTCAGATAATTTAGTCATATCTTTTACCTTGACATATCTCGCTTCAGGAGATGTTTTCAAGTCAAGGAAGGTAACATCAACCTTTCATTGTACCCTCTTAAACTTCAGTTTGAAAGAAGGTAGGCCAATACTAGCCTTGCGTTTTCACCTTTTATCACTTATAATCAAGTAAGGTTGGTCATTTCCAGCCTTGCGTTTTCACCTTTTATCACTTATAATCAAGTAAGGTTGGACATTTCCGGCCTTTAAATTCTCAGAAAGAGTTATTTGATAGCGATAACTCACAGCTCCCTTTCAAAGAATTTAGTCATATCTTTTACCTTGACATATCTCGCTTCAGGAGATATTTTCAAGTCAAGGAAGGTTACATCAACTTTTCATTTTACTCTCTTAAACTTCAGTTTGAAAGAAGGTAGGCCAATACCAGCCTTTAAATTCCCAAGAGGAGTTATTTGATAGTGATAACTCACAGCTCCCTTTCAGAGAATTTAGTCATATCTTTTACCTTGACATATCTCACTTCAGGAGATGTTTTCAAGTCAAGGAAGGTTACATCAACCTTTCATTTTACCCTCTTAAACTTCAGTTTGAAAGAAGGTAGGCCAATACCAGCCTGGCATTTTCCGGAAAGTGGCAAAAGGTGCTCAATGTTTATACAAAAACTACATGATTTTGTTTCTTATCCAAAACATACGTACTCACAGGAATGTATCATCTGTGCAGGACATGCATGATACATCTGTCCATTCGGCAGGAATGAGACCTCTGCCATTCTGCAACTCTATTCGGACATAGTACTTCTTCAGATTTCGGATATTCCAGGGTTGCGATATCCCATGAAGCCTTCTCACTCTCAGTCTCCATATACGTAACCTTGCATGTCTGAACAGGATCAGCTGAGCTAGCTAACCTTGCCAAACGATCAGCCTTGACATTACCTTCTCTAGGTATTTGCACTATCGTGAAGTCTGCGAATTTCTCTTTCAAGAGGGCTATCTTCTTCACATAAGAAGCCATTCGTCCCTCCTTGGCGTCACAAAAGCCCTGCGTTTGCTGAACCACCAGCTGAGAATCCAAGTGTACCAAGACCTTTTCTGCGCCCAAGCCTTCAAAAATCTGAAGGCTCTTAACCGATACCTCACACTCTGCCTCATTATTCGATGCCTTGAACCCCAATTTGATCGAAAATTGGAGCTCCTCGCCTTCAAGAAGTAGGATCAGAATCCCCACTCCGCTTCCATCTTTCGCAGAGGTTGTGCTTCCTCCAGGTTAACATACCTGTTAGCTCTCTCAAGTAAATTTTCAAAGGTGATAGGCTTCTTTTTGACTACTGACTTGAAGAAATCTCCATCTCGAAGCTCTCGAATTAATGAGATCAATTTCACATCCGAGCCAGCGGACGACACTTCCAGGGCTGCATTATTGAATCTACCAATATACTCACGCAGGCTTTCCTTTTCGCCTTGCTTAAAATTTGCCAAGTGTACTGAACTCCCCAAATAAATTTCTCCTCTTGCCAAACAAAGCGTAGCTATGGTAAGTGGGGTCGAACCCTTGGAAACCGGCGTAGTCTATTGATGTGATCCATGGAGGCCCAAGTTCGTTGCATATGTGGGCTGATTTAATCTAGTCTTTTATTAGTATTATTTTAGTTATTTTGGTTGTTTTAGTATTTTAATTGTTATTTTTCGTTTTTTATTTAGGGTGGCTGAAATTAGGCCTTAGTTGAGTCAGTTTTGACTTTTATGCTTTGTTTTGACTAAGGATTTGTTTCCTTATTAGGTTAGGAGTTATTTTCCATGTTTAGTTTCCTAGTTGAATTAGGTTTTCATCTATATATATAGAGGGCTGTGTTTTGGACGAAAATTAGACTTTGATATAATTAATTTCGTGAGTTATTCACTTCTCTCTTGAGAGTTTCGAATTCGTATTGGTCGAATTCATTATCGACGAATCGACGAGTCAACCATCCCTCGTTCGTGTGTCATTCATCGTCCCCGAGTTGCTGCATCAACATCACGTTGGGGTTTAGGGATCCGTTCTCCTAGATCATTTCGTGGTTAGATCCAGAGGTTTTGGGATCTCCATCCATCTATCCGTTTGTTCGAGTCTTCCGCATGCGTGATCATCGATCGGTCATCAAGGATCGTATCATTCCTCTTGAAAGGGATTTGTCCTCAAATCCACGTCGTCGTTCCAAATGCCCGGATCAAAAACAAAATCTTCTCTTCTTGCATGAAACATGTGTTGAACCAAATCTTTGCTCTCATGTTCATCCTTCATCTTCTTCTTCTTATTCGTCTTCGAATCTGACTCATGTTGAAACTTTACTCGATCTCTCATTAGCTTGAACTTGAATGAATACTTGTTTGAGAATCCATCATGTATCACATCTCTACCAAACAGCCAAGATTGCTCGAACCATGTATTTGTAGCTTGCATCGGCACCTCATCACCAAGCACTCCACCTTCATGCTTGCTGATTTGGATCGGAACCTTCACTTCCTTGGTCAACTCGTCAACTACAATATCAGTCATCCATGGCAACTTAGGGTGTTTCCACAAGGTCACCCCTATTTTTCCCACTATAACCACAGTAGCATCGTTAGTACAAGTTCTATCATCAATGATCATGCTACATACCTTATTTGCAACGTCACATCTTGTAGAAAAGATATTCTTTTGCTGCTCCTCATCAACGCCCCTAATTTCCGGCAAAGACTGATTTGCAACCAAAATCGGATCACATATCTCTAGCACATCTTCACATGAATCCTCCAATCGTAGCATCTTACAATCAACCTCATCATCTTTGACATCAACATCTACAACAATATCGAGCACCAACTCCTTCGGACACTCCTCATCTTTCGGACCAGCCACAACTTCAACTTCAACGATCTTCTCTTTCTGATTCAGAATTTCCTCATCTTTGATATCAACAACGGCTTCCACTTCAACGATCTTCTCTTTCTGATTCAGAATTTCCTCATCTTTGATATCAACAACGGCTTCCACTGCAACCATCGTCTTCTTTGGATGGCTTATCTGATGGATAGTGATAGTGTCGTCCAGTTGTTGCGTTTGCAATGGCTGATTCTCTTCATAGATCCAATTATCCCACGTCCCTCCAAGAAACAAATTATGATCGTGCTTCTTTTGGATTGATGGAATATGTTGCAACTTGATATCCTCACGATCCCTTGCTCCACCACGCCTCCTCATGCTGCCATAAAAGTGTCGAGAAGCATGCTCGAAGTGATCTTGGTAAGATTTCTCTTCTCTCATCAAACACCTTCGAGGACACTTAATCGGATGAAGAAAATTCTGAGTTTATCTCTTCCGAGATTGCTCTATCCGATCTAACCTCTCATGCACCAACTCCAATTTTGACTTCAGAACCTTTTCCAATTCTGACTTGAGTGCCTCTATCATGAACTTCGTCTCTGGATCAATGATAGGCTAATCCTCCATATATGAAACCTGTTCAACTTCTCTTGACATATTGACACAGAAAACAAAACGATTAGTAAAAACAAGACCTCACCACCTCACAACTCTCGTGTATCACTCCAGATGGAACCACTCAACTCTCGTGTATCACACTCAGATATGGCTTTTTCAATCTCTCTAATAATCTCACACACTCTTGCCATTTTCCACTCTGAATTCTCTCTCAAGGGATCGAACTCTCTCAACTTTTTTTTTCAATCCTGTGAACAGTAACGTGAACAGTAAATTCACGGTGAACAGTAACTTCGTGGGTGAATAGTAACTTCTCGGTGAACAGTACTTCGCGGGTGGACAGGACAAAACGAAACGGTAACGGAACGATAAATGAAACCCTAGACTGAATTTGAATTGGAACGAAACTAAAAATTGAAAATCACAGAAACAGCACGAAACCAAAACTGAAAATAGAAACGAAACAGAAACTGAAACCCTAGATACGAAACTGAATCTAACGAAATGAAAACAGAAACGCGAACGAAACTGAATCGAACGAACGAATAGATCTGGAATATAAATGATCGAAGCAAAACACGAGAAACGATATAAAAACTCAATTAAAACTTAAATCGACGCCTAGAATCCCCGAAGAAGACCCGACTGGAATTTATAGCAATTCAACTCCGATTGGGCTGAAATTTTAACACAAATTATAAATTTAAAACAGGAACAACATATCCAAAATTCAGCAAAAACGCACGAGTAGAACTTAAAAACGCTCGGTGCTCAATTTCGGACAGATTTAGAGTTTTTTAAGGAATGAAATACGAAACTGAACAGAAACGAAATACGAAACTGAAACAGACGAAACTGGACAGAAACGAAACCTAAACTTCTACCCTTGACACGAAGAAATAACAACGAAACCTGGATACAAAACGCGGCTCTGGTGCCAAATGATACGATCCTTGATGACCGATCGATGATCACGCATGCGAAAAACTCGAACAAACGGATAGATGGATGGAGATTCCAAAACCTCTGGATCTAACCACGAAATGATCTAGGAGAACGGATCCCTAAACCCCAACGTGAAGTTGATGCAGCAACTCGGGGACGATGAATGACACACGAACGAGGGATGGTTGACTCGTCGATTCGTCGATAATGAATTCGACCAATACGAATTCGAAACTCTCAAGAGAGAAGTGAATAACTCACGAAATTAATTATATCAAAGTCTAATTTTCGTCCAAAACACAACCCTCTATATATAGAGGTGAAAACCTAATTCAACTAGGAAACTAAACATGGAAAATAACTCCTAACCTAATAAGAAAACAAATCCTTAGTCAAAACAAAGCATAAAAGTCAAAACTGACTCAACTAAGGCCTAATTTCAGCCACCCTAAATAAAAAACGAAAAATAACAATTAAAATACTAAAACAACCAAAATAACTAAAATAATACTAATAAAAGACTCGATTAAATCAGCCCACATATGCAACGAACTTGGGCCTCCATGGATCACATCATCTATTCTTTAGGTGGTACTCAATATAGGGGTTGTGGACGAGATGAATCTCACTAACCTGTAACTCAACAAAGAAACTATCAAATAACAAAGATGTTTGGATTGTATTTGAATCAATGATCCTAATTACTCATACTCGTTCATCGATGCAATAATATTCAATTACAAGATTTTATCACTTGGTTTTAAGCAAAGATTAATTTAAGCCCTATGGTCACGAAGTCACGACTCAAATACTCTAAGCCTATATCTATTCAATTTTACAGATCTTGACCAGAAGACAAGATCTTTTCTCTTGATCAACAACGTCACGGAGACACTTCAACAACGATGTTGCCCAAAAGGCATTAAGAACAAATGAATCCAAGATAGCCAAGAGGTATTAGATACCGACTACTCTCCAACCCTTACTTCCTTCTTGGGCACGAGAGACTCTCTCAAGTTTAATCCCCAAATCTTGTTAGTGACTTAACCTCAATATCTAGATGGTGATCAAGCATATGTCAATATCAATTAAGTCTAGATTTAATCCTAAGTGTTTCGGGAATAAAATCAAATAACGAACTCACACAATTAGATCTCACGAGTTTAGAACGAGTAACTAAGATCACATCATCTTCTCCAAGCCAAACAAGTAAATTTAGCTAGACATAATCGTAAATAAAAGCACAAAATAATTAAAGGAATTCATACTTGAATAAAACTGAAGATGGTCGCTGCTCAAAACGCAAGTCAACAACCAGGGTCTTGGCGTCTCGCCAACAACTACGAACTAAATGCAGAAAATGAAAAACAAAACTTAAAAGTAAATTGCAGAACTAAGCTATAAAAACAACATCCTAAAATTATCTCCCAGTACAAGATGAAGTCGACCATATATATAGGCGATGGAATTAGGGTTAGGTTAGAATCCTTGTAGGACAAGGACTCCACGGCGCCTCTTTCCTTAAATAAATCCACTGTAAATCTCCTTCCCTTGGTAGATATCTTTGTTGATAAGGCTTATCTAAGATAATGAAAGAAATCTTCGATCCTTATCCTATTCCTTGAAGAAAACGAAATCTGCAGCCTTCTCAACCTACATCTTGCCTTCATTGTCTGCATCCTATTCTGCTTCTATGTTGTCCAAGATCCTGACTCCTCCGGGTACTCTCTCTGTTGGCTTAAGGAATATGGAGAGGTGATTCTTGACTTGTAGATTTGCTGTTATCGTTATTGCCCAGCTACAAGCTTCCAGCCCTTTGCCCATTTGCATCGTATCGCCATCTCAGCATCTCAACAACAGATTTTCTACCAGATTTGCCCAGCATCCTACCTGTTCTTCCCTGCACACCTTGATTGCGTCTGTTCTTTGACCTGTTATCACTCAGATTTGACTTTTGTGAGTGATCTAGCTGGTTGGTCCTTGAATGAGTCCGCTTCTTCTTTGAACCTTGTTGACTCCATTTTCTTCGATGAGGTTCATTTCGTGGCTGGAGTCCGTCAGCTTGATATCCCGTCTGCTGGAATCTTGAAGTGAAGCTCGATTGATTTCCAGCTTTATAACCAGCTGAGATCCTTCCCAGCTGTCTCTTCAGTTGACCTTGATGTCTGTGCTGGATGACATTGCTGTCTTTAATTGATTCCAGTCAGTTAGATTTATCTGCCGCCTTTGAGCTTTGTGTCCAGCTGAGATCCGCTGCTTCTCTTGGTCTTTGAGTTGCCGATCAGCTTTCTTTTCTGATTGGACTGAGCTTGGAGACCTGGCTTGATTATGTACGACCTCTTTGGTACATCGATGGCTAGGTTCCAGCTGTGTTTGCATTGGCTGGAGCTATTCTTTTGATCTGATTTTAGCTTTGGCCATCTTCAAGCTTCTGGTCACTCATTCTTCTGCTTGACTTTCTGAGTTTATGATGATGGGTCCGTTAAAGATAACATCCCACATCATGTCGTGATGTGCACTCAGAAAGCTGTTGAGTTAGAACTTCCAGATCTGATAATCATCGACAGAGAGTGTCGGATGTTTCCGGCACAAGGAAGATTCCATGACAGTATGCAATATAATGATTTAAAAAAATTTGAAGCATTGTTGGATCTGTTCAGGTGACCACTATCAGCAATGAAATGCTGACTTGACACAGATACAGTGATCTTTTAAACCACTGCTCTGATACCAATTGTTGGTCCCAAGACGGATACCTTGGTGTAGAGGGGGGGTGAATACACCAAGGTTTAAAAACTTTTCCAAGTTAAAACTCTTTTCAGAGAGCTAGCTGTGTTCGATCCAGCTAGATGGCAGCTTGATCGACACAGCTGGTTGTGTGTGTATGCGGAATGTGGTGGATTTAGAAAGTCCGTCTGTTGCTTCAAATTATATTGCAAAGCTCTGTTTCACTTTTCAGTTAGTCAGTTTATGCAGCTTGAAATAATGCTCATGAGGGGTTAGCAAAATGCATAAAACAGAACAGTAAAGAACAAAGCAATTTTAATGTGGTTCGGAGTAACACCTCCTACGTCCACGACCAGGTTCACTGGTAATTCACTACCACTTGGTTTCCAAGTACCAAGCAACTTCACAACTCTAACCCGAGCTGTGTTCCAACAGTTTGCGGGCACTGTCAAGCCTACACCTTCAGTTTCCGGGTACTGAAGAACCTATCCACTCGAATTACACGCTTCGAGCAAGCGTACCTTTACCTAACCTTTCTGGGTTTGGGTTTGGGTATGGGTTTTCCAACTGTGAACGAGTTCTTACAATGAAGAACAAGGAGTATGATGAACTCGTTCAATCTAGGCTTAAGATGTTTATATTCTGATCTATTCTGCCTAAGACTGAATGTGTGAACAACTAAGAACACAGCTGACTGGCTGGGTGTTCTTGAAAGATATGGCTTTGAAGATTGTTGTTCATTTTTCTGTTTTGCTCTTTTATTGCTTCAGTCGTCTATTTCTTCACCAGTCCTCTTTCTTCAATGGAGGAGGAGAGATATATATAGGTGGAGATCCAAACTAGCCGTTGGAAGAGAGCCGTTTGAATCTTACCTACACTTGTTGACTTCTGGCCTTTACCTACGAAGTAGGTCTGTATCTGCAGAGGCTAGTTCTTCTCTTATTTGACTGTGTCAGACAAGATCTTTTGACATCGGGATCTTGTCTTGGAGAAGGTCTTCGTCTTCGAGCTTCTAAGCGTCTCTGCTGTATCTTCAGCGTTTTGGACTCTACTGTGTCTTGACTCTGAGCTGTGTCTTGGACCTGTGCTGTATCATCAACCTGAGCTGTGTCTTCAACCTGAGCTGTGTCACTGACCTGAGCTGTGTTTTTAGACCTGAGCTGTGTCATCGACACTAAGCTGGTTCTTTTACACTGAGCTGGGTCTTTGACACTGAGCTGGGTTTCCGTCACTGAGCTGGGTCTTGATACTGCAGGATCTTTGACTCTGCTTGGTCTTGCTCTACTGAGTCTGCTCTGCTGAGTTTAGCTGTATCTTCTGCTGTCTTCATCTGTCTTCAGCGATTCTACCTGTAAACTAAGAAACTCTATAAGCTCAAACAGGTGAGTTGAAAAACGCTTAGGTTTGTGCAATCATTTACTCGGTTGGGGTCAGCTGGGTTTTGGTATCCAATCAAAACTCTATTAATTTTCCCAACAATTTTCCCCTTTTTGATGATGCCAAAACCTAACTGAGAAAAACAATTTACTTCCCCCTTAACAAGAAACGGGTTTTCAAAAGTTTAAACATACACAACAGGTAAATCAAATTCAGAGTTCAGTGCCTGGACAAAGTGTTATTGTCATCAGGATGAGCTTGAGAGCAAAAACGAATATTTCATTAATAAAAGGATATTTTATCAATTCACAATTACAAAACTTTTAAAAGACAAAAATTCCCAGTTGGCTGGGTCTTCAACTGAGCTGCTTCCTTTGTTCATCAATCTGATGGTCAGTCTTGAGACCATATCTGTTGAAGATGAACTCTTCCAGTTCCTTCCATTCTGCGTGATTCTTCGTTTTGGAAATTCCTCTTTCGCCAGCCCAGTGATGAACTTCTTTGATAATCTGGGCTTTGTCAGGAAGGTTCGTTCCAGTTAGAGATGGAGGCTTCAATTGCTTGACTTTTGGAGCCTTCAGCTGGATGTTGTTTCTCTTGGCATATAGGGCAATTGATCTTGCCATCATTGGATCTATCTCATGAAGTTCGAGGAGATAATCCTGGAATGCAGTTTCTGGATCCATGCATTTGTACTGATTCAAGTAGTAGAATTCTTTGATGAATTCTGACTTGCATCGTTCCCAGTTTTCATTGATATCATCTGGGTTCTTCTTGTCAGTTGAGGCTGCTTGGACTTGATTCTTCCTAGCTTGCCTGTAGCTCTGCATTTTCTTCTTTTGCTTTTTCTCAGCAGGCTTGAGCGAATCAGCTTTCTTCTTGATAATCTTATCCAGCTCTTGCATTTCTCTTCTTTGCTCGTTGTGGAAGTTACACAGCCAGTGATAGTCCTTGTATTCTTCTGGCTTATGTCCACAGGCTTTGGCAAGAGCAACCATCTTCTCTCTCCATGTCTCTTTGACTGCTTTGGCTAGAGTAGTTGGCTCTGGCTCTTCTTCATCCAGCTCTTTGGCGAAATCGTCGATTGCCGATTGAATTGGCTGTACAGGTTCCTCCTTAACTGCAGCTTCCCTCTGTATTGTTTTTCCAGCTTCATTCTTATCTTCCCCCTTTTTGGCATTATCAACAAGGGAGGCAGAGAGGTTGGCAACTGTTGCGTTGAGCTTGGCGAGAACGGCTTCAACATCAGCGATCTTGGCTGAGTTGTCAGCTGTGGCAATGTTCAGCTGAGCAGTGCTGTTGTTTCCAGCTCTGAACTGAGCATCCAGATCTTTATATAAGTTGAAGAGTTGGCGGATGTCAGAGCTGTTGGAGAGAGTGGACTTTTTGAGAGCTTCCAGCTAGCTTGAAATATTTGTTATGTCGTCGACCAGTGGAGCTTGATGTCTGGTTACAATCTCAGGAACTCTCTTCTCTAGAAGGTGCGATTGATCAATGCTTTGAGAGACAAGAGATTGTTTGAGATCTAGACTTGTACTTTCTTGTAAATCTTGAGCAAACTTATGGACTTCATCAATTGTCTGCTGTTGCTCTCTAACTTGACAGTCTAGAGCTGTGAATCGCGTAATGACATCTACTTGAGACTTCAGTCTGTCCTGAAAAAGAATTTCTTCAACCTCTTTAGTTATTGCTTCCTTCATGGCGGTTGAAAGCTCGACAGCTGAGTCCGTTTGAGTTGAAGAATCAACATGACTGAGTTTGTTTACCTCTAACTCGACCAGCGATCGAGTGTCATTGGCAATTGGACTTGGTAGAACTGTTGTCTTTGGTTCAGCTGATGCAACGGCTGGTTCTTCCAAGACTATTACCTCAGCTGTGTTAACTGGTTCAGCTTCCTTGGTAATCTCAGCTGTGACTTCTTTGGATATGACATCTCCAGAAGATGTCTCCCATCCCGCTGCTGTTAGAAGCTTGTTGGCTGATTCCCAGACGTCTGCTGGGTGCGGCTTGGGGTATTGTTGAGACACTTCAATAATTCCTCTGATGAGATCATTTTGATGTAAGTAAGCATCTTCCAGACTTCCAAAGCCAAACGTGTGCTGGAGGCATGCTTCATCCGTCTTCAATTTCTCATAAGAGAAGGTCTCGATCAGCTGCTCATTCTGGTACCAGGTTGCCATCTTGGTGGCCAGGTAGAATTTGAGATCACCAACTTTGACGAGGGCAATTGGAAGGTGCGCCAAGATGGGATACTAAGTTAGAACACTCTTGATCCCTGCGATGCGTAGCTCATCGTACATAACTTCTATGAAGGCTGAGCCAGAGGAGTTGAGTGATGAAGAAGCAGTAGAGTCACTTTCCTCTGATTCTGTGGAGATATGTGCTTTGGGAGAAGGCTGTTTTGGAAGAGAGCTTTGAATGGAGGAAAAGGGTTCAGCTTGGTCGTCAGCTGGCTGTGAAGGAACTTCAACCAGTTGATTATTTCCCTGTATGTTTACAGGAGATGAGTCTCTTGCTGGGGAGCTGGGTGGAGGAGAAGGCTGTTTGGGCGGAGAGATATGAGGCGGTGAGAGCTTGGGTGAGCTGGGAAGAGTTGTCTGACTCTTTGAATTGTCCAGCCGTCCTCTGAACTGGATGACGATTCATCATTCAATCCCATATCAGCCAAGATGTTTGATCCGCAAATATTGAAGGCTGATACTGGCTGTGGGGAGAGAATCACAATTGCTTGACTTGGAGTTTCTTCAGAGGAAGGTCTCGCCTCTGATGGTGGAATGACAGCCGTTTTCTTTTTCTTTTCAGCTGGACCTCCAGCTGGTTTGGGGTTAGCTGTCTTCCTTTTTCTCTGATTCTTCTTAGCTGGAACATCTGCCTCTGTTTCTTCCAGCTGCTTCTTGCCTTTGCTCAAATCAGGCTGTTTTCTTAGGAGATCATTGATTTGACTCATTCTCTTTCGTTTCTGGAAACGGATCTGATTCAGCCCACTTTACTGTGTATCCTTTCACAGCTTGTTCTATTAAGAACGAAATCTTGAAGCATAAATACAGTGGCTCTGAGGTTGAATACGTCGTCCTGGTGGAGTTGAACTTGATCTTCTCTGACTCCTTGACCAGTCGGTTGAGTAAGAAATCAAACCAGTTGACGTTTGCGCCTTTGATCATGGCAATCATCGGCTTAAGCTTTGGAATACTGATCTCTCCTTGAGATCCAGCTATCCCTAAGATGCACTTTTGTGTGATATCCAGCAGCAGCCTGTACTTTGGCTTGAGAAGAAGCTTTGACATGCTCGCTCTGTACGGCTCTGGGGAGATGAGCATCTCTTTACTGAGGAATTCATCCACTTCTTCACGGCTGTAATCGTCTGGGATGAATCCTCCTTCGCTGGGTAGGTTGAACACCTTTCGTAGCATCTTGTTGAGTTTGATGTTGACGGTTGCTGAGTCAAATTTTCCGTCATCGCCCTCGACAGTCACATCGAATGAAGATGAGTAAAAGCCTTCTTCTTCAATGATGTTGAGATAGAATAGAGCGGCTTCTCTCTTTAGCATAAGCTTGGGCATGGAGGTTGCCCACAGTAAGAGACCGGAGTCTATGAAGAGATCTACCATCTCTTTGAGTTATGAAACTGGAAGGTTGGCGGTGGAAATACAACTTTCAAATGACAACTTTGTCATAAGAACCTCGAACTGGTTCATCCCTGCGGTTGATTTCTTGGGTGCCATTTCTGCAGTCTGTTGATTTTGATCGAGCGAGGAAGTTGTAGACAATGGACAGATGATTTGAAGATTTGAAATTCGCAGAGATAAAGATGGAAGAATTCTGCATATCTTTTCCATGTATATCAACTGCCATAACGGATCATCGGTTGAGATTGAGACATCTGGTATTCTGATCAATGGCTGGGAGAGATTCACTCATCACGTTCTAACGTGTTTACGGCGAGTGTATTTCAACCGCGCGTGAGGCAGTTCAAACGCTTGACATTTTGCCTCGATCCTACCGTGCTTCAGTACTCAGCAGTCTTTATAATTAATGCGATGGGAAAGAAAACTTATCAAGCAATTTAACTAAGGAACATATGTCCGCTTAAATTAGGAATTTGAGATAAATGGACTTAAATAGTATATTCTTTAGAGAAATAAATGCAAGAGACACATTCCTGTCAGCTTGGACCAAAAAGTCAGCTGATGTGGCGGAGGTCTTTTCCTTTGCTTGACTGAGTTTCTCCCTTCAGCTGAGTAAATCTTCTGCTTTTGGGATCCAGCTGAGTTTGTTCCCCCTCAACTGGATGAACTTTCTTCATCCGGATTGAGCTGATACTAGATGATGGTGAATCCACTCTACTGAATTCCTTTCTTCTAGATTCTTCTTCTGAATTCTGCGATTTAAGCTTGATCCAGCTTTGATGATTGATATCCTGAGGATGTCCTTTTGATGGATCAGCTGGATTTCACTTTTGATTCTCCACTCGAATACTCTGCTGGATTGAGTTTGCCTTCGGCTGACGTCACAACTGTGTCGATTTCCAGCTTGGTGGAGTTCCCACTGAATTTGATAGTGGGTGACTGACTTTTCTCAGCTGCTTCCTACTTGAGTTGATCGGATTTTCATCACTGGCTCATTTTCTTTGATGATGTCAGCAGGAAAACCGTTCACAATACTTGGTTGGGATCAGTACTCTTGATACATTTTTTGAAGAGCTTTGAGGTGAGTCATGAGCGTTGATCACTGGCTGTCTTACTTTCACAGCACGCTTGATGACTTTCTCAATTGCGTCTGTCCCTTGACCTGTTATCACTCAGATTTGACTTTTGTGAGTGATCTAGCTGGTTGGTCCTTGAATGAGTCCGCTTCTTCTTTGAACCTTGTTGATTCTATTTTCTTCGATGAGGTTCATTTTGTGGCTGGAGTCCGTCAGCTTGATATCCCGTCTGCTGGAATCCTAATGTGAAGCTCGGTTGATTTCCAGATTTATAACCATCTGAGATCCTTCCCAGTTGTCTTTTAAGTTGACCTTGATGTCTGTGCTGGATGACATTGCTGTCCTTAATTGATTCCAGTCAGTTGGATTTATCTGCCGCCTTTGAGCTTTGTGTCCAACTGAGATCCGCTGCTTCTCTTGGTCTTTGAGTTGCCGATCAGCTTTCTTTTCTGATCGGACTGAGCTTGGAGACCTGGCTTGATTATGTACGACCTCTTTGGTACATCGATGGCTAGGTTCCAGCTGTGTTTGCATTGGCTGGAGCTATTCTTTTGATCTGATTTCAGCTTTGGCCATCTTCAAGCTTCTGGTCACTCATTCTTCTGCTTGACTTTCTGAGTTTATGATGATGGGTCCGTTAAAGAAAACATCCCACATCATGTCGTGATGCGCACTCAGAAAGCTGTTGAGTTGGAACTTCCAGATCTGATAATCATCGATAGAGAATGTCGGATGTTTCCTGCACAACAAAGATTCCATGACAGTATGCAATATAATGATTTAAAAAAAATTTGAAGCATTGTTGGATGTGTTCAGGTGACCACTATCAGCAATGAAATGCTGACTTGACACAGATATAGTGATCTTTTGAACCACTGCTCTGATACCAATTCTTGGTCCCAAGATGGATACCTTGGTGTAGAGGGGAGGGGGGGTGAATACACCAAGGTTTAAAAACTTTTCCAAGTTAAAACTCTTTTCAGAGAGCTGGCTGTGTTCGATCCAGCTGGATGACAACTTGATCGACACAGCTGGCTGTGTGTGTGTGCGGAATGTGGTAGATTTGGAAAGTCCGTCTGTTGCTTCAAATTATATTGCAAAGCTCTGTTTCACTTTTCAGTTAGTCAGTTTATGCAGCTTGAAATAATGCTCATGAGGGGTTAGCAAAATGCATAAAACAGAACAGTAAAGAACAAAGCAATTTTAACGTGGTTCGGAGTAACACCTCCTACGTCCATGACCTGGTTCACTGGTAATTCACTACCCCTTGGTTTCCATGTACCAAGCAACTTCACAATTCTAACCCGAGCTGTGTTCCAACAGTTTGCGGGCACTGTCAAGCCTACACCTTCGCCCGGCATCGAAGAACCTATCCACTCGAATTACACGCTTCGAGCAAGCGTACCTTTACCTAACCTTTCTGGGTTTGGGTTTGGGTATGGGTTTTCCAACTGTGCACAGTTCTTACAATGAAGAACAAGGAGTATGATGAACTCGTTCAATCTAGGCTTAAGATGTTTATATTCTGATCTATTCTGCCTAAGACTGAATGTGTGAACAACTAAGAACACAGCTGACTGGCTGGGTGTTCTTGAAAGATATAGCTTTGAAGATTGTTGTTCATTTTTCTGTTTTGCTCTTTTATTGCTTCAGTCGTCTATTTCTTCACCAGTCATCTTTCTTCAATGGAGGAGGAGAGATATATATAGGTGGAGATCCAAACTAGCCGTTAGAAGAGAGCCGTTTGAATGTTACCTACACTTGTTGACTTCTGGCCTTTACCTACGAAGTAGGTCTGCATCTGCAGAGGCTAGTTCTTCTCTTATTTGACTGCGTCAGACAAGATATTTTGACATCGGGATCTTGTCTTGGAGAAGGTCTTCGTCTTCGAGCTGCTAAGTGTCTCTGCTGTATCTTCAGCGTATTGGACTCTACTGTGTCTTGACTCTGAGCTGTGTCTTGGACCTGTGCTGTATCATCAACCTGAGCTATGTCTTCAACCTGAGCTGTGTCACTGACCTGAGCTGTGTTTTTAGACCTGAGCTGTGTCATCGATACTAAGCTGGGTCTTTTACACTGAGCTGGGTCTTTGACACTGAGCTGGGTTTCCGTCACTGAGCTGGGTCTTGATACTGTAGGATCTTTGACTCTGCTTGGTCTTGCTCTGCTGAGTCTGCTCTGTTGAGTTCTTAAGCTGTCTGCTTAGCTGTGTCTTCTGCTGTTTTCATCTGTCTTCAGCGATTCTACCTGTAAACTAAGAACTCTATAAGCTCAAACAGGTGAGCTGAAAAACGCTTAGGTTTGTGCAATCATCTACTCGGTTGGGGCCAGCTGGGTTTTGGTATCCAATCAAAACTCTATTAATTTTCCCAACACTATTTCGACCTATCATGCCAATATACTGATCAATAACTGACTCTAAAAACACTTTGACCAACAACCCCCCACTCACACACTTTGCCTTAAGCAAAGTGAGTGAGATGGTGGGCAAGACACTAACAAAGACTGACTCAACAACGACCTCACCCACACACTTTGCTTTCAGTAAAGTGGATGAGATCGTGACAAACACAAATCAACAACAATTTACAAACGAAGATGAGAAGGAAATTCTGAGACCTTCACCACACAATTTGCTGGGCAAATTGTGGGTAAAGACATTAAGAATATCTTCTCGACCAACAAGACACAACAGAAAATAAACACAGAAACAAGACTCAAAAACTAAAAACAAAAACTAAAAACGAAAACCTAAACTAACATAAATGGGAGAAAACGTATTCAAGGAGAAGATTCAGGCGGGTACCTGAATCCTTGGTGTGCAAAGTGTGCCAGCTGGGCATCTCGGATCTCGGTCAACATCCTTTCGCAATTGACCAAACAGACCTCCATGTTTTCGGTGCTGGGCAACATCACTCCATTTCCACTCGCTTCCTCCTTCTTGCCCAAGGGCGGCTGCCTGGTGGATTTTGTCTTGCCATAATCGATGAACACTAACTTGCCATACCTCAATTCAATATCGTTCATCTTCTTGAGCGCTGCTTCACCCAACTTGCCGACTCTCATCACAGGTCCTGCATCTTGCTCAACATCTCCTACACACACTAAAACAACAAACCATACTCCAAAAATGAACTACTTCCTATGGTTAAACTAAAGTAAATCTACTTCAAAATAAAATACTAAAAATATAAAAATATTTTTGTTTTTTTTTAAAAAATAAAAAGGAAAGAAAATACTAACCAGGTTGCCTCCTGAACATCGCCTTATTTACGGTCTTGGGCACAACACCCCCCCTTTTTAGTAGTTGATGTCCTCATCAATAGAATCACCACGTGGCTCTTCTGCATTCTGCTTTACTTCTTGTCCATGATAGGCTTTCAAGCGATGTCTGTTGACTTTGAAAAGTTTCCCCTTCTTGAGATCCTTTATCTCAACAGCCCCATTAGGGTATTGAGCTTGAACTTCATAGGGGCCTTCCCACTTGGTCGACAACTTCCCCGAGTTCAAACGAAACCGGGTTTCATATAATAGCACTTGTTGCCCATAATGGAATTCCTTTTCCTTGATCAACATGTCATGGGCTTTTTTCATCATTTTCTTGTAGTGGCCAGCATTATCATAGGCTTGTAGCCTTATTTTCTCAAGTTCCTGGATCCCGAGCTTTCTTGATTCTCCTGCTTCATCCCAATCGAAGTTTAGTTGGGCAACAGCCCAATGAGCTCGATGTTCCAGCTCAACAGGTAAGTGACACCTCTTGCCGTAGACCATGCGATAGGGCGACATCCCAAAGGGTGTTTTGTATGCAGTTTTATATGCCCACAAGGCATCATCTAGGCACATGCTCCAATCCTTCCTCGTCACGCCCACAGTCTTCCTCAAGATCATCTTGATGATTCGATTGGACAATTCTGCTTGACCATTAGCTTGGGGGTGATAGGCTGTTGAGGTGTGTTGGGTAACTCCGTACTTCTTGAACAAGGTCGTGATTGTGGCATTATAAAAGTGCGAGCCTTGATCACTTATAATAGCTCGAAGTACTCCAAACCTATTGAAAATATTAGTACGTAAAAAATTTGAAACAACTTTGGAGTCATCGGTTTGGCATGCTCGAGCTTCTACCCATTTTGATACGTAGTCAACAGCCAGCAGAATATACTTGTTGCCTTTGGAACTTGGCAACGGACCCGTGAAGCCCATACCCCATGTATCGAACACTTCCACGGGCAAGTTCGGCATCATGGGCATCTCGTTCCTTCTTGTGATGTTGTCTTTCCTTTGACATTTCTCACAGCTCTTGACCCATTCATAACTATCCTTAAACAATGTTGGCCAATAGAACCCATATTCTAGGATCTTCCTTGCAGTGCGTTGGTGCCCAAAATGTCCTCCACACTCCTTGTTGTGGCAGTGCTTAAGAATACTCTTTTGCACATGATCCTGGACACATCTCCGAATGATCTTGTCTGAATATTCCCTCCAAAGATATGGTTCGTCCCACACATAGAACCGACTTTCCGATTTGAGCTTGTTTCTTTGGTATCTCCCATAGTCGGAGGGGATCTCGCCAGTAACCAGGTAGTTGACCAAGTCCGCATACCATGGCTCATCCTGGGCAAGATGTAAGTGCTCATCTGGAAAAGTCTCCTTTATTGGGTGCCCATCTTCTTCCTTTAGGATTCGACTTAGGTGGTCGGCAACTTGGTTTTGAGCACCAATTTTGTCCTTGATTTCAACATCGAATTCATGCAACAACAAAATCCATCTCATTAACCTTGGCTTGGTCTCCTTCTTGGTCATGAGGTACTTCAACGCCGCATGGTCGGTATACACTATGGTTTTACCTCCTAGCAAATAAGAACGAAATTTCTCGAAGGCAAAAAACCCCCTCAATGTCTTCACATTTATTGGGTATGGAAACTTGGTGATGATGTCGACCTTGGCTTTATCAACCTCAATACCACGTTCAGAAATAACGTGGCCAAGAACTATCCTTTTCTTGACCATGAATTGACACTTCTCATAGTTAAGCACTAGACTCTTCTCAACACACCTCTTCAGCATACGATCTAGGTTGCTAAGGCAAGAGTTAAAAGTCTTCCCATAGACGGTGAAATCATCCATGAACACCTCGATGCACTCCTCAAGAAGGTCTGAAAAGATGTGCATCATACATCTTTGGAAAGTGTCTGGTGCGTTGCACAGCCCGAACGACATTCTTCTATAGGCGAATGTGCCAAAAGGGCACGTGAATGTGGTCTTGCCTTGATCTTCCTCAGCAACCCAGATCTGCATGTATCCAGAATATCCGTCAAGAAAACAAAAGAATTGATTACCGGCTAATCTCTCGAGCATCTCATCGATGAAGGGCAAATGGAAGTGGTCCTTCCTCGTTCTCACGTTAAGCTTTCGGTAGTCAATACATACTCTCCATCTGATTTGCAATCTCATGGCCACCATCTCCTTCTTATCATTCTCAACAACCTGTATACCGGACTTCTTGGGCACGACGTGCACAGGGCTCACCCACCGGCTATCAGATACTGGGTAGATGATGCCCAAATCAAGTAGCTTAAGTATTTCCTTCATCACAACTTCTTTCATAGCTGGATTCAACCTTCTTTGAGGATCCCTTACTGGCACAGAATCATTCTCTAGCAAAATATGGTGAATGCAATCGACTGGGTTGATGCCCTTGATGTCCGCCAGAGTCCACCCTATTGCCTCCTTGTATTTGCTCAACACCTCTCCAACTCTGATTTCCTCCATATGTGATAGCTCTGAGGATATGATGACGGGCAAAGTTTCTTCCTTCCTAAGATATATATACTTGAGATGTTTTGGCAAAGGTTTCAACTCTAATTTTGGTGCCTTTTGCAGTGATGACACCAACCTGTCTTCCGGTTTCAGCTCTGGGATGTTGAGTGGTTCAAATCTCTAGGGCATGGTGGTCAGGAACCCTGCATAACTGCACTCCCCCACTTCTTGGTCACCATCTTCCGTCTCGACTTCTTGGGCAAGAGCTTCTTCAGTGAGCAAGTTGGACCTCTGCTCAAGAAAAGTTTGTCTCCAGTACCCTTCTACTACCTCATCAATGTCATCCTTGGGCAGCTCCTGTATCTCCTCATCAACTTCATCGTTAGGCAGCTTCTCCTCTACACTACCTCCATCATTAGAATCCCCTTTATCAAAGCCATTCAAGCGATTAAGAGTTTCCACTTCCTCATCATCGTGAAAATAGTCTTCGTCGGTGGAATAATCAAAACTATGCCCAAGAACGGATTGCTCCCAGAAATCGACATCACTGTTATCATGGTCAGCTTCAAAGAATTCCGGCTGTTGCTCAACATCCTCTTCTTCCTCTGATGTATCAACATATAAACAGCTCAGGCTATTGACTGTCTCGACTTGTTCCTCAAAAACACCAATACTACGGACTGTCTCCATGGCATCTAGTTGGTTTTGTCGATAAGCATCGAATTTCACCACTTCTCCAGCTACCTCAACAGTTAATCTCCCGATATTGCAATCGATCTTGGTTCTTGCCGTCCTCAAGAACGGTCTCCCAAGCAACACCACTGGATTTTTAACCATCATTCTTCCCGTATCCAACACATAAAAGTCAACTGGGAACAAAAGATCTCCGACTCGAACCAAAACATCTTCTAACAGTCCATCGGGGTAAACCATTGACAAGTCGGCAAGCTGGATAGCGACTCGTGTTGGTGCCATGAGACCAAATCTTATCTCATCAAACATGACTCTTGTCATGACGTTGATTGATGCTCCTAAATCGAGCATGGCACATGGAATAATGGTGGTGCCGATTGTGCATGGTATGGTAAACATCCCTTATCCTTTTGCTTGATCGGGATGGGAGGATTCATCATAGCAGATACATTTGTCATGTGAAAACGGGCATCATCTGGATATCTTGTCTTGTTCATGCTCATCTCCCTCAAGAACTTAGAACACTTAGGCATCGACTTTAATGCCAACAACAGGGGTAGGTTTATTTCTACCTTCTTAAACACCTCCATCATGTCATTTAGCTCATGTTGCTCACGATCTCGGGCAAAACGTCTGGGATAGGGGGCTTTTGGCTTAGGAGGAGAATCACAAGTCCTCTTGGCCAAGTCCATCTTTTCCTTCTCAAACCTCAGCTTCTCGTACAGCCTCTCATCCTTTTCTTCTTCCGCAATAATGTCCTGAATGTGAGTCATCTTGCTCATCTCCATCTTGACGTACTCAAACAAACCTCTTCTTTCTTTGAATCAAACACTGGGGACTTTCCGGTCAATATCGCCGCATCCTTCTTCTTCTTCAGCTCATCATACATCTCAAGAACATCACTGCTGTTCATCTTGGCTTGTTCCAGTTGGACTGGTTCCTTCGGTTTGGTTTTGGACAACCCCTCTGGCAACATCTTTCCACTTCTTAAAGTCACGACGTTGATTTGTTCTCTATTTATCTCTACTTGGGCAGGAAGTCTCCCGTGTTTGTCCTCTACAAGCTTAGACAATGTTTGGGCAATATGAGTTAGTTGAGCTTGAAGGTTATTGGATGTGCCTCGACTTTCGAGTTGGAAGTTATCAAAATCCTTCCTCATTTTCTGATTCTCCAGAGTAAAACGATCGATGGTGTCCTTCATGAACTCAGGTTTGTTCTGGTCTCGATGTGAAGGTATATAGGGGTTCTGCTATTGTAGAGTAGGTTGCTGAGCTTGTTGGTGGGCAGGAGCCTGCTGATAATGATTATTGCTATATCTCAGGTTCTCGTGCTGTCTGTACCCGAAGTTGTTGTTGCCATAGTTGTTACCATAGTTATACCTCTGTTGTTGCTGCCCACCACCCCCTTGGTGATTTTGTTCCAGGGCATTGACTTTCTCCCCTTCTTCTACGAACCAATTAGGGCAGTCTAATGTAATGTGGCCTTTTCCTTGGCAAACTTCTCAACTCTTTACAGACTTGGTGACTTCCTTTCTATTCACCCTCTTGGTCAACATGTCAATTTTGTCGTCCATCTTGGCCATATATTCCTTCATGATGTTGACCATTTCCTTAGGACCTCTCCTGCTGCCTTGATAGGATCCTCCTCTAGGCATTTCATCATCATCTCTTGATTGCTCCGCCATGTCTGCAATTGTCCTAAACACCTCGGAAGGAGTTTTATTGATTGTTCCTCCGCCACATGCTGTCATGATGTACTTCATTTCAAATGCTCGCAATCCTCTCAAGAAGTTCTCGAACAAATCTATCTCCTCAATTCGGTGTTGAGGACATCTTGACAAAAGCTTCTTGTATCTCTCATTGTAATCATAAAGAGACTCATTGGTGCCCATCTTTAGGGAGGATAATGCATTCCTCCTACTTTGTATACGAGTAATCGGGAATGTATTTGTCAAGGAAAGCTTGCTACATTTTTCTCCAAGTGTCGATGCTGCCTTCTGGTAAGGTGTAGAGCCACTCTCGTGCCCCATCTTGAAGTGAAAAGGGGAATGTGAGTAACCTTACATAATCTGGAAATCGGTCTTGGGCAGCAGCGTTCTCATCCTGATTCAGGGCTGTAAGTATGGTGTTTCTAACTGTTCTACATGCCATCTCAAAGTTTTGGAGATGGGTCTGTGGATCTTCTCCTGGATGATCGCTGAATTTTGGCAATATCTGGATCAACGAATGTTTGAGTTCCCAGTTGGTATTAATCGGGGGCAAGGCTATGCTTGATGGTTTGATGGTCTTGTCCTCAGGGAACATGATCTCCCTAATGGTGCGTTCTGCCATGGTTACCGACTGAACTCCTGACGTGGCAGTTGTTGGTAAGGACTCCAATTGCTCACTTTCTGAGCTAGAACTGTAATTGGGCAGATCGTGCCCAACAGGTTCCTCGTCTCTTGTCTCGACCGGGACCGACGGAGATTCGTTGATGACGTTCTCCTCGATACCTTTCCGCTTTCTTTCTCTGTTTTGCTTTGCTACCTGATACGGCCAAACAATATGCAGAAAAAAGGACTCGAACACACGTCAACAGAAAGGTTGATTCAATCCAACTATAAACTGAACTAAAAGAGATCAAAAACACCTAATAAACTGATCTAGATCGAAAATCGAACAAGAAACAGGCAAATCACAGAACAAAGCCAAAACCAACGACTAAAATCCCTAGACTGAAACTCGATTAGAAACTATAGCAAAACAACTCCGATTAAGCTTAAATATTAACACAAATTATAAATTAAAGTCAGAAACAACATATCAAAAATTCAACCAATTCGCACGAAGGGTTTGATATTTGGCACGGGGCTGACTTTCAGAGCGATTTAGGTTAAAATCGGGAACAGCAGATTTGCGGGAGAAGATCTGGACTTGGCGTGAATATATGGATGATATGGACAGTATATGGGGATGGAACAAGGTCGTGGATGGCTGGATCGGTGAGGAATGGATTGAAGGTTGTGGAACGAAAACTAGGGTTTTGGACTTGAGATGATCAACGATTGAATGACGAAGGCGTGGACTGAGGTATGGTCTGAATTGGTGGCGGTTGAAGATGGTGATGGAGATGATGAAGATGAACGAAGAAAACGAGAACAGATTTGAAGACTTACCTGAAATGAACCCCGGATCGACTTGAATCCGAAATGCGTCTATGGAGCGATCTTCGTGGCTTGATTAACCCGGATACTACTAGATATCACGAACGAATCAATTGATTTCAAGCTTGAAGTTGCCAACAATAAAACCCTACCAAGAATGATGGAAAATACGTGAACCTAAGCACAATGTGAGACAAAACGATCAACTCCATTTTTTTTATTCAAAATTGTCTGCTGAAAATAGTGTTCTCCAAAGACCTAAATACTAAGGCTAATCCCTTGACCAATTCGAACTAGGCCTAACAATTGGGCTACTAAATTAAATTAAAAGAAATACTAACTATTGGGCTTTACTACTGAATTAAATTACATACCACAAAGTCTGAGCCCAAATAAAATAAAACATAAAACAATTACACAAACAAGAGCCCAATTTTCGAAACTAGACCCATCATAAACATCAATCCTGGGCACTGGTCAAGTTCACCAACTGGGACTGCTTACTCCCGATATCTTCATCTTTCAGTTTCTTCCGGACAATGCATTGAAAATAGCCTTGCAGCTTCTTGGCTCTCAATCTTGTAACTGGACCTCTCAGTTGCAACTCCGGGTTTGATTTATCAGTGCTGGACCCCGGCTCATCATTCCCCCCCTGCTGAAAAGAATTCGTCCTCGAATTCGGTTCCTCCCCAGCATCGAAATCATCTACAGGAAAAGGAGATAAGTCAGAAACATTAAAAGTATTAGAACACTTATACTCACCTGGAAGATCAATGCGGTATGCATTGTCATTGACTCGGGCAACGACAGTAAGCGGTCCATCTCCTCGAGGCATTAACTTAGACTTCCTCAAGTTAGGAAAACGCCCTGGACTAAAGTGGATCCAAACCCTATCGCCTGGTTTGAATATCACTTGCTTGCGATGTGCATTAGCCTTGGTTGCATTTTTCTGTCCCTGAAGTTCGATCATGTCCTTGATCTTCTTATGCATCTCTTGAACCTGTTCAGCTCTACGAGAACCTTGCAAACTGGAAAGATGATCAATAGGCAAAGGAATAAGGTCTGTAGGAGTAAGGGGATTAAAACCATAAACAACCTCAAATGGAGACATGTTAGTGGAAGAATGCACAACACGGTTATAAGCAAACTTAGCAAAAGGTAAACACTCTTCCCATGACTTCAAATTATTCTTCACTAATGCACAAAGTAAAGTACCTAAAGTCCTATTAACTCCTTCAGTCTGACCATCGGTCTGAGGATGACATGCAGTAAAAAATAAAAGTTTAGTACCTAACTTTTCCCAAAGAACACGCCAAAAATGTCCCAAGAACTTTGTATCTCTATCAGAGACAATAGTCCTAGGCATGCCATGCAGTCTAACTACTTCACGAAAGAACAGATTAGCAACATGAACAACATCATCAGTTTTTCTACATGCAATGAAATGAGACATTTTGGAAAACCTATCTACAACCACAAACACAAAATCTTTGCCAGACTTAGACTTAGGCAAACCAAGAATAAAATCCATAGAAATGTCAATCCAAGGTGCAGATGGTGCAGGCAGTGGAGTGTACAAACCAAATGGACTAGAACTAGATTTAGCCTTTCTACATGTAATACATCTAGCACAGATTCTCGCTACATCTCTCTTCATGCGAGG
Source organism: Agastache rugosa (assembly GCA_031470985.1). Classification (NCBI taxonomy): domain Eukaryota; kingdom Viridiplantae; phylum Streptophyta; class Magnoliopsida; order Lamiales; family Lamiaceae; genus Agastache; species Agastache rugosa. The sequence continues at coordinate 23,824,351 of CM062607.1, forward strand.
CCAATAAAAATGCTCATGCAATAAACTCAAAGTCTTAGCAACACCAAAATGACCCATCAGACCACCGGCATGAGACTCTAAAACAAGTAAATCTCGCATGGAACAAGTAGGAACACACAACTTCGCATCTTTAAACAGAAAACCATCAGTCACATAAAATGAATCAACAGATCTAGACCTAGACTGACAATTCTCGAAAATATCACCAAAGTAAGGATCAGATGCATAAAAACTCTTCAAATTCTCTAACCCTAAGCACTGGGCATGCATCACAGAAAATAAGGTATACCTGCGAGAAAGTGCGTCAGCAACCACGTTCTCCTCACCTTTCTTGTACTTAATCACATATGGGAAAGATTCAATGAATTCAACCCATCTGGCATGTCTGGAATTCAAATTCTGCTGCCCTTTCAAGTGCTTCAGTGATTCGTGATCAGTGTGAATCACGAACTCCTTCGGTCTCAGATAATGCTGCCAAGTCTCCAAAGACCTCTTCAATGCATACAGCTCCTTATCGTACGTAGAGTACCTAAGGGCTGCTCCATTCAGCTTCTCACTGAAATAGGCGACCGGCTTCCTATTCTGCATTGAAACAGCACCAATGCCTATACCAGAGGCATCACACTCAATCTCGAACATCTTAGAAAAATCAGGCAAAACCAACAAAGGAGCATTACATAACTTCGACTTCAACAGATTAAAAGCATGCTCTTGGGCTTTGCCCCACTCAAACTTCTTGTCTTTCCTACTCAACTCAGTCAATGGTGCAGCAATGGATGAAAAATCATGTACAAAACGACGGTAAAATCCAGCTAAACCATGGAAAGACCTAACATCAGAGCTAGACTTAAGTGTTGTCCATTCCTCAATGGCTTGCACCTTAGCTCTATCAACCTCTACACCACGACTACTGACAACAAAACCAAGAAAGATAACTTCATCCATGCAAAAGGAACACTTAGACAGGTTGGCATACAACTTAGCATCACGCAACAACTCAAAAACATGCCTAAGATGTCTAACATGCTCAGAAACACAAGTACTATAGATAAGGATATCATCAAAGTAAACAACATATTTCCCAATAACATCACGCAGCACATGATTCATCAAACGCATAAAAGTACTAGGAGCATTAGTAAGTCCAAAAGGCATCACAAGCCATTCATACAAACCATGCTTAGTCTTAAATGCGGTTTTCCACTCATCCCCTTCAGACATTCTAACTTGAAAATATCCAGAACGTAAATCAATTTTAGAAAAGACCGACGCTCCAGACAACTCATCCAGCATATCATCTAATATGGGAATGAGAAAATGATACTTTACCGTGATCTTATTGATAGCTCTGCAGTCCATACACATACGTCAATCATTCGTCTTCTTCGGCACAAGGATCACAGGAACTGCATATGGCGACATGCTCTCTCTGATTTGCTTCTTTTCCAGCAACTCCCGAACTTGTCGGTCTATTTCTTTGGTCTCCTCAGGGCTGGTCCTGTAAGCTGGCCTGTTGGGAAGAATAGCGCCAGGCTGGAAGTCTATCTGGTGCTCTATTCCCCGAATAGGCGGTAGACCACTTGGTATCTCTTCTGGAAATACATCCTTGAACTCCTCTATCAATGGCTGCAAAACAGAAGGAATAACAATATCAGGAGTATCATTAGCCTTAAAAGTAACTAGAACGATAGGCTTACCAGCTCGGATTGCTTTCTGTACTCCCTTTGCACTAATAAACAAGTTCTTGTGCACTGGATCTGAATTGGTTGCACTGAACTCGATGGAGTAGCTTCATGAACGGACTTAGAAGATCCCTTAGGAGTGGACGAGGCTGCCTTGGAAGACTTGGGATCAGCCGAACTCATTGTAGGGCTAGGAGTTGAAGGCATAGCCGTGTTATCTGATTTCTTCTTCTCCCGTTCTTCCTTGAACTTCTCTTGCATCCTCTTCTGGTCTTCTGCAACATCCTTAGGCACAAATGGCCATAATCTGGTGGTCCGTCCATCCTTAGTCACGGCATAAGTGTTGGCGAATCCATCATGTATCGCCTTCCTGTCACACTGCCAAGAACGACCAAGCAAAATATGTGCCGCATCCATAGGGATAACGTCACATAAAATAGTGTCAGTATATCTATCAACTAAAAATGTAACATGTACCTGATATCCAACTCGGATTTTGCCTCGGTCAGACAACCACTGTAGACGGTAAGGTTTGGGATGCTTCTGTGGAATCAGGTTCAGTTTCCCTACTGCATACTGGCTGATAGCGTTCACAATGCTACCACTGTCTATGATCATCGAGCATGTCTTGTCTAGAACCGAACAGTGAGTGTAGTAGATGTTTTCACGCTGATCGTTCTGTTCTTCTCGAAAAAGGCTCAAAGCTCGAATGAAAACATGACTAGGGTAAGTCTACTTCGGTTTCGCATCTTCAACTTCGATGACTCTTCAAGGGGCTGTTCGGCGTCTACTGCTTCAACTGGATCATCGAGTTCATCTTCATTAGCTGATTCTAACTCATTATGCTCGGTAATGATGAGAACTCGGCGATTTGGACACTGGGCTTGAAAGTGTCCCCATCCTTTGCACTTGTGACACTGAACGTCACGTGCTCTTTCTAGAGTACCATTCTGAGGCTGACTAGGCTGCATGGGGCGATTCTGAGCATTTCTATTCGGTGCAGATGAAGTGTAGTCAGGTCTGCGAGAAGGCTGTGGTGTAGACTGATCAGAACGACGAACGGGCTGTGTGGACTGGCTAGGAGGACGTGTAGGGGCTGTCCTAGGCGTGGAAGAGTCACCTCGAACCCAAGGAGTTCTAGCAAGTGTCGACTGGAAGGATCGACGACATCCATCTCTGAGCTGCCGTTCTACAATAGATGCATAATGAACCATTGCTTCAACACAATCAAAGTCCCTTAATTCGACTTCACAAGCAATATCAGGGTTCATTCCTTCAATGTACCGATTGAGTGTAGCAATCAATGTCTCTTCTTTTTCCACCCGGTTCAGTGCTGTCTCTAACTCTTTGTGATATTCCTCAATTGATCTGGTCCCTTGACGAATCTGGCCGAGCTTCTTCTCCAATTCTCTTTCATAATGAACTGGAATGAATCTGCCCCATATCACATCTTTCATTTCTTGCCAACTATCAATTGGAGGATATCTATCTCTTCTGGGCCTATTCTGCTGAAACTCCCACCAAGTTGCTGCATATCCAGTGAACTCAAGGGAAGCTAGCTGCACTTTCTTAGGCTCTGGGAAGTCATAACACTCGAAAATCTTGTCAACTTTGCGCTCCCAGTCTAAATAGGCATCTGGATCATGTTTGCCGTCAAATTCTGGAATGGTGGTTTTGATGTTGTTGAGAAGACCATCTGCATTACCATATCTAGGCTGTTCTGGGTAGACATTCCTGCGAGCTCCCTGGAAACGTGGTTGGAATTGATCACCAAGATCCCGGCCTCTACCTCGAGCTGCAAAGCCGTTTCTGTCTCTCTAAAGTGGGAAGAACTGAGCTGTATTATCCTCAACTCGTTCATCCTCAAAGTGTTCTGACTCTGATGCTTCTTCATGCAGTTCGAACTCATCTGTGTGATTAGCAGGTGCTTGATGTTGTTGTGGATTTCGAATCTGTGGTGGTGTTTGAATGGTCGCTGTACTGAACTGCTCAAATCTATCCAACAATTGAGTCATGGTGTTCTGAACTTCTTTGATCTGACCCTGTACACGACCATTCAAAGCATCAAAGTGGTACTTGGCATCCCAATCTGGCTGGGTGCCTGAATACTGTGGTGTCTTTCCTGGATCCATAAAACCTGCACAGTGAACAAATGTAAAGAAATAAAAGGGACCTCACAGTTCCTCACAATCACTCGTTTGTTCTCTCAGATTTTCCCACTCGTGTATGTCACTCAGTGTATAAGTACGAAGAAAAATGAAAACTGTATTAACTGCACAAAATGTCCCGGTAGAATCTGTCGTCAACTCTTTAGCTCTAGTCAAGAGCTCGGACTTGACTTCCAGCGAACCACGGGATAGCAATGGAACCACAAAGAGGGCTTTAATGGGAAGTATAGGCAATGTGGGGGTGTAGGAGATAGGGCTTGAACAAAAAAATGAAAAAAATTCAAAAATCAGAAAAACCGAAAAAGTTCGGAGGGCGATTTCACCTAGCAGATGATGGAATTTGGCCAAAACAGCCTATAGGTCTCAGCAAAGCGGTGAGTCTTGCTCAAAGCGTCGTTCCGCTTCCGGAATGGTATTATGGGCATAAATCGGGCTTCGAGAGCAAAAGTTATAGTGAAAAGATGAAAAATCGAAAATTGGAAAGGAAATTGGATTGGGATGGGATTTCCGGTACCAAGGGCTGTAGGATGTTCGGTTATGCAAGGAAATAGGTAAGGAAGGCCGACAAGCAGAAGGAAGTGGATGAATTTCAGATGGAAAGTTGTTACGAATTTGACTTCAATTCAAATAAGGAAACAAATTTGAGCCAAATCAAGAAAGCATTAACTCCAAATCCTAATAGAACTAGGACAGTCAAAATTCAATCCCTATTAAACCAAGATGACCAAAATCTAAGCCACCATAAAAAAAAAACTCGACAATAAAAAAAGGGCAAAGAAAGCGAAATAAAATTCCAAACGACGTCCCCAATCGTTAGTCGACGAAGGACAACAACTCTACCCAAAAAAGAAGACACACGACTCAAGCAAAATGCAATCAAGATTATGAAGATTCAAAACAATAAAATCCACGAATTCGGTGATCCAATCCTAGGGCTTCGACTTGAATTCTGCTCTATTTTTTTTTCTTTTGTTTTCTTCTGTTTTTTTTCGTTTTCTTTTTTTTTAACTTAGTCGATCACTTTTTCCCCTAGAATGTCACACCAATTTGGATTGAACCACGACCAGCAAGAGCTGACGTGGCTCTGATACCAAAATTTATGATACGGCCAAACAATATGCGGAAGAAAGGACTCGAACACATGTCTACAGAAAGGTTGATTCAATCCAACTATAAACTGAACTAAAAGAGATTAAAAACACCTAATCAACTGATCTAGATCGAAAATCGAACAAGAAACAGGCAAATCACATAACAAAGCCAAAACCAACGACTAAAATCCCTAGACTGAAACTCGATTAGAAACTATAGCAAAACAACTCCGATTAAGCTCAAATTTTAACACGAATTATAAATTGATGTCAGAAACAACATATAAAAAAATTCAACCAATTCGCACGAAGTGTTTGAGATTTGGCACGGGGCTGACTTTCAGAGCGATTTAGGTTAAAATCGGGAACAACGGATTTGTGGGAGAAGATCTGGACTTGGCGTGAATATATGGATGACATGGACAGTATATGGAGGATGGAACAAGGTCGTGGATGGCTGGATTGGTGAGGAATGGATCAAAGGTTGTGGAACGAAAACTAGGGTTTTGCTTGAGATGATCGGCGATTGAATGACGAAGGCGTGGACTGAGGTATGGTCTGAATTGGTGGCGGTTGAAGATGGCCATGGAGATGATGAAGATGAACGAAGGAAACGAGAACAGATTTGAAGACTTACCCGAAATGAACCCCGGATCGACTTGAATCTGAAACGCGTCTATGGAGCGATCTTCGTGGCTTGATTAACCCGGATACTACTAGATATCATGAACGAATCAATTGATTTCAAGCTTGAAGTTGCCAACAACAAAACCCTATCAAGAACGATGGAAAATACGTGAACCTAAGTACGATGTGAGACAAAACGATCAACTCCATTTTTTTTTTATTCAAAATTGTCTGCTGAAAATAGTGTTCTCCAAAGACCTAAATACTAGGGCTAATCTCTTGACCAATTCGAACTAGGCCTAACAATTGGGCTACTAAATTAAATTAAAAGAAATACTAACTATTGGGCTTTACTACTGAATTAAATTACATACCACAAAGTCTGAGCCCAAATAAAATAAAACATAAAATAATTACACAAACAAGAGCCAAATTTTCGAAACTAGACCCATCATAAACATCAATCCTGGGCACTGGTCAAGTTCACCAACTTGGACTGCTTACTTTCGATATCTTCATCTTCCAGTTTCTTCCGGACAATGCACTGAAAATAGCCTTGCAGCTTCTTGGCTCTCAATCTTGTAACTGGACCTCTCAGCTGCAACTCCGGGTAAGATTCATCAGTGTTGGACCCCGGCTCATCACTACCTTCTCCGGAAAAGCACTGTAATCCACAGGATCACCTTTTCTCCGTGTCTGGTATGGGTGCATAAACTGAGCTCAAGCTACGAAGAATAGAACTAGCTTAAAAAACCAGTTCCCCGGCAACATCGCCAATTTGACGAAGGCGTCGTTTCACACTTCGCACAAATAAATTTCTCCTCTTGCCCAACAAGGCGTAGCTATGGTAAGTGGGGTCGAACCCTTGGGAACCGGCGTAGTCTATTCTTTAGGTGGTACTCAATATAGGGGTTGTGGTCGAGATGAATCTCACTAACCTGTAACTCAACAAAGAAACTATCAAATAACAAAGATGTTTGGATTGTATTTGAATCAATGATCCTAATTACTCATACTCGTTCATCGATGCAATAATATTCAATTACAAGATTTTATCACTTGGTTTTAAGCAAAGATTAATTTAAACCCTATGGTCACGAAGTCACGACTCAAATACTCTAAGCCTATATATCTATTCAATTTTACAGATCTTGACCAGAAGGCAAGATCTCTTCTCTTGATCAACAACGTTACAAAGACACCTTAGCAACGATGTTGCCCAAAAGGCATTAAGAACAAAAGAATCCAAGATAGCCAAGAGGTATTAGATACCGACTACTCTCCAACACTTACTACCTTCTTGTGCACGAGAGACTCTCTCGAGTTTAATCCCCAATATCTAGATGGTGATCAAGGATATGTCAATATCAATTAAGTCTAGATTTAATCCTAAGTGTTTCGGGAATAAAATCAAATAACAAACTCACACAATTAGATCTCACGAGTTTAGAACGAGTAACTAAGATCACATCATCTTCTCCAAACCAAACAAGTAAATTTAGCTAGACATAATCGTAAGTAAAAGCACAAAATAATTAAAGGAATTCATACTTGAATAAAACTGAAGATGGTCGCTGCTCAAAACGCAAGTCAACAACCAGGGTCTTGGCGTCTCGCCAACAACTACGAACTAAATGCAGAAAATGAAAAACGAAACTTAAAAGTAAATTACAGAACTAAGCTATAAAAAAACGTCCTAAAATATCTCCCAGTACAAGATGAAGTCGACCATATATATAGGCGATGGAATTAGGGTTAGGTTAGAATCCTTGTAGGACAAGGACTCCATGGTGCCTCTTTCCTTAAATAAATCCGATGTAAATCTCCTTCACTTGGTAGATATCTTCGTTGATAAGGCTTATCTAAGATAATGAAAGAAATCTTCGATCATTATCCTATTCCTTAAAGAAAAAGAAATCTGCAACCTTCTCGACCTACATCTTGCCTTCGTTCTCTACATCCTGTTCTGCTTCTATGTTGTCCAAGATCCTGACTCCTCCGGTACTCTCTCTGTTGGCTTAAGGAATATGGGGAGGTGCTTCTTGACTTGTAGATTTGATGTTATCGTTATTGCCCAGCTACAAGCTTCCAGCCCTTTGCCCATTTGCATCGTATCGCCATCTCAGCATCTCAACAACAGATTTTCCACCAGATTTGCCCAGCATCCCAGCTGTTCTTCCCGCACACATTCTCTCAACTTTGAGTCCTCCCAAACACATTTTGACTCGATAAAGACACAAAAAGAAAAGACAAATCACAAGAAATATGAACACATAATTGGGTTCATCAAAGTTTCATAAGCTCCTGATTTCTCATTGTATTCCACCCGCGGATTCCAATCTATATCAATCCTCCTCGAGAACTCTTCTTCAAGAATCTGAGGTAGCCTTGGCCTTCTTGCTACCTGCAGAACCCTCCCCTCGGGGGAAGGGGCAAGGATCCGGAACTGACTTCCTTCACCTTGCTCCATAGCAGAATTCGGCTCTCTAGGTTGCTCATTGATAGGGTTGTGCATACCAATAACCCTGTCCTCTACTAGCTTCTGTAGTAACTCTCTGATCCGCTCTGGTGGCATACTGAGTACATAAGGGCTTAAGAGCCATGCCAACAGCGCTACTCAAAAGTACTTGCTTTGTTGGTAAGCCTAACTCTTCTCGCAAATTTCCAAATCTGCCAAGGTTGTCAACTTGGATACCACGGACGGAAGGAGTTCCTCCTGGGATTAGTGTGCTATTGGGAGTCGTATTCTCGTCGAAATCTCTCCTTAAATCTTGCGGCGGAGGGTTCGTCATATCTAGAAACATCGCTCAGGACATTTTAAATACTTTTATCACGTTTCTCATTCGGAGAAAGACATATTAGAACACTAACCAAGTTAATTCAAGCAATAACCAGGTATATCAGTGGTGCGTCATTTTTCACTAAAAATAAATCTGACACTCGGTCAGTATGCCCACACTGCACAGAACAGTGGCAAGCAAGATCGTCTCCCAAAGGATCGGCGAGAATTTCCCTAATTTTCAATCTGCAAATACTTAAACCAAACTATTAAGAACCTCGATAATTCAGAAACGAAAATTAAATAACAAGTATCCAAAAGTTTGATTTTAACAAAATAATTAAAGGATTCCGATTTCCAATTAATTCCACCATAGCTTGATTATTCCGATCATCGACGCAAATATAACTTTAATTCATACAAACAAATCGGTTATGACCACCGAAGACGCTTCTAGCGCGATCTTATCTCTCCTTAGCTTCTCGGTAATCAGGAAGACGCTTCACCAATTACTTCTCTAATCGACTGACAACCCTAGAGACGCTCTATGGATTTAATGAGCTGACATCATTAACAACTAGAGAGACCCGATTCAAAATCAATAAACTCTGACGCAGGATTATTGAATTAAAACTACTCTTCCCTTGATTCTGAAGAATCAATTTACCACAAATCAAATCTAAACCACAATTACGGATGGCCGATTTAATTGGCTACTAATTAATTACGATCCACTAAATATTTACAACTATCTAGCAGAATCGAAACAATTAACAACATTAAACACAGAGAATCACAGATGCTTGCATAAGAATTAAAGGAGAAAAACCAAATTAGATCTCACAGAATAAATCACGCTAGGGCTTCCTTAATCTTCGCTGGAATAAAAGTGTTTAGATAGCTAAAAGTCATGGAGAAAAGAGAAAAAACTATCGGTAAGAAGAAGAACGAGGAACATAAAAATAAGATCTATTTTCTGTCTTCTATTCTGCTCCTAATGGGAGTCTTTTAAATACCTAGTAAAAATTATAATAATAAGGAAATAAAATCCCTAATCTTAATCTAACTAGGAAAACAATAAAATAAAGATAAAGCCCTACAACTAAGAGTCCATGGCCCAAAGTAATCTCGTGCACAACCCATAAACACGTCCAAATCAGCTTCCAAAACTTTCCAAACGCAGAGAACTTCCAGCTCTAGTACGCAGCAGGCGGTATGCCCATACTTCTCAATATTCGCACATGCCAGAACTTCCTCTCAACAACATCAAGGCTTTAAATATCCTCTAAAATCATGCTTATTCCTCCAAATTAAGATCAAAACCTACAATAGACCAAGAAGCATGTAATTAATTCCATAAACGTGATTAAATAAATATTAAGAACAAAAATGACGAAAAATTACTCCAAAATATATAATCAAAATACGCCCAATCAAACTCCCCCACACTTAGACAATGCTCACCCTCGAGCATAATTTATTCGAACACAAGAAAATAAACTGATACTAAACAAGACTCAAAATTAAAATTGACAACAATTCAATGGACAAAAATCTTAGTCAAGATCAAAATACAATCTTCCTCAATTCCCCAACCATTCTCTTTTTTCAAAAATTGTGCAAACACTCTTCATTCAAGTCAAAATCGTACAAAATCGATCCTGCCTCACTAAGTTTCACTCCAATACTCTCAAAAGAAAATATGGGCAGAATTAACTCACACTAATCGCAACTTGACACTCTCAAACATTGGTTTGCCCATATGTCACTATCTCCACCACAAAATAAAACTCATGCATAAATCAAAAGGAATTTGATGGGTTGTAATGGGACTAGGGTGCATAGGTTGGATAATTAGAATGGAAAAAAAATAAGCTTAGAAGATAAAAAATATGCAAGTGATTCCATCCATCAACCATCATTCCACACAAACTATGCTCAACTTCCATCATATAGGGCAACAAACAAATTCTAACAATTAACAGCAGTCTTTTCATTCCCTTTTTTTCTTTTTTTTTTCTTGCTCTTTTTTTTTCTTTCTTTTTTTCTACTCAGATTCTCAATAACAACAAACCGGACCTTTCATTATATATTTTTTTCTTTCTTTTCAGCACATATCACTCCCACAATATAAAAAAAAGGCTCAGATTATCAGCACTTATCATAATAAACTTTCAACATAACTTGCATATTTTCAGTGGAACAAAAGAAGGCTAAAAAGGCTCAGACTCAATTTTCAGTGGCTTATAATATCAAGAAAAATGGGTTAAGGCTCAACCGATCTCACTAGAGGAAAAACTGAGGGTATGGATAATATAGCGAGGCCAAAATAAAAGTGAATCCTAATTAAATGCCTTAATCATTTTCATGCAAGAATTTCACAAGCAGCTTCAACTATGGTAACCGGGCAAACTAGAAATCAAGCAATCAAGTTCGATACAACACTCAACAAAGAAATATGGAGCTTTCATGCTCATAAGGCTTAAATCTCACAATATCAGTAGGTTTCAAAAAATTTGATCAATTTTGCACTTTTTCCTCATCCAAGAATACATACTAGCACATGCACAACTCAATCACAAGAGAAAACAACCAGTCATACCAAGACAATATCTTAGTCCTTACTATTCAAATTGTCCATATTCAAGTTGCCAATGACTCAAAATTACAATCAAAATAATTTTTTGTTTTTTTAACACAAGAAACTTAAACAAATAACCAACTTCTCGCCCCCTCCACACTTATACGACACAGTGTCCTCACTGCGTAAAGGAAAAGAAAGTAAACAGACACAAGACACAATAAAAACACATAAAAAAATAAAAAAATAGAGAAAAAATTAGGAAAAAAAATGAAAGCAAACTAAAAATTCCCTGAAACTGCATCAACTGTCCGGTGGCTTCAATTTTCGCTTTGGGAGTTTCACAATAGACGGCACAAACTGTTCAGGGTTGGTCGGTATGGGCATACTGCTCGACAGACTTTGATCAAAAACCTCATTGGTGGAGTGCAACTGCATGATAGACTCTCTGACTTCTTCATCCCGCTCTGCTGCTGCTGCTGCTGTATCTCGACCAGTCAATCCGCTGAATAAGACATGCTCAACCTTATCTTCCTTATGATGATTCTCAACCTTCTTGAATATTTCTATTATTTTATTTTCATCATCTTCTTTCTCATTTTGAATCAACCTGGAAGGAAAAGATGGTAGAACTAGTGGGTTATAATTAGAAAATTCAGATTCAACACTTACCTTGAAAGAATGAAGCTTTTCATATTGTTGGGCCCCTTTGGCGATCTCATTTTTCTCAGCTCTTTCTTGCTCATCATTTTCCTTAGGATTTTGCCCAATCAACTCATTCTCATTCGTCAAAGTCACAACATAGACATGAGCTATTCAATTTACTTCCGTTTGAGATTGAAGTTTTCCATGATTGGCTTGCAACTTATTCATCTGAGTAGCCAATTGGTTGATCTGTGTGCCCATACTACCCAAGGTAGCTTGTGTCTCTTGCTGGAAAGCTTACTGACTTTGCACCAAATTCATAACAATCTCGTTGCTCTGCGCCAGACTTTTTATAATATCGCTCATGCTCAGTTCTGAACAGTCAGTATGGGCATACTGTCCAACCTGCGGCTGATTCTGAACATACATTCCATGCCCATCCTGCTGACTCCAGCTGAAATATATGTTCAAGAATGGGTCATATCGCTTCTGCCTCTGCGCATCATATTGTGCATTGTCTGAACCATAACGTGCTTGTTCGGATTGTGAATGCTTATGGGTTGAGCTATAGCAAAGCCTCTAACCAGAGAAGTTAGAGCTTCAATCTTGTCATTCACACTCGAACCATATGCTCCTTCCGCTCCTTTGACTGTCATGTATCTCTCATCGTCCTCATCCTCGTCCTCGTCCTCATATTGTTGGCCATTAAAAACCATATCCATGATGAGCTGTCTTGCTTCATCCAATGTCTTGTTGGTCAAAGATCCTCCACAAGCAGCATCGACAATTCTCCTATCAAAAGAAGATATACCACGATAAAAAAAATTAGTGAGCAACTGAAATTCAGAAAATCCGTGGTTGGGACATTTACGACATAGTTGTTGAAATCTCTCCCAATAACCAGCCAAGCTTTCTTTTGGCTTTTGCTTAATGCTACTTATAGCCATTCTTAGATTAGCAGTCTTCGATTCAGGAAAGAATTTATGCAAGAACTGCTCATCTAAGTCATTCCAAGTTCGAATCGAAGTGGAGGGAAGATCAAACAACCAATCTCTAGCTTTGCCCTGCAATGTATGAGAAAAAGTTAGGAATCTCAAATTATCATCAGAAAAACCTTGAGGGCGTAAAGTATAACAAACTAAATCAAATTCAGCGAGATGTTTATGTGCACTCTCTCCGGGCAAATCACTGAATTTGGGAAGAACTTGAATGAACTCAGGCTTGATTTCAGCATTTTGATCAATCGTGGGCAGCATGATGCATAACGGACGATTGCTTCTATGACGACCCAACTCCCTTATCAAGGCCATATCGACTTCAATTGTGGGATCAATATAAAATAAATAAATAAAAATAAAAATTGCAAAACAAAAAATAAGAAAATTACTGCTTAAAAACTGATCCCCGACAACGGCGCCAAAATTTGGTGCGTCGTTTTTCACCAAAAATAAATCTGACACTCGGTCAGTATGCCCACACTACACAAAACAGTGGCAAGCAAGATCGTCTCCCAAAGGATCGGCGAGAATTTCCCTAATTTTCAATCTGCAAATACTTAAACCAAACTACTAAGAACCTCGATAATTCAGAAACAGAAATTAAATAACAAGTATCCAAAAGTTTGATTTTAACAAAATAATTGAAGGATTCCGGTTTCCAATTAATTCCACCATAGCATGATTATTCCGATCATCGACGCAAATATAACTTTAATTCATACAAACAAATCGGTTATGAACACCGAAGACGCTTTTGGCGCGATCTTATCTCTCCTTAGCTTATCGGTAATCAGGAAAAAGCTTCACCAATTACTTCTCTAATCGACTGACAACCCTAGAGACGCGCTATGGATTTAATGAGCCGACATAATTAACAACTAGAGAGACCCGATTCAAAATCAATAAACTCTGACGCAGGATTATTGAATTAAAATTGCTCTTCCCTTGATTCTGAAGAATCAATTTACCACAAATCAAATCTAAGCCACAATTACGGATGGCCGATTTAATTGGCTACTAATTAATTACGATCCACTAAATATTTACAACTATCTAGCAGAATCGAAACAATTTATAACATTAAACACAGAGAATCGCAAATGCTTGCATAATAATTAAAGGAGAAAAATCAAATTAGAGCTCACAGAATAAATCACGCTAGGGCTTCCTTAATCTTCGCCGGAATAAAAGTGTTTAGCTTGAATTCATTGACAAATTCAAGCTAAAAGTCATGGAGAAAAGAGAAAAAACTATCGGTTAGAAGAAGAACGAAGAACATAAAAATAAGATCTATTTTCTGTCTTCTATTCTGCTCCTTAAGGGAGTCTTTTAAATACCTAGTAAAAATTATAATAATAAGGAAATAAAATCCCTAATCTTAATCTAACTAGGAAAATAATAAAATAAAGATAAAACCCTACAACTAAGAGTCCATGGCCCAAAATTATGAAGTAATCTCGTGCACAGCCCATAAACACGCCCAAATCAGCTTCCAAAACTTTCCAAACGCAGAGAACTTCCAGCTCTAGTACGCAGCAGGCGGTATGCCCATACTTCCCGATATTCGCACATGCCAGAACTTCCTCTCAACAACTTCAAGGCTTCAAATATCCTCTAAAATCATGGTTATTCCTCCAAATTAAGATCAAAACCTACAATAGACCTAGAAGCATGCAATTAAATCCATAAATGTGATTAAATAAATATTAAGAACAAAAATGACGCAAAATTACTCCAAAATATATAATCAAAATACGCCCAATCAATCACGTAGGCATGCACACTTTCAAAGACTTACGTGCACGATCTGTTTTTTAGTGCAATTTACGTACAGTAAAAAAAATCTAGAAACCAGATCCATGGCTCACATGGTCTTAGTTACGTTTTATCAAAATAACAGCAAACAATATCATGTAAGCATGTATGTTCATGCAAAGAACGATTTTGCGTGGAAACCTAAGGTGGAAACTCACACCTTGGCCTTACAGCTTCCCAGAGACGGTGCCAGTTGATAGTGCCAAGAATAGTCACTACATAAGAGTAACGTTGCACACATACAAGGTGATTACCAACCTAAAAACAAGGATCACGGTGGGAAGAGCTTCTCCACATGGTAAGGTTGTTGTTGTTCTTAGCCTGCAAAAGAGCACCGGGCGTTTCAGCCGGCGTCGACTCTCCGACGATCAAGTCAGTTCCGATGTCTTATGAAACAAGAAATGGAGACTGTAAATGATCTCACGTACCTCTTGAAGGTGATGATCCCAAATATATATATATATATATAACATAATATATTGAGGGTAACTTGGTAAACTTTACCATTGGCAATCCTCTGATACTTGTGCAAAGTAAAGGGTTGTCAAGTCATTTTCCTATCAAATATCTCATTATCTAGCTCTCAAATCTGGAAGCGGATCTGATGGGACATAAAGTCGGAAGATTCTACAGAAAGGCGGATACCCTTTCTGTCATTGGGAAGCCCCAGGAACACTAGCACCGACCTACTGTACAAGTAGGGTTGTGATATGTCAGTGTTCCTATCTTGGCAAAGATAGAATCTTTTCTCCACTAGGAAACTTAAGGAGTTACAACATATGCTTCTCATATGGCAACCTTGACATGACAGAGTGGCAGCCTTGACGACTCAGGAGGTCATATCACTTATATCATCATATCATAAAAGAAAAACTGACAAAAAGGCACAAACTTCCACTTAGCAACCTAGACATGACTTTTGTAACTTTGTAATTAAAGACTTGATTTTTCAAATTTTTGCTATTAGGACTCAGCCTTTTTTTCCACTGACTGGAATATCTGACATGACAAATTATGTTCCATATGTACATGCCAACTCTATATTTAGCTGCCACAAAGTTGCCCCTTGCAGATCTGAGAATAATACCAATGCCCGCCATATTAAGTTGCCCAAAAAAACACTACATCAACTCTACATTTAAACCATCTCAAATCATGTCATCATTTTATATCAGCTCTACATTTTTTGTAAGCGTAATTATCCTCTAAATACACGAACTTTGTTCACTTTTTGGGTATTAACACGATTTTAAAATTTAGTTCGTAAATACACAACCTTTCAATTTTTTTTAATTTTTGATACGGGTCTATAAAATTCCCAAATCTATATCTTTACACTATAATTGCAAGGCAGTTTTATGTTTATAGTAACTTTTATTTTTCAGTTTTTTATAAACATGTGAACCTTATCATATTATCATCAAAGTATATTAAAATACAATACCTCAAAATGCTCTTGGTGCACCTCTTTCTTATCATTCATGCTTCCTTCAGTCGGAAAAGTCAGAATGAAAGAACACAAAAAATGTGAAGTGTGGATGAAATTGGTTGGAGAATTCTATAATTTATAGGTAGAAAAATAGTATAAAAATGGAAAATTTATTATTAGAAATAATTATTTGCCACAAATTATGCTCTTGTAACGTCCGAAATTAATTAGTTAGTTCGAAAATATTAAAGAATAATTAGAACTATACCATTTATGAAAATTATTTCTAGAAATGGAATATTGAAAAAAAAATTGAAAAATGAAAGTTACTATAAACGAAAGGCTGACATTGCGATTATAGTGTTAAGGATTTTTAATTTATATAATATGTATTAATCCTTCCAAAAAATCTGTATAATATATAAAATTAATATGTATTAATTATAATTTCTTGATACAGTAATATAGAATGATTTTGAGGCTTGAAATCAGTCATGCTTGCACAATATCATGATTTTAATGTTTATTTGTTAAGCCAAAATTTGGGACGAAAATTAAGAGAAAATTGATGAGCTTATGTTTCAACCAGTCGACTGTGTTTTAGAAAAATCATATGTGACGATATAGAAAAATATTGTTTTAATTTAATTAACCTGTTGCCATTAATTTAATTTTGTAACATTTTTATTAATTATAAGATTGTCAATTATTATTGAATAATTGTGATATACCATTTCTACTTATAATTTTCATAATTGGAAAGTGAAAAATAAAAATAAAAAAATAAATATTTTTATTTCCGGTCATCCGACCTTACTATCTATCTATATAATATTAAAACAAATGCGGATTCGAGCTCATGGGTACTTCTTCTATATAAGTATAAATCAATGCTTCAAAAATTGTCTATAAAAACTTACATAGGTACGTATGGCTCGTGTTGCCTATCTTTTAATTTTTTTTGTTATTCTTAAAAAAAGAAATGTCTTATTTGATCTAGCTTTTAAAATTTATTCTAAAAATTTCTATAATTGGATCGATCTTGATGTTATTTGATCAAAACCAAACAATTAATTATAATTCAATATTAGGAAACATATTGTTTTTCGATGAGACTCCACCCGTTGTAGAACCTAAATAAATAGTTATCTTATCCCACATAGCTTTTCAATGAGACTTTATCCATTGAAGAACTTAATTAAATAAATATTTGGAATCAATATGCATTTTTCATCCACTATTATTTTGGACCACCAATATAATTGATCAACTATCATTGAGTTAGCCAAATAAATAGTTTTATTTTTATTGAGAAATTTAATTTGATTAAATTACAAATATGGCCAATTATTAAGTTTGCCGAATAAATAGTTTTATTATATTTTCTAACAATAAATATTGAGATAGATAATCAATTATTTTAGCAATCTATATTTGATTATTTAGATAGTTTTATAAATTTAAACGAGATTGAATAATTGGCGAGTATTACTATACGAATTTGGGATGGCTTAGAAGGGAACATATAGTAGATTAATTTTTAAATGAATTTGGAACATATACGTATATATAAATTCTAAATCAGCTTATTAGTCAATCAATATCAAAATAAATATAGAGAGAAAGAAGTAGTAATAAAAAACTATAATAATTTTATAAATCAAAAATAAAATATTATTAGTTTCAAAATATGGTATGTGTTGGTCCCAAAACGGATACCTTGGTGTAGGGGGGGTGAATACACCAAGGTTTAAAAACTTTTCCAAGTTAAAACTCTTTTCAGAGAATTTATTTGTGTTCGATCCAAATTTGGATGGCAGCTTGATCGACACAGCTGGCTGTGTGTGTGTGCGGAATGTGGTGGATTTGGAAAGTCCGTCTGTTGCTTCAAATATATTGCAAAGCTCTGTTTCACTTTTCAGTTAGTCAGTTTATGCAGATTGAAATGTATGGTCATGAAGGTTAGTAACATGCATAAAACAAAGCGATAAATAACAGAGCATTTTTAACGTGGTTCGGAGTAACCCCTCCTACATCCACGACCAGATTCACTGGTAATTCACTACCACTTGGTTTCCAAGTACCAAGCAACTTCACAACTCTAACCCGAGCTGTGTTCCAATAGTTTGCGGGCACTATCAAGCCTACACCTTCAGTTTCCGGGTACTGAAGAACCTAACCACTCGAATTACACGCTTCGAGCAAGCGTACCTTTACCTAACCTTTCTGGGTTTGGGTTTGGGTATGGTCTTCCAACTATGAACGAGTTCTTACAATGAAGAACAAGGAGTATGATGAACTCGTTCAAACTAGGCTTAAGATATTTATTCTGATCTATTCTGCCTATGACTGAATATGTGAACAACTAAGAACACAGCTGACTGGCTGGGTGTTCTTGAAAGATTTGGCTTTGAAGATCGTTGTTCATTTTTCTGTTTTCTTCTATTTCTTCAGTCGTCTTGCCAGCCTCTCCTCTTCAATGGTGGAGGAGAGATATATATAGGTGGAGATTCAAACTAACCGTTGGAAGAGAGCCGTTTGAATCTTACCTACTCTTGTTGACTTCTGTTCATTACCTACGAAGTAGGTCTGCATCTGCAGAAGCTAGTTCTTCTCTTATCTGACTGCGTCAGATAAGATCTTCTGATATCGGGATCTTGTCTTTGAGAAGGTCTTCGTCTTCAAGCTGCTAAGCGTCTCTGCTGTATCTTCAGCGGCTTGGACTCTGATGTGTCTTGATTCTGAGCTGTCTTTAGACCTGTGCTGTATCATCAACCTGAGCTGTGTCTTCAACCTGAGCTGTGTCACTCAACTGAGCTGTGTTTTAGACCTGAGCTGTGTCATCGACACTAAGCTGGGTCTTTCACACTGAGCTGGGTCTTTGACACTAAGCTGGGTTTCCGTCACTGAGCTGGGTCTTGATACTGCAAGATCTTTGACTCTTCTTGGTCTTGCTCTGCTGAGTCCTTAAGCTGTCTGCTTAGCTGTATCTTCTGCTGTCTTCAGCGAATCTACCTGTAAACTAAAGAAACTCTATAAGCTCAAACAGGTGAGCTGAAAAACGCTTAGGCTTGTGCGATCATCTACTGGGTTGGGGTCAGCTGGGTTTTGGTATCCAATCAAAACTCTATTAATTTTCCCAACAATTTCTCCCTTTTTGATGATGCCAAAACCTAACTGAGAAAAATAATTTACTTCCCCCTTAACAAGAAAACGGGTTTTCAAAAGTTTAAACATACACAGCAGGTAAATTAAATTCAGAGTTCAGTGCCTGGACAAAGAGTTATTGTCGTCAGGATGAGCTTGAGAGCGAAAAGGAATTTTTCATTAATAAGAGATAATATTACAATTTTACATTTTACAAAAATTCAAAAGACAAAAATTCCCAGATGACTGGGTCTTCAACTCTGCTTCATTTGCCCGTCCATTTGATGGTCAGTCTTGAGACCATATCTGTTGAATATGAATTCTTCCAAGTTTCTCCATTCATCTTGATTTTTAGATTTGGAGATTCCTCTTTCGCCAGCCCAGTGATGAACTTCTTTGATAATCTGGGCTTTGTCAGGAAGATTCGTTCCAGCTATAGTTGGAGGCTTCAACTGCTTGACTTTTGGAGCTTTGAGTAGGATATCGTTTCTCTTGGCAGCTAGGGCTAATGATCTTGCCATCATTGGATCTTCTTCATGAAGTTCGAGCAAGTATTCTTTGAATGCAATTTCATGATCCATACCTTTGTATTGATTTAGGTAGTAGAATTCTTTGATGAATTCTGTTTTGCATTGTTCCCAGTTTTCATTGATTTCATCTGGGTTCCTCTTGTCGGATCTTGGAATACTTGAAGCTTCTTGTTTCTTCCTAGCTTGCTTGTAGCTTAGCCTTTTCTTCCTCTGCTTTTTCTCAGCAGGCTGGAGCGATTCAGCTTTCTTCTTGATGATTTTGTCCAGCTCTTGCATTTCTCTTCTTTGCTCATTGTGGAAGTTACACAACCAGTGATAGTCCTTGTATTCTTCTGGCTTATGTCCACAGGCTTTGGCAAGAGCAACCATCTTCTTTCTCCATGTCTCTTTGACTACTTTGGCTGCTGCAGTTGGCTCTGGCTCTTCCTCATCCAGCTCTTTGGCGAAGTCTTGATTTCAGATTGAATTGGCTGCATAGGTTCCCCCTGAGCTGCAGCTTTCCTCTCCATTGTTTTTCCCGCTTTATTCGTATCTTCCCCCTTTTTGGCATTATCAACAAGGGAGGCGGAGAGGTTAATGACTGTTGCGTTGAGCTTGGTGAGTGTGGCTTCAACATCAGCAAGCTTGACTGAGTTGTCAGCTGTGGCGATGTTCAGCTGAGCATTGCTGCTGCTTCCAGCTCTGAACTGAGCATCCAGATCTTTATATAAGTTGAAGAGTTGGCGGATGTCAGCGCTGTTGGAGAGAGTGGTCTTGTTGAGAGCATCCAACTGGCTTGTGATATTTGCTATGTTGTCAACCAGTGGAGCTTGAAGGTTTGAGATGATCTCAGGGACTCTCTTCTCTAGATGATTTGACTGATCAATTTGTTGAGAAATGAGAGATTGCCTGAGATCTTGACTGGTGCTTTCTTGTAGATTCTGAGCAAATTTGTGGACTTCGTCAATTGTCAGTTGTTGCTCTTTAACTTGACAGTCTAGAGCTGTGAACCGCATGATGACATCGACTTGAGACTTCAGTCTATCCTGAAAAAGAATTTCTTCAACTTCTTTAGAGATTGTTTCCTTCATGGCGGTTGAGAGCTCGACAGCTGAGTCAGTTTGAGTTGCAGAATTAACAAGACTGGGTTTGTTTGCCTCGAACTCGACCAGTGCGCGAGTGTCATCGGCAATTGGACTTGGTGGGACTGCTGCCTCTGGTTCAGCTGTTGCATCAGCTATTTCTTCAATGATTATCACCTCAGCTGTGTCATCTGGTACAGCGTCCTTGGTAATCTCAGCTGTGACTTCTTTGGACATAACATCTTTACAAGATGTCTCCCATCCCGCTGCTGTTAGAAGCTTGTTGGCTGATTCCCAGACGTCTGCTGGGTGCGGCTTGGGGTATTGCTGAGATACTTCGATAATTCCTCTGATGAGATCATTTTGATGTAAGTAAGCATCTTCCAGACTTCCAAAGCCAAACGTGTGCTGGAGGCATGCTTCATCCGTCTTCAATTTCTCATACGAGAAGGTCTCGATCAGCTGCTCATTCTGGTACCATGTCGCCATCTTGGTGGCCAGATAGAATTTGAGATCTGCAACTTTGATGAGGGCAATTGGCAGGTGCGCCAAGATGGGATACTGAGTTAGAACACTCTTGATCCCTGCGATGCGTAGCTCCTCGTACATAGCTTCCATGAAGGCTGAGCCAGAAGAGTTGAGTGATGTAGAAGCAGTAGAATCACTCTCTTCTGATTCTGTGGAGATTTGAGCTTTGGGTGATGATTGTTTTGGGGGTGAGCTGGGATTAGAGGGTTCAGTTTGGTTATCAGCTGGCTGTGAAGGAGCTTCAGCCAGTTGAATATCTCCCTGTACGTTTACAAGAGATGAATCTCTTGCTGGGGAGCTGGGGAGCTGGGTGGAGGAGAAGGCTGTTTGGGCGGAGAGTTGTGAGGCGGTGAGAGCTGGGGTGAGCTGGGAAGAGTTGTCTGACTCTTTGAAATGTCCAGCTCGTCCTCTGAACTAGATGATGAATCATCATTCAATCCCATATCAGCCAAGACATTTGATCCGTATTGATTGAAGGCCGACACTGGCTGTAGGGAGAGAATCACCATTGCTTGACTTGGAGTTTCTTCAGAGGAAGGTTTCGCCTTTGTTGGTGGAATGACAGCTGTCTTCTTTTTCTTCTCAGCTGGACCTCCAGCTGGTTTGGGGTCAGCTGTCTTCCTTTTTCTCTGAATCTTCTTAGCTGGGACATCTGTCTTTGTTTCTTCCAGCTGCTTCCTGCCTTTGCTCACAGCAGGCTGTTTCTTCAGAAGATCATTGATTTGACTTATTCTCTGGAAGAGAATCTTCGTTTCTGGAAACGGTTCTGAATCGACCCACTTTACTGTGTGCCCTTTCACAGCTTGCTCTATCAAGAAAGAGATTTTAGAGCATAGATACAGTGGCTCTGAGGTTGAATACGTCGTCCTGGTAGAGTTGAACTTTATCTTCTCTGACTCCTTGACCAGTCGGTTGAGTAAGAAATCAAACCAGTTGACGTTTGTGCCTTTAATCATGGCAATCATCGGCTTGAGCTTTGGAATGCTGATCTCTCCTTGAGATCCAGCTATCCCTAAGATGCACTTTTGTGTGATATCCAGCAGCAGCCTGTACTTTGGCTTGAGAAGGAGCTTTGACATGCTCGCTCTGTACGGCTCTAGGGAGATAAGCATTTCTCTGCTGAGGAATTCATCCACTTCTTCACGGCTGAAATCGTCTGGGATGAATTCTCCTTCTCTGGGTAGGTTGAACACCTTTTGTAGCATCTTGTTGAGCTTGATGTTGACGGTTGCTGAATCAAACTTTTCGTCTGTGCCTTTGACGATCATGTCAAATGAAGATGAGTAGAATCCGTCTTCATCAATGATGTTGAGGTAGAAGAGGGCAGCATCTCTCTTCAGCATAAGTTTAGGCATGGAGGTTGCCCATAGCAAGAGACCGGAGTCCGAAACTAGATACACCATCTCTTTTAGTTCTGAAACTGGAAGGTTGGTGGTTGAAAGACAACTTTCAAATGATAATTTTGTCATCAGAACTTCGAACTGGTTCATCCCTGCGGTTGATTTCTTGGGAGCCATCTCTGCAATCTGTTGATTTTGATCGAGCGAGGAATTTGCAGAGGATAGATAAATGACTTGAAGATTTGAAATTCGCAGAGATAAAGATGGAAGAATTCTCCGTATCTTTTCCATGTATATCAACTACCATAATTGATCATCGATTGAGATTTAGACAGCTGGTATTCTGATCAACGGCTGGGAGAGATTCACTCATCACGTTCTGACGTGTTTACGGCGAGTGTATTACAACCGCGCGTGAGGCAATTCAAACGTTTGACATTCTGCCTCGATCCTGCCGTGCTTCAGTACTCAGCAGTCTTTATAATTAATGTGATGGAAATGGAAACTTATCAAGCAATTTAACTAAGGAACATATGTCCGCTTAACATTGGAATTCAAAATAATTGGACTCAAATAGTATATTCCTTAGAAAAATAAATGCATGAGACACATTCCTGTCCGCTTGGACCAAAAAGTCAGCTGATGTCGCGGATGTCATTTCCTTTGCTTGACTGAGTTTCTCCCTTCAGCTGAGTAAATCTTCTGCTTTGGGATCCAGCTGGGTTTGTTCCCCCTCAGCTGGATGAACTTTCTTCATCCGGATTGAGCTGATATCACTTGTTGGTCATTCTCAGCTGTATGACTCAGTTTGGAATGAGTCATCTTGTCTTTCTTTCTCTGCTGAAAGACATCGTTTGCGAGGTTCCCCCTCAATTGGATAAACCAATTGGGTTTTATCAGCTGGGTTTGATTGCCCCTGACTTGATAAATTCATTTTGAAATCCTTGGGGTTCCTGCTGAGTTAGTCCAGCTGTGTCTGATTCCTTCTTGATGACACACGGTGATTCAGCTGAGTATTTCCTGCTGGATGCTCTTCTTGATGATTCTGCTGGACTTTGATGAGACCAATTGATGAAATCCAATTGTTGGTGAATCTGCTGAACTGAGTTCCCCCTCAGCTACATTCCTCTTCTGGATTCTGCGATCCACGTTTGATCCAGCTTTGTTTGATATCCAGGGGATGACATTTGATAGTTCAGCTGGATTTTTCTCTTGATTCTCCACTTGAATCTTCTACTGGATTGACTTTGCCCTCAGCTGATATCACAGCTGTGTCGATTTCTAGCTCGGTGGAGTTCCCTCTGAATTTGATAGTAGGTGGCTGTCTTTTCTCAGCTGCTTCCTATTTTACTTGAGCCAGTGATTTTCTCAACAATTACGTTCATCTATCAACTTGATCTCTGATCTTGAGAAGACAGTCAGCTGTTCCATGATCAGTTGAGTTCACTGCTGCTTTGCGGGGTAGAGTCTTCGATTTCCTGTTCTTTGCATTGCATTCCTTGAAGTCTGTGCTGGATGACATTGCTATCTTTAACTTATTCCAGTCAGCTGGATTTGTCTACCGCCTTTGAGCTTTGTGTCCAGCTGAGATCCGCTGCTTCTCTTTGTCTTTGAGTTGCCGATCAGTTTTCTTTTCTGATCAGACTGAGCTTGGAGAGCTGGCTTGATTGAGTACGACCTCTTTGATACCTCGATGGTTAGGTTCCAGCTGTGTAAGCATTGGCTGGAGCCATTCTTTGATCTGATACAGCTTAGGCCATCTTCAAGCTCCTGACCATTCAGTCTTCTGCTTGACTTTCTGAGTTTATGATGATGGGTCCGTTAAAGATAACATCCCACATCATGTCGTGAAGAGCAATCAGAAAGCTGTTGAGTTGGAACTTCCAGATCTGATAATCATCGACAGAGAATGTCGGATGTTTCCTGCACAAGGAAGATTCCACGACAGTATGCAATATAATGATTTTAAAAAAAATTGAAGCTTTGAAAGATCTGTTCAGGTGACCACTATCGACAATGAAATGCTGACTTGACAGATACAGTGATCTTTTGAACCACTGCTCTGATACCAATTGTTGGTCCCAAGACGGATACCTTGTTGTAGAGGAGGGGGTAAATACACCAAGGTTTAAAAACTTTTCCAAGTTAAAACTCTTTTCAGAGAGCTGGCTGTGTTTGATCCAGCTGGATGGCAGCTTGATCGACACAACTGGCTGTGTGTGTGTGCGGAATGTGGTGGATTTGGAAAGTCCGTCTGTTGCTTCAAATATATTGCAAAGCTCTGTTTCACTTTTCAGTTAGTCAGTTTATGCAGATTGAAATGTATGCTCATGAAGGTTAGTAACATGCATAAAACAAAGCGATAAATAACAGAGCATTTTTAACGTGGTTCGGAGTAACCCCTCCTACATCTACGACCAGATTCACTGGTAATTCACTACCACTTGGTTTCCAAGTACCAAGCAACTTCACAACTCTGACCCGAGCTGTGTTCCAACAGTTTGCGGACACTATCAAGCCTACACCTTCAGTTTCCGGGTACTGAAGAACCTAACCACTCGAATTACACGCTTCGAGCAAGCGTACCTTTACCTAACCTTTCTGGGTTTGGGTTTGGGTATGGTCTTCCAACTATGAACGAGTTCTTACAATGAAGAACAAGGAGTATGATGAACTCGTTCAAACTAGGCTTAAGATATTTATTCTGATCTATTCTGCCTATGACTGAATATGTGAACAACTAAGAACACAGCTGACTGGCTGGGTGTTCTTGAAAGATTTGGCTTTGAAGATCATTGTTCATTTTTCTGTTTTCTTCTATTTCTTCAGTCGTCTTGCCAGCCTCTCCTCTTCAATGGTGGAGGAGAGATATATATAGGTGGAGATTCAAACTAGCCGTTGGAAGAGAGCCGTTTGAATCTTACCTACTCTTGTTGACTTTTGTTCTTTACCTACGAAGTAGGTCTGCATCTGCAGAAGCTAGTTCTTCTCTGATCTGACTGCGTCAGATAAGATCTTCTGATATCGGGATCTTGTCTTTGAGAAGGTCTTCGTCTTCGAGCTGCTAAGCGTCTCTGCTGTATCTTCAGCGGCTTGGACTCTGTTGTGTCTTGATTCTGAGCTGTCTTTAGACCTGTGCTGTATCATCAACCTGAGCTGTGTCTTCAACCTGAGCTGTGTCACTCACCTGAGCTGTGTTTTAGACCTGAGCTGTGTCATCGACACTAAGCTGGGTCTTTTACACTGAGCTGGGTCTTTGACACTAAGCTGGGTTTCCGTCACTGAGCTGGGTCTTGATACTGCAAGATCTTTGACTCTTCTTGGTCTTGTTTTGCTGAGTCCTGTTCTGCTGAGTCCTTAAGCTGTCTGCTTAGCTGTGTCTTCTGCTGTCTTCAGCGAATCTACCTGTAAACTAAAGAAACTCTATAAGCTCAAACAGGTGAGCTGAAAAACGCTTAGGCTTGTGCGATCATCTACTCGGTTGGGGTCAGCTGGGTTTTGGTATCCAATCAAAACTCTATTAATTTTCCCAACAGTATGTTATTAATAAAAAATTCTTTTCAATAAATATAGAAGATTATAATTTTGAGATAACAAATTACATAAAATTAGGACAAAGGGAGTACATATAAAAGAAAATTATATAACTATTAACATGTTGTGACTAATAATTTTATTAATCTTAATAAATTATGAATTCCAATCAATTTTCGATGGGCTACAAGCTAGTTATAGTTTATAAAGATGTTGCTCCTTTTAAAGAGTTATGCAGCAAAGCTATCAAGTCTACATTTGACTGTAGGGTTGAGATTGAAAGATTCATTTGAATTATCAATGACTATACACTACAAAAAAACACCAATTTAACGACGGAAAATTCCATCACCGCCGCAATAATTTCCGTCGCCGATTTACTCTCTCGACGGATCGGCGATGAATCAAATTCGACGTCGATTTCTTGGCCGCTGGTAAAATTAACGACGGAACTGATTCCGTCGGGAGATTCGACGACGGATTAACGACGGAAAATTCCATCATAAAAAATGGTCACCATTTCGTCGTCCTGGAGCCGAACTGGCGACGGAACAGTCCGTCGTTAATTGACGACGGACTATATTCCGTAGGCGATTCGAAGGCATTAACGACGGATCGACGGTGGAATAAAATCCATCGGCGATTTGAAGACTATAATGACCAAATTTCGGTCGCCAATCCTTCGGCAAACGACGACGGAATCAAATTCATCGGCGATTTGAGTTTGTTCGTACTGTGAATTTCCGTCGCCAGTCCGTCGGGAATTTTTTTTATTCCAATAATTTGTTTTATTCTATTTCCAACTACCTGTTCATATCAGACCCAATCAAGAACACATATATTATTTTCAAAATACAAATACGCAATGAAATAACGAAATTCATATATTACAATTAATATTGTAAACCATAATACAATAAGCAAATATTATCTCCATTTAGCTATTTTTTCTCAAACAACTTTGGTAGAAGAATATTAAGCATCTCATTTCTCTCTTCTTCCACATCTTCTACCTTAATTGCAGTACGGTGACTGAGACGAATGGAAGGTGGAGAAGATCGATCACTGTGGTCTTCAACATCTGAATCAGACACGTACAAATCCAATTTCTTTGGTTCTATCGCTTCAGTAATTTGCAAATAAATATGTTCAGCTTTTTCCAAGGATTCTTTCGCCTCCTTCAAAAGCTTTTCCAGGGTCTCGACAACAAATTGTATATCTGATTTTATTTTTTCATCCCCATTCTCATCAATTATTCAAAACTCTCACTACAAGAAAATCGCATATAGACAACATCACATAGACAACGGGCTTTGAGCAAAAGTTGTCTATTACAATATACACGACGGGTATAGTCATGTTCGTTGTGTAATACGACGGCAATAGACGACGGGCAGTAATACGCATCGTCTATTAGCGCCATGCTACGGCCATAGACGACGTCTATCAAAACGTGTTGTCTTTCTTATATATAGACGACGGGGTTGACTGCCGTTGTCTATAACCGCTCAATTTTATTTGTTATAGAC
The DNA here is from genome assembly GCA_031470985.1 of Agastache rugosa. NCBI lineage: Eukaryota > Viridiplantae > Streptophyta > Magnoliopsida > Lamiales > Lamiaceae > Agastache > Agastache rugosa. The sequence continues at coordinate 23,851,835 of CM062607.1, forward strand.
GACGGTATTTATGGAACCCTTGTCTATTAGTAATATACACCACGTCTTTTATGCCCGTCGTCTAGAACAGGATTTTTTTTGTTATACATGACGTCGTTTCTTGAGCTGTCGTTAGTTTGTAAAAAAAAATCCACACCACCCAAAATCCTCAATTCTCTTCTTCTTCTTCGCTGAAAATCCTCTCCTGCAGCCATTCTTCCTCGCATCGGCCCCGCCAACCGCCGTCGACCACCGTCTAAGCCTAAATCTCGTCTGATGTCTTTGTCTAAATCTTCTGCAATGTTGCTGCTGTTCGATGGTGATACCATCACCGTCTCTCTCGAGTGCATGAGTTCCATCACCGCCAGCCACTATCGCGCCGTCGTTGCTGCTTTTTTCTGTCGCGCCAGAGTCGTTTCTGTACAATGGTGATGCCGCCGACGTCTCTTGATTCCTTAATTCCCCTCGCAGGTTTGGGATCAAAACCCTAATTCGAAATTTTGTGCACCTAATTTTCCAAATTAATTTCGTTTTTTGTAATTAGACAATACATACTTAGGTTTGGTTGTCGTGACCTTGTGTCTCTTTGTTTTCAATATTTTGGCATTGCGACTGTCTTCTTCACAAAATCGACAACTTATTGCTTTCAATTGTTGACAATATATTGAGTTTGGAATTTTGGATTGGATGCCCTAATATATTTCTGGTGACAGAACTTGACTCCGGCTGCTTTGTTAGCTAGCGGATTTAGCTTTTTTTCTCGGTCGGGTTGCGACACCCTGCTCTTTCTCCAGGGAGAGTTGTGTGAGCATTTTCATTTGGTGGAGTTATTCAGCTCTGGTCTCACTTGTTGTAACTCTACTTTGTTGATGGCAGCTCGCTCTATCATCTCTGCATGACAACTTATAGACTACAAAAAAAAAATAAACAGTTAGTAACTAAGCACTTTTTACCTTCGTTAATTGTGTGTAGCAGACTAGTAGGCTAGTTTAGTTGTTGATTTAGTTTGTTTTCATTAATCAAATAGTAGAAATTAAAGATAGAATATCGTAATGATTTAGTTTGAGAAAAGTCTAAGTTTATGCATTATTTATGAAGTTTGAAAAGTCTGAGTTTGAGAAGCAATGGACTGACTTCGTTTGAGATTGTAAAATTAGTTTGATTCATTTCCTATTTATCTAATGTAAAATTTGATTGTAATTCCCCTCGCAGGTTTGTTGAGTCTGATCCATGTTGAAATTGCTAATTTTTGGTACGAACTACTATTGCACTCATCATAGACTGACCTTCAAGAAGTATCATTTGTTTGCTAGAAAAAATAATACTTGTTAGGATGTGCTTTGAATTAGAAAATATGGAAAATAATTAATGATAATCAGCCTTGATGATTGTCAGTTTGATAGCGCTTTCGTTTGTTGTGTCTAATTAGTTTAGTCGTTGTTTGGAATTGAAGGATGCATCTAGCTGCAAATTAGAATGGCTTCGGAAAACAATGAAGGTGTATTAATTTTCGTTAGCATTCCTTGTGCTTGCACAATGTGCGGTGTATTAGAATACCCAGTTTGATCTCTTTGGTTAATGTATATGCTTTTATATTTTGCTTTAATTTGCTTTTGAGCTTTTTATCTTGTTTAGTAGTCACTAATCAGAGCACGTTGTTTTCAAAATAATTAAGATGCTGCTTGATTTGTGATGTGGATTTTGATATGATCTTATTACTGTCTTTGTTTCCTCTTGTGGAATATAGTTGGTGAGGATTAGTGAATTAATTTTAGGGCAGATATTTGGGCATATGATTATGGCTGAAATGCATGTAATGTTGACAAATATAATGTTGAAGCCAAGGATTTGGAAGAAAAAATCTACAAAGAAGACTTTCCTAGCTGATAAAGCAAGCAATTCTATGAGCAAAAATGAAGAAGTAATTGAGGTATGGTTATTTTTCTTATCATTTTGTTTGCAACTATGGTCCTTAAACTATGATGCTCTATACATTATAGTGCGAGTACTTTTATGACTGTCTGCTTCTTTTATGCCATGTGAGGGACATTGTGTCATTAATACTTGGGATGCATTGCTTGATTGGTAACAAAAATCTAAGTTGAAATTTGTTGTTGGTAATGAAAGTTAAAATAAAAATATTTTTGCAGTCAGCAATATACTTGTCCAAATATCATGAAAACCTTGACTATTAATGATATGAGTGGATGGAATCTTAACAATATAATTAGACCTGAAAAGATTTATCTTCTACATTAGTCACTAGTTTGATAAATTTGGCAATTCAATGATGTTAGGTTTTTGTTGACATTTGTGTTACTCTGGCTGTTGGTAACATGTGTTACCAACATGCCTGATGATAGTGAAAACCAATATCTAATTAATTGTATAATATTTTCTCGTTTCTTGCTTTTCCTTTGCACGTGTTTTGTGCAGATAAAAGAACAATTGAAGAACGGTTATTAGAAGAAATCATGGAATTTAAAGTGAAGTACACGGAGGTTTTATCCCTTGGTATGATAGGAGATCATGGGAATAACTACCTTGTGTAACCGCCTTGTACCACTACTTTCTTAACCGCTGGAATGAAGTGAACAGCAAATTATGAACGTCCATTTGATGAGAGGGTGAAAATAAACTGCTCAGCATTTGGAGGAGTATAAATACTGCACGAGTTCTAATTTCAAGGTTGCGCATTTTGATCCAAGAATTTACTTTGCAAATTTCAGTTCGTTGTTCGCCATTCTGCCTACTGAGTGTTAACGACATCACAAACCAATACGAGTTCTGCAGCAGATTGTGAAATCTGCAAAGCCTTAGAGGATTGGGTTGTGAAGGAGTGAATCACGAAAGTAGGTAGTCTTATCTGGATTAATCTTGTATTAGATTAGACTCGTTCAGATGTTTGGATTCTTAGACAGATCTAATGACTGTAAAGAGATATTCATCTTACTTAGTAGATTAGTCTAGGATTAGATTTAATCTTCTAAGACATTCAATCCTTGAGCAGACCGTGCTGCAAAAGGTTGAATGTTATTTCGTTTTCTGTATTGTAATCTTTGGTTTCAATATAGTATTTAGCCGTAAGGCACCGACAGGTTTAATGACCTGCCAAAAAGTATTTCATCGTGTTCTTTACTTATTCCGCTGCATGTTAGATCGGATATTTTTAACATACGATCTAACGTTACTCTTTGGATACACAATGTAAGTTTTTGTAGTAATTCGGGCACCGAATTCTTTCAAGTGGTATCAGAGCCATGACTCGACCCACTGAGTTTTGGTCTTGAGTGCTGCTGATTACTACATGATTTTTTATTAATTTTTTTTGTTCTTTTTGTTTCTCTCCAATGAAGATCAATGGCGTTTCAACCGTGAAATTATTGAAGCAAGTTAGCATTCTGGAATTTTTCCTTCGAAATCAATCTGGATCTATGAAGATCTTGATTCGAATTTGATATATTTTGTGCTGAATTGGATTCTCTTACTCTCCTACAAGTTGTGTTGGAGAAGAATATTTATTTTTTTCCAGAAAGCTATCTATGATTCAACCAATTTCTGCTGCGCATATCTCCCACATTAATTCCTTTATTATTTTGAAGAGTTTGGATATGTACAATGCTGAAAATATTTTGGCATAAGGTACTATACAGATGAATGATCAAAGATTGAGATGATGAGAGAAATCTGAACGTTTCTGTTGAGTGATGATACTCACACTGAACTAACGGAACAATAAGTTCTATTAATGGTTGTATTTTTTTCAGTGTTGTTTCAAACAAAGTTTCAGATCATAAAGTGCATGAATATGATGTTGAAGTTGAAGCAGACTACAACATCGATTATGTTGTTAATATGATCAACATAGTCTCAGGGTTACCAACATGTTCAACGTTGCCAACATCCTATTCCAACATCCACGACAAACTATCTCTTGAAGAAGTCAAAGTGTTGTATAATCTTATCAACACGTTATATAAAGTGCAAAGAAGTGTAAGATGAGTCAGAGGCTGAGAAGATCATGTGCTAAGACTGGAAGTTCTTTTCACAAAAGAAGATCTTGAAGTATGTCAACTAAAGAGCAAAGTTGGAAATGTTGAAAGCATTTAGGCCTGTTGAACAAAGGTACATCGAATTTATTTGATGCACTATATTGGTCAAATGTGTTTTAAAATTTATGTCTGATATTTTTTTTGTGCTGAATGATTTTTCGTAATGCTTCTATGCTTGTGAGAGAAGTTTGCTTTTATGTATTTATGAGCTGAATAAAATAGAATCACATTAAAGTTAAATTCTTGAACTGAGACTTGATCTTATATGTGTTATGATGGTTGTGCTTCTAGACATATTATATACCCTATTGTGCTAAGTATCTAAATGTCTTGATTTCTGACATTCCTTCATAATAATTTTTTTGAATAAAACATGTGTTGGTTCACGAAGTAACATGATGTTATCTGTTGAAACTTGCAATGGTGTCCATACTTCGTTCATACTAACATTGCAGGAAACAAGTTCTTTAACAACAAATACTTAAAGCTCATGACATGCTTTGATGAGTATCTTGCTAACTATGAACCAACTATTGAAGAGAATGTAATATTTTGAAGAAAAAAAATGCCAACGATGAGTATGTTGGTAAAGGTACACAACGCATGTAGAATGATCTACATACAATAGGGATGAAAACTATATTTTGATTGGTTTTAGTCAATGGTGTGGTAACGACATATTTGTCTTATCTCTAACACTTGTAAAGTGTTTGACATTTTACAAAGTATGTGTTGTTTGGAAGCAGATCATGTGATATCTGTTACAAAACTTTTCTCAAGTGAAGCGGTCAGAGGTTTACGAAGCTCTTATATTCAAAGATGAATATGTGTATGGTGCATGTCAGAAGGAAAAAGAGACTTGCATGTTACACCTTGTGTTACCAACACAACACTATCAGATGAACTACTTTGCATGGAACTCATTAGACCTATTGAAGTAGAGATTAATGAAGGGTTACGTTGTGTTTTGGTAATGTGCTGATAACTATTATCATTTTACTCTGGTGTAATTTATGCTTGAAAAGTCGGACACATTCTCTATGTTCAAGAAGTGGTTTGAATGACTTATATTTTGAGTGAATAGAATGTTGTCAAAATCTGACTGACCATGGCTGAAAGTTTGAGAATTTTACATTCTCTGATTTTTTTTTTTTGCAAAGAGGAATTACACAAGAAGTTCAACACTGAAGACTCATCATCATAATGAACTTGAAAACATCCAAAAACTAAAGCTACCAACATGGAAAATCTGAATCTGCCAACACAGACTGAAGGTACCAACATGAAAAATTTGATACTGCCAACACATGATGTTGTTGTCAGCAGAATCTGTCAAATGACACTCTGTTATATGCTCGACGCATGAAGCCATGTGAGCATCTGGTTTGATACTCAAAGATATTGTTTTTGTTGTTATAACATAACATCCTAAGCACTTTCACAATTTTGTATGTGTTTGCTACATATTGAATATGAATTCCATCAACCAAAAATGGAGAGTGGTCAGCTGTGTGTGTGAGTTGAGCTGTGTCAGCTGTGCTGGAGTTAGCTATGTTGAAGTTGGTGTTGGTTGTTGTGTTGGTTTGGTTGTTTGTTCAAGCAACTGTTGCTTACAACTTTATGCTTATGCTCTTGTTACTCAATTTGGATGTGTTTGCAACATCCTGCATTTGACAAGGCCGAACTACTTGATTCAAGGAGCAATAAAAGAATGTCTTAGGCTACTTTTCACCATTCGAGCTTTCAAAGTGTACAACCTGTGCACTAACATCAAATATGAGTCAATCAATAGTGTGTTTGATGACTCATCAAATCTTGTTGTCGATGATAACAAAGAAGAAGTGTCATGTTACATGAAGAAGGATCAGAAAACTGAACAAGAATTTGAATTCCATAAAAGAAGAGATGTTATCTCAACATCTGATCTAACATCAGATTCATCTCCAGAAGTAACATGCACTGAAGTGAAGCAATTCCATGAGAAATTATAAGACTTGTTTGGAAGCACAAGAAAGTTTGCAAAAGATATGTTGAAGAATCTGTAAAAGTACATGAAGACTCATTTAGAATTGAGTGACAGACTCTGTTGTTGTTGGAACTTATGTTGGACACGATGTTGGAGACTCTCTTATCCAACATAGTAACAAGAGACGTCTGAAAGTCTTCTATTCTTAACTTTCAGCATACTAGATATCTTACTCAAAGTGGTGTATGTACTAGGTACCAGTCGAAGCCTAAGGAGTCATATTTGAGATGTATCATTCGTTATGTTACTAGAACTGTTGATCTTGGTATGTGGTATACCAAATATCCAAATTCCAATTCTGTTGGATACAATGATGCAGACTCGACAGGAGATGCTACTGACATGAAGAGATCTGGTGGAGATGTTACGGAAGAGAGAGTACTGGTGAAAGATGTCACTATGAAGTTACTGACATGAAAAGTACCAGTTGATGATGTTAATTCAATGTCACTAACATGAAGAGTACTAGTCAAGGATGTTACTTCGTTGGTAACAACATTGTATCTTGGTCAAGCAAGAAGCAGAACTGTATTACTCAATAGCTAAATCTGAGTACGTTGCGGCTGAGAATGGATGTGCATGGATGAAGAAACTGCTGAACGACTTTGACATGGAATGTGAGGTACTATTTATGATGTGTGATAATATGAGTGCAGTATAAATCTCTAAGATTTTGTTCAACACTCGCAAATCAAGCACATTTAATATCAGACACTGTTTTTTCTTAAGAGATCCTATTAAGAATGCTTGTGTGTCTGAAGAACGTGCTCACAAAGAGGAAAATTGCTAACATCTTTATTTTTGTTGTCATTAACATGAAGGACCTGAATACTGGAAACTATATATGTTGGTTTCTTGTGTCGGAACCTATGTTGGTTTCTTGACTTGTTGATATTAGTTAATAACTCCGTGACGAGGTTAGTTATTTCAACACACAAATTCTTCAAAATGTGTGTTGAATATTAAGATTGTTTCTTCATGATGAAGTGTTTGCAAGAGTGTTAGAAGTGATTGTTCTAACATGATGTGGTGTTGGCTGATGTGTTTGAAACATGAGTTTCAATTGGTTATTTGAAGAATTTTCTGAAATCTTCTAAGATATCTTGTTGAGATTTTATTCGATTTGTTGATATATTTTTTGAATAAATATCATGAAACTGAATATTTTATACAAGATATTTTTCAGATTTGATAAATATGAATTTTCAATTCATAATTATCTATAAAGATTTGGATATGGGTTTTTTTAATGATAGAGATCCCAAAGAGTTTGCTAAGTTTTGGACTCTCAAAACTGTAGATATATCATACATGTCTTTAGAACCATATATCATATCTCTTTCGATTTCAGAAAATTTCTACAGTAAATATCAAGTTGGATGACAAAGAAGTGAGGTTTTTAAGCTCTTTCAAAACCTTCTCAAAAAGCTTTGATACTCCAGAATTTGCAGCCAAACACATGTCTCCAGAGTGTTGGAACTCAATATTTGTGTTAGAGAAACCCTCAAGCAGTCAAACGTCTTGCTTTCATGTTTCCTGACATCAAGTGTCACTTTCCACTTCCGTAGAAGATGCTACTCTTGTCAAGGATTCTTCTTCATATAAACAATTTGGAAAAAGATTAGCCTAAATTGGAGACTGAACTCACGAAGAATCTGTGAATGTTGCTGAAAAGAAGAAGACTGATGTTGATAACACCAGTCAAAAGTAAAACCTTGTTGGTGAGTTTGTTGGCGAGTCAGCTCAAATTCAAGACATGATACTTTTTCTATTAAAGAGCACTGACGATATTGAAGAGTCATCAATATTGATGAACCTAAAGAAGACAGCCCAAAGAGTGTTTCCAAGGCTGAAATAGAAAAGAAAAGGTGCTTATCTCGAAGCAACACAGGAAATCAACATCTTTCGTCTTTTATGTTGATAACATAAAGAGAAGGCTCTCTTCATCTGCATCTGCTCTTTCACCAACATCATCTCATCCTGACAGAAGCTTCGATGGCATATCTAACTCAGATTATGAGGTAGTTTTTTTTTTTTGAAGACTCTATGTTGGAAAAGTATTCAGTGTAATATTTATCCCTTCAACATAATATTACTTCTGATTCTCTTTTATGAGTTGTTCTCCTTAATTGTTGGTCATGATGTTACTAACATTTTAGTTTGACTTCACATGTGTTAAATCAGATTTTTTTTCATTTACGAAATGTTCGTTTATCGTATGTTAGTAACAGATGCAACTAGCATTCAGTTTGCACTGATGAGAGTGTTAATCCCGATGGTGTGAACTCTACTGAACTAACATCACATCTAACGTGGTATGATATTACTGTCTGAGAAGAAGAATGTGTCAACACTGCAATTCTGATTGACCAAGGAAATGGATTTGATCCGGTTGAAGATCTTGAAGAAGAGTCGTATCAAGAAACTTGAAGTTCTTCTCACTAGGAAAGTTATACTTCATTGAAAGTTGATGTTGCAGGAAATTGGTACTTTGATGGTGCTTGTTCAAGACATATGATAGGTGTTAAAGACTATCTCATTGACTATGTACCGATCAATAGAGGAAAAGTGACATATGGTGGCAGAGCAAAAGGCAACATAATTGGTAAAAGAACATTAAATGTTCCAAACTTTCCCAATTTGAGAAATGTCCTTCATGTTGAAGGACTAACGGCAAATCTGATAAGCATAAGCCAATTGTGTGATGATGATATGACTGTGAGATTTTATCGAAATGAAGTGATTGATCGATTCAACCATTCTGCGATGTTAGGAAGCATGTCAACTGATAATTGTTTTCAAAATGACAATGAAAATTCATGTCAGGCAGCCAAGATTGATGAAGCTGAGTTGTGGCATCAACGAATGGGTCATGTTAGCATGACCAACATACAGAAGCTGATTGCAAACGATGTTATTGTTGGACTTCCTCGCTTAAATATTAAAAAGAATTTGTTTGTGGACCATGTCAACAAGACAAGCAGACCAGAATGTCACATCCTATGTTGGGAACATGCAATACCAACAGATGTCTCAAGCTGATTCACATGGACCTTATAGGTCCCGTTGAGATTGAGAGTTTTGGAGGAAAGAGGACATGATAATGGTCCTAACCGGTGGAAAACTGACGAGTAAAAGTCCATGTTTGTTGGTTCTCCTCACACATGGAAATATGCCACACTACACAAGGTTGTTTTGCACAGTTGGTGCTCAACAAAAATTCAACAGTGTTGGCTGGAGAGCAAACTGCGTTTCTATACAAAGTTGGTAACACTCTTACTTTTAAAGTGTTATATTTGTGTTATCTGAAATACTTGAAGAACGTGGAGCATTTTCGTGTATGCAACAATCTTGCTAACACTTGAAATAGTCAAAGATCTCTCCTACCTTTAGTGAAGACAAGCTCCTAGATGTTTAAATTGGTGCATCACATTTGGAGAAAAAGTTAAAGAAAATGAGGATGAGAAAGCTCAAGTGAAGAAGACTGAAAGTCTTGAAATAGAACATGTTTCCAACAAATAGGACATGTTTCCAACAACTCAATATGGCAAAGTGATTGACACGTGGTTTTCGATATGCAATGAGGTATATCTTATTTCGATTATGATAAAGTCATGATTGTGAATATCACATATCACTTTAGTCATTTTTGAATGTTTCATATGTGTTTATGATTAATACATATCTGGACCATTTTTTTTATGTGTTTACCTTATTCCTGTGTTGGTTGAACTATTTTTGTTTCATCACAGGTTAACAGGTTGATTATTGACTCGAATACAAGCAACTAAAAAGTCTTGACCTTTAAACGATATTCAATATTACAAGTAGAGGTTTCAATGATCTCTCTAAAATAGTATTTGGGTACAATTACTTGATTTAGGGGAGTTGTCTATATGTTTAGAACGTCTCTGTGTTTGTGTTAGAAGAAGTGTTTCCAATAATTTCTTCTTAAAAAATATTCTAAATTTTGGATAAAAGTTTATGTGTTTACACATCTATTTTTATTCTTATTAATTGATTTGTGGTGGGCACAAATTACTTTCCTATCTTGGGTGATGTTTAAATATGTTGGACATATTTTATTTTTGAAGAATTATGAGTTGTGTTTATTCATACCTTAAACTTCTACGCTATGTTAGTTTTGGTATGTTACTTCTATCATACCTTGTTCTTTATCCATAATGTTTAGTTATCGTAACTAACTCCAGTACAAGTCGTAGATGAAGTGACATAATCCTCCCGCAGTGGTCATAACACGAGGAACAACACGCTCAACCATCAGCTCATGATGTAGATTCTGCCACATGACTTGTAACAATTGATCAAGACAAAGTGCTATGTTAGCTTTTCCAAAGCTAATAGAAGAGACAAAGAACCTAGCAACTTCTGTGGACAGGCACACCAAAATATTTTCAAAAGTTTGCAGCTGAAGCTAACTTCAAGCAGTTCATTCTTTCAACAAAAAAGGGGGAGTAACAGTGTTAGTGTTTGTGTTTTGTTGATGTCACTGGTTGTTATCATGTTGGTGCTACTGGATGTTGTCGATATCATCTTGGAGTTTATCTATTTCAAGTGTTGAACACTTTATTTTTTATTGTGTTAAACACAATTTGTTTTTGCTGAATGAATGATTTGATTTGAATATGATTTGAACATATTTTGATTTCAATTTTTGGTGTGTATGATCACATCTTAGTTAGGTATGAGACGGAGTTGAAGCACGAAGAACTTCTGCCAAATTTTATCTTCAATCACGTCTTTCTACTGCTGCTGTAAAGTAACATTGATCCTAACACTTCTACTCTTGCAATAGGCTAAGGGTTGTATTGGAGAGTCAGTCGCTATTGGGTTCGATGAAGCAACGAAGCAGTATGTTATTCATATGAATGTTTCTAACATGTTAGAATGAATTTTTGTTAACATTACTCTTTTAAGTTTCAGGGGGAGTTTTTATCTCTCAGTCTCTTTTGAGTTTATGTTTCTTGTCTGTTAGGATACATGTTACTAACATTTCTCTTATAAGTTCAGGGGGAGTTTCGCACTTATCAAGTTTCTTTTGAACTTATGTTACTAACATTGTACCTATGTTTTTTAGGGGGAGTTACGTTACTTCTTCTTCTTTCATTGTTAAGAGTTGTCTAACATCTCTCATGTTCCATATACATATGTAAATATGTAAATATCATGTACATATGTAAATATCCAGTAAATATGTAAATATGTATATATATATATTCGTGTCAGGGGGAGATTTTTATTTGTTTTTGAAACATATTCTTTTATTCTTTATCATTTCATTTGTACATAATTTTTATTTTGGGGAGGGTTTCCGTTTGCCCTCCATAATTCTTTTGATTTTTTATTCTTTCTTTGAAGAGCTTCCTTTCACTCTTAAAAGGTTTATATACTTTTAAATAAAGTAAAGAGTTTCCTTTCGCTCTTCACTCTTTAAGGTTCTTTCAAATAAAGTGAAGAGTTTCCTTTAGCTCTTCACACTTTAAATTATTTTCTAATAATGTAAGAGTTGCCTTTTACTCTTGCTTATGTTTATTTTATTTTGTTTTGCAGGAAAAGTTTTTGGTGCAAGAAAAAAAATACATATACAATTAAGGGGGAGTTTGTTAGGTTTTCATTGGCATTTGTGTTACTCTGGCTGTTGGTAACATGTGTTACCAACATGCCTGATGACAGTGAAAACCAATATCTAATTAATTGTATATTATTTTCTCGTTTCTTGCTTCTCCTTTGCACGTGTTTTGTGCAGATAAAAGAATAGTTGAAGAACGGTTATTAGAAGAAATAGTGGAATTTAAAGTGAAGTACACAGAGGTTTTATCCCTTGGTATGATAGGAGATCATGGGAATAACTACCTTGTGTAACCGTCTTGTACCACTACTTTCTTAACCGCTGGAATGAAGTGGACAGCAGATTATGAACGTCCAAATGATGAGAGGGTGGAAATAAACTGCTCAGCATTTGGAGGATTATAAATACTGCACGAGTTCCATTTTCAAGGTTACGTATTTTGATCCAAGAATTTACTTTGCAAATTCCAGTTCGTTGTTCGCCATTCTGCCTACTGAGTGTTAGCGACATCACAAACCAACACGAGTTCTGTAGCAGATTGTGAAATCTGCAAAGCCTTAGAGAATTGGATTGTGAAGGAGTGAATCACGAAAGTAGGTAGTCTTATCTGGATTAATCTTGTATTAGATTAGTCTCGTTCAGATGTTCGGATTCTTAGGCAGATCTAATGGCTGTAAAGAGATGTTCATCTTACTTTGTAGATTATTCTAGGATTAGATTTAATCTTCTAAGGCATTCAATCCTTGAGCAGACCGTGCTGCAAAAGGTTGAATGTTATTTCGTTTTCTGTATTGTAATCTTTGGTTTCAATATAGTATTTAGTCATAAGGTACCGGCAAGTTTCATCACCTGCCAAAAAGTATTTCATTGTGTTCTATACTTATTCCGCTGCATGTTAGATCGGATGTTTTTAACATACGATCTAACGTTACTCTTTTGATACACAATGTGAGTTTTTGTAGTAATTTGGGCACCGAATTCTTTCAAATGAGAATCTTGTTCTAGGCCATTCATCAATGCTACATGCAGGAGCTTTGTTGGATGTTAAGGCTTCTTTTTTACTATTTATTTCATGTAACAAGTAACGTATGATTTGATGTTGTGCATTTTGAATCACATATCAGGTGGGGGAGATTGATATTCTTGAGGGAGTGTCAATTGTACGAGGACATTAATCCCGTCAGCGACAAATGAGCCATTGACGTTGAAGAATGAAGTCAGATAATTTTTTTTCATTTTCTTTGCCTAGTTCGCCTATTGACATCTTATGAGACATATATTTTAGAAGAAAGAATTTACTTTAAATTTTGCGTTTTGACATATTGAATATATTTTTGTTGTATTATCATATTTCAGTTGGTTTAGATTTATGACTTGGACATGATTTGAGTCTAGCCTACTTTATAGGCTACTAATTTATTTATTTTTTTTAAATTTTCAATTGATATAGACAACGGGGATTCCGCGTTGTCTATTACGATATTCTGCGTAGTCTATTACAAAATAGACAACGCGGGATCCCGTTGTCTATTACGAGATAGACAACGGGGATTCTGCATTGTCTATAATTGCTCCTAATAGACTACACAGCTGTAGACAACGGACTTATTTATTAAAGACAACGCGTGTTGGTCCCAAGACGGATACCTTGGTGTAGAGGGGGGTGAATACACCAAGGTTTAAAAACTTTTCCAATTTAAAAACTCTTTTGAGTGAGCTGGCTGTGTCCGATCCAGCTGGAAGGCAGCTTGATCGATACAGATGGCTGTGTGCGGAATGTGGTGGGTTTGTAAAGTCCGTCTGTTACTTCAAATATATTGCAAAGCTTTGTTTATCTTTTCAGTTAGTCAGTTTATGCAGTTTGAAATGTATGCGTGAGAGGTTAGCAGAATGCATAAAACAAAGTAGTAAAGAACAAAGCAATTTTAACGTGGTTCGGAGTAACACCTCCTACGTCCACGACCAGAATTACTGGTAATTCACTACCACTTGGTTTCCAAGTACCAAGCAACTTCACAACTCTAACCTGAGCTGTGTTCCAACAGTTTGCGGGCACTGTCAAGCCTACACCTTCGCTCTGTGCGAAGAACCTAACCACTCGAATTACACGCTTCAAGCAGGCGTACCATTACCTAACCTTTCTGGGTTTGGGTTTGGGTTTTTCCAACTATGAACGAGTTCTTACAATGAAGAACAAGGAGTATGATGAACTCGTTCAAACTAGGCTTAAGATATTTCTATTCAAATCTATTCTTCCTATGACTGAATATGTGAACAACTAAGAACACATCTGACTGGCTGGGTGTTCTTGAAAGATTTGGCTATGAATATCATTGTTCATTTTTCTGTTTACTCTTTTATTTCTTCAGTCGTTTCGTCAGCCTCTCCCGCCTTCTTTTCTTCAATGGTGAGGAGATATATATAGGTGGAGATTCAAACTAGCCGTTGGAAGAGAGCCGTTTGAATCTTACCTACTTTCATTGACTTCTGGCCTTTAACCTACAAAGTAGGTCTGCATCTGCAGAAGCTATTTCTTCTCTGATTTGACCGCGTCAGATAAGATCTTCTGACATCAGGATCTTGTCTTGGAGAAGGTCTTCGCGAGCTGCTAAGCGTCTCTGCTGTGTCTTCAGCATCCTGGACTCTGCTGCGTCTTGACTCTGAGCTGTGTCTTAGACCTGTGCTGTATCATTAACCTGAGCTGTGTCTTAAACCTGAGTTGTGTCATTAACCTGAGTTGTCTTAGACCTGAGCTATGTCATTGACACTAAGCTGGGTCCTTTACACTGAGCTGGGTTTTTGACACTGAGCTGGGTTTCCGTCACTGAGCTGGGTCTTGATACTGCTGGGTCTTTGACTCTGCTTGGTCTTGCTCAGCTGAGTCTGCTATGCTGAATACTTAAGCTGCGTCAGCTTAGCTGTGTCTTCTGCTGTCTTCAGCGACTCTACCTGTAAACTAAGAAACTCTATAAGCTCAAACAGGTGAGCTGAAAAACGCTTAAGCTTGTGCAATCATCAACTCGGTTGGGGTCAGCTGGGTTTTGGTATCACTTCAAAACTCTATTAATTTTCCCAACAACGCGGTTTATCCGTTGTTAATAACCATTTTTCTTGTAGTGTCTTGTCAACCTTGCAACCAACAACAATGCATTACATTACAACAACAATGCCACCATATGTAGTCATGCTTTTCTTATTATCTCAACTCATTCACAATAACTGCTTGATGACCTGCATTACATAATTCTTGCTAATTTGATATATAGATATATCCTCCCACATTAAATAAATCCAATATTACTAAAGAAGATCAAAGGGAACTAAATACATAAACCCTTCAATTCTTTCCATATAACAGCTTCAAACATAGATTAAGTAGACCAAATAGTTTATGCCGAATCTGTATGCGGTAATCAATTATGCCGACATAAAACATAGTCATAACTCAAAAGACTTGTGTAATTTATTAGTGAAATTCGTAGATGCAGGAAATTAATACATGAAAAATTATTTGCCTTCTATATTTATTTAACATAGATACATAAATCACACTCACAAATTTTTTTAATTTATAGATGATATCAACAATAAAATAGAGAGAGAGAGAGATACAGAGAGATAGAGAGAGACATAGAGACAGAGAGAAAGAGAGAGTTTGGGCTGACCTAGGGCTTGGCGGCGACGGCAGCGGCGCGAAGACGGCAACGGCGAGGCAACGGCAGCGGCGCGACGACTCCAGAAAAGCAGCCCTACATACACGGTGAGAGAGAGACACACATTGTGAGAGAGAGAGAGAGACAGAGAGAAAGAGAGAGTTTGGGTTGACCTAGGGCTTGGCGGCAACGGCAGCGACGTGAAGACGGCAACGATGAGGCAACGGCAGCGGCGCGACAACTCCAGAAAAGCAGCCCTACATACACGGTGAGAGAGAGAAAGAACTTGAGAGAGAGAGAGACACACATTATGAGAGAGAGAGAGAGACCGGTGAGAGAGGGCGGTGACTTATGGTGAGAGAGACCAGAGAGAGATGGGCGATGATGTAGGAAGAGAGACGGCAGTGGAGCGGCGCGGTGAAAGAAGGGATGAGGCGGTGCGGTGAAAGAAAATGAAATTAGGGCAATGGAAGGGAGACGGCGCGCGGTTGATTTGTATATTAACACCGGCGACGGACACGTCCGTTGGCGTTATGTCGTCGGAACAGTAACGACGGATTGTGTCCGTCGGGAATTATTAAAGAAAATTTAATTTAATAAAAATAATTAATGACGGATCCATTTCCGTCGCCAATATTCAGAAAAAAAAAGAAAAAAAATCACGTTAACGACGGACCTGTTCCATCGGCGTCGGTGCCAGAAGTTTAACGACAGACGATTTCCGTCGTCATTTATAAAAAAATATAATTTTAGATTAACGACAGATCCATTTCCGTGTCCAATATTCAGAAAAAAAATTCACGTTAACGACGGACCTGTTCCGTCGGCGTCGGCATCGGAAGTTTAACGACGGACGATTTCCGTCGTCATTTATAAAAAAAATATAATTTCAGATTAACGACGGACGGATTCCGTCATCGATATTAACGACGTCCATTATGTCGTTAATTTTGGTGCGAGTTACTCCCGCGAATATCCGTCGCAAATCCGTCGTTAAGTCCGTCGTCACAGCTGGTATCTTTTTTCCATCGTGGTTCCATCGAGTGACCACGGAACGAATTCTATCGCGAATTTCGTCGTTATTATGGTGTTTTTTTGTAGTGATAACTTAAGGCGCACGTGAATTATGCTTTGTAGAATAATGTAGTGCTTTTGCACTTTAATGTAGACGACAGATTGAAAGATCCAATTGGCCCATCAATGGTTACAATTCAAAACATACAAATTGTGCTTTTTATAATAGTTTGTAAGTAGTAGTATGAATTAATAACATTTGTATCACGGATAATATAATTCAAAAAATTAGAATATAATATTACGCAACTTATTTTTTCTAACATTATTATTATGAATTATGGAATTATAATTTATAACACTCTCTTCATCCTTTATAAGTGTCGTTTCTTTGTCAATTTGGGACGTTCCTCTTAAGTGCGGTGCTTCCACTTTAGGACATGACCCACAGTTTTTCTTATTCTTTTAACTTTACAACATCTCCATATTTACATAAAAACCTATTGTTGGGCCCACACATACTATCTCAATATTCCTAATCTAACAACATTATGGGTCTTATCCCTTCACAATATATCTATCAAATAGGGATGGTAACGGGATGGGGATTGCTTTCCCATCCCCATATTCGCCCCAAAAATTTACCCCCCATACCCGCCTCTATACCCGTTTAAATCGGGACAGGTTCGCGACGGGGATTACTTTGTGGGAAAAGGGTATCCGCTAAAAAATTCTATGAGTTAAAAATTTGTTTTTGTCAAAAAAAATTAAATTAAATATTAACATTATCCACTAAATTAATACACGCAAACCAAGAAAACAAATTCAAAACATGCAAATTAAGAAATTAATACAACTAGTTTTTGCTCTCGTGCGATACACGACAATAATTTGATTGATAAAAAAATTATTAATGAAATTATAAATCACAATATCAATTTACTTGAGAAAATACTAAAAATGTACAATTAAAAAAAAGACGATATATTGTTAAATACTCCCTCCGTCCCTCAATAGTAAGACTAATTTTCCATTTTCGTCCGTCCCACAATAGTATGACTATTCCATTTTGGAACATGACCCCACCACTATCTCAATTTTTTTTTATCTCTTTCTCCACTCACAAAGGTGATCCCTTTCTCCACTAACTTAACAAGTACCAAACTCTTAATTTTTTTTATCCATTTCTTCACTCACAACTGCCTATTTTTTATTAAAACCTGTGCCGCTCCAAAATAGTCTTACTATTGAGAGACAGAGGGAGTATTCATTAGAAACCTACATAACTATTATTTTATTCATTTTCATAATCTCCTTGGCTAGTAACTGTTGGAATTAATCGCGATTTGATGCTATAGAGTATGAGAATCATAACATATATAATTAAAAAGGAGACAACTCATGAAATGACATTATCCCTCCAAAAAACATAAATGTTGTCACAAAGTTGAAAAAAAATATAAAATATGGCACTTTTGCCATTTTTTTGACCCTTTTACCCTTACTTTCCACCAAACTCACATGTTTCTCTCCTCTCTCCTCCTACCCACCTGCTACGCAATAAATTTTTTTCTGCCACTTTTTTCTCTCTCATCTCTCCTTTCTTCTCTATTTCTTCTCCTTTGTCTCTCCTCCCTCACTTAGCTGACTCATTCTCTTTCTTCATAACATGTCATCCGACACGAAATATTAGTTATTTCATACCAAGTTACAACTTCATAACATGCTCGGTACGAAATGTTAGTTATTTCGTACCAATTCTGAATATTTTGGTACAATTCTGATTGTAACTTGGTACAAAATAACTAACATTTCGTACTGGGGCATGTTATGAAGTTGAAACTTGGTACGAAATAACTAACATTTCGTGCCGGGGGCATGTTATGAAGTTGTAACTTGGTACGAAATAACTAACATTTCGTACCCGGACATGTTATGAAGTTGTAAATTGGTACGAAATAACTAACATTTCGTGCTGGGGGCATGTTATGAAGTTGTAAATTAACATTTCGTACCGGGAGCATGTTATGAAGTTGTAAATTGGTATGAAATAACTAATATTTCGTACCCGGACATGTTATGAAGTAGTAAATTGATGTTAGCGTATCGGGGCATGTTATGAAGTTATAAATTGGTACGAAATAACTAACATTTCGTACCGGAGCATGTTATGAAGTTGTAACTTGGTACGAAATAACTAACATTTCGTACCAGGGCTTGTTATGAAGTTGTAACTTGGTACGAAATAACTAACATTTCATACCGGGCATGTTATGAAGTGCTATAAGGCTGTACGAATATCTATATATTCATATCAGTGTTTGACAGATCCGACGATGTTGATGTAATTTCTTACCTCTTATTGGTACGAATATGTATTTTCATACCGCATAGCCGGTACGAATATATATTTTCGTACCGCGTACCAATCAACCAATTATGCCATATGCGGGTACGAATATATATTTTCGTACCAAGTACCAGTGTCACCTGGTGCTATATACGGGACGAATATGCATATTCATACTGCTTATCTCGGTCAATTGTACCAATTGACCATACTACAATTTCGTACCTCTTGTAGGTACGAATATGAATATTCGTACCGCGTACTTGTGAAAGACAGAGCTATACGTGGGTACGAATATGTATATTCGTACCGCTTGTAGGTACGAATTAGGTCATTTCGTACCTAGATTAGCAATCTTTGTACCGCGTACCCGTACAACACGGTGCTATATGTGGGTACGAATATGTATATTCATATCGTTTGTAGGTACGAATTAGGTCATTTCGTAGCCGAATTACCAATATTATCAAACTCGACTGTCTCGTACTTATTTAATGCAGCCGAGGCCATCATATACGAGGGTGAGAGAAAAGAGTACATAAGAATGAAGATAACGTATGATTTATTGGGCTATTTTACTTTTAATTGATTTTGAATATTTACACCGAAACTTGACGAATATGATTTATTGATCATTTGTACCAGTTAAACAAACTATTGGTAAAAATTTGACACATTGCATTTCTAAATTAAAGCATACGTACTAATAATAGTAAGTAGTAACAAATTGTTTACAAACCATAAATTGTAGTAAATTATACAATATTCACTAATATATAATCCAACCTAATCTCTACTGTAAGTGCTCTTTTATCCGTGCTAAAATATTGATTTTTTGAGTTTTTGTAGGACATCATGACCGATTTCTTGAGTTCTTTCATATCTCTTGTAGATCCATTGTACCTTGGAAAAAAAAGGACCAAAAATAGTTAGGATATGGTACTAATATAAATCATTCGTACCAACATATCTGGTACGACTAGTACGAAAACACAATATTCATACTAACATACCAATGTTAGGCGCCGCGGTATGATGGTACGCTAGTAAGAACTCACTATAATATTCGTACTAGAGTGCCAGATAACGCGATATGTCCGCATGGTATGCTATGATAATCTAACCATTTTCGTCTCGACGTGCCAAGTTTGTGTGGTACTCTGGTACGAATATTGTATTTTCGTACTAGCGTATCAAGCCCTAACATGGTACTCTGGTACAAATATGGTATTTTTGCACCAGCTTACCACGATCTAACCTGATACTCTGGTACGAATACAGTATCTTCATACCAAGCTTTAACGTGGTTGCGACATAGAAAATAAAATAAAAATTAGAGAGATGAACACACTAATTTGTACCAATATATCATGACATGTCGCAGCCCGACTCAGAATAAAGATGACCGAGCCGGTGGATCCCACGACGTACACAATTTATGATTAACCAAGGAATAGATAACGACCCAGTTATCAAACAAAAACCAAATATTTGATAAAACATTCTTAACAAACGGATAATTCCGAAATTTGAATGAAAACTCCAACGAGCATGCTTATCCAAAATCGATTACAATATCATGCTCGACAACTTCCAACCAAGACTGGAATATTAATAAGGAATTATGTTCAACCAGATATCAACAGATATATCCATACGACCAACGATGCCAAGGAATCAATATCAACCAGAAGATCATTAGATCAAGAAAGCACAATAAAAGGGTCGTAGGATTAAAAAGATCTCAACAAATAATTGACCACTGATTTCAAGTTAGGACAAGTTTTCAACTGAAACCTAACAACCAACATCAAAGACTTCAGAATTTACAACTTCAAAGTCTACAACATACTTCATAATTCAAACACGTATTTCAAAGTGTTGCAGCGGAACATAAGGAATTATATGTATGAAGACATATAACTCAACTCTAGTTTAAACAACTTTCAAGATGAACTTAACCAACAAAAGTCCGTCCAAGCACACTCTCATCTTCATCCGAGCTAACCTGCACATTTTAAAATTAACACGGGGGCTGAGTACATCGTACTCAGTGGGCACATGCCAAAATATTTGAAATCTTACTTCTTTGAGTTAGTGATTAAACTTTCCATAAAGCATAAACACAAGTAATGTTTTTAAAAAATAAACATGTGCATGCTCAAACATTTTCTTTTCTGTAAATCATGTTTGTCTGGCCAGACATATACTTTAGGATGTATGTACCAGATCTACAATCACATAATGATAGTGTTGAGAAGAAGGCCTCCTTCTCAAACACTTGTAATCGGCCCACCTTTTCGAAGGCACATGATTACAACTAAGTGTACACAAATCCTACCTTACGTAGTGTTGGGAAAATTAATAGAGTTTTGAAGTGATACCAAAACCCAGCTGACCCCAACCGAGTAGATGTTTGCTCAAACCCAAGCGTTTTACCAGCTCACCTATTTGAGCTTATAGAGTTTCTAAGTTCAGGTGGAATCGCTGAAGACAGCAGAAGACCCAGCTGAGTACACAGCAGGGTAAGCCAAGTCGAGTGATAAGTAACGTTATCCAGATTCAAGACGATAAAGTTCTTCCAGACACAGCTGTAGGAAAGACCCAGCTCGTGTGACAACTCAGCTCTACGTCAAGACCCAGCAGAGTTCAAGACAGCTCAGCGTCAATGATCCAGCAAAGTTCAAGACAGCTCAGAGTCACCAGCACAGCAGAGTCGAAGTGAACTTGAGATAAAGTCAGATCTGATCTGGACCATCAGGAACTCGACACCTCAGCACCTAGAAGTCAAACCTAGGATTGCTTTACGAGGAAATCAAGGAAGAAGACAAGTCAATCCTGTCAGAAGTTAGGTAAAGATTCAGAACGGCTCTTTCCAACGGCTAGTTCTAATCTCTCCCTATATATAGAAGTCTTCTTCATCATCAGAAAGAGAGGAGTGACGAGAGAATATATTCAAGAGAGATCAACATACTTCATTGAAGGAAGTCTAACCAAAGATCAAGAGATCTCTCAGAAAAGCTTCAAAGATCCAGCAGCCTTCATTCTTATAAGTTATTATTTATTCTCAGGCTGCTGAAGCTCTCTCCCACAAGTATCTAGGCATATAATCCTTCCCTTCTTAAGCCTAGTTTGAACGAGTTCATCATACTCAAAGTTCTTCATTGTAAGAACTCGTTCATAGTTGGAAAACCTCCAAACCCAAACCCAGAAAAGGTTAGATAAAGGTACGCCTGCTCGAAGCGCGTAATTCGAGTGTTGGTTCTGTAGTACCCGTAAACTACAGGTTAGGCTTCAGCTGTGCCCGTAAACAGTCTGGTTACGTTTCGATACAGTACGCGTAAACTTGTATCCAGCTTGAGGAACCAAGCTGCAACGCTTGCTGACTGCGCGAAAAGTCAGTGGTATCCTTAGTGGATTACCAGAGGATTCTGGTCGTGGACGTAGGAGTAGTTTCTCCGAACCACGTTAAGTTGCTTTGTTCTTTCATGTTTATTTATGCATCCAGCTAACCCTTCATAAGCATTATTTCAAGCTGCATAAACTGATTAACTGAAAAGAGAAACTAAGCTTTGCAATATATTTGAAGCAACAGACGGACTTTCCAAAATCCCACCACATTCCGCACACAGCCAGCTGTATCGATCAAGTTGTCTTCCAGCTGGATCGAACACAGCCAGCTCACTCAAAAGAGTTTTAATTGGAAAAGTTTTTAAACCTTGGTGTATTCACCCCCCCTCTACACCAAGGTATCCGTCTTGGGACCATCACGTAGGACCGAATTCGTCTTTCTTTAGTAGATGGTATCATACATAAACTTAAAATATTTGGCAAGTTAATCAACTTAAAACATCATATATATATGATCATATATATATATATATATATATATATATATCATTTATCATTTCTTTGGTTAAGAAAAGCCCACCTGATTTGTCGCTGCTTTACTTACTCTTTCTCTTCTTGATTTTCTTACTTTACATTCCCGCTCGATCCTTCATTAAATTTAGGATTCGAAGCTAAGAGCGAGAAATAGATAACAAGAGAAGAGAGATGACATCGTGACAACTTAACTTCTTCTTTGGTTCGAATTCGACTTAGAATTCTAGGGCTCGCTATACTTATCTCACCTAACCTTCCTTCTTACCTTTCAAACTTAACTTCTAACTAATAATCTAACTTATAAACTTTAACATTAATCTTCAAACATATAATTATATCATTAATCATAAGCACATCATCATCTTATAATTACTTCATTAACATATAAACTCTTCATTAACATATAACATATTATTTACTATTCATATCTTCAAATACGAAACGGATTTGACTCAACAAACGAGCTCTGAAAATTCTCAAATTAATTTCTTATCATTACTAAACCATAATAAACATAATTACATATTCAAATCATCACTTCATATCATACAAACATATCAACCTTCAACTTGGAAAATTCATCGGAAAATAGAAAATTATCAAAACTTCATATTAAATTTCCGAAAAATTCCACAGCACTTAGTTTTTAACATAGAATTCAAATCTATGAGTATTTATTTGATTAAAAATCAAATAATCTTTATAAATAAAGATTAAAGGGGCTGCCCTTTTTCAACTCTTGGATTAAATATCCAATCTCATTCTAATTACTTCCAAACATGCTTAATTAAATTATAAACTATAATTATAATTTAATTTCTTAAATAACTTGAATAAAAATCATAATTCCACACATATATATATATTTCGGCTTTTTCATATATAATATATGGATGATTACTTTCTCTCCAAATCAATTCATAACATGCTTGATTAAAATCATAGAGATTAATTATAACCTCAATTAATCCATTTAAGCCTTAAATTAATTATTTCTTAATTAATTTAAAAGCTGAAAATTTCTAAAATAATAGAAATTGAACTCCAAAAATTCTAATAATATTCTGACATGCTTAAATAAATATCATAAGCTCAATGCTATCATCAATTCCATCATTCAAGATCAAAATCATAATCCCAATTTTGATGAACCCTAATTTCGAAAATATTTAAAATTGGAGAATTAATTATTCAATCCATTAATTCAATACATAATCATACTCTATAACATCATATAAGCTCAATTTAAACATCAAATTAATCATAGAACATCAAGATCAAAAACCCCTAATTTAATTATTATTTTCGGCTATTTTGAAAAATAATAGAAGGGCTTTGATTCTTTGATTACTTCCAACATCAAACATGCATAGAATAATTATCTAAGCTCAAATAATCTATCAATTTGATCATCAAACTCAAGAATCAAAACTCCCAATTATTTCCTAATTTTCGGTTTTTCTTAATTAATTAGGATTAGAGTTTGATTAAGCTTGATTTAATGATAGATATAACATCTAAATCATGAATTAAACATACTATTTTAAAAATCATAATCATCCAACAATTTATCTCAAAAATTTCATAATTTTTAAAGTATAAAATAGGATGATTAAAGCTTGATCTTTGCGCTAAAACATGAATTAAACATGTATCTCACCTTGATTAATAACTTGGAGGTGATTTAGACTTGATTTGGAGCTCAAAAATTGAACAAAAATGGAGTTTTTGTGGGTGTGTGTGTGTGCTGCGAAAATGAAGAGGAAATGAGAAAGATGAGGATGAATTATTATACATATATATACTTAGGATAGAAGGTTCTTAATTAAATATCTAGATATTTATGTGAATAGTGATTAGGTTAGTTAATTAATTAATCAATTAAATACATAATCAAATCAATTAATTACTAACATATTAATTCTCATTTTAATCTTAAATTTCTCAACATAGGAAATTCAATTAGAGCATCTCAAACCCTAGTAAAAATTTTCACAGAAAAATTCGGAGATCCGAACCATTTTCAAATCGAACAAAGCTAATAAATTTAAGTGATAACTCACACAGAAATTTACTTAAATAAATTAAATTCATAATTTCTCACTAAAAATCAAATATATAAGCACATATAGATAAACATAAATTCTACCTCGTTTCGGGTTAACCGACACAAGACAAAAATCATAAGATTCCTTTTTACGGCAAAAATTAGGTTTGATGGTCCCTAAGCTAGGTCTTTGGTGTAGAGGGGGGGTGAATACACCAAAGATAGATTTCTGAAAACTTTTTCTAGTTTAAAACAGAGTTGGTGAGCTCAGTTATTAATCCAGCTGATGAGGGTCAGCAGGGCAAATAACTCAGCTGGCGGTGCGGAATGTGGTGGTTTGAAAACTTAGCTCGGTTACTTAGAAAAACTCAGCTTGAAAATATTCTTTACGTTTTCGACTTAGTCAAGTTGTGCAAATTTCAGAAAGACACAGTTGTCTTTGAAGAGCAGCTGTGTTACAGATTTGATAAAATATGCAATGAGATGATAAAGTTAGTAAAATATCTGAAAATAACGAGAAAGTAAAAAACACGAGATTTTACGTGGTTCGGAGTAACACCACCTACGTCCACGACCAGATTCACTGGTAATTCACTACTACTTGGTTTACAAGTACCAAGCAACTTCATAACTCTAACCTGAGTTGTGTTCCAACAATTTCCGGGGACTGTCAAGCCTAACCTTTCAGTTTACGGGTACTGAAAAAACCTTACAACCACTTGAATTTCGCGCTTCAAGCAAGCATAACCTTGACCTAACCTTTTCTGGGTAAAGAGGGGTTTGGTTTGGGGTTCCAACTATGAACGAGTTCTTACAATTAAGAACTTTAGAATTAGATGAACTTCGTTCGAAATCTAGGCTTAAAATATACAATGATTTCTGCCTAGGAATCTGACGAAAAACTGAGCAGTTTATGGACTAGAAACACTTTAAGATAAAGTGTTCTTTGAACTATGTAGAACTGCTTGAGAACGGCTTGAGAATTTTGGAGAATGAAAGCTTGTAGAGAGTTTTTCGTATCTGATCCTGAGGTTGAAGACAAGTTTATATAGGTAGAGATTCAAGACTAGCCGTTGGAGGATCCGTTTGAATCTTACCTACTCTTCTTAAATTCGAAATCTGCCGTTGGGCGTTTCTGCATGTCTTCATTCGTGTCACATCCTAGGTTCTGAAGTCTAGGATGCTGATTCGGCAATCCCTCATTGGTCGAGGTATGTTGACTTCCTCTGACGCCGGGATCTCTGCCTTTGGAGCTGGGTTTTTGAATTTAGAGCTGGCTTGGATAAGGTGACTTGAAGTGACGTCTTCAGAGTTATTTCCCTTTGTTCTGTACAGCTGGACCAGCTGTGTCTTGAACTCAGCTCAGCTTATCTTCAGTTTGATCCTGCTCCGTTTAGAACTCAGCTCAGCTCGAAAACTCAGCTGATAGTTGACTCCTGCTGTAAACACAGCTGGATCTTCTGCTGTCTTGAACTTCTGCTGTCTTCCGCTTCTGCTGTCTTCCGCTTCCTGAACCTGTAAACTTAGAAAATCTAGAGCTCAAACAGGTGAGCTGGAAAACACTACTTAGGTTGATGCGATCATCTACTCGGTTGGAGAACAGTTGGGTTTTGGAATCAAATCAAAACTCTATTAATTTTCCCAACAATTTCCCCCTTTTTGATGATGCCAAAACCTAACTGAGACAACTTATGAAGCTTCCTTTTATCTTCCCCCTAAGATTTAGGAGGGTAAAGAAAATATCAGCAGATAAGAGTTCAGAGTCCAGAGCCTGGACAAAAAGTAATTGTCATCAGGGTGAGTTTTGAGCAGCAAAGAAAATTGTGTTTTATTAATGTAAGAAATTACAGCATATCAAGAGAAACAGAAAAAAATCTTCAATTCTTCAATCCCAGCTGGCTGGGTCTTCTCTTCTGCATCCGCTGCTTCACACTTCAATCCCAGTTGGTTGGGTCTTCTCTTCTGACTCGTTTCTCCCTCAGCTGATTCAGCTGGTTCCTCTAGCTCAGCAGTTTGCCTCTTTATCTCATTATCTTCCCCCTTTTTGGCATAATCAACAAGGCGGAAGAGACACACTATCGTCTTATTGAGCTGTGCAATTTCCTGAATTGTGTCAGCGATCTTCGCTGTATTATCAGTTGTTGCGATGTTTAGTTTGGTTGTGCTGCGGTTGTCAGCTCTGAGCAGCGAGGTCTGGAGTCTAGGTGGCTCAGCTGTTGCATTAGCTGGCTCTTCTTCAATAGCATTAGCCTCAGCTGTGATTGCAGACACAGCTTCCTTGGCTTATTTCAGCTGGTTCAGTCTAGCTGAGTACTTGGAGGTATGAGTTGGCACTAGAGATGACATCTTCTAAGTAGGGCACAACTTCATTCCTTGCAATTTTGCTTCTTCAGACTTCATTAGATTGAATGAGAAAGTCTGATTCAGCACTTCAGTTGCGCTTGTGACTCCTTGAGGTCTTCAAACCTTGAGATGGAGGCGTCACGTGCAACTCTTGAGGGACTTGAGTATCATCCAGCTGCAAGTGATCATTGGCTGGATGATGTTTTCCACTTGAGCTTGGTGCAGGGGCTTGAGCTCCAACTTCCATAAGTTGATCTTGAAGCTGGTGTCCCTGTTGAGCTGAAGGAAATTGATGAGAATGCGGTTGAAGTATTCTATCTGCTGTGGGGTTTAAGCTTAGTTGATCAGCTGGAATACGTCGTTGTGGTGGTGGCGATGATGATGTTCACGCAGGCACCTGAACTTCTTCTCCACCGTAAGAAACCACCGCTTGTGGACCTTCTGCTCCTCGGAGAGTAGTTACGAATTCTCTCTTAATGTCAGCTGGCTTCTCGGATGACTGACTGAGCACCTTTAACTTGAGTCTTCTCTTTGAAGATGGTGCTTCAGCTTGTTTTGTCTCCTCAAGTTGTTTCCGATTCCCAGCTGGGAAGGAAGTAGATGCATGCTGCCTTGTCTCCTGCATCTTTTTCCGTGCCTCCTGTGGCGGAGCAAGAGCTTTGACAAGACTGCTCTTAAAGACTCCGGCTTTATCAACGTCTCGTCCAGTTCTAACTGGGCTTCCTCTCAGGTTGAATTCCTTTGACAGGATCTTGTTGACGTTGATTTCCGCATCTCAGGGAGTTGTGTGTCCCGTTCTCTCTTTTATTTTAAGAGAAACTGTGGGGCGGAGGAGGTCTTTTTCCTTTGACATGCCCAGGAAGATTTCTGCAACTTCCTGGTGAATGTTCTTGAGCTTTGCAGTCACCCACTGCGTTAGACCGGATCTGTCGATGAGCTTCATTTTCTCCTGGAGCTCCGTCTTCTTGTGGTTCCTGAGAGTTAAGCAACTCTCATAGTGAAGCTTTGACAGACTCTTCATGTTGATCGGCTTCTGGAGATATCTTTCTCGATTCCATATTCTTCTTCTGCAATTTTTGTTAGTAGAACAAATAATACCAATTGATGAAAGAAGAAAGAGTGCCGAAAAACCTTTTAGGGTTAATGCAAATGTTTGCGTATCTCTTCTAGCATATTTATATCAATTTTCTTGATGAATGGACGATCAAGATTTATAGATTGATAAGAAGATCTATGACTGGGAGTGATTCTTGCATCATGCGAGTTAATGCGCGTGAGAGGACGGTTGAGGCGTTTTGACTTTTGCCTCGAAACTCCCATGTTTCAGTTCTTTGCAGACTTTTAATTAAATTTGATTAGATATGACAAGATATGATTTGACTGAAAACAGAATTAGTAGGTGAATGTAATGATGTTGCAAACCTCTCAGCTGATCATTGTAGTCAGCTGATACCTCGGTTGTGAATAGCTGTGTTGAGTGATCATTTTTCCAGCTGGTTCCCCCTCAGCTGAATAATCCTTCAACTTAGGCGTCTGGCTGAGTTTGATTCTTTCTCAGCTAGATTCTTTGAGGTTGGTTCTGAATTCCAGCTGGATATGCTTCCATTCAACTGGATATGCTTCCATTCAGCTGGGTCTGCTTTCATTCAGCTAGGTCTGCTTCTATTCAGCTGGGTCTGCTTCCATTTAGCTGGATGTAGCTTCTTCTGGGTTGAGTAATCCAAGTAATCAGCACAGCATCTTGAATCTTGCTTCTATCAGCGGCTTTGTGAGTATATCAGCCCGATTAATGTCTGTGTGAATTTTCTCAACAATCACATCCTTCTTTCCACGTGATCTCTGATGAAGTGATGGCGCACGTCCACATGTTTGCATCTTGTGTGAAGTACTGGATTTTTTGATATAGCAATCACACTTGAGCTATCACAGAAAATTGGAACTTGTCCAGCATTCACTTCATAGTCATCCAGCTGATGTTTCAGCCAGAGAATTTATGGAGAAGCAGCCATACCGCCATATACTCTGCTTCAGTTGTGGAGGTTGCGACGCACGTTTGCTTCTTTGAAAACCACGAGATCAACTTGCTTCCTAGGAACTGACACGTTCCTGAAGTTGATTTTCTGTCCAACCGATCTCCAGCGAAGTCTGAGTCTGAATATCCAGTCAGCTGTAGATTGTCTTCAGCTGGGTACCACAGCCCAACATTCTGAGTTCCTTTGAGATATTTAAGAATGTTCTTGGCTGCTTGCATGTGTGCTTCCTTTGGATCAACTTGAAATCTAGCACACACTCCGACTGCGAAGGAGATGTCTGGACGACTAGCTGTTAGATACAGCAGGGAACCTATTATCCCTCTGTATTTGCTGGAATCCACTGACTTCCCTTCAGTTCCAGGTTCAATCTTCCAGTTGGTGTTCATCGGAATCTTTACTGTTCTGCTGGATTGGACTCCATACTTGGTGATCAAGTCTTTCACGTACTTGGATTGATTTATAAAGATCCCTTCTGCTGATTGCTTGACTTGAAGTCCTAGGAAGAAGCTCATTTCTCCCATCATAGACATTTGGAACTGTTCTGACATCATCTCTCCAAATCTTTGACATAAGAATGTTGATCTTGATCCGAAGATTATGTCGTCTACATAGATTTGAACAACCAGGATGTCTTCTCCCAACTTGATGGTGAAGAGTGTTCTGTCTACTGAGCCCTTCTTGAATCCTTTGGATACAAGGAAATTTGATAGAGTATCATACTAAGCTCGAGGTGCTTGCTTCAATCCATAAAGCGTCTTCTTTAGCTTGTAGACTTTATTTCCTTCTACTTCAAATCCTGGAGGTTGTTCAACATAGACATCTTCCTTGATTTCTCCATTTAAGAATGCACACTTCACATCCATTTGATAGACCTTGAATTTGTGATGTGCTGCATAAGCGAGAAAAAGTCTGATTGCTTCCAATCACGCTACTGGAGCGAATGATTCTTCGAAGTCAAATCCTTCTTGCTGTGTGTATCCCTTGGCAACTAGTCGAGCTTTGTTTCTGATGATGATTCCAAGGGTATCTAGTTTGTTCTTGAAAATCCATTTGAGTCCTATGACTTTGACTCCTTCAGGTCTGTCGACCAATTCCCAGACACAATTTCTGAGGAATTCATTTAGCTCTTCCTGCATGGCATTAGTCCAGGGTACGCTTTTTAAAGCTTCTAGAATTGTTTTAGGCTCTGGAACTTGAGCTACATAACACGCCATTAGAGATGTGTCTTCATCATAAACCGTCAGTTCTAGCTCTACTGAGAGTTAAGTTGTGTCAGCTGCTTCTTGACTTTCTGATGTAGCTTAAGCAGCTGAACTTCTGGTTTTGACTTGGTCAGATGGTTCTCCAATGATTGTTGATGATGGATGATCTTCAATCCATTTTCTTCTTTTGCGAATTTCTTCTTCCAGCTGATTGATGCTAGAAGTGGCTAGATTTCGTCTGGCTTGGAGTTGCTCTGGAGTTAAGTCTTGAGCAAGAGACTCCTCTTGGATTGAGTTTTGAGGTGACTTCTGTAGAAGCTCTGCCGGGGATTCAGCTATGTCTGGATTTCCAGCTTATGGCATTCCCCCTTGATTTGTCGTTGGAGGTTCTTCTTGATTTCCAGCTGTTGAAGCTTCCTGATTGATTTGAGGTTCCTCCTCTGGCTCATCATCCCATATTAATGGTTCGGCAAGATTCCTGATTCGATTTTCTTGAGCTCTTATCTGAATCTGCCTTGAAGGTTCTTCTTCATTTCTTCGTTTGATAGAATCTCTATATTCGAATGATGATTCGTCAAAGGTAACATGTGGAGTTACTTCGACCGATTGAGTTCTTCTGTTGAAAACTCTGTATGCTTTACTCACAGTAGAGTAACCAAGGAATACTCCTCGGTCAGTCTTCGCGTCGAACGTCTTGAGCTGTATTTTTCCATTGTTTAGGATATGACATTTGGATCCGAAGACCTTGAAATATCCAATATATGGTATTCTGTTATTCCATAGCTCATACGGTATCGTTCCTTGCCTTGATGTGAGTAGAGAGCGATTCTGAGTGAAGCAAGTTGTGTTGATTGCCTCGGCCCAGAACTTCTTTGGAATGGCAGAGCTGGTTAGCATTGAGGTATCTGCTTCTTTGAGTGTTCGGATTCTTCTCTCTGCTACACCATTTCGCTGAGGTATGCGTGCTGCTGAGGTTTGATGTTGAACTTCGTTCTTCTCGCAGTATTCATAAATAGTTTCATTCAGAAACTCCGTTCCTCGATCTGATCTGATTGACATTATCTTGCACTCCTTCTGAGTTGACAATCTTTCCAGCAGGATTGGCAGCTTAGTCCTTGTTTCGCTCTTCTGGTATAAGAATGACACCCATGTGAATCTTGAGAAGTCATCTACTACGACCAGAGTATATTTTCTACCATTGAAGCTTGCTAGAGTAACTGGACCAAAAAGATCCATGTGAAGGAGTTGAAGAACTCGATCAGTTGACTGAACTGGCTTGAGAGAGAATGAAATTCTTGTTTGTTTTCCTTGTTGACATGCGCTGCACATATGACTTTTGTCATATACTTGATCTGGAATTCCATTAGCGAGCTGGTTCCTAGCCAGTTTGTTAATTGTCTTGAAGTTGAGATGATTCAGCCGTCTGTGCCACAGCCAGCTGACTTCATTGCTGCTTTTCGATACAAGACAAGTCTCAGGATGGCTGTTGTTCCAGTCAGCAAAATACATATTTCATTCTCTTTTCCCTCTTAGTAGTATCTGTTTGGTTTCCCTGTGCTTCACTGTGCATTCTTGTGCATCAAACTTGATAGAAAAATCGTAGTCGCAGAATTGGCTAATGGAAAGCAAGTTATGTTGCAGTCCTTGTACATAAGAAATATTTGGGATTATAACATTTTTAGTTTTAAATGTACCATAACCTTTGGTTAGGCCTTTGGAGTCGTCACCAAATGTTACTTGTGGGCCTGGACGCTCGATATACTTCTGGAGTATATGCTTTAAGTGCGTCATGTGCTTGGAACATCCACTGTCCAAGTACCATAGCGTTCTCATCGACTCCTCAATGATGCGTCGTTCCCTTGCAACCTATAAAAAAGATTAAAATTTAGGTACCCAGTTTTAATTGGGTCCTTGTGGGTTAGACAGAGATCCTTTTACGACCCAGATCTGCTTGATGACTTGAATTGGGTCATTTGATCTTATGATCCTTCCAGCTGAGTCGATATACACATTCTTTGTGTTCTTCTGTTTTTGCTGATGGGGTCTTGATCTCAGTATCTTCCCAGCTTGATGTCTTTGTTGATGTCCTGGTCTTTTTCGGTATCCAGCTGAGATATTCCTTTGTCTCTGCTGTCTCTTGTGATACCTCGGCTGGAATTGGTTCTCCAGCTGGTGATCATATAAGTGATATCCAGCTGGATATCTCCTTTGATATCTCGGTTGATATCTTTCGACGTGCTGTTGTTGTTGCTGGTATCTGAAATGTCCAGCTTGTTGTCTTTGTTGAGGTTGAGCACGTTGTTGTCTGTTCTGTGCTTAAGGTTGTCTCACAGCTGGCCTTTTTGATGCCTGATGTGTCCTCAACGATCTTTGCTGAGCAGCTGGAATTTGGTTCTCTTTTGCTCTTACAAACATTAACTTTGTTCCACTTGTGGAAGCAATGTTTGTGTCATCCTTTGAACCATTGTAACCCAGTCCTGCTTTGAGTGCAGCTGGACGTTGTGCACTTATGATTTCGTCCATTGTTGTTGTAGCTTTGATGAGAGCTACCATCTTCTTAGATAGTACCTCTTCGGAACTTTTCAGTTCTATAATCTCAGCTGACTTCTTTTCCGATTCAGCTGTGGCCTTTTCCAGTTCTTCCATCAGCTGTTTCTTTCCGTAGTAGAAATCTTTCATCAGCTGATCTTGTTTCACTATTTTGTCTTTTAGTGAAATAACTTCTTCTTGGAGCTGTGTTGTATCAGCTGCTTCTGATACCTTTTTCTTTTCCAGTTCCATCTTTAGCTCGGCATTCTCACTCATTATGACGACAAGGATCTCTTGAAGCTCCTTGGAATCGTTCATAACTTTCTCTACTAAACTCCAATCAGGTAGTCCTGATTCTGAAACCTGTATAGAGTGTTCGTGTGATGGTGACGGATTAGATAGATTTTGAGTTCTTGACATTACCTCATCTTCATCGAATCTGTCTGTCTGTCCCATGAAGCATGTATCTCATTCAGGTTCATCATGAGCCATCAGTACTTCTTCTTCTGAGTCTGAAAATGACATGTTATCATCCATTTTGTTGCACTCCGATTCTTCGTCGGTGATGTAGGCTCTCCTTCTGTCAGCTGCCTTAGCTTTCAGTTGGTCTTTATCTTTCTTGGATAGCTTCGGACAGTGTAGCCGGTAGTGTCCCGGTTCTTTGCAGTTGAAGCATCATTCTTCTGTTCGTTTGTCAGCTGACTTCTCATCAGCTGCTGCGTATTTATCTCTGTAAGTTCTTGCGAACTTCTTGTACTTGCCCTTGCTGGTGTTGAGTCTGTTGTAGTTTTTGACCAGCATGGCTATCTCTTCAAGTAGCTCTTCCTTGCTCATGTCCTTCTTGTCCTTCTTTGATGACTCAGTTGACTGCATGTATGCGGATTTTTCAGAGTTAGCTCTGAACGCAATCTCCTTTGGCGCAGGTGTCAGCTCTCCATCATTCTGATTGCTTGAAGATTCTTTCATGGTAATCTTCAAGTTGTATTCGTTGGCTTTGAGCAGGGAGAATAATCTTTCAGTTGAAAGATCACCCAAGTCACTTCGACTTTGGTGTACCACCTTATATGTGTTCCATTCAGCTGTGAGCGCTGAAAGGACTTTTAGATTTTTTTTCTCACTGGGTGTATTTCCCAGTTCTGATGGTTTCAATTTCTACCACGATGCTTGAGAATCTGAGTTCCATCCCTTCGATGGACTCGTTGACAAGCTGCTTGAAGTTATCAAACTTCTGGCAGGCGATTGTGAATTTATTCTCTTTTATCTCCTCCGACCCTTCGCATAGCTTTGCTAGGGTTTCTCACATCTCCTTTACGGTATTGCAGTTTATGATCTTGCTGAGGTAGGCGTTGGAGACTGTTGACGAGATGGTGTTCCTCGCGAAGCTGTCTAATCCAGCTTGCTTCCTTTCTTCTGAGGTATGCTCACTCTTTGGCTTGGGAATGAGCTAATACGTTGGCTGTCCACCATCTTGAGCTGGAACAAGCTCGTTTTCTTGTTTGTAGATGATGATGGGTCCATCTATGATGACGTTCCACATCATGTCATGATGCGCACAAAGAAAGCTTTTTAATCTGAACTTCCAGATTGCATGAAGATATGCACAGTATGTAATAATATGAGTTTTTCAAAAGAGGATCTGTTCAGTTGACCACTGACAGATTGTCAAGAGAAATCTCTTGATTCAGAAACAGCAGTCTTTTGAACCACTGCTCTGATACCAATTGATGGTCCCTGAGCTAGGTCTTTGGTGTAGAGGGGGTGAATACACCAAAGATAGATTTCTGAAAACTTTTTCTAGTTTAAAAATAGAGTTGGTGAGCTCAGTTATTAATCCAGCTGAGGGGGGTCAGCAGGGCAAATAACTCAGCTGGCGGTGCGAAATGTGGTGGTTTGAAAACTTAGCTCGGTTACTTAGAAAAACTCAGCTTGAAAATATTCTTTGCATTTTCGACTTAGTCAAGTTGTGCAAATTTTAGAAAGACACAACTGTCTTTGGAGAGCAGCTGTGTATGCAGATTTGATAAAATATGCAATGAGATGATAAAGTTAGTAAAATATCTGAAAATAATGAGAAAGTAAAGAACACGAGATTTTACGTGGTTCGGAGTAACACCTCCTACGTCCACGACCAGATTCACTGGTAATTCACTACTACTTGGTTTACAAGTACCAAGCAACTTCACAACTCTAACCCGAGCTGTGTTCCAACAGTTTGCGGGCACTGTCAAGCCTAACCTTTCAGTTTACGGGTACTAAAAAAACCTTACAACCACTTGAATTTCGCGCTTCAAGCAAGCGTAACCTTGACCTAACCTTTTTGGGTAAAGAGGGGTTTGGTTTGGGGTTCAACTATGAACGAGTTCTTACAATTAATAACGTTAGAATTAGATGAACTCGTTCGAAATCTAGGCTTAAAATATACAATGATTTCTGCCTAGGAATCAGACGAAAAACTGAGCAGTTTATGGACTAGAAACACTTTAAGATAATGTGTTCTTTGAACTATGTAGAACTGCTTGAGAGCTTTTGAAGGCTTGAGAATTTCGGAGAATGAAAGCTTGTAGAGAGTTTTTCGTATCTGATCCTGAGGTTGAAGACATGTTTATATAGGTAGAGATTCAAGACTAGCCGTTGGAGGAGCCGTTGGGCGTTTCTGCATGTCTTCATTCGTGTCACATCCTAGGTTCTGAAGTCTAGGATGCTGATTTGGCAATCCCTCATTGGTCGAGGTATGTTGACTTCCTCTGACGCCGGGATCTCTGCCTTTGGAGCTGGATTTTTGAATTTAGAGCTGGCTTGGGTAAGGTGACTTGAAGTGACGTCTTCAGAGTTAGTTCCCTTTGTTCTGTACAGCTGGACCAGCTGTGTCTTGAACTCAGCTCAGCTTATCTTCAGCTTGATCCTGCTCCGTTTAGAACTCAGCTCAACTGGAAAACTCAGCTGATAGTTGACTCCTGTTGTAAACACAGCTGGATCTTCTGCTGTCTTGAGCTTCTGCTGTCTTCCGCTTCCTGAACCTGTAAACTTAGAAAATATAGAGCTCAAACAGGCGAGCTGAAAAATACTACTTAGGTTGATGCGATCATCCACTCGGTTGGAGAACAGTTGGGTTTTGGTATCAAATCAAAACTCTATTAATTTTCTCAACAAGGTTTACCGAAGAAAAAAATTATTAAAAATGAATTTCTTCTTCTTCAAAATTCTCATAACTTAAATAAAGAAATAATAAAATAAATTATGAAAGAACGAGGTATTACATTCTCGCCCCCTAAAATAAATTTCGTCCTGAAATTTGTTTATCTCAATGGAAAAGCTCGGGATACCTTTCTTTCATCTTATCTTTCAAATTCAACATTTCTTTTTTTTTTCTGAGCCAGCGGCTCCACTTAATCTTTACTCACACTATCGATTTATTTCATAACTGATGGACCCTTCGATCCAAAATTACTTCTAGATTTACCTCAAAACCGAGATCTGGGTCTAAGGTTGATTCTTCTTCTTAAATAACGTGTTTGGGATCGAACACTCATTGGCGCAACTGGAATACATTAAACACGCTGCGTAAATTTTTAAAGTTTAGCGGTAAAGCCAGCTTGTACGTAACTTGACCCATCCTTTCCAGGATTTCACACAGTCCTATTTAACGAAACTTAAGATTTCTTTTTACAACAAAACTAAGGATTTTTCTCGAAGGCGAAACTTTTAGAAAAATTTTATTTCTCACTTCGAACTCTATTTCTGATATCTGAGTATCAGCATAAAACTTTTGGCCATCTTACTCTTCCTTAACCCGTTGCTTAACTTGGCGAATTATCTTGATTAATTCTTCAACAGCTTGAGAACCTAATATTTTACTTTCACCTACTTCAACTAAATAAAAGCAGGGATTGACACTTCTTTCTCAAAGAGCTTCATAAGGATGCTATGTAGGTCGGCATTTAATAACTGTTATTGTACGTGAAATCAATGAGAAGAAAACTTGCTCTCACTGGTCATCTCAATTCAACACAACAGTTCTGAACATATCTTTCAAATTTGAATTATTCTCTTGAATCGATCATTCGTCTGAGGATGAAAGATGAAGTTAACATTCAACTTTGATGCCCACTTAACTTTACATTCTTCTCCAAAACCGAAGGTAAACTTAGAATCTCGATCTAACAATCGACTTAGGCATATCGTGCACACACGCAATTTTATGAACATATAACTAAGTTAGCTTGTTTAATCCAAGCATTACTGAAATTGGTATGAAGTGAGCAGATTTTGACAGTCTGTTCACAATCATCCAAATAGATGTATCATTTCTCTTTTGGACTTAGATAACATGATCACAAGTCCATGGTGATATCATCCCACTTCCAAGGTGAACGGCAAAGGCGTTTCATAACTTCTCTCTATTCCAAAGAATAGGGTTGGCTCTTTTCCAGGTGACTGGAAAGAAATCTATCTTTGCTGGCACCGAATGGTGGCAAGGTTCTCGGTTTACCAGTTTATTCTCAGAATGATGTCTACATCCCATAATCGAATTAGATTTAGGGTTTTGGCTGACATCATAAGGGAATCAACCTCGAATTCCCAAATAAGGCAAACATGCATCACTAAGGTAGATTTACCTATCGAGGTCGATACTCTTAAGCTCTGACTAGCTCACCTTATTTTAAGGCCAAGAGTATCTACGCATGCACTCAACATTGAATAATGCGATGCACTGGTACCAAATAAATTATATTTGGTACATTTTTGAACTGACATATATCTACCAGATTACCTTGGTCTCTAACGCTTGCTTTCTGATCAAGAGCCAAAATTCTTTGATGCTATTGATGCAACTCCTGCTGCGATGGTTGTTACTACTTTGGCTGCTGCTGCTGAGGACGGGGCGTTTGGCTCTGGTGCGGCCGCGGCTGTGGAACTTCTTCTATGGCCTTCAGACGTAGGGCTGCTACTGCTATGGCCATCTTCCATCTTCTTCTTGCTGTTTACTTGGGCACTCATACGGACGAAATCCTTACAGTCTTGTGCAGTCTCAGAGACGATCAATCTTACCCTACGAAAAATGATCTAAACTATTCTAAAGTTAATCGATTGCTGCTGACTTTGTCTTTGTCATGGCTTCTTGCTAGATTGACTTTCAGCATTTCACTTTCTTTTTCTCTTAGGATTCTGACCTTCTTTTTCTCTTTGAATTCTGACCTTTGCACGAAGATTGCGGTTGGGCGGTTGCTGGAGCTTGATCTTGAAATGGGGTGGGTGCTAGAATTATGGACTAGCTTTTCTGGCTGTAAGGTCAACTCCATAACCAGAGTTCGGCTTAACGCTTCAGCGTAAGTCAAAACACTTTGACTTACTAGAACTATTCTTTATATCTTTAATGTGTTTGATGAAAAAGCTCAGACATCTTCTTGCCCGAATTAACTTGACAAGGACGAAACGAGCTAAGTTATAGAATTTTTGAACAAACTCTGTCATCGTCTTCTTTCCTTGCTTTAACTTTGTGAACTCGCTTTACTTCTGCTTGCAAAATCTTTTCGAAACATCTTTCAAAAAGGACTTCCTTAAACATCCAAGAGAGATTTTTCGAACTTCTTGGAATAAATCTTCTGGCAAGCTTCCCACCAGTAGTTTGCTGATTCTTCAAACTGATATGGCATGCATGTGAGACGCTTGTGGTCATCACATCGAAGAACCTAAAGATTCGATCTAACGCACAATCTATTCTTCTATTTCTGACGGATTTTTTTACCATCAAAAGTTTGGGGATTTTTACGAAGAAAAAGCTCTCCAATCCTCCTTTAAGGCTAAGGAGGCGGGGTAGGTTCTCTTTGTTGATCTTCTTTTCTACCTTATTTCTTTTTCTAGAAGGTATTATATTTAACCAACTTAGGGTTTTTCTGAAGAATTTTATTTTCTTTAAACAGAATAAAACTTTCTTGATTTTTTTTTATAAAAAAAAATAAAATTCTTATTCACATCTTTAGCACATAACATGCTCATCATAAATAATGAATCAAACAATTCACTCTCATCATCATACAATCAAATCATTAGTTAAGCATAAAATAACTCAAACAATAGCACAACAGCTTAGCTTCATAAACTTTTCTCATCTTGGCAATCAACATCAAAGCATTCAGCTTTAAAACTTTTCTTACTCATTCAAACAATTCACAAACTAACTTATAAACTTTTGACAAAGCAACTTACTTCTTTATTACTTAGCTCATAAAATTCTCATTCTTCAACTCTAGCTTCTTCTTGACAATTTAGTGTCAACTTACTTTATGCTTAACAAAACATCATAACTTCTTATTTTTCTTAAGCATATAAGAACTCATCAACTGAACTCAATGACCACTTTAGTCATTCCTTCATGTACTGGAAATTTTTTCCTCTTTGAGATCTTTTCTAGATAATAAATCTATCAAAAAAAAACAATTATCCTTATCTCAACTGTGATGTCCTGGCATCACACAACATAATGACGACGACACAGACTACTAATCTGCTACTGAAAAATCTAGGGTCAAATTATGCATCATATTTTTATTTTTACCATCTATATTTATGCATTTATACGACTTCTTCCTTTCTCGCTCTCGATATTGGCAATAATTAAAAAGGCCGACTCTCTACTGGTTGCCCTTGGAAAGTTTTTCTTCTTTATTAAACGCATTTTCTAAATCTACACTATCAACTTCTGCATCATCTTCGTCTGCTAATTCTTCTTTGACGATCACATCTCAGCCCAAGGTAAGCTTGACTTCATTTTCAGTGTCCACAACTAGTGTCGATGAGAAACTAGCCTCGAACTTGACTTCTGGGGAGGAACACGTCGAAGTTTGGCCAAGCAGTTTATCACTACAATAGCCGGAACATTGTTGAGGTCGTCATATTATTATCCTCTTGGTACGGTCAGAATGATCCCGCTTCAAACTCCTTTACTAGTACGGAGAAATGGAAGCGAAAGAAAAACTTAAGATTCGGAGGATTGAGAATATGAAGGACCCTTAGTAAAAAAAATCACCTCTAAATGAAGGGCTAAAATTAAATCAAATCCTTAAAATAAAATTTTTGAGGCCAAAACTGATGCGCTTAACTGGATAAGGAAATGACAGGATTAACAATCCGAGAAGTAGGTTGGATAATGAAAGAACCCAAACCGTAACTAAATCGAATAACTGAGGCTAAATAAAAATTAGCTCAGGTATTCCTAACTAAACAAGAAAGGAATAACATTATCCTGTGATATTAACTTCATCATACTCTTCTAAGACATTAACTTCATAACTTCTTTCTGAGATATAACAAGAATGTAGCTAACGGAAGAAAAGAACATCGAACGACGGACGAAACGATCGACGAAAAAAAAAATTTACAGCCTGCCCAGCCCAGCCAGCCGCTGCTGGATTCGAGTTCTGGAAAAAAATTTCCTCCCAGCCGGGGCTACCATCCAGCCGTGGCTGTCTTCAAGTTCTGTACTTTTTACCCAGCCGGGGCTGTCATACAGCCGCGGCTGTCTTCTGGCCCTGTATTATTTTTCCAGCCGGGGCTGGCAGTCAGCCGTGGCTGATTTCGATCTCTATACTTTTTGTCCAGCCGGGGCTGAGTTCGAACCCTGTACTTTTTTTTTTCAGCCGGCGCTAGATGCAGTCGGAGCTAGGTTCGAGTTGTTGAACATGCTTCCTTCGATTTTCATGCTTTCAACGAGTTTTTCAACCTTAAATTCTTAATTTAACGCTCTTCTTCAGATACATTAAACTTCATTTTATTACAAAATTTTTATTTCTTTATTTCACTTTTAACAAAATAATTTCCGACATAAAAACAAAACTCGGAAATTTTCTAAAATGACCGCTTTTGCCATACTTCTTCTTATAACGAAAATTTTACCTCATCGAGGACTTTTACAAAAACGAAGGATTTTTATCTACAATAAAACTCCCCACGTTAACCGTGATATTAAGACATCGCGCAAAACCACTTTCTCGGAGCGGAATTCTTCATCGCTTCCGGATCTTTAAAAACTTAACATATTATGCATCTATTTACGAAATCTTACTACATAAACATAAAACTTAAAACGACAAAGCGTAAAATTTATTCGATTATTAATCTATTAAATTAACGCCACTCTCGAACTCTCTCTCTCTCTGCTCATCCTCTAATAGATCTTCTTCTTCTTTATCTTCTTCACTCTCAGATTCGGTACTCTCCTCGGCTCTCTCTTCACTTCATCTAACATCAAACAGACAACACTCGCGTCGACCATACCCGCAAAAGATCTAAAACTAGGCTGAAACCCTAGATGACAAACCGGCATACGACGAAGATGAGAATATTCTTCGGTTGCTCCGACCTCGGGGTCAACGGTATCCTCGTCATTGTCATGGCAATGCGGTCCGGACGTACTCCTCTCGTGAAAACGAAAGAAACAAGCTGAGTTTCAAAGAAATAATCAAGCTCTGAAGAATTCAAAGCTTGAAGAGTATCCAAAAAAAAAGTTTTAATGGAACTACATCAATAGAGGGAGCTGAAACCAAACTGTTCACCAAAGCTGAAGGCTCAGGAACAAGAGCAAAACATTTGATAAGGGTGGAGATAAAACATAGTCATTCGAGAACGGCTAAGAAAGAAATGATTAACATCAAAAATCATAATTATTAGGATAAGGGGAAACAACGGGATCAGGGTTCTCCTGAGTAATGAGAAGGAATTAGATTGTCTTGAGACATCGAATCTTGAAGTCCTTCTCCATCCACTCAGATCGGTGGCTGCTACAATCCGGCGGTGGTGCAGAGTAGCACATATAATGAGTACAAATCTCAGCTATGAATCCATGGCAATCTCCGTAGAGCATACGATCCCAATACTGCTCCGTTATGAACCTCGGTGCACGCGACGCAGCCCACTCCTGCCACTCGTCGGGAAGAAGAGGAATCAATCTTTCTATTCCGAGAACTCTCGAAATATTACTCAAATTAATATCCATCAAAACATGATGGAAACTACTAAAAACTCTGCTATCGTCTCTGTATAGCTCATACTCATTTGCTGAAACTCTCTCATGGTCTCGTCACCTTGAGAAGCTAATTTCGCTTTCATACGGTGATACCAAGCTAACGATACTTTTCAAAAATAAACAACCAACTTACTTACACAACTGATTCATCGTCTCGCTTACGATTAATCAGCACAAAATAATCTCAATAGAAGCTCAAAACCACAACACAATTTCATATATCTCAAACTTTCTAACTTTATCTCATTAGTTAACTCCGTTATGGAGGTGGAAGACCATATTACTGAGTTTCTAGCTATGTGGGTTGATCAGGTCCACATAATTATCTGTTGGGAAAATTATAAGGTTTCGATTTGATACCAAAACCCAACTGATTCTCCAACCGAATAGATGATCGCGTCAACCTAAATAGTATTTTCCAGCTCGCCTGTTTGAGCTTTAGATTTTCTAAGTTTACAAGTTAAGAAAGCGGAAGACATCAGTCGACCCAGCTGTGTCTACAGCAGGAGTCAGCTAGCGAAAGACAGCAGTCGACCCAGCTGTGTCTACAGCAGGAGTCAGCTAGCGAAAGACAGCAGGCGTCAACCTTCAGCTGAGTCCTCCAGCAGAGCATGATCAAGCTGAAGAGAATTCGAGCTGAGTTCAAAACACAGCAGGTCCAGCTGTACAGAACAAAGGGAACTAACTGAAGACATCACTTCAAGTCAGTCCAGCTCTGAATTCAAAAGCCAGCTCCAAAGGCAGAAGATCCCGGCGTCAAAGGAAGTCAACATACCTCGACCAATGAGGGATTGCCAAATCAGCATCCTAGACTTTAGGACCTAGGATGTGACACAAATGAAGACAGGTGCAGATTCGCCCAACGACAGATCTTGAATTTAAGAAGAGTAGGTAAGATTCAAACGGCTCCTCCAACGGCTAGTCTTGAATCTCTGCCTATATAAACCCGTCTTCAACCTCAGGATCAGATACGAAAAACTCTCTACAAGCTTTCATTCTCTGAAATCATCAATCTTTCAAAAGCTCTCAAGCAGTTCTACATAGTTCAAAGAACACTTTATCTTAAAGTGTTTCTAGTTCAGAAACTGCTTAGTTTTTCGTCTGTTTCCTAGGCCAAACTCTTTGTATATCTTAAGCTTAGATTTCGAACGAGTTCATCATACTTTAAAGTTCTTAATTGTAAGAACTCGTTCACAGTTGGAACCCCAAACCAAACCCCTCTTACCCAAAAAGGTTAGGTCAAGGTTACGCTTGCTTGAAGCGGAAAATTCAAGTGTGTAAGGTTTTTTTCAGTACCCGTAAACTGAAAGGTTAGACTTGACAGTGCCCGCAAACTGTTGGAACACAGCTCGGGTTAGAGTTGTGAAATTGCTTGGTACTTGGAAACCAAGTGGTAGTGGATTACCAGTGAACCTGGTCGTGGACGTAGGAGGTGTTACTCCGAACCACGTAAAAACTCGCGTGCTCTTTACTTTCTTTTTATATTCAGTTTTGTACTAACTCTTTCATATCATTGCATATTTGTTCAAAACGGCATACGCAGCTGCTCTCCAAAGACAGCTGTGTCTCTCTGAAAGTTGCACAACTTGACTAAGCTGAAAACATAAAGTTAATCTTTTCAAACTGAGTTTTTCTAAGTAACCGAGCTAAGTTTTCAAACCACCACTTTTCGCACCGCCAGCTGAGTTATTTACCCAGCTGACCCTCCCCAGCTGGATCGATAACTGAGCTCACCAACTCTGTGATTTAACTTGAAAAAGTTTCTAAAAATCTATTTGGTGTATTCACCCCCTCTCTACACCAAATACCTAGCTCAGGGACCATCAATTGGTATCAGAGCAGTGGTTCAACAGACCACCGTTTCTGTATCAAGAGATCTCTCTTGACAATCTATCAGTGGTCATCTGAACAGATCCTCTTTGTGAAAAACTCATATTATTATATACTGCATATTTCTATGGATTCTTATCTTAATAGGAATCTTCCCACCTTCTCGGTAGACGATTATGCAATATGGAAGTTCAGACTGAAGAGCTTTCTCTGTGCGCATCACGATATGATGTGGGACGTCATCACAGACGGACCCATCATCATCTACAAATTAGGGAACGAGCTTGTCCCAACTCAAGATTGCAAACAACCAAGATATCAGCTCATTCCCAAGCCCAAGAATGAGCACACCTCAGAAGAAAGGAAGCAAGTTGGACTAGACAGCTTCGCGAGGAACACCATATCTTCAACGGTCTCCAATGCCTACCTCAGCAAAATCATCAACTGCGAAACTGCAAAGGAGATGTGGGAAACCCTAGCAAAGCTATGCGAAGGGTCGGAGGAGATAAAGGAGACTAAATTCACGATTGCATGCCAGAAGTTTGATAACTTCAAGCAGCTGGTCAATGAGTCCATTGAAGGGATGGAACTCAGATTCTCCAATATTGTGGTAGAAATAGAAACCATCAGAACTGGGAAATACACCCAGCGAGAAAAGAATCTAAAAGTTCTTTCAGCGCTCACAGCTGAATGGAACACCTATAAGGTGGTACACCAAAGTCGAAGTGACTTAGGTGATCTTTCAACTGAAAGATTATACTCCCTGCTCAAAGCCAACGAGTACAACTTGAAGATTACAATGAAACAATCTTCAAACAATCAGAATGATGGAGAGCTGACACCTGCAACAAAGGAGATTGCGTTCAGAGCCAACTCTGACAAATCCGCATACATGCAGTCAGCTGAGTCATCGAAGAAGGATAAGAAGGACATGAGCAAGGAAGAGCTACTTGAAGAAATAGCCATGCTGGTCAAAAACTACAACAGACTCAACACCAAAGAAGGGTAAATACAAGAAGTTCGCAAGAACTTACGAGACAAGTACGCGACGGTGATGAGAAGTCGACCGACAAACGA
Organism: Agastache rugosa; assembly: GCA_031470985.1. NCBI lineage: Eukaryota > Viridiplantae > Streptophyta > Magnoliopsida > Lamiales > Lamiaceae > Agastache > Agastache rugosa. The sequence goes on from CM062607.1 coordinate 23,896,467, forward strand.
ACAGAAGAAGGTTGCTTCAACTGCAAGGAACCAGGACACTACCGGCTAGATTGTCCAAAGCTGTCCAAGAAAGACAAAGACCAACTGAAAGCTAAGGCAGCTGACAGAAGGAGAGCTTATATCGCCGATGAAGAATCAGAGTACAACAAAATGGATGACATGCCATTTTTAGACTCGGAAGAAGAAGCCCTGATGGCCCATGATGAACCTGATTGGGATACATGCTTCATGGGACAAACAGACGGCATCGATGAAGATGAGGTAATGTCTCGAACTCAAAATCTATCCAACATCTCACCATCACACGAACACTCTACACAGGTCTCAGAATCTGGACTACCTGATTGGAGTCTAGTAGAGAAAGTAATGAACGATTCCAAGGAGCTTCAAGAGATCCTTGACGTCATTATGTGTGAGAATGCCAAGCTAAAGGCGGAACTGGAAAAGACAAAGGTATCAGACGCAGCTGATACAACACAGCTCCAACAGGAAGTTGTTTCACTAAAAGACAAAATAGTGAAACAAGATCAGCTGATGAAGGAATTCTACTATGAGAAGAAACAGCTGATGGAAGATGTGGAAAAGGTCACAGCTGAATCGGAAAAGAAGTCAGCTGAGATCATTGAGCTGAAAAGCACCGAAGAGGTACTATCTAATAAGATAGTAGCTCTTATCAAAGCCACGTCAACAATGGACGAGATCATTAGTGCTCAGCGTCCAGCAGCACTCAAAGCGGGACTGGGATACAACGAATCAAAGGATGCCTCAAACATTGCCTCCACAAGTGGAACAAAGGTAATGTTTTTACGTGCAAACGAACCTCCAATCCCAGCAGCTCAGCATCAACAGTTGAGGACACAGCAGACGTCAAGAAGACCAGCTGTGAAACATCCTCAAGCTCCGTCGACGACACAGCAGGCATCAAGAAGGTCAGCTGTGCGACAACCTCAAGCCCAACTCAGACAGCAACGTGCTCAACCTCAACGAAGACAACAGGCTGGATTTCACAGATACCAGCACAACAGCACGTTGATCGATATCAACCGAGATATCAGAGATACCCAGCTGGATACCACTCATATGAGTACCAGCTGGATAATCATTTCCAGCCACAGCAGCACATAAGACAGCAGAGACAAAGGAACGTCTCAGCTAGGCACACAGCTGGAAACCAAAAGAAATCAAGACATCAAAACGGGAAGACACGGAGATCAAGACCCCGCCAGCAACAACCGAAGAACACAAAGAATGTGTATATCAACTCAGCTGGGAGAATTATCAGATCAAATGACCCAATTCAAGTCATCAAGCAGATCTGGGTCATCAAAGGATCTCTGTCTAACCCACAAGGACCCAATTAAAACTGGGTACCTGAATTTTAATTTTTTGTTTAGGTTGCAAGGAATCGACGCATCTCTGAGGAGTCGATTAGAACGCTATGGTACTTGGACAGTGGATGTTCCAAGCACATGACGCACCTAAAGCATCTACTCCAGGAGTATATCGAGCGTACAGGTCCACAAGTAACATTTGGTGACAACTCCAAAGGCCTAACAAAAGGTTATGGTACATTTAAAACTAGAAATGTTATAATCCCAAATGTTTCTTATGTACAAGGATTGCAACACAACTTGCTTTCCATTAGCCAATTCTGCGACAACGGTTTTTCTGTCAAGTTTGATGCACAGGGATGCACAGTGAAGCACAGGAAAATCAAGCAAATACTTCTAAGAGGGAAAAGAGAAGGAAATATGTATTTTGCTGACTGGAACAGCAGCCCTCCGGAGACTTGTCTTGTATCGAAAAGCAGCAATGAAGTCGGCATGGGTACGTACGACTGAATCATCTCAACTTCAAGACAATCAATAAACTGGCTAGGAACCAGCTCGCTAATGGAATTCCAGATCAAGTATATGACAAAAGTCATATGTGCAGCGCGTGTCAACAAGGAAAGCAGACAAGAATTTCATTCTCTCTCAAGCCAGTTCAGTCAACTGATCGAGTACTTCAACTTCTTCACATGGATCTTTTTGGTCCAGTTACTCCAGCAAGCTTCAATAGCAGAAAATATACTCTGGTCGTAATGGATGATTTCTCAAGATTCACATGGGTATCATTCTTGTACCAGAAGAGCGAAACCAGGACTAAGCTGCCTATTCTGCTGGAAAGATTATCAACACAGAAGGAGTGCAAGATAATGTCAATAAGATCAGATCGTGGAACGGAGTTTCTGAATGAAACTATTTATGATTACTGCGAGAAGAACGGAGTTCAAAACCAAACATCTGCAGCACGCACACCTCAGCAGAATGGTGTAGCAGAAAGAAGAAACAGAACTCTCAAGGAAGCAGCTACCTCAATGCTAGCTAGCTCTGCCATTCCAAAGAAGTTCTGGGCTGAAGCAATCAACACAGCTTGCTTCACTCAGAATCGCTCCCTACTCACATCAAGGCAAGGAAAGACGCCATATGAGCTATGGAACAACAGAATACCATACATAGGGTATTTCAAGGTATTCGGATCCAAATATCACATCCTCAACAATGGAAAGACACAGCTCAAGACGTTCAACGAGAAGACAGACCGATGAGTATTTCTTGGTTACTCCGCTGTGAGTAAAGCATACAGAGTCTTCAACAGAAGAACTCAAATAGTCTAAGTAACTCCACATGTTACCTTTGACGAATCCTCCTTCGAATATAGAGAGTCTATCAAACGAAGAAATGAAGGAGAATCTTCAAGACTGATTCAGACAAGAGCTCAAGAAAATAGAATTAGGAATCTGGCCGAACCATTAATTTGGGACGATGAGCCGGAGGAGGAACTTCAATTCAACCAAGAAGCTCCACCAGCTGGAAATCGAGAAGAACCCTCAACGTCAAATCAAGGGGGAACATCATCAGCTGTAAATCCAGACACAGCTGAATCCCCAGCTCCATCTCCAGCTGAGCCTCTACAGAAGTCTCCTCAAAATCTAAATCAAAGAGAACCAATCTCTCAAGACTTAACTCCTGAGCAACTCCAAGTCAGACGAAATTTAGCCACGTCAAGCATCAATCAATTGGATGAAGAAATTCGTAAGAGGAGAAGATGGATTGAAGATCATCCATCATCAGAATTCATTGGAGAACCATCTGACCAAGTCAAAACCAGAAGCTCAGCTGCTCAAGCTTCATCGGATCATCAAGAAGCAGCTGACACAGCTCAACTCTCAGTAGAGCTAGAACTGACGGTCTATGATGAAGACACAGCTCTAATGGCGTGTTACGTAGCTCAAGTGCCGGAGCCTCAATCAATTCTCGAAGCTTTGAAGAGCGTGCCTTGGACTAACGCCATGCAAGAAGAGCTGAACGAATTCCTCAGAAATTGTGTCTGGGAATTGGTCGACAGACCTCAAGAAGTCAAAGTCATAGGACTCAAATGGATATTCAAGAACAAATTGGATACCCTGGGAGTCGTCATCAGAAACAAAGCTCGACTGGTTGCCAAGGGCTACACTCAGCAGGAAGGAATTAACTTCGAAGAATCATTTGCTCCAGTAGCACGATTGGAAGCAATCAGACTCTTTCTCGCCTATGCAGCACATCACAAATTCAAGGTCTATCAAATGGATGTGAAGTGTGCATTCTTAAATGGAGAAATCAAAGAAGATGTCTACGTTGAACAACCTCCAGGATTTGAAGTAGAAGGAAATAAAGTCTACAAGCTAAAGAATGCTCTTTATGGATTGAAGCAAGCACCTCGAGCTTGGTATGACACTCTGTCAAATTTTCTTGTATCCAAAGGATTCAAGAAGGGATCAGTAGACAGAACTCTCTTCACCATCAAGTCAGGAGAAGATATCCTGGTTGTTCAAATCTATGTAGACGACATCATCTTTGGATCAAGATCAAGCTTCTTATGCCAAAGATTTGGAGAGATGATGTCAGAGAAGTTCCAAATGTCTATGAAGGGAGAAATAAGTTTCTTCCTAGGACTTCAAGCCAAGCAATCATCAGAAGGGATTTTCATAAATCAATCCAAATACGTGAAAGACTTGATCGCCAAGTATGGAGTTCAATCCAGCAGAACTGTAAAGATTCCAATGAACACCAACTGGAAGATTGAACCAGGAACTGAAGGGAAGTCAGTTGATTCCAGCAAATACAGAGGGATAATAGGATCCCTGCTATATCTAACAGCAAGTCGTCCAGACATCTCTTTCACAGTCGGAGTGTGTGCCAGATTTCAAGTTGATCCAAAGGAAGTACACATGCAAGCAGCCAAGAACATTCTCAAATATCTCAAAGGAACTCAGAATGTTGGGCTGTGGTACCCAGCTGAAGACAATCTACAGCTGACTGGATACTCAGACTCAGACTTCGCTGGAGATCGGTTGGACAGAAAATCAACTTCAGGAACTTGTCAGTTCTTAGGAAGTAAGTTGATTTCATGGTTTTCAAAGAAGCAAACGTGTGTCGCAACTTCCACGACAGAAGCAGAATATATGGCCGCTGGAAGCTGCTGCTCACAAATTCTCTGGCTGAAACATCAGCTTGATGACTATGAAGTGAAAACTGGACAGGTTCCAATTTTCTGTGATAGCTCAAGTGCGATTTCCATTTCAGAGAATCCAGTACTTCACACAAGATGCAAGCATGTAGACGTACGACATCATTTCATCAGAGATCACGTAGAAAAGAAGGATGTGATTGTTGAGAAAATTCACACAGACATACAGCGGACTGATATTCTCACAAAACCGCTGATAGAAGCAAGATTCAAAATGCTGTGCGGATTACTTGGACTACTCAACCTAGACGATGCTTCACCCAGCTGAATGGAAGCAGACCCAGCTGAATGGAAGCAAACAACTGGAATTCAGAATCAACGTCACTGGTATCAGCTGAGAAAGAATCCAGCTAAACCAAATGCTGAAATTGAAGGATTATTCAGCTGAGGGGGAACCAGCTGGAACCACGATCACCCAGCACACCCACTCAACCGAGGTATCAGCTGACTACAATGATCAGCTGAGAGGTTTGCAACAACATTAATTACACCTACTCAATCTGTTTTTCAGTCAAACTCATATCTTGTCATATCTAATCAATCTTAATTAAGAGTCTGCAAAGAATTGAATCATGGGAGTTTCGAGGCAAAAGTCAAAATGCCTCAATCGTTCTCTCTCGCGCATTAACTCACATCTTCTAAACAAGAAATTGTCATGACGCGAGAATCACTCCTAGTCGTAGATCTTCTTATCAATAGACAAATCTTGATCGTCCATTCATCAAGAAAGCTCTATAAATATGCTAGAAGATATACGTAAAGCATTGCATCAACCCTAAAAAGTTTTTCGGTATTCTTTCTTATTTCCATCAATTGGTATTATTTGTTTCTACTAACAAAAGTTGCAGAAGAAGAACATGGAATCTAGAAAGATATCTCCCGAAGCCGATCAAACTTGAAGAATCTGTCAAAGCTTCAAGATAAGAGTTTCTTAACTCTCAGGAACCTCGAAGAAGACGGAAGTCCAGAAGAAGGTGAAGCCCATCGACAGATCCAGGCCAGCGCAATGAGAGACTGCAAAGCTCGAGAACGTCATTCACCAAGAAGGTGCAGAAAACTTCCTGGGAATGTCAAAGGAAAAAGACCTCCTCAGCCCCACTGTTTCTCTCAACATAAAAGAGAGAACGGGACATACAACTCCCTGGGATGCAAAAATCAACGTCAACAGACCTGGACCAGATGTTGATAAAGCCGGAGTCTTCAAGAGCAGTCATGTCAAAGCTCTTGCTCCACCACAGGAGGCACAGAAAAAGATGCAGGAGACAAAGCAGCATGCATCTATCTCCGTCCCAGCTGGGAATCGGAGACAACTTGAGGAGACAAAACATGCTGAAGCGCCATCTTCAAACAGAAGACTCAAGTCAAAGGTGCTCAGTCAGTCAGCCGAGAAGCCAGCTGACATTATGAGAGAATTCGTAATTACTCTCCGAGGAGTAGAAGGCCCACAAGTGGTCATTTCTTACGGTGGAGGAGAAGTTCATGCGTCTGCGTGAACATCATCGTCACCAACACCGCAACGGAATATTCCAGCTGATCAACCAAGCTTAAACCCCAAGACAGATGGAATACTTCAACCGGCTTCTCCTCAGTTTCCTTCAGCTCCACAGGGACACCAGCTTCGAGATCTTCCGATGAAAGATGCTCAAGCCCCTGTACCAACCTCAAATGAGAAACATCACCCAGCCAATGATCACCTGCAGCTGGATGATGATGATATGAGCTGAACACAAGTCCCTCAAGTGCTGAATCAGACTTTCTCATTCAATCTAAGAAGTCTGAAGAAGCAAAATTTGCAAGGAATGAAGTTGTGCCCGACTCAGAAGATGCTATCTCCCGTGCCAACTCATCCCTCCAAGCACTCAGCTGGATCGCCCCAGCTGAATCAGGCCAAGGACGCTGTGTCTGCAATCACAGCTGAGGCTAATGCTACTAAAGAAGAGCCAGCTAATACAACAGCTGAGCCACTTAGACTCCAAACCTCGCTGCTCAGAGCTGAAGACCACAGTTTCACCAAACTAAAACATCGTAACAGCCGATGGTGCATCTCTCCCACCCTATTTGATCATGCCAAAAAGAAGAGGCAAACTATTGAGCTAGAGGAACCAGCTGAATCAGAATCAGCTGAAGAGACGAGTCAAAAGAAAGAAGCAACGGATGCAGAAGAGAAGACCCAGCCAACTGGGATTTAAGACTGAAGAATTGAAGACTGAAGATTTGAAGATTTTTTTTCCTTCTTTCTTTTTCCTGTGTTATAATGTATATTCTTACATTAATAAAACACAAGTTTTTCTGCGTCATAAGTTGTCTCAGTTAGGTTTTGGCATCATAAAAAAGGGGGAAATTGTTGGGAAAATTATAAGGTTTCGATTTGATACCAAAACCCAACTGATTCTCCAACCGAATAGATGATCGCGTCAACCTAAATAGTGTTTTCCAGCTCGCCTGTTTGAGCTTTAGATTTTCTAAGTTTACAGGTTAAGGAAGCGGAAGACATTAGTCGACCCAGCTGTGTCTACAGCAGGAGTCAGCTAGCGGAAGACAGCAGTCGACCCAGCTGTGTCTACAGTAGGAGTCAGCTAGCGAAAGACAGCAGGCGTCAACCTTCAGCTGAGTCCTCCAGCAGAGCATGATCAAGCTGAAGAGAATTCGAGCTGAGTTCAAAACACAGCCGGTCCAGCTGTACAGAACAAAGGGAACTAACTGAAGACATCACTTCAAGTCAGTCCAGCTCTGAATTCAAAAGCCAACTCCAAAGGCAGAAGATCCCGGCGTCAGAGGAAGTCAACATACCTCGAACAATGAGGGATTGCCAAATCAGCATCCTAGACTTCAGGACCTAGGATGTGACACAAATGAAGACAGGTGCAGATTCACCCAACGGCAGATCTTGAATTTAAGAAGAGTAGGTAAGATTCAAACGGCTCCTCCAACGGCTAGTCTTGAATCTCTACCTATATAAACCCGTCTTCAACCTCAGGATCAGATACGAAAAACTCTCTACAAGCTTTCATTCTCTGAAATCATCAATCTTTCAAAAGCTCTCAAGCAGTTCTACATAGTTCAAAGAACACTTTATCTTAAAGTGTTTCTAGTTCAGAAACTGCTTAGTTTTTTGTCTGTTCCCTAGGCCAAACTCTTTGTATATCTTAAGCCTAGATTTCGAACGAGTTCATCATACTCTAAAGTTCTTAATTGTAAGAACTCGTTCACAGTTGGAACCCCAAACCAAACCCCTCTTACCCAGAAAGGTTAGGTCAAGGTTACGCTTGCTTGAAGCGGGAAATTCAAGTGTGTAAGGTTTTTTCAGTACCCGTAAACTGAAAGATTAGGCTTGACAGTGCTCGCAAACTGTTAGGACACAGCTCGGGTTAGAGTTGTGAAGTTGCTTGGTACTTGGAAACCAAGTGGTAGTGGATTACCAGTGAACCTGGTCGTGGACGTAGGAGGTGTTACTCCGAACCACGTAAAAACTCGCGTGCTCTTTACTTTCTCTTTATATTCAGTTTTGTACTAACTCATTCATATCATTGCATATTTGTTCAAAACTGCATACGCAGCTGCTCTCCAAAGACAGTTGTGTCTCTCTGAAAAATGCACAACTTGACTAAGCTAAAAACATAAAGTTAATCTTTTCAAACCGAGTTTTTCTAAGTAACCGAGCTAAGTTTTCAAACCACCACTTTCCGCACCGCCAGCTGAGTTATTTACCCAGCTGACCCTCCCCAGCTGGATCGATAACTGAGCTCACCAACTCTGTGATTTAACTTGAAAAAGTTTCTAAAAATCTATTTGGTGTATTCACCTCCCCCCCCTCTACACCAAATACCTAGCTCAGGGACCATCATTATCCGTCAGTCACATGGAACTTCAAATTTCAAACTTTTAAACATAGGAAACTTTTAAATGCATACCTGGTTTGCCGGATGAGATGAGGTGCTGGACTTTTGTTGTTGTTAAAACTTGACTAGTCTATAATTCAAATCAAACTAGAATTTAAGAAATATCGACTTAGAATAAACAGAACTTAGAGCGAATAAACCTTGCTCTCAACTAGTCTAGGGATTCAAACTAGACTAGACTTTTAAGAAATATTGAATTGGAGCAGACAGACCTGCTCTGATACCACTCTGTCGCAGCCCGACTCAGAATAAAGATGACCGAGCCGGTGGATCCCACGATGTACACAATTTATGATTAACCAAGGAATAGTTAACGACCCAGTTATCAAACAAAAACCAAATATTTGATAAAACATTCTTAACAAACGGATAATTCCGGAATTTGAATGAAAACTCCAACGAGCATGCTTATCCAAAATCGATTACAATATCATGCTCGACAACTTCCAACCAAGACTGGAATATTAATAAGGAATTATGTTCAACCAGATATCAACAGATATATCCATACGACCAACGATGCCAAGGAATCAATATCAACCAGAAGATCATTAGATCAAGAAAGCACGATAAAAGGGTCGTAGGATTTAAAAGATCTCAACAAAGAATTGACCACTGATTTCAAGTTAGGACAAGTTTTCAACTGAAACCCTAACAACCAACATCAAAGACTTCAGAATTTACAACTTCAAAGTCTAGAACATACTTCATAATTCAAACACGTATTTCAAAGTGTTGCAGCGGAACATAAGGAATTATATGTATGAAGACATATAACTCAACTCTAGTTTAAACAACTTTTAAGATTAACTTAACCAACAAAAGTCCGTCCAAGCACACTCCCATCTTCATCCGAGCTAACCTGCACATTTTAAAAATAACACGGGGGCTGAGTACATCGTACTCAGTGGGCACATGCCAAAATATTTGAAATCTTACTTCTTAGAGTTAGTGATTAAACTTGCCATAAAGCATAAACACAAGTAATGTTTTTCAAAAACAAACCTGTGCATGCTCAAACATTTTCTTTTCTGTAAATCATGTTTGTCTGGCCAGACATATACTTTAGGATGTATGTACCAGATCTAATAGTGTTGAGAAGGAGGCCTCCTTCTCAAACACTTGTAATCAGCCCACCTTTTCGAAGGCACATGATTACAACTAAGTGTACACAAATCCTACCTTGCGTAGGACCGAATTCGTCTTTCTTTAGTAGATGGTATCATACATAAACTTAAAACATTTGTCAAGTTAATCAACTTAAAACATCATATATATATATATATATATATTATCATATATATATATATATCATATATATATATATATCATATATATATATATATCATTTATCATTTCTTTGTTTAAGAAAAGCCCACCTGATTTGTCGCTGCTTTACTTACTCGTTCTCTTCTTGATTTCCTTACTTTACATTCCCGCTCGATGCTTCATTAAATTTAGGATTCGAAGATAAGAGCGAGAAATAGATTGATGGTCCCTGAGCTGGGTACTTGGTGTAGAGGGGGGGTGAATACACCAAGTAGATTTTTCGAAACTTTTTCAAGTTAAAACACAGAGTTGGTGAGCTCAGTTATTGATCCAGCTGGGGAGGGTCAGCTGGGTAAATAACTCAGCTGGCGGTGCGGAAAGTGGTGGTTTGAAAACTTAGCTCAGTTACTTAGAAAAACTCAGTTTGAAAATATTAACTTAACGTTTTCAGCTTAGTCAGGTTGTGCAATTTTTCGAGAGACACAGCTGTCTTTGGAGAGCAGCTGTGTGTGCAGTTTTGAACAAGTATGCAATGATATGAAGGAGTTAGTACACAGCTGAATATAAAGCAATAGTAAAGAGAGAGAGTTAGAAGCACGCGAGTTTTTACGTGGTTCGGAGTAACACCTCCTACGTCCACGACCAGGTTCACTGGTAATCCACTACCACTTGGTTTCCAAGTACCAAGCAACTTCACAACTCTAACCCGAGCTGTGTTCCAACAGTTTGCGGGCACTGTCAAACCTATACACCTTCAGTTTCCGGTACTGAAGAACCTAACCACTCGAATTACGCGCTTCGAGCAAGCGTACCTTTACCTAACCTTTCTGGGTTTGGGTTTGGGTATGGGGTTCCAACTATGAACGAGTTCTTACAATTAAGAACTTCAGAGTATGATAAACTCGTTCGAAATCTAGGCTTAAGATATACAATGAGTTTGGCCTAGGGAATACACGAAAAACTAAGCAGTTTCTGAACTAAAAACACTTTAAGATAAAGTGTTCTTTGATCTATGTAGAGCTGCTTGAGAGCTTTTGAAAGAATAATGATTTCAGATAATGAAAGCTTGTAGAGAGTTTTTCGTATCTGATCCTGAGGTTGAAGACGGGTTTATATAGGTAGAGATTCAAGACTAGCCATTGGAGGAGCCGTTTGAATCTTACCTACTCTTCTTAAATACAAGATCGGTCGTTGGGCGTATCTGCACCTGTCTTCATTTGTGTCACATCCTAGGTTCTGAAGTCTAGGATGCTGATCTGGCAATCCCTCATTGGTCGAGGTAGGTTGACTTCCTCTGATTCCGGGATCTTCTGCCTTTAGAGCTGGCTTTTGAATTCAGAGCTGGACTGTCTTGGAAGTGGAGTCTTCAGAGATAGTTCCTTTGTTCTGTACAGCTGGACCAGCTGTGTTTTGAACTCAGCTCGAATTCTCTTCAGCTTGATCAGGCTCTATTTGGATCACTCGAGTGAAGGTTGACGCCGCTTTCTTTTGCTAGTGACTCCGTGAACACACTCGGGTCGACCGTCGTCTTCCGCTAGCTGACTCCTGCTGTAGACACAGCTGGGTCGACTGCTGTCTTCCGCTTCCTTAACCTGTAATCCTAGAACATCTAAGGCTCAAACAGGCGAGCTAGAAAACACTATTTAGGTTGACGCGATCATCTATTCGGTTGGAGAATCAGTTGGGTTTTGGTATCAAATCGAAACCTTATAATTTTCCCAACATAGATAACAAGAGAAGAGAGATGACATCGTGACAACTTAACTTCTTCTTTGGTTCGAATTCGACTTAGAATTCTAGGGCTCGCTATACTTATCTCACCTAACCTTCCTTCTTACCTTTCAAACTTAACTTCTAGCTAATAATCTAACTTATAAACTTTAACATTAATCTTCAAACATATAATTATATCATTAATCATAAGCACATCATCATCATCTTATAATTACTTCATTAACATATAAACTCTTCATCAACATATAACTTATTATTTACTATTCATATCTTCAAATACGAAACGGATTTGACTCGACAAACGAGCTTTGAAAATTCTCAAATTAATTTCTTATCATTACTAAACCATAATAAACATAATTACATATTCAAATCATCACTTCATATCATACAAACATATCAACCTTCAACTTGGAAAATTCATCGGAAAATAGAAAATTATTAAAACTTCATATTAAATTTCCGAAAAATTCCACAGCACTTAGTTTTTAACATAGAATTCAAATCTATGATTATTTATTTGATTAAAAATCAAATAATCTTTATAAATAAAGATTAAAGGGGCTGCCCTTTTTCAACTCTTGGATTAAATATCCAATCTCATTCTAATTACTTCCAAACATGCTTAATTAAATTATAAACTATAATTATAATTTTCTTAAATAACTTGAATAAAAATCATAATTCCACACATATATATATTTCGGCTTTTTCATATATAATATATGGATGATTACTTTCTCTCCAAATCAATTCATAACATGCTTGATTAAAATCATAGAGATTAATTATAACCTCAATTAATCCATTTAAGCCTTAAATTAATTATTTCTTAATTAATTTAAAAGCTGAAAATTTCTAAAATAATATAAATTGAACTCCAAAAATTCTAATAATATTCTGACATGCTTAAATAAATATCATAAGCTCAATGCTATCTGTTGGGAAAATTAATAGAGTTTTGATTGGATACCAAAACCCAGCTGACCCCAACCAAGTAGATGAATGTACAAACTTTGTGTTGTTTCCAGCTCACCTGTTTGAGCTTATAGAGTTTCATAGTTTACAGGTAGATTCGCTGAAGACAGCTGAAGACAGCAGAAGACACAGCTAAGCAGACAGCTTAAAGAACTCAGCAGAGCAGACTTAGCAGAGCAAACCAAGCAGAGTCAAAGACCCAGCAGTATCAAGACCCAGCTCAGTGACGGAAACCCAGCTCAGTGTCAAAGACCCAGCTCAGTGAAAAAGACCCAGCTTAGTATCAATGACAAAGCTCAGGTCTAAGACAGCTCAGGTTAATGACACAGCTCAGGTTGAAGACACAGCTCAGGTTGATGATACAGCTCAGGTCTAAGACACAGCTCAGAGTTGAGACACAGCAGAGTCCAAACCGCTGAAGATACAGCAGAGACGCTTAGCAGCTCGAAGACGAAGACCTTCTCCAAGACAAGATCCCGATGTCAGAAGATCTTGTCTGACGCAGTCAAATCAGAGAAGGAATAGCCTCTGCAGATGCAGACCTACGTCGTAGGTAAAGGCCAGAAGTCAACAAGAGTAGGTAAGATTCAAACGGCTCTCTTCCAACGGCTAGTTTGAATCTTCACATATATATATCTCTCCTCCACCATTGAAGAAGATGCTGGTGAGGGGGCTGACAAGACGACTGAAGAAATAGAAGAAAATAGAAAAATGAACAACGATCTTCAAAGCCAAATCTTTCAAGAACACCCAGCCAGTCAGCTGTGTTCTTAGTTGTTCACATACTCAGTCATAGGCAGAATAGATCAGAATAAATATCTTAAGCCTAGATTTCAAACGAGTTCATCATACTCCTTGTTCTTCATTGTAAGAACTCGTTCATAGTTGGAAAACCATACCCAAACCCAAACCCAGAAAGGTTAGGTAAAGGTACGCTTGCTCGAAGCGTGTAATTCGAGTGGTTAGGTTCTTCAGTACCCGTAAACTGAAGGTGTAAGCTTGACAGTGCCCGCAAACTGTTGGAACACAGCTCGGGTTAGAGTTGTGAAGTTGCTTGATACTTGGAAACCAAGTGGTAGTGAATTACCAGTGAATCTGGTCGTGGACGTAGGAGGGGTTACTCCGAACCACGTTAAAAATGCTCTGTTATTTATCGCTTTGTTTTATGCATGTTACTAACCTTCATGAGCATACATTTCAATCTGCATAAACTGACTTAACTGAAAAGTGAAACAGAGCTTTGCAATATATTTGAAGCAACAGACGGACTTTCCAAATCCACCACATTCCGCACACACACACACACACAGCCAGCTGTGTCGATCAAGCTGCTATCCAGCTGGATCGAACACAGCCAGCTCTCTGAAAAGAGTTTTAACTTGGAAAAGTTTTTAAACCTTGGTGTATTCACCCCCCCCTCTACACCAAGGTATCCGTCTTGGGACCAACAATTGGTATCAGAGCAGTGGTTCAAAAGATCACTGTATCTGTCAAGTCAGCATTTCTTTGCTGATAGTGGTCACCTGAACAGATCCTTCAAAGTTTCAAAATTTTTTTAAAATCATTATATTGCATACTGTCATGGAATCTTCTCTGTGCAGGAATCTTCCAACATTCTCAGTCGATGATTATCAGATATGGAAGTTCCGACTCAAAAGCTTTCTGTGCGCGCAAAACGACATGATGTGGGATGTTATCACAGACGGACCCATCATCATTATGAAGTCAGAAAGAAAAGCAGAAACCACACCTGGAGCTGAACCAGTACTCCGGCAAGTTGTGAAGCCAAGGAATGAGTACTCTCCAGAAGAAAGAAGACAAGCTGGTTTGGACAGCTACGCTCGCAACGTCATCTCCTCAACAGTGACGGACGCTTATCTCAGCAAGATCATCAACTGCGAGACAGCTAAGGGGATGTGGGACACTCTAGCCAAGCTGTGTGAAGGCTCAGAGGAAATTCAAGAGAACAAATTCTCAGTTGCATGCCAGAAGTTCGACAACTTCAAGCAACTCCCCTACGAGTCCATTGATCAAATGGAGCTCAGGTTCTCCAACCTCGTCATCGAGATCGAGATGATCCGAACTGGAAAATATACAGTTCGAGATAAGAACTTGAAAGTTCTTGCAGCTCTCTCCTCAGAATGGTGTACACACAAGGTGGTTCACCAAAGCAGAACTGATATTGGTAGCATGGAGACGGAAAAATTGTTCTCCATCTTGAAAGCCAACGAATTTGATCTGGGGATCACAAGCGGAGAATCATCCAGCCGGATAAATGAAACAGAGCTGAATCCCAAGGCAAAGGAGACATCTCTCAGTGCAGAGTCAAGAAGATCAGCTCAATCAGCTCAGACTGAAAAAGTCAAAAAGGAGTTCAAAAATATGAGCAAAGAAGAATTGCACGAAGAAGTTGCCATGCTTGTACGGAACATCAATAGGCTGGAACACAACAAGGAAAGGTACAAGAAGATCGTGAAGGTTTATCACGACAAGCAACTCTACCCAAAGAGAAACCCAGCTGAGTCAACCTCCCGAAGAAATGATAAAGAGCTCAAGACGAGCAAGAAAGAAGAAGATCAAGTATTTTCTTCCGACTCAGAAGATGAAGCACTTTATTAAAGATGACTGCTTCATGGGACTCTTAAACCCAGCTGATGAAGAAAATGAAGAAACCCAGCTAGCTGACTGGGACCAGCTGTGAAATAAAGACAGCTGGATACAAAACTAAAAACTCACCCGATCACCGCCGAGTACATTGGTCTCAAGAAAATAATCGAGAAGCAGACGGATGAATCAATTTGGATTTGGGACAGCTGTCTACCTGCTATACAAACGGAGACCTCATCAAAGGAAGTAGGATGCAGCTGAAGAAAAAGCCACCTACTATCAAATCAAGGAGGAACTCTACACAGCTGGAAAGAGAGCAAAATCAAGTAGAATGCCCAGCTGGATATGGCACAGCTGACTGCATGCTAAAGAGACCTCATCGAAAAAGTGCTCAGCGACTTCAAGAGATTACTAGAAATCCTTGAAATCTAGCCAGCTGAGAATTCGGAGCTAAGGAATGAGCTCAAGAAGAAGAATGATCAGGAGCTTGAAGATGAGAAAATACAAATTTCGATCAAGAAGCTGAAGATGGCCAAAGCTGAATCAGATCAAAGAATGACTCCAGCCAATACAAACACAGCTGGAACCAAGCCAAGGATGTACCAAAGAGGTCGTACATAATCAAGCCAGCTCTCTAAGCTCAGTCCTATCAAAGAAGAAAACTGCTCGGCAACTCCAAGCCCAAGAAAAGCAGCAACTCCCAGCTGATCACAGAGCTCAAAGGCAGCAGATAAATCCAGCTGACTGGAATCAAAATCAAAGACAGAATGTCATCCAGCACAGACATCAAGGTCAACTAAAAAGACAGCTGAGAAGGATCTCAGCTGGTTATAAAGCTGAAAATCAACCGAGCTTCACATCAAGATTCCAGCAGACGGGATATCAAACTAGATATCAAAGAAGAAAGGACCATTTCAGAGGAGTCATCAAGCGTACTGTGAAAGAAAGACAGCTGGTGATCAAAGCTCATGACTCACCTCAAAGCTCTTCAAAGAATATGTCAAGCGTACTGGTCCCATGTAACCTTTGGTGATATCTCGAAAGGATACGTCAAAGGATTTAGCTCATTTGAGACAATTAATAATAATATCAAATGTCTCTTATGTTGGACTTTAGCATAATCTGTTGTCCATCAGCCAATTGTTGTGATTACGGTTTTCCTGGTGAGTTCAATGCGCAGGAATGCAATGCAAAGAACAGGAAATCGAAGATTCTACCCCGCAAAATAGCAGTGAACTCAGCTGATCATGGAGCAGCTGACCTCATCAAAGAATTGAGCCAGTGATGAGAAAATTCGCTCAAGTGAAGTAGGAAGTAGCTGAGAAAAGACAGCCACCTACTATCAAATTCAGGGGGAACTCCACCGAGCTGGAAATCGACACAGCTGTGATATCAGCTGAGGGCAAAGTCAATCCAGCAGAATATTCAAGTGGAGAATCAAGAGAGAAATCCAGCTGAACTATCAAATGTCATCCTCTGGATATCAAACAAAGCTAGATCAAACATGGATCGCAGAATCCAGAAGAGGAATCAAGCTGAGGGGGAACTCAGTTCAGCAGATTCACCATCAATTGGTATCAACAATTGATCTCATCCCAAATCCAAAGAAGATCTTCAAGAAGAGCATCCAGCAGGAAATACTCAGCTGGATCACCGTGTGTCATCAAGAAGGAATCGGACACAGCTGGACTAACTCAGCAGGAACCCCAAGGATTTCAAAATGAATTTATCAAGTCAGGGGGAATCAAACCCAGCTGATAAAACCCAATTGGTTTATCCAATTGAGGGGGAACCTCGCAAACGGTGTCTTTCAGCAGAGAAAGAAAGACAAGATGACTCAATCCAAACTGAGTCATACAGCCATCAATTGGTATCAGCCGAAAAAGGAAGAGCCAAAATGCATAGATTGGTTTTAACTCCAAGCTGACTGGAGTTACCTCAAACGGAAAGAAATTATTGCCAGAACGCCGCCGCCAGACCTCGACTCTCCTCCCTCCTAATATCTTTTTTATGAACCAAAAAGGGGGAAAGAATATGAAAGAATATGACAGAAAAACGGAAATAAAAAGGGAGAAAGGATTGAACAGAAAAGGAATCTAAAATAGGCAAATGGCGAGCTGGAAAGACAACTGGAGAAAGAGTGCAAAGACAACTGGAGAAAGAGTGCAAACTCTCGTCAAGGCATGTGGAGCAGCCAGGAAGAGTTTAGTTAGGATTTTTGTTTTGTGTTTTTCTGTAAAAGTTTGTAAAGGTTTTGGCATCATCAAAAAGGGCGAAATTGTTGGGAAAATTAATAGAGTTTTGATTGGATACCAAAACCCAGCTGACCCCAACCAAGTAGATGAATGTACAAACTTTGTGTTGTTTCCAGCTCACCTGTTTGAGCTTATAGAGTTTCATAGTTTACAGGTAGATTCGCTGAAGACAGCAGAAGACACAGCTAAGCAGACAGCTTAAAGAACTCGGCGAAGCCGGACTCGGCGAGCAAACCAAGCAGAGTCAAAGACCCAGCAGTATCAAGACCCAGCTCAGTGACGGAAACCCAGCTCAGTGTCAAAGACCCAGCTCAGTGAAAAAGACCCAGCTTAGTATCAATGACACAGCTCAGGTCTAAGACAGCTCAAGTTAATGACACAGCTCAGGTTGAAGACACAGCTCAGGTTGATGATACAGCTCAGGTCTAAGACACAGCTCAGAGTTGAGACACAGCAGAGTCCAAACCGCTGAAGATACAGTAGAGACGCTTAGCAGCTCGAAGACGAAGACCTTCTCCAAGACAAGATCCCGATGTCAGAAGATCTTGTCTGACGCAGTCAAATCAGAGAATGAATAGCCTCTGCAGATGCAGACCTACGTCGTAGGTAAAGGCCAGAAGTCAACAAGAGTAGGTAAGATTCAAACGGCTCTCTTCCAATGGCTAGTTTGAATCTTCACCTATATATATCTCTCCTCCACCATTGAAGAAGATGCTGGTGAGGGGGCTGACAAGACGACTGAAGAAATAGAAGAAAATAGAAAAATGAACAACGATCTTCAAAGCCAAATCTTTCAAGAACACCCAGCCAGTCAGCTGTGTTCTTAGTTGTTCACATACTCAGTCATAGGCAGAATAGATCAGAATAAATATCTTAAGCCTAGATTTCGAACGAGTTCATCATACTCCTTGTTCTTCATTGTAAGAACTCGTTCATAGTTGGAAAACCATACCCAAACCCAAACCCAGAAGGGTTAGGTAAAGGTACGCTTGCTCGAAGCGTGTAATTCGAGTGGTTAGGTTCTTCAGTACCCGTAAACTGAAGGTGTAGGCTTGACAGTGCCCGCAAACTGTTGGAACACAGCTCGGGTTAGAGTTGTGAAGTTGCTTGGTACTTGGAAACCAAGTGGTAGTGAATTACCAGTGAATCTGGTCGTGGACGTAGGAGGGGTTACTCCGAACCACGTTAAAAATGCTCTGTTATCTTCATGAGCATACATTTCAATCTGCATAAACTGACTTAACTGAAAAGTGAAACAGAGCTTTGCAATATATTTGAAGCAACAGACGGACTTTCCAAATCCACCACATTCCGCACACACACACACAGCCAGTTGTGTCGATCAAGCTGCCATCCAGCTGGATCGAACACAGCCAGCTCTCTGAAAAGAGTTTTAACTTGGAAAAGTTTTTAAACCTTGGTGTATTCACCCCCCCTCTACACCAAGGTATCCGTCTTGGGACCAACACTATCATCAATTCCATCATTCAAGATCAAAATCATAATCCCAATTTTGATGAACCCTAATTTCGAAAATATTTAAAATTGGAGAATTAATTATTCAATCCATTAATTCAATACATAATCATACTCTATAACATCATATAAGCTCAATTTAAACATCAAATTAATCATAGAACATCAAGATCAAAAACCCCTAATTTAATTATTATTTTCGGCTATTTTGAAAAATAATAGAAGGGCTTTGATTCTTTGATTCTTTGATTACTTCCAACATCAAACATGCATAGAATAATTATCTAAGCTCAAATAATCTATCAATTTGATCATCAAACTCAAGAATCAAAACTCCCAATTATTTCCTAATTTTCGGTTTTTCTTAATTAATTAGGATTAGAGTTTGATTAAGCTTGATTTAATGATAGATATAACATCTAAATCATGAATTAAACATACTATTTTAAAAATCATAATCATCCAACAATTTATCTCAAAAATTTCATAATTTTTAAAGTATAAAATAGGATGATTAAAGCTTGATCTTT
Organism: Agastache rugosa; assembly: GCA_031470985.1. Taxonomy (NCBI): domain Eukaryota; kingdom Viridiplantae; phylum Streptophyta; class Magnoliopsida; order Lamiales; family Lamiaceae; genus Agastache; species Agastache rugosa. Next base: position 23,915,766 of record CM062607.1, read on the forward strand.
GAGCTAAAACATGAATTAAACATGTATCTCACCTTGATTAATAACTTGGAGGTGATTTAGACTTGATTTGGAGCTCAAAAATTGAACAAAAATGGAGTTTTTGTGGGTGTGTGTGTGTGCTGCGAAAATGAAGAGGAAATGAGAAAGATGAGGATGAATTATACATATATATACTTAGGATAGAAGGTTCTTAATTAAATATCTAGATATTTAGGTAAATAGTGATTAGGTTAGTTAATTAATTAATCAATTAATTACTTAATCAAATCAATTAATTACTAACATACTAATCCTCATTTTAATCTTTAATTTCTCAACATAGAAAATTCAATTAGGGCATCTCAAACCCTAGTAAAAATTTTCACAGAAAAATTCGGAGATCCGAACCATTTTCAAATCGAACAAAGCTAATAAATTTAAGTGATAACTCACACAGAAATTTACTTAAATAAATTAAATTCATAATTTCTCACTAAAAATCAAATATATAAGCACATATTGATAAACATAAATTCTACCTCGTTTCGGGTTAACCGAGACTAGACAAAAATCATAAGATTCCTTTTTACGGCAAAAATTAGGTTTACCGAAGAAAAAAATTATTAAAAAGAAATTTCTTCTTCTTCAAAATTCTCATAACTTAAATAAAGAAATAATAAAATAAATTATGAAAGAACGAGGTATTACATGACAGCATGCTACCAACATGCCAATTCGTACTGAAACACCACGTTAAGGCGTAATACGCCGGTACGAAGACATTATATTCGTACCGGAGTACCATGTTAGGGCGTTATAAACTGGTACGAAATATCATATTCGTACCGGAGAACTACGTTAGGGCATGGTACGCTAGTATGAAAACAGGATATTCATACCGAAGTTTGATTGGTACTCCGGTACAAATATGATATCTTCGTATCGGCTACATCACGCCATAACGTGGTACTCCGGTATGAATAAATCATGTTTGTTCCAACATACCAATGCATGACATGGTGGTACGAATACATCCGAACATACCAACAATCAAGCACGAAAATTACCCATAAATACAACTAAATCAACAATATATAATCAAATCCCCTAGAAATAGAGCATGAAAACAACCAAATTTATCAAAAAATGAACTACGCAAACACACAAAGCATCTATAAATCAAACATGAAAATAATCAAAGCACGAAATAAAAACAATCGTACCAGTGTGCATGGTACGCCTGTATGAATTAAGTATTTTCATTCCAACAAGCCAAAAATGGATTGCGCTCTACTGGTACGAATTCACTCATTTCGTACCACTGGTTTTTGACAGTGAGCATGAATCTCCTGCAAAAAGACAAACGAACCATAAATCACCACAAAAACATCCAAATCAACCCAAATACACCATAAAACAACCAAATCTATCAACAAATGAACTATGCAAAACACGCTAACCATCTATAAATCAAGCATGAAAATAACCAAAGCACGAAATCAAAACAATCGTACCAGTGTGCAAGGTACACCGGTACGAATTAACCATTTTCGTTCCAACAGGCCAATAAGGGATTGTGCGGTACTGGTACGAATCACTAATGGTACGAATTTACTTTTTTTGTACCAACTGATTTTTGACAGCGAACAGAAATTTCCTGCAAAAACACAAACGAAAAATAAATCACCACAAATACACCCAAATCACCCAGAAATCAACCCAAATACACCATAAAATCATTAGAAACTATATGAAAAAGAGAGATCTAGAGATTCCGACGAGATCTAGGATTTTTCTAGAGAGAGAGAAAAAAAACAAGAGAAAAAGAGAAGAAAAGAGATCTAGAATTTCCGGCGGTGCTTGGATCTAGACGGTGGGTGTTGCGGTGGCGTTGTGAGTTGCAGAGCACAGCGGGGATGGGTGGAGAACGACGTAAACGGCAGCCGAAATGCTGGTACAAAAATCGCAGGAGAGAGGAGAGGAGAGAAGAAGAGAGGAGAGAGAAATTTTGTCAAATCTGAAAATTTGAAATGTGATGAATTTTTGGTCAAATGAGATAAAAAGTGGAATTTGACTCTCCACCCTACCAAGGGTAAAAGGGTCCAAAACTTTTCAAAAGTGTCATATTTTGTGTTTTTTCAACTCTGTGACAATATTTGTGTTTTTTGGAGGGATAATGCCATATCACCACATTTCATCATTAAAAAATATGGTAACCCTAATTAAATTTAGAAGATTGAGAATCAACTACAAAATCTTTAAATTTAATTAATATTAATTGTATATTATTCTTGAGTAATAGTATTAATTTACATAGATGGATTCTATACATAGCCGACTTTTTCTCCCAACATAAACTAAAAACAATCCACACCAATCCATCTTAACACATGCCATATACTTTATTATAGTGTGTAATTTTTCTACATTGATTTTATATTTACGTTTTTATGATCACATATGTTCCTGAATTAATAAAACATAATATATAGCATTAAGAACTGTGAATTACGTACACAAATACATTTAGCTCTTCTCAACGTGATTTGAAGATATATAAGAACAGATAGTCCCGAAAAAAAATGAATATAGGAATTCAAATGGATAATTATCTGGTAGAATTGAACCATCTCAAGTATAAAAATTTAGAAATATGATTTTTGTATATAAAATAATTTAAGCTTTTTTGAGATAATGTTTCTTTTTAGATACAATAATATTTCTTTTATCATAACACTTAACATATATTAAAATATTTTTTTTATTACAATCATAAATCACACAAATTCGATGGTTTAGATTGGTCTAAGTTCTTAAACATTTGCATGTGATCTATATAGCTAGACAACTTGACACTTAAATTAACTATATATAATTTGAGAATACATACTTGAAGTATATCTCTAGCTAGCTTGTATTCATAAGTATATATATATATATATATATATATATATATATATATATATATATATATATTTTGAGATACATATTAGTATGTCTCAATACCCCAGTATACTCACTTTGACATTTAAAAAATTTGTTATACACCCCCATTTTGAAACAAATTAGTTATGCACATGTTTGGGGTGAATGGACGAATTTACCATTGGATTGTGACATATTTTATTGAAAAAGTTATCAATGATTGGGAATATCTTATATTGTGTCATAACTTTTGTCCTTGTGTGCTTATCTTGCACAATCATTGTGACATTATAATTCCATTATTGTTTAAATTCTAGATTTTGCAGATTATTTATTTAGTAGAATATTATTTTATATATTTATTTAGTATTAACGAGTACGTACAGATAAAGAAATATTGAAGGCCGAAAAATATGTAAACTATACCAAAAGAACAATAATATCATGAAGGGCTAAAAAAATGAAGATCCCTCTCGGACAATGGCAAAAAAAATGAAGATCCCTCTCGAGATTTTTGAAGATCCCACTCGAGAGGGATTTAAGCATTGCCGAGCGGGAACTTTAATTTTTGCATGTGAAATGATAAATTTTGGTCAAACATGCATGAGGTTAATTTTTTACACAATGCAGACTATGAAACACGTCATCTTACACATTTGTACTGTAGATGTGAAAATTCATCTTTTAACTTTCATGTGAACTTGTACCAATTTTACCTTCACATCTATATAATTTTTCTCAGTGAAGATTGAGAACACACCATAACCATTATCACTTTAAAAATTGGTATTTTTGTTCCTTCAGTAGTGAAGCCAACGTGAAAAAAAAGGAAGAGAGGTTAGTAATCTTTTAATTAGTTAATTAATTTTGTTGATTTTTTTGTGGAAATAATTTGTAATTGTAGGTTTATTCTAGGGCTTGAATAATTTCATAAGTATTTGATAATTCTTTCGTTTTATTATGTAGAATATTATGAATATGCATTTTAGAGTTTTTTAATTATGTTTGGGCCTTCGTAAATGAAATCCCTCTCGGTGTTAACAAGATCCCTCTCGACAAAGGGTAGATCCCTCTCGGGTGGGATCTTCTTAAAAATTGTAGATGTTCGAGAGGGATCTTAATGTTTTATGTCTGGATTTAATTATAAAATTTAACTATAAATTTTGTTTGTGAATTAGTGCAGAATATATTAATATTTGTAATTTTTCTGTGATTTATCCATAATTTCGTATTTTTGGACGAATAATCATAATTTCATTAAATATATGATTATGTTAAATTATAAATGCATTGAGACATAACTAAATAAAATCCCTCTCGGTTTAAGTAAATCCCTCTCGACAAGCATAAATCCCGTCCGGGCGGGTTCTTTGAAAAATTATAGATGTCCGAGAGGGAAATTAATGTTTTATGTCAGGATTTAATTATAAAAATTAATTATGTGGTTAAAATATAGGATGCTTTCGAATTATAAATGCATTCGGTTAATAGTGAATTGTTTAATATTTTTATTTTTATTTTTATTTTTATTCTCATATAAATATTGGTTTTGTATTTTTATATTTATTTTGCTTCAATTAATTGATCGAATATGTTAATATTTAGCTTTATTATTTTTGTTTTAATTAATTAATCAAATATTTTTGTAATATTAGTTATTGATGAACCCTGTTCGATATTTCATAATATGGATGAATGGAAGTACTTCACTGTCAAATACGGCGGACAATGGCACCATTGTACATACGTGGGCGGTTCGGAACAGATTACTCAAGTTCTTACCGCCACTCCATCTCTCATCAATTTAAGATACAATATCGACATTATGATGCACCAAAATTCGATGAGCACACAGTACGAGATGTATTACTTATCGACATCTCGTACTGAACGCACTATGAAATCTCTCTTGAGCAATGATCAATAATTTGCTCAGTTGTGCTTGAAGGAGTCTTTCCCAATTGTGTATTTGATCCACATCCATATAAACACATATGTTCCGTCTTTCGAAGATCCTGGGGCATCATCCTTTCAATATGACCAAGGGCAAACATATTATGATGAAATGGAATATATCCAGCAACAGTTGCTTTCATCATATTTTTTTGCTGGCTCATACCCCATTGGAGGATACAATTACGGATCGACGTCCACGGATCCCGTACCATTTTTCCCAGAGAGCCGTGATCCCGATAGAGCTACTACTCATAATAATGAGCTAGAATTCAACGTGCAGAGAAGTTCAAACGATGAATATGAGAAAAGTTATACTCTTGAATCTGATAGTGATTCATCTGAGGAACAAACAGAGGAAGACTTACGAGAATTTACGATGGCAGAGCACAGTGCATGGGTTCGTCCTAGCGGAGGATTCAATCCTGATGATCTAACCAATTGGTTAGTTCCGGTGATTCCGGTTAATGCTATGATTTCTCTCGTGTCACGAGAACGTGATCCGACGGTCGATGCTGAGTTGTACGTTGGTGCTATTTTCGACAGCAAAGATGACCTAAATATTGCAGTTGGATTGTGGCACATGGAGAAAGGAGCCGAACACAAAGTTTCCATGTCTGACACGAGGCACCTCAAGTGGAAGTGTAATCGTTCGGAAAATTGCCCATTCGAGCTGCGTGCATCATCACGTGGAACTGATACTTGGTATGTGTACAGGTTTAATCCTGAACATGCATGCACTCGCCAGCTAGGATGTGTTGCTCCAAGAAAAATCAAGATGAATGTGGTTGCAGCGTATGTTGCTCGGAAAATTAGAACAGAGTGTGAAATCATGAAGCCTGAAGCCATTGTGGAGGAGATGCAACGCGAGTTCGGTATCACCATCTTATATGATTTGGCACTGCGAGCACGACATACAGTGATACAAATTATATATGGAGGGTATGTTGAATCATTCCCGTTGTTGCCTTGCTATCTTCACATGCTTAAGGAAACAAATTCGGGCACGATTACTGATCTAGCTGTTGGCGATGATGGGAGGTTCGAGCACTTGTTTGTAGCTCTCGGCGCTTGCAGACTTGCTTATCCACTCAATATGAGACCTGTGATCATTGTGGATGGCACTCATCTAAAGGACAAAATAGAGGCGTCTTGTTGGTCGCTATGACGAAGGATGCCAACGAGCATATTTTTTCACTGGCGATAGGTGTTGGGCCAATTGAGAATGATATCTCTTGGAAATGGTTCATGTCCTGTTTTAAGGTTGCGTATGGGGACTTGACAAATACATTGATTGTCTCTGATGCCCATGCCTTAATAGCTAATGCTATTAGTGAAGTGTTTCTGAATGCAATTCACGGCATGTGTTATTATCACCTGTTGAATAAGCTAAAAAGATATGGAAAAGTCATTGTGGCTTTGTATCAACGAGCTACTTATGCATATCGCACTTCAGTTTATGAAAAGGCAATGGAATCTTTGCATCGAGAGAGCGCAGGTGCGTATGAAAGATTAATGAGAGTTGGATCAGAGAAGTGGCCTCGATGCATGTGTCCAGTACCGCGATATAGCCATCTCACTTCAAATGCAGCAGAAGTATGGAATAACATAATATTGTGGGCGCGTCGTCTTCCTATATGCTCATTGCTTGATGCCATCAGGCATGTAATCGAAAAATGGTTTGATGAGAGACGTGAACAGGCAAACGGTGATGACGACATAGTAACTGAAGAGACGGGTAAAAAATCAAAGGATTTAGGTACATTACAACTCGCGGACTCAGATTGACGTTCAACGTGAATGATGGTAAAAGATCTTGGAAAGTTGATCTCAATTTGAGGACATGCTCATGCTGCGAATTTCAACATGACGGAATGTTGTGTTATCATGCAATTGCTGCAATCCAGTAAGTTTTATGCGATTTCATTTGGCTTAAGATAAATTAATTATTTTACTTTTAATTGTTTCATTGTTACAATTGCAGCAAAAATGGTGAAACAATATACGATTATGTGCAATTTTATTACAAACGAGAAGCTTGGTTTGAGGTTTATAAATATCCTATACACCGTGTTCCTCACAAAGACGACTGGAACGTACCAATTGAAGTCATCAATACATTGGTCTGACCTCCCAAAATTACTTCACATGCAGGACGTCCAAGAGTTAATCGGTGAAGATCTGCTACGGAGAGGAATAGATGGAGACAAACCACTTGCCAAGAAGAACAAACATCCAGTAGTAGTCACCGTCCGAGGAGATGTAGTAATTGTCATGAACAGGGCCATACACGTAGAAATTGTACCCAAATTCATGAACGTTGAATGTGTTGAATATTACTATGTAAATTAATTGTATGTGTTAAAATTGGCTTTTATTATATTTTATTTTATTATATAATATGATTCTGTCTAAAATTGTATTTTATTATATTATTTTTATTTTAGTAATAAAATGATTGAAAATGAAGATCCCTCTCGTTCACCATCTCAAGATCCATTTCGAGAGGGATCTAAAATTGTATTTTATTATATTAATTTTATTTTAGTAATAAAATGATTGAAAATGAAGATCCCTCTAGTTCACCATCTCAAGATCCCTCTCGTCCAATTAACATAAAGTCCGATAAATTAAAAATCGAAATAAATTAAACTACGGTTTGTGACATAGATCAAATGTAGCAGCGGCTACTCTCATGCGAAAGGCCATTGTGTGACTCTGTCCCCATGCTATGGAGGGCCTCCCAGTAATCATTCGCTCAATTTGTAAAAAAGCAAATATCCACAATTAATACTGTCGCCCTGTTTAAATTGATGATCAATATCCATCACTTTCAACTTCAACGGCTCCTCTATCGGATTTGAAAGTCCGATACGTTGATATTTCCAATAAAAGGCAGTGGAAAGAACTCGACTCCACAATTTCAGGAGTGGCTCTAATTTCTTCTCACGCACACTCGGATCTAGGCCCCAGTACAGTGAGTCGTAGAGTTCAACCTCCCATTTCAGCATGTCGATGCGGGCCGTCACGTAATGACCATTGATGAGACACACTAGTATGATCTGCATGAAATTTTAATTAATAATATAATATTAATATTAAATATTATAAATACAATAAAAAAGAATAATTCACTTACATGCTTTGCTTCAAAAAAGAAAGTCTGTGAATCAACCGCATCAACTCCATGCACTCCAAATAATATGCTACGTGGAGCCAACCAATCTGAGTACGTCACCCACTTGCCCTTCATTCTCTTCGGACAATCTTTTGTTAAAATCACATTATGCCATTCATGATGGAGTTGTACCTGTTTCCATTGAAAAAAAATAAAAGATTAGTTGTTAAAATAAATATATTGAAAAAAATTAAAAACTTACGAAGACATCGGTATCTAAGATGGCCGTGTTCTTGAAGGTGACATGTTCCAGTACTTGATCCCGCTCTCTCAAATGTGTTCGCAAATACATCAAGTACATATCAACAGCCTGCAAAAAGAAGATTTATTAAATAGCAAATATTTTCTAATTAACAACTCTAATAGAAATATTAATTATACCCCGATAATAAGATCTTATTTCCCATTCATTAAATTCATCCACCAATCGTGATACAGCAAGCTATCACTTGCAGTCACTATCACGTACGCATCAGTCGGACCCTCATGAACTCCTCAAACTCCTCAACAAGCTCCCTCGAAAGTGGTATCGGCACCACTTCGGCCTCAAAAGGCGTAGAAACTGCTTTGCTGGGTCTTTTGTTCCTCATGGGATGTTTATCCCGTCTCTTTTGAACATTAGCCTCAACTTGGGGCACTTGGGTAATCGGAGTCACTTGGAGGGGAATTTCTCTACCTTCTTGAGCAGCCACCGAACTAAAAGCATTTCCAATCACCTAAACGAATAGAGTAAATTAAAATTGAAACAACAAAAAAAGCAAGAAATTGTATCAGAAGAAGAAAAATACCTGTACCAACTGTGCAAAAAGTAAATCTGAATGATCAGAGGGAGCGAACATGGAATGACGATGCGGATCTTGTAGAAAAGAACCAGACTCGCCAAACATTTGCGACGATGTACCAAACTCGGGCATAGAACGGCGAGGTAGAACCTGCTGCTGACTCATGCCGTGCTCGGATACATTGTACGTGAAAGGAATGTACTGTGGCTCAGTAGTCGTGGCAGTAGTGTCCTGCCGCTCACTATCATCATCCTTTGACTCATGCACGGTGGCTGTAGGGGTCCGATACTCGGGCTCTGGACGACGAAGAGGGGTGGGTTGATATGCAGGACTACGGCGTGAAGATCTACATCGAGCCTTCTTCATCAAATCCTCGAACCACTTTGTAAAGCGAGGCAACTATCTCTTATCTATCTTCTCTAACAGCCGATCTTCTAATTTTTCAAGCTCTTCTCTTATCATGCGACGATCACTGTATCGTCGGTTGATGGTCCCGGAACGAGGTCTTCGGTGTAGAGAGGGGTGAATACACCGAAGAGGGATTTTTGAAAACGATTGACAAATTAAACCAGAGTTGAGTGAGAGCTCAGTTATGAGTTCAGCTGACTTCTAAAGAAGGTGATCAGCTGGACTGATAACTCGGCTGGTTGTGCGAAAAGTGGTGGAAAGAAAAACTTAGCTCGTTCCCTTTACAAAATCTCAGAAAAACTTAGTTTCGCTTTTCGCCACAGGTGTTTAAAACAAATGCAGCTAGCTGGGTCACACAGCCAGAGAACTAAAGCTTTGAAAACTTGTGCTGTGCAAATGCGGTTAATTCTTTAAATATACAGAATGCAAATACTGAATAAAGCAATAAAGAATACGGAATTTTAACGTGGTTCGGAGAGAGAACTCCTACGTCCACGACCAGGTTTTAGCTGGTAAATCCACTAAGGATAACCACTTGGTTTACGAGTACCAAGCAACTTCGCAGCTCTACCTCGAGCTGTGTTCTAACAGTTTCCGGGCACTATAGAAGCCTATCTCTTTTCAGTTTTCGGATACTGAAATACCTTACACTCGAATTTCGCGCTTCGAGAGGGCGTAACCTTGACCTAACCTTTTCTGGGTAAAGGAGGGTTTTGGTTTCCAACTTTGAACGAGTTCTTACAATGAAGAACTTTGAAAGATGAACTCGTTCAGATCTAGGCTTAGGATATACTAAGATTTCTGCCTATTGATCAGACGAAAAACTAAAGCAGTTTCTGAAAGTAAACACTTAAGAATTTAAGTGTTCTTCAAAGAGTTAGATAACTGCTGGAGAGCTTTTTAAAACTTGAGAGATTCAGAGAGGTTGAAAGCTTGTAGAGAGTTTTTCGTGTCTGATTCTGAGGTTGAAGACTGGTATTTATAGGTAGAGATTCAAATCTAGCCGTTGGAGGAGCCGTTTGAATCTTACATACTCTATGATCTGTCGATCTGCCATTGAGTGTATCTTCACCTGTCTTCATCATTGTGTCAGATCCTAGGTTCGCCTTTCTAGGATGCTGAGATGTCGATCCCTCATTGGTCGAGGTATATTGACTTCCTCTGACACAGGGATTTCTGTCTTTCGAGCTGGTTTTTGAATTTAGAGCTGGATTGGGTAAACTGACTTGAAGTGACGACTTCAGAGTTAGTTCCCTTTTTGTCTGTTCAGCTGACTCTTTTAGACTTGAGTCAGCTCAATATATTCAGCTCCGTTGGATCTCCTTGGCTGGATCCACTCTTCTTGTCTTGAGAGTCGCCTCCGACTCGCTCGCTTTTTGCACTCGTTCGCCTAAGAAACCTTTCAAATGACTTTGAGTCCAAATTTGATTACTCAGCTGAGTCTTCTTTCGTCTTCAGCTTCCTTACCTGTAAACTTAGAAAATCTAAGGCTCAAACAAGCGAGCTGGTAAGCTTAACTTAGGTTTGTACATTCATCTACTAGGTTGGAGAACAGTTGGGTTTTGGAATTGAATCAAAACTCTAGAATTTTCCCAACAATTTCCCCCTTTTTGATGATGCCAAAACCTAACTGAGAAAAACAACCTACTTTTCCCTAAATGAGAAAGTGGGTTTCAAAATGATAAGAATATTTCAGAAGATTTGCCTGGACAAAGAGTTATTGTCATCAGGGTGAGCTTGAGAGCAAAAATATTTCAGTTTTATTAATCCACAAAGATGATTACAAGAATTACAGGATTAACAAACTGACAAAATAGACAAAATTAAATCCCAGTTGGCTGGGTCTTCATTTCTGTTGCTGCTGCTGATTCTTCAATCTATCTTCTTCCAGCTGCTCATATGTTCTCAACCTGTACCGGTTGAATATCATCTGCTCCAGCTTCCTGTATTCTTCTTCGTTGTTTACCTTGGAAATTTTTCTCCTGATTGCCCATCTATTTACTTCTGCGATAATTTTCGATTTGTCAGGAAGATGAGTTCCAGGTATCATCGGAGGCTGGAGATGATACAGCTGGGGAGCTGTGAATTGGATCTTTGCGGTACTTGCAGCATTGAAGAATGCTTTTGCAGTCATCCTATCTTGATGAAAAAGCTCATTGAGATGCATCTTGAAAGCAACATCTGGGGGCGTATTAGGGTAAGCTCCCAGATAGTAGTAATCTTCAATGAACTCAAATTTTGTATGTTCCCAGTCGTCGTTTAACTCTTCTGGGATCCATTCATCTGTTCTTCTCCAGTTCATCGGCATCTGAGACTTTTTCTTTGCTGCTCTTATGTTTGCTCTTTTCTTCTTCTGCTTCTTTTCTTCGGCATTGAGCAAACTTTCTTTCTTCTTTTGCTGCTCTTGAAAGCTTTTCATCTCTTGCTTTTGTTGATTCACAAAGTTGCAGAGCCATTGAGTATCATTGAACTGTTCTGGCGTGGCTCCACTAGCTTTGGCAAGAGGGATGATCATTTTGCTCCATTTTCCTTTCCGTCCAGCTGGTTCTTCTGCATCCAAATTTCAAGAACAACTTCATCAATCTCAGACTGTATCAGTTGGATTTCGTCTTCAGCTACAACTTTCCCTTTGCCCGTCCTTGATGTTTTTCTCTTGTCATTACCTTCCCCCTTTTTGGCATTATCAACAAGAGCGGAGGAGAGGTTGACAACTGTCTCATTCAACTGGGCCAGGGCTTTGTCAATATCAACAATCTTGGCTGAGTTGTTTGCTGTGACGAGATTGAGCTGTGTTGTGCTGTTGCTTCCAGCTTTGAACTGATTGTCCAGCTCCTTGTAGAGATTGAACAGCTGGTGAATATCAGTTCTGTTGGAGAGCTTCCAGCTGGCTGGATAAGTTGTTGACGCTGCTTTCCAGTGGAGCTTGGAGGTCTGAGATGATCTCAGGGACTCTCTTCTCTAGATGATTTGTCTGATCAATTCGTTGAGAGACGAGAGATTGCTTGAGACCTTGACTGGTGCTTTCCTGTAGATTCTGGGCAAATCTGTGAACTTCATCAATGGATTGTCCATTACAATGAACTTGCCATTCTACAGCGGTGATGCGCAGAAGGTTGTCAACATTTGATTTGAGTCTATCCTGGAATAGGATTTCCTCAACTTGTTTGGCGATCTCGTCCGTCATTGCATCAGAAAGCACATTAGGATCCGTCTGGGTCCCGGATTCGACTTGGCTGGGTTTTACTGCCTCGATCTCGACCAGTGAGCGAGTGTCATCGGCATCTGGACTTTGTGGGGCAGCTTCGGTAGGCTCAACTATTGCATTAGTTGGCCCTTCGTCAATCATTATTGCCTCAGCTGTGTCGGCAGGGACAGCTTCCTCGGCAGTCTCAACTGGAACAATCCAGCTGAGATTGTGTAGGTAAGAGGTGGCTCTTGAGATGACCTCCTCAGAAGGTGGTACTTCATCCTGTTCAACCTTTTGGATGAGGATTTTGATCAGCTCGTCTTGATGCTCAAAAGCATCCTGAAGACTTCCAAATCCAAATATCTCTTGTAGAGCTGCTTCTTCGGCTTTGAGCTTATCAAAAGTGTAGAACTCCACAAGTTCTTCATTTGCGTACCAAGTAGCCATCTTGGTAGCTAGATAAAATTTGAAGTCGCTGACGGCGACTAATGCGGCTGGTAGAGAAACAAGAGAAAGAAATTGTTGCAGTGCGCTCTTTATTCCTTGAAGCCTGAGGTCCTCGAACCTCATGATAGTGGCAGCACGTGCAACGGCTCTGGGACTGAGGATTTCGATTTCCTCAGAGGAAGAGGGGCTAGATGGTTCAGATTGGTTTTCATCATCCAACTGTAAAGGATCGTCAGCTGGATGGGGCTCTTTAGGTGAGCTGGGTGCTGAGAGTTAGATGGTTTCAGGTACTGAAGAAGTAGGAGAGGATGCTGGGTGTGGTACCTGAGGATGAAGAGGAAGGAGAAGAGAGTGTTGTTGAGGAGGAAGGAGAAGAGAGTGTTGTTGAGGAAGAAGGAGAAGAGAGTGTTGTTGAGGAGTTCCAGCTGATGTGAGATCAGCTGGAGCGGGTTGTGAGGATGCTTGAAGAATTTGGCGAAGGGGAATAGCATCCTCCGGGTCAGGGGGACAGGAGAGGCTGTGGGAGTGGATTCAGATCCAGCTAGCTTATCAGCTTGCTTCTCTGCTGTCTCCTCAGCTGGCTTGCTGGCTGCCTTGAATTTGAGCTTCTTTTTGGCAGGAGGAGATACAGCTGGCTGAGATTCCTCCGGGTGCTTCCCTGCTTGAGAGGGAGAGGCAGTCTGCTGCTTTGCCTCCTGCATCTTCTTCTTCCCTTCAGGGGCTGCTTTCTTCATCAAGTCAGAGAGCTGACTCTGCTTTTCAAAAAGAATTTTGGACACAGGAAACTCATCTGTGTCGTGCCACTTGATTTGCCATCCAGTGGAGTAGTGTTCTATTATGCACGCTACCTTGGTGCATAGATAGATTGTCTCCCTACAGCTGTACCGGGTGAAGCTGTCATCTTCAAAGTGGATCTTTTTCGACTCTTTCTCCAACTTTCCCATGAAGAAGGAGAACCAATCCACAGGATCATTCCTGAGGATGGCTATCATTGGCTTCAGCTTGGGTATACTGATCTCTCATTGAGATCCAGCGATACCGAGGATGCACTTCTGGGTGACATCCAGAAGTAGTCTGAATTTAGGCTTCAGTAGAAGCTTGGACATGCTCGCCCTATAAGGTTCCGGTTTGAACAGCATCTGGTCCAGTTCGGCCTGGATTTCTTCTCTAGTGTAGTTGTCTGGGGAGCGGTCCCCAAGAGTCTTTAGGCCGAACAGCTTGCTCAACATCCGGTTGATGTTGATGTCGACATCCCAAGGAGTTGTATGCCCTGTCTTTTCCTTGAGATGTAGAGTGATGTTGGAGCGGAGACGTTCATCTCTATTTGTCATCTCCATGAAGAATTCTGCCACTTCCCGGCGGAAGATGTTCTTCGGTCTTGCAGTCGCCCATTGCAGTAGACCGGCTTTCTCGATGAGATCTAGCACCTCCTGGAACTCTGAGTTCTTGTAATTCTTGAGAGTTAAGCAACTCTCAAAGTGAAGCTTTGACATGAGATTCTCAGACTGGTTCACTCCTGGTGTTATCTTCTTTGGTGCCATGATCTTTTTCTGTATTAAAGAGTTAGAAGATACAAAGGAAATGTGTTTTGTAGAGAGATAAGCAAGAACTTGATATGTAAAATTTCAGAGATATGAGAGAAACTATGGCGACGATTTGCATATATTTGATATATATATATATATCAATCGTCTATTTTGATGAACGGTTGAGATCTTGGCATCCGACTTTAAGATCTGCGGCTGGGAGAGATTTGCGCTACACGTTAAGTGACGTGCATAAAAAAAGTGTAGGTCACGCACGCGTGAGATAGTCGAAACGTTCTGACTTCTGCCTCGACTTTTCCGAGCTACAGTACCCTGCATGCTTTTCATTAAATGCGATGGGATTCGATTGGATGGATGACTTATTGACTAATCCATCTAAGAAATGTCTGGGTATTTGAATTAAATTCAAATAATTTTATCCGTAAATAGCATATTCCTTAGGGAAATAAATGAAAGACTGCAAACCTGTCAGCTGATCTTTGTAGCTGATACCTCGGCTGTGTTTCTTTATGTTGAGTTTCTCCTTTAGTTTTATTATCCAGCTAAGCTAGATTCCCCCTCAGCTGGTTTCCCTTCTTGAAATGAGTTCACGAGCCGACTAGGTCTGGATTCTTTCAACTTGATAACCCAAAGGTATCCGGCTGAGTCTTATTCCCCCTCAGCTGGATAAAGTTCCTTCATCTGGATTAAGCAATCCAAGCAATCCATACAGCATTTTGAATCTTGCTTCCATCAGAGGCTTTGTTAAAATGTCAGCTCGTTGGATATCTGTGTGAATTTTCTCAACAATGACGTCTTTCTTTTCCACGTGATCTCTGATGAAGTGATGTCGAACGTCAACATGCTTACACCTTATGTGAAGGACTGGATTTTCAGATATTGCAATAGCACTTGAGCTATCACAGAAGATTGGAACTTGACCAGTTTTCACTTCATAGTCATCCAGCTGATGCTTCAGCCAGAGAATTTGAGAGCAGCAGCTTCCAGCTGCCATATACTCCGCTTCAGTTGTAGATGTTGCGACACACGTCTGTTTCTTTGAAAACCATGATATCAACTTGTTTCCTAGGAACTGACATGTTCCTGAAGTTGATTTTCTGTCTAATCAATCTACAGCAAAGTCTGAGTCCGAGTATCCAGTCAGCTGCAAATTATCTTCAGTTGGATACCACAACCCAACACTCTGAGTACCCTTTAGATATTTGAGAATGTTATTGACTGCTTGCATATGTGCCTCCTTAGGATCAACTTAAAATCTGGCACATACTCCGACTGCAAATGATATATCTGGGCGGCTAGCTGTGAGATACAGCAGGGAACCAATCATCCCTCTGTATTTACTGGGATCCACTGGTTTTCCTTCGGTTCCAGGTTCAATCTTCCAGTTGGTATTCATAGGGATCTTCACCGTTTTGCTGGTTTGAATTCCATATTTGGCGATCAAGTCTTTCACGTACTTGGATTGATTTATGAATATTCCTTCTGCTGATTGCTTGACTTGAAGTCCTAGGAAGAAACTCATTTCTCCCATCATCGACATTTGGAATTGTTTTGACATCAATTCTCCAAATTTTTCACATAAGACAGTTGATCTTGAGCCGAAGATGATGTCGTCCACATAAATTTGGACAACTAATATATCTTCACCTAGTTTGATGGTGAAGAGGGTTCTGTCGACTGAACCTTTCTTGAATCCTTTGGATACAAGAAATCCTGATAGAGTGTCATACCAAGCTCGAGGTGCTTACTTCAGACCATAAAGCGCCTTCTTTAGCTTGTAAACTTTGTTTCCTTCTACTTCAAATCCTGGAGGTTGTTCTACGTAGACATCTTCTTTCATTTCCCCATTCAGAAATGCACACTTCACGTCCATTTGGTATACTTTGAATTTGTGATGTGCAGCGTATGCAAGGAATAATCTGATGGCTTCCAATCTTCCTACTGGAGCAAATGACTCTTCAAAGTCTATTCATTCTTGCTGTGTATAACCCTTGGCTACTAATCTAGCCTTATTTCTGATTATTACTCCAAGAGTATCCAGCTTGTTTTTGAATATCCATTTAAGTCCTATTATTTTGACGCCTTCTGGTCTATCGACCAGTTCCCAGACGCAGTTTCTGAGAAATTCATTCAGCTATTCTTGCATTGCATTTGTCTAGGGCACGCTCTTTAAGGCTTCGAGTATTGTTTGAGGCTCTGGAACTTGAGCTACATAACATGCCATGAGAGCTGTGTCTTCGTCGAAGACGGTCAGTTCTAGCTCTACTGAGACTTGAGCTTCATTAGCTGCTTCTTGAGGATTTGATGACGGGTTTTGAGCAAATGAATTTCTTGTTCTAACTCTGTATGATGGTTCTCCAATGATTGCTGAAGCTTGATGATCTTCGATCCATCTTCGTCTTCTTCTAATTTCTTCTTTTAGCTCATTGATGCTTGTTGTTGCTAAGTCACGTCTTGCTTGGATATGTTCTGGAGTCATATTCTGAGACTCGTTCTGATTTGGATTAGAATTAGATTGATCTTGAGGCGTAGACTGAGTGAATTCAGCTGAAGAGGGAGCTGGGGAGTCAGCTGGGTCTTGATTTCCAGCTGGCGGCATTCCCCCTTGGTCTGATACTGGGGATCCCTCTGGATTTTCAGCTGGTAGATTTTCCTCTGCTGAATTGATTTGAGGTTCTTCAGGTTCATCATCCCAAATCAATGGTTCGGCTAGATTCCGGATTCGAATTTCTTGAGATCTTGTTTGAGCTGGATAGGTGATTGATGTTCCAGCTGTGTTTCTTTGTTTGATAGACTCTCTGAATTCGAAAGATGTTTCATCAAAGGTGACATGAGGGGTCACTTCGACTGTTTGTGTTCTCCTGTTGAAGACTCTGTAAGCTTTACTTACAGCTGAGTAACCAAGGAATACTCCTCGGTCAGTTTTGGCGTCGAACGTCTTCAGCTAGGTTTTCCCATTATTTAGGATATGGCATTTTGAACCGAAAACCTTGAAGTACCCGATGAAGGGTTTCTTGTTATTCCATAGCTCGTACGGAGTCTTTCCTTGTCTGGATATGAGTAGCGATCTATTCTGAGTGAAGCAAGCTGTGTTGATTGCTTCAGCCCAGAATTTCTTTGGAATGGCTGAGCTTGCTAACATTGAGGTAGCTGCTTCTTTGAGTGTTCTGTTCCTCCTCTCAGCTACACCATTCTGCTGAGGTGTACGTGCAGCTGAGGTTTGATGTTGTACTCCGTTCTTCTCACAATATTCATATATAGTTTCATTCAGAAACTCAGTTCCTCGGTCTGATCTAATCGAGATAATTTTGCATTCCTTTTGAGTCGTCAACCTTTCCAGCAGGGCCGGCAGCTTGGATCTTGTTTCGCTTTTCTGGTACATGAATGAAACCCATGTGAACCTGGAGAAGTCATCTACTACGACCAGAGTGTATTTCCTGCCGTTGAAACTCGCTGGTGTTACTGGACCAAAAAGATCCATGTGAAGGAGTTGAAGAACTCAATCAGTTGAGGGCGTCGGCTTGAGAGAAAATGAAATCTTTGTTTGTTTTCCTTGTTGACAAGCACTGCAAATATGACTCTTGTCATAAACTTGATCTGGAATTCCATTAGCGAGCTGATTTCTGGCCAGCTTGTTGATTGTCTTGAAGTTGAGATGATTCACCGTTCGCGCTGATGTACCACCGACTTCATTGCTGCTTTTTGATACAAGACAAGTGTCTGGAGGGCTGCTATTCCAGTCAGCAAAGTATATGTTAGCTTCTTTTTTCCCTCTCAGTAATACCTGTTTGGTTTCCCTGTTTTTCACTGTACATCCCTGTGTATCAAACTTGACAGAAAAACCATTGTCGTAGAATTGACTAATGGAAAACAAGTTATGTTTTAATCCTTGTACATATGAAACGTTAGATATTTTAACATTGTTGGTTTCAAATGTACCGTAACATTTGGTTAAACCTTTGGAGTTGTCACCAAACGTTACTTGAGGGCCTGGACGCTCTTCGTATTCTTGGAGTAGATGTTTTAGATGAGTCATGTGCTTTGAGCATCCGCTGTCCATGTACCACAGTGTTCTCATTGATTCTTCTATGATGCGTCTTTCTCTTGCAACCTGTCACAGAAATCAAAATTTAGGTCCCCAGTTGTGATTGGGTCCTTATGGGTTAGTTAGAGATCCCTTTACGATCCAGATTTGTTTGATGACTCTGATTGGATCATTTGTTCTGATAATTCTCCCAGCTGTGTCTATGAACACGTTCTTTGTGTTCTTTGTTTGACTCCGTTGGCCGGGTCTTGATCTCCGTCGTCTCCTGCCTTGATTTCTTGATTGTTCAGCTTCTTCTTTGGTTTCAATGAGTGTACAAACCGAGACATTTTTTTGTCTCTGTCTCTGCTGTCTAACTTGGTATCTCGGCTGGACTTGATAATCCAGCTGGTAATCATATGACTGATATCCAGCTGGATATCTTTTCTGATATCTCGGTTGATATCTTGCCACTTGCTGCTGATGATGCTGGTGTCGATGTTGTCCAGCGTCATTCCTTCGTTGTGGTTGAATCCAATGTTGTTTAATTTGTGCCTGGGGTTGCATTACAGCTTGTCTTCTAGGACCTTGCTGTGCCTTCTGTTTCTCAGTCTGTTGTGCAGCTGGAGTTTGATTCTCTTTTGCTTTCACAAAAGTTACCTTGGTTCCACTTGTAGTTGCAACATTTGTTAAATCCTTAGACCCATCATAACCCAATCCTGTCTTTAATGCTGCTGGTCGTTGTACACTAATTATTTCATCCATCGTTGATGTAGCTTTGATAAGTGCTACCAGCTTTGTGGTTAGTGTGTCTTCTGACCTTTTTAGTTCCAAGATCTCAGCTGACTTTCTGTCTGACTCACCGTGGATTTTTCCAAGTTGTCCACCACCGCTTTTTCTCATAGTAGAATTCCTTCATCACCGATCCCGTTTGACAATCTTTTCGTTGAGCGACACTATTTCCTCTTCGAGCCGTGTGGCATCACCGCTTCGATGCTTCTTTCTTTTTCGCTCTACCTTCAAATTTCAAGATTTTCACACATTATGACATCAAGAATTTCTTGTAAATCCTTGAAGTCATTCATGACTTTCTCCACTGCATTCCAATCAGGTTGTCCTTCTGATTCAGAGACCTGCGTAGAGTGTTCGTGTGATAGTGATGGGTTAGATACGTCCTGAGTTTTAGAAGTTACCTCATCATCGTCGAGTCCGTCTGTCTGTCCCATGAAGCAAGTATCCCAGTCTTGATCATCACGGCCATGAGTGCATCTTCCTCTCGAGTCCGAGAAAGGCATGTCATCATCTATTTTGTTACACTCGGACTCTTCATCGCCTATATATGCTCTTCTTCTGTCACCGCCTTAGCTTTCGTAAAATCTTTTTCCTTCTTTGATGCTTGGGATACCGCTTGTAGTGTCCCGCTCTTTGCAATTGAAATGCCTTTCCTCTATCCGTTTTGGAGGAGTCACTGCTTTTCATCACCACGTACTTGTCTCTGTACGTCTTGGCGAATTTTTTGTATTTGTCTTTGCTGGTATTGAGTCTGTTGTAATTTTTCACCAACATGGCAATTTCTTCGAGTAGCTCCTCTTTGCTCATATCCTTTTTGTCCTTCTTCTTCTTGGAGGACTCAGCTGACTTGACATGAGCTGACTTTTCAGAGTTGGCTCTGAACGCTATCTCTTTTGGAGCTGGAGTGAGTTCTCCTTCATTCTGTCTACTTGAAGACTCTTCTTGGGTAATCTTCAAGTTGTATTCGTTGGCTTTTAATAGTGAGAACAACCTTTCTGTAGATAGATCACCCAAGTCACTTCGACTTTGGTGAACTACTTTGTAAGTGTTCCATTCAGCTGAAAGAGCTGAAAGAACCTTTAAATTCTTTTCCCGCTGGGTGTATTTTCCAGTTCTGATTGTCTCTATCTCGACGACTATGTTTGAGAACCTTAGTTCCATCGCTTCGATGGACTCGTTGGCTATCTGCTTAAAGTTGTCGAATTTTTGGCAAGCTATTGTGAATTTGTTTTCTTTGATCTCTTCTGACCCTTCACATAGCTTGGCAAGTGTTTCCCACATCTCTTTGGCTGTCTCACACTTGATAATCTTACTCAGGTAGGCGTTTGAGACTGTTGATGAGATGGTGTTCCTTGCGAAGCTGTCCAATCCAGCTTGCTTTCGCTCTTCTGTAGAGTATTCATTCTTTGGTTTGAGAATTGGCTGGTATGCTGGTTGTCCTCCATCATGAGTCGGTACGAGTTCATTTCCTTGCTTATAAATGAGGATGGGTCCGTCTGTAATGACGTCCCACATCATATCATGATGCGCACACAGGAAGCTTTTCAATCTGAATTTCCAGATTGCATAATCATCAACTGAGAAGGTGAGAAGATTCCTGTTAAGATAGGAATCCATGAAGAGATGTACATGATGCACTAGTATGAGTTTTTTTGAAAAACGGATCTATTCAGTTGACCACTGATACAGAGTTTCAAGACAAATTTCTTGATTCAGAAATAGAGGTCGTTTGAACCACTGCTCTGATACCAATTGATGGTCCCGGAACGAGGTCTTCGGTGTAGAGGGGGGATGAATACACCGAAGAGGGATTTTTGAAAATGATTGACAAATTAAACCAGAGTTGAGTGAGAGCTCAGTTATGAGTTCAGCTGACTTCTAAAGAAGGTGATCAGCTGGACTGATAACTCAGCTGGTTGTGCGGAAAGTGGTGGAAAGAAAAACTTAGCTCGTTCCCTTTACAAAATCTCAGAAAAACTTAGTTTCAGTTTTCAGTTAAGCAGGTTTAAAACAAATGCAGCTAGCTGGGTCACACAACCAGAGAACTTAAGCTTTGAAAACTTGTGCTGTGCAAATGCGGTTAGTTCTTTAAATATATAGAATGCAAATACTGAATAAAGCAATAAACAATACGGAATTTTAACGTGGTTCGGAGAGAGAACTCCTACGTCCACGACTAGGTTTTAGCTGGTAAATCCACTAAGGATAACCACTTGGTTTACGAGTACCAAGCAACTTCGCAGCTCTACCTCGAGCTGTGTTCTAACAGTTTCCGGACACTGTAGAAGCCTATCTCTTTTCAGTTTTCGGATACTGAAATACCTTACATTCGAATTTCGCGCTTTGAGAGGGCGTAACCTTGACCTAACCTTTTCTGGGTAAAGGAGGGTTTTGGTTTCTAACTTTGAACGAGTTCTTACAATGAAGAACTTTGGAAGATGAACTCGTTCAGATCTAGGCTTAGGATATACTAAGATTTCTGCCTATTGATCAGACGAAAAACTAAAGCAGTTTCTGAAAGTAAACAGTTAAGAATTTAAGTGTTCTTCAAAGAGTTAGATAACTGCTGGAGAGCTTTTTAAAACTTGAGAGATTCAGAGAGGTTGAAAGCTTGTAGAGAGTTTTTCGTGTCTGATTCTGAGGTTGAAGACTGGTATTTATAGGTAGAGATTCAAATCTAGCCGTTGGAGGAGCCGTTTGAATCTTACCTACTCTCTGATCTGTCGATCTGCCGTTGAGTGTATCTTCACCTGTCTTCATCATTATGTCAGATCCTAGGTTCGCCTTTCTAGGATGCTGAGATGTCGATCCCTCATTGGTCGAGGTATATTGACTTCCTCTGACACCGGGATTTCTGTCTTTCGAGCTGGTTTTTGAATTTAGAGCTGGATTGGGTAAACAGACTTGAAGTGACGACTTCAGAGTTAGTTCCCTTTTTGTCTGCTCAGCTGACTCTTTTAGACTTGAGTCAGCTCAATATATTCAGCTCCGTTGGATCTCCTTGGCTGGATCCACCCTTCTTGTCTTGAGAGTCGTCCGACTCGGCCCGCTTTTGCACTCGTTCGCCTAAGAAACCTTTCAGCTGACTTTGGGTCCAGCTGATTACTCAGCTGGGTCTTCTTTCGTCTTCAGCTTCCTTACCTGTAAACTTATAAAATCTAAGGCTCAAACAAGCGAGCTGGTAAGCTTAACTTAGGTTTGTACATTCATCTACTAGGTTGGAGAACAGTTGGGTTTTGGAATTGAATCAAAACTCTAGAATTTTCCCAACATCGGTGATGGTCTCCGCCACTACTCGATGATGATAATGCAGGCACTCGAGTACGCTTTCCCTTATCTCAGACCGGTTGCTTAGACTCTTCGTCCGAAATTCTATCTTCGACATAGCTAGGAGCCTCCCTCTGTGCTCGTCTCTGCCCTTGAGCCTCATGTACCGAGGACGGTGCTTCCACATGGGTACGACGAGAAACTGTTCACATGCTCTTAGTGGATTTTGCGGGTCTACATACTCGATATTGAGTGCATTTGGGTACTGAGACGACTGCCAGTAAAAAGTCTGCACCTCGTCTTCGAACGGGACAAATGGCTCAAAATTCCCATACTACAATGAATAAAATATTAAATATAAAAAATTAAGTATAAAAAAAATTATTTAATTAATTAATTGAGTTATTTATTACCTGTAGTTCAAAAAGAGACTGAAGCTCCATTCCGGGTCTGCTTCTAAATTTCCATTTAAGACAGCAAGGACGTCTTGTCTGGTCAACAACTCTACCAACTGAAGCAGCTAAATCAGGAAGGACTTCCAGGGACCAGACGTGAAAAGCCCAAACAGGTCCGTAGAAGTGGTACTTCTGTTTACTCTGCACATTCTTCACGTAGTGCCTCAAATTCAAGTATGTGTATGCTTCCCACTGAAAACGGATAAACACATCTAAGTCATCCACCAATTTTCACACCCACGAATGAACAAACTTCTTCGGCTCGTAACCAAGCAGAAACAAGTACAACACTAAGACGTAGGCGACGCGGAGGTACTATCACCATTTGGATCGGGGATCGTGTCACGTGTGTTGGTAAATCGATCCAGTAAGTCAGCCACACTGATCTGCATTCCGCCACAGAACCTTCGATAAACCTCCACGTTTCGAATATCGTGATCCTCCGATGGTCTAAATTCGGACGAGCCAAAGTTCAAACCAGTCACCAAGGCATACTCCGGATATGAAAAATGAAGGTTCATCCCGTTGATATGAAACCACATCTCGTGCTCCTCAACACCCGGATACTGGATCTCACGTGACAGCACGTGATGTACTGCCATCGCACAATTCTGTCCTGGATTCCAATGAGTAAACTGTCCGAAGCATCCCATCATAAATCTATCAAGCAATTCCTGTCCTCCAATGCCACGTAATACTCTTCTAACATCTTCAAATACACTCATTTTGTAGGGCGTGCTAACTGTCGACAAACGGTTAATTGTGTCGGGCCTCTTGTATACAATCTAATGACAACAAATCAAAGCAAAATTAATTCCGAATTAATTCTAAAATAAAAATAACAAACCAACATAAATTACATCATAAATTACGAAAATTTATATATAATTCGACGTGCAAATCAATTAATTACAGCTCTATGAAAATAACTAATTCCAAATCAACAATTACATTATAAATTACGAAAATTTATATATAAGTCGACAATTAACAAACAAATTTCATAGATAATTTTAAAAATTAAATTCTGATATAAAACTGTAATTTCCCTCTCGGCCATCTCTATTACCACTAAGATCCCGCTCGAGCGAGATTTAGGGCACGTCGAGAGGGATTTTAAATCCCTACCTAGAAAATTAATTTCCCTCTCGGGCTTCTATAAATAACTTCAAATCCCGCTCGAGCGGGATATTAGTATTCTCGAGAGGGATCTTGTTCTAAAAGAGAGAGATCTAATTTACAATGAAAATTACATTATTAGAAATCCTAAAATAAATATAATTATGCTTATTCCTTCAAAACATCGAAAGCATAGATAAATCAATCAAAATTTTGCATATTAAAATATGTTGCAGTAATTTACAAAAAACATAGATAAATTTTATAATTAAATCCCTACCTACAAATTTAATTTCCCTCTCGGGCTTCTATATATTACATCAAATCCCGCTCGAGCTGGATATAGTTATTATCGAGAGGGATCTAAATCTAATCGAGAGGGATCTAATTTACAATGGCCTAAGCATAATTCAAACACCCTAAAATCCTTATTTATAATATTCTACACAATACAATTTGAAAAATGTTCATAATAATTCAAACAAATAATTCCTATATAAAATTTAAATCTAAATAATTAAAGATCGCGCTACTAACCTGTAGTCCCGACATATTTTATAAACAATTGCCGCCGCTTTTACTGTCGGGAATTTGGGTAGAGGATGGATCACCGATTCCACTTTCTGTGAAGATCCCTCTCGATTTTAATTTGGGACCACCACAATTGTTTGAGCGATGTTTGAGAGAGAAAAATCGCCGAGAGGGATATGTATGAGCGGATTCTCAATGGTGGGGGAGGATTTTATTTATTTAGGGTTGTTTTGTCTTGTAGTCGGTATTATTTATTTCAAAAAGTGGTCAAACAATCTTTTCTTACACACACTCACGCGGGAGACAAAAAACTGCCGGAATCTTTCCTTTTTCAATTCCCACAACATTGTGAGTTGGAGTTTGTGGTAATAATTTGATAGATGGTGGGACCTTGGAGGGTATTTTTGTAAACTTGAGTAAAACTAATTTGTTTCCAATACTAGTGCATAACAATTTTTTTATCTTGTGAAGTGAGTATAACAAATTTTCACTCTATTAGTATTGCACACTAATATAGCACTTGCTCGTTTGAACATGCAACTGAAGATAGTATTTCTTTTACACACAAAAATAATACTTATACCTCATAATTAGAAAGTGGAAGGAAGCCTAGATTTTCACCTGAATGAGATGTATCTTTTGAAGGTATCTGTACTTTTGAGAAAATTTGTGGATTAGCCGGGCGGAACGTGGGTTTGAGGAATTTTCTCAATTAACCGCAAACGAAGAGAAAAACTGCTTGCACCATTAATCAATATTACCCTTGTTAATTATAATTATATCAATTTTGCCCTTTTGAAATCGATTGCAAATTAATTGAAATAAAAAACTGTCTCTTTAGGGGGCGTTTGGTTTGATGGATGAGATAAATAATGTTTGATAGGATAATGTAGAATGTGATTATTTAGATTATTAGTCTTGTGTTTGGATTGCTTGATTGTGGTGTAGGATAATTGAAGGACTATATGAGTGTGTGTGCTACTGTGTGCTGTGTGTGTGAGTGTGTGTGCTACTGTATTTTGTGTGTGTGTGTGTGTGTGTTTATGTGTGATTATTTTAAATTTTGTATCATGAATTTCGCCCCCATACCCGCCCCATTAGAGGCGGGTACTCGCGGGTACCCGAACCTGAGGGTATAATTGTCATCCCTACTACCAAACAATTTCTAAACGGGTGCCGCACTCCCACATCACTCTTAGAGCATGCACAATGGCGGTCGCTCGGCCCGGTCGATTGGCCAGCGACCGCCACAAGAGACCTATCCCCCGGTCCCTCCCCATTGTAGTGACCGCATAGGTCGCAACCCAGGTCGGGTTAGCGACCGAGCAACCGACCTGGGTTGCTAATATTTTTTTATTTTTTTTGTTTCATGTTTAATAAAAAAATATATATATATTTCATGTTTAATTTTTCATGTTTAATTTTCAGGTTTAATTTTTCAATATTTCAATACAATATGGTATTTTAATTATAATTATTTTTATTATTAAAAAAATATAAAACTTAAAATTAAAAAAAATATTTCATGTTTAATTTTTAGGTTTAATTTTCCAATATTTCAATACAATATGGTATTTTAATTATAATTATTTTTATTATTAAAAAAATAAAACTTAAAATTAAAAAAAAATCATGTTTAATTTTCAGGTTTAATTTTCCAATATTTCAATACAATATGCTATTTTAATTATAATTATTTTTATTATTCAAAATAAATTTAAAACATAGAAATAATATTAAAATATAATTAAAATAATGAGAGACCTAGGTCAGAGACCGGGGTTAGAGACCTGCCCCATTGTGACCGATTTAGAGACCGGTCTCTCAATCATTGAGGTCCCACAAAAAGTGCATAAAGTTTGCTAAAATATTGGGAGACCTACCCAAAGGTAGGTCTTCCATTGTGGGTGCTCTTATGGGAATGAAGGGAATATTAATTTAATAAAATAAAATAAAATAAATTTTACATAATAAAATTAAACAAATTAAAAAGACTATCTAATCATTTTACTGCGTGTAAGAAGTACCACTGTCATTCCCAACCAACTACGGACTCCGGATTTCAAGCGCACGCACATTAAACGGTAGATTCGACGCTGGAACCTCATTCATTGAATGAGGCCATCGGTGCCGTCCACGTGTCCTGGCTATATAATTAAATTTGTTTTATAACTTTTATTTATTTGATATTCCTAATATTTTTCTGTAACTATGGTTGAAATGGATCCATACATCATTAAGCTAAATGGCCAGAAAACTCTACGTATTAAAATTTTCTTTTAGTTTTTTATATTTCCAAAAATATATTACTACAATTTACTGTAATCTTCTAAAATACCCATTCAAACTTAAAAAAAAAACTCTATTTGTATGAAATATATTCTACTGTATGATTTCACGATTTTATATAAATTATTATTATTATTTTACAGAATAGTGTATGGTGCCACATCTTAAAATAATTAATTACTTTGATTTATAATATAGTACAACATCACACCTTATTATTAAGATTTTTTTTTGAAAGAATTGAGAATTATTGTTAACATATATACTCCCTCCATTTTTAAAAATAAGTGTCCCCACCATTAAAAAACACATATATAGAAAAATTCATAAATTACATTCTTTATCCCTAATTATTTCATAGAAAATTTAAAAACTATATAAATTGTATTGAACACTAGAATAAAATGGAAAAGATATCATCATTTTATTTCTAAATTTTTGAAATAAACACTTATTGGGAAACAAGAAAAAGGCTACACGTGTCACTTAATTATTTAAAAACAGAGAAAGTACTATTGTATGTCTTGATATTTACTAGTAAATATTATTGTATCACACACAATAGGATGTGTAACGTGCGTTTGTTTTTAATCATTCAAAATATATAGGAATAATTTAATGTGGTACAAATTTATCTTTAATAGTGGGGATCATAATTTTATGTATCTTGTTTGCTTTTAAAATTTATTTATTCATTTATTTAAAAAGTAGTAAAACGTGGTATAATATTATAACTCCATTTCTTATGTATAAAATTATACTTTGAGCAAGGAAAAATAGATCGTCCAAAATTTAATACATCATGACCGAATTTTTTATTATTATATCAAGACAAACAAATTATAAGGTGAAAAATTATTATTCCTCATTATCATTCATTATAAATCAAAATGAATTTTATAATTATATGATTGCTACTAACAATTTTATTAAGATCACTTAACAATAAGAGTTTAATGAGCTCGTTAATGAATCAATTAAGTTTAAATATTAGATTGTTGAATAAGTTTAGTAGTACATCTGATTACTAAGTAAGTAGTAATTATAAATAGATATCCAATTTTTTTGTGCAGTTTGAGTCCTATGTCTCACTGTTTTATGTATCGTCATGTCCCTCTATTAAACAAATATTTTTTACTATATAATGTATCATACTCACTGTCTCCAGACAGTATGGTTCAACTAATATTTTATACCTTACAATAAATCAAATATGCACCACACTTTTGGGAGACGAAGGGAGTACTTAATATTTACTACTAAAAGTCAAAGGGTTAACTACTAATAGCTAAATTAGAAATATAAAATAATTCTTAAAAATAATTATAAATCATGACTGAATAATGTAAAACTAAACTACACTAAACCACAACAAATTAATTAAATAAATAAGCTTTCTAAATATTGATTCACATTTCAATATTCATTACTCATTTTAAACTAGTAACTTTTTTCTAAAAATACTTTTATATTCTAAAATACTTTTATGAGGTTAGACCTACCCACGGTTCAAGGTCCGCCGGTTCCGGACTTTGAACCTCCGATTACGGTTTTTCTCGGGGATGATCCGTAACCGGCCCGCCTACACTATTCCCGATTCCGGGTCGGGCCAAAAAACAGGCGGTTTAGGTTCCGGTTAAAATCGCCGGTTCACGGTTCGGTCCGCCGGTTTTTTTAGTTTTTTATTTTTTTTACTTTTTTACATTAATATACTAATATAAATGTATTATTTTGATTACGAAAAATAATATTATGTAAATGAAGTACAAAACGAACATTAAAACAAATGAAGAAAATTAACTCATTTTTTATTAATACTTAAAATGAACATTATATAATCTATATATAATTACATTTAAATAAGTTCCAATGAATTCTTGAAAATAATGAAAATTTTAATAAAGACAAGAAGATAAAGTGTAGAGAAATGGTATGGAAGAAATAAATTCTCAAAGGGATATATATTTATAGATATACATATGAGGTAATTAAATAAAATAAAAATAATATTTTAAGCCGAAAACCGTCGGTTCGCCGGTTTTATAAGCCCGCCGGTTCCGGTTACCCATTTGCTTGAACCGTAACCAGCCTTCTACCACCGGCGAACAGACGGTTTAAATTATTCAGTATAATTATTTTTAAGAATTATTTTATATTTCTAATTTAGTTATTTGTAGTTAACCCTTTGACTTTTAGTAGTAAATATTAAGTACTCCCTTCGTCTCCCAAAAGTGTGGTGCATATTTGATTTATTGTAAGGTATAAAATATTAGTTGAACCATACTAATCTGGGACAGAGTGAGTATGATACATTATATAGTAAAAAAAATATTTGTTTAATAGAGGGACATGACGATACATAAAACAGTGAGACATAGGACTCAAACTGCAAAAAAAATTGGATATCTATTTATAATTACTACTTACTTAGTAATCAGATGTACTACTAAACTTATTTAACAATCTAATATTTAAACTTAATTGATTCATTAACGAGCTCATTAAACTCTTATTGTTAAGTGATCTTAATAAAATTGTTAGTAGCAATCATATAATTATAAAATTCATTTTGATTTATAATGAATGATAATGAGGAATAATAATTTTTCACCTTATAATTTGTTTGTCTTGATATAATAATAAAAAATTCGGTCATGATGTATTAAATTTTGGACGATCTATTTTTCCTTGCTCAAAGTATAATTTTATACATAAGAAATGGAGTTATAATATTATACCACGTTTTACTACTTTTTAAATAAATGAATAAGTAAATTTTAAAAGCAAACAAGATACGTAAAATTATGATCCCCACTATTAAAGATAAATTTGTACCACATTAAATTATTCCTATATATTTTGAATGATTAAAAACAAACGCACGTTACACATCCTATAGTGCGTGATACAATAATATTTACTAGTAAATATCAAGACATACAATAGTACTTTCTCTGTTTTTAAATAATTAAGTGACACGTTTAGCCTTTTTCTTGTTTCCCAATAAATGTTTATTTCAAAAATTTAGAAATAAAATGATGATATCTTTTCCATTTTATTCTAGTGTTCAATACAATTTATATAGTTTTTAGATTTTCTATGCAATAATTAGGGATAAAGAATGTAATTTATGAATTTTTCTATATATGTGTTTTTTAATGGTGGGGACACTTATTTTTAAAAATGGAGGGAGTATATATGTTAACAATAATTCTCAATTCTTTCAAAAAAAAAAAATCTTAATAATAAGGTGTGATGTTGTACTATATTATAAATCAAAGTAATTAATTATTTTAAGATGTGGCACCATACACTATTCTGTAAAATAATAATAATAATTTATATCAAATCGTGAAATCATACAGTAGAATATATTTCATACAAATAGAGTTTTTTTTTTTTTTTAAGTTTGAATGGGTATTTTAGAAGATTACAGTAAATTGTAGTAATATATTTTTGGAAATATAAAAAACTAAAAGAAAATTTTAATACGTAGAGTTTTCTAGCCATTTAGCTTAATGATGTAGGGATCCACTTCAACCATAGTTACAGAAAAATATTAGGAATATCAAATAAATAAAAGTTATAAAACAAATTTAATTATATAGCCAGGACACGTGGACGGCACTGATGGCCTCATTCAATGAATGAGGTTCTAGCGTCGAATCTACCCACATTAAACTGGAGTCCGCGATCCCCATAATTTTAAGATCTCATATATATCGTCGATCTCCCTTAATCAACGGTCTACACCACTCAGAACCGATGCCGCGGATCATAATCTTAGCCGCACGTAAGCATTCCAAATCTAACGGCTTTAGATCACTTGCAACATCTATTTAAAACAATCCTCCTTTTCAACTCTTCCACCACAGCAGCGATCAGAAAATCCAAATTCAAATTCAATAGTAGAAGAAAATGTCTGGGCGCGGCAAGGGCGGCAAGGGTTTGGGAAAGGGCGGAGCGAAGCGCCATCGCAAGGTCCTCCGTGATAATATCCAAGGTATCACGAAGCCGGCCATCCGCCGCCTGGCTCGCCGTGGCGGCGTCAAGCGAATCAGCGGGTTGATCTACGAAGAGACGCGCGGAGTGCTGAAGATCTTTCTCGAAAATGTCATCCGCGACGCTGTCACCTACACCGAGCATGCTCGCCGTAAGACGGTCACGGCGATGGACGTGGTCTATGCTCTCAAGAGGCAGGGCCGTACTCTCTACGGCTTTGGGGGTTGATGCTGTGTCTAGGGTTAGGGATTCGTGTAAATTTGTTGTAGTTTCATTCATGATTTCTGTTTGAGGTTATGAATGTTAAAATTCAATGTATGGAGTTGGATGTTTCCTAAATGAAATGATACTTGGTATCTAAAAATTTAGCAACTCTTTTTGGTCACTCAATTTATTATTTCTGTTGACTTATGCTACTAGATGTTTACTTTGAGTTGTGGATTTGATTTAGATTGGTTGTTTTAGTTAATTTTTTCTGATTTAAGGTACAATTCATATTCCCCCAAACTATAGTTTGTTTGGTTGAGATAATATATCAAGTTGTCATTGTCCTGGAAATGTGATTTTTGTTAGCATTTTGGTGCAGATTCAGATTCTCTTTAGTTCTTTGTTTAATCCTATGATTTTGATCTCGCGGTTGGTTACCGCAGCTCTGCGGCATTATCATATTATGCCGCATGAGCTCATATGTTTGCCACTTTTGAACACTTTGTTCCATGCTTACTGTGTTTGGATTATTTGTTTTTTCAGAATCTCAGTGCGTGCAAAGTGTGGTATTCTGCGGATTGATTGTGTTCTGTACGCTTTACCTTTGTCTTAATATCTCTTTGAATTTGTTTACTATCTACGTTGAATCAAGATTATGTCTTTAGAGCCACTGTCATAAGTTTTAATATACATAGACATGTATCATTTTGAACTTGATGCTTGTAGCTAAATTGAAACTGGTTTACTCATTGTTCGTCATATGATACCATATGTGGAAATGACAACAGCAACAGGTGCGTAACTTCTTGCTGGAGCTGTTACCTTTTTATGTATTCCAGCTGGAGCAACCATTAACCTATATCCATTTGTCTACTGGAGAGTAACAAACTAGAAAGAATACACAGTGCCTAGTAGATTAGTTTTTGCAGGATCAGAACAAGGATCAATTTACAAAGACTTGTATGATTGTTCCCTACAGCATGGCATATGTACTTGAAGGTTCTAGCAGTAATTGAAATTGGTACGTGTTGTGCACCTTGTTTAATGCTTGATATGATACATCACACTGTTTGTTTTGGCAGTTTAATAGAATTTACCATACCCAAATCCTTAGTAGATACTGTAGGCTATATTTACAAGATGTTCATCTTCTACAGGAAATATGGGCACACTATTCCCAGGCACACAATTACAGACATCATATAGTGGACTTGTGCCCTGTACTATATTATTTAGGAACTGGTAAATCATAGAATTCTAAGCATCTTGCAGTTCAGAAATGCTTCCAGCTCTTATCACATACCATAAACTGTACATTGAGGTTATCTTCAGATAACCTATACTCATTCTTAGTCTCTGAGTGCATATAGCACAAGACAGAATGGATAATATGAGAGACGGCGGAATATGTGATGGTTTGATGAGCGGCATGAGCTCAGGAAACATAGTGGAAAAAATAGCACTATCAGTGCAATGACAAAGCTCGAGCTTATGAGGAGGACAGTGGTTGCAAGCCAACAGAGTTTGCTAACTACTAGGTAGACACCGGCGAAGAATGCTATAGACATCATAGCAAGAGCTAATCCCAGTAGAAGCAGAGCCCACTTCAGAGCTAAACGCATGGAACTAGGGTCTCCCAATTGTGCCCATAATAGAGTGACAGCAACAGTGACAGAGGCATGCATTGCTACGGTGTTGCAAATTACAAACTCCTGAAATTTTACCTTTTTAAGCATGGTTGCAGTACCTTGGCCAGAATTTGTATTGTTATAACCACCAGGCACGGTGAAACCTGCTTGAAATGTAACAGTTGCAATTAGTGTGGCAACCAGCAGAATCGAATTAATCTTATCTCTCCAACTTTCTGTCTCTTGTTGGTCTCTGAGTTTGAAACTCATGCTTCTGGAAGTTGTTGGTTTATGTGCTCGTGGGGCATCAACTGCTCTCAAGGCCATGCAGGTAAGTCTCTGCAAATTGTTCATTACCTTAGAGATTATGCAGAAGCTAGAGATTATTTATCTTGTCAAACATATGTTAAAAATACTTACCTTATGAAATGATACCACTTCTTCTGCCATTTGTTCCTCAGCAATGTCAAGTGCCATCTGGCGGTTGTTGTTTAACAGCCTAGGAATCACTCTTTTATCCCTCACGAGAATACCAACCAGCTTTGGATGCGCATAAATGGTTGCAAGGTGTAAAGGTGTGTTCCCATCTGCATCTTTTTCATTAATAAGCATCTCCAGCTCTGGACTTTTAAGCATATACTCCACTGCTTTGTATTTTCCACTTCTAGCGGCAACATGCATTATATTCTGACTATGTACAGTTAGCAACTCCCTTGTATCTGGCCGATGCTGAAGCATCATTTGGATTATATCCACAAGTCCTTTGCTGGCTGCTGAATGGATGGGATAGAAGCCTTGTTTATCTTTCTGGTATGCAAATTCAAACTGCCTATCTAGCAAGAATTTGACCCCTTTTGTAAATCCCATGTATACAGCTGCATGAAGAGGACTTTTGCCTTTTCCATTTCTCAGCTGAAACATTGATGGATCCTTTTCCCACAACAACTGAATGACATCTAAAATTTTGTTAAGAAAACAAAAGGGGAAGGTTAAAAAAAACATTAAATCAAGAGAAGAAACAAGGAAATTGTTATATTGGTATATGTAATTGAACTAGATGATCAACTTTATCAAATTATTGCTAAATCTCTGCACGATAAACAAACAAAGATTAGAAGTTATATGCAACTTCCCTTCTTAGCACATTGCAGATGCATATTAATTGATAATTAAGTTTAGTGAATCTAAATCTATTTGCTGTGTCCCGGGACAGCTCATCAGTTTCAGGTGGTCCACTCTGCTCTTCATTATCAAGTGTCAGCACAATATCAAAATACATTGAAAAGAAAGAAAGGTTTGGATGTTACATACCTATGTTGTGCCCGAGGATTGCAGCAGAAACGGGTGACTTGCTTTTATGTTTTCCACCTGTGCTGTAGTTCCCAACAGGATTGTCCATGAGGAGCCTAACAATGGTGAGAAATCCTGCTCCTGCAGCCAGATAAAGCAAAGATTTACCTTCCTTATTAAGAGAATAAGACATCTCTGGGTTCCTGTTGATCAGAATTCGAGCCACTTCTTCGTGCCCATATTTCAGTGCCTCATGCAGGGCTGTATTCCCTTCCTCGTTCTTCTCACGCAGACCACCTTCTCCAAAATCTGAATTAACTAGCAATGTGACCAGCCGTGAACTACCAACTCTTGCTGCAACATGAAGTGCAGTGTCACCTCTCTCATTCTTTTCAGCAACTAAGTCAGGTAAGTCCTTGCAGATTAGTTTAACAATTTCATAACTCGCATAGCTTGTTGCTACATGCAGTACTGTCTTCCTCTGCGGGCCTAATTGCAAACAAGAAACTGTTGGCCCGTGCTGTCCGTCTAGTGTTTCATGTTCCATTGCTCTCACGAATTCAAGAATATCATCTTTCATTATTGCTCTATATAATTTTGGATCCATGGTTTGTGCAGTCTCATAACTCTCCTCTGCGTCGAGCAAACTTGGATATTTGGGCACTGTCATAGGTAATTGGTTTGTCAATTATCTTCACAGTTCTTTTGGAATACTTACTCTTTCGGGTTTTATATATACATGCTTACAACTTTGTGTAAATTGTCTTGTAATTACTCTGAAACTCACTGTTTGATCCTTTGAATCATGATCAATCAATTTCAAGGACTAGTATGGTGCATGACAGCTTTGTTTGGTTGAAAGTTATTACACGTAGATGTGATTCTGTTTGGAGTTTGGACCATCCAGATACTAATATAATAGTGATACAAGTTTTAATATTTTCTCTCATGATCATAATTTAATTAGTAGTCAGATGTGATACCTCAGAAACCAGAATATTCTTTAGAAATCAAGAGGATCTTCTAAGTTGCAAGATTTGATTATGAAAAGGCTGCACATAAGTATATTCTCGTGACATGGTGTAATAACTAAACATGATTTGCCATATTTAATTTACCTTCTTGTCAAATTTATGATACAATATTACTTCTTTTTGCATATTATATGGAAAAATGTTCAAGAAAAGAGGACAGAGGTTATGCTCATTGCAATGAAGTTGGAGTTATGTGTTTGTATTATATGGTTAGTCAATCACGCGTGTTTTGGAAAATGTATAGTAATATCATATTATTTGTTTCAAAGACTAAGACTTGTGATTGTGATCTTCAGTGTAGGATGCTACAAATTGAGTTACTCTAATGACTTCGGTCTCCAGGTCTTGTGTTCATACTTCTTCCATCGCCATGATGCTATCATATCGTTGTTTTGATATTTGATGGTATCATAAAGTATACTCGAATGTAATATTATGCCCCGTTTCTTGCATGTCACAACGTGCTTGTGTATATGAATAATTTGGATACTATACGTAACGTGTTTGATACGTATAGCGTCTACAGGACTTTCGTACTTGGAGGAGCTTTGTGTGCAATTTTCTTGCTCATAAAGCGAGTTGATCGACTTTCTATATTGTAACTGATGCTAAAGGTTGAAATTGTTCATATTTGTATTATGTTTACGTCTTTTATCTGTTATAGACTTTGAACTTTTATTTATTTTTCTCTATAATTCATTGGGTTATTTGAGCCTCATGTCGGTGCATAGACTGATAAATTTGCGGGTTAAAATATATTTTTAGCAAGTTTGAAAGCATTCAATTAAGTTAAGGTAGTAGGTGACCAAAACAAGTCAGCTTCAGATGCATTTCCTCTTATATATATTTGATAGTATTTCTATAAATGTGTTGTCTATCGTGAAGACCTATAAGTCTTGATTAAATATTCTAGGTAGTTACATGCCTGTACTATTTAATATGGGAGATTTTATTGACAATATATTTACTTCTAGCTACAATTCTTCTTAAAATTTTCTCAATAAGATGAGTAAATCGATTTAAATGCCAAATTTCATCGTAGTAGAAAATATTAGAAAAAAAAGAACTTATCAAAAATTAAATCTCGGAGATTAATTTGTTCATATTGATTTAATTGCAAATTTTCATCAATCTGTTCTATTCAGTATTCACCATCCCGAATTATTTTCTTATTAGTGTATATATGAATATGAATATAAGAACAAAGAAAAATTTAAAAAGTATGAAAATTATTATAAACAAAAAAAAAAAAAAAAAACTTGCTTATTTGGACAGCTTATTGTCGGCATTATATGGTAGACTTGGTTTGAAAAAGTCTGTCGAAATTTGATTATAACTTTTTTACGAGCAACACATCTTCCGTTTAGGAAGTCTAAAACAAGAAATGAGGGGTAATTACGCGTCTTCACCAACCTTATAATAATTTAATTTAAGTTTTTTGTTTTTTGGAAAGTATTTAATTTAAGTTTTTGAAACAATATATAATTGATGTTTGGTTCATTTCGAGTTTATGGCTGTTTTATGTTGAGATACATCAAAAATGAAATTTGTCAGTATTCTATTAGTACAAATTTATAATTGCATTTGAAAATTTTAAAGTATCATGACATATGTCTGTAACACATTGTATGTTTTTCATTATAATGAGCATAATTCTTCCAACTTTTTTTTTCCGAAGGCACCAATCATTCACAACTACTGTGCCACTTTGCATGAAATATTGCGTCTATGTTGTTATTTGAAATTTGTCAACTGACTAGCTTCATCTAACAACTATTAAGATCTTAACTAATTATCATTTCTATTTTTAATATATATGTAAGTAAGTTTATCTTATAACACATATAAAAAAATGTTATTATTATTATTATTATTATTATTATTATTATTATTATTATTATTATTATTATTATTATTATTATATGCGTGGCCACATGGTTTAAGTTTCAACATAATTACCTTTTTTTTTTAAACTTCTTTGTTAGATTAAAAATGTTAATGTGTCTAAATTTATCTCAAAATAAAAATAGAAAATGTTAATGTGTCTAATTATTATTCTGAACAATTAATAATGTGATTCAATCACTATTACTACTTTTTTTATATATCCTGTACCCTCTCCGTTTTATTTTAATTGACCTGTTTTCCTTATTTGAGTGTCTCATTTTAATTGGCCTATACATAAATAAAAAATTTCATACCCACTAAATATTATAATAAACAACCTCAACTTTACTTTTAATTACACGAAATGCCACAAAAAAACTATATCTATATTTTCTCTTCTACTTGATTTAAAAACAATACCCTCCAAAAGGTTATCTTCTCTCTTCACCTTTATTATATTTAAGTCATTTTCTTAATATCTGTACACGATCAAGTGAGCAAATTAAAATAGGACAGAGGGAGTATGTTTTTTTAAAACATTTTATGAACCTCCTTGAATTAGTTGAGAAGTTAAAAAGGATGCAATAAGCCAAGAAACTAATAACACTTGCGCCAATTGACAATTCTTCAAATCTAAATATGCAAATTGCACACCAAACCTAATTATAGGGTGCAAAATGTTAATTACAACGATCTCTCAATTTTCCCCCAAACATTTTTCCCCATTCCCACCCCTCTCTGAAATTTGACTGATTTTCTTTGATGCTTTACTTGTAATTCCCTCCACCTCCAAATCATGCGCAGAATTACAAACCGATGATACTCATTATAGTTTCGGATGATTAATTAGCAGAAGTCCTAAATTTAGAGATGGCCGCAGCATTTCAACGGTCTTCGAGTTTAGTTGTTGCATTGCGATTGGGATTTTTTTTGTTGTTCCTGTCATCAATTGCCGTCGGAGATGATGTCTCGCGAGCTGTCCCCGAAGACGAATCCGCCGCCTGCGGTAACGACTTCCGATTGGTATAGTAATCTGACCTCGTTAACAATTTTGAGGTTTTTTTTTTTACCCATTTTTAACAATTTTTTGGGTCTTGGTGTGCCTGAATTGTTGTTTAATTCATTGCTAGTATTTCCATTATTCGCACATTTGTGCGTGTTGGTCGGTTTTAGTTAGTTCGTAACTGAAGAACATGTAAGCTGCAATAATGTTGGAGGCTGATTAGACTTGAAAAAGCGATACATGTGGGCATTAATGCCGGAGAAGCGACTTATTCTGATTGTTAATAAGTGGATTGCGTCTTTGTGCTTGCACATGCGGTCGGCTCGACCTGTAATTTTTGTGTTGACATGTTTATGTAGTGACCACTTGATGGTATCAAGTGAAAAATAGGACGAAATACGGTTCTACTGTGATTCCCAACCCAAGTAGAAGGAATTAATTAGTTTTACCTATGGTGTGGTGATGATCAAGTTAGGAGGTGGAGCAATATGATGTGACATTGTGACTAGTAGTATTCTGATGGAGAGCGAGATGCATTATAGTATTTCTTTTGCTGAGCTAACTTAAATTTACACTTCTCCTTTCTAGCTACGTTTTCGTCACAACTTCCTAATCATGATAGTGAAAAATAATAATTATTCATTCTGAATGTGCTAATTTCTTTGTTTGGTTTTTCCAGGTTAAGGTCAAAAGGTGGGTAGATGGTGTGGAAAAGGAGGCAATCGGTGGTTTAACTGCCGATTTCAGCTCTGTGTTGCCTGCTCATGCCAAAGAAGGCCACCGTTTTTCAGTTGCTTTTGCAGATCCTTTAAGTGGCTGTTCACCTTCATCTTCTAACGTATTTTTCGAATCCTTTTATTTTTCTTTTACACTATGTTTGTTAGGTGTTTGATGCACAATAGGTGATCTATTACTTATAATGTCAAATCAGGAAAATATCAGGTTGATTATTGGCGACCACTTCGCCAGTAAACCTCTATAGTTGGAACTTTTTCCTGCAGATTAATCCTGTTAATGAGTTACTTTGGCCATTTGACCAACAGATTCTGATGGTCCAATTCAATATGGTCACTAGCTGCAATACATAACTACTAATGTATTGGCTAAAAGATACAATAAAATGGTCAAGAAATTGATGACTAATTGAAGCTACGGAAAAATGATTCAGATTTACGTACCATACATAGATTATCTATTTACTAAGCTGACTTGCGTCATTACCTATTTCTAAGAATTGAAGGGCCTGCTTCCTTCTGCTATTGGAATATTGGATAGATCTCAGACATTTAAAACTAGTCTATATTGGAATGTCCAAAGTCATGTTTCACGCCTCTTCTGCTATAATAGGGGAATAGGGGAGATTAGTACTAGGGGCTAGGTTGGTTTGGAACATACATTGTTGGACTGCTAATAATGGAAGGTGAAATGTCATAAATTTTTTTATGGAAAGACTTGGTAGCTTCTATATTAATTAGGTAAACTTATAAACAATAGAGCTGGACTTAAAAGCAGTGGTGCAGGTTTGTTGCATTATTGAGTTATGAGGTTTACTTCATCTTCATAGCTTGTTGTGAAGTAGTGTTGAGTGTAAAAGGAACACTCTGTGTTTCTCCATTAGAAAGCCTCCAAAATATCATCATGATTAGTTTTTGAATCATAATGCTAAGAGTCTCTTCTATTATCTTGCAGGTATCAGGATCTATTGCACTGGTGGTACGCGGTGATTGCATCTTTACAACTAAGGCTAAAGTTGCTCAAGATGGGGGAGCAGCAGGATTGATAGTGATAAATGATGAGGAAGGTAGCTCTACTTCTGATGCATCTACTATGCAACATTAATGTAGCTTTCTATTATTTAATGGCTCATATATTGGCTGTGTTTATTGCACTTGGTTTTTAATGGATGCTACTTTGCTTGAACTACATAGGTCTTGTGCAGATGAGTTGTGGGAATGATACTACTTTAAATATCACGATTCCTGTTGTTACAATCTCTAAGTCAGGAGGAGAGGAACTAAAGAAATCTATGGCTAGTGGGGCAAAAGGTAATTCACCTTTATATTATTTGGTGAGGATATTTTTGAGTAAGTATTTTACAGAGATGTTGCTTGGCTCTCTATTGTTCTTAACTAGCCTTTCTTAAGTTCATTTATTTGTTTTCTCTAAACAGTTTACTGTTATTTTAATATTTTCTGGTAATTTTTTAACGATGTGGCATCAGTGTTTAGTATGTCTGTCTGTCATCTCCAATCCACTACTTGCATATTAACATTAAGTGATAATTGGAGATTTAGAGTTGTCAGGTGATGGAGTTCAGTTGGCTGACTCTGTAGCCATTGCTAATTCTTGTGGAGTAATCCTTGTCAGACTTAAGTCACTCTCTCTGCCCTTGCCCATAAAGAAGTGAACTAAGTGACTAATTCTGCAGCCAAAGTTGATCAAATTTAAATGTGGTTGCAGGTTGACCCGTAAATCGTAATCAAGTAGAGCATAGATTATTAAATTTGCATGTTTGTTATTTTTTGTTATTCTAGTCTCTTTCTTTGATAAACTCTAACTGCTTACATCTATTTCTTATGAAACAGTGGAACTTCTATTATACTCTCCGGATCGACCAATTTTAGACTACTCAGTGATATTCTTGTGGCTGATGGCTGTTGGGACAATAGTTTCTGCTTCACTTTGGTCGGAAATCACTGGATCAAAGCAAAGTGACGAGCACTATAATGAATTGTCACCACAGGTTCCTTGAATTACATAACGTGCCTTTGTGTTCTTGTTCATACAAATTATTAGTGTAAAAGAGTTCACTAATAACTAGGTGATGATGTGATTCTGTGCTAGTTGTTCATATCTAATAGAAGCATTCCTGTAAGTTGCAATTTCTTTCCCCCTTCCTCTTTCTTTTCAATTTTAATTTTTTGCATGTAACTTCTTCACTTTAGAAATTGGTAGTTCATTAATGTTTTCTTTGATAAATGTGAAGGTTGCACTAACTTTTCGCTATATCTATGTCAGGACTCTGGTGCTGCAGCAGACAAGGATGAGGAAGAGAAGGAAATTCTGCATATTAGTGCTAAAAGTGCTATAGTTTTTGTTATAACAGCGTCGACTTTCCTGCTACTGCTTTATTTCTTTATGTCGGCATGGTTCATCTGGTTGCTAATCGTACTCTTCTGCATTGGAGGTATTGAGGTAAATATACATTGTTAATACTTGTGGTTCATCTGGTTACTAATCGTACTCTTCTGCATTGGAGGTATTGAGGTAAATATATATTGTTAAAACTTGTTCTCCATCATCATTTCATCATCTAGATGCATAAGCATTGAGACATTGTGATAATTTCAATTCAGTTTGGTAAAATAATTTTACAATAATATGTTTGTTTGCTCATTCACAAAGAAAAAGACTCAAGTATTTCATTAATATTTTGTGCTCATTTGAGTATAGAACTAATGATATCAAGCATGAATACCCTTTTAGCTCATTAATTGCTTTTTTTTGTTATCAGGGAATGCACAATTGTATTGTTTCATTGGTCTTGAGGTATGATTTAGTTATGCTTCTAAAAACAGTAATGCCAATATTCTTATGACAACTAATTGTTTTTATAATAATCTTTTCATATTTGCTCTTGCTTTTTTGAGCAGCAAATTCAGGGGTAGCGAACAAAAGAAAATGAATCTGCCACTTTTAGGGGAAGTTTCCATCTTTTCTTTGTCTGTTCTGATATTCTGTGTGGTCTTTGCTGTTGCTTGGGCTGCTACCCGGCAGGAGTCCTA
This sequence comes from Agastache rugosa, assembly GCA_031470985.1. Taxonomy (NCBI): domain Eukaryota; kingdom Viridiplantae; phylum Streptophyta; class Magnoliopsida; order Lamiales; family Lamiaceae; genus Agastache; species Agastache rugosa. Next base: position 23,957,485 of record CM062607.1, read on the forward strand.
CTCTTGGATTGGACAAGATATCCTTGTAAGCACCGCACAATAACCTAGCGTCCTTTGTCCTTTCCTTTGATTGTTAGATAATGACATTTAGCATAAATGCACACTACTTCCAGCACAAGCCTTATGGCCTTCGTTTTTGTCATTGTTCTCTTCTCTGTGGGGTTTGGCCATTTTTTTTGGGAGGTGGGGGGTGGTGAGGGGTCAGAACTGTATTTGATACTTTGCTATAATTCAGTAACATTTTGTTCTGTGATTTAATATGAAATTTTGCTTTTATAACTGCAGATGGCCTAATGAAATCAAGCCCATTCAGTATTTCTGTTTCATATCTGATTAAATATAATATCACTGTCGATTAAGAATTCTCATCTTCTAAGAAATATCATTTGTTGAAGTTTTTGGATTAAACTGCTAATGATTAGTAGATGATACAATCTTTCAAACATATGCCAGTTTACACTTATTTACCATGTATTTATCTAACTGCATGAGGTGGTACATGCTTTTATGTGTACATCATGTACATATAAATCTTCAGGTTCAAGGTTTACACTCCACCTGCATCTGTTAGTATGTTGTTATCAATGCTTGTTATGTATTTTCTGTGTTCATGGCACATTGTGACTGTCTTTTCTGGTTTGTTACTTTGTTTGTGAATGTGCGGCTTCTTGACTTTCTGAATAATGCAACAGCCATTACCATTTTCTTGAAAATTATTAATGATGATTTTTTGTGAATGTCAGGGTATATGTATGATGATAACTGTCTTACAATTGGCTCAATTACCAAACATAAAGGTATGTGACATAGAACCCATTTGGAAACATGATTTTACCATCCTCTAATTTTTATCTAATGCCAACTTTCAGGTTGCCACAGTACTTTTGTGCTGTGCATTTGTGTACGATATCTTTTGGGTTTTCCTATCTCCATTTATATTCCAGGACAGTGTTATGATTGCAGTAAGTTTATACATACCCTTCTTGTTTCTCTTTCATTTTGCAAGTCTGCCAGTTCTGAATAAGATCACCATTTATCGTGTTTTGTCTTCTGGCACTGTATTTATTATGCTGCTACCCTCTAGTAATATGTTCATAAACAATTAATTTTTAATTTGTTTAGACCTTCTTTTCCTATTTAACATGTCATTCATTGTCTTTGATATTTTTCTATTTATATTTTCATCCTTCTTACATATGGTAGGTTGGTCTTATAGGATATATCAAGTTTTTCACATGTTTTAATTCCTGGTAGAAATATATCGAATAGAAAGAAAGGAGTAGTCAGCTTGTCTTGGGGTATAATTTTAAGTTAGCTTTATATAGTTAGTTTACTGATCATTCACGGAAATGTTGCTAGACGGATGTGATTGTTTTAAGAAGCATGTATAGCTATATATACATTTAGGGTACATCTTTGAGATATCAACCTTTATGGTTTACCTTGTTAATTGGCCTTTGCAAATTTTCCTTTTGAGAATTGTTCCAGGATTGCCAAAATATATCTTCTGGAATCTTTCTGTATGTCTTTGTCTCTTCAGTTGCATTATTAAGAATTTGTAAAGGTTTTACGTGAGCAGTTAAGAACTCAAGTGTAGTGTGTAGACATGTCTGGATTCTGAGTGATTTTCTGAATGCTGGAAATCTATGTAAATGTACTATGTAGTATGTGCAACACTTATTGTTTGTCGACATGCTTGTTCCTAATTGTAATTGTCTGTGTCCTCTTCTGTTTAGTTATAATTTTTCTTAATCTAGCATGTGTTTTCTAGTGCTGTTGATGTTTGCCAAATGTCTTGGAATTTGAAGAAAGTGGAAATGAAATGACAAGCCTGATTTTGGTTTTAGTAACTTTCCTTCTGAATGGTCAGGACTTACTGTCTTAAAGCAACCGTAGCAATTCATTTTTCATATTCACCTTTTGTGCATTGCACTTTTCATTGTTACTATTATTTTTTTTTGATAGGTTACTAACTTACTTGTAAGATCTTTAAATGTTTACAAAGCTGAGGTATATGATATCTTTACTGTACATAGATTGCTTCCTCACCTTTGGATCTTTTATTTATTTCACACCATATGCCCTAGACCTCAATTTATTATCGGTGCTTACTCATCACAGATTGACTTGTAGGATCTTATCAATCACTAGATTCAAGCGATGTTAGTGACATTACCTTAACTTATTTGTCTTGACCTGAGGTTTTTCCAATGTCATCTCAGGTTGCTGAAGGTGATAAAAGCGGTGGAGAATCGATCCCTATGCTTCTGAGAGTTCCTCGAATTGCTGATCCATATTATGGTTATAACATGATAGGCTTCGGGGACATTCTATTCCCCGGTTTGCTAGTTTCCTTTGCTTTTAGGTATTTTACTAATTTCCCCATGATTTTATGATTGCATATGTAATATTGCGGAGTAAAATTTGTACCATATGTTTCAGTTTACTTTTTTAATCAATATGCATTCTGATATTGATATAAAGCAAGAAATGAAACTTGCTATAGTTAAAATATTTTGTCCTAACTGTTTCCCTCGACTGAAGTAATCCATCTCTGGGTGTTAATTGCAGATATGACAAAGCTAATAAGAAGGGGATCTTAAATGGATACTTCCTTTGGTTGTCAATCGGCTATGGAATTGGTGAGTATACTTCCGACATGGTCATATATATTAGTGTCTATGATGGTTATTTCCTCTGGTATTTTTTTAATTGTCTTCCAAATTCCAGTGCACTATCAATTTTTATGAGCACATATAATATATATATATATATATATATATATACATATAGGGAAGAGATCATATGTAAAACCATTTTCCCGTAAGAAATAAGAAGCGATCTGGATCATTGATCTTTGTAGATTTACGGTTGTCATTAACCGGTGCATTATAATTGAACATGAAATGCATTATCGTAACAATGCATTGTAATAAATAAAAAATGCATTATTATGACAGTGCATTGTAATAAGACATAAAATATATTATTTTAGTACATAAAATGCATTATTATTATTTTTTACGGAAAAAGTATTTTATATGTGAACCAACCCCTATAACATATATATATATATATATATATATATATATAGTTCTAGTAGGAACTAGTAGTTCTAGTAGGAACTATCCTTATTGGAGAAAATAGGAATAAATTTGGTCCATAGTTTTTGACTAAATGGGTGGCCAAGATTGATTACCATGCTGGATGATGCATTCCATCCATATCTTCGTAGTTCCTAATTTGACAGCATCTTATCAGCAGTTCTTCACTATGTCTTCTTCTGTCTTGATTGCATTTGAGAAACAAATGAGACTGTGAGTAGTTACTCACGCTGTATATCATTTGCTGCAGGCCTATTGTTTACATACTTAGCATTGTACTTGATGAACGGGCATGGCCAACCAGCGCTTCTCTACCTAGTTCCATGCACACTTGGTACGATTTCTCTCCCTCTCTTGATCATTGATGCCGTAGCGTAATATCCTTTGCCTATGTTCCTTTCCATTTTGTTCCTCGAATCATAAGGCTTGATAAATCCCAGGAACCTGTGTCATGTTGGGTTGGGTGAGAGGCGAGCTGAAACACCTCTGGAACTACGACACTGATGAAACGAGAGAATCAAGTGAACCCCCCGTTGCTAGTGGAGAAGAAGCTTGATGAATCAGACCAGACATCTCTCAAGTCTCAACTCTACGAGCAGAATCGCCTCTAATATCTGGCCGTCGTTTTTAGGCCGTTGTTCAACTTTTTCTGATGGTCCTCAAGCATTCTTCATGCTCTATACTTAAAAAGGTGTATATCTTTTGGTAAGTCTCTCACAGGCTAGTTGAAAACTACTTAGATTGAATTGTATACGTACCTGTAATCTTTCTCATGTTGATATGCTAAAAGTTTTCTTTACATACGACTTACTTTATTTTACATGATCCTCAGAAACAGATGAATATGATAATGTGATTACTTCATATTTTAGTAGAAGGCCTTTTAATTTTAGTGGTGTTGAATTGGGTTCTACTTTGGGACATTTGTGGATTAAATTCGAACCAGTTTTTTTTTAACAGATTATAATAAATTCAGTAGATCTGTTTGGGTTATTTCATTTTATTATTTCGAACAAATCTTGTTAGTTTGAAATTATTTTGGTTAGTTATAAAGAAATTAGAACCGCAAGTGGTCTTGGTTTATTTGAAAACTCAGTTAAATTCGAGATTAAGGTTTGTACTTAATTACTTATAATTGTCTAGAAGATCCTTCAACAAATGCTATTAGAATTGAAATAAATTGGAGGAGGTATTTTTTTTATTCAATATAATCTTCAAATTTGGTTGGGTTTTTTGTAAATAAGTTGAATTTTGATGATAGTCGTCCGTACAACATTACTCATATCTTCATTAACACGAAACTTAAAACTTTCATCGTATAATCTGGTATATTTATTTATAATTTTGCTTGTGTTGGATTCAAATATGAGTATTGTCAGACACAAAACTCTTCCCTTTGATTTTAATAGAAAATTGTGTAGTTGAAGGTATTTAGAGAAAAACATGGATAGATTAGGAAGTTTATAATAGCATTTGTTGATGTTTTGAATGTTTTATGGCATGTGTATGTTCGAGTGTTTTATGCCTACTGAGTACTCAACTATCAAAAATTGAGTTGCATTATAGATTTAAAAAAATATATATATTACTCCTTCCGTCCCGTTATTTATGGCTCATACTTTTTGGGCATGTGTATTAAGAAGAAGGTGTAAATAATAGAAAAGTGTTAGGGCCACATTTAAGGGATTAATTTTTACTATTTTGGGTCCGGGACAATCAAAAAAGGAAAATGAACCACTAATAACTGGACGGAGGAAGTATATAATTGTAATTTTTTCATACGGTATGGTAAAATTTTAACAGTCTACATATTGGAATATAAGATTATATTGTTCCTAAAATATATAAATTATATACACATCAAAAATTGAGTTGCATTATAGATTTGTTGGTTGAGTACAGACTTAGCAGGTCGAAAATTCACGTGAAATATAAAGTAGGATATGGTCGAGTATTTATGGCATACTGAATCAACACTCAACTGTTAAAAATTGAGATACATTGTAGATTTGAAATATTATATATATATATATATATATATATATATGGAGCGGATCTGGTAAGAACACACCTTATATGAGAACGTAAGAACAATGCATTTTTATTACATCGGAGATGCATAAAATGCAGAAACTAAATGCATAAATATTTTAATGCATAAACTACAATAACTTAATGCATTAGCATTGAAATGCATAAATTAGAGTAATTAAATGCACGGTTAAATCTGGACCGTAGATCAACAAGGATCAAGGGTCCAGATTTGTTCTTATTTCTCACCTAAGAAAGTGTTCTTATTTGATCCGCGCTATATATATATATATATATATATATATATATATATATTTATGATAGATATTATTGTAATTTTTATTTACTGTGTAAATGTTGGAGTATAAAATTATATTGTTCCTAAATCTATTATATATTAAAGCAACAGTTTCAAATCTCAAATTGATTGCAAATTGATTTGAATGGTAATTTTGTAAATTATATAAAGTTGAAGTATTGATTTAAGTCTGTATTTTTATCATTTTTTAATTGCATAAAATTTTGCACACGTCTCTTATTCAGTTAATTGCATACAATTATTTTGAAAACTCTCCACGTTCACTTTCAGTTTGAAAATCAAAAGCAGAAAAAGAAGGGTTTTTGGAAATAAATTTGTTAGGAGCAGATGAATATGATCTGTAAAAACAACTGTTGTACTGATGAAGACGCCCTATTCCGCGGGGAACAAGACGTTGGCCGCTAGGATGTTGAGAAGCTCAGAATTCGTCGAGGGCTACGCTCTTCCATCCTAATTTTTTATTTCACAACAAGCAAGCAATTATGAAGAAAATCATATAGTAGTAATTTAATATGATTTATCTATTCTGACTCGCGTCTCTGACTTCCACAACTGAACCCCGTTCTGAAACCGCTACGACGTCTTCTTTTCTAATTGTTGCTTCTCGGATATAGTAATTCATTTGATATGCTAATTTTTGTTATAAACAAGAATCGTATAATGCATAATTAGGTATCATCATATCAACTATCAAGGGCCATCAATTTTGTGTTTTTTCTTCTTGAATTTTGATCTACTTTTCTACAGTAAAATGGCCAATATCAATGGCAGTTTGATTTACGAAGATTTTTAATTTGTATTGGCACGGTCATTGTTATACTATATATACACCCTATTTTGTGAAATAGGATTTTTTTTTTGTTGCATTCCTTGTTTTTTCTCTCTTCTACCCTTCCCAATTAACATTCTCTGTAGAAGATTCAATTGTTCATATCAATTTTCATCTTGAATCGAAGTTCTGGAAGAGGAGAAACCAACAAAAAAGGTCATTTTGAGTTTCAAATTCCAATGAAACAGATTCTAGGTTTTGGAAGAGGAGGACTAGCACAAACGCCTTTTTGAGTTTCAAATTCCAGTGAAACTTTTGCTTCAGTATGTATGAAATTTATATAGATAGATTTTAGTAAATTTCTAATTTTTCGACCGTCGCTCATCTTGTCGTCCCTGTAATCATATTTCTTCCCCCTAGTTATTCTCCATCTTTGGATTCGTCGATGTCGAAATTCGAATTATTTCAACAAATCAGCACCATCGGGAATTAAACCATCAATTCAATTTAAAATTAATTTGTTGATTTGTTCGGTGTCTTTAATTATAAATCAAGAATATTGTTTTTCTAGCAATTAACCCAATCTTTTTATAATAATTTTTAACGTACTAATTCGTCAGATTTTTTTCTATGTAGAGTGGAAAGCGTTTCTCAAATATGTTGAGCGGAAAACGTTCGCCCAATAAGGTGAACTCGACCTCTCATTTCCTTTTGTATCTCTCCTTCTATTTTAAATTAATTGTTGTTGGCATATAATAGTTCTAAACTCTGGTGTTGGTTTTCTCCTTTAATTTTAGTATTTCTCCAACAAGATTGTCGTCCGGTATTTGTTATTTGTTATTAGTTATATTTAGAGATGTTGTTGAGCCGAAAATTCTATTAGTTTTTATTTTAATTTTGCAATTGTTTAGCCTTTAATTTTACAATGTTCTTTTTCTATTTCTCAAACATTGTTTGAAGGGCTGTGGAGTTTTGTATTTTTTTCTTGATAGCTCTTGATGGAGTTCGGATTTAAAGCTGAAGAATCTGAATAAATATAATATTTTCGTTCACTCTCATTCGTTCTCTAAAAAACTAAGAGAATAGTCTGATTAAAATTTCAAGTACCTTAAGACGCTGGGAAAGATCTTTGAAACCTTGCAAAAGTTGAGGGCACAAACGTTCTCTTTTGGAACTTTCCATGCCTTCCAGTTTTGCTATTGTTTCTGCCCACATAATCTGGTAGTTGAAACTTGACTTTTATGATGAAATTGGAAGTTCAGTTCAACATGAGAGTCATTATTCAGTATTTACTCTGATTTTGAAAATTGAGGTAGTATAGTTTTCTTTTGTCCTTAATTTATAATTCAAATGAGTGAAAGATAAATTGAAAAACTGTTAAATTGGATTTGATGAAGGGCTTTCAGTTTCAGCTGCAACAGTATGGCTTCTATGTGTCAGAATCATGTTGCTTAAGCGTGGATGAGAATCTGAGGTAATTCATCTGTAAATTAGTCTTAGTTACTTGTTGAGTGATTACAATCCACTTCAGTTTGTTCTAAGTTATTATGCAATTGTCTAATAGTGTTGTGCGATTTGTGTTTAATCTTGCTCTAGTTTGTCATTTGTGGATTAGAAATACATGCTTATGGTGATTTTTGATTGTTTGTCGTTTGATTTTTTCTATTAGAGTACAACAGAAATTGTCTTATCCTTTTTGAACCACTTAGATATTCTATATTAGTTGAATAAATTCTTTTATTAGATACATGTATCTTTCTGATAGCTATATGGTGTGTGTTTTTAAATAATTTGAAATTAGCCACCCATACCTGCTTGCCATTTTAGAGTGTTTTGGATGAACTAGTCTAATTACATACTCCCTCCGTCCCAAATTAGTGTGGTTCAACTAATATTTTATACCCCACAACAAATTAAATATGCATCATCTCTTCTTGTTTTTTCATTAGATTTGTGATGATTTAAAAAAGTTTAAATGCATATCTTGAATTGCATTTACTGGAAGAAAAAACAGAGCAAAAGAGCAAAATATGTTACTAGAAGTAAGTCATGTATGTGTCTTTTACTTTTGGAAGTAATCAATTTTCCATTTTTGTGTTGCGTATTAAGTTTTCTAATTTAAAAAAATATCATTTTTTTTTCTGTAATTGTGTTCATCATTTTAAAAGGATGATTATGATGAAAAACTAATGGATTCTTATCCTTCTTGCAGGAACGAAAAAACAAGAAGAGATGGCAAAAGCTAAAGAATAACAATTTTTGCTTAAAACCTTCTACAAAATATATTTTCAGAGAAATTTGTATATTTTTTTTCCTTTTTTTGGATTTAATTTATATATATTTAGGAATGATGGTGTGATTGGTCAGATGAGTTTTGATTTTTTGCTATTGTAAGTCTATAATAGGAGCACAGATTATATACTAACAAAATTAGCATATGGATGCATCGAAGATTTTGGATATTTGAGATAATTTGTCCTAATTAATATGGTTGTTTTGATGAATTGTATGGGTAACGAGGTTGCTTCGTTTATCATTTCATATCTATTTTTCGTTATTACATCTCTTAAAATCTAGTTGTTGCTTCATTTGTCATTGTTGTATCGATTTTATTTTATTTCGTCTCTTAATATATAGAGATTGATGAGATAAATTAGCTCTACTATATCTTGAACTTCAAAAAAATATAAAATGTACATAGTGTTTCTAGAGTATTTTCATGGTCTTTTTTTCTCTCAAGAGTATTTTCATGGTCTTTGATAGCAAACAAAATGGTGTCCCATGGTTCCAATAATACTATTATTCAAGTAGGCATTAACTCAGCATTATATTTAGAAGCAGAACCACATTTAAATGATAACATTAAGTATTTCTCTTACTACAATGTGTCATTTTTGAACTCTTGGAGATAAAATTAGTCTAATCACAATTTGAGAACAATCTAACTTGATTACAATGAGTCATTTTTGAACTCTTGGAGATAAAATTAGCCTAATCACAGTTTGAGAACAATCTAACTTGCATTAATCAAGTTTAAAGTGGTGACTCTTATCTCTTTCTTTGGCTACTAAATATGTTGGGAATTACTTAATACCAAATTTTAGAACAAATTGATATAAATACATGCATAAAAAATCAGTTGACGAAAAATTGATAATAGACAGTGAGAATCCTCATTGTCCATACACACACACACACCAAAAAAAAAAATTCCAGCCCACTTCATACTATGACCAACATACAACTAAAATACGCTAAAATAGCAAAAATATACTCAATCTGTGACAACACAAATTTGCAGCTAGTTTCTCTTTAATACAAGTCTAAAATAAATGCAAATAACTAATAAAAATATAAATTTCTGACTTCATTCTTCAATAGCAATGTCTCCTTTTCTTTTCAGTTGTATCGCCACCAAAATTATTTGGGAAATGCAAAGTGATGTTCCAGAATACCTGATCAATAAAGAGAACTACTGATGAGATATTATACCAAGAAACCTGAGATCACCTCCTAATTCTCATCTTCAAACAAAAATTACAATCAAATTCATGTAGAACATGCAGAGTACTAAAATCATAATTTAGAACAATAGACTTCATCGGACTTGTTCCATGAATTGAATGATGCAAAAAGTATGTAATAAATCAAAACACCAAAAGACATAAAAAAAAAAAGAAAAATCAGCATTTCATTTACTCAAATCAATTAGGCATTTCATCAAACATCATAAGCGCACAATTTGGATAATAAAACAATCATAATCCACATTATAATGGACTAATGTATAGTTCATGCTATATATAGCAGCATAGCCAATATTACTGGAACACAAATTAAGTGTTCAGCTGCAAAAAATGTGGGGAGGCCAATGTCTTGCAGAGATGGATCGAGCAAAATACCCCATGAAGCTAAAGTCACCAGATACTAGCATCATAAGAAAGAAAATATACTTTTGAAATAACAACAAACTTAATGCTTTAAATTCTCAAAATCTAGTAAGTTTAATTAGTACATGGTAAATGTTAATCATGCATTCAAATTCGAAGATATAATGCAGAGAAACCTAAGCTACAAAAGTGTCAGATCTAAACAAATCATGTTATTCGCACAACACAAGGATCAGTAAAAGCATAAATAAGATCTCGAATTTAAGATCAAAAATCAAAGCAAAATCACTACACGTTCGAATCAAATTGCCAACCTAAATCTAGCAAATAACATATTCAATTCAAATCAATTAATAAATGGGATTTTACAAGAATCTTACCTTAACAATTGACAATAGACTGCCGAAGGAGAGAACGACACTCATCTAAACCCTAAATATCAATTGAGGATGCTGACGCGAATGTGAATGAGAGACGAGAAGGAGCAGAAGTTAGGAATATCAGTTGCGCAATCTCCACAACGTCCGTCGATGGCGGAATAACATTCAACATCTGAAAAATGGAAAATAAATGAATACAAATGAAGAAATATATGCTAATTTTGGATTTACCAGAATGCAACAAAATATATCCAAAAAAAACCTTGTAACCAACATCTTTTTTGGGGCAAAAGCACGGATCATGGAGAAAATACCCAATTCGAGCATGATTAGTCGTCTGGGAACCGGTGGCAGCGGCTACACGCGGTGGTGAAAGTTGAAGAGCTCCGCCGGATTGCAGTGGAAGGAGAGAGAGTGCAAGAAAGAGAGAAGAAGATGGAGGGTTATGGTTTGGGGAAGGCGGCGTCAATTGAGAGCGGATTAGTGCTATATATATATATATATATATATATATATATATATATATATATGAATATAATATATGTCTATTTTATAAAATATGTGTGATATTAATACATATATATATATAATGTATTTATAAGATATGTACAATTTAAAGTATTTGATAAATTTTCACTATAAAATGAAAAATAAATAGACATAAAGTTTGACAAGTTGTTCATTTATTTATTTGAAAAATAACAATATAGTACAATTTTCTATTAAGTAATTATTTCAAAATTCAAATATATGTATATATATAATTCTTTATAGTCATTGTAATTAAAGTTGTAAATTCCTATAGTAATTGTAAATCGCTAATGTAATCTACATTGTCGATGTAATTCAAGTTGAAAGATCGTAATTCAACATGATCCTTGATTGGTTAATTCATTCTCATCATGAAAGTCAACAATTCAAGGTGGTCGTCGATTGAATCACTCGTTCTCAAATTCAAAGTTCACAATTCAACATGATCGTTGATCAAATCACTCATTCTCAAGTTGAAAGATCATAATTCAGTGTGATCCTTGATCGGATCACTCGTTCTCAAATTGAAAGATTAAAATTCAATAAGATTTTTGATCGGATTACTCATTTTCAAGTTGAAAGTTCATAATTCAGTGTGATCCTTGATCGAATCACTCAGTCTCAAGTTGAGAGTCAACAATTCAAGGCGATCGTTGATTCGATCACTCATTCTCAAATTCAAAGTTCACAATTTAACATGATTGTTCATCAAATCACTCATTCTCAAGTTAAAAGATCATAATTCAATGTGATCCTTGATTGGATCACTCGTTCTCAAATTGAAAGATTAAAATTCAATAAGATCATTGATCGGATTACTCATTCTCAAGTTGAAAGTTCATAATTCAACGTGATCCTTGATCGGATCACTCAGTCTCAAGTTGAGAGTCAACAATTCAAGGCGATCGTTGATTCGATCACTCATTCTCAAATTCAAAGTTCACAATTCAACATGATCGTTCATCAAATCACTCATTCTCAAGTTAAAAGATTATAATTCAATGTGATCCTTGATTGGATCACTCATTCTCAAATTGAAATATTAAAATTCAATAAAATCATTGATCGGATTACTCATTCTCAAGTTGAAAATTCACAATTCAACATGATCCTTGATCGGATCACTCAGTCTCAAGTTGAAAGATCATAATTCAACGTGATCCTTGATCGGATAATTCATTCTCAAGTTGAGAATCACTAATTTAAGGTGATCTTTGATCGAATCATTCATTATCAAATTGAAAGTTCACAATTCAATGAGATCGTTGATCGTATCACTCATCCTCAAGTTGAGAGTTCACAATTCAATGTGATCCATGTTCGGATCGCTTATTCTCAAGTTAAAAGCTTATCCAATCAACGCGCTCGTTGATTGGTTCACTCATTGTCCAATTAAAATTGAACCGACCAATATAAATAGCCATCATAAATCAAGAGTGAAAATTTTTTATACACACTTTCAAATTTAAAAAATTTGTTATACACACCTATTTTGAAACAAATTAGTTATACTCAAGTTTACAAAAATACCCTTGGATTGTGACATATTTTATTGAAAAAGTTGTCAATGATTGAGAATCTCTTACATTGTGTCATAACTTTTGTCCTTGTGTACTTATCTTGCACAATCATTGTGAAATTATCTGCGAATTATTGTTTAAATTGTAGATTTTTCAGATTATTTCTTTAGTAAATATTATTTTACATATTTATTTAGTATTAACGAGTACGTACAGATAAAGAAATATTGAAGGCCGAAAAATATGTAAATTATACCAAAAGAACAATAATATCATGAAGAACCAAAAAACTGAAGATCCCTCTCGGACAATGGCAAAAAAAATGAAGATCCCTCTCGGGCGGGATCTTCTTAAAAAATGTAGATGTCCGAGAGGGAAATTAATTTTATATGTCTAGATTTAATTATAAAAATTAACTATGAAATTTTATTGTGAATTAGTGCAACATATATTAATATTTGTAATTTTTCTTTGATTTATTCATGATTTCGTATTTTTAGACGAATAATTTGATTAAATATATGATTTTTTTGAATTATAAATGCATTGAGAGGTTCCTAAATCAAATCCCTCTCGGTTTAACCAAGATCCCTCTCGACATACATGAAATCCCGCTCGAGCGGGATCTAGACACGTTGTAGATGTCCGAGAGGGATCTTGGTTTTTTATGTCTGGATTTAAATATAAAAATTAACTATGTAATTTTTATGTGAATTAGTGCAAAATATATTAATATTTGTAATTTTTGTGTGATTTATTCATGATTTCGTATTTTGACTGTTATAATAATATAATCTTTATAATTCAAAAAAATAATATATTTAATCAAATTATGATTATTCGTCCAAAATACGAAATCATGAATAAATCACACAAAAATTACAAATATTAATATATTTTGCACTAATTCACATAAAAATTACATAGTTAATTTTTATATTTAAATCCAGACATAAAAATCCAAGATCCCTCTCGGACATCTACAACGTGTCTAGATCCCGCTCGAGCGGGATTTCATGTATGTCGAGAGGGATCTTGGTTAAACCGAGAGGGATTTGATTTAGGAACCTCTCAATGCATTTATAATTTAAAAAAATCATATATTTAATCAAATTATTCGTCTAAAAATACGAAATCATGAATAAATCAAAGAAAAATTACAAATATTAATATATGTTGCACTAATTCACAATAAAATTTCATAGTTAATTTTTATAATTAAATCTAGACATAAAAAATTAATTTCCCTCTCGGACATCTACATTTTTTAAGAAGATCCCGCCCGAGAGGGATTTTCATTTTTTTTGCCATTGTCCGAGAGGGATCTTCAGTTTTTTGGTTCTTCATGATATTATTGTTCTTTTGGTATAATTTACATATTTTTCGGCCTTCAATATTTTTTTATCTGTACGTACTCGTTAATACTAAATAAATATGTAAAATAATATTTACTAAATAAATAATCTGCAAAATCTACAATTTAAACAATAATTCGCAGATAATTTCACAATGATTGTGCAAGATAAGTACACAAGGACAAAAGTTATGACACAATGTAAGAAATTCTCAATCATTGGCAACTTTTTCAATAAAATATGTCACAATCCAAGGGTATTTTTGTAAACTTGAGTATAACTAATTTGTTTCAAAATAGGTGTGTATAACAAATTTTTTAAATGCCAAAGTGAGTATATTGGGGTATTGAGACATAAATCAACTTGTCATTGTTAATTGTTTTTCATTAATAATAATTTGAATTAGCCGATGTAAAATTCTAGTTCTAAAATTCATGTTATATTTATTTATATATCAGCCATTGTTAATTAGGTAAATATATTTGGATATTTGTTAATTACATGAAAATGACGAAGGTTTTAGTCATTGTTTGTTTTTAATTAATAAGTAATATAGAAAAATAATTGAATTCGAATCCGTCGATATAATATTATGATTCTAAAAACCATATTATATTTATTTTTATATCAACCATTATTAATTAGGTAAATATATTTAGGTAATTGTTAATCACATGAAAACGGCGAAGGTTTTAGCCATTGTTAATTGTTTTTAATTAATAAGTAATGATTATAAAAATAATTAAATTTGAAACCGCCGATGTAATATTCTGATTCTAAAAACCATATTTTATTTATTTATATATCAGCCATTGTTAATTTGGTAAATATATTTGGGTAATTGTTAATTACATGAAAATGGTGAAGGTTTTAGCCATTGCTAATTATTTCTAATTAATAAGTAATGATTAAAAAAATTATTGAATTTGAATCCGTCGATGTAATATTATGATTCTAATAACCATATTATATTTATTTATATATCAGCCATTGTTAATCACATGAAAATGGTGAAGGTTTTAGACATTGTTAGTTATTTTAAATTAATAATAATTAGAAAAAATTGAATATGAATCCGCCGATTTAATATTCTGATTCTAAAAACCATATTATATTTATTTAGACACTAGCCATTGATAATTATGTAAATATATTAGGAAAATTGTTAATCTCATGAAAATGATCAAGATTTTAGCTATTGTTAATTGTCTTTAAATCGAGTCTTATTTAACTTTTATAAATAAAAGTGGGATAAATTTAAAAAATAATTAATTTGATAATTAAAAAAATTAAGTACAAAGTTATTCACAAATAACTTAAATTATTAGTTTAACAATAATTAATAAATAATTAAAACATTATATTTAATCAACCAGGTAAAGTTGACAGAATCATATTAAAGAAAAAGCATAAAATCAAGGCTAAAATATATTCAAATGGTTAATTTATTCTAACCATTTTAATTATACAATGTTATATCAAGTTAAGGTTAAACTTAAAAAAAAGGAAAATAATTGAAGTATATTAAAATTATTATTCTCATATATAAATTAACATCAGGTTTTATTTAAATTTTATAAAAATAACTTGGAATAAAATCTAAATACTAATTAAATTGATAAATTAATAATTAAGTACAAATTAATTTACAAGTACATATTTAATTAGTTGTTTAATAGGTAATCCATTATATCAAGCAAAAGATCTCATGAATCTGCTTTAAATCTTCTTTGATATCCGTGTCAAATAATGGTTGGTTAATTGAATAAAATAAAAGCTAAAAGAAATTAAAATATAATAAATTTAAATCAAAATTATTTTTTTAAAAGGATGAATCTGAACTCTTGATTTAATGCATTGCCCACATCTTGGAACTCCCCATCTTTGAGAAGCAAAAGCTATTTCCCTGTCAAAACAAGACTTGAAGGGACTGATGGTTAAGATCACCTCGGTCGTCTCAATTTCTCAATTTCCTTCTTTTTTCTTATATGTCGGGGTTGTTTTTTTATTGTAATTGCTGATTTCATTTTCTTCCTATATATCCAATCATGAAATGCAGAGGCCTGATTATATACCTATTTATTTTGGTTGAACCGTTGGACTTTTCAAAACATACAAGTCCCCATTTGAAAATAAAGGGCTGTAATGAAAATAATTTAATGAGTGTGTATTTATGTCTATACAAAAACTCATGTGCGATCAACAATCAATACGTTTGGCTATAAAGACCTACTCTCACATTGCGGCACGTCGACACACCTTTTTTAGTTTTTTATTTTATTTTATGGTGGGCGCGAACCTTTTTAAATTTTATTTTATTAATTTTACAATTAAAATTTATTAATCTCATTAGAGTTTATTAATCCTGAATTAGCGTTTATTAATCCTCTTAGGATTTCTATTATAAATAAAAATTAAATTAAAAAATCAACACTCTACATTAATTGACCGCACATTGCGATTGATCGTACCGGAGTGTGCCCTCTTTCCGTTGTAAGAAAAATATTCACTAATCATGTTCATGTTATCGATTTTTGCATTTTAATATATGCTTGATTTCTTGTGTTCTAGATTTTTCCTACCAAGTTCCAAATTTTTATATTGCACACAATTCGTGCATATTTATTGAATCTATCAATCACTCCCTCATATTCCAAATATATATAGCTTATATAATTGTTTTTAGGGAAGGATATAATACTTTATTAAGAGCAAATACATTGTAAATGGATCGGAAATACCATTCACACTATCCGAAGGTTCATTCCAAGCTAGAATGTCGATATAATTGTTTTTTATAATGAGAATATATGCATTGTGTTTATTTAGGTAAAGGAAAAAAAGAGAGCGAAATAACTGCATTTTGTAATAGTCAACATATTATTCTACCCAAAAAAGAAAAAAGTGACCCTATTAAGTAATTCATGTCTCTCTCAACTAAAAATTATTGTCTTTCTCAAAAAAAGATAAAAAAGAATTCAACTTACATTTTTAGTTTAATTGTTTTTAAAAATATTAAATTATTTTTATTTTCACTTTTCCTATTGTTATTTTATTATTTTCCTCTAGATCTGTTTAAATTATTAATTAATTCATTTCATTTTTAAATAAAATATTTTAACTCTTTGAATTTGTGATAAATATATGATCCGTGCATTGCACGGAGGGCAAATACTACTATATGTAAATATTGGAGTATAAATTATAGCGTACACATTGGGACTGAGTTAACAATATAGGAACTAGGGGTGTAAATTCGGGATGGATCGGGTACCTTATCCAGAATTTTCAGGTACCCATACCTAAATTTCTCAAAATTTACTATCCGAACCCGTCCCGTTTTAAAAAACGGGTACCCAATACCCTGGCCGGGTTTATTCGGGTCGAGATCGGGTACCCACATGTACCCATTTTTTATTAAAAAAATAAAATATCAAGTATATTTTTGGGTATTTTTTTCACCTGCTTTCTTCCTATTTTTTCGAGAGAGGGGTGGGTCGGGTGGTAGTGAAACGACGGCGACAGGGTGTGAGAGAGAGGGAGATGAGAAACGAGTGGGTTGTGAATTGAAAGTGTGAGAGAGAAATGCTGCCCGTGTGGTGGTGACTTGTTATACTATTTTGTATTTTGTAAAATATTATATAAAATAAATAAGAATAATAAATAAATAATAAAATATATAAAAAGTTTGACCAGATAATTGACCGGATTTAGTGGACGGGATGGGTAACCCGTTACTTGGAACAATTTAAAAATCTATCCCGTACGTCCCAAACCCAAAAAATTGGAATAACGGGTATCTAACACCCGAAAAATTACGGGACGGGTTCAGATTACCCGAAAATCCGGAACCGGAATTTACACCCCTAAATTCCTCAAGAAGTCGGTGGCGGTTCTACCGAAATAACATAAACATGCACTGAAATCGCAGAATTTGAAGCATTCCCCAATTCCATGTCATGTCATTGAACGCTTTCAAGGAGGCGCTCCTCAAACCCTGCAAATCCACTCTTTCATCCTCCCAATCTTCTACTTCTTCCCAAATTCCTCTAGCTTTAGACTCCTCAATTCCACCAAGGAAGCCCCCCAAATCCTCTCTGTCCCGTCAACTTCTCCGCCTCCAACAAGATGCCGATTTCTTGCCGCCAAACGAACTCAAAATCTCCAAACCAGAGCCAGAACCCAATTTGAATGTCCCAACTGGAAATGATAGATGCGAGGAGGAGAAAGAGGCCCAAATTCGACCCAGAGATTTCAAGTTGGAGTCTTTTCGTTCGTTTGATCACACTGGACCGTACGAGCCTCTTGTTCTGTCGCTGCCTGGCGAAATTCCCGTTGTGCAGGTGATTCTCCTAGTTCCCATTTGTTTATGATGAATATTTGTTCTTCAGTGGGGGAAAAAAAAATTTGAGGTATTTTCTGGTGTGATTTTGAGTAATTTAGGTTTCATTTTTTTTGTTGAATCGTGGTGTTTTAAGCTTCATGGTGATGTTACGTATAGTTTACAGTTTTAGTTTTTGAAAATTTTCAGGTCCCGGCGTCGATAAACAGTAGACTTATGGAACATCAGAGAGAAGGGGTGAAGTTTTTGTATAACTTGTACAAGAACAACCATGGAGGAATTCTTGGAGATGATATGTAAGCTGACGTCACTTGGCCTAGTAGTTTGTTCGTGTAAATTATTACTATTATTTTTTAAATTAATCTTTATATATATATATATATATATATATTTTTTTTTTTTTTTCTCTCTCTCTGGGAGGAGTGTGCTGGATTCTGGTTATTAGCTCATGAGCCATGGTTCTCTTATGGCTAATAGGGATTATTACTTCTCTAAATTGTGAATGATCTCCTACTGTATTTTCTGAATAATATAATGGATTTCTGCACTTGCTTGATGCATTCATGCTTTCTTATGTAAAGTATCTTTAATGTGCTTTACAGTTTGCTACAAATTATGTTATCTGTGGTCTTGCTTCCTTAATGGCAATTGGTATTCGTATTGTCCTCGACGTCGTATTTAAGTTGATTCCTTCTATGTTCCTTTTCTGGATTCCATCGTGTGCCTGCAATAGGGGATTGGGGAAGACCATTCAGGCGATTGCTTTCTTGGCTGCTGTGTTTGGGAAGGGTTCGGATCCTGATTTAACACTGCACAAGGGAAATGAAGTAGAGAAGAAGGGTCCGGTACTAGTTATTTGCCCTAGTTCTGTTATCCTTAACTGGGAAAGTGAATTTTCGAAATGGTCCACATTTAATGTTGCTGTTTACCATGGCGTGAATCGGGATTTAGTGATCGACAAACTAAAAGCAGATGGTGTTGAGATTATCATTACCAGCTTTGACACATATAGGATACAAGGAAGCATTTTGTCAGATATCCGGTGGGAGATACTTATTATTGATGAGGTACACCGGCTTAAGAATGAGAAGTCGAAATTATACACAGCATGTATGAAGATTACAACCCTGAAGCGTTATGGTCTTACAGGAACTGTGATGCAGAACAAAATAATGGAATTATTCAATCTATTTGACTTGGTGGTCCCTGGTGGCTTGGGAACACGGGAACATTTTCGTGACTTTTACGATGAACCTCTCAAGCATGGTCAGAGATCAAGTGCTCCACAACGATTTGTTCAAATTGCTGATGAGCGGAAACAGCATTTAGTGCTAGTGCTACAAAAGTATATGCTCCGAAGGACAAAAGATGAAACTATAGGGCATCTTATGATGGGAAAGGAAGATAATGTCGTATTTTGTGCTATGAGTGAGGTGCAAAAACGGGTTTACCAGAGGACATTGCAGCTACCTGACATTCAGTGCCTCATCAACAAGAACTTGCCATGTAGTTGTGGCAGCCCTCTTAAGCAAGTCGAATGTTGTCAAAGAACAGTCCCAAATGGTATCATTTGGCCTTATCTTCATAAGGACAACCCCGAAGGTTGTGACTCGTGCCCTTTTTGCCTCGTTCTCCCTTGCCTGGTGAAGCTCCAGCAGGTATCTGTTTATGCCAGGCTTCTTTTATATACTTCGTTGGCTGTTTTAAAATAATTTGATCATCTTATGTGATGCTATTTTGAAATTACTGATTTAGATTGTCTAAAGTGAAACTGATACATGTACAGAAAAAGATGAAAAGTTGCGGGGAAAAAAGTAAAAAAAAAAAGGCCGTTTTTTTTTTTACCATCAGTTTTCCTTCTTGGTGTTCTTTGGCACCCTATAAATACTGCTCCATGCCCTTTTGTTTGATCTCCCCCTTTCTGATTTCGTTCAGGTTATATTCTAGTCAATTCAAGGATCCTATACTGCTAAATTCATTTTCAAATTGAAGAAGGAAAACCGTTAATTCTTTCTGGAATGGAGTGTTTTTTCTGTTCAAATCAAAGTGGGATACTCCTGGTGGTGGGTTGGATAGAGCATAATACTGAATAACGTGAAGTTTCAATTATCTAAAATGCTTTCTTTGCTCACCTGCTATGGAATTCGAAACGAAGAAGAAACGCACTAATCAATGTAAGAGAGTAAGAATCTTAAAATTGAATTTGTAAGATACTTCTCATTATATTTGGAATTTCCAGACGCTATCTTAGCATGCTATTAACATTGATGCATGCTGGCATGGCTATTTAAATTCAAAATTCCTGTGACTATGTTTTAATGAGGAGAATCATGCTGACCAAAGAGTATATATTTTATAGATAAGCAATCATCTGGAGCTTATTAAGCCTAGCCCGAAAGATGACCAAGATAAGCAAGCAAAGGATGCAGAATTTGCTTCTTCCGTATTTGGCACCGACGTTGATTTAGTAGGAGGCAGTGCCACGCAGAGTGGCAGCTTCATGGGCCTCAGTGATGTTAGGCACTGTGGAAAAATGAGGGCTTTGGAGAGATTAATGCACTCTTGGATTTCAATGGGTGACAAGATTCTTCTCTTCAGTTATTCAGTGAGGTTGGTTAGTACTATATTTTCCTGTCCGCATCTATGATGTATAGTTCTTGAAACTCAGATTTCACTGTTGTGTATATATGTATTTGCATATATTGTATTTGCAACCAACAAGACAATAGTAAGAAAGCTAATACCAAAGGAGAGGGGGGAGGTACGATGTATAGTTTGATCTACACTGGATTTTCTATCTGTAACAAAGTCGACAAGTCATCTAACACCAAGCATGCAGAACACCCTTACCATATAATAGAGGCTAAAATTGATTTATCTCATTTAATTCCTTTTTGTTACTTATTTCCTACTTTAGGGAAGAAGAGCAAAGCTCTTGTTTTTCTGATCTTGCTAATGGATATCACGTCTTGCAGGATGCTGGACATACTTGAAAAGTTTATAATACGAAAAGGCTATAGCTTTTCGAGACTAGATGGCTCCACTCCAACTAGTCTACGGCAGTCTCTTGTGGATGACTTCAACTCAAGTCCAAGTAAACAGGTCTCCTTTTGGCCATTCTAACTCTTCTTTGTGTTGTATTTCTACATTATATCTTTAATTAGGAGAAATTTTCTGATTCAGGTGTTTCTCATATCCACTCGAGCTGGTGGGCTCGGACTAAATCTTGTAAGTGCAAATCGGGTGGTAATCTTCGACCCAAACTGGAATCCTGCTCAGGACTTGCAGGCGCAAGACCGGTCATTCCGTTATGGTCAGAAGCGGCATGTAACTGTTTTCCGTTTCCTTTCAGCCGGTTCTCTTGAGGAACTTGTCTATTCTAGGCAGGTATATAAGCAGCAACTATCAAATATTGCTGTTGCAGGGAAAATGGAAACGCGATATTTCGAAGGCGTACAGGTAACAAGCTGTTCCACTTTGGTTCAAAATCCTCTTTATCGTATGTGTTGTGTTCATTTCCTCTCATCTCAAAATGAATTCATTCCTGAAGGATTCGAAGAAGTTTCAAGGCGAGCTGTTCGGTATCTCCAATCTGTTCAAAGATCTTTCTGATAAGCTTTTCACCAGCGACATTGTAGGAGTCCATGACAAGCAAGGAAAAGAAGACAACCAGGATCGTCACATTGCAGAGCTCTATTTTGATCCTCCTCCGCAAGAAACAGCTTCTACGTCGTCTGTAGAATCTGAAACGAACGAGCCTACTGATAGAAGAAAAACAAGAGCGAAACCGACACTTGAAGATCTTGGTGAGTTTGCTTCCTATTTTAAGATCTTCCTACTGATATGTGCAGGATCATCGAACCACTTTCCCTTTGTCTTTCAGGTGTTGTATATGCTCATCGCAACGAAGACATTGTTAATATCAGATCCAGGTTCATGATAAAGGAAAAACAAAGCTCATCTTCGAAGGAAGACGGAAAACAGCCATGCCCTCCTGAAGAAAGAAAAGAATCTGATGCTGGAACAGAATCAGAAGCAGAAGCAGTTGGAGTAGAGAAGGATTCTCAAGTTTGTGATGCATCCAAGAAAAGGAAAAGTGATCATTCTAGCCTTCTTGCAGTGTTAATGGGCATGGATGAAGTTGCATTAAATAAGTTATTACTTACAAAACCTCCACCTTGAGTTTCCCCTCACACACACACACACACACACACATCCACATCCACATCCACATCCACATCCACATCCACATATGCATGTATGTATAGGTGTAAATATGCATGTGCAATGTGTTGTATCATTATTTGCAGTACATATGTATTGATGAAATGAAACGCGAGTTCGTTCGAAGAAGTTTAGAAATGGAATGGGATCAAACAAACACATGCTTGGCTATTTGGGGAATATTATTGGTGACCTTTTGTGACTTATTTGTACAAATAAATCCCAGTCTGTTACCTTTCCAGAAATAGAAATTGCAGAAACACAAGAAAGAGACAATTGCTAACAATACATCATACATTATACACTTACAGTAAGAAAAGTAGTTTGGCATAGCAGCCATTAATACAGTGGGATAAAAAGCAAGCTCTTTGAATAGTCAGATTACACAAAATTCTACTAAAATCTAATTTTACTCTGCAAAAGAAAAACAAGATAGACTCAAAATGGAACAAGAAACAATCTTCCCCACAGACCATCAATTCTTAGCAGGCCTAATTAGACAGAAATAGAAGATCAAAATTACAAAAACAAAATTAATTAAGAAAAAGAGGCCATGATTAGATTATATTACAAACCTATATCACATGGTGTCAAGATTAGATACCAAAAAAATAAAAATGAAAAATTTGGGAAAATTAATTTTACTGAAAATCAAGAGGGCCACCGCCACCATCTCTTTTATGCTTAACAAGAGCAAAGTATCCAAGAACAGCGCAAACAGCAGCCACAAGATTGCCTTCCTTGATCAATACCTTGACCACGAAGCCAGTGATCTCAGCCGTCAATTTCTTTCCCTCCACCACGAGCGTCTTCCTCGGCTTCCCGCAGAAGGTGAGCAGCACCAGCACCGTTATCCACGTCACCAGGGTGGCCGGCACCGCCACCGCCAGCGCCGCCACCATCGACAGCACGCCGAACGCCACCCCCAGCAGCACGGAGGCGTACAGCGCCGGCCACCCCGACGAGGAAGACGCCGCCGACTCCAGTTCGTACCAGGAGAGCACCGATTTGAGGAAATTCCATGAGAGGAAGAGCAGAAGCGTGTACACCGACACGAACAGGCAAACCCACGTCCGCCGCTTGCTCATCAGCCGGAGCAGCAGCACCGTAGCTGAATTCCGCTGCTGCTCGATCGGCGCCGGCGCCCAGGGCCCTCCGCCGGCGCTTTCCGCCATCAATCGGAGGTTGATTGATTGTTGATTTGGGCGATTGGTGTTGCTTCAACTTTACTTTTTAGGAGGGTTTTTTCCTTTTCTTTTTCTTTTTCTTTTTTTTTTTTTGATGCGCTTTTTTGTTTGGAAGGAAGAGTTTGTTGGTGCTAAAGCAGCAGAGTTATTTACATTACTACTTCAGATTTAGATTTTGAGGTATGTCGACTTTCCAACGCGCCTATTGCACACTACAGATACTTATTTGAGATGATAAATGAACTTTTTTATTTTTTAATTTTACCACTTGAATAGAAACATGATTTTTTTGGCCACGGTTACGAAAATATCTCTTCACAAATCCATGCGTTTGGAGTTTGTCAGATATTTTTTTGACCAGTTGACTACTGTAAAACTTAACTTCATCTATTTTGTTCATATGCTAACAAAATTGATAGGTAATATTGTTATTGGGTACTCGATATTGCATTTGTTGTGCTAATGTCTTGTTTTAATTATATGATACTTCCTCCGCACACGATATTTAGAACATATTTCTTTTTAGGGTGTTCACCATATTTATACAATTTTTCTTTTTGGGACGATATCACACACATTCATTATTTTATACTCATAACAACTCATTCTAGTGGGTTTATTTTTCCGCTCAAACACTACCTACCTAATATGTACTCTCCCCATCCCATCCATAATGACTTACTTTCATTTTTGGGTTGTCCCATTGATAATGGTTCAATCCAAATATGGAAATCCTCTTTCTCTCACAAGAAGCCGTGAGATCCACCACTTTCTCTCTTTTTTCTCCTTAAATCATTCTTCTGCTTAATTTCCTTTCCGAACAGTGTTGAATCGTTATGGATGAAATAGAGGAAGTATTAAAATCCACACGCACCGTACTTGACTTATATTTTGTGGACAGATGAATATATATTTAATTTTCCATACATTATGTTAACAGGTTTTAATGTTTAACACATGCATATGTTGATGAGTAACCTGTTTAATCTGTTGATGTATGAAGAATAATGGAGTCCATTGTATTTCAAGACAAGTCAATTCTCTTTTGGAATTGGCAAGAGAATATTTTCGATAACTGATATCAAAGGTGGCTAAAAATTAATTTCTTCATCTAAAATGTGTATTGTCATAGAATACAATTATCAAGAATATATATATAATGGTGGAATCAGAAGGAAAAAAAGTGGTGGTTCCATTATTTGTGTTTTTAAATTTACTAGGGTTGACTTATGCAAAAATACCTTGACCTTCAAAGTATGTGGAAAGTATTGTTGGGCTTGGGCCCAAAATAATTGGGAAGTCCAAGATGATTAAAATTAGAGCCTTGGAGAATTAGCGGAAGCAGAAGCCGAAGAGACAGCGAAATAATCGGCAAAGAAAGAGAGAACGACGCAGAGTAGTTCGAGAGTTGGAACATCAGAGCAGGTTTTTGTGTGGCTTAGAGTCTTCTGAATCTTCTCCACATCTGCTACAGGAAAGTTGATCATTCTCTTCTTAGTTTGTTCCAACAATGTTATTTCTTTTGTCACGTGTTTGTATAGACATTTACATAGTCAAATTGTCGTCACATTTTACTTGCTTTCGATAGCTTTGCTGCTTAATTAAGTGGAAGATTGGTTATCATATATCTTGGGGTATTCCGCTGTGCAGATAACAAAGTTGTTATATACTTCCTCCGTCCCATTTATATAGGCTGATTAAAATTTTTACATGGATTAAGAAAATTTATTGGAAAAGTAAATTATATAGTAAATTTCTTAATATGCCCTTATTTATTATTTGATTATGTATTTTTTATGAGTTAATCAAAAAATTAAATAGGGATATATTAGTAAATGAGCTAAAAAATATTATTTTTATGGAAACAAGCCTATATATTTGGGACATCCGAAAAAGGAAAACAAGCCTATATAAATGGGACGGAGGGAGTATATATTTATATTGTCAGATTGAGCTCCTTCCACAACAAGTATTTCTAGATAAAAATTTCGATATTAATTTTCTGACTGTGCATCCCAGAGTCTCTCATCTAAATTTGTTTTAAAATTTGTATACACATTCATAAAAATCGAATGCCAAAATTTTGACCCAATGATATTTTTGGAAAAATGTTGAAAGGTTTTTGTTTTGTTTTGCTTTGATTTTTTTTTTCCATATTAAAAAACTTAGACATTTTTACAAAACGCATCAAAATGCATGCCATAAATTGATCATAAATCCTAAATAAAATAAAGAAAGAATTTTGAAAAGATAATTGTAATTTTGATATATAATTGAATTACAAAACTTTGATATCAAGGCTCAAACAGTCAAAATTTCTCGCTAGTAGTCACTTGATCCTCACCTCAACAATCAACAAGTTCTGCATATTAATTAATTAAAGGGATGGTATTGTATGGACCTTTAATCTTAACTGTGAGACTCCCTTACACAAATTTTTATTTGAATTTAAAATATATTTAGAAATCCTGAACTAAGTCAAGTAACCGGTTCTAGATCTGGTTTTCTAACTACTTAGGAATAAATTGCATAGTATACCCCTATGCTTTCTTAAACCTGTATAAAACACCCTTACATTTTCTAAATTGCATAGAACATCCTTATGTTTTAATAAATCATGCACACTCGCCTCTCCGTCTACTACCGTTAATGATTCATTAACACCATTTGAATATTCACCGTCAGATATTGTGTCGTATCGGCGACCTACTCTTCGTTAAATAATTTTTAGGGTATTTTGTCATTTTAGTCAATCTTGTCTCATCGAGACATCCAAGCGGTAATAGATTTTGTCTGTGAATAGAGAGATTCACAAGTAAAATCAATAAAAATATTGTTGGTATAGTTTCTTTGCATTTGATTGTAATTGTAATTTATTGTTGTAATTACTATGGTCAAAATTTAAGTGATCTTATATATTTAACTTGATAACAATAAAAATTAAGCACCTTAAATAATGATACATGATTCGGTACTCAATTTGATTAGAATTCACGTATATCTAGCAAACAAGAATCAAGGTTTATTGATTTTTATTAAATTTCACGAATATAATACCCGACAACAATAGATAGTTTATACATCGCATAAATTTGGCCAAACTATAAAATTTGAATTTTCAATAAAATGCTAATTTTTATATATACATATCTGAATTTATCCTGGAATATCATCTTTACTTCCTTATTTTCCTGGAATTTTTGGAAATGGTTATCTTTTCATGATCAATATTTCATATTGTTTAAGTGAAAAAAATGAACTCCATTGAATATTTGCTACTTCTTTATTTTGATTTGAGCATCAATTTATCTGTTCAAGGCTCAAATATGTATTCTATACGCTGATATCACATCCCACGATCACATCTCTCCCACTAAATTATTTATATGTGAAGTGCGATTTGACAAGTTATATGATAATTTAAACAAAATTGCAGTATTCACTCAATTATAGGTTGAGAAGTAGAAACAGAAATGCTGCTAGAACTAATAGGAACAGTGGGGAACAAGAAGAAGAAAGGGCAGCTGCTGAAAATGAACCCATGTCACTTTGAATTTTTGTGGTATTACGAGTACTGTGAAATTTATTTTTAATTAATTACTCCCTCCGTCCTATTAATCTTCTCATTTTCGATTTTTTGTTGTCCCACTAATAATGGCTTATTTCCAAAAAGGAAACATTTAACTCTTCAAAAGTGGTAAAATTTTCTATCTTTTTACCCTTATTCTTAATCTACGTGCTCTTAAAGCATAGGACAAACTTAATGGAACGGATGGAGTATTTTTTATGTCACTTGGACTAAAGACAAGCAACAAAGCTTAAACTATTCATTCAAATGTGTAAAGGAACAATGAACAAGAGTATCATAGGATGTTTAATTGGGGGTACTTTGGACTATTTGCACCTCTGAGAAGATGACCGTAGGCGGTGGCGGTGGCCATGGTGGAAAGGAGATGACTGAAGAAGAAGAAGAAGAAGAAGAAGAAGAAGAAGGCAAAAAGAACAGAGAGTACAAGAGAAATCGTATGAGAGAAGAGAGAGAAAAATGGTAGCATAGAAGGTGGGTGAAAATCACGCTCCGTTAGTTTCACAGGGATGCACTCCTGTGAGACCGCAGCTTATTGTACAACCGGATCTTTTTGACTCGGAACCCAACCAATCACAACCAGAGATATAAAAAGTCCGCAATTCCTCTATTTTCCTCCTCCTTCATTCCCGTCATCCCTCCCCCTCTACTAAATCCCCAGCATCCTCCAACAATCACCGCCAATTCACCACCAGAACTGCCGGCGCCGCTGATACGGAGAGACGAGTATGAAAATCAATTAAGATGTTTCTTTTCTCTTCCTCGCTCTATCGCACACGCATAGGTCATCTTCTCTCTCTTTCTCGCTCTCTCACTTTATAGATGGATTTTTTATTTCTTGAACAATATGCAATAAACAAAACGAGAATTTTGTTGCTAATTATTGGCAGTAAATTAAATTGCTTTTTGGGTTGATAGTTTAGTGGAGCATTCTTTGATTAAATTTTTGACTAAATTTTGCCGATCAACTTTCATCATCTACAAGTTTTGAAGTTTGGGAATTGTACCCATTTAGTTTCTTCTTTTTTTATTGATTTTACAGAACAATATTTTGTTATATTTGTTTGTTGAGATGACTTTTCTTTTATATGAACTGTCACTTTGATTCGTTAACAGTGTCACATTTTGATGAAATAGTAAATAGCTAGATGACAAGCTAAATTAGGTTGGGAAGCATAAGTCATGACTTAGACTGCAGATAGATTAAATAGCTCTTTCTGTACTACACTGCTGCACCAATCCACTTGCATTATCTTCATCACTAATATTTTTGTGCTATCTTCAATCAACATTTGTAAAAATATTTGATGATAAATGCAATGTCAAAATAATGTGAATTTCTTTCATGTGAAATGTCACTTTAATTCCATGATAAAAGTAACTCTAATAAAGAACAAAGTCAGTCAGTGTAATTCATGATTCCACTACTTAATTACAACCATATTTTCAATCCAAAAAAAAGAAAAAAAGAAAACACAAATTCACATTACCACAGCTTCATACCACAGGTTTAAAATCTACAAGAATCATTCGTACCATAAATTTCAGGGCTCTTTGACTTATCACATCATCACTTTGTATTCGTGGAGCGGAATTCAATTATCTCTGCCAAAACTTGAGGTTTACATTCATTGATTTCTAATAAAATAATTCTTGTACAATATTTTTCTCGTAGTATTCTTCTGCCCTTAGCCTACAATCAATAAAGAAGAAAAAACAAAAAATATTGTTATGATAAATTAAAAAAAGATAGCTGAAATATTGAAAAAATATGAAAATTTCATACCGTCAGCAAATATTCGCAATCATAATCATGTCCATCAAAGTTTTCCATGTGGTTTAGCAAAAACACACCATAATCTGTGTTGGATGAAGAAATTTGTCATTTAAATTTGGCATTCTCCATTGGATAACTTTGTACCTCATCTCCTCGTGGATCTCCATTCTCGTTTTAAAAAAATAGAGAATTGCTCTCTCTATACAAAACGTATATTACTATAAATGTTATTTAAAATGTTGAAACTTAAGAATTCTATAAATGACGAGTTAAATTTGTGATTACCAGATTGATGAAGAGCTGCCAATACTTGCAATTCTTTCAACAGAGATACACTTCACATTATCGAGAAAATGAACCTTTTTTTGAAGACAATTTACTACGGCAGCAATGAAATTATCATTGAAGCATATGGGAAAAAAAACTACAATAACACAAAAAATAAGAATGTTAATTTATACGATTAATATAATAGTAAATATTAATAAGATTGTTGTGAAACTAAGATTCTCCCTCCGTCCCGCCATAAGTGGCTACGTTTCCTTTTTGAGCCGTCCCGGGATAAGTGGCTACTTTCCCTTTAAGGAAATAATTAGGCCAAAAATTAGGGAGCCCATATACTACTAATCTGATTTCTCTAACCTAATCTCACCCGCCACCTCTGTATCTATTCTCTCTCTCGTTCTTTCTCTTGTCTCTCTCTTCACTCTTTTGCCATCTTCTCTCTCACCGTCCCCGCTGTGATGAAAATCGACCCGGATTTCACAAGCTCCGATGGCGATGACGCACAGAAATATGCCCCGTCGGTCGATGGTTCACACAAATCTGAGCCAGATCTAGTGCACTCCGACGGCGATGATGATTCTCTAAAGAAGGAACCGGATCTCATCGTTCCAACTCTCCAAAACATCAAATCTGAGCCAGATCTAGTGTACTCTGATGGCGATGACGATAAGGAACCAGATCTTATCGTGACAGCTCTCCAAAACGTCAAATCTGAGTCGGATCTAGTGCGCACCGGCGGCGATGACCACCAATTGAAATTCCATCCAGATCTCATATTTCCACCTCTGAAAAAGGTGAAATGCGACCAGGATCCGGCGAGCTCCAACGGCGATGATGATAGCCTGAAATCCCAGGTGTCAGATGAGGGTTTAGCGAGCTGTGCCGGCGATGATTCGCAGAGGTCATGGCCGTCAGATGAATGGTCTGGATATCAAATGCCGGATCTCATCTTTCCAGCCTTCAAAATTGACAAATTTGAGCCAGAAGGGAGCTACGATCGAACTGCATATCACCGGAAGCATGGGCTAAGTAATCTGGACGGATACGTGTGTCGTTGCAAGATCAAGTGTGAGTGGATGGTGGAACAGGAGTTGGAAGAGGCGAAAAACAGAACCAAAAGTGAAGTCGGCGATGATATGTTGAAGATTCTGCTTCCTCGATTATTTAAAAGGGTGAGGTCTTTCTATGTTTTGCTTGGATTCTTTATGTGTATGTGTTTCTTGTGATTGTAGGAGCACTGTGTGGGAGATGAGATGGTACTGAGATGATAAAATCTGCTGCTCATACTTGTTGGTTCTCATTTTCGCATCGATGATAAGAGATGCAGTATGTGGGAGCACTGTGTGGGATATGAGATGGTACTGAGATGATAAAATCTGCTGCTCATACTTGTTGGTTCTCATTTTCGCATCGATGATAAAAGATGCAGTATGTGCTCATACTTGTGTGGTTATATGTTGTGCAATGCTTCATCTTAGATTAAAAAAAGCAGAAATATTTTCATTGCATATAAGCATATAGCCTTGCATTACAAAAAGGTTTCATTAAAACCCTGATTGATGTTTACATTTCAGAACTGTCCCAAAAAATATTTATACATCAAAAACTCCATCAAAAACTGCATACATAAGCATATAACCTTATGATATGTGAATTCCCAAATACTGCATCAATTCACCAATTCCTTCCACTGTCCCTTCTTGAAGCATATATGCAATACATTCTCTGATCAAAGCCTCTGGAACTTCCAAGTCAATTGGAAGTGCATTCTGTCTTATAAGAGCTTCTTTCCCCATGTGAGGAATCTTGTAGGTGTTATGACCCTTTAACCTCATAACCTCCACCATACATCCTTGCAGACTTAGGAAGACATTATTCAATTTGTATGCCTTTAGTTGTGCAAAGCTCAACGCAACTGCTGTCACTAACTGATCAACATTGTAGCATGTTGTTTCATGTTGAATGGACTGAATTGCTCTAAACCAACCTAAATCATTGACATTCATGTCTGGTGAGTTGGGTGGTTGCTGAACCAATCTGATATCAAAACCATTCTGTGATATGCTGCAATTCTAAAATCAGGGTCCTCATCTTTGATATGCGGCCTTGCATTATCTTGTTGGATTAAAATGTGTTTGTTGGCACTTGATGGCCACTTTGACATTATAGCTGGTATAATCTGATTCAATTAAAGCATGCAAACAATAAAATGCTGAATCTGAATATTTTATTGAAACCAATGCTGAAATAAGAATACACAACTGGAAAATTGTCACTCTAATACAGATACAAGTTCAATACCAACCATTGAATAATTACAATTGCTGCATAACTCATTGGCTTGAAATACCTGAGTGATCAGACAGTCTTTTATCACTTGTTTGGTGACAGAATCAATGGCCTTAGTCTCCAGAGTTCCTGCTGGTCTATTTTTGCTTTTTCTTTGTGCTGGAACCTGTTCAGTAAATGGAAAAATGCCTATCTTCCCATCAAAAATACATGTTCCATCATCTGCAAAGATGGGCCTGCACACTGCACACATGAACATCACCTTTGGTATAAACTTCTTACTCTTGCATGTTCTATGGGGTTCAGCTTCCATTTCTGTCAGGTAGAATCTGTGAGAAGTCTTAGTGATGTAGAACCACTTCTCATCAATATGTACAGTGTTGTACATGGATCTGAATTTGATTGCTTTGAGTATTCTGTCTACTTCTAGGGCTTCTAGGCTAAACCTTAATCTTAAGAGCTTGTTAGGAGCAGTAAGATCTGGCTTGATTGCATTCGTATGAGCTTTGATCAGACCACTTTTGATCCATCTCCACACTGTGTTCTTACTACAATTGACACCTACAGCTAGTTTTCTGATTGATGACCTTTTGAATAACTCTATACTTGCAATTAACTCAAGGTCGATGGGTTTTTTCTTTGTTTTTATTGAATGCAATTTTGCAGTCTTCAAATAAATAACCTGACCTTCAGCTTGTTGTTTTTTTGCAGCAGCCCACAGTCGTGTGACTGTCCTTTGAGAGGAGTTGAACATGATGCTGGCTTCCTTCATTTTGCCGTACAAAGGCTTGCCATCTTTGCTGTTTTGAAGAAGGAATTGGACGAGCTGGTTCCTCTGCTTCTCATCTAAATTAGGCCTTCTCATTTTGTTGTTGGTTTTGAATTTTGGATGCTGCCTTGGCTACTGCTATTTAAAGGATTGAGTGTGCAAATTTAGAGGGAAAGACCCAGTATTTAATTTTAAATGATACAGTGTGTAAGTTTGAATATTTAGAGGTATTTAATGAAAAATTGGCGCCTACTATGAATTGTTCAATTTATTTGAAAGGTTAAAACAGTGTTGTCAACTTGACCGTCTATGTAAATGGCGCAGGTTATTAAGAAAACAATTAAGCCATGAATTGATTATTATATTCATTGTTACAAAAAGCAGAAAACACTTTATTCACTTAACACTCCCTCCTTAATATTTGTGCCCAAACAAACGTAGCCACTTATGGCGGGACGGAGGGAGTAGTAAATATTAATAAGATTGTTGTGAAACTAAGATTCTTACCAACTTCATTGTTTTATTATCATCTAACGGTTGCTCCATCTTCTCCGTACAATATCTCATGCAACCTCTGACACTACATGAACTTTGAATGATATCAAGATCAACCTAAAAAAAGAAATCCATCATTAATACAACAATAGAAAGACCATTAATACAGGTACAACAATAGAAAGTATATAAAAAAACACAATAGAACAACCATTAATACAACAATCCACCAAGGAGCCCCAACCAACAAAATTATAAATTCAGACACTTCAAACATCCACAAAGTAAAGCCAATTAATTTCAAAAGTAAAACAAAATGTTATCAAAACTTACATAGTATTGAGTTGAGAAATAAAATCGACATTGTGTACTTCCACGGGTTAAATTTCTCAGCCTTGTTGAGCAATGTTGTCCACGCATCAATTATTGACGAGTTCATTAATGGGAACCATTCAATGTTTTTATTGACTTGGGAGATACGTATGATTTTGATAGTTTGGGTGCAAATACATTGGCCCTGCAAAAAAAAAATTGTCATTAAATAATATTAATCAACAACAAAATGAAAAAATACAAATAATTTGCAACTTACTCCCTCTGTGCATGATGGTTGGAAAAGCAGAAATCCACTATGTCCTTTTCTTTACTGCTAAATTCTGGTTCTGATTTCAAATACTTATTGAGAAATACATATTTTAATTCAGCTTTGTCACCAACAAACCATTCATTGTGATCAACTTGGAAAGGATTCACCAAAACCACATCTACGAACCAAATAAAAAATTGATCAGCTAAATAAATTCTGCTAATTAGCTACAAATTAATCACATAAAAAATTTCATTTCGAATTAAAAGAGTACCATCTTCTGCAACTTGTTTTGCATTTTGTTCTGCTTGATTTCTTCGATCAATACTGGCAAGTAGGTTATCCAACTCTACTTTCAAGTCCATTTGATGACAAGGTCCTAAGACAGTAGCTATCATTATAATTAGATAAAAAATATTAATTTAATTAAGTAACAATAATTTATATAATTTAAAGAAAAATACATGCCTTCCTATGATTCTCCAGTCTTGTTCTCTTCATTATCTGGAGTGCTTATTTCTTGACTTAATTTGAAGGATGGTTTATCATCACATCTATGAAACTTCTTCATTATAAGGAATTGATCAACCACTTGATCAATATATTTGTGAAATTGATCATCCGAAAACAATTCTTCAATGACATTAGGAGAGTCAACAACATGATCATTAATAGAAGGGGTATGAGCATCAGGATGGATA
The DNA here is from genome assembly GCA_031470985.1 of Agastache rugosa. Classification (NCBI taxonomy): domain Eukaryota; kingdom Viridiplantae; phylum Streptophyta; class Magnoliopsida; order Lamiales; family Lamiaceae; genus Agastache; species Agastache rugosa. Next base: position 23,991,625 of record CM062607.1, read on the forward strand.
GGAGATGATGAGGTGTTCACTGCATCTTGTTGCTTGATTGTGGACTTGAATTTTCTCAATCTTTCAATGTGGTGATGAGTGATCACATTAATGTCCCTTTTCAACAACATATACGACTCCTCCAAGTCCTGCAAAAACAAGTAATCAATATACAAGAAATAAAGTAATTGTCATAAAGAAAGTGACAGTGCTATATGCATTAAAGTAATTAACAGTGTTATTGCATTACAATGACAGTTACATTGTTAATGCATGAAAGTGTGTAAAGAATACTTACATTTTTGGCAACTGATTTTATCTCATCATTCGTCTTTTCATCTTTCGGTATCATGTAATTGATGCACTCTCTTTCTTTATTATCCTCATATATTGTCTTTTATCATCCTGATGAGGACCGACATCTTCTCCAAATAGTTCGTGTAAAGGCAATTTTTCAGTTGGAGTCCTATCAACTTTCACACTAACAGGGTATGCATTCTCAGCTACCCATTTGCTAACCCCAAACCCATTGTCACCTACCATCAACTCATCTTTTAATCTTGAAAAAAATATATCGGATGTCCAGTATTGTATTAAAGGTAAACTAGAAGGGGCAACAACACCTAACCACATGAAACAATGAAAATATACTAACGGAAGCACAAGTACACAACCACAGAGATTTTTTGGATTACTCTTACCCTTGAATGAAGCCACAACTTTGCATAACCTTTTTAAAACAAAAGTACACCAATCTAAGCTTGAAATTTGTGACACATCAATCAATGATTTGAGAAGGACATTTCAATTGTAGAATTTTGACTCGGTGTCAGAAATGTAGACAAAACAAATAGAACAAAAAGCTTCTTAAAATCATCTCCTCCGTTCTTCAATCCGGCATCATCCTTATCCATCAACAATTTAAGCACAACTCCCGAATCTACATAATCTTTGAACCCAAATCTCAACTTAAAATCCTGAAAGAAATGTGTATCACCCTCATCATTCCTACCCAATAAAGTAACCTCAAAATTTTTCCGACTCATTTATAGGCAATAGAAATACGTCTTGAATATCAGCAGGAGTCAAAACAATAACTCTATCACCATAAAAACGTAGTACACGAGACTTAGGGGTGAAGTTACGAATGAACCAAAGCATTTCATTCCAACGATTATAGGTCCATTTACGCAAACAAAGCATACCTCCAAAACCTATAGACCGAATGTCATTTTTCTGGGCATCATTGAGGTTATCAACCAATCGACATAGCCTTTGAGGTCTACATCATCCTTTAATTTGTAATAAAACAAAAATCAACAATAAGTGTCACTTTTAATTGTAATAACTGTCATTATTATGTAGAACGATTGTAATAAAACTATTACTAGATTGATTCTTTGGTAGACCTTTTCTTCTTATGTTTTCGATTGTCATTCGATGCTTTTTTCGCTTATTTTCAGCAGGAGACAACACTATCTCCCTGCACATGTTGACATCTTCGACATTTGAATGATTAGGGATTGTACAAGTGGGTAGAATTGGTAGCGGAGATGATTAATTAGAGACAGTCTCAGTGGCAATAATAAGCTGCATAAGTTAAATTTCCCAGTAATGAGTAACACCAGAGTAATAGCTTAAAGTGGATGATAGTGTGTCGATATTGTAAACCTAGCAAGGAAGTGACAATTGCCATCATTGTACTACAAAATAATATAGAGTGTGTTTAGTGGGAAAAATTATAAGCAAGGAACTAAACTATGAAAAGATTGTCTTCGTTTACATAACAACCTGTTCGATTGAATCAATTAAGTATAGCAGAGAATTTTTTTCTATATAGGGTCCTTGATCATGAGATAAAACTATTGTCAATAATATATATATCAGTACAAAGAGAAATAAAACCTTAAAATGCCTTCTGGATCGAAGGGGGCTCGACACCATGAAGAAGCATCAAGAGTAAGTAGACCATAATCTGGTGAGTTGATACTACATTGCTGCAAAAAAAAAAGGTAACGTTTAGAACCAAAATCAAAATATTACTGTCAAGAGAATGCGACTTCTTAAGATTCTGGGCATAGCAAACCTGAGTTTTCTGTTTCTCAGCTTGAATATCGAAGATCCGAGTCTAGTGTGTGATTTGTGTTTCGAAAGCAGATTAGGGATTTACAGAAATTAGGTTTCACTTCAGATGGGTGATTTGAAGTAGTATATGAGAACGCAGATGGCTTGTTCTCAAATGGGCTGTGGAGAATGATTCACTATCGATCGGCGGAGAGATTTGAGGATGGAGGCAGCGATGGATGAGCGGCGACGATGAGGTTGAGATGCGGTGATTGAGAGAGACGGTGAGGGAAAAAGATGAGAATAGTGTAAATGATTTTTTTTGTATTTATTAAACTCGGTTCGGGTTCCGGGTCAAAAAGATCCGGTTGTACAATAAGCGGCGGTCTCACAAGAGTATTTGCGTTCACAGAATAGGTTTTCTGTGCAATATTTATTAAAATATAATAATGTCTTATACAATTTAAAGAACATAAGAATATTGAGTAAGTTTCAAAAATACCATCAAATATATAGTAGTAGCTCAATATCAGACTAAGTTTTGAAATTAGATGTTTACTACCACTTTCTCACTTAGGGTGTCTCCAATGGTGGGTTCCAAAATTTGGAACCCACCAAATACACCATTGTGCAAAAAAGAAACTGGTTTCCAGTTTTGAAACTGGAAACCAGTTTCAAAACTGAAACTGGTTTCAGCAGCCGCAAACTTTGACTTTTTTTGTTTTTGTTTTTTTTGCCTTTTTCATTTCGAGTTTTTTTAATAGTTGTTCATAAATACGGACCTATTAGCTCGTTTAAAATATATTGAATATATATCTTATATTAAAGATCACGACGAGAGCTTTTATTCGACATAAAAATCGTAAAAATCCGATTTGAAACGAGCAAATGATGATATTTTAAAGTTCAAAACTAATGTAGTGTGTATTATAGTGGGACCCTTTAAATAGTAGAAACTGGTTTCATTGTTGGAGAAGATGTTAAATAAAAAAGTAGGTGAGTTCCAAAAGCTGACGTGACGCTGATGTGGCGGTTTGGAAGCTGAAACTGGTTTCCAACCATTGGAGACACCCTTAAAAGACTAAGTTTCCCTCACCTTTTAAAACTAAATAAATAATATACATATTTGTTTTATTAAAAGATAAAAACAAAAGAAAAAGTTAAGAAAAAAAAGGTTAAACAAAAAAACAAATTCTACCCCCACCACCAGCGACTCATCTCCACATTCTTCCCCAAATCTCTTACCGATCGAAATCTTAACTTCAGCCGGCGAATATGTGTGACTCAAATGCTACCGACACCGACAGCTCATCCACCTCGCACACACAATCATGTGGCAAACAATTTCTATGCCGACAATATCTCCGACGGCAACGGGGGCTATCCCCCACCCACCTCTCCTCCCCCTTCTTTCCCAAATTTCTGATCAAAATCTTAGCTCCCGCCGGCGAAGATGTCTGACCCAAATGCTATCGGTGCCGGCGATTCATCCACCTCGCACACACACACTTAACCGTCTTGCATATCCGAGATGAGATGAGTTCCTCGAATCTTACACGAGTAATGGTTGAAGACAAGCACGTTGCTTCCTCCGGAGTCGGAGATGTCTTCTCTGTATATGTCGTAGACGATGGCGACGGAAGTGGGCCCGTTCATGATCCCACTTTTCCCTTTGACTATCGTATAGTTCCCTTTTCTCCTCGCTCAGGAAACCAAACAAGATTCCTCTACTTTTGGTGCAGATGCAGAGCATGTATTTGATTAGATTGCCAATTTGGTGTTGTGTTTTTCTTTTGAGATTATTTTTTCTTCATTGTAAATGTAGTCTGGATGATTTAGCTTCGACTCTTTCGTGTAATGTGGCCAAATTTGATTTTGTACGAACATTCCGTTTGCTGGTAATCTGTTGTTGCAACATTGACTTTTGTGATGTGTTTGTTGAATTGAGGTGAAAAGTATTGGAGATGCTTTGATAATCCATTGGTTTATTTTGAGTGAGGGGATGATTGTTCAGTGATCAGTTCTATAGGTCGTCAGCATATCTGACGTAGAAGATATAGAAAGTGTGCCGCTTACGAGGAGTTACTCATCCTTCCTTTGATTCCATTCCGGAAATTCTTCGTAATTAGGCTTGACTATCCGGCACTCGTACACAAGGCCCTCTACTAAATAGACGCACCCCATAGCATAGCCTATCTTACTGCTCCACTAAGAGCCCTTTCCGATGTGTTAAGCATCTAAGTACTGTTTTTCAACATGCAAAATTCTTTGCAAAAACTCGGGTTTTTTCGATGAAAAAATGTCATTGAGAGTTGTTGAAATTAGCATGCACCGTCACCACTGCATTCTTCAAATTTTTTATTTATTAATTTTTTTATGAGTGGGAAAGACTTGAGACTAGAGAAATTTAGAAGTGGATGCTTTGAGATTTATGTCAAATTTTATGTGATTAATGTGATGAAGATATAATTTAATGATGAATATTTCAATTTAATTTTATGTTTTTTTTTTTGGATTTATGTGTTTATGAGTTGATGAACAGATGTTTATATAATTTAAGAAATTAAATTTTTTGGAAAAATTCAACACAAACAGAATGTGACACAGTAGGTAAACTCAACTGTGTACTATTTATCAATAATATATACCTTTTAACTGTGTATCCTTATGTATACCCTACAATGTACATAAGAACATGTGATTAAATTATATTTTGGACCGTTTTATATTCGAATAGTATATATTCATGCATAATAACATTAGACTCATTTAAGAACTACAAGGTAATATGAATGTTATTAAACACTAAATAACACGTACCAAAAGCATAAACACCTCGATTATTGAAAAAAAACTAAAGTTCTTGTGTACACAGTCAAGAATACCAATTATTTCAAATACAAGGAGTAAAAACTAATGTTATAATGCATGAATATAGCCTTTTCCATTATATAAATGTTCCACAAATTGAATAAATCACATGTTCATATGTACATTGTAGGCATATGGTTGTGACATAGTTCTAGGGTACACAATTTAGAAAACATGACACAATTGATATTTTCAATCGTGTCAAAAACTGTTTTGGTTTAGTTTTTTCAATTAATTGAACAAAACCTGCTCATCAATGTAGAATCACAAAACTCCCAAAAGAAAACTAATAAAAACTGAAAAGTTAATTTTTTTAAACTACTAGTTTAGAAGAACATAGTTACAGGGTACACAATTGAAAAAAGAGGACATAGTGGATATTATCAATTGTGTCACGATCTATTATCAACAAAACATGCTCATCAATGTTTCTAATTCACCCTAAACCCAGAACATTTTCTTTTCGTATGACCTGTAGATTGACAAATGTTGCTTTTTTTCTTCGATCGAGTCTTTGTTGTTGATGACTAACCATCTGATCATTTGAGTGGTATTTGTGATGTACAAGAACGTATATTGTGACTTTCACGTTGACACCTAGTACAAATCGGTTTAAGGGTTGTAGCCGCCCTCTTAACTGTCGATCGAGCCCTAAACACAACTGTGACCGTGATTGTGTACTGATCATTATGTACTAATGTTTATCATAAACTAAAAGTAATATATAGTAACTTATAATTTTAGGCTTCCATCTAAGAATAAGTATGATAATTCAAATATTACTTCAACTGTGTACTTATAAACCAAATAGTAGTATCGACTGTGTACTTTAGAATAATTTAAAATTACTTCAACTATGTACTATTATTTTTGGTAATTTCTCCAGTAATTGTTAACCATCTAGCCTATCATTTAAAAATTAGCATTTTAAGTTATATACTCCCTCCATCCTATTCATAAAGGCCCATTTTCATTTTAGTCTGTCTCATTCATAAGGTTCCCTTTTTAAATAAGGAAATAATTAGGGCCTTAATTATCTAGTATTAATTTCCTAATTATTTAATCAAACTAATATTAGATGATTAAGGCCCTAATTATTTCCTTATTTAGAAAGGGGATGTTATGAATGAGACGGACTAAAATAGAAATGGGCCTTTATGAATGGGACGGAGGGAGTATTTCTTAACGGCTACTATATAAACACAACTGTGGCTTCAACTGTGTGCATAAGAACATTAAGTACAAGTATTTCTGAAACTTAAATCTAACGAGAACACTACCTTTAGAATGTTAAATAGAGACTATATACTATTTTAGAATCGAATTTCTTTGTGAATCAAAATTCTTACAGATTTTTCAAGAATTTCATGAATATTTCTTTGAGTGATTTGATTTAGTTATATGAATTTTTTATGGCTTTCAACCATTATCTTAAATATGGTAAAAACCATTTCTGCAAAAAATTGAATGTAATTGTTGTGAATTAATTGAAGTAACTTGAGAGAGAGAGAAAGAAAGAAAGAGAAACGAGAGAGAGAGACCAGTGAGAGACTGAGAGTTGAAGGAGAGAGAGACCAGAGATGTCGGCAATCTAGTTCATGTTGGTGGAAGAGAAGATGGCAAAGTGGGACCCTCATATATAATAAGCTTTCAATGATTTATTTTTTGGTGGAAAATAAGTTAAGTATTTATTTAAAAGGTGAGGAATTAGTAAGGACAATTTTATCTTTTTTTTTTTCAAAAAAAGTGTATTAAACATCTAGTTTTAAAATTTAATTTATTATTTAGCTACTACTATGTTGATAGTGTATTTTTGATCTTCTTCTCTTTAATCAAATTCTTAAAGCCGAAGGGCACACATCCAAATCTCCCTATTATAAGGTTACTTGCTTCAATTTTTTATTTTTTTATTTTTGAGTTTTAACTTTTAATAAAGAGAAGAACACCAAAAATACACTAGCAATATAGTAGTATATGATATATAAACTAGAATTTAAATGTAGATGTTTCATACACTTTTTGAATAAAAAGACTAAATTATCCTTACTAATACCCCCACCTTTTATTCTATTTTCTTTACACTTTTTATTCTATTTTCTTTTCCTATTTTATATTTCTAAAATAATTAAATTTTCTTTTATTCTATTATCTGTCTCTCTCATCTTCCACACGCTGCTCCATCTTCCACGCTCTGCTCCATCTTCCATCTTTCTCGTAGCTCTATCTCGCGCTCTCTCTCTCTGTCTCTATCTATCTAACTATTTCATTTATAACACATCATTAAATTCTATTCTAGTTAGACAAGGTTGTTAGAGAATTGAATATTATGATTCAAATAACATACAATTCAGATTCTGCAACAAATCACTAAAAAAAAAGGCTCAAAAGAAAAACTCAAGAAATTTTTGAAATATCCGTAAGAAGTTCGATTCTCAAAGAAATTCGTTTCTGAATAAGTGTTATCGACTGTAGTTATCATTCTTAAGGTAATTTCTTTGCTAGATTTAACTCTCCGTATTTGATTAAATACTTGCACTTAATGTTCTTATGTACACAGTTGAGGCCACAATTGTGTTTATATAGTAGTCCGTTAAGAAATATATAACGTAAGATGCTAATTTTTAAATGATAGTTTAGGCAGTTTACAATTACTTGAGAGATTACCAAAAATAATAGTACACAGTTAAAATAATTTTACATTGTTCTAAAGTACACTATCGATACTACTATTTGGTTTATAAGTACACAATTGAAGTATATTTGAATTATTATGCTCACTCTTAGATGGAAGACTAAAATTATAAGTTATTACATGTTACATTTAGTTTTAAGTAAATATTAGTACACAATCAACCAGTACACAATTGAGCTTTTATGGTTTATAAGTACACAGTTGATCTAATTGGAATTTTTTTTGGTTTTTTGGAAACTGTCATTGCAACAGATCGTCATATGTCACAATGGTCATTGGGAGAGATTATAGTACATAGACGGCAATGAGATTCTAGTACAAATGTCTGTTAATAATTTGAATCATCGTAGTCTAATGCGAGAGATTCACAAGCAATTGGGCAGTGATGGGGAAATCTGATTATATGTTGTACTTCTTGACGAGCATGGCCGATGGGCAGAAAGTAAAGGCATCTTTGAAACATACGTACTTGCACGACACAAATACCACCATGTGGATCAGATGGACAATCATCAACAATAAAGACTCAATCGAAGAAAAAATGTAGCATTTGTGGTTCCACAAATCATACGTAAAGAAAATGTTATGAGTTTAGGGTGGATTAAAAATATTGCTTGAGCAATTTTGTTGATAATAGACTGTGACACAGTTGATAATATCAACTGTGTTCTATTTTGTCGATTGTGGACTGTGGAACTGTGTTTTTCTGAACTAGTAGTTTAAAAAATTAACTTTTCAGTTTTTATTTGTTTTATTTTGGGAGTTTCTAGATGATTAGGTTTTGTTCAATTATTTGAAAATTTTAAACCAAAACAGTCCTAGACAAAGTTGAATATATCTACTATGTCCTGTTTTCTCAATTGTGTACCTTTGAAATGTGTCACAGTCATATGCCTACAATAACATGTGATTTATTTAAATTGATAAAATTTCTTCTAAACTAGTATTTTTGAAAACTAAATTTTGATGGAATTTCTGATTATGAAATTATGTTATCATGAAATTATGAAATTTCACTCATTTACTTATTTTTGTGCGGCATATGAGTCATTTAAAAATTAGAGTTAATATCCATGTTATTAGACACTAAAAAATACGTTTGAAAGTCATAAACAACTCTAGAATTTGAAAAAATGTAAAGTTCTTGTGTACACAGTAGAGTGTTATTTCTACTGTGTATAGCACACAGTAGATATAATCTTCTACTGTGTACTCAAAAACTTTTGATTTTTTTTCCAATAATTGGAGTGTTTATGCCTTTGGTACGTCTAGTTTAGATGCATTAGAGTAACTTAGCTAAATTGGTGGACGTCGTTTTCCACCAAATAATTCCTGCAATTCGCTCAGAATTAAATTAGTATAACAATAAGCAGGGTCGAACCACAGACGGGAATTCACCTATTTTTCCTATAAATCTAATTTTGGTGTAGCCACCACGCCTTAAGTTGAGATAAATTAATTAAATACTAAGAAGACAAAGAAATTAACTAAAATAGCAAACGATAATAGAATCAAAAGAAAAGCAATCCGGCTTCGAATAAATCCACACTAGTCTAGACTCTGATCATCGATGCAAAGATTAATTAATAAAGCCCGGCCCATCCAATTCTCTTACATCTTTGACTTCGATCTTCTATAATTGGACATAAAATCCATCCTTTTCGGCTTCTTTCATCCAAATATATCAACAACCGAAATCTGCATTTCCTGCATAAAAACCACACCTAATTGTGCATTATATCCATATAAAATCATAGAAAACTTAACTTCTGATCAACCAAAATACACACTCATCATAAATACAATGCATTAGATAGTTTCTTAACGTACTTTTCATATGAAATGAATAAGTTGGTTCAAGCCGCATCTTAGGTTGAGTACTAGAAATAAACTTGTGAACTTCATAATTAAAATATATGTAATGGAGCATCGATCACTCATTTACTTATTTTTGTGCGACATATGATTCGTGTAAGAAGTAAGAGTTAATATGAATGCTATTAGACATCAAACAACACATAACAAAGGTATAAACGCCCCGATTATAAAAAAAACTCTAAAGTTCTTGTGTACACAGTAGATGACTATTTCTACTGTGTAGTATACACAATAGAAATAATCTTGTACTGTGTACACATGAACTATTGATTTTTTTTCAATAATCGGAGTGTTTATGTCTTTAGTACGTGTGGTTTAGATGCATTAGAACGTACCTTAGCTAAATACATTGAATTATATAGTTTCTTAACGTAATTTTCATATGGATTGAATAAGTTGGTTTAAAACATAATAGGTTGAGTACTAGAAATAAACTTGTGAACTTCATAGAAGTCATTGAAATCTATGTAATGGAGCATCAAGCAATCATTTACTTATTTTTGTGCGACATATGACTCGTGTAAGAAGTAAAAGTTAATATGAATCCTATTAGACACCAAACAACACATGACAAAAATAGAAACGCTCCGATTATCAAAAAAGTCAAGTTCTTGTGTACACAGTAGATGACTATTTCTACTGTGTAGCATACACATTAGAAATAATCTTGTACTGTGTACACATAAACTATTGATTTTTTTCAATAATCGGAGTGTTTATGCCTTTAGTACGTGTTGTTTAGATGCATTAGAACGTACCTTAGCTAAATACATTGAATTAGATAGTTTCTTAACATAATTTTCATATGGAATGAATAAGTTGGTTCAAAACATAATGGGTTGAGTACTAGAAATAAACTTGTGAACTTCATAGAACTCATTGAAATCTATGTAATGGAGCATCGAATAATCATTTACTTATTTTTGTGCGACATATGACTCGTGTAAGAAGTAAGAGTTAATATGAATGCTATTAGACACCAAACAACACATAACAAAAATAGAAACGCTCCAATTATCAAAAAAGTCTAAAGTTCTTGTGTACACAGCAGAGGACTATTTCTACTGTGCAGTGTACACAATAGAAATAATCTTGTACTATGTATTGTACACAGTTGAGATTATAAATTGTGTCACAGCCTGTTTGTGTTAAATTTTTTCAAAAAATTTAATTTCTTAAATGACATAAACACATGCTCGTCAACTCATAATCACATAAATCCAAAAAAAAAATACAAAAAATTACATTGAAATCTTCATCAACAAAATAAATATTTTATCATATAAATCCCATATATTTTAAATACTTTAAGAAATTATATAAATCAATTAGTTCTTGTGTACACAATGCACATATATTTACATTGTGTAGACTGTAGAGTATATAATTGAGAGTACCAACTATTTTAAATACAACGAGTAATAACTATTATTATTATTATTATTATTATTATTATTCATGAATATATACTATTTAAATACGTAAATTCTCCAAAATATGATTTAAGTACTTGTTCTTATATAAATTTTAGACATGTGAGTACACAACTGTATTCATTACTCAACTTTGTGTACTCTCTACTATGTACAGAAAAATTATACCAACTCAAATCAATTGTATCTTCAGGTGTGCTGTAATCAAAATCATATATTGATATACTATGTAGCCAATTCAGATCAACATTAATTGAATCAGATCCATGTATATATCACAATCCAAATTTCATCAAATCGACATTAATTGAATTAAATCAACATCAATTTAATTAAATGGGAAAGATATCTCCCCTCGTAGTCGTCATAAATTTCATCGGCATGGACATCATTGGATCGATGGTAAATTGTGTTTCGTTGGATCTCTACTCTCTCGACTCTCTCTAGCGCAAGTATCCTCTGGGCAATTGAGTGTGTTAGAGGTGGGTGGAACGACGTCGTCTTCGTTACTTCTCGTCACCGTCACAGTATTCGCCGGTGAAGGTAGATTATATCGTCGTTGTTGATTATCTTCGGCGGTGAAGGATGTCCGATGGCTTGCTTGCGATGGTGTGCACGATTATATACTTCGCGAATGTGTGTATGAGATGAAGAAGTTGTCGACGTCATTGTCGGCGCCGACAATATTTGGGTCAGTCATTTCGCCGGCGGGAGCTAAGGTTTGGATGAGAACTGGGGAAAGAAAGGGGAGACGGATTGAGCAAGATTTGAAAATAAAATTATTTACTTTAACTTGTTTTTTCATCTTTTTATTTTGCATTACTTATTCATTTTTAATTATAAGGGTAATGTTGTCTTTTCAATATAAAAAGTGTATGAAACATACATAACTAAATGTTGGTTTATATATCATATACCACTATCTCTTTAGTGGTATTTTTAAAACTCACTCTTTAATAAATTAGGTCTCTATCCTTTTTCTTTTTAGAGAAAGGTCTCTATCAATATTATGCAACGGAAAGAAAGGAATAATTTTCCCTTTCTTTTCTAGAGAACTAATATTGCTTTCTATACTATATATGTCATAAATTCAAATAATAAAAATATTTTATTTAAAGATAAAATGAATTAATAGGTTAAAAATCTAAAAAAATAATAAAATAATTCAATAAAAACTAAAATAATAATAATTCAAAACACACATATTTAAAATTATAAAATATTGACAGCGAAGTACAGCGTAATAAGACGCTTCCCTTACAACCATGAAGTTGAGAGTTTGAGTCATATGTTTGTGTTAAAATTTAAAAATAAAAATTACTATAAAATATTTTTAGATTTATTTCAAAAAATATACTCTATTTTAAATTACATCAATTTTATTTTAATTATATATTTTATACAGAATATTACGTAAAATTTATTACCCTCAACTTTATATAATTAACAAAATTATCTTCAAAATTAAATTACAACTGATTTAATATTTTCCAACTTTTGATTTTGATTTTACACGACTCAAGAGAGAGAGATCAACTCATCAAACCACGTCAAAGTTTGAGTTGTAGGTAAAAACGAAAACAAAGTCTATCTTTATATTACTCAAACCCCCGACTTTAATGTTAGATGAGAAACGGCTTACCAATTGAGCATGAACTAATTAATCATACTTGTCCCTCCAGGTGTAAACAAGAAAAAACACCCAAGAAATGGCCAACACGAAATCGCCAACGAGCTGTCTCGGCCAATCGCGCGCCAAATCCTCCAATCTCCGCTCGAACAACACTCTCCACAGCGCCATCGCCAGATGCAGAACGAAGCATCCCTTGGCGAACAATCCTTGAAATTCCCTATCCTTGACGGATCCCGCCATGAACACCAAGCACCCGATCACCACCAGCAGCAGCCCCGCGAACGAGTTCGAGACCCGCACCAGCAGCTGATCGTGAGGCGTCGACCCCAGTATCGAGCTCGCCGTCGCCGCGCCGTGCCCGAAAACCGTGATTTCCTCGAGGTAGAACATGATCAGGAGCCCGCACGTCGCGGCGATCGCCGCGTGGAGCGTGCAGATCAGGAAGAAAGACGACGAACTCATTCCGTATCGCTTCAATTGGATTTGGCCGGATCGGATCAGAGATCGGAGGCGAGGTTCTTCATCGAATCTGCGGAATTTAAGGTCGGAGGCGATGGAGCTACGGAATCATGAGAAAGAAGCGGGGATGAGCGAGAGTGAAGGGTGATTCGGCAACATTCTGATCCGGAATTGGGAATTGAGATGGGAAACACTGGAATATATAATAAAGAATTAAATGAGGAAAGCCCATATCTGATTGGGATTATCGATGGAAGCAGAAATGGAGAGATCGAGAAGGGGATGGGAATTGAGGGGAAATTTTGGAACCCTAAATGTGGGAGAATGGTGGTGGCAGCTGGCAAAGATAAAAATTATTATTGGAAAGGTGTGCATAAGAAATTAGTATGGGAGTTTAGCTTCGGCACTATCGTTTCCTTCTCTCTCTCTCTCTCTAGCTGTAAAATGAATGAGCCAATGCTCGTGATCAAAAGCTACACGTTCGATTTCTTTTTTGGGGGAAACAAGTTTGATTTTTACAAATTCACTATTTCATACTTTAATACATATAATCTCGATTTAAGAAACTGATATATTTCTTATAAATAGTATATTTCAAATAATGATTGTGGATTTTCATTGTAAAAAGTAATTGATCCGTGATAGATTTAGTAAATATTTGTTCATACGTCAGAATTTTAACAATACTTAAATCCAACAAAACTACTAATACTATGTTAATTAAAATGGATGTAAATCTTGATATTAATGTCATAAATTATAAACTTGAATCCAGATGAGTTCTTTTACTTATCAAATAGTCTGACACAAATTATTTTGAATAATTGAATTTAAACCATCAAGTAAAGAATTTGCATCGAATTAAATTATCAATTTGATTTATTAGAATCAAAATTTCTTTCCAAGTTATCAAATTGAAGGATCGAGAAATAGCTACGAAGGTTAACTTTCTTATATAGATTTTTGGTGTAAAATTTCTCAAAACACTGATGTGTTTTATGCTATTTAAATAACATAAGAATATTTTGTGCAATTTGCATAAAATAAAGAGATATATTATGCTAACTTACATTATCATTACATATTGCGTCTAAAATAATTTAATTATTAGATGATGACAAAGCTAATAGTGATAAAATGGCTTGAAGATATAAATATAAATTCCTTACAGAAATATTGAGTTTACAATTTCAGTAGAACAATGATCAAATCAAATCAAGGGAAATTTCAAATGATCTCGGCCGACCATTCTTCGGGAACCGCGGCGAATTTCTAATTCCGGCGGCACCGGCCACCACCGCTGCCCTCACTCTCCGCCGTCCCTCAGCCGATTTTTTGTTCACTTTGCTAGATTCCGTCTCCGTCCTCTTACTTCTCTTTCTCGCCGCCACCACTCGACCACCCTCACCGCCGCCATTATTTTCTCTCGTACACTCATTTTTTCCGGCCACCTTCTCGAAATTTTCCCCTAATTTCATCGCCGCCGCTCTTTCAATTCCCCTATGATCCTCTTTCTCATCCTCATCCTCATCCTCATCCACTAATCCAACCACATGCCGCCGTTTAATCACCTTCGGAGCTGAAGAAGAGACGAATTTTGGCTGATTTCCCGATTTCTTAAAGAGCGCCTCGCGCTGCACGCGGAGCTTGTTCACGTTGCCCTCGATGCGGCCTTGGAGGCGGCGGCGCGTCGTGCAAGCACCGCCCATGGTCCAGTGGGCCTCTTCGGCCCACGCCATGAGGGGATCCATCACCGGGAGCGGTGGATCGATTCTTTCGCCACTCAGTTTGACGTCGGTGTAGAACCGCGGCCGTGGAAGGCTGCTGCCGTAGAACCTACCGGGGCCTAAGGCCGCAACCATCGCCGGCAGCTCGTGTGTGTGTGTGTGTGTGTGAGAGAGAGAGAGAGAGAGAGAGAGATTCTGGAACGGTATGAGTTGTGCTGGTGATTTTATGGTGGCTCTGACTGTGAGACATCTCTTTTGGCGGGAAAGTTGGAGCTTGGAGTGGGCGCCATTGATGAAACATTCCGCGCTTCTTAGCCACAACAATCTAAAGCTAAAACCTAAAATGTGAATTCATTCATTGCATATAATAAATATCCAGTATTCTTTTTTATCCGTTATAAAATTATAATTCACTTGTAATAAGTTTTATTTTTCATTAATATACTTCTATAAAATGTTCTTTTTGAAATTAACAATCCTTTTCTTTTAAATAAGCAAATAAGAGTACATAGAATCTGTATGTAAATTCCAGTCAATTACAATAAATACATTTTCTTAGTAAAAGCGAATAAGCAAAGTATGGAGTATAATTTTGTGACAAAAAGAATTAATTCACTCCCTCCATCTGCATAATAAGTCAACTATTCCTTTTTTCAGTCCTAAAATTATATAATTCACTTTCTTTATTAGACATGCATTAAAATTTCCCCCTTAATGTTATTTGAAATTAAGATTTTTTAATGAGTAAATAAGATTATAATAGGAAAATTTGACAAGACTAATAAGTCCATGAATAATTTATCACGCCCACTAAAATTACAACATAAAAGTAGAAAACATTTTAATTCAAAAATACAACCTAAAGAAAAGACAATCAAGAAGTGGGAAATATTCCCCTAAAAAAAAGAAGTGGGAAATCTTCAAGATTTGCTAGGAGATCCATAAATCAATCATCTGTATTAAAGAAACACCTCTAAAATACATGATCACATAACAGATTCCATTGCAAAAGTGATGAAAGAGAGGAAAATCTCATCTTCCTGAAGCTAACTCCTCATATCTAAACCTTCACAGATAATGCTTCATTGTCCTAAAAAGAAGAAAAAGAGGAATTAAACATTGTACGCAGGATCAAGACGAAGCAAGAAAGTGCAATCGGCATATTCAGACAGCACGTAATGCTAGTAAACCTTAATAATTTATGCACAAGCATAAGCTAGAGGCGCGGTTTAGGGAGAGGAGGCAGACTCCGCTGTTGTTTCATTTAGCTCAGCGCTCAACATATGGTGGAGAAGCATATCAACCCTCTGGTTCCTTGTCTTAGTACTGCACAAAATCAGAGTTCAAACAGAATATCAAAATTTCAAGTGGTAGAATGAATTTCTGAAGCATGGTGGAAGTGGCCATACCCGATACGCTTTCGTTCCTTCCTTGCTTCCTCCTGTTTTGCACAGCGGGGAAAGAATTAGTCGAACTAAATCTCAGATACAACGGTCAAATACCATTTTATGTTGGAAACATCTTTGAAAATGTGGAATCCACTTAAGTATTTCATTATTTGATATGGGATTTTTACTGCAGTAAAAAGTTACTCTAGACTAACTGAAAGTCATTCTGTTTTTCTGGAAATGTAGCTAAAAATCGAAGAGCCATAATCATTTTAAACGCGATTACACAGACCACTGACCTTGCCCTCCCCTGTAGCAGAAGATTCAATGTCCATTTCAGCAAAGAAAGCCTCCAAGACAAAAGCGATAACCTGAAAGAATAAAAGAAATAAAATTTTAGTACAATTTGCATACGCATAACAGAAAATGAAACTAAAAGAAAAATAAAACAGTTTTCAAGTATAGTTTGCATGATCCCTGTGCAATCTACAGTTAGTACATACATGGTAGAAAGTTTCTATAAAATAATTATTCAGCATAAAATACCATGGTATTTCCTAATTTACAGGTGATTTTCTATTTAGTTTCTTTCACCAGATAATTTGCATGCATATATATACTAACAGATATTAGGAAGAGGACTCCATTGAAATGCTAAAAGACCTAAGGCACATATTCCTCATATCCTATATTCCGTCTACACGAATATGCAGCTAGAGATATTTCTGTGTGCAGTTCCCAGTTTTGGTCTGTTAAAGTGAGACGAACATAAGTCTACTCTAGTTAGCTTGCAAACTATATCAAGAAGTATCATTTCGGGCCGTGAAATTTCATGTGTTTTCAGTTTAACTGGAACATATAGGCATAAGTTGGTGAAATGTTGCCTTACCAAATTCAAGAGTAGTACGATCGTAAGCAGATAGAAGCTGATGAAGTAGACATAACTCCAGGTAGTTCCAGTCAACACCTTGTAGCTCTGAAATTTCAATAGTATAAGTGAATCACTATCTATTAGGAGAAATAAGCCAAAAGGCGAATATTAATAGCTCCTAAGCTCCAACACGCTTTTTTAATTATCTTAAATCCATTAGTTGCACTATTTGATATGACTGATTGCCTAGTACAGTATGAAGAGAAGTCAAGACACGCACCAGAATCGAGCTAAACTTGAGGCGGATAATGGAATATATTATGTACTGCTCTTAAGAGACTAACTATTACC
This sequence comes from Agastache rugosa, assembly GCA_031470985.1. Taxonomy (NCBI): domain Eukaryota; kingdom Viridiplantae; phylum Streptophyta; class Magnoliopsida; order Lamiales; family Lamiaceae; genus Agastache; species Agastache rugosa. The sequence continues at coordinate 24,008,971 of CM062607.1, forward strand.
TCAAAAAAAAAAAAAAGATACTAGCTATCAGTGTCAACTGATCATAGTGATCTAGGTTGATAAACGTTACTGCAAGGAATTCCTCATTATGGAGAATAGATCTATCTAGTGATTGTTCTACACACAATAAATACCAACGACTCCAAGAATTAGCTAGTACTAGCAGAAACAATGATTGCTGATTCTACTCGAGTAGAAAATACGGCAAATGAACAAGGTTCTCAGAGTTATAGCACATGAAATCTGCTACTACATACCTGCATCCAAGCTTGCCAATTTCCCATCACTAGCAAATTGAAAAGTGTGACCATCCCATTGGGGTAGTCATTGAAGTTGAAGAGCAAATAGCTAAATTTTGTCAAGGGTACGACTATCAAGAATCTGACCATGAATCAATACAACTGAAAATGTTGATAGGGGCAGATAAGACACGATACCTCAAGAAAAACACAAATATCGACACACACACACACACTAAACTTGCTGGTGCCACTTGTGGGTGTAACATCACCTCAAGTCAGAAACATCAAGAAATCAATACACCTGGGATTAGGTAAAAGTATTCGTATATGCTAAAGGATGATCACTTGTGAAAAAGGATACTCGTTATCCTGCATATCAGTTTTGCTGAGGTTTGGATTTCCATCATTGACAATACCACCAAACATCTACAATTTCAAGAAGAAATGAAATGATGTATAATCTGCATTTAACTGAAATAAGTTAAAAGATAAAAGAAGAATGAAGCAATCGAATTTCTACAGGATGCTACAGCATGTCAAAATCATGTTCTGTTTTTTTTTTTTTTTTTTTGAGGGAAAATCATGTTCTGTTAAGGAACTACAATTGGCACGTGCCGAGACACGCCGAATAATTTTCCAGAGAAAAGTGAACTAGAAATAGAAAGGTATATAATCTGAACTGCAAAAGATTGTTCATCATCTCTTCTTTCAATGTCAAGTCGTGATTATGTGAAGCTAGATCAAGCTAAAGAGGATAGCAATCACAGGTGTATAAAATGCGGAGAGCCATCACTACCTGTACACCAAGAGAGCAATAAATGCATAGGACACAAAATATGGTCCCCAGATATGGCATTAGGCTTGGTATGAGGGTCAAGAACGTTGCAACAAAAGCACGATACTGTTTAACATGCATCAAGAGCCTAATTAACCTTAGCATTCTTCCTATTAGAAGATACCGAATCCTGCAGGAAAATGAATCATTGCAGTCAGAAAATTATCAAACCAGACTTAATCAACAAGAAAAGGAATGGAGCATATATTTTCAGAGACGTTATAGAACCCCCCCCCCCCCCCAATGTAGAAAGAAATAGAACCTTCTTTAAAATGTGCAGATAAAATGAAGACAGTAGATCTTAGTCCCACCTAAAGAATTTCAGTTAGGAAAAGAAGAAAATGATGCATTTCCTGTTTCCTGCTATTTAAAAATACAATAAGATTTTCTGCTAATATGCCTTAGTCGCATATGTTGGAAACTGACATGCATGGATGTTCATATAAATAGGAAGGAATCTCACCATTCTCCATTGGAGAGGAAAGTTGATCCACTTGGAGTCAGAAAAGTTGCTGTTTCTCCAATAACTGAAACAAACAAGACATGTTCAGTGTTTATTGTTCTGAACAGAGGTAACAAACTTCATTATTCTTAAATTAGTTCAAGCTATTCAACAGACAAATCGAGTTGTCTGTCCATTTCCTCCAATTGATGATTTCCCTATTCTCCACTAGCATCCAGCACTAACATTTTAGCGATCAAGTTCTTTCCAGATAGAAAATGAGTTTTTAGTGATAAGGTATTTGGTTGTGGTACTTCTCATCAAAATAACGCCATTTTGTTTGGCCATCATTTTCGTACCATTGCACTTGTTCTAAACACATCAATTCTTTGTCATGATTACTTGTTTTCTTTTATACAGTGTTCACGTTCACTACACAAGGCAACCCATCTAATTTAGATTCTTTGATGTAAGCGTAATGCATTTTTCAATTACAGCAACATAAAAATGAAAAAAGTTTAATACATGAAACTTCGGGAGTGAAACTGAGCTATCTGTTACATGATCTGATCATTACAGTGTCATATGTGGCAGTCGTAAGATTCAAAATTCATTTTTTTTTTTTTTGAAATCCAATTATCAGCTTCTAGTAGATATTTACTGATACACTGCCAACTATTTGAGACAAATATAAAATGCATTGTGGATGATATTAGGTGGTACTCCTCTGAAGGATACCTTGATAGAATTCTGAAAAATATACTTATTACCGCTGTACTTACCAATTACCCAGGTGATTACAAAGTCAAACCGATTTTGGCCATCTCTCCAATAATTCACAAACCCAAATGCATACACTTTTAACAACACTTCCAGGACATAAAGCCATCCTGCGGAAAGAAAGACCAGATGCAGCCTTTAGATAAACAAGGAGTAAGTATTGAGATTTTAACTTCATGGGGAATTTGACCTAGATGTCAAACATCTAATTTATATTTAGTATTAGAGCAAAAGTTATCCACCAACTCCATCTGTACTAATTGAGAATTCGGTTGAACTAATTAAGACAATTAGTTGGAAAAAAATGAAGGTACATATCTTATGTTGAAAAGAGACACATCCATCAATATGGTCATTTTCAAGAAAGCAAGTTCATGTATCTGATGATCTGGACGATAATTGAGAGATTACAGTCATGTATTCATCCTCATACATATTAACACCATCTTCAGGTGGAAGGAGGATCTCATGTTTTCATTTATGAGATTAAGTAGGATTCTTATGCAGCCTTACCAAATACAAATTCCACCTTTTGCCAAGCATCTTGAGCAGAATTTTCCTCAATATCAAGCTGCAATGCACTCAGAACCAGATTTTCATTAGACTAGCATATTTTCTGTTCATGATGATGATGGCAATTTAAACTTATGAAGCATTGAAACCCCTTATTTTATTTGGTGGTGTGGGGGTTGGACAGACACAGTATTCTGCAAAGTATCAGATGTATGCAAAAAGAAAACAGTGATCATGAGAAAGTAAGTGCGATCACATTTTTCCCAAACCATAAGAAGTTCACTGTTATATTATCTTATGGCAACTTGGGTTTAGTTGCTAATCAAATGTTCAAATGATATCATACAGAGGTAGTGTTATGGGCTTTTGCGGGATGTTTTATTTTGTATTGCTTATTCTTTCATACATCCGACTTTCCATCATTTCTCAGAAAACATAAAAGGTGCACAACTAGAAAAGTTTCAGCAGTAACTATTTGATTGAGAGCGTTCATACCGTTGACTCAATAACGACAGCAATAAAATTCAAGATGAGAATGAAGGCTACAACGTAGCCGCATTTGGGTCCTCGAACAAAATCTTTCAGCTTTTGAGATGCATAAGAGTTGTAGAACATTGGACAGCAGTCCTCAAAAATAGGTTCCTGCATAGACAAGCACATTCAGTAGGGTGAAGACTGGGGAAACTCATTTTCCAGTTTGTGAAAGTCTTATTTACTGAATCCTCTTTCTGAAATCTGAGTCCAATTGCATGCGAGAGATCAATAAATTCATCCAGAGTAATCTGCATTTACAATATAAAGCGGTGGGGAAAAAAAATAAAGATGTTAGTAGACGAAAAAATTCAACTCTTTCAATGAGAATTTCTGCACTCAAAGGACGCACATGTAGCACATTGCATAATACACCCATATCCAACAAGAAATTTCAAATTAAAAATGAAAAGGAATTTATATTTGGAATGAGCTACGACGCATGAGATCAAACCATGTCAATGAAAATACAACATTAAGCAGCAAGGCTGCATACATGGCTTTGGACTAATACATAAAACTCAATACAATAAATACAAGGTTCTAAAGACAAAATATGTCAGAGATAGATTAAAAAACAATAGTATAAAAAACAAACGGACAATAATAAACAAAACATTGAAGTCAATAGGGTGATAAAAATGTTAGGAATTCACGTAGCATCACAGAGCCTGTTCCATAATATCTTAAATAACTAAGTTGCCAATTGCAGCCTGATGATTCATGGTTCTGCAGAATCCGTTCAACCAATCCCTCCACGTATGAGTAAAATGCAATAACCTAGTGCAGTTCTTGAATATAATTAAAACCTATTCAACCCTTACAGACATGTAAAATAACTATAATTTGAATACAAAATAATAAACAAAAATAAATCATCACCTTTCACCTTACAATAAAGGCTGATAGTATTACAGTTTCTGCATTATGCTCAAAATAACCAGGAATGAAGATCATAACAATCAGAAACAAATATCACATGCATCTACGGACAGCTATTGAGAAGCATGAAAATTAAAAGATACTCAAAATATGCAACTAGTTATAGGTGAGTAAGTCTTTTACAAGAAAAGAGCTTACAACCACACATGGATAATTAATACAGAGTGCAGACAGACATTACATGATCGGGGGGGGGGGGGATGCAAATGGATTTGCACGCAATACCTTGACATCATGACTGTCATCCAACTCATAGAATATTAATTCAAAATCATCTCTTGATATTTTTGGTAATGTCCTGCAAGCATTGTAAAAGATGTTTTAGTCCACAAAGATACATGGTGCAAAGAGAAAAGTAGGAGTGGCATGTAAGCACATAATGTTTTGAGTTCACATGTTAAGGACAAACCTAACACGACCCATAAGATTAATGTCGACGTGAAGAACACAAAACGGCATGATAACATAAATACATAAAATCAAGTTATTTTAGAACACACGTTGTTACACATTAATGCACGATAAGTAAAAAAGAGAAATTCTCCAATTAATATATAATCACATCAATCCAATAGACACAGATTCTCATTAATCATCAAATGTATTTTGCATATGATCTAATGTTTTCACTTTTTAGGATATCATATAATTTCTTAGTTAGCATGTATTGGCAGGTCAGCATCAGGTCAACGTGTAACCTCTGTCTTGTTTAGCAAGTTAACCTGAATCCAACATGATACAAAAATCTTCGTATCACAATGACAAAGAGACAGACATGATAAACCCAAACACTAAGAATTTATTTGTTGTATATTATTGTGTCTATTAACAACCCCCATCCGTAAAAAGAGCTGCATCTCAAATAAAAATAATAACTAAGAATATAGCTGATAGATTTTGCATTGTTTATGGTATATGGAAGAAGCTCAGATGCCTAAGCAATACCATATAATAAATTTTTTGTTTTTTTTACATGATACTATTACTATATAATAAATTGATAAGCTTGTTTTTGGCACGTATTAGGCATGTGAAAAGAATGCATGTAGTGTCAATGTAAGGCTTGTGAGTTGGATAAATCCTCAAAATATTGGCTAGAATGTAGCATCAGGAATGCACCCTGTACCTACAACAAATGCCCCAATTTACATACAGTAAATATTATGTGACTACTTCTAATTCAGAGGAACTTAAGATTATGTTACCCAACATAAAACTTTATCTTCATAGTTGACATAAGAATTTCGGGTATAAATTATTAGCCGCATTACATATAGAGGGGAAAACAAGTATTGCCGAAAAGTGGATGTCTTATGAGATCATAAAAGATGGTGAGCAGCATTTATGATTTATCTCCATTTTGAAAATCCATAAATACACTGGCATAATATCGATGAATATTAATGGGAAACTTTTCTAATTCTCAAGAAAGTAATCGTAGAGCATATAATTGGAAATAGCTAATCTTGTCACAGAGCAATTATCAATTCAACGTGGTTCGTAAATCTCTGCATGAATACAATGAAAACATGCATCTATCCATTCTCTAAAATGTTTTATGCATCACAGAAATAGTCATACTGTTATAAATGTAGGAATCAAATTGTAAGTTAAATGACCTAAGAGGTAAGTGAAAAGAATCAGCAATGAAAAGTTTTTGGAAAAGTAAACTATACCTGTATTTGTTCAACTCGTCGAACAAGCGAATGCACTGATCTTTGTTAAGGTAACCGACATCCTGCCAGAACCCAAAATGTGAAAAAGGAAAGGAATTCAGAAATAAACAAAACAAACTTGTAATAACACTTCCTAATATAAATCAATCATATTGTTAGAAAAACAAACAAAGAGTAACAGATTTAGACCAGCTATTTCATAGTGGTGTGGATACGATGAACAGTTATTGAAATTTTGATTTCAGACCAAAACACCAGTTGTTCTCACAGAATTCTTCCCACACATGCATTAAATTAAATTTCTTGACAGTCTTTTGGCTGGTGAACAGATTTGGAGACAAAGACTTGAGTTTGCAGTTCATTCAGGAATGTAATTAAAGGCAAATGAGTGATGCTACCAACTTAGTTAACGGTACGTGAGTTGAAGGAAATAATGCATCAGTAGCCTTGTCTGTAAAGTATAGGAACAGAACCAAGACAACCAATAACGAAAGTGAAAATCATACTCACATCTTCATCAATGATGCTAAAAGCTTTCTTCGATACCCTCGTTCTTGCATTATCCTTCGCGCACACTTGTTTGACAAGCTACGGAAAAATTAGGATTAAATACTTGTCATGCTTTCTAAAGAGAACAAGTCCGACACCTCCAGATGTAAGAGGCCACTAAACATTTTTTGCACAGATAGATAACATATTGCAAGCATATATATTTTTATATCTGGACTTCTATTCCAGCCCGTAATACTCCCTGCGTCCATATATGACTGTTCTATTTGCTAGAGTACAATATCAAATTGTCTATTATTCAATTATTTTACTATACAATCTCTTTATTATAGTAATATTTGCTAGAATTAATTAGTTTACATTATTCAAATATTTAAAATACAAGTACTATAACATTCAATAGAATACATAAACTATTAAGGATACCTCGCTCAAAATATCATTGGGTCAATGGCATGAGAAATATTACCTTCATCCATATATTTAATGTTTGACTTGCTCACTTAGTCACTTAAATGCTAAATTGTCTGATCTTGCCATTAACTTATAATAATTTTTTCCGGCACTAGTAAGATAACCATTTCAGATATTTCTAACATCTAAATGCTTTACTAATAAATTAACTACCATCATACAATCATATAGCCAATGACTGAAAAGTGTACCTCAGCCTTAAAGCTATCGTATACAACGGCAAGGATCAAATTGGTGACAAAGTAAACACCCAATAACACATATATGACAAAGAACAAGCTATACCAACGTGAGGCCCTACAAAATAGAAAATAAAGGAATATGTGAATATATTGGAAAAAAGTGAAACAATACTGAATAAAACAAGGAAATAGTGACAATTGATTGTGTTTTCACAAGGTTCAGTATGCTTGCAAGAGAGACTGATTCACAAGAAATTTCAAAGAAAAGCAAATAGCCAGCTCAATTTTTAAATTGCATACTTGTATGCGGGGATCCAAACATCAGGATTGTTGGAAGTGGTGAATAAGACAAACATGTAGTACAAGGTTGACCCATATGAAGTGAAGTAGATCTTTCCCTGGTCAGTATCTTCAAAAATGACATAGGCTAACCAGCTCGAAAACAGAAGAAATAGCAGCAGTAAAGCCTGAATTTGGTCCACCACCACAAGAAACAAAAGAAAACATAAACAAACTCATCATGTTATTCTTTTCAGTCACTACAATATTCTGAAACAATAAGGTTAAGTACATTTATGAAAACAGACATACCAGGATATTGAGGTATGTTAGAAGCATTCCGAACAGGACGATTAATGTATCTCGTAAATCCCTAAGGCCAATTAAACATACTGCATCTTGTCATGATTGGATTTTAAACATATTAATTAATCGCAAGTGCAAAGTGCATCTCACTCAGGCTGATCTCCTCTCTGTGCAAATGTAAGATTCAACTACTTCCTCCAAAAGTAGTGTGAACATATAAATTTTAATGGGCCAATTTTCTAGGAATAAAAGCAGGATACCACATAGCAAATAAGAAACCAAGACCAAGATGGCAACTGCAAATTGAATAGTACCCTTACCTGATGGCAAGAATGAAAAATGCAACCCGCAGATATGGTGCAAGCCGGAAGGGAAGAGTATAGAATCCCGCCGGAGACAGAAATATGATGTAGACCACCAAATCAATAACCAACAGCAACATCAAAACCAACTGCAAATAATGTGCGCGCGCGCGTGTGTGGAGGGGAGGGGGGGTGTTAGCTGTCAACACTATTAAATTAGTTTTTACGTTTACTGAAAATTAAAATTGATGAAAGCAGAAAAGTTTTTTTTTTTTTTCCTGCTATATGGTTTTACATAATTACACAATAAGATAATTATGACCTTAATTTAACCTGCCAAATATTCTGTCCGCCAAGAGTGTGGTTTGTATTTCATTTTGGTCTGTTCACAAAGAGTGGTTTTTCTATTTTAGCACATGACCCCACACACTCCTTTACTCTTTTAACCTCATCACATCTCAATAATTACAAAAAAACCAGCCTATGGTCCACAATTAATGCCTAACATTACAAAAGTGGTAGGTCCTTTTCTCCACTCAACAAATATCTACCTAACATTTCTTAAAACCGGTGCCACAACCAAAAAACTACACTCTTGGTGGACAGAGGGAGTATTATGTAACATGCTTCTAAATGCTGCAGGATGCGGCCGAAAAAAATCATCTTTTAGTACATTTGATATCCAAACACCAAATCCATTAGTGTGATCTCTCTTGATTAGGGAAGTATACTGAACAGAAGAATCTTAAGAAATTTTGGTCGAATCACCACATCACATTAATAAACTCACCTATGCAGACCAAATAAAAGGTATTCTATGGAAAATTGACAACTTGTACATTGTGCATCCTATTGAAGACTTCACTGCTTTAAAACAAACAAAATAGAAAAACATGAAACTGTAGTTTATAAAAACTGTACCGTAAGTTTATTAACACGACTCTTCCAGAAGATACTGACCCCTTCATATGTTAATGGAAAGAGAGTATGCACAGCGAGAATCAAGAGTGTTACTACCTGCAGAAACAAATGTTGGAGTGAGAAAGCATAATTTATTAGAATAACAAGGGTTCCAACATAAAGCAGAAAAAGAGGATCATTGGAGGACAGACAATAATTATTGTTCAACTAATTAAGACTAATAGAATGGGTATAATTCAACACTGGAGCCATGTCTGAAAAAGAATCATTCGTCTTCAAGTCATTTGAGGCTTTCAACAAGGAAAAAATATAATAATTTAGAGATGAGTGATGAAATGCTAACAAAATTGCCACAAAGAGAACAATTCAACTACTTTGAGTTACCTCATAGATGAGACTCTCAGTATCGGTCAAGTAAGGCAACTCTCCTAGATAGTAGTAGTCCCTGTTGTTACATTCCTCTTTACACCATAAAGGTCTCTGAAACTCCAAATCAATATCTACATGAGCAAAGTTTTTGAAGGCCAAAATATGAAAGTAGCATGACAAAGAAGACAAGTAAAATGACTATATGAACCTCCAAGAAATTCAGCAGAATCAGAGCAAAGTAGTTCAGGGTCCAAAGGAAATCAAACTGTATAAATATCAAATATGACTTTAAGGAGCTTCCAAAACTTGGCTGGTCAAAAATTTCCTCAGGGATCCCGATTCCATCTTCAGCCTGCAATTGCATCAACCATTTTAATGATGAGATATATTAATAAGCACAGTTTTTCTTCCGACATATCAATACTTCCAATGCATCAAAGTGATTAACCCTCCCTATCTATCTCAACTTGTTGGTAATAAACTGTAACGAAGCAGGCTCTTTCCATGAAAGGAAAGTCAATCAAAATTAATGACCTCGTGTAGTAACTCTAATTTGCTAGCATATGCAAGTACGAAAAGAACATTCGGCTCTTCAGACGAAAGACACCATTTATAACAACTCAAAATTGAAGTTGAAACTCAATGTACAAGTCAGACTCATGACTGTCTCGTGTGACAGAAAAACGAATTGATAGATTTAATATCTTCTTGAGTAGCAACACTTTATGCAAAGAAATAGATAAGAAGAGCATCTCAAAATCACTGCAGCCTTCGATGAATTGTGCCTAAAAAGGCCACATTTTTTCAAGAATTTGCCCGTACTCCACTCAATACCAACCATTAATAACTCATCTGAAACAGTAGATCCCAGTTTTACGTACCATATAAACTCTAAGATACCATTACATTGCCAAGAAGCTGAGCTCCCAACATCAAGATTCAACTAAAAAGCGAATAAAGAAAAGCTGACATACAAGATCAACCAAAGCAGCGGCCTTTTCATAGGGTGATCCATGAGCGATAGCATCTGTTCTTCGATTAAACAGATGCTTGCGATTCCGTCTCGGGCTGCCACTGCCGCCTTCACCGCCACCAAGAAGCGCTTCATCCATTTCCGCAGTTCACTCCAAGCAAGATTCAGATGTGGGTTTGACTGAATAAAACCGCTTTGTCCCTTTCTCTCCTCCTTTTTAGCGCATAACATCAAACATGTGGTGTGCAAGTATCAATAATAAACTACAGTAATTAATTTTGAAAGCGAAAATGGTTGGTGTTAGTTATACATTTATATATGTGAATTGAAAAATTGTCCGCGTCAAAGCTTTGCTTACAATGGCCAAGTAGGATGAGAGAGAAGCAACGTGTCCGAGCGCCGAAGCGTGCGAAATTCTTCTGTCGGTATTGGTTTGGTTGGTAAAGATCACTGATTGATTAAATTTAAGGATATAAGTCCCTGTCTTATCAATTAAATATAGTTTGAAATTTTCTTTGAGAGCAATATTTTCATGAAACGAGTGGAATTATCTAGGAGATGTACTTGTGGTAATGTGGGACCATAGTTGTATTTTAATTTATTTTTAAGAGATAACTGCTAATTAAATCTCAATCGGCTCTTGTTTCTTTCTTTATCGCAAATGGGACGAAAATCTTGCTTTGAAAAATATTTTCCACTTCATCATAAAAGGACGTTTTCGTGTTATGTAGCTTTCTTCATTGCCATGCCATTTTTCAGATTCTCGAAAAATTTGGAGATATCGAATTTACTACAAATCAAAAGGTTGAAATGTAATTGTAACTTTTAGAATTTGGGTCGAATTTGCAACAAGATCCAAAAATTGAAATTTAATTAACAATTATCTCTTTATTTAATATAATAGCAGGTTTCAGCATATTCAGATATTATTACTCTCATAGTTGAATTTCTTGAAACTTGTCTTTATCAAGCTTTGGTTATAGAGTATGTGTTTACACATAATTTATTAATCAAGGTTTCAAATTGAAATGTCAAATCGATTGTGATTGATCAAATCCAAATATATTTTTCACACAAAGTAGTAGAAATTATATAAATTTGAAATAATAATATTTCTATATTTTCCAAAAAGACGTAGAATCCTTAGTTTGACTCTAGGCAATTATTATGATGCATCGAATAAGAAATTAGTCTAGTGCTCCTCACGAATATATTGCCTCCAAATGCCACTCCACGCAACGTGTTAAGTAGATTATGTTAAAATGGAATATAATCAGAGAGATAAAAAGAACATCCAACAAATATAGAGAGAGAGAGGCCGGTGCGATTTTTTCATGCATTCTGATGTTGATGCACCATAAAATATGCATAACTTTATACATTGCAAAATTGATGCATTATATACATTACTTTGATCTTTGTCATATATATATATATATATATATATAAAGGGTGTGGATTTGGTAGAAATACATTCTTATATGAGTCCGTAGGAACCATGCATTTTTATCACTTCGGAAATGCACAAAATGGAGTACTTTCATGCACAAGCATTACAAATGATAAATTGCAGTAACTTTAATGCACAAATATTTAATACAATTCACTTCAAAAATACACAAAATGGAGTACTTTCATGCACAAGCATGACAAATAACAAATTGCAGTAACTTAAATGCACAAATATTTAATACAATTTTAATGCCCAACGTGTAATAATATAATGCATCAATTAAATCTCGACAATACATAAAAAAGATCATCGATTCAATTTTTTCATTAACATATGTTTGTGGATTAACTGATATGATAAAAATACATGATTTATATATAAAGATAAGTTCATATATGATCCTTCCTCTACATATATATATATGACAAATTACAATAACTTAATGCACAAATATTTAATACATTTTAATGCATAACCTGCAATAATTTAATGCACCAATTAAATCTCACAAGTCACAATGCATAAAAAAGATCAACGGATTCAATTTTTCATTAACATATGTTTGTGCATTAACTAATGTGATAAAATACATGATTCCCACAGACTCATATAAAGATGAATTCCTATATGATCCTTTCCCTATATAGATATATATAGATTTTATTTTCTTTTTTGTATGAAAAATTGAGCTGTCGTAGAAATTAGGGCAGTACGATAGGCAACCAATCAGGAAATTAACAAATCATATGATCAAGTGGCAAAGTCGCCCACATGTTAGTATTATACTTGTAGGCAGGCAGTAGGCACCACCGTTTTTGTAATATTTTATACGCAAATGACAATTTTGGATCCAAATTATTAGAATACTCAGTTAAACCAGTATATTTTAAGCATCGATAACAACCGACATGATAAATATAATTCTGTTCAAATCTACAATTGACTCAGTAATCAAGGTGTATTAAAGAAATCGGGTGGAATGTACAACAAAATGGCAAAGTTTCATTCACTTAAGAATTATAAAGATAGTAGTACTTAATTCCACATCATTGGTAGAGGTGTTCAACGAAACCGGAACCGGCGGTTCCGGCCCGGAACCGGAACCGTGGTCAACGGGCCGGTTCCGAACCGGAACCGTGGGGTAGACGGGCCGGTTCCGGTTCCAATGGTTTGGAACCGTGAACCGGCGGTTCCGGCAATTTTTTTATTTTTTTTGTTTTAAATTATATTTTGTGTTAATTCATGTTAATTATATCCCTTAGGGATCAAAAATGACAATTACAATGGTAAATTGAATGAAAAAAGCCAAAAATAATGATAATAATAATAAGGTTCGAACATGAACCGGCGGTTCCGGTTCGGAACCGTGGAACCGTGTTTGAATAATTATATATTTTCATTTGTAATTGATCACATATTATTATGAATGAATATATATTTTGTTCTATATCGATTTTATACATTACATTGATGATTTATGAGTTTGAATTACAATATAATTTATATTATCAAAGATAAAAAAAATAAAAAAAATTAGGCGGTTCGGACCCTAAACCGGCGGTTCCGACCCGGAACCGGAACCGTCAAATACGGGCCGGTTCCGACCCGGAACCGTGGGCTATGGCGGGCCGGTTCCGGTTCCAATTTTCTCGAACCGGAACCGGCCGTGAACACCTCTAATCATTGGGCATGAGGTCTGATTAAATTTATTTTATTTATGCCACGACAATATAGCTCCATAATTTCAAAACATAAGACCAACAATAGACATAGTTGTATGCAAAATTTTCTGATTAAGAAACTTCAAAACTCCTGAGAGTAGAGTAGAAGGATACGAAGGTTCCAGATTTGCCAGAACAAAATCTGGAATAAATACAACAAAATGAAGCCGGCAAAATATATTTACTCAGAAATAAACACATGATCATCGATACTTTCATACAAAACCTTGGCAATTAATTGATGAACGAACACAAACCAATGAATATCTGACGATGTAGGCGTGAACTATGAAGGAGGAGTCTGAAAATCTTATCAACAGCAAGAGAGAGAGATGGAGAAACCAGCAACGGCCAAAAATGAACAGAATCTTGAGCTATGTGGTTGTCTGTTAACATGTAATCATGAAGATGCAACTATGTCCTGTGTACTATCTATTCCACAACTCGAATCTACACCTGAGATTCACATTTCAATATTCTTAGTAATAAGCATCAATTCAATTCAATTCAATTCAATTATTCTGAGGAAACTACTTACAACGTGCATATCATGAAAAGCCTAAACATTTAGAATGAACCAAGGACACAAATACGCGTAACTTTATAGCTGATCAGAAATAGCATATGGTATTGGTAGCAATAAATCAAAGAAATAGGAACATGCTAATATTATCAAGGTGCATATCATGAAAAGTCAGGAGACATTTTAAATCAGTCATGGACATCAATACGTGAAACTTTATAGCTTCTAGTGATCAAAAACAGCATAAGGCAGCAATAAATAAAAGAAAATAGGAACGTGCTATGATCAAGGTGAAAATAATACCTTATCTTACTCATCGGTCTTGGGTTTCTTTCCAGCCAGAATTTGGGATATATGTAAGCCCCGACTAAATGCTTGGTTGAAAAGAATCCTCGTCTGCATGTTTTGGAATCCGGGCAGCCATGATAGGAGGGCGACAGGGGCCATGACGATAACCCCAAACATGATGTCATAGAGGCGAGCTACAGAGATAACAGTCTCCCAAAGTATTGTTTTCTGCAGAAAGGGACGGAGGACCTGTGCAATAGATATAAATCCCCAGCCCGTAGGAATGAAAGCCAATAAGCTGGTGAAGATATCCACGAATTTGAACTCGGTAAACTGAAGCAAGGCAACTATAACAACTACTCCGAAGATGATCACAAGGAACTGAACCAAACGGTAGTAAATGTGCTCCTTAGCTGAATATTTTTCCCGAGCATAAGCTATAATCCAGTAAAATCCAAAAGCCACGAGCACGTATATCCATGAAAGCAAGTAAACAGCAATGCTCCTGCTACCAGCAGCAATGCCTAATTGATACACAATACCAAACTGGAAAAAGAAGAAACGGAGGTCCAAAATGGTTTCCAGTATTTTTCCCCAAACACCAGTTGTCCTTAAATGATCTTGCTCTTCATACCACCACTTTTCCCAGCTCTGTTCAGATTTTGCAAACACACCACCCTTGAACCATATCCAGTTCATGAAGTCATCAAAGTCATACACAGTTTTTAACCAATCAAAGCCCAAAGGGTTAAAAATGAAGGGGCCCAAAATCCATGAAACCACTAAAAACCAACTGGTAATGGTCAATGCTATGTACACCAAAGTATCTTTAGCTACTGGGCTGTAAGAAGCATAGACAGTAAGTATCAATCCAAGTTCAATAGCCTTAACAAAATGGCTACGAGCATATAATCTATAGTTCTCGGCAAAGCTCTTATGCTGCACAACAAATCCACGGCCAGTCGCACGGTATTTTGCACCACCATGCAGAACTGTTCTGCCAAAGTAATGACCACGGGTCCCCATGGAAAATGTATAAAACACCGAAGAAAGTTGGAGCTGCATCGTAAGAAAATCCCAAATAGAATTCAGAAAGCCATGCTCAAGGGAGTTCTCCACAACCATTGGCAGGGCAGTAAAGAGACCAAGTTGGATGATGAGCTGCTGGTTCAAAATTGTACCAAGTGCTCGATTATCATTGGCATTCGACAAGGCAGCACCTTCTACCCCACTCAATGCCAAATAGAGCCGACCCCATAAAAATGCATACACAGTTAGGAGAATCATCATGGTATTGAAGAAAAAGCCAACAGTTGTATAAAAGAATGAAAGCATTCGGAAGAAGTCCAGCCGGTGACCCAACCGATAAACATCTCGACTTAGTATCTGCTCACCATTACCACTGGCAACCTTGGCTTCAAACATAGATATTTGATTCAGCCCAACATCCCTACCCTTTCCAACTTGGATGTATTCATGGTGGGTAACATTTCCACCTCTCAGTGTGCAATTGAATCCAGCGAAAATATCCTCACTAATGTTGATCACTCTGGAAGCCTTGCTTATACCTCCTCGTGTCAGAAACCAAAACCTGTCGAACACATCAGGATGCCCATAATGCATCCGCACTTTCAATGGATTTGCTAAAACACGCTGCCCCAAGGTGACAAAGCTTGTTTCCTGAGAAGACATGAACCAAGCAAGTGATGATACAGAACCTGTAAAAATGTGCTCCCGAACTCCCAGGATGGTAGGTTTTCTGATACCATAGTAAGACTTAAATTCCTCCAAAAGATTCCGCATCTTTAGGGCTTCCTCAAAGTAGTTATCCTGGTTCATGTCAATGGTCTGAACTGCATCTCCCCTGGTGAATATAATGGCATGATTCTGATTCTCTGGTTTTCCTTCGCCAAGCTTCACCGGACCAGGCAGCTTGACCCGATATATCTCAACTTCTTTCTGCAGCTTCTGGTCATATTTCACCAGGACAGAGTAATACTCTTTCTCGTCCCTCCCTGACTGCACCTCATCAACATAGGCAACACGAAGTGCTTCGTTACTTTTCATCAAATAAAGTATCTCCTCAGCATGGGGATCCTTCTTTGCCTTTTGAGAACCATAGATCTGGCACGCAATTACATAAGTAAATTTCATCAAAACTGTACCACGCTCATGGCCTTTAAAAAGAAGACTGACTGAACTACTGGCTCTGCTCAAAGTTCTTGAAGAGGGCGATTCTTCTAAGCTCAAACGGTCCGTTTCGTCATTACGCCTCATGGAAACCATTTGCTGAGATCCTTCTCTCATGTCCACCTCAGAAGCAGAATCCAGAAAAGCCAGCAACTCAAGGGCACGGTAGTAATACATCATTCCCCTCACTGTTCGGGTGAGTGTCTGGCCTCTGTATGATGCCCACGATCGAAGATCTCTCAGCCTAGTTGTCCACAATTCTCTTTCGCTTTTCATCCCTTCTCTACGCATCCTCTCCACGAAGTTCCTCCAGTCACTGGCATAAATGGTTTGCATGTAGTAAAGGGTTGAAATCCCATCTTCATTCTCAGTTCGGAGCTGTTCCTTGCTGAACAACACCTCTTCAGTGTAGTACGGGGTTAGAACACTGAAGGCTCTCATTTTCTCAACTTGAGGAGCATGAGGCATGTTCATGAACAAGGAATTACTGAAGAAGGCAATTCTACGCCTTGCCTCAAGATTTTCTGGAACTTTTTGCATGGAATCATGAGAAGTGAGAATGGTATGTAACCGCCGAACCCGACGATAGAAAGTTTCATTACTTGCACTAGGCAACTCAACAGCATTCTGAAAAAGCAATGCTTCACCAGTAACTGTCCTACGAGGAGCCAGACCATCCGCCATCAGCTGGTCACTGCTTCTCGGCTCTTTCAGGAAATCTCTGATAGCCGCCTCATAGAGGGCCTGAAGAGCATTCACCACCTTATCAGCATTTTTATCAGGCTGAACGATAAGATTAAGAAGACGAACCAACTTATCATAGATCTTGGGGAGTGCGGTCAGGTTATAGTTTTTTGTGAATTTCTCCAGCTGCACAAATTGATCAATTTCTTGGAAATAAGTTTTGATTATGGAGCGCTCCTCAGAATCGTATTTCACAATTGCCAGCAAAAAATGCTTTAAGCTGTCGTATGCTTCAATGACTGCACAACGTCTATACTCAGACTTGCAGATCTTATACCAAAGCCACCTGTCAGGAGCGTCTACTAACTCTTTTGCCTGGCTCAGAGCAAGAAGCAGCTCATTACACAGGAGCAAGCATGGCCACTGAATCACCCCAATTTCCCAGTTACTTCTAGGATCATTCTTGTCATTTTGAGGCAGCTCCAAAAGCTCAACCTCACGGTCAGAGACAATGTCTTCCTCTCTGAACGTTTTGATTACCTCATTCCATATTAATGCAAATTTATAAGCCTCTACCTGGTTGGATTCAAGTTTCTTAAATGGCCGGCCCAGTCCATATCTCAGCTTCAATCGATGAATGGCATCCTTGATCTTGTTTTTAATATTACCTCTATCATTCAAGAGCTGCTCCTCAGGCATAAGGTTAAACTGGATAGCACTAGCAAAGAATTGGAATCTCAACCTCAACTGCTGCATATTCCGAATTTCACCCAAGTGATCAAACAACCCAACTGCTGCACCGACAAAGGAAGAGTAGATTGAGTACCAAATCTGGATATCCATTAGGTATATCAGAACAACCGGAAGCCACAACAGCCCAACTGCAAACCTGTTACTGTTGTTAAAGAACTCGTGCCACTCATAAGTAACATCTTTTAGCTCCAGCAAAGCCTTCGTTGGAGCAATCATGGGTTTAATCTGCATGAAGTAACTAAAAACAAATTTTGTGGCAAGCACTGCAATCCAGAAAAGGCTGTACTTAACATTGTCTACAAGACCTTCTCTGAGTCCTCGACCCACAAAAGTCCTGCTCTGGAACCACCACGACAGCAGATAAAATATCTTCCAGTTCGTGTTCTCCAAAAAGTTCCTAATCCAAGGTAGAAGAAATAAAGCCACGGCCAACAGCTCTGGAGCAAGGAAAGCCACCACAACCTCAAGAAAATTTACTATTCTCCTCTTTGTTGCACCACTATCCCAGTTACGATCACGATTTTTCTGCTCCAAAATCCTTCCGTAGAATACCCCAAACACCAGTATCCACACAGCCGCAACCACAGTTTTCAAAATCATTCTCACCCCCAAAGATTTGGTCTCCCTTGAAACCAAACTGTACTGCATTCCCATATCCAACAGAGACTGCAAGAACCTCAGAGCGCTCCAAGTCAAAAATACAGTCAAGCACTTGCCTTGAACTTCTGTAGTTCTCAATGCCTGCCATGGATACTCCCTGCCCTCCCAAGCGACAATAATTGCCGCCTGAAGAAACAAAAACAGCATAATCCACAGCTTATCAAAGCTCCTAAATAAGTTCCAAAATGACCTCTGCTCAACAAACCCTGTTTTCCCTACCTTCTTCCCCTTGTGTCCCGTCACAAAAAAATTGCTCCCAAGATCAATCGGCCATTTCAGCTTCTCAAAACACCTCTTACTCCAAAAGTACTCATTTATATCGTCATAATTCCGCCACGCAGAATGCGGCGCTGTCCCATTCCTACTATTATCCACCTCGGCTTTAATGGTATCATAAATTGGCTTCACAATTTTATTCAGATAAGCATTCTCCCCGGATACAGAAGGCAAAAATGGCCTCCCCGTGTTCTCATCAATATAATCCTCTAATATCTTATTCAATTCCATCGCTATATTGTGAAAAATATAACAAATACATTCCGGAACAAAACGCAAATTAGCCGACTCACCCCAGATTAGGAGATACAGAGACACGTACAGCAGCTCTCGCCGGTGATCTGACGACGAGTGGCGGGAGTGCGAGTCGGAGAGCCAGATATTCGACTTGAGGTTGAGATACGAGCACCAATTGGAGTAGTTCTTCAGCAGAGAGCGGCGGAAGCGGCGGAGGACGGCCGGGTCGAGCGTGTCGATGTTGTCAGGCGGCGGCGAGAGGCGCATCTGAGCATTGGAGAGGTGGAGCACGAGGTGCTCCCTCTGGTTCTTCACGCTGGAGGCTTGGAACCCGAAGAATAGGGCGAGCCAGTCTAGGAGGTCGTAGTGGGGCTTCCATGGCGCGAAAGGCGGCCGGCGGAGGTCGCCTACGGAGCGGAGGGCGGCGGCGGCCGCGCGGACCTCGGGGAAGCGGAGGGCTGGGTGGTCGGCGAGGAGGTTGTGGACTGGGATGATGTTGTAAACGTCTTCGTCCTCGGCGCGTGGATTCATTGCTGCATTCGCGGAGATCTGAGAATATAGGAAGGCGTTTGGGGGTGAGGGTATTGAGGTTATATATGCGGCCGCCGCGGTGGTGGTAGCGGCGGCGGTGGTGGCGGAGGGTTTAGATTTGGTTTTCTGGATGGCGGAGTGATTGAGAGGATTAAAGCATTCAAAATGGTAATGGCGGATGGAAATTTACGCTGTTTTGGTGTGAGAGAGAAGGAGATGGGTTTGGATGGCGATTTTGGTGGTACCGGACGCTGCGATAGTTGTACATCAATTTCAAACTTTATACTTATATGTGATGTGACTTAGCGTTGGCTTTCTTTCGACAACAATGGTATATTTCGACGCAGTATTTTTATTTCAAAATTGTTGAAAATATATTGATATGAAGACATACAACACATTATGAGTCGAGCTATTTAAATTTTCAATTCATAAAATTCGTTCGAGTTAATTTATGAAAAGCTCACAATTATACTCATGACATATAAATATAGAAATAACTTTTAAAATTTATATTTATTATTTTATAATGAATTTCAGGACATACATATTACTATATTTTAGGATTTTATTAGTAATTTGTTTTAGAGTAAATGATAAACATATAGCGTATATTAAACTTAAATATATATATATAGGAATATCATTTTTTTATTCAAATAAATTTGTAAACTCTGAATATATTCGATAAATTATGTTTAAAGTCGGTTAGTAATAAATGAATCGAATTTGACCTTGATAGCATCCAATTTAGCTCAAGTTACTACATCCCTAAACCTAATTATAGTATTTTGTATTTGTATGTAATATATAAAAAAAAAAAATCTAGTTAGTAGTATGAGTGACTTCGAGAAAAAAACTAAGAAATTCTAGTGCTTTGAATTGAGTAACTTATATACCAATAAAATCTGATAGTATAATGTAGTATCTTATCTTATAATTTCAAAAAGTATTATATTTTGTGTAAATTTTAGTCAAACATCCTCGTAATTAGTTTTAAATTTGTCTAATTAGAATACGTTAATTGTAGAATCTGTTCACATGGAGAAGCTTTAGTCAGAGGAATGATAAACCGAGAAGCTCGAAACTCAAGAACTAAATTATGATTATCTAAAACATGCCCCCCTCAAACTGTCATTAACAAAGAACGCTTTTTTTTCTTTTTTTTTCTTTTTTTTAGTTTACCCGTAGTTTTTTTATATATCACTCTCATAAAGTTGAAATAAAAAGAAAAGCTCATCAATCCTTTCAATAAAAAAGAAAAGCTCATTAACAAGGGGAAAAAAACAAGAGACGGAAAAAGAATAATTTATGAGAATCCTAATTAAGCTATGCTCGAAAGATTATAACACAATTAAATGTAAACCAAATTAGAGATGTAATATCGGTGTATGGACCTAAAAGGTTAAATATAGTAATACACTATTATTTAAGGAGAGGAATGATATGTTGTCACTCATCTTCAGTGAGCACATTTCGTGGGCACCGATTACCGTTCGTTTTTATTGATTTATATTCTAATACCCTAAAAATTAATATTCAAATCATTAAATATACAAAATACATAGAATTAAAGCTCAATTTGTCTTATTATTCATTTCTTTGAAGTTAGAGGGAAATGAACAAGTTGAGCTTTGATTTTTATGTATTATGTTTATTTAATGATTCAAATATTAATTTTTAGGGTATTAGAATATAAATCAATAAAAAAATTAAAAAGAATGATGCTAATATGGATGAACGGTGATCGGTGCCCACGAAAGGTGTTCACGGAAGGTGAGCGGCATATCATTCATCTATTTAAGGATAACTGGTTGAATTACTTATGATATTGTTTTCAAGGATTAATTTGATCTGAATACACAAATTATTGTATACTCATTTTCTGATTTTCCATAAACTATAATAATCTATTCAATGTTAAAATGTCCCACATTGGTTGGAGATCTTGACATGAACCTCTTTATAATGGTGAGGTATCCCTCCCTTTAATAAAGCCTTTTTAAGGAGAATTGTGCCCAATATCCAATTTTATTATGATATCAGAGTCAGCCAAATTCAATGATGGGCACCATCCAATAATGTTGTCAACAGATGACGTTGGTATCAATGATGGACACCATCCAATATCGTTGTCAACAGATGACGTTGGTATTGTCCACGCTGCGCATGAGGGGGCGTGTTAAAATGTCCCACATTGGTTGAAGATCTTGGCATGAACCTCTTTATAATGGTGAGGTATCCCTCCCTTTAATAAGGCATTTTTAAGGGGAATTGAGCCCAATATCCAATTCTATTATTCAATATATACAAATTTCGCTAAATTTTGGAATTTAATCTCATTTATGGTGAAATCAATGTTGACTTGACGTCGTATTTTATTGATGTGGTATATTTTATGACAATCAAAATGATACAGTCCAACTTAGTAATATACGACGTTTATTCCAACAAAAGTAAAATTATGATTTTTACATTCATTTCCAACAAAAGTAAAATTATGTCGCCCCATATCCGAGATTTTCACTCACTCCAGAACTCTGAGATTTGGTTCAAACTCAGACTAGTAACTCACAATCTATATATATATACAGTTTCCAATTGCCAAATCAATTGAAAGTGAATTATATGAAGTTTAAGGTTACAAAATTCTGTACAACTTTCGGGTCACAATTTTTTGCGCAAATTTGTTTAGCATGACATGTTCTCCACTTAGTACCCAGTGTCTCTACAATTCTGCAAGTACATTTACGCTTCTCCCAAATCTCCCCAATTAAACGTAGCAACAAGATGGTGATAATAAGACCAGATCCTCGGAAGTCGACAGTGACGAGGACAGTGACAAAGCAAGTGTTGCAGAGCTAATCATTTTAAACTACCCTATTACCAGGTGGCTGCGGTAAATATCTTAAAATCTCTAAGCAAAAATCTACAAATCTCTTCAACTTTCTTAAAATCTACATTTCCATTCAATTCACGGTAAGGTTTTTTTTCTTTTCTTTTCTGCTGGTTTTCGTTTCCTCCAGAGAAGGTTTTGTAATTGTCACAAGCTAATATCAGTGATAATGTAATTTCTGGCAGCGAAAACTGTATGCTTCGTCTAATTCCTGAAGTAATTGCTAATGTCTGGGACATATGTGATCTTCAATGATGAAGGTATCAACTTCTCAAAAACAAATCTTCATTAGTGAAAAACTGAAAATTTTATGTCAGTTCGCTTTCGTTCACTTTCTATGTGTTGTTTTCTTTCGATTCAAATTCTGATTTGAATTTACAATGGAGACTAAAGAAATATTTATTTTAGTTTCTTAGATTGATTGATTGATTATGTGTGCCTGTAATGCAAAAGGAATTGGTCTGGTTCGTGGAGGAAATTCAATAATCTTTATGGAATGTTTGTGCGTATATATTAGATTTTAAGCACATATTAGTACTATGTTGCTTATGGCACTCATATTTTTTTATTCTAGGTTTTTTTTTATTAAGATATATTTAACTGACATATTTAATTTGATTCTTAATTTGCATTGAGATGATCCTTTCTTCGGGATTTTGAAGTGCCAAAGTGTACAGAATAGTTTGAGAAATGTTCTGAGACTTGCGTTTATTTGGTTCTTGTGTATCTTGTTTTTGTTAAATTTTTGGATTGAATGGCAGATATTAGGAACAAGAGTATCTAGATTACATAGGAGCGATCAATCATATCATCAGAGGATATTATATATTTGTTTCTCTCATCAATCTTCACTGGACCGGGGGACATCAGAGGAACCTCTTCTCATTGGAGGTAATAGCGTTGCCTTCTCAGAGTATAAGGGTTTCAATTTCTTGTCCATTGACTTAGTTTTCTTGCAAATCAGCATGGCATATCAAATCATTTTACAAATTAAGAGGATAACTGAAATTACAGATTAACAAAAGCAATATTAAAAAGAAAACCACTGTATTGCAGATTAAGTGGAATATCCAACTCGGTCTGCTCAAATATCAATGCAAAGCATGTTATTGGAGGGAGTAAACCATTTCAATAGCCAGATGAAAAATGATGGTTATAGAAGAACAATCTTCAGATTATCCCTCAAATAACTCAGTGGAAAAGAGAAGCAAAATGGCAAACAAGGAATAAAGATATGATTGCAAGTGGTAGCTCAAATTATTCAAGGAGATAGTTATAAAAAAAATAGGCGTGTAACACATTTTACTTCTGTTTCTGTTTATATGTGTTAAAAGTTTCGAGTCCCAATTTAAAAAGATAAACAAAGGTATTTTACATAAGATTCACTATCTTCCAAGGAGTCTTATCTCATCTTAAGAAGTTTCTTAGAGAAGTTCTCTCTCATGTTTTATATAAACATGCATGTTAGCAAACTGAACCAACAACGTGATGTAGAAAGACTGTTGCTTTTCTTTGATGAATAAATATGAAGGGAGAAAGTAGTGCAACAAGTTTCATGTTACATGCATATTATCTGATTTGTGGAGTTCACAGGAAGTATATGTGCTGGTGTCGATGAAATTGATTCTAGTGATTCTGACTTATATTGGAGATTTTGTAAGTATATATATGTAAAATTTCTACATGTCAGAACTTTTTTTGGAAAATTTGAAGGATCTTTAGCTTAGGTTAGGTTACTAAAAGCTTATCTGAAGGATATACAATTGAAACTATCATGATGGAATGTGAAGAAAACCTTATGAAAAGATATGTACTGCAATTCTTTACTAAACTATCATAGAATTTTTGGAGCAATATATTGTACTTATAGTTCATCAACATCCTAATTATGTGTGTTGAAATTATGACGTTTTTACTTGGCTTATTCTTTCTACGGATAGAGGAAAACAAATTTATATGTTTGTTTTCCCTACCTAGACCTTTTTTCACTTTCTTTAGTTTAGTTTGGTATAATCCAAAATGCCTGTTATTAATAATACAAAAATGTGTATTATTTTATCTTTTCTTATCAAATTATTTTGTTATTTTCCATTAGATATATTCATAATATTAATACTTTTTCATTTAAAAAAATATTTTTATTATTTAAAATTGTAACATATCTCTTGTCCGTGCATCGCACGGGAGCGAATACTAGTGAGATTGGAAATGCACTACATTCATCATGTAATTATTGCATATTTTTAATCTAAAAGATGAAACTAATAATTGCAACTCATTGTTATTAGTAGATTACTAGTAATTTTGATGTAAATAAATTTTGGGAGTATTTTATGTCCTAGTGTCGATAGTCGCTACATTCCAAAATATATCTTTTAATGTTCATTTAAAAAATAGTATTACGAGTAAATCATTCTTCAAACGGAAAATTAAAAAAGACAATTAGACAAGTACGAAGGTTGTCCACCTAACCTATTTATCTATCTTATCTTACCAAGTAAGTAAAATATTAAGTATAATTAGTGAATTTTAGTTGGAAAAAATTGTTGCAGATCTGACTTATGGGTGTAGTGCAAACTTCCCACTCAATATCGTTAATTTAGGTTTTCAAGTTAAAATTTTAATTGTGACACGTAAAAGTAGGGCTGTCAAAACAGGCCCGGCCCGACGGAATTTGCCAACCCAATTTGCCGAATGAACTATTGAAGATTTGTTTAATAATTTCCTAGAGTAAGAATTTATTTTATTTACCTCCTTAAAAAAGAATTTTATTCCATTTTATTTACCTCATTGTATATGATGTTGATTGTTTTGTACGTCTGATCATCTCATCACAAATTAAAATTTTGAGATCTCTTTCGCTAGTGTACTCATGAGATTGCAACATATTATTGACCATGTGTTTAGCTTTTATCATCGTCCCACATTAATTATTGTAATGCTTATGAAAAAATTATTTATTTGTTCAAGATTAATTTTTATTTGGTCAAATTAAATAAGAATCTATTTTGATTGAAAAATGAAATTTTTTTATATATGTTCTCCAAGAAGTGAAGATCATTACAAATTTAATGTGGAATTGAAGAATATTAAATATTAAATACCAAATAATAGAATTCGAATATATAATAATTTATAAATATATAGATAATATAGTTGCAACTTAATAATTGGCCAAATTATATTTTTTAATAAAAATAATACTATTTATTTGGACAACTAATTGATTGTTCAAATTAAATTGCTAGTGCAAAATAATTACAAAGTGAGAGAATATACATTGAATTTTAGTATTTATATAGGTTTCCATCTATTGTTTTTGGAAATATGAAAAATACTAAATATATTAAATATAATAATAAAATAAATGAATAAAAAATGTTCAAAATAAGAGAGATCCTGATTAATAAATATTATTCTTTTGTTATATTAGTTTATAGAGATACCAAAGTAATAACTATTACTATATTAATTTATTTATTTCTGTATCGGTTTCCTAATTATATTTCTTAATAATTTATCAAATTAAACAAATTACTATAGACAACTTAATAATTGCTCAAAATTATTTTTTTTAATATAAACAAAACTATTTATCTGGCCAACTAGTTAATCAGTCAAATAAAATTGATTATGCAAAATAATCTTGGGATGAGAAAATAGATATGAATTTTGAGTATTTATATAGGTTCTCCAAGAGTAGAGTCTTATTAAAAAGCGATGTGAGATAGAAAATTTTATATTAAATATAATAAATATATAAATAAAAATACTTAAAATGAGAATTTAAGATAAATAAGAATAATGAATGGAAAACGCTTCATGTAGGACCTAAAAATAAGGGGAAGACTCGAATCAATATTCGTTTTAATAATATATATAGATGACTAAATACACTACGTCATTATCCATCTCTCTATCTCTCTCCATCTTTCAATTTATAAATAATAATAATTGGGGACAGTGAATGGAAATATAGTGATAGTGGATATATATTCCCAATTTTCCATTCACCCAACATTCAAGTAAATGAATAATTTTTAATTTTTAGGAACTCGGATACAAAATAGGAATTCTAAGTTATTATTGGAAAAGGTAAATTTAGAGTATCTTGGTATTCCTTCCGTCTACGAAATAACTTTCCACGAAGGAATGATATGAGATTTAATAAAATGGTAGGTGAGGGTGTTGTGAGTGGAGAAAGAGTCTCACATTAAAGATGATAGAATATTAATTAATTGAGATAGTGGTGGACTAGGGCTGATATTAGGTAAAATAAATTTATAAAGTAAGGGGGATAAGTTGTTGTCCAAAAATAAATATGAATTATTTCGTGTACGATCCAAAAATGAAAGTTAGGAAGTAATTTCGTGGACGGAGGGAATATATAAAATTATAAAAAAATATATGTATATATATTTATTTGAATATTTGTATACATAATTAAAATAACCAATTAAGACAAGCACCTCGGACCCTAGTAGGACCCATCCATTAACTCCATACGGAGACATGAAGAGGACTGCATGAAAATTGCCAAAAATAAGCACTACAATGTCGATATTTTTAGCGAATGCATTGAGGAATTTCGTGGGGAAAAAGGGGAAGACTTTATAAAAGTAAATAACTGATGGATAAATGTGGAAAATTGGAGGAGTTTTACGTGAGAGTTAAGATTTGTAAAATGATTTTTATATTCACATCCTAACATCAATATACTATGATATATGAGTTGGATTCGAATTTAAATATATATTGTTAATATATTCATACCGATTAAAATCGAACTGTCTCATGATATTTTGAACCCACCTTGGATAATGAGTTCAATTTTTTATTAAGTTTAAGTCATTTTACGAAATCATAACTAAAATACTACTTAGAATAGATGGTGGGGGGACAACTAAGAAATTACAAGATGCCTATGCGATTTTAGAATTTTTGTGAGGCAATTTCGAATTTAAAATTTTTATAAACACGTCATCTTTATTTATTTATTTATTTTTGTGGGTCAACTTGAGAAAATCTTCGAGGCTAAGTTTCGACTTAAAGAAACAATCGAAGGAGTCGCTATTGATTCTAGCAAACGCGCTTTTAATGTCAAACGCGTCTCCCTACTACGGATTAGTGGATAATTAATTAGTTTTCATGTAATTAGTTTTGATTGTTTACTCCGTCAAAGTAAATACTCCCCCACTCCCTCAAAAGTATGGTTAATTTACTATTTTAGACCGTCCCTTATAACTGTGGTATTTTTATAAATGGAAATGACCTCACTAATTTTTTAATATTTTATACCTCAAAACAAATCAAATATGTGGGCCCAATTCTCCACTCAACAAACATTTACTTATATTTTCTTAAAACACGTGTCACACTCTTCGCACCACACTAATCCGGGACAGAAGGAGTAATTAATTTGTCTTTTACTTATTTCAACACCAATTAACTCGTTTTTTCAGCTTTACTCCTTTGTTAGGTCTATGAATACGGACCAAATATTCTGTCGTTAAAGTCTGCGTCGACTACACACTATCAACGATGAAAAAATTGAGTTTATTGGTATCAGCGATGAAACCATCCATTTGTTGTTTCGTCATTAGAGGCGACATTCTATCAGTGACGGATGTTGAGTCCATCGCAAAGTCATCGCCAACTCTAGGACAGTTAATTCGGTTGTTCAATTTTGACTATGTACTATCTGTCGTCATTCCATCGTGAACATTAATAATGAAATTAAATTCCATCGCGCTGATTTTTCTTGCGACGAGAGATTTGGAGTCGGATTTGATTAGTATCTACTTCGTCGTTATCCACAATTAGCGATGGATTTATTCATCCTAAGTCCTAACGACGGAAATGTTCATCACTGATCGCATGTTTTTTTAGTGGTCCATTCCACCAACGATCACAAGGCAACTCCATTGACTACCTAAATTTTGGGTAAATTTTTATTCAATTTGCTCCATTGGTGACACAAATCCCTTAACTAAATTGGGCGGGGTGATTCCCATGAATTTTATATAATTTAAAATTATTAATAATTTATATTTTATACTCCTACTTAGTTATAATTTATAAATTATGTATTACCTTAATATATACTCTAACTATTTATCTTTATGTTAATAAAAGTTACTATAAAATTAATTATGAAATTTATAATATATACGTCCTCCGTTCCAGTTTAGTATGGTTCAACTAATATTTTATAACTCACAACAAATCAAATATGCACCACACTTTTGGGAGAGGGAGAGAGTATTAATTAATAACTAACTACACATATATTAAACTATCTAATATTATATTAATATTAGTTATTATTTCAATACTTATGCTTATTGGTAGTTAAATATTACTAATTTTTAGAGAGAGATAGATTATGACGA
Source organism: Agastache rugosa (assembly GCA_031470985.1). NCBI lineage: Eukaryota > Viridiplantae > Streptophyta > Magnoliopsida > Lamiales > Lamiaceae > Agastache > Agastache rugosa. The sequence continues at coordinate 24,037,852 of CM062607.1, forward strand.
CAAGATGGAAATATCAAATAACCAGTCTTCATTTACAAAGAAAACATGTACGTCAATGTCCCTCAAAATTATGGAAATGAAGAAAGTTTAGAAATATAAAACAAAAACACTCGGACACGTCAGGTTATAAATTTTCAAAATACTAATTTTCTTCGAGAAGAGAAGGTTCTCTGTAAAATTCAGAAACATTGTCCTCTTATATTTATATTTTATTGAAAATTAAATATTAACTAATCGACAAATATTTTATAATGCCTTGAAATTTATGTACTTATTTGTAAAGTCAAACCTCAAACGCATCGCTCTCTATTCAAATGGGCCAAGTGGGAGTAAGAAATAGTTGGTTGAATTTAGTCTTTTTAGATCTGGACTGGATCCATCCAACGCTTTTAATTTTTTATTTTCCGTAAAAGAATTGATTATTCTATAAATAACAGTCTTTAATAAAGTAATATAGTTTTGTTTGGATTTACGAGCAGGGGTGTGCATCGGTCGGTCGGTTCAACCGACCGGTCAAAATTTCATAAACCGACAACTGAACCGGTCAAAAATTTTAGAACCGAAACCGACCAAATTGAACCTTTGCATCGAACCGAAAAATTCGGTCGGTTCGGTCGGTTTTTTTTAACCGACAGAAAAAGAAAAAAAAAATCAAAAAATTCACCTATTTTCATACAATACATCACAAAAATTCAAAACATAAAAATTAGGAATAACAATACTCCGTGTGCAGAAGGTAGATGAATAAGGTTAGGTTTTTTTTAATGTGTATATGAATATATATAAATATTATAAAATATATTTAATATATTTAATAGTAGTAGTTTGGTCGGTTCGGTGCCCGACCGATCAAATTTTTCGGAACCGACACCGAAACCGAAAATCGATTTTTCCTCATATAGCAAACTGATAAATCTAGGGTTTGCAAAAGTAGCTAAAAGTAATAGTAATGCGTTGACACAAGGATTTACTTGGTTCGATCAATGTGATCTACGTCCACGGGGGAGAATATTTAGCTTTTATTATGCTTGAGAGTCCTCTAATCTATCATCTATATATAGGCCTTGAATTGAGCCCTAATCCTTCTAGGATTCCTTATACATATCTTATTTCTTTGTACATATCCAAATCTCCTTCATAATGGGATTCCTTCTTCTCCAAGGTAGGGCTTCGTTGCTTGGTCCTCAAGGGAGATAGTAATTTCGTCTGGGCCGAATTCTGTGGGCCGAGCTTAATACAGAGGCTCAATTAGATTGGGCCCTAGGTCAGGCCCAAGATGAGGCCGGTACTATCACATCCCCCCCAAAAAAGAGAAAAGAAGACATGTAGATGTAGACTGCGAGGTCGAATTTCCGAGGTGATTAATCGCGCAAATCACCTTAGTCACGAGCTGAATTAGCGAGCTTATCTCGCGGGCTCAACGTGCAGGTAGACCGAGATAAGCAAGCAGCCTCCTGGTTCGGTTATGCAGATGGCCCATATCCGAATTTAAGAGGAGGGAAAGTTAGTGGGCTTTGTTTTTGAAATTTTTAGAAATGGTTCACGTTCCGAGAAAGGCGGGCCCACATTCATACGTGTGTAATGCGTAATGGCGGGATTCAAATATATATTGCTGGATTTGCAACGTCTCTCTCCATATCACGCTATTTCACATCCGCCATCCTATCAAAAAGATTTTTGCCCAGAAAATCTTCTTTCTTCCCCTTCTTTGGTCCCGAATTTCTCGACTTACCATACCACCGTGCCGCTGATTTTATCTCCGTTGGGTCCTCTGTTCACCGCTGCAAATCGCCTACCGGAGCGTTCATCTTCTATTTAACAAGTAAGTATGGCTTCCCATTCTCAATCTACGAGGGTTAGTGATTCTCCTTTGGCAAGTGCCGTCGATAGCAGTGTCGATTTTAGGATTTTTTCACTAGGATCCTCCATTTCTGCCATTGAAACTTTGATAGTGCCCCGATGCGTAGAGGGGAAAGTGGCCGATTACCCCTCAACCTTAGACGAGTCTAGGATAAAGTTCCTCGCCCAGTAGTATAATTTCCCCTCTAATGTCGACCTGATAGAACCCCGTCCGGAGGATAGAGCGTGTTCGCCTCCGATGGGGTTCGTTACCATTTATGAGGAAAGTTTGCACTCCGGTCTTCGTCTACCCCTCCCTGAGCAGTTTGCCAAGCTCCAGAAGAAACTTGGTTTAGCCTTGGGGCAGATAATGCCAAACTCATTTAGGCAATTCACTGATTTGGGCGTGGTAGCAATTCGTGAGGGTTACCAATTATCTGCCGAGCTCATTCACGAGCTCTTTGTCTTCAAAAAATCGGCGGACTGGTACTATGCCGCTGCCCGTACTGAGTTCAAGGGTCGAACTCAGAATAAAGTAGAAAAATGGCATTCGAAATATTTCTTTTGCCGACATGATAGTTTAGTCGAGCATATGTGGAGGGTAGGCAAGCCTTTTGCGTGGGTGGGATGCGAGGTGGATAAGGACCTGGAGGCTGCTGTTAAAGCGATGAAGAATTGTGGCCCTTTCGAGGAGAACTACAACGAAGATTCTTTAGTTGAGGCGGGGTTGAGCCCGTTTGAGCCCCAAAGGATGGTGGATCCTGCAACGGGTGAGACCCCGCTAGTGCTATTAGGATTGTTGTGCTTTGTTTATTTATCGTCCTAACCCTTCTCTTGCTTTGTATTTGCAGTGCAGTTCGGGAAGATAAAGGGAGCCGATGCCAAGGCCGTAGCTCGAGGGGGCAAGAGGCCGAGGTCGTCAGGCCGATCTGCTTCCTCGTCTGACCTGGTTCAGCGAGCTGAGATAACAAATCCCGCTGCGACAGATGTGCTCTCTCCTTCCGCCAGTCCTCACAAAAAATCTAAGGTTCAGGATATCATCGAGGTCTCGGGTGGTGATGGGAGCCCGATAGCTCCTTCAACGAAGCTGGAGGATCTTCCTTTTCCTGAGGTAAAGATTTATCGCTTTCGTTACTATCTTCCGGTAGTTCTTTCCTATGTTTCTTTTTTGTTTAATTTTGTTCCTTCTTGCAGAGCCTCGGTAGGGTCATGAGATAGCTCGAAAATGGCGTCTGGCAGATGTCGGCTCGGCATGAGGACGAGAAGAGTCGATGCTCGATAGGCGGCTTCGACCGGGGCTCGAAGAAAGGCGAGGAGGCTGGTCAAGGCCAAAGAGGAGGTGAAGACTGTCAAGTCCGAGCTGGCCGCGCAGCTCGCTAAGGCCGAGGTGGAGGCCGAGAAAGCCCAGAAAAGGTTTGAGGCCGAGCTGAATGCAGCCAAGGACAGGGAGGCCAAATTGGCAGCTGGTCAAGGCGAGGTTTTACGGGCCTTCACAAAGAGGCTTCTATTGTCGGAGAGTTTCTCCGGCCTAGCCAATGAGTTGGCTGGGCTTATCAATGGAAACTACGCCTTGGATGCTTTGGAGGAGGCCGCTAGAGAATTTCCCGACCTGGATGCTTCCAAGTATGGTTACGAGCGCCTAGAGGAAACAACTCTCCTTTCTCGGTATGCCAAAGTGATCCGAGATCACCTCAGCCAGCTACCTGTCCTGGACGACCTCGCCAGCTCGTCTGTGCTATTATCCACCGAGCAGATTACTGCCTGCCCGACAGATCGGGACTCCACCCTAGACGCGGTCTTCGATTCTCTTCCTGACGAAGCAGAAGAAGAAGGCGAGGAAGAGGAAGAGGAGCGGGAGATCGTGGCGGATAAAGATCCGATCCCCCACAAGAGTTCTGAGGATCCCAAGACTTCTGGTGTTGGGGATTTGGTAGGGGATCCCTCCTCCGGGCAACCGCCTTTTGAGAATAAGGAGGTCGGCGATCCTTAGTTTTTTTTTTTTTTGTACTCAGAACTTTTGAATAAATGAATTTTGTATCTCTTTCTTTGTGTGTAGACTTTGGATTCTGTTGATGTTCCTTCTTTACTCAAGCAAATAACACTTCTTTCCCGAGATTTGTCTGAACAACGATCCTTAACCGAGCTATGGATGGACAAATGTCGCCGAGCTGAGGCGCTTTTTGGTAAAAAATGTACTATTTTAAAGTTGAAAGAGTCCGAGCTCGAGGACTGGCAGGGAAGGTTTGAAACGTTCTGCGAGGAGGCTGAGGCGAAGCAGCTTGCTGAACAAGAGAATGTTGATGGTCTTCAGGCCAAGCTTCTTCAGGCAGAGGAAGATTTGGAAGTTGCCCGGGGCCGAGCTGAGCGTGTTCTTAAGGATCACGAGAAGATCGTCGAGGAACATGCTGAATATGAAGACATTATCCATCGCAATGACGGTATCACTATATCCGAGACGGAATTGAAGACGAAGGAATTGTTGGAGCAGTATCTCGGCACAAAAACAGCATGCGGCCCCGAGTCTCGGGAGCTTCAAGGGGCTCATGACATGCTCAAAGAGTGCGCGAACATGTATAAGTGTGTGCTGTTGGGAAATTATAAGGTTTCGATTTGATATCAAAACCCAACTGATTCTCCAACCGAATAGATGATCGTGTCAACCTAAATAGTATTTTCCAGCTCGCCTGTTTGAGCTTTAGATTTTCTAGGCTTACAGGTTAAGGAAGCGGAAGACAGGAGTCGACCCAATTTGTGTTCACGAGTGGAGTCGGCTAGCCGAAGAAGACGGTCGACCCAGTTGTGTTTCCAGCTGGAGTCAGCTAGCAAAAGACAGCAGGCGTCAACCTTCAGCTGAGTGATCCAGCAGAGCCTGATCAAGCTGAAGAAAATTCGAGCTGAGTTCAAAACACAGCTGACAAAGGGAACTATCTCTGAAGACTTCACTTCAAGACAGTCCAGCTCTGAATTCAAAAGCCAGCTCTAAAGGCAGAAGATCCCGGAATCAGAGGAAGTCAACCTACCTCGACCAATGAGGGATTGCCAGATCAGCATCCTAGACTTCAGGACCTAGGATGTGACACAAATGAAGACAGGTGCAGATTCGCCCAACGGCAGATCTTGTATTTAAGAAGAGTAGGTAAGATTCAAACGGCTCCTCCAACGGCTAGTCTTGAATCTCTACCTATATAAACCCGTCTTCAACCTCAGAATCAGACACGAAAAACTCTCTACAAGCTTTCATTTTCTGAAATCTTCATTCTTTCAAAAGCTCTCAAGCAGTTCTACATAGATCAAAGAACACTTTATCTTAAAGTGTTTCTAGTTAAGAAACTGCTTAGTTTTTCGTCTGTTCCCTAGGCCAAACTCTTTGTATATCTTAAGCCTAGATTTCGAACGAGTTCATCATACTCTAAAGTTCTTAATTGTAAGAACTCGTTCACAGTTGGAACTCGTTCACAGTTGGAACCCCATACCCAAACCCAAACCCAGAAAGGTTAGGTAAAGGTACGCTTGCTCGAAGCGTGTAATTCGAGTGGTTAGGTTCTTCAGTACCCGGAAACTGAAGGTGTAGGCTTGACAGTGCCCGCAAACTGTTGGAACACAGCTCGGGTTAGAGTTGTGAAGTTGCTTGGTACTTGGAAACCAAGTGGTAGTGGATTACCAGTGAACCTGGTCGTGGACGTAGGAGGTGTTACTCCGAACCACGTAAAAACTCGCGTGCTTCTTACTCTCTCTTTATATTCAGTTTTGTACTAACTCTCTCATATCATTGCATATTTGTTCAAAACTGCACACACAGCTGATCTCCAAAGACAGCTGTGTCTCTCTAAAAGTTGCACAACTTGACTAAGCTGAAAACGTAAAGTCAATCTTTTCAAACTGAGTTTTTCTAAGTAACTGAGCTAAGTTTTCAAACCACCACTTTCCGCACCGCCAGCTGAGTTATTTACCCAGCTGACCCTCCCCAGCTGGATCGATAACTGAGCTCACCAACTCTGTGATTTAACTTGAAAAAGTTTCGAAAAATCTATTTGGTGTATTCACCCCCCCTCTACACCAAATACCCAGCTCAGGGACCATCAATTGGTATCAGAGCAGTGGTTCAAAAGATCACTTTCTCTGTGTCAGTGGTCAACTGAACAGATCCGTTTTTCAGAAAAACTCATATTATTACATACTGCATATTTCTATGGATTCTTATCTTAACAGGAATCTTCCCACCTTCTCGGTAGACGACTATGCAATCTGGAAATTCAGATTGAAAAGCTTCCTATGTGCGCATCACGACATGATGTGGGACGTCATCTCAGACGGACCCATCCTTATTTATAAACAAGGAAATGAACTCGTACCTGCTCATGATGGAGGACAACCAGAATACCGGCCAATTCTCAAGCCAAAGAAGGATTACTCGTCAGAAGAACGAAAGCAAGCTGGACTGGACAGCTTCGCAAGAAACACCATCTCATCAACAGTCTCAAACGCCTACCTGAGTAAGATCATCAAGTGCGAGACAGCCAAAGAGATGTGGGAAATACTTGCCAAGCTATGTGAAGGATCTGAAGAAATCAAAGAAAACAAATTCACAATAGCTTGCCAAAAATTCGACAACTTCAAGCAGCTAGCCAACGAGTCCATCGAAGCGATGGAGCTAAGGTTCTCAAACATAGTCATCGAGATAGAGACAATCAGAACTGGGAAGTATACCCAGCGGGAAAAGAATCTAAAGGTTCTTTCAGCCCTTTCAGCTGAATGGAACACTTACAAGGTAGTTCACCAAAGTCGAAGTGACTTGGGTGATTTATCTACAGAAAGGTTGTTCTCACTCTTAAAAGCCAACGAATACAACTTGAAGATCACTCAAGAAGAATCTTCAAGCAGACAGAATGACGGAGAACTCACCCCAGCTCCAAAAGAGATTGCGTTCAGAGCCAACTCTGAAAAATCCGCATACATACAATCAGCTGAGTCATCGAAGAAGGATAAGAAGGACATGAGCAAGGAAGAGCTACTTGAAGAAATAGCCATGCTGGTCAAAAACTACAACAGACTCAACACCAGCAAAGGCAAATACAAGAAGTTCACTAGAACTTACAGAGACAAGTACACAGCAGCTGATGAGAAGTCAGCTGATAAACGAACAGAAGAAGGTTGCTTCAATTGCAAGAAACCAGGACACTACCGGCAAGATTGTCCAAAGCTGTCCAAGAAAGATAAAGACCAACTGAAAGCTAAGGCAGCTGACAGAAGGAGAGCTTATATCGCCGATGAAGAATCAGAGTGCAACAAAATGGATGACATGCCATTTTCAGACTCGGAAGAAGAAGCCCTGATGGCCCATGATGAACCTGATTGGGATACATGCTTCATGGGACAAACAGACGGCATCGATGAAGATGAGGTAATGTCTCGAACTCAAAATTTATCTAACATCTCACCATCACACGAACACTCTACACAGGTCTCGAGAATGCGGACTGCGATTGGAGTCTAGTAGAGAAAGTAATGAACGATTCCAAGGAGCTTCAAGAGATCCTTGACGTCATTATGTGTGAGAATGCCGAGCTGAAGGCGGAACTGGAAAAGACAAAAGTATCGAGCCTTGGTGATACAACTCAGCTCCAACAGGAAGTCGTTTCACTAAAAGACAAAATAGTGAAACAAGATCAGCTGATGAAGGAATTCTACTATGAGAAGAAACAACTGATAGAAGATGTGGAAAAGGTCACAGCTGAAGCGGAAAAGAAGTCAGCTGAGATCATTGAGCTGAAAAGCACCGAAGATGTACTATCTAAGAAGATAGTAGCTCTCATCAAAGCCACGTCAACAATGGACGAGATCATTAATGCTCAGCGTCCAGCAGTACTCAAAGCGGGACTGGGATACAACGAATCAAAGGATGCCTCAAACATTGTCTCCACAAGTGGAACAAAGGTTATGTTTGTACGTGCAAATGAACCTTCAATCCCAGCAGCTCAGCATCAACAGTTGAGGACACAGCAGGCGTCGGGAAGACCAGCTGTGAAACATTCTCAAGCTCCGTCGAGAACACATCAGGCATCAAGAAGGTCAGCTGTGCGACAACCTCAAGCCTAACTTAGACAGCAACGTGCTCAACCTCAACAAAGACAACATGCTGGATTTTACAGATACCAGCAACAGTACCAGCACGTTGATCGATATCAACCAAGATGTCAGAGATACCCAGCTGGATACCACTCATATGAGTATCAGCTGGATAATCATTTCCAGCCACAGCATCACATGAGACAGCAGAGACAAAGGAACGTCTCAGCTAGGCACACAGCTGGAAACCAAAAGAAATCAAGACATCAAAACGGGAAGACACGGATATCAAGACCCCGCCAGCAACAACCGAAGAACACAAAGAATGTGTATATCGACTCAGCTGGGAGAATTATCAGATCAAATGACCCAATTCGAGTCATCAAGCAGATCTGGGTCATCAAAGGATCTCTGTCTAACCCACAAGGACCCAATTAAAACTGGGTACCTGAATTTTAATTTTTTGTTTAGGTTGCAAGGAATCGACGCATCTCTGAGGAGTCGATGAGAACGCTATGGTACTTGGACAGTGGATGTTCCAAGCACATGACGCACCTAAAGCATCTACTCCAGGAGTATATCGAGCGTATAGGTCCACAAGTAACATTTGGTGACAACTCCAAAGGCCTAACCAAAGGTTATGGTACATTTAAAACCAGAAATGTTATAATCCCAAATGTTTCTTATGTACAAGGATTGCAACATAACTTGCTTTCCATTAGCCAATTATGCGACAACGGTTTTTCTGTCAAGTTTGATGCACAGGGATGCATAGTGAAGCACAGGGAAACCAAGCAGATACTCCTAAGAGGGAAAAGAGAAGGAAATATGTACTTTCTTGGCCGAACGGCGGCCCTCCGGAGACTTGTCTTGTATCAAAAAGCGACAATGAAGTCGGTGGGCATGGCACGAACGGCTGAATCATCTCAACTTCAAGACAATCAACAAGGCGGCTAGGAACCGGCTCGCTAATGGAATTCCGGATCAAGTATATGACAAAAGTCATATGTGCGGCGCGTGTCAACAAGGAAAGCGGACAAGAATTTCATTCTCTCTCAAGCCGGTTCGATCAGGCGATCGAGTTCTTCAACTTCTTCACATGGATCTTTTTGGTCCGATTACTCCGACAAGCTTCAATGGCAGAAAATATACTCTGGTCGTTGTGGATGATTTCTCAAGATTCACATGGGTATCATTCTTGTACCAGAAGAGCGAAACCAGAACTAAGCTGCCTATCCTGCTGGAAAGATTATCAACACAGAAGGAGTGCAAGATAATGTCAATAAGATCAGATCGTGGAACGGAGTTTCTAAATGAAACTATTTATGATTATTGCGAGAAGAACGGAGTTCAACACCAAACATCTGCAGCTCGCACACCTCAGCAGAATGGTGTAGCAGAAAGAAGAAACAGAACTCTCAAGGAAGCAGCTACGTCAATGCTAGCTAGCTCTGCCATTCCAAAGAAGTTCTGGGCTGAAGCAATCAACACAGCTTGCTTCACTCAGAATCGCTCCCTACTCACATCAAGGCAAGGAAGGACACCGTATGAGCTATGGAATAACAGAATACCATACATTGGATATTTCAAGGTATTCGGATCCAAATGTCACATCCTCAACAATGGGAAGACACAGCTCAAGATGTTCGATGAGAAGACAGACCGAGAAGTATTCCTTGGTTACTCCGCTGTGAGTAAAGCATACAGAGTCTTCAACAGAAGAACTCAAATAGTCGAAGTAACTCCACATGTTACCTTTGACGAATCCTCCTTCGAATATAGAGATTCTATCAAACGAAGAAGCGAAGGAGAATCTTCAAGATTGATTCAGACAAGAGCTCAAGAGAATAGAATCAGGAATCTGGCTGAACCAATAATTTGGGACAATGAGCCAGAGGAGGAACTTCAAATCAACCAAGAAGCTCCACCAGCTGGAAATCGAGAAGAAGCTTCAACGCCAAATCAAGGGGGAACATCATCAGCTGGGAATCCAAACACAGCTGAGTCCCCAGCTCAATCTCCAGCTGAGCCTCTACAGAAGTCTCCTCAAAATAGAAATCAAAGAGAACCTATTTCTCAAGATTTAACTCCTGAGCAACTCCAAGTCAGACGTAATTTAGCCACGTCAAGCATCAATCAATTGGAAGAAGAAATTCGCAAGAGGAGAAGATGGATTGAAGATCATCCATCATCAGCAATTATCGGAGAACCATCTGACCAAGTCAAAACCAGAAGCTCAGCTGCTCAAGCTTTATCGGATCATCAAGAAGCAGCTGACACAGCTCAACTCTCAGTAGAGCTTGAACTGACGGTCTATGATGAAGACACAGCTCTAATGGCGTGTTACGTAGCTCAAGTGCCAGAGCCTCAATCAATTCTCGAAGCTTTGAAGAGTGTGCCTTGGACCAACGCCATGCAAGAAGAGCTGAACGAATTCCTCAGAAATTGTGTCTGGGAGTTAGTCGACAGACCTCAAGAAGTCAAAGTCATAGGACTCAAATGGATATTCAAGAACAAATTGGATACCCTGGAAGTCGTCATCAGAAATAAAGCTCGACTGGTTGCCAAGGGCTACACTCAGCAGGAAGGAATTGACTTCGAAGAATCATTTGCTCCAGTAGCACGATTGGAAGCAATCAGATTCTTTCTCACGTATGCAGCACATCACAACTTCAAGGTCTATCAAATGGATGTGAAGTGTGCATTCTTAAATGGAGAAATCAAAGAAGACGTCTACGTTGAACAACCTCCAGGATTCGAAGTAGAAGGAAATAAAGTCTACAAGCTAAAGAAGGCACTTTATGGATTGAAGCAAGCACCTCGAGCTTGGTATGACACTCTGTCAAATTTTCTCGTATCCAAAGGATTCAAGAAGGGCTCAGTAGACAGAACTCTCTTTACCATCAAGTCAGGAGAAGACATCCTGGTTGTTCAAATCTACGTAGACGATATCATCTTTGGATCAAGATCAAGCTTCTTATGCCAAAGATTTGGAGAGATGATGTCAGAGAAGTTCCAAATGTCCATGATGGGAGAAATGAATTTCTTCCTAGGACTTCAAGTCAAGCAATCATCAGAAGGGATTTTCATAAATCAATCCAAATACGTGAAAGACTTGATCGCCAAGTATGGAGTTCAATCCAGCAGAACTGTAAAGATTCCAATGAACACCAACTGGAAGATTGAACCAGGAACAGAAGGGAAGTCAGTTGATTCCAACAAATACAGAGGGATAATAGGATCCCTGCTGTATCTAACAGCAAGTCGTCCAGACATCTCTTTTGCAGTCGGAGTTTGTGCCAGATTTCAAGTTGATCCAAAGGAAGCACACATGAAAGCAGCCAAGAACATTCTCAAATATCTCAAAGGAACTCAGAATGTTGGGCTGTGGTACCCAGCTGAAGACAATCTACAGCTGACTGGATACTCAGATTCAGACTTCGCTGGAGATCGGTTGGACAGAAAATCAACTTCAGGAACTTGTCAGTTCTTAGGAAGTAAGTTGATTTTATGGTTTTCAAAGAAACAAACGTGCGTCGCAACTTCCATGACAGAAGCAGAATATATGGCCGCTGGAAGCTGCTGCTCACAAATTCTCTGGCTGAAACATCAGCTGGATGACTATGAAGTAAAAACTGGACAGGTTCCAATTTTCTGTGATAGCTCAAGTGAGATTGCCATATCAGAGAATCCAGTACTTCACACAAGATGCAAGCATGTAGACGTACGACATCATTTCATCAGAGATCACGTAGAAAAGAAGGATGTGATTGTTGAGAAAATTCACACAGACATACAGAGGGCTGATATTCTCACAAAACCGCTGATAGAAGCAAGATTCAAAATGTTGTGCGGATTACTTGGACTTCTCAACCCAGACGATGCTTCACGCAGCTGAATAGAAACGAACCCAGTAGAATGCAAACGGTGAATGGAAACGAACCAGTGAATGCAAGCAGACGCGGTGAATAGAAACGGACCAATTTGAATGAACGGACCCAGCTGAATGCAAGCAGATATCTGAAATTCAGACTCAACGTCACTGATATCAGCTGAGAAAGATTTCAGCTAAACCAGATGCTGAAAGTGAAGGATTATTCAGCTGAGGGGGAATCAGCTGGAACCACAATGACCCAGCATACCCACTCAACAGAGGTATCAGCTGACTACAATGATCAGCTGAGAGGTTTGCAACATCATTAATTACACCTACTCAATCTGTCTTTCTGTCAACTCACATCTTGTCATATCTAATCAATCTTAATTAAAAGTCTGCAAAGAATTGAATAATGGGAGTTTCGAGGCAAAAGTCAAAACGCCTCAACCGTTCTCTCTCGCGCATTAACTCTCATATTCTAATCAAGAAATTAATATGTCGTGAGAATCACTCCCAGCCGTAGATCTTCTTAATCAATAGACAAATCTTGATCGTCCATTCATCAAGAAAACTCTTTAAATATGCTAGAAGATATACGCATCTTCCCTAAAAAGTTTTTCGGCATTCTTTCTTATTTCCATCAATTGGTATTATTTGTTTCTACTAACAAAAGATGCAGAAGAAGAACGTGGAATCCAGAAAGATATCCCCCGGAGCCGATCAAACTTGAAGAATCTGTCAAAGCTTCAAGATAAGAGTTGCTTAACTCTCAGGAACTTCAAAGAAGAAGGAAGTCCAAAAGTAGGAGAAGCCCCTCGACAGATCCAGGCCAGTGCAGTGAGAGACTGCAAAGCTCAAGAACGTCATTCACCAGGAAGGTGCAGAAAACTTTCTGGGAATGTCAAAGGAAAAAGACCTCCTCAGCCCCACTGTTTCTCTCATCATAAAAGAGAGAATGGGACATACAACTCCCTGGGACAGACCTGGACCAGATGTTGATAAAGCCGGAGTATTCAAGAGCAGTCATGACAAAGCTCTTACTCCACCACAGGAGGCACAGAAAAAGATGCAGGAGACAAAGCAGCATGCATCTATCTCCGTCCCAGCTGGGAATCGGAGACAACTTGAGGAGTCAAAATATACTGAAGCACTGTCTTCAAACAGAAGACTCAAGTCAAAGGTGCTCAGTCAGTCAGCAGAGAAGCCAGCTGACATTATGAGAGAATTCGTAATCACTCTCCGAGGAGCAGAAGGCCCACAAGCGGTCGTTTCTTACGGTGGAGGAGAAGTTCACGTCCCTGCGTGAACATCATCGTCACCAACACCACAACGGAGTATTCCAGCTGATCAACCAAGCTTAAACCCCAAGACAGATGAGATACTTCAACCGCCTTCTCGTCAGTTTCCTTCAGCTCCACAGGGACACCAGCTTCGAGATCTTCCGATGAAAGATGCTCAAGTCCCTGCACCAAGCTTAAATGAGAAACATCACCCAGCCAATGATCACCTGCAGCTGGATGATGATGATATGAGCTGAACACAAGCCCCTCAAGTGCTGAATCAGACTTTCTCATTCAATCTAAGAAGTCTGAAGAAGCAAAAGTTGCAAGGAATGAAGTTGTGCCCGACTCAGAAGATGCTATCTCCCGTGCCAACTCATCCCTCCAAGCACTCACTGACCTGCCCCTGAATCGAGCCAAGGACGCTGTGTCTGCAATCACAGCTGAGGCTAATGCAACTGAAGAAGAGCCAGCTATCACAACAGCTGAGCCACTTAGACTCCAAACCTCGCTGCTCAGAGCTGAAAACCACAGTTTCGCCAAACTAAAACATCGCAACAGCCGATGGTGTATCTCTCCCACCCTGTTTTGATCATGCCAAAAAGGGGGAAGTAAGGAAGAAGAGAGACAAGTCAAAGAAGAGGCAAACTGTTGAGCTAGAGGAATCGGCTGAAGAGACGAGTCAAAAGAAAGAAGCAACGGATGCAGAAGAGAAGACCCAGCCAACTGGGATTGAAGACTGAAGATTTGAAGATTTTTTTTCTTCTTTCTTTTTCCTGTGTTATAATGTATATTCTTACATTAATAAAACACAAGTTTCTCTGCGTCATAAGTTGTCTCAGTTAGGTTTTGGCATCATCAAAAAGGGGAAAATTGTTGGGAAAATTATAAGGTTTCGATTTGATACCAAAACCCAACTGATTTTCCAACCGAATAGATGATCGCGTCAACCTAAATAGTATTTTCCAGCTCGCCTGTTTGAGCTTTAGATTTTCTAGGCTTACAGGTTAAGGAAGCGGAAGACAGGAGTCGACCCAGCTGTGTTCACGGTGCAGTCGGCTAGCGAGAAGACGACGGTCGACCCGAGTGTGTTTCCGGCTGAGTCGGCTAGCAAAAGACGACGAGCGTCAACCTTCGGTGAGTGATCCGGCGAGCTGATCAAGGCGAAGAAAATTCGAGCCGAGTTCAAAAACACGGTCCAGTATTGCAGAACAAAGGGAACTATCTCTGAAGACTTCACTTCAAGACAGTCCAGCTCTGAATTCAAAAACCAGCTCTAAAGGCAGAAGATCCCGGAATCAGAGGAAGTCAACATACCTCGACCAATGAGGGATTGCCAGATCAGCATCCTAGACTTCAGGACCTAGGATGTGACACAAATGAAGACAGGTGCAGATTCGCCCAACGGCAGATCTTGTATTTAAGAAGAGTAGGTAAGATTCAAACGGCTCCTCCAACGGCTAGTCTTGAATCTCTACCTATATAAACCCGTCTTAAACCTCAGGATCAGACACGAAAAACTCTCTACAAGCTTTCATTTTCTGAAATCTTCATTCTTTCAAAAGCTCTCAAGCAGTTCTACATAGATCAAAGAACACTTTATCTTAAAGTGTTTCTAGTTAAGAAACTGCTTAGTTTTTCGTCTGTTCCCTAGGCCAAACTCTTTGTATATCTTAAGCCTAGATTTCGAACGAGTTCATCATACTCTAAAGTTCTTAATTGTAAGAACTCGTTCACAGTTGGAACTCGTTCACAGTTGGAACCCCATACCCAAACTCAAACCCAGAAAGGTTAGGTAAAGGTACGCTTGCTTGAAGCGTGTAATTCGAGTGGTTAGGTTCTTCAGTACCCGGAAACTGAAGGTGTAGGCTTGACAGTGCCCGCAAACTGTTGGAACACAGCTCGGGTTAGAGTTGTGAAGTTGCTTGGTACTTGGAAACCAAGTGGTAGTGGATTACCAGTGAACCTGGTCGTGGACGTAGGAGGTGTTACTCCGAACCACGTAAAAACTCGCGTGCTTCTTACTCTCTCTCTTTATATTCAGTTTTGTACTAACTCTCTCATATCATTGCATATTTGTTCAAAACTGCACACACAGCTGATCTCCAAAGACAGCTGTGTCTCTCTAAAAGTTGCACAACTTGACTAAGCTGAAAACGTAAAGTCAATCTTTTCAAACTGAGTTTTTCTAAGTAACTGAGCTAAGTTTTCAAACCACCACTTTCCGCACCGCCAGCTGAGTTATTTACCCAGCTGACCCTCCCCAGCTGGATCGATAACTGAGCTCACCAACTCTGTGATTTAACTTGAAAAAGTTTCGAAAAATCTATTTGGTGTATTCACCCCCCTCTACACCAAATACCCAGCTCAGGGACCATCATGTGCTGTCTCGTCGTCCTAAACTTCGCGCATTTCTGGCCAAGGGTGTGGATGAGGCTACTCCGTCTTTTTCTTGGACGATGCCTATTCGCGAGGTGAACGCCGTTTCTCGGGAACGTCAGGCCGGCCCGAGCCGAGGCGGCCGGGCTTTGGGGCGGAGTTCAGCTACATCACGAGGTCGGAGTTCTTCCTCTGGAAGAAATCGTGGTCGGGGACGAGGCCGAATTTCCATTGATGACCTCATGGGACCTACTCCGTTCATAGAGAAGTGGCTCAACTTTAGTAAGCCAAATCTTCCTCCGTAGATTAGCTCGATCTTTCCTGTAATTATATACATACAATGTTCTAATTAGTTAGAAATAAAGTAATATATTGTGTTTTTTCGAACTTTCTATTTTTTTTTTGGAAGGATGCTTCCTTGGTTTATTGGCGTTTTGCTTTTCGAGGGAGTTGAATTCGGACCTCTTTGTGCCGACAAGGGAACCATGGTTCTGACCTCGTGGTGTGATTCTCCTGGGGGAACTTGGTTCCGACCCCAGTTGAGAACTTTTTATCCTTGATAAGGGAGTTTGACTCGGACCTCGTGGGATCTTCCTTTTTGGAGGGAGACGAGCTCGGACCTCGAAAAGAGTTTTCTTTGCGTATTGGATATATCTACCCCATGTCGGGCCATTATTGACCACGGAAGGGAACCTTAGTTCGTCCTTATGAGGGGATTTTGATTTCGTGGATACTTCGTATAAGCAAATCAAAAGACCCAAGAGTATGCGAGCCGAAAAGAAACTTTATTAATGAAAGACCAAAACAAAAAAGGTTTTGACGAGCTCGATAAGAACAAAACATTATGACTCAAAAAAGAAAAAGATAAAAAGAAAACCAAAAACTTAAGACTCTATATGCAAGACTTTGCTGCTTATACAAAGAATCTCTTTAGGTGGGCGATGTGCCACGTTCTAGGTATCAGCTCGCCCGAAAGGTAGGCGATTTTGTAGGCTCATTTTGCCGAGAACTTTGTGCACTCTGTAGGGCCCTTCCCACGTGGCTTCAAGTTTGCCGAGCTTCTCTGAATGACTTATTTCGTTGTTTCTAAGCACAAGATCACCGATTTGGAACTGCTGGGGTTTGACCCTTTGGTTGTAATACCGGGTCATCCGTTGCTTATATCGAGCTTCTTTTATGCTGACTAGTTCCCGCTTTTCCTCCAGTAAGTCTAGTTCGGTTCGGCGTTGTTCTTCATTAGCTTCAGCTGAGAAATTGATGTTGCGGGGGCTCGGTGCTCCGATCTCGACGGGTATGACCGCTTCTGACCCGTATACTAAACGGTACGGGGTTTCTCCCGTTGAAGTTCTAGGTGTAGTTCGGTATGACCAGAGAACGTTTTGGAGTTTGACGACCCATTCCGTTTTATCCTTCTCAAGGCGGGCCTTGAGTCCGTTCACTATAGTCCTGTTGGGTGACTTCGGCCTGGCCGTTAGTTTGAGATCGGTGGACCGAGGTGAAATTTTGTTGGATATTAAGTCATTCACAAAATTCTCGGAATTCCCAGCTCGTAAATTGTGTCCCATTGTCCGAGACGAGGATCCTTGGTACTCCGAACCGGCACACGATGTTCTTCCAAATGAAGTCGACGACTTTCTCGCTTATGACTTTTGTGGAAGGTTCGGCTTCGACCCATTTGGTAAAGTAGTCGACTGCAACTATTAGAAACCGTTTTTGTTTAGGGGCCGGGTAGAAAGGTCCTACGATGTCAATGCCCCACTCCATAAATGGCCACGGGCTTTGCATAGTAGAGAGGTCGGTCTAGGGTAACCTCGTCACTTTGGCATGTAACTGGCATTTCAGGCACTTTTTCACGAATTCTTCCGCATCTTTTGCCATTGTTGGCCAATAGTACCCCCATCGCATGATCTTCTGAGCTAGCATCCGAGCTCCTATGTGGCTTCCGCATGATCCTGTGTGTACTTCATTTAATATGTAGTCTGTCTCCCTTGGTCCAACACACTTTAGGAGAGGCTGTAAATATGACTTTCGATAGAGGATCCCTCCTTCGAGGATGTACTGTGTGGATCTAGCTAGAATTTTTCTAGCTTCCGTCTTGTCCTCGGGCACTTCCCCGCTCTCCAAACATCTTATTAGGGGGGTCATCCAATTCGGATCGTCCTCTATGATTGCATTAACTTCTGCCTCTTCTATACTCCTGTTTTGGACTTCTTCTACTAGCGTCGAGCTAGTTGGGGAGTTTGCCAGTTTGCTTAGCTCGTCAGCTCGGGTATTTTGGCTTCGGGAAATGCGAACTATTTTGAAGAACTGGAAGGATTGTTCTAGGAGCTTTACCTTCTCCAGGTATTTCTTCAGCTTCTCACTTTTCACCTCGTACTTCTCCAGCACGTGGTTGACTACAACTTGGGAATCACAGTGGACTTTGATAGCTCGTACCTGGAGGTTTGGGCTAGACACAGTCCGGCAATAAGGGCTTCATATTCCACTTAGTTGTTCGTAGTGGGAAACTCGAATCGCAGTGAGTATGTCAACTCCTTTTTCTCCGGGCTGATAAGGAGTATGCCAGCTCCGCTTCCTTTCTTTCCCGAGGCCCCATCCACGTACATCTCCCAGCAGTCTGGGGGTGTCTTCTCTGGGATTTCTTGAAGTTCGGTTTTGGCTCCAGACTTTTTTGGCTCGTTGATGACGTTATATTGAGCTTCTACAAGGAAGTCTGCCAGAGCTTGCCCTTTTATGGCTCGGCAGGAGCCAAACGATATGGAGTGCTCTCCTAGCTCGATCACCTATTTTGCGATCCTTCCTGAGGCTTCCGGCTTAGTGAGGACTTGCCGGAGTGGTAGGTCGGTTAAAACTTGTATTGGGTAAGCTTGGAAGTAAGGTTTTAGGCGCCGAGCTGCATTTACCAGGGCTAGAGCGACCTTCTCGAGAGGCTGATACCTTGTCTCCGGGTCCTTTAGAACCCTGCTGACGAAGTACATAGGTAACTGTCGGCCTTCTTCATCTCGGACTAACACCGCACTTATTGCTTCATCCGATGCTGCGAGGTACAGGAAAAGGGGTTCTTCCTTTTTGGGGACGGACAAAGTCGGTAAGGCATCGAGGTGGCGCTTGAGCACCTCAAAGGCTAGCTCGTGTTCCGGTCCCCATCCAAATTCCGGTGCCTTCTTGAGAATTTTGAAGAACGGGAGCTGTTTCTCGGCAGCCTTGGAGAGGAAACGACTTAGCGCAGTTATGCAGCCTGTCAACCTATGCACATCACGAATAGTTCGGGGTACCTTCATTTCTTGCACCGCTCTGACTTCAACGGTTTGGCTTTGAGACCTTCCGGCGAGATCCAACACCCTAAGAATTTCCCAGATCGCACGTTGAAAGTGCACTTCTTAGGGTTCAGCTTGAGGTTCGCCTGCCTTAGCACGTCGAGTGTCGTTCGTAGGTCATCCACTGCTGAAGCCTTTTCCTTACTTTTGACGACAATGTCGTCTACATATACTTCGACAATCTTGCCGATGTGATCTCGGAAGAGGAAGTCGACCATTCGTTGGTAAGTAGCTCCGGTATTCTTTAACCCAAAGGGCATGTATTTGAATGCGAAGACACCGAAGCTTGTGGCAAAAGCTGTCATGATCGCATCTCCTTCATCCATTAGAACTTGATAGTATCCCTTGTAGAGATCAAGAAAGCAGAATACCTCATATCCCACTAAGGATTCAATCTTCGCATCGATGTTGGGGAGGGGATAGCAGTCCTTTGGGCAAGCTTTATTGAGGTCGGTATAATCTACACACATCCTCCACTTTTCTTCTGTTTTCTTCACCAATACCGGATTAGACAACCAAACTGGATATATGACCTCGAATAGAAGTCCCGCTTTCAACCATTGCTTCATCTCGTTGTAGATAACCTGATTCCGTTCGGCGGTAAATGTTCTCCTTTTCTGCTTGACCGGGGTTGAGTTCGGGTTAATGTTGAGTTTGTGCGTAATGATATCTGATGACACCCCTGTCATGTCTGTTGGCGACCAGGCGAAGACGTCTTGATATTCTCTAAGGAGCTGGATTACCTGCAGGCGAGTCTGGGATCCCCCTGCAAAGCCGACCTTGACAATTTTTGCAGGGTCGGTTTCGGATAAGGGAACCTGTTCCGCCGAGGTATCTGAGATCGACGTCGTTTCTTCCGACTCCTTGGGATACTTTGATTGCAATGCTTGTGGTTGGCCTCGGAGAGCAACTTGCATGCACTCCTTAGCCTTTTTCTGATCGCCTCAGACAGTTAGGATCCCGCCCGAGGTCGGGATCTTCAGCAACAAGTGATAGGGCGAGATAATGTCTCGGACTGCATTCAGCCAATCCCGACCTAGTATGATGTTGTAGGGGGAGTTCGCTTTGACCACGTAGAACTGGATTAGCTTGTTGATGCTGGTTGGCGGGCTGCCAATGGCAACATCAAGCGCGATGATCCCTTCAGGTCGCGTCTCATGTTGTGTAATGCTCTTGAGGGGCAAGGGCGTGGAGTTTACCCGAGCTGGGTCGAGCCCCATCCTATCCAGGCAATGTTGGAAGATGATACTCACGCTGGCCCCACCATCGATAAATACGCGGTGGACCATCTTATTGGCCACTCCGACTTGTATCACCAGGGCGTCATTATGGGGCGTAGCTGTAGGTACGGGATCATCCTCGGAGAATGTGACGGTTTCACTTTTCTTGAACCTCTTTTTTGTTTGTTCCTCATCTGGCGGAACTGGTGGCCTGCGGGCTTCTGTCCTCAGCTTAGTTTTCGTCATACCTGGGGGCAGCCCGGAGATTGTTGATACCACCCCATCGTATTGTGGTGCATCATACTGAGGGTCATCATCCTCCTCGTCATGATTGACTTTAGCTCGCTTATTGTCTGGAGCACAGCGACCCTGTCCTCCTTTCCGCTTTCCCCTCCTACTCTTCCTTCCCCCGGCTTCGTATTTCTTTAGAGCTCCCTCTTGGGCCAACCTCTCTATCTATTCCGCGAGGTCGCGGCAATCTTCCGTATGGTGCCCATGATCGTCATGGAAGGAGCAGTGCTTACTTCTATCTCGAGGTTTTGACCCTGACATAGGACGTGGTTTGGTGAAGCAGTCCTCATGAAGCGCGAAGATCTCAGCATTCGTTTTTACAAAAGGAGGTCGTTGGGATTGCTCTGGTCCTATCCGAGGTCCGAGCCGGGACTGGAGGGGCCCTGGTCCGAGCCGGGATTGGATGGATCTCCACTGAAGACGTTCGTGAGCACTTCTCCAATCACGATCATTCCGACCTCGATCAACTTCAGTTCTCTTCTTCTCAGTCTCTTCTCGCTTCAACCGGTCCGCGTCTTGGCCGTCCGCGGACTGGTATACAATCATCCACATTTCCTGAGCTATCTCAGGTTTCTGTTTAGCGAGCTCCTAGTTCAAGGACCCAGCAGCGATCCCATTTCGGAAAGCCGAGATGAGGAAGACGTCGTCGATTTTATCGACTTTCAGACTTTCTTGCATGAATCTGGAGGCGTACTCCCTTATAGACTCTTTATCCTTTTGCTTTACCGATAGGAGATAGGCTGTGTCTCGGCGAGCCTGAACCTTTATATGGAATCTTTGTTTAAAGATTTTTTCCAAATAGGTCCAGGACCCTACACTGCCAGTTGGGAGGCTATCAAACCAAGCTCGGGTGTAATCAACCAATATCTCGGGGAACAGCTTGCACATGTGGTTCTCCTCGAGGCCCTGGTTGTGCATGCTGTACTTGAAACGCGTCAAAAAATTGAGGGGGTCCTCCAACCCATTGTAGGGTGGTATGTTCGGCAGTTTGTATGCCGTAGGAAGCTTGGCGTCAAGCAGTTCGTCAGTGAATGGGCTGACAAATCGGGCTGGTCTATCTTCACGTTAGTGTCGGTCTTCCTGGGGACTGCGACTCCCAAAGTAACTCGGACTTCGGCCCCTACTGGGGCTTCGATGTCGCTTTGGGATGTGGTGTCGCCTGGGACTCCGTTGTGGACTAGGACTCCGGCGCTGGTTTGGACCCCGTCGGGTGTCGTGCTTTCTCCTCGGCTCTGGCTCATGCCTCCTGGTGTGGTAAGGAGTTTTAGGTAGGGATTTTCGCGTGGAACTCTCCCTAGCCTCGGGTATTGGAGACATCTGAGTCGTCGCGAGAAAGCGTTTGAAACGCTCCTTGTTTGCTTTAGCAAATTCAGCTGCGGCGTAGGTGGTAGCGCGGTCGAAGTCACCGTGGAAATCATCTTCCTTCCTCGCCTCGGATCTCTTTTGTTCGGACTCGTCGTGTTCTTCTTCGACGTACCCTTCTGGAGTCTCATTCGTGTTGAAGGATCATCCGTTATGCGTCCTCCGACGCAGGTGTTGTGGTGGATCCTTCTGAGGGATGTCTTCTAACTCGGGCATCCCCTCGTATGGATCTTCTTCCATGGGGTTATTGTGGTGCCCCTCCTTTGGAACCGAACTGCCTTTCTGGCGATTCTCCTTGTTTGGGGGGCGACTCTCCGCTTCGTTGGGATTCCCGCGTTGGCTTTGGGCCTCCCGCACGCTTTGTGATCGCGTTACCATCATAAATCAGCTACAAAAGAACCGTCGATTGTTTCCCACAGACGGCGCCAATGATAAATCTAGGGTTTGCAAAAGTAGTTAAAAGTAATAGTAATGCGTTGACACAAGGATATACGTGGTTCGATCAATGTGATCTACGTCCACGGGGGAGAATATTTAGCTTTTATTATGCTTGAGAGTCCAATGAGTCCTCTATACACCTCTAATCTATCATCTATATATAGGCCTTGAATTGAGCCCTAATCCTTCTAGGATTCCTTATACATATCTTATTTCTTTGTACATATCCAAATCTCCTTCATAATGGGATTCCTTCTTCTCCAAGGTAGGGCTTCGTTGCTTGGTCCTCAAGGGAGATAGTAATTTCGTCTGGGCCGAGCTTAATACAGAGGCTCAATTAGATTCGGCCCTAGGTCAGGCCCAAGATAAGGCCGGTACTATCACAAACCGAACCGACAACCAATAAATCTAAAAATCGAACCGAACTGACCAAAACCCATCGGTTCGGTTCAGCTCGTGCACATCCCTATTTACGAGTTTGAGTTGTAACCATTTTTTACTTATAATTTGTTTTAACTCTGTTTGGATAGGTTAATTTTATTTGTGAATTTTAAGTAGTTCAAATATTGTTTTGAGCTAGGATAAATTTTGTGTTTCAAAATCATTCAATGCATATCAACACAAAAATATATTTTAGATCTTAGTTTCTATTTAGCATCTATTGAAAGTTTATTTTCAATTTATTGTGAGAATTTCTTTGTTCCATTGTTTTCTTAAGAGAACTGAAGGAGATTTTGTGGGTGCTCACTTAAAGTGAATAACAAATCACTTTTATATACATATTGTCTTGAACTAAACATTACAACTCAAAAACAAAAGAAAATAAGAAAGAAAGAAAAACTTCTTTATATTAAAAAATACTATTAATTAAATAGGGTTAATTATCATTTATGGCCTGATCTTTCACTTCATAGTGATTTTATGGTCTGACATTTTGAAATATTAAAAAATGACCCGATTTTTGCTCCGCTATGATGCTTATGGCCTGGGACCGAAAATTTGGCGACGGAAAACTGAGTGGACGGTTAGATGATGATGTGGATATTCTTTAAAAAATGGGGCAAGAATATCCACATCATCATCCGGCCGCCCCACTTAGTTTTCCGTCGCCGGATTTTCGGTCCCAATCCATAAGTGTCACAATGGCTCAAAGGTCTGGCCATTTTTGAATATTTCGAAAGGTCAGGCCATAAAATCATTACGGAGTGAAAGGTGGGTACATAAGTGATAATTAACCCTTAAATAAAATTAGAATCGGAACATTTGGGCTGATTAATCATAATGGGCTCGCAGTGGCCCATTTAAATTAATTAAGATATTAATTAGGTTGTACAACTTGGGCTGCTCGTTTAAGTTAGAATTATTTATCTTAATCACCCCAGGATTCCAAGTCGATGAATCATCTATTACAACATTATCCAAACATCTCATATTAAATCTAAGGATGCTCGCCACATATCAATGAGAGTTATACAATTACCAAATTTTGCTTATAGAAAATTTTAATTATTTTTTATACATGCAAAATCATTTTCATAGACAAAAAATTAATAGTTTTATAAATTTCCCTGACACGTGACGATCATTCGTAGATGTAAATTCAAGATGTTGCACTATGCTGCAATAGAACATCTAAATTATTTCGAGCCGTAAAATTTATATATGCTAAACTAGTATCTCTGTTATACAAAAACTCGTCCAAGCTCGCTAATGAGGAGGCTCTATAAAACTAATAAACTAGAGATTTTTTTTAATACTGTATAAATATGTGATTGCTATATGTTTCTTTTGTAAATATATTGATTATTAGAAATTTCTAGTCGGCTTGTACATTGATTGAAGACAAACATATGGATATGATGCTCGTTCCCTTGCTTATTAGATGAAGGGAATAAATATATGAAATATAAGATTAAAAATATTTATAAAAGTATTAGATACTTATTTTATACGTATATTGGAATTTTCTTATACTCCAACTGCCGCCCGACTCTGTTTGCAATAAACCTGGACACATATAATTCCTTCACATCAAAACAAGCAATATACTCATCTTAGTGTAATGATTCGGCTTTCTGATTGACGGCTGATTCTACAGACCATCGCATGTCTTTTTAATGTGCTTTGTTCTCACTCATATTTTTTCAGGGAGATTGATGGTTAACCGCAATATATTCATCTTAATGTAATTTGGCTTTCAGATTGACGACTGATCCACATACCATCCCACAAACTATCAAATTCTTTAAACTCTTCTTGAATATGCAGTCCCAATACTTGCATATTCTCAAAATCCCTCTCATTCCAGTGTATTTTAGTTCATTCATGTCTCATTCCTATTGGAATCCTTATAGGAGTCCCTCGTTATCCATGGCTCTGCGCCAACGATCACTCCGTACTTCTGTCCCGGACGCCACACACATATATAATATATTACATTTTATATTGTTTTCAACTTTCAATTATTATATATTATTAAATTATATTTGGATTTTCGTGGTCTGTCTTGACGTGTCTAAAAAATTATACCAAATGTTTATAATTCGTGATTTAAGATGAAAATTTATGTACAATTTTTTTAAACTTAATTGTCCCATACACTGTAATGAACCGTCGTTAATTATATTATATATGTTCCCGCTCTTTTCAAACTTAATTGTCCCATATAAATATCTAGAAATTATAATAATAGTAAATAATATTATTTTTTTTATTTTTTTCTAAAACCAATAGTAATTTTTATAAGGGTTAATTTGCCTAAAATACATTACCTTTTTCGAATTTTGAAATTTGACATGACTTTTGAAAAAATCTCTTTAAATACATCACCTTTATATTTATTTGAATTTTGACATAATTTTGAAAATTCTCAAATTACATTTAATGTGGTTGTCGAAATTTTACACGTACGTGGAATTTCTTTCCGACGAGAGAAACGACGCCGCTTTTTACTTGACCACATGTAAAGTTCCACGTGTAAAATTCTCATTGGAAAGAAATTTCACGTTTAAAATTCCGACAACCACGTTAAGTGTAATTTTGGAATTTTCGGAATTATGTCAAAAATCAAACAAAATTTAAAGGTGGTGTATTTATAGAGATTTTTTAAAAGTCATGTCAAATTTTAAAATCTAAAAAAGGTGGTGTATTTTAGGCTAATTAACAATTTTTGTAAACTGCGAATTAGAAATAAAATTAATTTGTTTCAATTCCTAATTAGAATTGGAATCCTTCTAGTACCACAAGGAACAAGGCTTCGAACTAGTATATAATATATAATCCAAATTAAATCCCATTTTCTCATTAATAGCTCCCCAAATTCACCAAACATTAATTCTCTCTTCAAAATCTAAAACACCAATTTTTTTTATCTTTTTTCAGTCGCACTTTTTCTCCAGCACGGATTGCTCTTTCACTTTGACCCAAGAAGAATTCCGCCCCTCTCTCTCTATCTTCTCTCAACTCAAGATCGAATTCGACTTTTTCTTCAAATCCGAATATTATATTCTAAACCAAGATTCCACAACACCCCACTTTCTTGAGTGCTTCCCTTCCTCGTACGACCGTACCTCTGCGGGGGTGATCGTCGGAGAATCGTTGTCGTACGACGATATACGGGAGGCGGTCGGAGAGGCCGTCGGCGATCATCTCCCCGGCGGCAAACGCGAGGAGTTGATCGAGCTCGCGTGCGCAGAAGTGCGGAAGAGATTTCCGACCGAAACCCTACCTGATCAGTACGAACTCGTTATCCTTTCTTTCGATGTTCGGATCCTACACCGGCACGTGCCCGTCGTTGAAAGCGACATGCTTCCTGCTGCGGAATCTTCGTTTGAGCTGTTGGAGAAGTACGAGGTTGATCGTATTAGGGCTGGTGGGGAGGAGGAGGAGAGGCGTTGCTGCATCTGCTTGGAGGAGCTCGCCGGCGCCGGTGGTGGTGCGGTGAGGATGCCGTGTTGGCATGTATTTCACGGAGGCTGCGTCAAGGAATGGCTGAGAAGGAGTCACTGTTGCCCACTTTGCCGTTATGAGATGCCGACGGAACAGAGCTGCAGGGCCGGTCAGTACGTGAGGCAGCTGAAGTGAGAGATGGAGACAGAGACATATATATGTAGGATAAAATTTCTCCATTCATAGATAGATTATTTTTGTATGTGCAAGATTTTACATGTTCATCTCAAGAATCTGTTGCGGTCGTGCAATCGACCAAACTTTTTTATTTTTTAACATTTAATTAAATGTCAATCAAAGTTAAGTAATAGTAGTATTTAATCAGGGTTAATTAGGTTTTCAATTATTTAGTACTTTCATTCTCAAAAATAAAAATTATTTAGTACTTTCTAAATTTTTCACGAGGATTTATTTTTCACCAATTAGATATATATAATTTAATATGAATTAATTTAAAATTGAAAATCCGTAAACACTAATTGGTGAAACTTTTCCTTTTCCTTTTCATTTCCTGCTGAAACTTTTTCTTAAGTCAATCCATCCATCCATCCATATATATTATTAAAACGAATATGGATTCGAGTCATCTCCTTAATTCGGGGTCCTAACCTCCATTTAGTATTCTTATTTATCTTAAATTCTCATTTTAAGTATTTTTTATTCATATATTATATTATTATTAACTATTTAATATGAATACATGGTAAGTTTCGAAAATTAATAGAATTAATAAGGAGACGAGAAATTCAATATGGTATCTATCATAAATTAAATAAGACAGATATTATATTTTATTATATTTTTACATTACTAATCTCATTATAATCTTGATTCTTCACCTTTTCGCCATTAAATTTGCTGTTTCATAAAGTTTATTATTATTTTTTTCGTTTTTCTGTTCCATCGTATATAATCATACGTATTTATTTATATATTTCATATTTTGTGCAAGATTATTTTTATTTTTATTTTTATTTTTATTTTTATTTAGTTAATATTATTGAAATTTCTATAGTTAAAGATTTTCATAATTTATCTCTAAAACTTACCATAATTTTTTTTAAACTTACCATAATTTTAATGTTGATTTTTCGCATTGTATTCAATGCTATAATTTTCAAATTTGATCACTTAATCAATATATGAGCACTCTATTATAAAATTTAATGTGAAATTTTTTATCCCACATCGCTTTTCAATAAAACTTCGCTATTGGAGAAACCTACATAAATACTCAAAACCAATATGTATATTTTCACCCCGCAAATATTTTGCACAACCAATTAAATTTGGCCAATTAATTAGTTGGCCAAATAAATAGTTTTATTTTTATTGAAAATTTTAATTTAGACAATTATTAAATTGTCTATATTAATTTATTTAATTTCACACATTATTAAGTTGGTGTAAATAGTATAAATATAAAATTGTATTTTTCAATTCTAATATTTTAGCAAAATATACAATAGGGAGTATTATATATGAAATTTTTTTAGATACATCATAGTATTATATTAGAAAATTCATCACTGTGAATTTCGCCCAATATGTTCAAAACATGAAATACGAATCAACAATGGATCGCTTAGCTAGAGCCATTGAAGGAAGTGATCGTGATATTCAAGTTAGTGTTACAAATTTTGATGGACATCTTAATGCCGATGAATATTGTGACTGGAAGGCTTCTCTTGAAGCTTTCTTTGAAATGAAGCATTTCACCGTTGAGAGGAAGGTTCAGTTCGTTGCAACAAAATTAAAAGGTCACGCTCTCATTTCGTGGCAACAATTAGACTATAATTATTTTTTAATTAACATTGAATCGATCATTTTGGTTTGTAAACTGTGGTTATCAAGGATTACAAAAAAAAAATTAATTGTAATTTATACACAAAAAAAAAATTAATTGTAATTTATACATTTTGGCATGTATAATAAAAAAATATTTATATATATTATTAATAAAAATGTATATTTATCTATTTAATATAAAAAATTATTGTCCACATCGTTTTTCGAGCCTTAAGTCAATTTAGGACACCAACTTTACTCCATTTTCAATAATAGGCCAATATATTTGCGGGCTGGCAAAAATAGGACAATAAGATTTAAAAGTTGCAATTATGGGCCACATTTCGGCCCGAACAGTACTCACCAAGTCCATTAATGGCACATTCAAGCTAAAATCCATAGAAAATACTCAAGTTTATCATTTCTTCATATTTTAATCCAATTTTCAATTTGGAGATAAATCATGCAAAACTATCAGGCCCATCACACTTCCGTATAAAAATTCTAAATATACCAACTCCATACCTTTTTAACTGTAATGCTGTCGGGTAAATATCCGCCAGAAGTTTTAGGGACCCCGTCCAACCACACGATCGCAACCGATGGTTTCCAGATGCAGATTCCTTTAGCAACACTCAGCACAGCTTTCGTTCGTTTCCTATCCGAGGCGTAAAGTATTTAATTGGTATAATAGAGAATATCTAGACACTGGAAGGGATGAGCAAAAGCCCAAACTTTATTTAGGAATTATATAAAATTTATTACAACATAAGTATATCTCTTTTAGGGAGGAGACAAACTTGTTTAGCTACCTATGGTAGCGGGATTGAAATACATAAAACTAAAGACGGGAATGTGAAAACAAAGAACTATGATAATTTTATTTTTGGAGAGAGCAGAGAAGATGTTGTGTCGATTTTTCGATCTTCAATGCTCTCTTCAATTCTTGTTTATATAGAGGTCTGAGTGAATGACCTCCCTTTCTGCATTATTGCCTCGGATGCTTTCTTTCCTTGGCCAGCTTAGCTTCACGTGAATTGGGTTCTCCATTATTGAATGTGGACAACCAACTTTCGGTATGAGGTCTCTTTTTCATGACTAATGGACCACTTTTCTGCTGGTAGTGGTCTTCATGTAGTTTTACCCATATATCATTTAGTGGGTAATCCTTGTTCATCCACCCACTGTTGTCGTTTTCTTTTGTGTGGGTGGTTTTCCAGCTCAGAGTCACATGACTCCACTAACTTGTGTCGGGAATCTACTTTTTTCCCGGGGCCCTGGGCGTCCTGGTTTTTGGCAATACCCCATTGCTCTTTGTGCTTGTTGGATCGAGCCTTATCTTTGCCTCTTCTGGGTAAGAAGCCTTTCCCGAACTCTGGTTCCTTCTGGTCTGGCAATCCGAACAAACGTGCTTAGACCAGTTTTCAAAATGAGCCATGTTGCAGTATTTGCGATGAGTTTCTTTGCTCGTCGCAATCTTGTTTTCCCAAAGCAAAGTCCTCTTTCTTTCGAAAGCTTCATCTGCAAATCTTGTTGATTTTCCTGTCATAGTATTTAACAGGAATGATCCGTTTATCGAATTCCGAAAGAATTTAAACGGAAATTTGACTTTGTCCATCTCTGTGAGACAGACCCATAATCCCCATGCTCTTCTGGTTGAGATGAGGTCTTCTGGTAATGTAGAGACTAGAGTAGCCTCTTTCTTTGTAGGCGCCTTAATTTTTTCAAGGGCGCGTCCATCTGGTCTCCGAAGCCTAATATAGTGGAAGGCTTCATGGTTTCCTTTTTCCGCTGGTTCTGGGGCTGCACTAATAAAATACAGCTCCAAAATATCACCTCAGCTAAGCTGTGGATTTTTAGCCCAGATATCATACACCGCTTCTTGAATCCATTTGGGTAGATTCTTGATTTCGGTGAATGATGGTGATATTGTATAAACTGAGGCTAAAGCCCCAAATTCATACCATCTCTTGACTTCATGTGGATCAGAATTTGGTATCATCCACACTCAAGGATACTTCCTCGAGACATCAACCTTTATTTTTTCTAGGTTGATTCCCGTTCTTGTATGGAGCTAGCTTCTCCCAGTTAGCTTGATAAATCTGCCAAGAAGAAAAAACTTCAATCTTATCAGTATTAATCTTAGAAGTGCCAGTCATTAGCCTAAGATTAATCTCTCCCTCTTTTACCCCAGAGGTGCCGGGTTGACATGATGGTTCAGAGTGTGACCCCTGAATATCATCTTTTTCTTTGGGCAATGGTTCTGAAGATACCACCACCTTAGAACTCGGACAAGAGGTATTGAAATTCTCTGCTACAGGTTTAGAGCCCTGTACTCGAAACTCTTCTTTCACCAAAGGATATTTGGCCACCCGAATGATTGGTGTTTGACATGCAGTACAGAGTTAACCCTGAGACCGCATGCAAGCTCGTATTCTCTCGGTGACTTTCGTCTTGTCGAGAGTTTGCAATCTTTCTGCTTGTTCAGCATTCAGAATGCACTCGTCCCACTCTCCCGTTAACATCTCCAGATTTTCTCTGAGATGCCTATGGGCCAGTAGAATGGAGTTCACATCAGTTGGCTCCATCTCTTGTTAAGAAATCTGCAAGAACATTTTCGTGAGATTTCACAATGACAATATCAAAAATATAATATTGACATTCAGCTTGCCATCTATTTAATCTAGCATTTTCAGGCTTAGATTCCATCTTGTTTCTTAAGAAAGCCTTAACATGTGTGTTATTGACTTTCAAAGTAAATTTCTTTGCTAATAAAAATAAAGGCCATTTTTTAAACGCCTTTCGAACTGCAAAGAATTCTTTCTCGTTGATAAGCCATCGCACAGCTTTATTTTCTGAGAATAAACCACTACAGTATCTGCATGGTTCTTCTCCATTATGAGTGATTTTGGTCAAGACTGCTGTCCACCAATAATCACTCGCATCTGTTTATAGGAGCAAGTCGTCTTCGTCCTGCGGTATTGACAGTTTTGGGAGATTTCTGCAAACCTCTTTTAACTCCTTCATTCCTTGTCGATGTTCTTCAGTCCAAATGAACGGAACATCCTTTTTCAGTAATGAACTGAAAACTTTTCTATGTTTCGCGAGATTCTTAATGAATGATCCCGCTAAATTAACAACTCCCAGAAAGCTCTTAAGTTGTTTCTTTTCTTTCAGATCTTCAGAAAAATTCTGGACCTTCTGAACAATATGGTCTTGTAGAATAATTCCTGCTTCATCGATCTCGATACCCAGAAATTCCATTTTCCGAATTGCAACGACTGCCTTCTTTTCGGACAGTACTAAACCTTCTTTATAACAAACATCTGCAAAGATCTCAAGATGTTTGATACGTTCTTTCATATTTTTTGATGCAATTAAAATATCATCAATATAGACGAACATAAAAGAAAAATAATCTTTAAACAGATTATCCATCTTTCTCTGAAATATTTGAGACGCATTAGCTAACCCCATTGGCATCACTATCCAAACATAATGCCCATGTGGAGTAGAGAAGGCTATAAACTTCTTACTCCCTCCCTCCATATGAATCTGGTAGAAACTTGACTTGCAATCAAACTTAGAGAAAACCTTAGCATTTCTAATACAGTTAATAAGGTGTTCCCTACTAGGGAAAAAATATCCATAAAACTTCAGAATATCATTAATTTCTTTGTAATTAATAACTAATCTGGGTTTACCTCGTTTGATCTCACCATGATTTCTTACCAGAAATCCGGGATTGCTGTAAGACGAGTTTCCTGGTTCGATCAACTTTAAATCAAGGTATTCCTTGATTATCTCCTTCATATCCTGTTGATCTTTGAGGTTCATCAAGATTGGCCTGTATCTAACAAACTCATACTCCTTATTTGGCTTTACCTTCAAGGTTGCTTTGAACTTGTTTTTATCCCACCATGCCAAATGATTCTCATTGTAACTCCTTTTAATCTTCCTTTTGACATCTTCTAGGGACACATGTATTTCTTCCCTAATATCTTGATGAGATATTAAGGATGCCTTGAAGATCTGGACCTCTTCGTCTTTGAGATCATTTTCTCTGATACAGCTTAGCACTGCTTCGCTGAATCTCCTTTGATCCTTCATTTTTGGGTGTCGAAGTTTTCCTTCATCACCACGCTTGCTGCGAAAACTCAATGGTATCTGGTAATTAAAAGTCCCATTCAGCCTCTGGACAATGATTTTGTGATCGCAAATGGTTGTGAACACCAATTGCCTTCTTTCATTATCCTGCATGTATCTTTTGAACATCTGTAGGAAATTGTTTCCTAACAGAATATCTGTACATGTATCATGGAAATAAACTGGTGGAGTTTTAACCTTATACCAAGGTGTATCTCTGGCTCCGCCAATTAAAATTTCCGTCTCTTTTACTTCTTTAGCCAAGAGCAAAATCTTCTTTGAAAAATCTCTTCCTGCAATTTGGGATAGATCCTCTTCTACCTCTGCTGGGAAGACTCCTCGTTTTGCAGTACAAATTCCTGCACCTGAATCAATATAAGAAACAAAATATTATGCCTTATATTTTTCATATAACATCCCTATAGAGATGTATATGGAGAATGGACTTGTCATTCGATTAATAGTTTTTTCCCATTAATCGTGATTTCTATTCCATCTTCTTTATTTGCCCAAGGTTTGTAATCCTCGAGAAAATCCAAACCCAATAGCAAGACTGCTTCCCTTCCAGCTCTGCTCTTGATCTCCATCACTTTTTCCCCAATCTCCAGGGTATCTTTGTAATGATTAATCTCCGGCTGCTGTAGATAGTAAAGAACATTACAAGGGAAGTTGGTTTCCTACCATGTAGTGTCTAATTTTACTATCACTTCTCTCCACCCCTCGGGACATTTCAGATTCACTGGAACTTTGTTACTCTGAGATGTTTGAGGTTGAGCTTCTTGAATGAGACTCCGACTCCTCCCATATGGAAAAGACATAATTCTGTCTCCTTGAAAGGATAATGAAGTTATCCTGAGACTATGATCGTGTTTCATGACTTCTTTATCTCGGATTTGAATATCAGCATTTTTAACCGAGCAATTTCCACTCTATCGGGACAAACAACTGTTGTCACTTTGTTGAAGATATCTAGTATCTCAATGAACTTCTTTTCCAGAAATAACTCAGTGTGATGTGAGTTGGAAAGAGCATATGATACCTGATAAGTAATGGAGTAAGGCCTATTTCCTTCCTCCAATAGATCCTTGCATTTAAAGTCCTGATAAAGCGTCAGGGCTTTGCTGAAATGGATATCATTAAGATTGTAGGCAATCTTTGGATAGATGATTCCCACAACTTGTCCTGCACAAATATCTCCCGCAATTGTTCCTAATTCGGAATCCTTTAGGCTTTTAACTCTTTTATCATAAATTGCGATATCGATCGGCACATGTACTCCTGTAAAGAGAGCCGATTTTAACATCAACTGGATTGCTCCAATATGGATCTAGTTCATCTTTCCAGCGACTTCGGGCTTCATCTTTGATAGATCTTCCCTCATGTCACTAGCTGGAATCAACTGCATCTCCACTTGATTCCCTGTAAGCTCTATAGGAAGCGACATTTCTCGTCTAGTAATTCCATAGACGATTTGTTGTTTCCTGCTCCTTAGATTAAAGTTCCTCAGAACTTGATCTATGTTACTTGCTGAAAAGCCTTGATACTTTTGTATATTCAGAATCTTCTTCATAATTTTGTCAATCAGATTTTGAGAGAGAGTTGTGTGACTGGAGAATCCCGTCCTGTCCTCTTTCTCCTGATGAACAATTTCTGGATCAGTCTGACTCTGATCTAGTTCCATCAGACAATTCTGAATCTTCTTCGTTGAAGACTTCTTGTTCATATATACTCTCATCCGAGGGTATATCTTCGAACTGATATACTTGTACCAGCTCTTGGTAGTAGATGGCATCTTCGATATCCGGAGTAGATTCGAATTTGGTGATACCTCTTCTCTCGTTGTCAGGGTAATTTGTGGAAATATGCCCCTTTGCACCGCAAGTCCAGCAATTGCAATCCTTAAAACTTTCATTTACTCTAGTATGAGTACGTCTGAAAGTTTTCTTTGCAGGTGTTATTCCTTGGGATTTATTAGACCCTTGGAATGAATACCTGTTCCTTGATGGTCCACTTCTTTGGCCTGATTCGTAAGATCTAGCCTTCTGTCTTGACCATCTTGTTCTTGGTCTCCAAGAATTTCTTTTTGGATCTCCACCTTTGCGATAGGGCTGAAACCTATTCTTCTTGCTCCTTTTCAGCCTTGGTGGATCTCCTCCAATGATCGTTGGAAGATCATTATGTTCCACCTTTGCAGTTTAGAGGTGCGTATTTGTTGATTCTCCTCAATTTCTATATGTTCCTCAGGGTTGTAGCCTGTTGACACCACTCTGAGAGTTTTCGATGTACATATGACATCCTTCTTGTGACATTTTCAGGATCTCCTGGTTTGTAATCCCGAATCAGTATTTCCTTCCATGGACTTGGAAATTTTAAAAAGAAGATTTCCAATGCAACTCTATCATCAACTTTAGATTGATGTTGATAAAGAGTAAAGACCTGTAGAAACTTGTTAAGCGATTGTTGATCCAAGACTGCAAGTCTTAGATTATACAATGCCATCAAGTATTTCCTTCTTTTTTCTTGATCAAAACCTTCGAAATATCCATCTCCCAGAAAATGGCTTTTAATAATCACCGCCATATTCTGAACATGTTCAGTGAAGTTTTCACTCTCAAAACATGCATTCTTGATATCAAGAGACATGAATTCCCATGCTATCTTGACAATTCATGCAAGGCTCATTTCGAGGATTCTCACGAATCCCTCCTTGTTTAAATCGAGAGTTGCTACCGTAATTCTCAAAGCTGATGTCCACTCATCAATTACAGATTCTTGATCTTTGAAATTATCTTCATCAAGGACGAGCATTACTCTGTAGGGATGGATTGGATCAAGGGTCGTCTTACCATAAGGTGTATCATGTACTTTTGGTTGTAGCCTTCTTGCCCTTATCCTTCTTGCCGCCATATATGCATTATTTGGGGTATGTTGATCATACCTTGCTCCAGTCTGAAAATCCTGGACTACATTAATGGCTCCGGGTGCATTTTGAAAATCCTGAGGATTTCCAATGATAGCTCTTGGTGGAAGTTGATTCACCGGCTGTGGATTTTGAACCACATTCTGGTTCATTTTTAAATCAATCATTGTCATGTTAACAAAGGATTCTGCTAACTCCTGGAGGTCGTCAGGATTGATTCTTTCGAGATTATTCATCTTTTCTTTTCTCGAATCATTATTTTCAAAGCTTCCACGTTTGGATCCTTCTTGGTTTCCCCCACTGGTAATGGATAAGTGGGTTCATTACCAAAAAGATTGCTTCTTTGACCGGAATGAGGTTGTTGTTCCAGTTTTTCGATCCGTAACTGGATCTCCTTTAGGATATTGTAAATTTCATCATGTTCAATAGCAATCTTGTAAAGATCGCTTGGTACACCATACAAGCTATCACCATAATATTGTACCGTTTTTTGTATTTCACTCAGATCCTCCGAAATCTTGGATGAATCTGGAGTAATCTCTTGTTATAAAAGAGTAGATGATGCTCATTTATCTTTCTTTAGTTCCATCAGAGATGATTCCAGTGATTCCAATTTACTCCCAAATGGATCAAATGGTCTCTTCTCATGGCATGTTCTATCTCCCATTCCAGGTAGATACAACTATGAAGGAGGTCTTCTTTTCTTTTGATTCTTTGGGAACATGAATCAATTAATTCTTCCTCCTTGCTTTGTTGGATTAGGAGGTCCAACTGCCTTCTCCAGTGTGTTAACACACTCTGGTATCTTGTTCTTCTTTTCTCCAAGATTTGGAGAAGTTGCTGGTAATGTCCACACTCTGGACATTCTTCAGGATCCATCAGTCATTATGGTTCTGATGGTTTTCTCTCATCACGTTCTCCGTCCTTAGATGGAGATACTTCAACTCCTCAATGAAGTTTTCTCTCTTTCTCATCTCTTGGTGGCAAGAGATAATTGATTCACAATCCACTCTTATGGCTGCAGAGTGGAATTCTCTCTTCCAGATTGCAAGAGCAGTCTGAGTTCATGTTTTCTGTACCTCCAAATCATGGAAATAGTTTCTGTAACACTCACATCTCGGACAGTTGTCCGGATCCATGTTTTCCTTGATGTCTCATCCGTTAGGATAACACTTAAACCTAGGGCTCTGATACCATTTTGAAAGCATGGATCGTTTTCCTTAATGCTAGTGCAGAATAATAACCTTGGGTATTTATAATTTATTTTATCTTAAATGTGTATTTGAATATTTGTTCAAGAGCATGTGAGTATCATGTTTTCGGGCTTTTAATTTACAATTTTCAAAACTTTGTGTCCTGTTTTTGCAACTCAAATAACTTATTGTCCTTATTTTGCAAGCCCGAAAATTTTGGTCCTATATTCGCAAGTCACCCTTAGTTAGTGTCCTAAAACAACTTGTAGCCCTCGTTTTTCAAATAAAACTCCATTATTGGTAAACCTATATAAATATTTAAGATCAATGTATATTTTCACATCCCATAATTATTTTTCTTAGTTATTTTATAAATTATTTATGGTACCGTCATTTAAAATAATCGATGAAATTTTAGTAAATGAAATTTCTTTGTTAATTGTAACAAATTGATAGATTCTACTCCAAATCGATCAATGTATATTTTTATTTCATCACATCCTAAAGTATAAAATTATTTTTATTTTTATTGTGGGAAAATTTATAAAATTAATTAATTCATTATTTTTCTCAAATAAAAGCAAAAATATGATTATTTTAATAGAATGGACGAGATAATACAAACAACGGGTGATTGAAATACGTAATATGTACGACCATCAGACGAACATTATATCTCTCATTGACCTATTCTTTATATGAATCTCTTCGTTAGATCCCACCATCGTTTGAACAATTGACGATTGTAATATATATAAAATGAATATAAAAATCCAAGAAACACCATCCTTATTGATCTATTTTTTACATATGCCACATACCTCTGTTTGCTGCAAAAAAGATCCCGTTTTAGGATACTATCGAATCACTTCAGGAGTACAACGTGTTATATATGAAGATTTTCATAAGGTAAATGGAGAACTAAAAGATAGCTACAAATATGCTAGACAATGAGTTTGTAAGATGACAAAGAGTATATAATATATGTTTTTAATATGATGCATTTGATGAATGAAAAATGATGCAAACTAATTTCATAAATTTATAATAACATTTAATCACCGTCGAATTTCGACGGGTCATACACTAGTATGAATTAATTTAAAACCCTATATTGAGCTTTTCCTTTTCTTTTCCTGCTGAAACTTTTTCTTAATTTAATGTGAATTAATTTAAAACTCTATATTGAGCCTTTCCTTTTCTTTTCCTGCTGAAACTTTTTCTTAATTTAATGTGAATTAATTTAAAACCCTATATTGAGCCTTTCCTTTTCTTTTCCTGCTCAAACTTTTTCTTAATTATATTCATCAAATCTTTTATTTGATATGCCGCAAAATCTTGTTTGATATTTTAATTCCGGCTCTTTTTCTCGTTTCTGATCTTCACTCCCCTAGAATAAAATAAATAAAAAATTTATTATATCGATTTATGACGAATATATAATATTTATATATTGTCCGACTATTTGGAGTACTAAATATAAACTGGAAAATATTATTTTTCTCTCAATAAACAAAAACGGAAATTAACATACCAAAACTTTCTATTAGCTCGTTAATCCTTTTTAGAACAATCCTAATCATAATAATGTTAGGGCTCGTCTAATAGTATTAAAGATGCAAATAATATAATAATACTATCAAATAAAAAGAAGGATTTAGACCATGTTGACCATCAAAATTTGTTTCCTAATTGGAGCTAAATCCTTCGACGCCAAGGAACAAAGATTCGCCCTCTTAACATATTCTATATAATTAAAATTCAACAATCTAAGTATCTTCAAAATCTATAACACCAAATTAATTTTTCTTATTGCAGTAGTTTAATTTCTCGGAAACTTGAGCATGGACGATTGCTATTACGGAAGTGACACCAAATTCAAGTTGCTCCAATGGGAACTCGTCCCCTCTAGATCTATATCCTCTCAATTCATCGAAATCGATTTGTTCTTCAAACCCGAATATCGGACTTATATTCTACACCAAGATCACAGGTTGCAACAGTTTGAAGAAAGCATCCCTTGCTGGTACGACCAGACCTCCGCAGCGGTGGCCGTCGTCGGAGAGTCGTTGTCGTGCGACGATATACGGGCGGCGGTGGGAGAGGCCATCGGCGGCCGTGTCTTGGGCGACAAACGCGAGGACTTGATCGGGTTTGCGTGCGAGCAAGTGCGTAAGAGATTTCCGACCGAATTCCTACCTGCGGAGTTGAAGCTTGATCTTCATCTTTCGTTCGATGTACGGATCGTACACGTACTCATTTACGCCGTCGAGAGCGACCGTCCTCGCATGGTTCCGGCTGCGGATTCATCGTTTGCGCTGTTGGAGAAGTACGAGGTCGATCGTGTTAGGGCTGGTGAGGAGGAGAGAAGTTGCTGCATCTGCTTGGAGGAGCTCGCCGCCGGCGGTGGAGCGTTGAGAATGCCGTGTTCGCATGTGTTTCACGGCGGCTGCATCAAGGAATGGCTGACAACGAGTCACTATTGCCCACTTTGCCGCTACGAGATGCCCACTGAATAGAGAGAGAGAGAGGGAGAGAGATGTTACACTTCAAGAATTCAAGATTCTACATGTTCATCTCAAGAATTAATTGTTTCATGTTTTTCAATTATCTATTGCTTTTTCTAGATATCTTTTTGTTAGAATACATATAATCAAATTCACGCACATTCCAATATATTTTTGTTAGAATTTCAAATAACTAACAATGATATATATTGAGTTGGATTTTAATCTCACATACAAAATTTGTAATATGGGAATAAATCAAAGGATAAGAGTGAATAATCTAATAATTGTGGAACATTTGTATTTGAATTTGAATTTTATTGAATGAAGTGAGAGAATTTCTTGAATTTAAGGAATGTTCTCCAAGTAAAGAGAGAGTATATTTTTTATTTTTTTTGGATATCATTACAAATATTAATACTCACACACCCCACATAGGGTTTTTTTGTGGCCGAGAGTACTCGAACCTCTGACCTATTGATCAACAGGCAACCACTCCACCACTAAGTCATCCCCACTAGGATAAAGAGAGAGTTTATATATTTATATTGTACATGGGGTCCTAGGTTTAATATATATAGGTTTAATACCTTAGGGTAAAATAATAAATATGAGTACATACAATGGTAAGGAATATGATGCCCTTTTCAAATTTAAGGTATGTTCTGCATTCGTGAGACAATTTGCCCGATCCTATCAGATCTTGTATCGGTCAGTATATTCCTTCGAGAGCCAATAATGTGCCTCCACATATAAATATCTTTAAAGACGTCACCATCGTGCTGAAGATATTTTATGGCAAGTGTATCTTATACCATAGTGTTCAAGTATGATCATTTGAGCCAAGTCTGGCAATTTGTACTCTTCAAATATGATGTTTTTGCTTTCAAGGTTGGAAAACATATCTACAGGCTCTTTGAGCCAAGACATGTTTCCTTTGTCTCTAAATAATTATCCCTTTTTGAATTGAAATTGTTCCTAAATAAGTATTCATTTCAGAATTTTAAAGTAAAATGTAGAACTAACTTATCATTTACTTTTGTCATCAATGCAAATTTATTACTCCATCCGTCCCAATTTAGTGTAGTTCAACTAATATTTTATACCTTACAATAAATTAAATATGCATTACACTTTTGGATGATGGAGGGAGTACTTTTTAGGTTTTCTATATATACATAATTATGGATGTTAAAAAAAGTAAATTTATAGATCCACATATTTTATATGTAAATTTTGACGGTTATGGACACTTATAGAGGAACTAGGAAATATAATAATAATAATAATAAAGCTTTTTAAATAAAATATTAAACCACGATGACCATATCCAATGATCCAAATATATATGTTTTCTGATTGAAGTTTCAATCCTTATACGACAAGGAACAAAAATTCGCCCACTTAATTACATTATTATATATAAATCTCAATAAAATCCGATTTTGTCATCAATCCCAAATTTCACCAAGCCTTAAGCATGGCTTACTATATCGATCGTGAGACCACATTCCTCTTGATCCTAAGGGGACACCTCTCCTCTACTTGCCCTAAACTCAACATCAAATTCTCTTTTGACTTTTATACATATATTCAAAATGATGAGGATTCCGAAACGCCCGAGTATCTTGGACACTACGACACCTCCGCCCTCGTCCCCGTCGCCGGAGAGTCGCTGTCGTACGGCGATATACGAGGGGAGGTCGGATTGGCCATCGGCTCTGTCCTCGACCACGAACGCCGCGACTTGATGGAGCTCGTGTGCGAGGAGGTGCGTAAGAGTTTTCCGACCACCGGAACCCTACCGAAGTACAACCTTCTTGCGCTTTGTTTCGACGTGTATATCGTAAAGCGGCGCGTGTACTTCGAGGAGAGCGGCGCTCTCGGTATGATTCCGGCATCGGATTCATCGTTTGCGGTGCTGGAGAAGTACGAGGTTGATCGTGTTAGGGAGGGGGAGAGGTGTTGCTGCGTCTGCTTGGAGGAGCTCTGCGGCGGCGGACGCCCGTTGAGAATGCCGTGTTCGCACGTGTTTCACGGTGACTGCATCGAGGAATGGCTGAGGACGAGTCTCTATTGCCCGCTTTGCCGCTACTCGCCTGGGATCCGCTATCCCACTTTTCATGTCCCGCCTTATGTTCCACTATCCATTTTTTTTAGTTTTTTTTCTATATTTTTTCTTCAATTTCAACCTATTGCGATTTAGTTTAATTTCACAATTAGGGTTCACTAATTCAATGGCTGGGAGTGGGAGAGCGTTTTGCATGTTATATTCAAGAACTCAAGATTCTACATGTGCTGAAATTTATTATTTTGTTATGAATTGAATGAAACAAGCGATATGTTCGACTGGAGATCGGATTTTCATGCGTGGCTCTGGAAACTAGTGTTAAATCAATTTTAAATTTAATATATTGATATTTTCCTCTAAAAAAAATAAATTTTCTTAATTGGTAAAATCCTCACACGTATACACCGATCACAAGTATAAATCAATAACAATTGCAATTATGCATTAATGCAAAACATGTTATTATACAATTATTATACAAAATAGTGATTTATTAATTAATTTTATCTTATAACTATAACATGTTACACAAACACAACATAAAAAAATTGAGTTTGTGTTAAAAGTTTTCTCATTCTCGTAATTGAAATTAATAAATTCTAATTGAGAGTAATAAATTATAAACATCATGACTAAATTCTAGTTAAGATTAATAAATTCTAATTGAAAATTAGTAAATCTTAATTAAAAATTAATAAATTCTATTCAAATTTGATTAAATACTACTCCCTCCGTCCACCACATATTTGCCTCAAGTTTATCGGCACGAGTTTTAATAATTTGGTTGACTAGTTGGTAGAAGTATTATGAGTAGAATAAGGGTACCACTTTGATGTAGTTTGTGGTGGAAATTAAGTGAGTGGCGTGGAACCTAATGAAAGTAGCATATAGGTTGTGGACGTACCAAAAAGAAAATGAATATAAATAGGTCGTCGACTGAGGGAGTATAAATTTCTTAAAATTTTACTTTAACTCTTACATGTTATTAATTTATTAGTATTCCAAATAAACAGGAAATCAAATAATTACATGTTATTGGATTTTTCAAGAAGGTTCAACCCAAGGAACAAGTAATCTAATATTTCATCCGTCATATTTATATAAGTTTATTTTCTTTTTTTGGGTGTCCTAAATATATAGATTTGTTTCCATAAAAGGCATCGTATCAAGCAAATAGAATTTTGATTGACTTGTAATACTCAGATCGAATCCTCTACTGTCTTTCCATGTGACATATCCTGTTGTATTAATAAGAGGAAGCACTTCCTCTTATTAATACAACAGGATATGTCACATGAAGATGTAATAAAGGATTCGGTTTGTCTTTCCTATTCATTATACTACTACATAAATTTCTTCATCACCAAATCTAACAATAATAATTTCCTAAAAAAAAAAAATCTAACAATAATAAAATCTACCCAATATATATTTGGATCCTCATGCATGCAGCAAGCAACACCTAGCTCGTTAATAAGTACTCCTATATAATACCAAATTAAGCCAATCAATTTTTTTTTAATCATTAATCGCAGTTTCAGAAAACTCACCATACATGGACGACAATCACGGCGGCGATTATGACTTCTGCTACCGCCACGTCAGATTCAAGATGATCGGAACCGCATTCCGCCTCTCCTTACGCCACCAACTCCGCCTCAAATTAAACTTCTATTTCAAACTCGAGGCCTCCAACTGGATTCTAAACCAAGATTCCACAACCCCAGAGTTCACCGGAGAAGGCCCTTCGTCGGCGCGCAACACCTCCGCCGGCGTCACCTTCCGAGAATCGCCGTCGTACGACAGCATACGAGTGGCGGTCGGAGAAGCCACCGGCGACCTCCTGACCGACGAAGAACGCGGCGAGTTGGTCGAGCTTGCGTGGATTGAAGTGTGTAATATTTTTCCGGCGACCGGAACGACGCCCCTACCTAAGTTCAGAATCCTTAATCTTGATTTCATGGTACTCGTCGAAAAGCGTCGAGTCGTCGTCGTGGGGAGAGACGATCAATATGGTATGGTTCCGGCTGCGGATTCATCGTTTGGGCTGAAAGAGAAGTACGAAGTTGATTGTCTGAGTTGTTGCTGCATCTGCTTGGAAGAGTTCGGCGGTAGAGACGGCGGCGGAGGGTTGAAAATGCCGTGTTTGCATGTTTTTCACGGCGGCTGCATCGAGGAATGGCTGCGGACGAGCCATTACTGCCCGCTTTGCCGCTACGAGATGCCGACGGAAAATTAATGTAGATGAATTTCAAGATTTTTGTATGTTCTAATTGAGAGCAACAAATTTAAGATTTTGTATGTTAATCTCACGAGTTATTATTAGGTTAACTAGTGTGTAACCCGTCGAAATTCGACGGAAAATTACTTAAAATTATAATTTATGAGTAGAAATCTAAAAAATAACTTCATATTTGACTAAGTTTCAGTCATTCAGAATTGTTGATCGCAGTTAAGAACAATTATGAACATAAATGGTAAAGTTGTGGTTCAACCACGTGGACCCGTATAGAATATATATGCTCGTACCCGTGTCAAAGTCAATTCAAAAGTAATTTCACTACTTGTTCTCGTGTAAAATCCGTATAGTGATACCTGCTAATTATACAAATTCATTTAAATTTATAAACATAAATTGTTACAATAGTTAGTTATCTATTTCAATAAAAACTCGAATATCACAAAATAGATATTAATAATAAATAGTACTCCATAAATAACAAAAGTTTAAAAATAAAGAAAATTTCACGTAGGCTAGTCGATTCATGTTTGGCTCATTTAGAGTTTATATACTCGTACATGTCACAAACTCGATTAAAATTAATTTTACCACTCCGTCCAAACCGCATATAGTAATACTCCACTAATTATCCAAACCCGTTTGAATTTATAAAATATCTAAATAATTAAATATAGGTTGTTACAATAATTGGTTATCTGTCTCACTGAAACCCGATCATTATATAATAAACAATAATAATAACAATTAATAGTTTACTTAATAATGATTTTTTAGAACAATTAAGAAGATAATAAACTCACATATGGTAAATTTAGTTTTCGGTCTATTTGGGCTAGCTCGTTCATTTCGACTAAATTAATATCCCTACCTATCTGGCTCGATTATGAATGACAATGGATCAGGTATCAACTCATTAATTATTTTTTAACCTAAACTCGAATTTCCTTACCCGTATACCTCAATCCTAATTAAAAAACAAACTTTACTATTCGTATTCATTCCAAACCCGTCGGGTAATTTATGCTATGATTACCAACTCACTCGATCATTTGAGTTTAAAAA
Source organism: Agastache rugosa (assembly GCA_031470985.1). NCBI lineage: Eukaryota > Viridiplantae > Streptophyta > Magnoliopsida > Lamiales > Lamiaceae > Agastache > Agastache rugosa. The sequence goes on from CM062607.1 coordinate 24,081,798, forward strand.
GCTTCGAGCTAGAAATTTCGGCTCTAATCTTATTCTTTTTCTCGATCTATTTGGTCCAATCCGTCAATTTCAGGCTAAATTGGTATTTCTATCTATCGGACTCAGTTAGGAATAACAATGCTAAATTTAGTTTTCGGTCTATTTAGGTTGGCCCATTCATTTCACTAAACTAGTATTGCACCCGTGTGTTGCACGGTATAATGCATTTTAAAAATATATAATATATAAATTATCAAATCATATAAATAATAAGGAGTATTAATTACTCCATCCATCCACGATATTTAGGACATACTCCCTCCGTCCCACCGAATATGGCCTGTTTTCCATTTTGGACCGTCCCACCGAATATGGCATGTTTCCTTTTTGGGAAAGATTAGAGCTTACTTTAAGCTAAAAAAGCATTTTAGTAGTACATTGTTGACCAAAAAAACACTTTATTAACTAAAAAGTTACTTTATTAACATTTTATTACACCTAATTCCCCTTTTCTTAATCTCCGTGCCGAAAATAAATAGGCCATATTCGATGGGACGGAGGGATTAATTTTTTTTGGGTGTCCATCATATTTATATCACTTTTCTTTTGGGATAATACTCACACACATTCATTATTTTATACCTCACAACTATTCATTATAGTGGGTCTCTTTCTCTACTCTCAAATACTACATACCTAACATTTATTAAAATCCTACGTGACCTATATTTCATGGAGTCATGGACGGAGGGAGTATAAAATTTCAAACAACAAAAGAGAATAATAATATATTAGTTTTTCAGTATAGAAATTAATAAGGACATTTCTAAGTATAACATTAACAAATACAACATGCTCCCTCCGTCCACGAAATGTATATTATGTCCATTTGGTTCATGTTCTTCTCGTGCCACTAAAGTTGTGCTATATATTTCGTGGACGAAGAGAGTATCAAACATTATGAAAAATTTCTTTTTACACAACACCACACACCAATACATTCAAACCTTTCCAATTTGAAACTCTTGAAATATCCACATAAAATTATCAAAAAAATGTCTGTCACACATAAAATGCATTAATTATCTAATATGTTAATTATGAAATTACACAATAAAATATAAAATTCATGCATTACATCAATATTTTTTTTAAAGAAACATTCAGTCCAAATAACATTAATAATTATGACATATACTTCTTATTGAGAAATTCTTTGTACAAAATATTTCCAGTAACCAATATTTGTGTATATGTCTTCATTTAAAATATATAAGTATTTAAAAATTATACATTTATTTTTCAGTTTACAATACACAAAAATAGAGAAACCCATTTTTTATATATATTTGAAAATGCAATTTCGATTAAAATCCATTTCAAAATGCCATTAGAATTAAAGATGAACAATCATCATAATTATTTCAACCAATTTTAGCATTTTTAATAATTCTTCATTTTTGGTAACTTCTAAACATATCGAAATATATATTTTTAACTGTCTTTTAAATATTTTTTTCACTATTATATTTTTAAATATTTAGGAATTTAAACAATGAAAATAATAAAATTATTTTGGCAACTATTCATTGCACTAATTTTTTTTTTTAAATTACATATCTTAGTCAAAATAGTGTTGTGTTAAATTAGAACATTTATTATATAAATGATAAATATAAAAAGTAGAAATTTAATTATATAATTCCAACAATTCAATTAAATAAGCAAAATCCATAACCATTCAATTTTATTAAACAATTCAATTTTTTTAAGCCAAAAAATGATAATCAAGAAAGGAGGTATATAGTAATTGACCATCATATATTATTCATTACCTATAAAATGACTTTAAGTCAATACCTATTATCCACTAAATTGGTTTTGGAGGAAAAAGGATGAACTTGTTAATAAAGCTACAACTCTCTTATTTAGTATTAGTATAGATTAATATCCCTACCTATCGAGCTCGATTATTGCAATATCCTGTTTTTCTTGCATAAATAAACCTAGTATTTCTTTAATTAAATTAAGAGAATGAAGATGAAGAAAAATTCTATTTTTAATAATTTTATTCGGCAACCCTAATTTTTGCCGTAAAAAGGAATTAAATTATTTTTGTCTCGTCTCGGTTAACCCGAAACGAGGAAGAATTTATGTTTATCAATATGTGCTTACATATTTGATTTTTAGTTGAGAAAAATATGAATTTAATTTTCTTAATTAAATTTATTAGTAATTAATTATCTAAGATGATAATTTTTATTTATTCGAAAATGACTCGTTTTTCCGTATTTTCTTTTGAAAGCTTGCATTAGGGTTCGAAAAATTAGAGATTTAAGTTATGATTAGCAAGTTTAGCAATTAATTAATTAAATTAAGCATTTAATTAATTAATTAATCCTAATTATGACCTGAGGGATAGACATATGTATCGTTAACTTTTAATTTTTCCATTAATTAAATCCCTAAACCTTATCTTATATTAGCTATATATATATATGATGATGATTATCATCATTCTTCACTCTCAATTCCTTTCTCTCTCTCTACCAAGCAGCAAACACACGCGTATATATATACATATATATTTCCTCCATTAAAGTTCCAATTTCAAGCTCCAAATCAAGTCTAACCCATCTTCAAATTATTAGTTAAGGTGAGTTATATGTTTATTTCAAGTTATAGCTCAAAGATCAAGCTTAAATCTCCATTTTTTTTATTCTTTATTTTTTGAAAAAATGACAGATTTTATTAGATAACGATGATCTTGATTTATGATGTTTAATTCATGCTTAGGATGCATGATAGATTATTAACTCATGATTAATTCAAACCCTAACCCTAATCTTAGTAATTTTTGAAAATTAGGGGTTTTTAATTGTGATGTTAGATGATTAATTGGATGGATTATTTGAGCTTAGATAATTATTCTAAGCATGTTTGATATTGGAAGAAATCAAAGAATCAAAGCCCTTCTATTATTTTTGAAATAACCGAAAATATTAAATTAAATTAAGGGTTTTTGATCTTGATGTTCTATGATTAATATGAAGTTTAAATTGAGTTTATATGATGATATTGAGCATGATTATGTATAGAATTAATGGATTGAATCATTAATTCTCCAATTTTAAATTAATTTCGAAATTAGGGTTCATCAAAATTGGGATTTTGATTTTGATATTGAATTATGAAATTGATGATAGCATTGAGCTTATGATATTTATTTAAGCATGTGAGAATATTATTAGAATTTTTGGAGTTCAATTTCTATTATTTTAGAAATTTCCAGCTTTTAAATTAATTAAGAAATAATTAATTTAAGACTTAAATGGATTAATTGAAGTTATAATTAATCTCTATGAATTTAATCAAGCATGTTATGAATTGATTTGAAGAGAAATTAATCATCCATGTATTATTTTTGAAAAAAAGCCGAAAAATATATATATGTAGAGTTATGATTTTTATTAAAGTTATTTAAGAAATTAAATTATAATTATAGTTTATAATTTAATTGAGCATGTTTGGAAGTGATTAGAATGAGATTGGATATTTAATCCAACAGTTGAAAAAGGGCAGCCCCTTAAATCTTTATTTATAAAGATTATTTGATTTATAATCAAGAAAATAATCACATATTTGAATTCTACAATAAAAATTAAGTATTGTGGAATTTTTCAGAAATTAAATACGAAGTATTAAGAATTTTCTATTTTCCGGCTATTTTCCAAGTTGAAGGTTTATATGTGTACGTGATCTGGATTGATAATATGATTGAGTAATTATGTTTATTATGTTAAAAGATATAAGTAGATTTAATTTCGTAATTTTTGGACTCCGTTTGACGAGTCGAGATTGTTATGAGCTGAATGCTTTGATTATAGTGCAATGATGATAAGTTGTTAATTGCTTAAGTGTTTAAGCATTTAAATGTTTAAGTAGAAAGTTAATTAGTAGTTAAGTTAGAGTTTTAAAAGTATTTAGAATGTTTTAAGTATTAGTATCGAGTTAAGCGTTAAAGAATCGAGGCAAAATAGAAATTAAGTTGTTTGAGATAGTGTTTCACTTCGCCTGTCGTTTGTTTCTCGCTATAATGGTTGGTAAACCATAATTTCAAATGAAGGAATGAGCGGGAGCGTAAAGCTGAGAAACCGAAAACGAGAAAAGTAAGATAAAGCAGCACTCGACAGGTGGGCTTTTCTTAACCAAAGAAATGATAAATGATATATATATATATATATATATATGATTATATATATATATATATGATGTTTTAAGTTGATTAACTTGCCAAATGTTGTAAGTTTATGTATGATACCATCTACTGAAGAAAGACGAATTCGGTCCTACGCAGGGTAGGATTTGTGTACACTTAGTTGTAATCATGTGCCCTCGAAAAGGTGGGTCGATTACAAGTGTTTGAGAAGGAGGCCTCCTTCTCAACACTATCATTATATAATTGTAGATCTGGTACATACATCCTAAAGTATATGTCTGGCGAGACAAACATGATTTACAGAAAAAGAAAATGTTTGAGCATGCACAAGTTTGTTTTTTAGAAACATTATTTGTGCTTATACTTTATGACAAGTTTAATCTCTAACTCTAAGAAGCAAGATTTCAAATATTTTGGCATGTGCCCACTGAGTACTTCGTACTCAGCCCGCGTGTTATTTTTAAATTTGCAGGTTAGCCCGGATGAAGATGGGAGTGTGCTTGGACGAACTTTTGTTGGTTAAGTTCATCTTAAAAGTTGTTTAAACTAGAGTTGAGTTATATGTCTTCATACATATAATTCCTTATGTTCCGCTGCAACACTTTGAAATACGTGTTTGAATTATGAAGTATGTTCTAGACTTTGAAGTTTGTAAATTCTGAAGTCTTTGATGTTGGTTGTTAGGGTTTCAGTTGCAAACTTGTCCTAACTTGAAATCAGTTGTCAATTCTTTGTTGAGATCTTTTAAATCATACGACCCTTTTATCGTGCTTTCTTTATCTAATGATCTTCTGGTTGATATTGATTCCTTGGCATCGTTGGTCGTATGGATATATCTGTTGATATCTGGTTGAACATAATTCCTTGTTAATATTCCAGTCTTGGTTGGAAGTTATCGAGCATGATATTGTTATGGATTTTGGATAAAGCATGCTCGTTGGAGTTTTCATTCAAATTCCGGAATTTTCCGTTTGTTAAGAATATTTTATCAAATATTTAGTTTTTGTTTGATAACTGAGTCGTTATCTATTCCTTGGTTAATCATAAATTGTGTATGTCGTGGGACTCACCGGCTCGATTATCTTTATTCTGAGTCGGGTTGCGACAATTATGAATGACAATGGATCGGGTATACACCCATTAATTATTTTTCAACCCAAATCAAAATTTCCTTACCTGTTTATCTCAATCCTGATTAAAAAGGAAACTTTACTGTATATCACCAACCGAAATATGCATTTCCTGCATAAAAATCACACCTAAACGTACATTATATTCATATAAAATCATAGAAACTTAACTACTGAATAACCAAAATACACACACATCAATCATCATCATCATCAGAAAGAAAAGTAATTGTGGTAACAAATCAATAAATTAATAATTTAAAGACTCATAAATATATTTATCATCCGAACCAAATATAAAAAAATATAAAGATATAAATTATATTTCATTTCTCACTTTATTTTTATAAGTCTTCCATACATTAATTTTAAAAAAGCAATGAAGTTAGATTTTATCAACATATTGTTTATTTTATTTTTTTTTGCCTATATATTGAATATACAAGCGCTATTGGCGAATTTTGGTTTTTAACCCAATCTCTTCTCAAAAAACAAAAAATCAATCTACTTTTTTTTGGCGAGAAATAGATCCGTCAAACCTTCTGAGCCGGAATAAACTCGTCGAGTCTAGGGAAATTTTCGGAGCTTAATATATCCTAATTGGGAATCTAATTGGAAATTAAAAGTTCTATTTCATTTTATTTTTATTTAATTAATATTTAAATAAATTTATTTGAAGCTTAATATATCCTAATCGAGATTAATACATTCTAATAAAAATTAATAAACTTTAATTATGATTAATTATATATTATAATTGAGAATAATAAACTCTAGATACATCGTATTTATCCCTAATTGCTTCTATGATTCATTTAATTACTCCTTAATCTCTCTTAATTATCCCTAATTACAACCAACTCAACATAGAATTAGAAATTAGAATTGGTTATTCTCAAATTTTTGCCATCTTGACATGGGTGATCGCATGGCTGACAATCACCCACCCATGCTTTTTTGCCTTTTGTTGTTATTGTGCTTTTCCTTATCCTTTTCCATTAATAACTTTGGCTCGCGAGAATTATTTTTTTATATTAAATTAATCTTTTTGTTAGAATTACAAAGGGTAACGACAATCCAAATTTTGTTTCCTAATTGAAGTTGTAATCCTTCTACCATTCGCCTTGATCAGCTCCTAACATATTAATTACTACATATAGTCCCAATTATCATCTCCGATTTTTCTGATTAATCACTCCACAATTTTCACAAACATTCTCGATCTTGTCCCAAAATCTCGCCATTCGCTAAGACACATACACTTAATTTTTGACAATTTTTTTTTTACTTCCATTTTTTTATTAAAACCTCGAACATGAATTACATTTGCAATCGCAACACCACCTTCAACATGACCTCAAAGAGATTCCGGCCCTCTTTATCTCCTCAACTCAAGGTCAAATTCAACTTTTTCTTCAAATCTGACTATCTAAATATTTTTGAAAGCCAAGATTCCACAACACAATTGCTTCAAAACCTCCCTTCCTCGAACGACTATGTCTGCACCAGCGTGGGCGTCGAAGAATCATTGTCGGTCAAGGATATGGTAGAGGCCGTCGAGGAGGCCATCCGCGATCGTCTCGACGAAGACGATCGCGAGGAGTTGATCGGTCTTGCGTTAGAGAAAGTAGATAAGAGTTTTCCGACCAAAACCCTACCTATGTTTTGTATTCTTTATCTTTGTTTCGAGATACGGATCGAACACCTGCACGTGTACGTCGTGGAAAACGACGACTATTTTCCCAAGATTTCGGCTGCAGATTCATCGTTTGCGGGGTTGGACAAGTACGAGGTTCATCGTGTTAAGGAGGAGAAGTATTGCTGCATCTGCTGGGAGGAGCTCTGTGGCGGCGGCGGCGGTGGAGGAGCGATGAGAATGCCGTGTTCGCATGTGTTTCACAGCGGCTGCATTAAGCAGTGGCTGACGACGAGTCACTACTGCCCTCTTTGCCGCTACGAGATGCCCACTATGTAGAGAGAGAGAGAGAGAGAGAGAGAGAGGGATTTCCTTTTTAATTTCAATTTACATTGTTATTAGTTTCTAATGTTTGTGACTTTACAAGTTTACAAGTTAATGAATTATCCGATTTTTTGTGTTCTATAATCTTTTAATTAGTTAAATGACACGTCCAACACATGTAAAAAAAAAAAAATTAATACACTGATAAATTGTATGAGGTTATGATCTTCTGATCAGAATTTGAAAAACGGATTAATATTTGTGTGTATATGATGGTATAATTCTTGATTTGATTATATATATATATATAAGCTGTGGATCTGGTAGGAACTCATTCTTATATGAGTCCGTAGCAACCATGCATTTTTATGACTTCGGAAATGCACAAAATACAGTACTTTAATGCACAAATATAGCAAAGCAAAAAAAAATTTGTCTCCGACTTCGTCTCCGATTTTAATTTATAGATAATGATTGTGGTAACATTAATGTTCTTTAGCTTGCTCTGAGGCCTTCGGCTCCCCTCGCTCAACTCTTAAATCAAAACATATGTTTATGCATTTAAATAATGCAGTTTATGCATTAACTTGTGTGATAAAAATGCATGATTCCTACGGACTCATATAAAGATGAGTTCCTATTTGATCCTCTCCCTATATATATATATATATATATATATATATATATATCTTGTAATTCTCTTATAAAAAAATGATCTTACGATCAGAATTTGAAAAACGGATTAATATTTTGATCCAAACTCATATATATCCAATAAAATATATGTGACTTATTTAAATAATATATATTTACTAACAAAATATAAGATTATTACAATCTTAAAGAAAGCTTAAACAATGTACATTATTAAAGAGACAACAAGAACATAAATACAGCATAATTAATTAGTAAATACAAAAGAAAAATCAAATCAACATTAAAAAAAAACTAAAGGACTAATAGGATGATCATCATTAATTAAAATTATTCAAATAACATATTGTTATAACATATGAGTGACAAGAATCAGTTCCCATTTTTCTTATATCTGACAGACAAAAAAGAAAAAAAAAAAAAAGGAATATGGTTGTACTATAAATTATCTCAAAAAAAGACTAAATGCACATTTTCATTTACGATGATTTAATTATATATATATATAGGACACGGCTAATTGAAGAATAATATTTTTTTGAACGGACCAACCATATTATTACTTTAATTTTCTTTGAAATCGTTTTTCTTATAATATATTAAATTTATAAGTTAATGAGAATAATAATCACCCTAAGTGTTCGTGTTTAATCGTTAAGTTAAATATCTGGAATAGTGGTTCAAGAAGTTAATTAATTTAATCTTTTTGCGAATTAGAATCTCAAAGGGTAACGACAATCCAAATTGTTTCCTAATTGAAGTTCGAACTTCGAATCCTTGTACCATTCCAATTCGCCCTCAGCTCCTAATTACATATTATATAATCCCAATCATCATCTCCGATTTTCTCATTAATCACTCCCCAATTAATTTTCTAGCCATTCGCTAAGACGACAAAGTCTCGTTAATTGCATTTTTGTTGAAAACTACTAGGTAAGCTCCAACATGAATTACAGTTGCAATCCCAACACCACTTTCAACATGACCTCGAGGAGATTCCACCTCTCTAAAGATCCTCAACTCCAGATCAAATTCAACTTTTTCTTCAAATCCGACTATTTAAATATTTTCGAAACCCAAGATTCCACACCACAATTGTTTCGTCAATACCTCCCATCCTCGACCGACAATACCACCGCCACCGTGGACGTCGAGGAATCATTGTCGTTCGAGGATATGGTAGAGGCCGTCGTGGATGCCGTCGGCCATCGACTAGTCGAAGAAGATCTGGTGGCGCTGGTCGATCTTGCGTGGTTGGAAGTAAATAGGAGTTTTCCGACCCAAACCCTACCTATGTTCACTGTTCTTCATCTTCGTTTCGATATACGGATCGAACACCTGCACGTTTGGGCTGTGGATTCATCATCGTTTAAGCTGTTGGAGAAGTACGAGGTTGATCGTGTTAAGGAGGGTGAGGAGAGGTGTTGCTGCATCTGCTTGGAGGAGCTCCGCGGTGGAGTCGACGGCGGAGGAGCGTTGAGAATGCCGTGTTCGCATGTGTTTCACGGCGACTGCATCAAAAAATGGCTGACCACGAGTCACTCTTGCCCTCTTTGCCGCTACAAGATGTCCACGCAATAGAGAGAGAGAGAGAGAGAGAGAGAGAGAGATTTGCATGTCATATTTCAAGAATTCAAGATTCTAACTTCTACATGTTTCCTTCCCTTTGTTTGCAAGAAACCTGAATGAGTTCCTTCTCCGCAAAACAACCAATATTAATTTACTAATCATATTTAATTTATTGATATATGTTTTAATTTTTCCTGGTTTGTCTTATATATTTCTAAGGAAAAATTCTAGCTTATGGCGTGAATTTAGGGGCGGATTGCAAAAATAGCCTGATTTTGAAAATATCCGCGAAAAATCTGACTTTTCGGAAAAGTTGTAAAATATGATCCACAGCTATGTTTTCGGGCTCGAAATGTTGATGCAGAGGCCCGAATCGGATATGAATATTCAGTTTCATTTTGTGAAAAATATATTTTTCATTTGGCATCAGAACACCGTTATTTTTATGCTATGTGGAAAATATAAAAAAAATATGACAAACTTTATTCAATTAAAAATAAAAACTGGAAAAAAAATCATTATATATATAGTGGCAGATTTGTATTGCAACGGGATATTACGATAGAATATATGCAAGAAGATGCGGATATACATATATAATACATTGGAGCTGTCGGTTGTAGAGGCGGGCCGGGCCGGCGGCGGCAACGATCTTTGCTGAGGGATGCGGTTTGTGAGTGAGAGAGAGAGAGAGAGAGAGAGAGAAAGAGGTTTTCTTTTCTTTTTCTGTTAAAATTATGCTTACATTTATGATGTTTATGACTATACAAGTTGATGAGAATAGTAATGAATAGTGTAAACTACTCATTTTACTTAGTGAAAACTTCTTTATACAAGTTTAGAAATTAACATGTAAATCCTATCTGCTTTTATGGTGACTTAAGTAATATATTAAAGTGAATTAATGGTTGATTCTTGTTGGGAAAATTAATAGAGTTTTGAAGTGATACCAAAACCCAGCTGACCCCAACCGAGTAGATGTTTGCACAAGCACAAGTGTTTTCCAGCTCACCTGTTTGAGCTTATAGATTTTCTATGTTTACAGGTGGTCGCTGAAGACAGCAGAAGACCCAGCTGAGTACACAGCAGGGTAAGCCAAGTCGAAGTGTTAAGCAACGTTATCCAGATCCAAGACGTTAAAGTTCTTCCAGACACAGCTGTAGGAAAGACCCAGCTCGTGTGACAACTCAGCTCAGCATCAAGACCCAGCAGAGTTCAAGACTCAGCTCAGCGTCAAGACCCAGCAGAGTTCAAGACTCAGCTCAGCGTCAGTGATCCAGCAGAGTTCAAGACAGCTCAGAGTCACCAACACAGCAGAGTCGAAGTGAACTTGAGATAAAGTCAGATCTGATCTGGACCATCAGGAACTCGACACCTCAGCACCTAGAAGTCAAACCTAGGATTGCTTTACGAGGAAATCAAGGAAGAAGACAAGTCAATCCTGTCAGTAGTTAGGTAGAGATTCAGAACGGCTCTTTCCAACGGCTAGTTCTAATCTCTCCCTATATATATAGAAGTCTTCTTCATCATCAGAATATGAGAAGAGACGAGAGAATAGATTCAAGAGAGATCAACATACTTCATTGAAGGAAGTCTAACCAAAGATCAAGAGATCTCTCAGAAAAGCTTCAAAGATACAGCAGCCTTCATTCTTATAAGATGTTATTTATTCTCAGGCTGTTGAAGCTCTCTCCCACTAGTATCTAGGCATATAATCCTTCCCATCTTAAGCCTAGTTTGAACGAGTTCATCATACTCATTGTTCTTAATTGTAAGAACTCGTTCATAGTTGGAAAACCCCAAACCCAAACCCAGAAAAGGTTAGGTAAAGGTACGCTTGCTCGAAGCGTAATTCGAGTGTTGGTTCTGTAGTACCCGCAAACTACAGGTTAGGCTTCAGCTGTGCCCGTAAACAGTCTGGTTACGTTTCGATACAGTACGCGTAAACTTGTATCCAGCTTGAGGAACCAAGCTGCAACGCTTGCTGACTGCGCGAAAAGTCAGTGGTATCCTTAGTGGATTACCAGAGGTTTCTGGTCGTGGACGTAGGAGTAGTTTCTCCGAACCACGTTAAATAGCTGTGTTCTTTCATGTTTATTTATGCATCCAGCTAACCCTTCATAAGCATTATTTCAAGCTGCATAAACTGACTAACTGAAAAGAGAAACACAGCTTTGCAATATATTTGAAACAACAGACGGACTTTCCAAAATCCCACCACATTCCGCACACAGCCAGCTGTGTCGATCAAGCTGCCTTCCAGCTGGATCGAACACAGCCAGCTCACTCAAAAGAGTTTTAATTGGAAAAGTTTTTAAACCTTGGTGTATTCACCCCCCCCCCTCTACACCAAGGTATCCGTCTTGGGACCATCAATTGGTATCAGAGCAGTGGTTCAAAAGATCACTTTTTCTGTGTCAAGTCAGCCTCTTTGCTGATAGTGGTCACCTGAACAGATCCTTCAAAGTTTCAAAATCTTTTTAAAAGTCATTATATTGCATACTGTCATGGAATCTTCCTTGTGCAGGAATCTTCCGACATTCTCTGTCGATGATTATCAGATCTGGAAGTTCCGTCTCAAAAGCTTTCTGAGTGCGCATCACGACATGATGTGGGATGTTATCACTGACGGACCCATCATCATCATGAAATCAGAAAGACAAGCAGAAACCTTACTCCGGAGGCCGAACCAAGATCTCCGGCAAGTTGTGAAGCCCAAAAGGGAGTACTCTCCAGAAGAAAGAAGACAAGCTGGATTGGACAGCTACGCTCGCAACGTCATCTCCTCAACGGTGACGAATGCTTATCTCAGCAAGATCATCAACTGCGAGACAGCTAAGGGGATGTGGGACACTCTAGCCAAGCTGTGTGAAGGCTCAGAGGAAATTCAAGAGAACAAATTCTCAGTTGCATGCCAGAAGTTCGACAATTTCAAGCAACTCCCCTATGAGTCCATCGTTCAAATGGAGCTCAGATTCTCCAACCTCGTCATCGAGATCGAGACGATCCGAACTGGAAAATATACAGTTCGAGACAAGAACTTGAAAGTTCTTTCAGCTCTCTCCTCAGAATGGTGTACACACAAAGTAGTTCACCAAAGCAGAACTGATCTTGGCAGCATGAAGACGGAAAAATTGTTTTCCATCTTGAAAGCCAACGAATTTGATCTGGGGATCACAAGCAGAGATTCATCCAGCCGAATGAATGAAGCAGAGCTGAAGATCAAGCCGAGAAAAGAAGCTCAATCAGCTCAGCTTGGAAGGACCAACAAAGAGCTCAGATTTATGAGCAAAGATGATTTGAACGAAGAAGTTGCCCTGCTTGTACGAAGCATTAATCAGCTGGAACAAAGCAAGGAAAAGTACAAGAATATCGTGAAGGTTCATCACGACAAGCAACTCTACCCAAAGAGCAACCCAGCTGAGTCATCCTCCCGGAGAGAAGATAAAAGGATCGAATCGAGCGAAATGGATGTTGATCAAATCTCCTTCTCCGACTCAGATGAAGATGATTGCTCTGATTAAGATGTCTGAAACATCTTAGAGAAGAAACCCAGCTAGCTGACTGGGACCATTGTGAAATAAAGACAAATTTGGATACAAAACTGAAGATTCAGCCAGTCATACAGCTGAGTACATTGGTCTCAAGAGAAGTTTAGAGAAGCAGCAGATGAATCAGCTGGATTTGGGACAGCTGACCTTAACAAATGAATGAGCCAATGATGAGAAAATCCGCTCAAAGGAAGTAGGATGCAGCTGAAGAAAAAGCCACCTACTGACAAATCAAGGGGGAATTCTACATAGCTGGAAAGATTTAGTAAAATCAAATAGAATACCCAGCAGGATGCACTCATCAAGAAGACACAGCTGGAGTCATCAGCTGAAGAGAAACCTGATCCAGCAGGAAAATCAAGATGATCCTCTAACCCAGCTGACGACATGAAAGCATCCAAGAGTTATCTCAACATCTGAAAGAATCCATTGTTGGGAAAAAGTCACACAAAAGCACAACAGGCTGAAATCTAAATCAAGATGATGTGTGGATCACTTGGACCGCTCAAATCCGGATGAAGAAAAATCATCCAGCTGAGGGGGAACAAACTCAGCTGGATCGCAAAGCTCAGTTCAGAAGGATTTCCCAGCCAAAAAGGGAATCAAGCTCAGCTGGACATCAGTCGCAGAACTCAAGGGAACTCAGCTGAAGGAAATTCAAGCTAATCTCAAAATACTCAGCTGAGGAGAACTGTCAATCGAACAAAGGAGAAGACAGCTGTGATATCAGCTGGATACTGTGTCCAAGCTGACCGGTCTGCATCTCATGCAATAAATGCTCTGAGGAATATGCTATATAAAGTCCAATTATTTTGAATTCATATGTTAAGCGGACAGACATTCCTTAGTTAAATTGTTTGATAAGTTTCCTTTCCCATCGCATTAATTATAAAGTCTGCATAGTACTGTAGCACGGCAGGATCGAGGCAGAACGTCAAACGTTTGAAATACCTCACGCGCGGTTGTAATACACTCGCCGAAAGCACGTCAGCAAAACGTGATGAGTGAATCTCTCCCAGCCGTCGATCAGAATATCAACTGTTTCAATCTTAACCGTTGATCCGTTATGGCAGTTGATATATATGGAAAAGATACGCAGATTCTTTCATCCTTCATCTTTATCTCTGCAAATTTCAAAGATTCAAAATCTTCATCTTTTGTCTGCAAGTTCTTCGCAAGATCTAAAATCAACAGATTGCAGAAATGGCTCCAAAGAAATCAACTGCAGGGATGAACCAGTTTGAAGCCCTAATGACAAAGCTGTCATTTTAGAGTATTCTGTCCACCTCCAATCTCCATGTTTCTGAGTTAAAAGAGATGGTGGATATAGTTGCAGACTCCGGTCTCCTGCTGTGGGCAACCTCCATGCCCAAGCTCATGCTGAAGAGAGATGCCGCCCTGTTCTACCTCAACATTATCGACGAAGACGGCTTCTACTCATCTTCGTTTGACATGAGTGTCAAAGGCGAAGATGGAAAGTTTGATACAGCTACCATCACCATAAAACTCAACAACATGCTACGAAAGGTGTTCAACCTTCCCAGAGAAGGAGGATTCATCCCAGATGATTACAGTCGGGAAGAAGTAGATGAATTCCTCAGAAGAGGGATGCTTATCTCCCCAGAGCCGTACAGAGCAAGCATGTCAAAGCTCCTGCTCAAGCCAAAGTACAGGCTGCTGCTGGATATTACTCAAAAATGCATCTTAGGGATAGCTGGATCTCAAGGAGAGATCAGCATTCCAAAACTCAAGCCGATGATTGCCATGATCAAAGGCGCAAACGTCAACTGGTTTGATTTCCTACTTAACCGACTGGTCAAGGAGTCAGAGAAGATAAAGTTCAACTCCACCAGGACGACGTTTTCAGCTTCAGAGCCACTGTATCTCTGCTCCAAAATCTCTTTCTTGATAGAGCAAGCAGTGAAAGGGCACACAGTAAAGTGGGCTGATTCAGAACCGTTTCCTGAAATGAAGATTCTTTTCCAAAGAATAAATCAAATCAATGATCTTCTGAAGAAGCAGCCTGCTGTGAGTAAAGGCAAGAAGCAGCTGGAAGGAACAGAGGCAGAAGTTCCAGCTGAGAAGAAACAACGAAAAAGGAAGGCAGCTGACCCTAAACCAGCTGGAGGTCCAGCTGAGAAGAAAAAGAAAACAGCTGTCATTCCCAGTCAAGCAATGGTGATTCTCTCCTCACAGCCAGTGTCGGCCTTCGATCAATACGGATCAAACATCCTGGCCGAGATGGGATTGAATGACGGATTGTCATCCAGCTCAGAGGACGAGCTGGATAATCCAAGAAGCTCACCCCAGCCCTCACCTCCTCTCAGCTCTCCGCCGAAACAGCCTTCCCCTCCACCCAGCTCTCCAACCAAAGAGCCATCTCCTGCAAGAGAGCAGGAAGACATTCAACCCGGCCGAAGCTCCTTCACGACCGACACCCATGCCGAACCCTCTTCCACTTACCCCACCACCCCCAAAATGCCCATCTCCCAGAGCTCAATCTCCCACACAGTTGGCTGATACTTCTTCACAGCCAATTGTGAACCCTTTTGAACCTGCTCCTCAAATCTCCACAGAATCAGAGGAGAGTGATTCTACTACCTCTCCTTCTCTCAACTCTACTGGCTCAGCCTTTATGGAAGCCATGTACGAGGACTTGCGCATTGCAGGGATCAAGAGTGCTCTAACTCAGTATCCAATTCTGGCGCACCTGCCCATTGCCCTTGTCAAAGTTGGAGACCTCAAGTTCTATCTGGCTACCAAGATGGCAACTTGGTACCAGAATGAGCAGCTGATAGAGACTTTCTACTTAGAGAAACTGAAGACTGATGAAGCACGCCTCCAGCACACTTTTGGCTTTGGAAGTCTAGAGGATGCATACTTACACCAGAATGATCTCATCAGAGGAATTATTGAAGTGTCTCAGCAGTACCCCAAGCCGCACCCAGCTGAAGTCTGGGAATCAGCTGACAAGCTTCTAACAGCTGCGGGGTGGGAGACACATTCTGGAACTGACAATTCCAAGAAAGTCTCAGCTGAGTGTGCCAATGAAGCTGTACCTGCCAACACAGCTGAGGCAATGATGATTGAAGACGAGCCAACTGCTGCAATAGTTGAGCCAACCGAAGCTGCCCCACAGAGTCCAATTGCCGATGACACTCGCTCACTGGTCGAGATCGAGGCAGTAAAACCCAGCCAAGCCGAATCCGGAACCCAGACGGATCATGTTGAGCTCTCTGATGCAATGAAGGACGAAATTGCAAAACAAGTCGAGGAAATCCTTTTTCAGGATAGACTCAAATCAAATGTTGATACCCTTCTGCGCATCACAGCTATAGAGTCTCAAGTCCAGAGCAATGGACTGTCCATTGACGACGTTCACAGATTCGCTCTCAATCTGCAGGAAAGCACCAGCAGAGATCTCAGGCAATCTCTTGTTTCTCAACAAGTTGATCAGTCAATTCTTCTAGAGAAGAGAGTCCCTGAGATCATCTCAAACCTTCAAGCTCCACTGGTTGACGACATTGCAAAAATTTCAAGCCAGCTGGAAGCTCTCAAAAAGACCACTCTCTCCAACAGCTCTGACATCCGCCAACTCTTCAACTTATATAAAGATCTGGATGCTCGCTCGTAGCCGGAAGAAGAAGATCGCCAGTGAATCTCGTCACAGCTGACAACTCAGTCAAGATCGCTGATGTTGAAGGTATTCTCTCCAAGCTCAGCGCAACAGTTGCCAACCTCTCTACCTCCCTTGTTGATAATGCCAAAAATGGGGAAGATCAGAATGAAGCTGGAAAAACAAGTGAGAGAGAAGCTGCAGCTAAGGGGGAACCTGTGCAGCAAATACAGAGGGAAATTGACGATTTTGCAAAAGAGCTGGATGAAGAAGAGATGAAGAAGAGACAGAGCCAACTGCTCCAGCCAAAGCTGTCAAAGAGACATGGAGAGAGAAAATGGTCGCTCTTGCCAAAGCATGTGGACACAAGCCTGAAGAATACCAAGACTATCACTGGCTGTGTAACTTCCACAATGAGCAAAGAAAAGAAATGCAAGAGCTGGATAAGATTGTTAAGAAGAAAGCTGAAGCTCTCAAGCCTGCTGAGAAAAAGCAGAAGAAGAAAAGGCAGAGCTACAGGCAAGCCAAGAAGAAACAAATCCAAGCAGCCTCAGCTGACAAGAAGAACCCAGATGATATAAATGAAAACTGGGAAAGATGCAAATCAGAATTCATCAAAGAATTCTTCTACTTAAATCAGTTCAAAGGCATGGATCCAGAAGCTGCTTTCCAGGACTATTTCCTCGAGCTTCATGAGACAGATCCAATGATGGCAAGGTCAATCGCCCTCTATGCCAAGAGCAATAACATCCAGCTGAAGGCTCCCAAAGTCAAACAGCTAAAGCCTCCATTTCTAGCTGGAACAAACCTTCCTGACAAGGCCCAAATCATCAAAGAAATTAATCACTGGGCTGGTGAAAGAGGAATTTCAAAGTCGAAGAATCAAGCTGAATGGAAGGAGCTGGAAGGGTTCATCTTCAATAGATATGGTCTAAAGACTGACCATCAAATTGATGAACTAAGGAAGCAGTCAAGCTGAAGACCCAGCCAACTGGGAATTTTTATTTTGAACTTTTGTATTTAGATAATTGTACAAATTCTTCCTATTAATGAAAAGTTCATTTTATCAAAATCAACCTGAAGACAATCTCTCTTTGTCCAGGCTCTGAATATGTTTACCTGCTGTGAATGTTTAATTCGTTGAATCCCCGTTTCCTGTTAAGGGGGAAGCAATTTTTTGTTTTTCTAACTTGGGGTTTTGGCATCATCAAAAAGGGAGAAATTGTTGGGAAAATTAATAGAGTTTTGAAGTGATACCAAAACCCAGCTGACCCCAACCGAGTAGATGTTTGCACAAGCACAAGTGTTTTCCAGCTCACCTGTTTGAGCTTATAGATTTTCTATGTTTACAGGTGGTCGCTGAAGACAGCAGAAGACCCAGCTGAGTACACAGCAGGGTAAGCCAAGTCGAAGTGTTAAGCAACGTTATCCAGATCCAAGACGTTAAAGTTCTTCCAGACACAGCTGTAGGAAAGACCCAGCTCGTGTGACAACTCAGCTCAGCATCAAGACCCAGCAGAGTTCAAGACTCAGCTCAGCGTCAAGACCCAGCAGAGTTCAAGACTCAGCTCAGCGTCAGTGATCCAGCAGAGTTCAAGACAGCTCAGAGTCACCAACACAGCAGAGTCGAAGTGAACTTGAGATAAAGTCAGATCTGATCTGGACCATCAGGAACTCGACACCTCAGCACCTAGAAGTCAAACCTAGGATTGCTTTACGAGGAAATCAAGGAAGAAGACAAGTCAATCCTGTCAGTAGTTAGGTAGAGATTCAGAACGGCTCTTTCCAACGGCTAGTTCTAATCTCTCCCTATATATATAGAAGTCTTCTTCATCATCAGAATATGAGGAGAGACGAGAGAATAGATTCAAGAGAGATCAACATACTTCATTGAAGGAAGTCTAACCAAAGATCAAGAGATCTCTCAGAAAAGCTTTAAAGATACAGCAGCCTTCATTCTTATAAGATGTTATTTATTCTCAGGCTGCTGAAGCTCTCTCCCACTAGTATCTAGGCATATAATCCTTCCCATCTTAAGCCTAGTTTGAACGAGTTCATCATACTCATTGTTCTTAATTGTAAGAACTCGTTCATAGTTGGAAAACCCCAAACCCAAACCCAGAAAAGGTTAGGTAAAGGTACGCTTGCTCGAAGCGCGTAATTCGAGTGTTGGTTCTGTAGTACCCGCAAACTACGATGTTAGGCTTCACCGTGCCGTAAACGATGCGGTTACGTTTCGATACGCATGCGCGTAAACTTGTATCCAGCTTGAGGAACCAAGCTGCAACGCTTGCTGACTGCGCGAAAAGTCAGTGGTATCCTTAGTGGATTACCAGAGGTTTCTGGTCGTGGACGTAGGAGTAGTTTCTCCGAACCACGTTAAATAGATGTGTTCTTTCATGTTTATTTATGCATCCAGCTAACCCTTCATAAGCATTATTTCAAGCTGCATAAACTGACTAACTGAAAAGAGAAACACAGCTTTGCAATATATTTGAAACAACAGACGGACTTTCCAAAATCCCACCACATTCCGCACACAGCCAGCTGTGTCGATCAAGCTGCCTTCCAGCTGGATCGAACACAGCCAGCTCACTCAAAAGAGTTTTAATTGGAAAAGTTTTTAAACCTTGGTGTATTCACCCCCCCCCCTCTACACCAAGGTATCCGTCTTGGGACCATCAATTCTAGTCATTTTGCTAAGATAAAAGTTAACCCTCTTATAATTAATTATGTCCTTCCTTATAAAATTCGTGAATATGTATAAAATGAAACTAATAGAAGTTGATTCACACTTTTATTTAAGTGATATCACTAATAAAAAAACATTATCACATTTAAAACTATATAATAATAATAATAATCATGAATAAAAATCCGTAAAGATATTTATCTTTTTTATAAGGAGGGATATAATTGTCACAAATATTCATCTTTTCTATAAGGAAACACTAACTTTTATATTTTACTATAGCAAAAGGGTTAGAATTACTTTTTCCCGTAATATTACTAATTAATAATGTGTTAGACCGATGACCATCCAAATTTGTTTCCTAATTAGAGTTGCATTCCTTCTACGTGAAGGAACAAATTAAGGACTCGCCCTCTTAACACATAACATATTATATAATTCTTCCAATCAAATCCGATTATCTCATTAATCACTCCCCAAATTTCACCAAACTGCATTCTCTCTGCAAAATCTAAAAAACACCAAATTTTCTTAATTTATTTACGTCAACTTTGAGCACATATATATGGATTTCTATTATTCCGATCGTGTCATCGGAATCAAGTTGAACAAAGTGGCATTGTTGCCTTCTCCGTCGTTTCAAGACTCTCAACTCAACATCAAATTCAACTTTGCCTTCAAATCCAAATATGGTATATTTATTCAAAACCAAGATGATCCCACATCACTACGGTTTCTTGAACGCTTCCAGCCTTCCACATGCCGCAAGACCTCCGC
Organism: Agastache rugosa; assembly: GCA_031470985.1. Lineage (NCBI taxonomy): Eukaryota > Viridiplantae > Streptophyta > Magnoliopsida > Lamiales > Lamiaceae > Agastache > Agastache rugosa. The sequence continues at coordinate 24,101,945 of CM062607.1, forward strand.
CTGCGTGGCCATCGGAGAATCGTTGTCGTTAGAAAATATACTGGGACCTGTCGGCGAGGCCATCGGAGATCATCTCGTCGGCGGCGACCGCGAGGACTTGATGGTGCTTGCGTCCGCGGAAGTGCGGAGGAATTTTCCGACGTCCGAAACCCTACGAAAGAAGAAACTTCAGCTTCTTCTTTCTTTCCAAGTACGGATCCTATACCGACAGGTGCACGTCGTTGAAAGCGACCGTCGTCGCATGGTTCCGGCTGCGGATTCATCGTTTGCGCTGTTGGAGAAGTACGAGGTTGATCGTGTTAGGGCTGGTGAGGAGGAGAGGCGTTGCTGCATATGCTTGGAGGAGCTCGCCGCCGGCGGAGGAGCGTTGAAGAAGATGCCGTGTTCACATGTATTTCATGGCGGCTGCGTCGTGGAATGGCTCAGAACCAGTCACTATTGCCCGCTTTGCCGCTACGAGATGCCCACGCAATAGAGAGAGAGAGAGAGAGAGATTTTTTTTAATTCATTTTTCTCATACGTTGTTAAAAATATTCTAATGTTTATGACTTTACAAGTTTATATGAATGATCCCGATGTGTTCAATATTTTTATAATTAATTAAATGGCAAGCACAAGTAAAAGAAATGAATTTTAATGTACAAGAAATTGTATGAGGTTATCTTACGTATCAAAATTATAAGGCGAGTCAATATTCTAATCCAAATTCATATTCAATAATATAAATATAACTTTTTCGTGACGTGTATTTAAATTTCAAATTTGTCTTATCTTACTCGCAATACAATCTCACAACATACTCCACATTTAAATATTATGTATATATACCAACAATATATAAAATTATTGCAATTTTAAATAAATTAAAATACAAAAAGATTCTTAATATATACTTCATCCGTCCCAGAAGAACATGTATTAATTAAACCGTGATAACAGTCCAAACTAATTGAAGTTTGAATCCTTATAGACCAAGGAACAAAATCAACATATAATTATGTATAATCCCAATCATATATATCCTCTTAATTACTCTCATTAATCGATCACTCCCCAAAATTCACCATACATATTCTCTGCAAAATCCCAAATTAATTTGTGTTTTACTTGAATTTTAAATTTGTCTAAATGGCTTACCATTTAGAACGTGACATAACAATGAGCTTGGTCCTAGAGGGACTCCTCCGCTGTCCTCGCCCTCAGCCCAAACACAACGCCATCAAATTCGAGTTTTTATTCCAATCCGATTATGAGATGTATATTCGAAACCAAGAATCCACCACACCACACTTTCTCGGATATCTCCGCCCTTCCGCCTTCTACAACACTTCCGTCCACGTGGAATCCCCGTCGTACGACGATATACGTCCGAAAGGCCACCGTCTTTCTCTCAGACGACGAACGCGACCACCTTATGGTGTTCGCGTGCGGAAGAATTTCCGACCCAAACCCTACCTAAGGACAAGGTTCTTCTTCGTTGTTTCCATGTACGGATCGCACACCAACATGTGCAAACCGACTATCCTCGCATGATTCCGGCTTCGGATTCCTCGTTTGCGCTGTTGGAGAAGTACGAGGTTGATCGTGTTAAGGAGGAGGAGAGGGTTTGCTGCATCTGCTTGGAGGAGCGTTGAGAATGCCGTGTTTGCATGTGTTTCACGGCGGCTGCATCAAGGGATGGCACTACTGCCCGCTTTGCCGCTACGAGATGCCCACGCAATCGGAGGTGGATCTAGGCAGGTGCTAGGGACTGCTAAAGCACCCCAAATAAAAAATTTATCCATTTTTATAATCTTAAAAATATGTATTTTTCGATTTTTCTTTTTAGCACTCTTTTTGGTTTGAAAATTTTAATTTCACCACTTCCAAATATAAATTAATTTTTCCGCCCGGCACGCAATAGAGAGAGAGAGAGTGGAGAGAGGGAGAGATTTTTTTTATTACACAACAATTAACGATATATATATAATGAAATACAATTAACGATGTACATAATGAAATATTTGACAAATTGTGAAGTAAAAAAAAATAGTTTGATTTCTATTGATTTCTTGCAACTAAAGAAAGTGAAATAAAATCAAAAAAATACTCTTTTTGATCAATTATCGAAATATTATCACTCCGAAATAATATTAAATTATTTTTAATGTTCATGCTTATATATTGCAAAATAATAATAAAAATAAAAATAAAAATATTTGTTAAGGAAGTACAATAAAATCGAAGAAACAACCTTATTAATATATTTTATTTTAATAATATAATTCACCGTCGATTTTCGACGGGATACACACTAGTTTATTATAATTATAATTTGATATTACTTCATGTGATTTTATCTATAGTTGTAATATGTTTGTTTTTTTTTTTTTTGAAAGGCTATAGTTGTAATATGCTAACTGTTTACACAATAAAAAAATAGATCTAGTACGTGGTTTGATAGGATTAATTTTAGAAATAATTAACAAATTAAACCTTAACAAAAAGCATTAAAGAATCATCAAAGTTGGTAAATCTCTCTCTTTTCTCTTTTCGTATTTCGAAAGTCAACAACGATGAGAAGTAGAAGTATACACTCTAAAATAATCATGAGTATATACACACTAGGAAGACCATTTTCGTTGATTGTTTTCTTTGTTATGACAGTAAACAAGAACAATAGACAATCTATTTGGAGCGTAGACTATACCTCCTGAAATGTGAGTTCAATCACAGATTGCTATTAATTAATGCAATCTCTTACAAATTAATATCAGACGGACCGCTTACCAGTTTGCGTTGAGAGCAATCATTTAAACCTTACCTTCTGTTTTATTTGATAAACATATAAATTGGCAAGGATCCACACCACGTGCTATACACAGAAGCAAATAAACAAAATGCATGTTAAATTGTTATCCTGGCATCATACATAATTTATCATACTATTAATTATATAAAAAAGTGTTTCGACATAAAGCAAATATATTAAAGACAGAAAAAATAGTATACATATACTATTAGGTCGTACAACGAAAATCTATTGCAGCTGCCATTACCAAAAGCCAAGCAGCAGCTTTACAAATTAGTAGAAACATCGGGGAAGAGATCACAGATATAAAAGGCATCTCTTCATCCCCTATGTATACCAAAGCATGCAGACATCTCACAAATCCTTTATTCGTTACACACTAAAAATAATAAACACTAAACTCAACAGGGCTTTACCATCCTCTCTGAGACCCTGAAGAGTGTCCGTTTAACCTGTCGAGCAGCGTGTTGAAATCGATAGGCTGACCGCTCTCTTCCAGCCTCTGAATGACACCAAGGACGTGCTCCCCTCTGTAACCCATGTTAACCAACTTCTCGATCAACTCGTTGTAAGGATGCCCACGCATGGGTTGGGAAGGAGGAGGACCCAACGCATTAGTGCTAGGAACACGGGGAGGGTGGTTTTGCTGAGGAGGATAACCTCCTTGTTGGAACTGAGGCTGTGGATGAAGGTGGTGCGTTCTTCCAGACTCGTTATCAAAAACCATGTAAGTATTCCCAGGTGGAAGCTGTGGACGAGGCCCACCCGGCATGTAACCTTCGCCCGATTGTGCTGCATAGCCAGTCTTGAGTTGTTGTGTTGGAGTCTGTTGTTGAATCGGTCTGCCAGAAGCGTTGTACCCATAAGGTATTCCATCGGAACCACCTGAACCGGGTCGAGAAGTTCCGCCATATGACATCTGCATATGTATGCTACCAGGAGGCACTTCGGCAGGAGACTGATTTGGCTGACCTGGCATATAGGAAGAGAAGACCATTGGGGAGGAGGTTCGGATTTGTGTCTGCTGATTTGGTTGGACGGGCTGCTGCAGCTGCAGGGACCACTGCTGCTGATATGGAGGTACCAACTGAACATGTGGGCCCATGTTTCCCTGAGATTGGGAAGGCTGTGGTGCCATCCTGGAGAGATCTTGACCTTGAGATTGGGCCGGTAGGTACTGAGTCTGAGATGGTTGGGAGGGGGTTTGTATATTGGCCATTTGTTGGGGATTTAAGTAATATGCCTGTGCTTGTGACATACTCGGGGGAGGCATGGATGATTGTGGAGCGACTGAAGGCTGCTGATGCTCGACTGGCCGAGCAGGGAGAGAGGGCTGTGGAGCGACTTGGTTGGGTAGTGCAAGTGCCAGTTGCTGATCCTGAAAATTTGATGAGTTCTCACCACTTTTGGGTTCAGAAGCGGGTGCTGAGGCTCTCTCCTCATTCTGCTGTTTATTACCAGACAAACCAGATTCTCTTTGTGCAAGCTGAAGTTTGGCTAACTCCTTCTGAGTATCAGCAAGTTCTTGCTTATCTCTTAATATCTGCACAGATCTGTGCACCTGTATTCCATTAAATAGATCATCAGAAGGGATAGTTTAGACTCGTAGCAGTAATGCAGATCAGAGAAAATGAAAAAGAATGCTCAAGTGTGATTACTCAACCATCCAACTAAGAAAATCCATACGATGACACGTTCTTAATGTACAAAGGACAGTCACGCGACAAAGTATATGTTATGGACTAGAAATTTGAACATGAAAGCGGTTCGACATCAATTTCTGCAGAAATTAAGATCAGCGCAGCTTATTCTTACATTTTGTTGATCTCTTGGCAGTCAGCACTAACTAATAATACCAGACACCAGCATGAAAAGTATAGCACGCCATTTTATGTGGAATAGTGAAGAGAAAAATTAATGCCAGCACATACCTCCTGAACATGTTTTTCCAGAGATCTGAGCCTTGAATCAGACTCTTCGTGATCACGAACCCAGTCAGAGTGCATTTCTCCAATCGATTTGTCCAGATTGTAACAGTATAATTCCAACTGCGACAACCGTGAACTAATTCCCTCAAGAAAACGCATGACATTGTCAGTGTATTTCTTCATGCTATTCTCAACAGTAGAGATGACACCTTGACTATATGAAGATTCTTCAGGTGTACTATAAGTTGCTGCAGGAAAACCAGATGATCTCGCCATTCTGTTTTTGTTTAACTCCTGATTAGTTCAGAGATAGGCTAGTTACAATGCTTGATCAATCTTTATTCAAAAGTCGAAAGAATTGCAGCTGAAACTAGTCCACTTAATCACACACACACATAAACACTACTACGGCCAAACACGATGTTAAAAAGCAACAGTCCTCAAGTTAAAGCGATCACAAAGCACAATCTCTATTACTAACATTTTCTAATCACAAAAAATGCATTATTATGGTATCGACATGTTGGGCCCCTGCATCCTTGTGTTTTCAGTTTATCATGCATAACACGTTATCAAAGAGGAATAGATGCATAACAAGTGATGCCTTCAATTTTTGTACAACTTTTATGTCAGGTAAGCAACTGAAAGCTAGTTTGAAAATAGAAATTTCAATATAAGCGCATATCGTATTAAACTCCAACGGAGCTATTGCATGAAAATGATTGGAAGGGGACTCTGCATCCTTCAGAAAATCATACTCATTTCTGCAAGCAACTTTATCAAAAACAGCCCGGCAGGAGGAAATATTGCCGAGCACAGACTGGGCATTCAGCAAACTATCAGAAATTCAGAATATCATTAATTCAATTGCTTCTGTTCCCTACTTTTATTAATCGGGATTATGATATATGAATGGACGAACAGTTAGAAAATCTTCTAGAATCTAGATTTCTGCATACAAATCAAACTCACACTGAGCCCTATCTCATTCTAGGGCGCGCCTCATTTAAACAATTGCTTAACCAATTGAATCACCACAACTTTTACAAACAAAACGATACTGCAGCAAAAAAACTACATAAAAAAAGCATACGCATTCCATCAACAAGAGGGATGTTTCTACGTCATTGTCTGAAAGGAATGAACAAATTGAAGATATACACACATCGATATAAAACTCCAGACCTAATCAATCTCACAAGAGTCAACGACCTTCAATTAAACAGAAAACCCTAATCCAACTCAAAAATCCAAACATGCAGCAGGCGGAGAAAGCAAAATTAGGAAACAACACAATAAAATCTCCGATTCACCAAAAACGATAGAAAAAAAAATCAAATTACCTTAGCTGAATTAGTTGTAACAGAAGGATCGGAATGGACACCATTATTCCCATCCTGATATCCGTAATCCTCGTAGGAACAGAGAATATCATCCGACCCGAAATCGAACGATTTGGAGCCCGAATTTGGAGCGTGCCCCGCAGACCCCGATGATGCCATAGCTACTTACGGTTTGTAGAGAGAGAGAGAATGGAGACTTCCAGAAAAAGAAAATTACATATATATTGGTAGAGCGAGAGAGAGCGAAGGAGAAAGGAGAGGAAGAGAGAGAAAGCACGGGTTTTGCTTAGCTTCAGAGCAATAGAAAACGCTGCGTTGAAATCAATAAACACATACACACACTGTGTGTGGTGTGTGAAATTAAAGTTTCCCAAATGATTTTAAAGAAACGTTTTTCAATTGAAACTCGTGGCAGAAACTGGATTAACGCACCGACTTCAATCATTAATCGGCTTTTTCTTTATTTTATTTTATTTATTTTAATAGTGGTTTAGACTTTAGATTAGGATGATTGTTGATTAATTATTTAATTGTTTAGAGTTTTTGGCTTTTTTCTTGCTGGGTGTGGGAAGCAACAATAGCATAACTAATCATAGTTTCTAATGAGTTCTTATCTTTTTCAATTGTTCATATTTTTAATTAAAATTCATATTATAAGGGTGGAAAACTAGAATACGAAAAAATGTCACAGTCTTTTACGTATAAATATTATAAATATAATTGTGAAAACTCGGGATATTTTTAATTATTTAGCCTATTAATTCTACGAAGGAATCGCTCACTAAATGGGTATTTTTCCAATGTTGATTCTACTTCTTGAGTTTTCAAATGAATCTCAAACTCGTAATTAGCATGATTATTCATAGTTGTCAAGTTATCATATTATATGCTGAAAGATATTTAACCAATAATTTATTCATAAGTACAACATGAAGTACATAAAGTCATTAAAAATTTGTCAACATCCACAAAACAAGTGACATTAATTTTATCTCAAGTTATCCGTAAAAGTCATTAATCATATCTAAATTTATAGAAACAATATTTGGTTGCGATATGAATATTTTTTTGAAAGAAGAACAACTTTTATAAAACTAATCGAAATCGGCAGAAACAATGCCCAAAAACCTAGACGGAAAGTCCGACTTCCAGATCCTTACACAAGAATTATCAATAGCATACTTAGCAAGACTATGAGTGCTCTATTCGCTTTTCGGCGAACATGAGAGAATTCCACCACGAAATTTTGCTTAGCAGCGACAATTGCTTCGAACCATTCATCTAAAAGAGCATCCGACCCATTATTAAAATCATTAACAACATGAATATTTGATTCAACTATAAACATCCGGAAAAATTTTATACTCGACAATTTCTATTTTTAAATATCTAATTGCACTCCATTTTTTGTAGTTTTTATTTCAAATGCCTAGAAATTAGAAATGCAAACTACTTCAAAGACTACAATATTATTTGAAATGTAGTGAAAGGCTTAAGTTAATGCGAAAAATCAATGCAATGAATATATCTGGAGAAACGTGATGTATTTGATCTCGCGGGATTTGTACCTATAAGCATTTTATTGGGTCATATTTTAATAATATTATCCACATGCCAAGATTCGAAATTTCTTAAATTTGTTTCCAGAATAATATCGAATTTCATATTTAGTTGTAACGAGTTACTAAAATGTTGAGTTTAACGAAATGCTCAAGTTTTTGTTTCTTTCTTCTTTTCTTCCAATCACTTTCTTTTGGTTGGATAGGCTCATAGTTTGATATATTATCCAAACGCCGACATTCGATATTTTATTATAAAAAAATAAACTAAGTTTCAAAATATTTTTTTAATCTAGTTTTACTTTTTATTGAAATACTTATTCTTAGTTTTTTTTTTTTTTTTTTTAATCTCCCTTGTGGGGGTAGCTTTGGATAGCGATTGCTGATGTGAAAGAACGATTGTGGGAATAGAAGAAAGGGAATGTAAATATAAAATCAAACGGGTATATTACATACAACAATATTGCATCGCACACGGCACATGTAACATATATTAGTAATGTTAATAAAAAAAATATTTATATTAGTAAACTAAATTATAAGATCAAAATATTGCTAAATACTAGAAAACTAATGTTTGCTTAATACACTAAGAAGTAAGAACCAAGAATTAAAAAATTCTTAAATTTTTTTTAGGGAATAAAAAATTCTTAAAATTTGAACTAGTACAAAAGGACCATTTATTCATCTAAAAAAAAGGACCATATATTTATTAGTTATCACATAAAAATTAACTTTGAATTTCTCACTTATGAAGTGGATATCACACAACTCAATAAATGTTAAATTGATGGCTCATTAAGTGATTTAAGCCAGAGCATATCAATATTTGCTTTTATTCCACTCCACATTCCACAATAATCTAGATTTTAAACTAATACTAGTAAATCTTATTATTCAAATTATCAATAAGATTTTGGATTTAATCCTGCCTGCGTGCGGTGTAATATTTTTCCACCTTGTTTAATAGTATAGTGTCTCACTTGCGTGCGGTGTAATAGTTCCACTTTTGTGTGATATAGAGATTCCACTTATATGGTGGTATAGTACATTATTTGAAATTATATATATATACCTTTATAATTCGCTCAAATAAATATAGAGACACCAAAATTATAAATAACCCCAATCTATATATTATATATATACAAGCAAAATTAAATGTCAAAATCTTTGCCTTCCATTTTCCCACTCATTTCTGCATAGTCAAGTGTGCAATTATTTTTTTCTCGGAGAAATTCGTACCATTACCATTCACCAACAACTCTACATAATACTAAATTCTTTATGTGTCATAAAGAATTATTTAATTATATAACTTTTCAATATAGAAAGTAATAAAAAAATTTTAAAGATATTTAAAGACATAGCTCCTTCATTAAAAAATACATTTCATATTTTACATTACATGATTGGCAAACAACAAATACAATCAAATATTAATCATGAAGACAAGCGAGGGCTCCTTTTAAATTAATTTATATATTGAATATATATATATATATATATATATGAAAATTTAAAATGTTGCTAAAATATTTATAGGAAATATAGAATCAAGGATTATCAATTCACAGCAGACCATAAATTTTTTGATATCTATATCACTACAAAAAAACCAAGATTTACCAACGGAATTACTGACGGATTCAAAATCCTTCAGTAAATACCGACGGATTTATGACGGAAAAAAAGCGGGTCGGCTAAAAAATATTTACCGACGGATTTTTGACGGACATTTGGCGGGGTAATTCGCGCCGTAAATACTGACGGATTTACCGACGGATATTCCCTTGTTAAACTTACCAACGGAAATATCCGTTGGTAAAGTTCATTATTTATTTAAAAAATAAAAAAATAAATTTACCGACGGATTTCTATCCGTCAGTAAATGTTTTAATTTTTTTTCGATTTAATTCTTTTTATTTATGGATTTAGTGACGGATTATTTTCCGTCAGTAAATTTGTTAAAAAAAATTCAAAATAAAAAATAATTTTATTTACCAACGGATTTTGCATCCGTCGGTAATATTCATTTAAATATTTTCGATTTAAATTTTCTGCTTTATATAGTGACGGATTTACCAACGGATTATTGACGGAAACTTAGTGACGGATTGGTTTCCGTCAGTAAATTTGTTAAAAAAATTCAAAATAAAAAATAATTACTTTTACCAACGGATTCTGAATCCGTCGGTAAAATTCATTTAAATATTTTCGATTTAATTTTTCTTCTTGAGATAGTGATGGATTTACCAACGGATTTGTGAGGGAATATTTGTGACGGACGCAAATCCGTCGGTAAAATTTAAAATTTATTTAAAATAAAACTTTACCAACGGATTATCCGTCGGTAATCCGTTGGTAAATAGGTAAATAGTGACGGTTTTCATATCCGTTGGTAAACCCTAAACCGTAAATCGAAATTCTATAGTTAACGACTCTAACAATGTTCCGTGTTGATCGATGGAATCGATAAGATTACCAAGTAGTTGACTTTCTTGTACTCGATGTGCGCTAATTGCTTCTCGATTAATGGTGGTGATTAGTTAATAACGTCCGTAAAAGTCGAGGGAAACAAAGATCGATCGAGTTAGTCAAATCTGAGTAATTAATCTTCACCCGATCAATATATAGGTTGCGAGCCTTGTTTCTAGAATTATGATTTTGACTCGTTTCTCAAATAATGGCTGTGATTAGTAAACAATGTATGTGAGAATCGAGAGAAACGAGAAGATCGCTAGATACAATATCGATGTTGACTAATCTTGACTTGTGTACGCTCGACTCTGAGCGGTGATTAGTTCACAAAGTCCGTGAGAATTGAGGGTGTCGTAGAGATCAAGTTAGATGGTGACTCGACTACAGGGTCGTTTCAGGCATAATTTTATCACTTATAAATTTAATTTTTTAAATTTATATTTAGTGACGGAAATTTCCGTCAGTAAATTTACACATAACGGGAAAACAATTTACCGACGGATGGTTCCGTCGGTAAATACCAACGGATGTTGTATCCATCGGTAAATTTAGCCGGGTCAAATATTACCGACGGATACAATCCGTCGGTAAAATTGAATTAGTACAGCGTACGCGTATCTTCCCCCTCACTTCTCTCTTTGCCCTAACTCCCTCCCTCTCCTACTCCCGCCGCCGTCGTCGTGCTGTCGTCGTCCCGTCGCCGCCGCCGTCGTGCTCCCTGGTAAGTCCTCTCACTATCTCTCTCTCTCTCGCGCGCGCTCTCTCTCTCTCTCTGACTCTTTCTCCTTATAGTGCCGTCGCCGTTCCCGTTGCCGTTCCGCCGCCGTTTTGCCTCCACTCCGCCGTCCCGTCCGTCTTCGGGTAAATTCTCTCGCGCTCTCTCTCTCTCTCTCTCTCTCTCTCTCTCGCTCTCTCTCTCTTTCTCTCTCTCTCTCTTTGACCGTTTACTTATTGAACAGCGTCGCCACTGCTCCGTCGCCGCTCCGCCGTCGCTCCTACTTCCCGTCGCCGCCGGCCAGTTGCTGCCACCGACCCTATTGTTGTCACCGGATTCCGCCGCCGGCCAATCTCACCCCCTCCCCTGCCATCGCACCACTGCCTCACTCCCTTCTTACAAGTCAGTTTCTCAATTTAATTAGGTGCTGCAAATTAATTAGGATTTAGGATTATGAGTTTATTTGGAACAAATTAAATATTTTTTTGCTTTGTTAAGTGCCTATGTTATATGTTGTATGTTGTAGTAAGTATATATATTTGTCCATGTTGAAGTATGTATATATTTGTAGTATGTTTTTTGTCCATGTTATAATTTGTAGTATGCATATCATTCAATACATGAATGAGTTGGTTATATATGTTTTATATTTTTGTGATCGAAGCATAAGAGCATAAAATTTATGAGTTTATAAGTTATTGTGAAGTTTTGTATGTCTTTGGATATATATTATTGTGGAAAGATGTAATTAATTTCTTAAGGATCTACTCCCTTTGGGATAGAAATTAATTACATCTTAAGAACCAGCAATGTGATGTTAAAGTTTATTTCAATATATTGATGTAATTATTTATCATTATATGTTGGGGATGAACTTAGAACTATATTGGTGAAAGATGTAATTAATTTCTTAAGGATCTACTCCTTTTGGGATAGAAATTAATTACATCTAAATTAAAGACATTCACATTGTGGGTAGATATAGATGTTTAGAACCATTATGGTTAACATAGCTGGTAGAGTCGAGCACTTGGTAGTTAAGATAGAGAGGTTATGCTGCCCAATTTTTGTTTGAATTTTAAAATTACTGCATTTTTATAATATTCTTGTCTTCATCACCTTACTTCATTTTATTGTTATAATTTATAAGAATGGGTGATGATCGTGAGTGGATGTATCGACGTAAGATTGATGGGTATGCTATTAATCCAAATTTTTTGAGTGGACTTGATATCTTCATTGAAAAAACAACTACACAGACAGAGTGTAGGGATGGAGATAAGATTAGATGTCCGTGTAGGAAATGTAAGAATTTGTGGTATAGAGAAACAGATGAAGTAAGGTCTCACCTTGTGAAGAATGGGTTCATCTGGCACAATGAAAATTGGAGGTTTCACGGAGAGAGAGTAATAGATAGACCGAATGAGAACATGGACATTGAACAGCAGCAGTACAGTAGTACGTACCATGAGATGGTTATAGATCATGCTGGTCCCAATTATAATACTGGAGAGACGCCGAGTACTGAAGAGCAACCAAATATATGACATGTTGAAGGCTGCAGATAGGCCAGTTTCTTCCAGTAGCGATTGTGAGCATTCACAGTTGTCCCTCGTGGTTCGTCTTATGAGCATGAAGGCGGAGAACCACATTTCGGAGAGGTGCTTTAACCAGATCACAGAGTTGATGAAACAACTTCTTCCTAATGACAGCTTGGTTCCCGATAACTTCTACAACACAAAGAAATTGCTACGTGGCATAGGTCTGCCAGTAGAAAAAATCGATGTTTGTCCCAATAACTGCATGATTTATTGGAGAGATGACAAGGACTTGGAACACTATAAGTTTTGTGGTACATCACGCTATAAGGAGAGCCATCGGGCATCTGGAAGCCGTAAGAAGAAGCGTGTAGCAGCCATGCAGATGCACTACTTTCCACTAACTCCTCGACTTCAGAGGCTCTATGCATCTAAAGCAACAGCAGAACACATGCGTTGGCATGCTACTTCTTCTTCAAACGATGGGGTTATGCGCCATCCTACGGACTCTCCTGCATGGAAGCACGTGAACAGTGAATATCCGGATTTTGCTTTAGAGACTCGAAATGTCAGATTGGGTCTTTCAACAGATGGATTTGCTCCCTTTGACCAAGCAGGACGGAAATATTCATCTTGGCCAGTTATTGTCACACCTTATAACTTGCCTCCTTGGTTGTGCATGAAGGCACAATTTATGTTCCTCACAGTCCTAGTGCCTGGTCCACGCAGTCCTAGTGCATGGAAGATACAGAAGCATTCAGTCTAAAGAAGAGTGGCAAACAGTCATGGTTTGACAACCATCGGAAGTTTTTACCTTTTAATCTTGCATTTCGCAAAAATAAAACTGCATTCACAAAGAATAAATTGTGCAAGACCTATCCACCAGAACCAAAATCAGGGGAAGAGCAATTGAGAGAAATAGAAGGATTGGGTTTTCTCAAGGTAACAGAAGACTATGATGATATAAACACGAAAATATCTAAGGATCCCAATGTTGGGTGGAAGAAGAAAAGCATATTTTGGGATCTCCCGTATTGGAAAAAACTTTTGATTCGACATAATTGGATGTCATGCACATTGAGAAAAATGTATTTGACAACGTGTTCAACACTGTTCTCAATGTTCAAGGGAAAACGAATGATACAACAAAATCTCGAGAATAACTAAACACAATTTGCTCGAGACCAGAATTGATGCGTAATGAGACGACTGGAATGTATCCAAAAGCTTGTTACATGCTTGATAAAAATGAGAAGAAGATCTTACTGCAATGGGTAACAAATCTTAGATTTCCTGATGGATATGCATCTAATATTATTAGATGTCCAGATATGCTCCAGCTAAAGATGAGTAATATGAAAAGTCATGACTGTCACGTGTTCATGCAACTCTTGTTACCTATTGCATTTCGTGAACTTCTTCCTCAACCTGTTTGGAAGTCGATCACAGAGCTAAGTCTCTTCTTCAAGGACTTAACAGCCCGAGCAATTAAAGAAGAGGACATGCAAATTTTGCACAAAAAAATACCAGAAATTTTGTGTAAGCTTGAGCGTATCTTTCCGCTCAGTTTCTTTGATTCAATGGAGCACTTACCAATCCATTTAGCTGAAGAAGCTCGCATTGCTGGTCCGGTTCAATATCGGTGGATGTATCCATTTGAAAGGTACTTGAGAACATTGAAAAATAATGTCAAAAATAAAGCAAGAGTTGAAGGCTCCATCAGCAATGCTTACATAATGGAAGAAGCATCAACGTTTGGTTCCTATTATTTTGAGGATAATGTGACCACAAAGTTGAGGGTCGTGCCTCGTAATGATGATGGGGGAGCTAATAATGACGATCCTGATTTGCTGTCCATTTTTAAAGGTGTAGGACGTTCTCTTGGAACAAAGATAAAAAGATACTTGGATAGTAAAGAGAACAATGCAGCACATCTGTATATTCTATCCAATTGCATCGAGGTTGCAGACACATATGTGAAGTGAGTATGAACATGCATGTTCAATACATATTATGAATTGCTTACATATTATTAACTAAAACCTGCTTAATTTTTGAAGATTGTTTCAAGATGAAGTGCGAGAAAAATTGCCTTTAATCTCAGGATCCGATTTAGATAAAAAGTTTGATGAGGAGTTCGCCCGTTGGTTCAAAGAATATGTAAGTTTAAATATATTTTAGTGTACGTAACTTGTATATATTTAAACAATGCTAATAATCTAACTATCACAGGTTAGACGTCCTTCTACGTCGGTGAACCGAAATATCAAGGATCTTGCAGAAGGGCCATTATTAGGGGTTGATACATATTCTGGATATTATGTTAATGGATATAGGTTTCATACGATAGATCATGCTTCGGATAAGAAGACTATGAACAGTGGAGTATGCATAAAAGGCTCAGTTTATGGCAGTGATGTGCAAGACTATTATGGCCGCTTGTTGGAGGTCTGTGTGCTGGAGTATCCTGGTCATCCTAAGAAAACAATTAGTTTGTTTAGATGTGAATGGTTTGACATGTCACCTTTGGGGACTTCAGTGCATCCAGAATTCAAGTTGGTTTCAATTAACCACACCCGTAGATACAAAAAGTACGATCCATTTGTTCTAGCACACCAAGCCACTCAAGTATGCTATTGTCCTTATCCTAGCATGAATCAAGCTAAGAAGTCTTGGTGGGAAGTGTGTAAAATCAAAGCAAGATCTAATGTAGAATTACCTGAACAAGTCATGACATCTGCTTCAACATTAGATGAACCTTTCCAAGAAGATGATGTGGTTTTGACACAGATGGATAAAGTGACGATGCATCGAATGAGGATGATGACACTACAACAGTTCATCATCCAAGAGGTGGGATGGTAGAAATCGATGAGAACGAGGGTGAATCTAATGACGAAGAAATATTTTCGTCTGATGATGAAAGTAGTGATGATGATGATGAGTAGGAGCATACACTAATTTATAATTTTTTGTTTTTTTGAAACATTTTTTTTAGTAGTAGTGATGATGATGATGAGTTGAAATATTTGTTAACTTATTTTTCTTAGATGATGAATATATATATATATATATATATATATATATATATTAATTGCCGCTGGATTTCTTGTATTGTATGTTACTTAATAATGCAGATATGTCTTCGAGCCGCCGCCGTAGTTCGTCCTCCTCACAGTCGGTACCTGAGACACCAGAGACGCCAGTGGGCGAGACTGGGTCTAGTGCACCGTCACGAGGCGTTCCAGCGAGGGCTGCTTTTTGGCTTGGGCCTAATGGGTTAGTATTAATTATTTATAATTACTTTGTTGATTTATTATAATTTGCTAAATGTTAATTGCTTCTCTCCACAGGGAATTACTGGATGATGGCAAAATTGCCCAGACGTGCTCTGCAATTTTTAAGAGGGTTGAGAATCCTACAGGCTTCAATTGGAAGTTGACACCAAAAGAGGTGAAAGATAAGTACTTTGATGAATTTAAGGTAAATAACAATTAATATTTCATATTTATTGATTAATTAACTTTTTTTTTTATCTAACTATTGAATTTTGTAAATGATGTTAAACAGAAATATTACACGTGGGAACCTGAGTGGGAAACTCAGGTGTACAAGCGATGGGAGTCCAAGGCACGTCAAAGATACAGCGGCTGGATTAATTATTTGAAGGGAGAACGTCCAGATAAGCCGGCATATATCAATGAAGAGATGTGGGATGGTTTGTGTGAGTATTGGCACTACTAGAAAAATTACCTATCATTACACTAATTTTGTGACACTCCAAATCGAATGTCACTATAAATATTCAATTGATACATTAGCCTATTATTACATTTTGTAAGGACTCTAATACTACGTTTCAGAAGAAATGTCATGACACGGCTAATTTCCTGACACTCTTTTTTTAAATATCCTATAATCATATCTTTTAAAGAAAAAAGGATAAAAAGAAAAGAAAAATGTTAAATAGCGAAAGGGCTATACGGTTACTGGGAAAAGAATGGGCCAAATCTTTTCAACTAAATAAATCTAACTAATTAATTTTTATTAAGAAAATTCTTATTAATTAATTAAAATTAAGTTTGAACAATTATAACCAATTAGTTTAGAAAGTCAGACATCCCTCCCAGCTAAACCTTCGAAGACTCAAACCTACAAAGTTAGGTATAAAATAATATTAGTCAGATACTTACATTATGGTTTTATATTCATATATTTAATTATAAATCATTTATAGTTTAGATAGTATATATTTTTTTATTCCTTTCATTCATATTAATTTTTACTTGAATAATGTGTGGCGTAATGTTCTTTCATAATCTTTAATTTTAGAAAGTTGATTATAATTCAAAATTAATGTGATTCGATTAGGGATATTATATATCGTGATCCATTTTTCTAATTTATATATCTCTCCATCCTAAATTCTAAAAATAACATATAATTATATTTAAATAGATACAAAGTAGCAGATATTTAGAAATTTAGCGCTAAAAATATTTATTAGCGCCTAATTAATCCAGTACTCCCTCCAATTATTTTATTTTACAGTGAAATGGAGGAACAAAAAATATAAAAAATTGAATCGAGTAACTGCCAACTCCTCCCACCAAGATACAAACAAGCCCCCTAAACAACTCAAATTCTACCCTTTTCTCCTCGCATCGACTAAACCCTGGGAAGATTTATGATTCTGCTCTTCGTCCAATCCGCCTATCACTCGATCGGCGACTAAAATTTGAGGGGAAAAAGGAATCGTGCTTCAGAACCTAGAAGCCCCAAATTGATTTCAAGGTTAGTATTTCCAATTGGGATGGATGAGTATTAGCTTCAATTGTTTAATTAACAATTTGTGATGTTTTAGTTATTTATGGCTGCCATTGTTTACGTATAAGTTTGTTTGATTAGAATTTTAGAACCCACCATAAACATGGACTCAAATTGGTACTAATTTCACCCAGGTTTGTTTCAAAAAATTGAAAGAAAAAAAAAAAAGATCCGCAGGGATGATAGTCTAAGCGGAGGCAAACTGTCAAAACAGGATTTACATTGTTGAAAGGTAGAGATTCATCCCTTATTCTTGTTCAACAATAGATAAGACTGTTGGGATTGAGCTTTCCTTGGTGAAAGCTCTGTCAGTAGTATTACTGCTGCACTCGGTCCAATAACTCTTGCCTTTAATATAGTATAATGTGCCATGAGAACTAAATGAGTCTCACGAACAACAGGCAATATTCTTCCTATTCTCGTAGCCATGATGTTTTGTTTTCGTTTTGGTTTAGAGTGTCTGGTGATGGAAAAGAAACAGATTTCTTTCTAATAGAGTGGAAGGTATAATTGTTGTTTTCTTCTTTTAGCAGAAATATATTTAACAAACTGGAGATCATCCTTGTATCACTATGTGATTTTGTTACTCTACTATATGCAGTCAGGCTTCTAAAGAGTGGAACCGTCGGCAAAATAATGTTAATCAGCAAGATTATGTTACAACCAAGAATGACTATAACTGCACATCATCTCCGTACTACTCATGCTCAAAGTTTTCATGCTCAATCGTGGGAATACAATTATTAACAAATTCCTTTTATGCTTCTTTTTTTATTTATGTCGGACTGAATCTTCTTATCATGGTAATTAAATATTTTGTAGTGGTTCTTTAACCTTTTATTTAATGAATTACAGGCTTTACAACAAGGACTCAAGTAAGTATAAGAATTTATAATGGATATATGCATAAAGAACAAGCCCCAGATGAATTACATTGTCATCAAAGGCATGAAAATATATGATCAGGGCGTGATGCTGGTATCTTCATACTTGCTACTTCTTAATATTGTTTTAAATTTCTTATAAAAATTGGGTTTTTGTTACTATGATATTGTGAGTCCATCTCATATAAGATGAACCAATTAGGGTTTCTAGAAAAACTACCAACTATTTATCACATGTCAGAAAAATTATCTGATTATATACCATTTATTCACAATTCAGAGCTCCACTATTTTAGCATGGTTTCATTTCTATTGTTATAGATGAATTGTGTGAGATATCTTGTGTCTTGTTAGCAGCAGAATTTTATCCTTTTTTGGCTCAGCATGTTTTGATGCATTAGTTCCTGCCTTTATTCAATAATCTTATAAATATTAGATAATAGTATATGCCATTCTGGTTTGGCTGCAATCATTAGTTTGATTAATGTTCAATCAATTGCTAGCATACTTGTTCTTTGTGTTAGATTTCAGAACCTACAAGCAGAGTGCAACATCTTTGTGGGTGCTCCTGAATAGTTGAACAACCGACTTTTTAATTTTTGAAGTGCAAAAGACTACATGTTTTCTCTGCTTATCTTGTGGAATAATCTAGTCATTTCTGTTCCAGCTCTGTTATCTCTCGCCATCCACTTTCAGCTGCTGCTCAGCCACTTTTCCACAAAGGTTAGTCTTTGCACCGCCCCAGCCCAATGCTTCTTGTAGTTCATGACTGAACTAAGTTTATTAAGTCGTTGACTGCAAGTCCTTTAATAATCTGTTGGTGTGCGATTTTTACCACCATTAAATTTTAGTTGAATTTATCTGGTAATGATTCTTTTTTCCTTGTCAGTTTTGATAATGAATTAATTTGATCTCAAAAGAGTTTTTTTGATTGTATCATTTGTTGTGGTGTTTAAGTGTAGCTGCATGGTTTACTTCTGGATAAATAAGCTAGATAGCTCGCAACATACTCTACTTCAAGTCATCACTTGTACATATGATGGCAACGGGATGACATGTAGGATAAATAGGTAAAACAAATAGCCTCCAATACAAATTTATCTAATATTTGAATATTATCCATATGTTCGTCTTCTTTCTGTAGTTGGAAAAATAGAAATCAGAACTTGTGCAACTAGACACATATTCGAATTGTGAGTAGAATTATGAGTCGTTCTTATGTGACTCAGTTGAGTTTTAAGACCAAAATTCCATTATTATTAGTTGTCTTTCATTTTCCAGACTTGAGGTTGGTAGTTTTAGCACAACATTTCCCAACCAAGGATATGAAATTAATATTTATAAGTATGACACACATGTGATTCAATCCATCGGTTGTCATATTTCTTTGTTTTAATGGATTGCAGGCTAAGGAATGCAAAGACAGAAAATAAGAATGTTGGGGATTCATCTGGATAATTGATTAGGTTTTGTGATGATCTTGAGATAGTTGATACATTTAGTGAAATGATTGTTTGGCCGGTGTTTGGTATATATTATTATTCAAAATATTTTTATTAGTTTAGTTTTGACATTACAAATTTTGTTATAATCTCAAATATTTTTTTCCTTGTGTAGGCAATGCTTAGTGGAGGATGGTAATTACAAAATTCCATGGTGGTTGGGGTCTTGACGCATACTATCGGATTCGAATGGAGCTGGTGCAAATAATCATTTGTATATGGTTACTCTTGTATTGAATGGAATCCTATAGATTTGAGACATCTTGTACGGATTTACATATCGAATATGATATTTTCGTTTTAGGAATTTTTATTTTTCATGCTCAAGTTCTCCTACTTTCATACTTGTTTCATATTATATGATTAAGATTTGATATAAAGATTGCCGCAAATAAAATTCAAATTAAAATGACCAAATAAATGTAAAAATAATTAATATAAAAATACGGCAAATAAATATAAAAAAGAATAATATTATAAAGATTTTCGTATTTTTATATTTTGACATTTAATTGAGCCTTTTATCAGTACATAATTTAGTGCCATAATAAGACTTCTATCATGACATGTTAAAGTGCTGCTACAGAATTCATATCATTACATTTAACTGTATAGTGACATTGATGAAAGTGTTACGACAGATCATTTATTGTTACACTCTACCTATCATTACACTTGAATAGATGACACTTACCACAAATGCCACGATAGGCTAACTGTAGTAATAAGCATATTATTATGACATTTTAACGTGTCTTAATAGGCCAATTTTCTAGTAGTGTGGGATCGTCCTGAGGTCGTTGAGAAGAGTCAAAAAGCTAGTAGAAACCGGTTGTCGGAGCCAGATGGGCCAGGAACCGGTATTAGTAAATACAAGGGAGGTTCCAGGCCTGTTCGTCGACTTCTTGACCAGATGGTTAGTAAATTATTATTTAATTATTAATTTATTACTTATATATATTTGCTAACTAAACATCTATTTTGTTTATCTTACATGAATAGTCCCAAACTCGAGGGGTCCCACCAACCCAGTTATTGCATGACGTTTTCCTACATCAACACATGAAAGCTGATGGAACTCCATTGACTAAAAAGGATGAAAAGATTGATGTAAGTATTCTTAAATATTTTCTAATTATTACATCTTATTAACTAAGTTATATATTCATAATACTTATAATTTTTCAAATGTAACTTGCAGAGATGGATTAAACAGCTTGCTGCTGAACAAGGAGAGAGGGCAGATCTGAACGAGATCTACAAGACTGTGGTGCAGGAGTACGAACTAGCTCATAAGCAGAGGGTGTACTCCTTTGGAACACACGGGTCGAGCCTTTTCAGCGACGGCTCGAGTGGTAGTGGGGGTAGTTCTCATCAGCTCATGACACAGGAGTTTGTTCAGACCCGCATTAGGTCTTTAGAGCAGCAGCTGGAGGAGGAGCGCCAAAGGAAAGCTGTACACGAGGAGGAGGAGCGCCAGAGGAGGTTGGCGGTTGAGGAGGAGCTGCGCCGGGAGAGAGAGGGCAAAGAGCTTCTTCAAGCACAATTTCTGGCTCAACAAGCCCAGTTTGAGGCTACACAGAAGATGATGCAGGACTTCATGGCTCGTTGCAACCGCCCTCCTAGTCCGTGATTTTTAGTTAGTGTAGAACAAACACTCTTTTACTTTAATATTTCTTTCATATTTGTACATACTTTGTTGTCAAAAATATCAGATTCTTATTACTATATTACCGAGCGACTTTTATATTATGTTTTATATTATAAATTACTTGTTTCGTATGTTAAAAATTGGGGCTAAAATATTAATAAATTAATTAGTAAAAACCGGACTAAAATATTAAATAATTAAATATTCCAAAAATATCATAAAATTAACGACGGATAAAATTAAAACAAAAAAATTTTTACCGACAGATTTTAATCCGTAGCTAAATACTGACGGAAATTCCGTCACAAAACCGTCACAATATTTCCAACGTGACGAAATTAGGGACGTCAAAATTTACCAACGGATTTTAAATCCCTCAGTAATTACCAACGGATTCGCAATCCGTCAGTAATTACTGACGGAAATTCCGTCACTATTCCGTCAGTAAAATCGAAATTTGAGGAAAATCAATTCGTCAAATATTATCGACGGATTTAATTCCGTTGGTATTTACCAACGGATTTTCCGTCACAAATCCGTTCGGGGAACCAGTTCGTCAAACGAGAATTTGCTGACGGATTATCCGTCACATTTCCGTCGGTAAATTTACTGACGGAATTAAATCCGTCAGTAAATCCTTTACCTACGAATCGAATCACAAGGGAACATTTCCGTCGGTAATTCCGTCGGTAAGTCCTTTACCGACGGATTTGGATGACTTTACCGACGGAATTTTCCGTCGGTAAATTGCGCGATTTTTGTAGTGTATCATTTTTTTAGGGTAAAAAAATAACTATATTCATCACTTCAAATCTTCAGAAACAATATTCAAAAACCACAATGGCCAAGAATCATGTCATACGCAGGTGTTCTAACTCTCTAACTAAATACTTATAAACTTGATCAGATGTACGTACACAAACTTTAAATTCCAAACCAAAAAAAATATCTATTGTGCATCGCACAGACCGAATACTAGTTCAATGTAGAGACACCAAAATTAAGAATAAGATGAAGACACAATAACCCTAGCTAATTGTTCATAAGCAGTGCATCAGTACTCAAAATAATGCAAAGGGCGAGAAGCCCAAAGCTAACAACAGAACCAACGGTGGAAAAAATTAGAGACACCAAAAATCTGAGGCAGAAAATTGGGAGTTTGCCATCATTGCCACATATTGGCCACCAAATTGGATAAATATTTGCATTTCCTTTAATAAATAGTGAATATGTTAGCCACCCAACTCCGATGAACGCGGTCGTCAAAGTACAAATAATCTGCCAAAAGTCCATCAAAGAAAATAAATTTAAATTGAACTATGCTTCACAAACATTAATTAGTACAAAATTTAACAACTGATATGAAATTGAAGTAATAATAACTTAAGACATTTGGGAGGGAAAGAAAGAGAAAATTAATTAGATATTTAATGAGAGAATGTCGGAAATCGAGGAGAGAGAACAATCTTAATCATAGCATGTTCAAAAAAATTAAAAAAAAAAAATGCACGGCGCTTGTGCAACCGGTCGCCTAGTGCAACCAGTCTCACAAGTGTAAAAGGAGAAGGAGAAAAATTAAAGATATACAGCACGTAAACATTTTTTAAATAAAAAAGTTATCGGTTTCTTACCAAGTCTAAGAAGATGACTGTTTTCCAAAGCTTACTCCCCTTAGGAATAAAACAGACAGGCAAGTTATAAAGAAATGCAATGAGGTTAACAGCGACGAAGAACCTGTATTATCATTTGCAAATTCATTAGTAAAATTCAATATAACCAATTAAATTGAAAAGGAACAAAAAAAAGATGCAAATAAACAAATAGACGTTATTGAAAATCAATAAACAAATCACTGCTTGGCCGCAGTCGCAGAGTTGTAAAAACGTCCCGACCTTTAAAACATGCAAAAGAAAAATCTCATCTTTTGAAATAGCAGAGCTACAAATATGGCACAAGACAAAGTATTCTGGTTACGAATTGCATGCACACACAACTATGATATTATTCAAATCCCAACAGCGTGCCATATTACAACTTTTCTAAAATATCAAGATATTTTTCGTATATTTCAAAGGTCATGATATCTTTTAAACTCAACTGAAAGGCTAATTTACTAGCTAGTTAGAGAATATGCATACACAATTACTAGTATTATATCGTACCATCGCAGCATCATATGGTATACGACTCGATAGCATACGTACATCACATGCATACATATATACATATATATATATATATATATATACATGCAAAAGAATATGATGGAAGAGTTTTGTCATAAAGGATTCGTATTGTATCTCGTATTTACTATGATCAATAATTATCATGTACGGCGTGTATTAACTAGTGAAAAAGTGTAACTTACACAAAACCAGGCCAATCGGTGGCTCTAGCAACGAACTGAAACGAATATACTTCAACGTTTTGCACGCTAACACACATTACAATGCCGGCTATTAGAAAACAAGTTGCTGCGAATCCTCTCAACAAACAACTGGCTACCATTGACTTCGCCATCACTTATAACTGCACTGCATAAAATAATTAAGTGAATAAAAAAAGATTAATAATTAATATTGGGAATTGAGTGATTTATGTTGTTCGAGAGAAAGGAAAAGAAAATTCCAATAAAAAAATAAATAAATGTAAATATAAAACAAAAGGGTGTACAATTGGTGCATGTATCAATTTAATTATTACGAAAATTAATTAGGTATTTTTGAAGAGAAATTCAACCATAGCACACAAACTCGCGGAACTTAATTTTCCGGAAAATCTCATGTTTTCATCTTTACCTTACAATTTCAATTCGCGTGATTATTTATTTTATTGAAAGTGGATTCATAAACAAATACTAATGACATTGATATGTGTAATAAAGCATAAACGAGGAATAAATAATATTATTTCAGGATATAAACAACCTAATAAATAAATAATTGAACATGATACGATGCAAACGATATAAATCTGACCTCTTAGACGTTTTTTTTGTCCTTGTTGAGACGATTATTGGTGCAGAATGTGAAATTTGGATGAAGAATGGAGAGGTGAAGATTGTGGTTTTGACCTACTCAGTACATATATAATAAACTCTCTTGCAGATTCTGAGGAATTAAATGGAAAGGAAATCTAAATTCCATATATTAAAGATTATGGTGGTTTTATTATTCCATATATACGAGGTACAGGAAGGTAGGACTTAGGAGATGAGGAAGACAGGAAACTGAGTATGTCCTTTTTTTTATCCTACCATAAATTAAAAAGAAAATTACCATAAATTAAAAAGGAAAAATAATTCCAATTTTATGTAAAAACAAAGAAATTTTAAAAATATATAAATAATGATGTCAAAATAATGCCGTTTTATATCAAAAAATATTTAAATAATGATTGTCGAAATAATAATGCCATTTTATATGGAAAACACATTCAAAAATAAAATAATTAATTTTGTCGAGAGTGGGATTTGAACCCACGCCCTTTCGGACCAGAACCTTAATCTGGCGCCTTAGACCAACTCGGCCATCTCGACTCTTGTACTAAATAATAGACTGTTTTTTATTTCTAAGATCCTTATAATTTGACATGTTATTTTGTGGAATGGGAATACTTGCGATTAAAAAAATCCAAATTACAAATATTTTTAAACATTTTATATATCAAGCTAGTTATCGCAAAATATATATATATATGTATGTATAATGTACATTCAATAGTAAATTACTAATTTTCTTCATACAATAAAATAAAAGGAAAAGGTATGGGATATTATCGTGAACTTAATTATTAACTACTATATGTGGATGAAATTTATCAAAGCGTGCCCTAAAGCATTAGACGGAAATTTTCTTCACCATTCTTCTTTGGCTTCTTATTTATATTTTCAAATTTTGTTTTGTTTTGATGACATACTAGTGTGTAATCCGTCGAAATTCGACGGGATCACTTAATATTATAATTTATGAGTATTATTTAAAAACACAATTAAATTATTTATTTAAAGTAATAGTACGATGACGAATAATTAAAAGAAGTGTTACATTACATATAAATGAAAGGAATTAAATAGTGAAAAGAGTGGGTTTATTCAGCATCTCCCAACTTCTTTTATCTGCAAAAAATTAAAATAAATCAAAGTAAACATATGCATAAAGTAGTAGTAGTAGTAGTAGTAGTAGTAGTAGTAATAGTAATAATAATAATAATAATAATAATAATAATTAGTTTTGAAAATATTTAATTTTATAATTACCTCACAATCTGTCGAAAATTTCATCGTAAACCACGTTAGTTGTCGTGTCATGCGCCTTACCATCATCATCACGGATTAAAATTTTGAGACCTTTTTTGCTAGTGACTCTTGAGATAGCAACGTACAACTGACCATGGCTAAATACAGGTTTCGGTAGGTAGAGTCCTACATTCGAAAGAGATTGACCCTGACTCTTGTTTATGGTCATAGTAAAGCAAACAATCACGGGAAACTGTCTCCTCTGGAATCGAATTGGAAATCTTGTAAAATTCGAGGGGCTCATGATCATTCTCGCAATTGGAAACTTTTTGTTCGTATTCTTTCCTGAAATTAATTTGGCTTCAATTACGCGGTCTCCAAGTTTAGTTACTATCATCCGGGTGCCATTGCAAAGCTCATTCGACGGATCGATATTTCTAATAAGCATGATGATGCACCCCTCCTTTAATTTGATTTTGTGACTGGACAATCCTGAACACTTAATAGTGTTGAGATATTCAACTGAGAATACATGATCATCATGATCAACTTCTCCATCCGCTTTGCATATGCTGTCCGAACTAAGGTATACCCTTTCTTCGCCGGGCATTTCGGACATAACGTGATCATTAATCGCATCAACCGTGTCATTGGTCGGGGCCAAGATAGCTCGATTCGAATAAATTTCTGGATTAGATGCAATGTATAATATGTCTGGGTACGTATTTTTCACTACAGCTGCAACAGGATCGAATGCATATCGTATAAGAATATCATCAGATAATGTTACCTCGGCTTCTCCATCACCAATACTGTCACCGGCAATACCATCACCCACATTCAGTATCCATTCTGCAAATTCTCTAATCTCTTCAGCATCAGAATCAGACGAATAGCCCTGATATGAAGATTATTTGGAATATCATTATAATCAAAACAACATAACTTTCAATGGGATTTAATTATTTCAACTTAAACAAAAAATTTGGATTCAAATTAATTACCTGCAACTGCATGTTCTTAGTTAACCGAAGAACTTCGCACGAATTCCAAAGTCGGATGAGCTTATTGCGGCATGTACAATGTCATGTCGGCTTCCATTAGGAACGACTGGGAGTATCTGTCTGAAATCACCATCTAAAACAACAACCAAACCACCAAACGGTTTGTCAGAACAACTCATATCAAGCGATCGCATAACATCTCGTAGAATCCTATCGACCGCTTCAAAACAGTATCTGTGAGTCATTGGTGCCTCATCCCAAATAATAAGCTTTGTCTTCTTAAGAAGTCCAGTCAGATCGCTATCTGGTTTCATCTTGCTGCATGTGGAATTCTCATCGCAGTCTAATGGTATACCGAATTTAGAGTGTGCAATCCTACCCCTAGGAAGTAGTAGCGAAGCTATACCACTCGAGGCTACAGGAAGTACAATATCTCCCATCGCACGTAATGCCGAGCACAAGATCTTCCAGATAAATGTCTTTCCTGTACCACCCTATCCATATAGGAAAAAAAGTCCACCATTACCGCTATTAACTGCAGTTATTATCTTCTCATAAACAATCCTTTGCTCATCAGTCAAAAAGGGTTATAGTTTCGCGTGCTCTGCCTTCATTTCCTCTATATTGTAAGATGTCTCTTCCAATATGAGAAGGTTTTCGGTATCAGATGTGACAACTTCATTTGGCATCGGCATACCAGAAAAGTTAATTAGGCTGGTGGAATTAGTCATAAGTAACTTTTCTAATTCAACCAAAGTTAGGTTTTGTATTTGGTCATCTGTTAGTTGCAATTCTGTATATAAAAACAAAGAAAACAATTATAATTATTTAATTGCATTTATTTATGTATAAACTAAAAATAATTTATTATGTAAATTAGTAGATAATGTTAGTATTTCATTTTATTACCTGGCTGTTTAAGTATTTTCTGCTTCGTGTGAAGGATGTCCTCTGATAGCCACCGCCAAGTTTGTTTCCATACTTCTTCGGGTATTGACATACTATTCGAAATGAGTAACGTCGTAGATAATCTCCTGTTCCCCAATAACTTGCTTCAATAATTCCTTCAATGTACTCTTTATCATCGTCTAACAAACACATAGCGTAGCATGCCTCCTTATAACTCTCTTTCAATTTTCCATTGACCCTACGGAAATTTATCAAAGCGTGCCCTAAAGCATTAGACGGAAATTTTCTTCACCATTCTTCTTTGGCTTCTTATTTATATTTTCAAATTTTGTTTTGTTTTGATGACATATTAGTTTCCTTTTAAAAATAAAAATGATATGTATGCACAATTGCACAAGGATTTTTTATTACTACCTACGTCTAGGGATGGCAACGGGCCGGATCTGGACCGGATCCTATTGGATCCAGATCCAGATCCGAATTTTTTGCTTGGATCCAGATCCGGTCCGAATCCGTCGGGTCCGAAAATCTGAGATCCAGATCCAGATCCATCAGATCCGCGGGTTTACGGATCTGGACCCGAATCAGTTTTAAAAAAAATCAAATAAAATCAATACAACACAATTTTAATTATCCAAATTTCCAAAACAAAAAGAGTATATTTATTTTTTAGATTAGGGTTTTCGTTATTACTTATTAAAAAGGAGTATATTTATTTTTTTTAATTATAAAATAAAATATAGATATAAAAGTATAATATATATATATATTAATAGTATGGATCCGCGGGTCGGATCCGGGCCGGATCCGGATCTGAAAATTCAAGATCTAGATCCGACCCGAATTTTTTTATATGGATCCAGATTCGGCCCGGATCCGTCGGGTCCAAAATTTTGAGATCCAGATACAGAAAAACGGATCCGAATCCACGAATCTGGACCGGATCCAAGATCCACTGCCATCCCTACCTCCGTCCACAAATAGTATTTGATTCTTCCACAGTCATAAGATTTCAGTCAACTAAACATCACCAACACTAACCATGCTTCAAAACATATTTTAAATTTGAATAAAACATTGTTATGTTGTTCAAATTTTAGGTTTTGATTGAATTAAATCCAATTACTTTTTGTTTGTATTTTGTGCTTCACGTTTTTTTAATTGAATTTTTGAACTTTGATTTTCTAAATCACTATATTTTGATTTTTGTTAGTTATTACTTTCTTTTTTTCGAAAGAAGTCTACTTTCTTTTGATGTAGCATAAGATTACATGAACTCAGTTTTAATTAATGACTTTCAAGAACCCAATAAAGTAAATTAAAAATAAGAAGACATTGGATTTATCCTTCAAATTCTATCAATTCGTTGAAAAATTAGTGTTTATAAGAAAACATCCTTTTAATTACTGTTACAATTTACATAGTTTGATTTCCATCTCGTAAGTCGTAATCACAGAGTTTGAAGAAATGGCTCTCTCTTCCCCACCTACCCTCCTCTACAGACACCGCCGGCATCCCTCGCCGGCGGCGAGAACACCGTCAGTTTCAGACCATTTTGCCGCTCCGCCGCCGCCGCCGCGGCCTCAACTTCACTCCAAGCTAGCTCTAAAACAGCCCCCACTTTCATCAATCTTCATTAAACCCGCCAAACCCCATCAGCCCAAATTCGTCAACACTACAATAAAATCCCTTTTCACCGGAATCGTCGAAGAAATGGGAACAATCAAGCACCTGGGCTTCGACCAAGACGACAGTTTCACCATGAAAATCAAAGCAAAAACCGTTCTTGAAGGCGTGCACTTGGGCGACAGCATCGCCGTCAACGGCACCTGCTTGACGGTGACGGATTACGACACCGTTTCATCTGAATTCTCGGTCGGGTTGGCGCCGGAGACGCTGCGAAAGACTGCTCTGGGCGAATTGGAGAGTGGGTCTTTGGTTAATTTGGAGAGGGCATTGAGCCCTAGCACTAGAATGGGGGGCCATTTTGTGCAGGGGCACGTCGATGGGACCGGAGAAATCGTCGAATTGAGGCCGGAGGGCGATTCTCTGTGGGTGAAAGTGAAGGTTGGAAGGGAGATTTTGAAGTACATTGTGCCGAAAGGGTTCATTGCTGTGGATGGAACGAGTTTGACTGTGGTGGATGTGTTTGATGATGAAGGATGTTTCAATTTTATGTTGGTGGCTTACACACAGCAGAAGGTTGTGATTGCTTTGAAGAAAGTTGGGCAGAAGGTGAATTTGGAGGTTGATATTCTGGGGAAGTATGTGGAGAGGCTGCTCAGCAGCGGTTTCGTGGATTCGTTCAAATCTTCGTAAAGTAAAGCTGCTTCGATTTTGTATGCTGTTTCACTTGCGTTTGTGTTATGCTTGAATTTTTGGATGTTGTTTCACTTGATCATCTGCATAAGTTTGTTGTGTTTGTTCTGT
The DNA here is from genome assembly GCA_031470985.1 of Agastache rugosa. Lineage (NCBI taxonomy): Eukaryota > Viridiplantae > Streptophyta > Magnoliopsida > Lamiales > Lamiaceae > Agastache > Agastache rugosa. Next base: position 24,131,744 of record CM062607.1, read on the forward strand.
TTCTTGATCGACTATGATGGTGTCTGCATTGTTGTTTTCGACTTTTCATATATGTGTTTGATGGTATAGCATGTTGAAGTGCTCGAATTAACTTAAAATTAATCTGGCTATTTAGATATGCTAGAATGCTTTCTGTGGAAATAATGTTCCAACTAAACAGGCTTAGGTTTATGATAGTGCCTTCTTAGGTCCCGTCCGGATAGTAAACTAGAAAAACAGGACTATATGATGCTTCTTCGTATGGAACCCGAGCTTCTTAGTTTGGCTACTGACAATTACTATAAAATCATGGTTGGACCGGAATGCAGCATATGAATAACATTCATCGTTTGCTCACTTGACAAGCTAACTAAGTTTAAATAATAAAGGGGTATGAGATGAATGGTTTTCGACCATTGTTCTTTTGCTTGATTTGCCTCTCATTCTTCACATATTTGGCTAGCAATGTTCGATTGGCCTTCGCCAGTTGTTGGTTTAAGTAGATGGATGATAGTTTTTGGTGAACATAATGAAATTGATGAGACTAATGCTCTTTGGTTTAGAAATCCTTGATTTTATATATAATGTGTGATTAATTCAATTCCATTCACTCACTCTGTTAATATGACTCTAGTACTGCTTCTAAATCCTAAAAAGATAGAAACTTTCCTCAGAGTTCTAGAACAACAGAAACTAGTTTTTTTCCATTTTTGCTACAGGCATGATTGCTTGATTAGATGAGTTTTAGATTTGTGAGTAGTGTTCTAAAATTTGGTAGGTGTCACTCGGGAACTGGAGTTTTAAGTGGCTGGTTGGTACTTGAGAATCAAACAGGAGATGTTCCAGTCTCCAGCCTTTGTTAATCTAGTAGTTCTCCTCTCTTCACTTTTTAGTTTTTATACAAATACATTTTAGCTTTAATGTTGTTGAAGTCCTATTTACAACACCATATTCTTTCGACAAAGAAGACATAAATCTTTTGGGGATTTTTTTTTTAATTTTTTTGGAAAAAAGTAAATAAATAGAAAAGCCACCCGATGCCTTCAATTAAGCTGTGGAAAGTAGCCACGTAGGGCGAATTTCGAACACTACTTATAAGAAATTGATCTTTCAGTAGAATGCATCTGCCATCAATGAAATTCGAGGAAGAGGATATCTAAAGTTGCTTTTTGCCTTAAATCTACTTAATTTCAAACTCCTAAAATGTGTGAATTTGAGGTACCGAACTGTTTAATCCTAAACAATATAGTTGTTCTTAGCTTCCTGACCTCTATGATATTATTCCCTGACCAGTTTTCTTCATAAAATTTCTCATTTTGTGATGGCTCATGTTTGGAAAAGATTAAACATACTGAACACTTACTAATGATCAAATCCACCAACTGCAGAAAAGAACCTTTTTTCTCATCTTTACCTAAGCTTATTGATTCCTATCATAAGGAATATTTTTAGATGATGTGTGGAGTTTCGTACAAAGTGACCATTCTGTACCTTCTATACAAGATAAGACTAGTAGACATCATGTTTGATGCTAAACTTGCCTTAAAACAGTCTGGACGAGGGAGCCTGAGTGAGATCGGCTGTTGGACTAGTTGGTACTAGAACCTTCTAGGTATAGTTCAATAACCTAGCTAGCAATGCCAGGTACAACCTTGTGAGAGATAAAATTTTGATAAATGTGAATTGAAACACTGAAAATAATACCATAATCCTTGATGCTCTTCTTGTCGACAGCCTTAAATATGCAGGTTATTTAACTCATGCGTATCTCAGTTGTAATGCATTCTGTATACTTGTAAAGCTTCGACTTATTTAGTATTTTTGGAGTGGTGTGTCCTGCTCAAATTGGTCTTTGTTGGTCTTGATTCTCTCAACTTGAGTCAAGTTTGGAGAAGTCATTTGTATAATTTCCATCAAGAAATACGAAGGTGACATGGCATATCTGATTTGTTGAACCACCTTTCTTAACAAATAGAAAATGGAGAAATTACTCTTTAGCAGAATTAGTATTTTCATACTATGAAAATCCATTAATACAAACTCATATTTGGGTTCAGGTTCAGGTTCAGTTTCGGGTTCGGATTCAGGTTAAAGTCAAAGGGCATTGCTTGGAATTATTGAGGTATACTGTGACTCCAAATAATGTATAGAGTTATTTTAGGAAATCTATCGTTCAGATCTGGACTTTTTTACTATAATAATCCAAAGTTTCTCCATTGATTTTTCATCAATTATTGTGGGTTTTTATTTTCATGGTGGAGAGACGTGTGTTAGAGAGAGAGAGAGAGATGTGTTACACGACATCAAATATTCAAATCTGGTGTTCTGTTTTTTATTTTTATTCTTTTAATAATGCGGATCAAAACGACGTCGTTTTGATCCATGTCGTTTCTTGAAAAAAGGTCAAAATTCCATGTGTTTAGTAATTCATGAGTGAGACTATATATTTAAATTCAAGTCATTATAGTAACCTTTAGTTATGTACGTGTTTCCCTCTTCAAATTCATACACAGTAAAATAAAAAAAATAAGATTATAAGTGAGACCAATATAATCTTTTAATATTTTCACATCTTCGTCACTTAGCAGTTGCAGATATCCTTTTGCTTACGATCAAGAGGAATCCCACATAAAATTTATTGATAAACAAAGAAATGATCATCACTTCTCTTTTTTGGTAATTTTTCAATTACCCATTATTGGCAACTTTTCTTTCTAGTAAAATAAAATAATCTATGAAACTGTCATCTACAGTTATAATTACGTAAAAAGTCATTTTCTTCAAGAGCCGGTTTGTAGTAAACATCTACTGTCATTTTCTCTCACTAATTCACGTAGAGTTTATAACGTGTTCTAATAATTAATAAATATTTCACCGAATGACTCATATTGATTGTGATGGTGTATAAATAAATTATAAATGTCAAATTCGGCAAACAAACGTTGAAATGTTATATTCAAAATAATTTACTGCATGTGTGAAAGTGATTAACATAAATTGTTGGTGATGGCAAGAGTAATTAATATATAATGATCGAGATAGGTTTAATATGATTCATGTGTATCTAAGCTAACTATGCTTACGTTAAAAGGTAGACCACATCTTTTGACATAATAGTTAATTTGTTTTTGGCACTATTTATTCAATGGAACTAAATTAAAGTGTAAAGTGATTTGTCCACAATCTTAATTAATAAATTCTCCAAAAGATATTCCATGAAATATTCTTGTTGGTGCTTACTGCTTATATTGACCTTACGTGTTAACTGTTTAATTTATTGAGAAGCAAATCCCTAAGCAGCATCTCATCTAGATTTTCTCTTTGTTAACCTCAATTATGTGGCTCGGAATAAAAATTAATATATATATATATATATATATATATATATATATATAGAGGGTTGGATCAAATAGAAACTATACTCTATGTAGAAAATAGAAACCAATATACACCTTAGATTTGATTTAGTTAATGGATGAGATTGATTTGCACTTATTTGTTGAATTAGTTGATCGTGGATAAGGTGAGGGATTGATTTGTCATTTTCTTTAATTTTGTAACTGTTCCTAATTTATTGGCATCAATTATGGTGGGTTTACAAAATTTCATACGGTTAACACTTTGAGCTTTTATAGGTGAATATTTCATTTTTTAGTTAATTTTTATTTTAATTTGTATTGGCAAACTTTCATGCATTTTAGCAATATTCATTAATAATTTAATGTAAAGTTTATATTTTACTGAAAATGTAATTAATTTTTACATAAGCATTATCGTTATTATTTTTCAGCATTATAAAATATATATTTTAAGCTATAATGCGTCATTGTTAATAATTCTATAAATTATAATCATTTTATTTATTATTTAGTGTTCAATATATGTTCTTGAACGATAATCATGATGCTTTTATTGTTTATAGTATAATGTTTCAACACATATTCAAAATACATATTTGAAAGTAATTTGTATAGTGTACAACATAATATTTTTGAACGTTATTCATAATGCTTTTATTTTTATACCATAATGCTTCAACACATATTCGAAATATATATTTGAAAAAAAACACTCAAGAGCGGCGATTGTTTTCTTCATGTACAACATAATGTTCTTGAACGATAATCATAATGCTTTTGTTACTATAGTATAATGCTTCAACATCTATTCGAATTACATATTTGAAAGTAATTTGTTTAGTGTACAACATAATGTTCTTGAACGTTACTCATAATGCTTTTGTTGTTATACAATAATGCTTCGACACATGTTCAAAATATATATTTGGAAAAAAGAAAAGAAAAGAAAATAAAGATCAAATTTGTGTTGATGATGGAGGATGAAAAGGGAGATTAGGAATTTTTGATATTTTGGTATTAATTGAGTAAATCATACCGTGTTTATTGGATAAGAGAGAGAAATATATGGTCAACAACTATCACAAATTTACTCTTTCTTGTTTATTTTTGGTAATTATATAAAAAAATGCCCATACTTTTCAAATCTTGGCCATTGATTGTATATCATCAATGGTTAAAATAAGTTTCTAGTTTCTACATAGTGTATGACTTCTACCTAATCCATGCTTATAACCCATAAATTATTCTCTTTATCATGAATAATATAATATTTCAAAATCCTAAAATTAATGTTTTTCTTCCAGTAATATAAGGCTTCGATATCCTAAATGTAATATTTTTTATCCAGTAACTATACTCAAATTTATCATGAATAAAGATAATATCTGAGTATACTAATTTAAATGTTTTTCACCTAGTAATATGGTGCTTTGATATCCTAAATATATAATGCTTTATACATAGTAATTATGCTCAAATTTAATGTTTTTCCCACTAATATCATGTTTCGAGTTCATTAATATAATAATTTTCAACATAAAATTATACTATTTGGGATATCTTTATTATTGTTTGAATTAGGCTTTTCATTGCATGGTAAAAACATTAAATATGGAAGGTTGAGATATGGATTGAGGGAATTGCGGAAATTGTTAGAATTAAGAATTTTAAGTGGCCTTATTACCCCCAACTGCCAAATCGGCAAATAATTAGAATAAATAAATAAACAAGCAACTATTAATGTTGACCATTGATTGGAATATAATCTATGGTAAAAAAGGAGTTTGTAGTTTCTACATAAGGGATGGTTTTCACCTAATCCTATCCATATATATATATATTTTTACCATAGATTATATTCCAATCAATGGTCAACATTAATAGTTGCTTGTTTATTTATTTATTCTAATTATTTGCCGATTTGGCAGTTGGGGGTAATAAGGCCACTTAAAATTCTTAATTCTAACAATTTCCGCAATTCCCTCAATCCATATCTCAACCTTCCATATTTAATGTTTTTACCATGCAATGAAAAGCCTAATTCAAACAATAATAAAGATATCCCAAATAGTATAATTTTATGTTGAAAATTATTATATTAATGAACTCGAAACATGATATTAGTGGGAAAAAAAATAAATTTGAGCATAATTACTGTGTATAAAGCATTATATATTTAGGTCAAAGCACCATATTACTAGGTGAAAAACATTTAAATTAGGATGCTTAGATATTATCTTTATTCATGATAAATTTGAGTATAAGTACTGGATAAAAAATATTATATTTAGGATATCGAAGCCTTATATTATTGGAAGAAAAACATTAATTTTAGGATTTTGAAATATTATATTATTCAAGATAAAGAGAATAATTTATGGGTTATAAGCATGAATTAGGTAGAAGCCATACACTATTTAGAAACTAGAAACTTATTTTGACCATTGATCATATACAATCAATGGCCAAGATTTGAAAAGTATGGGCAATTTTTTTTATATAATTACCAAAAATAAACAAGAAAGGGTAAATTTGTGATAGTTGTTGACCATATATTTCTCTCTCTCATTCAATAAACATGATATGATTTACTCAATTAATACCAAAATATCAAAATTTCCTAATCTCCCTTTTCGTCCTCCATCAGCAACACAAATTTGCTATTTATTTTCTTGTTTTTTCCAAATAAATATTTTGAACATGTGTCGAAGCATTATGGTATAACAACAAAAGCATTATGAGTAACGTTCAAGAACATTATATTGTACACTAAACAAATTACTTTCAATAATGTAATTCGAATAGGTGTTGAAGCATTATACTATAGTAACAAAAGCATTATGATTATCGTTCAAGAACATTATGTTGTACATGAAGAAAACAATCGCCGCTGTATTTTTTTTCAAATATATATTTCGAATATGTATTGAAGCATTATGGTATAATAACAAAGCATTATGAATAACGTTCAAAAACATTATGTTGTACACTATACAAATTACTTTCAAATATGTATTTTGAATAAGTGTTGAAACATTATACTATAACAATAAAAGCATTATGAATATCGTTCAAGAACATATATTGAACACTAAATAATAAATAAAATGATTATAATTTATAGAATTATTAATATATCATTAATGACGCATTATAGCTTAAAATATTGGAGTATATTTTATAATGCTGAAAAATAATAACGATAATGCTTATGTAAAAATTAATTACATTTTCAGCAAAATATAAACTTTACATTAAATTATTAATGAATATTGCTAAAATGCATGAAAGTTTGCCAATACAAATTAAAATAAAAAATTAACTAAAAAATGAAATATTCACCTATAAAAGCTCAAAGTGTTAACCGTATGAAATTTTGTAACCCACCATAATTGATGCCAATAAATTAGGAACAACAGTTACAAAATTAAAGAAAATGACAAATCAATCCCTCACCTTATCCACGATCAACTAATTCTACAAATAAGTGCAAATCAATCTCATCCCTTAATTAAATAAAATCAAAGGTGTATATTGGTTTCTAGTTTCTACATAGAGTATGGTTTCTATTTGATCCAACCTCTATATATATATATATATAGGGGATGGATCATATAAAAACTTTATCCCATGTAGAAATTATAAACTTTTTTCAGCCATTAATGATAGCAGTTCAACGTCTAGGATCAATTCATATTAAATATATTTTTTTATATGTTTGTGGGATTTAATGAGGGTGATTATGTCATTTATTATAATATTGTAACTGATACTTTGCTTAATGATTAATTGATATATTTGTTAGACTTAAGTACCCTTATTATTTTAAAAAAAATGGACGACAATTAACAAAATAAGTTACTTCTCATCCACACCCATAAATCTTGACCATCTATTTTATCTTGATCTATAGCTTATATAAGTTTATAGTTTCTACACTCAGGGGCGGACACACATGTAGCTAAGGGGAGACAATTGACCCCCCTTGTAATTTAATATGAATTACCTAATATACTCCTAATTATTTTATTATATCCATAAATACCCCTACTCACATAGAAAGATAGGTTTTACTTCTCAATTTTTTAAGGTATTTCTTATGTTTTCACTATTCCACAACGATTGCAGAGCTCTTCTTCTCAACGATCTTGCAAAAAAAACAAAAAGTTCACAAGCTTAATTTGTTTCTATTTGTCTGGATAAAACAAAAATATTAAGATTGTGTATAATCATATCAATATGTTGTTTCTTTGAATGATTTTTTATGTAGAATTATGTGTATGTTGAGCTATTATAAAAATTGGATAAAAATTTCATCTTTGTCTAATGTGAGTCCCAACGAAAGTGTACATGTCTTGCCCAACACGACTATGAACGACCAGAACTTTCTTCGGACCCCGAAAAATGACCAAAAATCACTAAATATCATCCTAATATTCTTTGAAAGAGTTCAGAGGAAGTAATATTTGGTTGGCGCATGCTTATCAACCAAATCTTGAGAACTTCCCTCAACGAGATTTTGATCGCCACTACAGGAGATCAACACTAACAAATACGTACGAAGAAGAGTTTTATATTTAATTTTACTTGTTATAATTTTGACCCCCCTTCCTTGAAATCTTGCGTCCGCCACTGTCTACACTAAGGGGGGTTTTCACATGAACCCAACCCTATATATATAGGGGTTGGTTCACGTACAAAGCACTTTTCCCGTAAAAATAATAATAATGCATTTTATGTATCAAAATAATGTTTTTTTATGTCTTATTACAATGCACTGTCATAATAATGTATTTTTGATTTATTACAGTGTATTGTTACGATAATGCATTTCATGTTCAATTATAATGCACCGGTCAATGACAACCGTAGATCTACAAATATCAATGGTTCAGATCGCTTCTTATTTCTTACGGGAAAATGGTTTTACATATGATCTCTTCCATATATATATATATATATATATATATATATGGAGTGGTTCACATGAAAACTTATTCCTATGAGTTAACTAGTAACCATTTTATAACCCTTGATCAATAAAATTGTACGGTTAAGATTTAATTAAAATAAGCAACAAGTATGAACGGAAATAACATTTATTAACTTCTGCCATGAATTGATAGGGTAGGAAGGTAATTTACTCCACATTCAATATTAGAACACCTTAATTGCCGCATAATTTGGGGGGAGATTACCAAATGCTAACTAATTAGGGGAAATAATATTCTACCCCAAACTATATCGAAACAATTTCAAGATTTCAATTATCAATTAGAGCTTCATTGTTTTTGTTTGTGAATTTTAAGCAGTAATTATTTGTTAATTGTTACAGAAAAATAAGCACAACATATATAACGAAAATAAGCATTCTGCATATAGCAATTAAGCAATACATGCAAAATTTAGTATCATGCATTAATTATAAAATATATATTCCGTGTCATAAACTCAAGTTTATGATTAATGTGCGGAACAAATATAATAAATAAGCAACAAACAATTGATGCTTAACTATCAAGGAAACAATGCTTAAATTTGTATAACTAATGCATATTGGAATACTTTTACAAATTACTCCGATAAATTAACCTAAAAACCATGCTTATTTATACATATAGTAATGCTTACTTATGTGCATAACAATGCTTATTTTATAATACTGCTTACTTATATATATGTAATACTTTAATAAGCAATGCATAAACCAACAATAAGCAACAACATAAATATAACTAATAAAAAGAGAGATAAAAAGATTGTTAAAACATAAGAATAATACATGCCTAAATGAAGGGAAAAAAATCAAATTATATTAACACAATAAATGTAAAAACAAATATAAAATTAAGTTTTGAAAAATTATACAAAATACTAAAATAAGCATTGAACGAAAAATAAAATAAATAGTCGAAGAATTAATCTTGAGTATAAAGACAAAAAAAAGGGCATGAGATAATAAATAAATTAAAGCAGCGAAAATAAAAAAGGAAAAATGATTTCATGGTATTATCGACGACTCCAAACGAAATGGATAAATACAAATGCTAACATATAATGAATATGAAAATAAATGTTGGGAAAATTAATAGAGTTTTGAAGTGATACCAAAACCTAGCTGACCCCAACCGAGTAGATGTTTGCTCAAACCCAAGCGTTTTTCCAGCTCACCTGTTTGAGCTTATAGAGTTTCTAAGTTCAGGTGGAATCGCTGAAGACAGCAGAAGACCCAACTGAGTACACAGCAGGGTAAGCCAAGTCGAGTGATAAGTAACGTTATCCAGATTCAAGACGATAAAGTTCTTCCAGACACAGTTGTAGGAAAGACCCAGCTCGTGTGACAACTCAGCTCTACGTCAAGACCCAGCAGAGTTCAAGACTCAGCTCAGCGTCAATGATCCAAATAGAAGTTCAAGACGGCTCGTAGTCACCAAGACAAGCAGAGTCGAAGTCAACTTGAGATAAAGTCAGATCTGTTCTGGACCATCAGGAACTCGACACCTCAGCACCTAGAAGTCAAACCTAGGATTGCTTTATGAGGAAATCAAGGAAGAAGACAAGTCAATCCTGTCAGAAGTTAGGTAGAGATTCAGAACGGCTCTTTCCAACGGCTAGTTCTAATCTCTCCCTATAAAAAGAAGTCTTCTTCATCATCAGAATTAGAGGAGTGACGAGAGAATATATTCAAGAGAGATCAACATACTTCATTGAAAGAAGTCTAACCAAAGATCAAGAGATCTCTCAGAAAAGCTTCAAAGATCCAGCAGCCTTCATACTTATGAGTTATTATTTATTCTCGAGCCGCCGAAGCTCTCTCCCACTAGTATCTAGGCATATAATCCTTCCCATCTTAAGCCTAGTTTGAACGAGTTCATCATACTCAAAGTTCTTCATTGTAAGAACTCGTTCATAGTTGGAAAACCCCCAAACCCAAACCCAGAAAAGGTTAGGTAAAGGTACGCCTGCTCGAAGCGCGTAATTCGAGTGTTGGTTCTGTAGTACCCGTAAACTACAGGTTAGGCTTTAGCTGTGCCCGTAAACGATCCTGGTTACGTTTCGATACAAGACGCGTAAACTTGTATCCAGCTTGAGGAACTAAGCTGCAACGCTTGCTGACTGCGCGAAAAGTCAGTGGTATCCTTAGTGGATTACCAGAGGTTTCTGGTCGTGGACGTAGGAGTAGTTTCTCCGAACCACGTTAAGTTGCTTTGTTCTTTCATGTTTATTTATGCATCCAGCTAACTATTCATAAGCATTTTTCAAGCTGCATAAACTGATTAACTGAAAAGAGAAACTAAGCTTTGCAATATATTTGAAGCAACAGACGAACTTTCCAAAATCCCACCACATTCCGCACACAGCCAGCTGTGTCGATCAAGCTGTCTTCCAGCTGGATCAAACACAACAAATTTCACTCAAAAGAGTTTTAATTGGAAAAGTTTTTAAACCTTGGTGTATTCACCCCCCTCTACACCAAGGTATCCGTCTTGGGACCATCAATTGGTATCATAGCAGTGGTTCAAAAGATCACTTTTTCTGTGTCAAGTCAGCCACTTTGCTGATAGTGGTCACCTGAACAGATCCTTCAAAGTTTCATTTTTAAAAAAAAAATCATTATATTGCATACTGTCATGGAATCTTCCCTGTGCAGGAATCTTCCGACATTCTCTGTCGATGATTATCAGATCTGGAAATTCCGACTTAAAAGCTTTCTGAGTGCGCATCACGACATGATGTGGGATGTTATCACTGACGGACCCATCATCATCATGAAATCAGAAAGATAAGCAGAAACCTTACCTGGAGCTGAACCAGTACTCCGGCAAGTTGTGAAGCCCAAAAGGGAGTACTCTCCAGAAGAAAGAAGACAAGCTGGTTTGGACAGCTACGCTCGCAACGTCATCTCCTCAACGGTGACGAATGCTTATCTCAGCAAGATCATCAACTGCGAGACAGCTAAGGGGATGTGGGACACTCTAGCCAAGCTGTGTGAAGGCTCAGAGGAAATTCAAGAGAACAAATTCTCAGTTGCATGCCAGAAGTTCGACAACTTCAAGCAACTCTCCTATGAGTCCATTGATCAAATGGAGCTCAGATTCTCCAACCTCGTCATCGAGATCGAGACGATCCGAATTGGAAAATATACAGTTCGAGACAAGAACTTGAAAGTTCTTTCAGCTCTCTCCTCAGAATGGTGTACACACAAAGTGGTTCATCAAAGCAGAACTGATCTTGGCAGCATGGAGACGGAAAAATTGTTCTCCATCTTGAAGGCCAACGAATTTGATCTGGGGATCACAAGCAGAGATTCATCCAGCCGAATGAATGAAGCAGAGCTGAGGATCAAGTCGAGAAAAGAAGCTCAATCAGCTCAGCTTGGAAGGACCAACAAAGAGCTCAGATTTATGAGCAAAGAAGATTTGAACGAAGAAGTTGCCATGCTTGTACGAAGCATTAATCAGCTGGAACAAAGCAAGGAAAAGTACAAGAATATCGTGAAGGTTCATCACGACAAGCAACTCTACCCAAAGAGCAACCCAGCTGAGTCATCCTCCCGGAGAGAGGATAAAAGGATCGAATCGAGCGAAAAGGATGATGATCAAATCTCTTTCTCTGACTCAGATGAGGATGATTGCTCTGATTAAGATGTCTGAAACATCTTATTGAATCAACCGATGAAGAAAATAAAGAAACCCAAACCGAATGACAGGGACCATTGTATGAAATAAAGATAGCTGGATACAAAACTGAAGATTCAGCCAGTCATACAGCTGAGTACATTGGTCTCAAGAGATGATTAGAGAAGCAGCATATGAATCAGCTGAATTTGGGACAGCTGTCTACTTGCTATACAAACTGAGACCTCATCAAATAAATGAACTGATGTAGGATGCAGCTGAAGAAAAAGCCACCTACTATCTAATCAATGGGGAACTCTACGTAGCTGGAAAGAGTGCAAATTCAAGTAGAATACCCAGCAGGATGCACTCATCAAGAAGATTCAGCTGGAGTCTTCAGCCGAAGAGAAACCTGATCCAGTGGAAATATCAAGATAATTCTCTAATCTAGCTGACAACTTAGAAAGCATCCAAAAGATTTCTCAACATCTGAAGGAATCCATTGTTGGGAAAATTCACACAAAAGCACAAACTGCTGAAATCCAAGTCAGGTTGATGTGTGAATCATTTGGACTGCTCAATCCGGGTGAAGAAAAACCATCCAGCTGAGGGGGAACAAACTCAGCTGGACATTAGTCGAAGAGCAAAAGGGAACTCAGCTGACTAAAAATCAAGCAAATCTTCAAATACTCAGCTGAGGAGAACTGTCAATCAAACAAAGGAGAAGACCGCTGTGATATCAGCTGGATACTGTGTCCAAGCTGACCGGTTTACGTCTCATGCAATAATTGCTCTGAGGAATATGCTATATAAAGTCCAATTTTTTTGAATTCTTATGTTAAGCGGACAGACATTCCTTAGTTAAATTGTTTGATAAGTTTCCTTTCCCATCGCATTAATTATAATGTCTGCATAGTACTGTAGCACGGTAGGATCGAGGCAGAACGTCAAACGTTTAAAATACCTCACGCGCGGTTATAATACACTCGCCGAAAGCACGTCAGCAAAACGTGATGAGTGAATCTCTCCCAGCCGTTGATCAGAATATCAACTGATTCAATCTCAACCGTTGACCCTATATGGCAGTTGATATATATGGAAAAGATACGCGAATTCTTTCTTCCTTCATCTTTATCTCTGCAAATTTCAAAGATTCAAAATCTTCATCTATTCTCTGCAAGTTCTTCGCACAATCAAATTCACCAAGTTGCAGAAATGGCGCCCAAGAAATCAACCGCAGGGATGAACCAGTTTGAAGCTCTAATGACAAAGCTATCATTTGAGAGTATTCTGTCCACCTCCAACCTCCATATTTCAGAGTTAAAAGAGATGGTGGATCTAGTTGCAGACTCCGGTCTCATGCTGTGGGCAACCTCCATGCCCAAGCTGTTGCTAAAGAGAGATGCCGCACTTTTCTACCTCAACATTATTGACGAAGACGGCTTCTACTCATCTTCATTTAACATGATCGTCAAAGGCGAAGACGGAAAGTTTGATACAGCAACCGTCACCATCAAACTCAATAAGATGCTACGAAAGGTGTTCAACCTACCCAGAGAAGGAGGATTCATCCCAGATGATTACAGCCGTGAAGAAGTGGATGAATTCCTCAGCAGAGAGATGCTTATCTCCCCAGAGCCGTACAGAGCAAGCATGTCAAAGCTCCTGCTCAAGCCAAAGTACAGGCTGCTGCTGGATATTACACAAAAATGCATCTTAGGGATAGCTGGATCTCAAGGAGAGATCAGCATTCCAAAACTCAAGCCGATGATTGCCATGATCAAAGGCGCAAACGTCAACTGGTTTGATTTCTTACTCAACCGACTGGTCAAGGAGTCAGAGAAGATAAAGTTCAACTCCACCAGGACGATGTTTTCAGCTTCAGAGCCACTGTATCTCTGCTCCAAAATTTCATTCTTGATAGAACAAGCTGTGAAAGGGCACACAGTAAAGTGGGCTGATTCAGAACCGTTTCCAGAAACGAAGATTCTTTTCCAAAGAATAAGTCAAGTCAACGATCATCTGAAGAAGCAGCCTGCTGTGAGTAAAAGCAAGAAGCAGCTGGAAGGAACAGAGGCAGAAGTTCCAGCTAAGAAGAAACAAAGAAAGAGGAAGGCAGCTGACCCTAAACCAGCTGGAGGTCCAGCTGAGAAGAAAAAGAAAACAGCTGTCATTCCAAGTCAAGCAATGGTGATTCTCTCCCCACAGCCAGTGTCGGCCTTCGATCAATACGGATCAAACATCCTGGCCGAGATGGGACTGAATGATGGATTGTCATCAAGCTCAGAGGATGAGCTGGATAATCCAAGAAGCTCACCCCAGCCCTCACCTCCTCACAGCTCTCCGCCGAAACAGCCTTCCCCTCCACCCAGCTCTCCAACCAAAGAGCCATCTCCTGCAAGAGAGCAGGAAGATATTCAACTGGCTGAAGCTCCTTCACAGCCAGCTGACACCCATGCTGAACCCTATTCCACGAATCCCAGCTTACCCCCAAAACAGCCATCACCCAAAGCTCAAATTCCCACGCAGTTGGCTGATACTTCTTCACAGCCAATTGTGAACCCATTTGAACCTGTTCATCAAATCTCCACAGATTCAGAGGAGAGTGATTCTTCTGCCTCTCCATCACTCAACTCTACTGGCTCAGCCTTTATGGAAGCCATGTACGAGGACCTGCGTATTGCAGGGATCAAGAGTGTTCTAACTCAGCATCCGATTCTGGCGCACCTGCCCATTGCCCTAGTCAAAGTTGGAGATCTCAAGTTCTATCTGGCTACCAAGATGGCAACTTGGTACCAGAATGAACAGCTGATAGAGACTTTCTCTTATGAGAAATTGAAGACGGATGAAGCACGCCTCCAGCACACTTTTGGCTTTGGAAGCCTGGAGGATGCATACTTACACCAGAATGATCTCATCAGAGGAATTATAGAAGTGTCTCAGCAATACCCCAAGCCGCACCCAGCTGAAGTCTGGGAATCTGCCAACAAGCTTCTTTTAGCCGCGGGATGGGAGACACATTCTGGAGCTGACAATTCTAAAGAAGTCTCAGCTGAGATTACCAAGGAAGCTGTACCTGATGAAACAGCTGAGGTAATGATCATTGAAGAACCAGCTGTTGCATCAACTGAACCGTATGTTCGCCCTACGAAGTCCAATTGCCGATGACACTCGGCTCACCGGGTCGAGATCGAGGCAGATAAACCCAGTCATGTTGAATCTGGAACCCAAACGGACTCAGCTGTCGAGCTCTCAACCGCCATGAAGGAAGCAATCTCTAAAGAGGTTGAAGAAATTCTTTTTCAGGACAGACTGAAGTCTCAAGTAGACGTCGTCATGCGATTCTCAGCTCTCGACTGTCAAGTTCGAGAACAACAGCGGACAATCGATGAAGTCCATAATTTTGCTCAAAATCTTCAAGAAAGCACCAGTCAAGATCTCAGGCAATCTCTCGTTTCTCAACAAATTGATCAGTCAATTCATCTAGAGAAGAGAGTCCATGAGATCATCTCAAACCTTCAAGCTCCACTGGTTGACGACATTGCAAATCTTTCAAGCCAGCTGGAAGCTCTCAAAAAGACAACTCTCTCCAACAGCGCTGACATCCGCCAACTCTTCAACTTATATAAAGATCTGGATGCTCAGTTCAGAGCTGGAAGCAGCAACAATGCCCAGCTGAATCTCGTCACAGCTGACAACTCAGTCAAGATCGCTGATGTTGAAGGTATTCTCTCCAAGCTCAGCGCAACAGTAGCCAACCTCTCTGCCTCCCTTGTTGATAATGCCAAAAAGGGGGAAGATCAGAATGAAGCTGGAAAAACAAGTGAGAGGGAAGCTGCAGCCAAGGGGGAACCTGTGCAGCAAATTCAGAGGGAAATCGACGATTTTGCCAAAGAGCTGGATGAAGAAGAGACAGAGCCAACTGCACCAGCCAAAGTAGTCAAAGAGACATGGAGAGAGAAAATGGTTGCTCTTGCCAAAGCCTGTGGACACAAGCCTGAAGAATAAAAAGACTATCATTGGCTGTGTAACTTCCACAACGTGCAAAGAAAAGAAATGTAAGAGATGGATAAGATTATTAAGAAGAAAGCTGAATCGCTCAAGCCTGCTGAGAAAAAGCAGAAGAAGAAAAGGCAGAGCTACAGGCAAGCTAAGAAGAAACAAATCCAAGCAGCCTCAGCTGACAAGAAGAACCCAGATGATATCAATGAAAACTGGGAAAGATGCAAATCAGAATTCATCAAAGAATTCTACTACTTGAATCAGTTCAAAGGCATGGATCCAGAAACTGCTTTCCAGGACTATTTCCTCGAACTTCATGAGACAGATCCAATGATGGCAAGATCAATTGCCCTCTATGCCAAGAGTAACAACATCCAGCTGAAGGCTCCAAAAGTCAAACAGTTAAAGCCTCCATTTCTAGCTGGAACGAACCTTCCTGACAAGGCCCAAATCATCAAAGAAATTAATCACTGGGCTGGTGAAAGAGGAATTTCAAAATCGAAGAATCAAGCTGAATGGAAGGAATTTGGAAGAGTTCATCTTCAATAGATATGGTCTCAAGACCGACCATCGATTGATGAACAAAGGAAGAAGAAAGGCGAAGACCCAAATTACCAATACGGGAATTTTCTTTTTGAACTTTTGTATTTAGATAATTGTAAAAATTCTTCCTATTAATGAAAAGTTCATTTTATCAAAATCAACCTGAAGACAATCTCTCTTTGTCCAGGCTCTGAATATGTTTACCTGCTGTGAATGTTTAATTTGTTGAATCCCCGTTTCCTGTTAAGGGGGAAGCAATTTTTATTTTTCCAACTTGGGGTTTTGGCATCATCAAAAAGGGGGAAATTGTTGGGAAACTTAATAGAGTTTTGAAGTGATACCAAAACCCAGCTGACCCCAACCGAGTAGATGTTTGCTCAAACCCAAGCGTTTTTCCAGCTCACCTGTTTGAGCTTATAGAGTTTCTAAGTTCAGGTGGAATCGCTGAAGACAATGAAGACCCACCGAGTACACAAGCAGGTAAGCCGAAGTCGAGTGATAAGTAACGTTATCCAGATTCAAGACGATAAAGTTCTTCCGTACACAGTAGGAAAGACCCGGCTCGTGTGACAACTCGGGCTACGTCAAGACCGGCAGAGTTCAAGACTCGGCTCGGCGTCAATGATCCGGCGAGTTCAAGACGGCTCGAGTCACCGGCAACGAGTCGAAGTCAACTTGAGATAAAGTCGGATACGATCCGGACCATCAGGAACTCGACACCTCAGCACCTAGAAGTCAAACCTAGGATTGCTTTATGAGGAAATCAAGGAAGAAGACAAGTCAATCCTGTCAGAAGTTAGGTAGAGATTCAGAACGGCTCTTTCCAACGGCTAGTTCTAATCTCTCCCTATAAAAAGAAGTCTTCTTCATCATCAGAATTAGAGGAGTGACGAGAGAATATATTCAAGAGAGATCAACATACTTCATTGAAAGAAGTCTAACCAAAGATCAAGAGATCTCTCAGAAAAGCTTCAAAGATCCAGCAGCCTTCATACTTATGAGTTATTATTTATTCTCAGGCTGCTGAAGCTCTCTCCCACTAGTATCTAGGCATATAATCCTTCCCATCTTAAGCCTAGTTTGAACGAGTTCATCATACTCAAAGTTCTTCATTGTAAGAACTCGTTCATAGTTGGAAAACCCCCAAACCCAAACCCAGAAAAGGTTAGGTAAAGGTACGCCTGCTCGAAGCGCGTAATTCGAGTGTTGGTTCTGTAGTACCCGTAAACTACAGGTTAGGCTTCAGCTGTGCCCGTAAACAGTTTGGTTACGTTTCGATACAGTACGCGTAAACTTGTATCCAGCTTGAGGAACTAAGCTGCAACGCTTGCTGACTGCGCGAAAAGTCAATGGTATCCTTAGTGGATTACCAGAGGTTTCTGGTCGTGGACGTAGGAGTAGTTTCTCCGAACCACGTTAAGTTGCTTTGTTCTTTCATGTTTATTTATGCATCCAGCTAACTATTCATAAGCATTTTTCAAGCTGCATAAACTGATTAACTGAAAAGAGAAACTAAGCTTTGCAATATATTTGAAGCTACAGACGAACTTTCCAAAATCCTACCACATTCCGCACACAGCCAGCTGTGTCGATCAAGCTGTCTTCCAGCTGGATCAAACACAGCCAGCTCACTCAAAAGAGTTTTAATTAGAAAAGTTTTTAAACCTTGGTGTATTCACCCCCCCTCTACACCAAGGTATCCGTCTTGGGACCATCAATAAATATCAACAAACATGCACAAATCCCACGGTTTAAGGATAATGGCAGTTACAAATTTATAAAAATGACTGCATTACCCATTTAGAGTTAAAAAAGGAATTAAATTGACATAAATTGATCAAAAATAACAGTGATCGATCTATTAAAATAAACGGTTAAGATGAGTTTTTAGGATAACTCATGGGAAAAAGTTTTTATTTGAACCTCCCCTATATATATATATATATATATATCACAAAGACTTGGGTATGGTCCACTTATTAGACGACACCGTACGTTATGTTATTATGGGCTGATCAGAGAAAAATTAAGGGTGATTATGGTTTATTAATACCCAAGTATTTTTAATTAAATATTAATTATATTAATTAGTTAAAAATAAAAAAGAAATTAATACTAAAGGGATGGACGATACGGGATCCACCCCTAACTACTGATATATTACAATACTGTATATTTAGTCATAGATTAACATTATATAGTATTATAATAATATATAGATATGACAATCATAGATCGTACAAAGATCAACTTTGTAGATTTAGCTCCTATACGAAGAAAGTTTTTATGCGACCCTCCCATTTATCAAAAATGTTAACAAGTACGAAAATATAAAAAATAATGAAGATAAAATAATATACTTCTAAAATAGACCATTACATTAATGGAAGTAATAATTACTCCCCGTCCACGTAATATATAACACAACTTTAGTGTCACGCATTTTAAGAAATATTTGGTAGATTGTTTGTTGAGTGGAGAAAGAGATTCACCACTTTTGAATATTGTGAGGTATAAAATATAAGAAAGTGAGTGGAGCTATATCCAAAAATGGACGTGCTATATATTTCGTAGACGGGTGAAAATAACCTTTAATTTAGGCTATATATTTCGTGGACGGAGAGAGTATATTTCAGTTAAAAAAAGTAAAATTACTAAAAACACTCTAATCAAGATAACGGATGACTAAGTTAAGAAATTTGGTAAATTAGATAGTATGCTTTCCATAAGATCCACAGTACTGAGCAAACAAGCTAAAAAATAATCAATCCATAAAAGTAAATGGTGGATTGACCTATATTATTTTTATTTATCTATTATATTACTCAAAATAAACGCCTCCTATATATATATGACTTTTGTGTCAAGAAAACAAGTAAAATAAACATATGCATATGTTTGGTTTTATTTTCATTTTCTATCTCCAAAGACAGTGTCAAATCTCAACTCAGGATCATAACTGAAAAACAATAATTTTTATTCATATTCATAAATAATTTTTTAATTTTTTTGTATCATAATAAAATTCTTTTTAGTGTAATCCATTACAATACTCCTTATCCTTTTTAAAAAATTCAAAATACACACCAACACCAAAACAAATTTATTATGCTCAAGATGACTATTACACCCCTCTGTTTAAACTATTGACAGTCCATAATTGCTATGGACAGAAAATGGTTATGTATTTCTTTATGATTTTATTTTTCTGCTATTTTTGATCCACGCTTTCAAATTGGTATCAGAGCCTAAGGTTTATTAAGGAATTATATTTTATTTATTGCTTTAAGTATTATCCTAACGGATGAGACATCAAGAAAATATGGATCCGGACAATTGTCCGAGATGCGAGTGTTACAGGAATTATCTCCAAGATCTGGAGATAAAAAGAGAAAGAAACCAGATGTTATGGACATTCTGGAGAGAATTGTTCGACTCTCGAGTCGTACGAGAAAAAAGGCCCAAATATATAAAGCCTTTCATCCAAGAGATTGAGGAAAAGAGGAGATGCGATGCAAATGTGAGCGCTCTCCAGTTCGAGGTGATAAACACCATGAGGTGAAACCATCAGAACAATCATATCTGATGGATCTAGAAGGATGTCCAAGATGTGGACATTTTCAGGAACGTCTCCAAATTTTGAAGAAAAGAAGAACAAGATACCAGAGTGTTCTGACACACTGGAGGAATATGTTGAATCTCTTGATTCAACATAATCAGGAGAAAGAATTAATTGATCCTTGTCTCCAAGGAATCAAAAGAAAAGAAGATCTTCTCCATAGTTGTATCTGCCTTAAATGGGAGATAGAACATGCCATGAGAAGAGACCATTGGATCCATTTGGGAGTAAATTGGAATTTATATACTACACCGCTCTGATGAAACCAAAGAAAGATAAAGGAGTATCATCTACTCTTTTATATCAAGAGATTACTCCAGATTCATCCAAGATATCGGAGGATCTGAGAGAAATACAGAAAACAGTACAACATTATGGCGATAGCCTGTATGGTGTACAACGCGATCTTTACAAGATTGCTATGAAACAGGATGAAATTTATAATATCCTCAAGGAGATCCAATCACGGATCGAAAAACTGGAGCAACAAACTCGTTCCAGTCAAAGGAGGAATCCTTTTGGTAATGAACCCACTTATCCATTTCCAGTGGGAGAAACCAAGAAGGATCTAAACATGGAGGCCTTGATAAGAATGATTCGAGAAGAGAAAAGATGAATAATCTCGAAAGAATCAATCTTGACGACCTCCAGGAGTTAGCAGAATCTTTTGCTAACATGGCGATGGTTGATTTAAAAATGAACCAGAATGTGGTCCAAAACCCACAGCCGGTGAATCAACTTCCACAAGGAGCCATCATTGGAAATCAACAAGATTTTCAAAATGCACCCGGAGCCATTAATGTTGTCCAGGATTTTCAGACTGGAGCAAAGTATGATCAACATACCCCAAATGATGCATATATGGCGGCAAGAAGGACTAGGGCAAGGAGGCCACAACCAAAGGTGCATGATACACCATATGGAAAGGCAACCCTAGATCCAATCCATCTTTATGGAGTAATGCTCGATCTCAATGAAGTGAATTTCAAAGATCGAGAAGTTGTAATTGATGAGTAGACGTCAGCTTTGAGAATTGCGGCAGCTACTTTTGATTTAAACAAGGATGGATTCGTGAGAATCCTCGAAATGAGCCTGGCAGGAATTGCCAAGATTGCTTGGGAATTCTTTCCTCTGGATATCAAGAATGCATGTTTTGAAAGTGAAAACTTCACTGAACATGTTCAGAATATGATAACGATATTTAAAAGCCATTTTCTGGGAGAATGATATTTCGAAGGATTTGATCAAGAAAAGAGAAAGAAATACTTGATGGCATTGTATAATCTAAGACTTGCAGTCCTAGATCAACAATCGCTAAACAAGTTTCTACAGCTCTTTACTCTTTATCAACATCAATCTAAAGTTGATGATAGAGTTGCGCTGGAAATTTTCTTTCTAAAATTTCCAAGCCCATGGAAGGAGATGCTGATTCGGGATTACGAACCAGGATATCCTGAAAATATTGCAAGAAGGATGTCTTATGTACATCGAAAGCTCTCAGAGTGGTGTCAAAAAGCAACAGCTCTGAAGAACTTGAAGAAACTGAGGAGGATTAACAAATACGCTCCTCTAAACTGTGATGATAATGATTTGCCAACGATCATTGGAGGAGAACCACCGAGGCTGAAAAGAAGCAAGAAAAATAGGTTTCAGCCCTATCATAAAGGTGGAGATCCAAAAAGAAATTCTTGGAAACCAAGAACCAGATGGTCAAGACAGAAGGCCAGATCTTATAAATCAGGCCAAAGGAGTGGACCATCAAGGAATAGGTATCATTTCCGAGGAGATAATAAATCCCAAGGAAAGACACCTGCCAAGAAAACTTTCAGGAGAACTCACACTAGAGTTAATGAAAGTTTCAAGGATTGCAACTGCTGGACGTGCGGTGCGAAGGGGCATATTTCCACAAATTGCCCTGACAACGAGAGAAGAGATATCAATAAATTCGAATCCACTCCGAATATCGAAGATGCCATCTACTACCAAGAACTGATACAAGTATATCAGTTCGAAGAAATACCCTCGGATGAGAGTATATATGAACAGGAAGAAGTCTTCAGCGAAGAAGATTCAGAATGGTCTGATGGAACTAGATCGGAGTCAGACTGATCCAGAAATTGTTCACCAGGAGAAAGAGGACAGGACGGGATTCTCCAGTCACACAACTCTCTCTTAGAATCTGGTTGACAAGATCATGAAGAAGAGTCTAAATATACAAAAGTATCACGGCTTTTCAGTAAATAACATAGATCAAGTTCTGAGAAACTTTAATCTAAGGAGCAGGAAACAACAAATCGTCTATGGAATTTCTAGACGAGAAATGTCGCTTCCTATAGAGCTTATAGGGAATCAAGTGGAGATGTAGTTGATTCCAGCTAGTGACATCAGGAAAGATCTATCAAAGATGAAGCCCGAAGTCGCTGAAAAGATGAACTGGATCCATATTGGAGCAATCCAGTTGATGCTAAAATCGGCTCTCTTTACCGGAGTCCATACGCCGATCGATATCGCCATATGCGATAAAAGAGTTAGAAATCTGAAAGATTCCGTATTGGGAACAATTGCGGGTTGTGCAGGACAAGTAGTGGGAATCATTTATCCAAAGATTGCTTACAATCTTAATGATACCCATTTCAGCAAAGCCCTGACGCTTTATCAGGACTTTAAACGCAAGGATTTACTGGAGGAAGGAAATAGGCCTTACTCCATTTCTTATCAGGTATCATATGCTCTTTCCAACTCACATCACACTGAGTTATTCCTGGGAAAGAAGTTTATTGAGATACCAGATATCTTCAACAAGGTGACAACATCTGTTTGTCCCGATAGAGTGGAAATTGCTCGGTTAAGAAATGTTGACATTCAAATCTGAGATAGAGAAGTCATGAGACACGATCAAAGTCTCAGGATAACTTCAGGGAGATCATCCTTCCAAGGAGACAGAATTATGTCTTTACCATATGGGAGGAGTCGGAGTCTCATTCGAGAAGCTCAACCTCAGACATCTCAGAGTAACAAAGTTCCAGTGAATCTGAAATGTCCCGAGGGATGGAGAGAAGTGATAGTAAAATTTTACACTACAAGGTGGGAAACCAACTTCCCTTGTAATGCTCTTTACTATCTACAGCAGCCGGAGATCAATCATTACAAAGGTACCCTGGAAATTGGGGGAAAAGTGATGGAGATCAAGGACAGAGCTGGAAGAGAAGCAGTTTTGCTATTGGGTTTGGATTTTCTTGAAGATCACAAACCTTGGGCAAATAAAGAAAATGGAATGGAAATCACGATTAATGGGAGAAAACTATTGATCGAATGACAAGTCCATTCTCCATATACATCTCTATAGGGATGTTATATGAAAAATATAAGGCAGAATATTTTGCTGCTTATATTGATTCAGGTGCATGAATTTGTACTGCAAAACGAGGAGTCTTCCTAGCAGAAGTAGAAGATGATCTACCCCGAATTGCAGGAAGAGATTTTTCAAAGAAAATTTTGCTCTTGACTAAAGGAGTAAAAGAGACGGAAATCCTAATTGGCGGAGCCAGAGGTACACCTTGGTATAAGGTTAAAACTCCACCAATTTATTTCCATGATACAGGTGCAGATATTCTGTTAGGAAACAATTTCCTACAGATGTTCAAAAGATACATGCAGGATAATGAAAGAAGGCAATTGGTATTCACAACTATTTGCGATTACAAAATCATTGTCCAGAGGCTCAAGGGGGCTTTTAATCGCCAGATACCATTGAGTTTTCGCAGCAAGCGTGGTGATGAAGGAAAACTTCGACACCCAAAAATGAAGGATCAAAGGAGATTCAGTGAAGCAGTGCTAAGCTGTATTAGGGAAGAGGATCTCAAAGATGAAGAGGTCCAGATCCTCAAAACATCTTTAATATCTCATGCTTGTTATAAAGAAGGTTTGGTACTGTCTGAAAAGAAGGCAGTTGTTGCAACTCGGAAAATGGAATTTCTGGGTATCGAGATCGATGAAGCAGGAATTATTCTACATGACCATATTGTTCAGAAGGTCCAGAATTTTCCTGAAGATCTGATAGAAAAGAAACAACTTCAAAGCTTCTTGAGAGTTGTTAATTTTACGGGACCATTCATTAAGAATCTCGCAAAACACAGAAAAGTTTTCAGTACATTACTGAAAAAGAATGTTCTGTTCATCTGGACGGAAGAACAGCGACAGGGAATGAAAGAGTTAAAAGAGGTTTGCAGAAATCTCCCAAAACTCTCGATACCGCAGGACGAAGACGACTTAGTCCTGTATACAGATGCAAGTGATTATTGGTGGGCAGCAATCTTAACCAAGATCACTCCTAATGGAGAAGAACCCTGCAGATACAGTAGTGGTTTATTCTCAGAAGATGAGGCCGTGAGATGGCACATCAACGAAAAAGAATTCTTTGCAGTCCGAAAGACGTTTAAAAAATGGTCTTTATTTTTGTTAGCAAAGAAATTTACTTTGAAAGTCGATAACACACAGGTTAAGGCTTTCTTAAGAAACAAGATGGAATCTGATGGTCCCTGAGCTAGGTATTTGGTGTAGAGGGGGGTGAATACACCAAATAGATTTCTAGAAAACTTTTTCAAGTTAAATCACAGAGTTGGTGAGCTCAGTTATTGATCCAGCTGGGGAGGGTCAGCTGAGTAAATAACTCAGCTGGCGGTGCGGAATGTGGTGGTTTGAAAACTTAGCTCGGTTACTTAGAAAAACTCAGTTTAAAAAGATTAACTTTATGTTTTTAGCTTAGTCAAGTTGTGCAACTTTCAGAGAGACACAGCTGTCTTTGGAGAGCAGCTGCGCATGCAGTTTTGATCAAATATGCAATGATATGAAAGAGTTAGTACAAAACTGAATTTAAGAAGAAAGAAAATAGCACACGAGTTTTTACGTGGTTCGGAGTAATACCTCCTACGTCCACGACCAGGTTCACTGGTGATTTACCACTTGGTTTCCAAGTACCAAGCAACTTCACAACTCTAACCCGAGCTGTGTTCCAACAGTTTACGGGCACTGTCAAGCCTAACCTTTCAGTTTACGGGTACTGAAAAAACCTTACACACTTGAATTTCCCGCTTCAAGCAAGCGTAACCTTGACCTAATCTTTCTGGGTAAAGAGGGGTTTGGTTTGGGGTTCCAACTGTGAACGAGTTCTTACAATGAAGAACTTTAGAGTATGATGAACTCGTTCGAAATCTAGGCTTAAGATATACAAAGATTTTGGCCTAGGGATCAGACGAAAAACTAAGCAGTTTCTGAACTAGAAACACTTTAAGATAAAGTGTTCTTTGAACTATGTAGAACTGCTTGGGAGCTTTTGAAAGATTGATGATTTCAGATAATGAAAGCTTGTAGAGAGTTTTTTTTCGTTCTTGATCCTGAGGTTGAAGACGGGTTTATATAGGTAGAGATTCAAGACTAGCCGTTGGAGGAGCCGTTTGAATCTTACCTACTCTTCTTAAATTCGAGATCTGCCGTTGGGCAAATCTGCATCTGTCTTCATTTGTGTCACATCCTAGGGCCTGAAGTCTAGGATGCTGATTCGGCAATCCCTCATTGGTTGAGGCATGTTGAGTTTCTCTGATGCCGGGATCTTCTGCCTTTGGAGCTGGCTTTTGAATTCGGAGCTGGACTAACTTGAAGTGATGTCTTCAGAGTTAGTTACCTTTGTACTGTACAGCTGGACCGGCTGTGTTTTGAACTCAGCTCGAATTCTCTTCAGCTTGATCATGCTCTGCTGGAGGACTCAGCTGAAGGTTGGCTCCTGTTATCTTCTGCTAGCTGACTCCTGCTGTAGACACAGCTGGAATTTCTGCTGTCTTCCGCTAGCTGACTCCTGCTGTAGACACAACTGGAACTTCTGCTGTCTTCCGCTAGCTGACTCCTGCTGTAGACTAAGCTGGGTCGACTGCTGTCTTCCGCTTCCTTAACCTGTAAACCTAGAAAATCTAAAGCTCAAACAGGTGAGCTGGAAAACTCTACTTAGGTTGAAGCGATCATTTATTCGGTTGGAGAATCAGTTGGGTTTTGGTATCAAATCAAAACCTTATAATTTTCCCAACAATTTTCCCCTTTTTGATGATGCCAAAACCTAACTGAGACAACTTATGAGGCAGAAAAACTTGTGTTTTATTAATGTAAGAAAATACATTATAACACAGGAAAAAGAAAGAGAAAAAAAATCTTCAAATCTTCAGTCTTCAATCCCAGTTGGCTGGGTCTTCTCTTCTGCATCCGTTGCTTATTTCTTTTGACTCGTCTCTTCTTCAGCTGATTCTGATTCAGCTGGTTCCTCTAGCTCAACAGTTTGCCTCTTCTTTGACTTGTCTCTTCTCCCTTACTTCCCCCTTTTTGGCATGATCAAACAGGGTGGAAGAGATACACCATCGGTTGTTGCGATGTTTTAGTTTGGCGAAACTGTGGTTTTCAGCTCTGAGCAGCGAGGTCTGGAGTCTAGGTGGCTCAGCTGTTGTATTAGCTGGCTCTTCTTCAGTAGCATTAGCCTCAGCTGTGATTGCAGACACAGCGTCCTTGGCCTGATTCAGCTGGGGCGTTCCAGCTGAGTGCTTGGAGGGATGAGTTGGCACTGGAGGTAGCATCTTCTGAGTCGGGCACAACTTCATTCCTTGCAATTTTGCTTCTTCAGACTTCTTAGATTGAATGAGAAAGTCTGATTAAGCACTTGAGGGACTCGAGTATTCCCCTTCCACTTCGAAATGGTGGGTATTGGGTTCAGCTCATATCATCATCATCCAGCTGCAGGTGATCATTGGCTGGGTGATGTCTTTCATTTGATCTTGGTGCAGGGGCTTGAGCATCTTTCATCGGAAGATCTCGAAGCAGGTGTCCCTGTTGAGCTGAAGGAAACTGAGGAGAAGGCGGTTGAAGTATTCCATCTGTCTTGGGGTTTAAACTTGGTTGATCAACTGGAATACGTCGTTGCGGCGTTGATGACGATGATGTTCACGCAGACACATGAACTTCTTCTCCACCGTAAGAACCGACCGCTTGTGGGCCTTCTGCTCCTCGGAGAGTAATTACGAATTCTCTCATAATGTCAGCTGGCTTCTCGGCTGACTGACTGAGTACCTTTGACTTGAGTCTTCTATTTGAAGACGGTGCTTCAGCATGTTTTGTCTCCTCAAGTTGTCTCCGATTCCCAGCTGGGACGGAAATAGATGCATGTTGCTTTGTCTCCTGCATCTTTTTCTGTGCCTCCTGTGGTGGAGCAAGAGCTTTGACACGACTGCTCTTGAAGACTCCGACTTTATCAACATCTGATCCAGGTCTGTTGACGTTGATTTTTGCATCCCAGGGAGTTGTATGTCCCGTTCTCTCTTTAATGTTGAGAGAAACAGTGGGGCGGAGGAGGTTTTTTTCCTTTACATTCCCAGGAAGATTTCTGCACCTTCCTGATAAACGACGTTCTTGAGCTTTACAGTCTCCCACTGTGTTGGACCGGATCTGTCGATGGGCTTCATCTTCTCCTGGAACTCCGTCTTCTTGAGGTTCTTGAGAGTTAAGTAACTCTTATCTTGAAGCTTTGATAGATTCTTCAAGTTTGATTGGCTTCGGGAGATATCTTTCTGGATTCCATGTTCTTCTTCTGCAACTTTTGTTAGTAGAAACAAATAATACCAATTGATGAAAATAATAAAGAATGCCAAAAAAAAACTTTTTAGGGTTGATGCAATGCTTTACGTATATCTTCTAGCATATTTATATAGCTTTCTTGATGAATGGACGATCAAGATTTGTCGATTGATAAGAAGATCTACGACTGGGAGTCATTCTTGCATCATGTCAGTTTCTTGATTAGAAGATGCGGGTTAATGCGCGTGATAGGACGGTTGAGGCGTTATAACTTTTGCCTCGAAACTCCCATGATTTCAATTCTTTGCAGACTTTTAATTAAATTTGATTAGATATGACAAGATATGAGTTGACTGAAAACAGATTGAGTAGGTGTAGTTAATGTTGTTGCAAACCTCTCAGCTGATCATTGTAGTCAGCTGATACCTCGGTTGAGTGGGTGTGCTGGGTGATCGTGGTTCCAGCTGGTTCCCCCTCAGCTGAATAATCCTTCAATTTCAGCATCTGGTTTAGCTGGATTCTTTCTCAGCTGATACCAGTGACGTTGATTCTGAATTCCAGCTGTTTGCTTCCATTCAGCTGGGTCTGCTTCCATTCAGCTGGGTGAAGCATCGTATGGGTTGAGTAGTCCAAGTAATCTGCACAGCATTTTGAATCTTGCTTCTATTAGCGGCTTTGTGAGTATATCAGCCCGTTGTATGTCTGTGTGAATTTTCTCAACAATCACATCCCTCTTTTCCACGTGATCTCTGATGAAATGATGGCGTACATTTACATGCTTGCATCTTGTGTGAAGTACTGGATTCTCTGAAATAGCAATCGCACTTGAGCTATCACAGAAAATTGGAACCTGTCCAGTTTTCACTTCATAGTCATCCAGCTGATATTTCAGCCAGAGAATTTATGAGCAGCAGCTTCCAGCGGCCATATATTCTGCTTCTGTTGTGGAAGTTGCGACGCACGTTTGCTTCTTTGAAAACCATGAAATCAACTTACTTCCTAAGAACTGACAAGTTCCTGAAGTTGATTTTCTGTCCAGCCGATCTCCAGCGAAGTCTGAGTCTGAATATCCAGTCAGCTGTAGATTGTCTTCAGCTGGGTACCACAGCCCAACATTCTGAGTTTCTTTGAGATATTTGAGAATGTTCTTGGCTGTTTGCATGTGTGCTTCCTTTGGATCAACTTGAAATCTGGCACACGCTCTGACTGCGAAAGAGATGTCTTGACGACTTGCTGTTAGATACAGTAGGGATCCTATTATCCCTCTGTATTTGCTGGAATCAACTGACTTCCCTTCAGTTCCTGGTTCAATCTTCCAGTTGGTGTTCATTGGAATCTTTACAGTTCTGCTGGATTGAACTCCATACTTGGCGATCAAGTCTTTCACGTATTTGGATTGATTTATGAAAATCCCTTCTGATGATTGCTTGACTTGAAGTCCTAGGAAGAAAAAAATTTCTCCCATCATGGACATTTGGAACTTCTCTGACATCATCTCTCCAAATCTTTGGCATAAGAAGTTTGATCTTGATCCAAAGATGATGTCATCTACATAGATTTGAACAACCAGGATGTCTTTTCCTGACTTGATGGTGAATAGAGTTCTGTCTACTGAGCCCTTCTTGAATCCTTTGGATACAAGGAAATTTGACAGAGTGTCATACCAAGCTCGAGGTGCTTGCTTCAATCCATAAAGCGCCTTCTTTAGCTTGTAGACTTTATTTCCTTCTACTTCAAATACTGGAGGTTGTTCAACGTAGACATCTTCTTTGATTTCTCCATTTAAGAATGCACACTTCACATCCATTTGATAGACCTTGAATTTGTGATGTGCTGCATAGGTGAGAAAGAGTCTGATTGCTTCCAATCGCGCTACTGGAGCAAATGATTCTTCGAAGTCAATTCCTTCCTGCTGAGTGTAGCCCTTGGCAACCAGTCGAGCTTTGTTTCTGATGACGACTCCCAGGGTATCCAATTTGTTCTTGAATATCCATTTTAGTCATATGACTTTGACTTCTTGAGGTCTATCGACCAATTCCCAGACACAATTTCTGAGGAATTCGTTCAGCTCTTCTTGCATGGCGTTAGTCCAAGGCACGCTCTTCAAAGCTTCGAGAATTGATTGAGGCTCTGGCACTTGAGCTACGTAACACGCCATTAGAGCTGTATCTTCATCATGGACCGTCAGTTCTAGCTCTACTGAAAGTTGAGCTGTGTCAGCTGCTTCTTGATGATCCGAAGAAGCTTGAGCAGCTGAGCTTCTGGTTTTGACTTGGTCAGATGGTTCTCCAATGATTGCTGATGATGGATGATCTTCAATCCATCTTCTCCTTTTACGAATTTCTTCTTCCAATTGATTGACGCTTGAAGTGGCTAAATTTCGTCTGACTTGGAGTTGCTCAGGAGTTAAATCTTGAGAGATTGGTTCTCTTTGATTTAGAATTTGAGGAGACTTCTGTAGAGGCTCAGCTGGAGATGGAGCTTGGGATTCAGCTGGATTTCCAGCTGATGACGTTACCCCTTGATTTGGCATTGAAGGTTCTTCTCGATTTCCAGCTGGTGGAGCTTCCCGGTTGATTTGAAGTTCCTCCTCTGGCTCATCGTCCCAAATTAATGGTTCGGCCAGATTCCTGATTCGATTTTCTTGAGCTCTTGTGTGAATCAGTCTTGAAGATTCTCCTTCATTTCTTTGTTTGATAGAATCTCTATATTCGAAGGAGGATTCGTCAAAGGTAACATGTGGAGTTACTTCGACCGTTTGAGTTCTTCTGTTGAAGACTCTGTATGCTTTACTCACAGCAGAATAACCAAGAAATATTCCTCGGTCTGTCTTCTCGTCGAACGTCTTGAGCTGTGTCTTTCCATTGTTTAGGATATGACATTTGGATCCGAATACCTTGAAATATCCAATGTATGGTATTTTGTTGTTCCATAGCTCATATGGTGTCTTTTCTTGCCTTGATGTGAGTAGGGAGCGATTCTGAGTGAAGCATGCTGTTGCTTCTGCCCAGAACTTCTTTGGAATGGCAAAGCTGGCTAGCATTGAGGTTGCTTCTTTGAGTGTTCTGTTTCTTCTCTCTGCTACACCATTCTGCTGAGGTATGCGTGCTGCAGATGTTTGATGATGAACTCCGTTCTTCTCGTAGTAATCATAAATAGTTTCATTCAGAAACTCCGTTCCTCGATCTGATCTTATTGACAATATCTTGCACTCCTTCTGTGTTGATAATCTTTCCAGCAGGATAGGCAGCTTAGTCCTAGTTTCGCTCTTCTGGTACAAGAATGATACCCATGTGAATCTTGAGAAATCATCCACTACAACCAGAGTATATTTTCTGCCATTGAAGCTTGCTGGAGTAACTGGATCAAAAAGATCCATGTGAAGGAGTTGAAGTACTCGATCAGTTGACTGAACTGGCTTGAGAGAGAATGAAATTCTTGTCTGCTTTCCTTGTTGACATGCGCTGCACATATGACTTTTGTCATATATTTGATCTGGAATTCCATTAGCGAGCTGGTTCCTAGCCAGTTTGTTGATTGTCTTGAAGTTGAGATGATTCAGCCGTCTGTGCCACAGCCAGCTGACTTCATTGCTGCTTTTCGATACAAGACAAGTCTCCGGAGGGCTGCTGTTCCAGTCAACATAATACATATTTCCTTCTCTTTTCCCTCTTAGGAGTATCTGCTTGGTTTCCCTGTTCTCCACTGTGCATCCCTGTGCATCAAACTTGACAGAAAAACCGTTGTCGCAGAATTGGCTAATGGAAAGCAAGTTGTGTTGCAATCCTTGTACATAAGAAACATTTGGGATTATGACATTCTTAGTTTTAAATGTACCATAACCTTTGGTTAAGCCTTTGGAGTTGTCACCAAATGTTACTTGTGGGCCTGGACGCTCGATATACTCCTGGAGTAGATGCTTTAGGTGCGTCATGTGCTTGGAACATCCACTGTCCAAGTACCATAGTGTTCTTATCGATTCCTCAGTAATGCGTCGATTCCTTGCAACCTATACAAAAGATCAAAATTTAGGTACCCAGTTTTAATTGGGTCTTTGTGGGTTAGACAGAGATCCTTTGACGACCCAGATCTGCTTGATGACTCGAATTGGGTCATTTGATCTGATAATTCTCCCAGCTGAGTCGATGTACACATTCTTTGTGTTTTTCAGTTGTTGCTGGCGGGGTCTTGATCTCAGTGTCTTCTTGTCTTGATGTCTTGATTTTTTTCGGTTTCCAGTTGTGTACCTAGCTGAGACGTTCTTATGTCTCTGCTGTCTTGTGTGATGCTGTGGCTGGAAATGATTATCCAGCTGGTACTCATGTGAGTGATATCCAGCTGGGTATCTCTAACATCTTGGTTGATATCGTTCAACGTGCTGTTGCTGTTGCTGATATCTGTAAAATCTAGCCTGTTGTCTTTGTTGAGGTTGAGCACGTTGCTGTCTGAGTTGGGCTTGAGGTTGTCGCACAGCTGGCCTTCTTGATGCCTGCTGTGTCCTTGACGGAGCTTGAGGATGTTTCACAGCTGGTCTTCCCATTGATCTTTGAGTTCTTTGGGATTGGATGTTCTTTTGCTCGTACAAACATTACCTTAGTTCCACTTGTGGAGGCAATGTTTGAGGCATCCTTTGATTCATTGTATCCCAGTCCCGCTTTGAGTGCTGCTGGATGTTGAGCACTAATGATCTCGTCCATTGTTGACGTGGCTTTGATGAGAGCTACTATCTTCTTAGATAGTACCTCTTCGGTGCTTTTCAGCTCAATGATCTCAGCTGACTTCTTTTATGATTCAGCTGTGACCTTTTCCACATCTTCCATCAGCTGTTTCTTCTCATAGTAGAATTCCTTCATCAGCTGATCTTGTTTCACTATTTTGTCTTTAGTGAAACAACTTCCTGTTAGAGCTGTGTTGTATCAGCTGCGTCTGATACCTTTGTCTTTTCCAGTTCCGCTTTCAGCTCGGCATTCTCACACATAATGACGTCAAGGATCTCTTGAAGCTCCTTGGAATCGTTCATTACTTTCTCTACTAGACTCCAATCAGGTAGCCCTGATTCTGAAACCTGTGTAAAGTGTTCGTGTGATGGTGAGAGGTTAGATAGATTTTGAGTTCGAGACATTACCTCATCTTCATCGATGCCGTCTGTTTGTCCCATGAAGCATATATCCCAATCAGGTTCATCATGGGCCATCAGGGCTTCTTCTTCCGAGTCTGAAAATGGCATGTTGTCATCCATTTTGTTGCACTCTGATTCCTCATCGGCGATGTAAGCTCTCCTTCTGTCAGCTGCCTTAGCTTTCAGTTGGTCTTTGTCTTTCTTGGACAGCTTTGGACAATCTAGCTGGTAGTGTCCTGGTTCCTAGCAGTTGAAGCAACCTTCTTCTGTTCGTTTGTCAGCTGACTTCTCATCAGCTGCTGCGTACTTGTCTCTGTAAGTTCTTGTGAACTTCTTGTATTTGCCCTTGCTGGTGTTGAGTCTGTTGTAGCTTTTGACCAGCATGGCTATTTCTTCAAGTAGCTCTTCCTTGCTCATGTCCTTCTTATCCTTCTTCGATGACTCAGCTGACTGTATGTATGCGGATTTTTCAGAGTTGGCTCTGAACACAATCTCCTTTGTTGCAGGTGTCAGCTCTCCATCATTCTGATTGCTTGAAGATTCTTTCATTGTAATCTTCAAGTTTATTCGTTGGCTTTGAGCAGGGAGTATAATCTTTCAGTTGAAAGATCACCTAAGTCACTTCGACTTTGGTGTACCACCTTATAGGTGTTCCATTCAGCTGTGAGCGCTGAAAGAACTTTTAGATTCTTTTCTCGCTGGGTGTATTTCCCAGTTCTGATGGTTTCTATTTCCACCACTATATTGGAGAATCTGAGTTCCATCCCTTCGATGGACTCGTTGACCAGCTGCTTGAAGTTATCAAACTTCTGGCATGCAATCGTGAATTTATTCTCCTTTATCTCCTCCGACCCTTCGCATAGCTTTGCTATGGTTTCCCACATCTCATTTGCTGTTTCGCAGTTGATGATTTTGCTGAGGTAGGCATTGGAGATTGTTGAGGATATGGTGTTCCTCGCGAAGCTGTCTAGTCCAGCCTGTTTCCTTTCTTCTGAGGTGTGCTCACTCTTGGGCTTGGGAATGAGCTGATATCTTGATTGTTCGCCATCTTGAGTTGGAACAAGCTCGTTCCCTTGTTTGTAGATGATGATGGGTCCGTCTGTGATGACGTCCCACATCATATCGTGATGCGCACAGAGAAAGCTCTTCAGCCTGAACTTCCATATTGCATAATCGTCTACCGAGAAGATGGGAAGATTCCTGTTAAGATAATAATCCATGGAAAATATGCAGTATGTAATATTATGAGTTTTTCACAAAAAGAATCTGTTCAGATGACCACTGACAGATTGTCAAGAGAGATCTCTTGATACAAAAACGGTGGTCTATTGAACCACTGCTCTGATACCAATTGATGGTCCCTGAGCTAGGTATTTGTTGTAGAGGAGGGTGAATACACCAAATAGATTTCTAGAAAACTTTTTCAAGTTAAATCACAGAGTTGGTGAGCTTAGTTATTGAACCAGCTGGGGAGGGTCAGCTGGGTAAATAACTCAGCTGGCGGTGCGGAATGTGGTGGTTTGAAAACTTAGCTCGGTTACTTAGAAAAACTCAGTTTGAAAAGATTAACTTTATGTTTTTAGCTTAGTCAAGTTGTGCAACTTTCAGAGAGACACAGCTGTCTTTGGAGAGCAGCTGCGCATGCAGTTTTGATCAAATATGCAATGATATGAAAGAGTTAGTACAAAACTAAATTTAAGAGGAAAGAAAATAGCACACGAGTTTTTACGTGGTTCGGAGTAATACCTCCTACGTCCACGACCAGGTTCACTGGTAATCCACTACCACTTGGTTTCCAAGTACCAAGCAACTTCACAACTCTAACCCGAGCTGTGTTCCAACAGTTTGCGGGCACTGTCAAGCCTAACCTTTCAGTTTACGAGTGCGAAAAAACCTTACACACTTGAATTTCCCGCTTCAAGCAAGCGTAACCTTGACCTAACCTTTCTGGGTAAAGAGGGGTTTGGTTTGGGGTTCCAACTGTGAACGAGTTCTTACAATGAAGAACTTTAGAGTATGATGAACTCGTTCAAAATCTAGGCTTAAGATATACAAAGATTTTGGCCTAGGGATCAGACGAAAAACTAAGCAGTTTCTGAACTAGAAACTCTTTAAGATAAAGTGTTCTTTGAACTATGTAGAACTGCTTGGGAGCTTTTGAAAGATTGATGATTTCAGAGAATGAAAACTTGTAGAGAGTTTTTTTTCATTCTTGATCCTGAGGTTGAAGACGAGTTTATATAGGTAGAGATTCAAGACTAGCCGTTGGATGAGCCGTTTGAATCTTACCTACTCTTCTTAAATTCGAGATCTGCCGTTGGGCGAATCTGCACATGTCTTCATTTGTGTCACATCCTAGGGCCTGAAGTCTAGGATGCTGATTCGGTAATCCCTCATTGGTTGAGGCATGTTGACTTCCTCTGACGCCGGGATCTTCTGCCTTTGGAAC
This sequence comes from Agastache rugosa, assembly GCA_031470985.1. Classification (NCBI taxonomy): domain Eukaryota; kingdom Viridiplantae; phylum Streptophyta; class Magnoliopsida; order Lamiales; family Lamiaceae; genus Agastache; species Agastache rugosa. Next base: position 24,167,040 of record CM062607.1, read on the forward strand.
TGACTTTTGAATTCAGAGCTGGATTGACTTGAAGTGATGTCTTCAGAGTAAGTTCCCTTTGTTATGTACAGCTGGACCGGCTGTGTTTTGAACTCAGCTTAAATTCTCTTCAGCTTGATCATGCTCTGCTGGAGGACTCAGCTGAAGGTTGGCTCCTGTTATCTTACGCTGGCGACTCTGCTTGTAGACACAACCTGGAATTCTCGTTGTCTTCCGCTAGGCCGACTCCTGCTTGTAGATACGAGTGAGTCATTCTTTGTCTTCCGCTTCCTTAACCTGTAAACCTAGAAAATCTAAAGCTCAAACAGGCGAGCTGGAAAACTCTACTTAGGTTGAAGCGATCATTTATTCGGTTGGAGAATCAGTTGGGTTTTGGTATCAAATCAAAACCTTATAATTTTCCCAACAGAATCTAAGCCTGAAAAGACTAGATTAATTAGATGGCAAGCTGAATGCCAATATTATATTTTTGATACTGTCATTGTGAAATCTCACGAAAATGTTCTTGCAGATTTCCTAACAAGAGATTGAGCAAACTGATGTGAACTCCATTCTACTGGCCCATAGGCATCTCAGAGAAAATCTGGAGATGTTAACGGGAGAGTGGGATGAGTGCGTTCTGAATGCTGAACAAGTAGGAAGATTGCAGACTCTCGACAAGACGAAAGTCACTGAGAGAATACGAGCTTGCATATGGTCTCAGGGGCAACTCTAGACTGCATGCCAAACACCAATCCTTTGGATGGCCAAAGATCCTTTGGTGAAAGAAGAGTTTCGAATACAGGGCTCTAAACCTGTAGCAGAGGATTCAAATACCTCTTGCCCAAGTTCTAAGGTGGTGGTATCTTCGGAACCATTGCCCCAAGAAAAAGATGATATTCAGGGGTCACACTCTGAACCATCATGTCAACCCAGCACCTCTGGGAAAAAAGAGGGAGCGATTAATCTTAGGCCAATGACTGACACTTCTAAGATTAATACTGATAAGATTAAGGTTTCTTCTTCTTGGAAGATTTATCAAGCTAGCTGGGAGAAGCTCAATACAAGGACTGGAATCAACCCAGAAAAAATAAGGGTTGATGTGTCATGAAAATAACCTCGAGTGTGGATGATGCCAAATTCAGATCCACACGAAGTTAAAAGATGGTATGAATTTGGAGCACTTGCTTCGATTTATACCACATCTCCATCATTCGCTGAAATCAAGAATCTACCTAAATGGATTCAAGAAGCGGTGTATGGTACCTGGGCTAACAATCCACAGCTTAGCCGAGGTGACATTTTGGAGTTGTATTTTATTAGTGCAGCCCCAGAACCAGCAAGGAAAGGAAACCATGAAGCCTTCCACTATATTAGGCTTCGAAGACCAGATGCACGCGCCCTCGAAAATATCAAGGCGCCTACAGAGAAAGAGACTACTCTAGTCTCTACATTACCAGAAGACCTCATCTCCACCAGAAGAGCATGGGGATTATGGGTCTGTCTCACAGAGATGGACAAAGTAAAGTTTCCGTTTAAGTTCTTTCAGAACTCAGTAAACGGATCATTCCTGTTAAACACTATGTCAGGAAAATCGACAAGATTTGCAGAGGAAGCTTTCGAAAGAAAGAGGACCTTGCTCTGGGAAAACAAGATTACGACGAGTAAAGAAACTCATCGCAAATACTGCAACATGGCTCATTTTGGAAACTGGTCTGAGCGCGTTTGTTCGGATTGTCAGAACCAAAAGGAACCAGAGTTCGGGAAGGGGTTCTTACCCAGAAAGGGAAAAGAAAAGGCTCGGTCCAACGAGCATCTCGAGCATAAGGCGCTGCCAAAAGCAAGGACGTCCAGGGCCCCGGGAAAAAGGTAGATTCCCGACACAGGTTGGTGGAGTCATGTGACTCTGAGCTGGAAAACCACCCACTAAAAAGAAAACGACAGAAGTGGGTGGATGAACAGAAATTACCCATAAAAATCCAAATGGGTAAAGGCACAGAATGAGCATTATCAACCAAAGATAATGCGGTATGATAAAGGAAGTGGCACCGAAAGTTTTGCGTCCTTATTCAATAATGGACGACAGCAGTGGTCCTACGCTGAGTAAGATACAGGCTGGCCGAGGAACAAAGCTATCCGAGGCAATTATGAAAGAGGGAGGTTGATAATTGAGACCTCTATATAAACCAAGAGGCTGGAGAGCAGAAGATTATCGAAAAATCTACACTTCTTCTTCTCTGCTCTCTCAAAAATAAAATTTGTAATAGTTCATATTCTAGTATAGTTGAGTTTATGTATTTCAATTCTGCTACCATAGGTAGCTAAACAAGTCTGTCTCCTCCCTAAAGGAGATATACTTATGTTGTAATAAATATTATATAATTCCTAAATAAAGTTCGGGCTTTTGCTCATCCCTTCCAGTGTAATTATTCTCTAAACACCGACTAAATACCCCACGCCCCGAGTAGGAAACGAACGAGGGCTGTGCTGAGTGTTGCTGAATGAGTCTACGTCTGGAAACCATCGGTTGCGATCGTGTGGTTGGACGAGGTCCCTAAAACTTCCGGTGGAAATACCCGGCAGCATTACGGTGAAAAGGTATGAAGTTGGTATGCTTAGAATTTTTATACGGAAGTGTGATGGGCCTGATAGTATTGCATGAATTATCTTCATAATTGAAAAATGTGATTGAAAAAAGCAGAATAAATAAAGGAATTCATTATAAAGGGTATAATGGTCATTCTGAGTATAACTAATTTTATCCCAATGAAAGGTGTATAACTAATTTTTTGAATTGCTAAAGAATTTTCGCTCTATCTTTTTAAATATCCACTCCAAACCTTGGCTGAAGTTCAAGATGGTGAGGAGAAATGGTCCAAAATCAATCACATCTTATTCTTGCTTTTTGACCAAACAAACAAGCATAATAGCTATTTTTATTTCTAGTTCTTAAATCCATTATTCGTATTAGCCGCAATATGAGTGATTCTCATTATCCCTTATCTTAAAATCAGACCACATTATTTTGAAAATTCCCCTTTTGCAATTGTCAAACATATTAGGAAAAAAAAAAGGGGGACAGAACAACATGAGCATTGACCATCTCCAACAAAAAGTAGTCAAATCATAGTTTATAGTGGTACTAGTTGACTTTTAGAGTATCGATATTTTCTAGGGATTTCCCACTAGAAAATGTAGCTCAAAATCAACATTTGTAGACTAGAGAGAGTTATTTTAGGACTTTAACTTTTGTCATTTTGTAAAAGTAGGACACATTTTTTCGGGCTTCCAATTATGGGACAAAATTTAAAAAATTAATCATCATCAGGACAGATTTGGGCCCAATTTATGATGGTCGGGCTAAGTTCCACGTGTGCTCAATTAAAGGGCCCGATGCCCATGTGTCTGCCCATGTGTCAATTTCATAATAAAATTTAAAAATCAAAACTAATTAATTCAAAATTAAAATTAGTAAAATTAGTAAAATGTGTCTGCCCATGTGGATTCCCACGTGTGCTCAATTAAAGGACCCAATTTTTCGCGCCTTGCTTTCACCTTGTTTCAGAGTCGATTATATCACTTCAATTTAGTCTGGGCAATCGATTTGGGACTAGGGTTCTTCGAATTGGGGGTGAGATATGATTTGGGTTTTTTTTTTTCTGCAACGTGATTTCTTTTTATGGGAGTTAATATTGAATTTACAAATTTAAATTTTGAATTAATTAGTTTTGATTTTTAGATTTTTTATTATGAAATTGACACATGGGCATCCACATGGGCAGACACATGGGCATCGGGCCCTTTAATTGACCACATGTGGAACTTAGCCCGACCATCATAAATCGGGCCCAAATCTGTCCTGATGATGATTAATTTTTTAAATTTTGTCCTATAATTGGAAGCCCGAAAAAATGTGTCATACTTTTGTAAAATGGCAAAAGTTAAAGTCCTAAAATAACTCTGTACTCACATTTGTACTTACGCAGCGGCTCGAAAATCGAAAATCTTCGATTTTACATTGACTATATAAACTTGTCAATCTTTGAAATATAGTGTATATTTCATACCAAAAAATATACATTTATATCTTATCATTCGGCCATTTCACAAACATGTCATATTGTTCACCATTTCCTTTCTTAGAAATACTTTCAAAAGTTGAATACTCAGTGACTTTAACCCTTATTAATCTGGCATTAATATTTTTTTAACGTCTAATAACTCAGTAAGATTTGATGTTCAATATCAAAGAATACCCCCAGATCGTTACGCCTTTCGTGCGGGTCGGAACTTACCCTTGTGAAGGCTTTTTCTTCTCTTGTGTTAAGTTAAAAAAAAAACATGAATTTGAATTACAATTTCTAACTAATCCTTGTTGGGTCGCTGGCTGGACTAGTCAGAAAAGCACGTGGCCATTTCATGTTTAATGTGAATTTTTATTTATTTTAAACGTTACATAAAATCCCCTTTTTTGGGTCAATAATCTACCTGAATATTAAGGGCATATTAATGAAAAAGAAAATTTAAAGGACTTTCAACCAGGAAATTATAGTACACTCTTGGAACAAATGAAAAAATAGTGCACTAATATTTATTAATTTGAGGAAAATTAAGCCGCCGCTGCTTCTCTAGAGAAATATTGCTTCTATACAATAGCTAAAAAACTACGCAGAAGAGACAATTCATATTTTAAAAATCCTATATATATCGAACTCTATCTACAAAGATTTTGATGAAATTTAAATTTGAGATATTTAGTTACAAATATTACTCCATGAGTAAATCATTCGTAAATGATTATAATGAACTATTTATAAAGATAGAAAATGAGTCGTTCTTATTAAGGATTAGTTGGGGCAGCCCTTGTCTGCTAGTTGGTATGGGATGTTCCAGACAGACAGACCCTTAAAGGCTAAAACTACCAACATTAACCACTTTTTCAGGATCATGCAATCTGTTTTCCACTTCTTAATTTCTATCTTTGAGATTTTTCCAATGTTTTGGGATAAATCACAAACTCACATTTTCCTTTTAATATCACTTTTTCCAACATTTTTTTACCTTTCTTGATTTTTATAAAATTATAAATTATCAGGCATTTTTTTCAATACAAAATTGAATCGCATGAAAACCAATTTTTCGAATTTTTGAACTCGAAATTTAAGAAACATTGTTCCCCGAAACTTTTTTCTGTCTACGCGGCTACGCCCATGTTTAGGCCTTTTTTATTTTTATTTTTAACTAGTAAGTGGCCCGTCGAAACTCGACGGAAAATAACTTTATGTTTTAATTTATATGTATACATTTTAGAAATAATTTTATATCTTATTTAATAGTTGTGATATTTTTCACGTTAATTATTAATCAAACTTTGATAGTTAATTTTATTTCACGTATCTAAATTTATTATTAGGAATGACAATGGATCAGGTATACTCATTCATTATGTATTTTCTAAATCTAAATTTATTTAGAATTTTTCTACATGTTCATCCTAATCTCGGTTAAAATAGTGACTTTATTGTACATACGTGTCTCAAATTCGTTGAGTCATACTCAATAAAAATATGAACACTCCAAGTAAAATTAATTAAAATTAGTAAATATCCTTCTTTCTATGTTATTTGAACCGTATCGTTGGTTTATGCTAAATTACTCGATAAAAATCTAAACAAAGTTAATATTAATTCAAATTTGTAAAAAATCTTCTTTTTAAGTATAATCATTCTTTCTATGTTATTTGAACCGTATCGTTGGTTTATGCTAAATTACTCGATAAAAATCCAAACAAAGTTAATATTAATTAAAATTTATGAAAATTATTCTTTTTAAGTATATTCGAATCGTCTCGTTGGTTTATGATAAATCGATCGATATCTCTAATCTTTGCCAAAATGCGGAAAAAATGTGATCCGTGAATGGGACAACTTTATTTTCCTATTAGTAATAGATAATTAGATATATGAATTAAAATTAGACAAATTAGCAGAATAAAGGAAAATCGGAACGGAGCACCGAGGAGGGAGCACGTTGAAAAATGAAGAGGATTCCATGTAGACATGTTGATTAAATATATTTATTTAATCTTCATAGACAGATTTTCATTTACAAATTTTCTATAGATTATTATATATGAATTAAGAATGTATAAAATAAGAATTTATAAGAATGCATTCTGAAATTGTTATTATTTTAATATGTATAATAGAAGAAATTAATTAAATAGAGGGATAGATAAATATGAGATGTGATTAATAGATAAACATGTGATATTTCAAGAATATGAAATTAATAAAATTTTAATTAATAAAAATAAAAATTAGAATATATATGAATTAAAATTAGATAAATTACCAGAATAAAGGAAAATATACATTATTATATATGAATTAAGAATGTATAAAATAAGGATTTATAATAATACATTCCGAAATTGTTATTATTTTAATATGTGTAATAGATCAAATTAATTAAATAGAGGAAAAGATAAATATGAGGTGTGATTAATAGATAAACATGTGATATTTCAAGAATATGAAATTAATAAAATTTTAATTAATAAGAATATATATGAATTAAAATTAGTTAAATTACCAGAATAAAGGAAAATCTGAACGGAGCACCGTGGAGGGACAACTTTATTTTCGTATTAGTAATAGATTCCCTACTTGATTCAAATATCTATTTCACAGCAACTATTCTTTAGGGGTATCTAAAAGCAATTTTGTGACTTAAATTTTATAGAAAACTCTAATCATTACTCTTTCCGTCCCGAAAAAGTGTCCTAAGCCGCCAAAATTCTTGTATCCGAATAAGTGTCTTTCACATAATTTTATGCAAAAATTATGTCGAATTATCATATTTTTGCTCTTTTAACCAAAGCGCAAGTTTTATTTTTTCAATTTTCATGTAATAATTAGGAGTAAAAAGAGTCATGTTATCGGCCATTTTGATACATGTAGTTTGGTGGTTCTGGGGAGGATACTTATTCCGCGATGAAGTAAGTATATGCTTGAAACTTTTGTAAACCGAAAGCATCCTATTATTATGACGATTGATTATCCCAAACCAAAATTCTGTACCCTTTTCGAAGTCCTGTCATTTTTGAATTGCCAGCCTAGATAAATTATTTGATGCTGATATGATGATAAGACACGTACGTGTAAGCTTCTGTGTGGATCTGGTCTTTATTTTCGGTCAATAATAAAATAAAATAAAAAGTCCAAATTAAAGATATACTTCCTCAGTCAACAATAGGTGTGGTCTTCTTTCTTTTTCATGTGATCTTTCCTTAAATGAAAATGACTCCACTCAAATAGATATAAGTCCTCACAATATTTCTATCTAATCCACTCTTCTACTCTTAAAACCCGTATAACTTCCTCCAGATCACATTTATCGTGGACTAAGAGAGTACTAGTAAATAAAATGATAAAGTCGTGAAGGAATCTGTACTAGCCTTTAATCATCAAAAGTCAAAAGTGCATGGATCAACATTCAACAACAACATTATTAATTAAAGAAAGCAAGGATATTCTCAAATAAAAAAAAAAAAAAGCGAGGAGAGCCAAGATTTAAATTTTGGAGGGTACGACGATATATGATAAATAAATTATCATTACATTAAGTAGGAAGGGACAATATTCACATTTTTATTGTATTGCACGATTAAATATTAATTTAATATATCTATTATATTAACACTACATCACTTCAATGCTAATTTTGCACCTGAAGTGGCCCTATTTTGATATGGCATACCATGATATGAATTTTACAAGATAAATATTTATTAATGAAAATTTAATAACAATTATAAACCATTATAATTAATAATTAATCAACCCTAGTTATTTCTACAATGAGTAGTTTTTTTTTTTAAGTCCCTACGAGGAAGTAGTTGAATAACTTTATTTGTTGAGCAACTTTGTATCATTCTTTAATTAACCTTATGCAATTAAAATATTAGATATTTTTTTTTTTAAAGGAGTATGATTTTTATTAAGGCACATATGTACCGTGACTAACCTAACTTGCTTTTATTTTGTTTTTACCGATTTTTAGTATTTGCATGTTAAGGTAAATGTCAGATTGGGCATCGTGCCGACTCGCTAAGACAAAATAATTAATACTAACATATATATAAAACAATTTTCCTTTAAAACATACCTTATAACTTCTTTTTTCCGTTGATGAGAGGGACTTGCAATCGTTAATTGAGAGTGAGTTCACAATAAATCTACATTTGCACAATGGCAGACAAATATATAGTACGAAAATAAGAAAATGAAAATTATATGCAACGACGCGCATACATCATATCTTGGATTACTGGAAATTAATTTGTGACATTCTTGAAATAATATTGAAGCCGAATCATTTAGTGCATAATTGTGTTATATAAGAAAAAGAAAAAAAGAAAAAAAAGGTCTACATTATCAAAAAAAATAAGAGAAAAAAAAATCTACTGATTTTGCATATGAAATTCACTGAAATTGTAAAATTTTGCACGTATAGAAATTAATTAGGAACTTTCGTACGCAAATATCAATTTTGGTTTTATTTTACTGTTGTAAACACTTTTTTATGTGCATATATGCCATCCACCACTACCTAATGGAACCCATAGTTAATTAATTTTTCTCTTGCACCACAACAATATTATACTAGTCGTACTAACAACAATTCAAAATGAAAATGGCCATAAATATAGTATAATCCCTCCCTTCACAAAAAAATATTTTTAGGTGTTGGGAAAATTAATAGAGTTTTGATTGGATACCAAAACCCAGCTGACCCCAACCGAGTAGATGAATGTACAAACTTTGTGTTGTTTCCAGCTCACCTGTTTGAGCTTATAGAGTTTCTTAGTTTACAGGTAGATTCGCTGAAGACAGATGAAGACAGCAGAAGACACAGCTAAGCAGACAGCTTAAAGAACTCAGCAGAGCAGACTCAGCAGAGCAAACCAAGCAGAGTCAAAGACCCAGCAGTATCAAGACCCAGCTCAGTGATGGAAACCCAGCTCAGTGTCAAAGACCCAGCTCAGTGAAAAAGACCCAGCTTAGTGTCAATGACACAGCTCAGGTCTAAGACAGCTCAGGTTAATGACACAGCTCAGGTCTAAGACACAGCTCAGAGTCAAGACACAGCAGAGTCCAAACCGCTGAAGATACAGCAGAGACGCTTAGCAGCTCGAAGACGAAGACCTTCTTAAAGACAAGATCCCAATGTCAGAAGATCTTATCTGACGCAGTCAAATCAGAGAAGGAATAGCTTCTGCAGATGCAGACCTACTTCGTAGGCAAAGGCCAGAAGTCAACAAGAGTAGGTAAGATTCAAACGGCTCTCTTCCAACGGCTAGTTTGAATCTTCACCTATATATATCTCTCCTCCACCATTGAAGAAGATGCTGACGAGGGAGGCTGGCAAGACGACTGAAGAAATAGAAGAAAATAGAAAAATGAACAACGAACTTCAAAGCCAAATCTTTCTAGAACACCCAGCCAGTCAGCTGTGTTCTTAGTTGTTCACATACTCAGTCATAGGCAGAATAGATCAGAATAAATATCTTAAGCCTAGTTTGAACGAGTTCATCATACTCCTTGTTCTTCATTGTAAGAACTCGTTCATAGTTGGAAAACCATACCCAAACCCAAACCCAGAAAGGTTAGGTAAAGGTACGCTTGCTCGAAGCGTGTAATTCGAGTGGTTAGGTTCTTCGGTGCCGTAAACTGAAGGTGTAGGCTTGACAGTGCCCGCAAACTGTTGGAACACAGCTCGGGTTAGAGTTGTGAAGTTGCTTGGTACTTGGAAACCAAGTGGTAGTGAATTACCAGTGAATCTGGTCGTGAACGTAGGAGGGGTTACTCCGAACCACGTCAAAAATGCTCTTGTTATTTATCGCTTTGGTTTATGCATGTTACTAACCTTCATGAGCATACATTTCAATCTGCATAAACTGACTAACTGAAAAGTGAAACAGAGCTTTGCAATATATTTGAAGCAACAGACGGACTTTCCAAATCCACCACATTCCGCACACACACACACACGGTACCGTGTCGATCAAGCTGCCATCCAGCTGGATCGAACACAGCCAGCTCTCTGAAAAGAGTTTTAACTTGGAAAAGTTTTTAAACCTTGGTGTATTCACCCCCCCTCTACACCAAGGTATCCGTCTTGGGACCACTATTAGGCATGGGTGGCATGAGTTTTAATAAAATACAACTGAGTATGTTGTAAGTAGAGAATTAAGTCCCACATTGAGGATAGTGTTATACTCTTTTGTCCCATTGAACTTGTTCCGTTACTGTTCGGCACGGTTATTAAGAAGAAGATTAAAAAGATAGAAAATGAGTAGGTCCCACCATTTTTGAAAAATTAATTATTTCCTTTTCTAGGATGGGACAAGTTCAATGGAACGACCTAAAAAGAAAAACGAGACAAGTTCAATGGGACGGATGAAGTATTAATTAATTGAGATAGTGATTAGCCATATGCAGTATATTGTGTAAATAAATTGACAAATTAAGGGTAGAAAGTAAGAATTTATTGTGGGATAGTGTTTAAAAGTAGAAAGAAAATAATTTTCATGGATGAACGAAAAAGTAGGACTGATAATTTTTTACACGACACGATAATTCGACATGAACACACACGAAATTAATGGGTTAGTGTCAAGCCTTATCGGATTCGGGTCGTTATCGTGTAACCCGATATGGACACGAAATTATCAGGTCGGGTTCGTGTAATCCGATAAGATTTATTTATTATTTATTATTATTTTTATTTTAATTATTAATTATTAATTTATTATTTTTCTTAGGGTTTTAAGTTTAATTTTTAATGTTTTTATTGTTTATATAGCTTATAGTGTCGTATAAATTTATGTTTTAATCGTGTCGTGTCATATCGTGTTGTTATCGTAATCGTGTAATTTTTGTGTTCGTGTCGTGCTCGGATTTAAACATTTCGGATCGGATTCGTGTCGTGTCGAGCAAATTCTTAACAGGTCGTGTTTAGTTGTACCCTATTAAGTATTCAACTAAAAACTTCACTAACACACCTTCTATCCCTAATTCCTTTTTATTAATACTCGTGCTCAAAAGAAATGAGATAAGAATACCGGGACGGAGGGAGTATTATTTTGGAACCTAACATTTAGACGTTGCATCTAAAATATCCCAAATTATAATTTTCATGATCGGAAAATTGATCTGTCACGCTTGAAGTGGATATGAATTTCTCCACTTGCCACATCTCTTTAATCCAAGTAGACCTCCGGGATGAAACTTCATTTTTTCGATTTTGAAAGTTATAATTCAGACCATGTCTAAACATTGGACATCAAAATGATAATTTTGAAACGTTTGAATATTTTTGGAAAAAATTACAAAGATTGAGACAATATGGTATACTTTCTCTAAATGAAACTAGATAAACACCTCAAGTTTCACTCCCTAATTAGGCTCTATACGATTTTTTTTTCCTTTTCTTTTCACCCTATTATATAAAGCATTAGTGTTCCATATAAACAATGTAGAATAGTTTGTGTGATGTGGATGATTGGCAAAGTGTCTTTATAACTGTCACTGTAACCGTGCCGTGACTCTAGCTCGCTCGGACAACCTGAGCCTAAAGTTAAACATGTGAAATCTAACGGGTATGTCGTGGACGCATCTACGCCATACACGTGGGTGAATAGTATTGGCAGCTCTGTTCACATTCCAGAAGCAATGATGCGGAAAACGTTGTTTTAAATTATCAACGTGGAATTTACTGTTCTGCCCTAGCCCTTTCCTACCTTAAGGTACGAACACACGCAGCCATTATCTGACGTGCGTTCTAGGTAAAGAATCGAGGAGCATGACCAATATTTTTAAATGTTAAATTCGGTAAAGTAATAATAGTATAGTGGGAAATCGAGTGTGGGCTCTTACTTCGCGAATATAATACTCTCTCTGTTTCATTATAAGTATTTCAATTTTCGTATTGGGTCGTTCATTCCAAGTATCTCAATTCATTTCAGGAAACCACTTACTCTCACGAAAAGGTATTGGCATTTGCCAATTTTTATCTCTTTATTCTTTAATCACCATTTTCTGAAACACTCATACCCAAAAAAAATAAGACACTTCGAATGGGACGGAGGTACTAACTTTATATATATGGGAATAATTATGATCCAACAACTAATTAAAATGTATACCAATCTACTGATTCTTTAATCTTGGTATTTTGCCTAGCACTCTACATTTAAAGTATACTCCCTCCGTCCCAATATTTATGGCCTATTTCTTTTGGGCACGTGTATTAAGGAGACGGAAATTATGGATCAAAAGGTGTGTGACCCACATGTTTAGTGTAGTTTTTATTAATTATTTAATTATTTAGTCAATAAAGTGCTTATTTAGTCATGTTACATGGGACGGCTCAAAAAGGAATACAAGCCATGAATATTGGGACTGGACTAATTATAAATTTATCTTTTATCAATCTTAGGACTCAATCGATAGATCTATAAATTGATGGCTTTTATATTTGAGGACCTGGATCGATAGACAATATATTTTTTAGGTCCAAAATCATTAAAATTTAAATTAAGCCATTTAGGCACTCGACATGATATTAATTAGTCACTAAATTAGATCATGAAGTCTCATACGCAATCCACTATATATCAAATTAGAGGCTCTAATTACAGGACAAGTCTCTTTCCAATTACATTGAGTAAAGTATTAAGATGTCACGTTTTTGTGCGTAATCCATAAAAGGTAAATATTTACACTTGTGGACCATAATCAACTTTAAACATTTTCCTCAAAAAAAAAAAAAAAAAAAACTTTAAACACACTTGGATGCGACCGTCCATCCAAGTGAATTTACTTTTATTTAATTTTTTATTTTTCAGTTTTAATTCATAATATTTATTTAAATTATAATTAGGAATTTATAAATCTAATTAAAATTAATAAATTCTTATTTGGATTAAAAATAAAAAATTGCAACGACCGCATGCGGTCGTTTCACGAAAGTTTTTACCCGACTTAAATAACCAAACTAGTAATACCAATTTTTGCTTAAACCAACACATACTCAATCCTATGTTACATTTAATATATGAAATACGAAATAAAATCAATGGTCAATAGGTTAATAGAATGGTGATGTAAACTAATGGCAAGGTTGAAGTTTATTAGAACCCATCAACGTCTCTATAGATAGAACATGTCAAATTTGATTTTTTAATGTTGTTTATTTTTCATGTGTGATATACATGCAACAGTATATAGGCAAAAATTTACACAATACGCCAAGATTATGGATGCAGGTTCCAACTACATCAAAACAAAAAGAGGTTGAAGTCCATTTAAAATTTAAAACGCTACATTGAAAGTTCAAAGGAACACTGTACTTAACGATTCTTTAGCTCATGAAAATCTCCCGTTGACCAAATAAAATTCAAAATCAATAATTTTGTCTAATTGAATAGGTAAATCCTAATTCCAGATTGCAAAGAGCTTATTTGGTGTAGGGTCCTATTTTTTTTTTCCGGAGCTTTTACAGTTTTACTCGTTCTTGGACTGAATTGGACAAACTGAATTTGCAAATCTCACACATAAAACCAATATAAATTACCCATAATAATTGATTCAGTATGCACCGAAAATAAAAATAGTTAATTTCCACGATAATAATAATAATAATAATAATAATAATAATAATAATAATAATAATAATAATAATAAAACCTAGATTTCGGTTTTTAGTTCATTCAATTAAACTTATTGTACTATTGATAAGGAAAAATAGCTTTTAATAGTAATATTGATTAATCCGATTGATTCAATTTTCTTTATTTTTAATAGTATTACATATTACTATATATTTTTAATTCTGTTAGATTATTAGCATGTTCAGTTTTCAAACTCAACTAAAAACCCCACCGCTCCCCTTCTTCCTATGTAAAAAAAAAAGACTCAACTAAAAACCAAAATTTAATTCTACTAACCTTATTTTGGATGATATATATTTACATAAAAGCCAAATTTACTAAAAAAAAGCACCAAATTCTTCTCACAAAAACCTAATTCTACTAATCAAATGGCAAATTCAAGCAAGGGTAAGACCGTAATTTGGTAAGGGAAGTGGGCTAATGATGCCATAATGGTTGCCGCGTATTTATTCGAACAAATAAATTGACCAGCACGCTTCCCTATATAAATACTCTTTCCGCCCATCTTCCGTCCACCGCAATTTCCCACTTTTTTCCGCGATTAATTTCACGCCTTCAATCCGATTCAATTTCGATTTTTTGTTTTCCAATTCATCGCGGAAATCACCTCAATTTTAATCTCAAATAATCATGAAGAAATCGGGAGCCATAGCCGCCTCCGTTGCCGCGGTTTCCGCCACCGGGATCTCGTCGGTGTCGTCCGCCAAAATTCACTTTCCTCGCGAGGTAAATTCCGGAAATTTTTCGCAAATCGATTCCGGATTGTTCCTAGCTGTCTGAATTTCGCGCTATTTTTACCTTTTCTTCGGTGATTTGCGTCTAGAGAATTTTGATTTTTTTGGGGGGATTTTTTTACCCTGAACCGTTCCAGATTTTGCGAAAATTGGATTTCTTAACTGTGTTTGGTTATGTTTTAGTGGACAATTATTTGGAGAAAAGCATTGATTTGACGTATTAGTGAGAAAATTGCATGGAAAAACGTTAAATGTTTTTGCGGTTAAAGCTATGGGAGATCACAAGTGTTCTTCACTTATTTCTCTGAATTTGTGTGCAAGCGGAAACTTGAGTTCGCACGCGCGCGCGTGCGCGCTCACATATTTTGATTTCTCTCAACTTTGTGTTCTGATCTTTTTTGGCTTTATAATTAGGATGATCGTGCGAGAAAAAGCAGCGAGAATTCATCGTCTCAGGGATCGTCTTCTTCGGATAAATTTGCGCCGAGGTTTGATGGATTGAGATTCATAGAGACGCTGGTCACAGCTCATCGATAAAATCAACTGCCTTTTTCTAATTTTTTTTTATTTCCCTTTTCTTTTCCCCTATTTTTGGTTCCCAATAATTATTCCAATAAATCATGAAGAAAAGGCTTGGATCTTGATTATTGAGGGACCTGATGATTTTTAGGCTAATTTTATTATTAGGCTAATTTTTATTGTTGTATCATTGCTGGAGAAGCACATATGTATTGATGTCGACAGATATAAGAGTGTATTATTAGTTTGATAGTGAGGGACAATTTCTCTTAAACCGTTGTTAGTTGGTTGTTTTTTCTTCTAATTTTGTCGATTTTGGAGAGCCCTGTTTTGTGTTTTGATGTTCGATTTCGTCTAAAAGCATTTGGAATTAGTGAAAATCCTCCAAGAAATTGGCTGGATGATTATTGGTTATTGGTATTGGAGATGATGAGACATTAGGTGTGTATTATTGTTAAAAGAATAATTTCATTATAAATATATACAATTATGAACTTACTCAATTGACCAAGGTGTTGTTGGGTGAGATACGAAACTGTTCATGTTCTAGATTTGGTATACCTGCTATGCTATTCCTTCTTTCCCAATTTAATAGTCTCGCTTTTTTTATAAGAACGTTCGTTTATATTTCAATAGGTTCATACCTAAAAATAGACACCCAAAATTGTTCGCCTTTTTCTTTTAAGCAAATAAAACCCGTAAGTATACGAGGCTATTGTAATATTCGGCAAGCAAGATCGTATTCCACGATGACTAGTTCGAAAGTCTTATGAATACAACTAATAAGTTATTTTAATCTATTTAGACTAACAAATAACTTGAAGAGATTAAACTAAATTAAAGAAAGCAAATAAACTATAATTAACAATAATGAAACTAAATAAACGAGAGGAGAATATGGAAACGAAGCTATCATAGGGACTAGATTTCGATGGATAAGCAATTAGAAATCAGTTTACTAATCAATTATTGATAGAATCCTAAGTATTTAGGGCGATCTTTTTTCCACTCTAGCCCCTTCTCGAGCGACTCGAGTTGTAGATTACAAGCAAGTTATGCCGTCTCCGGTCACTAAGCTAGCCTATAACTCCCAACGGCTCTTTGGATCAAATGCCCTCACAACACCACTCATCCTCTCGGGCTATTAAAATATTGTGCCTCGTGTTTGGTTCTAGTATCGATTCCTCCTCTCTTGAGCCTCAAATCGACACAACAAAAATATTCAAATGGTAAATACCAATTCATCACAAATTCATCTAGTCCAACCCCTAGAAAAGTAAATATCCACCAACAAAGATAAACAAGAAAGAAAATAAGAGATTCATAGACAAATCATTGGTGCTCTTGAGCTCCAATCTTGAAATCCTTGTTGTCTTCTTCCCAAGCACACTTTCTCTCTCTAAGTTGGCGGGTGGAAGATGAAGATGGTGGAGGTGTGTGTTTGAGAGAAAATGGAGGCTAAGAGTTGGGGATATGGCTTGGATCCTAGGGCTTGAGTTTTTGATTGGTATTTATATGTTTTACAAGTGGGAGAAGTGATTTGGGAGTAAAAAAATACGAAAATAGGAGAAAAAATGAGTCAAAAACGTGTTTTGGGCGTAAGGAGACACGCCGCACATGGTCACTCGGCAACCCGCTCCCGGAAGCACAATTTTTCTTCTCCGGCGTGCGGGTTGCACCCTCTCGGATCAAGCCGCTCCGGAAGTCTCTCCAAAAATCGCTCCAAACTCTGATTTTTACATTCATCTCGCGCGGCCGTGCGTGTGGTCGCTCCTGGCCGCGTGCCTTTTTTGTTTCTGCCCGTTCTCCCTTGTCCGGACTTTGAATTGACCTCTATTTTTTTCAACGTTCTCGTATCGAACTCATCTACGACATTCCTAGCTCCTTTCACTCTAATTTTGTCTCCATTTTCTTAAGATTCAATCAAAACTACCAAACAAGTGTAGAATCTTCACAAAACAACACTTTTTGCATTAAAATTCAAATCAAGCATAATTTTCTTTAAATAAATGGCATCAAAAGCACCCTAAACAATGTGAAAAATTCATGTTTATCAAAAACATAATAAACGTTCCAGTATACTCCTCCCATCCCCGAATAAGTGTTATAGTATACAAAAAAAATTGTTCACGAGTAAGTGTCGTATTGTCGATTTCGATGCAAAAGTTAAGTCAAATTTACATGTTTACCTTTTGACTTAAGACAAAAGAATTACTTTTTCAGTTTTTAATGTAATTATTACGGGTATAGGGAGTCATTTTAACCACTATCTTGATATACGCATTTGGCAAAATACGATATTTATTCGGGACGGAGGGAGTTCCTCATTAATTACATGATATGCTACAAAAATATTGCTCTATCCTATTAAATCAATTTTATTATAAACAACTTATTTTCTTAATATTGTGCGAAATATTTGAGCTTATTGGATTGGGAGGGAGAGAGTATTTTTCATAATAGGAATTTGTTATAGTGTACACGTGTCTGCCATGTCAGATTACATGACCTTGCGTAAAAGGAAGCCTATCATACCTTAGTTGTCTTTGTCTACATTTAAAGACCGTGTTTGCCTAACTGCCTTAGTTGTATTTTTTACTACAATAAACCATATATTTTTTTGTTTATATACCCTCAGTTCCAAAAGAAAAAAAATTGTTAATCCAATGAGCATTAATGAAGTTAAATTGAGGAATTTGCCTATGGAAAAGAAAATTTTAATTCGCATCTAATTAACAGAAAAAACGTGAATTATAATTTTGTGACAAGAGAAAAAAATAAAAACGGAATTTTTTTAGATTTTGTTTTATGTTTGTTTTTTAAGATAATATGTATTGTATGGCCGTATGGGGGATAGCATCATTATTGTTGGTAATTGGTATGTAGATATCTTTTATACACCAATAAGTGACCTTTTAGTAATGCTGAATCTTCAAGTTGTGGATGTGGTTTTCATGCCTCCATTGACTTAATTGGGAATGTTTTTTCATGCCTATCACTATCTCATTGTGTTTGGCCTAGAATCCTAGATTACCTGAAAGTTGGGTATTCATTCCTGTTTTTGAGCAAATTCTTAAAAGAAGAAAGAAGAAATATCTAGGTTTGAAGAATAAAGAAGATCAATTAAAGTACTCTATAAATTAACTGATAAGTTCATCTTTTCGGTATCGAGAAGTCATGTTGACAACTGAATATGACCTGCAGAAATGAATTTGTTTTATTCGAGTACAAATTCCACGCATATTTACAATTGCCAACACGTTCTTCAAAAATGAGCTCGTCCTATATATATTAATTTATTTTTGTTCCAAGCTTTCATATCAAAGTTCAAACAACTAATACAACATTCATAGAATAATAAAAAAAAAAATCACAAACACAATGATTTTGAAATAATCCACCAATAAATAGGCGAAGAAACTAGAATCCCATTCTGATGAATCAAATCAGCATTACAAGTGCAGCAAAGATGATAAGTAGATAGGAATAATGAGCGCAATGAGCCCCATTTTTTGAAACATCAACACCATGGCAGTCGAGCCCCTGCTGACCCTCCTTGCAGAGGGCAGCAAACAAGCCGGGCGGGTACTTACCGTACAGGTTGGCATAACTGAAAAACGTGTCAGCACAGTTGCTAGAGACGTCGTTGAATTGATCTTTGACCGGGCACACCATCTGCTTCAACGGCGTACAACATCTCTCCGCAGTGTAATGAGGCCCCTTGCACTGGCTTGTCATCACTGTGTAGTTCATGTTCTCAAAATCCACACTGCAAGCTGCAGTTTCTTCACTTAGGGGTCCGCTCTTGTATCTATTTCTCTACAATAACTTAGCTCGTATTCCCTAAGGATTTTCTTCTTTCAATATTTATATATAGTCAATTAAGATTGCCAAGACATATGTAAATCAAATGACTTATCACTTTCTAGCTCATTGGATAATGTAAATATATACCTCCTATGTTTTTCATATGTATACCTATCATCGAAATGTCGTCTGAAAAATTTGTAATTCTTAACTAGGATAATACTTAATTACTTACATTGAGACACTCTTTATTTTATAAAAATTGTTCTTAATGATCATATTACGAAACTTGTTTCTAATGGATGAAATTTACGTTTGTTAAATTTTTTGAAATATGCAAAAGAATTTCTACCATGAATATTAAGAAAAAAAAATTAAGATTTCAAAGTTCAGGGTATAATAGGAAAATCAGCCAAAAAGATGAGGTAGCATGTAGGGGAGTGTATGCATAACATATAAATTGGTAAATTTATGACATTGCTGACAAAATATTATTGAGAAAGAGAAACTTAATATTCAGTGTTACATCTAACAAATAGTAGCATTTAATATTTAAATATGAAACTGGTGGATGAACAGTTTCCCATGTATAAAAATTTATGTGACGAAAGAGAAAAAAATAACAAAAAGAGGAAATAATTAAAAGCAAACAAGAGAAAAAGTCTTACTCTTTTTCTGCTGCAGAATCGAACGACCAATTGATCTGTGCGGCTCAAATACCCCATCTTCTCACATACATAACACAAAAAAATATAGAAAAAAAAATCCATCAATCTCTTGAATATTCACATAGTAAATAAAATAATGAGCTAATTCTTGCAAAAATATATTATTTTCCCAGAAAAAAGAAATATATAGAAAGCCATTATTCAAAATCACGGAGTCAGATAATAATATTGAAATAGAAGATGAAACATCGAAACAGAAGATCTGTAATGGTGAATGTGGCGTATGCATGGAACTAATACGCGTAGATGCATACATGTTATGTATATATATATATACGTATATATGTATGTATATAAAATGAGAAATAATTACTTGAAATGTGGGAAGAAGATGCGATGCCAACAAGGAGGAAGAAAAGAAACAAATGCAGAAAGGATTGGTTGGACTCCATTGTTGCCTTCTTCCTTCTGCAGATGGGATTTTCAACCAACCCTTAGAATTTTCTGTGGATTGGTATTTCTAAACAATTTTTTTTTGGTTTTTTTTTTCTCTCTCTCTCTCGTTATTTTCTTTTTCTAATTTTGGGTTCTTTGAGTTGGTGATTTTGGGGAGAGGTTATGCAGGAGAAGAAATCGGGAGAAGAATGGCACAAATGCAAGATAAGAATATATTTTTACATTAAAAGTCATTTATTAATTAATTGCACCAAATGAAGTAGGTGTTTTTGGACATTAAAATCACAAAAGGGATGAAATCAGACAAATATTTATTGATGTATATAGACAAAGTGTGGTGAATGAATATGATGTCAGCATTTGTATGTTAGATTCTCTCCTAAAATATAATTAATATATTTAAAAATAAAAATATATTAATATATTTAAACACAATTTTATTCCACCAAAGCTTTTTTAAATCGAAATACTATATAAGTTTATCCTTGCAGAACAAAATCAAGATTTAAAATGTAACCAATAAAGATTTCTTTAAAGATTTATCCGTGGCCTCATTATAGAATTGTTTTAAAGATTAAAATGCATAGTAGAATTCATTGTAATTGTACAAACTACAGTAGGACAAAGATTCGAGTTTGACTATGAATAACATAAACTACTATTGTTGGTGAAACATTACTTTTTATCTTAAATTATTACTTTTATAGAAGTATTATTTTTGTGGTAAATGATCTTAATTTTATTTCACAAAATATCACTTTGATCTTCCGTCATAAAATATTTAATTTGTTAAATTGTCTCCGGAATTTCTTGTGTTTTATCAGATACAGTAGCATAATATTAGCTACATCTCTATTTTCCATCACTTTCTAATCTCATTTAATTCCACCACAAATGTGAAAAACCAATGCAACAAAATACGAGATTGAAACACGACAGAGTGTAAATATACTCCGAATGCCAAAAGAACTACTCACTGGGATTCACCCAAATGAAGAAAATCAGTAAAACTTTCTATTTCATCTAATAAGCTACCAATAAAATGTACCATATGCTGCTGCTTGTTACCAAATATCCCAGTTGTGCCTTTCCTTACGAGAGATCGACCTGCCTCTACGAACCCTTCGAGCAACGAGACCTTCGAACAAAACCTCCAATGCGTTATCTATCGCCTCAGCCTGTTTGTCCAGTCCGAAAGAACTGAACTCTGGAAGCTGTTTGAGCTCGTAGAGGAGGCCGATTGCGGCACCTGCAGTGCACGTACGATCCCAAGATGGTTGCGGTCTGAATCATATATAATAGTTCGATCAGGGAGTAAAACTTGAATGCCAAACTACTAAACACGAAAGGAAAAAAAAATGTCATACATATATATATATAGAGGTGTCAAAGTACATGGAAGTTCAGGACGGGTCGGACCAAAACATCCACTGGATCTAAATATAATGACCCCGGCCCGGCCCCAAAAATGGGTTTTAGAATTTCATGCCGAGCTTGAATCATTTGGGTCAAAAATGGTATTGGCCTGGCTGGCACAAAATTGCGCTGGGCCGGGTGGTCTCTTTTGACACATACCTATGGGGAGTGTTTACTTGGGTGATAGATAAAAATAATATAGGCTCCACCACATATTTCGATGGACTAAACAATTTTGAGCTTGTTTAAGCATCTAATCCTTAAAATATTCAATTATATGCATTGTCAATCTAATCTATCACATCCAAAGTAAACGGTCCCATAAATAAGAAAGTGGAAGAGAGATAATCTATTTACCTTAGTTTATGCATTACTGATGCACCTGTGTTGAGTGATATGCAACGCAGCTCGTTCCCCCATTCTGATTCAGATCGAGCCTGTATTAAATCAAGTTCGGTTAAAGTAATCCCTCTAATTGTTGAGGTACACACTCACAATGTACGAAAGAACGAAGATTTGTGAGCATGGAAGAAAATCAAGAATTAGTCAGTCCATAATGTTCACAATTTATTTCGGAAAACATATAAAATATAGATGGACAAAACTGCTCTCCGTCACACCTGCAATCGCCTGAACATTGCAGCTGAATTGCTCCAAGTACCATCAATCAATATAAAGTGCATGGTGCCATCTTCATTTGCCTGTGTGGCATCACAATACAAACTTTTAGCATAAAACAAATAGGGCTGCATGCATAATTGACATTAAAAAGACTGCATAAATGTGTGGTCCACTATACACATAGGTGATCCGTGATCATACTAACAAACTCGAGCTATAGAGTAATGAGGCATGTAAGTTACCATCTCCACCTGGCTTTCTGGATTTGTCGAGCAGCTAACAATATCCTTAACAGATTCAGTCACTGCATTCTTATTTGGATAAAGACACCAGACCTTGTTCCTACCTGAAAATCATTTTGTGGTATCAAATAAGCGTTCCTGATAATTCACTGCAGAGGACATAATCAACACATACAGGTATATAGCAAACTACTCATAACAATAAGCATGGAAGATAAGGCTGGTGTTCAACCGGAGTACAGTTGGAAGTAACTAAATTCATCGTGTTTTTGTAATGAAACCCTCTTTGTTTACCATAAACCCACACCGTGACCAACCTCGAGAAAAGAAACAAAGGGAAAGTGAAAAGAAGCTCCATTTAGGCCTAAAAAGTAATAGTGAATCATAAATGTCAGTTGGACATAACATCTCAAAAGTCGAGAGTATATAGAATACCTGCATGATTCAATTCATTCCACATCATTTCTTCATGCTCAGCTATGCCAAAGAGACACAAACTTGCAGCTTGCAGACCAAATACTTGCCACAATAACTTCCCAGTATTGTTCTGTCGTAAGAAATCCTGTCAAAAGATGGAAAATGCAACATTCAAGGATCTTATATTACTTTTCTTATAGAGCACAAATATGAACACTAGAATGAGAATACAAGTTCAGGGATCATTTTCCTAAAACCCTTTCTTATTTTTGAAACCTCACCCTGATCTTCAACCCTATTTTAAAAGCTCTTTCCCTTTTTCCTTCAATAAATCCACAGCTATTCACGAAAAAGGACAGAAGAAAAAAATCCCTTACTTACAATTGAACAAAGTAACCAAAAAATATTTTCCCAAAAATGAAATGTCAAACTCACCAGATATGCAATTTTTGCTTTAAATGCATTACGTTCCAAGTGAATCTTATTCGACCATTTTAGAAAAGTACCACAAAATTAAAATGAGAATCGATCAGAATATAGCATATAACTTTTCTCCTTAAAAATGCTAAGAGTAAATGCAAAAGGGGTCGAGAAACAGAAACTCAAACCTTCGGGTGCATGTACAACCAGATATGCAATCTATGCCATAGGGAGCATGCTGTAATTTTCGAACATATGCAATCTTCCCGGGGAAGCCAGCACTGCAATATATTAGGAAAAGAACAAATAGTAAAGAAAACAGAAAATATAACCAGTTAAGATATGAAGAGCTGCTATGACAATTCGGGTAAGGAAGTCAGACTTTGAAAAGAGGAGAACTAACCAATTATATTTTGTAGAAACATAATGGCGTATCACAAAATTGATCAACTTTGTACCTTCTGACAGAGATAACCTCTACTTCCAAGTAGCCGGCAAGCTATTTGTCGAGCTGAAAAGAATTGGATCTTTTCTTCTGAAGTATTTAGAGATGCATATTTTGCACGATGCTTCTTATCCTCCTCCACCTTGAAGCCTCCCTAGTAGCAACCAAAGATTTTGATGTTAATGCATGAAACTGTAGTCCAAAATAAACACAGCTAGTTTATCTAAGAAACTATATCATGCTTCTTTCTCATTAAAGTTCCTTGCTATGATATTGTCACTAATCTTTCTCCAATTTTCCCTTTCATAATCATCGCACAATTACTCAAAAGGCCATTCTTACTAGTAAAACAAAATCTAAAGATGGCAAAAGCTGCAATCACAAACTAAGCATTGATCACATTGATTTTCCATTTGATTCACACACACACACACACACACTATCATATTTAAAATGTGTACATACATTCACATTTCTTGAACAATGACTCTACATTTGGGCCTACAATTTTCACAAAGAAATAAAAGGAAAATTAACACTAATAAGTAATAGATAAACAACCATAAAAAGCAATTTCAATTTCTGATTAAAAGGCATTCAATTTCCATCACCTAGTCCACCAAAAACACATAATTAAATCACCCAAAAATCCAACTCTGCCCAACCATTTTAACGTCCCTCCAAAACCCACAAACAAAATCACAAATTTATCCAAACGAAACCAGTTTTTTTCAACATACTCACTTCCACATAACTCCAACGCATTAAACACGTGCGGTGAACAAAAGTTTAGAGTTTCTGACCGTGAGAGCGCCGTGGTTTCCGCCGAAAGTCATGGGCGCATCAATGTCCTTTTCCAGAAGCTTCATATCATAGATAACTTGATTCACCATCGCCGGCACCGGTGACGTGGTGCCCCAACCCTGCCATTCTTGCAGACTAATGGCTGTATCAACGTCTGTTGTAGTCACGGTTTCCGTCGACATCGAAGATGGGGTTTTCGAGTTAAAGGGTTTTCTCCCGACGTAAGAATGAGGAATCTTGTTGAAATTTTTGCAGAAATTTTGGTGAGAATCGAAGAAAAATGTCGTCTTTGAGGTAAACAAGGTTCCGCGAGTAGAAATGAGCATTGCGAATATATATTATTATAGGGTTAGTTTTTAAAATTTTTGTGAATGAAACTGTGTAAGTTACAAATGCACTACTTTATTTCATTTGAATCCGCAATAATTGGGCCTTAGCCCATTAAGTCGGCCCATTTTGGTCCCGTCGCTTTCGTAGATCGAAATACGAATGAGCACCACAAATATTAAGCTACCAACATGTAAAAGACTGCATCAAATTATTAGAAATAATTATAATTATTTTTCAATTAAGATTTAATAATTCATAATTAGGATTTAGTACTCTAATTAGAATTTATAGTCAACTAAATAGGATTTAGGGTTGGCCGTCGTACTGTGCAGCAGCCGCACGGGAGAGCGTCCCCAACTCTAAATATACTCCTTTTTTGTTAGAAAACTAAATATAGTAGTCTCTTGAAAGTTGTTGGTACATGATGGAACAGACTGTATATTTTTATTATTATTCAAAAAAATTAAAACTTGAAAAGAAAAGTTCACTTTTTACATTTTTTAGTACTCTTGAATTAATCTCAACATTTAAAATAATTATTTTTCTTAAAGCTTTGTCCAATTTCAATGAAGCCCACAAAGACTAGGCCTTGAAAATTATTGGATGAGTAAGGCCCAACACACATGACTACAATGTTTCTCACTCAAAATTCTTGACATTATATTTCTCTTTTCTTCTTTCTTTCTTTTTCAACAAGGATGATTAAATCCGTCGTCATACGCTTTAGCTGGAGTTTGTGTTCTTACATAATAGTCTTCAATTGTACATTACATAAGTTTTTGCACCATGTGTATGACCTAAAACACGTAGCCAATATTTGAATTTGTAACATTGGATCACAAGATCACTCATTTGCCATTAAATATTATGAATATCTCTTCTTTTGCTATTTTATTGAGACAAGGAATCTCTTTGGATAAATTTTATTTTGTTTAACCTTATTCATTACAACAAAATTTTATGTCGTTTCTGTATTTTGTTATACTTATACTCCCTTGGTCCCACTATAAGTGGCACGTATTTTATATTGGGTTATCTTATTATAAGTGTCATGTTTCCTAAAATATAAATAATTATCTTTTAAAAAATTGTTGATCATATCTCTTTAACACTTTATACCATTCTTTTTAATACATGTGTCCAAAAAAAAATGTGTATATTGATGACTTTATTATGTAAATAATTGTATTTTTTTGTTTTTTTGAAAAAATATACTGTATTTAATTCATGTTCGTGACCCCCTTCTCTGTTCTCACCTACACGATTAAATCCTACCACGTGAGTCCAATTATTTGTGATAAGGCTAGACGACGACGTGACTGTATTTATTTGTTTACAATTTATTTTTTTAATTTATTGTTATTATTAATTGAATATGGGCTTCATTTCCATGTCTTAAACTTTATTGGATCATCACCAGTACGGTGTCAAGTGAAATAATTAGTGCTGGGGTCCCCCATAATTAGTACTAATTTCAGTAATTAAGATGTTTGTTGATAAGTTTACAAGCATACCATATTCTCTTAAGTATATCGTAGAATATTTTACCGATCAAAAAGAAAATATAGAGTAGAATATTTAATTTAAAAGGACTCATAACATACGAGCTCATAAATATTGTTTAATTTATATTATAAAGTCCCATGATGTTCTAATTAATTTTTAATTTGGAAAATTTAGTTGGGAAACCATGATTCCCAGCGACAAATTACCTACTAAATACCCAATATTTATAAGCACCATAATTGATAAATATGATAAAGTTGCGATAAATATATTTCATTTGATGTATTGTGTTTAGACATATAGTTTAGTTGGTAGATTAGACGATCTTGCAATTGAAAGATTCAAAGTTCGAATCTAACAAATATTCAGAGTGTCGGGAACATAATTAATTACAAATAGCTATTGTATGTAACACAATGGAAAAACAAAATACTAACATTATCTAAATATAACAAATATGGTTTTGTGTTCCGACCAAATTATCTATATATAAATCTGATACATTATGGATAAATATGGTTTCTTCGTACTACTCTGCTGATAAAGATTTGGGGTTTGAATTTTTGTAATTGTTGACTAACTGGTTGCACTAATTATTATGACTTATACTTTGATAAATCTATGAAGTCATAATGAATTGTGGTATATATCTTATTGATTTCATTAAAAAGCTGACATATTCGATATTATCACATTGAAATATGGTTGAAAACTTGATCCAGAAAACTTGATCCAGTAATAATGGTAGAGTCCGTACTTACAATTAAGCAATTTAGGACGAGAAGAGAATAATAATATTAATATGAAAAAAGGAAAATTAGTTGATCGTGATAATTCAACAATTTTCTCTTTCTCGGATTTGAATCTTCTGTTGTGCAAGGATCACAACAAAAGGAAAAATGTGCCAAAAGGGCATATAGCTAGTTTCAGTTCAAAATTTGCACAGCACCTCATGCTGTGATCCCCCGCATAGTAGCGGATCCAAATCCGATTCTCTCTTTTCTCAAGGATGGTAATCGAGAGAAGCGAGCTTGAGAAAGAACAACATGATGGAGAATGTAGAAGGAATCAGTATTCTTTTTATTTCTGTGTATATTTCATATACATTACACCCCAATATATAGCATAAGAATACAATGTAAAAAAGGAAAAATATATTCCTAATATGCGGTGATCTTATTTCCTTGATTGTGTCTCTCTATTTTTTGCTATGATATTCTTGACACTCCCCCTCAAGTTAAGTAACGGCATTTCCGATACTTAACTTGTCCAGAACTTCTCTGAAGACTTTTGTGTTGACGGCCTTAGTCAATATGTCAGCCAACTGTTCCTCCGATCATATGAAGGGAAGTTCAATGATCCCACTATCGAGTTTCTCCTTGATGAAATGCCGATCGACTTCCACGTGTTTGGTCCTGTCGTGTTGTACGGGATTTTCAGATATACTAATCGCAGCATTGTTGTCACAAAAGAGCCGACTTCCCCTTTTTGGAGGAAAGCCAATCTCTGTGAGCAATCTCCGAAGACACAGGATTTCAGTTATCCCACTTTTTACTCCTCTGAACTCTGCCTCTGCGCTTGATAGGGCCACTACTTTCTGTTTTTTGCTTCTCCATGTGACCAAGTTTCCTCCAACGAAGGTGAAATATCCGGCAGTGGATTTCCTATCATTTGGGTTACTGGCCCAATCTGCATTTGTATACCCGTCAACTTCCAAATCTTCTTTTTTTTCCAAGAAAAATCCCATAATCAGTGGTTCCTTTCAGGTATCGGACAATTCTCAAAGCTGCCTCCATATGCTCCTTCTGGGGTTTGTGCATAAACTGACTTACTATTCCAACTGCATATGCTATGTCAGGCCGTGTATGGAAGATATAGATGAGTTTCCCAACAAGGCGCTGGTATTTTTCCTTCATCTATCAAGTCAGCTCCTTCAACAATTGTTAATCCATGATTGATCACAATCGGTGTTTCAGAATAACCTGGGGGGACTTCCATATATATCTCTGTATTTTTCTTCAATTCTCCATGTAGGAAGGCATTAGTTACATCCAACTGATGCAGAGGCCAATCGTTGCATGCTGCTACTGAGAGAAGTGTTCTTACTGTGCTCATCTTGGCCACTGGTGAGAATGTTTCTTCATAATCTATCCCGTAGGTCTGAGTGTATCATTTTGCAACCAATCTAGCTTTGTACCTCTCGATTGAACCATCTGCTCGCCTTTTGATTGTGAAAACCCATATGCATTCCACTGGCCTCTTTCCTTCTGGCAGCACACATTTTTCCCATGTCCCATTCTTAATTAGGGCATCCATTTCCTTCTTCATGGCCTCCCTCCAATGTTTATGTCTCATTGCCTCTTCTACTGTTTAGGGTACATCCTCCTCTTCATACAGAGCTGCTTCAAAGGCCCGTGCCATCTCTGTGAGTTGCCCTTGGGCAAGGTTGGTAATCGAGTACCTAGTCTTCCGTCCCTGCCAGTCTGGAGAGTATCGCTTTAGCAGTTTCCCTCTTGTACTTCGGGGAGACAATGTGTACTGATCTGTGGCACCTGCTAACTCAGTACGTTCATCATCTTCATTCGTATCCCCTCCAGTTTCTGTGTCAGTGTCTCCATCCCTCTGTTTCTCAATGTTAGTATTAACTTGAGAACTATTGAGATTACTTATCTCAGGATTTGAAGATGGGGTTGACAGTGGGATCGAGTCACTGGACATCTCGAACTGAACCTGTGTTGTAGATGTCTCGGCCGGTGCGCTAACCTTCTCTGTTGGACCAACGTCTGGCACAGAACCTGGCAATGACATTGAGCTAGTTTCTGACGGATCAGAAGGTAGAGAAGGTAAGGTTGTTTGGACAGTGGATGGCGTATGGAGCCAACTTAGGGAGTCGACAATCTCCTTTTTCTCCCTCTGACTCCCTTGTTGGTGGAAAAAATATTCTGTTTCAACGACGTCACAGTTTAAGGTAGTGTGTAGGTGATTAGCTACAGGGTCATAACATCTATACCCCTTCTGATTTTTGCCATACCCCAGGAAAACACACTTTACAGCATTTGGTGAGAACTTTGTACGATTTTGTTTAGGGATATGAACATAAACAGTGCATCCAAAAACTCTGGGTTCAAGTGTGAGGGAGAGGGCATTTCAGAGTGGGTAGCTAGGAACTCAATGGATGGTTTAAAGTTTAGGATATGAGTTGGCAGTCGATTCAGGAGGTAAACAGATGTAGCTACAACTTCGGGCCAGTAAGATGTAGGGACTTGGGAGTCGATGATAAGGGCTCGAGTCATCTCTAAAATGATCCTATTCTTTCGTTCAGCTACCCTATTTTGTTCAGGTGTGTAAAGGCAGGTTGTTTGATGGACAAGGCATTTTCAGTGAAGAAGTTTTGCATCTTGGAATTTACATACTCCCCCCCACTATCAGATCTAAGGATTTGAATAGATTGGTTGTATTGTGTTTGTACTAGATTATAGAAGTGGGTGAACTTCTGAAAAACTTTGCTTTTAGATTTTAAGAAATATACCCACGTCATTCTAGAACAGTCATCAACAAATAGCAGAAAATATCTAAACCCATTATTACTAGAAACCGGAGCTGGACCCCAAACATCAGAGTGAAGTAAAGAGAAAACTGACCTCACACGAGTATTATTAAGTTTAAAAGAGTGACGATGGCTCTTAGCCAGAAAACATGTCTCACAGTTCAAAGGGTGTGAAGTAACAAGGTTTGAATAAATTAACCGTAGATATCCTATGGATGGGTGTCCTAACCGCCGATGCCAAAGCCAAGTCTGTTCCTCTGTCAATCCTTGAGTCAGCATCGCAGCACCCTGTTGAGCCATCCCATCCACATAGTAGAGTCCTCGATGTTCAGTGCCACGCCCAACTATCTTTCCCGTCCTCGTATCCTGTAAAATGCTGAAGCCAGGCTGTACAATGTAATTCTCTCGTTACTTGGCTAACATATACCAATTTGTGAGATAAAGACGGGATATATAAGCAGTTTGGGAGACATAATTCAGAGGACAATTTAATAGTTCCAACTCCTTCCACAGATGCTAAATTTCCACTAGCAGTTTTAATATATCTTTTCCGGGTAGGAAAATTTTCATAAAATCCGAGGCATCAAAGGACATAGTATCTGTGGCTCCACAATCAAAAATCCAATGGTAGTCTTTATCTGGTGTTTTAGAATTAGTGGAGGATAATACTAAGGCCTGAAAAGAATTCCTACAAGATATATTAGGCTCAAAAAAAGGTTTTTCATTTTCTGGATGTTTAATACGCAATTTCTGGGAAGTATGGGGGGTGTGTTGTGATACGTGGATTAAATGGAATGAATAATTAGAGTCATGAATGAGTGAGGGGTCTAAAAAATATAACCCCTCATTACCTCCCCCTTCGTGAACCCTAGCCGGCAGGGGTGAATAATTAGAGTCATGAATGAGTGAGACGTTGCCCGCCGGTGTTCCGGTGTTGGCGGCTCATGTCTTACTGCCTGACCACGCCCCTCCAGTCGTTGTCGCCTATCCATTTGGAATCCACGCCCCGCCAGTCGTCGCTCCGGCAACCACGTTGATGTCTGCCTTGTGCCGCTGACCGACACCGTCGCTTGTCCATTCGAGTTCCACGGTTGATTCCGATTTCTGGACGCAGCTCTTGATTTCTTCATTTCGTCCCACCATTCGGGAAATCTGATGAGTAAGAAACATCCATCTTTGTTATGCTTTTTACCTCCACAGTGTGTGCATACGAGTTTGCTCTTGTCGATTTCCCCTTTCCTGTTGTTCCAGGTTTGATTTCCTTGTTGTGGCCGATTGGAAGGCGGCGGTGGTCGGCTTTGGTTGGCCGCGGCGAGTCCGGACCCGATTCCTACGGTCGGCGATTCGGAGGGTTTGAGGATACCCTCGTTTGTGGCCTGCCTTCTCACCAGTCCGTAGGCTCTTCGAACAGTTGGTAATGGATCCTTGTCCATAATCTCCCTCTTGATATTTGCATATTTGTCATCCAATGCACTTAGAAATTGATAGAGGCGATGGCGCTCCTCCATTTTCTAGTATCCCTCTATGTCTGTCAGACTCGGATCTCGGGTATCAATTGAGATCCATAAGTCCTGCATTTTGGTCCACAACCCTTCTAGTGTCATAGATTCTTGTTTGATCGTCATGGCTTGTCGGTGCAGATCATAGATTTGGAATGGATCAGATCCACTTCCATAAGTACTGTGATACCTCGTTCACAAGTCCGGTTTCGATATTGTTGATCACCCAATTGAAAACGCAGTTATCCCGTTGCTCCCACCTTGTGTAGTCGGGATCGTTAATTGCGGGGGGTTTTGAAACTCCATTAATGTAAGATGTCAAACATTTTCCCGCAAATGCCCGTTTCATGAGGTTAACCCATAAGGGGTAATTCTCCCCCATTGAGCTTCGCCTTGATGGAAATCTCTCCATAGGATTCAGGTTGGTCGTGGTTTGGTGGTTTATGGGCCGATGATGAATCTTGAATTCTGAGGCTTTGTTTGAGGAATTTTGCAAATTGTGCAGCAAATTCCATCGAAAAATTTGTTGGGGTGTGGCTAGTGTTTTCTGTGTTTGAAGTTTCTGAATCAGACATGGTTTGGTTTTATTTTGGGCAGACTTGTAGGGTTTTAGGGAATGGTTTTTGCAGGTTTTAGCGGAAGGAATTACGAGGAACTCAAATCTGAGCCCTCCTTTTGGTGGTTTGCCTACTCTGATACCATCTCAAGGATGGTAATCGAGAGAAGCGAGGTTGAGAAAGAACGACATGATGGAGAATGTAGAAGGAATCAATATTCTTTTTTATTTCTGTGTATATTTCATATACATTACACCCTAATATATAGCATAAGAATACAATGTAATTAAGGAAAAATAGATTCCTAATATGCGGTGATCTTATTTCCTTGATTGTGTCTCTCTATTTTTGGCTATGATATTCTTGACATCTTTGAACACGTGTAAAAATGGGCAATTTGTAAGATTTAATAGAAAATTTTCAAATAAATACCATTTGATATACATCTAAGTTTGTTTGAGCACATACACAAGCCATAATTTACTTTTTATTTTTACTTTGACTTGATAAAAGTATATAGTCCCTCTGTTTTTTTTTAAGTGTTCTATTGAGAAAAATTACAAAAATCAAGGAAGCATGATATATTACTTTTATACCCATATTTATTATTTTCAAAGTCTAATAATTACATTTTCCAATAACTTTTTTGAGGGTAAAATAGGAGTTTTGTCATTATTTTAATCTCAAATTCCGTAATAGGACACTTAAAAAGGGACAATAATTTTTTCTCAATAGGACACTTAAAAAAAACGGAGGGAGTATTTACTTGGATTTCACATTTCGATTAAACACTATCAATGCAATCATTTGGCTAGTGGATTATTTGAATTTATTGCAACATTGCAAACTAAAGTCATTTGCTTTCATGATCGACTTTGTGTTTTTTTTTATGGTTGGACACGTGTAATTTTTATCCTAAAAAAAGGGAAATTCTAGATTTTATCATTTTAGTGGACTTCAATTTGCAAACGAAGAATTTGAAACGAGCAGACAATTCGAAGTGGATTAAGCATAATGCCCATCTAAAGACTTAAGTGAAAATTAATGCTGCAGTTTTCAGGTTTTGTCAACTTCTAGAAGTGAGTTTACGTGCCTATTTTATTTTGCATAACAAAACTAGCTAATTTTTTAAAAATTAGGTAACGCATTTTTCCTCTTAAATTTTCTTGCCATCTCGCTATTATTTGATTTTACTTGCGTTTTCAAGAAATGTGATTTGGACTAGCAAACTATACGTGGATAATAGTCCCGTCTTAAAATGTGATTTTACTTATTATTTTGGACAAGCAACTACATATTTGAGGGGTTATTGAAATATGGTGAAAAATTATTGTATTGATATTGCATAATGAAACTTCTTGACTTCGGATTTTTTATTAAATATAAAGATGAGCTGGTGATTTGAATAAAATTAAAATTACTTCACATTAGGAAAATCTATGAAATTCCTCCTACTCCAAATAAAAAAGAAATAAAAATAGAAAATATCATCACTATTAGTTTGAATTCGCGTAAGCTGTTAGTTTTCAAATGTCTAACGTGATATACTTGTTTTCACGTCTTCACTATACAAGCACAAGTAATAGAGATTACTCCCTCCGTCCCATAATAAGTGGCTACTTTCTTTTGGGCACGAGTATTTAGGAGAAGAGTGTTTTAAAGGGTAAAAAGATAAAAAGTGGCGGAGCCCACATCTTTTGTGTGAGAGAGAGTGTTTCCATATTAGGAAAGTGGTCACTTATGAGGGGACAATCCAATAAGGAAATGTGGCCACTTATGGCGGGACGGAGGGAGTACATGAATTGAAATAAGTAAATAAAAATATATTAAAACACAATTTGATTAATACAATATATTAATTTGTAAGTATAAATATATATTTGGTTTGCTCGGTCCAAAGTTTGCTCTAGCTAGATAAATAAAGAAAAAATGTAAAAAATTAAATAATAAATAATTTATTCATTTAAATTTGATTAATAATCAAACAAGACTACCTTTAAATTTGAAGCTTCATAAAATTAAATTCGATTAATGGTACAATAATGTATTCACTTCTCGATTTAAATAAATTAGTTGAAAATGTCTAGGCTGGCTACGTATTTTGGAAGATGGCTGGTGCATGCATTAACTTCTTTTGCTTGTTCTTCTTCATTTTATTTAAAATATCGATCTCTCAATTTATTTATGTATTGTTTACATCATACAATAAATTAAAATAAAATAAATACATTTGAAATTTCATCGACTAGCAACTACCAACTAACCGATCATATTGGAGAGACGTAACTTGGTTTGTCAACTGTTTGAATATTATTATTATATAAGAAAAAAAAATAGTGCCGTAAAACAAATTTTATTTGGCTCATACGTTCATGTAGAGGCCACAATTTGTCTATAAATAATATTCCTTTTCTTATTTATTAATTAACTCAACTAAACTTCAAAAAAAATATATATATATTAAGTCAACTACGAAAAATTCAGAACGAAATGATTGTTCAAATCCTTAAAATATAGTACGGCATCAGCTATTTGAACAAAAATAAATTAATAGTTTGTTTTGACTCGATTATAATTCTTGAAGTTCTTTTGTTTTCGCATTCAACATTCAATAGAAAACTTGGCTTAAATTAAACTACGGCAAAAATTATTAATAGTTATATAAAAACTAGTTTATAGTCTGAATTAGGGAAACTTTAAAATGAATTCAAATACACAACATAATTAAGAGAAATGTTTTGTTTAAATTAGAGTATTGGACTCTTGGGTACTGCACTAATTAAATCTGAAGAGTAAGAATATTAATCGGGAAAAATAATATTCCCTCCGTCCCAATAGCAATGTCTCACTTCTATTAATTAATACTCTCATCAATTAAAGAAGTGAGACCTTGCTATTGGGACGGAGGGAATACTATTCATTTACCATTTTGATTTTGCTGCATTGAACTATAATTAATTTAAATTTACAATAGCTGACTCTGTTTTATTTATTTATGGGAAAATGTACAAATACCCCCCTCATGTTGGCAGCACTAGGCAAATACCCCCCTAAATTTTGTTTAGGTGCAAATTCACCTTTCCCTAAAGTTTTTTAGTGCAATTACCCCCTCGCCGTGACGGAAACAACACTTCCGTTGGCAAAAAAAATATTTTTTATCATTTTTATTCTTGTGGGACCCTTACAATTCCCAAGAACTAATTGGTGCTAAAAGCTCAAATTAGGAAAAAATTTGTTTCGAACCCTAGCTCAAAACTATCAAAACCCAAGCGAAGTTCTCCAATAATTTGCAATCCAAGCCAACTATTTGTTGTTGACATTGATGATCTTATATTCTTCAAGTGGTTCGTCATCCTTTTTCGTGTAAATTATCGGAGAACTTCACCTGAATTTTGATAGTTGTGAACTAGGGTTCGAAATAAATTTTTTCCTAATTTGAGCTTTTAGCACCTATTATGTAGTATATAACCGTTGGAAATTGTGAGGGTACCACAAGAATAAAAATAAATTAAATATATTTTGTTTGCTAACGGAAGTGTCGTTTCCATCACGGCGAGGGGTTAATTACACCTGAAAACTTTAGGGGAGGGTGAATTTGCGCCTAAACAAAGTTCAATGGGGTATTTGCCTAGCACTGCTAACATGAGGGGGATAATTGCACCTTTTCCCTTTATTCTATCAACATAATTAGGTCAGAATTCAGACCCCCTGCCATGTACTATGAAATTAACATTTTTAAACTACCAAACGAAAAATAAAAAGAATAAATAATACACAATATTATGTATAATTTGTTATATCTTAAAAAAAATCTAACAAGTTGCTAATTAGTCTTAAATGAAATTAATACAAATGGACTGAATTTATTATTAGAGATCACGTATTAATATACAATTGCGACTGTAAAGTCAATTTATAATATTATAAGTAGAGAATCTAAAGCAAATGGGCATACATATTTATATATAGTTATATTTTCTGCTTTTCAGCTTCTAGCAAATTCATAACCTTATCGAAAAATCTATCTCCAGAGATTTTACTATATTATCTTTGTCTGCTTATATTATCTTATGGTTTCTCCTTCTCCAATAATTAGATTAGATAATAAATTCATTGCGTCAATCAATGTATATATTTATAGAATAAAACGGGAGAACAATCATTGATTGTTACAATAATAGAAAAATATGAAGAGTTAGATTCTTTGTGCTTTGACATAAATGAATAAAGAAAATAAGAATATTTCCTCGTAGAGACGCATTCTTCAATTAATTTCATCTTATATAAATGAGAATTGGAATAGCAAGGAGGTTAAGATTATAAAATTATTTTTGATTCACCGTCTATTTCAGATAACGATTACGGATTACGTACTTCGTAAAAAAAATATATATACGAAACGACGTTCCAATTATTTAAACTATGAATTAAGTTTTTAGGTTTTTTTTACTAAAATTCTCGTACTCTTGGCTTTTGGTTTGGTGGATGTGATAGATAAGAATGATAGCATAAGATAGGATTATAAGAGTGATTAATAATCCACCCAAGCTTGGGGTGATAAATTATCACCCATTTGAGTGATTGGAGTACGGGCCGCTTATCTATCACGGACCTTATCATTTAAACCAAACATGTAATTATGTGGAATTATTTTATCAATCATCCCTTATCAAGCCATAATTAATTTTCTATATTATTTTAAGGCCAAAACAAAGTTAAATTTGATAGGACCTGCGATGGGATTAAGTCGCCAAAATCCCTTATTTTCTACTGTTTTCTTGCTATTTTTCACTTCGACTAACCTTCTTAAAAAATAAAGTAGTGCTGTTTATATAATAAAAGTTGACCAAATAAGCATTTGGGACTCAGCAACACGAGATTCTATTCTTCTTTATCTTGTTTTTCTTTGCTTTAGTGTGTATATATATTCGAGCCACACTTCCGTGCGGTTGACCGCACGTATGAGGTTGTTTTGGTATTATTATTATTTAGTTATTTTTTATTAATATTTAATAAACTCGCAATAAATTCTAAGTGGACACTTCCTTTCGTGGCGTGCGTGGAAGAAGCGCGATCAACTGCACTGTGCAGTTGAGCACACCTGAATTTTTTATATAGATATAAATATATGTGTGAACAGTGATCGTCAATTATTGGTGAGAATATTAACATGTCCATTGATAATTTAACACCTCCAAATTTACCGTCACATATTTAATATGTGTAAATTAATAATTAATTTTAAATTCAAAAATCAATCTTAGTCAGATGATAATATTGGTAGCGCAATCACATCACTTAGCCATAAACATATGGTATTTTCGAAAATTATTAATATCTTATTTTAATTATGACATGTATTTAGTAAACAAAGATAAAAGATTGAATGCAGAGTTTCTAGAAATGATATATAAAAGTGTATGCCAATCAAGCCTACCTCAAGTGCCAAAGCCAAGTCACCACAAGACTCTCATTAGCGAGATCGTCGAAATTCGAGAGGTCTAGTGTTCAATTCCGTCTGCGTGTGGTACAATATATTTTCCACCTTATTTAGTGACGTAATGACCCCATCTTTTTTATGTGAGTGGTGTGACGGATTATTTGATAATATATATATTATGTAATTCTAAAAAAAAAATTATATGAAAGTGTATATTAGATGAGTACTAAATAACTACCAACTGCATCATTTTACACGCAAACGCACAAAAATAATTACATAAATACCGATACGTAGAAGTTAGAT
The DNA here is from genome assembly GCA_031470985.1 of Agastache rugosa. Taxonomy (NCBI): domain Eukaryota; kingdom Viridiplantae; phylum Streptophyta; class Magnoliopsida; order Lamiales; family Lamiaceae; genus Agastache; species Agastache rugosa. The sequence continues at coordinate 24,204,491 of CM062607.1, forward strand.
AATAAATGTAATAATTAATGCACAAGATATATAAAATGAAATAGGAGTACTAACTTTAACTTTAGATGAGAGTATAGCCCACAAAATATATATATAGAAAATTCAAGTAGGGGCGGCCGGGAAAGTTAGCCCTTTCTTTCATATTTTGGCCATTCTTTCTCACGACAAGCAACTTTATTTTTTAATTTATTTTATTAGTAAATTAGATTTAGAGTACATCGCGCGTTGCGCAGTAAGTGTGCCTAGTGGCCCTAGTGGGTCGAGCGAATTGAGTTTTATTTAGATGATCAAGATTATTTCGATGAAAATAATAAATATTATTCTCTCCGTCCCACTCAATTTGTTTATATACTGTTCGTGATATAAATTAAGAATAAGAATAAAAAGATAGAAAGTGGGTATGTATACTAATTTTGAAGGGCATTGATGGGATTATTCTTTTTATATTTGGAAGTAGATATAAAGTATATAGAATTACGAGATATAAATATTAGTATAAAGTATTTGTTCTTTAAGAGACATCTGATCTGAGTGGTAATAGGGGTCTAGAATTCACTCTCTATCGGTCTATTTTTTTTAAGTTAAAAAATATATTAATATTATAAAGTATTAAGGTTTAAATTGAATTTCAATATTTAAAATGGTATTCTGAACGTGAGTATGATTACACATTAGATAATTATTGACATTTTGTATATTGTTTAATATGATGGCTCGTTTGCTACGGGTGATAGCTGATACAGGTGTAAAATATACCGATGGGCGATGACGGGTCGACGAGTCGAGTTCCAGTGAAAACTTTTTTCCCTATAGAAACCTGAAAATTATGGATATTCACATATAACATACATCTCTATTTGTACAATGATGGATAATGCATTTTATACATTAAATAAATACTTTTATGACTGCATTTTCTATATTACAAGAATGCATCATTTATTGACAATAGTAGATTATAAAAGATCAATAGTCCTTATTGATTTATAGTTTTTATGGAAGGAAAAGTTTCTATTTGATCCTTTCCCTACCTACATCTTAATATTTTGTTTGCTTCAAAATAAAGTATTCTATAAGACCATTGAAACGTAACAGAGTAAGTACAATTTTTCATTCATCGCATAATTAATATTTGTTGTAGATAATTAATATGTCTAACCAAAATATTAATGATATCTTATACGGTAAAAAAAGTATAATCAAATATATCAAGCCTTATCTGATCATGTCTAACAAACGTGTGCTAAATGTAGCCTCATCCAGGGGTCATTTTGTCATTTCACTTGACTCGCAGCAACGAAACGAAAGGACAAGAGACAATGAATAATTTTTTCATTCATAATTATGCATGCATAGTTACTAATTAATACTCCCTTCGTCCACGATAAATTTGCCACAATTTCTTTTTTGGTCCGTCCACAAAAAATTTGCTACATCCATTTATGGTAATAGACCCCACCACCTTACTTACTTTTCCACTCACAACACAATTTAAAACTATATAAAAGTGGGACCCTTATTTCACTCACAATACAATCAACCAACAAATTATTAAAACTTATGTCATCCACAATGTGGCAAATTTATTGTGGACGGAGGGAGTAATAATAATAATAATAATAATAATAATAATAATAATAATAATAATAATTTCCTCAAAAAATAATAATAATATGGAATTTTAGTAGTAGTAGTAATAGTCCTCCTATATTATAGGTGTTTTTATTATTTTATTATATACAAATAAGTAACCATATAACAACACGTGAACACATTTTCCATTAGTTTATTATTATGTCGATGAGTTTACTCAAATTCATTAGTCGACAAGTTTTCAATTCCCATTGGTTAATGACAAGATATCAATTCATGCACGAAACTGATGCTCTATATATAATTGGAAAAAAAAAATACTATATATATACTAGTAATATATTATGTGCCAATTTTGACAACTTAATTGGAATTATCCCAAGTCAGCCGAAAATAACAAACAGGCCTAAACATAGATGACCCTTTACTTTGGAAGCTTCTCACGCATCAACATCCGCCGCCGCCGTCACCATCCGCCACCAGCTCCACCACCGCCACCACCAATAAACAACACAGAGTGGCAATTACTCAGCTTGATGCTGATGGCTCAATTTTTTTTTTTGTTTATACTTAAACCAAATAGGTCTTCAAATGCGATAGTATTAGAGTTGAGCTTAAATTTTGCATAGTGCATTAATCTGTTAAGGCTCGTCTAAATTACCATTAACATTATAGCTAAGTGGCATTTCTTCTCTTTGTAAAAGTGAAAGACTCGGGGACGAATTTCAATTCTTTCATTCCCAATTCATTAAAGAAGAGGCTCGTTTAAATTACAGAAGAACCTATTTAGAGTTTTATTTTCTTTGGCTCAAAAAATACGTTTTAATAACCATTTCTTAAATCAAATAATTTTTTTTTTCATGTCATGGAACCTCCAGCTGCTACCTTCGGAGCGTACTGAGTAGGACCCCGCTCCTGTCTATAACCTGCAAACCACACAAAAATATTTTACACCTCAATTCTTCAAAGTTGTAGTAGTTCCCTCGAGGACTGGTTCGAATTCTCCATCCCACGACTAAGTCTCATTATTTGTGTCCAACTAATATTTTAATATTATTTATTACAATAAAATAAAAATTATTACTATGTCTTGAATCCTAATGAATATTTATTACCGAAAATTGGAGCTAAAAAATTATATAGTCTAATTTTAGTATAATCAATCATAATAATTAATTATCAACTAAAAATTGCTAATTAAATGTAAAATATAAATTCTAATTAGATTTATGAACTTTAATTGATAATTACAAAATTAATCTAAATCACAAGACATTGAAGAAACAAAAATGAAAAAAAAAAAAAAAACTAATTGATAGTGGGAATACCAAAAGTGGGACAAATGATCTCAAATGCTCAAGAATGGGGCCCGTTTTTCTTTAAGTCCACCTTTATGTTAATATGTTACATCCTTCATCGCCGAACAAGTATTCTATTTGAAAATAAACATTCCCGAAAAAGTGTCATATTATAAAGTTTTTATAGAAAAATAATGTAAAAATTCATACATATGATTCCTTAAAGAGTGATGCTATTCGGACATAAATGTCCGAACATAAATTTTATAATTAAAAGAAAATATGAAAAAGAAAATAATAATAATAATAATAATAATAATAATAATAATAATAATAATAATAATAATAATAATATGAAAAAGAAAATTGGGTAGATGCATATTAGAGAATTTTGTCAGTGGTAATAAATTAATAATATTAAAAAAGATTAATCGTGAAATAAGGTAAAAAGTTGCATACTTTTGAGTAGAAAACGAAGCGGCAATAATGTAAAATGATTGATGATAAAAGGTATTTATGAAAATATTAGATAAAATAATTGATGATAAAAGGTATTTATGAAAATATTAGATAAAATGATTGATTAAAATGATTTTATTAGATAAATCTTAAGTTAAAATTATTAATATATCATTTTATGTCCGGACATATATGTCCAAAAAGTATTATTGAGAGTGATGCTATTCGGACATAAATGTCCGGACATAATCTAGTTCGTTTAGGTAAATAAATCGGTTCGATCCGTTTAACTTATTTATTTAATTTTGTAATTTCTCCACATTCATTCAATTTATTATTTTTTGAGTAATCTAATTCAAGTGAATGCATAAATATATAGTATTTCCGAAAGATTAGTGAAAATCACAAAATAACTTTATTAGTTTAATTTCGTATTTTTTGTATTCATATTTCTCTCTCTAAAAATGGCAGTTTAGATTAATTAAGTAAATATATTAGAGTACTAACCAACACCATTTTTAGACTGCCATTTTTAGAGAGAGAAATATGAATACAAAAAATACGAAATTAAACTAATAAAGTTATTTTGTGATTTTCACTAATCTTTCGGAAATGCTATATATTTATGCATTCACTTGAATTAGATTACTCAAAAAATAATAAATTGAATGAATGTGGAGAAATTACAAAATTAAATAAATAAGTTAAACGGATCGAACCGATTTATTTACCTAAACGAACTAGATTATGTCCGGACATTTATGTCCGAATAGCATCAGTCATCCTTAAAACCTTATCTATCACCCAACTAACACTCTATTAGTAAGAGACACCTAGTAATCATCACCATCGTGAAAGTCGTCTTCTTTTTGTTAGTGGTTTTTTTCAAGGCATTAAATAAATAAATAACACACGTAGCTTATATTCATTACCACAATTCCTATAAAATGTATTTATTCATTTCTAACATCAATTTCAAATAATTTGATATTTTGACTTCATGAGCTCAAATATCATTAACACTCTCTACAGTCATTGCAAATGCAATACTTAATTGCACTTAGGGGTGTAATCGAGCCGAGTGGAACTGAATAGTGTCTTGCTCAAGGTTGACACGTTTGATTAAACAAGTTTTTCATTTAAATATCGTACGAGCTTCTATCGAGTTGAGTGCAGAGTCAAGCCTAAATGAGCTTTTTAAATTTAGACTTTCATTTAAAATATTAATTATTTTTCAAAAATATTAGTTATTTTATTCACAATAATGTAATACATTTACTATTTTCTTGTAAATAAATAAATTTAACTAGATACTTAATCCAAATATTATTAATTATAGTATAAAATATAAGACATCTAATTAATAATCTTATATCTTTAAGATAAATCAATTAACGAGCTTGCTCATGAACCAACGAGTCGAGTACCGTCATGGTCAAGCTTGACTCGTTTAGCTAAACGAGCTTCTCAATAAATTATCGAACGAGCTTTTATCGAGTCGAACGCCGAATAGCTCGCAAGTAACTTGATTCGTTTACAACCCTTTATAGTGGTTTATTTTATGATTTGATTTTAATGATATACGGTAAGGCACTCAAATCAAGAATAAACATAACCCCAACTCCTAATTAATAAAATGCTACTCCCTCCGTCCACGATAAGTGTGGTTCAAAGGAAGTGGTACGGATTTAAGAGTGGGAGAGTATGTTAGATAGATGTATTGTGAGTGGAGAGTGAGACTCATGTTAATTGTAAGTGGAGTCATATTCATTTAAGAAAAGACAACACTTGTTATGAACGGACGAAAAAGTAAAAAATACCATATTTATTATGTACGGAGGGAGTATTTTGAAATACATCACTTAGGCAATGAACTCTCAAACTCTCAATTAAGAAATTTATTCAAATCGATCGAAGGTAGCTAGCGATTACAGATTCCCACAATATAAAAAGAATTGATGAATTTAAGCATGAAGTAAAAGTTACGTGATATAGAACAATATGAGGATCACCAATTTTCAAAATGTAGCTCAATTGGTATTGAACGGGATAGTGGGACCTTCTAGAAACCCTTTTTCCATATAATAGGACCATTAATCGTTGAAGTTGACTATGGGGTATGGGCTCATTAATGCCCTTATTAGAATTTATTGTTTTTCATACTTTGATAACATTATTCTTCTAGATGCATTCATCTACCCAGCATGTAGAATCGGGGCCACAATTAATGTTTCATTTAATAAAAAAATAAAAAGTTAAACATCATCTATATATTATTAAAATAATTGCGGATTTAAGCCCTCCCCTTAATTCGGGGTCCTACATGGCGATGTATCCATTCTGTATTCCTATTTATATTAAATCCTCATTTTAAATATTTTTTGTATTCATATATTCTATTGCATTCAATATTTCTCAAAACTTTCTTAATAATATAATATTATATTCCTTTGAATAATATTCTATATGCGAGACAATATTCCATATTGGATTATACAATTCATCCTCATAATGTCGTCTAATTCATTCATATTTAACAACATCTAATCATATTTATTAATTTGGTAATTTAATGTGGTATCTCATACATATTATACACGGCCAAGTTAATTAAATTTTAATCAAACGCAAAGGGATAAACGATAAAGAAGGAAATAATATGATAAAATTATTAGAGAAACTTGAAATTAATAAATAAAATTCAATTTTCTACATTCCTATTTATCTCAAAAAATTTATCCCACATCGTTTTTTTAATAAAACTATACTCTTGAAAAGCTTATATAAATACTCAAGGTCAATGTGTATTTTCTCACCCGCAATTGTTTGCACATCCAATTTAATTTGGCCAATTAATTAGTTGACCAAATAAATAGTTTTATTTTTATTAAAAATTTTAATTTGATCAATTATTAAGTTGTCATATCAATTTATTTAATTCTACAAATTGTTAACTTGGTGTAAATAAAGATCACTTTATTTTCCATCCCACAATTATTTTGCACAAATAACTATTGAATTCACTTTACCTTCGTCTATCTATATATTATTAAAACAAAACTTGAAATTAATAAATAAAATTCAATTATCTACATTCCTATTTATCTCAAAAAAATTATCCCACATCGTTATTCAATAAAACTATACTCTTGAAAAGCTTATATAAATACTCAAGGTCAATGTGTATTTTCTCACCCGCAATTGTATGCACATCCAATTTAATTTGGTCAATTATTAAGTTGTCATATCAATTTATTTAATTCTACAAATTGTTAATTTGGTGTAAATAAAGATCACTTTGTATTATTCATCCCGCAATTATTTTGCACAAATAACTATTGAATTCACTTTACCTTCGTCTATCTATATATTATTAAAACGATTACGTATTCGAGGCCTCCCATTGATTCGGGGTCCTACGTGGCGCTGTCTCTATTCGGTATTCTTATTTATCTTAAATCCTCATTTTGAGCATTTTTATTCATTTATTCTATGTATATTTATTATAAATTTTCTCATTCCACATTTATTCTTAATAAAAATTCACTCTTGGAGAATATATATGATATTGATAATTTTAATTTGATCAATTATGCAGTTGTCAATATTAATTTGTTTAATTTGACAAATTTTTAAATTGACGTAAATAAAAGAAAAATCTCCAAAATACGTATTCTCAATTATAATTCTTGAAATTTAATTTTGTTACGAGATGATCAGACGTACACAACAATTAACGATGTATATAATGAAATATTTGACAGATTGTGAAGTAAAAAAAAATAGTTTGATTTCTATCGATTTCTTGCAAATAAAGAAAGTGAAATAAAATCAAAGAAACACTTTTTTTGATCAATTATCGAAATATTATCACTCCGAAATAATATTAAATTATTTTTAATGTTAATGCTTATATATTGCAAAATAATAATAAAAAAATATTTATTAAGGAAGTACAATAAAATCGAAGAAACAACCTTATTAATATATTTTATTTAATAATATAATTCGCCGTAGATTTTCGACGGAATACACACTAGTTATATATAAATAAATAAATTCCGCTTAGTATCATGGACCCTACTACTACGTATTGAAATTTCGAACACAATCAACCTTCATCATAAAAGATCAGATATTGTTAGAAATAGAAGATCTGGTGCACCATCACAACCCTATTCTGTCTCTCATTTCAATTCATCATGAAAAATGGAAGATCAAATACTATTGCAAATAGAAGATCTCATGTAATAATATCATGGACCCAACTATGTATGATGATAAATGGCCAAAAAAACTGTTGTAAAATGCAAGTAGAAGATTGTCAATGGGACATAGCTCAAGTGACTAGCTAAGGTATCACAAGTCTCTCCTTAGTGAGAGATCTTAAGTTCAATCCTACCTGTGTGTAGTGCAGCATTTTCCCACCTTAATTATGGTCCCGCATGCGTGCAGTGTAATAGTCACACCTTTAAGTGGTATAGAAGTTCATCTATATGGTAGTGTAGTGATATATTTGACATTATATATATATATATATATATATACTTTTGTAATTCTCTCAAAATGTAAATAGAAGATCAAATAGTACTATTTAAAATAGAGGATCTCTACAAGTGATCGTATAAAGTATAAACTCTTGTATACATTATACGATAATCGCGTATTTTTACAGGCAGTTGAGTAACAGGAATCTTTACAAACAAGTTCATCAAGAACCAAAAATAGAGACTAAAAATTGAAAACATATATTTAGCTCAAAAGAGGAGCAAACATAGTATCATACAGCAAAAAAAGAAGAAACATACTCTGCTGAGTGATTTATCAGTCTGCACCATATGCCTTCGCAGCCTAGGCGAGCTGCTCCCTCCTAAATTGTAAGAATCGGGATATGCGTACATCGTCGTCGTCTCCGAATTCCCAAATATTCTCGCATACACCATTTCTCCGAACATCCCGATCATCGGATCGGCCAAGTGTGGTGCGCTACCATGTCCGAGGATAGGAGAGGCCGTAGAGCCGATGTGGTCTTGTCGAGGGGATGGTGGCGCGTAGCCTCTCCGGTGGAGTTGCTCGAACGGATTTGAGTAATCGGTGGTCACATTTGGTAAGATCAAGTTGTTCCAGCGTCTGGGAGTCGACGGCCTTTGTGGTATGGGTTGGGATAGCTTGTCTTTGGAGGCGTTGGTACTTTGGCCGCGGCCGTAGAGGGGGATCAAGGTCTTCTCCGACACCTCGCACTTGCAAACGGGGCACTGAGGGCTCTGGTGGTCGAGGTTGTCGGGGGAAGCATGTTGGAAGCTAATCCACCGGTAAATGCAGGGCCAACAATAGAGATGCCCGCACAATGTGACCACGGGGTCTTGCACGAGGTCGAGGCAGATGTTACATTCGAAGCCAATGGAAGGATTGGCTTCGTGTTCGTCGAGCGTAGAGGTCAAGGATTTGAGACTTTGGCACGAGGCTCTGGCTTCGTCGAAGCCATTGTTTCTTGCTGCTCCTCTGAGATACCGCTCCATTTAGATCTCTGGATTTATGAATCATGTCATGAAAGAAGAGAGTTAGTTACAATAGATTAAATTGACAACACATAAGGTCAAGTATATGAAGAATAAGACGACCAAACGAGCTCAAAAGATTTGTTCAATCCTATGTTATTTTTATTTATCTAAGCTACTACCCGAAATAAACACACTCACTAAGACGAAATTTGGCAAGAGAACCAACACAAACAACAAATAATACATGAACGAACCATCCCCCGAACCCTCAAAATCGCACACTAGGTCAAAACGTCGGAAATATTTAAAAAAGAGAGTAGCAATAATGACATATGTCAATCATGAAACATAGCCTAAGGAGGCCGATGAGTCTTCTATAAGATTGTCCATTATATCTAAAGCTAGAAACATTAGGGTTCGAAGAAATTAACCCTAGTTGCAATCAGAGAGCCATGGATGTGACATACAACAACTAGTTTCCATCAATAGCAAAACATATACCATAAGTTACCCACCATCTAAACGTGATATCTCATCTCCCCACAATTAATACCAGAAAAATGAAAATTAAATTGGCTAAGGGTATGATGCACGACAGTTAGTGGCCCATGATGTTGGAACCATAACCAGTTCAAGCAACTAAGAATTTCTCAAATACTTCTTAAATGATATAAGTAAATTATTAGACTAATATCAATGACCATCATTAAAGATGATTTGCCAATTAGGTTGGATACTGTTGGAACACTAATTCTAACATAAAAGCAACCATATGTTTAGAAGTTAGAACATTATTCATAATCAATAAATTGGTTCCAACCACTCACCTAACGTTCTTGAAATTAAATAAGTGAAGATCAAGAAAAGAAAAAAGAATAATAATTTCATGAGCATAGCAAAAAACAGTATAAACATGTGCAGAACAAGTCCTACATAGTATCAATTTGGTGAAAAACAAGGATTGCTTTAATTAGATGCAACCAATTAGAAGCCAGCAGATCTCCCATATCACTTTCTTGCTTAAATTATAAACCAATTTCAAATCAAGCAAAGGTAAAGAGATTTTGTTTGTTTTGCAGAATTTAATGCTGTGAATTAGACGTACTTTCCTATCACCAGGTGATAGATAATTGTCTCACAAAATGATTTTCACAGAATTGGAAATAAATTCATATCAATTGATTTCAAGAATCAAGATTCAAGATGCTAATAAAACTATAAGGCAATGGATACCGAGTCAGCCATATCAAAGAAAAATAAGATTCAGAAAATTTCAAGAAAAGAATGGTTCAGGAACAGAGACCACAAGAATTCTCAAAGAATTTCAAAATTAAATTCACATACATGGCAAAAACCTCAATAACATTATCCATGGACTTGGGAAAATGGCACCTTGAGAGAAAATTAATACTACATTTATTTTTTCTAAAGCTGCATAAGTGCACAAATGGCAAGAAATAAAATTTTCAAATTTCAGTAAAGGCTTTTATGTCTCCATTGCAGGGTTTTTGAAATCCAAAACCTTAATATTTAAATTCTGAAATATGATCTGAGGTATGAAAACAAGTGACTGCAGCCAAATCCCCAGCCAGAAACAACAGATATCACACTTCCCAAAAAAAAAATTGTTCTTCCCCAAAAACTACCACAAAATAAAAAATTGCCAGCTACACAGCTAGACTTGGGAAGACCATATCGAGACGAGTTCCTACCAGCACCCTCCCTCTTGAGAGAGAGAGAGATAGAGGAGAGATAAACCTCCAACACCGCACAAAAGACTAAAAATCACATCTTCAAATCGAAAAACTAGTACTTCCCGAAACCCACATGCGGGAATGCAAAATTGAGCCAAAAACACACAAACACACACTCTGAATAGAGAACAATTTCAAGAAGAAAACGAGGATGCATACCGAATGTGAATAAGGGCCTTCTTAAAACGTTAACAGCCGATTTCAATCAGTTCCTCGTAATATACAGCAACAAAAACACCGATTTTTCAGGAAAAAAGCAGGGAATCAAGAGGCTTTTTTTTCTTTAAGAGCGAGAAAAAAGAAAAGGAGATAATGGGGAGAGAGAATGTGTGTGTAGAAGCAAAAGTGATAGCGTGAGAGAGAGAGAGAGAGGGAGAGTGCCCGAGTATGGCTGAGAAGATGAGAGGCCTACTAGCTTATGTTCTTATATATATATATACATATAAACGAGATAGTTGTATGATGAGACAAAACAAAAATGAATTTAATTTTTTAATGTATAGATACAGAAAAAGTGTATGTATATGCGTGGAAGTGACGTTGTTTGTATTTTGCGAATGCCCGTTGTGGATAAACATTTACTCCTCTGAAACGCACGGTGACGGGGCCGTCATCACCGCAGTGGCCATGGTCTCCCCATCGCTGACGTGGCGACAAACAGCGCGTGTTATCCACTCTCTCATATCTAAATTTGACTTCACAAAATTAACAAATGAGTCTAGTCAACAAGATAACGATACGATTTTTAGCTGCTTTAGCTAGGGCTCGTTTGGTATAAAGTATGGGATAAGGCATGATATGTTTAACTGAAATGTCTTATAAATATAAAGAATTAATATTTCGTTTGGTATGAAGTATTAAATTCTCTGCAACACATAGTAATTATTATAATTTATTGCTATAATTAGTTGCAATATTATTTATACCACCTCATAGGTAGTATACATAACAACAAAAATAAGTATTATTCATACGGGCCCGAACTTTATAAAGGGCCGTATACTTCATACCAAACAAGATATTAGGGTATCATAGACATATTATACACCCTAATCACCCCTACCAAACGAGCCCAAGTATAGGGTTAGTTGTCGGAAAAATTCCGATCTTTGGTCAAATTCTGATTTTCTCCTCACTTTTTAAGGGTTCGTTTGGTATTTATATACGTATATCAGATATGGATATGAATATGGCCTATATTCATACCTTGTGTTTGCTATATCAGTATATGGATATCAAATTGATATCTTTGATATAGCTGATATACTAATATTCAACATTTTCATAAACTAGTTTTTACTAGTATATGACTCATATCTTTCATTTCCTCCCCATTTGATTTCAGTCGATATCTTCAGCATACCAAACATAGATATCAGATATCAATCTCATACCCATACCTAATATCTGATACTCATACCCATACTTGATATCTGATATACTGGTATATGAATATCAAACGAGCCCTAATTGTGTGAAAAAATTTCTCACCTTTTAATATTTGTAATAAACGTTCCATTTCTTTTCGGTACGTGAATTAAGGAGAAAAGTGATTTAAAAGATAAAGAGATAGAAAGGATGGGATCACACCTTTTTGTGAGAGAAGATGGTTTCCAAATAAAAAAATGTGACACTTGGATGGAACAAATCAAAAAAAATAATGAAATATTTATTGTGGAACGGATGAAGTAATATATTTAATAATTGTAATTTATTTTTAATCTGTCTTGATGTGAGAACCTGTTTGCGCAAAATCTTATGCAAGTTTTTGATGTGATCAAAGCATTCAATTGGAAATTTTTCTGTGAAAAAATATTTAATTAGAGTTTTTTTTTTAGAATTATATAAGCTATATTATTATATAAACCACTATATCACCACATAGAGATGAGACTATTGTACCACACAAAAGTGATACAAGTACACCACACGCAGATGGAGTAATAATTATATGTGGGTATATAAGGGAATGACTGATACTCTTGAATGGAATGAGAATGGAATGATCATTACCGTTTTCACTTCTAATCCTACATTGATGTATTTTTTTCATAAGGAATTATTAGAGCTGTCAAAACCGGCCCGGCCCGACGGGCTGGCTTGATTTCGGGTCGGGTTGGGCTCCACAAATCCAGGCATGGTGAAATTTCGGGCCGGCCTGACCCGGTAAATTTACACTATAAAATGCTTTTTCGAGCCGGGTTGGGCTTCACATTTTTTGGCCCGGAGGATTTTCGTGCCGGCCCGGAAAATTGCCAGCCCCAGGAATGATCATTCCTGAAGGAATGTTTAATATCATGAGTATGGATTTATCCATTCCTTCCCCCCGGTATTAGCTAATCCTCAACTTTATTATTATTATTATTATTATTATTATTATTATTATTATTATTATTATTATTATTATTATTATTATTATTATTAAAACAATAATATTAAAATAATAAATAATTATAATAATTATTATTATTAACCTAATCATAATAATTATAATTAAAACAAATAATATAAAAATAATAATAATTAATGAATTAGTTATTATTATTATTATTAGAATTGATGATAATAATAATAATAATATTACTATTATTATTACGCTTACTAATTATTATTAATATTAATATTATTATAATTATTATAATTAGCTTAATAATAATAAGATTAATTATTTATTATTTTAAATAGCTAGCCTCTATATTAGTGATTTTACGATAGAAAGAAATCATATATTGTTTACACTTAAACTCATATATATACAGAGTGATATTTTTTAAAAACTCGATTTGAATTTTTGTAGGATAATGTTATATTATATCTATTACTTATCAATCTACAAGATTTTATGAAATAAATACAACATCAGAGATACTTACTAATTTTATGGTCACACTAAGTACTATTTTAAAAATCAAAACTAAAAGCAATAATTTTACAAAGAAATGTGTTATCTATAATCTATCCATAAACAAAATATGTTTGGAATTTGGATTTTTTTTAGGAATATATATGTTTGTATTAAATCTTATTATTCAATATATTCTATATATAGGCATAATACTTAACAATTTGCATGATACTATAGTGCTATATTCTTGGCTAATGAAATTAATTGATTTGGATATGTAGTACTAAATTATTCAATTTAGTTCATACATTTTACTAAAATATAAAACGAAGTTTTATATCTTTTCTTTTTTATTTTTATTTTTGAAAATATTGCTTAATTGTTTCAATATTGATTTCATTCTCTTCCCCATTTTCCTTTTTTAAAAAAATATTTTTTTTAGACATATACAAGTTACATTTTACATTATTAGATCATAAATTCATGACATTACAAATAATTTTATACAAAAATTCATGAAATTACAACTTTTACCATTTGAGATAGGTTTCATCTGCTTCAAAAAAAAAGAACTTAACTTCAACATTTGAGCTGCGAAACTATAGCGTTGAAACAAAGTGTTTTATCATTTATTTTTTATTCTTCATAATTTAAATTATATTTTTCTTACGCAATCGTGGATCATTTTACAACTCCATTTTGAAGATATACTCTGTTACAATCAATCTTTAGTTTCTAAATTTAAAAAAAAAATAGTTTTTTTTTTGTTATTTCTTTCTCTATTTTTTTTTTCCATTTTCTAGAGATTGATTGAATAATAAGGAGAGAGTTCGTGTTGAAGTGTGATTGAGGAATTATCTTTTGTTTGAATGTTGTAAAAAAATAAAATAATGATTTTGGTTTTAATGAAGTTGTGAATGAATGCATTTTTTCGAAACATGACCAATAGTGGCAACTTTGATTCCTTCAACCCGAAAGTATATTATGAAATGATTTATTATTTGTTTTTATTTTTTTTTTTATATGGGAAGGGCTGGGAACGGTTAGAGCTTGAATCCAAAACCTCTTAATTCATATACAAGATTTATTACCGCTTGGATTCCACGCATAGATTATGAAATGATTGAATAATGAATAGTTCTTTATCGAGAACTTTTGACACCAAACTCCTTTTAATGCATTGTACATCAAGTGTACAATTAAGTTTTTCTGCAGTTTAATTAGCCATTTGAAACTGACACGTCTTAATCTGCACTTAATTATATTTAATCTCTATAACTAGCTTTGAATTGTGTAGGTAAGGTACAAAATGAGCGGGAATATAGGGAGTAACTAATTTAAGAAATTAATAAATATAGTTTCTTTTAATTGATGCCGATTCCCTACCGATTCTGAAACTCTGACTTTGACCCCCACGATAATTATGAGGTATGTTTAATCTCATTTTACGTTTTTATTTCTGATAGTAATGTATAATTTGTATATGATATTTATAAATAGGAGTATGATGTAAAAATCTATCATTGTATGTATAAAGAAGCATAATTGTATATTTAAAAAAAAAAACATATTTATACGAGAATAGGGGGACTTGTATATGAACTCATCTATATATATAAGAATGATTCATATAAAAACAAATTATCGTAGGAGAATTAGAAACTAACCTGATCATTGATTTTAATATGACTTTCGGTTGTCATTAAAAAAATTTGAAAATAAATAGAATCAAAAGGTGCATCACTATATATGGCAAATATAGCTTGCGTGCTTGAATTTAATATTATTCAAATATGTCAGAGATAAGAAAACCGCCAACCCAGATTATATATTTACACGAGATATTGTTGTGATGTATTTTCATTTGACTAGAAATTTTGAGAGAATAATAGGACACGTTACTGGTTCAAAATAAAAGTTAGTATTTGAGTATTATTTTTCCAATATTGTCCCACATAATAGTCAAGAAGAACAGATTAATTTTCCTGGCCTCCTGCTATAACTTACGGCTCTGACAATGATTTAACAAGATCTAGTGTTATTACATCAATTGCTTATCATTCATGTTTATTTATTTTTAAATGATTGTATAAAATTTGTTTTTTTTTTTTGGAGGAAATGATTATACAAGATTGTTAGAAACCCCACTTACAAATATAGATTTATTGTGTTTTTTTAAAAACCAAATTAAGTATTGTTAATCGTAAGTGGTTCTATAATTCCGTGATTTTACTATTTTTAAATCGATTCACGACCTAAAATATTGAACCCATTAATTTAGGTAAACAAAGCAATCAATCAAAAGTTAAAATTAAAAAATATATATATTTTTTTTATTATTTTAATAATTTTTTTATAGAAATCCAATAAATCATTCATGGAATAATTTCATTAAAGATCAATATAAGAATAATCTAAAATAAAAATAACAAAAACAAAAAATATTTTTTTTTTTTGGCCTTAGTTGATCATTTAGTTCTGAAATTGATCATTTCTTTCTTTATGAGGTCTTGAAGTGATAATACTTTTTATAACGATTCACAAATTGAGAAAAATGGGTGAGACTACGGCACCCTACTAATGCTCAATTTTATAGAAAAATTCATTTAAGTAACAGATTTTTTTTATTTTATTTTATTAAGATTTTTTTTTTCCCGAGTGTTGTGTGATTTACCGTCAATTTTCCACATAGCTAGAAAGAGTACGTGTAATTCTCGTTGATTTTAACATTATAAAATGGTTTGAATTTCGAAGTTCGAAATTCGACAAAATCTAAAAATGAAAAAAGTAATTAAAATTTAAAATGAACGTATAACTTCATCACGATACCAAAAAGAAAAATTCTTGTTACATTTGCTTAATTAATGTCATAGTATCAACTATGAATTTATTTCCAGTCATGTATGTTATTTTCCCCTCTCTAGTTTTAGCAACATGACACATTGGTAAAGTCTAAGACAACCAATTTCGTAGCGGTTGAGTATGTAAAATATCAATAATTTTAATACTTCAAATATTTTCATTTTAATAAAATTTTATTTTTTTATGTCGTGGAACCGCGTAACTGTTACTTTCGATGCGTATGATAAATTAACCTTTGTATTGATAAATTAACCATTGCTTATGTGCAATAGTCTGCAAATTATGCTTTATTATTTGTTAGTAATTTTTTTACTAGTATGTATGTCTTGACATTTTGAATATATGATTTTTCTAGAGTCTAAGATGGGGAGTTGTATTGATATTTATTATCTCAAATAAATGTAGATTTAGAAATACAAGAACGTATTTATATGTGAGGAAGATCACAAAATTAAATCAGAAAGAGTCATAAAAGTTTGGCAACTTAGACCGTGTATAACAAGAGTAACGCGTAATTATGGATGCGTTAGTCGTGTAATCAATGGAGTTTGCAAAAATAACTCATAAGAACTTTTAAACGTGTGTATTTTTAGTCCTACTCTCCCTATATTACTATATATACATATGAGTTAATGGTGCGAAATATAAAAAATAGTTAGTGAAAATTAAATGTTGACTATTCCAAATTTTGCATATATATATATATATATATATATATATGGTTGGTTCATATACAAAATATTTTTTCCGTAAAAAAATGAGAATAATGCATTTTATATATTATAACAATGCATTATCATAATAATGTATTTTTGGGTTATTATAATGCATTCCGTGTTCAATTATAACGCATCGGTCAATGATAACCGTAAATCTACAAAGATCAATGGTCCAGTGTGCGTGTGTTAGCCTAGTGGTAGAGTGGTTAATGCCCGGGCCAAAGGTCACGGGTTTAAGTCCACCGTCATGCGGCCTTTAAAATTTCTTGTAATGTTTGTTCAAAAAAAAAAGGATCAATGGTCCAGATCGCTTCTCAAATCTTACAGGAAAAATGTTTTATATATGATCATTCCTCTCTCTCTCTATATATATATATATATATATATATATGGATGGGTTACTATAAAAATTATTCCTCCCTTGAGAACGTGAGAACATGCTTAAATCTATATATATTCATGTTTAAATCAATATATAGTCATGCTTAATGAGATTCATGTTTTTTTGTGTAAACAATTGTGCTTATATAAAATTTAACATGCTTAAATCTATATATATTCATGCTTAAATCAATATATAGTCATGCTTAATGAGATTCATGCTTTTTTGTGTAAACAATTGTGCTTATATAAAATTATGCTTAAATCTATATATATTCATGCTTCGAATAATGACAACCATAGATCATACAAAGATCAACGGTTCAGATTGGTTCCTAGTTCCTACACTATAAATAATTTCTATATGAACCAATCCCTATATATATATATATAGTGATGAGTTCATCTGAAAACTTTTTCTAGTGTAGAAACTAGAAACTTTTGTAGGCCATAGATAAAAAATAAATGGATGGCCTAGATGATTACATGTGGATAAAGATTGAATTTAATTAAGTTTAATTTATTAAATTTAATTGCCTATAAAAGGATAGTGAAGTTATTTTTTCATTTAAAAACTCTCTCCTCCTTTATTGACGCCAACAAATCTGACAATGCAATCTCATTTCCTAAATTATAAATTAACCAAAATTAAGTGTTTATGTATTATCAACAAATCATTTCAAAATTCATATTTTTAGTTATTCAAAAAATTCTTTATATAATCTGACAATTATTTTTGGATTTTAAGTTTTGGGGTATGATTAGAAGTGATAATTTTCAGCTATGGTGATGATTATTTAAAAAAAAAAAATAACTTTAGTTGGAAAACTTTAAAGGCTTGGTAAAACAATTATTCTAAAATCATTCATAAACTTCATTCTACCTGCATTTATACTCAATTATCCAAAATTGTATTGTCGTCAATAAAATGCATTATGAGAAAGTAAATGCATAATAAACACTAATACATGCACAATGAATGACAAACAAATGCATGATTGTATAAACTATAATTAGTGCATAAGCATTGTAGGATTCAACATAAAAAGATTTAAATGCATAACAAATGCTTAAAAAAATGCATTATGATCGAATAAATGCATACTAAATAAACAAAATTGCATTATTACCAATAAAATACATTATGATGAAGTAAATGCATAATAAAAATTTTAATATGCATGATGAATGATAAACAAATGCATTATTGTATAAATTATGATACAACATAAAATGAATTCTTAAAATAGGCCACCGAGAAGATAGAATGATGAAGCTAAAACCAAAATAAAAAAGTAATAGAAAAATGAATATTGCAGACAATATGAAAGACTAAAAGATGAAATAGAATGGTAAACAAAAAAATAAAAAGCGTGAGATAGGAAAATAAATAATTAACAAATAATGCAAAAGATTTATGATTCCTTAAATCAAGGAAGCAGAAGGTTACAAAACAATAAACCCAAGACCAAACAAACCTTTGTTATTCTAAAAAATATGAAATATAAATATAAACATCAATTAATTTACAACCATTGATCAACTAAAATCTACAGTATAAAAAAGTTTTTAGGTTATATGGATTGGGGGAATTAGTTTATATTTGATCTCCCCCTATTTATTTATATATATATATAGGGAGTGATTCCAGTTAAAAGAGCCCTTAAACTAAGAAATAGGAATAAAGCACAACCCTTGATCCACAATAGATGGATGGCTAGATTTGAAGCGGGTCGGATCCGGGTCAACCCGTTGACTTTTTAATTTATTTTTTATTTTTTTATGTTTCGAAATTTTTTTTTCGAAATTTTTTTTTCCGTTTTTTTTAATAAAGTGTGGTGCATCTCAATACACTATGTGGTGCATCTCATTTCATGTTGTGATGCATCTCATTACACAGTGTGTTGCATCTACACATTGTGATGCATCTCATTATACATGGTGGTGCATCTCATTACACATAGTGTTGCATCTCAAAATGCATTGTGGTGCATCTCATAATACATGGAGATTTATCTCATACACTATGTGTGTGTGTATAACTATATCAAAACGAGGAAAAATCTTGGGATGATTTGGTATGATGAAATCAAACTACTTTTTAAATCATTGTATTCATACCATATCAATAAGCAAGTGTTTGGGATTTTTTTTTTTGTCTCCGCCTTCGACTTCGATTTTAATTTATAGATAATGATTGTGGCAACATTATATATTTTTTAGCTCGCTCCGAGGCCTTCGGCTCCCCTCGCTCGACACTTGAAAAAAAATAAAAATTAAAAAATAAAAATAGTGAAAAAGAATATTAAAAAAATTAAAAATGGTGCATCCCAATACACTTAGTGGTGCATCTCATTGCACAGTGTGGTGCATATCATCTGACTCTTAAAAAAAATTCGAAAATTAAAAAAAATCGAAAAAAAAACCGAAAGTCAACGGGTTGACCGGGTCCGACCCGTTGACCCGGATCCGACCCGGTTTGATCTGGGTCAGATCTGACCCTCCATCCCTTGTAGATGTATGGTGGAGATTTATTCCTATTTCTTAGGTTAAGATCCATTATTATATGATCATTTTCCTATATATATATATATATAAATAGTAGATGTACCTTATTTTTATCTACTTCATACGCAATATAGAATTAGTAAAATAAGCAATAACAATTATTGATAAATACACAACTATATCTTGTTTGAATTTATGTTTACTTCATACGCTAGATGTAATAAGTATATAAACAATAGCGATTACATATTTAAGCAATATTTAGTAAAATAAGCAATAACAATTATTGATAAATACACAACTATATCTTGTTTGAATTTATGTTTACTTCATACGCTAGATGTAATAAGTATATAAACAATAGCGATTACATATTTAAGCAATATTAATTATTAATAAATGCAAAATTATATTTTGTTCGAATTTATATATGTACTTTATACGCAATATGTTGGAAAAATAATAAATATGTTTTGAACTGATACCAAAACCCAGCTGACCCCAACCGAGTAGATGAATGTACAAACCTTGTATTGTTTCCAGCTCACCTGTTTGAGCTTATAGAGTTTCTAAGTTTACAGGTAGAGTCGCTGAAGACAGCAGAAGACATGGCAGAAGACACAGATAAGATGGACCCAGCTGAGGTACTCAGCAGAGGCATCAAGCGAGTCAAAGACCCAAATTTCGGTGACGGAAACCTACCTCGGTGTCAAAGACCCACTCAAATAAAAGACTCAGCTTAGTGTCAATGACACAGCTCATGTCTAAGACAGCTCAGGTTAATGACACAGCTCAGGTTGAAGACACAGCTCAGATTGATGATACAGCTCAGGTCTAAGACACAGCTCAGAGTCGAGACACAGCAGAGCTCAGGAAAAAGTTTTTATTTAAATCCTTCCCTGTATAAATATATATAGAGGAGTACTCTGGTGCAACCGGTTGCATCCCAAGCGACCGGATTGGGTCGGTTGACCAGGGTCAACCCGTTGACTTTGATTTTTTTTTGAAAATTCAATTTTTTTTTTCGATTTTTTTTTCGACTCCGCCTTCGGCTCCATTTCAATTATAAGATAATGATTGTGATAACATTAATGTCCTTTAGCTCGCTACGGGGCATTCGGCTCCCCTCGCTCGACTCTTAAAAAAAATTAAAAATAATAAAAAATTAAAAAATATAAAAAAATAGATACTAGGACACTTCGGAAGTGTACTAATAAGTCTGACGGATTAAAATAATATATATGTTAGGCGCGTGTAATACATGCACTTATACGTTAAGTCTGACGGTGGACGCGCCATGAGAGGCGCGTGTACCACACGCGCCCGACTTAAGGTTCATTTTCGGCGCGTGTGTTGCACAAGCGCGACCGGTCGTACACAAGTATTTGCGATATATATATATATATATATATATATATATATGGAAATGATCATATAGACATTTTTATATGAGAACTAGGAACCAATCCAAACCATCTATCATACAAGATCTATGGATATGATTTAATTCCGGTCAAACTGACTTTTTTTGGTCAAACCCGCTACTTTTTATTTAAGTAAGGTTGTTATGGTAATTTTCGTTGTTTTATCCAGTGAAAAATGAGATGCATAAAATAGTGTAAAACAATGCATTAATTAGCATAAAGTGACGCATTAATATTACGTTTCTGATGCATGAATTATTTTTTTATTAATATGGAACACATAATGTTATATACACGGTTTATAAAGAAACAAACAAGTTTTGTTAAGTGTGTACTTATACAATTAATGCATTACGTATATTGTATTCGTATGAGTTATTTGATGTTCTGGGCACAATTTAATAAGAGAAATTGTAGGATTATAGCATTTCAAGGGAAAAAAAATATTAATTCTAGCAGCAATTTTAAAAAATACAAATAATAGCACTTCTTGACTTTTTACCCCTTATTATTTTATGTAATGACCTGTAATATCCCCTTTTAAAAATTGAATTAATAATATTATTTTTTTAAATAAAATTTATATTATTTACATTTAATATATTGTCATTATAATCAAACCCCCATTTTCCCTTTTTTACCCAACATCATCTCTACTTCATCACTTTCCTCTCACCCTCTATTCATCCTGCTGCCGCCGTTGGTACCATAGTTGACATAGCCAACAGCAACACCATCACAAACATCACTCTTCTCCATGATTTTTAATATTCCTCCATTAGCTCCATGGATTCTGCCTCCGAAAATTGCTTAATCTACCTCCATAGTTTCCTGTGGTGAAAGAACTCACATCTTCAATCCTTACATGGATCTGTCATATTCCGGTTAGTTTATATTTTTATTGGGTTTCATTGAAGTTGTCCTTAAATTTAGGTTTTTTTTGTTTGTTCATTATCGGTTGTGTAATTCGTTAAGCATTGATGATAATTATAGACGTTTGTTGTATTTTTTGGGCTTTTCAGATGGAGATTTAAAGTTCATTTGTTATAGATGAATCTGGTGTTCATCCGGTGGGTAATTCATTTTTCTTTGGAAATTTTCACATTTTCTAACATGTGAAATCAAATATTATAATTTGTGAACTCAGATTTCTGATAATTTTTAGGTTGTACTAATTGTTCAATAAAGTGTTAATTTAGAATTGTTCATATATAACAATGGTTAATGAGAATGAATTTAATGAATTTTTTTTGGTTCTGTAGCGGCACGACAAATTTAACATGGTGAGAGAATTTGTAACCATGGTCTAATTGCAGTGGTTAGGACTTTATGGGTTAATGCCAATACAACAATGCGAATGGAATATTCCTAAAAAATGTGAAGTCGAGAATTGTTCGTGTTCTGGTGAAACCTAGACAAGTTGGTTGTCCAAGATTAATTCGAATATCATCAATACGTAAGTCCTCATCTATACCTAAAGCTCGAGTTTGCGCACGATGCAAACAGAACGACCACTATTGTAGTTCAAGGTCATTGGGCTCGGCGTCCTAAATATTGTAGTATTCATCACCAGTCGGGACATAAGAAGAAGAAATGTACTTCGTATGTTAATCACGGTGTTTGTCATACTCTTATTTATGTCATTTTGTAAAGTCAATTTGGTGGTTGTAATTCTAATTGTGTTGCTGGACAAGGACAAAGTTGTCTAGACCTTTAACAATTTTGTGGTTTCATTCCGTTTTTACATTTCTATTCTTTAAGTATATTTTGTTCTTGTATGTTCATTTTCTGATTTGTAATCATAATTGTGCTTTCACAAATACACATATGATCTCTCACAAAACATAATTGTGTTTTCACAAGTGTATAACACTGAATTCACATTTTTTTTATGTGAAAGCACATGTGTAAGAACATATTCATATTTAATTAAGTGTTTAAGACGTGAAACATAAGAAATCACAAATTATTTTAGACACTTTCATAAATAATTATCTGTGAAGTCACAAGTTTTTTTCGTGAAATACATATAATTTTTGGTGAAAATACATTAAATATAGTGTAAGTTCGCAAAAATTAGGTTGTGAAAATAAAATCATTGGCTAAGTTGTTCATGCCTGCATGTTTGTTAAACTTATATATATTTTAGTTTAATAAATTAACTATCACAAATACTAAACTAAATTTGTTATGCTTAATCAATTATACTAATCTGAATAGATTTTTCACAAAATCTGTTTTGTGAGAGATCATATATGTATTTGTGAAATCACATATTAAAATTTGATCTTTATATTATACAATTCACATATTTACTCACGTGATTTCACACCAAAACTTTCTTGAAAATGAAATATATAATATTGAAGCCATAATTCCAATTCACACATTTACTCACGTGATTTCACATCAAAATTTTTGTGAAAATGAAATACATAATATAGAAGCCATAATTCCCAGATATTATGCATTTCACACATTTACTCACATGATTTCACAAAAAATATTGTGATCCCGATTCCCAAAATATAATTTCGATCTACAATGTCGATCTACATCTACAGATTCACAGATCTACAATGCATTATTGATTTTCGTCTACCATTTTTGTAGATCTAGTCGTTGAGAAATGAATGACCGGAGGGAATGATCGATGGAAGACTACCGGGACCGGCTGCTGAAACCCTAAAATATTTTTCCTTGTATCACTGGTCGTTTGAACTTCCAACCTTCCTAATATTTTTCAAAATAAAAACATAATTAGTATTTCATTTCTCATATTACAAGTATTTAACATTCACCAAAACACACTAGTACACATTATTTGCTAAACTCACCGGAGGTTGCTGAAAGTCCTATTTCCTTGTCTTGAATTGTCACTATGCGGCATAACATCATTTCATATTAATTGACATGTGAATTCTATTATACAGTCATGTGCATCAGAAATAAAGTTATATGTGATTTCACATATATACTGAAGTAAATATAATTGATTTCACATAATATTCTTTGTGAATTCACGTTTATATGCATGTGAAAATTTACTACTTATCAAATCAACCAATATGTGAATTCACATAACTGAATATGTGAAATTATATAACACGTGACATCATTATTTTTGAGAATTCACATACATACACATGTTCATCTATAAATCATATCCCAAGTTTATTTTTGTTAATTCACAGGTTTACACATTTAAAATTTGATAATGAATCCTAACAAATAGTAAGAAAATTGACATACATAACAACATGAATATATATATATATATATCGTATCTCATTATTATTTTTGTGAATTTACTGATTTACACATATGAAATAGAGTCACGTATCACATCAAAAATTATGAGTATTCACAAAGAAAACCATGAGAATGTATATATCATATCCAATACAAATTTTTGTGCATTTGATAAACATGGATTTCCTCATATTTATAAGCTTATTTGAAGTCAATTTGTAGTGGAAAGTCATGTTTGGAATGAATTTTGTGCTTAAGTATTGTTATTTTGTGAAATATGATACTCATTCATTGTTTGTTTGATTTTTCAGGAAATACGTAGTAAAGCTTATGCAAAATGAGCATGATAGAATGAAAGTAGAGTTCGATAAGAGTTCGTAGGCAAAAACGGATCCAAAATCGGAGTTAAAATGAGGGAGAACGAGCCAAAACAGCATTCACAGCTTAACACATGTGAAAGTGAATATTAACGAATCACATCAAACATTATGAGATTTCACATGCAAAACTACATGAAGGTATACATCAGATCCAATTCTTTCCGTGTGATTTCACAACTATATATATACATGTGAACAAGGACAATTATCTCATCATAGTATATGATAATTCACATAAATATCCATGTAAAATTATAGATCTAAACACATATTTCAATTTGTGAATTCACAAAATATTACATGCGTGTCTTCATAAAATTAACCCCTAGATCTACATTTTATGAACTCAAAATTTCTCGCTCAAGTGCATATTTCTCAGAAAACCATAGATATGTTATCTCGACTTCATATTGATCGACGGATATATGTATCACTTAAAACAAAGACAACATAAATACTAACCGAAGAAGATTTTGTCATTCTGGTAGCGGCGTCGTCCATCGTCAATGACAGTACTCGCGGTGGTGCGTGGCGGCGATGGTGGGTATTCTGTAAGGTGTTAAGAATCGCGTTGGTCGGAAAGAAAAAGATGGAGTCGTACGATTTGATAAGAAAAGATAATGTCACCGGCGAGATATATAGGGATTTCAGAGATGTTGCCGAAAATTAGTCGGATTGTATGTTGCCGGAAAGAAATTATCGTGCCGAATTTCAAGTTGTTGTGGTGGCGATGTGGGGAGGGAAGGAGACGTAGGTTAAAAAAGTGAGAAGTAAAAAGTTCTTCGCAACTTTTCTATTCAGTAAAATATAATTCCTCAATATTAATTATGAATTACAATAATTTTAAAAAATGAAAAAAAAGAAAAAAGAAAAAGGAATGAGGGGTAAATATGTGTAGAAGTGCTATTTTTGTATTTTTAAAAAGTGAAGCTATAATTAATATTTTAATTCTAAAAAGTGCTACTATCTCATTTCTTCCATTATATAATGTATTAACACGATTCACATGATGGATCAATATGAAATTGTAAATGCACCTAAATAGGAAAATATCCATTACCATAATTAATGCATTACTTGTATGATATTTGTGCATTACATTGTTTATAGTTATGCATTATATTGTACATTTTTTTTAATTGTTGTATACGTTCGTAATGCATTAGGTGCACAAGGTTAATGCATTAGGTGCACAAAGTTGATGCATTCAAAAATTTTATCAAATGCATTCGATTTAGTGTCAAGCACAACCAATTCATACTGCATAAGCATTAATTTTAATTATAATAAAGCCATCAAACCCTCCATGTTTTATAATCTGAAGAATGAAAAATGAAGTTGATCCCAACACTTATTTTCCCGTCAAATCCTAAATCTCATGCTTCTTCATTAATATATTTACTAACACAGAAATTCACTACTAGTTAAGTATAATTAATGCATTATGTATACGGTATTAGTGCATTATATTGTTCAGATTTGTGCATTAATCTAGACCAAATAATTTTTAATCTCCATTAATATTCTCATTTCCTGCAACAAATTTGGTCTACAATCCAAACTCACATTTAATTACATTTTTAATTAATTTAGAAAAAAGAACAATTTAATTGAAATATTAAAGTGGGAAGCAATTCACATATCAACCGTTGTTGCCGACAAAATTTCAACCAATTAATCTCAGATTCCAAAATAGGATCCCTTATTGTCCCTCGTAGCAATAGGAATTGATGCATACGCCACCTTGTTGATTTGGTCTTTTTGTATTTTGCAGAGTTTTGCGGAGTTTAGTAGAGAGAGAGAGAGCAGAAGAAGAAGACAACGACTCGGCGGCAGCAACGACGGTACGTGGCAGGGGTGATAGCAACAACGAGTGGTGGTGGTACAGAAGGGAGAAAGAGAAGATGGAGGAGAGATAGACTGATCGAATGAGAGGGATAGGAGAGGAAGATGGATGCTGAATTATTTTTTTCCAATTTAGCCCTCCACCCCTTATTTTTTAATCCATGTCAAATTTTAGATTCAATCCTAGCCACACATTTTTTGCAAAGGAGCGGTGAGGATTAGTTCCTAGTTCTCATATAAAGAGTGGTTCTCACCAGATCTACACCTTATATATATATATATATATATATATATATATAATGGTTCTAATGAAAATACCCCTTAAAGTAAGAAATAGGAATAAATTCCAACCCTTGATCCACAATGGATGGAGGGCCAAATTTGAAACGGGTCGGATCCGGGTTGAACCCGGTCAACCCGTTGACTTTTCAAATTTTTTATTTTCGAATTTTTTTTATATTTTTTATTTTTGTGATTTTTCGTTTTTTTTAATAACATGTGATGCATCTCAATATACTGTGTGATGCATCTCATTTCATGTTGTGGTGCATCTCATTACACAGTATGATGCATCTCATTATACATGGTGGTGCATCTCATTACACATAGTGATGCATCTCAAAATGCATTGTGGTGTATCTCATAATACATGGAGGTTTATCTCATACACTATGTGGTGCGTCTCATTATACATGGTGGTACATCTCATTATACATGGTGATGCATCTCATACACTATGTAATGCATCTTAAAATGCATGGTGGTGCATCTAAAAAAAATAGTGAAAAAGAATATTAAAAAAATTAAAAAATGGTGCATCTCATAATACATGAAGGTTTATCTCATACTATGTGATGCGTCTCATTATACATGGTGGTAAATCTCATTATACATGGTGGTGTATCTTATACACTATGTGGTGCATCATAAAATGCATGTGTCACTATAAAAAAATAGTGAAAAAAATATTAAAAAAATTAAAAAATGGTGTATCTCAATACACTTAGTGGTGCATCTTACTACACGTGATGGTGCATATCATCTGACCTTAAAAAAAATTCAAAAATAAAAAAAATTGAAAAGTCAACGGATTGACCGGATCCGATCCGTTGACCCAGATCCACCCAGTTTAACCCGGATCTGACCTGATTGCCCAAGTCAGATCTGACTCTCCATCCCTTGTAGATCTATGGTGGAGATCTATTCCTATTTCTTAGGATGAGTGTTTCTTATATGATCCTATTCTTATTTATATATAAGTCAAATTATTTAACTATCCTTATAAAAAATAAGTAAGACTCTTAGGGGGTGGCTGGTAGACATAAATGGAATTTATTGGGAATTGAATGACTCTTGTAATGGAATGAAGGTAGGAAAGAAATGAATCAGGGAATAATATTCTTATGGCTGGTGTACATCAGGAATGGAATGGTCATTTCTTAACTGATTTTATTCTTACGATTGATAATAAAACCTGTCTCACAATTCTTTATGCGAATTTTGGTGGACGGATGGAGTACTTATTATAATTGGTTTATTATTAATAATTTTAATAATAATACTAATACTAATAATTTTAATAATATTAATATTAATACTAATAATAATACTAATAATATATATTATTTTAGTCTTATTGTTTTTATTATACTTATTATAATTAGCTTAATAATAATAAGAATAATTATAATATTAGTACTATTAATAATTATTAAGCTTAATAACAATAGTAATAATAAAATATTATTATTATTAATACTAATAATAATAATGATTATTTATTATTATTTTAATATTATTATTTTAACATAAATTATTATAATAATATTAATAGTAATTATTATTATGATTATTATTATTATTTTTTAATATTACTGTTATTATTATAATTATTTTTATAATAATAATAATAATTCCTGAAGATGAGGATTAACTAATACCAGGGGGAGTGAAGGAATGACTAAACTCATACTCATGGGATTAGTCATTCTTTAAGGAATGAGCATTCCTAATGAAAAAATTACACCAACCGTAGGATTAGGAATGGAGACAGCAATGACCATTCCATTTCAGCATATCAGCCATCCCTTATGTGCATATGAAATTTTGAAGATACACACATTTATAATACTAATAAAATCACTTAAAATCTCTTTTGAATTTTTTTCACAAATCTAATATATTTAAATAATATATATATATATATATATATATGTGTGTGTGTGTGAGAGAGATTAAACTTTAAGAGACCGAATAGTTCAGAAAAGGAAACCTGGCCATTTATTGTGGGACAGGTAGTAGAAGATAAACAAACATAGAATTTTCATTACTTTAAAGTAAAAAATGTTGACGTTATTAAGAAGTTGTGAATAATTTTCAATGAAAATGACATTCTTGTTGCTGGAGTTATAAACAAAGATTTCTACGCCATAAAAACACATGGATCTCAATTATTCACTACCTCACATTAACAAAATAAAAATATAAAAAAACAAAGTTAGCCATCAAGAATCTGCCTCTGATTACATATCTAGTTAGGCAGCTGGGACCTAAAACTTGTCAATAAATTAACTTTCTACACGACATTGTAGTCTCACGTCTTTCAATTTCAGATTTTTTGTTAATAGTTTCTGTAAAATATATATTTTACGTGCATAAAATGTTACTAATGTATATTACATTTTAAGTCACAATATGCCATCGAATTTTTAACGTTGACAAACGTTTCACATCGTTAACAAAGAACTTTTGATTTTACAAGACATTATTATGGTGCTGGCATTAGGTTACTAGCAAATGTTTCGGTGACAAGGATTTGAAAAAAAAATAAAAATGCAAGAAACTATGATTTCAAGTGCCTTTAATCTTATTTATTTTATTACTGGAAATTTGAGATTATTTTGCTATTAATCAGCAGATCATTGGACATATAATCATTTTCTATTTTTCTTTTTCCCCTTTTCCTTATCATGAGAGTATTTTGTAAGCTAATAACCACAGGGGCGGATCTACATGTAGCCAAGGGGAGTTAATTGGCCCCCCTTGTATTTTCATGTGAAATACCTATTATACCCCTAATAAAATTATTATAACCATGTATACCCTCCACCAAATTCTTACGCTTCATCTACTGCTCTTTTCTTTTCTCTAATTGCAAATCTTTTACCCTTCACCAAGTTCTCTTCTTCTCTTGTATCTAAGTTGCAGCAGGAATCAAGAGGTAATTCTACTATGTTCTTCAATTTATGGCCAAAAAATATAACTAATAGCATCAAATTGGAAAAGAAAAATATATAAATGGATGAATCACAAAGTATCATCGCAACCGAATGAGTGATGAATAGATGAATGATAATTTGATAGTCTATATTGAAAAGGATATATTCAATTATGTTTCTAATGATGTTATTATGCATAAGTTTCAGAATATGGCAAACTGTCAGGGCCAAATATAGATTAGATTTCTGATTATTTGTATAGTATATTTTATTATAAAGTTTTATATTTAATTTTGCTTGTTATAATGTTTTGACCCACTTACTTGAAATCCTGCGTCCGCCACTGAATAACCACACAATAAACAGTGAAAATGCAAAAAGTCTTTTTTCGAAATTACACAAAATATATATATATATATATATATATTATCAAATAAAATACTATACTATCATATAGGTGAGACCTTTACACCATACAAAGATGAGACCATTGCACCACCATAAGGTGGGACAACTACACTACCAAACAAAGTAAAAATATACTACAATTCATACAAACGGGATTGAACTCAATACCTCTTACTAAGAAGAGACTTATGATGTCTCAGCTAGCACTTGATCTAGGCTTAATCAGCGACCATTGTAAACAGGAAAATTCACCCACAAGAATGTTTACATTTTTCGGATGGTATTAAAATAATATTAAGAAAAAGTTGTACTTGTCGGCCAAATTAGTTAGTATGAATATTAACATCTGTAGTCCAATCAAATAAAAAACAACTGTTTAGATTTTTATGCGTCACATGCAATAATAAAATAAATACAACATACAAGAATAAAATAATATGGAAAATCTATAGAACTAATTTAACTTATTTGAATAAATTTAATTGTAATGTAGGGGTATTCACTTAATGGCCCCATCTCAATGATCTCATTCCTATTCAAATAAATAAATAAATAAATAAAATAGCATACGTTTTCCATGTATATAACTAGTCCAATTTGGTCTATTCTTTTAAATGCAACGAAGGGCACCTATACTTCTTGGACGGTTGATCAATATTTGATTTCTTATAGACTATTCTAGAATTTTGCGGAAAAAATGATAGGTAGATAATAAATTTGACTAAAATTACGAAAAACAGTTGAAAATATTGGTGATGGAAATAATCTCAAATATAGTTGAACTTGAGTGGTTGTCAATTAATTAATTTACATAAAAATGTTGTTTGAATCCGATCGGCGTGCTTTTATATTATATCAATTGATATATATCGAAATACTTCATAACTTTTTTTTTTTTGGACAAACATTACAAGAAATTTTAAAGACCGCATGACGGTGGACTTGAACCCGTAACCTTTGGCCCGGGCATTAACCACTAGGCTAGAGGTGGCCAACGGTTCGGTTCGGTTCCAAACCGGAACCGAACCTCCGGTTCACGGTTCTAAGTGGGTGGAACCAGAACCGAACCGTTGGTCACTTCGGTTCAGGTTCGGTTCGGAACCGGATGGTTCCGGTTCGGTTCCGGTTTCGAACAGGAATTTTTTTTTCAAATATTGAATTAATTCTAATTTTTTTTAGACTTTGAATTAATTCTAATTTGTTTGAACTCTGATGAATGAAGTAAAAAGATTTCCAATGATTCTACATTTAGTGCGTCAACCAATCCAACAAAAAGTAATACTTATGTAAATTTACCCACGCAAACTCAACGAATTTGTCAAAACCAACCAGTAAATAATCCTACAAAACCAACCATTTCATTTCATATCATATCAAGAATGGGCGGGCCTTCCCTTTTCCATATGTTGAGTAAAAATCGTATAGTAAAAAAAGAAAAAAAATCGGTTCCAAGTCCGGTTCCGAAAGTTGTAACCGGAACCGAACCGTCGGCAGCACCGGTTCCGGTTCCAAACCGAACCGGAGGCACCGGTTCCGATGAACACCTCTACACTAGGCTAACCACTCTACTTCATAACTTTTTTTTTTAATATCATTACAAATATTAATACTCACACACCCCACCTAAGATTTTTTTGTGGCCGAGAGTACTCGAACCTCTGACCTATTGGTCAACAGGCAACCACTCCACCACTAGGCCATCCCCACTGGGACTACTTCATAACTTTTTTTTTATTTTTTGAATATCATTACAAATATTAAACTCACACACCCCACCTAGGGTTTTTTTATGGCCGAGAGTACTCGAACCTCTGACCTATTGGTCAACAGGCAACTACATAGATACTTTAATTTTAGTTAACGACTATTAATTATAATGCATTTTGAAATTAAATTATATGTAACTTCATTCATATTCATGTTAGAAAAGAATTAGGATTAACATTAAATCTTTATTTGTTTTGGATTTTTAGAGAACCCACAACCCTTGCGCCCCTAGGGGCGTGATGGGTTGTGGTCCCACTCTTGAACCAGTTGTTGCAATGGTGTGGCGTGATAGGGACATGATGGAATTAGTTTTGAGATGTTGGAGTTTCGTTAATTTTTAAAAAAAAAAATTCGG
The DNA here is from genome assembly GCA_031470985.1 of Agastache rugosa. NCBI lineage: Eukaryota > Viridiplantae > Streptophyta > Magnoliopsida > Lamiales > Lamiaceae > Agastache > Agastache rugosa. The sequence continues at coordinate 24,237,060 of CM062607.1, forward strand.
ATCGGTGGAGACGGTGGCGGCAGTGTCGGCTCCGGCGTACTCATCGGAAAATTGGGACTCGTTTGGATTGATTGAGTCAAGACCTGTTGACGTATGATACTCTCCCAACATATCGGAAAATAGCTTCAAACGGTCATGAAGACCGTTGCCGGCAACGTCTCAAATTTTGGCCTCGGAAGTAGCTTTTTGGCTGCTCTTTTTTTTCAAAATCTGATTTTTAATTTATTTATTAGTATTTTTTTTTAATAAAGCGCATGCATTCAATGTCATCGAGTCGGCGCGATGGAACGAGTCGGGGTGCAATCTCGGCGGTGCGGCAACGGGCTGGCTCGAGCCAGCTGCTGTAAGTACTCTTATGTCATGGCGAGACGATCTCACATCAGTTTTGAAAAATAAAATTAAAGTTTGAATAAAAATAAAATTTGAGTTCTGGCCAATAATTTTGAAAGTGACTTTAAAGAAAACATTTGAATGTGTGTGTGGTTCAGCGAAGGATTCTGCAGAGAAACATTGTGGCATTTGTCATCATTACAAAAGAGATAATGCACCGCCGCAACCCACCGCCACCGCCACCACCACTCCACCACCACAGCAATCATTACAGAATAATATAAATTCTAGTTAATCTTTCTTCTCTCGTTTTCAAGGAAACTAGTATGATACCCGTGCGTTGCACAATAGAATATATTTTAAATATATGTAATACGTAAATTATTAAATCACAAAAATAAGGAGTGAATTGTATTAATTAAGAAATTACAGGCACCAAAGGAGATTATTAATGTTTTTATATTAGAACGTTAGTATAAAAATAAGAGCATTTAAAGGAATAACAACAACAAATTACACATTACATTTTAAACATTACGAAAAATTTCTTTGTACACTTCAGTAATCGTTGAGTAATGTAATACTTATTTGGTACCACAACAAAATATTTGTGCCCAAAAAATTAGAATAAATATATATGCCCATGAAGAAAGTTATTTTTATTTTAATTTTTGAAAACATGAATATACCTACTTTTTACTCGTACATGAAAAAAATAAACAAATATACCCTCTTTTTTAACTTAGAAGTTAGAACAATCAAATTATCGTTTTAGCTCCTCATTTTATGTAATTACTACCTACCTTTTTTTTTCCAAATACCACCATTCAACTTAAATGACATCGAGTTAAAAACATAAAAAAATAAAGCCTCCGAAAAACCCGAAAATGCAAAAAGTTGAAAGAGGAGGGGGTGGTGTGCAAATACCGGAGAAAGGTACACTGAGGTATAATTGCAGACTACATTATTACTATATAATTTCAAAAAATAAAAATAAAAATAAAAATAAAAATAAAAATATTTGGTTGTACAATGCACAATTCCGAATAGTTCGTAATAGAAATATTTGGTTGTAGAATTAATGGAAACCACAATGCATAAATGGAGTAATTCGAATACTTTCTTTCACCATCAAATTTTGTTTCGAAAATTACAGTTTTTTTAGAGGAAAATAACTTTCATTGATCACTTAAAATCATCCTTAACAATATGCAAAAGCCATGAATGCCAACTATCATACCATACTTTAGTGGTATCTAAACTTCTAGCTAAAATAGCTAATTCATAAGCCGCCATATTGGCTTTTCTACGCACGTTGCGATATACCATGTGATTGTATTTTAATTTTTACCCCATCTCATTGTGATTTTTTTTGTCATATATTTGGCCATTTTCTCTTTAATATAAGATGCATCTTTAATATATTTTGATGAATTTATTTTGCCCATAATTACTAAAAACCAAATTTGTGCGAAAATGAAAAATAATAAAGAATGTAATATAAATTTTTTTCGTGTTCTTTGGCTTTCCTGGTTCATAAAATGTTCCCCGATGAAGATAAAATGGAAAAGTGTAAAGGAATTACTACTAAACAATTGTCTTAAGAGAAAACAACAACTTACTGTTCAAATTTCATATGCCCAGTTTCCTAACCATATCCTCATTAGTCCCTTCATATGTATATATATGGGAAGAAACAGTCAGAACATAAGTAAAAATACAATTATTGTTAAGAACAAAATAAAAAACTTCTAAAACTGATTCAATACCTCAAAGCAGATTATATATACTCACAGTAGAGATTTGAGAAGAAATCATTGTTCTAAAAAAAAAAAAATCTTATGAGGATAGAATTTATTCAAAAGTTTTAAGTAGATTAATTATTATATATTAGTATTAACTATAATTTTTTATATTGTTTAAAACTCTTGGATTTATGGATTAAAAAAAAATTGCAATAAATAATAGAAGGCATTCAGAAATAGAAATGTACACCAAACTCATCTTAAACTTTTGACTTCTAATAAAATGCAAACTATAACTTGCATCTTATGCAAAAAAGGGAAAATTTTGATCTAATACAATATCAATAAGAAGAGAATACACTAAAAACATCAATCACCAACTATTTACTCCTACTTCAATCCTCTAATTTCACAGACTTGAGCTTCTTGTACCTTCACAGCTTCATCCAATGATCCCAAATCTGTTATCTGAGATAGTGATTCATACTCCTCATCAAAAGCTTTCTGCTCCAGTTTTGCTTTAACTGCTGAATCAATCATGTCTAAAACATATCCAGAATACCTGCTCATAATATCAGGATCAGAGCACACCATACTCGCACTGTAGGGATTATTTTCACTGAATTCCTTTTTAATCCTTAAAAGAAACGAATCTATCCGTTTAGAACACTCTCATTAGCAACGCCAACCTTCAAATGTTGAAAAAGGATTAAGTCGGAAAAAACAGATATATTTATCATAGAAAAACTGCAGTAATTATCATTAAATTACCTTTCCAGGTTCATAGTTTATCTGCCCATCTTTCTTCTCTAAAAGTAGTGCACAGTCCTTATGCCACAAAATAAATTCAGAAGAGCAGGTTCCATCAAACAAATCAAGCTTCAACATAAACCTACAATTGAAAATGTAATTAAAATTGTCCAATAAAGAAGACATTGTAATAGAGCTAGGAAAAACTAAACAAAAGATAAAGAAAAACTGCAAACCAAAACTATTGATAAACAAAAATAAAGAAAAGTATAAAAGTAAAACAAATTATCATACTTTTCTGCTTAAACTGTTAAACTCAAATGGTGAACAATTTCTAATCTTCAAAGTTGTATATATAGACACACTTTGATTTTGGCTCCATGTTTTGGAGCCCAAAACATAGAACTCCTCAACTAATAGAAAGTCATGGATATACTAAATCGCCATTAACTGAAATTTTTTAAGTAAGAACTGGTTATTACAGCCAAACTGGTTGTTGAGATGCAGTAGAAAGTGGAAAACATACATGGAATTCATATAACCCAAATATAATTTAGATACAGCAAGGAATGCCCAATAGTCAACACGTAATAATCCATTCAGTTGGATATGGCGGTAAAAGGGTAAATTATGTAAATATAGATATAACTCTCTTTTTTAGTATAGTATAGATTAAAATTTGTTTTTTCTTCTTGTTTAATATACTTCTACTTAATAATTATCTTGACTTTAGGTGCATCAGTAGAAGTATTGTAGGAAAATTATGCAGAGATTTTACTTTATCGATCGCTTCTAATTTTTTAATATATTAAAAACAAAGGGTATTAGATGTACCAAAATGCCCAACGTATTGGAAAATATTTGTAATTTAGATGAACTTTATGTTCCATATTTATTCGAACTTTTTTGGCGTATGGCAGAAACAATTGTTTTTTTTTTTTTAGGAAAAAACCAAATTCATTAATCAAACCAATTAATCATAAGAAATTACATCCAAAGCCAAGAAAGGCGAACTATCATGCCATAAGGTAATAGAGTTTAACTTCTTCGCTAGACTAGCTAGTTCATGCGCCGTTTTATGACATTAGTATTTTAAAGGGAGGAAAGTTAAAATAATCATTTTGAAAAAACAAAAATAAATTATAACCATTAATCTTTAAAAGATAAATACTAACCAAAATTTTTACATCTTTACTATTTTGCCCTTATACATGAAAGTATACATGACATACACGAACACATACATGAATGCATACACGAATACATACATGATAGTCAAATATTTTTCCGGTGACTCTTTCCGGTGACTTTTTCCGGCGAAAAATTTCCGGTGACTTTCCGGCGGAAATTTCGGTGATTTTTTCCGGCGAAAAAATTTCGGCAACTTTTTTCCGACGACTTCTGGCAAAAAACAGATTCGGAAAAAAATTTCCGGTAACTTTTCAGGCGAAAATTTCCAGCAACTTTTTCCGGTGACTTTTCCAGCAAAAAACAGTTTCAAAAAAAAAAATTCCGGTGAAACATATATGCATAAGGAAAAAAAACACACACACATACATGTATTCGTGTATGTCATGTATGGATTCATTTATACACACACACTTACATGTATTCGTATATGTATTCGTGTATGTCGTGTATGAATTCTTGTATATCGTGTATGGATTCGTATATGAATTCATGTATGGAGTCATGTATAGAAGGGCAAAATTGGAAGAGTGGACATTATTTATCTTTTAAAGATTAGTGGTTATAATTTGTTTTTGCTTTTTCAAATTGATTACTTTTGGACATTGTTTCTATTTTAAATGATACAGTTTATATAGAAAGTAAAAATATCTAAATTTTTGTTAATTAGAATATTTATTTCGTGTAAATAAAATAACAGAACGCATTACTTGGTGCTAAAATCTTTTTTATCCAAGATATTAATAAAAGATATTAGGCCCATCTAATCGTTCCCAAATAATAATTAAAATAAAGCATCCAATTACGAGTATTAAATATTCGAAGCCTCATTATTTTCTCACAGTTTTTAAGTTAGTCAAAATATTCAGATAATTATACAAATACGTACGTCATGTTTTAGAAAATATAAATAATTTTCTTGTACGTTTGAACATAAGTGCAAATTTAATTTGCTTAATTACATGACCATTCGCTTTTTATGCTGACTCAATAATATTCAGATAAGATTTGAAGGTTAGTTACTAACATTTTATAATTTATCTTGTATGAGAGACATGTTTTTTATGAACTTCCATGTTAATTTTCTTAATATATAATACCTCTACAGGAAATCAAAAACAGAAAAGAAAAGACTTCGTTTTAAATTCAGTAACTAAACCGAAAAGGCAACAAAAAATTTTAACAATTATTGTTCGATGTTGACCAAAAATTCCTTTTTTTTTTTTTATTTTGGAGGGAAAAATTTCCTTCTTTCTATAATTCATCAAATTAGACAAATCATAAATTTTGAAAATTTAAATATGAGTTGGTCTTCACATTTTATATTAATTCACCGAAGTGAGTTGATCTATATATACATATATATTTGTAATATCATGAAATTGTATTGTGATAATGTTAACTTGTATCTAATATATATATATATATATATAGGGAGCGGATACAGTAAACACATCTTATATAAGAACGTAAGAACAATGCATTTTTATTACATCGGAGATGCATAAAATGCAGAAACTAAATGCATAAATATTTTAATGCATAAACTACAATAACTTAATGCATTAGCATTGAAATGCATAAATTAGAGTAATTAAATGCACGGTTAAATATGGACCATAGATCATCAAAGATCAATGGTCCAGATTTGTTATTATTTCTCACATAAGAAAGTGTTCTTATTTGATCTGCGCCCTATATATATATATATATATTTATGCTTCAAATACTGACAATCATAGATCATACAAAAATCAATGGTTCCAGATTAGTTCATAATTCTCACACTAATACTAGTTTGTACATGATTTAATTCATATAACATATAATATAAATTTGAATCTAGATAGGAGTAGTGTAAAATGAACTTTGACCATGAGATAATCCCATACTAATTTTGGATCAACACAACATTCAATCATATCATACAAAATTTGACCAGCAACTTCCAAATATATTTGACGAGACTAGTAAAAGTACATCAAACACCCATAGATTGATATATTGTCTGCACCGATTTTGTGCCTAAACAATAGTAAAAGGTAACAAACAGCGTAGAATTATGCTGCAAAATCTCTATCAATCTCTACAAATTCACATAAACAATATTAAGATCCTATGATAAATGGATTGCAGCCACATCGCAAGTAGCTAGAATATCAACGACACTCTTACTTAGATATACATCTTTTGATAATAGCTACTGCACATCAAAATTTGTTCTTATAAATTTACAGTAAATACCCTCAAAAGGATTGACAAGAATTTTACCACTAGTGCCTAGAGAGAATTGCAATTTATCTACAACCAACAGATGTAAGCCGGATCAAGAAATTTGAGGGTTTGAGGCAACATACTAAGAAAAATCCATGTAAAAAAAAAAAACCATATAAAATATATTTTCAGAAAATTCATTAAATATTTCTTGCCTTCGCAACAGAAAAATTACTTATTAATGTTTTTAGGGTTAATTGCCTCTAAATCCACAAAATATTAATGAATTCTGGTTTTTCCATAAGTTTAAATACATCAATTTTTATGTGTTCCGGAATTTTTCAAAAATTATAATTATTCCAAAATTGAAACCAACATGGCAACCAATGTGGCAAATTAAATATGAAGTGACAAATCTATCTATTACTAATACGAAAATAAAGTTGCTCCCTCCACGGTGCTCCGTTCACATTTTCCTTTATTCTGGTAATTTGTTTAATTTTAATTCATATATATTCTAATTTTTATTTTTATTAATTTATATTCTTGAAATATCACATGTTTATCTATTAATCAGATCTCATATTTATCTTTCCCTCTATTTAATTAATTTCTTGTATTATACATATTAAAATAATAACAATTTCTGAATGCATTCTTATAAATCCTTATTTTATACATTCTTAATTCATATATAATAATCTATAGAAAATTTGTAAATGAAAATCTCTATTTAATCAATATGTCTATATAGAATCCTTTTCATTTTTCATTCATGTTTTTCTAAAAACTTCGATTAGTGCTTTCTAGAAAATATATACATTGGTGGTTAAAGAAAAGAAAAATTTGAAGATGTAAACATATTTTTTTCCGCATTTTGGCAAAGATTAGAGATATCGATTTAACATTAACTAACGAGATGGTTCAAATGTACTTAAAAAGAAGGATTTTTACTAATTTTAATTAATATTAAATTGTTTAGATTTTTATCGAGTAATTTAGCATAAACCAACGAGACAGTTCAAATAACATAGAAAGAATGATTTTTAATAATTTTAATTAATATTACTTTGAAGATGTAAACATTTTTTTCCGTATTTTGGCAAAGATTAGAGATATCGATGTAGCATAAATCAGTGAGACGGTTCAAATATACTTAAAAAGAAGAACTTTTACAAATTTTAATTAATATTAACTTTATTTAGATTTTTATCGAGTAATTTAGCATAAACCAACGAGATGGCTCAAATAACATAAAACGAAGGAATTTTACTAATTTTAATTAATTTACTTGAAGTGTTCATATTTTTATCGAGTATTACTCAACGGATTTGAGACGCGTATGTACAGTAAAGTCACTATTTTAATCGAGATTAAGACGAACATGTAGAAAAATTCTAAACAAATTTAGATTTAGAAAATACATAATGAATGAGTATACCCGATCCATTGTCATTCCTAATAATAAATTTAAATACGTGAAATAAAATTAATTTTCTAAGTTTGATTAATAATTAACGCGAACAATATCACAACTCTTAAATTAGATATAAAATTATTTTTAAAATATATACACGTAAATTAAAACATAAAGTTATTTCTCGTCGAGTTTCGACGGGCTACTTACTAGTTTATAACTAAAACGACGTAGTTTTGATGATTAAAAATTTAATAAAAACAAAAATAAACCAACGTAGTCATCCAGTGATCATAACATTCTTCTTTAACATTCAATGGTGATCAAAGAATCTGCAGGTGAATTCTGTTGTGAACCTTGAGCCGAAGCTTAAAGAATCTGTATGTGAACCTCAAGCCGAAACTCAAAGAATTTGCTAAAATGTCAGCACACAATGGTGATCAACTATTGTTCTACATGACGGACAATATACACATAACTCATCTAACGTGTTAGATTAGCAGGGTGTCTTAATCGATTAAACAAGAGCTATAAACACGTAAAATGCACATAAAACATTTCGCATGGATAACAGTTTTCATTTCATAAATATAAGACTTAATAACTCAAATATAAATTTGGAAAGTATAGTCCACCTGTTTAGAAATGATAATCGTACTAGTCGTGATTAGTCGAGTGACCAAAACGACGTCTTCTCCGTGCCACTCCTAATCATAAAACAATACTTATGAGTATTTAAAAGACATCAAAAGAAAATTTAGGGATGCATTACTAAGCTTAGGCTATTTTCAATTTATTAATCCATTTGACTTAGAGATTAACTGAAATTATCAAGTCCATGGCACGATCTTAATTTCACTTAATTATAATCATTTTCTTAGAAGAGTCAAACAAATAAATTAGTTCAACTAGCATTTTAGAGTAATATTAATCCAAGGCTCAAATTCTATTTAAACAAACCAAAGCCCACGGCTATTAAAACCAAGGCCCAGCAACTTAAACTAATTAAGGCCCAATATCAATTAAATAAAATAATGGGCCATCATTCTCATCTCTCTCCCTATCCCCCATTCTTTCTCTAATTCCCTCGCCGTTCGCCGCCTCGATTCACCGCACCCCCCCCCCCCCCCCTTCAATCCAGAAATCAGAGTTTGAAATCAAAATCGGAATCCCTAAATTTTCTCTCTCTCTCTTTCTCTCAAATCCGGCGAGTCTTTGCTGTTCCGTCGCCGCCGCGCCTCCTGTCTCCCTCGATAACAAGCAACGACAGAAACTGCCCGGCGGCCAGAAGCAAGGCCGCCGACGCCGTCTCGTCTCACTTCACCTTTCTCGGCCGACGGTCAGCAGCCCAGAAGCCGTCGCCGCCCATTCCATTCTCGCAGGGTAGAGCTTGATCGGAAATATTTGCAGAAGCTTTTCCACTATAAAATTTCACCTCGCAGAATCATCCTCTTATTACCAACCGTTGAACCAATTTTTGTTCTGTTTTGTCTTCCAAATGTAGGAAAGATTCATGCCCACTACATGTTCGACCAAATTCCCCAACGAATCTCCCAATCAATACTGCCTCTTTCAAGATCCAGACATGGCGTCGGCAGCTGCAAGATTCCGCTCAATGCTCCGCCCTCCAAAACGCGCTCACCTTCGCTTCTCCTCAGCTCATTCCGCGCCATCAATACCGAATCTCCAAGAATCCATACGAGCAGCACTCGAAGCAAAGGCCTATCACAAAATACCCCAACTTCTCAATGCATCGGAAGATTCTTGCCGGAACCCTAATCCCTTCACCTTCCTCTCCACATTCTCCGAAACCCATGCACTCCACGTGATCGATGAAATGCTGCAATCATTCATCTCCATCCGCCCTCGTTCCCTGCCGCGGAAGGCCTACTCCTGCCTCCTCTCTCTCACTCTCGAGACCCCAGATCATCTCCCGCTCGCCCTCGCCGTCGTGCAGCGCTCGCTCCGCTCCGGCTGCCTCCCTCCGCCGCAGATTCATCTCCTCCTCTCAAAAGCATGGCTCCATCGCCGCCGCCAGCCGCAGCCCGTGCCGCGGATTTTATCAGAGATGAAGTCAATTGGCTACTCTCCCGACTGCGGTACCTGCAATTATCTCATACTCTCACTCTGCAAGGTCGATCGCTTCGCAGAAGCCATGGAAGTTCTGCGCGGAATGGCAAGAGCTGGCTGCATTCCGGATTCGGACAGCTACGGCACTTTGATCGGTGAACTGAGCGACGCTAGAAAGATCGATGAGGTTGTGGAGTTGATGAAAGAGATGGTCTGTGGCCATTTCTTGAATCCGAGGAAAGAAACGGTAGTAAAAGCTATGAAGGCGATGCGGGCTAACCGAGAGGCACGGAGAGCTGTGGAGACGGTCGAGTTCTTGGAGGGACGAGGCGTGGCCGTTGGATTCGAGGCGTACGAATCGGGCCTCGAGGGCTGCTTGGAGGCCCGGCAGTTCGTTTTGGCGGGAAAGTTCGTCGTGAGGATGACGGAGAGAGGGTTTATACCGTTTATAAGGGTGAGGCAGCGGCTGTTTGAGGGGTTGCTTGGCATTGGTGAGCCTGAGCTGGCCTCTGTTGTGAGGCAGAGATTTGCACAGTTGAAATCTTAGGTTTCTTGAATTTGGCTTGATTTTGATCACCATTTAATGTCGAAAGTGATATTTGTATATTCAGCCGTGTTATCACATTTCTTGTGTTGTTTTCATGAGTTCATGATAAAAAGTGAAATTCTAAAATCATTTTATAAGGATTTTCACCATGCATGCCTAAAGCAACAAAAATTTACTAGATATGTTCAAGAAAGTTGAAAGAAATACTAGTTTCGGGTATGAAGATTCTTAATTTTTTTCAGTGCTAGGAAAAATTTACAATTCTCGCCAAGTTCACTTCAACCAAAATTCTGCATATTTTAAAATTTTATTGACATGTGATCATCTGTAGATGCATTTTCAACAAGGATGCAGTAGATTTACAAAAAGAAGATGTACTATAATGCAATGGAGAATCTGAGCTTATTTAAACTTGTAAACTGCATTCATTGTCGTATTTCCTTGCATTAGCCCCAACATTAAAATCTAGCATACACACGTTGCAATTTGCATATATTCTTGGAGACTTGAAATAAAATTCAAAATACAATTTCCGAACTAAATACATTTTGGCTTCCTCTCCACAAATACATATAAAGCAGCACCAAATATATACATACAACCAAAACAATTCTAATAAGATTTCAAAGTTTTGAACAAGAAAGTCAAAAGAAAATCTGTCGGTGATAAACCAGAAAGCTTGGTCTCCAAAATAATTTGTAAATAGTTAAGGGGTATGATTGCAAATGTAACCGCCTCGAAAGCTGCTGTAAAAACGTTGGGGCAACTCGTGTCTGCTCATTTCTCAAAGAACCCCAACGGTCTCTTTTCCTCCCGCTTATAAATTTATAACCGTTAGTTTAACGGCTCGATCTCAACATTTTACTCTTCACTCTTCATTCTTCATTCTTCATTCTTCAATCCTCTCTCTCTCTTCAAATGGCTCCAAAAACCTCCTCTCAAATAGTATTTTTCTTCTCTTTCTCCCTTGCCGCTGTAATAGCGGCCGCCCAAAACGGCGGAGCGGCGGCGCCGAGGGATCTGTGGTGTGTAGCGAAGAACAATGCCGAGGATGCAGCCTTGCAGTCCGCCCTCGACTGGGCATGTGGACCCGGTGGGGCGGACTGCGGGCCCATCCAAAACGGTGGGCCCTGCTACGACGCCTCCGACCTTTCTCGGACGGCGTCGTATGTGTTTAATGATTACTATCTCAAGAATAGCCACTCCGAGGATAGCTGCAGTTTTAGCAACACTGCTGCCGTTACCTCCCTCAACCCAAGTAAGTACACATAATTTAGCTGTCACAATTTTTAATTTTATTTCATTAAATAATATTTAAATTTTTACTATAATTCTTTAATTTTTTCTGTTCATTTCAGGCCACGGTAACTGCAAATTTCGTTCCAGGTAATGAGAATAAAATTCCTATATGCGTTGTTGAGAATAATTTGTCAAAGACTTCGAAATCTTATTATTTCATGATTTACTATTTATTAATTATGCATTTTTTGAGGAAAAATAGGAGTTTATTATTACGAACTCAAACATGAAAAATAGAGAAGACCCTCCATAATAGTCCAAATATGTGGTGTAAAAAACTCCTTAGCCGACTTAGCTAGACCATGATCAAATGTCGTACCATTATGCATTATTGTTTAGGATTTGAATATTTTGTTAGTTTTTTATCATAAGATTTTTTTTTTTTTTTCGTGAGTTGCTATTAGTTGCGCAATAATATATGATATCAGGTTGTATCAACTTTGTATTTTGTCTAATATATACGACATTAGCACTACATATGGAGCATGTTATACAAGACAATTATTTTCATGAATATTATTGTACACGGAATATGTGACAAATTTTGGTTGTGTGCATATCTGCAGCTCGAGCACGAGCAATGGGAACTTTAGTGGGTCGGGCATGGCAGACACTTCAGATATAAGGAGTAGTAATTCTATTGCTCGGTGCCGGTGGTGGGATCGGGGTTCGATTCTCATTCTCTTCTTAATGATCGGACGGCTCGTTATCTAGGGTGATGTATCATGCTGTGTCCTAGTTAAGAGAGAAAAAAAATTTGTAATTAGTTAGGTACTTCGATCTCTAATGAATATTGGCTCGATCGACATTCTTTGTGTTTTCTTTCATTTTTAATTATGTTTGACCAATGTGATTTGAGAGTAGTATATGAAAATGAAGTCATTCCAAGAAAAAAAAAGTTAACTAAAATAAGATAACCATCAATCGTGAACGATCAAAATTTGCAATTGGAAGTGCACTATGAGATTTTATTTTTAGTTCACCTTGTAAAATGGTAATGATCATTTTATGAGTAAGTTCATGAAAATTGCGATTTCTACTGATTATTATATTATGACATATTCGTTTGGAATATATATGTGTAAATGTCAGGTAATGCTATCTCAAATTGATTTTACAAAATATTATTGTTCGATAATTTGCTAAAAATTTAAATGATAAAAATACTTTAAAAAATGTTGAAATCATCAAAATAACAAGTTAATGAGATTTTGAGTAAGTTGATGAAGTTTTCTTGTTTGAAAATAAAATAAAATTAAATACTCCCTCGGTTCCACCATTTTTGTCCTTTTTTGTCTATTTCTGGATCTCAAATTAATTGTAATAATATTATTGATAGATCTAGGGTTTGCGAAAGTAGCTAAAAGATACAATAACACGATGACACAAGGATTTACGTGGTTCGATCGATGTGAACTACGTCCACGGGAGAGAATATAGAGAGCTTTTATTATGCTTGAGAGTACAATGAGTATTCAATGTCCTACACCTCTAATCTTGCATCTATTTATAAGCCTTGAATTAAGCCCTAATCCTTCTAGGGATCGAACTCCTTATACATATCTAGTTCCTTAATACATGCATATCCGATTCCCCTTCGTGGTAGAATTCTATCTTCTCCCAAAGTAGGGTTTCGTTACTTGGTCTTCAAGGCAGACGTTGACTTTGTTTGGGCCAAACTCTGTGGGCCGAGCTTTAATATATAGGCCCAATTAGCCTTAGGTCGGGCCCAGGGTAAGGTCGGTACTATCACATCCCCCCCAAAAAAAGAGGAAAGAAGGCTTGTAGACGCAGACTATAAGGGCTTATTTTCGAGGTGATTGATCGCGCAAATCACCTGTACGAGCTGAATTACCGAGCTTATGCGCCGAGCTGAAGTAGTAGGGGGAACAGGAGGAGCAATCTGAATATCAGCGTCCTTGTGAAGTTGGGTCGGTAGGTCAATTTACCCGGTCCATACCCGATGTAGGAGGCGGGAAAAGTAATGGGCCATTTGAACTGTGTTGAGGGATGGTACATATTCCGAGAAGGACGGGCCCACGTTCACACGTGTCGGATGCAACAGCGGGATTCAAATGTATATGCACCGAAGTTGAAACATTTTTTTTTATCACATTATTTCACATCCGCCGCCCTTAGCAGAAAAGAAACTCTTGCTCCACAAAAGTGTTCTTCTTCCCCAAAATCCCTAATCTGCTGTTCCGGTACTGCCGGCGTTCACTCCGTTGGTTCCTCTGCGCACAGTTGCAAATCACCCGCCGGAGCATTTACCTTCTTTTTTAACAAGTAAGTATGGCCTCCCTTTCTCAGTGTAGTAGTAGTGGTAGCGATTCTCCACCGTTAGTCGGCTTCAACAGAAGCGTTGCATTTGCCATTTTTTCATTAGGATCCCTGGTACCGACTGTTGAAACTTTAACAGTACCCCCGCGTGTGAAGGGGAAAGTGGCTGAGTACCCCTCGACCTTAAATGAGACTAGGATTAGATTTCTTGCCAAAACGTATAATTTTCCAATCGACGCGGAATTAATAGAACCTCGCCCCGAGGATAGGGCATGCTCTCCCCCAATGGGGTTTGTTACTATTTATGAGGACAGCCTGCACGCTGGTCTTCGATTACCCCTCCCTGAGCCCTATTCTGAGCTCCAGAAGAAGCTGGGCTTAGCGTTAGGGCAGATAATGCCGAACTCGTTTAGACAGTTCACCGATTTGGGTGTGGCAGCAATTGATAAGGGTCACCAAATATCCGCCGAGCTCATTCACGAGCTATTTGTTTTCAAAAAGGCGGGGGGCTGGTACTATGCCGCTGCCCGGACTGAGTTCAAGGGGCGAACTCAAAATAAGGTTGACAAATGGCACAAGAAATTTTTCTTTTGTCGCCACAATAGTTTTGTCGACCTGGCTTGACGGCTGGAAAAGCCTTACGAATGGGTGATAGACGAGGTGGATAAGGATGTGGAGACTGTGGTGAAGGCGATGAGGGATCGCGGTCCTTTTGAGGGGAGCTACAACGAAGACTCCCTAGCTGAAGCGGGGTTGAGCTCGTATGAGCCTCACAATATGGTGGATCCGGCGACGGGTGAGGCCCCGCTAGTGCTGTTAGGGTGGTTTTGTGTGCTGATTCGTCGTCCTTACAGTATTGTTGTTTTCTTTTGTTTTGCAGTGAAGAACTTTGGGATGCTAAAAGAGATCGGTGCCAAGGCTACAGCTCGCGGGGCTAAGAGAGCGAAGCTATCTAGACGATCTGCCTCCTCCTCCGATCAGGGTCAGCTCGTGGGGGCTGCTGCGGCAACTGTTCGCTCTCCTTCCCCCAAACCACCTCAGAAACGGTTGAAGGTCGGGAACCAGCTCGAAGTGGACATCATCGATGTCACGGGTAGTGACGCGAGCCCGGCAGCTCCCTCCAACAAGCTGGCTGGTCTGCCTTTTCCCGAGGTGAAGACTTATTCCTTTCATTACACAGTTTCCCTTAATTGTTGCCTGTGTAGCTAACTATATACCTTCTTGCAGGGCCTCGATATGTTCGTGGAATGGCTGAAGAACAGCGTCGGGGAGATGTCCTCGAAACACGAGGACGAGAAAAGCCAATACGCAGAAAAGCTGATGTCGGCCAATGCCCGGGCCAAGAAGGCTGAGACCGAGCTGATGATGGCCGAAGAGGGCATGAAAGTTGTCAAATCCGAGCTGGCTGCTCAGCTTGCGAAGGCCGAGACGGAGTCCGAGAAAGCTCGGAAGCTTGAGTCCGAGCTGAATGCAGCGAAAGACCGGGAGCCTCGCAGCTAGCCAAGGTGAGCTCCTCCGGGCATATACAAAGAGGTTCCTGTTGTCAGAGAGTTTCTCCGAGCTTGCCAATGACTTGGCTATGCTTATCAACGGGAACTTCGCCGTGGCTGCTTTGGAGAGGGCCGCCAAGGACTTTCCCGACCTAGATGCCTCCAAATATGGCTTCGAGCGGCTAGGGGATGAAGCCCTCCCTTCCCGGTACGCCAGAGTGGTCCGAGATCACCTCGGCCAGTTTCCCATCCTGGAAAATCTTGCCGGCTCGTCCACGCTTCTATCTGTCGAGCAGATTGCTGACTGCTCGGTAGATCGGGACCTCGACCTGGATGCTGCTTTCGATTCCCTTCGCGACGAGGAAGAAGAAGGCGAGGGCCCGGAAGAGGAAGTGGAGGAGGAGCGGGGAGGGGGGCAGTGAAGATCCGGCCGCTGACAAGGACTTGGATGGTTCCCCCTCCGAGCAGCCACCTTCTCAGGACAAGGAGGTCGGCGATGTTTAGTTTAGTTGTTGTTTTTTCTTCCTCCTTTTTTTCATTGTATATCTGTACTGAACATCTTCGAATCAATGAATTTGTTTTCTTCTTTTTGAGTGTAGAGCTTGGATTCTGTCGGTATTTCTACTTTGCGTATACAAATAGCTCTCATTTCTCAAGAGCTGGTTGACCAACGGTCCATTGCTCAGCAATGAAGGGAGAAATGCCGCCGAGCTGAGGAGCTTTTCAGCGAAAAGTGTACTCTGCTGAAATCCCAAGAAGCCGAGCTGACGGGATGGCAGATGAAGTTCGAGGCACTTTGTGAGGAGGTCGAAGTCAAGCGGCTCGCTTTTCAAGAGAGTACCGACTTGCTTCAGGCTGAGGAGGAGTTGAAAGTTGCCCGAGGTCGAGCTGGCCGCGTTCCCAAAGATTACGAGAAGATTGCCGAGGAGCATGCTGAGTATGAAGATATTATCCGTCGCGGCGGTGGTATCACCATATCCGAGGCGGAATTAAAGGCGAAAGAGGACCTGGAACAATATCTCGCGCTGAAGGAAGCACTTGGGTCCGAGTCTTTTGGGCAGGGTGCTTTTGAGATGCTGAAGGAGAGTGCGAACAGGTATAAGTGCATTTTGGACCGCCGACTTAAGTTACGGGCGCTTTTGGCATGTGGTGCGGGTGCAGACCTTCCTTCTTCTGTTCGGACAATGCCTGCTCGCGAGGTGAAAACGGCATCGTGGGGACATCAGGTCGGTCCGAGCCAAGGTAGGCGAGCTGTTGGTCGCGGTTCGGCTACCCCGCGAGGTCGAAGTTTTCCTGCTGGAAGAAGTCGAGGTCGGGGACGAGGTTGAATCTCGATTGATGATCTCCTTGGGCCTTCCTCATTTGAGGAAGATTGGCTTAGCTTTAGCAAGAAACACCCTCCCTCATAGATTAGCTCGATTCTGCCTGTAATTTATGTACACACAAACTTTTCCAAAGAGTTAGAAATAAAAGTGTATATATTGGGTTTTGAACTTTCCTGTTTTTCGTGAAGATTGCTTCCTTGTTTATTTGCGTGTGGCACCCTTTTAGTGAGTTGAACTCGGGCTTCTTTGTGTTGACGAGGGAACCATGGTTCGGACCTCGTATTTTATCCTCCCGGAGGAACTTGGTTCCGACCCCAGTTGAGAACTAATTATCCTTAGGATGGAGTTTGACTCGGACCTCGTGGGATCTTCCTTTTTGGAGGGAGACGAGCTCGGACCTCGGAAAGGGTTTCCTTTGCGCATTATAGGATATTATTACCCCATGTCGGGTCATTACTGACCACGCAAGGGAACCGTAGTTCGACCTTATGAGGGAATTTTTGATGTTATGGACACTTCGTATAAGCAAATCAAAAGACTCAAGATGCAAGATAAAAAGGAAATTTTATTAAAAAGGACCAAAAACAAAGTAAAAAGAGTTTTGACGAACTCGTTAAAAACAAAACATTAAAGACAAAAAAGACAAAAAAGAAAACCTAAGACTCTATATGCAAGATTTTGCTGCTTATACGAAGAATCTCTTTAGATGGGTGATGTGCCACGTTCTGGGTATTAGTTCGCCCGAAAGATAGACGATTTTGTAAGCTCCTTTGCCGAGGACTTCGTGTACTCTGTAGGGTCCTTTCCACGTAGCTTCGAGCTTGCCGAGCTTCTCTGAGAGGCTTATCTCATTGTTTCGAAGCACAAGATCACCGACCTGGAACTGTTGGGGTTTAACCCTTTGGTTGTAATACCGAGCCATCTGCTGTTTGTACCGAGCTTCTTTTATGCTGGCTTGTTCCCTTTTTTCCTCCAATAAGTCTAGGTCGGTTCGGCGCTGCTCTTCGTTAGCTTCGGCGGAGAAATTGATAGTTCGGGGACTGGGTGCCCCGATCTCGACAGGTATGACTGCTTCTGACCCGTATACTGAACGGTACGGGGTTTCTCCCATTGGAGTTCGGGGTGTAGTCCGGTACGACCACAGGACATTTTGGAGATTGTGGATCCACTCCGTTTTCTCCTTCTCTAGGCGGGCCTTGAGTCCGTTCACTATTGTCTTGTTGGTGACTTCGGTCTGGCCATTAGTTTGGGGTCGGTTTACCGAGGTGAACTTTTGCTGGATATTGAGTCCTTCACAAAATTCTCGGAATTCTCTACTCGTAAATTGCGTTCCATTATCCGAGATGAGGACTCTTGGTACTCCGAACCGGCATACGATGTTTTTCCAGACGAAGTCAACGGCTTTCTCACTTGTGACTTTTGTGGAAGGTTCAGCTTCTACCCACTTGGTGAAGTAGTCGACGGCGACTATTAGAAACCGCTTTTGCTTAGGTGCCGGGTAGAAAGGCCCTACGATGTCAATGCCCCACTCCATAAATGGCCACGGACTTTGAATAGTAGAGAGGTCGGTCTGGGGTAGTCTCGTCACTCTGGCATGCAGCTGGCATTTTAGGCACTTCTTCACGAACTCTTCCGCATCTTTTGCCATTGTTGGCCAATAGTACCCCATCGCATGATTTTCTGAGCTAGCACCCGAGCTCCAATGTGGCTTCCGCACGATCCTGTGTGTACTTCATTTAATATGTAGTCTGCTTCCTTTGGTCCAACACATCTTAGGAGAGGCTGTAAGTATGACTTTCAATAGAGGACCCTTCCCTCGAGGACGTACTGCGTGGATCTAGCTTAAATTTTTCTAGCCTCCGTCTTGTCCTCGGGCACTTCCCCGTTCTCCAAGCATCTTATTAGAGGGGTCATCCAATTTGGGTCGTCCTCTATGATCGCATTGACTTCTGCCTCTTCTATACTCCTATTTCGGACTTCTTCCACTAGCGTCGAGCTGGTCGGGGAGTTCGCCAGCTTGCATAGCTCGTCAGCTCGGGTATTTTGACTTCTGGGAATGCGAACTATTTTGAAGAACTGGAAAGACCGTTCAAGGAGCTTGACCTTCTCCAGGTACTTCTTCAGCTTCTCACTTTTCGCCTCGTATTTCCCTAACACATGGTTGACCACGACTTGGGAATCACAATGGGCTTGGACAGCTCGGGCCTGGAGGGTTTGGGCGAGACGCAGTCCGGCAATGAGAGCTTCATATTCCGTCTCGTTATTCGTAGTGGAGAACTCGAATCGCAGCGAATATGTTAATTCCTTTTTCTCTGGGCTGATGAGGAGTATGCCGGCTCCACTTCCTTTCTTTCCTGAAGCTCCATCCACGTACATCTCCCAGCAGTCTGGGGGTGTCTTCTCTGGGACTTCCTGGGGTTTGGTTTTGGCTTTGATCTCTTTTGGTTCCTCGAGGTCCTTATACTGAGCTTCTACAAGGAAGTCTGCCAGAGCCTGCCCTTTTATAGCTCGACGGGGACCGAACGATATAGAATGCTCTCCTAGCTCGATTGCCCATTTCGCGATCCTTCCTGAGGCTTCCGGTTTAGTAAGAACTTGCCGAAGTGGTAGATCAGTCAAAACTTGTATTGGGTGAGCTTGGAAGTAGGGTTTTAGACGCCGAGCTGCGTTTATCAGGGCTAGGGCGAACTTCTCTAGAGGTTGATACCTCGTCTCTGGGTCTTTGAGAACTCGGCTGACGAAGTACACCGGTAGCTGCCGATCTCCTTCGTCTCGGACCAACACTGCACTTATTGCTTCCTTCGATGCCGCGAGGTACAGATAGAGGGGTTCTTCCTTTTGGGGGACTGACAAGGTTGGTAAGTCCCCGAGATGGCGCTTGAGCTCCTCCAGGGCTAGCTCGTGCTCTCGTCCCCATCCAAATTCCGGTGCCTTCTTGAGAATTTTGAAGAATGGGAGTTGTTTCTCGGCAGCCTTGGAGAGGAAACGACTTGGCGCAGTTATGCACCCTGTCAACCTATGCACGTCGCGGATAGTCCGGGGTACCTTCATCTCCTGCACGGCTTTAATCTTCAGCGGGTTGGCTTTGAGACCTTCTGGCGAGATCCAGCACCCTAAGAATTTTCCAGAACGCACGTTGAAAGTGCACTTCTTTGGGTTCAGCTTGAGGTTCGCCTGCCTTAGTATGTTGAGCGTAGTTCGTAGGTCGCTCACCGCCGAAGCCTCTTCTTTACTCTTGACGACAATGTCGTCTACGTATACTTCGACAATCTTGCCGATATGATCTCGGAAGAGGAAATCGACCATTCGCTGGTATGTCGCCCCGGCATTCTTTAACCCGAAGGGCATATATTTGAATGCAAAGATCCCGAAGCTTGTTGCGAAAGCTGTCATGATCGCATCTCCCTCATCCATTAGAACCTGATAGTATCCTTTGTAGAGATCGAGAAAGCAGAATACTTCGTGTCCTACTAAGGATTCGATCTTTTCATCGATGTTGGGGAGAGGATAGCAGTCCTTTGGGCAAGCTTTGTTGAGGTCGGTGTAATCTACGCACATCCTCCACTCTCCTTCTTCTTTCTTTACCACTACCGGATTAGACAGCCAAATCGGGTACTTGACTTCAAACAGAAGCCCTGCTTTCAACCATTGCTGCACCTCGTTGTAGATAACTTGATTTCGTTCGGCAGCAAATGATCACCGTTTCTGCTTGACCGGGGTCGAGTTCGGGTTAATGTTAAGCTTATGCGTAATGATTTCCGACGACACCCCCGTCATGTCTGTTGGAGACCAGGCGAAGACGTCTTGATATTCCCTTAGGAGCTGGATTACTTGCGTGCGTGTTTGAGGTCCCCCTGCAAAGCCGACCTTGACGACTTTCGCTGGATCTGTTTCGGATAGGGGAACCTGTTCCGCCGAGGTGTCTGGGATCGACGTCGTTTCTTCCAGCTTCTTGGGATACTTTGATTGCTATGCCTGGGGTTGACCTCGGAGAGCAACCTGCATGCACTCCTTGGCCTTTATCTGGTCACCTCGGACAGTAAGGATTCCAGCAGAGGTCGGAATCTTTAACAGCAGGTGGTAGGGCGAAATGATGGCCCTGACTGCATTCAGCCAATCCCGACCTAGTATGATGTTGTAGGGGGAGTTCGCTTTAACCACATAGAACTGGATCAGTTTATTGACGCTGGTCGGCGGACTGCCAATGGCAACATCGAGCGCAATGGTCCCTTCAGGTCGCGTCTCTTGCTGCGTAAATCTCTTGAGAGGCAGGGGTGTGGAGTTCACCCGAGCTGGGTCGAGGCCCATCCTATCCAAGCAGTGTTGGAAGATGATACTCACGCTGGCCCCTCTATCGATGAATACGCGATGGACCATCTTGTTGGCCACTCCGACCTGAATCACCAGGGCGTCATTGTGTGGCGTAGCTGTAGGTACAGGATCATCCTCAGAGAATGTGACGGTTTCTCCCTTCTTGAACCTCTTCTTCCTTTGCTCCTCCCCCGATGGGACTGGTGGTCTGCGAGCTTCTGCCTTTAACTTAGTCTTTGTCATACCTGGGGGTAGTCCGGTGATGGTGGAGACCACTCCGTCGTACTGTGGTGCGTCGTACTGAGGGTCGTCATCATCCTCGTCTTGATCGACCTTAGCTCGTTTACTGTTTGGGGCACAGCGACCCTGTCCTCCTTTCCGTTTTCCTTTCCTGTTTTTCTTCCCCCCGGCTTCGTATCTCTTCAGAGCTCCCTCCTGGGCCAACCTCTCTATCTGTTCTGCGAGGTCGCGGCAATCCTCCGTGCGGTGCCCATGGTCGTCATGGAAGGAGCAGTGCTTGTTTCCGTCCCGAGGTTTAGACCCTGACATAGGACGTGGTTTAGTGAACCAATCCTCGTGGAGTGCGAAAATCTCGGCATTTGTTTTCACAAAAGAAGGTCGTTGGGACAGTTCTGGTCCCACCCGAGGTCCAAGCCGGGACTGGATAGGTCCTGATCCGAGCCGGGACTGGATTGGCCCTCTTTGGAGGCGCTCATGAGCACTTCTCCGATCACGATCATTCCGTCCTCGATCCCCTCTCCTTTTCTCGGTCTCTTCTCGCTTCAATCGGTCCGCATCTTGGCCATCAGCGAACTGGTATACAATCCTCCACATCTCCTGGGCTGTCTCGGGTTTCTGCTTAGCGAGCTCTTGATTCAGGGACCCGGGAGAAACCCCATTTCGGAAGGCCGAGATGAGGAAGACATCGTCGATTTTATCGACCTTCAAGCTTTCCTGCATGAACCTGGAAGCGTACTCCCTTATAGATTCTTTGTCCTTTTGCTTCACCGATAGGAAGTAGGCTGTGTCTCGGCGAGCCTGAACCTTTGTATGGAATCTTTGCTTGAAGATTTTTTCCAAATAGGTCCAGGACCCCACGCTGCCAATTGGGAGGCTGTCAAACCAAGCTCGGGCATAATCGATCAGCATCTCGGGGAATAGCTTCCACATGTGTTCCTCTCTAAGGCCCTGGTTGTGCATGCTGTACCTGAAACGCGTTAAAAAGTTGAGGGGGTCATCCAGCCCATTGTAGGCCGGAATGTTTGGCAACTTGTACACCTCGTCGGTGAACGGGCTGACAAGTCGAGCTGGTTCCTTTTCACGTCGGTGTTGATTTCTCGGGGGACTGCGACTCTCGCTATAGCTCGGACTTCGGTACCTTCTGGGGCTCCGAGGTCGCCTTTGGATATGATGTCGCCTGGGGCTCCGCTGCGAGCTTGGACTCTGCCGTCGAACTGAACCCCGCCGGGGATCGTGCCTCTCCTTTAGCTCCGGTTCCCGCCTCTCGGTGTAGCGAGGAGCTTTAGGTAGAGATTTTTGCGTGGAACTCTCCCTAGCCTCGGGTATGGGAGACATCCGGGTCGTCGCGAGAAAGCGTTTGAAACGCTCCTTGTTTGCTTTAGCGAATTCGGCCGCGGCGTAGGTGGTAGCAAGGTCAAAGTCTCTGGAGAGATCATCCTCCTTCAACTCGGATTCCTTCGGCTCCGACTCGTCGTTGAATTCTTCGACGTACCCTTCTGGGGTATCACCCGTTTTGAAGGACTGTCCATTATGTGTCCTCCGATGCCGATTTTGCGATGGGTTTCTCTGAGGGATGTATTCTAGCGCGGGCATCCTTTCGGAGGGATTTCCTTCTATTGGGTCCCTGGCGTGCCTCTTCTTTGGAACCGAATTGCCTTTCTGGCGATTCTCTTGGCTTATGGGGCAGCTTTCCGCTTCGTTAGGATTCCCGCGTTGGCTTTGGGCCTCCCGCACGCTCTGTGATCGTGTTACCATCATAAATCAGCTACGAACGAACCGTTGATCTCGTTCCCACAGACGGCGCCAATGATAGATCTAGGGTTTGCGAAAGTAGCTAAAAGAGACAATAACACGATGACACAAGGATTTACGTGGTTCGATCGATGTGATCTACGTCCACGGGAGAGAATATAGAGAGCTTTTATTATGCTTGAGAGTACAATGAGTATTCAATGTCCTACACCTCTAATCTTGCATCTATTTATAAGCCTTGAATTAAGCCCTAATCCTTCTAGGAATCGAACTCCTTATACATATCTAGTTCCTTAATACATGCATATCTGATTCCCCTTCGTGGTAGAATTCTATTTTCTCCTAAAGTAGGGTTTCGTTACTTGGTCTTCAAGGCAGACGTTGACTTTGTTTGGGCCGAACTCTGTGGACCGAGCTTTAATATATAGGCCCAATTAGCCTTAGGTCGGGCCCAGGATGAGGTCGGTACTATCAATTATACTAATATAACCTTATTAAATATTTGTCAAATGAATATTTGTGAAAATTGATTTGTGGATTAATAAATAAGGGCAAAATCGAAAAATTGAATAAAAATCATGGTATTTTCAAGTATATGAATGACAATAATAATAACTTAATTACATAATAACCTCTCAAAAAAAACTTTATTACATAATAATACTTCTATTTTCAAGTATTTTCCTTCAATAAATTGTATGTGCCCCAAACAAAATTATAAT
This sequence comes from Agastache rugosa, assembly GCA_031470985.1. Lineage (NCBI taxonomy): Eukaryota > Viridiplantae > Streptophyta > Magnoliopsida > Lamiales > Lamiaceae > Agastache > Agastache rugosa. The sequence continues at coordinate 24,260,740 of CM062607.1, forward strand.
AAAATCCAAAGAGATTCCGGCGGAAACTCCGGCCAATTTCCAGCTCGGAGATGAACTCACCTCTGCTGCAGAGACCTCTGCTGCTGTGCCAATTTCCGGCTAATTTCTTCACGAATTATGAAAATCTGAGGCTGAAATGCAACTTTTTCAGCAAGAGAGCTTCTCTCAACTGTCGCTGCATAAAAAATGAGAACAAATCAGAATCCCATCAGGTAATTGAATCTTTGTTAAATAATAGTATTCTGTATTTTGGTCTTCTGAATTATGTCGAGATTGCTTTTAAAAATTGCAAATGTTATTGCAATGTGTAGTTAGTCATCCGGGCACTGCTTGTTTCTCTCTATTCAAAAACAATTTTTTAGTTATTGATGATTGTTAATCTTTAGCTGCCGGAAATTTGGTGGATTCTGGATGACAAAATTCATGCGAGATTATCCTGTTTCTGCTCTATTTTTCGAGATTATACACTTAGGTTTTGATGTTTGCTGCTATTTGTTTTCAATTCGTCGTTTAACAATAGAATGTTGAAGCACCATGGCATGGAAATTGAAAGCTTGAATAAAAATCAAATTCTTTTTTTCTTTTTTTAATTTCGGATCAGTTGAAGTAAATTGTTTTACATTTTATGCCACTTTCGTAGAATGTGAATGTCGATAGCCTGCTCTATGGCTCTACTTGGAAAGGAATAGAGCAATAACAGTATTTACTAAAATGCAGAAATTTGATGAGCTCCATAGACAGAAGAAGAAAAGTGGTAGGATGCATATCTGTTATAGTTGATTAGGATGTGCTATTTTTGCAATCTGAGATTTCATGAAGCTGCAATTGGGTGATGGAAATCGAGAAAATCTCACATAATCTTCTATGTTTTGTAACTTATCGTTTATCCCTTTCTCATAACAGGGTTTCTCAGTTCTTACAACAGATCCTCAACCTCAACGTGATATTGGAAGTATATGGAGTTCTATGGGTTTTTATGTGTTTAGCATTCACGTTCCGTTGAGCTTTGGTGGTCTTTCTGCTGCTGCCAAGATACTGCATCAAACTGTCCTCGATCCACAGACTGAGGTAGGTTTAACCTGTTTGTGATGCTGAAAGTTGACGAATGGAATGTACTTTGTTACTGACAAGTCAACTGCCAAAATGAAATGTTTTTCATGTTCCTCTGAATAAATTAAGATGGTAGTATTGTTTAATGATTGTATGAAAAGTACTTTCCATTGAAGCTACTGCTATATTCCCAGCTGAACCAGTATGCAGCAAAATTCTTATTCTTTTTCTTGTATTTCATAATAGGACCTTAATATTTTTCCACCAAAAAGAATGTTGCTTAAGTTCTTGATTCTCGTACTTTGAGATTTCGATCTATTTTGTATTATTTGATTCCACTCTATAGTATCATGTTTTGGAACTTGGTATTGCACACGTGGATACACAATAATCTTGTTTAGATAAGGGAATCAAATGGCTAAACTTTTTTAGCATACAGTATCAATCTAGCTCCTAAATTTTATCTGAGTGGCAAATAAACTTCTTTTGTCACTTGGAATATGACAATGAGGATGTGTTTCCTTCTTCGATTCTTTGCAGCACAGGCATTCTTAATACTTGCTATTCAAACCTTGGAACTTAGCATTGTTCTGCTGCTCCTAAAGTGCCCCGGCAAGCCTCAATACAATCTTCAAGATTTCTTTCAAGTTAACAAAACTTCAAAACAAAGAAGCTGGTTGCTGGCGTTGGTGCTTGGGTTTGGAGTCCTTCTTTCGTTGGTCTTTGTTACTTCATATTTTGCTGACAGATTGATGGGTCCCAAGGTAAATTTAGTTTACGCTAATGCATGTAAGCAACTAAAGAGGATTGGTTGAAAATTCAAATGTAGTATTCTTGTAAGATCATAAGCCACAAATTTTGATTTGTTTTTTCTCTTTCTACCAAGAATAGCAGAAGTATGATTAGTATCTTCGATGAACCTAATGGGGCCTTCTGAGAGAGCAGGCTGAGTGGAATATCACCACAGATTTGCATGCATAAACAAAATCTTTCGTAGAGACTCTTCTTTGTCTCCTCCTGCCTCCACCTTCATTTCTTATTTATCAGGAATAACAATATCAAACATAACTTCAAAATTTATGGCAACAACAATATCCTCCAACGCTCAAGAACCGAAATTTGTATGAATTAAAGACATTCTATTCTATGAGATCCCTGTGGATTTTGGCTGGCTATAGCCTATAGCTGTTTTTGATATTTCATATCATTCACAGAAAACAAAAATATTTTTTCTTGCTCTTTTGATTATACCCTGTGCTGCATCGAGCATCCTTCTATCATAGTATCTGGTCTTTAGATGTGTTGTTGGACCAACATGTTTTTCTATTTAAATATGTTGTACTTTTCAAGATTTGTTATTTACTGTCATTTATCTCCTTATCATCATCTAGAATTTTGTTCAGTAGATGTGTCAGATATTGATTGTCTTGACACTGCAGGATGTGAACAATCCCTTTCTGAAGGAAATCCTTTCTAGCAGCTCGAGTTCTGTAACTGCCTGCCTTCTTGTCTACTGCATTATCACTCCGTTGCTGGAAGAAGTTGTCTACAGAGGTTTCCTTGTAACATCTCTCGCCTCCACCATGAACTGGCAGCTAGCAGTTGCAATCAGTTCCATTACTTTCAGTGCATCTCACTTCTCCGGTGAGAATTTCTTGCAACTCCTCGTTGTTGGATTTGTACTTGGATGCTCGTATTGTTGGACGGGGAACTTGAGTACATCGATATGCATACATTCACTGTACAACGCCCTGATCCTGTACTTGACATTTGTATCGTAAATAATGTTTCAAAGCCCTATCCATTTTGTGTTTCTCTCTTGGTGACATGATCTGTTTATAGCATGAATTTTAGGAGTGGGGACTTATCAAACTAGTTGAAGCTTCTAGTAGTAGTCTTTATATATTATGCAATTGTGCAACAAATATATATATTTATATATTCACCCTGGCTCCAGCTATGAACTATGTAGGAGCAGAATAAAGTGCAAAAATATCATTGTCTTGTGTATCTACAGCATCAGTTCCCGTGCTTCATTGGATTTTACGTTACTGTCCTTTCGTCTTTGGATGAAGCAGGAACCTCGAAACCTCTCCCGTGTAAAAAGCAGAATCGCCTCCAACTATGACAAGTTGTTTTCCTTGGATTAGAACATACTACTTTAATTTTGTGAAGCTGGATTGCATGTTCAAGAACCATGATTACGCTTTGCTGGTGATTCTAAATTAGGCCGTGTTTCTTGGGAGTGTTTTACAGCATAATATGTCTCCACACTATTCTTGCTTTGTTATTTTTGTCGAGCCACGTTCGTGGGCTCGATAGAGTTTAGCTCGTCAATCGAGTCATGATATCTCATCATGGCTAGATTGTCGTGCTTAATTGTATTTCTCTCTTTTTTAAGAACGAGAGTTTGTAGGTGTTACAAAAGTATCCTTGAAACTTGAAAAACAAGCATTGCTGGAATCCTACTGAAGATTATGATAGAATCTTCATGCAAAACAAAAAATGTCACTTTTGTTTAGTAAAAGATTAATTTAGCCACAACATAAGAAAACTATTATTTTTAGCCATTTTATGACGAAATTCCCAACTCTACCCTTTTTGTGCGACGTGTCAGTGCTTCTTTTCGCGTCATTGCACGATAGGATAAAATGCATAACGCGAATGTGAGAAGATGCAAAGGTGCTATGCTTTTAGGGACATAGGAGTGACTAAAATTAATCTTTCACTCAGCACAAAATGATATTTTTATCATCGACGCTAGAATCTTTTTTCTTCACAGAAAGTTAGAAACATGCAATATTATCTGGCTCGCTTCTTTGAAAGGAATAAAGAATATCTTTCATTTTATTTTAACTTTTTTTTTTTTTACTTTTTTCGTTATCCTTTTGGTTGTTTGAAATTTAAATTTTTGAAAAGAAAATTTGATATATAGTAGTATATGATTGGATAAAGTAGCACAAGCTGCACAACCGTCACGGGCTGTTACACTATTTATATAATAAAATTAAACAGTTTCCAAAATAATTATTGAGAAAAAGCTTACTTAGCTTAGTATTGATTGGGATTTCTGAGTATCAATGAGAAAAAGACATTTTTGTTTGAAAAATGATGCGCAACGGTATTATCGCAATATTTTATGCTAAGATTAATTTTACAATTTTTTTACCGACAGGCAACATTAGCATACCTAAGATGTAGACTAAACAAAATTTGATGGCTACTATTACTTTTTATTATTGTCTTCCAATATGTGGCTATATATATGTGTATATATATATAGTGTAGATCTGGTAGGAATTCATCCTTATATTAATCCGTATGAAATATGCATTTTTATCATTTCAGAAATGCACAAACATGATAAAGGACAAATTGCAGTAATTTAATGCACAAATATTTAATAAAAAAAATATCAGCGGTTCAATTTTCTCATTAACACATATTTTGTGCATTATACAATGCATTTACGCATTAACCGATGTGATAAAAATGCATGGTTTCTACGGATCTTCCTATATATGCACACACTATATATTTTGAGAGAAATGTGGCTATATTTAATAGGGTTAATGGCCTGTAAATTCCTCAACTTTCAGCAATTTCTGGTTTTGCTCTCCACCTAAAGATTATGCCTGTAAATTCCTCGACTTTCAACAATTTCTGGTTTTGCTCTCCACCTAAAGATTCTGCATGTAAATTCCTCAACTTTCAATTGTTTCTGATTTGCATCCGAAGTTGAATTTTCCCAAATTAATGTTGACATGGCCGCAAAAAAATTGAGTTGGCCAATTCGGCCGATAAACAAAATGATGTCGTTTTGAAATTTATTTAATAAAAATTAATAAATTAAATTTCTTGCCAAATTTGCTCACTCTTTATCTCTCTCTCTCTCCATTCTCGTCCAAATTTCATTCGCCGTCACCACGATGTGCTCCTTTTGTGCCGCTATAATCGCCTTCTTCGACACCAAAACTGCCCCCAAACCCCTCACCAATAACACCATCGTGAAACCGTCGGGCCCCAGATCAAAGACGTCTTCTCCGAGCACAACATTGTTGGTCGCGTCCACCTTGCAGTTCTAGCAGGTGAAGGAGCCTTCGATCTGGTACTCCTCGTCAGGATTGGTGAACCGAATCGACCCACCCTCTCTCTCTCTCTCTCTCTCTCTCCAAGATTAGATTGCTAGATTTGTCAGTGTTTTTCCTTCGTATGAATGTGAAAATTATTGTTCTGACTATTTGGAGATTTGATGAATTCAAGATTGTATGGGTGTGAGTAGGATTTAAAATTCTTGTGATTTTATGGGTGCCTTCTAGCACATTTCTCTGTTGAATTATCTCTGCGAGAATGAAAGAAAGCAGGGGAGAACGAGACTGAGAAAGGGGTGGGAATGATGATATGAAATATTTTTTATTTTTTTAATTTATATATATGCCACGAGAGTGTCACATAGATTAATTTAAGCCACGTCTATAAATTTTCAAAACTATTCTTACCGGATCCCATCGCTGGAAGCAAAATCAGAAACAATTGAAAGTTGAGGAATTTACAGGCAAAATCTTTAAGTGAAGAGCAAAACCAGAAATTGCTTAAGTTGAGAAATTTACAGACAGAATCTTTAGGTGAAGAGCAAAACTAAAAATTACTGAAACTTAAGAAATTTACAAATCATTACCCTATTTAATACTAGTAAATTAGGCCTTGAAAATATAAAAGTAAGGTACATGAGATTTCGTGTCACTCACATTTATTGCAAGTGTACAAGGATATGAATGAGCTATCATAGCGTCTCTGTTACGTCACAAGAAACGCCGAATGAAGAAGAAAAGATTAAAACAATAGGGGTTTTTCAAAAAACAATATAGAAAAATATTCTAAAATGACCCAAAAAAAATTTAAATTTCGAACTGTCCAAATAGTGTTTCAAAGTTTCATTTTTGTACTCAATGTGTAGATAATGTTTTTAATATATTTATGTTCTATAAATACTGAGTATAAAATCAGACCTTAAAATATTAGGACAATTTTCAAACTTTTGACAAATACTTAGATAGAATATTTTTCTTTTCCTAATAATAAAAGAATAAGAGCACCATAAGTAAAGTATTTTTATATATACTTTCAGAAAAAACAAATATTTTTAAATATGCTATAAATGAGATTCTGCCAACTGCCATGCTATTCATGAGCGAGTTCTTCTACCTTCCTGCCGCGAACAAAATGGCATTCTTTTCTTTTTTGTTCTATTTTGTCTCCTTTTATTAGTTTATTAATTCTTTTCCTTCAAAATATTATCTCAAACATGATGCCAGGCCCGTTCTTATCATAATACACGTGTCATCTGTTAAGGCTATGTGAAAGCATATGTAAGTACTAGTGGGATTATTAATGAGGGATCAAATCATAAAAATTGTACTCAATAGCCCCTATTTTTTAATAGTAGTTATCATATTACTATTAGACCAAGGGATCGTTTGTTGGTGCCTGCTGGTGATTATAATGTATATTTATGATAATTTTAATATCTTATTTATTATAAATATATGTTTTTTTTATAAAGTACGTGTATGTTCGTATTATACTGATTTTGTTATTATATACATTATCTATGATATAATATAAGTAATATTGTAACTAATTATATTATATATTAATTTATTATTAGAGTAAATTCTTATAATTTCATCATCCTACCACAATCAATATGTGTGGTATAGAATTTAATACATCATATCAAACATAACATTAATTCTATATACATATAAAATATTCAATTAAACATATCAAACTTTTCCATAGTGTATAGCAAACGAATCATAATAAGAATGAGTATAATGCCTTAATTGAGAGCAAAGATATGGAATGAAAAAAATAAAACAATAGAAGGAGAATAAAATAATAATATAATATAGGTTGCATTTTTTTTAATAAAATGTACTCCCTCCATTTCAATTCAAAAGGCTAGAAGTTAAGATAATAAGTAGTTTTATAATTAAGTTGGAAAGAAAAAAAATAACTTTTTGGAGAGTATTTTATCAAATTAAATAGGAGAGAATATAGAATAGTTTTTTGTGGCATAATGTGTAATTTATGAGAATGCTAAGTATATCTAATATCTGGCTAGCTCAAGTGATAAAGTTAAGGCACCCCTAAGACTCTTCTTAGTGAGAGATCTTTGGGTTCAATCCTGCACGCGTGCAGGGTGTAGTATACTTATTACTTTGTTTGGTGATATAGTGATTTCATCTTGTTTTTTTTTTTACTTGGGAGATGGGGGAGCGGTGGAGTTTGAACCCTAGACTTCACTGCTTACAGACTGAAGTCTGCATATCTTGGATGTCCAATTAGTGACATGGGGTGTAGAGGTTTTACTTGTGTAATGGTATAGTAGTGATTTATTTCAAAATATATATACCTTGTATGATTCTAAATAGAAGGTATATTTAATGTATGTTTTATAGTGTAATGTAAACTTTTTTTTTTTTTTGGAGATAAATGTAATTTTTTTATTTTAGGGGAAATGACCCGTTAAAATAGGACGTACAGTCGTGTGTATAAAAAGAACGAGCCCATTGAATCCAAAACAAACAATTTTCTGAAATATTTGTGAATCCTGCCAGAAGTAAGAAATGAAGATATTTTTGGAAAATGATTAATATAATATTTGAAGATATAGTAACGAGAAGAGATGTCGGTCAGCCATCGGGTCTTCGCCACGTGTCGCTCTGAGTTGGATCCACCGACTCCCTCCATCCAAGCCAAAATCTATAAAATCAAAACCCTCTTCTCCCCATTCTCACCAGCAACAATCAATTCCAATTCTGCACAAATTTTTCTGTCAAGAAGCATCAGAATTTAGAGAGAGAAGATGGCGGGGGGTCTTCAGACGAAGGTGAAGTACAATGTTAGGAAGTTCACAGGCTTTTTCAGGAGTTTCAAATCAGTTGAGCGTTCTCTCAAGAGAGGATGGTACAAGATCAGAGGCCGCAAACGCGTTACAAAAAAGAAATATTAAAATTTCTTGTAATCTTTGTCAATAAAAAAAAAAAAATAAGATAAATTTGTTTTGTATTTACTTATTTATTATTCCAATCCAAGTTTTATAGGTTGTTTTGTTTGCCTTTTGTCTTCCCTTTTTTTAGATCAGTTGTCTTCCCTTGTTTGTGCTTATATATGAAAATTCACTTTGACAGGTATTTTTGTTATTTTTTTTATTTCTCCCTTTATCTTGAGAGCTCATTTTATTAGTTTATTAATTCCTTGCCTTCAATATATTATCTCAAACATGATGCCAGGCCCATTCTTATCATAATACACGTGTCATATGCTAAGGCTATGTGAAAGCATATGTAATGACTAGTGGGATTATACAATAAGAAGGGATCAAATCATAAAAATTGTACTCAATAATCCCTACTTATAGCAATACTATTATCATACTCCCTCCTCTGTCCACATAATACAGATCACATAGAGTACAATACGGATTTTAATAAATGTTAGATATTTTAAATAGAGAAAGAGAGACTCATTTTAATGAGTTGTTGTGAGGTATAAAATAATAAATGAGTGTGAAATAAAATTCCAAAAAGAAAAATGGTATGAATATGGTGGAAAACAAAAAAGAAAATTGTATCATACATATTGTGAATGGAGGAAGTATTACTATCAGAACAAAAATTGTTAGTTAGGGGTGATTATGATATACAATATATTTATATCATGGCCGGAGAGATTATAAAATATACGACTTTTTATAAAATTCATGTCCGTATTAGTTATACTGATTTTTGTTGTTATGTACACCACTTATAAGGTGATATAAGTAATATTGTAACTAATTATACTATATATAAATTTATCCTATCATATCATAATTAATATGTATTGTAGAGAATTTAATTCATCATACCAAACATAATATAAATTTTATATCCATAAAATATATCCAATCAAACATATCATGTCTTATTACAAACGTATAACATACACTAATACAAGTCATAAGCAAGAGTTTAATGCTTTAACTGAAGAGCGAAAAATATGGAATGAAAAAAAAAATGAAACAATAGGGAATATAAAAATAATACTATATGCTGCATTTTTTTTGGGATAATTGCACTTTTAAGATTAAAAATCATAATAATAGCACATGTTTTTGAAAAATACAAATAATAGCACTTCTTGACATATTTACCACTCCATTCCACTATTTTTCCATCATTATGCGTGAGAATTCACGAATTAAAATTTGTAAATTCACAAATTTAAATTTGTGATTTCACGTTACATCTTCTTTAAATTTAAAATATTAATTCAAGAATTGACAAATTCTAATTTGTGAATTCACGAATTCTAATATGTGAATTCACGAATTTTAATATGTGATTTCACGCATAAAAAAGGAGGTCACCGAAAGGGAGACGACGACAACGACTAGGCCATGTGAGTCGGTGACGACGACTTTGCAATTCACGGCGGCGGCGGAAAGATGATCGACATGTATGAAAAAATGAAGAAGATACGTATAAACAAATAAAAAGATGAAAATAGATTGAGATAAAAGAATTATGGGCAAAAATATCCAAAAGTGCTATTATTTGCCTTTTTAAAAAATTGGTGCTATTATTAGTATTTTTTTCCCCAAAAAGTGCTATAATCCTATTTTTTTTTTTATAGAATGTACTCACTCCATTTTAATAAAAAAACGCTAGAATGTTTTGTTAAGATAATGAGTTGTTTATAATAAAGTTGAAAAAAGAAAATAAATTTTTGGAATGTATTTTTATCAAATCAAATAGGAGAGAGAAGATAGACTTGTTCTTTGTAATATAATATGTAATTTATGAGTTATGTTAAGAATATTTATTACTCACTTTTCTTTTTGAATTGCCTTATTTGAAATGACTCAGTTCAAAATTACTTTATCTATGAGTTTCGCCATTTTTTATATTTTAATCATTCTTATCCTTACTAATTTGTATTCGAACAATAACCAACCATTATCAATAAGACAAAGAAAAGAAAGTATGTTTATGGTGTATTAATTTTTATTTTAACCGGTGTCTATATAGAGTGAACGATACGAGACTATTGAATCCAAAACAAGCAATTTTTTAAAAAACTACTCCCTCCGTCCCAATAGCAAGGTCTCACTTTGATAGATCTAGCGTTTGCGAAAGTAGCTAAAAGAAATAATAACACGATGACACAGTAATTTACGTGGTTCGATCGATGTGATCTACGTCCACGGGAGAGAATGCAGAGAGCTTTTATTATATTTGAGAGTACAATGAGTATTGAATGTCCCTTCCACCTCTAATTTCGCATCTATTTATAAGTATTGAGTCAAGCCCTAATCCTTCTAGAGATCGGACTCCTTATACATATCCGGTTGCTTGATACATGCATATCCGATTCCCATTAGTAGTAGAATTCTATCTTCTTCCAAAGTAGGGTTTCGTTACTTGGTCTTCAAGGCAGATGTGGACTTTATTTGGGCCGAACTCTGTGGGCCGAGCGTTAATATACAGGCCCAAATAGCCTTAGGTCGGGCCCAGGATGAGGCCAGCACTATCACATCCCCCCCCAAAAAAGAGGAAAGAAGACATGTTGTAGACGCAGACTGCGAGGTCGAATTGCCGAGGTGATTGATCGCGCAAATCACTGGGACGAACTGAATTACCGAACTTATAATCCGAGTGAAGTAGCGGGCATAATTAGATGAGCGATGCGAGTATCGGGGGCTTGTTATGTTCTTGAGGTTGATCAATAGGCGCGGCCCATATAAAATTTAAAGGGCGGGGAAAGCAATGGGTCGTTTGAATTCGTGGAGGGACGGTTCATGTTTCGAGAAAGGCGGGCCCCGTCACACGTGTGTCGACGCAACGGTGGGATTCAAACGTATATTCTCGAAGCGGAAACGTTACGCCCATATCACACTATTTCACATCCGCCGTCATTTAGAGAAAAAGTTCCCGCGCAGAAAAGTTTCTTCTTCCCCAAAAATCCCCCAATTTACTGTTCTTATACCGCCGGTGTTCACTCCATTGTTCTTCTACACCCAGTTTCAAATCATCCGCCGGAGCATTTACCTTCTTTTTAACAAGTAAGTATGGCCTCTCCTTCTCAGTCTAGTAGTAGTGATATCGATCAGCTCCGTCGGTCGGCTCGAGTAGAAGTGTTGCCTTTAGCATTTTTTCATTAGGATCTGCTATTCCTTTTGTCGAATCTTTAATAGTGCCCCCGTGTGTGAAGGGAAAGTGGCTGATTACCCCTCGACCTTAAATGAGGCTAGAATTAGGTTTCTTGCCCAAACGTACAATTTTCCTAACGAGGCGGAATTAATAGAACCTCGCCCGAGAGGATAGGGTGTGCTCTCTCACGATGGGGTTTGTCAATATTTATGAGGACAGTCTGCACGGGTCTTCGATTACCCTCCCCGAGCCCTATTCCGAACTCCGGAAAAGTGGGCTTAGCGTTAGGGCGGATAATGCCGAACTCGTTTAGGCGGTTTACGGATTTGGGTGTGGCGGCGGTAGATAGGGGTCACCAAATATCCGCCGAGCTCATTCACGAGCTCTTTGTCTTCAAAAGGCGGGGGCGGTATTACGCGCAGCCGGATCGAGTTCAAGGCGAACTCAAAATAAGGTGGACAAGTGGCACCAGAAATATTTCTTTTGTCGCCACAGTAGTTTCATCGACCTGATTTGGAGGCTAGAAAAGCCTTGCGAGTGGGTAATAGAAGAGGTCGATAAGGATTTGGAGTCCGCTGTAAAAGCGATGAGGGACCACGGTCCTTTTGAAGCGAGCTACAATGAAGACTCCCTAGCTGAAGCGGGGTTGAGCCCGTATGAGCCTCAAAATATGGTGGATCCGGCGACGGGTGAGGCCCCGCTAGTGCTATTAGGATAGTTGTCTTTGTGTTTATTTATCGTCCTGACTCCTTTCGTGATTTGTATGTGCAGTGAAGTTCGGTAAGATCAAGGGGGCTGATGGTAAGGCTACAGCTCGCGGGGCTAAGAGAGCGAAGCTATGCGGGCGATCTGCCTCCTCCTCCGTCCGGGGTCGGCTCGCGGGGGGCTCTGGCGCCAGCTGTTCGCTCTCCTTCCCCCAAACCTCCCCAGAAACGGTTGAAGGTCGGGGACCAGCTCGAAGTGGACATCATTGATGTCACGGGTAGTGATGCGAGCCCGGCAGCTCCCTCCAACAAGCTGGCTGGTCTGCCTTTTTCCGAGGTGAAAAATTACTTTTTAGTAATACAGTTTCCCTTGATTGTTGCCGGTGTAGCTAACTGTATTCCTTCTTGCAGGGCCTTGATATGTTCGTGGGATGGCTGAAGAACAGCGTTGGGGAGATGTCCTCGAATCACGAGGACGAGAAGAGCCGATACGCAGAAAAGCTGATGTCGGCCAATGCCCGAGCGAAGAAGGTTGAGGCCGAGCTGGTCAAGGCCGGCGAGGATATGAGAGTTGTCCGATCCGAGCTGGCCGCTCAGCTCGAGAAGGCCGAGGTGGAGTCCGAGAGAGCTCGGAAGCTGGAGTCCGAGCTGAACGCGGCGAGGGATCGGGAAGGTCGCCTTGCCGCTAGCCAAGGCGAACTTCTGCGGGCATTTACAAGGAGGTTCCTGTTGTCGGAGAGCTTCTCCGAGCTCGCTAATGACTTGGCCATGCTTATCAACGGGAACTTCGCCGTGACTGCCTTGGAGAGGGCCGCTAAGGACTTCCCCGGCCTGGATGCCTCCAAGTACGGCTTCGAGCGGCTAGGGGATGAAGCCCTCCCTTCCCGGTACGCCGAGTGGTCCGAGATCACCTCGATCATTTTCCTATCACAGGAAACTACGGCCGGCTCGTCCAGCTTTCTTGTCCGTCGAGCAAATTGCTGGCTGCTCGGTAGACCGGGACCTCGACCTGGATTCTGCTTTCGATGCCCTTCGCGACGAGGAAGAAGAAGGCGCGGGCCCTGAAGAGGAAGTGGAGGAAGAGCAGGAGGCTGGGGCGGGTGAAGATCCGGCCGCTGACAAGGACTTTGACGGTTCCCCCTCCGAACAGCCACCTTCTCAGGACAAGGAGGTCGGCGATATTCTAGTGTAGTTGGTTTTTTTTTTCTTTTTCTTTTCATTGTATATCTGTACGGAATATCTTCAAATGAATGAATTTGTTTTTTTTCTTGAGTGTAGAGCTTGGATTCTGTCGGTGTTTCTACTTTGCGCATACAAATAGCTCTCCTTTCACAAGACCTGGTTGACCAACGGTCCGTTGTTGAGCAATGGAAGGACAAATGCCGCCGAGCCGAGGAGCTTTTCAGCCATAAGTGTACTCTGCTGAAATCTCGAAGCCGAGCCGACGAGATGGCGAGATGAAGTTCGAGGCACTTTGTGAGGAGGTCGAAGTTAAGCGTCTCGCTTTTCAAGAGAGTACCGACTGCTTCGAGCCAAGCTTCGCAGCCGGGAGGAGTTGGAAGTTGCCGAGATCAAGGCGGCCGCGTTCCCAAAGACTACGAGATGATCGTCGAGGAGCATGCCGAGTATGAAGATATTATCCGTCGCGGGGGTGGTATCACCATCGCCGAGGCGGAATTAAAGGCAAAAGAGGACCTGGAACAGTATATCGCGCTAAAGGAAGCACTCGGGTCCGAGTCTTTTGGGCTTCGGGTGCTTTTGAAATGCTTTGAAGGAGAGTGCGGGGCGGTATAAGTGCATTTTGGACCGCCGACCTAAGTTGCGGGCCCTTTTGGCACGTGGTCCGGGGCGGATCTTTCTTCTTCCTCGTTCGGACAATGCCTCGCTCGCGAGGTGAAAACGACTTCGCGGGGACATCGAGTCGGTCCGAGCCGGCGTAGGCGAGTTTGTTTGTCGCGGTTCGGCTGCCCCGCGAGGTCGAAGTTTTCCTGCTGGAAGAAGTCGAGGTCGGGGACGAGGTCGAATCTCAATTGATGATCTCCTAGGGCCTTCCTCCTTTGAGGAAGATTGGCTTAGCTTCAGCAAGAAACATCCTTCCCCCTAGATTAGCTCGCTTCTGCCTGTAATTATGTACACCCAACTGTTCCAAATAGTTAGAAATAAAAATATATATATTGAGTTTTTGAACTTTCCTGTTCTTCGTGAAGATTGCTTCCTTGGTTTTCTGCATGTTGCATCTTTTGGGGGAGTTGGGCTCAGACCTTTTTGTGTTGACAAGGGAACCATGGTTCGGACCTTGTATTTTATTCTCCCGGGGGAACTTGGTTCCGACCCCAGTTGAGAACTACTTATCCTTCGGAGAGAGTTTGACTCGGACCTCGTGGGATCTTCCTTTTTGGAGGGAGACGAGCTCGGACCTCGGAAAGGGTTTCCTTTGCGCATTATAGGAATTTGTTACCCCATGTCGGGTCATTACTGACCACGCAAGGGAACCGTAGTTCGACCTTATGAGGGGATTTTGATATGATGGATATTTCGTATAAGCAAATCAAAAGACACGAGATGCAAGACAAAAATGAAATTTTATTAAAAAATGACCAAAAAACAAAGTAAAAAGAGTTTTGACGAGCTCGTTAAAAACAAAACATTAAGGACAAAAAAGAAAACCTAAGACTCTATATGCAAGATTTTGTCGCTTATACGAAGAATCTCTTTAGATGGGCGATGTGCCATGTTCTGGGTATTAGTTCGCCCGAAAGATAGGCGATTTTGTAAGCTCCTTTGCCGAGGACTTCGTGTACTCTGTAGGGCCCTTCCCACGTAGCTTCGAGCTTGCCGAGCTTCTCTGAGAGGCTGATCTCATTGTTTCGAAGCACAAGATCACCGACCTGGAACTGTTGGGGTTTGACCCTTTGGTTGTAATACCGAGCCATCTGCTGTTTGTACCGAGCTTCTTTTATGCTGGCTAGTTCCCTTTTTTCCTCCAATAAGTCTAGGTCGGTTCGGCGCTGCTCTTCATTAGCTTCGGCGGAGAAGTTGATAGTTCGGGGACTGGGTGCTCCGATCTCGACAGGTATGGCGCTCGGACCGTATACTAAACGGTACGGGGTTTCTCCCGTTGGAGTTCGGGGCGTAGTCCGGTACGACCACAGGACATTTTGGAGATTGTGGATCCACTCTGTTTTCTCCTTCTCTAGGCGGGTCTTGAGTCCGTTCACTATCGTCCTGTTGGTGACTTCAGTCTGGCCATTAGTTTGAGGTCGGTTGACCGAGGTGAACTTTTGCTGGATATCGAGTCCTTCACAGAATTCTGCGAATCCCTTTGCTCGTGAATTGCGTTCCATTATCCGAGATGAGTGCTCTTGGTACCCCGAACCGGCACACGATGTTTTTCCAGACGAAGTCAACGGCTTTATCACTTGTGACTTTTGTGGAAGGTTCAGCTTCTACCCACTTGGTGAAGTAGTCGACGGCGACTATTAGAAACCGTTTTTGCTTAGGTGCCGGGTAGAAAGGCCCTACGATGTCAATGCCCCACTCCATAAATGGCCACGGACTTTGAATAGTAGAGAGGTCGGTTTGGGGTAGTCTCGTCACTCGGCATGCGGTGGCATTTTAGGCACTTCTTCACGAAATCTTCCGCATCTCTTGCCATTGTTGGCCAATAGTACCCCCGCGCATGATTTTCGAGCTAGCACCCGAGCTCCAATGTGGCTTCCGCACGATCCCGTGTGCACTTCATTTAATATGTAGTCCGCTTCCTTTGGTCCAACACATCCGAGCGAGGTCGTAAGTAAGACTTTCGATAGAGGACCCTCCTCGAGGGCATACTGCGTGGATTTAGCTAGAATTTTTCTAGCCTCCATCTTGTCTTCGGGCACTTCCTCGTTTCCCAAACATTTGATTAGGGGGGTCATCCAATTTGGGTCGTCCTCTATGATTACATTGACTTCCGCCTCTTCTATACTCTGTTGCGGACTTCTTCCACTAGCGTCGAGGCTGGATGGGGAGGTCGCCGGCTTACTTAGCTCATCGGCTCGGGTATTTTGGCTTACGGGAATGCGGACTATTTTGAAGAATTGGAAGAGCATTCCAAGGAGCTTGACCTTCTCTAGGTACTTCTTCGACTTCTCACTTTTACTTCGTATTTCCCTAACACATGGTTGACCACGACTTGGGAATCACAATGGGCTTGGACGGCTCGTACTGTAGGGTTTGGGCGGCGCGGTCCGGCAATGAGAGCTTCATATTCCGCCTCGTTATTCGTAGTGGAGAACTCGAATCGCGGCGAATATGTTAGTTCCTTCTTTTACGGGCTGATGAGGAGTATGCGGCTCCACTTCCTTTCTTTCTGAAGCTCCATCCACGTACATCTCCCGGCGGTCCGGGGGTGTCTTCTGCGGGACTTCTTGGAGCACTGGTTTTGGCTTTGATTTCTTTTGGCTCCACGAGGTCCTTATACATAGCTTCTACAAGGAAGTACGCGAGCTGTCCTTTTATAGCTCGACGGGGACCGTACGATATAGAATGTTCTCCTAGCTCGATCGCCCATTTCGCGATTCTTTCTGAAGCTTCTGGCTTAGTGAGAACTTGTCGAAGTGGTAGATCGGTCAGAACTTGTATCGGGTGAGCTTGGAAGTAGGGCTTTAGGCGCCGAGCTGCGTTTATGAGGGCTAGAGCGACCTTCTCGAGAGGCTGATACCTCGTCTCTGGGTCTTTTAGAACTCGGCTGACAAAGTACACCGGTAGCTGCCGATCTCCTTCGTCTCGGACCAACACCGCACTTATTGCCTCCTCGGATGTTGCGAGGTATGAGAGAGAGAGGTTCTTCCTCAGGGGACTGACAAGGTTGGTAAGTCCTCGAGGTGGTGCTTGAGCTCCTCGAAAGCTAGCTCGTGCTCTTGTCCCCATCCAAATTCCGGGGCCTTCTTGAGAATTTTGAAGAATGGGAGCTGCCTCTCGGCAGCCTTGGAGAGGAAACGACTTAGCACAGTTATGCACCCTGTCAACCTATGCACGTCGCGGATAGTCCGATGTACCTTCATCTCCTGCACGGCTCTAATCTTCAGTGGATTGGCTTTGAGACCTTCTGGCGAGATCCAGCACCCTAAGAATTTTCCAGATCGCACGTTGAATGTGCACTTTTTCGGGTTCAGCTTGAGGTTCACCTGCCTTAGTATATGGAGCGTGGTTCGCAGGTCGCTCACCGCCAAGGCCTCTTCTTTACTCTTGACGACAATGTCATCTACGTATACTTCGACAATCTTGCCGATGTGATCTCGGAAGAGGAAATCGACCATTCGCTGGTAGGTCGCTCCGGCATTCTTTAACCCGAAAGGCATATACTTGAATGCAAAGATCCCGAAGCTTGTTGCGAAAGCTGTCATGATTGCATCCCCCTCATCCATTAGAACCTGATAGTATCCTTTGTAGAGATCGAGAAAGCAGAATACTTCGTGTCCCACCAAGGATTCGATCTTTTCATCGATGTTGGGGAGAGGATAGCAGTCCTTCGGGCAAGCTTTGTTGAGGTCGGTGTAATCTACACACATTCTCCACTCTCCTTCTTCTTTCTTTACCACTACCGGATTAGATAGCCAAATCGGGTACTTGACTTCAAACAGAAGCCCGGCTTTCAACCATTGTTGCACCTCGTTGTAGATAACTTGATTTCGTTCGGCAGCAAATGATCGCCGTTTCTGCTTGACCGGGGTCGAGTTCGGGTTAATGTTAAGCTTGTGCGTAATGATTTCCGACGACACCCCCGTCATGTCCGTTGGAGACCAGGCGAAGACGTCTAGATACTCCCTTAGGAGCTGGATTACTTGCATGCGTGTTTGAGGTCCCCCGGCAAAGCCGACCTTGACAACCTTCGGCCGGATACGCCGGACAGGGTAACCTGTTCCGCCGGGGTGTCTGGGATTGACGTCATTTCATCCGGCTCCTTGGGATACTTTGATTGCTATGCTTGGGGTTGACCTCGTAGAGCAACCTGCATGCACTCCTTGGCCTTTATCTGGTCACCTCGGATCGTAAGGGTTCCAGCTGAGGTCGGTATCTTCAACAGCAGGTGGTAGGGCGAAATGATGGCCCTGACTGCATTCAGCCAATCCCGACCTAGTATGATGTTGTAGGGGGAGTTCGCTTTAACCACATAGAACTGAACGAGCTTATTGACGCTGGTCGGCGGGCTGCCAATCGCAACGTCGAGCGCGATGGTCCCTTCAGGTCGCGTCTCTTGCTGCGTAAAGCTCTTGAGAGGCAGGGGTGTGGAATTCACCCGAGCTGGGTCGAGGCCCATCCTATCCAAGCAGTGTTGGAAGATGATGCTCACGCTGGCCCCACCATCGATGAATACGCGATGGACCATCTTGTTGGCCACTCCGACCTGTATAACCAGGGCGTCGTTGTGTGGTGTAGCGGTAGGCACAGGGTCATCCTCGGAGAATGTGACGGTTTCCCTTCTTGAATCTCTTTTCGTTTGCTCCTCACCCGATGGGACCGGTGGTCCGCGAGCTTCGCCTTCAACCTAGTTTTTGTCTTGCACAGGGGTAGCCGGTGATGGTGGAGACCACTCCGTCGTCTTGTGGTGCGTCGTACGGAGGTTCGTCATCCTCCTCGTCGTGATCGACCTTAGCTCGCTTATTGTGGGGAGCACAGCGACCTTGTCCTCCTTTCCGTTTTCCTTTTGTGTTTTTCTTCCCCCTGGCTTCGTATCTCTTCAGAGCTCCCTCTTGGGCTAACCTCTCTATCTGTTCCGCGAGGTCGCGGCAATCCTCCGTGTGGTGCCCATGGTCATCATGGAAGGAGCAATGCTTGTTTTGGTCCCGAGGTTTAGATTTTGACATGGGACGTGGTTTAGCGAACCGATCCTCGTGGAGTGCGAAGATCTCGGCATTCGTCTTCATAAAAGGAGGTCGTTGGGACGGCTGCGGTCCCACCCGAGGTCCAAGCGGGACTGGATTGGTCCGGATCCGAGCCGGGACTGGATAGGTCCTCTTTGGAGGCGGCTCGTGGGCACTTCTCCGATCACGATCGCTCCGACCTCGATCCCGCCCGGTTCTCTTCTTCTCGGTCTCCTCCCGCTTCGGTCGGTCCGCATCCCGGCCATCGGCGAAGCGGTATACAATCTTCCACATCTTCGGGCTGTCTCGGGCTTCCGCTTAGCGAGCTCTTGGTTCGGGGACCGGGGGCAACTCCATTTCGGAAGGCCGAGATGAGGAAGACGTCGTCGATTTTATCGACCTTCAAGCTTTCCCTGCATGAACTGGAAGCGTACTCCCTTATAGATTCTTTGTCCTTTTGCTTCACCGATGGGAGGTATCTTGTGTCTCGGCGAGCTGAACCTTCGTATGGAATCTTTGCTTGAATATTTTTTCCAAATAGGTCCGGGACCCCACGCCGCCGGTTGGAAGGCATCAAACCAAGCTCGGGCATAATCGATCGGCATCTCGGGGAGTAGCTTGCACATGTGTTCCTCC
Organism: Agastache rugosa; assembly: GCA_031470985.1. Lineage (NCBI taxonomy): Eukaryota > Viridiplantae > Streptophyta > Magnoliopsida > Lamiales > Lamiaceae > Agastache > Agastache rugosa. Next base: position 24,280,174 of record CM062607.1, read on the forward strand.
ACGAGACCACAGTTTGTGCATCTTTGTCACAGGAAACGCGTTAGGAAGTTAAGGGGGTCGTCCGGCCCATTGTAGGCCGGTATGTTTGGCAATTTGTACACCGTGGGGAGTTTGGTGTCAAGCGGCTCGTCGGTGAACGGGCCGATCAGCCGAGTCGGATTCCTTTTCATGTCGGTGTCGATTCCTCGTGGGACTGCGACTCCCGCTATAGCTCGGGCTTCGATACCTTCTGGGGCTCCGAGGTCGCCTTTGGGTATGATGTCGCCTGGGGCTACTCTGCGAGCTTGGACTCCGACGTCGATCCGAACCCCGCCGGGGCTCACGCCTCTCCTTTAGCTCCGGTCCCGGTCTCTCGGTGTAGTGAGGAGCTTTAGGCAGAGATTTTTGCGTGGAACTCTCCCTGGCTTCAAGTATGGGAGACATCCGGGTTGTCGCAAGAAAGCGTTTGAAACGCTCCTTGTTTGCTTTAGCGAATTCGGCCGCGGCGTAGGTGGTGGCAAGATCAAAGTCTCTGGAGAGATCATCCTCCTTCAACTCGGATCCCTTCGGCTCCGACTCGTCGTTGATCTCTAGCGCGGGCATCCTTTCGGAGGGATTTCCTTCTATTGGGTCCACAGCGTGCCTCTCCTTTGGGACCGAACTGCGCTTTCGGCGATTCTCTTGGCTTATGGGGCGGCTTTACGCCGTTAGGATTCCTCGTTGGCTTTGGGCCTCCCGCATGCTTTGTGATCGCGTTACCATCGTAAATCGGCTACGTAAGAACCGTTGATGAGGTTCGAGAACGGCGCCAATGATAGATCTAGGGTTTGCGAAAGTAGCTAAAAGAAATAATAACACGATGACACAGTAATTTACGTGGTTCGATCGATGTGATCTACGTCCACGGGAGAGAATGCAGAGAGCTTTTATTATATTTGAGAGTACAATGAGTATTGAATGTCCCTTCCACCTCTAATTTCGCATCTATTTATAAGTATTGAGTCAAGCCCTAATCCTTCTAGAGATCGGACTCCTTATACATATCCGGTTGCTTGATACATGCATATCCGATTCCCATTAGTAGTAGAATTCTATCTTCTTCCAAAGTAGGGTTTCGTTACTTGGTCTTCAAGGCAGATGTGGACTTTGTTTGGGCCGAACTCTGTGGGCCGAGCGTTAATATACAGGCCCAAATAGCCTTAGGTCGGGCCCAGGATGAGGCCAGCACTATCACACTTGTTTTAGGCACGATTATTAAGAAACAAGAGTAAAAGGAGAAAAAATAGAGAAAAAGTGGTAGGTCCTACAGCTTTTGAAGAGTTAATTATTTCCATTTTTGGAATGAGACCTTGCTATTGGGACAGACAAAAAAGGAAAGCGATACTTTGCTATTGGGACAGAGGGAGTACTATTTTGTGAATCCTGCCAAAGCCAAACTAAGAAATAAAGATATTTTTGAAAAAATTAATATTTGAAGATAGTAATGGATAGGGCTGGCAAAATTCCGGGCCGGGCCGGGCCGAAAATCCTCCGGGACAAAAAAAGTGAAACCCTACCCGGCCTGAAAAATCATTTTATAGTGTAAATTTACCGGGCCGGTCCGGCCCGAAATTTCAGCGGGTCTGAATTTGTGGAGCCCAGCCCGGGCCGGTTTTGAATTAAGTAAAGTGGACCATTGAGAATCTCATTCTCGTCGAAGCGCATTAAATAAGATTAGAGATGTCGGTCAGCCGTCGGATCTTCGCCACGTGTCCTTCTGAGTTGGATCCACCGACTCCCCTCCTCTCATCCTACCCAAAATCTATAAAATCAAAACCCTCCTCTCCCCATTCTCACCAGCAACAATCCATTCCAATTCTGCACAAATTTCGCACATCTCTTTCTCTATCTAGAAGCATCAGAGTTTAGAGAGAGAAAATGACGAATCTTCAGACGAAGGTGAAGTACAGAGTTGGGAAGTTCACAGGCTATTTCAAGAGGAGTTTCAAATTACTTGAACATTCTTTCAAGAAGGGATGGTACAAAGTCAGAGTCAACAAACGCATTACAAGAAGGAAATAAGTTTTGTTTGTATTTATTGATTGGTTGGTTTGTTTGCCTTTTTTCTTCCCTTATTTGTGCGTATGAAAATTCACTTTGACAGATATTTTTGTTATTTTTTTTTTTTAATTTCTCCCTTTCTCTTGAGAGGTATGTTCGTTGTGATATAAATATAATTCTGTTGTACTTAATTTTACTTATTTCAATCTAATGTTTTCATTTCACGAATTTAATCGATTTATTGTATTTTAATTATACTTTGTTGTTTACAGTCTTTTGATTTAGATTTTTATTTTAATCAAATTCAAATGATTGCAGGATTTTTTTATTTTTTATTCAATCTTATTGCGCCCAAAAAATTCAGCCTTTTACTGTAACTGGAAAAATATTTTTTCTTTCGTTCGATAATCTTCATAAGTTGTTGTCGCGATTTGGGTCTTTACTAATTAAATTTGTAGATTTGAGAATGGAGAAGAAATGAGGAAGTTCGTTATTTAATTTTTCAATTTATATTTTAGAAGTAAAAGTAGCTACAATTAGCTCAAGAACTACTTTTTCTCTCACAAACAGAAATAGTAGTTCTTTTCCTTCAAAATTTTGGCAAATTCACGTCGGTCGGATTTATTTAAAATATATTATTTTTTGCATTCGAAGATGTGATTTCGTTCCAAATGAGCAATAAACCCCCTTGAGTATTTATAATTAGGCCTAATAATGATCTCATTGTGTCCCTTTTGTAACTTTAATTAGTTCGTTCAAACTTATTAATCAAATTTTAGCTTTAGTTTTTTGGCTATTGAGCCTTGTAACTAAAAAAAAAACAAGCCACACAACACAAATTCTCTGTTGGCCTTTAATTTGGGGAATAAGAATATTGAGTGTCCTCTTTGAAGGATAACGGTATCCAAAGAAGAAAGATTAAAGTCGACTTTTTTATATGCGAAGTAATCCACTACACGCCATTGATATTATATTTTTTATTTAAAATATATACAAATTTTAGCAATCATCAAACTACTTAATACAAACCCATACTTTATGGGGTGATTATTTTGTGTGTAGAATAGTTTGATAAAACATATGATTGACTTTACGAAAGATAAAAGATGATCAAACAAGCTCAAAAATAATCAATCCATCACACAAGCTAAAAAATAATCAATCCATCAAAGTAAACGGTGGATTGACCTATATTATTTTTATCTATCTATCCTATCATTCAAAATAAACGCCCCTAATGGAATTGGACCAAAGACTTTTCTTGTTAAAGCGAAATTTGTGGTACTTTAACTTTATCACTTGGACTAAGTTTCATCGGCACTATATTTATGTACTATAGAATGAAATTTTTTGGCAATGCATAAGCAGCATAAGATTATAAATAGGTGCTCCTTGCACGTTGCAATTTTCACTAATTCTAATGAAGTCTTCCTTCAAATTTATTAATTGTTAAGCTTTTACTCTAAACTTAAAGATTGCTATATAGTTTTGTGTTTTAATTTTGATAAAAAAAATCATAAAATTAGTATTAAAAATGATTGCGGAACAAAAGATAAAATAACAAAACAGAAAAAGAAGAAATTGAAGTCTATTGTACTTGTCGTTTATCATATTTTCTTAGGCCAAATTAATAACAAAAAAAAAATATATCGAACTTTTGGAGATTTTTTTGATTTTGCACGTCAGAAAAAATTCTCCCTGATAAATATTTAATTTTTGATTTCATCTGATTTTGCATACGGAATCGTATTCCGCTGACATGGCCACCTAAAAAATTCGAGGTGGCCAAATCGACCGATGAACAGAACGATATAGTTTGAATATACAAAATATTAATTAAAAAAATTAAGATTCTGCCCAAATTTGTTCATCTCCATCTCCGTCCAAATTTCCATCTTCAACGCCGTCACCACAAGCGTCTTTTCCGACACCAATCTGCCTTCCTTCTCTCAGATATGTAGAAACCGCCAATTGATAGGCCGGCTCATATTTGCCCACATATCCATTTTGGTTATCTAACAAACACTTGTAAATCCAACCTATGCATGCTCCTATGAATTTAATAACAATCATATGATGTTTATTAGTTATACCAGCGAACTGTGAGATCAGAGACTCCAGAGTTGATCTTCTGAACTGTTTTCGAGCCAAGGATTGGCTCGACGTTGGATGGCAACGAGTTTCGATCTCTTCCTCAAACTGAAGTGGCGGCTACTCTTTTTTTTTCTCTCTAGATTTTCTGCTTTTTAATTTTACGTAGAATGAATTAATTCTGATGTAAATTCTGATATATATATATATAACTGGTATATAATACCTAAGAGCCCATCTAATTAAATCAAGACCAGCCCAGATGGGCCATAGAGAGAATGGGGCGCCACTTTTAGAGGCTAGGGCCTAGTGGGTCAGTTCAGGGATCTACTAGTTTAAATAAGGTGTAGGCCTCCCAGTATCTGATTTCTTTTATTCAGCCCATAATATAAATCAGCCCACTAGTATTAATTTACTCCACTAACAAATTAATACTGAATTACCACCTTATTTATTTTGTGAGTCGGGACTAGTATTAGACATAATTAATTTTCGTGTTTAAGATATCAAATATTCATTAATTAATTAAATGCATCTGACAGCTTTTAATCAATTAATTAATTATTTAACTATAAATAATTATCTCGAGTGCTACCACTTAAACTTATTATCATACCAGAATAAATTCCACCTGCAGGGTTTAGTAAACATATTAAGTTCCTCGAGAGAATATTATCAGCCAATTATTAATAGGACACAGTCTCTTAAATACAATTTAATCGCGTATCAAATAAGAATTGCTATTATCCAAGATATCGAGCATATTGGACTTTATATGCCAAAGCCCTCACCCATGATAAATCAAAATAATAAACAAATACTTATTTACACCGATTAATGTAATTAAGATTAAGACTATTTAAGTCACATAGATCTGGATTATTTATAAGTCAGAATAAATAACACGTCTCACTGTGATCCTTTCAATACGATAAACGTACTAGCTAAATAGTTAAGATAAACTATTTAATCAATTATGCTACAGTCTACACCAACAACTTGTCCAAAGTTGTCTCAACTGTGAAATCAGTTTATATCTCATAAGATACCAATTATATAATCTTTTGTGATCTACAACACACTATATAATCTATAATATTGAGATAATTGAACAATTAAATAATTATGCAATAGTAATAATTCAGATATGAAAATCATAGTGAAATAACTTGGATCAATGTATACAAGCAAAAGGCTTGCTTTCAGTATATAACCCTTCAGGATATTCCCACAATGGAGAATGCAAAAACAAATCAAAATATATCCTGGCCAAAGCTTCGAATCCCCTAACTAGTACTCCCTCCGTCCCATTCAATTTGTCTACCTTTCTTTAAATAGATGTCCCACTCAATTTGTATACTTCCAAATAAGGAAATAATTAACCCTTCAAAACTTTTCAAAAGTAGTGGAACCTACCAACTTTCTATCTTTTTATCTTTATTCTTAATCTCTGTGCCGAACAGTAGGTACACAAATTGAATGGGACGGAAAAAATAACATAGAAAACCAGTCAAAATCAGATCTGTAATGAAGTCGCCAATCATTTGGTCTTCCACCGACGGGTAACTCACCGGCATCTGTCCCTGCGGTCCCAACGGATAATCACCATAACCATACACCTTATACTTAGAATCAATCTACCATATACATAGATAACCATAATCTGACTGGAGGGCAATTTGTTATACTTAGCTCATGTTTGGTTCGGTATTTTTTGGGTATGAAAAGATATTCAATTAATTGAATCCATTACTTCTTGTTTCTCGTTTAAGTATTGGGTTAACCATTACCCTTACTTGAGGGTAACCCAATCCCCCAAAATGTTACCCTCTAAACTAGAGCGGTAACAAAATTCTTTCATCTCCGGAATCATTTCACAATGTGATTCCTTTTTATTGTTGAACCAAACATCAAATAAAAGTAACACTTATTGTTACTATTCCTCTCCTCTATTTGATCCATCCCCTTTCCATTTCTCTACTCGAACCAAACGAGCACTTAGAATCAATATGATATCAGATTGGGCCCTAAATGAGTTGGACTATGTAATTGTTAATCATCAAGACCCATTAATCATATTCAAGGTTCAGTCGAAATAACCCCATATCACATTATATTACAAGTCCACATCGTTGTGACAGATTCTATATGACTTAAATTTCTATAATTCACTTTTGTATACATACAAATTTACAGATCTATCATTAGTATATATCCTAAAATTAGATACCTCATATGCTCTGTTATTGTTGTCTTGCATTTTTTTCTTATGACAAATAATATTATAAATGGAACTTGTCTTTTTGACAAGACTTATGAATAAAAAATGAACCGAAATAGATTGAATAATAAACTAATAAATCGAAAACTCTCAATATTATTTATTGGGTAAATTGCGTGTAAATTTCTGAACTTTTCACAAATTCTGATTTTGCTCCCCACAAAAAAATTTAGTGTGACAATTCCCGAACTTTCTATTTTGTCTGATTTTGCATCCAAGATCAATTTCCTCCAAATTGTGTTTTGACTTGGCAGACGGAAATTCCTACGTGTCGTAATCGGTAGACGAGTTAATATTTATCCAAACAATAAATTGCCCGTAAATTCCTTAATTTTTTTCAAATTCTGTTTTTGCACATCACAAAAAAACATTTTGCGCAACAATTCTCAAACTTTCTAATTTGTCTGATTTTGCATCCAATATTTTGAATGACTTTCCAAAATTGAGAGGAAATCTTAAGAATTTTGTAGAAATTCAATATATGAGCTTTAGCTCCAATTTAACACACAATTTGTGAGAAACTGATATTGGATGCAAAATCAGACAAATTAGAAAGTTTGAGAATTGTTGCGCAAAATATTTTTTTGTGATGAGCAAAAACAGAATTTGAAAAAAGTTAAGGAATTTATGGGCAATTTATTATTTAAATAAATATTAACTCGTCTACCGATTAAGACACGTAGGAATTTCCGTATGCCAAGTCAGCACACAATTTGGAGAAAATTGACCTTGGATGCAAAATCAGACAAAATAGAAAGTTCGGGTATTGTCACGCTGAATTTTTTTGTGCGGAGCAAAACCAGAATTTGTGAAAAGTTCAGAAATTTGCAATCAATTTACCCTTATTTATTTATTTCTTAATTTTGAGTTGATCTAGATATTATTTTGGCTCCAAAAGTTTTATTCCCCAAAATTCGAATCTTCCCTTCCACCCCAAGAATCACCTACTGACTACCACACCACACCGCAACTAAGTCAACGACTACCCTTCACCAATCTATGATCGAACGAACGAAATCCTCTCACTTACATTTCTTTAGTACCACGATACAGACAATCATTACCCAGACATAGTTTAGTTAGGGCACATGTGAATTTATCTGCACCCTAAATTTCGGTTGGCAAAAAAGAAAAAAAAGTAGTTTTCGTTTCAATTTCGCTCTCCCTCCAGACTCTTCTCTTCTCTCTCTCTGCCATCCCGTTCTTCGTTTTCTCTCTCTACAGATACAATCTATTGATACAGATACACCAAAATTAGCCACTGTATGCATCTCTAGTCGCGATTTTCCGTGCGGAATTCTCCCCTTTCTCCGTCGTTTTTATGTGTTGTTGCTGCTCCCTTTTGGAGGAAATGGAAATGAACGCTGTCGAGGATTCGAGCATTCTGATGGTTTGTTGCTACGCTATTGGTGGAGGAATGGTTGCCGGAAAACGAATAACTAGGCGGTTTGTTAAAACTTTTATAATACCTACGGTGCCTCGGAGTTGTAAATTTAGGGCTTGCTGAACTTGAAGTTAGGGTTTCGTTATAATTCTGTTTTTATATTGTGATTGGAGCTGAAACTTGGATTATTGTCGTATAATCTTGCTGAATTTCTTCTTCTTCAAACGTATTACGTTTAAATTGGAGCGAAATGATTTCTGGTTTTTGAGTAGCGGTTTGGAGAATTTGTATGAAATTCCTTCTGTAATTTGTCTGATCTTGGATAACGTGTATGGCTAGAGTATAAGTTGATTGATAAGCTTTGACGAGTTTATCTGTTGGAGGGTTGAAGTTTGAGTCGAGTATTTTTGTTTGGTGAAACTTAGGATTTCGGTTTTCACTAGATTAGCTTCAAGGTAGCATACTTTTCTTGAAGATTTTGATTGGCGGAAAGGATGGAATTAGGTTTCCCGAAGGCGAGAGTTGGTAATTTGAAAGAGCAGTTGTTAAGGACAACTCTTCGTATCGTGCGAGCTCAGGGGCATCCATATGTTGAGCTTAGGGAAGATGGAAAGAAGTTGATATTTTTCTGTACTATGTGTCTTGCACCTTGTTATGGTGATTCAAGCTTGTTTGGTCACTTGAAGGGCAATTCTCACACTGAAAGACTAGCTACTGCGCAAGTTACGCTGCTCAAACCAAATCCATGGCCGTTCAATGATGGTGTGTTTTTCTTCCATGGTGATGTAGAGGAGAAAAGTAAAAGCTTACCTGCTGCTGACTGTGAGCAAAACAAGTTGCTAGATGTCCATCATGCTGGCGGAGACAGCCTTGCAATGGTTAAATACAGAGGAAATGCTGAGCCAGTTGCTAGTACACAGAGTTCACACGAGAGTGAGGACAATGCTGATTGTGATGAAAATCCTAGTAGTTCTAATCTGGATGGTGATGGAAGTGGTCAGCTACTAGTTATTCCAGCTGTTCTGCAAAAAGATGAGGTTTCTGATTTGGTGGTGAGGCATATCGGAGTAGGAAAAATTGGTGCCAGGTTTAGTGAGAAGGACGGGGTCTCCAGTGAAATTCGTAGAATATGGTGTGAATGGCTTGGAAATGCTGACTTGACCAGCGAGGATATTCATGCAACTCCTGAGCATGACTTTGCTATTGTTACTTTTTCTTACAACTATAACTTGGGTCGAAAGGGGTTACTCGATGGTTTCAGATATTTGCTTCCATCTAGTCCTCATTCAGAAGCTGAGGATAGTAGCTCGTCTAGAGGCAAGAAGAGGAAGTCATTTTCTGATCCGGAGGATACAAGTGAGGCCTTAAGAAATCAAGACGATTCTTCTGGGGAAGAGTCTCAATCTTCAAATAGTTCAAAATCAAAAGCGCTGTTTTCTGGAAATGATGACCAGCTGGTGAATTCTCGCATTCTTTCGAGCAAGACCATGAGGAAACTATTGAGAAACCAACACCGTATTGCCTCTGAGAGGACTTGTGATATATGCCAACAGAAGATGCTCCCAAACAAAGATGTTGCTACTCTGTTGAACAGGAAGACTGGAAAGCTTGCATGCAGTAGTAGAAATTTAACCGGGGTAGGACTTTATATGACTCTTTTCCATCAATTGGCCACATTGCAGATGTTACAGTGTGTTTTTTTCCTGATATTTGACGATTCTCCAGGCCAATATTGATCTTAACCTTGTTTTTTTTGGTCTCCATTTGCATACAGGCATTCCATTTATATCACATATCCTGTCTCATTCAATGGATACTGCTCTTTGAGGTTGTTCCTACTAAGCAGCCAGAGGAGCCCAAAATGAAACTGAGATCTAGGAAAAAGGTTAAAGGCAAGAATGGGCAGAAGCTTGAGATGCAGAACAAGCAAATGTGCTCGGTATTCTGTCCTGAATGCCAGGGCACTGGTATAAGTATGGATGGGGATGACCTCGAGAAACCAACTGTCCCACTTTCCGAGGTTCATTATTTTCTATAACTGAGCTTGTGTATTTGACTGAACCTTCACAATTCATATTACTTCTTCAAATTCTTTGGGATATTTCTTGTAGATTTCCTGTATTTTCTAGAGGATTCAAACACACACACAGACACTATCTCTCTCTGCTAAATGTTTCGAGTGTTTCCATTCCAGATATTCCATTATAAGATCAAATTATGTGATGCTCGTAAAGCCTGGATAAAAAGCCCTGAATTGCTGGATAACTGCTCAATGGGCTTTTATTTCCCTCAGCAATCTGATGAAATATATCAGGTGAAGGCCGTGTGTCATCTTACAGCACATGTTTATTGTAAACATTACATTGATGCTAACAAATATAACTTAATTCCTTATATTTTAGGAATATGTAGCACCACTGAAATTGCTGGACTTCTATCGCGCTGATGACTAGATAGATTTTGTTGGGAGCCTCGTTCATCTACTGTGGATGCTGCTGTGTGGAACTCACTTCTGACGCCTGTGTTTGGGATGTTAACGATTCTGAAGAAAACAATGGTATGTAGTGTATAGGTTTAGAAGGCAGTTTTAACTTGGACAGCTTAGGTGATTATGTTGGTCGGATTTTCTTATATCTGTTGATTGTAGATAAATTGCTTGCAACTCTCTCTCAAGTGCTTATGGTAAAATATTTGTCAATCCTTTGAGGAGATTTACTATAAAATTTTCTTACAAATTCAGATGTGTAGCTATCAGAAGATGTCTATCTAAGTAAGACTGCTCTTGATTTTCTACTTACATTCATTTATCATAGGATTTTGATATGGTTTTTGTGAATTTGTAGAGATTGATAGAATTTGCAGCAGAATTCAACCCTGTTGGTTACCTTTTACTAATGTTCAAGCACAACAATGGTGCAGACAATCAATCTATGGCTGATTGATGTAATATTTACTAGGGCTGTAAACGAGCTGAGTCGAGCCGAGTATTGGTCTGCTCAAACTTGACTCGTTTAAATATTCGCTTGCTCGAGCTCGACTCGAGTTCGAGTCGAGTTTCTGCCATCGTGATCGAGCTCGTCTCGATCCAAAATTAGCGAGCTCGAGTTCGACTCGTCAAATACTAGAAAAACAAGGTATTCGAGCTCGAGCTCGAGCCAGATTCGTCAAGAACTCGATTATATTTAAATTCAACTTGATACATGTTAATCGAGCTCGAGCTCGCTTAAAGCTAACTTTTGGTTTGATGTACAAAATTCAATTGTTAGACTCGCGAACAAACTTGACTAAAACTCGATTTGTATGCTTGAGAACATGCTCAATTAAATACGAGTCGAGCATGTTCGCGAGCTTGTCGAGTCGAGCAATAAGATGCTCAAACTCGGCTCGATAAACTTATCGAGCTTGATTTCATGCTCGAACTCGACTCGATTAGTTATCGAGTCGAGTCCGAACGAGTTTTTTTCGAGTCGATTGCCGAGTAACTCACGAACGGCTTGACTCATTTACAGCCATAATTTTTACTGGTCTTAACTTGTCAAATATATTTTGAAGTTGCTGGTCAAATCTTGTATGATATGATTGAAGGGCAAATGTGCAAATACCCCCCTCATGTTAGCAGCGTTAGACAAATATCCCCTTGAACTTTGTTTAGGCGCAAATTCACCATTTCCTAAAGTTTTCAGGTGCAATTAACCTCTTGCCATGACGGAAGTGACAATTTCGTTAGCAATAAAATATTTTTGATTTATTTTTATTCTTGTGGGACCATCACAATTCCCAACGGTTATATACTATATAATTGGTGCTAAAAGCTCAAATTAGAAAACAAATTATTTCAAACCATAGCCCACAACTATCAAAATTCAGGTGATGTTCTCCGATAATTTTCACGAAAAAGGATGACGAACCACTTGAAGAATATGAGATCATCAATATCAACAACAAATAGTTGACTTGGATTGCAAATTATTGGAAAACTTCACCTGAGTTTTGATAGTTGTGAGCTAGAGTTCGAAACAAATTTTTTCCTAATTTGAGTTTTTAGCACCAATTAATTCTTGGGAGGTCTCACAAGAATAAAAATGAATCAAAAATATTTTTTTTGCCAACGGAAGTGTTGTTTCCGTTACGGCGAGGGGTAATTGCACTCGAAAACTTTAGGGAATGGTGAATTTGCACCTAAACAAAGTTCAGGGGGGTATTTGCCTAGTGCTGCCAACATGAGGGAGATATTTGCACATTTTCCCTATGATTGAATGATATAATCACGAATATTTGTCAAAATTACTATACTCTATGTCATGTATATACGGAGTATATGAAAAGACTGATTAAGCCTTGATCGCAAAGCTCAAGAATACACTTAACTGTCAACGAGATGTTGAGCGCAAGAGTAAGAGCATCCACAGTTGTGTTTTCTCACTACTGAAAATATGTGTTGCATCTTTTTTTGAAAATTACAAGGTATATATATATATATAAAATCAAATTAAGCACTACACTATCATATAGGCGGAATCTCTACACCACCATGCAAGGTGAAACAACTACACTACACAAAGGTGAGATATCTACACCACCACGCAGCATATGTTTTGCATCTTTACTACCACAATAATTTCTTCCATTCTACATCAAAACTTCTAGTTCAACAAGGTTTCTTCAAACTTAACATTTATGGGCCCCACATCAAATTACTTCCACATTTGTTTTTAATATTCATTTTTATTATTTAAATTAACACAATATATTAATTTTTATTTTTATTTTATATGTGATATAATTAAGAATATATAAAAATTAAAGAAGATAAGAAATGAAATTACAACATGAAAAAAGATTTTTATTTCCATTTGATTTCGTAAATCAAGGAAATCAAATTTCAGAATTTAACTTCCATTTGAGTTCCTTTTGAAATAGATGGATTTAATTTATTTTCTTAAAAAAAAAAGGTGGCTGTAATTTCCTCCCAATTTTGGAAAATGAGAAAATCAAAAGCAAATTAAATCAAGAGAGAGAGGGGAAGTATTCAAAGTACAAATAAATGGTTCTAAGAGTCTCTCCAACCCATATGACATAAGACATTATTTGTCCCATTATTGATGGTTGTGACTCAAAGATTGACTATCTTGTCCACATGACATTGTCATCTTAACGGTGGACGCCACACATTACCTCGTGCCTTCATTGTGCATCTAAAAAAAAAGATCGTGGATTTTTTGTCTTTCACTAAACAAAGCAAGTATTTTTCACTAAAGCACAAATATTTTATTCTATGGTGGTATGTATATATAAAATCAAATATAATTAATTACAAAATAAAGAATTCAAACTACACAACTTTATAGTAATTTAACTTACTCTTCGTGTGAGCCACCTACAATTTAATCAACATTATTTTATCTATGACAAAGAAGTTTAGCTTTAGTGATCTTTCCATGCTATATATTAAACATTTTCTTGATTACTAGTTTTCAACTTGTTGTGCTTATTAACCAATCAATGTGGGCAATCTTTTCATTCATTTCAAATACTAACGGTATAAAACTAGTTGTTTTGTTGTTTGTAATGCACTTTTATATTGCATGTTTCAATGGAACAACATTAATTAACAAAGTCACACACATCTATCTCAATATACCAATAGAGATTGATGCAACGGGCCAACAACACGTCTGCATGTGCGTCATGCAAGCACCAGAGGAAGAAGTGCACAGAGAAGTGCACGCTGGCACCCTTCTTCCCCGTGGAAAGGACCCGAGAATTCCAAGCCGTGCACAAGGTTTTTGGCGTTAGCAACGTGACTAAAATCATCACGAGCCTCCGAGAGGAGGATCAGAAGATGGCCGTGGACTCGCTAGTGTGGGAAGCCCTAAGCAGGCAGAAGGACCCGATTCTCGGGCCCTTCGGAGATTACCGAAGAGTTTGTGAGGAGCTGAGGTTGTACAAAAGTCAGTATCAACATTTTCACCAAGTCGCAAATCAAGGAAGCATAGTGTACAAGGCAGCTGCAGCACAAGGCCTAATGGGATGGAACAATAGCAACAAAGTTATGAACACAAACAATAATAATTTTATAGGAAATGGGAATTCTATGGTGGATTATTGCACTTATGGATATTCCCCAAATCATCATATTCATCATGATTCTGAAAAGCAAAGGGCAGAAAGGGAAAATGGCACTGCTATAATCCTTCCTCAGCAGCATTTGCCTAATGCTTATAGCCAACAATTCATTCTTGCAGGTAATATACTATGCCTTTTCTTTTGGAATTTTTAATCTTGATTTTATTTAATATCCCTATTAATTATTACAGGTCAATATACTCCTTTGGATTCAAAATCAATGGAAAGCACACTTTGGGAAGGCAGTTCATAGATATAATGTTGCTACATCCTTTGAGCTATCATATTCCTATTTTTCATGTTTTTATTTTTATTTTTAATATGTCAAAAAATTCCATGGTTTCTTTAAAAATATAACAAGCTACCTTTCGTATTATTAATGTCAAATTAGTTACTCAATTGATGCTATAAATTTTAAAGTATGCATGGTAATAAATTTAATTCAAAAGTGGAATTTTATGTATATAAGAACCTAAATGGTTTATTAATGCATTCTTCAAGTATTTTGAACATATTCAATTACATATATATGTATACGGTGATACGAAGAAATTCACGGTTCTTGATCCGGCTTAGAAAATATTGATTAAACTCAAATTCAACATTTCTCAACTACAAATTCACTTAGTAGTAGCCAAACAATTAAATATTTTTTGTGTTTGTGCCTTTAATTCACAATTACACATATACACGATTGAAATCCCCATATTTCAACATTATATAGTCTTTACTTTTTCTTCATATTTTTGTGTGTAAGTTGACTATATTTGACATAAAGATTAGGGAATATTAGAGAAAAAAAAATTTAGAATGTAATATTACTTTGATTGAATTTCAAAGTTGATATAGTCAACCTCTCAAATCTATTACTAATACGAAAATAAAGCTGCCCCATCCACGGTGCTCCGTTCAGAATTTCCTTTATTCTGGTAATTTGTCTAATTTTAATTCATATATATTCTATAATTTTTATTAATTAAAATTTTATTAATTTCATATTATTGAAATATCACATGTTTATCTATTAATCACATCTCATATTTATCTTTTCCTCTATTTAATTAATTTTTTCTATTATGCATATTAAAATAATAATAATTTCGGAATACATTCTTATAAACCCTTATTTTATAGTACATTCTTAATTCATATATATATATATAGGGGAAGGATCAAATAATAACTTTTCCCCATGAGTTAACTAGGAACCAATCATGATTGTTCATTTATTTTAATCTATGGATGAGATCAATCTAGCAAATTTGGTATATTCTTTTACCATTTTAAGGTTTTATGGATAATATAGTGATTTGTTATTAATCTGTAACCCCCGTTCCTTGATTCATGGGATATGCTTCATTTTATTTTATTTTATTTTTCGTTCAGTGCTTATTTTAGTATTTTGTATAATTTTTCAAAACTTAATTTTATGTTTGTTTTTTACATTTACTAGTAAATAGCCCGTCGAAATTCGACGGGAAATAACTTTATATTTTAATTTATATATATATATTTTAAAAATAATTTTATATTTTATTTAAAATTAGTAAAAATCTTTCTTTCTATGTTATTTGAACCGTCTCGTTGGTTTATTCTAAATTACTCGATAAAAATATAAACAAAGTTAATATTAATTAAAATTAGTAAAAATCCTTCATTTTTAAGTATATTTGAACCGTCTTGTTGGTTCATGTTAAATCGATATCTCTAATCTTTGCCAAAATGCAAAAAAAAATATGTTTACATCTTCAAAGTAATATTAATTAAAATTAGTAAAAATCCTTCTTTCTATGTTATTTGAATCATCTCGTTAGTTTATGCTAAATTATTCAATAAAAATCTAATCAAAGTTAATATTAATTAAAATTAGTAGAAATTCTTCTTTTTAAGTATATTTGAACCGTCTTGTTGGTTCATGCTAATTAAATCGATATCTCTAATCTTTGTCAATTTTATAATATTAAATATATATATATATATAGATTATATATGAATTAAGAATGTATAAAATAAGATTTATAAGAATGTATTTCGAAATTGTTATTATTTTAATATGTGTAATAGAATAATTTAATTAAATAGAGGGAAAGATAAATATGAGATGTGATTAATAGATAAACATGTGATATTTCAAGAATATGAAATTAATAAAAATTAGAATATATATGAATTAAAATTAGACAAATTACTAGAATAAAGAAAAATCTGAACGGAGCACCGTGGATGGAGCAACTATATTTTCGTATTAGTAATAGATATTGTGTTAATATAATTTGATTTTTTTCCCTTCATTTAAGCATGTATTATTCTTATGTTTTAACAATTTTTTTATCTCTCTTTTTATTAGTTATATTTATGTTGTTGCTTATTGTTGGTTTATGCATTGCTTATTAAAGTATTACATATATATAAGTAAGCAGTATTATAAAATAAGCATTGTTATGCACATAAGTAAGCATTAATATATGTATAAATAAGCAGGGTTTTTAGATTAATTTATCGGAGTAATTTGTAAAAGTATTCCAATATGCATTAGTTATACAAATTTAAGCGTTGTTTCCTTGATAGTTAAGCATCAATTGTTTGTTGCTTATTTATTATATTTGTTCCGCACATTAATCATAAACTTGAGTTTATGACACGGAATATATATTTTATAATTAATGCATAATTACTAAATTTTGCATGTATTGCTTAATTGCTATATGCAGAATGCTTATTTTCATTATATGTTGTGCTTATTTTTCTGTAACAATTAACAAATAATTACTGCTTAAAATTCACAAACAAAAACAACGAAGCTCTAATTGATAATTGAAATCTTGAAATTGTTTCGATATAGTTTGAGGTAGAATATTATTTTCCCCTAATTAGTTAGCATTTGGTAATCTCCCCCCAAATTATGCGGCAATTAAGGTGTTCTAATATTGAATGTGGAGTAAATTACCTTCCTACCCTATCAATTCATGGCAGAAGTTAATAAATGTTATTTCCGTTCATACTTGTTGCTTATTTTAATTAAATCTTAACCGTACAATTTTATTGATCAAGGGCTATAAAATGGTTACTAGTTAACTCATAGGGATAAGTTTTCATGTGAACCACTCCCTATATATATATACATATATATGTAATATTATAGAAATTTTTACATTTCTATCTTGATTTATGTGGCAGTATATTCATTAAAATTTCCTTTATTATATTATACAATTATAAAATTATATCGTCAATTAGATTATGCATAGAATTGTAAGTGCTCGAAAAGTATTAGTCAATCAATTTAATTAATTTATATATATATATATATATATTCTAATTCGAATCTATCATTATGATTATTATTATATTCATTAGTATGTATTTAATTAATATTTGTAATCTATTTGTATTTATCTTTCCGTGTGTAATGTCCTTAACTTCTAATAAACTATTAAATATTGTAGTATTGGTCTATCCATGTTGTTGTTGAATTCTAATAGACTTTTATGTGTCATATTATGACACTATATTATATATTAGAAGAATTGTCATTTTGAATTATGTTTAGATATTAGAAATAAAATTATTTTTTAAGTTAGTCTCTAAGTAGCGCTAATAATTAAATTTAAAGTAACTGACAAATTTTAAAAAAGTAAATTAGCATTTTAAGAGCGCAATGTAAAATTTGTAAATGAATTCCCTCTGAAGACTAATTATATAGTATATTTTATCAACATGTCTACATGGAATCCTCTTCAATTTTCATTCATGTTTTTCTAAAAACTTCGATTAGTGTTTGCTAGAAAAATCACATTTTATGTATACATAAAATGTGGGAAAGATAGTTAAAAAAAGAATAAAAAAATTTGGAGATGTAAACATATTTTTTTTCGGCATTTTGGCAAAGATTAGATATATAATTTAGCATGAACCAACAAGACGGTTCAAATATATTTAAAAAAAAGGATTTTTTACTAATTTTAATTAATATTAAATTTGTTCGGATTTTTATCGAGTAATTTTGCATAAAACAACGAGACGGTTCAAATAACACTAGAAAGAAAGATTTTTACTAATTTTAATTAATACTAACTTTGTTTAGATTTTTATCGAGTAATTTTGCATAAAACAACTAGACGGTTCAAATAACACTAGAAAGAAGGATTTTTACTATTTTTAATTAATATTACTTGTAGTGTTCATATTTTTATCGAGTATTAAATATGACAACACCCTCAACGCACCAGGTTTGTGTACATCAGAGGTCAAGAGAAGAAGTATAATAGAGACATGCATCATTAACAGATAACGTCCACGGTTCGCTATTTCTATTTATCTTAAATTCTGTATTTTGTGCAATATTAATTTATATATTTTATTTTTTTGGCCTTTTGGCTAAGATTAGGGATATCAATTTAGCATAAACCAACGAGACGGTTCAAATAGACATAAAAAGAAGTTTTTTTATTAATTTTAGTTAATATTAACTTTATAGTGTTCAGATTTTTATCGAGTATTAGCCAACGGATTTGAGACGGGTATATACAATAAAATTATTGTTTTAATTGAGATTAGAACGATAATATGTAGAAAATTTCTAAACAAATTTAAATTTGAAAAATACTTAATGAATGAATATGCATTCCAATTCCTAATTATATGCGAACAACATCATAACTTCTAAATAAAATATAATTTTTTTTAAAATGTATATACGTAAATCAAAACATAAGTTATTTCCCGTCGAATCTCGACGGACTACTTACTAGTCATAGTTTAAATTGAAAACAGTCACCCAATAATTTGTTTGTTATATTATATGTAATCGATACAAAATGAAATCTAAAAGAAAACGGTTGTAGAAAAAAGGCAAATTAAAACTCCGACGGTAAGAAAAATATATGAAAAAACAAGGATTGTAAAATAGTTTAGTTCTAATAATATTCGAAAGCTTAGAAAACACGCAAACAGATTTGAAGGTTATATGAAGATTTTCAAATTATATAATTTTATCTAAATTATTAAAGATAAAACAAAAAGTAATTGAAATAGTTTAACAAAATACTCGTTAGAATTAGTTTAAAAAAAATTCTTGTGATAATTAATTTTTTTTAATCATTGCCATGAATATCGATTGCAGTCAATATTTTTGCAGAGCTTTTTCTCATTTACATTTTCAGAGGGAAAAAAAAAAGATAAAACAAAAACCCCTTAAACCCTGAATTGAATAAAAAGGCAAAAACTGAAAAAATAAAATAAAATGGGAAAATCTCTTAAACCCTACAAATAAGCTTTCACCTCAAATCAATCAGCTAGAAGCAGCCATTTCACTTCCGCTAGAAATGGTGAATCCTCTGCTCCGCTCTCTCTGCTCCGCCGCCGCCAGAAAATCCTTATCTTCTTCCTCTTCCGCATCCGCCACTTACGGGAAGCCCTATGCATTCTCACGCGTTACGGGCTTCACAAGGCCATTCTCCTCGTCCACCGCCGCTGCCACATCGCAGCCGGCCGCCATCGCTCCCGGAACCGTTATTGAACCAAGCCGCCTCCGCAATGTCGCCGTAATAGCTCACGTTGACCACGGGAAGACGACGCTCATGGATCGGCTCCTCCGCCAGTGCGGCGCCGATATTCCGCACGAGCGAGCTCTCGATTCGATTAGCCTCGAGCGCGAGCGCGGCATAACCATCTCCTCCAAGGTCCTTTTATATTTATTTAATAATTCCATTTTGTTGTTTCCGGATCAGTTATTAATAAGTGATTTTTGATAGTGGTTTTGATAGAATTAACAAACATGAGATCGATGTTTTAGTAAAAAATGATGTCTTCTAAAGATGAAGATGCTCAATGATATAGGTGTATAAGGGCGAAACGAACGCATTATGTAATTCATTTTCCTGAGTAAAATATGTAGTTACTTTTGAAACAGAAATGATTTTTCCATTGGCAATGATGAAAAAAAGGCCGGACTTACGGCTGCTACTATATGGATGGTAGTAGATTGATGAAACTTCGTCTGAGGTATTACTTCTGAGCCAATGGTATGCTATGGTAGATCGCGGATGAGCTACTTTGTCAGTGGAGAATACTGCATTTGGTTAATAGAGAGGGAAAAGAATCAGTATAAGAAAAAGAACAAACAAAGAAAGAAGTGGCCTTTCTGTTACGATTTTTATATTCAAGTTTTTTCTATGCTTTGCATTAGTCTAGCAGATGATGTCATTTTTCTAGAATGTAGTTACATGAGATCAATATCTCAGTAAAAAATAATGTGATATTGAGCATGAAGAAGCTCAATGAAATAGGTGCAAAACGGCGAACACGAGTGATTATGTAATTCATTTCCCTGAGTAAAAGATTTAGATGCTATCTTTTGAGTTGATATAGAAATGAGTTTTCCATTGGCAATGATGAAAAAAAGGCCGGACTTACGGCTGCTACTATTTGGTTGGTAGTAGATTGATGAAATTTTGTCTGAGGTATTACTTCTGAGCCAATGGTACATGATCCTAGATTATGGATGAGCTACTGTGTCACTGGAGAATACTGCATTTGGTCAATTGGGGGGCGGGGGGGACAGAAATCAGCATAAGAAATAGAACAAAGTAAGAAAGAAGTGGCCTTTCTGTTTCACTTTTGATATTCAGACTTTACTAAGTTTCCTTAAATGAAATGGCTGTCTATTGCATTTGTCTAGCAGTTGATTTGTTATTGAATAGCCTATGGGTCATATTCACAAAATAAATTGGTATATCTTTAAATGCTTGGGTAACTTTGTTTTTGTATGCTTGAGATATCCCATTTGCTATTCTCCTCGTAACTTGCAGGTAACATCTATTTCGTGGAAAGAGAATGAGTTAAACATGGTTGACACACCTGGACATGCAGATTTTGGCGGTGAAGTAAGTCAAAACACTAGCTCTAATTTGTATCATGTTACCAGTTACTTTGTGTTGATGATGGAGAAATTAGACAATAAAGATTGTCATTTATTATTTTTCTCAGTGGAGTTCTAAGTTCAGAAATCAGAACATATTGTTGAGTTGTAAAGAAATATGTGAATAGTAAGTCACTTTAGACCATTAGGCATTGCTTTGAGCTCTAATTTAAAACCTTTCTCAAGCAATCTATGTGTGTATTTTTGAAGTAATTTCATATTGGAAATTATTTTAGTCAGCTCGGTTGTAATTATGTTTTTTTTTCTTCTTTTTAAACATTATTTTTAAAGAAGCAAGCAGCTGATCATGTGCTTATTCTTAGTAAAAGTGTAGATTTTTATGTATTGTGAAATCTTTGAGTGTTGAAGCCATTACAAGATCTTTAACACTTGGTTCAGACTGTCAATTCTGGGCGTCTCATTGCGTAATTGATGCAACGTTTACATGTTCTTGAAATTATGTGCCGAGAAAATAATTCTTTTTCAACCTTTTGCTTGCTAAGTTGTTTCTTCGGATCAATTTATATGTCTAGTTTGCAGCAGGAGATTTAGCTTCCTAGCTTATGATTTATCCTGGAAGACCCTTATAGCTGTACTCTCTGTAGATTTCAACTTAAGTCTAAACTTATGAAGGTCCAGCCTTTTGAAGTGCTACTTTTTTCTCTTTTCTTTTGAAAGGTTGAGCGGGTCGTCGGCATGGTGGAAGGAGCAGTTTTAGTTGTTGATGCTGGTGAAGGTCCCTTGGCACAGACAAAGTTTGTTCTTGCAAAGGCCCTAAAATATGGTTTACGCCCTTTGCTTCTTTTAAACAAAGTAGACCGACCTTCAGGTACTATTGCAAATCATGGTGATGATTGGTTAAATATCATATGCTTTTGGATTTATATGTACAAATGGAACTCATGTGTTTCAGCTAACTTTTTATCAAAGTAATGCAACTAAGTACCTAAAAAGCACCTGGGTAATTTAATATGTTATTTTCAGTAATACAATGATTTTTTAATTATTTTGTTGGATCACATTTTACTTTTTTTTTTCTTTCTAAAAGAGCTGGTTGAAGAACAAAACTACATTCTTTATTTTATATGGGGTGCATATTACCCTTAGGTTGCATTTGCTTTTTGGTAAACTTATCCCTCTAAATGGAGGGATAAGAAAAAATCTCACCCTTTAAATCCTTCCTTTCTTATCCACCCTTCATTAAATCCCTAATTTCCACCATATCTTATTTCTCCTTTTCACTCCTAAGGAGGGAAAATATTATCACTCCTTAGGATATTCCAATGTTGATAATTTGTATTTAAATGTGATAGGTCACTAGGGACAAATGTGAAATAAGGGAGTTTATTTGATCTAAATCAGAACATAAGATATTATGATGGTTAAGAGCCTACCAAAAATCTGATCTCCTTGAAGAAACTAATGGATTATAATGAGTATATTGTCCATCTTTGTGCTTTTGCATTGGTTTTAGAACAAATCAAGTAATCAGTTGATTGGAAAATATTGTCTCTTAGTAGTTACATCTGATTCGTGCAAGGCATCATTTAGTCACCATTCTTGATTTGCATATCTTTCTAGTTTGTTCTATTAGCGATTCTGAAAAAATATAGTAAGAGTAATATATTTTTCTCACATTGTATGTGTAGTTACTGAAGAAAGGTGCAGTGAGGTTGAGAGCCTGGTGTTCGATCTTTTTGCTAATCTTGGTGCCACAGGTGCTTGTTACTTGTGTTATACTTAATTACTTACAATCACATTCGATAGATGCTAGTTCTCTAATCTTCGCTATACTAGAACATGCATTTATATTATTTGGTCTAATTTGATGGATACTTTTTCTCAGAGGAGCAATTAGAATTTCCTGTTCTTTATGCTTCTGCAAAGGAAGGGTGGGCCTCATCCACCTATACAAAGAATCCTCCTGATGATGCTAGGAATATGTCCGAGTTGCTTGATGCAATCATAAGACACGTTCCTGCACCAACTTCAACACTTGATGCACCTTTTCAGATGCTGGTCAGTGCTGAGATATTGCAAGTTTACTTAAATGTCTTTTGCTGGTATGCGTGTTTTGTAGGATTCGCATGCATGCATTTTTGGAAACTACATGTATTCCGTGTACTTAGAAGGACGAACTAGGTAGCTAGCCTTCTTATTTATATATCTCCCATGTGTTCCTCTATACTTCCTTCTTGCTTATTGATGATGTTAAGACAGTGCAGAATAATCTTTACCATGTATAAGCACCTTTACTGAAAAACTTTGAGAAAGTTGGTGACAGCTCTTTTCAGGTCTCTATGATGGACAAAGATAATTATGTTGGCCGAATTCTAACTGGTCGTATATATTCTGGGATCCTCCAAGTTGGTGATAAAGTGCACGGAATTCATAGTACAGAGTCTGGGATTGCCAAAACGGAAGAAGGGAAGGTTTGTCACATAATTATTTTTCTTTGTACTGTCTTAGTGTCTATGAAGTCATTTCGAAGCATATTTGTCATCTTGGGTATGCGATGTATTTGTATGTCAATCTTGTAAGTGATCGGTTTGAACAAATAACAGTCTATGTCTATTTTGTTGCCTACGACTTCTATGTCAATGTCCTTGTTTATTGCAATGGAAGATAGGAGAAGTGGCCTGCTTATTGTCAACTGCAGCTGACTCTTGTGGCACCAGTTTCCTGGAGAGTTGGTTTGATGTTTTCCTTGAGAAGTAAGAAAACTGTTTGCATGCTGCAATTTATGGACCCCTCTATTTTGAATCTAAAATTTGAAAATGGCCGATTTTGATAGAACCAGATTAGAAAGATCAACTTGACAGAGAACAATAGAATGGACGGCCATTATTCAGCTTGATTTTACATAATTCCAATTATGTTGTTGACTTCAACAGTTCAGTATTTTATGTGCACAGATGATGGAACAAACCATTTAAAGTCTTGAGACAACAACTTAATCTTTTGGTTCCTGCTAGTTATATCATTGATGGGGTTATCTGGAAATGGCCAACTCAAGAATGTTTTCCTAGAAAAAAGAAAGGAAAAATATCTATCTGTTTTCCATTCTCTGTTCCCTGGTTTTATAAAATCAATTTTCAATGCATTTATTATTGTTACTATAGTTATTATGTTTCTGAAACTTTTTTCTGTAGGTTGTGAAGCTGATGAAAAAGAAGGGAACCAGTATTGTTGCAGTTGATAGTGCTGGCGCTGGTGATATAGTGTCTATGGCCGGGTTACCCAGTCCAGTGATTGGGCACACAATAGCAAGTGTTGGGGTACATGAATTTATATGCCTTTTCTGTCTATTAGACATGTTCATTTTGCATGAAATCAGGTTTTTGATGTTATATTTCTTTTTCTCTTTCTAATAGACGATCACAGTCTTCTCGATAAGCCAGTGGTGACCTAAAGTCTTAATATATTGTGTGTACTTTGGATTTGCTCATGTTCAATGTGCATCCTCAACATTTATGCAAAGCTTGTCATTGAAGTCTCTTGGTTTTTGTAGGTCATGACTGCTCTACCTACTGTTGAGCTTGATCCCCCAACCATTTCCATGACTTTTGGTGTGAATGATTCACCTTTGGCTGGTCGAGATGGAACTTATGTAAGAGTTTTCTGTCCTTCTGTTTTTTTGTGCTGCATGTTGTCGTGGAATTTTCTATAGCCAATTTGGTTGTTTTAGATTTTTGCATACCCTTGTTTCAAGTTCCCCCCTCTCTCCCTTTCTTTGTGTGCTGCTAAGATTTTAGAACTAAAGTAAGAGTTTCTTGTCTCTCTGTTTTTATCGTTCATTGAGAGTGGTCCTCTTCCCTAACCCGGCAAGGAATCCTCTTCCCAACTATGACAATAGGGTAGAGATGGATCAAACCTGCCTGTTCTGTAGTAAACTTTTATTTTCTCAAGAATATCCATATTTAATGCACGTAGCCGAACATTTTTAATACTCTGTATTTTTTAATAAAAAATCATTTTAATGAAAAAAGGAATTGGAATCCTCACACCCATGCCACACTTTCTCTGGTCCTTTGTGGGGTGGGGATGCCAAAATCTGTCCTGCCTCACCTTGTCACCATCCCCTATTGGTTCAAAAGGGTTGTCATTGCAACAATCCAGTGTTATCAAATATCCGCCATATCGGCGATATGGCGGATGGCGGTGGCGGTTTTTGAGTATACTGCCATAATTATTTCATATCGTTTCAGTTTTTTATGGCGGCTTGTGGCGGCCGCCATGCCCATGGCGCTATGGCGGTCATGGCGGCCGATATGTGATTATGGCATTTTTAGACCTTTTTTTTTAAAGTAATAATTTATTGGGTCGACCCGGTCAACTAAGTTGACCCAACCTGACCCACTAAGAATTAGGGTTTACAGCACAATTTTTCCCATTTTTTTCACTATCGCTTATCGCTAGCTAGCGGTTGCTCTCTCTCCATCTTCTACCCATTCCTTCTTCCGCCTCCCAACCCACAAACCCACGAGTCCGGCGACTGCGGTGCGAACTCCGGCAAGCTCCGGCGACGGCCCAACTGCATCTTCAAGATCTAAAGGTAAGGATAAAGTTGTTGAAGATGATGATGAAGAAATTGAAGTGGAAAATTATGCACGAGGTGTATTTGATGAGCCATATTCTGAAGGAGAAGAGGAAGAGGGATTTGCTATGTTGAATGATGAAGAAGAAGATGATTATGTTGGGGTTGATGAGGAGGAATAGACATCTAATTATCTATTTTTGTGTTATGGTTTATGACTTTATGGTTTTATATTTGTGTTATGACTAAGATATTATGTGTTTTCTATTATTTTATGAAGTTCTGCATTTTTAATTTCTTAATTCCTATATATATAATATTTTTTTTAATTTTTCTTTCGTCCGATATATCCGCCATATCATCCGCCATATCTTTTATGGCAGTTTTTTGGGAAACCGCCATGACCCGCCATCCGCCATCGATAACATTGCAACAATCTTTATCTAAACGTTTCTCTTAGATTTTGATAATGCTATCTCATAATAATTAGTAAAAACGACACTTCCCTGTCAGCTTTACTTGCATTTGAATGCCCTAGTCTCCCTTTCTATATTTTTGGTATAATGTACTTATAGACTTTTCAAGTGTCGTTCTTCATTCCACCTAAATGACTACCAGATTCCTTGATACACTGGTCCTGGGGTTTATTGATTATCATGACAGCAATGATGATATTATTTCGTTGCTTGTAAAATGTATAGTTGACTGGAAAGCAAATTGGTGACCGTTTGGCAGCTGAATCTGAAAGGAATCTTGCATTAAATGTACTTCCTGGGTTGTCAGACTCTTACGAAGTTCAAGGGAGGGGAGAGCTTCAATTGGGTAGGTTTATCTATCATATATTTCTAAGTGTATCTTTTAACCTTTTAGTATCTTGTTTATCATTACCTACTTCCCATCTTATTTTTTTGCTGTTCCTATTCTCTTTACATCAAATTTTAGTCTCGTAAGCCTTTTCCCTTTCATCCATTACTAAAACAGGTATCTTGATTGAGAACATGAGGCGTGAAAAATTTGAGTTGTCTGTATCACCTCCCAAAGTCATGTGAGTTTTTACTTGACCTAGTCTTCTGTACTTATTTTCTGTTCTTTTCTCGCCATATTTGTAATATGTAACTATGTTTATACGTAGCTATTATAGACAAAGCCAAATTATAACTTATGCACTTTATCAGCATGGAGCATTCAGTGTGATAATTCCTAAGATATGCCTGATTCACTTTTTTTGGTTTCCCTTTTCCATCTTTACAGAGTTGATGAATGGGTTTTACGAGTTCTGAAATTTGAAAGAGGATGAAATAATGCTGCTCAATAGATGGATATAGTGAATATAATTGTTTTAGCTAATTCCGAATATTCTTAAAATGTATAAGGGAATAAACTTGGAAGATATGGATATCTAGTAGGTTGCTATTCCACCAATCTATGAGGACTAGAATTTCGACTTCGCATTGTTAGGTAATATATGATGCAGTTCTCAATATCTGATCCTGCTGTTGCTCGTGCATGGAATCTTAGACTTTGATTTTACTTTTTCAGCTTTTGAATATATATATATATATATATAATTTTTTTTTATGTTAACAGGTATAAAATTGAGAAAGGGCAAAAACTGGAGCCAATTGAAGAAGTGACTGTAGAGGTATAGCTCCAGAACAATTTTACTGTGCTTCTCCAGCCTCTCAGAAATTCCAGGAACTTACTTGCGTAATTGCTCATTCCAGGTGAATGAAGAGCATGTAGGTTTAGTTATGGAAGCTCTTTCTCACAGGCGAGGAGAGATTACTGACATGGGTCCAGTCCCTGGCAGTGTTGGTAGGACTAGAGTTTGTTTGACTTGTCCTTCTAGGCACGTACTACTTTCTTATCACATCTCGTCATTCTCCCTCCCTCTCTCTCTCTCTCTCTCTCATATTATGTTTCTCCCCACATATATTTTTGACAGCAAGTTTGTGGTTTGTTTTGTTAGTTTTTAAACCCTTTCCTTTTGCTACTTCCTTATTTTACCTTCGAGTTTGTATTCTTTGTTGCTCCATTGAGCTTAGTTCTTGCAGAGATTTCGTATGAAACTTTCTTCTCGGTTCTTGCGCTTTTTCCATTTGGGTTTAATATAATGTGGCTGGATAAGAATTTTATTTTTCTTAAAATTAGCTACATGATTATAGGGGCCTGGTTGGTTATAGAAGTGTCTTCAACAGCGATACACGAGGCAGTGGATTTATGCACCGTGCATTCTTGAGTACGTCCTCTGAGCTGATTATTTTTGGTTGTTCAATGATGATCATAAAGTTGTTATTTAATCTTAGCCGTTGTCTTTTTTCATGCACTTCATATTTGCAAGTTGTATTTTACAAGGAATCAATATTACTTCCCCCATAGTCTAACTGTTTGATTTCTTTCCCTGTTACCAGTATAGATTTGTATATATTTCCTAAAACTTTTATTTATATGTTATCTTGCAGCCTATGAGAAATATCGAGGTCCTCTCGGAAATGTGAGAAAAGGAGTACTGGTATGTTATCTGGTCACCTTCAGTGAATTGATGCAAATATGTTATTTTTATCAGCTTCTTTAAGATTTTGCTGCCAACTTCTCAAGAATTTACTTGATTATTGTGCTTTGGAAAACAAATTGATTTTACATTATTAGGCACCTTGATCCAGTATTTCATGTGTAGAGAGATGAAACTCGATCACCCCGTTAGGCTTTAGAATGAAACTGGGGCTATCAAATTGTTCCCTGTTCAAGATGATCAAGGAATAGCCTATAGGATGCTCTAATAAAAGTTGCGATGTGCC
The DNA here is from genome assembly GCA_031470985.1 of Agastache rugosa. NCBI lineage: Eukaryota > Viridiplantae > Streptophyta > Magnoliopsida > Lamiales > Lamiaceae > Agastache > Agastache rugosa. The sequence goes on from CM062607.1 coordinate 24,308,329, forward strand.
ATTCTGCTATCCATAATATGTAAATTGCGGTCTTCAATTCTACATTGTACTATCTAATTTATGTTTGTTACGTTCATGCACGAACACTTATTATACTACCAGATGCACTTTTTTAAGGCATCATAACGTTTCAATAAATATGTTCGGCATCCCTTGATATATCTATTATAGGCTGCCAAGCATGTTGGGTTTAATGCTCGTACTTTTTTTATTTGTGATACTACCTATTGAAATATGGGGTTTCTGTTTTCTATGTCAATTGTATCTAAGTTCTAGAATCCACAACCACTTTCTCACCCAGAAACAGAATTTTTCGTTCTCTCTTTCTGTCTTTTTTTTCTTGGGGGGGGGGGGGGTGGGTGGGTGGGTGGGGGTTGTTTTGTAAAAGTATACCGAGACTTATTTTAGATAATCTTTTGTTCCATTTGCTATTATCAACGGAAGTAAGGTTTTCATTAGGTATTTATGCTCCTGATTTCATCAACTATACTTTATGTAACAGGTGTCAATGGGATATGGGACCATCACAGCTTATGCATTGATGAGTTTAGAACCCCGTGGAATACTTTTTGTCAAACCTGGAATGGAGGTTTTTGTTATTTATTTCTCTAATACTTAGCGTTTGGCAGAAAATGTGTATCATTATTCAGTGTTATCGGGGCTACAATTTTTAATTATTGTTGCATACACTTGTTGCAGACATATGATGGCATGATTATTGGTGAACATTCACGAGATACCGATCTTGATGTAAGTTTTTTTTTTTTTTTATATTTGATTTAGAACTGTTATTAAGGTTTCATTAACATCAATTATTGCTCGTAACAGGTTAATCCAGTGCGAAGTAAGGAGCTAACAAATATTCGTGCTGCATCCAAGGATGAGAATGTGAAACTAACCCCTCCTCGCCATGTATGGACTCTAATACTTTTATTTATTCCTTTTCAATTATTTGCTTTGTTCTTGTGCTATGGTGGGTGTTTTGGATGTTCTATGAAAAAGGAAACTTCGTTATAGTTTAATAAAAACACACACACATACGCCTTGTATACCAAAGAGATTGGGTTTTGGTTGGGTTTCTGGAAAACACAAGACCTTTTGCTGGCACCCTCGAGTGAATCTACAACCCAATTTACCCTGTATTTCTTTTAAAGCATCTTTCCAAAACTCATAGCAATTGGTCTCCAGTTGCCTTCACATTTTCATCGCACTTCTCTTTCTTGAAATTATCCAATTCATTCAACTTAGTTACCTCATAAGGACAATCACGCTGCAGAAATTTGATTCATTATACACATTCAACTCTGCATACCGTTGACATGATATGTGAGTAATGTATTTGGGCTAAACAGTGTTACCCCTCCTCTCCAATCGTTCTTTTGTTGCCCCTACGGCTGAGCTTAGATTTCTTACTAGAAAATCTGAAAATAGTTTGCTACCATTATGAATTCTTTGAATATTCTCGTTCTAGAAGCAGCAGAATATCCTCCCCATCCATCTTGAAGATGCACACTATAAAGCTTAACATATCTTAAGATGAAAAATGCCAGAAATTCCATTCTAGTGTACAAAGATGTGATTGCACAAAACTGAATATCCAAACGTCGCACAAATGCTTAAAAGAGAATTAACAAGCTACACTTTTCTTGCAGATGTCTCTCGAGGAAGCAATAGGGTATGTTGCATCTGATGAACTCATTGAGGTATGCACGCCCATTTGTTTTACCATAGATGATTATAAAAACAAGGTTTCTGTATAGAATTCAGATTTTGTACACACATTTCATTTTCATCTGAGAAAAAATAATTTTGAACCTGGTTGTTTTACATTATTTGCATAATCTGATCTCTAATATTGATGAAATATTGAATTGGATGGCTATGCAGGTTACACCAAATGCTATTCGGTTAAGAAAGAGATACCTTGATGTCAACAAGCGAAAAACCATGAGTAAAAGGCCAAAGGACTGATCTCTTCCTAGACATACAATTTTGTGAGTTGTATCGATTATATTGTACGTTACTCGCTTTTTGGCATCTAATCGAGCCGTGTGCTCGTTTCCTGATTTCACCGTAATGCCCCCCACAGGTGAGGTCAGAACATCATAGATAGTTGTATCATATATTATTTCCATTTATGAACAGAGAGAGGTTTATATGGAATAAGGTATTTAGGTTGAACTGCAAGGTTCTATAGTTATTCTTGGATCGACCTATAAATATTGAACAGTTTATCTTTATACTATTGAAATTGAAAATGAAATACCCTTTTTTGGAAGGCTCTTATTTTGTATTTCAATATGCTGCAGAGTGAGATTTTAGATTTCTTGAGTTGCATTTATCAGATTTGAGGTCTAGCTGCATAATATTTCTGATTTAATATTTTTTAGAAAATCTTTAGAATAGGAACTTTGGTCAGATTTATGTGTATGCTTTTAATTAAATTGTTATGGTCGACACGTTTATATTTGTAAGACCTTGTCTCAGTTTTTTATAATTTGGAATATTAGCAGCGAAGAATTGTAAACTCAAAGAAAAATGTTTGCAGTAAAGAACAAATTCTTGTTGCGTGATAAAGACTTGATCGAAGTGTCGAATATGGAAAATACAAAATTGAATTTCTACAAATATTTTAATTAGTAATTTTTGAACAACGGTATATAATTTTGTGTGCTTGTATGCTATCCTTTTACGTGATACTATGATTGATTAAGTTGAGATTGCTTTGGAAATTACTTCGAAATAAAAAAATACCATTCCATTAAATATGTCTTGACAATTTTGTTATTGTTCAGCATGGATATGAAAGAGAAGGATAAAAAGATAAAAAGTGGATAGATTATATCATTTTTTAAGAGTTAATTGTTTCCTTATTTGGAATAAGATGAGTTCAATGAGATAGCCTAAAAAAGAAAGGAAGATAAGTTCAATGGAACAGAGAGAGTACTATATATTACAAAAAAAATAAATAATCATAATTGATTTGATAATGAATTCTTATTGCAGGGTAACAATAAAACTCAATTTATTTCAAAAACTATTACTCCTTCCGTCTACGATATAAAGTCCGAGATTAAGAAAGTTATTGGAATTGTTGTGAGTGGAATAAAAAGTATAATTTGAAGGGTTGTATTAAATGAACAATTTGTAGGAATAAATATACAATAAAGTACAATTTGTAGGAATAAAGGTAGAATTTGTAGGGATCCATCAATGACAAAAATACGTAAATATAAGAAAGAATGAAGGGTATGATAGTTAAAAAGTGAAGTAAGGATTTTTTTTTGTGGACAAATATAAATGATTAAGTAGAACTTTATATTGTGGACGGAGGGAGTAAACATTTTCCCAAGAATCTTTATTATCTATGAAACATAAATATAACGTCAGCAACAAGAATATATTTTGTTTCTGAAAAAGTATGCTCCCGAAAAGTAAAAGAGATATCTTAAATATCATTATCACTCATTTTCAAAAATTTCGCCAAATTTTATTCCAAAACTATCAATTTAAATTCAAAATTAATTCAAACGATACCAAAATATTAAAAAGGATCCTCGAACAACATCCACCTCACTCAAAGAGGGTAAAAAAGAAAGAGAAGTTTCTCTTTTTTTCTTTTCCTTTCTAAATTCGACATATATAAGACTTACGGCCCAATTTAATTTTTAATTTTTCTTATGTAAATTTTAAGTTATTACTCATTTACTCTCACTTGGAGTCTTAAATTAAGTGCACGGTTTTTATAAAATAAAAATTCGAACGAAAAAAGAAATAATAAGTGGTGTATAACGGTAAATATAGTAAATGCAGCAAAAAGGGAAAAAAAAAAAAAAAATCCCAAAATAAAACTAAAAATAAGAAAAAGCGGCTTATAACGGTAGGTACAGTAAACGCTGCTATAAACACTTCGAATAGATCTCCCTCTTCTCTCGGCGGTCTCTCTCTCTTCCTCTCTCTCTCTCTCTCTCTCTCTCTCTCTCTCTCTCTCTCTTCAAAACCCTTCTCGTGTATATACATTACGAGCATTCATGGGTGCGTACCGAGCAGACGACGACTACGATTACTTGTTCAAAGTAGTGCTGATCGGCGATTCCGGCGTCGGAAAATCCAATCTGCTCTCCAGATTCACTCGCAACGAGTTCAGTTTGGAGTCCAAGTCCACAATCGGAGTCGAGTTCGCCACTCGGAGCATCCGCGTCGATGAGAAAGTCATCAAGGCTCAGATTTGGGACACCGCTGGCCAGGAACGGTATGCCATTGTAGTTTAATTTTTGTTCAAGTATTGTGCGTTACGAGTTGGATTTTATTTTCAAATTTCGTTGAGCTTTGAATATGGTGATTCTACTTTGATGTTTAGTCTTGAAATTCGAGATCTCATTTCTGCTTTTACTGATCCTTTTGTTGTGTGGATTTTTTGTTTCCTGGTGACTTCAAATGTTAATCTTGCCCTGTTTTTGGTTTGTGATTTGGATTTTGTTCTGAGATCCCTGGCTATGGGAATAGCATGATCTGCTTAGATCTGATACTTTTGGAGCTAAGCTTTCTCTGCATTATGTGTTAATGATATATTTTATTGAAGAAAAATAATTTCTTTTTGGGATTCAGCTGATCTACAATTTTTGAAGGCAATGCTGATTGATTTTGGTTCTAGGGATGCTTAATTAATTAGTGTAGTTAACATTTTGTCTTCAAGAGATACATGAAATTGAAATCTAAAGCAATCCCAGCATATTAAAGATCAGGTATAAGAGGAACAGAGTTGACTAGGTGGTAGAGTAGTGAAGACTGGGAAAGAAGAGGTTTTTTGAAGAATATGTTGGTAACTCTTATTTGGAATTCTACTTTTCTGCATCCTATCAGTCGATCTGGAATTGAGTTTCTGCTTGTACTAAATCTGTTACATGTTTGCATTAGAGGTCATTGATCTAAGGTTTGCAATTTAATAAATAAACTGGAGGAACTAAGTGCAACTGTGTTTGGTACGTTTTTGCATATTTCAGAATCGCTGCCAAATACAGTGAGTACTTGTGCTTTCATTCATCAAGAAAGTGTACTAGTTTGCTGATTTTGCTCTAACATTGTAGACATTTAGGGAATTAGTTTAATTTGATGAGGGCCTATCTGTCAATGTTGCTTGGGTTAGGCGATTGGCATATAATACTCGTATAGTGACTCTGTATTTGTTTGATGAGGTTAGTTTTTATACTCAGGTCACAGCAGGAATTCTTTGTTCAGTTCGACTAATGAACGAAACTCTTCTTCGAGATTGATGTTCATATTCAAAGTTTTCGCTACATTCAACTGTGTTGTAGTGTTTATTACTCATGTTCGTCATAATATGTGGCAATTTAATATTTTATGCTACTTGATGTTACCCTTGATACAACTTGTGATATGCTGCTCTATAAATTTTAAAATTTCATGATTCTCTGGTTCAGATATCGTGCAATCACAAGTGCTTACTATCGAGGTGCTGTTGGTGCCTTGTTGGTCTATGATGTTACACGTCATGTTACATTCGAAAATGTAGAGAGATGGTTGAAGGAGCTCAGAGATCATACAGACTCAAACATCGTCATAATGCTCGTGGGAAATAAGGCTGACCTGCGCCACTTGCGTGCTGTTTCCACTGAAGACGCCACAGCTTTTGCTGAAAGGGAGAAGACATTCTTCATGGAAACTTCTGCACTCGAATCAATGAACGTGGAAAACGCCTTCACAGAAGTGCTTACACAGATCCATGGTGTAGTCAGCAGAAAAGCTCTTGAAAGTGGTGATGATCCAGCCCCTATATCCAAAGGGCAGACCATTAACGTCGGCTCTAAGGATGACGTTTCAGCAGTAAAGAAAGCTGGTTGCTGCTCCGGTTGAGTGTACCTAGGAGTTCATGACATTCTATATTTTTCTATAGCGAGTTATAGTATCTCCGGCCATGTTGGACGATCTCAGTACAGTGGTAACCTGGGACTGCTCGGCTGCCATGTTTTAGTCAATGGACATGCTACATTTGTTCAGATTGAGTCAACACTCGTAGAGCAAAGGTTCGTAGTCTCTTCCCTGTGTTCGTTATTATCTTTGAGCCCCTTGAATTCCTAGCTGTATTATTATAGTAGTATGAAACTCTTAGAGATTCTTTACTTTACATACATCTGAGTGCTCTAGGTTTGAATTTAGTCATGTATTTGGAAGCGACTCATTCTTGTACTCTAATCTGAAAGTGTGATTTTATTTCAATGAACCTAAACAATGTTATGTGACAATTTTTCCCTCTCTCTCTCTCTCTCTCTCTCTCTCTCTAAGTGTATCAAAGGAGATTCAAGAATTTCCAAAAGTCCATCCATATTGATGTTGTTTATGTATGGGGATTTGCTTCTCTCTCTGTCTAGTTAATGTAACTTGACATATCACAAAAAAATTGTTAGATAGTCCTTTTGTATTATAAACTATAGAAGGCGTAAAGATGCATTCTACCAATATAAAATAAAAGTAGGAAAATTCAATTGTAATGAATCACGCCCAATGTGATCAATCTTATTATTGATCAAGTTAAAGCAATGAAGAATCTACTAAAATCTACTCTCACCAATTAAATATATTTAATTTCATGAAACATCTAAATCAAGAAATGGGAGACAATTTTACCCAAATCTTTGATCATATTTAATTTCATGAAATATCTAATTCCAGAATCTACTAAAATCTTCTCTCACCAATTCAATATAGCTCTGCTTTCTTGTCACGCTCCTATAAAGTAGTGAAGGAAAACATAATTACTTCACATCATAGGAAACAATATTAATAACTTCCAAGAATATGGCATTGCCTAATGGTGTAGAGTCTACACAAGAGCTTCTTGACGCTCAAGCTCATGTTTGGAACCACACTTTCAACTACATAAACTCCATGTCCCTAAAATGTGCGATTCAATTAGGCATACCCGATGTGATGCACAAACACGACAAGCCTATAACACTTTCTCAGTTAGCTGACGCCCTCTCCATCAACAAGGCCAAATCCGATGGCCTCTTTCGTTTGATGCGGATTCTAGTCCGTTCCAAGTTCTTCAACAAGGTCAAGACCTCATCCGAGGGCGAGGGCGAGAAAGAGGCTTATTGTCTCACCTTGGCTTCTCGTCTCCTTCTGAGAGACGAGCCATTGAGCATGGCGACTTTTGCAGTCGCCATGATCAATCCCGTAATGATAGATCCATTTTATCATGTGAGTGAATGGTTTGGAGATGATCATCCCTCTCCATTTTTCACCAAACATGGGAAAAATCTTTGGGAGTATACGGAAACTGATCAAAGCTGGAATCAACTGTTAAATGGGGCAATGGCAAGTGATGCAAAACTTATGACTAGTATACTTGTTCAAGAATGCAAGCATGTTTCGAGGGGGTGGGAACGGTGATGGACGTCGGAGGCGGCATAGGTACGGTGGCGAGAGGCATCGCCGCCGCGTTTCCAGGATTAAGATGTGTGGTGTTAGATCTTCCACATGTTGTTGATGGCTTGAAAGGGTCTGAGGATTTGAGGTTTGTTGGAGGAGACATGTTTGAGTCCATTCCTCATGCTGATGCAGTTTTTCTCAAGGTATGGAATCTCATTTTTTATTTTTATTTTCAATATCTGAGTTGCTTATTAAATGTTTTTTAGAAAGGTTAATCGCCAAATAAATCACCACTTTGATCAATTTTACAATTTTGAATGTACGTTTGTGTGACGTCTTAATAATGACTCCACCTTTATTTCAAATTTGTTCATGAAACGACGTCGTTTCAATGCTGAAAAATTTAGGGACGTTGAAATTGCTACAAATCAAAATAAAACATTGAAACATTGTAAATGTGATGTTTGAATTTCAAACTGGGTCAAAAGTAGTCATTAAATCGCGTGGCCTATAATATTAACTTAATTGGTGATGGATTATCCGTGGATATTGCACGACTGGTGCGACGAAGAATGTGTTAAAATTCTGGAAAAATGCAAAGAAGCAATACTTCCCAGCAAAGAGAATGGTGGAAAATTGATTATTTTAGAAATGATCATTTTGGATGATGAGAGAGAAGAACATGAAGCAACTGAAACTCAGCTCTTCTTGGACGTTTTAATGAAGGCATTGGTTACAGGGAAAGAAAGAACTGAGAAAGAATGGGCGAAGCTCTTCTTCGCTGCTGGCTTCGGAAATTATAAGATTACTCCTCTCCTAGGATTGAGGTCGAGGTTTTCCCTTAATTCGCCTCGAATTTAAAATGATATTTCATCTCGTATTTTTGGGCATGCGTGTCCAAATTATTTAATATATATAATAAAATATGAGATGAAATATTGTAATTGGATAACAATAATGTTGCCTCAAATGTATTTTCAATCACTCTTGAGTTACTAAAGTTGATATGTTTTATGATTTAATTTTAAACATCGATTTTATGTACACATTTAAGTTTGTTAGGGTGTATTTTCAATTTTTTTTGGTGAAATGTATGCAATTTGTACCGCTAAACAACGTTGTTTTTACCCTCATAATAAAAACAATTAATAGTCAGATCTATAGAACTGCCTCCTTTCTTATCCACTTGTAACTAGCTTATAACCACATTGTTGACTTGTCACAAACTTATAAATTTTAACGGCTAATTAATTACAGATTGTGGCCTAATTTCGTTTATCATTCTTCACTTTATTTGAACTCCAAAAAAATTGTATAAAATGATTTAAACTTTGACCTGTTCATTTTATGATTCGTGAGAACATTTCAAGCAATAGAAAATTGATGTAAATTGTCAGAGACAAACATTGATCATAACAGCCAGTATCCGACAATTCACATCATGTTTTAGAGTGATGCTATTCGGACATAAATGTCCGGACATAATCTAGCTCGTTTAGGTAAATGAATCGGTTCGATCCGTTTAACTTATTTATTTAATTTTGTAATTTCTTTACATTCATTCAATTTATTATTTTTTGAGTAATCTAATTCAAGTGAGCGCATAAATATCTATTAAGTAATAGTATTTCCGAAAGATTAGTGAAAATCACAAAATAACTTTATTAGTTTAATTTCGTATTTTTTATATTCATATTTCTCTCTTTAAAAAGGACGGTTTAGATTAATTAAGTAAATGCATTAGAGTACTAACCAACACCATTATTTTATTTAATAAATTATAAGTTAAAATTATTAATATATTTATTTTATGTCCGGACATATATGTCCAAAAAGTATTAGTGCATGTTTTAACCCACCTAAATCTACTTTCGTACTATAAAGTGAACAAAAGAGTCAACATTGATGCCAAAATCTGTAATTAAGTAACCTAATTCTTAGTGCATAATATGAATTCATTAAAGGCGCAGCCCTATCTAGATGGGTTGTTTAGTTTTAGACAGATGGTCTACGCCATGAATGCTGGAGATGAACCTCACAATTAAGTACAATCTTCTAGGTTAAATCTATCCGGCCATAATAGGCTGATCATAATATCCTTAATTTTTTTAAAATCGATCAGTCTAACATTTTGATATACACATAAAAATTATATATGCATGTCTCAGACTCTCACGTATTCCTGTCATCATGCTCAATGCCTATAAGTAGTGAACAAAACTTAATAATTAACATCAACTTCTGTAAAAAATGGCAACGCCTGATGTAGAAGAGTCATCCGTACAAGAGCTCCTAGATGGTGAAGATCATATATGGAAGAGTTGCACTTGGGTACATCATGATGTACCCATACATCCGGTTCAACCCGACCCGTGACCCTACCCGACGTGACCCGACCGATCCGGTCAGCGTTGACCGGTCAACGGTCAACGTCTGACCGTTGACTTTTTCCTCTTTTTTTTTCCTCTCCGCCTTCGGCTTCGATTGAGTGCCAGCACGTAGCTGTCAGTAATAAGGTAGCCGGCGCCTTTCGAAGCACTTTCTAGTTAGCGCTTTATTTTAATTTATAGATAATGATTGTGGCAACATTAATGTTTTTTAGCTCGCTCCGAGGCCTTCGGCTCCCCTCGCTCGACTCTTAAAAATAAAAAAATAAAAAGTCAACACGGTCAACGTTGACCATTGACCGGTCAACGTTGACCGGGCGGGTCGGCGGGTTGAACCGGATGTATGGTACATCATGATGTACAAGAGTTTTTGGCTATATGGAATCACATCTTCAACTACATAAACTCCATGTCCCTAAAATGCGCGATTCAATTAGGCATACCCGATGTAATCCACAAACACGGCAAGCCTATTACTCTTTCTCAATTAGCCAACGCCCTCTCCATCACAAGGCCAAATCCGATGGCCTAGGTCAAGACCTTGTCTGAGGACGAGGAAGAGAAAGAGGCTTATTGTCTCACACGGGCTTCACGTCTGCTTATGAGAGACGGACCCTTGAGCTTGGTGCCTAACGTGCTCACCATGCTCGATCCGGCCTTCATGGAGCCCTTCCATCATGTAAGTGAATGGTTTGGAAACGAATATTCCTCTCCGTTTGTTGCTAAACATGGGAAAACTGTTTGGGAGTATGCGGGGGTTGAGCCAAGGTGGAGTCAACTTTTTAATGAAGCGATGGCTAATGATGAGAGATTGGTAACTAGTACAGTCGTGAGAGAATGTAAGCACGTTTTTGAGGGGTTGGAAACGATCGTGGATGTCGGTGGAGGCGTGGGGACGGTGGTTGCAGACGCCTTTCCGAACTTGAAAGCTATTGTATTGGATCTTCCGCACGTGGTTGCTGACGTGGAAGGGTCGGAGACTCCGAGGTACGTCTGTGGTAGTGGAGACATGTTCGAGTACATTCCGCATGCCGATGCAATTCTCCTCAAGGTAAACATTTCCTTCATCTCTAAATAAGTGTTTCATTTTGAATTGAATTTTATCCCCCAACAAATGTCACATTTAAGAATTTTTAGTATAATATAGTATCATGCTTCCTATTTTACACTTGTCTATAATGCAAATTCTTTACTTTTAGACTTTTTATGTAAAAATTTTAGAGTAAAAAGAATCAATTTGTCATTCTCACTATTTGAATTATGATTCCTGATGACACTTGTATTAATTAACGAAAGGAGTAATTATTTTAATTACTTTCATAAAAATAAATATTATTTTAATATTATTTTAACAGGAGCTTCAAAAATATTGTTAGTATAGAATCCTATTCCTTTATTAAAATATAATTCCTCGCTTGGATAACTTCACTTACCCCTAAGATAATATCGAGTAAACAAGAATATATGTCAAGTCGGTTTTTGTCTATAGTATTATTGTGCAATATCTCTAAATATATTTAAGATAAATATGATTGCTACATGATAAAAGAATTTAAATATTTATTTAATTTTGCTTATGGAAATACTTAATTATTGTACATAAACGCAAAATCTTGTAATATTTGTGAATTTTCATAGAAAAGAACCATAAAATTTTACTCCCCATCCGTCCCCCAAAAGTGTGGTGCATATTTGATTTATTATGAGATATAAAATATTAGTTGAACTACACTAACTTGGGAAGGATGGAGTATAATTTACTGACACGTGACCATCAAATTACCTATAGATGCAATAAGAGATGTTTCAAAATGATGCATTAGAAGATTTTGCTTGAGAACTCAAAGATTATACATTAGTTTACTTTAGCAGTCAATAAATTAAGTCTTACCCTATTCATATGACATGACAAATGAACAGTGGATACTGCACGATCGGAGCGACGAAGAATAACAATGGCGGAAAAGTGATTGTTATTGATATGATTTTGGATGAAAATAAAAGCAATGAAACTCAGCTATTATTTGATGTGCTGATGCTGACTGCGAATACTGGGAAAGAGAGAACTGAGAAAGAGTGGGCAAATCTCTTCTTTGCTGCTGGTTTCAAAACTTACAAAATTCATCCAGTTTTAAGATTGAGATCTGTGATTGAGGTTTTCCTATAATTCTCTAAATTAATTGTTTCTCACTCTAAAACCATCAATGTAATAAAATGTTTAAATTACCTCGTGTTTAATAGTACAGGTTGATGTGTGTGTCGTTTATGTTCTAATATATACATGCTTCAAAAGTAATAATAAGATTTGCCCATTTCATGTGTGTTAGTTTAGTGGTAGAGTGGTTAATGCTCGGGCCAAAGGTTCAAGTCCACCGTCATGCGGTATTTAAAATTTCTTATAATATTTGTAAAAAAAAAAAAAAGATTTGCCCATTTCTTATGATTGAGTCTGCCGTAATTGAGATTTTTCTGTAATTGACTAAAAATTTGAAAAATGAAACACCGTTGAAAAACGACAGAAATTACACGAGCTTTGAAACAGTACAAATTGGACAATTATGTACATACCTCTTGTGTTTAATGAAAAGATTAACAATTCACACAATTATAATTGTTCTAAACTTATCTACATACAAATTACAACATATTCTTTTACTCTTTAAATTGAGTATTGATTGAAAATTTTTTGGAGATCTTAAAATTGCAAAAAAATTTAAAGTGGTGTTTCAAATTGCAATGATTAAAAACTCATGTTACAAAATATATAATGTAAGAATAGTACTCCTTCCGTCCCATTCATAACGTCCCATTTTTCTTTTTCGTCTGTCCCATTGATAATGTCCCATTTCCAAATAAGGAAATAATTAACTCTTCAAAAGTGGTGGGACCAACTACTTTTCTATCTTTTTACCCTTCTCCTTAATAACCGTGTCCAAAAGAAATGAGACGTTATGAATGGGACGGAGGGAATATTGATTTATGCAATTAACATTTTTTGAAAAACAATGAAATTATGCAGACAAGTTTGAATAGAATCTGCTAAGAGCATCCATAATGGTGCCCTCCATTTGGAGGGCACCAACTTATTTTGTGGGTCATAGTGGGCTTTCTTTGTCTACCCATAATGGTGCCCTCCAAATTTGGAGGACTCTTCCACTTTTTTTTTTGTTTTAATTTTATAATTAATTTTATTTCATATAACATTTTTTTTTGGAAGGCTAATTCGTTGGCCACTACTCTTGTTAGTAGAAGACCTTGCGCCGAGTCCGAAGAACTGAAAAGAGTGGGCTAAGCTATTTTCTTCTGCTGCTTTCAAAAATTACTAGTAAGTAGCCCGTCGAGACTCGACGGGAAATAACTTTATGTTTTAATTTATGTGTATACATTTTAAAAATAATTTTATATCTTATTTAAAAGTTGTGATATTGTTCGCGTTAATTATTAATCAAACTTAGAAAATTAATTTTATTTCACGTATCTAAATTTATTATTAGGAATGACAATGGATCAGATATACTCATTCATTATGTATTTTTCTAAATTTAAATTTATTTACAATTTTTCTACATGTTCGTCCTAATATCGGTTAAAATAGTGACTTTATTGTACATACGCGTCTCAAATCCGTTGCGTAATACTCGATAAAAATATGAACACTCCAATTAAAATTAGTAAAAATCCTTCTTTCTATGTTATTTGAACTGTCTCGTTGGTTTATGCTAAATTAGTCGATAAAAATCTAAACAAAGTTAATATTAATTAAAATTTGTAAAATTCTTCTTCTTAAGTATATTTGAACCGTCTCGTTGGTTCATACTAAATCGATATTTCTAATTTTTGCCAAAATGCAGAAAAAAATGTGTACATCTTCAAAGTAATATTAATTAAAATTAGTAAAAATCCTTCTTTCTATGTTATTTGAACCGTCTCGTTGGTTTATGCTAAATTACTCGATAAAAATCTAAACAATTTAATATTAATTAAAATTAGTAAAAATCCTTCTTTTTAAATATATTTGAACCGTCTCGTTAGTTCATGTTAAATCGATATCTCTAATCTTTGCCAAAATACGGAAAAAAATATGTTTACATCTTCAAGTTTTTCTTTTCTTTAGCTACCTATCCCACATTTGATTCAATGTATATATTTTCTAGAAAGCACTAATCGAAGTTTTTAGAAAAACATGAATGAAAAATGAAAATAATTCTATATAGACATATTAATTAAATATATTTATTTAGTCTTCATAGAGAGATTTTCATTTACAAATTTTCTATAGATTATTATATATGAATTAAGAATGTATAAAATAAGGATTTATAAGAATGCATTCCGAAATTGTTATTATTTGAATATGTGTTATAGAAGAAATTAATTAAATAGAGGGATAGATAAATATGAGATGTGATTAATAGATAAACATGTGATATTTCAAGAATATGAAATTAATAAAAATAAAAATTAGAATATATATTAATTAAAATTAGACAAATTACCAGAATAAAGAAAAAACTGAATGAAGCACCTTGGAGGGAACAACTTTATTTTCGTATTAGTAATAGACTAGTAAGTAGCTCGTCGAGATTCAACGGGAAATAACTTTATGTTTTAATTTACATGTATACATTTTAAAAATAATTTTATATCTTATTTAAAAGTTGTGATATTGTTATGCGTTAATTATATCTTGTTTAGAAAATTAATTTTATTTCACGTATCTAAATTTATTATTAGGAATGACAATGGATCGGGTATACTCATTCATTATGTATTTTCTAAATCTAAATTTGTTTATAATTTTTCTACATGTTCGTCCTAATCTCGGTTAAAATAGTGACTTTACTGTACATACGTATCTCAAATCCGTTGAGTGATACTCGAAAAAAATATGAACACTCCTAGTAAAATTAATTAAAATTAGTAAAAATCATTCTTTCTATGTTATTTGAACCGTCTCGTTGGTTTATGCTAAATTACTCGATAAAAATCTAAACAAAATTAATATTAATTAAAATTTATAAAAATTCTTCTTTTTAAGTTTATTTGAACCGTCTCGTTGGTTAATTCTAAATCGATATCTCTAATCTTTGCCAAAATACGGAAAAAAATGTTTACATCTTCAAAGTAATATTAATTAAAATTAGTAAATTCGAGGGGAAATAACTTTTATGTTTTAATTTATATGTATATATTTTAAAATAAGATTATATCTTATTTAAAAGTTGTGATATTGTTCGCATTAATTATTAATCAAACTTAGAAAATTAATTATTTCACGTATCTAAATTTATAATTAGGAATGATAATGGATTGAGTATACTCATTCATTATGTATTTTTTTTTAAATCTAAATTTGTTTAGAATTTTTCTACATGTTCGTTCTAATATCGGTTAAAATAGTAACTTTACTGTACATACTCGTCTCAAATCCATTGAGTAATACTCGAAAAATATGAACACTCCAAGTAAAATTAATTAAAATTAGTAAAAATCCTTCTTTCTATGTTATTTGAATCGTCTCGTTGGTTTATGCTAAATTACTCGATAAAAATATAAACAAAGTTAATATTAATTAAAATTTCTAAAAATTCTTCTTTTTAAGTGTATTTGATCCATTCTAGTTGGTTCATGCTAAATTGATATCTCTAATCTTTGCCAAAATGCGAAAAAAATGTTTACATCTTCAAAGTAATATTAATTAAAATTAGTAAAAATCATTCTTTCTATGTTATTTGTACCGTCTCGTTGGTTTATGCTAAATTACTTGATAAAAATCTAAACAAAGTTAATATTAATTAAAATTTGTAAAAATCATTTTTTTTAAGTATATTTGAACCAGCGGCGGATCTAGTAGGGGCATTGGGGGTACAGCTGTACCCAAAAAAATAAAAATAGTAGTATATATATGTATATATATATATATATATAATATAGAAAATTACCTCTATTTTTCTTTATGTACTCCCTAGCCCATTCATCTTGGTTTTTGGAATTAAGAAAGTGGTGTCCGATTTTTATTAATTAGGCCCAAGACCATTACTTATTGACTTTGTCAACAATATAAGAATTCAAATTCAAGAAGAGAAAATAGAAAACGCAAATATTAAACAGAACTACTGACTCTGACTCTCTTGAACATTGTTGAAATATGTACTACTTTTAATATTAATATTTTTTACGTTTATGTTTATGCAATTATTAGTCGTACCCCCAAATATAAAATCCTGGCTCCGCCACTGATTTGAACCGTCTCGTTAGTTCATATTAAATCAATATCTCTAATCTTTGCCAAAATGCGAAAAAAAAAATATTTACATCTTCAAGTTTTTTTGTTCTTTTCTTTAGCTACATATCCATCATTTGATTCAATGTATATATAATCTAGAATTTTTTAAAAAACATGAATGAAAAATGAAAAGGATTCCATATAGACATGTTGATTAAATATATTTATTTAGTCTTCATAGGAATTTTCATTTACAAATTTTCTATAGATTATTATATATAAATTAAGAATGTATAAAATAATGATTTATAAGAATGCATTCCGAAAATATTATTATTTTAATATGCATAATAGAAGAAATTAATTAAATAGAGGGAAAGATAAATATGAGATGCGATTAATAGATAAACATGTGATATTTCAAGAATATGAAATTAATAAACTTTAATTAATAAAAATAAAAAAAATCTTAAGGAAAATCCAAAATAAATCAATTTCAACGAAGTTGAAGGAGGCTACAAACTGGTCTTGATTTTCTGTTTTTTTTTATAATTCGAAAACAATGATGATAATAAGTCAAAGTATGAAAACTTATGCATATTGCCACTTATATTAATATGTTTGAAATATAGAGAGATAATAGATTAAGAAATACAGGTGAGAGAAGTTGAGATAATATATTATTATTATTATTATTATTAATATAGATTAGAATATATATATAAATTAAGAATTAAGAATGCAAAAAATAAGGAGTTAAGAAATATGAATAGATGATAAATATTAAAGTTAAGATAAATATGAATAAAGGATGAATATTAATAAATATATAATATAATTAGAATATGAATTAATAATACACAAAATACCAGAATAAAGGAAAATTTAAACGGAGCACTGTGGATGGGACAATTTTACATGTGATATTTCAAGAATATGAAATTAATAAAAATAAAATTTAGAATATATATGAATTAAAATTAGACAAATTACCAGAATAAAGGAAAATCTGAACGGAGCACCATGGAGGGGACAATTTTATTTTCATATTAATAATAGATAAGATTACTCCTATAGTAGGATTGAGGTGTTTTCCGTATTGTTCCACTTGTAATAATATTTGCTCGATTTGTGGTGATGTCACCGAGACTTTGTTATGTTGTGAGGTCAATTTATTTTAGGAAAAAGGTTAAATAAACCTATATAATCTAACAACAATGGTGACGGATACATTTATAATCTAACAAAACAAATATATATTGTCAATTTATGTTTCTTTTTTAATAAAGTAAAAAAAAAATCAATCTTTTTAATACTAAAATTATTTGTAAAAATAAAAAGTAATTGGCGAACAATTTGATATAGATAATAAGTGAAAAAAAAAGTTTAGGACTAAAAATTTCTTAGTCTGAAAAAAATCATCTCAATTGGTCCAAACCGCATAAATTTTTTTAATGAATGCTGGAGGAGTTGGCGACGATGGAGAAGATGACAATTGTGAGGGGTAGTCAATGATGATGAAGAATACGAGAGATGGAGAAGATGATGTACGATCGTCGATTCCTCTACTTTATTTTTGGCATATATATATATACATATTCTTCTTTTAATTAAATTTAGATATTTTTATTTTTATTTTTATTCATTCGGATCTAAACGACATGTTTTGATCTCACATGGCATTCAAATGAACCATGTAGATTGTAGACATTCCAACACCCAAAATTAGGTCTCTCAGTCTCTGACATTAATATTGAAAAAAATATTGAAACATTGTATTATTAAAAGAAATTAAATTCAAGCTTTGTTTAATTGAGCTCTTACTTTATAAACTTATTTATATTTATTGTATTTACGTTAAATTTCTTAATATTATAACATGTAAGATGATCTCCACACATCGCATGCATGGGTGTTAAACTAGTTGATTAATTAAAAAATTAAATCATAGGGATTTAAATATTTTCAAGATGGGTTGTTTGCATGTGGAAGAGGGCGAGGTTATGGGTCTCCATGAAGCGTTGTCTTGGATCAAGGATTTGGAATTAATGCAAGTTGTGCTTGTCACAGCCCCAAATCCCGAAGGACGGCTAAGCCGGGGTGCGACTAGGGGTTGGAATTAAGAAGCGGGAAAGAAAGGGGATTAATAAATAAATGAAGACTAAATCTTGAATCATCAAGGAAATACATAGAAGTGAACTTTGATTATATAATGCGAGACAATCTCGAAGGATTTCTCGATAAAGAAGTAACAAGTCGTTTCAAGTTTCAAGTACAAAATACTTAAACAAAAAGTGTTATAACATATTAGAGTGTTTGCAGCGGAAAAAGACGTAGATTGACTCCACATATGAAGATGTGAAGTCGAGGCTCAACTAGCTTTATTCGATGATTTACAACCACGTACTCAACTCCCGCCGTCACCCGTCACTCAACCTGCATATTTAAAAACATATACAGGGCTAAGTACAAAGTACTTAGTGAACACATGCCAAAAACATATAATAGATTTAATGGATTTATCAGGCATCTCAACAGTAACACAACGGGAGTTTTTCATTAAAGGCCCGTACTTACTAAAATTTCTTTTCATAATCGCTTGCAAGCATTTTCTTACTTTTAATTCAATATGACCAAATCTGAATAACGCCGGGGAAGAATGCACTCTTCCGCGGTCGCTCCTCACCGTGGTTGGCTACCCCTCAACAGAGTACCACACACACCGGCTACCATGTACACTAATTTTGGAAAGCATCCTCTTGGCTAACTGAATCCGATCGATTACTAGTTGGCGAACCAACTCAGATAGGCATAATAGAACTCACAAAACAAATTCTTTTATGCCAAGATAATCACTTTAAAACATGCTTTTTAAAGCGGTAAGAAAAACAGAGCAAAGCTTAAGTTATTCAGTAAATAGAATAGCCACATTTTATTTGTATAATAGAAAAGCCCACCTTAACGGTTTACAGAACGGAAACCAAGCTTCAGTCTTCCGTCCTTTCTTCTATGTACGATATCCTCCTTTAATCGTAAATAATCAAATCTTAGAAAAAGATCGAGAGGGAAACAATACGATAACAGACTTGATAAAAACTTGATTAATCTTTTAAGGCTTTGGTGTTAAATTAATAGATTATTAATAAAACGGATCTTAAGAGATTTCAAGTTGGTTTCCAACTTGACTCTTACTCGAGGCTTGGCTAGATTACATCGGAAGTCAACGATAAGAATTGACTTATAAGGTTCCAAGAAATCAAAATAAATTAATTAAACTTGAAAGAAACAAGCTTTTTAGAAACAAATCTGCACAGCTGCAGATTGAAACTGTAATTCAGAACAGGATATTTTGAAACAGGGGATGGGCATGGTACCATTAGAAAGCCACGGATGTCTAGTTTCTAACCCAATTTACGGTTTAAAAATTTAACATCTAGATAAAGTCTATCCTAATATTACCTTTAATTACCTCTCTCTCTCTCTCTCTCAGCAAACACCATTTTCTTCCATTTCTTCAAGCTTCAAGTCTCGATTACTCTTTCGTCTACCGTCCGATTTTCGATCCGAGTTCGATTTTGACAAGGTAAGAGCTTCTTCTTCATTCCCAACCAAACAAAATTTCATTCTTTCCATCTTTAAATTTTCAAAATTTTTGAAGGATGGTTGGATTGTTGTTTTAGCTTTTGATTAATGTTTATATGATGCTTAGTAATATTTTTAATAAAGGAATCAAGTTTGAAACCAAGTTTTTTTCAAAAAAATAAAAAGGACCGAAAATCCTAGAAATGTTAGGCTTTTGATTTTAGCTTTGATTCTTGATAAATGGTTTATAGATTATGCTTCTATGTGATGATATAAGCATGTGATAATTATTTGGGATTTTTCTAAAAATATTTTATTTATTGAATGAGATGAAGAATGTGATGTAGATTGAAGTATGATAATAATATGAGGAATATGATTATGGTTATGAGCATTAGGAAGCATGTAGTTGAACATATATTTAATTTAGATTTTTCTAAAAATAAAATAAAAACCGTTGGAGACGAACATTCGATATAAATCGAATGAATAAAAATAGTTTGGAAGTTGTGTTTGCATAATTGGACACTAGTAAGCATGATGATTATTGAGTAAATTAATTAGAATTTTCTAAGAATGTTTTATTTTTCGTTGGAGACGAAAATTCGAAAATATATTAAAAGTTGTTTAAGATATGATCGTACGGATTTCATATTAGTTAATCTAGTAGCTTGATGATCATAATGTATAAGTTTGAGAATTTTCTAAGAATATTTCTTGTTTGATAAGAGACGGATAATCGAGCAAAATTATCGACTAAGTTTTTGTTTGGGAAAAGTAATTGGATATTAGTAGTTATCTATGTTAAGAGCTCGTTGTGTATTTGTTTGAGATTTAACGGAACAACGTTGATTAAAAGTATATTAAGGATTGAAATTGTTGAGTAATAGATTAATAAGTGTTTGATTTGGTGAGTTAAGCATGTTAATGTTATAAGATAATGGAAATTGAAAGAAAATGAAAAGGAATTATAGAACTTGATTTTATAATAAAAGTAAGTAGACGAATTGTTGGATAAGCGAAGAATTGAGCCGTAAAACGAATAATTGGATAAAATGATTTGTATATAAATAATAAGCATGTTTATATATGGTTATAATGATTTTATTAGAATTAATAAAAATATTTTGGAAAATTGACTGCGCTCGTCGTTGCTCGATAAAAGTTGTATACATATTTTGTTTAGAACTTTGATTGTAGATTTGAGTATGTTGTTGTTTGATGATCAAATGATTAGTTGGTGATTATGTCATTAGAGGATTTATTAAGGAATTAATTGTGAAATTAAGTATATTGTGTTTTGTTTGCAAAATGTGCTAAGTATAGAATGCCGAACTTGGAAATCGAGAAACATGTTGTTTTGTATGATGGAAAATTAGGGTTTGCATGGCTTGGGTTTGGGTGAAATTAGGTATTGCATGACAATTCCCGAGCCTTGGGAAACGTGCACTGAGAATTAGGGTTCTTGGATTTTCGGCAGTTCTGCCACCTTTTACTCCGGAGGCCATAACTCCCTGCTCGTTTAAAGATGAGGTGTTTGAGAAACTACGTCTGAAGGTGAGATCAGATAACCCTAGCGGTTACTCTGAAGCAACAGATAATGCAATTGAGTTCGAGGGAAGACTTTGTATTCCTCATGAAGACGAGCTGAAAAATGACATCATGAGTGAAGCTCATGATACACCTTACACTGCTCATCCGGGAAGTACGAAGATGTATCAGGACTTAAAGAGAAAGTTCTGGTGGGACGGCTTAAAGCGAGATGTAGCCTCCTTCGTAGAACGATGTCTGGCTTGTCAGCAAGTAAAAACCTTACACCAACGACCGTATGGAAAGTTACAACCGTTGGATATTCCAACATGGAAGTGGGAAGGTATAACAATGGATTTTGTGACCTGTCTGCCGAAGTCAAAAAGAGGAAACACTGCAATATGGGTTGTAGTAGACCGTCTCACAAAGTCAGCTCATTTTATACCAATTCCGATTACCTATGGATCGGAAAAATTAGCCCAATTGTATGTCCGTGAGATCGTACGTCTGCACGGAGTACCAACATCGATAACATCAGATAGAGATTCAAAATTCACCTCAAGATTTTGGATCAGCTTGCAAAAAGAATTGGGTACCAAACTCAATTTCAGCACAGCTTTTCACCCTCAAACAGACGGTCAGTCTGAAAGAACAATCCAAACACTAGAAGACATGTTGAGAACTGTGGTGTTGGATCAAGGTGGGAGTTGGGAAAATGTTTTGCCACTAATCGAATTTGCTTATAATAACAATTATCAAGCAACAATAGGCATGGATCCATATGAAGCATTGTATGGAAAGAAATGTAGATCACCGCTTTATTGGGATGAAGTAGGTGAAAGGAAAGATCTAGGGCCAGATTCAGTCGGTGAAATGATAGAGATCATTCGACAGATCCGACTGAGAATAAAGGAAGCCCAAAGTCTACAGAAATCTTATGCCGACGTACGCCGATCTGAGTTGTCATTCGAAATTGGGGATAAGGTTTTCCTTAAGGTTTCTCCGTCTAAGGGAATTATTAGGTTTGGCGTGAAGGGTAAGCTTAGACCCAGATTTATTGGACCTTTTGAGATTTTGGAAAAGATAGGACTCGTTGCTTATAGATTGGCTTTACTGCCAAGTCTAGGGTGTGTTCATAATGTTTTTCATGTCTCTCAATTAAGAAAATACGTGTTCGATCCTAAACATGTGGTTCACCAGCAAGACATTGTTCTTAGTCCGGATTTGAACTATGAAGAAAGACCGCAAGCTATTTTGGACCGAAAGGTACAAGAACTCCGAACCAAGACGATACCGCTTGTAAAAGTTTTATGGAACCACCACGGGCAAGAAGAAGCTACGTGGGAACTCGAAGAAAAGATGCTGGAAAAATACCCTGAGCTTTTTGAAGATGGTATGCAAATTTCGGGACGAAATTTCTTGTTAGAGGGGTAGGATGTAATACCCCGGGTTTTATTATCTCGTCATAATAAATTTTTTATTAATTATTAAAGTTTTGCATTTATTAATTGCTAATTTTCAATTATAAGATTTATGGCGCGATCCGTTTCTGAAAATTAATTTCAGAAATCGAGTAACCGGATATAAGATTATGGTTTCGGCGCCCGATTAATTTCTCGTTCGAGACCTCGGAATTTAGCAGCGTCTGCATTTCCATTCACTTATTTCTCGATACGAATCTTTTTCCAAAAAGTCAGTTTTTGTCATTTCCGAATATTTTTATCGACCCGTCGCGTCTCGACTTTTTCTTATTTTCGAAAAACGAACCGACATACCCGAAATAATAGAGAGGATCACATCGTAACCATAGTAATTTGACCAGACCTCAGTGTTGGAATTTATCAAATTGCTTAAAGAATAACCTTGTCATCCAAGTTTACTAAGTGTGGATAATATTTTAACATCTTCCAACTTAGAAAGTACACATTCTATCGGAAGTTTATAATTACACATGGAGAAATTTTCCTTAACCAAGACTTAAGTTATGAATAAAAGACCACCTACCTTGAACGAATAAGAAATTCAATGATTACCAAGAAGTGGGAATGAACTTAAAAGAAAAGAAAATTTGACCTTATAGAATTGGAGTATTAAAGAAGACGAAACAGTATAGTATAATAACAGAACCACTAGGTTGATTTCTAGTGAAAATTTATACGAGCACATAATCTTCACTATAAGTGAAAGTACTCATCTAAGAGGATTTGTTTTTTTAGAAGTATACCCCAAGAGCTATCATGCGAGAAAAGAAGACCACGATTAAAAATCTGTAAAAAAAAAAAAAATAAAGAAAAGAAAATGACAATCAGGAACAAGAGAACCGTTAGTTAACGATTATATTATACTCTATATCTAGTACAGAGAACGAAGGAAAGAAGTGCAAAGTATTGAACAAAGTACAATACAAGATAGAGGCGACATTAGTTAATAAAGAGTTGTCAACCTGTGCTTAAGTATTTAACAAATCTCACGGAATTTGGAGAAAAATCACAAGTTGGAAGACTGAAGTGAAGAAAATCCGACCATAGAATTAAACTTAGAAAAAAAAAAGTTTATAAAAAAAAAATGAAAAAGGGAAAAAATAATTAATTAAGGAACATTGATCTAAGTACAAATATAGGACAAAGTCCTCCTCCACCGAGTCCTTATTTATCCAAAGATAAAAACAGGAAAATGAAATAGAAAGTTGGAGTTTAGAAACAGAGATAAATTTCGAGATTTGTAAAGGTTAATTACACTAAAAAAAAAAGGATTAATTAGAACCATATTATAAATTTATATGCATTTTGAGCATACCTAATTGTTGATGGTAAATGAATTTAATAGAATTCAGATAATGAATGTGTTCGGATAACATGGTGCAACTAGATGTCATGAAGACGAAAAATTATAATTCAAACTACGAGTAAAAATAAGGCTAGTCTCCAAGTAAGAGAATTAATACGAACGAACCCATCGTTACAATCTTTTAGACCGTTAATGATTTATAAAAAGAAGAATGCAAAGTTATAAACTTGGCAATGAGTTCAAAGAAACAAGTAATGTTAAAAGATGAATATACGGTAAGGTAATATACTCGGTTAAAACTCCGTAGATCAATAAAAATTACCTAGAATAGGCAAAGCAAAGCTTATCATGATGTCAAAAACATGACTCTAAGTAACCTAAAGCAATTATTGAACCGGAGGTTCAGAATATCGAGTTAATGAATTTAGATTCAATATAACTCAATAGATCTATGAAGAAAAGTCGGTCCTATTTCATGAGGAAGAAGGATAATGCACTAAAATGTTTATAAATATGCAGGTTGAGTGACGAGTGACGGCGGAAGTTGAGTGGTTGTAAAATGTTGAATAAAGCTAGTCGAGCCTCGACTGAAGTTGAGTGGTTGTAAAATGTTGAATAAAGCTAGTCGAGCCTCGACTTCACATCTTCATATGTGAAGTCAATCTACGTCTTTTCTGCTGCAGACACTCTTTATGTTATAACACTTTTCGGTTGAAGTATTCTATACTTGAAACCCTAAATAGTACTAAGCTTCTATGTCTAACAATCTTTCGAGATTGTCTTCCTCTCAAATAAACAAAGTACTTTTCAGTTTATATCTTTGACTGATCAAGATCTATTCCACATTTATTCATTAATCCCCCTTCTTCCCCGCTTCTTAATTCCAACCCCTAGTCGCACCCCGGCTTAGCCGTCCTTCGGGATTTGGGGCTGTGACAGTGCTCGAGATGGATGCAAGTTAGTTGTCGACGCTCTACACACAATGGTGACGAATTACTCGGAGTTTGGCATGTTGGTGACAAGCTGCAAGAGAATTTTGTTGAATAATGCTTTATTTCGAGTATATCATATTCGTAGAGAGGCTAATTAATTATGTGGCTCATGCTTTAGCTAGATGTTCTAGAAATTGCTATATTCTTCATGTGTAGGACGAACACCCAGATATTGTGACGGGTCTTCTATCCCATATTTTCTTGTTCGTGCTCGTAGTAATAAAATAAGCTTTTCCTTCAAAAAAAATAAAATAAAAATCAAGATGATGAGATTTTTTTATCTTTTTTTTTTTGAGAGAAAGATGATGTGAATTGAACCATATATCATTCTCAGAGCTAACCGTAAAAATAGGACCATAATTTTTACTGATTTGGCAATTATGACTTATTTCGTTGGGCCTTATAAAGTAGGACTATAACTTTGTTTTTTTTCGTCTGCAGGACAATTTCGGACTTTTTGACACGTTATTCTCACGTGACGTGATGACTAAGGCCAGATGTTGATGTGGATGCCACATTTCATAACAGTCAAGCAAAAAAAAAAAAAATAATAAAACAATTAAAATATAAAATAATAAAGAAAAAAATTATAAAAAGAAAAAGAAATGGATTTTTTTATTCTTTCTCCTCTCTTTCTCTCTCATCCACCCGCCTCCCTCTCTCTTTCTTCTCCTCCGCTGCATCCGCCGCCTATCACCTCCATCTTCTCCGTTTTGCAGCACTCCATCCGCCGCCGCAGATTTAGACGGCTGGTGCTGCTCTACAACGCGCTGCAGCACGGTGGTTCAAATAGCAGCAGCTACTTCTTCTTCTTCATCGGACTCCGGCGATGTGACAAGCGGCGGAGCTCAGCAGCTGGATGCCGGCGACGGTGAAGAAATGCGTCGATGGTAGGAGCTTGAGCTCATCGGCTCTGTGCAGCTGCCGTGGAAAAATGATAGGTGGAGATTCCCGATCCCACAGCGGCCGTGGGGAAATGACCGGCGGCGACGGCCTACGGCAAGGCATCTATTGAGATTTGTAGCCCCAACGCTGTCTCTAATTTTTGAAGACAGCCGCAGAGGGCGGCGGAGTCACCGGCAGTGATTATTCCTGGCAAAGAGTACTCGCCGGAGTTGTCAACCATCAGCTGCCATCATTCAAGGCGGAACTCCGACGGCGGCCTGTTTTCGTGTCTTGTGTACCGCCAGATTATTGAAAATATTTTTATGTTTATTACACTAGAGATTGGATCTTAGCAAAAGTTTTCGTTGATTATTGAATAGATTAATTTGAATTAGCAGCGTTATATTTTCTTGAAGTTCTTCATTACTGTGTTGGTTGGGAGTTTCCGGTTTGAGATTTTAACGTTTCCAGGTTCTCTTATAGAAATGAGATTAAAGATTTGTATTGTCTTGACGAGGTAACTGTAAAATCAGAACCGCTTGCGATGGCGAAGGAAAATGAGACGATGGTTGTCGGCGATGGAGGCGGGGCAGTGGTGGTGGTGAGAGAAAGAGGGTGAGGGAGAGGGAGAGGGAGGGGGAGAGGGGGGAGGCGGGTTTGAGAGAAAGAAATGTAGCTTATTTTCTTTAATTCTTTTCTTTTTTCTTTTTTATTATTTTTTTTTGCTGACTGTTATGAAATGTGGCGGCCACATCAGCATCGGGCCTTAGTCATCAAGTCACGTGTCAAAAAGCCCGAAATTGTCATATAAAAAAAATCAAAGTTTTAGTCCTACTTTACAGGGCCCGACAAAATAAGTTCTAATTGCCAAATCAGTAAAAGCTACGGTCCTATTTTTACGGTTAGCTCATCATTCTCAATTGAATGCTCTACCATTTGAGCTACATACTTATAAATTTCGATTCAATTTATATATCTGTTATAATTAACGAGAACAATTGATTATAAAAAATCAAAATCTCTTTAGATAATGAAAAACTGTTTATTCGTTTAGGGACTTTGGATATTCAAAAACTTCTTTTAGACCACATGCAGGAACCATATTTGATTGCAATCCTTGACATTGCTGATAAGTTCTTTAATTAACCCTATATCTTTTCATACTCAAATATTTTATTTTTGAAAAGAGATGATGAGTAGTAAAATTTAATTATATATTCACAAATTGATTGGTTGATTTATGGGGGACACTTGGGTGCCGCACCATGCTTTTATGTTTTCTTGTTATTTTTATTGTTTTATTAATTATTATTTAAATAATTTTAATTAGGGCTTTGATAACGTTCTCTAATTGGGCTTTTTTTTTAAAGGAAACTCTAATATTATGGGTAATTTTAAATACAATAATACTTTTTGGACATATATGTCCGGACATAAAAGGGTATATTAATAATTTTAACTTAAGATTTATTTAATAAAATCATTTTAATCAATCATTTTATCTAATATTTTCATAAATACCTTTTATCATCAATCATTTTATCTAATATTTTCATAAATACCTTTTATCATCAATAATTTTATCTAATATTTTCATAAATACCTTTTATCATCAATCATTTTACATTATTGCTGCTTCGTTTTCTACTCAAAAGTATGCAACTTTTTACCTTATTTCACGATTAATCTTTTTTAATATTATTAATTTATTACCACTGACAAAATTCTCTAATATGCATCTACCCAATTTTCTTTTTCATATTTTTTGTTAATTACAAAATTTATGTCCGGACATTTATGTCAGAATAGCATCGCTCTTTTAAATATATCCCCCAAATTTCTCTTTATAGCCCCCTTATTTAAAATATAATATATAATTATTAATAAAAGTACTATTTTACCCTTTAACCTTTTAAATTAAATTATAAGTAAATATAGCTTAATTAGTATAGCCCCAAAATTTTAAAAAGAAAAGAAAAACAAGCATAAAAATTTGTAGCTCCATTCCTCAATTGTTTCTCCGCCACGAACTGGTGGAAGAAATCCGCAACCGGGAAGATCCTTCCATATTTCCTTGTTCTCTTTCTCAAATATAGATTATCTTCAGCACTCTTGTTCTCCAAGTGTACAGAGTGACCGGGAGGAGGTGCCAAAATTCGTGGGCCGCTTTTAAATTTTGTTTCTTGCCTGCCCTTTACCTCCTCACCTTTAATTCTCTACGTTATGCGCTACTCTGTCTACACACAACGGAAAGCAAGAGAAAAATTAAACAAAAATAAATTAACAAGTGAAATTTGTTACGGAGAGAAGATGATTAAGGCATTGGAAATATGGAACTTTTTTTTATCTGATGATTATTTGTTTATTGTGCTGAATTTTTTTTTTTCGAATTGCAATCACCGACGACTTTCCTCATCTCCATATTTTGCAATTCATATCAGTAGTGTCTGAAGTTTCTTTTTTTCAAACTAGCAGTGTTGGTTAAACGAGGTCCTTGCATGGAAATATGGAAGGATTCTTCCCGGTTGCGGATGTCTCCGACGAGTCCCTGGCGGAGAAGCGGTTGAGGAAGGGGTATGAGATATGCTAAATTTTTAAGCGTGGTTTTAAAAATTTGGGGCTATAATTACTAATTAAGTTGTTCTTAATTTAGAATATAATTTTGGGAGTTATAGCGTAAAATTGTACTTTTATTAATATTTTTATTATTTGTTAAATAAGGGAGGCTATAGAGAGAAATTTGGGGGCTATGTTTAGAATTACCCTAATATTATAGGACTTAATAAATTCTATTTAGAATTAATAAATTTTAATTGAGATAAATAAATATTAATTAAGATTAATCACCATTAACTGGAAATTATCCCCTAATAAACTCTGATTACTCTCGAGTCTCGAATCGGCTCCTAGTATTTACTAATACACAATTAAAACTTAATTATAAGTAGTTAATAGCTACTATAAAATTTTTAAATTTAATTAACTATTTATAATTAAAACTTAATTATAAGTAGTTAATATGCTATTATAAACTTTTTAAATTTAATTAACTTACTTATAATTAAGTTTTAATTGCGGGAAGGAGGGAGTATTTTTTTATTTTTTTTCATCTAAAATTCTCATTTCAAGTTCAAATTCATCAGCCCTTTATTTTAACTCGCTGTTTTTAAATATGAATTACCTTAAAATTATATTATTTTATTCTCAACAAAGATAATATATTTAGTTAAATCATATTCTTTTAACAAATAATAGTAATTAATTTTTTTTACTTGGAAAACAACTAAATGATAATAGTAAGTAATTAGATAATTAATATTCACACCAATTATTAAATAGGAGTATAAAATATAAGTTAAAAAATCATATTAATAATTTTATATTTTAAATTTAACTCAACTTTTTATTAATGAGCTTGCTTTCGAGCTTGATAGTGAAAAACTCGAATTTGACACGTTTATGTTAACAAGCTATACTAAATGAACTTGATTTCCACACTGATATATATAATTTTATATATATTGCAAAATTCGCTAGGAATTGAGATCACACCAACTTGACTTTCGATAAAAGAAAAAGCTACTTCCCCTTCATGATATAAAGCCTTACTTACCCCTTTTCATTTGTTCATTAAAAAAAGTCATACTCTACTTTATGTACAGTAATACCCTCCATACTTTTCTATATTTACCTATTTTTGCTATTGATGGACCCACTCACAAAGTAAAAAGTGTTATTAATACTACCATTTAATTTGTATTTTTGGATATTCTATTCACAATAACTCCACCAACTTTTTTAATTTCCGTGCCTAACATACAATGGAGATTTATTTACAAGGGAGTACTTGTTTACAAAAAAAAGAAATAAAAAAAATCGTAAAATTATGAGAATCTGCAGACAAATCTTATAAAATCTGCTAACAAATCGAATAAAATCAGCAGTTGTAAGCTAAATATTTTTTTTCCTGGCATGATGCTCCAAAATTGATGCTCTGTATTATATTTCTTTAGTGATATATAATACAATAGCTTACGTGTCGAAAATTTCCAATTTGATACTCCATACACTGATACACATGACTTGTTGGATCATACCAACTCAATAATTAAAAAAAAAATGATTATTTACTTAAAATTCGTACTCCATAATACAGAAACAAGATGACGCACATAGAAAATAATATGCGACTTTAATTTTGCTAGATTTAGTTGATAGACTTTTAGATCAAATTATTTATTTGAAAGAAAATTAATCATTAGATAAATTATAAATCATTACCATCTAACTCCATAATCCAAGACGGAAAATTTGAAGTCCTAAAGAAAGTATGAGAAGAAGACTTCGCTAAATTAGCTAAAGAATAAGCTTGGCGATTCACATATTATATTAATTAAAACACACGAGAAATTTCAGAAACTAACTAAGTTTTTATCATCTCTATAGCCTCTCTCGTATCCTCGTCTATTAAAATTAGTTAATGACTACCAATGAAGCCTAGCTCAAGTGGCAAAGTTGAGGCACCCAAAAATCTCCTTAACGAGAGGTCTTGGGTTCAATCCCACATATGTGTGGTGTAGTATATTTTCCATTTTATTTGATGGTGTAGTGGTCTCATCATACTTGGTGGTGTAGTGTCTCACCTTTATGTGATATCTCACCTTTGTAGTGGTGTAGTGGTTTATTTGTTAGTATATATATATACGTCGTGTAATTCTTAAAATTAATTAATGACTTCCTACTCCTATGGCTAATTATCATTACATCTTCCATAATAGGACACTTATTGAAAAAGTGAGGGAATAGATAGCAACTTTCCGACATGCAATATTGTCTCAATTTTGGAATCGTTTATAAAAAAAAAATCAAATTCGCTACTGATTCCTCTGGAGTTTTGATAGTTAGTAAAGCTCCAGCTAATTAAATATTACACCTTCCAATATTATTAATGTCAGAAGCCTCGTGAACCAAAGTTGAATAATCGAGATAGCGTTCAGGATTTTTTTGAATTTCTGAACACAAAATCTAATAAAATCCAAATATTATAATAATTCTCAACTATATACAAATTCTTAGTTGTTTACGAAACACTTAGGGGTGTTTACTTTGGATGGTAGGATAGATATATAGATAAAAATAGTATAGGTTAATCCACCGTTTACTTTGATGGATTGATTACTTTTGAATTTATTTGATCATCTAATATTTCATATAGTAAATCCTATGGTTTATCAATCTATTATATCTTTCAAGGTAAATGCACACTAAAATTTAAAACCAATTTAATACTCCTACTACAATTTTCTTAGATGTTTCACATTAATTCATTAATAACAACCTAGCCATAATTTCTTAATACACATACATATATATATAAATATATATATATAATTAAACTACTTAGTGGAATATTTGGACTCGCCTATATAAACATGTTTATAAAGGGGAAACTTAATTCTTGGTAAAAAAGAAAAGTCTCACATCAAGAACATTAGTACTCCAACAATGTCGTTGCCTAATGCAGTAGATTCCACCCAAGAACTTCTCGATGCTCAAGCTCATGTTTGGAATCTCATTTTCAACTACATAAATTCCATGTCTCTAAAATCCACCATTCAATTAGGCATACCCGATATCATCCACAAACACGGCAAGCCTATAACACTTTCTCAACTGGCCGACGCCCTCTCGATCAACAAAGCAAAATCCCACGGCCTCTACCGCCTAATGCGAATGCTAGTCCATTCCAAGATCTTCGACAAGGTCAAGATCTCCGAGGACGGGGACGAGGAAGAGGCTTATTCTCTCACTGGGACTTCGCGTCTCTTATTGAGAGACAAGCCCTTGAGCTTGGCCCCTTTTGCCCTCGCCATGATTGATCCGATCATGGTGGATCCATTCCAACATATGATGGAGTGGTTTAAAGATGAATGCCCATCTCCATTCTTCACCAGAAACGGGAGGACTCTTTGGGAATTTGCAGAGAATGATAAGAATTGGAATAATCTTTTTAACGAGGGAATGGCTAGTGATGCAAAGTTTGTGGCTACCATGCTTGTTGAAAAATGTAAGCATGTTTTTGAGGGTTTGAAAACTATGGTGGATGCCGGAGGCGGCACCGGGGCGGTGGCGAAGGTCGTTGCAGGCGCCTTTTCCGACTTAAAATGCATCGTGCTCGAACTTCCACATGTAGTTGCTGGCCTTGATGGATCAGAAAATCTGAGCTTTGTTAGTGGAGATATGTTTGAGTTTATTCCTCCTGCCGATGCTGTTTTCCTCAAGGTACGAAATTTCGTTTGAAATTCTCTATCCCACTTTTCAGTGTCAAACCACTTTGAAATTTTTTGATTTTTATTCTTTTTTTAATTAATTTTTAAAAGTTTTGTGTTTTAATTTAGTTTTATCTTATGCTAATTATGTTTTTTAAATATTGAATTTTAATTAACAGTGGATATTGCATGACTGGAGTGACGAAGATTCAGTTAAAATTCTAGAAAAATGCAAAGAAGCAATACTTCCCAGCAAAGACAATGGTGGAAAGGTGATTATTTTGGAAATGGTTGTGGATGATGAGAGAGAAGAACATGAAACAACTGAAACTCAACTGTGTTTTGATATGCTGATGATGACTGAGGTTACAGGAAAAGAAAGAACTAAAAAAGAGTGGGCTAATCTCTTTTCTGCTGCTGGCTTCAAAAATTATAAGATTACTCCCATTTCGGGGTTGAGGTCTGTAATTGAGGTTTTTCCGTGAAATAATGTTATAATGTTTTATTTTATATATGTTATAAAGTTATAATGTTTTATTTTCATGCAATAGTGTAATAGTGTTTTATTTTATATTTTAGCATGTATTAGTTGCTAATTATTATAAGGATGCCAATTTAATTATTATTAAATTGATGTGTGATATACCTAAAAGTTATATATATATATATATAGGGAGCGGATCTGGTAAGAACACATCTTATATAAGAACGAAAGAACAATGCATTTTTATTACATCGGAGATGCATAAAATGCAGAAACTAAATGCATAAATATTTTAATGCATAAACTACAATAACTTAATGCATTAGCATTGAAATGCATAAATTAGAGTAATTAAATGCACGGTTAAATCTGGATCGTAGATCATCAAAGATCAAGGGTCCAGATTTGTTCTTATTTCTCACATAAGAAAGTGTTCTTATTTGATCCGCGCCCTATATATATATATATATATATATATATATATATATATATATAAAAGAATAGATTTTAAAGTGAGAAATAAGAATAGATCTAAACCATCCATTCTACAAGATTTAATGAATATGACTTAATCTTATGGTCAAACCTGCTTTTTCTTAGTCAAACCTGTTTTTTTTAGTCAAACCCGCATTTTTGATTTAATTAGGGTTAATATGGTTCAAAAATTAGATGCACCAGACAGCGCAATGAAATGCACCAAAATACTTATATTGATAGTTTTAACTTTTTTCTAACTTTCGTGCTCGATAGTAACGCGCAATGGCGATGGTTGCTGCGTCAAGTGATAGTGATGGTGGTGGGTGGTGATAACAAGAGAAAAAACGAAAAAGATTTGATTTTAGTATTTTGAAATAAATTAACAAAAAAATGAGATACATCACGTGCCCAAAATTGATGCATTACATGCACAAAATTGATGCACCGGATAGCATTAGTAGATGCATCAAATCCCTGTGCTTAATTTTGTATTCTTAAGATAAGGATTATTTGTACATCATGAATCACTTCCTATATATATATATATATATATATATATATATATATATTGATGGTCCCGAAGTGAGTTCTCAGTGTAGAGAGGGGGAGGGAGAGAATACACCGAGATAAAAACTTTTGCAAGTTAAAACTTTGAGTGTGAACTCAGTTATAAATCCTGCTGATTTCTTTCGAAGATGGTCAGTTGGACTGATAACTCAGCTTGCTGTGCGGAATGTGGTGGTTTTAAAAACTCAGCTGGAAAAATTTATCTTTCAGTATACAGTTTAGTCAGCTTATGCAGTATTATAAAAATACAGCTGGCTGGGTCACGCATCCAAAGATATAACTTGAAATATGTTGTGCTTGATGATTAGTTAGTTCTTTAGAAAAATATGCAGAAAATATTAAAGCTATAAAGAACACAAGACTTTTAACTTGGTTCGGAGAAACACCTCATATGTCTACGACCAGAATCACTCTGGTAATCCACTAAAGCATCAACACTTGTTTTACGAGTAGCAAGCAAACTTCTCAGCTTAAACCAGAGCCTTCACCTTCAGTTCACGGGTACTGAAGAACCTGACTTGTAGTTTACGGGTACTACAAAATCTGACATACAGTTTGCGGGTACTGTAAAAACATAACAGCTCGAATTTCACGCTTTGAGCAGGCGTACCTTAATGGTGGACGTCGTTTACCACCAAATAATTCCTGCAATTCGCTCAGATTAAATTAGTATAACAACAAGCAGGGTCGAACAATAGAGAACGGGAAATCATTTATTTTTCCTATAAATCGAGTTTTGGTGTAGCCACCACGCCTTAAATTTAGATAATTTAATTAAAAAAACTAAGAAAACAATAAATTAACTAAAGTAGTGAATGAAAAATTAATCAGAAGAAAAGTATTCGGGTTCGAATAAATCCACACTAATCTAGGGCTCTGATCATCGATGCAAACATAAATTAATTCCCAAGAACCAGCCAGTTATAGGGTACCGTGAATGCAGCGGACACACCCCAATTCCCACGTACTTAATCGATAGATAGTTGTAGACGCCAGACCTAACTATTTCCCTTATTAAAACACAACCTAGCTGGAGATGCCAGACCTAAATTTAGTGCTCTAATAGCTAGCTTTTAGAATTGAAGGAACCCAATTTAGACGAATTACCCAAGAACACGAGTAATAACGCGTCTACCAATTTATTCCTACTACGAACATGGTAGTTTTATCACTAATTAACCCTATTCCAACAATTACGGATTGGCGGAACTAATTGACTATAATCTTATTAAATCTAAGTTGATCAGACTTAAATAAAATCATAATTAACTTTAAACACAAGGAAAAAATCGAAACCCTAGGAAATTAATTATACGAACAATTAGATCTCACAGAATTATTAGACTAATGCTTCAATATTCTCGCCGAATTAAAGAATTAGTTACGCATAATATTAAAAATAAACACAATCAAATAAAATAAAGGGGACATAGAAATAATTGAGAAACTAAAATAAGAACAAGAAATTATCACCAGAATTTCGATCCAATTGAATACTCAAACCAAATCTCAAATAAGACGAAAGAAAAATAAAACTACAACTTCAAAAAGGTGTCTGCTGTGCACAATTCTTGTGCTTGTCCTTCTCGGCGGCGTCTCAATTAAAAAACTAAATAAGAGTATGATAATTTCTAATTGAACTAATCTATCCTACTTAACCTACACGACTAATCAATTCCTCAATATAAAGAATTGAAAAATAACTTTTCTAATTAGCCGCAAACTCAATCTAAATAACCTAACAAAATAATAATTAAATAATAAAAATAAACTCCTAAAATAAAAGGTATCTAAAATATAGTCTATGTATTACAAAATAAGTCTGACCCATTCATTATCTTTTAAAATTGCACATAAATTCTTCCTTCTCGATTTCTCTCGTCCAAATTCATATGCTCACGAACTCTTCGATTCCTATACAAAAATACATAAAAAGTGCAAATTATATCCAAATAAAGTCATAGTAAAGTTAATAATATGAACAACCAAAATACACACATCAAATCTCCTCACACTTGAATCATACTTGCCCTCAAGTATGAAGTGGAGATAAAACTCAATCACCAAATATTGTTGTACATATATATTAATTTTTCCAAAGACTAGACAAGAACGATTCAATAAAAGGAAAAAAAAATGGAAGATAAAGAAATGAGACACGAATTGACTTGACACAAAATAGCCAAGTAAATACCAAACTGTTTATGTCCGCAAACTTTTCACTGCCAAGTAAAAATCAAGCAACTCACTAAGCAATTCTCAACTTTCAAATGACAAAATAAAATCTCAAATAATGCATCACTATTATCAACTTGGTCAAAATCGGGCAAAAATATATAGCTCACAGATTCTACGCATTCACTCCCTACGCTACTCCAGGACAGCCATACCAAAACAAAATTCACTCGATTGCGATATAAAGCGGCCAACATGTAACTCAAGAAGGTCTTTTCTCATTTGGCGTAATGGGGCTAGGGACCATTCAAAATTTGAAAGGATATAACAGGATTCCTAGGCTTCAGAAAATAAGAACAAAGTATTATGCACATCCAAACCGAATCATCATCCATGCAAAATAGGCATCATAAGGAGAATAAACTAACTCATCTCAACAAACAAACTATCAAACTGTATGCTCAACTCAACTTAGATGCAATTTTTTTCATTTTTTTCTTATATTTTTTCTTTTTTTTTTCAGCACCATTTCTTTCTCACTTTTAGAACAAACATACAGTTCACAAACTTCAGATACATTTCACTGTTAAGCAACACAAAGTATGAGTTACAACAGTTGTCTCCGTTTTGCCAAACAGAACCAAATATCAACTTTTTAAGAACAGAAACTTCAGCACAGGGTTCTGTCTGGGTAGACTGATCTTACAAAAATTGCCTTTTTCACTAAAATCACACATGGATGAATTTTCAAATTTGAAACATGCACAATAGGGCCAAGAGAAAGTTAAAAACAACCTTGGTTCAATATTTAGTAGCTCAAGTCAAAGAAATGGTCAAGGCTTCAAAATTGCTCACAAGGGGTTAATATAAAGGTTGGGCAATGAAACTCAGGCCAAAAGTGATTCACCCTAATGCCTTCTATCATGCATTACAAAATGATACACTCGATATTGCAACCTTGTGAATAAAATTCTCTCAGAAAGAAACAAAGTAGAGAGTGCTCTACTATCATAGGCTCAAATCTCATTTAGTATGGGTTTAAAAATTTAATTATTGCCTTTTTTCGTCATACCAAGTATCATTTAATAATTCTTCAAAATTAAATCACATCTCACCATTTAAGAGCATATTGAATCACCAAGTTAATTACAAGACTCCAACGAGCATATTATATCCACAAACATAACCAAATCCGGCAATACTTGACTTTAATTAACACAAAAACTTGACTCAATAAAAAAAATATAACAAACGAACTAATGTAAACACACAAAGACAACCTACTCACACTTAAACTTTGCTTGCCCTCAAGCAAACAAAGAAAAAGCATAAACAAGGAAAACAAACACATAGACGCAAATACAAAACTAAAAGAAAGATAAAATAAAACAAAAATAAAGAAAAAAAATAAAAATAAAGAAAGGGAAAGAAATCACCCAAGCCTTCTTCTTGCGAATTTAGGTGGCTTAAGCTCCAACTTGGGTAGCTTTACATCCAATAGCATTGATCTGTCGTAGGGGTCCTGTTTGGAAAACTGGACGTATTTCCAAAATCTTGAGCAGCAAAATCAGTCGCCCCTTTCTTCGAAGTTAGAACTAGCTTTTCCTGCATTAATTCAGTCTCAAGGTATTCTTGGACAAGATGGTCAATCACATCACTGGCGTATGCATTTTTAACATTGAGAGTATTATTCATGGTATCATCAATATTGAAAGTGAATTTCTCTCCATGATAATCAAAGCAAATAGTACCATTAAAGAGATCATTGACCGATTTAGCAGTCCTTAAGAAAGGACGACCTAACAGAACACTAGCGGAATCATTGGACTGCGTATTACTCATTTTCACCAAATAGAAATCAGGAGGATAAACAAAATCATGAACTTTCACAAGGACATTCTCCAACAGACCCTCGGGATAAACACACGATCCATTAGCCAACTTCATCACAACTTTAGTATCTACCAACTCTACATCAGTTATACTATTATAAATAGATAATGGCATGACGTTAACAGATGCTCCTAAATCACACATAGCATTCTTAAGCTTTGTACCTCCAATGTAGCAAGGCAAAGAGAACATACCTGGGTCATTGCATTTGGGTGGTAATTTCTTTTGTATCACTGCTGATATGTTCCTATTCATCAAAATCTTTCCAGAATTCTTTGACCTTCCAACAATGAAATCCTTCATGAATTTGCTCAACGGAGGAAGCTTGATCGCTTGTAGAAATGGAAGGTTAATTTCTAGCTTTCCGAATATCGACATAAAGTCATTAGGATCTACCTCCGGCTTCTTCTCCGCTAATCTTCGAGGAAAAGGTGCAGGAATCACAATGTTAAGATCATATAAGCTCAAAGGTTTATTTACCTTAGTCGGCTTCTCCGATGCAAATTTCTTTTCCACTTCCTTTCCCTTCAGCACAACTGCAGGATCAGTGTTCTGTTTCGGTAAACAGAACGTATTTTCAGCTTCATCTTCTGCTGGAACCTCAGAATCGTCCCGTTTCGCAGAACTGGTTCTCTATTCAGATCCGTTTCTCGAACTCTTTTTCGACTTCTCGATTGGTAGCTCACCCAACTCCTTGCCACTTCTCAATGTGATAAAGTTCACATGTTCTCTAAGATTCATTTGAACTTGTGATGGTAATCGGCCTTGGTTCCCCTTGAGTTCATTCATGGAAGCCGAGAGTTGAGATATTTGACGAGCTAATCCATCCATACACACTTTTTGCTCAGCTTCAGTTTGTTGGAGTTGCTGTATATTATTTTGCAAAAATTGCTGCGAGCCAATCAAATCAGCCATCATCTCTTCAAGGGACTTTCCTTCCTTTATTTGCGAAGTAGGTGATGGTTGCTGAAATCCTCTTTGATGAGGTGGTCGGTAGTTCTGTTGATGCTGCACTTGATTGTTTTGATCGCTCCAACGAAAATTAGGATGGTCTCTCCAACCTGGATTATAAGTGTTCGAGAAAGGATCTCTCTTTGGTGGTGGATGATCATACCAACTTTCAAATGAATTTGCTTGAGCAATGTGATTCTCTTCGTTCAATTTGTACTGCACCGTTAAGTGGCCCAAATTACCACACATACCACATGGTTTCTCCGTCGGTCCAACACTTGCAACTTTCTCAACCACAGTATTCAGCATCTTTTCTATCTGTCTCATTCTTTCTTCGAGCTTTTCTTCAAAGTTGGATGAACTAGTCTGTGCAGCTCTTTTAAGAAAACGAGGCTCCTCATATTCCCTTGTTGCTTCTACCAAGTGTTGAATCAACTTCTTAGCTTTACTCACTCTGCAATGTGAAAATCCTTCTCCACTTGATGAGTTAACTAGGTTCTTCGTGTCAATGGTCATTCCTTGGTAGAAATACTACAACAAGTCTCCATCAGTGTATTTATGATTTGGGCACCAATCTCTTGAATCTGGACTAGTAAGTACTCAATGATTCATCATATTCTTGTTTAACTCCACTAATCTCCTTCTTCAACGAATTAGTCTTAGTCGGGGAAAGAAATGCTCCAGGAACAACTTCTTCATTTCAGCCCATGTAGATATGGAGCTTGGAGGGAGGCTTGTGAACTAGGCATTCGCCTCTGCCGTCTGAGTGAAAGGAAATGCGGCTAACTTGAATTGTTCCTCAGTAACTCCTGCTGGTCATTTCTGCACGTTGCATATCTTGACAAACTCACTCAGAAAGTTATATGGATCCTCTCATTTTTTACCGTAAAACTTAGGTAAAACATTTAACAATCCCAACTTGATCTCGATCGATGCCTCCAAATCTGGTATCTGTATTGGTGTTGGAGGATCATCTTCCAGATGGCTTGAAAGTTCACTCAATCTCGGATCTTCATCTGCCATGTCGTCTTCAGTAATTGCGACGAAAGTGGACTCAACTTTTTCACCAGTATCTATTTATGCTTCAGCAATGTCTTCTGTTTGAGTAAAAGGAACACCTTCAGGTTCTGGAATACTACTGTCAGACTCGTAAATAGATTCCGTCTGGGGAAATCGATCACCTTGCGGTTCCAACAGGTTCTGCTGCTTCTTAAGCTTGGTCTATTTTGTCAACCGTTTCGTGAACTTCTCAATTTCAGGATGATATAGAATGTCCGATTTAGAGGCCCTGCTCATAAACAACAGAACAATAACCAAAGATCAATAGGAAAAATAAATTAATAAACACCGTTCCCCGACAACAGCGCCAATTTGGTGGACGCGTCGTTTACCACCAAATAATTCATGCAATTCACTCAGATTAAATTAGTATAGCAACAAGCAGGGTCGAACCATAGAGAACGGGAAATCACTTATTTTTCCTATAAATCGGGTTTTGGTGTAGTCACCATGCCTGAAATTTAGATAATTTAATTAAAAAAACTAAGAAAACAATAAATTAACTAAAGTAGTGAATGAAAACTTAATCAGAAGAAAAGTATTCGGCTTCGAATAAATCCACACTAATCTAGGGCTCTGATCATCGATGCAAACATAAATTAATTCCCAAGAACCAACCAGTTATAGGGTACTGTGAATGCAGCGGACATACCCCAATTCCTACGTACTTTATTGATAGATAGCTGTAGACGCCAGACCTAACTATTTTCCTTATTAAAACACAACCTAGCTGGAAACGCCAGACTTAAATTTAATGCTCTAATAGCTTTTAGAATTCAAAGAACCTAATTTAGACGAATTACCCAAGAACACAAGTAATTCTACTAATTTATTCCTACTACGAATATGGTAGTTTTATCATTAATTAGCCCTATTCCAACAATTACGGATTGGGGAAACTAATTGACTGTAATCCAATTAAATCTAAGATGATCAGACTTAAATAAAATCAGAATTAACATTAAACACAAGGAACAAATCGAAACCCAAGGAAATTAATTATACGAACAATTAGATCTCACAGAATTATTAGACTAATGCTTCAATATTCTCGCCGAATTAAAGAATTAGCTACGCATAATATTAAAAATAAACACAATCAAATAAAATAAAGAATACATAGAAATAATTGAGAAACTAAAATAAGAACAAGAAATTATCACCAGAATTTCGATCCAATTGAATGCTCAAACCAAATCCCAAATAAGACGAAAGAAAAATAAAACTACAACTTCAAAAAGGTATCTGCTGTGCACAATTCTTGTGCGTGTCCTTCTCGGCGGCGGCTGAATAAAAAAACTAAATAAGAGTATGATAATTTCTAATTGAAAAGCTAATCTATCCTACTTAACCTACACGGCTAATTAATTTGTCAATATAAAGAATTGAAAAATAACTTTTCTAATTAGCCGCAAACTCAATCTAAATAACCTAACAAAATAATAATTAAATAATAAAAATAAAATTCTAAAATAAAAGGTATCTAAAATATAGTCTATGTATTACAAAATAAGTCCGACCCATTCATTATCTTCTAAAATTGCACATAAATTCACTCCCTACGCTACTCCAGGACAGCGATACCAAAACAAAATTCACTCGATTGCGATATAAAGCGGCCAACATGTAACTCAAGAAGGTCTTTTCTCATTTGGCGTAATGGGGCTAGGGACCATTCAAAATTTGAAAGGATTTAACAGGATTCCTAGGCTTCAGAAAATAAGAACAAAGTATTATGCACATCCAAACCGAATCATCATCCATGCAAAATAGGCATCATAAGGAGAACAAACTAACTCATCTCAACAAACAAACCATCAAACTGTATGCTCAACTCAACTTAGATGCAATTTTTTCATTTTTTTCTTCTTTTTTTTCTATTTTTTTTTCAGCACCCTTTCTTTCTCACTTTTAGAACAAACATACAGTTCACAAACTTCAGATACATTTCACTGTTAAGCAACACAAAATATGAGTTACAACAGTTGTCTCCATACTCCAAACATAACCAAATATCAACTTTTTAAGAACAGAAACTTCAGCACAGGATTCTGTCTGGGTAGACTGATTGTACAAAAATTGCCTTTTTCACTAAAATCACACATGGATGAATTTTCGAATTTGAAACATGTACAATAGGGCCAAGAGAAAGTTAAAAACAACATTGGTTAAACATTTAGTAGCTCAAGTCAAAGAAATGGTCAAGGCTTCAAAATTGCTCACTACGGGTTAATGTAAAGGTTGGGCAATGAAACTCAGGCCAAAAGTGATTCACCCTAATGCCTTCTATCATGCATTACAAAATGACACACTCGATATTGCAACCTTGTGAATAAAATTCTCTCAGAAAGAAACAAAGTAGAGAGTGCTCTACTATCATAGGCTCAAATCTCATTTAGTGTGGGTTTAAAAATTCAATTATTATCTTTTTTCGTCATACCAAGTATCATTTAATAATTCTTCAAAATTAAATCACATCTCACCATTTAAGAGCATATTGAATAACCAAGTTAATCACAAGACTCCAACGAGCAGATTATATCCACAAACATAACCAAATCCGGCAATACTTGACTTTATTTAACACAAAAACTTGACTCAATAAAAAAAATATAACAAACGAACTAATGTAAACACACGAAGACAACCTCCTCACACTTAAACTTTGCTTGCCCTCAAGCTAACAAAGAAAAAGCATAAACAAGGAAAACAAACACATAGACGCAAATACAAAACTAAAAGAAAGATAAAATAAAACAAAAACAAAGAAAAAAAAATAAAAATAAAGAAAGGGAAAGAAATCACCCAAGCATTCTTCTTGCGAATTTAGGTGGCTTAAGCTCCAACTTGTGTAGCTTTACATCCAATAGCACTGATCTGTCGTAGGGGTCTTGATTGGGAAACTGGACGTATTTCCAGAATCTTGAGCAGCAAAATCAGTCGCCCCTTTCATCAAAGTTAGATCTAGCTTTTCCAGCATTAATTTAGTCTCAAGGTATTCTTGGACAGGATGGTCAATCACATCAATGGCGTTTGCATTTTTAACATCGAGAGGATTATTCATGGTATCATCAATATTGAAAGTGAATTTCTCTCCATGATAATCCAAGCAAATAGTACCATTAAAGAGATCAATGACCGATTTAGCAGTCCTTAAGAAAGGACGACCTAACAGAACACTAG
The DNA here is from genome assembly GCA_031470985.1 of Agastache rugosa. Taxonomy (NCBI): domain Eukaryota; kingdom Viridiplantae; phylum Streptophyta; class Magnoliopsida; order Lamiales; family Lamiaceae; genus Agastache; species Agastache rugosa. The sequence continues at coordinate 24,351,168 of CM062607.1, forward strand.
CGGAATCATTGGACTGCGTATTACTCATTTTCACCACATACAAATCAGGAGGATAAACAAAATCATGAACTTTCAGAAGGACATTCTCCAACAGACCCTCGGGATAAACACACGATCCATTAACCAACTTCATCACAACTTTAGTATCTACCAACTCCACACCAGTTAAACTATTATAAATAGATAATGGCATGACGTTAACAGATGCTCCTAAATCATACATAGCATGCTTAAGCTTTGTACCTCCAATGTAGCAAGGCAAAGAGAACATACCTGGGTCATTGCATTTGGGTGGTAATTTCTTTTGTATCACAGCTGATACGTTCCTACTCATCAAAATCTTTCCAGAATTCTTTGACTTTCCAGCAATGAAATCCTTCATGAATTTGCTCAACGGAGGAAGCTTGATCGCTTGTAGAAATGGAAGGTTAATTTCTAGCTTTCCGAATATCGACATAAAGTCATTAGGATCTACCTCCGGTTTCTTCTCCGCTAATCTTCGAGTAAAAGGTGCATGAATCACAATGTTAGGATCATATAAGCTAAAAGGTTTATTTACCTTAGTCGGCTCATCCGATACAAATTCCTTTTCCGCTTCATTTCCCTTCAGCACAACTGCAGGATCAGTGTTATGTTTAGGCAAACAGAATGTATTTTCAGCTTCATCTTCTGCTAGAACCTCAGAATCGTCATGTTTCTCCAAATTGGTTCTCTCTTTAGATCCGTTTCTCGGACTCTTTTCCGACTTCTCAATTGGTAGCTCACACAAATTCTTGCCACTTCTCAATGTGATAAAGTTCACATGTTCTCGAGGATTCATTTGAACTTGTGATGGTAATCGGCCTTGGTTCCCCTTGAGTTCATTCATGGAAGCTGAGAGTTGAGATATTTGACGAGCTAATCCGTCCATACACACTTTTTTCTCAGCTTCAGTTTGTTGGAGTTGCTGCATATTATTTTGCAAAAATTGCTGCAAGCCAATCAAATCAGCCATCATCTCTTCAAGGGACTTTCCTTCATTTTCTTGCGAAGGAGGTGATGGTTGCTGAAATCCTCTTTGATGAGGTGGTCGGTAGTTCTATTGATGCTGCACTTGTTGAGATTGTTGCTGCACTTGATTGCTTTGATTGCTCCAACGAAAATTAGGATGATATCTCCAACCTGGATTATAAGTGTTCGAGAAAGGATCTCTCTTTGGTGGTGGATGATCATACCAACTTTCAAATGAATTTGCTTGAGCAGTGTGATTCTCTTCGTTCAATTTGTACTGCACCGTTAAGTGGCCCAAATTACCACACATACCACATGGTTTCTCCGTCGGTCCAACACTTGCAACTTTCTCAACCACAGTATTCAGCATCTTTTCTATTTGTCTCATTCTTGCTTCGAGCTTTTCTTCAAAGTTGGATGAACTAGTCTGTGCAGCTCTTTTAAGAAAACGAGGCTCCTCATATTCCCTTGTTGCTTCTACCAAGTGTTGAATCAACTTCTTAGCTTTACTCACTCTGCAATGTGAAAATCCTTCTCCACTTGATGAGTTAACTAGGTTCTTCGTGTCAATGGTCATTCCTTGGTAGAAATACTGCAACAAGTCTCCATCAGTGTATTTATGATTTGGGCACCAATCTCTTGAATCTGGACCAGTAAGTACTCAATGATTCATCATATTCTTGTTTAACTCCACTAATCTCCTTCTTCAACGAATTAGTCTTAGTCGGGGAAAGAAATGCTCCAGGAACAACTTCTTCATTTCAGCCCATGTAGATATGGAGCTTGGAGGGAGGCTTGTGAACCAGGCATTTGCCTCTGCTGTCTGAGTGAAAGGAAATGCGGCTAACTTGAATTGTTCCTCAGTAACTCCTGCGGGTCGTTTCTGCACCTTGCATATCTTGACAAACTCACTCAGAAAGTTATATGGATCCTCTCATTTTTTACCGTAAAACTTAGGCAAAACGTTCAACAATCCCAACTTGATCTCGATCGATGCCTCCAAATCTGGTATCTGTATTGGTGTTGGAGGATCATCTTCCAGATGGCTTGAAAGTTTACTCAATCTCGGATCTTCATCTGCCATGTCGCCTTCAGTAATTGCGACGAAAGTGGACTCAACTTCTTCACCAGTATCTATTTATGCTTCAGCAATGTCTTCTGTTTGGGTAAACGGAACACCTTCAGGTTCTGGAATACTACTGTCAGACTCGTAAATAGATTCCGTCTCAGGAAATAGACCACCTTGCGGTTCCAACAGGTTCTGCTGCTTCTTAAGCTTGGTCTCTTTCCTCAACCGTTTCGTGAACTTCTCAATTTCAGGATGATATAGAATGTCCGATTTAGAGGCCCTGCTCATAAACAACAGAACAGTAATCAAAGATCAATAGGAAAAATAAATTAATAAACACCGTTCCCCGGCAACGGCGCCAATTTGGTGGACGCGTCGTTTACCACCAAATAATTCCTGCAATTCACTCAGATTAAATTAGTATAGCAACAAGCAGGGTCGAACCATAGAGAACGGGAAATCACTTATTTTTTCTATAAATCGGGTTTTGGTGTAGTCACCACGCCTTAAATTTAGATAATTTAATTAAAAAAACTAAGAAAACAATAAATTAACTAAAATAGTGAATGAAAAATTAATCAGAAGAAAAATATTCGGCTTCGAATAAATCCACACTAATCTAGGGCTCTGATCATCGATGCAAACATAAATTAATTCCCAAGAACCAACCAGTTATAGGGTACTGTGAATGCAGTGGACATACCCCAATTCCTACGTACTTTATCGATAGATAGTGATGGTCCCAAGACGGATACCTTGGGGTAGAGGGGGGGTGAATACACCATGGTTAAAAACTTTTCCAATTAAAACTCTTTTGAGTGAGCTGGCTGTCTGGAAGGCAACTTGATCAGCACAGCTGGCTGTGTGCGGAATGTGGTGGGTTTTTGGAAAGTCCGTCTGTTGCTTCAAATATATTGCAAAGCTTTGTTTCTCTTTTCAGTTAGTCAGTTTATGCAGCTTGAAAGAATGTTTATGAAGAGTTAGCTGGATGCATAAATAAAACAGGAAAGAACAAAGCAACTTAACGTGGTTCGGAGAAACTACTCCTACGTCCACGACCAGAAACCTCTGGTAAACCACTAAGGATACCACTGACTTTTCGCGCAGTCAGCAAGCGTTGCAGCTTAGTTCCTCAAGCTGGATACAAGTTTACGCGTACTGTATCGAAACGTAACCAGTCTGTTTACGGGCACAGCTGAAGCCTAACCTGTAGTTTACGGGTACTACAGACCCAATACTCGAATTACGCGCTTCGAGCAAGCGTACCTTTACCTAACCTTTTATGGGTTTGGGTTTGGGGTTTCCAACTATGAACGAGTTCTTACAATGAAGAACAATGAGTATTATGAACTCGTTCAAACTAGGCTTAAGATGGGAAGGATTATATGCCTAGATACTAGTGGGAGAGAGCTTCAGCAGCCTGAGAATGAATAAGAACTCATAAGAGTGAAGGCTGCTGGATCTTTGAAGCTTTTCTGAGAGATCTCTTGATCTTTGATTAGACTTCTTCTAATGAAGTATGTTGATCTCTTGTTATGTATTTTCTCTCTCTTCACTTCACTCTTTCTGATGATGAAGAAAACTTATATTTATAGGGAGAGATTAGAACTAGCCGTTGGAAAGAGCCGTTCTGAATCTCTACCTAACTTCTGACAGGATTGACTTGTCTTCTTCCTTGATTTCCTCGTAAAGCAATCCTAGGTCTGACTTCTAGGTGCTGAGGTGTCGAGTTCCTGATGGTCCAGATCAGATCTGACTTTATCTCAAGTTGACTTCGACTCTGCTGTGCTGGTGACTCTGAGCTGTCTTGAACTCTGCTGGATCATTGACGCTGAGCTGAGTCTTGAACTCTGCTGGGTCTTGACGTTGAGCTGAGTTGCCACACAAGCTGGGTCTTTCCTACAGCTGTGTCTGAAAGAACTTGATCGTCTTGAATCTGGATAACGTTGCTGATCACTCGACTTGGCTTACCATGCTGTGTACTCAGCTGGGTCTTCTGCTGTCTTTAGCGACCACCTGTAAACTTAGAAACTCTATAAGCTCAAACAGGTGAGCTGGAAAAACACTTGGGCTTGTGCAAGCATCTACTCGGTTGGGATCAGCTGGGTTTTGGTATCACTTCAAAACTCTATTAATTTTCCCAACAGATAGCTGTAGACGCCAGACCTAACTATTTCCCTTATTAAAACACAACCTAGCTGGAGATGCCAGACCTAAATTTAATGCTCTAATAGCTTTTAGAATTGAAGGAACCCAATTTAGATGAATAACCCAAGAACACAAGTAATAACCCGTCTACCAATTTATTCCTACTACGAACATGGTAGTTTTATCATTAATTAGCCCTATTCCAACAATTACGGATTGAGGGAACTAATTGACTGTAATCCAATTAAATCTAAGTTGATCAGGCTTAAATAAAATCAGAATTAACTTTAAACACAAGGAACAAATCGAAACCCTAGGAAATTAATTATACGAACAATTAGATCTCACAGTATTATCAGACTAATGCTTCAATATTCTCGCCGAATTAAATAATTAGCTACGCATAATATTAAAAATAAACACAATCAAATAAAATAAAGGAGACTTAGAAATAATTGAGAAAGTAAAATAAGAACAAGAAATTATCACCAGAGTTTCGATCCAATTAAATGCTCAAACCAAATCTCAAATAAGATGAAAGAAAAATAAAGGGCCAACTCTTTTTAAATACCACACAATAAAAGGCAGAAGTTATTCACACTCATTTATAAGAGTAGGAGTTTTTCATACCAAAATCAGTAAAAAGACTAAACTACCCTTATTAAACAAATAAAGGTTAAAACAAATAAAAAAAAACAACTAAAAAAAACTTGTCTCTCTTTCTCTCTCTTCAAACTTGTCTCTCTCTCTCAAACTCGTCTCTCTCTCTCTCTCAACCCGACGCCACCACCGTGTGAACCAACCCTCGACGGCACCATGAGCAGAAATCGATCGGAAGAGACCTAATTGTTCACACGGTAGCACCACACGGTGGTAGCCACCGTTCACACGGTGGATACCACCGTGTGGTGTGATCATGTGAACAATCAAGAGGCGTAATTGTTCACACGGTAGACCACACGGTGGTTCACACGGTGGCTACCACAGTGTAAACCACCGTGTGGTGCGATCGTGTGAACAATCAAGAGGCCTAATTGTTCACACGGTCGCACCACACGGTTGTTCACACGGTGGTGGCCTGCACCGTGTGCACAAGAACATTTTATTTAGGCCTCTTATCTTTCCACGTGTTATCGATTTAGATGTTTAGCGATTCTCTAATAGCTTATTTCAACATTTATAACCACTTAACACCTCAATCGAACGCGTACATATAACATTTGTGTAATTCACTAGTGTAAGAGGTATTTTCTCAATAACAAGATGTCAAAGTATATTACAAATATCTTCCTAATCTAAGAATTATACACAATACATAATGGATTTCATTCATACAATTCTATAATGATACAAATAGACATATTTTTCATAATAATCGTTCATACGCACTCAATAATACGTAAATTAGTGATTTGTCATGCATTTAATGCAAAATTAATTGTGTTCTTGTGCACATGGTGCAGGCCACCACCGTGTGTACGGTGGTAGCTACCGTGTGAACTACCGTGTGAACCATCGTGTGCATGACCGTGTAGTGTAGAACTCGCGAAAAAAAAAATTTGCGGGCTAAATATAGCTTCATACCTTCTTTATGAACCCAGAAACACTTATCGGCGGTCCTATTTGCACTTCAACTCCTCTTTTTCGAATAATCTTGTGATTTTTACAAGGATTTTGAGAGACCCATTTGTAAAAAAATCGCACGTTTTTTCTTCAATCTTTTTTCTCTTCCTTCTTGTGCCAAATGTAATGTATTTAGTTGTTGTTGTGATATTAATGAGAGTAAACAACCTCTCTTAGAAAATATTGAATGAATGTTGTTGTAGGGGTTGTGATCGACGACGAATTGAATGTATTTTAGTTTTTAGTTTGTTATTATTTTTTTTTATTTATTGACCAAGATGATGAAAGAAAAAAAGACAAAAAGGAAAAGTTAGGGATATTTTAGTCTTTTTACTGATTTTGGTATGAAAAACTCCTACTCTTATGAATGAGTGTGAATAACTTCTATGTTTTATTCTTTGGTATTAAAACATGCATTCTCTCAAAAATAAAACTACAACTTCAAAAAGGTATCTGCTGTGCACAATTCTTGTGCGTGTCCTTCTCGGCGGCGGCTGAATTAAAAAACTAAATAAGAGTATGATAATTTCTAATTGAAAAGCTAATCTATCCTACTTAACCTACACGGCTAATCAATTCCTCAATATAAAGAATTGAAAAATAATTTTTCTAATTAGCCGCAAACTTAATCTAAATAACCTAACAAAATAATAATTAAATAATAAAAATAAACTCCTAAAATAAAAGGTATCTAAAATATAGTCTATGTATTACAAAATAAGTCCGGCCCATTCATTAACTTCTAAAATTGCACATAAATTCTTCCTTCTCGATTTCTCTCGTCCAAATTCATATGCTCACGAACTCTTCGATTCCTATACAAAAATACATAAAAAGTGCAAATTATATCCAAATAAAGTCATAGTAAAGTTAATAATATGAACAACCAAAATACACACATCAAATCTCCTCACACTTGAATCATACTTGCCCTCAAGTATGAAGTGGAGATAAAACTCAATCACCAAATATTGTTGTTCATATATAATAATTTTTCCAAAGACTAGACAAGAACAATTCAATAAAAGGAAAAGAAAATGAAAGATAAAGAAATGAGACACGAATTGACTTGACACAAAATAGCCAAGTAATACCAAACTGTTTATGTCCGCAAACTTTTCACTTCCAAGTAAAAATCAAGCAACTCACAAAGCAATTCTCAACTTTCAAATGACAAAACAAAATCTCAAATAATGCATCACTATTATCAACTTGTTCAAAATCGGGCAAAAATATATAGCTCACAGATTTTACTCATTCACTCCCTACGCTACTCCAGGACAGCCATACAAAAACAAATTTACTCGATTGCGATATAAAGCGGCCAACATGTAACTCAAGAAGGTCTTTTCTCATTTGGCGTAATGGGGCTAGGGACCATTCAAAATTTGGAAGGATCTAACAGGATTCCTAGGCTTCAGAAAATAAGAACAAAGTATTATGCACATCCAAACCGAATCATCATCCATGCAAAATAGGCATCATAAGGAGAACAAACTATCAAACTGTATGCTCAACTCAAGTTAGGTGCAATTTTTTTCATTTTTTTCTTCTTTTTTTCTGTTTTTTTTCAACACCCTTTCTTTCTCACTTTTAGAACAAACATACAGTTCACAAATTTCAGATACATTTCACTGTTAAGCAACACAAAACATGAGTTACAACAGTTGTCTCTGTTTCGCCAAACAGAACCAAATATCAACTTTTTAAGAACAGAAACTTCAACACAGGTTCTGTCTAGGTAGACTGATCGTACAAAAATTGCCTTTTTCACTAAAATCATACATGGATGAATTTTCGAATTTGAAACATGCACAATAGGGCCAAGAGAAAGTTAAAAACAACCTTGGTTAAATATTTAGTAGCTCAAGTCAAAGAAATGGTCAAGGCTTCAAAATTGCTCACTAGGGATTAATATAAAGGTTGGGCAATGAAACTCAGGCCAAAAGTGATTCACCCTAATGCCTTCTATCATGCATTACAAAATGACACACTCGATATTGCAACCTTGTGAATAAAATTCTCTCAAAAAGAAACAAAGTAGAGAGTGCTCTACTATTATAGGCTCAAATCTCATTTAGTGTGGGTTTAAAAATTCAATTATTGCCTTTTTCGTCATACCAAGTATCATTTAATAATTCTTCAAAATTAAATCACATCTCACCATTTAAGAGCATATTGAATCACCAAGTTAATCACAAGACTCCAACGAGCAGATTATATCCACAAACATAACCAAATCTGGCAATACTTGACTTTATTTAACACAAAAACTTGACTTAATAAAAAACAAACGAACTAATGTAAACACACAAAGACAACCTCCTCACACTTAAACTTTGCTTGCCCTCAAGCAAACAAAGAAAAAGCATAAACAAGGAAAACAAACACATAGACGCAAATACAAAACTAAAAGAAAGATAAAATAAAACAAAAACAAAGAAAAAAAAATAAAAATAAAGAAAGGAAAAGAAATCACCCAAGCCTTCTTCTTGCGAATTTAGGTGGCTTAAGCTCCAACTTGGGTAGCTTTACATCCAATTGCACTGATCTGTCGTAGGAGTCCTGTTTGGGAAAATTGGACGTATTTTCAGAATCTTGAGCAGCAAAATCAGTCGCCCCTTTCATCGAAGTTAGATCTAGCTTTTCCTGCATTAATTCAGTCTCAAGGTATTCTGGGACAGGATGATCAATCACATTAATGACGTATGCATTTTTAACATCGAGAGGATTATTCATGGTATCATCAATATTGAAAGTAAATTTCTCTCCATGATAATCCAAGCAAATAGTACCATTAAAGACATCAATGACCGATTTAGCAGTCCTTAAGAAAGGACGACCTAACAGAACACTAGCGGAATCATTGGACTGCGTATTACTCATTTTCACCACATACAAATCAGGAGGATAAACAAAATCATGAACTTTCAGAAGGACTTCCTCTAACAGACCCTCGGGATGAACACACGATCCATTAGCCAACTTCATCACAACTTTAGTATCTACCAACTCTACACCAGTTAAACTATTATAAATAGATAATGGCAAGACGTTAACAGATGCTCCTAAATCACACATAGCATGCTTAAACTTTGTACCTCCAATGTAGCAACTTCAAAGGACTTTCCTTCCTTTTCTTGCGAAGGAGGTGATGGTTGCTGAAATCCTCTTTGATGAGGTGGTCGGTAGTTCTGTTGATGCTGCACTTGTTGAGGTTGTTGCTGCACTTGATTGCTTTGATCGCTCCAATGAAAATTAGGATGGACTCTCCAACCTGGATTATAAGTGTTCGAGAAAGGATCTCTCTTTGGTGGTGGATGATCATACCAACTTTCAAATGAATTTGCTTGAGCAATGTGATTCTCTTCGTTCAATTTGCACTGCACCGTTAAGTGGCCCAAATTACCACACATACCACATGATTTCTCCGTCGGTCCAACACTTGCAACTTTCTCAACCACAGTATTCAGTATCTTTTCTATCCGTCTCATTCTTTCTTCGAGATTTTCTTCAAAGTTGGATGAACTAGTCTGTGCAGATTTTTTATGAAAACAAGGCTCCTCATACTCCCTTGTTACTTCTACCAAGTGTTGAATCAACTTCTTAGCTTCACTCACTCTGCAATGTGAAAATCCGCCTCCACTTGATGAGTTAACTAGGTTCTTCATGTCAATGGTGATTCCTTGGTAGAAATACTGCAACAAGTCTCCATCAGTGTATTCATTGATGGTCCCTGAGCTGGGTCTTTGGTGTAGAGGGGGGGTGAATACACCAAAGATAGATTTTTAAAAACTTTTTCAAGTTTAAAACAGAGTTTGTGAGCTCAGTTATGAATCTAGCTGAGGAAGATCAGCTGGACTAATAACTCTGCTGGCGGTGCGGAAAGTGGTGGTTTGAAAACTTTGCTCGATTGCTTAGAAAAACTCAGCTTGAAAATATTCTTTACGTTTTCGACTTAGTCAAGTTATGAAAGTTTATAGACAAAACACAGCTGTCTTTGGGGAGCAGCTGAGTATGCAGATTTGATAAAGATGCAATATGCAAATGGAATTAGTACAATATCTGAAAATAATGAGAAAGTAAATAACACGAGATTTTACGTGGTTCGGAGTAACACCTCCTACGTCCACGACCAGATTCACTGGTAATTCACTACCACTTGGTTTCCAAGTACTAAGCAACTTCACAACTCTAACCTGAGTTGCGTTCCAACAGTTTACGGGCACTATCAAGCCTAACCTTTCAGTTTACGGGTACTGAAAAAACCTTACAACCACTTGAATTTCGCGTTTCAAGCAAGCGTAACCTTGACCTAACCTTTCTGGGTAAATAGGGGTTTGGTTTAGGGTTCCAAATATGAACGAGTTCTTACAATGAAGAACTTAGAGTTAGATGAACTCGTTCAAAATCTAGGCTTAAGATATACAATGATTTCTGCCTAGGAATCAGACGAAAAACTGGGCAGTTTATGGACTAGAAATACTTTAAGATAAAGTGTTCTTTGAATTATTTAGAACTGCTTGTAAGCTTTTGAAGGCTTGATGAATTTAGAAATTGAAAGCTTGTAGAAGGTTTTTCGTATCTGATCCTGAGGTTGAAGACGTGTTTATATAGGTAGAGATTCAAGACTAGCCGTTGTAGGAGCCGTTTGAATCTTACCTACTATTCGTAAATTTGAAATCTGCCGTTGGGCGTTTCTGCACCCGTCTTCATTAGTGTCACATCATAGGTTCTGAAGTCTAGGATGCTGATTTGGCAATCCCTCATTGGTCGAGGTATATTGACTTCCTCTGACACCGGGATCTCTGCCTTTGGAGCTGGTTTTTGAATTTAGAGCTGGATTGGGTAAACTGACTTGAAGTGACGTCTTCAGAGTTAGTTCTCTTTGTTCTGTACAGCTGAACCAGCTGTATCTTGAACTCAAATCGATTTATCTTCAGCTTGATCCTACTCTGTTTTGAACTCAGCTCAGCTGGAAAACTCAGCTGATAGTTGACTCCTGCTGTAAACACAGCTGGATCTTCTGCTGTCTTTAGCTTCTGCTGTCTTCCGCTTCCTGAACCTGTAAACTTAGAAAATCTAGAGCTCAAACAGGCGAGCTGGAAAACACTACTTAAGTTGATGCGATCATCTACTCGGTTGGAGAACAGTTGGGTTTTGGTATTAAATCAAAACTTTATAATTTTCCCAACAATTTCCCCCTTTTTTGATGATGCCAAAACCTAACTGAGACAACTTATGAAGCTTCCCCCTATGTTTTAAGAGGGTAAAAAAATAAATCAGCAGAAAAGAGTTCAGAGTTCAGAGCCTGGACAAAAAGTATTTGTCATCAGGGTGAGCTTTGAGCATCAAAGAAAATTGTGTTTTATTAGTGTAAGAAATTACATCATAAAAAGAGAAAAAAAGAAAGGAAAAAAAATTCTTCAATTCTTCAATCTTCAATCCCAGCTGGCTGGGTCTTCTCTTCTGCATCCGCTGCTTCTTTCTTTTGACTCGTTTTTCCTTCAGCTGATTCAGCTGGTTCCTCTAGCTCAGCAGTTTGCCTCTTCTTTGTCTCATTATCTTCCCCCTTTTTGGCATGATCAACAAGGCGGGAGAGACACACCATCGTCTTATTGAGCTATGCAATTTCCTGAATTGCATCAGCGATCTTCACTGTATTATCAGCTGTTGCGATGTTTAGTTTGGCTATGCTGCGGTTGTCAGCTATGAGCAGTGAGGTCTAGAGTCTTGGTGGCTCAGCTGTTGCATTGGCTGGCTTTTTTTCAATAGCATTAGCCTCAGCTGTGATTGCAGACACAACTTCCTTGGCCTGTTTCAGCTGGGGCTGTCCAGCTGAGTGCTTGGAGGTATGAGTTGGCACTGGAGATGACATCTTCTGAGTAGGGCACAACTTCATTCCTTGCAATTTGGCTTCTTCAGACTTCATTAGATTGAATGAGAAAGTCTGATTCAACACTTCAGTTGTGCTTGTGACTCCTTTAAGCATGAGGTCTTCAAACCTTGAGATGGAGGCGTCACGTGCAACTCTTGAGGGACTTAAGTATTCTCCTTCCACTTTTGAAGTGGTTAGTATGGGGTTCAGCTCATGTTTTCATCATCCAGCTGCAAGTGATCATCGGCTGGATGATGCTTTCCACTTGAGCTTGGTGCAGGGGCTTGAGCTCCAACTTCCATAAGTTGATTTTGAAGCTGGTGTCCCTGTTGAGATGAAGAAAATTGAGGAGAAGGCGGTTGAAGTATTCCATCTGCTGTGAGGTTTAAGCTTAATTGATTGGGGTCTAAGCTTAGTTGATCAATTGGAAGACGTCGTTGTGGTGGTGGCGATGATGATGTTCACGCTGGCACATGAACTTCTTCTCCACCGTAAGAAACCACCGCTTGTGGACCTTCTGCTCCTCGGAGAGTAGTTACGAATTCTCTCTCAATGTCAGCTAGCTTCTCGGCTGACTGACTGAGCACCTTTAACTTGAGTCTTCTCTTTGAAGACGGTGCTTCAGCTTGTTTTGTCTCCTCAAGTTGTTTCCTCTTCCCAGTTGGGAAGGAAGTAGATGCATGCTGCCTTGTCTCCTGTATCTTTTTCTGTGCCTCCTGTGGCGGAGCAAGAGTTTTGACATGTCTGCTCTTAAAGACTCCGGCTTTATCAACATCTCATCCAGGTCTAACTGGGCTTCCTCTCAAGTTGAATTTCTTTGTCAGAATCTTGTTGACGTTGATTTCCGCATCCCAGGGAGTTGTGTATCCCGTTCTCTCTTTTATTTTGAGAGAAACAGTGGGGCGGAGGAGGTATTTTTCCTTTTACATTCCTAGGAAGAATTCTGCAACTTCCTGGTGAATTATGTTCTTGAGCTTTGCAGTCACCCACTGCGTTAGACCGAATCTATCGATGAGCTTTATTTCCTCCTGGAACTCCGTCTTCTTGTGGTTCCTGAGAGTTAAACAACTCTCATAGTGAAGCTTTGACAGACTCTTCATGTTAATCGGCTTCTGGAGATATCTTTCTAGATTCCATGTTCTTCTTCTGCAACTTTTGTTAGTAGAACAAATAATACAAAGGGGAGGAAGAAGAAAGAGTGCCAAAAAAAAAAACTTTTTAGGGTTAATGCAAATGTTTGCGTATCTCTTCTAGCATATTTATTTCACTTTCTTGATGAATGGACGATCATGATTTAGTTTGATAAGAAGATCTATGACTGGGAGTGATTCTCGCGTCATTTCAGTTTCTTGTTTAGAAAATACGAGTTAATGCGCGTGAGAGGACGGTTGAGACGTTTTGACTTTTGCCTTGAAACTCCCATGTTTCAGTTCTTTGCATACTTTTGATTAAATTTGATTAGATATGACAAGATATGATTTGACTGATGTCTGTCTAAAACAGAATGAGTAGGTGTATGTAATGATGTTGCAAACCTCTCAGCTGATCATCGTATTTAGCTGATACCTCGGTTATGAATAGCTGTGTTGAGTGATCGTTTTTCCAGTTGGTTCCCCCTCAGCTGAATAATCCTTCAACTTAGGCGTCTGGCTGAGCTTGATTCTTTCTCAGCTAGGTTCTTTGAGGTTGGTTCTGAATTCCAGCTGGGTCTGCTTTCATTCAGCTGGATGTTGCTTCGTCTGGGTTGAGTAATCCGCACAGCATCTTGAATCTTGCTTCTATCAGCGACTTTGTGAGTATATCAGCCCGCTGTATGTCTGTGTGAATTTTCTCAACAATCACATCCTTCTTTTCCACGTGATCTCTGATGAAGTGATGGCGCACGTCCACATGTTTGCATCTTGTGTGATGTACTAGATTTTCTGATATAGCAATCACACTTGAGCTATCACAGAAAATTGGAACTTGTCCAGTTTTCACTTCATAGTCATCCAGCTGATGTTTCAGCCAGAGAATTTGTGAGCAGCAGCTTCCAGCTGCCATATATTCTACTTCTGTTGTGGAGGTTGCGACGCACGTTTGCTTCTTTGAAAACCACGAGTCAACTTGCTTCATAGGAACTGACATGTTCCTGAAGTTGATTTTCTGTCCAACCGATCTCCAGCAAAGTCTGAGTCTGAATATCCAGTCAGCTGTAGATTGTCTTCAGCTGGATACCACAGCCTAACATTCTGAGTTCCTTTGAGATATTTGAGAATGTTCTTGGCTGCTTGCATGTGTACTTCATTTGGATCAACTTGAAATCTGGCACACACTCCGACTGCGAAAGAGATGTCTGGACGACTAGCTGTTAGATACAGCAGGGAACCTATTATCCCTCTGTATTTGCTGGAATCAACTGACTTCCCTTCAGTTCCAGGTTCAATCTTCCAGTTGGTGTTCATCGGAATCTTTTCTGTTCTGCTGGATTGAACTCCATACTTGGCGATCAAGTCTTTCACGTACTTGGATTGATTTATAAAAATCCCTTCTGCTGATTGCCTTACTTGAAGTCCTAGGAAGAAGCTCATTTCTCCCATCATAGACATTTGGAACTGTTTTGACATTATCTCTCCAAATCTTTGGCATAGATTTGAACAACCAGGATGTCTTCTCCCAACTTGATGGTGAAGAGTGTTCTGTCTACTGAGCCCTTCTTGAATCCTTTGGATACAAGGAAATTTGATAGAGTATTATACCAAGCTCGAGGTGCTTGTTTCAATCCATAAAGCGTCTTCTTTAGCTTGTAGACTTTATTTCCTTCTACTTCAAATCCTGGAGGTTGTTCAACATAGACATCTTCTTTGATTTCTCCATTTAAAAATGCACACTTTACATCTATTTGATAAACCTTGAATTTGTGATGTGCTGCATAAGCGAGAAAAAGTCTGATTGCTTCCAATCGTGCTACTAGAGCAAATGATTCTTCGAAGTCAATTCCTTCTTGCTGTGTATAGCCCTTGGCTACTAGTCGAGCTTTGTTTCTGATGATGACTCCAAGGGTATCCAATTTGTTTTTGAAGATCCATTTGAGTCCTATGACTTTGACTCCTTTAGGTCTGTCGAACAATTCCCAGACACAATTTCTGAGGAATTCATTTAGCTCTTCCTGCATGGCGTTTATCCAGGGTACACTTTTTAAGGCTTCAAGAATTGTTTGAGGCTCTGGAACTTGAGCTACATAACATTCCATTAGAGTTGTGTCTTCATCATAGACAGTTAGTTCTAGCTCTATTGAGAGTTGAGCTGTGTCTGCTGCTTCTTGATGATCCAATGTAGCTTGAGCAGCTGAGCTTCTGGTTTTGACTTGGTCAGATGGTTTTCCAATGATTGCTGATGATGGATGATCTTCAATCCATTTTCTTCTTTTACGAATTGCTTCTTCCAGCTGATTGATGCTAGAAGTGGCTAGATTTCGTCTGGCTTGGAGTTGCTCTGGAGTTAAGTCTTGAGAAAGAGACTCTCATTGGATTGAGTTTTGAGGTGACTTCTGTAGAAGCTCTGCTGGAGATAGTGCTGGGGATTCAGCTGTGTCTGGATTTCCAGCTGATGGCATTCCCCCTTGATTTGGCGTTGGAGGTTCCTCTTGATTTCCAGCTGGTGGAGCTTCCCGATTGATTTGAGGTTCCTCATCTAGCTCATCATCCCATATTAATGGTTCGGCCAGATTCCTAATTTGATTCTCTTGAGCTCTTGTCTGAATCTGCCTTGAAGATTCTCCTTCTTTTCTTCGTTTGATAGAATCTCTATATTCGAATGATGATTCGTCAAAGATAACATGTGGAGTTACTTCGACCGTTTGAGTTCTTCTGTTGAATACTCTGTATGATTTACTCACAGCAGAGTAACCAAGGAATACTCCTCGGTCAGTCTTCGCGTCGAACGTCTTGAGCTATGTTTTTCCATTGTTTAGGATATGAGATTTGGATCCGAAGACCTTGAAATATCCAATGTATGGTATTCTGTTATTCCATAGCTCATATGACATCTTTCCTTGCCTTGTTGTGAGTAGAGAGCGATTCTGAGTGAAGCATGCTGTGTTGATTGCCTCGGCCCAGAACTTCTTTGGAATGGCAGAGCTGGCTAGCATTGAGGTAACTGCTTGTTTGAGTGTTCTGTTTCTTCTCTCTGCTACACCATTCTGCTGAGGTGTGCGTGCTGTTGAAGTTTGATGTTGAACTCCGTTCTTTTCACAGTATTCATAAATAGTTTCATTGAGAAACTCCGTTCCTCGATCTGATATGATTGACATTATCTTGCATTCCTTGTGAGTTGACAACCTTTCCAGCAGGATTGACAGCTTAGTCCTTGTTTCGCTCTTCTGGTACAGGAAAGACACCCATGTGAATCTTGAGAAGTCATCCACTACGACCAGAGTATATTTTCTACCATTTAAGCTTGCTGGGGTAACTGGACCAAAAAGATCCATGTGTAGGAGTTGAAGAACTCGATCAATTGAGGGCGTCGGCTTGAGAGAAAATGAAATCTTTGTCTGTTTTCCTTGTTGACAAGCGCTGCAAATATGACTCTTGTCATAAACTTGATCTGGAATTCCACTAGCGAGCTGGTTTCTAGCCAGTTTGTTGATTGTCTTGAAGTTGAGATGATTCAGCCGTTTGTGCCACAGCCAGCTGACTTCATTGCTGCTTTTCGATACTAGACAAGTCTCAGGAGGGCTGCTGTTCTAGTCAGCGAAATACATATTTCCTTCTCTTTTCCCTCTTAGTAGTATCTGCTTGGTTTCCCTGTGCTTTACTATGCATCCCTGTGCATCAAACTTGACAGAAAAACCGTTGTCGTAGAAATGGCTAATGGAAAGCAAGTTATGTTGCAGTTCTTGTACATAAGAAACATTGGGGATTATAACATTTTTAGTTTTAAATGTACAATAACCTTTAGTTAGACCTTTGGAGTTGTCACCAAATGTTACTTGTGGGCCTAGACGCTCGATATACTTCTGGAGTAGATACTTTAAGTGCGTCATGTGCTTGGAACATCCACTGTCCAAGTACCATAGCGTTCTCATCGACTCTTCAATGATGCGTCGTTCCCTTACAACATATAAAAAAGATCAAAATTTAGGTACACAGTTTTAATTGGGTCTTTATGGGTTAGACAGAGATCCTTTTACGACCCAGATCTGCTTGATGACTCGAATTGGGTTATTTGATCTGATGATCCTTCCAGCTGAGTCGATATACACATTCTTTGTGTTCTTCGGTTGTTGCTGGTGGGGTTTTGATCTCAGTGTCTTCCCAGTTTGATGTCTTTGTTGATGTCCTGGTCTTTTTCGGTATCCAGCTGAGTACCCAGCTGAGACGTTCCTTTGTCTCTGTTGTCTCTTGTGATACCTCAACTGGAATTGGTGCTCCAGCTGGTGATTATATGAGTGATATCCAGCTGGGTATCTGCTTTGATATCTCGGTTGATATCTTTCGACGTGTTGTTGATGTTGCTGGTATCTGAACTGTCCAGCCTGCTGTCTTTATTGAGTTTGAGCACGTTGCTGTCTGATCTGTGCTTGAGGTTGTCTCACAGCTGGCCTTTTTGATGCATGCTGTGTCCTCAACGGTCGTTGCTGAGTTGCTGGAATTGGGTTTTCTTTTGATCTTACAAACATTACCTTTGTTCCACTAGTGGAAGCAATGTTTGTGGCATCCTTCGATTCATTGTAACCTAGTCCTGCTTTGAGTGCTGCTGGACGTTGTGCACTTATGATTTCATCCATTGTTGTTGTAGCTTTGATGAGAGCTACCATATTCTTAGATAGTACCTCTTCGGAACTTTTCAGCTCTATAATCTCAGCTGACTTCTTTTCTGATTCAGCTGTGGCCTTTTCCAATTCTTCCATCAGCTTTTTCTTTTTGTAGTAGAAGTCTTTCATCAGCTGATCTTGTTTCACTATTTTTGTCTTTTAGTGAAATAACTTCCTCTTGGAGCTGTGTTGTATCAGCTGCTTCTGATACCTTCTTCTTTTCCAGTTCCACCTTCAGCTCGGCATTCTCACATATTATGATGTCAAGGATCTCTTGAAGCTCCTTGGAATCGTTCATAACCTTCTCTACTAAACTCCAATCAGGTAGCCCTGATTCTAAAACCTGTGTAGAGTGTTCGTATGATGGTGAGAGGTTAGATAGATTTTGAGTTCTAGACATTACCTCATCTTCATCAATTCCGTCTGTCTGTCCCATGAAGCATGTATCCCATTCAGGTTCATCATGAGCCATCAATGCTTCTTCTTCTGAGTCTGAAAATGGCATGTTATCCTCCATTTTGTTGCACTCCGACTCCTCGTTGGCGATGTAGGCTCTTCTTCTGTCAGCTGCCTTAGCTTTCAGTTGGTCTTTATCTTTCTTGGATAGCTTAGGACAGTCTAGCCTGTAGTATCCCGGTTCCTTGCAGTTGAAGCATCCTTCGTCTGTTCGTTTGTCAGCTGACTTCTCATCAGCTGCTGCGTTCTTGTCTCTGTAAGTTCTTGCAAACTTCTTGTATTTGCCCTTGCTGGTGTTGAGTCTGTTGTAGTTTTTGACCAGCATGGCTATCTCTTCAAGTAGCTCTTCCTTGCTCATGTCCTTCTTGTCCTTCTTTGATGACTCAGCTGACTGCATGTATGTGGATTTTTCAGAGTTAGCTCTGAACGCAATCTCCTTTGGTGCAGGTGTCAGCTCTTCATCATTCTGATTGCTTGAAGATTCTTTCATGGTAATCTTCAAGTTGTATTCGTTGGCTTTGAGCAGGGAGAATAATCTTTCAGTTGAAAGATCACCCAAGTCACTTCGACTTTGGTGTACCACCTTGTATGTGTTCCATTCAGCTGTGAGCGCTAAAAGGACTTTTAGGTTCTTTTCACGTTGGGTGTATTTCCCAGTTCTGATGGTTTCAATTTCTACCACGATATTTGAGAATCTGAGTTCCATCCCTTCGATGGACTCGTTGACAAGCTGCTTGAAGTTATCAAACTTCTGGTAGGCGATTGTGAATTTAGTTTCTTTTATCTCCTCCGACCCTTCGCATAGCTTGGCTAGGGTTTTCCACATCTTATTTACAGTGTTGCAGTTGATGATCTTGCTGAGGTAGGCGTTGGAGACTGTTGACGAGATGGTGTTCCTCGCGAAGCTGTCTAATCCAGCTTGCTTCATTTCTTCTGAGGTATGTTCATTCTTTGGCTTGGGAATGAGCTGATACGTTGGCTGTCCACCATCTTGAGCTGGAACAAGCTCGTTTCCTTGTTTGTAAATGATGATGGGTCCGTCTGTGATGACGTCTCACATCATGTCATGATGCGCACAAAGAAAGTTTTTTAATCTGAACTTCCAGATTGCATAATCGTCGACCGTGAAGGTGGGAAGGTTCCTGTTAAGATAAGAATCCATGGAGATATGCACAGTATGAAATAATATGAGTTTTTCTAGAAGAGGATCTGTTCAGTTGACCACTGACAGATTCTCAAGACAAATCTCTTGATTCAGAAACAACGGTCTTTTGAGCCACTGCTCTGATACCAATTGATGGTCCCTGAGCTGGGTATTTGGTGTAGATGGGGGGGGGGTGAATATATCAAAGATAGATTTTTAAAAACTTTTTCAAGTTTAAAATAGAGTTTGTGAGCTCAATTATGAATCCAGCTGAGGAAGGTCAGCTGGGCTAATAACTCAGATGGCGGTGCGGAAAGTGGTGGTTTGAAAACTTAGCTCGATTGCTTAGAAAAACTCAGCTTGAAAATATTCTTTACGTTTTCGACTTAGTCAAGTTATGCAAGTTTATAGACAAAACACAGCTGTCTTTGGGGAGCAGCTGAGTATGCAGATTTGATAAAGATGCAATATACAAATGAAATTAGTTTAATATCTGAAAATAACGAGAAAGTAAATAACACGAGATTTTACGTGGTTCGGAGTAACACCTCCTACGTCCACGACCAGATTCACTGGCAATTCACTACCACTTGGTTTTCAAGTACCAAGCAACTTCACAACTCTAACCTGAGTTGCGTTCCAACAGTTTACGGGAACTGTCAAGCCTAACCTTTCAGTTTACGGGTACTGAAAAAACCTTACAACCACTTGAATTTCGCGCTTCAAGCAAGCGTAACCTTGACCTAACCTTTCTGGGTAAAGAGGGGTTTGGTTTGGGGTTCCAACTATGAACGAGTTCTTACAATGAAGAACTTAGAGTTAGATGAACTCGTTCGAAATCTAGGCTTAAGATATACAATGATTTCTGCCTAGGGATCAGACGAAAAACTGGGCAGTTTCTGGACTAGAAACACTTTAAGATAAAGTGTTCTTTGAACTATTTAGAACCGCTTAAGCTTTTGAAGGCTTGATGAATTTAGAAATTGAAAGCTTGTAGAAGGTTTTTCGTATCTGATCCTGAGGTTGAAGACGAGTTTATATAGGTAGAGATTCAAGACTAGCCGTTGGAGGAGCCGTTTGAATCTTACATACTCTTCTTAAATTCGAGATCTACCGTTGGGCATTTCTGCACCTGTCTTCATTAGTGTCACATCCTAGGTTCTGAAGTCTAGGATGTTGATTTGGGAATCCTTCATTGGTCGAGGTATATTGACTTCCTCTGACACCGGGATCTCTGCCTTTGGAGTTGGTTTTTGAATTTAGAGCTGGATTGGGTAAACTGACTTGAAGTGACGTCTTCAGAGTTAGTTCCCTTTGTTCTGTACAACTGGACCAGCTGTGTCTTGAACTCAGCTCGATTTATCTTCAGCTTGATCCTGCTCTATTTTGAACTCAGCTCAGCTGGAAAACTCAGCTGATAGTTGACTCCTGCTGTAAACACAGCTGGATCTTCTGTTGTCTTGAGCTTCTGCTGTCTTCCGCTTCCTGAACCTGTAAACTTAGAAAATTTAGAGCTCAAACAGGCGAGGTGGAAAACTCTACTTAGGTTGATGCGATCATATACTCGGTTGGAGAACAGTTGGGTTTCGGTATCAAATCAAAACTTTATAATTTTTCCAACACTGTATTTATGATTTGGGCAACTATCCGTCAATCTCTTGAATCTGGACTAGTAAGTACTCAATGATTCATCATATTCTTGCTTAACTCCAGTAATCTCCTTCTTCAACGTATTAGTCTTAGTCGGGGAAAGAAATGCTCCAGGAACAACTTCTTCATTTCAGCCCATGTAGATATGGAGCTTGGAGGGAGGCTTGTGAACCAGGCATTCGCCTCTGCCGTCTGAGTGAAAGTAAATGCGGCTAACTTGAATTGTTCCTCAGGAACTCCTGCTGGTCGTTCTGCACCTTGCATGTCTTGACAAACTCACTCAGAAAGTTATTTGGATCCTCTCATTTTTTACCGTAAAACTTAAATAAAACGTTCAACAATCCCAACTTGATCTCGATCGATGCCTCCAAATCTGGTATCTGTATCGGTGTTGGAGGATCATCTTCAAGATGGCTTGAAAGTTCA
Organism: Agastache rugosa; assembly: GCA_031470985.1. Lineage (NCBI taxonomy): Eukaryota > Viridiplantae > Streptophyta > Magnoliopsida > Lamiales > Lamiaceae > Agastache > Agastache rugosa. The sequence continues at coordinate 24,372,346 of CM062607.1, forward strand.
CTCAATCTCGGATCTTCAGCTGCCATGTCACCTTCAGTAATTGCGATAAAAGTGGACTCAACTTCTTCACCAGTATCTATTTATGCTTCAGCAATGTCTTCTGTTTGGGTAAACGGAACACCTTCAGGTTCTGGAATACTACTGTAAGACTCGTATATAGATTCCATCTAGGCAAATGGATCACCTTGGGGTTCTAACAGGTTCTGCTGCTTCTTAAGCTTGGTCTCTTTTCTCAACCGTTTCGTGAACTTCTCAATTTCAGGATGATATAGAATGTCCGATTTAGAGGCCCTGCTCATAAACAACAGAACAGTAACCAAAGATCAATAGGAAAAATAAATTAATAAACATCGTTCCCCGGCAATAGGGCCAATTTGGTGGATGCATCGTTTACCACCAAATAATTCCTGCAATTCACTCAGATTAAATTAGTATAGCAACAAGCAGGGTCGAACCATAGAGAACGGGAAATCACTTATTTTTCCTATAAATCGGGTTTGGTGTAGTCACCACGCCTTAAATTCAGATAATTTAATTAAAAAAACTACGAAAACAATAAATTAACTAAAGTAGTGAATGAAAAATTAATCAAAAGAAAAGTATTCGGCTTCGAATAAATCTACACTAATCTAGGGCTCTGATCATCGATGCAAACATAAATTAATTCCCAAGAACCAACCAGTTATAGGGTACAGTGAATGCAGCGGACATACCCCAATTCTTACGTACTTTATCAATAGATAGATGTAGACGCCAGGCCTAACTATTTCCCTTATTAAAACACAACCTAGCTGGAGACGCCAGACCTAAATTTAATGCTCTAATAGCTTTTAGAATTGAAGGAACCCAATTTAGACGAATTACCCAAGAACACAAGTAATAACCCGTCTACCAATTTATTCCTACTACGAACATGGTAGTTTTATCACTAATTAGCCCTATTCCAACAATTACGGATTGGGGGAACTAATTGACTGTAATCCAATTAAATCTAAGTTGATCAGGCTTAAATAAAATTATAATTAACTTTAAACACAAGGAACAAATCGAAACCCTAGGAAATTAATTAAACGAACAATTAGATCTCACAGAATTATTAGACTAATGCTTCAATATTCTCGCCGAATTAAAGAATTAGCTACGCATAATATTAAAAATAAACACAATCAAATAAAATAAAGGAGACATAGAAATAATTGAAAAACTAAAATAAGAACAAGAAATTATCACCAGAATTTCGATCCAATTGAATGCTCAAACCAAATCTCAAATAAGACGAAAGAAAAATAAAACTACAGCTTCAAAAAGGTGTCTGCTGTGCACAATTCTTGTGCGTGTCCTTCTCGGCGGCGGCTGAATTAAAAAACTAAATAAGAGTATGATAATTTCTAATTGAAAAGCTAATCTATCCTACTTAACCTACACGGCTAATCAATTCCTCAATATATAGAATTGAAAAATAACTTTTCTAATTAGCCGCAAACTCAATCTAAATAACCTAACAAAATAATAATTAAATAATAAAAATAAACTCCTAAAATAAAAGGTATCTAAAATATAGTCTATGTATTACAAAATAAGTCCGGCCCATTCATTATCTTCTAAAATTGCACATAAATTCTCCCTTCTTGATTCCTCTCGTCCAAATTCATATGCTCATGAACTCTTAGATTCCTATACAAAAATACATTAAAAGTGCAAATTATATCCAAATAAAGTCATAGAAAAGTTAATAATATGAACAACTAAAATACACACATCACTTAACCTAATCTTTTCTGGGTAGATGGGTTTGAGTTTGGGGTTTCCAATTATGAACGAGTTCTTACAATGAAGAACAAGAGAGTGATGAACTCGTTCAAACTGGGCTTTGGATATGACTATGTAAACTGCCCAGATTACAGAAGAAAACTCAACAGTCAGTTGAGGAACCCTTATGAAAATTCTGGAGATTTTCGTGTTCTTGAGAGAAGAAGTAGACTATTGTGAATAGAATAGCTTGAGAAATTTAGAGCGTTTTTCTTGGAGTTTTCTTATCTAAATCTGTTAAAGAAGACTGGTATTATATGTGGAGATTAAAAAACTAGCCGTTGGAAGAGAATCTCACCTACATCTTCATCTATCTTCTTCTGCATATCAAATAATTGGTTTACTTTCTAGGATGCTGAATTGTTGATCCCTCATTGTTCGAGGTTTATTGATTTCTCTGACACCGGGATTTCGTCTTGGAGCTGTCTTTGACTTTGAGCTGGGTCTTCAGTCTTTGTCCGAGTCTTGATCAGTTGGAAGCTTCATTTAGTCAGCTCTGCTGTCTTCTGCTAGATGTCTACTCAGCTCTGCTGACTTCTGCTCAGCTGACTTCTACTCAGTTGGCTTCTCAGTTGGCTTCTCAGCTCTGCTGACTTCTGCTTAGCTGACTTTTTAGTTGGTTTTTGGTATCAAATCAAAACACTTAGAATTTTTCCAACATATATATTTATATTTATATAGGGAGAGGATTATATAGGAACTCATCTTTATATGAGTCCGTAGGAACCATGCATTTTTATCACGTAAGTTAATGCACAAATTGCATTATTTTAATGCACAAATTCATGTTAATGAAAAAATTGAACCGTTAATCTTTTTTATGTATTGTCGATATTTAATTTGTGCATTATATCATTGCAGGTTGTGCATTAAATATGTATTAATTATTTGCGCATTAAGTTATTGCAATTTGTACTTTGTCATATTTGTGCATTAAAATATTGTATTTTGTGCATTTCCGAAGTGATAAAAATGCATAGGTCCTACGGGCTGATATAAAAATGAGTTCCTACCACATCCACAACATATATATATATATATATATAATTTTGGATGCATCGTGATTCTTATCTTATATCAATATAATAAATCTAAATTATTCCTAGAATATAAAATAAGTATGGATATTAAATATATGTAATATCAACATGGGAATGTCTTGTGTAAGACCGTCTCAATTATTCCCAAAGATCATGATTTTTTATCATTTCAGAGGAAACATCCATATAATGATATAAAGGATTAGATGCAGCAATGGAAGTAAACACAAATGTAACATATACTTTTCAGTCTATAAAAATAAGCATAATTAATTTGCATTCCCAAGCTCAGATGCTGAAACTATGCTATATAGAACCGTGAAAACAAATAAAACATTTTACCCGTTTAGTGGCTTTTGGTATCTTCAAATACGTTATTATTTTGTCACTAATAAAATATATCTACCTCTTGAGCTATACCAACCTACCTGACTATTTCCATACAAAGAATACTGATTAAAATCATGTATATATTTGATGCAGCAACAACAAAAACTAAGAATCTAAGGAAAACAAAATAAGATATAAAAACAACAAATTTTCAACAAATCAATACTCAATCACTAATGCAGATCCTCACAAAAAGAAGGCATAAAAAATTCACTCCATATTTGTAAAACTTATTTTGATTCCAACTTTTCTTTTTTCAAATATTCTAGTATTATGTATGATTCTATACTATTAAAAATTAATATAAATCGAAACAAAAATCGATTAATCTTCAATGAGAAAGGAGGTATAAAGTAATGGCAAATATTTTTTAATATTTTAAAATATAAACTCCATCCTTGAGAGTTGAGAACTTTCAGTTCATTATTTCTTTTTAAAACTCAATGAAGCATTTCGTCAAAGAACTACGGAGCAGTAAATTTCAATATAGATTGATCTCGCAGTTGGAATACTTCAGCCTTTCAACTAAAATTTCAATAAAGTTTATAAATATTGACAGTGATGGTCTCTGAGCTAGGTCTTTGGTGTAGAGGAGTGGTGAATACACCAACGATAGATTTCTGAAAACTTTTTCTACTTTAAAAACAGAGTTGGTGAGCTCAGTTATTAATCCAGCTGAGGAGGGTCAGCAGGGCAAATAACTCAGCTGGCGGAGCGGAATGTGATGGCTTTAAAACTTAGCTCGGTTACTTAGAAAAACTCAGCTTGAAAATATTCTTTACGTTTTCGACTTAGTCAAGTTGTGCAAATTTCAGAAAGACACAGCTGTCTTTGGAGAGCAGCTGTGTATGCAGATTTGATAAAATATGCAATGAGATGATAAAGTTAGTAAAATATCTGAAAATAACGAGAAAGTAAAGAACACGAGATTTTACGTGGTTCGGAGTAACACCTCCTACGTCCACGACCAGATTCACTGGTAATTCACTACCACTTGGTTTACAAGTACCAAGCAACTTCACAACTCTAACCCGAGCTGTGTTCCAACAGTTTGCGGGCACTGTCAAGCCTAACTTTTCAGTTTACGGGTACTGAAAAACCTTACAACCACTTGAATTTCGCACTTCAAGCAAGCGTAACCTTGACCTAACCTTTCTGGGTAAAGAGGGGTTTGGTTTGGGGTTCAACTATGAACGAGTTCTTACAATTAAGAACTTTAGAATTAGATGAACTCGTTCGAAATCTAGGCTTAAAATATACAATGATTTCTGCGTAGGAATCAGACGAAAAACTGAGCAGTTTCTGGACTAGAAACACTTTAAGATAAAGTGTTCTTTGAACTATGTAGAACTGCTTGAGAGCTTTTGAAGGCTTGAGAATTTCAGAGAATGAAAGCTTGTAGAGAGTTTTTCGTATCTGATCCTGAGGTTGTAGACAGGTTTATATAGGTAGAGATTCAAGACTAGCCGTTGGAGGAGCCGTTTGAATCTTACCTACTCTTCTTAAATTTGAAATTTGCCGTTGGGCGTTTCTGCATCTGTCTTCATACGTGTCACATCCTAGGTTCTGAAGTCTAGGATGCTGATTCGGCAATCCCTAATTGGTCGAGGTATGTTGACTTCCTCTGACGTCGGGATCTCTACCTTTGGAGCTGGGTTTTTGAATTTAGAGCTGGATTGGGTAAGCTGACTTGAAGTGACGTCTTCAGAGTTAGTTCCATTTGTTCTATATAGCTGGACCAGCTGTGTCTTGAACTCAGCTTAGCTTATCTTCAGCTTGATCCTGCTCAGTTTTGAACTCAGCTCAGCTGGAAAACTCAGCTGATAGTTGACTCCTGCTGTAAACACAACTGGATCTTCTGCTGTCTTGAGCTTCTGTTGTCTTCCGCTTCTGCTGTCTTCCGCTTCCTGAACCTGTAAACTTAGAAAATCTAGAGCTCAAACAGACGAGCTGGAAAACAGTACTTAGGTTGATGCGATCATCTACTCGGTTGGAGAACAGTTGGGTTTTGGTATCAAATCAAAACTCTATTAATTTTCCCAACAATTTCCCCCTTTTTGATGATGCCAAAACCTAACTGAGACAACTTATGAAGCTTCCTTTTATCTTCCCCCTAAAATTAAGGAGGAAAAAGAAAATATCAGCAGATAAGAGTTCAGAGTCCAGAGCCTGCACAAAAAGTAATTGTTATCAGGGTGAGCTTTGAGCAGCAAAGAAAATTGTGTTTTATTAATGTAAGAAATTACAGCATATCAAGAGAAACAGAAAAAAAATCTTCAATTCTTCAATCCCAGCTGGCTGGGTCTTCTCTTCTGCATCCGCTGCTTCACTCTTCAATCCTAGTTAGCTGGGTCTTCTCTTCTGTCTCGTTTCTCCCTCAGCTGATTCAGCCGGTTCCTCTAGCTCAGCAGTTTGCCACTTTGTCTCATTATCTTCTCCCTTTTTAGCATAATCAACAAGGCGGAAGAGACACACTATCGTCTTATTGAGCTGTGCAATTTCCTGAATTGCATCAGCGATTTTCGCTGTATTATCAGCTATTGCGATGTTTAGTTTGGCTGTGCTGCGGTTGTCAGCTCTGAGCAGCGAGGTCTGGAGTCTAGGTGGCTCAGCTGTTGCATTAGCTGGCTCTTCTTCAATAGCATTAGCCTCAGCTGTGATTGCAGACACAGCTTCCTTGGCTTATTTCAGCTGGTTCGGTCCAGATGAGTGCTTGGAGGTATGAGTTGGCACTAGAGATGACATCTTCTAAGTAGGGCACAACTTCATTCCTTACAATTTTGCTTCTTCAGGCTTCATTAGATTGAATGAGAAAGTCTGATTCAGCACTTCAGTTGCGCTTGTGACTCCTTGAGGTCTTCAAACCTTGAGATGGAGGCGTCATGTGCAACTCTTGAGGGACTTGAGTATCATCCAGCTGCAAGTGATCATTGGCTGGATGATATTTTCCACTTGAGCTTGGTGCTGGGGCTTGAGCTCCAACTTCCATAAGTTGATCTTGAAGCTGGTGTCCCTGTTGAGCTGAAGGAAATTGAGGAGAAGACGGTTGAAGTATTCCATCTGTTGTGGGGTTTAAGCTTAGTTGATTGGGGTCTAAGCTTAGTTGATCAGCTGGAATACGTCGTTGTGGTGGTGGCGATGATGATGTTCACGTAGGCACCTGAACTTCTTCTCCACCATAAGAAACCACCGGTTGTGGACCTTCTGCTCCTCGGATAGTAGTTACGAATTCTCTCTTAATGTCAACTGGCTTCTCGGCTGACTGACTAAGTACCTTTAACTTGAGTCTTCTCTTTGAAGACGGTGCTTCAGCTTGTTTTGTCTCCTCAAGTTATTTCCAATTCCCAGCTGGGAAGAAAGTAGATGCATGCTGCCTTGTCTCCTGCATCTTTTTCTGTGCCTCCTGTGGCGGAGCAAGAGCTTTGACAAGACTATTCTTAAAGACTCCGGCTTTATCAATGTCTCGTCCAGTTCTAACTGGGCTTCCTCTCAGGTTGAATTCCTTTGACAGGATCTTGTTGACGTTGATTTCCGCATCCCAGTGAGTTGTGTGTCCCGTTTTCTCTTTTATTTTAAGAGAAACTATGGCGTGGAGGAGGTTTTTTTTTCCTTTGACATGCCCAGGAAGATTTCTGCAACTTCCTGGTGAATGTTCTTGAGCTTTGCAGTCACCTACTGCGTTAGACCGGATCTGTCGATGAGCTTCATTTTCTCCTGGAGCTTCGTCTTCTTGTGGTTCCTGAGAGTTAAGCAACTCTCATAGTGAAGCTTTGACAGACTCTTCATGTTGATCGGCTTCTGGAGATATCTTTCTAGATTCCATGTTCTTCTTCTACAACTTTTGTTAGTAGAACAAATAATACCAATTGATGAAAGAAGAAAGAGTGCCAAAAAAACCTTTTAGGGTTAATGCAAATGTTTGCGTATCTCTTCTAGCATATTTATATCAATTTTCTTGATGAATGGACGATCAAGATTTATAGATTGATAAGAAGATCTACGACTGGGAGTGATTCTTGCGTCATGCGAGTTAATGCGCGTGAGAGGACGGTTGAGGCGTTTTGACTTTTGCCTCGAAACTCCCATGTTTCAGTTCTTTGCAGACTTTTAATTAAATTTGATTAGATATGACAAAATATGATTTGACTGAAAATAGAATTAGTAGGTGAATGTTATGATGTTGTAAACCTCTCAGCTGATCATTGTAGTCAGCTGATACCTCGATTGTGAATAGCTGTGTTGAGTGATCGTTTTTCCAGCTGGTTCCCCCTCAGCTGAATAATCCTTCAACTTAGGCGTCTGGCTGAGTTCGATTCTTTCTCAGCTAGATCTCTTGAGGTTGGTTCTGAATTCCAGCTGGATCTGCTTCCATTCAACTGGATCTACTTCCATTCAGCTAGGTCTGCTTTCATTCAGCTGGGTCTGCTTCCATTCAGCTGGGTCTGCTTTCATTTAGCAGGATGTAGCTTCGTCTAGGTTGAGTAATCCAAGTAATCCGCACAGCATCTTGAATCTTGCTTCTATCAGCGGCTTTGTGAGTATATCAGCCCGCTGTATGTCTGCGTGAATTTTCTCAACAATCACATCCTTCTTTTCCACGTGATCTCTGATGAAGTACTGGATTTTCTGATATAGCAATCGCACTTGAGCTATCACAGAAAATTGGAACTTGTCCAGTATTCACTTCATAGTCATCCAGCTGATGTTTCAGCCAGAGAATTTGTGAGCAGCAGCTTCCAACTGCCATATACTCTGCTTCAGTTGTGGAGGTTGCGACACACGTTTGCTTCTTTGAAAACCACGAGATCAACTTGCTTCCTAGGAACTGACACGTTCCTGAAGTTGATTTTCTGTCCAACAGATCTCCAGCGAAGTCTGAGTCTGAATATCCAGTCAGCTGTAGATTGTCTTCAGCTGGGTACCACAGCCCAACATTCTGAGTTCCTTTGAGATATTTGAGAATGTTCTTGGCTGCTTGCATGTGTGCTTCCTTTAGATCAACTTGAAATCTAGCACACACTCCGACTGCGAAGGAGATGTCTGGACGACTAGCTGTTAGATACAACAGGGAACCTATTATCCCTCTGTATTTGCTAGAATCCATTGACTTCCCTTCAGTTCCAGGTTCAATCTTCCAGTTGGTGTTCATCGGAATCTTTACTGTTCCGCTGGATTGGACTCCATACTTGGTGATCAAGTCTTTCACGTACTTGGATTGATTTATAAAGATCCCTTCTGCTGATTGTTTGACTTAAAGTCCTAGGAAGAAGCTCATTTCTCCCATCATAGACATTTGGAACTGTTCTGACATCATCTCTCCAAATCTTTGACATAAGAATGTTGATCTTGATCCGAAGATGATGTCGTCTACATAGATTTGAACAACCAGGATGTCTTCTCCCAACTTGATGGTGAAGAGTGTTCTGTCTACTGAGTCCTTCTTGAATCCTTTGGATACAAGGAAATTTGATAGAGTATCATACCAAGCTCGAAGTGCTTGCTTCAATCCATAAAGCGCCTTCTTTAGCTTGTAGACTTTATTTCCTTCTACTTCAAATCCTGGAGGTTGTTCAACATAGACATCTTCCTTGATTTCTCCATTTAAGAATGCACACTTCATATCCATTTGATAGACCTTGAATTTGTGATGTGCTGCATAAGCGAGAAAAAGTCTGATTGCTTCCAATCGCGCTACTAGAGCGAATTATTCTTCGAAGTCAATTCCTTTTTGCTGTGTGTATCCCTTGGCAACTAGTCGAGCTTTGTTTCTGATGATGACTCCAAGGGTATCCAATTTGTTCTTGAAGATCCATTTGAGTCCTATGACTTTGACTCCTTTAGGTCTGTCGACCAATTCCCAGACACAATTTCTGAGGAATTTATTTAGCTCTTCCTGCATGGCATTAGTCCAGGGTATGCTTTTTAAAGCTTCTAGAATTGTTTGAGGCTCTGGAACTTGAGCTACATAACACGCCATTAGAGCTGTGTCTTCATCATAGACCGTCAGTTCTAGCTCTACTGAGAGTTGAGCTGTGTCAGCTTGTTGGTCCCAAGAAGGATACCTTGGTGTAGAGGGGCGGGTGAATACACCAAGGTTTAAAAACTTTTCCCAGTTAAAACTCTTTTGAGAGAGCATGCTGTGTCCGATCTAACTGGATGACAGCTTGATTGACACAGCTGGCTGTGTGAGTGTGTGCGGAAGTTGGTGGGTTTGGAAAGTCCGTCTGTTGCTTCAAATCATATTGCAAAGCTCTGTTTCACTTTTCAGTTAATCAGTTTATGTAGCTTGAAATGTATGCTTGAGAGGTTAGTAAAATGCATAAAACAAAGCGATAAATAAAAAGTAATTTTAACGTGGTTCGGAGTAACATCTCCTACGTTCACGACCAGGTTCACTGGTAATTCACTACCACTTGGTTTCCAAGTACCAAGCAACTTCACAACTCTAACCCGAGTTGTGTTCCAATAGTTTACGGGCACTGTCAAGCCTACACCTTCAGTTTGCAGGTACTGAAGAACCTTCCTTACAGTTTACGGGTACTGTAAAACCTAACCACTCGAATTACACGCTTCGAGCAGGCGTACCTTTACCTAACCTTTCTGGGTTTGGGTTTGGGTATGGGGTTTCCAACTATGAACGAGTTCTTACAATGAAGAACAAGGAGTATGATAAACTAGTTCAAAACATGTTTATTATTTTCCCAACAATTTCCCCCTTTTTGATGATGCCAAAACCTTTACAAACTTTTACAGAAAAACACAAAACAAAAATCCTAACTAAACTCTTCCTGGCTGCTCCACATGCCTTGACGAGAGTTTACACTCTTTCTCCAGTTGTCTTTCCAGCTCGCCATTTGCCTCTTCTAGATTCCTTTTCTGTTCAATTCTTTCCCCCTTTTTGGTTCATCAAAAAGATATTGGGAGGAAGGAGAGTCAAGGTCTGGCGGCGGCGTTCTGGCAATAATTTCTTCCCGTTTTTGGTAACTCCAGTCAGCTTGGAGTTGATACCAATTGATGCACTTTTGGCTCTTCTTTTTCAGCTGATACCAATTGATGGTCTTTCTCAGCTGTATGACTCAGTTTGGAGTGAGTCAACTTGACCTTCTTCCTCTGAGGGAAGGCTCCGTTTGTAAGGTTCCCCCTTAATTGGATAGTCTAATTGTGTTTTATCAGCGGGGTTTGATTTCCCTGGCTTGATGTGGAACGAGTTGCAGCTGATTATTTGATAGTGAGAGAGCGCGAAAGGGATCATCGTCGGCAGAATTAAAACAGACGTAACTTTTGCTTCGAGGATCATAATTTCTATTATAATACCATTCTGGAAGCGGAACGAAGATTCAAATTAAACTCATCGCCCTCTGCGCGATGACCTAAGTGGTCCCGGGCCCAAAGTTGGTCCCTGAATGGATCATCTCCTCTCTGGACCTTGTTGACTGCTTGAAGTCTATTTCTCAGCTGGAGTCTGTCAGCTTGACATCTAGCTTGATATTCCGTCTGCTGGAATCTTGAAGTTAAGCTTGGTTGATTTCCAGATTTATGTCTAGTTGAGATCCTCAGCTGTGTCGTTTTGGTTGACCTTGATGTCTGAGCTGAATGACCTTCTGCCTTTGATTTTGATTCCAGTCAGCTGGATTTATCTGCTGCCTTTTAGCTTTGTGTCCAGCTGGGAGCCGCTGCTTTTCTTGGGCTTTAGATTGCTGAGCAACTTGTCTTCTTTGGCAGGGCTGAGCTTTGAAAGCTGGCTTGATGATGTTCGATCTTTTTGGAACATCCTTAGCCTTGGTTCCAGCTGTGTTTGTATTGCTGTTCTGATTCAACTCTAGCCATCTTCAGCTTCTTGAACATTCTTCTGCTTGAGCTCATTCCTTAGCTCTGAATTCTCAGCTGGCTAGATTTCAAGGATTTCTAGCAATCTCTTGAAGTCGCTGAGCACATTTTCGATGAGGTCTCTTTTAAGCATGCAATCAGCTGTGCCATGTCCAGCTGGGCATTCTACTTGATTTTGCTCTCTTTCCAGCTGTGTAAAGTTCCTCCTTGATTTGATAGTAGGTGGCTTTTTCTTCAGCTGCATCCTACTTCCTTTGATGAGGTCTCCGTTTGTATAGCAGGTAGACAGCTGTCCTAAATCCAGCTGATTCATCTACTGCTTCTCGATTCTTTTCTTGAGACCAATATACTCAGCAGTGTGACTGGCTGAGTTTTTAGTTTTGTATCCAGCTGTCTTTATTTCACAGCTGGTCCCAGTCAGCTAGCTGGGTTTCTTCATTTTCTTCGTCGGTTGATTCAGTAAGATGTTCCAGACATCTTAATCAAGGTGATCATCCTCATCTGAGTCGGAGAAGGAGATTTGATCATCATCTGTTGGTCCCAAGACGGATACCTTGGTGTAGAGGGGGGGGGGGTGAATACACCAAGGTTTAAAAAACTTTTCCAAGTTAAAACTCTTTTCAGAGAGCTTGCTGTGTTCGATCCAGCTGGATGACAGCTTGATCGACACAGCTGGCTGTGTGTGTGTGCGGAATGTGGTGGATTTGGAAAGTCCGTCTGTTGCTTCAAATTATATTGCAAAGCTCTGTTTTACTTTTCATTTAATCAGTTTATGCAGCTTGAAAAGTATGCTCATGAGGATTAGTAACATGCATAAAACAAAGCGATAAATAACAAATCATTTTTAACGTGGTTCGGAGTAACACCTCTTACGTCCACGACCAGGTTCACTGGTAAATCACTACCACTTGGTTTCCAAGTACCAAGCGACTTCACAACTCTAACCCGAGCTGTGTTCCAACAGTTTACGGGCACTGTCAAGCCTACACCTTCAGTTTGCAGGTACTGAAGAACATTCCTTACAGTTTACGGGTACTTTAAAACCTAACCACTCGAATTACACGCTTCGAGCAGGCGTACCTTTACCTAACCTTTCTGGGTTTGGGTTTGGGTTTGGGTTTTTCCAACTATGAACGAGTTCTTACAATGAAGAACAAGGAGTAAGATGAACTCGTTCAAACTAGGCTTAAGATATTTATATTCTGATCTATTCTGCCTAAGACTGAATATGTGAACAACTAAGAACACAACTGACTGGCTGAGTGTCCTTGAAAGATTTGGCTTTGAAGATCGCTGTTCATTTTTCTGTTTGTTCTTTTATTTCTTCAGTCGTCTTGCCAGCTTCTCTTCTTCAATGGTGAGGAGATATATATAGGTGGAGATTCAAACTAGCCGTTGGAAGAGAGCCGTTTGAATCTTACGTACTCTTGTTGACTTCTGGCCTTTACCTACGAAGTAGGTCTGCATCTGCAGAGGCTAGTTCTTCTCTGATCTGTCTGTGTCAGTTAAGATCTTCTGACATCGGGATCTTGTCTTTGATAAGGTCTTCGTCTTCGAGCTTGCTAAGCATTTCTTCTGTGTCTTCAGTGGCTTGGACTCTGCTGCGTCTTGACTCTGAGCTGTGTTTTAGACCTGAGCTGTATCATCAACCTGAGCTGTGTCTTCATCCTGAGCTATGTCACTGACCTGAGCTGTGTTTTAGACCTGAGCTGTGTCATCGAGACTAAGCTGAGTCTTTTACACTGAGCTGGGTCTTTGACACTGAGCTGGGTTTCCGTCACTGAGCTGGGTCTTGATACTGCTGGGTCTTTGACTCTGCTTGGTCTGCTTTGCTGAATACCTCAGCTGTCTGCTTAGCTGTGTCTTCTACCAAGTCTTCTGCTGTCTTCAGCGATTCTACCTGTAAACTTAGAAACTCTATAAGCTCGAACAGGTGAACTGAAAAACGCTTAGGCTTGTGCAATCATCTACTCGGTTGGGGTCAGCTGGGTTTTGGTATCTAATCAAAACTCTATTTATTTTCCCAGCAATTTCTCCTTTTTGATGATGCCAAAACCTAAGTGAAAAACAATTTACTTCCCCCTTAACAAGAAAATGGGTTTTCAAAAGTTTAAACATACACAGCAGGTATATCAGATTCAGAGTTCAGTGCCTGGACAAAAAGTTATTGTCATCAGGATGAGCTTGAGAGCAAAAACGAATTTTTCATTAATAAAAGAAAATATTACAATTTTACAAAAATTCAAAAGATAAAAATTCCCAGATGGCTGGGTTTTCAACTGAGCTTCCTCTGATCGTCCATTTGATGGTCAGTCTTGAGACCGTATCTGTTGAAGATGAATTCTTCCAAGTTTCTCCATTCATCTTGATTTTTAGACTTGGAGATTCCTCTTTCGCCAGCCCAGTGATGAACTTCTTTGATAATCTGGGCTTTGTCAGGAAGATTCGTTCCAGCTATAGTGGGAGGTTTCAATTGCTTGACTTTTGGAGCTTTGAGCTGGATGTCGTTTCTCTTGGCAGCTAGGGCTAATGATCTTGTCATTATTGGATCTTCTTCATGAAGTTCGAGCAAGTATTCTTTGAATGCAGTTTCATGATCCATACCTTTGTATTGATTCAGGTAGTAGAATTCTTTGATGAATTCTGTTTTGCATTGTTCCCAGTTTTCATTGATTTCATCTGGGTTCCTCTTGTCGGATCTTGGATTGCTTGAAGCTGCTTGTTTCTTCCTAGCTTACCTGTAGCTTAGCCTTTTCTTCCTCTACTTTTTCTCAGCAGGCTGGAGCGATTCGGCTTTTTTCTTGATGATTTTGTCCAGCTCTTGCATTTCTCTTCTTTGCTCATTGTGAAAGTTACACAACCAGTGATAGTCCTTGTATTCTTCTGGCTTATGTCCACAAGCTTTGGCAAGAGCAACCATCTTCTCTCTCCATGTCTCTTTGACTGCTTTCGCTGCTGCAGTTGGCTCTGGCTCTTCCTCATCCAGCTCTTTGGCGAAGTCGTCGATTTCAGATTGAATTGGCTGCACAGGTTCCCCCTGAGCTGCAGCTTCCCTCTCCATTGTTTTTCCCGCTTTATTCTTATCTTCTCCCTTTTTGGCATTATCAAAAAGGGAGGCGGAGAGGTTGATGACAGATGCGTTGAGCTTGGTGAGAGTGGCTTCAACATCAGCAAGCTTGGCTGAGTTGTCCGCTGTGGCGATGTTCAGCTGAGCAGCGCTGTTGCTTCCAGCTCTGAACTGAGCATCCAGATCTTTATACAAGTTGAAGAGTTGGCGGATGTCCGAGCTGTTGGAAAGAGAGGTCTTTTTGAGAGCTTCCAGCTGGCTTGAAATATTTGCTATGTCGTCGACCAGTGGAGCTTGATGTCTTGTTACAATCTCAGGAACTCTCTTTTCTAGAAGGTGCGATTGATCAATGCGTTGAGAGACAAGAGATTGCTTGAGATCTAGACTGGTATTTTCATGTAAGTCTTGAGCAAATTTATGGACTTCATCAATTGTCCGCTGTTGCTCTCTAACTTGACAGTCTAGAGCTGTGAATCGCATAATGATATCCACTTGAGATTTCAGTCTGTCCTGAAAAAGAATTTCTTCAACCTCTTTAGATATTGCTTCTTTCATGGCGGTTGAAAGCTCGACAGCTGAGTCCGTTTGAGTTGCAGAATCATGACAGGGTTTGTTTGCCTCGAATTCAACCTGCGAGCGAGTGTCATCGGCAATTGGACTAGGTGGGGCAACTATATCTGGTTCAGCTGTTTCAACAGCTGGTTCTTTCAAGACTATTACCTCAGCTGTGTTAACTGGTTCAGCGTCCTTGGTAATCTCAGCTGTGACTTCTTTGGACATGACATCTTCAGAAGATGTCTCCCATCCCGCTGCTGTTAGAAGCTTGTTGGTTGATTCCCAGACGTCTGCTGGTGCGGCTTGGGGTATTGCTGAGACACTTCGATAATTCCTCTGATGAGATCATTTTGATGTAAGTAAGCATCTTTCAGACTTCCAAAGTCAAACGTGTGCTGAAGGCATGCTTCATCCGTCTTTAATTTCTCACACGAGAAGGTCTCGATCACCTGCTCATTCTGGTACCAAGTCGCCATCTTGGTGGCCAGATAGAATTTGAGATCTCCAACTTTGACGAGGGCAATTGGTAGGTGCGCCAAGATGAGATACTGAGTTAGAACACTCTTGATCCCTACGATGCGTAGCTCCTCGTACATAACTTCCATGAAGGCTGATCCAGAGGAGTTGAGTGATGGAGAAGCAGTAGAGTCACTTTCCTCTGATTCTGTAGAGATATGTGCTTTGGGAGTAGCTGATTTGGGAGAGAGCTTTGAATGGTGGAAAAGGGTTCAGCTTGGTCGTCAGCTGGCTGTGAAGGAGCTTCAGCCAGTTGAATATTTCTCTGTATGTTTACAGGAGATGAGTCTCTTGCTGGGGAGCTGGGTGGAGGAGAAGGCTGTTTGGGCGGAGAGATATGAGGCGGTGAGGGCTGGGGTGAGCTGGGAAGAGTCTGACTCTTTGAATAGTCCAGCTCGTCCTCTGAACTAGATGACGAATCATCATTCAATCCCATATCAGCCAAGATGATTGATCCGAGTTGATTGAAGGCTGATACAGGCTGTGGGGAGAGAATCACAATTGCTTGACTTGGAGTTTCTTCAGAGGAGGGTCTCGCCTCAGATGGTGGAATGACAACCATTTTTTTTTCTTCTCAGCTGGACCTCCAGCTGGTTTGGGGTCAGCTGTCTTCCTCTTTCTTTGATTCTTCTTAGCTGGAACATCTGTCTCTGTTTCTTCCAGCTGCTTTTTGCCTTTGCTCACAGCAGGCTGTTTCCTTAGGAGATCATTGATTTGACTCATCCTTTGAAAGGGAATCTTCGTTTCTAGAAACGAACTGATTCAGCCCACTTTACTGTGTATCCTTTCACAGCTTGTTCTATTAAGAACGAAATCTTGGAGCATAAACACAGGGGCTCTGAGGTTGAGTACGTCGTCCTGGTGGAGTCAAACTTGATCTTCTCTGACTCCTTGACTAATCTGTTGAGTATGAAATCAAACCAGTTGACGTTTGCGCCTTTGATTATGGCAATCATTGGCTTGAGCTTTGGAATACTTATCTCTCCTTGAGATCCAGCTATCCCTAAAATGCACTTTTGCATGATATCCAGCAGCAACCTGTACTTTGGCTTGAGAAGGAGCTTTGACATGCTCGCTCTGTACGGTTCTGGAGTGATAAGCATCTCTTGGCTAAGAAATTCATCCACTTCTTCACGACTGTAATCATCTGGGATGAATTCTCCTTCTCTGGGTAGGTTGAACACCTTTCGTAGTATCTTGTTGAGTTTGATGTTGACGGTTGCTGAGTCAAATTTTCTGTCTTCGCCCTCGACAGTCACATCGAATGAAGATGAGTAAAAGCCTTCTTCGTCAATGATGTTTAGATAGAATAGAGCGGCTTCTCTCTTTAGCATAAGCTTGGGCATGGAGGTTGCCCACAGTAAGAGACCGGAGTCTATGACGAGATCTATCATCTCTTTGAGTTCTGAAACTGAAAGGTTGGCGGTGGAAAGACAACTTTCAAATGACAACTTTGTCATAAGAACTTCGAACTGTTTCATCCCTGCGATTGATTTCTTGGGTGCCATCTCTGCAATCTGTTGATTTTGATCGAGCGAGGAAGTTGCAGACAATGGACAGATGATTTGAAGATTTGAAATTTGCAGAGATAAAGATGGAAGAATTCTCCGTATCTTTTCCATGTATATCAACTGCCATAGTTGATCATCGGTTGAGATTTAGACAGCTGGTAATCTGTTGATTTTGATCGAGCGAGGAATTTACAGAGGATAGATAGATGACTTGAAGATTTGAAATTCGCAGAGATAAAGATGGAAGAATTCTCCGTATCTTTTCCATGTATATCAACTGCCATAATTGATCATCGGTTGAGATTTAGACAGCTGGTATTCTGATCAACGGCTGGGAGAGATTTACTCATCACGTTCTGACGTGTTTACGGCGAGTGTATTACAACCGCTCGTGAGGCAGTTCAAACGCTTGACATTCTGCCTCGATCCTGCCGTGCTTCAGTACTCAGCAGTCTTTATAATTAATGCGATGGGAATGGAAACTTATCAAGCAATTTAACTAAGGAACATATGTCCGCTTAAAATAAGAATTCAAAATAATTAGACTTAAATAGTATATTCCTTAGAGAAATAAATGCATGAGACACAATCCTGTCAGATTGGACCAAAAAGTCAGCTCATGTCGCGGATGTCGTTTCCTTTGCTTGACTGAGTTTCTCCCTTCAGCTGAGTAAATCTTCTGCTTTGGGATCCAACTGAGTTTGTTCCCCCTCAGCTGGATGAACTTTCTTCTTCTGGTTTGAACAGATACCAATCGTTGTTGAATCTGCTCCACTGAATTCCTTTCTTCTTGACTCCTTTTCTGAGTTGTCACAGCGGTGTTGTCTTCCAGCTTGGTGGAGTTCTCCCTGGTTGGTCCTTGAATGAGTCCGCTTTTTCTTTGGACCGTGTTGACTCTATTTTTTTCGATGATGTTCATTTCATAGCTGGAGTCTATCAGCTTGATATTTAGTCTGCTGGAATCTTGAGTTGAAGCTCGGTAGATTTCCAGCTTTCTAACCAGCTGAGATCCTTCCCAGCTGTCTTTTAAGTTGACCTTGATGTCTGTGCTGGATGACATTTTAATTGATTCCAGTCAGCTGGATATATCTGTCGCTTTTGAGCTTTGTGTCCAGCTGAGATCCGCTGCTTTTCTTGGTCTTTGAGTTACCGATCAGTTTTCTTTTCTGATCGGACTGAGCTTGGAGAGCTGGATTGAATGAGTACGATTTCTTTGGTACATCGATGGCAAGGTTCCAGCTGTGTTTGCATTGGCTGGAGCAATTCTTTGATCTGATTTCAGCTTTTGCCATCTTCAAGCTCCTGATCCACTCATTCTTCTGCTTGACTTTCAGAGTTTTTGATGTTGGGTCCGTTAAAGATAACATCCCACATCATGTTGTGACGCGCGCTCAGAAAGCGTTTGAGTTGAAACTTCCAGATCAGATAATCAACGACAGATAGTGTCGGATGTTTCCTGCACAAAGAAGATTCCACGACAGTATGCAATATAATGATTAAAAAAAAATTTGAAGCTTTGAAGGATCTGTTCAGGTGACCACTATCAGCAAGGAAATGCTGACTTGACAGATACAATGATCTTTTGAACCACTGCTCTGATACCAATAGTTGGTCCAAAGACGGATACCTTGGTGTAGAGGGGGGGGTGAATACATCAAGGTTTAAAAAACTTTTCCAAGTTAAAACTCTTTTCAGAGAGCTGGCTGTGTTCGATCCAGTTGGATGGCAGCTTGATCGACACAGCTGGTTGTGTGTGTGTGCGGAATGTGGTGGATTTGGAAAGTCCGTCTGTTGCTTCAAATTATATTGCAAAGCTCTATTTCACTTTTTCAGTTAATTAGTTTATGCAGCTTGAAATGTATGCTCATGAGGATTAGTAACATGCATAAAACAAAGCGATAAATAACAAAGCATTTTTAACGTGGTTCGGAGTAACACCTCCTACGTCCACGACCAGGTTCACTGGTAAATCACTACCACTTGGTTTCCAAGTACCAAGCAACTTCACAACTCTAACCCGAGCTGTGTTCCAACAGTTTATGGGCACTGTCAAGCCTACACCTTCAGTTTGCAGGTACTGAAGAACCTTCCTTACAGTTTACGGGTACTGTAAAACCTAACCACTCGAATTACACGCTTCGAGCAGGCGTACCTTTACCTAACCTTTCTGGGTTTGGGTTTGGGTTTGGGTTTGGGTTTGGGTTTTTCCAACTATGAACGAGTTCTTACAATGAAGAACAAGGAGTAAGATGAACTCGTTCAACCTAGGCTTAACATATTTATATTCTGATCTATTCTGCCTAAGACTGAATATGTGAACAACTAAGAACACAACTGACTGGCTGGGTATCCTTGAAAGATTTAGCTTTGAAGATCGCTGTTCATTTTTGTGTTTGTTCTTTTATTTCTTCAGTCGTCTCGCCAGCTCCTCTTCTTCAATGGTGAGGAGATATATATAGGTGTAGATTCAAACTAGCCGTTGGAAGAGAGCCGTTTGAATCTTACCTACTCTTGTTGACTTCTGGCCTTTACCTACGAAGTAGGTCTGCATCTACAGAGGCTAGTTCTTCTCTGATCTGTCTGCGTCAGATAAGATCTTCTGACATCAGGATCTTGTCTTTGAGAGGTCTTCGTGTTCGAGCTTGCTAAGCATTTCTGCTGTGTCTTCAGTGGCTTGGACTCTGCTGCGTCTTGACTCTGAGCTGTGTTTTAGACCTGAGCTGTATCATCAACCTGAGCTGTGTCTTCATCCTGAGCTGTGTCACTGACCTGAGCTGTGTTTTAGACCTGAGCTGTGTCATCGACACTAAGCTGGGTCTTTTACACTGAGCTGGGTCTTTGACACTGAGCTGGGTTTAAATCAACTTGAGCTGGGTCTTGATACTGTAGGATCTTTGACTCTGCTTGGTCTTGCTCTGCTGAGTCTGCTCTGCTGAGTTCTTAAGCTGTCTGCTTAGCTGTGTCTTCTGCTGACTTCAGCGATTCTACCTGATACGGCCAATAATTACGCGGAAGCAAAGACTCGAACAACGTCAACGACAAGGTTGATTCAACCCAATAACAAACTGAACTAAAAGAGATTAAAACACCTAATAAACTGAACTAAACCGAAAATTAAACAAGAAATAGAACAAAACACGAAATAAAGCCAAATAACGATTAAAAACCCTAGACTGAAACTCGATTAAAAGCTATAGCAAACCAACTCCGATAAAGCTCAAATTTTAACACAAATTATGAACTGAAGTCAGGAACAACATATCCAAAATTCAGCCAATTCGCACGAGGGGTTTGAGATTTGGCACGGGACGGACTTTTGGATCGATTTTAGGTTAAAACTTGGGAACAACGGTTTTGCGGGAGAAGATCTGGACTTGGCGTGAATATATGGATGATATGGACAGTATATGGAGGATGGAACCAGGTCGTGATGGCTGGAAACGAAGGGAACGAAGAGAGGATGAAGAACTTACCCGAAACGAACCCCGGATCTACTTGAATCCGAAACGCGTCTGTGGAGCGATCTTCGTGGCTTGTCTAACCCGGATACGACTGGATATCACGAACGAGACAGTTGATTTCAAGCTTGTAGTTGCCAACAACAAACTCTACCAAGAACCGATGGAAAAACGTGAACCGAAGCACGAAAAGTGAGACAAATCGATCAATTAGATTTCTGATTCAAAGTTGTCTACTGAAAATAGTGTTCTCCAAAGACTTAAATACTAGGGCTAATCCCTTGACCAATTCGAACTAGGTCTTATAATTGGGCTAGGACTATTGGGCTTAACTAATGAATTAAATTACATACCACAAAGTCTGAGCCCAAATAAAATAAAACATAAAAGAATTACACAAACAAGAGCCCAATTTTCGAAACATCAATCCTGGGCACTGGTCAAGTTCACCAACTTGGACTGCTTACTCCCGATATCTTCATCTTCCAATTTCTTCCGGACAATGCACTGAAAATAGCCTTGCAGTTTCTTGGCTCTCAATCTTGTAACTGGACCTCTCAGTTGCAACTCCGGGTTTGACTCATCAGTGCTGGACCCCAGCTCATCACTACCTGTAAACTAAAAAACTCTTATAAGCTCAAATAGGTGAGCTAAAAAACGGTTAGGCTTGTACGATCATCTACTCGGTTGGGGTCAGCTGGGTTTTGGAATCCAATCAAAACTCTATTAATTTTCCCAACATCATCCATTTCGCTCGTTTCGAACCCTTTATCCTTTCTTTGGGAGGATGACTCAGCTGGGTTTCTCTTTAGGTAGAGTTGCTTGTCGTGATGAACCTTCACGATCTTCTTGTTCCTTTCCTTGCTGTGATCCAGCCTATTGATGCTCCGTACAAGCATGGCAACTTCTTCGTGCAATTCTTCTTTGCTCATATTTTTGAACTCATTTCTGACTTTTTCAGTCTGAGCTGATTGAGCTGATCTTCTTGACTCTGCACTGAGAGCTGTCTCCTTTGCCTTGTGATTCAGCTCTGTTTCATTCATCCGGCTGGATGATTCTCCGCTTGTGATGCCCATATCAAATTCGTTGGCTTTCAAGATCAGTTCTGCTCTGTGTACACCATTCTGTAGAGAGAGCTGCAAGAACTTTCAAATTCTTATCTCGAACTGTATATTTCCCAGTTCGGATCGTCTCAATCTCAATGACGAGGTTGGAGAATCTTAGCTCCATTTGATCAATGGACTCGTAGGGGAGTTGCTTGAAGTTGTCGAACTTCTGGCATGCAACTGAGAATTTGTTCTCTTGAATTTCCTCTGAGCCTTCACACAGCTTGGCTAGAGTGTCCCACATCCCCTTAGCTGTCTCACAGTTGATAATCTTGCTAAGATGAGCGTCCGTCACCGTTGAAGAGATGACGTTACGAGTGTAGCTGTCAAATCCAGCTTGTCTTCTTTCTTCTGGAAAGTACTCATTCCTTGGCTTCACAACTTGCCGGACTACTAGTTCAGCTCCAGGTGTGGTTTCTGCTTTTCATTCTGACTTCATGATGATGATGGGTCCGTCTGTGATAACATTCCACATCATGTCGTTTTGCACGCACAGAAAGCTTTTGAGTCGGAACTTCCATATCTGATAATTATCGACTGAGAATGTTGGAAGATTCCTGCACAGAGAAGATTCCATGACAGTATGCAATATAATGATTTTAAAAAGATTTTGAAAAAATTAAGGATCTGTTCAGGTGACCACTATCAGCAAAGAAGATGCTGTCTTGACATAAATACAGTGATCTTTTGAACCACTACTCTGATACCAATTATTGGTCCCAAGACGGATACCTTGGTGTAGAGGGGAGGGTGAATACACCAAGGTTTAAAAACTTTTCCCAGTTAAAACTCTTTTGAGAGAGCCTGCTGTGTCCGATCCAGCTGGATGACAGCTTGATTGACACAGCTGGCTGTGTGAGTGTGTGCAGAAGTTGGTGGGTTTAGAAAGTC
The DNA here is from genome assembly GCA_031470985.1 of Agastache rugosa. Taxonomy (NCBI): domain Eukaryota; kingdom Viridiplantae; phylum Streptophyta; class Magnoliopsida; order Lamiales; family Lamiaceae; genus Agastache; species Agastache rugosa. The sequence continues at coordinate 24,394,516 of CM062607.1, forward strand.
CGTCTGTTGCTTCAAATCATATTGCAAAGCTCTGTTTCACTTTTCAGTTAATCAGTTTATGCAGCTTGAAATGTATGCTTGAGAGGTTAGTAAAATGCATAAGACAAAGCGATAAATAACAAAGCAATTTTAACGTGGTTCGGAGTAACATCTCTTACGTCCACGACTAGGTTCACTGGTAATTCTCTACCACTTGGTTTCCAAGTACCAAGCAACTTCACAACTCTAACCCGAGTTGTGTTCCAACAGTTTACGGGCACTGTCAAGCCTACACCTTCAGTTTGCAGGTACTGAAGAACCTTCCTTACAGTTTACGGGTACTGTAAAACCTAACCACTTGAATTACACGCTTCGAGCAGGCGTACCTTTACCTAACCTTTCTGGGTTTGGGTTTGGGTATGGGATTTCCAACTATGAACAAGTTCTTACAATGAAGAACAAGGAGTATGATGAACTCGTTCAAACTAGGCATAAGATATTTCTATTCTGATCTATTCTGCCTATGACTGAATATGTGAACAACTAAGAACACAGCTGACTGGCTGAGTGTTCTTGAAAGATTTGGCTTTGAAGATCGTTGTTCATTTTTCTGTTTGCTCTTTTATTTCTTCAGTCGTCTCTCTAGTCTCACCACCAGTCACTGTTCTTCAATGGTAAGGAGATATATATATAGGTGGAGATTCAAACTAGCCGTTGGAAGAGAGCCGTTTGAATCTTACCTACTCTCATTGACTTCTGGCCTTTAACCTACGAAGTAGGTCTGCATCTGCAGAGGCTATTTCTTCTCTTATTTGACTGCGTCAGATAAGATCTTCTGACATCGGGATCTTGTCTTGGAGAAGGTCTTCGTCTTCGAGCTTGCTAAGCATTTATGCTGTATCTTCAGCATCTTGGACTCTGCTGTGTCTCGACTCTGAGCTGTGTCTTAGACCTGAGCTGTATCATCAACCTGAGCTGTGTCTTCAACCTGAGCTGTGTCATTAACCTGAGCTGTCTTAGACCTGAGCTGTGTCATTGACAATAAGCTGGGTCTTTTTCACTGAGCTGGGTCTTTGACACTGAGCTGGGTTTCCGTCACTGAGCTGGGTCTTGATACTGCTGGGTCTTTGACTCTGCTTGGTCTGCTCTGCTGAGTACCTCAGCTGGGTCCAGCTTAGCTGTGTCTTCTGCCATGTCTTCTGCTGTCTTCAGCGACTCTACCTGTAAACTTAGAAACTCTATAAGCTCAAACAGGTGAGCTGGAAACAATACAAGGTTTGTACATTCATCTACTCGGTTGGGGTCAGCTGGGTTTTGGTATCACTTCACAACATGTTTATTACTTTCCCAACACAGCTGCTTCTTGACAGCTGAACTTCTGGTTTTGACTTGGTCAGATGGTTCTCCAATGATTGCTGATGATGGATGATCTTCAATCCATCTTCTTCTTTTGCGAATTTCTTCTTCCAGCTGATTGATGCTAGAAGTGGCTAGATTTCGTCTGGCTTGGAGTTGTTTTGGAGTTAAGTCTTGAGCAAGTGACTCTCCTTGGATTGAGTTTTGAGGTGACTTCTGTAGAAGCTCTGCTGGAGATATTGCTGGGGATTCAGCTGTGTCTGGATTTCCAGCTGATGGCATTCCCCCTTGATTTGGCATTGGAGGTTCTTCTTGATTTCCAGCTGTTGAAGCTTCCTGATTGATTTGAGGTTCCTCCTCTGGCTCATCATCCCATATTAATGGTTCGGCCAGATTCCTGATTCGATTTTCTTGAGCTCTTGTTTGAATCTGCCTTGAAGGTTCTTCTTCATTTCTTCGTTTGATAGAATCTCTATATTCGAATGATGATTTGTCAAAAGTAACATGTGGAGTTACTTCGACCGTTTGAGTTTTTCTATTGAAAACTCTGTATGCTTTACTCACAGCAGAGTAACCAAGGAATACTCCTCGGTCAGTCTTCGCGTCGAACGTCTTGAGCTGTGTTTTTCCATTATTTAGGATATGACATTTGGATCCGAATACCTTGAAATATCCAATATATGGTATTCTGTTATTCCATAGCTCATACGGTCCTTGCCTTCATGAGAGTAGAGAGCGATTCTGATTGAAGCAAGCTGTGTTGATTGCCTCGGCCCAGAACTTCTTTGGAATGGCAGAGCTGGCTAGCATTGAGGTAGCTACTTCTTTGAGTGTTCGGTTTCTTCTCTCTGCTACACCATTCTGCTGAGGTGTGCGTGCTGCTGAGGTTTGATGTTGAACTCCGTTCTTCTCACAGTATTCATAAATAGTTTCATTCAGAAACTCCATTCCTCGATCTGATCTGATTTACATTATCTTGCACTCCTTCTGAGTTGACAATCTTTCCAGTAGGATTGGCAGCTTAGTCCTTGTTTCGCTCTTCTGGTACAGGAATGACACCCATGTGATTCTTGAGAAGTCATCTACTACGACCAGAGTGTATTTTTTGCCATTGAAGCTTGCTGGAGTAACTGGACCAAAAAGATCCATGTGAAGGAGTTGAAGAACTCGATCAGTTGACTGAACTGGCTTGAGAGAGAATGAAATTCTTGTTTGTTTTCCTTGTTGACATTCGCTGCACATATGACTTTTGTCATATACTTGATCTGGAATTCCATTAGCGAGCTGGTTTCTAGCGAGTTTGTTGATTGTCTTGAAGTTGAGATGATTCAGCCGTCTGTGCCACAGCCAGCTGACTTCATTGCTGCTTTTCGATACAAGACAAGTCTCAGGAGGGCTGCTGTTCCAGTCAGCAAAATACATATTTCCTTTCTCTTTTCCCTCTTAGTAGTATCTGCTTGGTTTCCCTGTGCTTCACTGTGCATCCCTGTGCATCAAACTTGACAGAAAAACCGTTGTCGCAGAATTGGCTAATGGAAAACAAGTTATGTTGCAGTCCTTGTACATAAGAAACATTTGGGATTATAACATTTTTAGTTTTAAATGTACCATAACCTTTGGTTAGGCCTTTGGAGTTGTCACCAAATGTTACTTGTGGGCCTGGACGCTCGATATACTTCTAGAGTAGATGCTTTAAGTACGTCATGTGCTTGGAACATCCACTGTCCAAGTACCATAGCGTTCTCATCGACTCCTCAATGATGCGTCGTTCCCTTGCAACCCATACAAAAGATTAAAATTTAGGTACCCAGTTTTAATTGGGTCCTTGTAGGTTAGACAGAGATCTTTTTACGACCCAGATCTGCTTGATGACTCGAATTGGGTAATTTGATCTGATGATCCTTCCAGCTGAGTCGATATACACATTCTTTGTGTTCTTCTGTTGTTGCTGGTGGGGTCTTGATCTCAGTATCATCCCAGCTTGATGTCTTTGTTGATGTCTTGGTCTTTTTCGGTATCCAGCTGAGTACCCAGCTGAGACGTTTCTTTGTCTCTGCTGTCTCTTGTGATACCTCGGCTGGAATTGGTTCTCCAGCTGGTGATCATATGAGTGATATCCAGCTGGGTATCTCCTTTGATATCTTGGTTGATATCTTTCGACGTTCTGTTGCTGTTGCTGGTATATGAAATGTCCAGCTTGTTGTCTTTGTTGAGGTTGAGCACGTTGCTGTCTGTTCTGTGCTTGAGGTTGTCTCACAGCTGGCCTTTTTGATGCCTGTTGTGTCCTCAACGATCTTTGCTGAGCAGCTGGAATTTGGTTTTGTTTTGCTCTTACAAACATTACCTTTGTTCCACTTGTGGAAGCAATGTTTGTGTCATCCTTTGAACCATTGTAACCCAGTCCTGCTTTGAGTGCTGCTGGACGTTGTGCACTTATGATTTCGTCCATTGTTGTTGTACCTTTGATGAGAGGTATCATCTTCTTAGATAGTACCTCTTCGGAACTTTTCAGTTCTATAATCTCAGCTGACTTCTTTTACGATTCAGCTGTGGCATTTTCCAATTCTTCCATCAGTTGTTTCTTTCCGTAGTAGAAGTCTTTCATCAGCTGATCTTGTTTCACTATTTTGTCTTTTAGTTAAATAACTTCTTGTTGGAGCTGTGTTGTATCAGCTGCTTCTGATACCTTTTTCTTTTCCAGTTCCATCTTTATCTCGACATTCTCACTCATTATGACGTCAAGGATCTCTTGAAGCTCCTTGGAATCGTTCATAACTTTCTCTACAAAACTCCAATCAAGTAGCCCTGATTCTGAAACATGTGTAGAGTGTTCGTGTGATGGTGAGGGATTAGATAGATTTTGAGTTCTTGACATTACCTCATCTTCATCGAATCCGTCTGTCTGTCCCATGAAGCATGTATCTCATTCAGGTTCATCATGAGCCATCAGTGCTTCTTCTTCTGAGTCTGAAAATGGCATGTTATCATCCATTTTGTTGCACTCCGATTCCTCGTTGGCAATGTAGGCTCTCCTTCTGTCAGCTGCCTTAGCTTTCAGTTGGTCTATATCTTTCTTGGATAACTTCGGACAGTCTAGCCGGTAGTGTCCCGGTTCTTTGCAGTTGAAGCATCATTCTTCTGGTTTGTCAGCTGACTTCTCATCATCTGCTGCGTATTTATCTCTATAAGTTCTTGCGAACTTCTTGTACTTGCCCTTGCTGGTGTTGAGTCTGTTGTAGTGTTTGACCAGCATGACTATCTCTTCAAGTAGCTCTTCCGTGCTCATGTCCTTCTTGTCATTCTTTGATGACCCAGCTGACTGCATGTATGCGGATTTTTCAGAGTTAGCTCTGAACGCAATCTCCTTTGGCGCAGGTGTCAGCTCTCCATCATTCTGATTTCTTGAAGATTCTTTCATGGTAATCTTCAAGTTGTATTCGTTGGCTTTGAGCAGGGAGAATAATCTTTCAGTTGAAAGATCACCCAAGTCACTTCGACTTTGGTGTACCACCTTATATGTGTTCCATTAAGCTGTGAGCGCTGAAAGGACTTTTAGATTCTTTTCTCACTGGGTGTATTTCCCAGTTCTGATGGTTTCAATTTCTACCACGATGCTTGAGAATCTGAGTTCCATCCCTTCGATGGACTCGTTGACAAGCTGCTTCAAGTTATCAAACTTCTGGCAGGCTATTGTGAACTTATTCTCTTTTATCTCCTCCGACCCTTCGCATAGCTTTGCTAAGGTTTCCTACATCTCATTTACGGTATTGCAGTTTATGATCTTGCTGAGGTAGGCGTTGGAGACTGTTGACGAGATGGTGTTCCTCGCGAAGCTGTCTAATCCAGCTTGCTTCCTTTCTTCTGAGGTATGCTCACTATTTGGCTTGAGAATGAGCTGATACGTTGGTTGTCCACTATCTTGAGCTGGAACAAGCTCGTTTCCTTGTTTGTAGATGATGATGGGTCTATCTGTAATGACGTCCCATATCATGTCATGATGCGCACAAAGAAAGCTTTTTAATCTGAACTTCCAGATTGCATAATCGTCGACCGAGAAGGTGGGAAGAATCCTGTTAAGATAAGAATCCATGGAGATATGCACAGTATGTAATAATATGAGTTTTTCAAAAGAGGATCTGTTCAGTTGACCACTGACAGATTGTCAAGAGAAAACTCTTGATTCAGAAACAACAGTCTTTTGAACCACTGCTCTGATACCAATTGATGGTCCCTGAGCTAGGTCTTTGGTGTAGAGGGGGGGTGAATACACCAAAGATAGATTTCTGAAAACTTTTTCTACTTTAAAAACAGAGTTGGTGAGTTCAGTTATTAATCCAGCTGAGGAGGGTCAGCAGGGCAAATAACTCAGCTGGCGGTGCGGAATGTGGTGGTTTGAAAACTTAGCTCGGTTACTTAGAAAAACTCAGCTTGAAAATATTCTTTACGTTTTCGACTTAGTCAAGTTGTGCAAATTTCAGAAAGATACAGCTGTCTTTGGAGAACAGCTGTGTATGCAGATTTGATAAAATATGCAATGAGATGATAAAGTTAGTAAAATATCTGAAAATAACGAGAAAGTAAAGAACACGAGATTTTACGTGGTTCGGAGTAACACCTCCTACGTCCACGACCAGATTCACTGGTAATTCACTACCACTTGGTTTACAAGTAGAAAGCAACTTCACAACTCTAACCCGAGCTGTGTTCCAACAGTTTGCGGGCACTGTCAAGCCTAACATTTCAGTTTACGGGTACTAAAAAAACCTTACAACCACTTGAATTTCGCGCTTCAAGCAAGCGTAAGCTTGACCTAACCTTTCTGGGTAAAGAGGGGTTTGGTTTGGGGTTCCAACTATGAACGAGTTCTTACAATTAAGAACTTTAGAATTAGATGAACTCGTTCGAAATCTAGGCTTAAAATATACAATGATTTCTGCCTAGGAATCAGACGAAAAACTGAGCAGTTTCTGGACTAGAAACACTTTAAGATAAAGTGTTCTTTGAACTATGTAGAACTGCTTGAGAGCTTTTGAAGGCTTGAGAATTTCGGAGAATGAAAGCTTGTAGAGAGTTTTTCGTATCTGATCTTGAGGTTGAAGACAGGTTTATATAGTTAGAGATTCAAGACTAGCCGTTGGAGGAGCCGTTTGAATCTTACCTACTCTTCTTAAATTCGAAATCTGTCGTTGGGCGTTTCTGCATCTGTCTTCATTCGTGTCACATCCTAGGTTCTGAAGTCTAGGATGCTGATTCGGCAATCCCTCATTGGTCGAGGTATGTTGACTTCCTCTGACGCCGGGATCTCTGCCTTTGGAGCTGGGTTTTTGAATTTAGAGCTGGATTGGGTAAGCTGACTTGAAGTGACGTCTTCAGAGTTAGTTCCCTTTGTTCTGTACAGCTGGACCAGCTGTGTCTTGAACTCAGCTCAGCTTATCTTCAGCTTGATCCTGCTCCGTTTAGAACTCAGCTCAGCTGGAAAACTCAGCTGATAGTTGACTCCTGCTGTAAACACAGCTGGATCTTCTGCTGTCTTGAGCTTTTGCTGTCTTCCGCTTCTGCTGTCTTCCGCTTTCTGAACCTGCATACTTAGAAAATCTAGAGCTCAAACAGGCGAGCTGGAAAACACTACTTAGGTTGATGCGATCATCTACTCAGTTGGAGAACAGTTGGGTTTTGGTATCAAATCAAAACTCTATTAATTTTCCCAACAGACAGATTATCAACAATTTCAATTAAAATCTCAATACATCAAATCTTTCGAATTGCCGCTCCTATAGGCCATAATCTCAAATTGCAATACATCAAATCTTTACATACACAATGGCACAATTAGATATTCATAGAGTTATCTTACAGAAGTGCAATTTTCTTTTTGAATGGACGTAATGACATGTACCCCCTAATGTATTTTATATACCCGTAAGGGGGTGTTTGGTAGTCCTGATAAGGCCTAGATATGATACCTATCTGGCCTTATCAGGCATTTGGTAGCCATGATTGGTAGTATGGCAGGCCCATTGATGGCCCGGTACAAAAACACTGTAGCCTTCGCGAATCCGTTAATTTGGATGGATACTGAAAAGAGGTTTAAACAATATCCAAGATTAAGGGCACGTTTGGTAGGCATGTTAGGATATGATGAGATAGTTTAAGGCAAGATATGTATCGTAGATAAAGTAAGATTGGTATCGTATTTTTGTGTTTGGTAGATAAGATATATAATGTAGATATGATAGATTGGTTGTTTCATATCCTAATTTAAATTCAAGATTAAATAGAAAATGACAATTCTACACGTAATTATAATTAATTATTTAAAATATAAAATTAATGTCATCTCTGTCTCCTCTTTGCAAATTAATTCTCTCTTGTGACCTTGTCCCCCCTCTCCTACCCTGCCACCATCTCTGTACTCTCAAAGCTTCGCTCTCTCTCTTCCCTATATCTCTTATCTCTCTACTCTCTCCTTGTCACTGTCACCACCTCTATCTCCCTTCTCTCTTATCTTTCCCTGCCACCACCACCACCCAAAATTTATTCCGCTTCTGAAATCTCACACCAGATCTAACCAACTCCGCCACCATTCTCTCACGTTGTTGGCATCGCAACGCCGCTCGCCACCAGCAGCCCACTATTCGCTGCCATCCATTTGCCCCGCTTTCATATCGGTATCCCTCCTTACGCCTTCTCCGTTACGTGTTGCTGCCGCTTCCGCTTCTGATTCTCGGAGCTCGACGAGGACGATGTACAGCCTTCCATCGATTTAATTAGAGATTGGAAAATTGGGAGGAATGGGAGATGGATTTTGATTTTGTGTGGAAGGATTATTTGGGAGAAGAAATAGAATTCAGTAATTCGTATTTGGAGAGAAGGCAGCGCGACGCGACGACAATGATGGAGAGTAGGAGAAGAGAGAGCAAAGATGAGGAGAATTTGGTCTTTTTACAATTAATCTTGAACACTATTTAATCCTCTTTCACTATCCACCCAAATTGACCGGATAGCTTTTACAAAAGGCTACAGTGTTTTTGTACCGGGCCATCAATTAATCTCGGGCCAGCTATACTACCAATCATGGCTACCAAACGCCTGATAAGGCTAGATAGGTATCATATCGCCTTATCAGGGCTACCAAACACCCCATAATTGTTAAAAGACCAAATTCTCCTCATCTTTTCTCTCTCCTCCCGCTTTTCTCTCTTTCATCCGTCGCTCTGCCTTCTCCCTTAATATGATGAGTCTGGTTTCTCCCAAAATATGAATTTACTGAATTCTATTTCTTCCCCCAAATAATCCTTCCGTACATCAAAACCCCTCTCCAATTCCTCCCAATTTCTAATCCCTAATTAAATCGATGGAAGACGTCTGCTGCATGTCATCATCGACGACGTCCTCGTCGAGCTCCGAGAATCAGAAGCGGAAGCGGCGGCAACATACAGCGGAAAAGCCGTACAGAGGGATACCGATGTGAAAGTGGGGCAAATGGATGGCGGCGAACAGTGGGCTACTGGTGTTGAGCAGCGCCGCAATGCCGACGACGTGAGAGAATAGTGGCGGGATCGGTGAGATCTGGTGTGAGAGTTCAGAAGCGGAATAAATTGTGGGCGGTGGCAGAGAGAGAGAAGAGAGAGGGGAGAGAGGAGAGTGAGAGAAAGAGAGAGAGGTTTTGAGAGTGAGAGAAAGAAAGAGAAAAAGAGAGAGAGGTTTTGGGTGGTGGTGGCGGTGGTAGGGGGAGATAGGAAAGTGAGAGAAAGAGAGAGAGAGGTTTTGAGAAAGTGAAGAGGATGGTGGCGGGTTGGAGAGAGGAGACAAGTGAGAGAGGACATAAATTTGCAGAGAGGAGAGAGGAGAGAGAGTGGACATTTATTTTTTATTTTAAATAATTAATTATAATTAGGGGTATAATTGTTATTTTCTACTTAATCTTGAATTTAAATTAGTATACCAATCAACCAATCTATCATATCCACATTACATATCTTATCTACCAAACACAAAGATACGATATCAATCTTACTTTATATACGATACATATCTTGCCTTAAACTATCTTATTATATTCTAACATGTCTACCAAACATGCCCTAAATATTTTAGTATACCCCCATATATCATATACCATTAAATACATAGAAAGAGTGAAAAATAAAATTGACAATGAAATTGCTTGAAACTTGAAGAAATTTGGTATATCCAAGTTTATAACTATAGCATATGTTGTAACGGTAGCAACGATTTATGTGGAAAGAGCATTCTCGGCTATGAAAGTGGTGAAGGAACGGTTTCGCAATCGAATGGATAATGAAATGATTGAATGATAATTTTGTGTTTTGTATCAAAAAAATATATTCAATTGTGTTTCTAATTATGCTATTATACATAAGTTTCAGATATGGTAAATCGTTCGAGACCAAATATAGATTAGATTAATATGGATTATTTGTATGGTACATTTTGTTATAAGTTTTATATTTAATTTTGCTTGTTTAATTATTAAAACTAGTACTACTAAAGACTATGTATGTTTTTAGGGTATGGAGGAAGTATAATTTTTTGCCTCCCCTTACTTGAAATCTTGGGTCCGCTACTGCATGTAAGAGTTTCAAGGTATAAAACTAGAAGATAAACTATAAAAAAAATATTTGACTTTTCTAGAAATATTTCATACACTATGATTTATATGTTTTAGAATTATGTGCCTATATTTTAACTTTAGCAGTTAGTGACTATATTGACACTTCCTTCTTATTATTTTTCTTCAAAAGAGAGTGGACACAGTAGGGAGTGGTGTTATGGATAAGTTGAGTAAAGTAGAAAGCTTTTCGACTATTTTAATATATAACAAGTCGACAGAAAGACTTAATCTATTTTTAAATGCCAAAGCATAAAAGCCACAAGTTATATATCATATTCATAAAAGTAGATGTTTTGTATACCAAAATTATAAATTTCATGTTAATGCAAGGGTAAAATCAGTTCAAAAGGCTAAGAGTATCGTGCTCACGATCTAGAGTTTTTAGTTTTTTTTTCTCTGGGCTTCATCCATGCTCACGACCGCTGCCATGACCGTGCCCACGATAGAGGCAGCGGTCGTGGGCATGGAAGGTGAAGCCCTAAAAATGAATTCAATTGATTGCTGACGATTTTTTTTGTTTTTTGTTAATCGCAGATGTCGTGGCAGCGTGTTTTGATACATCATGGCGGTCGCTGGGAGCGCTCAACGTATATAGATAGAGATTCATTTTTTGACTACATTGATGCGGGCAAAGTTAGCCGAGCTAACCTCGTGGATGTTATTAGAGATGGTTTGGGTGGTCAAAATGAGACTGAGTACGTATTATGGTATTTGACACGCATGGCCAACTACAACAAAGTAAAAGTTTTATTGCGAGGCGATATCGAATTACTTCGATTGCTAGTGGAATACAAAGAAAATCCGGAGGTATATGTGATTGAGAACAGCGGCTCATCCGTCCCCGAGGTTAATATGGGAGGTAGCAGCTCGGGAGTAGAGCACGACAACATAGACCATAGCATGCCACAACATAGCATGCCATCTGAAGATGAGGAAGACGATGAATATGAAGACGAGGCAATGTCTACATCCGAAGATAAAGAGAAAGATCGTCGCAAAAACTTGATTGATTCACTGACAGAGGAGTTTTTTGCTTGGGTTCGACAACCGGCACAAATGGATAGAATTATCGGGCAACGACACTTCTCATCGGACCATCATCAGTCTGGAACCGATGCTGAGAGTCAGCATTCACTGCACAATTGGATCATTCTATTTCCCGACTATGATATCGCATTACCATTGGGATGGGTTGAGCAGACTCCGCCAGTCACTGGTCAGCTCGAGGTGGGGTCTATATTTCAGTCCAAGAAAGAGTTGAAGATAGCTGTAGGAATGTATCATTTGGAGAACATGTTAGAGTGTGCCACTGATCGTTCCGCCGAAAAACGTGTGGTGTTCATCTGCAGGAGTGGTAGAGAAAATTGCACGTTTAGATTGTGTGCTTGTGAGGGAGCAACTCTTTGGAGAATCAGTAAGTTGACATTGGATCACAGTTGTCACACGGACTTGAATCGTGTTGCTGCATGGTCGGTGACTTCTGAGGTTGCTGCATTTTATTTTGCTAAAAAATTAGTCGGTGAGGGTGTCACTTTGAAGCCAAAGGAGATAATTACAGAGATGCGTAGTAGGTACAACATTGAGATGTTATCCAGCTTCGCTCTTCGGACGAGGAACATAGCGATAGAGAAGACGTACGGTGACTTTGATAAGTCGTATCAGAGGCTCCAATCGTATCTGTATTTGTTGAAGCAGCGTAATCCGGGGACTATTTATGACTTGCAGATGACTAGGGAAGGAGTGTTCTGTCATATGTTCGTTGCCCTCGGACAGAGTATTCGAGCATTTGAGCATCTTCGGCCTGTGATTGTAGTTGACGGGACCCATCTTAAGGGAAGAAACAAATGAGTTTTATTTCTCGCCGTCACAAAAGATGCGAACGAACAAATCTTTCCGCTTGCAGTCGGACTTGGTCCGATAGAGAACGATGAGTCGTGGACTTATTTTCTCTACAACCTGCGCAGATGCTTCAATCCTCCAGAAAATTTATTGATTGTGAGTGACCAACATAAGAGCATCGAGAATGATGTTCAAGCCGTCTATCCGAATGCAGTGCATGGGTTGTGCTTCCACCATCTACAGAAAAATCTAATAGGCTATGGCGCTACGATTGCCACACTCTTCAAACAAGCGGCATACTGTTATCGGGTTGAAGAGTTCGAAAATCTCTTTTCGAAGCTGCATGTTGAATGCCCTAATGGGGCTTACAGATGACTTTCTCAAATTGGACCGGAGAGGTGGACTAGGTCGAAGTGTGCCATACGACGCTATGGCTTTCTGACCTCCAATGCAGCCGAAGTCTTGAATTCTCGTTTATTGTGGGCCAGACGTTTACCAGTTTGCTCGTTACTTGAAATATTTCACAGAATTTTGGAGAATTGGTTTGATGAGAGGCGGGAAGAAGGTGCATCGAGAGATCATGAGTTGACAAAGAATACTTTCGATAAGCTTTCTTTATCTGTGCAAGCTAGTGTCCATCTAACTGTTCGAGCTACCACAACACATATTTATAAAGTCGAAGAAGATAATATTCCTTATCAAGTCGACCTTGAGAGTTGGACATGTGAGTGTTGGGAGTTTGATGAGGATCAGATTCCATGTAAGCATGTCGTCGCCGCTATAAGGTAATTGTTTATCTTTGGCTATAATTTCTTTTAAATTTCATTTAATAATATTTTCGCTATTGTAATAGGCGCGCTAGCAATGGTTTGTCTGTGTACGATTTCGTTAGTCATTATTTCAAACAATACAATTTTAGACAAACTTATGCGGAGCATATTCTTCCAATACCACATACTGATGAGTGAAATGTGCCGCTGTTGATTATTTCAATCGTATGTCTCCCTCCAGATGAGGTGCGTCAGGCCGGCGTCCAAGGATGAGTCGTGCTCGGTCAGCAGTTGAAGATAGGACGATCATACGACGTAATCAGGTGTGCTCTAGGTATAAGGGACTCGGCCACAACAGAAAATCTTGCACAACATCTATTCCCATAGGTGGTGTCGATTTAAACGTCCCCCCTGAAGAAACATGTGGAGAACAATTAAGGCAAAGGCGACAGAAGAAAAAAAGATGTAGCAATTGTCGTAGAGAAGATCATGATATAAGAGGATGTCCTTTTCCCCGCCGAGAAGAAATTTAGCAATTATTGAACTTCTTGTGTTTGAGGGCAATGTATATTGATATTTTGTGACATTTTCCGTCAATGATATTTCTCTTTATAATCATTTATCTTTGAGTTTGATTAGTTTTGTGTTGCATGAGTATTTTTTGTCGTCGCCTGCCGAAATCACGATGGAGAAACTCAATCGTGTCCACAGTCGTGGCTAACCACCATGACCACGATAGCCGCCCACGACCGTGGTCACGATGTAACACCTACCGTGATCATGATCACACAGCCCTATCGTGATCACAGTCGTGAGTAGACCATCATGATCACGGTGGTTTGGCCACGACTGTGATCACGATCGTATGCCCAACCATCGTGAGCTGAAGAACAATCTCCGATTCCGACTAATAAACAATGATTAATGTCTTTCGTATCTTATATCATGTTTCAAACATCATTATGCTAACAAAGTTCAAATTGTAATATACAAATAACACTAAAAAACTTAACATTTATTGATGTATTGCGATATTCACATTCTCAGTAAATATTATGTAACATTTCTCTAATGTTACCATCATATTACAAAAGTCCACACTAATATTAAATTATGTGTTCTAAGATGATATTGTTCGATCAATGATGCATAAACATGATACTAAGAACCTATATTACACGTTCAAGGTAGAAAAAACAAAAAAAATATCGTTTATTGGTCGATTTTGGAGAACCCCACGAATATGGTGCATGATCGTGGGTGTCCATCATGGAAAATACATCGTGCCTACGACCGTAGCCACGATCGTGGCCACGATCGTGCTCACGACCATGGCCACGGTCGTGGCCACGATCTAGCTCACGACCGTGGGCACGGTCGTGAGATCGGCAGCCCACTGTCTATTTAATTATATACTCCATAAATATACACTGGTATTCAAAAATAGATTAGCATATAGATTAACACATAGATTAACACTTAAGAAAATATAATATAATGCAGGTAATGTCGGTAATGTCAAAACACGGAGCAAAATATTGTCTTAAACGTAAATACATATCTATCGTGGATCAATGCTAAGCCAAAAAATCCTACACCCTACGAGCCATCGATATCTTCTAACGTACTTTTCGTCGATTTCACCCGAATGTCTGACTTTGGAAGTCTTACGGGCCACCAGACGATCCAAATACATGCAAGCGAAGGGGCCGCAACTGTGGCTATCTGTTTGGGCGAACTGTACACTAGTTGGCATCTTAACAAGCTCCATTTCATCGTCTCTCCTGATTCTTGATGAATTGTTTCTCCAATAACCCGAAAGAGCTAACATACGAGGCACAAGACGAGTAATGGGCTTCATCTGGAAGTCGCGCTCTGTCACACGATCATTGTCATACTGGTGTGACATTGAGTCATACAACTCAACCTTCCAGTCAAGAAGACAAATCCTCACAGTGACCCAGTGATTCTCATTAATACAACAAATTGCAATAATCTGTTCAAGCAAAAACATATTCAAATGAATCAATGAAGTAACATGTTATTCAGTATATGTAAATATTATTAAAATATTATATACTTACATGATAGGCATTTGACCATGGAACTGCGGTCGGCGTATCTAGCCCTTTTACCAACTCATCTATTCCATCAGGCATTCTCCATTTGTTGTATGTTGGCTTTCCCTTCACTCGTCTAAATTGTGGATCTTTCGGATGCAGCTTTTGTAGCTCGGAAACTAAAGCCGCCTAGAAAAGTAACCATGACCAAGATCAATATTATTTATAAAAAAAAATAATAACAAAAATAAATAAATTAAAACTTACATAAAATGCAGAACCCACGATGATCGTGACAGTTGCACCAATATTTGACCGAGTACTGAGATTCCGTCGGATCCTCGCGCGAGTGGAAGATACGTACAAGTCTATTACCTAACAAACATAAAACTTATATTAGATGACAATATAAATACAATTTAATTTATGCTTCTGATAATATAAAGGATGTTACCTCAGCAGTGAAGTCTTGATGAGGATCTTCTAGAGTGTCGAAGAACTTTTGAGTTAGCATGTGCTTTGTCTCATAAGTAATTGCATAGGCCTCGGGTCCTGAATTTCTAAAGGCTATGTATTCAATCCTCAACGTCTCGACATTAGACGGAACATTGCCCTTGTAAGGGGTCTTTAGAGCAGCAGACGGTCTGGGTTGTCGAAGACCCAAGCTCCTGTCACCCACCTCCTCATCATCCTCATCCTCATCCTCATCATCATCATCATCCTGGAGCTCGTGCGATGAATACTGATCAGGTAAAATGGGATGAGGCGTCAGTGAACTAGAGACTACGGGCCCAAACTACTAGTAGTTCTGATAAGATGTCCCCTCAGACTGAAAATGCGGGTAAGTAGGCTGCACAGGCTGAAAGAGCTCAACAAATAGCTCGTGCTGAGAGTGGTGGGAAGGAGCCTGCGTGTGCTGAGAGTGGTGGGAAGGGGCCTGCGTGTGCTGAGAGTGGTGGGAAGGAGCCTGCTCGTGCTGAGAGTGGTGGGAATGAGCCTGGCCATACTGCTGAGAGTGGTAGGAAGGGGCACGCTCGTGGTGAGAGTGGTGGGAAGGAGCCTGCTCGTGCTGAGAGTGGTGGGAAGGAGCACGGTCGTGCTGAGAGTGGTGGAAAGGGGCACGGTCGTGCTGAGAGTGGTGGGAAGGGGCACCCTGCTGAGAGTGGTGGGAATGACGCCCCTGCAGACTGACACCAAAAGAGTGACGGGGACAATCCTGGACGGGCTTCTACGCACCAGACCATCTGTGTCTGTCAACGGCTGACGTAGAGTAACGGTGTGGCTCTCTGCTCATTCTGTGGCTCCCAACCGAGTGTTGTGGAGAGTGTTGTGGAGGACTGATAGACCGCCTAGGAATGAAGTAGTCCTTCATCTGAGCAAACATCTTTCGAGTAAGTCGAGCAAGGAAGCCAGTATCAGACTCGTCGTTGAAAACTGCCCTCAGCCGGCGCTCTATGTCATCCCCGCCGCTAGTGCCCTCCTCGTGGTCTGGACAAGGACGTCCGTGCACACAACAAACCCTGTCTGGCTGCCCTGAGTGTAGCAGCTCGTCTGTAGCACCTAGTGGAGTACTCTCACGGTGACGCTTGGGCATTGGTCGCCTCGCCTCAGAAGTCAACACCTTCTCCACTATACTCTTCAATATTTCCATAGCCTTTGACTTTCCTTTCGGGTCCTTTTTTGTTGCAATTCGTACATGAGGCTTGTATCTCACATCAAACTCCTTTCCGTTGTCAAAGCTCATCATGTACCACGTTTCTAGCTCTTCAGCAATAGGTTCCAACGAGGGATATACTACAAGCTGCAAAAAATAATAAAAATTTAATATTCGATATTCAACATTGAATCATACAATTAAATTTAAAAAATAAAATAAAATAAAATAAATGTACCTGTGGATTGTCCAAAAAATGACTAAAATCAACCATCTTTATCTGCCTTGTGCTCCACCTCAAACATCGGGGCAATCTGACTTGTGGGTCTCGAAATCCACACAAGTCTCCGAGTGCTGGAATGGCCTCATACGACCAAATCTGTAAAGCCCAAACTGGACCGTAGAAGTGGTAATCTCTTTCTGCTTGATTAGGGCGCATCTCCACGTTGTCTATATAGTAACACAACGTACCATACGTGTACGAGCCCCATGGAAAACTATTCCAAGTTTCAAAGTCTTCAACTAATGTCCATGCTCAATCCTCTATCTCGGGATCATCCCGACATAAGAGGAAGAGATAGTAAACTAACAAGTTAGCCGCCTTCAAATAGTTTTCAATATTTTTGCCCAACTCTTTGCTTTTGAATTTCTTGCGCAGCTCACTTACTTTTGTAGGTTCACCTTTGAAATATGTGTAGTAAATGTTGCCGCTAGGAATTTGATGACTTGAGTGTGGATCAAAGTCGGAGAGTCCGAAATGAAGCCCAGTGATGAGGGCATAATCCCTCGCCGTAATACGAATGGTCTCTCCACCAATCTGAAACCAACTCTCGATTTGAGATATATCATCACCCTTCAACTGTCGGGCTAGAACGTGATGTAGGGCATTACTTGCACTGTAACTTCTTCTCACGTCAATCAAGCGCCCCACAATGCCGGATTTAAATATCTCCAATGCTTCATTACCACAAACTTCAGATAAAATCTTTGTAACCTCTCGGAATATTTCAACCCACATGTAAAGATTGATTCCACGAGTGATATAGAGCAATGTATGTCTCTTCCAAGAACAATTAACCTACAAAAACCAAAGCAACAAAACATTAGGACCATCATCATGTGTTGGAACCAACCAAAGCAACAAAACACAAGAAATTGGAGAAGGTCTGCCGTGCCCACGATCGAAGGGTACGATCGTGCCCAGGATCGAGGCTGAGATCGTAGGCACGGTGGTCACAACCATCGTGGGCACGGTCATGCCCACGATCTTGAGCACGGTCGTGCCCACGATCGTGAGCACGGTGGTGACTGTGGCCACGGTCGCCACCACGATCGTGGGTACGATTGCACCTCACGACTGTGGCCACGATTGCACCCCGCGACCGTGGGCAACCTCACCCCAAGCCCTCGATCGTGGGCTCGATGGAGTCGTCTTCCTCATCTCCATCGTGCCCATAAGAACTTAAGAACACACCCAACCAACAATGTCGAACTATATACACCTAACCAACATAAATTTCGAACTAAACACCGAAGAATTTCGAACTAAACAAACAAGAACTATACACCCATCCAACAAAATCAAACTAAACATGATCATCAAACACATTTTTAACACATAAACATGCATTTAACAGAAAATTTCAACAAAAATTTCGAAAAAAAATCCAAATTGGGGACGAATTTAGGGCACTAACCGGCGGTTGAGGAATTTCAAAATCCTCCTCGTCAGAGTCCGACAACGACGGCGCGGGTTGCCTCTCGTTTCTCCAGTTGCTCATTTTTACAGACACGACGAAGCGAAGATCGTGGGTGGAGATGGTGGCTGTCGTGACTGGTTGGTTTCGTGAGAGAGACAGAGGCGGTCGAAGAGAGAGAGAATGAGAGTCGAAGAGAGAGAAAGTGGGGTTTGGGAGGGGGGACCGATTGGGATTTGGGGGGACCAATTTTGTTTTCTTTTTTTTTCTTTTTATTGTTTCTTTTAATTGTTTTTTTTACTTAAGGTTATTTTCTGAATTAGCTTACGCCCTCCCTATCAACAAAGCAAAATCCGACGGACTCCGCCGTCTAATGCGCATCCTAGTCCACTCCAAAATCTTTGACCTAGTCAAGAACGAGAACGACGTGGACAAGGAAGAAGAGTATTGCCTCACAGGGGCTTCGCGTCTCCTTCTGAGAGGCGAACCCCTAAGCATGGTGCCATTGGCAGTCATCATATTTGACCCGATTATGATGGTCCCGTGGCATCACATGAGCGAATGTTTTCGGGATGAGTGCTCCTCGTCGTTCGAGACCAAACATGGGATGATGTTTTGGGAGTATGCAGCGGGCAATGGAAGACTGAATGTGTTGTTTAATGAGGGCATGGCTAGTGATGCGGGGTTTGTGAGTGGTGTGCTATGTAAATATTCTAGGCATGTGTTTGAGGGGCTGAACTCATTGGTCAACGTCGGCGGTGGAACCGGAGCGACGGCAAAAGGCTTTTGCCGCCGCATTTCCGGGATTAAGATTTGTGGTGTTGGATCTTCCACATGTTGTTGATGGCTTAAAAGGGTCTGATAATTTGAGCTTTGTTGGAGGAGACATGTTTGAGTCCATTCCCCATGCAGATGCAGTTTTCCTCAAGGTAAGACATTTTGATCATATAATATTAATCATACTAGTAATATGATGAAACATTTATTTATTTGAAGATTTTCCTATACATATCATTGGGGTAAGGCTCTATCTGGTATGAATATATGTATTAGGTAGAATTCATGTTTGATCCAAATTTGGACCAGATTTAATTTTATTAGAGATAAACTCCTGTGCGGTGGATCATACTGTAGGTTCGTGCGGTTCACCATATTATTATTTTTAATTAATTAATTTCAATTGGAGCTTAGCTAATTCTAATTGTGTCTAAAAAAATTCTAATAGAAACTAATAAATCTTAATTAGGATTAAAAATTAATCCTAATTAAAATTAATACAAAATAGTTAAGATTAATTACCTCTAATTATCACCCTAATTACTCTTAGTTATGTCTAATCTACTTAATCACCCCCAATCCCTTTTAATTACCCCTAATTACAACTAATCACACGGTGCAATTGTTCGTACACAAGTTTTTGCCATTTCATTGACTTTGATATATACGATCTCATAATCTCCCTTTAGTTTTGTTTGGAAATAATATTGTAATATTTTATTTATATTGATAGTTATCAATTACTTCCTCCGTCCCCCAAAAGTGTGGTGTGTATTTGATTTGTTGTGAGGTATAAAATATTAGTTGAACCACACTAACGTGGGAGGGAGTAATTAATTTAGTAGCCGATGTGCTAATACGTATTTAGGGTTTATTATCATAAGAAGGTTTTATAGGGCTCCGTATTTTTCAACTATAATTATCAATCAAAATTATGGTGTTTAGCAAATAATTAATTATTTTCGATGGCTGCAAAGCATATGGATGCATGATACATTAAGTGTAATTAATTAAATTTTATTTTATTTTCAATTCCATCTACGTTTTCAAACATATGATCGGCACATTATTATATTAACTTAAAAACCAATTCTTCTAACATTGATTTGGCAACTTACATATATATTATTTGTAATTTTTAAATCTCATCATCTGTTGCTATTTTCTGAAACTAAGCAGTGGATACTGCATGACTGGGGCGATGAAGATTGCGTAAGAATACTTGAAAAATGCAAAGAAGCCATAACTCCCAGCAAGAACAACGGTGCAAAAATAATTATTGTTGAAATAGTTGTTTTTGATCGTAAAGAAGATCTTGAAGCAACTGAAACTCAACTTTTCTTGGATATGCAAATGATGGCTGAGCTCACTGGTAGAGAGAGAAGTGAGAGAGAGTGGGCGAAGATCTTCTTCGCTGCTGGCTTCCAAAACTATAACATCACTCCTGTCTTAGGATTGAGATCTGTGATTGAGGTTTTTCCATGATTGCTCCATTCCATTAACGAAAACCAGAAGACACTACCTTTATACTAATTTGCAAATTCGATATGATTTTTAATTAAATTTCAGAAAATGTAACGCTACATTTTGATTTTGATGCTAGTTAAATATGCCTAATATTTTCAGCAATCGGATTTTGACGTGGCCCGGTACTTATATTTTGACATGGTATACATGTGTATAAACAATTGAAAGATTGGGAACATCAGAATCCGATCGTTCGAGACATTTGGCAGCTTTGCGCAAATATCAAAAGGTGGTGTTGAATTTGTGAAGTTTAAAAGTCAGTTTCCAATTTGCAATTTGATGTAAAGATAGTGATTTTTGGTGCAATTAAGGGTACTTTGTTTCTTGCTTGAAGATTTTCCCTTTGTACGTATACTCTAAAAGATTTTAATGAAGTCCGACTCTCAAAATTTCTAGATTGTGATTTCTTTTTGGTTTAGATTTTTTTTTCTTTGTTTGATCGATTAATTTTCGGTATAATTACATTTAATGATAAATTTTGATGCAAGGATTATGGAATCTCTACAAAATCACAATATATGGACTAGAAGTATACTACGTCCTCAACCTTTAGCCACACATAGTGTGCCACACATAATAATGTGTGGTTGTTTAGCCACACATAATTATAAAATGTGTAGGTAAATTAATTGGGTAGTTTTCATTAGTTTGTGACATATAATATGTGTGGCAACAACTTTTTTTACACATATTTATATTTTGAATTTTTAACTTATTTTATATTTAACCATATTTGCTTTTAAATCTGTTACGCTTATGTGGCAAAACAATAAAAATTATTAACTACACATAATTAGCAATTATTTATGTGTGGCTAATGATGTTTTATGATTACAAACTTTTTGTTTTTCATGAGTGTGAGAAAAAAACAAGAAGTGGCATTTTTCCTAGCTCATTTTGTTTAAACTTAGTTGACGTGTCGAATTTAAAAATTTTACAAGCCAAACATACTATCGATTTTTCTATTTGTGGTTATTTACATTTTATAATTACTAATTTTTTACATTAGAAAATGTGGAATATAACATTTACTCGTGTTTATATTTTTTGCACTTCATTTTATTTATTTATTTATTTTACGTAATTACAGTTAAACTTTGTTGTGCTCACGTGGAAAGTTAACCAACAAATGACATCCCCATCTTAAAAAGGAAAAGAATAATAATTAAAGAAAATAAAAAGAAAAAAATACTTATCCAAAATCAAAATATTTAGAATATACTGTAATTAGTTTTAACAGGGAAAAGTGAAAAGAAAAAGGAAAAGAAAAAAAGAGAGAACACCTCCGTCTCTTCTGCTAAAATCTGTTAAAAAAAAATTTGAAGATAAAATCTGTTAAAATTAATTTCTACATATCAGGACTCTTCAGATTCAATTGATATTTTAAAATATTCAAGCGAACGAACTTAAAATGCAAAAAAAATTAATTTTACCCGCCGTCCTATACGAAAAAAATTCTCCAAAAATTTAAAATTTTTTAAAATTTTAAGTTTACCCGCCGGCATGGGCAGTTTTCTTTCCCCTTTATCTCAGCTTCTCATGTCTCAAACAACACCCACTTCCAAAATCAATAATTTCGCTTTAGATTCATTCTTAGAGAAATTATTTCCTTTCGTGTTCAGGAAAGAGAGAGCGTATACGTGCATCGACGAATCAATACTGCAAACTCGACAACATACTGTTGGCTCTGTTAGCGTTGTTCTTGTACTTGGCAGACTGTGTTCGTCGATTGGGGTGGAGACGGTGACGAGAAATCTATCAATGTTTGCTCGACGACGTGCTATTATGTGCCAAGGCTTTTATTAAATGGCTTCTCTCAGGCTGTTTGAATGTGACTTTGCTGATTTCAATTGTATTATTCTCGGATAAGGTATTGAATTTGTTAATCAGACTTTCATTAATATGGCTTTTTGGAGATTCTATTTGTTAGGCTTTCTTTTACACTTTTATCTCCCCAATGCTTTTAAGATTTATTATGCCGAAATTCAAAGATTGAAGCACTCTTTATTTTATTAATTGTTCATTTTAATTTTATGGGATTTGATGGTTTATACATGCTTTGGATGCAGGTTTTTCTTTATTTGGATTAAACTGCGGTATGTCGCGAGCCATTGATGCTAGATTTTTTTGGTTTGAATCATAATGTATATATTCTGACAAAGTAATTTTTTTTCTATTAACACGAGATATTAGTGATTAGACCATTTACAATAATGCTCTCTATCTTTTAATGTTCCATGAAGTGGTTGAATGTGTTAATACATAATTTTGGGAGCATTGGCATTTTGTGCACTCGCCTGCTAATGGACCAGAGGTATCTTTCCGTTAAACATGATATTTTCAGAATCATGTATAGATAATCATGCTCTGTTGGAAAGTATATACTTTTGAGAAAAATATATATTGTAAGTTGTAACCAATAACCATTGATCTTTCTTATAAATTCTTGTTCATAAATTGTAAAATTTTAATTTTTCTATGCAGAGGGCAGTATGCATTTATTTAGCCCCAAGGATGTAAAGCAAGTGCAGAGAAACTCATGTCCCGATACCAGAGAGAGAACAAGAGACTAGGAATTACTTGTGGTCAAAGTGTTCAAACGGCGATGGGAAGTGTTTGGTTGATTATGTAGTTGTAGATATTTAAAATTGTATCTTGTATGTAATTAGTATAAACACACATTGTATACTTTTATTTTTAGTGAATATTTCAAGTAAATTTTCTATATTATTGCCATCTTATATTTTAATGTCTTGTGTATATGTGTTATATTTAATTTATAGCTTTATAAACTAGTTCGGGTTATTTATATCCATAAATAATAATTATTTTCTAATGTATAATTGCTAGAAAAAATTATTACCTACACATGAGTTATAGCATTTACTTACAAATATAAATTGTAACGTGTTAATTTCAAATGTCATGTCATCATCCACGTCATTTTCACCTCATCATTATATTATGGAAAAAACATGTTATATCCACACATTAGATACACCTTTAGTGACATATATATGTGTAGGTAAATGTTTGATGATTTATCCACACATACATATTAGTGTGGGTAAAACTTTTTTTCTACAGAAATATAACCACACATGTGGACATTTGCATTATGTGTGGGTAAACATGGATTCTCACACATATGCATACTTATAGCTACATATATATGTGTGGGTAAACACTATGAATTCTTGTAGAAAGAAAATGAGTAGGGGGGACTCCTGTAGATGCCGGCATGATGATGATCATTAATTAGGTTCTAATTATGAATAATGTTAGATTTAAAATTCTAATTACGAACTAATAAATCTTAATTATTATATCAATAATTAAACAAAACTTTAAATAAATATGAAATTAATAAAATAATCCTAAAAGTTAAAACAAGTAAGGATATTAAATATATGATCAAAATGGGGGAGTGAGGCCGTCCCACCATGAGACGGGGTCAACATCCAAATTCAAATTCATATCTAACGACATAATCGATCACAAGTACCAATAAAATATGGATTTAATAAGCACCATTTTTATTTATAATGAGTGTTACTTAATAAGTTATAATTGAAAATAATTTAAAAATAAAAGGAAAAAATAATGAATTAAGAAAAAGAATGAAGTACATAAAAACAATTAAGAAAAAGAAAGAATCAAGAAAGAAAAAACAATTAAGAAAAAGAAAGGAAAAACAATTAATAAAAGGAAAAGAAGAAACAAAACAAATATTGCTACAAAAGGGATTCGAACAAGAATCATTGAAGGTGGGCAAATCAACCATAACCACTAGGCTACACAAACATAATATCAATAAAATATAGTATTATGTAATATAAATTGTCGGGTGGAATAACATTTAGTCTAACATGTCAGACCGATTATATCCAAATTTTTGTCTTTTGTGAAAGAGGGTTAACTGATATGTGACTTTTGTGAGCGTGGTCCTTTGAATATTATTAATTTATTATTATATGAAAATTTTGTACAAATTGTTTGGTAACAAACCAAGGATCCTTCACCTCATAAATATGCACAAACATATACACACTCGTATCCACCAGTTTACTCTTAGATTTTAATTGAAGGCTTCATATCTAATTAAAAATTACCTACCCTACCCATTAGGGTTATGCATGGAAAGGAAGAAAATTGACATAAAAATTTGCCTATTATATCCCTATTATAAAAATTGATTTACCTATTATACCTCTATTATAAAAATAGTTATGGAGAAATAATGTATATCATAT
Source organism: Agastache rugosa (assembly GCA_031470985.1). NCBI lineage: Eukaryota > Viridiplantae > Streptophyta > Magnoliopsida > Lamiales > Lamiaceae > Agastache > Agastache rugosa. The sequence continues at coordinate 24,419,063 of CM062607.1, forward strand.
ACTATATTAATTTATCTAATATATATTATTGGATTATACCTTATTTTCTTTACTTATTTAAATTATTTAGGATAATTTAATTAATTAATATAAATACGTTTTATTTATTGGATATGAGATAAGAATCCTTCGATATAAGATAAGAATCATCTTGCATTTAAATTTTTTCAAAATTGTGGTATGATTTATCTATTTTTTATTATTCAAATTTATTATGATATGATTATTTTATTTTTCATATATTCTTATTATTAAAATTTATCAATAGTACGAACGATGCACGTACGACACTACTAGTCTAATTAAACGATTCTAGTTAACACGTACAGAAAATTAAGTATGTTTGAAAACTCTTTATAATTTTTTGAGGAGTGTACGTACCTAGCTTGCTATAGTGGTTACTGTTTAATTAAATTATTTTTGAAAAATTTCTTGTGAAGATACCTACCTTATTGTAGCACAGAGAGATTGTGTCCGCGCGCTTGGAGTTGAAAACGGCAGCGAAGTAGCGATTTGGGATTCTGGGGTTTAACTGGGGGCTGAAAGAGTAGCAGCCAGTGAAGAACGGTACGTGTTATTCTCTCCGTTCCTTAAAAGTGTGGTTCAATTAATATTTTATACCTCACATATAATCAAATTTGGACCACACTTTTGGGGGACGGAAGGAATATATATAATTTTAAAAATTCATTATTAAAAAAATTTTAGTAAATGACAACTGTCTGAGGAACACCGCTTTGATATAGCGTTTATTAGTCTATGATAACGGTGAAACGACAATGACAAGAAAAAATCGTTGTCTATTAGCTCATTTTTGTGCTAATAGACAGAGATATCTCTACGGCAATGGTTTTTTTTGGCTAAGACAACGGTTTTTCAACAATCTCTTGTAATGAACTATCATGCCATTGCTAACTTTATTTCATACAAATATAATTTCATATATTTAGTGTTTTCCCAAACCGAGTACTTGGGATCAAAGTCATTTTTTTATTAATCTTAGTGGAATTTTCGGGCTCATATACCTTACTAATTAAACACGGCTATAAAGAGGCCACTTAATTTATTTACCGATTGTAATATAGAAAAAAGTTCGAATTTTCCCTCGCCTCAACAAAACTAGTACTCTTGACAATGGCGTTGCCTAATAATGTAGTTGATTCCACCCAAGAACTTCTTGATGCCCAATGTCAAGTTTGGAATCACATTTTCAGCTACATAAATTCCATGCTTGTCTCTAAAATGTGCGCTTCAATTAGGCATACCCGATATCATCTACAAACAAGGCAAGCCTATAACACTTTCTGAAATGGCCAACGCTCTCCCCATCAACAAAGCAAAATCCCATGGCCTCTACCGCCTAATGCGAATTCTAGTCCACTCCAAGATCTTTGACTAGGTCAAGATCTCTGAGGACGAGGACAAGGAAGAGGCTTACTCCCTTACACGGGTTTCGCATCTTTTGCTGAGAGGTGAGACCTTGAGTTTTGCCCCTTTTGCACTAGCCATGATTGATCCGGTCGCGGTTGATCCGTTCCACCATGTGATCGAATGGTTCAAAGATGAATGCTCACACTGGCGGACGCACACACAGTCAAGGGGAGGTAATTGACCCCATTGTGTTTTAATATGAAATACCTAAATACCCCTAATTGTTATATCCACATATATATGTTATAGGAAATTCACATATACCCTTAATAATATAGAGAGAGGCATAAAAATAAAATTGACAAAATAAAAATTGCTTTTTTTCTCAAAATTTTCCAATCTCTTACGAGTTAATTACAATACTTCCGCAACAAACTTTCTTCTCTCGTCTCTAATTGCAACTCTCCTTTTCTATCGTATATGATTGCAGAGTGCACTTAAAATGTTAAACCCTTGAATTCTGATGCACCTAATTGGAATAATTGTAACAATTTGATATAAGAAAATGGAAAGAAGTAGATGAATGATCTAGAGAGACTTACAGAAAATAACATTTTTTGAGTAATTTTCTGCTTACTTTTCAGTTTTTATTACTTGTCCATCAACCTAAGTAATGTTTTTATTCAATTTGTTCCTAATGATACTATTGTGCATGAGTTTCAGAATATGTCAAAATAGTCAAAACCAAATATAGATAAGAGTTCTATGAATTATTTGTATCATTGTATGATATATTTAATAATTTTACTTGTTATAATTTTTTACCCCCTTATATGAAATCCTGCCTCCGCCACTGAATGCTCATCTCCATTCTTCACCACAAATGGGATGAACTTTTTTTAGTGTTTAGGGAATGACAACAAGTGTAATCAACTATTTAATGAAGCAATGGCTAGTGATGCAAGGTTTGTGGCTACCATACTTGTTGAAAAATGCAAGCATGTTTTTGAGGGTTTGAAAATTGTTGTGGATGCCGGAGGCGGCTCCGGGCCCCGGGGTGGTGGCGAAGGCCAATGCATACGCCTTTTCCGACTTAAAATGCTTCGTGTTCGATCTTCCACATGTAGTTTCTGGGCTTGAGGAATCAGAAAATCTGAGCTTTGTTAGTGGAGACATGTTTGAGTTCATTCCTCCCACTGATGCAGTTTTCCTCAAGGTATATATGAATATCTAGTGTCATCTTCAGAGTTGACATTCTTTGAGTCTGTACAGCTGGATTGATTCAGCTGTGTTTTCTTGGCTAAGACTCAGCTCGGTCATTTTTCAGCTTGATTCTGCTCAGTCTTGAACTCTACTCAGCTAAAAAACTCCTCAGCTGATATGTTGGGAAAATTAATAGAGTTTTGATTTGATACCAAAACTCAGCTGACCCCAACCGAGTAGATGATTGCACAAGCCTAAGCGTTTTTCAGCTCACCTGTTTGAGCTTATAGAGTTTCTTAGTTTACAGGTAGAGTCGCAGAAGTCAGCAGAAGACACAGCTGAGCGGACACAGCTGAAGTATTCAGCATAAGCAGACTCAGCAGAGCAAGACCAAGCAGAGTCAAAGACCCAGCAGTATTAAGACCCAGCTCAGTGACAGATACCCAGCTCAATGTCAAAAACCCAGCTCAGTGTAAAGGACCCAGCTTAGGGTTAATGACACAGCTCAGGTTGAAGACACAACTCAGGTTAATGATACAGCACAAGTCTAAGACACAGCTCAGAGTCGAGACGCAGCAGAGTCCAAGACGTTGAAGACATAGCAGAAACGCTTAGCAGCTCGAAGACGAAGACCTTCTCCAAGACAAGATCCCGATATCAGAAGATCTTGTCTGACGCAGTCAAATCAGAGAAGGAATAGCTTCTGCAGATGCAGACCTACTTCGTAGGTTAAAGGCCAGAAGTCAATGAGAGTAGGTAAGATTCAAACGGCTCTCTTCCAACGGCTAGTTTGAATCTCCACCTATATATATCTTTTCACCATTGAAGAGAAGAAGACTGGTGAGTCTGGCGAGACGACTGAAGAAATAAAAGAGCAAACAGAAAAATGAACAACAATCTTCATAGCCAAATCTTTCAAGAACACCCAGCCAGTCAGCTGTGTTCTTAGTTGTTCACATATTCAGTCATAGGCAGAATAGATCAGAATAGAAATATCTTAAGCCTAGTTTGAACGAGTTCATCATACTCCTTGTTCTTCATTGTAAGAACTCGTTCATAGTTGGAAAACCCATACCCAAACCCAAACCCAAAGCCAGAAAGGTTAGGTCATGTTACGCCTGCTCGAAGCGTGTAATTCGAGTGGTCAGGTTTTCTCAGTACCCGCAAACTGAGAGGTGTAGGCTTGACAGTGCCTGTAAACTGTTGGAACACAACTCGGGTTAGAGTTGTGAAGTTGCTTGGTACTTGGAAACTAAGTGGTAGTGAATTACCAGTGAACCTGGTCGTGGACGTATGAGGTGTTACTCCGATTCACGTTAAAATTGTTTTGTTCTTTACTGCTTTGTTTTATGCATTCTGCTAACCTCTCACGCATACATTTCAAGCTACATAAACTGACTAACTGAAAAGAGAAACAAAGCTTTGCAATATAATTTGAAGTAACAGACGGACTTTCCAAATCCACCACATTCCGCACACAGCCAGCTGTGTCGATCAAGCTGTCTTCCAGCTGGATCGGACACAGCCAGCTCACTCAAAAGAGTTTTAATTGGAAAAGTTTTTTTAAACCTTGGTGTATTCACCCCCCTCTACACCAAGGTATCCGTCTTGGGACCAACATCATATTTTGACTCCGGCTGATAACACAACTGGATCTTCTGCTGTCTTCAGCTTCTTTAGCCTGTAAATTTATAAAATCTAAAGCTCAAACAGGCGAGCTGGAAAACATCACTTAGGTTGATGCAATCATCTACTCGATTGAAGTCAGTTGGGTTTTGGTATCAAATCAAAACTTAGAATTTTCCCAACAATTTCCCCCTTTTTGATGATGCCAAAACCTAACTGAGAAAAATACAAAACTTACCCCTAGATCTAAGAGCGGGAGAAAATCTCAGCAGATTAATCAAGTTCAGAGTTCAGAGCCTTGACAAAAAGTTATTGTCATCAGGGAGAGCTTGAGCAAAACAAAAAATTCAGTCTTATTAATATCAGGAATTACAACGATTATAGGATAAAACAGAGAAAATTAAAGTAACAAAACTTTAATTCTTCAATCCTCAATCCCAGCTAGCTGGGTCTTCACTTCTGCATCCGTTGTTTCCTTCTTTATCTATCAGAGAGCCATTGCTGATCAATTTGGATTTTCTGATGTAGTTCCGCTGTCTTGGACTTTCTTTTTAGCTGGTTCCTCTGTTGTCAGCTCAACAACAACATTTATCGCAGACTAAAGGGCTTGGACTTCTACTTCTTCAGATATAGCAGCTTTGCCTTTGCACATCTGTGACGTTTTTCTTGTCTCACTATCTTCCCCCCTTTTTGGCATTATCAACAAAGTGGGAGAGACGAACAATTGTCTTGTTGAGTTGTGCAATTGCTTCAGCAATCTTTACTGTATTGTCTATTGTGGCGATGTTGAGCTCTGCTGTGCTGCGGTTGTTAGCTCTGAACTGTGTGTCCAGATCTTTGTAGAGGTTGTATAACTGGTGAATATCCGTGCTGTATGAGAGATTACTCTGTGTGATAGCATCCAGCTGGCTTGAAAAGGTTGACAATTTTACATCCAGCGGAATTTGGAGTCCTGAAACAATCTCTGGTACTCTCTTTTCAAGATGTTTGGATTGATCAATCCCGTGAAAGACTAGAGACTGCTTAAGATCCCGATCTGAGCTTTCCTGTAGATTCTGGGTGAATCGATAAACGTCATTGATTGATTGTCCTTGCCAGTCGACTTTCTTTTCTACAGCTGAGATTCGTAGAAGGGTTTCTTCAACTTTCTTGGCGATCTCATCCTTTATTGCGGCTGAAAGCACTTGGGTTGAATCCGTCTGTCTCCCGGATTCTAAGTACTGGGTTTTGATGCCTCGATCTCGACCAGAGTACGAGTGTCATTGGCATTTGGACTTTGTGGCTTAGCTGTTGCATTAGCTGGCTCTTCATCAATAGTCGTTGCCTCAGCTGTGATTGCAGGCACAACTTCCTTGGCATTTTCAACTGGAGCAATCCAGCTGAGTGTTTGGAGGTATGAGTTGGCCCTTGAGATGACGCCTTCTGAGGGTGGCACAACATCATTCCTTGATTTTTGAATAAGATTTTGAATTAGCTCGTCTTTATGCATGAAAGCATCCTGGAGACTTCTAAATTCAAAAATCTCTTGCAGTTGAACTTCTTCAGACTTTAGATGGTCGAATGAGTAGGTCTGAATTAGCTCTTCAGTTGCGTACCAAGTTCTCATCTTGGTAGCAATGTAAAACTTGAAGTCGCTGACGGCAACTAATGCGGCTGGGAGCGAAGTTAGCTCCGGGTATTGTTGCAGGGCGCTTGTGACTCCTTCGAGCATAAGGTTATCGAACCTTGAGATAGAGGCGTCATGTACAACATTTGAGGGACTAAGGTAGACAACTTCCTCTGATGAAGTATGGGTATGGGGTGCAGCTTTGTTTTCATCATCCAGCTGCAAAAGAGCGTCAACTGGATGGGGCTTTTTATGTGATCTTGGTGCAGGGGTTTGAGCTCCATCTTCTTCATCAAGAAGTTGGTGTCCGTGTCGAGTTGAAGGAAATTGAGGAGAAGGAGGTTGAAGTATTCCATCTGATCTAAGGTTTAAGCTTAGTTGATCAGCTGGAATAGGGAGATGAGGTGGTGGTGACGGTGATGTCCACGCTGACACGTGAACTTTTTCTCCACCGTAAGAAACCACCACTTGTCCCTTCTGCTCCTCGGAGAGTCATTATGAATTTTCTCTCGATATCAACTAGTTTCTCAGCTTATTGGCTGGGCACCTTGAATTTGAGTCTTCCCTTTGAAGACGGTGCTTCAGCTGGTTTTGTCTTCTCACGTTGTTTTCTCTTCCCGACTTGGAAGGGAATAGATGCCTGCTGCTTTGTCTCCTGCATCTTCTTCTTTCCTTCAGGTGCTGCTTTCTTCAGCAAGTCAATCAACTGACTTGGCTTCTCAAAGAGTATCCTTGTAATTGGAAACTCTTCCGGATCATGCCACCTGATGTTGCGCGATCTGGCAATCATTGCTATGATGCAAGCGGCTTTGGAGCACAAGTAGATTGCCTCCTTGCAGCTGTACCTGGTGCATTCTTTATTCTTGAACCGGATTTTCTTTTATTTCTTCTCCAACTTGTCCAAAAAAGTAGGAGAACCAGTCCACATGGTCACTTCTGAGGATGGCTATCATCAGCTTTAACTTGGGTATGCAGATCTCTCCTTGAGATCCAGCCATACCGAGAATGCACTTCTGAGTGATGTACAGAAGTAGTCGGTACTTGGGATGTAGCAGGAGCTTTGACATGCTCGCTCTGAACGTCTCCGGCTTTATCAGCATCTTGTCCAGTTCTGATTGAACTTCCTAACTTGTGTATCTTTCAGGGGAGAGATTCTCAAATGTCTTCAGGTTGAACTCCTTGGTCAGAATCTGTCACGCCCCAATTTCCGAAGAAAGGCTCGTAAATCGAGGTGTGACGAGGAGGAGTAAAGAGGCGGGAAAGAAAGGGGCATATTTTATTATTTTATATTAATAACAATTGATATAAATAGTAAAGTGAGGCGACCAAACCGCGCTACACCATTTAAAATAAAAGATGGGATAAATCCGTGTCTAGCATAACAAAAGGAGTCGAGCATCCACTTCTACAAATGGAGTTACCATGAGTGAGTGGGAATTCGAGCGTCCAAGAGAAGCTGATCACAAGGCACTCTCCATCAAAAGCAATAAATAATGCAAGAGAGTCGCAATAAATAATGTATTTCTATAATATAGTTAAATCAAAAGACATAGTAGTATATATATTTATATAATTCAAAAGGGATCTTAGCGATCATTGTTTTAACACATATGTTTAGAACATTTATTCAGAGTGGCATATTTATAGCGAAAGCATATAAACAACTACAATCCCCGCCTCAGTCCTGCGCCTCACCACCTGCCTCCAACCCTGAAAACATTTGAAAACATTTGGGCTGAGTACAAAAGGTACTCAGTGGGTGATGCCATGACATTTTATAAACTAGCAATTTATCCATATAATTAGTGTAACAGATGGTTTTAGAAATCAAAGTCTCATCTGAATACACAAAACATGATTTTCTTGGGTATGTGTAGTTCCGACTGATTACTCAAGATCCCGGGCCGCATGTCACCGACGGATCTAAACTAGTACTCGGGACATAATCCCTGAAGTAACATAGTTAACTTTAACATAGGTCAGGAGCCTTGGCTCAAGACCGCTAGCTACAACATAATGGAGATCAACCCATTATATTGTAACACGGTGCGCACAATACTCAGTTAGTACCTGGGTACTCACTAAGTATCTCGATCGATTAACTGGAGTAATAAATATGGAACACACATAAAACGTTTTATGGATAATTGCATTTATAATATAAAGATCTAGCACTCAAATATTTTCTTTAAAACTTTAACCCACCTGAATCTTGAAATAACGTAAGCAACTGGGAATGGAACTGCTCTCAACTAATACACTACTTCTAAGATCTTTTGCTAGGAAACTCAATTTTCAACAGAAATAACCTTCTTATTATTGAAGCAAGCTTTACTAATTATAAAGGGGTTATGAATTAAAAGATTGTGGCAGCTGAAGTATTTATAAGAGAAAAAAAATAGGCTGTAGCTTTGCTGAATCATGCCTTATAGCTTTGCTGAATCGATTTTATAGCTTTGCATGGTCACACTTTTATTTACGTAGATAAGAATTGTGATGCAGATAAGAATTTGTAAAGGTAACAATATAAAATAGTTAAAATATGCATTTACTAAAAATAGACATTCAATTCAATCTTAAATGTATTTTTTTACGAATTGTATATCTATTACCCTCTGATAATATAATAATAAATTAACTCCTTTATTCAATAGTTTACGTAAATGTATATAAGTAATAATTGCATATATTAACTAGTCATTAACAATACAATATTAAAAATTATATACCAATGTATCTATCGATAATTACATTAATAATATAATACATTAAACCATGGCTTTAATTTTTTATACATTACGTATACAATAAATTTTTAAAACCATTTCATACATGTATATAGACAAATTTCTAATTATAAATAACAAATATATATATATATATATATATAATAATGCTCAATAGCCTATAGAATAATAATTTAATTATAAAACTTAATTTTGTTGGAAATTAAAAAGAATTTTTAATAGTATAAGTATATATATTTTTTTACAATATAAGATGGTCCTAAAATATTAATTAAGGGCTATCGAGAAAATTCGGGATATTACATCCCTTCCCCCTTAAAAAAAATTTCGTCCTCGAAATTTACATACCTTGGAATTGAAGTTCTGGGTATTGGGTCTTTATTTTCTCTTCTAGTTCCCATGTTGCTTCTTCTTGTCCGTGGTGATTCCACAGGATTTTTACTATTGGAATTTGTTTATTTCTCAAAATTTGGACCTTCCGGTCGAGAATTTGGACGGGTCTTTCGTCATAACTTAGGTCTTGGGCTAAGACAACTTCATCATGTCTAATAATGTGTTTGGGGTCAAACACATATTTCCTAAGTTGTGAGACATGAAAGACATTGTGCACATCTCCAATACTGGGCGGTAAAGCCAACCTGTAGGCTACAGGACCTATTTTATCTAGAATTTCAAAAGGTCCTATATACCTAGGGCGTAGTTTATCTCGCTTGCCGAAACGTATAACTCCTTTGGTAGGTGAAATTTTGAGAAAAACATGATCTCCAACACTGAACTCTAAGTCTGATCGACGCTTATCGGCATATGACTTTTGTCTATCTTGAGCCTCTTTAATTCTTCGTTTAATAAGGTTGACTTTCTCGACCATCTGCTGTACTAATTCTGGGCCTAACAATTTTCGTTCACCCACTTCGTCCCAATAAAGTGGTGATCTACACTTACGGCCATAAAGGGCTTCATAGGGTGGCATTCCGATGGAGGCTTGGTAACTATTATTATAAGCAAATTCAACTAGGGGTAAAAAGTCCTCCCAATTTCCACCATGATCTGAGATCACTGCCCTTAGCATATCCTCTAGAGTTTGTATTGTTCGTTCTGATTGTCCATCGGTTTGTGGATGAAACGCAGTACTAAAATTTAGCTGCGTACCCATAGCTTCTTGTAAGCTTTTCCAAAATCGCGACGTAAAACGTGTATCTCGATCAGATGTGATTGAAACGGGCAAACCATGCAGACGTACGATTTCCTTTACATATAGCTTGGCTAATTTGTCTAATCCTAGTGTCATCCGAACTGGTAGAAAATGTGCTGTTTTAGTCAAGCTATCTACAATAACCCATATGGCCGTGTTTCCATGTACTGTTTTGGGTAAACTGACCACAAAGTCCATCATGACTCGTTCCCATTTCCATTCAGGGATTGGGAGTGGTTGCAAAGTTCCATACAGCCTCTGGTGTAAGGCCTTCACTTGCTGACAAGCTAGACATCGTTCCACAAACGATGCTATATCTCGTTTCATTCCTTTCCACCAGAAGTTACTTCTCAAATCTTGATACATCTTTGTATTTCCTGGATGAGCTGTATAAGGCGTATCATGAGCTTCACTCATGATATCATTCTTCAGCTCTTTATTGTGGGGCACACACAAGCGTCCGTTAAATATGAGTCCATTATCCTTAGTTTCGGTGAATCCCTTAGGTTCATCTGACCTGGCGGCTAGACGCATCTTTTCTAAAAACTCGTCTGTTTTTTGTGCCTCCACAATTCTTTTTCTTAGATCAGGTATAGCTACAAGAGTAGCAATGTAACCTGACACAGTTTCAGGTGGATGTAATACCTCTAATCTGAGTGTGGCAAAGTCACGAATCAGATCATCCTCTTGGGTAATCATATAACCTAACTTAGCCTTAGTTTTTCGACTTAGGGCGTCTGCTACTACATTAGCTTTTCCAGGATGGTAATTGATGGTACAGTCGTAGTCCTTTACTAATTCGAGCCATCTCCTTTGTCTCATGTTTAAGTCTTTTTGCTCGAAAAAGTATTTCAAACTTTTATGATCAGTAAAGATTTCACACTTAACTCCATAGAGATAGTGCCTCCAAATCTTTAAAGCATGTACGACTGCAGCCAATTCTAAGTCATGAGTAGGATAATTCAACTCATGGGGCTTCAATTGTCGAGATGCGTATGCGATGACTTTTGAATTTTGCATCAATACACATCCAAGTCCAAATTTTGAGGCATCAGTGTAAATGACAAATCCTACGTTCTCATCCGGAATGGTTAATACCGGAGCCGTAGTTAGCCTCGTTTTAAGTTCTTGAAAACTTTTTTCACATTCTTCAGACCAAATAAACTTGACTTCCTTTCGCAATAACTGTGTCATGGGTCTCGCCAATTTTGAAAAATCTTTCACGAAACGACGATAATATCCTGCCAATCCAAGAAAACTTCTTATCTCATTCACATTGGTTGGAGTTTTCCATCCACTCACTGCTTCTATCTTTGCAGGATCGACCTTAATTCCTTCGGCGGATATAATATGTCCAAGGAACATTACTTCTTTTAGCCAAAATTCACACTTGCTGAATTTGGCGTATAATTTTTCTACGCGTAATGTTTCCAATATTATGCGCAAATGTTCAACGTGTTGATCCTCGCTTTTTGAGTAAACAAGAATGTCATCTATAAAGACTAGGACAAAATTGTCTAAGTACTGGTGAAAAGTCCGATTCATCAGATCCATAAAGACAGCTGGGGCGTTGGTCAATCCAAATGGCATTACTGTAAATTCGTAATGTCCATAACGTGTTCGAAATGCTGTCTTTGGAACATCTTCTCTCTTTATCTTGAGTTGATGGTATCCAGATCTCAAGTCTAACTTCGAAAATACTTTTGCTCCTCTAAGCTGATCAAACAGGTCATCTATTCTTGGAAGAGGATATTTATTTTTTATTGTGAGCTTGTTTAATTCCCTATAATCGATACACATTCTTAGTGTACCGTCCTTTTTCTTAACGAATAGAACTGGGGCTCCCCATGGTGATACACTAGGTTGTATGAAACCTAGGTCTAGGAGTTCTTGTAACTGCACTTTCAATTCTTGTAGTTCCTTGGGGCCCATTCTATATGGTGTTTTTGATACTGGTGCTGCTCCTGGCACTAGATCAATGGTAAACTCAATCTGTCTGTCCGGGGGCAATCCGGATAAATCTTTTGGAAATACATCGGGGTATTCTCTAACTACTGGTACATCATTTAGATTTACTTCTCCTTCCAAGTTCTTGGTCAAACTAACAAGAAAAGTTTGACATTTTGGTTTTCTCATTAATTTGACAGCCTTTATTGCTGAAATGATAGGTATTGGAGTACCCATCCTTTTTCCTCGAAAACCAATCACGTCACCTTCAGACGTTTGAAACTTGACTTCTCTTTCTTTGCAACAAATAGTTGCGCCATTCTTTTCTAACCAATCCATGCCCAGAATGACATCAAATTCCATCTTATCAATCACATATAAATCTGCCTTAAGAGATAGATTTCCAATATTAAGTCTTTGATTTAAAACGACCTCTTCAGAGATCATGGAATCTCCTGAAGCGACTCTAATCTTAAGGACATGGTCAGATGGCTCAGTTCTAATGTGTAAACTTTCACATGCAAACCTAGTAATGAATGAATGCGAAGCTCCTGTATCAAACAAAGCTAAAACAGGTAGATTATCCAAAGAAATCATACCTGCTAGGTTTCCAGGAGCCTGTGCTGCCTGTAGCTGGTTTAAGGCATAAGCTCTTGCCGGTTGGGGTGGTCTCTGGTTTGGTGGTGGATTCCTAACTGGTATTTGTCTTAGGGGTTGCGGGATGGGATTGACTGGTGGTCTCCATGCCATTGGTACCCCTCCTACATCTCTTCGGGTAGGACAATTATTAGCATAATGTCCCGAACGACCACATTTATAGCATACATCTAATCCTTGTCGGCATTCTCCAGAATGAGGCCTTTGGCATCTCGGGCATACATGTTGGTTTTTGCCCATATTCCATGGTGGATACTGCGGCTGATTCCCATTCCATGGTTTCTTTCCAACGTTGTTATTGTTGCCACCTCGGCTTTCCCACTTACGTTTTCCTAGAGATTGCGTTTGTGCGGGTCCCTTTTCTTTCTCCGCAGGAAGTATAGATTCGATAGTAAGAGCCCTGCTTAATGTTTGTGCATATGTGAGTGGGCCTACACTTGCCAGAGAAACTGCAATCTCTGGGCGAAGCCCTGCTCTGAACTTCTGGGCTCGTTCAGCATCAGTGCTTACTAGGTGTGGCGCATAACGAGAAAGTTGATTGAACAATCGGTCATATTCTGTAACAGTTCCCTTTCTCTGTTTAAGATTCCAAAACTCATTAACTTTCTTTTGTCGATAGCAATCAGGAATGTATTTCTCGTACAACTTATTCTTAAAATCCTCCCATGTAAACTCTTTCCATTCTTCATCAGAAATTGAATGTCTAACAGCTTCCCACCAAAAATCAGCTTCTTCTACTAACTGGTAGGTGGCACATGTTACCTTCTCATCTTCCGGACACCTAATGTATCCGAAAATACGTTCAATACTACGAATCCATCGTTCTGCGTCTGATGGATCGCCTAGTCCATTAAAAGTAGGTGGTTTTTCCTTCCTAAATTTTCCGTCAGCTACTCGTAGGCATATGGGATCTTCTTCTGGTTCTGGAGATCGATGACCTCTCAATCGTCTAGCCATACTGTAACAATTGGTTTACATTAATTAGTTAAACACATATTCTCTCTCTCAACATTCCTTGGTTCTAATTGGTATACTCATTCTGCAGAAGAATTTTCTATGTGAGTACTATTCTCATATAAAATATTTCTAAGTGAATACTTAACGTAAAATACCAGTTCTAGGTTCAAGTAAGTCTACTTAAACCATATTCATCTTAAGGGTTATTGTAACTAAGTCAAAAGTAGGGTCATTTTCTCCCTACATGACTTGTTTGTAGATCTTCAAGTTTTACTAGAGAACCATACCCTTAAGTTCCACTGGTAGTATTAAAATTTAACATGATATCATACGTCATTTTCTTAGCAAAAACAATAACTCATGCGTTTGCAACATAACATACTTAATTCATAATTCATGTTGATAATATGTATACTTTGGTAATAATCCTTACCAAATCAAGTACACCTTTGTTGAAGGCGGTGTGGCGGCGAGCTGAGGGGGATTGTTGTACAGATATTAGTCCAAACATACTAATTTTAGACTAAACATATAGACTGTTGGTCTCAGAGTCTTTGCTCTGATACCACTCTGTCACGCCCCAATTTCCGAAGAAAGGCTCGTAAATCGAGGTGTGACGAGGAGGAGTAAAGAGGCGGGAAAGAAAGGGGCATATTTTATTATTTTATATTAATAACAATTGATATAAATAGTAAAGTGAGGCGACCAAACCGCGCTACACCATTTAAAATAAAAGATGGGATAAATCCGTGTCTAGCATAACAAAAGGAGTCGAGCATCCACTTCTACAAATGGAGTTACCATGAGTGAGTGGGAATTCGAGCGTCCAAGAGAAGCTGATCACAAGGCACTCTCCATCAAAAGCAATAAATAATGCAAGAGAGTCGCAATAAATAATGTATTTCTATAATATAGTTAAATCAAAAGACATAGTAGTATATATATTTATATAATTCAAAAGGGATCTTAGCGATCATTGTTTTAACACATATGTTTAGAACATTTATTCAGAGTGGCATATTTATAGCGAAAGCATATAAACAACTACAATCCCCGCCTCAGTCCTGCGCCTCACCACCTGCCTCCAACCCTGAAAACATTTGAAAACATTTGGGCTGAGTACAAAAGGTACTCAGTGGGTGATGCCATGACATTTTATAAACTAGCAATTTATCCATATAATTAGTGTAACAGATGGTTTTAGAAATCAAAGTCTCATCTGAATACACAAAACATGATTTTCTTGGGTATGTGTAGTTCCGACTGATTACTCAAGATCCCGGGCCGCATGTCACCGACGGATCTAAACTAGTACTCGGGACATAATCCCTGAAGTAACATAGTTAACTTTAACATAGGTCAGGAGCCTTGGCTCAAGACCGCTAGCTACAACATAATGGAGATCAACCCATTATATTGTAACACGGTGCGCACAATACTCAGTTAGTACCTGGGTACTCACTAAGTATCTCGATCGATTAACTGGAGTAATAAATATGGAACACACATAAAACGTTTTATGGATAATTGCATTTATAATATAAAGATCTAGCACTCAAATATTTTCTTTAAAACTTTAACCCACCTGAATCTTGAAATAACGTAAGCAACTGGGAATGGAACTGCTCTCAACTAATACACTACTTCTAAGATCTTTTGCTAGGAAACTCAATTTTCAACAGAAATAACCTTCTTATTATTGAAGCAAGCTTTACTAATTATAAAGGGGTTATGAATTAAAAGATTGTGGCAGCTGAAGTATTTATAAGAGAAAAAAAATAGGCTGTAGCTTTGCTGAATCATGCCTTATAGCTTTGCTGAATCGATTTTATAGCTTTGCATGGTCACACTTTTATTTACGTAGATAAGAATTGTGATGCAGATAAGAATTTGTAAAGGTAACAATATAAAATAGTTAAAATATGCATTTACTAAAAATAGACATTCAATTCAATCTTAAATGTATTTTTTTACGAATTGTATATCTATTACCCTCTGATAATATAATAATAAATTAACTCCTTTATTCAATAGTTTACGTAAATGTATATAAGTAATAATTGCATATATTAACTAGTCATTAACAATACAATATTAAAAATTATATACCAATGTATCTATCGATAATTACATTAATAATATAATACATTAAACCATGGCTTTAATTTTTTATACATTACGTATACAATAAATTTTTAAAACCATTTCATACATGTATATAGACAAATTTCTAATTATAAATAACAAATATATATATATATATATAATAATGCTCAATAGCCTATAGAATAATAATTTAATTATAAAACTTAATTTTGTTGGAAAAGAATTTTTAATAGTATAAGTATATATATTTTTTTACAATATAAGATGGTCCTAAAATATTAATTAAGGGCTATCGAGAAAATTCGGGATATTACAGAATCTTGTTGACGTTGATCTCTACTTCCTAGGGAGTTGTGTGTCCCGTTTTCTCTTTTATCTTGAGAGAAACATTGGTGCGGAGGCGGTCCTTTTCCTTTGACATCTCCAAGAAGAACTCGACTACCTCCTGGCGAAGAATGTTCTTGGCAGTGGTGCAGCTACACCCCAAAAAAAACATTCCTAGTATTGGTTAAAAAAAAATATTACACCTCAAGGCTCCAACTGCCCAACCCCCAAAAGTTCAAAATTTAAAAATTGCATCCCAACAAATAAACAAATTAAAGTTGCTATAGCCCATTTCCCATTATTCTTTTCAATTTGACTCATTTCCCATTCTTCTTTTCAATTTGACGGGCAGCGCCACTCTCCTCTCTACCTCCAGCACGCAGCAGCCAGCACTCAGCAGCTCTCCGACATGCAACGGATGATGACTTTGTTAAGATTATTCTAATCTCATTCAAGGTATTCAATTCTAAACCCTAAATTTATATTTATTAATTGAATTTAGTTGTGATTCTTGTTATTCACTTATTAGTTATTTGTGAATATGAAATTGGTGAAATAGAGAAGATAATTGTTAATTGTCAATTTTTGAATGATTGTTTGGTCACTTTCATTGAGAAAGAGATGTTTCTACAAGTTTCCGACGACAAGATTGTGAATCGCTTTCGACAAATGAAGACTCGTCGAATAATAAACTAGATAGATATGCAATTTCTTTTTTTATTTGAAATGTATGACTTTAGAGTTGAATAATATTTTGAACTTTAGAAATGTATTACTTTAAATGTCATAAATGTTTTACGTCTATAACTTTATAATTATTTTTCGCACCCTCAAGTTGAAAATCCTGGGTCCACCACTGGTTCTTAGGTCTTGCAGTCACCCACTAAGTTAGACCGGCTCTATCAATGAGTTTCATTACCTCCTCAAACTCCGACTTCTTGTGGTTTCTGTGAGTTGCACAACTCTCAAAGTGAAGCTTTGACAGTAAGGTTTCATGCCGATCGACTCCTGGAATCGGCTTCTTTGATGCCATGATCTTCTTCTATAAAAACTTGTTAGTAGAACGAGTAATATGTAGAAGAAGAAAAGAATATGCTGATGGTCCCTGAGCTAGGTATTTGGTGTAGAGGGAGGGTGAATACACCAAATAGATTTCTGAAAACTTTTTCAAGTTAAATAACAGAGTTGGTGAGCTCAGTTATTGATCCAGCTGAGGAGGGACAGCTGGGTAAATAACTCAGCTGGCGGTGCGAAATGTGGTGGTTTGAAAACTTAGCTCGGTTACTTAGAAAAACTCAGCTTGAAAAGATTAACTATGTTTTCAGCTTAGTCAAGTTGTGCAACTTTCAGCACTCGAACGTGAGAGCAAGGGATCACCCAACGAATGGACGAGCTCAAAGGGGGGAGTGAGGCAAGAACCATGCTTTCAGAGAAGTGGTGGTCCGAATCTTATCTGAACTGCAAGAATAACTGACTAAGCCGTGCCATAAGGGGTCATTCTCCAAACGGGACGGGGTCAAGCTTTTAGGTTGTTTAAGTAGGTTGGGTGACAGATCGGCCATAGGAGTACTCCGGGATATAAACCAGGGCAACAAAAGTAGAGCATATGACGATGCCGCCCGTTTTCATTTCGTGGAAGTCCCCGGCAGAGGAAAGGGCTGTAGGTGATGGCGCGTTATGCTTCTTATCTAGAAAGGGGCGCTGAAATCCTTTCTATTGGTTCGTGCAGACACAGCTGTCTTTGGAGAGCAACTGCGTATGCAGTTTTGATCAAATATGTAATGTTTATGAAAGAGTTAGTATAAAACTGAATTTAAAGAGACAGTAAAGAGCACACGATTTTTACGTGGTTCAGAGTGACACCTCCTACGTCCACGACCAGGTTTACTGGTAATCCACTATCACTTGGTTTCCAAGTACCAAGCAACTTCACAACTCTAACCCGAGCTGTGTTCCAACAGTTAGCGGGCACTGTCAAGCCTAACCTTTCAGTTTACGGGTACTGAAAAAAACCTTACACACTTGAATTTCCCGCTTCAAGCAAGCGTTACCTTGACCTAACCTTTCTGGGTAAAGAGGGGTTTTGTTTGGGGTTCCAACTATGAACGAGCTCTTACAACTAAGAACTTTAGAGTATGATGAACTCGTTCGAAATCTAGGCTTTAACATATACAAAGATTTTGGCCTAAGGATCAGACGAAAAACTAAGCAGTTTCTGAACTAGAAACACTTTAAGATAAAGTGTTCTTTGATCTATGTAGAACTGCTTGAGGGCTTTTGAAAGATTGATGATTTCAGAGAATGAAAGCTTGTAGAGAGTTTTTCGTATTTGATCCTGAGGTTGAAGACGGGTTTATATAGGTAGAGATTCAAGACTAGCCGTTGGAGGAGCCGTTTGAATCTTATCTACTCTTCTTAAATTCGAGATCTGCCGTTGGGCGAATCTGCACCTGTCTTCATTTGTGTCACATCTTAGGTCCTGAAGTCTAGGATGTTGATTCGGCAATCCCTCATTGGTCGAGGCATGTTGACTTCCTCTGACGTCGGGATCTTCTGCCTTTGGAGCTGGCTTTTGAATTCAGAGCTGGATTTGGCAAACTGACTTGAAGTGATGTCTTCAGAGTTAGTTCCCTTTGATCTGTACAGCTGGACCGGCTGTGTTTTGAACTCAGCTCGAATTCTCTTCAGCTTGATCATGCTCTGCTGGAGGACTCAGCTGAAGGTTAAATCCTGCTGTCTTCCGCTAGCTGACTCCTGCTGTAGACATAGCTGGGTCGACTGCTGTCTTCCGCTTCCTTAACCTATAAACCTAGAAAATCTAAAGCTCAAACAGGCGAGCTGGAAAACACTATTTAGGTTGACGCGATCATCTATTCGGTTGGAGAATCAGTTGGGTTTTCGTATCAAATCAAAACCTTATAATTTTCCCAATAATTTCCCCCTTTTTGATGATGCCAAAACCTAACTGAGACAACTTATGACGCAGAAAAACTTGTGTTTTATTAATGTATGAAAATCCATTAAAACACAGGAAAAATAAAGAAAGAAAAAAATCTTAAATTCTTCAGTTCTTCAATCCCAGTTGGCTGGGTCTTCTCTTTTGCATACAGTCTTCTTTCTTTTGACTCGTCTTTTCTCTAGCTGATTCTGATTCAGCTGGTTCCTCTAGCTCAACAGTTTGCCATTTCTTTGTCTCATTCTCTTCCCCCTTACTTCCCCCTTTTTGGCATGATCAAACAAGGTGGGAGAGATACACCATCGGCTGTTGTGATATTTTAGTTTGGCGAAACTGTGGTTGTCAGATCTGAGCAGCGAGGTCTGGAGTCTAGGTGGCTCAGCTGTTGTATTAGCTAGCTCTTCTTCAACAGCATTAGCCTCAGCTGTGATTGCAGACACAGCATCATTGGCCTAATTCAGCTGGGGCGGTCCAGCTGAGTGCTTCGAGGGATGAGTTGGCACTGGAGATAACATCTTCTGAGTCAGGCACAACTTCATTCCTTGCAATTTTGCTTCTTCAGACTTCATTAGATTGAATGAGAAAGTCTGATTCAGCACTTGAGGGACTTGAGTATTCCCCTTCCACTTTGAAGTGGTGGGTAATGGGTTCGGCTCATATCATCATCATCCAACTGCAAGTGATCATCGGCTGGGTGATGTTTTCCACTTGAGCATGGTGCAGGGGCTTGAGCAACTTTCATCGGAAGATCTCGAAGCTGGTGTCCCTGTTGAGCTGAACGAAATTGAGGAGATGCCGGTAGAAGTATTCCATCTGTCTTGGGGTTTAAGCTTAGTTGACCAGCTGGAATACTTCGTTGCGGCGTTGATGATGACGATGTTCACGCAGGCGCATGAACTTCTTCTCCATCGTGAGAAACCACCGCTTGTGGGCCTTCTGCTCCTCGGAGAGTAATTACGAATTCTCTCATCATGTCAGCTGACTTCTCGGCTGACTGACTGAGCACCTTTGACTTGAGTCTTCTGTTTGAATACGGTGCTTCAGCATGTTTTGTCTCCTCAAGTTGTTTCCGATTCCCAGTTGGGACGGAAATAGATGCATGCTGCTTTGTCTCCTGCATCTTTTTCTGTGCCTCCTGTGACGGAGCAAGAGCTTTGACATGACTGCTCTTGAAGACTCCGGCTTTATCAACATCTGGTCCAGTTCTGTTGACGTTAATTTTTGCATCCCAGGGAGTTGTATGTCCCGTTCTCTCTTTTATTTTGAGAGAAACAGTGGGGAGGAAGTCTTTTTCCTTTGACATTCCCAGGAAGATTTCTGCACTTTCCTGGTGAATGACGTTCTTGAGCTTTGTAGTCTTCCACTGCGTTGGACCGGATCTGTCGATGGGCTTCACCTTCTCCTGGAACTCTGTCTTCTAGAGGTTCCTGAGAGTTAAGCAACTCTTATCTTGAAGCTTTGACAGATTCTTCAAGTTTGATCGGCTTATCTTTCTAGATTCCATGTTCTACTTCTGCAACTTTGGTTAGTAGAAACAGATAATACCAATTGATGGAAATAAGAAAGAATGCCGAAAAACTTTTTAAGGTTGATGCAATGTTTTACGTATCTCTTCTAGCATATTTATATAGCTGATTTGATGAATGGTCGATCAAGATTTATCGATTGATAAGAAGATCTACGACTGGGAGTGATTCTCGCGTCATGTCAATTTCTTGTTCAGACATTGCGAGTTAATACGTGAGAGAGGATGGTTGGGGCACTTTGATTTTTTTTTTTTGCCTCGAAACTCCCATGATTCAGTTCTTTGCAGACTTTTAATGTAATTTGATTAGATATGACAAGATATGATTTGACTGAAAACAGATTGAGTAGGTGTAGTTAATGTTGTTGCAAACCTCTCAGCTGATCATTGTAGTCAGCTGATACCTCGGTTGAGTGGGTGTGCTGGGTGATCGTTGTTCCAGCTGGTTCCCCCTCAGCTAAATAATCCTTCAATTTCAGCATCTGGTTTAGCTGGATTCTTTCTCAGCTGATACCAGTGACGTCGATTCTGAATTCCAGCTGTCTGCTTCCATTCAGCTGGGTCTGCTTTCATTCAGCTGGGTCTGCTTCCATTCAGCTGGGTCTGCTTTCATTCAGCTGGGTGAAGCATCGTCTGGGTTGAGTAATCCAAGTAATCCGCACAGCATTTTGAATCTTGCTTCTATCAGTGGCTTTGTGAGTGTATCAGCCCGCTGTATGTCTGTGTGAATTTTCTCAACAATCACATCCTTCTTTTCCACGTGATCTCTGATGAAATGATGGCGTACGTCCACATGCTTGCATCTTGTGTGAAGTACTGGATTCTCTGAAATAGCAATCGCACTTGAGCTATCACAGAAAATTGGAACTTGTCCAGTTTTCACTTCATAGTCATCCAGCTGATGTTTCAGCCAGAGAATTTGTGAGCAGCAGCTTCCAGCGGCCATATATTCTGCTTCTGTTGTGGAAGTTGCGACGCACGTTTGCTTCTTTGAAAACCATGAAATCAACTTACTTCCTAAGAACTGACAAGTTCCTGAAGTTGATTTTCTATCCAACCGATCTCCAGCGAAATCTGAGTCTGAATATCCAGTCAGCTGTAGATTGTCTTCAGCTGGGTACCACAGCCCAACATTCTGAGTTCATTTGAGATATTTGAGAATGTTCTTGACTGCTTACATGTGTGCTTCCTTTGGATTAACTTGAAATCTGGCACACACTCCGACTGCGAATGAGATGTCTGGACGACTTGCTGTTAAATACAGCAGGGAACCTATTATCCCTTTGTATTTGCTGGAATCAACTGTCTTCCCTTCAGTTCCTGGTTTAATCTTCCAGTTGGTGTTCATCGGAATCTTTATAGTTCTGCTGGATTGAACTCCATACTTGGCGATCAAGTCATTCACGTATTTGGATTGATTTATGAAAATCCCTTCTGCTGATTGCTTGACTTGAAGTCCTAGGAAGAAACTCATTTCTCCCATCATGGACATTTGGAACTGTTCTGACATCATTTCTCCAAATCTTTGGCATAAGAAGTTTGATCTTGATCCAAAGATGATGTCGTCTACATAAATTTGAACAACCAGGATGTCTTCTCCTGACTTGATGGTGAAGAGTGTTCTGTCTACTCAGCCCTTCTTTAATCCTTTGGATACAAGAAAATTTGACAAAGTGTCATACCAAGCTCGAGGTGCTTGCTTCAATCCATAAAGCGCCTTCTTTAGCTTGTAGACTTTGTTTCCTTCTACTTCAAATCCTGGAGGTTGTTCGACGTAGACATCTTCTTTGATTTCTCCATTTAAGAATGCACACTTCACGTCCATTTGATAGACCTTGAATTTGTGATGTGCTGCATAAGCGAGAAAGAGTCTGATTGCTTCCAATCGCACTACAAAAGCAAATGATTCTTCGAAGTCAATTCCTTCTGCTGAGTGTAGCCCTTGGCAACCAATCGAGCTTTGTTTCTGATGATGATTCCCAGGGTATCCAATTTGTTCTTGAATATCCATTTGAGTCCTATGACTTTGACTCCTTCAGGTCTGTCGACCAATTCTCAGACACAATTTCTGAGGAATTCGTTCAGCTCTTCTTGCATGGCGTTCGTCCAAGGAACGCTCTTCAAAGCTTCGAGAATTGATTGAGGCTCTGGCACTTGAGCTACGTAACATGCCATTAAAGCTGTATCTTCATCATAGACCGTCAGTTCTAGCTCTACTGAGAGTTGAGCTGTGTCAGCTGCATCTTGATGATCCGATGAAGCTTGAGCACCTGAGCTTCTGGTTTTGACTTGGTCGGATGGTTCTCCAATGATTGCTGATGATGGATGATCTTCAATCCATCTTCTCCTTTTACGAATTTCTTCTTCCAGTTGATTGATGCTTGAAGTGGCTAAACTTCGTCTGTCTTGGAGTTGCTCTGGAGTTAAGTCTTGAGAGATTGATTCTCCTTGATTTGGATTTTGAGGTGACTTCTGTAGAGGCTCTGCTGGAGATGGAGCTGGATTTTCAGCTGATGGCGTTCCACCTTGATTTGGCGTTGAGGGTTCTTCTTGATTTCCAGCTGGTGGAGCTTTCCGGTTGATTTGAAGTTCCTCCTCTGGCTCATCATCCCAAATTAATGGTTCGGCCAGATTCCTGATTCAATTTTCTTGAGCTCTTGTCTGAATCTGTCTTGAAGATTCTCCTTCATTTCTTCGTTTGATGGAATCTCTATATTCGAAAGATGATTTGTCAAAGGTAACATGTGGAGTTACTTCGACTGTATGAGTTCTTCTGTTGAAGACTCTGTATGCTTTACTCACAACAGAATAACCAAGAAATACTCCTCGGTCTGTCTTCTCGTCGAACGTCTTGAGCTGTGTCTTTCCATTGTTTAGGATATGACATTTGGATCCGAATACCTTGAAATATCCAATATATGGTATTCTGTTGTTCCATAGCTCATACGGTGTCTTTCCTTGCCTTGATACGGTGTTTAAGCTGTGTTGATTGCTTCGGCCCAGAACTTCTTTGGAATGGCAGAGCTGGCTAGCATTGAGGTAGCTGCTTCTTTGAGTGTTCTGTTTCTTCTCTCTGCTACACTATTCTGCTGAGGTGTGCGTGCTGCAGAAGTTTGATGTTGAACTCCGTTCTTCTCGCAGTAATCATAAATAGTTTCATTCAGAAACTCCGTTCCTCGATCTGATCTTATTGACATTATCTTGCACTCCTTATGTGTTGACAATCTTTCCAGCAGGATAGGCAGCTTAGTCCTGGTTTCGCTCTTCTGGTACATGAATGATACCAACGTGAATCTTGAGAAATCATCCACTACGACCAGAGTATATTTTCTGCCATTGAAGCTTGCTGGAGTAACTGGACTAAAAAGATCCATGTGAAGGAGTTGAAGTACTCGATCAGTTGACTGAACTGGCTTGAGAGAGAATGAAATTCTTGTCTGCTTTCCTTGTTGACACGCGCTGCACATATGACTTTTGTCATATACTTGATCTGGAATTCCATTAGCGAGCTGGTTCCTAGTCAGTTTGTTGATTGTCTTGAAGTTGAGATGATTCAGCCGTCTGTGCCACAGCCAGCTGACTTCATTACTGCTTTTCGATACAAGACAAGTCTCCGGAGGGCTGCTGTTCCAGTCAGCAAAATACATATTTCCTTCTCTTTTCCCTCTTAGAAGTATCTGCTTGGTTTCCCTATTCTTCACTGTGCGTCCCTGTGCATCAAACTTGACAGAAAAACCGTTGTCGCAGAATTGGCTAATGGAAAGCAAGTTATGTTGCAATCCTTGTACATAAGAAACATTTAGGATTATAACATTTTTAGTTGTAAATGTACCATAACCTTTGGTTAGGCCTTTGGAGTTGTCACCAAATGTTACTTGTGTGCCTGGACGCTCGATATACTTTTGAAGTAGATGCTTTAAGTGTGTCATGTGCTTGGAACATCCACTGTCCAAGTACCATAGCGTTCTTATCGACTCCTCAGTGATGCGTCGATTCCTTGCAACCTGTACAAAAGATCAAGATTTAGGTACCCAGTTTTAATTGGGTCCTTGTGGGTTAGACAGATATCCTTTGACGACCCAGATATGCTTGATGACTCGAATTGGGTCATTTGATCTGATAATTCTCCCAGCTGAGTCGATATACATATTCTTTGAGTTCTTCGGTTGTTGCTGGCGGGATCTTGATTTCTCCCAGCTCAGTGTCTTCCCGTCTTGATTTCTTTCGGTTTCTAGCTGTGTACCTAGCTGAGACGTTCCTTTGTCTCTGTTGTCTCATGTGATGCTGTAGCTGGAAATGATTATCCAGCTGGTACTCATGTGAGTGATATCCAGTTGGGTATCTCTGATATCTCGGTTGATATCATTCAACGTGCTGTTGCTGTTGCTGGTATCTGTAAAGTCCAGCCTGTTGTCTTTGTTGCGGTTGAGTACGTTGTTGTCTGAGTTGAGCTTGAGGTTGTCTCACAGCTGGCCTTTTTGATGCCTGCTGTGTCCTTGACGGAGCTTGAGGATGTTTCACAGCTAGTCTTCCTGACGCCTGCTGTGTCCTCAACTGTTGATGCTGAGTTGCTGGGATTGGATGTTCTTTTGCTTGTACAAACATTACCTTTGTTCCACTTGTGGAGGCAATGTTTGAGGCACCCTTTGATTCATTGTATCTCAGTCCTGCTTTGAGTGCTGCTGGACGTTGTGCACTAATGATCTCGTCCATTGTTGATGTGGCTTTGATGAGAGCTACTATCTTCTTAGATAGTACCTCTTCGGTGCTTTTCAGCTCAATGATCTCAGCTGACTTCTTTTCTGATTCAGCTGTGACCTTTTCCAAATCTTCCATCAATTTGTTTCTCATAGTAGAATTCCTTCATCAGCTGATCTTGTTTCACTATTTTGTCTTTTAGTGAAACAACTTCCTGTTGGAGCTGTGTTGTATCAGCTGCTTCTAATACCTTTGTCTTTTCCAATTCCGCTTTCAGCTCGGCATTCTCACACATAATGACGTCAAGGATCTCTTGAAGCTCCTTGGAATCGTTCATTACTTTCTCTACTAGACTCCAATCAGGTAGCCCTGATTCTGAAACCTGTGTAGAGTGTTCGTGTGATGGTGAGAGGTTAGATAGATTTTGAGTTCGTGACATTACCTCATCTTCATCGATGCCGTCTGTTTGTTCCATGAAGCATGTATCACAATCAGGTTCATCATGGGCCATCAGTGCTTCTTCTTCCGAGTCTGAAAATGGCATGTTGTCATCCATTTTGTTGCACTCTGATTCTTCATCTGCGATGTAAGCTCTCCTTCTGTCAGCTGCCTTACCTTTCAGTTGGTCTTTATCTTTCTTGGACAGCTTTGGACAATCTAGCCGGTAGTGTCCTGGTTCCTTGCAGTTGAAGCAACCTTCTTCTGTTCGTTTGTCAGCTGACTTCTCATCAGCTACTGCGTACTTGTCTCTGTAAGTTCTTGCGAACTTCTTGTATTTTCCCTTGCTGGTGTTGAGTCTGTTGTAGTTTTTGACCAGCATAACTATTTCTTCAAGTAGCTCTTCCTTGCTCATGTCCTTCTTATCCTTCTTCGATGACTCAGCTGACTGTATGTATGCGGATTTTTCAGAGTTGGCTCTGAACGCAATCTCCTTTGTTGCAGGTGTCAGCTCTCCATCATTCGGAGTGCTTGAAGATTCTTTCATGGTAATCTTCAAGTTGTATTCATTGGCTTTGAGCAGGGAGTATAATCTTTCAGTTGAAAGATCACCTAAGTCACTTCGACTTTGGTGTACCACCTTATAAGTGTTCCATTCAGCGGTGAGCGCTGAAAGAACTTTTAGATTCTTTTCTCGCTGGGTGTATTTCCCAGTTCTAATGGTTTCTATTTCCACCACTATATTGGAGAATCTGAGTTCCATCCCTTCGATTGACTCGTTGACCAGCTACTTGAAATTATCAAACTTCTGGCATGCAATCGTGAATTTATTTCCCTTTATCTCCTCCGACCCTTCGCATAGCTTTGCTAGGGTTTCCCACATCTCCTTTGCTGTTTCGCAGTTGATGATTTTGCTGAGGTAGGCGTTGGAGACCGTTGAGGATATGGTGTTCCTCGCGAAGCTGTCTAGTCCAGCCTGCTTCCTTTCTTCTGAGGTGTACTCACCCTTTGGCTTGGGAATGAGTTGATATATTGGTTGTCCACTATCTTGAGTTGGAACAAGCTTGTTCCCTTGTTTGTAGATGATGATGGGTCCGTCTGTGATGACGTCCCACATCATATCGTGATGCGTACAGAGAAAGCTCTTCAGTCTGAACTTCCATATTGCATAATCGTCTACCGAGAAGGTGGGAAGATTCCTGTTAAGATAAGAATCCATGGAAATATGCAGTATGTAATATTATGAGTTTTTCACAAAGAGGATCTGTTCAGATGACCACTGACAGATTGTCAAGAGAGATCTCTTGATACAGAAACGGTGGTCTGTTGAACCACTGCTCTGATACCAATTGATGGTCCTTGAGCTAGGTATTTGGTGTAGAGGGGGGGTGAATACACCAAATAGATTTCTGAAAACTTTTTCAAGTTAAATAACAGAGTTGGTGAGCTCAGTTATTGATCCAGCTGAGCAGGGTCAGCTGGGTAAATAACTCAGCTGGTGGTGCGGAATGTGGTGGTTTGAAAACTTAGCTCGGTTACTTAGAAAAACTCAGCTTGAAAAGATTAACTTTATGTTTTCAGCTTAGTCAAGTTGTGCAACTTTCAGAAAGACACAGCTGTCTTTGGAGAGCAGCTGCGTATGCAGTTTTGATCAAATATGTAATGTTTATGAAAGAGTTAGTACAAAACTGAATTTAAAGAGACAGTAAAGAGCACACGATTTTTACGTGGTTCGGAGTAACACCTCCTACGTCCATGACCAGATTTACTGGTAATCCACTACCACTTGGTTTCCAAGTACCAAGCAACTTCACAACTCTAACCCGAGCTGTGTTCCAACAGTTTGCGGGCACTGTCAAGCCTAACCTTTCAGTTTACGGGTACTGAAAAAAACCTTACACACTTGAATTTCCCGCTTCAAGCAAGCGTTACCTTGACCTAACCTTTCTGGGTAAAGAGGGGTTTGGTTTGGGGTTCCAACTGTGAACAAGTTCTTACAATTAAGAATTTTAGAGTATGATGAACTCGTTCGAAATCTAGGCTTTAAGATATACAAAGATTTTGGCTTAGGGATCAGACGAAAAACTAAGCAGTTTCTGAACTAGAAACACTTTAAGATAAAGTGTTCTTTGATCTATGTAGAACTGCTTGAGGGCTTTTGAAAGATTGATGATTTCAGAGAATGAAAGCTTGTAGAGAGTTTTTCGTATTTGATCCTGAGGTTGAAGACGGGTTTATATAGGTAGAGATTTCAGAACTTTGCAGATTTTTAATTAAATTCGATTTGATACGATGTGATTGAAACCTTTATTTATTATCTTTTCTGAGATATGCAGAATAAAGAAATATATATATATATATATATATATATTAAAGAATAGGGTTTCAATATTGCAAACCTCTCAGCTTATCATAGTAGTCAGCTGATACCTCGGTTGTAAGTTGATATGTTAAATGAGTTCTTCAGCTGGGTTTAGCGTTGAGTTCCCCATCAGCTGAGTAACCCTTCAACTTTGATGTCCAGCTGAGCTTGGTTCCTCCTCAGCTGGTTTCTCCTTGAAACTGAGTTTGAAATCCAGCTGGGTCTGCTTTATTTCAGCTGGATGTAGCTTCTTCATCTGGGTTGAGTAATCCGAGTAACCCACACAACATTTTGAATCTTGCTTCCACCAGCGGCTTTGTAAGAATATCAAGACGCTGTATGTCTGTGTGAATTTTCTCAACAATGACATCCTTCTTTTAGACGTGATCTCTGATAAAGTGATGACGCACGTCCACGTATTTGCATCTTGTATGGTGAACTGGATTTTCTGCAATTGCAATAGCACTTGAGCTATCACAGAAAATTGGAACTTGTCCAGCCTTCACTTCGTAGTCATCCATCTGATGTTTCAGCCGGAGAATTTGAGAGCAGCAGCTTCCAGCTGCCATATATTCTGCTTCTGTTGTGGAAGTTGCGACGCAAGTTTGCTTCTTTGAAAACCATGATATCAATTTGCTTCCTAGGAACTGGCATGTTCCTGAAGTTGACTTCCTGTCCAGTCTGTCTCCAGCAAAATCTGAGTCTGAGTATCCAGTTAGCTGTAGATTATTTTTAGCTGGATACCACAACCCAACATTTTGAGTTCCTTTGAGATATTTGAGAATGTTCTTGGCTGCTTGCATGTGTGCATCCTTAGGATCAACTTGAAATCTGGCACATACTCCGACTGCAAATGATATGTCTGGACGACTGGCTGTTAGATACAGCAGGGAACCTATTATCCCTCTATATTTGCTGGAATCAACTGGTTTTATTTCCTTCAGTTCCTGGTTCAATATTCCAGTTGGTGTTCATTGGTATCTTCACTGTTATGTTGGATTGAACTCCGTATTTGGCGATCAAGTCTTTCACGTACTTGGATTGGTTTATGAAGATTCCTTCTGATGATTGCTTGACTTGAAGTCCTAGGAAGAAGTTCATTTCTCCCATCATAGACATTTGGAACTGTTTTGACATCATTTCTCCAAATCGTTGGCATAAGAATATTGATCTTAATCCGAAGATGATGTCGTCCACATAGATTTGAACAACTAGAATGTCTTCTCCCAACTTGATGGTGAAGAGATTTCTGTCTATTGAGCCCTTCTTGAATCCTTTGGATACAAGGAAATTTGATAGAGTATCATACCAAGCTCGAGGTACTTGCTTCAATCCATATGGCGCATTCTTTAGCTTGTAGACTTTGTTTCCTTCCACTTCAAATCCTGGTGGTTGTTCAACGTAGACATCTTCTTTGATTTCTCCATTTAGAAATGCACACATAACATCCATTTGATAGACTTTAAATCTATGATGTGCTGAATAAGCGAAAAATAATCTGATTGATTCCAGTCGAGCTACTGGAGCAAAAGATTCTTCGAAGTTAATTCCTTCTTGTTGTGTACAACCCTTGGCAACGAGTCGAGCTTTGTTTCTGAATATGACTCCAACAGTATCCAGCTTGCTCTTGAAAATCCATTTGAGTCCTATGACTTTGACTCATTCAGGTCTGTCGACCAATTCCCAGACACAATTTCTGAGGAATTTATTTAGCTCTTCTTACATGGCATTTGTCCAGGGCACGTTCTTTAAAGCTTCTAGAATGGTTTGAGGCTCTGGAACTTGAGCTACATAGCATGTCATTAGAGTTGTGTCTTCATCACAGACTGTTAGTTCCAGCTCTACTAAGAGTTAAGCTTTGTCAGCTGCTTCTTGATGATTTGATGTTGTAGCTTGAGCGGCTGAGCTTCTAGTTCTGACTCGGTCTAATGGTTTTCCAATGATGGCAGATAATGGATGATCTTCAATCCATCTTCTCCTTCTACGAATTTCTTCTTCCAGCTGATTGATGCTAGAAGTGGCTAGATCTCGTCTGGCTTGGAGTTGTTCTGAAGTTAAGTCTTGATATTGAGACTCCACTTGATTTGGAATTGAGTTTGATCCTCCTTGTGGTGATTTATGAAAGAGCTAAGCTGGAGAGGGTGCTGGGGATTCAGTTGTTTCTGGATTTCCAGCTGATGGCATTCCCCCTTGATTTGGTATTGGAGGTTCCTCTTGATTTCCAGCTGGTGGAACTTCTACTTGGTTGATTTGAAGTAGGGGTGAGCATTCGGATTACGGATCGGATTTTCGCTCAATCCGATCCGATCCGAATTTATTAAAAAAATAAATCCGATCCGATCCGAATGATCCTAAAATCCAAACCGAAAAAAATCGAAATTTAGCCCTAAATCCGATCCGATCCGAAAAATCCGAAATTCTTCAAACAATATCCAAAAAATCCAGAAATTCAAAATTAATATAATTATTAATTTATTTTCATCCCATTCGGTAATTGGTAGAAAAAATTCGAAAATAATGGACTAACACTAACATACTAACAATGATCTATATCAATGATTATAAATATCTACTTCTAATAAAATATAATTACTTCCTCAACATCATTATTCCTTCAATAAAAAAGCAAGAAAATCGGGAAACTTTTCATTCTCAAAGCAAATGAAATTACATAAATAATTTAAAAAATTAAACCAATAGAAATCATCAAGTAAATATCAAGTATTTTTAGGGTTTTAGAATTTAGATAGATATTTTTAATTATTAATAATAAAATAATATATATATATTATATAAAAAATTCGGATTTCGGATTTGTTCGGTTTTTTAAAGTTCCGATCTGATCCGATCCGAAAATCTAAAATTTTGAGATAATGAAATCCGATCCGATCCAAAATCCGAAAAAATCTGAACCGAATTTCATATTTCGGTTTGGTTCGGTTCGGATTTTTGGATTTCAGTTATTTTACTCACCCCTAATTTGAAGTTCTTCTTCTGGCTCATCATCCCATATTAATTATTTGGCCAGGTTTTGGATTTGGGTCTCTTGAGCTATTGTCTGAATTTGCCTTGAAGATTTTCTTTCATTTCTTCGTTTGATTAAATATGTGAATTCGAATAAAGATTCGTCAAAAATAACATGGAGAGTCACTTCGACTGTTTGAGTTCTTCTGTTGAAGACTCTATAAGCTTTGCTCAATGCTGAGTAACCAAGAAATACTCCTCGGTCTGTTTTCGCGCCCAATGTCTTTAGCAAGGATTTCTCATTGTTTAAGATATGACATTTGGATCCGAAAACCTTAAAATATCAGATGTAGGGTTTTATGTTATTCCATAGCTCGTACGACATTATTCCTTGCCTTGAAGTGAGTAGAGAGCGATTCTGAGTGAAGCATGCTGTGTTGATTGCTTTGGCCCAGAACTTCTTCGAAATGGCAGAGCTGGCTAACATTGATATAGCCGCTTCTTTGAGTGTTCAATTTCTCCTCTCTGCTACACCATTTTGCTGGGGTGTGCGTGCAGCTGAGGTCTGATGTTGAACTCCATTCTTTCCACAGTATTCATAAATCGTTTCATTTAGAAACTTCATTCCTCGATCTGATCTGATTGACGTTATTTTGCTTTCCTTTTGAGTTGAGAGCCTTTCTAGCAGGATTGATAGCTTGGTTCTTATTTAGCTTTTCTGGTACAGGAATGACACCCATGTAAATCTTGAGAAGTCATCCACTACGACCAGAGTATATTTTCTGCCGTTGAAATTTGCTGGAGTAACTGAACCCAAGAGATCCATGTGTAGGAGTTGAAGAACGCGATCTGTAGACGGCAATGAAATCCTGGTTTGTTTTCCTTGTTGACACGCACTGCACATATGACTTTTGTCATATACTTGATCTGGAATTCCATTAGCGAGCTGGTTTCTAGCCAGTTTGTTGATTGTCTTGAAGTTGAGGTGATTCAACAGTCTGTGCCACAGCCACCTAACTTCATTGCTGCTTTTAGATACAAGACAAGTTTCTGGAGGGCTGCTGTTCCAGTCAGCAAAATACATATTTCCTTCTCTTTCCCTCTTAGTAGTATCTGCTTGATTTCCCTGTGCTTCACTGTCCATCCATGTGCATCAAACTTGACAGAAAAACCGTTGTCGTAGAATTGGCTAATGGAAAGCAAATTATGTTACAGTCCGTGTACATATGAAACATTAGATATTTTAATATTATTAGTTTCAAATGTACCGTAACCTTTGGTTAGACCTTTGGAGTTGTCACCAAATATTACTTGGGGACCTGAATGCTCGATGTACTCCCGGAGTAGATGCTTTAGGCAAGTCATGTGCTTGGAACATCCACTGTCCATATACCATAGTGTTCTCATCGACTCCTCAATGATGCGTCTTTCCCTTGCGACCTGTAACAGAAATCAAAATTTAGGTCCCCAGTTTTAATTGGGTCCTTATGGGTTAGTTAGAGATCCTTTCACGACCCAGATCTACTTGATGACTCGTATTGGGTTATTTGATCTAATAATTCTTCCAGCTGTGTCGATGTACACATTCTTTGTGTTCTTTGGTTATTGCTGTTGGCTGGATCTTGGTCTCTGTGATCTCTCAGTTTGATTTCTCTGCTGATATCCAGATCTTTTTCGGTTTCCAGCTGAGATGTTCCTTTGTCTCTGCTGTCTTGTATGATATATGTGCTGGAATTGGTACTCGAGCTGATAATCATATGACTGATATCCAGCTGGGTATCTCCTTTCATATCTTGGTTAAGATATCGCCATTTGTTGTTGTGGCTGGAATCTTGTATTCCTATTGTTTTGTCATCTTTGGGGCTGACCACGATGCTGTTTTCTGAACTGCGCTTGTGGTTGCTTCACAGCTTGCTTTTTCGAAGCCTGCTGTCTTCTCGATATTTACTGCTGAGCAGTTGGAGTTGGGTTCTCTTTTGCCTTCACAAACGTTACTTTTGTTCCACTTGTGGAAGCAATGTTTGTGATATCTTTTGATCCTGTGTAACCCAATCCTGTCTTGAGTGTTGTTGGACGCTGAACACTTATAATTTCGTCCATTGTTGTGGTAGCTTTGATGAGTGTTACCATCTTTCGTAGTTAGCACTTCTTCGGACTTTTTCAGCTCCGTGATCTCATCTGACTTTCTTTCTGATTCAGCTGTGGTCTTTTCTAGGTCTTCCAACAGTTGTTTCCTTTCGTAGTAGAATTCCTTCATCAGCTGATCCTGTTTCACTATCTTGTCCTTGAGTGAAACAACCTCCTCTCTGAGCTGTGTAGCATCAGCTGCTTCTGATGCTCTTTTCTTTTCTAGTTCAACCTTTAGCTCGGCATTCTCACACATGGTAATTTCAAGAATCTCTTGCAGCTTCTTGAAATCATTCATAACTTTCTCTACTAGACTCCAGTCAGGTAGTCCTGATTCTGAAACCTGTGTAGAGTGTTCGTGTGATGGTAAGGGGTTAGATAAATTTTGAGTTCTTGAAGTTACCTTATCCTCGTCGAGTCTGTCAGTCTGTCCCATGAAACAAGTATCTCATTCTGGTTCATCATGGGCCATGAGTGCATATTTCTCTGAATCTGAGAAAGACATGTTGTCATCCATCTTGTTGCACTCAGACTCCTCGTCAGCGATGTAGGCTCTTCTTCTGTCAGCTGCCTTAGCTTTAAGAAGGTCTTTTTCTTTCTTGGAAAGCTTGGGACAGTCCTGCTTGTAGTGTCTTGGCTTCTTGTAGTTGAAGAAGCCTTCGTCTGTCCGTTTTGAAGTGTTAGCTGACTTTTCATCAGCTGCAGCGTACTTGTCTCTGTACGCTTTTGCAAACTTCTTGTACTTGCCCTTGCTGGTGTTGAGTCTGTTGTAGTTGTTGACCAATATGGCAATTTCTTCGAGTAGCTCTTCCTTGCTCATGTCCTTCTTCTTCTTTGAGGACTCAGCTGACTGCATGTGTGTAGATTTTTCAGAGTTGTCCTGAAAGCAATCTCCTTCGGTGCAGGTGTCAGCTCTCCGTCATTTTGCTTGCTTGAAGATTCTTCCATGGTGATCTTCAAGTTGTATTCGTTAGCCTTGAGCAGGGAGAATAATCTTTCCGTTGATAGATCACCCAAGTTACTTCGACTTTGGTGAACTACCTTGTACGTATTCCATTCAGTTGTGAGTGCGTAAAGGACCTTCAAGTTCTTTTCTCGCTGGGTGTATTTCTCAGTTCTGATTGTTTCAATTTCAACCACGATGCTTGAAAATCTGAGTTTCATCCCTTCGATGGACTCGTTGGCTAGCTGCTTGAAGTTATCGAACTTCTGGCAGACTATTGTGAATTTATTTTCTTTAATTTCTTCTGACCCTTCGCACAGCTTAGCTAGGGTTTCCCACATCTCTTTCGATGTATTGCAGTTGATGATTTTGCTGAGGTAGGCATTTGAGACGGTTGATGAGATTGTATTTCTCGCAAAACTGTAAGACCAACTTGTTTCCTCTCTTCTGAAGTATATTCATTTTTCGGTTTGAGGATTTGTTGGTATACTGACTGTCCACCATCTTGAGCTGGTACAAGCTCATTTCCTTGCTTGTATATAAGAATGGGTCAAATTGTGATGACGTCTCGCATCATATCATGATGTGCACATAGAAATCTCTTTAACCTGAACTTCCAGATGGCATAGTCATCAACTGAGAATGTTGAAAGATTCCTGCTAAGAGAAGAATCCATGAAAATATGCACAGTGTGCAGTAATATGAGTGTTTCCAAAATGGATCTGTTCAGTTGACCACTGACAGAGAAAGATCAAGACGAATCTCTTGATTCAGAAACAGCAGTCTTTTGAACCACTGCTCTGATACCAATTGATGGTCCCTGAGCGGAGTCTTTGGTGTAGAGGGGGTGAATACACCAAAGATAAAAACTTTTTAAACTTTTTATCAAGTTAAAAACTGAGAGTGAGAGCTCAGTTATAAATCCTAATGACTTCTTAGCGAAGATGGTCAGCTGGACTGATAACTCAGCTGGCAGTGCGGAATGTGGTGGTTTTAAAACTTAGCTCATGTACCTAGAAAAACTCAACTTGAAAATATTATCTTTAAGTTTTCAGCTTAGTCAAGTTGTGCAGTTTTTAAAAACAAAAACACAGCTGGCCTGGTCAAGCAGCTGGTTATGCAGTTTGATAAATATGATATGCTTGATGGAGTTAGTTCTTTAACTAAAAATAACTGAAAGTAAAGAACAGAAAAAGAACACGATATTTAACGTGGTTCGGAGAAACTCCTCCTACGTCCACTACAAGATAAATTGGTAATTCACTACCACTTGGTTTAACGAGTACCAAGCAACTTCACAGCTCGAACTTGAGTTGTGTTCTAACAGTTTGCGGGCACTGTAGAAGCCTGAACCTTTCAATTTCCGGGTACTGAAAAAGCCTTACAAACACCTGAATTTCGCGCTTCAAGCTGGCGTAACCTTAACCTAACCTTTCTGGGTAAAGAAGGGGTTTGGTTTTTGGGGTTTCAACTATGAACGAGATCTTACAATGAAGAACTTTGAGTTTAAGTGAACTCGTTCGAAATTTAGGCTTTGGATATATAATGAATTCTGCCTAGGGATCAGATGAAAAACTCGGCAGTTTCTGAACTAGAAACACTTTAAGATAAAGTGTTCTTCAAAAGAGTAAGAACTGCTAGAGAACTTTTGAATGCTTGAGAATTTCAGAAGATAAAAGCTTGTAGAGCATTTTTCGTATTTGATCCTGTGGTTGAAGACTGGTATTTATAGGTAGAGATTCAAAACTAGCCGTTGGAAGAGCCGTTTGAATCTCACCTACTCTCTGATCTGCTCGATCTGCCGTTGGGCGTATCTTCACCTGTCTTCATCAGTGTCAGATCATAGGTTTCGCACTCTAGGATGCTGATTTGGCAATCCCTCATTGGTTGAGGCATATTGTCTTCCTCTGACACCGGGATTTTTGAGTTCAAGCTGATTTTTGAATTTGGAGCTGGATCTGAAACTCTGACTTGAACTGATGTCTTCAGAGTTGACATTCTTTGAGTCTGTACAGCTGGATTGATTCAGCTATGTTTTCTTGGCTATGACTCAGCTCGGTCATTCTTCAGCTTGATTCTGCTCAGTCTTGAACTCTGCTCAGCTGGAAAACTCCTCAGCTGATATTTTGACTCCGACTGATAACACAGCTAGATCTTCTGCTGTCTTCAGCTCCCTTAACCTGTAAATTTAGAAAATCTAAAGCTCAAACAGGTGAGCTGGAAAACATCACTTAGGTTGATGCAATCATCTACTCGGTTGGAGTCAGTTGGATTTGGTATCAAATCAAAACTTAGAATTTTCCCAACAATTTTCCCCTTTTTGATGATGCCAAAACCAAACTGAGAAAAATACAAAACTTCCCCCTAAATCTAAGAGCGGGAGAAAATCTCAGCAGATTAATCAAGTTCAGAGTTCAGAGCCTTAACAAAAAGTTATTGTCATTAGGGTGAGCTTGAGCAAAAAAAAAAAAATTCAGTCTTATTAATATCATGAATTACAGAATAAAACAGAGAAAATTAAAGTAATAAAACTTCAATTTTTCAATCTTCAATCCCAGCTTGCTGGGTCTTCACTTCTGCATCCGTTGCTTCCTTCTTTATCTATCAGAGAGCCATTGCTGATCAATTTGGCTTTTCTGATGTAGTTCCGTTGTCTTGGACTTTCTTTTCAGCTGGTTCCTTTGTTGTCAGCTCAGCAACAACATTTATCGCAGACTGAAGGGCTTGGACTTCTACTTCTTCAGATATAGCAGCTTTGCCTTTGCTCATCTGTGACGTTTTTCTTGTCTCACTATCTTTCCCCCTTTTTGGCATTATCAACAAAGTGGGAGAGACGAACAATTGTCTTATTGAGTTGTGCAATTGCTTGAATTGCTTCAGCAATCTTTACTGTGTTGTCTGTTGTGGCGATGTTGAACTCTGCTACATATTACTACATTTTCCCACATTACTACATATTATAGTTAAAAAAATATTTTAAAAAATTTCGAAGAAATTGTCATATACTTAAAAAGAAAAAAAAAATCCTGCCTAAATTTTTTTCCACCTTTTTCCCCTCCCACTAAACCATATCACTTCCTAAATTAGTGGGATTAAATTATGATTATATTTCCCTCTCACAAATCATGATCCTATCCTAAATTAGTGGGGAGATGTACACGATTTGATTTGATTTGATTAGATTATATTTAAAGAAATAAATAATTTTATTTGAATAAGTATATTCTATTATATTAGATTATATTTTTTTTAACTTTGTACACAATATTTTATATATTTTATACCTCTAACTTATGAGAATAAATGTAGTTGTCACACAATAAAATTATTAATGTCCACCATGCAATAATTAAAAAAATAAATCTTTAAATAAAATATAATAATAGTAATAATAATATACTTTTTGCATTACGAAACAATTTAAAATCAAATCAAATCAACTACATAAAATAGATCTTTTTCTATAAAAAAAAATGATAAGATAAATGTAATATAGTATTTGTAATCAACAAAAAATAATTAGAGAATAGATTGATTCGTCATTCATAGATTGATTCGAAAAATATTTCTTGAGAATAGTAAGTGTAATCATTACATGCATGCAAAATTAGAGAATTATATCATGTCATTAAAAAAAATAATTGGTCTGATCGAACATATTATAGGCTTATTTTTTTAAATTTATTAATTTTCAAGTTAAAAATAAGAAATTATAGACAAAAATATAATGTTATTGCTTATAATGTCGTTACATTATGATCAATTTGGTTAAATACGAACATAATACGGGCTCCTGTCCCGTCGTGGCGCTCTGCTCCTGGGCGTTGCCTTAATGGCATGGGCACCGCGATAGAGTCCCTGACGTGACGACGCCCAATATATTAGTTTATTTAACTTGATCACTTCATACCACGAAATAATTACACTACACTAAACTATAGTGCAATTAAACATAGTTCGAATATTTTTCTCCCAAATAGATCTAGTATACTATAGTAACTTGATTTTTGTTATTAACGATTATGTTAGAGTATAGTGCAATTGAATATAGTTCGAGTTATTTTATCCCAAATCGATTATACCACGCATAATCATTACATACATGAAAATTTGTGAATTAAGTCGACATGCTTAAATTTTTTATATATTTTACACTTATAATTTATGAGAATAAATGTAGTTATCACATGCACAAAAAAATATTGACAACTGGCCACCATGTATGAAATATTGTTTTTAATTTCATTAGACTATAGTCTAATTTATTTTCAATTTCAATAGACTATAGGTAAAATAAAATATTATTTGGGTTTAATTTGGTTAAATATGATTGAACAAGCACGTGTCGGTGCCCGGAGGCCGCGATTGTGTGCCAAGCACATGTCGGCGCCCGAGCGCGGCGCCTAGGCCCTGGCCACACACAGCTCTAGTTCAATCGACCACTACTCACGTTCAATTTCAAATTGACTAGCTCTTATCCAATCGATCACTACTCACGTAGAAGCTTGACCAAATTGAATAAGCTCTAGTTCTATTGAACAATAGTCATGTAGAATTTTTATCAAATTGATTAGGCTCTAGTTCTATAGAACAATAGTCATGTAGAATTTTGATCAAATTGACTAGACTCTAGTTATATTGAACAATAGTCACGTACAATTTTAACCAAATTGATTAGGCTTTAAATGTATCCAACAATAGTCACGTTCAATTTCTATAAATTGGACTATAATAGTGTGAAATTAATTCGATTTTGCTAGGAACGATATAGTGAAATTGAGCATAACTCGAATTAATTTTTACAAATTGAACTATAGTAGTGTGAAATTAATTATAATTTGATTTTTTTAGTAACTATATAGTGAAATTGAGCATAACTCGAATTGTTTTTATAAATTGGACTATAGTAGTGTGAAATTAATTATAATTCGATTTTTCAGTAACAATATAGTGATATTAAGAATAACTCGAACTAATTTCTACAAATTGGAATATAGTAGTGTGAAATTAATCATAATTCGATTTTGTAGGAAATTTCACTCATTTTTCTATAGGGTCAAGATGGGCGCAATAAATTAATGGTAAAAATAATAAAATAAAATATATGAAATTAATTATTCAAATATTTTTCTTGAAAATTTTAGATTATTTTTGGGTAGAATATAAAAAAAAATAAAAGATATGTAATCAATATATTCAAACTTTTCACCGATATGAAAATCTCTAAATTAGTGTAAATTAAGTAATTATGAAAATAAATTCATTAATTAATTATGGATAATTATCAACCAAAAATAAATTCCAAAAATATTTTGAAATTCGAATTTCAATATTTGAAATTCAAACTTTAAATTAATTTCAAGATTAGGGACTAATTAGGTGGTAAAGGATAAATTAGACAATGTTAAAAATTTCATAATTATAAAAAATTAATAATCATAATATAATGACAATTTATTTACAATATTGCCATAGACACCTAGACACAAGGTGGCTAAATATCATTTTCCTATCTTAAATAATAAGCTTATATAGTTTCCTAGTCCCATCGATTCTTCGATGGGTGAATGTTCCTCTTGTTTTCCGCCCTTTCCTATTTATTAGAACGGCAGGAGGAGAAGAGGGCAGCTACTTAGGTTGGGTTGGCGCAAGCGCGAATGAGAATTACGAATCTACTTTTTCTTTTGCTTTTGAAGCGACGTCCCCTTCATAGGCTGAAAAGAAGAGGGAACTAAGTAAGATCAGAGAGTTCAAGTAAATAGACTTCACAGGTGGGTAGCTTTCTGTTGACTGATACATTTCTGGGTGGATTGGTTTGAATAGCCCTACCAGGGGAGTAGGCATTAACGGTCGAATAAGCAGTGATTCCTGCTCGGCACTTGCTATAGAAGAAGGAGTTGGTCTCACCGTAGTGTTCTACGAAAGTTCCAGCTCGATGAATCACCCATTGGTGGTTTCAACTATCGTTTTATAAGCGGCCATAGAAAGAAAAAAATATCTAAGCTTTAAACTATTTGGTTTTCAGTTTAAGTCAACTGATGCAGCCGCGAGGAGAGCGCAGATAAGCCGGGAACTGCTGTGCCCCTTAGCTCCTCTTCTCTTCCTCTGACTAAGAATTTTATATATAAAGAAGAGTTCTGTCTTTCTGCATTACCTTTCAAACAGCTGAGGAGCAAAAGGAGGAATCCGCCCGAGGCTTGCATTGAAACCGGCGAAAGATTGAGTTGGCAACCCTACACAACAAATCTCTTTGCAAACTCAAAACACCCCGTCTTCGAAATCAACCATTTCTGGGGAGAAAACGATACTCCTAAACGGGAGACTAAACCCATGTAATGCTGGGCCACTTTCGCATCAGCAATGAGGATATCATCCCCCAAAAGCGCATAATCACGAAAACAGGGCCGCCTGCATTACTTTCATTGTAGCTAGCAGCCTATGACCGGGTAGTCACCCCCAGACTTGCCTTCAATCGACCGCTAAGCCTCGCTTATGCACCGAGAAAGATCGTCGATAGGAAAGCTCTGTTACGCACCCCCTTTCTCCCATTCAAGCCAGCAAAGGAAGGGAACTCCAAAGAAAGAAGGAATATAACCGAATTCTCGATTTTGTTTAGGTGGCTAAACATCACAGTCAATCAGTCTATTTATCCCAGCCAGGGGTTGTTCCTACGGTATCAACAGGAAAGCGGGAAGGGCTTCTTCTAGCTCTCTCAACATATCGTGAGAGGGTTTACTCTCTTCTGTGCAGCCTGATTCACATTTCGTAAATAGAATAGGCTTCGCTTCTCCTGTTGCGAGAAGGCCATCATCCACGCGAATAGCGAATAGCGAATCCCTAGCCGAGCTCGGTAAGTCTGCTTTTCTGTCGAGCATCCTTCCCTTCCTCTACATTCGCGAGGGCTGCAGAACTCATTAACTCAGTAGCGGCATTAACTCATCAACTCTTTAGCTGCAATTAGAGTCCCTATTAAAGAGTTGAACTAGCAGCGTAGCAAGAAATCAATAAACAAATAAAGAATCTAACAAGGTAGCAGCAAGGGCTGCACCGTTGGGTTCCATTGGAGCCATTCTGGTCCCATTGGGGAGGAACTCCATATGGGGAGAATTTGTATTTCTATGATGTGAATTCTCTTTATCCATTCGTCATGAAAAACTTCCCATTGCCAGGTGGTAAAGCTAGATGGGTAGATAACTTATATGACAAAAGTGAGGCTGAGTATCAATTAGAAAACCTCTGTGGCTTTATTGAAGCTTACGTCGAGTCTCCTTCAAACATGAAAAGACCATTCTTGCCTTACCGCCACCCGGAAAATAAGACTCTCGTCTTTCCAAAACCCACAAAAGTAAAGGCAGTCTATTACTCAGAGGAATTGCTATATGCGCGGAAAATTGGTTATAAAATCATTCTATATATTACGTGGCTATTTGTTCGATAAGATGGATTGCAGTCCTTTCTCTAACTATGTTTCCGGTCTCTTTGATAAGCGGCAAGAGGCCAAGAGAAATAAGCACGATGCTGTTTCCTATATTTATAAAACATTAATGAATTCTTTGTATGGTCGATTTGGTATAAACCAAGAATGTGAGATGACTGTAATATGTGATCATGCAAAATACGACGATTTATAGGCTAAAACGAATATAAAAAGCTTTCAAAAGCTTAGCGAAAATCTATTTCTTGTAACCTATCGCCCTAATAGCGAATTGGAAAGTAGCGCTTGGAAAGCTCCAACGATATCTGCTGTGCAATTGTCAGCAGCAATCACGGCCTGCGCAAGAAAAGATTTATGATCTAAATAAGATTAATATCGATTAATATGTTAGTATATTATATTGCAACAAGACAAAAACTCCAGTAAGACCGGTCGTACGTATGACCGAGCCCACGCGCGTCGGGCGCGTGCATCACATGCGTCATCTATCCACCTTTAAGACGGGCGCGTGCATCACACGCGCCACTCCAAGCGCGTCCATGCGCCAAACTAATTTTGTTTAACAGGCGCGTGTAACACACGCGCCAGACTTTTTAATTTTATTTTTTTTCTGATTTTTTTATTCTTTTTTTTCAGTTTTTTTATTCTTTTTTTATTAATTTTTTATTTAAAGAGTCGAGCGAGGGGAGTCGAAGGTCTTGGAGCGAGCTAAAAAATATTAATGTTGCACAATCATTATTTATAAATTAAAATGAGAGTCGAAGGCAGAGAAGAATTTTTTTTGAAAAAAATGAATTTAAAAAAAAAGTCAACATTTTAAGATCCCTAGACCAGCGGATCTGATGGATCTGGATCTCAGAATTTCGGATCCGACGGATCTGGACCGGATCTGGATTTAAGCAAAAAATTCGGATCTGGATCTGGATCCGGTCCAGATCCGGCCCATTGCCATCCCTACTCATGCTTGATTTAATCACATAATTGATCTTCTAAACATGAAATAAACATAAGACTAAAAGATCATTATCATCTACTCATATTCCCAAAATTTTCGAAAATAATTAAGGGAAGAAAAGAGGTAATTTAAGCCTTGATCTTGGGCTAAAAGATTAGTAGAACATAGTTCTAACCTTGCTTGATTAATTGGAATTGATTTGCTATGCTTTGATCTTCCTCTTAAACTTGAACAACAATGGAGAAACTTTGAATGTGTGTGTATGTCGAGCAAGAAGGAAGAAATGAGGATGAATGAAGAAGATGAAGATATTTATAGGAGAGGTTAGAACCTTCCTTAGAAAATATCTAAAAATTTAGGAAATAAAATTAGTTAATTAAGTAATTAAATTCTTAATCAATTCAATTAATTACTAACAAACACATCCTCAATCAAATCCTTAATTTCTCAATATAGGAAATTCAGTTAGGGTTTCACGAATCCTAGATAAAAATTTCACAGAAAAATTCGGAGAACCGAATAATTTTCAAATCGATCGAAGCTAAAAATTTAAGCGATAAATCACACAGAAAATTACTTAAATAAATTAAATTAATCTTTTGGTCAATTAATGACCTAACATATATCATTCAATGATATATATCAAAACTTTATCGTTTCGGATTAACCGAGACAAAACAAAATTAATTTATACTCTTTTTACGACAATTTAGGACTGCCGAATAAAATTTTCTGAAACAAAAATTTTTCTTGCACTGAAATTCTTATCTTACTCAAGAATTTATTTAAATTAATTATGCAAGAAAAACGGGGTATTACAGGAACCCCTGCTTTTAGAGCATATGCCCAAAGAGAAGCGCGGCTTCGCGATGCGAGAGCCCATAAACGTCTTGAAAATGATTTGATTGAGAAAATTTGGACACGTTTCGGTCCACCCAACTAGTTCTACCTTAATTTTAAATTTAATATATTTTTCTTTATTGTATTGTAATTTTTCAATGTTTCAATACAATATGGTATTTTAATTATAATTATTTTTATTATTCAAAAAAAATATAAAACTTAAAATTAAAAAAAAACAATTAAATAATGAGAGACCGGGGTGAGAGACCGGTCCCATTGCAGACGATTTAGAGACCGGTCTCTCAATCATTAAGACCCCACCAAAAAGTGCCCAAAATATAATAAAATATTAGGAGACCTACCCAAAGGCAGGTCTCCCATAGTGGATGCCGTAATGGTGTAGATTCTATACAAGAACTTCTTGACACTCAAGCTCATGTTTGGAACCACATTTTCAACTACATAAACTCCATTTTCCATAAAT
The DNA here is from genome assembly GCA_031470985.1 of Agastache rugosa. Lineage (NCBI taxonomy): Eukaryota > Viridiplantae > Streptophyta > Magnoliopsida > Lamiales > Lamiaceae > Agastache > Agastache rugosa. Next base: position 24,462,529 of record CM062607.1, read on the forward strand.
GTGCTATTCAATTAGGCATACCCGATGTGATTCACAAGTATGGCAAGCCTATGGCGCTTTCCCAATTAGCTAATGCCCTCTCCATCAACGAGGCCAAAGCCCCTGACCTCTCTCGCCTATTGCGACTTCTAGTACATTCCAATTCTTCGACAAGGTCAAGATCTCCAAGGACGAGGGCAAGGAAGAGGCTTATAGCACTACTAGAATTTAGTTCATACATAACAGTTCATACATAACAGCTCTTTTTAAAAACCGTTATGTATGAGCTTTTTTTGGTAAAGATAACGTTTAAAAAAATAACCGTTATCTATGTGAGTGTATCTTTGTGTTGAGATAACGGTTTTTTGTCGACCGTTATGTTTGAGCGAAAATAATTACAGATTTTATAACGGTTTTTAATAACCGTTATGATTGCTATTTTCTATTTTATTTTAGAATTTTTTAATGAATAAATTATAGTAATAAAAAAACACACACACACGCAACACATATCGGCGCCTTCCATCATTTTTCCCCCAATTCAAGTTGCCCTAACTTTCCAATCTCCCCTAACTTTCCCACCTCCTCTCGCCGCTCTCTCGCCGGTAACCACCCACCTCCTCTCGCCGGCGCCCACTCAAATGGAGCAGTAAGAACAATTTTTTCCAATCCCAGTTCATCACTCTATCACCGGTAACCCCCTACTTCCTCTCATCGGCGCCCACTTCCTCTCGCCGCCCACTCCTTCTCGGTGACTGTGGATTTCTATCTAAAGTGTTGCAAATAACATCAATAATCAGCATTACATTTTTGTGCAAAAGCTTCTCGCATTCGGTGGGTCTTCCCCTAAAGTAAGTTCCCCCTATTTCTCTCTTTGATTTTGAATTTTTATTTTGTAATGAATGAAACTCCCAGTGCTCAACTCTATAATTACTTGTGCTAATAATGGAACGTGAAAGAGTTATGCCCATATAATATCTGATATATTTGGCTAAGCATTCTCATGCAAATTGATTAATTGTGTATAATTGGAACTTAAGTACCAGGTTATCAATAATCCAATGATATCAGCGAGTTAGGTGCATTTTAACTTTAATTAATTTTCCCAAAAAACCACACGTACAATGCAACAGTCAGAAGCAAACATCGAAATCTGATATGTCCTAATATTAAAATCTCTAGTGAAATGTTTGTGTTATCTTTTATTCCATAAACTCATTAATTTATGCTTCATAATCCATTACGACGTTCTCCCATGTATGAATCAATGTTTCTGGTGAATCCCACATCTTCCCACGCCTCGCTTTATTAATATTCAACTAAATATTACCATTAATATTGGCAGTTGTGTTAGGCAAAACAGATTTTTTGGAGGAAAACCAGTGCTCAATCAAGGCGTTGGATATTCATTTATTCTTGGATTTGGAGCCTTTTTCGCGGTCTTCGCGTCATTCCTGGTACTTGTAATCCTAAATTCCATTCTTGAATTCAGTATTCTTGTCTCTTTGTATGATGTTTGAGAGTTTGAGTCAACTGGTGCAAATTTGTTATTTGTTGAGATGTTTTAGTTACTTTCTTTATGTCTTTTACATTGGAAAATGGAGTTGTGGAGTATTTATTTGATCGTGTAATTTTGATTGAATGAGAAATTAACAAAGATTAGTCATAGTTACTACAATGATATCATTTTTATAGATAGTGTTTTTGGAGCTGCTTCAATGTTAATCTTTTTTGGCTTTAGTTTGCTTAATTTTGGGATTGTTTGTGCATTTGTTAGAGCATTTAAAGGGACCGTCTTGTGGATGTTTGTGTTCAGTTTTTGGGGTGTGTTAAAATATGGTTTTGAATATGAACTTAGCATTATTTTACTGTATGTTCTTGTATTCTGCTATGTCTACTTCTTGTCTTCTTGCCCAATGCTATTAGGGACACGAATATGCTAGATTATAGGTATAATGCACCTACTGCCCATTAGGTATGGTTATCAAAGCTAGTTTATATTCTTATAAAATAATTCCAGTTTACTAATCTCAATTGTAAATTATTTGATAACGGTTTAGGTACCCTGGTGGTTAATTAGTTCATTGATAACATGGACAAATTATGGCTATCAATGAATAGATTATCACCCGCGTATGAGGAAGGGGTTAAGTCTTTCTTGAATTTTGCATTGGAAAATGGGAGTGATGCTAACTCAATGTTATGCCCCTGTGCATCTTGTGCTAACACTAGTAAAAAAAAAAGTTAATGTCGTAAAGGCTCATCTGATCTGCTATGGTATGGACTTGACATACAAAAGGTGGATATGGCACGGGAAAGGAAGAACATCATCACGATTAACACGTAATAAATCCAGTTGGGCACACTGAGGCAAGCTGCAACGTTGAGGAGCCAATAGATATGATCCATGATGCGTATGATGCATATGAAGATAATCCAAGTTATTTTCAGACATTGCTTGAAGATACTAAAAAACCATTATATCCTGGATGTAGCAAATTTACCAAGTTGTCTGCGACGATCAAATTCTACAACTTGAAGGCGAAATATGGTTGGAGTGATACAAGTTTCAGTGATCTACTAAGTTTGCTAAAATAAATGCTCCCTGAATTCAATGAACTGCCTCCTTCCTTGTATGATGCAAAGAAAACCTTAAGCACGTTAAGATTAGATTATGAGAAAATCCATGCTTGCCCTAATGATTGCATTCTATATAGGAAGGAGCACAAGGATTTAGATGATTTGTCGCTGCCGCCCCGCTTCCGGACTTTAACGCCACTTTCGAGTTACATTGTGATGCATCGAAATTGGGTATTGGTGTCGTTCTTAGTCAAGGGGGCAGACCGGTGGCTTATTTTAGTGAGAAATTGAAGGGGCCTAAGACTCGGTTCAGTACAGATGATGTTGAGTTATTCACTATTGTGCAAGCTGTGAAGCATTGGCGCCATTATCTCTTCCAACGTGAGTTCATTTTATTTACAGATCATGATGCTTTGCGCCATATTGGAAATCAAGATAAAATCTCAGCACGTCATGCTTCTTAGCACTCATATCTTCAACAATTTACGTTTGTTATAAAGCACAAATCGGGTGCCACTAATCGCGTGGCAGATGCTTTGAGTCGCCGACACTCCTTGTTGATTGAAATGTGAAATATGGTTCCAGGATTTAACTCAATTTCTGAACTTTATGTTGTTGATCCCTACTTTTCGAAGGTGCTTGAGAAGATTTCAGCTGGTGAACGTGTTGAATTTTATATGGACAATGGCTTTCTTTATCATGATTCACGCTTGTGTATACCCGAGAGTAGTCTTCTTCTCTTACTTATTCAAGAACTTCATGCAATGGGACATGCAGGCCAGGAGCGAACATTTCAGCTCCTCTCGAAGTCATACTATTGGCCTTCTTTGCGCCGGGATGTAAATCGTTTTGTTTCTCGGTGTCGTGTTTGCCAACTCTCCAAAGGTCAAGCTTCTAATGCTGGGTTATATCTACCTTTGCCTATTCCAACACAACCTTGGACGGATGTGAGTATGGATTTTGTTATGGGGCTCCCACGTACTCAACGTGGCAATGACTCTATCTTTGTGGTCGTCGATCGTTTTTCCAAAATGGTTCATGTTATTGCCTGTAAGAAATCTACTGATGACGTGCTTGTGGCGCAACTTTATTTTCGTGATGTGTATCGTCTTCATGGTCTTCCTTCAACCATCGTATCTGATCGTGACACTCGCTTTCTCAGTCACTTTTGGAGAAGTCTTTGGCGTATGGTCAATACATCTCTTAGTTTCAGTTCGGCCTACCATCCTCAGACCGATGGCCAAACCGAAGTTGTGAACCGTTCTTTGGGTAATCTGCTTCGTGCTCTTGTTGGGGATAATGTGAAATCATGGGATTCTAAACTTCCTCAAGCGGAATTTGCTCATAACAGTGCTGTGAATAGGTCGACATGTTACAGCCCTTTCGAGGTGATTTTTGGCTTTCTTCCTCAGGGACCCGTGGCTCTGCTGTGTTTGCCGGATGTTGTCCGTCCTCACGGCGTCGCCTCTGACTTTGTGGCTGATATCCAGCGTGTTCACCAGAAAGTTCATGCTAATTTATTGGCTGTGAGTGCTGCTGATCGGAAACGGCGAGAAGTCGTCTTTGATGTGGGGGATTTTGTGTGGGCAATTCTCACAAAAGATCATTTTCCAGCTCACACGTACAATAAATTGGCAGCCCGCAAGATTGGTCCGGTGGAGGTTTTGGAGCGAATTAACAACATTGCTTATCGACTCGCCTTGCCTAGTTACCTCCATACCTCTGATGTTTTCAATGTCAAGCATCTTATTCCATATCTTGCTGATTCTTCTTCAGATGACAACCCCCCAGCTTCGCGGACGAACCTTTATCAATCCGGGGGAGATGATGTGGATCAAAGAGCTCTTGGAGAAGCTTGATAGGCACCAACTTTATATTTAAGCAATTATGTTTATGAGCTTTTATTTCAAATCTTTATTTCTGTTAATTTTTATTTCTTAGAGACTGGTTTGCAATACCTGCAAATTGCATTTACTATGTAAACTCTTGGCTGGGATTTCTAGAGACGGTGGAATTTGGATAAGAAGATTGAGATTTTCTCTTCCTCTAGCAATTTACGGCATACCTTGAGTATCAACGTTCTTTGCTATCTTGAGTTTGTTGGGTTATCAATTGTGTTCACGTATTCGTTGCGCATCACATCGCTGCCGTGTTCCCCGGGTTGAAATGTATTGTGCTGGATCTTCCACATGTTGTTGCTGGCTTGGAAGGAACTGAGAATTTGAGCTTTTTCAGTGGAGACATGTTTGAGTTCATTCCTCATGCTGATGCAGTTTTTCTCAAGGTATGTCGAATAATTCTTTTTTTTAATGGATAATTACCTTAATTAAAATACACAGATTTAATTTTGGTATTTCATTAGTTTTTACACGATATTTAAACTTGGTCATCAAATACACGAATTTCACCTCTGAACATAATATGCATTATTCGATCAATTAAAATTGACATAGTGCATCATCAAATATCCATGCATATCCACGTGGTTTGTGGACATCATAAATGTCACATACATCATCCACATGGACATCTTTCATCTTCATTTTTAATTAGTCATAAATGTGAATCACGTTATACTTGCAATTATCAAATATTTTGACTTTTGAGTTTTAAGAATTTAAATCTATCTTGTTAGTTAATAATTGATTATAGAACTGATCATAATTTAATTATTTTAATTTCCATAATTACCATTATTAAAATAAATAAAATTTTGAATCTCTCTCTTTTTTTTTTGTTTTTTTTGAAAAGTAAAATTTTGAATCTTTGATAGTGTACAGAAATTATTAGATATCGAATTTGTGGGACAAAAGATCTCATCCGCGATTGACACCCTGATAGAATCATTAATTATTTTTTATAATGACATAAGCAGTGGTTATTACACGACTGGAGTGATGAAGATTGCGTGAAAATACTAGAAAAATGCAAAGAAGCCATAAAAGCAAGTGGAAAAGTGATAATTGTTGAAACAGTTGTGGATGATCAGAAACAAGATCATCAAGCAACTGAAACACAGTTCTTCTTCGATCTTCAGGTGATGATTCAGATCAACGGCAAAGAGAGAAGTGAAAAACAGTGGTCAAAACTTTTCTATACTGCTGGCTTCAATAATTATAAGATTACTCCTATATTAGGTTTGAGATCTGTGATAGAGCTTTTCCCATGAACTTGAAAGAGAATTGTTCTTGATTCTATCATGCAGAACAAATAATTAATGTATTCCAATATATATGTATTTCTGATTATGCTGTATACTCTGTGGGCTTGGGTTGAATTTTTGTGACGGGGAAAAATAAATAATAATTTAGTACGTGACCTTTCAATTATTTTTAAAATTAATTTGTTATCGGAAAATAGGAAAATTGCGTAGAAATTTAATACTCCCTCCGTCCCAACCATAAGTGGCTACATTCTTTTCGGCACGGAATTAAGGAGAAGAGTGTTTAAAGGGTAAAAAGATAGAAAGTGGTGGGGCTCATAACTTTTTGTGAGAGAGGTATATTTCCTTATAAAGAAAGTGACCACTTATCCCGGGACAAACCAAAAAGGAAATGTGGCCACTTATCATAGGACGGAGAGAGTAATCAATATTCTCGTGTTCTATATATGGAATCTACGTAAAACATGTATATATTTTTTAATTAGCATAAAATACCCTTTTGTTTTAACAAATCCTACAGGAAAAAGTCGTCTGAAAATGTAATATTTTTCAATAATAATATGCATGTTTTGTGCAGATTTTAAAAAATACATAGGTGTTTTCGCAAGTTTTTTTAAAAAAAAAAAGAACAGGAATATGTTTTGTGCAAATTTTAAAAAGCAAGGGTATTGTTTAAAACACGAGTTTTTCGTGCATAATTTGTTTAAAGCACAAGAGTGTTTTAGACTAATTCAAAAATACAAGGATGTTTTGCGTAGATTTTTCATAAAATATAGGAATGTTTTATTTAATTTACTTGCCAAGATATGAATTTTGGGACACCATCTTCTATATATTCTTAAGTTTAATACTTACTAATGTTTGGTCATCTATTATTATATATTAAAGCAAAATAATTACAATATCTTTTTCTGCCTATTCATGTACTTTTCCCTTTCATTCTGCATGTCCCATGCACACTCGCCACCTAGCCCAATAGTCTTAGAGCTCGTTTGGTAGGTATGTTAGGATAAGGTAAGATAGATAATGTCAAGATAAATATAGTGAATATAGAGTGTTTGTTAGTGTATCTTTGTATTTTGTAGATAAGATAATGTCAAGATAAATATAGTGTATAATATGTTAGTTGTTTGGTACCCTATCTTAAAGTCAAAATTAAATTTGAAATTAAAATTATAACCCCACATTTAACTAAAAAATAAAAATGAAAAATAAAATAATTTTTTCTCTCTCTCTCTATCTACATCTATTTTTCTTTTCTCTCTCTTTTCTCTGCATTATTTTTTTCCTCCGCCATTGCTGCTCGCATCTCTTACATAATTTCCTCTGTCTTCTCTCTCTTTTCTCTGGCCGTTCTCTACTTCCTCTCTCTTTCTCCATAATTTCTTTTCTTTCTTCCTCATCTTCACCTTCGACCACACAATCTGAATACCGTGAGGAGTGGGTGCTGACGGGGGCAGCGATGGTCGTGGTTCATACTATAAGCTGAAGAAACGGTGATGGTGGTGTCGGCGGCAGCGACGGCCGGAGAAGGGGTGTTGGTGGTGATGCCATAAGCTGATTTTGTAGAGTTACGGGAGGGAGAAGACAGGGAAGTTAGAAGAGAAGATGAAACGGTGGGAGAGAAGTGTGGATGGTGATTTGGACATTTCCATTCTAATCTAATGTTACAGTTTAACATGGGTTATCTATCTCTCCAAAATCTCCCAAATGCTCCATCAAAGAGGAATGGTGAAATAGCACATGGCTGCACTTAACTACGGGCTTCCATCTTTAACAATCTTAGCTACCTAACGGGTGGATAAGCCATGATAAATAAACAATCTTGGCTTATCCACCCTATCAAACATGACCTTACTCTCTGCCCACCCAAAATAATCATTCATATGCTAAAAAAAAATTGTACATTCATTAATGCAGCCTAAAATTTAATTATCTCAGCCCTTAATTACAATTTTGTGATTTAGTTTCAAATTTAATCATATAATTATCATAACCAATTTCAAGAAAAAAAGACTCTTTGATTTTTTTCTCCTAATATTAAGGATTTACCTTAATGTCTTACTAGAAATTATGAGGATGATTTGAATTTCAAAATTTAAATTTTATAATTTGCAGTAAAGTTGCTTATTACTATGTTACAATTTTTTTTCGGTAATATGTATTAATATTTGGTGATACTTTATTTTTTAAATTTGTATGGATGAGTTTCTTAACTTGAAATCTTAAAATCTGACTCCCTCCGTCCCATTGATATAGACTTGTTATTATTCAACACGGAGATTAAGAATAACTGTAAAAAGATAGAAAGTGGGTTGGTCCTATCACTTTTGAAGGGTTAATTATTTTCTTATTTGGAACAAGATAATTTGAGTGGGACAACCCAATAAGGAAAGGAAGACAATATCAGCGAGACGGGGGGAGTAATATTCAACATAAGTATTATCTATATATATAATATAATTGTATTAATAATCAAGTAAAAAATCATTGTATTAATAATACTAATGAACGTAATTATATAATTTTGGAGAATCATTTAGAATATAAATACATATTGAAATATCAAATATGTATTAATTTTTTGACATTATAAATTATCACACGACGAAGCTCAATGTGTGCAGTAAATCTAATTTTGAGCTAAAAATGAGTGAAAGAATCTAAGAAATTTGAAATGTATAACATGTAAGTTTAATTTTAATATTCAAATTATAAATTGCAGCTTGGAAAGTTTCCGATTTACAATCTTACAAAAGAATACACATAACTATACAAAATTAAATTATAAACACACACACACACGAAGTTGGTGATCAAACAAGATTTGTAATAAAATGGCAATAAGGACTTAGCTCAAATGGCAAATCTGAGATACTAGAAGTGATGAGACCGGGCCTAGCACTGAAGACCTAAACCCGGAATTGCAGTTTAGAGGTCCAGTGACGAGATTAAGAGCCAAGAAGCTGCAAGGATATTTTCAGTGCTATATTCAGAAGAAGTTGGAAGACGATGGAGCTGAAACCCGACATTACAAGTTGGTAACTTTCATGAGCATCGAGGAGGACACCTAGCCACGACCATGTGTGCTATTGAGTTATTTATCCATTAGTATAGTTTGTTTTTTATTTCAATTTAATTAGTAGCCCAATTATCACAACATGTTTAGGTGATTAATTGGCCCAGTTATATTTAATTAAGGGATTCGAAATTACCAAGCCCAAGCCTTGTAACTTTCGAACCCTAGCTTAGAGTTAGTCTAGTATTTAATTAATTTTCGTAGGTACTGTTCAATAGACGAGTTTGAATCAAAAAATTATTTTTCGACTTTGTCTCCCGTGTTCTTCGAGTACACAAACCCTAGTTCTTGGTAGGATTCGAATTGGCACCTTTGAATCTGAAATCTATAGTTCGTTCGTGATCTCGTGTGGGTCTCGGGTTAACTACGCCGCCGGAGAATTGCTTCCGTGATACGTGTTTCAATCGTTCGTCGATTCAGGGTCCGTATTGAGGTAAATCTCCAACCTGTTCGTTTCTTGGTTCTGTGTTTTTCGCCCAGCCATCCTCGCCTTCTTATCACCCTCATAATTCGACCATAATCATCCCTTCCATCGCCCAAGTCCAGTTTTCATCAAATTCGAACCCGTTGCGTTGCTAAAATCCTAAATCGTACCGAAATTGAGCACCGAGCGTTTTTGAGTTCTACCCGTGCGTTTTTGCTGAATTTTGGATATGTTCTTCCTGTGTTCAATTTATAACTTGTGTTAAAATTTCAGCTTAATCGGAGTTGATTTGCTACAGTTTCCAGTCGAGTCGTCTTTTAGGGTTTTTAATCGATAGTTTGGGTAATTGCTTCGTATTTTGTTCGTTCTGTTTTCAATTGTCGTTTGAGTTCAGTTTTTGGTGATATAATCTGTATTGGTTCCGTTTGAAATTTGGATTGAATCAACCTTTCCGTTGACGTGAGTTCGAGTCCTCGTTTCCGCGTTTCCGCGTTTGATTGGTCGTATCATAAATTTGGTATCAGAGCCAGGTCAGCTTGCTGGTCGTGGTTCAATCCAAATTGTGGTGTGATATACTAGGGGCAAAAAGGATCGATCAGATCATTTAAAAAAAAAAAAAAAGAGAAAAAAAAAAAAAAACTAAGAGATCGAGCCCTAGTTTTGGATCACCGTTTATTTCTTAAAGTAATCTTGAATTTTTTTTTCGTGGTTTAATCTTGTTGATTTATTTTGATTGTTTCTTGGTCGAAAATTGTGTGAGCAATTGTGTTGGGTAGACTAGTGTCATCGTTTGCTTACCGTGTGTGTGTAGCATTTGTCGTCCTTCGTCGATTAGCGATTGGGGTCGTCGAATTGCAGCTTGTTTTCTCATTCTTGGAGTCAGTACTTTCGGTTTTTGTGTCTAGTTGGGGGTATTAGAATTGGTTTGGTATAATCCTAGTTTGATTTGGTTTTGGAAGTCCTTTTCCTAGTCGAACTCAAAATTGTTTCCTTGCTCGATTTGGTTTTGGTTTTGGATTTTGGTTCTGTAATTTTTCTCTACCTATTTCCCTTACCAACCGAAATATCCCTCCAGCCCTGTTACCACCCTTTTCTGTTTTAAATCTCTCGTTTACGGCAGAATTTCGATTTGACGTAGAATTTGCTCTAGAACTCCGATTTTTCTCCATAATACCATTCCGGAAGCGGAACGACGCTCTGAGCAAGACTCACTGCTTCGCCGTGACCTATAGGCATTTTTGGCCAAATTCAGTCGTCTTCTAGGCGAAATCGCCCTCCGAACTTTTTCGATTTTTCTGTTTTTCGAATTTTTTTCAATTTTTTGTTTGAGCATCCCGTTTTTTGTGCTTCTTGAGTCGATCTATTGTGAAATATTGTTCTTGGAAGTAATTTGAGATATTGGTTGTTTTGACCCGTGCTTCACCGAGAATCGAGTTCGAGCTACTGACTACGATCGAAGGGGTTCAATTTTGGATCCTTTCAAGTTCGACAAATTTGGTGAGATTGTTCTAAGTTGCATTTTTTTCAATTCCTGAGTGATAAACACGAGTGGAAAAATACTGAGGGAACAAACGAGAGAATTGTGAGGATTGTGAGGTTATTTTTCCTTCTTTACGTTTGTTCATTGTGCAGGTTTAATGGATCCGGGAAAGACACCACGTACTTCGTGCACCCCGCCGGATTGGGACGCCAAATACCACTTTGATGCTTTAAGTGGTCGTGTACAGGGTCAGTTCAGAGAAGTACAGAATACAATGGCACAATTGTTGGCCAAATTTGAGGAGTTCAGTACAGTTACAGTTCAGACACCACCACAGGCTAATAGGGCAGAGCCAGCACCTACTAATCCAGAAGATGAGTTCGAACTGAATGAAGAAGTATCTGAGTCAGAACATTTTGAGGATGAACGAGTTGAGGATAATACAGCTCAGTTCTTTCCGCTTCAGAGACACAGAAACGGCTTTGCAGCTCGAGGTAGAGGCCGGGGTCGTGGTGATCAATTCCAACCACGTTTCCGGGCGGCTCGCGAGAACGTCTATACGGAACAAAACAGATATGGTAATGCAGATGGTCTACTCAGCAACATCAAGACCACCATTCCAGAGTTTGAAGGCAAGCATGATCCAGATGCCTATTTAGACTGGGAGCGCAAAGTAGATAAGATATTTGAGTGCTATGACTTCCCAGAGGTGAAGAAGGTCCAGTTAGCTTCTTTGGAGTTTACTGGTTACGCAGCTACATGGTGGGAGTTTCAGCAAAACCGGCGACGCAATCAGAGACATCCTCCTATTGACACTTGGCAGGAGATGAAGGATGTTATGAGAGGGCGTTTCATTCCTGTGCACTATGAACGGGAATTAGAACGCAAGCTCAGTCAGATTCGTCAGGGTTCAAGATCGATAGAAGAGTACCACAAGGATCTGGAGACAGCGTTGAACCGAGTTGGCAAAGAGGAAACATTGTATGCCACCATCAACAGGTACATCGAGGGCATGAACCCGGATATTGCTTGTGAGGTCGAGCTAAGAGACTTTAACAGTATTGAGGCGATGGTTCATTACGCATCCATTGTAGAGCGGCAGCTTAGAGATGGACGCCGACGTCCCGCTCAATCCACTCCTGTGAAGTCTCCGTGGGTTAGGGGCGAGACATCTACGCCTAAGATACCTCCCACACGCCCTCCAACACAGTCCACGCCGTCAGCACGACGTTTTGAGCAGCCCAGCCGCAGGAATGATTTCAGTGCGTCTGCACCGAACAGAAGCTCACAGAATAGGCCAGTGCAGTCTAGTCAGCCTCAGAATGCTACATCAGGCAGAGCGCGTGACGTTCAGTGTCACAAGTGCCATGGTTGGGGACATTTTCAGGCCCAGTGCCCTAATCGTCGTGTTATGTTCGTCACCGCGGATAATGAAGTTGAATCAGCCAGTGAAGAAGAGAAAGAAGATACTGCCGACACAGAGACCGAAGATCAGCCGAGGGTTAGCATATCAATGGCTGAACTTGAGGAGGAGATAGCTCCTCCTGCCCATGGTTGTCTAGTGTCCATCCGGACTTTGAGCATGCTAAGAGAGGAAGATCTGACAGATCAACGGGAAAACATCTTTTACACCCGTTGCGTTATTCAAGACAAGACATGCTCCGTTATAATTGACAGTGGCAGCGTGGTGAATGCCATCAGCCAGTATGCAGTCGACAAGCTCGCACTCGTGCCGCAGAAGCATCCAAAGCCATACAAACTACAGTGGCTTACAGATAGAGGCGAGATCAGAGTCGTGTGTCAGGTAAACGTTCAATTTACTATTGGAAGATTTACTGACACCGTTCTTTGTGATGTTATTCCTATGGAGGCAGCGCACATCTTGTTAGGTCGTCCATGGCAGTTTGATAGAAAGACAATTCATGATGGGTACGCGAACACTTATGCGATCCCAAGAGAAGGAAAGACGACCATTTTGAAGCCGTTGTCGCCTAAGGAAGTGTTAGAAGATCAGTTGAGAATGCAGGAGAAGTTTAAGGAGGAACGGGAGAGAAAGGCCAAAGTTGAGGCCGCCAGCCCTAAGCATTACACGGCCGAACACTCCAAGGCCAAGTCCACACCTCCAGTGCCCAAGAATTCAAAGAGAGCAGCTCCTGCATTGAATCCACCGAGTTCCAGTGCCAGCAGTGGGGATCCAGTGCACCGAAATCTGTTCATTAGTGCAAAGGGAGTACGAAAAGCCATCAAAGCTGGTAAGCCTATCGTTCTAGTTACTTTTAAGGCTTATGATACTTCTGACCCTATTATTCCTACTGTTTTGCAGTCTTTGATGGAGGAGTTCAAGGATGTGTTCCCAGACGAGATTCCTAGTGGTCTGCCGCCAATTCGAGGAATTGAGCACCAGATCGACTTCATCCCGGGTGCAGTCCTTCCTAACCGGCCAGCTTACCGGACCAGCCCTGATGAGACAAAGGAGATAGACCGTCAAGTCATGGAGTTGCTGGAAAAGAAGCAAATTCGAGAGAGTATGTCGCCGTGCGCCGTTCCAGTCATCCTAGTTCCGAAGAAGTCGAACGAGTGGCGCATGTGCATGGACTGCCGAGCCATCAATAAAATCACGGTAAAGTATCGCTTTCCCATTCCTAGGCTTGATGATATGTTGGATGAGTTGTCTGGAGCGTCTGTCTTTTCTAAAATTGATTTGCGTTCTGGCTATTTTCAAGTTCGAATGAGTGAAGGTGATGAGTGGAAAACTGCATTTAAGACTAAGCATGGATTATATGAGTGGCTTGTGATGCCCTTTGGTTTAACTAATGCGCCTAGCACTTTTATGCGTTTGATGAATCATGTTTTACGTGATGTGATTGGCAAATTTGTCGTGGTTTACTTTGATGATATCCTCATTTATAGTACTTTCGTTGATGAGCATGTTAGACATCTTAGGCATGTTTTTGAATTGCTGCGTGATGCTAAACTGTATGCTAATTTGTCTAAGTGCACCTTTTGTATGGATGAGGTTGTTTTTCTTGGTTTTGTTGTGAGCAGTCGTGGTGTTGAGGTAGATAAGACTAAGGTGAAAGCCATTGAGGAATGGCCTACGCCTAAGTCATGTTCTGATGTGAGGTCCTTTCATGGTTTAGCTGGATTTTATCGACGTTTTGTGCGTGATTTTTCTAGTATAGCTGCACCATTGACTGAATTGAGTAAAAAGGACCGCAAGTTTGAATGGGGTAAAGCTCAAGAGCATGCGTTCAATTTGTTGAAATCAAAATTATGTAATGCTCCTGTTTTGGTTTTACCTGACTTTGCTAAGACATTCGAGATCGAGTGTGATGCCTCTGGTATAGGCATTGGTGTTGTTTTGATGCAGGACAGGAAACCGGTCGCCTACTTCAGTGAGAAACTGAACGGCGCAGCTCTTAGGTACTCCACATACGATAAGGAGGCCGTACGCGTTGAAGCGGTCTTTGGAGACTTGGCGGCACTACCTGCGTCCAAAGGAGTTCGTGATACACACCGATCACGAGTCCTTGAAGCACTTGAAAGGGCGACGGAGAATGCGAATTCCCGTCATGCCGTGTGGGTAGAGTTTATTGAGTCTTTTCCTTATGTGATTAAGTACAAGAAAGGAGAAGAGAATGTGGTCGCCGATGCCTTATCCCGCAGTACACTCTACTATCGGTTATGCATGCCCAATGTTTAGGTTTCGAGAACATTAAGTCATTCTATGCTTTCTTGATCGTTCTTTGGTCCTATTTTTACGTCTTGCATGACTAAGTCTAGGGTCATTGATTCATATTACATAGCCGATGGGTTTTTGTTCAAGGAGTCGAAGTTGTGTGTCCCCGATTGTTCTATGCGTGAGTTGTTGGTTGTTGAGTCGCGTACGGGAGGTTTGATGGGTCATTTTGGTGTTGCTAAAACGTTGAGTACGTTGCATGAGCATTTTTTCGGCCACGCATGAAAAAGGATGTTGAGAGGATACGTTCCCGTTGTATTACTTGTAGGAAAGCCAAGTCTTCTTCGAGTCCTTTTGGATTATATACGCCTTTGCCGGCGCCGTCGTCCCTTGGGTCGATATATCCATGGACTTCATTCTTGGCTTGCCTAGATCTAAAACCGGGAAGGATTCCATTTTTGTGGTAGTTGATAGATTTTCCAAAATGTCTCATTTCATTGCATGTAGGAAGACTGATGATGCTGTGCATATTGCTAACTTGTTCTTTCGTGAAGTCGTCCGTTTGCATGGTATTCCTAGGACGATTGTTTCTGATAGGGATTCCAAATTTTTGGGACATTTCTGGCGAGTCTTATGGGGTAAGTTAGGTACCAAGCTTTTATTTTCTACTGCATGTCATCCTCAGACTGATGGGCAGACTGAAGTAGTGAATAGGACGTTAGGTACTTTGCTTCGTGCGTTAGTTCGGAATAATCTTAAGTCGTGGGAAGATTGTTTACCTTTTGCTGAATTTGCTTATAATCGTGTTGTGCATTCTTCCACGCATATGTCGCCTTTTGAGGTAGTGTATGGTTTTAATCCGTTGACTCCAACGGATCTTATTCCTTTGCCTACTGACAATCTCTCGAGTTTGCAAGGTTCTCGTAGGGCTGCACAGGTTCGAGAGATGCACGCCAAGGTGAAGGCAAGGATAGAGCTACAAGGGGTGCGTAATGCCGCTAAGGCGAATACGCATCGCAAACAAGTGTTGTTCAAACCTGGCGATAAGGTTTGGATCCACTTCAGCCCGGGGCGTTTCCCGAACTTGAGGCAATCTAAGTTGATGCCTCGTGGAGATGGGCCGTTCACCGTGGTCGCCCGTGTTAACGACAATGCATACCGCATTGATCTTCCAGGTGAGTATAAGTGTTCTCCGACTTTTAACGTTTCTGACTTATCTCCTTTCCCTGTAGATGATTTCGATGCCGAGGAGGAATCGAATTCGAGGACGAATTCTTTTCAGCAGGGGGGGAATGATGAGACCGGGCCTAGCACTGAAGACCTAAACCCGGAATTGCAGCTTAGAGGTCCAGTGACGAGATTAAGAGCCAAGAAGCTGCAAGGATATTTTCAGTGCTATATTCAGAAGAAGTTGGAAGACGATGGAGCTGAAACCCGACATTACAAGTTGGTAACTTTCATGAGCATCGAGGAGGACACCTAGCCACGACCATGTGTGCTATTGAGTTATTTATCCATTAGTATAGTTTGTTTTTTATTTCAATTTAATTAGTAGCCCAATTATCACAACATGTTTAGGTGATTAATTGGCCCAGTTATATTTAATTAAGGGATTCGAAATTACCAAGCCCAAGCCTTGTAACTTTCGAACCCTAGCTTAGAGTTAGTCTAGTATTTAATTAATTTTCGTAGGTACTGTTCAATAGACGAGTTTTGAATCAAAAGTTATCTTTCGACTTTGTCTCACGTGTTCTTCGAGTACACAAACCCTAGTTCTTGGTAGGATTCGAATTGGCACCTTTGAATCTGAAATCTATAGTTCGTTCGTGATCTCGTGTGGGTCTCGGGTTAACTACGCCGCCGGAGAATTGCTTCCGTGATACGTGTTTCAATCGTTCGTCGATTCAGGGTCCGTATTGAGGTAAATCTCCAACTTTGTTCGTTTCTTGGTTACGTGTTTTTCGCCCAGCCATCCTCGCCTTCTTATCACCCTCATAATTCGACCATAATCATCCCTTCCATCGCCCAAGTCCAGTTTTCATCAAATTCGAACCCGTTGCGTTGCTAAAATCCTAAATCGTACCGAAATTGAGCACCGAGCGTTTTTGAGTTCTACCCGTGCGTTTTTGCTGAATTTTGGATATGTTCTTCCTGTGTTCAATTTATAACTTGTGTTAAAATTTCAGCTTAATCGGAGTTGATTTGCTACAGTTTCCAGTCGAGTCGTCTTTTAGGGTTTTTAATCGATAGTTTGGGTAATTGCTTCGTATTTTGTTCGTTCTGTTTTCAATTGTCGTTTGAGTTCAGTTTTTGGTGATATAATCTGTATTGGTTCCGTTTGAAATTTGGATTGAATCAACCTTTCCGTTGACGTGAGTTCGAGTCCTCGTTTCCGCGTTTCCGCGTTTGATTGGTCGTATCATAAATTTGGTATCAGAGCCACGTCAGCTTGCTGGTCGTGGTTCAATCCAAATTGTGGTGTGATATACTAGGGGCAAAAAGGATCGATCAGATCATTTAAAAAAAAGAGAGAAAAAAAAAAAAGAAAAAAAAAAAAACTAAGAGATCGAGCCCTAGTTTTGGATCACCGTTTATTTCTTAAAGTAATCTTGAATTTTTTTTTCGTGGTTTAATCTTGTTGATTTATTTTGATTGTTTCTTGGTCGAAAATTGTGTGAGCAATTGTGTTGGGTAGACTAGTGTCATCGTTTGCTTACCGTGTGTGTGTAGCATTTGTCGTCCTTCGTCGATTAGCGATTGGGGTCGTCGAATTGCAGCTTGTTTTCTCATTCTTGAAGTCAGTACTTTCGGTTTTTGTGTCTAGTTGGGGGTATTAGAATTGGTTTGGTATAATCCTAGTTTGATTTGGTTTTGGAAGTCCTTTTCCTAGTCGAACTCAAAATTGTTTCCTTGCTCGATTTGGTTTTGGTTTTGGATTTTGGTTCTGTAATTTTTCTCTACCTATTTCCCTTACCAACCGAAATATCCCTCCAGCCCTGTTACCACCCTTTTCTGTTTTAAATCTCTCGTTTACGGCAGAATTTCGATTTGACGTAGAATTTGCTCTAGAACTCCGATTTTTCTCCATAATACCATTCCGGAAGCGGAACGACGCTCTGAGCAAGACTCACTGCTTCGCCGTGACCTATAGGCATTTTTGGCCAAATTCAGTCGTCTTCTAGGCGAAATCGCCCTCCGAACTTTTTCGATTTTTCTGTTTTTCGAATTTTTTTCAATTTTTTGTTTGAGCATCCCGTTTTTTGTGCTTCTTGAGTCGATCTATTGTGAAATATTGTTCTTGGAAGTAATTTGAGATATTGGTTGTTTTGACCCGTGCTTCACCGAGAATCGAGTTCGAGCTACTGACTACGATCGAAGGGGTTCAATTTTGGATCCTTTCAAGTTCGACAAATTTGGTGAGATTGTTCTAAGTTGCATTTTTTTCAATTCCTGAGTGATAAACACGAGTGGAAAAATACTGAGGGAACAAACGAGAGAATTGTGAGGATTGTGAGGTTATTTTTCCTTCTTTACGTTTGTTCATTGTGCAGGTTTAATGGATCCGGGAAAGACACCACAGACTTCAGGCACCCCGCCAGATTGGGACGCCAAATACCACTTTGATGCTTTAAGTGGTCGTGTACAGGGTCAGTTCAGAGAAGTACAGAATACAATGGCACAATTGTTGGCCAAATTTGAGGAGTTCAGTACAGTTACAGTTCAGACACCACCACAGGCTAATAGGGCAGAGCCAGCACCTACTAATCCAGAAGATGAGTTCGAACTGAATGAAGAAGTATCTGAGTCAGAACATTTTGAGGATGAACGAGTTGAGGATAATACAGCTCAGTTCTTTCCGCTTCAGAGACACAGAAACGGCTTTGCAGCTCGAGGTAGAGGCCGGGGTCGTGGTGATCAATTCCAACCACGTTTCCAGGCAGCTCGCAGGAACGTCTATACGGAACAAAACAGATATGGTAATGCAGATGGTCTACTCAGCAACATCAAGACCACCATTCCAGAGTTTGAAGGCAAGCATGATCCAGATGCCTATTTAGACTGGGAGCGCAAAGTAGATAAGATATTTGAGTGCTATGACTTCCCAGAGGTGAAGAAGGTCCAGTTAGCTTCTTTGGAGTTTACTGGTTACGCAGCTACATGGTGGGAGTTTCAGCAAAACCGGCGACGCAATCAGAGACATCCTCCTATTGACACTTGGCAGGAGATGAAGGATGTTATGAGAGGGCGTTTCATTCCTGTGCACTATGAACGGGAATTAGAACGCAAGCTCAGTCAGATTCGTCAGGGTTCAAGATCGATAGAAGAGTACCACAAGGATCTGGAGACAGCGTTGAACCGAGTTGGCAAAGAGGAAACATTGTATGCCACCATCAACAGGTACATCGAGGGCATGAACCCGGATATTGCTTGTGAGGTCGAGCTAAGAGACTTTAACAGTATTGAGGCGATGGTTCATTACGCATCCATTGTAGAGCGGCAGCTTAGAGATGGACGCCGACGTCCCGCTCAATCCACTCCTGTGAAGTCTCCGTGGGTTAGGGGCGAGACATCTACGCCTAAGATACCTCCCACACGCCCTCCAACACAGTCCACGCCGTCAGCACGACGTTTTGAGCAGCCCAGCCGCAGGAATGATTTCAGTGCGTCTGCACCGAACAGAAGCTCACAGAATAGGCCAGTGCAGTCTAGTCAGCCTCAGAATGCTACATCAGGCAGAGCGCGTGACGTTCAGTGTCACAAGTGCCATGGTTGGGGACATTTTCGGGCCCAAGGCCCTAATCGTCGTGTTATGTTCGTCACCGCGGATAATGAAGTTGAATCGGCCGGTGA
This sequence comes from Agastache rugosa, assembly GCA_031470985.1. Classification (NCBI taxonomy): domain Eukaryota; kingdom Viridiplantae; phylum Streptophyta; class Magnoliopsida; order Lamiales; family Lamiaceae; genus Agastache; species Agastache rugosa. The sequence continues at coordinate 24,481,764 of CM062607.1, forward strand.
AGAAGAGAAAGAAGATCTGCCGACACGAGAGACCGAAGATCAGCCGAGGGTTAGCATATCAATGGCTGAACTTGAGGAGGAGATAGCTCCTCCTGCCCATGGTTGTCTAGTGTCCATCCGGACTTTGAGCATGCTAAGAGAGGAAGATCTGACAGATCAACGGGAAAACATCTTTTACACCCGTTGCGTTATTCAAGACAAGACATGCTCCGTTATAATTGACAGTGGCAGCGTGGTGAATGCCATCAGCCAGTATGCAGTCGACAAGCTCGCACTCGTGCCGCAGAAGCATCCAAAGCCATACAAACTACAGTGGCTTACAGATAGAGGCGAGATCAGAGTCGTGTGTCAGGTAAACGTTCAATTTACTATTGGAAGATTTGCGACACCGTTCTTTGTGATGTTATTCCTATGGAGCGGCGCACATCTTGTTAGGTCGTCCATGGCGTTTGATAGAAAGACAATTCATGATGGGTACGCGAACACTTATGCGCTCCCAAGAGAAGGAAAGACGACCATTTTGACGCCGTTGTCGCCTAAGGAAGTGTTAGAAGATCGGATTGAGAATGCAGAGAAGTTTAAGGAGGAACGGGAGAGAAAGGCCAAAGTTGAGGCCGCCGGCCCTAAGCATTACACGGCCGAACACTCCAAGGCCAAGTCCACACCTCCGTGCCCAAGAATTCAAAGAGAGCAGCTCCCGCATTGAATCCACCGAGTTCCGGTGCCGGCGGTGGGGATCCAGTGCACCGAAATCTGTTCATTAGTGCAAAGGGAGTACGAAAAGCCATCAAAGCTGGTAAGCCTATCGTTCTAGTTACTTTTAAGGCTTATGATACTTCTGACCCTATTATTCCTCTTGTTTTGCGATCTTTGATGGAGGAGTTCAAGGATGTGTTCCCAGACGAGATTCCTAGTGGTCTGCCGCCAATTCGAGGAATTGAGCACCAGATCGACTTCATCCCAGGTGCAGTCCTTCCTAACCGGCCAGCTTACCGGACCAGCCCTGATGAGACAAAGGAGATAGACCGTCAAGTCATGGAGTTGCTGGAAAAGAAGCAAATTCGAGAGAGTATGTCGCCGTGCGCCGTTCCAGTCATCCTAGTTCCGAAGAAGTCGAACGAGTGGCGCATGTGCATGGACTGCCGAGCCATCAATAAAATCACGGTAAAGTATCGCTTTCCCATTCCTAGGCTTGATGATATGTTGGATGAGTTGTCTGGAGCGTCTGTCTTTTCTAAAATTGATTTGCGTTCTGGCTATTTTCAAGTTCGAATGAGTGAAGGTGATGAGTGGAAAACTGCATTTAAGACTAAGCATGGATTATATGAGTGGCTTGTGATGCCCTTTGGTTTAACTAATGCGCCTAGCACTTTTATGCGTTTGATGAATCATGTTTTACGTGATGTGATTGGCAAATTTGTCGTGGTTTACTTTGATGATATCCTCATTTATAGTACTTTCGTTGATGAGCATGTTAGACATCTTAGGCATGTTTTTGAATTGCTGCGTGATGCTAAACTGTATGCTAATTTGTCTAAGTGCACCTTTTGTATGGATGAGGTTGTTTTTCTTGGTTTTGTTGTGAGCAGTCGTGGTGTTGAGGTAGATAAGACTAAGGTGAAAGCCATTGAGGAATGGCCTACGCCTAAGTCATGTTCTGATGTGAGGTCCTTTCATGGTTTAGCTGGATTTTATCGACGTTTTGTGCGTGATTTTTCTAGTATAGCTGCACCATTGACTGAATTGAGTAAAAAGGACCGCAAGTTTGAATGGGGTAAAGCTCAAGAGCATGCGTTCAATTTGTTGAAATCAAAATTATGTAATGCTCCTGTTTTGGTTTTACCTGACTTTGCTAAGACATTCGAGATCGAGTGTGATGCCTCTGGTATAGGCATTGGTGCTGTTTTGATGCAGGACAGGAAACCGGTCGCCTACTTCAGTGAGAAACTGAACGGCGCAGCTCTTAGGTACTCCACATACGATAAGGAGCTGTACGCGTTGAAGCGGTCTTTGGAGACTTGGCGACTACTGCGTCCAAAGGAGTTCGTGATACACACCGATCACGAGTCCTTGAAGCACTTGAAAGGGCGGCGGAATCCGAATTCCCGTCATGCCGTGGGTAGAGTTTATTGAGTCTTTTCCTTATGTGATTAAGTACAAGAAAGGAGAAGAGAATGTGGTCGCCGATGCCTTATCCCGCAGGTACACTCTACTATCGGTTATGCATGCCCAATGTTTAGGTTTCGAGAACATTAAGTCATTCTATGCTGCTGATCTGTTCTTTGGTCCTATTTTTACGTCTTGCATGACTAAGTCTAGGGCTGTTGATTCATATTACATAGCTGATGGGTTTTTGTTCAAGGAGTCGAAGTTGTGTGTCCCTGATTGTTCTATGCGTGAGTTGTTGGTTGTTGAGTCGCATGCAGGAGGTTTGATGGGTCATTTTGGTGTTGCTAAAACGTTGAGTCTGTTGCATGAGCATTTTTCCGGCCACGCATGAAAAAGGATGTTGAGAGGATCTCGTTCCCGTTGTATTACTTGTAGGAAAGCCAAGTCTTCTTCGAGTCCTTTTGGATTATATACGCCTTTGCCGGCGCCGTCGTCCCCTTGGGTCGATATATCCATGGACTTCATTCTTGGCTTGCCTAGATCTAAAACCGGAAGGATTCCATTTTTGTGGTAGTTGATAGATTTTCCAAAATGTCTCATTTCATTGCATGTAGGAAGACTGATGATGCTGTGCATATTGCTAACTTGTTCTTTCGTGAAGTCGTCCGTTTGCATGGTATTCCTAGGACGATTGTTTCTGATAGGGATTCCAAATTTTTGGGACATTTCTGGCGAGTCTTATGGGGTAAGTTAGGTACCAAGCTTTTATTTTCTACTGCATGTCATCCTCAGACTGATGGGCAGACTGAAGTAGTGAATAGGACGTTAGGTACTTTGCTTCGTGCGTTAGTTCGGAATAATCTTAAGTCGTGGGAAGATTGTTTACCTTTTGCTGAATTTGCTTATAATCGTGTTGTGCATTCTTCCACGCATATGTCGCCTTTTGAGGTAGTGTATGGTTTTAATCCGTTGACTCCAACGGATCTTATTCCTTTGCCTACTGACAATCTCTCGAGTTTGCAAGGTTCTCGTAGGGCTGCACAGGTTCGAGAGATGCACGCCAAGGTGAAGGCAAGGATAGAGCTACAAGGGGTGCGTAATGCCGCTAAGGCGAATACGCATCGCAAACAAGTGTTGTTCAAACCTGGCGATAAGGTTTGGATCCACTTCAGCCCGGGGCGTTTCCCGAACTTGAGGCAATCTAAGTTGATGCCTCGTGGAGATGGGCCGTTCACCGTGGTCGCCCGTGTTAACGACAATGCATACCGCATTGATCTTCCAGGTGAGTATAAGTGTTCTCCGACTTTTAACGTTTCTGACTTATCTCCTTTCCCTGTAGATGATTTCGATGCCGAGGAGGAATCGAATTCGAGGACGAATTCTTTTCAGCAGGGGGGGAATGATGAGACCGGGCCTAGCACTGAAGACCTAAACCCGGAATTGCAGCTTAGAGGTCCAGTGACGAGATTAAGAGCCAAGAAGCTGCAAGGATATTTTCAGTGCTATATTCAGAAGAAGTTGGAAGACGATGGAGCTGAAACCCGACATTACAAGTTGGTAACTTTCATGAGCATCGAGGAGGACACCTAGCCACGACCATGTGTGCTATTGAGTTATTTATCCATTAGTATAGTTTGTTTTTTATTTCAATTTAATTAGTAGCCCAATTATCACAACATGTTTAGGTGATTAATTGGCCCAGTTATATTTAATTAAGGGATTCGAAATTACCAAGCCCAAGCCTTGTAACTTTCGAACCCTAGCTTAGAGTTAGTCTAGTATTTAATTAATTTTCGTAGGTACTGTTCAATAGACGAGTTTGAATCAAAAAATTATTTTTCGACTTTGTCTCCCGTGTTCTTCGAGTACACAAACCCTAGTTCTTGGTAGGATTCGAATTGGCACCTTTGAATCTGAAATCTATAGTTCGTTCGTGATCTCGTGTGGGTCTCGGGTTAACTACGCCGCCGGAGAATTGCTTCCGTGATACGTGTTTCAATCGTTCGTCGATTCAGGGTCCGTATTGAGGTAAATCTCCAACTTTGTTCGTTTCTTGGTTCTGTGTTTTTCGCCCAGCCATCCTCGCCTTCTTATCACCCTCATAATTCGACCATAATCATCCCTTCCATCGCCCAAGTCCAGTTTTCATCAAATTCGAACCCGTTGCGTTGCTAAAATCCTAAATCGTACCGAAATTGAGCACCGAGCGTTTTTGAGTTCTACCCGTGCGTTTTTGCTGAATTTTGGATATGTTCTTCCTGTGTTCAATTTATAACTTGTGTTAAAATTTCAGCTTAATCGGAGTTGATTTGCTACAGTTTCCAGTCGAGTCGTCTTTTAGGGTTTTTAATCGATAGTTTGGGTAATTGCTTCGTATTTTGTTCGTTCTGTTTTCAATTGTCGTTTGAGTTCAGTTTTTGGTGATATAATCTGTATTGGTTCCGTTTGAAATTTGGATTGAATCAACCTTTCCGTTGACGTGAGTTCGAGTCCTCGTTTCCGCGTTTCCGCGTTTGATTGGTCGTATCATAAATTTGGTATCAGAGCCAGGTCAGCTTGCTGGTCGTGGTTCAATCCAAATTGTGGTGTGATATACTAGGGGCAAAAAGGATCGATCAGATCATTTAAAAAAAAAAAAAAAGAAAAGAGAGAAAAAAACTAAGAGATCGAGCCCTAGTTTTGGATCACCGTTTATTTCTTAAAGTAATCTTGAATTTTTTTCGTGGTTTAATCTTGTTGATTTATTTTGATTGTTTCTTGGTCGAAAATTGTGTGAGCAATTGTGTTGGGTAGACTAGTGTCATCGTTTGCTTACCGTGTGTGTGTAGCATTTGTCGTCCTTCGTCGATTAGCGATTGGGGTCGTCGAATTGCAGCTTGTTTTCTCATTCTTGAAGTCAGTACTTTCGGTTTTTGTGTCTAGTTGGGGGTATTAGAATTGGTTTGGTATAATCCTAGTTTGATTTGGTTTTGGAAGTCCTTTTCCTAGTCGAACTCAAAATTGTTTCCTTGCTCGATTTGGTTTTGGTTTTGGATTTTGGTTCTGTAATTTTTCTCTACCTATTTCCCTTACCAACCGAAATATCCCTCCACTCGTTACCACCCTTTTGTTTTAAATCACTCGTTTACGGCAGAATTTCGATTTGACGTAGAATTTGCTCTAGAACTCCGATTTTTCTCCATAATACCATTCCGGAAGCGGAACGACGCTCTGAGCAAGACTCACCATTGTGACCTATAGGCAATTTTGGCCAAATTCAGTCGTCTTCTAGGCGAAATTGCCCTCCGAACTTTTTCGATTTTTCTGTTTTTCGAATTTTTTTCAATTTTTTGTTTGAGCATCCCGTTTTTGTGCTTCTTGAGTCGATTTATTGTGAAATATTGTTCTTGGAAGTAATTTGAGATATTGGTTGTTTTGACCCGTGCTTCACCGAGAATCGAGTTCGAGCTACTGACTACGATCGAAGGGGTTCAATTTTGGATCCTTTCAAGTTCGACAAATTTGGTGAGATTGTTCTAAGTTGCATTTTTTTCAATTCCTGAGTGATAAACACGAGTGGAAAAATGCGAGGGAACAAACGAGAGAATTGTGAGGATTGTGAGGTTATTTTTCCTTCTTTACGTTTGTTCATTGTGCGGGTTTAATGGATCCGGAAAGACACCACGGACTTCGGGCACCCCGCCGTATTGGGACGCCAAATACCACTTTGATGCTTTAAGTGGTCGTGTACGAGTCGGTTCGTAGAAGTACGAATACAATGGCACAATTGTTGGCCAAATTTGAGGAGTTCGGTACGATTCTGATTCGAGACACCACCACAAAGCTAATAGGGCGAGCCAGCACCTACTAATCCAGAAGATGAGTTCGAACTGAATGAAGAAGTATCTGAGTCAGAACATTTTGAGGATGAACGAGTTGAGGATAATACAGCTCAGTTCTTTCCGCTTCAGAGACACAGAAACGGCTTTGCAGCTCGAGGTAGAGGCCGGGGTCGTGGTGATCAATTCCAACCACGTTTCCAGGCAGCTCGCAGGAACGTCTATACGGAACAAAACAGATATGGTAATGCAGATGGTCTACTCAGCAACATCAAGACCACCATTCCAGAGTTTGAAGGCAAGCATGATCCAGATGCCTATTTAGACTGGGAGCGCAAAGTAGATAAGATATTTGAGTGCTATGACTTCCCAGAGGTGAAGAAGGTCCAGTTAGCTTCTTTGGAGTTTACTGGTTACGCAGCTACATGGTGGGAGTTTCAGCAAAACCGGCGACGCAATCAGAGACATCCTCCTATTGACACTTGGCAGGAGATGAAGGATGTTATGAGAGGGCGTTTCATTCCTGTGCACTATGAACGGGAATTAGAACGCAAGCTCAGTCAGATTCGTCAGGGTTCAAGATCGATAGAAGAGTACCACAAGGATCTGGAGACAGCGTTGAACCGAGTTGGCAAAGAGGAAACATTGTATGCCACCATCAACAGGTACATCGAGGGCATGAACCCGGATATTGCTTGTGAGGTCGAGCTAAGAGACTTTAACAGTATTGAGGCGATGGTTCATTACGCATCCATTGTAGAGCGGCAGCTTAGAGATGGACGCCGACGTCCCGCTCAATCCACTCCTGTGAAGTCTCCGTGGGTTAGGGGCGAGACATCTACGCCTAAGATACCTCCCACACGCCCTCCAACACAGTCCACGCCGTCAGCACGACGTTTTGAGCAGCCCAGCCGCAGGAATGATTTCAGTGCGTCTGCACCGAACAGAAGCTCACAGAATAGGCCAGCGCAGTCTAGTCAGCCTCAGAATGCTACATCAGGCAGAGCGCGTGACGTTCAGTGTCACAAGTGCCATGGTTGGGGACATTTTCAGGCCCAGTGCCCTAATCGTCGTGTTATGTTCGTCACCGCGGATAATGAAGTTGAATCAGCCAGTGAAGAAGAGAAAGAAGATACTGCCGACACAGAGACCGAAGATCAGCCGAGGGTTAGCATATCAATGGCTGAACTTGAGGAGGAGATAGCCCCTCCTGCCCATGGTTGTCTAGTGTCCATCCGGACTTTGAGCATGCTAAGAGAGGAAGATCTGACAGATCAACGGGAAAACATCTTTTACACCCGTTGCGTTATTCAAGACAAGACATGCTCCGTTATAATTGACAGTGGCAGCGTGGTGAATGCCATCAGCCAGTATGCAGTCGACAAGCTCGCACTCGTGCCGCAGAAGCATCCAAAGCCATACAAACTACAGTGGCTTACAGATAGAGGCGAGATCAGAGTCGTGTGTCAGGTAAACGTTCAATTTACTATTGGAAGATTTACTGACACCGTTCTTTGTGATGTTATTCCTATGGAGGCAGCGCACATCTTGTTAGGTCGTCCATGGCAGTTTGATAGAAAGACAATTCATGATGGGTACGCGAACACTTATGCGATCCCAAGAGAAGGAAAGACGACCATTTTGAAGCCGTTGTCGCCTAAGGAAGTGTTAGAAGATCAATTGAGAATGCAGGAGAAGTTTAAGGAGGAACGGGAGAGAAAGGCCAAAGTTGAGGCCGCCAGCCCTAAGCATTACACGGCCGAACACTCCAAGGCCAAGTCCACACCTCCAGTGCCCAAGAATTCAAAGAGAGCAGCTCCTGCATTGAATCCACCGAGTTCCAGTGCCAGCAGTGGGGATCCAGTGCACCGAAATCTGTTCATTAGTGCAAAGGGAGTACGAAAAGCCATCAAAGGCCGGTAAGCCTATCGTTCTAGTTACTTTTAAGGCTTATGATACTTCGACCCTATTATTCCTCTTGTTTTGCGAGTCTTTGATGGAGGAGTTCAAGGATGTGTTCCCGAGACGAGATTCCTAGTGGTCCGCCGCCAATTCGAGGAATTGAGCACCGGATCGACTTCATCCCGGGTGCGATCCTTCCTAACCGGCCGGCTTACCGGACCAGCCACGATGAGACAAAGGAGATAGACCGTCAAGTCATGGAGTTCTTTGGAAAAGAAGCAAATTCGAGAGAGTATGTCGCCGTGCGCCGTTCCGGTCATCCTAGTTCCGAAGAAGTCGAACGAGTGGCGCATGTGCATGGATCGCCGAGCCATCAATAAAATCACGGTAAAGTATCGCTTTCCCATTCCTAGGCTTGATGATATGTTGGATGAGTTGTCTGGAGCGTCTGTCTTTTCTAAAATTGATTTGCGTTCTGGCTATTTTCAAGTTCGAATGAGTGAAGGTGATGAGTGGAAAACTGCATTTAAGACTAAGCATGGATTATATGAGTGGCTTGTGATGCCCTTTGGTTTAACTAATGCGCCTAGCACTTTTATGCGTTTGATGAATCATGTTTTACGTGATGTGATTGGCAAATTTGTCGTGGTTTACTTTGATGATATCCTCATTTATAGTACTTTCGTTGATGAGCATGTTAGACATCTTAGGCATGTTTTTGAATTGCTGCGTGATGCTAAACTGTATGCTAATTTGTCTAAGTGCACCTTTTGTATGGATGAGGTTGTTTTTCTTGGCTTTGTTGTGAGCAGTCGTGGTGTTGAGGTAGATAAGACTAAGGTGAAAGCCATTGAGGAATGGCCTACGCCTAAGTCATGTTCTGATGTGAGGTCCTTTCATGGTTTAGCTGGATTTTATCGACGTTTTGTGCGTGATTTTTCTAGTATAGCTGCACCATTGGATTGAATTGAGTAAAAAGGACCGCAAGTTTGAATGGGGTAAAGCTCAAGAGCATGCGTTCAATTTGTTGAAATCAAAATTATGTAATGCTCCTGTTTTGGTTTTACCTGACTTTGCTAAGACATTCGAGATCGAGTGTGATGCCTCTGGTATAGGCATTGGTGCTGTTTTGATGCAGGACAGGAAACCGGTCGCCTACTTCAGTGAGAAACTGAACGGCGCAGCTCTTAGGTACTCCACATACGATAAGGAGCTGTACGCGTTGAAGCGGTCTTTGGAGACTTGGCAGCACTACTGCGTCCAAAGGAGTTCGTGATACACACTGATCACGAGTCCTTGAAGCACTTGAAAGGGCAGCAGAATCTGAATTCCCGTCATGCCAGGTGGGTAGAGTTTATTGAGTCTTTTCCTTATGTGATTAAGTACAAGAAAGGAGAAGAGAATGTGGTCGCCGATGCCTTATCCCGCAGGTACACTCTACTATCGGTTATGCATGCCCGATGTTTAGGTTTCGAGAACATTAAGTCATTCTATGCTGCTGATCTGTTCTTTGGTCCTATTTTTACGTCTTGCATGACTAAGTCTAGGGCTGTTGATTCATATTACATAGCTGATGGGTTTTTGTTCAAGGAGTCGAAGTTGTGTGTCCCTGATTGTTCTATGCGTGAGTTGTTGGTTGTTGAGTCGCATGCAGGAGGTTTGATGGGTCATTTTGGTGTTGCTAAAACGTTGAGTACGTTGCATGAGCATTTTTTTTGGCCACGCATGAAAAAGGATGTTGAGAGGATCTGTTCCCGTTGTATTACTTGTAGGAAAGCCAAGTCTTCTTCGAGTCCTTTTGGATTATATACGCCTTTGCCGGCGCCGTCGTCCCCTTGGGTCGATATATCCATGGACTTCATTCTTGGCTTGCCTAGATCTAAAACCGGGAAGGATTCCATTTTTGTGGTAGTTGATAGATTTTCCAAAATGTCTCATTTCATTGCATGTAGGAAGGCGATGATGCCGTGCATATTGCTAACTTGTTCTTTCGTGAAGTCGTCCGTTTGCATGGTATTCCTAGGACGATTGTTTCGATAGGGATTCCAAATTTTTGGGACATTTCTGGCGAGTCTTATGGGGTAAGTTAGGTACCAAGCTTTTATTTTCTACTGCATGTCATCCTCAGACTGATGGGCAGACTGAAGTAGTGAATAGGACGTTAGGTACTTTGCTTCGTGCGTTAGTTCGGAATAATCTTAAGTCGTGGGAAGATTGTTTACCTTTTGCCGAATTTGCTTATAATCGTGTTGTGCATTCTTCCACGCATATGTCGCCTTTTGAGGTAGTGTATGGTTTTAATCCGTTGACTCCAACGGATCTTATTCCTTTGCCTACTGACAATCTCTCGAGTTTGCAAGGTTCTCGTAGGGCTGCACGGAGTTCGAGAGATGCACGCCAAGGTGAAGGCAAGGATAGAGCTACAAGGGGTGCGTAATGCCGCTAAGGCGAATACGCATCGCAAACAAGTGTTGTTCAAACCTGGCGATAAGGTTTGGATCCACTTCAGCCCGGGGCGTTTCCCGAACTTGAGGCAATCTAAGTTGATGCCTCGTGGAGATGGGCCGTTCACCGTGGTCGCCCGTGTTAACGACAATGCATACCGCATTGATCTTCCGTGAGTATAAGTGTTCTCCGACTTTTAACGTTTCTGACTTATCTCCTTTCCCTGTAGATGATTTCGATGCCGAGGAGGAATCGAATTCGAGGACGAATTCTTTTCAGCAGGGGGGGAATGATGAGACCGGGCCTAGCACCGAAGACCTAAACCCGGAATTGCAGCTTAGAGGTCCAGTGACGAGATTAAGAGCCAAGAAGCTGCAAGGATATTTTCAGTGCTATATTCAGAAGAAGTTGGAAGACGATGGAGCTGAAACCCGACATTACAAGTTGGTAACTTTCATGAGCATCGAGGAGGACACCTAGCCACGACCATGTGTGCTATTGAGTTATTTATCCATTAGTATAGTTTGTTTTTTATTTCAATTTAATTAGTAGCCCAATTATCACAACATGTTTAGGTGATTAATTGGCCCAGTTATATTTAATTAAGGGATTCGAAATTACCAAGCCCAAGCCTTGTAACTTTCGAACCCTAGCTTAGAGTTAGTCTAGTATTTAATTAATTTTCGTAGGTCTTGTTCAATAGACGAGTTTGAATCAAAAAATTATTTTTCGACTTTGTCTCCCGTGTTCTTCGAGTACACAAACCCTAGTTCTTGGTAGGATTCGAATTGGCACCTTTGAATCTGAAATCTATAGTTCGTTCGTGATCTCGTGTGGGTCTCGGGTTAACTACGCCGCCGGAGAATTGCTTCCGTGATACGTGTTTCAATCGTTCGTCGATTCAGGGTCCGTATTGAGGTAAATCTCCAACCTGTTCGTTTCTTGGTTCTGTGTTTTTCGCCCAGCCATCCTCGCCTTCTTATCACCCTCATAATTCGACCATAATCATCCCTTCCATCGCCCAAGTCCAGTTTTCATCAAATTCGAACCCGTTGCGTTGCTAAAATCCTAAATCGTACCGAAATTGAGCACCGAGCGTTTTTGAGTTCTACCCGTGCGTTTTTGCTGAATTTTGGATATGTTCTTCCTGTGTTCAATTTATAACTTGTGTTAAAATTTCAGCTTAATCGGAGTTGATTTGCTACAGTTTCCAGTCGAGTCGTCTTTTAGGGTTTTTAATCGATAGTTTGGGTAATTGCTTCGTATTTTGTTCGTTCTGTTTTCAATTGTCGTTTGAGTTCAGTTTTTGGTGATATAATCTGTATTGGTTCCGTTTGAAATTTGGATTGAATCAACCTTTCCGTTGACGTGAGTTCGAGTCCTCGTTTCCGCGTTTCCGCGTTTGATTGGTCGTATCAAGAAGTCTTTTCTTAGTAAGAGATTTTGGGTTCGAATTTCATATGCGTATGATGTATCGTATTTTCCATCTTGTGTGGTGTAATGGTCTCACTTTTATGTGGGTATTGTAATAGTCTAGCGGTCCTATTTTTGTGTAGTGTAATAATATCACCTTTATGTGGTGGTGTATTAATGTTTTATATGATCATATATCTTGTGTACGTAATTCTAAAAAAAAATAGATTTAACATTAAATGAAATGTAATGATACAAGTGAAAGTAAACTAGACATACATATATAGATAAATTTAAGAATCATGGGAAAACCTCGATGACAGATCTCAATCGTAAGACATGGGAAATTATATAATTTTTGAAACCAGCATCAAAGAAGAGATTAGCCCACTCTTTTTCAATCCTCTCTTTTCCAGTCACCATAGTCAACATCTCCATATCAAAGAAGAGCTTAATTTGTCTCATCACTACCTTCTCTCTCATCTTCCATAACCATTTCAACAATTATCACTTTTCCGGTTGGATTACTTATGGCTTCTTTGCATTTCTTTAGTATTTTCACGCAATCGTCCATGTTCCAGTCGTGTAAAATCCACTGTTTATCACATGAAAAAATATTACATATATCAAGGGAGAGGGTCAAACGACAATACATTTTTAGGTAGAAAATAACAATAGATCTGAATCTTTGATTTTTATTGATCTATGGTTTAAATCTCATAGTACATTAAATTATTTCAGTTTATGCATTAAAATGTTCATGAATTAAGTTAGTGCAGTTTATGCAATATACGACGTGATAAAAATGCATAGTTCACCTTAAGAAAAATTGCGTCAGCCTTTGGAATAAACTCAAACATGTCTCCAACCACAAAGCTCAAATCCTCCGACCCTTCCAACCCAGCAATTACATGTGGAAGTTCGAGCACAGTACATTTCAACCCCGGGAACGCGGCGGCGGTACCCTTCGCGGTCGCTCCGGTGCCGCCGCCGACATCCACCATCGATTTCAAACCTTTGAAAACGTGTCTAGATTCTCTAGTAAGTATACTAGTCACAAGACCCGCATCACAAGCCAAGGCCTCATTAAACAACATGTTCATCTCTCCGTCCGCCTCCGCGTGCTCCCAAAACGTCCTCCCATTTTTTGTGGCGAATGACGTGGCACGGTCATCTTCGAACCAGCCACTCAGATGATGCCATGGGTCCACCAAAATCGGGTCCAACATGGCGAGCGCAAAAGGCGCGATGCTCATGGGCCCGCTTTTCAACAATAGGCGCGAAGCCTGAGTTAGAGAATAAGCCTCCTCGTCCACGTCCACGTCCACGTCCACGATATCTGAAGTGGTCTTGACCTTTTTGAAGAACTTGGAATGTACTAGAATTCGCATTAAGCGAAAGAGGCCGTTGGATTTGGATTTGTTGATGGAGAGGGCGTTGGCTAATTGAGAAAGTGTTATAGGCTTGCCGTGTTTGTGGATCACATCGGGTATGCCTAATTGAATCGCGCATTTTAGAGACAGAGAATTTATGAAATTAAAAATGTGGTTCCAAATATGGGCTTGAGCATCAAGAAGCTCTTGTCTGGAAGTTGAAAAAATTGTGTTACTTTTCACACTCTCTTGTGAATTTATGTACAGGAATGCGTACATAAAGAAGAAATAAAAACATTTATTTATTGCTAACCTTTACTTGTCGATCATATCATTAGATTTGATTAGGGTAATTGGGTGAACAAAATTAAGATTTATACATAATTTATTTTTAATTTTTTGTAGTGTCACTAGCTTGTTGGAAAGGAGGGAAGATGATGTAGGCGAAGCGGTCATCAATCATGCAGCATTTTTTACTAAAGCTAGAATTATCATCTCCAATCAATTATTAATAGCCTACAACTTACAGAAGTTCTAAGATTAATGCTCTCACACAATTCTTAAAAAATCTTGATTATGTGGAAATCATGCATGCATGTGTCTTGTGTTGCTAATGAAAAATTAATTTTCCTCCTCTCGATTCCAAATCAACACATTAAACGTGCTTTTTTTATTCCCTAGAATAAATAAGTCTTAGCCACTCATGTTTAGAAATAACTAGAAACAAAGATAACCATAATTGAAATAATTAAAAAATCCAATGCATGGAAGAATATATATACTTAAATATTGATCTTCAATCTCTTGAAATTTTTATTCCTCCTCCAAGAGCTGTAATTCTTCACTTTCTCTCTCTATCTCTCAAGGTTGAAACGTGAAAAAGTGGATCTCCAAAAATGATGTCAATTCACGCCAAAAAAGAAAAATTGAGAAATATCGGATATTTCCAAAGGGCTGCGGTGCGGTCACTGTCCCTTGAATGGCCCGAACCGCGAGCCGAAGGCAAAATATTCACCATGAGCCGCGGCCCAGCCCGCGGATGCAGGCCCACCCTGCAGGCGCCAACGGCTTTTTCGTCTCGACTCGTTCCATCAATTTATATTTGATTTTCGATCCATTTTTTTTATAACGTATTCCTATTGAGCCGAACTTTCATTCTATTATGCTCATTAATTCTCTTTAATTTTGACTTCATGTTTCTGATATTCTTCTATCAACACTATCATACTTGTTTTAAACATGAATTTTCTGTACCCAGTTGGCATCAAATGCACCTAATATTATAATGTATAGATCGAATATTGTACCACTTCGTTGAACTGGATCGTTATATCATAATATTTTATTTAAATATAAAAATATCTATACCTATTAAAAATATCATAATTTGATTCCATCATCCCAAGTTGCGAATCTTTTGTTTAGAATATGCTTGACGATACATATAAATATATTTACAAATAAAGTTTCAAATTTTAAAACCTTAAATATTAAAGTTCTACATATAGAGCTTGTGAACTACTACCTCCGTCTCATTATTATTGTCTTATTTCTTTTGGGCACGGGTATTAAGGAGAATGGTATTTAAAGGGTAAAAAGATAGAAAGTGGTGGAGCCCATAATTTTTTGTGAGAGAAGCATATTTCCTTTTATGAAAACAGGACAAGAATAACGGGACAGCCCAAAAAGGAATACAAGACAAGAATAATGGGACGGAGGGAGTATATGTTTTTGTTCATTTCCTGTTAGACAAATTTGTCAAATATAATAAATTTACACACAACCGACCAATTGAATCCATACATATATCAATTATTAACATGTCTCTGTTTGTGAATTTGATTCCTTCATCCCAAGTTGCGAATCTTTTGTTTAGAATAAGCTTGTCGATATATATATATATAAATATATTTACAAATAGAGTTTTAAATTTCAAAATCTTAAATATTAAAGTTCTACATATAGAGCTTGTGAACTACATGGGGACGATTCCATATATATATATCAAATATTAACATTTTTTTTTATGGGAATGGCGGTGGGGTTTGAACTCTAGACTTCACTGCTTATAAACTGAAACCACACCGCTTGGACATGTCTGTGTCAATTGTGAATTTTCTAATTTAAATAAAATTAATCGATCAGGTTAGTCCAATTATATATTTTAGATATATCTTATGTTGTCAAGTGATTGAGAAATCGGCCACCCCTAAATTAATAAGGGATGACATACTGGTTTTTTCTAATAATATTGTCCAGTGTCAATTTTAACCGGCCAGTGAATAAATAATGACAATTTTAACTAATGCAGTATATATGAAATATTTTAAATTTTACTATAATATTTTATATAGTTCTTTTGACAAATTGGAATTAGGGATTCCAACAGATGGAAATCCGTTGACAAATCTATCTATACATATTATAATAGAGCCTTGTTTACGAAAAACAAATACACAATACATAAATACAAATTTTCCCTATAAATATAGAGTAACACAAATACACAATGCTAACAATAGAGAAACTAATCTCCCCAAAAAATGGGAGTTGATGAGTTGTCCGGACAAGAGCTTCTCGATGCTCAAACTCATGTCTGGAACTATATCTACAACTACATAAACACCATGTCCTTAAAATGTGCGATTCAATTGGGCATACCCGAAGTCATCCACAAACACGGCAAGCATGTAACACTTTCTCAACTAGCGGACGACCTCTCCATCAACACAGCGAAATCCGACGCCCTCCATCGTCTAATGCGGATTCTAGTCCATTCCAAATTCTTTGACCAGGTCAAAGTCAAAGTCAAGTCAAGGATGAGGATGAGGAGGAGGCATATTGCCTCACGGGGGCTTCGCGTCTCTTGTTGAGACACGAGCCCCTGAGCATGGCGCCTTTTGCGCTCGTCATGCTCGACCCGATCTCCATGGATCCGTGGCATCAAATGAGCGAATGGTTTCGAGATGAGTGCTCCTTGTCGTTCGAGACCAATCACAGGATGAGATTTTGGGAGTTCGCGGCGGGCAACGGAAGGCTGAACGTGTTGTTTAATGAGGGCATGGCTAGTGATGCAGGGTTTGTGACTGGTGTGCTATGTAAAGATTCTAGGCATGTGTTCGAGGGGCTGAAATCGATGGTCGATGTCGGAGGTGGGACCGGAGCGACGGCGAAAGGCTTCGCCCCCGCGTTTCCGGGATTAAGATGTGTGGTGTTGGATCTTCCACATGTTGTTGATGGCTTGAAAGGAGGGTCTGATATTGAGCTTTGTTGGAGGAGACATGTTTGAGTTCATTCCTCATGCTGATGCAGTTTTCCTCAAGGTAAGAGATATTGATCTTATAATAGTATAAATTAAATCATATATACTGAAATTATAGTCAAAATAAAAATTATCAACGCCATGGAAATTAAATAGCCAGTCCACTGTAATATAAAATCTTTTATTACTGTTGTACAACAGTACAAGTGCATACTTTTACAAATTTTGATATATTTATAATATTATTACTTATTTTATTACTAAGGGGAGAGTTTGGTAACAATTAGTTGTATGTTTTATTTAGTATTTAATAAAAGATAAGAATCAATTGTCATAAAAGTAGTCATATAGTATATTTTTTACATATTTTATATTACTAATTAACTATATCCCTCATAAATATTTGATTTAAAGTCCTAGCTAGTAATATAATAATGAGATTTAATTTGAATAATCTAATTCTATTTACATTTATACCATTTTCTTAACACATAAGTATAATTGTATTAAAAAAAATAGTACTCTTTCTGTCCCTCAAAAGTGTGGTATATATTTGATTTGTTGTGAGTTATAAAATACTAGTTAAATCACGCTAATCTGGAACGAACGGAGAGTATGATTTTTGGCAAAAGTTAAATAATTCGTAGAGATGGACATCCGATCATCTGTGCGTGTGACTAGATATTTAATTTATGTATTTTTTATATCTATATTTATTAACTAAATTTCTTTTGATAACGTTGACTTGTGTCGCACATTACTGAAAAGCAGTGGGTATTGCACGACTGGAGCGATTAAGATTGTGTTAAAATATTAAAAGAAAAAACTAGTATGCCCCATGTGGAATGCACAGGAAGAACGTCAAACCAAAAATTTTTTAAAAAAATTTATTATTTGAAGAAAAACCTAATAAAATATTAATTAGGTGAATCAAGTCATATAACTAACCATGCAATCCAATCTAATTTGGGTAATTTAATTTTAATTAAAATTTATTAATTCTTATTTTGATTTTATTAATTCTAATAAAAGGATTATTTGTTCCCATTAAAATTATTATTAATTCTGACTAAAATTTATTGATCCTTAATTTAAAGTATGATACGATCCTTGCTAACCGTATGTCGAACACGAGAGCAGAAGACTCACGAAACCTCTAGATCTAACCCACGAAATGATTTAGGAGAACGAATCCCTAAATCCCAACGAGATGTTGATGCAGCAACTCGGGGACGATGAATGACACACAAACGAAGGATGGTTGACTCGCCGATTCGTCGATAAATGAATCCGTCTTGGAATAATCAAGAGGAATTCGAAACTCTCAAGAGAGAAACCAAAAAAGCTCACGAAAATTATTATTAAAGTCTGATTTTCGTCCAAAACAACCCTCTATATATATAGAGTTGAAAACCTAATGCAATTAGGAAACTAAACATGGAAAATAACTCCTAACCTAATAAGGAAACTAATCCTTAGTCAAAACAAAGGATAAAAGTCAAAACTGACTAAACTAAGGCCTAATTTCGGCTACCCTAAATGAACCCACGAAAATAACAAAATTAAATACTAAAAAGACTAAATAAATAATGTAAGAGTCTTCATGGATCAGCTCAAACATAAGATATTAAATTGATTAATCTTGGGTATCCATCTCCATCTTCTCCGATGGGCTTCTTTGACAATTCTTGAGCCCAAACTTCTTCAACCAATCCATTGAGCACTTCCTTGAACTTCTTAGCTCGAGCTCGTGTGATCAGCTCAACAGGAACTTGGATTGGACTACGGGCTGCATCAAAGTATAAATACATGTTAAAAATTTGACATAAAACATGTATTTACAATCCTATGGGGACATACTACCTATCGCATCTTTGGGTGCACTATATCTCCTAATCATTATATATATTATCGCCATTTTGTGATGAAGCTACAACAATTTGTATTTTCTTGATGTCTAATTAACATTAAATAGTTTCGATGTCATATACAACCCAAAATTTTTTTATTAGTACTTGTGAATAATCACAAATTGTTTTACCAAACAATTAAACAATATCGGCACGTATTAATATATGTAATCAATAACCTAATAGTGTAAAAAATAAGAAAGAAACAAATAAATAATACTGCAGATATAAAAATAGTAAGAATGAGTTTTCACCAATCAAATGAACTTTTTGATAGAGATAGTGGGCTTATATAAGAAATCTATAGGATTCAAACCACCAAACTCAAAAAAATTTAAAAAAATTGGAAATTAATTGAAATTGTGGGAAAATTTTAGTGGAAAATTTTAGTGGTAGTAAAAAAGATTTATAGCTACCATTATCTAGATTCCATGTATGCTAAAGAAATAGGCCAGATTTTTATATGCGTAGATACTTAAAATTTAAAGTCCAAAAAGAAAAATCTTACACTTTTGTATATATCAGTGCGTCTTTTCAAATTCTAATAAAAAAAGAAAAATTATTCTATGGTATAAAAACGACGGGAAAGTGGATTGTGTTTTGGTTTTACTTGTATATATATATATAGATGCAAAGAAGCCATAAACATTAATGGTGGAAAGGTGATTCTTGTTGAACTGGTTGTGAAAGATCGTAAAGAAGATCATCAAGCAACTGAAACTCAACTTTTCTTCAATATGCAAATGATGGTTGTGATCAACGGTAGAGAGAGGAGAGAGAAAGATTGGGCTAAGCTCTTCTTTGCTGCTGGCTTCCGAAATTATAATATTATTCCTATTTTAGGATTGAGGTCTGTGATTGAGATTTTTCCATGATGAAAAACTAGCTAGTGACTTAATAATACAGTCCAAATGTTTTGCTCTTTATCTACTTTTATGATCCAATAAGAATAAGAATGAATTATGTTTTTTTTTTTGTAATATAACTAGTAAGTAGCCCGTTGAAATTTGACGGGAAATAACTTTATGTTTTAATTTATATGTATATATTTTAAAAATAATTTTATATTTTATTTAAAAGTTGTGATATTGTTTGCGTTAATTATTAATCAAATTTAGAAAATTAATTATTTCATGTATCTAAATTTATAATTATGAATGATAATGGATCGAGTATACTCATTCATCATGTATTTTTTTTTTTTAAATCTAAATTTGTTTAGAATTTTTCTACATGTTCGTTATAATCTCGATTAAAAATATGAACACTCCAATACTCGATAAAAATATGAACACTCCAAGTAAAATTAATTAAAATTAGTAAAAATCATTCTTTCTATGTTATTTGAACCGCCTCATTGGTTTATGCTAAATTACTCGATAAAAATCTAAACAAAGTTAATATTAATTAAAATTAATGTTAAATCGATATCTCTAATATTTGCCAAAATATGGAAAAAAAATATGTTTACATCTTCAAATTTTTTTGTTCTTTTCTTTAGCTACCTATCCCACATTTGATTCAATGTATATATTTTCTAGAAAGCACTAATCGAAGTTTTTTAGAAAAACATGAATGAAAAAATGAAAAGGATTCCATGTAGACATGTTGCTTAAATATATTTATTTAGTCTTCATAAAGAGATTTTCTTATTTAAAAGTTGTGATATTGTTCGTGTTCATTATTATTCAAACTTAGAAAATAAATTTTATTTCACGTATCTAAATTTATAATTAGGAATGATAATGGACCGAGTATACTCATTCATTATTTTTTTTAAATCTAAATTTGTTTATAATTTTTCTACATGTTCGTCCTAATCTCAGTTAAAATAGTGACTTTGTTGTACATACTCGTCTCAAATCCGTTGAGTAATACTCGATAAAAATATGAACACTCCAAGTAAAATTAATTAAAATTAGTAAAAATCATTCTTTCTATGTTATTTGAACCGTCTCGTTGGTTTATGCTAAACTACTCGATAAAAATCTAAACAAAGTTAATATTAATTAAAATTAATAAAAATTCTTCTTTTTAAGTATATTTGAACCGTCTCGTTAGTTCATGTTAAATCGATATCTCTAATCTTTGCCAAAATGCGGAAAAAAATATGTTTACATCTTCAAATTTTTTTGTTCTTTTCTTAGCTACATATCCCACATTTGATTCAATGTATATATTTTCTAGAAAACACTAATCGAAGTTTTTAGAAAAACATGAATGAAAAATGAAAAGGATTGCATATAGACATGTTGATTAAATATATTTAATTAGTCTTCCTAGGGATTTTAATTTACAAATTTTCTATATATTATTATATATGAATTAAGAATGTATAAAATAAAGATTTATAATAATGCATTCTGAAATTATTATTATTTTAATATGCATAATAGAAGAAATTAATTAAATAGATGGAAAGATAAATATTAGATGTGATTAATAGATAAACATGTGATATTTCAAGAATATGATATTAATATAATTTTTTAATTAATAAAAATAAAAATTAGAATATATATGAATTAAAATTAGACAAATTACCAGAATAAAGGAAAATATGAACGGAGTACCGTGGAGGGTGCAGCTTTATTTTCGTATTAATAATAGATTTGTATCTTTTGTGTCTATGCCGTGTGGTGTGATGTCGTTTAGTTCCAAAAGATGAAGATATATATTTTTAGATGAGAGGAAATTCATTCTAGCCAGTATCGAGATAGTGTGTACCTCCTACGACCACTTTTGATGGTGTGTATAAGCAGTACCCACTGACCCACCAAAATTATTATTATATCCATTTTTTGTGTATAAAATATTGTATAAAATAAGGGGAAATATTGATATAAACTAGTCAACCTTATAATCATACAATATGCGTCAAATTTTTGATTTTTTACCCTTCTATTGAATTTCTTCATTACATACTCCGATTTATCAATTCAACTTTTCAATTTGGAGATAAATCATGCAACACTATCAGGCCCATCACACTTCCGTATAACTAAAATCAAAGTATACCAACTTCATACCTTTTTGACCGGAATGTTGCCGGGTATTTCCACCGGAAGTTTTAGGGACCTCGTCTAACCACACGATCGCAACCGATGGTTTCCAGACGCAGACTCCTTCAGCAGCACACAGCACAACCCTCGTTCGTTTCCTACTCGGGGCGTAGGGTTTTCGGTCGGTACACAAAGAAAATAATATACTGGAAGGGATGAACAAAAGCCCAAACTTTTATTTAGGAATTATATAATATTTATTACAACATAAGTATATCTCCTTTAGGGAGGAGACAGACTTGTTTAGCTACCTATGGTAGCGGAATTGAAATACATAAACTATACTATACTAGGAACTATACTATAACAATTTTATTTTGGAGAGAGCAGAGGAGATGGTGTAGAGGATTTCTGATGGATTTTCGATGCCTTCTGCTCTCCTTCATCCTGGTTTATATAGAGGTCTGAAAGGCCTCCCTCCTGCATTATTGCCTTGGATGCTCTTATCCTTGGCCAGCTTGCATCCACGTGAATGGGTCCTCCCTTGTCTTCCATTATTGAATGAAGACAACCAACTTTCGGTGTGAGGTCCCTTACTTGTGACAAATGGACCACCTTTCTTTTGGTAGTGGTTCTCCTGTTGCTTTACCCATCTGTTGTTTAGTGGGTAATTACTTTTCTTCCACCCACTATTGTCGTTTTCTTTTTAGTGGGTGATCCAGCTCAGAGTCACATGACTCTACCAACCTGTGTCGGGAATCTACTTTTTTCCCGGGGCCCTGGGCGTCCTTGCCTTTGGCAGCGCCTTCTGTTCAAGATGCTCGTTTGACCGAGCCTTCTCTTTTCCCTTTCTGGGCATGAACCCCTTCCCGAACTCTGGTTCCTTCTGGTTCTGGCAATCCGAACAAACGCGCTCAGACCAGTTTCCACCCGAGCCTTTGGCCCAACTCCCTAAAAACAAAACAGGACTTCCCTCACCCGAAGGCGAGCAAGTGCACTACATTGACAAGGAATTCGGAATAACAAACAAAAAAAGAAGCAAGGCTGGTGTAAATGAGCCATGTTGCAGTATTTTCGATGGGTGTCTTTACTCGTCGAAATCTTGTTTTCCCAGAGCAAGGTTCTCTTTCTTTCGAAAGCTTCCTCTGCGAATCTTGTAGATTTTCCTGTCATAGTATTTAACAAGAATGATCCGTTCACTGAATTCTGAAAGAATTTGAACGGGAACTTGACTTTGTCCATCTCAGTGAGACAGACCCATAATCCCCATACTCTTCTGGTAGAGATGAGGTCTTCTGGTAATGTAGAGACTAAAGTAGTCTCTTTTTCTGTAGGCGCCTTGATCTTCTCGAGGGCGCGTGCATCTGGTCTTCAAAGCCTAATATAGTGGAAGGCTTCATGGTTTCCTTTCCCTGCGGGTTCTAGGGCTGCGCTGATGAAATACAGCTCCAAAATGTCACCTCGGCTAAGCTGTGGATTGTTAGCCCAGGTATTATACACCGCTTCTTGAATCCACTTGGGTAGATTCTTGATTTCGGCGAATGATGGAGATGTAGTATAAACTGAAGCAAGTGCTCCAAATTCATACCATCTTTTGACTTCGTGTGGATCTGAATTCGGCATCATCCACACCCGAGGATATTTCCCCGAGATATCAACCTGTATTTTTTCTGGGTTGATTCCATTCCTTGTATTGAGCTTCTCCCAGTTAGCTTGATAAACCTGCCACGAAGAAGAAACTTCAATCTTATCAGTATTAATCTTAGAAGTGTCAGTCATTGGCCTAAGATTAATCTCTCCCTCTTTTTCCCCAGAGGTGCTGGGTTGACATGATGATTCAGAGTGTGATCCCTGAATATCATCTTTTTCTTGGGGCAATGGTTCCGAAGATACCACCACCTTAGAACTTGGGCAAGAGGTATTAGAATCCTCTGCTACAGGTTTAGAGCCCTGTACTCGAAACTCTTCTTTTACCAAAGGATCTTTGGCCACCCGAAGGATTGGTGTTTGACATGCAGCCCAGAGTTGACCCTGAGACCGTATGCAAGCTCGTATTCTCTCGGTGACTTTCGTCTTATCGAGAGTCTGCAATCTTCTTGCTTGCTCAGCATTCAGAATGCACTCGTCCCACTCTCCCGTTAACATCTCCAGATTTTCTCTGAGATGTCTATGGTCCAGTAGAATGGAGTTCACATCAGTTTGCTCCATCTCTTGTTAAGAAATCTGCAAGAATATTTTCGTGAGATTTCAGAATGACAATATCAAAAATATAATATTGGCATTCAGCTTGCCATCTAATTAATCTAGCCTTTTCAGGCTTAGATTCCATCTTATTTCTTAAGAAAGCCTTAACCTGTGTGTTATCGACTTTCAAAGTAAATTTCTTTGCAAGTAAAAATAAAGGCCATTTTTTAAAAGCCTTTCGGACTGCAAAGAATTCTTTCTCGTTGATGTGCCATCTTACGGCCTCATCATCTGAAAATAAACCACTGCAGTATCTACAGGGTTCTTCTCCATTAGGAGTGATCTTGGTTAAGACTGCTGCCCACCAATAATCGCTTGCATCTGTATACAGGACCAAGTCGTCTTCGTCCTGAGGTATCGAGAGTTTTGGGAGATTTTTGCAAACCTCTTTTAACTCTTTCATACCCTGTCGATGTTCTTCCTTCCAGATGAACGGAACATCCTTTTTCAGTAAACTACTGAAAACTTTTCTGTGTTTTGCGAGATCTTTAATGAATGGTCCCGCGAAATTAACAACTCCCAAGAAACTCTGAAGTTGTCTCTTTTCCTTCAGATCTTCAGGAAAATTCTGGACCTTCTGAACAATATGGTCCTGCAGAATAATTCCTGCTTCATCAATTTCGATACCCAGAAATTCCATTTTCCGAGTTGCAACCACTGCCTTCTTTTCAGACAGTACTAAACCTTCTTTATAACAAACATCTGCAAAGATCTCAAGATGTTTGATATGTTCTTCCATATTTTTTTATGCAATTAAAATATCATCAATATAGATAAACATAAAAGAAAAATAATCTTTAAACAGATTATCCATCTTTCTCTGGAATATTTGAGGCGCATTAGCTAACCCCATTGGCATTACGTTCCAAACATAGTGCCCTTATGGAGTAGAGAAGGCTGTAAACTTCTTACTACTTTCCTCCATGCGAATCTGGTAGAAACCTGACTTGCAATCAAACTTAGAGAATACCTTAGCATTTCTAATGCAGTTAATAAGGTGTTCCCTACTAGGGATGAAATATCCATCAAACTCCAGAATATCATTAATTCCTTTGTAATTAATAACTAATATGGGTTTACCTCGTTTGATCTCACCATGATTTCTTACCAAAAATCCGGGACTGCTGTAAGGCGAATTCCCTGGTTCAATCAACTTTAAATCAATGTGTTCCTTGATTATCTCCTTCATATCCTGTTGATCTTTGAGGTTCATCAGGATTGGTCTGTATCTAACACACTCATACTCCTTTTCTGGCTTCACCTTCAAGGTAGCTTTGAGCTTGTTTCTGTCCCACCATGCCAAAGGATTTTCATTGTAATTCCTTTTAATCTTTCTTTTGACATCTTCTAGGGACACCTGGTTTTCTTCCCTAATATCTTGATGAGATATTAGATATGCTTTGAGGATCTGAACCTCTTCATCTTTGAGATCCTCATCCCTGATACAGCTTAGCACTGCTTCGTTGAATCTCCTTTGATCCTTCATTTTTGGGTGTCGAAATTTTCCTTCATCACCACGCTTGCTGCGAAAACTCAATGGTATCCGGCGATTAAAAGCCCCTTTGAGCCTCTGGACAATGATTTTGTGATCGCAAATGGTTGTAAACACCAATTGCCTCTTTTCATTATCCTGCATGTATCTTTTGAACATCTGTAGGAAATTGTTTCCTAACAGAATATCTGCACCTGTATCATGGAAATAAATTGGTGGAGTTTTAACCTTGTACCAAGGTGTACCTCTGGCTCCGCCAATCAGAATTTCCGTCTCTTTTACTCCTTTAGCAAGGAGCAAAATCTTCTTTGAGAAATCTCTTCCTGCAATTCGGGGTAGATCATCTTCTACCTCTGCTGGGAAGACTCCTCGTTTTGCAGTACAAATTTCGCATCTGAATCAATATAAGCAGCAAAATATTCTGCTTTATATTTTTCATATAACATCCCTATAGAGATGTATATGGAGAATGGACTTGTCATTCGATCAATAGTTTTCTCCCATTAATCGTGATTTCCATTCCTTCTTCTTTATTTCCCCAATGTTTGTGATCCTCAAGAAAATCCAAACCCAAAAGCAAAACTGCTTCTCTTCCAGCTCTACCCTTGATCTCCATCACTTGTCCCCCAATTTCCAGGGTACCTTTGTAATGATTGATCTCCGGCTGCTGTAGATAGTAAAGAACATTACAAGAGAAGTTGGTTTCCCACCTTGTAGTGTCAAATTTTACTATCACTTCTCTCCATCCCTCGGGACATTTCAGATTTACTGAAACTTCGTTACTCTGAGATGTTTGAGGGTGTGCTTCTCGAATGAGACTCCAACTCCTCCCATATGGCAAAGACATAATTCTGTCTCCTTGGAAGGATAATCTTCCTGAAGTTATCCTGAGACTTTGGTCGTGTCTCATGACTTCTCTATCTCGGATTTGAATATCCACATTCCTTAACCGAGTAATTTCCATTCTATCGGGACAAACCGCCGTTGTCACCTTGTTGAATATATCTGGTATCTCAATGAACTTCTTTCCCAGAAATAACTCAGTGTGATGTGAGTTGGAAAGAGCATATGATACCTGATAAGTAATAGAGTAAGGCCTATTTCCTTCTTCCAATAAATCCTTGCGTTTAAAGTCCTGATAAAGCGTCAGGGCTATGCTGAAATGGGTATCATTAAGATTGTAAACAATCTTTGGATGGATGATTCCCACTACTTGTCCTGCACAAAGATCTCCCGCAATTGTTCCCAATATGGAATCTTTCAGATTTCTAACTCTTTTATCGCATATAGCGATATCGATCGGCGTGTGAACTCCGGTAAAGAGAGCCGATTTTAACATCAACTGGATTGCTGCAATATGGATCCAGTTCATCTTTTCAGCGACTTCAGACTTCATCTTTGATAGATCTTCCCTGATGTCACTAGCTGGAATCAGCTGCATCTCTACTTGATTCCCTGTAAGCTCTATAGGAAGTGATATTTCTCGTCTAGAAATTCCATAGACGATTTGTTGTTTCCTGCTCCTTAGATTAAAGTTCCTTAGAACTTGATCTATGTTGTTTGCTGAAAAGCCTTGATACTTTTGTATATTCAGACTCTTCTTCATGATTTTGTCAATCAGACTTTGAGAGAGAGTTGTGTGACTGGAGAATCCCGTTCTGTCCTCTTTCTCCTGATGAACAATCTCTGGATCAGTCAGACTCCGATCTAGTTCCATTAGACCATTCTGAATCTTCTTCGCTGAAGACTTCTTCTTGTTCATATATACTCTCATCTGAGGGTATATCTTCGAACTGATATACTTGTATCAGTTCTTGGTAGTAGATGGCATCTTCGATATCTGGAGTGGATTCGAATTTATTGATACCTCTTCTCTCGTTGTCCGGACAATTTGTGGAATATGCCCCTTCGCACCGCACGTCTAGCAGTTGCAATCCTTGAAACTTTCATTAACTCTAGTGTGAGTTCTCCTGAAAGTTTTCTTGGCGGGTGTCCTTCCTTGGGATTTATTATCTCCTCGGAAAGGATACCTATTCCTTCATGGTCCACTTCTTTGGCCTGATTTGTAAGATCTGGCCTTCTGTCTTGACCATCTGGTTCTTGGCATCCAAGAATTTCTTTTTGGATCTCCACCTTTATAATAGGACTGAAACCTATTTTTCTTGCTTTTCTTCAGCCTCGGTGGTTCTCCTCCAATGATCGTTGGCAGATCATTGTCATCACAGTTTAGATGAGCGAATTTGTTAATTCTCCTCAGTTTCTTCATGTTCCTCAGAGCTGTTGCTTGTTGACACCACTCTGAGAGCTTCCGATGTACATATGACATCCTTCTTGCGACGTTCTCAGAATCTCCTGGTTCATAATCCCGAATCAGCATCTCTTTCCATGGGCTTGGAAATTTCAGAAAGAAAATTTCCAATGCAACTCTATCATCAACTTTTGATTGATGTTGATAAAAAGCAAAGAGTTGTAGAAACTTGTTAAGCGATTGTTGATCCAAGACAGCCAGTCTTAGATTATACAATGCCATCAAGTATTTCTTTCTTTTCTCTTGATCAAATCCCTCGAAATATCCTTCTCCCAGAAAATGATTTTTAAAAAGAATTGCCATTGATGTGTGTGTATTTTGGTTGTTCATAAGTTAAGTTTTTTATGATTTTATATGTATATAATGCACATTTAGGTGTGATTTTTATGCAGGAAATGCATATTTCGGTTGTTGATGTATTTGGATGAAAGAAGTCGAAAAAGATGGATTTTGTGTCCAATTATAGAAGATCGAAGTCGAAGATGGAAGAAAATTAAATGGACCGGGCTTCACTACTTTGTAATCCATAAACAATATATTTAGATACCTATTATATTTAGAATTCTATTATTTAATTATTTCCTAGGATATTTAATATAGGGATTAGCCACAAATCATACACATATATATTCCATAATTTTCTTTTACTTTAGCCGCCATTAGGGGGAAAGCAGACGTGAGATAGGATTAGCAATTAGTTCATATTTTGTTATTCACTATTTTTCACTTTTGTTGGCCGCAACATTAGACGAGAAGATTTGTTAGCCGCAGCATCTAGTGGATCGATTTTCGTATATTTATGGTGACAATTTCTTTGTTCTATTTCAATTTTATAGATTAATATTATGCTTGCGTTATTTTATTTTATTGCGTTTAATTTTATTATGCGTAGCTAATTCTTTAATTCGGCGAGAATATTGAAGCACTAGTTTAATAATCTGTGAGATCTAATTGTTCGTATAATTAATTTCCTAGGGTTTTGATTTGTTCCTTGTGTTTAAAGTTAATTCCGATTTTGTTTAAGCCTGATCAACTTAGATTTAATTGGATTACAGTCAATTAGTTCCCCCAATCCGTAATTATTGGAATAGGGCTAATTAGTGATAAAGCTACCATGTTCGTAGTAGGAATAAATTGGTAGACGGGTTATTACTTGCGTTCTTGGGTAATTCGTCTAAATTAGGTTCCTTCAGATCTAAAAGCTATTAGAGCATTTAATCTAGGTCTGGCGTCTCCAGCTAGGTTGTGTTTTAATAAGGGGAATAGTTAGGTCTGGCGTCTACAGCTAACTATCGATAAAGCACGCAGGAATTGGGGTATGTCCGCTGCGTTCACGGTACCCTATAACTGGTTGGTTCTTGGGAATTAATTAATCTTTGCATCGATGATCAGAGCCCTAGACTAGTGTGGATTTATTCGAAGCCCAATACTTTTCTTCTGATTTATATTTGTTTTTGCTATTTAGGTAATTTATTATTTCCTTAGTTTAATTAATTTCTCTCAATTTAAGGCGTGGTGGCTACACCAAAACTAGATTTATAGGAAAAATAGGTGAATTACCGTTCTCTGTGGTTCGACCCTGCTTATTGTTATACTAATTTAATTCTGAGCGAATTGCAGGAATTATTTGGTGGTAAACGACGTCCACCAAATTGGCGCCGTTGCCGGGGAACGGTGTTTATTAATTTATTTTTCCTATTGATCTTGGGTTACTTTTCTGTTGTTTATAAGCAGGGCCTCTAACCCGGACCTTCTATATCATCCTGAAATTGAGAAGTTCACGAAACGGTTGAAGAAAGAGACCAAGCTCAGGAAGCAGCAGAATTTGTTGGAATCGCTAGGAGATCCGTCTGCCCAGACGGAAGTTGTTTACGAGTCTGACAGTAGTGTTCCAGAAGCTGAAAGAATTCCGTTTGCCTAAACGGAAGGTATGTCTGAAGCAGAAACAGAAACCGAGGGAGAAGAAAAGTCGACTTTCGTCGCGATTACTGAAGGCGACATGGCAGCTGAAGATCCGAGATTGAGTGAACTTTCGAGCCATCTAGAAGATGATCCTCCAACACCGATACTCATACCAAATTTGGAGGCATCGATCGAGATCAAGTTGGGGTTGCTGAATGTTTTACCTAAGTTCTATGGTAAAAAAGGAGAGGATCCATACAACTTTCTGAGTGAGTTCGTCAAAATATGCAAGGTACAAAAACGACCAGCTGGAGTTACTGAGGAACAATTCAAGTTAGCGGCGTTTCCTTTCACTCAAACGGCAGAGGCGAACGCCTGGTTCACAAGCCTCCCGCCAAACTCCATATCTACATGGGCTGACATGAAGAGGTTGTTTTTGGAGCTTTTTGTTCCTCCGACTAAGACTAATGCATTGAAGAAGGAGATTAGCGGAGTGAAGCAAGAATATGATGAATCGTTGTGCACTAACTGGACGAGATTTAAGAGATTGGTGGATAGTTGCCCGAACCATAGATATTCTGAGGGTGAATTGTTGTAGTATTTCTACCAAGAAATGACCGTTGACACGAAGAATTTAGTTAACTCATCAAGTGGAGGCGGATTTTTGCTTTGCAGGGTGAGTGAAGCTAAGAACCTGATTCAACACTTAGTAGAAGCAACAAGGGAGTACGAGGAGCCTCGTTTGCTTAAGAGAGCTGCACAAGCAAATTCCTCCAATTTTGAAGAGAAGCTCGAAAAGAGAATGGGACGAATAGAAAAGATGTTGAATACTATGGTCGAGAAGTCTGCAAGTGCGGGACCAGTGGAGAAACCATGTGGTATGTGTGGTTATTTGGGCCACTTAACGGTGCAGTGCAAATTGAACGAAGAGAATCACATTGCTCAAGCAAATTCATTTGAAAGTTGGTATGATCATCCACCACCAAAGAGAGATCCTTTCTCGAACACTTATAATCCAGGTTGGAGAGACCATCCTAATTTTCGTTGGAGCGATCAAAGCAATCAAGTGCATCAATAACCTCAACAAGCGCAACAGCAACAGAACTACCGACCACCTCATCAAAGAGGATTTCAATAAGCACCACCGCCTCCTTTGCAAGAAAAAAAAAGAAAAGTCCCTTGAAGAGATGATGGTTGATTTGATTGGCTCGCAACAATTTTTACAAAATAATATGCAGCAACTCCAACAAACTCAAGCTGAGCAAATAGTGTTTATGGACGGATTAGCTCGTCAAATTTCTCAACTCTCGGCTTCCATGAATGAACTCAAGGGGAACCAAGGTCGATTACCATCACAAGTTCAAGTGAATCCTAGAGAACATGTGAACTTTATCACATTGAGAAGTGGCAAGGAGTTGTGTGAGCTACCAATCGAGAGGTCGGAAAAGAGTACGAGAAACGGATCTGGAGAAATAACCAGTTTCGCTAAACGGGACAATTCTGATGTTCCAGCAGAAGATGAAGCTGAAAATACGTTCTGTTTGCCCAAACAGAACACTGATCCGACAGTTGTGCTGAAGGAAAAGGAAGCTGAAAAGGAAACCAAATTTGAGGAGTCAATTGAGGTACATAAACCTTTGAGCTTATATGATCCTAACATTGTGATTCCAGCACCTTTTCCTCGAAGATTAGCGAAGAAGATACCGGAGGTAGATCCCATGGACTTTATGTCAATATTTGGAAGGCTAGAAATTAACCTTCCATTCCTTCAAGCGATCAAGCTTCCTCCATTGAGCAAATTCATGAAGGATTTCATTGCTGGAAAGTCAAAGGATTCTGGGAAGATTTTGATGAGTGGGAACGTATCAGCTGTGATACAAAAGAAATTGCCACCCAAATGCAAGGACCCAGGTATGTTCTCTTTGCCTTGCTACATTGGAGGTATAAAGCTTAAGCATGCTATGTGTGATTTAGGAGCATCTGTTAACGTCATGCCATTATCTATTTATAATGGCTTAACTGGTGTGGAGTTGGTAGATACTAAGGTTGTGATGAAGTTAGCTAATGGGTCATGTGTTTATCCTGAGGGTATTTTGGAGAATGTTCTTGTGAAAGTGCATGATTTTGTTTATCCTGTTGATTTCTATGTGGTGAAAATGAGTAATATGCAGTCGAATGATTCAGCTAGTGTTCTATTAGGTCGTCCTTTCTTAAGGACTGCTAAGTCGGTCATTGATGTCTTTAATGGTACTATTTGCTTGGATTATCATGGAGAAAAATTCACTTTCAATATTGATGATACCATGAATAATCCTCTTGATGTTAAAGGTGCATATGCCATTGATGTGATTGACTCTCATGTCCAAGAATATCTTGAGACTGAATTAATGCAGGAAAAGATAGATCTAACTTCGATGAAAGAGGCGACTGGTTTTGCTGCTCAAGATTCTGGAAAAAGGTCCAGTTTCCCTAAACAGGACCCCTGCGACAGATCAGTGCCATTGGATGTGAAGCTACCCAAGTTGGAGCTTAAGCCACCTAAATGCAGAAGAAGACTTGGGTGATTTCTTTCCCTTTCTTATTTTTATTTTTTTTTTTATTTTTTTTTCTTTTGTTTTTATTTTAGTTTATCTTTCTTTTAGTTTTGTATCTGCGTCATTGTGTTTATTCTCCTTGTTTATGCTTTTTCTTTGTTTGCTTGAGGGCAAGCAAAGCTTAAGTGTGAGGAGGTTGTCTTTGTGTGTTTATGTTAGTTTGTTTGTTATGTTTTTTTTAATTATTGAGTCAAATTTTTGTGTCAAGTAAAGCCAAGTATTACCGGATTTGTTGATGTTTGTGAATATACTCTGCCTGTTTGAGTCTTGTGATTAACTTGTTGATTCAATATGCTGTAAAATGGTAGAATGTAATTAATTTTTGAAGAATTATTGAATGATACTTGGGATGACGAAAAAGGGCAATAATTGAATTTTTTTTTTAACCCACACTAAATAAGATTTGAGCCTATTATAGTAGAGCACTCTCTACTTTGTTCTTTCTGAGAGAATTTAATTCACAAGGTTGCAATATCGAGTGTGCCATTTTGTAATGCATGATAGAAGGCATTAGGGTAAACCAATTTTGGCCGGAGTTTCATTCCCTAACCTTTACATTAAACCTTAGTGAGCCACTTCGAAGCCTTGACTATTTCTTTGATTCAAGCTACTAAATATTTAACCAATGCATGTTTTTTACTTTCTCTTGGCCCTATTGTGCATGTTTCAAATTCGAAAATTCATCCATGTATGATTTTAGTGAAAAAGGCAATTTTTGTACGTTCAGTCTGCCCAGACAGAACCATGTGCTGAAGTTTCTGTTATGAAAAAGTTGATATTTGGTTCTGTTTGGCCTAACGGAGACAGCTGCTGTAACTCATATTTTGTGTTGCTTATCATTGGGATGTATTACAAAGTTGTCAATTGTATGTTTGTTCGACATTTGAGAAAAAAAGGTGCTGAAAATAAAAGAAATAAAAGAAAAAAAAAACAGGAAAAAAAGAAAAAAAGAGGAAAAAAATGCACCGAGTTGAGTTGACATACAGTTAGATGAGTTAGTTTGTTCTCCTTATGATGCCTAATTTGCATGGATGATGATTCGGTTTGGACATGCATGATACATTGTTCTTAATTTCTGAAGCCTAGAAATCCTATAGATCATTCCAATTTATTTGTATGGTCCCTAGCCCCATTACGCCAAATGAGAAAAGACCTTCTTGAGTTACATATTGGCCACTATATATTGCGATTGCGTGAAGTATGTTTATGAGTGATTGTCCTGGAGTAGTGTAGGGAGTGAATAAGTGAATCCGTGAGCTATATTCAATTTTTGCCGGATTTTGACCAAGTTCACGATAATGTACCATTATTTGAGATCTCATTTTTGTCATTTGAAGGTTGAGAATTATTTTGTGAGTTGCTTGATTTCTACTTGGTAGTGGAAAGTTTGAGGACATAAACAGTTTGGAATTTACTTGGCGATTGTGTGGTGTCGAGTCAATGCGTGTCTCATTTCTTTGTCTTCCATCTTCTTTTCCTTTTATTGAGTTGTCCTTGTCGAATCTTTGGGAGAATTAATATACATGAACAACCATATTTGATGATTGAGTTTTATCTTCACTTCATACTTGAGGGCAAGTATGATTCAAGTGTGAGGAGATTTGATGTGTGTGTATTTTGGTTGTTCAGAAGTTAAGTTTTTTATGATTTTATATGGATATAATGCACATTTAGGTGTGATTTTTATGCAGGAAATGCATATTTCGGTTGTTGATGTATTTGGATGAAAGAAGTCTAAAAAGATGGATTTTGTGTCCAATTATAGAAGATCGAAGTCGAAGATGGAAGAAAATTAAATGGACCGGGCTTCACTACTTTGTAATCCATAAACAATATATTTAGATACCTATTATATTTAGAATTCTATTATTTAATTATTTCCTAGGTTATTTAATATAGGGATTAGCCAGAAATCATACACACATATATTCCATAATTTTCTTTTACTTTAGCCGCCATTAGGGGGAAAGCAGACGTGAGATAGGATTAGCAATTAGTTCATATTTTGTTATTCACTATTTCTCACTTTTGTTGGCCGCAATATTAGACGAGAAGATTTGTTAGCCGCAGCATCTAGTGGATCGATTTTCGTATATTTATGGTGACAATTTCTTTGTTCTATTTCAATTTTATAGATTAATATTATGCTTGCGTTATTTTATTTTATTGCGTTTAATTTTATTATGCGTAGCTAATTCTTTAATTCGGCGAGAATACTGAAGCACTAGTTTAATAATCTGTGAGATCTAATTGTTCGTATAATTAATTTCCTAGGGTTTTGATTTGTTCCCAGAAAATGATTTTTAAAAAGAATTGTCATATTCTGGACATGTTCTGTATAGTTTTCACTTTCAAAACATGAATTCTTGATATCCACATGAAAGAATTCACATGCAATCTTGACGATTCCCGCAAGACTCATTTCGAGAATTCTTACGAATCCTTCCTTGTTAAAATCGAGAGTTGCTGCTGCAATTCTCAGGGCTGACGTCCACTCGTCAATTACAGATTCTCGATCTCTGAAATTTACTTCATCCAGGTCGAGCATCACTCCGTAGGGATGGATAGGATCCAGGGTTGCCTTTCCATAAGGTGTGTCTTGTACCTTTGGATGCGGCCTTCTTGCCCTTGTCCTTCTTGCTGCCATGTATGCATCATTCGGGGTATGTTGATCATACCTTGCTCCAGTCTGAAAATCCTGGACTGCATTAATGGCTCCGGGTGCATTTTGAAAATCTTGTTGATTTCTAATGATGGCTCCTGGTGGAAGTTGATTCACCGGCTGTGGGTTTTGGACCACATTCTGGTTCATTTTTAAATCAACCATCGTCATGTTAGCAAAAGATTCTGCTAACTCCTGGAGGTCGTCAAGCTTGATTCTTTCAAGATTACTCATCTTTTTCTTTCTCGAATCATTCTTTTCAAAGCCTCCATGTTGGGATCCTTTTTGATTTCTCCCACTAGAAATGGATAAGTGGGTTCATTACCAAAAGGATTTCTCCCTTGACTGGAACGAGGTTGTTGCTCCAGTTTTTCGATCCGTGATTGGATCTCCTTCAGGATATTATAAATTTCATCCTGTTTCATAGCAATCTTGTAAAGATCGCGGGGTACACCATATAGGCTATCGCCATAATGTTGTACCGTCTTCTGTATTTCTCTTAGATCCGCTGATATCGAAGGCTCGAATATATTGAGCCTTTAACTCAAGAAATTGAGGCAAGAATGAGATATGATTCAGATCTGAGCGATCTCCTGTTCGAGGTGATAAACACCATGAGGAGGAACCATCATAACAATCATATCTGATGGATCTAGAAGAATGTCCAAGGTGTGGACATTTCCAGGAATGTCTCCAAATTTTGGAGAAAAGAAGGACAAGACACCAGAGTGTTCTTACACACTGGAGAAATATGTTGGATATATTAATTCAGCATAACCAGGAGAAAGAACTAATTGATTCCTGTCTCCAAGGAATCAAAAGAAAAGAAGATCTTCTACATAGTTGTATACTCCTTGAATGGGAGATAGAACATGCTATGAGAAGAGATCATTGGATCCATCTAGGAGTAAATTGGAATTCATTCATATACTACTCCGCTCTAATGGAACAAAAGAAAGATAAAGGAATATCATCTACTCTTTTGTATCAAGAGATTTCTCCAGATTTCTCCAAGATATCGGCGGATCTAAGAGAAATACAGAAGACGGTACAACATTATGGCGATAGCCTATATGGTGTACCCCGCGATCTTTACAAGATTGCTATGAAACAGGATGAAATTTATAATATCCTGAAGGAGATCCAATCACGGATCGAAAAACTGGAGCAAAAACCTCGTTCTAGTCAAGGGAAAAATCCTTTTGGTAATGAACCCACTTATCCATTTCCAGTGGGAGAAACCAAAAAGGATCCCAACATGGAGGCCTTGAAAAGAATGATTCGAGAAAGAAAAAGATGAGTAATCTTGAAAGAATCAAGCTTGACGACCTCCAGGAGTTAGCAGAATCTTTTGCTAACATGACGATGGTTGATTTAAAAATGAACCAGAATGTGGTCCAAAACCCACAGTCGGTGAATCAACTTCCACCAGGAGCCATCATTGAAAATCAACAAGATTTTCAAAATGCACCCGGAGCCATTAATGCTCCAGGATTTTCAGACTGGAGCAAGGTATGATCAACATACCCCGAATGATGCATACATGGCAGCAAGAAGGACAAGGGCAAGAAGGCCGCATCCAAAGGTACAAGACACACCTTATGGAAAGGCAACCCTGGATCCTATCCATCCCTACGGAGTGATGCTCGACCTCGATGAAGTAAATTTCAGAGATCGAGAATCCGTAATTGACAAGTGGACGTCAGCCCTGAGAATTGCAGCAGCAACTCTCGATTTGAACAAGGAAGGATTCGTAAGAATTCTCGAAATGAGTCTTGCGGGAATCGTCAAGATTGCATGGGAATTCTTTCCTGTGGATATCAAGAATTCATGTTTTGAAAGTGAAAACTATACAGAACATGTCCAGAATATGGCAATTCTTTTTAAAAATTATTTTCTGGGAGAAGGATATTTCGAGGGATTTGATCAAGAGAAAAGAAAGAAATACTTGATGGCATTGTATAATCTAAGACTGGCTGTCTTGGATCAACAATCGCTTAACAAGTTTCTACAACTCTTTGCTCTTTATCAACATCAATCAAAAGTTGATGATAGAGTTGCATTGGAAATTTTCTTTCTGAAATTTCCAAGCCCATGGAAAGAGATGCTGATTCGGGATTATGAACCAGGAGATCCTGAGAACGTCGCAAGAAGGATGTCATATGTACATCGGAAGCTCTCAGAGTGGTGTCAACAAGCAACAGCTCTGAGGAACATGAAGAAACTGAAGAGAATTAACAAATTCGCTCCTCTAAACTGTGATGACAATGATCTGCCAACGATCATTGGAGGAGAACCACCGAGGCTGAAGAAAAGCAAGAAAAATAGGTTTCAGCCCTATTATAAAGGTAGAGATCCAAAAAGAAATTGATACCATTTTGAAAGCATTGGATCGATCAGCAAAATATGTAATAAAGAAATACGTAGCTATCATTTTAAATAGCTAAAATAGGAGGGTAAATACATGATTTTGTATGATTTTGATTACTAGTTAATTTTTTCCCCATTTCTACACAAATGAGACACATTTTTAGAAAGTGTCACAAAAGATATAATTAGGAAAGTCAAAAGTCAAAGTGGTTATGTGTTATACATGCACTCAAAACTGATTATGGGGTATACACTATCATCATACTGGATATACATAAATAATACTCTTTTTAGATTAAATTTTATTGTTTATCACATGAAAAAAAAAATTGAGTACCGATGAAATCCAAAAGTGATTCAAGAAGACAGAAAAGTTGGTTTATCTCTCTATTAAACAAAACCTCTCTCTAATTTTCTGTTTATCGCTTTATGTCTCAATGTTTTAGCATTTTCATAATAATATCTCAATGCAGGCATGCCCAATATTTCAATTTGTTCACAACTATATCCCAAAATGTATTCCCAATATCCACCTGGCTCGCCGGAGAGCACGTATTTACGCGTGGATAAAAAATTTTGAGAAATAATTTATGCACGCCGTTCCATAAATCTTTATCTCAAAATGAGATTGGGCCCTAAGGTGGAAGAACTATACATTTTCATCACCAAAGCCCAGTCAGATTTTGAAACAAAAGATTCCGAATACTAAGGCCCCATGAATTTCGATTCGGTCAGAAAGGAATGCATTGAAGGTGGGCCGGGAAACCCAAAAAACTATGTACAAATTATTTCAAATATTCAATTTATAATACTCCCTCCGTCCAATTGATATTGTCTTCCTTTTTTCCTTGGGTTTTCCCACTCACATTGTCTTATTCCAAATAAAGAAAGAATGAACCCTTCAAAAGTAATGGGGCCTACCCACTTTCTATCTTTATATCCTTATTCATAATCTCCATGCCGAACAGTAACAAGACGGAGAGAGTATAGTTTTATGGTTATTATATTGATCGTTTACCGTCAAGGTGTATTATTTATGTTATTTTTCATCGTTCTATGTGAAAAAAAAATTAAAAACCATTTTTCAGAACCACTTGTTAATGAAGTGGATTCGAATGGTTCATTGGAAATCTTGGACAGGAAGCTTTATTCAAGCTCATGTGCTCCCAAAGATATACTTTTCATGCTCATTTATTTCACAGTTGTTCTTAACTATTCCCTAATTACCTTAATTACCTCGTAATTACTCCCTAATTACAACCAATTCTATTTAGAATTTTATCACCAAACCATGATATAATTAGAAGTTAAGGAAAAAAGGATAAATTTAACTAAAATTTCGTGTTTTAATTATGGATAAACACGCGTGTTCCTGGGAAAATTAATAGAGTTTTGAAGAGATACCAAAACCCAGCTGACCCCAACCAAGTAGATGTTTGCACAAGCCCAAGTATTTTTCCAACTCACCTGTTTGAGCTTATAGAGTTTCTAAGTTTACAGGTGGTCGCTGAAGACAGCAGAAGACCCAGCTGAGTACACAGCAGGGTAAGCCAAGTCGAGTGATCAGCAACGTTATCCAGATTCAAGACGATCAAGTTCTTCCAGACACAGCTGTAGGAAAGACCCAGCTCGTATGACAACTCAGCTCTATATCAAGACCCAGCAGAGTTCAAGACTCAGCTCAGCGTCAATGATCCAGCAGAGTTCAAGATGCTCGTAGTCACCAAAGACGGCGAGTCGAAGTCAACTTGAGATAAAGTCAGATCTGATCTGGACCATCAGGAACTCGACACCTCAGCACCTAGAAGTCAGACCTATGATTGCTTTACGAGGAAATGAAGGAAGAAGACAAGTCAATCCTGTCAGAAGTTAGGTAGAGATTCAGAACGGCTCTTTCCAACGGCTAGTTCTAATCTCTCCCAATAAATATAAGTCTTCTTCATCATCAGAAAGAGTGGAGTGACGAGAGAGAATATACACAAGAGAGATCAACATACTTCATTGAAAGAAGTCTAACCAAAGATCAAGAGATCTCTCAGAAAAGCTTCAAGATCCAGCAGCCTTCATTCTTATGAGATTTTATTCATTCTCAGGCTGCTGAAGCTCTCTCCCACTAGTATCTAGGCATATAATCCTTCTCATCTTAAGCCTAGTTTGAACGAGTTCATCATACTCATTGTTCTTCATTGTAAGAACTCGTTCATAGTTGAAAACCCCAAACTCAAACCCAGAAAAAGGTTAGGTTAAGGTTGAGGTTCTGTAGTGCCCGTAAACTACAGGTTAGGTTCTTCAGTACCCGTAAACTGAATGTAGGCTTCAGCTGTGCCCGTAAACAGACTGGTTACGTTTCGATACAGTACGCGTAAACTTGTATCCAGCTTGAGGAACTAAGCTGCAACGCTTGCTGACTGCGCGAAAAGTCAGTGGTATCCTTAGTGGATTACCAGAGGTTTCTGGTCGTGGACGTAGGAGTAGTTTCTCCGAACCACGTTAAGTTGCTTTGTTCTTTCATGTTTATTTATGCATCCAGCTAACTATTCATAAGCATTATTTCAAGCTGCATAAACTGACTAACTGAAAAGAGAAACAAAGCTTTGCAATATATTTGAAGCAACAGACGGACTTTCCAAAATCCCACCATATTCCGCACACAGCCAGCTGTGTTGATCAAGCTGCCTTCCAGCTGGATCGAACACAGCCAGCTCACTCAAAAGAGTTTTAATTGGAAAAGTTTTTAACCTTGGTGTATTCACCCCCCCCCTCTACACCAAGGTATCCGTCTTGGAACCATCAATTGGTATCAGAGCAGTGGTTCAAAAGATCACTTTTTCTATGTCAAGTCAGCCTCTTTGCTGATAGCGGTCACCTGAACAGATCCTTCAAAGTTTCAAAATTTAAAAAAAAAATCATTATATTGCATACTGTCATGGAATCTTCCTTGTGCAGGAATATTCCGACATTATCTGTCGATGATTATCATATCTGAAAGTTCCGACTCAAAAGCTTTCTGAGTGCGCATCACGACATGATGTGGGATGTTATCACTGACGGACCCATCATCATCATGAAATCAGAAAGACAAGCAGAAACCTTACCTGGAGCTGAACCAGTACTCCGTCAAGTTGTGAAGCCCAAAAGGGAGTACTCTCCAGAAGAAAGAAGACAAGCTGGATTGGACAGCTACGCTCGCAACGTCATCTCCTCAACAGTGACGGACGCTTATCTCAGCAAGATCATCAACTGCGAGACAGCTAAGGAGATGTGGGACACTCTAGCCAAGCTGTGTGAAGGCTCAGAGAAAATTCAAGAGAACAAATTCTCAGTTGCATGCCAGAAGTTCGACAACTTCAAGCAACTCCCCTACGAGTCCATCGAGCAAATGGAGCTCAGATTCTCCAACCTCGTCATCGAGATCGAGACGATCCGAACTGGAAAATATACAGTTCGAGATAAGAACTTGAAAGTTCTTTCAGCTCTCTCCTCAGAATGGTGTACACACAAAGTGGTTCACCAAAGCAGAACTGATCTTGGCAGCATGGAGACGGAAAAATTGTTCTCCATCTTGAAGGCCAACGAATTTGATCTGGGGGTCTCAAGCAGAGATTCATCCAGCCGAATGAATGAAGCAGAGCTGAGGATCAAGCCAAGAAAAGAAGCTCAATCAGCTCAGCTTGGAAGGACCAACAAAGAGCTCAGATTTATGAGCAAAGAAGATTTGAACGAAGAAGTTGCCATGCTTGTACGGAGCATTAATCAGCTAGAACAAAGCAAGGAAAGGTACAAGAATATCGTGAAGGTTCATCACGACAAGCAACTTTACCCAAAGAAAAACCCAGCTGAGTCATCCTCCCTGAGAGATGATAAAAGGTTCGAATCGAGCGAAATGGATGATGATCAAATCTCCTTCTCCGACTCAGATGAGGATGATTGCTCTGATTAAGATGTCTGAAACATCTCATTGAAATCAACCGACGAAGAAACCCAGCTAGCTGACTGGGACCAGCTGTGAAATAAAGACAGCTGGATACAAAAATGAAGATTCAGCCAGTCATACAGCTGAGTACAATGGTCTCAAGAGAAGAATAGAGAAGCAGTACATGAACCAGCTGGATTTGGGACAGCTGTCTACTTGCTATACAAACTAAGACCTCATCAAAGAAATGAGCTAATGTGTGAATTATTTGGACTGCTCAAACCGGATAAAGAAAAGCTCATCCAGCTGAGGGGGAACAAACTCAGCTGGATCCCAAAGCTCAGTTCAGAAGAATTTCCCAGCCAAAAAGGGAATCAAGCTCAGCTGGACATCAGTCGAAGAGCTAAAGGGAACTCAGCTGACGAAAATTCAAGCAAAATCTCCAAATACTCAGCTGAGGAGAACTGTCAATCAAGCAAAAGAGAAGACCGCTGTGATATCAGCTTGATACTTTGTCCAAGCTGACCGGTTTGCGTCTCATGCATTTATTGCTCTGATGAATATAATATTTAAGTTCAATCAATTTGAATTCTAATATTAAGCGGACATATATTCCTTAGTTGAATTGTTTGATAAGTTTCCTTTCCCGTCGCATTAATTATAAAGTGCATAGTACTATAGCACGGCAGTATCGAGGCAGAACGTCAAACGTTTGAACTGCCTCACGCGCGTTTGTAATACACTCGTCGAAAGCACGTCAGCAAAATGTGATGAGTGAATCTCTCCCAGCCGTTGATTAGAATATCAACTGATTCAATTTCAACCGTTGATCCTATGTGGCAGTTGATATATATGGAAAATATACGCCGATTCTTTCTTCCTTCATCTCTATCTCTGCAAATTTCAAGATTCAAAATCTCTATCTATTTTCTGCAAAATCTTCGCACGATCAAATTCAACAAGTTGCAGAAATGGCGCCCAAGAAATCAACCGCAGGGATGAACCAGTTTGAAGCTCTAATGACAAAGCTATCATTTGAGAGTATTCTGTCCACCTCCAACCTCCATGTTTCAGAATTAAAAGAGATGGTGGATCTTGTTGCAGACTCTGGTCTCTTGCTTTGGGCAACCTCCATACCGAAGCTTATGCTGAAAAGAGATGCTGCCCTCTTTTACCTCAACATCATTGATGAAGACGGCTTCTACTCATCTTCATTTGACATGATCGTCAAAGGCGAAGACGGAAAGTTTGATACAGCAACCGTCAATATCAAACTCAACAAGATGCTACAAAAGGTGTTCAACCTACCCAGAGAAGGAGGATTCATCCCAGATGATTTCAGTCGTGAAGAAGTGGATGAATTCCTCAGCAGAGAGATGCTTATCTCCCCAGAGCCATACAGAGCAAGCATGTCAAAGCTTCTGCTCAAACCAAAGTACAGGCTGCTGCTGGATATTACACAAAAATGCATCTTAGGGATAGCTGGATCTCAAGGAGAGATCAGCATTCCAAAGCTCAAGCCGATGATTGCCATGATCAAAGGCGCAAACGTCAACTGGTTTGACTTCTTACTCAACCGTCTGGTCAAGGAGTCAGAGAAGATAAAGTTCAACTCCACCAGGACGATGTTTTCAGCTTCAGAGCCACTGTATCTTTGCTCCAAAATTTCTTTCTTGATAGAGCAAGCTGTGAAAGGGCACACAGTAAAGTGGGCTGATTCATAACCGTTTCCAGAAACGAAGATTCTTTTCCAAAGAATAAGTTAAGTCAATGATCTTCTGAAGAAGCAGCCTGCTGTGAGTAAAAGCAAGAAGCAGCTGGAAGGAACAGAGGCAGAAGTTCCAGCTGAGAAGAAACAAAGAAAGACGAATGCAGCTGACCCCAAACCAGCTGGAGGTCCAGCTGAGAAGAAAAAGAAAACAGATGTCATTCCAAGTCAAGCAATGGTGATTCTCTCCCCACAGCCAGTGTCGGCCTTCGATCAATACGGATCAAACATCCTAGCCGAGATGGGATTGAATGATGGATTGTCATCCAGCTCCGAGGACGAGCTGGATAATCCAAGGAGCTCACCCCAGCCTTCACCACCTCACAGCTCTCCGCCGAAACAGCCTTCCCCTCCACCTAGCTCTCCAACCAAAGAGCCATCTCCTGTAAGAGAGCAGACAGATACTCAACTGGCTGAAGCTCCTTCACAGCCAGCTGACACCCAAGCTGAATCCTCTTTCTCTTATCCCAGCTCACCCCCAAAACTGCCATCACCCAAAATTCAATCTCCCCCGCAGTTGGCTGATGCTTTTTCACAGCCTACTGTAAACCCATTTGAACCTGTTCCTCAAAACACCACAGAATCAGAAGAGAGTGATTCTACTGCCTCTCCATCACTCAACTCCACTGGCTCAGCCTTTATGGAAGCCATGTACGAGGATTTGCGCATTGCAGGGATCAAGAGTGTTCTAACTCAGTATCCGATTCTAGCGCACCTGCCCATCGCCCTCGTCAAAGTTGGAGAACTCAAGTTTTATCTGGCTACCAAGATGGCAACTTGGTACCAGAATGAGTAGCTCATAGAGACTTTCTCTTATGAGAAATTGAAGACGGATGAAGCACGCCTCCAGCACACATTTGGCTTTGGAAGCCTGGAGGATGCATACTTACACCAGAATGATCTCATCAGAGGAATTATAGAAGTGTCTCAACAGTACCCCAAGCCGCACCCAGCTGAAATCTGGGAATCTGCCAACAAGCTCCTTACAGCAGCAGGATGGGAGACATCTTCTGGAGCTGTTAAATCCAAAGAAGTCACAGCTGAACTTGCCAAGGAAGCTGTCCCTGATGATCCCTGAGCTAGGTATTTGATGTAGAGGGGGGGTGAATACACCAAATAGATTTTTAGAAACTTTTTCAAGTTAAAACACAGAGTTGGTGAGCTCAGTTATCGATCCAGCTGGGGAGGGTCAGCTGGGTAAATAACTCAGCTGGCGGTGCGGAAAGTGGTGGTTTGAAAACTTAGCTCGGTTATTTAGAAAAACTCAGTTTGAAAAGATTAACTTTATGTTTTCAGTTTAGTCAAGTTGTGCAACTTTCAGAGAGACACAGCTGTCTTTGGAGATCAGCTGCGTGTGCAGTTTTGAACAAATATGCAATGATATGAAAGAGTTAGTACAAAACTGAATATAAAGAGAAAGTAAAGAGCACGTGAGTTTTTACGTGGTTCGGAGTAACACCTCCTACGTCCACGACCAGGTTCACTGGTAATCCACTACCACTTGGTTTCCAAGTACCAAGCAACTTCACAACTCTAACCCGAGCTGTGTTCCAACAGTTTGCGGGCAATCGTCAAGCCTATCCTTTCGGTTTACGGGTGCGAAAAACCTTACACACTTGAATTTCCCGCTTCAAGCAAGCGTAACCTTGACCTAACCTTTCTGGGTGAGAGGGGTTTGGTTTGGGGTTCCAACTGTGAACGAGTTCTTACAATTAAGAACTTTAGAGTATGATGAACTCGTTCGAAATCTAGGCTTAAGATGTACAAAGAGATTGGCCTAGGGAACAGAC
Organism: Agastache rugosa; assembly: GCA_031470985.1. Lineage (NCBI taxonomy): Eukaryota > Viridiplantae > Streptophyta > Magnoliopsida > Lamiales > Lamiaceae > Agastache > Agastache rugosa. The sequence goes on from CM062607.1 coordinate 24,526,041, forward strand.
GAAAAACTAAGCAGTTTCTGAACTAGAAACACTTCAAGATAAAGTGTTCTTTGATCTATGTAGAACTGCTTGAGAGCTTTTGAAAGATTGAAGATTTCAGATAATGAAAGCTTGTAGAGGGTTTTTCGTATCTGATCCTGAGGTTGAAGACGGGTTTATATTGGTAGAGATTCAAGACTAGCCGTTGGAGAAGCCGTTTTGAATCTTACCTACTCTTCTTAAATTCAAGATCTGCCGTTGGGCGAATCTGCACCTGTCTTCATTGGTCGAGGTATGTTGACTTCCTCTGACGCCGGGATCTTCTGCCTTTAGAGCTGGCTTTTGAATTCAGATCTGGACTGTCTTGAAGTGAAGTCTTCAGAGATAGTTCCCTTTGTTCTGTACAGCTGGACCGGCTGTGTTTTGAACTCAGCTTGAATTCTCTTCAGCTTGATCAGGCTCTGCTGGAGGACTCAGCTGAAGGTTGATGTCTGCTGTCTTTTGCTAGCTGACTCCAGCTGGGTCGACTGCTGTCTTCCGCTTCCTTAACATGTAAACCTAGAAAATCTAAAGCTCAAACATGCGAGCTGGAAAACACTATTTAGGTTGACGCGATCATCTATTCGGTTGGAGAATCAGTTGGGTTATGGTATCAAATCAAAACCTTATAATTTTCCCAACAATTTCCCCCTTTTTGATGATGCCAAAACCTAACTGAGACAACTTATGACGCAGAAAACTTGTGTTTTATTAATGTAAGAATATACATTATAACACAGGAAAAAGAAAGAAGAAAAAAAAAACTTCAAATCTTCAGTCTTCAATCCCAGTTGGCTGGGTCTTCTCTTCTGCATCCGTTGCTTCTTTCTTTTGACTCGTCTCTTCAGCTGATTCTGATTCAGCTGGTTCCTCTAGCTCAACAGTTTGCCTCTTCTTTGACTTGTCTCTCTCCTTCCTTACTTCCTCCTTTTTGGCATGATCAAAACAGGGTGGGAGAGATACACCATCGGCTGAAGCGATGTTTTAGTTTGGCGAAACTGTGGTTTTCAGCTCTGAGCAACGAGGTTTGGAGTCTAAGTGGCTCAGCTGTTGTATTAGCTGGCTCTTCTTCAGTAGCATTAGCCTCAGCTGTGATTGCAGGCACAGCGTCCTTGGCCTGATTCAAGGGCGGTCCGAGTGCTTGGAGGGATGAGTTGGCACGGGAGATAACATCTTCTGAGTCGGGCACAACTTCATTCCTTGCAAATTTTGTTTCTTCAGACTTCTTAGATTGAATGAGAAAGTCTGATTCAGCACTTGAGGGACTTGTGTTCAGCTCATATCATCATCATCCAGCTGCAGGTGATTATTGGATGGGTGATGTTTCTCATTTAAGCTTGGTGCAGGGACTTGAGCATCTTTCATCGGAAGATCTTGAAGCTGGTGTCCCTGTGGAGCTGAAGGAAACTGAGGAGAAGGTGGTTGAAGTATTCCATCTGTCTTGGGGTTTAAGCTTGGTTGATCAGCTGGAATACTCTGTTGCGGTGTTGGTGACGATGATGTTCACGCAGGGGCATGAACTTCTCCTCCACCGTAAGAAACGACCGCTTGTGGGCCTTCTGCTCCTAGGAAAGTAATTTCGAATTCTCTCATAATGTCAGCTGGCTTCTCGGCTGACTGACTGAGCACCCTTGACTTGATTCTCCTGTTTGAGAATGGTGCTTCAGCATGTTTTGTCTCCTCAAGTTGTCTCCGATTCCCAGCTGGGACGGAGATAGATGCATGCTGCTTTGTCTCCTGCATCTTTTTCTGTGCCTCCTGTGGTGAAGCAAGAGCTTTGTCATGACTGCTCTTGAATACTCCGACTTTATCAACATTTGGTCCCGGTCTATTGACGTTGATTTTTGCATCCCAGGGAGTTGTATGTCCCGTTCTCTCTTTTATGTTGAGAGAATCAGTGGGGCTGAGGAGGTCTTTTTCCTTTGACATTCCCAGGAAGTTTTCTGCACCTTCCTGGTGAATGACGTTCTTGAGCTTTGCAGTCTCTCACTGCGCTGGCCTGGATCTGTCGAAGGGCTTCGCCTTCTTCTGGACTTCCGTCTTCTTTGAGAGTTAAGCAACTCTTATCTTGAAGCTTTGACAGATTCTTCAAGTTTGATCGGCTTCGGGAGATATCTTTCTGGATTCCATGTTCTTCTTCTGCATCTTTTGTTAGTAGAAACAAATAATACCAATTGATGGAAATAAGAAAGAATGCCGAAAAACTTTTTAGGGAAAATGCAATGCTTTACGTATATCTTCTAGCATATTTAAAGAGTTTTCTTGATGAATGGACGATCAAGATTTGTCTATTGATAAGAAGATCTACGAATAGGAGTGATTCTCGCGTCATGTCAATTTTTTGATTAGAAGATGTGAGTTAATGCGCGAGAGAGAACGGTTGAGGCGTTTTGACTTTTGCCTCGAAACTCCCATGATTCAATTCTTTGCAGACTCTTAATTAAGATTGATTAGATATGACAAGATATGAGTTGACAGAAAAACAGATCGAGTAGGTGTAATTAATGTTGTTGCAAACCTCTCAGCTGATCATTGTAGTCAGCTGATACCTCGATTGAGTGGGTGTGCTGGGTCATCGTGGTTCCAGCTGGTTCCCCCTCAGCTGAATAATTCTTCACTTTCAGCATCTGGTTTAGCTGAATTCTTTCTCAGCTGATATCAGTGATGTTGATTCTGAATTGCAGTTGTCTGCTTGCATTCAGCTGGGTCTGCTTCCATTCAGCTGGGTGAAGCATTGTCTAGGTTGAGTAGTCCTAGTAATCCGCACAGCATTTTGAATCTTGCTTCTATCAGTGGCTTTGTGAGAATATCAGCCCGCTGTATGTCTGTGTGAATTTTGTCAACAATCACCTCCTTCTTTTCTACGTGATCTCTGATGAAATGATGTCGTACGTCTACATGCTTGCATCTTGTGTGAAGTACTGGATTCTCTGAAATGGCAATCGCACTTGAGCTATCACAGAAAATTGGAACCTGTCCAGTTTTCACTTCATAGTCATCCAGCTGATGTTTCAGCCAGAGAATTTGTGAGCAGCAGCTTCCGGCGGCCATATATTCTGCTTCTGTTGTGGAAGTTACGACGCACGTTTGTTTCTTTGAAAACCATGAAATCAACTTACTTCCTAAGAACTGACAAGTTCCTGAAGTTGATTTTCTGTCCAACCGATCTCCAGCGAAGTCTGAGTCTGAGTATCCAGTCAGCTGTAGATTGTCTTCAGCTGGGTACCACAGCCCAACATTCTGAGTTCCTTTGAGATATTTGATAATGTTCTTGGCTGCTTGCATGCATGTATGCTTTCTTTGGATCAACTTGAAATCTGGCACACACTCCGACTACGAAAGAGATGTCTGGACGACTTGCTGTTAGATACAGCAGGGATCCTATTATCCCTCTGTATTTGCTGGAATCAACTGACTTCCCTTCAGTTCCTGGTTCAATCTTCCAGTTGGTGTTCATTGGAATCTTTACAATTCTGCTGGATTGAACTCCATACTTGGCGATCAAGTCTTTCACGTATTTGGATTGATTTATGAAAATCCCTTCTGATGATTGCTTGACTTGAAGTCCTAGGAAGAAACTCATTTCTCCCATCATGGACATTTGGAACTTCTCTGACATCATCTCTCCAAATCTTTGGCATAAGAAGCTTGATCTTGATCCAAAGACGATGTCGTCTACGTAGATTTGAACAACCAGGATATCTTCTCCTGACTTGATGGTACAGAGAGTTCTGTCTACTGAGCCCTTCTTGAATCCTTTGGATACGAGAAAATTTGACAGAGTGTCATACCAAGCCCGAGGTGCTTGCTTCAATCCATAAAGAGCCTTCTTTAGCTTGTAGACTTTATTTCCTTCTACTTCAAATCCTGGAGGTTGTTCAACGTAGACATCTTCTTTGATTTCTCCATTTAAGAATGCACACTTTACATCCATTTGATAGACCTTGAATTTGTGATGTGCTGCATAGGCGAGAAAGAGTCTGATTGCTTCCAATCGTGCTACTGGAGCAAATGATTCTTCGAAATCAATTCCTTCCTGCTGAGTGTAGCCCTTGGCAACCAGTCGAGCTTTGTTTCTGATGACGACTCCCAGGGTATCTAATTTGTTCTTGAATATCCATTTGAGTCCTATGACTTTGACTTCTTGAGGTCTGTCGACCAATTCCCAGACATAATTTCTGAGGAATTCGTTCAGCTCTTCTTGCATGGCGTTTGTCCAAGGCACGCTCTTCAAAGCTTTGAGAATTGATTGAGGCTTTGGCACTTGAGCTACGTAACACACCATTAGAGCTGTGTCTTCATCATAGACCGTCAGTCCTAGCTCTACTGAGAGTTGAGCTGTGTCAGCTGCTTCTTGATGATCCGATGAAGCTTGTGCAGCTGAGCTTCTGGTTTTGACTTGGTCATTTGGTTCTCTAATGATTGCTGATGATGGATGATCTTCAATACATCTTCTCCTCTTACGAATTTCTTCTTCCAATTGATTGATGCTTGACGTGGCTAAATTTCGTCTGACTTGTAGTTGCTCAGGAGTTAAATCTTGAGAGATTGGTTCTCTTTGATTTAGATTTTGAGGAGACTTCTGTAGAGGCTCAGTTGGAGATGGAGCTGGGGACTCAGCTGTGTTTGGATTTCCAGCTGATGATGTTCCCCCTTGATTTGGCGTTGAAGATTCTTCTCGATTTCCAGCTGGTGGAGCTTCTTGGTTGATTTGAAGTTCCTCCTCTGGCTCATCGTCCCAAATTAATGGTTCGGCCAGATTCCTGATTCTATTTTCTTGAGCTCTTGTTTGAATCAGTCTTGAAGATTCTCCTTCATTTCTTCGTTTGATAGACTCTCTATATTCGAAGGAGGATTCGTCAAAGGTAACATGTGGAGTTACTTCGACTATTTGAGTTCTTCTGTTGAAGACTCTGTATGCTTTACTCACAGCGGAGTAACCAAGGAATACTCCTCGGTCTATCTTCTCGTCGAACGTCTTGAGCTGTGTCTTCCCATTGTTGAGGATGTGACATTTGGATCCGAATACCTTGAAATACCCTATGTATGGTATTCTGTTGTTCCATAGCTCATACGGTGTCTTTCATTGCCTTGATGTGAGTAGGGAGCGATTCTGAGTGAAGCAAGCTGTGTTGATTGCTTCAGCCCAGAACTTCTTTGGAATGGCAGAGCTAGCTAGCATTGAGGTAGCTGCTTCCTTGAGAGTTCTGTTTCTTCTTTCTGCTACACCATTCTGCTGAGGTGTGCGTGCTGCAGATGTTTGGTGTTGAACTCCGTTCTCCTCGCAATAATCATAAATAGTTTCATTCAGAAACTCTGTTCCACGATCTGATCTTATTGACATTATCTTGCACTCCTTCTGTATTGATAATCTTTCCAGCAGGATAGGCAGCTTAGTCCTGGTTTCGCTCTTCTGGTACAAGAATGATACCCATGTGAATCTTGAGAAATCATCCACAACGACCAGAGTATATTTTCTGCCATTGAAGCTTGCTGGAGTAACTGGACCAAAAAGATCCATGTGAAGAAGTTGAAGTACTCGATCAGTTGACTGAACTGGCTTGAGAGAGAATGAAATTCTTGTCTGCTTTTCTTGTTGACATGCGCTGCACATATGACTTTTGTCATATATTTGATCTGGAATTCCATTAGCAAGTTGGTTCCTAGCCAGTTTGTTGATTGTCTTGAAGTTGAGATGGTTCAGCCGTCTGTGCCACAGCCAGCTAACTTCATTGTTGCTTTTCGATACAAGACAAGTCTCCGGAGGGCTGCTGTTCCAGTCAGCAAAGTACATATTTCTTTCTCTTTTCCCTCTTAGGAGTATCTGCTTGGTTTCCCTGTGCTTCACTGTGCATCCCTGTGCATCAAACTTGACAGAAAAACCGTTGTCGCAGAATTGGCTAATGGAAAGCAAGTTATGTTGCAATCCTTGTACATAAGAAACATTTGGGATTATAACATTTCTAGTTTTAAATGTACCATAACCTTTGGTTAGGCCTTTGGAGTTGTCACCAAATGTTACTTGTGGACCTGTACGCTCGATATACTCCTGGAGTAGATGCTTTAGGTGCGTCATGTGCTTGGAACATCCACTGTCCAAGTACCATAGCGTTCTCATCGACTCCTCAGAGATGCGTCGATTCCTTGCAACCTAAACAAAAAATTAAAATTCAGGTACCCAGTTTTAATTGGGACCTTGTGGGTTAGACAGAGATCCTTTGATGACCCAGATCTGCTTGATGACTCGAATTGGGTCATTTGATCTGATGATTCTCCCAGCTGAGTAGATATACACATTCTTTATGTTCTTCGGTTGTTGCTGGCGGGGTCTTGATCTCCGTGTCTTTCCGTTTTGATGTCTTGATTTCTTTTGGTTTCCAGCTGTGTGCATAGCTGAGACGTTCCTTTGTCTCTGCGGTCTCATGTGATGCTGGGGCTGGAAATGATTATCCAGCTGATACTCATGTGAGTGGTATCCAGCTGGGTATCTCTGATATCCCGGTTGATATCGTTCAACGTGCTGTTGCTGTTGCTGGTATCTGTGAAATCCAGCCTGTTGTCTTCGTTGAGGTTGAGCACGTTGCTGTCTGAGTTGGGTTTGAGGTTGTCGCACAGCTGACCTTCTTGATGCCTGCTGTGTCTTCGACGGAGCTTGAGGATGTTTCACAGCTGGTCTTCCTGACCCCTGCTGTGTCCTCAACTGTTGATGCTGAGCTGCTGGGATTGGAGGTTCGTTTGCACGTACAAACATTACCTTTGTTCCACTTGTGGAGGCAATGTTTGAGGCATCCTATGATTCGTTGTATCCCAGTCCTGCTTTGAGTGCCGCTGGACGCTGAGCACTAATGATCTCGTCCATTGTTGACGTGGCTTTGATGAGAGCTACTATCTTTTTAGATAGTACTTCTTCGGTGCTTTTCAGCTCAATGATCTCAGCTGACTTCTTTTCCGATTCAGCTGTGACCTTTTCCACATCTTCTATCAGCTGTTTCTTCTCATAGTAGAATTCCTTCATCAGCTGATCTTGTTTCACTATTTTGTCTTTTAGTGAAACGACTTCCTGTTGGAGCTGAGTTGTATCAGCTGCGTCTGATACTTTTGTCTTTTCCAGTTCCGCCTTCAGCTCGGCATTTTCACACATAATGATGTCAAGGATCTCTTGTAGCTCCTTGGAATCGTTCATTACTTTCTCTACTAGACTCCAATCAGGTAGTCCAGATTCTGAGACCTGTGTAGAGTGTTCGTGTGATGGTGAGATGTTAGATAGATTTTGAGTTCGAGACATTACCTCATCTTCATCGATGTCGTCTGTTTGTCCCATGAAGCATGTATCCCAATCAGGTTCATCATGGGCCATCAGGGCTTCTTCTTCCGAGTCTGAAAATGGCATGTCATCCATTTTGTTGCACTCTGATTCTTCATCGGCGATATAAGCTCTCCTTCTGTCAGCTGCTTTAGCTTTCAGTTGGTCTTTGTCTTTCTTGGACAGCTTTGGACAATCTAGCCGGTAGTGTCCTGGTTCCTTGCAGTTGAAGCAACCTTCTTCTGTTCGTTTGTCAGCTGACTTCTCATCAGCTGCTGCGTACTTGTCTCTGTAAGTTCTTGCGAACTTCTTGTATTTGCCCTTGCTGGTGTTGAGTCTGTTGTAGTTTTTGACCAGCATGGCTATTTCTTCAAGTAGCTCTTCCTTGCTCATGTCCTTCTTATCATTCTTCGATGACTCAGCTGACAGCATGTATGCGGATTTGTCAGAGTTGACTCTGAACGCAATCTCCTTTGTTGCAGGTGTCAGCTCTCCATCATTCTGATTGCTTGAGGATTCTTTCATTGTAATCTTCAAGTTGTACTCGTTGGCTTTGAGCAGGGAGTATAATCTTTCAGTTGAAAGATCACCTAAGTCACTTCGACTTTGGTGTACCACCTTTTCTGTATTCCATTCAGCTGTGAGCGCTGAAAGAACTTTTAGATTCTTTTCTCGCTGGGTGTATTTCCCAGTTCTGATGGTTTCTATTTCCACCACAATGTTGGAGAATCTGAGTTCCATCCCTTCGATGGACTCGTTGACCAGCTGCTTGAAGTTATCAAACTTCTGGCATGCAATCGTGAATTTGTTCTCTTTTATCTCCTCCGATCCTTCGCATAGTTTTGCTAGGGTTTCCCACATCTCCTTTGCGGTTTCACAGTTGATGATTTTGCTGAGGTAGGCATTGGAGACCGTTGAAGATATGGTGTTCCTTGCGAAGCTGTCTAGTCCAGCCTGCTTCCTTTCTTCTGAGGTGTGCTCATTCTTGGGCTTGGGAATGAGCTGATATCTTGGTTGTTCGCCATCTTGAGTTGGTACAAGCTCGTTCCCTGATTTGTAGATAATGATGGGTCCGTCTGTGATGACGTCCCACATCATATCGTGATGCGCACAGAGAAAGCTCTTCAGTCTGAACTTCCATATTGCATAATCGTCTACCGAGAAGGTGGGAAGATTCCTGTTAAGATAAGAATCCATAGAAATATGCAGTATGTAATAATATGAGTTTTTCACAAAGAGGATCTGTTCAGATGACCACTGACAGATTGTCAAGAGAGATCTCTTGATACAGAAACGGTGGTCTGTTGAACCACTGCTCTGATACCAATTGATGGTCCCTGAGCTAGGTATTTGGTGTAGAGGGGGGGTGAATACACCAAATAGATTTTTAGAAACTTTTTCAAGTTAAAACACAGAGTTGGTGAGCTCAGTTATCGATCCAGCTGGGAAGGGTCAGCTGGGTAAATAACTCAGCTGGCGGTGCGGAAAGTGGTGGTTTGAAAACTTAGCTCGGTTATTTAGAAAAACTCAGTTTGAAAAGATTAACTTTATGTTTTCAGTTTAGTCAAGTTGTGCAACTTTCAGAGAGACACAGCTGTCTTTGGAGATCAGCTGCGTGTGCAGTTTTGAACAAATATGCAATGATATGAAAGAGTTAGTACAAAACTGAATATAAAGAGAAAGTAAAGAGCACGTGAGTTTTTACGTGGTTCGGAGTAACACCTCCTACGTCCACGACCAGGTTCACTGGTAATCCACTACCACTTGGTTTCCAAGTACCAAGCAACTTCACAACTCTAACCCGAGCTGTGTTCCAACAGTTTGCGGGCACTGTCAAGCCTATCCTTTCAGTTTACGGGTACTGAAAAAACCTTACACACTTGAATTTTCCGCTTCAAGCAAGCGTAACCTTGACCTAACTTTTCTGGGTGAGAGGGGTTTGGTTTGGGGTTCCAACTGTGAACGAGTTCTTACAATTAAGAACTTTAGAGTATGATGAACTCGTTCGAAATCTAGGCTTAAGATGTACAAAGAGATTGGCCTAGGGAACAGACGAAAAACTAAGCAGTTTCTGAACTAGAAACACTTCAAGATAAAGTGTTCTTTGATCTATGTAGAACTGCTTGAGAGCTTTTGAAATATTGAAGATTTCAGATAATGAAAGCTTGTAGAGGGTTTTTCGTATCTGATCCTGAGGTTGAAGACGGGTTTATATAGGTAGAGATTCAAGACTAGCCGTTGGAGGAGCCGTTTGAATCTTACCTACTCTTCTTAAATTCAAGATCTACCGTTGGGCGAATCTGCACCTGTCTTCATTTGTGTCACATCCTAGGTCCTGAAGTCTAGGATGCTGATCTGGCAATCGCTCATTGGTCGAGGTATGTTGACTTCCTCTGACGCCAGGATCTTCTGCCTTTAGAGCTGGCTTTTGAATTCAGAGCTGGACTCTCTTGAAGTGAAGTCTTCAGAGATAGTTCCCTTTGTTCTGTACAGCTGGACCGGCTGTGTTTTGAACTCAGCTCGAATTCTCTTCAGCTTGATCAGGCTCTGCTGGAGAACTCAGCTGAAGGTTGATGCATGTTGTCTTTTGCTAGCTAACTCCAGCTGTAGACACAGCTGGGTCGACTGCTGTCTTCCGCTTCCTTAACCTGTAAACCTAGAAAATCTAAAGCTCAAACAGGTGAGCTGGAAAACACTATTTAGGTTGACGCGATCATCTATTCGGTTGGAGAATCAGTTGGGTTATGATATCAAATCAAAACCTTATAATTTTCCCAACAGTCCCTGCCGACACAGCTGAGGCAATGATAATTGAAGAAGAGCCAACTAATGCAATAGTTGAGCCTACCGAAGCTGCCCCACAAAGTCCACTTGCCGATGACACTCGCACACTGGTCGAGTTCGAGGTAGACAAACCCAGTCATGTTGAATCTGGAACTCAAACTGACTCAGCTGTCGAGCTCTCAACCGCCATGAAGGAAGCAATATCCAAAGAGGTTGAAGAAATTCTCTTTCAGGACAGACTGAAGTCTCAAGTCGACGTCGTCATGTGATTCTCAGCTCTCGACTTTCAAGTTCGAGAACAACAGCGGACAATCGATGAAGTCCATAATTTTGCACAAAATCTTCAAGAAAGCACCAGTCAAGATCTCAGGCAATCTCTCGTTTCTCAACAAATGGATCAGTCAATTCATCTAGAGAAGAGAGTCCCTGAGATCATCTCAAACCTTCAAGCTCCACTGGTCGACGACATCGCAAATCTTTCAAGCCAGCTGGAAGCTCTCAAAAAGACCACTCTCTCCAACAGCGCTGACATCCGCCAACTCTTCAACTTGTATAAAGATCTGGATGCTCAGTTCAGAGCTTGAAGCAGCAGCAATGCCCAGCTGAACCTCGTCACAGCTGACAACTCAGCCAAGATCGCTGATGTTGAAGGTATTCTTTCCAAGCTCAGCGCAACAGTTGTCAACCTCTCTGCCTCCCTTGTTGATAATGCCAAAAAGGGGGAAGATAAGAGTGAAGCTGGAAAAACAATGGAGAATGAAGCTGCAGCTAAGGGGGAACCTGTGCAGCAAATTCAGAGGGAAATCGACGATTTTACCAAAGAGCTGGATGAAGAAGAGACAGAGCCATCTGCACCAGCCAAAGTAGTCAAAGAGACATGGAGAGAGAAGATGGTCGCTCTTGCCAAAGTCTGTGGACACAAGCCTGAAGAATACAAAGACTATCACTGGCTGTGTAACTTCCACAACGAGCAAAGAAAAGAAATGCAAGAGCTGGATAAGATTATTAAGAAGAAAGCTGAATCGCTCAAGCCTGTTGAGAAAAAGCAGAAGAAGAAAAGGCAGAGCTACAGGCAAGCTAAGAAGAAACAAATCCAACCAGCCTCAGCCGACAAGAAGAACCCAGACGATTTCAATGAAAACTGGGAAAGTTGCAAATCAGAATTCATCAAAGAATTCTACTACTTGAATCAATTCAAATGCATGGATCCAGAAACTGCTTTCCAGGATTATTTCCTCGAACTTCATGAGACAGATCCAATGATGGCAAGATCAATTGCCCTATATGCCAAAAGTAACAACATCCAGCTGAAGGCTCCAAAAGTCAAACAATTAAAGCCTCCATCTCTAGCTGGAACGAACCTTCCTGACAAAGCCCAAATTATCAAAGAAATTAATCATTGGCCTGGTGAAAGAGGAATTTCAAAATCGAAGAATCAAGCAAAATGGAAGGAGCTGGAAGAGTTCATCTTCAACAGATATGGTCTCAAGACTGACCATCAAATTGATGAACAAAGGAAGCAGCAAAGCTGAAGACCCAGCCAACTGGGAATTTTCTTTTGAACTTTTTGTAATTAGAAAGTTGTAAAAATTCTTCCTATTAATGAAAAGTTCGTTTTATCAAAATCAACCTGAAGACAATCTCTCTTTGTCCAGGCTCTGAATATGTTAACCTGCTGTGAATGTTTAATCCTTTGAATCCCCGTTTCCTGTTAAGGGGGAAGCAATTTTGTTTTTCCAACTTGGGGTTTTGGCATAATCAAAAAGGGGGAAATTGTTGGGAAAATTAATAGAGTTTTGAAGAGATACCAAAACCCAGCTGACCCCAACCAAGTAGATGTTTGCACAAGCCCAAGTGTTTTTCCAGCTCACCTGTTTGAGCTTATAGAGTTTCTAAGTTTACAGGTGGTCGCTGAAGACAGCAGAAGACTCAGCTGAGTACACAGCAGGGTAAGCCAAGTCGAGTGATCAGCAACGTTATCCAGATTCAAGACGATCAAGTTCTTCCAGACACAGCTGTAGGAAAGACCCAGCTCGTATGACAACTCAGCTCTACATCAAGACCCAGCAGAGTTCAAGACTCAGCTCAGCGTCAATAATCCAGCAGAGTTCAAGACAGCTCAGAGTCACCAGCACAGCAGAGTCGAAGTCAACTTGAGATAAAGTCATATCTGATCTGGACCATCAGGAACTCGACATCTCAGCACCTAGAAGTCAGACCTAGGATTGCTTTACGAGGAAATGAAGGAAGAAGACAAGTCAATCCTGTCAGAAGTTAGGTAGAGATTCAGAACGGCTCTTTCCAACGGCTAGTTCTAATCTCTCCCTATAAATATAAGTCTTCTTCATCATCAGAAAGAGTGGAGTGACGAGAGAGAATATACACAAGAGAGATCAACATACTTCATTGAAAGAAGTCTAACCAAAGATCAAGAGATCTCTCAGAAAAGCTTCAAAATCCAGCAGCCTTCATTCTTATGAGATTTTATTCATTCTCATGCTGCTGAAGCTCTCTCCCACTAGTATCTAGGCATATAATCCTTCCCATCTTAAGCCTAGTTTGAACGAGTTCATCATACTCATTGTTCTTCATTGTAAGAACTCGTTCATAGTTGGAAACCCCAAACTCAAACCCAGAAAAAGGTTAGGTTAAGGTTGAGGTTCTGTAGTGCCCGTAAACTACAGGTTAGGTTCTTCAGTACCCGTAAACTGAATGTAGGCTTCAGCTGTGCCCGTAAACAGACTGGTTACGTTTCGATACAGTACGCGTAAACTTGTATCCAGCTTGAGAAACTAAACTGCAACGCTTGCTGACTGCGCGAAAAGTCAGTGGTATCCTTAGTGGATTACCAGAGGTTTCTGGTCGTGGACGTAGGAGTAGTTTCTCCGAACCACGTTAAGTTGCTTTGTTCTTTCATGTTTATTTATGCATCCAGCTAACTATTCATAAGCATTATTTCAAGCTGCATAAACTGACTAACTGAAAAGAGAAACAAAGCTTTGCAATATATTTGAAGCAACAGACGGACTTTCCAAAATCCCACCACATTCCGCACACAGCCAGCTGTGTTGATCAAGCTGTCTTCCAGCTGGATCGAACACAGCCAGCTCACTCAAAAGAGTTTTAATTGGAAAAGTTTTTAACCTTGGTGTATTCACCCCCCCCCCCCCTACACCAAGGTATCCGTCTTGGGACCATCAACCTTTTTTTTTTTTTTTTCAATAACCTTTTTAGGTTATTTTTTACACTTTTTTACTGGTTGCCGTATAAATCGTGAGAGATCATTTCTGTTTGAGTAAAAGGAAAACACCTAAAGAATGAGATGGATTAATTGCGTGTAGATTGAAGAACTAAATCTTTTTCTTTTTTTTTTCCTTGTTAATTTGGTGGGCAAATTGTGGATGGTGACCCATGCAGCATGAAAAATCATTTCTTTGTCCTATTTTTAGAACTTTTAATTTATCGTCTTCGTTCTGTATCTACCAAATCTTTTACGTACCGATCAATTATTTACTAATAATTCAAGACAAAATCAGCTTTGGGTTATATATATTATTTGTATTTCATACGAAATCATGATTATGGCGAAGGTAATAAGATTTTGATCCATTAGAAGAGAATAAGACAAATAAGAGGTCCAAAAAATCTACCATGATCTAATTCTATTTTCGTCCAAGTCCAAGTCTCTTTCGCAAAATGATTTTTCCAATATTTATTATTTACGGGCACACAAAAACTAATAAACACGAAATCAGTATGTATTTATAGGGTAATGCATGTATATATAATAGGCATCGAATGCAAAATTAATATTATAGTGAAGAAATGGCGTTGCAAAATGGAGAAGTGTCCTCGGAGCAACTCCTTCAAGCTCAAGCTTATGTTTGGAACCACACATTCGCCTTCGTAAACTCGATGTCCCTAAAATGTGCGATTCAATTAGGCATACCCGATGTTATCCACAAACATGGCAAGCCTATAACACTTTCTCAACTAGTCGAATCCATCCCCATCGACAACGCCAAATCCCAACGTATCCACCGGTTGATGCGCATATTAGTCCATTCCAAGTTCTTCATCGAAGACCACAGTCAAGAGGAGGCGCGTTACTGGCTCACACCAGCCTCGCGCCTCCTCTTGAGGGAGGCATCTCAGACAGTGGCGCCTCTCGTGCTGCTCATTTTGGACCCCATTTTGACAAAGCCATGGCACCACATGAGCGAGTGGCTCACCACCGAGCACCACCTCACGCAATTTGAGGCGGCACACGGGTCCAAGTTCTGGGAGCGTGCAGCACACGAGCCGGGCATGGGTAGTTTGTTCGATGAAGCTATGTGTAGTGACTCAAGGCTCGTGGCCGGTGTACTTGTTAGGGACTGCAAGCATGTGTTCGAAGGGGTCCAGTCGTTGGTCGACGTCGGGGGTGGCACTGGGACGATGGCTAAAGCCATCGCCAGTGCACTGCCGGGCATCAAATGCTTCGTTCTTGACCTCCCACATGTTGTGGCTGGCTTGGAAAGCACTGATAAGTTGAGCTATGTTGGGGGAGACATGTTTGAGACCATACCTCCTGCTGATGTTGTTCTTCTCAAGGTATTAAAAAGTTCTCATCTCACCAGCTGTCTTTTCCTTAACAAAACAAGCACATCACCAACACCACTAACGAGATACACACAATAAACAGTGGATAATGCACGACTGGAACGACGACGAATGTCTCAAAATCCTGAAGAGATGCAAAGACTCCGTCGCGAACAATGGCACAAGAGGGAAGGTGATTATCATCGACGTGGTCGTGGATGTCAACAAAGAAGATAATGAGGTTGTTGAAGCTCAACTCTACTTCGATATGGCGATGATGTCTTACTTCGATGCCAAAGAAAGAAGTGAGAAAGAATGGGCAAAGCTGTTCTCCGATGCTGGCTTCACTAGCTACACAATCACCCCTGCATTTGGTGTTAGGTCTCTAGTTGAGGTTTATCCTTAAAATATGCACTGCGGGCCATAATACCCGCAGTCTATCTATCTATCGTCTATTAGCACATTTACATGTAAACGTGTCTGATCGAAGGCACGACCTAATAAATGTATTTCACCATCTATAAAAACGATGTAATATATTTACCTTTCAAGATTGATCTTTACTAACCTCTTCTCCACATGTTGCACTTTCTTTTCATGCCCAAAGCCTACTGTAACACGTTACAAGTAAAGTGAAGACGACCACAATTGCAATATATATCAACAAGGCCATCAAAATTTCATTTAGAATCATCATCAAACAAAACTTTGTAAAATCGTTTCCTTTCCTCTGCATCAAGTATGCCACCTAGATTACCTTCTTGATCATTTTGTTCAGTTTTTTCGCCGTCTTCGTTTCTACTCCTTTTGATAGGCCTAACTGCTGCAACACCCTTCTTCTTTTTCTTCTCTAAGTTCAAAAAGTAGTGCCTCCTATTATACTCATGCAGCCCCTCCTGCATCAGTTCCCCAAACTTATTCTTCACCACAACGAGGGGATCCGTGTCTATTAACTCCGAACCATTGTATGCTTCCCTGAGAAGAACTGTATAAATTTTATATTTGTTTGAGACATAGAATATACCAGGATGCTTGAGCAACAGAATATTCAATTTCTCAGGAAAGCTGAATTCTCTCCTAAAATGGCCTAATTTGGCAATAGAGAGTTTCTTCCACAAAGTCATAGATAGCAATTCATGCACCAAAGCTACATTTCGTTTATCCATTTCGATCGATCCCTCCACCATACCGCTCAAGTCTGCATAAGGTGAAATATAGGGAGTCGAGTTGAACTCTTGAAATCTCTCCCATGACTTCACCCATGTAGTTGGCAACGAACATGAGAAGGACGGCTCGCAACCCTTCTTTTTAGCTGATTTCTCAACTGCAGAAACTGCAAAATCTGGATTCCAGGATATAAGCTCGATATCCATTGAACTCCGCTTCCCAGCATAATTCACAACCCGAAACATGTCAGTGTGCTTCGGGACAATCCTGAGCAAATAATCATCAGGAAATCCGAAATTTCTTTTCAATTCATTCACCTTAGAAACGTTTAGCCTTTGGTTTCTGCTCATCATTAACAACTTTGCTAACCGCTCAATGAAAAAAGGTTCCTGCAAATCCTTAACAGATTCTTCCTCCTCCACTAGGAACTTCATACGTTTTGTTAATCGGCAAAAGTACTCGTTGTTCTCACGATATACTTCAAAGCAACAAGGATACTTCTTAAGCCAATTACCTGCCTTTCCCTGAAGATCGAGGCTCTTGAACTTCTTCTGAATGTAATCAACGGTCGTGACCTCATCAGGGCATCTTAGAATTATGTTCTTAATCTGATTATTCACCATCCATCTACGGTTTCGAGACAGAGCCGATTCAAGATCTGGATCTTTCTTCATTGACCACAAGGAATATCTTCTTTGCAAATGTTGATGAACAGGTGATGCATGCATACAAAAACTCCAGCATTTTAATCTTCTATGGTAGTCAACAATTACCATTTTGTAGCGTTTGGTTCTTCCTCATATTCTCATTTCCTGAACATTCAAATTATTGCCATGAGAAATAATCAAAGGCTAAGAAGGACTACAATAATATTATGCACTCATTTTTCTTTACTTTTTTTCTCAAAAAAAATAATCCAGATAAGGTCTCTTTCAGCAAAGTTAGGCTCCCAAATATCTTTACAAAGTGTATTCTTCCACACTTGAAAAATCAAAGACAGATTTTGCAAACAAAATGCAAAATATTCAATAATCCTCCAACACACCTCCATCCATAATTTCACCTGCTAATTAACTCAACTACCAAAATGCATTAAACACGAATTTCAATAGCCCCAATTGGGGGAAATAAGCTCCAATTGAACAAATAAGTGCCAAAAAAGATACAAATTCAAAGAATAAAATAAATCAAACTACTACTAATCAATACTCTCGTAAACCGAGCAAATCAGTGCACAAAAACGACGGGAAGCAACAGGAATTCCGCATCAAAACGAGAAAGAAAACAAAAAGGACCAAATTCAGAGACATTTTTACCTCGTTAGCCGCGGCCGAAGAAAACTATACAGATTGGGAGGCGTCTGAGCTTCTGAGAATCGGATTTGAACAGAAACAAACGACTGTATTCATTTTGATTTGGAAAATTTTTAACAAAATGGCAACACAGCAGCAGAGCAGCCACTGTCTAATTTGCAAAAATGAAAATGAAAATGGTTTAGAATATGGAGTGGTCGGAATGGGCTGGGCTGGGCTGGGCTGGTCTGGGCCGTAGCACTCACTCTCTCAAAAGGCCCATCATAATCACTTATTTTGTTTTTTTTTTTTTTTAGAATTAAAATTCACTTATTTTGTTAATATCTGATTATGATGGTGTAATTTGAACTCCTAATTTCATACTACAACAAGTATCGCTGCCGCACTAGATAAATATATTGTATTTAAATATTTTTTATTTAGCGAGACAATCGATTTTACAATGTTATAAAAATATTATTACTATCATTATTATAGTACTATATAGTTAAAATAGTAAATACTATTTGAATTATCTAATACTATAAAGTTTGTGACTTTTGAAAAGAAATTTCAGAAAAGCATTATTCGTACCAAAAGTGCGTTGCAAAACTTATATATATTGAATCACTAATATCTCAAGATAAATATAGTGAATAAGGGGTGATTGTTAGTGTATCTTTTGTGTTTGGTAGATAAGATAGCGTCAAGATAAATATAGTGAATCAGGTCGGTTGTTTGGTACCCTAGTTTAAATTCAAGATTAAATGAGAAATGACAATTCTACCCCCAATTATAATTAATTACTATTATTTATAATATCATCTCTTTCTCACACAATTTCTCTCTCTCTCTCTCCACCCAACCCTCTACCGGCCTCTCTTTTTCTCTCTCGCACTTTGTCTCTCTCACTCTGTTTCTCACTTCTATTTCTCACTCTCTCTCCACCACAACAGCACCACCACCACCACCTTCATCCCTTCCCCCACAGTCGACACCACCATCCCTTCCCCCACCACCTCCATCCCTTCCGCCACCATCTCTTCCACCAGGACCACCACACACATCGCCACCATCCCTTCCGCCACCATCCCTTCACCACAGCCGACCACACCACCACAACCACCACTGCAACCCACAACCATCTCTCTCTCCCTCAAGAACCTCGACTTCCTCTACTTCTCCTCCATCATGCTTCTCCCTCCTTCTCCTCCGGCTTCGGCGAAAATGACGGGAATTACTGACAGCGGATCCCTTCTGCCACCATCTCTTCCACCACACACATCGCCACCATCTCTTTCTCTCTCTCTCTCTCTCTTTCTCTACCACAGCCGCCGCCTTCTCCTTCCGCCGCCGCCTCCTTCTCGAAGAGCGACCGTCGCTTCCTTCTTCTTTCTCACCCTTTCTCTCTCTCTCTCTCTACCACAGCCACTGCCTCCTTCCGCCGCCTCCTCCTTCCGCCGCCTCCTCCTTCCGCCGCCACCTCCTTCTTCTTTCTCACTCTTTCTCTCTCTCTCTCTACCACAGCCGCCGCCTTCTCCTTCCGCCGCCACCGCCTCCTTCTTCGAAGATAGAAGATGAAGTTTGGAAGGATAATATTGTCATTTTGTATCTATTCTTGGTTACTGTATAGGCATAGCATACATATCCCACCAAATTGGTGGGATACCATTTCTAGAGAGTAACAGTAAATTAGTGACGGGCCGAGATTAATAACGGGCTTCAGAGATTGTGCAACAAGGCTACCAAACACAAGTTTAAATGAGATATGTAAGCTATCTAAGCCTTATCTAGGCTACCAAACGGCTCCTTAGAGCATAAACAACGGTGGGCAGGTGGAGGGTGGGCGCGGCTGGGCGACCTGGCGGGGGGTGGGCGCTGCTAATGGCGCCCAGGGGAGGGCGGATGGGGTGGGCGGTCTGGAGCCCGGGCGGGCTTGCTGGGCGGGGAGGGGGGATGGCCACGTGGCGGCTGGGTATTGGGCAACGGTTTTTTAACCGTTGCTCAACGGTTTATTTTTTTTTTAATTTAATTTAATTCTAAGTTTTACCTATAAATACTACACCTTATTCCATTCATTTTCACCCCATTTTTACATTTCTATCTCAATTTCTTCTAAATTATCTGTACAACTTCTTATATTTTTGTGCTACAAATGGATCCCAATCAAAATTGGTCTTGGTTCGGTTCTAGTGATGCAAGTTTCGATCTCAATAATCCAAATTTCTACGGCAATTTTCGACCTCCATCTTTCCAAAACGTCTCCACCCCCACCCCCAACCGTCCTCAATTTATGCCGGGTTCCGCCTATGTCCCTCAATTTTCATCGGGGACTTTCTCCACGTATCCTACACATCCGGCACCTTCTCTTGGCGACTTCCAATCGGCCGTCAATTTGGACTCGTCCGAGGACCAAGTAAACGTGGAGTACGAGGAGCCCGCAGTTACTTCTAAGCCCAAGAAAAAGGGCCGGGGTAAAGCCACTATCGAGGCAAAAGAGGCGGCGGCAGCAGCAGCAGACCTGAAGGCGGCCGGGACAGTCGGGGAGGTGGGGAAATAACTACAGTGAGGCCGAGACGGAGTGCTTGGCTCATTGTTGGGTCGATATTAGCCACGACCCTATTGTCGGTAACGCCCAAAAATTTGGAAAATATTGGGAGCGAATCATGGAGTGCTACAATCGCCTCCGTCCCGAGGGAACGAAAGCGCGAAGTGAGGAGCAATTGCGCAGTCATTGGAAGAGAACCAAAGATTTGTTGATTCTCTTTCAACAAATCTACAAGGATGCTTCGGAGCAATATCATAGCGGCGAGGACATTTTCCAGAGAGCACTAGCGGAGTGGCAGAATACATTCTACACCTCATTTAAGCATTTGGATGCTTGGAACGTGGTTAGGGATACGCCGAAGTTCCATATTGTCGTCTCTTCCAGCAAAGTCAAAGAGAATATCGCCAAGCGATCCAAGATCCGGGAAGACGGGAGCTACACCACGACATCAGAAGCTTCCACTCCAAGCACTCCGGGCATGACGAGCGACGGCGAATTCACCTCGGGAAGCACTCGCGCCGCACGTCCAATGGGAACGAAAAAGGCGAAGGCATTAGCTCGGGGAAAAGGTAAAGTTTCTGCTGACATAGAAGAGAAGTTTAATGCTATGCAATATCAAATTACGAGGCAGGCAAACTACGAGATTCTAACTCGAGACACAACGGGCATGGCACCCGACGCGCTCCAAAATCATCTTGCGTTTTGTGCAATGCTCAGGAGAGAAATGGGACTCACCGACCCCCCGCCGCCGCAGAATTAATGTATTTTTTTAATTTATCTTTATGTAATGTTTTTTTTTTCAATTCAATAAAATGCATTTAAAAATTAATGTTATTTAAATTATGAAAATAAAAATGAAATTGAAAAATAAAATCATTAAAATAATAGGTGTGCCCACCTTAATTTGTTCCTACCAATGTGGCCAACTTTTTTGTGCCCACCTTACCCCACCAATACCCCACAAATATTAATTAAATATTAGTGGGCACAACTTTTTTGTGCCCACCAATGTGAGTGCTCTTATGGACCTACACAAATATAAAACAATGTTATGGTTAATTAGATTCAAGTCGTTTTAAGTTCCTAACTAATCCAAGCCAGTAACTTTGTGTGCACCCAAATATAATGAATATAAATTTGTCTTTGGTATATCTACTAGTTTTAACTCCAAATTATATTATTTGTACAATACGTTATCGTTTGGTATGGGTGATTAGGGTGTATAATATGTCTATAACACCCTAATATCTTGTTTGATATGAAGTATACAGCCCTTTATAAAGTTCGGGTCCGTATGAATAATACTTACTTTTGTTGTTATGTATACTACCTATGAGGTGGTATAAATAATACTGCAACTAATTATAGCAATAAATTACAATAATTATTATGTGTTGCAGAGAATTTAATACTTCATACCAAACGGAATATTAATTCTTTATATTTATAAGATATCTCAGTCAAACATATCAGGCTGTACCAAACGAGCGAATATGTAACCTATATATTGATTGTCTTATATGATTTCAATAGAATTAATTTAACCATACAACTGTACCGAATAAGAATGAAAATTGTGGGTTCAACTATCCAATTTGTATTTCGTCTAATTTTCAGTTTCCTCAAAAAAACACCTCCTCTAAATTCAATAATAGGAAATCAGGTAAACTTAAAAGGAATAAACTCAGCATTATTTGTATCCCAATAAATATTTAATGACAATTTTATAACTAATAAATTAATTATAACACATGTGGAGGAATCTAATTTTCCTAAAAGAAATTAAAAAATAAAATAAAATAAAAAAGTTCATTGCTTGCCCCATCGCAATAGCCTAGCAGTAAAGCTACTAAATTATGACTAAAAAAGGCAAAAATCACAAGTTCAAATATATCTAGCTCGTCATATAGCGTTGCACGATGTCGTATGGTAAGACATTTCAACTACTGGAGGAAATTAACATAAGCAGCTAAATTAATGATAATATACATAATGCTTAGAATTGAAGAGAACCCCAGAAATTTTCAAACTCGCAACCAACAATCAAATAGAATGAGGCTATTTCAGTACAGATAGGAAGGAGGAGGTATGATTCCTCCCAAATTATTTCACAATAACACACAATATCACAAAAGCAAATATTACAGTTTAAAGTTGCCTTCTTTATTATTGACATAGCTATGAAAACAAACCAAAAGAAACCTAAAATATAAGATCCTGATCAAGCCTCAAACCAAGAGCTTAACTATAGCGATAAAGCCAGCTGAGTTAGAATCCATCTGCCATTACTGAAAGTTTTGCAAACCACCGCAACTCGAGACTGAATCCCAGCTGATTATAGTACAGCACCCCCCAACTTCACTAGCATCAACTACACGTGTCTGCCTATAGATTGCTTCTGCATTGTCAATAAAGGAGTTCAGCTTGGCTAAATGCTAGGTTAGGATTGAAACATCAGTAAACAACGAGGTAAATGCTGTTATGATGATATGAAAACAAAGAAATGTCAACAAGGTAGAGATAGAATAACAGATTAGCAACACACCTCAAAATGAAATCAAATTTGCTAACTGTTCATATGCAAACGTTTGGCATCTAACATGGTTTGCAATAGGATCAATTGAATATTAACGGCCATTTGCTCATATAATCTATAAAGCAATATAGATTACTATCATCATATATCTTAGCACAGCATTTCTTCCAACTGAGAAATCTTTCTATTTTTTGCTAGTTACTACTTATGTTTCATTTTTTATTGCTACACCACTTACACGTATCTTGAAATAAGACACTGCATCTCTGTCCGAATCAACAACATAAGGTCTTTCAGCCTACATTAACCCATATTATCATAAATCAAGCTGCTCTACCCGTTCTATCCTTCTTGGAGGCAGTCCTCTTTTACATTGTGACCATCCGGCTTATGTTAAAACTTACACAGGAAAACAAATTTCAGTCTGAAAAATTGCCAGTAGCATATTCAAGAGAATCACAATATTCCCATCAATAATCCATATATTTTACAAAACACATGACACAAAGATCTTATTCATCGAACCACTAGATCCCTTAACCAAACAAGGCTTCCACCATTACACTCGTCGACCTACAAATATTTCATCCATCAGTACTCTCATGGAACTTACTTCCTTTTCCCTCTAAATCTTATTCTAATTTCTAAGTCTCAAATCCAAATGTTTGAAAACCAGTTATTAGGTAATCGTATCAGTCATAAATATAAGCATGATCTTTAGGTGTTTTGCCCACGATCATGAATCATGATACATGAAATGAAAACAAACAAAATGATCAGCACACTGGCTTCAACAATTCATTGAACAAATAAACTATATTTTGCATCTAGATATGACCAAGAAAGGCCAACAAGCATTATAAACCACAGAAAAAATCGCACTTTTTCCAATGCTATTTCGTTGCCAAATAGCATTGAAATCAAAGGCAAATGTATGCATCAATTATCAATACAAATGACCTTCAAGTGCTTTGCCCACAATTACGATACACGAAATGGAAACAAACAATATGATCAGCGCTCTGATTTCGACAGGCCATCTAGCAAAGAACCTAAATTTTGAATCTAGATGTAACCAAGAAAGACCAAGAACCATAAAAATGAAGTAAAAAAATCATATTTTCTAAAACTAAAACCAATCATAACTCGAAGTTCTAATAAATAAACTAAAAAAACAGAAGCACATAGTAACAAAAAATCATCAAAACAAAAAATCATTAAAAAATTAACCAAGCATCAATTGGAAAAAAACATGAATCCGATTATTCAATCAAATAAGAAAAAATTATACCATCATCCAATAGAACTGAGCCGCGCCCCACTCGAACCGGGACGGTTCAGATCCGACAGCTCACGGTCTCTCCTTATCGGGTCATACCCGCCTCCAGATTTCGGCCTCCCTTCGATTGTCCCCGGCCCGTAATTCACCGGATCCTGAACCTGCCCCGGTCTATGCCCTCGGAAATCCGGCTTACCCTTAAAACCGCCCTTCACGAGCTCCGGCCCCGGCTTCTCCTCTTTTCCCACGAACCCCGGCCTGAGATGCGGCGGCACGAACTTCGACGGCAGCGGCGACACCGGAGAAGGCAAGGGCGACGAACTCAGCACCGGCGCAGATCCTGTCCGACCCTGCGGGCGGAGGGAAATAGAATCCGGTTCGGAACCGTCTTTGATCGGATCTGAAGGCGGCGTAGGCGAAGCGGAAGAAACCTGCTCCTTGATTTCCGACTTATTGGGGATGGAGATGGGTTTGGGTGCGGGTCGGGTCAAAACGAGCATGTGTCCATGGATCCGAGAGTTGGATAAAACGGTTTTGCTCTGATTCGAGAATGATTTGGTGGAGGAGGGGCTGTTGGTGGCAGATTGATTGTTGTTACTCAGCTTTTTCTCGAAAATTCCATTGAAGTTGAGAGAGGTGTACTTGTTGCTTCTTGCCATCCACCTGCACAACCACCACCGCCGCCGCCACAACCACCGTACGCGCCGCCGTTAGCCACCGTTGCAAAGGAGGAGAAGAGGAGTTTTCGCGTGAGACGAGAGCTGTTGCGTTTGGAGGTCTGATTATTCAAGATCTGAAATTATATTTATTTTTATATAATACTAGTATATTATTCAATTTTTTGTTGGAGGAAATGGCACGGTTGCAAATACGCATTCACCCATTCATCCCCATCGAAATACATAATTTTAGGTTGAAATTAAATTAATAAATTTAAATTAAGTTCGAAATCTACTAGTATTATTTATGGTCCTATTACTATAGACATTTGTCCAACTTTGGATTTGTTAAATCTATTTATATATCTATATCTATCTGTATATGAGTGGGAAGTGATTCATGTACAAACTTTTTCTCAATGAATTAATTTAGAATTAATACTAGCCTTTTTTTTTTTTAGAAAACCAATACTAGTCATTGATTCAATTAAACTAGCGTATAGCCTCGAAAATCGACGGAAATTTATTATTTAATAAGATTATTAAAATTATTGAACACAATATGTTTGGTAGTTATAAAATTTTTTTAAGGTGTAAATTTTTAGATTCTAATTAAATTCAAAAAATTCATTGGTTTTTTTGTTATTTAACCGAATTAATAATTAATTTTAATTACTATGTATTTCAGTATCAAATTCTATAGTAATACTCGCAAAAAAAAATCTAGAGATAGAGAGAATATAATAAAGGCTCGTGAAAAATCAAATTAATTATCATTTGTAGCAATGATGTATTTGCAAATTTATTACGTATATAGATAAACTTTTAATTAGAAAAATATAAAACTAATTTATTTATATAAGAAAGTATACATACCCAAGATTATTTCTTCAATCCGGATGAGATAGACACTTGTATTTTGTCGCTCTGTATAAAAAAAAGGAAGAATGTTTATAAACTACATAATTAAATATTTTACGTACTCTAATTACTCTTTATTACTTGTTTACGATAATGTGCTTTTTTGTGTGCATAAAATTCACAATAATTATATTCATTTTATATTACAATCAAAATTTTATTATAAATGGAGTAGGATTTTTGATATGTGCTATAAATTACCTACATTGTTTTAATTAGCCGTATGGAGTCTATGGACCAAACCAATTATTTTCAAAAATATGGTATCAAAATATTCTCATTCCTTATTTAAGTATGGAAGTTTTGAGATATATAAATATTAAATAATAGTATCTATGAATTAAAAATTGCATAAAATAAGTATTTAAGATAAATAGGAATGCTCAATGGAGGTTGCACCACATAGGATCTAAAATTAATATAATTCGAATCTTTTCTTTACTGAATTAGGGCGCACAATATACTTCAAAATAATAATAATAATAATAATATATGAATTAATATTGATTATTTAATAATTGGTCAAATTACATTGTCCAACATAAAAATAAATTATTTATTTGACCAACTAATTAATTGGCCAAATTAAATTGTTTATGCAAAATATTTGCAGGATGAAAAAAATACACATTGATCTTGAATATTTATAATGGTTCTCCAAGAGTGGAGTCTTATTGAAAATCGATGTGGGATAGAAAATTTCATAGTTAATTTATAGAATATATGGATTAAAAATATATTAAAAGAGGATTATAGCTAAATAAGAATAATGAATGGAGAGCGAAAATTCTAAAATTTTGGCAAATATTCTCTTTTATTTTGCAAAAATATTTAGAATAAAAAAAGCACAATTACTTTCTTCTATTTACGCCAACTTAATAATTTGTCAAATTAACAAATTAATATTAACAGTTTAATAATTAACCAAAAAAACTATTCATTTGGCCAATTAATTATTAATTGATCAAATTAAATTTGTTCTGTAAACAATTGCAACATGAGAAAATACACATTGATTTTGAGTATTTATAAAGGTTGTCTAAGAGAGGAGTCTTGTTGAAAAGCGATGTGTGATAAAATTTATATAAAAATATAAATAGATTGGATAGATTAATTAATACTACATGATTGTATTCGTATAAATTTGAGGCAATTTAATTAATTGTTAATATGGAAATTATTCATCTATGGGAATTATTCGGAAATTTTGAGTATATAAACATTGAATAATAGAATATATTGGATAAAAATAATTAAAATGTGATTTAAGATAAATAAGAATACCGGATGGAGAGAGCGCCACGTAGGACCCCGAATCAAGGAGAAGCCTCGAATCCGTAATCATTTTAATAATATATGAATTGTAGATTAAACTTTAAAAATAAGGTAAATATGGAATAGATTGTAAATATGTAAGTTATACACCAGTTTGTTTGTTTTATTTCAGTAGTATTCCTCATTCATTTAAGGATGAGAGATCGGGATTCGATCCTTATTTTCCTTCCCTAACTCAAAAGTCAAAACAAAAAAAATTTAGGTCCTCGACTCCTTGACCTTGTACAATTTTTTTCGTTACTCAAGTCTCCATACTACTATATATTATTTCAATAGCTCTTTTTTTTTTGACAAAAATGATATTTCTATTAAAAAAAAGACATTAAAACACAAACTAATAGCTCAATGGTATATCGAAACAAGGTTAAATACATTCGTTGTCGTAAAATTCATTGAGACGGCAATTCTCGCCATCTCAACTTTTTCTTGGCAAAAACTCTTTTACATCATGATGTACCATACATCCGGTTCAATCCGACCCGCGACCCGACCCGACCCGCCTAACCTGCCCGATCAACGTTTGACCGGTCAATGGTCAACGTTGACCGCGTTGATTTTTTATTTTTTTTTTTTTTTCAAGAGTCGAGCGAGGAGAGCCGAAGGCTCGGAGCGAGCTAAAAAACATCAATATTGCCACAATCATTATCTATAAATTAAAAATCGGAGCCGAAGGCGGAGAAAAAAAAATGAAAAAGTCAACGGTCAGACGTTGACCATTGACCGATCAACGCTGACCGGATCGGGGCAGGTCGGGTCGGATTGAACCGGATGTATGGGTACATTATGATGTACCCAAGTGCAACTCTTTTTCTTTTGTTTTTCTTCCGTCATGTGAAGTAGCATTTATCTCAAAGCTTTAAACATCTGATTTTTGACCAATTAAAGGAAACCAAAATTTATGGAGCAACATATTTGTAAAGCATTCCGTTATTTTTTATTTACACAACGCCGTATCCAACTTCGCCTAACTTATATGAAATGCATTTCGTATTTCTTTTTATTTTGTTGCAGCTATATCTCTGTTGCTCAAGATTAGTTTTCTCCGAATAAAATCGTGATTTGGATTTTGGGGTGGGGAACTCAACCTCATTAATAATTCGTTATTTGAATCGAGAATTTAACTTTTTTTCAAAAGAAAAAAAAAATACTACTACTATTTTGTTTTCTTTTGAGTTTTCTTTTGATTTTTTTAGAGCTACTAATTTGTTATCAATAAGCTTTTTAATGGTAAATGATTTAGACATGATTTAAAAAAAAACAGTACTTCATAAGGACCTATTGGGATGAAATATGAAAGTTCAAGGATTTACAAAATAAATAAAAAATTGTATAAGGACCTATTAAAATAAATGTTAATATTACATGGACCTAAAAATATGTTTTGTTTCTTATTTATTATTTATTTATACCATATACATTTATATATATATATATATATATAAGAGAAAATGCACCTTTCAAGTCAAACAAGATAATAAAACATAAAAGTTGGCCACAAATTTAATTTTTACAAATTATGGCAAACATTTATCTTTTCGGACCAAAATACCATTACTTTTTCTCTCTCTTTCTTTTTCTCTTTCCTTATTTTTCCCTTCCCTCTCTCTTTCTTCTCATTTTTTTCCTGTTGCTTCTGCGTTCTCTACTCCCATTTTCTCTCTTTTTCCATTCTCTTATTTCTTTCTCCTTGCCACCACCGCGATCGCCTCTATTCCTCCGCCGCCGTCTCCTCCATTCACGAGATTCATCCACCATGTCGTCCATCCTTCACCCTATCTCCTGCGATTTTCTCTCTCCCGAAACTTCTCGTTGGCATCGTGCTCCAGATCTACAAATAGATCCATAGATCCAGGTTATTTCTCCTTCCAATTCTCACAATTCATGTTGATCTAGACTTTTTTTGAGTTTTTGTTGTATTTTTCTTATTTTTTGTTGATTTAGGGCTTTTACGTGTTTGTTTCTCGATGATTTATGAGGTTTTAATATTGTTTTGGTAATTTTTGGTGTATTTAGGTTAATTTCTGAATGATTTGGATGTATTTTCGCTGATTTCTGTTTCATTTGTGTTGATTGAATGAAGCTGCTGATTGCTGTCAAAATTCGTCGGTACGAAATTCAATCATTTCGTACCAGTAGTAACTCGTACCACGTAAGAATTTCATAATTCGTACCAATAACCAAGCACAAAGAAATAGTATGGTAAGAATTATGAAATTCTTACCAAGTACCATGTAAGAATTTCATAATTCGTACCAATAACCAAGCACAAATGAATGGTACGCTGGTAAGAATTTATAATTCATACCAAGTACCATGTATGAATTTCATATTTCGTACCAATAACCAAGCACAAAGAAATGGTACGCTGGTATACCAATCGGAAGCTTCTCATTGGCATCGTGCTCCAGATCTACAAATAGATCTATAGATCCAGGTTATTTCTCCTTCCTATTCTCGCAATTCATGTTGATCTAGAATTTTTTTTTCTTATTTTTGTTGTATTTTTCTTATTTTTTGTTGATTTAGGGCTTTTACGTGTTTGTTTCTCGATGATTTATGAGGTTTTCATATTATTTTGGTAATTTTTGGTGTATTTGGGTTAATTTATGTATAATTTGGATGTATTTTCGCTGATTTCTGTTTCGTTTGTGTTGATTGAAGGAGGTTGCTGCTTGCTGTCATAACTCGTCGGTACGAAATAGGTGTATTCATACCAGTAGTAACTCGTACCATGTAAGAATTTCGTACCAATAACCAAGCACAAAGAAATGGTACGCTGGTAAGAATTATGAAATTCTTACCAAATACCATGTGAGAATTTCATAATTCGTACCAATAACCAAGATCAAAGAAATGGTACGCTGGTAAGAATTAAGAAATTCTTACCAAGTACCATGTAAGAATTTCATAATTCGTACCAATAACCAAGCACAAAGAAATGGTACGCTAGTAAGAATTATGAAATCGGAAGCTTCTCGTTTGCATCGTGCTCCAGATCTACAAATAGATCCATAGATCCAGGTTATTTCTCATTCCAATTCTCGCAATTCATGTTGATCTAGAGTTTTTTTGAATTTTTGTTGTATTTTCTTATTTTTTGATGATTTAGGGCTTTTACGTATTTGTTTCTCGATAATTTATGAGGTTTTCATATTGTTTTGGTAAATTTTTGGTGTATTTGGGTTAAAATCTTATTGATTTGGATGTATTTTTGCTGATTTATGTTTCGTTTGTGTAGATTGAAGGAGGCTGCTGCTTGCTGTCAAAACTCGTCGGTACGAAATAGGTGTATTCGTACCAGTAGTAACTCGTACCATGTAAGAATTTTATAATTCGTACCAATACCCAAGCACAACGAAACGGTATGCTTGTAAGAATTATGAAATTCTTACCAAGTACCATGTAAGAATTTCATATTTCATACCAATAACCAAGCACAAAGAAATGGTACGCTGGTAAGAATTATGAAATTCTTACCAAGTACCATGTAAGAATTTCATAATTCGTACCGATAACCAAGCACAAAGAAATGGTACGCTAGTAAGAATTATGAAATCGGAAGCTTCTCGTTGGCATCGTGCTCCAGATCTACAAATAGATCCATAGATCCATGTTGTTTCTCCTTCCAATTCTCGCAATTCATGTTTATCTAGAGTTTTTTTTAATTTTTGTTGTATTTTTCTTATTTTTTGTTGATTTAGGGCTTTTACGTATTTGTTTCTTGATGATTTATGAGGTTTTCATATTGTTTTGGTAAATTTTTGGTGTATTTGGGTTAATTTCGTATTGATTTGGATGTATTTTTGCTGATTTATATTTCGTTTGTGTAGATTGAAGGAGGTTGCTGCTTGCTGTCAAAACTCGTCGGTACGAAATAAGTGTATTCGTACCAGTAGTAACTCATACCATGTAATAATTTCATAATTCGTACCAATAACCAAGCACAACGAAATGGTATGCTGGTAAGAATTTTGAAATTCTTACCAAGTACCATTTAAGAATTTCATATTTCGTACCAATAACCAAGCACAAAGAAATATTACGCTGGTAAGAATTATGAAATTCTTACCAAGTACCATGTATGAATTCACATTTCGTACTAATAATCAAGCACAAAGAAATGGTATGTTGGTAAGAATTATATTAGTACCATATTCTAATTTTTGTTGCTTTAGTTTTGAAGGTACAATGGACATCATAGATGATTATGTGCAAGATTTTGGATGAATTTGGTCATGATGTCCTACAAGATCTCAAGAAATCAATGTTTTGATTGGGAGCATCTATTTGTTTCAACATAGATGAAATAACACTTACCGTAGAGATTGAGTTGGTGAATGAACAATTCTTATTTTGTAAATTATTTGCTACAATTTCTGGTTTGTAAACCCTTTGCTACAATATTAATAGTATTATTAATATTTTTGTTCGCAATTGTATATGTTCTGCAATTTGTCTAATTTAGATATGTAGTTACTTGGTACGGCTGGTAAGAATAAATTTATTCCATACTACCAATATATCGCGGTACATAATATTTATTTTCGTACTAAGTTACCATGGCATCACCTGATAGTGCGGTACGAAACGA
This sequence comes from Agastache rugosa, assembly GCA_031470985.1. NCBI lineage: Eukaryota > Viridiplantae > Streptophyta > Magnoliopsida > Lamiales > Lamiaceae > Agastache > Agastache rugosa. Next base: position 24,557,055 of record CM062607.1, read on the forward strand.
TCAATTCACACCCGCTTATCACTCCGTATCAGGCTGTTCTTAGTATGAAAATATAAATTTCATACCGAAGTTGTAACCTGGGAACTCAGTACGAAATTATCATATCGTACCGCGTCAAGTTAATAAATGATATATCAGTACGAAATGATTAATTCATAGTCACTTACAACCCTTGAAACAACATCAGATGGGTACCACATCACAAAGTGGTACATCGTTACGAAATGTTGATATTCGTATCGGTACGAAAAAAATCGTACCTCGCCATCGCGTTGATGGAGGTGGTGGCGACGGATATAAAGGTTATAACTTTGGTAGCACGGTACGAAATTCAACCATTTCGTACCGTGATATAAAAGTTCTAACTTTGGTAGCACGATACGAAATTTAGACATTTCGTACCGCGATGTATTAGTTCTAACTTTGGTAGCACGGTACGAAATTCAGACATTTCGTACTGCGATATAAAAGTTCTAACTTTGGTACCACAGTACAAAATTCAACCATTTCGTACCGTGATATAAAAGTTCTAACTTTGGTAGCACGGTACGAAATTCAAACTTTTCGTACCGTGATATCAAAGTTCTAACTTTGGTTGCACAATACGAAATTCAAACATTTCGTACCGTGATATAAAAGTTCTAACTTTGTTAGCACGGTACGAAATTCACACATTTCGTACCATGATATAAAAGTTCTAACTTTTGCAGCACGGTACGAAATTCACAAATTTTGTACCGCGATACAAATTTGTAAAGTTGGAAAGCGGTACGAACTTAAACATTTCGTACGCCTTACCAAATCAACATTTCGTACCACGAAATAAAAGTTCTAACTTTGGCACTACGGTACGAATTTCATACCATGGTACCAAAGTTCATTTTGTACCATGATATAAAAGTTCTAACTTTGGTACCACGGTACGAAATTCAACTATTTCGTACCGGGATATAAAAGTTCTAACTTTGGTAGCACGGTACGAAATCCAGACATTTCGTACCGCGATATAAAAGTTCTAACTTTGGTAGCACTGTACGAAATCCAGATATTTCGTACCGCGATATTAAAGTTCTAACTCTGGTGACATGGTACGAAATTTAACCATTTCGTACCACGATATAAATGTTATAACTTTGGTAACACGGTACGAAATTTAACCATTTCCTACCGCGATATAAAAGTTCTAACTTTGGTACCACGGTACGAAATTCAACCATTTCGTACCACGATCTAAAAGTTTTAACTCTGGTAACACGGTACGAAATTCAACCATTTCGTACCACGATATAAAGGTTCTAACTTTGGTAACACGGTACGAAATTCAACCATTTTGTACCTCGATATAAAAGTTCTAACTATGGTACTACGGTACGAAATTCAACAATTTCATACCACGATCTAAAAGTTATAACTCTGGTAATACGGTACGAAATTCAACCATTTCGTACCACAATATAAAGGTTCTAACTTTGGTAACACGGTACGAAATTCAACCATTTCGTACTGCGATATAAAAGTTCTAACTTTGGTAACACAGTACGAAATTCAACCATTTCGTATCGCGATATAAAAGTTCTAACTATTGTACTACGGTACGAAATTCAATCATTTCGTACCACGATCTAAAAATTCTAACTCTGGTAATACGGTACGAAATTCAACCATTTTGTACCACGATATAAAGGTTCTAACTTTGGTAACACGGTACGAAATTCAACCATTTCGTACCGCGATATAAAAGTTCTAACTTTGGTACCACGATACGCAATTCAACCATTTCGTACCACGATCTAAATGTTCTGATTCTGGTAACACGGTACGAAATTCAACCATTTCGTACCGGGATATAAAAGTTCTAACTTTGGTAGCACGGTACGAAATCCAGACATTTCGTACCGTATTATAAAAGTTCTAACTTTGGTAGCACGGTATGAAATCCAGATATTTGGTACCGCGATATTAAAGTTCTAACTCTGGTAACATGGTACGAAATTTAACCATTTCGTACCACGATATAAAGGTTCTAACTTTGGCAACACGGTACGAAATTTAACCATTTCCTACCGCGATATAAAAGTTCTAACTTTGGTACCACGGTACGAAATTCAACCATTTCGTACCACGATCTAAAAGTTCTAACTCTGGTAACACGGTACGAAATTCAACCATTTCGTACCACGATATAAAGGTTCTAACTTTGGTAACACGGTACGAAATTCAACCATTTCGTACTGCGATATAAAAGTTCTAACTATGGTACTACGGTACGAAATTCAACCATTTCGTACCACGATATAAAGGTTCTAACTTTGAAAACATGGTACGAAATTCAACGATTTCGTACCGCGATATAAAAGTTCTAACTTTGGTACCACGGTATGAAATTCAACCATTTCGTACCACGATCTAAAAGTTCTAACTCTGGTAACACGGTACAATTTCGTACCGTGTTACCAAAGTTAGAATATTTATATCGTGGTACGAAATGGTTGAATTTCGTACTGCGATATAAAGGTTGTAACTCTGGTAACACGGTACGAAATTCAACCATTTCGTACCACGATCTAAAAGTTCTAACTCTGGTAACACGGTACGAAATGGTTGAATTTCGTTCCGATATCGTGGTACGAAATGTTTGAATTTCGTACCGTATTACCAAGGATAGAACATTTATATCGTGGTACGAAATGGTTGAATTTCGTACCGTGTTTTAGATCGTGATACGAAATGGTTCAATTTTGTACCGTGATATAAATGTTCTAACTTTGGTAACACGGTACAAAATGGTTCAATTTCGTACCGAACCGTAATATCAAAGTTCTAACTTTGGTTGCACGGTACGAAATTCACACATTTCGTACAGTCATACAAATTTGTAAAGTTGAAAATGGGTACGAACTTGAGGAGAGAGAATGTAAAGTTATGTGGAAAAAGTAAAAAGTAGGTAGAAGATGATAAATGAGAGAAAATGTAAAATTAGGTGGAAAAAGTCAAAAGTAAGGGTAAAATGATCCAAAAATGCAAATGTTTGTCATAATTTGTAAAAATTAAGTTTGTGGCCAACTATTGTGTTTAACTATGTGTCTTGGTATTCTAATTTTTGCCTCTATATATAAATACATTGATATTCTTGATAGTTCAATGACACAATCTACTTTCAATTTTTTTAAAATTAAACTTGGATCACATAAATGTGATGCTTACATATCTATAATATGTTGCTTTTATATCACAATTTGATGATTAAATTATGAGATAAGCATTAACAAAATAATCACTAAATAAAACATCATCTGCATGAATAAGCAATGTGTATATTTGAATTAACAACTGTTTATGTTTAAAATTAAACAATAATTTTCATCTCAAATATATACGTATATGTATGCAATATATATATATAGAGAGAGAGAAAAGAAGCAATATTATGTACTAAATTAGCAATAATTATGTTAGATATAATGATTTGAAAATCATTATTTATGGTAGTTAATTATTTAATTATTGAGAATTAAATAATGGAGGATTATTTTACTTGTGGGGTAAATAATTGGAATATATTCATGTTCTCAAAACCAATAATTGGTGAGTGAGAAATGGTATATTTGAGTTGTGTGTTGGAAATGAATTTGTTGTAGACAAATTCGTTAATGTGGTAATTCCACGTTGAAGAAAAGAGCTCGGACTTAGACCTTAAATTTGAGCTTTGAATGGGATTGATAAAATTATTGATCCAATGTCAAATTCTTAGGAATTGGGGCTCGACCAATTTTGTCTAATTAATTAAACATGACAATTGTTTAATTGTAATTACAAGCCTCTTTGTTTTTCCTAATACACAAAATTCAATTAAACTTTAATTGTTTAATTTTTTGGCTATAAAAGTCGTTCATGGCTTTTATTTTGTTGAAACCGCTGCCATTGGAATAAATGAAAACAAATTGATTATAATTCAATTTGTATAAAAGCCATTTAAGTTTCAAAAATCTGAAACTGTTGGGCCTTAATTGTTTTCAAGGCATAACCGCCCGTTTGAATACAATAAATGGGTACGTGGCTGTTTGGAGCAATGACCTCTACACGAATGAAGAGCCGCTATATATAGGGTGCATTTGCATGGTTTTATATACATAAGAAAATCGACATATTGTTTTCACACAAAAAACTTTGCATAGTCTTGCTCAGTTTCTCGATTCTTGTCTAGTTTGCCGGAGCTCGTCGGTTTGTGGTGCTACATCCGTCGAGACGAAGTCGTTTCACCTTTGGGGACGAACCGCCAAATCTAGACACTACTAGAAATTTGCTCATACATAACGGGTATTACCCGTTATGTATGAGCGTTAAAGACCGACATATAAAGTGGTGATATAAAAAGTACGCTCATACATAACGGTTAATAACCGTTATGTATAGTGTTTATATATAACGGTTTGATACCATAGATAACAGTTATTATCCGTCATCTATAATAGTGATACATAACGATTTTTAACCGTTATAAAATATATCTAACATGTAATGTATTGTCACTATAGAAAACGTTTTTACTTCATTAGATAATAGTTTTTACAACCGTTATGTATTCTCATCCTGATTTCAATATCTTTTTTCTTTTGTTTTTTTTTTATTTTACAATTGACCTATTTTAAAATTTAAAAAACCAATAAATAATACCTTAAAATAAACATTTATTATCATCCAAACATAGTCTACATATATTATCATCTAAATATAGTCAAGATGATACATGATGTTTCACAAAAAGTTCTATCTATGAGAATATCATCAAATATTATATAAGTAACTAAACTTTGTTGGTTCCAAACTCATATTCATCCACTTCTTCACCAACTCCACACCTCGCCATCTTTATTTGGGAGTGCGCCTCAGTTCCTTGCTATCATGGGTAGCTTCTTCACTCGAATCATTTCCCTCCTTCAATCTAACCATAATCCTATATACAAAGAGTAGTGAGAAATAATCCACATATTATCAATCAATAACAAAATTTAAATAGCTCGATCGAGTTTACAAAACTATAACTGATCGAAGAGAAACTAATATTCTGGCTAGTGCTAGATTGCGCAAATAGATGTACTAACTTTTACACTGATAATCTAGGGTCTTAGAACGATGCTTTTTCTTTCTACTTAAATTTGATATAGTATATACAAAACTAAAATTTGAAGCCCTCATTGCCTTACTATATAGTATATACTAATACAAACATGAAACAGAGCTCTGCTCTATAATGAAACTGCAATTTAGGCTAAGTACTTGATAATATAATGCAAAATAATAAAGAACTACCTTGTACAAGTCTGTGTTCCTAGTCTCAGCTTGTGTTAATTCTTGCTTTAGGTTGAGTGTGCAAAATAATAGAGAAGTACCTTGAGCGATGACTTTAGTTCTTATTTCTCTGCCTTGAGGGATGCTAGAAGCCGATTATTTGTATCTACAACTTTGGTAGTCTAGGTGAAACACAACAATACAACATAAAAATTCTTCAAGAAGAGTGATTGTGCATCCATTAAAATATGAATAGATTGGTAAGCCTTAACAGTCTCAACAGGTAATCTAGTTTAGTGAAAAATACTGCAAGATGAATAATTTTTCTACAGGTCAACCATTCTTTTCATATCAGTTTCTGATCTCGATCATGCCCGTAGTAAGCTGTAGACTCTTCAAGTAAAGCCATGCATACCAATTATCTCAACATAATGTTCTATTATGCACCCAAAGTCAAATAACCATTAAGATTCTATAGATTTAATTTGACATATAAGAATTTTGTGAAAATTTGGCGCATTAAGACTAGCTAGCTATATAATTATTTCCCATATTTCTTTTGTAATACTCATGAGAAAGATATAAACTTAATTTGCCAATTTTACCTGAACGAAATGCATCAACTCCACTTTAAAGTAGACTTCACCAGCACTTTCAAGTTTCAATGGAGGGAATCAGAGGCCTTTGAGTAAAGTAATCCTTAGTGACATAAATTGCTGCATTTCTCCTCATGTCATTGTTTTGATTCTCATCTCAAGGCCCTTTGGTATCTGAGCACAAGGATGCACGACAAAAATAGAACTTATATGCGTAATAATTATCTATTTCATTTTTCGATGCATATCTTCACATCTTCACAAAAAACATTAGCAAGGTTTCAGCAGAAACATACATAATATATATTCTCAGAAGACAAGAATAATTACAAAACATGACTATAAATAAGGACTATGCTTCTTACTTCAGATTTCCCAAAGGTGAAAAAAATGGTTCCCCCTTTGTATGAGAAAAGATCACGTTCCATCTCCATACTTTCCTGATATCCTACACACAATCAAATGCAAGGTACTCAAGTAAAAAATCCATAAAAATGCAAGAAGGCACATCAGCAACATATATAGAAACCAACAGACCAGATATGCACTTAAAGATGTAGTAGATATTGCCAAAATAGTGTCAGCACAAGATAGCTCCATAGAAAAACCAAGGACAATTTGTATGAGTCCGAGGCCACTAAGAATCGAAATTGTCAAATATTCAACAGCTTCAGGTCAGTTACCACATAAAATTGCAAAGCTATCACTAAAACAGCTTCAAAATCAGCCCCAAGTAGCCAGCACCAATTCAAAGCAAAAGAACACAGCAGCATACGAAGTAGCCACGACACAAACATTGCACACAGACCAGCTGATAAAGAGACAACACTACTTGACAGCAGAAAAAATTACAACAAACGAAAGGGGAAAAGGTTGCTAGAAAATAGAGTAGCGGACACCACCATAGAAGAGACACCAACAGTCAACAAAACCACCCCAAAATTAGCTAAAAAATAGTCGTAGCCACCAAAACCAGCTGCCACCCACCCAGATTAACAACAGCAGAAGAGGGAGCCATAAACAACAACAGAATGATGATGTTCAAGTGCAATAAGTGGAGCAGCAGTTCAATAAGAGCAGTCCCATTTTGCAGCAAGAAATTGAGGTGAGAATAATCTTTAGGAACAAGGAGTAGTAAACCACAGACCTAAAGAGAAAGCCAACACGCAGAGTTGCACTGAACAGATGGACAGAGCGTCAAGAGGAGGACGCCTGAACCCTAGCTTCCGTCGCCATAGCTGGTGATAGAAACTTTGACATTCCATCGAACAGAAGAAACCAACGCCATGGAATAAGCATCATTTTGGGGGAAATCAGGAACGCCCATGAATGAGATTTGGATATAGATCTAGTGCGTCGCCGTCAGATCATAGCAGTCTGGGTAAATCATAGCAGTCAACTTTAAGAAGATGGCTCGTGATTTTCTAGAAACCCCTAAACATCACCGTCAGATATTTGGGGAAAATGCTGGATTAGGGTACCTCGCGGGATTTCTGAAAGTTTGAAGGTTTAGGATTTTCGATGATTGAAAGGAGAGGATTAGAGGAGAGCAGAGAGCATGTAAGAGGGCGGCGGCGATGGCTGGCGGTTAGTTTCCGCCTGAGAAGGAAAAAGAGAGGAGGTGGTTGTGCCGGCAACCAAAACGAGGTGGAGGGAAGACAGTTCTGTGCTGGATTCATGTTGAGAGACAAGCTCAAATTAAAATTAGGGCTGAAGTTGGGGCAGAAAAGACGGCCAAAAAATAGATGAAGACGACAACAAAAGGACTTGGGAAAAAAATGCACTCGTGTGTTCTTTATCTCAAATCATATTTGTAATTTATTAATTAAAAAATCTAAAATAAAATAATTACCCAATAATAACGGTTATATAGAAACCGTTATAAAGTCTGTAATAAATTTCGTTCATACATGACGTATTGGTTATAACCGTTATCTTTGTTGAGAGGGACACGCACATAGATAACGGGCTTTTTAAGAACCGTGATGTATACGACGAAAGCGCTCATATATAACGGTGTTAAAAAATAACCGTTATCTATGCACTGTTATGTATGAGCATTTTTCTAGTAGTGAGAGCACTACCTGGCGTTATTCGTCTTGCGGAGAGAAGGATTCCTTCGACTCGACTTATCATTTGAGTTTGTTATTTTATTTTGTAATTTCAACTTTGTGCATTTTGTAATCTCATTCTCCTACATTTCTTGTTTCATATTGTAATCAAGAAAGGACGTGTACACCGGTTCTAACAATCGCAAGACGAATAAATACGCTACACGTCCGTTCGAAGGAGATCGGAATTGAACAAATAATTTTGATTAAAATCTTTCGAAACTTTAAACCTTTGCTTGGAGAAATGGCGTCAACCGTTCCAGCCAATGAGTCAATTACCATCGGCTCCACCGACTTTGCTACTGCTGCTGCCACTGTTGTCTCCTATCTGTTTGGGCAATTAAACAGCTCAACTATTGACTCTGTTGTCCATCTGTTTGGACAATCGGACGGATCTCATTCCGTAATGGCTCCTCTCCATACAACAGTAATGATGCTCGTTGCTGAAAACCATCCGACCTTCTCGGGAATTGACTTCAGAGGGTGGTCCCAAAAGATGTTGTTTTACATCACGACTTTGAAGCTAGCCAACAACCTCCGTGATGAGGAGGTGCCTCCGCCTAGTAAGGGCGAAACGGATATTCATGTGCTTGTGGGATAAAACACTTGGAGGAAAGGCAATTTCACATGTAAAATCGTCTTGTTGCATAGTTTAGCAGATTGTCTCTATTCTGTGTACTCTGGTATTAAGACATCCAAGTTGATTTGGGAGGCGTTGGACCGGAAATATCGGATCGACGAGGTCAAAGCTCTTATGAAAGCTAAGGCAAATATGATCAAGGAAAGTGTTGTGTTGGGAAAATTAATAGAGTTTTGATTTGATACCAAAACCCAGCTGACCCCAACTGAGTAGATGATTGCGCAAGCCTAAGTGTTTTTCCAACTCACATGTTTGAGCTTATAGAGTTTCTAAGTTTATAGGTAGAGTCGCTGAAGACAGCAAAAGACATAGCAGAAGACACAGCTAAGCGGACACAGCTGAGGAATTCAGCAGAGCAAACTCAGCAGAGTCAAAGACCCAGCAGTATTAAGACCCAGCTCAGTGACGGAAACCCAGCTCAGTGTCGAAGACCCAGCTCAGTGTAAAAGACCCAGCTTAGTGTCGATGACACAGCTCAGGTTAATGACACAACTTAGGTTGATGATACAGCTCAGGTCTAAGACACAGCTCAGAGTCGAGACGCAGCAGAGTCGAAGAAGCTGAAGACACAGAAGAGACGCTTAGCAGCTCGAAGACGAAAACCAACTCCAAGACAAGATCCCGGTGTTAGAAAATCTCATCTAACATGGTCCAATCAGAGATGAGGAATAGCTTATGTAGATGCAGACCTACATCGTAGGCGAAAGGCTAGAAGTCAAAGAAAGTAGGTGAGATTCAAACGGCCCTCTTCCAACAGCTAGTTTGAATCTCCACCTATATATATATCTCCTCCTCCAGAGATTGAAAAAAAAAGACTGAAGACATAAAAGAGCCAACAGATAAATGAACAACGATCTTCAAAGCCAAATCTCTCAAGAACACCCAACCAGTCAGCTGTGTTCTTAGTTGTTCACATATTCAGTCATAGGCAGAAAAGATTAGATTAGAACTATCTTAAGCCTAGTGTGAACGAGTTCATCATACTTCTTGTTCTTCATTGTAAGAACTCGTTCATAGTTGGAAAACCCAAACCCAAACCCTTCTACCAAGAAAAGGTTAGGTTAAGGTACGCCTGCTCGAAGCGTGTAATTTGAGTGGCTAGGTTCTTCAGTACTCAGATACTGAAGGTAGGCTTCAACTGTGCCCGGAAACAGTTGGTTATGTTTTGATACAGTACGTGGAAACTTGTATCCAGCTCGAGGAACTGAGCTGCAATGCTTGCTGACTGCGTGTAAAGTCAGTGGTATCCTTAGTGGATTACCAGATGGTTTTCTGGTCGTGGACGTAGGAGTAGTTTCTCCGAACCACGTTAAATAGCTTTGTTCTTTACTGCTTTATTTATGCATTCAGCTAACTCATCATAAGCATTCTTTCAAGTTGCATAAACTGACTAACTGAAAAGAGAAACAAAGCTTTGCAATATATTTGAAGTAACAGACGGACTTTCCAAAAACCCACCACTTTCCGTACACAGCCAGCTGTGTCGATCAAGCTGCCTTCCAGCTGGATCGAACACAGACAGCTCACTCAAGAGTTTTAATTGGAAAAGGTTTTAAACCTTGGTGTATTCACCCCCCTCTCTACACCAAGGTATCCGTCTCGGGACCAACATGTTGGAACTTCCAATAAGCGACCTTGCCCAAGTACTGAAAACAAGGGCAAGGTTATTGATTATGAAGAGCCGAATAAAAAGAAGGCAAAGAACAATGTCTGCGACGTCAATAAGGACTTTGACGAATGGGACAAAGATGTAGTTGTTGTTTAAAATGTAAGGACATGTGTCCACATTTAACAAGTGCTAATAAAAATTACATCTACTTCTTGTGCTTACTTGTTTGAGTGCTCCGATTTATGGCCTTGTAGATTTGGACATGTGAATCTAAATGCTATATAAATATTAGTAAAAATGAATTTACAAGATTCCACTTAAAAGGAAAGACGTGACTTCCTATTAGGTATGAAAAGGTTGAAAAACTTCTTACAAATACTTCAAAGTGTGGGAGTATTTGAAGATATTCTATGTTGACTAAAATCAATATCTTTAGTGATTTTTCACTATGATAGCCAAACAACTATTGGTTGTACACAAAGTGACTTGTACAATTGTAAGTTATGACTTCTATTTATCTTCCGCATAATATCCATGACATTTGATCTTTTAGTAAGGTTATCGTTTTTTATTATGTGAAATCAATAAATAACCTAGCGGATCCGCTAACCAAAAGGTTAATCAAGATCAAATGGTCAAAGTTGCTGGGGGAATGAGATTAAAATCCACATATTAAGGATGATTATAGTGGAAACCGAACCATGATGACTGGAGGATCCCAAGAACTTGGTTCAATGGGATAACTAAGCTATATGACTCCGTGTGAAAACATTCAAAATCACCTATTCCCTAGAGAGCAATGAGTGTTTGGAAACCTGCACGTGGTGAGGTTAAGTCTTTGACGTTTAATGATTCTTGGATACCTCAAGGAGCTGAAGTATAGCAGGATACTTGAAATAAGAATCACCTATATAAGTGTGAAGTGTGGGCCGCTTCGACGATACACTTATGAATCCAAATGGTGTTCCAGGGCCTGTAAAGGACACAAACGTGAGAACGGATGAGGATTGGGACGATATTGTGTCAATGTTGTTGTCTCAGTATACACCACGGAGGACTAGTTCAAGGCATCGCGTCCACTAGGCCGCCAGTATACTCGATGATATTGACTATGGAAGGTTCAAGATCACAAGCCACCTATCCAAATGCAATAGCGTCTCTTGAGGACTAAGCTAAGTGTCTGCATACATTTGCATACGGCTTTCTCACTCATGTGGGGGATTGTTGGATATAATGGTTTGAAAATCATTATTTATGGTGGTTAATTATTTAATTATTGAGAATTAAATAATGGAGGATTATTTTACTTGTGGGGTAAATAATTCGAATATATTCATGTTCTCAAAACCATTAATTGGTGAGTGAGAAATTATATATTTGAGTTGTGTGTTGGAAATGAATTTGTTGTAGGTAAATTCGTTAATGTGGTTATTCCACGTTGAAGGAACGAGCTCGGACTTAGACCTTAAATTTGAGCTTTGAATGGGCTTGATAAAATTATTGATCCAATGTCAAATTCTTAGGAATTGGGGCTCGACCAATTTTATCTAATTAATTAAACATGACAATTGTTTAATTGTAATTACAAGCCTCTTTGTTTTTTCCTAATACACAAAATTCAATTAAACTTTAAATGTTTAATTGTTGGCTATAAAAGTCTGTCATGACTTTTATTTTGTTGAAACCACCGTCGTTGGAATAAATGAAAACAAATTGATTATAATTCAATTTGTATAAAAGCCATTTAAGTTTCAAAAATCTGAAACTGTTGGGCCTTAATTATTTTCAAGGCATAACCGCCCGTTTGAATACAATAAATGGATACGTGGCTGTTTGGAGCAATGACCTCTACACGAATGAAGAGCTGCTATATATAGGGTGCATTTGCATGGTTTTATATACAAAAGAAAATCGACATATTATTTTCACACAAAAACTTTGCATAGTCTTGCTCAGTTTCTCGATTCTTGTCTAGTTCGCCGGAGCTCATCGGTTTGTGGTGCTACATCCGTCGAGATGAATTCGTTTCACCTTTGGGGACGAACTGCCAAACTGAGAGCACTATCGGGGCGTTATTCGTCTTGCACGGAGAAGGATTCCTTCGACTCGACTTATCATTTGAGTTTGTTATTTTATTTTGTAATTTCAATTTTGTTCATTTTGTAATATCATTCTCCTATATTTCTTGTTTCATATTGTAATCAAGAAAGAACGTGTACACCGGTTCTAACAAATTACAATATATTTCTGGATCATTACTAATCTACATCCTCAAAGATGAATATAGATAATACACTTATGTACTAATATGCATAATCCATAATTTATCGATACTGCTAAAAATGTGAGGTGTGTTTGCATCTTATAAAACAAATGTAAAAATTAACAAAAATTTTAATTTAGAGACATAAACTAAATGAAACATGAAAAAGAATGAACGAGGAAAAATAATTTTGAAAATTTTAGATGACCTAAAGAATGAAAAAATAAGATCAAATTTGTTAGAAATTTAATCTGAAATAAATACGTAAAATGATCATAGTTATTCCACAATTATGGAAGAGAGAGAGGTTACAAATAATAAGCCGTATACTAATACCCCAACATGCTATAATAATGGAAAAACCTTCAACTAAATGATCTAGAGGCCTAGCTCAAGTGGCTATTTGAACCACTACAAGTCTCTATTTAGTGAAATATCTTAATTATGATAGTTTCTAGTTTTTTTTGTTTATTTTGTGATTTTTTTTTATGTATTTGCATTTTCTCCTTCAGGTCTATAATTTGTTTATCAAAAATATCAGTGTTATAAAAGAATGCATATAGAAATAAAGGGTAGTGCTATTTGGACACACTGTGACCAGCTACACAAGTTAAAAAAGGTAATAGGTTTTGAAAAAGAAAATATATCCTAATTGGGAATCATAAACCGGGAAACGTGATTGTTTTCATTTTTACAATTAACTTTCCTTTTCTTACGCGTGTGGCCAGTCACAGTGTTGCTAAATAACTTTGTTGATAAATAAAATAGGCATATAACAGGAGATACAGAAAGTAAATGAATTGCCTGCATTCAGAAATCAGAATTTTAGATCCATGTAAGATTACATATAACGGCACCGCAACATTGTGCAGTCGCCCTCTACATCATCAATTAAAAAAATTAAAGAAAAACACTTATGGCCCCACCTTTCACTCTGTGGTGATTTTATGGTCTAACCTTTCAAAATATTCAAAAATTGGCTCGACCTTTGCTCTATTGTGACACTTATGGCCTGGAACCAAAAATCCGACGACGGAAAATTGAATGGGGCGGCCGGATGATGATGTGGATATTCTTGCCCCATTTTTTAAAGAAGATCCATATCATCATCCGGCCGCCCAACTCAGTTTTCCATCGCCAGATTTTCGGTCTCAGGCCATAAGTGTCACAGCGGAGCTGCGGAGCAAAGGTCGGGCCATTTTTTAATATTTCGAAAGGTCAGACCATAAAATCACCATGGAGTAAAAGGTCGGGCCATAAGTGATAATTAAACCAAAGAAAAATTCTATTTTTGCTCAACAATGAGATCCACCACGGTTCAAAGGAGACCACAAGGTCTCTTCTTTTAACTATCATCTCTCCATGTCACATGTCAATTGTTGATTTGTTGAAAATGTTTTCTATTATATTATAAGAGAAAATAGTTATATCTTTTATTAAAATAAATAAAAAATATACCAAAATACGTATTTTTTCATTCTCTATAAATATATACCAAACTTGCTATATTTTTATATACATTATAATTCTCTCATTTTCTCCTACATATTACATCAATTTTTCAATAAAACTTCAACTTTATCGGTTTATGTTTTCTGGTGTATTTAGAATTTATAGCTTTCATTTTAATTATTTTTATAATAAATTAATTATATTATGGTTAAAATAACATAATATAATTATATATAATATTGTGGTCGGATGGTCACAAGGTTGTTGATAAACCTATCAAAATAGATGTAGTTGTGTTGGGAGAAATATTGGTATATGGAAAAGAGAAAAATTAATTAAATATATATTACAGATGTTGAATGCTTGAATGATGATAAGATTGTTGTTATTTGTAGTCTAAGGCGACAATTGTCATTTAACAATAGAATTCCACCTACCAAATTATCAAAGTTGAGTTGGACAGGTTATATTATGGTAGGGTTCTTTTATAATTTTTTTTTTTTTTTGAGACAAGGTCCTTTTATGATTATAATTATTGTTTCCGTAAATAAATAAATAAACGTTAAAAAATACTACCTCCGTCTCATTATTCTTGTCTCATTTTTTTTGGGCACGGGTATTAAGGAGAATGGTGTTTAAAGGGTAAAAAGATAGAAAGTGGTGGAGCCCATAACTTTTTGTGAGAGAAGCATATTTCCTTTTATGGAAACAGGACAAGAATAACGGGACAACCCAAAAATAAATACAAGACAAGAATAATGGGACGGAGGGAGTATCTTTTGTTTTCGGGAGTAGTTGATGTAGCTTGGGTTAATTAATTATTGTTTGTTGGTAGGCTTTCTTTTTCATTCTTATTTCTTTTTTCAGCGGAAAGTATAAATAAATTATATCAAGTTGGATAGATAGTTGTATTATTCTTATTTGAAAGAAAATACTTTTATTAATTGAAAAGTTTTTGTCGTTATTGCTGTATGAGTTCGATTTGAAGAGAATCTCATCAAGCCTTACGCAAGTCCTATCCGATAAGTTCATATAACATATATTTATACAAATAGATAAAGTCAAACTTAGATGGAGCAAATTGAATGCTACACTCATATGTTTTACAAAATACTCCTATATTTTCTAAATTGAATAAATTATCCATATATTTTAATAAATCCTGCACAAAAAATATATTCTATGAAAGATAAGGGAGTGTAATTTTCACCGCGCTCTAAGAGACTAGTTCATGTTTTATGCTTTCACCGGCATGGGCATATTCGCAGGCAGAAGCTATTTCAAGCTAATGGGTAACCGGAATCGGCGGTTAACCGGCGGTTTATAAAATTAAAAAAATAATAATAAATATTATATATATTGCAAAAATAAATATGAAAGAATTCGGTGCCCGAATTACTACAAAAACTCACATTGTGTATCAAAAGAGTAACGTTAGATCGTATGTTAAAAAGATCCGATCTAACATGCAGCGGAATAAGTAAAGAACACAATGAAATACTTTTTGGCAGGTGATTAAACTTGCCGGTGCCTTACGACTAAATACTATATTGAAACCAAAGATTACAATATAGAAAACGAAATAACATCCAACCTTTTGCAGCACGGTCTGCTCAAAGATTGAATGTCTTAGAAGATTAAATCTAATCCTAGACTAATCTACTAAGTAAGATGAACATCTCTTTACAGCCATTAGATCTGCCTAAGAATCCGAACATCTAAACGAGACTAATCTAATACAAGATTAATCCAGATAAGACTACCTACTTTTGTGATTCGCTCCTTCACAACCCAATCCTCTAAGGCTTTGCAGATTTCACAATCTGCTGCAGAACTCGTGTTGGTTTGTGATGTCGCTAACACTCAGTAGGCAGAATGGCGAACAGCAGTGCACTGAAATTTGCAGAGAGTTTTTCTAAGTCGAAACGCTCGCCCGTAAAATGGATCTCTTGCGGTATTTATAGTCCTCCATCTGATGAGCAGTTTAATCTACACCCTCTCACCACTTGGACGTCCATAACTGCCACGATCCACTCATTTCAGTTGGTTGAATAGAAGGTGGATAGTGGCGGTTACAAGGTAGTTATTTCTCATGACTCCTCATGCCAAGTTTAATAACTCCCTTGGTCTCCACTCGACAATCCCACTTCATTTGTGATCATAACCGTCTATTTGCTGCTCTTAATCTGCACATAAAAACGTGCAAAAGAATACGACAAGAAAAACACATATTATGCAATTAATTAAATAATATAAGGTTTAATCTGGCTCCAGGCATGTTGGTAACAAATGGTACCAACAGTCAAAGTAACACGAGACATCTTAAACCTAACAAAATATATACATGTAATAAATCGCCGATTTTCGGTCTTAAACCGGCGGTTTTCTGCCTTAAACCGGCAGTTTTCGACAAAAATTATATATATATATATATTTTAATTATCTCTTATTTCTATTTTATATCTAAAAATATATCCCTTTAAGAATTCATCTCTTTCAAATCATTTTTCTACACCTTATCTTTTGTCTTTACTAAAATTTTCATTCTTCATACTATTAAAGAATGAGTTAATTTTCGTCATTCGTATTTATAATTAATGTTCGTTTTATGCTTCATTTACATAATGTCTTTATCGTAATCAAAGTAATATATTTATACTAGTATAATAGTGTAAAAATAAAACTGAAGGGCCACACCGGAACTGGCGGTTTTTAATCGGAACCAGAATCGGCGGTTCTCAGTCCGAAATCGGAATCGGAAATAGTGTTGGCGGTCCGGTTACGGTTCACCCTCCAGGAGAACCGTAACCGGCGGTTCGAGGCCCGGAACCGGCGGGCCTCAAACCGTGGGCATGTCTAATTTAGGGTTCATGATTCAAAGTTCAAGATCCAAAATATGTGTTTCCAATATATCAGTGCTTTAACCCTAGCGTTGTCCCCTACGTTCGCAAAAAATCCCAAATTGTAGAAAGTATACAAATATCTCTAAATTATTTTCAGAGTAAATTTAATTTATTTGTTTCTTATGGAGTGTGAAGTATCCCATATAATACCGATTATATCTATTTGTATAGGGCTAAATTACCCAACACTGGCAAATTATATACCAAAAATTGCTGTGTAATATCCTTATCTATTTGTAGTCCATTAGATAAAATTGGGCCCATTATCACATAAACCCAAATTCAATAGAGCAATTTCTATTATATAATTTCATATAAAGGCACTTTGGCTTGGGAGATCCTATTCATACACCTAAATTATATAATTATATTACATGTATATGTATAATGTCATTTGATACAGGTATTGTAACATAATATAATGTTCTTCCAAAAATGTAATAATGTTTCCCATTTACTATTGTAATGCTTCACATTAATTGCATGATCGACCATGAATTTTTGTGCTCATAATATTATGTTCTATACCAAAGATGTAATAATGTTTTTCATTAATAATATGATGTTAAACATTTCCTTAATATGAAATATTAATGTTTTCTTCAGTTTAATTTAATGTTTGCACAATATATAACTAAATGCAAAATAAATGTCGTATATTTCACATAAAAATGAAAATTATTAATCATAATGTTAAATTGTTCTCCATCTTGAATTTGCAGGATGAGTACGAAGGGATTTGAAATTTTGATTACTTTTGTATATATACAAAACTAAATTAGGAGGAGTGAGAGAGATCAGCCATAATAATTGGAGGAAAGAGAAAGACGTTTAAAGAAAGTTACAAAGTCATCCTTTTTGTATTTTATGTATTAATTAAAAAAGAAAGTCCAATCCATGTCATTTTAATCTTGGCCATTGGTTAAATCATTAACTATGGTCAACATTAGTTTCTAGTTTCTAGGGTATGGTTTTCAACTAATCCTATCTCTCTATATATATATATATATATAAATGATCATGGATACCAATCATTAAGTAACTAACTACTAGGAGTACTTATCTATTAATATATAAAAACACAGTTTTGAGAGATATTTTTGGCGCCAGATTTTGGGTATTTTTATCATTTTATTCTAAATTAATTTTTATTATTTCTGCATTATAGTTTTTGGTGAAACGGTTCTTAGTTATGGCGCAATTAATGGGTTCAATTAAACCCCATTATAGCACGATCTCAATCTCTCTTTTTGCGTATTTCAATCTCGCTTGATCCGCTTTTCTCCAATCAACAGCGCAACACCTAGCAGAAGCGCCATCTCTTCTTGCCCCTCACATGGTAGATGATGACCAATTTTAATGCGAGAAGAAACGGAGAAGAAGATTGAAGAGCACCAGAGCAGATCTGAGAGCGACATCATGGACAAGGCATCTGCTGATGATCAAGATGCTGCCGACAAACCGCTGAGGAAGAAGATATACCACCGACGCACTCCCCAACAAATCCAAAAACTCCAGTCGTATGGCTTCTTTTTCTCTCGCTACAGTTCAAAACACCTCTTTTGTTTGTTTGTTTGTTTGTTTTTTTTTTTTTCAGTTTGGCTACAAACAAATTAAAGTTTGCTTTTTATTTTTATTTTTTTATGTTTGATTTTGCAGTTTTTGGTATCTCTTTATGTTACATTTGATTCTATTTTGTATTCTTAATCTAAAGCATGAAACTTATATATTTGTTTGATTCTATTTGGTATTCTTAATCTAAAGAATGAAACTTATTTTTCTTATCTCAAGTAGGTATCTGAAGCACTCCTGCTGCTGTTACTATATTTTTCGGGGCTAATGACGCTGCTCTTTTGGAGGGCGCAACATGTACCTCTGGAAGTCGAAGAATACAAGAAAAACTCGAGAAAAATGGTTCAACACATTGAGGTATTCTTCCTACCTTTCATGCTTCATATATATTTGATTACTTTTTTTTAGATAGATGAATGTCAAGAAACGAAAATTCCACAAGTCAAAGTATTTCTGGCAGATAAAACAGATTATGTTTTAAGAAGTGTAGGCATTTCAAAAAAGTAGTTCTGGCAGATGAGGTTCAACTTAACAGTTGGAATCACTTATCCAATTTCATTACAAATCAAATGAAATTGCAATGTCCAGAAGAGTGTGAGCCAAGGAAAGCATCATTATATACATTTCTGGAAGTTGTATGGTTCTGAAACATTTCTTTGATGCCAATATTGCATGATACATTTATGCTGACAAACTTATCGCTGCAATTTAGGGAAGGCATGTTATATCTGGTATTGAATGATTGGTCGTGCTATAGACCATTTCAACTTTGCATTTGATGCCTTTAGTACATATCATGATTACATCACTGGAAATTTCTCTCTTCCATTGATTCAATGAGACATCTTATGTGAATACTTCTAAGCGAGTAAATGTAGAATAAATATTGTAATCTGAATTCTTGAGAAATATGATGGGCACTTTGTACAAAATATTTTATCATAACATGGTGTAGTTTCTACCTTTTTTACATATAAAATGCAGGATTTTATTTTATTGGCAACGACCCGATTTCATATTATGCTAGGCGTTTGAAGATGGCTTTTGTATTTCCACTACAGGGATTCAAGTTAAACTTGATAATAATTGACCGAGGCCTAAAGCCTAGCAATGTGTTGCTGGACAGAGATTGGAACCCCAATATTTTGGACTTTGGTATGGCGGGAATGTTTGGAGGCAATCAAGATCAAACTGCGATGACTAAAGTTGTTGCTATTAGTATACATCTACATGATGTGTCACACAAACACACGCAGTTATTGCTGATTGATGTCATATTGCAGCGCGCTACATGGAGATCAACTTCTTTTATATGTCAGTCGCCGTCATATTTCTCTTCTAAGTTAACTTTCCAGTCATTTTCAGCTTTAAATCGATTTTATGTACCCCTTAAGGCGTGGTATGGAACGAGGATAATTTGGAGGTATTGATCAATGAGAGAATATAAAAACACTGATCAGTTTTTTCTTATTTTTATTGTTAACCTTCACATTTTATCACAAATATGTGAATGATTCATTACTTTAGTAAGGATTCAAAAAAAAAAAAAAAAGAGATCTTTAATATTTTGTACTTTGCCCCTTATGAGAAGGAAATCAAGTGTTGAGTGGCTAGAGAACTTCTCACTTGCCTAAGTGTGTTTAAGCTAATGGCTATATATTTTTCATTCTCTGAAGGGGAACATGATTTCACCATTCTCTTCAAGAGGAAGAGAGAATGAGACGGGAGCCGCGTTTGAGTTGAAGTTCTATGATTTTTACATTGTCTTTTCATATTTATATGTCAATTTTTAATTAATTAAATAGGCCAATTGTTCATGATAATGAATTATTAGTAAGGAGTTCTATTATAATGTATAATATTTAATAGACATGTATATTCATGAGGGAACACACAAATTTTATTGTTAACTTTTAATTTAACACAAATTAGATTTTGTAAATATAGTAGATATATACATTACTCATAAAATGTTAAATAATTTCTTAACATAATTATTATCAAGGCTTTTAAATAAGGGGGTTCGAACTTCGAATTGGAAAATTGGGGAATCCAAGGTCGTGTCAGTTAGACTCCCTATTCTATTTTTAAAATATTGATATAGAAAGTTTCTTTTACGTACAACTTTGAACTAACACTAAATAAAATATTAAGTTAAATAAAAATTGAGAAATTTCTGATCATGATTCTAATTTAGATGTTGTTTAAAACAATTTAAAAAATTAACTGAAATTGCAAGTTTATATTATTTTTATTGTATTTTACATTTTTTCTACATAATAATTAAGTTAATATTATTTTTATAATGTAAAATATTATTATTTTGCACGGGCCACAATACTAGTTGCTAAAATAACAACTAACAATTATTAATGAACATCATCAAATCTCAATAACAAAATGGTCAATATATGTCTTATGTTCCAATCTAAAATTCTAAGACTAAATTCGTTGCACATGAATTTTCTAATACAGTTTATATTTTCCTTATGATTTGCAAGACTATTAACAGTAACAATGTTTATCTAAAAATATACTAATGTTGAGTTGTACAACTAAGGCTTGCTGGTCGTATCATATCGAAACGGGTAAATAAAAAAGAAAAGAAAATTTGTCAATGTCAATTATCGATAAAATTGATTCCTCTTACAAATGGGCCTATTGCTAATAAATAATAATGAATATTCACACTTACTTACCGATATGGACGTTTCGTATTAATTTGGTGGTTGAGCTGAATTGATATGTAACGCCCTCCCAATTTAGCGAAGAAAGTTGCTTCAAACTGGAATTTTTCATAAATTTAGAATAACCTATATATTGGGTACAATAAATATTTATTTTCTGTAAGCACACGTCATACCTATACATGAAGTCATGAAGAAGAGTCGTCATTTGCCTTATTTACACACGTCGATATCTGGAAATTTCACTAATTATAACAGCTGTGTACGTAAATTAAATATTGCACATATATTACTATAATTTATAAGGTGCGACATTTACAAGATTGTTTCGTATATTTATGTGCTTCATGTAATTTTATTTTAATTATTGAAAATGATGTAATTATTATTTTTACGTGTATTATCAAATCGATCATTTCTTTTTAATGTAAACAGCCACCACTAACAAACACATACAAGCACATTGATCAATAATTTTCAAAACGGTAAAGTAAAATTGCAAATTTAAATTTTATTAATATTTTAAGTCGAGTCCGTTGCATATACAGATAAAATGAAGAGCGAAAATTCTTTACTCTTTTCCCAAATCAAAAATTATTAGTTATACACCTTTCAATCGGATAAAATTAGTTATACTCAAAAATGACAATTATACCCTTTCAATTATACCCAATTCTATTTTCCAAATTATGGAGATAAATCATGCAACACTATCAGGCCCATCACACTTCCGTATAAAAATTCTAAGCATACCAACTTCATACCTTTTTGACCGTAATGCTGCCGGGTATTTCTACCGGAAGTTTTAGGGACCTCGTCCAACCACACGATCGCAACCGATGGTTTCCAGACCCAGACTCCTTCAGCAACACTCAGCACAGCCCTCGCTCGTTTCCTACCCGGGGCGTATGGTATTTAGTTGGTATTTAGAGAATAATCAGACACTGGAAGGGATGAACAAAAGCTCAAACTTTATTTAGGAATTATATAATATTTATTACAACATAAGTATATCTCCTTTTGGGAGGAGTCAGACTTGTTTAGCTACCTATGGTAGCGGAATTGAAATACATAAACTAAACTATACTAGAATAGGAACTATAACAAATTTTATTTTTAGAGAGCAAAGAAGATGAAGTGTAGATTTTTCGATGATCTTCTGCTCTCCAGACTCTTGGTTTATATAGAGGTCTTAATTATCAACCTTCTTCTTCCATAATTGCCTCGGATCCCTTTGTTCCGCAGCCAGCCTATATTTCACTAAGAGTAGGACCATTGCTGTCGTCCATTATTGAATAAGGACGCAAGACTTTCGGTGCAACCTCCTTTGTGAATCATATCGCATTGATAATGCTCCTCCTGTACCTTTACCCATTTGGATTCTTATGGGTAATTCTTGTTCATCCACCCACTACTGTCGTTTTCTTTTTAGTGGGTGTTTTTCCAGCTCAGAGTCACATAACTCCACCTTCCTGTGTCGGAAATCTACTTTTTTCCCGGGGCCTTGGGCGTTCTTGCTTTTGGTAGCGACTCTTTTTCTGTGTGCTCGTTGGATCGAGCCTTATCTTTGTCTCTTCTGGGTAAGAAGCCTTTCCCGAACTCTGGTTCCTACTGATTCTGGCAATCTGAACAAACTCGCTCAGACCAGTTTCCAAAGTGAGCCATATTGCAGTATTTGCAATGAGTTTCTTTGCTCGTCGCAATCTTATTTTCCCAAAGCAAAGTCCTCTTTCTTTCGAAAGCTTCCTCTGCAAATCTTGTTGATTTTCCTGTCATAGTATTTAACAGGAATGATTCGTTTACAGAATTCTGGAAAAACTTAAACGGAAACTTGACTTTTTCCATCTCTGTAAAACAGACCCATAATCCCCATGCTCTTCTAGTAGAGATGAGGTCTTCTGGTAATGTAGAGACTAGTGTAGTCTCTTTTTCTGTAGGCGCCTTAATTTTTTCAAGGGCGAGTCCATCTGGTCTTCGAAGCCTAATATAGTGGAAGGCTTCATGGTTTCCTTTTCCTGCTGGTTCTGGGGCTGCACTAATGAAATACAACTCCAAAATATCACCTTGGCTAAGCTGTGGATTGTTAGCACAGGTATCATACACCGCTTCTTGAATCCATTTGGGTAGATTCTTGATTTCGGTGAATGACGGTGACGTTGTATAAACCAAGGCCAGCGCCCCAAATTCATACCATCTCTTAACTTCGTGTGGATCTGAATTTGGCATCATCTACACCCGAGGATATTTCTCCGAGACATCAACCCTTATTTTTTATTTTTTATTTTTTAATATCAACCCTTATTTTTCTAGGTTGATTTCCGTCCTTGTATGGAGCTTCTCCCAGTTAGCTTGATAAATCTGCCAAAAGGAGGAAACTTCAATTTTATCAGTATTAATCTTAGAAGTGTCAGTCATTGGCCTAAGATTAATCTCTCCCTCTTTTACTCCAGAGGTGCCGGGTTGACATGATGGTTCAGAGTGTGACTTCTGAATATCATTTTCTTCTTGGGGCAATGATTTCGAAGAGACCACCACCTTAGAACTTGGGCAAGAGGTATTGAAATCCTCTGCTACAAGTTTAGAGCCCTGTACGCGAAAATCTTCTTTCACCAAAGGATCTTTGGCCACCCGAAGGATTGGTGTTTGACATGCAGCCCAGAGTTGACCCTGAGACCGTATGCAAGCTCGTATTCTCTTGGTGACTTTCGTCTTGTCGAGAGTCTGCAATCTTCCTGCTTGTCCAACATTCAGAACGCACTCATCCCACTCTCTCGTTAACATCTCCAGATTTTCTCTGAGATGCCTATGGGCTAGTAGAATGGAGTTCACATCAATTTGCTCCGTCTCTTGTTAAGAAATCTGCAAGAACATTTTCGTGAGATTTCACAATGACAATATCAAAAATATAATATTGACATTCAGCTTGCCATCTAATTAATCTGACCTTTTTAGGCTTAGATTCCATCTTGTTTCTTTAGAAAGCCTTAACCTATGTGTTATCGACTTTCAAAGTAAATTTCTTTGCTAATAAAAATAAAGTCCATTTTTTAAACGCCTTTTGAACTACAAAGAATTCTTTTTCGTTGATATGCCATCGCACAGCTTCATCTTCTGAGAATAGACCACTACAGTATCTGTAGGGTTCTTTTCCATTAGGAGTGATCTTGGTTAAGACAGCTGCCCACCAATAATCACTTGCATCTGTATACAAGACCAAGTCGTCTTCGTCCAGCGGTATCGAGAGTTTTGGGAAATTTCTGCAAACCTCTTTTAACTCCTTCATTCCTTGTCGATGTTCTTCCATCCAGATAAACGGAACATTCTTTTCAGTAATGTACTGAAGACTTTTCTATATTTTGCGAGATTCTTAATGAATGCTCCCGCAAAATTAACAACTCCTAAAAAGCTCTGAAGTTGTTTCTTTTCTTTCAGATCTTCAGGAAAATTCTGGACCTTCTGAACAATATGGTCTTGTAGAATAATTCCTGCTTCATCGATCTCGATACCCAGAAATTCCATTTTCCGGGTTGCAACGACTGCCTTCTTTTCAGACAGTACTAATCCTTCTTTGTAACAAAAATCTGCAAAGATTTCAAGATGTTTGATATGTTCCTCCATATTTTTTGATGCAATTAAAATGTCATCAATATAGACAAACATAAAAGAAAAATAATCTTTAAACAGATTATCCATCTTCATCTGAAATATTTGGGGCATATTAGCCAATCCCATTGGCATTACGATCCAAACATAATGCCCTTGTGGAGTAGAGAATGCTATAAACTTCTTACTACCTTCCTCCATGCGAATCTGGTAGAAACCTGACTTGCAATCAAACTTAGAGTATACCTTAACATTTCTAATGTAGTTAATAAGGTGTTCCCTACTAGGGATAAAATATCCATCAAACTCCAGAATATCATTAATTCCTTTGTAATTAATAACTAATCTGGGTTTACCTCGTTTGATCTCATCATGATTCCTTACCAGAAAACCAGGACTGCTGTAAAGCGAGTTCCCTGGTTCGATCAACTTTAAATCAAGATGTTCCTTGATTATCTTCTTCATATCCTGTTCATCTTTGAGGTTCATCAGGATTGGCCTGTATCTAACAAACTCATACTCCTTATTTGGCTTCACCTTCAAGGTTGCTTTGAGCTTGTTTTTATCCCACCATGCCAAATGATTCTCATTATAATTCCTTTTAATCTTCCTTTTGACATCTTCTAGGGACACCTGCATTTCTTCCCTAATATCTTGATGAGATATTAAAGATGCTTTGAGGATCTGGACCTTTTTATCTTTGAGATCCTCTTCCCTAATACATCTTAGCATTGCTTCGCTGAATCTCCTTTGATCCATCATTTTTGGGTGTCGAAGTTTTCCTTCATCACCACGCTTGCTGCGAAAACTCAATGGTATCTGGCGATTAAAAGCCCCATTCAGCCTCTGGACAATGATTTTGTGATCGCAAATGGTTGTGAACACCAATTGTCTTCTTTCATTATCCTGCATGTATCTCTTGAACATCTGCAGGAAATTGTTTCCTAATAGAATATCTGCACCTGTATCATGGAAATAAATTGGTGGAGTTTTAACCTTATACCAAGGTGTACCTCTGGCTCCGCCAATTAGAATTTCCGTCTCTTTTACTCCTTTAGTCAAGAGCAAAATTTTCTTTGAAAAATCTCTCTCTGCAATTCGGGGTAGATCCTCTTCTACCTCTACTGGAAAGACTCCTCGTTTTGCAGTACAAATTCCTACACCTGAATCAATATAAGCAGCAAAATATTCTGCCTTATATTTTTCATTCAACATCCCTATAGAGATGTATATGGAGAATGGACTTGTCATTCGATTAATAGTTTTCTCCCATTAATCGTGATTTCCATTCCTTCTTCTTTATTTGCCCAAGGTTTGTGATCCTCAAGAAAGTCCAAACTCAATAGCAAGACTGCTTCCCTTCTAGCTCTGCCCTTGATCTCCATCACTTTTCTCCCAATCTCCAGGGTACCTTGAAGTGATTTCTCCGGCTGCTGTAGATAGTAAATAACATTACAGGGGAAGTTGGTTTCCCACCTTGAAGTGTCGAATTTTACTATCACTTCTCTCCATCCCTCGGAACATTTCAGATTCACTGGAATTTTGTTACTCTGAGATGTTTGAGGTTGAGCTTCTCGAATGAGACTCCGACTCCTCCCATATGGCAAAGACATAATTCTATCTCCATGGAAGGATAATCTTCCTGAAGTTATCTTGAGACTTTGATCATGTCTCATGACTTCCCTATCTCGGATTTGAATATCAACGTTTCTTAACCGAGCAATTTCCTCTCTATCGAGACAAACCGCTGTTATCACCTTGTTAAAGATATCTGGTATCTCAATGAACTTCTTTCCCATAAATAGCTCAGTATGATGTGAGTTAGGAAGAGCATATGATACCTGATAAGTAATGGAGTAAGGCCTATTTCCTTCCTCCAATAGATCCTTGCGTTTAAAATCCTGATAAAGCGTTAGGGCTTTGTTGAAATGGGTATCATTGAGATTGTAGGCAATCTTTGGATAGATGATTCCCACTACTTGTCCTGCACAAAGATCTCCCGCAATTGTTCCCTATACGGAATCCTTTAGGTTTTTAACTCTTTTATCGCAAATTGCGATATCAATTGGCGAATGTACTCCTGTTAAGAGAGCTGATTTTAACATCAACTGGATTGCTCCAATATGGATCCAGTTCATCTTTTCAGTGACTTCGGGCTTCATCTTTGATAGATCTTCCCTGATGTCACTAACTGGAATCAACTGCATCTCCACTTGATTCCCTGTAAGCTCTATAGGAAGTGACATTTCCCGTCTAGTAATTTCATAGACGATTTGTTGTTTCATGCTCCTTAGATTAAAGTTCCTCATAACTTGATCTATGTTACTTGCTGAAAAGCCTTGATACTTTTGTATATTCAGACTCTTCTTCATAATTTTGTCAATCAGATTTTGAGAGAGAGTTGTGTGACTGGAGAATCTCGTCCTGTCCTTTTTCTCCTGATGAACAATTTCTGGATAAGTCTGATATTGATTAGGCATGTCAATGGTCGGGTTTTACCCGATCCAGAACCGTTGAATTTGTTTTGGATCCGGTTCCAGAACCGGACCGTTAGTGATCGGATCCGGACCGGACCCGGACCGTTAATTTATAAAAGGAAATGGGTGGGATCGGTTCTTTACTCATGGGTATTACCGGGTAATGAATATTTGATTGTATTTCAAAAACAACCAAAAGTAATTTCACAAAATAAGAATGACATGATGAACGAGAACCGCAAGAATCACTTCTTCACCAAACCCAAATCTGAACCACCGCTGCTCGCCGTTTCAGCTCGCTGCCGTCGCCTCCGCCGTGTCGAAGGTCCCCAGCCAAACCCTTGTCCGCCGCGCCGGATCGCGAATCTCCGCCGACCATTTCTCCCACGGCCTCTACCGTGCGCCGTGGAATTTCTTGGCCTTTCCTTCCTCGAGCTCCACCCCGGGTCTCGTCGGCGCCGCCGCAAGAAAAAATGCCGGTCGCTTCTTCTTTTTTCTTGTGGCGGCGCCGTTGCTCTCGTCGATGGCTTTTTTCGCGGCGGAGGGATTTTCTCTCTCTAGCCCAATCTCATTGATGTGCCGCCAGACCTGGCGCGCGCAGCACTCCTTGCGCTCATTGCCGGAGAAATTGGTGGCATCGTTGTCGGTGACGAGGATCCTAACCACACGCAGCGGATGGTAGGGCGCGGCGGCGCTGCATGGCGGCTGAGGAAGGAGCTTCGTGGTGACGATGTCTGAACAGAGTATTTGATGCGCTGTAAATATTTTGAAATAATTCTTTCAGTGTAGAGAGAGAGAGTAGTGGGAGAGTGAAAATGGTGATAAAACATGAAGACAGAAGGTGATAAACGGGAAAATCGAGAAGAGAGAGAAAGAGAGAGGGTCTCTGTTTTAAGTTGTAACTGATGAAGATTAAGAATCAAAGAGTAAAGGCATTAATTTCACCGAAATGAATGAGCTGTTAGTTTTCTTATTCAATTCCTTCCTTGATTCCATTAATCGATTCTTAATTCTGGTAAAAAAACATCAATTTGTCTACGCATTGAAAACTAACAAATCAAAAGAAAAAAAGGTCGGGTCGGACCGAAACCGGGATGAGCGGGTCGGTCCGGGTCTAGACTAGTGCGGATCCGAGTTTGAGCGGGTTTGGAACCGGAACCATAACTTTGTAAGTCAATGGATTATGAACGGTTCCGGATCGGTCCGGACATTACCCACCCATTGACATGCCCATTAGACCATTCTGAATCTTCTTCGCTGAAGACTTCTTCTTGTTCATATATACTCTCATCTGAGGGTATATCTTCGAACTGATATACTTGTATCAGTTCTTGGTAGTAGATGACATCTTCGATATTCGGAGTGGATTCGAATTTGTTGATACCTCTTCTCTCGTTGTCAGGGCAATTTGTGGAAATATGCCCCTTTGGACCGTAAGTCCAGCAGTTGCAATCGTTAAAACTTTCATTAACTCTAGTGTGAGTTCTCCTGAAAGTTTTCTTGGCATGTATCCTTCCTTGGGATTTATTAGCTCATCGGAATGGATACCTATTCTTTGATGGTCCACTTCTTTGGCCTGATTTGTAAGATCTGGCCTTTTGTCTTGAGCATCTGGTTCTTGGTTTCCAAGAATTTCTTTTTGAATCTTCACCTTTTTGATAGGACTGAAACCTATTTTTCTTGCTTCTTTTCAGCCTTGGTGGTTCTCCTCCAAAGATCGTTGGCAGATCATTATCATCACAGTTTAGAGGAGCGTATTTGTTAATTCTCCTCTGTTTCTTTATATTGCTCAGAGCTGTTGTTTGTTGACACCACTCTGAGAGCTTTCGATGTACATATGACATCCTTCTTGCGACTTTTCAGGATCTCCTGGTTCGTAATCCCGAATTAACATCTCCTTCCATGGGCTTGGAAATTTTAGAAAGAAAATTTCCAGTGCAACTTTATCATCAACTTTAGATTGATGTTGATACAGAGTAAAGAGCTGTAGAAACTTGTTAAGCGATTGTTGATCCAAGACTGCGGGTCTTAGATTATACAATGCCATCAAGTATTTCCTTCTCTTTTCTTGATCAAAACCTTCGAAATATCATTCTCCTAGAAAATGGCTTTTAAAAATTACCGCCATATTCTGAACATGTTCAGTGAAGTTTTCACTCTCAAAACATGCATTCTTGATATCAAGAGGCATGAATTCCTATGCTATCTTGACAATTCCAGCAAGGCTCATTTCGAGGATTCTCACGAATCCCTCCTTGTTTAAATCGAGAGTTGCTGCCGCAATTCTCAAAGCTGACGTCCACTCATCAATTACACATTCTTGATCTTTGAAATTAACTTCATCAAGGTCGAGCATTACTTCGTATGGATAGATTGGATCTAGGGTCGCCTTACCATAAGGTGTATCCTGCACCTTTGGTTGTGGCATTCTTGCCCTTGTTAGCAAAAGATTCTGCTAACTCCTGGAGATCATCAAGATTAATTCTTTCGAGATTATTCATCTTTTCTTTTCTCGAATCCACATTTGGATCCTTCTTGGTTTCTCCCACTGGTAATGGATAAGTGGGTTCATTACCAAAAGGATTCCTCCTTTGACCGGAACGAGGTTGTTGTTCCAGTTTTTCGATCCGTGATTGGATCTCCTTCAAGATATTGTAAATTTCATCCTGTTTCATAGCAATCTTGTAAAGATCTCGTGGTACACCATACAAGCTATCACCATAATGTTGTACCGTTCTTTGTATTTCCCTCAGATCCTCTGAAATCTTGGATGAATCTGGAGTAATCTCTTGATATAAAAGAGTGCATGATACTCCTTTATCTTTCTTTGGTTCCATTAGAGATGATTCCAATTTACTTCCAAATGGATCCAATGGTCTCTTCTTATGGCATGTTCTATCTCTCATTCAAGACAGATACAACTGTGGATGAGATCTTCTTTTCTTTTGATTCCTTGGAGGCAGGAATCAATTAATTATTTCTCCTGGTTATCTTGAACTAAGAGATTCAACATATTTCTCCAGTGTGTTAGAACACTCTGGTATCTTATCCTTCTTTTCTCCAAGATTTGGAGACGTTCCTGGAAATGTCCACACCTTGGACATTCTTCTAGATCCATCACTCCGTATGGTTCTGATGGTTTTATCTCATCACGTTCTCCGTCCTTAGATGGAGATATTTCAACTCCTTAATGAAGTTTTCTCTCCTTCTCATCTCTTGGTGGCAAGAGATAATGGATTCACAATCCACTCTTGTTGCTGCAGAGTGGAATTCTCTCTTCCAGATTGCAAGAGCAGTTTGGGTTCTTATTTTTGTACCTCCAAATCATAGAGATAGTTCCTGTAACATTCGCATCTCGGACAATCGTCCGGATCCATGTTTTCTTGATGTCTCCTCCGTTAGGATAATACTTAAAGCAATAAATAAAATATAATTCCTTAATAAACCTAGGGCTCTGATACCATTTTGAAAGCGTGGATAAAAAATAGCAGAAAACAATACCATAAAGAAATACATATCCATTTTCTGTCTATAGTAATTATGGACTGTCAATAGTTTAAACAGAGGGGTATAATAGTCATCTTGAGCATAATAAATTTGTTTTGGTGCAATTGTGTATTCCCAATTTTTCAAAAAGCAATGTGAGTATTTTAACAAATTACACTAAAATGAAGTTGTTGAATAGTCTGAATTAGGACGTCATTTAGAGCGGCCTTTAGTGAGGCCGCACCGTCCGGAGTGACTCTTAAGCGTCACCTACATGTGTTTTTACATCTATGATGTATGATAGTTATGGACTCTCTCTCTCTCATCAATAATATATTGTGTTAATGGAAAATCAATCAATATTATTAATTTTTGTATGGTCTACTATTATTACAAAATAAGTTGCTAAGTTAATTCACATGAACTACTTTCTATGTGAATTAACCTATCACACACGCACACTTATATATAACATTTCATTTTCATAATTATTGTTTTGTTCAACTTAACATTATTAACTTAACGTTAAAAAAACAATTTCTGAATATAGTTTATTTAACTTAAAGGGAATTCAGATTAAGAATCCGAGAATGAACTCAATATATTTGTTTTATTTTGCAATATTTTTTTAGACAGAAAAAAATCCAGAACCACGATTATTGTTCTTATTTTCAACTATATATATAATTTTTAAGATTAATTGTCGAAAAAGTCATGACCTTTTAGTCTTGGTTGCAAATTCGGTACAAACTTTAAACGTATGTATTAAAACACAAAATTTAGTTCTTGATGTTATTCAACATCCCTAATTCCGAACTAAGTCAAACTCTACTTTCGGCAAATCTTTAATTGGAAAAACACAAGTAATTCCGCCACGGTTTCGATGGCTACGCCGGAATCCGTCATCACACCAACCACCATGTCAATGTGTATATATGCTGTTGGTCCCAAGACGGATACCTTGGTGTAGAGGGGGGGGTGAATACACCAAGGTTTAAAAACTTTTCCAAGTTAAAACTCTTTTGAGTGAGCTGGCTGTGTTCGATCCAGCTGGATGGCAGCTTGATCGACACAGCTGGCTGTGTGCGGAATGTGGTGGATTTGGAAAGTCCGTCTGTTGCTTCAAATTATATTGCAAAGCTCTGTTTCACTTTTCAGTTAGTCAGTTTATGCAGATTGAAATGTATGCTTATGAGAGTTAGTAACATGCATAAAACAAAGCGATAAATAACAAGAGCATCTTTAACGTGGTTCGGAGTAACCCCTCCTACATCCACGACCAGATTCACTGGTAATCCACTACCACTTGGTTTCCAAGTACCAAGCAACTTCACAACTCTAACCCGAGCTGTGTTCCAACAGTTTGCGGGCACTGTCAAGCCTACACCTTCAGTTTGCGGGTACTGAAGAACCTAACCACTCGAATTACACGCTTCGAGCAAGCGTACCTTTACCTAACCTTTCTGGGTTTGGGTTTGGGTATGGTTTTCCAACTATGAACGAGTTCTTACAATGAAGAACAAGGAGTATGATGAACTCGTTCAAACTAGGCTTAAGATATTTATTCGATCTAATCTGCCTATGATCGAATATGTGAACAACTAAGAACACGGTAGTAATTTGGGTGTTCTTGAAAGATTTGGCTTTGAAGATCGTTGTTCATTTTTCTGTTTTCTTCTATTTCTTCAGTCGTCTCACCAGTCCCCTTCTTCAATGGTGAAGGAGAGATATATATAGGTGGAGATTCAAACTAGCCGTTGGAAGAGAGCCGTTTGAATCTTACCTACTCTTGTTGACTTTTGGCCTCTACCTACGAAGTAGGTCTGCATTTGCAGAAGCTAGTTCTTCTCTGATCTGACTGCGTCAGATAAGATCTTCTGACATCGGGATCTTGTCTTGGAGAAGGTCTTCGTCTTCGAGCTGCTAAGCGTCTCTGCTGTATCTTCAGCGGCTTGGACTCTGCTGTGTCTCAACTCTGAGCTGTCTTAGACCTGAGCTGTATCATCAACCTGAGCTGTG
Source organism: Agastache rugosa (assembly GCA_031470985.1). Classification (NCBI taxonomy): domain Eukaryota; kingdom Viridiplantae; phylum Streptophyta; class Magnoliopsida; order Lamiales; family Lamiaceae; genus Agastache; species Agastache rugosa. The sequence continues at coordinate 24,589,762 of CM062607.1, forward strand.
TCTTCAACCTGAGCTGTGTCGTTAACTTGAGCTGTCTTAGACCTGAGCTGTGTCATTGACACTAAGCTGGGTCTTTTTCACTGAGCTGGGTCTTTGACACTGAGCTGGGTTTCCGTCACTGAGCTGGGTCTTGATACTGCTGGGTCTTTGACTCTGCTTGGTTTGCTCTGCTGAGTCTGCTCTGCTGAGTTCTTTAAGCTGTCTGCTTAGCTGTGTCTTCTGCTGTCTTCAGCGAATCTACCTGTAAACTAAGAAACTCTATAGGCTCAAACAGGTGAGCTGGAAACAACACATTTTGTACATTCATCTACTCGGTTGGGGTCAGCTGGGTTTTGGTATCCAATCAAAACTCTATTAATTTTCCCAACAATTTCCCCCTTTTTGATGATGCCAAAACCTTTACACTTTTACAGAAAAACACAAAACAAAAATCCTAACTAAACTCTTCCTGGCTGCTCCACATGCCTTGACGAGAGTTTGCACTCTTTCTCCAGTTGTCTTTGCACTCTTTCTCCAGATGTCTTTCCAGCTCGCCATTTGCCTATTTTAGATTCCTTTTCTGTTCAATCCTTTCCCCCTTTTTATTTCCATTTTTCTGTCCTATTCTTTCACTCTTTCCCCCTTTTTGGTTCATCAAAAAGATATTAGGAGGGCGGGGAGTCGAGGTCTGACGGCGGCGTTCTGGCAATAATTTCTTCCCGTTTGAGGTAACTCCAGTCAGCTTGGAGTTAAAACCAATCGATGCATTTTGGCTCTTCCTTTTTCGGCTGATACCAATTGATAGCTGTATGACTCAGTTTGGATTGAGTCATCTTGTCTTTCTTTCTCTGCTGAAAGACACCGTTTGCGAGGTTCCCCCTCAATTGGATAAACCAATTGGGTTTTATCAGCTGGGTTTGATTCCCCCTGACTTGATAAATTCATTTTGAAATCCTTGGGGTTCCTGCTGAGTTAGTCCAGCTGTGTCTGATTCCTTCTTGATGACACACGATGATCCAGTTGAGTATTTCCTGCTGGATGCTCTTCTTGATGATTCTGCTGGACTATGATGAGATCAATTGTTGAAATCAATTGATGGTGAATCTGCTGAACTGAGTTCCCCCTCAGCTTGATTCCTCTTCTGGATTCTGCGATCCATGTTTGATCTAGCTTTGTTTGATATCCAGAGGATGACATTTGATAGTTCAGCTGGATTTTTCTCTTGATTCTCCACTTGACTCTTCTACTGGATTGACTTTACCCTCAGCTGATATCACAGCTGTGTCGATTTCCAGCTCGGTGGAGTTCCCCCTGAATTTGATAGTAGGTGGCTTTCTTTTCTCAGCTGCTTCCTACTTCACTTGAGCGAATTTTCTCATCACTGGCTCAATTCTTTGATGAGGTCAGCTGCTCCATGATTAGCTGAGTTCATTGTTGCTTTGTGGGGTAGAATCTTCGATTTCCTGTTCTTTGCATCGCATTCCTGCGCATTGAACTCACCAGGAAAACCGTTATCACAACAATTGGCTGATGGACAACAGATTATGCTAAAGTCCATCAATCATAAGAGACATTTGAAATTATTATTATATGTCTCAAATGAGTCAAATCCTTTGATGTATCCTTTCGAGATATCACCAAAGGTTACCTGAGACCAGTACGCTTGACATATTCTTTGAATAGCTTTGAGGTAAGTCATGAGCTTTGATCACAAGCTGTCTTTCTTTTACAACACGCTTGATGACATCCTCAATTGCGTCTGTCCCTCCTTGACCTGTTATCACTCATTCGACACCCAGTTGTGATTGGGTCCGACTTTGTTGTTGAGGGTTCCATTGATAACCCAGATTTGTCCTTATCTTTTGTGAGTGATACTTCAGATTGGTCCTTGAAATGGTCCTTTCTTCTTTGGACCTTGTTGACTCCATTTTGATGAGGTCCAAATCATAGCTGGAGTCTGTCAGCTTGATATCTAGCTTGATATCCCGTCTGCTGGAATTTTGATTTGAAACTCGGTTGCTTTCCAACTTTCTAACCAGCTGAGATCCTTCTCAGCTGTCTTTTTAGTTGACCTTGATGTTCGTGTTTGGATGACATTCGTCTTTGATTTTGATTCCGTCAATGGATTTATCTCTTGCTTTGAGCTCTGTGATTAGCTGGGAGTTGCTGCTTTTCTTGGGTTTGAAGTTGCCGAGCAGTTTTCTCCTTTGATAGGACTGAGCTTAGAGAGCTGGCTTGATTATGTACGACCTCTTTGGTACATCCTTGGTTTGGTTCCAGCTGTGTTTGTATTGGCTGGAGTCATTCTTTTATCTGATTCAGCTTTGGCCATCTTCAGCTTCTTGATCAGCTGTATTTTCTCATCTTCAAGCTCCTGATCATTCTTCTTCTTGAGCTCATTCCTTAGCTCTGAATTCTCAGCTGGCTAGATTTCAAGGAATTCTAGTAATCTCTTGAAGTCGCTGAGCACTTCTTCGATGAGGTCTCTTTAGCATGCGATTAAATTTGTTCCATGTCCAATTTGGGTGATCCGTCGCTTCTTCTTTCATCTCTTGAGACCATTTTACTCAGCTGTGTGTCCAGCTGTGTTTGCATTTCACAGTTATTCCCAGACAGCTAGCTGGGTAAGCTCAGTTTCTTTAACAACTGGGTTTGAGAATCCCATGAAGCAGGCATCTTCAATAAAATGCTTCATCTTCTGAGTCGGAAGAAAATACTTGATCTTCTTCTATCTTGCTCGACTTGAGCTCTTTATCTTTTCTTCGGGAGGATGACTCAGCTGGGTTTCTCTTTGGGTAAAGTTGCTTGTCGTGATGAACCTTCACGATTTTCTTGTACCTTTCCTTGCTGTGTTTCAGCCTATTAATATTCCGTACAAGCATGGCAACTTCTTCGTGCAATTCTTCTTTGCTCATATTTCCGCGCTCCTTGTTGGTCCTTCCAAGCTGAGCTGATTGAGCTAATCTTCTTGATTTTGCACTGAGAGCTGTCTCTTTTTCCTTGGGAGTCAGCTCCTTTTCATTCATCCGGCTGGATGATTCTCCGCTTGTGATCCCCAGATCAAATTCGTTGGCTTTCAAGATGGAGAACAGTTTTTCCGTCTCCATGCTGCCAAGATCAGTTCTGCTTTGGTGAACCACCTTGTGTGTACACCATTCTGAGGAGAGAGCTGCAAGAACTTTTAAGTTCTTATCTCGAACTGTATATTTTCCAGTTCGGACCGTCTCGATCTTGATGACGAGGTTGGAGAATCTGAGCTCCATTTGATCAATGGACTCGTAGGGGAGTTGCTTGAAGTTGTCGAACTTCTGGCATGCAACTGAGAATTTGTTCTCTTGAATTTCCTCTGAGCCTTCACACAGCTTGGCTAGAGTGTTCCACATCCCCTTAGCTGTCTCGCAGTTGATGATCTTGCTGAGATAAGCGTTCGTTACTGTTGAGGAGATGACGTTGCGAGCGTAGCTATCCAATCCAGCTTGTCTTCTTTCTTCTGGAGAGTACTCCCTTTTGGGCTTCACAACTTGCCGGAGTACTGGTTCAGCTCCAGGTGTGGTTTCTGCTTGTCTTTCTGACTTCAAGATGATGATGGGTCCGTCAGTGATAACATCCCACATCATGTCGTGATGCGCACTCAGAAAGCTTTTGAGTCGGAACTTCCAGATCTGATAATCATCGACAGAGAATGTCGGAAGATTCCTGCACAAGGAAGATTCCATGACAGTATGCAATATAATGATTTTTAAAAAAAATTTGAAGCTTTGAAAGATCTGTTCAGGTGACCACTATCAGCAATGAAATGCTGACTTGACAGATACAGTGATCTTTTGAACCACCGCTCTGATACCAATTGTTGGTCCCAAGACGGATATCTTGGTGTAGAGGGGGGGTGAATACACCAAGGTTTAAAAACTTTTCCAAGTTAAAACTCTTTTGAGTGAAGTTTGTTGTGTTCGATCCAAATTTGGATGACGACTTGATCGACACAAATGGCTGTGTGCGGAATGTGGTGGATTTGGAAAGTCCGTCTGTTGCTTCAAATTATATTGCAAAGCTCTGTTTCACTTTTCAGTTAGTCAGTTTATGCAGATTGAAATGTATGCTTATGAGAGTTAGTAACATGCATAAAACAAAGCGATAAATAACAAGAGCATCTTTAACGTGGTTCGGAGTAACCCCTCCTACATCCACGACCAGATTCACTGGTAATCCACTACCACTTGGTTTCCAAGTACCAAGCAACTTCACAACTCTAACCCGAGCTGTGTTCCAATAGTTTGCGGGCACTGTCAAGCCTACACCTTCAGTTTGCGGGTACTGAAGAACCTAACCACTCGAATTACACGCTTCGAGCAAGCGTACCTTTACCTAACCTTTCTGGGTTTGGGTTTGGGTATGGTTTTCCAACTATGAACGAGTTCTTACAATGAAGAACAAGGAGTATGATGAACTCGTTCAAACTAGGCTTAAGATATTTATTCTGATCTAATCTGCCTATGACTGAATATGTGAACAACTAAGAACACAGCTGACTGGCTGGGTGTTCTTGAAAGATTTGGCTTTGAAGATCGTTGTTCATTTTTCTGTTTTCTTCTATTTCTTCAGTCGTCTCACCAGTCCCCTTCTTCAATGGTGAAGGAGAGATATATATAGGTGGAGATTCAAACTAGCCGTTGGAAGAGAGCCGTTTGAATCTTACCTACTCTTGTTGACTTTTGGCCTCTACCTACGAAGTAGGTCTGCATCTGCAGAAGCTAGTTCTTCTCTGATCTGACTGCGTCAGATAAGATCTTCTGACATCGGGATCTTGTCTTGGAGAAGGTCTTCGTCTTCGAGCTGCTAAGCGTCTCTGCTGTATCTTCAGCGGCTTGGACTCTGCTGTGTCTCAACTCTGAGCTGTCTTAGACCTGAGCTGTATCATCAACCTGAGCTGTGTCTTCAACCTGAGCTGTGTCGTTAACCTGAGCTGTCTTAGACCTGAGCTGTGTCATTGACACTAAGCTGGGTCTTTTTCACTGAGCTGGGTCTTTGACACTGAGCTGGGTTTCCGTCACTGAGCTGGGTCTTGATACTGCTGGGTCTTTGACTCTGCTTGGTTTGCTCTGCTGAGTCTGCTCTGCTGAGTTCTTTAAGCTGTCTGCTTAGCTGTGTCTTCTGCTGTCTTCAGCTGTCTTCAGCGAATCTACCTGTAAACTAAGAAACTCTATAGGCTCAAACAGGTGAGCTGGAAACAACACATTTTGTACATTCATCTACTCGGTTGGGATCAGCTGGATTTTGGTATCCAATCAAAACTCTATTAATTTTCCCAACATATGCTGTATTCTGCCATTTAGTCTTCGATTTCATGGATTTGAGCTTACTTTTAAAATTTCATTGTTTGTATTCCATATCGACTTGTTAGAGGTACTAGATCTACATATATATAAATTGGATGGCTCTCCCCTTTTATTAGTTACTCTTTTAAGGGAGTAAATGACACGATTCTAATATGATGTCAGAATAGGTCCAAGTTGGTGATGGATTTATATTGTGGTCCACGTATAGCAGCCGATGATCATATCCTCTTACACGTGAAGGGCATATTGAAGTTCCCATTTGTTGATTTAAGGGGGTGAATGTGAATCATGAATAAGGTTAACAAAAGTTGAAAATTGATAAGATGATAGTTTTACCACACGTAGAAAAAAAAGAGAGTAAGAGAGTTTATATTTTGAGGAAATTTTCCTTTTAAACACCTAGAGTGGGAGGCTTCCAACTTGAGTTTTACCACCGCCCCCCGTACCTCCCGTTGGCATGCTCATGCTGGTCACAACTCCGGTCATGTTTGAGATCGAGCACCAATCTGAATTGTTAATATTTTATTATTTTTTTTTCATATTTAATAAAAACAATTAAAAAATGCAACGGCTATAATTCCAACGGCAACATCATTTTTTTTCCACAATTCCTACCTATAAATACCACATCTCACTTCAATTCATTTCACTCATCTTCTATTCTATTCCCTTATAATCTACATTCATTCTCTCTCAATTTGTCTACAATCATGTCTTGACCTGGAGCTTTCTTCAATCATGATGAAGAGAACGAGCGTGTGGAGAGGGTGTTGGAGCTAGGTGAGCGAGTAGTTAAAATAGTATGCAAACGTCATCAGGAGCGTGCAACTGGAATGAGTAGCATTCCAAGGAGGGTGTACGTTACTCGAGATCGTGAGGGGGCTGCTGAACGCCTCATTCATGATTATTTTGCAGAAAATCCAAGGTGGGGCGAAGCCGTATTTCACCGCCGGTTTTGCATGAGCAAGAAATTGTTCATACGCATAGCGGAGACATTGCAGGCTCGGGAACCTTTTTTCAACAACGCCCAGATGTAACGGGTAGATTGGACCACCATCTATTTGTTAAATGCATTGTCGCTTTGAAACAACTTGCAAACGGTGGATCAGCCGATCAGTATGACGAGTATCTGCACGTGGGCGAGACAACAGGCACAACGATTCTCAAGAATTTCTGTGCGGCCATCAGATCTGCTTTCTGTGCGGAATACTTAAGGAGGCCAATGAACAGTGACGTGGGCAGACTCGTATCGCTGCACGAAACGAAGCATGGATTTCTCTGTATGCTTGGTAGCATCGACTGTATGCACTGGGCATGAAAAAATTGTCCAACCGAGTGGAGAGGTACGTACACAACCCAAAGAAAGGGATATCCTACACTCATCCTTGAAGTGGTGGCCTCTCAAGATTTATGGATTTGTCATGCTTTTTTCGGTGTCGCCGGCTCCAACAATGACATCAACGTGCTTAATCAGTCTGACGTTTTCAGCGACGTCCTGTATGGGAAGGCGCCGGCAGTTAATTTTGTTGCAAATGGCAACGAGTACAGAATGGGCTACTATCTCGCCGACGACATCTATCCACGTTGGGCAACATTCGTCAAGACACTCCCACAGCCAATGAGCCAAAAAGAGTTGTTGGGAAAATTTTAAGTTTTGATTTGATACCAAAACCCAACTGACCCCAACCTAGTAGATATTTGCACAAGCCTAAATTGTTTTTCCAGCTCGCCTGTTTGAGCTTTAGATAATCTAAGTTTACAGGAGAAGACCCTGAAGAAAGCAGAAGACCCAGCTGAGTGGTCAGCTGGAGCAAAGAGCAGCTGAGAAGTTTTACAGCTGAACAGAGTTCAAGCAGAGCAAAGCCAACTAAAGGACCCAGAAGAGCTGACTTAAGCGAAGAACTAAGAAAATTGAAGAAGAGATCCAAACGGAGCCAAGAAAGCTGAGTTGACTAAAGAAAACTCAGCAGAGCAGATCCAACAGAGTATATCCAGCTAAGCAGACAAAGCGGAGTTAACTCTGAAGTCATCCGATCAAGTCAGATCTCATGGATCAGCTCAAAATTTAAAAAGACAGCTCCTAAGACAAGATCTCGGTGTCAGAAGAAGTCAATTTACCTCGACCAATGAGGAATCGACATCTCAGCATCCTAGAAAGGCAAACCTAGGATCTGACACAATGATGAAGACAGGTGAAGATCTGCTCAACGGCAGATTGGCAAGTTAGAGAGTAGGTGAGATTCGAACGGCTCCTCCAACGGCTAGTTTTGAATCTCTACCTATAAATACCAGTCTTCAACAACATAATCAGTCTCCTAAAGCTTTCAACATCTCTGAAACTCTCAAGCATTCAAAGCTCTCAAGCAGTTCATAATCCTTCGAAGAACACTTAATCTTAAAGTGTTTCTAGTTTAGAAACTGCTTCAGTTTTTGGTCTATATTCTAGGCAGATAGCGGACCCGCATCAAGCCAATGAAAAGCATCTTCTCATATCCTTAGCCTAGTTTTGAACGAGTTCATCTAACTCAAAGTTCTTCATTGTAAGAACTCGTTCACAGTTGGAACCCCAAACCCAAACCCTTTTTTACCCAAGTTAAGGTTACGCTAGCTCGAAGCGCGTAATTCGAGTGTGTAAGGTTTTCAGTACCCAAAAACTGAAAGGATTCAGGCTTCTACAGTGCCCGTAAACTGTTAGAACACAGCTCTGGTTTGAGCTGCGAAGTTGCTTGGTACTCGCTAAACCAAGTGGACATCCTTTAGTGGATTTATCAGTTAACTCTGGTCGTGAACGTAGGAGTAATTTTTCCGAACCACGTTAAAACCTCGTGATCTTTATTGCTTTAATTCTCTTCAGCATTCTTTTTTAATGAACTAACGGCATCAAGCATATCATATTTTCAAGCTGTAATTTCCCTGGCTGAGTGACCCAGCCAGCCGCATTTTCAAAATATCTTAACTTGTCTAAGCTGCAAACTGAAAGATAATTTTTCTAGCTGAGTTTTTCTAACTGAACGAGCTAAGTTTTCAAACCACCACTTTCCGCACTGCTAGCTGAGTTATCAGTCCAGCTGACCATCTTCCTTAGAAGTAGCAGGATTCATAACTGAGCTCATACTCAACTCAGTTTTTAACTTGCCAAAAGTTTTCAAAAGTTTTATCTTCGGTGTATTCACCCCCTACACCGAAGACCCCGTTCCGGAACCATCAAGAGTGCGGTTCGCTCAGATGCAAGAAGCTGCACTCAAGGACGTTGAAAGGGCTTTCGGCGTTCTCCAATCTCGTTGGGCAATTATAAAAGGGCCTGCACGCTTGTGGTTTCGAGAACATTTATGGGACATCATGTATGCGTGCATCATTATGCATAACATGATCATTAAAGATATCTTTTTTACTCTTATTTCTTAATAATCGTGCCCAAAAGAAATGAGACCTTGCTATTGGGACGGAGGGACTATGTTGTAAGATGCATACAAGCATATAGTTTATGTTCACATCACTAAGCCAAAAGCAAAATGGTATGCAAAATAGGACTTCGGTTCATGTGTGTCATCCTTCAACAATTTGTGGGAAACCGACCTTGGATGCAAAATCAGACAAATTAAAAAGTTTGGAAATTTGTTGCACAAATTAATTTTTTTAGAGCAAAAACAGAATTTCACAAAAGTTCATGAATTTATAGGTAATTTGTTGTTTGGATAATTATTTACTAGTTGGTGGACTAGGACACGTAGGATTTTCAGCTGCCAAGTCAACACACAATTTGGGGAAAATCGATCTTGGATGCAAAATTAGACAAAATATAAAGTTTGGGAATTGTCACGCAGAATTTTTTTGTGGCGAGCAAAACTAGAATTTGTGAAAAGTTCAGAAATTTACAGGCAATTTACCCTAAAAAAATAATAGGAAAGTCATATGTACTTGATTAAAGTTTAAGATTCTAAATAATACTTAATTAAACTCTAAACTTTTTACCATTATCTATGGACTAAAAATGCGTACCATCACTAAATTAGTGGTTCGAACACCGTATTTAATTTTCCTATTTATAGTTGTTTATTAATATCTTAAAAGAAAATACCATCTCATAAACAAATATGGACATACTATATATATATATACAGAGAGAGAGAGGATATAATTTATTAAAATAGTAGAAAATACGAGACTAATCTATATGATCATATTGTCAGAGAAAATTACACGAGTTTGAATATGCATTTTAAATCTTCACAAAATTTGTGAAAGTTTTTAGTATGAGTGGGAAAACAAAAGCCTTCTAAGTTAATGTTTTTTTTTACAATTTTTTTTCAATTAATAGAATATCTTGTAAGAATGTCAATTTAATCCGAAACAGATGGATTGACCCGAATAGATAAAAGAAAAAGAAGGGTTATGGTCGAAAATTTATAGTCCGAAAAAATAGTATGGATTAGGATTAGGGTTAGGGTCGAAAATTTATAGCCCGAAACTGATAGGGCTAGCCCGAAAACCTAATGGATTGACCAAACTAACCAAAAATTTTCTCATTACTTAGTTGTCAAACTTCATAATTTTGCTTTTAAATTTGATAATCATATCGTGTTTCAAATAGTCGTGAAAAGTATTTTAATTTTCTATCAAAAAGTTGTACTCATATTCATTCTCCGTTTTTGTACTCCATTAATAAATAGAAAACTTATTGATGTGAAAAAAAAATTATTGAACGAAATTTTGTTCAATCATTACCTCTCACTGGAAATAGTTATTAGGTATTATGCAAGTTAAATGTTGGAATATTAATACTTATTTTTTCATTTAATTCGCGGTCAATATCTTCGAATAGAATATATAACTTATTTGTCGTTACAAGAATACGGTAATCACAAAAATTTATAAATATTAAAAACTTGATAAACTTTCTTGTCCGACGAGCTCGCCCAAAAAATATTCAGTCCAATTTGACCCGAATCGAATAGCTCGACAACTCGATAGGACTAACCCGAAACCGATGGGGTTGGCCTGATTGACATCCCTAATTTTGTATATATTTAATGAAGTACTCCATTCGTCCCCAAATAATTGTCGTATTTTGAAAAAAAAAATTGTTCCTGAATAAGTATCAAATCGTAGATTTCTATGCAAAAGTTATGCCAAAGTTTCATGTTTACCTTTTGACTTAAGAAAAAAAGATTACTTTTTCAATTTTTCATGCAATTATTAGGAATATAGGAAGTCATTTTTACCACTATCTTTATATATGCATTTTGGCAAAATACGACACTTATTCGAAAACGGATGGAATAGTTTTTTTAGCTGGAAGATTGAGATCCATACATTATCTCTCACTTTTACAACAGTGAGGAATACTTCTAAGCCAATAATCAGGGCAGAGCTAGGGGTGCTAGGAGTTGTCGAAGCACCACCATCCAATTGAGATGTTTTTCTTTATTTTGAACCTTAAATTTACGTATTTGCACTTTATATTATAAAAAAATTTCAATTTTAGCACTGCATATATATATATATATATATTTTTGTGCCCGTTCGCTTTTGCTTGTGGTACTTACGAAATACTCCATTCGTCTCAATAGTGAGGTCTTACTTTTCTTTTTCGTCTGTTCTAAATAATAAGATCTCATTTCAAAAATGGACACAATTAACTCTTCAAACGTTGTAAGACCTATCACTTTTTATCATTTTATTCTTATTTCTTAATAATCGTGCCCAAAGGAAGTAAGACATTGCTATTGGGATGGAGGGAGTATTAAATATGCACATATTATTCCACTTACTTCCACTGTACAAATATAATGTCCCCAAACTCAATTTCTCATTAACCATTTATTGCCCACTTTTTGAAAAAATAAAAAAAGAGAAGAATTTACTATCCATTTATTTTTGAGTGATGCTATTCGGATAAAAATGTCCGGACATAATCCAGCCCATTTAGGAAAATGGAGCGGTTCGATCCGTTTTATTTATTTATTTTTGTAATTAAAAGAAAATATGCAGAGTTATCATTTTACCCTTTACCTATTTTGGCTCCAAATTTATATGTTTTGGCTCCAAATTGACATGAGATTAATCATAATTTTTTTATTAATTTTATTCAAAATTTTCTTTCTTTCTTTTTGTCAGACCCCATTAAGTACCTCAAAGGTGGATTTACAAAGTGGGTAAAATGGAATTCTTGCAAGAGTTAAAAGACTAGAACGTATTAAATTGTAGCAATTTTGCTATAACTCATTGTAGCCTAATTTATCTATTTTTTAGTAATGGTCAGCCTATTTCCCTCAAACAAAAAAAAAAAAAAGTAATGGCCAGCCTATATATTTTGGCACCTCGTGGGTTTAATCATAATTAAAAAATTATGATTAATCTCATGTCAATTTGGAGCCAAAACATATAAATTTGGAGCTAAAATAGGTAAATGGTAAAATGGTAACTCTGCATATTTTCTTTTAATTACAGAATTAAATAAATAAGTAAAACGGATCGAACCGTTCCATTTTCCTAAACGAGCTAGATTATGTCCGGACATTTATGTCCGAAAAGTATTATTGTTTATTTTTTTGAACAAAATTTACTACCCATTTATTAACCATTTCTATTCTGATTGAAACTTATTTCACCTTTTTAATTTTCATTATATATATTCATGTTTTGTAATTTTGTGCCTAATTAATACGGTATGGTTTGTTAATTAAATCATAAAAGTATCAAGGAACTAGGCTATAGCTGTAATTATCTGGTACATAATTTATCTCTTTAGGTTTCTATGAGTAATTATTATATTTTGAGCCTTCAGCGTAAATTAAATATTCAAAATTCACAAATTTCATTTTATATATTTATTTGTAATTATGTCTTTTCGCATAATAAAGTTTGAGGAAAACTAAACAAAGCCAGATTTATTAAACATATTAACAAAACCACTTCGGATATTATTACTAAAGATAGTATCATATATATGTCTGAAAGGCTATTATATAATTAGAAGTGATGTGTTACACATCTTCTGTAAGCACTTTTTATGGGCACATCTTTCGTTTCGTCCATATTAACACTATTTTATTTAATTTTTGACATTGTGTTTTATTCTAATACATTAGAAATTGTTATTGAAATCGTTAAATTTATAAATCAATCAAAATCAAAGCTCGATTTGTCATATTTATTCATTTCTTTGAAGTTGAAGGGTGAAAGAAGAAATCGAGTTTTGATTTTGATTGATTTGTAAATTTAACGATTTCAATAACAATTTCTAAGGTATTAGAATAAAACACAATATTAAAAATTAAATAGAATAGTGTTAATATGGACGAAACGTGAGAGGTGCCCACGAAAGGTGCTCACGGAAGGTGTGTAGCACATCACCTCTCGTTATATAATAACAAAATTTGTCTATGATTCATCATATATGATCATGTTTTTTTATGTATTGTAAGTCTACTTTTTTCTAATTATTATGGTAGATCATACAAAAATTAATGATTTATAGTGAATACTAGTTCTTACACTATAATTGGTTCCTAATATAGAGAAATTCTATCCTACATATACATATACTAAACCCACCTCTCATATGAGAATATTTTAATAATATAATTTATATTATTAAAATATTCTTAAGTGAGAGGTGGTGTAGTACATGTACACCTTTAATAGAATTTTCTATTAATATGATCCATTTTTATGGCTACATATGCAAAGTTTTAAGAGTAAAAATTTGAGATAGCCACTATGAGTTAACCATCGTGCCTCCTCCTACCACCGTCAACCATCCACAGCAGCCGAAAATCCACCGCACCACCTCCACAGTAGGTTTAATGGCCATGAAAAAATTAGATTCTCCGGTGACAGTGTCATCTCAGAAACTGGTGAAAATACCGAACCTCATACTAAAAACTCTAGATCCGACCATGATTAGACGGAGACGACCAAATCTTCAACGACTGCGGTTTTCCATAACAACAAAAATTTGAAATTCTAGATCCAGTCACAGCGGCGAAGATATTCAGATGCGGCTAATGAAAGATCCGACGACCACACATTTACAGGAAAGCAAAAACGTAGATCTAGGCGTGGTGGCGACGATACAGATGCGACAACACGATTCACGAAACAGAGAGCAAAAAATGTGGTAAAATCGGTACGAATTGATTCATTCGTACCAATCATGCCTATTTATGGTGCGCCATTAGTTGGCACGAATGGATTCATTCGTACCAGTCGTACCAAGTTATGGTGTGTCACTAGTAGGCACGAAACGGACGAATGAGTTCATTCGTACCAGTCATACCAAGTTATGGAGCACAAATTGTTGGCACGAAATGGACGAATGGTTCATTCGTACCAAGTTCTAGCAATGCGTGTGGTACACTTGGGACGAGTGAGATCTGTTCGTACCATAGTTGCTGTGGAGATAAAAGTCACACCGAAGAAGACGATTGGAGGCAACCAGAAGCAGATTTGGATCTGGAAAAAAATTTGAACGAAAAATACATCTGGACGACTTTCTAATTGTGAAGCATCATCATTGGATTCTTTAGATCTGGAGTCACCGTCCAATTCCATGGAAGCCGACGGATCTAGAAGAAATCAGCAGATATGATGGACGGTGACAGTTTGGATCGCGGTGTAGAAAATGATCGGAGAAGATGATAAGTTGTCCGGAGAAAGAGGCGGCGCCGGCGGCAATAGCAGATTTTAGACAGTAGTGATGGCGGAAGAGCGACGGCGGTGATGGTGGAAAGAATGTAGCTATAGAAGTGGAGGTGACTATATATATATATATATAGAGAGAGAGTGAGTTTCAAAAATACCACTAAAAATATAGTGATAGATGAATTATAGACTAGATTTTAATTGTAGATGTTTGATACACTTTCATCAATGAAAAGACAAAATTGCCCCATCCTTTAATAATTAATAAAGAAATACATATCTTTTAATAAGTAAATGTTATATTAAAATACAATAAGAAACAAAACTTTACCCACTGCCCCACCCACCTCACCTTTCTCTTCTTTCCAAAATTTCTAATCGAAACATCATCTCTAGCCGGCGAAGATGTCTGACCTAAATACTACTGGTGCTGGCGACGGTGGTGACTCGCCCACCTCACACACACAGTCCCGAAGTACAAGCATGTTTCTCCCTCGAAAGGCAGAGTTGATGTCTTCTCTGTCTAAGCCGTAGGCGATGGCAACGGAAGTGGGCTCGTTCATGATCCTCATCACATTGAGGTCGGTGATGACTCCGACATCTTTGGTGACCTGCCGTTGAGAGTCGTTGAAATTAGCAGGCACCTCACCAGCACATTATTCTTCACCGGCGATTCGAGATAGGCCTCAGCGGTCTCCTTCATGTTGCCGAGCACCATGGCTGAGATCTCCGCCGCAAATTGTTTCTCTTCATCTTTGTATGTGATGACGATGGTGGGCTTGTCGGAAGGGGCGACGATGACCTTGAATGGCCAGAGTTTCATGTCGTTCTTAACGGAGGGGTTGCTAAATCGAACACCGATCAACCTCTTCGCATCTGCACCCACATAAGAGATGAAAAAATTTATAAATATATTTTGTCCACACTATGCAGATTTGTCGTGTCAAGATTATCATTAATAACAAGGAAAGTAATAGATATATTGCAGGAATTAATTAATTAATTACCAAACACAGTGTTGATGAAGTTCATGGCGGTCTGATCAGTATTTGTGAGGAGGCGGTGGGTATCGGTGAAAGCGATGTAAGAGAGTGTGGTGTGATTGCCTAGATCATTTGGTATGACGTGTTGTTGCATACTCCGATGCATTAGTAGTTGATGAATTAGTAGCTCCCAGATCAATGTCAATGGTTGGCCTTGCCCTCCATCACTCTACAACAAATTAATGGAGCTGAGTTAACCTGCCTGAAGAGAAGACTACAGATTTTTATTTATTTAATTATGGTTTTTAAGGAGTGAGAAAGACTTGAGGTTTGAGTTATGGAGGATGAGGTGTGAAAGACTTGAGACTACAGAGGTTTATGTGATGAAGATTTAATTTTTTGAAGAAGATTTTAATGTAATTTTCTATTTTTTCTATTTTTTCTTTTTTGGATTGATTTGCTTATGAGTTGATGAGCATGTGTTTATCTAATTTAAAAAATTAAATTTTCTGGGAAAATTCAACACAAACAGGATGTGGCACAATTGATAATCTCAAATGTGTACTATTTATCAACAGTGTACCTTTTAATTGTGTACCCATATGTATTTCAATAATGTACTTAAGAACATGTGATTAAATCATATTTTAGAGCATCTATGTATTGAAAATAGTTATATTCATGCATAATAACATTAGTTTTTACTCCTTGTATTTGAAATAGTTGGTAATATTGATTGTGTACCTTGCACAATACAAATTTAAGTCTACTGTGTACACATGAACTATAGATTCTTTCAATAATTGAGGTGTTTATGTCTTTGAAATACATATACTAATGCATTAGAACGTATCTTAACTAAATACATTGATTTATATAATTTCTTAAAGTATTAAAAATATATGCAATGAATGACTTGGTTCAGATAACATCTTAGGTTGAGTACTAATAATAAACTTGTAAATATACTAAGAGTTGTTGAAATCTATGTAATCAAGAATATTGTTCTTGTGCACACAGAATAAGAATATTTATATTGTGTACCATACACAATACAAGTATTCTTATACTGTGTGCACAAGAACTTTAAACTTTTTTTGATAATCAGAATGTTTTACCTTTGTTATACGTGTTGTTTGGTGTCAAATAATATTCATATTAACTCTTACTTCTTACATGAGTCATATGTCATACAAAAATAAGTAAATGAGTAATCAATGCTCTATTACATAGATTTCAATGAATTCTATGAAGTTCACAAGTTTATTTCTAGTACTCAACCTAAGATGTGGCTTGAACCAACTTATTCATTCCATATGAAAATTACGTTAAGAAACTATCTAATTCAATGTATTTAGCTAAGGTACGTTTTAATGCATCTAAACCATACATACTAAAGGCATAAACACTCCAATTATTGAAATAAATAAATAGTTCATGTGTACACAATACAAGATTATTTCTATTGTGTACACTACATAGTAGAAATAATCATCTACTGTGTACACAAGAACTTTAGACTTTTTTTTTATAATCGGAGCGTTTATACCTTTGTTATGTGTTGTTTGGTGTCTAATAACAATAATATTAACACTTACTTCTTACACGAGTTATATGTCGCATATAAATAAGTAAACGGGTGATCGATGCTCCATTACATAGATTTTAATGACTTCTATGAAGTTCACAAGTTTATTTCTAGTACTCAACCTAAGATCAGGCTTGAACCAACTTATTCATTCCATATGAAAAGTACGTTAAGAAGCTATCTAATGCAATGTATTTAGCTAAGTTACATTCTAATACATCTAAACTAGATGTACCAAAGACATAAACACTTCGATTATTGAGAAAAATCAAAAGTTTTAGTGTACACAGTACAAGATTATATCTACCGTGTGCTATACACAATAGAAATAGCACTATACTGTGTATACAAGAACTTTATATATTTTCTAATTCTAGAGATGTTTATGACTTTCAAACGTGTTTTTAGTGTCTAATAACATGCATATTAACTCTAATTTTTAAATTACTCATATGTCGCACAAAAATGAGTAAATGAGTGAAATTTCATAATTTCATGATAACATAATTTCGTAATTAGAAATTCCATCAAAATTTAGTTTTCAAAACTACAAGTTTAAAAGAAATTTCATCAATTTGAATAAATCACAATATTGTAGGCATATGACTATGACACAGTTCCAATGTACACAATTGAGAAAACATGACAAACTAGATAGTCAACTGTGTCTCTAGGACTGTTTTGGTTTAAAATTTTAAAATAATTGAACAAAACTTGATCATCTCAAAACTCCCAAAATAAAACAAATAAAAACGGAAAAGTTAATTTTTTAAATTATTAGTTCAGAAAAATACAATTCCACGGTCCATAATCGACAAAATAGGACACAATTGATATATATCAACTGTGTCACAGTTTATTATCAACAAAATTGCTCAAGCAATATTTTTAATCCACCCTAAACTCAGAAGATTTTCTTTTCGTATGATTTGTGGAACCACAAATGTTGCACTTTTTCTTCGATTGAGTCTTTATTGTTGATGACTGTCCATCCAATCCACATGGTGGTATTTGTGCCATGCAAGTACGTATATTTCAATGTCTTTACTTTCCACCCACCGGCCATGCTCGTCAAAGAAATATAACATATAATCAGATCTTCCCATCACTGCCCAATTGCTCGTGAATCTCTCGCATTAGATTACGATGATTCAAATTATTAACAGACATTTGTACCAGAATCGCATTGCTGTCTATGTACTATAATCTCTCCCAATGATCACTGTGACATAATGACGATCTATTGCATGACATCTGCCAAAAAAAAAATCCAATTAGATCAATTGTGTACTTATGAACCATAAAAGCTCAATTGCGTACTGGTTGATTGTGTACTAATATTTACTTAAAACTAAAAGTAACATGCAATAACTTATAATTTTAGTCTTCCATCTAAGAGTGAGCATAATAATTTAAATATACTTCAACTGTGTACTTATAAACCAAATAGTAGTTTCGACGGTGTACTTTAGAACAATGTAAAATTATTTTAACTATGTACTATTATTTTTGGTAATTTCTTAAGTAATTGTAAATCGCCTAGCCTATCATTTAAAAATTAGCATCTTACGTTATATATTTCTTAATGGACTACCATATAAACACAATTGTAGCCTCAATTGTGTACATAAGAACATTAAGTGCAACTATTTAATAAAATACAGAGTGTTAAATCTAGCAGAAAAATTACCTTAAGAATGATAAATATAGTCGACAACACCTATTCAGAAATGAATTTCTTTCAGAATCGAACTTCTTACGGGTATTTCAAAAATTTCTTGAGTTTTTCTTTTGAGCATTTTTTTTATTCGATTTGTGGATGAATCGAACTGAATGAGGTTTTGGATTCTTAGTATTGTAGTCATATTGTTAACAACCGACTTTATCTTAGAATTAATGTTGTTGTGGTGTTATTAATGAAGTATAGAGAGAGAGAGAGAAAGATGTTGTTGATGAGCTGGGAAATGATGCAGCAGACTAGCGAGAGTGAGGAAAAGAGATGAGAGAGAAAAGAGTTATGGGTGAGTGGGTGTGTTGAGGAGAGATAATTTGTTTTTAAATTAAATTGATTTAGAATAATAAAAGAAAATAGAATAAAAGGTGAGTTTATTAGTAAGGGTAACTTAGTAATTTCATAGAAAAAAGTGTAGCAAATATATAGTTTTAAAACTTGATTTATATATTAGCTACTATTATATTGTGAGTGTATTGATGTTCTTCTCATATATATATATATATATATATATATATATATATAGGGGAGGTTTCAAATAAAACCTTTTTCCAATGAATTAACTAGGAACCAATCTTGATCGTCCGTTTCTCTTGATCTATGGTGGAGATTAATCCAACTGATTTGGTGTATTATTTTTACCATTTTAAAACATTGAGGATAATATGGTAGTTTAATATTGTTTGTAACGTCCAACTCCTTAATTCGTGGGATATGTCATATGTTACATGATTTTAGCTTATTCTTTTATCTTTAATTATTTTTAATTAACTCTTAATCTGTATCCCCTTTAAAAAAATTCTTATTTTAGTCTTGATATAAAATAGGCATGTGTTAATTTTTTACGAAAATAATATGTATATTTATCACATAGTTGGTGCATAATGACATTAACTTGATTCATCAATTTGTTTCCGAGATAATCATTCATAGATATTAAGTGTATATATGATGTTTATAATAATAATAATAATAATAATAATAATACATATTGCACAAATATTGCTTACTTTCTATTAGGGCCGGCAAATTTCCGGGCCGGGCCGGCCCGGCCCGAGCCCGGCGGGCTTTTTGGAAAAATCGGGCCGGGCCGGCCCGGCCCGAAAATTCACCGGGCCGGAAAATATGGAGCCCAGCCCGGCCCGAAAAATCAATTTATATCACATTTTTACCTGGCGGGGCGGGGCCGGCCCGAGCCCACCGGGCTTTTGCCTATTTCGGGCCGGGCCGGCCCGGCCCGAAAATTCATCGGGCCAGAATTTGCTGAGCCCAGCCCGGCCCGAAAACAGGCCGGCCCGTCGGGCCGGGCCGGGCCGGGCCTGTTTTGACAGCACTACTTTCTATATAAATATTGCTTATTGACTATATAAACATTGCATAATAATGATTAACATGAGTATTGAATTAATATACTACCTACTGCGTAAATATTGCACAAACATTGCTTACTTCCTATATAAATATTTTTTTTTAAGAGAGAGAGGGACTTTCTATATAAATATTGTTCATTACATATTTCAGCACAAAAATGATATTGCGTAAATATTGTTCAAGTATTGCTTACTTTCTATATAAATATTGATTATTACATATTTAAGCACAAAATGATACTGCATAAATATTTTTCAAGTATTGCTTACTTTCTAAATAAATATTGCATAATAAATTTTTACGCATAGATAAAGTACTAGTGTTTTTTTAATCTATGAATTATGCTCCATTTATGTAAGTAATGTTAATACCTGCATTCATCCACACCATCCATGCATAAACAATATATACGTAATTTTCTCCTAATTATATGGCCGAAAATCAGTGAATTAAGATATTGGGTTAATTGATTACCCAATGTAACCCCTAGACGGTGGAAATTGATTTAATAGGTTATACTTCTATGCAATCCATGTTATTAATTTTAAATCTGAGCCGTAGACTTTGATGAAATGAATGGTCACTATTAGATCCTAGTTAACTCATGAGAATAAGTTTTTATGTGAACCACTCCCTATATATATATATATAGGGAGGGAGAGAGAGAGAGAGAAAGAGAGTGAGAGAGGGGGAGTGAGAGTGAAATAGGAGAGAGAAAAGTGAGAGTGGGTGGGTGGTGGGCCTAGTGAATAAATGATAGTTTTTTTTGTTTTTTTTTTCTTAAAGGTTATTTTGGTATATTCATATTAAAATCTGACAAAATTTATAATAAATTACGTTTTTGATAATTTTTATTTTTCATTATCCAAAGTGGCTATTTGACATGACAAGCTCAAGTTTTCATTGATTTAATCAATCATTAATGACCATATATATGATAGATCTCTCTATTTATAGAAAAAAAATATGCATTTGCATCCCTTGGATGTGATTAATAAAGGAAAATGAGATTTGAAACGGAAAAATGGGTCCATTCTTTTCGTTTTCCTTTTTGAGTGAAGAAATGGGTCTCCTCTATGAATGTGATTAATAAAGGAAAATGAAAGTTTCCAACTATATTCATAAAGTTGGTGAAACAATTACACTGATAATGCCAGTGTTACTTCACAAACTGCACCGATTTTCCCAATTGGACCGACCAGACCCAGCCCTTTTGATAGCAGTATTAAGAAGAGTGGTTAAGAAATTAAATAAATAAAAAAAAAAGAGCCTATACAATTAAGTAGTATCTTGTTGCAGAAAACCCATTTTTGTCCGTGTTGGAGATGGAAATCATGGCCCAACAAATTATCTATATCCAATGTGAATATATATATATTTTTTTGAATTGTTCTATAAGTACTTTTAAAGATCGCGTGACTGTGAACTTGAATCCTAAACATTTGACTTCGAATATTAACCACTTTATTACTAGGCTAACACGCATACACTCAATGTGAATAAAATTTAACTTCCGTATGGCTTCCCCTTTGCTGGCGTCATTTGTTGGGAGGATGACGTCATTTTTGGACAAAATATAGAAAATGGCACCACTTTAGATTCAAATCAGTTTATAATATTATTTTTAATGAGTAGCAAAATCATATTCAATCTTTCAAATTTTAAAATGGAGATCGACCATAATTTTTATATTTTGATCTATTGCAATTGAGATCACTTCATCATCTACTGAGGATGGTCTCAATTGCAAAAATTCAAAAGATTAACAATGATTTTGCCCGATATTGAAAGGGAAATCAAATTTGGACTTAAATATGCAATCAACCCTCAAATGAATAATTGGTAGTACGTAGCATTTATGACCTTATATATATATATATATATATATATAATTTGAGCATATAACACTACTTATCATTTTTTTTTAATTTTTTGTGAAAATTTACTAATTTCATGCTTGATATTAATTAAAAAAAGCGGAAAACTTGCTTAACTAGACTAGTTACTACAAATTGGCTAAGTTCATATATGTCTATATATGTAATTTTGGTGTCTGTTTAATTGTTTATTGAAGGCTTGAAGCACCTAATTCATGTTAGGTCTGGATACATAAATCTAATCAAACCACAGTAACTTTTACATTAAATTTGATATGAAATAATTATACTATCAAGTTTGTTCTATTATATATATAATTATATATATATATATAATATTCAAGAATGGATATGAATCTGGCTCACAACTTGAGACTCACATACAATTTATGGACCTCACTCTTTGAAATTTATTTTATCATATTCACATTTTTAAATTAATAATAATAAATTTAAATTAATATTTAATTATTCAAAAATAAAATTAATATTGTAATTAAAAAATTACAGTACAAAGCAAATTTTATTTAATAATAAATCATGTAGGCCCACCAATAACTAGGCCACACAAAAAAGAATTACCCTCTGGCAAACAAAGTTACAAACCAAAACAAATCGTCTTCTTCGTCTCCCGTATGCAACTTCTTCTTCTTCTTCTTCTTCTTCTTCTTCTTCTTCTTCTTCTTCTTCTTCTTCTTCTTCGTCTTCTTCTTCCCTCTTCAACTTCTTCTTCTTCCTTCTACAATTCTGCAAACTCAAACACACAAAATATTACTACTTCCGTCCATGAAAAATTTGCCACAATTTATTTTTCAGTCTATTCACAAAAAAATTGTCACATCCATTTATAATAATAGATCTTACACAATTTATTTACTATTAACCTCACATACTATATTATTTACAAAAAATGTCATTATTGAACCCATCACTCACTCAATTAATCAATTTAAAACTACATTAAATGTGAGACCTCCAATCATAATACTACTTACCATTTTATTAAAACTCGTGTTGCATGTCCACAATGTGGCAATTTTTATGGACGAAGAGAGTATAATATTACTGTTGGAAATGAAAAAAATATATATAAAGGAGCGAGCCGAGCTCAATTCGGCAAAGCGAGTGTGTGCACAGCGCGGGATCACGGGCATGACGGGCGTGCGGGCCGCGATCCCCTCTGCCCGTGAACCAGCGCTATAGATGCTCTTAATGGGGCATTCAACCTAGCTCCACTATCACAAACCCATAAACAAAAAATATCACACCTAACTTATCGGAAATTAATTAAGCCTTCAAGCATGTTATAAAACAATCACGAAGCAACAGCCCCCAATACTCTAATACTGGACGTGGATTTTATTGAAAAAAATAATATTTTTATGACAAAATATGAACAGTGACAAAATAATTGAATGAAAAAAAAAACTATTCAGAGTATAAAAGAAAAAAGGCGAATACAAGAACACAACTAATCAGGAAAAAAAAAGAAATCCGAATTGTTTTTTTTTTTAGAGATAAGAAATCCGAGTTGTTAATAATACTTCCAGAGTCTCAAGAATTTAGTCTCAGATGTTCCGATAATGATGCTAAAAAATGAATTGTTTATAATAAAACTGGAAAGATAAAATAACTTTTGAGAAAATATTTTTGTCAAATTACAAGGTGCATGAGAGAAAAACAATTTTTTTGTAGTTTTTATTTTTTATATAAAACTAATTTGTTAAGATGACTTAATAAGAAAAATTGAAATTAAATTCTTGGGACGGATAGAATACTAAGTTACACCTCCCCATAGAAAATATTCTTAGTTTCCAGGATATGTAACACCTGATATTTGTGAACTATTTCACATTGAGATATGACATAGTAAGGTTCACTATAAAATAAAGAGTAACTATGTGAAATAGCCACTTAAGTTAATAAAAACAAAATACTAGCCACAAACTTAATGTTATATAAATACTAGCCATTATTTGTTTGAAAATACTTTTTTACCCTTTACCTTATGTTGCTATATTGGACCCGAGTGAGATCTACTCGCTCCAGTCTCACCTTCGTTCGCCCGGTACGCTTCTGGTGTCGAACATGGAGTGGTGCGAGTGAGGCGCGAGCGGGGCTAGCGGCCCTCGTTCTGTACGCGAACGGGCGAACGGCAGCCCATTCGACCCGTTCGCGCCTCCACCTCGCGAACGGCATGCACGGGCACCGGTCAACCCGCTCGCGCCGTTCGCACCGCTCATGTTACCAACACACCCGAGCAAGGCGCGAGTCGCGCGAACGGCCCTCGTTCGCCCCGCTCACCTTGCCCACACATCAGGCGCGAGTCGCGCGAACGGCTCTCGTTCACCCCGCTAGCGCTGCTCACCTTACCCACACATCAGGCGCGAGTCGCGCGAACGGCCCTCGTTCGTCCACTCGCGCCTAGATCTATTCGCACAATACATGGGGCGAGTAGATCCACTTGCACCCTACATAGAGCGACTAGATCTATTCGCTCCTTCCACCACCGCAACGGAGTTTTGCATCACAAATTAACACCATTAACATATAGATTTTTAGTAGGAAACTTACATCGGCGCCATAATCGTCATCAGATTCCGATTCAACGGAATCACTTTTGTTTGAGCTATTCGACATCGTCGACGGAGATGGTGGCGCGGCAGAGAGGGAGGTGTGACGGGTAGCACGAGCGGCGGAGATGGTGGCGCGGTAGAGAGTGAGACGCAACGGTAGCACGAGCGACGAAGATTAGGCGCGAAGAAGCCTAGACGCGAAGGTGTTGGTGGAAGAAGATGCGAATGCGGCGGCGGAGGAGATCGAAGACGGCGGAGGTGCGAAGAAGAATGAGATTGTGCGAAGACGGCGGTTCTGTTTCTATCTAGGGGTATTTTTGTAAGAGTGGCCAATATTTATATAATATTAACTTAGTTGCTAGTATTTTGTTTTTATTAACTTAAGTGGCTATTATAATATTTTACTCTAAAATAAATCACCACTTTTAAGGCATTACAGTAATGACTATTTTTTTTAATGATTTTGATACCTTTTTTGTTGTTGTGAAGTTTGTTCATGTAATGACATCGTTTTAACAGAGAAAAATTAAAATTTATACAAATTAAAAAGTAGAGTCACTATCAAAATAGTTTAAAATAATAACAGTAGAATATATACGAAAAGTTAAGAGGTAACTCATGGAATGACACAATCACTTTAAAAAACATAAATGTTGTCACAAAGTTTAAAAAACACAAAATATGACACTTTTGACATTTTTTGTACCTTTTTACCCTTACAAAGTTTAAAAAACACAAAATATGACACTTTTTCTCTCTCCTCTCACCCACCTCATGCGCAATAAATTTTTTCTGCCACTTTTTTCTCTCTCCTCACTCCTTTCTTCTATCTTTCTTCTCATTTCTATTTCCTCCCTCACTTAGCTAACATATTTTTTTCTTCATTTCTTTTCGCGTAGGTGGAACGAAATAACTAACATTTTGTATCGGGGCATGTTACTTGGTACGAAATAACTAACATTTCGTACCTTAGCTGGTACAAAATAACTAACATTTTGTACCGAGGCATGTTACTTGGTACGAAATAACTAACATTTCGTACCAGCCCGGTACGAAATGTTAGTTATTTCTTATCAAGTTACAACTTCATAACCATTTCCCGGTACAAAATATTAGTTATTTCGCGTAGCTGGTACGAAATAACTAACATTTCGTACTGGGGCATGTTACTTGGTACGAAATAACTAATATTTCGTACTGTAGCTGGTACGAAATAACTAACATTTCGTACCGGGGCATGTTACTTGGTACGAAATAACTAACATTTCGTGCCGGGCATGTTATGAAGTTGTAACTTGGTACAAAATAAATAACATTTCGTACTCGGACATGTTATGAAGTTGTAAATTGGTACGAAATAACTAACATTTCGAGCCGGCGGCATGTTATGAAGTTGTAACTTGATACTTAATAACTAATATTTCGTACCGGGGAATGGTTATGAAGTTGTAACTTGATACGAAATAACTATCATTTCGTACCGGACTGGTACGAAATGTTAGTTATTTCGTACCAAGTAACAACTCCATAACATGCCCCCGGCTCGAAATGTTAGTTATTTCGTACCAATTTACAACTTCATAACATGTCCGATGCGAAAGGTTAGTTATTTCGTATCAAGTTACAACTTTATAACCATCCCCCGGTACGAAATATTAGTTATTTCGTACCAAGTAACATGTCCCAGTACGAAATGTTATTTATTTCGTAACAAGTTACAACTTCATAACATGCCCCAGCACGAAATCTTAGTTATTTCGTACCAAGTAACATGCCCCGATACGAAATGTTAGTTATTTCGTACCAGCTACGCGAAATAACTAATATTTCGTACTGGGGGATGGTTATGAAGTTGTAACTTGATACGAAATAACTAACATTTCGTAACGGACATGTACGAAATGTTAGTTATTTCGTACCAAATGGCATGTTATGAAGTTGTAACTTGGTACGAAATAACTAACATTTCGTATCGGGACATGTTACTTGGTACGAAATAACTAACATTTCGTAACGGGGGATGGTTATGAAGTTGTAACTTGGTACGAAATAACTAACATTTCATACCGAGGCATGTTACTTGGTATGAAATAAAGAAGAGAGAGAAAGAGAGAGAGAGAAAAGTCAAAAGTTGCGGCTGGGGGTGGAAAATAAGGGTAAAAGGGTCCAAAAAATGTCAAAAGTGTCATATTTTGTGTTTTTTCAAACTTGTGACAACATTTGTGTTTTTTAAAGTGATCATGCCATATCACTACATTTCCTCAAAAGTTAAAGAGGCGCACTCCCAGACGACCGGTCCTAAGTGAGATCGGATCCGGTCAAATCGGGTCAACCCGGATCAAAATGTTGACTTTCCACTTTTTTTCTTTTTTTTTAATTCGATTTAAAAAAATCTTCTCCGCTTTTGGCTCCGATTTTAATTTATAGATAATGATTGTGGCAACATTAATGTTTTTTAGCTCGTTCCGAGGCCTTCGGCTCCCCTCGCTCGACTCTTTAAACAAAAAATTAATAAAAAAATTGAAAAAAAAGAATAAAAAAACTTGAAAAAAGAATAAAAAAACTGAAAAAAACTGGAATAAAAAAATTGAAAAAAAAGAATAAAAAAAACTGGAAAAAATGAATAAAAAAATCATAAAAAAATAAAAATAAAAATGTCAGGCGCGTGTATTACACGCGCATGTTAAAAAAAAAAAGTTTGGCGCGTGGACGCGCCTTGAATGGCGCGTGTGATGCACGCGCCCGACTTAAGGGTAGATATATGGCGCGTGGTGTGCACATGCCGACGCGCGTAGGTTCGGTTGCACGTACGACCGGTCTTATTCAAGTTTTTTGCCAAAGTTAAATAAAGTATATCTCATGTGATTGCATAGAGGGAATACATTTTCAGAGAAAGGAATTAAGGGTGTCTCCAACGGTGGGTTCCAAAATTTGGAACCCACCAAATACACCATTGTGGGAAAAAGAAACCAGTTTCAAAATATGAAACTGGAAACTAGTTTCATTTTCGAAACTGGGTGCAAAGCAGGAGAAGGCGGGCACTGAGCGCATCACCCACGGCGCGTACGCGACACGCGCGCGCTGGTTGGTGCGTGCAGTACACGCGCGCGTGGGGACGCCGCCTTTTTTTGACCGTTTTTTTTTTTTTTTTTTTTCTGTTTTTCTCCTTTTTCATTTCGATTTTTTTTGTAGTTTTTCATATATACGGACCTATTAGCTCGTCTAAAACATATCGAACATATATCTTATATTAAAGATCACGACGAGAGCTTTTATTCGACATAAAAATCGTAAAAATCCGATTTGAAACGAACAAATGATGATATTTTAAAGTTCCAAAGTTTAATACAGTGTCTATTATAGTGGGACCCTTTAAATAGTAAAAACTGGTTTCATTGTTGTGGAAGGTGTTTAGATAAAAAAGTAGATGGGTTCCAAAAACTGATGTGGCGATTTAAAAGCTGAAACTGATTTCAACCATTGCGGACATCCTAATATTTGATATCGGTACACAAAATACAATACCTATTTTTAGAGAATCTTGTTTTGTGAAGTGAGACTGGTCCAAAAATGCATGTGATGTTGTTGGATAGAGGAATATAGAGCCATATCCACATCGTAATAATACCCTAAAAAAACAAACAATTATTTCGTGAGCAAATTGTGCGTCAGTACATGTAAGAATAGACTTTCCCCAAAAAAGTTGAAATAATTTATGGCTGAATTTTGTGAACTTACATAAAATGATATTAAATGTCTATCACAAACTACAATTTTTTTTCTTTTTTTTTTTGAAGAATCACAAACTACAAAATAAACAATGCGATCTTTAATTGATTTGAGATCTTACGTGTAATAATGGAAATTGAGACCTTCGATATTTTTTCTAGCATTTAAGTTTTATTTTCGAATATACACCAAGTACTCTTATTTAAGAAACTAGTGTGTATCCCGTCAAAAATCGACGGCGAACTATATTATTAAAATAAAATATATTAATAAGGTTGTTTCTTCGATTTTATTGTACTTCCTTAACAAATATTTTTATTTTTATTATTATTTTGCAATATATAAGCATGAACATTAAAAATAATTTAATATTATTTCGGAGTGATAATATTTCGATAATTGATAAAAAAAAGAGTGTTTCTTTGATTTTATTTCACTTTCTTTAGTTGCAAGAAATCAATAGAAATCAAACTATTTTTTTTTACTTCACAATCTGTCAAATATTTCATTATATACATCGTTAATTGTTGTGTACGTCTGATTATCTCGTCACAAAGTTAAATTTCGAAAATTATTCCTACGTGTATATATATACAAATCCAAGAATTATAATTGAGAATACGTATTTTTGAGATTTTTCTTTTATTTACGTCAATTTAAAAATTTGTTAAATTAAACAAATGAATATTGACAACTACATAATTGATCAAATTAAAATTGTCAATAAAAATAAAACTATTTATTTGGCCAATAATTAATTTGTCAAATTATATTGGTTGTGCAAAATAATTGCGGAATGAAAAAATATACATGGATGGTGATTATTTATATCAATAATACTTTTTGGACATATATGTCCGGAAATAAAATGATATATTAATAATTTTAACTTAAGATTTATCTAATAAAATCATTTTAATCAATCATTTTATCTAAAATTTTTCATAAATACCTTTTATCATCAATCATTTTATCTAATATTTTCATAAATACCTTTTATCATCAATCATTTTACATTATTGTCGCTTCGTTTTCTACTCAAAAGTATACAACTTTTTACCTTATTTCACGATTAATCCTTTTTAGTATTATTAATTTATTACCACTGACAAAATTCTCTAATATGCATCTACCCAATTTTCTTTTTCATATTACTTATTATTATTATTATTATTATTATTATTATTATTATTATTATTATTTTCTTTTTCATATTCTCTTTTAATTACAAAATTTATGTCCGGACATTTATGTCCGAATAGCATCACTCTATTTATATAGGTTCTTCAAGAATGATGTTTTATTAAAAATCAATGTGGGATGAGAAAATATATATTAAATATACATAGAATAAATGAATAAAAATGCTCAAAATAAGGATTAAAGATAAATAAGAATACTGAAAGGAGAGAGCGCCACGTAGAACCTCGAATTAAGGAGAGGTCTCGAATCCGCAATCGTTTTAATAATATATGGATGAACATGTTACTCTTTTTAGGAAATAAGTTTTCCGACAAATACTCCATCATCCCATTAAGCTTGTTCTATAACTTTAAGACACTTAAATTAAGAATAAGGATAAAAAAATATAAACTAGATAGGTACCACTACTTTTAAAGAGTTAAATATTTTCTATTTGAGTATGAGATATTACTAATAGGACAGACAAGTAAAAAAAATGGGACAAACTTAATGGAACTGAGGGACTATTAAATTTCCAATATGCTTATAATGTGCCATCATCGTCACGGATTAGGTTGTGATTTTTATACTGTAGATATAGGAATCTCAGTATCACATTTAAAATGTGACGTAATATCGCCAATTCTTACCTCACTTTTGTCAGATATACTTTAATTTTAATTAGTAAAAAGTAGGTGACGTTGTAATACATACTCCCTCCGTCCCATTTATATAGGCGGATTGAAATTTTCACATGGATTAAGAAAATTTATTGGAAAAGTAAATTATATAGTAAATTTCTTAATTTGTCCCTATTTATTATTTGATTATGTATTTTTTATGAGTTAATCAAAGAATTAAATAGGGATATATTAGTAAATGAGCTAAAAAACATTACTTTTTATGGAAACAAGCCTATATATTTGGGACATCCGAAAAAGGAAAACAAGCCTATATAAATGGGACGGAGGGAATATTAAATATATACTTTCCTTTACTAAATCGAATCATACATTAAATTTTATCACTTAGGGCTCGTTTGGTAGATTAGTTAGGATAAGTCAAGATAGATAATGTCAAGATAAATATAGTGAATAAGGGGTGATTGTTGGTGTATTTTTTGTGTTTGGTAGATAAGATAATCTCAAGATAAATATAGTAAATAATGGGTTGGTTGTTTAGTACCCTAGTTTAAATTCAAGATTAAGTGGGAAATAACAATTTTATCCCTAATATAAATTTATTATTTCTCTAAACAATATCTCTCCTATCTTTCTCTCTCTCTTTAATTATGTCACTCCTCTCTCTCTCTCTCTTCTGCAATTCCTCTCATCTCATCCAATCCGCTGCCCTACCTCCCACCTACCTCCACCACAACCACCACTCTCTGCAACCCACATCCATCTCTCTCTCCCAATCTCTCTCTCTTCTTCCTCGCATGCTCCCCCCCTCTCTCTTTCTCTCACTCTTTCTCTATCTCACTCTACCACCGCCGACGTCCACACCACCACCTACCTCCACCGCCGACCACAACCCGGCTGCCACCATCTTCTCTCTCACAGAGAAATGAACCTTCCCTACCTGGAAATGAAGAGCGACCGCTGCCGCCGCCGCGAAGAGCGACCTCCTTCCTCCGCCGCGAGGAGACGACGGGCATGCCGGGATAAAAGATGACGACGACGACGAAGTAGCCTGCTGGCGGTTGGGGCTTTTGAAGATCGAAGGTAGTGTTTTTTCAGAGGGGCGGTGGTGGTGACGACGGCAGCGGTAGCGGCAGCGGCGGTAGTGTTTTTTCAGATGATGAAGGTTCATTTCGTCGAACGGGAAAGAGAGGGATGAGGGAGAAGAGAGAGGAAAAGTTTGGAAGGGTAATAATGTCATTTCACTTTATAATCGTGATCACTGTTGAACCTAGCTTAGGAATCAGACCAAGTTCGTCGGATACGGTTTCTAAAGTGGAACAGTAAATATATCACGGGCCTCCTAGATTATTTTTCTTGGCTACCAAACACCTAGATTAGCCAAGATGTGTATCCTATCTTGGTTAATCTAGGCTATCAAACAGCTCCTTAATGTAAACCTATGTTCTTCTTCATTTTTCACCCCTAATAAATGACACCGGAATAGGCTTGAAAGTAGATAAATATGGAGTATTGTTACGATTTGTTTGATGTTTTATATAGTAAATTATATATATTATTCCGTGAGAACTCGCAGCTGCTATTTTCGGTGTTGTATAAAATTTTGCTCCCGTATTATAGTCTACAAACCATACATACAAGGTAAATCGTACTTGAGAAATCAAATATAACATGCTCGATCTATTTAAGGGTTTACAAAATTTGAATCGAAGACATTTAACCTCAGTAATATCCACTTCATCGTTAGGCCATACATAATTTATTTTATCTATGTTGGAGTGGGGAGGGTATTATATTGGCATATGTTTTAAATAAACTTCAAGCAAACCAGGCGTATGATGAATCAAAATTATTAGGCTGATTATATATAGGGGTAAGCATTCGGATATTCGGTTCGGTTATTACATAAAAAATAATCAAACTAAAATTTCGGTTTTTTAAATCCATATCCGAACCGAATCCGAAATTATTTCGGTGACCGAACCGAAATATCCTAAATAACCAAATTGTTATTTCGGTTAATTCGATTTTTCCACTTTTTTTTTTTGAAACAATTTTCCTACATTTTTTATATTCATCAAAACCATTGAAAATTAGAGAAATCGAGCATGTCAATAAACAACAACAATAAACATGAAAAACAGTCACCACCAACAACAAATAAAGTTTCAAATCTTCACAAAACATCAAACCACCAACAACAAAATGAAAATAATCCAACAAATAGTTAAATTAAAAATCCAAGTACCAACAAAAACTAATACAAAGTTCAATAATCAATATCTTCCAACAAATACTAGAGCACATGCATGTTAATAGCTTTCAATTTAGAGTAGTATTCAATATTTTAGTTTTAATAAATTAAATATAAATTAAAAAATTTAAATAGCATATATATAATTCGGATTTCGGATATTTCGGTTTTTTAAATAATAAAACCGAACCGAAATCCGAAATCCGAAATTTTAAAATTTTGAAATCCGAATTGACCGAAATATCCGAAATAACCTAACCGAAATTAATTTTGGGTTTCGATTCGATTCGATTTTCAGTTTTCGGAACAATTTGCTCACCCATAATTATATATGGATTTGAATACCGCCAAAACACTAATAAAATTAAGAGGCACACTCTTGTGCATCAGGATGACTAAACTATAAATTAAATCATAATCAAACTAATTAAGAATTCTAATTGAAATTTGTAACCTCTAATAATTTATGGCTAAACTTAATTATAAATTAATTAATAAATTCTAATTAAATACCTCAACTAAAAAAAATACTAAAATTAATGAATTAATCTAAAGAGTTTAGGATTAATTATAATGTTAATGCCTACCGTATGATGCGGCCGACCGCACCCAAATTTTGATACTCCATTCGTCCAATTTATATAGACTAATTGAAATTTTCAAAAGGATTAAGAAAATTTTTG
The DNA here is from genome assembly GCA_031470985.1 of Agastache rugosa. Lineage (NCBI taxonomy): Eukaryota > Viridiplantae > Streptophyta > Magnoliopsida > Lamiales > Lamiaceae > Agastache > Agastache rugosa. Next base: position 24,622,339 of record CM062607.1, read on the forward strand.
AAAAAGTAAATTATATAATAAACTTCTTAATGTATCCTTGTTTATTCTTTGACTATGAATTTTTCCGTAATTCAATCAAAGAATTAAGTAGGAATATATTAGTAAATTAGCTAGAAAACATTAACTTTTTTAGAATCAAACCTATATATATATTAGACATACAAGCCTATATAAATGAAACGGTTGGAGTATAAAATTAAAGTATACTCTCTTCGTCCCACTCAATTTGTCTACCTTTCTTGAAATGGATATCTCACTCAATTTATCTACTTTCAAATAAAGAAATAATTAATCCTTCGAAATCCTTCAAAAGTAGTGAGATCTACTCACTTTCTATTCTTTTACTCTTATTTTTAATCTCCGTGGCAAACATTAGATAGACAAATTGGCCATGATAGAGAGAGTAAGGACAAAATGCGAATGCTAAAAGATTCGAATCTGTCCCAGTGGGGATGACCTAGTGGTGGAGTGATTGCCTGTTGACCAATAGGTCAGAGGTTCGAGTACTCTCGACCACAAAAAAATTCTAGGTGGAGTGTGTGAGTATTAATATTTGTAATGATATTAAAAAAAAAAAGATTCGAATCTAAATATTTTATTATATGCAATTGGAATTTGGATGTTTATTTAGGAGCTCACTAATTCCATCACTTACCACCGACTATTTATTTGTAGGCGGTGACGTACGCATTTTCAGAACCTTTCATGGAAACAAAGGTTATGACGTAACTCATCACATATATCACAACATTTATGACGCGTAACAAACGTGCAACCGCCTTTTGACGCTCCACTCTCCTAACAAACCTCTCTCTCTCTCTCTCTGTTTTGCATATAAACCCCACAGACGCACACAGAATACACACGCCTCTCGTTTATCACATAACACAACCAAACTGAACCAAAAAAAAAGAAAAAAGAAGGAAAAGAAAAAAGTTGATACACAATGCAAGAAGCAATTCCGTACGGCGCCCATATTCCGACAACCTTAAGCGCCGAGAACAGCTTCAGGCTCCTCCGGCAGGTGGCGGCGGGCCCCACCTCGACGCGCCACCTAGCGATCGGCGACGGCGGCCGGAGGGATCACGAGGTGAGGAAAATGGTGGCGGAGAGCGCGGTGATAGTGGTGGCGAGGAAGGGGTGCTGCATGAGCCACGTGGCGAAGCGGCTGCTGCAGGGGCTGGGGGCGAACCCGGCCGTCTACGAGGTGGAGGAGAGGTCCGAGGACGACGTCGTCGCCGAGCTACGGGCGGTGGTTGCAGACGGCGCGGCGGTGCAGCTGCCGGTGGCGTTCATCGGTGGGCGGTGGCTCGGCGGGTTGGATCGGATCATGGCGAGTCATATCACGGGCGAGTTGACTCCGTTGCTCAAACAGGCTGGGGCCTTGTGGTTGTGATCATGATTTTGGATATACAGTATAATATATTTCCTGACTAATTACTCCTTTTTATTTAATTTTTCGTTATGGTGCTCGTGACTTTTTACGTGATCCATATTTAGTATTATCGGGGAATTCAAAAAGAAAATTCGAATTTTAGTGGCCTAAGTTTACCCTCTTTATTTTGCCAATTCATTTCCCGAATGTTCTAGCTTTTATTTAGAAAATATTTTTTATCTCGTATATAATAATAAAATCTCTAGCATAATGATGATACACAAGGAAAATAGGTCGATCGCAGTAATTTAATCTCCATAACGTGGTGTGCCTTCACATGATATTAATATAAATTTAAACGCCTTGAGGCCTTGATTATAATATTATATAATTAGATTTTTAATCGAATTTCAAATCTAAAAATTTGATTTTTTGTTGAAGGTAAGCAAAAGGTGGCTGTGAGTATTTTTAACAGACAACACACTATATATAATCAGACTTATATATGATACTAATATTATATAAGATTGGTGCAATGATAAAAAGAGATCGTCAATTTTCAAGAAAAATTATTAATGTCTAAATAATTTTAGCCTAAGATGCCAAATTCTTTCTTTTCTATAAGGAGAGAACAGAACTAATGGCGGTTTTATGTAAAAGTATCACTCATATGTAATAATTGAGAAATTATATTTAAATGTAGTACATCCACTTCTCACATAAAAATATTTTATTAATATAAATTTTTATTAATAAAATATTATTATGTGAGAAATAAGTATAGTACACCCTCGAATAGAATTTTCTGCACTAACTTACAAATTATATAAAAGAAACAAGCATTAGAGGAATTCGAGATCATGACTTCGGCCACAAGAATTCTACATTTATTTAATACAAAATATGACTTCGGCCACAAGAAGTATTTTCTACTTTCATGTAAGAAATTGTGTGAGATGATTTTATGGTGACGTCAAAAATTGGGATTCAAACTGTAAATGTGATATTCGTAATAAGAAAATCGAATTTAATTAATCTTATATCACCTGATATATATCTCAGACAACTTTTCTAGGGGCTCAATTAATTGTAAACGAGTTGAAATAATTGAATATTGAAGTCTAGGCCATGTGTTATTTTACAGCCCAAACTTTGGGGCCCAAATTCAAATTCAATCGATAGGATATATATAGATAGGTTCAACCGTTTAGATTTTTATTTGTAGACGAACTTCTAACGGATTTTATACCCGTTGGGACCCATGGTCAACCCCGTATAGTAGATTTTAATCTCAACATATACATTTATAATAAATAGGAAGAACATATTAGAACGTTTGTGTTGGGAAAATTATACTCCCTCCGTCCACGATAAATTTGCCACAATTTCTTTTTTGGTCTGTCCACAAAAAATTTGCCACATCTATTTATGGTAATAGACCCCACACACCTCACTTACTTTTCCACTCACAACACAATTTAAAACTATATAAAAGTGGGACCCTTATTCCACTCACAATACAATCAACCAACAAATTATAAAAACCCGTGCCATCCACAATGTGGCAAATTTATTGTGGACGGAGGGAGTAAGAGTTTTGATTTGATACTAAAACCCAGCTGACCCCAACTGAGTAGATGATTGCGCAAGCCAAAGTGTTTTTCCAGCTCACCTGTTTGAGCTTATAGAGTTTCTAAGTTTACAGGTGGTCACTAAAGACAGCAGAAGATCCAGCTGAGTAACTCATCAGAGCTACCACAGCAGTGAAGCCCAGCAGAGCTGTATAAGATTACAACATACAAAAGAAAGACTCAGCTGACCAAGCTGAGTACACAGCAAGGCAAACCAAGTCGAGTGATCAGCAACGTTATCCAGATTCAAGACGATCAAGTTCATCCAGACACAGCTGTAGGAAAGACCCAGCTTGTGTGGCAACTCAGCTCAGCGTCAAGACCCAGCAGAGTTCAAGACTCAGCTCAACGTCAAAGACCCAACAGAGTTCAAGACAGCTCAGAGTCACCAGCACAGCAGAGTCGAAGTCAACTTGAGATAAAGTCAGAACTGACCTGGACCATCAGGAACTCGACACCTCAGCACCTAGAAGTCAGACCTATGATTGCTTTATGAGGAAATCAAGGAAGAAGACAAGACCAACTTGTCAGAACTTAGGTAGAGATTCAGAACGGCTCTTTCCAATGGCTAGTTCTAATCTCTCCCTATAAATATGAGTCTTCATCATCAGAAGATATACGAGAGAGAGAATATACAAGAGAGATTAACAGAGAAAGAAGTCTAACCAAAAGATCAAGATCTCTCAGAAAAGCTTCAAGATCCAGCAGTCTACATCTTTCTGAGTACTTATTCATTCTCAGGCTGCTGAAGCTCTCTCCCATTAGTATCTAGGCATAAAATCCTTCATATCTTAAGCCTAGTTTGAACGAGTTCATCATACTCAAAGTTCTTCATTGTAATAACTCGTTCATAGTTGGAAACCCCAAAACCAAACCCTCAAACCTAGAAAAAAGTTAGGTTAAGGTTAAGGTTCTGTAGTACCCGTAAACTACAAGTTAGGTTCTTCAGTACCCGTAAACTGAATGTAGGCTTCAGCTGTGCCCGTAAACAGACTGGTTACGTTTCGATATAGTACGCGTAAACTTGTATCCAGCTTGAGGAACTAAGCTGCAACGCTTGCTGACTGCGCGTAAAGTCAGTGGTATCCTTAGTGGATTACCAGATGGTTTTTTGGTCGTGGACGTAGGAGTAGTTTCTCCGAACCACGTTCAATAGCTTTGTTCTTTACTGCTTCATTTATGCATCCAGCTGACCACTCATAAGCATATTTTCATGTTGCATAAACTGACTAACAGAAAAGAGAAACAGAGCTTTGCAATATATTTGAAGTAACAGACGGACTTTCCAAAACCCACCACATTTCGCACACAGCCAGCTGTGTTGATTAAGCTGACTTCCAGCTGGATCGAACACAACCAGCTCACTCAAAAGAGTTTTAACTTGGAAAAGTTTTCAACCCTTGGTGTATTCACCCCCCTCTACACCAAGGTATCCATCTTGGGACCAACAGTTTGATTCTTGCCGAGAAAGGTAGTAGAAATGTGATGACGAATGAATACTTTGAGATAAACCTTAATTATAGCCATTAGTTCCAACAAAGTTGAGGCAGAATATATAATTTATAAGAGATTTTATAGTGGAAGAGATAAAGGGCATCAAAATATAAGCCTAGAACACAAAAGAGTTGTTGAGAGTTTGAATTTAAATATAAACTTAGAGTAATATTGATTGTTAGTGTATAATAATGTTACAGGTTCAGGCAAGACCTATTTATAGCTATTTTACATAGAAAGTAAAATAGTAATTTCGGATTTGTGCGTAAGAGGGCAAGTTCGTCTTTCCAGGTCCGTCATGAACATTACTGGAGGATATTTTTATCTTTTTAGGCCTTCGCGAGAAGCATGCATGTTGTCTGCGTCAGTGCCGAGCTTATCTTGGAGATCCTATGCATATGAGGGCGGTTGAGAATATTCTGTAGTAAGCAAATAAGAAAGCTTGTAAGTACAAGAGTCCGTTAGTGACGTCTTTATCGTTTAGCAGCTTGAGAATGCCAGATCTATCTAGCAATTCAGACTTGACGTACTCATTATGTTATGTTGTGATTTATGCAATCAATTCTGACTTTAGGAGATCAGACATGGAAGGTGCCCTCAAATCTGACTTCCTTCTTTCGGTCTTTTTTTCTCTTTATAACTTATACCCCCTCCGTCCACGATAATTGTTTCCTATTTTCCTTTTAAGTACGTTCATGAAAATTGTTCCCTTTCTATTTTTATACACTACTCCACCACAAAATATTCTTTTTCCTTCACTCACAACATTACACTACACATAATTTTTATTAATCCTTGTGCCCACCGTCCCGAAGAACAATTATCGTGGACGGAGTGAGTATGATTTAGTCTTCAATCAATGGAAGGACTTATTTTTGTCTTTTAGTTTCCTTTGTATCGTGTACCTGTTGTTCACAGAAACATTTACAAGTATTTTTAGAGTTAAATAATTTGGACCATATTTTGGGCCATTTTTATACTTTTCGGGTTCGGTATCCATTTTTTGCACGTTAAATCTTTATTCGGCCACAAGCCCAATAAGAAATGTAGAAAAGAATCCAGACCGACATCCCTATTTTTTTTATTTTTTTTTATTTTTTATTTTTTTAAGATTTTGGAAGTTTCGTGTTCTTATTATTTTGTTGAGAAATTCTAATTGGTATCTGAATCTATGAATAACATTAATAATTAAATCTCGGTAGTTCATTTACATTAATTACTTATATTTATCCTGAAGATCAAGCCAAGAGTAATTAATTCATTATATAGTATATTATTATTTATTAAAAAATTTATGGATTAGTCCGGAAAACTATATATGTTAGATTAGTATGAAAACAATTTCATCGTTCGCCCCATTATATACACAGGTTCGAACAATATTTAAATTGAAAATGTGAGAAAATTGTTGATTTCTAATACCAAACGTGCCATAAGCTTAAATGAAATGAAAGGCCACTTGAAATAATTTTATTAGTTGATGTCCTTTTGAAAATTGGGGCCTATATTTGAACGCAATTATTGTCCAAAACAGAAACTAACTGTCTACGAACTATGCATTATTTTACAAAACACACTTTTCTTTTTAAATCTTTAATTCTCTAGGCATTTTTACTTTAATTTCATAAAGCATCAACATAAGAGCCAAATCTGGTACATTATTTTAGTGAGTATTAATTTTAATTATTTTTATCCACACTATTGATATGATTAAATTTTGTTTACATAATTTTATAACGTAATATTATGGGATTATGGATATACATATTTTTGACTTTTGTTTCTCATCTAATATCATGTTACTATCGAAGATTTTTTTTTATCTGGTAATAAAATTAGATATACTAGTACTACACCCGTGCGATGCACGGGGTAAGTTGAATTTTGATATTTTTTGTAAAAATAAAACAATATGAGTAAGGAAAATATATAAAAGAAAAGAAAAGTATCAAACAATATAAATTAAAATTAAATTTTCTTTAAAATTCATATATCTATAAATTTTGAAAATTTTCCCAATAAACAATGTATATTGTACATGCACGACTCTTATTATCTTTATCGCATATCAGGATCTTCAAACTACTTCGACTTTGTACTCTCGATACAGCGACGTTGAATTTTGTAAATGATTCCATGTATAGAATATCATCTGAAAGATTCTTCCAACACTTTTTCCAAATAATTAATCTTCAGTCTGTTCATTGAATTATCAAATAGTAGATTTGCAAACATGTCTCAGAGAATGAGCAATACTCTAGTGACTTGCCTCTATAATTCCGTCAATGTATTCTCTATCATCGTCTAACAAACCCAATGCATAGCACACGTCACGGAATGATGTGTATTGTACATCATTTACGCCCCTTATCTTCGTAGAATTTCGGTCCACGTACAATATTGAGAAGCAATCTCAAATAGTACATCTCTCCATTTCCTGGATGTATGTAGAAAATCCTCCCGATTGATTTTTCTTATTGTAGAAAATCTGCACCCGTATGATGACCGGGTTAAGTTTAATTTTGTTTTTTCTTTGTATAGAAGGATCCCAATGCTCATCTCAAGCAAACACAACTCATGCAAAAAACCGATCACACAGAATTAACAAAAATGTCAAATATAGATAAATTTTGAAACAATTGAAATAGAAAAATTAAATAAAATTTTCATACCATTGATATTGCAACGTCTACAACTATATGGTGATGACAACAAACCGGATCAAACATTTTTATACCATTAATATAGCCTTTGTTGCGGTCGGTAATTATTTTTATTAATGAAATAATGAAATAAAATAAAAATAGAAAACATTTTTTTTAATAAATGGTAATTAATAGTTGCTATAAATATGAGTATTACTCAGATTCGGTCGACGGTTCTTACTTTCTTCCATCCCTTAATCATATTTTGAGTGAAACAATAAAAAAATTATTATCATCATTGTATTGATGAAAAAATAGCATCTAATGACTACATAATTTAACTCATCTCATATTATTTAATCCATTTCAATTTATTACTTCTCGATAGACTATCATAAAATTAAAATTATTCATCTAATTTTGTAAGTATTAATTAATTGTGAAATGAATTAAAATTAAAATCCGAAAATGATCCAATATACGTGCGTGTAGGGTCAAAGTCAGCATATCAAGGCATATTTGAGAGGAAAAAAATTGAAATTTTTTTCTAGACTTCTGAAATATGATATTTCTTTTAACATTATGAAATATGGTATTGAGCTCAAATATTAAAATTACATCGCCTATTCCTTCCGTTTATTTCTTTGGGGTTTCATCTCAATTCAATAAAGTATCTTTCTGACTTGACTTCGTCTCTAAATGCCAAAACCTCTAAAATAAATTATTTAAAAATCAACTATAGAGATTAAATTTTTCTTCATAAATTATTCTCAATTTAAAAAGACCAAGAGAATTGCAAGAATATTAATATGTATAATTTATATATGTAATATAATTCTAAATGCTCCAATATTTAGTACTATTATTCCAATTAACCAAAAATTAAACATCTTTTATCATACTAAATTAGAAGACTTACTACTAAGATATGATCCATTTCCGACACCACATTATTATAAAACAAAATCTGAAAACTATGACATATTATTTATATAAAAACTGAACAAAAAACACACACACACACGCGCGCATAAATTGTATTAAAGAAAAAGAAGAAAGTTGAAAAGAACAACAAATTAAATTGAAAACTATGAGACACCATCATTCACTCTTTCTTCATCGTCACGATGGTTTTATCTTCTTTCAAATTGATTGTAGAAGAAAATTGGTCATCCAATTTTCTTTTTAAAATTTGTAATCATGCTTCTCATTCGAAGCTCGTCTGATCGGTGATGTCTCATTTGAACAATGGGTGATCATGCTTCCCATTCTTGCAAGTTCTATACTTACAAGAATTGAGAGCAAATTTTGTTTCCGTTCTATTGTTGATGATAGAAAATTTAACAAAAATGCAGTAGAAAAGTGTGAATGATTATGATTGCGGATTTTTAAAATATATTGGCAATTTTTTTTATGAATTTAGAAAATAAATTAATTGGTTGCCATGAATTATGCATTATATTGATTTATAACGTCTATTATTGAATAAATTAGTTGGTTAGCATAATTATTGCTTTTGTAACTTATTATTTAATTGATTGATTGGAATTATTAAGTGAAATTGGATTAAAGAATACCAAAACTTAATAAACATAAGTTATTTAGCCTCATTCATAAAACTATAAGTTTTCTATACCAAAATTATTTAAAAGACTAAAGTGCCCTCCCTTTAACAAAAACTAATAAATAAATAATACACCGATAAATTAAATTAAAAAAGCCACAAAAAAATATGGAAAAACAGTCTCAATCTCTCGCGATTCACTCCCTTCGTCGGCCAGATTTCTTCTGGACACGATGGCTGGACACGATGGGAAGACACGATGGGGCTATTGGACACGATGGGAATTACACGATGGGTGGACACGATGGATGGACACGATGGTGCCCATCGTGCCCATCGCCCCCATCGTGTCCATCGTGTCCAGAGCGCCCATCGTGGCCATCGTGGGCATCGCCCTCACGATGGATGTCCCATCGCCCCCTCAATATATTTTGATTTTATAGACATTTTTTGACTTTATGTTGTTGTGGTGCAGATATATTGATTGTAATTGCTTATTTAAGAGTTTCATAAGTAAAAACTAACATTTTAAATAATTTAAATATAGTCTTTAATATGATAATGAATCATATCATATCTTAAGAATAAAAAGAATCACAATGAATATTTACTTCAAATTCTCAAATTATAGGCTGTATATCATCGATGTTGCAAAAATCATTTTGATTGATTATAATTATGTATGTAAGGTATAAAAAACTATTTATAGGGTATAACAAACACTATAGAATAACATTAAGATATTAAAAATACTTATCGATGTCTGTTCTTCTGGACACGATGGGGACTCCCCATCGTGCTCACGATGGAGACTGCCCATCGTGCCCAGAAGAACAGTCCATCTCCCCCATCACCCCATCCCCATCGCCCACTGTTCTCCTGGGCACGATGGAGAGTCTCCATCGTGGGCACGATGGGGACTCCCCATCGTGCCCAGAAGAACAAACATCGATAAGTATTTTTAATATCTTAATGTTATTCCATAGTATTTGTTATACCCTATAAATAGTTTTTTATACCTTACATACATAATTATGATCAATCTGAATGATTTTTGCAACATCGATGATATACAACCTTTAATTTGAGAATTTGAAGTAAATATTCATTGTGATCATTTTCATTGTTAAGATATGATATGATTCATAATCATTTTAAAGACTACATTTAAATGATTTAAAATGTTAGTTTTTACTTATGAAACTCTTAAATAAGCAATTACAATCAATATATCAGCACCACAACAACATAAAATCAAAAAATGTCTATAAAATCAAAGTATCTTGAGGGGGTGATGGGGCATGCATCGTGAGGGCGATGGCCACGATGGGCGCTCTGGACACGATGGGCACGATGGGGGCGATGGACACGATGGGGGCGATGGGCACGTTGGACACGATGGGCACGATGGGGGCGATGGGCACGATGGACACGATGGGGACGATGGGCACGATGGGGGCGATGGGGACGATAGGCACGATGGACACGATGGGGGCAATGGGCACGATGGCCGCTCTGGACACGATGGGCACGATGGGAGCGATGGACACGATGGGCACGATGGGCACGATGGACACGATGGGGGCGATGGGCACGATGGACACGATGGGGGCGATGTGCACGATGGGGGCGATGGGCACGATGGGGGCGATGGGCACGATGGGCACGATGGACACGATGGGCACGATGGAGGCGATGGGCACGATGGGGGCGATAAGCACGATGAGGAGTCTCCATCGCCCCCAGTCCAGTACCATCGCCCCAGCCCCATCGCCTACCTCCATCGAGAACCCCCGTAGTGCCTACCTCTCCATCGTGGTCAGATTGTGTCTCGGACGAACTTATCATGCCGGTAATTCTTCCGTCGAGAGTGTGCTTCGTGAGAGAGAGAGAGATTTTTTTTTCGTGGGTTTCGGTCGCTGATTCTTGCGAGAGAGATGAGAGAGAGAGAGATAATGTGGGTGTGTGTGGTAGGGTAGGGTGGACATAAATTTAAGAGAGAGAGACAAATTTTTTTAAAATACTTAGTAAGGGTATTTTAGTATTTTTATCAATTTTGGTATAGAAAACTTATAGTTTTAAGTTTAGGGTTAAAAAACTTATACTATTTAAATTTTGGTACCAAAATATTTGGACCTCAATTATTAATATACAATTATGATATACCATTTAAAAAAAAAAATTCTATAAATGAAATATAACAAAAAATGAAAAATAAAAGTTACTATAAATGGCAGGCCGACCTTGCTATTATAGCTAGTAAAGATAAAGATGTTAAAAGCATAACAATGTAAAGGAGTTTATTGACTCAAAGGTATATTCTTTCAGCAAAATATATAAACATACATACATACACATTATAATCAATCGGAGAAAAAAATTAATAGCTTGTAGAGAGAGATAGAATTCAATTCTCAATTGAGACTGTTCAACTTTTACATAATTAAGAAAAATATTTCGAATATAAATTTTCTAATTTTCTCATTGGCAAAATATTTTAAATCTAAATTAAACAAAACAGTAACAAAAATAATAATCAATGAATAATCTAGTACAACTTTTAAAACTATACATTCTTGACCAAATCATAGATCTCTAAACTTTTTTTCTTATCATGAACTTCTTCAGGAAGAACGAAAAGCAATTGTAATGCTCTTGTACGGTAGCTTCTTTCATATCAATCATGCTTTCTTTCGTCTTGAAATGTGAAATGGAGGCGGACGGAATGACGAAGGTTATTAGAATTATAATAGTTGAGGAGCATGATAGACAATTAGAAACTTGTTGATCATGCTTGCACAACCTAAATCAATTGGTAGCAAAAGAGACCAACTATACAAAGAAGATGAAGTGTGTGAGTATTTTTGCTTGTAGAATTCTAGATTATATAGGCACAAAAACAATAAATTTAGGAAATAAATTAATTTGTACCATTAATTTTGATTTTGTAACGTCTTTTATTAATTGCATGATTTTAAATTATTAATGAATAATTGTAATGTTCCATTTTTACTTATGATTTTCAAAATCGGAAAGTCAAAAATTAAAAAAAAAAAACTTAAAATAAAAGTTTCTAAAAACGGCAATCCGGCCTTACTATTATAGTTTATAAAGATAAGAATGAGACAAATGGAATATTGTTAGTTAATGTGGTAGGATCAATTTTGCCTTTTAATAAATAGATCACCATCAAAATTTGGCACTAGGCTTCATGTTGTTCAATCTTAGGCCAAATCAGTGACAATTTTGGTGGGAGGTGTGGACCCTTTACTTTGAATGTTTGAATACCTTTTAGTTCATGCACAATATAGCCCTTTTCTTATCCTTTCTTTCCCCTTTCTCTTAACGATGAGATAACCTGCAACCATTATGTAAATAACACGGAAAGAAGTAAAACCGTGTTAGAAAATTTTGATACAATAGACTTGATCTATATAAAAAAAATTTGATGAATGGATTAACATACAAATATTAATAATTTATTGATAAAATGACATCTTTCAAAATTAATTTATATTAGCAAAACATTACTTATAAAAGAAACAGTAACATTAGTTTTCAGAATTATATGAAACTATTATATATCTTACACAAAGTAAATGGAGCCCGCAAACAATTCTTATTTAAATCTGATACTTAGTTAATTACATACCTAAATATTATTTTCAGACTATGTACGTACTTCTTCGATTGATTATATTTTTCCGTTTATTAATGAAATACTTCTTCTAATATAATGCAATCAATTTGTAATTAAATTTCAATAGACTGATTGGACTGGTGCATGATTGAAATTGACTGGATACAAATACAAACATGAACTACATAATAATCGTTTCTCGATCACCTTTAATAATTGATATTCTTGATTTATGAGTCAATTTCACGTAATTTATTCACATACATACGAAAAGAAACGAAAATTACAGTTATGTTAATTAGTTCTGTAATAAAATGTAATTAGTATTTGTTGGCTCAATTATGTTGCTCCTGCAATAAAATTTAGTTACGTACTTTTTCTTAGCTACTTTTCTTATTTTATAACGTAAAGATGTGAGACAAGTAATAACTTGAAATTAGGTTTCTCTAAAGGCAAAGATTCCCTACTCTTTTGATAATAAAGCATGAGGATTTATATATTATATAGATCCCATATCAACTTATCAAGTGGGATATTGTTACACAACTCAAAAATTGAAAAATTAAAAATGTGATATTTGTTACAGTACAAATGTTTGTTCTATATTCAATGTCCATTTTAGTTAAGGAAACATAGCTAGTGCATACACTTTAGGGGAGGAGTGACAATATCGTGATTGAAACGTTAGAAACTTAGATTTCATGAAGATTTTTTAAGTATCTTAGCTTGCAATTCACGATTAGCAAGCTGTTTCAAAATTAGAAAAAAATGGAAAAAATAAAATAAAAAATTGGTGTACGTTGGTATTGTCAAATATGACATAAAATATCCTATTATATATATGAAACCCAAACGATAGCTAAATATAAACGCAGTTGCATATACTTGTAAGATAAACATTTCATGCTTACATAAATTTGATAGGGATTTATTTAAGCTACTAGACCATATAGTTCCATGAGTAGATTTATTAAATAAATGGAATATTCTCAATGAGTTTTGAAAACTTTTACAGGACATATATTCCATTCCAAAAATTCTTGGCTTGCCATAAATATAAACATGCATTAAGAGACAAATTAAAAGAAGAGAAGTGAATCCCACTTTGAAATTCGAGATGCGGGTGATGAATACACTAGTGTTAGACAAAAATAAAATCATTGAAATTAGGAAATACTCTCAAAGTCCAAGATCTTAGTATCTAATTTCCCAAGTTCAGTATTCATGTAATACCAAAATAAAGTTTAGGCAAAAGACAAACAAAGAAACAAACATCCTTGATGATAACAATTCACTTTTCCTTGAACTAACTACAACACACACACACAATTTTGCAACTTTTTGAGTTTCCACAAGTATGTATAGTACCACCATCCACCTAGTAATATTATATATATTTTTCTTCTAAAAATATCGTTTATGTATAGGTGGGTTATTAGTGTGTGACATTATAAACAAAAATAATAATATCATTACTTTTCACCTTAGTATTATCATACATATGCATGTAGTCAACCATGTGGCTATAACTCATTTGCAGATTTTAATGACATGTTCTCTGTATTCTCGAATAACTATCATCAGCCATAAAAAATCATAGAATGTATAAGTAGATATGTTTTGTTACCCTTAGTCGTTGTGAGGAATACTAAGAGTCAGAAAAGTAATAGTAGTATTACTGTATTAGTAAAATGAACAAGAGTAAAATGAGAAGTTTGACATCATTCTTCTTAGAATCTGAGATAAGCGTTCTGTTTGGTGATAAATGTGGATTTGGGTGCGGTCAGATTTAAATTTTCACTTTTTTCGTAATAATTATCAATTTTACTTCATAACAATTATCATTTGGTATTTTAACTAGTCTAAAGGAAAATGAATAATTGTCACATTTTCTTCAGAGTAATTTTCACTTTTAATCCGAACGAGCGATAAGATCGATCGACCGCACTCTTGTCTTTGTGATTTCGAAGTAGAACGCTTGTTCGGGAGCGATGAATTTCCATCTTACCACTCCTTCTCTCTCTAGATCTCTCTCTCCCCATACACCCAAACATATGTATTAAAAATAGGTAAAAAGAAAGAGCTGGACATAGAAAGTTGAAGCCTATGGGGAGGGGCAAGAATATTCTGTAGTCGCCAAAGTTCAATAGCTAAAATCCAAAGATTAAATTGTAAAGAAAGAGAGAAGGCAAAAACATCATTACATTATGATTAAGTGTTGGCAGTAAAAGTCAGCCCACAAGGAGACGACCACTCACACTCCAAAAAATTCACTGCCTTTGTCAGTTGCTCCTCTCTCTTAATCAATTAATTAATCTAATTTTGGTACTCTTTTACTTTAATTAATTACCTTTAGTAAAATCTGATCTGATTCTGGACTGGACTACCTTTTATCTCCAGTCAATGTCTGCTTTTGTTATTTCTTTTAACTATCTTAATTTGGTTTGAAATATTATATGTTTTAAAAGATGCCTGAGTTTTAATGTACTAGAATAATGAAATAAATCTTTCAAAAAATAAAAAAAGAATACAAGAGATTTTGTTAATGTCCTTGACCAGGTTAATTAGTATAATATCAAAATCTACATGTTAAAGATCTAGAAAGATGCATTAATTAGAGGGAAAAGAAAAACTCAGATAAAAAGTTATTTAACAATATATTCAACGGAAAATCAAAAGGGAAGATGTGTGATTGAGATATATCACATGCTACACAATTTATGCAATTAAGTAAAATTATATTTTTCAAGAAAATCATGTATGCGGAGTAGTGAAATTAGTTAGAACTTGAATCCCAACAGATCCCTTTTTAAATAAAGATTGCTTTAATAACTTTAGAAAAAGCAAAAAAGGAATATGCAAATATGAAGAATCATCAAGACCTTTCTTCCTTCTTGATCTAAACTCTTCAATGCAAAGGTTTGGTCTCAACAAATGGTCAAAGTGTGACGATATATTTTTTTTCAAAAGAAATTTCATTAATTAATTAACTCAAGAAATATAAAATATTACAATCCCTCAACCAAGCTAGGAAGTCTTCAAATCCAATTTTATCCCATTCACATCACGTATATACCTAAAAAATTCTGGTATAATTAATTGCATCGTGTGGTCAACCCATTTTCTTCAAAATTTAAATAAATTGGATTAAAATTTATTAATCTCCAATTAGAAGTAGTAATCCATATTTGAATTTATTCATCTTAATTAGGTTTACTTAACTATTTATTAAATTAATTAATTAAAAAAAACAAAAAAAAAAGAATTAGTTAATTAGACCGCACCATATAGTTAATTAGCATGGACCCCACCGTATTTCACCGCACAGTACGTGAAATACAGCAAAAAAAATGAAGGATCCTGGGCTCCGTTTCTGACATTTTACAAGCCCTAATCAAAATATGATTAAGAAATAAAAGCATCTAATTTCTAATTTTTATAATCAAATCAAATTTGTAAAGGCTCCTTCCCATCTTGAGCCTTAGGCAATCACACCTCTTGCCTAGGCCGAGGGGTGGACCTCATTCCTATATGCATGCATATAAATTGGCTATTGGAGTTGGATAAATGAAAAAATAAAATTAAAAAACTAAAGGAAGTTTAAAAATTGGTATATTAATTCATATTTTTGAGCTGCCAGAACCGAGATTCAAACTTGAAAATGAAAGAAAAAGAAGTGGGATAAAAATGTGGTTGGAATGCGAAAATGGGGCGAACATGAACTACACAAAAATTAGGACGATTATTCCCTTTTTACATACGACTGTTTTGCTGTCGTTTGCTTTGGATTTTACAGTTGTAGGCCAACTGCAAGATTTCTGCATTCTAATTTACAAAATCTATATATGAATTTTTGTTTTGCTTCTCTTGTGTTTTTTCATGAGGTGTCTTTTACTGTGATAATTAACTTTTTCTTTCTGAGTTTCAACTGCTAGTCAATACATTTTGCTTTCTATTAAAGAAGAGAGTTGTGTGTGTGTGTGACCTTATGTTTTCTTATAATTCTTTGGATATATATATATATATATATATATATATATATATATATATATATAGGGAGCGAATCTGGTAAGAACATATCTTATATGAGAACGTAAGAACAATACATTTTTATTACATTTGAGATGCATAAAATGCAGAAACTAAATGCATAAATATTTTAATGCATAAACTACAATAACTTAATGTATTAGCATTTAAATGCATAAATTAGAATAATTAAATACACGGTTAAATCTGGACCGTAGATCAACAAGGAACAAGGGTCCAGATTTGTTCTTATTTCTCACCTAAGAAAGTGTTCTTATTTGATCCGTGCATATATATATATATATATATATATTTTGAACAAACATTACAAGAAATTTTAAAGGCCGCGTGACGGTGGACTTGTACCCGTAACCTTTGGCTCGGCATTATATTTTGTTTTGTGATATTAATTACTAGTTCATTTGAATATTAGATGTCATGGAATTTTCCCTCTACATACTTGGAGCTTCTTTTCAAAAATATGCCTATTATCAAAATAGACATCATCATATGATTAGAATATTTTTTAGATTATTCAATACAAATTTTGTCATATTAAACCTAGTAGGTATATGGTTACCAAAATTAAAATAGATAGTTTATTAGGCACGGTTACCAAAATTTCCTTACTATATATCTAGGCCCGTTTAATTTTGCACAAAAATATAAATTTCAAATATATCATTACATATTTAGAGGAATGGATAAGTTAATTCTTTTCTCCATAATAACTAAAATTAAAACACCATATGTTAACATGCATACATATTTATGTTTGTATTTTCTGGAAAAAGCTATAATGCAACAACTATTACCCACAAAAGAAAAATTGAAAACAGTTATAGGATAATGATTCCAACCAGAAAGGTATATAGTCCAACTTTTCCTCATCATATGTGTCATCATAAACCTTTGAGATCAGTCCCCCCAACCCACCTCTCACTTTCATTTTATAATAAAAAAACATATTTTTCTCTTTTGGGGAAAAGAATTTATGTTATTCTATTCCGACAGCAAGCTGTTAAAATCTTTGTAATATACGAGGTCGAAAGAGAGAGGTAATATAAGGCTAGCTCCCTTTAGCTACTTAATAAGATTGAAAATCATAATTACTCACTCATTCTCTCTTTGGGGTCCTTTTCTTAGTTGCTTAACCAGCATTACCATCCTTTTATGAGAGAGAGAGAGAGATCCTTCCATTACTCAACAATCACCTCCTCTTGATTGAACAAAGATATTTTCCACCTCTTCATTAATAAATTCAAATCAACCATACCTCCTCACACAAAATTAAAATTCTTGTAAGAGAATCAAGATGACAGATGAATCAACTATTTCCACACAAAATCCAGTAAATGGATCCAATCCTCCTCCACCAAAGAAAAAGAGAAACCTCCCAGGCACCCCAGGTATATACATACAATTCAATAATTTCTAAATAATATCTCATGATTTTCATTTTAAGTCAATATCCAGATAGAATCAAGAATCTCAAAATCCCTAGTATATATATACAAGATTATGATATAGATTTATGTATGAATTGTAGATCCAGAGGCAGAAGTGATAGGGTTGTCACCGAAGACCCTAATGGCAACAAACAGATTCTTGTGTGAGATATGTGGGAAGGGTTTCCAAAGAGATCAGAATTTGCAGCTGCACAGAAGAGGGCATAACCTGCCATGGAAGCTGAAGCAAAGGTCGAGCAATGAAGTGCGGAAGCGAGTGTACGTCTGCCCGGAGAAGACGTGCGTCCACCACCATCCGTCGAGGGCTCTGGGCGACCTCACCGGAATCAAGAAGCACTTCTGCCGGAAGCACGGCGACAAGAAATGGAAGTGCGATAAGTGCTCCAAGCGCTACGCCGTCCAGTCTGATTGGAAAGCCCATTCCAAGACTTGCGGCACTAGGGAATATAAATGTGACTGCGGCACTATTTTCTCAAGGTCAGCTCTCTGTGTGTGTGTGTGTGTGTTGAGTTGATCATTTACGGGTGTGTGAGAGAGAGAGAGAGTGTGTTCTGATCTCCCTGCAGTGTGCTGAACGTTAATAGTTTATACTGTATATTAGGCCTCACCGACTTTGTTGGTTCTGCTTGATTATTAAGTCCTGGTAACGCATCATGAGAGAGAAATCTCTTTCTCTCTCTCATGATACGTTTTACAGTTTGCAGGACTAAACAAGAGAAATAATACTCACTCTCATGATATAGTTTCTTGTTTAGTGAACCTTGGAAATCGTATAATGAGAGAGAGAGAGTGCTTTCTAAGTAGGATATATTGATTTTGGAACAGCGGCCCACAAACATTTTGGTAATTAGGATAGTTGTACATCTCCAGAACTGGCTAGTCTAGTCCTAGTTTTTCCTTTTCCGTATTTTCCAATCATTACATACAATGCAATAATATATCAATTGCATATATATACACTGTGACAATTAATTGAACTAATCAAGCATTCTCTCTCTCTCTCTTGAATTTTTGTCTATCTCTATCTAGGAGAGACAGTTTCATCACCCACCGCGCATTCTGCGATGCATTAGCCCAAGAAACCGCAAGAGTGACAGCCGCAACACATACACACGTGCCCAACCATAATGCACAAAACCTCATGAGCTACCATTTCCTAGGACCATCACTAGGCATGGCCCAACACTTCCCCTCTCTATTCAAGCCAATCACGAACAACGAGCAAAGCCTCGACCCGTTCCCATTGGGACGAGGCCTGCCCGTCTCATTCAGTCACGAACCCACTCACTCCACCCACAAAAATCTCCACGAGATACACCCAATGGGATTGCTCGGGAACCTCTCGTCACAAGACCATCCATTCACCACGACCCCATCCTTCTCGAACCTTCCACTACCTTCCACATACTACAATTTGAATTGGGATTTCGGCCACGACTCAATCCGTCTGACCAATCAGAAAGAAGTAAGCGTTCCATCATTGTTTAGTACTCATCAAAATCAAAGTAATAATGAGGAAGCAGCAGCAGCAGCAGCTTCTGCAAGAATGTCGGCGACGGCTTTATTACAAAAGGCTGCCCAAATAGGAGCAACAACAAGTGATCCTGCAATGATCCTAGGAAGTTTTGGGATGAAGTGCAGCGACATTAATAATGATTCGGTGGTTCAAGATGGGAACAAGCTTTGCGGGTTGTACAGTACAAGCTCGGTAAACAGTGGTTTGGGGAGTGATGTTGAGAGCTCGGTGAATGAGAATTCTGCCATGAACCACCTGCAGATGTACTCCTCGAAACGACGTCGGATGCAGAATGAGGAGATCACAGAGGGAGAAACCAGGGATTTTCTTGGGGTTGGGATCAGTCCTATCTGCCATCCCTCATCAATCAATGGATGGCTATGATCTTGATCAGTTTTAAGGAATTAATATGGAGAGAGAGAGAGAGGATTTGTTTTCTTGGGAAAATTTGTGGATTTTAGGGGTTCTGGCAAAAGGGAGAATGATAGTGGAGAGAAAGGGGATTGGGCAGCTTTTTAACTCCATTATTGCTATGTTGATTAATTATGTTAAATGTTGTTGTTTATTGAAATAAAATGAGTGTTACAAAAGGCCAAATCTAGTTAACTGCTGCTTCTTTGTAGTACCCCGTATTTCTTAAGTAATTAAAATAATTAACTTAATAAGAAAGACAAGAATTTTAGTGAAATAAAAATTTTCTTTCCGAAAATTTTACCCAGCAGATATATTCTACCGGAAAAATGAGTTTTAATTAATTTTTATCGTCTCGATTAATCCGAAATGAAGAAGTTTTTATATTTATCAATAGATGATAAATGTGTAGTCATTAATTGACTAAAAGAAGAATTTAATTTAATTACGTGAAATTTTACGTAAATTATCTTTTAAAATTTTAGTTTCGGTCGATTTGAAAATGCTTCGAATCTCCGATTCTTTCTGTGAGATTTTTATCTAAGGTTCGTGAAACCTTAATCTTAATTACTGTGTTGAGAAATTAGAGAGTTATTAGAAGAGTAATTAGTTATTAATTAATTGAATTAATAATTAATTAAATGATTAAACCTAAACTTAGTAATTAAGTTTCAATTTTAAATTAGCTAACCTATACATCTAGACCTAGGTTTATAAGTTATATTTAGCTAACTCTCTCTCACTCTCCCTCACTCTCGACACACACACACAACACATCTCTCTCTCTCTCGATCATTTCTCTCTCTCGATCAAACACACACACACTCACACACATTCCATCTTTGGTTCTTCTTCTAAGTCTTCAAGATCAAGATCAAGCTTAGTTTCATCTTCCATTAATCAAGAAATGTTAGGTAAATATGTTAACCCAAATTCTTCTCTCTTGATTCAAGCTAAAAACATCCATATATATATGATTGAAAATTTGGGAATGATTTGAGAAATGGTTGGATGATCTTGATTTAATAGTATGATGTTTATATCATGATTAGATGATGAATTGTGTGATTAAATCAAGCATGAAGAACCCTAACCCTAGTTCTATTATTTTCGAAATTTTGGAAGAAATTAGAGAAAGTGATGGTTGATTTTAATCTCTTGGTATGATGTTTATATGTTGTTTATATGATGATATTATGATGTTAGATGATCAATTATTAGCTTAAGAAAATGCATGAGAAACCCTAGATATATATATATATATATATATATATATATATCGAAATTTTTGAAGAAGAAATGAAGAAGTGGTTGAATGATGTTTTAATCTACATGAATTATGCTTAAAATATGCTTAGAAGATCAAATATGTAATTAGATTTAAGCATGAGAAACCCTAGTTCATAATTGGTAATTTTCGAAAAAAAATGGAAAATGATGAAATAATTGATGCATGAATTATATGAATAAATTGATGATATAAATGAGTTTAAATGGTTGTTTTAAGAATGTTTCATGTTGGAAGCAAGTATAAATTTCCAACCAAATTCATTTTGTCAAACTATCGATTAAAATGAGATATAAAAATTAGGGCTTGATGTGATTATAAGATATGATGATTTTGATGGGTAATGTGATGTTATATGATGTTAATGAGATAAGTTTAATCAATAGATAATCAAATTTTAGCATGATTAACCCTAGAAACCCTAGAAAAATCGAATTAAGGTTCTTAAATTAGGATTGGAAGATTAATACTTAATTAAATGAAATTAAATGAAGAAATGAGCTTAAGATAATAATTAAGTATATTAGAAATTAAAAAGAAGAGAAGATAATTAAAGAAATATTAATTTTAATATAACCGAAAATATAAAATAAATAAATAAGATATTAATTAAATTTTAATTAAGAAATTAATTGCATTTATGAACTTCTTAATAAAAATTAAGTGTTATATGATTTTCTGGAAATTTAATTCAAAGTAATAAAGATTTTCTATTTTTGGTTGATTTTCCCGATTTGGGAGTTATATGTTTAATTGAGTTAATGTGTGTATTTAAAGTATAATTATGTTTGTTGTGATAAAATAAATGTGTGGAATTAATTTGAGAATTTTCTGAATCCGTTAGACGGATTGAAATTGATTTAGTCGACTATGATGAATAGTAATTTATAAATATTAATGTTATATGAGATTTGATTGATGTTTGATGTTTAATGAGGAATTAAGATAGATTAAGATAGATTAAGAGAGTTTAAGAAGTTAAGATAGAAATTTGCGAGGTTAGTTGAGTTTCGGTATAGAAATTCGAATCGAATTACGTTAAGATTATCGAAGTCGTTATTCGATAGAAGTTCTCATTTTAAAATCGTTATTCCGTTTCGATTTAAAGGAGCTAGTGGAAGCGGGAGCGGAAACGTAAAGTAAAGGGAGCGACCAAGCGCTAAAGTTTAAAGTAAAGTTTAAGTTTATCAGGTGGGCTTTCTAAACTAAAATATGTGAAAAGCATGATATCGTATGTTTTACAAAGTTTTGATACTTGCCAAATGATTTTAAAAATATTTAAGTATGTTACCATCTATTTCAGAAAGACAAATTCGGTTCCACGCAAGGTGGAATCTGTGTACACATTGGTAATCGTGCGCATTTCTTTGATAGGCCGATTATTCATAATCGTGAGCCTTTCCTCGATATGCCGGTTACAAGTGATTGAGAAAGAGGCCTCTTTCTCATCATCATTATTTATTTGTAGATATGGTTCATACTGTTATAATTGTCTGCAGACAAATGAGTTTTGAAAGGAAAGTATTTTTAGCATTTTACGAGTTGTTTTCAGAAAATCCTCGTATTTTTTTTTTTGGCAAGTTTTCATATATAGCTGTATTCAGCAAAGTTTTCAAATGTTTTCGGGATGTGTTCACTGAGTACGTAGTACTCAGCCCTGCATGTTATTTCTAAAATGTGCAGGTTAGCAGGGATGAAGATGATGAGTACTGGATGAACTATTGTTGTTGTTAAACGTGGTTTATGTAAAGAAAGTCGTTTTTGAGAAGTTGACCTAGAATATATGTCTTCATACATATATTCTCATGTTTTCCGCTGCAAGAAAATGAAATTGATGTTGTTATAACGTTTGAATTCTAAAGTCGAACTCTTTTGTCAAGTTCTTTTGAAACTCAACCAGTGAATCATATGTACATAAGTTGTTAGTTGTGTTGAGAAGCTTTGTCGAACTTGAAACATTTTTCTTTATCATGCTTTCTTGATCCTCAAATAAATTCGTCATCTTCTTGATCAATTGTCGGTTATTTGGTTGATCAGGTCTTTTGATTCCGAGTGATTTGAGTTATGTTTATTGATATGTATGTCATATTGAATTCAGTTGATCGTCTCGAGTCATATATGTCGTATTATTCTAAAATGATGAATTGTTGAGTATGGTTATTCTTTTGAACGATAGCCGGGTCGCTATCTTAAATTCCTTTGTTAATCATAAATTGTGTAAGTCGTGGGACCTACCGGCCTTGACATCTGATATTGGGGTTCGGGCTGCGACAGAGTGGTATCAGAGCAGGTCTGACTGCTCTGAATAATATTTTTCTAAAATCTAGTCTATTTTGAAACCCTAGACTAGTTTAGAGCAATGTCTTCTACTCCAAGTTGTTTTTTCTGAAAGTCTAGTCCGATTTGAATTCTTAGAATAGTTAAGTTTAACAACAACTGAAGTCCAGCATCTCTCATCTCATCCAGCTATCCAGGTACGAATTTCTAACGTTTCTAGTTAAAAAGGTTGGAAGTCGAAGTATATATATATAATTGTTGTGTTTGAGCTTCTAATGTGATTGATTGTTGGTGATCGATCATAAGCGAGATGATGGATCAGTTATGCAAGCAAGTTGAGTATTTATCTATGGAATGTAACATGAGCCCGGAACACCCTTTTGGAAGCGACATTGAGTATGTTGAGACAGTGGATTCTCAAAACTATTCGTAATTTCAGTTTAGTTAATTATTTAAATTTTCTTTTATAGGATGTCCAACTCTAGAAGCGTAGCAGCAATGATTGAATTCCACCACATACATATGAGCTACACAGAAACCCTAGCAGAGTTCTTAGCTCGGTTTCATCGGGTTTGGATGGACATACGTGAATCGAATATGTCGGGAGTTACTGGCATAGTAAGGTTAGTACCTCTTCTTCCCGATGAATGGCAAGAGTGGGCAGCGTCAATTGCCCCACGATTCATCACTCCTCGATATTGGGATGAAGAGTTATTTGGAGACTGTTGCGAGTTTATAGCGGAGATCAGCTCTAGGTTTATGTGTTTCTCTTATCCACCCCCTGGACCATATCAACCCTTGATTCCCGTTGATGAATTAGGATTGCAGGATCCCATGCCCCAACATGACCCGATTCCTTTTATGATTCCGCAAGAGAATCCCGAACCTACTGCTTCTCCCATCCATGAAAATAATGGATTTCATGTTAACTCTTTTCTTGCTGAGCCATTAGTAAATGGCTATGTTGCATCCCCCTCTCGTTCTGAAACTTTAACCTTCACTCCTGAGCCTTCCGTTCTGCCTAACGGCGTAGCCTCAGCTTCTTTTGTTGAGGAAGTTCCAAATGATCCTTCCGTTGAAACATTGCAAGCTTTGAATTCTTCAGAGCTTGATGCCATAGTTGGAACCCAGCCTATTCTATTTGATCCTAACGTGGCTAGCACCTCTGGACTACGTTACTATGATAGTGACGAGGATGACGTTGATCCAGAAGTTGGACCAACTGAAGGATACTTCCACCTCCGTCGAATACCGTTTACTCATTTAAGTTTTCAGCCTAGCTTTAGGCCGTCGCCGGGAGAGGATATTACTTATGCCCCTCGTGTGACTTTGGACGGAGTGGAGAGGGCAGAGGAGAGTACGGAAACAGAAGAAGAAGATCCAAGTGAGGAGGATCCGAGAGACGACGAAGAGGAGGAAGAAGAAGAGGATCCGTCAGAGGATGAGCAATGAAGGGAAGTGTCGAGAAGTTGATAAAAAAAAGAAGATAACGATGTAAGTATATGTAATAGACTAGTAAGAGATCAACTTTTAACGTTTATGTTGTAAATAAGTTCTTGTACATAGAAGCATAACAAGATAGTTGTAGCGAATCGGAAGCGACGTAGAATCCCGCTCCGATAAAAATATTTTGCGTGATGTTAGAAAATCACGGTTCATATAGGGAATTTTTGGATATAAATAATTCCCTACCTTTTGTAAAAGTCCTCGAAGAGGCAAATTTTCCTACTAAATGAAGAAGTATGACCATGTTGGGTCATTTGATAAATTTCCAAGTTATCAATAATTTTCGTCGTTAAAATTCTCGTTGAATCGTTTTAAAGACGAAGTAAGATGAAGTTTAAATAATAGAAGTTTTAAAGTAAAGAAGTGAGGTTTAAGGAATGGAAAAAGATCGATTAAAAGCTCGGACGAAGAAAACAAGACAAAGCGTCGAACCGGCACCGGGCACGACCTCAGCGCGCGGCGCGCCAGTGATACGGACAAAGGACCCGTTGGATAAAAGATCCAAGAACCCCACGTATAAGAGTTGGGCAGCGGTCACCCTAGATCGAGAATCCAGTTTGATCACCCCACGAGCGTAGAAACCTCGACCCGATGGCTATATAATCAGCCAAGAACCTCGGTATGGTTGAACGCCACAAGACCTTGCTCAATAGTCTTGATAAGTTCTAAAACAAGTGAAATACTCAACAAAGAGAATTCAACTCACAAAAGCAATGCAATTTTCGTTTATAATCATGTGTGTTCCAAATACATATGATTAGAAGTCTATTTATAGGCTCCAAAGGACTTTTGAGAGCCTCACACACTTACCACTACTTAAGACTCTTAAATTGACTCATAATAACACAATTGTAACTCCTAAGCACTAAGCATGACTCTTGGACTCCAAAAGCCACTTATTAAATACAATAAAGAAACTTAAAATGACTCTTTATTTTAGACCCTTCTTCATGAACGAAAATCACTACTTAATTCTTCAATTTGGGCCTCCAAAAATCTGATGTGTGATGAGTCATACATCAAGTAGGATCAAGCCCATCAACTTGAATAATATTCGTCATTTGGCCCAATGTAGAAGGGTCTTGGACTTGGGCTTTTATTTCAGCAATTAAAAGCATCATGGACTCCTTTATTCTCTTAGCTCTAGTCCTTGTAATTGGCCCACTTTGAATGATCAAAGGATCCACCTTGTGGTCTTTGGACAGATTGAATGCAGCTCCATCATTCCCTTCATCTTCAAAAGGATTCGTCCTCGAATCTGAATCAAAATAAGGAGATAAGTCAGCAACATTGAAAGTAGCACTTACATTATACTCACCCGGAAGGTCTAGTTTGTAAGCATTATCATTTACTCTTGCAATGACTTGAAATGGTCCATCTCCCCTAGGCTGCAACTTGGACTTTCTTTTTGATGGAAACCTCTCCTTTCTCAAATGTAGCCAAACCCAATCTCCCGGCTCAAAAATGACTTTTTTTCGACCTTTGTTTGCTTGCTTGACATATTGCTCCGTCTTTTTCTCAATGTTTTGCTTCACCTTTTCATGCAACTTTTTCACCATTTCGGCCTTAGCCTTTCCATCAATACTTGCACGTTTCTCAATTGGAATTAGAATAAGATCAAGCGGACTCAATGGATTAAAGCCATAAACAACTTCAAATGGAGAAAAGTTAGTAGCAGAATGAACACTTCGATTATAAGCAAATTCCGCAAATGGTAAACAATCCTCCCAACTTTTCAAGTTCTTTTGAATCAAAGTTCGAAGCAATTGAGATAAAGTCCTATTAACTACTTCAGTTTGCCCATCGGTTTGTGGATGACAAGTAGTAGAAAACATAAGTTTAGTTCCCAATTTATTCCATAGCACACGCCAAAAATGACTCAAAAACTTCACATCTCGATCACTAACAATGCTTCTTGGAATTCCATGCAAACGCACAATTTCTTTAAAGAACAAATCAGCAATATGAGTAGCATCATCACTCTTATGACATGGTATAAAATGTGCCATTTTCGAAAACCTATCAACAACCACAAAAACAGAATCTTTACCCCTTCTTGTTCTAGGTAAACCCAAAACAAAATCCATGGAAATGTCTTCCCAAAGTGCATTTGGAATTGGTAAAGGTGTATACAAACCATGTGGATGAGATTTAGATTTAGCTTGCATGCAAGTTATACACCTCCCACAAATTCTTTCAACATCAACTCGCATTTTAGGCCAATAAAAATATTCATGCAAAACATCCAAAGTCTTATGAACTCCAAAATGTCCCATTAATCCACCCCCATGAGCTTCACGTACAAGCAACTCTCGTATGGAACACTTAGGAATGCACAACTTTGACTCTCTAAACAAGTAATCCTCATGCTTGTAAAACTTATCAAATGCAGCATGCTCACAAGCTAAGTAAATCGAAGCAAAATCAGAATCATTAGCATACATCTCCTTAATTGACTCAAAACCAAGAAGTTTAAAACTCAAAGTAGAGATTAAAGTATACCTCCGAGATAATGCATTAGCCACAATGTTTTCTTTTCCCTTTTTATATTTGATCACATAAGGAAATGATTCAATGAACTCTACCCACTTGATATGCCTCTTACTAAGCTTACCTTGACCTTTAAGGTATTTGAGAGATTCATGATCCGTGTGAATGACAAACTCTCTAGGCCACAAGTAATGCTGCCACGTCTCCAAAGCCCTCACCAAAGCATACAACTCCTTGTCGTAGGTTGGATAATTCAATTGAGCTCCTTTCAACTTTTCACTAAAATAAGCAATTGGCTTTCCATCCTGCAACAAAACAGCTCCTACACCCACTCCGGATGCATCACATTCAAGCTCAAAAGTTCTATCAAAGTTAGGCAATGCAAGAATAGGAGCACTAGTTAGTTTCTCTTTAAGGAGATTAAAAGCATGTTCTTGTTTCTCTCCCCAATGAAAACCAGCATCTTTTTTTACAATCTCATTCAAAGATGCAGCAATTGTGCTAAAATTTTTAACAAACCTCCTATAAAAACTTGCAAGACCATGAAAACTTCTTACTTGAGCAATGGTTTGTGGAATTGGCCAATCTAAGATAGCATTCACTTTCTCCTTTTCCATTTCAATACTATTAGCACTTACAACAAAACCAAGGAAAACAACTTTATCCATGCCAAAAGAACACTTCTTAAGATTAGCATACAATGATTCCTTTCTTAAGGTGTCTAAAACAGCACGTACATGATCAAGATGTTCTTCCACATTTTTGCTATAGATCAAAATATCATCAAAGTACACAACCACAAATTTCCCAATGAAACTTCGCAAAACATGGTGCATCAATCTCATGAATGTACTAGGTGCATTAGTTAAACCAAAAGGCATTACTAACCACTCATAAAGACCATATTTTGTTTTAAAAGCAGTTTTCCATTTATCTCCTTCTCGAATTCGAATTTGACGATAACCACTTTTCAGATCAATCTTAGTAAACACAACAGCCCCATGTAACTCATCAAGCATATCATCTAACCTAAGAATAGGATAGCGATACTTTACCGTGATCTTGTTAATTGCTCGACAATCCGTGCACATCCTCCATGATCCATCTTTCTTGGATACAACAATCACAGGTACAGCACATGGACTCATGCTCTCACGAATTTTCCCTTTCTCCATCAACTCTTCCACTTGCCTTTGGATCTCCTTAGTCTCTTCGGGATTAGCTCGGTATGCTGGTCGGTTTGGAAGTACAGCTCTGGGAACAAAGTCAATTTGATGCTCAATACCTCTTAAAGGAGGTAATCCACTTGGTTCTTCCTCCGGGAATACATCTTCAAACTCCTGCAAAAGAGACACAAAAGTACTAGGCAAAGATGTGGTTAATTCGTTAGTGTTAAAGAAAGACTCTTTGTACACTAAGATCAACACATTTTTTTTCTTCGACTATTGCTCTCTTCATTTCCTTTGTCCTCACATAGAAGTTCTGTTTCTCCTTTCCCTCTCTTGTTTTCTCTCCACTCTTTTTTTCTCTCAATTGTGTATCAGTTCCCTTACTTTTATTTCCCTCAATCTCTCTAGCTCTCCTTGCTTGAGACATCTTGACTTGATCTTCTTGAACTTGTTGTGGAGTCAACGAAACAAGCATGACAGATTTGTTATTGTGCTTGAAGGTATAACGATTTTGAAAACCATCATGAATTACCCTTCGATCAAATTGCCATGGCCTGCCCAAGAGAATGTGACTAGCATGCATTGGTACCACATCACAAAGTACATCATCTTTATAGTTACCAATGGAGAATGAAATTAGAACTTGTTTAGTCACACGAATTTCACCACATTCGTTCAGCCATTGAAGCTTGTATGGTTGAGGATGCTTTTGGGTAGCTAAACTCAATTTCTCCACCATTTCTGAACTTGCAACGTTAGTACAACTCCCACCATCAATAATCAACATACAAACTTTACCTTGGACCAAACATCTTGTGTGGAAGATGTTCTCTCTTTGTTGATCATCAGTCTTGCTTTGCAAATTTAGAGTTCTTCGAACCACCAAAAGCTCTCCATGTTCAGGTGCAATCTCCTCCGGTTGTTCATCTCCACCATTATCTTCACGTTCACTTTCAGATTCAATCTCTCCATTAGGTCTCACAACCATCACCCTTTTGTTTGGACATTGAGATGCAATGTGTCCAATACCTTGACAACGAAAACATTTGATATCTCTATTTCTAGTAAAAGTAGAAGTAGAGGTACCTTTACCCTTATCAACATCATTGGATTCTGACTTTGACATCTGATTTTGAGGTTTAGAAACAGCCCCAAAAGTTGATTTAGAATATGTCCACTCCTTCGGCTTCGAAGATTAAGAACTCGTTGGGAAACTCTTTTGAAAGGTTCCCTTCTTCTTCAATTGCCGCTCCACTTTCATGGCCATATGCACCATATCTTCAAGCTACACATAGTGTTGAAGATCAACAATATTGGCAATCTCCCGATTCAGCCCGCATAGAAATCGAGCCATTGTTGTTTCTCTATCTTCATCAACATTTGCCCTAATCATGGCAATCTCCATCTCTTTGTAGTACTCATCAACAGATTTAGTACCTTGATTCATACATTGTAATTTTTGATACAAATCACGAAAATAATGAGAAGGTACAAATCTCTTACGCATTATAGACTTCATTTCCTCCCAAGTAGAAATTGGTCTCTCTCCATAGCGCCTTCGATTAGTTGTCAATTGATCCCACCAAACTATAGCATAGTCCATGAATTCAATTGCAGCAAGTTTTACCTTTTTCTCCTCGGAATAGTTGTGACACTCAAAGATGAGTTCCACCTTTCGTTCCCATTCCAAATAAGCTTCAGGATCACTCCTCTCTTGGAAAGTTGGAATGTTCAATTTGATGCTTCCCAAATCATGATCAACATCATTTCGATGCCTTCGCCTCCTACCATGCCTTGGAATTTGATGTGTGGATTCTGCATCTTCCTCCTCTTCACTCTCTCTTTCATCATGATTCCTTCGTGGTGCTTGTAGCTCCAAATTTTCCAACCGATCTGTCACAGTTTCCAAAATATTTCCAAATCTAGCAAATTGTTGTTGCATAGCTTGCAACATAAATTCAGTTTGGTTTTGATTGTTAGTAGTGTCGTCCAGTCCTCACAATTCACTTGTGTATCACACAAAATGAACCTAAAAAACACTCGTGTATCACTCGTAGGCTTTTACCTCCCCTCAAATAATCTCACAACTCAATGCCTTTTACCACTCAATTCTCACTTGTAGGAATTCAAATGAAATAGAACAAATCAAGATAAGAACAAGAGTAGTAGCACTAATCAAACTTCAGTCCTTAGATGTGGATTTTTTGGTTGAAACTTGGAATTAGAAATAGAAACAATGTGTTTTTTTTTTAACTTTTTTTTAACTGATTTTCATTTTTTTTTGTATTCTTTTTTTTTTGCAGCAACTAAGAACAATGAAAATGGAATATAGAGAAGTTGGATAGAATTAAAAGATAAAGGTTCAGATCAATACCAGATTGCTCTGATACCAAATGATACGGACGAAGGACCCATTGGATAAAAGATCCAAGAACCCCACGTATAAGAGTTGGGCAGCGATCACCCTAGATCGAGAATCCAGTTTGATCACCCCACGAGCGTAGAAACCTCGACCCGATGGCTATATAATCAGCCAAGAACCTCGGTATGGTTGAACGCCACAAGACCTTGCTCAATAGTCTTGATAAGATCTAAAACAAGTGAAATACTCAACAAAGAGAATTCAACTCACAAAAGCAATGCAATTTTCGTTTATAATCATGTGTGTTCCAAATACATATGATTAGAAGTCTATTTATAGGCTCCAAAGGACTTTTGAGAGCCTCACACACTTACCACTACTTAAGACTCTTAAATTGACTCATAATAACACAATTGTAACTCCTAAGCACTAAGCATGACTCTTGGACTCCAAAAGCCACTTATTAAATACAATAAAGTAACTTAAAATGACTCTTTATTTTAGACCCTTCTTCATGAACGAAAATCACTACTTAATTCTTCAATTTGGGCCTCCAAAAATCTGATGTGTGATGAGTCATACATCAAGTAGGATCAAGCCCATCAACTTGAATAATATTCACCATTTGGCCCAATGTAGAAGGGTCTTGGACTTGGGCTTTTATTTCAGCAATTAAAAGCATCATGGACTCCTTTATTCTCTTAGCTCTAGCCCTTGTAATTGGCCCACTTTGAATGATCAAAGGATCCACCTTGTGGTCTTTGGACAGATTGGATGCAGCTCCATCAGCCAGCCCCACGACGATTTCAACATCTGGCGCGGTTTGGACTGGCGCGGGACAAACCGCTGGAGGTCAAGTCGCGCGCGCATGAAGAAATTCTCTTCTTGGCCGCGCGATGTCTGCGAGCGGGACGGTGATCTTGGCGCGGGATGGTTCGATCCAGCGCCGGGGTTTATTCGTCTGTTCCGTTGTCGTTCGTAGTTGTTCATTCTTCGTTTATTTTGTTCGTAGTTCGTTTCGTTGTAGTTTATTCCATTCTTCGTTAGTTTCGTCCGTTAATCGTTTCGTTCGTTATTCGACTATCATTAATCTAGTGCGTCGTTCGTTTTATTCGTTCCATTAGTTATTCGCTACCGTTAGCTTAGTTAGTAATTATTTAGTTAGAAAAAAATGTTGAGATAAAGTTAAAAATCTTAAAAGAGATTTATGAGGAAGTTTATACATCAAGATGATATTATTCATCTCTTGATTTATAAAGAATGAAGAGCTAATTAAATTTAGCAAATAAATATGTATATATATAATAATTACTACTGTAAATTTTTTTTTTTTAGTGATTATTTGATGATAAGCGTGAATCTTTTGATTCATTAAAGTTATGATAAAGTTTATATGCCAAGATGATGGTATTATTTCCTTGAAATATTAGGAATATATATATTAGCTAAATTTTATTTAGTAAAGATAAGTATGAAAAATATTTGTTCTTGAATTATTTTTGTGATTATAGTAATTATATGAAATAAATGAATCGTTGATTCATTATCTATGACAATAGTAAATTGTTTAAATTGTTCATGATGATAATAAGAAGTTAAATTATGAGTTTACAATGTATGATGATGTGAGTAAATCTTTGATTCATTAAAAAGTATGAGCATGTTAAAAGTAATTGAAAGTTTTAATAAGCATGAGTTGTGATGATTATGAATCGTGTGATTCATTAAAAGTACGATGAGTATGTTATGCATTAAAGAGGTGATAAGAAAATTTTTCTAAATTCTAAAACTTAGGAAAATTTATTTCCTTTAAATACTTTTAAAGAAAGAAGAATTTTTATTAGAGAATAAGACTTTGTTAGAAAGAAAGAATAATTCGAATAAAAATCCTGGTTAGTCAGAAAATGCTACCAAGAGGTAGACCAAGAGGCCGAGGTCGAGGAAGGGTTGAAGATGAACCTGAAAGAGAACTTACCCCACCTCCTCCTCAGCTCGAATGGAGAATTGAAGAATTATTTTTGCGGCAAAATTCCCCAACTCTCGATGGAAGAGGAAGTCCTTCAGAGGCCGAAGAGTGGATTCGTGCGCTTGAAAGAATTTTCCGTTTTCTTCGATGTACGGATCAAGAACGTCTAACATGCATGTCTTATCAGCTCAAGGGATCTGTAGATTACTGGTGGAAAGCTCGTCAGAGGGCGTATGCCCCTGAACAATTAGAGAACCTGACGTGGGAACAATTTAAGGATTCTTTGTTCGAAAAATTCGTTCCTCGAAGTTATCGAAAGCAGAAGGAGAATGAGTTTGCTAATCTCAAGCAAGGCAAGAAGTCGGTAGTCGAGTATGATCGCGAATTTTGTGATTTGGCACGTTTTGCTCAAGATAAGGTGGATACAGACGAGAAGATGGCTGAACTTTTCCGAGCAGGTCTTCGACAAGAAATAAGAATCATTTTGGCCAGTCAAAGTGCATTGTCATATGCAGAGACTTTAAATAGAGCTTTGGATATGGAATTGGCTATGCAACCAGATAAGTCTTCTCAGACTTCAGCAGCCACACAAGTTCAAACCCCAGTGACAGTGGCAAATCCGCAATCGTCCAACCAAAGTCAGAAACGAAAATGGAATTTTGGAAGTCAACCTAGTAAGAAGCCCTGGCAAGGACATCAAGGCCAACAACGTCAGCAACAGCAGCAATTTAATCACGGACGATTCAAACAGCCTTTCGTCAATCAAGGCAGTTCGTCTCAAACTTATCAAGGAATGTCTCCATGTTCCAAGTGTGGCAAGATGCATCAAGGGATATGCAAGGCTGAAAGCAATAGCTGCTATACTTGTGGTCAAGTTGGTCATTTTTCGTATCAGTGCTCAACTAAACTACAAGGAGCAGGAGGAAGTAGACCAACTCGGAACCCGCCTCAAAGACTGAAGGCAATAGAAGTTGTTCCTCAGCAACGACAGCAGCAACGAAATCGCCAAGGTCCGCGATTCCAGCAAAAGCAAAAGCAACCCCAGCAACTGACAATGGAACCCCAGCAGCGATATCAAAGGGTTTTTGCTCTTGATCAAAAGCCGTTCGACAAAGATCAAGGAAATTTGACAGGTATGGGTCAATTAAATGACGTACCTGTTATAATTCTATTTGATACTGGTGCATCACATTCATTTATATCAGATGCATGCGTAGATAATCTTGGTCTTAAAGTAGAACGTGCTAGTCAAGACTTGAGAGTAACTACACCGTTAGGTAAATCTACCTCAGTTACTCGCATCTGTCCTAATATAGAGTTTGAATTAGGATCTCTCAAGATGTTAGCGAAAACCCTAAATTTAATTAAAATGTGGGATGTAGATATTATTTTGGGAATGGATTGGTTGACCGAGAATTTTGCAAGCATTCAATGCAAGCAAAGGCATATTTCATTTCATATGCCTGGTCAGGAACCAACTCTATTTTTCGGAATAGAAAGAAATTGTAAAAGATCGCCGATTATCTCGGCAGTTCAAGCAAGAAGAGTGTTGAAAAAGAAGGATGTGAAAGCATATCTAATCTATCTCAACAAGAATAAAAATAAAGAGAGCAGCATCGAAGATGTAGATGTAGTAAAGGAATTCCAAGACGTATTTCCAGAAGTTTTGCCAGGATTGCCGCCAGATAGGCAAGTGGAGTTCACAATAGATCTTGAACCAGGATCAACTCCTATTTCCAAGGCACCATACCGAATGGCTCCAAAGGAATTGCAAGAATTGAAGATTCAACTACAAGAGTTGCTTGACCTAGGTTTCATTAGACCTAGTGTTTCTCCGTTGGGAGCACCAATTCTGTTTGTCAAAAAGAAGGATGGTAGTTTGAGGATGTGCATCGACTACCGAGAATTAAACAAATTAACCTTGAAGAATAGATATCCTTTGCCAAGAATAGATGATCTATTTGATCAGCTCAAGGGAGCAAGTGTATTCTCAAAGATTGACCTAAAATCTGGTTATCACCAATTGAAGGTTAAGCAAGAAGATATTTCCAAGACAGCTTTCAGAACAAGATATGGCCACTACGAGTTTGTAGTAATGCCATTTGGTGTGACAAATGCTCCAGCAGTATTTATGGATCTCATGAATCGAGTATTCCATGAATTCTTGGACAAGTTTGTCGTAGTTTTCATTGATGATATTCTCGTGTATTCAAAGAATGAATTCGAACACGAGGAACATCTCCGAATTGTTCAGGAAAGGTTGAGAACCGAAAAATTGTATGCTAAATTTAGTAAATGCGAGTTTTGGTTGAAAGAGGTACATTTTCTTGGACATGTTGTATCTTCTGAAGAAATCAAAGTTGATCCTTCAAAAGTACAAGCAGTTCAGGAATGGAAAGTTCCAACCACACCACATGAAATTAGAAGTTTCTTAGGTCTAGCAGGCTATTATCGGAGATTTATCGAAGGATTCTCCAAGATAGCTAAGCCAATGACCCATCTCCTAAAGAAAGAATCAAAGTTCAAGTGGTCAGAAGAATGTGAAGAAAGTTTCCAAGAACTTAAAAGGAGATTGACCACTGCCCCAGTGCTATCAGTTCCAGATTCGGATAAAGATTATGCTGTTTATACAGATGCATCAAAGAACGAACTAGGCTGTGTCCTGATGCAAGAGGGAAGAGTTATTGCATATGCTTCTAGACAGCTTAGACCTCACGAGGTAAACTATCAAACTCATGATTTGGAACTAGCAGCAGTAGTACATGCTTTAAAAATCTGGAGACACCATCTTTATGGAACGAAATGTGAAATCTTCACAGATCACAAGAGTCTCAAATATTTCTTTGAGCAGAAAGAATTAAATATGAGACAAAGAAGATGGCTCGAGTTAGTTAAAGACTACGATTGTAAAATTTCCTATCACCCAGGAAAAGCAAATGTAGTCGCTGACGCGTTAAGCAGAAAAGGGAAATCGGAATTAGGATTTCTTCTAACTCGGGAAAAAGAACTCATTAAGAGTTTCGGAGAACTGAGGTTAGAAGTAATTCTACCTCCGCAATCTGTTGAGCAAATGATTGCAGCTATGGAAATAATTCCAGACTTAAGGTTGAGAATTTCCAATGCTCAAAGAAAGGATGAGAAATTGGAAAAGTTACGAATGAAAATTCGTCAAGAGAAAGATGAAAATTTTAAGGAGGCAAGAGATAACGTTCTCCTATTCAGAGGAAGACTTTGTGTGCCAAATGATGAAGAATTAAGGAATGAGATCATGAGTGAAGCTCATGAAACTCCTTATTCAGCTCACCCTGGAGGCACCAAAATGTATCAAGATTTGAAACAAACATTTTGGTGGGAAGGAATGAAAAGAGACATAGCTTCTTTTGTGGGAAGATGTTTAGCCTGTCAGCAAGTAAAGGTATTGCATCAGAGACCATATGGGAAGCTACAACCCTTAGATATTCCAGAGTGGAAATGGGATAAAATTACCATGGATTTTGTAACTGGGTTACCTAGATCCAAACGAGGGAATACAACAATATGGGTAATAGTGGATAGATTGACAAAATCTGCACACTTTATACCTATTCCCATAACTTATGGCGCAGATAAGTTAGCTCAGCTGTACGTGCGAGAAATTGTGCGATTGCACGGAGTACCTAAGTCGATCACTTCGGATCGAGACTCAAAATTTACTTCTTATTTTTGGAGAAGTATGCAAGAAGAATTAGGTACCAAATTGAGTTTCAGTACGGCCTTTCATCCTCAGACAGATGGTCAATCAGAAAGAACCATTCAAATCTTAGAGGATATGTTGAGAACTGTTGTTCTAGATCGAGGAAGTCAATGGGAGCAAATTTTATCTCTTGTTGAATTTGCTTACAACAACAGTTATCAAATGACGATTGGCATGGCGCCCTACGAAGCCTTTTATGGAAAGAAGTGTAGATCTCCGCTCCATTGGGATGATGTGGGCGAGAGAAAAATATTAGGGCCCGATTCAGTGGAAGAAATGATAAAGGTTGTGCGTCAAATCAAACAAAGAATTAAAGAAGCGCAAGATCGTCAGAAGTCTTATGCTGACATCAGGAGATCAGAATTAGAATTCAATGTGGGTGATAAAGTTTTCTTGAAAGTTTCGCCTTCAAGAGGAATTCATCGATTTGGTGTTAAAGGAAAGCTTAAGCCTCGCTATATAGGACCATATGAAATTCTGGAAAGAATAGGTCAAGTAGCGTATAAGCTAGCCTTACCGCCAAGTTTTGAAAGTTCGCATAACGTGTTCCATGTATCCCAATTGCGAAGATATATGTTTGACCCTAAGCACATTATTCATCAAGAAGAAGTAGTCCTTGAACCAGACCTCAGTTATGAAGAAAAACCTGAAGCGATTTTGGATCGAAAGGTCCAGCAACTTAGGAATAAGTCGATCGCATCGGTAAAGATCAAGTGGAGACATCACGGACTAGAAGAAGCAACATGGGAATTAGAGAACAAGATGAGAGAAAAGTATCCCGAACTCTTTCAAGAGGTAAGCAAATTTCGGGACGAAATTTATTTTTAGGGGGAGAGAATGTAGTATCCCGTCTTTCTTAAGTAATTAAAATAATTAACTTAATAAGAAAGACAAGAATTTTAGTGAAATAAAAATTTTCTTTCCGAAAATTTTACCCGGCAGATATATTCTACCGGAAAAATGAGTTTTAATTAATTTTTATCGTCTCGGTTAATCCGAAATGAAGTTTTTATATTTATCAATAAATGATAAATGTGTAGTCATTAATTGACTAAAAGAAGAATTTAATTTAATTACGTGAAATTTTACGTAAATTATCTTTTAAAATTTAAGTTTCGGTCGATTTGAAAATGCTTCGAATCTCCGATTCTTTCTGTGAGATTTTTATCTAAGGTTCGTGAAACCTTAATCTTAATTACTGTGTTAAGAAATTAGAGAGTTATTAGAAGAGTAATTAGTTATTAATTAAGTTTCAATTTTAAATTAGCTAACCTATACATCTAGACCTAGGTTTATAAGTTATATTTAGCTAACTCTCTCTCACTCTCCCTCACTCTCGACACACACACACACAGCACATCTCTCTCTCTCGATCATCTCTCTCTCTCGATCAAACACACACACTCACACACATTCCATCTTTGGTTCTTCTTCTAAGTCTTCAAGATCAAGATCAAGCTTAGTTTCATCTTCCATTAATCAAGAAAGGTTAGGTAAATATGTTAATCCAAATTCTTCTCTCTTGATTCAAGCTAAAAACATCCATATATATATATATATGATCGAAAATTTGGGAATGATTTGAGAAATGGTTGGATGATCTTGATTTAATAGTATGATGTTTATATCATGATTAGATGATGAATTGTGTGATTAAATCAAGCATGAAGAACCCTAACCCTAGTTCTATTATTTTCGAAATTTTGGAAGAAATTAGAGAAAGTGATGGTTGATTTTAATCTCTTGGTATGATATTTATATGTTGTTTATATGATGATATTATGATGTTAGATGATCAATTATTAGCTTAAGAAAATGCATGAGAAACCATATATATATATATATATATATATATATATATCGAAATTTTTGAAGAAGAAATGAAGAAGTGGTTGAATGATGTTTTAATCTACATGAATTATGCTTAAAATATGCTTAGAAGATCAAATATGTAATTAGATTTAAGCATGAGAAACCCTAGTTCATAATTGGTAATTTTCGAAAAAAATGGAAAATGATGAAATAATTGATGCATGAATTATATGAATAAATTGATGATATAAATGAGTTTAAATGGTTGTTTTAAGAATGTTTCATGTTGGAAGCAAGTATAAATTTCCAACCAAATTCATTTTGTCAAACTATCGATTAAAATGAGATATAAAAATTAGGGCTTGATGTGATTATAAGATATGATGATTTTGATGGGTAATGTGATGTTATATGATGTTAATGAGATAAGTTTAATCAATAGATAATCAAATTTGAGCATGATTAACCCTAGAAACCCTAGAAAAATCGAATTAGGGTTCTTAAATTAGGATTGGAAGATTAATACTTAATTAAATGAAATTAAATGAAGAAATGAGCTTAAGATAATAATTAAGTATATTAGAAATTAAAAAGAAGAGAAGATAATTAAAGAAATATTAATTTTAATATAACCGAAAATATAAAATAAATAAATAAGATATTAATTAAATTTTAATTAAGAAATTAATTGCATTTATGAACTTCTTAATAAAAATTAAGTGTTATATGATTTTCTGGAAATTTAATTCAAAATAATAAAGATTTTCTATTTTTGGTTGATTTTCCCGATTTGGGAGTTATATGTTTAATTGAGTTAATGTGTGTATTTAAAGTATAATTATGTTTGTTGTGACAAAATAAATGTGTGGAATTAATTTGAGAATTTTCTGAATCCGTTAGACGGATTGAAATTGATTTAGTCGACTATGATGAATAGTAATTTATAAATATTAATGTTATTCGAGATTTGATTGATGTTTGATGTTTAATGAGGAATTAAGATAGATTAAGAGAGTTTAAGAAGTTAAGATAGAAATTTGCGAGGTTAGTTGAGTTTCGGTATAGAAATTCGAATCGAATTACGTTAAGATTATCGAAGTCGTTATTCGATAGAAGTTCTCATTTTAAAATCGTTATTCTGTTTTGATTTAAAGGAGCTAGTGGAAGCGGGAGTGGAAACGTAAAGTAAAGGGAGCGACCAAGCGCTAAAGTTTAAAGTAAAGTTTAAGTTTATCAGGTGGGCTTTCTAAACTAAAATATGTGAAAAGCATGATATCGTATGTTTTACAAAGTTTTTATACTTGCCAAATGATTTTAAAAATGTTTAAGTATGTTACCATCTACTTCAGAAAGACGAATTCGGTTCCACGCAAGGTGGAATCTGTGTGCACATTGGTAATCGTGCGCATTTCTTTGATAGGCCGATTATTCATAATCATGAGTCTTTCCTCGATATGCCGGTTACAAGTGATTGAGAAAGAGGCCTATTTCTCATCACCATTCTTTATTTGTAGATATGGTTCATACTGTTATAATTGTCTGCAGACAAATGAGTTTTGAAAGGAAAGTATTTTTAGCATTTTACGAGTTGTTTTCAGAAAATCCTCGTATTATGTTTTCTGGCAAGTTTTCATATATAGCTGTATTCAGCAAAGTTTTCAAATGTTTTCGGCATGTGTTCACTGAGTACGTAGTACTCAGCCCTGCATATTATTTCTAAAACGTGCAGGTTAGCAGGGATGAAGATGATGAGTACTGGATGAACTATTGTTGTTGTTAAACGTGGTTTATGTAAAGAAAGTCGTTTTTGAGAAGTTGACCTAGAATATATATCTTCATACATATATTCTCATGTTTTCCGCTGCAAGAAAATGAAATTGATGTTGTTATAACGTTTGAATTCTAAAGTCGAACTCTTTTGTCAAGTTCTTTTGAAACTCAACCAGTGAATCATATGTACATAAGTTGTTAGTTGTGTTGAGAAGGTTTGTCGAACTTGAAATATTTTTCTTTATCTTCCTCAAATAAATTCGTCATCTTCTTGATCAATTGTCGGTTATTTGGTTGATCAGGTCTTTTGATTCCGAGTGATTTGAGTTATGTTTATTGATATGTATGTCATATTGAATTCAGTTGATCGTCTCGAGTCATATATGTCGTATTATTCTAAAATGATGAATTGTTGAGTATGGTTATTCTTTTGAACGATAGCCGGGTCGCTATCTTAAATTTCTTTTGTTAATCATAAATTATGTAAGTCGTGGGACCTACCGGCCTTGACATCTGATATCGGGGTTCGGGCTGCGACATTCTTCCTTCACAAGTGTTTCATTTTGAAATGTATCCTATTCTGGAATAGGTTTTCCATTTTAGAATTCTGAAAACAAATTGTACATAATAAAATATCCATTGTACCCTTAATATACAATATAAATTCTTTACTTTTATAAATTTTCTATGCTAATAATTAAGGATAAAATGAATAAATTTGCTGATCACTTCTTTAATATGTGAGTTTTGATGATTAATAACACTTCTTTACTAGGGGACGAAATGAGTAATTATAATGATTTAAATAATGAAAAAAATATTTGCTGTTATTGCATGCCTTCTGTTTAGCCTTTCCCGCAAGTTGGTAAGTGGAAAAAAAAGTACCATATAAGTTTAAGTATCTCACTTGTCCACTCGTTACATGTTTGTAACTTTTTCATATTGAATCTTCATTGGTGTTTGGTTAGCTCTCACAAAGGGTGTTTGGTTTGATAGCTCTCACGCAGAATTAGTCTTGGCTTTATGAATCTTGGCCTCACCATGTAACAAAATTAATATCGGGCCAATTTAATCCAGATCAATATTTGGTTATCACATATTATATTTAGTTGGGTCAACCGAACATATATATCTAGTTTATCTCTGAAGTTTTACGAATTTAGCTCGATCCCTTTAAGAATTATATATGGACAACCACGATAACAATTTCCAATTAAGGGGTGTTTGGCTAAGTTTATAAGTTTTTTAAAACATCTTATAAGATGTTTAGTTTATCACCTCTTGAAAGTGTTAGACAAAATTAGATCTTAAATAAATTATAAGCTTTAAAAAGAAGCTTCATGAGCTTATAAGCTAAAAAAATAAATTGATATATATTTCATCCTACTTTTCCATCTTATAAGCTTTTGAAATATCTTATAAGATGTTGGAGCTTATAGGCTCTTTGAAATATGCTTAGTCGAACCCTCTCAAAAGACTAAAATGCGGAAAATTAGAAGAAGCTCATAACAAATTAAAGTTAAAAAAGGAAAAACTAATTAGAGAAGAAGATTGAAAAAACAAATGTGAAACCAAACTGCATGGTCTTTACTACCTACGTTCGTAATTATTGAATTATACTGCCAATCTCTGCCACATTTTGGAGAAAATATAGGATTATGGCATTTTTAAGGAAAAAAAAATACTAATAATAGCACTAATTTTTAAAAAGACAAATAATAGCACTTTTAGATATTTTTGTTCCTAATTCTTTTATCTCAATCTATTTTCATCTTTTTATTTGTTTATACGTATCTTCTTCATTTTTTTCATACATGTAGACAATCTTTCCGCCCCCAGTGGATTTTAAAGTCGTCGTCACCGACTCACATGGCCTAGTCGGCGGCGACTTTCTTTCTTATGCGTGAAATCACATATTAAAACTCGTGAATTCACATATTAGAATTCGTGAATTCACATATTAAAAATCGTGAATTCATAAATTAGAATTTGTCATGACTTTGTCAATTCTTGAATTAATATTTAAATTTGAAGAAGATGTAGCGTGCAGTGAAATCACAAATTTAAATTTGTAAATCACAAATTAAAATTTGAGAATTCATAAATTTGAATTTGAGAATTCACAAATATTAATTTGAGAATTCACAAATTTTAATTCGTGAATTCTCAAATTCTAATTCGTGAATTCACGCATAATGATAGAGAGATGATAGATGGAGGGGTAAATATATCCAAAAGTGCTATTATTTGTATTTTTTAAAAACATGTGTTATTATTAGAATTTTTAATCTTAAAAGTGCTATTATACCATTTCTCTCCTCATTTTGCACGTTAAAAAGTCGATAATTTGGCATCTGAAATATCTATATAATTAGGACGAATTAAATCAAAGACTTTTTAGGAAATATTACCAAACCTTCAGACAAATCGAATATATGAGTCCGTAGACGTGGACTTAGTAGACTCGCGGACAGGGGCTTATGCAGCTACATGTATTTGAGGTGGGGTAAAAAATTTATGAACTCTTTATGTTTAAAAATTACAATTTTTTTTTTTTTTTGAATGTATGAAGTTACTTTAAATATCTAAATCTTGCCTCACAAAAAATTTAAAAAATAGGGACAATTTGGCACGATAATTAAAGAGGAAGTGGCCTTCTGTGCGATTGATTTGCGTGGTACATTCCACCCATTAATTAATTTTTATTTTTTAATTAATTATTCCATCCTTCTACGAAAAATTAGCCATATTGTGGATGACACGAGAATAAATCAGTTAATTGTGTATTAGTGAAATAAGGGATCCGCTTTTCACTATTAGAAATTCGCTCATACATAACGGGTAATACCCGTTATGTATGAGCACAAAAGACCGTTATCTAAACCTATGATATGAAAAGTGCTCTCATACATAACGGTTTTTGACCGATATGTATAGAAATCATACATAACGGTCATAAAGAATTAATAACGCTTTTCCATAGGTTATGTAAACACCTTATAATCCGTTATGAAATGCACTAAATACGTGTTATATACGACTGAGGCTTGCTTTCAGAATTTGGGAAATTTGTGATTAAATAGAATTTTGAAAATTTAGGGATTCATGTAAAAATGTGGGGACGTTGTTGTGATGTAGACGGCATAGAAGAGGGCAGCGGCGGCGTGGCACCGGAAACTTGGCCGGAGCATGGTAGTCGAGAGTGATGGTGAGAGTGACGAGCGCAGAAGGCGTGAGAGTGACGAGCACAGGAAGGTGGGAGCAATAGAGTGTGATTGCGGGAAGATGAAATTTTTGAGGGTTTTGTTCTATTTTATTCACTAATTAAAAAAACTTAAAATGTAAAATACTAACATTACATAACATTAATAAAAGAGGCAATATTATCGGTCCACACAAATGTTATATATTAAATGATAAAATTACACTCCTACATAACGGTTTGTGCATCTCTGTTATCATTTCTGAGAGGTGCACGCACATAGATAACGGTCTTTTCTTGTAAATGTTACCTTTAATCAAAAGACGCTCATACATAACAGTTTCTAAAAATAACCGTTATGTATGCACTGTTATGTATGAGCAAATTCCTAGTAGTGTTTCAAGAAACTATCAATAAATTAGTTTCTTAACTTGCATTAATAATTCCATAAAAAAAACATGCATTAATAATTAGGGGATGTAGGTGCTATCATTAGTAAATTTTTTATTTAGGTAAAGGTTAAACCCTTGTCTGCTTTTGACAATTTTTTGACATTTCATTTTAGTTTTTGATAATTTTAAGTCTCGCTAATTCAAATAAGAAAAATTCATTATAGCTAGCTATTGACTCAATTGTGTATTTGACATTTTAATTTACAACTATGGATGCCCAATACAAAATATATATCATGCTAGCTATATATTATAAAATATTATATAGGAATCCATGGTTTTTAAGGAGTATATGATAAAATTATTCTAAAATATTATATATGGAGCTGTGTTATTAAATACATAATAATCTAATATACTCCCTGTTTTCAAATATTTGATTTTTTAAGCTTTTGCACTAGAATTAAGAAAGAATTAATTACTTATAGAAAATCTATCCCTCATAAAAAAGAACTTTGACCATAACTTTCATCCAAATTTCTCACTCTTAAAATTAATGCCACTACAACAAAAAATAGATTTTGAGACACTTGTTTAGAGACACTTTTAATTAAGTGCCTCCATAATTTATTATTGGGGAACCTAGCTAAAGATGTAAAATTTTATAAATCTAATGGGGCACTTATGAATAATAGCGCCCAAAATTTGTGAATTAAAGATTTCAGATTTGGCAGAATAATTGGTGCCATTTACAATTTTTTTTTTTGATGAAATACAAAACCCTTCTCTATAACCACTAAACCACGATGCCCTTTCATCTTCAAGACAAACCTCCGCCCCAGCACGTTGGCTCCACCATTTTCCCCGCCGTCCGCCATCTCTCTCTAGATGTCCTGCTTCTATTCGGTTGGAGGGCGTGAGGGTTTCTCTTTGCTCCAGATCTCGAAATATCTACTGATATGCCGCCTTCCATGGCTTAGATTAATTCGATAACTCCGATCTCGAAGATTTGATTCAATTCTGGCCATGGCGGCTACCGATGCATCCGAATCGCACATG
Source organism: Agastache rugosa (assembly GCA_031470985.1). Taxonomy (NCBI): domain Eukaryota; kingdom Viridiplantae; phylum Streptophyta; class Magnoliopsida; order Lamiales; family Lamiaceae; genus Agastache; species Agastache rugosa. The sequence goes on from CM062607.1 coordinate 24,667,139, forward strand.
AAAGAAGACCCTGAACGGTAACCCCAATTTCTGCACTTTATAACTCTCGATTTATGTTTTGCTTTGCCTCCTACTCAATTCCGCTACATTTTAAGCTTTGTGACTGCTAATTTGTAACATTTTTATAAATTGGGATATGTTTTTGCTCAAATTGATGCCTTGGTTGTTGCAAACTGCATGAGATTGTCCATTTCACATTAAGACTATTTTCTGTTCACTTTAGATTCAAATTTGTTGGCTTTGTTGTAAGGTTTTTATAATATTAGTCTTGTTGATTTTCTTGGTATTGGAATTAAAATTTGGAAACGGGGCATACAACACACTTGAACTATGGTGTACTGAGATTTAATAATGATTGCCACAGAGTTTGATGAAAGCATTGGCTGGCTTAGATGCTTATTTAATCACCTCTCTCTCTCTCTCTCTCTCGTTATCCTTAAAGAAGTATATATAAACTTGCATGTCTGAACATGAACTTCAGCAGGGAATTAGTTTGTCCTCCACGCCATGCTCGTTACATTTATGTAGTTCTTAATGTTTGATAAAGTTCTCCCATGCTAAGGAGTAGTAACCTTGTGCTTTTGATGTATCCATCCTAGTTATTTTATCTTTGACTAAGTGTTGTTGTTTTTAACTTCAGCTATAGATGCTCCGTTTAACTATGAATTTACCCTCTGAATGGTATTATGCTAAGTTTGGCCTTTCTGTATAGTGGAGTTTCTAGATATTTTCGACTTTCTAATTTTTTAACATATAATATATTCCTTCCTTTTATTTCTTATATAAATAAACAAACTACTACATTCAACTATAATTTATAAGTTCTGACTTCTTTTTTAGTTGAATTTTGTCTTTAATTCTATTGTGCCACACTTGCAATTCTAGAAGAAAGAAATACGATAATTAAGCTAATCATACAATCTTGTTTATAACAGGGCTATAAAGGGACTAGCTAGAAAAAAGAGGCTTAAGCTTGGTTTATTTGATTTTTACTAAGGCTTGACCTTGCTATTTGATTTTTACAAAGCCTTAGGCTTGATTTGAGGTTTCACAATTATATTTGAACTTGACTAAATTTGACATTTGAACTTGCGAGCTACTCAAGTCATCTCATATATGGCACATTTATCATGTTAAACAAGCTTAGTATTCTCGGCTCATTAAGCATATAGCCGATCTCGATGTTGTTGACGCACCATGTTTAGATAATCATCTCATGTGTTTGATAGTATAAGAAAAAATAATTCTAGTTGTTTATTTCCCTGTTATACCCCAGTTTTATCTGAATGAGATTATAGCAAAGCTTATGGTTGTTGTTCCACAGGGTAAAAGAGTGTTATGGAATGCTTAGATGGCCGTCACAAATTTCCCCAGTTTTGCATAGGTTAGTTTCTTAACTGAATTCCTTCTATTACAGCTTATCTCATGACCAAGCATACCCTATATTATAGGTATTGAAAATCTGCCCGGTACGATAGATATGAAAGCTTACTTCTGAAAGCAGACAAGTACGTTTTTAGCTGACTACTCTAATTTTGCTTGTTCGTACATTTATTTCTTAGTTTTTCATAGGCCTGCTGATGGTGTAACTTTGATCTGTCTTAAGTTTACCCTTGAAGCTTTAAGAAAGTTTAGGATGTGGTAAGAACAAATCAAGATTCTTTATCTTCAACTGCTATTTCAATTTTATAATCCTCAAATCCATCCTAATATATTGGGAATTTGGGACATGTAGATGGTGCGTTAGAATAAGGTGCGGTGGCTGCGAGGATGCTTAAACTAGAAAGAGTCATGTATCGGATAAAAAGATTCAATCTTGGATAGAAATACAAGTATCATGAAGTTTGTCTGGATTGGTGATGTTAGAACAAGGTGTGGAGACGGCGAGGACGCATATATATGATGTTATTTTTACATTTCGTATTCTATGGAAGAAACTCCGACTCTAATTAGTTTTTTGTACGTTGGACATAAATGATATGACCTGAGATTCATGTATAGGTACCATTTGGATTGTTTAGTTGTTGAAGTGTTGATGACAATACATATTTTAAGTAAATATCCATTCAATATAAATTGCAAATGCATTTTTGTTACATAAGCGGTAATATTTATTGATATACCCACAAGTGCCTTGTATTATGAATTTGTGGACATATACAGGGTTTTGATTCTACATATTATGTGCCTCAAATCTCATTTTGGGCACAAATAAGTGTCCCGGTACATTAATCTAGGAACATAAAATGAATTTTGAGGTTATACATTTTGTGTCTCGATACTTATATAAAAGGCACAAATAAGTGTCCCGATATTTCATTTGAAGATACAAATAAATATCCCTATAAACTTTTTAATATATTTTAAAACCTTTTAAAGGGTATTTGTGTAATACCCCGGTATTTCTAATCTCGTAATAAATAAAATCTTATTAATTAAATAAAGTTTTTTTTTACGTTAAAATCGAGCACAAAGGGTTTATTAGATTAAGTAAATTAATCTTACAAAGGGTTTATTGGTTTAAGTAAATTAATCTTATTTGGGCCTGCTTAATTAAATTAAGTATATGGGCCGAAATTTTAGTGTTTTAAGTTGAACCCAACCCAATTCTTTTATTTTATTTTTTCCTCATAGAATATTTTTAATTAATCTCTTCTGATGTAAAAATAAGACACGCAGTAGAATCTTGGATTCAAAGATCTCTTCTGACGAAATTGTGGTAGAAAGAAAAAAGTGTACGTCGCCCTGTTCTCAAATCCATAATTCCTAACTCAATCCAACAATAATATAAACAATCTCTACAAAATTCATTTCTGGGAAGCAAATTTTACAAACACCCTGGCTGTGCCGTCCTTAGGGATAAGGGGCTGTGACAGAGTGGTATCAGAGCAGTTCGTTTGCTCTGAGCCTGTGTTTTCTTTCGAAGTAATGTTTAGTTCGAATCACTAAACATGATAAACCAGTTACGAACTCAACACCCCATTACGTCAGCTCAACCGAAGAAAAAGGTGAAAAGTTTTAAAGTTTCTCATTCTTTTCAAAAAAAAATTGAAAATGTCTTGAAAGCATGATTTAAATATTATTCTAAGCATGAGGTGCTTAAATTTATTTCTTTGGAATTATTTGAGTTATGACTCATTTTCTCAAGAAACATGTTGGTATGAGAATTTAGAAATATTTTCTAAGGCTTTTTCCGATTATGTAAGAACCTAGACTTATAAGAAGCGTTGGTTTCAAAGTGCTAAAGATGGAAGAGATCGAAAGAGAAATAATGAAGATAAGAGAAGCAAATGCAAATGTATGGAAACGAATGTCGCTTACATACATGTGACATGAGCATAGTCATCTTCATTTGGAGTTTGATCTTCGTCGTAACTCCAAAGTGACTTTGTTTTTCCTTATAGAGAACCGTTTAGTTCTGCTTGTTGAAAATAGCTAATAAGCTTCTGCTAGTGTTTCTCTCGTCGAAAGTTAAGAAGTCTCTAAGTTAAGAGTTGTGTATAAAAAGTGTTTAAGTGAAGATATAACACAATCATAGAAAGGAAGGGCCAAATATATTTCCCGAGTCTTTGGTGAAAATAGTAGTGAATGCTCTTGGGTTTCTATTTACCCTTTTTGAATGAAAAAAAAATACAGAAGTGAAAAGAAAGATGTTATTCCAAGTTAAGGCACAATTTACTGGAACTCTAAGTTTTCAAGAATCAGAAAGTTGTACGCAAGTGGCAATTCCACTCAAGACTCTATAAGAACATAAAGAACATAGGAATGATAGTATGGGATTACAATCCCATATGTCCAGTTCGTCAAGGGGGAATAGATTCCTGTATGACTGAGAGAGAGTTGTGTTGGGCCTGATCAACCCACATGACCAGAATCTCAGTATGTTACGTAGTGAGTTTCCTACCCTAAAGCATAGTTAATTGTTTAGAAACAAGTTGAGTCTTATCCCCTATGGTCAAATTATTGTAGTAGGATTTCGAACTCTTACGACTAGTCAGTTGTTGTAGTAGGTCTCCTCGACCATCATAACCAACGAGTGAACCACTTTAGAATTTCTCCATTAAGTGGTAAAATATTATGCGTAGTTTTGAAACCATGCAATAGAGCCATAACGAGTTTTCTCACGAGCATTATAGCAAAGATAAATACAATATGCGAGTGTGGTCTTTTAGTTGCTAGAAAGACACACTAGAGTTAAAATGCAATTAGGGACTAAAGGACCCGATAAACGCCTATGTTGTTTTTAATAAACATAGAAAAATACAAGAGAACAAAACGTAGAGGGCTCAGACGAGTTTAACTAATGTCATTTTGTCATCTTTTATGGTTTTATTCAAATAATTTTGTTCCTTTTGGATGGCCGAACTGTTAGAATGCTAAAATGATGAATGACGATGCATGTTGTACTAAAGTATCAAGTAGAACGTTTGATGATACGTGTTATTCCTATAACGCAGAATGATTAGGGAGTACAAGTTAAGCACTAGGTATTAATTGACTCGAAGTAAGTGATCATTCACAATGAAGTAGTCATATGTATGAGATTTGAACTACAGGGGAATACCTGCACAAATTTTGGATCTTACAATAAGTTACAAAATTCAATTTCATGTTTTGAAGAGCAAGAAAAAAAAAATTCTCCGATCGAATGGCGACGAGATTATTACGGACAAAGGAAATAGTTATATGTGAAACTGTGACAGGGAGAAAGTGTTCTTAGTAATGTGCAGAAGATATGCAAATTTCGGGACGAAATTTCTTGTTAGAGGGGTAGAATGTAATACCCCGGTATTTCTAATCTCGTAATAAATAAAATCTTATTAATTAAATAAAGTTTTTTTTACGTTAAAATCGAGCACAAAGGGTTTATTAGATTAAGTAAATTAATCTTACAAAGGGTTTATTGGTTTAAGTAAATTAATCTTATTTGGGCCTGCTTAATTAAATTAAGTATATGGGCCGAAATTTTAGTGTTTTAAGTTGAACCCAACCCAATTCTTTTATTTTATTTTTTCCTCATAGAATATTTTTAATTAATCTCTTCTGATGTAAAAATAAGACACGCAGTAGAATCTTGGATTCAAAGATCTCTTCTGACGAAATTGTGGTAGAAAGAAAAAGGTGTACGTCGCCCTGTTCTCAAATCCATAATTCCTAACTCAATCCAACAATAATATAAACAATCTCTACAAAATTCATTTCTGGGAAGCAAATTTTACAAACACCCTGGCTGTGCCGTCCTTAGGGATAAGGGGCTGTGACAATTTGTATGTGCCTCGAGAAATCAATTTTTGAGCATATTAAAATGACTGGAAAACTATTGATATAGACACTTAAAAAGTGTCTCTAACTTTTCGGGACACGATACTTGGAGGCACATGTAATAAGTGTCTCGAAAATCAAAAGTTCCCCAATAGTGCACATATTGGGGCACTTTTTGGTGTCTGGAAAACTCTTTTTTATTATAGTGTGCATTCTTCAATACTTTTATTTTGCAGCCAATTTTTTTCAAATGGAGCCAAAAATTTCCTTGTATGGAGCCACTTTTTTTGCAAATATTGGAGCCAAATTTTTGCAAATGGAGCCAATTATTTTGAGTTCAAAACTGAATTGTTTCTTGAATTTCTTCGTTATTAGAATATGATAGAGACGAACTCACTTCTTCTCATTCTTCTTCATTGGAGTGCATTGCTTCATCTTCAATTGAATATGGAACAATCAAATTTTTCAATTGATCAAGTGAGTCTTCAACTACTTCACCATCTTCATCTTCAATTGAATCTGGAACAATCAAATTTTCCAATTGATCACGTGAGTCTTCAACTACTTCACCATCTTCAAGTGAGTCTTTCACAATCTCACCATATTCAACAGGTTCATGGTCCATTGTTTGAGAGATGATTTTGATAGTTTTATGTGTGGGAATCGTATTCTTGCAGTCCCTTATATAATTGTCATGTTCGCTGAATTACAATAAATATTTTTCTGGAATTTGCATGGAAGGGGAAGAGAATGGGAGAACAAACAAATATTGCATTAATGGATTATTAATGTAATGAGAGAGAAATTATCTAGATATATGAAAAAAAAATTTAAACATCAAGTAAATAAAAACAAGATGAAAAGGCTAAAAAATCAAGTATTTGAAAACAGAGGGAGTATATATATATATCTATATAGGGAAGAGATCAAATAAAAATGAATCCATATGTGTTAACTAGAAATAGATCGTGGACGTCCATTTAATAGATAAAGGGTATAGATTAATGGTGTCTTTTATTTGCATTTTTCGGCCACCTTAAAAAATTAGAAGGCTAGATTAGTATCTTATCCCATTTTGTATCAGCTGCCTCCCTATTTTATGGGATTTATTTATTGCTTGTTATAATTCTTAATTTCATTAAAGAATAAAATATCGGTCAATTTAACAAATTAACAATTTCTGGTTTTAATTATTTTATTTAATTGGAGTGTATTATTTGTTCGTTCACATAAGATAAAAAATCCATGCTCAAATTGGATTAATAAATTATAGATATAGTATGCAATTGTGAATATTATATTATGCAATAATTTACATAATATTATACAATAGTATAATAATATGCAATAATTTATGATATAATATGTAATTGTGAAAACTATATTATGCAATAATTTACATAATATTATACAATAAATATAATGATATGCAATAATCTATGATATAATATGCAATTGTAAAAACTATATTATGCAATAATTTACATAATATTATACAATAATCTAATAATATGCAATAATTTATTATATAATAATATGCAATTGTGAAAACTATATTATGCAATAATTTACATAATATTATACAATAATATAATAATATGCAATAATTTATCATATAATATGCAATTTCGAAAGCTATATTATGAAATTAGGAAATTATATTCAAATCTTCTACGATAATAGCACCAGATGCTATAATTAGAGCTTTGAAAATTAATTTGATCGTAATGCGTACAATTTTCGAAATAAATATATATTTGTAATATTTTTGGGTTGCCTTGATCTTCTCCCAATTAATAGCCGGCAATTTCTAATCGTGGGGGACGGATTGTTTAGATTACCCTTATACCCTTCGCTCTAGATAATAGCAATAAATATAAAAATATTTCATCATATCTCTATGTAATCTAATCCATTCAATTTGATCAAATCAATGGTCTATATAAATTTTTAGTTAACACAAGGAGAATCATTTTTATTTTAACCATCCCCTATCTATCTATATATATATATTTTAATTGATTTCATGAGCACATTCTGCTCATTACTCCGAAATTAGAATTTAATAAAAAAAATCCACTAAATGTACTGGTTCTATATTTTGCAACTTAATCCGATAAGAACAACCTAAAAATAAGTTTATCGATCCTACATAAGTACTTATTAAAAAAAATTAATGCTTTTCACATTTTATAGATACTTTGCATTTAGGATTCGTCATCAAAAGTCGCAAATCATATAGTATGTCGTTGTCAATTTCCTCGTCTAAGTGACTTCTAAATATGCATGGTAATTAGTTGACTATTTACGTGATATATGCTTTCATAAATATTATATTCTCATGTGTATAGCATCGATTCTCTTTAATGGATGCATTGGGTGTTTGACATTCACTTTATATTAAATGTTCACTTTATATTACACTTCCCCGTTCCGCTTATTCTACATTCCCTTAAATATACGTTTCATTCAATTTGTCTACTTCTCAATATGGAAATAATTAACCCTTCAAAACCCTTTAAATACTACAACAAATAACGTATTTTGGGACACTCAGAAATGTCGCAATAAAAAACCTATTGCAACATCTCACTTTTCTCCACGTTTATTTATTGTGTCGCCTGTACAAGTGTTGCGAAAGAATTAATTATCTATCACAACACTTTTTAATGTGATAATAGATTATTAGTAATTAGTTGTTGCTACAGTATTATGACATTTACGAATGTTGGGAAAAGGTAACTAATACATCATTTTTTATTGCCTACACACATACTTTTTTATGACACTATAAAATGTCATTTTATACTAAATGCTGACATTGTAGGATTTTCTATTATGACATTAATAAACGAGGCCTGAGTTTATATAACCATTTTTCATAAAAGAACAAGTTATATGATCATAGTTCATAAAGTAGAAGTTATATAGCCATTTTGGGGTTAAAAGACATTAATACCCTTAATTGGTCCACCTCTTTAAATAAAAACAGTCAACTAGTAGTCAACTATATTTATGTTGGCAGATTTCATTTAATTCACATAAATGTTGGCCCACCTACCCCACCAAATCATACCTTCTATTTTGGAGAAAAGACAAAAAAAATTGGTCCCCACTTTTCTCTCTCTCTCTCCACCTCTCACTTCGTCCGCCTCCTCCACCCAATCGACTACACGATCGAAAATTTAATTCCGGCGACACCAAATGAATTCCGGCGACAGCAAAACCGAGTCCAACAGTGCCTCGAGCGCTGCCGGCGAGGAGGAAGTACCACAACAACAAGAAATACCACAGCCCCCGGTATGAGCCCTAACCCCCCAAATTCGAAATTTTGTTGTTGTTTGCATGTATATTGTTATTGTTGAATTCAATAGATGATGATTATACATGATATATTGTATTGATGGTTATTGTATTGATGTTGGTTTCACATTGTATTTTCTTGGTGTTTAAAAAGTTATTCTATTGATATTTTAGTTCACATTATACAAAATATAATAGGAATGAGGCAGTAGGGACTGTGTAGTTCATAGGTACTCGATTGTAGCGAGGAAGATGATTGACCGAGTCTTCGATCGAGGCCACCATCGAGTAGTTTGATGGTGGCAGTGGTTATCTGTTGACTACTCGATGGGGCCTCGATCGAGTCTTTGATCGAGGCCACCATCGAGTAGTTTGATGGTGGATGTGTGGTGTTGTCCACTCGATGAGGGCCTCGATCGAGTCTTCCATCGAGTAGTTAACAGATTGTGTTTTTGTGTTCTTTTTTATTTATGTTTTGTACAATGGTGCTAAAATCTTTATATTTTGATTTTGCAGGCTAATTATGTTTGGAAGAGACCAACCCTAATTCATGTTACTCGTGGCCTCAATCTATACATACGAGCCAAAGTATTTGATGACATCTTGGCGACGTTGAAGGCCATTGGGGGTAAATCCGCTTTGCTGCGGTTCAGAACCGGGCAAATTGGGCGTTTGATTGATCACCAGAGAAACGGTAGCACAAATAAGGCCCTGCACCACCTCTTGACTCGACAGTTGCAGGGACCAGATATACCTTTGAGAGAGCCGTGGTTTTATATCGGTGGGCGTATAATTCGTTTTAGAGGACCGGATTATGCCCTGATCACCGGACTCCACTTTGGCTACAGTAATTTCGATCCAAATGACAATAATGAGATTCCTACCAGTGGTATTTTTCACAAGTATTTTAAATGTCGTCCCACAAAAGTTAGCGAACTTCGAGGGAAATTCAAAGCTAAAAATCTGGGCAAGGATGTTGAGAACTATATAAAGGCTGGCAATTTGTTGATGTATTACCTCTTTCTCCTTTGTCGGGACGATATAGTGATAGAGAATTGGGCATGGGCTTTAGTCGAGGACTTGGATAAGTGGGATTTGTTTCCGTGGGGAGCTTACACATACCAGACCTTATGTTACTATGTATGGGCTTTGCAGATTTGGTCATATGAGGTGATTCCGTACTTAGGGACTTGTTGTGGTATACGAGACCGAAGCCTCAAGCTGCCCCGATGTTTGATGTGGAACACCAGAACATACAATACTGATTTCACACATTTTTTCGATAGAGAGGTACATTTTATTTGAATAATTTAACAACCTCTTTGTATTTTCTCTTTTTTTTGTTGGTTCTTGGTTCAATGGTGCTGGATATTTATATTTTATGTGCAGTTGAATGTAGAAGAGCTTGTGCCGTATCCCGAAGAGTTGTGGGAGGTCTACTACATGTCCTTGGAAAACGGGGATTTGTTTCATGTTAAATACAAGCCTCCCGTACAAATTGCAACTAGGAAAGAGCCGAATGCCGTGAAAAATAAAGGAAAGAAGGGACAGATTCTACGTCTGAGAGGCCTGCTACTTCTGCCCCGAAGCGGCACAGACATACTGACGACGGCATGCCGAGCCTCATATGTTGACAGCACGGAGATCCTTGCCGAGACTCGGGCAAGGATATACATGACTATATTGATCGGAGATTGGCCAAGATGTTTCATGACGAGTATGATGGAGGCCTCATTGCTCGAGTAACTCGTAGAGTTCTCAGCGGCCTTAAGGAAATCCTCGGTAGTAGACGTTCCAGGAGTCCTCCGGAACAAATGCCAATACCAGAGCCGCCTACTGTTGTGTATCAGAGGAGAGGTGGCTATAGGGCCTCAGATGAGCACCAGAGGCCCTTAGACCTGCCTCGCCGGTCTGCCTCTCCTGCACTCAGCCAGAGAGCCTCAGCCGAGTACCAGAGGCCCTTAGACCTGCCTCGCCGGTCTGCCTCTGCTGCTGTGAGCTATAGGAGCTCAGCCAGGCAGAGGGCAGAAGACCAGCCACGTCGGTCTTCCTCTCCTGCTGTCAGCCAGAGGAGCTCAGCCAGACAGAGGCCCGTAGTGCATACAGAGGGTCAGATGGACTTCACGTGCCACGAGCAAATGGGCCAAGTGATTGCTTTCGGTCCAGGTTATGAGCCGCCTACACACGAGACTGTGCAAGGGTTTACTACTGCAGAGGACCAAGTGATTGCTTTCGGTCCAGGTTATGAGCCGCTTACATCACCTGTTCATATTGAGTGGTCCTCATCCGAAAACGAGAATGAATTTGATCGTGAACTTGCAAAGGATTTGGATCCGACAAGTTTGGGCCCTCGTAAGATCAAACCGACTGCTCCTTTAATGGAACCTTTTGTGGCTATGACCCCTCAAAATGTGAGGAGATTGAGGCACTTGTACAAAAAATTTAGAGCTTCAGGCCCCGATTCGACAGTTACGATATATGAGAACGAACATGTACTCGGACAAGAATTTTTCGAGGAGCTAGAGAATTTTCATAAGGAGTTCACCGCAGAGGTAAGGATTTCGTTTGTTTTCTTCATATAACTTAGTCTATAAATTATTTAGTTTATTTATCATATAATATATTGAAAATGTTTGTCAGGTGATAGATTTGTACCTATTGTACATGCGCACCAAAGTCAAATTCGATAGAATGACTGGCACAGGAGTCTCTCGAGCGCGCACAATTATTGTAGGCCCGACATTTTTTGTAAGTTTACTGTTCCACGAAGCATTTATTTGATTAATAAGTTTATTGTGATTGTTAATGTTATGATTATCTTTTCATAGTTGGATTGCGGTGCACCTTTTATATTATGGGTCGTTCGCTACTCGATGGTGATTTACCATCGAGTGTGCCATCGAGTTTACCATCGAGTTTGAATTTATGACACGCTCGATGGTTAACTCGATGGTAAACTCGATTGTCCGCGATCGAGTGACCATCATCGAGCCCGACTTTTTGTCTCACTCGATGATCACCATCGAGTAGTGATCGAGGTCACATTTTATATTATGGGCTGTCTGCTACTCGATGGTAATTTACCATCGAGTGTGCCATCGAGTTTACCATCGAGTTTGAATTATGACACGCTCAATGGTTAACTCGATGGTAAACTCGATCGTCCTCGATCGAGTGACCATCATCGAGTAGTGATCGAGGTCACATTTTTAAAAAATATATATTTGAAATCATTATTTTTTTATAGTATTCTATGAACAAGCAATGGCAACTTCTCAATGAAGTTAAAGGAAAGGGAAAAGGAAAGAAGAAAAATGATGATGCTCCTCAGGAATACCTGAACTGGAAAGTGCCGAAGTATCTTCTGGATTTGGTTACTGGGATGGATCACCATACGTCAGTACCTTGGTATAATGCTGCACATGTAAGTTTGTAATTAAAACCATCTTTAGATAATACTATCTTTAAAGTTTTAATTTAATTTTGATTTTTTATGAACAGATTATAACGGTTTGCCACGTCGGTGAAAATCATTGGGTTACCATACGCATTTGTCTGCATGATTGGACTGTGGAGTTGTATGACTCGTTCATGCACAACCACAGAGACCATAATTTGCGCAACAATCAGTTGAAGCCCATCACGGATCTCTTTCCTCGACTCCCAGGTTATTGGACCCAAAATCCAAGAAGGGACAAGATCAAATCACCGTTTTTGCTAATGAAAATGCCTGAGGAGGAGCAGTTCATCCAAACTGATGGAGTTAGTTGTGGCCCTTACGCGCTTATGTATGTTGATCGACTCATCAATTCGATAGCTTGTCATCGTGATGTATCAATTGATGACAAGTATATTGCGGACTATAGGAAATTTGTAGGGACTAGGATTTATTGGTTAGCGTGTGAGGGTTCGTCATGGACTTGATTAGATAATTTGTGAACTTATGGGGTTATTATTAATGTTATGAATATCTTTTCATATTTGGATTGCGGTGAGTTTTTCGATACTCTTGTGCTGGTCTGACACAATTAGTAGATCTTCAGGCGGGTTGTAGCACCTGCGCAGGTTAGAGAGAAACCATTTTCACTAGTCATCATTCTCTATCGGACCCAACCCAATTGCAAGAGGGAAGATTTGTTCATTCACGTCCTTCGCGACGGCAACAAATAAAATGCCTTTGTTCCTTCCTTTCAAATGGGTCCCATCCACAGTAATAATCGGACGCAGATGCTGAAAGGCACGAATACACTGCCCAAGGGCAACGAACATGTAAAGGAACACGCCTTCATGAGTTGTCTGGTAGTCATATACTGTCTCGGGGTTACGCTCCCTCAACAAGTACAGATACGATGGGATCCTCTGATACGACCTTTCGAAGTCACCATACGTCATGTCTATAGCTAGGTTTCTCGCCCGCAGAGTAATGCTGTATGACATTTGAATGCCATACAATCGACGCATCTCTTCGATCATCTCTTTCGGCTTCAAAGCGACCCCCTCGTCAACCAATTTACGGGAAAAGTAATTAGCTGCAACTAGTGCAGTCACTTGTCTTTCCACCCTTCGATCCAAGTCTGTAAAGCAACTATGAGCCAATGTAACATTTGTAATCCTCCAAATCGATTCACCCTTTATGGCATGCATCTTAAACGTACAAGTATCGCTATGCTTGCACTTGTAAGCTAAACGCGTCTTGCTGGAACGTACGGTGGTGTATTCAACTCGATTTTCCATGTGATATATTCCAACCATAATTTTCAATTCATTCTTGGTCAGAAATGTGGAACCCTTTACGAGTCGGCCGATGTCTGGTGCAAGTACTTCTTTCCATCCTAATGTTGTAGCATTGTCGAATTCTGGATCATCATCATCATCATCTCCGGCGTGCTCCTCTCGACTAGCCTGATGGTCAGATGAGAAGTTTCTTTGCCTTAAAATATTTTCAAGCTGCCCCGGCTGACGAATCCAAGCAATAAACTCAGTAGTCACACTCTCAAGCAAATCAGCACGAGTGTTATATTCTTCATCTTTGTCTGAAACATCGGGCTCATCGTGTGAAGAAGTTGTCTCACATTCAGGTGAAGGTGGAGGCATGTTGTTGTGTTTGGGCGCCGAGCTGCTACCTCCCACGTTCACATTGTGAGTACAAAATTGCTCTCGATCGATTACATAAACCACTGGATTCTCCTTTTGCTCGTAAAGCAATCTAAATAAATCGGTATCACTCTGCAAAGAAACCTTTAATTTCTCGCCGTCGCTTGTGCCCGTTAAATAAAAAACCGATAAATCAGTGCTCAATGGACGACACATAGCATCTCTAATCTGATGCATAAGGCGATCACGACCGATCTGATCCACTGCCATGAACACAACAACATTATCTCCACCTACGTATTCTGATCCCTCCCAACGACCACTGTGTTGTATAAGAATACGTTGCCACGACGACATCTGTAGATACAAAAAAATCATGTCAGTTATACTATCATATGCATTGTATTGAAATGAGACTGACCTAACATGAAAATTAAATAAAAAACTAGGAGATTTTGAAAAGTCTGCCTGCTACTCGATGGTTGACTCGATCGAGTACTCGGTCGAGTCAACCATCGAGTAGTCATGAACCCAAATCCTAAAACTCTAGTACTAAAAAACCTAACCCTAATCATGCATTTGTCACGTATTTTCATATTTGCATATCCATTAAACCCTAAAATCCTAAATTCATTGAAATTTAAATTTAAATAAAAATCATGTCATATATAAATCATGCAAAATTACGAATTACAAATTCTCATCTTACACGTGTTCATTAATACGTGACAAATATTCATTTCAAAGAATTATTTTTAAAAAAATCATGTATTTGTAAGAAATCTCGATCGTGTAGCTAACAACTCGATCGAGTTATTGATCGAGTTTTCCATCGAGTCTCATTCATTTATCAAGCCAGTTCGATCGTGTAGCTAAGAACTCGATCGAGTTAACGATCGAGTTTTCCATCGAGTCTTATCCATCAAGCCAGCTCGATCGTGTAGCTAAGAGCTCGATCGAGTTAACGATCGAGTTCACCATCGAGTCGCGAAGAACAACCCAGATTTTTTTTATTTTTGTTTACGAAAGAGATTGTGTACGTACCTTAGTAAGTTAAGAAACAAGAACGCGCTACGATGGATCTTTCGCTTCTATTTTCTTCGACTTTGCGTGAATATTTGGGGCACAAACAAGGACACAAATTTTGTATTTTAGTTGTTAGATTGAGTCATTTTGTACTGTTTCATAGCCTTATAAGTTTATGTGGGCAGCCATATTCAATGAAGCTCCAACAACTCTCTTACAAGAAATTGAATTAAAGTACCTTCATTTATGTTGGTGTCCTTTTTTTACCTTAAATTCCTCTTCAATTCAGTACCTGCATGTCCTCTCAATTTTTATCTGCCACTGTGTGTGTGTATATATATATATATGCGTGTGTGTGTGTGGGCGGTCGCTGCATGTAAAAAAGAGAGAGAAAAATTGAAAAAATAAAAAAGAGAGAGAAGATAGCAGCAATTGACTTAAAAGGAGTGAGAGAAAGTGATATTTTATTTATTAATAAGAAAAGGTCAACATCATCAACTTTCTCTCACATGTGCAAGGATATTTATGTCATTTAACCCCAAAATGGTCATAAAACTTCTACTTTATGAACTAGGGACATATAACTTCTAGTTTTATGAAAAATGGCCATATATGAGTATTAAGACTTAATAAACGCCCCTAATAAATTTTAAAATGCACATTTTCATAAATTTGTATTATTTGATTTATTGGAATCAAATAATATTGATTGATATATATATATATATATATATATATATATTGCAAAATTAAAAATAAATGAAACACAAAAGATACTTGAATAAATAAATTTTACTTTTTTATATATGAATTCCTTTAAAATTAAGAGTCGAAGTGTCTAACAATAATAATTGATAACCAAGAAAGAGTATAAGCTAGTCTAATAAGTACTACACCTGAGTAACTACTGCATCTAAAAAAATATAAGTTTCCACAAATCTGTAACTTCCACAGGAAACATCCTCAACGGAAGAACTTGATGCTTCATTGTCATTCAATAGGCGTCACCTATATACAAAATTATACATATCATATTAAATTTGAGAAATAGCCTATAATGGATAAGGTTTATGAAAGAACACAAATAACTTACAAAACTGCAAGACCAAGCAACCATTTCACCAAGTGCGTCTCCGAGTTTTTGACAATAACCATAAGGCTGAACCAATTGCTCTTCAAATTGAAGTACTACTTTCACATGCACTTGACACCAATTCTCTCCCAATACCTGTCTCCCAACTTCTGCATTTGGATCAATACTTTGAAGACATCATTTGGCCACGATTTTTTCTTGATCGTATATACTTTTGAGGGCAACATGACCTCCAACCTGCAAATGTAGTAATGACTATTTATAAGAGTTGATACATGACTCTCTAGATAATGTAGTAATGATAATGTGACTCCTTAACTTCTAGATTGATTTTAATGCATAAAACTTATCCTTTATCATGGAAAAATTCATGCAAAACATCAATTAACTAGTCAACAATGCACACAACTTGAATCTAACCAAGAAAATGCAATAGGAAAGACTCAAAACACAAGTCAGAACTTGATAGATTCTTGGATGGACCTACCACCTTCCAGAAAAACAGGCATAACTTCTTTTACAAAAATCCAAACGACTGTCCGTTTTTTTCATAGGAAACTAGAGTCACAGGGCTTTAAAACCATGTATGCCAATCAGCCCAATAATTTCCAAGAGAAAGCAGTTTATTGTTCAAACTTAGCTCAATTGCAAGACTGTTCAAACTACCCTGTATTGGGCCATTTCTTTTGGTCATGAGGGATGTTATCTTTCTTAGATTAGATGCAATAATCTGAATGATTTTTTCTTGCTAACTTAAGCTGACTAATAAAGTAATATCATCTAAAGGCATCCAAATCCATTATTAATTAAAATTTACATAGATAGACTTAGTAAATCCTAGTTTCATATACATCACCTTATAAATGAGAACTCAAAGACACATACAGTAACTGAAAAAGAGTGACAATCTATTAAAATGATAGATGCAAAAGCACCAACTACATGTACTTATTTATATATATATATATATATATTTTTTTTTTTTAATTTTTTAACTAGACATAAAAATTTATAATTTAAGATTAAACGGGGGTTGGTATTAACTAATTAACCAGACAAGTCTATCCACTCCAATTAAACACATAGAACACATCGCATATGAAATAGAGGTCAAATAGAAAGGAAGTGTACCTGAAGATGTTTGTTCGATGAAGTATGTCTGACGAGATTATTTGACACTGATGTTGTACTTTGAATGCTTTGTTGTGTCAAAAGTTTTGATTGTAACTATGCAAGCTCTTTCTTCATTTTCAATATTTCTGACCGTTGTTCCAACATTATTCGATTGTACATGTTTCTGTTAGGAACTTCTCCCTATACATCTCATGGGGAAACTCCTTCCCCGAACATTCTAACACGGCCAGGTCTGTCTTGGCCGCAAACTTGGGCATACAAATCATTTGGTCCAACTGGATCTTCCGATCCTTCTGGGAGTTGCCTTCTTAGTTATTCAATTTCTTCCTGCAAGTTTAAGTATAATTATAAATTTTATTATTTTTTTTTCAATCACAATGACCAAACTTACCAAATACTTGGACACTGATGGTCCTGGAACGAGGTCTTCGGTGTAGAGGGGGGTGAATACACCGAAGAGGGATTTTTGAAAACGATTGACAAATTAAAACAGAGTTAAGTGAGAGCTCAGTTATGAGTTCAGCTGACTTCTAAAGAAGGTGATCAGCTGGACTGATAACTCAGCTGGAAGTGCGGAAAGTGGTGGAAAGAAAAACTTAGCTCGTTCCCTTTACAAAATCTCAGAAAAACTTAGTTTCAGTTTTCAGTTAAGCAGGTTTGAAACAAATGCAGCTGGCTGGGTCACACAGCCAGAGAACTTAAGCTTTGAAAACTTGTGCTGTGCAAATGCGGTTAGTTCTTTAAATATAAAATGTAAAGACTTAATAAAGCAATAAAGAACACTGAATTTTAACGTGGTTCGGAGAGAGAACTCCTACGTCCACGACCAGGTTTTAGCTGGTAAATCCACTAAGGATAACCACTTGGTTTACGAGTACCAAGCAACTTCGTAGCTCTACCTCGAGCTGTGTTCTAACAGTTTACGGGCCACTGTAGAAGCCTATCTCTTTTCAGTTTTCGGGTACTGAACTACCTTACACTCGAATTTCGCGCTTCGAGAGGGCGTAACCTTGACCTAACCTTTTCTGGGTAAAGGAGGGTTTTGGTTTCCAACTTTGAACGAGTTCTTACAATGAAGAACTTTGAAAGATGAACTCGTTCAGATCTAGGCTTTGGATTTACTATGATTTCTGCCTATTGATCAGACGAAAAACTAAAGCAGTTTCTGAAAGTAAACACTTAAGAATTTAAGTGTTCTTCAAAGAGTTAGATAACTGCTGGAGAGCTTTTTAAAACTTGAGAGATTCAGAGAGGTTGAAAGCTTGCAGAGAGTTTTTCGTGTCTGATTCTGAGGTTGAAGACTGGTATTTATAGGTAGAGATTCAAATCTAGCCGTTGGAGGAGCCGTTTGAATCTTACCTACTCTCTGATCTGTCGATCTGCCGTTGAGTGTATCTTCACCTGTCTTCATCATTGTGTCAGATCCTAGGTTCGCCTTTCTAGGAAGCTGAGATGTCGATCCCTCATTGGTCGAGGTATATTGACTTCCTCTGACACCGGGATTTCTGTCTTTCGAGCTGGTTTTTGAATTTAGAGCTGGATTGTGTAAACTGACTTGAAGTGATGACTTCAGAGTTAGTTTCCTTTTTGTCTGCTCAGCTGACTCTCTTAGACTTGAGTCAGCTCAATTTATTCTGCTCCGTTGGATCTCCTTGGCTGGATCCTCTCTTCTTTTCCTGAGAGTCAGTCTGACTCAGCTCAGTCTTTGAACTCTGTTCAGCTAGAAAACCTTTTAGCTGACTTTTGGGTCCAGCTGATTACTCAGCTGGGTCTTCTTTCGTCTTCAGCTTCCTTACCTGTAAACTTAGAAATTCTAAGGCTCAAACAAGCGAGCTGGTAAGCTTAACTTAGGTTTGTACATTCATCTACTAGGTTGGAGAACAGTTGGGTTTGGAATTGAATCAAAACTCTAGAATTTTCCCAACAATTTCCCCCTTTTTGATGATGCCAAAACCTAACTGAGAAAAACAATCTACTTCCCCCTAAATGAGAAAGTGGGTTTCAAAATGATAAGAATAATTTCCGCAGAAGATTAAATTCAGAGTTCAGTGCCTGGACAAAGAGTTATTGTCATCAGGGTGAGCTTGAGAGCATAAACATTTCAGTTTTATTAATCCACAAAGATGATTACAAGAATTACAGGATTAACAAACTGACAAAATAGACAAAATTAAATCTCAGTTGGCTGGGTCTTCATTTCTGCTGCTGCTACTGATTCTTCAATCTATATTCTTCCAACTGCTCATCAGTTCTTAACCTGTACCGGTTGAATATCATCTGCTCTAGCTTCCTGTATTCTTCTTCGTTATTTACCTTGGAAATTTTTCTCCTGATTGCCCATCTATTTACTTCTGCTATAATTTTCGATTTGTCAGGAAGATGAGTTCCAGGTATCAGCGGAGGCTGGAGATGATACAGCTGGGGAGCAGTGAATTGGATCTTTGCGGTACTTGCAGCATTGAAGAATGCTTTCGCAGTTATCCTGTCTTGATGAAAAAGCTCATTGAGATGCATCTTGAAAGCAACATCTGGGGGCGTATTAGGGTAAGCTTCCAGATAGTAGTAATCTTCAATGAACTCAAATTTTGTATGTTCCCAGTCGTCGTTTAACTCTTCTGGGATCCATTCATCTGTTCTTCTCCAGTTCATTGGCATCTGAGACTTTTTCTTTGCTGCTATTAAGTTTGCTCTTTTCTTCTTCTGCTTCTTTTCTTCGGCATTGAGCAAACTTTATTTCTTCTTTTGCTGCTCTTGAAAGCTTTTCATCTCTTGCTTTTGTTGATTCACAAAGTTGCAGAGCCATTGAGTATCATTGAACTGTTCTGGCGTGGCTCCACTAGCTTTGGCAAGAGAGATGATCATTTTGCTCCATTTTTCTTTCCGTCCAGCTGGTTCCTCCTTTTTGGCATTATCATCGAGAGCGGAGGAAAGGTTGACAACTGTCTCATTCAGCTGGGCCAGGGCCTTGTCAATATCAGCAATCTTGGCTGAGTTGTCTGCTGTGACGAGATTGAGTGTGTTGTGCTGTTGTTTCCAGCTTTGAACTGATTGTCCAGCTCCTTGTAGAGATTGAACAGCTGGTGAATATCAGTTCTGTTGGAAAGAGTCTGTTGTTGGAGAGCTTCCAGCTGGCTGGATAAGTTGTTGAAGCTGCTTTCCAGGGGAGCTTGGAGGTCTGAGATGATCTCAGGGACTCTCTTCTCTAGATGATTTGTCTGATCAATTCGTTGAGAAACGAGAGATTGCCTGAGATCTTGACTGGTGCTTTCCTGTAGATTCTGGGCAAATCTGTGAACTTCATCAATGGACTGTCCATTGCAATGAACTTGCCATTCTACAGCTGTGATGCGCAGAAGGTTGTCAACATTTGATTTGAGTCTATCCTGGAATAGGATTTCCTCAACTTGTTTGGCAATCTCGTCCTTCATTGCATCAGAAAGCACATTAGTATCCGTCTGGGTCCCGGATTCGACTTGACTGGGTTTTACTGCCTCGATCTCGACCAGTGAGCGAGTGTCATCGGCATCTGGACTTTGTGGGGCAGCTTCGGTAGGCTCAACTGTTGCATTAGTTGGCCCTTCGTCAATCATTATTGCCTCAGCTGTGTCGGCAGGGACAGCTTCCTTGGCAGTCTCAACTGGAACAATCCAGCTGAGATTGTGTTGGTAAGAGGTGGCTCTTGAGATGACCTCCTCAGAAGGTGGTACTTCATCCTGTTCAACCTTTTGGATGAGGATTTGGATCAGCTCGTCTTAATGCTCAAAAGCATCCTGAAGACTTCCAAATCCAAATATCTCTTGTAGAGCTGCTTCTTCGGCTTTGAGCTTATCAAAAGTGTAGAACTCCACAAGTTCTTCATTTGCGTACCAAGTCGCCATCTTGGTAGCTAGATAAAATTTGAAGTCGCTGACTGCGACTAATGCGGCAGGTAGAGAAGCAAGAGACAGAAATTGTTGCAGTGCGCTCTTTATTCCTTGAAGCCTGAGGTCTTCAAACCTCATGATAGTGGCAGCATGTGTAACGGCTCTGGGACTGAGGATTTCGATTTCCTCAGAGGAAGTGGGGCTAGATGGTTCAGATTGGTTTTCATCATCCAACTGCAAAGGATCGTCAGCTGGATGGGGCTCTTTAGGTGAGCTGGGTGCTGAGAATTGGATGGTTTCAGGTACTGAAGAAGTAGGAGAGGATGCTGGGTGTGGTACCTGAGGATGAAGAGGAAGGAGAAGAGAGTGATGTTGAGGAGGAAGGAGAAGAGAGTGTTGTTGAGGAGTTCCAGCTGATGTGAGATCAGCTGGAGCGGGTTGTGAGGATGCTTGAAGAATTTGGCGAAGGGGAATAGCATCCTCCGGGTTAGGGTGGGGGACAGGAGAGGCTGTGGGAGTGGATTCAGATCCAGCTGGCTTATCAGCTTGCTTCTCTGCTGTCTTCTCAGCTTGCTTGCTGGCTGCCTTGAATTTGAGCTTCTTTTTGGCAGGAGGAGATACAGCTGGCTGAGATTCCTCCGGCTGCTTCCTTTTCCCGGCTTGAGAGGGAGATGCAGTCTGCTGCTTTGTCTCCTGCATCTTCTTCTTCCCTTCGGGGGCTGCTTTCTTCACCAAGTCAGAGAGCTGACTCTGTTTTTCAAAAAAGAATTTTGGACACAGGAAACTCTTCTGCGTCGTGCCACTTGATTTGCCGTCCAGTGGAGTAGTGTTCTATTATGCACGCCACCTTGGTGCATAGATAGATTGTCTCCCTACAGCTGTACCTGGTGAAGCTGTCATCTTCAAAGTGAATCTTTTTCGACTCTTTCTCCAATTTTCCCATGAAGAAGGAGAACCAATCCACATGATCATTCTTGAGGATGGCTATCATTGGCTTCAGCTTGGGTATGCTGATCTCTCCTTGAGATCCAGCGATACCGAGGATGCACTTCTGGGTGACATCCAGAAGTAGTCTGAATTTAGGCTTGAGCAGAAGCTTGGACATGCTCGCCCTGTAAGGTTCCGGTTTAAACAACTTCTGGTCCAGTTCGGCCTGGATTTTTTCTCTGGTGTAGTTGTCTGGGGAGCGGTCCCCAAGAGTCTTTAGGCCGAACAGCTTGCTCAGCATCCGGTTGATGTTGATGTCGACATCCCAAGGAGTTGTATGCCCTGTCTTTTCCTTGAGATGTAGAGTGATGTTGGAGCGGAGACGTTCATCTCTGTTCGTCATCTCCATGAAGAATTTTGCCACTTCCCGGCGGAAGATGTTCTTCGGTCGCGCAGTCGCCCATTGCAGTAGGCCGGCTTTCTCGATGAGATCCAGCACCTCCTGGAACTCTGAGTTCTTGTAATTCTTGAGAGTTAAGCAACTCTCAAAGTGAAGCTTTGACATGAGATTTTCAGACTGGTTTGCTCCTGGTGTTATCTTCTTTGGTGCCATGATCTTTTTCTGTGTTGAAGAGTTAGAAGATACAAAGGAAAGGAGATTTGCAGAGAGAAAAGCAAGAACTTGTTATGTAAAATTTCAGAGATATGAAAGAGATTATGGCGACGATTTGCATATCTTTGATATATATATATGTCAACCGTCTATTTTGATGAACGGTTGAGATCTTGGCATCCGACTTTAAGGTCTGCGGCTGGGAGAGATTTGCGCTACACGTTAAGTGACGTGCATAAATAGAGTGTAGGTCACGCGCGCGTGAGGTAGTCGAAACGTTCTGACTTCTGCCTCGACTTTCCCGAACTACAGTACCCTGCATGCTTTTCATTAAATGCGATGGGATTCGATTGGATGGATGGCTTATTGACTAATTCATCTAAGGAATGTCTGGGTATTTGAATTAAATTCAAATAATTTTATCCTTAAATAGCATATTCCTCAGGGAAATAAATGAAAGACTGCAAACCTGTCAGCTGATCTTTGTAGTCAGCTGATACCTCGGCTGTGTTTCTTTATGTTGAATTTCTCCTTCAGTTTTATTATCCAGCTGAGCTAGATTCCCCCTCAGCTGGTTTCCCTGCTTGAAATGAGTTCACGAGCCGACTAGGTCTGGATTCTTCGATCTTGATAACCCAAAGGTATCCAGCTGAGTCTTATCCTCCCTCAGCTGGATGAAGTTCCTTCATCTGGATTAAGCAATCCGAGCAATCCACACAGCATTTTGAATCTCGCTTCCATCAGAGGCTTTGTTAAAATGTCAGCTCGTTGGATATCTGTGTGAATTTTCTCAACAATGACGTCTTTCTTTTCCACGTGATCTCTGATGAAGTGATGTCGAACGTCAACATGCTTACACCTTGTGTGAAGGACTGGATTTTCAGATATTGCAATAGCACTTGAGCTATCACAGAAGATTGGAACTTGACCAGTTTTCACTTCATAGTCATCTAGCTGATGCTTCAGCCAGAGAATTTGAGAGCAGCAACTTCCAGCTGCCATATACTCCGCTTCAGTTGTAGATGTAGCGACACACGTCTGTTTCTTTGAAAACCATGATATCAACTTGCTTCCTAGGAACTGACATGTTCCTGAAGTTAATTTCTGTCTAATCGATTTCCAGCAAAGTCTGAGTCTGAGTATCCAGTCAGCTGCAAATTATCTTCAGCTGGATACCACATCCCAACACTCTGAGTACCCTTTAGATATTTGAGAATGTTCTTGACTGCTTGCATATGTGCCTCCTTAGGATCAACTTGAAATCTGGCACATACTCCGACTGCAAATGATATATCTGGGCGGTTAGCTGTGAGATACAGCAGGGAACCAATTATCCCTCTGTATTTGCTGGGATCCACTGGTTTTCCTTCGGTTCCAGGTTCAATCTTCCAGTTGGTATTCATAGGGATCTTCACCGTTTTGCTGGATTGAATTCCATATTTGGCGATCAAGTCTTTCACGTACTTGGATTGATTTATGAATATTCCTTCTGCTGATTGCTTGACTTGAAGTCCTAGGAAGAAACTCATTTCTCCCATAATCGACATTTGGAATTGTTTTGACATCAACTCTCCAAATTTTTCACATAAGACAGTTGATCTTGAGCCGAAGATGATGTCGTCCACATAAATTTGGACAACTAATATATCTTCACCTAGTTTGATGGTGAAGTGGGTTCTGTCGACTGAACCTTTCTTGAATCCTTTGGATACAAGAAATCCTGATAGAGTGTCATACCAAGCTCGAGGTGCATGCTTCAGACCATAAAGCGCCTTCTTTAGCTTGTAGACTTTGTTTCCTTCTACTTCAAATCCTGGAGGTTGTCCTACGTAGACATCTTCTTTGATTTCCCCATTCAGAAATGCACACTTCACGTCCATTTGGTATACTTTGAATTTGTGATGTGCAGCGTATGCGAGGAATAATCTGATGGCTTCCAATCTTGCTACTGGAGCAAATGACTCTTCAAAGTCTATTCCTTCTTGCTGTGTATAACCCTTGGCGACTAATCTAGCCTTATTTCTGATTATTACTCCAAGAGTATCCAGCTTGTTTTTGAATATCCATTTCAGTCCTATTATTTTGACTCCTTCTGGTCTATCGACCAGTTCTCAGACGCAGTTTCTGAGAAATTCATTCAGCTCTTCTTGCATTGCATTTTTCCAGGGCACGCTTTTTAAGGCTTCGAGTATTGTTTGGGGCTCTGGAACTTGAGCTACATAACATGCAATGAGAGATGTGTCTTCGTCGAAGACGGTCAGTTCTAGCTCTACTGAGACTTGAGCTTCATTAGCTGCTTTTTGAGGATTTGATGACGGGTTTTGAGCAATTGAATTTCTTGTTCTAACTCTGTCTGAAGGTTCTCCAATGATTGCTGAAGCTGGATGATCTTCGATCCATCTTCGTCTTCTTCTAATTTCTTCTTCTAGCTCATTGATGCTTGTTGTTGCTAAGTCACGTCTTGCTTTGAGATGATCTGGAGTCATATCCTGAGACTCGTTCTGATTTGGATTAGAATTAGATTGATCTTGAGACGTAAACCGAGTGAATTCAGCTGAAGAGGGAGCTGGGGAGTCAGCTGGGTCTAGATTTCCAGCTGGCGGCATTCCCCCTTGGTCTGATACTGGAGATTCCTCTGGATTTTCAGCTGGTTGATTTGCCTCTGCTGAATTGATTTGAGGTTCTCCTGGTTCATCATCCCAAATCAATGGTTCGGCTAGATTCCGGATTCGAATTTCTTGCGATCTTGTTTGAGCTGGATAGGTGTTTGATGTTCCAGCTGTGTTTCTTTGTTTGATCAACTCTCTGAATTCGAAAGAAGTTTCATCAAAGGTGACATGAGGGGTCACTTCGACTGTTTGTGTTCTCCTGTTGAAGACTCTGTAAGCTTTACTTACAGCTGAGTAGCCAAGGAATACTCCTCGGTCAGTTTTGGTGTCGAACGTCTTCAGCTGGGTTTTCCCGATGAAGGGTTTCCTGTTATTCCATAGCTCGTACGGAGTCTTTCCTTGTCTGGATGTGAGTAGCAATCTATTCTGAGTGAAGCAAGCTGTGTTGATTGCTTCAGCCCAGAATTTCTTTGGAATGGCTGAGCTTGCTAACATTGAGGTAGCTGCTTCTTTGAGTGTTCTGTTCCTCCTCTCAGCTACACCATTCTGCTGAGGTGTACGTGCAGCTGAGGTTTGATGTTGTACTCCGTTCTTCTCACAATATTCATATATAGTTTCATTCAGAAACTCAGTTCCTCGGTCTGATCTAATCGAGATAATTTTGCATTCCTTTTGAGTCGTCAACCTTTCCGGACAGGCCGGCAGCTTGGATCTTGTTTCGCTTTTCTGGTACAGGAATGAAACCCATGTGAACCTGGAGAAGTCATCCACTACGACCAGAGTGTATTTCCTGCCGTTGAAACTCGCTGCTGTTACTGGACCAAAAAGATCCATGTGAAGAAGTTGAAGAACTCGATCAGTTGAGGGCGTCGGCTTGAGAGAAAATGAAATCTTTGTTTGTTTTCCTTGTTGACAAGCACTGCAAATATGACTCTTGTCATAAACTTGATCTGGAATTCCATTAGCGAGCTGATTTCTGGCCAGCTTGTTGATTGTCTTGAAGTTGAGATGATTCAGCCGTCTGTGCCACAGCCAGCTGACTTCATTGCTGCTTTTTGATACAAGACAAGTGTCTGGAGGGCTGCTATTCCAGTCAGCAAAGTATATGTTAGCTTCTCTTTTCCCTCTCAGTAATACCTGCTTGGTTTCCCTGTTTTTCACTGTACATCCCTGTGCATCAAACTTGACAGAAAAACCATTGTCGCAAAATTGACTAATAGAAAGCAAGTTATGTTTTAATCCTTGTACATATGAAACGTTAGATATTTTAACATTGTTGGTTTCAAATGTACCGTAACCTTTGGTTAAACCTTTGGAGTTGTCACCAAACGTTACTTGAGGGCCTGGACGCTCTTCATATTCTTGGAGTAGATGCTTCAGATGAGTCATGTGCTTTGAGCATCCGCTGTCCATGTACCACAGTGTTCTCATTGATTCCTTTATGATGCGTCTTTCTCTTGTAGCCTGTCACAGAAATCAAAATTTAGGTTCCCAGTTGTGATTGGGTCCTTATTGGTTAGTTAGAGATCCCTTTACGATCCAGATTTGTTTGATGACTCTGATTGGATCATTTGTTTTGATAATTCTCCCAGCTGTGTCTATGAACACGTTCTTTGTGTTCTTTGTTTGACTCTGTTGGCTGGGTCTTGATCTCTGTCGTCTCCCAGCTTGATTTCTTGATCGTTCAGTTCTTCTTTGGTTTCAACAGTGTACACCGAGACATTTCTTTGTCTCTGTCTCTGCTGTTTAACTTGGTATCTCGGCTGGACTTGATAATCCAGCTGGTAATCATATGACTGATATCCAGCTGGATATCTTTTCTGATATCTCGGTTGATATCTTGCCACTTGCTGCTGATGATGCTTGTGTCGATGTTGTCCAGCGTCATTCCTTCGTTGTGGTTGAATCCAATGATGTTTAATTTGTGCCTGGGGTTGCCTTACAGCTGGTCTTCTAGGACCTTGCTGTGTCTTCTTTTTCTCAGTCTGTTGTCAATGAGTTGGATTCTCTTTTGCTTTCACAAAAGTTACCTTGGTTCCACTTGTAGTTGCAACATTTGTTAAATCCTTAGACCCATCATAACCCAATCCCGTCTTTAATGCTGCTGGTCGTTGCACACTAATTATTTCATCCATCGTTGATGTAGCTTTGATAAGTGCTACCAACTTTGTGACCTTTTTAGTTCCAAGATCTCAGCTGACTTTCCGTCTGACTCAGCTGTGGATTTTTCCAAGTTGTCCACCAGCTGCTTTTTCTCATAGTAGAATTCCTTCATCAGCTGATCCTGTTTGACTATCTTTTCGTTGAGCGACACTATTTCCTCTTTGAGCTGTGTGGCATCAGCTGCTTCTGATGCTTCTTTCTTTTTCAGTTCTACCTTCAGCTCAGCATTTTCACACATTATGACATCAAGAATTTCTTGTAAATCCTTGAAGTCATTCATGACTTTCTTCACTAGATTCCAATCAGGTTGTCCTTCTGATTCAGAGACCTGCGTAGAGTGTTCGTGTGATGGTGATGGATTAGATACGTCCTGAGTTTTAGAAGTTACCTCATCATAGTCGAGTCCGTCTGTCTGTCCCATGAAGCAAGTATCCCAATCTTGATCATCACGGGCCATGAGTGCATCTTCCTCTGAGTCTGAGAAAGGCATGTCATCATCTATTTTGTTACACTCGGACTCTTCATCAGCTATATATGCTCTTCTTCTGTCAGCTGCCTTAGCTTTCAGAAAATCTTTTTCCTTCTTTGACAGTTTGGGACAGTCCTGCTTGTAGTGTCCCGGCTCTTTGCAATTGAAACAGCCTTCCTCTGTCCGTTTTGAGGAGTCAGCTGGCTTTTCATCAGCTGCAGCGTACTTGTCTCTGAACGTCTTGGCGAATTTTTTGTATTTGCCTTTGCTGGTATTGAGTCTGTTGTAATTTTTCACCAACATGGCAATTTCTTCGAGTAGCTCCTCTTTGCTCATATCCTTTTTGTCATTCTTCTTCTTGGAGGACTCAGCTGACTTGACATGAGCTGACTTTTCAGAGTTGGCTCTGAACGCTATCTCTTTTGGAGCTGGGATGAGTTCTCCTTCATTCTGTCTACTTGAAGACTCTTCTTGGGTGATCTTCAAGTTGTATTCGTTAGCTTTTAAGAGTGAGAACAACCTTTCTGTAGATAGATCACCCAAGTCACTTCGACTTTGGTGAACTACTTTGTAAGTGTTCCATTCAGCTGAAAGAGCTGAAAGAACCTTTAAATTCTTTTCCCACTGGGTGTATTTCCCAGTTTTGATTGTCTCTATCTCGATGACTATGTTTGAGAACCTTAGCTCCATCGCTTCGATGGACTCGTTGGCTAGCTGCTTAAAGTTGTCAAATTTTTGGCAAGCTATTGTGAATTTGTTTTCTTTGATCTCTTCTGACCCTTCACATAGCTTGGCAAGTGTTTCCCACATCTCTTTGGCTGTCTCGCACTTGATAATCTTACTCAGGTAGGCGTTTGAGACTGTTGATGAGATGGCGTTCCTTGCGAAGCTGTCCAATCCAGCTTGCTTTCGCTCTTCTGTAGAGTATTCCTTCTTTGGTTTGAAAATTGGCTAGTATGCTGGTTGTCCTCCATCATGAGCCGGTACGAGTTCATTTCCTTGCTTATAAATGAGGATGGGTCCATCTGTAATGACGTCCCACATCATATCATGGTGCGCACACAGGAAGCGTTTCAATCTGAATTTCCAGATTGCATAATCATCAACTGAGAAGGTGGGAAGATTCCTGTTAAGATAAGAATCCATGAAGAGATGTACAGGATGCACTAGTATGAGTTTTTCTGAAAAACGGATCTGTTCAGTTGACCACTGAAACAGAGTTTCAAGACAAATCTCATCCATACAATAATCTTCAGCCATATATAATATTCTGCAATTGTTGCAGATTCTTCTGCACGAATCAATGAATTAATCTCATTTCTAAATGATAAATAGATAAATAATCATTCTAATTCTCACACCATGCATTATGATATATAACTAAGTGCATTATTCTGTAAACTAAAATGCATTAAAATATGTATTTACTTATAAACTAAAAATCACGAACACATATCTCCAAAATTGATTTCACTGATTAATTCTATCAATCTTTAGGCGCAAAAATTTATGGAATTTTCAAAGCTTTTACTCTTCCAGCCTAAATAGTATCGCATCTCCTAATCAATCTTGAATAAACATATTTGATGCATTACAAATCTCACAAAAAAATTCAAATTGAAACCACATAAACCCTAGTAAACAAAGCTTCGACAATATTTTTCTTTTTCATATTGCATAATAAATTACGTTCAGATTGAAATAAAATACAAATTAATGCATCAATCACGAACCTTCAAAATTATCGATCGGTTTCTTCAACCGACTCGTCGAAATTGCTCTCCAAGTAGGCTTAAAAATCACAAAATATGAAAGAAACAGATGAAGAACTCCAAGATTTGAGTATTCCAAATATGAGTATTAATCTACTGTAGAAAGAGCGAGAATTGGAGAGAAAAAAATAATGAAAGATATGTTGCAGATTTCTCTCAAAGATACCGTAAATTGATATACTCTGATTTTGGTAAATCTTAATTTTTTACTGTTATACCCTTTCTCTTTGTTAATTATTAAAGCTGAATTTTTTGGTTACTAATCGAGTAATCCGTGTTAAATTATTGCATTAAAAACCAGCCATAGATTTATGGATTATCAATGGTCCTAGATTGTTCTTATTTCTCATCTAAGGGGGTGTTCTCACCATATCCACTCCCTATATATATATATACTAAAAACCACAATTTACTGAACATGCACAGATAAATAATTAAAGATTCCTCGATCTCATATAAAACCACATTGAATTCGTAAAATTTTAGACCTATTTTCCATAGGGATTTAATATTCATAGAAAATTATATGTAAACCGAAATTTAAAATCAAATAAGTAGAGATCTGAGTATAGAGTTACAGCTTGTGAAATTTGGGACACCGAAACAACAATCGCGACATACCCACTTTCTATCTTTTTACACTTATCCTTAATTTCCGTGTCGAATAATAAGTAGACAAAATGTAGCATTAATATATATCCAATTGTATTTTATTACAATTATTAGCTAAGTGTCTTGGCAATTATGAAAACACATGATGTAAAAATCATATATATATATATATATATATATATATTTATATATATATAGAGCGCGGATCAAATAAGAACACTTTCTTAGGTGAGAAATAAGAACAAATCTGAACCATTGATCCTTGTTGATCTACGATCCAGATTTAACCGTGTATTTAATTACTCCTATATATAGGTTGTATAACTTGTTAGAGTCTTGGCCTTTCTACTGCATCTACGTCATGCAAGATGATAATAATGTGTAATGGTAGTAACCATCCCCATTGTGATTGAAGGGATGATTATGATTGATTTTCATGTTGAACAACGTATTTTGTATATTACAATAATGCGTTGTTATGATATAGCACTTTATATATTACTATAATGTATCCATTTAAATCGATTGTAGATCATATAAAGATCACTATTCAAATTAATTATTTCTAGATACTACAGGAAGGATAATTTTTATATGATCCTATATATATACACACACACACATGGTTAGGATCTGGTAGGAACTCATTTTTATATAGAAATGCAAAAACTATATATGCATTTTTATTATATCGGAAACTACACAAAATGCATTACTTTGCTGCACAAACGTAACACAAAATGCAGAATCTTAATGCACAAACATTTATTACACTTTTAAAACACAAATTATAGTCACTTAATGCACTCATTAAATCTGGACCATGGATCAAAAAAGATCAACGGTCTAAATTTATTTTTATTTCCTATATAAAGATGCGTTCATGTAGGATCTTCTATATATAGGATTTATTAGTTCGGAATGTTGCATCAAACCAACGCCCACAAACGTGAGACAATAAAAACTAATAAAACAAATTCATTATTTATATATGGAGACATGTTCATAATATTTTTAATTTATTCACAACCCTAAAAGCAGCCAGTAGTGCTACTACAAAAAGATCAAAAGAGAACTAAATGGCTGACATTCGATCCCGACACTCCTACCCCTCACTCAGAACGCGCACTTAGTACCGAATCCAGCCCTACTTAGTAATTAGTCGGGACGAGGATCCGTTACGTTTAATCAAACCTAAACGAGCTTTAATATAAAAGTTCAATATATTATATATGTAGCTTAATGCGAACTTTCGAAGTCATAACGGTATTTCTTGGTATGTAGCTATGAAAAACACTTTCTTAATTTTGATTTAATAAATAAATATAGCACGAGTACGAACTTGATTCCATCTTGAATTGCATTGAAGCAAATCGAACCCAGCCGAGTTCATGTGATCAACAAGGACCAACAAATTAATTAAGTAATAGTAAAACTTTATCAAAAAATATACGGATCAACTCAAAATACACACACATATATATGTATAGATTCCTGTGAGAATTAATCCTCTCATTAGAACTGAGAAATGTATTTTTTTATATGTAGTCATGTTTTTATATACATACAATGATTCTTTTTTTTTTTTTTCAATTCATTCTTTCTTGTATAGACAATGATATTTTTAAAAATCATGCTTTTTATGTAATGTAGTTATGCTTCGATTAATGACAATCGTAGATCATAAAAAGATCTTCATTTCAGATTGATTCTCAGTTTCCACATGAAGAATAAAATCAAGAACCAATTCTTATATCTATATATATCTATATATACAGTAGAACATCCCTATAGTAATATCTTTGAGACTAGAAGAAAATGTTCTTATAGGGAGGTTATTCTTATTAGAATTTGACTTATATTTTTTTTAATAAGTTATTTAAGATTCATTGGTTCTATAATAATAAATTCACGTATATACATCATGCATGTGGTATATTATGTATATATTTAAAAGATTCACTTAATTATGTATTTAAAATATCAAATTGGAAATGATTTGGATTCAAGCATGTTGGACAAATTGGAAATTGTTGGTCCCATGACGGATACCTTGGTGTAGAGGGGGTGGGTGAATACACCAAGGTTTAAAAACTTTTCCAATTAAAACTATTTTGAATGAGCCTGCTGTGTTTGATCCAGCTGGAAGACAGCTTGATCGACACAGCTGGATGTGTGTGTGCGGAAGTTGGTGGGTTTGGAAAGTCCGTCTGTTACTTCAAATATATTGCAAAGCTCTGTTTCTCTTTTCTCTTAGTCAGGTTATGCACCATGAAGTATGCTTATGAGGAGTTAGCTGGATGCATAAGCAAAGCAGTAAAGAACAAAGCTATTTAACTTGGTTTCGAGTAACACCTCCTACGTCCACGACCAGAAAACCATCTGGTAATCCATTCAGGATTCCACTGACTTTACGCGCAGTCAACAAGCATTGCAGCTCAGTTCCTCGAGCTGAATACAGTTTTCACGTACTGTATCAAAACGTAACCAACTGTTTACAGGCACAGCTTGAGCCTCTTCAGTTTACGGGTACTGAAGAACCTGACTTACAGTTTCCGGGTACTATAAAAACCTAACCACTTGAATTACACGCTTCGAGCAAGCGTAACTTGACCTAACCTTTTCTAGGTTTGGGTTTGGGTATAGGTTTTCCAACTATGAACGAGTTCTTACAATGAAGAACAAGGAGTATAATGAACTAGTTCAATCTAGGCTTAAGATATTTCTAGTCTAATCTTTTCTGCCTATGACTGAATATGTGAACAACTAGGAACACAGTTGACTGGCTGGGTGTTCTTGAAAGATTTGGCTTTGAAGATCGTTGTTCATTGTTCTGTTTGCTCTTTTTATTTCTTTCAGTCTATTCTCTTCAATGGTGGAGGAGATATATATATATAGGTGAATATTCAAACTAGCCGTTGGAAGAGAGCCGTTTGAATCTTACCTATTCTCATTGACTTCTGGCCTTTAACCTATGAAGTAAGTCTGCATCTGCAGAAGCTATTTCTTCTCTGATTTGACCGCTTTCTGACATCGGGATCTTGTCTTGGAGAAGGTCTTCGTCTTTGAGCTGCTAAGCGTCTCTTCTGAGTCTTCAGCATCTTCGACTCTGCTATGTTTCGACTCTGAGCTGTCTTAGACATGAGCTGTATCATCAACTTGAGCTGTGTCTTCAACCTCAGCTGTGTCATTAACCTGAGCTGTGTCATTGACACTAAGCTGGGTCTTTTACACTAAGTTGGGTCTTTTATACTGAGCTGGGTCTTCGATACTGAGCTGGGTTTCCGTCACTGAGCTGGATCTTTATACTGCTGGATCTTTGATTATGCTTGGTCTGCTCTGCTGAGTCTGCTCTGCTGAATGCTTCAGCTGTGTCTTCTGCTATCTTCAGCGACTACCTGTAAACTTAGAAACTCTATAAGCTCAAACAGGTGAGCTGGAAAAACACTTGGGCTTGCGCAATCATCTACTCGGGTAGGGTCAGCTAGGTTTTGGTATCAAATTAAAACTCTATTAATTTTTCCAACAATTTCCCCCTTTTTGATGATGCCAACAAGTTGGAAAAACAATTTACTTCCCCCTTAACAGAAAACGAGGTTTCAAAAGAAATAAACATTCACAGCAGATAATCATATTCAGAGCCTGAACAAAGAGAGATTGTCTTCAGGTTGATTTTGATAAAAACGAACTTTCATTAATAAGAGGAAATTTTACAACTTTCTAATTACAAAAGTTAAAAAAAAAATTCCCAGTTGGCTGGGTCTTCAGTTGTGCTACTTCTTATGTTCGTTCATTTGATGGTCAGTCTTGAGACCATATCTGTTGAAGATGAATTCTTCCAAGTTCTTCCATTCGTCTTGATTTTTCGACTTGGAGATTTCTCTTTTGCCAGCCCAGTTATGAACTTCTTTGATAATTTGGGCTTTGTCAGGAAGGTTCGTTCCAGCTAAAGTGGGATGCTTCAATTGCTTGACTTTTGGAGCCTTTAGCTGGATGTTATTTCTCTTGGCATATAGGGCAATTGATCTTGCCATCATTGGATCCATCTCATGGAGTTCGAGGAGATAATCCTGGAAAGCAGTTTCCGGATCCATGCCTTTGTATTGATTCAAGTAGTAGAATTCTTTGATGAATTCTATTTTGCATCGTTCCCAATTTTCATTGAAGTCATCTGGGTTCTTCATGTCGGCTAAGGCTGCTTGGACTTGTTTCTTCTTAGCTTACCTGTAGCTCTGCCTTTTCTTCTTCTGCTTTTTCTCAGCAGGCTTGAGCGATTCGGCTTTCTTTTTGATGATTTTATCCAACTCCTCTATTTCTTTTCTTTGCTCATTGTGGAAGTTACACAACCAATGATAGTCCTTGTATTCCTATGGCTTATATCCACAAGTTTTGGCAAGAGCGACCATTTTCTCTCTCCACGTCTCTTTGACTGCTGCAGATGGCTCATCCTCATCCAGCTCTTTAGCAAATTCATCAGTTTCAGACTGATTGAGCTGCACCGGCTGTACCGGTTCCCCCTGAGATGCAGTTTCCTTCTCAATTGTTTTTCCAGCTCCATTATTATCTTCCCCCTTTTTGGCATTATCAACAAGGGAGGCAGAGAGGTTGGCAACTGTTGCGTTGAGCTTGGAGAGAGCACTTTCAACATCAGCAATCTTGGCTGTGTTTTCAGCTGTGGCGATGTTCAACTGATCAGTGTTGCTGCTTCCAGCGCTAAACTGAGCATCCAGTTCTTTGAAAAGGTTGAAGAGCTGGCGAATGTTAGACCTGTTGGAGAGAGTAGACTTTTTGATGGCTTCCAGCTGGCTTGAGAGATTTGCTATGTCTTTAACCAGTGGAGCTTGAAGTCTTGTTACGATCTCAGAAACTCTCTTCTCTAGAAGGTTTGACTGATCAATGCTTTGAGAGACGAGAGATTGCTTGAGATCTAGACTTGTACGTTCTTGTAAATTTTGGGCAAATTTATAAACTTCATCAATTGTTCGCTGTTATTCTCGAACTTGATAGTCTAGAGCTGTGAATCGCATGATTTCATCGACTTCAGATTTCAGTCTGTCCTGAAAAAGGATTTCCTCAAACTCTTTAGAGATTTCTTCCTTCATGGCGATTGAGAGCTTGACAGCTGAGTCCGTTTAGATTTTAGATTCGTCATGACTGGGTTTGTCTGCCTCGAACTCAACCAGTGCGCGAGTGTCATTGGCAATTGGACTTGGTAGGGCTGCTGCCTCTGGTTCTGCTGTTGCATCAGCTGGTTCTTCAATGATCATTACCTCAGTTGTGTTTTCTGGTACAGTTTCCTTGGTAATCTCAGTTGAGACTTCTTTGGAATTGTCAGCTCCAGAAGGTGTCTCTCATACCGCTGCTGCAAGAAGCTTGTTGGCTGACTCCCAGACATCTGCTGGGTGCTGTTTGGGATACTACTGAGAGACTTCGATGATACCTCTAATGAGGTTATCCTGATGCAAGTATGCATCCTCCAGGCTTCCAAAGCCAAAAGTGTGTTGGAGACGTGCTTCATCTATCTTCAACTTCTCGTAGGAGAAGGTCTCTATCCGCTGCTCATTCTGGTACCAAGTTGCCATCTTGGTGGCAATGTAGAACTTGAGATCTCTAACTTTGACAAGGGCGATGGGCAGGTACGCCAGAATTGGATACTGAGTTAGAGCACTCTTGATCCCTGTAATGCGCAAGTCCTCGTACATGGCTTCTATGAAGGCTGAGCCAGTAGAGTTGAGTGATGGAGAGGCAGTGGAATCACTCTCCTCTGATTCTATGGAGATTTAAGGATTTGGATCAATTGGGTTCACAGTAAGCTGTGAAGAAGCATCAGCCAACTGCGTGGGAGATTGAGCTTTGGGTGATGGCTGTTTTGGGGGTGAGCTGGGATTAGTGGAAGAGGGTTCAGCTTGGGTGTCAACTGGCTGTGAAGGAGCTTCAGCCAGTTGAATATCTGCCTGCTCATTTACCATTTACAGGAGACGGCTCTTTAGTTGGAGAGCTGGGTGGAGGAGAAGGCCGTTTCGGCGGAGAGCTGTGAGGCGGTGAGGGCTGGGGTGAGCTGGGAAGAGGTGTCTGACTCCTTGGATTATCCAGCTCATCCTCTGAGCTGGATGACAATCTATCATTCTATCTCATATCAGCCAGGATGTTTGATCCGTACTGATTGAAGGTTGATACTGGTTGTGGGGAGAGAATCATCATTGCTTGACTAAGCTTGCTTGGTGAGATTGTTTGAGTTGCTTCTGAAGATTCCTGAGTCTGTGGAACAACAGTTGTTTTCTTCTTCTTTTCAACTGGGCCTTCAGCTGTTTTGGGGTCTTCTGTCTTCCTTTTGCTTTGTTTCTTCTCCGCTGGAACTTCTGGTTCTGTTTCTTCCAGCTGTTTCTTGCCTTTGCTCACAGCAGGCTGTTTCTTCAGGAGATCATTGATTTGACTAATTCTCTGGAAGAGAATCTTCATTTCTACAAACGGTTCTGAATCAGCCCACTTTACTGTGTGCTCTTTCACAGCTTGCTCTATCAAGAACGAAATCTTAGAGCATATATACATGGGCTCTGAGGTTGAATACGTCGTCCTAGTAGAGTCGAACTTGATCTTCTCTAACTCATTGACTAGTCGGTTGAGTAAAAAATCAAACCAGTTGACATTTGCGCCTTTGATCATGGCAATCATTGGTTTGAGCTTTGGAATACTGATCTCTCCTTGAGATCTAGCTATCCCCAGAATGTACTTCTGCGTAATATCCAGAAGCAGCATGTACTTTGGCTTGAGAAGGAGCTTTGACATGCTTGCTCTATACGGCTCTGGAGAAATAAGCATCTCTTGACTGAGGAATTCATCCACTTCCTCACGGCTATAATCGTCTAGAATGAATTCTTCTTTGTTGGGCAAATTGAATACTTTTCGCAGCATTCTATTGAGCTTGATGTTGGCGGTTGATGAATCAAATTTTCCGTCAGCGCCCTTGACGGTCACATCGAATGAAGATGAGTAGAAGTCATCTTCGTCGATGATGTTTAGATAGAAGAGTGCGGCATCTCTTTTCAGTATAAGCTTGGGCATGGAGGTTGCCCACAGCAAGAGATCTGAGTCTGTAACTAGATCCACCATCTCTCTGAGTTCTGAAACATGGAGGTTAGAGGTGGACATAACACTCTCAAATGATAGCTTTGTCATTAGAGCTTTAAACTGATTCATCCCTGTGGTTGATTTCTTGGGTGCCATTGTTGATTTTGATCGAGCGAATAACTTGCAGAAAATAGATAGAGATTTTGAAGATTTGAAATTCGAAGAGATAAAGATGAAAGACGAAAGAATCCGCGTATCTTTTTCATATATATCAACTGCCATAATGGATCAACGGTTGTGATTAAAACAAATGATATTCTGATCAACGACTGAGAGAGAATCACTCATCACGATTTGCTGACGTGTTTACGGCGAGTGTATTACAACCGCGTGTGAGGCAGTTCAAACGTTTTGACGTTCTGTCTCGATCCTACCGTGCTACAGTACATTGCAAACTTTATATTTAATGCGATGGGAAAGGAAACTTATCAAGCAATTTAACTAAGAAATATATGTCCGTTTAAAATAGGAATTCAAGATATTTGGACTTAAATAGCATATTCCTCAGAGTATTAAATGTATGAGACACAAACTGGTCAGCTTGGACATAGAAGTCAGCTGATACCACGATGGTCTTATCCTCTACTTGACTGAGTTTTCCCCTCAGCTGAGTATGTGGATATTAACTTGATTTTCCTTTAGCTGAGTTTCCTTGAGCTCTGCGACTGACGTAGTTTAGCTTGATTCCTCCTCAGTTGGGTAATCCTTCTGAATCTGAACTTGGGATCCAGTTGAGTTTGTTCCCCATTGAATTGATAGTAGGTGGCTGTTTTTTCTTGGCTGCTTCCTACTTGAGCCAGTGATTTTTTCAACAATTACGTTCATCTGTCAACTTGATATCTGATCTTGAGAAGACAGTCAGCTGTTCCATGATCACCTTTATGACTAGCTGAGATCCTTCTCAGCTGTCTTTTTAGTTGACCTTGATGTCTGTGCTGGATGACATTCTGTCTTTGAATATGATTCCAGTCAGCTGGATTTATCTGCTGCCTTTGAGCTCTGTGATCAGCTGGGAGTTGCTGTTTTACTTGGGCTTGGAGTTGCCGAGCAGTTTGCTTCTTTGATAGGACTGAGCTTAGAGAGCTGGCTTGATTATGTACGATCTCTTTGGTACATCCTTGGCTTGGTTCCAGCTGTGTTTGCATTAGTTGGAGCCATTCTTTGATCTGATTCAACTTTGGCCATCTCCAGCTTCTTGATCAGCTGTGGTTTCTCATCTTCAAACTCCGAATCATTCATTCTTTTGCTTGTCTTTCTGATTTTATGATGATGATGGGTCCGTCTGAAATGACATTCCACATCATGTCGTGACGCGACCTCAGAATGCTTTTGAGTCGGAACTTCCAGATCTGATAATCATCGACAGAAAATGTCGGAAGATTCCTGCACAAGAAAGATTCCATGACAGTATAATCATTTTAAAAAGAAATTTGAAGATTTTAAGGATCAGTTCAGGTGACCACTATCAGCAAAGAGGCTGACTTGACACAGATACAGTGATCTTTTGAACCACGGATACCAATTGTTGGTCCCATGACGGATACCTTGGTGTAGAGGGAGGGGGATCAATACACCAAGGTTTAAAAACTTTTCCAATTAAAACTCTTTTGAGTGAGCCAGCTGTGTTCGCTCCAGCTGGAAGACAGCTTGATCGACACAGCTGGATGTGTGTGTGTGGAAGTTGGTGGGTTTAGAAAGTCTGTCTGTTACTTCAAATATATTGCAAAGCTCTGTTTCTCTTTTCTCTTAGTCAAGTTATGCTCCATGAAGTATGCTTATGAGGAGTTAGCTGGGTGCATAAGCAAAGCAGTAAAGAACAAAGCTATTTAACGTGGTTACGAGTAACACCTCCTACGTCCACGACCAGAAAACTATCTGGTAATCCACTAAGGATTCCGTTGACTTTACGCGCAGTCATCAAGCATTGCAGCTCAGTTCCTCGAGCTGGATACAGGTTTCCACGTACTATATCAAAACGTAACCAACTATTTAGAAGCACAACTTGAGCCTCTTCAGTTTATGGGTACTGAAGAACTTGACTTACAGTTTCCGGGTACTGTAAAAACCTAACCACTCGAATTACACGCTTCGAGCAGGCGTACTTTGACCTAACCTTTTCTGGGTTTGGGTTTGGGTATGGGTTTTCCAACTATGAACGAGTTCTTACAATGAAGAACAATGAGTATAATGAACTCGTTCAATCTAGGCTTAAGATATTTCTAGTCTAATCTTTTCTGCCTATGACTGAATATGTGAACAACTAGGAACACAGCTGACTGGCTGGGTGTTCTTGAAAGATTTGGCTTTGAAGATCGTTGTTCATTTTTCTGTTTGCTCTTTTTATTTCTTCAGTCCTTTTTTTTCAGTCTATTCTCTTCAATGGTAGAGGAGATATATATATAGGTGGAGATTCAAACTAGTCATTGGAAGAGAGCCGTTTGAATCTTACCTGTTCTCATTGACTTCTGGCCTTTAACCTACGAATTAGGTCTGCATCTAGAGAAGTTATTTCTTCTCTGATTTGACCGCGTCAGATAAGATCTTCTGATATCGAGATCTTGTCTTGGAGGTGGTCTTCGTCTTCGAGCTGCTAAGCGTTTCTTCTGTGTCTTCAGCATCTTCGACTCTGCTGCGTTTCGACTCTAAGCTGTCTTAGACCTGAGTTGTATCATCAACCTGAGCTGTGTCTTCAACCTGAGCTGTGTCATTAACCTGAGCTGTGTCATTGACACTAAGCTTGGTCTTTTACACTGAGTTGGGTCTTCGAACTGAGCTGGGTTTCCGTCACTGAGCTGGGTCTTGATACTGCTGCATCTTTGACTCTGCTTGGTCTGCTCTCCTGAGTCTGCTCAGATGAATGCTTCAGCTGTGTCTGCTTAGCTGTGTCTTCTGCTGTCTTCAGCGACTACCTGTAAACTTAGAAACTCTATAAGCTCAAACAGGTGAGCTGGAAAAACACTTGGGCTTGCGCAATCATCTACTCGGTTGGGGTCAGTTGAGTTTTGGTATCAAATCAAAACTCTATTAATTTTTCCAACAGAAATGTTTTGGATTCAACAAGAAGGTGATTGTATTGACGAGGTACTACGACCACGCAAGTTAAAAGATGGTGTGGTAACCTAAAAAATTAAATCATTGTCACAAGTAACTTTAGATAAATACTTCATGTCATCTTAAATTTGGTGTAAACAATTCTCTTGATTGATATTTATATATAACTATATTTTAAAATTACATTATTGTCATTTTATTACTATATAGGGGCAATTTTATACATAAGGGATCTTAAAAATACCTGGAATATTACAATGTAGGGGTTATT
This sequence comes from Agastache rugosa, assembly GCA_031470985.1. Classification (NCBI taxonomy): domain Eukaryota; kingdom Viridiplantae; phylum Streptophyta; class Magnoliopsida; order Lamiales; family Lamiaceae; genus Agastache; species Agastache rugosa. Next base: position 24,707,529 of record CM062607.1, read on the forward strand.
CCTATTTATAATTGGTCCCGAGTTGGGATCGAAACTTTTTATCACTATAAGAGGGTTATTCTTATATAGAATATAATTATAGAGAAATTCTACTGTATATATATACACGAATCTTTTCTGTAAAAATAATTTAGTGAATACACATATCATATAGGTAAGTAATGCTCACATTGAGCCAACATACCAAGAATCCAAAACATTGGCTTCTTGGGCCAATAAGCTTTTAGTGGCCCAATTCATAATATGTTTTTAAATATGAACTAATTTCCCTTTAGTAAAGAAATTAATTGTTCTATAATCACACCATTTGAAAATAAATAACCCAAATTAATTATTACAAGAGTGATATGTTGGTAGGATAATTGTACATATATATATATATATATATAGCCTCTTTTTAGATATTTTACTCATGCAAAAAATGAGAGATAAGTACTTTAATTTGAACTCGTGCAAAAGCTTTCTGAAGAATTGTATGGGCTTTCCTTCTTAGTTGGGCTTCAAGCTCATTATATAAGCCCATTAATATATGGAAATTATACAGTCCCCTTTTACCCACTAAAGTCTCCTCTCTCTCTCTCTCTCGTTTTATTTTTTTGGGTGGAAAGTTTCCTCTTTTCTTTTGGATAAAAAAAAATCTCACATAAATATTCTATTTTCTCCTATGGGCTATGGCCCCCACTCATCATATTTAAAAAAAAGTGAACATGTCAAATTGTCAACCCCTTTAGTTGTAATATTTTCTTATTATATTTGATATTTTTTCTGCAATTGGTGTAGAAAAATAATTTGCAAGTAGTGACAAAATTAATTCAACGGAAATACTGAAGATGGAAAATTTGTGGTTTTCAGGATTTAAGTTAAGGGCTACAAACGTATCGAGGTAAAATAGAATTTGAATGGTCATTGGATTTTATATGAAGATGGTGTGATTGTAGTGAGTTAAAGTATCATTGGATTTTATATGAAGATGGTGTGATTGTAGTGAGTTAAAGTATGGATATAAACGAATCGAATCGAATCGAATATCATTGTAAACGAATCGAATCGAATATCATTGTAAACGAATCGAATCGAATATCATTGTAAACGAATCGAATTCATGAAATCATTTTCGAATTCGAATTCGAATTCGAATCATATTCGAATATTAAATTTGATTTGAATTCGAATATTCGAATAATTTCACGAATTCGAATCGAATATCGAACCTATATAGAAAGGAGATGAAGAACGAATTTCCATAAATCTGTAAAGGAATGCGATGAAAAACGATAATAAGAATGATGGTAGATGTGAGACAATGTAAAATAGTTAGATGAGAGAGAAAGACTGTGACTTACATCCGCACCAATGAAGAGATTATAGTTAATGCAGTACATATCCCTTAAGGAAAATTTTGACCTTATTTTAAAATGAGCTTAAAGATGGGTCAAACAATACATTTTAATGTGTATATATATCTATATAAATATGTATTTGTGAATATTAAATATATATGTATATAATCGATTATTTAATCGAATATTTTCGAATATCGAATCGAATATCATGATTTTGAATTTGTATTTGATAACTAATCGAATCGAAAAAAGTATTTGATAACTAATTCGAATTATAAATTTTCGAATTCGAATATCAAAAATTCGAATCGAATACCGAACCGAACCAAAATTATTCGATTCGTATACAACCCTAAGTTAAAGTTTGTTTGTTTGTCATTTGTTTTTTTGTTTTTTTTTTTAATGAGGGGTGCAAACCACAGCTGATATTCAGAACGCACATTGAATAAATCTTATTAATGTGCAATAATCACCAAGCCATAAGTTTGAATATGCGAAGTATAGAGCACTTTTCTAACTTGTTAGGACTTTTAAGTAGTGGGGTATAAGGGCAAATCAGATCAGTAAAATAACATTAATATTTAATTTTATTTTGGGATATATACGAAGAAAAAATGGGAGTTATGGATAGAACTGTCCATTAATAAATTTATTGGATGGAGGGCTCATAAATCATAGTATTAATATAAAAGCCTTAATCTCGTTAGCAGAAAATATTTTTTAATTCTATTTTACATGCAAATTTCCAATACTAAAACTTCAAAATTATCTCCTTGAGTAAACGAATTCACACACAAAAAATTAGCTAAAAATTTAAAGTCATGACTCTATTTAAATATAATTTAAAAATAATTTTATTTTGGGAATTGGGATGGTTTATGATGCGGTGGAGTCCACCCTCTTGTTTAGAAATGTCAATGAGTCGGGTTTTTACGGGTCCCCGGCTCTACCAAACCCTGATGGGACGGGTTTGGGAATTATTAAATGGTTTTGGGACGGGTTTGGGTCGGGTTTGTGAAATTACCTACGGGTACCCGCTACCCAAACCCATTTATATACATGTAAAATAACAAAATATTATATATATAATTTATAATATAATTATAGATATTAGTATAAATATTAATAATTTTAGAATATATATTATTAATTTTAACCCGCATACAAAGAATTAATAATTTTAGTAATTAAATATTTATTTTATATATAATTTATATTAATATAAATATTAATAATTTTAGGATTTTATATTATTCTTTTAACACGCATATAATTTAATAGGGAAAAGTAGCATATACAACCCTAACGTGTCAACCTCGATCTCATTTACACCCTTAAGGGAAGGGTTGGGGCTGTCAGAACCCCAACGTTTAAAAAGTAGGGGCAAATGACCCCTCCCGTTTAACGGCATTATATGCTACTTTTCCCAATTTAATATAGTGAAATTTTTATTTATACTTAAGTCAAAATTATGTTTATAATATTTTGTTATTTCTACTATTTAATATTGATATTTATGCTCTAGTACATTCGGGTTTTTAACGGGTATTACCCAACGGGTTTGGGTCAGGTACGAGTTTTAAAATAATTTTTTAATCGGGTTTGGGACGGGTATGGGTTGAGAAAATTTTAATGAGTTTGGGTTTGGGAAATGTTTAATGGGTGGGTACCCGACCCATTGCCATTCCTACTCTTGTTCTTTTGTTAATATTTTTTAGTTTTTAGTTAATTAATACTTGAATAATTTTAATTATTGCTTAATAAATTCAAATTGGAACTTAATAAATTTTAATTATGATTAATTAATTCTAACTACGAATTAATTATCTATAATTACCTTTATTGTCCCATAATTTAATTAACTATTTTTTTAATTATTTATTTTTATCTACAATTAATAAAAATAAAGACGTGGAAAAGCGAGATTGTTTGCAGAATGCATACGGCTTCTCAGTTCTCTTCTCACATTGCCCAACATTCAACTGAAGAATACTGCAACACTTAGTCACTTATTGAAAATTAGTTTGCAACTTTGCATTTGTCACTTTCACCACATAAAACCTAGAAAAGGCGCAAAACTTTTGAGGCCACAAAAATTCCTTTTTTGCAAAAAATGGAAGGAAAAAAAAAGTTCCACTTGCATACAAATTGTTTTCATGTAGTACTGTTTGCTAGTTTCTCCATTGACCTGTCACTGAACAGATTTATCTCATTTTTCAAATAAAATTGAATACTTATCTCAATGTTTTTTCCCCTTTTTTATTTTATGGATTGACGAAATTTGTAGTTGATATATACTCGTACACATTGGATGATAATGAACTACGAAAAGTGCTCTTCTAAAGTAAAAAGAATTTGTTGGGGTGAAGATCAAGCATAAGATATCCGAATTATATACATAAGAGATAGAAAAGGAAAAATTTAGGTACGGTGCGGTTGACCTTAATTAGGATGATTAGGGATAATTGAAAGGTTACTAGAACTGCCTAGAAGATTCCTTAAAAAAAAGAACTTACTAGAAGATAATTAGAATTTATTAATTTCAATTAAAGATTATTAATTCTGATTAGGTTTATTAATTTAAATTAGGGTTTATTTATAAAAATTTAAATTAGGATTTATGAAGTCCCAACTCAATTAGGATATATTAAGCCCTAATTAAGATTTATTAATTTTATATACAGTCTATTAATTCCAAATAAGGTTAGAAAACCATAATCAAATTTTATTAAATACCAAGTAAATTAATTAAATATTTATTAATTAAAAAACGATAAATAGGATGGACCGCACCAACTGTATGGTGAGGTCCACCGCATAAGAATATATCATTAGAAATAAAGAGAAGAGAGAGTGGCATTATAAAAAGGAATGAACCGGATGAAGTAGCAACACTATCCTCGTATATTTTTATACTCGATTTTTTATCCTCAAAATTTTTTCAATTTTGAGGAGAGAATATCCTTTCGATTTTTATAAAACTTAGTTTAACTCTGTTTCTGTTGTGATTAAAGACAAATTGGATCGCAAAAGTGAGATGAAAAACAGAGAACGAACTAAGATCTACAACCTATAATTTGCATGAACAAACGAACAATCGAAGACGAAGGTTTACGTGGTTCGATCTTTGCAAATCTACGTCCTCGGCAGGTTAACGGATCTATCTTATTCACTCAAGATTACAGCAGATTACAGATCTCATCAAGATCAAAGAAACGAACATACAAGAACTCACAAACCATGCAACAATGGTTATCTTTCTGTTCTCTCTCTCTACTGCTGCTACTCTCAAACTCCCTTCAACTTAATGAACACGAGATGATAATGATTAAAAGAGTAACCACCTACTATATATACAACTCACTAGAAAGATCCAGCTGCATCAACACTGGTGAGAGAAGTAAGTCGGTTAATGCATTACAACTTCATAACTTCCAGCTCCTCCAACTTTCAGTATGTACTTATCAACCCCCGATCCTTTGAGTATATAGATATGCAGTCACATTTTTAACATTCTCCACCTTGAATGCATAGATAGATATCTCGATTCCCTACAAATTTGTCCCATTACAGGACTTCAAACTCTTTAGCTCAAGATGAATGCAGATTGATCAACTCTAAGCAATGCCTAAGCTTAGCTATAGGCAAGGCTTTAGTCAACATATCTGCAGCATTTTCCAAAGTCGATACCTTCTCCACCTTCACCTCTCATTTCTCCACGATATCTCTGATAAAATGCATCCTAACATCGATATGTTTGGATCGTTCGTGGAAAACCTGATGCTTCACAAGATGGATAGCACTTTGACTGTCAAACAAGATTGTCATAGAATCTTGATTTATTCCAAATTCATTTAGAATTCCTTTGAGCCAAACCCCTTCTTTTATAGCTTCAGTTACTGCCATATATTCAACCTTCGTTGTCGATAACGCAACCACAGACTGAAGCATTGACCTCTAACTCACAGCAGTTCCAAACAATGTAAACACATAACCTGTTTGAGATTTCCTGGTATCAATATTTGAGGCATAATCTGAGTCCACATACCCCATTAGTGGTTCTTTAGTTTTATCATAACTCGAGCTATACACAACTCCAATATCAGAAGTTGACTTTAGAAATCTCATGATCCATTTAAGAGCTTCCCAGTGAGCTCTACCAGGATTTGCCATAAATCTGCTTGCAGCACTTATTGCTTGAGCCAAATCTGGTCTCGTACAAATCATACTATACATTATACTACCCACCAAATTTGCATAAGGAACTCTACTCATTTCCTTAATCTCAGCTTCAGTTTTAGGCTTATGTTCCTCAGATAGCTTCACATGTTGAGTTATAGGTATGCTTACTTCCTTAGCTTGATGCATATTAAACTTCCTTCAGCAGATAATTGGTTTGAACCAGCTTAAGCTTACCTTGCTTCTATCTCTAAGAATATCCATTCCCAAGATTCTTCTAGTTGTACCAAGATCTTTCATGTCAAATTCAGACATAAGATCTTTCTTTACTAACTCCACCTCAACTTTGTGTTTACTAGCAACCAGCATGTCATCTACATAGAGGAATAGGTAAATCAAACTTGTATCTGCAGCTTCTTTAAAATATACACACTTATCATACAAAGATCTTCGGAATCCAATGCTCAACATGTACTTATTAAACCTCTTATTGCACTGCCTTGGACTTTGTTTAAGTCCATACAAAGACTTCTTCAGCAGACAAACCTTAGATTCATTTTCTGGTAGAATAAATTCTTCTGGCTGGTTCATGTATATAGTTTCCTCGAGATCTCCATTCAGAAATGTTGTCTTGACGTCTAATTGCTCCAGCTCTAAGTCCATTTGAGCCACTATAGCAAGTAGCAACCTGATAAAACAATGCTTTACTACTGGTGAAAAAATCTCAGTAAAATCAATACCTTCTCTCTGGGAAAAACCCCTTGCAACCAGCCTTGCTTTATATCTTATGGTTTCTTTACCATCCAGTACTTCAACCTTCTTCTTGAATAACCATTTACAGCTCACACACTTCTGTGTTTTAAGTTTCTCAACAAGTAACCAAGTCTTGTTCTTCAGGAGAGAGTCTATCTCTTCATTCATCGCTTGTATCCAATGCTCATTCTCAGCACATGTTATAGCTTCTCTATAACTCTTAGACTCTTGATAACTGACTTCTTCTGCTACATTTAAGGTATATGAGATCATATCAGCTTGTCCAAACTGATTTGGTAGATGTATTTCCCTTCTAACTCTGTCTCTAGCAAGTTGATAATCTCTGAGATCTCTGCCTTGATCATGCTGACTCTCTTCTTCCTCAACAACAACTTCTTGTCTGTTGTCATTCAAGTGAGCTTCATCTCTGTTTATACCAGAGTGCTCCATCTCCACTCTTGTACTGGTTTCTCCTTCATTTTCATTTCCAGTAGCTTCAGCTTTCAAGAAAGGCATCACATCTTCTCTAAACACTACATCTCTACTGATTATGATCTTTTTCATGTCAGGCTCAAAACACCACAACTTGTATCCTTTAACACCATCAGGATAACCAACCATTACACACTTGACAACTATTGGCTCTAATTTATCTTGTCTGACGTGAGCATAAGCCAAACACCCAAAGCTTTTCAAGTATGAGTATTCTGCAGGCCTTTCACTCCATCTTTCTTCAGGTGTAACGAACTTAACAGCTGATGAGGGACACCTATTTATCAGATAACAGGTTGTTGCAGCAGCTTCACACCAAAACTTTCTTGATAATCCTGAGCCACCAAGCATACATCTCACTCTCTCAAGCAAAGTTCTGTTCATCCTCTCAACTAAGCCGTTTTATTGTGGATTCCCAGGTACTGTTTTATGCTTCTTAATTCCCTTTGATTTGCAGAAATCCTGAAACTCCGCAGATAAGAACTCCAAGCCATTATCTGTTCTTAAACACTTCAACCTGCAATTCTTTTCATTTTCAACTGCACTACACCACTCAACAAACATGTTAAAAGCATCACTTTTATGTTTAATAACATATAACCAAACTTTTCTAGAGAAATCATCTATCAAAGACATAAAATATCTAGCTCCACCTAGAGTTTCAGTCTTAGATGGTCCCCATAGATCACAATGCACATATTCAAGAGGCATAGTTGTGGTAAGTTTTCCAGTTTTAAAAGGCAGTTTAGTGCTCTTACCAAGAACACATTCTTCACATGCATTAAGCTTATCAAAAACAGTGAGTTTCAAGATTCCCTGTTTAGTCAATTCACTTAAACCTCTCTCACTAACATGACCAAGCCTAACATGCCACAATCTAGATTCATTATGAAGAGTTACATCAGATTCACCAATAACAGTCTTAGCAAGAAGATAATACAAGCTATTTTTCCTAACACCTTCCAAGATTGTTGGTCCCAAGACGGATACCTTGGTGTAGAGGGGGGGTAAATACACCAAGGTTTAAAAACTTTTCCAAGTTAAAACTCTTTTGAAATAGCCTGTTGTGTTCGACTCAGCTGGATGACAGCTTGAGTGACACAGCTGGCTGTGAGAGTGTGTGTGCGGAAGTTGGTGGGTTTGGTAAGTCCGTATGTTGCTTCAAATTATAATGCAAAGCTCTGTTTCACTTTTCGGTTAATCAGTTTATGCAGCTTGAAATGTATGCTCATGAGGGGTTAGTAACATGCATAAAACAAAGCGATAAAGAACAAAGCAATTTTAACGTGGTTCGGAGTAACACCTCCTACGTCCACGACCAGGTTCACTGGTAATTCACTACCACTTGGTTTCCAAGTACCAAGCAACTTCACAACTCTAACCCGAGCTGTGTTCCAACAGTTTGCGGGCACTGTCAAGCCTACACCTTCAGTTTTCGGGGTACTGAAGAACCTAACCACTCGAATTACACGCTTCGAGCAAGCGTACCTTTTACATAACCTTTCTGGGTATGGGTTTGGGTAAGGGTTTTCCAACTATGAACGAGTTCTTACAATGAAGAACAAGGAGTAAGATGAACTCGTTCAAACTAGGCTTAAGATATTTATTCTGATCTATTCTGCCTAAGAATGAATGTGTGAACAACTAAGAACACAACTGACTGGCTGGATGTTCTTGAAAGATATGGCTTTGAAGATCGTTGTTCATCTTTTTGTTTTGCTCTTTTATTTCTTCAGTCTTCTAGCCAGTCCTCTCCTTTCTTTAATTGTGAGGAGATATAAATATATGTGGAGATTCAAACTAGCCGTTGGAAGAGAGCCGTTTGAATCTTACCTACTCTCATTGACTTCTGGCCTTTAACCTACGAAGTAGGTCTGCATCTGCAGAGGCTAGTTCTTCTCTGAATTGACAGCGTCAGATAAGATCTTCTGACATCGGGATCTTGTCTTTGAGTAGGTCTTCGTCTTTGAGCTGCTAAGCGTCTCTGCTGTGTCTCGACTTCTGAGCTGTGTCTTAGACCTGAGCTGTATCATTAACCTGAGCTGTGGCTTCAACCTGAGCTGTGTCATTAACCTGAGCTGTCTTAGACATGAGCTGTAAGCTGGGTCCTTTACACTGAGCTGGGTTTTTGACACTGAGCTGGGTTTCCGTCACTGAGCTGGGTCTTGATACTGCTGGGTCTTTGACTCTGCTTGGTTTGCTCTACTGAGTCTGTTTTGCTGAATACCTCAGCTGTCTGCTTAGCTGTGTCTTCTGCCAAGTCTTCTGCTGTCTTTAGCGACTACCTGTAAACTAAGAATCTCTATAAGCTCAAACAGGTGAGCTGAAAAATGCTTAGGCTTGTGCAATCATCTACTCGGTTGGGGTCAGCTGGGTTTTGGTATCAAATCAAAACTCTATTAATTTTCCCAACAATTTCCCCCTTTTTGATGATGCCAAAACCTAACTGAGAAAAACAATTTACTTCCCCCTTAACAAAAAACGGGTTTTCAAAAGTTTAAACATTCATAGCATGAAAATCAAATTCAGAGTTCAGTGTCTGGATAAAGAGTTATTGTCATCAGGGTGAGCTTGAGATAAAAGCGAGCTTTTCATTAATGAAAGATATTTTACAATCTTACAAAAGAAATTCAAAAGACAGAATTCCCAGATGGCTGGGTCTTTAACTGAGCTGCTTCCTTTGCTGCTGATTCTTCAGTCTCTCTTCTTCAAGATGTTCATCCGTTCTCAACCTGTACCAGTTGAAGATCATCCGTTCCAGTTTCCTATATTCTTCTTCATTACTTACCTTGGAAATTTTTCTCCTGATTGTCCATTTATTCACTTCTGCGATTATTTGCGATTTGTCAGGGAAATCGGTTCCATGTATCAGTGGAGGCTGGAGATGATACAGCAGGGGAGCAGAGAATTGGATCTTTGCGGTCTCTGCAGCATTGAAGAATGCTTTCGTAGTCATCCTATCTTGATGAAAGAGCTCATTTAGATGCATCTTGAAAGCAACATCTGGAGGCGTATTTGGGTAGGCTCCCAGATAGTAGTAATCTTCAATGAACTCGAATTTTGTATGTTCCCAGTCGTCGTTTAATTCTTTCGGGATCCATTCATCTATTCTTCTCCAGTTCATTGGCATCTGAGTCTTTTTCTTCGATGCTCTGATGTTTGCTCTTTTGTTCTTCTGCTTCTCTTCAGCATCGAGCAAGCTTTCCTTCTTCTTCTGCTGCTCTTGAAAGTTCTTCATCTCTTGCTTTTGTTTATTTACAAAGTTGCAGAGCCATTGAGTATCATTCATTTCTTCTGGCTTGGCTCCGCTAGCTTTGGCAAGAGGGATGATCATTTTGCTCCATTTTCCTCTCCGTCCAGCTGGTTCTTCTGCTTCCAGCTCAGCAACAACTTCATCAATCTCAGACTGTAGCACTTGGATTTCATCTACAACTACAGCTTTTCCTTTGCCTGCCCTTGATGTTTTTCTTTTGTCATTTTCTTCCTATTTTCTTTCCCCCTTTTTGGCATTATCAACAAGGATGGAGGATAGGTTGACGATTGTTCCATTTAGCTGGGCCAGGGCTTTGTCAATTGCTCCTTGTAGAGGTTGAACAGTGTTTGTATGTCAGTTCTGTTGGAGAGCGTTTGTTTTTGAAGAGTTGCCATCTGGTTGGATAGGTCGCTGAAGCTGCTTTCCAGTGGAGCTTGAAGTTCTGAAATGATCTCAGAGACTCTCTTTTCTAGATGAGTTGTCTGATCAATGCGTTGAAAAGTGAGAGATTGTTTGAGATCTTGACTGATGCTTTCTTGTAGATTGTGGGCAAATCTGTGAACTTCATCAATGGACTGTCCGTTACAATGGACTTGCCATTCTACAGCTGTGATGCGCAGAAGAGTGTCAACATTTGATTTGAGTCTATCCTGGTATAGGATTTCCTCAAGTTGTTTGGCTATTTCTTCCTTCATTGCATCAGAAAGCACGACATCGGGATCCGTTTGAGTCCCGGATTTGACTTGGCTGGGTTTGACTGCCTCGATCTCGACCAGTGAGCGAGTGTCATTGGCAATTGGACTAGGTGATGCAGTTTCTGCGGGCTCAACTGTTGCAGAAGTTGGCTCGTTTTCAATCACCATTGCCTCAGCTGTGTCGGCATGTACAGCTTCCTTGGAAGTCTCAACTGGAACAATCCAGCTGAGAGTGTGGAGGTAGGAGTTGGCTCTCGCGATTACCTCCTCAGATGGAGGTACTTCATCTTGCCTAGTCTTCTGGATAAGATTTTGAATCAGTTCGTCTTGATGCATGAATGCATCCTGAAGACTTCCAAATTCAAAGATCTCTTGCAGAGCTGCTTCTTCGGCTTTGAGCTTAGCGAAAGAGTAGAACTCCACCAGTTCCTCATTTGCGTACCAAGTAGTCATCTTGGTAGCAAGGTAAAATTTGAAGTCGCTGACGGCAACTAGTGCGGCGGGGAGTGAAACTAGAGATGGGTATTGTTGCAATGCGCTTTTTAATCCTTGAAGTCTGAGGTCATCGAACCTCATGATAGTAGCAGCACGTGCAACGGTTCTAGGACTGAGGATTTCAACTTCCTCAGAAGAAGTGGGGCTTGAAGGTTCAGCTTGGTTTTCCTTATCCAGCTGCGAAGGAGCGTCAGCTAGACAGGGCTCTTTAGCTGAGCTGGGAAAAGAAGATAGTTCAGCTTGGGAGTCAGCTGGTTGTGAAGAAGTTTCAGCCAATTGAATATCTGTCTGTTATCTTATAGGAGATGAGTGTTGAAAATTGGGTGTGAGGGAGCAAGGAGGTTTCAGGTACTGAAGAATTGAAATGGGAAACTAAGATGTGTACCTGAGGATGGAGTGGAAGGAGAGGAGATTGTTGAAGAGGGATTCCAGCTGATGTAAAATCAATTGGAGCGGGTTGTGAGGATGCTTGAAGAATTTGGCGAAGGAGAATAGCATCCTCTGGGTCTGGGTCAGGAACCACTATCTGTGATTCTTCAGCTTCTCGTGATGTAATCACGAGCTCCTTTTCATTATCTGAGCTGGAGGAAGATCCATGAGTTGTCTCCTCATTTACTGGTATCCACTCAGTTTTCTTCTTTGGAACAGGGGAGGCTGTGGGAGTGGATTCCGATCCAGTTGACTCAACAACTAGTTTCTCTGCTGCCTCCTTAGCTGGTTTGTTGGCTATCTTGAATTTCAGCTGCTTCTTGGCAGGTGGAGATCCAGCTGGCTGTGTCTCCTCTGATTGCTTCTTTTTTCTTGCTTGAGAGGGAGAGGCAGTCTGATGCTTTGCCTCTTGCGCCCTCTTCTTTCCTTCAGGGGCTGCCTTCTTCAACAAGTCAGTGAGCTGACTTGGCTTCTCGAACAGTATTCTGGACACAGAAAATTCTTCTGCGTCATGCCACTTGATTTGCCTTCCGGAAGAGTAGCTTTCTATTATGCACGCTACTTTGGTGCATAGATAGATTGTCTTCCTACAGCTGTACCGGGTGAAGCTATCATCTTCAAAATGAATCTTTTTAGATTCTTTTTCCAATTTTCTCATGAAGTATGAGAACCAATCCACAGGGTCATTTATGAGGATGGCTATCATCGGTTTCAGCTTGGGTATGCTGACCTCTCCTTGAGATCCAGTGATACCGAGGATGCACTTCTGGGTGACATCCAGGAGTAGTCTGTACTTGGGCTTGAGCAGGAGCTTGGACATGCTCGCCCTGTATGGTTTTGGCTTGAATAGCATCTTATCCAGTTCGATCTGGATTTCTTCTCTGGTGTAATTATCTGGGGAGCGGTCCCCAAGAGTCTTCAGGCCGAACAGCTTGTTCAACATCCGGTTGATGTTGATGTCAACGTCCCACGGTGTTGTATGTCCAGTCTTTTCCTTGATTTGCAGAGAGACGTTGGAACGGAGTCGGTCATCACGGTTAGACATCTCTAAGAAGAACTCTGCCACTTCCCGGCGGAAGATGTTCTTCGGTCTTGCAGTCGCCAACTGCAAAAGTCCGGCATTTTCGATGAGATCCAGAACTTCCTGGAACTCTGAGTTCTGGTAGTTCTTGAGAGTTAGGCAACTCTCAAAATGAAGTTTTGACATCAAGTTCTCAATCTGGCTTGCTCCTGGTGTCGTCTTCTTTGGTGCCATGATTTTCTTCTGTTGCAAGAGGTTTAGAGATACGAAGATGCTTGGGAGCGTATTAGCAAAAAGATAATTAAGAGTCTGAGATATGAATTTCAGATAAGTATAAGCGATATAAAATATGGCGAAGATATGCACAAATTTTTGATGTATATATCAATTGCCCATTTTGATTAATGGTTGAGATCTAGGCAATTGTATTGAAGATCTGCGGCTGAGAGAGATTTGCGCAACACGTCCCATGACGTGTGAATATTGAGTGTAGGTCACGCGCGCGTGAGGTAGTCGAAACGTTCTGACTCAGTTCTCTCGAGCTACAGTATTCTGCATGCTTTTTATTAAATGCGATGGGATGGATAGCTTGCAGAATAATCCATTTAAGAAATGTTTGGATGTTTGAATTAAATTCAAATAATTTTATCCTTACATAGCATATCCAACGAGAAATATAATAAACAAAATTTACAGACCCGTCAGCTGATCATTATAGTCAGCTGATACCACTGCTGTGTTCTCCTCTGCTTGATTGAAAGTTCTCCTCAGCTGAGTATCTGGTGATTAGCTTGATGTTTCTTTAGCTGAGTTCCCTTTAGCTCTTCGATTGTTGTCCAGCTGAGCTTTATCTCCTTTTAGCTGGATAATCCTTCTGATCTGAGATTTTTGGAATCCATCTGGGTTTGTTCCCCCTCAGTTGGATGAACTTTTCTTTTATTCGGATTGAGCCGTCATCGGCTCATTTCTTGGATGAGGTCTCAGTTTATATAGCAGGTAGTCAGCTGTCTCAAATTCAGCTGATTCATATGCTGCTTCTTTATTCTTCTCTCGAGACCATTGTGCTCAGATGTAAGGCCATTTTGCATCTTGATTATGCATCCAAATTGTCTTTACTTCATCTGATCCTGGCCATTTGGGTTTCTTCATTTTCTTTGCTCATTGTTCAGCACTCTTTGTTGGTCCTTCCCGATTGAGCTGATTTATCTTCTTTCTTTGATTGAGCTCTGAAGTCTATCTCTATTGCTTTGGGAGTTAGTTTTGTTTCATTCATCTGGCTAGATGATTCTTCTTCTTGTGACCCCCAGATCAATTTTGTTGATTGCAGCTCTTGGACATTCTTCTGAGCATTCATCAGATACTGTGATGACTTTGGTGGTTGTCTCTCATGGTGTCATATATTCTGAGTATGAGACATTCCAAATCGTCAATCAGCCTTTCTGTACATCTCAACTTTTGGTGGCTTGAGACGATTGCATCACAGTCCATCCGGTTTGTTGCTGAGTGAAATTCCTCTCTCCAGTGCTCCAAGATACTTTGATATCTTGTTCTTCGTACCCCCAAGTCATGGAGATAATTCCTATAACATTCGCATCTCGGACAAATGTCTGAATTCATGATTTCTCAAGAGCTCATTTATTGAGAAATTCCTGCACTTGGGAGATTTCAAGACAGTATGCAATAAAATGATTTTAAAAAGATTTTGAAACTTTGAAGGATCTGTTCAGGTGACCACTATCAGAACTGAAATGCTGACTTGACACAGATACAATGATCTTTTGAACCACTGCTCTGATACCAATTGTTGGTCCCAAGACGGATACCTTGGTGTAGAGGGGGGGTGAATACACCAAGGTTTAAAAACTTTTCCAAGTTAAAACTCTTTTGAAAGAGCCTGTTGTGTTCGACTCAGCTAGATGACAGCTTGAGTGACACAGCTGGCGGTGAAAGTGTGTATGCGGAAGTTGGTGGGTTTGTTAAGTCCGTCCGTTGCTTCAAATTATATTGCAAAGCTCTGTTTCACTTTTCGGTTAATCAGTTTATGCAGCTTGAAATGTATGCTCATGAGGGGTTAGTAACATGCATAAAACAAAGCGATAAAGAACAAAGCAATTTTAACGTGGTTCGGAGTAACACCTCCTACGTCCACGACCAGGTTCACTGGTAATTGACTACCACTTGGTTTCCAAGTACCAAGCAACTTCACAACTCTAACCCGAGCTGTGTTCCAACAGTTTACGGACACTGTCAAGCCTACACCTTCAGTTTTCCGGGTACTGAAGAACCTAACCACTCGAATTACACGCTTCGAGCAAGCGTACCTTTTGCCTAACCTTTCTGGGTTTGGGTTTGGGTAAGGGTTTTTCAACTATGAACGAGTTCTTACAATGAAGAACAATGAGTAAGATGAACTCGTTCAAACTAGGCTTAAGATATTTATTCTGATCTATTCTGCCTAAGACTGAATGTGTGAACAACTAAGAACACAGCTGACTGGCTGGGTGTTCTTGAAAGATATGACTTTGAAGATCGTTGTTCATCTTTTTGTTTTGCTCTTTTATTTCTTCAGTCATCTTGCCAGTCCTCTCCTTTCTTTAAAGGTGAGGAGATATATATATAGGTGGAGATTCAAACTAGCCGTTGAAAGAGAGCCGTTTGAATCTTACCTACTCTCATTGACTTCTGGCCTTTAACCTACGAAGTAGGTCTGCATCTGTAGAGGCTAGTTCTTCTCTGAATTGACTGCGTTAGATAAGATCTTCTGACATCGGGATCTTGTCTTTGAGAAGGTCTTCGTCTTCGAGCTGCTAAGCGTCTCTGCTGTGTCTTTAGCGTCTTTGGACTCTGTTGTGTCTCGACTTCTGACCTGTGTCTTAGACCTGAGCTGTATCATTAACCTGAGCTGTGGCTTCAACCTGAGCTGTGTCATTAACCTGAGCTGTCTTAGACATGAGCTGTGTCAATGACATTAAGCGGGGTCCTTTACACTGAGCTGGGTTTTTGACACTGAGCTGGGTTTCCGTCACTGAGCTGGGTCTTGATACTGCTGGGTCTTTGACTATGCTTGGTCTGCTCTACTGAGTCTGTTTTGTTGAATACCTCAGTTGTCTGCTTAGCTGTGTCTTCTGCCAAGTCTTCTGCTGTCTTCAACGACTACCTGTAAACTAAGAAACTCTATAAGCTCAAACAGGTGAGCTAAAAAATGCTTAGGCTTGTGCAATCATCTACTCGGTTGGGGTCAGCTGGGTTTTGGTATCAAATCAAAACTCTATTAATTTTCCCAACAAATATCACATTAGAACCTTTGTAAACTTTCATTTTACCATTAGCAGAGCTAAAACAATAACCCTTAGATTCTAACAAACCAAGAGAAATCAAATTTCTTTTAAGGTTAGGGATGTACCCCACCTCTATCATGATCTTCACTACTCCATCCCTTGATTTTAACTTGACAGAGCTTATACCTTTAACAACACATACTTGATTGTTTCCCAGAATCACTGTGCCAAGATCTTCAAGCTGCAAGTCCAGAAACCATGCTTTGTTGGGGCACATGTGGAAAGAACATCCACTATCAAGAATCCATCCCTCTGCCATGGGAGATGAAAGAATATTTAGAACCTCTGCTCCTTGAAATTGCTCAACGTTCTCTGCAGTAGTGACACTCCTTGGAGTCCTTTCCATCATCATCCTTTCCCTTCTGTTGAATAAATTTCTTACTATCTTTCCATGGCTTTCTTGACTTTCCTTTGGTGGTTTTCGCTTTTACATTCAAGCTTTCATTCACAGCTTCTTCCTTAAACTCTACGTCCTTCTGCAACTGTTTGGATCTGAGAGCATTTTCAACCTCTTCAAGAGATATTGCAGTTGCTCTCCCATATAACATAGCATAACGTAAATGATCAAATGATTTAGGTAAGGCATTCAGAAGCAAGATTGTCTTATCCTCATCTTCAAGTTTCACCTCCACATCTGCAAGATCGTCTAGTGCCTTATTGAAATCATCAATTTGATCACTAATGCTCTTGTCTTCTTCAATCTTATATGAGTAGAGCCGCTGCTTCATATACAGTCTATTAGCTAAAGATTTCCCCACATATAACTTCGCCAGCTTTGCCCAGACCTCTGCGGCTGACTTTTCCTTGGCTACTTCACGCAACACTTTGTCACCGAGACAAAGAATTATAGCGTTGTGCCCTTTCTCTAACATCTCAGCGCGTTTCTCTTTGTCATCGCCTTCTTTTGGCAGTTTATCACCCTTCAACGCATCAGCAAGCCCTTGCTGAGTCAAGACGACCTTCATCTTGATCTTCCACAACGCAAAGTCATTTTTCCCGGTAAAGTTTTCTGTTTCGAACTTCGCAGTAGCCATGCTTTCTTCAATTTACGCCGATCTACGATTTCTGCGATCAAACGGCTCCGCTCAACCTTCTCACCGTTGCGATCTTCTCGATTTTCCATAGACGGCACCAAATGTTGTGATTAAGGACAAATTGGATCACAAAAGTGAGATGAAAAATAGAGAACGAACTAAGATCTACAACCTATAATTTGCATGAACAAACGAACAATCGAAGACGAAGGTTTACGTGGTTTGATCTTTGCAGATCTACGTCCACGGCAGGTTAACGGATCTATCTTATTCACTCAAGATTACAGCAGATTACAGATCTCATCAAGATCAAAGAAACGAACATACAAGAACTCACAATCCATGCAACAATGGTTATCTCTCTGTTCTCTCTCTCTACTGCTGCTACTCTCAAACTCTCTTCAACTTAATGAACACGAGATGATAATGATTAAAAGAGTAACCACCTACTATATATACAAATCACTAGAAAGATCCAGCTGCAGCAACACTGGTGAGAGAAATAAGTCGGTTAATGCATAACAACTTCATAACTTCCAGCTCCTCCAACTTTCAATATTTACTTATCAACCCCTGATCCTTTGAGTATATAGATATGCAGTCACATTTTTAACAGTTTCAATGATCATTAATTTGAACCATCTTGTCATAAATTATAGAAAATGTGCTCGTTGTTTTACGGTAACCAAATTTGATTTATACATATACTCATAATTACATATAAACCAACTAGCATGTAGCCCGTCGAAAATCGACGGGAGTTCATTATTTAATAAAATAAATAAATATGCTTGGTTGTTCGAAATCTGTTTTAGAGGTGAAAATATTTAATTTCTAATAAAACTCAAGAAAATTGTTAGTTTCTTTTTATATATAATTGAAAGGGTGAGGTTAGTGGTAGAGGTGGCCGCGGTTCGGTTCGGTTCCGGAACTAGAATTGGAACCGAACCAGCGGTTCTCGGTTCCACTCCAAGGGAACCGGAACTGAACCGTCGACCACTTCGGTTTCGGTTCCAAACCGAAACCGCAAGTTTCGGTTCGGTTCGGTTCCGGCGGTTCCAAACCGGAACCGCATATTTAGGGTTCAATTTTTTTTCGTTTTTTGGCTACTTTTTCTTGTTTAATTGTAATTTTGTGCATTCTAATGTAACATTTAGGTGAAAATAAATATGAATTGTAACATAAATATAGATAAAAACGTAAAAAAACAAAGGAGGAACCGGCGTTCGGATCCAAAACCGGCGGTTCTCGGTTCTGCAACTTTGGAACCAGAACCGAACCGTCGTCGATGCAGTTTTCGGTTCCGAACCGGAACTGGCAGTTCGGTTTCGATTTCGGTTCGGTTCCGGCAGTTTTGGTTTTTTTTGGCCACCTCTAGTTAGCGGTCATTCACTCTACTAAAAAAATTGATGTGAAATTTTTTTTTATTCAATTATAAAATTCAACACATTTTTTTTATACTTCATTTGTCCTAATTTTATGTTTACCACATTTTTAAAATATTTTTATTTTTTATTTAGAAAATTTTTAGTTTCTTTTGTTATTTCTTTCTCTCTTACTTTGACAAACTTAATAATTGGCCAAATTGATTATGTAATCAAATTAAATTTTTCAATAAAAAACTATCTATTTGGCCAACCCAATTTGCCGAATGAACTATTGAAGATTTGTTTAATAAAATCCTAGAGTAAGAATTTATTCTATTTACCTCCTTAAAAAAGAATTTTATTTCATTTTTTTAAAATATAAAAAATTAACTTTGTAGTTACCTCACAATCTGTCACGGATTTTATTGTATATGATGTTAATTATTTTGTATGTCTGATAATCTCGTCACAAATTAAAATTTTGAGATCTCTTTCGATAGTGTACTCATGAGATTGCAATGTATTATTGACCATGTTTAGCTTTGATAATCTTGTCCCACATTAATTATTGTAAGAATTATGAAAAAATTATTTATTTGTTCAAAATTAATTTTTATTTGGTCAAACTTAATAATTGCTCAAAATTATCTTTTCAATAAAAACAAAACTATTTATTTGGCCAACTAAATAATTGGTCAAATAAAATTGATTGATTGTGCAAAATAATCTTGGGATGAGAAAATAGATATGGATTTTGAGTATTTATATAGGCTCTTCAAGATTGAGTTTTATTAAAAAACGATGTGGGATAGGAAATTTTATATTAAATATAATAAATATATGAATAAAAATACTTAAAATGAGAATTTAAGATAAATAAAAATAATGAATGGAGAACGCGCCACGTAGGTCCTAAAAATAAGGGGAAGACTCGAATCAACATTCATTTTAATAATATATATAGATGTTTTCTTTTAAAAAAATACTAAAATTCATTATTTTTTATAAAAAAAATAAAGTTTTTATACGCACATTACCAATTATAATATAAAAATATAAGTTACTTATCAAATTAATAATTTAATATTTTCAAATTAAACTTTGTAGTTTAGTTCTAAAGACCCACATCAGGTAGAGAAAGAAAGGGGAGAGGAAGAGAAGGATTATAAAAATGGATGAAGTAGCATTGGGTAGCTGGTGTGGTTTAATTTGGGTATTTGAGCATACCTGAATTCCCACATACGAATTATATAATTGTTTTTTATAAAATAAAATGTTGGATATATCCAATTATCCAAATTGTTCAAATAAATAGTCTGATATTCGACCTTTTAACCCAATTTGTTGGGTACAAAATTATCTGGTATCCGAATTCCCACCCCTAAATGTATGTTCACAGAAAATTATCAGTCTATCTCAATTATTTGGGTATATGAGGGCTACAAATCTTAGATGATCTCAGAAATTTGGGTTGAGATTGGGAACAGAGCAAGGCATGAGACCTAATTTGAACACCTTTATTGAAACATGATCACAAAAGAGAAAAATAATTGAGCACTTTCAGGTCCCAATTTAATGAATCATGTCTAACATTACCCATTGATGTGGTAATGTCACACATTATAATTTACATTTTCAATTAAAAGTTAGTACTATAGTGGTACGTCAATGACATCACCACATAGTTGATGGCCTTGTAATTTCTGCCCTATATATATGTTGCATTAGCACTAATTTTTTGAACTCCCATTTTGAATACTTTTTATCTTTTGGGGGAATATGATTTTATAAATCAATGAGATTCGTCCAATACAACTGATAACATATTAGAAGAAATATTACTCACTCCAACAGAACTAGGACCATGAGCAATTAAATGAGTAGCTCTATTACAATTTCTTATAATAAAATTAAAACTCGCAACCCATTTTGAATACTTAATTGAAGGAAAGAGTTCAAATGAGAATACAATCGTCCTTAAATAGTAACTAGTATCCAATCAAGATCTTTCATTTTTTAGATCAACAGTTCTTCTTAAATAAATGATCTAATATTAATTTTATTCACTTTATAATGTCAAAAGGTCACATTTGTAAATAAAGTTACTCGTGTAGCCTCTAATCCCATAAATTAAGGGATCTCCTTTCATTCTTATAGATTATTTTATTAGAATTAATTATGCCATATAGCCATTTCGGAAAAAGAAAATCAAATAATGACCACAAATTTTTAAAATATAAATTATGGCAAACATTAATGGAAAGAGTCTCGTTTACCCTTGCCCTCTCTCACCCAAATCCACTACCCATGACCCGGCTTGACTCAACCCATTTACCCTTACCCTTACCCCCCATCTCTCTCTCCTATCTCGTCAATATAGACACAGAAACTGATCACTGCATAGTTAGATGAAGAATAGGGCAGAAGGCGTTCGCAATTTCAGCGGAAAAAGCGAGCTCGAAACTAGTTGCTGAGTCGGAGAATTTGAAGGATTGCCGAAAGAGAATTGCTGTACAAAATGATTTTGATGCTGCCATCTCTGAGAAAAAAATGGATAGTTTAAGTTACAGAGCCTCTCTCTACTTTGTTAATAACCCGTGTACAACTTGCTAAATGAGCTTCATTGGGTTTAGCTTATTCCCTATAAATAGGGAACCCCCCTACAAATAGATTATCATATATCACACTATCTTCCTCCCGAATTAGTGTAGTTTGTATTTGATTTATTGTGAGGTATAAAATATTAGAAACATCACACTAATCAAAGAGGAAAGGGAATACATTCTATCATCATCTAATTTCTAATACATCAATTCTCTCTCTATATTCAGTTTCATTTAAATGCAATCAAAGTTCTTAAATTATTCACTCTTTTGCTTGATTTCTTCTCATTTTATAAATTTGTATATTAATCGATTTTTTGTGAACTCAACATTTACCAAGAGTGTAAAATGGTTCCTAATTAATATATAGTGCTTGGTTTCCATTGAAACCACTAACTTTAATTAAATTTACCTACGTGGCGGACCCTTGTGGGAACAAGGGGGTGCAGCTGCACCCCAAAAAAAAATACAAAAAAATTACTAGTATTGGTTAAAAAAAAATTAATTTTTGCACCCCTAAGGTAGAGAGAGTGTTTTCTGGAATGTAGAGAGAATGCTTTTTGGAATGTAGAGAGAGTGTTTTTTCGAATGACTTATGTCAAGAATAAGTTGAGAAATAGCATGGAGGATCAATTTTTGAATGATTGTTTGGTCACTTTCACTGAGAAACAGATGTTTCTACAAGTTTCTGATGATAAGATTGTGAATCGCTTTCGACAAATAAAGATTCGTCTGATAATAAACTAGATAGATATGTAATTTCCTTTTGTAAATGACTTGTGTCAAGAATAAGTTGAGAAATAGCATTGGGGATCAATTTTTGAATGATTGTTTGGTCACTTTCACTGAGAAAGAGATGTTTCGACAAGTTTCCGATGATAAGATTGTGAATCGCTTTCGACAAATAAAGATTCGTCTAATAATAAACTAGATAGATATGTAATTTCCTTTTGTATTTGAAATGCATTACTTTTTATGTCATATTTTTTTTACGTCTATAAATTTATAATTATTTTTCGCACCCGAAGTTGAAAATCCTGAGTCCGCCACTGCATGTACAGTCGTTTTAGATATTACTCTCAAATTTTAACATTTTCATTATTTTAAGAATATAGGAAGACATGCATATATGCCAAAATGTGATGGTCCCATCCCATAATTCAGTTTCTTTTGTACAAAAGACCCCACCATTTTCTTAGATATAATTTATTTGTGGCCAATGAAGCTATTTTTTCATTCGACTCTCTTAAATGCAGGTTTAAATATCTTAGTCTTACCATTCTCATTTTTATTACTTTTACTTGAAAATTTACAACGGTTTGTTATTAATCTTTTCAATTCTTTATTTTTTTATACTATAGAGACGAATTATTTTTGGAAAATTAAAAAAAAACGTAGGCAGTGTAAGTTCACCTTTATGTTGGATAAGAGTTTATGTTAAAATGTCTCGTATTGGTTGGAGATCTTGACATGTACCTCTTAATAAGGCTTTTAAGGGAGGAATTGAGCCCAATATTTATTTTTAATATGGTATCAGAGCCAGCCAAATCCAATTATGGGTGGCACCCAATATCGTTGTCAACAGATGGCGTTGATATTATCCATGCTGCGTATGAGAGAGCATGTTAAAATGTCTCATATTGGTTGGAAATAGTGGCATGAACCACTTTATATTGGTGAGGTTATCCCTCTCCTTTACAAAGCCTTTTTAAGAAGAATTGGACCCAATATCCAATTCTATTAGTTTACCTTACTCTTATGTAACACTATACATGCAAAAAATAAACAAATTCTAGATAGAATAAGAAAACAGAAAAAAAAAAAAAAGCTGGTGATAGAGGAGACAATACAAAATAAGTTGAACCAAATAAAATCTAAATCGAGCGGTAGAAACTGTTCGAGCGTTTTGGAATCTCTTCGTTTTAAGATTGTCAGCATCAATTCCTTTCGTTTTTTGTTCTTTATATTGATTTAAACTTAAATTTACAACTTGAAAAAGTTATGGGTACATGTCAATGAAGTTTTGTCTAGTATATTTGTAGTAAAAGTTCTCTGTCAATTTCAAATATATTACTCCCCCGGTCCACGAAAAAGACGCACACTTGAAAAGGACATGAATTTTAATAAATGAGTTGAGTTTGTTGTTAGTGGAATAATGACCACACTTGTTATATATTTTTAAATTGCTTTTACATAATGAATTGAGTATGTTATGAGTGGAATAAGGGTCTCACTTATTATTTGCAATGGATCCAATAATGACAAAATGAGTAAATAATGGATTGAATTGATGGTTAAAATTATAGTTTATCATATGAAATAGCCACTATGGATAGTGAAAAATAAAACTTGTCAAAAACTTAAATTTGATTTTTTAGATTTCTGTACTCTCTCTCTCTCTCTCTCTTCCATCGCACCACAGATTTGCTGCTTTCTGCCGCCACCACCACTGCCATCGCCGTCGCCGCTGCACCGCCATCGCCGCTGCCTCCTTTGCCATCGTCATTCTCTTTCTCTCTCTCTCTCTCTCTCTCTCTCTTTCAGTGCCACCACCGAACTTCTTCGATGCTTTCTGCCACCACCACCGCCATCGCCGCCGCAGCCTTCGCCATCGTCATTTTCTCAGTCGTTTAGATGTATTTTTTCAGATCTATTATCAGATCTATTCCGACCTCAATCTGCTCTGTTACTTCAGATCTAAAGAATCCAACGATGATGCTTCACGAAGAGAGTCGTTTAGATGTGTTTTTCGTTCAAATTTTTATCCAAATCTGTTCTCTGGTTGTCTCTGATCATTTTCTCCGGCGTGACTTTTTTTAATCTCTACAGCAACTGTGGTACGAACAAATCTCATTCGTCCCAAGTGTACCACGGGCATTGCCATAACTTGATACGACTGGTATGAATGAATCCATTCGTCCCGTTCGCACCAACTAGTTATTGTCTATAACTTTGTACGACTAGTATGAATGAACTCATTCGTCTCATTTGTGCCAACTAATGGCACACCATAACTTGGTACGAGTGGTACGAATGAAATCATTCGTCTCCTTTGTACCACCTAGCGGCGCACCATAATTTGGTACGAATGAGCTCATTCGTATTGTTCGTACCAACTAGTGGTGCACCATAACTTGGTACGAGTGGTACGAATGAATCCATTTTCGTACCAATCTCACCTAGATCTCGGCTATCTGGTTGTGAATCATCAACTTTTGAATCGGGCTGAATCTAGGATTTTATGACTAGAATTCGGTGTTTGTCCCCAGTTTGTGAGGCGGCACCGTCGCCGGAATTTATGAATATGATTTTGAATTTTTGTTTGTGAATCGACGACGCCGTGATTGGATGGAACGACAGCGGCGGAGGCGGCGATTGGACAGCGGCGGCGCGGTGGATAGTAGAAGTGTTTCAAGTGAGAGAGGACAGACGAGGATATGGGAGAGAAGAGAGAGAAATATAGTGAAATGAGGGTTAACGGCAAATTTGTCCAAAATCTCAAAATCTGACAAAATTTATTATAAATTAAGTTTTGAACATCTATTAATTTTGACTATCCATAGTGGCTATTTGACATTTTTACTCTTAGAATTAAGTGAATTGTGTGGGTCAAATTGCTAAAAATGGAATGTGCATATTTTTCGTAGACAAATCTAAATGGAAATATGTGCATCTTTTTCGTGGACGGATGGAGAATTTTTTTTTTTACTCTCTTGAAGTAATATATATTGCCTCATACGTATCTATAGTGCGACGTACTATTCATATATATATATATATGTAACGAATTTCATCGTGTCTAATACTATAAAATTCAGAAACAAGTTAAGTGAAAGGGTTAATTATCGGAAAATACACTCTTTTTATTCTCATTCTAGTTTTGTTCACGACTGTTTAAATTTGAACTCAATACACACCTTTTTAATTGTCTTAGATTTTCTTCCGAATCTAAATTTCTTCCCATTTAAGTCCCACATGACAAAATCAAATTAAAATGACAATTAAAACGATATTGTTTTGAATTTAAAAAGGAAAGATAAACAAAGTATACTTGCCCATCACTTCTTCCGCCACCACCGACACCGTCCTCCTCGACGCCCATCACTCCCTTCTGCAACTATGGCGAGATTCTATGCAGCTACTAACTAATTCATCTCATTTTCATTTAATCCCACATTCTTCAAACCCTACAATCCCATACCAATTCCTTCACTTGCTGAATAATATTGCTTAGATAGATGAATAAAATGTTGAATTTACAAGACTTGAACTACGATCTGAAATCGGGAGAAAAATCTGGGCTTCTTGCTGCTGAGTATTAACCGGCGACTGGCAGCATCGGCCGAGAAAGAGAATACGGTGGTGGTCGGCTCTTGTCCGGTGGCATTGCAGGTGGCTGGCGGGCGGGCGCTGGTATGGCGAGCAACGAGATGCGGCGGTCGGTTGCGTCGCCGGAGTGGCAATGAAGAATTAAGAGTTTTCTGGAGAGTGTTTTCCGGCGCCCTAGTATCGGGGTCAGAGAAAGGAGAGGGTCGAGCTGTGCCCCGGCGGCGGCGGCGGAGAGGAGGCGGGAGATGGCGTCGTTGCAGGGAGAGATTGGCGGAGGAGAGAAGGTTAGCCCAGCCGCACCTCTGCCGTTTTGATCTGCAAATTCTTTGGATTTCTATTTTTGCTCGACAAAGGCTGAATTTTTGTGTTCAGCATGACAGGCTAATTCTAGCTAGTTTGTGATCAAATAATTTTTTTATCAAAAAGCTTGCCCATCTCAATTTTGATTTTGTCATACCAAATTTAATTTAGGTAAATATAGATTCGGGGGGAAATCGAGAAAAAATAAAATGTCATTTATTAGAGTTCAAATTTAAAATATCATGTACAAAATTAGAATGAGAATAATGGTTATGTATTTTCCATACAATTAATCCTCACGTAAAATGGAGTATGGTTGGAACTTGGAAATGTAACTTACCCTTTATAATTTTTTTTTGGAAGGGCCCTTTATAAATTTATTATTCTTTGGTATGATGAGTTTGGAACCTATTTGAAAATTCAAGTTCTTCAATAGATGAAATAAAATAAAATAAAAAAGTAAAAGGTAACTATTTATTTTGAATTCCCAATTTTATATTCGACCAAAGGAGACAATTATCAAAAATATATTCCTAGAATTAAAAAAAAAAAAAAAAACACTCGTATTTACAAAATAGCCCATTAAATTAAATACTAACTTTTCTCTTCAATAATTTTGTAGGTCTCAATCTCAAACCTGACGCACAAGAGATGCATACAACAGTAACACAGTGGATTTTGTTTCTTAAAATTTAAAGCAAACATTTAAATGAAGTGTAGGAGGGGCCTCACAAGTCACAATGGTCCTAGTTTGTGACAGGATAATACTCACACGTGAATCTTTAATCGATCTTCTTTAACTTCCTCTGAGGAGCCACTAATTTTCCTCGTCTTCCAAAAATTTAGAGATGGAGACATAAAAAATTTCCCAATCAAATTAAAAAAAAAACTTCTATATCATTTTACAAAATTCACAAATTCTCCCATACAGCCAGTCGCAGCGTGTGATCGATCCCATGAAAGCCAATGGACAGTATCAGGGGCGGAGCCAGACTTTGAACCCAGGGGGTCCAACTCGGGCTTACACCTGACTTATAAGATGACCTAAAAAAAAAACTTTCAGTAGTGTAATGAATTTAAAACTTAATTTTGTTTTAGAGCACCAAAGTTAGATAACTATTTGAATATTTTTATTAAACAAATTAAACAATAAGAATTATATTCTAGAACAAGTCCAACCGCTATCCTACTTATCATTATTGCCATTGAACATGAACTTCTTCATGCCAATTGAGCCCATATTTTTTACTTTCCCATAAAATATGATATTTGAATGTCTTATTGTATATATATAACATTCACTAACCATAAACAATAACTTATCATGTTTCTTCCTATATGTTGGACCAACTTAATTAAGGCTTCTAATCATACTAACTTAAGGTTTAGTTTAATTGAAAACTATTTTTTATCACGCTATCATTGGATCCAAATTATACAATCCACAAATCTGGACACAAATTACTAACTATAAAATGGAAAACTAGATAAAAATGTCCAAAACATGTCAAGAAAATGATCAAAGAATTTTGAGATGATTTTGAATTATCGAGGAACTTCGAATTGGTATTGTTTAAGAGATAAGAGAAGAATTGAAAATTGATTAGTAGAACAAAGACGGGTGCAAGGCTGCAAATCCTAAAATTTAAATTCTATTTTATTATATCTATTAATAAAAAAATAAATGATTGTTATGATTTTAGTGGAGATGAGATACATATGTCACTCACATAAACCCACACAACCAAGTTGTATTTCTTATAATTTCACTTTTTCCATCTCACTTTTGACCAATTCTCCCCCAATTTCATTATCTTCTTTCTTCTCCCGAACTCTAGCTCCACATTCCAGAAAAAAACCTCATTATCACCTTTGAATTTAATGGCAATCACATATATACTACTTGTTGGTCCCAAGACGGATACCTTAGTGTAGAGGGGGGAGGTAAATACACCAAGGTTTAAAAACTTTTCCAATTAAAAACTCTTTTGAGTGAGCTGGCTGTGTCCGATCCAGCTTGAAAGCAGCTTGATCGACACAGCTGACTGTGTGCGGAATGTGGTGGATTTGGAAAGTCCGTCTGTTACTTCAAATATATTGCAAAGCTTTGTTTCTCTTTTCAGTTAGTCAATTTATGCAGCTTGAAATGTATGCGTGAGAGGAGTTAGCAGAATGCATAAAACAAAGCAGTAAAGAACAAAACAATTTTAACGTGGTTCGGAGTAACACCTCCTACGTCCACGACCAGATTCACTGGTAATTCACTACCACTTGGTTTCCAAGTACCAAGCAACTTCACAACTCTAACCTGAGTTGTGTTCAAACAGTTTACGGGCACTGTCAAGCCTATACCTTTCAGTTTGCGGGTACTGAAAAAACCTGACTTACAGTTTCCGAGTACTATAAAACCTGACCACTCGAATTACACGCTTTGAGCAGGCGTACCTTGACCTAACCTTTCTGGGTTTGGGTTTGGGTATGGGTTTTCCAACTATGAACGAGTTCTTACAATGAAGAACAAGGAGTATGATGAACTCGTTCAAACTAGGCTTAAGATATTTCTATTCTAATCTATTCTGCCTATGACTGAATATGTGAACAACTAAGAACACAGCTGACTGGCTGGGAGTTCTTGAAAGATTTGGCTATGAAGATCGTTGTTCATTTTTCTGTTTGCTCTTTTATTTCTTCAGTCGTCTCGCCAGCTTCTTTTCTTCAATTGTGAGGAGATATATATAGGTGGAGATTCAAACTAGCCGTTGGAAGAGAGCCGTTTGAATCATACCTACTCTCATTGACTTCTGGCCTTTTGCCTACGAAGTAGGTCTGCATCTGCAGAAGCTATTTCCTCTTTGATTTGACCGCGTCAGACAAGATCTTCTGACATCGGGATCTTGTCTTGGAGAAGGTCTTCGTCTTTGAGCTGCTAAGCGTCTCTGCTGTGTCTTCAGCGTCTTGGACTCTGCTGCGTTTCGACTCTGAGCTGTGTCTTAGACCTGTGCTGTATAATTAACCTGAGCTGTGTCTTCAACCTGAGCTGTGTCATTAACCTGAGCTGTCTTAGACCTGAGCTGTGTCATTGACACTAAGCTGGGTCTTTTACACTGAGCTGGGTCTTTGACACTGAGCTGGGTTTCCGTCACTGAGCTGGATCTTGGACTACAAAAAATAAGGGTTTTACCAACGAAAATTTCCGTCGGTAACCCATCAAAATCCGTTGGTAAACCTATTACCGACGAATTCAGTCCCTTGTGGTTTGACTAGTAAGTAATTGATTTACCGACGGATCTTTGTCTGTCAGCAAATTTACCGACGGAATAGTGACGGATCGTCCGTCAGTAAATTCTCGTCAACAAAACCATTCCCAAAAATTACCAACAGATTACTGACGGATTTTTCCGTTGGTATTTACCGACGGATATATCCGTTGGTATTTACTGACGGAATACTGACGGATTTTTAATTTTTTAAAAAAAATAATTTTTTAAAAAAAATATTTTTTATTTATTTTTTTGTGCTTAAATTTTAATTTCATGAAATAAGATATAACAATCTAAATTTGTAAACAAAAGAACCCAATAGATAAAATCAAACTCGTATATATTAATTTATTAACACAATACATAATGTCAACTTGTCTTCTAACATTATTTTACATAATGTGATAATGATTTGTTTCTATGCAAAAGTCAAAGGCTCATCTTTCTTCATCTCTTCAACCCTCTCATTCTTCACCACCTCTTCAAACACAGAGTCCTCAAATTCAGCCATGTTACTAACCTGAATAAAAAGTAATGCCTCAAATTGTCAAATGGTATTAAAATGATGGGGAAAAAATGGATAAAAATGTAAAAACGAAAACCTGAAGAGATGGAATTTGCTAATTTATAAGCATTGATCTAAGCAAGAAAAGTGAACTTAAGGCAAAAAAAAAAAAAGAGTAGAGAATGGGGTGTTGTAATTAGAAGTCCCATATCTGCAACACCAAAATGGAATCGTATCAGTCCATCCATAGATGCTCAAAAATCCATCAACAGAACAACCATGTAGTTCAACGAATCCATTTCAAATGAAGGAACAACCAACTTTAGCTTATTACATTGAAAAAGAAAATGAATTCTTTTAGTATAAATCAAGTTATCCTATTATAGAGCCTCTCAAAAATCAAGATATATGAAGCCAAAAGCCATGACAAACCTCCACCTACTAAACCTAAACAAGTTTGTGACCTAATGCCTTCAAATTACAGATAGCAAGAAGCTATAAACCTGTTGAAATGAAGGCTAATTCCAATCCTTTATCCAGTTACTATAACTAAACCCCTAACGAACCAATTAGCGGCATCAGAATCAAGCACAACCCATATAAAAGCCATTAAAATCAGGGGAAAAGAAGGGTACATGTTCAGTGTCAAGTTTAACTGCGGCATGGAAGGACCGAGTGCCCCTTAACTAGAGAGGAGTTGTCGAAGCCTCAACGGCAAGCTCAATCTTATACTCCCATTAAGTCTGAAACTGTAACAAAAACAACAAACAAGCATAAAAAAAAGACATTGAAACATATTTATTCAAAACAGCAAGGAAATCAACATCAAACACAAATCCACTAAAAACCTAAAAATTAATAAAATTGGAGAGTCCTAGAAATGTAAATGGAGGCTTAGTGTGTCCCACCCAATTGGACTGTGCTAGATAGTATTTATTTTATTTTTGTATTTTCTCCTCTTTTTTTTCCAGTTTGCAAAATGTATATTTAAAACTGATTCCTTCAATCTCTGCTAAGTGCTAACATTAACTTCTGAGCTTAATTTGAATTTTATAAATACATTAGTTGCAAAAATTAGGTTAATTGTGAAAGAAGATGTTTAAAGAATAAGCAAAGAAAATTACAGTCATTTTTACTTAGTTAACACGTGAACAGAGCTACAAATACCACAATTAATTAAATGAAAAAAACAACAAGTTCTATCAAGGAATCAGATTCACATTGGCCGAAACTAAGTTCCAAAGACCTAACTCCACATCTTAAATTTATGTCGCAATTTGATAATCTATCAAAAAACTCAACATATTCACATATTCAAAACAATAAAATAATGAAATACAAGATGGACAAACAACACAAAAAACACGAATCTATTACCATAGATCCCAATGAAGGTCGATAGACAGTGGCAGAGCAGTGGCGCTAGGTGTTAAGGTGTGAGGAGGCGTGCCGAATGCTGCAACGGTGGAGACCGGAAGTTGTCTCACCGGATCTGAAAATGAGGGGAGGAGAGAGTTAGTGAATATGTGAGAGAGAAGAGAGACGAGAGAAGAGAAACTTACCTACGAAGGTAAACGGCAGCGACAATGCCTACTGCTAGCCGTTGGTGGTTATGGTGGCGACGGAAGCGATGGATTTGGCCGGCATTTTAGAGAACTAGAGGAGAGTTAAGGATGAGAGGGTTCAGATTAGAAGAGGCACAGGAGCGGCGAGAGGAGGTGCGAGAGCGAGAGCAAGAGAGTGAGTGAGAGAAAGAGAAACGGCGGGTGGAATTAGGGTTTAATGGTAAAGTGAAAGAAATGACTTAAAATTGTTGTATATAATCAAAATTTTAACAACGGAAATTATCTGTCACTAAATATCAATTCGAGAAAATAAATCTGAAAATTTAATTTTACCAACGGATTTTATCCGTTGGTAAATATAAATTTTAATAAAAATTAATCTAAAAATTTTACCAACGGAAAAAATCTGTCAGTAATATTAATTTTTTTTAAGAAAAATAATCTGAAAAAGTTACCAACGGAAAAAATCCGTAGGTAAATTTAGTGACGAAAATTCTGTCAGTAAATCCGTCGGTAAGAATATTTTAAAAAAAAAATCTGTAAACTTTACCGACGGATTAAAACCGTCGGTAAATTTGTCCCGCTAAATTTCCGTTGGTATTCCGTCAGTAAATCCGTTGATGCGTATTTTTTGCCAATCCGTATTTTTTCCGTTGATAATCCGTCGGTAAATACCGATGGAAATGTGTCTGTCGGTAATTTTCGTCGGTAAATTACCTTTTTTGTAGTGTTGATACTGATGGGTCTTTGACTCTGCTTGGTCTGCTCTGCTGAGTCTGCTCTGCTGAATTTCTCAGCTGTGTCCGCTTAGCTGTGTCTTCTGCTGTCTTCAGCGACTCTACCTGTAAACTTAGAAACTCTATAAGCTCAAACAGGTGAGCTGAAAAACGCTTAGGCTTGTGCAATCATCTATTCGGTTGGGGTCAGCTGGGTTTTGGAATCAAATCAAAACTCTATTAATTTTCCCAACACTACTAATTATTTTTAGAATTTCAGGGGGGTCCAGTGACCCCACTGTCCCCTTGGCTCCGCCATTGGACAGTATAGATGAGTGCGTGTATTGCACGTGTCATATATATCAGGTGGGCGTATAATAAGAGTGCCTCCAATGGTTAGCACCCAGTTTCAGCTTCCAAACCGCCACATCAGTAATACATTATCTTTTGAAACTCATCTACTTTTTATCTAACATGTCTACTCCAACAATGAATCTAGTTTCTACATTTTATAGGGTCCCACTATAGTACACACTACCTTTATATATTTATACACATGTTTCTCCAATTAAGTTTATTTACATATTTTGATTATATATTTAATTTAAAATTCTATATTTAATGATTTAATATAATAAAATAAAATGGTTTTATTATAAATAATAATAAATAAAATTACTCTACTAAAATTGAAATTACATTAATAAAATGAAATTACAATAATTCAAAGTACATAAGCATTAATAATTCAAAGTTTCTAACTAAAATATTACAATAATTGAACTTTAAAATATCGTCATTTGCTCGTTTTAAATTGGATTTTTACGATTTTTATGTTGAATAAAAGATCTCGTCGTGATCTTTAATATAAGATATATGTTCAATATGTTTCAAACGAGTTTAAAGGACCATATTTGTGAAAATACCTTACAAAAACAAAATGAAAAAAACCAAAAAAAAAAGAAATAGAAAAAGAACAAAAAAACCAAAAGAGAAGAGAAGAGAAAGAAAGAAAGAAAGGAAACAAAAACAGAAAATGAAAAGGTAAAAAACGGAAAAAATAATAATATATAAAGCTGTCAGCCGCTCTATGCACGTGTGGATTGCACGCACCAACCAGCGCATGCGTGCCCCGCACGTGTTGTGGGTGATGCACTAACGGACGACACTTTGCATATGGAAACTGGTTTTATTTTGGGAACTAGTTTTTTGGTTCTCATTTTGAAAGCTAGTTTCCATTCTCTCCAACAGTTAGATTTGGGTTTCAAATTTGAGAAACCAACCATTGGAGGCACCCAAAGATGCACGCGTCTACCTTTTTTTAATTTTTTTTATTTTACACGTGCCCACTTTTTTTTTCTTGGCGCGCCCAACTTAGAATTTATTATTCCCAATTAAAAAATTGTGTTTTTTTAATTTTTTCCTTTTAAAGTCAACTCTGCTAACCGGTCGCAGCATAAGACTTCCTCTACAAAACTAGTTCTCAAATTTTTGATCAAACACAGTTTCTTTCTTAAAAGTTATTTAAAAGTTAAAACACACAATGCTCAGTTCAGCAACTTCATTCATATCGCCATGAGAGAACCATGTTTGAAAATCAATTACTTCATTCTTTGGACGTTAAATAAAACGAAATATCAAACTAAAATTTGAACCGTAAATATCTCACAAATCACACCAATATATACTTGTATAAATAAAATTAGAATTGGATCGCTATAATTCTGATCCATATATATTCTATATATCATATAGTATATAAAAAGAAATTTCATGTTCTAAGAAAAACCGAGAGTACGTATTCTCATTTAAACGTTTCACGAGAAAACCATTATACAGATTTTTCAAAAGCCTGAAAAACTTTACATCCAGTTGCTTATGTATACTTATATATATATATATATATATATATATATATCTATATATATATATAAATAGAGAGAAAATATCAAATATTTCTTTTCCCAAGAGTTAACTATAAATTAATTTGTATCATTGATATTTGTATAATCTACCGTGATCATGAATTAATAAATATTGTCTTATTACTATATTCGTACGTCCATAAAGATTGTGGTTTTTCCTTTTTTATACATAATTCCACACACTTCCTTATACAATTAGAGTAGTACGTACAATGCACGTAATATTGATATATTTTAATAAGATATATATGTCCAACATAAAATAATTATATGATAATAGATACTAATAATAAAATATTATAATATAGGTATAATAGGCAAATCAAATTTTAATTTGTAAACAAGACTCTTTTATAATAGGTATAGATTTTAAAGTTCACAACAAATCAAAACGTAGGTCTCTCTCTCCACTCAATAAATATCTACCAAATACTTCTCCATCCCCCAAAAGTGTGGCATATTTTTGATTTGTTGTGGGGTATAAAATATTAGTTAAATTATATTAACCCGGATAGAGGGAATATTTCTTAATCACGTACAACACAAGTTGCACGACACTTATTATGGACGAAGGGAGTATTTATATGTATATATATCATAAACCACAAAAACAAAGGGCATAAGAACAAATTTTCAGAGCCCCTTTACTACACAAATTGTGGTGGGGATTAATCCCTCTCTCTCTCTCAATTTCTCTCTCTCAATCAGTAAACAGGCCAAAAAAAAAAAAAAAAGTTACAGCACCAACCGCGAATAAGGCCAGTACAAATTGCACTTAGCTGTCTGCAGACAAACACTTCCATTAGTTTCCGAATTTCGTTCTTCGTTTCCTTTCAGAAGAATTTAATAATCATAACAAGTAAGAATTAAAAAAAGAAAAGGAAAAAAGAGGAGTGATAAAGTTGGTAGAGCTAGCGGGATTAATGCTCGCCGTTGAGTCATTGAGGAGCGTGAAGAATGAGAGAGAAAGCGAGATGCAGGGTTTGTCAATGGAAGAGAGAGAATTTGGAGACGTCGGCGGCGACAATTTGCTCAACAGCATCGATTTTGACGACATTCTCGGAATCGACGACGTGCTTCCCAATTTGGAAATGGATCGTGATTTTTTTGCTGAGTTTTCAGCCTCTGCAGAATCTGAGACGAAATTAGAGACCCAAAATAATTGCCAAGACACTGCTGCGGATTCAGTTTCCGACGCCGGCCCGATTCATGAACCCGAATCCGAATCCGAACCCAGACCCGAAACCGCCGTGACAAATCCAGTTTTGAAAGAAGCTGACAGAAGTAAAAAATCGACCCCGAAGAAGAAAGTTAAGGTAAAGAAACTAGGGTTAATTAATTTTTCCGTTGGAACTCTCTCTCTCTCTCTAGTTTTGGCAATTTGATTGCAATAAGTGTTCACTTATTGGGAGATCTTATCCAGTTAGAATTCTCTCTCTCTCTCTCTCTAGGTGGATTGGACGCCGGAATTGCACCGGCGGTTTGTTGAAGCGGTCGAGCAGCTGGGAATTGATAAGGCGGTGCCATCAAGGATTCTGGAAATTATGGGAATTGATTGCCTCACACGCCATAACATTGCTAGCCATCTTCAAGTATGATTGCACTCCTTTACATATATATATATTTTTTATTTTTTCATTCATGCTTATATTTCTGATTGCATTTAATTTAACATTTCCTACGCATGCCTATCATTTAATATTATACTAGTATTTTGAATAATTTTTTTAGATTGCTTTCCTGCTCAAATTTACAGTGTATCTGCTACATCAAGCAGAACCGGGCTAGCTGCTTCTCTTATTTTGAGATTATTAGAACACTCACATTGCTGGGCACAAAAAAGTTGTGCCCACAAATATTTAATTAATATTTGTGGGGTATTGGTGGGGTAGGGTGGGCACAAATGGTGGTAGGCACACCTATTATTTTAATGATTTTATTTTTCATTTTTATTTTTATTTTCATAATATAAATAATCATTATTTTTAAAATGCAAATTTTATTTAATTGAAAAAAAACATTACATAAAAAAAATACATTAATCCCGACCGAATCGTGCCCACATTTCTTCGATCAAATCATTATGTAGTGTTGTGTGGGCTCTCGCATTGCGAAGGTCTGTCTTTCTTTCAAAAGTTCTTCAAATGCTCCGGTTGCTCCATGAGTCGCACCCCCGTTGTTTGTCGAGCTCGATGCTCCTTCGGGGGCCCAATTACTCACATGCTCGCCTTCGTCTTGGACAATCATATTATGCAATTACGTCGTCTCTCTTCTTCGGCCTCTTCTCGCTCACGTGCTTCGAGGAGTTCTGCGTATAATTGTGTTTCTTCGAGAGCGAGCTGCCTATTTTCCTCCATTTTTTTATGGAAACGATCGTCGCTCGACATGATTTAATGGAGAGACGAAGAAAATTGGAAGAGAGAATTTAGAAGAAATTGAGATAGAAATGTAGAGAATGGAGTGAAAATGAATAGAATAAGGTGTAGTATTTATAGGTAAAAATTATAATTAAATTAAATTAAAAAAAACACAAGTCGTTGAGCAACGGTTAAAAAACCGTTGCCCAATACCGTGTCGCCACGTGGCCATCCACCCCTCAAAGCCCAGCAAGCCCGCCCGGGCGCCAGGCCGCCTAGGCGCCATCAGCAGCGCCCACCCCCGCCCGGTCGCCCACCCCCACGGTTGCAAGTGCTCTTACAAACTTACAAAGTCAAAATATTTCCGATGATTAATTAGCAATCAGCTTTTTTCCTTTTCTATAAATAGTTAAATACGTATATTTCTTATATAATCGAAAGGTACAATTGATTTGGTAACCTGCACGAGTAGTCTAAAACAAGTGTCAGAACTGTTGGCACTTTCTCCATCTTTTTTTCTTTTTTTCTTTTTTTTGCCTCTGGACTCTTTTATTTACTCCTATATCGTATTTACTTTATTAAGTTGTGAATAAATTATATAGTAATGAGTTTAATAAATGTTATAGTCCCTTCCGTCTTTAAATAAATGTCTTATGTTAAAATTAACTTGTCTTGTCTCATAATAATTGTTTCTTTGCATAATTCTAGAGTAAAATGCTGTAAAATTTCTCATTTTATTATCATGCAAATTCTCTACTGTTAATTAGGGATAAAAAAAATTCATTTATCCAATTTTTTTTTTTATGTGTTTTCTAACGTCGGTAACACCTATTTGAAGAAAGAATGAGTATGTAATAATGAGATTAAATGTGAAATAAATTAATGTGGCAGTAGAATATTCAACAGCAAATTTAGAGTCTCCTTTTTTTTTTAGCATAATTTAGAGTCTTTCTTGAAATTATAGTAAAGTTGAAAACAAGACACATAAAGTGTCTGGCAGCCCATCGTTTCAGTAGTTTACTTTTCTTTTGGTTGATTTTGATTTGTCTCCATGTGGAAAAGCTATTTGCTGTATCACTAAAACTCTTTTTAAAATGCTACTAATAATTGTTGAGATTTGGATAACGCTCTTACACATCTACAAAAGAGCTTTATAATAGCTCTCATTAGACGTGCCTACGGTTCAAGGCCCGTCGGTTCCGGGCCTTTAACCGCCGGTTACGATTTTCCTCGGGGGTGAATCGTAACCGGTCTGTCTACGCTATTCCCGGTTTCGGGTCGGGTCAAAAAACCGGCGGTTCTGGTTCCGGTTAAAACCACCGATTCACGATTCAGCCCGCCGGTTTTTTCAGTTTTTTTTTTAATATACTAATATAAATGTATTATTTTGATTACAAAACATAACATTACGTAAATGAAGTACAAAACAAGAGCATTAAAACAAATGAAGAAAATTAACTCATTTTTTATTAATCTATATCTATTATAAAAGAGCATTATTTACAAAATTTGATTGGCCTATTATACCCTTATATAGTATTTCATTATTAATATCTATTATCATATGAATATTAATTTTATGTTTGACATATATATATATATATATATATATATATAGGGCTGGCAATTTTCGACACGACACGATAACCCGACACGAACTGATACGAAATTAATGGGTTTGGGTCAAGCCTTATTGGGTTCGGGTCCTTATCGGGTTGACCCGATAAGGACCTGAAAATTTCGGGTCGGGTTCGGGTTACCCGATAAGGAATTATATTTTTTAATATTATATTTATTTAATTCAAATCAAGCTTTTAAATTGATGATATATTTATTTTTCCCTCCAAGTCATCAAAAGATATTAAATTTTTGAATATTTATTTATTTTCTCTTATTAAATTTTATTTTAAAATATTTTTTCTTTTATTAAATCTTATTTTAAAATATTTTTTCTCTTATTAAATCATTTAAATTTGGGTTCGGGTCATTATCGTGTCGGGTCAACCCGAATATTATCGTGTCAATTTCGGGTTCGTGTCGTGTTCGGGTTTTGTCATTTCGGGTTGGGTTCGGGTTTGGGTTGAACATATCCTTAACAGGTCGAGTTCGGGTTGGGCCTTAACAGATCAGGTCGAAATCAGGTCAACCCGAACTCGACCCAACCCGACCTGATTGCCACCCCTATATATATATATATATATATATATATATATATATATATATATATATATTATCAATTAAAATCTATCAATATTACGTACATCGCACGTACCACTCTACTAGTACTTAAAATTAACATTACATAATTTATAATTACACTAGCAATTAGCATAAGTTCCAATGAATGCTTGAAAAGAATGGAAATTTTAGTAAAGACGAGAAGATAAAGTGTAGAGAAATGGTGTGGAATAAATAAATTATCAAAGGGATATATATTTATAGATATACATATAAGGTAATTAAATAATATTTTAAGCCGAAAACCGCCGGTTAATCACATAAACCGCCGGTTCGCCGGTTTTATAGGCCCGCTGGTTAACCGCCGGTTAGGCCGGGTTCCGGTTACCAATTTGCTTGAACCGTAACCGGCCCTTCTACCGCCGATTCCGAACCGTTGACCACGGTTCCGGTTAAAAAACCGTTGACCGGCGGTTCGAGCCAGTTCCGAACCGCCGGTTCTTGAAAAATGGGCAGGTCTAGCTCTCATCTTTATTTTAAAGGCTCTTTTCTCTCTAACACTACTCTATTCTTTTACTCTATGATAGAGAAATGAATAGTATCTATCTACTAGTAGAGGAACACTATTCATTTTTCTATAATTTTCTTTTTTTTCCTTTTCTTTTATTACATTTAGTTATAGTAGTACTTCATTAAACATATGACATTTAATTATATTTTAGATATTAAATTATACTATATAGTATATTAAAAATATTGAAACTTTTAATTTTAAATAACTAAAAAATACTCCCTCCGTCCCATTATTGTTGGCACGTTTCTTTTCGGCATGGGTATTAAGGAGAAGAGTGTTTAAAGGGTAAAAAGATAGAAAGTAGTGGAGCCCACAATTTTTTGTGAGAGAAGTATATTTCCCAAAAAGGAAATAGGTCAACTTTCGTGGGACGACCTAAAAAGGAATACAGGCCAACAATAATGGGACGGAGGGAGTATTATTTTAAAAATATTGAAACTTTTAATTTTAAATAAGTAAAAATATTATTTTAATTTTATTTGATTTTGTGCATTTATTTTTTATTAATTTATACCTTATCATTAATATAAGATTAATATATTGTGTAAAATTAAAGAAACAATATGATTTTTTTGAAATAGAGTAGGAAGTAAAGTAATTGTTGGAGATGGTGTGTGTTCTTTTCTCTATAATCGAGAAAAAATTTCTCTATTATAGAGAAACTCTTGGAGATGCTCTTAGAATCGAAAAGTATATTTTATTATGATTTTGTGCACCCCTTAATATTGGAAATAATTTAACACTAATGACCAAATTATTCAACTAAAAATGGCAAAAATTTGGCCATGGGCTACGGTAAACCGTACCGTACGATTATTTGTAGTTAGAGAATAATTAAGAGGACTTAAAAGTATTATTAAGAAAATTATGGATAATTAGAGATAATTAAGATTTATTAGTTTTAATTCATCCAAGTTAGAATTTATTAATTCCAAATAAAATTTATTAAGACTTAATTAAAGTTAATTAATAATTATTTAATTATAAAATTAGGGTGCACCGCACCAGCCATACGGTTGGCCAAATCCACTGCACAGGAATGCATCTCACTAAATTATATTAAAATTAAAAAAACTAAATATATTCTAATTGGCTATAATTAATCATAAATAATAATTGTAATATTATGCAAAAAAAAAAGAAAGATGAAAGTAATGACAAAAATTTGAGAAAAATTAAAAGGAAGAAATCAGTTGTGTGTAGTACACTAGTGGCAGACCAAAAATTTACATAAAAATGTCACGAGTTTAAGTCCACCGTCATATGGCCTTTAAAAATTTTTTGTAATGTTTGTTTTAAAAATTTACATAAAAGCTATTGTCGATGTAAAATTGTAAGACGGATCAAGATCAAGATCCAAATACGATTAAAATGTTGACACATTTCTAGTGCATTAGCTTAACCTAATTAAATTGATTTTGCAGAAATATCGATCTCACCGGAAACATATGCAAGCGCGAGAAGCTGAGGCGGCGAGCTGGACCCGGCGGCGGCAGATGTACGGAACTGCGGCGGCGCAGAGAGAGGTGAATCCTTGGATTGCACCCACTTTGGGCTTTCCTCCGGCGACACCGATGCCCCATTTTAGACCCTTACATGTATGGGGTCATCCATCCGTCGACCAATCATTGATGTACACGTGGCAAAAACACCTAGCTCCGCCGCCACCTCCGCCACATGCTTGGCCGTCGCCGCCGCTCGCTGACTCTTCCTTTTGGAATCCCCACCATCAATACGTGAGCCTTTTATACCACCACACCCATACCAGAATCGATCTCTCAAACTAATCTCTCCCAACTAATATGTAAATATATGTGTATTCTGTATCTATAGATTCCGCCGCCGGGAACACTATTTTTTCCGCCACTGCCGCAGTTTCCACCGACGGTAATAACGGAACTCTCTCTTATTCGATTCTTGATATTTAAGTACTCATTAATGCTTCCGTGTATTGTTTTTCTTTCATTTAAATTATATATTTTTTCTATCCTGCATGCAGAGATTTCCGCCACCGCCGGCTGCCGGCGTACCGGCCGCACAAACACTGCCGCAACCGCCTACCGATGTTCATCCGGTGAACTTTCTCTTCCCTCCTAGGCTAGATGAACTTTCTCTCGTATACATAAGCAAGCATGAATCATATCACGAACTCAAAATAAATGCCTCATGCCGTAAAATATTAAATTTCAATGAAGTCGGTAAATTTACTCATTTTATTTTTAATTATTATATAAAATATCGAACAAATAAAGAATTTGTATTTTTTTTGTTTTTTTTTTAGGGAATAGAGTTTTCGTTAAAGATGTAAGATTTGTGAATTTGACAGAGGAGATAGACAGAAAAATCACATAGAATTATATAGAAGAGAGAATGTGAACATTTTCTTTTGTGCTATTATATTGTGAAACCTTGATTAATATGGAAATTGTAGAAGGCTTTGGAACCCACCAAATACACCATTGTGTGAAAAATAAACTAGCTCCCAAATTGGAAACTAGAAACCAGCTCCCAAAATGAAACTAGCTTCAAGAGCGAAAAGGTGGGCGGCTTCGCGCGTCACCCACGGCGCGTGCACGACACGCGCGCAGGTTGGCACGTGGAGTCCACGCGCGCGTGGGGGCGCCGACACTTTTGACTTTTTTTTTTTTTTCTCCTTTTTCATTTTGAGTTTTTTTTTTATATTTTTTCTTAAATACGGACCTATTAGCTCGTCTAAAACATATCGAACATATATCTTATATTAAAGATCACGACGAGAGCTTTAATTCGACATAAAAATCGTAAAAATCCGAATTGAAATGAGCAAATGATGATATTTTAAAGTTCAAAGCTAATAATTTATAAATTATATAATAAATATTTATAATTTATATATTATATTAAAAATTATATGTATAGATATATAAAGGTAATGTGTATTATAGTGGGACCCTTTAAATAGTATAAACTTGTTTCATTGTTGTGGAATGTGTTTAGATCAAAAAGTAGGTGGGTTCCAAAAACTTATGTGGCGCTGATGTGGCAGTTTGAAAGCTGAAACTGGTTTCTACCATTGGAGGCACCCTAACTAGAAACTATCACTTATGCACTCTTTTGCTGTTACACTTTCACAAGACAAGAGTAAAATATTAATATTGGAAGTTTGACATTATTTTTCTATATAATTTTGAAATAAAATATTTATTCATGAAAAATTTAACATTTATAATTTAGGGACGGATGGTATATCAATTATGAAATCGTGTCAATGTAGGTTATATGTCTGGTTCTCGTAAATCAAATCACTTTCAAAAGACCAATTATCTAACTACATGCATATATTTTATCATAATACACATGATGAAACTATATTTAGTAAGGCTATGTATCTAAAAAAAAGAAAAAACAAAAAACATTAAGGCTATGTGTCGAATTAGGTCATTGTCAAAAAAAACTTTCCAACTTTGCAATTTTTTCAACACCGAGCATATAAATGGCGCCATCACAACATTAATTACTCATGATTTCATATATAATTAGAGACGGGTGCAGAAAATAATATTGGTAGCTAGAAATTTTTTACTTCAATAAAAAGAAAATAGGAAAATAAAATAAAATAAATTGTTCATGTCCCCCTTGCCTATATTGTATCCGCCTCTATATGCAACTAGAGGTGGCCAAAAAAACCGAAACCGTCGGAACCGAATCGAAATCGAACTGAAACCGGCGGTTCGGTTCCGGAACCCGGAACCCGGAATCGGGAACCGCATCGATGGCAGTTCGGTTCCGGTTCCAAAATTACGGAACCGAGAACCGCCGGTTTCGGTTTGGTTTTGGTTCCAAACCGCCGGTTCTTCCTATTTTTTTTTTTACGTTTTTATCTATATTTATGTTACAATTCATATTTATTTCACCTAAATGTTATGTTAGAATGCCCAAAAT
Organism: Agastache rugosa; assembly: GCA_031470985.1. NCBI lineage: Eukaryota > Viridiplantae > Streptophyta > Magnoliopsida > Lamiales > Lamiaceae > Agastache > Agastache rugosa. The sequence goes on from CM062607.1 coordinate 24,750,161, forward strand.
TATAATTAAACAATAAAAAGTAGCAAAAAAATGAAAAAAAATTGAACCTCAAAACATGCGGTTCCGGTTTGGAATCTCCGGAACCGAACTGAACCGAAAGTTGCGGTTCCGGTTTGGAACCGAAACCGAAGTGGTCGGCGATTCTGTTTCGGTTCCCTTGGGGTGGAACCGAGAACCATCGGTTCGGTTCCGGTTCCGGATCGAACCGAACCGCGGCCACCTATAATGCAACTACGAAGTAAAGAATGCAACAGAAGATTCAAAATGAAGTTCCAATTGAGTGTTCGAAACTTCGAATGCATATTTTTTCCCCTCTTGAACACGATCTATCTAGTATTAAAAAAACTTGTATTTCTAACATCAATCATGTATTCTTAAGCAGTCGAAGGAGAGCATAGATGCAGCCATTGGAGAAGTTCTGAGGAAGCCATGGCTGCCGCTGCCGCTCGGACTAAAGCCGCCGTCGATGGACGGCGTGATGGTCGAACTCCGTCGCCAAGGAGTATCAAAAATACCTCCAACTTAGCTCATCGTAATCAACCTGCTTCCAACTCCTCTTCCAATAACGAAAATAAATTTGTGAGTTACCATAAATTGTAAGATTGTTACAATCTCTCTCTAGATCTCTCTCTTTCATGGTCTTCCTCTTTTTAAGGATGTCATGTGATTAAACTCAATTTTCTTATATCAAGTTTGATTTGAAATTGTTGGCATGTTAATGACATACTTTGGTTCTAACCAAAACCCTTGTCTTTTTCCTTTTTTTTTTTTTATAAAAAAAAACCTTGTCTTTAGCAAGTTATTTATAACTAAATTTCTTGTAGATTGTGTGATTTGATTATGATATCATGTCGATTGCAGGTGGGGCTGTTTTCGTGCTGCCCCGAGGAAGATTTGGTTTAGTGCATAATAATTCTTTGGAGGGGTAATAAGCAAGCTCTTCTCTCTGGCAAAAACATAGATAGTTAGATCCTCTATTGCAGCATTGTGCAATATCTTCTATTGCATCTATAAATGATCGTCATATGTTAAGGAGAATTAAAAATCACCAAATATTGCTTATGGAAATTCTGAATTATTTTCTGGACATGCGAAATCTTTACCATTGTAGGGTTTCTACAAGTAAAACTAGGTAGATTTTAAAATTTTCTTGATACATGATGAACATCCCATGTATGGGATAGAAGATGTTGCACAGTAATACATAAGAGGATCCGACGAAGATTGAATCTTGCAGGAATGAAGATGTGTGGAAGTTAGCTCATCTTCATTACATGGGGAGAGGTTAGGCCAATTTTATATTAAGATTCTTCTATAATTTTATTTGTAGTGACAAAGTATGTCTGCTTTAAGCGTACTTGGTCACTACCACCAGAAGAATTGTGAGATTAAATTAATAATTAATATTACAAAATTGGGATAAGCTCTCCGTGTAATGAAAACTGCATATTTCGTCGAAGAGAGAAAAAAAAAAGAATAAAAACTATGTGGTTTGTGTCTTCATTTATTGTTGATTGTTTGGTTAATTGGTTCACCAGAGCATTAATATAAAAAAGAATAATTGCATAAATAATCTGAGACCTTTTGTGATTTTTTTTCCTACTTCAGTTTAATCTTTTTCATAGCATGAATGTTAGTAATAAAATGTAATTTTTTTTTGCAAATCGACGGTTGACATTTAATTTCCGAAAATTGAATTGAAATTAAACTTGACACTCATTTTAAGTTTGTAATATACAAATATGGCATTTCATCCATACTTAAACGAATTATCCAGCATATGAGATTACAGAGTGCCTCATTTTCTATATAATTGTCTGGACAAAGCTAAATTAATTTAGAAAAAAACTCTTGTACAGTCAATTGTATGGTTGGGTTGACTGCACATTTTCCATGCGCTCCCCTAGCACGTGCATTTCAGGCACCAAAACAAAGGGTTAAGATTGACGCATGCAATGCACGTGTCCCATGAGGTGCGTCTGTACGGTGCATGCAGTGAACGCTTCTGTCTTTCTTTTTTTAATTCTTTTTGACGAGCAAGTGCATCACACGCAACCGCTTTTGTTTTGTTTTTTTTTTTTATTATTTTATTTTCGTTTTTCTTTAGTTATTCTTAATTAGAGTTTATTAATCCACATTAAGATTTATTAATATTAATTAAGATTTAATAATTTCCAATTAATCCATATTATGATTTATCAGTCACAAATTTTAATTTATTAATCCATAATAAGAGGTTTATGAAATATTAATTAAATAAAAAATAAAAGTAATTAAAAGAAAAATGTAACCTCGCCTTGCAGTGAACTGCACGGACTGTACCTTATTAATTTAAATATCACTGAATTACTTTAGGCCCATTTAGAAAATTTTATATATCGAGCCCAATTAGAAATTTGTGGCATTTTATCTATAGCCCATACTTATACTTTACCATACCTAAAAACGAGGGGTAATGGCCTGTAAATTCCTCAACTTTCAGCAATTTCTGGTTTTGCTCCCCATCTACTTTCAATTGTTTCTGATTTTGCTTTCACCGATGGGATCCGGCAAGAATAGTTTTGGAAATTTATAGACGTGGCTTAAATTAATCTATGTGGCACTCTCGTGGCATATATGTAAATTAAAAAAATAAAAATATTTCATGTCATCATCCCCACCCCTCTCTCAATCTCGTTCTCCCCTACTTTCTTTCATTCTCGCATTGATAATTCAACCGAGAAAATACAGATCATGCGCAAGATTGTATGGGTGTGAGTAGGATTTAAAATTCTTGTGATTTTATGGGTGCCTTCTAGCGCATGATCTGTATTTTCTCGGTTGAATTATCTCTGCGAGAATGAAAGAAAGCAGGGGAGAACGAGACTGAGGGAGGGGTGGAGATGATGACATGAAATATTTTTTTATTTTTTTAATTTACATATATGCCACGAGAGTGCCACATAGATTAATTTAAGCCACGTCTATAAATTTTCAAAACTATTCTTGTCGGATCCCATCGCTGGAAGCAAAACCAGAAACAATTGAAAGTTACAGGCAAAATCTTTAGTTGGAGAGCAAAACCAGAAATTGTTGAAAGTTGAAGAATTTACAGGCAGAATCTTTAGGTGGGGAGCAAAACCAGAAATTGCTGAAAGTTGAGGAATTTACAGGTCATTACCCCAAAAATGAGTGATAAGTTGCAGCTTAAATTAAAAATTGGGCTCCCGCTCCAAAGACGGTTATAACTTATACGGGTAATTTTAAATAGGGGTCCAAATAACTTGGTACCAAAACTTAAAGAGGATAAGTTTTTAACCCTAAACTTAAAACTACAAGTTTTCTATACCAAAATTGATTAAAAGACTAAAATACCCTTTACTATTTTAAATTTTGTCTCTCTCTCTCTCTACATCTATCGGTCCCCCCACTACCCTACCACAAACCCACATTCTCTCTCTTATCTCCCTCTCTCAACCGAAACCACGAAGAAAACCCACGAAGAAGAAGCACGAAGCACGCTCTCGACGGAAGACTTGCGGGCACGATGAGCTCGTCCGAGACACAATCTGACCACGATGGAGAGGCATCGTCGTCGTCGGCGCAACACGAAGAGGAAGAGTTCCTAAACGAGCCGCTGGTTAGTGCGCCCAAATTTTCGAAATAAATTGAAATTTTTTGGCAAATTTCGATGTTTAATTCTTGGGTATTCATGCTAAAGTTAAGTTGCGAAGAAATGTACATGTTCTATGCGTTTAAATGTTGATTTTTTGCGTGAATTTGGGCTGAATTTACATGGGCACGATGGGGGCACGATGGGGTTGGGGGCGATGGTGTTGGGGTCGATGGTGTGGGTACGATGGGGCACGATGGGGTTGGGGGCGATGGGGTTGGGGTCGATGGGTGTTATGCACGAAAGGGGTTTGGGGGCGATGGGGGTGGGAACGATGGGGCTGGACACAATGGGACTGGCCACGAAGGCTGGGGGCGATGGCAGTCCATCGTGACTTTGCCATCGTGCCCAGACAGACCGGTCTTTTTTTTTGGTGTTTTGTCTTGTTTTTTTGAATTTGCTCGTGAATTTATTGCTTATGGTTGCCCATTTTGTTATTGCAGGGGGGTTGTGTGTGGAAAAGGCCTACGTTACGGGCTGTGACACGTGGAATCAATTTATATATGCGTTGTGACGTGTTTAAAGAGATACTTTCCACGCTGCGTCGCATTGGCGGGCCTAGACACGGATAGCGTGCGATAGAGCACTTTACCTCCGGAATCGTGGGCAGACTGATTAGAGTTAGGCGGACGAGCAGTGCTATTGGTGCCCTTCACCACCTTATAGCCCGACAGCTGCAGGGCGACCATATACCCCCGCATAAGTTGTGGTTTCAGCTCGGGGGTCGGATCGTCCGTTTTACACCCCTTGATTATGCCCTAATCACGGGACTTCACTTTGGAAACACGGAGTTTGACACTACTGAGACTCACCTGATCCGTCCTGACAGTTTATTTCACCTGCATTTTCATGCCAAAGAAATAAAGGTGAGCGAGCTGCGCAACAAGTTCAAGGAACGCAAGTTAAGAGATGAAATGGAAGATTATTTGAAGGCGGCGAACTTGTTGGTTTACTACTACTTTCTCTTGTGCCGAGACAAGATGTCGGTCGAGAACTGGGCATGGACACTGGTAGAGGACTTTGAGCAGTGGGACAGGTTTCCCTGGGGTGCTTACACGTACCAGATCTTGACTCACTACATCGACACCGTTGCTCTTACTCCCAGACAGGAAGAGATTGACTACCACTTCTACGGTCCAATCTGGGTCCTGCAGTTTTGGATGTACGAGGCATTTCCTCGTTTGGGACGCTACTGCGGAACGAGAGATGAAGTGATCAGGCTGCCCTGATGCTTGATGTGGGAGACGCGCACTGTGAAGGCGGACTTCACTACCTTTTTTGACCAACCGGTACTTAAATCACTTTATTTTTTATGATTTTTTTGAAATTTCAAAATTTTATCGATATATAATTGTTATTTTATACGTATTTCATAACAGCTCGAAATGAATGATGTCCCGTTGGTCCCGATGGAGGAAGAGGAAGCCGAGTACTACTTCCTTAGCTTTGAGAACGGGGATCCGTTTGATGTGGTGTATCCGAAGCTGGTCTGAATTGCTGGTCGGGGTAGGGCAGAGGTTGTGTTTGCGGGGCCCATCAAGAACAAGGGCAAGATCAAAGTTACAACAATGGAGAAGATGAAGGCGACCTTTGGAAAGGTGTCGAAGCGTCGCCGAGAGAGTAGTCCTCTTACCCGTTCTCAAACAGCAGAGCGAGTGTACCAGGAGATGCCGTAGGACTAGGGGTGAACATTCGGTTATTCGGTTTGGTCTTGGTCTAAACTAAACCAAACCGAATAAATTAAATTTTTAAAAATCAAAACCAAACCAAACCAAACTAACCGAACCGAATAAACCAAATTTTTAAAAGTTAAAACCAAACAAACCGAACGGTCATGTTGTTCTAAATATTTCATCCAAAATCAACAAAAATATACTTAATACAATAAGACAATAATAGTATTTTAATTTAAAAAATTAACATAACATATATATATACACACACATATTATAGGAAAAGCCAAATATGTTAAACGAGCAACAAAAAGATCGGTCCATTACCTTGTTGCATGATGTTGATATCCATGCTTTATTTCAAGTTCTATTGGGTCCAACAAGCTCTTGCGCTAAATTCTTTTAAATTATTTTTCATTATTGAGAAAAGTTATATATAAATATAATTAATCTATATATATTATATAAAAAATTAATATATATATATATAAATATAAAAATTCGGTTTTCGGTTTGGTTTGGTTGCCAAAGCATCAAACCAAACCAAACCAAACCAAATAAATTAAATATTAAAAAAATAAAACCAAACAAACCAAACAAACCAATCAAACCGAACAAACCAAACCAAATTTTATTTTCGGTTTGGTTTGGTTTGGTTTTCAGTTTTCGGTTATTTTTGTTCACCCCTACATAGGACAGGGTGTGTTGTTTGCACGGACCCTTGTCCGGACCACACAGTCAGCACTAACGACGTCGTCGATCGCCGCTTGAAGGCGATCTTACACGACGACTCAAGCACAGGTTTCCTTGCTCGAGTAGCTGATAGGGTCTTCACTAAGATCGTGGACTACTTCGGTCCTAGACGGAGCAGGAGTTATCAGCAGCACTCTCTCGGTAGCCACAGGTCATAGCGTAACCATCCCCGCCACTCCGCTGCCGCAGCTCCTAGTCACCACTCTGCGACTAGCCACAGGTCGCAGCATCGCCACTCCGCTGCTGCAGGCCCTAGTCACCACTCAGCGGCTAGCCACGGGTCTCAGCGTGACCAGCCCCGCCACTCCGCTGCTGTAGGCCCTAGTCACCACTCTGTGTGTAGTCACAGGTCTCAGCGTGACCAGCCACGCCACTCCGCTGCTGCTACTACCAGCTACCACGACTTCGAGACGGATCATGATCAAGCAGGAGATCTGCTACACCACCAGCCGTTCCAGCAGCCTCTGCTTCCCACAGACCTCACCCAGCAGTTTGCAGCAGCGCTTTCAGAGTTGGCCAGCTTCGAGAGAGAGGAGGAGGAGCAGGGTGAGTTTGGTGAGAGTAGTCCTCCTCCGAGACACCCTAGGCCGTCTGCTGCACTACGTACGCCATATGCTGGTGAGACGCCCAGCTCTCGTGCACAGATCAGTCAGCAGTACGTTGCCTTCAGACATATGGGCGACAACACTGTCTGCGTGATAAAAGAGATTGACCACACGGTGACGCATGCATTTTTCGACCTTGTGGAGAACGTTGACGAGGTAACGTTTCTTGCAATTTAACGTCTTCACATATTTAAATTATTTAAATTGATTTATATATCGTCATGTAATGTAAAATGTTTGAATATAGGTCATGGACTTGTACGTGCTCTTCACTAGGTCTAAGCAGCGAAGGGGGGTTGCAGGAGTTGGTGCAGTGACCACTATTATTCAAGAGTCTACGTTTTTTGTAAGTTTTTGTTTGACTTTTATTTGTTGTATTAGTTGGTTTACAAAAAATTATTTTTAACTTGTTTTACTTTTTTTAGGCACTGATGCTTAAAGAGTTCCATGAGCTAAGTCCAAAGGGCAATAAAGTGAAGGGAAACAAATGGATATTGCCACAACATATACTGGATCTCTTTCATAGCATGGACACACCGAACGGGATCCCGTGGTTAAACTGCAACACAGTAAGTGATTTTAAATTGATTTTAAGTTGTCTTTTCTTTCAAATTGTCAGTATTCTTGATTTGCAGTTGTACTAATATTTGTTATTTGAATAGATTATTGCCTTTTGTTGTCTTGATGAGCATTGGGTCACTGCGAAGATCAAAATAGATGATTGGTGCATCGAATTGTATGACTCATTGTCACACCAACATGACGCCGATAAATCTCCTCGAATAAAGCAGATGATGCCCCTCACTTGTCTCGTTCCTAGGCTACTAGCTCTGGGGAATTACTGGACGAATAACCCCCACAAGACAAGAAGAGAAGACTTCATGCCATTGATCATAATGCCACCTAGTGAGCAGTTCGCCCAGACCGATGGGGTCAGTTGCGGTCCTTTTTGTTGCATGTATCTAGATCGTATGGTGTCCAAACATCCAACAAGAAGGCATACAAAGAATATTGATGTGAGATACCTTATGAGCTATCGTAAAGAGATAGGTGCTAGGATATTTAGCTTGTCTTTTGATTTGTGATTTGTTGCACGATTGACAATGTCACTCTTATTTATGATATGTTATTCATTTGTCCTAATTTTAATTATTTGTTGAGCTTGTGTTGTGTTTAGAAATTAGAAAATGTAAAAAACAGGACCGAAGTAGGTTTCCTTTGTAAAGCGGGTGCACCCGCTTCGACGGCACACCCGCCTCGGCAGGGTACACGAGCCTGCCAATTTTCTCCATCGCCCACGATTGGGAGACCCCATCGTGCCCATCGCTCCTATCGTGCCCATCTTGCCCATCTCCCCCATCGTGCCAATCGCCCCCATCGTGCTCACGATGAAGAGTCCCCATCGTGCCCAGAAGAACAAGCATCGATAAGTATGTTTAATACCTTAATGTTATTCCATAGTATTTTTTTATACCCTATAAATAGTTTTTTCTACCTTACATACATAATTATGATCAATCTGAATGTTTTTTGCAACATCGATGATATACAGCCTATAATTTGAGAATTTGAAGTAAATATTCATTAAGATCCTTTTCATTCTTAAGATATGATATGATTCATAATCATATTAAAGACTACATTTAAATTATTTCAAATGTTCGTTTTTAGTTATGAAATTCTTAAATAAGCAATTACAAATCAATATATTAGCACCACAACAACATAAAGTTCAAAAATGTCTATAAAATCAAAATTTCTTGAGGGGGCGATGGGACATGCATCGTGAGGGCGATGGCCACGATGGGGCGATGCGGGTGATGGGTACGATGGGGGCGATGGGCACGATGGGGTCTCCTAATCATGGGCGATGGAGAAAATTGGCAGACTCGTGTTCCCCGCCGAGGCGGGTGAGCCGCCGAAGCGGGTGCACCCGCTTTACAAAGGAAACCCGCTTCGGCCCTGTTTTTTACATTTTCCAATTTCTAAACACAACACAAGCTCAACAAATAAATTAAATTAGGACAAATGAATAACATTCACAAATAAGAGTGGCATTGTCAATCGTGCAAAAAATCATAAATCACAAATGCATCGGACATCTTGTGATTGTGTGTTCTTCACTACCACAATTGCTGCATTTCTTCTTTCATCGCCATCTCTAACTCGATGGTTCTCTCTCCGGGGGAACATTTAGATCGACATCTAAAGCGAGTGGTTCGGTGCAATTCTTTGCTACGGCGTGTTGTGGGCGCACCTTCAACTGCTGAACGAACATGCTGTGTCCTCGGACGGCTGGCTTGACGAACCCTCACCGGCGGCAAGCAAACGATTCTTGCAATATCAGGCGGGACATTCCACTCCTCGGGATGTGGTACCGGCCTAATGGATTCTCTGTAAGTCTCGCGCAAGTCGTGTTGCTTGTAATACCGACTTACGAAATCAAACAAATTGACAGTGTTTCCTTGGGTCCTGAGGGCGGCAGCTGCATGACGACATGGCATCTTATCCTGATCGAACTCACGACACTCACATGTCCAATTCCCAAGGTCTACCTTGAAGACCATCTTCTTGTCTTTCACTTTATAAACATTGTCAGTTGTAGGTTGCGCAACGACCTGATAACCTGCTTCCACTGTCACATCAAGCTTGAAGGCCTCGAGTGTAATCTCATGCTCTCTCTCTCTAGCTAATGCCCTTTTCTCGTCGAACCATTTCTCGACAATACAACGATACACCTCAGGTAACGAGCAAATAGGTAAACGTCTAGCCCACAGTAGCCGAGAGTTCAAGCTTTCGGTGGCATTGTAGGTCATGAAACTGTACCGTCGAACTGGGCAATGCGACCTAGACCACCTATGAGCACCAATTTGGGAAAGTCGTGTGTGAGCACCATCACATGAAGCTTTCAAGGCAGAAAAATTCTTCTCGAACTCTTCAACACGATAAGCATACGCTGCATTTTGGAAGATGGCAAGAGCTCGACGGCCGTATCGCCTCAGATTCTTCTGCATGTGGTGAAAGCACAATCCGTGCGCTGCAGTCGGATAGATGGCTTTCACGGCATTTGCAATGCTCTTATGTTGGTCAGAGACGATCAACAACTCATCTGGAGGGTCGAAACACCTGCGCAGATTCGAAAGAAACCAAGTCCACGATTCATCGTTCTCTATCGGACCAATTCCAATAGCTATAGGAAAGAGCTGCTCATTTCCATCTTTGCTAACAGCGACAAAAAGAACTCCCTTGTTCCTTTTCTAAAGGTGGGTCCCGTACAACACAATCACTGGCCTCAGATAGCGCTCGAAGGCACGAATACACTGTCCTAAGGCGAGAAACATGTGATAAAATACTCCCTCACTACTGATCTGCATGTTGTACTCAGTACCGGGATTACGCTGCCTCAATAAATGCAGATACTACGGGACCATCTGATACGACTTGTCAAAGTCACCGTATGTTTTTTCTATCGCTATATTCCTCGTTCTAGAGCGAGGCTGTACAACATGTGAACACCAAACTCTCTGCGCATCTCTTCCATCATCTCTCTCGGCTTCAAATACACACCCTCGCAAACCAACCTACGAGTAAAGTACACGACTGCAACTTTAGCAGTCACCGTCTGCTCGGCAGTACGAATCATGTTCAAGTGGCAGCTGTGATCTAAAGTCAACTTTGTAATGTACCAAATCGAGTCGCCCTCATCTTTTGGCTCCTGAGCACACAACCTAAACGTGCAATTATTCCTACCGTGCTTGCAGAGAAAGACTATACGATTTCTGGCGGAACGATCAATGACATACTCTAGCATGTGCTCCAGGTGATACATTCCCACAGCCATCTTCAATTCATACTTGGGCAGAAACGTAGCCCCCACTACAAGTTCACTGGTGAACGGTCCGGGCTGCTCAACCCACCCAAGTGGCAGCGCGCTGTCACACTCGATCAGTGGAATGCTCCAATTGCCTAAGCTACTGCGTAGTTCATCATCATCACAACCAGTCTGATGCTCAGATGTGAAATTCTGGTGCCCGAAGATCCTGTTTACTTGCTCTGGCTGTCTAATCCAAGCAAAAAAACTCAGTAGTCACAGATTCAATTATATTCTTACGGCGTTCATCTTCTTCGTCGTCAGAGATGTGAGCACCCTCTGCTTCTGGTGGCATTCTATCATCATCATCCTCAAATATATCACGTCGTCCACTGCCTTCCACGTCCACCTCAGGGGCAAAAACACTGTCTCTTTCAAAGACATAAACCATCGTATCCGACCTTTTCTCTTGCACTAGCAATCGAAGTAAATCCGTATCACTATTTAATAAAGCTCTACATATGTTCTCATCCCTCAACACAGTCAAATAGGATAGCACATACTCAGAATCTCTTCGACCACACAAAGCATCTCTAATCAGATTCATGAGATGATCTCAATCATCATTCGTATCATCCATGTGCACAACAACAGTACTCCCGCCTAAGTAAGCCAATCCCTCTCACTGACCTCCAAAATGTACAATAACACGCCGCCGCCCCATCTAAAAATTAAAGAAAGAAGAGAGATTAGGGTTACAATACGAAAAATAGAAATTTACATCACAAACTGCCAGGGCACAAAGGCACCATCGTGGGATTGATAGAAAGGCTCGATGGTGATCGAGCTGGCCATCGTGCCCATCGTGGGCACGATCGTGCCTTCCACATCATGCCATCGTGGGGAGAAACCCTTCGCCCCGACAGAAAAAAAAATCATAGTTTCCAACCCCTTACAAATCACACAATGCGAGTTATTTCAACTATTTTTTCTCCTAAACATATTACTAAACTTCAAGTTATATTTGAATTTAAACAAATATCACTTAACATCTACATATTCCATGCAAATTGAAGACAATTTGGGACACGATGGTCAAGGCACGATCGTGTTTACTTGGTCACGATCGTGTCTTGCCATCGTGAGTTAAATAACACGCACTAGTATATGCTTTTCAGATGGAGATTTCGGGTGCATACATTCTTTATGAAGCCAGAAATGCGATGTCGGCCTTCCTTGATATCTTTTTCTTCTTTGGTTTCACGTTTCGAGAGATTGGAGTAGCTTTTTTCTCTTCTTTCTATTCTTCTTTCTTTTTAGGGTTTTGTGATTTTTTGGTGTTTTCAATTGTGGTGTTGTGATTAATTCGAACCCAACTAGGAGTTCTAAACCTTGTCAACAACCTCTCTTACGCAAACTTTAATGAACTACCTTCATTAAATTCCTAGTTTCATCCGAAAATCTTCAGAGAATCGGATTTGGTAGGGTTCAATAAATGAAACGCGAAAGAATCTGCATTAAATATTACTTTCCATCGTGTCCAATAGCACCATCGTGTCCATCCATCGTGCCCAGCCATCGTGTCCAGTCGCCCCATCGTGTCTAGAAGAAATCTGGCCGACGACGGGAGAGAATTGAGAGAGATTGAGGCTGTTTTTCAGATTTTTTTTATTGACTTTTTTAATTTAATTCATAGGTGTATTATTTTTTTTTTAGTTTTTGTTCAAGGGAGGGCACTTTAGTCTTTTAAATGATTTTGGTATAGAAAACTTATAGTTTTATGAATGGGGCTAAAAAACTTATGCTTATTAAGTTTTGGTATTTTTTTGTCCAATTTCACTTTTAAATATAGCCTCCATTTTACTCTCCATAACCTCCGTAATTAAAATATAATAAAAATATTAATTAATGTACTATTTTAACCTTATAGCCCTTAATTAAATTCACATGCTTAATTTATTCATTCATGATTCATCTGTGTCTTCTCTCTATTCATCTTCTCGCAAACTCAAAAAATCAAGGAAGCAAATATGAAGAAACTCGAACCCCTTCAAGTTTTGTTGATATGGATTTGTTTTGTGGTGAAAGATTGGGAATGACGGTTCTGCATAGTTGAATCTAGGAGTTATGAGAAGTTGGAGTTAATTTCTTCATCCATTAATGGCGGTGAAAGATCAAAATAAATCATCCTTTTTACATAAATGATGACGAAAGATCAAGCTTATTCCCACGAAATTTGTAAGATGTGAAGATCAACCAAAACAAATCTTTTTAATCATCAAAATTCTTGACATGATTATGAAATCTCTAAATTCAGAGAATTACGGCAAAATATTATTGAATCCAATTATTTAAAATTCAACTATTGATGTTGTCATCCATTAATCCTTTTGACGGTGTTGTTTCAGATTTTTTAGTTGGATTGTGGGAAGTGGGATGACAGACAAAATAGTTACTCGAAAATGGTAACCATAATTTTATTCACATGAATCTGGGTCGTTGTCGCGGCTCTTGCCTCCATGGTCGAACTACATATTTTTTTTCTTTATTTGGTTTTTTCGGATGCTATTTATCTGACATGTTCTTCAGATTTCATGAGATTACAAATTCGAATAAAGTTATTTTTCATATGAATTTAATTAGAAATTATAAGGGTAGAATAGTACTTTAATTAATAATTTTATTATTTTTAAATTATGGAGGCTACGAAAGAGTAAAATGGGGGTTATGTTTAAAATTATCCAACTTATACATATCTATCATTTTTTTTGTGGAAAATACATATCTATCATTTGTGAAATTAAAATTTTTCTCTTCCTTTTTCTTTCTTTTTCATAACTAGGAAGGTTGCATTTCATTTTTCTTAAATAAGAAAACTAGCAATCCTCAAGGGACATCGAAGTAGTGCGGCTTCAATCTGTAAGCAGTGAGGTCTAAGGTTAAAATCTCACCGCTCCCCCTTTCCCCAAGTAAAAAAAAAAAAAAAGCTAGTAACTTCTATTCGATATATTACATGAGGTAAAACACCACTTGACGAGCTTTATCTAGAAGATTTTTGTGAAATCTAAATTCATAATCGTCAATATAAGTTCACCCACTACACTATTGGGAGTAAATTCTCAATTACACGTTGATTTAGGAATTGGTACTCAATCAATTGTAACAACTAATTGTTTAAATTCAACATCAATTGTTTAAATTCTACATCAATTGTATCAATCTGATAACGTACATAATTTTGATACTGATAATTGTGAGAGTAAAAAATAATCTTGACATAGGTGTGCGAACTTCATTTTTCATTTCAAGCCCAGAAAAGCAACATTGTTGAAAGGTGTAAACATTAGGTCATTATTTTATTCTCTATAATCTATACCTATATAAAAAGTGTCTTGTTTACAATATTTGATTTGCCTATTATGTCCCTGTTAATATATTTAATATAAGGGCATTAGTGTAATAATATATTTAATATTTATAAAGGTATAATTGTTGATTAGATTACTATATTATCATTATATATGTATATATATATATTAAAATAGTATTATATTAAACCGTAATGATATTTTCTACTTTGAATTAATAACATATTAGTAATTTAAAACATATTTATAATAAGTAAATAGATTTTCTTATATTTTATATAATATGATAGATTTTTATTTTTATTTTTTTCTTTTTGGCAAACTATTGCATATGAACAAGACTTCACAAGAACATCACAAATTTAAATGCCAATTCAACACCAAAAAAGAGAACGAAAATAATAACCAAAAAAATGAATCGAAGAGTTTGTACACTGAAATGGAATCTGATTCAAGGCAATTTTTCATATAAATTGAGCAATGGGTTAGAATGAATCAATATTCATATAGCATTTTGAAATTTTTATAAAAAAACAAAAATTAATAAATTATGCAGATTCAACATTTATCAATTTAAAGACAATAAATTATAAATATATATATATATATATATTCTTGTTAATAGCACTACCGAGATTCGGTCTTTATCCAATCTGCTTATTTTGAATCATACAAAACTTATTTATTTTATTGGAACCACTTATTTAAAAGTTATTTAAATTTTAAATAAATAATAAATAATTTTTAATATATTTACGTATGTATATATATAATTATAAGTCAAAATAATTTATACTTTTGGAAGAGAAGATTATGAACTATAATAATACTATAGTAAAATAAAAAAGACTAAAGATAATACGATAAATTAAATACTAAATGAAGATAAATTGGTGTACATATATATATATATATATATTATGTTGTGATAAACCACATTTTCTAAATACAAGCGAGGTTTAAACCCAAGATCTTTTGGCCTCAGTCAGCCCACTTTACCGTTAGGCCATCTTCAAGGGGACATAAATGCATCTATATTAGAGGCGGATGCGGTTCGGTTCTGGAACTGGAACTGGAACCGGAACCGAACCAGCGGTTCTCGGTTCTACTCCAAGGGAACCAGAATCGAACACCGACTACTTCGATTTCAGTTCCAAATCGGAACCTCAAGTTTCGGTTCGGTTCGGTTCCGGCGGTTCCAAACCAGAACCGCATGTTTGGGGTTCAAATTTTTTTTGTTTTTTTTTTCGTTTTTTTTTCGTTTTTTTTTCTTGTTTAATTGTAATTTTGTGCATTCTAACGTAACATTTAGGTGAAATAAATATAGATAAAAACGTGAAAAAAAGGAGGAATCGGCGGTTCGGAACCGAAACCGGCGGTTCGGAACCGAAACCAGCGGTTCTCGGTTCCGCAACTTTGGAACCGGAACCGAACCGTCGTCGATGCGGTTCTCAGTTTCGAACCAAAACCGACGGTTCGGTTCCGGCGGTTCCGGTTTTTTTGGCCACCTCTAATCTATATCATATTATATCATAATGATAATCATGTTATAGAATACTCAAAAGGGGTCTGAACTTCGAACTTCGATCTTTTACCTCTTTAATAATTATCTCCCTCCGTCCTGTTATTCTTATCTTATTTCTTTTAGGCACGGGTATTAAGGAGAAAAAAAATTAGAGATAGAAGGTGTGTTAGTAGAGTTTTTAATATTGAATACTTAATAGGGTACAAATAGTGAAATAAAGCGGGTAGAGAGAAAGTGAATAGTGAACGACACAGAAAATGTGAGGAAGAATAGTAAGATGTGTAGTAGTTAGGAGAGATAAATGTCACATTAGCAATTTAAATAGAGTCTTAATAACCCTTAATTTAGCCCAAAAAAGAAAACATGACAAGAATAACGGGACAATCCAAAAAAGAATACAAGACAAGAATAATGGGACTGAGATAATAATATATATATACCAAAATCGTTTAATTTGTATATGGAAATTAATAAAGTAATACACATCTAAAAAAAAAGTACATGGAAAAAGTGAAAATTGGTAAGTGATATACATTTTTAATTAAAATTTAAAATTATATGCAATTAATACATATTACTATCCCGGAGTTTGATTTGTTATTGAGTTCTTCACAATAATTGTATACTTTTTTTTTATTAAATATCAATGAAATTTAAAGACCACACAATAATGGAGTCGAACCTGAAACCTTTGGCCTCGAGAATTAACCACTCTACCGTTGGGCAAACACACACACATGATTATATACTTCTATATATAATAATACGTACAACATTAGATACATAAATATCTTAGGTGTTTTCGTACAAGTAAAAGAATATCACGTATATTTGTTTTATGAGAATTATTGGCAGAGTTGAGAAAAAATATTTAATATGGTATGATTCCTGCAAAAAGTGCAATAAATCGTGTTCAAAAAATGATGAAATTAAGGCATGCGAACAATGAGGTAGTTCTTAAAACAATCCCAATGCACGTAATAATAAAAATTTAAATAAATAATTTATATATCTAATGAGAAAATATTCATTATATTATGCAATTTCATATACAAAATAACCGTAAATATTATACATGACGACTGCAATACACAAATCACCATGTTAGATGAAGTTGTAGGATGCATTGTAAATGAGTATATTTCGTCAATTAGTGGGGTAAATTATAAATTTATGATATAAATTTTTTTTACATAGTTTATAACATTGTGTAAGTTTAACAAATTAAATTTTCCATTGCGAGAATAAATCTACATATAATAGAACTCTGAGCATGCAAACACCAACTAAAATGCAATTTATGACAACTCTCAAGTTTATTAACTATAATCATAGGGGATATCTGAACATTATAGTCAATGGAATAGAAAAGTAGAATCCATGGACAAAATTGATATTGCATCGATTGAAGAGATAACTGAGAGACCTAAAGAGTGGTACTGAAGAAAAAATCAACTACAGAGTTGTAGCCTACCGAATTACTCCCTCAGTCCCCCATAAGTGTGGTGCATATTTGATTATATGTGAGGTATAAAATATTCGTTGAACCACACTAACCTGGGACGGAGGGAGTACAAGAGAAGGAAAAAAAATAAGAAAAATCACAAGGAAAAATATTGAAGATTGTATTGAAATTTCAAGTGATGATGATCAACAACCGTTGGCCAAAATGATCTCAACAAGTCAAAAGAACAAAAAAAAAAAAAAACTTTTCCAATAATCAAGATTAAACAAGAAAAAATATAAAATGAACAAAGATTCAGTACCTTAATCTTTTATTCATGTTTCTTTTTTAAACAGAAATTTTTACCATGTTAAGAACAATAATTTTTTAAATTTTTTTTCATTTATAATTAAATAATGCTATTTATATTTTCATAAATTTATTATATTAGCAATAATTAAATGCATTATAAAAATACATTTGGCTATACATGCAACGCAAAACACACTAAAATTAAATATAATAATGAAATATTGGTACTACATGCAACGCACGTACGTCCCTACTAATTTTCTAAATTACCTTAGCTCAACAATCAAAGTGTACTTTAAATTCGAATATCGATCACTATTTGTCTCTCTTTTTTTTTTTTTTCCTATCTTGAGATGGGAAAGTGCCAGAGGAGACATTGAGGATTGAACCTCGATCGCTCACTATTTTAGGTTGGATGATCATATATATTTTTTGTTTTAATTTTAAGAGAGAGTAAAGCCTAATTTAAAAACTTGTGCAAATTCAATCTGATACCCTTTTCTTTTAAATTTGTTAAATTAAAGATATAAAAGA
Organism: Agastache rugosa; assembly: GCA_031470985.1. NCBI lineage: Eukaryota > Viridiplantae > Streptophyta > Magnoliopsida > Lamiales > Lamiaceae > Agastache > Agastache rugosa. Next base: position 24,767,838 of record CM062607.1, read on the forward strand.
ATAAAATTAACTCCAAATTTCGTGCAAACGCAATCACCGTCGCATTTAGGGCCCAATAAAGAAATTAAATTGATGGTTAGACTAGAAATTAAGACAAAATAACTAACTCAACGGCCGACGCTATAATTGACCTTTTGCTTTTAATTCATGCTATGTCCCATTTCGAGATTTACACTTTTGACATCTGTAACTATTTCAAAAGAAAATAGGTGCATTTTGACTAGATCTTACAAAACATAATTACTACCTTGTCTTCCTTTTGCCTTTTCCTATTTTTAAAATATTTTAAACAAGATTTTGTTGATCATTTTTGCTTCTCCAGAATCGTCTTGTTAATTGATGGTAGTAACTCAATTTAGGTCTTCGTTAAATTCTGATAAATTTAGATAAAAATTTATAAATTGCATAAATCATCCTTAAATTGCTCACTATTTACAAAACCACATTCGTTAAAATGTTATCAATAATAAGCCAAATAACAAATTGGTGTATCAGAACTACCCAAAAACCTTATAATTTAACTAAAGGACTCGATGTGAGAGAGAGAGAGAGAGATTGGTGTTCACTCCATTAGACAAATTCATTAGTCTCACATGCAACCTTTGCAAAATGTCATGATTTCATGCCCCACAATTCTTTAATTTCCTCAATCTCCGCATAACATTTCGCCATAGCAACCAACATTTCAAGATTCATTCTTACATATATATATATATATATATATATATATATGCCTTAATCTTCACATCAACTAAATCAAAAACCACTTTAATTTCTTGTTCTTCTCTCTCTCAGCACCAATGGCAACATTTGCCAAACAATTCTCTTGTTTCTTTCTCATAATTTTATCTACTTGTCACCAAACTCAAGCTAGAGAGAGCAAATTCTTCTCCAAATATTTGCATTTCAGCACAAACAACTTCGTCACAATACCTAGTAGTACTAATCAAAAAATAGATGTGCCATCATCTCCAACTCCATCCTCAGCCCCCATCTCAAGCCAAATTGGCGGTGTCCCGGCATCGGCACCCATGTGGGCCGACACCGGCTCCTCCCCGGCCCCCACCCCCACAACCCTAGGAGTCGGAGACAGCCCGACACCGTCCCCCATAGTCCTAGGCGCTGATTACACCCCATCCCCAGCCCCGACAACCCTAGGCGCCGTCTACACCCCTGCCCCGGCCCCGTCCTCATTGGAGGATGAAATATCATATTATGGCCTCTATGACAAGAATACCAACGATGAAGAGGAGGAGGAATTCTCCACTGAAAATCCTGAGGAGCTGAACAACAACAAAGAAGCCTACACTTACAGCAACGACAACAGCTTCTGGACGTCGAATCACAAGAGCTATTACGACACCAACAACGGTTATGATTTCAACGGTGGCTACAAGAGCGAACCACAGGGAATGAGTGATACGAGAATAGCAGACAACAGTAAGTACCACTACAACACCGAGCCAGAAAACTATAGCCCGAGTGAATACACGAACGAGCCACAGGGAACGAGTGATACGTACTACTATGACACCGAGCACGAAAACTATAGCCCTAGTGAGCACAAGAGCGAGCCACAGGGAATGAGTGATACGAGATTAGTAAACAACGGTAAGTACTACTACGGTGTCGAGCAAGAAAACTACAGCCCGGTTGGGCAAGAGAACAACAATGAAGAGGGCTACTATTACAATGGTAACTACAAGAATTCGAAGTACGAGTTCGATTCGATGGAAGAGTATGAAAAACAACAGGGATTTGCAGATGTTCAACAAGAGTACATTAACCCTTGAACTTCTTAAAGCTATGTTTTTGGTGATTATAGAGAGAGAATCAAAGAAAGTTAAAAGGATGTTTGGTAAAAGCAAGCTTAACTTGCAATGAGGTTCTGTTGTAGACTAATATTTCCAACTTCTTTGCCCTTTTGCTCTGTTTTTTTCCTCAGCATTGGCAATTGTCAAGTTGATGAATGGAACTTCTTGTATTGGGATTGCTTGCAATGAGATTCTATTAAGACCATTTCTTCACAAACACACAGACAAATCCTGGTAAAGCTACTTATGTTTGTGAAGTACGACTGTAAATGAGTGAAGCTACTTATGAGCTACTCAATTCAACTCAATAAAATCTCATTTAGTGAATTTCGTTAATTAAAGCAAGATGTTGATTCTAGTATAAAATTATTAACTTTGTCTAACTTATTTTTATACTTTAACTAAATAAGCATATCAAGTTCTAGTTAACTTCAATTGTGATAAGAAAATGATGTGCAAGTATAAGTGTGTTATTTTTTTTAGAATACGTAATTTATTGTAGAAAATGATTAGTACTGTATTTAGAACTAAATATAGAGAAGTGATATTCTAATAACTTTTTATGAGCAACTTTTGTGAGCATCACTCTCTTTTTGTCAACCACATTAGCATTATTCTATTTAATTTTTTATATTGTGCTTTATTTTTATACCTTAAAAATTATTAGTTAGATCATTAAATTTACAAATTACATAATAATCAAAGTTGGATTTATTCTTTCCCCTTTAACTTCAAAGAGTTGAATAAATAGAACAACTAAGCTTTGATTATTATATAATTTATAAATTTAATGATTTCAATAACAATTTCTAAGATATTAAAATAAAACATAATATAAAAAATTAAATAAAATAATATTAACGTGGACAAAACAAAAGTGATGCTCATGAAAAATATCCACGGAAGATGACTAGTATATCACTTCTCCTAAATCTAAATTAAAACTCCCATTCGGATTCAATTAAGTTAAAATAAGCTCTTGAGCTTCCAAGTATTCGATAAATAAAAATCGAACTTCACTTAATACTAAATGACTTCGGCTCGGCTCAGCCTCAATCACATCCCTACCGTAAAATGCTATATGAGCTGTAATTATATCATAATTATCACGCAGGTCACAGAAAATTAAAGGAAAAGTTATATGGGTCGTTATTTTATGCCTGGCGAGAGCAATCAAGTAAAGATGACTTCAACGACAAGGAAAAGAAAATATTCATTTCAGAAATCATGTTCATCCCACTGAAATAAAATTATACTCTTGAGGCTTGAAATTATTATCTTGATCCTCTCAAAAAAACATTATTATCTTGATCCTCTCAAAAAATAATTTATTATCTAAATAACATATTCTTACATTAAGAAAAGATATTTCTATTTCAGTGCGTGAAATCTATGAATAATAGCTAACTGCAAAAACTATTTCTTATATGTCATATTTTTACACACACACAATAAATAAATAAATAAAAACCCACAGAAAATCCAGACTGAAAAAGCAACCAAATTAAGTGAGCTATTATTCACATTCAAAGGGAGCAGGAAAACTGCACCAAAACTTGAAAAGAGAGATGCCAACAAGTTAGAAACTCTTTAAGCTTAATTGATGGTGTAGAGATACTTGAGAAAACTTCCATATGCATCAATGATCACCTTAACCTGGCGAAAGCAACGACAAGATGTATAAATCTCCGCTATCATCTCCTGCTAGATCAAGGATCAAATGCTTTATAATCAATCAAAGTCATAAGGCCTAAGAGGAATGTATACTGCTCATCTACAGTGCACTAAGGTGATAATCGAATTGCACAATGCATAGAAAGGAAATGCAAATAGCACAGTTTTCGGATAGACACCCTAGCTCAAGGCCTTGAAGGATGAAAATGATCAGTCCACAGATTCAAATTGCAAGGTGATTATAATTTAAGAATACTTTCAAGTACTCTGTAGATTATGACATGACCTCATACGACTCAAAGAAGACTTGAAAAGCATTAGCCATACGTGCAACTTTTAGAGGAGACGATTAAGCATTCACAATGAAGGGAGATCATGATGATGTCAGAAACTACTCAAAGAAAGAAAACATAATAGCTCCTCGAGGCAAAAGTTCATCACAACCATCCAAGCAAGCTGATTAAATAAAGTGCAAGTAAATGCTAATCTTCATTATTTGATCAAAATGTTCCCGTGGTAGTGACCCGTATAAATTAAGTGGAATACTAATCTAGTGAAACTAATATAATATGATCATTCCAGCACCTGGCACAATACTTTGGTTACTCTGCGGAAGAAACTTCATCTAATAAATACAAGAATATGAATTAGTGCACATAAAGGATCAAGTCATAATTAAAAGAACTCAACAAAACAAGAATTCATTCAACCAGTAGTTCTACAAGAGAGGTATTATTTTTAGATGAATAGTCAGTTCAGAGCAATAAATTCTGCAAGACAGAGCTATAGTATTCTTCTTTTCTTCTGCATCTTCAGCTAGTCTTGCCAACGCCTACAATAGGAAGAATAAAGAAGATACTGCTTTATCAAAATCATGTATTGGTTTGTTTTGGAAACAGACATCTCAATAAGTTCCTGGCATTGGAAATATGACTATACATGATTCTTGAAGAGATTTACACTATTATCTTTTCAAGAATTCCAAGCAACCATCCATGAGAATGAAAGCTAATACAGAATAGGGTGGGGTGGGATATAAGGTGAAACGACAACTGCTAGACTGACTTATGTCCTACAAGGATGCAAAGATGTTGATAATGTTTCAGGTGATATGACACTGTTGATTGAAAACCAACTCACCAGAGACATGAAAATGTGGAGGACAGCAAAAGAGAGCTTTACAGGATCGCTAGATACCTAGATCAAGATTGAAAACCAATTGGTTAGGCAACCTATCACCTTTTACTAAATGTAAGAGTTCGACCACAAAGCAGAAGACGAGAAATTTCACTAAAATGTGGATTGCTGAGAAAGATTAGAGCAGAGTACGCATAATGTAATGGATGAGGTGATAATTGTTCATATATTTATAGGCAGGACTAAAGTACCATGAAAAATTTGAAGGGTCTCTACAATCAAAATTATGTCTGTTTGAAAAATAGGCAAAAGAGAAGAACTAAGACAAGAGTACAGATGAAGTTTTGGTTGGTCGAATAACTAGAGGACACAGGAAGTCGCATTCATATGCAATTATGCATGATACTCAATAATTTGAACTCCGCATGAATAAAGAAGTAAATTTCCACCATTCTCTTTCAATTATCCAAGAAGACTTCTCCCACAAATAATACATGGAACTTCACTGCTAAACTATGTTTGACTGTAAAAGAAATCGTGCAACAACTCCCATTCCTATAAGAACATCATGAGAAAACACGTAACTACTGACAAACTGACACCCCAAACGCTTGCATTTGTTTATCTCAATGTGAAGTAGGATGAAGAAGATTCGACAAAATACACATTATATTCTGTCATTTCATAAGCAATTTCTTAACTCAACAATTTTCTTCACTTCTTTCACTGATTTCAGCTGATGATGTAGATGCATATAACATGTATAGAGATGTAGCTACATTATACTAACATTTATGTAGGCTATTAATTGAGTTCTTCATACTAAGAAAGCGACCATCAAGTATCAACTTATTAATATGTAAAAGTTACAAAATTTCAGGAAACAATCAGCAATAATAAAACTACAAACCAATTAGTATTTCAAAGTTACAAAATTTCAGGCAACAATCAGCAATAAAAGTGCAAAAATCAAATTTAATGAAATTCACCTTCAGGAAGCCAACCAAAACCGCAACGGGAGACGGTAAGCATCGACATCATCAGCGCGGAGGCGGTGGCTGTGTGGTACGGCTGCATCGAATCAACGCACGCACTCATCTCAACAGGATTCCTTCAAAATTGTATTCACAAGAGTTGATTAGAGAGAGAGAAAGAGTGCCTCCGGTCGAGTTCAAAACAATTCAATGTGCATACACAGAGGAGTAGAGAGATACCGGAAGAGGCGCTGAGCGAGCGGAGTTCGAGAGGGTAGACGAAACGCGGAAGGAGCAGATTTTGGTTGGGAGGCGAGCCTCGCGGCGGCGCTACGGGCGGCTGATGACCGAAAAACTGATCTAGCGGCGGCAATGGCCATTTCTCTTTTCTTCTCCGATAAAATTCAGTACTGTTTGTTCGATACAAAAGTCTGAAAATGGGGTTCTTGGAATCTAAAACCCTAAATCCCTATTATTTTGTAAAGATAAAAGCAGTGTTCGGTTCGGTTACTGGCTAGCATTTATATTAATTTTAGGTTTAATATCCCAACTCAAAAAAAAAAAAAAAGGTTTAATATCATTCTCTCATAAAGTTTAGTTTATAAATAATACCTAATAAGTTGATATAATTTTATAATCTAATACTCTCCGTTAGGGCTGTAAATGAGTGAAGCCGTTCGTGAGCTATTAGACAATCGACTCGAAAAAAGCTCGTTCGGCAATCGACTCGATAACTAATCGAGTCGAGTTCGAGCATGAAGTCCAATTCGATGAGCATCATATTGCTCGACTCGACAGGCTCCCAAACATGCTCGACTCGTATTTAATCGAGCATGTTCGCGAGCCTACAATTGAGTATGTTTGCGAGCCTACAAATCGAGTATTAGTTGAGCTTGTTCGTAAGTCTAATAATCGAGTTTTGTACGTAAAACCATAAAATTAGCTTTAAGCGAGCTCGAGCTCGATTAACATGTATCGAACTGAATTTAAATATAATCGAGTTCTTGACGAGTCTGGCTAGAGCTCGAGCTCGAATACCTCGTTATCGAGTATTTAACGAGTCGAACTCGAGCTCGCTAATTTTGGATCGAGTCGAGCTCGATCACGATGGCAGAAACTCGACTCGAGCTTGAGTCGAGCTCAAGCAAGCGAATATTTAAACGAGTTGAGTTTGAGCATACCAATACTCGGCTCGATTCGGCTCGTTTACGGCCCTACTCTCCGTCCCCCAAAAGTGTGGTGCATATTTGATTTTATTGTTTGGTATAAAATATTAGTTTAACCACATTAACCTCGGATGGAAGGAGTATGTGTTTGTCCTACTAAAAAACAATTAGGGCTCGTTTGGTAGGGATGATTAGGGTGTATAATATGTCTATGACACCCTAATATCTTGTTTGGTATGAAGTATACGGCCCTTTATAAAGTTCGGGCCCGTATGAATAATACTTACTTTTGTTGTTATGTATACTACCTATGAGGTGGTATAAATAATACTGCAACTAATTATAGCAATAAATTACAATAATTACTATGTGTTGCAGAGAATTTAATACTTCATACCAAACGGAATATTAATTCTTTATATTTATAAGACATCTCAGTCAAACATATCAGGCCTTATCTCATACCTTGTACCAAACGAGCCCTTACAACAATACACATAATTGTGTTGGCAATCAAAAATATGGTGTTGATATCTAAAATAGTAAACTAAATATTCCCTCCGCCCCACAAATTTAATCCCACACCAATTTTCACACAATTTAAGAAAATACATTTAATTTACTTTGGAAATCATAATCTATATGTAATTGTTCCATGTTACCCATATTTAATACTCCATATATCATTTTCACATTTTTAAAATTAAGGTTGTTTTAGTAAAAAAAATATTATAATCAAATTTCAATTAGGAAAGTGGACTATGTATTGGAATATTCCAAAAAGGAATAAGGGACTAATTTTGTAGGATGGAGGGAGTAGTAATACCCACTACAAGCAAGCAACTAATCTACTTAAAATTAGTGCGTGAACAAAATTTATTAAGTTTCGATGTAAGTAAATTAACAACAATATTGTTTAGCTAAATCGAAGTAGGTCTTTGATTGCCGACATGACTATCTTTTAATATAAAAGAGAGATCTATTTCTAAAAAATCAACAGATATCGAACTAACTATTTAGATAACAATTACTCCCTCCGTCCCTGATAAATATTGTTCGGAGGGAGGGGCACATATTTTAAGAAGGATGTTAGGTAGATGTGTAGTGACTGGAAAATGAAACCCACTTTATTATAGTGTTAGTTACTTTTAAAGGGTAAAAGGGTAAAATTTTAAGTGGGATCATATCCATTTAATGAAGAACCACACTTATAGGGGACGGACGAAAATGGAAAGTGAACTACACTTATCAGGGACGGAGGGAGTATATGATTGATGAAAGTATTCGCGTCAAAACATGGTTTCCTGTCCAACCTTTGTGGATGAGATCAAATATGCAAGTAGAAGCACAAAAATACGAGGGGGGCCCCAATGAAACCAAAACTAAATGTACAAGATCACAAGGATAGGCTTTGCCTCAAGTTTATGAGGCACAAAGCTATACATACTGTATGGTGCATCAAAGTAATCCATTAATAATGCATCAAAAATTCACACCAGAACCACTCCCAAATTTTAGAACTAAGCCATCCATGAAATGTTATCTCACGTGCAAACAAGCTTAACGGACACTAAATTTAATATGGGAGATATAAATACATAATTCCAGATTCTAAGATTATAAAGAAAATGGAAACATTCATGATAAATTGAAGATATAAAGCCAAGCACAAAGAAATGTTGCAACATAGCAAACGAAACGCATAGGTATCCCAGCATTTGAGGAAGAACTCGGAAACTTTAAATGAAATAAGCTCTCCTTTTAGCACCCTCTACTTGCCCTTTATTAGGTGACTGCACTTCAACCAAACCCGTTATTAGCCTGCCATCAGATACGAGTTTAGATTCAAAATATGAGTTTTGTCACAAATTGTTGTAAACAATCAGAAACTGAGCCAACCAATAACGTACCGTAACAAGATTCACCTTCAGAAGCCTATGTTTAATGGCATATGTGTTTTACGTTTTAACTACAAAGCTTATGGGGTAAAAGGTAAAAACTTATCCTGATTCCTGAGTATATGCCTCGGTTGATTTTAGGTAGCTTCTTTCTTGTTATGGACCGCATCATAGTCAAATATATCAAACTTCATCCATACTATCAAACAAATGAGTCCTAAAGAAATTTCAAACAACAATACTTTATGGTAAAAAATCCAAATTACTAAAGGAAATACCAAGACCAAGAGAGAGAAGGCCCTCTCTAATTCCATAATGATAATGCAAAGATGTTGATAATGTTTCAGGTTATATGACACTGTTGATTGGAAACCAACTTACTAGGGACACCAAATGCGGACGACAGCAAAAGAGAGCTCCACAAGCATCATTAGTAACCTAAATCAAGATGGAAAAACATTGGTCAGGCAACCTATCACCATTTACTTGATCTAGGAGTTCGACCAGAAAGCAGAAAACGAGAAATTTCACTTAAATATGGTCTGCGGAAAAAGATGACAGCAGAGTAAGCAGAATGTAATAGATTATGTGATAATTACTCAAATATTTACAAGCTAGAGTACCACAAACAATTTGAAGGATCCCAATCAAAATTATGTCAGAATGAAAGAAGAGGCAGAAGAGAAGAATCAAGACACAAGACAAGAGTACAGATGAAATTTTTTTTTAAGTGAAGTAACCAGAGGACAAAGGAAGTCGAGTTCATAATATACATGATACCCCAGAAAATAATCACATACTGAAAAATTTGAACTCAATATAAATACAGAACTAAATTGCCACCATTCTCCTTCGATGATCCGAGAAGCCTTCTGGCTTCTCCAACATATGAAATATGAAACTTCAATGCAAAACTAGAATGTTTGACTGGAAAACAAATCATGCAACAACTCCCTATCGTATGTTTCAACATCGATCTGGACAAACTAGATCAGAAAGATAAGATAAATTAATCGGAACAAAATTTCTCCAGATGTTTCGACATCATGGGAAAACATGCAACTACTGACAAACTCACAATCCACACCCTTGCATTTCTTCATCTCGTATATGAATGAAGTAGGATAAAGAAGATTTCACAAAATACACATCATTAATTTCATTTAATAAGCCATTTCTTAATTCAACCATTTATGTTGTAGATGCATATCACATGTATAGAGATGTAGCTGTGTATAATAGAAAAGATTCATCAAAAACAGATCAGCAAGAACAATAAAGAAAACCATAAAAACAACAAAATAGATAATGGAGAAAAACGTACACATTTATGCAGGCTATAAATTGAGTTCTTTATACTAAGATAGCATCAAACAATTATTATTTCAAAGTTAAAATTCAGGAAACAATCAATAATAAAACTATAAATATTAAATTTAACAAGTTCACCTTCAGGAATCACCTTCAGAAAAGCGACCGAAACCGCAACGAGAGAAGGTGAGCATCGACATCATCAGGGCGGAGGCGGTGGCTGTGTGGTGCGGCTGCATTGAATCCACGCACGCACTCATCTCAACAGGAGTCCTTCAAAATGTTATCCACAATATTCGATTAGAGAAAGCGCCTGCGATCGAGTTCTAAACATTTCAATGTGCATACACGAGTATACATACCGGCAGAGGCGTTGAGCGAGCGGAGTTCGAGAGGGGAGACGAAACGCGGAGGGAGCAGATTTTGGTTGGGAGGCCAGCCTCGCGGCGGCGCTACGGGCGGCTGATGATCGGAAAACGGATCTAGCGGCGGCAATGGCCATTTCTCTTTTCTTCTCCGATAAAATTCAGAATTGTTTGTTCGACACAACAGTCGAAAAATGGGGTTTTAGGAATCTAAAACCCTAAATCCCAATTTTTTTCATATTCAATGGACCGGCCGGTTCAACCGGTTAAGCCAAACCTATCGCCTGGTATTCCAGATTTGTTTTGACTTTAGACTCTAAAAATCAATTGGATGAGTGAACCAATCAAAACTCGTAAAAATTGGTTATCATGTGAATTAGTGAACTGAACTGGTCGAAAAATAAATAAATAAGTTGAAAATATTATTATAGAGATTTATAATAATTTTATTCAATTATTTTTAAATTTTTAATATTCATGAATATACTTTAATTTTCTTAAGGTGTTGAATAAATATCAATTAACAATTTTATTTACTTTAGACCTGATGTAGAGATTTTTTTTCTAATTTTTTTTAGTTTTTATTATATTAGTAGTTTATTTGGGTATATGTATTTTAATTTTAATCTATCATACATATATATATATATATATATATAGAGGCAACTCATGATATGGGCTCTATATATATCATAGATATATAAAAATTAAATATATATGACCCATTTGATATTTTCAAAAGGGCTGAACTGATTGAACAAATGACACCCTGAGTTAAGTGATGGGTAATTCTAAATATAGCCTCAATTTTTCTCTTCATAACCCTATATTAAAAATAATAATATAAATATTTATAGTTTTACTATTTTACCCCAAAAATTCTATCGCTGCTGAAAATGTGAGACTTCAACCCTTATCAAGAACATGATTCTTTTGCCATACTTTTCTAATATTATCAATTCATCATCTCGCGTACGGAAATAGCATATATCGTCTATTACTAATATGAAAATAAAGATGTCCCTCCACGATGCTTCGTTCAGATTTTCCTTTATTCTGGTAATTTGTCTAATTTTAATTCATATATATTCTAATTTTTATTTTTATTTTTATTTTTATTTTTATTAATTAATGTTTTATTAATTTCATATTCTTGAAATATCACATGTTTATCTATTAATCACATCTCATATTTATCTTTCCCTCTATTTAATTAATTTCTTCTATTATACATATTAAAATAATAACAATTTCGGAATGCATTCTTATAAATCCTTATTTTATACATTATTAATTCATATAATAATCCATAGAAAATTTGTAAATAAAAATCCCTATGAAGACTAAATAAATATATTTAATCAATATGTCTATATAGAATCCTTTTCATTTTTCATTCATGTTTTTCTAAAAACTTTGATTAATGCTTTCTAGAAAATATATACATTGAATCAAATGTGGGATAGGTAGCTAAAGAAAATAAAAACTTGAAGATGTAAATTATTTTTTTCCGCATTTTGGCAAAGATTAGAGATATCGATTTAACATGAACTAACGAGACGGTTCAAATATACATAAAAAGAAGGATTTTTACTAATTTTAATTAATATTAAATTGTTTAGATTTTTATCGAGTAATTTAGCATAAACCAACGAGACGGTTCAAATAACATAGAAAAAAATTATTTTTACTAATTTTAATTAATATTACTTTGAAGATGTAAATATTTTTTTTCGCATTTTGGCAAAGATTAGAGATATCGATTTAGCATGAACCAACGAAACGGTTCAAATATACTTAAAAAGAAGAATTTTACAAATTTTAATTAATATTAACTTTGTTTATATTTTTATCGAGTAATTTAGCATAAACCAACGAGGTGGTTCAAATAATATAGAAAGAAGGATTTTTACTAATTTTAATTAATTTTACTTGGAGTGTTCATATTTTTATCGAGTATTACTCAACGGATTTGAGACGCGTATGTACAGTAAAGTCACTATTCTAACCGAGATTAGGACGAACATATAGAAAAATTCTTCCTTATAATTAATATTTACTTTGTAGTGTTCAAATTCTTAACGGGTTCAATAAGTTTGGGATGGGTATGAACAGTGAAATCACTTTTTTAAGTGGATTTCGGACGAGAACAAGTGGATAAATTCTAAACGAATTTGAGTCTGAAAAATAATTTATGGATTTCAACGAGAACTAACTGTATATATAAAACTTAATCACGAAAATCTTAACAATATAATACTTCAAAAAAACGGTCATAACAATATATTATTACTTCACAATCTGTTGAAAATCTCAACCAACGAGACGGTTCAAATAATATAAAAAGAAGGATTTTTATTAATTTTAATTAATATTACCTTTGTTCATATTTTTTTGAGTAATTTAGCATAAACCTACGAGACTGTTCAAATAACATAAAAAGAAGGATTTTTACTAATTTTAATTAATATTACTTGTAGTGTTCAGATTTTTTTCGAGTATTAGCTAACGGGTTTGAGACGGGTATGTACAGTAATGGCACTATTTTAACCGAGATTAGGACGAGAGCATGTAAAAAAAATTTAAACAAGTTTAAATGTAAAAGATACTTAATGAATGATCCAATTTCTAATTATACGCGAGCAAATCACAACTTTTATATAATATTCAGATATAAAATTATTTTATAATATATACACGTAAATCAAAACATAGGTTATTTTCCTTCGAATCTCGACAGGCATTGTCATTCCTAATTATAAATTTAGATACGTGAAATAAATTAAATTAATTTTCTAAGTTTGATTAATAATTAACTCGAACAATATAACAATTTCTAAATAAGATATAAAATTATTTTTAAAATATATATATTTAAATTTAAACATAAAGTTATTTTCCGTCGAAACCGACGAGCTACTAACTAGTTGATATAATACCAAACTCCATCACAAGTCAGAAAAACAAGGTCCAATAATTCTACACTCAATGCAATAATTCAAATATATCCCTTCATATTCAGAGGTTAATGGGGTACCCATTTTGTAAAAAAGAATTGGAATGAAGAGGGAGTGATGGCTACTGAATTTTTCTGGTCATACACAACTTTTGCAGAAAATTCATCCTCACTAAATACCCTCAAATAGAGAGCTCTTCGGCCCCGACCAGTTTAATTTCCCCCCATATATATTTCAATTCTCAAACACCCGTTTTCGATTCACTTTTCATTGTTTTTTTTTTTTTAAAGAAAATAACTTCATTAATCACTTGGAATGAGCAACTACAATATTCGAAAGCCACAATGGTCAATTATCATGCCACACTACGGTGGAATCTAAAGTTCTAGCAAATTGAGCAAGCTCATGAGCCGCTTTATTTGCTTCCCTACGAACATGACTTATAGAAATGACATTTAGCTCTTTTACATAGGCAAAAAAATCGAATAAATCTTCGTAAAGAACACTTGCCTCCTCCTTTTCTTCAACAGCTAATACCGCCAGTAAAGAGTCTGAATAAACCTCCACTGGAGAAATTTCCTCTTCGACACTTTGACAAATGCCATGCATAACGGCCTTGAGCTCTCCGTGCGATATCGTGGCTAACGCAATTATTGATTTTGCCAAAGCAAAAACGACATTGCCGTCAGCATCTCTCAAAATAGCCCCTACTCCGCCTCTCCTTCTTTCTTCATTGCATAGTCTACATCCAACCTATATCTACCATGCTTCGGTTTTTTCCACTTCAAACTACCCTCAGACGGCAAGATTCTATTTCCACACACTTTTCATTGTTATTATCTCATGTTTTGATCAATTGGAAATTTATCTTTGAAGTTTAACAATGATGATATTATCGTATAATTAGGTTTTAATTAATGATGATCAACTGCACTACTCCTGTGTGAACACCCGGAAAAAATCCCTTTTGTATTCTCTTTTTTTTTTTTGAGAATAAATACCTTTGTATTCTGAAAAGAGGTGTGGGGGTTACAAATGAAGGTCACGATATCTCGATTAAACAGGTGGGGGTTATAGATGAAGGGTGCTTTAGTTTTTTCTCTTTTGTTAGGGTTTGGAAGTGTTGGGGGATATAAGGATAAAAATGTCAATAAGAAATATTTATATTTTTAATTATATATTAGGGCTATAAAGAGAGAAAAGGAGGCTAGGAATAGAACTACCCTTAAGTGATTAGTTTGATGTCCGTTAAAAACATTGTGTGTATTCCCAAAATATATATATATATATATATATATATATATATATATATAGAGGGTGGATCAAATAAGAACACAATCTTATATGAGAAATAAGAACAAATCTATACCACTTATTGGCATCGATCAATGGATGAGAATTAATGATGTTTAATATAATTAATAAATTAGTTTATTGATTATTAAGGTTACTAAAGTAATTTTTTAATATTTGTAACAGTATACTAACATATTTTATGGGATAACAAATCTTCTATTATTGGTATCTTTAACTAGCATTCATTTCAATCACGTTTTTTTTTCAAGAAAACTTTTGTTGACGTACGATGGATGAATGTATCAGATTTTTTTTCTTTTTATTTCAAGTTTTCCGTTTTAATTGTTTGTTTTGTGTAATGTTGGTTGGTTTTCGTTTTTTCTTTTTATGTTAGAGTTCCATTTTTATACAGTTAATATCATGTTGTTCATATCATTCGTGTTTATAATTTGTAATGTTCCAATAAAAAAGCTTGCATTCAGTATTATAGTTGTGGTTTACCTCTATTCAATAGTTATGATCAATGTAAATATTTCGACAATCAATACATATAAATGCATAATTGTTTGTTTGTTTATGCATTACAACATGATTGTATGAACTACATTTTTATAGAGCATGATAACGTGACAACAATGCATTTTTATCACATCGGTAATGCATAAACTATAGAAATTCAATGCATAAATATTTTAATGCACAAACTACAAAAATTCAATGCATAAACTTTAGTAACTTAATGCATTAACGTTTTAATGCATAAATTACAATAACTTAATGCACCGTTAAATCTACACCATAAGTGTCCAGATTTATTCCTATATCTCGCCTAAGAAATTATTCTCATTTGATCCTCTCCCTCTTTCACTATGCTACATTATGCAAAATTAATAATCAAATAAACTATTACAACTCCAATATATTAATGCACAAATTAATACATTGCCAAACTACACTCATTTCAACTACATATAGTTTCCACAAATTGCTCATGCATCAACAATTTCCAACTAGATGGGTATATATGATTAGATGCACAAATATCATTACTAAAATGCATTAAACCAACTAAATAGATGCAGTAAAAAGTATACATGCAAGTATATAAATACATAAACTATAATAATAATAATAATAATAATAATAATAATAATAAAACTCGTCATATTCACGAAATTCTCTAAAAAATCAACCTAAAAAAACTAGAATCCACCTATGGATACAAGCAATGCAATATTTAATATTTGGTGAAAATTTTGAAACCTAAACCCGCCCAAAATCATGAAAAATTAAGAAAAAATTCAACACATATTTTGCTCCCAAATCCCGGATACAGCGTGGCCTCTAATTTGATTATTTTGTTTTTTTACTTTTGCACCCTTTATTGGCTGATTTTAATGGTAATCGCTTTTTTTTTTTGGATATGTGTATTAATTTAGAGATCAAAATATGGCCATTGGATGTTGGTTTATTAAAGGCTAGATTTTGTTCTTAGTTCTTACTTAAGGGGGTGTTCTCACCAGATCCACTCCAAATATATATATATATATATATATATTTTTTTTTTTCTAACTTATCCAATTATTTTGTTAGATACCCTAAAACCAGTGTTTGGTTACTAATTAGCATTTTCTGCACTTGGATTCTAATTATTTGCACAGTATAGTGATTTTGAAGTCAATGCCTCTTTCTAAATTAATACTTATCATAAAAAAATAGATTATAATTTGAATATTGACATAATAATACTTACTTAATTGATTCAATTTCATGCTTTAGTCACGTTGGCAATTGAAGATTTTAGTGGAATTAGTACATAATAAAATTAATTTAATTTAATTAGAAATGATGTTGATTACCATGTAGAGTTTTAATTACTAACGCGATTATCTAGTATAAAAAAATAAATATGTTTGGTCTATATATGAAAATAAAATAAAATATTGATATCGAAAACTAACTCCAATGATAGAATTAATAACAATGTAAAGTGTAAATATCACTTTAAATCATAAACTATTTTCATTATTTTAAACATATCATGAACTATCAACACTATCAATTAAAGATTTGAATTATTGAGATCATAACAAAAAGGGAAAAGGTGCAAATATCCTCCTAATATTGGCAGCGCTAGGCAAATACTCTCTTAACTTTGTTTAGGTGCAAATTCATCATTCCCTGAAGTTTTTGGGTGCAATTACCCCCTCGCCGTGACGGAAACACACTTCCGTTGGCAAAAAAAAATATTTTTGATTCATTTTTATTCTTGTGGGACCCTTACAATTCTCAAGAATTAATTGGTGCTAAAAGCTCAAATTAGAAAAAAAATTGTTTCGAACCCTAGCTCACAACTATCAAAATACAGACGAAATTCTCCAATACTTTGCAATCCAAGCCAACTATTTGTTGTTGATATTGATGATCTCATCTTCTTCAAGTGGTTCGTCATCCTTTTTCGTGCAAATTATTGGAGAACCTCACCTGAATTTTTATAGTTGTGAGCTAGGGTTCGAAATAATTTGTTTCCTAATTTGAGCTTTTAGCACCAATTATGTACTAGTATATAACCGTTGGGAATTGTGAGGATCCCACAAGAATAAAAATAAATTAAAAATATTTTTTTTTTGCTAACGGAAGTGTCATTTCCATCACGGCGAGGGGTTAATTGCACCTGAAAATTTTAGGGAATGGTGAATTTGAGCCTAAACAAAGTTCAAGGGAATATTTGCCTAGCGCTGCCAACATGAGTGAGATATTTGCACATTTTCCCTAACAAAAATATCATGGCCTTCGATTTCCGGCGATAGAATTGTGAGGCGCAACATCATATGCTTATTAATTTATATATTACAATAATACTGACTTATATGATATCACAATAATACTTAATTTTTCAAGGGCGCCTATTTATATGATATAATATTGAATCCTCGGACATCTTTGTTACAATCTGAATAGTTAAAATATTTTATTAATATTATCGACAATTTAAGAAATTTTGAGAAAACACAAATAATTTTAAATTTAAAGCTATATTTTATCCTAAAATTAAAAATGAGACAATTTTTTATATTTCCAAATGTAAAAAGAGTTTTGAAAACGATATGAAGAATGCAGAATGAAAGATACTTTAACACTTATTGTGATTACCTACCACTATTAAAGTTATTGAATCGTCCGGATGGACAATTAAGTTACAATCTAAGTTTTCATTATAAAATACTTTATTTGTTTGAAAAAAATATCAATATGTATACTTAAATATGTTGGGAAAATCTCGTCTCAAATACTTGCATCCCCAATCTACACAGTCTTTTGAGGTATTACCAAAAAAAAAAGAAAAAATACACCATATTGTTAAAAATCCAAACTAACGAAGGGGACCAAGACCTAGAGAGAGAAGATCTATGATGCACAGATTCTTCTAAAAATATCATATTGCCGTATTGGATTCTTATTAGAATGTGATTTTAGTCGGATTCCCGTGGGATTCGCACCCGATTCGCCACGTGACATATCCTTCCAAATAAAAAATAAAAAGTAATCGGATTCGCGAAACCTGTGTGTAAAATTCGCGAATCCCGTTGGTAAAGTGGGTGTGTATGAGGCTGACTTTGATAATTTTATTTGAATTATGACTTCTCTATTGGACTAATGATATTTGAATTGATATTTTGTTATTTAATCAAATTGCCTAACCGAAAATGCTTAAGTTTTGGGTTAAAGAAATTGAATTATATACATATGAAAGTTTATATTTCTAATTATTTTATAAGTGTTACGTACATCTAATAAAATATTAATACTAGACGAATCATTACCGAATCATACGCTATAATTTTCAAAATTTATATCCATATACCCGTATCGTATCGTCCATGCATCCAGCCACGCAGCCATGCAACATAGGAGAAGGCCCTCTTGAAATTGCATTAATGATAAACCTTAATTAAGGGCAAGAGAGAGAAACCTTAATAAAGGATGTGAGAGAGAGAGGGAAACGAAACGCGTAGGAGGCTGGGGGGGCCACGCGTCGTTGAGAAAGTGGGCAGCACATAGAAATGTCGGCCCATTCGAGTACGGATAATCCGAGGCGGCTGAAGGCGGCTGATAATTAGATTAGATTAAGGAGAGGAGGAACCTAACAATACGCCAAAAGCAAAATGGGCGGCCTACTACTGCCGCATCTTTGACCCTCTCTCTATATCTCTCTAAATTACTACAGTACTGACTACTGAGTGAGATTATTTGCTTAGAACGAGAGAGATGACGAACGCTTCTACTAATTGCCGGCGCATCAACGTCTTGGATGTGCTTATCTTTTGCCACGTTACGTTTACCTACAGTTCATGCAAAATTTATATATTCAACATCCAAAATTCTCAATTAACTTTTAGAAGAAAACGAAAAAAGTTTTCCGCTATTAAAAAAAGGAAAAGGCGTACAATCATATTTAGTGGATATGATATATAGATTACAATAATAATGATGGAAAGTGAATGATATTGCATAGATGAAAATAACTGAAAATTAGTTTAAATTATATTGGGTCACTTTTTTCTTAATAATTGTGAAAATACGTAAAATGACTTGAACTTAGACTTGTTCGTTTTAATAATCATAAAGTTAACACTAATGTGGATTTATCGAAGACTGCAATGACTTATTTTAATAATCATATAGTGAACCATGAGTTAATTAGTCTTTGACAATCTACATTAATTTTTTGTAACTAGAAATTTGCACAATTGCCATAAAGTGAATAACGAGTCAAAATCCAAATTCATTTTAGACATTCCATGTTATATAATCACAATGGATCAAAATTGAGGTGAATGATCTGTAATTAGCCCTAAAAATAAAGAAAGTGAAAACATTTTATAAGTAGACCAATTAAATCCCTCTATGTGCAATGAAAATCTAGGCTTGGAATTGTAGAGGAATAATTAAAAACCTAAAGCATAAATCAGTCACACACTCAACTACTCGGGCGGCGCCACCCCCCAACGTCAAATACCTCGCTGACCGCGCCCACCACTACCCGCTCCCTCCTATATATATACATATATACACACACTTCACCCTCCTCCTCCTACACTCCAATTTTAGGACACAAAATTTCCAGCAGCAAATATATATATATATATATATATATATATATATATATATAGCGAGAGAGAGAGAGAGAGAGACGTCAATGGCGATGAAGGGAAAGAAGCCTAGCGACGGTAACGCCAAGGTTTCCGCCGTCAATGAGGTGCACTACAGGGGCGTCAGGAAGCGGCCGTGGGGCCGCTACGCCGCCGAGATCCGCGACCCCAATAAGAAGACCCGCGTCTGGCTCGGCACCTTCGACACCGCCAAGGAGGCGGCGCGTGCCTACGACGCCGCCGCCCGCGGTTTCCGCGGCTCCAAGGCCAAGGCCAACTTCCCTCTCCCCCACGACGCCGCCTACAGCTCCAGCGGCAGCAGCACCGTCGAGTCGTTCGGCGCCGACCTCAGCCCACACGCGCCCCTCGAGCTCGACCTCACGCGCCGCCTCGGCTCCCTTCCCGCCGCCGAGGATTGTGGGTTGAGCCCCGTTAAGGAGATTCTGTTTTCCCGGCAACAGCCGGCCGTGGCGGTGCTGCCCAACGGACAGCCTCTCTTTTACCTTGACAACTACATGCATCCCGCGATGTCGGCGGGGTACCCGCTGAACGCGGTGGCGATGGGTTTCCCTGGTGGCGGCGCCGCCGCCGCAGCCTTACAGAGCGACTCGGAGTCCGCTTCGATTGTGTATGGGAATCAAGTAGATGGATCTGACGTGGAGAGAGAGTTGAATCTCGATCTTAATCTGGCGCCGCCTTTGCCAGCTTGAATTAATCTTGAAATTAACTGACTTTGATACGTAGATATTTAAAATTTTAGGAGATGTTGTAATTTCTCGATCAAATTTAAGTTTTGATTGAATTGGTTTTACATATTATTATGAATTGATTTATGTCAGATTTTCATTTTGAATTTTGTAGGTGTCTTTGTTTTAGAGATTTAAATCGGTTTAAAACTTGGCTGGTTACATATCTATATTATAGTTGTTGCACTTATTGCACTAGTTAATCATATTTTAATGTACACTTTTATTAGAGTACTAATAGTTATGGATTTCTCTCATTACAGAAAAGAAAAGAAAAGGGAGCTTTAGGTTGAAACTATGTTGAAATTCGTTTTAAGTTGCTTGCAATGTTGCATTGCTGCTTCCAGTTTATTTATCGTTTTAAAAATGAGGAAAAAGCAAAAATAACCAATCCTAAAACATAAAGAATAATTCTAACCACTAGAAAAAGAAAAAGAAAAAGAAAAAAAGATTAGAAGTAATCATTGTTATATGCCCCTCCTTTATTTATATTTTGTATTTTTGGATAAAAAAAATAATTTAAATAAATAAAAGTGAAAAGAGGTTAAAACCCTACCCTTTAATATTTGAAAGTCGAAGTTAAGCGTGTTTGGGCGAGAGTAGTACTAGGATGGGTGATCCACTGGAAAGTCCTCGTGTTGCACCCCTAAAAAAAAATATATATATATATATATATATTTGAAAGTTACTTTCACCCTTCTCTGTCCGTCGTCCAGATTCAGAGCTCTGCTGCCACCGCCGTCCGTTTCTCCGGCACCTTCCCCAACCCCCTGATGCCGCCGTTACCATCAATAGCCTTCCCTAATAAATAGTTGGACATGATACGTGAAAAATATGAATGGGTGGAAATTATACGTGAGTAAAAATAAATTAATAGAATAAAAAAATAAATCAACTAAAAGATACGGAAAAGGTTAACAAAGTATAATTATACAGAAAATCCTAAAAAATGGTTATAATTAATATTTTTTTTTAATATAGTGGTTAGAATTAAACTTTGCTTTTTCCAAATGGTTAGTTTTGTACAATAACTCTTTAAAAATTTAGTTATCATAGTTAGGTTAATAAATTCCAGATTTTAATGTACTTTTCTCTTAATTTATTTTATTGAATTTAGATAAATTATATATATTTTATTTGTTATAAGGAGAACTATATAATTACAATCACAAAATATGTTCACAAGATTTTCTCTTTTATTATTTATGTTCTCAAAAAAACAAAAAGATTCACTATTTTCATTTTATGTTTCATCTACGATTTTATATAATTTATAGATGTTATTTGTGTTTTATATACAATAAATATTCACTTGATGCATATAGAAATTTAAGAAACAGTAGATATATACCCCTTAAGAAAAAAGAAATTTAAGAAACAGTAGATAAAAACATCGGTTAGACAACTTAGACCGAAGGATATTTCCAAGGACAAATCATATCCTTTCAACTTTTGTCTAAGAAAATTTTCAAACCCGAAAATTATTGAGATGCAATAATTTTGACCATAAAACTTTTTTTCAGTTTTAATACTTTGTTACCGTAATTTTTCTATTTTCCTATTTAGTTATTTTAACACTCATCACTCCAAGTCTCCAACAGCCTATTGTTCTTTTCCATTTAGTACCCTCACAATAAATTGTATGGGATTAGTTTTATGAGATGTAACTAAATTATATAATACTTGTATCATTATTGTCATTAAATTTTAATTTATTATAAACGATAATCCAACTTATATTTCATATTATTAACGGTTCCAATTCCATTTCCCGGAATGCCACATAAACAGCCATCTATATTGATCTATCACAAAATTTGCCACATCACTTTTACTCTCGTTTGCTATGAAGTATGGATAAGGTTTGATATGATTAGGTGGAATGTTTTAATACGTATAAAGAATTAATATTGTGTTTGATATGGTGTATTAAATTCTCTGCAAAACAAATTAATTATGGTAAGAGGGTGAAATTATAGTAATTTATTGTTGCAGTATTATATATACCACTCCATAGATGGTATTACATAAACTCATACGAGCCCAAATTTTATAAAGGGCCGCATACTTTGTATCAAACGAGATATTAGAGTCTATAATATACTACTCCCTCCATCCCAATAGCAAGGTCTCACTTGCTTTGGGCACGGTTATTAAGAAATTAGAGTAAAAGGAGAAAAAAGTGGAAAAAAAGTGGTAGGTCTTACAGTTTTTGAAGAGTTAATTAAATTTATATTTGAAATGAGACCTTGCTATTGAGACAGACAAAAAAGAAAAACGAGACCTTGCTATTGGGACGGAGGGAGTATTATACACTCTAATCACCCCTAGCAAACAAGTAATGATTAAAAAAAAACTAATTAATTTAACCTATCTTTTCTAGAGTAAACCGACACTCATAAGAAAAAAACTATTTGGCAACCTTCACAATTCGATTCTCACCCCAAGCCAGAATTTGATGAAGTAGAGAAAATTTTCTTCGTAATGTTCTCTCTGATTTTCTTTCTGCTTCAAGTTTTTGTAAGACACTCTGATCCAAACCGCATCCATTATTTTCTGAATTTATTGTTTAATTTACATAAATTGTGTATATATATGATCTGATTGATTTTGAGGGTTCCGAAAATGTGATGCACAGTTTATAATGTGTTAGATTTGGGTGAAAATTGAGCGAGTGTATGTTAAAACTTGGCGTGTGATTGTGGTTTGTGGGAGTTGAGATGTGTTGCTCTGTTTCGCAGAAGCTTGCTGAAAATGGTTCAAAAGAAAATCAAAGAGAAATTTCTTCTGAAAATTGCGTCATCAGTTTACTCTATAAGAGATAGGTTAAATTAATTAGTTCTTTTTTTAATTATTAGGAGTAAAAGTGATGTGGAAATTTTCCTAATAGATCAATATATATGTTTGTCTATGTGGCATTCTGATTGCCACGTATGATGAAATTTAACGGAAAATTGAACTAGAAAGTGATGAAGATGAGGAAAGTTTAATATATTTGTATTTATTTATTTAATTATTGTCTTAGACGTCAAGTTAGGATTTTAGTATATATATGATCTTTTGTTATGATTTTAGGGGGAATTGAATTGATATTGAGATGTAGAGTTTGAGTTTGTTCCCTTCTCGTGTGTTCTTCCGGTATTCACGTGTGAATAAATGGATTAACGCTTTATCCTACGTTTTCCGGTATTTATGAATTAAAATCAACGGATTTCGTATATGTTATTGTTTATGAATATATTACACGCTTCTCTCTGCATCAGAAAGTCAGTGATACGAAATATAAGTTTGATAATCATTTTAAAATGCATTAAAATTTAATGACAATTTTAATATAAGTAGTTTAGTTTAGTTACATTTCATGAAATTATCCCTAAATTATACATGTCCAAGATCCAAAATTAAAATTTAATTATACTCATAATTATGAATTAAATGATGACCCTCAACGCACCAAAGACCACACCGTGCATATAACCAATATAGATCCCTTTGAGAACATCCATGTGGTGAAGATTTTCTCTATAAATAGAGAGGTTAAAGGTACCCTTTCCCAACTAAAGAGAAAACAAAAAAAACAAAAATTGTAACTGAACCTTTGAGGAATTAAAAAAAAAAAATGATTTATGATGGAGTTTGTAAGGAGTGATTGAGAAATATGAAACCACAAGCTATAAATTTGCATTTATTATGCAATGGTCACATTGTTATTAAATTTCGTCTTGATTTGCAGTAATATATATGTTGTGATACTTTGGCATGTTCATTCTTTTATGCAGAGTTTTTGCTGTCTCACTTTCTCAACTTGGAAACAATGCACAATGACCAATTTGTTTAGGTACTTTCTTTGTGTTTCACTACTTACATTCTGATGATTCGAATTTCTTGATAGTATTTCAATGAGATTGCCTTATTTTGGTCGAGTATTTGAAGCCCAAAACTGGTTAAAATAGAGAATGTTTCTAGTGCTTAAGTTGGACTTAAATATATTGGTTAGCATATAAAACCACAAGATTGATTGATTTTGTTTCTTTCGGAACAAAACATTCATTTCAGACACCCGTCCCATATGAATCTTGTATCATTAGACGGCTCTCTGAAATGAGGTGTTGGGAAATGGAAATGGTCCAAGTAGTTGAATAGGAGGATCACTGCGACTATAGCCCTCGATAAATATTGCTTACACCGTTTTTGCAGAGAATGCATCGACAGATCGATGAGATTAGGGTATTTCATATGTATAAGTTTTTACTTCATCTGATAATTATAGTTTTTTTTTTTTTGAAGTTTAATCTGATAATTATAGTTAATCAAGAATTAATTTCTCTAAATGGAGCGTTATAAAATATAGACAAGAAGAATATAAAGAACAGAAAATAAAAAACACAGATTTACGTGAAAACTCAAAGCGGGAAAAAACCATTGGCAGGGGAGAAGATTTCACTATATGACGAAAAAAAATTACAATGAGCGATTAAAGAGAACTACTCAAACCCTAAACGGTTTTCGTCTATTTATAAAGGTCCATACCGCGGGGGCGCCCAATCCCTCAAGCCCCAACCACATTGCGAAAAAATTCAAAGTCGAAGTCGCACCGCGAGCCTTTCGAGGTCGACCCAAATATTTCGTGTCACTAATATCAACATGGAGGTGACCTTCTTGATAGGAATTGTAACTCTGTATATCAGAATGTGGAATAAGTATGGGCAAGAGGTAGATTCAAAGTTGAACAAATGCCTCCCCCCCCCCCCCCTCTCTCTGCTTTCAAATGATGAGCCAAGTAAGAGAAAATGGAGGCTTCATTGACTAATCTAATTAATCTGTTCTGGTTAGCTTTTCTGAGTTCTTGATTTGATCTAATTCTTACATTTTTAAGTACTTCTGCAGGAATTGGTATGATGGCATATTGGCATATGTCTTACCCTATTTTAGCAAAGTTATGCAAAGAAACAGAATTAAGAAACTATTGCATATAAGGTATGATAGCATATATCTTGTGTGAATTATCCATTGAAGATGCAAATGTGGACTAAGATAATTTCAAGAATGCAATTCTGCTGTTGCAATAGGTGATCAATGTTGGATAATGCTGTAGCAATGGATACAACTTGATTTTGTTGTTTTTCGTAATTTCTTGCAATTTGAAGAATCTCTGAAGTTTCCAAAATGTTGATGATTATTAGCTTGTTAAATCTGCAGAGTCCGTTTTGAATCTCATATTGGAGGGAAAGAGATCGATGTTTGCAATTAAAAATGGAATGAACTGGTAAAAGATGAGCAATAATGCCACTCATATATAGAAATATAATGTTATTATATGAAGTAGCTTGTAGTGTTTATATATTATTATGGCCAAATTATAGTTTGTGGCCCGAACTTTCACCATTTTTTAAGTTTTGGCGCCTGAACTTTTAATTTTGTTGAAAAATATTTTGAGCTTTACGAAATTGTTTAAATAATGCCTACTTTTTTTTTTGTTCCGGCATCGGAAATTCGGAATGTTGACTCAGCTGACCGGTGAAGGTGATGTGGATAATTAAATGCTAACTCTGCAGAAACACCGTCTTTTCGACTTGGGAAGAGACATATAAACATTGAAAGTGAGTCTGAGAAAGTGTTATTAGGTGAAGATGAAAGGGTTGATGAGGACGTTCTGATAGAGAAACGACGACGTTTATGCAGGGTTGACATTTAATTATTCACGTCACCTCTACTGGTCAGCTGAGTCAACATTTCGATGTCGGAAAAAAAGGTCAGGCCTTAATTTAAACAATTTCATTTAGTTCGGATTTTTTTCAACAAAGTTAAAAGTTTGGGCCATAAATAAAAAAATGGTGAAAGTTCAGATCACAAACTATAATTTGGTCTATTATTATTTTATACTATTGTAATCTGCGTCTTCAACATTTGGTTTATTTAGAGTCGCAAAATCTAGAGTTTGTACACACTTTGTTAAACTAGGTCACTACAAAAATCTCGCAATTTACTGACGGATAATTCCGTCGGTAAAGTCATTACCGACGGAAATGCTCCCTCGTGATTTCATTCATAGCTAAAGGATTTAATGACGGAAATCTTATCCGTCAACAAATTACCGACGGATTTGTGACGGAATTTCCGTCGGCAAATTCTTGTTTGACGAACTCATTCCCAAACGGATTTTTGACGGAAAATCCGTTGGTAAATACCAACGGAATCGGATCCGTCGGTAATTTTTGACGAATTGGGTTTCGTCAATTTTTCGCTATTACTGATGGATTACTAACGGATTAATCCGTCAGTAATTACTGACGGTTTTAAAATTCGTTGGTAATTACTGACGGATAAAAAATCCGTTGGTAAAGTTTGACGTATTCAATTTCGTCAGGTTGGCAATATTGTGACGGCTTTGTGATGGAATTTCCGTCGGTATTTTAGAGACGGATTAAAATCTGTCGGTGATAATTTGTTGTTTTAATTTAATAATTATTTTATTTTAATTTAATTTTTTGATATTTTTGGAACACTCATTAATTTATTAATATTTTAGACGTAATTTTGAACATAAACATGCAATTTATAATATAAAACATAATATAAAAGTCGCTAAGTAATATAATAATAAGAATCTGATAGTTTTGGTAACAAAGTACGTACAAATATGAAAGAAACATTAAAGTAAAAGAATGATTGTTCTACACTAACTAAAAGTCACGGACTAGGAGGGCGGTTGCAACGAGCCATGAAGTCCTGCATCATCTTCTGTGTAGCCTCAAACTGGGCCTGTTGAGCCAGAAATTGTGCTTGAAGAAGCTCTCTGCCCTCTCCTGGCGCAGCTCCTCCTCAACCTCCAACCTCCAACCTCCTCTGGTGCTCCTCCTCCTCGTGTGCAGCCCTCCTCTGGTGCTCCTCTTCCAGCTGCTGCTCTAAAGACCCAATGCAGGTTTGAACAAACTCTTGTGTCAGGAGCTGGTGAGAACTACCCCCACTACCACTCGAGCCATCGCTGAAAAGGCTCGATCCGTGTGTTCCAAAGGAGTACACCCTCTTCTTCTGAGCTAGTTCGTACTCCTGCACCACAGCCTTGTAGATCTCGTTCAGATCTGCCCCCTCTCCTTGTTCAGCAGCAAGCTGTTTAATCCGTCTCTGCAAGATACATTTTAAAAATTATAAGTATTATGAATATATAACTTAGTTAATAATATGTAATAATTAGAAAATATTAAAGAATACTTACATCAATCTTTTCATCCTTTTTAGTCAATGGAGTTCCATCAGTTTTCATGTGCTGAATTAGGAAAACATCATGCAATAACTTGGTTGGTGGGACCCCTCGGGTCTGGGACTATTCATGTAAGTTAAACAAAATATATGTTTAGTTACCAAATATATATAAGTAATAAATTAACAATTAAATAATAATTTACTAACCATCTGGTTAAGAAGTCGACGAACGGGCCTGGAACCTCCCTTGTATTTGCTAATACCGGTTCCTGGCCCATCTGGCTCCGACAACCGGTTTCTACTGGCTTTTTGACTCTTCTCAACGACCTCATAACGATCCCAATACTCACACAAACCATCCCACATCTCTTCATTGATATATGCCGACTTATTTGGGCGCTCTTCCTTCAAATAATTAATCCAGCCATTGTATCTTTGACGTGCCTTGGACTCCCATCGCTTGTACACCTGAGTTTCCCACTCAGGTTCCCACGAATAATATTTCTATTTAAAAAAATTTATAAAATTCAATAGTTAGATAAAAAAAGTTAATTAATCAATAAATATGAAATATTAATTATTATTTACCTTAAATTCATTAAAGTACTTATCTTTCACCTCTTTTGGTGTCAACTTCCAATTGAAGCATGTGAGATTCTCTAACCTCTTAAAAATTGCAGTGCAAGTGTGGGCAATGTTGCCATCATCTAGTAATTCCCTGTGGAGAGAAGCAATTAATAATTAAGAAATTATAATAAATCAATAAATTAATTATAAATAATTAATACTAACCCATTAGGCCCAAGCCAAAAAGCAGCCCTTGCTGGAACGCCTCGTGACGGTGCACTAGACCCAGTCTCGCTCACTGGCGTCTCAGGTACCGTCTGTGAGGAGGACGAACTACGGTGGCGGCTCGAAGATATATCTGCATTATAAAGTAACATACAATACAAGAAATCCAACTTCAATTAATATATATATATATATATATATATATATTAATAAGAAAAATTAGTTAACAAATAAAATGTCTCAAAAAAATAAGTTAACAAATATTTCTACTCATCATCATAATCACTACTACTAAAAAAAATGTCTCAAAAAAACAAAAAATTACAAATTAGTGTATGCTACTACTCATCATCATCATCACTGCTTTCATCATCAGACGAAAATATTTCTTCGTCATTAGATTGACCCTCGTTCTCATCGATTTCTACCATCCCACCTCTTGGATAATGAACTGTTGTAGTGTCATCATCCTCATTAGTAGTATCACTAATCCTCTGTGTCAAAACCACGTCATCTTCTTGGAAAGGTTCATCTAATGTTGAAGCTGATGTCGTGACTTGTTCAGGTAATTCTACATTAGATCTTGCTTTGATTTTTTACACTTCCCACCAAGACTTCTTAGCTTGTTTCATGCTAGGATAAGGACAATAGCATACCTGAGTGGCTTGGTGTGCTAGAACAAATGGATCGCACTTTTTTTTATCTACGGGTGTGGTTAATTGAAACCAACTTCAATTCTGGATGCACTGAAGTCCCCAAAGGTGACATGTCAAACCATTCACATCTAAACAAATTAATTGTTTTCTTAGGATGATCAGAATACTCCAGCACACAGACCTCCAACAAGCGGCCATAATAGCCTTGCACATCACTGCCATAAACTGAGCCTTTTATGCATACTCCACTGTTCATAGTCTTCTTATCTAATGCATGATCTATCGTATGAAACCTATATCCTTTAACATAATATCCAAAATATGTATCAATCCCTAATAATGGCCCTTCTGCAAGATCATTGATATTTCGGTTCACTGATGTAGAAGGACGTCTAACCTGTGATAGTTAGATGATTAGCATTGTTTAAATATATACAAGTTACGTACATTAAAATATATTTAAACTTACATATTCTTTGAACCAACTGGCGAACTCCTCATCAAACTTTTTATCTAAATCGGTTCCTGATATTAAAGGCAGTTTTTCTCGCACTTCATCTTGAAACAATCTTCAAAAGTTACCCATGGGTTTTAGTTAATAATATGTAAGCAATTCATAATATTTATTGAACATGCATGTTCATACTCACTTCACATATGTGTCTGTAACCTCGATGCAATTGGATAGAATATACAGATGTGCTGCATTGTTCTCTTTACTATCCAAGTATCTTTTTGTCTTTGTTCCAAGAGGACGTCTTACACCTTTAAAAATGGACAGCAAATTAGGATTGTCATCAGCTCCCCATCATCATTACGAAGCACGACCCTCAACTTTGTGGTCACATTATCCTTAAAATAATAGGAACCAAACGTTGATGCTTCTTCCATTATGTAAGCATTGTTGATGGAGCCTTCAACTCTTGCTTTATTTTTTACATTATTTTTCAATGTTCTCAAGTACCTTTCAAATGGATACATCCACCGATATTGAACCGGACCAGCAATGCGAGCTTCTTCGGCTAAATGGATTGGTAAGTGCTCCATTGAATCAAATAAACTGGGCGAGAAGATACGCTCAAGCTTACACAAAATTTCAGGTATTTTTTTGTGCAAAATTTGCATGTCCTCTTCTATAATTGCTCGGGCTGTTAAGTCCTTGAAGAAGAGACTTAGCTCTGTGATTGACTTCCAAACATGTTGAGGAAGAAGTTCACGAAATGCAATAGGTAACAAGAGTTGCATGAACACGTGACAGTCATGACTTTTCATATTAGTCATCTTTAGCTGGAGCATATCTGGACATCTAGTAATATTAGATGCATATCCATTAGGAAATCTAAGATTTGTTACCCATTGCAGTAAGACCTTCTTCTCATTTTTATCAAGCATGTAACAAGCTTTTGGATACATTCCAGTCGTCTCATTACGCATCAATTCTGCCTCGAGCTAATTGTGTTTAGTTCTTCTCGAGATTTTGTTGTATCCTTTGTTTTCCCTTGGACATTGAGAATAGTGTTGAACACGTTGTCAAACACATTTTTCTCAATGTCCATGACATCCACATTATGTTGAATCAAAAGTTTTTTCCAATAGGGGAGATCCCAAAATATGTTTTTCTTCTTCCACCCAACATTGGGATCCTTAGATATTTTCGTGTTTATATCATCATAGTCTTCTGTTACCATGCGAAAACCCAATCCTTCTATTTCTCTCAATTGGTCTTTCCATGATTTTGGTTCGGGTGGATAGGTCTTGCACAATTTATTCTTTGTGAATGCAGTTTTATTTTTGCGAAATGCATGATTAAGAGGTAAAAACTTCCGATGGTTGTCAAACCATGACTGTTTGCCACTCTTCTTTAGACTGAATGCTTCTGTATCTTCCATGCAATGTGGACAAGCCAATCGTCCAGCTGTGCTCTACCCAGACAACATAGCGTATGCTGGAAAATTAGAAATTGTCCATATCAATATTGCTCGCATCTGGAAGTTCTTCTTTAGGAACACATCATACGTTTGTTCACCCACCTCCCACAAAATTTTCAACTCTTCTATGAGCCAATTTCATCTTGGGATTGTGTGGACCAGGCACTAGGACGGTGAGGAACATAAATTGTGCCTTTATGCACAACCAAGGAGGCAAGTTATAAGGTGTGACAATAATTGGCCAAGATGAATATTTCGTCCTGCTTGGTCAAAGGGAGCAAATCCATCTGTTGAAAGACCCAATCTGACATTTCGAGTCTCTAATGCAAAATCAGGATATTCACTGTTCACGTGCTTCCATGCAGGAGAGTCCGTAGGATAGCGCATAACCCCATCGTTTGAAGAAGAAGTAGCATGTCAACGCATGTGTTCTGCTGTTGCTTTAGATGCATAGAGCCTCTGAAGTCGAGGAGTTAGTGGAAAGTAGTGCATTTGCATGGCTGCAATACGCTTCTTCTTACGGCTTCCAGATGCCCGATGGCTCTCCTTATAGCGTGATGTACCACAAAGCTTACAGTGTTCCAAATCCTTATCATCTCTCCAATAAATCATGCAGTTATTGGGACAAGCATCGATTTTTTTTACTGGCAGACCCATGCCATGTAGCAATTTCTTTGTCTTGTAGAAGTTATCGGGAACCAAGCTGTCATTAGGAAGAAGTTGTTTCATCAACTCTGTGATCTGGTTAAAGCATCTCTCCAAAATGTGGTTCTCCGCCTTCATGCTCATAAGACGAACCACGAGGGACAACTGTGAATGCTCACAATCGCTACTGGAAGAAACCGGCCTATCTGCAGCCTTCAACATGTCATATATTTGTTGAGCTTTAGCATTCGGCTGCTCTTCAGTACTCGGCGTCTCCCCAGTATTATAATTGGGACCAGCATGATCTATAACCATCTCATGGTACGTTCTACTATACTGCTGCTGTTCAATGTCCATGTTCTCATTCGGTCTATCTATTACTCTCTCTCCGTGAAACCTCCAATTTTCATAGTGCCAGATGAACCCATTCTTCACAAGGTGAGACCTTACTTCATCTGTTTCTCTGTACCACAAATTCTTACATTTCCTACACGGACATCTAATCTTATCTCCATCCATACACTCTGTCTGTGTAGTTGCTTTTTCAATGAAGATATCAAGTCCACTCAAAAAATTCGGATTAATAGCATAGCCATCAATCTTACGTCGATACATCCACTCACGATCATCACCCATTCTTATAAATTATAACAATAAAATGAAGTAAGGTGATGAAGACAAGAATATTATAAAAATGCAGTAATTTTAAAATTCAAACAAAAATTGGGCACATAACCCCTCTATCTTAACTACCAAGTGCTTGACTCTACCAGCTATGTTAACCATAATGGTTCTAAACGTCTATATCTACCCCCAATGTGAATGTGTTTAATTTAGATGCAATTAATTTCTATCCCAAAAGGAGTAGATCCTTAAGAAATTAATCAAATCTTTCACCAATAAAGTTCTAAGTTCATCCCCAACATATAATGATAAATAATTACATCAATATATTGAAATAAACTTTAGCATCACATTGTTGGTTCTTAAGATGTAATTAATTTCTATCCCAAAGGGAGTAGATCCTTAAGAAATTAATTACATCTTTCTACAATAATATATATCCAAAGACATACAAAACTTCACAATAACTTATAAACTCATAAATTTCATGCTCTTATGCTTCGATCACAAAAATATAAACATATAACCAACTCATTCATGTATTGAATGATATGCATACTACAAATTATAACATAGACAAAAAACATACTACAAATATATACATACTTCAACATGGACAAATATATATACATACTACAACATATAACATAGGCACTTAACAAAGCAATTTTTTTTTTAATTTGTTCAAAATAAACTCATAATCCTAAATCCTAATTAATTTGCAGCACCTAATTACCTAATTAAATTGAACACTTACTTTTTAGGTTAATTTCAAGATGTCATTTGATTATTATTATTATTATTATTATTATTATTATTATTATTATTATTATTATTATTATTATTATTACAATTTATGGCCATATTAGATTGAACAAAACACAAAAAAACCTAAGTAAATTGAGAAACTGACTTGGAAGAGGGGGAGGACAGCAGCGGAGCGATGGCAGGGGAGGGGTGAGATTGGCCGGCGGCGGAATTCGGTGACAGCAACTAAGGTGGTGGCGGAGGAGGAAATTGGCCGGAAAACATAGAGTGAGTGAGAGAGAAACAAAAGGGGCATGAGAGAATGAAAAGAGAGAGACATACTGGCCGGCGGCGACGGGAAGGAGGAGCGGCGGCGGAGCGGTGGCGACGCTGTTCAAACGAAAACGGTCAGAGAGAGAGAGAACGCGCGAGAGGATTTACCCAAAGAAGGCAACGGGATGGCGGAGCGGAGGCGAAACGGCGGCGGAACGGCGAATAGAGACAACGAGAAAGAGTCAGAGAGAGAGAGAGAGCGAGAGAGAGAGAGAGAGAGTGAGAGAGAGAGATAGGGAGAGGACTTACCAGGGAGCACGACGACGGTGGCGGGAGTAGGAGAGGGAGGGAATTAGGGCAAAGAGAGAAGTGAGGGGGAAGGGACGCGTACGCTGGACTAATTGAATTTTACCGACGGATTGTATCCGTCGGTAATATTTGACCCGCCTAAATTTACCGACAGATACAACATCCGTTGGTATTTATCGACAGTACCATCCGTCGGTAAATTTTGTTTTCGTTATGTGTAAATTTACTGACGGAAATTTCCATCACTAAATATAAATTTAAAAAATTAAAAAAATGATAAAATTATGCTTGAAATGACCCTGTAGTCGAGTCACCATCTAACTTGATCTCTACTACACCCTCAATTCTCACGGACTTTGTGAACTAATCATCGCTCGAGAGTCGAGCGTACACAAGTCAAGATTACTCAACATCGATATTGTATCTCGCGATCTTCTCGTTTCTCTCGATTCTCACATACATTGTTTACTAATCACAACCATTATTCGAGAAACGAGTCAAAATCATAATTCTAGAAACAAGGCTCGCAACCTATATATTGATCGGGTGAAGATTAATTACTCAGATTTGTCTAACTTGATCGATCTTTGTTTCTCTCGACTTTCACGGACGTTATTAACTAATCACCGCCATTAATCGAGAAACAATTAGCGTACATCGAGTATTAGAAAGTCAACTACTTGGTAATCTTATCGATTCCCTCGATCAACACGGAACATTGTTAGAGTCGTTAACTATAGAATTTCGATTTACGGTTTAGGGTTTACCAACGGATATGAAAACCGTCACTATTAACCTATTTACCAACGGATTACCGACGGATAATCCGTTGGTAAAATTTTATTTTAAATAAATTTTAAATTTTACCGACGGATTAACGTCCGTCACAAATATTCTCTCACAAATCCGTTGGTAAATCCGTCACTATATAAAGTAGAAAAATTAAATCGAAAATATTTAAATGAATTTTACCGACGGATTCAAAATTTGTTGGTAAAAGTAATTATTTTTTATTTGATTTTTTTTAACAACTTTACTGACGGAAACGAATTCGTCACTAAATCCCTCACTAATCCGTTGGTAAATCCGTCACTATATAAAGCAGAAAAATTAAATCGAAAATATTTAAATGAATTTTACCGACGGATTCAAAATCCGTTGGTAAAAGTAATTATTTTTTATTTTGAATTTTTTTTAACAAATTTACTGACAGAAACCAATCCATCACTAATTTCCGTTACTAATCCGTCACTAAATCTATAAATAAAAAAATTAAATCGAAAAAAAATTAAAACATTTACTGACGGATTGAAATCCGTCAGTTAATTTATTTTTTTATTTTTTAAATAAATAATGAACTTTACCAACGGATATTTCCGTTGGTAAGTTTAACAAGGAAAAATCCGTCGGTAAATCCGTCAGTATTTACTGCGCGAATTACTCCGCCAAATGTCCGTCAGAAATCCGTCGGTAAATATTTTTTAGCCGACCCGCTTTTGTTCCGTCACTAATCCGTCGGTATTTACTGATGGATTTTGAATCCGTCAGTAATTCCGTTGATAACTCTTGGTTTTTTTTGTAGTGGGTATTATTATCATTATAGTGGAAGTTGCCCGGCATCTTAATTTGTTTCAATGAAGTCATTTTCTTGTAACTTGAAAAAATACAAACAAGAATAGAAAAATGTGAGTGAGAAAACTTGAAAAATCAAGTTATATTTCTCTAAATATAATATCCAATTTTTAATTCGTGAAAGTGAAAGAGGCCAAAAGTCGTACAGGATTTGGATTGGAGATGGTCAAAACTGCGTTAACGTGTGCGGTTGTTTCTTCCACTTTTTTGTTTGTCCAATACTGGTAACTAGTTTCAGCAACGCTTTAAAAATATACTCCCTCCGTCCTTCGTAAGTATAGTCCACTTTACTTTTTCATCCGTCCCCCATAAGTGTGGTCTTTCCTTAAATGAATATGACCTCACTTAAAATTTTATCCTTTTAAAAAAGTAACTAACACTACAACAAAGTGAGTCTCATTCTCCACTCACTACACATCTACCTAACATCCTTCTTAAAACTCGTGCCCCTACCTCCAGACCACAGGGACAGTAAGAGTATATATAAAAAATTATATAACAGTAAGATGAATCAAAAAATTCAAATACAAACTGATACCTAATGTATAATAATTTTACAAAAATAAAAACATAAATTAGTGTGAATGGTCGACTCACATGTGACAGGTCATAGATTAAGAGATCATATCCAAATCCATATCTAATGCCTTTAAACATGGGTTCATATCCCAAATTTTTATCCTGCTCACCGCGAGATTAATCGTAAAATTAAACATGAAATTAATCGTAAAATATTTATTTTATTAAATGAAATTTTATGAGTGGCTTCTGCGCGCAATTCACTCTATAAATTAGAAAGGTAATCTAAATACTTAGTTGAAAAGTGTCGCAAGGCCGGGAGTATTATGGAAAATAAAATTTATTTTAAGAAAATGGACACGTATATTGAGATGTCTTCACAAATATTGGCAACCAATTTTGAACTTAGGAAACAGTACTCTTAGCAATCTTGATTAGAATTTAAATTTTTTTGTTTCGTTAAAGTATAACCATATTAGTGTATGGAGTATATTCGAGTCAAAAAAAAAAAAAAAATGAAAAACTTACATAATTATTTCCATTCTCTCCTTCCAAGTAAAGTAATATGATTATATATTTATGTGTATAATTAATTACTAATATATAGTATAAATTTACAAGTCAATGGTTTGACGAAGAGAAGATGCCCCAAGTCTTCAATTTCACATGCTGCCGCCCTACCTAATGACTTTAATTAAACTCGGTAATCTTTTGCACGCTAATCAATTTTATAATTAATTATATAATATTACCGCAATTTTAGGTTACCAAATACTTAGAAACTTTCTTTTCCTGTGAATGATCATGCGGAGATTTAGGGGGTGTATTCAATCAAGATTCTCTGGGAGTTTTAAAGAGTTTGAAAAGTCTGTGGAGTTTTGAAGTTGATTGACTCCGCGTGGAGTCTTGAGGAATTTTTGATGGAGTTCGCGTGGGATTTGGATGACTTTGTTGGAGTTGAAGTCGATGGAGTCCAGCGCCGGCTAGACCCTAGCGGTCGCTGGGACACGACGAGATAAATATCCAGTCAGTTCAATCCCAAATCAGAATTGCAATTAGGGCAAAACTTCGCCCAAATCAGAATTGCAGCGGACCTTCCCACCCCCAACCCCTATCGCCGCGCCGCTGCCGACCTCGGCCATCCCCACTCCGTCACTCCATTCAATCATCTCCACTCCCACCCCCGCTGATTATCCGCTATCGCTGCCACCCTATCACCGCCGCCGTTTCCATACCGCCTTCGCTGCAGTCATAATGGTTCGCACAAAAAATGCAAATGTGAGCGCCGACACGAATATGGAACCCGAGGATGTCCAAGTCGAAGAAGAAGAGGATTTCACAGCAAGGTATTCCTATCCTTTTTTTTTTAAATGTGAATGGAAAGGTGATGTTTATACGAAGTTTAATTCTGCTGAAATCACACGGCCTCGTTATTTGGATTGGGATTTGATTAGGGATCTTAAAGTTCAGGCTAGAGTTGTGACATATTTGAAGAATTTGGGACTTGAAACTTTTGCTAAAACTGTGAATTTTTCTGGTTATGATCCTTTATGTTATGTCTTATTACACCTAAGTCTTTCGTTAAGAATGGGAAGTATTCTTTCTTCCACTGTTGCTTTGGTAAAGATACCACTATTATCACGCCATCCCCTACCCGCAGCATCAACCATAAGTTCTAACAACAAGTCGCTTTGATCCTTAGTCCATTGCTCATAGGATGGCTTTCTTTTCAAATCTTGTTATGAATCCTCCATGATATATCTATATATTATATATATAATATACGCATATTAGATAATACGAATATTATATAATATATGCATATTAGCTAATACAGAAAGCAAGGAAAAAATAGTGAATCCAAACCAATACACGTGAAATCTAATCAAACGAATACCTGAATCCAAATCATAACATCTATAACCAAAAACAATAAACAACTAGCAAAAGATGGGGAAAAACCTAGTTCCATACCTCCAAACAATCATTATTACAAGAAACATAACACAAATCCATACACATATAGCACACAAAAAAAAAAAAAACAATAATGGAAAACAAGTTGAAGAATAGTACCTTTGTTGGTAGAATAAGAATGAAGGAACTGCACCAAAGCAAAATGAAGGAAAATAATGATAATACGTGAATAAAAGTCTGGAGAGTTAATAAGACCTTTCAAATTCCAGTCGGGGCTGGGTTCCAAATTCCAGCCGCGGCTGGGTTCCAGCCGAGGGCCGAATATAGCCCAGCCGTTTCTGGGAAGGCGCCGGCGCTGGAGGATCATGGAATCTCAAATTCTTGTGGTTGAAGGTCGGAATTCGTTCAGTATAAAAAATGCTTGAAATCAAGATAAATTCCACCAGAGTCAACAACTTTAAAAAGTCTGTGGAGTTTTGAATACTACCAAATTTTTATGGAGTTCAGAAAGTTGTGATTGAATACCACCAGATTTTTAAGGAGTTTGAAAAGTCTGGATTGAATACACCCAGACTTTCAAACTCTTAAAAAATACCATAGAGTCTTGATTGAATACACCCCCCTTAGTTTACCTTACCACTATAAACTTTTACCTAACTGCTACACTTTCTACTTTTAATTTCTTATTTTATTTTATTAATTGTTACACACTATTTGTATAATTTTAATTATATGTTATTACATATAAATGTAAATACCAGTCGATGACATAAAATACAAAATTAATTAATATTAAACAAAGAAAATAAAATAATTTTTAATTTTGTATCATTTAATTAATTTACTAAGACCGATTGGCCATTTTGATTACTAATATTTGCTTTTATTAATCCCGAAAGATCAATAAAGCACCAAAAATGAATTTTCTCAAGCAATGAACTTCAAGAATATGAATACCTGTATATTATACACAACTCCCATAAATACATTCTAAATACATAAAAAAATATATAAAAAAAATACATAACCCCAAAAGTCAAAACCCAAAAAAAAAAAAAAATCAATGCCCCTCCAAATTCTGCAATTTGCAAAATTCAATCCATCTTCGTTTTTCAATCAAGATCTCAATCTGTATGCATAGCATGTTTGATCACCAAAATCGGAATTGAAAGGTACAAACCGGAGAAGCACATGAAGAGGGTTTGAACGCTTGTACATTCTGATCAATCATGCAATCATCACTGCCTTTCAAGATCGGGCAGCCCATCTTCCTGCCCGCAAGATTGAACTTGCATTCTTCTAGATGATCTCTCTCGGCTAAGAATCCGTCGGAACGAGCTCAGCCTCGAGCTCGATCCGACGATCTTAGCCAACGGCTGCTCCGACGTACCCTCTACGAACGGAGCAGACGGCGGAGCCGCCATTCCCTCCCGCGGCTCCGCCGCGAGGCGCGGCTCTGCCTCTGTCCGACATACCGGGCACGTCGAGTTCGATCCGAGCCATTGATCAATGCAGTCTGCATGAAAAGTATGCTTGCAGTTGGGCAAACTCCTCGCCACCTCGCCTTCTTCGAGGGCGCTCAAGCAAACGGAACACTCGACGACGGCGGCGGCGGAGGGGGATTGTTTGAAGACGAATTTGGGCAGGGCGGCGATGACCGAGGGGTCGACGCCGGTGTTTGGGGGGTCGAGGGTGCGGATGTTGGCGGAGGCCGCGATGAAGCCGAGGCGGCGGAGGGAGGCCTGGCGGCGGGCTTGGCGGCGGAGGACGCACCTCGCGTATATGTGGAGGATGGTGACGACGATGACGACGAAGGACAGAGAAACTATGGCGGTGAGCATGATCTTGCTGTTGAGATCGCTCGTGTTCGTATGATTAAAGAACTCGTCGTCACCGTCGATCGCCATCACGGGATTTAGGATTTAGGATTGTTGTTTGAGAGTTTTGATGAGTTTAAGGAGAGGGTGCTTGTGTTAATAAGATTTTATGTGGTTTTATATGTGAAATGTGAGTTTAATTTGAAGTATGATTTGTGTGAATGAGTGAAAAGAGGTTTTGTGGGGGAATTGATGAGGAGAAATGAAAGAGGATTCTTGAACAATTTGACTTACTACACAAATTTATTCTTCTTTCGAAAAAGACAAATTTATCCCTACTAGCCAAAAAGATCGTGGTGTTTACTCTTTATATTTCGTACTATTAGCTAAAAATAGTTTTGCGTGTGGATCGCAATTATGATCTTAAAAAAACTCTTTTTGAGAAGTTTCGTGTCACACAATATAATATTTTTTAACTTATCAAAAAATCCAAATTCAATATCAATCCAAATATACATATAATTGAAAGATGAAATATAAATCTTGCTTTGTGCCTTTGTTTGGTTCCCTTGAGGACAAATTTGTCCAAATAGTTAACAAAAAAAAAAAAAAAACTGGCTAAAATATGAATTTTAAAGTGTGGTGAAACAGAGAAATTAATTGATTTTAAAATTGACTCATTTTTAGGCTATACGCGTAAGATGAGCATGTTTCAAGGGGGTTGACTAGGAATGTAGAAATTTGGGCAGATTTTACTGATTTTCTTCTTGGAATGTTAGTGTGTGTGACTTGACAAAATTTTCCAATTCTTTGCTGAAATTTCTAGGCATTGTAGCCAAGGAAAAAAAAATCGATTTAATTTCGACTTTATTCACTTAATTATTGTTTAAAGGAAGGAAAATTTGAATAGTTATGTTATAAAAAATAAAATACTTATATTAATCTCATGTAAACTTCATTACTTCAAAATATTATCTCATATATATAAATATATATATATAGAGGGTGGATCATATAAGAACACCATCTTATATGAGAAATAAGAACAAATCTATACCATTTATTTGTGTTGATCAATGGCTGATATTTAATACAGATTTTTAATTAATAATTTCGATTCTTTCCTTTTTTTTTAATGGAGCAAGGATAAAACTGTAAAAGGCTTATTATTTGTAACCGTCACTTTCCATATTTTATGGGATCCTATATCTATATTTATTTATGATTGATATTATATCTAATACTTCATTAATTTTGTTATATTAGATATTTTTAGGGGGTTCACACACCATATCATTATTTACTTTGAAAATTGTTCTTGCCATTAAAAATTATATTTTCTATAAATTGCAACACGAATTTTGTATCCAGTATAAATTAAAATAATCAATACTATTTTACTATATTATTGACCTAATTATTTACTACGTAATTCTATAAGATTTAGTAAAATAATAATGCACACTACCTAACAATAATACATCAACACATAATGCATAAATAATACTAACTCAATGCATATATTCTATTAAAATAATGCATAGTTCCTTCCTATTTAAATTCACATAGCTCAATTGTTTAACTCTCTAAAAATATTGCAATACGTCTTATATAAAGATCAAATTTAATAACGAAAAAGCATTGTTCCAATAAATATATAGTACTATTTACCGAACAATTGATTCTTCAAGCGAAAACAATATTAACTTAATCAATAATTTGAATTTACGTAATGTTATGGTGTCGTAAAAAATGATGTTTACTAAAAATGAAGCTTATGAATAGTAAGACTATTAAAGAAAAAAATGGATTGCAAAAGACGATAATATTTTGAGAGATGTTTTTTTTATGGAATTTGAGAGATATTTGAGTAGAGAGCGGATCAAATAAGAACATTTTTTTAGGTGAGAAATAAGAACAAATCTGGACCATTGATATTTGTTGATCTATAGTCTATATTTAACCTTGCATTTAGTTACTGTAATTTATGCATTTAAATGTCAATGCATTAAGTTATTGTAATTTATGCACTAAAATATTTATGCATTTAGTTTCTGCATTTTCGATGTAATAAAAATGCATTGTTCTTACGTTCTTATATAAGATGTGTTCTTACCAGATCTACTCCCTATTTGAGTAATGCTTTACAATTCACAAATATTCTTAAATTTTGTTCGTTCTATGCATAATTAAAATGTATTAGAAACATGTATTGGGTGTTTCATAATGCATTTTCTTCATTATAATAATGCACAAATAACCTTGTTTGCATTAATAAATAATGCATAAATAATATTAACTTAATGCATCAATACTAACATATTAGTGCATACTATAATACGCATATGATTTATTACAATATATAATATAAATAATAAAGCCAAAATTTATTACAATATATAAAGCTAATATAAATTCACATAATTCAATCGATTAAACCTATAAAAATAATGCAACACGGCATATATCAAATATTCAATTTAATAACAATAAAAATTATCCCAATAAATATATAATATTATAACCATATAATTACTTAAAAAAAAAATACTATGTTAACAAGATGATCTAATGAGAATACTTTCTTAGATGAGAAATAGGAACAAATCTGAACCTCTGATCTTTGTTGTTCTATGGTCTAGATTTAACAGTGCATTAAGTTATTGCAATTTATGCATTAAGTTTCTGCAGTTTATGCATTAGGTTTCTGGAGTTTATGCATTATCCATATGATAAAAATGCATTATTCTCACGTTCTCATATAATATATATTTTCATCAGGTTCCTACTCATAATCAGACCCAATCAATAATTTACATTTACGTAATATTTGAAATTAGTTGTCATAAAAATGATGTTTATGAAAGAAAAAAAAAGAAGATTATTAATACTAAAATTATATACAGAGAAAATGAATTGATTGTCAGGCGACGATTTAAAAACATTATTTAATAAAGTCTAATTATGAGGTATGTAATTAACTGTCAAAAAGAATAGTATTAATTTCAATTAAAAAAAAATCCTAATTTGAATGGATGTGTTTTATCCTTAGTTTCCTCAATCCCGTAAATTGTGTAATGTGTACTATAATGATATGATGATATATTTTACTTGTTTACCCTCAATTATTATTATTGACGGTTTTTGGTGAAATTCATCAAAATCAAATCCGTCTATTGATTTAGTAATAATATATGGTTGTTAATTGTTCTTATTTCTTATCTAAGGGAGTGTTCTTACCAAATCCACTCCCTATATATATATATATATATATATATATATATAGATATAGGGAATGGATCAAATAGAAACCATCCTTTATGTAGAAACTAAAAACTCTTATAGACCCTTGATTTGTTAGAATTAATGGATGAGATTTAATTGCATTGAAAAGTTTATTTTGCAGGCGTTATTTAATGTAGGGATTACTTTGTCTTTTCAATTTTTTTTAGTAACGACGATTTCCTTAATTAAAGGAATTTATGGATGGTTAAGTTTGGGGAGTTTGAACAAATCATGGAAGATTTTTTATACAGATTTTTTTGGGTATATATTTTATTTTTAAATTTATTTTTTATGATAAATTGTTATGTGTTTTATATCTTTTTGACTTATTTGTCGTTTTGGATTCCATTTTGAATTATTTGTTAATTTATGATTGTATTTTATTTTCGTTTCTTTCTTGTGTTATACTAGTACAAAATGTGTTTTAATTATCACCACATACAATTTAATTTATTTAAAATATATCCGATTTTTAAAAATATTTTATTCAATTTAATATAGTGGTTTTGTCATTATAATATAATAATTTTACAACCATTACCTACGTCGATTTTTTGGCTTATAATTTCAAATTCATGCTTGTGCATCTAGGATTCAGTATTGGAATAATCATAGCAATTCATTGGAGCTTTAAAACCAATATTTATATGATCATGGTAAAATTGATAAAAGCAATTGACGAATTCCGCAAATTATAATGTTCTTCACAGCTTATAATAATGTTCTTTACAACTAGTAATAATGTTCTCACATCCTTCATATAGATGCAAAACATTATTTTAAAATATAAAATTAATTTATTTAAAATATAACTGTTTTTTTAAAATGTTTTATTCAATTTACTATAGTGCTTTTGTCATTATAATATAATGCTTTTATAATCATTATCTGCATAATTGGTCGATTTTTTGGCTTATAATTTAAAATTCATGCTTGTGCATCTACGATTTCGGTATTGAGATAATCATAGCAATTCATTGGAGCTTTAAAATCAACATTTACATGATCATGTTAAAATTGATAAACGCAATTGACGAATTCCGCAAATTATAATGTTCTTCACAGCTTGTAATAATGTTCTTTACAACTTGTAATAATGTTCTCACATCCTTTACATAAGTGTAAAACATTATTTCAAAATATATGCTAATATTATACTATGTTTTATCATATCCCATTTAATATTTTTTGAAATACTAATTTGATGCAAGACACGTTATTATCTTTAGATTACAAATCACATGCATTATGCATATGAAATAGCAAAAACAAAAAAATCTTAATTCCAATCTTTTCATTCATGAAAGCTTCTAAAATCTAGACGATTTGACCAACGTTGAATAAGGTATTTTTATACATGGTAAAAATATTAAATCTGGAATTTAGAGATATGGCTTGAGAGAATTACGGGATTGATATATTTAAGAAATTCATGTGTCCTAAAATACCCTTAATTTCAAAATCGGTAGCTAACGAATTTAATTCGTTTTTTAATTAGATGGAAATAATATAAATTTGGAAAAATAAAATAAATAAATTTCTGCAATTATGTTCGGAAGTATGCTAAAATGCACTACAATACTTGATCGAACTCTTTTTTTTTTTGAAGCAAATAATCGAACTCTTTTTATTTTGAGCAAATACATGACCGAAATCTTGAGTCAAAATAATAATAAAAAAAGAGTAAATGCTAATTTAATATTAATAAAACAACTTGAAATTAAATAAAAGAAGTATTAACTAAAACAAGACATAAAATTTCATGAAATCAACGTGCCCCTATTTTAGAGGACAGTAACCAAACCTGACATTGCAACGAATTTTCTTGTAATGGCGTACAAGTAGGGGAACTAATTGCTTGCTAAAC
Source organism: Agastache rugosa (assembly GCA_031470985.1). Taxonomy (NCBI): domain Eukaryota; kingdom Viridiplantae; phylum Streptophyta; class Magnoliopsida; order Lamiales; family Lamiaceae; genus Agastache; species Agastache rugosa. The sequence goes on from CM062607.1 coordinate 24,812,543, forward strand.
ATAACTTTATTTCTTTGACTTTGGAAGAAAAAAAAATTTGAAGTCTTATAATGGCGCAACTCAGTCAAACATCAAGACATTTTTTGCAACCTACATTAACCATAATGTGAAAATTCGGATGAAACGTGTGCGTGTGTTAACCTAGTGGTAGAGTGGTTAATGTCCGGGCCCCAGTGTTCATTTCTATACCACCAATAGAAAAAGAATTTGAGTTTAGAAGAGGAATAGCACATAAGCTACGCATTAGTAGCACAAAATATTGCTAATTGAAATTTTCATTACGTATTTATTGTGATAAAATTAACACCAAATCAAGCTGAATATTTGGCCACGCATATATTAGTAAATCTTACTGATGGCTTTAGACTTGTATGCTTTTATATTATTGCGACACTCAATAATTAATTTACCACATGGTTTGTACTAGAGCTGTCAAAATTTCAGGCCGGGCCAGCCCGGCCCGAAAGTTCTCCGGGCCTAAAAATATAGAGCTCAGCCCGGCCCAAAATACACTTTTGTAGTGTAATTTTACCGAGCCGGGCCGGGCCGGGCCGAGCCCACCGGGCTTTTACCAATTTCGGGCCGATCCGGCCCGAAAATTCCCCGGGCTTGAAATTGTGTGGCATAGCCCGGCTTGAAATCGGGCCGGCAGTCGGGCCGGGCCGAACCTGTTTTGACAGCTCTAGTTTGTACCACACCTAAATATTATATATCCGAATAATGTGGATCAAAAACTAGACACTAAATTATGTTAATTGCACGTGCCCAACACACAATATACTATTCCCTCCGTCCCCCAAAAGTGTGGTTCAAATTTGATTATATGTGAGGTATAAAATATTAATTGAACCACACTTTTGGGGGACATAGGGAGTATTATTATTATTATTATTATTATTATTATTATTATTATTATTATTATTATTATTATTATTATTATTATTATTATTACTACGTGGTATTGCAGCTCAGATATTTCTTTATTTTTTAGAAATGCACAATATATATATATATATATATATATATATATATATATAGAGTGTGGATCTGGTGAGAACCATCCCTTATATGAGAAATAAGAACTAATCTAAACCCTTGATTACCATCATCTAACAGTCAAATTAAAATCCCGTGCTAAATGAGAATTATACTATTACTTGCAGTTCTCATATGGAATCACCAAGCTAGGGGTAGAAAAGGAAAAGGTTAAAAATTCACATTATTCACTGGAAAACATTAGAGAAGAATATGCAACAAATTTTCCCCTCTCCTCTCTCTCTCTCTCTCCCCCTTTCTATAGATTTTTGCAAATCGCAAGTCGCCGATTCCATTATCAACAATTGAGATCGATCAAAACTAGTAATCAGTTGCAAGTGCGTATAATTCCGTTTTAATTGAATTTTTTTATATTCTTAATCAATTATTATTTAGTGCACAATTGGAAGAAAATGCAAATCTTGACGGGAAAACAATTACTCTCGAGGTCAAATTGATCGACCAATAATGTCAAGGCCAAAATCCAAGACAAAGAAGGAATTTTGTCTTATCAATATCAACGTCTGATTTTTGCTGGAAAACAACTTGAAGATGGCCGGATGCTTGTCGATTACAATATTCAGAAAGAGTCGACGTTGCATTTGGCTGTAAGGCTTCATAGAGGAATTATATGAAGATGGATCTGGTTTCACTTTATTTTGTTTGTGTAAAAAATAATTCTAAATTTATATTTAAGTGTCTTGTATAATTCTACAAGGTTTTCATGTGGTTTGTAACACTTTTATATAAATTTATGAGTTTTTGTCAAATTTGCTTAGTATTTTTGCATCTGAAATTTTGTTTCACTGAGTATTTATTGGTTTGTGTTGATTTTTTGCTGTGTTGTTCGTTGATGAAGTACTAAGCTCCCATATAATAGGATTTATGCATTTGTTTCTTCTAGTTGATGCATTAACATGTTGAGAACAATCCTCTACAGTATAAGAAGGTTTACGCATTTGTTTATTCTAGTTGATGCATTGACATGAAATTTTCTGTAACTCGAGCTTTATGTACAGAAGGAGATTACGGATAAAGAAAAAATATTTGCATCACCTCTTTGGATTGCTTTTTAATTATTTTATATATAAATGATTCATTATAGTGGTGTCATAAATCATAATAATGATATTGTGTGTTAATCGTGCATTTATACTAGCATTGTACTTCTTAATGTAATTTAATATTATAAAAAAGTACGTACATAATGTAATGCATAAATTTAAACAATATAATGCACAAATACCATATATGTATATACATTAATTATGATATCGTGTTTGCCACATTATAAAAATATTATTTAGTACTGTAAAAATATTAGTGATAATACGTGATCAAAAAAATATACAATGTAATGAAAAATAATTTTATAATGAATGATATTGCATGACGAAAAAATAATCAATGTAATGCATTAATTGTGATATCGTGCTTTACACATATTAATTGTAATGAATGACGCTATAAAAATTAACACACATAACCTTGTACCATCAAACACCAAACATAAATCAGGTTTAATAACATGTTCGAAAAATTATAAAGTTTTGATTTAATACCAAAACCCAACTGATTCTCCAACCGAATAGATGGTCGCTTCATCCAAAATAGTGTTTTCCAGCTCACCTGTTTGAGCTCTAGATTTTCTAGGTTTACAGGTTCAGGAAGCAGAAGACAGCAGACGATCCAGCTGTGCCTACAGCAGGAAGCAGAAGACAGCAGACGATCCAGCTGTGTCTACAGCAGGAGTCAACCTTCAGCTGAGTCTTTCAGCAGAGCATGATCAAGCTGAAGAGAATTCGAGTTGAGTTCAAAACACAGCTGGTCCAGCTGTACAGAACAAAAGGAACTAACTCTGAAGACATCACTTCAAGTCAGTTTTCCCAATCCAGCCCTGAATTCAGAAGCCAGCTCCAAAGACAGAAGATCCCGGCGTAAGAGGAAGTCAACATGCCTCGACCAATGAGGGATTGCCGAATCAGCATCCTAGACTTCAGGACCTAGGATGTGACACAAATGAAGACAGGTGCAGATTCGCCCAACGGCAGATATCGAATTTAAGGAGAGTAGGTAAGATTCAAACGGCTCCTCCAACGGCTAGTCTTGAATCTCTACCTATATAAACCCGTCTTCAACCTCAGGATCAAATACGAAAAACTCTCTACAAGCTTTCATTCTCTGAAATCCTCAATCTTTCAAAAGCTCTCTAGCAGTTCTACATAGTTCAAAGAACACTTTATCTTAAAGTGTTTCTAGTTCAGAAACTGCTTAGTTTTTCGTCTGATCCCTAGGCCAAAATCTTTGTATATCTTAAGCCTAGATTTCGAACGAGTTCATCATACTCTAAAGTTCTTAATTGTAAGAACTCGTTCAAAGTTGGAACCCCAAACCAAACCCCTCTTTACCCAGAAAGGTTAGGTCAAGGTAACACTTGCTTGAAGCGGGAAATTCAAGTGTTTGTAAGGTTTTTTCAGTACCCGTAAACTGAAAGGTTAGGCTTGACACTGCCCGCAAACTGTTGGAACACAGCTCGGGTTAGAGTTGTGAAGTTACTTGGTACTTGGAAACCAACTGGTAGTGATTACCAGTGAACCTGGTCGTGGACGTAGGAGGTGTTACTCCGAACCACGTAAAAATCTCGTGCTCTTTTCTTTCTCTTTAAATTCAGTTTTAGTACTAACTTTATCATCTCATTGCATATTTGATCTAAAACTGCATACACAGCTGCTCTCCAAAGACAGCTGTGTCTTTCTGAAAGTTGCACAACTTGACTAAACTGAAAACATAAAGTTACTCTTTTCAAGCTGAGTTTTTCTAATTAACCGAGCTAAGTTTTCAAACCACCACATTCCGCACCGCCAGCGGAGTTATTTGTCCAGCTAACCCTTCTCAGCTGGATTAATAACTGAGCTCACCAACTCTGTTATTTAAACTAGAAAAAGTTTTCAGAAATCTATTTGGCGTATTCACCCCCCCTCTACACCAAATACCTAGCTCAGGGACCATCAATTGGTATCAGAGCAGTGGTTCAACAGACCGCTGTTTCTGTATCAAGAGATCTCTCTTGACAATCTGTCAGTGGTCATCTGAACAGATCCTCTTTGTGAAAAACTCAATATATTACATACTGTGCATATCTCCATGGATTCTTATCTTAACAGGAATCTTTCCACCTTCTCGGTCGATGATTATGCAATATGGAAGTTCAGACTGAAGAGCTTTCTCTGTGCACATCATGATATGATGTGGGATGTCATCACAAACGGACCCATCATAATATTCAAACAAAGGAACGAGCTTGTTCCAACTCAAGATGGTGGTCAACCAACATATCAGCTCATTCCCAAGCCCAAGAATGAGCATACCTCAGAAGAAAGGAAGCAGGCTGGACTAGACAGCTTCGCGAGGAACACCATATCTTCAACGGTCTCCAACGCCTACCTCAGCAAAATCATCAACTGCGAAACCGCAAAGGAGATGTGGGAAACCCTAGCAAAGCTATGCAAAGGGTTGGAGGAGATAAAGGAAAATAAATTCACTATTGCATGCCAGAAGTTTGATAACTTCAAGCAGCTGGTCAACGAGTCCGTCGAATGGATGGAACTCAGATTCTCCAATATAGTGGTGGAAATAGAAACCATCCGAACTGGGAAATACACCCAGCGAGAAAAAAATCTAAAAGTTCTTTCAGCACTCACAACTGAATGGAACACATATAAGGTGGTATACCAAAGTCGAAGTGACTTAGGTGATCTTTCAACTGAAAGATTATTCTCCCTGCTCAAAGCCAACGAATATAACTTGAAAATTACCATGAAAGAATCTTCAAGCAATCAAAATGATGGAGAGCTGACACCTGAGCCAAAGGAGATTACGTTCAGAGCCAACTATGAAAAATCCGCATACATGCAGTCAGCTGAGTCATCGAAGAAGGACAAGAAGGACATGAGCTACTTGAAGAAATAGCCATGCTGGTCAAAAATTACAACAGACTCAACACCAGCAAGGGCAAATACAAGAAGTTCGCAAGAACTTACAGAGACAAGTACGCAGCAGCTGATGAGAAGTCAACTGACAAACAAACAGAAGAAGGTTGCTTCAACTGCAAGGAACCAGGACACTACCGGCTAGATTGTCCAAAGCTGTCCAAGAAAGATAAAGATCAACTGAAAGCTAAGGCAGCTGACAGAAGGAGAGCTTACATCGCCGATGAGGAATCAGAGTGCAACAAAATGGATGACAACATGCCATTTTCAGACTCGGAAGAAGAAGCACTGATGGCCCACGATGAACCTGATTGGGATACGTGCTTCATGGGACAAACAGACGGCATTGATGAAGATGAGGTAATGTCTCGAACTCAAAATCTATCTAACCTCTCACCATCACACGAACACTCTACACAGGTTTCAGAATCAGGGTTACCTGACTGGAGTCTAGTAGAGAAAGTAATGAACGACTCCAAGGAGCTTCAAGAGATCCTTGACGTTATAATGTGTGAGAATGCCGAGCTGAAAGCGGAACTGGAAAAGAAAAAGGTATCAGAAGCAGCTGATACAACTCAGCTTCACGAGGAAGTTGTTTCACTAAAAGACAAAATAGTGAAACAAGATCAGCTGATGAAGGACTTCTACTTAGAGAAGAAACAGCTGATGGAAGATTTGGAAAAGGTCACAGCTGAATCAGAAAAGAAGTCAGCTGAGATCCTTGAGCTGAAAAACACCGAAAAAGTACTATCTAAGAATATAGTAGCTCTCATCAAAGCCACATCAACAATGGACGAGATCATAGGTGCACAACGTCCAGCAGCACTCAAAGCGGGACTGGGATACCATGAATCAAAGGATGCCTCAAACATTGCCTCCACGAGTGGAACAAAGGTAATGTTTGTACGAGCAAAAGAACATCCAATCCCAGCAACTCAGCATCAACCGTTGAGGACACAATAGGCATCAGGAAGACCAGTTGTGAGACATCCTCAAGCTCCGTCAAGGATACAACAGGCATAAAAAAAGCCAGCTGTGAGACAACCTCAAGCTCAAATCAGACAGCTACGAGCTCAACCTCAACAAAGACAACAAGCTGGACATTACAGATACCAGCAACAGCAACAACATGTTGAAAGATATCAACCGAGATATTAGAGATACCCAGCTGGATATCACTCATATGATTACCAGCTGGAGAACCATTTCCAGCTGAAGTATCACAAGAGGCAGCAGAGACAAAGGAACGTCTCAGCTGAGTACTCAGCTGGATACCAAAGAAGACCAAGACATCAAGTCAGGAAGACACTGAGATCAAGACCCCGCCAGCAACAATCGAAGAACACAAAGAATGTATATATCGACTCAGCTGGAAGAATTGTCAGATCAAATGACCCAATTCGAGTCATCAAGCAGATCTGGGTCATTAAAGGATCTCTGTCTAACCCTCAATGGCCCAATTAAAACTGGGTACCTAAACTTTGATCTTTTGTATAGGTTGCAAGGAAACGACGCATCATTGAGGAGTCAATGAGAACGCTATAGTACTTGGACAGTGGATGCTCCAAACACATGACGCACTTAAAGCACCTACTCCAGGAGTATATCGAGCGTCCAGGCCCTCAAGTAACATTTGGTGACAACTCCAAAGGCCTAACCAGAGGTTATGGTACATTTAAAACTAGAAATGTTATAATCCCAAATGTTTCTTATGTACAAGGATTGCAACACAACTTGCTTTCCATTAGCCAATTCTGCGACAACGGTTTTTCTGTCAAGTTTGATGCACAGGGGAAACCAAACAGATACTCCTAAGAGGGAAAAGAGAAGGAAATATGTATTTTGCTGACTGGAACAGCAGCCCTCCGGAGACTTGTCTTGTATCGAAAAGCAGCAATGAAGTCACCGTCGTGGGTACGTACGGCTGAATCATCTCAACTTCAAGACAATCAACAAACTGGCTAGGAACCAGCTCGCTAATGGAATTCCAGATCAAGTATATGACAAAAGTCATATGTGCAGCGCTTGTCAACAAGGAAAGCAGGCAAGAATTTCATTCTCTCTCAAGCCAGTTCAGTCAACTGATCGAGTACTCCAACTCCTTCACATGGATCTGTTTGGTCCAGTTACTCCAACAAGCTTCAATGGCAGAAAATATACTCTGGTCGTAGTGGATGACTTCTCAAGATTCACATGGGTGTCATTCCTGTACCAGAAGAGCGAAACAAGGACTAAGCTGCCTATTCTGCTGGAAAGACTGTCAACTCATAAGGAGTGCAAGATAATGTCAATCAGATCAGATCGAGGAACGGAGTTTCTAAATGAAACCATTTATGAATACTGCGAGAAGAACGGAGTTCAACATCAAACCTCAGCTGCACGCACACCTCAGCAGAATGGTGTAGCTGAGAGAAGAAATAGAACACTCAAAGAAGCGGCTACCTCAATGCTAGCCAGCTCTGCCATTCCAAAGAAGTTCTGGGCCGAAGCAATCAACACAGCTTGCTTCACTCAGAATCGCTCCCTACTCACATCAAGGCAAGGAAAGACGTTGTATGAGATTTGGAACAACAGGATACCATATATTGGATATTTCAAGGTCTTCGGATCCAAATATCATATCCTAAACAACGGAAAGATACAGCTCAAGACGTTCGACGCGAAGACAGACCGATGAGTATTCCTTGGTTATTCTGCTATGAGTAAAGCATATAGAGTCTTCAACAGAAGGATTCAAACAATCGAAGTAACTCCACATGTTACCTTTGACGAGTCATCATTCGAATATAGAGACTCTATCAAACGAAGAAACGAATGAGAATCTTCAAGACAGATTCAGACAAGAGCTCAAGAAAATCGAATCAGGAATTTGGCCGAACCATTAATTTGGGATGATGAGCCAGAGGAAGAACTTCAAGTCAATCGGGAAGCTCCATCAACTGGAAATCAAGAAGAACATCCAACGCCAAATCAAGGGGGAATACCATCAGCTGGAAATTCAGACACAACTGAATCCCCAGCTCCATCTCCAGCAGAGCTTCTACTGAAGTCACTTCATAATCCAACTCAAGGAGAATCAATCTCTCAAGATTTAACTCTAGAGCATCTCCAAGCCAGACGAGGCCACTTCTAGCATCAATCAGTTGGAAGAAGAAATTCGTAAAAGGAGAAGATGGATTGAAGATCATCCATCATCAGCAATCATTGGAGAACCATCTGACCAAGTCAAAACCAGAAGCTCAGCTGCTCAAGCCTCATCGGATCATCAAGAAGCAGCTGACACAGCTCAACTCTCAGTAGAGCTAGAACTGACGGTCTATGATGAAGATACAGCTCTAATGGCGTGTTATGTAGCTCAAGTTTTGGAGCCTTAATCAATTCCCGAAGCTTTAAAGAGCGTGCCTTGGACTAATGCCATGCAAGAAGAGCTGAATGAATTCCTCAGAAATTGTGTCTGGGAACTGGTCGTCAGACCTGAATGAGTCAAAGTCATAGGACTCAAATGGATATTCAAGAACAAACTGGATACCCTGGGAGTCATCATCAGAAACAAAGCTCGACTGGTTGCCAAGGGCTACACACAGTATGAAGGAATTGACTTCGAAGAATCATTTGCTCCAGTAGCGCGATTGGAAGCAATCAGACTCTTTCTCGCCTATGCAGCACATCATAAATTCAAGGTCTATCAAATGGATGTGAAGTGTGCATTCTTAAATGGAGAAATCAAAGAAGATGTCTACGTTGAACAAACTCCAGGATTTGAAGTAGAAGGAAATAAAGTCTACAAACTAAAGAAAGCGCTCTATGGATTGAAGCAAGCACCTCGAGCTTGGTATGACACTCTGTCAAAGTTCCTTGTATCCAAAAGATTCAAGAAGGGCTCAGTAGACAGAACTCTCTTCACCATCAAGTCAGGAGAAGACATCCTGGTAGTTCAAATCTATGTAGATGACATCATCTTCGGATCAAGATCAACATTCTTATGCCAAAGATTTGGAGAGATAATGTCAGAACAGTTCTAAATATCCATGATGGGAGAAATGAGCTTCTTCCTAGGACTTCAAGTCAAGCAATCAGAAGAAGGGATTTCAATAAATCAATCCAAGTACGTGAAAGACTTGATCGCCAAGTATGGAGTTCAATCCAGCAGAACTGTAAAGATTCCGATGAACACCAACTGGAAGATTGAACCTGGAACTGAAGGGAAGACAGTCGATTCCAGTAAATACAGAGAGATAATAGGTTCCATGCTGTAACTAACCGCGAGTCGTCGAGACATCTCTTTCGCAGTCGGAGTGTGTGCCAGATTTCAAGTTGATCAAAAGGAAGCACACATGCAAGCAGCCAAGAACATTCTCAAATATCTCAAAGGAACTCAGAATGTTGGGCTGTGGTACCCAGCTGAAGACAATCTACAGCTGACTGGATATTCAGACTCAGACTTCGCTGGAGATCGGTTGGACAGAAAATCAACTTTAGGAACTTGTCAGTTCCTAGGAAGTAAGTTGATTTCATGGTTTTCAAAGAAGCAAACGTGCGTCGCAACTTCCACAACTGAAGCAGAATATATGGCCGCTGGAAGCTGCTGCTCACAAATTCTCTGGCTGAAACATCAGCTGGATGACTATGAAGTGAAAACTGGACAAATTCCGATTTTCTGTGATAGCTCAAGTGCGATTGCTATATCAGAAAATCCAGTACATTACACAAGATGCAAGCATGTGGACGTACGCCATCACTTCATCAGAGATCACGTGGAAAAGAAGGATGTAATTGTTGAGAAAATTCACATAGACATACAGCGGGCTGATATACTCACAAAGCCACGGATAGAAGCAAGATTCAAAATGCTGTGCGGATTACTTGGATTACTCAACCCAGACGATGCTTCACCCAGCTGAATGGAAGCAGACCCAGCTGAATGGAAGTAGACAGCTGGAATTCAAAACCGACATCACTGGTATCAGCTGAAAAAGAATCAAGCTCAATCAGACGAAAAAGTTGAAGGATTATTCAGCTGAGGGGGAACCAGCTGGAACAACGTTCACTCAGCACAACCACTCAACCCAGGTATCAGCTGACTACAATGATCAGCTGAGAGGTTTGCAACAACATTAACTACACCTATTCAATCTGTTATCAGTCAACATATCTTGTCTTATCTAATCAAAATTAAGTAAAAGTCTGCAAAGAACTGAATCATGGGAGTTTCGAGGCAAAAGTCAAAGTGCCTCAACCGTCCTCTCTCACGCATTAACTCGCAATTTCTGAACAAGAAATTGACATGACGCGAGAATCTCTCCCAGTCGTAGATCTTCTTATCAATCGATAAATCTTGATCGTCCATTCATCAAGAAAGTTATATAAATATGCTAGAAGAGATGCATAAAACATTGCATCAACCCTAAAAAGTTTTTCGGCATTCTTTTTTATTTCCATCAATTGGTATTATTTGTTTCTACTGACAAAAGTTGCAGAAGAAGAACATGGAATCTAAAAAGATATCTCCCGAAGCCGATCAAACTTGAAGAATCTGTCAAAGCTTCAAGATAAGAGTTGCTTAACTCTCAGGAACTTCAAGAAGACGGAGTTCCAGGAGAAGATGAAGCCCATCGACAGATCCGGTCCAACGCAGTGGGAGACTGCAAAGCTCAAGAACGTCATTCACCAGGAAGGTGCAGATATCTTCCTGGGAATGTCAAAGGAAAAAGACCTCCTCCGCCCCACTGTTTCTCTCAAAATAAAAGAGAGAACGGGACATACAACTCCCTGGGATGCAAAAATCAACGTCAACAGAACTGGACCAGATGTTGATAAAGTCGGAGTCTTCAAGAGCAGTAGTGTCAAAGCTCTTGCTCCGCCACAGGAGACACAGAAAAAGATGCAGGAGACAAAGCAGCATGCATCTATTTCCTTCCCAGCTGGAAATCAGAAACAACAGCATGCATCAAAGGTGCTCGGTCAGTCAGCCAAGAAGCCAGCTGACATTAAGAGAGAATTCGTAACTACTCTCCGAGGAGCAGGAGGTCCACAAGCGGTGGTTTCTTACGGTGGAGAAGAAGTTCATGTGCCAGCGTGAACATCGTCATCATTAACACCACAACGACGTATTCCAGCTGATCAACCGAGCTTAAACCCCACGACAGATGGAATACTTCAACCGACCTCTCCTCAATTTTTTTCAGCTCAACAGGGACACCAGCTTTGAGATCTTCAGATGAAAGTTGGAGCTCAAGCCCCTGCACCATGCTCAAATGGAAAACATCATCCAGCCGATGATCACTTGCAGCTGATGATGATGATATGAGCTGAACCCAATACCCACCACTTCGAAGTGGAAGGGGAATACTCAAGTCCCTCAAGTGCTGAATCAGACTTTCTCATTCAAACTAATGAAGTCTGAAGAAGCAAAGTTGTGCCATACTCAGAAGATGTTATCACCAGTGCCAACTCATACCTTCAAGCACTCAGCTGGACCGCCCCAGCTAAAATAGGGCAAGGACGCTGTGTCTGCAATCACAGCTGAGGCTAATGCTATTGAAGAAGAGCCAGCTAATACAACAGTTGAGCCACCTAAACTCCAGACCTCGCTGCTCAGAGCTGACAACCACAGTTTCGCCAAACTAAAACATCGCAACAGCTGATGTTGTATCTCTCCCACCTTGATTGATCATGCCAAAAAGGGGGAAGTAAGGGGGAAGAGAATGAGACAAAGAAGAGGCAAACTGCTGAGCTAGAGGAACCAGCTGAATCAGAATCAGCTGGAGAAGAAACAATTCAAAAGAAAGAAGACTGGATGCAGAAGAGAAGACCCAGCCAATTGGGATTCAAGACTGAAGAATTGAAGAATTTTTTATTCTTTCTTTATTTTTCCTGTTTTATGATGTATCTTACATTAATAAAACACAAGTTTTTCTGCGTCATAAGTTGTCTCAGTTAGGTTTTGGCATCATCAAAAAAGGGGGAAATTGTTGGGAAAATTATAAAGTTTTGATTTAATACCAAAACCCAACTGATTCTCCAACCGAATAGATGATCCCTTCATCCTAAGTAGTGTTTTACAGCTCACCTGTTTGAGCTCTAGATTTTCTAGGTTTACGGTGTTCAAGAAGCGTAAGACAACAGACGATCCAACAGTGTTTACGGCAGAAGTTGAAGACGGACGATTCAGCTGTGTCTACAGCAGGAGTCAACCTTCAGCTGAGTCTTTCAGCAGAGCATGATCAAGCTGAAGAGAATTCGAGCTGAGTTCAAAACACAGCTGGTCCAGCTGTACAGAACAAAATGAACTAACTCTGAAGACATCACTTCAAGTCAGTTTGCCCAATCCAGCTCTAAATTCAGAAGCCAGCTCCAAAGGCAGAAGATCCCGGCGTCAGAGAAAGTCAACATGCCTCGACCAATGAGGGATTGCCGAATCAGCATCCTAGACTTCAGGACCTAGGATATGACACAAATGAAGACAGGTGCAGATTCGCCCAATGGCAGATATCGAATTTAAGGAGAGTAGGTAAGATTCAAACGGCTCCTCCAACGGCTAGTCTTGAATCTCTACCTATATAAACCCGTCTTCAACCTCAGGATCAAATACGAAAAACTCTCTACAAGCTTTCATTCTCTGAAATCCTCAATCTTTCAAAAGCTCTCTAGCAGTTCTACATAGTTCAAAGAACACTTTATCTTAAAGTGTTTCTAGTTCAGAAACTGCTTAGTTTTTTCGTCTGATCCCTAGGCCAAAATCTTTGTATATCTTAAGCCTAGATTTCGAACGAGTTCATCATACTCTAAAGTTCTTAATTGTAAGAACTCGTTCACAGTTGGAACCCCAAACCAAACCCCTCTTTACCCAGAAAGGTTAGGTCAAGGTAACGCTTGCTTGAAGCGGGAAATTCAAGTGTTTGTAAGGTTTTTTCAGTACCCGTAAACTGAAAGGTTAGGCTTGACACTGCCCGCAAACTGTTGGAACACAGCTCGGATTAGAGTTGTGAAGTTACTTGGTACTTGAAAACCAAGTGGTAGTGAATTACCAGTGAACCTGGTCGTGGACATAGGAGGTGTTACTCCGAACCACGTAAAAATCTAGTGCTCTTTTCTTTCTCTTTAAATTCAGTTTTAGTACTAACTTTATCATCTCATTGCATATTTGATCTAAAACTGCATACACAGCTGCTCTCCAAAGACAACTGTGTCTTTCTGAAAGTTGCACAACTTGACTAAACTGAAAACATAAAGTTATTCTTTTCAAGCTGAGTTTTTTTTAATTAACCGAGCTAAGTTTTCAAACCACCACATTCCGCAGCGCCAGCTGAGTTATTTGTATAGCTAACCCTCCTCAGCTGGATTAATAACTGAGCTCACCAACTCTGTTATTTAAACTAGAAAAAGTTTTCAGAAATCTATTTGGTGTATTCACCCCCTTCTACACCAAATACCTAGCTCAGGGACCATCATAACACGTTCTCATCAAAAAATAATTTTATTGCATTCAATTAACAAACTTTTCATATTGACCTTGTCATTAAGACAAAATTTATAGTAATAAAATTCATATTGACCTTTCTCATTCTATTATTGATGTGCAGTATCGTACATGAATGAGCTTCAACTGTTTTTTACAGCTAAAAAATCCAATTTATCAATTCTTTTACTCGATCATAAATTTATCCACATGCATCTTGATGTAGTCACCAATATCTTCTTATCTCCCAATCTCACGTACAAAATGCTCAATTTACATTTCTCAATTACCTTTAACAAATGTACTTACCTAGTGAAAGATTAAAAATTATGTACGACCGACATAAGACTTCATTTATTCCTACATATTTGAGTATAAACAACATTCATTTGTTTTGATATTCCATCATGTCATTGCATTCCTAAACAAATAATGAAAATACAATTACTGTAAAACAACAGAAGAATATTTAGATATATATAATGCATTTAGTACTTCAATAAAATGCACAAACGTTCGATACTTAATGCATTAATAATTAACAATAAATTATAAAATGCACAACCTACCTAACAAACAAATACTGGTATACATGACTATAGAGCTTTAATTTCTTGTACATACAAAATTTATACGTTTTCTGAATAAAAAAAAGTTACGAGAAAAATCATGAAAATAATCTACATACTAAAAAACAGAAAACAAGATTATCACACATGATTTCCTAGAATTGCACCACTCGCATACCTTCATCATTATCTTCATCTTTTCTCTCTCTTCTTCTCCCCTCTTTCCACACAGTCGCATGACTATGTATCCCCCAAAGTACCAACGACAACCTCTCATTCAGTCATTAAACCGTGTTGCGCATCGACGTCGTCATTGGATCATTCTCCTAGGCCAGTTTTCGCCACATAAGTCGCTCCATCTCCATCCCTCTTACGCAATATTCACATTTCATGTTCTTGCTCGTGACTTTTAGTATTTTTTTAGCTTCATATTTGATCAGAGATTAGATTTCTCTAACGTCATAAACTTACGACCAACATAAGACTTCAAGTGATTTGCAAATTTTGGAATATAAAAAATATCTAAATCTTGAATAGGTACATCAGGTTCTCTCTTCACAAACAATTAATCAAATAATGAGAAAGTAATTAATACATCGCACAATTAATTTATTGATGAGATATGTATTAACAAGTATAACCAAATGCATAAAACCACATAACGTAATGCATCAATTAAATAATAAAAATATTACTTCAAAATACCAACATCCACAGCAGAGGCATACTCATTACAGACGAATACAATTTTTGTAGATAAAAAATCAGCATGTATTTAAAAAAAAGAAGCTATTTAACTCACAAAGAATGATCATACGAAATATAACAAACCATATAATAAATAACTACGATCACCCAACTAAAGATTGAAATTAATACATATAGATCGAAATTGCGATCAACATAAGACTTCGAGTGATTTGCACATTTTGAAATATAAAAAACATCTGAATCTTGGATAGGTACATCGGGTTCACTCTATTCACAAACAACTAATCAAATAATGAGAAAACAATCAATACATCACACAATTAATTTATTGATGAGATAATGCATAAACAGCTATAACCAAATGCATAAAACCACCAAATGCAATGCATTAATTAAATAATAAAAATTTAACTTCAGAATACCAAATTTACAGCAGAGACATATTCATTATAGACGAATACAATTTTTGAAGAATGAAAATTAGCACGTATTTAAAAAAAACTACTTAACTCACAATAATCGATCGGACGAAATATAGCAAACCATATAATAAACCGCTACGATCACCCAACTGAAGATCGAAATTAATACATATAGATCGAAATTAAGAATGTTGGTGGAAAGTATTTTTCACAAAAACTGCAGAAAAAATAAAATTCGAAATTAACAACAAACAATGATCAACTGAATAAATATGTTTAAATTATGGAAATCAAGTGAAACCTGAAACTTTCACCATCTTCAGCGACTCTGTTAACCCAATAAAATCAAGAGACGAATCAAAATTGAGAAACGCAGAAGAATTATGGATCCACATCACGCAGAACAGAAGAGAGAGCAGAAAAAGAAAAAGGTATGGAAAAACAAAAAACAGAAAGACAATTTAGTAGCTTGGCGCGTTGGAAAAAAGGTGAAATGACAATAATAGCCTTAATGAAGCGAAATTTTATTAAAATCTGCAATTCAATATCAGCATTAGATGAAGATAAATGAAGGGTTTAGATTAGTTCCTAGTTCCTATATAAAATGGAGTTCCTATATGATCTTCCCATATATATATATGGATAGCTTCTAGTGAAAAAACCCCTTAAAGTAAGAAATAGGAATAAATCCCAACCCTTCATCCACAATAGATGGATGGCCAGATCTGAACAGGGGCGGATCCGGGTCAACGGGTCGCACCCGGGTCAACCCGTTGACTTTTCAATTTTTTTTTAAGTTTCGAAATTTTTTTTTGTTTTTTTAATAATGTGTGGTGCATCTCAATACATGTTGTGGTGCATCTCATTACACAGTGTGTTGCATCTACACATTGTAATGCATCTCATTATACATGGTGGTGCATCTTATTACACATAGTGTTGCATCTCAAAATGCATTGTGGTGCATCTCATAATACATGGAGGTTTATCTCATACACTATGTGTGTGTGTATAACTATATCAAAACGAGGAAAAATCTTGTGGTGATTTGGTATGATGAAATCAAATTACTTTTCAAATCATTGTATTCATACCATATCAATAAGCAAGTGTTTGGGAATTTTTTTTTGTCTCTGCCTTCTGCTCCGATTTTAATTTATAGATAATAATTGTGGCAACATTAATATTTTTTAGCTCGCTCCGAGGCCTTCGGCTCCCCTCGCTCGACTCTTGAAAAAAAATCAAAATAAAAAATAAAAAATAAAAATTGTGAAAAAGAATATTAAAAAATTAAAAAATGGTGCATCCCAATACGCTTAGTGGTGCGTCTCATTGCACAGTTTGGTGCATCTCATTACACGTGATGGTGCATATCATCTGACCCTTAAAAAAATCGAAAAGAAAATAAAAAGTCAACGGGTTGACAGGGTCCAACCCGTTGACCCAGATCCGACCCGTTTGACCAGGATCCGACCCGGTTTGACATGGGTCAGATCTGATCCTCCATCCCTTGTAGATCTATGGTGGAGATCTATTCCTATTTCTTAAGTTAAGATCCATTCTTATATGATCCATTTTCTATATATATATATAATGAAATAAGCAATTACACAACCATATAAATGGTATCTTCACACCACACAAAGGTGGGATCATTACAATGCACACATGCGGGGTTGAACCCAAGACTTCTCGTTAAAGAGAATCTTGTGGTGCCTCAGCTTTACCGCTTGAGCTAGGCCTCATTGGCATAATCACTACAAGAAAACTGGCTATTGTGACATGTAAAATGTGTCACTAACAATTGTTTTAATGTCGCAAAAGCAAATTTGCGACATTTTCTGCGTCGTAGTAGATTGTGTCGCAAAAAGGGTATGTAGCAAATTTTCAACACTTTTTTTTTCATTGTGTCGCAACATATACGATACTTTATGCAACATTAAATTAATTGTCATATAAAATAAACAACACATTATCAGTCATTGATTATAGTGACGCATGTCGGTTTACGACACATTACACGTCATCAATTTAAATGACGCGTCCTAATTTTGAGACATTTTCTGCGTTAAATTGAACTTTTTTGGTGGCATAAAAAATGTGTTCCTAACAAGTAATTTAATGTCGCAAACTTTAATTTGCGACATTTTCAATGACAATTTAAATTGCGTCGCAATATACTATGTAGCAATTTTACGATATTTTTTTTAATTATGACGCAACATATATAACACTTTGCATCATCAAATTAATTGTTATATAAATTTCACGACACAACAGAGGTCACTCTTTGAAAAAATAATAAGGCTATTTATTTCAAATATGAAAAGAATTCTAATTACAAAATCATAACAATAAAAGTGAAAAAGAAAAAAAAAAAGTTTCACAATCTCTGGTGTTGAATTTGTGCCTCTATTTGACTGCAATGTCTGCTTACGAACTTCTGGAAAATCCATAACAAAGTCTTCATCAAAATCAAGGTGTTCACCAGCAGCTGCAAGTTTAGAAGTTGTTGACTTGGCCTCATCGTTATGTGCTTTTAAGAGGGGCACTTTGTGACCACTTACAAACTGTATCAGCACATTCTGAAAAGGAAAGGGACAAATATAAGAAAGGAAAATATAGAATCACAATGAAGAAACAAAAGTGATTTTTACCGGCCAAGTCTTCACGAGTCTTTAATAATTCATTTTCAAGA
The DNA here is from genome assembly GCA_031470985.1 of Agastache rugosa. Taxonomy (NCBI): domain Eukaryota; kingdom Viridiplantae; phylum Streptophyta; class Magnoliopsida; order Lamiales; family Lamiaceae; genus Agastache; species Agastache rugosa. The sequence continues at coordinate 24,830,425 of CM062607.1, forward strand.
GCACTTGGATAACAATCAAGCTCATGTTCTTTGGCAATTTTCTTTCCCAGTTTAAATTTAACATCAGGAGATGGAGCTCGTACAGATTAATATTGAGAACCTTGCAAAAGAACAAATTACAATCTACTTTAATAAGAGAGAATGCAATCCCTTGTCCATTATTGTTCTCAGTTCATAAGAGAGAATGCACTCCAATTTTCATTATTTATAGTCGTTTAAGCACTCTACTACAAGATTATGAATGTAGTCCAGCTATGGGATGATGTTCTAACTTGTGTCTAGTTCAGATACAATATACTTGAGAGCTCATAAAATCATATGATAACAAGAGATTCAGAGAAAGTTGCTTAATCTAATCATCAACTATATTACAGCTCTAGCGGGTATATGATGACAACAATCCCATATAGGGATGGCAATGGGTCGGGTTTTTACGGGTACCCGGCTCTCCCAAACCCTAATGGGAAGGGTTTGAAAATCATTAAATGGTTTTGGAACGGGTTTGGGTAGAAATATTCAAACCCGTGACGGGTTTGAGTCGGGTTTGGAAAATTACGTACGGGTACCCGCTATCAAAACCCATTTATATATATGTAGAATAACAAAATATTATATATATAATTTATAATATAATCATAGATATTAGTGTAAATATTATTAATTTTAGAATTTTATATTATTCTTTTTAAACCGCATACAAAGAATTAATAATGTTAGTAATTAAATATTTATATTATATATAATTTATATTAGTATAAATATTAATAATTTTAGAATTTTATATTATTCTTTTAACCCACATATATTTAATTTAATGAAATTTTCTATTTATACTTATGTTAAAATTATATTTATAATATTTTGTTACTTCTACTAAATTTAATATTGATGTTTATGTTCTAGTATAAATGGATTTTTAGCGGATTTTTAGTGGGTAATACCCAACGGGTTTGGATTGGGTACGGGTTTTGAAATAATTTTTTAAACGGGTTTGGAACGGGTATGGGCTGAGGAAATTTTAATGGGTTTGGGTTTGGAAAATGCTTAATGGATGGGTACCCGACCATTGTCATTCCTAATCCCATATACACGAGAATATCTAAATAAATAAATCAGCAAATAGTAGAATAAGAAATTAGGGCTCACCAATTTTGGTATAATTTATTAGGGACGAACTCGAATCTATCGAATCGGTGAAAAATAGCAGAAGCACGTCGATGGAAGAGGCTCATAAACGGCGGCGACTCAACTGTGCACGCGTTGGATTCGCAAGGGACGATGACGGCCGCGTCAATCTTAGGCGGGGAAGCGCACATGCCTTGATATTCGGCGATGTACATGTAGAGCAGCGGCACGATTTGGTGAGTCGGGCGACAACCGAGGCGTTACGATGGTGTTTGGAGACTGGAGTTTAGCAGCCATGGCGAATTAATGAAAGAAAGGGGAGAATTGTTTTTTGTGCCCTATTTTCGAAGTGTAACGCGAGAGAACTATTAATAAATCTGATTTCTCGCTTTTTTATTTTCTTTCTTTTTCTCTTTCCCTAGTATTACAGGTTGAAATTTTTACCTAAAAATAAAAAGAAGGTTTGAAATATTTATATTAAATTCTTCAATAACATAGCCATAACAAATAATTTATTTTTTTAAAAAAATAATTAATTATATTTAACTTCTAATTTATTTAATAAATTTTAGTTTTTGGACTTGCTGGAACATGCAATTTTTATATCGAGAAAAAAGTTTAAAATCATTTCATGTGGATTTAAAGACAAAAAAAGGCATTCATAACTTTTAGTTTGTGGATTTTTAGTTGCGGTACAATAAAAATGTTAATTTTGATTCTGTTAACTTCCAAAGCTAGGTTAAGGGGTGGGATTTATTAATTTATATTGTAATGTTTAGTCATAAAATATATATGATGCAAATAAATAATATTGCTGAATTATGATATGTTAATAATATGGCTTAGTGTACAATTGCATTTAAAAAAAAATACGATGCAAATGAATGTCACAAAAAAAATAAAATAATAATAATCATAATAATAATAATATGATACAATTACATTTAAAAAAATACGATGCAAATGAATGTCACAAAAAAATATGATGTCACAAAATTGTGACACAATATTTTGATGACGCACAATTGACGCAAATATACGACATTGAGTGTAACACTATTTTATTTGTGTTGTATAATTACGACATTTTACTGAGGTGTCACAAATATATTGTTGTAATTTAGAGACATACAAATAAGTGTCTCATTTGTGTCACAAAAATATGACACAATATTTAAGTTACGCATAAGGGACGCAAACATACGACAATGAGTGAAACACTATTTTATTTGTGTTGTATAATTATGACATTTTACTGAGGTGTCGCGAATATATTGTTACAATTTAGAGACATAAAAATAAGTGTTGCATATGTGTCACAAAAATGTGACACAATATTTAGGTGACGCATAAGGGACGCAAACATACGACAATGAGTGCAACACTATTTTATTTGTGTTGTATAATTATGACATTTTACTGAGGTGTCGCGAATATATTGTTGCAATTTAGAGACATAAAAATAAGTGTCGCATTTGTATCACAAAAATGTGACACAATATTTAGGTGACGCACAAGGGATGCAAACATACGACATTGAGTGCAACACTATTTTATATGTGTTGTATAATTATGATATTTTACTGAGGTGTCGCGAATATAGTGTTGCAATTTAGAGACATAAAAATAAGTGTCGCATATGTGTCACAAAAATGTGACTCAATATTTAGATGACGCACAAGGGACGCAAATATATGACAAAATCAATCTAAGTGTAATAATTTTACGACATTTACATGTAATGTCGCATGCGTGTATATCGCAATAGGTCAGTTTTCTTGTAGAGCTGTTACTGAGCTAATAATTACGCCAGATTATTATTAACTTAAAAATCATACAGCTCCTTCCGTACATTCTTTGTTGCGAGATATTGTATTGAATACAATCATAATGTCAATCTTATAGTTTATTTCACATTCACCCTATAAATTACTGTATTATGCTAATTGTATATGTAGTTATGTACAGGAGATAATGTTAATAAATAATTAAAATATAATTAAAGAAATAGAGTGAAATATTCGATTTAATTGAGTGGTTTGGGAGGGTATATCTTATTAGCATCTTATTCATTCGTTATTAACTTTTTCGTTTTCAATCTTATTACTATGTTTGTGATTTTATATGTATTTGTAATTTCTTAAAAATATGGTTAAAAATGAACCCATATATTAAGTGGCTCTATTGGATTTTTCGGTCCACTAGTCCAGCTGAAGCCCAAAATCGAAGAAATAAGCCCAAAATCTCGAATAACAATTAACAAAGATTCGTGAATATCAAGTCTTGAAGTAAGGCCAATTCTTAAATAAAAATAAAAATAAAAATAAGAAAAGAAAGAAAGAAGGGTAAAAAGAAAAGAAAAGGTGAGCTCAAACCACATTTATGTACTTGAAAAAGACTCCTGAAAAAGAAATTCTATACATATATAGCCCTCCTCATTTTACTCAATATTGATAAAAATAAAATCTCAATTGAATGCCCAATTTTACCCTCATTGTCTCTATTTCTTTTAAACTAGTATATCTTTGACTCAATAAAGTCACCATATTTGAAAAATAAAAATTGAAACAGTGAATGATCACTTTTATCCTCATAATCCCTTGATTATTTTCAATCTGAAACCCCAAAACAAAAACAAAAACAGAAAACAAAAAACAAAAAAAAATCGACTCTTTTACAAATGTTTCTCATCAATATTATGCATTATCGAGTCACTGTCACAATAAAAAATTCAGTCACATGAATTAAATAAGTAGACATAAATCTTGCATTATATATATATATATATATATATATATATATATATATATATATATATATATATTGTAGAACCCCAGAAAATCGGGCCTGAAAATTTCGTTCTAAGAAGAATAGAACCGAATAAAAATTAGTGCGAATAATAGGACGATCACTTATTCCCGGAAGTTAAAAATATAAGAACGTCTTTCTTTAGAGAAGATGAAGACTTTATGCATAAGATTTAAAATGATCTCGAGTTTAAGACATGGATTTTAACTCGTTTGATCATCACGTTTTGCACGAGCATTAGCACGTTATATGTTTAATTGTGAAATTCACATGTGCTTGTTTATTTAATTCGAGCATGACATATTTTTGCTAATTAAATTCTTAGCTCGATTTATCGGCAATTAATTTGCGTAACGACCAAGAGGGTTAATACCCGAATAAATGATACGTATTAGACGATACGTACGTATAGGTATGTATGGATGTATGTGTGTGCCGTGTATGCATGTATGTATGTGTAGGTTAGTGATTGCCTACTAACTAGCTAGGATTTAGTTAAGATATTGTTAGTAATTAATCCAACACTAGTATCCTAGGTTTTATTCTATCTAGATGATTTAAACTAGGGAAATTATGAGAGAAATGGAGAGTGACCAATGGGGAAGAGAGTAAGAGAGAGTGAGATATGGCTTGATTTCATCCAAATCTCCATGATTACCTAAAATCCTCCACCTATCCTCTTGGCCAATGCATGGCTTTGCTTATCTTACCTACACAGAGTACTATGCAAGTAACCATCATTGCACATCCCCAAATCCCTCCCAAATCGGCAGTCATCTCTCACTCACACCACAACTTCATTTCATCTTCCACAACCTCCATTAGAGCTCTCAAACACCACCACCACAACTCCCCCTTCCACCGCCACCTTCACCACCGTTTTCCACCACCACCACGACCAACCAAGCTCCAACAAGGCGGAGAAAGACGAAGGGCAGCAGCTAGGAAGTGAGAGAGAGGAGATCGAGAGAGGAGAGAGAGAACCGAGAGAGTTAGAGAGAGAAGAAGGGCAAGGTATCAAGTTTAACTCCATTCTTATGCTTTACCTCTTAGATTTCTTCTAGGATCCACATGATAGGAAGTTATTCAAGTTATGAGCATGCTATGAATGAAATTACATGATTTCTATGGCTAAGTATGAAGATCTATGGTTAAGCATGAAGATCTATGGCTATATATGAGTTCTTGAAGAACAATGAGTTTGCTTGAATGATTTAAGTGTTTTATTATGAAAGCATGATGAGATATTGTTTAATATGAATGATAAGCATGATATATGAGTAGATCTATGGATTTTAAGGCTGTTTCGTGAAGCATGATATGTGGAAATGATAGATCCATGAGAGTTGCTAATTTCTAGATTGTTATTGTGTAAAACCATCACACCCCATCCGGTAAAAACCATACCAAATGAACTCCGATTGCTATAAAATTTTAGTATGTTATAGATCTAGATATCCCCTATAACACATCCAAAATCCAGAATTTTTCATCGTACCGAAATCCTTTTATGGTCAGATTTATTTTCTGCACTGGTTTTGGAACCCTAATCTGGACGGTTTCCAAAACTTCGTGTATAGCTCCTTAGTTATTTAGATTCAATAAAAATGGTCTTCTGGAAAAGTGAAGTAGACATCATAAGCTTTTTATAGCCATAAAGAACTCGAAAATCGGATGCGTGGTTTGTCCGTAGTGAATTTATTTATCTGACCTTGTGCAAAGATTTTCTGGAAAACTGGACAGTTTATGTTCTATCCTTTGTCCTCGTTTTTGATGTACTTATGATTGATGAAAATGTGTTCTAACACTTGAATTAAAGAAGTTATGGGCCGAATAGTAAGTTATAAAGAATGGCTTAATTAATTTTATTAAACTAAAATAAGTGTCATAATTTTAATGCCTAAACTAACCATAGTAAGTAAATTAATTTTAATCATAGTAGTAATATATATGTTATCATGATAATAGTTAATTAATTAAATGACTCATTTAATTAATTAAAATGGGCCATGAGTCCTAAGGAATAATTATGAGCCTAATTGGATTATTGGGCTATGTTATGTATATTGGACTTAGGAAAGAAATCACTAATGTATGGTTTGGGCTTAGTCACTTATAAGTGGACCCTAGTCAAATAAAGAAAGGTGGGCTTAACCCATTAGTTAAATTAATATGATATGAAAAGCCCAACATAAGTAGTCATGTATGATATGTGTTTTGGACCATAATTTGTAAATGTTATATGGTTAATTGTTAAAGTCTTATAAGCCCGATTAATTAAAATAATTAATCAAGTATGATTTAATTTAATTTAATTAATCTTTAATAATTAATTAAATTTATATTCTTTATTTATAAATTGAATTTCATAAATTAAATAAATAATAATTATTTAATTAATAATAATTATTAATTGATTAATTAATTATAAATTAATTAATTTAGTTCTTATTTAATTAATTAAATATTCTTTAATAATTAATTAATTCTTAATTAATTAAATACATGTCCTTCATTGGATAATTAAATATTAGTTAATAATTAATTAATTCTTAATTAATTAATTATATGTCCTTAACTAATTAATTAATCCTTTATTAATTAATTATCATGGTTGAAATTAATTAAATAATTGACCTAAATTATTTAATTATTTATGCAAGAACTTTATGCTTGTTTGTCTTATTTGTTTAATTATAAATGTGATTTATAATTGTAAGAGATTCTCAAAGTGATGAATTATAGTAAGCATGATATGAAGCACGCGATTGTATATGAATGCATGTACAAGTATGACATGATATGTGTGATAAGTATGACATGATATGCATGACAAGCATGAAGCATGACCTATGTGGCATGACACGACATGACACGAAAGCATGATAGCACTCAGATGCATGACATGGTCATATGATCTCATTCCCTGTTAATAATTAATTAAGAGGAGATACCTCAATCAGATTGTATGACGTAGGAAACGGGAACAAGCTTGACTTAAGATGCTAAGGCCTTAGATGACTATGAACTTATGAACCTAAGTGTGTAAAGATAACTCTTGTAGGACCAAGCAACTGTTAAAAGTACATCGATGACGATATCAGTATACCGGATTCGAGGTGGGTTTCTATTTTCAACTGTGGGATTACAAATTTCCACGGAGGTAACTTTAGGGTTATTAAACCCAATGCTTTCAAAATGTGATATGCATGCTTAAAATGTTTTATGCTCAATTTCTTGAGGTTTACCGATAGGGCTGCTTAAACGGTTTCGGTTTTTCGGTTATTAACCGAAATAACCGATAACCGGCCGGTTTTGGTTAACCGATAATCGATATTATCGATTATCGGTTCGGTTACGGTTACGGTTCTTTTAGAATTTCGGTTTCGGTTATAACCGACTGGTTATCGGTTAACCGATTAACCGATACCAAATAATTAAAAAAATAATAAATATATATAACTTAAAATAATTCTGTTGGGAAAATTAATAGAGTTTTGATTGGATACCAAAACCCAGCTGACCCCAACTGAGTAGATGATCGCACAAGCCTAAGCGTTTTTCAGCTCACCTGTTTGAGCTTATAGAGTTTCTTAGTTTACAGGTAGAATCGCTGAAGACAGTAGAAGACATAGCAGAAGACAGCTAAGCAGACAGCTTAAGAACTCAGCAGAGCAAGACCAAGCAGAGTCAAAGATCCTGCAGTATCAAGACCCAGCTCAGTGACGGAAACCCAGCTCAGTATCAAAGACCCAGCTCAGTGTAAAAGACCCAGCTTAGTGTCGATGACACAACTCAGGTCTAAAACACAGCTCTGGTCAGTGACACAGCTCAGGTTGAAGACACAACTCAGGTTGATGATACAGCACAGGTCTAAGACACAGCTCAGAATCAAGACACAGCAGAGTCCAAGCCGCTGAAGATACAGCAGAAACGCTTAGCAGCTCGAAGACGAAGACCTTCTCAAAGACAAGATCCCGATGTCAGAAGATCTTATCTGACGCAGTCGGATCAGAGAAGAACTAGCCTCTGCAGATGCAGACCTACTTCGTAGGTTAAAGGCCAGAAGTCAACAAGAGTAGGTAAGATTCAAACGGCTCTCTTCCAACGGCTAGTTTGAATCTCCACCTATATATATCTCCTCCAACACTAGAAATAGGAGACTGGTGAAGAAACGACTGAAGAAATAGAATAAAAAAGAAAAATGAACAACGATCTTCAAAGCCAAATCTTTCAAGAACACCCAGCCAGTCAGCTGTGTTCTTAGTTGTTCACATATTCAGTCTTAGGCAGAATAGATCAGAATATAAATATCTTAATCCTAGTTTGAACGAGTTCATCATACTCCTTGTTCTTCATTGTAAGAACTCGTTCATAGTTGGAAAAACCCATACCCTAACCCAAACCCAGAAAGGTTAGGTAAAGATACGCTTGCTCGAAGCGTGTAATTCGAGTGGTTAGGTTCTTCAGTACCCGTAAACTGAAGGTGTAGGCTTGACAGTGCCCGCAAACTGTTGGAACACAGCTCGGGTTAGAGTTGTGAAGTTGCTTGGTACTTGGAAACCAAGTGGTAGTGAATTACCAGTGAACCTGGTCGTGGACGTAGAAGGTGTTACTCCGAACCACGTTAAAAATGCTTTGTTATTTATCGCTTTGTTTTATGCATGTTACTAACCCTCATGAGCATACATTTCAATCTGCATAAACTGACTAACTGAAAAGTGAAACAGAGCTTTGCAATATAATTTGAAGCAACAGACGGACTTTCCAAATCCACCATATTCCGCACACACACACAGCCAGCTGTGTCGATCAAGCTGCCTTCCAGCTGGATCGAACACAGCCAGCTGTCTGAAAAGAGTTTTAACTTGGAAAAGTTTTTAAAACCTTGGTGTATTCACCCCCCCTCTACACCAAGGTATCCGTCTTGTGACCAAGAATTGGTATCAGAGCAGTGGTTCAAAAGATCACTGTATCTGTCAAGTCAGCATTTCATTGCTGATAGTGGTCACCTGAACAGATCCTTCAAAGATTCAAATTTTTTTTTTAATCATTATATTGCATACTGTCGTGGAATCTTCCTTGTGCAGGAAACATCCAACATTCTCTGTTGATGATTATCAGATCTGAAAGTTCCAACTCAACAGCTTTCTGAGTGCGCATCACGACAAGATGAGGGATTTTATCTTAAACGAACCCATCATCATAAACTCAGAAAGTCAAGCAGAAGACTGAATGGTCAGGAGCTTGAAGATGGCCAAAGCTGTATCAGATCAAAGAATGGCTCCAGCCAATGCAAACACAGCTGGAACCTAGCCATCGATGTACCAAAGAGGTCGTACATAATCAAGCCAGGTCTCCAAGCTCAGTCCGATCAGAAAAGAAAGCTAATCGGCAACCCAAAGACCAAGAGAAGCAGCGGATCTCAGCTGGACACAAAGCTCAAATGCGGCAGATAAATCCAGCTGACTGGAATCAATTAAAGACAGCAATGTCATCCAGCACAGACATCAAGGTCAACTTAAAAGACCGCTGGGAAAGATCTCAGCTGGTTAGAAAGCTGGAAATCAACCGAGCTTCAACTCAAGATTCCAGCAGACGGGATATCAAGCTGACAGACTCCAGCTATGAAATGAACCTCATCGAAGAAAATGGAGTCAACACGGTCCAAAGAAGAAGTGGATTCATTCAAGGACCAACCAGAAAAATCACTCACAAAAGACAAGGACAAATCTGGATTTTCAATGGAATCCTCAGCAACCAAGCCGGACCCAATTACTACGGGGTACCGAAGGAGTGATGACAGGTCAAGGGACAGACGTAATTGAGGAAGTCATCAAGCATGTTGTGAAAGAAAGACAGCTATTAATCAAAGCTCATGACTCACCTCAAAGCTCTTCAAAGAATATGTCAAGAGTACTGGTCCCAGCCAGGTGTTGTGAACGGGTTTCCTGGAAGCAGCTGAGAAAAGACAGTCTCCTACCATCGAATTCAGGGGGAACTCCACCAAGCTGGAAGACGACACAGCAGTGACATCAGCCGAAGGCAAACTCAAACCAGCAGAGTATTCAAGTGAAGAATCAAACAGAGCTGAATCAAGCTTAATTCGCAGAACTCAGAAGAGGAATCAAGAAGAAAGGAATTCAATGGAGCAGACTCACCAACAATTGGTATCAGCTCAATCCAGATGAAGAAAGTTCATCCAGCTGAGGGGGAACAAACCCAGCTGGATCCCAAAGCAGAAGACTTACTCAGCTGAAGGGAGAAACTCAGTCAAGCAAAGGAAAAGACTACCGCAACATCAGCTGACTTATTGGACCAAGCTGACAGGAATGTCTCATGCATTTACTTCTCTAAGGAATATACTATTTAAGTCCAATTATTTTGAATTCCTATTTTAAGCGGACATATGTTCCTTAGTTAAAATTGCTTGATAAGTTTCCTTTCCCATCGCATTAATTATAAAGACTGCTGAGTACTGAAGCACGGTAGGATCGAGGCAGAATGTCAAGCGTTTGAACTGCCTCACGCGCGGTTGTAATACACTCGCCGTGAACACGTCAGAACGTGATGAGTGAATCTCTCCCAGCCATTGATCAGAATATCAACTGTCTCAATCTCAACCGTTGATCCATTATGGCAGTTGATAAACATGGAAAAGATATGCAGAATTCTTCCATCTTTATCTCTGCGAATTTCAAATCTTCAAGTCATCTATCTATCCTCTGCAAATTCCTCGCTCGATCAAAATCAACAGATTGCAGAGATGGCACCCAAGAAATCAACCGCAGGGATGAACCAGTTCGAAGTTCTTATGACAAAGTTGTCATTTCAAAGTTGTCTTTCCACCGCCAACCTTCCAGTTTCAGAACTTAAAGAGATGGTGGATCTCGTAATAGACTCTGGTCTCTTACTGTGGGCAATCTCCATGCCCAAGCTTATGCTGAAGAGAGAAGCCGCTCTATTCTATCTCAACATCATTGACGAAGAAGGCTTTTACTCATCTTCATTCGATGTGACTGTCGAAGGCGATGACGGAAAATTTGACTCAGCAACCGTCAACATCAAACTCAACAAGATGTTATTAAAGGTGTTCAACCTATCCAGAGAAGGAGGATTCATCCCAGACGATTACAGCCGTGAAGAAGTGGATGAATTCCTTAGCCAAGAGATGTTTATCACCCCAGAGCCGTACAGAGCGAGCATGTCAAAGCTCATTCTCAAGCCAAAGTACAGGCTACTGCTGGATATCACACAAAAGTGCATTTTAGGGATAGCTGGATCTCAAGGAGAGATAAGTATTCCAAAGCTCAAGCCGATGATTGCCATAATCAAAGGCGCAAACGTCAACTGGTTTGATTTCTTACTCAACAGATTAGTCAAGGAGTCAGAGAAGATCAAGTTTGACTCCACCAGGATGACGTACTCAACCTTAGAGCCCCTGTGTCTATGCTCCAAGATTTCGTTCTTAATAGAACAAGCTGTGAAAGGATACACAGTAAAGTGGGCTGAATCAGATCCGTTTCCAGAAACGAAGATTCTCTTCCAGAGAATAAGTCAAATCAATGATCTCCTAAGGAAACAGCCTGCTGTGAGCAAAGGTAAGAAGCAGCTGGAGGAAACAGAGGCAAATGTTCCAGCTAAGAAGAATTAGAGAAAGAGGAAGACAGCTGACCCCAAACCAGCTGGAGGGCCAGCTGAGAAGAAAAAGAAAACGGCTGTCATCCCACCATCTGAGGCGAGACCTTCCTCTGAAGAAACTCCAAGTCAAGCAATTGTGATTCTCTCCCCACAGCCAGTATCAGCCTTCAATCAATTCGGATCAAATATCTTGGCTGATATGGGATTGAATGATAATTCGTCATCTAGTTCATAGGACGAGCTGGACTATTCAAAGAGTCAGACAACTCTTCCCAGCTCACCCCAGCCCTCACCGCCTCATATTTCTCCTCCCAATCAGCCTTCTCATCCACCCAGCTCCCCAGCAAGAGACTCATCTCCTGTAAACGTACAGGGAAATATTCAACTGGCTGAAGCTCATTCACAGCCAGCTGACGACCAAGCTGAACCTTTTTCCTCCATTCAAAGCTCTCTCCCAAAACAGCCTACTCCCAAAGCACATATCTCCACAGAATCAGAGGAAAGTGATTCTACTGCTTCTTCATCATTCAACTCCTCTGGATCAGCCTTCATGGAAGTTATGTACGAGGAGCTACGCATCGCAGGGATCAAGAGTGTTCTAACTCAGTATCCCATCTTGGCGCACCTACTAATTGCCCTCGTCAAAGTTGGAGATCTCAAATTCTATCTGGCCACCAAGATGGCAACCTGGTACCAGAATGAGCAGCTGATCGAGACATTCTCTTATGAGAAATTGAAAACGGATGAAGCATGCCTCCAGCACACATTTGGCTTTGGAAGTCTGGAAGATGCCTACTTACATCAAAATGATCTCATCAGAGGAATTATCGAAGTATCTCAGCAATACCCCAAGCCGCACCCAGCAGACGTCTGGGAATCAGCAAACAAGCTTCTAACAGCAGCATGATGGGAGACATATTCTGGAGATGTCATATCCAAAGAAGTCGCAACTGAGATTACCAAGGACGCTGAACCAGTTAACACAGCTGAGGTAATAGTCTTGGAAGAACCAGCTGTTGAAACAGCCGAACCAGAGACATCAGCTCCACCAAGTCCAAAGGTTGATGACACTCGCTCACTGGTCGAGTTTGAGGCAAACAAACCCAGTCATGTTAATTCTGCAACTCAAACGGACTCAGCTGTCGAGCTTTCAACCGCCATGAAAGAAGCAATATCTAAAGAGGTTGAAGAAATTTTTTTTTCAGGACAGACTGAAGTCTCAAGTGAATGTCATTATGCGATTCACAGCTCTAGACTGTCAAGTTAGAGAGCAACAGCGGACAATTGATAAAGTCCACAAATTTGCTCAAGATTTACAAGAAAGCACAAGTCTAGATCTCAAACAATCTCTTGTCTCTCAAAGGATTGATCATTCACACCTTCTAGAGAAGAGAGTTCCTGAGATTGTAACAAGACATCAAGCTCCACTGGTCGACGACATAACAAATATTTCAAGCCAGCTGGAAGCTCTCAAAAAGTCCATTCTCTCAAACAGCTCTGACATCCGCCAACTCTTCATCTTATACAAAGATCTTGATGCTCAGTTCAAAGCTGGAAACAACAGCACTGCTCAGCTGAACAATACCACAGCTGACAAGTCAGCCAAAATCGCTGATGTTGAAGCCGCTCTCACCAAGCTCAACGCAACAGTCTTTAACCTCTCCGCCTCCCTTGTTGATAATGCCAAAAAGGGGAAGATAAGGATAAAGCTAGAAAAACAATAGAGAGGGAAGCTGCAGCAAAAGGGGAACCTGTGCAGCCAATTCAATCTGAAATCGACGACATCGCCAAAGAGCTGGATGAGGACGAGCCAGAGCCAACTGCAGCAGTTAAAGAGACATGGAGAGAGAAGATGGTTGCTCTTGCCAAAGCCTGTGAACATAAGCCAGAAGAATACAAGGACTATCACTGGCTGTGTAATTTCCATAACGAGCAAAGAAGAGAAATGCAAGAGCTGGACAAAATCATCAAGAAGAAAGCCGAATCACTCCTGCCTGCTGAGAAAAAGCAGAGGAAGAAAAGGCTAAGCTACAGGCAAGCTAGGAAGAAACAAGCAGCTTCAAGCATTCCAAGATCCGACAAGAGGAACCCAGATGAAATCAATGAAAACTGGGAACAATGCAAAACAGAATTCATCAAAGAATTCTACTACCTAAATCAATACAAAGGTATGGATCATGAAACTGCATTCAAAGCATACTTGCTCAAACTTCATGAAAAAGATCCATTGATGGCAAGATCATTAGCCCTAGCAGCCAAGAGAAACGACATCCAGCTCAAAGCTCCAAAAGTCAAGCAATTGATGCCTCCCACTATAGCTGGAACAAATCTTCCTGACAAGGCCCAGATTATCAAAGAAGTTCATCACTGGGCTGGCAAAAGAGGAATCTCCAAATCTAAAAATCAAGATGAATGGAGAAACTTGGAAGAATTCATATTCAACAGATATGGTCTCAAGATTGACCATCAAATGGACGAGCAGAGGAGCAGAGCTGAAGACCCAGCCATCTGGGAATTTTGTCTTTTGAATTTTTGTAAAGTTGTAAAATTGTAATATTTTCTTTTATTAATGAAAAATTCGTTTTTGCTCTCAAGATCACCCTGATGACAATAACTCTTTGTCCAGGCACTGAACTCTGAATTTGATTTGCCTGCTGTGTATGTTTAAACTTTTGAAAACCCGTTTTCTTGTTAAGGGGGAAGTAAATTGTTTTTCTCAGTTAGGTTTTGGCATCATCAAAAAGGGGGAAATTGTTGGGAAAATTAATAGAGTTTTGATTGGATACCAAAACCTAGCTGACCCCAACCGAGTAGATGATCGCACAAGCCTAAGCATTTTTCAGCTCACCTGTTTGAGCTTATAGAGTTTCTTAGTTTACAGGTAGAATCGCTGAAGACAGCAGAAGACACAGCAGAAGACATAGCAGAAGACAGCTAAGCAGACAGCTTAAGAACTCAGCAGAGCAAGACCAAGCAGAGTCAAAGATCCTGCAGTATCAAGACCCAGCTCAGTGACGGAAACCCAGCTCAGTATCAAAGACCCAGCTCAGTGTAAAAGACCCAGCTTAGTGTCGATGACACAGCTCAGGTCTAAAACACAGCTCAGGTCAGTGACACATCTCAGGTTGAAGACACAACTCAGGTTGATGATACAGCACAGGTCTAAGACACAGCTCAGAATCAAGAAACAGCAGAGTCCAAGCCGCTGAAGATACAGCAGAAACGCTTAGCAGCTCGAAGACGAAGACCTTCTCATAGACAAGATCCCGATGTCAGAAGATCTTATCTGACGCAGTCGGATCAGAGAAGAACTAGCCTCTGCAGATGCAGACCTACTTCGTAGGTTAAAGGCCAGAAGTCAACAAGAGTAGGTAAGATTCAAACGGCTCTCTTCCAACGGCTAGTTTGAATCTCCACCTATATATATCTCCTCCAACATTAGAAATAGGAGACTGGTGAAGAAACGACTGAAGAAATAGAAGAAAACAGAAAAATGAACAACGATCTTCAAAGCCAAATCTTTCAAGAACACCCAGCCAGTCAGCTGTGTTCTTAGTTATTCACATATTCAGTCTTAGGCAGAATAGATCAGAATATAAATATTTTAAGCCTAGTTTGAACGAGTTCATCATACTCCTTGTTCTTCATTGTAAGAACTCGTTCATAGTTGGAAAAACCCATACCCAAACCCAAACCCAGAAAGGTTAGGTAAAGGTACGCTTGCTCGAAGCGTGTAATTCGAGTGGTTAGGTTCTTCAGTACCCGTAAACTGAAGATGTAGGCTTGATAGTGCCCGCAAACTGTTGGAACACAGCTCGGATTAGAGTTGTGAAGTTGCTTGATACTTGGAAACCAAGTGGTAGTGAATTACCAGTGAACCTGGTCGTGGACGTAGGAGGTGTTACTCCGAACCACGTTAAAAATGCTTTGTTATTTATCGCTTTGTTTTATGCATGTTACTAACCCTCATGAGCATACATTTCAATCTGCATAAACTGACTAATGGAAAAGTGAAACAGAGCTTTGCAATATAATTTGAAGCAACAGACGGACTTTCCAAATCCACCACATTCCGCACACACACACAGCCAGCTGTGTCGATCAAGCTGTCATCCAGCTGGATCGAACACAGCCAGCTCTCTGAAAAAGAGTTTTAACTTGGAAAAGTTTTTAAAACCTTGGTGTATTCACCCCCTCTCTACACCAAAGTATCCGTCTTGGGACCAACAAATTCAATAAAAATATAAAATCATCTCATTATCTCAAATTCTCAATTTCTCAAATCTCTCTCCCCCCCCCCCCGCTGTGCGACTGCTCTCTCTCTCAAATTCGAATTTGTAACACTCCTACCTCCGGCTTTGGTGCTCCGCCTCAGTTTGTCATCATCGTTGTCGCTCATCATCTCCGTCTGCTCCACAGCTTCAGACTCTCCACTTCTCCAGGTGCGAATTAGGGAAAAATCGAACTAGTGCAAAATCAAATTGGGGAATTTACTGCAACTGCTTCAGGCGTTGTTGTCGTTGTTTTTGCTGCTGCTATTCCTACCCTTAACCCTTAATTAACAACTATTTTAAATAATAATATCAAATTTGTTATATCATCATCGTTGACCACCTTTTCTTGAGTACGGTATCATGTAAAATTTTACAGTTCTGCAGATCTTCACTTTTTATTATGTACATATTGCTTTACTTTTGAGATTTTTTTTGGGTGAATTTCTTTATTTTTCTTTTTATCTGATATATGAATTTTGTTGGTGTGATATTTCATTGCTTCAACCGACTTAATTAATCGATGGCGTGTAGTTTGGTGTGAATGTGGTGATATCTCGATTTTTTGAAGTTGTATTTTGATATTTGGGTCGAAACAGGTGAAAAAAAAGATAATATTTGGTTGAATTTTTCTTTTTAAATTTTTTGGCCGATTAATCGGTTAACCGAACCGACTAACCGAGGTCGGTTAGCGGTTAACCGATTAATCGATCGGTTTCGGTTTCGGTTTTTAAAATTGGCAATTTTCGGTTTCGGTTAACCGAAACCGAACCGATTAACAGCCCTATTTACCGAGTTATGTTACAAAATTGGCTTTGCCAATCAATTACGAATGGCCTTGGTCTCCGTACAAGCCAAGGTAGTGTACACAGAGAAGTTATGACGGTTCGGATGGAGGGAGTGGCTCCCCTCTATTTGAACCGGGATGGTAACCCAAGAATGTGAGAAGTTTTGGTGCTAGCACATATGTTTATTTAAAATGTTTTGCTTATGTGAAGGGTGTTTTTACTAAAGTGGTCCTCCCATTAAAAAATGAAGCATGCTATATCTTTGTCAAATGACTTCAAAGAGGGGCACGGAATCCACTGAGTGATTTTGTACTCAGCCCCCTGCATTGTTTTTCCTAATGCAGGTTGAACGACGTGGTGATGGAGGAGGGGGTGTCAATGTCATTAAATGACTCTCGGATGACGGTCACACTTAGCGTCATCTTGTTTTCCCTGTCTATGCATTGTTGGTCCTAAGACTTTGAACTCAAGTTACCTCTCTATGTTTAAACCATCTATGTCTTTGATGGTAGTCTTTTTAAGACGCTTCCGCAGTGCGGGGCCGGTGTCCTCATACATCGACCCCAAGTTATGTTATGATAGGGCAATGTTGACTTAACGATTTACCCACCTCAACTCTTTTATCTAAACAGTTACCATTTGGTTATTCTTATGATTATGATCTGGCCTCATCCATGTTATGATCATTATGGTTTCACCCCACTACCCCCGCTGTGGCGGCTCGGACGGATCCGCATAGGCCCGGGTTGCGGGTCATCTCAGAGATGGTATTAGAGCAGTTCGTTTGCTCTGAGCCCTAGAAGCTTTTCTTATTTCTTTAAAGTCAAGAATTCTTAAATTCTATGTCAAGTGTCAGTTATTTAGACAACCCTCCCATCATCCCAAGACGGTTAATGTGAACTATGTGATTGTAAGTGCATTGATATATGTCTTGAATGAATATATGCTCATGAATTCATTTTATTGTACATTATGTTCATCCCATGATTACATGTTTTATTGCTTGTTAAATGTGTAAAGTTATTTGCAATATATTTTGTTTTACGTACAAATTCGTTCGTACGAGGACAACCAACCTTTGATGATCGTTTATAGTCACGAGTCGGGACGGAGTACCCCGAGTGGACTGACGAGTGTACGTCGGACTGGTACCTAGTTGATCTAATCAACTAAGAAACGATTCGAGGAAATCGTATAGGTCGGATATCTCTTAGGTTTAACCTGAGAGTGCTCAAACCGAACCTAAAACCTAGTCCTGAACTTAGTCGTGTTAAGATTACACTATAAGATATGTCCTAATAGAACCATTGTCTATGTAGATGGCAGGACCTTACTCCGGACTTACGTTGGAGAAATGTTCAGCAGTTCCAGGGTATCCAGATGCACCCTGGAGAGTCAGTCGGGTGTTTTACTGCAAGGTTTCTAGAGGAAAGCAGAGCGGCTTTCGGAGGTCATTGGACAGAGTACGAGGCTTGTAGGATTTTGATCCACTTGTTGCCTTGGAACTGAGGCGTATGGGCGAGGAGAGAGCTAATTGCGAGTACGTATGAGGGACTCCGATGCCAGCTAATGGCCAGTCTTTCCCACCTTGTCCTAGCTATCCAGACCCTTCTATTCTATACTCATTTGACGTACCACTACCACCTCCACCCAGTTACGTCTCACATCTTCTTCCACCCAGTCACCCCTTACCAGTTCGTTCACCACATACTTCTGTGAGGATCTGCTCCCCGGTGAGGGATGGATCCAACCCTACTCTTATCGGTTCCCGTACAATTCAGCCCTTATCCGGAACCAAGAGACTCTTTGTAGACCTAACTTCTGACACGAGCTCAGACTCGGACCCAAACTCTATTTTTGACTCAGCTTACTTTTGGGTTCTCCTATCTACGTAGGGGAGCACGACCGAGAGGCCGGACCCTCTCACTTACCATCTACTCAGACTTCACCTCCTGCTTCACCTACGTACAATCCTACTTCACCTACCTACTCTCCTAGTTCCCATACTTTTACGTTGTTAGGAGAGATAAATGTGATAATCGAGAGAGCCATGGAAAATCTTGAGGCTGACTTAGCTAGAGTTAGTGACGAGAGTCTACGTGCCGTAGAGACAGCTGAGAAAACGGATTCCGATGAGTATCCCGAGGAAGAGGATCCAGAGGAGGAGAACGAGTGTTAGACCGAGTGACGTTTTGTTGTTATTATGATGTTGATATGCACTGTGTTTATTTCATGAGTACCATCTTTTGTAGTTATGATGATGTCATGCACTGTTTTGTTGTCTTTCTTCCATGAGTCCATCTTTTGATGTTATGATGTCATATTTGCCTTTGATGCATTTTGTCACTATGAGACCTCCCCGGAGGCAATGTTATTATGTGAGTCATCTTTTGATGCATTATGTCATTATGAGACCTCTTGTGAGGCAATGTTACTTGATGAGTCCCTTGTTTGGGCAAAGTGATGATATGACATGCTATGAACGAATATGAAATGAGATAACATGCCATAAATGGATATGAAATGAGATAACATGTTATGAAAGGGTATGATATGATATGGCAATATTTTGCTATATGTTATGATGAGATGTTGTGATATGTTATGGTACTACCCTCTATGTCTTATGAAATGGTTAATGATATGCTAGCGATAAGCCCTGAACTAGTCGAACCTACTTAGGATTGCGCTAGAATGAACTAGAACATCTAAGGACTTCGATATGACTTTAAGGAACGATGTACCTACCGTAGTATCCCAATAAGATTATTCCTCCATAAGGAACCAATCGAAACCCTAGTCTCTAGTCGGCTGGGCCAGTAATGTAAAAGAGCTATTTTCAAAATGGCTGATCAATACGAAGAGCGATCCGAAGATGAAAATGAGAATGATGTTGAGCAAGAACAAAATCCCAGCCGAGGGCGTGGCCGATGCCGAGGAAACCATGAACCAGAGCATGAGGAATTAGATCACGGAGAATACGTACCACCTCCACCACCTGAACAACGTGTAGAAACCCGTTTTAGGAAGCAAAATCCGCCAACATTCGGAGGACTTGGAGAACCTTCAGAAGCTGAGAAATGGGCACGAAGCCTAGAGAGAATCTTCTATTCATGGAGCTTAACGCTTGAGAATGAGCAATTTGTGCCATCTTCCAACTAACCGACGAAGCTGACCATTGGTGGGAAGCTGAGAAGAATGCAATGACTCCTGGAGCATTAAAAAATCTAACCTGGACCCAGTTTAAGGAGAAATTCTTCAAGAAGTACATCTCACAGACCTACTGCCATAAGAAGGAGGCCGAATTCTAGAATTTGAAGCAAGAAACAAGAACGGTGAATGAATACGACCGTCTGTTCAATCAACTGTCACGATATGCTTCACATTTAGTGAATACGGACGAGATGAGGTTATTTAGATTTCGTCAGGGTTTAAGGCCAGAGATTGGACTACCCTTGGCAAGTCATGGACATCTGATTTACTCTGAGATGCTCAATCGAGCCCTCAACATGGAGGCAGTATTGCCCAAAGAGGAAAAGAAAGTCGTCCAGCCTGCTCAAGAGCATTAGAGAAAATGGGACGACAGGAATGCTAAACAGCGTGGTTTCAATCAGAACCACCACAAAGGAAAGAAGCCATGTAAGGGATCAAATCAACATGGCCAGCAAAAACCTCAATCGGAATTCAAAGCCTTACATCCACCCCAGAAATAACCTTGCCCTCAATGCAAGAAGCAGCACTCTGGGCAGTGCAAGATGAGAACCAACGCTTGTTTCCATTGTGGACAACCAGAGTACTTTAAAAGGAATTGCCCCAAGAATCCTTCACCTATGCCATTAAGGCAAGCTCCACCGAACCCTCCTAGAGCAAATGAGAACCAAGGGAACAACCAGGGAAATAACCAGAAGGGCAAGCAACCTCAAGGAGCGAGAGCTTATGCTATAAATCATCAAGAAGCAACTTAGGAGCAAGGAAATATAGCAGGTATGATCCACGTTTTTAGAAAACCTATTTTAGCCTTATTTGATACTGGAGCATCACATTCATTCATATCTCGAAAAGTATGCCGCAAACTAAGTCTAATTCCAGTAGGCTCTAGTCAAACATTAGCAGTGCAACTTCCTTCAGGAGAAACTATGAGAACTAATGGTAAGTGCTTGAACATAGAGCGGACTTAGAAGGATCGAAACACGAAGCTGATTTCCACGTTATAGATATGTTTGACTTTGATATCATATTAGGAATGGATTAACTTTCAGCCAATGGCACGACAATTTACTGTCAAGATAGGGAGATTTATTTTCAAACTCCCGGAAGGGAAGAGATGAAATTTTATGGAGGAAAAGTAGGAACGGGACGGCATATACCGATAATTTCTGCCATGAAGGCCATTCGAATGTTGAGGAAAGGAAACTGTCGAGCTTTTCTAGTCTGTCTAGAAGGAGAGACGGAAGTGAAAACCCGAATTGAAGATGTGCCAATAGTGAGCGAATACCCAAATGTATTCCAAAGAGATGTACCCGGTTTGCCACCAGATAGGCAAGTAGAGTCCACAATAGACCTTGAACCCGGAGCAGCGCCAATATCAAAAGTGCCGTACAGGATGGCACCAAAGGGACTTCAAGAGCTGAAGGTGCAATTACAAGAGTTGATGAATCTTGAATTCATCAGACCTAGTGTTTCACCGTGGGGAGCACCAGTCATCTTCATCAAAAAGAAAGACGGTTCACTCCGTATGTGCATTGATTATAGGGAGTTGAACAAGCTGACCAACAAGAATAGGTATCCATTGCCCAGGATCGATGATCTTTTCGATCAACTCAAAGGAGCATCTATCTTTTCAAAGATAGATTTGAGATCTGGATATCATCAACTGAAGATCAAGGTAGAAGACATTCCCAAGACAGCTTTTCGAACTAGATACGGTTACTACGAGTTTGTAGTTATGCCATTTGGTTTAACCATTGCGCTAGCCGTATTTATGGATTTGATGAACCGAGTGTTTCATCCATACTTGGACAGTTTTATCTTAGTGTTCATAGATGATGTACTCATCTATTCGAAGCATAAGACGCAACATGAAGAGCACTTGAGGAAAGTGCTAGAGATTTTGAGAACCGAGCGACTCTACGCCAAGTTTAGCAAGTGCGAGTTTTGGCTCAGTCAAGTAATCTTCCTAGGCCATGTGATTTCGGCCGAAGGATTGAGAGTCGACCCAGCCAAAGTCGAAGCAGTGAATAACTGGAAAGCCCCGATTACGGTAACAGAAGTCCGTAGCTTCTTAAGACTGGCAGGATATTATAGGCGTTTCATAGAAGAGTTTGCTAAGATAGCTAAACCAATGACACATTTGCTAAGGAAAGACACCGATTTTAAGTGGACTCCTGAGTGTGAGACCAATTTCCAGGAACTGAAGATAAATCTTACCACATCACCGGTGCTCACCATACCGAAGGGAAATGAAGGGTACATTGTGTATACAGATGCATCAAAGTTGGGTTTAGGATGCGTTCTAATGCAAGGACGAAAGGTTGTGGCGTACGCATCGTATCAATTAAGACCACACGAAGTTAACTATCCAACTTATGATCTTGAGTTAGCAGCGGTAGTACACGCATTGAAAATCTAGCGACAACATTTATATAGAGCCAAGTGCGAGATTTTCACTAACCACAAGAGCCTGAAGTACTTCTTCGAGCAGAAGAAGCTAAACATAAGACAAAGATGATGGCTTGAGTTAGTCAAGGACTACGACATCACAATCAGCTATCATCCATGAAAAGCTAATGTTGTTGCTGATGCCTTAAGTCAAAAACCCCGAGTTAAGTTGGGATCATTGTTGACCCTAGAGAAAGAACTCGCTAAAGAGTTAGAGAGAATGATGATAGAAGAAGTCCATTCCCCAGAGACGATTCAAGGACGTATAGCTGCCATCATAGCAAAACTAGATCTTCATGAAAGAATAGTAAATGCCCAACGTCAGTGTGACTTCTTAAAGAAGATGCGTCTCAAAGCAAGGACGGATAGCAAATGCAAATTCAGGGAAGCACCAGACAATGCCCTGACATTCAAAGGAAGAATTTGTGTACCAGATTCTAACGAGCTAAGAAAGGAAAATCATGAGTGAGGCTCATGATACACCCTACACAGCCCACCCAGGCGGTACCAAGATGTACCAAAATCTGAAACAGTATTTATGGTGGGAAGGCATGAAAAGAGACATAGCTGCATATGTCGAAAGATACTTAGCATGCCAACAAGTGAAAGCACTCCACCAATGACCCTATGGGACGTTGCAGCCATTGGAGATACCAAAATGGAAATGAGAATGCGTGACGATGGATTTTGTAGTAGGTTTACCTCGATCAAGTCATGGAAACACAGCCATATGGGTCATCGTCGATAGATTGACCAAGTCTGCCAGTGCAAATGACATGGAACTTAGATCGTTTAGCTAAATTGTACGTCAAAGAGATAGTACGACTACATGGTGTGCCAGCCATGATCATTTCAGATAGAAATACAAAATTCTGGATGAGTCTGCAAAATGCCATTGGAACGCGTTTACGCTTTAGCACCCCTTATCACCCGCAGACAGATGGACAGTCCGAAAGGACTATTCAGACCCTAGAGGATATGTTGTGAACCGTGACCCTCAATCAAGGAGGACATTGGGAAATGTATTTGCCACTAGTTGAGTTCGCATACAACAACAGTTACCAAGCCACCATTGGAATGGCGCCGTATGAAGCTCTTTACGGACGTGAATGTAGGTCGCCACTTCATTGGGATGAAGTTGGTGAAAGGAAGATGTTAGGACCCACATTAGTCCAGGAAATGGTCGAGATTATTGAGAAAATCCGCCTAAGAATCAAGGAGGCCCAGGATCGACAAAAGTCTTACGCTGACGAGCGTCAGACTGACCTAAGTTTTCACGTCGGAGATAAAGTCTTTCTTAAGGTTTCACCTTCTAAAAATGTAGTACGTTTCAGCAAGAAGGGCAAGCTGCGCCGTAGATTCATAGGACCCTTTGAGATCCTAAAAAGGATAGGTCAAGTTGCCTATAGGCTTGCGTTACCCCCAAGTCTGGAGAACGTACACGACGTTTTCCATGTCTCTCAGTTGAGAAAGTATGTGTTTGACCCAAATACGTCATACGTTACGACAACCTCGATCTTAACCCAGCTTTAAGCTACGAAGAATACCCCAAGTGTATCCTCGATAGAAAAATCCAAGTGCTTAGAAATAAGCAAATACCACTAGTTAAAGTCCAGTGGCTACGCCATGGACAAGAGGAACCAACGTGGGAGTTAGAGTCCAAGATGAAGGAACTCTACCCCAATCTACCCTTTAAAGGTATGCAATTTCGAGGACGAAATTATTTTAAGGAGGGTAGGATGTAGAACCCTAGAAAATTAGGCCTGAAAATTTCGTTCTAAGAATAATAGAACCGAATAAAAATTAGTGCGAATAATAGGACGGTCACTTATTCTCGGAAGTTAAAAATATAAGAACGTCTTTCTTTAGAGAAGATGAAGACTTTATGCATAAGATTTAAAATGATCTCGAGTTTAAGACAGGGATTTTAACTCGTTTGATCATCACGTTTTGCACGAGCATACGCTTAGCACGTTATATGTTTAATTGTGAAATTCACATGTGCTTGTTTATTTAATTCGAGCATGACACATTTTTGCTAATTAAATTCTTAGCTCGATTTATCGGTAATTAATTTACGTAACGACCAAGAGGGTTAATACCCGAATAAATGATACGTATTAGATGATACGTATAGGTATGTATGTATGTATGTGTGTGCCGTGTATGCATGAATGTATGTGTAGGTTAGTGATTGCCTACTAACTAGCTAGGATTTAGTTAAGATATTGTTAGTGATTAATCCAACACTAGTATCCTAGGTTTTATTCTATCTAGATGATTTAAACTAGGGGAATTATGAGAGAAATGGAGAGTGACCAATGGGGAGGAGATTGAGAAAGAGTGAGATATGGCTTGATTTCATCCAAATCTCCATGATTACCTAAAATACTCCACCTCTCCTCTTGGCCAATGCATGGCTTTGCTTATCTTACCTATACAAAGTACTATGCAAGTAACCATCATTGCACACCCCCAAATCCCTCCCAAATCGGCAGCCATCTCTCACTCACACCACAACTTCATTTTATCTTCCACAACCTCCATTAGAGCTCTCAAACACCACCACCACAACTCCCCCTTCCACCGCCACCTTCACCACCTTTTTCCACCACCACCACGACCAACCAAGCTCCAATAAGGTGGAGAAAGACGAAGGGCAGCAGTTGGGAAGTGAGAGAGAGGAGATCGAGAGAGGAGAGAGAGAACCGAGAGAGTTAGAGAGAGAAGAAGGGTAAGGTATCAAGTTTAACTCCATTCTTATGCTTTAACTCTTAGATTTCTTCTAGGATCCACATAATAGAAATTTATTCAAGTTATGAGCATGCTATGAATGAAATTATATGATTTCTATGGCTAAGTATGAAGATCTATGGTTAAGCATGAAGATCTATGGCTATATATGAGTTCTTGAAGAACTATGAGTTTGCTTGAATGATTTAAGTGTTTTGATATGAAAGCATGATGAGATATTGTTTAATATGAATGATAAGCATGATATATGAGTAGATCTATGGATTTTAAGGCTGTTTTGTGAAGCATGATATGTGGAAATGATAGATCCATGAGAGTTGCTAATTTCCAGATTGTTATTGTGTAAACCATCACACTCCATCCGGTAAAAACCATACCAAATGAACTCCGATTGCTATGAAATATTAGTATGTTATAGATCTAGATGTCTCCTATAACATATCCAAAATCCAGAATTTTTCATCGGACCGAAATCCTTTTATGGTCAGATTTGTCCTCTGCCCTGTTATTGGAACCCTAATCTGGGCAGTTTCCAAAACTTCATGTATAACTCCTTAGTTATTTGGATTCAATAAAACTGGTCTTCTGGAAAACTTAAGTAGATATCATAAGCTTTTCATAGCCATAAAGAACTCGAAAATCGGATGCGTGGTTTGTCCGTAGTGAATTTATTTATCTGACCTTTGTGCAAAGATTTTCTGGAAAACTGGACAGTTTATGTTCTGTCCTTTGTGCTCGTTTATGCACTTATGATTGATGAAAATAAGTTCTAACACTTGAATATGCAAATTAGGTCAGTATTAAGGGTTGTGTTAAAAGGGTAACTCGGTCGAAGATCGTTTGCTATTTTTCGTTGAATTAAAGATGTTATGGGCCGAATAGTAATTTATAAAGAATGGCTTAATTAATTTTATTAAACTAAAATAAGTGTCATAATTTTAATGCCTAAACTAACCATAGTAAGTAAATTAATTTTAATCATAGTAGTAATATATATGTTATCATGATAATAGTTAATTAATTAAATGACTCATTTAATTAATTAAAATGGGCCATGAGTCCTAAGGAATAATTATGAGCCTAATTGGATTATTGGGCTATGTTATGTATGTTGGGCTTAGGAAAGAAATCACTAATGTATGGTTTGGGCTTAGTCACTTATAAGTGGACCCTAGTCTAATAAAGAAAGGTGGGCTTAACCCATTAGTTAAATTAATATGATATGAAAAGCCCAACATAAGTAGTCATGTATGATATGTGTTTTGGACCATAATTTGTTAATGTTATATGGTTAATTGTTAAAGTCTTATAAGCCCGATTAATTAAAATAATTAATCAAGTATGATTTAATTTAATTTAATTAATCTTTAATAATTAATTAAATTTATATTCTTTATTTATAAATTGAATTTCATAAATTAAATAAATAATAATTATTTAATTAATAATAATTATTAGTTGATTATAAATTAATTAATTTAATTCTTATTTAATTAATTAAATATTCTTAATTAATTAATTAATTATTCCTTAATGGTTAATTAAATATTCTTTAATAATTAATTAATTCTTAATTAATTAAATACATGTCCTTAATTGGATAATTAAATATTAGTTAATAATTAATTAATTCTTAATTAATTAATTATATGTCCTTAACTAATTAATTAATCATTTATTAATTAATTATCATGATTGAAATTAATTAAATAATTGACCTAAATTATTTAATTATTTATGCAAGAACTTTATGCTTGTTTGTCTTATGTGTTTAATTATAAATGTGATTTATAATTGTAAGAGATTCCCAAAGTGTTGAATTATAGTAAGCATGATATGAAGCACACGATTGTATATGAATGCATGTACAAGTATGACATGATATGTGTGATAAGTATGACATGATATGCATGACAAGCATGACCTATGTGGCATGACACAACATGATAGCACTCAGATGCATGACATGATCATATGATCTCATTCCCTGTTAATAATTAACTAAGAGGAGATGCCTCAACAAGATTGTATGACGTAGGAAACGGAAACAAGCTTGACCTAAGATGCTAAGGCCTTAGATGACTATGAACTTATGAACCTAAGTGTGTAAAGATAACTCTTGTAGGACCAAGCAACTGTTAAAAGTACCTCGAGGACGATATCAGTATACCGGATTCGAGGTGGGTTTCTATTTTCAACTGTGGGATTACAAATTTCCACGGAGGTAACTTTAGGGTTATTAAACCCAACGCTTTCAAAATGTGATATGCATGCTTAAAATATTTTCTGCTCAATTGCTTGAGGTTTACCGAGTTATGTTACAAAATTGGCTTTGCCAATCAATTACGATCGGCCTTGGGCTCCGTACAAGCCAAGGTAGTATACACAGAGAAGTTATGACGGTTCGGATGGAGGGAGTGGCTCCCCTCTATTTGAACCGGGATGGTAACCCAAGAATGTGAGAAGTTTTGGTACTAGCACATATATTTATTTAAAATGTTTTACTTATGTGAAGGGTGTTTTTACTATAGTGGCCCTCCCATAAAAAAATGAAGCATGCTATATCTTTGTCAAATGACTTCAAAGAAGGGCACAGAATCCACTGAGTGCTTTTGTACTTAGCCCCCTGTGTTGTTTTTCCTAATGCAGGTTGAACGACATGGTGATGGAGGAGGGGGTGTCAATGTCAAATGACTCTCGGATGACGGTCACACTTAGCGTCATCCTGTTTTCCCTGTCTATGCATTGTTGGTCCTATGACTCTTGTCGTCATTAGGGCTGGCAATTTTCGACACGACACGATAACCCGACACGAACCGACATGAAATTAATGGGTTTGGGTCAAGCCTTATTGGGTTCGGGTCCTTATCGGGTTGGCCCGATAAGGACCTGAAAATTTCGGGTCGGGTTCGGGTTAGGTTCGGGTCGGGTTCGGGTTACCTGATGAGGAATTATATTTTTTAATATTATATTTATTTAATTCAAATCAAGCTTTTAAATTGAAAACATATTTATTTTTCCTTCCAAGTCATCAAAAGATATTAAATTTTTGAATATTTATTTATTTTTCACTATTAAGTTTTATTTTAAAATATTTTTTCTTTTATTAAATCTTATTTTAAAATATTTTTTCTCTTATTAAATTATTTAAATTTGGGTTCGGGTCATTATCTTGTCGGGTCAACCCGAATATTATCGTGTCAATATCGAGTTCGTGTCGGGTTCGTGTCGTGTTCGGGTTTAGTCATTTCGGGTTGGGTTCGGGTTCAGGTTGAGCATATCCTTAACAGGTCGGGTTCGGGTTGGGCCTTAAAAGGTCGGGTCGAAATCAGGTCGACCCGAACCCGACCCAACCCGACCCGATTGCCACCCCTAGTCGTCATTTTCCGTTAAGGCTTAAGACTTTGAACTCAAGTTACCTCTCCATGTTTAAACCATCTATCTCTTCGATGGTAGTTGATGGTCCCTGAGCTGGGTATTTGGTGTAGGGGGGGTGAATACACCAAATAGATTTTTCAAAACTTTTTCAAGTTAAATCACAGAGTTGGTGAGCTCAGTTATCGATCCAGATGGGGAGGGTCAGCTGGGTAAATAACTCAGCTGGAGGTGCGGAAAGTGGTGGTTTGAAAACTTAGCTCGGTTACTTAGAAAAACTCAGTTTGAAAATATTAACTTATCGTTTTCAGCTTAGTCAAATTGTGCAACTTTTTAAAGAGACACAGCTGTCTTTGGAGAGCAGCTGTGTGTGCAGTTTTGAACAAATATGCAATGATATGAAGGAGTTAGTACACAGCTGAATATAAAGCGAAAGTAAAGAGAGAGAGTAAGAAACACGCGAGTTTTACGTGGTTCGGAGTAACACCTCCTACGTCCACGACCAGGTTCACTGGTAATCCACTACCACTTGGTTTCCAAGTACCAAGTAACTTCACAACTCTAACCCGAGCTGTGTTCCAACAGTTTGCGGGCACTGTCAAGCCTACACCTTCAGTTTCCGGGTACTGAAGAACCTATCCACTCGAATTACGCGCTTCGAGCAAGCGTACCTTTACCTAATCTTTCTGGGTTTGGGTTTGGGTATGGGGTTCCAACTGTGAACGAGTTCTTACAATTAAGAACTTTAGAGTATGATGAACTCGTTCGAAATCTAGGCTAAAGATATACAATAAGATTGGCCTGGGGAACAGACGAAAAACTAAGCAGTTTCTTAACTAGAAACACTTTAAGATAAAGTGTTCTTTGATCTATCTAGAACTGCTTGAGAGCTTTTGGAAAGAATGAAGATTTCAGATAATGAAAGCTTGTAGAGAGTTTTTCGTGTCTGATCCTGAGGTTGAAGACGGGTTTATATAGGTAGAGATTCAAGACTAGCCGTTGGAGGAGCCGTTTGAATCTTACCTACTCTTCTTAAATGCAAGATCTGCCGTTGAGCGTATCTGCACCTGTCTTCATTTGTGTCACATCCTAGGTTCTGAAGTCTAGGATGCTGATTTGGCAATCCCTCATTGGTCGAGGTAGGTTGACTTTCTCTGATTTCGGGATCTTGTGCCTTTAGAGCTGGCTTCTGAATTCAGAGCTGGACTGTCTTGAAGTGAAGTCTTCAGAGATAGTTCCCTTTGTTCTCGCATACCGGACCAGCTGTGTTTTGAACTCAGCTCGAATTATCTTCAGCTTGATCGGGCTCTGCGGATCGCTCAGCTGAAGGTTGATGCCTGCTGTCTTTTGCTAGCTTACTCCAGCTGTAAACACAGCAGGGTCGACTCATCGTCTTTCGCTGGCGACTCCGTAAACACAAATCGGGTCGACCGTCGTCTTCCGCTTCCTTAACCTGTAAGCCTAGAAAATCTAAAGCTCAAACAGGCGAGCTGGAAAACACTATTTAGGTTGACGCAATCATCTATTCAGTTGGAGAATCAGTTGGGTTTTGGTATCAAATCGAAACCTTATAATTTTCCCAACAATTTCCCCCTTTTTGATAATGCCAAAACCTAACTGAGACAACTTATGACGCAGAAAAACTTGTGTTTTATTAATGTAAGAAAATACATTATAACACAGGAAAAAGAAAGAAAAAAAATCTTCAAATCTTCAGTCTTCAATCCCAGTTGGCTGGGTCTTCTCTTCTGCATCCGTTGTTTCTTTCTTTTGACTCGTCTCTTCTTCAGCTGATTCATTCTGATTCAGCTGGTTTCTCTAGCTCAACAGTTTGCCTCTTCTTTGACTTGTCTCTCTTCTTCCTTGACTTGTCTCTCTTCTTCCTTACTTCTCCCTTTTTGGCATGATCAAAACAGGGTGGGAGAGATACACCATCGGCTGTTGCGATGTTTTAGTTTGGCGAAACTGTGGTTTTCAGCTCTGAGCAGCGAGGATTGGAGTCTAAGTGGCTCAGCTGTTGTATTAGTTGGCTCTTCTTCAGTTGCATTATGTTCAGTTGTGATTGCAGACACAGCGTCCTTGGCATGATTCAGCTGGGGCAGTCCAGCTGAGTGCTTGGAGGGATGAGTTGGCACGGGAGATAGCATCTTCTGAGTCGGGCACAACTTCATTCCTTGCAACTTTTTCTTCTTCAGACTTCTTAGATTGAATGAGAAAGTCTGATTCAGCACTTGAGGGACTTGTGTTCAGCTCATATCATCATCATCCAGCTGCAGGTGATCATTGGCTGGGTGATGTTTCTCATTTAAGCTTGGTACAGGGACTTAAGCATCTTTCATAGGAAGATCTCGAAGCTGGTGTCCCTGTGGAGCTGAAGGAAACTGAGGAGAAGGCGGTTGAAGTATCCCATCTGTCTTGGGGTTTAAGCTTGGTTGTTCAGCTGGGATACTCCGTTGTGGTGTTGGTGATGATTATGTTCACGCAGGGACGTGAACTTCTCTTCCACCGAAAGAAACGACCGCTTGTGGGCCTTCTGCTTCTCGGAGAGTGATTACGAATTCTCTCATAATGTCAGCTGGCTTCTCTGCTGACTGACTGAGCACCTTTGACTTGAGTCTTCGGTTTGAAGACAGTGCTTCAGTATATTTTGTCTCCTCAAGTTATCTCCGATTCTCAGCTGGGATGGAGTTAGATGCATTCTGATTTTTCTCCTGCATCTTTTTCTGTGCCTCCTGTGGTGGAGCAAGAGCTTTGTCATGACTGCTCTTGAATACTCCGGCTTTATCAACATCTGGTCCCGGTCTGTTGACGTTGATTTTTGCATCCCAG
The DNA here is from genome assembly GCA_031470985.1 of Agastache rugosa. NCBI lineage: Eukaryota > Viridiplantae > Streptophyta > Magnoliopsida > Lamiales > Lamiaceae > Agastache > Agastache rugosa. The sequence goes on from CM062607.1 coordinate 24,861,674, forward strand.
GGTGTTGTATGTCCCGTTCTCTCTTTTATGATGAGAGAAATAGTGGGGTTGAGGAGGTCTTTTTCCTTTGACATTCCCAGAAAGTTTTCTGCACCTTCCTGGTGAATGACGTTCTTGAGCTTTGCAGTCTACTGCGCTGGTCTGGTTCTGTCGATGGGCTTCACCTTCTTCTGGACTTCTGTCTTCTTTGAGAGTTAAGCAACTCTTATCTTGAAGCTTTGACAGATTCTTCAAGTTTGATCGGCTTCGGGAGATATCTTTCTGGATTCCATGTTCTTCTTCTGCATCTTTTGTTAGTAGAAACGAATAATACCAATTGATGGAGAAAAGAAAGAATGCCGAAAAAAAAACTTTCTAGGGTTGATGCGTATGTCTTCTAGCATATTTAAAGAGTTTTCTTGATGAATGGATGATCAAGATTTGTCTATTGATAAGAAGATCTACGGCTGGGAGTGATTCTCTCTACATATTAATTTCTTGATTAGAATAAGTGAGTTAATGCGCGAGAGAGAACGGTTGAGGCGTTTTGACTTTTTCCTCGAAACTCCCATTATTCAATTCTTTGCAGACTTATAATTAATATTGATTAGAAATGACAAGATGTGAGTTGACAGAAAACAGATTGAGTAGGTGTAATTAATGTTGTTGCAAACCTCTCAGCTGATCATTGTAGTCAGCTGATACCTCGGTTGAGTGGGTGTGCTAGGTCATCGTGGTTCCAGCTGGTTCCCCCTCAGCTGAATAATCCTTTCCTTTCAGCATCTGTTTTAGCTGAATTCTTTCTCAGCTGATATCAGTGACGTTGATTCTGAATTTCAGTTGTCTGCTTGCATTCAGCTGGGTCTTCTTCCAATCAGCTGGGTCAAGCATCGTCTGGGTTGAGAAGTCCAAGTAATCCGCACAGCATTTTGAACCTTGCTTCTATCAGCGGTTTTGTGAGAATATCAGCCCGCTGTATGTCTGTGTGAATTTTCTCAACAATCACATCCTTCTTTTCTACGTGATCTCTGATGAAGTGATGTCGTCGTCTACATGCTTGCATCTTGTGTGAAGTACTGGATTCTCTGAAATGGCAATCGCACTTGAGCTATCACAGAAAATTGGAACTTGTCCAGTTTTTACTTCATAGTCATCCAAATTGATGTTTCGACGCAGAATTTGCGAGCAGCAGCTGCCAGCGGCCATATATTCTGCTTCTGTCATGGAAGTTGCGACGCACGTTTGTTTCTTTGAAAACCACGAGATCAACTTACTTCCTAAGAACTGACAAGTTCCTGAAGTTGATTTTCTGTCCAACCGATCTCCAGCGAAGTCTGAGTCTGAGTATCCAGTCAGCTGTAGATTGTCTTCAGCTGGGTACCACAGCCCAACATTCTGAGTTCCTTTGAGATATTTGAGAATGTTCTTGGCTGCTTGCAAGTGTGCTTCCTTTGGATCAACTTGAAATCTGGCACACACTCCGACTGCGAAAGAGATGTCTGGACGACTTGCTGTTAGATATAGCAGGGATCCTATTATCCCTCTGTATTTGCTGGAATCAACTGATTTCCCTTCGCCGGTTCAATCTTCCAGTTGGTGTTCATTGGAATTTTTACAGTTCTGCTGGATTGAACTCCATACTTGGCGATCAAGTCTTTCACGTATTTGGATTGATTTATGAAAATCCCTTCTGATGATTGCCTGAATTGAAGTCCTAGGAAGAAACTCATTTCTCCCATCATGGACATTTGGAACTTCTCTGACATCATCTCTCCAAATCTTTGACATAAGAAGCTTGATCTTGATCCAAAGATGATGTCGTCTACGTAGATTTGAACAACCAGGATGTCTTCTCCTGACTTGATGGTAAAGAGAGTTCTGTCTACTGAGCCCTTCTTGAATCCTTTGGATACGAGAAAACTTAAAAGAGTGTCATACCAAGCTCGAGGTGCTTGCTTCAATCCATAAAGCGCCTTCTTTAGCTTGTAGACTTTATTTCCTTCTACTTCAAATCCTGGAGGTTGTTCAACGTAGACATCTTCTTTGATTTCTCCATTTAAGAATGCACTCTTCACATCCATTTGATAGACCTTGAATTTGTGATGTGCTGCATAGGCGAGAAATAGTCTGATTGCTTCCAATCGTGCTACTGGAGCAAATGATTCTTCGAAGTCAATTTCTTCCTGCTGAGTGTAGCCCTTGGCAACCAGTCGAGCTTTGTTTCTGATGATGACTCCCAGGGTATCCAATTTGTTCTTGAATATCCATTTGAGTCCTATGACTTTGACTTCTTGAGGTCTGTCGACTAATTCCCAGACACAATTTCTGAGGAATTCGTTCAGCTCTTCTTGCATGGCGTTGGTCCAAGGCACGCTCTTCAAAGCTTCGAGAATTGATTGAGGCTCTGGCACTTGAGCTACGTAACACGCCATTAGAGCTGTGTCTTCATCATAGACCGTCAGTTCGAGCTCTACTGAGAGTTGAGGCCGTGTCACCGCTTCTTGATGATCCGATGAAGCTTGAGCAGCTGAGCTTCTGGTTTTGACTTGGTCAGATGGTTCTCCGATAATAGCTGATGATGGATGATCTTCAATCCATCTTCTCCTCTTGCGAATTTCTTCTTCCAATTGATTGATGCTTGACGTGGCTAAATTTCGTCTGACTTGGAGTTGCTCAGGAGTTAAATCTTGAGAGTTTGTCTCTCTTTGATTTATATTTTGAGGAGACTTCTGTAGAGGCTCAGCTGGAGATGGAGTTGGGGACTCAGTTGTGTTTGGATTCCCAGCTGATGAAGTTCCCCCTTGATTTGGCGTTGAAGCTTCTTCTCGATTTCCAGCTGGTGGAGCTTCTTGATTGTTTTGAATTTCCTCCTCTGGCTCATTGTCCCAAATTAATGGTTCGGCCAGATTCCTAACTCTATTCTCTTGAGCCCTTGTCTGAATCAATCTTGAAGATTCTCTTTCGCTTCTTCGTTTGATAGAATCTCTATATTCGAAAGAAGATTCATCAAAGGTAGCATGTGGAGTTACTTTGACTATTTGAGTTCTTCTGTTGAAGACTCTGTATGCTTTACTCACAGCGGAGTAACCAAGGAATACTCCTCGGTCTGTCTTTTCGTCGAACGTCTTGAGCTGTGTCTTCCCATTGTTGAGAATGTGACATTTGGATCCGAATACCTTGAAATATCCAATGTATGGTATTCTGTTGTTCCATAGCTCATACGGTGTCTTTCCTTGCCTTGATGTGAGTAGGGAGCGATTTTGAGTGAAGCATGCTGTGTTGATTGCTTCAGCCCAGAACTTCTTTGGAATAGCAGAGCTTGCTAGCATTGAGGTAGCTGCTTTCTTGAGAGTTCTGTTTCTTCTTTCTGCTACACCATTCTGCTGAGGTGTGCGAGCTGCAGATGTTTGGTGTTGAACTCCGTTCTTCTCGCAAAAATCATAAATAGTTTCATTTAGAAACTCCGTTCCACGGTCTGATCTTATTGCCATTATCTTGCACTCCTTCTGTGTTGATAATCTTTCCAGCAGGATAGGCAGCTTAGTTCTGGTTTCGCTCTTCTGGTATAAGAATGATACCCATGTGAATCTTGAGAAATCATCCAAAACGACCAGAGTATATTTTCTGCCATTGAAGCTTGCTGGAGTAACTGGACCAAAAAGATCCATGTGAAGAAGTTGAAGAACTCGATCAGTTGACTGAGCTGGCTTGAGAGAGAATGAAATTCTTGTCTGCTTTCCTTGTTAACACGCGCTGCACATATGACTTTTGTCATATACTTGATCTGGAATTCCATTAGCGAGCTGGTTCCTAGCCAGTTTGTTGATTGTCTTGAAGTTGAGATGATTCAGCCGTCTGTGCCACAGCCAGCTGACTTCATTGCTGCTTTTTGATACAAGACAAGTCTCAGGAGGGCTGCTGTTCCAGTCAGCAAAGTACATATTTCCTTCTCTTTTCACTCTTAGGAGTATCTGCTTGGTTTCCCTATGCTTCACTGTGCATCCATGTGCATCAAACTTGACAGAAAAACCGTTGTCGCAGAATTGGCTAATGGAAAGCAAGTTATGTTGCAATTCTTGTACATAAGAAACATTTGGGATTATAACATTTCTGGTTTTAAATGTACCATAACCTTTGGTTAGGCCTTTGGAGTTGTCACCAAATATTACTTGTGGACCTGTGCGCTCAATATACTACTGGAGTAGATGCTTTAGGTGCATCATGTGCTTGGAACATCCACTGTCCAAGTACCATAGCGTTCTCATCGACTCCTCAGAGATGCGTCGATTCCTTGCAACCTAAACAAAAAATTAAAATTCAGGTACCCAGTTTTAATTGGGTCCTTGTGGGTTAGACAGAGATCCTTTGACGACCCAGATCTGCTTGATGACTCGAATTGGATCATTTGATCTGATAATTCTCCCAGCTGAGTCGATGTACACATTCATTGTGTTCTTCTGTTGTTGCTGGCGGAGTCTTGATCTTTGTGTCTTCTTGTTTTGTTGTCTGGATTTCTTTTGGTTTCCAGCTGTGTGCCTAGCTGAGACGTTTCTTTGTCTCTGCTGTTTCATGTGATACTGTGGTTGGCAATGATCATCCAGCTGATACTCGTTTGAGTGGTATCCAGCTGGGTATCTCTGATAACTCGGTTGATATCGATCAACGTCTTTGGTCTTTGTCATTTGGTATCTGTAAAATTCAGCCTGTGGTCTTCGTTGAGGTTGAGCACGTTGCTGTCTGAGTTGGGCTTGAGGTTGTCGCACAGCTGACCTTCTTGATGTCTGCTGTGTTCTCAACGGAGTTTGAGACTGTTTCACAGCTGTTCTTCTTGACGCCTGCTGTGTCCTCAACTGTTGATGCTGACTTGCTGGGATTGGAGGTTCGTTTGCACGTACAAACATTACTTTTGTTCCACTTGTGGAGGCAATGTTTGAGGCATCCTTTGATTCGTTGTATCCCAGTCCCGCTTTGAGTCCGCCGGACGCTGAGCACTAATGATCTCGTCCATTGTCGACGTGGCTTTGATGAGAGCTACTATCTTTTTAGATAGTACCTCTTCGGTGCTTTTCAGCTCAATGATCTCAGCTGACTTCCTTTCCGATTCACCTGTGACCTTTTCCACATCTTCTATCAGCTGTTTCTTCTCAGTGTTGAATTCCTTCATCAGCTGATCTTGTTTCACTATTTTGTCTTTTAGTGAAACGACTTCCTGTTGGAGCTGAGTTGTATCAATTTGCGTACGATACTTTTGTCTTTTCCAGTTCCGCCTTCAGCTCGGCATTCTCACACATAATGACGTCAAGGATCTCTTGAAGCTCCTTGGAATCGTTCATTACTTTCTCTACTAGACTCCAATCAGGTAGACCAGATTCTGAGTCCTGTGTAGAGTGTTCGTGTGATGGTGAGATGTTAGACAGATTTAGAGTTCGAGACGTTACCTCATCTTCATCGATGCCGTCTGTTTGTCCCATGAAGCATGTATCCCAATCAGGTTCATCATGGGCCATAAGGGCTTCTTCTTCCGAGTCTGAAAATGGCATGTCATCCATTTTATTGCACTCTGATTCTTCATCAGCGATATAAGCTCTCCTTCTGTCAGCTGCCTTAGCTTTTAATTGGTCTTTGTCTTTCTTGGACAGCTTTGGACAATCTTGTCGGTAGTGTCCTGGTTCCTTGCAGTTGAAGCAACCTTCTTCTGTTCGTTTGTCAGCTGACTTCTCATCAGCTGCTGCGTACTTATCTCTGTAAGTCCTTGCGAACTTCTTGTATTTGCCCTTGCTGGTGTTTAGTCTGTTATAATTTTTCACCATCATGGCAATTTCTTCGAGTAGCTCCTCTTTGCTCATTTCCTTTTTGTCCTTCTTCATCTTGGAGGACTCAGCTGACTTGACATTAGCTGACTTTTCAGAGTTGGCTCTGAAGGCAATTTCTTTTGGAGCTAGAGTGAGTTCTCCGTCATTCTGTCTGCTTGAAGATTCTTCTTGAGTGATCTTCAAGTTGTATTCGTTGGCTTTTAAGAGTGAGAACAACCTTTCTGTAGATAGATCACCCAAGTCACTTCCACTTTGGTGAACTACCTTGTAAGTGTTCCATTCAGCTGAAAGGGCTGAAAGAACCTTTAGATTCTTTTCCCGCTGGGTATACTTCCCAGTTCTGATTGTCTCTATCTCGATGACTATGTTTGAGAACCTTAACTCCATCGCTTCGATGGACTCGTTGGCTAGCTGCTTGAAGTTGTAGAATTTTTGGCAAGCTATTGTGAATTTATTTTCTTTTATTTCTTCAGATCCTTCACATAGCTTGGCAAGTATTTCCCACATCTCTTTGGCTGTCTCGCACTTGATGATCTTACTCAGGTAGGCGTTTGAGACTGTTGATGAGATGGTGTTTCTTGCGAAGCTGTCCAGTCCAGCTTGCTTTCGTTCTTCTGACGAGTAATCCTTCTTTGGCTTGAGAATTAGCCGGTATTCTGGTTGTCCTCCATCATGGGCAGGTACGAGTTTATTTCCTTGTTTATAAATAAGGATGGGTCCGTCTGTGATGACGTCCCACATCATGTCGTGATGTGCACAAAGGAAGCTTTTTAATCTGAATTTCCAGATTGCATAGTCATCTACCGAGAAGGTGGGGAGAATCCTGTTAAGATAAGAATCCATAGACATGTGCAGTATGTAATAATATGAGTTTTCTCTGAAAAACGGATCTGTTCAGTTGACCACTGACACAGAGTGTCAAGAGAGATCTCTTGATACAGAAACGGTGGTCTTTTTGAACCACTGCTCTGATACCAATTGATGGTCCCTGAGCTGGGTATTTGGTGTAGGGGGGGTGAATACACCAAATAGATTTTTCAAAACTTTTTCAAGTTAAATCACAGAGTTGGTGAGCTCAGTTATCGATCCAGCTGGGGAGGGTCAGCTGGGTAAATAACTCAGCTGGAGGTGCGGAAAGTGGTGGTTTGAAAACTTAGCTCGGTTACTTAGAAAAACTCAGTTTGAAAATATTAACTTATCGTTTTCAGCTTAGTCAAATTGTGCAACTTTTTAAAGAGACACAGCTGTCTTTGGAGAGCAGCTGTGTGTGCAGTTTTGAACAAATATGCAATGATATGAAGGAGTTAGTACACAGCTGAATATAAAGCGAAAGTAAAGAGAGAGAGTAAGAAACACGCGAGTTTTACGTGGTTCGGAGTAACACCTCCTATGTCCACGACCAGGTTCACTGGTAATCCACTACCACTTGGTTTCCAAGTACCAAGTAACTTCACAACTCTAACCCGAGCTGTGTTCCAACAGTTTGCGGGCACTGTCAAGCCTACACCTTCAGTTTCCGGGTACTGAAGAACCTATCCACTCGAATTACGCGCTTCGAGCAAGCGTACCTTTACCTAATCTTTCTGGGTTTGGGTTTGGGTATGGGGTTCCAACTGTGAACGAGTTCTTACAATTAAGAACTTTAGAGTATGATGAACTCGTTCGAAATCTAGGCTAAAGATATACAATAAGATTGGCCTGGGGAACAGACGAAAAACTAAGCAGTTTCTTAACTAGAAACACTTTAAGATAAAGTGTTCTTTGATCTATCTAGAACTGCTTGAGAGCTTTTGGAAAGAATGAAGATTTCAGATAATGAAAGCTTGTAGAGAGTTTTTCGTGTCTGATCCTGAGGTTGAAGACGGGTTTATATAGGTAGAGATTCAAGACTAGCCGTTGGAGGAGCCGTTTGAATCTTACCTACTCTTCTTAAATGCAAGATCTGCCGTTGAGCGTATCTGCACCTGTCTTCATTTGTGTCACATCCTAGGTTCTGAAGTCTAGGATGCTGATTTGGCAATCCCTCATTGGTCGAGGTAGGTTGACTTCCTCTGATTTCGGGATCTTGTGCCTTTAGAGCTGGCTTCTGAATTCAGAGCTGGACTGTCTTGAAGTGAAGTCTTCAGAGATAGTTCCCTTTGTTCTGTACAGCTGGACCAGCTGTGTTTTGAACTCAGCTCGAATTATCTTCAGCTTGATCGGGCTCTGCTGGATCGCTCAGCTGAAGGTTGATGCCTGCTGTCTTTTGCTAGCTTACTCCAGCTGTAAACACAGCTGGGTCGACTACTGTCTTCGCTCGTGACTCCGGTAAACACGGTAGTCGACCGTCGTTTTCCGCTTCCTTAACCTGTAAGCCTAGAAAATCTAAAGCTCAAACAGGCGAGTTGGAAAACACTATTTAGGTTGACGCAATCATCTATTCAGTTGGAGAATCAGTTGGGTTTTGGTATCAAATCGAAACCTTATAATTTTCCCAACAGTAGTCTTTTTAAGACGCTTCCGCAGTGCGGGGCCGGTGTCCTCATACATCGACCCCAAGTTATGTTATGCTAGAGCAATGTTGACTTTACGATTTACCCACCTCAACTCTTTTATCTAAACAGTTACCATTTGGTTATTCTTATGATTATGATCTGTCCTCATCCATGTTATGATCATTATGGTTTCAACCCACTACCCCCGCTGTGGCGGCTCGAACGGATCCGCATAGGCCCGGGTCGCGGGTCGCCACATATATATATATAATCGGGCAATAATTTTTACTGAAGCCATGTTCTAAAACATTAATTAAATTTTGTTTAATGTAAATTGTATATATAGTTAAAAGTACTAAAAAATTTATATATATATTTTTTCAAAGAGGCAGTGGATTCCCATTGAAAAAGTGACTTATAATCAACATACACATAACACATACTGATAGTACTCAAATACTCAAATAGAAAACGACCCACCATTTATAATAGATTAATCTCTTTCTTCGTCTCATATTCAGAAATTTTAACACACCAACTAGATCAAAGTCAACACACTAATGCCTAAATACAAACAAATGAATTGACATTTAAATTTATAGTATTTTTAAAAATTGAATGTGAATACAACAAAAGATCCACGAAGAAAGATTTTCTTTAGACATCATTAAATCTTAAGATTTTGGCTCGAAGCAAATTGAATGCTTAGTTTGCAGTAAAAGAGATTAAATAAACTACATAGATAGAGCACTATATAAAAGTGGTCCTCTTTTTATTGCTTATGTATTATATAAGACAATGTTACCTTTTGTCCTTCAATTTTTAAGGAATAAAATTTCTGCTACAATCCAAATAAATAGGATTAGAAGAATGGTTTACTTACCTGGATCCCTTTTACATGGTAAAAAGGAAATCAAATTTTGGTTGTCCACTAATTAATAATGTTTTCTTGATTATCGTTCTCTTTTCCTAGGAAAATAGTACTGCAGAAGTTTATTTTATAATTCATACGAATTTCTTGTAGTATAGTTTATTACAATATGTTGCAGCCATGATCTAGTCAACATTGCAATAATCTATATCATATATAAAACAATTTATAAATAAATTATCACAAGTTTCTTAAAACTGTTTGTAGTCGTTATTTACGAGTGCTTTGTAAATATGTCATGTATGTTAAAATTTGTTTTAATAGTAGGAAATGTCTAGTTCGAGAGAGAGAGATATGGTAATTTTTTTCATCATTTTGTAATAAAATTCTACAGATAATATATGCATTAGGGAAATAAGCTAATTTTTCTAGATCGAAGATTTTTTTTTCTATGTCCAAAGTGTTTATTAAAACTTTTGTTTTTTTATATTAAATATTATTTATACCTAAACATTTTCGAAAAAAGACGTCGCTATTCCGTCGTTGATTGTTGAGACGACGTCTCCGGCGACGTCGTCGTCTGCGACGAATTATCCGTCGCCGTTCCGTCATTAATGTTTTTAGCGATGTGCCATTTGAAGACGGGAAATGTCCGTCGTTATTCCTAAATTGCGACGGAATTTTGAAGAATAACGACGGAATTTTCCGTCGCAATTTCCTGCTTTTTTTGTAGTGTTCAAATGCTAGATAATTAAGTTTCAAGGATCTTCTAAAATGTAACACCCTATTTCGAAATAACTATAGTGTTACAATGAAACTTTCAATTAGAAACAATTAAGCGGAATTAAAAGTATGCCATGATATAAATACAACACTTAGCAAGAATAGTGTTTAGTTTAACTTTATATTTCTGTATTAGATGTCGAAACTTGGAAAATATTTTGAACTTAGCTACACAACTCTCTTTAAAAAAAAATACTTTAAATCTACGAAATCCACCCATTCACTAATACAAAATCTCAATATTTAAAATATTAATAATTGACAACTAATAAGCTCATTATTTAACAAATAGAAACTATAATTATTAACAGAACATACCACCTAATTAAACAAAATACATATAATATAATCAATTTTGTTTCAAAATCAATATGACATAAGAAGACAAGGTTAATTCCTATTTATTCAATTCTGCAAACAATGTACGCAACCAATCTTAAACCAAAGATTTTCCATACTTAAAAGAAATAAATTGAATATTTGCATAAATGATTTTTTTATGTTTTTAACCATCACGGTTAACTAGCAGACCCATAATAACTTACGAAATTCATAACTAATATTCTGAATCTAACATATGAATAATAACTCTAAACTTTAAAATAAATAAAAATAAAATAATCTATTAGTCTAAAATAATTACGAAATCATATAAATCGTAAAACTTGAGAAAATTACTAAGTTCTTGAATTTCTAGTCATTCTCGGCCTCCACGTCTACTTCGACTCCAAATCCTGAAAACTGACAATCTAAAACGGGGTGAACAAATAAATATATACTCAGTGAGAAAACATGCATTATCCATATATCCATATATATTTTAACGTGTAAATAAAACATATCATCATAAACATATGAAACTTGATGCATGAGATTTGAATCTCAACTTGAACATACAGGGTTGTATCACTTTAACTTGACATATAGGGTTGTATCCCTTTAACTTGAACGTATAGGGTTATGTCCCTTTAACTTGAACATGAGCATACGTTAATCAAATATGAGATATAAGCACATAAAACATACATAGATAATTAATCAACGTGCAAAAATTCTCTCTATCTTAACCTTGTCTTGAGAAAAACTTGATGAATCTTAACTATGTATCTCCTCTCTAATCTCTATTATTTGCTCGATCTAAAATTATGTGGTGTCTCTTCAATTGTTACACTACCCCCTATTTATACATGTAAAACCGTGTGATTTTTTTAATAATAATAATAAAATTAAATCTTATTGAAGTCTATCACTAAGATAAAGATAAAAAGAGAGATAAGGTTCTATAGAATTGAAACTATATGTTATTCATATTATTCCATTCACGTGTTTATAAGACAACATTAATTTAATATTAATAAAGAATCATAACTGCTTAAAAATAAAAATAAAATTAAGTGGCGGAATTTTATAAAAATTCTTTTGGAACAAGTAAAGAATTGTAAGGTAAATTCAAACTCAAATCCTTTCTTCTATTTTACTTATTCTTATAAAATTAATATATATATATATATATTTATTCAACTCTAAACCCTAAACCTTAAACCCTATATATATAAACTCACTTGTGTTAGAATTCTAATTAATTGGATTCAACTTCGTAAATTTGTTCCTGCAAAACAATGCTAATAAAAGTTCTTAAAATTAAAAATCTAATAATTTCTCTTAAATAATAATATAAATTGGTTTTGAACTTAAAACTAGAAAAATTAATTATATTAAGGCCCATAAATAAAATATGGTTCATCTTAGCCAAAATATTAAAGTCTAATTATGCATCTTAAAAAGAATCGGGGTGTTACAATTTTGTAATAAAATTCTACAGATAATATATGCATTAGGGAAATAAGCTAATTTTTCTAGATCGAAGATTTTTTTTTTCTATGTCCAAAGTGTCTATTAAAACTTTTGTTTTTTATATTAAATATTATTTATACCTAAACATTTTCAAATGCTAGATATTTAAGTTTCAAGGACCTTCTAAAGTTTTTAAGATATTTATATTTAATAAACAGCCAAAAAAAAGTCATAGTCCTTAAATTGTAGGTATTGTGATGTAATCAACGTCTTAATTCTGTTCGGATCATTTATCTCAAAATTTAATTATGTGTCTCACTCGTATCCCATTTTAAGTTCATTAAATTAATGATATTTATTATAAAACTAAAACTTATTACTATTATAATGAATTCTAATTGATCATATTTATTATTGAAGCTAAAAAAATTATATACCCTAATCATGGAATAATCATGAACCCAATAATTAATTATTGACTAGAGATAGGAATCACATACGATTCCAAGGTGTCAGCAATAGCATTGACAGTATTGTTAAACAGAGTCAAATCCTTATTGCTATTAGCTGTAGCAAAGAGCCTAGACTAGTAAGAATGTTAAAGTCTTAGTTAGTCTGCTGGGTATTTTGCTTTTGTTTTTGAGTTGTATGTGTTGGTTTTCACTCCATTTTGGTTAAATAAAATCCTCTTTACCAAAAAAAAAAAATTTATTGACTAGAGATTAAAATTAAATGTTAAAGATAATTATAGATCCTAATTGGGTGTAAGCAATTCTATTTAATAATTACTAAAACTTAAATAAAATACAAGAAATTTAAAATGAATAAAAAAAGGGAAAAACTAAAAAAGAATTGAAAGTAAAATACGGGTGTGACACAAAAAAGTGGATAAAGGATTCAAAATGAGATTAATTAATATAGTCAGAGCTCGTTTTGTAGGTATGTTAGGATAAGTCAAGATAAATAATGTTGAGATAAATATAGTGAATAATGGGTGATTGTTAGTGTATTTTTTGTATTTGGTAGATAAGATAATGTCAAGATAAATATAGTAAATAATAGGTTGGGTGTTTGGTACCATAGTTTAAATTCAAGATTAAATGGAAAATGACAATTCTACCCCTAATTAAATAACCCTCATCTATCTCTCTCCTCTCTCCTCTCATAAGTTCCACCTTCCACCACCACACCCACCTGCTCTCTCTCATCTCGTTTCCTCTATCCTCTCGTCTGCCACCACCACTACCACCCTCACCCCATCCCTTCCACCACCATCTGCCACCACCACCATCCCATCCCTTCCACCACCGTCACTCGCCACCACCACAAATAAGTTTATACAACCACAGTCGACCACCACCCTCGACGCTGCCGCCGCTGCTACCTTTACCTCTCCTCCACCACCTGCAATTTTTGGGGACGGGAGAGAGAGAAAGAGAGGAGGGGGGAGATTTGCACCACTCTTCTCTCTCTCCCCTCGTCTTTCACCCACCACCATCCGCCGTCATCCGCCGCCGGCCCCACCACCGCCGCCTACTCCCACAATCCGCCAACATGTCCCTCTCGCTCTCTCTTCTTTGACTCCTCTCTCTTCTCTCACCCCTCAATATCTCTCACCTCTGTTTCACCACCATCCGCTGCCGTCGCAACCACCAACGCCACCATGTCCCTCTCGCTCTCTCTTGTGAGTCACTCCTCTCTCTCACTCTCTCTTCTCTCACCCCTCAATCTCTCTCTCCTCTATTCCACCACCATCCGCCGCCATCGCAACCACCACCGCCACCCGCCGCCGCCTACTCTGTCACTCCTCTCTTTCATTCTCTCTTCTCTCACGTAGCCACCATGGGCAATTTTGTCAATAGAAACTTAGTCTGGGTTACACCCTCAATCCACATAAATAATCTTACCAATTTGAGCAGATTAATAAATTGGATGAAACAGTGAAATAGCAGCGGGTTGGAGTTTTGTAACGGGCTTCCACAATTATTTATCTTACCTACCAAACATAAGATAAACCCATATAAATAAGCTAGTAGGGGTTTATCTTGTGTACCAAACACCCCTTCAGGATGCAAAACAACGACTTGTTGGTTTAACTAATTGCCCCTTAGGCCATCTCCAGCAGTTCGCACCAGAATACAGCAGTTTTAGCACAAATATACAGCAAAAATAGCAAGTTATCTCCAGCGGTCTGCTCTATACTTTTACACAAAACAAAATATTCTAGAATTTTATTTTTTTAATAATAAAAATATAAATTACTTATGTCAATTAATGAGGAATAATAAAAAAAATATTGTAAATAAATAAAATTACAAATCTAATGAGCCTAATTAAAACTCCACGAGTGAGTATGAAAATGAATACTCGTTCCTAATTATTAGTGGAAAAAAAAAATAAGTTACATAATAAAATATATTAATTCTATGACGTAGAAATCCCACAAATAATCAATTAATGCATTCAGAAGTGTTGGAAGTTTGGGAGAGATGGTTTTTCTGACTATTAGAAAATTGACCGTATCGACTTCGTTATTTATAGTATTTTTTATATAATTGTGTTTGATTTTAATTTCTTTTTAATTTATCTTCTATATTATATTAATTGTGTTTTTAGTAATTTATATAATTTTAATATTGGTATAATATCTGTAGAAATATAACTAAAATAAAATATTTGTTACAAAAGAATAGAAAAAAAAATAAATATAATAAAAGAAAAAAAAAAGTTGAGCAATGAATAGTATTGCTCCACTTTTGGAGCAATACTATTCATATCTCAAAAATAACGCATGTATATAGCGTTGGGCTGGAGACTTGATTTCATCAAAAAGTAGCAAAAGGCGCAAGAGTAACGCCGCCTTGGAGATGCCCTTAGAGCATTAGCATTGGTGGACACAAAAAAGTTGTGCCCACAAATATTATATTAGTAAAAGTGGGGTAGGGTGGACACTATATTTTTGCCCACATTAGTGGGCACAAAAAAAGTTGGGCACTTTTATTTTTTTAAGGGAAAAGGTGCAAATAACTCCCTCATGTTGGCATCGTTAGGCAAATACCCCTCTGAACTTTGGTTAGGGGCAAATTCACCATTCCCTAAAGTTTTCGGGTGGAATTACCCCCTAGCCGTGACGGAAACAACATTTCCGTTGGCAAAAAAATATTTTTGATTCATTTTTATTCTTGTGGAACCCTTACAATTCTCAAGAATTAATTGGTGCTAAAAGCTAAAATTAGGAAAAAATTTGTTTCAAATCCTAGCTCACAACTATCAAAATTCAGGCGAAGTTCTCCGATAATTTGTAATTCAAGCCAACTATTTGTTGTTGACATTGATTATCTCATATTCTTCAAGCGATTCATCATTCTTTTTCGTGCAAATTATTGGAGAATCTCGTCTGCATTTCGATAGTTGTGAGCCAGAATTCGAAATAATTTTTTCCTAATTTGAGCATTTAGCACCAATTATGTAGTATATAACCGTTGGGAATTGTGAGGGTCCCACAAGAATAAAAAATAAATCAATTTTTTTTTTTTTGCTAACGGAAGTGTCGTTTCCGTCACGACGAGGGGTTAATTACACCTGAAAATTTTAGGGAATGGTAAATTTTGCGCCTAAATAAAGTTCAAGGGGGTATTTGCCTAGCACTGCAAACATGAAGGGGGTATTTGTACCTTTTCCTTTTTTTAATATTCTAACTCTCTCTCTCCATTCTCGCCCCTCCTCTCTCTTTCAATCTCACCGTTTTTCTCTCTCTCAAATATCAACACAATAGCGGCACATCTGCTCCATCTTCTCCGGCAAGACTTCACCGTTCGCTGCTGTGCCTCCGTCTCGTTGCCGTCACACACCACATCCTCTTCCCTTTCGATCATCTCTACAGAGCAGCAGCATCACCGCCCTCCTTCTCTGGCGAAAATCATGACCTCCGTCGTCACCGTTTGCGTTTCGCCGCTGTAGAAGCGTTGGCACTTTCTCCCTCTCGTCTCTATCTCTTTGGAGCACAAAAACCCCAATCACAACGTGCCACATGGCTTCCCTTTCCCACCCGCCCACCCCCCGCAGAAGGGCGCTAGGCCGCCCACCCTGCCCGCCCCCACCCGGGGGCCATCGCCCACCGCCTGCCTTGCGCCCGCCCGCCTACGTACCCCCACCCGCCCACCGCTGCGACCGCTCTTATTAACCTCATGGACAAAAATCTGCTCAATATTCACAAATCTTTTTTTTAGTTTGAGAAAGAGGAGTAGTGGGGATTGGACTTTGACCTCTCGGTTTACAGAATAGGTACTGTTCATTGTTTGGATGTACTCGAAGGGGCAAATTGTGAATATTAAATTCCCTAATTCGTGACCCTTTCCTGCCTAATTAGTCAATGAAATTAATTTAACAACAATTTCCAACTTCTTTAGAGACTTTTAAGGCAAATTTGAGCTCTTTCACTTGATGGTAATGATGGCCAAAACTGCTTAGTCGACAACCACTTATGTAAGAAATTGAAAGTGGAGTTTTAGTTATGGAACAAATTTTTTAACACTATAATTTGCTAGCTATATAGGTACGAGGTACTATAAATGTTAATATCAATTTAATCTCAATCTAGAAAATAATTGGGTAGATTAAGTGCCAATCAACACAAAATAGTATGCCTAACAAGTTGTGAGACTTCTATATATAACCTAACTTATGATCATTTCATATCACCCTCAAAACTCCAAAATACCTCTATTACAATGAGTTTGTGTAAGTTATACTTATGTTATCTGTTATTATCGACAATGTTGGTGAGATTTGAAGCTCGACCCTACGAAAGGAACATGATCCCAATAACTCAATCTTTTCAAGCAATGTTTCGTAGACAGATTTTGCTCGAGCAGGACGACAGAGCCGATAGTGGCTTGGATAGTGTCCGGACCAAGGTCAGGAGATCGAGCCCCGGAGGACCTGACCCTCAGCATCACTGAGATATCCCAATGCATTCATGATCAAGTTTAGTCCCATTTTGAAGGAATCAAGAAAAGGAAACTCTAGCTAGTTAATTTTGGTATTTTCATGTAATAGTACTAAATAATGAAATTAATTCCCTTTTATATTCTAGTCTTACTAGTGTTATTGTGTTAGCCATATAGTGTGTGTGTGTGGGGGGCATCTAAAGTTAAAAGCCCTTTTTTTTTATTTGAAAAAGATTGAACCTAGGCTACCTAGCTATATAGTACTGTATTTTATGCTTCCTCAAATAAAGTAGGGATTAAAGTCGGTTTCGTTATATGCATATATATATATGGAAATGCTTATATTCATGATCAACTATTCCACTTAATTAGTATATCACTCTATGTAAGAAGCTTCAATTTTATGCGGTTCGTGATTCATGAAGCCTAAATTATCAAAGAGCAACACTTCAATAATGTGGTTACCACACCGTACCGCTGGTGCAGTCCACCATCTTTTTATTATTATTTTTATTTTTTAGTTAATTTTAAATTGAGTTTAACAAACTTTAATTATGGATTATTAAATTTTAATTGGGCTTACTAAATCCTAATTCTAAGAAGGATGGATAAATCCTAATTGGTGCTTAAAAACCTCTAATGAGATTGATAAACCTTAATTAGGATTAACAAACACTAATGATCTCCTAATTACCTCATAATCCCCTTAATTACCCATAATTCTCTTAATTATCCTCTTAATTACCATGTAAATTCCCTTAATTATTTCCTAATTACGGTCAAACACACGGTGCATTAGCCGTACCCAAGTTTTTGCCATTATCAAACTATGTTCATCCTATAGTATTTTAATTACCAGCTTTACGTATATGGCTAGCTAGAAATATTATAACATACATTTGAAGTAGGGGTGGGGAAATTTACTGGCGATAAACCGAAAACTGTCGGTTTCGGTTAATTGAAAATCGTAAATTTCGGTGTTGGTACGGTAAACGGTTAATAGGTTAGAGAGATTTTCGGTTTTGGTAGTAACCGAAAATCGACGGTAAATCGAGAATTAATTAATTATTTAAATAATATATAATATTACTATAAATTTAAATTAAAAACTACTCCCTCCGTCCCTGATAAGTGTAGTTCACTTTCCTTTTTCGTCTGTCCCCCATAAGTGTGGTCCTTCCTTAATGGATATGACACCACTTAAAATTTTACCCTTTTACCCTTAAAAGTAACTAACACTACAACAAAATGGGTCCATTCTCCACTCACTACATATCTACCTAACATCCTTCTTAAAACTCGTACCCCTCCCTCCGGACCACACTTATCAGGGATGGAGGAAGTAAAAAACTACCTAAATACCTAAACCCTTTCTACGCTAGCCCCACCCCCACTACCTCTCTCATCTCTCTCTCTTTCCCCCCTCTCCTCCACCTCCTCTCCACCGTCGCCGCCTAACTTGTCTCCCCACTTCCCCTTCCCTCATCTTCCGCCGTTTAGATGCCATTAAAATCCTCTGCATCGAGCTCCCCGCCACCGACTTCTACCTCGACAACGGACCAGACCAGACCGCAATCACCACTCGACTCCCCCCTCACTCTCTCCGCCCCAGCCATCCGCCTCCTCCCCCGCTAGTCGCTCTTTATTTTTGAAGCAAAACCTCTGCTCGGTGTTGCGCCATCGACGGTCAAGGCGTCTCTGCTCGCTGTTGACACGCAGCCCAGGTACTCTTCTCGACACGCAGCCCCGTCGGCCGTCGCTCTAGCCTCTAATTCCTAGACGGAGTGAGGATTTGAGAAATTTTGTGTAGGGTTTACAAGTTGGGGAATTATGGAAAAAGAGAGAGGGGAAAATAGTGTGTGTGGTCTGTGGTGTGTGTTTTGGGGGCAACGCAGACAATTGTGAATGAGGCAAAGAGGGGAGAGAATTTGGAATGTAGTGTGTGTGCTTTTTTTCAGTTTCTTCCTAGTTTTTCGGTAAAACTGAACCGACCGATTTTCGGTTAACCGAAAATCCTCATCGATACGGTTTCGGTTTCAGTATACTTGGGATTTCAGTTTCGGTTTACTGAAATTTCGGTTTCAGTTAACTACGGTTAACCGAAATTTCAGCCCTAATATGAAGTAACGAAGAAGAATAAGAGATGTTATATAATAATAAAATTGCAATTCAGTTAATAAAAGATTGAAATATAATTTTGGTATTGAAAATCTTGTCTGGATATCATTAGGGTGACAATAATATACTCCCTCCGTATACGAAAAAGTGTGGTCCGGAGGGAGTGACACGTGTTTTAAGAATATGTGGTAGATATATTTTGAGTGGAGAAATGAACCACTTATTTTTATTTAGTGTGAGGTTTAAAATATTAGAAAGTTAGTGGGGTCGTTTTTCAAAATAAAAAGACCACACTTATTGTAGAACACCCAAAAAGGAAATAAGACCACACTTTTTGTGTACGGAGGGAGTACTATATAAATAAGGTATGCATGTATTTGGACAAATTATGGACTGCGATCGTCCAAAAAGACTAAGAAAACTTAACTGACCGCCCAATTACATTTGAATTTATCGATGAAGCTGTCGCAGCCCGACCCCGAAATCAAATGTCAAAGTCGGTAGGTCCCACGACTTACACAATTTATGATAACAAAAGGATTAAGATAGCGACCCGACTATCATTGAACAATAAAGGATTTCTCATACTCAATCAATTCATCAAACTTAGGACAATTAGGATATGCATGACTCGAGTTTAATAAGACGATCAACTGAATTTGACAACAACATGCATATCAACAATTAAAACTTAAATCAATTTGGAAATCAATAGACCTGATCAACCAATTATCGACAATAAATGAGAAGACGAAGGAAAACGATTTTAGAATCAAGAAAGCAAGATAAAGAAAAACGATTCTAAGATCGACAAAACTTTTCAAAACAACGAACAACTGATATTTTT
Source organism: Agastache rugosa (assembly GCA_031470985.1). Taxonomy (NCBI): domain Eukaryota; kingdom Viridiplantae; phylum Streptophyta; class Magnoliopsida; order Lamiales; family Lamiaceae; genus Agastache; species Agastache rugosa. Next base: position 24,881,302 of record CM062607.1, read on the forward strand.
ATATAAGAAGTATAATAACGAAATAATTATCGAACATAGTTCGATCAAGACTTCAGAATTTTGACAACTTCAACAACTTATATAAAATACTTCACGATCTTTCTTAAAACAAAATTTCTTAATATTGCAGCGGGAAAACGAGAGAATATATATATGAAGATATATATTCTAGGCCAACTCTCATCACTTATATTAACAACAACAACGACAACTAGCCCAGCTCTCGTCATCTTCATCCCTGCTAACCTGCACGTTTTAGAAATAACATGCAGAGCTGAGTACTACGTACCCAGTGAACACATGTCGAAAACATTTGAAATTTGCTGAATACAGCTATATTTTGAAAAACTTGCCGGAAAACATAGCACAAGGATTTTCTAAAAATAACTTGTGCAATGTTAAAAACATTTTCTTTTCTTGAAAAACATTTGTCTGCAGACATATTAACAGTATGAACCATATCTACAGTAAATAATAGTGATGAGAAAGAGGCCTCTTTCTCAATCACTTGTAACCGACATATCAAGGAAAGACTCACAGTTACGTATAACCGGCCCATCAAAGAAATGCTCACGATTACATGTGTGTACACAAATTTCACCTTGCGCGGGACCGAATTCATCCTTCTTAAGTAGATGATAACATACTTAACATTTTAAAAATATTTGGCAAGTATCAAAGCTTTGAAAAAAAAATCATATAAATTCATACTTTTCACGTTGTATAGATAAGAAAGCCCACCTGATTGACTTAAGCTTTAACTTTTAAACTTTACTGCTCCTTCTTACTTCACGTTTCTGCTTCCACTTCCACTTGCTCCTTTAAATCGAAATGGAATAGCGACTTTAGAACGAGAACTTCTATCGAATAACGACTTCGATAATCTTAACGTAATTCGATTTGAATTTCTATGCCGAACTTGACGAAACTCGAGACTTCCTATTTTAACTTCTTAAACATTCTTATTCTAACTTAACTCATCCTTAATCAACAATCATCAATCAACACAAAACAAATCACACTCATTCATAAACGTTCATCATTTACTATTCATCATAATCGACTAAGTCGATTTTAATCCGTCTAATGGATTCAGAAAATTCTAAAATTAAAATCTATATACTTATTTCATCATAACAAACATAATTACACATTTATTTCACACATTCGGTCCAATTAACGAATAAACTTCCAAAACGGAAAAATCAACTAAAAATAGAAAAGTTTTTATACTTTGAATTAAAATTCTAGAAAATTACACAATACTTAATTTTTATTAAGAAGTTCATAAATGCAATTAGTTTATTAATTAAAAATCAAATAAGTATTTATTTTATTTTCGGTATTTTTAAAATTAGGATTTCTAGAATTCATTTCTCTTCATTTTCATTTCTAATATACTTAATTAAACATCTTAAACTTAATTCTCCAATTAATTTCATTGAATAAACTATTAAACTAATAAACCCTAATTTAAGAACCCTAATTTCAATTTCTAGGGTTTCTAGGGTTAATCATGCTTTTAATTCACTAAATCTTGATTCAACAATTACCATTAGCATCATATATATAACATCAAATTATCAATGAATTACATCTTTCTTCATCAAATCTTCAAAACCCTAATTAAAACCATAATTTTCGACATTAATTAATAAAATACGATATGTTGGGAATTCATGCTTACTTCCAACATGAAACATACTTAGATTAATTATTTAAGCTCATATTTGACATCAATTTAATCATAAAACAAATGAATTAAAAACCCCTAAAATTTCATAATTTTCGAAAATTTCAAACTTAGGGTTAGGGTTTTCTCATGCTTGATTTAATCACATAAATCATCATATAAACATCATATAAGCATCATACTATAAGATCAATATCATCTAATCATATCTCCCAAAATTTCGAAAATTTTAAAGAAGAAATTAGATGATTAAAGCATGATTCTTAAGCTTATAGCTTGAAAGAATATAAATCCAACCTTGTCTAACACTTAGGGATGGATTACTCTTGATCTTCAAGCTTAAATCTTGCACATCAATGGAAGATCTTGAAGTGTGTGTGTATGTGTGTGTGTAGGCGGTTTAGAGAGAGAGATGAAGGGGTGAAAAAGATGATGCTAATCATCATATATATAGATAGGATTAGATTACTATTCATCATAAATATCTTAGATATTTATGATGAATAGTAATTAGGATAATTAATTAAATTCTTAATTAATTCAATTAATTAATTACTAACTAATCCTCCATAAAACCTTAAATTTCTCAATATAGGAATTTAATTTAGGGTTTCACGAACCCTAGATAAAAATCTCACAGAAAGAATTGGAGATTCGAAACATTTTCAAACCGACCGAAACTAAAATTTTAAAAGATAATTTACGTAAAAATTCACGTAATTAAATTAAATTCTTCTTTTAATCACTTAATGACTAAACATTTATCAATAGTATATCTGCCGGATAAAATTTTCTGAAATGAAAATTTTTCTTTCACTAAAATCTTATCTTTCTTACTAAATTAATTAACTTTAGTACGCAAGAAAGACGGGATATCACAGAAGCCTAATTTAAATGGTTAATTTGATTTACCACAAATCTCTCTTTAGTAAGAGGTCAGTATGTGGTTCAAATCTCACTTAACTAATAATATTGTGATTGATTTATATTGAAGTTGGGTTAGTATGTACTGTATCTCTTTTAGTCCAGTTTGTAATGGGATTGAATCAACCTTTCAGTTGACGTGTGTTTGAGTCTTGCTTCCGCGTAATCATTGGTCGTATCAACTTATATAATATATATATTATTATATTATAAGATTTTCCTTTTATAGTACATTTCATCTTTCGTTCCGAAATACAACATTCACTTATTGGATCAAAGTTTCGATCGAGCATATAAGCAGAATCAATTATTTCGAGTTGTATCTTAACTAGTGAATGATACATCAAAAAGTAAGATAGAAAATTCTAAATACGTTTTTATCATATTGAAACACGCGGACTAGCATAACCAAATCTGAGCCAAGCCCATATATAGTATGTCTTCAAGAAAAAATAACTACAAGATTTCAAAAAAAAGAAAAAGAAAATGGAAATTGGATTTATAGTTGATTGAAATTGCAATTTTTGTTTTTCTTTAAATATAATTTAGGAAAAGGAAATTATATGGGACTAAATTTGATTTTCTTACTATACATGCACGTAGATATGCAAATACAAACACACATTGTTTAGTAACCTTGCAATATTTTATAGACCACTGACATGTAGTCTAGTAGTATTCTTCATTCATTTAAGAACGAGACATCGGAGTTCAATCCCTACTGCCCCTCCCCAACTCAAAAAAAAAAAAAACATACCTTGCAATATCTAGCATCAATGCATTTGTTTTAAATTGCTCAACTGTATTTCACTTATAAATAAGATCTGATATATCTTAGTCCATATCATTATTTTTTGATTGGCTCGTCTTATAATTTAACCTAAAAATGCTTCATTAAAATATTTCATCGAAATATTTTCTCGTTATTTTTAAACAAACTATACTAAAAAAAAAAACACTTATAAAAATATGAAGACGTGATTTTTTTTAGTATTACATACATAACAATCCACGAATAATATTTATCTTTTTTGCTTTTCTTTTCGTTTGTGAAAACAAAATCTTGAGGTGGGTGTGCACTATAATGCGATAAGATTTTATGTTTATGTTGGCATTATTTGTACTATTAGATTAAATTATTAATTCCTTTTACTTTCCAACCATATATTACAGTTAGGATTAGGAAGTAATTAATTATAAATTTTGACTCTTCTAAATTGCGAATGCCCATATGTACGACCTCACACAGTCACAGAGACAATGTGTGTATGGGGCGGTTCGGGCGGAGAAAAAAAGTGTAGATGGAATCCTTTTATATATTTTATTTTAATTATTTTAATAAATGCTTACATATGGACTGACGTGGGATCCTGATCCCATGGTTTTTGTTGTTATTAGATTTCTTTTAACAACATATAATAATATATAGTATTGGTGCTACGTTTTTTAATAACCATATAATATGATCACATTAAAAATATTCTTTTATAATTCTTTTTGGTCAATCTTACTATAATCTTTAAGGTTGATCTGATGCCGGATTCAAATTTTGTTGATGTTGAAACTACTTCAGAAAGTCATTAATGACGAGAATTAAAATTATGAACAATTATAATCTTTGTATGATCTCGCGCATATATACAATTTTTTTTTTCCTTCTATATTTTCGATCTCGTGAAGTTCAATAAAAAAATAGAACAGAATTGCACAATGTGGAAGCACAGATATTCAATCACTTTTTTCAATTTAAAATTACTAAAAATATATATCTTTCTATAAGTAGTTTGAGAAATACAATCAAATGGAATTAGCAATTCATGATATTTATTAATTAAATTTTGGTTAAATGCATGCTTGCCCATTACCAGTTATAAATCAAACTGAGAATGCAAGAAATGATGTTTTGTTAGATATATATTGATGGAATCAATTCTTTACAATTTATGCACTAATAAATAAACTATTATTTTATACTCTCTCCGTCCACGATAAGTGTGGCCTTCTTTCCTTTTTCGTCCGTTCACAATAAATGTAATTTTAAGGAAATGACTTCACTCACAATAAATATCTGTTTCATTCTCCACTCACAATACTATCTAACCCACTCTCTTACTTTTAAAACTCGTGCCACTCCCTCCGGAGTCCGGACCACACTTATTATGGATGGAGGGAGTAGCATATAATATTTGGTGTATAAAATAAGCAGCAAAAAAAAGTTGAATATATAAAACGACAGTCTTTGGAAAAAGATGCCATAAATCTCACATGAAACTCACTACATCAAATCCCAAGTGATGACAAAGCTACACGTTTAAACAACTGAAAAAGCAGAATCATTTTGTGTATGGCCCCTCTAATCTATTTTTGGAATTGTTATCTATAACAATTTTATTTTATTTTATTTTATTTTTTATTTTTTATTTTTTATTTTTTTTAGCAAAGCAATATGATTTAGTAATACTTATTCTCTTCGTTCACTTTTGTAATGACCATTTTCTTATTGACACGAGACCGATCGATATATAGTTGAAAAGTTAAAAAAAAAATTAAGATATTTTTATTATAAATTATTGTGGTCAAAAGTTGGTAGTGCCACATTATGAGGTATCTTTAATAGGAACTGCAGTCTATCATGAAATATGATATTTTTTTTGAATATTTCAAAAGTATAATAAGAATTATATTTATTGGAATATTTTAAAAGGAATTATTCAAAACCTATTGTTTTGTTTAATTGATGAAATTGGGCCTTTGCTATTTCAAATCTACGTACAACCCAAATCCACATTATTTATTAAGCTTAGAAGCTTTGTGGTTTTTAAAGCTAAGATTGATAATTATATAATTACAATTAAATACTTGAACTATTCACCTTTTAAGTTTTAACTGAACTTTCACAAACTATAAATAATTAGAATTAAATATCTGTACTATCTCATAACTAACAAGAAAGTATCGAAATTCAATTTTATGTGGCTCTTTAGATTATTATTATTTTTAAATTTTAGGCAGCATAACAACGTTGTCTTGATGCTAGTTCATTTTCAATATGTATGTAGTAAAATCCACGTCGTCAACATCTGACGAGCCACATAATTTTTCTTTGGATGGAAACTGAAATTTAGGACAGTTTCATTAGTTTTGTGATAATTCAAGTTTTTAATTGTAATTGTGTATACTTTTGTTTTTTATTACAATGATTTTATGATATAACAGTTAAGACTATAAAGAAAGATTCCAAATACCCCTATAGTCTTTACCAAATAATGAATTTCGAATTACTTTTCACCAAACTATACTAGTAGATCTGAAATCTAAAGAACTTCAAATTCATTTAATTTAAGTCATTTAAAGTTCCAAACCCCGAATCCAAAAACAATATTTTAACTTCACACATATATATCATATACACATTTTTACTTTTGTTGCATGTGAGCGAATATATAGTGTGATTTCACGTATTTGTCTTATCTTAATTTAAATATTTTGCGCCGCCAACCCATGATAGATATGAGTAGGCAATAATTAATAAAAGATATAGCATTATTAAGTGTAGTGATAAATATTAATTTGACCTAAGAGATAAAATCATAGATGGATGAGATGGATTAAAAAGAATTGGTCGAATGTAAAGAAATACAACATAGAATGATCGAACACTGAGCCGTCGAACCAATGTTTGCATTTATAATAGGATTGCCAATTAAGCTAACAATCCTAGGTTTAGTATCTAACATGATGTGACTCTTTCCAACTTTCCACCTATAGAAATATCCAAAACAATTTATTGGAAAAAAATTGTGAATATGATGGTCTTAGGATGACTTAGTGATCGAGTCAGATTTACCACTTAGACTGAAAGTTTTTGAGTTTAAATCTTGATACTATTTTTTGATTGAACTACCCAAAATGATCATGATTGTTAATGGTTACATGTAGCTAAAAAATTGTGAATATGATACGTATAGGGACTACCGTGTGATTTGCATAAAAAAGAGGAGCACAGACCATCTTTTTCGAAGGTAAGTTTGCTCACAAAATATGGATATATATGGTAGCGTGGAACCATGTAGTTCCAGACACGATATAGATCTTCCAAAGAATGTCTAGACCTTTTCGAATAAGCAGCCCATTTCAGACCCTATAGATCCGATATTGTTATGAGTGGCTAAAAGTTCCTATGTTCATGCACAACAATCCATAATATATACCTTCTTCAACATGAAACCATCTTAGGAAAGAAATGCGACAAAGCAGTGTGTATATGGTTGTGCAATATATGAGAGATATGGAGCAAAATTAGTTATATTTTCAAAGGTTTCCAACCAAAACTGGAGGATCTTATTGACAAGATATAAATTAGATCATGATCTTCATTAACGACATCAAATCCAAAGTTGAACTATAATCAAGAGCTTGTTGTGGGACTAAGAGTAAAGTATGATTCATTTTGTGAAGGTGTAAAAAAGGATACAAAACTTTTTTATATGTGAAAACCGTTGTATAGTAAAATCTCTATAGAGAGTAATATATTCGAGACTATAAAAAAATATTATTAAATGGAGGTTATACTTAAACAGAGGTTGTTGGGTTCCGCGACGAGTGAGTTCAGGTGTATGCAAATCTCTTGCTTTTTCCTATTATACTTACAACAGTAAATTAACATACAGACATGTATGAATCTGAAAGTCAGTTTGACTGAACGATGAACTTGACTATCTTGTTGAGGGAGTCGGCTTAGGATCCAAATAAGCTTTCAGATTGTATAACACCAGAGTGTAGCTAGCTAATAATATTTTCCCTTAAAGCCATTCTATTGACTTCATATAGTGTATGTTGAGCGTAGTTGTGTGCGGAAGTGTGTGACCTTTGTTATCTATACTCGCCTTAATTAAGATTCACTAGAAACAGTTCTAACTAAATATTAAGAACGATTATGCACTTGCTCTTAGTTTAATGCACTCGGACTGATTAAGCCACTTTGATAAAATATTTATACTTGTTTCGTGTAAAACACAATTACATCAAAACAATAAGTAAAATACTTAAAGAAAGCAGTAAACAATACTAAGTTAACGTTGTTCGAAGTAAACTGATCCTACATCCACAGTTCTATCCACCATGAAATTCTTTTACACTGGGATCCTCAAGTCATAGTATTGAACACACTAATCACCTACATGATCTTGGGTTCTAAGGCCAAGTCCTTATACACTTGCTCAACTCTATGTGCTTATCGCCACATCTGTCAAAGAGGCTTCTTCTTTGCTCAACTTAGGTTATCACCACACCTAACAAAGAGACTTCTACTAAATTACAAACTGCACACTCTTCTTCTCAAAGAATTGTGTTTGTTGTGGGTGTTCCCAACTAGGGTGAGCAAAACCTTTGACATTGAAGATCTAATGCTAAGGTTATGTTTGCTCTCTAAGCTTTGAATTTATCTTTGTAAGCTCGAGGATGTAGAATATTCGATCTCACTACTAGAAGCACCATGAATGATCATGAGGTTTCAGCTGGGTGCTTCATCTCTCTTTGAAGTGCTTTGAAATCGGATGTTATCATCGTTATTTTTTGTTTTTCTTCTTCATTTCTGCTCGGACAATCGGCAAATCATCATCTTGCTTGGACAAGATACTTCTACATTCATAGGTGTTGTGATCGACTAGTTGTTGGGAATAACTAGCTAGTCGTTTCAACAACTCCTATTCTAGGAATAGCTAACGGAATTGAATAATTATGTCTTGTCCGTAGCTTTCTGCAGTTTGTTCCGCTCTCTGTCAAAATAATTTTGGGTTTAAACAAGTAGGTAGTCTTGTGGACGAGCTATAGCGCACACGCAAGTTAAAGGTGTGGTTACAATCAAAAAGATTAAGTTAGTGTCATGAGCAACTTTAGACAAAAAATATTAAATTTACTGTAATGAGACACACACACACATATATATATAATGTTATTTATCCTAAATGAAGATATATTTCCTTAAGGCAGGACCTGAAAAAAATATGAATTATGACAATGTAGAATTTATTCCAATGTAAGACTGGTTACATGTTGGGACCATAAATTTTTATTCCTAAATAGAGTTTATTACCTAAATAGAGTATGAGTTTTATGATGGATTACTATATATATATATATATATATACTAATTAAGCAGCACTTTCAAGTTTCAAATGCCACTTTTTCCCATTGCAGTGCCATTCAATTTTAGTTAACTTATAATGTTAATAAAATAAATAAGATACATATATTTCCTATTGATATATATATTGATCTTAATATAACAGCTCGATCAACCAAAAGCAACAAGGATTCTCAGACGAATGATTCATTTTAGTTTTTAATATTCTCAAACCCAATTCATCCGTGTCATACTCTTATGGAATAAACAATCATCCATGCACGCAAGAACTTTTGTCCATTTATTAAAGAAAACAAAACCACATTAATTTGCTCCACTATTATCTGTCCCCTCTTTCTTTATAAACTTTATCCTATAAATAGCCATGCAAAACTATCCTTATCCATGCAAACCTAGAGTTTTCTTTCTCTATTATACTTTCACTTGCCCCCCTTTAATCCCAATGGCTTTCTCAAGATTTGTTTGCTCACTCTTCGTCTTCTTTCTCATCCTCTTCTCCTCCTCCGCGGCCCGTATGCCGTCGGCTCTGGCCAACGACACCTACATGCAACTTTTTCGAAGAAAATTAGGGTTTAATCGAGTTGAGTTTGAACAGTACAGAAGAAGAGCATTGAACGCGGGCTATGATAGAGCCGCACCGGGTGGGCCGGATCCTCAGCATCATCACATTGCACCAACATCTGCTTGATTATCTTCAGCATTTATAAGCATTTATAAGCATAATGTTCAATGCTCTTCTTCTGTACTGTTTAAACTCAACTCGATTTATAAGCATAATTCTGAATGTTTTTTCTTTTTCTATTTTTCTAAAACGTGTGGTGGTTTTGTTTGCTTCTTGAAATGCAACGAGTGAAGTTTATGTTCTGGTTTGTTTTTTTTTTTGGAGATAATTAATGCCCTGTTTTGTATTAGCAATTAATTATATATATATATGAGTGGATCTGGTAAGAACACATCTTATATAAGAACAATGCATTTTTATTATATCGGAAATGAATAAAATGCAGAAACTAAATACATAAATATTTTAATGCTTAAATTACAATAATTTAATGCATTAACATTTAAATGCATAAATTACGGTAACTAAATGCATGGTTAAATCTAGACCGTAGATCAACAAATAACAAGGGTCCAGATATATTCTTATTTCTCACCTAAGAAATTGTTCTTATTTGATGCGCTATATATATATATGTATATATGTCGCTGTGGATTAATTTAATGCATGGGAGTTTAAAATTTATATTTCAATATATTTTCAGTTCATCATATATTTTCTTGAGATCTTACTTTAATTCTAGATTTCGTTTAATTTGTTACCGGCATTTCTTAAAACCTTATCAGATTTGTCTCTAAAGGGACATCCAAGCGGTGCGATTTTAATCTGTAAACAGTGAGGTTTAGGGCTCAAACCTCACCATTCTCCTTTTTTCAAGTAAAAAAAAAAAAAACCCGGTCGTACTTCTACCTCTTTTTATATTTTATGAAAAGCATGTTAGTTCATTAATAATTAGTCAATATTAATTCTAGCAAATATATGTTTGACAATTTTTCCTCAAATATGTGTGACAATTTCGGATGAAAATGTAAATATATAATGAAATTAAAAGATGTGAAATGGAGTATACCACGCGAAGACACCTAATATATATATTGTGGAATACATTTCTATGTATCATTACATTAAATTCCATTAATTAGATTATATATTTATACTTGAGCCATATCCAAGCTTAATTACTAGCTAGGTCTTCCCAAACTATGATTAATAACTCATGATTAAGGAAACGCATATTTAAATGTTTCAACTTCGGATCCCGTAATATCTTATAGGTCAAACATGTCTATATATATTTTTTCGGACTCCACATAATCTTTTACTGATAATATATAATTTTTCATCAAATTCTATACTAGTTTAGGAAAACGCTAGATTTATGTTGAAAAAAATCATGTAGCTTTAAGTTATAAAATCTTAATCAGTCGGTTAAACTTCATTTTATCTTATAATATTTAAATATTCTTTTTTTTAGATGCTCTTTTCAGAATATTCATTATGGCACTTTAAACTTTAAAGGGCAATGTGACAAGTATGAGACACACAGATAAGACCATGTTTCTGTGATTTGGATCCATATAGGATGATTTAATTTAACTAAACCATATATTGAATAATTTATTAAAGGGAACAAAGTCAAACTCCCAATATCAATTAAAACAACCAGACATAATTTTTTTTATTTCTTTTAGACAAACCTTTCACTTTAAGTATGGGCAACTTTTATCTCAAAAAAAAAAAAAAAGTATGGGCGACTTTCTCTGATAGTGAAATGTTATTTGTCCTTTTTCAACTACCAATATTATTATGAGAGAAAATTCATACTAACCAATATAAAGATAGTGCGTATCTCCCACGCCCACTTTTGATTGCATGTACAAGCCATACACTACAAGAAAGTTGGTCTATTGCGACATACACGCCTGCGACATTACGTGTAAATGTCATAAAATTACCACAGTTATACTTGTTGTGTCGTATATTTGCGTCAATTGTGCATCACATTAATATTGTGTCACAATTTTGTGACGCAAATGCGACACTTATTTTTATGTCTTTAAATTACGATAATTTATTTGCGACATATCAGTAAAATGTCATCATTATACAACACTTCTAAAATAGTGTTGCATTAAGTGACATATATATGCGTCAATTGTGTGTCACTTAAATAACGTGTCACAATTTTGTGACAAAGTGACACAGATGCGACACCTTTTTTTATGTCTTTAAATTGCGACAGTTTATTTGTGACACATCAGTAAAATGTCATAATTATACAATACATATAGAATTGTGTTGCATTAAATGTCATATATATATATATATATACACGTCAATTGTGCGTTACTTAAATATTGTGTCACAATTTTGTGACACAAATGCGATATTTTTTTTATGCCTTTGAATTGCTATAGTTTATTTGCGACACATCAGTAAAATGTTATAATTATACAACACATATAGAATAGTGTTACATTTCTACAACATGTCTCAAATCACATATTATATATATATATATATCATAGTCTATTGATATACTTTTTTTTGGAACTGATATATTGATATATTAATAATAAAATGTTGTAGTAGTTAGTTTAACTATAATGTATATAATAAATATTATAAAGAGAGGAAATTCATTCTAACCAATATAGAGATAGTGTGTACCTCCTACGATCACTTTTGTTGGTGTGTATAAGCAGTACCCACTGACCCACCAATAAGATTATTATATCCATTTTTTGTGTATAAAATATTGTATAAAAAAAAGGGAAATATTGATATATTCTAGTCAACCTTATAATCATACAATATGCGTAAATTCTTTTACCCTTCTACTGAATTTCTTCATTACATATTCTGATTTATCAATTCATTTTTCAATTTGGAGATAAATCATGCAACACTATCAGGCCCATCACACTTCCGTATAAATAAATTCTACGTATACCAACTTCATACCTTTTTGACCGGAATGCTGCCGGGTATTTCCGCCGGAAGTTTTAGGGATCGCGTCCAACCACACGATCGCAACCGATGGTTTCCAGACGCAGACTCCTTCAGCAGCACACAGCACAACCCTCGTTCGTTTCCTACTCGGGGCGTAGGGTTTTCGGTCTGTACACAAAGAAAATATTATACTGGAAGGGATGAACAAAAGCCCAAACTTTTATTTAGGAATTATATAATATTTATTACAACATAAGTATATCTCCTTTAGGGAGGAGACAGACTTGTTTAGCTACCTATAGTAGCGGTATTGAAATACATAAACTATACAATACTAGAATATGAACTATACTATAATTTTATTTTGGAGAGAGCAGAGAGGATGGTGTAGAGGATTTCTGATGGATTTTCGATGATCTTCTCATCTCCAGCCTCTTGGTTTATATAGAGGTTTCAATTCTCAACCCCTTCCTTCATTATTGCCTCGGATACTTTTGTTCCGTGGCCAGCCTGTATCTGACTCAGCGTAGGACCACTGCTGTCGTCCATTATTGAATAAGGACGCTAAACTTTTGGTGCTGAATCATACCGCATTATCTTTGATTGATAATGCTCTTCCTGTGTCTTTACCCATTTGTATTTTTATGGGTAATTTCTGTTCATCCACCCACTTCTGTCGTTTTCTTTTTAGTGGGTGCTCCAGCTCAGAGTCACATGACTCCACCAACCTGTGTCGGGAATCTACTTTTTTCCCGGGGCCCTGGGCGTCCATGCTTTTGGCAGCGCCTTCTGTTCAAGATGCTCTTTGGACCGAGCCTTCTCTTTTCCCTTTCTGGGCATGAACCCCTTCCCGAACTCTGGTTCCTTCTGGTTCTGACAATCCGAACAAACGCGCTCAGACCAGTTTCCAAAATGAGCCATGTTGCAGTATTTGCGATGAGTGTCTATACTCGTCGCAATCTTGTTTTCCCAGAGCAAGGTTCTCTTTCTTTCGAAACTTTCCTCTGCGAATCTTGTCAATTTTCCTGTCATCATGTTTAACAGGAAAGATCCGTTCACTGAATTCTGAAAGAATTTCATCGGAAACTTGACTTTGTCCATCTCTGTGAGACAGACCCATAATCCCCATGCTCTTCTGGTAGAGATGAGGTCTTCTGGTAATGTAGAGACTAAAGCAGTCTCTTTCTCTGCAGGCGCTTTGATCTTTTTGAGGGCGCGTGCATCTGGTCTTCGAAGCCTAATATAGTGGAAGGCTTCATGGTTTCCTTTCCCCGCTGGTTCTGGGGCTGCACTAATAAAATACAGCTCCAAAATGTCACCTCGGCTAAGCTGTGGATTGTTAGCCCAGGTATCATACACCGCTTCTTGAATCCACTTGGGTAGATTCTTGATTTCGGCGAATGATGGAGATGTGGTATAAACTGAAGCAAGTGCTCCGAATTCATACCATCTTTTGACTTCGTGTGGATCTGAATTTGGCATCATCCACACTCGAGGATATTTCCCCGAAACATCAACCCTTATTTTTTCTGGGTTGATTCCCGTCCTTGTATTGAGTTTCTTCCAGCTAGCTTGATAAACCTGCCACGAAGAAGAAACTTCAATCTTATCAGTATTAATCTTAGAACTGCCAGTCATTGGCCTAAGATTAATCTCTCCCTCTTTTTCCCAGAGGTGCTGGATTGACATGATGGTTCAGAGTGTGACCCCTGAATATCATCTTTTTCTTGGGGCAAAGGTTCCGAAGATACCACCACCTTAGAACTTGGGCAAGAGGTATTTGAATCCTCTGCTACAGGTTTAGAGCCCTGTACTCGAAACTCTTCTTTTACCAAAGGATCTTTGGCCATCCGAAGGATTGGTGTTTGGCATGCAGCCCAGAGTTGCCCCTGAGACCATATGCAAGCTCGTACTCTCTCGGTTACTTTCGTCTTGTCGAGAGTCTGCAATCTTCCTGCTTGTTCAACATTCAGAATGCACTCGTCCCACTCTCCCGTTAACATCTCCAGATTCTCCATGAGATGTCTATGGGCCAGTAGAATGGAGTTCACATCAGTTTGCTCCAACTCTTGTTAGGAAATCTGCAAGAACATTTTCGTGAGATTTCAAAACGACAATATCATAAATATAATATTGGCATTCAGCTTGCCATCTAATTAATCTAGCCTTTTCAGGCTTAGATTCAATCTTGTTTCTTAAGAAAGCCTTAACCTGTGTGTTATCGACTTTCAAAGTAAATTTCTTTGCTAATAAAAATAAAGGCCATTTTTTAAAAGCCTTTCGGACTGCAAAGAATTCTTTTTCGTTGATGTGCCATCGCACGGCCTCATCATCTGAGAATAAACCACTACAGTATCTGCAGAGTTCTTCTCCATTAGGAGTGATCTTGGTTAAGACTGCTGCCCACCAATAATCACTTGCGTCTGTGTACAGGACCAAGTCGTCTTCGTCCTGTGGTATCGAGAGTTTTGGGAGATTTCTGCAAACCTCTTTTAACTCCTTCATACCCTGTCGATGTTCTTCTGTCCAGATGAACGGAACATCCTTTTTCAGTAATGTACTGAAAACTTTTCTATATTTTGCGAGATCTTTGATAAATGGTCTCGCGAAATTAACAACTCCTAAGAAACTCTGAAGTTGTTTCTTTTCCTTTAGATCTTCAGGAAAATTCTGGACCTTCTGAACAATATGGTCCTGCAGAATAATTCCCACTTCATCAATCTCGATACCCAGAAATTTCATTTTCCGAGTTGCAACGACTGCCTTCTTTTCAGACAGTACTAAACCTTCTTTATAACAAACATCTGCAAAGATTTCAAGATGTTTGATATGTTCTTCCATATTATTTTATGCTATTAAAATATCATCAATATAGACGAACATAAAAGAAAAATAATCTTTAAACAGATTATCCATCTTTCTCTGAAATATTTGAGGCGCATTAGCTAACCCCATTGGCATTACTTTCCAGACATAATGCCCTTGTGGAGTAGAGAAGGGTGTAAACTTCTTACTTCCTTCTTCCATGCGAATCTGGTAGAAACCTGACTTGCAATCAAACTTAGAGAATACCTTAACATTTCTAATGCAGTTAATAAGGTATTCCCTACTAGGGATAAAATATCCATCAAACTCCAGAATATCATTAATTCATTTGTAATTAATAACTAGTCTGGGTTTACCTCGTTTGATCTCACCATGATTCTTTACCAGAAATCCGGGACTGCTGTAAGGCGAGTTCCCTGGTTCGATCAATTTTAAATCAAGGTGTTCCTTGATTATCTCCTTCATATCCTGTTGATCTTTGAGGTTCATCAGGATTGGTCTGTATCTAACAAACTCATACTCCTTTTCTGGCTTCACCTTCAAGGTAGCTTTGAGCTTGTTTCTGTCCCACCATGCCAAAGGATTCTCATTGTAATTCCTTTTAATATTTCTTTTGACATCTTCTAGGGACACCTGCATCTCTTCTTTAATATCTTGATGAGATATTAAAGATGCTTTGAGAATCTGGACCTTTTCATCATTGAGATCCTCATCCCTAATACAGCTTAGCACTGCTTCGCTGTATCTCCTTTGATCTTTCATTTTTGGGTGCAGAAGTTTTCCTTCATCACCACGCTTGCTGCGAAAACTCAATGGTATCTGGCGATTAAAAGCCCCTTTGAGCCTCTGGACAATGATTTTGTGATCGCAAATGGTTGTAAACATCAATTGCCTCTTTTCATTATCCTGCATGTATCTCTTGAACATCTGTAGGAAATTGTTTTCCAACAGAATATCTGCACCTGTATCATGGAAATAAATTGGTGGAGTTTTAACCTTATACCAAGGTGTACCTCTGGCTCCGCCAATCAGAATTTCCGTTTCTTTTACTCCTTTAGCCAAGAGCAAAATTTTCTTTGAGAAATCTCTTCCTGCAATTCGGGGTAGATCATCTTCTACCTCTGCTGGGAAGACTCTTCGTTTTGCAGTACAAATTCCTGCACCTGAATCAATATAAGCAGCAAAATATTCTGCTTTATATTTTTCATATAACATCCCTATAGAGATGTATATGGAGAATGGACTTGTCATTCGATCAATAGTTTTCTCCCATTAATCGTGATTTCCATTCCTTCTTCTTTATTTCCCTAAGGTTTGTGATCCTCGAGAAAATCCAAACCCAAAAGCAAAACTGCTTCTCTTCCAGCTCTACCCTTGATCTCCATCACTTGTCCCCCAATTTCCAGGGTACCTTTATAATGATTGATCTCCGGCTGCTGTAGATAGTAAAGAACATTACAAGGAAAGTTGGTTTCCCACCTTGTAGTGTCAAATTTTACTATCACTTCTCTCCATCCCTCGGGACATTTCAGATTCACTGGAACTTTGTTACTCTGAGATGTTTGAGGGTGTGCTTCTCGAATGAGACTCCGACTCCTCCCATATGGCAAAGACATGATTCTGTCTCCTTGGAAAGATAATCTCCCTAAAGTTATCCTGAGACTTTGGTCGTGTCTCATGACTTCTCTATCTCGGATATGAATATCCACATTCCTTAACCGAGCAATTTCCACTCTATCGGGACAAACTGCCGTTGTCACCTTGTTGAATATATCTGGTATCTCAATGAACTTCTTTCCCATAAATAACTCAGTGTGATGTGAGTTGGAAAGAGCATATGATACCTGATAAGTAATGGAGTAAGGCCTATTTCCTTCCTCCAATAAATCCTTGCGTTTAAAGTCCTGATAAAGCGTCAGGGCTTTGCTGAAATGGGTATCATTAAGATTGTAAGCAATCTTTGGATAGATGATTCCCACAACTTTTCCTGCACAAAGATCTCCCGTAATTGTTCCCAATACGGAATCTTTCAGATTTCTAACTCTTTTATTGCATATAGCGATATCGATCGGCGTGTGAACTCTGGTAAAGAGAGCCGATTTTAACATTAATTGGATTGCTCCAATATGGATCCAGTTCATCTTTTTAGCGACTTCAGGCTTCATTTTTTATAGATCTTCCCTGATGTCACTAGCTGGAATCAACTGCATCTCCACTTGATTCCCTGTAAGCTCTATAGGAAGCGACATTTCTCGTCTAGAAATTCCATAGACGATTTGTTGTTTCCTGCTCCTTAGATTTAAGTTCCTTAGAACTTGATCTATGTTGTTTGCTGAAAAGCCTTGATACTTTTGTATATTCAGACTCTTCTTCATGATTTTGTCAATCTGACTTTGAGAGAGAGTTGTGTGACTGGAGAATCCCGTCCTGTCCTCTTTCTCCTGATGAACAATCTCTGGATCAGTCTGACTCTGATCTCGTTCCATCAGACCATTCTGAATCTTCTTCGCTGAAGACTTCTTCTTGTTCATATATACTCTCATCCGAGGGTATATCTTCGAACTGATATACTTGTATCAGTTCTTGGTAGTAGATGGCATCTTCGATATCTGGAGTGGATTCGAATTTGTTGATACCTCTTCTCTCGTTGTCAGGGCAATTTGTGGAAATATGCCCCTTCGCACCGCACGTCCAGCAATTGTAATCCTTGAAACTTTCATTAACTCTAGTGTGAGTTCACCTGAAAGTTTTCTTGGTGGGTGTCCTTCCTTGGGATTTATTATCTCCTCGGAAAGGATACCTATTCATTGATGGTCCACTTCTTTGGCCTGATTTGTAAGATCTGGCCTTCTGTCTTGACCATCTGGTTCTTGGTGTCCAAGAATTTCTTTTTGGATCTCAACCTTTATAATATGGCTGAAACCTATTTTTCTTGCTTTTCTTCAGCCTCGGTGGTTCTCCTCCAATGATCGTTGGCAGATCATTGTCATCACAGTTTAGAGGAGCGAATTTGTTAATTCTCCTCAATTTTTTCATGTTGCTCAGAGTTTTTGCTTGTTGACACCACTCTGAGAGCTTCCGATGTACCTATGACATCCTTCTTGCGACGTTCTCAGGATCTCCTGGTTCATAATCCTGAATCAGCATCTCTTTCCATGGGCTTGGAAATTTTAGAAAGAAAATTTCCAGTGCAACTCTATCATCAACTTTAGATTGATGTTAATAAAGAGTAAAGAGCTGTAGAAACTTGTTAAGCGATTGTTGATCTAGGACTGCAAGTCTTAGATTATACAATGCCAACAAGTATTTTTTC
This sequence comes from Agastache rugosa, assembly GCA_031470985.1. Lineage (NCBI taxonomy): Eukaryota > Viridiplantae > Streptophyta > Magnoliopsida > Lamiales > Lamiaceae > Agastache > Agastache rugosa. The sequence continues at coordinate 24,899,717 of CM062607.1, forward strand.
CTCTTTTCTTGATCAAATCCTTCGAAATATCCTTCTCCCAGAAAATGGTTTTTAAAAAGCATTGCCATATTCTGGACATGTTCTGTGTAGTTGTCACTCTCAAAACATGAATTCTTGATGTCCACAGGAAAGAATTCCCATGCTATCTTGACAATTCCTGCAAGACTCATTTCGAGAATTCTTACGAATCCATCCTTGTTTAAATCGAGAGTTGCTGCTGCAATTCTCAGGGCTGACATCCACTCATCAATAACGGATTCTCGGTCTCTGAAATTTACTTCATCAAGGTCAAGCATTACTTCGTAGGGATGGATAGGATCCAGGGTTGCCTTTCCATAAGGTGTATCTTGCACCTTTGGATGCGGCCTTCTTGCCCTTGTCATTCTTGCTGCCATGTATGCATCATTTGGGGTATGTTGATCATACCTTGCTCAAGTCTGAAAATCCTGGGCTACATTAATGGCTCCGGGTGCATTTTGAAAATCTTGTTGATTTCCAATAATGGCTCCTGGTGGAAGTTGATTCACCGGTTGTGGATTTTGGACCACATTCTGGTTCATTTTTAAATCCACCATCGTCATGTTAGCAAAAGATTCTGCTAACTCCTGGAGGTCGTCAAGCTTGATTCTTTCAAGATTATTCATCTTTTTCTTTCTCGAATGATTCTTTTCAAGGCCTCCATGTTGGGATCCTTTTTGGTTTCTCCCACTGGAAATGGATAAGTGGGTTCATTACCAAAAGGATTTCTCCCTTGACTGGAACGAGGTTGTTGCTCCAATTTTTCGATCCGTGATTGGATCTCCTTCAGGATGTTGTAAATTTCATCCTGTTTCATAGCAATCTTGTAAAGATCGCGTGGTACACCATACAGGCTATCGCCATAATGTTGTAGTATCTTCTGTATTTCTCTCAGATCTTCCGATATCATGGATGAATCTGGAGTAATCTCTTTATATAAAATAGTAGATGATACTCCTTTATCTTTCTTTGAATCCATCAGAGCGGTGTAGCATATAAATTCCAATTTACTCCCAAATGGCTTCAATGGTCTCTTCTCATGGCATGTTCTATCTCCCATTCAAGGAGGATACAACCATGTAAAAGATCTTCTTTTCTTTTGATTCCTTGGAGGCATGAATCAATTAATTCTTTCTCCTGGTTTTGTTGGATTAGGATATCCAACTGCCTTCTCCAGTGTGTCAGCACACTCTGGTATCTTGTCCTTCTTTTCTCCAAGATTTGGAGACGTTCCTGGAAATGTCCACACCTTGGACATTCTTCTAGGTCCATCAGTCAGTATGGTTCTGATGGTTTTCTTTCATCACGTACTCCGTCCTTAGATGGAGATACTTCAACTCCTCGAGGAAGTTTTCTCTTCTTCTCATCTCTTGGTGGCAAGAGATAATAGATTCACAATCCACTCTTAGTGCTGCTGAGTGGAATTCTCTTTTCCAGATTGCTAGTGCAGTCTGGGTTCTGTTTTCTGTACCTCCAAATCATGGAGATAATTCCTGTAACCTTCGCATCTCGGACAATTGTCCGGATCCATGTTTTTCTTGATGTCTCCTCCGTTAGGATAATACTTAAAGCAATAAATAAAATATAATTTCCAGATAAACCTAAGGCTCTGATACCAAATAGAAAGCGTTGGTTCGATTAGCAAAATATGTAATAAAGAAATACGTAGCTATCATTTTAAATAGCTAAAATAGGAGGGTAAATACATGATTTTATATGATTTTGATTAACTAGTCAATTTTTCCCCATTTCCACACAAATAAGACACATTTTAAGAAAGTGTCGCAATAGATATAATTAGGAAAGTCAAAAAGTCAAAGTGGTTATGTGTTATACATGCACTCAAAACTGGTTATGGGGGGTATACACTATGATCATACTGGATATACATAAATAATACTTTATTATAAATGTAACATATTATATACTCAAATTATATATACTGAAAAATTAAGAAAACATTAAATTAAGAGTAATTAAAGTAAAAAGCAAAAAAGAAAAATTAATATAAATTAAAAGTTTAAAGAAAATGACAAATAACAAAGAAAAGTAGAAATTTTAAAAATAAAAACAAATCAACGCTCTTTTTATCCCCAAATTTGAAACCCTTCTACAGTTTTACGGTTCTACCGACTACCCCAAGCTAAAATCTCCAAATCGCCGTCGTAGGCGCCGCCCAGTCGCTCTGCCGCCGTTGCTTCTGCCACACCCCGCCACCGTTGAGTCTCACCGGCTGCTGCTAAGGCTAGTCTTCAAGAGACGAGCAGGTAATCATTTAATTATTTGAGACTAGAAGATTAGTCATCGTATTGTGGAATCTATAGAAACATATGCTTGAACCAACTATCTATTATTGAATTAGCCTAAATCACTTTCAAATTTGCTGGAACCAATTTGAGTTCTTTTATTCCCATATTTCGCTTCATTATTTTAGTTTCTTCTTCTTTTATTTTTGTTGTTGATAATTACTAAATAATTGTCTAACTTTTCGTAATTTTGACTTATGAGAAAGGTTTATAGGTTGAACAAATTTCTCTAATAATTTTGGAGCATTTTGTGTTGAAAAGGGGATAAATATATGTGAACAGAATATTAATGTATTCTCGAATAAAATAGTTATCATCAATTTTGCATTTCATTGTTTGTTCAAATGAATTCAAATTGAGTACCTTGTAAGAGATGTTGGCTTGAGCTCAGATTTAGTCCCTTTAAGATAGATTACTTGATAGTAGAAGTAAATTATGGTGAACATGTCATTAGAGCTATTTTCAGCTTTAAATTTCTAGACTTATTTCGTTTCATAAGACTATGATGATGCAATGTGATCTGCTTATTTATATTTGCACCATTTGGATTAATTTTATGATATATTCCAAGTGTTTCTTTTCTAGATCATTTAGTTAGGCAGTCTTGAACATTGGAATGAATAATTTGCAGCAAGACAAGAAAGCATTTATCAGGCAGGAGAAGTTCAAGCTGGTTGCACCTGCTGGGTTAAGTTCATTATGTTACAGAAAATATCATTAAATATGTAAGTATCGGTATCCAAAAATAGTCATGACAGATTTTGTAAATGTGGTGTTGTGCAGGTGAGGGAAAAACTAGAGAAAGAGAAGAAATAGAGAAAAAGGAAGGAGAGAAAAGAGAGATCGAAAGAAAAGGCACATGAGAGGAACATGTTTTGTTGGATTACCACCACACAACAATTATAAATTTAATTTGTGTCGTTGTAAGTTTAGGATCAAACTTTAGTTCCTGTAATTAATAATATTGTGATGATGATGTTACTTTGTAACATAAATTATTTATTCAATAAATATTCAGTTTTAGTTCTGTAATAATAAATCTAAGTTGACGTTGAAAATGTCGCAGATTAAAATTTTTGACATTAGATCAGTTATTAGCGACATATATTTGATCTCACCAAGAAAGTCAAATTTGACGCAAAAAATGTCGCAACTTATTTGAAGTGACGTTGAATATGTCGCAAATTAGGCCGTGTCATTTTATCTGATGACGCATAATGTGTCACAAAATGACATGCATCACTATAACTAATGACGCATAATGTGTCGCAAACTGACATGCGTCACTACAATTAATGACGCGTAAATGTGTCGTTTATTATATATGACAATTAATTTAATGTTGCACAAAGTGTTGTATATGTTGCGACACAAATGAAAAAAACTGACGTAAATTTACTACACATCCCTTTTGCGACTCGATCCACTATGACGCAGAAAATGTCGCAAATTAAAACATTAAAACAGTCGTTAGCGACACATTTTGCATGTCGCAACAGCTCAACTTTCTTGTAGTGATACCCCCTGATCCACCAATAAATATTTTTATATTTATCTTTGTGTATAAAATTTTGTATAAAATAAGAGAAAATATTGATATACCCAGTCGGCCTTATAAACATGCGAATTTTTTTTTTTTACCCTTCTACTGAATTTCTCCATTACCTACTCTGCTCATTTTCATTCATTTTCTCAATTTCATGCAAAACAATCAGGCCCATCACACTTCCGTATAAATAAATTTTATGTATACCAATTTCATACCTTTTTGACCGTAATGCTGCCGGGTATTTCCGCCGGAAGTTTTAGGGACCTCGTCCAACCACACGATCGCAACTGATGGTTTCCAGATGCAGACTCCTTCAGCAACACTCAGCACAGCCTGAGGCGTATGGTTTTCGGTTGGTACACAAAGAAAATAATATATTGGAAGGGATGAATAAAAGCCCAAACTTTTATTTAGGAATTATATAATATTTATTACAACATAAGTATATTTTCTTTAGGGAGGAGACAGACTTGTTTAGCTACCTATGGTAGCGGAATTGAAATACATAAAACTAAAACTACTAATATTAAAACTAAGAATAATGACAATTTTATTTTTGGAGAGAGCAGAGAAGATGATGTGTAGAGTTTTCGATGATCAATGCTCTCTTCACTTCTTGTTTATATAGAGGTCTAAATGAATGACCTCTCTTTCTGCATTATTGCATCGGATGCTTTCTTTCCTTGGCCAGCTAGCTTCACGTGAATTGGGTTCTCCATTATTGAATGCGGACAACCCACTTTCGGTGTGAGGTCTCTTTCTCGTGACTAATGGACCACTTTTCTACTGGTAGTGGTCTTCCTGTAGTTTTACCCATCTATCATTTAGTGGGTAATCCCTGTTTCTTCCACCCACTGCTGTCGTTTTCTTTTTAGTGGGTGGTTTTCCAGCTCAGAGTCACATGACTCCACCAACTTGTGTCGGGAATCTACTTTTTTCCCGGGGCCCTGGGCGTTCTCACTTTCGGTACCGCCCTGCGATCAGTATGATCGGTGTACTCGTTTGATCGGGTCTTTTCTTTCCCCTTTCTAGGCAAGAAGCCTTTCCCGAACTCTGGCTCATTCTGGTTTTGACAGTCTGGACAAATGCGCTCTGACCAGTGCCCAAAGTGAGCCATGTTGCAATATTTGCGATGAGTTTCCTTGCTCGTCGCAATCTTATTTTCCCAAAGCAAATTCCTCTTTCTCTCGAAAGCTTCCTCTGCAAATCTTGTTGATTTTCCTATCATAGTATTTAACAGTAATGATCCGTTTACCGAATTCTAAAAGAATTTAAACGGAAACTTGACTTTGTCCATCTCTGTGAGACTGACCCATAATCCCCATGCTCTTCTGGTTGAGATGAGATCTCTGGTAGTGTGGAGACTAGAGTTGTCTCCTTTTCTGTAGGCGCCTTGATTTTTTCGAGGGCGCGTCCATCTGGTCTCCGAAGCCTGATGTAGTGAAAGGCTTCATGACTACCTTTTCCAGCTGGTTCTGGAGCCGCACTTATGAAGTACAATTCCAAATATCACATCGGCTAAGTTGTGGATTGTTAGCCCAGGTATCATACACCGCTTCTTAAATCCATTTGGGTAGATTCTTGATTTCGGTGAATGATGGTAATGTTGTATAAACTGAGGCAAAAGCCCCAAATTCATGAAATCTCTTGACTTCGTGTGGATCGGAGTTTGGCATCATCCACACTCGAGGATACTTCCCCGAAATATCAACCCTTATTTTTTCTGGGTTGATCCCCGACCTTGTATGGAGCTTCTCCCAGTTAGCTTGATAAATCTGCCAAGAAGAAAAAACTTCAATTTTGTCAGTATTAACCTTAGAAGTGTCAGTCATTGGCCTAAGATTAATCTCTCCCTCTTTTACCCCAGAGGTGCCGGGTTGACATGATAATTCAGAGTGTGACCTCCAGATATCATCTTTTTCTTGGGGCAATGGTTCCGAAGAGACCACCACCTGAGAACTCGGGCAAGAGGTATTGGAATCCTCTGCTACAGGTTTCGAGCCTTGTACTCGAAACTCTTCTTTCACCAAAGGATCTTTGACCATCCGAATGATTGGTGTTTGGCATGCAGCCCAGAGTTGACCTTGAGACCGTATGCAAGCTCGTATTCTCTCGGTGACTTTCGTCTTGTCGAGAGTCTGCAATCTTCCTGCTTGTTCAGCATTCAGAACGCACTTGTCCCACTCTTCCTTAATATCTCCAGATTTTCTCTGAGATGCCTTTGGGCCAGTAGAATGGAGTTAACATAAGTTGGCTCCATCTCTTGTTAAGAAATCTGCAAGAACATTTTCGTGAGATTTCACAATGACAATATCAAAAATATAATATTGACATTCAGCTTGCCATCTAATTAATCTAGCGTTTTCGGGCTTAGATTCCATCTTGTTTCTTAAGAAAGCCTTAACCTGTGTGTTATCGACTTTCAAAGTAAATTTCTTTGCTAATAAAAATAAAGGCCATTTCTTAAACGTCTTTCGGACTGCAAAGAATTCTTTCTCATTGATGTGCCACCGCACAGCTTCATCCTCTGAGAATAAACCACTACAGTATCTGCATGGTTCTTCTCCATAAGGAGTGATCTTGGTCAACATTGCTGCCCACCAATAATTACTTGCATCTGTATACATGACCAAGTCGTCTTCGTCCTGAGGTATCGAGAGTTTTGGGAGATTTCTGCAAACCTCTTTTAACTCCTTCATTCCTTATCGATGTTCTTCTGTCCAGATGAACGAAACATCATTTTTCAGTAATGAACTGAAAACCTTTCTATATTTTGCGAGATTCTTAATGAATGATCCTGCAAAATTAACAACTCCAAAAAAGCTCTGAAGTTGTTTCTTTTCTTTCAGATCTTCAGGAAAATTCTGGACCTTCTAAACAATATGGTCTTGTAGAATAATTCATGCTTCATCAATCTCGATACCCAGAAATTTCATTTTCCGAGTTGCAACAACTGCCTTCTTTTCAGACAGTACTAAACCTTCCTTGTAACAAATATAATGATTTCAAGATGTTTGATATGTTCTTCCATATTTTTTGATGCAATTAAAATAACATCAATATAGACGAACATGAAAGAAAAATAATCTTTAAACAAATTATCCATCTTTCTCTGAAATATTTGAGGCGCATTAGCTAACCCCATTGGCATCACGATCCAAACATAATGCCCTTGTGGAGTAGAGAAGGCTGTAAACTTCTTACTACTTTCATCCATACGAATCTGGTAGAAACCTGACTTGCAATCAAACTTAGAGAATACCTTAGCATTTCTAATGCAATTAATAAGGTGTTCCCTACTAGGGATAAAATATCCATCAAACTCCAGAATATCATTAATTCCTTTGTAATTAATAACTAATCTGAGTTTACCTCGTTTGATCTCACCATGATTCCTTACCAGAAATCCAGGACTGCTGTAAGGTGAGTTTTTCTGGTTCGATCAGCTTTAAATCAAGGTGTTCCTTGATTATATCCTTCATATCCTGTTGATCTTTGAGGTTCATCAAGATTGGCCTGTATCTAACAAACTCATATTCATTATTTGGCTTCACCTTCAAGGTTGCTTTGACCTTGTTTTTATCTCACCATGCCAAAGGATTCTCATTGTAACTCCTTCTAATCTTTCTTTTGACATCTTCTAGAGACACCTGCATTTCATAATATCTTGATGAGATATTAAGGATGCCTTGAGGATCTGGACCTCTTCATCTTTGAGATCATTTTCTCTGATACAGCTTAGCACTGTTTCGTTGAATCTTCTTTGATCCTTTATTTTCGGGTGTCGAAGTTTTCCTTCATCACCACGCTTCCGCTGCGCCACTCTGATACCATTTTGAAAGCGTGGATCGACTTAGCAAAATACGTAACAAAGAAATACGTGGCCATCTTTTGAATGGCTAAAATAGGAGGGTAACTACAGGTTATTTGGCTAACTAGTTCAAATTTTCCCATATCACACAAATAAGACACTTCAAAGTGTCACAATAGATATAATTTGAAAAGTCAAAGCTTAGTGGTTATAGCTTATACATACATTCAAAATTGGTTATGGATGGTACACACTATCCCCATACTGGTTATATACGATTATTATTATTATTATTATTATTATTATTATTATTATTATTATTATTATTATTATTATTATTATTATTATTATAAATTTGATTCGTAGTTGGTAATCAACATTTTCTTTTACTGCATGCGTCCGCCTTTTTGTTTTTGTTTTTCATTCGTTTTTTTTTCTTTTTAACTTTTGTTTTTTTTAATTCTTTTCTTTTACGATTTATTAATATCCTAATAGGATTTATTAATTCTAATTAGAGTTTATTAATTCATGTTTAGGATTTATATATTTCAATTAGAGTTAATTAATCCCTGATTAGGATTTATTTTAATCCCCTAGAGTTTATTAATCTCAATTAGGATTTATAATAATTCTCTAGGGTTTATTATTCAGCAATTGAAATTTATTAATATTTAATTAGAATTTATATTAATCCCCTAGAGTTTATTAATCTCCAATAAGTATTTATATTAATTAATTATAAATTTAAAAAAATATTATTTTATAAAAGGTCAACTCTGATCGGATCGGTGCTGGTCAAATCAAACCCAACTCTTTGATGGTGTCGTTTTTCTATTCGGAGTTGCTGGTTTTTTTATCTCCGGCGTGGACAGCTTTCTGCGGTCATCTTCTCCGGGCAGCTTTCCCCGATCGATTCTTCTCTCCCTTACAGTTCGGCTCTCTTCTTTTTTTCTCTTCTCCCCATCACATCTGGGCAGATCTGAAGAAATTCAGCATGACCAATCTCTCCGGCGCCGATACAACTTTTCTCTATTTCTTGGCTTTCTTCTCCGATCATCTTATCTTCTCCATCATGATTCTCCGGTCAAGATTCTTATAAAAAGGCAAAAAAAATAAATGTCAAAAAATTATTATTCTGTTGAAAAATAATCTGTGGGTTTTTAATTTGATTTGTTGTTTTATGGTTGTATTTTAGAAATTTGCTTGTTTGATGGTTGTATTGTATAAGTTGTACAAAATATAAAAATAAAGAATGATAATATGGTCGAATTCTAACAACATTATGATCAAGGTTGTTAAAATAATTTTGATTCCAAAACCATCAAACTGATATGTTTTACAGCTTCGATATGGTCGATGATTTTCCACTTTACAAACAAAGCTAGACAAAAAAGCCAACTGCATAACATTTCAGCAAATTACTTCTTCCTTGTATTGTCACTTGTATGTTAATTCCACCTTCATAAAATAGAAAATATGTCAATTAGAACATGATATGTATGGTACAAATGAACACATTTGTCCCAATCGTACCAAGTCTTGAAGCACCAGAACTTAGTACGATTGGTACGAATGTGTTCATTCGTACCAAATACTGGCACCAGTACTTGGTACGATTGGGACGGATGTGTTCATTCGTACCGTACGTATTAAACAGATGCAAGCAACCAGTTTCAACACTACGGTACATGGTACGATTGTGTCCATTCGTACCAAGTCTTGCGTGCCAGTACTTGGTACGATTCGGAGATACCAGTAATACCAGTTTCAACACGCCAATACATGGTACGAATGTGTTCATTCGTACCAAGTCTTGCATTCCAGTACTTGGTACGATTGGGACGAAGATACTAGTAATCAGTGGCGGTTGCACTTGGGGACAAGGGGGGACAGCCGTCCTGTTGGGAAAATTAATAGAGTTTTGATTGGATACCAAAACCCAGCTGACCCCAACCAAGTAGATGAATGTACAAACTTTGTGTTGTTTCCAGCTCACCTGTTTGAGCTTATAGAGTTTCATAGTTTACATGTAGATTCGCTGAAGACAGCTGAAGACAGCAGAAGACACAGCTAAGCAGACAGCTTAAAGAACTCGGCGAGCGAGACTCGGCGAGCAAACCAAGCAGAGTCAAAGACCCAGCAGTATCAAGACCCAGCTCAGTGACGGAAACCCAGCTCAGTGTCAAAGACCCAGCTCAGTGAAAAAGACCCAGCTTAGTGTCAATGACACAGCTCAGGTCTAAGACAGCTCAGGTTAACGACACAGCTCAGGTTGAAGACACAGCTCAGGTTGATGATACAGCTCAGGTCTAAGACAGCTCAGAGTTGAGACACAGCAGAGTCCAAGCCGCTGAAGATACAGCAGAGACGCTTAGCAGCTCGAAGACGAAGACCTTCTCCAAGACAAGATCCCGATGTCAGAAGATCTTGTCTGACGCAGTCAAATCAGAGAAGGAATAGCTTCTGCAGATACAGACCTACTTCGTAGGTAATGGCCAGAAGTCAACAAGAGTAGGTAAGATTCAAACGGCTCTCTTCCAACGGCTAATTTGAATCTTCACCTATATATATCTCTCCTCCACCATTCTTTGGTGAAGGAGGCGACAAGACGGCGAAGAAATAGAAGAAAACGAGAAAAATGAACAACGATCTTCAAAACCAAATCTTTCAAGAACACCCGGCCGATCTGTGTTCTTAGTTGTTCACATATTCGGTCATAGGCGATTAGATCGAATAAATATCTTAAGCCTAGTTTGAACGAGTTCATCATACTCCTTGTTCTTCATTGTAAGAACTCGTTCATAGTTGGAAAACCATACCCAAACCCAAACCCAGAAAGGTTAGGTAAAGGTACGCTTGCTCGAAGCGTGTAATTCGAGTGGTTAGGTTCTTCAGTACCCGCAAACTGAAGGTGTAGGCTTGACAGTGCCCGCAAACTGTTGGAACACAGCTCGGGTTAGAGTTGTGAAGTTGCTTGGTACTTGGAAACCAAGTGGTAGTGGATTACCAGTGAATCTGGTCGTGGATGTAGGAGGGGTTACTCCGAACCACGTTAAAGATGCTCTTGTTATTTATCGCTTTGTTTTATGCATGTTACTAACCTTCATGAGCATACATATCAATCTGCATAAACTGACTAACTGAAAAGTGAAACAGAGCTTTGCAATATATTTGAAGCAACAGACGGACTTTCCAAATCCACCACATTCCGCACACAGCCAGCTGTGTCGATCAAGCTGCCATCCAGCTGGATCGAACACAGCCAGCTCACTCAAACGAGTTTTAACTTGGAAAAGTTTTTAAACCTTGGTGTATTCACCCCCCCCCCTCTACACCAAGGTATCCGTCTTGGGACCAACAATTGGTATCAGAGCGGTGGTTCAAAAGATCACTGTATCTGTCAAGTCAGCTTCATTGCTGATAGTGGTCACCTGAACAGATCTTTCAAAGCTTCAAATTTTTTTAAAATCATTATATTGCATACTGTCATGGAATCTTCCTTGTGCAGGAATCTTCCGACATTCTCTGTCGATGATTATCAGATCTGGAAGTTCCGACTCAAAAGCTTTCTGAGTGCGCATCACGACATGATGTGGGATGTTATCACTGACGGACCCATCATCATCTTGAAGTCAGAAAGACAAGCAGAAACCACACTGAGCCGAACCGGTACTCGGCAAGTTGTGAAGCCCAAAAGGGAGTACTCTCGAAGAAGAAGAAGACAAGCCGGATTGGATAGCTACGGCTCGCAACGTCATCTCCTCAACGGTGACGAACGCTTATCTCAAGAAGATCATCAACTGCGAGACAGCTAAGGGGATGTGGGACACTCTAGCCAAGCTGTGTGAAGGCTCAGAGAAAATTCAAGAGAACAAATTCTCAGTTGCATGCCAGAAGTTCGACAACTTCAAGCAACTCCCCTACGAGTCCATTGATCAAATGGAGCTCAGATTCTCCAACCTCGTCATCGAGATCGAGACGATCCGAACTGGTAAATATACAGTTCGAGATAAGAACTTGAAAGTTCTTGCAGCTCTCTCCTCAGAATGGTGTACACACAAGGTGGTTCACCAAAGCAGAACTGATCTTGGCAGCATGGAGACGGAAAAATTGTTCTCCATCTTGAAAGCCAACGAATTTGATCTGAGGATCACAAGCGGAGAATCATCCAGCCGGATGAATGAAAAGGAGCTGACTCCCAAGGAAAAAGAGACAGCTCTCAGTGCAAAATCAAGAAGATTAGCTCAATCAGCTCAGCTTGGAAGGACCAACAAGGAGCGCGGAAAGATGAGCAAAGAAGAATTGCACGAAGAAGTTGCCATGCTTGTACGGAATATTAATAGGCTGGAACACAGCAAGGAAAGGTACAAGAAGATCGTGAAGGTTCATCACGACAAGCAACTCTACCCAAAGAGAAACCCAGCTGAGTCGACCTCCCGAAGAAATGATAAAGAGCTCAAGACGAGCAAGAAAGAAGAAGATCAAGTATTTTCTTCCGACTCAGAAGATGAAGCATTTTATTAAAGATGACTGCTTCATGGGACTCTGAAACCTAGCTGATAAAGAAAATGAAGAAACCCAGTAAATCGGGACAGTATGAAATAAAGACAAATGGATACAAAAAAAAAAAAAAAACTAAAAACTCAGCCAGTCACACTGCTGAGTACATTGGTCTCAAGAAAAGAATCGAGAAGCAGCAGATGAATCAGCTGGATTTGGGACAGCTGTCTACCTGCTACACAAACGGAGACCTCATCAAAGGAAGTAGGATGCAGCTGAAGAAAAAGCCACCTACTATCAAATCAAGGAGGAACTCTACACAGCTGGAAAGAGAGCAAAATCAAGTAGAATGCCCAGCTGGACATGGCACGACTCCTTTGCATGCTAAAGAGACCTCATCGAAGAAGTGCTCAGCGACTTCAAGAGATTACTAGAAATCCTTGAAATCTAGCCAGCTGAGAATTCGGAGCTAAGGAATGAGCTCAAGAAGAAGAATGATCAGGAGCTTGAAGATGAGAAAACACAGCTGATCAAGAAGCTGAAGATGGCCAAAAGCTGAATCAGATCAAAGAATGACTCCAGCCAATACAAACACAGCTGGAACCAAACCAAGGATGTACCAAAGAGGTCGTACTCAATCAAGCCAGCTCTCCAAGCTCAGTCCGATCAGAAAAGAAAACTGATCGGCAACTCAAAGACCAAGAAAAGCAGCAACTCCTAGCTGATCACAGAGCTCAAAGGCAGCAGATAAATCCTGTTGACTGGAATCAAAATCAATGACAGAATGTCATCCAGCACAGACATCAAGGTCAATTTATAAGACAGCTGGGAAGGATCTCAGCTGGTTAGAAAGTTGGAAAGCAACCGAGTTTCAAATCAAAATTCCAGCAGACGGGATATCAAGCTAGATATCAAGCTGACAGACTCCAGCTATGAATTGGACCTCATCAAAATGGAGTCAACAAGGTCCAAAGAAGAAAGGACCAATCTGAAGTATCACTCACAAAAGATAAGGACAAATCTGGGTTATCAATGGAACCCTCAACAACAAAGCCGGACCCAATCACAACTGGGTATCGAAGGAGTGATAACAGGTCAAAGAGGGACATGCGCGTTTTGAGGAGTCATCAAGCGTACTGTGAAAGAAAGACAGCTGGTGATCAAAGCTCATTACTTACCTCAAAGCTATTCAAAGAATATGTCAAGCGTACTGGTCTCAGGAATGCGATGCAAAGAACAGGAAATCGAAGATTCTACCCCGCAAAGCAACAATGAACTCAGCTAATCATGGAGCAGCTGACCTCATCAAAGAATTGAGCCAGTGATGAGAAAATTCGCTCAAGTAAAGTAGGAAGCAGCTGAGAAAAGAAAGCCACCTACTATCAAATTCAGGGGGAACTCCACCGAGCTGGAAATCGACACAGCTGTGATATCAGCTGAGGGTAAAGTCAATCCAGTAGAAGAGTCAAGTGGAGAATCAAGAGAAAAATCCAGCTGAACTATCAAATGTCATCCTCTGGATATCAAACAAAGCTAGATCAAACATGGATCGCAGAATCCAGAAGAGGAATCAAGCTGAGGGGGAACTCAGTTCAGCAGATTCACCATCAATTGGTATCAACAATTGATCTCATCCCAGTCCAGCAAGATCTTCAAGAAGAGCATCCAGCAGGAAATACTCAGCTGGATCACCGTGTGTCATCAAGAAGGAATCGGACACATCTGGACTAACTCAGCAGGAACCCCAAGGATTTCAAAATGAATTTATCAAGTCAGGGGGAATCAAACCCAGCTGATAAAACATAATTGGACCATCCAATTGAGGGGGAACCTTGCAAACGGAGCCTTCCCTCAGAGGAAAAAGGTCAAGATGACTCACTCCAAACTGAGTCATACGGTGAAAGACCATCAATTGGTATCAGCTGAAAAGGAAGAGCCAAAAGTGCATCAATTGGTATCAACTCCAAGCTGACTGGAGTTACCAAAAACGGGAAGCTTGCCAGAACGCCGCCGCCAGACATCGACTCTCCTTCCTCCCAATATCTTTTTGATGAACCAAAAAGGGGGAAAGGATTGAACAGAAAAACGAAAATAAAAAAGGGGAAAGGATTGAATAGAAAAGGAATCTAAAAGAGGCAAATGGCGAGCTGGAAAGACAACTGGAGAAAGAGTGCAAACTCTCGTCAAGGCATGTGGAGCAGCCAGGAAGAGTTTAGTTAGGATTTTTGTTTTGTGTTTTTCTGTAAAAGTTTGTAAAGGTTTTGGCATCATCAAAAAGGGGGAAATTGTTGGGAAAATTAATAGAGTTTTGATTGGATACCAAAACCCAGCTGACCCCAACCAAGTAGATGAATGTACAAACTTTGTGTTGTTTCCAGCTCACCTGTTTGAGCTTATAGAGTTTCATAGTTTACATGTAGATTCGCTGAAGACAGCAGAAGACACAGCTAAGCAGACAGCTTAAAGAACTCGGCGGAAGCGAGACTCGGCGAGCAAACCAAGCAGAGTCAAAGACCCAGCAGTATCAAGACCCAGCTCAGTGACGGAAACCCAGCTCAGTGTCAAAGACCCAGCTCAGTGAAAAAGACCCAGCTTAGTGTCAATGACACAGCTCAGGTCTAAGACAGCTCAGGTTAACGACACAGCTCAGGTTGAAGACACAGCTCAGGTTGATGATACAGCTCAGGTCTAAGACAGCTCAGAGTTGAGACACAGCAGAGTCCAAGCCGCTGAAGATACAGCAGAGACGCTTAGCAGCTCGAAGACGAAGACCTTCTCCAAGACAAGATCCCAATGTCAGAAGATCTTGTCTGACGCAGTCAAATCAGAGAAGGAATAGCTTCTGCAGATACAGACCTACTTCGTAGGTAATGGCCAGAAGTCAACAAGAGTAGGTAAGATTCAAACGGCTCTCTTCCAACGGCTAATTTGAATCTTCACCTATATATATCTCTCCTCCACCATTGCTGGTGAAGGGAGCTGACAAGACGACTGAAGAAATAGAAGAAAATAGAAAAATGAACAACGATCTTCAAAGCCAAATCTTTCAAGAACACCCAGCCAGTCAGCTGTGTTCTTAGTTGTTCACATATTCAGTCATAGGCAGATTAGATCAGAATAAATATCTTAAGCCTAGTTTGAACGAGTTCATCATACTCCTTGTTCTTCATTGTAAGAACTCGTTCATAGTTGGAAAACCATACCCAAACCCAAACCCAGAAAGGTTAGGTAAAGGTACGCTTGCTCGAAGCGTGTAATTCGAGTGGTTAGGTTCTTCAGTACCCGCAAACTGAAGGTGTAGGCTTGACGATTGCCCGCAACCGTTGGAACACAGCTCGGGTTAGAGTTGTGAAGTTGCTTGGTACTTGGAAACCAAGTGGTAGTGGATTACCAGTGAATCTGGTCGTGGATGTAGGAGGGGTTACTCCGAACCACGTTAAAGATGCTCTTGTTATTTATCGCTTTGTTTTATGCATGTTACTAACCTTCATGAGCATACATATCAATCTGCATAAACTGACTAACTGAAAAGTGAAACAGAGCTTTGCAATATATTTGAAGCAACAGACGGACTTTCCAAATCCACCACATTCCGCACACAGCCAGCTGTGTCGATCAAGCTGCCATCCAGCTGGATCGAACACAGCCAGCTCACTCAAAAGAGTTTTAACTTGGAAAAGTTTTTAAACCTTGGTGTATTCACCCCCCCCCTCTACACCAAGGTATCCGTCTTGGGACCAACACGTCCCCCCAATTTTTTTTTACTATATATATATATATGTTGTTGGGAAAATTATAAAGTTTTGATTTAATACCAAAACCCAACTGACTCCAACCGAGTAGATGATCGCATAAATCTAAGTAGTGTTTTCCAGCTCGCCTGTTTGAGCTCTAGATTTTCTAAGTTTACAGGTTCAGGAAGCGGAAGACAACAGAAGATCCAGCTGTGGTTACAGCAGGAGTCAACTATCAACTGAGTTTTCCAACTGAGCTGAGTTCAAAATAGAGCAGGATCAAGCTGAAGATTAATCGAGCTGAGTTCAAGACACAGCTGATCCAGCTGTACAGACCAAATGAATGATAACTCTGAAAGCATCAGTTCAAGTCAGAGTATCAGATCCAGCTCCAAGATTCGTAAAACAGCTTGAAGACAAAGATCCCGGTGTAAGAGGAAGTCAATATACCTCGACCAATGAGAGATCGACAAATCAGCATCCTAGACCTCAGAAACTAGGATGTGACACTGATGAAGACAGGTGCAGAAACGCCCAATGGCAGATTATGAATTTAAGAAGAGTAGGTAAGATTCAAACGGCTAGTCTTAAATCTCTACCTATAAATACCCGTCTTCAACCTCAGGATCAAATACGAAAAACTCTCTACAAGCTTTCATTCTCTGAAATTTTTCAAGCCTTCAAAAGCTCATTAGCAGTTCTAAACAGTTAAAAGAACACTTTATCTTAAAGTGTTTCTAGTCCAGAAACTGTCCAGTTTTTTGTCTGATTCCTAGGCAGAATTCATTGTATATCTTAAGCCTAGATTTTGAACGAGTTCATCTAACTCTAAGTTCTTAATTGTAAGAACTCGTTCACAGTTGGAACCCAAAACCAAACCACTCTTTACCCAGAAAGGTTAGGTCAAGGTTACGCTTGTTTGAAGCACGAAATTCAAGTGGTTGTAAGGTTTTTTTCTGTACCCGCAAACTGAAAGGTTAGGCTTGACAGTGCCAGTAAACTGGTGGAACACAATTCAGGTTCGAATTGTAAAGTTGCTTGATACTTGGAAGCCAAGTGTAGTGAATTATCAGTGAATCTGGTCATGGATGTAGGAGGTATTACTCCGAACCACGTAAAATCTCGTGTTATTTTCTTTCTCGTTATTGTCAATCCTTATACTAACTCCATTGGCACATTGCATTTTTATCAAAACTTCATACTCAGCTGCTCTCCAAAGACATCTGTGTGTTATCTGAAAATTGCATAACTTGATTAAGCTGAAAACGTAAAGATAATATTTTCAAGCTGAGTTTTTCTAAGCAAACGAGCTAAGTTTTAAAACCACCACTTTTCGTACTGCCAGCTGAGTTATTAACCCAGCTGACCTTCCTCAGCTGGATTCATAACTGAGCTCTCACACTCTGTTTTAAACTTGTGAAAAAGTTTTAAAAAGTCTATCTTTGGTGTATTCACCCCCTCTACACCAAAGACCCAGCTCAGTGACCATCAATTGGTATCAGAGCAGTGGTTCAAAAGACCGCTGTTTCTGAATCAAAAGATTTGTCTTGAAACTCTGTCAGTGGTCATCTGAACAGATCCTCTTTTGAAACACTCATATTGTTTCATACTGTGCATATCTCCATGGATTCTTATATTAACAGGAATCTTTCCATCTTCTCGGTTGATGACTATGCAATCTGGAAGTTCAGATTGAAAAGCTTTATTTGTGCGCATCATGACATGATGTGGGACGTCATTACAGATGGACCCATCCTCATTTACAAGCAAGGAAACGAGTTTGTACCTGCTCAAGATGGAGGAAAGCCAATGTATTAGTTCATTCCCAAGCCAAAGACTGAATATACCTCAGAAGAGAGGAAGCAAGCTGGATTAGACAGCTTCACAAGGAACACCATATCATCAACTGTCTCCAACGCCAACCTCAGCAAGATCATCAACTGCAACACCGCAAAGGAGATGTGGGAAACCCTAGCTAAGCTATGCGAAGGGTCAGAAGAGATAAAAGAGAATAAATTCACAATTGCATGCCAGAAGTTTGATAACTTCAAGCAGATTGTCAACGAGTCCATCGAAGGGATGAAGCTCAGATTCTCAAATATCGAAGTAGAAATTGAAACCATCAGAACTGGGAAATACACCCTGCGTGAAAAGAACCTAAGAGTCCTTTCAGCACTCACAGCTGAATGGAACACATACAATGTGGTACATCAAAGTCGAAGTGACTTAGGTGATCTTTCAACTGAAAGATCATTCTCCCTGCTCAAAGCCAACGAATACAACTTGAAGATTACCATGAAAGAATCTTCAAGCAATCAAAATGTAATACCCCACTTTTTCATAATCAATCTTAGTAATTAATTAAGAGCTTGTTTAAAATAAGTAAGCTCCAAGATTTTTAAAATGAGATTAAGTTTCAGCAATTAAAATTTTTCGACAGCTCTAATTTGCCGAATTTTAATAATTTAAGGATTTTAAGATTTTATCTCATCTCGGTTAATCCGAAATGAGGTGATGAAGGTATTTATGATTATGTGTTTATATGTTTGAATTTATTGGAGAAATATATTATTTTTGAAGATTTGATTTCCTCAGAAATTATAAAAATTTCTCCGGCAATTTATTGTATTTTCGGATTTTTTATTTCCGAAAATTCTTAGAGAAAGCATATATATGTGTATAATTAAGTAAAGTGAATGAAGATGAAGAAAAATTCCCTTTTTAATAATTTTTATTCGGCAACCCTAATTTTTGTCGAAAAACTGGAATTCAATTATTTTTGTTTCGTCTCAGTTTAACCGAAACGAAATAAAATTTATGTTTATTAGATTGAGCATTTATGCTTGAATTTTATTGAGAAAATTATGAATTTAATTTTCTTAATTTAATTTATTAGTAATTTATGATTAAAAATAATAATCTTATTTATTTCATAAATAATTCGTTTCTCAGCATTTTCTTACGAGAATTTGCATTAGGGTTTGAGATGCCCTAATTGATTTTTCTAGATCAAGAAATTAGAGATTAAAGTTGGGATTAGCAAGTTTAGTAATTAATTGATTAATTGAGTAATTAATTAAATCCTAATTATAACATAAGCGTTGACCTAAGCGATGACTTCATATTGTTGACTAATTGTGGTTTGATTAAGTGTGTTTGCTAAGCTAAAAAATACCATTTCCTTCATCTTTCTCACGCAAACAGCAGCAGCAGCACAGAGCACGCACACACCCTTCACATTTCTTCCATTTTTGATCAAATTTTAAGCTCAAATTCAAGTGCTAATCATCTCCAAATTAATTTTGAAGGTGAGTTCTATGTTTAGTGCAAGATATAGCTCAAAAACAAGCTCTAATTCTCCTATTTTAATCTTCTATAAATTTTGAAATTTTGGCCAAATGATGTTAGATGAGCTTGAAATTAAATTATGATGTTTAATTCATGTTTAGGATGCATGATAGATCATTAATTCATGCTCAAATCAAACCCTAACCCTAATCTCATAATTTTCAAAATTTATGCTAAAATGAGGATTGTTCAATTGTGATGTTAAATGATCAAATTGATAGGATAATTGAGCTTAGATAATTATTTCAAGCATATTTGATGTTGGAAGCAATCAAAGAATCAAAGCCCTTCTATAACTTTTAATTTTGGCCGAAAAATATGATAGAAATTAAGGATTTTTGATTTTGATGTTCTATGATTAAATTGATGTTTAAATTGAGCTTATATGATGTTATTGAGTATGATTATGCATTGAATTAATTGATTGAATAATAATTTCACCAATTTTAATTATTTTCGAAGAATTAGGGTTCTTAAAATTGGGGAAATTTGATTTTGATGTTGAAGGATGAAATTAATGATAGAATTGAGCTCATGGTATTTATTTAAGCATGTGAGAATTTTGTTAGAATTTTTGGAGCTCAATTTCATTAATTTCGAAATTTTTAGCATTTAAAATAAATTAAAAATAATTATTTTAGAGCTTAAATGGATTAATTGAGTTTATAATTAATCTCTAGAATATTAATTAAGCATGTTGTAATTTGAAATGGATAAAAATAAGCAAATGTACCCTATTTCTTTAAAAAGTCGAAATATATATATATAATAGGGTTTTCATTTTTATCCAATTAAATTAAGTAATTAAGCTATAAATATAGCTTATAAATTAAATTAAGATGTTTGGAATTGATTAGAATGAAATTGGAGGTTTAATCCTATTATTTCTACAATAGCCGAAATTATTTAAAGAAAACAAGGTGATTATTTGATTTTTAATTAAGAAAATAATCACATATTTGAACTCTACAATAAAAAATTAAGTATTGTGGAATTTTTCAGAAATTAAATACGAAGTATTAAGAAATTTCTATTTTCGGCTACTTTTCCAAGTTGAAGGTTTATACGTGTACGTGATCTGAATTGATAATCTGATTGCATAATTATGCTTATTATGTTAAATGATGTAAGTAGAATTATTTTCGTAATTTTTGGAGCTCGTTTGTCGACTCGAAAATATGTTAAGTTTAATGATATGAATAGTAAATAATAAGTTATATGTTAATGATATGCTTATATGTTAATGATATGTTGATGATGAGCTTATGTGATAATAATAATAAGCTTAAATGTTTGATGATGTGATTAATAGAAGTTAAGTATGAGATTTAGAAGTGTTTAGAAAGGTTAAGTGATAGTATCAAATTAAGTCTTAGAAAATCGAAGCGAATTAGAAATTAAGTTGATCGAGATGTCACATCTCTTCGCCTGTCGTTTGTTTCTCGCTCTGATGGTTGATAAACCTAATCTCAAATGAAGGAACGAGTGAGAGCATAAAGACGGAAAATCAAGAACGAGAAATGTAAGATAAAGCAGCACTCGACAGGTGGACTTTCTAACCAAAGAAATGATGAATGATATATATATATATACATGATTTTATATATATGATGTTTTAAATTGATTAACTTGTCAAATGTATTAAGTTTTGTATGTTACCATCTACTAAATGAAGATGAATTCGGTTCTACGCAAGGTAGGATTTGTGTACACTTATTTGTAATTGTGTGTCTTCCGGAAGGTAGGCCGGTTACAAGTGTTTGAGAAGGAGGTCTACTTCTCCACACTAACATTATTGGATTATAGATCTGGTACATACATCCTAAATTATAAGTATGTCCGGACAAATACTTTTTATGGAAAAAGGAAATATTTGAGAAAGCACAGGTTTGTTTTATAAAATTCACTTGTGTTATGCTTTAGGGCAAGTTAAATCTATAGCTCTGAGCAGCAAGATTTCAAGTATTTTGGCATGTGTCCACTAAGTACGAAGTACTCAGCCCTGCATGTTATTTTCTAAAATGTCCAGGTTATTTCGGATGGAGATAGGAGTGTGCTTGGACGGACTTTCGTTGGTTGAATTCTTGACAGTTGTTTAAACTAAAGAGTTTGGTTATATGTCTTCATACATGTAATCTAGTTATGTTTTCCGCTGCATCACTTTGAAATATGTTCTGAAGTATGAAGTTCGTTTTTTAAACTCTGAAGTTTATAACTTCTGAAATCTTTTGACGTTGTTAGTTAAGGTTTTGATGTTAGCCTGCCTTAACTTGAAATTAGTTATTGATTCTCTGTTGAGATCTTCTAAGTCATACGACCCTTTTTTATCGTGCTTTCTTGATCTGATAAACTTCTTGTTGATATTAAGCTCTTGGCACCATTGGTCGTATGATATTAATTGTCGATATCATGTTAAACCTGATTTCTTGATGATGTTTATACTTGGTATATCTCGGTCATGTGACCCTACTAATTGATATCAAGATATGTTTGTTGTTGATAACCATTTGTTGGTTAAAATTTTCGAGCATGTTATTGATATTGATTTCTTGATCAGCATGTTCGTTGGAAGTGTTTTGAAGTATGTTTGGTTTTGTTTCATAACTGGGTCGTTATCTATTCCTTGGTTAATCATAAATTGTGTACATCGCTGGACCCACCGGCTTAGTTATCTTAATTCTAAGTCGGGCTGCGACACAAAATGATGGAGAGCTGACACCTGCGCCAAAGGAGATTGCGTTCAGAGCTAACTCTGAAAAATCCACATACATACAGTCAACTGAGTACTCGAAGAAGGACAAGAAGAACGTGAGCAAGGAAGAGCTACTTGAAAAGATAGCCATGCTGGTCAAAAACTACAACAGACTCAACACCAGCAAGGGCAAGTACAAGAAGTTCGCAAGAACTTACAGAGACAAGTACACAGCAGCTGATGAGAAGTCAGCTGACAAACGAACAGAAGAAGGTTGCTTCAACTGCAAGGAACCTGGACACTACAGGATAGAATGTCCCAAGCCATCCAAGAAAGAAAAAGACCAACTGAAAGCTAAAGCAGCTGACAAAAGGAGAGCTTACATCGCTGCCGAGGAGTCGGAGTGCAACAAAATAGAGGATAACATGCCATTTTCAGATTCAGAAGAAGAAGCACTGATTGCCCATGATTAATTGGAATGGGATACATACTTCATGGGGCAGACAGATGGAATCGACGAGGATGAGGTAATGTCAAGAACTCAAAATCTATCTAACACTCTACACAGGTTTCAGAATCAGGACTGCCTGATTGGAGTTTAGTAGAGAAAGTTATGAACGATTTCAAGGAACTTCAAGAGATCATTGACATCATGATGTGTGAGAATGCCGAGCTGAAGGTGGAACTGAAAAAGAAACAAGCATCAGAAGCAGCTGATGCCACACAGCTCAAGGAAGAAGCTGCCTCACTGAAGGACACGATAGTAAAACAAGATTAGTTGTTGAAGGACTTCTACTATGAGAAGAAACAGCTGGTGAAAGAACTGGAAAAGATCACAGCTAAATCAGAAAGAAAGACAGCTGAGATCTTAGTGTTGAAAAAATCTGAAGAGGCGTTAACTATGAAGATGGTAACGCTAATCAAACCTACCACCACAATGGATGAAATCATAAGTGTTCAGCGTCTAGCAGCACTCAAGACAGGATTGGGTTATACTGGAACTAAAGACATTACAAACATCGCATCCACAAGTCGAACTAAGGTAATGTTTGTAAAAGCAAAGGAATACCCAATTCCAGCTGCTCAGCGACAACAATTGAAGACATCGCATCAAAAAGGCCAACTGTGAGACAACCTCAAGCACAGATCAGACAGCAACGTGCTCAAACTCAATAGAGACAGCAGGCTAGACAGTTCAGATACCAGCATCAACAACAACACGTAGAGAGATATCAACCAAGATATCAAATGAGATATCCAGCTGGATATCACTCATATGATCACCAGCTGGAGTACCAGTTCCAACCGAGATATCACAAAAGACAACAAAGATAAAGAAACGTCTCAGCTGGATACCGAAAAAGACCCGGACATCAACAAAGAAATCAAACAAGGAAAATACAGAGATCAAGACCCCACCAGCAACAACCAAGAACACAAAGAATGTGTACATTGACTCAGCTAGAAGGATTATCAGATCAAATGACCCAATTCGAGTCATCAAGCAGATCTGGGTCGTGAAAGGATCTCTGTCTAACCCACAAGGATCCAATTAAAACCAGGTACCTAAATTTTGGTTTTTATCATAGGTCGCAAGGGAATGACGCATCATTGAGGAGTCGATGAGAACGCTATGGTACTTGGTCATCGGATGTTCTAAGCACATGACTCACTTAAAGCATCAACTTCAGGAGTACATCGAGCGTCCAGGCCCACAAGCAACATTTGATGACAACTCCAAAGGTCTAACCAAAGGTTATGGTACATTTGAAACTAAAAATGTTAAAATCTCAAATGTTTCATATGTACAAGGACTGCATTATAACTTGCTTTCTATTAGCCAATTCTGCGACAACGGTTTTTCTGTCAAGTTTGATGCACATGGATGCACAGTGAAGAACAGGGAAACCAAGCAGATACTACTGAAAGGGAAAAAATAAGGAAATATGTACTTTGCTGACTGGAACAACAGCCCTCCTGAGACTTGTCTTGTATCCAAAAGCAGTAACGAAGTTAGCTGGCTGTGGCACAGACGGCTGAATCATCTCAACTTCAAGACGATCAACCAACTGGCTAGAAACCAGCTCGCTAATGGAATTCCATATCAAGTATATGACAAGAGTCATATGTGCAGCGCATGCCAACAAGGAAAACAAACAAGAATTTCATTCTCCCTCAAGCCAGTACAGTCAACTGATCGCGTTCTTCAACTCCTACACATGGATCTTTTTGGTCCAGTTACTCCAGCAAGCTTCAACGGCAGAAAATATACTCTGGTCGTAGTAGATGACTTCTCAAGATTCACAAGGGTGTCATTCCTGTACCAGAAGAGCGAAACAAGGACCAAGCTGCCAATCCTGTTGGAAAGACTCTCAACTCAGAATGTGTGCAAGATAATGTCAATCAGATCAGATCGGAGAATGGAGTTTCTAAATAAAACTATATATGAATACTGCGAGAAGAACGGAGTTCATCATCAAACCTCAGCAGCACGCACATCCCAGCAGAATGGTGTAACAGAAAGGAGAAACAGAACACTCAAAGAAGCGGCCACATCGATGCTTGCCAGCTGTGCCATTCCAAAGACGTTCTGGGCCGAGGCAATCAACACAGCTTGCTTCACTCAGAATCGGTCTCTACTCACATCAAGGCAATGAAAGACGCCGTATGAGCTATGGAATAACAGAATACCATACATTGGATATTTCAAGGTCTTCGGATCCAAATGTCATATCCTAAACAATGGAAAAACACAGCTCAAGACGTTCGACGTGAAGACTGACCGAGGAGTATTCCTTGGTTACTCAGCTGTGAGTAAAGCTTACAGAGTCTTCAACAGAAGAACTCAAACGGTCGAAATAACTCTCCATGTTACCTTTGACGAATCATCATTCGAATACAGAGATTCTATCAAACGAAGAAATGAAGGAGAATCCTCAAGGCAAATTCAGACAAGAGCTCAAGAGAATCTAATCAGGAATCTTGTCGAACCATTAATATGAGATGATAAGCTAGAGGAGAAACCTCAAATCAATCAGGAAGTTCCACCAGCTGAAAATCAAGAGGAACCTCCAACGCCAAATCAAGGGGGAATGCCATCAGCTGGAAATCCAGACACAGCTGAATCCCCAGCTCTAACTCCAGCAGAGCCACTACAGAAGTCACCTCAAAACACAATCCAAGTAGAGTCTCTTTCTCAAGACTTAACTCCAGAACAACTCCAAGCCAGACGAAATCTAGCCACTTCTAGCATCAATCAGCTGGAAGAAGAAATTCGTAGAAGGAGAAGATGGATCGAAGATCATCCATCATCAGCAATAATTGGAGAACCATCTGACAGAGTCAGAACCAGAAGCTCAGCTGCTCAAGCTACATCGGATCATCAAGAAGCATCTGACACAGCTCAACTCTCAGTAGAGCTAGAATTGACTATCTACGACGAAGACACAACTCTAATGACGTGCTATGTATCTCAAGTTCCAGAGCCTCAAACCATTCTAGAAGCCTTAAACAGCTTACCCTGGACAAACGCCATGCAGGAAGAGCTAAATGAATTCCTCAAAAATTGTGTCTGGGAATTGGTCGACAGACCTGAAGGAGTCAAAATCATCGGACTCAAATGGATCTTCAAAAATAAGCTGGATACCCTTGGAGTCATCATCAGAAACATAGCTCGACTCGTTGCCAAGGGTTACACACAACAAGAAGGAATCGACTTCGAAGAATCATTTGCTCCAGTAGCACGATTGGAAGCAATCAGATTATTTCTCGCTTATGCAGCACATCACAAATTCAAGGTCTATCAAATGGATGTGAAGTGTGTATTTTTAAATGGAGAAATCAAGGAACATGTCTATGTTGAACAACCTCCAGGATTTGAAGTAGAAGGAAACAAAGTCTACAAGTTAAAGAAGGCGCTTTATGGATTGAAACAAGCACCTCGAGCCTGGTATGATACTCTATCAAATTTCTTTATATCTAAAGGATTTAAGAAGGGCTCAGTAGACAGAATACTCTTCACCATCATCAAGTTGAGAGAAGACATCCTGGTTGTTCAAATCTATGTAGACGACCTCATTTTCGGCTCAAGATCAACATTCTTATGCCAAAGATTTGGAGAAATGATGTCAAAACAGTTCCGAATGTCTATGATGAGAGAAATGAGTTTCTTCCTAGGACTTCTGTTGGGAAAATTATAAAGTTTTGATTTAATACCAAAACCCAACTGTTCTCCAACCGAGTAGATGATCGCATCAACCTAAGTAGTGTTTTCCAGCTCGTCTGTTTGAGCTCTAGATTTTGTATGTTTACAGGTTAAGGAAGCGGAAGACAGCAGAAGCTCAAGACAGCAGAAGATCCAGCTGTGTTTACAGCATGAGTCAACTATCAGCTGAGTTTTCCAGCTGAGCTGAAGATCCAGCTGTGTTTACAGCAGGAGTCAACTATCAGCTGAGTTTTCCAGCTGAGCTGAGTTCAAAACAGAGCAGGATCAAGCTGAAGAAAAATCGAGCTGAGTTCAAGACACAGCTGGTCCAGCTGTACAGAACAAAGGGAACTAACTCTGAAGACGTCACTTCAAGTCAGTTTACCCAATCCAGCTCTAAATTCAAAAACGAGCTCCAAAGGCAGGGATCCCGGTGTCAGAGGAAGTCAATATACCTCGACCAATGAGGAATTGCCAAATCAGCATCCTAGACTTCAGAACCTAGGATGTGACACTAATGAAGACAGGTGCAGAAACGCCCAACAGCAGATTTCGAATTTAAGAAGAGTAGGTAAGATTCAAACGGCTTCTCCAACGGCTAGTCTTGAATCTCTACATATATAAACCCGTCTTCAACCTCAGGATCAGATACGAAAAACTCTCTACAAGCTTTCATTCTCTGAAATTTTCAAGCCTGCAAAAGCTTACAAGCAGTTCTAAACATTTCAAAGAACACTTTATCTTAAAGTGTTTCTAGTCCAGAAATTGCCCAGTTTTTAGTCTGATTCCTAGGCAGAAATCATTGTATATTTTAAGCCTAGATTCGAACGAGTTCATCTAACTCTAAGTTCTTCATTGTAAGAACTCGTTCATAGTTGGAACCCCAAACCAAACCTCTGTTTACCCAGAAAGGTTAGGTCAAGGTTACGCTTGCTTTAAGCGCGAAATTCAAGTGGTTGTAAGGTTTTTTCAGTACCCGTAAACTGAAAGGTTAGGCTAGATAGTGCCCGTAAACTGTTGGAACACAACTCGGGTTAGAGTTGTGAAGTTGCTTGGTACTTGGAAACCAAGTGGTAGTGAATTACCAGTGAATCTGGTCTTGGACGTAGGAGGTGTTACTCCGAACCACCTAAAATCTCGTGTTATTTATTTTCTCGTTATTTTTAGATATTGTACTAATTCCATTTGCATATTGCATCTTTATCAAATATGCATACTCAGCTGCTCCCCAAAGACAGCTTTGTTTTGTCTATAAACTTGCATAACTTGACTAAGTCGAAAACGTAAAGAATATTTTCAAGCTGAGTTTTTCTAAGTAATCGAGCTAAGTTTTCAAACCACCACTTTCCGCACCGCTAGCTGAGTTATTAGCCCAGCTGACCTTCTTCAGCTGGATTCATAACTGAGCTCACAAACTCTGTTTTAAACTTGAAAAAGTTTTTAAAATCTATCTTTGGTGTATTCACCGCCCCCCTCTACACCAAAGACCCAGCTCTGGGAGCATCAATTGGTATCACAGCAGTGGTTCAAAAGACCGCTGTTTCTGAATCAAGAGATTTGTCTTGACAATCTGTCAGTGGTCAACTGAACAGATCCTCTTATGGAAAAACTCATATTATTTCATACTGTGCATATCTCCATGGATTCTTATCTTAACAGGAACCTTCCCGCCTTCTCGGTCGACGATTATGCAATCTGAAAGTTCAAATTAAAAAGCTTTCTTTGTGCGCATCATGACATAAAGTGGGACGTCATCACAGACGGACCCATCATCATTTACAAACAAGAAAACGAGCTTGTTCCAGCTCAAGATGGTGGATAGCCAACGTATCAGCTCATTCCCAAGCCAAAGAATGAACATATCTCAGAAGAAAGGAAGCAAGCTGGATTAGATAGCTTCGCGAGGAACACCATCAACAGTCTCCAACGCCTACCTCAGCAAGATCATCAACTGCAACACCGCAAAGGAGATGTGGGAAACCCTAGCCAAGCTATGCGAAGGGTCGGAAGAGATAAAAGAAAATAAATTCATAATCGTCTGCCAGAAGTTTGATAACTTCAAGCAGCTTGTCAACGAGTCCATCGAAGGGATGGAACTCAGATTCTCAAATATCGTGGTAGAAATTGAAACCATCAGAACTGGAAAATACACACAGCGTGAAAAGAACCTAAAAGTCCTTTCAGCGCT
Organism: Agastache rugosa; assembly: GCA_031470985.1. Taxonomy (NCBI): domain Eukaryota; kingdom Viridiplantae; phylum Streptophyta; class Magnoliopsida; order Lamiales; family Lamiaceae; genus Agastache; species Agastache rugosa. The sequence continues at coordinate 24,928,067 of CM062607.1, forward strand.
CACAGCTGCATGGAACACATATAAGGTGGTACACCAAAGTCGAAGTGACATGGGTGATCTTTCAACTGAAAGATTATTCTCCCTACTCAAAGCCAACGAATACAACTTGAAGATTACCATGAAAGAATCTTCAAGCAATCAGAATGATGAAGAGCTGACACCTGCGCCAAAGGAGATTGCGTTCAGAGCTAACTCTAAAAAATCCACAAACATGCAGTCAGCTGAGTCATCAAAGAAGGACAAGAAAGACATGAGCAAGGAAGAGCTACTTAAAGAGATAGCTATGCTAGTCAAAAACTACAACAGACTCAACACCAGCAAGGGCAAGTACAAGAAGTTCGCAAGAACTTACAGAGACAAGTACGCAGCAGCTGATGAAAAGTCAGCTGACAAACGAACAGACGAAGGATGCTTCAACTGCAAGGAACCGGGACACTACAGGCTAGACTGTCCTAAGCTATCCAAGAAAGATAAAGACCAACTGAAAGCTAAGGCAGCTGACAGAAGGAGAGCCTACATCGCCGACGAGGAGTCGGAGTGCAACAAAATGGAGGATAACATACCATTTTCAGACTCAAAAGAAGAAGCACTGATGGCTCATGATGAACATGAATAGGATACATGCTTCATGGGACAGACAGACGGAATCGATGAAGATGAGGTAATGTCAAGAACTCAAAATCTATCTAATCCCTCACCATCACACGAACACTCTACATAGGTTTCAGAATCAGGGCTACCTGATTGGAGTTTAGTAGAGAAGGTTATGAACGATTCCAAGGATCTTCAAGAGATCATTGACATCATAATGTGTGAGAATGCCGAGCTTAAGGTGGAACTGGAAAAGAAAAAGGTATCAGAAGCAGCTGATACAACACAGCTCCAAGAGGAAGTTATTTCACTAAAGACAAAATAGTGAAACAAGATCAGCTGATGAAAGACTTCTACTACGAAAAGAAACAGCTGATGGAAGAAAAAGAAAAGGCCACAGCTGAATCAGAAAAGAAGTCAGCTGAGATTATAGAGCTGAAAAGTTCCGAAGAGGTACTATCTAAGAAGATGGTAGCTCTCATCAAAGCTACAACAACAATGGATGAAATCATAAGTGCACAACGTCCTGCAGCACTCAAAGCAGGACTGGGTTACAATGAATTGAAGGATGCTACAAACATTGCTTCCACTAGTGGAACAAAGGTAATGTTTGTAAGAGCAAAAGAAAATCCAATTCCAACAACTCAGCAACGACCGTTGAGGACACAGTAGGCATCAAAAAGGCCAGCTGTGAGACAACCTCAAGCACAGATCAGACAGCAACGTGCTCAAACTCAACAAAGCTAGCAGGCTGGACAGTTCAGATACCAGCAACATCAACAACACGTCGAAAGATATCAACCGAGATATCAAAGGAGATACCCAGCTGGATATCACTCATATGATCACCAGCTGGAGCACCAATTCCAGCTGAGGTATCACAAGAGACAACAGAGACAAAGGAACGTCTCAGCTGGATACCGAAAAAGACCAGGACATCAACAAAGACATCAAGCTAGGAAGATACTGAGATCAAGACCCCACCAGTGTTTAGTCGTTATTTGTGTCGTTTTTATATGTTTATTTTGTCGTGTTTGTGTGCGTGCATTTGTGTTTTGCGTTTATTTTACTCGTTTTTGGATTTATTTTGTTTCTTTTTGGTATTGCATGTGATGAGCTCAATGTATCAAGTTTATACTTGAATTGTGCTACAAGAGAAGGTTTTTAGAGCGAGAAAAGATCAGCGGTTTCTGGGAACGAGAGCATGCATTAGCCTTGGAACATAAGCAACCATCCGCCGTTGAATTCCATCTACAGCTGAGGAGACGAACAACACACAGCAGCACACAAACAACTCTCTTTCTTGGTTGATAGTAGCAGCTCACGAGCAGCCACATCAACTTGACCACAGCTGAAGAAGAACGATAGCCACAGCTCGACGAAGATGAACAACAGCGGCATCAGCAACATGCGAAGGACAGCCGCAGCTCGACCACATCAGCAGCAGCTCGACCACAGCAGCAGCAGCTCTGGAACGACAGCAGTTGGATTTGGGAGAGCGGTGGAGAAGAAAGCAGCCAGCGGCCGCTGGAAGCAAGCCGCCGCTGAGAGTGTTGTCGCAGATCTTGATCTGGCGCGCGGTGGATTTGAGTGGGCGGTGGAAGTCGACGAGCGATGAGTTCAAGCGAGTGCTGAACCGAAACTTGTAACGCTCGTTTCGTGCGCGATTTTATATATTAGCAGCTAGGGTTTTCTTAAGGGGGAGGATCATATACTACTCTTGGACGTGAGCAGACAAACACGCAGCAGCAATTCTTCACTTTCTTTTTCTTTTCCTTTTTGGCTAGCTAGAATTAACGAGAATCATCGTCCGAGGATTGTATCCGGTTGATTGTAAGAATTTCTTCGTTGTATTTCTTCTAATTTAATCGGTGAATTCTTGTGAATTGTTTCGATCCGTGCTTGTTCTATGATTAATTCTCCGTTGATTGAATTGATTTTCATTATATTGGATAATTGATCACTATTCGATATTTCTAAGTAGTGGATGAGATTGATGGATGATTCTACTGCTCGATTGTGGTTCTTTCAACATTAGATTGACCGGAAACGCATGTCCAATTATTAATCTTAATCGTGTAATTTAGTCTTTAGGGTTTATCGGATTAACGCGAAAGCTATTGATGTTAACCCTATGTTGAAGTTGATTATGCGTGATAAATTAATAGAATTAATCTGTAATAAGCTTGGTGAGAAATCGATGAAAATAATCTAATCCCTAGCATTTTCTTCCTTCTTATTATTTTCGTTATTTATTTGTTCATTTTATTATTCCGTTGATTAGTTTAGTTCTTTATCATCTCGAATTCCTTGGTTTAGAATGTTTAGGTTTATTTTATTTTCTGTGTGAATAATACAAGCGCCATTAGCCCTGTTGAGCCTTCCTTGAGAATACGACTTGGGTCAGCTTGTCGCCCTACTTTGACTTCGTTCTCTTGCGAGTCAATTCGAAGGTGTTTTGAGTTGAAACAAAATTTGGTGCTGTTGCCGGGGAAGGCTTTAGGCGAATTGTTTTCTTGTATTATTTTATTTTTCCCCCAAGTGCGTTTGATCGGTTTTGTATTTTTGTTTGCGCAGTGATTAGCGAAACTGAAGGATTTTATGTGGGATTTCACCTATCCTGAGATAGAAAATCTGAGCTATGATTACACGGAGAGTTCGGCAATGTACAGTGGAGGACATGGTTGGGTTTCCAACCCGTATTTTAGCTGGAATGAAAATGCCCAGTATCCGAACCATCCGCCTCGGCAATCTTCTTTAGAAGAGACTCTCCAATCTTTCATCCAGTCGACCACACAAAGATTTAAGTCTGTTGATGCGTCCATTGCACGCATTGAGACTCGTGTTGGAGAGTTGGTTGACATTGTGGGCAAATTAGTGCAACATAATAGAGATGAAGAGCTGATTATAGAGGAGGATGAGTACGAGCATGAGCACGATGCAATGAGTAGTGGAGTGGATATCCTGGAGGAAGATGAAGAGGAAGTCACAGAGTGGTTTGAGGAGCTGTCTATGGCTACAACAAACACACTTTGTGATGCTTTGATTTGTGAAGTTTCTAAACCCTTACTTCCAGTTGATCAGTATTTCCATTATATTATTGCTTCGGATACTTTCTTTCGTATTTCATGGCAGGATTATTTATGTGGAGGAATGGTAAAACCGGCCCACGCTGCCAATTTAAGTGTGGAGGGAGATTCTACACTGGAAAATGGGACAATCTTTGTCCTATTAATTATTTTAGGACCGGCAGACGTGGATGATGAAGATGAGCTAATCCAAGTGATGGAATGGCTCAAGCTGGAAAAAGAGACCAGCTTAGTCGGGCTGGCGACTTAAAACCTAGCGCTGCGTGGGAGGCAACCCACGATTTTAATTACTTTATTTTTATTATTTTTGTTCTTTTCTGTTTTGTTTAAGTTGTTTTGTTTTGTTCTTTTCTATTTTGTTTTAGGAGGCCGACAAACCCCGAATTGAGGCGGATCGAGCAAAATGAAAAGAACTACAAGTATCACACAAGCCGATAAATCAGGGCAGTCAAGTTCTTTCCCTTTCTTATTTTCTGTGCAATGAGGACATTGCTTTGTTTTAAGTGTGGAGGGGGAAATGTTTATATTGCTTGTGTGGGATGCATGATTTGTGGATTCTGAATTTTTACGTGTTTTGGTTTATTTGTGAGTCCACCTTGCTGCCCCAAATTTGACTTAATTGAGGTTGAACTTTATGCAATTGAATTATGTGATTTTGAATTTACTGGTTTGAATTTTCATTGCTAATGTCGGATTGATATGCTTTGGGACTTAGTTTTATTGGTTGAATTATAATATGAGACTTGTTTATGCGAATTAGATTGAGGCGATTTGTCTGACTGAAGTTTGAGAGAGTTTTAACATTGTGACTGCTTAGATACTCGTTTCTAAAAAAAATGTGTGTAGAGAAAAGAGAAAATTTCTCAAAAGTGAACTTGTGTGTTAAAATTCGATGGAATATGAATTCTGCTCCTCTTTATTACAAAGAGATAAATGAGCATGGGAAACCACGCTAGGGAGTTGGATTTCTCCAAAATTGCACCTAACGAACATTATTCAGAATTCCATTTCTAATGTCACAGTTCTAAGAAAAATATTGAAACTTGTTGGTAAAAGCGGTCACATTAGTTAAATCACTTCTAATGGGGAGTCAGGTCTGATCCGATTGATAATTTGTATAGACGGAAAATATATTGCAGTTCAATCCAATTTTTTTCTCTTTGTCCTGATGTTTATCTTTTGTACATTATTGAAAAATTCGTCAGTTAGTCAGAATTGCAATAATAAGCTTGCATGAATTTTTCCCTCTGTTGTTGGTTTGATGTTTACTTGAGGACAAGCATAGGTTTAAGTGTGGAGGGTTTGTTTAGTCGTTATTTGTGCCGTTTTTATATGTTTATTTTGTCGTGTTTGTGTGCGTGCATTTGTGTGCGTTTATTTTACTCGTTTTTGGATTTATTTTGTTTCTTTTTGGTATTGCATGTGATGAGCTCAATGTATCAAGTTTATACTTGAATTGTGCTACAAGAGAAGGTTTTTAGAGCGAGAAAAGATCAGCGGTTTCTGGGAACGAGAGCATGCATTAGCCTTGGAAGATAAGCAACCATCCGCCGTTGAATTCCATCTGCAGCTGAGGAGACGAACAACACACAGCAGCACACAAGCAACTCTCTTTCTTGGTTGACAGCAGAAGCTCACGAGTAGCCACATCAACTTGACCACAGCTGAAGAAGAACGATAGCCACAGCTCGACGAAGATGAACAACAGCGGCATCAGCAACATGCGAAGGACAGCCGCAGCTCGACCACAGCAGCAGTAGCTCTGGAACGATAGCAGCTGGAGCATCAAACCCAGCGACGACTAGATTTGGGAGAGCGGTGGAGAAGAAAGCAGCCAGCGGCCGCTGGAAGTAAGCCGCCGCTGAGAGTGTTGTCGCAGATCTTGATCTGGCGCGCGGTGGACTTGAGTGGGCGGTGGAAGTCGACGAGCGATGAGTTCAAGCGAGCGCTGAACCGAAACTTGTAACGCTCGTTTCGTGCGCGATTTTATATATTAGCAGCTAGGGTTTTCTTAAGGGGGAGGATTATATACTACTCTTGGACGTGAGCAGACAAACACGCAGCAGCAATTCTTCACTTTCTTTTTCTTTTCTTTTTCATTTTCTTTTCCTTTTTGGCTAGCTAGAATTATCGAGAATCATTGTCCGAGGATTGCATCCAGTTGATTGTAAGAATTTCTTCGTTGTATTTCTTCTAATTTAATCGGTGAATTCTTGTGATTATTATTCGATGAAAAAACCAGCAACAACCGAAGAACACAAAGAATGTGTATATCGACTCAGCTGGAAGGATCATCAGATCAAATGACCCAATTCGAGTCATCAAGCAGATCAGGGTCGTAAAAGGATCTCTATCTAACCCACAAGGACCCAATTAAAACTGGGTACCTAAATTTTGATCTTTTTTATAGGTTGCAAGGGAACGACGCATCATGGAGGAGTCGATGAGAATGCTATGGTACTTGGACAGTGGATGTTCCAAGCACATGATGTACTTAAAGCATCTACTCCAGAAGTATATCGAGCGTCCAGGCCCACAAGTAACATTTGGTGACAACTCCAAAGGTCTAACCAAAGGTTATGGTACATTTAAAACTAAAAATGTTATAATCCCCAATGTTTCTTATGTACAAGGACTGCAACATAACTTGCTTTCCATTAGCCAATTCTGCGATAACGGTTTTTCTGTCAAGTTTGATGCACAGGGATGCACAGTGAATCACAGGGAAACCAAGCAGATACTACTAAGAGGGAAAAGAGAAGGAAATATGTATTCGCTGACTGGAACAGCAGCCCTCCTGAGACTTGTCTTGTATCGAAAAGCAGCAATGAAATCAGCTGGCTGTGGCACAGAAGGCTAAATCATCTCAACTTCAAGACAATCAACAAACTGGCTAGAAACCAGCTCGCTAATGGAATTCCAGATCAAGTTTATGACAAGAGTCATATTTGCAGCGCTTGTCAACAAGGAAAACAAACAAGAATTTCATTCTCTCTCAAGCCAGTTCAGTCAACTGATCGAGTTCTTCAACTCCTACACATGGATCTTTTTGGTCCAGTTACTCCAGCAAGCTTAAATGGCAGAAAATATACTCTGGTCGTAGTGGATGACTTCTCAAGATTTACATGGGTATCATTCCTGTACCAGAAGAGCGAAACAAGGACTAAGCTGCCAATTCTGCTGGAAAGGTTGTCAACTCAGAAGGAGTGCAAGATAATGTCAATCAGATCATATCGAGGAACGGAGTTTCTGAATGAAACTATTTATGAATACTGCGAGAAGAACGGAGTTCAACATCAAACCTCAGCAGCACGCACACCTTAGCAGAATGGTGTAGCATAGAGAAGAAACAGAACACTCAAAGAAGCAGCTATCTCAATGCTAGCCAGCTCTGCCATTCCAAAGAACTTCTGGGCCGAGGCAATCAACACAGCATGCTTCACTCAGAATCGCTCTCTACTCACAACAAGGCAAGGAAAGACGCCATATGAGCTATGGAATAACAGAATGCCATACATTGGATATTTCAAGGTCTTCGGATCCAAATGTCATATCCAAAACAATGGAAAAACACAGCTCAAGACGTTCGACGCGAAGACTGACCGAGGAGTATTCCTTGATTACTCTGCTGTGAGTAAAGCATACAGAGTCTTCAACAGAAGAACTCAAATGGTCGAAGTAACTCTACATGTTACCTTTGACGAATCATCATTCGAATATAGAGATTCTATCAAACGAAGAAATGAAAGAGAATCTTCAAGGCAGATTCAGACAAGAGCTCAAGAGAATCGAATTAAGAATCCGGCCGAACCATTAATATGGGATGATGAGCTAGAAGAGGAACCTCAAATCAATCGGAAAGCTCCACCAGCTGGAAATCAAGAGGAACCTCCAACGCCAAATTAAGGGGGAATGCCATCAGCTGGAAATCCAGACACAGCTGAATCCCCAGCACTATCTCCAGCAGAGCTTCTACAGAAGTCACCTCAAAACTCAATCCAAGGAGCGTCTCTTTCTCAAAATTAACTCCAGAGCAACTCCAAGCCAGACGAAATCTAACCACTTCTAGCATCAATCAGCTAGAAGAAGAAATTCGTAAAAGAAGAAGATGGATTGAAGATCATCCATCATCAGCAACCATTGGAGAACCATCTGACCAAGTCAAAACCAGAAGCTCAGCTGCTTAAGCTACATCAGATCATCAAGAAGCAGCTGACACAGCTCAACTCTCAATAGAGCTAGAACTGACTGTCTATGATGAAGACACATCTCTAATGGCGTGTTACGTAGCTCAAGTTCCAGAGCCTCAAACAATTCTAGAAGCCTTAAAAAGTATACCCTGGACAAACTCCATGCAGGAAGAGCTAAATGAATTCCTCAGAAATTGTGTCTGGGAATTGGTCGACAGACCTGAATAAGTCAAAGTCATAGGACTCAAATGGATCTTCAAGAACAAACTGGATACCCTTGGAGTCATCATCAGAAACAAAGCTCGACTAGTTGCCAAGGGCTACACACAGCAAGAAGGAATTGACTTCGAAGAATCATTTGCTCCAGTAGTACGATTGGAAGCAATCAGACTTTTTCTCGCTTATGCAGCACATCACAAATTCAAGGTTTATCAAATGGATGTAAAGTGTGCATTTTTAAATGGAGAAATCAAAGAAGATGTCTATGTTGAACAACCTCTAGAATTTGAAGTAGAAGGAAATAAAGTCTACAAGCTAAAGAAGGTGCTTTATGGATTGAAACAAGCACCTCGAGCTTGGTATGATACTCTATCAAATTTCCTTGTATCCAAAGGATTCAAGAAAGGCTCAGTAGACAGAACACTCTTCACCATCAAGTTGGGAGAAGACATCCTGGTTGTTCAAATCTATGTAGACGACATCATCTTCGGATCAAGATCAACATTCCTAGGATTTCAAGTCAAGCAATCAGTAGAAGGGATTTTTATAAATCAATTCAAGTACGTGAAAGACTTAATCGCCAAGTATGGAGTTCAATCCAGCAGAACAGTAAAGATTCCGATGAACACCAACTGGAAGATTGAACCTGGAACTGAAGGGAAGTCAGTTGATTCCAGCAAATACAGAGGGATAATAGGTTCCCTGCTGTATCTAACAGCTAGTCGTCCAGACATCTCTTTCGCAGTCGGAGTGTGTGCCAGATTTCAAGTTGATCCAAAGGAAGCACACATGCAAGCAGCCAAGAACATTCTCAAATATCTCAAAGGAACTCAGAATGTTGGGCTGTGGTATCTAGCTGAAGACAATCTACAGCTGACTGGATATTCAGACTCAAGACTTCGCTAGAGATCGGTTGGACAGAAAATCAACTTCAGGAACATGTCAGTTCCTAGGAAGCAAGTTGATCTCGTAGTTTTCAAAGAAGCAAACGTGCGTCGCAACCTCCATAATAGAAGCAGAATATATGGCAGCTGGAAGCTGCTACTCACAAATTCTCTGGCTAAAACATTAGCTGGATGACTATGAAGTGAAAACTGGACAAGTTCCAATTTTATGTGATAGCTCAAGTGCGATTTCTATATCAGAAAATCCAGTACATCACACAAGATGCAAACATGTGGACGTGCACCATCACTTCATCAGAGATCACGTGGAAAAGAAGGATGTGATTGTTGAGAAAATTCACACAGACATACAGCGGGCTGATATACTCACAAAGCCGCTGATAGAAGCAAGATTCAAGATGCTGTGCGGATTACTTGGATTACTCAACCCAGACGAAGCTACATCCAGCTGAATGGAAGCAGACCCAGCTGGAATTCAGAACCAACCTCAAAGAACCTAGCTGAGAAAGAATCAAGCTCAGCCAGACGCCTAAGTTGAAGGATTATTCAGCTGAGGGGAACCAGCTGGAAAAACGATCACTCAACACAGCTATTCATAACCGAGGTATCAGCTGACTACGATGATCAGCTGAGAGGTTTGCAACATCATTGCATACACCTACTCATTCTGTTTCAGACAGACATCAGTCAAATCATATCTTGTCATATCTAATAAAATTTAATTAAAAGTCTGCAAAGAACTGAAACATGGGAGTTTCAAGGCAAAAGTCAAAACGCCTCAACCGTCCTCTCACACGCATTAACTAGCATTTTCTAAACAAGAAACTTCCATGATGCGATAATCACTCCCAGTCATAGATCTTCTTATCAAACTATAAATCTTGATCGTCCATTCATCAAGAAAGTTGATATAAATATGCTAGAAGAGATACGCAAACATTTGCATTAACCCTAAAAAGTTTTTTTTTTCGGCACTCTTTCTTCTTCCTCCCCTTTGTATTATTTGTTCTACTAACAAAAGTTGCAGAAGAAGAACATGGAATCTAGAAAGATATCTCCAGAAGCCGATCAACATAAAGAGTCTGTCAAAGCTTCACTATGAGAGTTGCTTAACTCTTAGGAACCACAAGAAGACGGAGTTCCAGGAGAAAATGAAGCTCATCGACAGATCCGGTCTAACGCAGTGGGTGACTGCAAAGCTCAAGAACATCATTCACAGGAAGTTGCAGAATTCTACCTAGGAATGTCAAAGGAAAAAGACCTCCTCCGCCCCACTGTTTCTCTCAAAATAAAAGAGAGAACGGGACACACAACTCCCTGGGATGCGTAAATCAACGTCAGAAAGATCCTGTCAAGGGAATTCAACCTGAGAGGAATCCCAGTTAGAACTGGACGAGATGTTGATAAAGCCGGAGTCTTTAAGAGCAAACATGTCAAAACTCTTGCTCCGCCACAGGAGGCACAGAAAAATATGCAGGAGACAAAGCAGCATGCATCTACTTCCTTCCCAGTTGGGAAGAGAAAACAACTTGAGGAGACAAAACAAGCTGAAGCACCGTCTTCAAAGAGAAGACTCAAGTTAAAGGTGCTCAGTCAGTCAGCCGAGAAGCCAGCTGACATTGAGAGAGAATTCGTAACTACTCTCCGAGGAGCAGAAGGTCCACAAGCGATGGTTTTTTACGGTGGAGAAGAAATTCATGTGCCAACGTGAACATCATCATCGCCACCACCACAACGACGTATCCCAGCTGATCAACTAAGCTTAGACCCCAATCAACTAAGCTTAAACCTCACAGCAGATGGAATACTTCAACCGCCTTCTCCTCAATTTCCTTCAGCTCAACAGGGACACCAGCTTCAAAATCAACTTATGGAAGTTAGAGCTCAAGCCCCTACACTAAGCTCAAGTGGAAAGCATCATCCAGCCGATGATCACTTGCAGCTGAATGATGAAAACATGAGCTGAACCCCATAACAACCACTTCAGTAGTGGAAGGGGAATACTTAAGTCCCTCAAGAGTTGCACGTCACGCCTCCATCTCAAGGTTTGAAGACCTCATGCTTAAAGGAGTCACAAGCGCAGCTGAAGTGTTGAATCAGACTTTCTCATTCAATCTAATGAAGTCTGAAGAAGCCAAATTGCAAGGAATGAAGTTGTGCCCTACTCAGAAGATGTCGTCTCCAGTGCCAACTCATACCTTCAAACACTCAGCTGGACTGCCCCAGCTGAAACATGCCAAGGAAGCTGTGTCTGCAATCACAGCTGAGGCTAATGCTAGTGAAGAAGAGCCAGCCAATGCAACAGTTGAGCCACCAAGACTCCAGACCTCGCTGCTCAGAGCTGACAACCGCAGCACAACCGAACTAAACATCACAACAGCCGATAATACAGCGAAGATCGCTGACGCAATTCAGGAAATTGCACAGCTCAATAAGACGATGGTGTGTCTCTCCCGCCTTGTTGATTATGCCAAAAAGGGGGAAGATAATGAGACAAAGAAGAGGCAAACTGCTGAGCTAGAAGAACCAGCTGAATCAGCTAAAGGAGAAACGAGTCAAAAGAAAGAAGCAGCGGATGCAGAAGAGAAGATCCAGCCAGCTGGGATTGAAGATTGAAGATTGAAGATTGAAGATTGAAGATTGAAGATTGAAGATTGAAGATTGAAGAATTGAAGAATTTTTTTTCTTTTCATTCTTTTTCTCTTTTTATGCTGTAATTTCTTACATTAATAAAACACAATTTTCTTTGCTGCTCAAAGCTCACCCTGATGACAATTACTTTTTGTCCAGGATCTGAACTCTGAACTCTTATCTGCTGATTTTTTTTCCCTCTTAAAACGTAAGGGAAAGCTAAGGGGAAGCTTCATAAGTTGTCTTAGTTAGGTTTTGGCATCATCAAAAAGGGGGAAATTGTTGGGAAAATTATAAAGTTTTGATTTAATACCAAAACCCAACTGTTCTCCAACCGAGTAGATGATCGCATCAACGTAAGTAGTGTTTTCCAGCTCGCCTGTTTGAGCTCTAGATTTTCTAAGTTTACAGGTTCAGGAAGCGAAAGACAACAGAAGCTCAAGACAGCAGAAGATCCAGCTGTGTTTACAGCAGGAGTCAACTATCAGCTGAGTTTTTCAGCTGAGCTGAAGATCCAGCTGTGTTTACAACAGGAGTCAACTATCAGCTGAGTTTTCAGTAGCCGAGTTCAAAACGAGCGAGGATCAAGTCAAGAAAAATCGAGCCGAGTTCAAGACACGGTGGTTCAGTATACGAACAAAGGGAACTAACTCTGAAGACGTCACTTCAAGTCAGTTTACCCAATCCAGCTCTAAATTCAAAAACCAGCTCCAAAGGCAGAGATCCCGGTGTCAGAGGAAGTCAATATACCTTGACCAATGAGGAATTGCCAAATTAGCATCCTAGACTTCAGAACCTAGGATGTGACACTAATGAAGACAGGTGCAAAAACGCCCAACGGCAGATTTCGAATTTAAAAAGAGTAGGTAAGATTCAAACGGCTCTTCCAACGGCTAGTCTTGAATCTCTACCTATATAAACCCGTCTTCAACCTCAGGATCAGATACGAAAAACTCTCTACAAGCTTTCATTCTCTGAAATTTTCAAGCCTGCAAAAGCTTACAAGCAGTTCTAAACAGTTCAAAGAACACTTTATCTGAAAGTGTTTCTAGTCCAGAAACTGCCCAATTTTTCGTCTGATTCCTAGGCAGAAATCATTGTATATCTTAAGCCTAGAATTTGAACAAGTTCATCTAACTCTAAGTTCTTCATTGTAAGAACTCGTTCATAGTTGGAACCCCAAACCAAACCCCTCTTTACCCAGAAAGGTTAGGTCAAGGTTACGCTTGCTTGAAGCGCGAAATTCAAGTGGTTGTAAGGTTTTTTCAGTACAGTACCCGTAAACTGAAAGGCTAGGCTTGACAGTTCCCGTAAACTATTGGAACACAGCTCGGGTTAAAGTTCTGAAGTTGCTTGGTACTTGGAAACCAAGTGGTAGTGAATTACCAGTGAATCAGGTCGTGGACGTAGGAGGTATTACTCCGAACCACGTAAAATCTCGTGTTATTTACTTTCTCGTTATTTTCAGATATTTTACTAATTCCATTTGTATATTGCATCTTTATCAAATCTGCATACTCAGCTGCTCCTCAAAGACAGCTGTGTTTTGTCTATAAACTTGCATAACTTGACTAAGTCGAAAACGTAAAGAATATTTTCAAGCTGAGTTTTTCTAAGCAATCGAGCTAAGTTTTCAAACCACCACTTTTCACACCGCCAGCTGAATTATTAGCCCAGCTGACCTTCCTCAGCTGGATTCATAACTGAGCTCACAAACTCTGTTTTAAACATGAAAAAGTTTTTAAAATCTATCTTTGGTGTATTCACCGCCCCCCTCTACACCAAAGACCCAGCTCAGGGACCATTAACTTCAAGTCAAGCAATCAGCAGAAGGAATTTTCATAAATCAATCCAAGTACGTGAAAGACTTGATCACGAAGTATGGAGTTCAATCCAGCAGGACGGTGAAGATCCTAATTAACACCAACTGGAAAATTGAACCCGAAACTGAAAGAAAATCAGTTGATTCAAGCAAGTACAGATGGATAATAGGTTCCCTGCTGTATCTAACAGCCAGTCGTCCAGACATCTCTTTCGCAGTCGGAGTATGTGTCAGATTTCAAGTTGATCCAAAGGAGGCACACATGCAAGCAGCCAATAACATTCTTAAATATCTCAAAGGAACTCAGAATGTTGGGCTGTGGTACCCCGCTAAAGACAATCTACAGCTGACTGGATATTCAGACTCAGACTTCGCTGGAGATCGGTTGGACAGAAAATCAACTTCAAGAACATGTCAGTTACTAGGAAACAAGTTGATATCGTGGTTTTCAAAGAAACAAACATGCGTCGCAACTTCCACAACAGAAGCAGAATATATGGCAGCTGGAAGCTGCTGCTCACAAATTCTCTGGCTGAAACATCAGATGGATGATTACGAAGTGAGAACTGGACAAGTTCCAATTTTCTGTGATAGCTCAAGTGCTATTGCTATATCAGAAAATCCAGTACATCACACAAGATGCAAACATGTGGACGTGCGCCATCACTTCATCAGAGATCACGTGGAAAAGAAGGATGTGAATGTTGAGAAAATTCACACAGACATACATCGTGCTGATATACTCACAAAGCCACTGGTAGAAACAAGATTCAAGATGCTGTGCGGATTACTTTGATTACTCAACCCAGACGAAGCCACATCCATCTGAATGGAAGCAGACCCAGCTGGAATTCAAAATCAACCTCAAAGGAGAACCTAGCTAAGAAGAACCAAGCTCAGCCGGACGCCTAAGCTGAAGGATTATTCAGTTGAGGGAGAAACCAACTCAAAATGCAGCTGGAAAAATGCCCACTCAACACAGCTATTCATAAACGAGGTATCAGCTGACTACTATGATCTGCTGAGAGGTTTGCAACATCAATTCTTACCTATTCATTCTGTTTTTGTCAGACTTCAGTCAAATCATATCACGTCATTTCCAATCAAATTTAATTAAAAGTCTGCAAAGATATGAAGAATGAGAATTCAAGGCATAAGTCAAAACGCCTCAACCGTATTCACGCGCGCATTAAATCGCATTTTCTGAACAAGAAACAGACATGACGCGAGAATCACTCCCAGTCGTAGATCTTCATATCAAATTACTAATCTTGATCGTTCATTCATCAAGAAAGTTGATATATATATATGCTCGAAGAAATACACAAACATCGCCTTAACCCTAAAAAGTTTTGATCCGGCACTCTTTCTTCTTCCTTCCACATATATGTATATATATATAATTTGTTCTGCTAACAAAATTTGCAGAAGAAGAACATGGAATCTAGAAAGATATCTCCAGAAGCCGATCATCATGAAGAGTACTGTCAAAGCTTCACTTTGAGAATTGCTTAAAAGAACCACAAGAAGACGGAGTTCCAGAAGATTATGAAGCTCATCAACAGATCTGGTCTAACGCAGTGGGTGACTGCAAAGATCAAGAACGTCATTCACCAGGAAGTTGCAGAATTCTTCCTGGAAATGTCAAAGGAAAAGGACCGCCTCCGCTCTAATGTTTCTCTCAAGATAAAAGAGAGAACGAGACACACAACTCCCTGGGATGCGGAGATCAACGTCAACAGGATCCTGACAAAGGAATTCAACCTGAAGTCATACGGGAATCTCTCCCCAGAGAGATGCACCAGAGAGGAAGTCCAGTCAGAACTGGACAAGATGCTGATAAAGCCGGAGCCTTTTAGAGCAAACATGTCAAAACTCTTGCTCCGCCACAAAAGGAAAAGATTAAGATGCAGGAGGCAAAGCAGCAGGCATCTATTCCCTTCCCAGCTGGGAAGAGGAAACAACGTGAGGAGACAAAACAAGCTGAAGCACCGTCTTCAAAGAGAAGACTCAAGTTCAAGGTGCAGAGTCAGTCAGCTCAGAGACCATCATATGTATATAATGAAGGAAAAAGGTGCAAATACCCCCTCATGTTGGCAGAGCCGGGCAAATACCCCCATGAACTTTGTTTAGGTGCAAATTCACCATTCCCTAAAGTTTTCGGGTGCAATTACCCTCGCAGTGACGGAAACTACACTTTCGTTGGCAAAAAAAATATTTTTGATTCATTTTTATTCTTGTGGACCCTTACAATTTTCAACGGTTATATACTACATAATTGGTGCTAAAAGCTCAAATTAGGAAAAAAATTATTTCGAACGTTATCTCACAATTATCAAAATTCAGGTGAGGTTCTCCAATAATTTGCACGAAAAAGGATGATGGACCACTTGAAGAATATGAGATCATCAATGTCAACAACAAATAGTTGGTTTGGATTGCAAATTATTTGAGAGCTTCGCCTGAGTTTTGATAGTTGTGAGCTAGGGTTCGAAACAAATTTTATCCTAATTTGAGTTTTTAACACCAATTAATTCTTGGAAATTGTAAGGATCCACAAGAATAAAAATGAATCAAAAATATTTTTTTGCCAACGAAAGTATAGTTTCCGTCACGGCGAGGGGGTAATTACACCCAAAAACTTTAGGGAATGGTGAATTTGCACTTAACAAAGTCCAGGGGGGTATTTGCGCGGCGTTGCCAACATGAGGTGGGCATTTGCACCTTATCCCTATAATGTATAATATTGTAAAAATTCAAGGGAAAAGGTGCAAATACTCCCCTTATGTTGGCAGCGCTAGGCAAATACCTCATTGAACTTTATTTAGGCGCAAATTCACCATTTCCTAAAGTTTTCTGGTGCAATTAACCCCTCGCCGTGATGGAAACGACACTTTCGTTAGCAAAAACAATATTTTTGATTTATTTTTATTCTTGTGGGACCCTCACAATTCTCAAGGGTTATATACTGCATAATTGGTGCTAAAAGCTCATATTAGAAAACAAATTATTTCGAACTCTAGCTCACAACTATCAAAATTCAGGTGAAGTTCTCCGATAATTTGCACGAAAAAGGATGACGAACCACTTGAAGAAGATGAGATCATCAATATCAACAACAAATAGTTGGCTTGGATTGTAAATTATTGGAGAACTTCGCCTGAGTTTTGATAGTTATGATCTAGGGTTCGAAACAAATTTTTTCCTAATTTGAGCTTTTAGCACCAATTAATTCTTGGGAATTGTAAGGGTCCCATAAGAATAAAAATGAATCAAAAATATTTTTTTGCCAACGGAAGTGTTGTTTCCGTCACGAGGAGGGGGCAATTGAACCCGAAAACTTTAGGGAAGGGTGAATTTGTACCTAAACAAAGTTCATGGATATTTGCCTAGCGCTGCCAACATGAGAGGGTATTTGCATATTTTCCCAAAATTCAATAACTCAGCCCACAATTAATATAATTCAATAGTTTAACGTAATATTTTAATAATTTAATCCCCAATTCACAAGTCCACTACCTTTTCCTATTTTTCATTTACGGCTGCCTTGTTCTTTTAAAGAATAGAATTTCTTCTTCTTTCTCTTTTGAAAATATCATGGATCGATTCTTGAAAATGAAGACTCGTCAGCTCGG
The DNA here is from genome assembly GCA_031470985.1 of Agastache rugosa. Taxonomy (NCBI): domain Eukaryota; kingdom Viridiplantae; phylum Streptophyta; class Magnoliopsida; order Lamiales; family Lamiaceae; genus Agastache; species Agastache rugosa. The sequence goes on from CM062607.1 coordinate 24,945,149, forward strand.
ACTCGAGACTTCAGTTGTAATTTTTGAATAATATAATTATTTTTGAACTCTATGAATATCTCTTTATATACATTTTATCTAATTTTTTATATTTTAAATCATTTTTATTATTGGATAGCTCAAAAAAAATATTCGGAGCGAAGCCCCCGAACCCCAAGCATGAAGGCCAGCCCCTACTACTCCCAATTAATTTTGTACCCCCATATTTAAAATCCTGATCGGCCACGCCCAGTAATACCAGTTTCAGCTTCCTACTGGCGCCATCATCAAAGAATCATATAGTTGTACGAAATTATAGATCCAAGATTAGATTCAAAATCATACACTTTCATTCATACAGAATTATTACATAATATCCCAAAAAATCATGAAAATTTACACCAAGCAAAAATATTACATAATTTGGAAAAATTCAAAGAACTTCGAGAAATCATTGGGACGAATGGTACGCACTATATCTATTTCGACAATTCATCCCTAAAATTACAGAAATCAAGCTATAGGGTTTGAGGTTTGTTCAGCAGCGGCATCGTCGGATCTAGGGCTTTCGACTTTTGTATCGGTGCAATAATTGGAAATATGGTCCTCTGTTTGTGAATCGACATCGCCACCAGATCTACGACCCTCTGTTTGTGAAGCGTTGCTATCGGATTTGTTAGATCTGGAGTAGGCGTCTGACGCAATGGAAGCTGACGGATCTAGGGAAAGACGACGAATATGGTTGATGGTGGCAGCTCGGGTCGCGGCGGGCGCCACTCTGATTTGTGAAATCGGCGGGTGAAGGTCAACGGCGGGCAGATGAAGAAGATGAACGCTTCTGTAGTCGACACGTAATTCGTGAAATACGGGTGGAAGTGGAGCGGCGATCTGCCGGTGCGATGGTGTTTCCTGGACTGAACAAGGCGGCCACACGGAAGAGAAAAAAAATCAGGCTTGTGAGGAGAGATAATAGAGAGAAATTCTGAAATTGGAGAAATGAATTCACTCCGAAACAATAAGGTAAAATGGTCTAAATTTCTAAAAATTTGCCAAAATTTATAATAAATTAAGTTTTGAATAAATATTAAGTTTGACTATTTAGATTGGCTATTTAAAATTCTCTCTAAAAAAAAAGTATCATATATTGATAAATAACTTTCGAAAAAATAACAATTAGTTAAATGAGGCAAAATTTGGGATAACCAATATAGATAGTGGAAATTAATAGTTGGCCACAAACTTTATTTGTAGAAATTCTGGCCAACTTTTGGAAATTTAATCGATTTCATTCTAACCACTATTAACCATCCATCCACCCATTTCATTTTTCAGTTTTCAAATTTCAAATTCTCTGTTTCTTCTCTCTCTAAAAATCCTATTTTCTCCATTTCTTCCATCGTACTTTCATTTTGCCGTCGCCGCCGCCGTCGTACTTTCATTCCGCCGCCGCATCGTCGTACTTCCATCCCTTCCGCCGCACCGCCTTCGTACTTCCAGTCCAGTCCGCCGCGCCGCCTTGAACTTTCACATTCTGCCAGCCATATTCCAGATCTGCCGTCGCACCAGATTCTTCTAGATATACCGCCGCACCAGATTCTTCCAGATCCCGTTGCCTTATTTCACAGCTTTCTCTCCAGAATCCATGGCGTCAAATTCCAGATCTAATGTCCTGGATGGTGTTCGTCTTTGGTCAACCGCATCCTGGTATGCCTTAGCACACCTGGTACGAATGGTCTATATCTGTACCAGGTGTGCCAAGTCCAGGCGCGGTATGCCTTGGCACACACAGTACGAAAACGTATTCGTACCAGGTGTGCCAAGTCGCGATGCGCCTAGACTTGGCACACCTGGTACGAATGGTGTGTATTCGTATCAGGTGTTCCAAGTCTATGCGCGGTATGCCTTGGCACACCTGGTACGAATATGTTGTATTCGTACCAGGTGTGCCAAGTCGCGACGTTCAGTGACGTGAAAAATGCAGGAAGAACACATATGCACGAAGAGGACAACAAGATCTGAAAAATATGACAAGAACATGACAGACTAGATCTAGAACATGACAGACTAGATCTAGAAAACTCAATTAAAACTAATACAGTAAAAATACCTCAAATAAATCACTATGGAGATGAAAGCTACGCCGGAGAAGATGACCGGAAAAAGACTATAAGATAAATAATAAACTGTTCGAAAAAGTGTACAAATAAATCAAATCGAAAAGACGACCAAGGAAGAAGACGCGGCGGCGGAGGCAGACGGGAGGGAGTGGCGGTGGAGGAAGGGAGTACAAAGAGAAAGAGACATGAGAGGAGAGAGAAAGTGAGAGTGGAGTGGGTGAAAGAGAGAGTACGGTGAGAGAGAAAGTGAAAGTGAAAAAATCTGTAAAGTGATATGGAGGGCATTTAAGTCGGCAAAAGTTGACGCGATTTATTAGAATAAAGTTGGTGGCCAACTATTAATTTCCACTAACTTAATTTGCTAGTCAACATGATTAACTCTAGTTAAATTGTGCTTCTCGAATTAATAATATCTAGAAGAGTTGGTTATTAAGAGGTCAAAATTATTTGTTTGTTTGGAGTTGTACAGAGAGGCCCAAATTTTGAAACAAAGAAGAGTGATAAATATTAAATAAATCAAAATTGTTTTAAAATTGTTAAATGTTGCAGCAACTCAAGTCGAGAGCGATGCTCTCCGCAGCCATACACAGAGTCATCATCCGCCGCAAACCGCCGCTCGCGCCGCCGCCGAAACACCGCCGGTGTTTCTGCTCCGTCACATCCATCGACTATTCACCGCTCCACCACCAGTCGCAGTGGTCCGGCCTCCACAACTGGCGGCGCAGCCCGCTCAACCGTGACCGCCGGTGGGGCCCGAGCGGCCCGATTCTCGAGCATGATGAAATTGAACCCTCCCCACCGTCTCCTGACTTGAGCTCTTGCTCTTCTCTGGCGGAAATGGGTGGAATTGTTCTCTCCACCGCCGACCCCCTCCTAAAAGCTAAGCTTTCTCACGCTGCCTACGCGAAATGGCGACGGGAGGGTTTGCCGATTGGAGTTTCGGTTGCTCCTTCTAGGCCTGCTCGCCCTGCCAAACCCCAATTGGTACACTGTTTATGTTGCTGTGATTGATTAATGCATTTGATTTGTGCTATGCTGTGGGTATATGAATGGTTTTTCCTAATTGTGTAGAAGCTGTAGATTGTTTGAAAATGTTAGCGTTGCGTATAGAGTGGTGTTTCACTTTCTCTTGGGAATTTATGGATTTGTCCAATATGAGGAGGGTTTGTTTTTGATGAATTTCTGCATGGTTTTTTATGCATAATGACCGTGATCAGTCTTATGTTATGTACAGTTCTTAAAATGAGCTTTCTTTTGTTTTTTCTTCATTGTTTCCAGATGAAATGATTTGTTGGAGAGTAACAGAATCTGTAGATTGATGAAAATTGTTAGCATTCTCTACAGACTTGTGCTTCTCTTTCTTTAGGGAATTGGATCTGTCCAATTTATGTAGAGGGTTTGTTCTGGTTTTTTATGTATAAATGACTGTGACCAGGCTGTTCTTGAGTTCCACAAATGTACTTCACTTTGGCCGTTTCGAATTCGAGCCTAAAGTATGTTAAAATGAGGAAAAAGTTAATTCATCGGCTAACGGTTATTTAGTTTTCTTGGTATTCTTAGGTTCAGTTTAAACATGCTCAATTTTTACTGATTTAGAGCTAGTTTTAAAGATTTTTTGATAATGCTACTCTGGATATAACACATATATATATAAAAAAATGGAGTAATTTCTAGTAATCGCCCTCAATTATGTGCTCATGCATCATTTATGTACATTTTTAAATTGAAGTGACTTATGATTCCTGTCATTTCCTTTTTTCCCTTGGATGCATTCATGCAAGCTCAGAATGTGTGGACTTGATAGGCAATTTTCATGCTACTTTTGTCAATAGGGCGGTAGGCTTGACATAATTTTAACATTGTTCTTTCTCTCACTATTCCCTAAAATAATATGATGAATCTTGATCTGTATAATATATTGAGTAGAAAGAGAAACTGAAGTGAAATGTTGCTTGCTTGGTGAAGTGTGGCTGACCTTGCTGCATTGGTTGTCTTAGTTCAAAGTCATTTAGGTATGCTTATTACTATTGTTGACTCTTGGCATGTTTTTAGTCCAGGTTTCCCCGAAAGATATTCCATCACCAAAAAGTTCGAGTCTGCCTCTAAATGCCTATATGCTTCATAATCTCGCTCATGTTGAGCTAAATGCTATTGATCTTGCATGGGATACTGTTGTCCGGTTTTCACCGTACACCGACCTTCTTGGTGAAGGGTTCTTCGCTGATTTTGCTCATGTAGCTGATGATGAAAGTCGACACTTCACTTGGTGTTCCCAGAGACTTGCAGAGCTTGGATTCAGGTATTTCATAGGTCGAAGTTGGGATTCTAGTAGTATCTTTATTTTTCAACTCACTGACTCGGAGTTCGTCTCAACATAGCTACGGTGACATGCCAGCTCATGGTGTTTTATGGGCTGAATGTGAGAAATCATCAAACAATGTTGCTGCTCGGCTTGCGTGCATTCCATTGGTTCAGGTAACATTTTGATATCCAATAGTTTTCCATCCATCAAAGGACTTTGCTAGATCAATGGAAGTAAATAATGACCTAATGTCATGACTTTCTTCTTGTCACAGTTTTTGCTAATTACCACCATCTCTTCTCTCTGTTTTGTTGATGCAGGAAGCAAGAGGACTAGATGCTGGACCTCGACTTGTGAATAAACTTACTGGCTTCGGGGATCGTAGAACCTCAAACATCGTTGCAAAGATAGCAGATGAAGAAGTTGCCCATGTGGCAGTTGGTGTATACTGGTTCGTCTCCGTTTGCGAGAAAATGGGCTGCACTCCTTGTTCTGCTTTCGCAGGCGAGCATTATTTTCTGTTACTCGTAGTATCATACTTTCAGAGAGAGAGATAGTAACCCTATCATGTTGCAGATATTCTGCAAGAGTATAATGTAGAGGTAAAAGGTCCATTTAACCATTCAGCTCGAGAAGTAGCTGGTATTCCTCGTGAATGGTAAGATCACAACTCAATTTGCAGGGATTCTGGGTTCAGAGGCTAAAATCTGCTGTGCAATGCTTGCAGGTATGATCCTTCTTCGTCTGCGAGTGTGATGGAGGATGAAAAGAAGCTTTCTGAGGTATGCTGTTCTTGATAGTGATGATATTTGATGCACCCCATTTAGTCTTAATATTCGAAGTTTGTGTTAATTAGCTTCCTATCAAGAAGATTTTTCCCATGTTTAGATAGAGAAAGAGAAATGGTTAAGCAGATGATGGTGATGTTTGAAATGATGTAGGTACATGAAAGGCTGGCTTGCATTATTTCAATGGAACAAGAAAATTCAAGTTTGGGAAAACCCACAAAATGAAAATTATGGGGCTCAAGTTGATGAATGAAGATCAATGGTGGGAAAAACAGACTGCCAAGACTACTTGCAGAGAGCAACACCAAAAATGAGATTTTGTCCAAATTTTGTAGCAGCTACTGAGGAACAATGATTCAAGTGTGTTAACTTATGAATCTTAGTTCCCTCAGTTTGATGTGTGTGTATCTATCTATCATGCCTGTCCATTTAACCTCGGAATCGGATGATGTGATGGAAACATACATAAAAGTTTTATTACATTAAAATTAAAACACACACAATGAAAATCTGTTGTTGAAAGAAGTAGGAAAGTCATCTGACATACAAGTCTATTCTATTCTACACACAAGCAAAACATTAACCAACATCGAGATGCATGGGATGGCATCCCATATTTATTTCTCTCTCCTGAGATTCACAAACATGCTCTATATGTGCTTCCCACCTCCTCTGTATGGCTCCTCTTTCTCATCTTTCCCTTGTACTCCTCCCACTCCCAGAGGATGCTGTCCCGACACCAGATCCTTGGTCGTCTGCCCGATTTCGACTAAAGTCTCCCCAATCGCCCGCATGATCCCGCCCCCGCCCCCGACTGCTCCTTGCTTGCCTTCCTCCCTGTACTCGCCTTCTCCTCCTCCCCCCCACGACTCCCAGTATTCGCCCTCCTTATTCTTGTCTCCTCCGACTTCTTCTTTTCTCCCTCCCCATTGCTCGCCTTCTTCTCCTCCCCCCCACGACTCCTTGATTTTCTCTCCCCCTTCTTCCTGCACAAAACCAAAAGTTGGACACCAACCACATTGTACAATCTACATTTCTACCTCTTAACACTAGTTGCAACATTTTCAACTCCAACTTCACCTACATTGTGCATAAGCATAACACCAAACAAAAAAAAGAAAGGAATTAATTACCGTTGGAGGTGATGATCTACTCTTCATTTCTTGATCCCTCCTCGCCGCCTCCTTCTTCCTCGCAGCATACTGCGCCGCACTTTCCTCGGTCGCCACCACCGTATCCTTCACAGCCGCGAGCTTTTCCCCAGCGTATCCCGCCACTACCTGCCCTGCTCCGGCGACCTTATCCTTTGCCGCCACTGCCACATCACCCGTATACCGCGCCACCTTCGACGTCACATTCGCCATCGTCTTGGTGGCCTCTGCTGTTTTCTCAAGGGTAAAACGCGCCGCCTCCCATCCGGCCACCACCGCCTGATCCTTTACCCCTGCAGCCGCCTTCCCGGCATATCCCGCCGCCCCTTTGCCGCTCTCCACCGTCACATCCTTTGCAGCCACCGCCTTCTCGCCAATGTATTGTGCAGCAGTCTTTGTTGTATCAACAGTCGTATCCTTTGCCACCGCGCCCTTTTCTCCTAGGAATTGTGCTGCACTCCTCGTCGCATCGACAGTGGTATCCTTTGCTGCCGCTGCTTTCTGGCGGGCGTATTCTGTCGCACTCTTCGTCGTGTCTACAGTGGTATCCTTTGCCGCCGCGGCTTGCTGGCGGGCGTATTCTGTTGCATCCTTCGTCGCATTGACGGTGGTATCCTTTGCCGCCGCGACTTTATGGCGGGCGTATTCTGCCGCCGTCATTGTTTTGTCCACCGTCGTATCCTTCGCCGCCTTGGCCTTTTCAGCGGCGTATTGCGATGCAGATTGGCCTTTCGTCGCGATTACGTCCTTTGCCTCCGCCGCCTTCTGTGCTGTATAATCCTTAGCCTGTTGGCTTTTCTCCACCACCGTATCCTTCAAAGCTCCGCCTTGGGATGAGATGACGTCCTTCGCCTCCGCGGCCTTCTGCGCTGTGTAATCTTGAGCCTGTCGGCCTCTCTGCGCCGCCGTATCCATCAAAGCTCCGCCCTTGGAAGCAGTCACATCCTTGACCTCCTTGGCCTTCTCTGCCGCAGCATTCTTCGCTTGCCGCCCTTTCTCCGCCGCGGTATCCTTCGCCTGCCGCCCCAGCTCCGCCGTCTGACCTTTGGCCTGTTGGCCTCTCTCCGCCGTGGTGTCCTTCCAGGCTCCACCTTTCTCGGCAGTATGTTGGCCCTTCTCCGCCGCCGCACCGCCGCTCTTCGCCTTCTCGTAGCGCTCCTCCGCCGCCCTGATAGCATCGGCCGAATTCTGCTGCGCCGTCCCCCTCAATCTAGAAACCTCCTCCAACGACGGCTGCTGGTGCTTGTCCTCCCTCCGATGATCGCCGCCGCCACCTCCACCGTGGCGCCGCCTCTCCTCAATCCCCGCATGCATTTCAGAAGCTGCAGCCTCTCTCTCCCCCCCTGCCTTTCTGGCTCCTCCACCCTCCACCGTGGAAATAGCAATCCCCGCCACTCTAACCGGAATAGCCTCGATCTGAACCGTTGTCTCTCCATGATGAGGCTGCTGCTGCTGCTGCTCCTTAGACTTATCCGCCAGCGACTCGAAATGAGTTGCCATTTTCGGAACTCGATCTTTCTCCACCTCAATCTTACGCTCATCCCTCACATTCTCTCTCCTCGCTTGCTCCGACGCCATTGTTGTAACTCTTGAATTTGAATGTTATCTAAGTTGCAAAAACTACTAGCTAATACGTGATTTTTTTTTTCTTTCGATTTTGGTCTTTGATTTCGTGCTGGAAATTACGAAAACAATTTGCTATATATATAAACACAAACTTTGTAAGAAGGTTTGGTCTTTTGGCGGTTGAATTTTCAAGATTTGGAAGAGGTGCATCATCCTTTTAGGCCACGTCTCGGGAATGTGTGTGAGTAAGCACCTGTAATGTGTGTGGAATCTTACGTGTCGCGTTGCATGAGTTATGAATTATGATTCAATTATTTTAATTTTAATTTTTATTTTTATTTTTTTAGTATTTGTACGATCTCAATTCTGAATCAACTTTGTATACCAATACCAATCGTGAAATTAGTTTATATCCTCAATTGGATTTTCCGATTGTAACATTTTTATCTTCTTATATTCAGTTATTTGTCAGCTTTATCCACTTCCGCTAGTAGTTTCTTTCTTCTTCTTCTTATTTTCATTTTTTTTTTAATAAGTGAAATTCGTATAGACTTCATCTGTAGATGATGAGTTAGGAATAGAGGAATGAAATTACACATATTTAGGAATAATAATTTATCTGTAGGTGAGGAGTTATTATTTTAAGATTAGACGAACGGAATTACACTTATATACATATTTAGGAATACATTTAAGAGGACGAGATTATATAAAAATAAAATTTTAATTAAAAATTAATAAATGTAAACTTGAATTGAGATTAATAAATTTTAACTGCAGATTTATAAATTTTAATTAGATTAATAAAGTCTATCAACATTTGATCACTCTAGTTCATCCTACTTTCTTTAGGTGAACACTGTAGTTCATGTTATTTTCTTTATTCTTCACATATCTTTTTCATTAGAACTCTTGTTGGGAACAATCTACACTACAAAAAAAATGTCAGTTTACCAATTTAAATTACCGACGGAAATCAATTCGTTGATATTTACCAACGGAAAAAAAGCGGATTGACTCTGAAGAATTTTCCGACGGATTACCGATGGATAAGCCGTCAATAACATTTGTTGGGAAAATTCTAAGTTTTGATTTAATACCAAAACTCAACTGACTCCAACCTAGTAGATGTTTGCACAAGCCTAAGTTGTTTTTCCAGCTAGCCTGTTTAAGCTTAGATTTTCTAAGTTTACAGGAGAAGACACTGAAGAAAGCAGAAGGCCAACTGAGTGGTCAACTGAAGCAAAGAGCAGCTGAGGAGTTTCCCAGCTGAACAGAGTTCAAGCAGAGCAAAGTCAGCCAAAGGATCCAGATGAACTGACTTTAGGGAAGAGCTAAGAAAATTGAAGAAGAGATCCAAACAGAGCCATGAAAGCTTAACTGACTCAAGAAGACTCAGCAGAGCAGATCCATCAGAGTATATCCAGCTAAGCAGACAAAGCGAAGTTAACTCTGAAGTCATCCGATCAAGTCAGATATCATGGATCGGCTCAGAATTTAAAAGACAGCTCCTAAGACAAGATCTCGGTGTTAGAAGAAGTCAATATACCTCGACCACTGAGGAATCGACATCTCAGCATCCTAGAAAGGCGAACCTAGGATCTAACACAATGATGAAGAAAGGTGAAGATCAGCTCAACGACAGATTGACAAGTCAGAGAGTAGGTGAGATTCAAACGGCTCCTCCAACGACTAGTTTTGAATCCCTACCTATAAATAACTGTCTTCAACAACATAATAAAATACAAAAAACCCTCCAAAAGCTTTCAACATCTCTGAAACTCTCAAGCATTCAAAGCTCTCAAGCAGTTCATAATTCTTCGAAGAACACTAAATCTTAAAGTGATTCTAATTTAGAAACTGCTTCAAGTTTTTCGTCTATTTTCTAGGTAGAAATCTTTCTATATCCTTAGCCTAGTTCTGAACGAGTTCATCTAACTCAAAGTTCTTCATTGTAAGAACTCGTTCATAGTTGGAACCCCAAACCCAAACCCAAACCCTTCTTTACCCAAAAAAGGTTAGGTTAAGGTTACGCTAGCTCGAAGCGTACAATTCGAGTGTGTACGGTTTTTCAGTACCCAAAAACTGAAAAGATTCAGGCTTCTACAGTGCCCGTTAACTGTTAGAACACAACTCTGGTTTGAGCTGTGAAGTTGCTTGGTACTCGCTAAACCAAGTGGACATCCTTTAGTGTATTTACCAGTTCACTCTGGTCGTGGACGTAGGAGTAATTTTTCCAACCACGTTAAAACCTCGTGTTCTTTATTGCTTTAATTCTCTTCTGCATTCTTTATTATAGAACTAACGGCATCAAGCATATCATATTTTTCAAGCTGTAATTTCCCTGGCTGGGTGACATAGCCAGTTGCATTTTCAAAACATCTTAACTTGACTAAGCTGCAAACTGAAAGATAATTTTTCTAGCTGAGTTTTTCTAACTGAACGAGCTAAGTTTTCAAACCACCACTTTCCGCACCGCCATTTGAGTTATCAGTCCAGCTGACCATCTTCCTTAGAAGTCAGCAGGATTCATAACTGAGCTCTCACTCAACTCAGTTTTAATTTGCAAAAATTTTCAAAAGTTTTATCTTCGGTGTATTCACCTCCCCTCTACACCGAAGACCTCGTTCCGTGACCATCAATTGGTATTAAAGTAGTGGTTCAAAAGACCGTTGTATCTGAATCAAGAGATCAGTCTTAATCATCTCTTTCAGTGGTCAACTGAACAGATCCGTTTTTAAGGAAAAACTCATTCTACTGCATACTCCACATACTTCTATGGATTCTTTTCTTAGCAGGAATCTTCCCACCTTCTCAGTTGACGATTACGCGATATGGAAATTCAGAGTGAAGAGTTTCCTTTGTGCACATCATGACATGATGTGGGACGTCATCACAGATGGACTCATCATAATACATAAGCAAGGAAATGAGCTTGTAGCAGCTCCAGATGGCGGATAACCAATATACCAGCCAATCCTCAAGCCAAAGAGCGAGTACACGACTGAAGAAAGGAAACAAGCTGGACTAGACAGCTTCGCGAGGAATACCATCTCTTCCACAGTTTCAAATGCCTACCTCAACAAGATAATTAACTGTGAGACAGCCAAAGAGATGTGAGAAACCCTGGCCAGGCTTTGTGAAGGGTCAGAGGATATTAAGGAGAATAAATTCACCATTGCTTGCCAGAGATTAATGGAGCTCAGATTCTCTAGCATCATCGTCGAAATTGAGACGATAAGAACCGGGAAGTACACTCAGCAGGAGAAGAACCTGAAAGTTCTCTCTGCACTATCATCTGAGTGGAACACATTCAAGGTGGTACATCAGAGTATGAGCGATTTGAGCGATCTTACCACAAAAAGGTTATTCTCCCTACTTAAAGACAACGAGTACAACTTGAAGATCACCATGGAGGAATCTTCAAGCAAGCAGAACGACGGAGAGTTGACCCCAGCTCCAAAGAAAGTTGCTTTCAGAGCCAACTCTGAAAAGTCAACACATGCAAAGTCAGCAGAATCCTCCAAGAAGAAAAATGACAAGAAAGATATGAGTAAGGAGGAACTACTAGAAGAGATAGCGATGCTTGTAAAGAACTACAACAAACTTAACACCAACAAAGGCAAATACAAGAAGTTTGCCAAATCATACAGAGACAAATATGATGCAGCTGACGAGAAGTCAGCTGACACTTCGAAGAGGACAGATGAAGGCTGCTTTAACTGTAAGGAGCCAGGACACTATAAGCAGGACTGTCCCAAGCTGTCCAGAAAAGAAAAGAAACTTCTGAAAGCCAAAGCAGCTAACAGAAGAAGGGCATATATTGCCGACGAAGAGTCCGAGTGCAACAAGATGGACGATTACATGCCTTTCTCAAACTCAGAGGAAGACGCACTCATGGCCTATGATAAGCAAGATTGGAATGCTTGCTTCATGGGACAGACGGATAGAATTGATAACGATGAGGTAAACTCTAAAACCCTAGTCGTATCTAACCTCTCACCATCACACGAACACTCAATACAGGTGTCTGGATCAGAGGGTATGCCTGATTGGAACCTGGTAGAGAAGGTTATGAACGATTTCAAGGAATTACAAGAGATCCTTGAAATCACAATGTGTGAGAATGCAGAGCTGAAGGTAGAACTGGAGAAGAAAAGAGCTAGCGTCAGAGACAGCTGACGCCACACAGCTCACAGAAGAGATTGTTTCACTTAAGGAAAAGATAGTGAAACAAGACAAGCTGATGAAGGAATTTTACTATGAAAAGAAGCAGATGTTGGACGAGCTAAAAAAGTCTACAGCTGAGTCAGAGAAAAAATCAGCTGAGATCTCAGAGTTAAAGAAGTCAGAAGAAACATTGACTTCAAAGACGATAGCCCTAATCAAAGCCACCACTACTATGGATGAGATCATTAGCGTCCAACGACCGACAGCATTAAAGATCGGATTGGGTTATGATGGAACCAAGGACGCTACGAATATTGCTTCCACAAGTGGAACAAAAGTGACGTTCGTAAAAGCAAAAGAGAATCCAATCCCAGCTACTCAAGTGGCTGATAAACCAAGAACACAGCAGGCTCCGAGAAAGCAAGCTGTGAGGCAACCTTAAGCTCAAATCAGATATCAACATCGAGCACAGCCACAAAAAGGCATCAAGCTGGATATTTCGGATATCAGCAGACTCAGCACTAGATAGTTGGATATCAGCCGAGATCAACAAAGAAGACCAACTGGATATCAACCCTATGATTACCAGCTGGACTATCATTACCAGCAAAGATATCAAAGAAGACAGCAGAGACAACAACGGAGGAACGTCTCAGCTACATACACTGCTAGAAGAACAAGGAGAACAGAACCTCACAGAAGAAATCAAGCTGGGAGACAAGAGAAACCAAGACCCAGCCAGCTGAATCGACCAAAGAACACAAAGAATGTGTTCGTAGATGCAGCTGGAAGGATAATCAGATCAAATGATCCTGATACGGCCAATCAACGAGACGACGAACCGTATCAAATATGCGGAAGCTTCAAGATTACAATTCCTAAGATAGGTTCGAAAATATTAGACTAATTCCTAAGCTAGGTTCGAAAATTACAAGGCCTTGGGCTTGGTAATTTCAAATTCTTTAATTAAATGCAACTGGGCCAATTAATTACCTAAACATGGTGTCATAATTGGGCTACTAATTAACAATGTAATAAAATAAAACATAGTCCAAAATTCGAAAAATTCACAAAGGCCAAAAACGAATTGGGCTTCCATTCTTATTCGACCCTTTATGCTTCTCCATCATCAATCTTCAATACTTGTAAATTCACCAACTTGAATCGACTAAATCCAACTCCATCGTCTTCCAGCTTCTTTTGAATGTAGCACTGGAAATAACCTTGCAGCTTCTTGGCTCTTAATCTCATCACTGGACCTCTAAGCTGCAATTCCGGATTTAAGTCTTCAATGCTAGGCCCAGTCTCATCAGACCCAATAAGAGTCATTAAGCAGATCTGGGTCGTGAAGGGATCTCTAACTAACCCCCAATGACCCAATTAAAACTGGAGACCTAAATTTTGATTCCTGTGATAGGCTGCACGGGAACGGAGCATAATAGAGGAGTCAATGAGGACGATGTGGTATATGGACAGCGGATGCTCGAAGCATATGACTCACTTAAAGCATCTACTCCGAGAATACGTTGAGCGACCTGGCCCTCAAGTAACATTTGGTGACAACTCCACAGGTCTAACCAAAGGTTAAGGTTTGGTCCCGAGACGGATACCTTGGTGTAGATGGGGGTTGAATACACTAAGACTTAAAAACGTTTTCAAGTTTAAACTCTTTTGAGTGAGCTGGTTGTGTTCGATCCAGCTGGAAGACAGCTTGATCGACACAGCTGGCTGTGTGCGGAATATGGTGGGTTTTGGAAAGTCCGTATGTTATTTCAAATATATTACAAAGCTCTGTTTCACTTTTCTGTTACAGTTTATACAACATGGAAGGAAATATGCTTATGAAATGTTAGCTGGATGCATAAATAAAGCAGTAAAGAACAAAGCTATTTAACGTGGTTCGGAGAAACTACTTCTACGTCCACAACCAGAAAACCATCTGGTAATCCACTAAGGATACCACTGACTTTACGCGCAGTCAGCAAGCGTTGCAGCTCAGTTTCTTGAGCTGGATACAAGTTTATGTGTACTGTATCGAAACGTCCTTAGCTCAAACCAGAGCCTTCACCTTCAGTTTACGGGTACGGAAGAACCTGACTTACAGTTTACGGGTACTGTAAAAACCTAGCCACTCGAATTACACACTTCGAGCAGGCGTACCTTAACCTAACCTTTTTTGGGTAGAAGGGTTTAGGTTTGGATTTTCCAACTATGAACGAGTTCTTACAATGAAGAACAAGGAGTATGATGAACTTGTTCAAACTATGCTTAAGATATTTCAATTCTAATCTTTTCTGCCTATAACTGAATATGTGAACAACTAAGAACACAGCTGACTGGCTGGGTGTTCTTGAGAGATTTGGTTTTGAAGATCGTTGTTCATTTATCTGTTGGCTCTTTTATTTCTTCAGTCGTCTCTCCAGTCTCTTCTCTTCAATGGAGGAGGAGATATATATATATATATATATATATATATAGGTGGAGATTCAAACTAGCCGTTGGAAGAGAGTCGTTTGAATCTCACCTACTCTCTTTGACTTCTAACCTTTCGCCTACGATGTAGGTCTGCATCTGCAGAAGCTATTCCTCATTTGATTGGACCACGTCAGATGAGATCTTCTGACACCGGGATCTTGTCTTGGAGTTGGTCTTCGTCTTCGAGCTGCTAAGCGTCTCTGCTGTGTCTTCAGCGTCTTCGACTCTGAGCTGTGTTTTAGACCTGAGCTATATCATCGACCTGAGCTGTGACTTTAACCTGAGCTGTGTCGTCAACCTGAGCTGTGTCTTATACCTGAGCTGTGTCATCGACACTATGCTGGATCTTTAACACTGAGCTGGGTTCGACACTGAGCTGGGTTTCCGTCACTGAACTGGGTTTTGACGCTACTAGGTCTTTGACTCTGCTTGGTCTGCTCTGCTGAGTCTTTAGCTGTGTCCAGCTTCGCTCCGCTCAGCTGCGTTTTCTGCTGTGTTGAACCTGTACTTAGAAAACCTAATAGCTCTAAACAAGTGAGCTGGAAACAACACAAGGTTTGTACATTCATCTACTCGGTTGGGGTCAGCTAGGTTTTGGTATCACTTCAAAACATGTTTATTATTTTCCCAACAATTTCCCCCTTTTTGATGATGCCAAAACCTTTACAAACTTTTACAGAAAAACACAAGACAAAAGTCCTAACTAAACTATTCCTGGCTGCTCCGCATGCCTTGAAGAGAGTTGGTACTCTTTCTCCAGTTGTCTTTCCAGCTCGCCATTTGCCTCTTCTAGATTCCTTTTCTGTTCAATCATTTCCCCCTTTTTATTTTCATTTTTCTGTTCAATCATTTCCATCTTTTTGGTTCATCAAAAAAATATTGGGAGGAATGAGAGTCGAGGTCTGGCGGCGGCGTTCTGGCAATAATTTCTTCCCGTTCTTGGTAACTCTAGTCAGCTTGGAGTTGATACCAATTGATGCACTTTTGGCTCTTCTTTTTCAACTGATACCAATTGATGGTATTTCTCAGTTGTATGACTCAGTTTGGTGTGAGTCATCTTGACCTTCTTTCTCTGATGGAAGACACCTTTTGCGAGGTTCCCCCTCAATTGAATAAACCAATTGGGTTTTATCAGCTGGGTTTTATTCCCCCTGACTTGATAAATTCATTTTGAAATCCATGGGGTTCCTGATGAGTTAGTCCAGCTGTGTCCGATTCCTTCTTGATGACACACGGTGATCCAGCTGAGTATTTCCTGCTGGATGCTCTTCTTGATGATTCTGCTAGACTGGGATGAGACCAATTGTTGGTGATTCTGCTGAATTGAGTTCTCCCTCAACTAGATTCATCTTCTGGATTCTGCGATCCACGTTTGATCCAGTTTTGTTTGATATCCAGAGGATGACATTTGATAGTTCAGCTGGATTTCTCTCTTGATTCTCCACTTGAATATTCTACTGGATTGACTTTGTCCCCAACTGATATCACAGCTGTGCCGATTTCCAGCTCGGTGGAGTTCCCCCTGAATTTGATAGTAGGTGGCTATCTTTTCTCAGCTGCTTCCTACTTCACTTGAGCCAGTGATTTTCTCAATAATTACGTTCATCTGTCAACTTGATCTCTGATCTTGAGAAGACAGACAGCTGTTCCAAGATCAGCTGAGTTCACTGCTGCTTTGCGGGGTAGAATCTTTGATTTCCTGTTCTTTGCATTGCATTCCTGCGCATTGAACTCACCAGGAAAACCGCAATCACAACAATTGGCTGATGGACAGCAGATTATGCTAAAGTCCATCAACATAAGAGACTTTTGATATTAAATTATTATTTATCTCAATTGAGACAAATCCTTTGATGTATCATTTCGAGATATCACCAAAGGTTACCTGGGACCAGTACGCTTGACATATTCTTTGAAGAGCTTTGATCACCAGCTGTCTTTCTTTCACAACACGCTTGATGACTCCTCAAAAGCGCATGTCCCTCCTTGACCTGTTATCACTCCTTCGGCACCCAGTTGTGATTGGGTTCGACTTTGTTGTTGAAGGTTCCATTGATAACCCAGATTTGTCCTAATCTTTTGTGAGTGATACTTCTGGTTGGTCCTTGAATGAGTCCACTTCTCTTTGGACTTTGATGACTGCTTGAATTCCATCTACATTGATACAGCCCATTGCCAAGCTGAAATTTGTAAGCTTGATATCCAACTTGATAACCCGTCTGCTGGAATCTTGATGTGAAGTTCGGTTGATTTCCAGCTTTATAACCAGCTGAGATCCTTAGCTGTCTTTTTGGTTGATCTTGATGTCTGAGCTGGATGACCTTCTGTCTTTGATTTTGATTCCAGTCAGCTGAATTTTCTGCTCCTTCTTTTGAGCTCTGTGTTTAGCTGGGAGTCGATACGTTTCTTGGGCTTGAGGTTGCCGAGCAGTTTTCTTCTTTCGTTGGGCTGAGCTTGGAGAGCTGGCTTGATGATGTCCGACCTCTTTGGAATACTTTGGCCTTGTGTCCAGCTGTGTTTGCATTGGCTGGAGCCATTCTTTGTTTTGATTTTCTAGTCATCTCCAGTTACTTGATCAGCTGTGTTTTCTCATCTTCAAGCTCCTTCTTCAGCTGATTCGACTAAGCTGCTTTTTCTTTAAGCAAGGCATTTTCCTTTGAGAGCTTGGATCAGTGACTCAGCTGATCCTTCATTCTTCTGCTTAAGCTCATTCTTTAGCTTCGTATTCTCAGCTAGCTTGATTTCAAGGATTTCTTAGTCTCTTGAAGTCGCTGAGCACTTCTTCGATGAGGTCTCTTTAGCATGCAGTCAGCTGTGCCATGTCCAGCTGGGTAAACTGCTGCTTCTTCTTTCATCTCTTGAGACCATTATACTCAGCTGTGTTTGCTTTTCACAGCTAGTCCCAGACAGCTAGCTGGGGGTAAGTTCAGTTTCTTCAACAGCTGGGTTTGAGAATCCCATGAAGCAGGCATCTTCAATGAAATGCTTCATCTTCTGAGTCGGAAGAAAACTCTTGGTCTTCTTCAGTTTTGCTCGACTTGAGCTCTTTATCTTTTCTTTGGGAGGTCGACTCAGCCGGGGTTCTCTTTGGGTAGAATTGCTTGTCGTGATGAACCTTCACGATCATCTTGTACCTTTCCTTGATGTGTTCCAGCCTATTAATATTCCGTACAAGCATGGCAACTTCTTCGTGCAATTCTTCTTTGCTCATATTTCTGTGCTCCTTGTTGGTCCTTCTAAGCTGAGCTGATTGAGCTGATCTTCTTGATTGAGCTTTGAAGGCTGTCTCTTTTGCCTTAGGAGTCAGCTCCATTTTATTCATCCGGCTGGATGATTCTCTGTTTATGATCCTCAGATCAAATTCGTTGGCTTTCAAGATGGAGAACAATTTTTCCGTCTCCATGCTGCCAAGATCAGTTCTGCTTTGGTAAACCACTTTGTGTGTACACCATTCTGAGGAGAGAGCTGCAAGAACTTTCAAGTTCTTATCTCGAATTGTATATTTTCCAGTTCGGATCGTCTCGATTTCGATGACGAGGTTAGAGAATCTGAGTTCCATTTGATCAATGGACTCGTAGGGGAGTTGCTTGAAGTTGTCGAACTTCTGGCATGCAACTGAGAATTTGTTCTCTTGAATTTCCTCTAAGCCTTCACACATCTTGGCTAGAGTGTCCCACATCCCCTTAGCTGTCTCGCAATTGTTGATCTTGCTGAGATAAGCGTCCGTCACCGTTGAGGAGATGACGTTGCGAGCGTAGCTGTCCAATCCAGCTTGTCTTCTTTCTTCTGGAGAGTACTCTTTTTTGGGCTTCACAACTTGTCGGAGTACTGGTTCAGCTCCAGGTAAGGTTTTTGCTTCTCTTTCTGACTTCATGATGATAATGGATCCGTCTGTGATAATATTCCACATCATGTCGTGACGTGCGCTCAGAAAGCTTTTGAGTCGGAACTTCCAGATCTGATAGTCATTGATAGAGAATGTCGGAAGATTCCTGCACAAGGAAGATTCCATGACAGTATGCAATATAATGATTTTAAAAAGATTTTGAAGATTTTAAGGATCTGTTCAGGTGACCACTATCAGCAAAGAGGCTGACTTGACACAGATACAGTGATCTTTTGAACCATTGCTCTGACACCAATTGTTGGTCCCGAGACGGATACCTTGGTGTAGAGGGGGGTGAATACACCAAGGCTTAAAAACTTTTCCAAGTTAAAACTCTTTCGAGTGAGCTGGTTGTGTTCGATCCAGCTGGAAGGCAGCTTGATCGACACAACTGGCTGTGCAGAATGTGGTGGGTTTTGGAAAGTCCGTCTGTTACTTCAAATATATTGCAAAGCTTTGTTTCTCTTTTCTGTTAATCAGTTTATGCAACTTGGAAATATGCTTATGAAAGGTTAGCTGGATGCATAAATAAAGCAGTAAAGAACAAAGCTATTTAACGTGGTTCAGAGAAACTATTCCTACGTCCACGACCAGAAAACCATCTGGTAATCCACTAAGGATACCACTGACTTTACGTGCAGTCAGCAAGAGTTGCAGCTCAGTTCCTCGAGCTGGATACAAGTTTACGCGTACTGTATCGAAACGTCCTCAGCTCAAACCAAATCCTTCACCTTCAGTCTACGGGTACTGAAGAACCTGACTTACAGTTTACGGGTACTGTAAAAACCTAGCCACTCGAATTACACGCTTCGAGCAGGCGTACCTTAACCTAACCTTTTCCGGGTAGAAGGGTTTGTGTTTGGGTTTTCTAACTATGAACGAGTTCTTACAATGAAGAACAAGGAGTATGATGAACTCGTTCAAACTAGGCTTAAGATATTTCTATTCTAATCTTTTATGCCTATGACTGAATATGTGAACAACTAAGAACACAACTGACTGGCTGGGTGTTCTTGAGAGATTTAGCTTTGAAGATCGTTGTTCGTTTATCTGTTGGCTCTTTTATTTCTTCAGTCGTCTCTCCAGTCTCTTCTCTTCAATGGAGGAGGAGATATATATATATATATATATATATAGGTGGAGATTCAAACTAGCCGTTGGAAGAGAGTCGTTTGAATCTCACCTACTCTCTTTGACTTCTAGCCTTTCGCCTACGATGTAGGTCTGCATTTGCAGAAGCTATTCCTCATCTGATTGGACCACGTCAGATGAGATCTTCTGACACCGGGATCTTGTCTTGGAGTTGGTCTTCATCTTCGAGCTGCTAAGCGTCTCTGTTGTGTCTTCAGCGTCTTCGACTCTGCTGAGTCTCGACTCTGAGCTGTGTCTTAGACCTGAGCTGTATCATCGACCTGAGATGTGACTTTAACCTAAGATGTGTCATCGACACTAAGCTGGATCTTTAACATTGAGCTGGGTTTCCGTCACTGAGCTGGGTCTTGACGCTGATGGGTCTTTGACTCTGCTTGTTCTGCTCTGCTGAGTCTTTAGCTGTGTCCAGCTTCACTCCGCTCAGCTACGTCTTCTGTTGTGCTGAACATGTACTTAGAAAACCTAATAGCTCTAAACAAGTGAGCTGGAAACAACACAAAGTTTGTACATTCATCTACTCGATTGGGGTCAGCTGGGTTTTGGTATCACTACAAAATATGTTTATTATTTTCCCAACATAAGGTACATTTGAAACTAACAATGTTAAAATTACTAATGTTTCTTATGTATATGGATTGCAACATAACTTGCTTTCCATTAGCGAATTATGCGACAACAGTTTTTCTGTCAAGTTTGATGCACAGTGATACATAGTGAAGAACAGAGAAACCAAACAAGTATTGCTGAGAGGGAGACGAGAAGCAAATATGTATTTTGCTGACTGAAACAGCAGCCCTCCAGACACGTGTCTTGTATCCAAGAGCAGAAATGAAGTCAGCTGGCTGTAGCACAGACGGCTGAATCACCTCAACTTCAAGACCATCAACAGATTGGCTAGGAATCAGCTTGCAGATGGAATCCCAGACCAAGTATATGACAAGAGTCACATCTGCAGTGCATGTCAGCAGGATTCAGGCTTCTACAGTGCCCGTAAACTGTTAGAACACAGCTCTGGTTTGAGATGCGAAGTTGCTTGGTACTCACTAAACCAAGTGGACATCCTTTAGTGGATTTACCAGTTAACTCTGGTCGTAGACATAGGAGTAATTTCTCAGAACCACGTTAAAATCTCGTGTTTTTTATTGCTTTAATTCTCTTCTGCATTCTTTATTAAAACATCGTAACTTGACTAGGCTGCAAACTGAAAGATAATTTTTCTAGCTGAATTTTTCTAACTGAATGAGCTAAGTTTTCAAACCACCACTTTCCGCACCGCCAGCTGACCATCTTCCTTAGAAGTCATAACTGAGCTCTTACTCAACTCAGTTTTAATTTTCAAAAGTTTTTAAAAGTTTTATGTTCGGTGAATTCACCCTCCCTCTACATCGAAGACCTTGTTCCGGGACCATCAACATTACCGACGAAAATATCCGTCGGTAATTTTAATTTATAGAATTAAAAATAATAAAAAAACTACCGACGGATACAATTCAGTCGGTAAATACCGACGGTTGGTAACATTAATCAGGCGAATAAATAATCATTAATCAAACATATTAATTAACGATAGATTTATCCGTCGTTAATATTAACCAGGAAAAAAATAATAATAAATCAAATATATTAATTAACTTGTTAACCACTATATATATATGTGTGTGTGTGTGTTATATTTTAAAATTTATAATTAAAACTTATATGTGAAATTTTGTAATAATGCATGAATAGGCCGCAGAAAAAGGGGTCCCACCGCATGAGTTGAATTATGAAACTTTCCGTCGACTTCACGTGAGGGACGATGGAACTTATCTGACGGCAAGGGATGAAAGAATTGATGTAAGTCTTTAATTAAGTTTTCCTAATTATTATAATTGATAATATATATTTTCTAACACTTTTATAGCTATGAATTAGGCCGAGGTTCATCACCGACTGATTGTGTTCCGTCGTTAAACTTGTTCCGGCATCCCGGCAAGATACCGACGGAAATAAGTATCCGTCACTAATACCCCTACAGAACAACGACGACGGATATTCCGTCGGCAAATTTACCGACGGACAGAAATTCGTCGCTAAATCTTTACCGTCGACGTATTTATTGACGGCATCTGTCCATCGGTAAATCCTTCGGTAAGCTATTGACCGACGGATTTCTCAGCTTTACCGACGGAAATATTCGTCGGTAAACGACAGTTTTTTTGTAGTGTACTAATTTATGACATGACCTTCCGAACGAGTTAAAAATAGCATGACCTTTGTGATATGCAGAAGAAAATTCGACCTTCTAAAAAGTTGTAAATATGACCCGAACTATATTTTTGTGCTCGACATTATGATGTGGAAGGTTCAAATTTACAACCAAAGTAAACACACTCTCATTGAAAAATGAGGGATAAGAAAAAATTTTATAACATTATTATTTCCACCCTTTTTTATCAAGGTAATTCATAATCTATGGCCCCAACTTTGAGCATTTTTCGATTTATGGCCTCAACTTAAATTTATTTGAAAAAATATCTCACTTTGAGAAATTGTTGAAAAATGGTTTGTGTTTTACTTTTTGGTGATCCGGACGCCAACTCAACCTTTCAAATGTATGATGTGGATACTGAAACACCACGTAAATGGAAAACGACATCGTTTCTTATTTAGAATTAAAAATATATATATATAGGGCATATGTCAAATGCCAATCTACACAAGAACAAACCTTAGAAATCATGTGGACAATGTATTTATCTCTTGTACGTGACTTTATACTTATCTCCAAAAGTAGAAATTATATCACAAAATCGTGCCTGTTTATTTAGATTACGTAATTTCTTCATGACACACCTAGATAATTTAATTTTTTAAATTCTAAACAAGAATCTCATTATGTGGCGTTTAAATATCCACATTATACATCCGATGCTTGAGTCAGCATCTGGTCGCTGGAAAATAAAATGCGGGCCATATTTTAATAAATTCTCAAATTTGAGGTATTTTTCCAAATAAATTTAAGTTGAACCATAAATCAAAAAGCGTTCAAAATTGTGGCCACAAACTTTGAATTATCTTTTTTATCACATGTTTACTAGGATGGAAAAGAAAATTATATCACATGGTCCCCAACCCTCTCCGGGCCTCCCCTCCCCATTTTTATGCCTTTTATCCATGAAAAAAATATTATCACACATATATTCCATGTTAATATTATCCAAAATTAGAGTGAAAAGAAAGAAATGAACTGTCCGGAAAAATTATCAATCCTGCTCGGAAAAAAATAACTATAGTAAACATGTGAAAAAAATAAAAAAGTATGAAAATATTTGTATTCCACCATTTTCCATTAAAATAAATACACCGTAATTTGTAAAGAGGTGATATTAGACAATACCAATAAGGCATAAAATTGTTACGACATAAATATATAATAAACTGACATTATTTACATTGAGAATTTGACGTCATTCCACTGGAGAGAAACTGGGAATATCTTGTAGTATTTCTTTGGAGAGGGAGAGGGAGGAGAGAGAGAGAGAAATACTATGATTTATGATTTTGGTAATTCATAACAATGCTTTTCACTTTTTTGTTGCATACTAATTCATAAGTAATAATGTCCATGTAGAGCACATCATCTCCAATTATTCACAATTTAAGAGCATTCTTTATCCCTAAAGAAGCTCCCAATCCGATTCAACTGAATCACGAGCTGATATTTTCTCTTCTTCACTAACACCAACAGACATCGACTCTTGCTTGTGTAGGGACAGAAGCTGCTCGTGTTTCTTTGATCTCAACTTCGATGCAAGTGCTTCACGGATCCTTTTCTGAAAGACATCTCTTCGCTCAATAAACATATGGAGAGAGAGAGAGAGAGAGAGAGAGAGAGAGAGAGAGAACCTTGTATGACTTGTGTTTCCTAGTCCCTTGAAGGGCACAAATGAGCTCGTCTCCTTCCACCAAGATACAGCTTTCGTCCAAATCATGCCTACCACTCGTCTCAAAAAAGTTCTCTAATCTTGGCTCGACAACCTTGTTGTTCTCTACGAACTCAATGTCAAAGCTATCTGAAAGACGAAAATCAGACAGAACTCAAATCACACTAAGATAATGGGGAGAGAGAGAACACTAAATCCGTGGTTTTACATAATAGAATTAGAGCTCTTGGCTGCATTCTTAATCAGATGCTTATATCCGTTAAAGGGGTGTTTACTTTGAGCAATATCTTAGATAGATAGTAACAATATAGGCTAATCCACTTGAGCTTGTTTGATCGTCTAATCCTTCAAATACTCAATCATATGTAGGTTTAGGCACTTATATTTACTCCATATCAACCAGGATCAAATCATTCTCCATATATATATTCACACAAATACTAAACTATTATTCGACATTTTCCAGCATTTTGCCAAAACTTATCTGGATCTAGCCATGCAAACTATCTACAAATTTTCATTTTATTATCCATAGAACTTCTCAACAAAGTCATAAACAAACAGATAGTTTCTATTCTATCCTCGTTAGAATTATAGAATACCTTTATTCGACACGATCAAATCCCTTTTGCAAGACTCAGCATTGCATGCAGTAGAATCAACACTTGATAATCCATCTTTCATGGATGTACCTGCTACGGAAAAAAAAAAAAAAAGTCGCACTTTTAGTTTAACCAGATGAAAAAGGAGATTGCTCTCGTACAACTTATCTCAAACACCAGGGGTATATTACATATACCTTCATCAGACACAGTAACCCCTTTTTCCTCGCATTCAAGATCACAAACCTTACTTCTAAGACTTGAGTCCGCAACAGAAGATGAAATATCATTCACAGACGCACCTGCATAAAGTAAAAAAAACACATTCATACAACATCAGTACTAAGCAATTAAGCAGAGCTCATTGAAATGTAAGTCCAGTAGATTCTGTGGGTGAGCCCGTACAGGATGAGGTAGACTCGTTATCTCCTTTCAGCCTTACAGATTCGTCTAATAAGTTATTGTCAGAAGCAGGGGACATGTAGTCAGAAACATCCTCAGTTTGCCTTGTAGAGTCACCCAATAAGACTTTTTGGGACGCAGAAGACTTAATTAGGTTATCATCAAGAGGAGTGTTTCCTTTTACTGCTTCACCAGGTTCGTGCATCACTATGTTCGAGGATGTCGTCACCTGTGAGTCATCAGAGGCCGCCCTCGAACTATCTTGCCTTACAGATTCAGAGGATAAACCTTTGTTAGAACCAGGGGGATCAATTGGATTGTCAAGATTTGGCACATTTCCTTTTACTGCTTCACCAGGTCCGTGCATCACTATGTTCGAGGATGTTGTCACATGTGAGTCATCACAGGCTGCCCTCGAACTATCTTGCCTTGCAGATTCAGAGGATAAACCTTTGTAAGAACCAGGTGATTCAATTGGATTGTCAAGATTTGGCACATTTCCTTTCACTGCTTCCCCAGGATCACACCTCACATTAAAGTCTGAGGATGACGTCACACCAGAATTATCAGAGGCCATCTGAGAACTAGTCCTCGTGTCGCAGTCTGCAACCTTGCTCCTATCTTCTGATTTAGAAGTATTTCGACATGAATCTTTTGAAGGACGATTGCTCTTAGAGATTCTTTTAATGCCGATTAGACGCCTCTGTACCCCAATTTTCTTAATTGCTGCACATTTCTCAGGGGATTTATGTTCAATTAAAATTCCAGGAGATTGTGGAGAGAAAAGTTCTGATGCATTAGAGATAACTTGGTCTTCATTCTTCTTCAGATCCTGACGATTGTCCAATATGCTTGGTATTGGCTTTTTGTCGACGTCAGTATAACCAGAATCGATAAGAGACAAGTCATCAGAAGCTAAGCTCATTGGATCTATACACGATAGAGGACGCATATCGTCCATTACTTCTGAACAGAACTTCTTTACACTAACACCAACTTTCTGTACCTGATTTTCCATGTATTTAACAGTATCCTGTGAAGCGATAAAGAGAGAGATGTTATTTTAGGCACTGATATGATCAAACGACGTACTAAGAAAATGCTAAAACATACAGCAAACACTACTGCAAATTAAAATCAATTAAAGAGTAAATATTACATTTAAAAAAATACTACTCCCTCCGTCCCGCTGATATTGTCTTCCTTTCCTTATTGGGCTACCCCACTCAAATTGTCTTGTTCCAAATAAGGAAAGAATTGATGAGACCTACCCACTTTCTATCCTTTTACCCTTATTCTTAATCTCCGTACCGAACAGTAACAAGACAATATCAGTGGGACGGAAGGAGTACTTTTTAACTCCACATCCCCAACACATGGAAAAGTGTCAAAAAGGTCGGAATAAAACAAATATTTTACAGTCAATATGACAAAGTTGCTAGAATAACATTTATTGGCTAATAATCTCATTTTTTCCATTAAGCGACCACTACTCAACAATATAGAAAAAAAAGGGAGGATATGAGCTAAAGAGTAAAGCGAGAAGGTTTTCCTCGACTAGAAGTGTTATCCTATTTCAAATTTAATCTAAGAGGAAAAAGAATAAACATTAGCATATGCATTGGCAGCATCGGCAGTTAGAACTGTCGCAAGTTTCATCCGTAATTCCATATACACATAATAGATCAAAAGAGCAGATAGAGTGAACAAACTAAGTGGATATCCAACCTGCCATCTTATTAAATAAAATAAAAATGATGACATCCACTCGATCAGGTGACTCATGAACCTTGTGCTTTTGACAACCATTTAAAAAGCCGAAGTTGGCTCCTATTTCTGGAAGTATAGAGTTAAGCATTTTATAGAGTTGGGTGGCCTGCCTATATTGAGAGTCCCAAGGCTACCCAATTTTTTTAAACACATTGGGTTAACACTCTTGGTGTCCCGATTGGAGAAATATGGTATAAATATATAGAGGGAGATATAGACAAGAGGGAGAGAGAAGAGGAGGAGGAGGACTTGGAGCCTGTCTTTACCTGGTACATAGCCTCTTCCACTTCCAAACACATAGTCTCAAACTTTTGGTATACATTTCCAGCCCACGTTATACCTTTGAAAGACATAATAGGAGATAAATTTGATATCAAGCAGCTTTCTCTGCCTGCTCCCTAGACAAGTGGCTAAACAGCTGCAAGAATTTTAATGCAAATGAGTCGGTCAAATTAGTAGGTTCCCATAGAATTCTCCTATACAAACAGACTACAAATTTTTTTTCCGGTTCAAAGCAAATAATTCTGTAAGCATTTGTCCAATTGTTTCCAGGAAAAAACTAACGTCCTTAGATTCATGATTTCTCAGACAAAATTATAAAGTCATTACTGACATAGAACACAAGGTAAGTAACATCTGATGCATATTGGAGGAATGCACATAATCAAAGAAATTTGCAAATAATATCAGTTGCATACTCTCTTCAAATAAAATATTGATTGATTATTCATCATCATTTTCATTAGAATACTTTTCAGGAAAAATTATACAAAGTTAAAGATATAATGAATTTTAATGCAACGTAAAAGATGATCGTTTGTGGCTCTTATTCTGATCTTGAAACAAAAAATCAATGATGATATGAACACTTAAAACTGCAGCACCTACCGTAGATAGAAGTCATTCTCGCAATGATAAAAAAGGAATGCAATTATAAGGCATGGAAATCTTATCTGTAATCAAGAAAATAGCCAAAAAACTAGAATCGGAAAACGCATTACTTGCTCAGCCTAAAGAATGCCTAACACGACCAAGATCGAACCAATATTTTGCAACTATCTGCACACTTTGGTGATATTATTACACAAACCACAAAGAAATCTTTGCTTCCTGGTATACCCAAATACGAAGCAGAACGATGCACAAAAATCTCAGCAGAGAGAAAGAATTAATGATTACTCTCCCAAATTTCTCTCGTGATATAGAAGACAAGAATTGTTGAAAGGCCTAAAAACTTAAATTGCTTTAGCTTGTTGTGTTATGCAAACCTAAAGCCTAAAGACATGAACAGTTAGAAATACCCTAAAACAAGAAAGCCCTTACCGTAACTTCAGAGAATAAACTCACATATTCCTATATACCATGGCGCTACAAATACTTCACAAATTTTTGCACCAAAAAAGAAAACTTTTTAAGAAACCTTTTTAGGTATTTAGAATAATTCTTCAAATCCTTTTCACACCTTCAATATTATAGTTACAAAACCAGAAGCAGGGGCTTTTCCATCTCAGCTAAACTATAATAATTTTTCTCAGAAATATTTAAGTCAATCAACTATACCAGTATACCTTTAAAGCCCAAAATTTAACTCCAGAATTTCCCATAAAGCGAATTTACTATGCTAAATATTCATTTTAATTGCGAAAAGGAATATAGTAGAGAAAAAAAATTCTATCACACACAAACGTATGATCAAGGTTGCCAGCAATAGGGCTTCTTATAAAAATAAATAAATTACAAATAAGCTGCAGGGTTACTATCCTAGACATGATCAAAAGCATAAAAGCCAAGAAGAAGCTCTTGGAAGAAAAAAAAAAGTGAAAATAATTAGAACAGGATTGACAAAAAAAGAAGAGTAAAAAACATAATTAAAAAAAAGGTCGAAGAAGAGATGCTTACGGAGTAAAGATGAGATAATCCCGAAAGCAGAAACTTTCATGTATCGATTTTTTTTAAGATACACTGATAAATAAACGAGCAGAAGAATACAATACAAGAACAAACGCGAGAGAGAGAGAGAGAGAGAGAGTTAGAGAGAGAGAGGGTTGAGTAGAAGAATGATAAACGTAAAAGCGGAGTTCATCGGATTTCTATTCAACATGGAATTTTGACACGTGTACAGAAAGAAGTAGCTCATTGACATTGACCCAAGAAATAATTTTCAATTAAGTTAAAAAAGAAATAAATATAAATTGCGACAGGAAAGGAAATAAAATAAATTTACATATATTGTACTAATATTTAGTACTGTCTTAAATAGCATAATTTAATTTGGCTTTATACATTTGCTTGCCCGTTTTTTTTGTTTTTTAAATCAACATAGGAATTAGGAGATTAGTGTCCAAATGCGAAGAATCGAATCAAGTTGTAGATTTGAGATTAAATTATAACATAGGCGTATTAGATTTTAATTTCATTTCGATAGTAATAATTAATAATTAATAATGAGGGTAAACACATCATACTAATGTTTAGCATTTTACTTTAGCCCTCTTTTGTGGTTTATAGATCAAACTCGGAATTAGGGATAGATGTACGATTGAATCGGATTGTTATCAATAAACTGAAATTCGAATAATTTATTTTGCTGTCATGCTCAAATCATACATTGGATAACTTTTAAGTCTAGATAAACATACAAACTCACAAATTACACATTAGAAGATGAATACATCCACAAATTTATAAGATGAATTTTATCAATTACATGGGTCATCAAATTAATTCAACTCACCTTCGCCATATATGATGAAGCTTTTGTAGATGAATTTCTTAAGATTTGGCTTTATCTTTGAATTTTATGTTTATCTTTATTTTATTTATTATAAAATAATCATTATTATGTGCTCATTATTATTATATCTTAAGTCATAATAAAATAAAATTACAATTGAAACAAATATCGTATGACATATTCGTATTTTCTTATCTTTTTTACATGGAGTTGCGTTAATATTGAATAAAAAATTGTTTTTTTTTTCAAATTAAATCCCTTATGGCATATTACTTCATAGTATACATAATACATGTACACACGCGTATTAGAGGAGAACCCATGCAACGCACCGAGATAGACAATCATAGAATTTACTGTATATATTTTTTTTTTTTTGAGAAAAATTTACTATATATATTTATTATTATTATTATTTTGAATAACCATTTCTATAAGTAACTTTACCCAAAAAAACAAAATGATATAATTTATACTCCCTCCGTCCCGTTATTTGTGACTCATATTTTTTGGGCACGGGTATTAAAAAGAAGGTGTAAAAGATAGAAAAAGTGATAGGGTCCACACTTTTTAAAGGGTTAATTTTTGCTAATTTTGGGTCCGGACCACTAATAGCGGGACAATCCAAAAAGAAAAATGAGCCACTAATAGCAGGATGGAGGGAGTAGTTAATATAAAAAATGTGGTAAATATAAATACAAAAACTGAAGGTCGATCGAGGTCAAGGTCAAGTTCGAGTCAAGCTCGAGCTCGAATACTTCTCGACTCAAAGTATTATCCGAGTACTATTGATTCCAAAAAGTATGATAAAATCTGGAAGAAAAAAAAAACTGCAACTCCTCTTGTATTGAATGGATTCTTTATGGCCCTATTGAAAAATACACACATGTGATGTATACCATCCTCTTTAGCATCAGGACCTCAAACCTTGGAAAAATTTGGAAGATGGAAATTTTGAGGTGTAGTATTGATTTATGGTAAGAATTTCCAAATAGAGTTTCTTAAAATCTGTCATGCCTAAAATATATGGCTAGCTCAACCTAAAATCGTACTTTTAGGCCACCCACGGGCCAAAGGCATAATATTTTTACCTGGCCCGAGTCCGCGGGGCCTAATCCGGCCCGAAATCATGTATGCCCGGCCCAACCCAAAATTGAGCAGGCCTATTTTGTAACGTCTTGATAAAGTGCCTTTGTAGAAGTTAAGTTATGAAAGTTGATGAAAATAAGCATATGCAGAAGCTAGCTGTATAAATTTGAGACCTTCAAAACTACTCTTCTCTGCCCTCTCAGAGTAAATGTGACATGAATTATAAACAAAAGAAAAAAATCAAAATGAAAGAGAAGCTAGCATCAAAATGGCACCGTAGCAGTGACAGTTCTGTGCCTAGGATCTGTCAAGACCGTCTCCACGTTGGTGAAGCCGGCCTGCTTCATCACTCCTTCAAGATCTGTCAGATAGTACTCATCAAGAAAAGGCTCTGTGCTCTTCATCAATGTGAAGAGCACTGGTGATAGTTCCTGAATACATGAAAAAGATTTGGTTTTTTGTTATGTTTGAGACGTTGAAGATTTGCCCAAAACACTACCATTTCTACAATCTAGGATTGCATAAGTTGCAGCTGATGTTTTGATTCAGAAAGATGTAAAACTTCCTAAATCTTGTTAAGGGCAGGTAATCAAGAAGCTGACTAAAGTGTGTCATTATCTCAAATATGATCTTTTTTGCTAGATAATAGTTGCTTCTAACATAACATGATTCTCATTTCTCACAATTTATGGAATATTTATATCTTGATTCTGAAACTTCAAACATATAAAGCTAAAGTGTGTCATCATCTCAAATTTCATTATTTTTTGCTACATATACTTCTAATCAAATCTTGATTCTCAAACATCAAACATAGAAACTGGTAAGACAAGAACAAGTATTACCTGAAGAATCTTCGATTTTGGCTGCAAAAATGGCAGAAAGAAGTGCAGTGAGTAATATTTAGAATTAACATAGTAGAATAATTCTTGAGTTTGCTGATTATGTATATAGTTTATTAGCTAAATTGTACCGAATTATCAGTCACCGCAAAGGTGCCTCCAGGTCTAAGCAGCCGAAGAGCTTCCTTCACCATATTCTTGATTGCTCTTTCAGGGCACTCATGAAACTGCATTAGGCAAGATCGAACCAAGAAACTTGTCATAAGCTCCAACGAGGTAAACGAATAATCACACTGCAACGAGTAGGATAAACTTGAAACAGCTACATTTCCACTCAACTACAAAACTCACACCATAAAAAGATGACAAAAGGGCTATTATCTATGAGAGAGAATCAAAACAATGCCACTCCATGTAAGAAACTGAGGCATACCACATAAGCAATTGAAACAAGGTCGAAGGAGTTTGAGGGCAAGCCGGTGTTTTCACCAATTCCATGGATCCATGCTATTGCATTCTTCCCCTCATTTCTCTTCTTATCGTTGTATTGAGCAACAGCAAGGAAATAAGGAGATAAATCGAGTCCCTGCAGAATTATGCCACGGAAAAAATTCATACATATTAAAGAAGGAAGACAGCTATACAGGATCATACATGAACTATAATGACAATAATATTTCTTGAAAAGATCAGTTTTTCTTTAGTATCTAAACATACTGTGACTTTGGCGGAGGCGAATTTGTCAGCAAGAAATCTTGTGCTGACACCAACTGAGCACCCAATATCAAGAATATCACAAATCTTCGAGCCTTGAGAGTATTTCTGGTGATGGTTTTCAATCGCCTCGAGCCAATTTCCGCGAACAATTTGGTTTGCCTCTTCAAGAGATGAAGCATAAGGTATAGCCCTTCTCACCATTGACATGGTGGCAGCCTCTGCTTCTGCTGCAGCCTGTTGAAGACAAATAGCTTTACGCGATCATAGCTTCGCCATAAATTTAGCAATTAGGATGACTACATCAAGAAAATAAATAAATTTTCCTACCAGCCAAGAGAGGTTCCCCTCATCATATGCATGGAAAGGATTGAGATAATCTGCACAAAATCGAACACAAATCCTTTAATTATGCACGTTTTTCATAGTTTCTTCTTTTAAGTTTGAAATAACATATCACATATTCATCAAACACACACACACACACACACACACAAACATATATATATATCAGAAAAGGCAATAGTTTGTTGGATTAAGGAAATTACAATCTGGATAAACGATTGAGGAATCTTCAATGGCATCTTTCTCCTTATAAACATCAGAATCCAAAATCTCCTTAGTCATATCCCTCCAAGGAATGTTTGTTTTCTCAGCTGTACTGTCCAAATTCCAATCAAATAGATATCATATATCAGAACATTTATTTAAAAAAAAAAAAAAAAGGCGAAGATTTAGACAAATTTAAAATACTCATTACAACAGAAAATCAAGAGATAAAATGAGTAAATTCACAAGTAATAAATCTTTGCTAGTTAGACTTGAGCAAAATTTAATGAAATTTCATACTATCATTCTTCAATTTCGAGCAGTAGCTTAAAATTTACTTGATCAAAACTTGTCTAGCACCAAGTTTCATGATAGAATAGAGTGGCTTGAAGGAAATTAGAGCTCCGACGAGCCGAGAAAGCGGCGTTTCGCCGGTCCATTTGGGTCTCTCCAGCTGGCCCTCCTCGAAATCCGCCGTCATTCCGCCGCCACTCGACTGCGCTGCCGCCGTAATTCGGATTCTTGGCGGTGCACTTCCTTTGTGAGTGCAGGAATCGTAGTAGATGGATATGGTGGCCCAAGTATTCCCATTGTGGAGCTTTGAGATTGTGCTCAAGGCCATTCTTTGAAGCTCACGCGGCTGATTGAACGCGGCGGCCGAGTGGTGGTTTTGAAGTTGGTTGGCGGCGGAGAGGCTTGACGTTACGGCGGTTGGAAATCACGTTGAAGATAGAGAGGGATGTCATCTGTGGACGAATCTCATTAGCCAATGATTTGTCGACACGTGGATATATTATGATTGGAATTTCATTCCCCGATAATTAATTCAAATTTTTTTTAAGATAATTCAAAAAAATAAGTACTACCGAGTAAATAAGAATTAAAGTTTCAAGTGTACATGATGTTTTAATTTAAACCCCAAGGTTAATAAAACAAATTAATTAATTAATGTTTAATTATTCTAATTGGAGTTTAATAAATTCTAATTTGAACTTAACAAATTTTAATTAAAATTAATAAATTCTAATTAAAATTAATTGATCTATTACTAATAACGAAAGTTCATACACGTAGCGCGCCCTCCTCCATTCACTTTTTCGATTTATCTTTAATTCCGTATTTTGTGCATTATTAATTTAAATATATATATAGATATATTCTAATTTTATTTATTTTATATTATTTAATTCAATATTCTCAAAACATATCACATATTTATCCTTCACTTCCAGGTCATATTATTTTTTAGTCACATCTCATATATCTTTGCCTATATTTAATTTCTTCTAAACTATGACACATATTAAAATTTTAATAATTTTGCAATACTTGTGGATTTCTCAAAAAAAAAAAAAAAAAAAAAAAACTGTACATATTGTTTTATGTAAATAAAGAAATAAAATACGGTATGCGCTCTACATATAGTCAAGATTCCAAAAATTAATATAAACATAATTTGTCGATAAATTGCCGTCTACAATCTGGAATTCTGGATGCTTTGAAAACTTGTATTTAGGATTAATACATTGATCACAACAATTATTATTTGGATTTGGTAACTCTATATGTAAATATAATATGAATAGGAAAATAGCTAATCTGACAACTTTTGTAAGAGCTAGATTTATTTCACTTTACGAATACTTAAGAAATCATAACAAGAACAGTTGCTTGCATAATTATTTAGATATTTTATAAATTTGAATGGGTCATAGTAATTAATGGATATTACTACATGAATTTTCTTTCTAAAATCTTGATGAATCCGACATTGAATTTTTAATAGTCCTCACATACTCTAGAACATAAATAAAAAGGATTAGATATAATTTATATTTTCCCAACTAAAATAGTTTCTTATTTAATTAATTAATTTGGTCAAATAATAATTTATTTAAGCCAAATATTTTTTTTCATATTATTGGCTATTTTCACCTTCACTTTTATTTGTCGTGGAATGTACCAATTTGTTTAAGCCAAATAAATATTAGGGCTGACAATTTTTGACACGACATGATAACCCGACACGAAATTAATGGGTTTGGATCAAGCCTTATTGGGTTCGGGTCCTTATCGGATTGACCCGATAAGGACCTGAAAATTTCTGGTCGGGTTCGGGTTGGGTTCGGGTTACCCGATAAGGAATTATATTTTTTTAATATTATACTTATTTAATTCAAATCAAGCTTTTAAATTGATGACATATTTATTTTCCTTCTAAGTCATCAAAAGATATAAATTTTTGAATATTTATTTATTTTTCTCTTATTAAATTTTATTTTAAAATATTTTTTCTTTTATTAAATCTTATTTGAAATTATTTTTTCTCTTATTAAATCATTTAAATTTGGGTTCGGGTCATTATCGTCTCGGGTCAACCCGAATTTTATCGTGTCGGGTTCGTGTCGTGTGCGGGTTTAGTCATTTCGGGTTGGGTTCGGATTCAAATTGAGCATATCCTTAACTGGTCGCGTTCGGGTTGGGCATTAACAGATCAGGTCGAAATCAGGTCGATCCGAACCCGACCCGATTGCCATCCCTAATAAATATAGCTTTTACATATAATTATTTGTTTTCACCATCACTTTTATTTGGCATGAAATAATCTCCAATAAATTGGGAGTATGTTCTCTTTGGTTGTAAATTTATAATGGAAAAAGGAGGGGAAATAAAACTATGTCCTTTTAAATCCTTCATTTTATTATCCATCATTTTTCTATAGAAAAAAAATTCACCATTTCTTATTTCTATTTTTTACTCCAGGAAAATATTATCATGAGTGAATTATTAATTCATATAGTATTGTAATCTATATTTATTTAATATTCATAATCTATTTGTATGGAGAACAAAGTTTGTGCCTTCAATTAACTCTATAATTTGAAAACTAGGGTAAATTTCAATTAACCCTGAGAAAATAGTTTCTTACTCCCTCTGTCTACCATAAACATGCATTTTTTGGAATAGCACGGATTTTAAGAAAATCTAGTAAAATATATTGTGAGTGAAGAAAGAGTTCCACATTTGAGTTGTCCTGTGAGACTATTAGAGATCGGACTTTGAACCATATATATTAATGATACTGGAACATTAAAAATAAATATTTTTCAAAGTAACATTTATCGAGATAAAAAATAATGTCGTAAATAAAAGTAATATTTAATTATCGTAAAACAAAAGCAATATTTTTCAAAGTAATATTTATCAGTATAAAAAATAATAATTCACGAGAAGAAATGTAATATTTTTTCAATGTAACAATTATCGTAAATAAAAATAATATTTTTCAAAGTAATATTTATCGGAATAAAAAGTACTCCCTCCGTCCCGCTATTAGTGGCTCATACTTTTTGAGCACGAGTATTAAGAATAAGGCATAAAAAATAGAAAAGTAGTTAAAGGGTTAATTTTTGTTATTTTGGGTCCGAGCCATTATTATAGGGACAATCCAAAAAGGAAAGTGACTTTATAAAGACGTTCTTTCATATATAAATTTATTATGAGTACGTTCTTTCATCTTTTAAGTTTTTGTTATTCATATTAAAATATTTGAATTTCTTTTCAGTAATCTAATATTAATATTAATGTTGATTCAACGAGTACATGTCGGTTTTTAATCGAGTTTTTTCAAATATTGTCTTAAAAGGATTGACCGTTTCACAGATTGCGGCTTCAATTGGATATTTTCTTTATTATGAAAATAATTTCAACGGGTCAAGTTGGAAAATAATGTTTAAATATTATAATATATCAATTAATTATATCTAATAAATTACAACAGCGAAGTATCAGACAACCGAACTTCAGTCGAAAAATTATATTTTCTATGACTTTTGGTAATAAAGTTAGATAAAAAAGTTAAATAGATTTTGGTCAGATGAAATGTTCTTGCGAGCATGCAGCTGCTCTTTGACAATGACACCTCAACTTTAGTTTATATAAATTAGGGTGACTTTTTCATTTCATTATTACTATATTTTACCAAAATAATATAAAATGAATGGGAACCGATTGTGTCTAGCTACTTGCAACTATTTTCTGGTCAAACAATTAAAAACAAAAACAAAAATTCATAGCAATTTTTTATCGGCAGACATTTTGTGACAAATTGCAATCCTAGCAAGCTGCCTAGTTTATAGTGAATGAATATATGAAGCTCTCATATCATTATTGTTGGTCCCTCCATATTGATTATTGAATGAGATGATTTAATGAAAAGTACTAAAAATTAAAATTAAAATTAAAATCACTTTATCTTGTGACATTGGTAATATCAACAATTAATATCAGGGTTTCGTGAGAGTAGGTAATAACGGTGATGTTACACCACAGTTCGAAGAATCGATTCAGAGAATGCTTACATAAAGCTAGATAATTTGATTTTAGGATATTAAGTAATTTTGAGCATTTATTAATTTTATAATTCCAAGTCGAAAAAGTAGAAATCTATATAGTAATTTGGAGATGGCCTAGTGAATGAGATCAAATGATCGATCGAGAACGAAATTTATCTAAGCACATGTTAACACGTACGTTAATCTCAATACTTTAACATATATATATATATATACTGTATATAGATCTCAGATTTGCTCTTAAACTCTTTCTCAGTCACATTAGAAAATGTGAAAGCGATAAAACTATATATTTTGATTAAGTGTTAACATACTTTTTTTTGTATTTAGTGAGTCCAACATTGATGTTTTTGCTCTTTTGAAAGGGACAACATCTTAATCTTTTTGCTTTTAGCTACTCCTTGTAAAATACTTCACGTTTTAGTATATATAAAATTGATATAATTGACCAATCGATTGAAATCTATATTGACTTCAAGGGGAATCATCAAATATATAGAAACTTTTCATCATGTAAAAATTAGAAATCAATTTGGGATGTTGGTCTTTTATGATTTACAATTGTCATTAAATGATGCATTATTATACTACAGAAAATACATAATCATAAAAATATAATATTATTTTAATATATAAAATGCATTATTATGAAAATACATAATTATATATATAAAGATGTATTATTGTATACATGAAGTTGCTATATAATTTATAGGTTTCTATCAAAGAATTTTTTTTTACTGGAAATGATGTCTTGACTTCAAAACTAATTAAACTTCGTTAAATCACATACAATAGAACCTCTATGAATTAATACTCTTGGGACAATGAAATTTTATTATTTTAGAGAGGTGTTAATTAATCGATAAATTAATAATTTATTAATTAAAAGAGGTATTTTACATATTTAGCGAATTTAAATTAGTTATCTAAGAATTCAATGACATTGAATTTAATTACATAGAAACATGCGCATGAATATTAAATATTAAAAATTTGAATCTAGTTATTCAATTTATCGAGTATTAATTTAAAGAGGTTATACTGTATATATTAAAGTAGAAAGTTTTAAAATATGAAGTAAACTTCATTAGAAAAACAAAACGTATATCATCTAATAGCTTTTTTAATAGTGCATGCAGTTTTCTTTGAAACACTCTCAAAAAATTTCATATAACTCGCTAAAATACTATCCAAATTAATACGTATATATCCATTAAATAAACGTGTCAATAATTTAACAGATGGTAATCCGACTCAAATACTATTCATATTTTCAATATCAAGCAAACTGTTAATCACAAAAACTACGCACCTTAACAACTACCAAGCAACATTTCATGTGTCTCCCCCTCTCTTGATAGGACTACCAACAAAAATCTCCTTGTAAAGTGGGACATTCAATTTTTGAGCCCACAGGCCACATGATTATTACCATTTCTTGATTGACTAAGATTAGCTGTCCAAATTTATAAAATAAAAATAAAAAACATTATCGCAACCGTCTCAAGTGCAAGAGGGCATAGAGTCATGAAATAAATGCTCATGCATGCATTCTCACCCATCACCACCTCTCTCTCTCTCTCTAACTATAAAAAAGGGCCTATTTTCAAGACTTAGGTCACCTCCCTCCTCTACCTCACTCCCAATCATTTCCTTACCAATATGGAGCTACCCATCAAAAGTCACCTAAAAACCCACTACAAACTCGAGACCAAAAATGTCTCCTACAAATTGTCTTCAAGATATAACGGCTTCAACTGGTTGTCCTCATTCGATGACAACCAGCATTCTAAGTTCCTTCTCAGGAAAGTAACATGTGATGCCAACCCGGGAACACTCACGGCCATTGCCGGCCCTAGTGGGGCCGGCAAGACGACGTTGCTGGAGATTCTCTCCGGGATGATCGTCCCGGCCAGAGTCTCCGGCCACGTCCTAGTCAATAACCTACCTATGAATGTAGCTCATTTTCGACGAGTTTCGGGCTACGTCACACAAGACGACGCCCTCTTCCCGCTCCTCACAGTTGAGGAAACGCTCACCTACAGCGCTCGCCTCCGCTTGAAGGCCGGACGCGAGAAGGTCGCCGCAAGAGTGCAAAAGCTTCTAAAGGAGCTCGGATTGGAGCACATCAATGGAGCTAGAGTAGGCAATGAATCCAACCGAGGAATCTCCGGCGGCGAGAAGCGTAGGCTGTCGATCGGAGTAGATTTGGTGCACGATCCGACCGTTCTGCTCCTCGATGAACCGACGTCGGGGCTCGACTCAGCGTCGGCCCTCGACGTCATATCGCTCCTCAAATCAATGGCCAAGAATCACCAGAAAACAATCTTGGTAACCATCCATCAACCGGGATTCCGAATCCTTGACTTGATCGATCATGTTATATTGCTCTTTAATGGGGCAGTTCTTCACAATGGCTCCTTGGATCTCCTCGAGGAGAGGATCAAGGCCTCCGGTCACGTCATCCCGCCACGTGTCAACGTGCTCGAGTTCGCCATTGATGCAGCGGAAGCTCTGCAAGACGAAGATGAGGAAGAAGACAGAGAAGTTCATGATGATCACCATTTCTTGAATCGTGAACAAGAAGATCATGATTTCTACTGCAATTCCCATCTCGATGAGGTGATGATCTTGAGCAAGAGATTCTCAAGCAACATTTTCAGAACAAAACAGCTTTTCGCAGCGAAAACAATTCAATCACTAGCAGCAGGAATCGTGCTAGGAACGATCTTCATCAATGCATTTGGAAAATACAATGAGAGAAAGAAGGTGCAAAACCAAATAGGGTTCTTCGCCTTCACTCTCACATTCTTGATCTCAACAACAACAGAAGCCCTACCTATCTTCCTGCAAGAGAGAAGGATTCTAGAGAGAGAAACCTCGAGAGGCGCCTACCGAATCTCCTCCTACGTCGTAGCAAACACCCTCGTCTTCCTCCCTTTCCTCCTCATCATCGCGCTGCTCTACGCCGCCCCCGTCTACTGGTTTGTGGGCCTGAGGCAAAATATTTCGTCATTTCTATACTTCGCTCTCGTCGTTTGGATGGTGATACTAATGGCGAACTCCTTCGTCGCGTGCTTCAGTGCATTAGTACCGGACTTCATTACCGGAATGTCGGTGATCGCAGGAGCGATGGGAGCGTTCTTCCTCTTCTCCGGCTATTTTCTGACGAAGGATTCGATACCCAAGTGTTGGAATTTCATGCAGTATTTGAGTGTTTTTAAATACCCTTTTGAAAGCTTTGTGATAAATGAGTTTGGAGGGGAAAAGGGGAAGGAGAAATGCTTGGAGAAGATTGAAGGTGAGTGCTTCATTTATGGGGATGGATTCTTGATGAGGCAAGGTGTGAAGGAGTCGCAGAAATGGATGAACTTGTTTATGATGATGAGTTTCACCATTGGTTATAGATTCTTAGGTTTTTTGTTTCTGTGGTGGAAATGTTACAGAACTAGAAATTAATTAGATCTAGTTTAAATTGGACGAGACTACTCTAGCTAGCTACTCTATAATTGCATAAATGATTCGCGTAATTAAAGAAGGTCAAGCTAATAATGTAACTATGAGTACTTTTCGTTGTAGATAATAAAGAAAAACTATATATATATTTGTAAACTATAAAGTAGAGATGTCAACATGCTCAATAGTATTCAGGTTGGGCCGGACCCAAAATGTTATGCAGTTGTTCCGTAGGCAGTCCGAAAAAGTCTGATTCTAGGTCAGATTGGGCTATGTTTTTTTAGAATTAGCAAATTTTCGTTCGCCCTAAACTCTAATTCTTTATTGGCCAGACCGGTCAGGCTAACAGTTTGACAACTCTCTAGTTCTTACAAATTTTGTCTTTAGAATACTTGAATATTTACCTGATTAATTTGGATAGAGAATTGGTACAGATAAATAGTTTTTAATCAACCTTTACTAAGCAGTACTTAATTTGTTCTATTTATTCATTTATTTGAAGTTTAAGGAGAAAAGAAATAATCGAGCTTTGATTTTTATTACGTATACTACTAAATCAATCAGCCCGTATATACTCTGAGAAAGAAAATAATTAAATTTTCATCCAAAATGTTATCAAAAAAATTCCGTTACTGTGATCAAGCTACATGTTATATATAGATAATTCAATTCTCTAACCAACAAAATACAAATAAAAATATCACATAAAATCAAGAATCCAAACAAATTTTTCATGTTTCATGTAATAATTCACATGATACTTCTCCTATTACATTATAAAACAACCACGAGGATTTTCATCACTAAAAGCATCGCCGGTTCGACTTCCGAATATAGTCGAGCTTCCACTATAGTGCATCCGACTATCACCGTGGTGGTCGTAGCCATGCTTGTAGTAGTTGTATGAGGAGCCCGACGGCTGAGCTGCGTAGTACGCGGAAGGGCCGCCGTGGTTGTGGTGGTGGTCGCCGGTGACGTCGTTGCTTCGCGTCTCCGGATTGTAACCAAATTGCCACAACTCGGCCCTTCTTCCGGTTTTTCTAGCTCTTTTCAACACTTTCTTTTGATCGGCCCAACCGGTAACCGTCACCTTCTGCAGGCTCATGTTTATCTCCACACCATCCACTCCTAAATTTTAAATCAAAATTAATTAATTAGCTCAATGTTTGAAGATTCTACGGGTAATTTTTAAATTTTTGATTTAATTGGGGGTTTTAAGTAATTTGAAAATGAAATAGGAGAAATATTTTTTCATAGCAAAAGTATGGGAACGATTACCTAATTTCTTACGAAAATGATTCGTTTATGTTTAGACTGTTAATTACAAACAACTATGCTATATTGAAATGCAAAAGAATTCAAATTAGTGTTATGAACTTTTTTTTGTGTGAAATTAGTGTGATCTAATTTAACTACATATAAGATTAAACAAATAATTCGATTTTTTTATATGTTATGAGAAAATATAACTTTGAACCAATTGAAATTCTCACAATATAATTTTTTTTTATATAAAGAAATTGAAGTACCTTTGAGATTCTGGAAGGCTTTCTTAATCTTGCTCTCACATCCGGGGCAACACATGTGTACTCGCATTTCGGTGGTCTGAAATTGGCAAATATTAGTAGTTAATTTAAATTATTAAGTTTAGTGTAAGGGAACAAAAAATAAACAATTAAATTCTGTCAAAGTTGAAAATCAAAAGTATAGAGCAGTCAAAAGTGATATGGGTCACATAAATTTGGAGTTGGGCTAAGCCGATCTAAAATTTATTTATTCGTCCAATGGACTATGCCGGCGGGATTGATGCTTTGACATATCTACTTATAAGATGAGGAGATATGATTGAATGTCAAAACTATTACCATGAATTCTAATAAACAAAGTGAGAATAGCATAGTAATTAGAGGTGTGAAAGTGCTCAGGTTGAGAGAGAGAAAGGGAGAGAGAGAGAGAGATGGAGAGGGAGAGAGGGATTACCGTCATCTTGGTAGATCTTGATGAACTCCTTATTCTATGAGCAGATATATAATACCAACTAGTAATCACTCACAATTTTGAAGCACCACTATAAACTTATGTTATATGAAAAATATCAAAATGTTCACTCACAATTTTGAAGCACCACTATAAACTTATGCTCTATGCGTGTTTGTGTATTTATAGTTTCACAAAAATCATAAGAAATGTTTAAAAAAAAAATAAAAAATCATAAGAAATATGTAGCACACCGACTTTTTCCTTCTCTTTCGCTACCGGCAAAATTAAGAACTAAGCCACCAAAAAGTCAACAATGAATTGAATAAAAAGAAGTAGATTATTTATAAGTCAAATCTCAGGTTGTCAAGGAACACATTATTTCTTCCATGTAGAGGCGCGGGCCACGGTTCGTGGCTCTCATAGGTTACGGGCCGGGCCATTGACCAGTTGTTCAGGCTCGGTTAGCTATTGGTCATTGAGTTCAATTCAACCTTATTATTATTATTATTATTATTATTATTATTATTATTATTTGAACCGATTTTATTTTGTTGGTTCAGATGAGACAATTGAGAATTAAATAAAAGAAATTACTAATTTGTACAAGACAGAACACTATTGACGTCTCAGTTAATTATTCCAAATACATATTTAATATTTTATCTGATTCTTTTTTGCCACCCTTAACTCTCTTCTTAATTATTTAGTCGAGAACATTTTAGAATTAATCTTTTTTAGGATTATTTAGTCGTTCAGCATAAGGTTCGATAAATCAACAACTTTTTTCTTCTTTCAGGCAAGTGTCAAATCAAACATTAACATTCTTGTTATTATAGTCTAGATTATTTTTTTTTCTTGGTAAATTCAAGTTTCATCAATACATTTTTTTAAGTTGAGCCCGATGAATAGGATTCTCGCAACATAGTTGTTGGTTTTCCGGCCCCATAAATTTATACTATACAAATATTTTTGGGCCGGGCTGGACTATAAACAACC
Organism: Agastache rugosa; assembly: GCA_031470985.1. Lineage (NCBI taxonomy): Eukaryota > Viridiplantae > Streptophyta > Magnoliopsida > Lamiales > Lamiaceae > Agastache > Agastache rugosa. The sequence continues at coordinate 24,988,153 of CM062607.1, forward strand.
TGATAGGTTTTCGGGCATGTTCAATACGATCCAACTTTTTCCTTTTGATCTGTTAGGCTCAAGTGAGATTTGTCTTTTTGACAGCTCTAATTGCACTATTCCTCTTCATATCGAATAAAAAGCATATAACTATTAAGCTTGTTGTGCATGAAAAGCAAAGAGTGTATAATTGAACGTTGAAAACGGAAATAATAGGCAAAATGCATGTGAAGGGCGACTCAAACGGATCATGTCTTCCTGATCTCTCAATTTCCCCACTTCTCTACGATTATTTTGACTGCATAATGTGATTGATTGTACTTCAATTATTATTAGACTATTTATCAAATTATAACTTTTAGTTCACTTAAATTAAGGGAAAAAAAATCGATGAAACTCAGTTAAATAAGACTTAATTAGTTCTGTAGTTTGACTACTACACATCATACAGTATCAAAAGTTCTGATTCTCTAGGGATGGTTTATTTGTGGAATGAGTATTTTTATGATCAAAGATTTCAAATTCAAATTTTATCAACATTTTATAGGTTGAGTTTGTCGCATTAGATTTTCTTAGTACAATTTTTACCTCTCACGTGTGGTTTGCTGGCCATTGCATATCGAGTTACCCTCATCATAATAAAAATTATTAGAAGTTTATGGTAATTACACAAATGAAACAAAAAAAAAATTCAGAATGAATGTCATGGATTACAACAAGTTCTCTAGTATGGTTTACCTTTCTAATAAAGTTTGGATGTTATTTCACATGATCAAGGATTTGTAAGTCTATACTTATATAAAAAGAACTTTATTTTACGTAAATTGGATTGCCAATTATGTTCCTATTATATAATTAATTTAAGGATAATATTGTAATATGATATATCTATTACTATATTAAAACAAAATAATTTGCAATGCATTTTCCCGCCCATTTTGCATGCCACATGCAAATAATTGTACACTTTCCAATGAAAATTAATAACTGTACATTTTCTCATGTCATTTCAATTTTTCAAATTCAAACATTAAGTTTTGAAGCCTAACAAATTTAGTTCACTATATAATGATGTATATTTTGCATTTCAAATTCTCAAATTCAAATATTAAGCTTTTGAGTAGTAATTATTTTATTGTTTGTCACGTTAATTAATTTTTTGTGTTTGCTAAATGTATTATTTTGTATAAGAAGATTCACAAAGATAAATTTTATTAATTTGAAATATTTAATTAAATTATATAGATATTATTGACATTTAAAAATGTAAAATTTGAAATACAATCGAATGGTACAGCGCAACGCGCGCGGGTAAATCTAGTTATATTTAAAATCATATGGAGTAATAATTATGACAAAATGTATATTTTTCAAAAATTGCATTGACTATATTATCCCTTTTAGATACTTATTTTTAAGGACAATGACGTATTATTCCATATTAATTAATTACACTCAATATAAGGCTAATAATGTAATTGTGAATTAATATTGGTAAAAGTTTACATTAATTAACTTAATAATTTAATAGTTTTTTTTTTAATAATTTAATAGTTAACATCATGTAGTTTTAATTATTATTACTCGTAGTTTTTATTTTCGACAAGATTTTCTTTACCACACGTTTCTTCAAATTCTTTCACTTTATTTTTGGATTATTTTTACAAAAAACAATTCACTGTTTAATATATTTGTGTATTTTTATAGTTAAGAGTTATTTTTATTTAGGGTCAATAGCATGTAAATCACCGAACTTTCACTTAATTCTGACTTTGCTCACCATAAAAAAAAATCTGCGTGAAAATCCCCAAACTTTAATTTTTTTTCTGATTTTACCTCCGATGTCAGTTTTCCCCAAATTTTAGTGTGACTTGCCAGTCGGAAAATCCTAGATTTCATAATCGGCCGACTAATAAATAATTACCCAATACGACGTCGTTTTATGAAGAATTGAAATATGCTACTCAATAAATGAGGGAAACGAGCTGCAATTATGCCCATACTAGCTGCAGAAAATGTGTTCTTCAAAGGTAAAGCGGAGGCAACGCGAGAATCAAAGGGGAGTTGAAGCTTATGGATTCTTATTGCGAGTAGTTTTCGGTCCAGATTGTTCGACCAATTCCTCGATTGCAAGTTCTTCCTCCAATTCTTTAAGGGGCCCTGATGCAAATCAGTCTAGAATGAGCTTACAAAGAATCAGACAAAGAAACGGCCGAAGATTTTGTTTTTTCAAAATATGAAGATTGACAGAGAAAGGGCCAAAGAGCAGCAAAATCATTGTTTTGTGATGGAGAGGTTGAACTGTGAAAGAATCTCTTTATCAAATGAACGTGAACACAAGGTGTTCGACAAAATGCCAAAATAAAAAAAAGAAAAGAAAAGAGAACAACGATAATATTAATGACATGCAGCTGGCACATAGATGTAATTGTACCACATTTGCAAATCCCAATTATAATCTCGCCGGAAACTGATATCAGAGGCAAAATCAGAAAAATTCTAAAGTTTGGAGATTTTCAGTCAGATTTTTTTTTTGTAGTGAGCAAAACCAGAATTTAATGAAAGTTCAGTGATTTACAGGCTATTAACCCTTTTATTATAATATCTTTTAATATCATGTAAAAATTCAATTTAGATAGTTAAATTAATTTATTTTACAAGAATATAGTATTATTTTTTAGTACAAAATTAAGAGTGTAACTGAGTGGAATCAAAGTAAATTCATCAAGCTCAAATTTTACATATTTATTATCGAGCTTATTCAAATTTAATAGCACAAACAAACTTTCTAAATATGTAAATATAATTATTTAATTTAAAAATTTATTTATTTTCTTTTAAAATGTTTTATATGTTAAACTCATTTAGCAAACAAATATTTATTAAATAATGACACATAAGGAGCATAACAAATACTACATCCGTCCCACAATAAGTGGCCACATGTTTTGCTTTTTGTCTCACAAAAAACAAAACATGTGGCCACTTACTTATGGCGGGACGGAGGGAGTATCAAATTAGTCAATTGTTTGGTAATGAACTAACAAGCAAAGTAGTGTCAAACTCAAACATATCTCGTTTATGGCAACGACTTCCACTCTATGATGCACGGATTCTTCTAAAAATACCATGTAATCGTATCGAATTCACGTTAGGGTGCGATTCTCGTCGGATTCTCGTTCCATTCGCACCCGATTAGCCATATGGCGTATCCTTCCAAATAAAAAAATAAAACATAATCGGATTCACGAATCCGGTGCGGAAAAGTTACGAATCTCATGGGTGAAGGTGGTGTATAATATCAAAACATCGACAATGACGGTCAACGAAGATAATAATGATAACAACAATAAGAATTGAAAATTAAGACTTTTAAAATTTCAGATTTTAAAGTTGAAAATTTAGTTAGTAATATGTCAAAACCTATAAAATGGAATTTGAAATCAAGTTACCCAAAAAAGCTCCATGCTCCAAGTTATAGAATTCTAATATATATATATATATAAACATTAAAAGAAATATATAAATAGGTTCCTAGAATTTTGGCTAGCTAGCTAATCATTATTGGATGAAATGTATGTTTGTAAAATCTTAATCATTGATATGGATAGTCCTCAAATATAAATAAAGGTGTTTGACCCTATTTTGCATTGTTGTTGGAAAAATATTATATAAAACAATCTTTTAGATTTTTCAGTTTTTGTTCTTCAAATAAATTTATTAATATATATGTATATATAAATATATATATATATATTTACACACATAAATTTTTTTTTATCGAAACTTAAATTTATTTATTAAAGTCACTATTTTATGTGCAAATACACATATTTTTTTTTACTAATTTATATAAAACTCCATTGTAAATTTATTAGATCAAGTTGCAACATCATTTCTTACAGTTGATTCAACTTGGTTCCGAAATATCTATAACATAACATAAAACATTAAATAACATGATTTCGTTTATATGAGCAAAGCCTTCTAACAAGATTAATTTAAATTTAAGCATTCCTTTTTGCGGAATTAATTCTCAAATAAAACATAACATACAACATACAACATTAAATAACATGATTTCAGATATATGAGGAAAGCATTCTAACAAGATTAATTTAAATTTAAGCATTCATTTCTGCAGAAGATCAATTCTCAAATGAAAGAGTAAGGGAAAACAATTATTATTTCACAATTTTATGTGACACTTTTTAACAACATTATTATTAAAAAAAAACAGCTTTTTTTTCACTCTTATAACTTAAACCAAAGCATCATATGTCCTGTAAACTTGATGCATCAGACTCAACCAGTATTCTGCATTCCAGCTGCAACACCCTTCATCGTCAAGATAAGGGTATCTTCCAATCCGGGAGGATATTCACTAGTCGGGTTGAGCTTCACTAGCTCTGCAGCCGTCTTGCTCGTCTCCATTTCCTTTGAAAGATGTGGCCCTATCTTTACGCTGTAGGTGGGATCACGTATGCGCTTTAGTGTGTAGATTTGGCACACGTTGAGGACAGTAATGTATGGATCGCGAAGTCTAAGCCTCTGTCTCAAGTAGGGGTCTCCTTGTAGGAGCTCCGTATATCCAGCAACCTAAAGCAGACGACATATAATTTCAAATCATACTAAAAAAAATACTAAAAGCTAGAATGTAATAGTATACATGAAAAGTTGTTCAAGAGTTTAAATGTCTTACCTTAAGGATAACGCTTTGAGTAGCTTCATACTTGGCCCGTAGCTGCTCCGCAAATGACCACAAATCCTCCGACACTAAAATCTTGTCGTACAAAGCTGCAATCCCCGGATCGCCCTTAGCCAATACCATTTCAACCAAGTCAATCGTCACCCTAAAGAATGGCCACTCGTTGTACATGTCTTTGAGCATATGCAAGTTCTTCGTATCCTTTACAATCACGCGTCTCATTGCAGCACCAAAACCGAGCCAGACAGGAAGATTGAACCTCGTCTGTGTCCAAGCGAATATCCATGGGATCGCCCGTAGTGATTCTATTCCACCACTCGGTTTTCTCCTTGATGGCCGACTCCCAATGTTCATACGCCCGTACTCCAGCTCTGGTGTCGCCTGAAAACAAACCAAATTAACACCACAAATTGTTCATCAACAACACATACACAAGTCACGGAATTTAAAAACCAATCCAACAAATCTACAAATACTCTACAAATCCATGGAACAATGATCGTATACAATACTTACAAGGCGAAAGTACTCTACAAATCGAGGCTCCTCAAAGACAATGGAACGATACTCCTCCGTTGCAACAACAGCCATCTCATCCATCAAGGAACGCCACTCGGGTTTAGGTGCAACAGGAGGATTCATCCCGTGCTCGAGTGTAGCAGCAGTATAACGCTGCAGTGTCCTGAAACACAGATGATCTTCACCAAACGACTGCTCGATAACTTCCCCTTGGACAGTGACACGAAGCGATCCATGGATAGTATCTGGTGGCTGTGACAGAATGGCGAGGTGCGTGGGGCCCCCACCTCTCCCAACGGTCCCTCCGCGACCATGAAACATCGTTAGCTTCACTCCATATTCCTTTGCCACCTTCACTAGCTCCTCTTGAGCCTTATATAGTTGCCAAGCTGCAGAAAGGCGGCCGGCATCCTTTCCTGAGTCCGAGTATCCAATCATCACTTCTTGCTTCCCGTTGATCCTGCTACGATACCAGTCTATTGAAAAAAGTCGAGCAATTGCAGCGGGAGCGGACTCAAGATCAGCAAGCTTCTCAAACAACGGGACGACTCTTAGTGGATTTTCAACACCACATTCTCTTTGCAAAAGCTCGACTGCAAGAACATCGGAAGGAGCAGTTGCCATTGAGATTATGTAGGCACCAAAATTGTCTGAAGGGAGTTCTGCAATGACATGAAATGTGTCCATAACTTCAGATACGTCGTCAGTTTTTGGAAGATCAGATCCAAACAGAGGGCGTTTGCCACTAAGTTCAGACAAAAGCCATTCCTGTCGACGCTCCTCTGACCATTCTTTGTAAGAACCAAGCCCTAGGTGTTTAGTAATAGCTTCAAGAACATCAGTGTGTCTATCAGCCTCTTGCCTGATGTCGAGTCTCACTAGTGAAAGTCCAAACGTCGAAACCTGTCTCATGAAATCAAGAAGAGTCCCTTCAGCAATAGCCCGGTCGCCACAAGCACAAAGTGATCTATAACATAGCTCAAGAGGCTCCAGAAACTGTACGAAATCACAGTTGCAAATCATCAATATGAGTATCTTAGCTCACTTTCATCAGAAGATGTTGAACTCAGAAATTATCTTCGGATGCACCTATTTTTCTTGCAAATAGCATAAACTATGTATATAGTAGACTTGTTTGAATTCTGTTATTAAGAAGTCGAACATAGAAATTTTTAGTTTAAGTTGGGATAAAATCCTTTAGTGGCTAAGAAATAATCTTAAAGCAAGCAGAAAAAAGATTGAAGGCATTCTGATTAGCAAACCTCTTCAACATTAGTGTAAGTTGACTCTTTGGGGACACCAGATATCCCACTTGCTAGCAATTGACGAACTCGTTCACGAGTATGATAAAGTCTGTCCCTCACAACACCAAGAATAACACGATAAGGCTCATTTGGTGGAATTTCCTTCCAGAACTCTGCATAAAACAGTCATGGAAAGTAGCAGAATGAATAGATATAGCATGAAATTTATTGAAACAGAGTATTGAAATCATAGAAAATAAAATTAAGCAAAGTAAATTACCAATATAATGTTTAGCCTCCCTCTTCGTGGACCTGTGGAGTTGATCTGCACGTGCACGAAGTTCTTCGTTGCACCGCCACATTGAGAGCTGCAAGGAAAACAGATATTCACATTAATTTATGGAAAATCAGAGATTCAAGCACTGCAACTGTAAGGGAATGAAAAACTATTTCTTGCCTCGAACATAAGATCTTCTATCTGTGAGAAATACAAATTAGCAGCCATCATCCTTGCAAGTAAACACACATCTCTTGTAACTTCAGGAGTTACCCTCGGATTGCCTGACATAAATACAGCGTAAGAATTGTATCATCATGATATATATCATCTCATAACAACGACAACTTTTTGATGGATAGCTCAAAAAATCTGGTTTTCTATCAAAATAAACTGTAGTAAGTAATGTAATATGATGAGGACAATACCATCACGATCCCCGCCCATCCAGGAAGAGAACTGGATAAGAGGGGCATTATATGGAACACGCTCGTTTATGCCAATGTTTTTCAGAGCAGTGTCGACACGCCTCAAAAACTTTGGTACTCCCTTCCAAATCGTCTCGTGGAAGTAACTCATTCCAGCTCTCATCTCATCTTGAGGAGCTGGAGGATTTCTCCTAATTTCATCCGTGCGAAATGCAGCTTGTATCTATACGAAGAAACGACTAACACGGTCACATACTTGATTCTAGATAAATAACCATGCAGAACTATCAACTGTTTCTCTGAACCAGCAACAGATCAGTACATAAATGCTTTTACAAGACTCATTTTGGCCTCAATCTTTTATAACACGACTAGAGGTGAAAAATATAAACGCGCCATTACAAGTTCTATGATTTTTAAGATGTGCATACCTCTCTTTGTAATGCCTCATCGAGCTCCTGCTTATCATCAAGGGTGATATCCTTGGCATTTAGCTGAGTCACACAGTTTCGAATCCTATAACAGATCAAACAGCATATATATAAGAAATTTGTCCTACTTCAAACTGTTCTTGGTTGAGAAAAAATAATTAAGGCAAAAAAGGATATATCAAAAACCTTGCATGCTTCTGAAGCAAAGATCTACGAATTGACTGAGTAGGGTGAGCCGTTAACACCAGATCTACTGTTTGATTCTTCAAAGCTTCAAAAACTTCTTCGGGAGACTTTTTCAACTGTTCCACTAGTCTCTTAAGGGTCTCTTCAATGTCGGATTCAGTTGCTGCCAAGGCCTCATTGGAAAAGTCGCGCTTTTTTAACTTTATTCTGCGTCTGTATGCAATTTGAACTTCTTCAGCGAGGTTGGCTAAGCTAAGCATGTTAGAGAAAGATTTTGCAACGACAATGGAATCCCCTCCGTCCAAACTAGTAAGAACTCTTCCAAGTTCTTCAAGTTTTTGTGGTTCCCGTTCCCCTTCATACTCCGCAGAAAGCTCATAGCAGTCTTGAACCTAGTCCATTTAAAACCAAATATAAGTTATTACCCCAAAATATGAAAAAGTTTTGTCAAAAGTTATGATTCTTTAGTCCATCAATTAACAAACATTCCCAAATACAATACACAAGGTTTAAGGTTATAAGATCAAATGCATCTACAACTCTAAGTCGGACCTAGTTGCATCATTATACATAAGAAAAATCGACAAAAAGCTTTGATGTCAAGGCCACATAAAAATACACCTTCTACAAATGAATACAACGAACAAAATTTCAAGAATTAAAGTAAACAAGAATTGAAATTTCCCTACTTGGAAAAATATGGCATTGTCCAGATTAGTAAAATGTGTTTATCATTACATGATAAAGATGATTATGTTCCCATCTAAGTCGAAGTTCAGTACAGTATCAAGAAACATCTTATCATATTAAAATACATGACTTTTAAATCTGGCCACCAAATACATGAACTTTACTTCTTTTGCAATTATAACATAATTCACATTTTCAATCAATTGAAATCAACTTAGTGCAAGATCGAATATACATATACATCCACGCAAACACCATAAAAGACACACACATTCACATGGACATCTCACCTCTTCATTTTCAATTGATCGAAAATATGAATCATGTTACAATTGCAAAAATTCCAAAGTACATGGAATTTGTCGCCAAATCTAAAAGTCATTTGCAAAACCAAAGACGACCTAAAGTATGTGTATTTTACAACAATTATCCCAAATACAGTTCCATCTAAAGAAACACACAAAGCCGATTTCCAATATCCCTTTTTCTTTTTTGTTCTTCTTTTCATCAACTCCAAAAATTGCCTAGCTTATTCCATAAAAATTGAGCTTGATACAATTCAATCCAATAATCATGGTTATAATCTGAATTGTATTTATATTCTTCTTTATAAAAAAAATATAAAAAAAATGATCTTATTCTCCCCAATCTCAACTTGGCTACGGCTACATAATTCAAACCTATATTTAGCATAGAACAATATAAGCTCAACTGCTCAACTGATCAGCAATATTTCTAGATTAAACACAAAATTTAGTTGAATCAAACCATTAAAAACTAAAATATATATAGAAATAAGGCTCAACTCAAAATAAAATCAGTAAAAATTAAAAAATTGTTACCGTTTCTCTGATTTCCTCCCCATGCAAATCCTGAAGAATGTCGAGAAAACGATCCAAAAGCAGAGCATCATACTCCACCAGTTTATCATCTTCAGAAACTTTCTCTCGTGCCAAAACCCTCAACTGTGCATCAATGGATGTTGTCTTCTCTACCTCTCTCCTCATCTCTCCCTCTCTCTCCAGATATGTGTATGTATAATTGTATGTGCACTGTACACTGCTCTCCAACTGTTTGAACAATAGCTCAGAAAACTGCGGAAGACAATCCGAAAAGACAATCGAAAAGGAGAGAGAAATCCGAAGAAGTTTGGAGAATCAGGAGAGAGAAAAGGATGTTTTCGAGTTGTTTGTTTCTCTCAGGTTTTTATAGAGAGATTTTGTCGAAAAGAGTTCGGTAAAATTTGATTCTATATTTTACCGCTTAAAAGAATCTTTTGTTTTCAAGATTCCGTTAACTATTTATTTATTTATTAGGAAAATACGATCATAGGAATATTCCATGGTTCATTCTTAAGAAGATGCAAATTTTGGAATTTGCTAATAGTTATTATTATTATTATTATTATTATTATTATTATTATTATTATTATTGTTACCTTTTTTTTCTTTGTTGATTACGTGTTCGGTGTTCCATTGGCTGAGGAGAATTTTGAACACCTTTTTTAAAAATTTTCAGATAAGTATCGTATGCTTCTACTTTGATTTCCATTAAGACATTATCTCCTATTTGGAATCTTTTAACTTTTGTTTCTTATAAGCAATTCTTTTAATCATATCTAATCGTACAGTTGTAGCTGTACCTATTGATAAGTACTACTAAAATTCATGTTGTAAAATTCTATTAGGACACGAATACAATACCAACACAACCTCTTTTCTTCTTTATTCCTTTTTCCCATTCCATTTCGTATTAATGATTTTATGTTTTAATTCAAACATAATTAAATACTAACAAAATTACAATACTGTAAATGGTCTTAATTCGAATATGAGTATTGCGTTACGAATTTTGACCCGCAAGCCAATCTCGCAAAAAGTACAAGAGTGTGGTTTTTTTTGTTGTGGCATAAGTTTTAAGATATGTAAGGAGATATTTTTTTAGTGCAACAAGAGACCCACCACTTTTGTAATGTTAGACATTAATTGTGGACCATGAGTTGGTTTTTTTGTAATTATTGAGATGGGATGAGGTTAAAAAATAAAGGAGTGTGTGCGGTCATGTTTAAAAATAGAAAAACCATACATTTTGTGAACGGAATAAAAACCACACGGTTGGTGGACAGAGGGAGTAATAAAAATTTATTGAAGTTTTTCTGGGAATCCGAATGGTGAAGACATTTTCTATGTAAAGAAAGGTTTCCATCATCCCCAACTCAAAAAATGAAAATTTGTTAAAATTCTCAAATAAGTATATCATTCAATTATAATATAACAACTATAATTTTGACTCGTATATATAAGAAGAAAAATGTATTAGATGGCAAGTTTTAGACAAGCCTATTCTTATTGACAATGCATGAAGAGTTCATCATTTCTTTGATTAATTATCTCCATGCACTCTTATTTATATCATATTTATTTATAATGTAATTTCCATGTTACATTTTGCAAATACATTGTTGTTTATGTTCATAAAGGTTTTGATTGTCGAGTTGAATGGAAATGGTGAATGATAACTATTAACTTACATAAACTTATTATTTTCGGCATTAAAGTTATCCATTTCTTTTCTTTTTTTAATCTCGATTTAGGACAATGCAATATTGTATCTTGAAAAGGACAACAAAAAATGTTTGGATTCGATTTAAATTTTCTGAAGATATTTTTATTCTAATTTCTAATTTCTTTTAAATTATTCTTTGGAACTATAAAATTGAAAAAATAAATACTACTATATTAAAAGAATTGTTTTGCAGTACGTGCCACGGTTGTATCTCGAAATCCATTTCACACACTAAAAAAAAAAAATATTCTTGGTTTTCTTTAGTACATTAATCGTACGAATTTCAATTTCATTCCCTTAAATAGTATATTTGTACGATTTAATTTTAGATATCAGTGCTTTATACTCCAAATTTTCCTTGTTAATAATGACAATGGCCTCTTGAGCATTATAAACTGTACTTTCAATTATTCCCGCCAACTTTATAACAGCATATACTGAAAATATGCTGAAATTGGCGCAAATAAAGCTAAATATGCACAATTGATAATCTTTATTTGAAAATTGAAATAACGCTAAGCATATGATTCTGTGTGTGAAATATTTGATTATCTTTATAAAGCATATTCTCCATATATGACCCTCCTCTTTTGAGAACCCTGTAGGAACCGAAAATTTTATTAAAGGACTTTAAGATTTATAATCTTAGCACATAAAATATTTGTATATATCCAATTAAATAACTAAGAAAACAACATTTTCTAATATATTTTATTTCGTATTATAATTTTAATAATCAATAAACACATATATTATCATTATAAAAAATATATTTGTGGAATTAATATATATATATATACATACATATATAATATTTCACAAATTTATTAGACAAGTTCATTAAGACAACTATGATGTCAATCGAGCAAGCTCATTCAATTTTCGGACCAACACTATTAGACTATCATGCTAAAATTTTTTGAAAATGAAGTTCACAAAACAAATTTAACATGGACAAATTTTCATATGATAACCATATTCTTGTAACAAAAAATATGACATATTTTCATATCCAACACACTTAATCTCATATTAGATGTAAAAATGAGTGTCATTTCAACCTCATCTTGTACAGTAACTAATAAGTAACCCCATGAGAAGCAATGAAAATAATTATAATTTTTTTTTTTAATTTTCATATCAGAAAAAATTTCATTAAGCATTGTAATGAAAAGACATAGAAGTGAATGTGATGAATAGAACATCCCATAAAAAAATCAAAACACATTCCACAAGTCCCTAAAATAAGATATCATTATCAAATTTAGAAGTATAGTAACAAAATTTGAAAATCAAGTAACGAAAATTTTTTCAGTTAAATGGATAGCTCACTCGGTTCCAGCCCAATCCTATTGAGCTCGTGTGCTATTTTCTTTTCGGACCAATTGGTCTGAATCTTTTTCGAGATAAAATTTTTTGAATCTGATCCTCTTTTTTTCGGTCTATTCAGACCAATCTGTCGTTTCCTAATTGGATTGGCATTCCAAATAATACTAATACAACAATTACAATAAAATAAAAATATTACTAGTAATTAAGATAACTAATTAAAAATATTATTCATACTTTTTTTACAATATAAAATCAATAACTTATGTAAAACCCCTCAGCAACACAAAATTTTGTATTTCGATGTTGATAGGAAGTCAAAAAAAAAACTTTTGTAAATCCGTCTTATGGGTCAAAGTCTGTCCGGATAGGAATTGTTCTTAGCACAAGGGATGATACATTCACCATAATAAAATAAAAAAATAATAGTGTTCAACTTACCTAAGGCCATTAAAAATATATAAAGCACACATACACTAACCGATTTTGTGAAAACACAAGAAAATTTGACGCAATTCTCTTTAGCACGACGGCTACATGCATTCATTCCTCAATGCACTGAGTTAACAAAATTAGTAATCGAGCCTAAGTTCCATCACAAAAAATACAAGCTATTGACATTGTTCTAATCTTGCCCCCAGAAAAAAAGAAAAAGAAAAGAAAAAGAATGTAGAGATTTTTCTCTCTTGTTTCACCATATCCCTAGCCTTGCTGCCTATTTTGCATGAAAGAAACTTACCATGAGCTGCAGATCCCCCCCTTCTCCATGCACGAATTCGCAGATGAGCTTGTCGTCTTTTCCCGCCAAATTCACCTTGCAGAGGGCTCTCCATCCTCCACGGTAAATCACCCTTCCATCTTTCCACGATGTACGCTTCGTCTGAAACTGCCTCCCTCGCGGATCCACGAGCATCATCACGCCCGGGAAGTCAAGGTTGTAGCACTTCACCATATCCGTTGGGATATACTGTCGTTACACGAGAAACAAAATGTCAAGCAGATGTAGAAGAGCACACAACATATAATCATAATTACTTTTACTACACCCAAAAATTGCCTCAATTTTCAGAAAAGGTAAATATCACTTTATGTCTCAACCTTTACCCCTTTTTTTTTAATCCCAGCCTATAGTTTAACACGCATAACCTCCATTGCTGCTCAAAAATTTAACATGCCGTTGATATCCATTCCCAACCATGAATGGAAGGTGGGTTTGTTCATTGCTGAGAGGGGCGGCGACAAAGGTTGGGAAGAAGAAAAGGAACAATTTTGATGCATGTAGGGATATGATTGGGTGGAGGCTAAGGCATGTGAATGCCGAGAAGAAGCTGGAGGAGTTTGTGTGGCGAAGAGCGTACGACGACATTGGATGTTTTTTAAGAATTCAACCTAATAATCCACGTCACAGTCATCACTCGCGTATCGGAAAGTGAGGCACCGGACATTTTTGTGACTTTTGTGAAACGAAAGGTATGACTTTGACATCATCCATAGGTTGGGACATTTTTAAAAGAGGGAAAACATTGGGACATAAAGTGATATTTACCCTTTTCAAAAATAGAACATACTACCAATTTTGACATTAGCACCCAATAAATGTATAACATTTTCAAATCTAAATCCGATTGACTTTTCCGGTACAGGATGATCGCATTTCTCAAGAGCTTTAACAACTCAATCAAAGAAATTCCACATGGATTTTATGGCTGCCAATGCGACTATCAAATATCGAAAAGGTTGATCCAGCTGGATTTGAAAACAGTATACATTTGTTAGGTACTAATATGTCAAAGTCGAACGTGTGTTCTATTTCTTAAAATTTGGGCAAATATCAGGTGTAAGATTCTATTAAACTTTAATCAATCATGTTCGTAATGATTAGGTTACATACCATTTCATTTACTCTAGTTTCCCTTGCTTGGGCCACGAAGTAAGGATTCATGGGCTGCTGAATATTTCCAGAAGTGAAAATTTCTGTCCCGTAATAATCTTGCTTCTTCCTCCTCTTCCCACGCACCCTGGCACTAGCTCCAGCTAGAAGAATCACGAATGTATAAGAACAAAAAGTCATATGATTAAGATCGTCAACACGGTAGAAAATCGGAAGAAAATAGAAAAGTAGAGCTCACCATCCACCACTTTCTCCTTTCGAGCATGACCGTATCTTTTGTTTGGAGGGCTATTATCAATGTCGTCTACATCCTCATCTAGTAGAATCATGAACAGCATATGCACGAAAAGTCATTTAACTAACATCGACGTGATAGAAAATCGGAAGGAAATTAAATAGAAAGTATAACTCACCATCCACTATTTTCTCTATTTGAGGATGATCGTCTTGTTCTTTTGGAGGGTTATTATCAATGTCGTCAGCAGCCTCTTCATCCTCAACCTTTACTTGTATTTTCTCATCCAGCCATTTAGTGGACCTATTTTCGAGACGTTCGATTTTGTCATCTTCACGATCGGACGGACCAAGAATTTTGAAATCGAGTAAACCTTGAGAAGAGTATTGGTAGAACAACACATCGCCACCTTTAATCATGTTATCTTCTACAAATTTTACCCAACCATCGGTAAAATACCAATTATCACCAAATTTTTCTATCTTGAGGTGCCACAAATTGTTATTACAGTCACGGAGAGCCATATCCTGCGGCTCAGTTCCTTTAATAGAGCTAACCAAGATTGAGGGAACAATCTGAAAACACGTCAAATTAGATTAATATAGATTAAAAAAGAAGCCTCTATGAGAAGAACACCTAAAAACACCAAAAACCGTCTTGGTGAAAGAGAACATCTTAAAAAAAAACAAATAAAAAATGCTAAAACATCTTATAATAAAAAAGGGAGGATGCATTTACACTCATCTTCACATTAAATATGTATAATTTTCTAATTTATTACGGATTGCTTTTTAAGTTTATTTTCTCAATTGTATCTTATCAATTACAGTATAATTTGATTCTTTTGGAGTGAATTGTTGGAACATATATGCTAGATTAAGCCACTAATTATATAGATATCTAATGTCATTTTATTTTTCCTTAGATGAATACTTGAATAATCAATTATTTATGACACGACAAATTGAAAATTCATAATTTTTTTCAACGTTGCATTTAAGTTAATTGCTATGAAACGATTTTAAAATATGAAGAATATATAAGAAATGTCATGAGGTAGCTTTGTTAACCTAGTCATTGTGAATGTTCAAATATAAGTAATTAGGATAAAATTTCAAGTTTTCATAATGACCTTATTATTTTATAGATTATTAGAGTTATATATATTGTCATACTTTACATTATAGTAAATTGGCCTGCCCTAAACAAAATTTTTGGTCCGTCATCACTACACGGACTTACAAAACAATTATACACCTAAATCAAATTGAATAGTATTGACAGATGAAAGGAAACCAGATTTGTGTAAATTGCAAAAAGTAAAGCAACAAAAAAAAAAAAGAGCACACTAAAACAGATACAAATGAAGAGTGCTATAATGGTAGAAAGCAAAAGATAAAACAAAAGGAATGAGCACACTACATTTGGTAATGGAGGATTGTGAACGTTTTGTGCACCTCCACGAATCGCCATCTACAGTCGACCACTTCACCAAATACTAGCAAAGCCAAAAGTACCCTTAAAGAAGGATGATTTTGGTTAGACGATAAAAAAGAACTAAGAGCCCTTTTATATGTCAAAAGAAGAAGTTTTTCGGCTATGAGTTCGGTGTGGGATAAAGACTATCCACTAGAAAATGGATGTGGGAAAAAAAACTGAAGACAATTAAAAAGATCACATCTTCTACCATGAAATTCGACTATTAAAATGATGACTACAGTCTGATAATGGTTAGATTTCCACTTATAACACATAATAACTATCAAAGATACCAAGCGTTTTCTAAGACGATATCTCCAATGTTATTAGCCCCGCACCATTTGCACTCGCATTCTATGCAACTATTCTTCTTTTCTCATAGAATTTACTATGTCTCCATCTTTATTCTTGGAATCAGTATACGTGTTAAGTACCTTATCCGACCTCCGTTTTCCCTAGCATACAAGTGCAGTGCGATTACTATTGGACTTTCCTTGACGCTCCTTCTATCTATAAATCAAAATTGATGTGGGTGACCTCCTCACATAACTGCCTAATCACCCTTTCTCCAAACCCTATACTAGTTTTTTCAAACAATTTAGGCCTCTCTGATTCTTCAATATTACCTAAGTGAATACACATAAAGACACACACAAAATAATACTTAGTAGTATGTTTCAAGATTTTGTAATAAACACGAACAATGGTCCTATTTCTAGGCATTTCAACTACTTCCATATTTCATCTTTGTTTCACTCGGGGACAAATGGTGAGTCAGTTGAGGCTCACTCCATCCGAGCTCATACCTAACTTGGTACAACATTTTTTTTATCTTTATTCAATCAAACTTGGTGCAACTCTAATGCTTTATCAATCAAATTTGGTACAACTTTAAACTAGAACTAAATGGTATTATCCATTGAAATATCAAATGGAAAAACTAGGAGGTAAGTTGGATAATTTTATTGCAAAAAAACGTGTGGCTTAACTCAGGGTAGAACATTACAAATGCATCTAAGTGAAAGCTTTTTCAAATCCATATCATGTTTCAAACATGTCCTTAAAGATTTACTCTAAAAGTTATGAAGGTCATAACAGCAAGACAATTTGATTTAGTGGTAATTGGCAAATACTTGAAATATGCGTGTGGAGAACCACAAACCAAAATTGGAGAGTGGTACACCATTTCTCTTAATTTCATATTGTGTTTCAAACATTAATTGTAAAAAAGTTGAGAAACGCAAGAAGAGAACTTCAAGCCGAGATTGAAGAGCTGTTCAACTTCTCTTGACCAAACTTCAATGAGTTATGAGATATTGATCCACCAACTTAAAACAGTATGCTTCTGATAGAAATGTGATATGCCTATTATTTGCCATAATGAAGAGAGATTTGTACTAGAAATGATATGTTCTCTTTCAAGTGAGATCTTTCTAAGTTTGCATTTAAATTCAAGGATTTGGATATAACGGCCGGCCATCAAGTGCACCATATCGAACACAACGATACACACTGGCATATGCCTTAAAACGACCACAGAGAATCAAGAAATAAATTTTTTTTTTACCAACCATCGTTGCCATTTTCTGGAATAAATTTCACTACTATAATCAATCTCCCAAGAAAAACAAAGAAGCTAACAGCAATTAATGAATAAAAAATAAGTGAAACTAATTGCACGCACAACAACAATAATTAATTACTAATCGACAACACAGCACAACACATCAATTAACAAACATTCCCAAATACAATACACAAGGTTTAAGGTTATAAGATCAAATGCATCTACAACTATAAGTCGGATCTAGTTGCATCATTATACATAAGAAAAATCGACAAAAAGCTTTGATGTCAAGGCCACATAAAAATACACATTCTACAAATGAATACAACGAACAAAATTTCAAGAATTAAAGTAAACAAGAATTGAAATTTCCCTACTTGGAAAAATATGGCATTGTCCAGATTAGTAAAATGTGTTTATCATTACATGATAAAGATGATTATGTTCCCATCTAAGTCGAAGTTCAGTACAGTATCAAGAAATATCTTATCATATTAAAATACACGACTTTTAAATCTGGCCACCAAATACATGAACTTTACTTCTTTTGCAATTATAACATAATTCACATTTTCAATCAATTGAAATCAACTTAGTGCAAGATCGAATATACATGTACATCCACGCAAACACCATAAAAGACACACACATTCACATAGACATCTCCCCTCTTCATTTTCAATTGATCGAAAATATTAATCATGTTACAATTGCAAAAATTCCAAAGTACATGGAATTTGTCGCCAAATCTAAAAGTCATTTGCAAAACCAAAGACGACCTAAAGTATGTGTATTTTACAACAATTATCCCAAATACAGTTCCATCTAAAGAAACACACAAAGCCGATTTCCAATATCCCTTTTTCTTTTTTGTTCTTCTTTTCATCAACTCCAAAAATTGCCTAGCTTATTCCATAAAAATTGAGCTTGATACAATTCAATCCAATAATCATGGTTATAATCTGAATTGTATTTATATTCTTCTTTATAAAAAAAATATAAAAAAAATGATCTTATTCTCCCCAATCTCAACTCGGCTACGGCTACATAATTCAAACCTATATTTAGCATAGAACAATATAAGCTCAACTGCTCAACTGATCATCAATATTTCTAGATTAAACACAAAATTTAGTTGAATCAAACCATTAAAAACTAAAATATATATAGAAATAAGGCTCAACTCAAAATATAATCAGTAAAAATTAAAAAATTGTTACCGTTTCTCTGATTTCCTCCCCATGCAAATCCTGAAGAATGTCGAGAAAACGATCCAAAAGCAGAGCATCATACTCCACCAGTTGTAAAATTCTATTAGGACACGAATACAATACCAACACAACCTCTTTTCTTCTTTATTCCTTTTTCCCATTCCATTTCGTATTAATGATTTTATGTTTTAATTCAAACATAATTAAATACTAATAAAATTACAATACTATAAATGGTCTTAATTCGAATATGAGTATTGCGTTACGAATTTTGACCCGCAAGCCAATCTCGCAAAAAGTACAAGAGTGTGGTTTTTTTTGTTGTGGCATAAGTTTTAAGATATGTAAGGAGATATTTTTTTAGTGCAACAAGAGACCCACCACTTTTGTAATGTTAGACATTAATTGTGGACCATGAGTTGGTTTTTTTATAATTATTGAGATGGGATGAGGTTAAAAAATAAAGGAGTGTGTGCGGTCATGTTTTAAAATAGAAAAACCATACATTTTGTGAACGGAATAAAAACCACACGGTTGGTGGACAGAGGGAGTAATAAAAATTTATTGAAGTTTTTCTGGGAATCCGAATGGTGAAGACATTTTCTATGTAAAGAAAGGTTTCCATCATCCCCAACTCAAAAAATGAAAATTAGTTAAAATTCTCAAATAAGTATATCATTCAATTATAAATATAACAACTATAATTTTGACTCGTATATATAAGAAGAAAAATGTATTAGATGGCAAGTTTTAGACAAGCCTATTCTTATTGACACTGCATGAAGAGTTCAACATTTCTTTGATTAATTATCTCCATGCACTCTTATTTATATCATATTTTATTTATAATTTAATTTCCATGTTACATTTTGCAAATACATTGTTGTTTATGTTCATAAAGGTTTTGATTGTCGAGTTGAATGGAAATGGTGAATGATAACTATTAAGTTACATAAACTTATTATTTTCGGCATTAAAGTTATCCATTTCTTTTCTTTTTTTAATCTCGATTTAGGACAATGCAATATTGTATCTTGAAAAGGACAACAAAAAATGTTTGGATTCGATTTAAATTTTCTGAAGATATTTTTATTCTAATTTCTAATTTCTTTTAAATTATTCTTTGGAACTATAAAATTGAAAAAATAAATACTACTATATTAAAAGAATTGTTTTGCAGTACGTGCCACGGTTTGTATCTCGAAATCCATTTCACACACTAAAAAAAAAAAATTCTTGGTTTTCTTTAGTACATTAATTGTACGAATTTCAATTTCATTCCCTTAAATAGTATATTTGTACGATTTAATTTTAGATATCAGTGCTTTATACTCCAAATTTTCCTTGTTAATAATGACAATTGTCTCTTGAGCATTATAAACTGTACTTTCAATTATTCCCGCCAACTTTATAACAGTATATACTGAAAATATGCTGAAATTGGCGCAAATAAAGCTAAATATGCAAAATTGATAATCTTTATTTGAAAATTGAAATAACGCTAAGCATATGATTCTGTGTGTGAAATATTTGATTATCTTTATAAAGCATATTCTCCATATATGACCCTCCTCTTTTGAGAACCCTGTAGGAACCGAAAATTTTAACATATTTTTATTAATTATAATAATTTTATTTGATTATGAAATCTTATCAAATCCATATTAAATAAATTATTTAATTAATAAATATATATTTATATGGTGATATATATCTATTTCTTTGGAAACAGGTTAATGATATATATCAATTTCTTAAAGCCAATGAAATCGTGCCACCTCACCCCTAAAGCCTATTCTCTAAGATTTCTCTTTCAATATTCAAGGTGTCCCGACGAGATTTAAGGCGTTCTTCGTGGAAGCAACGCGTTCTTTGTCAGAATAGTCTGAAAGTAGCGTTTGATCCGAAAACAAGGCGAAAGTCCTCCGCATCGGCGTTATAAAGCTCAAAGCCCAAAGCTCAATGTTTACTTCGGAAACAAGGCGTAAGTCCTCCGCGTCAACGTTATAAAGCTTGAAGACCAAGTCCAAAGAGATCAAGGAGATACTAAATCTCCAACAAATCTCAAAGACTACTTAAAGATTGTTCGAGAGTCAACTTGAAGAGAAGAATCAGAGGATCAAATAGAGATTGAACCCGCACATATTTGAAATTCTTATATTTGTATGCAATTTTGTGTTTATTAAATTAAATACAATATTTTGTGTTTAAAGATTTTGGCACGCCCAGTGGGACAATCTCTGCCTCTCATCTCTTCCCTTCGTCAAATCTATCAAGCGAAGATGTCTACAACTCTTGAAGAACAAATCGCAAACTTGACGAAGCTTGTTGAAGGGATCGTTAAATGCTTGGAAGAACGCGATGAAGAAATTGCAAAGTTAGAAAATGCGAAGTCTGTTGATACAAAAAACAAACAAGCGAAGAAAGATGATGAAGTCGAGCTTATTATGGAGTCAAAAGATGGTGATAAATCTCCGACTAAGGAGCAATCAAAATACGGTGGCAAATCTCCGACTAAGGAGCAATCAAAAGACGATCATAAATCTTCGACTAAGGAGCTTGAAGTCTCTTCCAATGGATTGATACATTTCAACCAATTCAAAGAGTTCATCATGGGAACAATCAAGGACAAGTTCGAAGGGACCTCTAAATCCTCATGGACTTATAGCAAGCCATATACTCCAAGGATTGAAAGCTAGATGCCGATTGGCTATCAACCTCCAAAGTTTCAACAATTTGATGGCAAAGGAAATCCAAAGCAACATATGGCTCACTTTGTGGAGACTTGCAACGATGCTGGAACGTATAGCAGTCTGTGATGACGTCTCACATCATATCATGATGCGTACATATGAAACTCTTTATTCTGAACTTCCAGATGGCATAGTCATCAACTGAGAATGTAGGAAGATTCCTGCTAAGAGAAGAATCCATGAACATATGCATAGTATGTAGTAGTATGAGTTTTTCCAAAATGGATATGTTCAGTTGACCACTGACAGAGAAAGATCAAGACGAATCTCTTGATTCAGAAACAGCGGTCTTTTGAACCACTGCTCTGATACCAATTGATGGTCCCTGAGCGGAGTCTTTGGTGTAGAGGGGGGGATGAATACACCAAAGATAAAAAGTTTTTAAACTTTTTCACAAGTTAAAAACTTAGAAAGAGAGAGCTCAGTTATAAATCCTGCTAACTTCTTAACGAAGATGCTCAGCTGGACTGATAACTCAGCTGGCAGTGCGGAATGTGGTGGTTTTAAACTTAGCTCGTGTACTTAGAAAAACTCAGCTTGAAAATGTTATCTTTAAGTTTTCAGCTTAGTCAAGTTGAGCAGTTTTTGAAAAACACAGCTAGCTGGGTCAAGCAATCGGGTATGCAGTTTGATAAAAATGATATGCTTGATGGAGTTAGTTCTTTAACTGAATATACTGAAAATAAAGAGCAGAAAAGAACACGATATTTAACGTGGTTCGGAGAAATTCCTCCTACGTCCACGACCAGATAAAACTGGTAATTCACTACCACTTGGTTTAACGAGTACCAAGCAACTTCGCAGCTCGAACTGTGTTCTAACAGTTTACGGACACTGCAGAAGCCTGAAACTTTCAGTTTTCGGGTACTAAAAAAACCTTATAAATACTTGAATTTCACACTTCAAGCTGGCGTAGCTTTAACCTAACCTTTCTAGGTAAAGAAGGGGTTTGGTTTTTGGGGTTTCCACTATGAACGAGTTCTTACAATGAAGAACTTTGAGTTAGATGAACTCGTTCTAGATCTAGGCTTTTGGATATACAAAGATTTTCTGCCTAGGGATCAGACGAAAAAACTAAAGCAGTTTCTGGAAAGGAAACACTTGAAGATTAAGTGTTCTTCGAAGGATTTGAGAACTGCTTGAGAGCTTTTTAATGCTTGAAAGATTTAGAGATGTTGAAAGTTTTTAGAGAGTTTTTCGTATTTGATTCTGAGGTTGAAGACTGGTATTTGTAGGTGGAGATTCAAAACTAGCCGTTTGAATCTCACATACTCTTCGATCTGCTTGATCTATTTCTTTGGAAAAAAGTTAATGATATATATCAATTTCTTAGAGTCAATGAAATCGTACCACCTCACCCCTAAAGCCCATGATGGAACCCAAAAGCCCACTTAAACCTCTCTTCCTACAACTATAAATAGGGGTCTTCATACCACTTCAAAATCACTAAAAAAAATCATCTTCAAGAGCTCAAGAATTGAAGAGAAATTCTCTATAATTTCTCTTTCAATATTCAAGGTGTCCCGACGAGATTCAAGACGTTCTTCGTGGAAGCAACGCGTTCTTCGTCGGAATTGTCTGAAAGTAGCGTTTGATCCGGAAATAAGGCGAAAGTCCTCCGCATCGGCGTTATAAAGCTCAAAGCCCAAAGCTCAATGTTTACTTCGGAAACAAGGCGAAAGTCCTCCGCGTCAACGTTATAAAGCTTGAAGACCAAGTCCAAAGAGATCAAGGAGACACTAAATCTCCAACAAATCTCAAAAACTACTTAAAGATTGTTCGAGAGTCAACTTGAAGAGAAGAATATCTTGATTAATTGGATCGTTTCTTTGTGAATTCCTATAAGAAACTTTTGTAGATATGTCTCCGAGTATTCCTTGATCATTTCTTCCAAGAAGAGGGTTTCATCTAATTCTATGAACTTTTCTAGAATACTTTTTTCTTGGAGGATCAAATAGAAATTGAACCCGCATTTGACATTCTTATATTTGTATGTAATTTTGTATTTATTAAATTAAATACAATATTTTGTGTTTACAAACCCATACACGACTTTAAGATTTATAATCTTAGCACATAAAATATTTGTATATATCCAATTAAAGAACTAAGAAAACAACATTCTTTAATATATTTTATTTCGTATTATAATTTTAATAATCAATAAACACATATATTATCATTATAAAAAATATATTTGTGGAATTAATATATATATATATACATACATATATAATATTTCACAAATTTATTAGACAAGTTCATTAAGACAACTATGATGTCAATCGAGCAAGCTCATTCAATTTTCAGACCAACACTATCAGACTATCATGCTAAAATTTTTTGAAAATGAAGTTCACGAAACAAATTTAACATGGACAAATTTTCATATGATAACCATATTCTTGTAACAAAAAATATGACATATTTTCATATCCAACACACTTAATCTCATATTAGATGTAAAAATGAGTGTCATTTCAACCTCATCTTGTACAGTAACTAATAAGTAACCCCATGAGAAGCAATGAAAATAATTATAATTTTTTTTTTAATTTTCACATTAGAAAAAATTTCATTAAGCATTGTAATGAAAAGACAAAGAAGTGAATGTGATGAATAGAACGTCCCATAAAAAAACCAAAACACATTCCACAAGTCCCTAAAATAAGATATCATTATCAAATTTAGAAGTATAGTAACAAAATTTGAAAATCAAGTAACGAAAAATTTTTCAGTTAAATGGATAGCTCACTCGGTTCCAGCCCAATCCTATTGAGCTCGTGTGCTATTTTCTTTTCGGACCAATTGGTCTGAATCTTTTTCGAGATAAAAATTTTCGAATCTGATCCTCTTTTTTTCGGTCTATTCAGACCAACCTGTCGTTTCTTAATTGGATTGGCATTCCAAATAATACTAATACAACAATTACAATAAAATAAAAATATTACTAGTAATTAAGATAACTAATTAAAAATATTATTCATACTTTTTTTACAATATAAAATCAATAACTTATGTAAAACCCCTCACCAACACAAAATTTTGTATTTCGATGTTGATAGGAAGTAAAAAAAAAAACTTTTGTAAATCCGTCTTATGGGTCAAAGTCTGTCCGGATAGGAATTGTTCTTAGCACAAGGGATGATACATTCACCATAATAAAATAAAAAAATAATAGTGTTCAACTTACCTAAGGCCATTAAAAATATATAAAGCACACATACACTAACCGATTTTGTGAAAACACAAGAAAATTTGACGCAATTCTCTTTAGCACGACGGCTACATGCATTCATTCCTCAATGCACTGAGTTAACAAAATTAGTAATCGAGCCTAAGTTCCATCACAAAAAATACAAGCTATTGACATTGTTCTAATCTTTCCCCCAGAAAAAAAGAAAAAGAAAAGAAAAAGAATGTAGAGATTTTTCTCTCTTGTTTCACCATATCCCTAGCCTTGCTGCCTATTTTGCATGAAAGAAACTTACCATGAGCTGCAGATCCCCCCCTTCTCCATGCACGAATTCGCAGATGAGCTTGTCGTCTTTTCCCGCCAAATTTAACTTGCAGAGGGCTCTCCATCCTCCACGGTAAATCACCCTTCCATCCTTCCACGATGTACGCTTCGTCTGAAACTCCCTCCCTCGCGGATCCACGAGCATCATCACGCCCGGGAAGTCAAGGTTGTACCACTTCACCATATTCGTTGGGATATACTGTCGTTACACGAGAAACAAAATGTCGAGCAGATGTAGAAGAACACACAACATATAATCATAATTACTTTTACTACACCCAAAAATTGCCTCAATTTTCAGAAAAGGTAAATATCACTTTATGTCTCAACCTTTACCCTTTTTTTTTTTAATCCCAGCCTATAGTTTAACACGCATAACCTCCATTGCTGCTCAAAAATTTAACACGCCGTTGATATCCATTCCCAACCATGAATGGAATGTGGGCTTGTTCATTGCTGAGAGGGGCGGCGACAAAGGTTAAAAAGAAGAAAAGGAACAATTTTGATGCATGTAGGGATATGATTGGGTGGAGGCTAAGGCATGTGAATGCCGAGAAGAAGCTGGAGGAGTTTGTGTGGCGAAGAGCGTACGACGACATTGGATGCTTTTTAAGAATTCAACCTAATAATCCACGTCACAGTCATCACTCGCGTATCGGAAAGTGAGGCACCAGACATTTTTGTGACTTTTGTGAAACGAAAGGTATGACTTTGACATCATCCATAGGTTGGGACATTTTTAAAAGAGGGAAAACATTGGGACATAAAGTGATATTTACCCTTTTCAAAAATAGAACATACTACCAATTTTGACATTAGCACCCAATAAATGTATAACATTTTCAAATCTAAATCCGATTGACTTTTCCGGTACAGGATGATCGCATTTCTCAAGAGCTTTAACAACTCAATCAAAGAAATTCCACATGGATTTTATGGCTGCCAATGCGACTATCAAATATCGAAAAGGTTGATCCAGCTGGATTTGAAAACAGTATACATTTGTTAGGTACTAATATGTCAAAGTCGAACGTGTGTTCTATTTCTTAAAATTTGGGCAAATATCAGGTGTAAGATTCTATTAAACTTTAATCAATCATGTTCGTAATGATTAGGTTACATACCATTTCATTTACTCTAGTTTCCCTTGCTTGGGCCACGAAGTAAGGATTCATGGGCTGCTGAATATTTCCAGAAGTGAAAATTTCTGTCCCGTAATAATCTTGCTTCTTCCTCCTCTTCCCACGCACCCTGGCACTAGCTCCAGCTAGAAGAATCACGAATGTATAAGAACAAAAAGTCATATGATTAACATCGTCAACACGGTAGAAAATCGGAAGAAAATAGAAAAGTAGAGCTCACCATCCACCACTTTCTCCTTTCGAGCATGACCGTATCTTTTGTTTGGAGGGCTATTATCAATGTCGTCTACATCCTCATCTAGTAGAATCATGAACAGCATATGCACGAAAAGTCATTTAACTAACATCGACGTGATAGAAAATCGGAAGGAAATTAAATAGAAAGTATAACTCACCATCCACCATTTTCTCTATTTGAGGATGATCGTCTTGTTCTTTTGGAGGGTTATTATCAATGTCGTCAGCAGCCTCTTCATCCTCAACCTTTACTTGTATTTTCTCATCCAGCCATTTAGTGGACCTATTTTCGAGACGTTCGATTTTGTCATCTTCACGATCGGACGGACCAAGAATTTTGAAATCGAGTAAACCTTGAGAAGAGTATTGGTAGAACAACACATCGCCACCTTTAATCATGTTATCTTCTACAAATTTTACCCAACCATCGGTAAAATACCAATTATCACCAAATTTTTCTATCTTGAGGTGCCACAAATTGTTATTACAGTCACGGAGAGCCATATCCTGCGGCTCAGTTCCTTTAATAGAGCTAACCAAGATTGAGGGAACAAATTAGATTAATATAGATTAAGAAAGAAGCCTCTATGAGAAGAACACCTAAAAACACCAAAAACCGTCTTGGTAAAAGAGAACATCTTAAAAAAAACAAATCAAAAATGCTAAAACATCTTATAATAAAAAAGGGAGGATGCATTTACACTCATCTTCACATTAAATATGTATAGTTTTCTAATTTATTACGGATTGCTTTTTAAGTTTATTTTCTCAATTGTATCTTATCAATTACAGTATAATTTGATTCTTTTGGAGTGAATTGTTGGAACATATATGCTAGATTAAGCCACTAATTATATAGATATCTAATTTCATTTTATTTTTCCTTAGATGAATACTTGAATAATCAATTATTTATGACACGACAAATTGAAAATTCATAATTTTTTTCAACGTTGCATTTAAGTTAATTGCTATGAAACGATTTTAAAATATGAAGAATATATAAGAAATGTCATGATGTAGCTTTGTTAACCTAGTCATTGTGAATGTTCAAATATAAGTAATTAGGATAAAATTTCAAGTTTTCATAATGACCTTATTATTTTATAGATTATTAGAGTTATATATATTGTCATACTTTACATTATAGTAAATTGGCCTGCCCTAAACAAAATTTTTGGTCCGTCATCACTACACGGACTTACAACATCTCAAGTATAGTACTTATCTCAAGAAATTCCTACAAAAGGCTGAGGTCGCGACTTCCCAACTTAAAATGCCAGAATTTTAACTATACAAATTAACAAAACAATTATACACCTAAATCAAATTGAATAGTATTGACAGATGAAAGGAAACCAGATTTGTGTAAATTGCAAAAAGTAAAGCAACAAAAAAAAAGAGCACACTAAAACAGATACAAATGAAGAGTGCTATAATGGTAGAAAGCAAAAGATAAAACAAAAGGAATGAGCACATTACATTTGGTAATGGAGGATTGTGAACGTTTTGTGCACCTCCACGAATCGCCATCTACAGTCGACCACTTCACCAAATACTAGCAAAGCCAAAAGTACCCTTAAATAAGGATGATTTTGGTTGGACGATAAAAAAGAACTAAGAGCCCTTTTATATGTCAAAAGAAGAAGTTTTTCGGCTATGAGTTCGGTGTGGGATAAAGACTATCCACTAGAAAATGGATGTGGGAAAAAAAACTGAAGACAATTAAAAAGATCACATCTTCTACCATGAAATTCGACAATTAAAATGATGACTACAGTCTGATAATGGTTAGATTTCCACTTATAACACATAATAACTATCAAAGATACCAAGCGTTTTCTAAGACGATATCTCCAATGTTATTAGCCCCGCACCATTTGCACTCGCATTCTATGCAACTATTCTTCTTTTCTCATAGAATTTACTATGTCTCCATCTTT
The DNA here is from genome assembly GCA_031470985.1 of Agastache rugosa. NCBI lineage: Eukaryota > Viridiplantae > Streptophyta > Magnoliopsida > Lamiales > Lamiaceae > Agastache > Agastache rugosa. Next base: position 25,016,487 of record CM062607.1, read on the forward strand.
ATTCTTGGAATCAGTATACGTGTTAAGTACCTTATCCGACCTCCGTTTTCCCTAGCATACAAGTGCAGTGCGATTACTGTTGGACTTTCCTTGACGCTCCTTCTATCTATAAATCAAAATTGATGTGGGTGACCTCCTCACATAACTGCCTAATCACCCTTTCTCCAAACCCTATACTAGTTTTTTCAAACAATTTAGGCCTCTCTGATTCTTCAATATTACCTAAGTGAATACACATAAAGACACGCACAAAATAATACTTAGTAGTATGTTTCAAGATTTTGTAATAAACACGAACAATGGTCCTATTTCCAGGCTTTTCAACTACTTCCATATTTCATCTTTGTTTCACTCGGGGACAAATGCTGAGTCAGTTGAGGCTCACTCCATCCGAGGTCATACCTAACTTGGTACAACATTTTTTTTATCTTTATTCAATCAAACTTGGTGCAACTCTAATGCTTTATCAATCAAATTTGGTACAACTTTAAACTAGAACTAAATGGTATTATCCATTGAAGTATCAAATGGGAAAACTAGAAGGTAAGTTGGATAATTTTATTGCAAAAAAACGCGTGGCTTAACTCAGGGTAGAACATTACAAATGCATCTAAGTGAAAGCTTTTTCAAATCCATATCATGTTTCAAACATGTCCTTAAAGATTTACTCTAAAAGTTATGAAGGTCATAACAGCAAGACAATTTGATTTAGTGGTAATTGGCAAATACTTGAAATATGCGTGTGGAGAACCACAAACCAAAATTGGAGAGTGGTACACCATTTCTCTTAATTTCATATTGTGTTTCAAACATTAATTGTAAAAAAGTTGAGAAACGCAAGAAGAGAACTTCAAGCCGAGATTGAAGAGCTGTTCAACTTCTCCTGACCAAACTTCAATGAGTTATGAGATATTGATCCACCAACTTAAAAGAGTATGCTTCTGATAGAAATGTGATATGCCTATTATTTGCCATAATGAAGAGAGATTTGTACTAGAAATTATATGTTCTCTTTCAAGTGAGATCTCTCTAAGTTTGCATTTAAATTCAAGGATTTGGATATAACGGCCGGCCATCAAGTGCACCATATCGAACACAACGATACACACTGGCATATGCCTTAAAACGACCACAGAGAATCAAGAAATAATTTTTTTTTTTTTTTACCAACCATCGTTGCCATTTTCTGGAATAAATTTCACTACTATAATCAATCTCCCAAGAAAAACAAAGAAGCTAACAGCAATTAATGAATAAAAAATAAGTGAAACTAATTGCACGCACAACAACAATAATTAATTACTAATCTACAACACAGCAGAGCGAAAAGCAGAAAACAGAAGATAAAATACAAAAGCTATAATACAAAGAATGAACTAGAATAATGGATAATACCAAACTCTTTGCGCTGATTTTCGGTATGCAGAACTCGAATTAAACTGTGATATTCGACATTTACGTTCCCCATAACACCTGATTTTAGGTCTCTTAAAACAAAATCTACAAGATAGTGGAGAGTAAAGTTAATCTTAATGAAACAAATAAAAGAAAAAAGTCGATCAAAATAAGAAAAAGAAAGGAAGAGTTGATTTCAAACCTGGCGATAAATTTCAACTGAAATTGCAATTGTTTGTAGTTTGTGTTAAGAATATCACCGTCGGATGGTCGAATCCTATGAAATTCTGGAAACCAAAGTTTAGTTTTGCAGTGTTGTTTGATTTTAGAGGTAAGTCTTTATCGCCAAGTCAAAATTCATCAATTTAAAGAAAGGCTAAACAATTGATAAAATTATGGAGTACTCTTGTTCAAAAAAAAAAAAATTATGGAGTACTAAATTTATTACGAACAGATAAATTATAGGGAAAAGGTGCAAATACCCCCTCATGTTGGCAGCGCTGGGCAAAGTTCAGGGGGTATTTGCTTGGCGCTGCCAACATGAGGGGGTATTTGCACCTTTTTCCTAAATTATACTCCAGTAATAAAGGAAAAAAATAAAAATAAAGGGCAAAGGGTTGTAAATTACTGAACTTGGCCAATTTTTTATTTTGCTTGCCACAAATAACTACTATAAATTACTTTTAATAGATAAAAATAAGAAGTATAAGAGAGGTACAACTTATAAGATAAAAAGTATTACCTAGTCCCAGTGGGGATGGCCTAGTGGTGGAGTGGTTGCCTGTTGACCAATAGGTCAGAGGTTCGAGTACTCTCGGCCACAAAAAAATCCTAGGTGGGGGGTGTGAGTATTAATATTTGTAATGATATTAAAAAAAAAAGTATTACCTAGACAAAGGAGACAACACAATTTCTTTGCAACTATGTAATCTGCACTTAAATTTTTAGACATTTCCATTTTTTATTGGGTAATCTGTTTTAAAAAAATAAAAAATCGCATTACATCAAATATAACTGATTTATGTGCTATTTGAACCCTAAATATTTTCCCCATTTTTCCACTCTTTTCACACGTTCTCTATGTGAAAATTTTTCCCGGGAAGCCCCTTTTCCTACCTTTTGACACGTTCTTTTCAATTTAGGATCTGAACGTATAGTGTGACGGAGCGTATATACTAGTTTTTATCTTAACATAAATAACAAATCATACAAATTTGAAATAACTTAAAAATCTAGTTGCTCCTCAAACATAGCGAAACAAAGAATCAAAAACTCTACAAATTTTAAATCCTTTATACAAATCACTCTGTAGTCAAATAGAGTGAGTTAAAATAAATGAATTACAAATACATTCTAGCCCCTCCATACAAACATACATAACCTAAGCTTCTTCCCATTTTCACCATTCCTACTGTTGTTACCTTTTTGGGGGGAAGAAGGTAACACTGATAAACAAAACATCACCGTTTTGCACGAACTCGCAGATGCAAGAGTCTTCATCTCCCACCGCGTTCATTCCACATTGTTGGTCCCAAGACGGATACCTTGGTGTAGAGGGGGGTGAATACACCAAGGTTTAAAAACTTTTCCAAGTTAAAACTCTTTTCAGAGAGCTGGCTGTGCTCGATCCAGCTGGATCGACGCTTGATCGACACAGCTGGCTGTGTGAGTGTGTGTGTGCGGAAGTTGGTGGGTTTGGAAAGTCCGTCTGTTGCTTCAAATCATATTGCAAAGCTCTGTTTCACTTTTCAGTTAATCAGTTTATGCAGCTTGAAATGTATGCTTGAGAGGTTAGCAAAATGCATAAAACAAAGCGATAAATAACAAAGCAATTTTAACGTGGTTCGGAGTAACATATCCTACGTCCACGACCAGGTTCACTGGTAATTCACTACCACTTGGTTTCCAAGTACCAAGCAACTTCACAACTCTAACCCGAACTGTCAAGCCTACACCTTCAGTTTCCGGGTACTGAAGAACCTAACCACTCGAATTACACGCTTCGAGCAAGCGTACCTTTACTTAACCTTTCTGGGTTTGGGTTTGGGTATGGGTGTTCCAACTATGAACGAGTTCTTACAATGAAGAACAAAGAGTATGATGAACTCGTTCAAACTAGGCTTAAGATATTTCTATTCTGATCTATTCTGCCTATTGACTGAATATGTGAACAACTAAGAACACAGCTGACTGGCTGGGTGTTCTTGAAAGATTTGACTTTGAAGATCGTTGTTCATTTTTCTGTTTTCTTCTATTTCTTCAGTTGTCTCTTTTTCCAGTCACTTCTCTTCAATGGTGGAGGAGATATATATAGGTGGAGATTCAAACTAGCCGTTGGAAGAGAGCCGTTTGAATCTTACCTACTCTCATTGACTTCTGGCCTTTAACCTACGAAGTAGGTCTGCATCTGCAGAAGCTATTTCTTCTCTGATTTGACTGCGTCAGATAAGATCTTTTGACATCGAGATCTTGTCTTAGAGAAGGTCTTCGTCTTCGAGCTGCTAAGCGTCTCTGCTGTGTCTTCAGCGACTTGGACTCTGCTGCGTCTTGACTCTGAGCTGTGTCTTAGACCTGTGCTGTATCATTAACCTGAGCTGTGACTTCAACCTGAGCTGTGTCAATAACCTGAGCTGTGTTTTAGACCTAAGCTATGTCATCGACACTAAGCTGGGTCTTTTACACTGAGCTGGGTCTTTGACACTGAGCTGGGTTTCCGTCACTGAGCTAGGTCTTGATACTGCTGGGTCTTTGACTTTGTTTGGTCTGCTTTGCTGAATATTTCAGCTGTCTGCTTAGCTGTGTCTTCTGCCATGTCTTCTGCTGTCTTCAGCTGCTCTACCTGTAAACTAAGAAACTCTATAAGCTCAAACAGGAGAGCTGAGAAACGCTTAGGCTTGTGCAATCATCTACTCGGTTGGGGTCAGCTGGGTTTTGGTATCAAATCAAAACTCTATTAATTTTCCCAACAATTTCCCCCTTTTTGATGATGCCAAAACCTAACAAAAAAAAATTTACTTCCCCCTTAAAAAAAAATAGGGTTTCGTTTAAACATTCACAGCAGGAAAACAAATTCAGAGTTCAGTGCCTGGACAAAGAGTAATTGTCATCAGGGTGATCTTGAGATCATAAGCGAACTTTTCATTAATAAAGAAATTTTACAATTTTACATTTTTCAAAAAAAAAAAAATTAAAAGACAAAATTCCCATATGACTGGGTTTTCAACTCTACTGCTTCCTCTGATCATCAATCTGATGGTCAGTCTTGAGACCATACCTGTTGAAGATGAATTCTTCCAAGTTTCTCCACTCATCTTAATTTTTAGATTTGGAGATTTCTCTTTCGCCAGCCCAGTGATGAACTTCTTTGAAAATCTGGGCCTTGTCAGGAAGATTCGTTCCAGCTATAGTGGGAGGTTTCAATTGCTTGACTTTTGGAGCTTTGAGCTGGATGTTGTTTCTTTTGGCATATAGGGCAATTGATCTTGCCATCATTGGATCCGTCTCATGGAGTTCGAGGAGATAATCCTGGAACGTAGTTTCTGGATTCATGCCTTTGTACTGATTCAAGTAGTAGAATTCTTTGATGAAGTCTGATTTGCATCGTTCCCAGTTTTCATTGATATCATCTGGGTTCTTCTTGTCAGTTGAGGCTGCTTGGACCTGTTTCTTCCTAGCTTTCCTGTAACTTAGCCTTTTCTTCCTCTGCTTTTTCTCAGCAGGCTGGAGCGATTCGGCTTTCTTCTTGATGATTTTGTCTAGCTCTTGCATTTCTCTTCTTTGCTCGTTGTGGAAGTTACACAGCCAGTGATAGTCCTTGTATTCTTCTGGCTTATGTCCACACGCTTTGGCAAGAGCAACCATCTTCTCTTTCCATGACTCTTTTACTGCTTTGGCTGCTGCAGTTGGCTCTGGCTCTTCCTCATCCAGCTCTTTGGCGAAGTCGATTGGATTGGCTGCACATGTTCCCCCTGAGCTGCAGCTTCCCTCTTTATTGTTTTTCCAGCTTTATTCGTATCTTCCCCCTTTTTGGCATTATCAACAAGGGAGGCGGAGAGGTTAATGACTGTTGCGTTGAGCTTGGTGAGAGCGGCTTCAATATCAGCAAGCTTGGCTGAGTTGTCAGCTGTAGCGATGTTCATCTGAGCATTGCTGCTGCTTCCAACTTTGAACTGAGCATCCATATCTTTGTACAAGTTGAAGAGTTGGCGGATGTCAGAGCTGTTGGAGAGAGTGGACTTTTTTAGGGCTTTCAGATGGCTTGAAAGATTTGCTATGTCGTCGACCAGTGGAGCTTGATGTCTTGCTACAATCTCAGGAACTCTCTTCTCTAGAAGGTGCGACTGATCAATACTTTGAGAGACAAGAGATTGCTTGAGATCTAGACTTGTACTTTCTTGTAAATCTTGAGCAAATTTGTGGACTTCATCAATTGTCCGTTGTTGCTCTCTATCTTGACAGTCTAGAGCTGTGAATCGCATAATGACATGCACTTGAGAGTTCAGTCTGTCCTGAAAAAGAATTTCTTCAACCTCTTTAGATATTGCTTCTCTCATTGCGGTTGAGAGCTCGACAGCTGAGTCCGTTTGAGTTGCAGAATCAACATGACAGGGTTTGTTTGCCTCGAGCTCGACCTGAGAGCGAGTGTCATCGGCAATTGAACTTGGTGGGGCTGTTGTCTCTGGTTCAGCTGTTGCATCAGTAGGTTCTTCAATGATTATTACCTCAGTTGTGTTATCTGGTACAGCTTCCTTGGTAATCTCAGCTGCGACTTCTTTGGATATGACATCTCCAGAAGGTGTCTCCCATCCCGCTGCTGTTAGGAGCTTATTGGCTGACTTCCAGACGTCTGCTGGGTGCGGCTTGGGGTACTGCTGAGATACTTCGATAATACCTCTGATGAGATCATCTTGATGCAAGTAAGCATCCTCCAGACTTCCAAAGCCAAAAGTGTGCTGAAGGCATGCTTCATCCGTTTTCAATTTCTCGTAGGAGAATGTCTCGATCATCTGCTCATTCTGGTACCAAGTTGCCATCTTGGTGGCCAGATAGAATTTGAGATCTCCAACTTTGACTTGGGCGATTGGCAGGTGTGCCAAGATGGGATACTGAGTCAGAACACTCTTGATCCCTGCAATGCGTAACTCCTCGTACATAACTTTCATGAAGGCTGAGCCAGAGGAGTTGAGTGATGGAGAAGCAGTGGAGTCACTTTCCTCTGATTCTGTGGAGATTTGAGCTTTGGGTGATGGCTGTTTTGGGGGTGAGTTTTGATTGGAGGAAGAGGGTTCAGCTTGGTTGTCAGCTGGCTGTGAAGGAGCTTCAGCCAACTGAATATTTTCCTGTACGATTACAGGAGATGGTTCTTTGGTTGAAGAAGTGAGTGTAGGAGAAGGCTGTTTGGGCGGAGAGCTGTGAGGCGGTGAGGGCTTGGGTGAGCTGGGAAGTGTTGTCTGACTCTTTGGATTATCCAGCTCATCCTCTGAACTGGATGATTCATCATTCAACCCCATATCAGCCAGGATGTTTGATCCGAACTGATTGAAGGCTGATACTGGCTGAGGGAAGAGAATCACCATTGCTTGACTTGGAGTTTCTTCTGAAGAAGAACTAGCCTCAGTTGGTGGAATGACAGCTGTTTTCTTTTTCTTTTCAGCTGGTCCTCCAAATTTGGTTTAAAATCAGTATCTTCCTTTTTCTTTGTTTCTTCTCAGCTGGAACATCTGCCTCTGTTTCTTCCAGCTGCTTCTTGCCTTTACTCACAGCAGGCTGTTTTCTCAGGAGATCATTGATTTGACTAATTCTCCGGAAGAGAATCTTCATTTCTGGAAATGGTTCTGAATTAGTCCACTTTACAGTGTATCCTTTCACAGCTTGTTCTATTAAGAACGAAATCTTTGAGCATAGATATAGGGGCTCTGAGGTTGAATACGTCATCCTGGTGGAGTCGAACTTGATCTTTTCTGACTCCTTAACCAGACGGTTGAGTAAGAAATCAAACCAGTTGACGTTTGCGCCTTTGATCATGGCAATCATCGGCTTGAGTTTTGGAATACTGATTTCTCCTTGAAAACCAGCTATCCCCAGAATGCACTTCTGCGTGATATCCAGCAGCAGCCTGTACTTTGGCTTTAGTAGGAGCTTTAACATGCTCGCTCTGTACGGCTCTGGGATGATACACATCTCTTGACTGAGGAATTCATCTATTTCCTCACGGTTATAATCGTCTGGGAAGAATCCTCCTTCACTGGGTAGATTGAACACCTTTCGCAGCATCTTGTTGTGTTTGATGTTGACGGTTGCTGAGTCAAATTTTCCGTCATCGCCTTTGACAATCACATCAAATGAAGATGAGTAGAAGCCTTCTTCATCAATGATGTTGAGATAGAAGAGAGTAGCATCTCTCTTCAGCATAAGCTTGGGCATGGAGGTCGCCCACAGCAAGAGACCGGAGTCTGCGACAAGATCCACCATCTCTTTGAGTTCTGAGACTTGAATGTTGTCGGTGGAAAGACAACTTTCAAATGACAACTTTGTCATAAGAACTTCGAACTGGTTCATCCCTGCGGTTGATTTCTTGGGTGCCATCTCTGCAATCTGTTGATTTTGATCGAGCGAGGAATTTGCAGAGAATAGATAGAAGATTTGAAGATTTGAAATCCGCAGAGATAAAGATGGAAGAATTCTGCGTATCTTTTCCATTTATATCAACTGCCATAATGGATCAACGGTTGAGATTGAGATAGTTGATATTCTGATCAACGGCTGGGAGAAATTCACTCATCACGTTCTGACATGTTTACAGCAAGTGTATTGCAACCGCGCGCGAAGCAGTTCAAACGCTTGACATTCTGCCTCGATCCTACCGTGCAACAGTACTCTGCAATCTTTGTAATTAAGGCGATGGGAAAGGAAACTTATCAAGCAATTTAACTAAGGAACATATGTCCGCTTAAAATAGGAATTCAAAATAATTGGACTGAAATAGTATATTCCTTTGAGAAAAAAATTCATGAGACGCAGACTGGTCAGCGTGGACACAGTATTCAGCTGAAATCACGGTGGTCGTCTCTTTTGCTTGACTGAAATATCTCCTCAGCTGAGTATCTGGAGATTAGCTTGATTCTTCTTCAGCTTGATAAACCTTCTGCCTTTGGGATCCAGCTGAGTTTGTTCCCCCTCAGCTGGATGAACTTTCTTCACTTGAATATTCTGCTGGAATGAATTTTCCCTCAGTTGATATCACAGCTGTGTCGATTTCCAGCTTGGTGGAGTTCCACCTGACCTTGATAGAAGGTGGCTGTCTTTTCACAGCTGCTTCCTACTTGAGTTGATCGGAGTCTCATCACTGGCTCATTTCTTTGATGATGTCAGTTGTTCCATGATCAGCTGAGTTCACCGCTGCTTTGTGGGGTATAAACTTCGATTTCCTGTTCTTTGCATTGCATTCATACGCATTGAACTCACCAGGAAAACCGTTCACAACAATTGGCTGGGACCAGTACACTTGACATATTCTTTGAAGAGCTTTGAGGTGATTCATGAGCTTTGATCATCAGCTGTCTTTACAGCAAGCTTGGTGACGTCCTCAGTTGCTTCTGTCCCTCGACCTGTTATCACTCATTCGGAACCCAGTTGTGATTGGGCCCGGCTTTGTTGATGAGGGTTCCACTGATAACCCGGATTTGTCCTTATTTTTTGTGAGTGATACTTCTGGTTGGTCCTTGAATGTGTCCACTTCTTCTTTGGACCTTGTTGACTGCTTGAACTCCATTTTCTTTGATGAGGTCCATTTCATAGCTGGAGTCTGTCAGCTTGATTTCTAGCTTGATATCCCGTTTGCTGGAATCTTGATGTGAACCTCGGTTGATTTTCAACTTTATAACCAGCTGAGATCCTTCTCAGCTGTCTTTTTAGTTGACCTTGATGTCTTTGCTGAATGACATTCTGTCTTTGATTTTGATTCCAGTCAACTGGATTTATTCACTGCCTTTTAGCTCTGAGATCAGCTGGGAGTTGCTGAGCAGTTTTCTTCTTTGAATTGACTGAGCTTGGAGTGATGGCTTGAAAATGTACGACCTCTTTGGTACATCTTTGGCTTGAATCCAGCTGGGTTTGCATTGGCTGGAGTCATTCTTTGATCTGATTCAGCTTTGGCCATCCTCACGCTCCTGATCATTCAGTCTTCTGCTTGACTTTCTGAGTTTATGATAATGGGTCCGTTAGTGTTAATATCACACATCATGTTGTGATGCTTGCTCAGAAAGCTTTTGAGTTGGACCTTCCAGATCTGATAGACATCTACAGATAGTGTCGGAAAATTCCTGCACAAAGAAGATTCCAAAACAGTATGCAATATGATGATTTAAAAAGATTTTGAACCTTTGAAGGATCTGTTCAGGTGACCACTATCAGCAAGGAAATGCTGATTTGAAACAGATACAGTGATCTTTTGAACCACTGCACTGATACCAATTGTTGGTCCCAAGACGGATACCTTGGTGTAGAGGGGGGGTGAATACACCAGGGTTTAAAAACTTTTCCAAGTTAAAACTCTTTTCAGAGAGCTGGCTGTGCTCGATCCAGCTGGATGGACGCTTGATCGACACAGCTGGATTGACGCTTGATCGACACAGCTGGCTGTGTGAGTGTGTGTGTGCGGAAGTTAGTGGGTTTGGAAAGTCCATCTGTTGCTTCAAATCATATTGCAAAGCTCTGTTTCACTTTTCAGTTAATCAGTTTATGCAGCCTGAAATGTATGCTTGAGAGGTTAGCAAAATGCATAGAACAAAACGATAAATAACAAAGAAATTTTAACGTGGTTCGGAGTAACATCTCCAACGTCCACGACCAGGTTCACTGGTAATTCACTACCACTTGGTTTCCAAGTACCAAGCAACTTCACAACTCTAACCCGAGCTGTGTTCCAACAGTTTGCGGGCACTGTCAAGCCTACACCTTCAGTTTCCGGGTACTGAAGAACCTAACCACTCGAATTACACGCTTCGAGCAAGCGTACCTTTACCTAACCTTTCTGTGTTTGGGTTTGGGTATGGGTGTTCCAACTATGAACTAGTTCTTACAATGAAGAACAAAGAGTATGATGAACTCGTTCAAACTAGGCTTAAGATATTTCTATTCTGATCTATTCTGCCTATTGACTGAATATATGAACAACTAAGAACACAGCTGACTGGCTGGGTGTTCTTGAAAGATTTGGCTTTGAAGATCGTTGTTCATTTTTCTGTTTTCTTCTATTTCTTCAGTCGTCTCTTTTTCCAGTCACTTCTCTTCAATGGTGGAGGTGATATATATATGTGGAGATTCAAACTAGCCGTTGGAAGAGAGCCGTTTGAATCTTACCTACTCTCATTGACTTCTGGCCTTTAACCTACGAAGAAGGTCTGCATCTGCAGAAGCTATTTCTTCTCTGATTTGACTGCGTCTGATAAGATCTTTTGACATCGGGATCTTGTCTTAGAGAAGGTCTTTGTCTTCGAGCTGCTAAGCGTCTCTGCTGTGTCTTCAGCGACTTGGACTCTACTGCGTCTGGACTCTGAGCTGTGTCTTAGACCTATGCCAACCTGAGCTGTGGCTTCAACCTGAGTTGTGTCAATAACCTGAGCTGTGTTTTAGACCTGAGCTGTGTCATCGACACTAAGCTGGGTCTTTTACACTGAGCTGGGTCTTTGACACTGAGCTGGGTTTCCGTCACTGAGCTGGGTCTTGATACTGCTGGGTCTTTGACTTTGCTTGGTCTGCTCTGTTGAGTCTGCTTTGCTGAATATTTCAGCTGTCTGCTTAGTTGTGTCTTCTGCCATGTCTTCTGCTGTCTTCAGCTGCTCTACCTGTAAACTAAGAAACTCTATAAGCTCAAACAGGTGAGTTGAGAAACGCTTAGGCTTGTGCAATCATCTACTCGGTTGGGGTCAGCTGGGTTTTGGTATTAAATCAAAACTCTATTAATTTTCCCAACAATTTCCCCCTTTTTGATGATGCCAAAACCTAACAAAAAAAATAATTTACTTCCTCCTTAACAAAAAAAGGGGTTTCGTTTAAACATTCACACCAGGAAAATAAATTCAGAGTTCAGTGCCTGGACAAAGAGTTATTGTCATCAGGGTGATCTTGAGATCATAAGCGAACTTTTCATTAATAAAGAAATTGTACAATTTTACATTTTTCAAAAAAAAAAAATTAAAAGACAAAATTCGCTAATGGCTGGGTCTTCAACTCTACTGCTTCCTCTGATCATCAATCTGATGGTCAATCTTGAGACCATACCTGTTGAAGATGAATTCTTCCAAGTTTCTCCACTCATCTTGATTTTTAGATTTGGAGATTTCTCTTTCGCCAGCCCAGTGATGAACTTCTTTGAAAATCTGGGCCTTGTCAGGAAGATTCGTTCCAGCTATATTGGGAGGTTTCAATTGCTTGACTTTTGGAGCTTTGAGCTGGATGTTTTTTTCTTTTGGAATATAGGGCAATTGATCTTGCCATCATTGGATCCGTCTCATGGAGTTCGAGGAGATAATCCTGGAACGCAGTTTCTGGATTCATGCCTTTGTACTGATTCAAGTAATAGAATTCTTTGATGAATTCTGATTTGCATCGTTCCCAGTTTTCATTGATATCATCTGGGTTCTTCTTGTCAGTTGAGGCTGCTTGGACCTGTTTCTTCCTAGCTTGCCTGTAACTTAGCCTTTTCTTCCTCTGCTTTTTCTCAGCAGGCTGGAGCGATTCGGCTTTCTTCTTGATGATTTTGTCCAGCTCTTGCATTTCTCTTCTTTGCTCGTTGTGGAAGTTACACACCCAGTGATAGTGCTTGTATTCTTCTGGCTTATGTCCACACGCTTTGGCAAGAGCAACCATCTTCTCTTTCCATGTCTCTTTTACTGCTTTGGCTGCTGCAGTTGGCTCTGGCTCTTCCTCATCCAGCTCTTTGGCGAAGTCGTCGATTTCCGATTGGATTGGCTGCACATGTTCCCCCTGAGCTGCAGCTTCCCTCTCTATTGTTTTTCCAGCTTTATTCGTATCTTCCCCCTTTTTGGCATTATCAACAAGGGAGGCGGAGAGGTTAATGACTGTTGCGTTGAGCTTGGTGAGAGCGGCTTCAATATCAGCAAGCTTGGCTGAGTTGTCAGCTGTAGCGATGTTCATCTGAGCATTGCTGCTACTTCCAGCTTTGAACTGAACATCCAGATCTTTGTACAAGTTGAAGAGTTGGCGGATGTCAGAGCTGTTGGACAGAGTGGACTTTTTTAGAGCTTCCAGCTGGCTTGAAAGATTTGCTATGTCGTCGACCAGTGGAGCTTGATGTCTTGCTACAATCTCAGGAACTCTCTTCTCTAGAAGGTGCGACTGATCAATACTTTGAGAGACAAGAGATTGCTTGAGATCTAGAATTGTACTTTCTTGTAAATCTTGAGCAAATTTGTGGACTTCATCAATTGTCCGTTGTTGCTCTCTATCTTGACAGTCTAGAGCTGTGAATCGCATAATGACATGCACTTGAGAGTTCAGTCTGTCCTAAAAAAGAATTTCTTCAACCTCTTTAGATATTGCTTCTCTCATTGCGGTTGAGAGCTCGACAGCTGAGTCCGTTTGAGTTGCAGAATCAACATGACAGGGTTTGTTTGCCTCGAGCTCGACCTGAGAGCGAGTGTCATCGGCAATTGGACTTGGTGGGGCTGTTGTCTCTGGTTCAGCTGTTGCATCAGTAGGTTCTTCAATGATTATTACCTCAGTTGTGTTATCTGGTACAGCTTCCTTGGTAATCTCAGCTGCGACTTCTTTGGATATGACATCTCCAGAAGGTGTCTCCCATCCCGCTGCTGTTAGGAGCTTATTGGCTGACTCCCAGACGTCTGCTGGGTGCGGCTTGGGGTACTGCTGAGATACTTCGATAATACCTCTGATGAGATCATCTTGATGCAAGTAAGCATCCTCCAGACTTCCAAAGCCAAAAGTGTGCTGGAGGCATGCTTCATCCGTTTTCAATTTCTCGTAGGAGAATGTCTCGATCATCTGCTCATTCTGGTACCAAGTTGCCATCTTGGTGGCCAGATAGAATTTGATTACAGGAGATGGTTCTTTAGTTGAAGAAGTGAGTGTAGGAGAAGGCTGTTTGGGCGGAGAGCTATGAGGCGGTGAGGGCTTGGGTGAGCTGGGAAGAGTTGTCTGACTCTTTGGATTATCCAGCTCATCCTCTGAACTGGATGATTCATCATTCAACCCCATATCAGCCAGGATGTTTGATCCGAACTAATTGAAGGCTGATACTGGCTGAGGGAAGAGAATCACCATTGCTTGACTTGGAGTTTCTTCTGAAGAAGAACTAGCCTCAGTTGGTGGAATGACAGCTGTTTTCTTTTTCTTTTCAGCTGGTCCTCCAGCTGGTTTGGGGTCAGCTGTCTTCTTTTTTCTTTGTTTCTTCTCAGCTGGAACATCTGCCTCTGTTTCTTCCAGCTGCTTCTTGCCTTTGCTCATAGCAGGCTATTTTCTCAGGAGATCATTGATTTGACTAATTCTCCGGAAGAGAATCTTCGTTTCTGGAAACGGTTCTGAATTAGTCCACTTTACAGTGTATCCTTTCACAGCTTGTTCTATTAAGAACGAAATCTTAGAGCATAGATATAGGGGCTCTGAGGTTGAATACGTCGTCCTGGTGGAGTCGAACTTGATCTTTTCTGACTCCTTAACCAGTCGGTTGAGTAAGAAATCAAACCAGTTGACGTTTGCGCCTTTGATCATGGCAATCATCGGCTTGAGTTTTGGAATACTGATTTCTCCTTGAGATCCAGCTATACCCAGAATGCACTTCTGCGTGATATCCAACAGCAGCCTGTACTTTGGCTTTAGTAGGAGCTTTGACATGCTCGCTCTGTACGGCTCTGGGGTGATACACATCTCTTGACTGAGGAATTCATCTATTTCCTCACGGTTATAATTGTCTGGGAAGAATTCTCCTTCACTGGGTAGATTGAACACCTTTCGCAGCATCTTGTTGTGTTTGATGTTGACGGTTGCTGAGTCAAATTTTCCGTCATCGCCTTTGACAATCACATCGAATGAAGATGAGTAGAAGCCTTCTTCATCAATGATGTTGAGATAGAAGAGAGCAGCATCTCTCTTCAGCATAAGCTTGGGCATGGAGGTCGCCCACAACAAGAGACCGGAGTCTGCGACAAGATCCACCATCTCTTTGAGTTCTGAGACTTGAAGGTTGTCGGTGGAAAGACAACTTTCAAATGACAACTTTGTCATAAGAACTTCGAACTGGTTGATTTCTTGGGTGCCATCTCTGCAATCTGTTGATTTTGATCGAGCGAGGAATTTGCAGAGAATAGATAGAAGATTTGAAGATTTGAAATCCGTAGAGATAAAGATGGAAGAATTCTGCGTATCTTTTCCATGTATATCAACTGTCATAATGGATCAACAGTTGAGATTGAGATAGTTGATATTCTGATCAACGGCTGGGAGAAATTCACTCATCACGTTCTGACGTGTTTACAGCAAGTGTATTGCAACTGCGCGTGAAGCAGTTCAAACGCTTGACATTCTGCCTCGATCCTACCGTGCAACAGTACTCTGCAGTCTTTGTAATTAAGGCGATGGAAAAGGAAACTTATCAAGCAATTTAACTAAGGAACATATGTCCGCTTAAAATAGGAATTCAAAATAATTGGACTGAAATAGTATATTCCTTTGAGAAAAAAATTCATGAGACGCAGACTGGTCAGCGTGGACAGAGTATTCAGCTGAAATCACGGTGGTCGTCTCTTTTGCTTGATTGAAATATCTCCTCAGCTGAGTATCTGGAGATTAGCTTGATTCTTCTTCAGCTTGATAAACCTTCTGCCTTTGGGATCCAGCTGAGTTTGTTCCCCCTCAGCTGGATGAACTTTCTTCACTTGAATATTCTGCTGGAATGAATTTTCCCTCAGTTGATATCACAGCTGTGTCGATTTCCATCTTGGTGGAGTTCCACCTGACCTTGATAGAAGGTGGCTGTCTTTTCACAGCTGCTTCCTACTTGAGTTGATCGGAGTCTCATCACTGGTTCATTTCTTTGATGATGTCAGCTGTTCCATGATCAGCTGAGTTCACCGCTGCTTTGTGGGGTATAAACTTCGATTTCCTGTTCTTTGCATTGCATTCATACGCATTGAACTCACCAGGAAAACCGTTCACAACAATTGGCTGGGACCAGTACACTTGACATATTCTTTGAAGAGCTTTGAGGTGATTCGTGAGCTTTGATCATCAGCTGTCTTTACAGCAAGCTTGGTGACATCCTCAGTTGCTTCTGTCCCTCGACCTGTTATCACTCCTTCGGAACCCAGTTGTGATTGGGTCCGGCTTTGTTGATGAGGGTTCCACTGATAACCCGGATTTGTCCTTATCTTTTGTGAGTGATACTTCTGGTTGGTCCTTGAATGTGTCCACTTCTTCTTTGGACCTTGTTGACTGCTTGAACTCCATTTTCTTTGATGAGGTCCATTTCATAGCTGGAGTCTGTCAGCTTGATTTCTAGCTTGATATCCCGTTTGCTGGAATCTTGATGTGAAGCTCAGTTGATTTTCAGCTTTATAACCAGCTGAGATCCTTCTCAGCTGTCTTTTTAATTGACCTTGATGTCTGTGCTGAATGACATTCTGTCTTTGATCTTGATTCCAGTCAGCTGGATTTATTCGCTGCCTTTTAGCTCTGAGATCAGCTGGGAGTTGCTGAGCAGTTTTCTTCTTTGAAGGGACTGAGCTTGGAGTGATGGCTTGAAAATGTACGACCTCTTTGGTACATCTTTGGCTTGAATCCAGCTGGGTTTGCATTGGCTGGAGTCATTCTTTGATCTGATTCAGCTTTGGCCATCCTCACGCTCCTGATCCGTAGTCTTCTGCTTGACTTTCTGAGTTTATGATAATGGGTCCGTTAGTGATAACATCCCACATCATGTTGTGATGCTTGCTCAGAAAGGTTTTAAGTTGGACCTTCCAGATCTGATAGACATCTACAGATAGTGTCGGAAAATTCCTGCACAAAGAAGATTCCAAAACAGTATGCAATATAATGATTTAAAAAGATTTTGAAACTTTGAAGGATCTGTTCAGGTGACCACTATCAGCAAGGAAATGCTGATTTGAAACAGATACAGTTATCTTTTGAACCACTGCTCTGATACCAATTGTTGGTCCCAAGACGGATACCTTGGTGTAGAGGGGGGGTGAATACACCAAGGTTTAAAAATTTTTCCAAGTTAAAACTCTTTTCAGAGAGCTGGCTGTGCTCGATCCAGCTGGATGGACGCTTGATCGACACAGCTGGCTGTGTGAGTGTGTGTGTGCGGAAGTTGGTGGGTTTGGAAAGTCCTTCTGTTGCTTCAAATCATATTGCAAAGCTCTGTTTCACTTTTCAGTTAATCATTTTATGCAGCTTGAAATGTATGCTTGAGAGGTTAGCAAAATGAATAAAACAAAGCGATAAATAACAAAGCAATTTTAACGTGGTTCGGAGTAACATCTCCTACGTCCACGACCAGGTTCACTGGTAATTCACTACCACTTGGTTACCAAGTACCAAGCAACTTCACAACTCTAACCCAAGCTGTGTTCCAACAGTTTGCGGGCACTGTCAAGTCTACACCTTCGCCCGGCATCCGAAGAACCTAACCACTCGAATTACACGCTTCGAGCAAGCGTACCTTTACCTAACCTTTCTGGGTTTGGGTTTGGGTATGGGTGTTCCAACTATGAACGAGTTCTTACAATGAAGAACAAAGAGTATGATGAACTCGTTCAAACTAGGCTTAAGATATTTCTATTCTGATCTATTCTGCCTATTGACTGAATATGTGAACAACTAAGAACACAGCTGACTGGCTGGGTGTTCTTGAAAGATTTGGCTTTGAAGATCATTGGTCATTTTTCTGTTTTCTTCTATTTCTTCAGTCGTCTCTTTTTCCAGTCACTTCTCTTCAATGGTGGAGAAGATATATATAGGTGGAGATTCAAACTAGCCGTTGGAAGAGAGCCGTTTGAATCTTACCTACTCTCATTGACTTATGGCCTTTAACCTACGAAGTAGGTCTGCATCTGCAGAAGCTATTTCTTCTCTGATTTGACTGCGTCAGACAAGATCTTTTAACATCGGGATCTTGTCTTAGAGAAGGTCTTCGTCTTCGAGCTGCTAAGCATCTCTGCTGTGTCTTTAGCGACTTGGACTCTGCTGCGTCTTGACTCTGAGCTCTGTCTTAGACCTGTGCTGTATCATTAACCTGAGCTGTGGCTTCAACCTGAGCTGTGTTTTAGACCTGAGCTGTGTCATCGACACTAAGCTGGGTCTTTTACACTGAGCTGGATCTTTGACACTGAGCTGGGTTTCCGTCACTGAGCTGGGTCTTGATACTGCTGGGTCTTTGACTTTGTTTGGTCTGCTTTGCTGAATATTTCAGCTGTCTGCTTAGCTGTGTCTTCTGCCATGTCTTCTGCTGTCTTCAGCTGCTCTACCTGTAAACTAAGAAACTCTATAAGCTCAAACAGGTGAGCTGAGAAACGCTTAGGCTTGTGCAATCATCTATTCGGTTGGGGTCAGCTGGGTTTTGGTATCAAATCAAAACTCTATTAATTTTCCCAACACACATAGAGCTTTCCAGCCTCCTACGTAGAACGTTCTCTCGTCCGCCCACTCTTTACGCGTAGCGCGAAACTGACTTCCTTCCGGGTCGAGGAGCAATACTACCCCGGGGAGTTTAAGGCTGTAGCCTCTGATCACATCCATGGGTATATACTATCATTGCAGGCAGCACAAACATGTTGGTCAAATTGTACTTCTATCAAAATACGAAACAAATGTGTAACTTAAGTTGTATGCTTACTAGTTCACCAGCTCTCTGTCTTCTTTTCTTGGTCACAAAATAAGGATTCTTGGGCTGGGGAATTAGTCCAGTATTGAAAATCTCTATGCCGTACCAGTCATAATCTCTTTTCATTTTACGTGTACAAGTACTGGCCGTACCTGGTTCGGGTAGAAGGATGATATAGATGGATAGATCATGAAAAGTATTATTTACTGAGAGCACCGAGCTACAAAATTGGAGCAAAACGATGTGTAGAACTTACCGACCCTCACTAGCTTCAATTGAGGATTATAGTCTCTTCGACCCTCTTGTTGAGTTCTTTCTTGATCCACTTCTCGAGTCGTTTAGAGAAACATCACCAGATTAATTCAATAATAGGTTCATGTAAATGTACATACCACAAACGATGGTGGATTAACTACGAGCAACATATTATCTCAAAAAAATAAAAATAAAAACTACGAGCAACATAAGAAAATTTGAAGAAACTAGTAGAGTGGTACGTGCGATGCACGTAATATTGATAGATTTTAATAATATATATATGTCAAACATAATAATCATCTGTAATATATACTAATAGTAAAATACTATAATAAAGGTATAATAGGCAAATCAAATTTTGTAAACAAGGCTTTTTTATAATAAGTATAGATAAATAGATATGACTACCATTCATCACTTCCTTTCCTACAGGATAATCATCTCGTTGATTCGCCTCTTCAGTTGTAGGGGTACATGCATCGTCATCACTATCATCTACTAATTAAATAGTAGGTTCAGATTGATGGGTCGACCAAAGAAAGGTCAATTAACTAAGAGCAACATACCACCAAATCTTAAGATGATACAGTTTATAACTTACCATCCGTCACTTCCTCTGCTTCAAAAAAATCAAATCTTTGATTCTCTACTTCAGTTCTAGGAACAGAATGATTGTCTTCTGTATCTATAAATGATTCAAATAGTAAGTTTAGATTGATAGAATGACCAAAAGAAAAGGTCAATAGCTAAGAGTAACATACAAATAAAATCTCAAGAAAATAAAATATACTATAACTTTACCATCCTTCACTTGCTCAACTTGAGGATGATCATCCACTCGATTCTCTTCTTCAGTTGTAGGATCGTCATTGTCATCAATATCATCTGATTCAAATAGAAGGTTCGTATTGATGGATAGACTAAAAGTAAGGTAATGAACAGCAAGTCTGAAGAAAATAAAACAAGTAATTAACTTCACCATCCATTACTTGCTCTCCTTCATGATAATTATCACGCCAATTTTTTCCTTCATTGGTAGGATCATAATCATTTTCATCATTATGACCTACAACATCATCATCTGATTCTATCATTATATACTGCTCTTCAGTGTTCTTAGTTTTCTGACCTCCAACTCCTTTTGTTAAGCAAGCAGAGCCACCATGAACTTTAAAGTCAACTAAACCTTTAGAGAAATATTCATATACTAATAGATCCCCTCTTTTAAGCATATTCTCGTCAGCGAATTTTGTCCAACCATCTCTGAAGTACCAATCACCGCCAACCAATTCCACTTTCACATGCCACAAATTGTTATAACGGTCTCGAAGTGCCAAATTCATCGGCCAGTCCTTGAATAGATTGAATAAACCTTGAAGGTATTTTCTGTACAAATATAAAAATCATCGGCCAACTTACTTAATATTATTCCATATAAATAAATACTTGATATACCAGAATTCATATAGAAAGGAAAATATAATTATAAAGTAAACAATTTGCATCTGGGGGGACATTGTTACCCCCTTTTCTCTTTCTGTCCAGAATCTGTTCTAATATCTGTTTGAGGATATCTTATAAGAAAACAAAAGTCTCTGTTCCCTACAAATTCAAAATCTGGGGCAAAAGCTAAGAGCCAAAAACAATGTTTATATCTTCTTAATATTAGTCCATTGCAAGGACAACCATTTTCTAGTAATTAGATTTCCTATCTCCTTATCATACCAAAAACATGGTTTTATTATCTTTCACAACTTGTACAAAATGTTGTTATGTTCTCACTGTGATCTTGATGCAACCTTTCCTCTTTTCTCACAATGTCAGCAAGGTTCACACACTCATCTTTACTAGCTTATACGCGTCGTGTGTAGCCTCTTTTAACCATTAGATTCCTTAATCTACACACCTGTGCAATTTGCAAACTCGTCTGTTGTTGCCTCTTACTTTATCCATACTTAAAGCGCACCTCATGTCATTTCCACCTAACCGAACCAACACTTTCCCACCAACTTTATTATAAATATTGTAGCCATTGCATCATTAAGTCACCCTTGAAGAAATCGAACACAAAGGAAGCATTCCACTAACTCTCTGCCTTAGAAATGCCAAACAAAACATAGAAATAAATAATTTCCATAAATCTCAATGATTTTTGCCTCAAATATTTCATTCACATCATATTCACCAATTTATTCTCTTAAACAGAGAAATTGAAATCAATGAATCTAACAGAAACGTCATCTAATAGCAGAACGCAAAAATAGGGCTAACTATAAAATTAAGAAACAGATATAATCGAGAGAATTAAATCGAGAAAAAGAATACCAGATTCTCTTCGCCGAGAGAAGGCAAGTTAAACTTGAAGAATCCTGCACGCTTCACCATTTTCGCACCCAAAAATTGATTTTTTTTTTTTTTTTTAATGCTCTACAAGAATCTGCAGGAAGAAGGGCACTGTCAAAATTGATGAAATTAAAACCCAAAACAGCTCAAATCAAGAAAAATTAGAAGAAACTAGAGTTTACGGAAGGTGCACGTGAAGCAGGAGGAAGTGAATTCCCGTAAAAATCTAGATTGTTGCAATTTGCAGATGTGATTTTGGTGGAGACTTTTTGCATGGCCGTTGAAAAGGTGGTAGATTTTATATTTTTTTATTAAATTAAATACATTTTAATTCCAATTTGCCCAAATAGGCAAATATATCTCTCTCTCTCTACTGGATTATGCGAATATGGGCCGGGCTTAAATAATGGCCTTATTCTATCGAGATAAAATTTATGCCAAAAAATTACTTAATAAAATGGACCCATTTGATTATAATATGATATGGGCTTTCCATATTGAGTCAAAAAATTCTAAGATAATATATGAAGAACTAGCGAGATTTACTATTAGGGCTTCTTTATTTGAAAACTTCCAAAGAGAAAATTTAAATTTATTTTTAAAAAAAAGAGAGAATTTAAATATTACGCTATAAAATAATTATTTTTTTGTTTGTTCACACGTAGTCGTTATAGACGCAGATTCATTGGTGAAAATGCCACCAATGGACATTTTAATCCATTATTCTTCAATATTAGAGTAAATTCGTCTAGAAACTACTTTTGGAAGAATTATAGTAGGAGGAATATATATATTTTTTATTGTAATTTGAGATAATTCTTTGATTCTAAAATACTTGTATTTTACAAGAGCACACTACCGTAATTGTTTCACAAGCTTTCAAGAGGGTTGTTTTTTCAATTTTCAGACATTTAAGAGCTACGCCAATAAATTATATAAATATATTTTTATACTGCACATAATCACAACACAAAGTGGTGTCTACTTGTCAATATATTGATTACTATCGAAATACACACTCTCAAAAAATTCTATTAGAGTGTACATACATCTCTCGTATCGATAAAAGAAAGCAATCAACTGCCCACTTGAATGCAACGAAATGATTAAAGCAACATAGAATAATTACACTATTCAACATGTTCATGAATGATACACACAAGTGTTCATTCATCTGCACATGATTGGTTTCAAAGTCTTTGAATTAGTTTGAAAATATGCATGCTTGAAATGCACATTGCATACATAGTCCACAAGAACCCATGTCTCTTCAGGTAATAAAAGATTCTTGAGGCCCCATTAATCATCTTCATTGTAAAGAAGTTTGTTCCTATTTTGGTGGCAATTTTTCAATCAATAGTCAATCAGGAAATTTGAGAGGAAATAGTTGGTGGAAGTATAAGTTACTATAATTAAAAGGGGGTGAAAATATTTCTCACAAATGGACAAATAAACAAATAGTTTTGGCAAGAATTATAGAGCCCACTCAGCAAAAAGCGATAATTTTACTACTTTTAGGATTATGGTAGGATTTTATTGAAGTTTCTTGGCGTTTGTATGGTAGTCCTCACTTATATGACTACTTGTTGAATAAAATAAAATTGGAGGGCATGATCAAGAATTTTGTGACACCAAACCAGTAAATTTATGCTTCTTTTTCCTTGTATAGTAACAAAGTTTGCTGAAACATCATGTCTGTCGCAGACGTAATCAGTACGCAATATGTCGATTGATTGAATTTGTGAGCTGTATGATGTGATTGGAGATAGGTTAGATGATTTAATTTGAAAAGATTCGAATTTCGAGATATTCATTAATAAGGGTAAAAGACCCGTTACAACTTTTCTTCGGTAGGACGTTAAATTGTTAAATTGAACTAGAATTGTGGTTAGAATTTGTAATGTCTTGATGATTGCATTTACACTAATTAGTTCAACTTGAATTCACTAGCAAAAGTAAATGCCAACTACAAAAGTACCGACAAACTTTTCTTACCAACTAAAATCATTCATTTTGGCTCTTACTATATATTTGTCAAGCTATCTATGTGTGCGTGTTGTGTGTGCATAAGTTATCTATCTCTTTAAGGAGAAAAAAATATAGTTTCCTTTCACTCTTGATCAAAAAGTGGCATCTAACGGTTAAATAATTGTTTAGGGTGCAAGATGAAGCTCCCCATGTGCTGCATGTCCAATAATTGTGAATCATAATAAACTATATATATATATATATATATATATATAAAGTTAAAAGTCGTAGATCGCGCGTCAATTCTTAAGATATAATGTCTCTTTAAGTTTTCTTTCGAGATACCAATATCATGTCGCTTAAGTCAAGACATGCATTAAACTAAGACTGATTTGTAATTTACTATGCCTAATAGGGTTAATTACATAAGTTTTTTTTGTGTAATTAAACTCAATAAGAGTAACCAATAAATCTCTTGTCATGAACATAAAATAATCTTACAATATTAATTAACATTTGGAAAAATTAATGCTAAACATTACATAAACTTTAGAACCGGCATTCAATTTGTACTTAATTTGTTGTGTAATTTTAATAAAGTTTAATTAAATTATGAAACTTTAGACACCCCTAATTCCACCAAACCCTAGATATCTAAATAGAGTGAAAATTAAATAAATAGATAGGAGGGGCCAAAATCGTTTGTTTTTAGGTTGGGAAAGAGTAGTTGTCCCTTCATCAGTCGGCAAACTAAACGACAAAGACTTGTGACTGACATTTTGCAATGCTTCATGTTTCTTCCTATAATTGACCATGCTACCATTATTTGACTTATATTTCACTTATTTTATTTTATTTTGGATTAATTACCACTTAGATTGGATATTAATTACCACTATAGCACGAAATTCCGTGAAACCAACTATTGGATCTAGGGATGAGCAAAATAACCGAAATCCGAAAATCTGAACCGAACCAAACCGAAATATGAAATTCGGTTTGGATCGAATTTTATTATCTCAAAATTTCGAATTTTCAGATTGGATCGGATCGGAACTTTAAAAATACTTGATATTTACTTGATGATATCTATTGGTTTAATTTTTTAAATTATTTCTGTAATTCCATTTGCTTTGAGAATGAAAAGTTTCCCGATTATCTTGTCTTTTTATTGAAGGAATAATGATGTTGAGGAAGTAATTATATTTTATTAGAAGTAGATATTTATAACCATTGATATAGATCACTGTTAGTCTGTTAGTGTTAGTCCATTATTTTCGAATTTTTTCTACCAATTACCAAATGGGATGAAAATAAATGAATAATTATATTAATTTCGAATTTCTGGATTTTTTGGAATTTTTTTTGGAGATTTTCGGATCGGATCGGATCGGATTTAGGTCTAAAATTTCGATTTTTTCAGATTCAAATTTTCGGATCGGATCAGATTTATTTTTTTAAGAAATTCGAATTTTCGGATCGGATCGGATTGATGCTCAATCCGATCCGTAATCCGAATGCTATCCGAATGCTCACCCCTAATTGGATCTTGAAAAAAATTATGACTTCTCCAGTCATTGAAATTAAAATTTAAATTGTGACTGTTTTGCTGAAAATGAGAAAGTGAGATAATTATTGAAACATTTTATAAATTACGTCTAAAATAAAAATCGGCTCAAGTTGATTAATCTTTTGATAGCTGACCTTCTATTTTAAGCTATTTGTATCATAAATTTATAAATATATCAATCAATAACCTACTTACATAAAATAGCCTACAAACCAAATAAAATAATATCTAAGAATCCTCAATAGTTATGAAATTATAATTTTGGTGTAATACTCTCTCCGACCACGAAAATTGTAGCTAGTTTTTTTATTTTCCATTTTAGGACATGACTCCACCCACTTTATTACTTTTTTATTCATTTTTCACTCACAAAGGTTGGTCTTTTTTCTCTACTCACTTATCATCTACCAACATTTTATTAAAATTCATGCCACACAAAACTATTTATAACTTTGGTGGACGGAAGTAGTTTTTTTTTTTTTTTTTTCCTATGACCATAGATTTTTGTCAGATAAATAGGTCTACCATTTGGTAAAGTGAAAATGTTCCTAGCTGTCATTGAGTTAAATTTGAGTATTTATCTAGACTCTAGAGTGTAATGCAGAATAATCTAGCAAGTTAAGGTTAAATCAATCAAATCAATATATATAAGAACGAAAAATAAGTATTTAGTTTTATTAAGGTGGTTACAACAGTTTTATAATTACAAAAAAATTGTTAGTGACCTGAGCCTTGAAGTGCTGACTTAAGTTTACTCTTATTGGGCTTTGGTATCTGAACTTTAGTTTTTTTTTAATTAAGTATTCGGGCCCAATTTCATGTTACACAATTCCTTTGATTTGACAAATTATGATGTACTCCGCATATTTTAAAATTGACCTTTTTTTCAGGATTATTTTAAAATTGACTTAACATCACCTTTCATCACATCCTCTGAAATTTATCAATTTTATCTTGACTTTCTCTAAAGCGTATCAATTGGAATAATGGAAGGGATTTTGAGGACTTTTGAAATTGAAAATTGATTTACGGCTTTTGAAGCTCATTATTTTGTATATACGTCCATATTTTTAATTTTATCGTCAGGCGTCCGTTGTAAAATAATTGAGTCGGAAGTTAATACAATAGATAAATGGACGTCCAATGATTAATAAAAATAAAAGTATGGGCTAGCAGCTCAAACTATGGGCCTCAAAAGCTCTTAATCAATTTTTGAGTTTCAAAATTTTTTCTATCATACTAAGTATGAATATCATGTTTGAAACTTACTTCAACAAATTCTATAAATGTTCATTACGTAGTACTCAGCACAACCAATTTCAGTGGAATTAAAAATCTCATTAAGTGATCCTCAAAAAAAAAAAAAAATCTCATTAAGTTTTCTGTTTTTGTTTCACATAATACTTGAAGGGCATAGTACTATGTTGTATTTATCACTAGCTAGTTTGTGAAATTTGGGAGTTGGTATATATTGTCTTATTATTAGAAATAATAGAGCCACAATAGCACAGTCATTTTCTCCAGTCTATTTATTTCTATCTAACATATTATATGAATACAAATAAATAGTACTACAAGTTAAAAGATAGAATGGAAGATCTCTTACGATGTTTATTTAAGGTTTTCTTTTTCCTGAGATGTTTAAGATTGAGTATGAATCATGCTTTGTCGATTGACTTACCCCGAAAGATAACTTAATTAATTGGCAAATCTAAAAAACTGATGGATTATATATTTAATAAAGGGGTAATGGTCTGTAAATCTTTCAACTTTCAGTAATTTCTGGTTTTGCTGTCCACCTAAAGATTCTGCGTGTAAATTCTTCAACTTTCAATTGATTCTGATTTTACATCCGAGATCAAATTTTCCACAAATTATTGCTGACATGACCGCCAAAAAATTTGAGTTGGCCAATTCGACCGATAAACAAAACGACGTCATTTTGAAATTTATTTAATAAAAATTAATAAATTAGATTTCTTGCCAGATTTTCTCACTTTTTATCTCTCTCCTCTCTCTCTCTCCATTCCCGTCCAAATTTCCTTCGTCGTCACCACGTTGTGCCCCTTTCGTTACCGCCGCCACAATCCCCTTCTTCGACACCAAAACTGCCCCCAAACCCCTCACCAAGAACACCATCGTGAAACCGTCTGACCCAAATCTAATTTATTATTTTTTATTAAATAAATTTCAAAATGACGTCGTTTTGTTTATCGGTCGAATTGGCCAACTTAATTTTTTTGGCGGTCATGTCAGCATTAATTTGGGAAAAATTTGACCTCGGATGCAAAATCAGAAACAATTGAAAGTTGAGGAATTTACACTCAGAATCTTTAGGTGCAGAGCAAAACTAGAAATTGCTGAAAGTTGAGGAATTTACATGCAGAATCTTTAGGTGGAAAGCAAAACCAGAAATTACTGAAAGTTGAGGAATTTACAGGCTATTACCCCTTTAATAAACTTATTTATCTGTTCTCATAAATTACGCATGGTATCCTTCGTACATTATATTTAATTGTAACATTAAATTTTAAAGACCGCATCACGGTAGATTTGAAACATTATAATTAATGGTATACTTGCTCTAGTGTAATGTGGTATCTCTTTGATTATTATTTTTTAATCCGATTCCAAGATCAAAGTGGATTTGAGGTTAGAGGCCTCAAAGTTATCTGAAAAATAGATTGTAATACTTCAATTAGCTGAGTTTAAAAAGGTGTTTATAATTCACAGCCTATTTTATGATATGGGACTGGCCTCAAGATAATGTATTTAATTAAAAATAGTTTCTTTATGTAAAAGGATTTGATAGATCCTTATAAAGTGTTTAAGCTCACTTGTAATTAATAATACGTCTTTTTTTAGTTTAATAAGTAAAATTTTTGAGGAATGACTAAATTTCTACTGATTGTTCTTTCAATTCTAGCTG
Source organism: Agastache rugosa (assembly GCA_031470985.1). NCBI lineage: Eukaryota > Viridiplantae > Streptophyta > Magnoliopsida > Lamiales > Lamiaceae > Agastache > Agastache rugosa. The sequence continues at coordinate 25,043,811 of CM062607.1, forward strand.
TTAGTATTTTTCTTCCAAATTGAAATTTATAATTTTTGTGAGAGCGATATATTTTTCACTTTGATTCCAACACATGAAACAAAAAAAAAAAGAAAAAGAATAAATAAAAATAGTTATACAGAAGCCGTACAATGGGACCTTTAGATTTGGCAAGCGGTCAATTTCATCACCTTTTAGGCTTATTTTAAAAAACATTTCTCCTGAATTAATAATTAAATGCTAGCCAATTTGATTCCAAGTTAGGTCCAACAATAAATACCACATATCAGAAAACAACTAATATGTTATTTGTCATATCAAATAATTGTGACACCTGTAATTCTGTCTTTATTTTGGTTATTGGCTTCAATTTGTTTCCAGTTTTATTTGATATTTTAATTACTAGTAAGTAGCCCGTCGAAATTCGACGGGAAATAACTTTATGTTTTAATTTATATGTACATATTTTAAAAATAATTTTATATCTTATTTAAAAGTTGTGATATTGTTCGCGTTAATTATTAATCAAACTTAGAAAATTAATTATTTCACGTATCTAAATTTATATTAAGAATGATAATGGATCGGGTATACTCATTCATTATGTATTTTTTTTAAATCTAAATTTATTTAGAATTTTTCAACATGTTCGTTCTAATCTCGGTTAAAATAGTGACTTTACTGTATATACGCGTCTGAAATCCGTTGAGTAATACTCGATAAAAATATGAACACTGCAAGTAAAATTAATTAAAATTTGTAAAAATCATTCTTTCTAAGTTATTTGAACCGTCTCGTTGGTTTATGCTAAATTATTCGATAAAAATCTAAACAAAGTTAATATATTAAGTAAAATTAGTAAAAATCCTTCTTTTTAAGTATAATCATTCTTTCTATGTTATTTGAACCGTCTCGTTGGTTTATGCTAAATTACTCGATAAAAATCTAAACAAAGTTAATATTAATTAAAATTTGTAAAAATTATTCTTTTTAAGTATATTTGAATCGTCTCGTTGGTTTATGCTAAATTGATATCTCTAATCTTTGCCAAAATGCGAAAAAAGTCTCAAATCCGTTGAGTAATACTCGATAAAAATATTAACATTCCAAGTAAAATTAATTAAAATTAGTAAAAATCCTTCTTTTTAAGTATATTTGAACCGTCTCGTTAGTTTATGTTAAATCGATATCTCTAATCTTTGCCAAAATGTGGAAAAAAATATGTTTACATCTTCAAGTTTTTTTTTTGTTCTTTTCTTTAGCTACCTATTCCACATTTGATTCAATGTATATATAATCTAGAAAGCACTAATCAAAGTTTTTAGAAAAACATGAATGAAAAACGAAAAAGATTCCATATAGACATGTTGATTAAATATATTTATTTAGTCTTCATAGGGATTTTCATTCACAAATTTTCTATAGATTATTATATATTAATTAAGAATGTATAAAATAATGATTTATAAGAATGCATTCCGAAATTGTTATTATTTTAATATGCATAATAGAAGAAATTAATTAAATAGAGGGAAAGATAAATATGAGATGTGATCTATAGATAAACATGTGATATTTAAGAATATCAAATTAATAAAATTTTAATTAATAAAAATTAAAATTAGAATATATATGAATTAAAATTAAACAAATTACCAGAATAAAGAAAAAACTGAACAGAGCATCGTGAAAAGGACAACTTCAAACATTACATTTTAGGTCTTCATAATTTAAGATAATCAGATAAAGAGGGAAAAAGTTTATGTACGAGCATAACGAAAGAGTAATTAATGTTTTCATCATTTACAGGAACTTCGGAGATAGTTCAACAATTAAATTTAATATGACACATAAAAGTCTATTAGAATTCAATAACAACATGGATAGATCAATACTACAACATTTAATAGTTTATTAATGTCATTATACACAGAAATATAAATATAAATAAATTACAAATATAAATTAAATACATATATAATGAATATAATAATAATCATAATGATAGATTCGAATTAGAATATATGAATATATATATATATATATATATATAATTAATTAAATTGATTGACTAATACTTTTCGAGCACTTACAATTTTATACATAATCTAATTGACAATATAATTTTATAATTGTATATAATATAATAAAGGAAACTTTAATGAATATACTACCACATAATATGAACGTAAATTTTTTTATAATATTAAATATATATATATATTATATGAATTAAGAATGTATAAAATAAGGATTTATAATAATGTATTCCGAAATTGTTATTATTTTAATATGTGTAATAGAAGAAATTAATTAAATAGAGGGAAAGATAAATATGAGATGTGATTAATCGATAAACATGTGATATTTCAAGAATATGAAATTAATAAATTTTTAATTAATAAAAATATATATGAATTAAAATTATACAAATTACCAGAATAAAGAAAAATCTGAACGGAGCACCGTAGAGGGGCATCTTTATTTTCGTATTAGTAATAGATGTGGGGAAGAGTTTCTCAATTATTATTAAAACAAAATTGTATTTTGGTTTGATATGGAGTTTGTATCAATAGGTGGAAAATATCTATTACCATATACTAGCATTGTAATTTGATATTATATATAAAAAAACTTTATGTAATTTATGAATTTGATGGTCCCGATAATAATTTTTGGGACATTAAAATAAAAATAATTTAAAAATAATGATGGCAAGAACAGAAGAACTAAACGTCAGCGGTTTCACAAATAGTGAGTAACATATCGGTCATAGAGGTGTTCACAGGCCGGTTCCGGTTCGGAACCGGCCCGAAACTGCCGATTCCGGTTCGGGAAAGTTGGAACTGGAACCGGCCCGCCACAGCCCACGGTTCCGGGTCGGAACCGGCCCGTATTGGACGGTTTCGGTTCCGGGTCGGAACCGCCGGTTTAGGGCCCGAACCGTCTAAATTTTTTTTATTTATTAATTTTTTTAATTTTTAAAAATATAAATTATATTGTCATGCAAACTCATAAATCATTAATGTAATGTATAAAATCGATATAGAACAAAATATATCTTCATTCATAATAATATATGATCAATTACAAATGAAAATATATAATTATTCAAAAACGGTTCCACGGTTCCGAACCGGAACCGCCGGTTCATGTTCGAACCTTATTATTATTATCACCATTTTTGGCTTTTTTCATTCAATTTACCATTGTAATTGTCATTTTTGCTTTCTATATGATATAATTAATATGGATTAACACAAAATATAATTTAAAACTATAAAAAATAAAAAATTGTCGGAACCGCCGGTTCACGGTTCCTAGCTTTTGAAACCGGAACCGGCCCGCCCCAAGCACGGTTCCGGGTCGGAACCGGCCCGTTGACCGCGGTTCCGGGCCGAAAACCGTTGACCACGGTTCCGGTTCCGGGTCGGTTGAACACCTCTAATCGGTCATATATATTATGTATGTATAGGGTTAAGTTTACATAATAACTAGTTCTTACTGGTTAACCTAGAAACCATGATTATTAATACACAAATTAATGCATGTTTATATATATATATATATATATATATATATATAATAATAATACTAATTTAATGATATGACTTCTACATCTATATAAAATTGCTTATTATATAATATTCCTTCATTTTTTTAGTAAGCAAATTTTATTCCTCAACACGAGCATGCGAAATTTTATTGGGGCAACTCTTTTTAAATACCAAACCATAAAACATATAAGTTATAGATCTCCAATGTTCAACCCAATTAATCTATGTTGCACGCAATTAAACGTGGTCGTAATAGATTAAATAAGCTAACCCGAATATCGTCTCACAATGAAAACTTAGCAGGGAAATTATTGTATTGCGAAAAGAAAATAAACAGAAAACAGTAAATCAATTGGTTTGTGGTTTATAACTAGACGGAAAGAATAATTAAACATAAATTAATCCCTAGGCAAGAACTAAAATGCATAAATTAAACCCTAGGCAGGAATCGAAATTTAATCTAACAAAAGCATTAATCTTTGCTAACATTAATTCTAGAGAGCAATCTGCAGGAGAAATTAATAAGCATAAATAAAGAGCTGAAATAGTAAACTCATTACTGTAATCGAAATCGAAGATAAACTGGAATTGAATCTGACAAATTGCAACGACTGAAGTCTCCAATCCGAAATGAAAATTACGATAATCAAATTACTAACTAGAAAATATCCCAAGAAAACTAGAAGAAAAGTCCTAAAGAACTCTAATAAAAACAAAGAAGAAAAATCGTCTAGAATAGTTGTGGAGGAACAGGAGTGCCCTAATCTGAAACCCTCGTGCGCTATTTATATGCGGTAAATTAATTACGCTCAGCGGTCCCCTAGAGTGAGCGACCGCTGAGCACACTCCATAAGCCCGCAAAACGCCCGAACTCAGCGATCTCCTAGTGTGAGCGAGCGCTGAGTTCTCTTTCTTGGATCAACTTGAGCGCGGAACTCAGCGGTCTCCTAGGTTGAGAGACCGCTGACTTCTGGCCCTGTATTGGACTAAGCGTTGGGCTCAGCGGTCTCCTAGGCTGAGAGACCGCTGAGTTCTCTTCCTGTATTGGCGTAAGCTAATTTTCTTGGACTCAGCGGTCTCCTAAGGTGAGAGACCGCAGACTTCCTGAAGGTGTCCCGTTTGCCAAACGGAACCTATTGCTGCAGCAGAAAACTCACAACGACGGCGGAAGTTGAGCGAACTGTGGTTGCCTTCATCATTCCCGAGCAAAATCTACATTTTCAACCCGATAGCTCGACACAACATCATTAGCGCATTTTAACTTTAAAATAATGCGAAACAAAACAAATGTCATAAAAAACGCGCATGCAAAACATCCAGAAATGCAACAAAAAATGAACCTAACAAACCCTCCACACACAAAACCTTGCTTGTCCTCAAGCAAATCTTGATTCAAAACACAACAAGCATGACGTAGATCGAAAATTACAGAAAGTTTGCGCCAATCCTAGACTCAGTGAGCAAACTATTACTAGATTTACCAACGGGAATATTGGTCGTTTGATTAATTTGAAGAGAAAGTCCAGTCCATCAAACAATGCTTTACATCACCTTTTAGCCCGTCAATTGGAGGGTGATCACATACTCCTGGATAAGTCATGGTTCCAGGTTGCCGGGCAGACCCTTCGTTTTACTGCACGAGATTATGCCTGCATCACTGGACTTCGTTTTGGAAATTCTGAATTCCAACCACACGACAGACATCTCCTTCGGCCTGACAGTCTTTTCCACAGATGTTTCAAAGGCCAAAAAACTGTGGTTAGTGCATTGCGCAAGAAGTTTAATGAACGAAAATTGGGCAAAGACATCGAAGATTATTTGAAGGTGGCTAATCTTTTGGTTTACTACTACTTATTACTATGCCGTGATGATATGACGGTTAAGACATGGGCCTGGGCATTAGTTGAAGATTTGGAGGTTTGGGATGACTTTCCATGGGGTGCTTATACTTATGGGGCGCTTTGTCACTACATTCAAAATATTGCAAAGAAGCCGAGACAGGAAGAGAAAGCACTACAAAAAATTGGCCGATTAGCGACGAAAAAATCCGTCTCTAAACCCAAGATATCCGTTACTATTTATATTTAGCGACGGACATTGACCGTCTTCAAAAATAACGTCGCTAAAAAAATCAGTGATGGATTTTTCATCTGTCTCTAAATTAGCGACGGAATTCTCCGTCTCCAACACCACGTCGTCGGAGTCGTCGCCGCCGATTAGAGACGGAATATGCCGTTGCTAAATAGAGACGGAACACATTCCGTCGCTAATCATCCACCCTCCGGCGATCACACATCTGTCTCTATTCTGTCGCTATTTTGGGCAGATTTTTATTTTTATTTTTAATTTTTTAATTTTTGTAAATTAATTTTGTTTCATTATCCAAATTTCATCAAACAAACAACCATTATAAACCATCCAAAGAGACTTAATTCCAAAATACACCAATCAAATTTTCATAAACTTCAAATTCGTTCAATAAACATAAGATATCTATTATCAAATATGATAAACATTAAAGTATTCAATCCCAAATAAATCAAACAATAAATTATTCGATCCAAAATAAACGAAACAACTAAGTCTCCAAAATAAACCAAAGTGACCAAAGTATGAACTAACATAATCATGTATTTGTAATACTTTCACATGCTGCCTACTAGTGACATCGGGAATATTTATCTCAAATCCAGCAAGGTCGACGAGAGAGATTCTACAAGTCTTTGAACTACCAAAGTGCTTGGATGAGGATTCCTGCATGGTAAAATGCTACAATTAAAAAAATGATGAATATAGGAAAAGATTAAGAATTGATGCTCAATCAAATAAAGATCAATTATCATAACGCACACATCCATAATGAAAATGACTCGATTATCTTGCACCATGACTCAATTACACATGATATGGGATCTTGAGCTCTTGGAGTTCATTTTATTGCTCACATCATTCTATTCGTTAGGCCCTACAAGATAAAAGTTTCAATTATAGTAAAACCATAAATTAGAAACAAAAATATGTAAAGATCAATAAAAGGTCTGTTAACCCCCTCATTTTACCATAATCAGAATTTGTGTGATATCCTAGATCATAGCAGGTTAAATACTCCTCAGTCAAATTCTCTACATAAAATCCATTTTCACATCATTATTTATCTACAAATAGTAAAGTCAAAAACCAATTTCATGTAAACTCAAAGCTAAAGGATATTGGTACAGAAGAATTAATGAATTTTTTTCTACTGATCAGCATAATTTCAAACTGCTGATCGAACTACAAAGATCATGCAACTTAATTTCATTCAAAAATAACCAATAACAATTATAATAAAAAAATCGAGCATACAACATAACCAACCAACAATTACATAAAGCATATACTTCAACAATTCTATACGCAATGGTAGAATAAAACTAATGAGCTAATCAACAAGTTTCAGACCAAAGCGAGCATAACCTATTATAAATCATAATATAAGGTGCATTCATACTGTAGAGATTAAAAGTTTGATTGTTTTTCATCCAATCTCACTAGTCACTTCCTACAATCCAATCTCTAATAGCACAGAAGATAAAGTCACAAGCAAGTTGAACAAAACTTACGCATGTAGTTTGTAGACCAAACCAAGCCAAGCCATATTTGGTTCGCATTTAAATATAGGAACGCTTATAAATCCACAAATTAAAAACCTTTCTCTATTTGATTAGCATATTCGCCGTTACATTGTGCAATGAATAATTAAATAAATAGATTAGAGATAGTATTAAGTATCAAGATGAGTGTCATTTTATATTTTTGTCAGAAAAATGACACAGCATCAATGGTCTTCTAAATGTAACTAAGGCACATTCTAACTGTAATTTACCTTTACAAAAGATAACAATATGTAAAAGCCAAAGTCAGATGACTAAGTAGCTCCAATCTCATTGTTATCAAGAAAATTAGAAAAGAACAAATTATTTTTCTCAAAAACATTCAACTCCACTTTTATATAACATATGAGATACACAGAACATACACATAGGGTCAGAATCAAATCTGTATCAATATTAATAAAAACCACTAAAATATAAGTTGAGAAACATACATTCTTGATCAAAAGAAGAAGTCATCCTACCAAAACAAAAAAATAAATAAATCACAATGACTGAGCATAGAGATAGAGGATTGATTAAATTCACAGTGTGTGCGAAAGATAGGGGGCGAGAGAGAAGGAGATGGAGTGAGAATACCTGAAGATGAGAGATGAAGTAGGTGGCAACTGAGCGACGGCGGCAGTCCCTGGGCAAGTGGGTAGGGCTCGTCAGAACAAAACATAGAGAGAGAGGGAGGGGCAGAGAGAGCGATGGCCTGAACAGAGACAATGATTGGGTGACGAATGGTCGGCGAAGGCGACAGTGACCGAACAGCAATCCCGTATGAGAAGAGGAAGCAATGTACGATGAGAGAGAGAATTGAGAATGAATTGAGAGAGAGAGGAGAACAAAGACAGAAAATGAGGCTAAGTAGAGAGGATGGTACCTGAACGGAAGACGGTGAACGGCGGACGGCGGCGAGCAGCAGAATATAGGTCTGATAGTATATTATAAAAATAGAGACGGAATAGAGACGAAAAATTTCGTCTCTAAACCAAAAATCAAAAAAAAATCCCGCTTAAATTAGAGACGAACAAATTCCATCGTTAAATGTAATTTAAATATTTAAAAAATATATATATTAAATTAGAGACAGAATTATATCCGTCGTTAATATTTATGTCTCTATTCCGTCTCTATTCCGTCGTTAAATATGGCGTGAATGCATCCCGCAAAAGACCATCGTTATTTCGTCGTTGTTTTCTCCGCTCCCAGTCCGTCTCTAACCATCGTTAATCCGTCTACAATTAGAGACGGAATGTTTTCCATCTCAAATTCCATCGATGATCGACAGGTTTTTTTGTAGTGAAGACTACCATTTTTACGGCCCGGTTTGGGTTTTACAGTTGTGGTGTTATGAGGTTATTCCTGAGTTGGGACGCATTTGTGGAAGCCGAGACAGCAGCGTCACAGTGCCCCGATGTTTCATGAGACACACAAGGCCTATCAAGATTGATTTCAGCACCTTCTTCGACCTCAAAGTACGTACTTTTTTTAAAAAAATTTATCTCTGTTTGATATATATTTACCTAATGAATAAATAGCTAACAGTAACTTTCCATGATTTGTTTTGCAGCAAGATGTACATGCTACGATGCCATATTATGAAAAAGACACCTTTGAGGTTTATTGGCACAATTTTGATTCGTCGTCCCATATGAGGTTTGAAAAACCCGTGAAGATAGCAGAGAAGAAGATCGAAGAGCCTGCGACGAAGCATAAAAAGAAGGGAATGGATAAGTTGAAGAAAGCTGTGGCGAACTTGATTACACTTGGATCGGCACAAAAAGTGCCGAAGCGACGCTGGCAGAGTTCCCCACCAGTAGCTGCTTCAGATACAGTAGAGCCGATCTATCAGGAGACACAACCAGATAGAGTTTGTTGTGTGCACGGATGTAATACCCCTGAATTTTTTAATAAGTTTAATAACTAAGAAAAGTCCTAGAGAATAGAATAAAAATAAAAATAGTTGGATATTTCTTCGTCCCCTACAATTCGAGAGAAAAGAAATAGAAAGAATTTGTGACATCTCATATAATTAGAAAGGAGTTTACTTCGTGTTTTTTTTTCTTTCGAGAATTTCGCAGGTATTATACCTTGTTCTCAATATTATTTTGATATCTATTTATCTATCTAAATATAGATTTCTACAAATTATTATATGATAAAGTTTTGTATAAACAGGCTAAGGGAATAGTTTGTGCCCTAGCCAAGAATTATATTTATCAAATTATTTTAAAACCCGAGGCTGTGAAAAATAGATTTGAATGTATTAGTACATTTCTTCGTGACTAAGCTTAAGGCTTGTATTGTAGGTCCAGACACAAATCAAAACACTCCGACACATTCCTGATCTATCAGGTGGGTTTTATTTTATGAAAATTATTTTGAGTTAATAAACTCTGATATTTCAGGTAAAAGAAAACGGTTATCCATGGAAATATTTTAGTGTGCTCTATGTGTTTAATGTTCCTATGATACCAACCGAGGTTCTTTGTTGGTCTAACACACTAGCAATGGGCTGTGTACACGTGGTTAGAAGTTCGGTGGGTTGAACACCATCATTTTCTAACGAGGATATATGTTCTAGATCCGATGGGTTAAGACCGGGATCTTGTTACTGTGATTGAAACGGAAAATGTAATCGTGCCACGATAGGAATAACACTATAGAACGACATTATTGGCGCGCAAATAAAAAGGTTTGACGTATCTTGGAAGTGGTTTTATATTTTAAAACCTTCTAAGCTTACGAGTAAAATTTGGATATACCAACTGTTTAGTTTTATTAAAATTGTTTATAAAAATCTTACGCACATGATACATTAGTACTCACCCCCAAATTCTTTTCAAAATGTTTTCAAGATGAGAAGTCGGAGTGATCTGGTGGAGCTGAGGAATAGAGGATATTGTTGTACTGTTGTACTTTGTATGTTATTGCTTCCGCCTTACTCTATTAATACTCTAATAATTGATTTGTGTCGTGTTTGAACTATTATGCTTTAAATAAAATGGACCTTTTTTTTTGAAAATTATTGTTTGTCACGGGTTGTACGGTTTTCCGACCCCATTTATTTCTTTACTGCTTTCCGATAAATGCTTCAGACTAGCCGGCCCCTCTTGGACGCTCAATTTCCCGACCGTCGTGGTGTAGTACGGTTTACCCGACTACACGAATGAGTTGGTTTTGGTTGACTCAAATTGGCAAGCATAGGCTCTCTGGCTTTATCTCTGACTGTGCTCTGATTGTTCGATCCTTTGTGGTGTTGTTTGGTTTTACCAACCCCACTTGGCAAGTTGAACTCTCCGACTCCGTCATTTGTGTTTAGCATGGTAGTTCGGTTCATCCGACCCTGCATTATTTATTTTTGCTAACGGTGAAGTTCGGTTTATTCTAAGCCCATTATTTGATAATTGTTTAATTATAACTGATATATTTATCTCTCGTATATGTCTATATTATTAAGAATATGTTGCCTAAAATATTGGACATATTATTTATTTATCCGCAAATTAAAATCCCGTATTTCTTTTCCGCTTCTTATTTTCCCTCCAGTCATGTCCCGACATACGTGTCTTCCCTCGAGAATTGGGACGTGACAACAGAAGTCCTTATTCGGATCATATCCAGGATCCGAGCAAGGATGACTACATCGATTGCCGACTGAAGACAGTCTTGTTTGACGAGTTTGAGAAGGGCTTCTTTGCTACCTTTTCTCGGAAGCTCTTTGCACATGTCAAGGACTACTTCGGTCCGAGGTACAACAGATCTAGGAGTCCTCCACGTCAGTCTCACTCTCACGTTTGTAGCGGTAATAGGAGGATGGCTGACCCGCCTCGTCACTCTCACTCAGTTAGTAGCGGTCAAAGAAGGATCCGAGATCCGTCTCGTCACTCTGCAGCTGCTGCTTCTCATCAAGAGCCGAATGTGCCATAGTTTCAGCTTCTTGGTCAGATGTTTGAGCTCATTCCCCACCAGCACGAGCAGCAGATGTTTCAGTATGGGCAGACGGCCTACCAGTTTCAGCATCCCATGTTTCAGCAGGAGGAGCCCATGTTTTTTGGCCATAATATTACAGCGCAGCATCAGTACGACCAGATGATTCTCGGCCAAAGTAGTTGTGCTCAGTTTCAGCAGGAGCAACCCATGTTTGAGGGGCAGCAGTTTCAGCAAAAGCAGGCAATATATGAGCACCAAATGTTTGAGGGCCAGCAGTTTCAGCACGAGCAACCCATGTTTCACGGCCCAAGTAGTTCTGCACAAGTTCATTACTCAGAAATAGAAGATTACAAGCTGAATGAGGAGCCTGGTGAGACTAGGGAGAGTTCTGTGCCATTGGAGAGTGGGGAGAAGAGTCTTCCACATCGAAGGAGTAGACCGTCTGCTACTCTTAGGGCGCCTTTTGTTGGACACACACCTAGAAATAGTACGACTTTGGCCAACCAATACATCCAATTTTTGGATATGACCGCTGACAGCTACGTGATTGTTAAGGAGACTGGACACTTCATGAAGCAGCAGTTATTCAAGCTTATAGAGGATCGCAGACAAGACTTCACTGCAGAGGTAAATTGTATTTATATTTATATCATATCACCATTTAACATATATTTTATGTTTACTTAGGTAATAGACTTGTACGTGTTGGCCACACGCATGAGGATTCGAAAGAACTTGACTGCTGTTGGAAGAGTGGGCACGATGATTGTCGGTTCTGTTGTTTACGTAAGTGCTATAAATTTTATATTTCTATTTTTAATATAATTGTTATGGAAATTACATTAGATTTGATGTTTGTGTGTTTTTGTAGGAACAAAATAAAAACGCCTTTGCCAAACTACATCCGGACGATCCAGATTAATTCAAGTAACAGGAAAGCCCCTGTATCGTGGTTGGACACTACCTAGAGCTATAGAGGACTTGGTTAGAGGGCTTGATACTCCAAATGCAGTCCAGTTGTCAAATTGTAAAGAAATAAGTTTGAAAATTAATATTTTTTATAAATAATTATCTATGTTTGATATCATAATCTGAATTTAAATATCATTCATTCAACAGATCATAGCAGTTTGTTGTGTCGGTGGCAACCATCGGGTCACCGTCAGGATGGATATTGTAACGTGGACCCTAGAGATGTACGACTCCATGTCACACAACCATCAGGGCGATATGGTTCGAGTCTACCAGATGAGACCCCTGACACGTCTCATGCCTCGTGTGCTTGCTCTTACTGGTTTTTAGCACAATAAAACGAGGTTGACAAAGCATGACAAGGAGATGACGTTCAAGATGATGCCACCGGAGGTACAGTTTATACAAACAAACAGTCATAGTTGTGGCCCCTTCGCTTGCATGTACCTGGATCGTCTCATATCTTCAAACCCTAGAGGAAGGCATCAAGCAACAATTAATTCCCAATATATTACCTGATGGTCCCTGAGCTGGGTACTTGGTGTAGAGGGGGGGGTGAATACACCAAGTAGATTTTTCGAAACTTTTATCAAGTTAAAACGGAGTTGAGTGAGAGCTCAGTTATTGATCCAGCTGGTGAGGGTCAGCTGGGTAAACAACTCAGCTGGCGGTGCGGAAAGTGGTGGTTTGAAAACTTAGCTCAGTTACTTAGAAAAACTCAGTTTGAAAATATTAACTTATCGTTTTCAGCTTAGTCAGGTTGTGCAACTTTTCGAGAGACACAGCTGTCTTTGGAAAGCAGCTGTGTGTGCAGTTTTGAACAAGTATGCAATGAAATGAAGGCGTTAGTACACAGCTGAATATAAAGCAAAAGTAAAGAGAGAGAGATAGAAGCACGCGGGTTTTTACGTGGTTCGGAGTAACACCTCCTACGTCCACGACCAGGTTCACTGGTAATCTACTACCACTTGGTTTCCAAGTACCAAGCAACTTCACAACTCTAACCCGAGCTGTGTTCCAACAAGCCATGCGGGCACTGTCAAGCCTATACACCTTCAGTTTCCGGGTACTGAAGAACCTAACCACTCGAATTACGCGCTTCGAGCAAGCGTACCTTTACCTAACCTTTCTGGGTTTGGGTTTGGGTATAGGGTTCCAACTATGAACGAGTTCTTACAATTAAGAACTTCAGAGTATGATGAACTCGTTCGAAATCTAGGCTTAAGATATACAATGAGTTTGGCCTAGGGAACAGACGAAAAACTAAGCAGTTTCTTAACTAGAAACACTTTAAGATAAAGTGTTCTTTGATCTATGTAGAACTGCTTGGGAGCTTTTGAAAGAATAATGATTTCAGATAATGAAAGCTTGTAGAGAGTTTTTCGTGTCTGATCCTGAGGTTGAAGACGGGTTTATATAGGTAGAGATTCAAGACTAGCCGTTGGAGGAGCCGTTTGAATCTTACCTACTCTTCTTAAATACAAGATCTGCCGTTGGGCGTATCGCACTGTCTTCATTTGTGTCACATCCTAGGTTACGAAGTCTAGGATGCGATCCGGCAATCCCTCATTGGTCGAGGTAGGTTGACTTCCTCCGATTCCGGGATCTTCTGCCTTTAGAGCCGCTTTTGAATTCGTAGGACCGTCTCGACGTGGAGTCTTCGGAGATAGTTCCTTTGTTCTGTCTGTTGGACCAGCTGTGTTTTGAACTCAGCTCGAATTCTCTTCAGCTTGATCAGGCTCTGCTGGATCACTCAGCTGAAGGTTGACGCCTGCTGTCTTTTGCTAGCTGACTCCAGCTGGGTCGACTGCTGTCTTCCGCTTCCTTAACCTGTAATCCTAGAACATTTTAAGGCTCAAACAGGCGAGCTGGAAAACACTATTTAAGTTGGCGCGATCATCTATTCGGTTGGAGAATCAGTTGGGTTTTGGTATCAAATCGAAACCTTATAATTTTCCCAACAATTTCCCCCTTTTTGATGATGCCAAAACCTAACTGAGACAACTTATGATGCAGAGAAACTTGTGTTTTATTAATGTAAGAAAATACATTATAACACAGGAAAAAGAAAGAAGGAAAAAAAATCTTCAGTCTTCAGTCCTTCAGTCGGCTGGGTCTTCTCTTCTGCATCCGTTGCTTCTTTCTTTTGACTCGTCTCTTCTTCAGCTGATTCTGATTCAGCTGGTTCCTCTAGCTCAACAGTTTGCCTCTTCATTGACTTGTCTCTCTTCTCCCTTACTTCCCCCTTTTTGGCATGATCAAAACAGGGTGGGAGATATACACCATCGGCTGTTGCGATGTTTTAGTTTGGCGAAACTGTGGTTTTCAGCTCTGAGCGGCGAGGTTTAGAGTCTTAGTGGCTCAGCTGTTGTATTAGCTGGCTCTTCTTCAGTTGCATTAGCCTCAGCTGTGATTGCAGACACAGCGTCCTTGGCTGATTCACTGAGGGCGGTCCGGTGAGGGCTTGGAGGGATGAGTTAGCACGGGAGATAGCATCTTCTGAGTCGGGCATAACTTCATTCCTTGCAATTTTGCTTCTTCAGACTTCTTAGATTGAATGAGAAAGTCTGATTCAGCACTTGAGGGACTCGTATTCAGCTCATATCATCATCATCCAAATTTGCAGTGATCGTTTGCGGGTGAAGTTTCTCATTTGAGCTTGGTGCGGGGACTTGAGCATCTTTTATTGAAAGATCTCGAAGAAGGTGTCCTGTGGAGGCGAAGGAAGCGAGGAGAAGGCGGTTGAAGTATCCCATCCGTCTTGGGGTTTAAGCTTGGTTGTTCGTGGAATACTCCGTTGCGGTGTTGGTGATGATTATGTTCAAGCTGAGGACGTGAACTTCTCTTCCACCGTAAGAAACGACCGCTTGTGGGCCTTCTCGCTCCTCGGAGAGTGATTACGAATTCTCTCATAATGTCACCGGCTTCTCTCATTGATCGACCGAGCACCTTTGACTCGAGTCTTCGGTTTGAAGACGGTGCTTGATATATTTTGTCTCCTCAAGTTGTCTCCGATTCCCAGTGGGACGGAGTTAGATGCATCTTTGCTTTGACTCCTGCATCTTTTTCTGTGCCTCCTGTGGTGGAGCAAGAGCTTTGACATGACTGCTCTTGAATACTCCGGTTTCATCAATATCTGGTCCAGGTCTGTTGACGTTGATTTTTGCATCCCAGGGAGTTGTGTGTCCCGTTCTCTCTTTTATGTTGAGAGAAACAGTGGGGTTGAGGAGGTCTTTTTCCTTTGTCATTCCCAGAAAGTTTTCTGCACCTTCCCGGTGGATGACGTTCTTGAGCTTTGCAGTCTCTCTTGCGCCGGCACAGTTACGTCGATGGGCTTCACCTTCTTCTGGACTTCCGTCTTCTTTGAGGTTCCTGAGATTTAAGCAACTCTTATCTTGAAGCTTTGACAGATTCTTCAGGTTTGATTGGCTTCGGGAGACATCTTTCTGGATTCCATGTTCTTTTTCTGCATCTTTTGTTAGTAGAAACAAATAATACCAATTGATGGAAATAAGAAAGAATGCAAAAAAAAACTTTCTAGGTTTGATGCGTATATCTTCTAGCATATTTAAAGAGATTTCTTGAAGAATGGACGATCAAGATTTGTCTGTTTAATAAGAAGATCTACGACTGGGAGAGATTCTCGCGTCATGTCAAATTAATGCGCGAGAGAGAACGGTTGAGGTGTTTTGACTTTTGCCTCGATACTCCCATTATTCAATTCTTTGCAGACTTTTAATTAATATTGATTAGTAATGACAAGATGTGATTTGACAGAAAACAGATTGAGTAGGTGTAATTAAAGTTGTTTCAAACCTCTCAGCTGATCATTGTAGTCAGCTGATACCTCGGTTGAGTGAGTGTGCTGGGTCATCGTGGTTCCACTTTGGTTCCTCAATTTGAATAATCATTTCCTTTCAGCATCCGGTTTAGTGAATTCTTTCTCGATTGATATCGTTGTCATTGATTCGATTTTCGGTTGATCGCTTGTATTCAAATTGGTCTGTTTCATTCTGGTCTGCTTCCGTTCACTGGTCTCCGTTCATTCACTGGTCTGCTTCGTTGGTCTGCTTCCATTCAGCTGGGTCTGCATCCGTTCAGCTGGGTCTGCTTCCGTTCAGCTGGGTGAAGCATCGTCTGGGTTGAGAAGTCCAAGTAATCCGCACAGCATTTTGAATCTTGCTTCTATCAGCGGTTTTGTGAGAATATCAGCCATTTGTATGTACGTGTGAATTTTCTCAACAATCACATCCTTCTTTTCTACGTGATCTACGATGAAATGATGTCGTACGTCTACATGCTTGCATCTTGCGTGAAGTAATCGGATTCTACGAAATGGCAATCGCACTTGAGCTATCACGGAAAAATTGGAACTGTCCAGCTTTTACTTCATAGTCATCCAAATTGATGTTTCGGCCAGAGAATTTGCGACGGCGGCTTCCGCCGGCCATATATTCTCTTCGTCGTGGAAGTTGCGACGCACGTTTGTTTCTTTGAAAACCATGAAATCAACTTACTTCCTAAGAACCTGACAAGTTCCCGAAGTTGATTTTCCGTCCAATCGATCTCCAGCCGAAGTCCGAATCGAGTATCCACAATCCGTAGATTGTCTTCACTGTACCACACAACATTCCGAGTTCCTTTGAGGTATTTGAGAATGTTCTTGGCTGCTTGCATGTGTGCTTCCTTTGGATCAACTTGAAATCCGGCACACACACCGATTGCGAAAGAGATGTCCGGACGACTTCTTTGTTAGATACGGCGAGGATCCTATTATCCCTCCGTATTTGCTGGAATTAACTGACTTCCCTTCAGTTCCTGGTTCAATCTTCCAGTTGGTGTTCATTGGAATCTTTACAGTTCTGCTTGATTGAACTCCATACTTGGCGATCAAATCTTTCACGTATTTGGATTGATTTATGAAGATCCCTTCTGAAGATTGCTTGACTTGAAGTCCTAGGAAGAAACTCATTTCTCCCATCATGGACATTTGGAACTTCTCTGACATCATCTCTCCAAATCTTTGGCATAAGAAGCTTGATCTTGATCCAAAGATGATGTCATCTACATAGATTTGAACAACCAGGATATCTTCTCCTGACTTGATGGTGAAGAGAGTTAAATCTCGAGCCCTTCTTGAATCCTTTGGATATGAGAAAATTTGACAGAGTGTCATACCAAGCTCGAGGTGCTTGCTTTAATCCATAAAGAGCCTTCTTTAGTTTGTAGACTTTATTTCCTTCTACTTCGAATCCTGGAGGTTGTTCAACGTAGACATCTTCTTTGATTTCTCCATTTAGGAATGCACACTTCACATCCATTTGATAGACCTTGAATTTGTGATGTGCTGCAAAGGCGAGAAATAGTCTGATTGCTTCCAATCGTGCTACTGGAGCAAAAGATTCTTCGAAGTCAATTCCTTTCTGCTGAGTGTAGCCCTTGGCAACGAGTCGAGCTTTGTTTCTGATGACGACTCCCAGGGTATCCATCTTGTTCTTGAATATCCATTTGAGTCCTATGACTTTGACTTCTTGAGGTCTGTCGACTAATTCCCAGACACAATTTCTGAGGAATTCGTTCAGCTCTTCTTGCATGGCATTTGTCCAAGGCACACTCTGCAAAGCTTCGAGAATTGATTGAGGCTCTGGCACTTGAGCTATGTAACACGCCATTAGAGCTGTGTCTTCATCATAGACCGTCAGTTCTAGCTCTACTGAGAGTTGAGCTGTGTCAGCTGCCTCTTGATGATCCGATGAAGCTTGAGCAGCTGAGCTTCTGGTTTTGACTTGGTCAGATGGTTCTCCAATGATTGCTGATGATGGATGATCTTCAATCCATCTTCTCCTCTTCCGAATTTCTTCTTCCAGTTGATTGATGCTTGAAGTGGCTAACATTCGTCTGTCTTGGAGTTGTTCTGGAGTTAAATCTTGAGAGTTTGGCTCTCTTTGATTTGGATTTTGAGGAGATTTCTGTAGAGGCTCAGCTGGAGATGGAGCTGGGGACTCAGCTGTGTTTGGATTTCCAGCTGATGATGTTCCCCCTTGATTTGGCGTTGAAGCTTCTTCTCGATTTCCAACTGGTGGAGCTTCTTGGTTGATTTGAATTTCCTCCTCTGGCTCATTGTCCCAAATTAATGGTTCGGCCAGATTCCTGATTCTATTCTCTTGAGCCCTTGTCTGAATCAATCTTGAAGATTCTCATTCGCTTCTTCGTTTGATAGAATCTCTATATTCGAAGGAGGATTCGTCAAAGGTAACATGTGGAGTTACTTCGACTATTTGAGTTCTTCTGTTGAAAACTCTGTATGCTTTACTCACAGCGGAGTAACCAAGGAATACTCCTCGGTCTGTCTTTTCGTCGAACGTCTTGAGCTGTGTCTTCCCATTATTGAGAATCTGACATTTGGATCCGAATACCTTGAAATATCCAATGTATGGTATTCTGTTGTTCCATAGCTCATACGGTGTCTTTCCTTGTCTTGATGTGAGTAGTGAGCGATTCTGAGTGAAGCAAGCTGTGTTGATTGCTTCAGCCCAGAACTTCTTTGGAATGGCAGAGCTAGCTAGCATTGAGGTAGCTGCTTCCTTGAGAGTTCTGTTTCTTCGTTCTGCTACACCATTCTGCTGAGGTGTGCGAGCTGCAGATGTTTGGTGTTGAACTCCGTTCTTCTCGCAAAAATCATAAATAGTTTCATTTAGAAACTCCGTTCCACGATCTGATCTTATTGCCATTACCTTGCACTCCTTCTGTGTTGATAATCTTTCCAGCCTGCAGTTTTAAAAAGTGCATTTCAAAGTCTTCATGACGATGACAGTATGATGTTTGCCTGAAGAGTGCGGCTGCATGAGCACCGTAGGACGTTAGATTTTTTTGAAGATGGTGATAGCACAACCCGTGAAATGCAGTCGAATATACGGCCTTAACAACATTCTCAATGCTCTTATGTTGGTCACTCACAATAAGCAAATCTTGTGGAGGATTGTAGCATCTGCGCAAGTTATAAAGAAAATTAGTCCATGTCTCCTCATTCTCTTTTGGACCCAGGCCAATTGCAAGAGGGAAGACTTGCTCGTTCCCATCCAACGCCACATCGACAAATAAAACTCCATGGTTCCTCCCCTTAAGGTAAGTCCCGTCTACTATAATCACCGGCCAAAGACAAGTAGCAAATGCTCGAATACTCTGTCCGAGGGCAACGAACATGTGACAGAGCAAACCCTCACCATTCGTCTCCAAGTCATAAACCGTCCCAGGATTGCGCTGCTTCAACAAATATAGATACGACGGTATTCTCTGCTATACGTGTTTTCTATGGCTATGTTCCTCGTTCGGAGAGCGAAACTGTATAGCATATCAATACCGAACTCTCTACGCATCTCTGCAATCATTTCCTTTGGCCTCAATGTGACCCTCTCACCGGTCAATCTTTTAGCAAAATAAAATGCAGCAACCTCAGAAGTAACCAACCGTGCAACATGACGATTCAAATCCATGTGACATGTGTGATCCATGTTCAACTTAGTAATTTTCCAAATGGTTGCGCCCTCAACAGCACACACCCTAAACGTGCAGTTTTCTCTACCACTCATGCAGATGAAGACCATTCGTTTGGCAGCAGAACAATCAATGGTACACTCCAAAAAGTTCTCCAAATGATACATTCCCACAGTTATCCTCAACTCTACCTTCGATCGGAATGTGGACCCCAATACGAGCTCACCACGTACTGGTGGAGGCTGCTCAACCCAGTCCAAAGTCCCAGCACTGTCACAGTCGGAAAATGGAATGATCCAATTGCGCACTGCATGCTCATGCCCAGGCTCACTTCCAGATTGATGGTCCGATGAGAAGTTCCGGTGACCCAAAATCTTGTCCATTTGTGCCGGCTGTCGAACTCAAGCAAGAAACTCTGTAGTCAGTGACTTAAGCAAATCTGTACGACGATCTTCATCTTCGTCTTCAGACATAGACACCTCCTTATTTTCCTCATATTCCTCTTCTTCTTCATCTTCCTCATGATTGGACGGCATGCTATGATCTATGTGATCGTGCTCTACTCCGGAGCTGCTACCACCCACATTAACCTCGGGAATGGTCGAACTGCCGTTGTCAACGTAAACCTCCGGATCCTCTTTGTGTTCAACTAGCAATCGAAGTAACTCAATATCGCTCCGCAGTAGAACTCTTACTTTGTTGTCGTTGGTCATGTATGTCAAGTACCACAATACGTATTCGGTCTCTTTTCGACCGCCCAAACCCTCTCTAATAACCTCCACGAGGTTAGCCCGCTTAACTTGACTCGCATCGATGTAGACAAAAAATGAATCTCCGCCTACATACGTTGATCTCTCCCAACGACCGCCGTGATGTATCAAAATAAGCTTCCACGACATCTGAGAATCACAAAACAATAAAAAACACATCAGAAAAACGTCCAAAAATAGTGCTAGGGCATCATCTGCCTGCACACGATCGTGTGCAGAGATCGTGGGTGCGTTTCGTGCCCACATCTTGCACAGAAACGTGTCCACGGTGGGTAGCCATCACTTTTAAACCCTAGATTCTAATTCACACGATCATGGAAATAGTTTTTGACTTATTTTGCTCCTAAATGTATTCCTAAACATGCAAATATATTTTCTTGTACATAAATATCAACAATTTCTCCTATTACATGCATTATTTCTACCATCGTGTGCAAGATTAGTACGATCGTGTGCAGTGGTCGTGTGGTCAAGAACTCGCGTAAAAAATAATTTCGGGAGGATGATACTTTGCAACATACCTTTTCTATGAACTCAGAAACACGTCGCGCGAATATTTCAACTTCAACTCCTACTCTTTTCGAAATATCGTGTGATTTTTAGATTGAATTTTGGAGACCCATAAAACTTTGCGTGTGTGCATTTATAAAGAGAACTGCATTTTTTCTTCTTTCCTTTTTAACAAAAGGCAGCAAGTTGCAAGTTGTTGTAGGATATTAATGAGAACAAACTACCTCTCTTACACAAAATTGAATATGGTAGTTTGAAGTTGAAGAAATTAAATGGAAATTTGAATGAAAGAATTTGATTTTATTTTATAAATATTTTCTAATTATTTTTCAGAAATTTTGGGAATTTTGGAGAGGATGGCCGACAAAAAAATATAACTCAACACCAATAACTTTTTTAAGAGTATTTTAGTCTTTTAACTCATTTTGGTATAAAAACCTTATACTCTTATGGATGGGGATATATAACTTATTAATTTTATGGATTGGTATTTAAAAATAGATTTACTCAATTTTATTTACAGTAATGTTATTTTTTTTTTGAGGGAGTAATGTTTATGAAAATTACAAACCATACAAAGATTAATGGTTCAATTGAATCCTAGTTAATTCATGTGAATTTTTTTTTATTTGATCCCTCCCTATATATATATATATATATACCAACAAAAAGAAACTGTTCAGTAAATGAAATTAAATAAATAAAAAACAAAAATGAATTATTCGAAAGTGATAGAACCTTCTGTATTTAATAACATGTTCATAAAATAAAATGGATAAGTTTCTTTGCATAATTTTCAACTTATACCGTATGACCTATCTATATATGTGGGCATTTATTAGTCAACATGAAAACAATATTTTATGTATTTATTTTTATTGAAAACAATGATTTTTTTTTTCTTGATTGAAAACAGTGTTTGTGCACTGCAGCCAAGCCTTCAGTAATTTTTGAAACACTAAATACTTAAAAATTAAAGAAAATTTATTTTAATTTGATAGTCATGTGTCTATTATTCAAATAGTTAATCATACTAGTTATTATATACTCCCTCTGTCCCATTTAGGAGAAGAGTACGTATAAAATGGTTAAAAAGATAGAAAATGAGTATTTGACCCACAAATTTTAAAGATATAATTATTTACATTTTTGGAAATGTGCCATTATTAATGGGCGGTCAATCAAAAATGAAATACGAGTCATTATTAATGGGACGGAGAAAGTAAATTTCTCGCATCTTGTTTTACTAGACAATAAAAATACATGCTACAAGAACTTCACTTGTTTCGCAAAAAGAATCAAATTATGTATTTATTCAATTATTCATGCTTTTTAATTGGAGAGATCGATGAAAATTGATATTATTACACGAAAAGTACTCATTGATTATCGAAAATTAAAATATACGCAACGTACCACAATAGCAATAAATAAAATACAGTAGCAGTAACAGACTATATAGAGTGGTCCATTATAATTTAATTTTTAACAAATGAGGGATGAAAAAGCTCTAATTTCCTATGCGTATAGCCTCCATCATTAATATTTTAAAGCAGATTTAACTACTTGGAGTTGGAGTAAAAAAAAGGACATAATGGGTTAAAAGTACATGTGAAAAAAATAGGTTATTCCATGAATTAACTCAAAAGTACTGAAATTATCAACTCTAAAATAAAAATTCAGAAATTATTGTTTAGTATAGTCTCTCTTTTTTCTTCTCACGAAAATATCAACCTAGTGAATCTGCGAGAGCGCAATATCATATACTGTTATATACTCTGATAATATATTAAAATATATTGGCAAAATGTACAAATTTTGCCTCATAAATTCACAATGTCACAATTTTAGCACAACTTAAGCATGATATCAATTTTTAGCTCGATAAATATAATTTTGTGATACTTTAAACAAAATATTAATTTCCGATGCCGAAAAGTCGCGTTGGCAATATTAATTGATACGTGTCTGCCATGTGTCATAAAACGACGTCGTTTTATTTTTTAGATTCTTACAAAAAAGTGATGAAAAATTCATCATTCAAACCCAAACTCTTCCAAAAAATGATGGAAACTATCATTCGCAGAATCTACACTTACAAAATGACGTTGTTTTATCACGCGTGGCCGAAGTATGTCAATTAATCTTGCCAACGCGACTTTTCGGTGCCGGAAATTAGTAATTGGCAAAAATTATCACATAATTATATCTATCTGGCTAAAAATTGGTATTATGCTAAGGTCGTCGGACTAAGATTGTCACATTGTGAAAATATCGGGCTAAATTTGTGTATTTTGCCAAATATATTTTTGGTGTAACTTTCAGTTTATAAACATAATGTAGTTGGAGAACTTTTGAACTATAAAGAACAACTAGAACCATTATATTAATAAAACATAAACAAAGTAAAAAGAATTTAATGACATCCACTTATCATCGACATCAATTTGTATATATCAATTCTCACGCCTCATCTATTATCATACAAATTCTTAATGATATAATGTATACTAACACCACGTATCTATTAAAATATCGAGATTCAAAGTACATATTTATATGATAATACCAAATTATTAAATAAATAATGATGTATCAAAATTCATAAGTACACGCCTTTTTATAATAATAGATATTGCATCTATTATAATCATTGCGCAGCGTAATAAACAAATTAACATTTTAAGATGTCCATAAAAAATTTGTAAACAAAAAATTCCTACGAAATTAAATAAATATATTTGATCAACATGTCTACATGGAATTCTCTTCATTTTTCATTCCTATTTTTCTAAAATCTTTCGATTAGTGCATGCTAGAATATATATCACATTGAATCAAATATATGGATATATAGATAGCTAAAAAAAAGAAGGAAAAAAAGATTTGAAAATGTAAATATATCTCTCTCGGCCTTTTGGCTAAGGTTATGGATATTAATATAGCATAAACCAACGAGACGCTTCAAATGTACATAAAATGAATGATTTTTACTTATTTTAGATAATATTAACTTTATAGTGTTTCTCAAAAAAGAAAAAAAAAAACTTTATAGTTTTTAGATTTTTATCGAGTATTAGCTAACGGTTTGAGACCGGTACAGTAAAATCACTATTTTAATCGAGATTAGAATGAGAACATGTAAAATTTCTAAATAAATTTAAATTTGGAAAATATTTAATGAATGAGTACTCGATCCAATTCCTAATTATACTAGAATACAACTTCTGAATAAGATATAAAATTATTTTAAAATGTATACACGTAAATCAAAACATAAGTTATTTCCCGTCGAATTTCGAGGGACTACTTCCTAGTATATTTGAAAGGAAGATATTATTCATCAACTCAAATGGAATGGGTAACGTATACCACTACAAAAAAAAAGTTGGAATAACGACGGAAATTAACGACGGAATCTATTCCATCACAACTAACGACGGAATTTTGACGGAAACACTTGACCAGAAATAACGACGGAACCCACGACGGAATTACGATGGAATTTTGGCGGGATTCTTCGTGCTTAAATTAACGACGGTGTTAGCGACGGAATTTCCGTCGTTACTCCTAACGACGCCACTATTCCGTCGTTAATATTTTATTTTTCAATTTTTTGTTTATTTTAAATATACTAACGACGGAATTATTCCGTCGTTAGTTTTATTTAATAAAATTTAAATTTAAATATTTCGTTTAACGACGGAAATTTCCGTCGTTAATATTAAAATATAATTTTATAATTTTAATTTTAATTTTACGACGGAATTTGTTCCGTCGTTAGATTTATTAATGATTTAAAATTTTATGTTCGTGAACTAATGACGGAATAGTGACGGATGGTTTCCGTCGTTAGCTTTATTTAATAAAATTTAAATTTAAATATTTCGTTTAACGACGGAAAGTTCCGTCGTTAATATTAAAATATAATTTTATAATTTTAATTTTACGACGGAATTTGTTCCGTCGTTAGATTTATTAATGATTTAAAATTTTATTTTCGTGATCTAACGACGGAATAGTGACGGATGGTTTCCATCGTTAGCTTTAATTTTATTCCAGATATCTGTTCTTTCTCGTTCACTTTAGCCCTAACCCCCAAATCCCCAAATCGTTCTGTCGATCTCGTCTGTCGTCGTCGCTCGCTTCTTCTGCTTTCGTCGTCTCTCCGGCCAGACGTTGGCCGGCGTCTTTGCTTGGAGCCGTTGTAGCTCCGGGCTGCCGTCCACTGCTCTCTCTCACTCACTACTTCTCCATCCCGTCGCTCCTTCCGCCCGCCATCGCCGCTCAGTCCGCCGTCGTCGCCTCTGTTCCGGCCACTGTTGTATTCTCCATCTCTCATTCTCTCTCTGACACTCGCTCTAGCCACTGCTGCTCCGGCCGCCGTCGTCGCTCCGTCTATCGCCGTCAGGTCAGTCTCTCGCTCTTTTCTCTCTCTGTCAGTCTCTGTCTCTATTTCACTCTTTCACCGTCTCTCTCTCTCGTTAACTCTGGCAGCTCCGTCTGTTCTCGTTCATCTCCGGTTGTTTTTCGTGCAACTCAACCGTATCTTGCCGACTGTCATTGGTCAGTCCTCCCTCTCTCTCTCACTGTCATTTTCTCTCTCTATCTATTTCTCACTGTCGTTTTTTGTCCATGTCTCACTGTCTCTCTATCGCTAACTTAGTGAGCTTAGATTAGCCCGGTCGACTGTTGTGTCGTTCTGCCATAGCTCAAGCCTTGTTACCAACAAGAGGTAACCCCCAACTCCGATGTTGTAGCTCAAGTATTGTACAGAAAAAATATTGAGTTCCTTGTTTGTGCTTTGTTTGGTGTTTGAATGATAGAAATTGGGTTTATTTTTTGTTTTTTATGTGTAGCTCAATTTGATGTTTTACATGATTTCGTGTTTGTGTTTTGCATACACCCCACCTGACAAGTAAAGATATATACATGTTTGGTTTTGAACAAGATTCGAACTACAGTTTTTGTTTAATCTCCTTTATTACCAATGCAACAATCTACATGGAAATGATGACATCCTTGAATTTGCATGTATTTGGCCAGAGCATGTCCGTGATCATGTTGCTTCGTTCTGGTCCTTAACATTAATTAATAAATCTCAGATATGAGTGCAGAACCTCAAAGCTACTTTTGAAACATTAGTCGATGCATTCGTGTTTTTAGATAAGAACAAGGATGGTTATGTGAGCAAAAATGAGATGGTTGAGGCCATTAATGAAACTACTGCAGGGGAACGGTCTTCTGGAAGGATAGCCATGAAGAGGTTTGGTCAGTACTCTCTCTCTCTGTCTCTCTCACACACACACACACGCACACACAGACACAGCAATGTTTTCATTTATTCACACTATTCATGTAATAACTAACAAGGACGTGACCAATTTCCAGAATTACTCTAGTCTTGCAGAATAAAATGAGGTGTTTGTATAACGACCATGTAAGTCTTGGCCGTAGCTTGTTATTAAGCTGCAATTTGTTTTGAATTTGCAGAGGAGATGGACTGGGACAAGAATGGAATGGTAAACTTCAAGGAATTTCTTTTTGCTTTTACTCGTTGGGTTGGCATCGAAGACAATGATGATGATGAAGCCGACGACAAAAAAAACATTGACAAAGAGGACGACGATGTTTGATAATACAATACGATGGTCAACCACTGCTTGCTTCAAAACTCTATAGTTGTTGACATTAGATGTTTTTTTTTTATTTAGACATAACTGTTATGTTAATGTTGAATGTTTTTTTTATGAAATTTAACAATGAATTAGTGTTTGATTAAATTTTAATATTGTGTTTTAGGTTCATATTTATGTGATTTGTTGAATTTGAAATTGGTGTTTGTTTGTTGTTAAAGGGAACAGAAAAAACAGAGCATTACACTGCCCACTATTCCAGACTTAACGACGGAATAGCGACGGAAATTCCGTCGCTAAAAAT
This sequence comes from Agastache rugosa, assembly GCA_031470985.1. Lineage (NCBI taxonomy): Eukaryota > Viridiplantae > Streptophyta > Magnoliopsida > Lamiales > Lamiaceae > Agastache > Agastache rugosa. The sequence goes on from CM062607.1 coordinate 25,070,607, forward strand.
TCAAAATTAACGACGGAATGGGTTCCGTCGCTATTAGCGACGGAAATTAAGTCGCCAATCCGTTTCCAAAATAAACCAAACCTCGCGACGGAATTACTTCCGTCGCTATTAGCGACGGAAATTCCGTCGCTATTTCCTTCGTCAAGTCCGTCGACGACGAAATCTGTGACGCAGGGTCAACGACGACTATTCCGTCGTTAATTCCTTCGTCACGTTAGCGACGGAGTTGAAATTCCATCGTTAGTTGTCTTAGCGACGAGGGATTTCGCGTCGACCGTATTCCGTCGCTAGGCCTCTTTAGCGACGGAATTACGCTGTTTAGCGACGGAATTTTCCATCTTTAGAAGCGCATTTTTTTGTAGTGTACTAAGCTAATTACATACAATGAATCAATGAGCTCCAAACTTATAACTCTTAGAGAAACCAATTATTAAAAAAAATAAAAAATCTATCTTTCTATGTCGAAGTACTGATAGATCAATTTCTCATTTTTCAAGCCCACTTTCATATGTAACCCTTAATTGGGCCTCTCTAGCTATATATGAATAAATCAATAACAAATTAACTCACCATTGAGATAATACAGGTTAATTGCACCAAAAATCACAATTTTTACACAAAATTATTAGTTCAAAAAAATTTTAAACCTCTCCAAATTTAACACCAGCTCCTGATTTGGTAACAATTAAACGTGCCCAGATTTTGCAACCATCGAATTCTGATATGGCCAACTTTGGTTTTTCCACGAGGACTTGTATTTTGATATGGGATACATATATATAAACAATTAAAATATTAGGCAAATCATATTTAATCATCCGGAAAAAATGGGAATTATTAACTTGCACCAAGTCAGAAGGTGATGTTAAATGTGGCGAGGTTTAAAAAGTGTGTCGAATTACTAATTATGTGTGCAAAGACTGTGTTTTAGTGTAGATTTTTAGTGTAATTAATCTCAAGTTAATTGTGAATAAGACCTAGATTAAGTGACAAATTTGAGACACCACAAGACTCTTCTTAGCGAGATGTGTTTGGTTCAATCTCATCTGTGTGTGGTGTAGGATATTTCCCACCTTGTTTGGTAGTGTAGAGTGGTCCACCTTGTGCAAAAAAAAATCTCAAATTAATTAATTAATTTCACATCTAATCCTGTTTCCAGAAATCTGACAATGTGTCTCTAATTAATGTGGCAATATCCACAAAATATATTGAAAACGAACCCCCATTACTAATTAAATAAAAAAAAGTTATGCTTAATAGCAATAATGTATTAGTCCTACAGAGCTTAATATTTGTCGAACCCATTATTCCTTTTTTTTAGGGAAATAATCCCATTATTCTTAAACTAGTCAATTCGGAATGTATTAATTTTTTTTTTTACAATGAGTAAATATTATTTTCAATTGATCGTTGTTTATGTGATGTTGATATACAAAATGATTAAAATATTTCCTTTTAAGTTGAATTATTGACCTAACATGACATCATCATCATCATCATCATCATCATCATCATCATCATCATAATTATTATTATTATTATTATTATTATTATAATTATTATTATTATTATTATTATTATTATTATTATTATTATTATTTGGTTATTTCGAAACAATCCATAATGCTGATCACAAAGTCGATATCCGTGACGGGAAAGGATATCTTTGAATCATAAATATTAAATTTCGTAAATGTTGTATTTTAATACATTTTTTCATAATCTTTTAGAGCTGAAAATAATTTATCAATTCAACTATATATGTAATTTTAGGGCAGAACTAACACAACTTAAGAGGAAATTTTTTTAATTTCATTTAATTCAATAAAAAAGAAGTAATATTCCAGATTTGATTTAATTATTTGATTAATATCACATTACTTTTGAAATTTAAAAGAATAAAATGTAGTATCAAATTAAATACCAAAAGGAATACCAAAAAATTTATATATTTGTATACATATAAAGATAAATATTTTTTGGACTGAGGCAAGTGGGAGGTCAGATGTATGGGGAAATACAGCTGATGCAAATATTTTCGCATGACTTCTTACAGATAAGGAATAGACAATACAAAGCATGCGAGACTTGCAATAACTTGAGAGTCAATTCGAACTGTGAACGAGATTGTCTCATTATACGAGAGTCAGTCTATGTTCCGAGAATACTCTCAAATTTACATAACTCAGAGTGTAGCTAAATACTTTTATTATTAGCCATTGATTTACTTTATGTAGAGTATATAAGCTCAGCATTGCATAGGTGGATGTGAAATTGTGTGGCCATGTTATTTATACTTGACTGAGTTCACTAATTAGATTTTATGTTTTAACTAAACACTTAAGTGACTGCATGCTTGTGCGCTCGTTTCATACTCTTAGACTAATTGGTTCGGTCTGATAGAGGACTTATGCTTGTTTGATGAATGATACGATTATATAAAGAAAGTTGTGAACGACACAACATATAACGTGGTTTCAGAGTAAATTGCTCATACGTCCATAACCTGTCCACCATGAAATCCCTTCTCAAATATAGTATTGAGGTCAATGACCATTATGGGGCCAAGTCCTCAATTGTTCAATATTATTGCCACATCTGGTCTGATCAGCTTAGTTTGATTAAACTTGAAGACTTAGCCGCATTTACCTAGGTTCGACTCTTCACTTTATAGTTTGGTTATCAACTCTGAGATCAGTCGCAAATATTCAGTGGAATGATTCCCCTCAGATAAGGCTGGATAGCCTGGATTTCTGAGGTGATCGATCTTTATCTTTTATAGGTTCTGCTAGGATCCTTTAGGTCCTGACCGACTTTAAAAAATAACACATTCATCATGAGGGTTTTTGGATCTTAATCAAAACATTTTTCAATAAACTTGGTCCCAACAAATATATATAAAATAAATTATATCATACAGTTAATCTAAGTAGAAGAAGGGATGGTCTCCCGCGCGCAAGGTGAGTGCCGCCGTTTAGTAATTTTTTACTTTAATATTTAATTAATTTTATTAAGACATTAATTTTTTTCTAAATGAGACTTATTAAACTCTAATTGTGATTAATAAACTTCGAATTGGATTAATAAACTATAATTAGATTTAATTTCCCTTAATTAATCACTCCCTAATCACCCTAATCTCGCTAGTGCTCATGGTGCACACCCCAACTTTATGGGTTAAACTCATGTTTCCATACTTTTGGGTTATAAATTATAGGGTAATTTTCACTTAAATAGCTTAATTATTCAACTTTTCACAATTATATTCCAAGCTATTAAAAATATCAATTAAATGGCCAAACTATTAAAATTTTCACAATTATATTCAAGGTCAAACTTTTGCGACGTAAATTCAAAGTGTCACGTCGGAAATTTATTTTGGTTAAGTTTTGAAGGATTTAGAATTTTAAAATTCTAAATATGTCTCCGGCGTGATACCTTGGATTTTCCTCGCCGAAAGTTTGACCTAGAATATTATTGTGAAAACTTCAATAGTTTGGCCATTTAATTGATATTTTTAATTGGAATATAATTGTGAAAATTTCAATAGTTTGGCCATTTAATTGATATTTTTAATAGTTTGGAATATAATTGTGAAAAGTTGATTTGTATTTATAATGACAGCTTTAATTATGTTTTTTATAACTATTTTCTTTTGTTTATTGGCATGCATCTGTATGGAATCATGAAGGAAAATGACACTGTTGGAAAGTTTCTATTTGTGAATCCATTTTGCATATCATATGCACCGAAGTTCTCACGAGAGGATAGAGCACGTGCATTATCAGAAAGGTTACTTTATGCAGCCTCAAATCAAATTGTATTTGTGCCTTGCAATGTGGGGTAAGTGAATAGAATGTTGAGTCTTGTAATCTCAAAGTTAGTATGATACATATTTTTCGCCTACCAATTCAATACTCGTATGCAATAGTGAGCATTGGATTCTAACAATCTTTGAACTTGAGAAAGATCGTGTTTATTTGATGGATCCTCTTACTCATCGGAATCGTGATAGCACATGGAAAGCTGTTGTCGACACGTAAGTTCTAGACATTTCAACTAATCATCTATTTCATTGTATTTTATGTTAATGTTAACTGTCTCAATAACTTTGCTTTGAAGGGCGATGAGTATTGTCAATGCAAAAAAGGGAAAGAAATTCAAAAAATCAGCAAATTGGAAAGTTATTAAGGTGTGTTCTTATTTCTACGTAATATTAATTCTATTACACACTCATATTTTATTTCTACAATATTATAGGGTCCTATGCAACCTGATTACAAGCAATATGGATATTTTGTTATGCGGTTCATGAAAGATATCATTAAAGGATTTCAAAATGATGCCTCCACTTCTTTGTCATTACTGGTAATAAATATATACTCGGTTATTTTTTATATAACATTAGTACTTATTAAGAAAATATGTTTATGAACTTGTTTGTATTCATAGTTTAAGGATGTTAGTATTTATTCTCAAGCTGAGATCGATGATGTTCGTGAGGAATGGGCAAGTTGTGTGATAAAGCATGTCTTCGATTGAGATACCAGGTATCGATTTATATATATGTTGTTGAAATTCTGGAGGAACTCGGTGTTGAGTTAGCTAGTGAATTTATGATTTGGGCATTGACGATTTTTATTATTTCTAAATTTTTATTACTATATAATCGTGGCAGGATTGTGTTGGATAAAGGGAGCTGTTGAAATGAAGGGACCTGTTATTCCAAGTCATATTATTCACCAGAAACTTTGTTCCAAATGGCTATTAGGTGCATCCTTAATATGTTCTCTTTCTTTTTAAGACATAACTAGATAGAACTCGTGTGACATTTTGACTATAATCGGATGATAATGCAACGAATGGTTAGATGGTTATTATATATGTTATGGATGGTAATGTCATTTGTTGTTTTAGAGTTATTTATTTATTTATCGAAATAAATAACATGAAAATCAGGAAAAAAAAATATTTACAGGAAAAAAATATTAAAATCTGTAGCAAGAATACATAACGGTACACAAAACCGTACTCCAGAACAAAACAAACCGTTGTCTATAATAGCCTAACATAACGAAATTAAAACACATTTATAACGGTAAAGAACTGTTATGTATTAGACAAAAGATAACGTAAAATTACCGTTATCTATAGTGAGATATAAAAAATTGTAGAATATTTCATAACGGAAAAAATTAATATTTATAACGGTTTAAAACGTTATGTATACTACTATACATAACGGAGATAAAAGTGTTATGTATAAGAAACATACCATTATGTATAACACTATAGATAACGGTTTTTCTCCGTTATGTATGAGCGCATCATACATAACACCACTATATATAACGGAGTTTTGGCCACATACATAACGGAGAATCTCCGTTATGTATGAGCATTTTTCTAGTAGTGTTTGGCTATTAAAGTGAAAAATGAAAATTAGCCTAACTTATATATAGATTCCTAGAACGAACACAAAATAATTTGTTCATTCTCATGTCATCTTTATACTAAACTTATCAAATTAAAAGATTACATGTGGAGATATAATAAGCCTGATAATTCCTATTTGTCGTATCATTTTCGTGTTCACACGTACGATAATAGAGATGAAGATATTGATAAATTAGAATTAATTAATTTATAATTATACCTAATACATAATTACTAATACAACCCCATCTCCTTATGGTTGCGCTGCCATAATTATGGCTACTGATTTTTAAGATAATAATTATTCTCTCCCCTATCATTTTAGTTCTTCTTATATTTTCACATAAATTAAGAAAATGCATTTAATTTCCTTGGAAACAACATGATTTTTATTCTGTTTTTCAATTTTGCTCCTATTTATTAGAGCTAGACGGTTTTTTAGGACCGTAGCTTTTTTCAATTTGGCAAAATGAACTGTTTTGTTCGGGCCCTTAAAATAAGGACTACAACTTTTTTTTATCTCATCTGTAGGACAATTTCAGGCCGAAAATAAGTGATTTGGGCTTTTTGGCACATGATTCGCACGTGACCTTACACTTGGAGACCGATGCTGATGTGGATGACACATTTCACACGAGTCAGCAAAAAAATTAATATTAAAATAAATATAAAAGAAAAAAATTAAAAAAAAAAAAATCATTGATTTTTTCTGTCTTTCCTCTCTCTCTCGGCAACCTGCCTCCTCCTCTCCGTCGCTCTGTTTCTTCTCCGCCGCATCCATCGCCGACCACCACCATCTTCTCTTCTATCTTCTAAAATTGAAAATCTACATATTCTCTTCTCTGTCTTTCTCCCTCTCCATCTGAAAAATCCATATCAACCTCCAAATTTACTTTTGCCCAACTTTCTTCAAAGCACCATAAATAGGAAAGTCACTAATTGTTGGAAGCGGCGGCGGCGGCGGCCTAGGAGGAGCCGAAGTTGGTGTGCAAATTGAGGAATTTGGCCTCCGCGACGGAGGAGAAGTGGTTTGGCTGGCGAAGAAAGAAAAAAAAATACACGAAGTGAAGAACAATGGCGACTGTGTCCACCTTTACTAAAATGTGAAAGGTACAACCGTTATACATAATGGATTCTAATTATACTCAACTTTTTTTCCTATTTTGTGGAATTTTTTTTTTCGTTTTGGTGATTTGTTGATGAAATTGTTTGTGCTTGTAAATGTAGTAGATGCAGACACCGCGAGTATTTTGCAGGAAGAGAGAGAAAGAGAAAGAGAAAGAGAAAGAGAAAGAGAGAGAGGAGGTCAGAACAATTACTCCTTCGTCCAAGAGCTAGCCTTCGCTGCCGTTGGTGAAGAATGGTGGTCAAGGTTGAAGCATGGGAAAATCCCCCCTCCCCCGACCCTCTCCCTCTTGACCCTGTGCGGCAGCAGCTCCGGCGACCTTTTTGGCTACGCAATTCCGGTGGTGATGACAGTCGATAGGCCCTGGGCTGCGGTGAGAGAGCAACGGCGTTTCTCGTTGGTAACCCTTTCCCTGTTGCAGATCTCGTAGCTTGGATTCGAAAAAAAAATTGAATTCCGACAATGGCGCCGCCGAAAACTGCTAGGCTGTCGGCGATAGCGGCGTCTAAAGCGGGAAATCGGCAGAGGGAGGGAGATCGGGAGAGAAGGGAAGGCAGGTGGGAGAGAGAGAGTGAGGAGAGAAAAAATCCATTTATTTTCTCTCTCTTTTTTGTTTTATATTAATTATTTTTTTATTAATTTTTTTGCTTATTCATGTGAAATGTGGCATCCACATCAGCTTCGAGCTCTAAGTGTACGGTCACGTGCGAATCACATGCCAAAAAGCCCAAATCACTGATTTTCGGCCTGAAATTGTCCTACAGATGGGATAAAAAAAAGTTTTAGTCCTTATTTTAAGGGCCCATATAAAAAAGTCCATTTTGCCAAATCGAGAAAAGATACGGTCCTAAAAAACCGTCTAGCTCTATTTATTACTCCACACTTTAATTTTCACAAATATTGTATAAGTTTATATTAGTAAAATAATAGTATAACTAAAAAGGTGGACTATATTTTTGGGGCATCCCAAAATGAAAAGAAAAAAAGGACTAAAATGATGGGAGGGAGGGAGTATGATCTATTTCAATTTCATCTACCTTCTCCCAAAAATTAATTTGTCATATATGGAACGGTTTTTTTTTTTTTTTTCCTCTTTTTCTGCAGCATCTACTTTGATAATCAATTTGCCGTATCCACACTGTAGTCTGTAGGTCATAAATATTTATAATTTTCTCCATAACGCCAATTTTGACAAAAATAGTCACGTCCAACCAATATCTCTTCTTCTCCTTAAAAAATTACCGAGTATCCAAAGTCGCACGGTATTGCATTTAAAAGCGTTGTGCGTCATAAATATGCAATCGATTCGTGTTTTATTAATTAAACTCCATAAGTCTACTTTATTAAAATCGTCACACGTCATATATAAACAATATAGATTAATATATATATATATATATATATATATAATATAAAGAGAGGTGATGTGCTACGCACTTTCCGTGAGCGCATCACTCTCGTTTTGTCCACATTAGCATTATTCCTATTTAATTTTTTTATATTGCGTTTTATTCTGATACATTAGAATTGTTATTGCAATAGTTAAATTTACAAATTAGTGAATATATATCAAAGCTTGATTTTATTTTCCCCTTTAACTTCAAAGAAATGAATAATAGAAGAAATCAAACTTTGATTTTTTATATAATATATAAATTTAACTATATCAATAATAATTTCTAAAGTATTAGAATAAATACAATAATATTAATGTGGACAAAAACGTTAGTGATACTCATGAAAAGTGTGTAGTACATCACCTCAGTATATATAAATATAAGGTCACAAATCATAGAAAAATTAGTGACAATATCTATATATATATGCAAACATAAGTTATCCATCGATATCATTCTTTATCAACACTATTAAGCTATTGGCAGTCGCTGCCCTAGAGATACTAATGGAGATCACATTTTGTCAACTTATGATAATTTTTTAATTTTTTAATTTTTTAATGGCCATAGTACAGAACTAGTGGGGAGATGGGGCTGATAATATTGACATATTATTCCACAAACAATTATTGCAATATATAAACATAGAAAAATATGTATATATAACTCCAATAGTAGAGGTATATTAAACCGCAGGTTATATTTTATATTTTTATTGTAATATATTAATAGTATCACTTGTAATTTATTTTGTGTTTTACTGTAGTAGTAATATTTAGTGAAACATAAGGGTGCTTTTTTTTCCATCTACTTGGATTTACAAACTTTAATTATTATTTTATTCCGCCCAAACTAAAAATTTTGTGTTAGGTGATGTTTTACACTCTGTTTCCGTCTTGTTCCTGGTGTAAAATTAAACCCCAATCTCATCCGGTTACTAATTGGATACGACTATCATTTAATATTTAATCTCCCCCACGAAAAAACAGTAAAAAAGTAATCTCTGTCCTGCAAGGTCTCGTTTTCCTTTTTCGTCTGTTCCAATAATAAGGTCTCATTCTAAAAATAGAAACAATTAACTCTTCAAAAGTTATGGAACATTATCACTTTTTATCTTTTTAATTACTCTTATTTCTTAATAACCGTGTCCAAAATAAATGAGACCTTGGTATTGGAACGGAGGAAGTATTAATTAATAATGAATTATTGCAATGAAAAAGGATGTAGTAAGAAAAGGAGGAAGAAATTAAATAAATAAATAAAGAGAAAGCAACTGCATGTGGCCCATTGCATGTCAACTCAACCCCTCTCTCTGATGTGAGTTTCTAATGATTCCTTTAATCTTACCTTATTTAGTCACACCAAAGAAGCAAATTCAGCACCAATTTTAATGGTGTGTGTTTTCTTGATTTAGATGGACAGAGGTGCAGATGGGTCATCTTGGGGCAGCGGCGATCCGGCCGCCGCCGCCGCTACTCCAAGCCGCTACGAGTCGCAGAAGCGGCGGGATTGGAACACGTTCGGGCAGTTCCTGAGGAACCAACGGCCGCCGGTGGCGCTGCCGGAGTGCAACAGCAACCACGTGCTGGATTTCCTACGGTACTTGGATCAGTTCGGAAAGACTAAAGTGCACCTACAAGGGTGCATATTTTACGGGCAGCCGGAGCCGCCCGCACCCTGCACCTGTCCGTTAAGACAGGCGTGGGGCAGCCTAGATGCCCTAATCGGGCGGCTCCGTGCTGCCTACGAGGAGAACGGGGGGTCGCCCGAGACCAACCCGTTCGCCTCGGGGGCAATAAGGATTTACCTGAGGGAAGTCAAGGAGTGTCAAGCTAAGGCGAGGGGGATTCCGTACAAGAAGAAGAAGAAAACTGCGAAAAATGATGATGAATCCAATTCATCTTCTTCATCATCAATGCCATTTTCTTGATCTCAATTTCCCAACTATGGATCAAATACATGGGTAATTTCTCTCTCACAATCTTAATTATGCATAATTTTAATTATTTTGTTTTTTTTTTCTCCTAAAGTGGGTGCAGTGATTTCAAGATTTCATGGATATATTGAATTAAAGGTTTTCTTGTGAAAGTATTAGGAAATGAAAGAACTTTTTATTGTATTTACTATTGTGATTTCATGTAATTACAATTTCGTATATTCGGAATTTATCTAAATTTCTGATTCTGGAATCTGGAGTTCTGAGAAGAAAGAACAGTAAATAACAACAGTATTAAGTAGATAATCACCAAATAGATTAACAAAAGTAGGGAATTAAGAATAATAATTATAATCTGTACTTGCAAGTGTAGTAATTATAGAGTTTAAAGTAGTACTAATTTTCTGGGATAGGTGAGAAGTAGAGATCCGTTGCCCTACATAAACCCTAATTTTCCAACATTAAAAGGGGGAGGTCAAAATCTTGATTTTGATCCAAAAATTTCCCCTCAAATTGAATCTACAGTGTTATAGCCATATTTGTACATAAGTTATTTAACTTTCGGATTTATTATGTTTATTTTTCCCTCTGAAAAAATTAAACTATTCCCTAAATCAGTCTAATTACAACGAGAATATACATATCCTTTTAGGCCTTCCAAAATTTAATACACAACTATCCTTATTAGTACTGAATTTATATTTCTTGACAGAAGAGAAAGTACTATAGAAATGGTGACATTAATGATTCTCCTCTGTCAACAACAATGTACCCATTTTTTTTAGTAAATTAAGGTAGAACGATAGTGCAATTTCCTTTTTATTTAGGTTTTTTTCTTAAGACAAATTAAAAAAAAAAAATATCTGAGCCCATTTAGTAACTCTCTTGATTGCATGCCAGCCTTCCATTTTGTTGGGGCATCTTTTTGGATTCGCCACAGATTTTTTCATTTGAGTTTTGGAGTGTGGGGAACAGGATTGAGTAGCCGGTTCGGATACACCGAACCACACCGAAATATCATAATCAAATTAATCGAAATTAATTTATATTATTAATGATAAAAACCAATCAACTAAGCATAAAAACCGAACGAAATGAATCGAATTTTTCGATTTGGTTTCGGTATTAAACCGAAAAATCGAAAATTCTATGAGTGATGCTCACCCCTAGTGGGGGATGCTTTTTGCTTATTTATTCCTATATTCGACAAATTATTCAATTATTTCGTTCCTCTCTCTAAATTAAATAACAAAATTCAATCAAATCATGAGTGTGTGTGTGTGTGTTTGTTGGGGGTATACTTTCAGGATAGAGGCATCCAGCCTGATAATCATATATATAATTCCGAGTTGTTAATTTGAGTGTGTATTTGTTTGAATCATATTCTTTTTTTTTTAGTTGTGTTTGAGTTATATCCTTGAAATTTAAATATATTCAATTATAATTTAGATGGGATAGGTTAGCTTATTAGCAATTTTAAACAAATTTATAAGATGTTTGATAAATTTAAAAAATTCATTTGTTCCAACAATATAATGTTATGAGTTTATTAGCTCTGTTTAAAAGAGGCAATGGATCCCAACTTTTTATCTCTCTTTTTAAAAAAAATATATATTATTTTAGAATACCTCTTAAATTTTACTCATTATATTAAAAAAAATTAATAATTTATAAGCTCAGTCATCCAAAAACTCGATCCAAAATTATTTTTTCAACTAAAATCTAACATTTAATAAATACTAACTTCTTCTTTTTTTTTGAGGAAAAAAAATACTAGCTTCTTTCTTAGCTTAATAAAAAAACTTTCTAAGTCGAGTTTTAATTCAGTTAGACGTAGGCGGAGTCAAAGTAAATAGCAAAGCTTTTAATTAGATTAATTTCATCAAAACTATTCAAATTCAATCTCTCTCTCTCACACACACACATATCTTAATCTTAATTATCAAGTAATTATTTAGCACTTCAATTATTGATTTCATTTCCTTTTACTGAAACTAATTAAAACCCCATGCATATTTTGAAATTTGATTAATTATGTATTATTTTCCCTCCTTGATTGAGAGGTTTGGGATTGGTGGTGGAAAAGTATTGCCATTTGATGTGATATCTAATCATTGTAATAATAACCTTATGGTTTAGGATAAATCAGAAATAATTGTTTAATTGTTTTGGTGTATGCTAATGAAAGCACCATTAGCATTAATTTCCCACTAATTACATTATTTTTTTTTTATATTTGTGGGTGCATTCTAGCAATTTGGGTTTTAAATAATTATATGTCCTTTGCACATATATATATCTTTACTAGATCGCCTTCTGTCTGCTAGGATTTTGTGGGACATCACAATGATGCAATTTTGTCCGAATGTTTAGTTTTTTTTTTTTAATATTTTCTTCAATTTAATCAGTGCCAATTTGATAAATAATAATGCATCAATTTGGATCAAACTCATTGTTCTTTTGTTAGATACAGAATTTTTCCAGATAACATAATTATCTTCATTCCATCTAATCATTATAAAATTCTCCGTAAAATATTATTTTACATATTCCTATAGCTACAACTATATATTTGAGTTTTTACTTTCCCCCTTGTACATTAATTAATCATCTATCAAAACACATCCAATTTTATTGTAATTAAAATAAAATAATTCATCTATAATTTGTTAAAAAAAAATATAAAATTATTCCAATTATGTAAACATCTAGCTTACAAAAGACTGATTACTATATATATAAATTAAATAGAGTTGGTATGATACTAGCTCAAATTAATTCCTTTTCAGAGAATCCAATGCTGGAGCTTGACTTTTCATTTAGGGTTTTGGATATTTAAGAAATGTGATTATAGCTATATGTATTATATCTAACTTTATATATGTCCGTATATAAGTTTTTCAAATTTAATTAGGGTTCTTATATATGTATGTGTAGCATATCAATCGTGTTTGACAAGTATTGAATGGATGACTCAAATGATAGTTTTGTTAGATTGGTAACCATGCATGGCCTTTTTTTCTTATTACGGCCAATAATTTTTTTTTTTCCCAATCATAAGCAGTTTTAATTTGATTATTATTAATTACATATTTAAAATTAAATACTACTTCTTCCGTCCCAATGCTTTAGACACAGTTATTAAGAAACAAGAGTAAAAAGATAAAAAGTAGTAGGTCCCACAACTTTTGAAGAGTTAATTGTTTCTATTTTTAGAATGAGACTATACTAATATGACAGATAAAAAAGGAAAGAGGGACCTTGCTACTAAACGGAGGGAGTATGATAATATTTAAATGAAACAAAATCAATGATAAATTACTATTTAATTTTTATTAAACACAATCAATTTACGAAAGCAACTATTATTTTTTCTCTATATTTGCACATGTAGCCATATTAGGGCCGTTCATGAAGTGTTTGTCAAGCACGATAAAAATTGCATATATGTGTATAGGGGTGGGAGTGGGTGGTGATTATTTATGGCGAGGCCAGGCGGCTAGAACCCATCCTTGTGTGTGTCATATATAAAGCCACATCCTTCTTCAGTACGTAGTATGTTTTTTTTTATGATGTATATATATAGTTAATTATGAAGTCTCCGATGGAGACAATCTATGTGAAGGTGCTTTGTATGTATAATGTATATTAAACTACTTCTTCCATCCCATTATGCTTGCCCAGTTAAGCTTGTCACATAGTCTTTGAGCACGTAGATTAAAATTAAGAGTAAAAAAATAGAAAGTAGGCAGATTCCCACCACATTTAAAGATTTAAATGTTTTCTTATTTGGAATAAGACATTACAAATAGGACAGACCGAAAGAAAAATTGAGACAAGATTAATGGGACGGAGGGAGTAATATATAAATAAGGATATATTAAAATACAATAGAAAATAATATGCATGTTCGTTTATGATCGCAACGATTGCAAGTTCTTATGTTAAGGAATGAGTGTGTTAGTTATAGGAATTCGATGAGCTTAATTAGATCTATCTTTGAGTATACATCTAGCTTAGACATTAGGTCGAATTAATTAATATTTAATTTAATTTATAGGTCAAATATCTAAATCTTGTTAGAGTAATCCCAACCTTGCTCTATATTGGAGTATATTAATGCATTCTAACAGTATTGGAATACGCTATTTTAATTGTTTGCAAATTTATACTCCCTCCGTCCCAAGTTAGTGTGGTTCAACTATTATTTTATACCTCACATATAATCAAATATGAACCACACTTTTGGGGGACGGAGAGAGTATTAATTAATAATATAATTTTATTTGAAAGGAAATTAATAATATAATTATAATTATATTGTTCTATTTTATTTTTTATTTTTTATTTATCTTTTTTAATTTTCATATCACTTAAACATAAAGAAAAATACATTACATATTCACAGATCATATTTGGTCTACATGCATTCTCTACTTGGAATATACTCCCTCTGTTTTTTTTTAAGTGTCCTATTGAGAAAAATTACAAAAACCAAGGAAGCATGATATATTACTTTTATACCCATATTTATTATTTTCAAAGTCTAATAATTACATTTTTCAATAACTTTTTTGTGGATAAAATAGGAGTTTTGTCATTATTTTAATCTCAAATTCCGCAATAGGACACTTAAAAAGGGACAAGAATTTTTTCTCAATAGGACACTTAAAAAAAACGGAGGGAGTATATATATATATATATATATAGGGATGGGTTATTATAGAAATTATTCCTCCCGTGAGAACTTGAGAACATGTTTAAATCTATATATATTCATGCTTAAATCAATATATAGTCATGCTTAATAAGATTCATGCTTTTTTGCATAAACAATAATGCTTATATAAACTCATGCTTAAATCTATATATATTCATGCTTCCAATAATGACAATCATAGATTATACAAAGATCAATGGTTCAGATTGGTTCCTAGTTCCCACACTAGGAATAATTTCTATATGAATCAATCCCTATATATATATATATATAATAGAAAATAAATAAAGCAAATAATTTAGTCCAATTGATTAATATTCTATTATTAAATTTAATTACTTGGTGAAAAAAAATCTTAAGGTTGTCCTTTCCAGCATATGATCAGCTGGCTAGGTCGTTTCAGAACTAATGATATGATATATATTTGGTATATTTTGATTTTTGAAGCAGTGTGAGAAATAGAATATATGTCATTGTTAGTCCAGAAATAGATAAAGAAAATAAACAATTTTCTTGCTACTTCAATAAAAGTAAGGGAATTACTTTGAACATTTTTTTACTTTTTTACGACTCTTAATAAGGCAAGGTTGCTGACAAGTGTTCTGACATTGTTCAAATTTTACCATTTTGGTTGAATCAGATACTAAATAAAAATTTAAGCTGTTAAAAAAAGGATTTGACAATAAAACCCTAATTTGTGGTCTAGTTTCCTTGATCATGACCATTTTTATTTTTTTTTGAGGGAATTTGTGGTGACCATCTTAATTACTCATTATTTAGCACTCATCTGAAAAACAAAATTATAGTTAAAAATTAACTTGTTGAATCTCTCTCTCTCTCTCTCTCTCTCTCAATATATATATATATATATATATATAGTTTTTTTTTTCCTTCTCGTTTTATATAAGGCCTTCATCTCTCTCTCTCTCTCTCTCTCTCTGTCTATGGGACCAGCATCTATGATGTTAATAACTTAATACTATCAAGCATGAGTTACTATCAATAGGGTTGTGTTTGAATAGTAAAAAATTTCTGACAGTAAAGCTGTAGTAGATTGTACTACGTTTGACTGTCTACAGTCCACCTCACAAACAACATTAAATGAGGTTTTTTGTCTGCTTGTGATCGAAATTCTGCTGAGAAAATGCCAAATCTCAGCACGTGGGCAAGAATTATGTAGAATGTACTTGAAATTTAACACACAATTCTTCTACCTTTTTATTGATTTACTCATCTGAAATGAAGGGATTTCAGGAATTATTGAGTAGTAGTATATTAAAGAACAAGATCATACATCTTAATAGATAAAAAGAACTCTAATTTTGGAGCAAATAATAAAAAGTATAGACCAAACTTTAGGAAGGATAATGTTTAGTACATATATGCACGGTTTTTCTTGCTTATAAGGGTTTCCTTGTAAGGCTATATGTTCCTGGTTATTGCTTATGATATCTAGTTTCTTTGATGATTGGTGTTTTCTTATGTCAATACACGTGGTATACGTGATTATAGATGTTACGAGAATAGGAGATCAAATACGGTTGAAAACAAATGATCTCAAGTGTGGTTTACTCTTATATGAAAAAATTGATGTTACTTATGAGGGCAATGTCATATTATAAGTGATACTTGTGTATAACACGTGCATGCAAACACAATAATGGCTTAATTTACATGCATGTATTTGCATATTATGGGTCATGTGTAGGCAAACTGATAAACCTGTAGACAATACCAATTTGTATTTACGTACACATGTCCGTTTATTATATCAATACATAGATGGTGGGATGCGTCAATTGAATCCACCATTTTCTATGAAAAATGAGAAAAGTTGAATTTTAGGTCCAATTGCCACATGTCCCAAAACCTTGGGTGTAGTACACTTTTAAAAAATTTCATGCATGTTTGACTCAGAACCAATTTAGCTACACGCTTTTACCTACAATTTTCCAAGGGAATATTGACCCTATATAGGTAGACTTGAAAGTTGAACCCTGCTAATATATCTGCTCTAGGTCTTCCAGCTATAGAATTATTTGCTTATATATATATTATTCAATTTGTTGTTTCATATATGACATATGTATAGGTTAATTTACGTCATATATGTATATAGTGATTGAATTATATAGAAATTAGTCCTTGGGAAATAGGAACCAATCCTATCCATCTATTTCATTAAATCAATGGTTATAATTAATTGACAAAATTGAGTATAAAATGAAGAGGTAACGGTTAATGTAGTAGCTTTAAGGGTAATATTGTCTGATCCAATTATTCCATATCCCAATAATTACGGAATTTCATTTGATTTCTAGTTTTTGGACGTTTTTTTTTTCCTCTTAATATTATTGGATTTATTTATGAATAGCTTTGGCACTTTGGGGAGTTTAAGAACTATTCATGATATTTGATGCTTCTCAATTTTTCAATGATAAGTATACTAGTATATTATTTTAATATTTTATGATTATTCATGTAATTATATTAAATATTTAATATTTATAAAAGCATTACATTAATTATATTTTAATATTAGATGATTATTCATGTATTATATGTGCTTAATAAATAATATTTTAAGCACAATCTTCGTCCCAATTATAAAATTGATTGAGTTACCTTTTGAGAATAATTTTAAAAAGAATAATTAATTACAATAATTGAAATATGCTATTGTTAATGATTGTAATTGGAATGGCTATTGAAAATTATTATCCCCTCAAAAATGGAAGCCTTTTTTTTTAACCGTATTCTTGTAATTTTATATTTATTGGTATGCACATAATTTTTTTTATATTAAGCAACAAAATTTGTGTGATTTAAGCATTTACAAGTTTCATGTTAAACATGAATAAATAATAGATATAATTTAAGTATATATTGTTATGCACATATTTTTTATATTAAGTATCAAATTAATGTGAATTAAGCATTTGCATGTTTCATGTTAAGCATGAATAATAATAGAGTACAATGTAAGCATCTATTATGATGCACATATTTTTTATATTAAGCATCAAATTTATGTTATTTAACCAATTGCATATTTAATTTTGTGCATGTATAATAATATATACGATTTAAGGATAATCCATCTATTATTATGCATGTATTTTTTTTAAATATATTAAGCATCAAATTTATATGATAAAAGCATTAATATGTTTAGTGTCAAGCATGGATAACTATAAATAGATTTAAGCATTTGCATAAACATTCATTATTTAAGTATGCTAGAAGCATTATTTTCGAACTTTAAAAAAGCATATTTATATGCTTATTTAAGCATTGATTCATGTATATTAAGGATGCTTTGAGTGAGTAGACAAATTAATCAAGACAAATAGTAGAAATCGGTGAGAAAGGATTTTGATTTGGTTGAAAATTTGAGAAAGATGTGTAAAAGCAAGGATAATTCTTTAAAATCTTCAAAGAGATCGTTTAATTGGTTGGAAGAAATAACGTAGGCGTAAATTAAGGATGGAAATATTAGTGTGGATTCCCAAAAAGCCCATCGAAGCATTAAAAAAAATTCACAATTTAATATAGCAAATGGATCTAAACCACTAATTCTAAATGTATGGATGGTTAAGATGAGTTCCTAGTTCTCACATGAGAGTTAGTTTCTATACTAACTCATCCCTATGTATATATATATCTATATATATATATATATGTGTGTGTGTGTGTGTGTAATATATACAAGCAAGCTATGAAGTTAGTATATATGTGCATAACCTATCATTTGACTACTAGGCTCTTCATCATTTCATTTATTTAGCTTATAATATATGTATAATCTCTTATCTCATACAATAGTATTAAAATTTCCACCTCTTTTAATCATAGAAGCCAAACTTGGCAAGCTGACAGTGGTTATAGATTTTTCTTAGGTGCAAGTCTAATACTGTTTGCTGAGATATCATGATTCTGATGATAATTGGTGTGTGTGTGTGTATGTTAGTCATGCCATTATGATTACCTTGCCCTAGCTTATATCATTGATAAACTTTAATGTATTCATGCTTTTGAGTTGAGATATGCATATCTTAATTACATGGGTTCGAATTCCACAAGCGCCTAAATCGAGATATCTCGTGCATACCACGGGTAACGATTGTAAATATCCTGAAAAGATATACATACGTACGTACTATGCATATTTATTTACATGACAATGATGATGATATCTTTTTTCTAACAGGAACATGCATGTGGTAGAAGGCAGAGATGTACATGCAGCAGGTAAAGTATCCAAAATGCATGAAGCTGCGTTTCTTCCTTAAAATCTACAAACATTTTGCCCTTAAATAACTTATATTTATATATCTCTCATCTTTAATTTTGCAGCGTTTGCAATTTTCTTAAGCCCTTGTAAGATCATCATTATTGAAAACCTTCATTTTTACTTGAATCAATCTATTCGACCGTGTAAATTTTGTGTTGTTGTTGTTGCTGCTGCTGCTGTTGTTGTTGTTGTTTTAATTTTTATCTTTTATTTATTTATTATTTTTGTTTTTTTATTGGGAATACGAGGTTTCTGGGAGTTTAATGAATCTCATATCGGTTCATGCTACGGTATTGGAATAATATTGCTGCGCTTACAAAATGTAAAATATTTTATGCATGAAGAAGATCGATTTATTTTCAGGATGACAGATTTTTTCTAAGATTTTATAATCGCAATCCTGACTTTTGCGGCAGAAAGAAAAAATATTTATTCCTGAAATTTTTCCCCAGGCGATTGGCAATGATGAAGAGACTTCAAATATGAGTAACCTTTGTATTTTTGAATGGAAAATTATCGACATATATGGCACGAGAAGTTAATTAAAAATAAAATAAATGGAGTATTTTTTTTCTTGTAATTTCTTCGAAAAAAACGACTATCTATACAAAGTCCAACTTGCATGTTCCATTTTTCTTACCGTAACTATTTTTTTTTGTGGTTCAAGTTGTTCAAGTTCACGTAGCAAATTATTAACTTTTAAAAAACCAGATTTAATTAAAAAACGGATAAACAATCATAAATTTACAATCATAAAATTTGAGAAAATTGACAAATAAACAAGATCAAGATGAAAACCATTCAATTTAACATCAAACTAAACAAATCAAATCAAAATCTTGACCTAGTTAACTTTCAGTTTAGAAAAAATGTATTATCATTTTATATTATAATAAAACCCTTATATAACATTAGCTTTATTAGTCACACTCATCATCAAAGTGCATGATCCCATACAATAATTAATGTAACAGTTTAGAGGATTCTAAGAGGATTTGGTTTGTCCAAGGTGAGCTTCCTTTCAAGTACCTTGGAGTTCCTTTATCTTCCAAGAAGCTATCTATCATTCAATGTCAACCCCTTATCAAAAAGATTATGGCAAGAATTGAATGTTGGTCTTCCAAAATGTTATCTTATGCAGGAAGGATCCGGTTGATTAAATTTGTTCTTTTCAATATTCAAACTTATTGGTGCCAAGTCTTTCTCTTGTCTCAGAAAGTGCTCAAAATGATTTAAGCGGCATGTACAACTTTCTTATGGACTGGAAAATCTGGAATTTCTAAAAGAGCTCTTGTTGCTTGGGAGCAACTGTGTATGCCAAAAGCTGCTGGTGGTTGGAACATAACAAATGTTCAAATTTGGAACAAGGTTGCCATGTGCAAACTCCTTTGGAATTTAGCTTAAAAAAAGACAAGTTTTGGGATTAAAATGGGTGCATGAAAGCTTAACTTCTATGCCAATTCCTGCCGAAGCTTCATGGGAGCTCGGGAATATATGAGTGATACCACGTGGCAATGGTTTTATGGAAAGACAAGGGTTTTCCATCAGAAAGGTTTATTTTGCTATGAGAGGGGAAATCCAGAAGGTGTCATGGCAGAAGTTTATAGTAACAACATTGCCCCTCCAAAGTGTGTTTTTATAGCTTGGTTAGGTATTCTTGGAAGGCTAGAAATCTTAAAGATTGGTATATGTTGTGATCAGCAATTAATGTATCTTATGCAAGAAGGAGAATGAAACTCATAATCACCTCTTCTTCAGGTGTGAGTTCTGCACTCAAGTTTGGACACAATTAACTGATTGGTGTGGTGTGGTGTGGCCTCCAAAGAAGAGTTAATGACTGGGATGCACAAAAAATGAACATGGTTACCCAAAGCAAATCAAAGACAGGCCGGTAGTTGATGTATAGGATACTTCTGGCTGTTGCTGCGTACTATCTTTCAAAGGAAAGGAATTGCACAAGATTTCAAGATTTGGAGACCAGTGGTGAAGCAGTGATGAGAAGCAGCATGAACCTCAAGATTGCTAGATTTCTCAAAACTTAGCTGTTTTTCTTCTTTTGCTTTTAGTTTTAGAGGTTGTGAGTTGTAAGAATTGTTTATCACGCTTTTGGTTAAATAAAATCACAATTACAAAATATATATATGTAACAGCTTAGAGCGCGCGCGTGTGTGTATCTATATTATTTGTTCATGATCAAGTTAGTAGTTGGAGTAAAAATTTGATTTTTTTTTTTTTTTTATGAGAGGATTTGACTTGAGGAAGTAATTTACAATGGCTTCAAAGCATGTCCTTTAATTTTCACCAAAATCCGATCGCGTAAATTTAAAACGTGAATCCGGCGGCAAGTAGTTAAAAATAAAGAAGCCAATGTAATATAGCTTAATTAAGTGACAAAATTGAAGCTCCACAAGTCTCTCCTTAAGGAGATGTTATCAGTTTAAATCTCACAAGTGTAATGTAGTATATTTCTCACCTTGTGTGATATAGTGGTCCTACCTTTTTTATGGTGTAGTAGTCTCACCTCTATGTAATGATGTAATACTTTATATATATGACAATATATCTTGTGTAATTCTACCAAAAAAAGTTAAAATTAAAGGATACATGTGAATCGATTAGTCTAGTCTATCAAATTCCAAATTGGCCAAATATCATGCACTGTCACAATATTTGGCTGATCTTGCAATAATTCCATACTCCCTCTATCCCATTTAAGTGTGGTTCAACTAATATTTTATACCTCACAACAAATCAAATATGCATCACACTTTTGGAGGATGGAGGGAGTTGCATTTACAATATAGCAAATTTACACAAAATGTTTCAACATTTATGCACTAACATTACGAAAACCATTAAAAACATTCCTATCTCTCATCGATTTGACGTATGAATAGTGTGAATGCTAGTTCTTTGGGCCCAACACAGTGTGGATTACAAATAGACAATTTTTTCTCACCAAAATGTAGACTATCCGGTACAATTCAAACATATAGTAAAAATATTGAACCATTATGTATAAATTTGTCAAATTTGAAACTTTTAAAACATTATTAGAAATTCGATCAAACGGTGTGACAATATATAGTATCTGTAGTTCAAAATTCAACGTCGTATTATACACACACATATGATGCGCACCGAAGAAACGCAAAAACTGGCATCACCTGAAATTTCTTCACGTGCATGTAAACTGCAGCAAAAACATTTGGGTTTCACAGACGTGTCATTTCTTTTTCATTTATTTTATTTTCTATTCCTTCTATTCAGAGAGAATAAGAAAAATTCAGAATACTGAGCACATTTATCTGGCATCGGACTGCTTTAATCTAGCCCAACGCGAGTGGAACATTCACGCTTCGATTGCATAAAAACAATCACCATGTTTCCATTTGAAACCAAAGGCGAAACCCAAAGCAACGACATTCATTCTCATGAAAAATTCATACCAAAGTTTAAAATTGGAGCCGGAAAACATAGTAAAACTCAACTTTTGATGTTTCTCCTTCTGTACAATAAGCGCAGCATCGAGTTAGCAAAGTGCTAACTCGCAATCGAGCAAGCGGTTGAGGATCTCTTCACAACTCGGTCGTTCATGGGCTTCTGCCCAACAGTCTGCAAAAATGAAATTAAATGCCAATTATTTAAATTGTCTCAACACAAAGCAGAATAGAATTTTATCCAAAGGGGGCGTTTACTTTGCGTGATATAATAAATTGATAAAACATAGGATTGACTATATGAAGGATTGGATGATCAAACAAGCTCAAAAGTAATTAATACATCAAAGTAAACGGTGAATTAACATATACTATTTTTATCTATCTATCCTATCACCCAAAGTAAACACCCCCTAAATACATACTGTTAACTACCTACAATCTGGTAGCGGCTGATATCTTAACAAAAAACAAAAAGGAAAAGCGAAGTACCTGCAATCAAACTGCCCAGTGGCCCTTCAGGTATCTCCAAACGCGATCCCTCATTTGCAACAACATAGACAACCTATACAAGACACAAACAAGGATGATGAAAAAGTTGTAAGAAAGGAAATTCAATCAAATATGATTAAATGAGAGAAGTAAATAAATAGTCAGCCTACCCGCTCAGGTGGTGTTCCCTCCCAGGGTTTATTTAAAGTGCAGAGCTCCCACATTATAACACCTAGACTAAAAATGTCACATTTCTCCGAGAAGGGTTCATTTCGGATAAGCTCGGGAGCCATCCATTCTGGTGTGCCGGCAGATGAGGAGTCCTTCACGGGCACATCAATATAGATTCTTGAGAGTCCAAAGTCGCAGATTTTTACTGTCCAATGCTTGTTCACAAGGCAGTTTGCACTTTTGAGATCGCGGTGGATAATCTTCATGCGGTGTAAGCACATCAGCCCTCTTGATAGCCAATAGCACGAGAAAAGTCAATTTGCGGCAATCAAACTAGGCAATGATCATTTTCCTTTAAAGTAGACCACATATTCAAAATTGAATGACAAATTACAAGTTTTTTTTTTTTTGGTAAATGTTTCTCAGGTCAGGGGCGTGCAGGAATAACAATCAAGTTAGAATCTTGATCAACGAAAAACAATACACATGAAGAAAAACTGAATCAGAATAAAATTTACTAACCTGCATATGTCACGTAGCATCTTGATTCTTCTCCGCCAGCTCAGTTTCTTCTTCTGACCACTTAGATGAATCAAATAATACAGTGACCCCATTTCCATGTACTCAGTAACCATTGATAAACGTGGAGGTCTCGTGCAGGCACCAAGAAATAGGATAACTGCAGGAAAGGCATAAATTAAACAGTCAATGTTAGATAATATATATATAGATAGATACTTATTGTTTTCTCATTACTTATGCACATACTGAGTTTGACTATCTTCACACCAAGAGATCAATTACCCTATTCAAAAAAAAAAAAAACAAAAAAAAAAAGAACAAAACCCTCTAACTCGGCAAGCCTCTGTAGGTGGTTAAAATTAACAAAATAAGACCTTATTAACTTGAAATATTCTCGTCCATTAAGGATGCTAGTGCAATATGATAAAGAATGAGCTGTGGATTGTTTAGAGATCTGACGACTAGTCTCAACATTCCTTCTCGTTATTGATGGATGCATGTAAAATGCTCTCCAGATGGGTTATTAACTAGAGATTTATTCCCTATCTCCTATTTAACTTTGTATTCTGTCAGCTCAACTAATTAGTTATTTATTTCAAAGAATGCATAAATTTTTTTTATTATTATCCATGTAAGTAGAACAATCTCACTGGCAACTTTTTCTCCACCTTCTGCATCACAAAGCTAAATTGCAGTTTCCAATATCATCAAGTTTCAAGATACATGAAGTCAATCAACATGTATGCCTATCCCAGAAGATGAGATTTTGAAATTGATTGATTCAGTATATCCTTAAATATTGATATCTTTGTTCATTGAATATCCGGAAAATTCTATTGTACATGTACTACACCAATTCATTAGATGCTACTTATGTAAAATGGACCCACAATTTTATATGGAAAATAGAAAAAGTTATACACATGTAACACATTCAATGGATTTGCAATGCATGTATCCAACATGAAGCAAGTCAAAAGAAGTTCAGAATTTAATTAAACTGGGTTCAGAAATGTACCATTTGGGTGCCGAAGGCGACTGCAACAAGAAAGAAGAGACAAAAATTCAAAATTAGAATGACATAACAGAAGAAAACCAAACGCCACTAGAGCAAAATGTGGCTGCACCTGAGGATGGATATTTCGTTGCAGAAATCCTCCATGTTTTCAGCAGTGAGATCTTGTTCTAAAAACACTTTGACAGCAACTTCAGTTCCATTCCAAATTCCACGAAAAACTTCCCCAAAGAATCCTGACCACATATAAGTACATGTTAACATGGAAAATCAGTTGTAACTCCCAGAAACATCATTCTCTATATTCAAACAATCAAACATAGAAAAGCAGTCACAATATGGAAAAACAAATATCTCCATTTTTAAATCAATGCAATGCAAGTCTTCAGGGTGCAAAGTAACAACAACTTTAACCATAGTTTGCATGAGCACAGTAGCGACTAGAGAAGTGTAATTTTCATCTTTTTTAACAAATAGAAAGGGGCAATGAACATTATTTTTTCACAATATTTTCAATTTAAATGGCAAAACACTAGGTATCTTTCCAATTTCTTGAAATTCATGAATGTCTTGGCCACCTGGCGCTTTACTCTCATCTCTCACTTGCATATCTTTAGCTTTATGAATATAATAAAGATAAAAGAGCTAACCAATCCCAACGCGAGTGCCTACAGTTAACTCTGAGAAATCAATATTCCACTCATCATATGGCAGCAGTGGTTTATTCTGGAACATCGGCGAGTCCAGAACTCTGTTCCATGTTGAAACCATTTCCTCATTTGCCCTGGGAATCCCACTTTGTTCTGGGTTCTGACTTCTGAACTCATGAGGAGATGAAGGTAATGACATTGCTTTCTGGGAACTGTGCTGCCTCTGAGGGGCATAAAGAGTCAAATTTTCACCAGACACTTTGGCATGATCATCGAGTTGAGTATCACTAACCTGGATACAGTACAAGAATTGCCAGTTGTAGATGAACCAAATGTTTTGAAACATAATAATTCGAAGATGAAGTGAAAAATCAGCATATAATCTGTGACAGTAAGAAAAACTTTGCTTTTGTGAATCTTTAACGTTTTTAAGGCAACCAATAAATGCAGATTGCAGGATGCCTACCACAGGGACCAAATAAAATTGTCGAAAATTGACTGGAACTAGACAGAAAATCTGTTTAAGTAAACAAAGACATAATTTCAAATTATCTACCTTCTATATGTCAAACAATGTTGAAAGATACAAACTTATTGGCCAAACCATGTATAAATGTGTCCTTGGACAATAAAACTTAAAGGGCAAACTAAATATTATTCCCTCCGTCCCATTTAAGATGACATGTTTTCTATTTTGGGATGTCCCATTTAAGATGACACATACCCAAAATGGAAACAATTATCTCTTAAAAAGTTGTGGACCCTTCCACTTTAACCACTTTATACCCTTCTCCTTAATACCCGTGCCGAAAAGAAATGTGTCATCTTAAATGGGACGGAGGGAGTATTTGTGAGCAGGCCATTCTAGTATGATACTGAGTTTCACCAATTAGGTTAATCAACAATGATAAAGAGATGGCTCAAGGTATTAGAAATACTTGGAGAAAGGTGTATAAAACAGAGAAAATGATGCTAATAACTCCAATTTTCCTCATGATTGACTCAACTAACTTCAAACTAGAAAAGTCTTGCAAAAATATATCCACTCGCAAGAGACGGATACAATAGATGCTGTCAACAATGAGAGAAGGTAGCAGGTCAGCAGCCAAAGCTACCCACGGTATAGATGCATAAAAACATATAAAAATCCTTAAAATCCCACTTTGGGAATAAAATTCATGTTATAACTAGTAGCAAACTAGAGCAGAGAGGAAAGGAAACAGAAAGCAACGATGTTAACACAGGTTAAAGGAAACATACATCTTCTGGTTGACCTGAACTATATGAGCCACTTTCGCCTTGTCCTCTTAAAAGACGATTCTGCTTTAGTGATTCATTCATTGCTCTCACAGCCCTAACATATACGCAAGAGTTAAGAAAGCTGAACTATTGCAAGTAAGCAATTGAAGAACAGCAATCGTGCTACACCATATTTTCATCAAAACATAATTGAACTGCTTTATACAATCATAAACCAACAACTGTAAGTTGATATCGACATACAATCGTTGGGCGGAAATTACTCAAGGGCAATTACAGTGTAAATGTTGTTACAATAAGGAAAAACATAATTTTGCAATGAAGCTACCAAGTCAATAGATTAGCAGCAAAGGAATAAGCTACCAAATATTGGCTACATAATTTTGCGATGAAGTACCCGAAAAACATGAAGGGAAAAAAAAAAGACGTAGTTAACAACTGAATACTTCTTTTCTTTTAAATATTTAGATCATAACTCTAAGAATAGCCAACTTTTAAATTAAACCGCTTAGAAAATACCATCTGCTACGGGCATGTCAAAAAACAAAATAAAGCACTTGTGTGCTAAACCATGCCAAATCAAAGTTGCATGAAAGATGATATTAACCTTACGATGTCATCACCAATCTCTGGAGTCATGCTAATGCTTCTTCTTCTTAGCCGACGTGTGTCTGATGTTGACGCGCCCTCTGACCTGTAGCTAACTTTGACTTAGAGAATTCAAGAAGCTTAGACAAGAAAACTAGTTACACAGTACGCATGTTTAGATATGAATGAAGGTTTTACTAAGATTCTGTTCAACCTCAAATGACATTTGAACACAAAAATTCAATGCACAACAATGCATAGATTATAATTATATTTATCTATATCTATGAATTCACAATTCAAAAATCTAATGATGTTCAGGATTTTCACATTAAAATGAACAAAAAATTGGTAGAGAAAAAAAGATTTCATTTCCATATCGAAACCAGACTTTTCTTAGCTAACTCGCTCCAGATTTTAAGAAACAATCAGAATGATTGGAACATTTGCAAAGAAGAAATAGAAAGAACAGTAAGGTACCTGGATGTAGCACTAGCATCATCAACAGAATACTCTCTGAAAGATTTGTTATCTCCGCTAAGCATGGAGCGACCACGTGCACGAAGTGAAGGATGTTCTGGGCTGGAAAATTTTAAAGATTAAGAAGTGCAAGAACAGTTCGAGGGGGGACGAGCGAAAATAAAGGAAGAAAGAATTTGTCAATATGACAACTTCTTGAATTGGCTTTGAAGCAGTTACCCTTTCATGATTATGATTTATGGCTTATATTCATCGATACAAAAGGCGACAGATGCATGCAATGTTATCACTACCAATTCCAAATGGAAAATCTACAATAGGATCTATCCTGGGTTTTATCTAGTTATAAATCACCTAAAATTTAAAGAGAAAAAAAAAAGAGAACAGCTCATTATAAATTATCAAACATGAGTCTAGGTTCTAACGTAAACCTTGAACTTGCAGTCCTTTGTTCAGCCATGACCTTTCTCCTGCTCCTTCGCCAAAATGTAGCAGCTATGTTAGGTTCACTGCGCGACAAGCTGAAACAAATCAAACAATAACATGAATCCAGTTATAATAGTTATCCTGATTCATGAAGGAAACTCAACATGAAATTAAAGTATGTTTAATGTAACAAAAAAGAGTATGTCATATTGAGCACCTCAGTTTAACTGAATTTGACCGCAGCATCATATTTCTTAATGAAGGCCCTGCTGCATTTGAATGTGCTTCCAGTCTTCGTTGATATAGCAGGCCATCATCTTTCTCAGCACTGTCGAGAGTTAAAATTACTAAAGTGTTTTTTTTTTCCTTGAAGAAAGGACGTAAACAACTATGTTTGACAAGATAAGAAGAATATATCGTGTTTGAAACAGCAAATGAACATTCATCACCTCATCAAAGAATATATATAATTCTCAAAAGTTTCATTACATGCAATTTAGAATAGTTAGATTAGCAAGTAAAAAAGACTTAGATGCTAACCTCTCAGGATCAACTCGCTCTGAAACCCCATGCATAGGGCTGTTTGGTTCCATTGGTGAATCACAAGAATCATTTTCTGCAGAATCGCTCTCCCCAGCAGCAGATATGTGAGACATAAAGATAGCCTTTGTTGACCGAGGTATCAGTTGGCCAGGAAATCGCATCAAATCAACAAGCAATTCAACAGAATTTAACACGACTGACACAGACATATGTTTATGAGAGTCCACACACTCAGAAGCTCCTTCAGTAGGTAAACCCTGAAAGGACAAACCCACATGGCACGAGATTAAATTGAACTTAGCAGAACCTTCAAGAACTTTACATAATTGGTTCAGTAAGTCCCAGACTCCTAGCCAAAGGTAATGCTACAAGAATGTTTTAGAAAAATGAATAAGACAGATAAAATCTTCCGGTTATAATAAAGCTTACCACCACCAGCCTACTATCCAGTCCTACAGCATCGGCAAGAACTTTGAATAATATTGCTCGAGGTCTGCATGAACCATGCCGTATTTGGCCCAGCAATTGCACACCTCGATTTTCAGATAGATGTGAGGATTCTTCCTGAGCAGCTTTCTTGGGGCTTATTTCTGAATTTGGCCTCTTGTAGAAATCAGATACCTATAAAGGAAGTCCAAAGGTCAGAATCACAAACCAAGATTATTGGGAGAGATGGATGAACATTAAAATGAAATGAAAATTGGAAATCAACTGAAGATGAACTAGATAAAGCAGGCAAAACTGCAATCCAGACCGTTTCGAGAAAATTGACATAAAATGCAAATCTTACAATTAGACAACACACCTAAAGGCCTACAGAAGTGAACTCTGTGCATCACACAAGCAAGCACGAACAAGTAATATTATTAGATACGAAATAGTACTATCTTCTCAAGAGATACCGTAAAACTTATATCAGAACCAGCAATGTCCAGTTGACAAACTTTATAAAGAGATAAATGCTACCTTTGTCACGGTGTAATGGTCAAATTTAACTCCATGAAGCACAAGAAAGGAAAAGTATGGCATATACTGACACTTCGGGAAAGAACGTGGTGCTAGACTAACTGGATAGAAGGTAAATCCTTCAATAGAAGTTTGTATATTTGGAAAATTTAATTGTAACAACAACTCAAAATATTGAGGATAAAAAAGAGCATAAAGTAATAAACTTGTCAAATTAGAAGTGAAGATCATATTTAATTTGACCAAAAACTACCTACCAATCCAGCAATCTTCTTTATTACAGCTGCAGTATTTGAGTTTAGACCCTTAACCAGAGCCACAATCAATTGTTTTAGCATAGAAAGCTTTCTATCCTTCTCGGCATCTACAAGAATGACATCAGCTCTCAAACCCTCATGCTCCAAAGCATTAAGCTCCTCCAAAGGAGGTATATCTTCATACAGTTCCTTGAGCTTTTTATCCTGATAGTAAAAACATTGTTAAGAATTTCTAACTTCGACAATAATACATTTACTAAAAGTATCAGAATACAGCAAGAGACATCATCAGGATCCAAAGATTCAAAATTTAGCAGCTCGCTCTCCACAGGACAAGTTATTTGCAGAAGCAATACCAGTTATCACAAGATTTATTCAGTTCTATTTCGAGATAAAATTCAGGGATACTTCAATTAAGATACAACAAATTATGGGTCTAGAATTGAAACCAGTAAATATATCAGTCACTTAAAAAGAATGAAATCCATATTGCAAAACTTTGTCCTCTCCTCCAGGCTCCAACCTGAATTCATTGATGATACGTCAACAAAGCAATATAATTTCCAGTTATTCTCTTGTCCCATCTTTGCAATTTGTAACAGAGAAAAGGAAAAAGAACTTGTCATCAAGAAAGTAATGGTTTTCTATTTTAGGTATGTTAGGCACTCTTTTCTATTCACATCTCTTGATTAAGGTGATGCGACTAGAAATTGATCCCTTTGATTGAAGTTATAATTTATAATATATCTTATTCCATATTTTCCAGAGTCCCAATCCTAGCTGAAACTGAGTTACAGATTCTATTATTTTGCTGCTCAAGAAATGCAAACTTATGATTCTGAGACTTTTTATATTCAAAAGCATACAAAAAGCCTAGGTTCTTGTGGATTTCTTTTCGTTTTGATCTTAAGCTTGGTCACAAAAGAAATGTATGTTGTAGATAAGTATGAAAACATCAAAGAGAAGATTCATCTGGAACAAATTGTGTGACAGTTGAAAATAGAAAACCACTCATACAAATTTCCAGAAGATTTAAAATAATTTCATTTATTAACTGGTGTTTTCTGGAAACCGGTTGATATTCTTTTAAAATAAGGTGAAAACCAATCAACTCCGGTGCGTAATCTAGAAAGACTTAAGGGACAAGCTGTTTGACAAGTAAAATTAACACAATTTACCTATTTAAATTAATGAAAATATAACAAATACACGATGAATAGAAAGAAAATTCTAAACACTACAATATTAAGAGAAGAATAAAGGGTTACGAGAAATAAGTGACAGTTAGAGATTGCCAGAGCAGGTTCCCAAGCAGTGCCAAAGCGACAAGTTCTGAATGATTGTCAACTTCATATACTTCCAAGAAATTCTTATTAGGAGACCAATCCCAATAGATTTTATTCTATCAAGTCAAAAGATGGTGAAAATCAATAGGCGGGAAAAGCAAGTGTTAGTAGCTTGATAAGGTCTTTCTGGTTATCATGAGAACATAGTCATACAACAGGCAGGACAAGAACCCCACGGAATAATATCTAAGTAAAATCAAAAAATATCTAAGTAAAATTCCATAAATTTTAACACTGGTTTAATACCAAGTCCTATTTATGATCTAAAACATACAATCCATGAACATATCGCTTGTGTCGGATATGATATGAAGATATATATTAAATCCAACTTTTATCTTCAAGGAAAGAACTAAGAAATAAATTCATGTCCAATCTTGTTTCTTATTATTTTTCTGAACATTCAAAACTGGCGCACAAAATAGCTATGTTTAAATAAAGAAACTGATATGACTCTTGAACAAGAAATTATTAAATGTCGCGACATATTTCAAAAACTCAGTAGGACTACCATCACTTTTCAAGAAGTCATGAGTGGACATTCACTAAAGAAACCAGAATCTAATTAAGAAGCATTTTTTGCATCTGGCGTGTAGCTTTCCCTTTCTTAAGCAGGCAGACTTTATCCCATTCGCATACTTTTAAAGGTTAATTAAAACCTACTGATGGTGAATTAAATGGTAGTTCATACTAAATAACAGCTCAAAACCTCATTTCATCAGAAGTTAAAACATTAAACAGGAAACATAACAAAATAGATGAGTTTAAGAGCTCACTGGAACAACAGAGTAGAAACCATTTGGAATTGATTCAGAAAGCATTCCTGTGCTCCATAGGACTTGTGATGCTCTTTTATATGATAATCTGTCATACTTCTCTTTGTTATGTTCTTTGCTCCTTAGATTCTCATTCTTAGATTCCAAGGATATAGATCCAAAACTCTCAGTAAAATCTGAAGGCCACCATGAACCACTAGGAGAACTCTGCTCTGAACGTTGATTATCATCTCGCATGTCCTCCATGTCCATAATTTTTCAACTGCAATACCATCTCTCTTCCACTTTTACCCCATAGAGACAAATGCTTAGCATAGTTTCAGTAAAGACTGCAACTCATTGATGTATCAACTTTCTTTGCAATTCATGCATTTTGGAGGCCATACAACCTGGAAAGTGACTAGAGTAGTTAATCTCGTGAAGAACTCCCTCCCCACTAACACCAATTGCACCACATTTTAGGACAAGGTGATCAACATAAAAGGGGTAAGAAGACCGAAGCAAGAAAGCCTCAATGATCAAAACATCAACAAATTACACAAAAAAATAGGATATAATGCAACCAAGAAAAATGAACACCCCTGAGTTATAGCTGAACTACTAAATGTACAGTTGGACTACTAAAGTACCCAAGAATAACTAGAAATGAGATGAGAACGCACAATAAAAAACAGATCACATCCACTTTAATAAACTCTAGTCAAAGACCACCTCTTTAAAGCACATCTACTCTAAAAACACTAGTAAAAGACCACCTCTGGCAAATAACTGTATCAGAATTGAGGCTTAAAATAACACAACCAATATTGAGAAATATTATACAATGTTGTAGTGCGATTGGATGACTAAAAACACTAATACTTGTAGTTGTTTTGGATGACTAAACTTGCAATGAATCCCAACAGTGATCCCAAGTACAGTGGAGCTCCATAATTTCTCTAATGTCATCAGACATTCAATACGGCTGCAGACTATGCAATGCAGTCATCCAAAGGAAAGTGACAAGGCAAAAGTTCATAAGCACTTTTTTGATAAAAACGTATTACACCTATTATTGTTGCA
Organism: Agastache rugosa; assembly: GCA_031470985.1. Classification (NCBI taxonomy): domain Eukaryota; kingdom Viridiplantae; phylum Streptophyta; class Magnoliopsida; order Lamiales; family Lamiaceae; genus Agastache; species Agastache rugosa. The sequence goes on from CM062607.1 coordinate 25,103,510, forward strand.
CATTTGTAGCTAATTTATCTAAGAATAAGCAAGAGATGAATGAAACATATCATCATCTGTGTTATATCTAGTATATTGTGTGCTAGAAGAAAAATCACAGAAACCACCAACAGATTCATCCATATTTACAAAAGGCACAATTCACAATTTCTTCTAACATAGACACCTGAAATTGATTCAGAAGTAATTTTATAAATTTTATAGTTTAAATTTGTGCGAAGATACATTAGTTTCACCCGATCCATCACGAAAACAGTTTCCCAATTGTTCTCCAACTATATTCTAACAAGGCTACAAGCATTCGCGACTCTAATGCATCTACCAAACTCATTCTCAAGCTGCTAGCATTTCACGCTGGAACAGCAACATAATATATGCAGTCAATCGTATTCAAATAAGTTATAACATATTCAGGACAACACTAAAACAGCCGATATTTCAGCACATTGCTATTGCTCGCCATCCAATTCCTCTCTTATCAATCAAATTGCAAAGCGCGACAATCAAACCGAACAAATGCAACAACCACGCATCGCTAGACTTAAAAGAACCATCAGATTCTCGGACTACGCACCATTTCAAAACTCAAATCGCAAATGACAACACAATTTCTCTCAAATCCAGCATCTAGATCCTCAATCACACTCATATAACTCCAAAGCCAACAAAACTCAATCGCTACTCCTCCTTACTTCCTCCAACGGAATTCAAAACTGCTTCGATCAGTCCACTTCAGTTCGAATCCCACACAAATCCACAATAACTCCAGAAAAATCAAATAACAAGCAGACAAAAACTTCCAAATCCAAACAGAAGACACGCAACCACACACGGGGCACGTGATTGAACAACTCACCGCCAGCAGATCTTAGCAACAGAAGCTCAGCTCACATTTGAATCCACCAACTCTACCACGCAACAAACTTTCGCCGCCTACTTCCAAAAATTAAGAAAAAAAAGAGATAGAATAGAATAACGAAAATTCGAAATAAACTAGCAATCAAATTTTGAATCGGAATTAATGAGCTGCAAAAACAAACACAAGTATATTAATTGCAGCAGTGCTAAGAACTTATATCTAGTGGGGAGGCGGGCGTTTTATTGTACCCGAATAAAATCGGGACTACTCTAAACGGGTCGGGTTTTGGTATTCGGGTTTTCTTTGGAAGAAAAAGAGGAATTAATTGCCTGTTACAAATGGATTCATGGGAAAGTGATGGTGGCTACCCTTTATATTCCCTTTTTCGGTTTGTGTTCAAAAATTGAACCAATTGTACAACCTATGATGCGCGTGGCACAATCTTTTAAGCTGTCTTTTTCACAGGCTGTTTCCCTTTTATTTTTGGGGTTTGTCAATTGTCATAGATGTTTGTTTGACCCAAAGTTGAATCTAGGTGTGACATATTAGTTAGACGGTAAATAGTGATTTTTTGTAGATTTAATAGTGTGAAATAGCCAAACAAGATAGTAAAAACTAAATTTTATCACACAATTTAATTTTTATAAATTTTGTCATTTTTTGGGGAAACTTTCACTTTTGACCAAATCACACAAAGTACATTCTTTCTCCTCCTTTTCTCTAGCTACCCATCAAAAAGTACACTCTCTCTCTCCTTTTTTATATCAAACGAATCTTATTTTCTCTCTCCTCTCACATTTCAGTTGCATTTTTCTCTCTCTCCCTTTATTTTTCAGCTCATTTTTTCTCTCTTTTCGTATTTTCTGCATCACAATCACGTTAAGACATGCTACGCCGGTACGAAAATAACATATTCGTATCGAGAGTACCACATTAGTGTCGTACCATATTCGTACCGGAGTACCACACTAGTGCAAAAATACTATATTCGTACTGGAGTATTCCGTTAAGCCATAGTAAACTGGAGCGAAAATATCATATTCGTACCAGAGTACCACGTTAGGGCGTATACGCTGATTACGAAATTAAGATATTCGTACCGAATAATCGAATCATTGAATTCTTGCTTTTGTATCAAAATTGGATGTGCACACACATGATGTACGCTTATTCGTACCAACACGTCATGTTACATGCCTCTGTACGGTGGTACGAAATATGTTATCACGAGTTGTTCGTACCAAGAGTACCTGTATTATTTTTATGCAGTCGAGACCATCTTTTTTTTATTGTTGCACATGGAGGAATATGAAATAACAATATATACGAGAATTTGTTTGATAATTATTTTCAATTGTATAACACGTTTGTAATTTTTATTTTTGAAATGTTCCGGTGAAATTAATTTTTTTGGCCTAATAGGTTCATTGATGCCAATTGTACCAAGAAACTACATATCTAAATTAGACAAATTACAAAATACATATAATTTTGACAAATTGATAAATTATAGCATACGTACTAATAATACTAGTATTGTATAGAAAAATATTTACAAATCAGAAATTGTAGCAAATTATTTATAAATAAGAATTGTTTATTCACTAATCCTTAATCCAGCTTCATCCCTACGGTAAGTACTCGTTGAAAGAATAAATGCTCCCAGCCAAAATATTGATTTCTCGAGTTCTTGTAGGACATTATGACCAATTTCTTGAGTTCTTTCATACCTCTTGTAGGTCCATTGTATCTTGAAAAAAAAGAAGGTAAAAAAAAGTTTAGGATATGGTACTAATATAAACCATTCGTACTAATATATCAGGTACAACTGATACGAACACACAATATTCGTACTAACGTACCAAGGTTAGATGTCGCGATGTCATGGTACGCCGGTAAGAACTCATCATATTCGTACCGGAGTATCACGTTTGGTCGTGATAATTTGGTGCGAAAATATCATATTCGTACCACAATACCATATTAGGACGTGGTACGCTAGTACGAAAATACGATATTTGTACCGAAGTACCGAATCTTTGAATTCATGACCACGTTAGGACGTGGTACGCCAGTACGAAGATACCATATTCATACCGAATTATCCCGTTAGGCCGTGGTAAGTCGGTACGAAAATATCATATTCGTACCGGAGTACCACGTTAGGGCGTGGTCACGAATTCAAAGATTTGGTACTTCGGTACGAATATCGTATTTTTCGTACTAGCATACCACGTCCTATCGTGGTATTGCGGTACGAATATGGTATTTTCGCACCAGCTTACCACGGCGCTAACATGATACTCCGGTACGAATATGGTATTTTCGTACCGAAGTACTACGCCCTAACGTTGTCATAAATTTAAAGATTTGGTACTTCAATCTGAATATCGTGTTTTCTTACTAGCGTACCACGCCCTAGCGTGGTACTCCGGTATGAATATGATATTTTTCGCATAGAATTATTATGACCTAACATGATACTCTGGTACGAATATGGTGTCATTGTACTGGCGTACCACACCTTAATGTGGTCGTGACGTAAAAAATAAAATAAAAAAGAGAGACAAACACACCAATTCGTACCAACGTACCACGACGGTGCGCTACCAACATATCAATTCATACCAACGCACAAAAATTAATACACCAAAGCGAAAAACAAGCCAATAATAAGTTGCAGACTACTGGTACGAGTTACTACTGGTACGAATACATCAATTTCGTACCAACAAATTTTAACAGCAAATAGAAACATGCTGAATCAACACAAATGAACCAGAAAATCAGCAATAATACACCCAAATTGTCCAGATTTAAACCCAAATCACCAAATGCCATCAAAAACAATATGAAAATACATAAATCACAAGAAACAAAACGAAAAACTACAAATTAACAAGAAATTCAAAAAAAAAAAAACTCACAAAATGCCGATTTCAGATTTGAACTAATTTTTCAGATCTGGACGGTATTTGATTTGAACTTTGGCCGGTGAAGAATGACAAAGAAACTACGATGGACGGTGAGGAGCAGCACGACGGAGATGATCAGGGCGGCGGCAGAGATCTAAGATTTCTCGAGAGAGAGAAAATCACGAAAGAGAGAAAAGATAGAAGATAGAAATTTTCAGAAATTAAATGAATGAAAATGGGGGGAGGGATCGATCAAATGTATTAAAATGTGAAATTTGACTCCCCACATTTAGTAAGGGCAAAATGGTCCGAAATTTGAAAATATTGCCAAAATTTATAAAAATTAAGTTAGTAGACAAAATTTAGTTTTTACTATCTTGTATGGCTATTTCTCATTTTCACTCTTTTTTGTATATCTACGCATAGATGATGTAATTTAGCAGTCCACGAAGTTTGAATTCCTTAATTATGGAGAAAATGGAAAATAGAATAAAGAAAATATTTAACAATATATAATTACAAAGTCAATTGATCATAGTAGGTTAAATTCAATCGGTTAAGTTTAAAAATAACGAAGGTAGTAAAAATCGCAAACCCAACAACACCTACATGTAAAACTATTTAGGCTTCTTCACCAACCTTGACGGTGCTAAATTTCACTATTGATTCTAGGGTTAACTGAATTTTGAAATGATAACATTTGATCAAATTAGTAAATTCAATATGACTTTCAAAATTTTGCAAAGTTAACATTGAATTTCAAATTTTTTTTTTTTCGGGATTTGAGATATCAAACATAATTATATTGACCAAATGATCCATATGTTGCTTTAACGCACAACAAGACAACATTTGGTAACATTTATGTTTGGTGGTGATGTTAAGAGCACCCACAATGGGAGACCTATCTTTGGGTAGGTCTCCCAATATTTTAGAATACTTTATGCACTTTTTGTGGGACCTCAATGATTGAGAGACCGGTCTCTAAATCGGCCACAATGGGGTAGGTCTCTCACCCCGGTCTCTGACCTAGGTCTTTCATTATTTTAATTATATTTTAATATTATTTTTATGTTTTATATTTATTTAGAATAATAAAAATAATTATAATTAAAATATTACGAAATAATTAAGAAATAACTAAATTGTATTTGAAACATTGGAAAATTACAATACAATTTGGAATTTAAAAACGAAAAATTAAATACTACGAAATATCCTACTGACCAAAACCTCATTTCTTCTCTAGCATCATGCAAACTTTGCGGTGATTTTCCAATACATCCGGGTCCATATCTTTCGTTGGCCTCGTGTAGATATCGTAGGCGGTCCCTAATTCAGATGAGCGTTTGATCTCTCTAATTTCTTGAGTGATGCGCTCGAGTTTGTCGTCTTGGACGTCCACGGCCTTGCCCTTTCCCTTTCCTTTTTTGGCCGACTTCTGTCCCAGTGGTCGGGAAATCCTCGAAGACTCCTCGGTTGCAGATTCAGCGTTGCTCGGATTGCTCGGATTGCTCGGCCAGCTCGGATTGCTCGAATGGCTTGTGTAGCTCCCGTCCTCTCGATTCTTCGTTCTTTTCGCCGGTTGTGTCGGGACGTCTGGATTGATGAAGTTGGGCAGATCTTTCACTACCGCCCACGGCTTATGTTTATTGAAATTCTTCTTCGTTTCCCTATAGAAGCCATCCTCAGCCAAGTGGATGAGATCGAGGTCGCTTTGCCCGCTTCCATGCGCCCTCTGTGCTTTTACGTATTCGGCATTGAATATTAAAATTTCCTTCTTTGCGCGTTTCCACGCCTGCCGAAGATGTTCGGAATCCCTCGCCGGTGTGCCTTCAGGCCGTATGTCGTTGTAGCGCCTTCCAATTCGCCACCAAAATTCACCTAGCTTCTGATTATTGGTGACGATGGGGTCAAGACCGATGTCCACGTAGCATCGGGCGAGGCACTCCAATTCGTCGTTGGAATAATTGACATATTTCCCCCTCGTTGTACCGGAGGTTGTTGTCGCCTTCTTTTTCCCCTTTCCCTTCCCCTTTGTTGGAGGCGGCGACGGTGGAGGAGAATTTTGTTCCTCTTCCTCTTCTTCTTGCTCATCATCGTCGTCGTCGTCGTCGTTCAAGTTGAAAGATTGAAACTGACGATATGCACCGGGCGGCGTGGAGAAAGATTGAAAGCCGCCACCGGGCGGCATGGAGAAAGGTTGAAAACAGCCACCGGGCGAGGAGAAGAAAGGTTGAAAACCGCCACCGGGCGAGGAGGAGAAAGGTTGAAAACCGCCACCAGGCGAGGGCGATGAGGAGAATAGTTGACGTTGCGGGATAGAATTTGGGGATGGCTCGTTGGATTGCGGAGAATTTTGCATATACGGGAACCCGCTCGGTTGTTGATACCCAAACCAATTATTGAATTGAGCATCTTTGTCACCCATTTTTTGATTAAGAAATGATAATTTGTGAAATAAAATGGAGGAAGATGGAAATGGAAGAAGATAGAGATTGTAGGTAGAAAATGTGTGATTTGAAGTGTAATAAGATGTGGTATTTATAGGTAGAAAATGTGGAAAAAAAAAAAGTAGCCGTTTTTGATAAATTTAGCCGTTGCATTATTATTAATTTTTTTTTTTAATTGTAACAGAAAAAAAAATAATAAAATAATAATTACCCAGGTCGCAACCTTGGGCGCAAGCCCGACCTGGGATGCGACCTGGTCGGTCGCCACAACGGGAGAGACCGGGGGGCGGCCGATAGGGGCGGTCGCAGGGCCAGCGACCGGGCCCTTCGACCGCCGTTATGGGTGCTCTAAGTGGCAATATTTGAAATATTTTGTTAAATTTTGTGATTTAAAATGTAGTTAACTCTTTAATTTAGTGTTAGTTCTCGAATGAGGTTAATTTGGTTTAACAAAGGTTTAGACTAAATGAAGAAAAAAAAGTATTTTAATCGAGCTAAATTGTTAGTTCTACCTCTCTACTCTATTTATTGTGGTTTTCTACAATATATTTTCTTTGTTTTTTTTTTTTTACTATTATCATTGGTAAGTCAAAATATAATAATTAAATTCATACAGTTGTTACAATGATGAACTTTCATAAAAAATATAAAATCATTGTGCAGTTCTAAACTTTTTTTTTTTAGAATTACATAAGGTATATAGTAGTGCTCCCTCCGTCCCGTTATTTCTGGCTCATTGTTTTGCTTTTTGTCTCACAAAAAGTCAAACAATGAGCCAGAAATAGCGGGACGGAGGGAGTAATATATTATCAAATAAGTCATTACAGCACGCATAGGTGACATTTACCTTTATACATAAAGGTGGGACCACTACACCATCACATAAAGTGGAAATATACTATGCCGCACCCAAGATCCATTATTAAGTAGAGTCTTGTGGTACCTCAGTTTTGCCAATTGAGCTAGACCTCAGTTGCGCAATTCTAAACATTTTGTAAGTACAAAATCGAGTGTCGAGTATCCAAGTCGGGTATTAGGATATCCTAATTACCTGACATTATTCAATTTGTGTCCTATATTACGTGTAAAAAAAATAGAATTATCCTACGTTATATATATGCAGTGACTAATATATCTATAAAAAACACTGAGATGTATAACACGTTCTAAGGGTGTCTCCAATGGTTGGAAACCAGTTTCAGGTTCCAAACCGCCACATCAGCGCCACATCAGCTTTTGGAACTCACCTACTTTTTTATTTAACACTTTCTCAAACAATGAAACCAGTTTCTACTATTTTAAGGGTCCCACTATAATACACACTACATTAGTTTTGAACTTTAAAATATCATCATTTGCTCGTTTCTAATCGGATTTTTACAATTTTTATGTCGAATAAAAGCTCTCGTCGTGATCTTTAATATAAGATATATGTTCAATATGTTTTAAACGAGCTAATAGGTCCGTATTTATGAAAAACTATTAAAAAAACTCGAAATGAAAAAGGCAAAAAAAAACAAAAAACAAAAAAAGTCAAAGTTTGTGGCTGCTGAAGCCAGTTTCTTTTTTGCACAATGGTGAGACACCCTAAGTTTTGATATATCCTTATGCATTATGAGGATTATAAAAGTTGGAATACATTACATCAAATCTAATTCGTAAATTGGTAGCATACTAGAGTAAGAAATAAGAATAGTTATTCATGTTTAGTTGTTTAGCTAGTTTTAGAGTAAACTTGCAAATTACTAATAAGATAAAAAATAATATATAATAGAATATTTAAAAAACTATAATTTAACCTTAAATAAAAAAATTCGGGTATATTCGGTTACCCGAACCGAGTGTCGGTTATACTCGGTATCCAAAAAATTTGAATAAACACTACCCACTGCTCAATCCGACTACCCAACTTTGCAGCATCGGGTATCCAATACTCAATGGATACAACTCTATCTGATTACCCGCCACCCGTTTAGACAGCCCTGAACATTTCCTAATTTTAGAAAAAATAAATACTCTTTATTTTGCCCTAGCAAAGACCATAAGCGCGACTTGTTTGAAAGTTGGACTAGAAAAGGCTAGTCTAGATCATACATGAAAGAAACACTTGAGAAAGATGCCATTGGAAAAGTTTAACATTTTTTTTTCTTTTTTGGATAATTTTGGAGGACTTTTTAAATTTTTTACCATAATGTCATTATTAACCTTTAAATTAGTGCGATTACCACTTTCTAGCACATTCAACAAATTATGCAAGCAAGATTAAGATGCATACTACTAATACAACAATTAACTTTTAGGACATGCATGGTGACGAGGCTCTCATTGCCGAAACAAAGATTGACTATTGCAATTAAATAAATTTCATAACAAGATTAAAAAAACTAAAAAAATACATGTACAAAATTTATAAAATTATTAAAATGAGGTGGACTTGGCCTCACCGTGTGAATTGAATTTGAATTGTTATTTCCTTCATATTAATTAATTGTTATTTGGTATTTAACTAGTTACAAGATAAAAATACAATTGTCACTCTTCATAAGAGCAGGCACTACGGCGGTCGCTCGGCTCGACGCCTCCCCCCGGTCTCTCTCCATTGCAGCAACCTACCAGGTCGCACCCCAGGTCGGGCTTGCGACCGAGCAAGCGACCTAGGGTGATGAATATTTTATTAATTTTTTTTGTTTTAATAAAAAAATTTGACCAAAACGGTCGAAAACGACTAGTTTTAGATTTTTTTCCACATTTTTTACCTATAAATTCCACATCTTATTACACTTCAAAATCACATATTTTCTACCTACAATCTCTATATTCTTCCATTTCTATCTTCTTCCATTTTATTTCACAAATTAATCAAAAAAATGGGTGACAAAGATGCTCAATTCAACATTTGGTTTGGGTATCAACAACCCCCGGGTTTCCATGCATATATGCAAAATTCCCCGCAATCCAATGATCCACCCCCCAATTCTATCCCGCAAGGTCAACTATTCTCGTCATCGCCCTCCCCCTCGCCCGGATTTCAACCTTACTCCGGCGACGATTTTCAACCTTTCTCCATGCCGCCCGGTGGCGGCTTTCAACCTTTCTCCACGCCGGCCGGGGCATATCGACAGTTTTAATCTTTCAACTTGAACGACGACGACGACGATGAGCAAGAAGAAGAGAAGCAAAATTCTCCTCCACCGTCGCCGCCTCCAACAAAGGGGAAGGGGAAGGGGAAGGGGAAGGGGAAGGGAAAAAAGAAGGCTACAACAACCTCCGGTACAACAAAGAAGGGGAAATATGTCAATTATTCCAACGACGAATTAGAGTGCCTAGCCCGGTGCTACGTGGACATCGATCTTGACCCCGTCGTCGCCAATAATCAGAAGCTAGGTAAATTTTGGCGAAAAATTGGAAAGCGCTACAACGACATACGGCCTGAGGGCACACCAGCGAGGGATTTCGAACATCTTCGGCCGGAGTGGAAACGCGCAAAGAAGAAAATTTGTATATTCAATGCAGAATACGTAAAAACACAGAGGGCGAATGGAAGCGGGCAAAACGATCTCGATATCATCCACGTGGCTGAGGATGCCTTCTACAGGGAAACAAGGAAGAATTTCAATAAACATAAGCCGTGGGCGGTAGTCAAAGATCTGCCCTACTTCATCAATCCAGTCGTCGCGACACAACCGACGAAAAGAACGAAGACTCGAGAGGACGGATCCTACACAAGCCATTCAAGCAATCCGAGCAACGCTGAATCTGTAAACGAGGAGTTTTCGAGGATTTTTCGACCGCTGGGACAGAAGTCGGCCAAAAAATGAAAGGGAAAGGGCAAGGCCGTCGAAGTCGAAGACCATCAGCTCATCACTCAAGAAATTAGAGAGATGAGACATGCATCTGAATTAGCGACCGACTACGATATCTACACGAGGCCAACAAAAGATATGAACCCGGAGGTATTGGAAAATCACCGCAAAGTTTGCAGGATGCTCGAGAAGAAATTTGGTTTTAGTTTTTAATTATTTCGTAGTATTTAATTTTTCATTTTTAAATTCCAAATTGTATTGTAATTTTCCAATGTTTCAATACAATTTAGTTATTTCTTAATTATTTCGTAAAATTTTAATTATAATTATTTTTATTAATCAAAGTAAATATAAAACATTGAAATAATATTAAAATATAATTAAAATAATGAGAGACCTGGGTGAGAGACCGGGGTGAGAGATCGTTCCCATAGTGGACGATTTAGAGACCGGTCTCTCAATCATTGAGACCCCACAAAAAGTGCACAAAATATAATAAAATATTGGGAGACCATAGTGGATGCTCTTAGAATAATTTTCATTTTTTCGAAATAGTTGTTGCTTTCTATCCGATTGCATTGTAGGATTAACCGCACCTAAATCTTTGTGTATTATTTCGTCTGTTCCCGAATAAGTGTCATGAGCCACCAAAATACGTAGTATATCAATATAGTGGACAAAATAACTCTTGTAACCCTTAATTATTGCATTGTAAACTGAAAAAGTAAATTTTTTGCCTCGAGTAAAAAGATAAATATAATAATTTGACATAAATTTTTTATAGAATTATATTATATGATACTTATTCGGATACAAGAATTTTGATGGGTAAGGACAGTTATTAAGAGATGGGGAGTAAAATTTAAAATTGATGAAATTTACGAGGATTGATTAAGAAGAAATTAATTTGTTTTATTTGGTCATAAATACAATGTGAGTTACTACTATTCTCTTTTGGGTAAATAAGTTTAAAATACACGAACTTTACATGCATTTTGAAATTTCACATGACCTTTAAAAATTGTGTCAAAATACTTTAACTTAACTGTTGGGAAATTCTAAAGTTTTGATTTGATACCAAAACCCAACTGTTCTCCAACCTAGTAGATGAATGTGCAAACCTAAGTTATGTATACCAGCTCGCTTGTTTGAGCTTTAGATTTTCTAACTTTACAGGTAAGGAAGCTGAAGGCGGTAGAAGACCCAGCTGAGTAATCAGCTGGACCCAAAGTCAGATGAAAGGTTTTTCAGCTGAACAGAGTTCAAAGACTGAGCTGAGTCAGACTGACTCTCAAGTAAAGAAGATTGGATCCAGCCAAGGAGATCCATCGGAGCAGAGTAAATTGAGCTGACTCAAGTCTAAGAGATTCAGCTGAGCAGACAAAAGGGAACTAACTCTGAAGACGTCACTTCAAGTCAGTGTACCCAATCCAGCTCTAAATTCAAAAACCAGCTCCAAAGGCAGAGATCCCGGTGTCAGAGGAAGTCAATATACCTCGACCAATGAGGGATTGACATCTCAGCATCCTAGAAAGGCGAAACTAAGATCTGACACAATGATGAAGATAGGTGAAGATACGCTCAACGGCAGATCGACAGATCAGAGAGTAGGTGAGATTCAAACGGCTCCTCCAACGGCTAGTTTTGAATCTCTACCTATAAATACCAGTCTTCAACCTCAGAATAGATATACTAAAAACTCTCTACAAGCTTTCAACTTCTCTGAATCTCTCAAGCATTAAAAAGCTCTCAAGCAGTTATCTAACTCTTTGAAGAGAACACTTAAATTTTTAAAAGTGTTTACTTTCAGAAACTGCTTTAGTTTTTCGTCTGATCAATAGGCAGAAATCATAGTAAATCCAAAGCCTAGATCTGAACGAGTTCATCTTCCAAAGTTCTTCATTGTAAGAACTCGTTCAAAGTTAGAAACCCAAACCTTTCTTTACCCAGAAAAGGTTAGGTCAAGGTTACGCCTACTCGAAGTGCGAAATTCGAGTGTAAGGTTTTTCAGTACCCGAAAACTGAAAAGATATAGGCTTCTACAGTGCCCGTAAATTGTTAAAACACAGCTCGAGTTAGAGCTGCGAAGTTGCTTGGTACTCGTAAACCAAGTGGAAATCCTTAGTGGATTTACCAGTTAAAATCTGGTCGTGGACGTAGGAGTTGTCTCTCCAAACCACGTTAAAATTCCGAGTTCTTTATTGCTTTATTTATTCTCTGCATTTTATATATTTAAAGAACTAACCGCATTAGCACAACACAAGTTTTCAAGCTTAAAAGTTCTCTGGCTGTGTAACCCAGCCAGCTGCATTATTTTCAAATCTGCTTAACTGAAAACTGAAACTAAGTTTTTCTGAGATCGTGTAAAGGGAACGAGCTAAGTTTTTTTTTCACCACATTCCGCACAAACCCTACCGAGTTATCGATCCAAATTCGACCACCTTCTTTAGAAGTCAGTTGAATTCATAACTGAGCTCTCACTCAACTCAGTTTTAATTTGTTAAAAGTTTTCAAAAATCCCTCTCAGTGTATTCACCCCCCCATCTACACCAAAGACCTCATTCCGGGACCATCAATTGGTAGTAGAGGTTTAAAAGACCGCTGTTTCTGAATCAAGAGATTTGTCTTGAAACTCTGTGTCAGTGGTCAACTGAACAGATCTGTTTTTCAGAAAAACTCATCCTAGTGCATTCTGTACATTCCTCCATGGATTCTTATCTTAACAGGAATCTTCCTACCTTTTCGGTTGATGATTATGCAATCTGAAATCTCGATTGAAAAGCTTCGTGTGCACATCATGACATGATGTGGGACGTCATCACAGACGGACCCATCCTCATTTATAAGCAAGGAAATGAACTCGTACCAGCTCAAGATGGAGGACAGCCAGCGTACCAGCCAATTTTCAAACCAAAGAAGGAATATTCTTCAGAAGAGCGAAAGCAAGCTGGATTAGACAGCTTCGCAAGGAACACCATCTCATCAACAGTCTCCAATGCCTACCTCCGTAAGATTATCAAGTGCGAGACAGCCAAAGAGATGTGGAAAACCCTAGCCAAGCTATGTGAAGGGTCAGAAGAGATCAAAGAAAACAAATTCACAATAGCTTGCCAAAAATTCGACAACTTCAAGCAGCTAGCCAACGAGTCCATCGAAGTAATGGAGCTAAGGTTCTCAAACATAGTCGTCGAGATAAAGACAATCAGAACTGGGAAGTATACCCAGCGGGAAAAGAATTTAAAGGCTCTTTCAGCTGAATGGAACACTTACAAAGTAGTTCACCAAAGTCGAAGTGACTTGGGTGATCTATCTATAGAAAGGTTGTTCTCACTCTTAAAAGCCAACGAATACAACTTGAAGATCACCCAAGAAGAGTCTTCAAGCAGACAAAATGAAGGAGAACTGACCCCAGCTCCAAAAGAAATAGCGTTCAGAGACAACTCTAAAAAGTCAGCTCATGTCAAGACAGCTGAGTCCTCCAAGAAGAAGAAGGACAAAAATGATATGAGCAAAGAGGAGCTACTCGAAGAAATTGCCATGTTGGTGAAAAATTACAACAGACTCAACATCAGCAAAGGCAAGTACAAGAAATTTGCCAAAACGTACAGAGATAAGTACACTACAGCTGATGAAAAATCAACTGATACCTCAAAACGGACAGACGAATGTTGCTTCAATTGTAAGGAGCTGGGGCATTACAAGCAGGATTGTCCCAAACTGTCCAAGAAGGAAAAAGATCTTCTAAAAGCGAAGGCAGCCGACAGAAGAAGAGCATATATAGCAGATGAAGAGTCCGAGTGCAACAAAATAGATGATGACATGCCTTTCTCAGACTCAGAGGAAGATGCACTCATGGCCGGTGATGATCAAGACTGGGATGCTTGCTTTATGGGACAGACAGACGGACTCGAAGGTGATGAGGTAACTTCTAAAACTCAGGACGTATCTAACCCATCACCATCACACGAACACTCTACGCAGGTCTCTGAATCAGAAGGACAACCTGATTGGAATCTGGTATAGAAAGTCATGAATGACTTCAAGGATCTACAAGAGATTCTTGATGTCATAATGTGTGAAAATGCTGAGCTGAAGGTAGAACTGAAAAAGATAGAAGCATCAGAAGCAGCTGATGCTACACAGCTCAAAGAGAAAATAGTGTCGCTCAACGAAAAGATAGTCAAACAGGATCAGCGGATGAAGGAATTCTACTATGAGAAAAAGTAACTGGTGGACGAATTGGAAAAATCCACAGCTGAGTCAGAAAGAAAGTCAGCTGAGATCTTGGAATTGAAAAGGTCAGAAGACACACTAACCACAAAGCTGGTAGCACTTATCAAAGCTACATCAACGATGGATGAAATAATTAGTGTGCAACGACCAGCAACATTAAAGACGGGATTGGGTTATGATGGGTCTAAGGATTTAACAAATGTTGCAACTACAAGTGGAACCAAGGTAACATTTGTGAAAGCAAAAGAAAATCCAACTCCAGCTGCACAACAGACTGAGAAACAGAAAACACAGCAAGGTCCTAGAAGACAAGCTCTAAGGCAACCCCAGGCACAAATCAGACAACAACATTGAGTTCAGCCACAACGAAGGAATGACGCTGGACAACTTAGATACCAGCAATATCAGCAGCAAGTGGCAAGATATTAACCAAGATATCAGAGAAGATACTCAGCTGGATATCAGTCATATGATTACCAGCTGGATTATCAAGTCCAACTGAGATACCAAGTTAGACAGCAGAGACAGAGACAAAGAAATGTCTCAGCTGTACACTCAGCTGGAAACCAAAGAAGAACTGAACAATCAAGAAATCAAGCTGGGAGACAACAGAGGTCAAGACCCAGCCAACAGAGTCAAACAAAGAACACAAAGAATGTGTTCACAGACACAGCTGGGAGAATTATCAGAACAAATGATCCAATCAGAGTCATCAAACAAATCTGGATCGTAAAGGGATCTCTAACTAACCCATAAGGACCCAATCACAACTGGGGACCTAAATTTTGATTTCTGTGACAGGCTACAAGGGAAAGACGCATCATAGTGGAATCGATGAAAACGTTGTGGTACATGGACAGCGGATGCTCAAAGAACATGACTCATCTGAAACATCTACTCCAAGAATACGAAGAGCGTCCAGGCCCTCAAGTAACGTTTGGTGACAACTCCAAAGGTCTAACCAAAGGTTACGGTACATTTGAAACTAACAATGTTAAAATATCTAACGTTTCATATGTGCAAGGATTAAAACATAACTTGCTTTCCATTAGTCAATTCTGCGACAACGGTTTTTCTGTCAAGTTTGATGCACAGGGATGTACAGTGAAAAACAGGGAAACCAAGCAGGTATTACTGAGAGGGAAAAGAGAAGCAAACATATATTTTGGATCGGAACAAGAAATTTCCGTACACATGTCTTGTATCGAAAAGCAGTAATGAAGTTAGCTGGCTGTGGCACAGACGGCTGAATCATCTCAACTTCAAGACAATCAACAAACTGGCTAGAAATCAGCTCGCTAATGGAATTCCATATCATGTTTATGACAAGAGTCATATTTGCAGCGCTTGTCAACAAGGAAAACAGACAAAGATTTCATTTTCTCTCAAGCCGACGCTCTCAACTAATCGAGTTCTTCAACTCCTTCACATGGATCTTTTTGGTCCAGTAACACCAGCGAGTTTCAATGGCAGGAAATACACTCTGGTCGTAATGGAGACTTCTCCAGATTCACATGGGTTTCATTTCTGTACCAGAAAAGCGAAACAAGATCCAAGCTGCCGGCCCTGCTGGAAAGATTGACAACTCAAAAGGAATGCAAAATTATCTCAATTAGATCAGACCGAGGAACTGAGTTTCTGAATGAAACTATATATGAACATTGTGAGAAGAACGGAGTACAACATCAAACCTCAGTTGCACGCACACCTCAGCAGAATGGTGTAGCTGAGAGGAGGAACAGAACACTCAAAGAAACAGCTACTTCAATGTTAGCAAGCTCAGACATTCCAAAGAAATTCTGGGCTGAAGCAATCAACACAGCTTGCTTCACTCAGAATAGATCGCTACTCACATCCAGACAAGGAAATACTCCGTACGAGCTATGGAATAACAGGAAACCCTTCATAGGGTACTTCAAGGTTTTCGGTTCAAAATTTCATATCCTAAACAATGGGAAAACCCAGCTGAAGACGTTCGACGCCAAAATTGACCGAGGAGTATTCCTAGGTTACTCGGCTGTAAGTAAAGCTTACAGAGTTTTCAACAGGCGAACGCAAACAGTCGAAGTGACTCCTCATGTCACCTTTGATGAAACATCTTTCGAATTCAGAGAGTCGATCAAACAAAGAAACATAGCTGGAACATCAAGCACCAATCCAGCTCAAACAAGATCTCAAGAAGTTCGAATCAGGAATCTTGCTGAACCACTGATTTGGGATGATTAACCAGGAGATTCTCAAGTCAATTCAGCAGAGGCAAGTCAACCAGCTGAAATCCAGAGGGAACCCCAGTATCAGACCTAGGGGGAATGCCGCCAGCTGGAAATTCAGACCCAGCTGACATCCCAGCTCCACCTTCAGCTGAGTTCACTCAATTCTCGCCTCAAGTACATTCTAATACAAATCCAAGTCATAGCGAGTCTCAAAACATGACTCCAGAACATCTCCAAGCAAGACGAGACTTAGCAACATCTAGCATAAATGAGCTAGAAGAAGAGATTAGAAGAAGACAAAGATGGATCGAAGATCATCCAGCTTCAGCAATCATAGGAGAACCATCAGACAGAGTTAGAACAAGAAATTCAATTGCTCAGAACCCGTCATCAAATCCTCAAGAAACAGATAATGAAGCTCAAGTCTCAGTAGAGCTAGAACTGACCGTCTACGACGAAGACACGGCTCTCATGGCGCGTTATGTAGCTCAAGTTCCAGAGCCTCAAACAATTCTCGAAGATTTAAAGAGCGTGCCATGGACAAATGCTATGCAAGAAGAGCTGAATGAATTTCTCAGAAATTGCGTCTGGGAACTGGTCGATAGACCAGAAGGAGTCAAAATAATAGGACTTAAATGGATATTCAAAAACAAGCTTGATACTCTTGGAGCAGTAATCAGAAATAAGGCTCGCTTAGTCGCCAAGGGTTATACACAGCAAGAAGGAATAGACTTTGAAGAGTCATTTGCTTTAGTAGCAAGACTGGAAGCCATCAGATTATTCCTTGCATACGCTGCACATCACAAATTCAAAGTATACCAAATGGACGTGAAGTGTGCATTTTTGAATGGGAAAATCAAAGAAGATGTCTACGTGGAACAACCTCTAGGATTTGAAGTAGGAGGAAACAAAGTTTACAAGCTAAAGAAGGCGCTTTATGGTCTGAAGCAAGCACCTCGAGCTTGGTATGACACTCTGTCAGGATTTCTTGTATCCAAAGGATTCAAGAAAGGTTCAATCGACAGAACCCTCTTCACCATCAAGCTAGTGAAGATATCTTAGTTGTCCAAATTTATGTGGACGACATATCTTCGGCTCAAGATCAACTTTCTTATGTGAAAACTTTGGAGAGATGATGTCAAAACAATTCCAAATGTCTATGATGGGAGAAATGAGTTTCTTCCTATGACTTCAAGTCAAGCAATCAGCAGAAGGAATTTTCATAAATCAATCCAAGTACGTGAAAGACTTGATTGCCAAATATGGAATTCAATCCAGCAAAACGGTGAAGATCCCTAGGAATACCAACTGGAAGATTGAACCAGGAACCGAAGGAATACCAGTGGTTTCCAGCAAATACAGAGGGATAATTGGTTCCCTGCTATACCTCACAGCTAGCCGCCCAAATATAGCATTTGCAGTCGGAGTATGTGTCAAATTTCAAGTTGATCCTAAGGAGGCACATATGCAAGCAGTCAAGAATATTCTCAAATATCTAAAGGGTACTCAGAACGTTGGGCTGTGGTATCCAGCTGAAGATAATTTGCAGCTGACTGGATACTCAGACTCGGACTTTGCTGGAGATCGATTAGACAGAAAATCAACTTCAGGAACATGTCAGTTCCTAGGAAGCAAGTTGATATCATGGTTTTCAAAGAAGCAGACGTGTGTCGCTACATCTACAACTGAAGCAAAGTATATGGCAGCTGGAAGCTACTGCTCTCAAATTCTCTGGCTGAAGCATCAACTGGATGACTATGAAGTGAAAACTGGTCAAGTTCCAATCTTCTGTGATAGCTCAAGTGCTATTGCAATATCTGAAAATCCAGTTCTTCACACAAGATGTAAACATGTAGATGTTCGACATCACTTCATCAGAGATCACGTGGAAAAGAAAGACGTCATTGTTGAGAAAATTCACACAGATATCCAACGAGCTGACATTTTAACAAAGCCTCTGATGAAAGCAAGATTCAAAATGTTGTGTGGATTGCTTGGATTGCTTAATCCAGATGAAGAAACTTCATCCAGCTGAGGGGGAATAAGACTCAGCTAGATACCTTTAGGATATCAAGTTGGAAGAATTCAGACCTAGCAGGTTCGTGAACTCAATTCAAGAAGGGAAACCAGCTGAGGGGGAATCAAGCTCAGCTGGATAATAAAACTGAAGGAGAAATTCAACATAAAGAAACACAACCGAGGTATCAGCTGACTACAAAGATCAGCTGACAGGTTTGCAGACTTTCATTTATTTCCCTGAGGAATATGCTATTTAAGCATAAAATTATTTGAATTTAATTCAAATACCCAGACATTCCTTAGATGGATTAGTCAGTAAGCTATCCATCCAATCGAATCTCATCGCATTTAATGAAAAGCATGCAGGGTATTGTAGCTCGGGAAAATTGAGGCAGAAGTCAGAACGTTTTGACTACCTCACGCGCGCGTGACCTACACTCTATTTACCCACGTCACTTGACGTGTTGCGCAAATCTCTCCCAACCACAGATCTTAAAGTCAAATGCCAAGATCTCAACCGTTCATCAAATGGACAATTGATATATATATATATATCAAAGATATGCAAATCGTCGCCATAGTTTCTATCGCTCATACTTATCACTGAAATTTTATATATCAGATTCTTGCTTATCTTTCTGCAAAATACTTTTCTCTTGTCTCTTCTAACTCATTAATACAGAAAAAGATCATGGCACCAAAGAAGATAACACCATGAGCGAACCAGTCTGAGAATCTCACGTCAAAGCTTCATTTTGAGAGTTGCTTAACTCTCAAGAACTACAAGAACTCAGAGTTCCAGGAGGTGCTGGATCTCATCGAGAAAGCCGGCCTGCTGCAATGGGTGACTGCAAGACCGAAGAACATCTTCTGCCGGGAAGTGGCAGAATTCTTCCTGGAGATAACGAACCGAGATGAACGTCTCCGCTCCAACATCACTCTACATCTCAAGGAAAAGACAGGGCATACAACTCCTTGGGATGTCGACATCAACATCAACCGGATGTTGAACAAGCTGTTCGGCCTAAAGACTCTTGGGGACCGCTCCCCAGAAAACTACACCAGAGAATAAATCTAGGCCGAACTGGACAAGATGTTGTTCAAACCGGAACCTTACAGGGCAAGCATGTCCAAGCTCCTGCTCAAGCCTAAGTACAAACTACTTCTGGATGTCACCCAGAAGTGCATCCTCGGTATCCCTGGATCTCAAGGAGAGATCAGCATACCCAAGCTGAAGCCGATGATAGTCATCCTCAGGAATGACCCTGTGGATTGGTTCTCCTTCTTCATGGGAAAGTTGGAGAAAGAATCTAAAAAAGATTCATTTTGAAGATGACAGCTTCACCCGATACAGCTGTAGGGAGACAATCTATCTATGCACCAAAGTGGCGTGCCTAATAGAAAACTACACTACCGGATGGCAAATCAAGTGGCATGACACAGAAGAGTTTCATGTGTCCAAAATTCTTTTTGAAAAGTAAAGTCAGCTCACTGACTTGTTGAAGAAAGCAGCCCCTGAAGGGAAGAAGAAGAAGATGCAGGAGGCAAAGCAGCAGACTGCCTCTCCCTCTCAAGCAGGGAAAATGAAGCAGCCGGAGGAAACACAGCCAGCTGGATCTCCTCCTGCCGAAAAGAAGCTAAAATTTAAGGCAGCCAGCAAGCCAGCTGAGGAGATAGCAGAGAAGCCAGCTGATAAGCCAGTTGGATTTGAATCCACTCCCACAGCCTCCCCAGTCCAAAAGAAGAAAACTGAGTGGAGATCAGTCGCTGAGGAGACAACTCAGGATTCCTCCTCCAGCTCAGATAATGGAAGGGAGTTCGTGATTGCATCACGAGAAGCTGAAGAACCACAGGTAGTGGTCCCCCACCCTGACCCAGAGGATGCTATTCCCCTTCGCCAAGTTCTTCAAGCATCCTCACAACCCGCTCCAGCTGATCTCACATCAGCTGGAATTCCTCAACAACACTCTCTTCTCCTTCCTCCTCATCCTCAGGTACCTCACCCAGATTCCTCTCCTACTTCTTCAGTACCTGAAACCGCCCAACTTCCTCACACCCAATTTCCAGCACCCAGCTCACCTAAAGATCCCCGTCCAGCTGACTCTCCTTTGCAGCTGGATGATGAAAACCAAGCTGAACCTTCTAGTCCCACTTCTTCTGAGGAAATTGAAATCCTCAGTCCTAGAGCCGCTGCACGTGCTGCCACTATCATGATGTTCGATGACCTCAGGCTTCAAGGAGTAAAGAGTGCACTGCAACAATACCCTTCTCTTGCTTCGCTTCCCGCTGCATTAGTCGCCGTCAGCGACTTCAAATTTTATCTGGCTACCAAGATGACTACTTGGTACACAAATGAAGAACTTGTGGAGTTCTACTCCTTCGATTAGCTCAAAGCCAAAGAAGCAGCTCTGCAGGAGATCTTTGGATTTGGAAGTCTTCAGGATGCTTTCGTGCATCAAGACGAGCTGATCCAAATCCTCATCCAGAAGGCTGAACAGGATGAAGTACCACCTTCTGAGGAGGTCATCTCAAGAGCCAACTCTTACCTCCACACTCTCAGCTGGATTGTTCCAGTTGAGACTGCTAAGGAAATTGTCCATGCCGACACAGCTGAGGCAATGTTGATTGAAGAAGAGCCAACTAATGCAACAGTTGAGCCTATCGAAACTGCCCCACAAAGTCCAATTGTCGATGACACTCGCTCACTGGTCGAAATCGAGGCAGTAAAATCCAGCCAAGTCGAATTCGGGACCCAGACGGATCCTGATGTCGTGCTTTCTGATGCAATGAAGGACAAAATCGCCAAACAAGTTGAGGAAATCTTATTCCAGGATAGACTCAAATCAAATGTTGACACTCTTCTGCGCATCACAGATGTAGAATGGCAAGTTCATTGTAATGGACAGTCCATTGATGAAGTTCCCAAATTTGTCCAGAACGTACAAGAAAGCACCAGTCAAGATCTCAAGCAATCTCTCGTTTCTCAACGAATAGATCAGACAAATCATCTAGAGAAGAGAGTCCCTGAGATAATTTCAAAACTCCAAGCTCCACTGGAAAACAGCGTCAGCGACTTATCCAACCAGCTGCAAGCTCTTCAACAGCAAACCCTCTCTAACAGAACTGATATTCAAAAGCTGTTCAATCTCTACAAAGAACTGGACACTCAGTTCAAAGCTGGAAGCCACAGCACTGCACAGCTCAACCTCGTCACAGCAGACAACTCAGCCAAGATTGCTGATATTGACAAAGCCCTGGCCCAGCTGAATGAGACAGTCGTCAACCTCTCCTCCACTCTCGTTGATAATGCCAAAAAGGGGGAAGGTAATGACAAGAGAAAAATATCAAGGAAGGGCAAAGGGAAAGCTGTAGCTGAAGACGAAATCCAAGTGATGCAGTCTGAGATTGATGAAGTTGTTGTTGAGCTGGAAGCAGAAGAACCAGCTGGACGGAGAGGAAAATGGAGCAAAATTATCATTCCTCTTGCCAAAGCTAGTGGAGCCACGTCAGAAGAAATCAATGATACTCAATGGCTCTGCAACATTGTGAATCAACAAAAGCAAGAGATGAAAAGCTTTCAAGAACAGCAAAAGAAGAAAGAAAGTTTGCTCAATGCCAAAGAAAATAAGCAGAAGAAGAAAAGAGCAAACATAAAAGCAGCGAAGAAAAAGTCTCAGATGCCAATGAACTGGAGAAGAATAGATGAATGGATCCCAGAAGAGTTAAACGACGACTGGGAACATACAAAATTTGAGTTCATTGAAGATTACTACTATCTGGGAGCTTACCCAAATACGTCACCAGATGTTGCTTTCAAGATGCATCTTAATGAGCTTTTTCATCAAGATAGGATGACTGCGAAAGCATTCTTCAATGCTGCAAAGACCGCGAAGATCCAGTTCTCTGCTCTCCAGCTGTTTCATCTCCAGCCTCCGCTGATACCTGGAACTAATCTTCCTGACAAATCAGAAGAAAAATTTCCAAGGTAAATAATGAAGAAGAATACAGGAAGCTGGAACAGATGATCTTCAACCGGTACAGGTTAAGAACAAATGAGCAGCTGGAAGAAGATAGACAGAAGAATCAGCAGCAGCAGCAGAAATGAAGACCCAGCCAACTGGGATTAAAAAGTTTCTGTCTAATTTCAGTTTGTTAATCTTGTAATTCATGTAATCATCTTTTAGGATTAATAAAACTGAAATGTTTTTGCTCTCAAGCTCACCCTGATGACAATAACTCTTTGTCCAGGCTCTAAACTCTGACTTTAATCATCTGCTGAAATTTCTTATCGTTTTTTAACCCATTTTCTCATTAAGGGGAAGTAGGTTGTTTTTCTCAGTTAGGTTTTGGCATCATCAAAAAGGGGGAAATTGTTGGGAAAATTCTAAAGTTTTGATTTGATACCAAAACCCAACTGTTCTCCAACCTAGTAGATGAATGTGCAAACCTAAGTTATGTTTACCAGCTCGCTTGTTTGAGCTTTAGATTTTCTAACTTTACAGGTAAGGAAGCTGAAGACGGCAGAAGACCCAGCTGAGTAATCAGCTGGACCCAAAGTCAAATGAAAGGTTTTTCAGCTGAACAAAGTTCAAAAGGCGGGCGAGTCGATCGACTCTCAAGTAAAGAAGATTGGATCCAGCCAAGGAGATCCAACGGAGCAGAGTAAATTGAGCTGACTCAAGTCTAAGAGATTCAGCTGAGCACACAAAAGGGAACTAACTCTGAAGACGTCACTTCAAGTCAGTGTACCCAATCCAGCTCTAAATTCAAAAACCAGCTCCAAAGACAGAGATCCCGGTGTCAGAAGAAGTCAATATACCTCGACCAATGAGGGATTGACATCTCAGCATCCTAGAAAGGCGAAACTAGGATCTGACACAATGATGAAGACAGGTGAAGATACGCTCAACAGCAGATCGACAGATCAGAGGATAGGTGAGATTCAAACGGCTCCTCCAACGGCTAGTTTTGAATCTCTACCTATAAATACCAATCTTCAACCTCAGAATAGATATACGAAAAACTCTCTATAAGCTTTCAACTTCTCTGAATCTCTCAAGCAGTTATCTAACTCTTTGAAGAACACTTAAATTTTTAAAAGTGTTTACTTTCAGAAACTGCTTTAGTTTTTCGTTTGATCAATAGACAGAAATCATAGTAAATCCAAAGCCTAGATCTGAACGAGTTCATCTTCAAATGTTCTTCATTGTAAGAACTCGTTCAAAGTTGGAAACTCAAACCCTTCTTTACCTAAAAAGGATTAGGTCAAGGTTACGCCTTCTCGAAGCGCGAAATTTGAGTGTAAGGTTTTTCAGTACCCGGAAACTGAAAAGATATAGGCTTCTAAAGTGCCCGTAAACTGTTAAAACACAGCTCGAGTTAGAGCTACGAAGTTGCTTGGTACTCGTAAACCAAGTGGAAATCCTTAGTGGATTTACCAGTTAAAATCTGGTCGTGGACGTAGGAGTTGTCTCTCCGAACCACGTTAAAATTCCGAGTTCTTTATTGCTTTATTTATTCTCTGCATTTTATATATTTAAAGAACTAACCGCATTAGCACAACACAAGTTTTCAAGCTTAAAAGTTCTCTGGCTGTGTAACCCAGCCAGCTACATTATTTTCAAATCTGCTTAACTGAAAACTGAAACTAAGTTTTTCTGAGATCGTGTAAAGGGAACGGAGCTAAGTTTTTTTTTTTCACCACATTCCGCACAGCCAGATGAGTTATCAGTTCAGCTGACCACCTTCTTTAGAAGTCAGCTGAATTCATAACTGAGCTCTCACTCAACTCAGTTTTAATTTATTAAAAGTTTTCAAAAATCCCTCTTCGGTGTATTCACCCCCCTCTACACCGAAGGCCTCGTTTCGGGACCATCATTAACGCTCATTTTGGTATTTCACATGACCTTTAATAATTGTGTCAAAATACACCACCTTAACAACTTTAGAAAATTTCATATAATTCTTTTTGTCCGGAAAAAAACACTGCTGACATGACCGACAGTTTCTTAACTCCGCAATAACTTGTTCTAATTAAATTATGTGTGCATTCTCCTTGGCAAGAAACGGCGCCGTTTAATTTTATTTTGTATTTTGACTGGAACGACTTCGTTTGAAATAAGCTAGGAATAGATAGCACGAATAGGTTTGAATTTCTTGATTTAATTGATCAAACGACATCGTTTCCTGCCAAGATGGATGCACACACATCATTTAATTAAGAGAAGTCATTGTCATGTCAAGAAACCGACTGTCATGCAAGCAGTGATTTTTACCAGAAAAAAATTATATGAAATTACCAAAAGATGTTAAGTTTTGTATTTTGACACAATTTTTAAAGATCGTGTGAAATACCAAATAAGTGTTAAGTTGATGTATTTTGACATAATTTTTAAAGGTCATGTGAAATATCAAAATAAGTGTTAAGTTGATGTATTTTGACACGATTTTTAAAGATCATGTGAAATACCAAAATGTGTGTAAATTTCGTATATTTTAAACCTATTTACCCTTCTCTTTATGTTTTTTGATGGGTGGGGTAGTTGAGGTGCGTAGATGGCGCGAAGTTAGGATGTGATCTCCGACAGCCAGCTGGCACAAAGGGGTGGCTTCCCAACAGCCACAGCTTTCATGCTCGTGAATTCCAAGGTTTGGGCTTTAAATTCAAACCCCCCTTCTTTCTCTTTCTTAAAAAAATTATAAAATAAAATATTTAGTTTTTAGTTTTTTACCCTTCTGAAATATGTACATCATTATTCAGCTCAAGACAGTAAAATATGATGTACATCATTATTAAAATTGTAACCAAATTAATTTGAGTAAAGATGTTACTCAAGCTCATTCATTGCTGTATCTGTTTGTTTTAAAGGTGAAGACAAATTATTTTCACAATTAAGTAGAAAGGGTACTCAATCAAAACCGAGCCGTACACAAAGTTTATCAAGTTACAATGCGAATCAACCTATTTGATTCTAGAAGAGAAGCATTTAATTATGGGATTCAAAAACCAATCATGGGACGAATAGCAGAAATTAATGGTAAAAACTAAAAACGGCCGTAAACTACTTTCAAATATAAATAATATTATCATGAATAGTTTTAGCAATATTCGAGTACACTCCTTTGAAAATTCTCTCTTTTCTAGTTTTCCACACCTTTCAGCAGATACATTACCAAATTGCTATATCTTTACTCATCGGTCTCGAAAACTTATTGCCAAATGTATGATTATCACTTAATCATACTTATTAGATTTAACTAGTTATTTAAACAAACTCATATAACAAAATTTACATAATTGTTAAATTCTGGCTGGCAGAAATAAATAAATGGATAGAGACTTGTAGTTTTTACTATTGGCTTTATTGATATAAATAAGAATCAAATATTGTAATATACGTATTTGAGATTAACACAATACAATTTCGAGTGAAACCGCATACATACACTGATACACAATTTATAATCAACTGAACGACTAAACATAGGTTGTCTCCACATGCACATCCAAATCTCAGGGCCGATTCAATGTCAAAGAGGAGAGGGAACCGATGACTGAGAAGGGTGGACGCGGAAAAAATTCTTAGTGGAAATTGTGTTTTTTAAGTATTGAGTTCAAAATTTTGAAATCTTAGTTTTTGTATGATTCGATTTGGTGATCACATATTCTATTGCACAATGATTCACACAAAACATCTATAATTTGACAATACGTATTATAAGAATAATGAGAAGAAAAAATAATATTTGGTGGGCGCAACAACTGGGCTTATGATTTTGAATTTTTGATTAAACGGTCAACATTGAACTTGCATGGTTGCAATTAAAATATTTTTCTATGCTCGAGGAAAGTATCTTTCGATATACTAGTACCTTGTACCCAATAACTATTATGAGCCTCCAAAATTATTTTATTCGAATGAGTGTTATATCACATATTTTTATGTAAAAATTATTATACAGGATGTTAATTATTGTGTACGTCTGATCATCTCGTCACAAAGTTAAATTTTGATAATTATCACTACGTGTATATATATATAAATCCAAGAAGTATAATTAAGAATACATATTTTTGAGATTTTCTTTTATTTACGTCAATTTAAAAATTTGTTAAATTAAACAAATTAATATTGATAACTTAAAAATTGATCAAATTAAAATTGTCAATAAAAATAAAACTATTTATTTGGCCAATAAATTAATTTGTCAAATTATATTGATTGTGCAAACTAATTGCGGAATGAGAAAATACACATGGATTGTGAGTATTTATATAGGTTCTCCAAGAGTGAAGTTTTAATAAAAATTAATGTGGGATGGAAAAATTTATATTAAATATACATAGAATAAATTAAAAAAAAATACTCAAAATGAAGATTAAAGATAAATAAGAATACTGAAAGGAGAGAGCGTCATGTAGGACCTTGAATTAAGGAAAAGGCTCGAATCAGCAATCGTTTTAATAATATATATATATATATATATATATATATATATATATATATATATGATGATCTACGTTTTTTTTTTTAAGATATTTCAATTTCATATTTTATTTATTAGTGCTCGCTTCATTATACATGGTTACATGTGATTATGACGCTATGCTATATATGTGATTATCATGATATTATGAAAGATTGACTATTAAAATTTATCATCTACTCAATTTCAAAACTAAGTGTTTTTTTTTTTTAACTTCAAAACTAAGATAATAAGACTTTCTCAAACATATTTTTGAGTTACTAATGTATAGGTGAATTTTGGGGGTCATTTCCAATTTTGCCTCCCATCAACATTTAAAAAAGAAAAACTTAACCTTGATTAATTGTTAGTAATGCCTAATATGATACTACTTGAATCATCAAGAAAAGAAGAACATAGGCAACATAATGGACCTAAAAGCAACATAAAATATATGTATATCTGAACCATGAAGCCCATACGAAAGCCTGTCAAATCATTTGGACCAATATATCAGTCCATCTGTACCAAAATAGTACAAATGAGGGGAGGGCTATATGATATTTATTTGGGAAATTCTAAACATAGCCCCAAATTTATTCTTTATAGCCCATTAATTAAAAAAATAATAAAAATTATAGCAAATGTACTATTTATCCTTATAGCCCCACATTTAATATTACAATTAAAATACTAATTACAAATAATGTCAATAAATGTTTGCATGACCCCCAAATTCAGGAATGAGAAGAAAAACACGATTGAAGTCAGGAATTATATTTTTAGAATTAAAACATACAGTGAGACAACATCAACAGTCAACACCGATCAAATATGGTGATTTTCAAACTCATAAATTCAAGTAATAGTATTACTAACTGCATAAATCTTAAACCAAGGTTTCTTTGTAGAAATCACAGTAGAAAGTGACTGTCTCTAATGAACCTAAATTATCAATGAAAACACCCAAATCCTTCCAAACTCCGTCTCTGGTGAAGTACCGATCAGTGCATGCCCCAAATGTAAAAGAAACGTAAACGAAATTTAACAAATTAAAAATTACTAGTACTAGAGTATTCGAGAAAAACGAAAGAATAATAATTGGAGCAAAAAAAATGAATAAGAATTTATCATATAATTAGCTTGGGTTTGTAGATAAAACAGAAACTAAAGTTATACGAAGGTAGCCAACGAATTTTGTCTCTGAGAGAGAGAGAGAAACTTAACGTAGCAAAGTATAATTTCTAGGTTGTAGTCGTGTTTTTCATTGCAATTATGGGTTTAGGAGATTATGCAGAGTTGCAAACTATATATTCACATTATTTGGGGCTATAATTATTATTCAATAAGAATATTAAATTTGGAGGTTATGGGGTAAAATAGTACATTATTATACTTTTTATTATTTTTTTATATATGGGTTTATTATTTTTTTATATATGAGGCTATAAAGAGTAAAATGGGGGTTACGTTTAGAATTATCCTATTTATTTTTATTATATTACTGAATAGTGGGTTGTAGAGAGCAAAATGAGGGGAGGGCTATATTTAGGGTAATTCTATTCATAGCCACTATTTTTCTCCTCATAGCCCCTAATTAATAAAAATAATAAAATATTACTCCCTCCTATTTTATTTAATTGACGTTTTGATATTTTTAATTAATTAGAATATAAATGACGTTCTGCATATGAATGCCAATATTACCCTCATTAATTAGGATTATTGTAGAAGCAGATGATGTAGAGTTCTTTTTATGTTTTCCACCAAATAATTACTCCTCATAATGTCATAAAGAATAAACGATCATTAATTAGGGTTAATTTGGGTATAAATTTATTTTATTAATATATGGGCACAACCTCAAAACGTCAATTATTTAGAGTAGGAGGGAGTAATATATAGACAGTTTTATCCCTATAGCCCGCATCTCTCTATTGTCTCTCTTTCCTTCACAGCACATCTCATTGTAGCCCAGTGTTTTAAAACTCGGACCGGACCGGCCAGTTCAACCGGTTGAACCGGGAACCGAACATGGTTCCGGTCGGGTCAATGCCTATAAAATTGGAATGGGTGAAAACCGGCCGGAACTGAAAAGAACCGGTGAAAATCGGGAAGAACCGGAAATCGGTGGCGGTTTTAGAAAACCGTCCGGGTTATGATTTTGGCAAAAATTTTAAATGTTGGGGAGGAGAATTGAACCCATGACCTCTAGGTTAAGCATAAAGGCCTTTGCCATATCCACCAACAAGCAATTTGTTACTAGTTTGACTATTTTTATTATTATAGTTACCTCTAAACACTATAAAAGCATGTTCCAAACTCTAATATTAGTGATCTCTCTCTTCGATTCTTAATTATTTGTGTATTATATAATATTAATACATAATAAATATATATTATATATATTCTTAATATATATTGTAATTATGAATTTTAATGTGTATTTATGATGAATTTTTATTTTATTGGTTACAAATGTGGATATTTTTATATTTAGCATGTATAGAATTAATATTTTTATTTATTTATTGAACAGTTCGATTAAACGGTTCAACCACGAATGAACCGGTTGAACCATGAACCGGAGGCATCGTCGGTTCGATCTCCGGTCCGGTTTTTAAAACATTGTTGTAGCCCCCAATCTCTCTCTCTCTCTCTCTCTCTCATACACACACATGCCACAACAATAAGAACGAGACGGATCGGGTGGTCATGAATTAGAATATATTGTGTGATTAATTTGAGTTCAAATGAATGATGAATAAAAGAGAATTCCGATAGGAAATAAGGATTTGCGTTGAGGGGATTATGAACGACAGAATGGTTATGTTGTTTGATGCTTATTTAGTGCATTTTCTCTAAACTATGAATTGCTCTCTGGTCAAAAGGAAAATGAGAGATTCAATCAATTATCTGAGAATTTCTTTAATGGGTGTGAAATAAATAAATAAATAACATAAATTTATGTATAAAATTATAAGTAGCGAACAACATTGTTTGATATCAAACCCTACTGAAAAATTGATCCATCCAACAAATTAATAATCTGCTTTGTTGGAAGAATTGAGAACTCACACCCAAATATCATCAATGGGGATTGACTAATAATGTAGGGGTTACGACTTACGTGTTTCATGGTGTTCTGCTTCTGACTCCTCTTTTCTTTTGAGGGCTAACGGAGGTAAAGTTATAAATAATTGAGAGTTATAAGGATAAATTAGTCAATTCTTATATTATTTATAATTTAAATTTAATATGTGGCTACAAAGATAAAAATGGGGGCTATGTTTAGAATTACCCTATATTTAAAATCAACCGTTTATAAAAAACATGATTGTAAATAACTTTTCCAAAATTAAATTTAGCAAAGCCCAACAAACAAAACCAAATAATAAACCAAAAAAACAAAACTAAATAATAAACCCAAGAGGCGGCACACTTGGGTGTGCGCACTTCCCAGTAGTGTTTTCTAATTTTTATTAATTGAATTAGTATTAAATCCTAATTAAGAACTAATAAAATTCTAATCGAGGATTAAAATTTTAGTTGAAATTTCTAAATTCTAATTGGAGATTAATAAATCCTAATCATTAAACTATATCACCAGCAAATTCTAATTAAGAACTGATAAATTTTAACAGAATTTCTAAATCCTAACTGTATATTAATAAACCTTACTCATTAAATTGTAATCTGGATTGATGAACAATAAATCCCAAATCAGGATTGATAAACTCTAATTAAAGATTAATAAATCTTAATTAAAAATTTTAAACTCTAATTAAAGATTAATAAACTCTAATTTAAGATTAATAATCATAATTGAGGATTAGAAACCATAATTAAATTTAATTTCATATTAATTAACTAAATTTTTTTTTTTTAAATTGTATAGGATCCTACTATGCGGTCCAGGTATTTGCCTAAACCTAGCTTTTTAATTCTGGGCTTTCAAAATAATGCAACAGCGACGCCTTTTTTTAATTATTTTCTCTTTCAAATCTTTTATATTGAAATACAATTGCCGACATAAAAAAGAATACAATTTCCCTAATGTCCGTATAAACCTCCAAATTTTCATTTTTTGTTGCATTATTCTTCCTCTTATTTTTTTAATCTCTTTGCGAGTACTCGTGCCATTTTAATAGTGGTGTACATTTTATAAATTCGGGTAAATGATTGTGTTATTTTTTAATAATTAATTCTTTAACTTATAATTGTGGTTGATCAAGTAGGATTAAGTTGCCTACTTGCTTTTATTCTGATAGATATTAACGTGGTATGATCGAATTGGGTTTGAGTTGCATTGTATTACATATGATCCAAACTTATAAAATAAGCACGTGCGCTACCCTGTGATATAATAATAATAATAATAATAATAATAATAATAATAATAATAATAATAATAATAATAATAATAATAATAATAATAATAATAATGAGGTATCTATAACCTATTTAATATAATTTTTTGGTAATTGTAACGTTAATTTCAAACACCACGTCATGGTGAATTCAAATTTAAGACCTTTTGGTCTCAGACATTATAACACCATACTTCGCTAGGCCAATACACGCACCCAACATATTTGAATGTTTGTGTCAATCTAAGAGCATTCATTTATGTGAGTGTGATAGATATATTAATTGTATCTAGTTGATTAGTGGTCCAATGTATATTCCTACCGTTCGATAGCACAGTAAAAGAAAAGAATTAAGATCATTTGTCCCACAATTTTTTGTGTTCCACTATTGATTTTATTATTTTAATTATATTTATTACAAAAATAAAAAATATCATAATAAGTACTACTTAATAATTTATTACTAAAAATTAAAGCTTAAAAATTGCAGTATACCTTAATTTCGGATTTATCAATCATAATAATTAATTCTTAGTTGAAATATGAAAATTAAATGCTTTTAAAATAACTATCAACCCTGATTGAATGTAATGAACCATAATTAAAATTTACAAAATTAAATTAAAACACGAGAAACTATAATGAAACTAAAAACTCAACAGTTGAACACTTAAAAAGTGGGATAGAGAGGATCCCAAGTTGTAAAAAAATTGCATGTTTTTATCATATTAGATCAAATTTGCAAATAAATAAAGTTGAAATGGTCATTGTGACATAGAACGCACATAAATACTAAGGAGGTGATTGGTATGATGAAATGGAATAAGGTAGGAATGGAATGATAAACCTTGGTTGATTCCTTTGCTTGGTATGAACAAGAATTAAAGAAAAAAATGGAATCATTATTTGTTTAGCATTTTATAACATTTTTCTTCTATCTGAAAATAATATTCAAAATAATATTAGATAAAAAATATTAGAGAGGGTAAATTTTTTAGAGAGAGAAAATTTTTAGAGATAGAAAAATTCTAGAGATAAGATAATAAAGAGAAAAATTTTAGAGAGAGAAACTTCTAGAGAGAAAAAATATTTAGAAAGAGGATTTTTAGAGAGCAAATTCTTGAGAAAGAAAATTTCAGAGAGAAAATTTTTAGAGAGAGAAAAATCTAAAGATAGAAAATATCGTAGAGAAAATTATTATATTTATTATCATTGTAATTTTTTCTCGATAGCACTTTCCCTCTCCAAAATTTTCTCTATATAGTTTTTTCCTCTCTCTAAAAATTTTCTCTCTAGAATTTTCTCTCTAAAATTTTCTCTCTCTAGAATCATATCTCTCTAAAATTTTCCTCTCTAAATATTTTCTCTCTAGAATTTTTCTCTCTCTAAAATTTTCTCACTCTAGAATATTCTTTCTATAAAACTCTCTCTAGAATTTTTCTCTACCTAAAACTCTCTCGCTAAAATTTTCTCTCTCTAAAACTCTTTCTCTAAAAAATTATCTCTCTAGAATTTTTCCCTCTCTAAAAATTTTCTCTCTCTAGAACGTGCTCTATCTAATAGTTTCTCTCTCTGGAAATAATCTCTATATAATTTTCTCTCTTTAAAACTTTCTCTCTCTAGAATTTTTGTCTCTCTATAATTTTCTATCTCCAGAACTTGACCTACCTAATAGTTTCTCTCTCTAGAAATTTTCTCTCTCTAGAAATGTTCTTTCTCTAAAAATTTTCTCTCTCTAGAACTTTCTCTACCTAATTGTTTCGCTCTCTAGAAATTTTATATCTCTAGAACTTTCTCTCTCTAGAAATTTTCTCTCTATAATTTTCTCTCTCCAAAAATTTTCTCACACATTCTCTCTCTAAAATTGTATATCTAAAATTATTTGTTGAAATAAAAAAATTTAAATGAATAATTTGATCAAATAATATAGGGAAAATGTGCAAATACCTCTCTCATGTTGACAACTCTAGGTAAATACCCCCCTGAACTTTGTTTATGTGCAAATTCACCATTCCCTAAAGTTTCCAGGTGCAATTAACCCCTCACCGTGAAGGAAACGACACTTCTGTTAGCAAAAAAAATTATTTTTGATTTATTTTTATTATTGTGGGACCCTCACAAATTCCCAACGGTTATATACTACATAATTGGTGCTAAAAGCTCAAATTAGGAAACAAATTATTTCGAACCCTAGCTCACAACTATCAAAATTCAGTTGAAGTTCTCCGATAATTTGCACGAAAAAGAATGACGAACCAGTTGAAGAATATGAGATCATCAATGTCATCAACAAATAGTTGGATTGGATTGTAAATTATTAGAGAACTTCATCTGAGTTTTGATAGTTGTGAGCTAGGGTTCGAAACAATTTTTTTTTATTTGAGCTTTTAGCACCAATTAATTCTTGTGAACTGTAAGGGCCCCACAAGAATAAAAATGAATCAAAAATATTTTTTTTGCCAACGTAAGTGTTGTTTCCGTCACGGCGAGGGGTAATTGCACTCGAAAACTTTAGGGAATGGTGAATTTGCACTTAAACAAAGTTCAGGGAGATATTTGCCTAGCATTGCCAACATGAGGGGGGTATTTGCACCTTTTCCAATAATATATTAATACATATATATATATATATATATATGAGGATTAAGAACGGCTAATACCATGGGTTATGGATGGAATGACTAATCCCAATGGGAAAGGAATGGTGATTCCTAATAGAATGTTGATTCCATTCCATATGGTTTACCAAGCAAGTGAATGGAATGGAGGTAGGAATGATCATTCCATTTCTTACCTCATTCCATCATACCAATCACCTCCTAAGGCTTTTTTCGTGAAACGTTGTAAGTTTTTTTGTGGAGATTATATATACCATCATTTTCAATACATAACTATTATTGAAAAACATGTCTCACAATCAGAATTAATTTGTTTAGGGAAATTAGTCGACTTGAAAATAATGCGGCTTCTAAAAAAACATGCGTGTGTATATAATGTGAGAGGAGGGGAGTTAGGACATTTCGTTTTCGTGGGGTTAATTGTAAAAATACTTCCAAATTAATTCTGATTACTAAATTAATGTTCTACATATATATAAATTATGATGCTTGAATTTTGTACTTTATATTGCACTTATTAGAAAATGTTTTTCTTGTTGAGGAGCTTGTGCATATATATAATTTGATACTTTCATACCATAATAATCATTAGATTCCTATTTGCACCAAAAAATAGTGTTAGGGACGGCTAACGTTCTTTATAGTTCAAATAAATTATTCTAGCTGATGCAACTACTAATATTAGGTTCTTGAGTAGATTAATTAAATAGACAATTAAATGAGAGTATTTAGTGTATGATTACGAGGAATAGGATTTATGCCTCTAATTCATTACGAATTACACTCATCTCATGAAATTTTAAGTGATTCTGACTAACCATGCAGGTACTTTTGCGCACATCAAATAGTGATTGCAGATTACCATCATCATGAAAAATAATTGTCAAAGTATTATCGTGTTACGATATTAAAAAAAAATTGCAATCGTACATTAATTCACTCAACATTTGGTTGAATTATATCAAATAAATAAAAAATTAATACTCCCTCCGTCCCATTTATATAGGCTTGTTTTCCTTTTTCGGAAGTCCTAAATATATAGGCTTGTTTCCATAAAAAGTAATACTCCCTCCGTCCACAATAAATTTGCCACATTGTGGATGACACGGGTTTTAATAATTTGTTGGTTGATTGTATTGTGAGTGGAATAAGGGTCCCACTTTTATATAGTTTTAAATTGTGTTGTGAGTGGAAAAGTAAGTGAGGTGTGTGGGGTCTATTACCATAAATGGATGTGGCAAATTTTTTGTGGACGGACCAAAAAGGAAATTGTGGCAAATTTATCGTGGACGGAGGGAGTATTTTTTAGCTCATTTACTAATATATCCCTATTTAATTATTTGATTAACTCATAAAAAATGCATAGTCAAATAATAAATAAGAGCATATTAAGAAATTTACAATATAATTTACTTTTCCAATAATTTTTCTTAATCCTTGTGAAAATTTCAATCCGACTATATAAATGGAACGGAGAGAGTAATACATAAAAGGAAACAAAAGGAGAGTAAAATTTATTAAGAACGATCTAGTAATAGAGTGAATATTCTTGAAGCTAAAGATTTCAGTTTCAAGTTCGATCAACAATTCTACATGTTTAGGGAAAAAAGTGCAAAAAGTGAAAAAAGAGTTGCGTGAGCTTTGGGGTGCATAACAGCAAATACAGCTTGGATGGTCCTGCTGCAAGTGCAAGCCAAATTAAATGTAATTTTTAATGGCTCAAAAAGTGGACTTTTAAAGATTTTTTCTTGTGATCCGAGTCCCACCACCACCATTGCTCGTATCACATGAAAAAACAATTTACCCATAAATATTCTTTAATATTCATCTGAGATAAAGATGTCAAAACTTAATAGGACGAGTCTTTTATTTATTTATTATTTATTTATTAGTAAATTAAATCTACATTTTTAATTCCACTAGTCCACTACGTACTACTCCGTTGCATATCACATCAAAATACAATGATAAACCATTGATTTTAGATAGACTAACTCTGAAAAGTCATTCTCCAATCATGGAAATTAACAAAACCTATCCAAAATAATATATATATATATATATGTGTAAATTACGTACGTGAATTATAGCATAATTATGCTAATATTTCAGAGAAGATAATTAAAATTGCATAGGATATGATGTGGAAAATAATTAAATAAAAAGTGATGATGTGTACTTTAGCTAGCAGAAAAATTAATATTCCATTAGATAAAGACCCATTAAAATCGAAAATAAAAGTAGAAGGATTCATAAAAATGAAAAAATTGTACGGAAAGCTTGTAAAACAAAAAATCAAGTACATGTAAGTGTACGAAAAGCTTGTAAAACAAAAAATCATGTACATGTAAGTGCATTTTGCCTGAATTAATCATACTCGAACAATATAAAGTTAATCAAACAATATAAAGTGTCTGAGAAAGTAAGTCCAGGAATTGAAAGAAAATATAAAGTTTTAGAGAAAAATCTGGAAGTCTCTCCTTACCAGAAAGCATAATATTTTTTTAAAGAACAATACTTCCTTCTTCCATGAAATACATATGACATTGATGTCGGCAATTAAACCTCATAAATTAACCCTTATTTTAAACATTAAAAAGGTGAGGAATTTTTAGATAGTGAATTGATGTGAGGTTTAAAATAAGGGTTAATTGCCGGAAAAATCCCGACCTTTACTCAAATTCTGATTTTCTCCCTCACTTTCTAATTTTGCAAAGAAATTCCTCACCTTTTTAATGTTTCTAATTTTTCCCTGGCGAACATTTTCGATCAATTGAAATTAACAGATCAACAATATTTTGATCGATAGCATGCCTGAAAATGACAATATATTGGGCACAACGTCCTTTTCAGGTGTGGCATGCGTAATATATTTTGACCGAAAATGTTCGCCGGGGGAGAAATCAGAAACATTAAAAGATGAGGAATTTCATCGCAAAATTAGAATGTGAGGGGAAAAACCAGAATTTGACCAAAAGTCGGAATTTTTCTACCAATTAACCCTTAAAATAATGGAGTGTTGGGTATTGTCCCAAAATAGAAAGTGATATTTGGTGAATACCCCAAAAAGAAAATTGTGATATGTATTTCGTAAATAGAGGGAGTATTAATTTAGCTTAAAAAATTAATAGATTAAATATTAAATACATTACTATTCTTTTACCATAAAAAGCCCGTTACCCTTTCAATTAAATAAATCCATTATAACCTTTATTTTATTATAATTACTTATATCGCACGGGAGAATGTGTTTATGATATATTATAATTCATATATAATAGAAGATAATAAGCATTGAACTTGTATCAATGAAAATTATATTAAATGTCTGAGGCTGAGCTCAAGAGGCACCCAATGCAGACTTAATTTTTTTTTTTTCAATGTGATTGGGGCTTAGGGATTGAAGCGTTACGCATATAAATATTTTTCACCTAGGGGTTTGTTGTAGTTCTTGTTGCTCGTCTTATACCCTTATTTCGATTCATGGTGAAATTCTTTCATTCCCGTGATTTTTTTCATCTTGAATTTCCACGTAAATCTATGTATCATTTTCGTTTGTTCTTCGCATTTTTTACGGTTCTTCGCATTTTTTATGGTTCTTCGATTTCCACAGCAATTACGATTTTGCATTACTGACACTTTAAAATGAATGTGTAAGAACGGAAAAATATATCAAATGACAGTTTATTTTTATTTTTTATTTTTTTATATTTCACTCATCATATTTATAACTATCTTTTAAAATGAAAGTATAAGAACGAAAAAAATATCAAATGCCAGTTTATTTTGTTATTATTATTGCAGACGAAAATAAGTTTTTTTAATATATTTTAATAAATAATTATTAGGTTTAGAATAGATAGATGAAATTTAATAACGTGACACTAATTAGCTTTGTATGGGTGTGATTGTTTTCACACACAGAATGTTATTTTCACAAAAATTGCAAGAATAAATTGTTATTCACGGTATTTAATGCTAGGCAAAAATAATTTAAGAAAGCTTAAGTATATAAGTTTTTTTTTTGAAATTAACAAACGTATATATAAGTCAAACGTACACAACATTGCATTAAAAATGAATATACATGTTGATATTGTCAAATAAATATTCTCAATATATATACACATATATATTCGTGTAACGCAAGAAAATATTTAAAAGTAAAAAAATAGAATATTACATTGTTTTTTTTTAAAAAAGAAAAGAATATTACATTGTTCGTCTAAATAAACTAACTAATAAATTAATTGTATTATCCTTAAAAAGAAAATTGAAGCAATAGAACAAAATCATAATGATAAAGTCGGGAAGCCTAAAAGAAACCAATGATTTAATTAATCGAGATTGAAAATTGTTGGGTTTTCCAATGCATATATAAGCAAAAAAAAAAAAGAATTGTCAACAAAAGCAGTTTGAATTGGATTTATGAAAAATTCATGACACAAATGTAGATAAAAAAGTGTGCACTGAAATAAAAAAAAATGGGCGGGAAAATTTTTGGCTCATGATTTTACTTTTAGATATATATAGATATATGTCTGGATAAAGTTATCTTAATTACTTTGGTGTATATATATTTTTTTGAGGTCCAAATATTTTGGTACCAAAATTTAAATAGTATAAGTTTTTTAACCCTAAACTTAAAACTACAAGTTTTCTATACCAAAATTGATAAAAATACTAAAATACCCTTACTAACTATTTAAAAAAAAAATTGTCTCTCTCTCTCTTAAATTTCGGTCCCCCTACCCTACACACACCCCCACATTATCTCTCTCTCTCTCTCTCTCATCTCTCTCTCTCACGAAGCACACTCTCGTTCGAGACACAATCTTACCACGATGGAGAGGTAGGCACTACGGGGGTTCTCGATGGGGGTAGACGATGGGGCTGGGGCGATGGTACTGGAGTGGGGGCGATGGAGACTTCCCATCGTGCTTATCGCCCCCATCGCCCCATGGCCCCCATTGTCCCCATCGTGCCCATCGCCCCCATCGTGCCCATCGTATCCAGAGCGCCCATCGTGACCATCGTAGGCATCGCCCTCACGATACATGTCCTATCACCCCCTCAATATATTTTGAATTTATAGACATTTTTTGACTTTATGTTGTTGTGGTGCTGATATATTGATTGTAATTGCTTATTTAAAAGTTTCATAAGTAAAAACTAACATTTTAAATAATTTAAATATAGTCTTTAATATGGTTATGAATCATATCATATCTTAAGAATGAAAAGGATCACAATGAATATTTACTTCAAATTCTCAAATTATAGGTTGTAGATCATCGATGTTGCAAAAATCATTCAGATTGATCATAATTATGTATGTAAGGTATGAAAAAACTATTTATAGGGTATAACAAACACTATGGAATAACATTAAGATATTAAAAATACTTATCGATGTCTGTTATTCTGGATGGAGACTCCCCATCGTGCCCAGGAGAACAATGGGCAATGGGGATGGGGCGATGGGGTCGGGGCGATGGGGTCGGGGCGATGGGGGCGATGGACTGTTCTTCTGGGCACGATGAGCAGTCTTCATCGTGAGCACGATGGGGAGTCCCCATCGTGTCCACAAGAACATACATCGATAAGTATTTTTAATATCTTAATGTTATTCCATAGTGTTTGTTATACCTTATAAATAGTTTGTTATACCTTACATACATAATTATGATCAATCTGAATCATTTTTGCAACATCGATGATATACAACCTATAATTTGAGAATTTGAAGTAAATATTCATTGTGATCATTTTCATTCTTAAGATATGATATGATTCATAATCATATTAAAGACTACATTTAAATTATTTAAAATGTTAGTTTTTACTTACGAAACTCTTAAATAAGCAATTACAATCAATATATCAGCACAACAACAACATAAAGTCAAAAAAATCTATAAAATCAAAATATCTTGAGGGGGCGATGGGACATGCATCGTGAGGGCGATGCCCACGATGGCTACGATGGGCGCTCTGGACACAATGGGCACGATGGGGGCGATAGGCACGGTGGATCTCATAATCGTGGGCGATGGAGAAAATGGGCAGGCTCGTGTATCCCGCCGCGGCGGGTGAGCCACCGAAGCGGGTGCACCCGCTTTATAAAATAAACCCGCTTCGGCGAGTAACCCGCCGGAACCAGGATTACGCTCGAAGGCACGAACTATCCTAAGGTGAGAAACATGTGACAAAATACTCCCTCACTATTGATCTGCATGTTGTACTCAGTACCAGGATTACGCTGCTTCAATAAATGTAGATACGACGGGACCATCTGATACGACTTGTCAAAGTCATCTTAAGTCTTCTATATCGCTATATTCCTCGTTTCTAGAGAGAGGCTGTTGAGATTAATTTGACTCAAACTATGAGTTCTAAATCTTCTCAACAACCTCTCTTACGTAAACTTTAATGAACTAGCTTTATTAAATTCCCTAGTTTCATCCGAAAATCTTCAGAGAATCGGATTTGGCAGGGTTCAATAAATGAAAATCTTCTGAAAATCTGCATTAAATATTACTTTCCATCGTGTTCAATAGCACCATCGTGTCCATCCATCGTGTTCACCCATCGTGTAATTCCCATCGTGTCCAATAGCCCCATCGTGTCCAGAAGAAATCTGGCCGACGAAGGGAGAGAATCGCGAGAGATTGAGGCTGTTTTTCCATATTTTTTTGTGGCTTTTTTAATTTAATTAATAGGTGTATTATTTATTTATTAGTTTTGTTAAAGGGGGGACACTTTAGTCTTTTAAATGATTTTGGTATAGAAAACTTATAGTTTTATGAATGAGGCTAAAAAACTTATGCTTATTAAATTTTGATATTTTTTTTTTATCCAATTTCACTATTTTTTTTGTGCCAACTTATCTTATCATGTTTTTGTGCCATTACTCGTACGATCATACCTACTATTTTATACTCCCTCCATCCCACATTAGTGTGGTGCAAGGAGTGCGGCACAGATTTTAATAAAAGTAGTAAGTATATGTTTGGTAGGGGTATTTTTAGTGGAGAAATGGACCCACAATTGTTAGTGTTAGTGAGGTTTTTCAATGGTCCTATTGTAAATGTTAAAAGTTTTTAAGGGTATAAGGGTAAAAATTATGTACTAAAATAGATGAACCACATTTATGGGGGACGACCCAAAATAACAAACTAACCACACTTTTAAGTGAGGGATGAAGTACTTATTTATTAGTATTTCAAATTATTCTCTCAAGTACTGCAGATGAGATGGAGTTGTTATCATTATTCATTACCATGATTTCCAAATCTGGATGAGAAATAAAATTA
This sequence comes from Agastache rugosa, assembly GCA_031470985.1. Classification (NCBI taxonomy): domain Eukaryota; kingdom Viridiplantae; phylum Streptophyta; class Magnoliopsida; order Lamiales; family Lamiaceae; genus Agastache; species Agastache rugosa. Next base: position 25,144,775 of record CM062607.1, read on the forward strand.
TGTCATATATAAACCAAACAGTAAAAACAAAAGGACAGTTGGCATTAAATTCCAACTTAAGGAAAATATGAAAGTTTCCAAATGTTCTAATCAAATTGATGAAAGTGAAATCTTAATGCCATCAAAGCAAATGATTCAAGTTTTGAGTGGAGACAACGAAAGGCATATAATAAATTCAAAGTCATCATAATTATAAATTCAAATTTTTTTGAAGTATGAAAATAAAATAAAATGAGAAAGAATAACTAAGACCATAAAAGTAGAAGCGAACAGCTAATTTAATAAATTCTCAAAATAATTGATGAAAGTGAAGCAAAACAAAAAAAAAAAGAAAAAAGAAAAAAAGAAGAAGAAAAAAGCTAATCATTCAAGTATTTTGAGTGGACATATATTAAAGAGATATGAAAAGGGCAATCCACCTAAATTCATTAAGTTACAACAATAAAGTATAGACAATAGCCCCACCGCCACCTCAGTTTCGCATTTACGGGCATATTTTATTTTATCAAACTAAACTATCTATACAAACAATTTCTTTATATGTATCAATGTATGTACTCATCAATATTTTTTGAGTTAGTATTATATTACTCATCATTAATAAATGTGTATTTATTATGCACTCATGAATTCAAAAGTACAATAAATACATTGATGAAAGAAACTCCCCTAGTCAAATCCTTATTAGTATTTGATTTGACTTTTATTTAATTGGGTCCAATTTCTCAAAAACATTGGCACTATAAGTTCAGAATTCGTAATATGAAAACGATCAATTGAAGAACTAAATGATCGATGACTAAAAAATATATTTTGATTCTTTTTTTTATTATTAACTATTTTACATCAATTTTCAATAAATTCCTTCGTTAAATATATATTAAATTTAAGAAATAATTTTAAAATATAAACGAATTGAAATACATGTTTGTTCACTCTTAGATTCATGATAATTTCATTCATTTAAGTCCTAAATAGATAATTTTGATCGTATTAAGTCGTGGACTGATAACCAACATATCTCTTAGAGCATTCCCAATAGAATTCTCAAAATTCTGCTACTAATTTACTCCTAAAGCTTTCTTTATATTATATATTTCTTCTATTTTATAAATGCATACAACAGTATTCCTATTTCCATTAACTATTTTATAAAATTGGTGGGCCCAACTCAATTTGTAAGAGAAAAGTAGATTTAGGGAGGTGTAAATTTGAGAAAAAATTTAAGGAGGTGTAAATATTTTTGTGGGGTCCATTCAATTTAGGAGATCTATTGGATGAATTTTTTATCTCACTTTTTGTTATTTTTAGCATAAATTTAGAGTTAAAAATGATTACAAGTGAGCTGATGTGAGTGCTCTTAGGCCATAACTCAAAATGCTTCTATTTTTTTTCTATCACATACAAAGAATATATATTAAATATGTTACAATAAACTCAATTTAAAAGAAATTTGATAAAACGTAAATTCGTGACATTCCCTAATATAACAAGCTCACTCACTCCGTCACTAAACTATGGCGAGTCAAAGGACAATACACACTGAGTGCTTATTCTTTTCTCATGTTGAAAGGTGGTGTAATTGTTCAACTTTATTCCAAAGATGATGAAATTCCCGAATAATATTGACAATATGCAAGTTGGTCCTAAAATATTTGTATCAATTCAATTCCCCATATTTCATACTCGAATGAATGAATGATCAATAGACAATAATGCATGTGTCTAACTATGACTTTTGGGCCCTCCACCTCCCACCCCCTAACCCCCCCCCACCCCCACCCCCACCCTCCCATACCAACTCATAAATTAAATGTCATCACATGATCCAAAAATACAGTAGACAAAAAGGCAAAGTCCACGACTTATTATACCAAGTAAGTACTTAATATTCCATCCGTCCCGTTATTCTTGTCTTATTTTCATAAAAGAAAATATGCTTCTTTCACAATAAGTTATGGGCTCCACTAATTTATATCTTTTTATTCTTTAAACACACTTCTCTTTAATATCCGTGCCCAAAAAAAATGAGACAAGAATAATGGGATGGAGGTAGTATATTTTTAATTACACACACTCAAAGAGAAAGTCTACTATTACACGTTTCTCCTCCATTTACATAAGGTAAGCTTCTTCCTCTATGCCCTTTAATTAGTTAAAAAAAAAAGAATATATCACTGCAATAAAAAATCTTTGCTTATCCTTAACAAACTGGTTTACTCTCTCTCTCCCTCTCTCTCTCTCTCTGTGTCTGAAGTTATTACTGCCGGTGTTCTCCATCAATAAATATATACCAAAAGGGGCTCTAGTGTATGCCTCCTTTCGCTATTCTCATATCTCAGCAAGAATTTAGCCAAGAAAAACACTCAAGATTCAAGATTCTTTAAGAAAAAGGTATGATTTTTCTCTGAATTCTTTTGGTTTTGCCATTTCCTTTTGGTTCTTCTGTTGCTTCATTGGCTGATATTGATGAAGTTGTGATTTTTACCGTTGTTTTGATGTGGCGGTGGTTGTCTTTTTTAAAGAAATTTGATCCCAGAAATTTGTTAATTTTTATTTGAAAGATGATTTATTTCTGATTGAATTCTTTGTGTGTTGAATGTTTGCTTACCGCATGATTTCATTGACTGCGTTGAAAGGATTATGAGTTCTGTAGTCCAATTGAAAAGTCAGAGATGTAGACATGCTTCGTGGAGTATTATTTTTCTATTATTTCTTGTTTGATCAGAATTTTATTTTTATTCAAAATTAAAGAGATAAATAAATAAAAATAAGCAGGTTTAGTCCGATTTCAAGCAGAAGCTTCTACCAAAATATCAGTTCATCCATTGTAAAATTGTTGCTGTTGCAACGGGGTAATGTAGTTTTCTTGACATCTAAAATCACCATTTTTTATTTTATTCAATCTATTTTACCAAAATCGGTTTGCTTTTTCTGCATTGATCATAAAAAATTGTGTTCATTGAAAGTAATTTTGCTGTGGAAGATAGTGAGATATGCTGCAAATAGCTATGCCACTTACAGATTTGATCTTTAGGATGCTTCAAGAGCCTCTGTTGTGACCACATTAAAAATAAGGCCGTGTTTCTGAAATTTCAAGTTCGAGATTTCGAGAAGGCAATTTTCATGCCATTCGATTTCGTGATGGGGGCTTTTTTACATCGGTTCACACAAAATGCCGAAAGTTTGAAGATTTTATAAGAACTAAAAATAAATAAATAATTTCTTGGCGGGGGCTGAAGCCCCCCCCCCCCCCAAACAGCTCTTCCTCGTTCCGCCAGTGGCTGTGAGCCTGTGACATGTATGTTATATTGACTTAGAACATTGGACAATCCAAACGCGGCTTGAATTGTGCTTCCTCCATCCCGCTATTAGTGTCTCATTTTTCCTTTTTGGGTTGTCCCGCTATTAGTGGCCAGGACCCAAAATAGCAAAAATTAACCCTTTAAAAAGTGTGGACCCTACCACTTTTCTATCTTTTACACCTTCTTCTTAATATCCGTGCCCAAAAAGTATGATCCACAAATAATGGGACGGAGGGAGTAGTATTTTCTTGTATGGGAAACTGTAGTGTATCTTCTTTATATGCCGTTTTTGTTGAAAGCTCTAAGCATGGAGAGCACATTTGAATGATTCCTCTTTAGACAAGTGTAGGAGTATAGTTTTGAAAACGCTTGGATTATGTGTTTCTTCTCACACGTTGTTCTTCAACTGAATCGTTGTTTTTGGTTGTTGTGTTTGTGGATCTCGATGCACCCTTCTCTGTATGATATTTCTCGTTTAAATTAGGGGATTTTAGAATAGAGCACATCACTAATTGCAGGTGATGTTTATGCAGATAGTTGGAGTTGATGTTGCTGAAAAATCTGATGGAGGACAAACAGTTGAATTTTGACCAACCATTTTTATCCGTTAGACGGCATGCTCCAACCGTGACCTCTCAGAAACGCGACAATAGGAGAATCGACAGTTATTCTTATCAAGTCAGACCTCAGATTCCTACTTACAGATCAGAACTGAAATCTGGTCCTATTAGACATCCTGGAGCAGTGCCATTTATATGGGAACAGTCGCCTGGACAACCTAAGGAAGAGACGAAACCTCAAACTAGAAACTCCGAAAAACCTCCCATTGTCCCCATGCTTCCACCCGGGAGGTACGCAAAGGCTAAACAGCAAGATCCTAATAGTGTTGATGTACCTTTTACTAGTGAAAATAAGAAACAGGACATTGGTGTTTCTTGCGACTCTTGTACTGATCGATCCAATGATGAAAATATGAAAAACGTCGAGAGCAGTAAAGATGCCGCGAAGGAGGAGAAGAGTTCTGATTCAGGGGATAGTGAGGAAGCATATGTTGATGCACGAAGTATGCTCTCGAGGACTGAATATTCTTTCTTGAATTGTAGTATTAGCGGCTTAAGTGGAGCAGAAGATTTAGATGTGAAACCTTCTGGAAGATTCTCGGAGGATCCACAAGCTCGTGAATTCATGATGGATAGGTTTCTCCCTGCAGCGAAGGCGATGGCTTCAGAGACCCCTCATGCAGCCAAAAAGCAGCCCATGCAGGTACATACGAAGCAGCCGAAGAAGACGGCAAATCAATGTAAGCCTTCACTTCGGTATGGGCCTAGTTTTGCGAAGAAATATTCACATTACCATGAGAGTGAGGAGGAAGAAGAAGAGAGCGATGATGAGTATGATCAACGAGCAAATTTGCCTTCAGTATGTGGTTTACTACCCCGTTTTTGCTTGAAGAGTTCGCTCGGCCGTTTGAGTCCCGTTCCTGCAATGAGTGTGAGGACCCGAGTGCCAGCATCTTCTACTAATAGAGTGCGGCCTGGATCTTCGTCGTCTGGTTCTTACAGTGAGATGGAGAATGAGGTAACACTTTGTTTATGTATACAAGTCTTTTTTCCTTTTTCTTTTTTCAACATATTAATATTATTTTGTTTTCATTTGAGCAGTCTAGGTCTGATAGAACTGAGATAAAATCAATTGATAAAATCCAAACAGCTGAACTCAACGAGGATAAGGCTAAATTGAGAAGTGGAAGTGGTCAATTAGAAAGCCAGAAAGAAGTTCTTTCGGTTCCTGAAGAAACTATGCTTGTTGAAGCTTTTGGACTGCATAGTAGGGGCTTAAAAACCTTCCAACAGTTCTTGGATGATCGTGGAAGCCCATATCAGTCGAATTCAGAAGATCCCGTTATTGAGAAAACCCTCTATGTAGATACAGTACATAAGGTCGAATCACCAAACTCGAGGCCGTTTTCTCCCAGTACACAGGACTCGGAGCTTGCTTCAAAATCGCTTCAAGAAGATGCAGTCAAAACTTGGAGGACTGAACAAATGCATGCAGTAGATTCGCGTTCGCCTCATCAAGATTTGAAGAAGCTACATACTGTAGATGGAGACGCGCCAAATGCTCACAAATTTGGTGATTGCGATATCTCGCCTTTGATTGCCTTTGGAGAAAATCAAGATTTGAAGCTACATTCAACAAATGAAGATTTGGAGTGTTCAGAAAAGCATCCACACTCCGGACTTCCTGCTCCACCGCCTTTACCTAAATCTCCATCCGATTCCTGGCTGTGGCGTACATTGCCTTCCATGACCACAAAGAACTCGTCTCTACGCCCGTATCTTGGTGCAGCAGCAACACCTGAAAACAACTTCTCTAAGGCACCTACAAGTGATATGAAGTGGGAAACTATTGTCAAAACAACAAAGGTGCAGCGTCGTCACATGCATTACTCTGAGGTTCGTTCGCCTATTGTTTACATGATCTTCAAATGTTTCAAGAACTGCATTCGTATGTTTACTTTGCTATCTATTATATCAGGAATCATTGACGACTATACCAGAAGCTTAAGAAACGCCCTTCTGGAAGGCGTGTGGATGTTGACACAATAAGGGCACGACACAGTATACTCATATTCTTTACTATTCTTGAGGAGTTGGTTTTTGTTGATGGCAATGGGCTGATAAATGCACTTTTGACCTCCCATTTTCATGTAATTACAGTCTCAATAAAACATATTGTTGTATAGGTATGGTAGTTAGTATGCTGGCGTTCTGTAATTTAGCTGGTGTATATATATACAAAGAAACTTGAGACTAATTGCAATATATATGATGAAAGCCTTTCCTATATCATGTGTGGCCTATGTGGTTCGTATTGTGTTATCGTTCTTCGTGTTAGGTTTTGTTTACACACTTCAGGTTAGGTTGCAAACGTATTAATAATTAATTATAACATAAGATCAAGATTTTGAATCGAATTGTTATGACGCAATAGATCGGAGTAGTTGTGTACTCGTGTTTGTGATTCTCTGTGTTGGATTTTTGTGTCGTGTTATGATTTTATACGTTGATGAAGCTTAGGCATCATAAAGTCTCTCCTTAGTGAGAGGTCTCGTCTTCCCATTTTCTATGAGTTTGTAAATAGTTTTATTTAGTGATTAGTGATGTGGTTTATATCCCTGATTTATACTATGAGTTTGTAAATAGTTTTATTTAGTGATTAGTGATGTGGTTTATATCCCTGATTTATATATAATTCTTTGTAATATTATTGAATTGTGAATATATAATGTATCTTGTATCTCGAAATAAAGAAAAGGGAACAATTCTTTGAAGAGAAATCTCGTGTGGTTTTAATTGCATCGCATTCTTGCATTGATGGTACAACTTTTATTTTCTTTGATAAAAGGAATGGTACAACTTTCGTTGCACCCATCACTCATTGGTACCAACCTGCCAAACAATACTACGTTTACTTTGTGTGATAAGATAGATAGATAAAAATAGTATAGGTCAATCTATCATTTACTTTGATGGATTGATTAATTTTGAACTTGTTTAATTATCTAATCCTTCATATAATCAATCATGTGTTTTATCAATTTTTCCTATCACGCAAAGTAAACGTTCTCTAAGTAAACAAAGTAAAGTATGTGTGATATATTTTTTTTGTGTTCTTTTGTTGAACTTTATGATATATAGTGGAATTTAATCAATTTATAATAACGTCAGTACTAAAAAATATTCTGTAACTAAAAAATAGTAAAATTTAAAGAAACAACTACGAAATTAATAAATAGTGATATGAATACGATCATATCTAACAAATATTAATCTAATTCTCTTCTTCTGAAAGAGAGAAATAAAGGAGAACATAAAATAAAGTAGAGAAAATGCAATGCAGATAGCTCCACCCTTTTTTTGTTACTACTTTTCTTATACTCGAAGAATGAATTGAAGAATACCTTCTTAATTATGACTAGTAAAATAAAGTATTATACATCCTTTCATATCCCATCGAAAGAGAAAAATAAGGAAAGGAAAGGAAAGGAAAGAAGAATGCAGTGCATTCATTGTTGCTTTAAGCACATTCCAAATGCCTCGCATTATCGGCATTTGCTCTTTTATGCAGCTGTTATATTCAGAAATAGCTCCTCTGCTCAACCTTTTAGTACGAGCAGTCTTCAAGGTGTTCTTACGAGCATCTCGAGCCCAGTACAGAGGAAACTAGTATATCATATCCTTTGGAAACGGTGAGCTGGGATGACAGTCGCACTCCATATACTTGAAGAGTGTCGTTGGCATGCCAAGAACGACAGTTGAGCAGACCGTGTACCCCGGATCTCTGGTCACTTGACTGATGAAGCAATTTTAGTCCTTACATCATGCTTGCAAACTGGACAGAATGTGGCACATTTCGTCAACCATGAATTCACACAACTTGAGTGGAAACCTGTAAATATAACTCAAAGACATTAATACAGCCACGAGAAGCACGAGTGAAAATACGAAACAAGATAACACACGCAGCTTAGAGCCTATGTACTTCCTCATGACGTATTTCAGAGAAAGATAATAAACTTTCTGAGACTAGGTTGAGTTTCCTCTATTTTCTCCTCTTTCTACTATCGCAGGAGACTTTTTCTGTGTACGGGATACCAAAATGACCATTTTGGGAGTACAAGTGAAATAAATGCAGCAGTTTAAACGAACATCTCTGCACACAAGCGTAATATGAGCTGCAAATATGAAGACATGTAAACTGCATATCAGCAAGAACTTACCATGTCGGCAAGGAAGAATTTTTAGGCTTTCCCCATGTTTGTAGTCCTCGAGACAAATTGTACACGACTCTCCTATAGGGTTAATTAGATTCACGGAGCCAAATCTAATTTCGGGAATCATATCCACAACCTTACCATTGACAGCAGTCCTTGCCTCTTGACGATGCCTCCATTGATTGACTGTGAGGAAGATTGCAACGAGGAGACAGATTACAGCAAGGACTGAAATAAATGATATAACCAGCACTGTCCAGGCAGTTTCATCAACAAATGAGACGATGCAGCATTCACCTCCCACTCCCCGAGCATTATCTCTCAGGATCTCCCCTGCTGTATTCGACACAAATACAGCATATATCCACAGTCCCTCAGAATTTCCCATCACTACTTCATCAAGAGAAACAAAACTAGATTGAGCTCAAAATGGAGAAAGACACCTCTGCCCTTGCACAACAGGGTCCAGTCGAAAAGAAAAGAGAACCAACAATGGAATAAATCGTAAAGAAACAACAGAGTAGGGGCAATCATTCAACTTTCAACTATTGCACGAATATCACTCGAGGATTTTTGAATCTGTTCGTCTGACATGCATGAACCATTGTAAAGCCATGGCAAGGCAACATTTAACAGCAACACGGGTATTTTATCTAATCATTCCAATTCAGCCTTTCAGATCACAATTAGCAAAGAACTAAAACCCTAACTCTTGCTATGTGAGAGAAAACTGCATCATTTACTTCAGTGGACAACGGAACATTCGTCGAACACTACAAAGTTGCTGCATAAACTTATTAAATTAACACTACACCTAAGATAAGCTCAAGTCATACAACTTATACTTGTTCTATGAAGCTAAATAAGAATGCTATGAACTTTTTATCCACTAACAAGAAGGCAGAAGCACTAATGAGCTAGTTAAACCATTTTTTCTCTCGTGTGTAGGCGATTAGTTTGCATTGAAGAGGATTAGTTTTATTTAACATGGCTTAATAGTTGATACTATATTGAATAACCACCTCGACAAAAAAGTTAACAGTTTAGGCTGTTAGAGTGGAGAATCAGTTGCATTTTTTCATTTAATATCTTCAACAAGCAAAAGAATTCCAATACCATATCAGATAAACTTCTGCACAAATAGAAATTCTTAAAAAAAAGTAATAAAGCATAAAATTTGAGGAGATCGGTAATAACTCACTTGAAATGAGGTTCTGGTTATACCGATCATCGTATACGATGGCAGAGCGAAACCCAGCTTCCTGCGCATTTCTGATCTTCTCCTCAAACGCGCATTTCCCCCTCACAATCAGAACAATATTCGCACTCTCGTCACCGCGGTCCTCGACTTCATCGAGCAGCGGCGAGCAGGCGTCGAGCGGCTCAGCCACCAGCAAACGCCCGCAGATTGCGCTGCCGTTCAGACCTTTAGCTGAAATCACAAATTCGAATTGGGAAAAAAAAACCAAAAATTCAATTACAGCAAGGGAAAATTAACACAAAGAATCAAGCAAATTCGGAAGTAGAGTTGCTACTGAATCTGGCGGGAGTGTCCGGGAACGAAGAGGAGAGGGAACTGAGCTGGACGATTGAGAAAATTGGATCGGCTAAGAAGCAGAGAAGAACTGTGAAGATCAAGAATTTACTCATTTCATCGTCGATTTTCGAGGGATTGTGTTGTTGATTTTGGGCGCCGGTTTAATTCATGCAGAAAGGGGGCGCAATTGACCAAGCTTTGAAATTATCGAACTGGTCCCGTATCTTTCCCGTTTTTACACTTTCCACCCCCTTCGGAGTTGGGTAATGGGTAGGGTAATTGGATAAACCCTTTCGGTTTCGGGTCAATCCTATCTGGTTATCGGGCTATTCGGTCCGGGTTAAATCGGGTTAATTTTTTTTCGGGTTGAAAAAATTCAACCCTAACCCTAACCCTTCGGTTTTCGGGCTGGCTCGTCGGGTCACAAAGTTTGTAAATAAAAATTAAAATGTATATATTTTCTTGACTATTCAATATTTGTCGCAAAAAAACTACACACAAAAAAATTAAAAAGTAACAAAACAAGAATAGGGGTGGCCCAAAAAATAGAAACTTGATTAAATCCAAAAAATAGCATCCAACATAACAAATCTAGTAGCACTACAAGACATGAAAAATAACAATAATATTCAACATTAATTCGTTATCTCACAAATGAAACTAAACACTTGAATGACATTCATCTTCTATGATTTCTGTGTAGTGCAAAAGAGTGCGCGACATACAACTACTGCAAGTAATTAGTATTATGTCTTATTTATTTTATTTTTTAAAAAATACATCAGGGTTATTCGGGTTGACCCTAACCCTGATCGGGCTAGCCCGGATAACCCTTCAACCCTAGCGGGCCAGCCCAAATAGCCCGGTTATGTATTCGGGTTGTAAAAAATCAACCCTAACCCCTTTATTTTGTTCGATTTATTCGGATCGACCCTTCAGGTTCGGGCTCAATTGACATCCCTAATTGGGATAGATGGAGGTAAATTAGGTAGTGGACTAACTTTGAGGACTTTTAAATTAAATTGGATCAAATTGAATTACCCAGATAGATGAAGGGCCCAAAAGTAATTCATTCCAAGAAACCTTTTTACCGTTTTATGATTTCATTTCAGGGGCAAAATTGGGAGTTTAGCAAAAACCAACAGAAGTTGAGAGGAACAAATTAGTTTACAAACGCGAGGAAAAACAAAAACCCCAACGGCCTCCGCGCCGCCGACTGCCGGCACCGCCGCAGAATCTACGTCATCTGTTCTTCCAGGCATTGCTTTTTCGGCTATTTCGTGTCTGTGTTCTTGACGCCATACGCTTAGTGCCATGGAGGTGGTGGGAGGCGCCTCTGAATTGCTGCTGCCGGAATCATTTCTCGAATTTCTCCATCAAAACGGCTTGGATCCTTCAATTTATGCGGCCTCGCAGTCAACTCCTCGTTACATTAGGTACATCTCTCTGGAAACTATATATTTTCTGCGCGTTTGTGTGCGTGTTTTATTTTTTTCTGAATTGAATTTCTATCAAGTAGTGGTTTTGTGCTTACAATAATCAATAAAAGCCTCAATTTTGAGTTGTGATGGTTTGAATTCTTCAAGTAAGTATCTGAACTGAAATTATAGACGCTAGAAATTGATCGGCTCCGTTGCTTCCCTTGGAGTTGAGAGCGAGTGGATTTGACTGAGATACTTTGATGTTTACGAATATGTAAGGTTTTTTTAGTTCGAGGTTGTGATTAGGTGTTTGTTCTTTCTTCAAGGTTAAAACCAGCATATAAACTAGAACTGGCAGAAATTGAAGCTGAGATTAAATGTAAGCTTGAAGTGGTTTGTTGGCTGCCTGATTTCTACTATCTTCCACCTGATGTTCGAATCGCACGCACGAAGGCATATCAGGAAGGAAAGGTGAAAATGAGAATTCTGAATTCCCAAATGGGGGATTTTGATTGAGTTGGTTTGTTACTGAGCAGCAAGATGTTAGGGTGCATCTCGATTTTTCACCTGCAATGTGCAAAACCTGAATTTTGGAAAATAAGTGAAGGTTACTGGAACTGTAATAATTTCTTTTTCATGGTTGCAGTTATGTAAAAAGCTAGTCTTTTTTGTTTCTATATGACATTTATCTTTGTTTGTTTCATCTTCTCCTTGCCCATTTCTTGAAGTATTTACATGTTGCTGTTTTGTGCTATTATAAATCTCGTCAAAAAATATTTTATAGAGAATAGTCTAGTTATTTTACATTTTACTTAATTTTATCCTGTAGATATATGGCATAGATGCAGCTTCAGGAGCTGCGGTTTTAGCTTTGGGTATTTCACCGGGTGATCACGTCCTCGACCTTTGTGCAGCTCCCGGTCTGTGCTTCTTTCATAGTGTTGTTACGCACTTACTCTGATAATCTTATTCCTGCATATTTTAACTTAATTTCATCTTTATATTTTTTGAAAATACCAGCAATGAATACTTTTTTCATGTTATGCATAAACATACATCTGAATATCAAGTTTGTACGAGTATGTCTCGTTATGTGTGTACGTGTTGGTATCTATATAAGCTCATCAAATTCCTTCCACTTATCAATCTCTTCTGTTTGCAGGTGCTAAACTCTGTATGATACTGGACCTTCTTGGTTGTTCAGGTTCTGTGACTGGTGTTGATGTTGCTAGGCATCGGTTAGCAGCTTCAAGAACTTTGATGCAGAAATATGCTCTTGGTGACCAGTGCCGTCTTTTTGTTGCTGATGGAACAACATTCTCCCTTACTCCACTGAGAGCTCAGTCGACCTCTGAATCATGTAGTGAGTCTAGAAATGATATAATTATTTGATTTAGTTTTTGGAAGTGTGGTTCTAGGTTATGAATTATGATCATATTGCCCTGACATGTGGACGTACCATTATTCTGTAGGCAATGCTGAGATGGAAGAAAATTCTAAGATATACAATGAGTGGACGCCTCGGAGACCATGGAAAGAACGAAAGAGGATAGCTAAAGCTTCTAAAACGTTTTCACAAAATCATGAACCAGAACTTATATTTTACGGGCGACATTCTGGGGTGGTTGGTTTGAGCAAACATGATGTGTACAGAAAAGTAAACGATCATGAAATTTCGCAATTTGGCTATGACAAGGTGAACCGTAATATTTGTCTGTTTTCTCATATTTCTGTTTCTTTCTTGGTTCATTCCTTGCAAACTTAACATTTCTTTTGTCATCATTCTGTCTTGGAATTTACTTCAGGTCCTTGTGGATGCAGAATGCACTCATGATGGTTCGATAAAACACATTCAGAAGTTTGAACAATGGGGCTGGACAACACTTCAACGCCGTGTACTGGATGCTGAGAGGACTGATGATTTGACTGTTCTTCAGGTACATAACTGCTTCAATTTGCTCATGTTATTCTCTCCTAACTGTACTTGCGGTCATTCCAAGACCCAAGCCAGTATAGCAATCGGGTCTTGTGGAAGCAATATTCATATACGTTCATACGTCTCTCCAAAGTATGGGTACTAACTTTACATTTTGATGTATTTGTTATTTTATCATTCTGGTTCGTTCCTATTGGAATTCTTGAATCGTAAGATAACACATTGGGACTAATTTTCTGTATGTTATTCAACTAATAGAGGCACATATATATACAAGAGATTCTAAGCTAATTAAGGAAAATTAAACCCTATTCTATCATACTATAAATAACACAATATTTCTAACACTCCCCCTCAAGCGGCGCATAGATGTTAATCATGCCAGCTTGTTACATAGATAATTAACCCTAACACCATTAAGAGCCTTTGTGAAGATATCTCCCAACTGGTCTTCACTTTTCATATATCCAGTAACAATCAACCCTTGCTTAATCTTCTCACGAATAAAGTGACAATCAATTTCAATGTGCTTCGTCCTTTCATGAAAGACTGGATTAGAAGCAATATGACGGGCAACTTGATTATCACACCACAACTTAGCTGGTGTTGAGACAGTCAAGCCCACTTTAGTCAAAAACTGACCCACCCACATAATCTCACACGCAGACTTGGCCATAGCTCTATATTCAGACTCTGCACTTGAGCGTGACACCACCTTCTGTTTCTTGCTTTGCCACGAAATCAAATTCCCTCCAAAGAACACACAATATCCTGAGGTAGATCTTCGATCTTCTCTAGCTCCAAGCCAATCAGCATCTGAGAAACATTCAATCTTGTTATGACCATGATCACCGTACACAATACCACGTCCAGGTGCTCCCTTCAAATAACATAAAATCTGCTCTACCGTTTTCCAATGATCCACTGTTGGTGAGGACATATGTTGACTTACCACACTAACTGAATAAGCAATGTCAGGACGCGTCACTCGCAAATAATTCAACTTTCCAACAACTCTTCTGTATCTCTCAGGATCATCAAACAAAACGCCATCCTTTGCAAGTTGTAAATTAGGAGTCATCGGAGTGCTGCACGGTTTAGCTCCCAACTTTCCTGTTTCTGATTACTTCAACCCCTAAGAAATACTTAAGCTCATCCAAATCTTTAGCATCAAATCGAGTAGCAAAAAATGCTTTCAATGATGCAATGCCTTCAAAGTCACTACCCGTGATCACAATATCATCCACATAAATAACTAACAATATAATACCATAATCGGAGTGTTTGTAGAAAACAGAATCATCAGATTTACTCTGCCTCATGCCGAACTCCTCAAGAGCACGAGTGAATGTACCAAACCATGCACGGGGACTCTGTTTCAAACCAACAATGATTTACGAAGATAACAAATCTTATGAGACTCCCCTTGAGCAACAAAGCCAGGCGGTTGCTCCATATAGATGTTATCGAGGAGATCACCATGGAGAAATGCATTTTTGATATCCAACTGATGCAAAGGCCAATTATTTGAAGCAGCTAGTGAAATCAAGAGCCGAATAGAAGTGAACTTAGCAACAGGAGAGAAAGTCTCAGAATAATCAACACCATGAATCTGAGCATAACCTTTCGCTACAAGACGAGCTTTTAAGCGAGAAATTGTTCCATCAGGATTAACTTTAATCGTAAACACCCACTTACAGCCAATGGATTGTTTACCAGGAGGAAGCTCAACAAAAACCCAAGTCCCATTAGCTATCAAAGCATTCATCTCCTCAACCATAGCAGCGGTTCAATCAGAATGAGCCAAGGCTTCACCAACAGTTTTAGGAATATGAACAAGAGAAGCAACAAGAGCACGAGTGACCGGAGACAAATGAGCATAAGAGACAAAAGCAGCAATGGGATAGGTACAAGTGCGTTTACCTTTACGAAGAGCAATGGGAAGATCATCATTCGGAGTTGGATCTAACGACAAAGTTATTGGTTCATCAGGACATGTAGAAGGTGCATCATGAACCACCTCAGCAGTAGGAGGCACAGAAGGTGGACGACGACGAGAGTATGTGTGGACGATGGGTGGCATAGCAGACTCGGATTGAGGAACAACTGGAGTGGAAACT
This sequence comes from Agastache rugosa, assembly GCA_031470985.1. Taxonomy (NCBI): domain Eukaryota; kingdom Viridiplantae; phylum Streptophyta; class Magnoliopsida; order Lamiales; family Lamiaceae; genus Agastache; species Agastache rugosa. Next base: position 25,159,871 of record CM062607.1, read on the forward strand.
GTATAACGGAGAAACTCTAGATCCTCATCCTCAGAAGGAGAAATAGTAGAGTTAGGACCGAACGGAATATTTTCTGAAAAGGAGACATCAATAGAGACGAGATATTTGTTGAGACTAGGACAAAAACACCGATAACCCTTTTTGAACCCTAGAATAACCCTAAAATATACACTTTAGAGATTTCGGATCCAATTTTATAACCTGAGGCCGAACATCTCTAACAAAACACATACTACCAAATATTTTGGGTTCAACTGGAAATGAAGGTTGAGATGGGAAAAGAACACGAAATGGGGACTCACCACGAAGGATAGAAGACGGCATGCGATTGATAAGAAAACACGCAGTGGAAACAGCATCGGCCCAAAAATATTTAGGAACTTGCCGAGTAAATAATAAAGCTCTAGCAGTCTCAAGGAGATGCCGATTCTTCCTTTCGGCAACATCATTTTGAGATGGTGTGTCAACACAAGAAGTTTGATGAAGAATACCATTGTGCATCATATATTTACGAAATGTATCAGATAGATATTCCTTAGCATTATCACTTCGTAAAATTTTCACAGGCACATCAAATTGAGTCTTAATTTCAGCACAAAAGGAAGAAAAAAGAGTAAATAACTCAGAACGACTATTCATCAAATATAACCATGTCATACGAGAGTAGTCATCAACAAAAGTGACAAAATAACGAAAACCGGGTTGGATGTAATAGAACAAGGACCCCAAACATCAGAATGGACTAACTCAAAGGGAGCACTAGCTCGCTTATTGACTCTAGGACTTAAACTAACACGATGAAATTTTGCAAACTGACAAGACTCACAATCTAAAGAGGACAACTGAGAAAGTTGTGGACACAACTTCTTTAATGACAATAGAGAGGGGTGCCCCAACCGACAATGCGCTTCCATAGGAGTGATGGTTGCAGTTACTGATGAAGGTGGTTGTGCATCAAGAATGTAAAGACCGTTGGATTCGTGTCCCTTACCAATAATCTTCTTCGTCGCAAGATCCTGAAATAAACAATAATCAGGAAAGAATGAGACACTACAATTAAGATTGCGAGTAAGCTTACTCACAGAAACCAAATTGAATGAGAGGTTAGGGAGATTAAGGACAGAAGAGAGGGACAGAGACGGTGTAGGATTGACCGTTCCCGATCCAACGACACATGATTCAGAACCATCAACTAAAGTAACAGGAAAATGAGTATTACGTGTCTCAAAGGTAGAAAAGACTTTGGAATTACCTGTCATGTGATCGGTAGCTCCAGAATCTATGACCCATTTGGAAGGTGAGGAAACTAGACAAGCATTAGGTTTACCTGACTCGGCAATAGCAGTGACAGAACTCGATTGCGATTGACTTAACTCGTGTTGCTGTAACAACTTGGCATATTCATTGGCTGAAATAGTGACGGAGTCACTAGAGGAGCTACTACAATGGCCGCGTTCAGCCACATGCGCAGATGAAGGAGGCTTTTTGTTGCGCAACTTCGGACAATCCCTCTTGATATGTCCAAATTCGTGACAGTAACGACACTCCACAGATGATGACCACTGCTCCCGAGATGCAGAATTGTGTCCTTTGGTCCCAGCATGCTTGTATTGAGGCTTCCCAGACTCATAGGCCGGAGCACGACTAACAAGAGCAGTCCCGAGGTGAGAGATGGGGACAGATGATGAGCGTTCAGTCCGAAGAATCCTACTAAAGGCCTCTTGGAGAGAGGAGATCTCAGAGTCGGACAAAATCTGTGATTTAGCTGTCTCAAAATCATCCGGAAGACCCGCTAAGAAACTCATCACCGCCATCTTCTCCCGTTGGGTACGTTGTACACTGATATCATCACTGAAAGGAAGTAAAGAATTCAATTCTTCATAAGTCTTCTTAAATGCCATGAAATACTCTGTAAGCGACCGATCTCCTTTGTCCGGCCTATAGAATGCCTGACACACATTATAGATACGAGAAATATTTTCTTTTCCCGAATACAAGAGGTCAAGATATGATATGAGAGTTTTGACCGTCTTGCAGTGAGTGATCATCCCAACGACGTCGCTACTAATAGAATTACGAATCTATAAAAACAACCGAGCATCCTCTCGAAGCCATGAAAGTTTGGAAGTTTCAGAAGATGGTGGATCATCAGTCAAATGTTTATCCATGGACGTACTCAAGAGGTAAAGCTCAATAGTCTGTCGCCAATCCATATAATTGTGAGAATCGAGTTTGTGTTATGTGATTCTAGTCATCATCAGCACAATATCAACCGTCTTAGACTCGGCGGCAGACATATTGTACTACAACAAACCAAAGCAGGGAACAGAAATGGAGAAAGCAGAAACTTGAACCTGTACCGAAACGGATCCAACACCACCCTGGTATTGATCCAAACAGGCACACAGATCGAGAGGAAACGTCGAGGCGAGTCGAACGGAATTGACCGGGAAGAATTCCGGTAACGGACGCGCCCTCACGCGCTGGCGGAACGGTGGACGGCGGCGGCGCGTGTGGCCCACACGCTCGGATTCCGCGCTGAAATTTTTTTTGTAGAGGTGCGACGGAGGGTGGCGCGTCTCCCTGTGCGGGAGGTGTCGACCGGAAAAGCGTGGAACGGAAATGGGTGGGGTCTGACGAAAAAAAAAAAAAAAATTTCTAATTCCCAAACCCTAAACCATTTGCTCTGGTACCATGTTGAATCGTAAGATAACACATTGGGACTAATTTTCTGTATGTTATTCAACTAATAGAGGCACATATATATACAAGAGATTCTAAGCTAATTAAGGAAAATTAAACCCTATTCTATCATACTATAAATAACACAATATTTCTAACAGGAATAATCAAGATAAAAGCTCAATGACTTGTGACCTCACCTATTTGCTTCATTGTTCCCTCCTTTCTCTGGGACACTAGTTTCCTACATTTCATCAAGGTACTTTTCACTATTGCAGTTAAAATTGCTAACCAATGGATTTAGATTGCTGAAAGTTGGAGGATCTCTTGTCTACAGCACATGCAGGTCCTTTCTCATAGAATTGCCTGAAATTTTACAAAGCCTTCCATCGTTCTTTTTCTAAAACTCACTCTTTAACATAGTGGTCATGTTTTGTCATCTGGTGAATAGTTTGACCGTTGCTCAGAACGAAGACGTGGTAGAGCGCTTCCTCTCAGAACATGCATCCGCTAGTAAGTAATTGCTATACTTCGCTACTTTGAGGCTGATTCACCTATTCTCGTCTATCTCAACAGTTCCTCTGTTTGTATAATTTGTTTGGAAATTCTGTTAGCATTATGATCAAGTCGAATGATGTAGATCTTCATCATTGTCTGGTTACTCTGGTATATTGACATTCGAGTGTAGCATTATGATCTCACTTTTTACCGTTTTTGCAGATTTGCTGGAGATAGATGCTGCGAAGAACTGGCCTTGTAGGCAAGCAAGAATACCAAAAACTCTACGTTTCGATCCCGTGACATCGTCAACAAGTGGACTTTTTGTTGCTAAGTTCACAAAGTTGAACGCTTGATCTTTCCTCTAATTAGGGTACCACATTTCTCCACCTGAAGATGTTCTTGATGAGGCTGTCAAAATGGAGAGAGAGAGAGAGTCCCTCCCAAAATGAAAAATGTGAATGATAAAACGTATTCTTTTCGAGAAATGATATCATGAAGATGTTTTCTCAGGAAATGGAATTTGATTTGATTTTACTTATCTTTCTTATGGTTCTTGACATAAATGTTCATAACCTAATTTACGCAATTTTAAGCATGATCAAGGAATTTACCCATCAATTTGAACTTATGATTCCTTGAAAAATAGTACTACTAATTTTGCAGTTATCTTTCTAGGAACACAAAAATAGAATATTGTCTCGAAAAATTTGAAAATTTTGGTAAGAAGAATGGAACAATATAAAAATGAAAAATCATCAGAATCACAATTTCATTTTTCCTTATTCCAAGAAAAAAAAATAAAAAAAAAGAACTCGCACAAAAAAAATAAATAAATATAAATTATACTCTCTCCGTCCCATTATTCTTGTCTCATTTCTTTTGGGCACAGGTATTAAGGAGAAGGGTGACAGAAGCATATTTCTTTTTATGGAAACAGGATAAGAAAGGGTGACAGAAGCATATTTCTTTTTATGGAAACAGGATAAGAAAGGAGAAGGGTGACAGAAGCATATTTCTTTTTATGGAAACAGGATAAGAATAACAGGACAGCCAAAAAGGAATACAAGACAAGAATAATGTGACAGAGGGAGTATAAAATACAAGATTATTTATAGTTTGTGGCTCCAACTTTCATCACTTTTCTGTTTGTAGCCCGTACGTTAAATTTTTTTAAAAAAACCTATGCTTTGCAATTTTATCATTTTTTAATAAAGTATACAAGATTTTTTTGAAATTTTTTAAAATATAAGCCTCAAACCGGAAAAGTGATGAAAGTTAGGTCACAAATTATAAATAATTCAATAAAATAAAGTGAAAATTAAAAAAAAAAAAAACCATCGCTAAAACCCCCGTCTTCTCTGCGACTGCACTGGCAAAGAAAAACCTCGACTCACAAAAATGGGGGCCTTCAAACACCTGCTCTCCCACGGCCACCGCCTCTCCAATCCGCCGCCACCTCGCCACCTCGTTTCTCTCCTTCGCCGCCACTTCTGCTCCGAGCCCAAGCCGATCCCTCTCCCCGAACCTAGCTCCCCACCCAATGCAAACTCCCGAAATCCCATTCCCATCCAACCCGTATCCTATGCCGCCAAACCCAAAGCTCCACCGCCCGAAGATACCCAGCCGGAACATCCGCCGGAAAGGCAGTTCCATCAATCTGAGGCTCGGGATGAAATGCCGAATAATAATTCTGAGAGGGAAATGCCGAATCTAGAGAAGAGATCATGGAGCCGGGATGAAATGCGGTATATGAAGGATACATCAGGGATTTCTCCGGTTTCTTACGCCGCCCGGGTTGCCCCGTTGCCCGAGGATAGGGAGAACGTGGGGGAGGTGGAGAAGGGGGGTAGGAATGAGGAGATGGAGGTGGAGAGGAGGAGGATCCTGGGTTACAGGAGGAGGGACAATGTGAGGTATGGTAGAAAGGAGGTAGTGGAGGAGGAGGTGAATTTGTCTTTTCCCCAGTTGATTAAGGTGGCCAATGTTGATAAAAAAACTGAGGAGAAAGGCAAAACTGAGGAGAAAGGTAAAACTGAGGAGAAAGGCAAGGTGGTGTATGATGTAAAGGAGGCTATTAGGCTTGTAAAGGTCGGTTTTTTCGACTTTTTTTTTTTTTCTTTGTTTAGTTTGCCTTCTCTGTTATTTTGATCTGTTCTGATGATTTGATGTTGCATTTGTGGCGTTTCATCATTTGGCAAGGTTGGATTTTGATATTACTTTGTTTGAGAATATCGTGATATATTACCTAAGGTCAAGGACCTCTATAAACAAAAAAAATGGGAAGCAAAAAGGCGAAGAGATATCCAATCTTGATTTACTCGGAAGATATTTGATGTTCTTATTTGTTTTGGGGGCTGTGATAGTTAGAAGAATTATTTGGTTGGGAACTCGTAGTGTTATAGTGCTATTGTCGAATTTTGTTGTGGTAAATGCAATTTTCTGCTTTCCTGGTTCTTGGCAGTAGAATGTAGCGATGAAGAATATATTAAGTTTCATATTCTTGCTATAATGGTATTGTGGTTGACAGTCTTAAGAATTGATGTTCAGAGCTAAATATACTGTTTTCTTTTCATTAGGCTGTTTTCATATTGAGCAACGTGTTTCTCCTAAATCTTAAAGCTAACGGAATGATTAAGCTAATATATATGGAATAACTAGTGAATAATTTGATAATAATGAACCATCTCTTTTGGACCTTCTCGGCTTCTAATGAAGTTTGATTTTTTTTATTGTTCTTGATTTCTGATGAAGTTTAATAAGATTAGGCTTTATGAGTTGTATGCATGATTTCCTGACTTGCTAGTGTTTTGCTCTCTCTAGTCATTTCTTGGATATAACTTTGTCTTTTTTCCCTTTTTCTTTTCTGTGGGTTGGGGGTTAGATTTCTTACTATGTTCAGTTAATGGAAGTTAAATTTGTGCAATATTTTTTTACCTTCTTTTCTTTCATTGTATGCAATGCTTAAAATGGTTTTGCCCCCCCCCCCCCCCCCCCCCCCCCTTTTTTCTCATTTTATTGATACTAATTCTGATTTGGTTTGTTGACGTTTTAGCATTTTTACAGGCTAATGCCAGGAAAACTTTTGAAGAGACTTTAGAAGCACATGTAAGAATGACGCGTGACTTGGTTCGAACTGATCTGGTACGTATATCACTCTTTTTCTGTCTTTACTAGTTTCAAGGACAGTGCCACATGTAATATCATGGCTACACATATGATGTTTGAGATCTTCTTTTAGGTTTTTGCTACTTCAATTCAGTGACAGTGTCATGGGGAAAGTTACTCGAAAAACTTAAAAACATGATTTTATTTTATTTATAGCTGAGAAGGGGAAACTTCTGTCTTATTACTATTTAAATATTGTTAGAAATATGTAAAACTGAAGCTTGACATCGTTATCTGAAAATCTCTGAGCTATGTGATCTTGTTATGAAAAGTGTGATTTTTTAGTTACATTTTATATGCAATAGACTGTCATCTCTTTCAAACTACAAAATCACACTATTCTCCGGAAATTTGACCATTTCAGGTTCTTGTTGATATTTTCGGAGGAGATCATTTCATGTTATGTGGGGAGCTCTGTACTATATATTTGCTGTCTTCTTTTTTAACTTTTCTTTCTCATTTGTCTTACTAACCTTCATATTCATGGCCTACAGTTTGCTTCTACGTCATGCTCTATCCAGTTTCTGCATATTAGATCCCCTCCTATTTGAGGTCTACTGATAGTATGCTGAAGGAGTTGTGGTTACGTTCTCTGTATTGCATTATTGATACTACTGTACTCTTGGTGGTTTATAAGTTGCATTAAACATTGGACTAAAAAAATAAAAAAAGAGAATATAAAATTTAAAAAAAGAAAGGAAAAAAGTGCAACTGAACTTAAAAATAAAGGCAATGCAATACAATTCTGAAAGTCTATTTTGCTGATGCTTTGCTGTTTCTATTCATTCTACCAGCGTTAAATGCCTGCAAAGTTTGTTTTGTTTTGCATTTGATCAACTGAAATCTGAAGCACAAATTATCTCTATTGGTACAAGTACAACGATACTTGAGAAGAACTTGATCTTTAAACTTCTCCTTTTTTTTAAATGCAGAAGCTGGATGGTTCTGTGCGCCTTCCACATGGTGCTGGCAAGGTACAACAGATGGTTTAACTTAATTCCAAGTTCCTTTATCATGTTGTTGCTGCTATAGTTCTCATGTCTAATAAATTTGATCCTCATCAGTCATATCGGGTGGCTGTCTTTGCGGAAGGAGCATCTGCAGATGAAGCCCGAGAAGCTGGAGCTGATGTCGTCGGCGGCCCAGAGCTGGTGGAGAATATCATTGCTGGTGATTTTTAGCTCTTTCTGAGTATTTATATCAAACATAATACAACAAGCATGCAGTAAGTCAGCACTTAAAGCAGATTCACTGACTTTATGGGCTATACCTCTGCTGTTATTCCCTATATAATGCAGAGCAACTCATTCCCCCTTAAAAATGGTATAAAGAGGTAAACGAAAGTCTCATAAAGGAAATTGTTGAAGTTGACTTGGTCTATCTACCTTCCTGTAAACAATCAAATTTTGATGATGTCATTGTTACCATCTTAATGTTTTTTTTTTTTTTTAATTTTTTAATTTTTATTTTGTGTGTGTGTCCTGAGACTCCTGACAATTCAGCAAACATATGTAGATTTTTTCTAGAAGAGTAAATATGCATCTTGAACTTTTCACTCTGACGTGGACACTTGCATCTTATGCTGGGTAACATGTGCTAAGGAGTGGGTTCTCGAGTTTTGGTATATTGTGGCATACTCAAGTTGGATCGAAATGACTTTTGGATACATGCAGGTAAAGCCAAAATAGACTTTGACAAGTGTGTTGCTACTCCAGCCATGATCAAACATGTTAGAAAGGTTTGGATTTTCAATTTATCAAAGCATCGTTAGCACCTATCGTTATCCAAGGTCTGTATCTTATTGTCATTTATATGCAGATATCAAAATATCTGAAGAAATTAATGCCAGAGACCAAGGTAATTTTGATCAGCATCTTGTCATTTTACATATAGGTGGAAATTATGTCTCACAAAGATCTTAAGTGCAGAAAGGTACTCTAACCAATGACATAACTCGAGCTGTCAAAGATGCGAAGGAGTGCGTTCCTTTCGAGAAAGACAAAACTGCAATTGTACACGTTCCCTTGGGGAAGGTATAGTTGTTTCTGCAGTGCTATTCCTTCTACAAGCCTTTTCAACACATTTGTCCATTTCATAGCTCTAATTCTTGTCTTGATTTTCAACTGTCATTTTTCAGGTTAAATTTCCGGAGAATAGTTTGAAAGAAAACATTGGTGCTTTTGTACAGGCTCTTTTGCTTGCAAAGCCTGCAGGTTTAAAAAAGAGTAAGTGGACTTCATCAAGCATATGGTATTTGCGTTTGTGCCTATTTTTATTATGATATAATTGAGTGAGTTTTGGGTGTCATGGTTGATGGGATTGCTAATACTCTAGAAACTTATCTCGTGTAAAATGTTGTAAAAATATTTTTTCGAATAAGTTGTGCTTGCACTTATGATGCAGTAATGACCAAGTTTGCGTGGAAGTGGTTTTGTAATAACACTTGGATATAAAATTGTTACTTGAAGGAGACTAGGAATTAGCCTCCCCTCCCAGGTAAAAATATGGAGATGACTGAATTAGGCCGTTGCTTACATCTCATCATAATGACCATGTAATTAATGATACATGAAATTCTTGAATGCAGATAAAGATTACTCATATTACATCACACTTGAGCTCAGTTAACTGAAATCAAATGCATTAGATAAGCTTATTATAATCAACAAAGAAGACCTTGGCTTCCGTACCTGCATGTTGTATCACCTTGTATTTTTTTGTTTTACTCATAATGTCCAGAAAAAGGTCTCTCTAATCTGATAAGAAATGACCTTGATGCTGCTAGCCTTATTGTGTTAGGTCATTTTTGTAATGAATTTGTAAACTACCTCTACTGTTCAGATTTACTTTTGAGGGAATGCAATTGGTACGCATTAAGAGGTCATATAATTCCTCATAGTTCTTGATCAAGTTCGTAATTTTGTGTTTGCAGGTTCCAAATTTGCTGGCTATGTAGACACCTTCCACATTACCAGCACGGTAATTAACTAAAATTGCATCATTATATCTAAAAATTGTAGTATGAAAAGCTATAATCTTGAAATCCCTTGGTTTAGATGGAGTTTACTTTTTTGAAACATATGAAAATATCTATTTTGGCCTTGCCTAAGCTTATGATAGTCGGGACTACGAGCTCTTTCTATATGATGTCAAAACTGCTGCTTATTTCAACATACTACTGTAACCTGATCGAATATATTGAAACGTGCAGATGGGTCGTTCGTACCCTGTCTCGATTCAATCGTTGTCTATGGCTGCCGATCAATTCAGCAAAATGCAAGTGAAGTGAGAATCTGCATCGCAGGATGGATCCAATTTAGCCAAATATTTTGTTGTAGTTAAAGGTATTTTTGTTCTTCTTTTGAAGCAAGGATAGGGTATAGAGTGTTCCATGTTTTGCCATGTTTGAGAGGCAAGTTTTCAGTTCTGCCTATCAAATTGAACATTTTCATACATATTTATATATCCAGAAATAATTAGCTTTGCTGTTTCACTATCTCAATATCCTATAGGATAAAATTAGGGGTGACTGAACTTAACTGAACTTTACTTACTTGCATATGATGCATTGCTGGTTCACGAGCTTAGTCGAATCTATGGCTGATTATTTTTGAAACGGTGCAAAAATACAACACTAACACGCATGAAATTAATGGGTTAGTGTCTAGCCATATTGTGTTCCTGTCCTTGTCGCGTTGACATGATATAAACATGATAATTTTGCAGATTCGTGTTGCTTTTGTATGATATGATAATTTTGTGTTGTGTTCGTGTCGGATTTGTGTCATTTTTGTATTACATGATAATATATGTATATATATATATATTATAATTTTTAATATTATTGTTATTATTATTAATTTATTTTCTAGTTAAGGTTTGATTTTATTGTGCCGTGTCATTATCGTATTGTAGCAAAAACGAATGAAATTGTGTCACCTTTCATGTTTGTATTGTGCTCTTGTTATGTTCGTGTTTGTACAAATTGTGTTGTGTTTATGTTTGTGTTTGTGTCAAACAATTCTTCATGAGTAGTGTTTGTGTTTGGTATTATCATGCCGTATTATTGTATTGACATGAATTGCCAGCCAGCCCTAGTCTAGCCTACATTAAAAATAGACTGCTTACAAGCTATAATTAATTCTAACATAGTGTAATTAGATGATTTCCATGTCTTTCTCAAGTAAAATTATAAATCTTAACAATTAACCTTGTTAGATTTACGTTTATTAGTTAGTTCCAATCCTTTAGTATTAAATAACACTTTTGCAAACCTATGAACAGAATATTGTGAAGGATTAAACGTGTTAGGAAATAAACGCGCACAAATAAATCACGAAATTAAAAGACACAAGAATTGTTTACCCAGTTTGTCACGATGTGACTACGTCTGGGGGCGATGCCAAGCCAGGGATTTCACTATATTTTCGGATACAAATTACAATGAGAGAACAACTATATATATAGCAAACAATTGAGTCCTAATCCTAGTAAAACTAGGAAACCGCTTAGAGCCCAAAATACACTTGTACGGCAGCCCAAAATACACTATATTCACTTCCTTTCAGGCTCTAATACTCCAACAATCTCCCACTTGGAGACTGACACTCCCAAGTAAACATATCTTCTTCTTCTGCTCCCTGTATTCGCTTAGCATCGCCTAGCCTTCTCTTTAAGTTCCAAGGCTAATTGAAGCTATACATAGCTCCAATTTCTAAGGTCACTACCTTAGTAAACATGTCGGCTGGATTAACACTTCCAAGTATCTTCTCAAGTTGCAAGATCTTCTTCTCTAATAGGTGTCGAATGTAGTGATACTTCAACTCCACGTGCTTTGTCCTTGAATGAAACGCCGGATTCTTTGCCAAGAATATAGCACTTTGACTATCACTATAGAGAGTGTTATTCTTGTTCTCCTTCCCAAGTTTACCCAAGAAATTTTGCAACCACGCCATCTCCTTGCTTGCCTCCGTCACGGCTACATACTCAACCTCCGTAGTAGACAAAGCAACGACCTTCTGCAACTTAGAAGTCCAAGAAATAGCAGTACTACCATAAGTAAACACATACCCGGTTGTACTTCTTCTCCCATCAAGATCATTGGACGCCAAATCTGCATCAACATAACCTGCCAGCTCAACACTCTTGCCATCGAAACATAAGGCCTTCTCCGTGGTACCTCTCAAGTATCGAATAATCCACTTGACTGCTTCCCAATGTTGCTTGCCCGAATCACCCATGAACCGGCTCACTACTCCCACTGCATGCGCAATATCCGGCCTCGTACACACCATGGCATACATTATGCTGCCAATTGCTGAAGCATAGGGAACTTTCTTCATTTCGGCACGTTCCTCCTTTGTACTCGGCGACTCCTTCTTCGACAGCTTAAAGTGACTACCCAAAGGTACACTCACCGGCTTCGAATCATCCATGTTGAATCTTTCCAGGACCTTCTGAATGTAAGTGGCCTGCGAAAGATACAATTTCCTTGCCGCCTTGTCTCGCTCGATTCTCATGCCCAAAATCTGATTGGCCTCTCCAAGATCTTTCATGGAGAATCGTTCGGACAATTGCTTTTTCAACTTATCCATCTCTTTTGCATCAGCTCCTGCAATCAACATATCATCAACGTATAACAATAGGATAAGATAGCTTTTGTCGAACCTCTTGTAATAGCAACAATGGTCAGCGTGGCATCTCTCATATCCAATTTCCAACATGAAACTGTCAAACTTCTTGTACCACTGCTTTGGAGCTTGCTTCAAGCCATACAAGCTCTTCTTCAACTTGCACACAAGATTTTCCTTTCCCTTCACTACGAATCCCTCAGGCTGTGTCATGCACAAGTCCTCCTCCAAATCACCATGAAGGAACGCCGTCTTTACATCTATCTGATACAACAAGTTTTCTGCAACTACCATACTCAACACCAAACGAATAGTGGTCAGTTTCACAACAGGAGTAAACACATCAGTATAATCAATACCGTGTCGTTGCTCAAACCCTTTGACAACCAGCCTAGCCTTGTAGTGCTTGCTACCATCAGCTTCAACCTTGATTCGATAGACCCACTTGCAGTGCAATGCCTTCTTGCCTTTTGGGAGCTCCACAAGTTCCCAAGTGTCATTTAGGAGAAGAGATACTAGCTCATCATCCATAGCAACTCTCCACCTTCGTCTATTACTACCCGTTCCTGCCTCTGCATAGCATTCAGGTTCACCACCGTCAGTAAGTAACAAGTAAAAATTAGAGGGCGAGTACCTATCTGGTGCACGTCGCTCTCTAGCTGGTCTTGGCAGCGGATTGTTCGGTGGTGGGGTGCTTGGCTCTTCTTCAAGCACCTCTTCAACATTCTGACTCTGCTTGCTCCCACTCGAGTTTGAGATGTCTAACTCGACCACTTGGGGCTCAGAATTGTCAGAGCTCGATGCCTTCACTCTGTTCTTGTACAAAACCTGTTCATTGAAAATCACATCTCTACTACGAATAATCTTTCGGTTCTGCTCATCCCAGAGCCTATAACCGAACTCATCACCTCCATAACCAATGAACGTACACTTAACAGATTTAGCATCCAACTTACTTCTATCAACAGAATTAACATGAGCATAAGCAACACATCCAAAGATGCGCAGGAAAGATAGGTTTACCTCTTTTCCCGTCCATTCTTCCTCAGGTATCCGAAACTCCAACGGAACTGATGGACCTCTGTTGATTAGGAATGCAGCTGTGTTGACTGCATCCGCCCAAAATGCCTTCGGTAACCCACTTTTCAACCTCATGCATCTTGCCCGCTCATTCAACGTCCTGTTCATGCGTTCTGCAATGTCATTCTGCTGTGGAGTTCCTTTCACGGTCTTCTCCATGCGAATCCCATTCTCAGCACAATAATTCTTGAACTTCGTAAGTTCATACTCTCCTCCATTATCGGACCGTAGACACTTCACCTTCAGCCCCGTTTGAGTTTCTACAAGGGCTTTCCACTTCTTGAAAGTATCAAACGCATCAGATTTATTCTTAAGAAAATAAACCCACACCTTTCGAGTGGAATCGTCGATGAAGGTCATATAGAACTCCGAGCCTCCTAGGGACTTCACAGGCGCTGGTCTCCATAGATCACTATGGACCAACTCCAACTTCTGCGTCTTCAAGGTTCTGCCACCTCTCGAGAAACTCGCCCTTTTCTGTTTCCCGAACATGCAATCCTCGCACAAGCCAACTTCAACAGTTTTCAGGCCGGACAGCTTACCCTTCGAACACATCACATTCATCCCTTTCTCGCTCATGTGGTCAAGCCGACAGTGCCACAAATCTGATATTGTTTGCTTCACCTGCAAGATCAATGCAATCCTTGGAGTTAGTTGTCATGTACAACGTATCCTCCTTCTTTCCTCGAGCTACTACCATAGCTCCTTTAATTATCTTCCAATTGTTGCAGCCAAACGACACTGTGTAGCCTTCTACATCAAGCTGCCCAATCGAAAGTAAGTTCCTCTTCAGTCCGGGAATATGTCTGACTTCATTCAGCTTTAGCACGAATCCATTGGATGTCACTACTCGCACTTTTCCCTTTCCCACGATTTTCAAAGGCTCATCATTAGCAAGATGTACCTTTCCAAAATCACCAGAGACATAGTTCTCCATTATACCAACATTACTGCATGAATGGAACGATGCTCTAGAATCCAACACCCATGACTCCATCGGACTGGTCACACTCAAGACTAACGCCTCACCATCATCTTCAGACGTGGTAGCGTTCGCTGTCTTCTTATCTTTCTGATCCTTATTCTTGTTCTTCTTTGGTGGTGCTTCACACTGATTTTTGAAGTGACCGTACTCGTCACAGTTCCAGCACTGGATTGAACTTTTATCCTTCCTGGATTGGCTCTTTCCTCTGGACTTTGATCTTCCCCGATTCTGCCTTCCCTTAGATCTGCCCCTAGTTTCCGTATTCAGTGCTGACCCCGAAGTAGAAGATCCTGATTCTCTCCGACGAATTTCTTCGCCAATCATCAGATCCCTTACTTTGTCAAACGTCAGTTTTGCCTCTGCGGCGCTAACTGCTGTCACTGTGCCGGCCCAACTTTCTGGCAGTGAAGATAGCAAAATTAGGGCACGAAGTTCGTCATCGAATTTGATCTCAACCGAGTTCAACTGCGCGGTGATCATGTTGAACTCGTTCAGATGTTGCTGCACCGGTGTACCCTCTGACATCTTCAGATTGAATAAACGTCTTATCAGATGTACCTTGTTTGCTGTTGATGGCTTCTGATACATCTCCTCCAGGATCTTCAGCATCTCCATCGTCGACTTTGCTGCAGCCGTGTGATAAGCCACGTCCTTGGACAACGACAAACGAATCGCGCTCATCGCCTTTCTGTCCAGCAGCTCCCACTCCTCCGGATCCATCTTCTCCGGTTTGGGTTTGAGGGGCTGATACAGATCTTTACCATAGAGATAATCCTCGATCTGCATCTTCCAGAAACCAAAATCAGATCCATCAAACTTCTCGACTGCAATCTTCCTGTCGTTCATCGTGATTGCTCCCACTAAACCCGGAGGTCTTGATACCAGTTGTTAGGAAATAAACGCGCACAAATAAATCACGAAATTAAAAGACACAAGAATTGTTTACCCAGTTCGTCACGATATGACTACGTCTGGGGGCGATGCCAAGCCAGGGATTTCACTATATTTTCGGATACAAATTACAATGAGAGAACAACTATATATATAGCAAACAATTGAGCCATAATCCTAGTAAAACTAGGAAACCGCTTAGAGCCCAAAATACACTTGTACGGCAGCCCAAAAAATTCGGGTCGGGGGCTCCGCCCCCGAATCCCCGGGCAGGGAGGCCCACCCCCTACAACCCCCGGCCAACTCAACGGCGAGTTGGATCGCCGGAATCGTGGTATGATTCACTTCCTTTCAGGCTCCATACTCCTACAAAACGAACTTTCATAATTGAACTTTAATTAACTTAAGAATTATTCAGTTCTTTTATTGCAATAGCCATGATTAAGGCTATATACACTAGTCAATTAACTTTGTATTATCTTTTTTTTTTCAATAAACAAGCGCAAATGCAAAATAATTAGCTGATAGATTTATTATATTTTATATGGGTCCAATCTCGTGGCTTTGGTGTGATAATAATGATAAATTTTCCAAACTTTGAATTTTCCCCCTAATGATTAATAATTCCTTTATTATCTTTTCCCTGTCATGGCATGACGAATCATAAAATCCGATTAAAATCGAATTTTTTAATCAAATTGACAACTTTAGAGGTTACATTATTGGAAGGGAATTTGGACACATCTAAATTGCTGGCGGTGTGTGTATTTGCGCCCACATTAACAAAAATCTTTCATCCAAAGTTAGTCAGGGTCCCACACGCGCGTGGCCCTACACTACCCGTTGGTCGCGTGGAGCTTTCCCCACTTTCTTGTCGTCTTGTTGACATTTTCTGTTAATAGAAATAATGTCTATTTATTATTTATTTATTTATTTGTGTATTATTTTCTGGTACATTACAAGTACAACCAGTCGTATTTTAATTTTGGGATTAAATGATATTCGCGAAAGGAATTATACAGCACAAAAAGGTGGACTGAAAAAGTTATATTCATAATAGTCGGGTCGAGTCAAACATATAAATTAAGAAAATTTAATGAATTTTATTTAAATTTTATTAATTTGTTGGATTCTTAGAAAAATAAAAATTTATGTTTGTGAACTTAAAGAAGTAAGTTCAAATTTATTTTTATTTGTTAAACTTTGGAGCTTCTAATTGTGCATTTCACTACATGGTCGAATACGTGGAAGTGGAATTCCCTTCCGTAAAAAAAAGTAATGTAATTCTTTCTCACATAGATATTTATTCTGATAATTCTTAAAAACATGATTTGACTTCTGTAATGAAATTTATTTTCCCTAAAAATTCTAAAGCAAAGAATAATTTTAATTATTACAAACATCGCTGAAATTACAAGAATTTTGATCAAGTCATTTTAAAATGTCAAAACTTTCCGTTAATAATTTGAAATTAAAATGGTATTTGACGATTGACCAATCGTTTCGAGTAAAATAGTGGAATTTGTTTGTTGGGGTCTATGTTTTATTGAAAGTTTGACGGTTCAAATATGTTGAGGAAAAGGTTTTTGCTTGCATACCATACCATATTTGTTTTTAGTTTAACTTGGAAAAAAATGCACATATTACATATTACTTCCTTCGTCCCAATATCAAGACCCTCCTTATTTTGGATATGGCTATTAAGAAATAAGAGTAAAAAGATAAAAAGTGGGATCTGCCTTTTGAAGAGTTAATTGTACCATTTTTGAATGAAGACCTTACTATTGGGACAGATGAAAAAAGAAAGAGGGACCTGCCTATTGGGACATAGAGAGTATAGATTATTGCAGTATTAAATGATATGACTATAGCAAAACTTCATTTACTCCTAACATTTATCATTTTTAATTTTGTAGATCTGTATTGAAAAGTTATAGAATACTTGAATATTTGAAAGACTGTACGAGTGTTTCCAATTACAGTTGTATATATATATATTAAGGAAGTCAATCGAGCCAACCCTTCCGGTTTCGGGTCAACTCTATCGGGTTATCGGGCTATTCGGTCCGGATTAAATTGGGTTGATTATTTTTCGGGTTGAAAAAACTCAACCCTAACCCTAACCCTTCGGTTTCGGGCTGGCACGTCGGGTCACAAAGTTTGTAAATAAAAATTAAAATGTATATATTTTCTTGACTATTCAATATTTGTCACAAAAAAACTACACACATAAAAATTAAAAAGTAACAAAACAAGAATACGAGTGGCCCAAAAAATAGAAACTTGATTAAATCCAAAAAATAGCATCCAACAAAACAAGTCTAGTAGCACTACACGACATGAAAAATAACAATAATATTCAACATTAATTCTTTATCTCACAACTGAATCTAAACACTTGAATGACATTCATCTTCTATGATTTCTGTGTAGAGCAAAAGAAGGCGCGACATACAACTACTACAAGTAATTAGTATGATGTATTATTTATTTTAATTTTTTTAAAATACATCAAGGTTATTTGGGTTGACCCTAACCCTGATCGGGCTAGCCCGGATAACCCTTCAACCCTAGCGGGTCAGCCCAAATAGCCCGATTATGTATTCGGGTTGTAAAAAATCAACCCTAACTCTTTATTTTGTTCGGTTTATTCGGGTCGGCCCGTCAGGTTCGGGCTCAATTGACATCCCTAATATATATCATGAGTTTCGCAAAATTCGATTAAAGTTAAATATATGGAATATCGCAAAAATTTGTACGAGACGGGTCAAAGATTATGATCGAAGAAAGTTAAATATATGGAATATCGCAAAAATTTGTGCGACGGGTCAAAGATGATGATCTAAATTTATATTTAATGATATATTTAAAATTTAATTTGCATATTTATAATTATAAATTATATTTTAATTTATACTGGTATAGTAGTATTATTTTGTATGTCCAGACTGATTTCTAGAATTAAAGTAACGCCAATGGATAATTATGCATATTGATAATATATATATATAGAAATTAAAGTATATACTAGTATTAATTTTAGTAAGTGAAAAAAAAAACGATAAAACATTAAATAACACTTAAAAGGTGGAGAGAGAGAGAGAGGAGAGACATCACATGGCGTCGTTGCCGCTGGGACCTGAGCAACATCACCATAATCCACCATCCGACCATCACTTTCATCATTATCATCATCATAATGTTCTTGACCAAGCTCATCCTCCACCCGCCGCCGTAAAGCCTTACGCCGCCGCTTCCGCTAATATGGACACCGACAAGGTATTAATTACGCTTCACTCCGGTTACCTTCTCTTTGTTGGTGTTTTGATTCATGAAACCCTAGTTACCTCTCTTTTCCAACTCGATCTAACTTACTAGCTTCACTTCGTTCTCGATCTTCGCTTCTAAATCGATAGGAGCAAGTGTTTCCGCGGCGATCTGACAGTTTGCGCCCTTTCATGGGTGTTTTTGCTTCTAGAATTCATTGCTTCAGCTGAGTTTTTGAGAGCGACAGAGAGATAGAGAGAGAGAGAGAGAGAGAGAGAGTTTGTGGATTCCTTCTTTCTCATGGTTTCGGATGTTTTTTTTTTTGATGCATCATTTAAAAAAAAAAAAGATGTTGAAATTATCCTCTTTAGCTTTATAGTTGGTAAGAAGCATCCATTCCGTTTTCTTTCTTTTGTTTTAGTTGATTTTTCTCTATTTAATTCATATTTATTTACACAATGTAAAAGCTTAATAATTGATATTGGTGTGAACTTTAGGTTTTTGTGGGCTCTTTATACTCAATTTTAACAAAAACATATTCTGAAGTTTTGTTGCTCCTTTAAACTTTAATTGCTTTTCTTTGACTGCGGATGGAGGCTTCATTATGCTAACTAGAGGTTTGCTTGTTCTAGCAGCTGACGGCTAATTTTCTTTAAATAATAATTTTCTGTTTCTTTCCTTCTCAAGTTTTGTGGCATGTGATGCTTTCTTCAAAGCTGTAGTTGGTATCAGACAATACTTTTTTCGACCCTAAGCTTAGCATATCTCTTTAGATCCTTGTTTGGTTTGCATTCCTTAATTCCTTTTTCCTTGGGCACTTTATGATGCTCCAATTCATATATATTTTTTTTCTAATTTATGTGATTGTAATTTAAGGTCGTAAACTCTAGTTTGGTTATTGCTTGTAGATTTTCGTTTCTGTTGAAGTGCTGAGACTCTGGCTTGGTTTCTGTTGTAGGAAATGGCAGGGCCAATGGTGGAGGGGAATGATCCACTCACCGGTCACATAATTTCCACTACTATTGGAGGGAAAAATGGCGAGCCCAAACGGGTAGGTGTTGAATCCTATTTTTGAGATTTCATTTACGTGATTTTTTAACTGTTAGGGAAGATTTGATATCTTAAGATTCGTAGCTGGTGTTTATTTTCCTAGATACTATTTGATAATGGAGGGAACTTCTACTTGTTTAATTATAAGATGTTTCTGAGTAATTTATTACTTGCATCGATCATCCTTGTAAGGGGAGGTAACGATTTAATTTTGATGCTGTGTGCAGACAATTAGTTACATGGCAGAGCGTGTTGTAGGTACAGGGTCATTTGGAATAGTTTTTCAGGTGAGTTCCTACGATGGTAAACAATGTGGTCAGCTTGAGGCATTATTTGGTGTTAATCAATTGATGCCATTTTTCTGCAGGCAAAATGCTTGGAAACTGGAGAAACAGTGGCCATAAAAAAGGTCCTCCAGGATAAGCGGTATAAAAATCGTGAACTGCAATTAATGCGACAGATGGATCACGCAAATGTGATTTCTCTTAAGCACTGTTTCTTTTCTACGACAACCAGAGATGAGCTTTTCCTTAATTTGGTCATGGATTATGTCCCTGAAACTATGTACAAGGTCCTAAAGCATTACACCAATTCAAATCAAAGGATGCCACTAATTTATGTCAAACTCTATACCTATCAGGTATTGGGTTATCTCATTTATGATTCGCCATTTCTCAGAAAAAAAATAAAAATAAAAATAAATAAAAAGTTCAATTATCTCTATTTAAAAAAAATTCTACATCTGTTTCAGTTATTTAGGGGGTTAGCATATATGCATTCAGTTGCTGGGGTTTGCCACAGGGATATAAAGCCTCAAAATATATTGGTAAACAACTCCGAATTTCTTTTCCCTCTATAGTTAAATTCTTAATTATATGTGCTCTTCTTGATAAGTTGAACTTTTATTTTGGTATATGTGAAGTGATAGAGTGTGCTGTGTTTACATTGCAGGTTGATCCGCTAACTCACCAGGTCAAGATTTGTGATTTTGGAAGTGCTAAAGTTCTTGTAAGTCATTTGGATTTGTTTCTTGGTCTTAAACCTGTTATATTCATAAAGTGTGTAGACTTCAATGGGCGGATGCATCTCTTATAGTCCCCTCTTTGATTGCATGTGCTTGTCAAGATGCAAAAAAGTTGCATTCGGGTTCAAAAGCTAACCAAAAATTCTGAATGAATGGTAGACGTAATGATCTTGTGAGTTGTTCAAAGTATTTAGGGAGATGGTCTAGAATCTTGAGGTATGAACCATACACAAGATAGACAGAAGCAAGACTTGATTCTTCTTCTAAATTTGATAGAAAGCATGAGGAACATACCAGATTAGGTTGGCCTAACCTTCACCAAATGAGAGTTGAATGTTCCCTCGCAGAAGAAGGTCATCTTTTCGTACTTTGTTTAGTTATGATCCACATTTGTTTACTAGGGACAGATCAGGCTGTTTCGCTGTCTTCTAACAACTAATAGTTATATGATTCCCCTTTTTTGACGATAACTGGCACTGGTGGTTGTATTACTTTTCACGACATGCCTGGAGACTGGAGTTATAGCTACAATTGTTGATGTGATTGATACCCATGAATTATGTTTTCCTTATTTTGTAAGTTAATAATGGTCAGGTGAAGGGTGAAGCCAATATATCCTACATTTGCTCTCGTTACTATCGTGCCCCTGAACTTATATTTGGCGCAACTGAATATACGTCATCAATTGATATCTGGTCAGCTGGTTGTGTCCTTGCTGAGCTACTTTTGGGCCAGGTTTGTGTCATTGCTGTTGTGGTGCATGTTGAGCTTTAATATTTCTTTCTTATGCTCTGTTTATGAAAACTGTACTTCCTTTTTCTGTTTCAGCCTCTCTTTCCAGGAGAAAATGCAGTCGATCAACTTGTAGAGATTATCAAGGTTTGCTTTAACTTCACTTATTACAATTTGATGGATCAGAAATAAAAGTAATTCTATAGCTCTTTACCGCAAACTATTATACAACTTTCTCCAACAGGTTCTTGGTACTCCAACCCGAGAAGAAATCCGATGCATGAATCCAAACTACACCGATTTCAGGTTTCCCCAAATTAAGGCCCATCCTTGGCACAAAGTATGAGTTTGCTGCTTATATTCTTTTCTGGTATGCACAGAAAAAGTTTCCTTTGTATCTTATAGACAAATTGTTTTTCCAGGTTTTTCATAAACGGATGCCTCCTGAGGCCATTGATCTTGCTTCTAGGCTACTACAGTACTCTCCTAATCTTCGATGCACAGCAGTATGTTTTTCTTAGATAGTGCCTCTATTAAACAGCAATCCAAAGATGACAATCTTCAGTAAATTCCGACAGCGTGCACTCAGGACTAAAGAATTTTATATTTCTTCATGCAGCTAGAAGCATGTGCCCACCCTTTCTTTGACGAGCTTCGGGAGCCCAATGCCCGCCTCCCAAATGGTCGCTCTTTCCCTCCTCTTTTCAACTTTAAGCAGGAAGTATGTTTTCTGAGTTCCCTTTTCTTCATCTCATTCTTCCTTCCCATTATTGCTTATTTAACCTTGGATTCTTTCGATTGGATAGATGAATGGAGCTTCACCTGAGTTGATAAACAAGTTGATACCAGAGCATATCCGTCGACAAGCTGGTCTGAGTTTCCCCGTTCCACATCCTTCTGGGACGTGATCCAGTAAATCAAACTTTACTGGATCTAAAAGGTCACTTGATGATGTTATGTGGCATCGTCCCAGGTTGGTGGTTTTTGAGGTCTCTCAGTGATATAGTGAATATATGCACATATTGGCTACTTCCTTAAAACAGCAAAGGTCGGTGCGTCTAATATTTGTTGTAGCTAAACAAGTTTCATCTCTTCTGTACATCCATTTTGGCTGAAACTCAAGATTATGATATGTAGTTTGTGTTGGTATTAGTGTCAATCCAGGCATAGCAGCAGGATTTTAAGTGTATTTCTCTGTTTTCAGTTCCTTTTTTTTTGGGTCTTATTTTTACTACCTGTAACTTGTCAAATACTTATTTTGAAGTGTTGCTATTTTCCTCTACATTTAGAAAAAAAGCCATGGCTAGACATGCGGTTCTTGAAGTTATAACTATATGAGATTCTTTAATTTTATTATGGTTCAATATAGTGTTTTATTCATTTATAGAATTCTATTGATCGTATGGAGGAGAGATCAAATAAAAACGATCATTAATGTGAGGAAAAATAATAAATTTAAAGACGCAGATCGTACAATCTTAAACATTCATCTTTGTTAGTATAACAAGTAATGAAGACTCATGATATTTTAAATGTGGGCGTCTTGTTTGAGATCATCTCAGGATGAGGTGAGTTAAAGATGTAATTCCAAACACATATTCAATAAACACATATAATCCAATCACAAATATGCTATTGAATAAAAGTTTGAATCCAGATCTTTAACGTGTGAGACTTTCTCATCCAAGTTCTTGCGTTTATTTATAAGATCATCGATTTTACCAATTAATCCATTTTAAACGGGTTCAAATATAATTTTTCTATTAAAATTATAGTCTCTCTTTAAATCTAAACTAACGCTGTAGTCTATTTGAATTGAAACGGGCGTAGTTAATTTACATGCTTGTACTCGTTTGGTGCGAGTAGAGGAATGGAAAGGGAATGAAATTAGGTGGAGGGGAGGAATAGTAACAATAAATGTTAGTACTTTTATTGAGTGTTTGGTTTAACAATAGAAAAGAATTACCTTTTGAAATGATTTCGGAGAGGAAATGATTTTGTTACCGCTCTAGTTTGGAGGGTAACATTTTGGGGGATTGAGTTACCCTCAAGTAGAGTTGTCAAATTACCGGCCCGGCCCGAGAACTAAATTGTAGTGTAATTTTTACCGGGCCGGGCCGGCCCGAGCCCACCGCTTTACCCATTTCGGGCCGGCCCGAAAATTTGACGGGCCTGGAAATGGAGAGCCCAGCCTGGCCCAAAATCGGGCTGGGCCGGGCCGGCCCTAAATTGATAGCTCTACCCTCAAGTAAGGTAATTGTTAACCCACTACCCAAACCAAACAAGGAGTAATGGATTCAATTAATTGAATCTCTTTCCATGCCAAAAAATATTGAACCAAACATGGGCTTAACCTGAAAGGGCTGAGATTTGAGTAATTTTTAACCGAGTATATATTTTAGGATATCTGGCATCTGACTCGTTTTTTATTCTTGTTTTCCTTCCATCTTTTTTAGGCCAAAAGTCAAATTTTAACACTATATATGCACTTATTTTGGTAATTCACTCTCTTTTGAATGTGAAACCTATTTCGGCATGTGTGTTAGTCTAGTGGTAGAGTGGTTAATGCTCGGCCCAAAGGTCACGGGTTCAAATCCACCGTCACGTGGCCTTTAAAATTTCTTGTAATGTTTGTTCAAAAAATGGTTCAAACTATTGAAATTGTAACTAAAAAGCACTGTCTTTCGATTCTCGGGGACAAAAATGTGAGGTGAAACGCTGGGTGCTTATTATATGATATTACAATAATACTTTTCAATAATGCATATTTATATGAAAAAAGTTGAACCCCAAAATATTACTACCATTATACTCCGAATAGTTCCAGCCTCTTACAATATTTTTGGAAAATGCAAATAAATTAGGATTTAAATTGATATTTATTATTTTCTTACTCCATATTAAATTAGGGTAGTGTTATTTGGACACACTGTGGCTAGCCAAACTAGCTTAAAAGGTAATATAAGTTTTGAAAAAGAAAATATACCTTAATTGGGGAATCATAAACCCTAAGGGGAAATGTGATTATTTCCATTTTTACAGTTAACTTTCCTATTCTTACGCATGTGGCCGGATAGCTTTATTGATTAAATTATTAAACTATTCTTTAAAATTAAAATAAAGAATTATATTATACGATTAATGTGCCCACCGTTGATGTGGTAATGTCATGTGAGCAAGAGAGTCAACCATGTATATAACTCCAACTATAATTACCATAAATGCTTCATCGTTTTGTAGAAATATTTTTTCTTAACAATTATATAAAACTAGCTTGCAATCCGTCGAAAATCGACGGGGATTCATTATTTAATAAAATTATTAAAACTGTTATGTTAATTATGTTTGGTAGTTATATGATTTTTTTTTAGATAAAAATCTTTAGTTTTTAATTAAATTCAATAAAATCATTAGTTACTTTTGTTACACATGATAGAATTTATTTTTTCATGTACTCTTTTTATTTCTTTTATATATATAAACGACCCTCTTATTTGCATATCCAATATTTTATTTTCATTTTAGTTTCTTTTACATCTTCTTAGAATTTAATTATACATACGCACATGTTTCAAATCTGTTTAAAAATTAATTGTACAATTTGTTCCGTCTCAAACTCATATCTAATCTCGCTAAAAATTCAAAATTGTTTAATTCAAATGAAATATACAAAAAATATGATACATGATCTGCTAGCTCTCTTTCCAGGGATTTTATCAACATATCCATTTAAATTAGCTTTGGTATGTTCCATTAATTAACCAATTCCATCCAATTCACATCAAGTACATTCATGCAATTTAAAGATGTACTTTCATATACCGGTTCTGACTCTCATCGCAACTTTTGTCATCTTCATATAATTTTTTTCCATAGAAATAATATTTGTAATTTCAAAAATATACGAATAATCTTGTTATTAAATTTCAAATTCACGGGTCCAAATTTTCTAACTTAAATACAGTATTAATGTTTAGATAAAGTAACATTATAGTTTATGGTCTACCAATTATTATATGGATAAAACTAAAATAAAATTATTTAATTGGTCAAATTATTTTAATTGTGCAAAACAGCTACATGATGAAAAAAGACACATTGTACTTGAATATTTATATAGGGTTATTTTAAGAAAAGTCTTATTGAAAAGTAATGTGGGATACCTAGAAATTTATTAAAATATAATGCTTTATTTAAATGAATATATATTACACAACTATATAATATATAGATAGATGGAATTTTTTTTAATCTACATACAATATTAATGTTTTAAACGAAGTAACAATGCATTTACTCTTAAGTAATTACCTAAATCATTGTCTTAGCAAGATTTTATTTATAGTTTCCTTGTAGTTACATGCATTTACTTTTTGTCTTCGATTTTCCTTTTAAAAAATTTAAGTTATATTGATGGATTTAAAATTAATTCAAATTAATATTATAAGAATTCATTAAATTTATTAAAATAAAATGGATTATTATAGTTTATGGTCTACCAATATTTATTACATGGAATCATAATTCATCCAATATATTATTAAAATAAAATGGATAATTATAATTTAAGGTCTACCAACTATTATATGGATAAAAATAAAAATAAAATTATTTATTTGTCCCAACTAATTAATTGGTCAAATTAAATTGATTATGCAAAACAACTGTAGGATGAAAAAAATACACATTGAACTTGAGTATTTATATAAGTTCTCTAAGAATATAATCTTATTAAAAAACGATGTGGGATAGGTAAAAATTTATTAAAATAATACTTTATTTAAATATATAAATATATATATATATATATATATATATATATGGAGTGGTTATAGTGAAAAGAGCCCTTAAAATAAGAAATAAGAATAA
This sequence comes from Agastache rugosa, assembly GCA_031470985.1. Lineage (NCBI taxonomy): Eukaryota > Viridiplantae > Streptophyta > Magnoliopsida > Lamiales > Lamiaceae > Agastache > Agastache rugosa. Next base: position 25,185,747 of record CM062607.1, read on the forward strand.
ATCTCAACCCGTGATCCACAATAGATGGATGGCTAGATTTGAAGCGGGTCGGATCCGGGTCAAACCGGATCGGACCCGGGTCAACCCGTTGACTTTTCATTTTTTTTATGTTTCGAAATTTTTTTATCTAAATTTTTTTTTTGGTTTTTTTTTTAATAAAGTATGGTGCATCTCAATACACTATGTGGTACATCTCATTTCATGTTATGGTGCATCTCATTACACAGTGTGTTGCATCTACACATTGTGATGCATCTCATTATACATGGTGGTGCATCTCATTACACATAGTGTTGCATCTCAAAATGCATTGTGGTGCATCTCATAATACATGGAGATTTATCTCATACACTGTGTGTGTGTATAACTATATCAAACCGAGAAAAAATCTTGGGGTGATTTGGTATGATGAAATCAAACTACTTTTTAAATCATTGTATTCATATCATATCAATAAGCAAGAGTTTGAGAATTTTTTTTTTGTCTCAGCCTTCGGCTCCGATGTTAATTTATAGATAATGATTGTGGCAACATTATATATTTTTTAGCTCGCTCTGAGGCCTTCGGCCTTTGGCCCCCCTCGCTCGACTCTTGAAAAAAAATAAAAAATAAAAATAGTGAAAAAGAATATTAAAAAATTAAAAATGGTGCATCCCAATACACTTAGTGGTGCATCTTATTGCACAGTTTGGTACATCTCATTGCACAGTGTGGTGCATATCATCTGACTCTTAAAAAATTCGAAAATTCAAAAAAAAATTCAAAAAAAAGAAACCGAAAGTCAACGGGTTGACCGGATCCGACCCGGTTTGACCTGGGTCAGTGACCCTCCATCCCTTGTAGATGTATGGTGGAGATCTATTCCTATTTCTTAGCTTAAGATCCATTCTTATATGATCCTTTTCATATATATATATATATATAGGTAGATGACATTTTTCCAATTGATCAAAAATCTGTTATCTCGGTTTATTATCTTAATAAAACATGTCTAATTATTAAATTTTGTACACGCGTGGCCACAAATCGTTGAGAGAGGAGAGATGGCTCAGTTTCGAAATATTCAAATTTGATTGATGAGCACAACTAAAAATTCGATGTGGGATTCAAAATTCAAAAAACTATAAATACTCCGTATAATTTAAAAATGTACAAAATGAATATCAAATAAGAAATGAAATCTATATTTTGGCATCCGAATCCATTATAAAATTTCGATACATTAAATAGTAGAGAATATTTAACTCTTATATCTTTCTATATATATAAGTTTTCCATCTATTAAATATTAAATATAATAAAAAAAATGAATAAAAAAGCTTAAATTGAGGATTTAAGATAAATAAGAATACTGAATGGAGAGAGCGCCATGTAGGACCCCGAATCAAGGGAGGTCTCGAATCCGCAATCGTTTTAATACCTTAACTACACATTATTTCACCTACACACTGCCGTAAATGTTAATATAGTATATCCAAAAAATCCAAAATAATGAGCTTTTCTGATTTAATTTATAACAAGTGAAAATTATTCTGGTTAAATTTATAAAATCTCAAAAAAAAAAAAAATTCGAAACATTATTCAGGATAGTGAATGATTAGACATGAATTGGAGTCTTAGAAAAAAAATTGAGTAAATTACACGTGGCATATATTTACTATCAAATAAATCACTACACCATCATGGTGGGACCTCTACACCACACAAAGGTGAAACCACTATACCATCACACAAAATGGGACAACTATACCACCAAATAAGGTGGAAATATACTACGCTACACAAAGGCTGGATTGAACCCAAGACCTTTTACTAAGTAGAAACTTGTAGTGCCCTTCTCAATTAGCTATTTGAATTAGACCTCATCGGTAGAGTCTTAGAAATTAATGACAATAATTAGTATTGAAATATACATCTCAAAAAATCAGTATTGGAATTTATATTTGTAGTTTTCATGGTTGACAGTATTGGAATTTATATTTGTAGTTTTCATGGTTGACTCTCTTGGCACGTGACATTGCCACATCAATGGTGATTAGGGAAATGGTTCCAATATTATACGTACATCAAAATTTATAAGAATGCACACTTTTAATTAATGATGAGTTATTATATTTCTTACAAGTATAATATGTAATATGAATATTTTATAGGCAAATCAAATTCAATAAAACAAGGCTACTTTTATATTAGTATATAAAACTGGCCTTTCAAGATCAGACCATATTATTCAAAAAACAGAAAAAGGTTCACCGATTATTAATCTTGATTCATTCTCCAAATAAATAATCTTCGACTTGTACATAGTATGGACAACAGAATTGGGACAAAATAATCGTTCCATGTAAAATTAATACAGCATATGGTGTAAGAATGTTCAACAAACCTTGCAAAATCTCCATTAAATTACTCCAACCGCAATACACTGAGGAATATAAATATTTGTTGACAAACCAAGAGAGTTTCCATCTCTCCATTTATTGGACATCTAATTATACCTCTTCACTACTTGTACACACAACATTTGTATGCTCATTAATCTAATTTATTTTCCAAGAATCAGAAAATTTATGTCTCCACATATATAGTTATATATGTGAAGAAGCGTCCAATAAATAAATATTGCAGTCCTTCCTAACCTCATTTGGTGACCTCATGTATAGCATTCGCCAAGTAGCCAACATTTCCAGTAGTCACTCCAGCCATACTGTATTCGAGTTGATAAGATTAGAGAGAGAGAGAGAGAGAGAGAGAGGATTGTGTGAAGATGTTACCTAATACGCCCATTGCGAGTCATGTAAATGTGAAATTCATTTGTCAAGCGATCTACTTGCTCAGGTGTCATGCCACTATAGCAGAACATGCCAATCTGCTAGCGGTATAAATCTTTTTAGGATGCCAAATGATAAAACTATTACGAAATTATTCGAACAGAAGAAAAGAAGAAAACCCATTGCAATGACCTGCTTGGTTATGTGCTCCCACGAAAGAGGCGAACCCAACTTTTCAAGATTTTCTCGTAGAGCAGTTCTCATTCCAATGATTCGATCAGCCATCCCCTGGTGAAAAAAAAGTAACTCCTATCATTCCAGAGTAGTACAAGTAATAGACTTAAGCAGATCACATGCATCAACAAGAAAACATTCAACAAAGGTCGATACTAAATGATTCAGAATATCATATTATATGGAGGTATTTCATGAAAAGACTGAGATTTTTAAATTGGAAGGAAAACAATTTTGGACAATTGAAGATTTTACTCTTCATTTCTCCTTTATTCTTTCTTGCTATTTAATATCAGAAATCACATAAAGTAATTTTCGATCCATCAGCGTACTTAAAATTAGCTTCACGACCAAATCACGTGTGCTTCTACTTCCACCCGACTGAAGCCCAATAATACTGCAAAAGATGTCGGTATATTACCTTTACTTCCTTCAGCCACAATTTTTTCAAATCTGGATCACTAAGAATGGTGGAAACAATGAGGGCACCATGAACGGGAGGATTGCTGTACATGGGTCTTGCGAGCTGCTGCAGCTGACTTTTCACTGCCACGGCTTGTTTCTCGTCCTCACATACTACACTATAGTCAAGAAAACGGCAAACAGTAAGACGATGGTTAAGTCTCATTTCGTCATGGTTAATTGATGAACGGGCATCAAGCAATGAACATTAAATTGTAGTAGGATCTAAAGGTAAGATTTATGTAGTAGGAGAATTACCTGAGACAACCCACTCTCTGACCATAAAGTCCCATATTTTTAGCATATGATTGCGAACATCCTATGAGATGGCCATCCTCAAGAAAGATCCGAATCGACTTGGCATCCTTTTCTGGATCACCACTAGCAAAACCTTGATATGCCATGTCAAAAAAGGCCAAATGTCCTTTAACCTGAATATAATAAATTTTACCTCTTAGTAAATTAACACATACTAAGTACAATCAATAATAAAAGAATATTGATAAGCAAACTACAACATATGCTTGCAACAAAATACAAAAACAAAGGAATGTGACCTTAAATTGGTATGAGATCTCTTTCCACTGTTCTTCCGTAGGATCCACTCCAGTGGGATTATGAGCACAAGCATGAAGGAGAAAGAAAGACCCGTTTGGCGCATTCTGTGCCCAAAATGAAAAAGAAAAGATCAATCTAATTATGTTTAGCTATAGAACAAGTCAGCAGATCGACTCAGTTCTAGGTGTATTAAAGTTATCTGCACCTTTACGTCATCCATCAATCCAGAAAAGTCCAAACCCTTTGTTTCTGGATGATAGTAATGGAATGTTCTCTGAGGGACATGTGCATCTCTCCAGATATTGTGATGGCTGCCAGAATATCATAGCATGTCATGAGTTATGAAAAGCAAATAGCTTAAAGTCAGAGAAGAATCATAGGCTCGAGACTCGTGAAAGATTATGAACTCACGCATACTAAGCTATGCACACAGGATAAATCAACAGAAAAAATAATACTAACTTGGACCAGGTGGGAACTGGAATGTAAATCTGTGAGTCAGGGGCAAAACGCTTTTGGAAGTCTGCAAAGAGTCTGCATGCACCAGTTCCTGAAAGTGCTTGTACTGCAGCAATTCTCTTATCTTTAATCAAGTCAGAATCCTCCCCATAAGCCAGCTTTAGAGTCTCCTCAACCATGTTCGAACTTCCGCCCATGGGAAGATATTCCCTGAATGATTGAATCAAAAGCAGTTAATTCTAAATCCTAAGAACTTAAACTGGATAAGAACTTAAACTAGCAAATATGTTGAATTCCTGTTTGCTGCCCTTACGGACTGCATTTAAAATAGTGAACAGAGAACATCGATACTGTAAAAAAATTGTTCTATTTAAAAATAATACACCTGCACAAATGCTAATGAAAACTGAAGTTCCTTTAAAACTTTTGCATCTAATTAAGTAATTATCCATAGTGATTTAACAAGATGGTTAATGTTACTTCTGACAGTGAAATCAACCTGATCCCTTCCGACATATGATATGAAGCATCGTAACATTATACCACTATTTTTGTTTATTAACTTCTCATTTTTATCGTGGGTTTCATTTTGTTTCTTGAGCATATATTATTGTTCTTCAGGTGTGATAAAGATATGATGGTCCTTAAAACAGTAAAAATAAAAAACAAAAAAATACAATCAGGAATCCTTATCCTCGAGCTGCTAAAGAAAGGGATCAAAATAGCAAGTGGAAATGAGCATGGATTAAAGTTTGAAACAGGGACCACTGCAGAGGTCTAACTTGAAAAGAAATGCATAGAGGCGTACAGTAAGAATATTAATGCCTCTACTTTATCATATCACCAAACAACCACCTCCCACTTTAATGTGAAATTCTTGGATGGAAAGGGTTAACACGCTCAATCCATCTAACACCGTTGGATCAGTGAGTCGTGAAGATTGTAAACAGTAGTATATTCCACACTATTAATTTGAATTGTATATTGTAATACAGTGTTTCATCTACTATTCCATTGCATCAATTCATGATAAATGTGCATTAATTATATAGAGACGAAGCATCATTTTGAAATAAGAGATCCCTACTGTAGTACTACTAGTCAGCATAGATTATTATGAATATTTTACTGCACACGATAAGCGATGATAAAACGGGAAAAAAAAAGATCATTGCCTTTAGTTTTTTACGAGAAATAAACTCAAAATAGTAAATTTAATAAAATAATTATAAAACAAATTACATGAGAATTACATGTTCAAATTGCCGGCGATTCTCCTCTCGGCTTCTCTGACGCACTCCAGCACCACCGGCTTTCCGTTATCATCACGATACGCACCCTTTTCACCCAAACAATCACGCAAACACAGAATTAGATAAAAGAAAAAAGAAGAAGAAGATCGCAATTTCATCAAAATTCACCAGAAAAAGGAAAAAAAAATTGAAAAACAACGAAATCCGCAACTTCCGCGTGCAGAAGTCAACAGAATTCCGCCAAAACTACTGATCTAATCCTACTACCCTAGCTGGATCAGGCGAAAGTAACATTCAAACAAAGCAAAATCCAGAAAAGGAAATAAATTTGGCAACAAAATCCAACCAAAAACAACAGAAAATGCATCCAAAAAACTCACAAATCATCCAAAACAAAGAGATGGAATACTCACGACGCCGACATTGACTTTTCCGGGAGTAGGATCGGCGAGGAAAGCTTCGGTAACGCCGAGGATCGGATCCTTGGCAGCAGGCTCTACGTGGCGCCACCAGGCCGTGGACATGGATCGCGCAGCTCCGACCAAGCCGGAGTTAGCGAGACGACCCGAAGACCCGGCCGGAATGAGGTGCGCCATTGGAGATGGATCGCGGCGGAGCAGAAGCGAAGCTAAGATAAAATGGGAGATGCGATACGATGCGAGCGACTCGGCGGAGCGCTCGACGATTATTTTTATTATTGCTTTTGTCTCGAAATGCGCAATCTTTTCTTTTCGCTGGACAAAATCGCCGCTCTTTCTTTGGCTGCGGAGTTCGGCGCTGCTTGAATTTACGTCATTGCCCCGCCTCAGTCATTGTCTTTTTCCGTATTTCTCATCAAACAGTGAGGGTGTTATGGGTATTTCAGTTTGGAATATTTTGGATTTATTATTGGAATTGAATCAGTATATTTATATTAGTCTATTTTGTTTACTAAATCGAGAAGAAATAGTAGCAGAGTTTTTATGTGATTGATTTATCTAAACTATTTGCTTCATTTGGAAAGATGTCACCTAGTCAAATGGTTGCGATGCATAGTGTCCAGGCTTTCCTAATTCTTTTATCTTGAGAAGAAACAGCAATCGGTATAAAAATCATTATCCATAATTAATTAGGGGTGAGCAAAATAACCAAAATCCAAAAATTCAAACCGAACTAAATCGAAATATGAAATTCGGTTCGAATTTTTTCGGATTTCGGATCGGATCGGATCTCATCATCTCAAAATTTCGGATTTTCGGATCGGATCAGATTGAAGCCTTAAAAAACCGAACAAATATGAAATCCGAATTATATATATATATATATTATTTTTATTAATATCTATCTAATTTAAAACCCTAAAACTTAGAAAGGAAGAATATTGTGTAGCCGCTCCCAACCTTGAGCCTCCCGCAATCCCTCTCACTCTCTCAGTGCTCACACCCATCGGCCATCCCCATCTCAAACCCTACCCACCAATCTCCCTCTCAAATTTGCTCCTCTGCCTCGCCTCGCGTGTCGCCTCCGTCGCTAGCCCCCGCCGGATGTCATCGTCTTTCTTGGCTGTCTCTCCACGACTGCCGCATTTCGTTCCATCTTCCTTCGGCCTATCAGGCTCCGGTTAGATTTAGTTCATGTTTTTTCAATTCTCACATTTTTTGCTTATTTTACTTGGAAATTATCTGGCTATTATAATGCTCTTTACTTTTTTCTGAAAATGCTTTGATGAAATTATCTGACTTCACAATTTTACCTGTAAGTACATTACTGGCATATATGTCGAATTGCAGCACCAACATCGATACAGTTTTAGGCAAAATATGTTGAATGTCAAGACGATTTCGAGAGATCCCACCTGTGGTTTTAATTTCGAATTTATGGATTTTTTGGAATTTTTTTTGGAGAATTTCGGATTTTTCGGATCGGATCGGATTTAGGGTTTAAATTTCGGATTTTTTCAGTTCGGATCAGATCGGATTAATTATTTTCAGAATTTCGGATTTCGGATTCGGATCGGATTTAGCATAAATCCGATCCGTAATCCGAATACTCACCCCTATAATTGACTACACAAAAACTTATATCAGACTATCTAGTATCTACTCAAGAATTATTGAAAGTGTTGTCATATTCGAGCCTAAAATATTAATAGATGGTTATGTATTTGTAACTTCAATATAAAACCTATTCCTTCCGTTCTTAAAAAACATGCACTTCTTTTCATTTTCATTTGTCCTTCAAATACATGCATTTTTTATTTATAGACATTGCCCTACAAAGAACTCTCTCACAATACATTCAACTAGAGTTATTAAAACATGTACCAAGGAAGGGTGTACATGTTTTTGAGGGACGGAGGGAGTATTACTTTCCAAGTCTGAGTAATTTATAAATATAGTATATTTATGTTTTAGGTTTAAATCAGGGTACAAGAATTCTCTGATGAATATGGGATCGAGACTATCTCGACTAGCTTAACATCTCCTGAAAAATTGTACTCCCTCTATCCACGAAGAGAATACACTTCTTTTCTTTTTCGTCCGTCCATGAATAATATGCACTTTTCATTTATAAACATTACTACACCACTGTTTGCCTACCTTTTATACTCATAATGTGAGACCCTTACTCCACTCACAATATACTCAACTAAAATTCTTAAAACTCGTATCATCTCTTATTAGGCATTCTCTTTATGGACGAATGGAGTATAATTATAGAGAGAGCATAAAATGACAAAACTTTCTTAGGTAAGAAATAGAAATAATTCTGGCTTTGTTGATATGTGATCCAGATTTAACAGTACATTAAAGGGTAAATTGCATGTAAATTTTCAAACAAAAAAAATCAGCATCATGATATCTAAACTTTCAATTGTGTCTTATTTTACAACTCAATTAGTAGATTTCCGACGAGTTATGATTTGGGAATTTTCATACGTGGCAAATTAATAACTAAGGTGACATTAAAATGATATCGTTTAGTACAAAACAACATCGTTTCGATGATATGTAAATTAAAAAAAACAACAAAATGAAAACTAAAAGTCCACGTCATCATCCCCAACCCTCTCTCCTCCTCTCTCTCTCTCTCCTCCCTCTCTTCTCTCTCCGCCGTAGCAGTAAACCTTGCTAATTTCGCCGTCGCAATTCCATCTCATTCTTTTCCCTCTCTCTCGCTCTCTCTCTCTTCGTCTGCAATTCGTTCAACATCTCCCTCTCTTTCTACCGCCACCAATCTCCAGATCCCCAAATTCAAATCCTACGGCGGCCCAAATTTACAGAAGCTTCGACTGAGAGCAAAAGGTGATCAACGACATGCGGCGTGGGGATATCGTAAAGGCCTAATCCTTCGTAAAGATGATTGATTTTGAAGGGGGCGACGTATCATCCGTTTGATTAGCCTGAAACATCCCCAATCCTTGTATGCTTGCAACAGTTGGGGGATTGAGATAGAAAATCTTGAAAATCAATTACTGGGATGGTTATAGTAGCATTACTCTCTCTCTCTCACCATTATTATTTGTTAGTTGCGGGGCTTTTGTCATTTGGAATACTGTGTGTGTCTGTGCGTGGTGGGTTTCAGCGGCGGTGGTGGTGTAGTGTGGAGAGGTGGTGGTTGGGGAGTGGTATGGTCGGCTGTGGTGGTTGCTGATGCACATAGTGGTAGTGGTGGTGGTGGTGGACTGGCGGGGTTTGTTGTGAGAGAGATGATCGAGAGAACTTTTTATTTTTTACTATTTTTTTTAATTATATATAATTTCAATACGACGTCGTTTTACATAGCGTGAAGCGGCATCGTTTTGTTTCGCCGGCCGTATCATCATACATTTACCGGAAATCTATCCGAGTTGCAAAGTCAGACACAGTTGAAAGCTTAGATATTCCGACATTTATTTTTTTTACTGGAATGCATAAAAGTTTGGAAATTTACAGCAATTTACCCTACATTAAATTACTGCAGTTTATGTATTGTCCGACGTTATAAAATGTATACTTCTTACCTTTCTATATAAAGTAAAGCTCAAATTTGATATATTTAGTACATATTCATATGATAGTGCCGATTAAAAAGTGAAAATTGAAAGATAAAAAAGAAATTGAAATACTAGGATTGATAATAATGTAAGATGACTATATTGTTCACATTTTTTTGTTCAGAAAAAAAAATTTTCGTATCAAATCAAATATTCTGATGCAACAACTTGTTAAGAGAATACGTGAGAAGAATATTTGCACAACAATAATTACGTGAAACTTAGTGCTTCGTCATTTTATATAAATAAATCTGTTTCATTTGTCCCTTACGGCTCTCTATCACATTAAACTATACTCTCTGTTCTTTTTTAAATGTCCTATTTAGCTCAATTTTTTATTTCCATATAAGTGTCATATTTCAAAATTTGAGAGTAAATTAATGACATGTTTCCAATTTTATCCTTATTTAATGCTTCTAGTAATTTGTTAATTAGTTGTATGTATACATTAATGATAATAATTAATAAGGTTATATAGGTAAATTTCTTTATTTTTTTGGTATGCGTAATTTGACGGTGGGGGACACTTATAAAAGAACGGAGGGAGTAATATATTGTTCTATGCTCCATCTAAAATACTATTTCCATCTCACGTTAATGTGGTTCAAGTAATATTTATATTTCACAACAAATTAAAAGTACACCATATTTTTGGGAACGGATGGAGTATTATTTAATTTAGTTTTAAATGTATTTTATTCCCAACTCAGAAAAATTACTAAAAATCAGAAAAACAAATCAAAATTAAAATTATTCTGTTCTCATTGTTTTTTTAGTTGTATTCCGTTTTGATTGACAATATTAAAGAAACATAAATTGAGAATTATAATCTAATCAAGCATGTAAGAATCCAGTCATTGATGCTCCGTCTGTATGGTGGAGACAATAATCTTCAACTATTCACGTAAATTAAATACTACTGTGTTTAAAATAGACATACGAATTCTCTAGTATACCATACTTAGTTCCGAATATTATAAAAATAATTTAAATAATACCTCCGTCCCATTATTCTTGTCTCATTTCTTTTGGGCACGGGTATTAAGGAGAAGAGTGTTTAAAGGGTAAAAAGATAGAAAGGGGTGGAGCCCATAACTTTTTGTGAGAGAAACATATTTCCTTTTATGGAAACAAGACAAGAATAACGGGACAGCCCAAAAAAGAATACAAGACAAGAATAATGGGACAGAGGACTGTTTTGGAACCTATAAAATAAAATAAAAATAGGATATTATCTTGTGTGACGCAGGAAGTAGTACAATATAGATATACATAAAATAACATGAAGTACATTCCAATAAATGATTATTTCGTAGCTGTATAGCTTTAATTGTATAGTACTACTGCAATAATTTTATTATATTTTTCATTTATTTTCTAAATACAATTATACGACGCTGGAGTACACATAAAATATTATAGTTAGTAAAATAAGGCTTGATTTTCTTTCTTTGTAAGGGAAAATCACGCTTGATTAAATATGACATAACCTTACAAAAGAATAGGTAAGTGTTTGATTAATATGCACTGGATGAGATTTAAATGCAAGATCCCTTAAATTTAATCAGTGTACCATGCGCAACGGTCGGTTAATAAAGCGGTCCATGCTTTGGTACAATTTGTTGAGCATAATTTAGGTCTGATTGTTTGGATTAGTAATTTTCCAGCCCAACTTATCTGAGGAATATTAAATAATAATAATTTTGTTTATAAAATTCTTCAAAATTTGAATAGGATGTATCTATTTAAATCCACCTACTCATTTTTCACAGCTCATCGCAACGGCGGGCTAGAAATAGGCAACAAACACACTCACCTTGTTGTCATCCTAATCTTATTCTTTAGTTATTTGTTTTTGACATACTTTCATGAATTTGATTTTATTGAAATAAATTGTTTTAACCAAACTTGTTCTGAAAATGTGAATCCAAATAATTGGGTGGAAATTGGGAGAGTTGACCCGTCGACTACTTTATGCTATGATTAATAATGGGCAAAAAGAAAAATATCATTTTTCGTTGAGGAATTCTCATTAAATGTCCAAATTTGCGGAGCCAAATTCACTAGAGCCATTAGATTATAGTATTACATAAATTAATTTGGTATCAATCATAATCTCGTATTTAACAATAAGCATCTCCGACTCCATTATACATGGATTAATTCTTAGATTAATTTCACTATTCGCAGAGAGAAAATGAGTATCAGAATTTGATTTCTAACTATCGCAAAAGTGTATATCGCTTAATTCTTTTAATAATTTCCCAAAAATTCATGTGATCTGCTAACTCTAATAAAGTGCAAAGCAAGCCAAATTGAATAATTAAATATTTGCTACAAAATGTACAGATAAGGATTTCTTGTCATAGTGTCGTAGTTGTACCTTTCTTTCCAATCAAATTATTCTGACTATGTTTTTGTTTGGTTGTTGTAGAAAAATTCCAAAGGCTAAAACTATGGTCAACCTGCTTTTGCACAAGTCTACCTAAACAATTTATCCATTAATTTACACCGATTTTCCTCTAATTTTCTAAAGAAATAAATTCAAGTTGGTTTACATAAATGTGTGGATTTCTTTTCTTAATTTATTAAGGTTGGACAACAGAATCTCATTTTTGTATTTAATGAGCAGAAGGGATTCTGATGAACTGATCAAATAACAAAAATGGAGGTCGGTTTACACGATCATGGAGTTTACAAGAGTTCGAGAATTCGAGAAGACAACAAATTATCAGAGGAAGTGAAAAATAGCGATTCAAGAGCTGGAAAAGGCGACGGAGAAAGGGCTGTAGAGATGGCAGAAAAGAAGCCGAACGACGACGTTTCGGTTGCGATAAACGATGATAATGGTGGATCAAGAAACTGTGAAAGCTCAAAAGCAGAAAAATTGTGCAGAATTTGCCATTTTGGCGATGATGAACTCATCTCACTAGGCTGTGATTGCAGAGGAGAGCTTGGCTTTTCGCATCGTAACTGCGCTGCGGTTTGGTTTTCGCAGAAGGGAAATAGGTACGTTTTAATTTAATGTTACATCTCGATTCTTGTCTTACGTGCTATTGCACAAGAACAGAGAAAATGAAAAATTATGGATAATTATTAGAAAATAATGAAATTTGAGATATTTCTTTGATTAGTTTGTGTTTGATGATCTTGATTTAATTTGAGGTTTATGTGAATGTTGTGATAGTTTTTATTGACCAGGTGGGGTGGGTTTTGTTGATAGAATTTGAATAAAGAGTAATTAATAAAAGCAAAAGGAATTTGCTAAATAACTTTTATTGAGAAATACTGCTAATATCAGACCATTAGGATCAATTTCTTCCTAGTAGAGACTTATTTTTATGATGATATATGACATTACTTTTACCATTTAAATGTAAGAAAAATTGAAGGGAAGAATTCGAATAATTTGGTTGATAAAAAATGAAGGATTTAAAGGGTGAGATTTTTTTATCCAAGGATAAATTTACTGAAAAGCAAACGCACCTTAATTTACCATAGGATAATTGAAGAGATTAATTAATCTTGTGTTCTGATACATTAGTGTACGTCACATATAGAACAATAATATATGTTCTTGTTGCAACTTCACATTAAAATCAATAGAGATCTTCTTCATATTCTCTACGTCTGGTGCTTGTTTACTTCCCTACCAGAGTATGTGAAATTTGTGGGAAAATGGCGAAAAACATCAACAACCACGACAACGACAACAATAACGAAGCAGACAGTGCAGTGTTGACGATGAACATGAATGAGATTAGGCTGGTAATAGAAGCTATAGACAACTCAAATGAGAGCAGCCGGCGTTGTAAGATATCTTTCTGCAACTTCTTGCTGGGCTGCTTGCTTCTTGCATTCGTTCTACCTTGGTTTTTCCGAGGAATCGACTTGTTGTGATACTCGAATCGATGGTTTTTTTCTTCTGGGATACCCGCTCTGCTGCCGCTGCTATATGGGTGCTCGCAGTTTTTTTATAAAAACTTGTGTGAGACAGTCTTACGTATCAAAATCTATCAGCTGCTATATAGGTGCTCGCAGTTTTTTTATAAAAACTTGTGTGAGACAGTCTTACGTATCAAAATCTATCAGCTGCTATATGGGTGCTCGCAGTTTTTTCACAAAAAAATGTATTAGACAGTCTTACATATCAAAATCTATCAAATGGATCGAGATCAGAATCGAAATTAATCTGTATGCAATAATATATTTATAATTATAATTTTTTGGTGTTAATTGTATTTTGGATCTTGATGCGTTACACAAGACTCCCCAGTCGCTCCATATACGTATTTTTATATTTATTTTCGTATTATTCACAATGAAGACGTAGCATAGTTTGGAACAATCTAGATGGTATGTATTTGTTAAATTATATAATTATATGAATTGTAGTCATTAATTTCAAATCAGTCCATGGTAACTTGCGAAAGATTCATGAGAATTTTGAATTAATAATTACTTAATGATGTATATATATGATGTAAATGAAAATTCATCATATATTGTATATTATTTAATATGTAAATCTTAATCCCCTATCGTATTTTTAGTAGTTCTCACATAATGGAGAACCTATATAAAACGATTAGATATAAATGCGTATTTTTCCAATCAAAATAGTTTCTTATTTAAGTAGGTATAATAATTAGTTTTAGCCAAATACTTTAATCTTTATAGTTAAGAATCTTATTTAATTTGGCCAAATAAATAGTTTCAAATAATTTTTTTAAACAATATATAAATCATGTAAACATATAGCTAAAGAGCAGAACACTCGATTGCATATCATAGCTAAAGCACCCAAAATGATGAAGTAATTAATGAAATTTGAGATATTTCTTTGATTAGTCTATATAAGTGTGATGTGGTTGGATAGTTCTTGATTTAAATTGAGGTTTATGTGAAATGTTTTTGATAGTTTTGGCCAAGTGGAGTGGATTTTGTTGATTGAATTTGAACAAAGAGTAATTAATAAAAGCAAAAGGAATTTGCTAAAGAACTTTTCTATTGAGAAGTGCTGCTAATATTAGACATTTAGGATCAATTTCTTCCTAGTAAGATATAGAGGTGTTCACGGGCCGGTTCCGGTTCGGAACCGGGCCCGAAACCGCCGGTTCCGGTTTGGAGAAATTGGAACCGGAACCGGCCCGCCACATACCATGGTTCCGGTTCGGAACCGGCCCGTATTGGATGGTTCCGGTTCCGGGTCGCAACCGCCGGTTTAGGGCTCGAACCGTATAATTTATTTTTATTTTTATTTTTACAATTGTAATTGAAATGAAACTCATAAATCATCAATGTAATGTAATGTATAAGATCGAAATAGAATAAAATATATCTTCATTTATAACAATGTGTAATCAATTACAAATGGAAATATATTATTATTTAAAACTTGAAATCCTAAAATCCTTGGAATTCACAAAGTTTCAAAACTCAAGGGCCGAGTCTCGTTAAAACCTTCTTGGCGAAAATCCAATGGGAAAAATACCAAGTAAGGAAAAAGAGTACTCGTCTAAAATTATTTTGGACTACCCGTTGATGTCGGCGTCAAAGTCCCAATCATCTTCAAATTCATCGGTTTTAGTAGTGGCTATAGAGTCGGTGTCTGTGCTTTCGGCCTCGGTTGTGCTTATGGGATACTCTGCAAATCCTAGGCGGTTGAACCTGCGGTTCCGAACCGGAACTGCCGGTTCAACCTCGAACCTTATTTTTTATTTTTTATTTTGTTTTTACATTTTTTCGTTCCATTTAACCTTCTAATTGTCATTATTGCTTGTTTTAGGATATAATTAACATGGATAACACACAAACATATTTAAAAAAAAAACCTTGGAACCGGAACCGGAACCGGCCCGTCCCAAATACGGTTCCGGGTCGGAACCGGCCCGTTGAAAGCGGTTCTGGGCCGAAAATCGTTGACCACGGTTTCGGGTCGGGTGAACACCTCTAGTAAGATACTTATTTTTATGATGACATATGACATTACTTTTAACCATTTAAATGTAAGAAAAATTGAAAGGAAGAAAGTCATAAAGAATGTGACGACAACTATGAATATGCTATATATCTAACCCAATTAGAGGATAAGACTAATCTCGTGTTCTATACATCAATGATCAATTAATATACGTCACATGTAGAATGATAATGTGTGTATTGGATGAATTCAAAAATGTATTTTTGTCATTATCATTTTCTTTCTATTAATTTTCCATAATAAACTGATTATCTAAAAAAACTTTAATTGGAGACACTTATATATCACAAATGTGGTTTAAATTGTAGATCGAGCATTCAATTTTGTAAATACTTAGGGAGATCATTCATTTCAAATGTATTCTATCTTGTATTCTAATCATGATTGTGTTTAAAAGTTCTTTTTAATAGAGTTATATATAATACAAATATATAATTTTTTTTTATTGTGCATGACTGTTGGTAATCATCAATTTATTTCTTACCTTGGTAACAGGAAGAAGTCCTACTACTATTAGCTAGCTAGTTAGTAGAACAATTTCCTTCGTATTAATTATTACTTTTCCAGGTTTGGATAAGAGTTAAATTAATGCATTGAAAGTGAGAACGGTGTATTTTTATCACATTGATAATGCATAAATTGCAATAATTTAATGCATTCACGTTTTAATGCATAAATTACAGTAACTTAATGTACCCTTAAATCTCAATAAAGATCAAAGGTCCAAATTTGTTCCTTTTTCTCACTAAGAAATTATTCTCATTCGATCATCTTCCTAGACACGTGTGTGTATATATATATATATATATAGGGATGAGTTAGTATAAAAATAATTCCCCGCGTGAGAATTTGAGAACATGCTTAAATCTATATATAGTCATGCTTAAATCAATATATAGTTATGCTTAATAAGATTCATACTTTTTTGCATAAATAATAATGCTTATATAAAATCATGCTTAAATCTATATATATTTATGCTTCGAATAATAACAACCATACATCATACAAAGATCAACGGTTCAGATTTGTTCCTAGTTCCCGCACTTGGACTAGTTCTATATGATCCGATCCCTATATATATATATATGTTGACATATAAAAATATAAAAAATTATTTAATTTGTCAAATTAAATAAAAAACTATGAAATGTTAAATTATTTATTTGGCCAAATCAATTACTATATGGCCAAATTAAATAAGAAATTGTTTGATTGGGAAAAGTACATTATATCTAATAGTTCTATATAGATTTTCCAATCGGAAAATAGTACCAATTAATTATTTATATGAAGCAACAACTATATTAGTTTGTAGAGTATAAATGTGAATTTATGTCGAATAATATAGCCCAAAAATAAAAATTAATGTTCATCACCAGAAAACCACTTTTGAATTTACGCCTTCCTTTAGTGGCTACAAGTTTCACTCCTAGTCATCGCCCAATTTTTATTTTTATTTAGAGAAAATCGCGAATTTTTTTTATTTATTGAAATTGATGAATATGTCAAGATTAGATTTTAGAATAAGTTTAAAATAAATATTAAAAAAACTAATTTATGAGTTATCAACTAGGAATTCTATTAGAATTAGGATACCATGTTTGTTATCTTTTCCGTATAGATAGCTAGGGTTTAGGCTTTATACATTGGAGCAGTTGGTTGAATAATGATAAGTTCTTAGAAAAATTCTCTTCTTCCTTTAAAAAAGAAAAAAAGAAAAACTCACTTCTTTGTTGCAATGTCTATGTTTTTCTCATATTATGTTATTCCTTGGATGAATTCAATCAGAAGAGGCAATGGCCAAAGGGTTGAAGAAGAGGCACAAAAGAAGCCAAACGACGACGTCGTGATTGATATAAAAGAAGATAGTGATAGATCAAGAAATAGTACGAGGTCAAATAATGCAGAAAAAGTGTGCAGAATTTGCCATGGATCCTCACAAAGCTCTCATATTATCAAATTAGAGTGTGATTGCAGAGGAGATATTGGCTTAGCTCATCGTTTCTGCGGTTACATATGGTTTTTACGAAAGGGTAACATGTAGGTTATCGTCGTCTCCATTTCGAAAATTTGGTATTTATTTTTAGGTTAATTGCCCAAAAAATCACAACCTTTTGTTGTCAAATTTCAACTTCGGCATATTTTACAGCTTGACAGATTTAACCTCACCTTTCGATTTCAGTGCAAAGTATACTATCCCCAATTTTTACTCGTTTCGAATTAGTTTATATGGAATACTATATAAGTTTTCCATGTTTTCGTTCGATAATATTTTAAAGTAAAGTCTCTTCATTGTACCAAATTTGGATTGTTTTCTAGCATAATATACATGTCAGAATATGACCATCAACTTAATTTGCACTAGAATCAAATGTGGCTTCAAATTTTAAAAGTTGTGTCGAACATCGACTTTTATTTTTATTCCAATATATGCTAATTCTTACCTGTAAAGTCATATCATATTATTTAAAATGTTTGCAGCATTAATTACTGATCTGATCATCTTTACGGTTGATCTTGTCCACCTGCAGTGTGTGTGAAATTTGTGGGAAGACGGCAAAATACTACAGCAACATCAAGTACGACAACGGCCACAACGTGATAACTTCAACTACGATGTCAATATCATCAGAGAGGAGTGAGGAGAGAGAAACTAGTATGTCGGAGAGGAGAGAGGTTAGAGAAACTACCGACGACCGGTCCGATATCGATGACGATGAGGGCATTCCGGAAAAATGTATGTGTTGTGTAGCTACGTTTATTTGGCTTATTTTTGCAACTTCAGTCTTAGCAGGATTAATCTTTCTTATGGGTCTTTTGTTACCTAATCCTAGTGTAAAAATCTAAAATCATGAGAGTGTGATCTTTTCTCGATTTATAAGGGAAATAAGTAGGTTTTTGTAGTTTCATCCGTCTTGAAAGTTTGCAATTCAGATATTTAGCTAGTTGCCAATATATGTTTGATCATCTTCTATTCCATCCGTTTAAACTTATGATATTTGTAATTTTGTTAGTATTATTTAAAATAAATATTAGTTCCAGTTGAGCTTTATAAATTTAGATTTAGATTTAAATATTAATTATTCCCCTCACAACAAATCAAAAGTGCACCACACGCCACACCTTTGGGGGACAGAGGGAGTATTTCCTTTTACATATGATTTTTTTTGAAGAGTTAAATATAAATTATTTTATTTACAAATAATATAATATACTCCCTCCGTCCCAAAAGTGTGATGCATATTTAATTTGTTGTGAACTATAAAATATTAGTTGAACCACACTAACCTACCTGGAACGAAGGGAGTAGTTGTTAATTCTTAATAAATTGTTTGTTAGAGACTTAGAACAAAATTTTCTTATAATGAGCTTTTATCGAATCGGACTCTGGATAACCACAACTAGTCATATTACCTTCTAGACCACTATATATATATATAGTCAATAACACAATCTATACAATATTATCTATACTATATAGTAGTGTGTCAAAGCGACTAAAAATCTATCGCATAATATTAATATTCGAATCAAATTAACACAATTATATATCATGAATAGAATTATAAATAAGCCAGGAAATATAAATTCGATCCATATATGAATTATATTATATGCTCAGTTTGTATTGTATCATACTTACACATGATTCGAAATCTCAAAATTGTGATTGTGAATGATTTTCTAGCAAAATTTATTAATGGAATTGTACAAATATGACAGCCATTGTGACTATTAGAGCTATCAAAGAACCGGGTTTGACCGACTTGGACCCACCGACCAAATATACAATTCGGGTCGAGCTTATTCAAAATTTTGTCGACCAAAAGAGCCTACAGATCAAATTAGTTAATATACTTCTTGGACAATTAGCTACAGGTACTCATCGCCCAATTTTTAATTTTGATTTTTATTGATATTGATGAATATATCAAGATTAGATTTTAGAACAAAAAAAGAACTGATATATGAGTTATGATCATCTAGGAGTTGTATTAGAATTAGGAGACAATGTTCGTAATCTTTACGTATATATATAGCTAGGGATTAGGCTTATATTATATTGGAGCAGTTAAATTCGTTGGTTGAATAATAAGTTAATTTTTAGAAAAAATCTCTCCTTTCCCTCAAGAAAGAAAACTAAACTGTACGTCTTCTTAATTGCAATGTCTGTGTTTTACTCAAATTACCAATCATCATCCATACATCATGATCAATGTGTTATTCATTCGACGAATTCAATCAGAAGAAGCGACGGCCAAAGGGTTGAAGAAGAGGCACAAAAGAAGCCAAACGACGACGTCGTGATCGATATAAAAGATGAGAGTGATACATCAAGAAATAGTAATGAAGAGAAATTGTGCAGAATTTGCCATGAATCATCAGAAAGCTCTGAACTTATCGAATTAGGATGTGACTGCAGCGGAGATATTGGCCTCGCTCATCGTAAATGCGCTGCAATCTGGTTTTCGTATAAGGGAAACAAGTAGGTTTTTCTCGTCTCAGTCTCAAAAGTTTGGTATTTATTATTATGTTAATTGATCGTACGAAAAAAATCACAATCTTTACATGAAATTTCAAATTCTGTAAATTTTTCACTTTATAAATTTTATCTAGTCTTTTGATTTTGGTGCAAATTATACATATATCTAATGTCCCCAACTTTGTTTTCTATGTGGACACATTCTCTGGCATGGTAGGGTTTTGAGTATGTCAGATTCGTGACATTATCAAAAGTCATGTGGAATTTGCAATTTGATATAAAATAAAGTCATAATTTTGATAAAATTAAACTTCTTTATTTCGTCAATGTTAAATCATATCATATCATTTATAATGGATGCAACATTATTACTAACCTAATTCAAGAAATTTATAATGGATGGTTATCTCTGTGTTTGATCTTGTGTACCAGAGTATGTGAAATTTGTGGGAAGGCGGCGAAAAACGTCAGCAGCAGCAACATCAACAACAACAACAATGTGACGATAAGCAGCACCAACAACATCAACAACAATAATGTGACGATAACAACTTCAACGACGACGAGGGTAGTATCGTCGGAGAGGAGTGAGAGGCCTGTGGTGGGAGTGACTGCCGACCCCTCAGATGAGGGCATCCCCGACAATAAGCAACGGATATATGCCAAGCTTTTTATTACTCTGTTTGTGATAGCTGATGTAATAGTATTTTTGGGAATAATCATTATTGGTGAGAATAGTAGTTGAAATATAATTGGAACTTGGAAATATATATATATGAATAATTATGCAGTGAATTTAATTATCTATTATAATTATTAATTCTACACATACTAGGATTTTATTTAGAAATATCTCAAAAAAATATTTCAATATAAAACATTTGCTTTGAAAAATATGCAATGAATTCATCGCATATCAATTTGCTCGACATTATTATAGTAAATTGTCAAACAGCGCTTAAAATCTGGTTCAATACTAAAAACTTCAATCATTAAACGCGTTAATATATATAGACATATTGTGTATGCATACATAAACTTTAGTGGTAATACGGTCCTTTGACCAAATAAGTTTACCAAAATTAAATGTTGTCCGGAAACTTTATTTTTATAAATTCTGGCCAACTTTGACTTGAAGTGACTTAAACGCCCTTCCTTTCACCTCAACCAATTTTACCTCCCTCTATCTTATCTATCTCTTTCTCTCTCTATTAGCTATCAGAGCTGGAAGTCTGTTTCTCTCTCTTTCGTGAGCTGCTGAAATTTCTCTCTACAGCAATGACCTGGTTTCCTTCGTTCGATGATACTCTCGTAGCTCGTATTCTCCGGCGGTGGTGAATTTCTTTGTTTTCTCCGTTCGACGATACTCTCACTTCTCACAGCTCGTATTCTCCGCCGGAGGTTGAGAATTTTATTAAGGTAATTTTCCAGATCTAGTCTGTCATGTTCTAGATCTAGTGTTCATGCTCCTGTCGTATTTTCCAGATCTACCCGTCCTCTTCGTCTATATGTTTCTTTCTGCATTTTCTAGATCTTGCCGTCCTCTTCGTGCATATGTTTCTTCCTGCATTTTCTAGATCTTGCCGTCCACTTCATGCATATGTTTCTTCCTGCATTTTCCACGTCATTGTGCGCCACGAATGGTACGAAGGTACGAATGGAATATATTCGTAGCAGGTGTGCCAAAGCATACCGCGCCAAGACTTGGCACACCTGGTACGAATGTTGCATTCGTACCAGGTGTGCCAAGGCATACCGCGCCAAGACTTGGCACACCTGGTACGAATAAGTAGCATTCGTACCAGGTGTTCCAAGTCTTGGCGCCATATGTCTTGGCACACCTGGTACGAATGCAACATTCGTACCAGGTGTGCCAAGTCTATATTCGTACCAGATGCTATATCCGATTGAAATTTGATTATCTTATTGTGCCTGACACTTGAAATTGATTATCCGATTGTTTCTTGCAGATGAGGCCAGATGCTATAATTATTGCGCATGGAGGTGTATGGAAGAATAATATATACCATGGTGGACGAAGAGAGTATATTCATATACCTCATGGTGGTATAACATATGCAAATTTATTGAGTAAGATTGAATTGCGTTTAATGAAGGCCAAGGGTATATATTTGTATGAGATAGATGCATTAGTTCAGTCCCCCGCGCGTGAAACCTTGCGAATGAAAATAACAGATGATTTTGAGTTGTCATATTTGTTTGATTTGGAGGAGTTGCCTGTTTTATATGTGACTGTTTCTCTTAAAAGTAATGAATCTCCACTTATTGTTTTAAATCATCCTATATGTGAGCATGAGGGTTTCGTAAATTTGTTAAATGCTCAAAATAGTGAGAATGTGATAACTTCAAGGAATGTGAATGTACAAAATGTGAATCATGATCAGAGTTCTGATGGTAATGGTATTCATGACGAAACCAATTAATTTTGGTCGTGATGAGGGTCATAATAATTGTGATGATGAGGCTTTTGATAGTGATGATGCAGACAGTTTTGATGATTGTGATGATTTGGATGATTGTTGTGGTAGAAATCGTTTTAATGTGCCATCATTAGATGGTTCGAATGACATTATAGAGGAAAATCATGAACCTGGTTGACAGTGGAGCATTCCGGGTGCTGCATATCAATCATCTCTTCCTTGCAAAGAACTAGGTATTGTTGATGAACCGATTACTGAAACACTTTGTCGTGGTGCTATGTTCTTGAAGAAGGAGAAAATGATTATGGCATGTGGACTGCATCATCTCTTGAATCATGTGGAATTTATTACCAAGCTTTCATCAAAGTTAAGATATCATGTGGTTTGCAAATACGAAGATAAATGTTCGTTCATCATGCGTGCGAGATCACTGGGAAATGCATGGAGAATTTATAGATGGAGCCCTCACACGTGTGAATCTGATTTGAGATACCATGCTGCTCCAAAAGTGAGTTCGAAGGTACTATCTTCATACTTTGTTCCTCATTTGATGGCCGAGGGTGTTGTTCTTAGGCCGAAGGATATTCAGTCACAACTACTAAGGCAATTTGGTGTTACTGTCAAATATCAAACTGCTTTGGCTGGAAGAAATCAAGCACTCACCATGACATACGGCGACGCGAGTAAATCTTTTCAACTGCTCCCCAAGTATCTTTTCATGTTGGAGCATTCAAATCCTGGTTCCATTGTGGGATTAAAGACAACTTCAGATGGTTCTTTTCAATATTGTTTCATGGCTATTGCTGCATGTGTTAGAGGATTTGGTGCATGTCGTCCCGTTATTGTAATTGATGGTACACATTTGAAAGGAAAATACAAAGGTATCATGTTTGTTGCTGCTACAAAGGATGCTAATGAACAGATTTTCCCATTAGCTTTTGGGATTGGCGACGTAGAAAGTAATGCATCATGGATTTGGTTCTTTAGGGAGCTGAGACGGACATTTGGTTGCCCTGAGAACTTATTGTTTGTGTCTGATCAGTACCTTAGTATCAAGAAAGCAGTGGATTGTGTTTATCCGGGTACTCCGCATGGACTTTGTACGTATCACTTGCAAGGAAACCTCAAGAAATGGGGCCAACATGCAATATCTGTCTTCAATGAAGCTGCAAAGAGTTATAAGAGACAAGATTTTGAGGAGCATATGAAAAATTTGTTATCGTTTGTACCTCGTGCACACGAGAAAATGGTAAATATTGATCCAATTATATGGGCTCGTTGTAAATGTCATGTGCGCCGTTATTGGTTTTTAACTTCTAACTGTGCCGAGTACTGGAATGGCCGACTACGATGGGCTAGAAAGTTGCCAGTTTGCACTCTTTTGGAGTGTGTACGTAGTTTGATCGGGCAATGGTTTGTACAAACGGCGTGCTATTGCTGCTGAAAGAACTCACGAGTTAACGGACTTTGCCTCGACCAAATTAGGAAGATCAATGGAGTTGGCCCGGCCCATGAGTGTTGAAACCATTTCTTCAATGAAGTATAAGGTCACGTCTGGTATGAAAAATTACATTGTTGATCTTGACAGTAGGAAATGCACATGTTTTGTGTTTGATCTCGATCTGATACCCTGTTCTCATGCAGCAGCAGCAATAAGGTTATTTTTTAAAGTTATTTTCTATTTTCTATGTTCTAGTACAACAGTTAGTTGGAACGACTTGTAGGCGCCAAGGCTTGGCACACCTGGTACGAAAATCTGTATTCGTACCGGTAATAACACATAATACTATACTTTGTTTTTTTACTGCATTCTGTTTCTTTTTATGCAGTAAAAAGAAGCAAAATCTGACGTCATATGTGAGTGCTTATTATACAACTGAGACGTTGCGTGAAATTTATGCTGAAGAGGTGATGCCGATTCCAGATCTAGAAGAGTGGTGTGTTCCTCCAGAGATCGCTTCAAGGGTTGTTGGGATGCCTCACAATCCTAGACAAGTTGGACGACCACGTCAAAATAGGTATGCGTCTGGATCCAATTCAACAAGCAGTCGTGTGTGTTCTCGGTGCCATCAACGAGGTCATTATCAGAATACATGCACTGCGATTCTACAAATTACGCCAGAAGAAGTTAGTAGTAACGAACCCAGCGTTAGTAAACCTCGTAGACAGAAACGATGCAGTGTTTGTGGTGTGGATGGGCATACTCGTCTAACATGCAAGGAAAGAGACTTGGTTTCTTGATATTTTCGTTCTATGTATTTGGACTATGAACTGTTGTGGGTCTATTTATTTTGGATAATCAACTCGTTAAATTCTGAACTATTTACTTGTACTACATAAAATATTACTAAGGATTAGTAACAAATTCTTCACAAAAATATTAATATTAAAGATTAGTACCAAATTCAATTGTTCACAAAATATTACATGTCAATTGTTCACAAAAACTACTAAGGATTAGTACCAAATTCTTCACAAAAACTACTGAATTGTATCACAAAAATTACTAATCCAAATTACTAATACTAATCCAGGTCCATGCCAATGGCGAGGGTGCTTTCAGCAGTGCTGTAACGGTAAATTGTATCAGCAATGTGATATCGATAATCCTTGATTTGCTTCTTTGTCATGTTCTTTTTTAAGGCAGCACCAGTTAGTAAGAGCCCGGCGTACTTCAATGTACATGGACCACAACTCACACTGTCATGTTTCTTTAACACATTCTCCATCAGATTCTCTTCAGGATCTGTGGGAATATGCGGGCAACCGGGGTGAAGATCTTTGCTCTTATTTCTTTGTGATGATCCTCGAACAAGTATTGGTTGGAGTCGTATATCTCGAAATTCATTAATTCCAGGTCGAAGCAACATGTGGCCCAATGACCATTGAAGGGGCACACCATGATCACCTACAACAATAGTAAATTAATAACAACTACTGAATTCGTAACTGGTATCATAAGAAGACTTGGCATGCGTGGTACGAATACAACTTATTCGTACCAGGTGTGCCAAGCTTACCGCGCCAAGACTTGGAACACCTGGTACGAATGCTACTTATTCGTACCAGGTGTGCCAAGCTTACCGCGCCAGACCTTGGCACACCTGGTACGAATAAAACTTATTCGTACCAGGTGTTCCAAGCTTACCGCGCCAAGACTTGAAACACCTGGTACGAATGCTACTTATTCGTACCAGGTGTGCCAAGCTTACCGTGCCAGACCTTGGCATACCTGGTACGAATACAACTTATTCATACCAGGTTTGCCAAGCTTACCGCGCCAGACCTTGGCACACCTGGTACGAATAAGTTGTATTCGTACCAGGTGTGCCAAGCTTACCGCGCCAGATCTTGGAACACCTGGTACGAATACAACTTATTCGTACCAGGTGTGCCAAGTCTTGAACCAACAGTTTAATCCATACTTCAACAATTTGAAGTTTTAGTTAGTTACATTTTTGACATCAGTCCATTTCTTCAGTTTGGGCCCCCATTCCGGCAGAAGTCCATCGGCAAATAGGCACAGTCTATCCAGATCTTCATCTGGAATAACCTCTTCTATTAAAGGATTATATATGGTATCTTCTGGATCATCTTTGTGCAAATTTTTCCAGACTTCTTCAATTCCCACCTATAATATATAGATTTACTGAGTTTAACATAATACAAAATTAATTTATTGAGTAATTAATATATATAGCAAATGTAATGAATTACCATCAGCGAGGTTCCAGTAACAGCAACTCCCTCTATAACATTTGTCAGTCCTGCGTATTCTGGGGCTGTGGCTAGTACAGCTAGGTAGGAATCTATGTGGCTTATCTCTAGCTGTGTGGTTACATCCTTAATGTAACCAAAGAACTCTATGTCTACCGCCCATGGTAATCCCAAATTACGCCTGTGCATATACAAGTAAGATCAATGTTCACAAAACTAACTCATTAATAAGAATAATAAATTACATTAACAACTTACTTGACATCATCTTTTGACTTCATGAACCTGTCAAAAGTGGTAACTGCACGAATGTCATTGGGGAGAAATGGACTCCTGCATGCAGCAGATGGAATCTTTCTTCGAACTGGTCTGACTTGTGCTGCTTCTGGTGCTGTTTTTGGTTCCGCTGCTTCTGGTGCTGCTGCTTCTGATGCTGTTTGTGGTTGTTGAGCTGATGTTGTTTCTGGTCCTTGTGCTTGTGCTGGTGTTGCTGATGGGGTTGCTTCCTGAGAGTACGTCGACCATTGAGTAGCCCCCAATCCTTCTCAAACTGTAGTATACCGTCCCATTGTTCTTTTAATTGCGTGGCGGTTGGAAGAGTAGTCATAGGCTTCGAAATGAATAAATGAAGTTTAATACCAAGTGTCTGCACTTAATTACTTGGAACACCTGGTACGAATTGGTGAATTCGTACCAGGTGTGCCAAGTGTCTGCGCTAATATACTTGGCACACCTGGTACGAATTGGTGAATTCATACCAGATGTGCCAAGTATATTAGCGCAGAACTTGGCACACCTGGTACGAATTCACCAATCCGTACCAGGTGTTCCAAATTTCACACTTTTACGCACATACCAGATCAAGCTGTGCATCTCCAGTGGCTGACATATTTGGATTTCCTGTCATCCTCGATGTTATGTAGTCCCCTACATCCTTCACTATCCTCTCACGTTCACGTTTGAGGTATTCTGCTACATCCTGCAACATTTTCACACGCTCTCGTGATACAAGTTCTTGCATCTCCTTCATCATCTCTACCCGTTCACTGGATATTATCTCCTTCAACTCAATCCTAGCCCGTTTTGCAGACACTTCCCCGATGTCTTCAAGGAATGCTCCTCTTTGAGAATATCTCAGTGGGAATACATGGTCTTATGGTCCTAGGACAGGGAGTCTGTGAGCTTGTTGATCACGTCCATGTCCTTGACCTCCTGCATCACCTGCTACTTGAGCTCCTGCAACTTCAGCTCCTGCATCACGTGCTTCAGCTTCAGCTCCTGCATCACGTGCTTCTGCATCACCTGCTTCTTTAGGTGTCTGAATATCTGCTCCATGCATGTATACGAATTCAAATAGTTTTCCTTCCTCCTCGAGTGTGGTCCAATACCCCCTCTTCCTTTCCTTTTCATCAGGTTCCATTTTGGCTGCAATCTATTATACGAAATCACATTAGATATGAATGCATTCGTACCAGATTTCACACTGTGTTGGCGGGGTAAGTTGGAACACCTGGTACGAATGCAACTTATTCATACCAGGTGTACCAAGAATATAAGAAACTCTTATATCAGTTTGAAATTTACCTCAAAGTCCCCTGGTGTTTCCATATTTTTTTCATACGTAAACCTCAACATACGAGGTCTTCTGTGTTTCTTTATCCTACCGCCAACTGTGTCACCCACTTGTTTCGCAATACAAAATATCCAAGCTAAGAAGGCAACAATGTTGCCTTTGATATGGTATCCTTCTCCCGATTTGTTTCCCGACAGAGTCGTTCTGACATGGTTGATGGAATCACAGAGTATCTGGTAAGAGATACTGCCCCATGGAAATTTATCCCATTCTTGATTGTCTTCAACCAACACCCACACCCATTCATGAATCCTGTACTTCGCACAATGAAATCCAAAAAGAAGATGAGTAGCAATCAGTACCTTTGCTACTTTTACATAGTCAGCCGCAACTGCTCCCTTAAAGGCCTTAGTTATAAATTTTCTGTACATTTCATTGGGGGTAATCCTTTCGTTTTGTAGCAATCTCGTATACACAGAATCACCAGGAATTACATGATCTCCATATGGCTGGAATGTGCTCCCTCCAAACCTCAGTCTAGTAACTAGCGCAAAATCTATTCTGGAAAATCTTGTAATTTGTTCATCCAATTTGAACCATAATACCGTCTCATCTAGTTCTGGCCAGACGGTTACCTGATGCGATAGCATGAAGTGAATAGTCTTTCCATTTCTTGTTATGCGATCTGGAAGCTCCATGAAGTGCTTGAACACAGACTTGTTCATTTGCTTCAGTGTATCTTCTCCGAAGCCGCTTAAAATTCTTTTTATATCACCAATTATTTGCTTTTTTCCCATCACTTGTACTTTGTGAGGTACACGTATTAAGTCTGGTCGTTTATAGGTCCATTGCACATTCACAAAATCAGAAGATCAGTTAAGTTATTATCTGGTACACTTGGAACGAATACACGTTGTTGTACCAGGTGTGCCAAGCCTTAACCCGCCAAGTCTTGGAACACATGGAACGAATACGTTGTATTCGTACCAGGTGTGCAAAGACTTACCCCGCCAAGTCTTGGCACACCCGGTACGAATACGTTGCATTCGTACCAGGTGTGCCAAGCTATAGTAAGAACGATAGCTCCAATATTTGGTACACCGCCAAATATAAACAACATTCACAGCATATATTACTACCAAATATTACCACCAAATATTGCACGAACTGGACGAATGAAACGAATTAGGTATATTTGTCCCTTAAATAGTCGTCGGATTAGGAACGAACTGGACGAATGGAACGAATGGATCGAATTTTAAAAAAAAAACTAAATTACAAACAAAATTAATTCATACCATAAATTCTGCAAAAGGATTTCGTGCTGAAGCTTCTCCTTCGTCCTCGGATCTACGTCTTTTACTGGTAGAAGCTTCACCTTGTTCCGAATTTTGACTTCTGGAACCGGAGTTCGATGCCATGAAAGCCGGATCTCTTTAAATCTACTTGACGAAGTTTGACGGCGAGATCTGGTTGGAACTGTGGAGATCTACTCGGATCTGTGCAGTCAACGGTGGCGGTGCGGCGATAGAAGGGTGGCGGCGCGGCGGTAGAGGGTTTTCAGAGAGAGAGACTGTTGAAGAGAGAGAAACTGTTGCGTGAAAATGAGAAGGAAGGGTGAAAATCTTAGTCAATGCGGTAAACACAAGCTTTGACCGCTGAGGGCAATTATGTCCAGATTTCTCAAAGTTGGCCAGTATTTCTGCAAATAAAGTTGCTGGCCAACTTTTATTTTTTCCTATCTATTTTGGCTATCTCCGATTTTGCCTCTAAACTTTATCAAATAAAAAAAATGTGGGACCGATCAAGATTCAAGTAGAAATTCATATCTAATAGCATATTTATAATTTAAAAAATGTAGGAAATAACACTTTATGGATTAAAAAGTCTAATTCTAGCACATTTAAAAAAAAATTAGCACTTCTGTACATTTTTGTCATTCATCCTCGATTTCACAATTTTTTTGTGTGAAATGAATTGTCAATGATCAAATTTTCAAATGTGAAATCACATCAGATAATACGTAAAAGCACAAATGTGTACATGTGCTTTCATAAAAGAATATTTGTGAAATCACAATTATGTGAAAATTACACGCATAATAGTATGTGAATTCACATATATTATACGTTTTCACATATTCTAAAATATGAATTCACATGTACACATTTGTAGGGATGAGCTAGCAGACCCACCCCGAAGCCACTAAACTGACGCGAACCAACGGATTCGGGGCGGGTCGGCCGGTTTTTCATACACTTCGGTCTAGGGTGGGTTCAAAAAAATGAATCAAAATTTTTTTCGGGTCGGTTCCGGGTTTGATTTTCCAAACCCGCCCAAACCCGGACCGACCAGTATATATATTTACCAATATTTTTAAAACCGAATCGGAGGCCGAACCGGCGAGGCCTTCGGGTCATGGTTCAATTGGTTCAACCGGTTTAACCATGATCGAACCGTTTCACAAATAAATAAATAAAAATAATAATATAATATATAACAAATATAGTATATGTATATATTCTCAATAAAATATGTAATTTTTAGAATTTGAGCATACTTTTATAGATTAACTGTTACTATAATAATAAATAAAGTTAGATAAAGAATAACTAAAAGTGTTGGTTAGATGGTAGAAGACTTAGACTTTGGTATGAGAGGTCAAGGGTTCGAAACTCTACCACAACATTAAATTTTTAGGCTTAAATAGCAAACCGGAAATACTTTTTGGACATATATGTCCGGACATAAAATGAATATATTAATAATCTTAACTTATAATTTATCAAATAAAATAATGGTGTTGGTTAGTACTCTAATGTATTTACTTAATTAATCTAAACCGTCATTTTTAGAGAGAGAAATATGAATACAAAAAATATGAAATTAAATTAATAAAGTTATTTTGTGATTTTCACTCATCTTTCGGAAATACTATTACTTAATAGATATTTATGCATTCACTTGAATTAGATTACTCAAAAAATAATAAACTGATTGAATGTGGAGAAATTACAAAATTAAATAAATAAGTTAAATGAATTGAATCGATTCATTTACCCAAACGAGCTAGATTATGTCCGGATATTTATGTCAAATTAGCACCACTCTTTCAAAAATCGCCCCCGGTTCCATAAAACCGGCGGTTCTAACCGGTTTTGCCCCGATTTAGACAGTTTGATGGCGGTTTTTCCATCAGCCGGTTATTTAGCATTGACCGAACTGGTGCCAAGGCCGGTTTCCGGTTTGACCGGTTGAACCGGCCTGTCCGGTTCGGGTTTTAAAACACTGATATTTACACACAAACCCTAAATCTAAACTCTACTTTTTCCTCTTCCTCTCCAAAAACCTCACCTACTGGTTGCGCCTCTCTCTTTCGCTTCTCTCTCTCTCTCTCATCTGGCGGACGCCGCCACTCCGGCCACTGCCCATCCCACCGGCTCTCGCTATCTTTCCCTCACCGCGGCACCGTCCCCATCACTGCTCGCCGTCAACAGTTGCCTCTGCCTCCGCGACTCCATCTTCGCCTCTCTCCTCTATTTTCTTTCTCTCTCTCTCTCTCGCATCTCGTCGGACGCCGGCCACTGCCCATCCCACTGTCTCTCGCTCTCCAGATCTCGCTTTTTCCCACCGGTTACCACCAGATCTCACTTTTCCCTTCGCCTCCACCAAGATTCTCAACAACCACCACCCTCCATCGTGCCTCTCTGTTCCCGTCCTCCTCTTGCGATTTCAGGTCGATTTTAACTGAAATCGCTCACCCCCTACACATTTGTACTTTCACATATTATAATGATAAAATGTGAATTTACATATTATTATACGGAGTACAACGTTTTTTTAGGACTATAACTTTTGTCGTTTTGCAAAAATATGACAGATTTTTTCGGGCTTCCAATTATAAGAGAAAAATTTAAAAATTAATCATTACCAGGACAGATTTGGGCCCGATTTTTAAGTTTCGGGCTATTTTGCATTTATGCAGCGCGATGCATATGTGCTGCCAACTAATGCTTAGGTGGTTGCCATATAATACATGAATAAGAAAAAAAAATTAAAATAATTTTAATGAAAAATTAATAAAAATAAAAAAAAATAAAATGAAGAAATGAATGGACATCTTAGTTGGCAGCCATGTAGGAATGGACCGACAAATTAACCTCACGTGATAAGCACGTGCAACTATCGGGCCGAAATATGTCCTGGGAATGATCAATTTTAAAACTTTTGTCCTTAAATTGGAAGCCCGAAAAAATCTGTCCTATTTTTGCAAAACGTCAAAAGTTACGGTCCTAAAAAAACGATGGACTCTTATTATACGTGTGATTTTCACATAATTGTGATTTCATAAATGTTCTTTTGTGAAAGCACATGTACACATTTATGCTTTCACATATTATCTTATGTGATTTTACATTTGAAAATTTGATCATTGACAATTGATTTCACAAAAAAAAATGTGAAATCGGGGAGAAACGGTAAAAATATCCAAAAGTGCTATTTTTACTATAGGCCCCACCACTTTCTATCTTTTTACCCTTTAAACACCATTCTCCTTAATTCCCGTGCCGAAAAGAATGTAGCCACTTATGGTGGGACGGATGGAGTATTAATTTTTTTGGTGCATGCTTGCATGAATGTATATAGTAAATAGGCAATGAATTTATCTCATGAATTTATTTGTTCTACATTGTTGTAGTAAATTGTCAACAGCGCATCAAATCTGGTAAAATACTAAAAATTTAAATTATTAAAAGCATCAAAATGCACATATGTGTGTGCATACATAAACTTCACAAAATAAATAAACTGTCATGGGTCAAGATTTAAATCCAAACTCATATATTCAATAGCATATTTGTAAATTTGTTATTGGTATTTCTATTTTTGGATCCAATTCTTAGAACTTTTATACATGAATGCATTAAAAGAAAGGCAATTAAAAATTGAATCCAACAACTAAATTTAATTAGCATATGTGGGCATTTATGTAAATTTGAGTTGATAAGTAAATTGATGTAAAAAAATTTATCATATCCAAACCACATTTTTAATATTACTAGTAGAGTGATACGTGCGATGCACGTAATATTGATAGATTTTAATAATATATATATATATATATATATATATATATATATATATTGATCATGGTATGATCTACGGTTGTTAATAATCAAAGCATGAAAATAGCTTAGTATGTAAAAAGCATGATTTTATATAAGCATAATTTTTTATACAAAAAATATGAATTGAGAATAGCAGTATTAAGCATCATTGTATATATTAAAAAACATGATTATATATTGAAAAAAGCATTGTTTGTAGTTTGTACGGGAGGACCGATTTTTATACTAACCCATCCCTATATATATATATAGAGGAATAATATGTCCCTCACCTTTCGTGGGCACCGATCACCGTTCGTCCATATTAGCATCATTATTTTTTAATTTTTTTATTGATTTATATTCTAATACCCTAAAATTTAATATTCGAATCATTAAATATACAAAATACATAAAATTAAAGCTCGATTTGTCTTATTATTCATTTATTTGAAGTTAGAGGGCAAATGAACAAATTGAGCTTTGATTTTTATGTATTTTTGTATATTTGATGATTCAAATATTAATTTTTAGGGTATTAGAATATAAATCAATAAAAAATTAAAAAGAATGATGCTAATATGGACGAACGGTGATCGGTGCCCACAAAAGGTACTCACTGAAGGTGAGTGGCATATCATTCCTCTATATATAGGGTGTGGATCTGGTAGGAACTCACAGTCCGTAGGAACCATGCATTAATATCACTTCGGAAATGCACAAAATACAGTACTTTAATGCATACAAATGACAAATTACATTAACTTGATGCACAAATATTTAACACATTTGTAATACACAACCTGTAATAATATAATGCAACAATTAAATCTCGACACTGCATAAAAAAGATTAATGGTTATATTTTTTCATTAACATATATTTGTGCATTAAAATATATAATGCAATTGCTGCACTAACCGGTGTGATAAAAATGCATGGTTCCTACAGACTCATATAAAGATGGATTCCTTCTTAATTCCAATATAAGAGTGTGTTCTTATTTGATCCACTGTATATATATATATATATATATATATATATATATATATATATATATATATATATATATATAGGGGTTGGATCAAATGAAAACCACCCCTAGGTGTTAACTAGGGAACCGATCTAAGCCGTTAATTGCTTCTAAATGGATGGATTAGATTACATATTGCAAAAAACGTCATTAACAAATGTTTGGGAGATTTTTACCTTAAATAACCTATTAAGGGTTAATAAGTAATTTTCAAATAATGTAAATCTTACCAAAACGCAGCATACGGCAAGAAATATGCTTGCGCGATTCTTGGGCTATGCAAATCATAAAAATTCCTAAAATACTAATTAGTTTAAAAAGCAAATAAACTGTATTAAAAAAAGAAAATGAATTGTAATTAAAAAAGCAAATGAATTATATTAAAAAAAAGGAATGAAGTATATATTAAAAAAGCAAATTATTCAAATTAAGAAAAGGTAAATCAATTACTTCATCCGTCCCCAAAAGTGTGGTCCAATTAATATTTTATATTTCACATATAATCAAATTTGGACCACACTTTTGGGGGACGGAGGGAGTATATTATAAAAAGCAAATGAATTATATTGAAAAAACAAATGAATTGTATATTAGATGGTGCTATTCAATATGTATTAAAAAAACAAATGAATTATATTTAAGAAAAGCAAATAAATTGTATTAAAAAAGCAAATGAATTGTATTTAAAAAAGAAAATGAATTATTTTAAAAAAGCAATGAAGTATATTTAAAAAGCAAATGATTTATATTAAAAAAATCAAAAGAATTATATTATAAAAAGCAAATGAATCATATTGAAAAAAGCAAATAAACTGTATTAAAAAAGCAAATGAATTATATAAAAAAGAAAGCAAAGGGTATATTAAAAAAAGCAAATAAATTAATAAGCAGAATATAATAAAAAAATACTCCTTCAATTAATAAAGAATCTTACCGAATTACATAGGCTAAGCAAATAATGTTACAAAGTTAATTTTTTAAAAACAAAATTGAAAGACACAACAGCAAATTGACTAAAACATAAATAATATCACATATTTTATATCAAAAGAAACACTAAATTTGTCTATCAACTTTTAAACCAAATTAAATATTCTAAACCAAAAAATGAAAGATTGAAAAAAATAAAATAAAAAAACTCACAACATTTGTAATACATGCAAAGGTCAAACTAATCAGTAGTTTGAACTGAATTTATCATTTTTTTATACTCATACTGGACACAAAACATAAAATATCACAAATGTGCTGATAAACACAAAATTGTGTTGATAATCTAAAAAAAGCAAATCTTATTATCAAAATAATCCAATGAAATGCTTAAATTAGCTCATACCAACGTGGGGCAACATCCAAAATCATTAAAAAGTGTTTAATAGAACCCTTGAACTTGACAACATAACACTTCAACTGATGAAAAAATTGCAAATCCCAAGAACACATAAACATAAATCTAAGGAGACGAGAAATATTATTTACACCTGGAGAATTCATAATGTTTTTTTATCAGGAAAGCAACTTGACGAATAAAATACAGGAGAAATGAGTTGGAGATTTCTGTAAATGCTTTTCTCGATGAGTTTGATGCCATTACACAGAAGCTAAATTTTCTCATAATAAATGTTACTCATAATAGATCATCATCTCTCCATAATTTAAGACAATTTTCGGTTACAATTAACTATAAAGTGACCATTATAACCTTTTTGGTGAATTAAATAATAAAAATAGACTTTAATTATACACCATCGATCAAAAAGAATTAACGGCTTGGATTGGTTCCTAGGTTAACACCTAAGGATTGAGTTCTCATTTGAACTCTCCCCTATATATTTATATATATATATATATATGGGTTGGTTCACATATAAAATACTTTTCCCGTACAAAATAATAATAATGCATTTTATTTACTAAAATAATGTATTTTATGTATTATTACAATGCACTGTCATAATAATGCATTTTTTATTTACTACAATGCTTTGCTACGATAATGCATTCCATGTTCAATTATAATGCATCGGTCAATGACAACATAGATCTACAAAGATCAATGGTCCAGATCGCTTCTTATTTCTTACGGAAAAAGGCTTTTATATACGATCTCTTCCCTTTATATATATATATATATATCAAGCACAAAATAATTATATGATAATAGATACTAATAATAAAATACTATAATAAGGGTATAATAGGCAAATCAAATTTTGTAAACATGGCTCTTTTATAATAGGTATAGATTATATATTTTTTTTTAAGTAAAAAAGGGAATTCTTATTCAAGAGTACCAAAAGTACTAAAAAACAACAAAAGACAACATTGTTTGGGAGTAGACCAGCCAATTTTTCATGAACCGACAGTTCGAACCGGGTCCGAACTGTCGGTCAACGGTTTTTTAACCGTAACCGTGATCAACGGTTGTGAACCATAACCGAAACCGGTGGTAGAAGGACCGGTTACGGTTCAAGCTGATAGGGAACCGGAACCGGCGGTTAGGTCCGCCGGTTTATTAAATTAAAAAATTAATAAATATTATATATATTGCGAAAATAAATATATACATGTAATAAATCGCCGATTTTCGGTCTTAAACGAGTGGTTTTTGGCCTTATACCGATGGTTTTCGGCCTTAAACCGGCAATTTTCAGTAAAAATTATATATATATATATATATATATATATATATTAATTATCTCTTATTTCTATTTTCTATCTAAAAACATAAACCATTATGAATTCATCTCTTTCAAATTATTACTCTACACCTTATCTTTTGTCTTTATTAAAATTTTCATTGTTCATAGTACTATTATATGAGTTAATTTTTGTCATTAGTATTAATAATTTATGTTTGTTTTATGCTTCATTTACATAATGTCTTTATCGTAATCAAAGTAATATATTTATACTAGTATAATAATATAAAAAATTAGTAAAAAAAAATAATAAAAAACCGGAGGGCCGAATTGGAACCGGCGGTTCTCAGCCCGGAACCAAAATCGGGAATAGTGTTGGCGGACCGGTTACGGTACACCCTCCGGTGGAACTAGGGGTGAGCATTCTGATATTCGGTTCGGTTATTACATAAAAAATAACCAAACTAAAATTTCGGTTTTTTCAAATTCATATCCGAACCGAATCCGAAATTATTTCGGTGACCGAACCGAAATATCCGAAATAACCAAATTGGTATTTCGGTTAATTCGATTTTTCCACGTTTTTTTTAAACAGTTTTCCTACATTTTTTATATTCATCCAAACCATCCAAACCACCAACAACAAATAAAGTTTCAAATCTTTACAAACCACCAACAACAAAATGAAAATAATCCAACAAATAGTTAAATTAAAAATCCAAGTACCAACAAAAACTAATACAAAGTTCAATAATCAATATTTTCCAACAAATACTAGAGCACGAGCATGTTAATAACTTTCAATTTAGAGTAGTATTCAATATTTTAATTTTAATAAATTAAATATAAATTTAAAAAAATATAAATCGTATATATATAATTCGGATTTCGGATATTTTGGTTTTTTAAACAATATAACCGAACCGAAATTTGAAATCCGAAATATTAAAATTTTGAAATCCGAATTGACCGAAATATCCGAAATAATCGAACCGAAATTAATTTTCGATTTCGGCTCGGTTTTCGGTTTTCGGAACAATTTGCTCACCCCTAGGTGGAACCATAACCGACGGTTCGAGGCCCGTAACCGGTGGGCCTCGAACAGTGGGCAGGTGCATTTGGGAGTAGCACAGAAACAATAAAAGAGATAAAGGAATAGAACCATTAAAGTTTTGCAGGAATATAATGTTAAGGGCGTGTTTGGTACACATGATAAGGCTAGATACGATATGTATTTAGGCCTTATCATGCGTTTGGTATTCAAGATTGGTAATAAAGCAAGCCCGGTATTATATCCGGCCCGTGTTTATTTTACTGTAGCCTTTAGGAGAAGGTATCTCACCAAATTGGTGAGATACATAAACTTGATTGAACAGTAATTGTGATTAATTTTTTGCATTCCAAATTGCCCTCCTCTCTCTCTCTTTCTCTCGCCCTCTCTCCCGTCGCCCTTTCTGACTCTCTCTCTTTCTCTCGCTCTCTCTCATCGCCCTCTCTCTCTCTATCTGGACGGATATGACACGATGGGAGTCGGAGAGTTCCGACCGCGCGCGGTGGAGGAAGGATCGGAATAGATCTGGCGGCGGCGGAAGTAGATCTGGCGGTTTACATGGTGGTGGTGCTGGCGGTCGGTATGGCGGCGGAGATGGGTGGCGGTGGATGGAGACGAGGGGTGTGGTGGTGGTGGTGGTGGCGGCGGAAGGAGACGAGGGGTGTGGTGGTGGCGGCGGCGGAGTCGGGGCGGAAGATATCGTGGACGGGGACGGTGACGGTGCCGACGTCCTTGTCGGGGCAGAAGGTGCTGAGGGTGCGGATCTGGAAGAGGAGAGAGAGGCCAGGCTTGGCGAGGTAGGGCTCGTCGACGACGAACTCCATGCGGTGGTTCCATTTTGGGGAGGTGCCGGAGTTTTTGTCGACGGGGGTGCGCTGGCGGGACTGGGGGTTGCCGACAGCGATTGATTGGAATTAATGATCGATCGAAGGAGATGAAGATTTATGATTTGTGATTTTGGATCTCCCCCTCTCTTTCTCTCTTTCTTCCGTCCCCAAATCAGTGGTGGTGGTGGTGGTGCCAGGTTGTAGATGACGGTGATGGTGGTGGTGGTAGGTGGCGGCAGGTGGCGGCGGTGATGGTGGTGGCGGGTAGGTGGCAGTGGTGGCGGTGATGGTGGTGGTGTGATGGAGAGAGAGATGATATATTTTAAAATAATTAATTATAATTAGGGGTAGAATTGTATTTTCTCACTCAAGCTTGAATTTAAACTAGGGTACCAAACAACCAACCTGTTATTCACTATATTTATCTTGACGTTATCTTATCTACCAAACACAAAAGATACACTAACAATCACCCCTTATTCACAATATTTATCTTTACCTTATCTATCTTGCCTTATCCTAACATACCTACTAAACGAGTCCTAAGAGTGTGAACTTCAATCATGTAGAGAGACACAAAAGGATGACGGATAGTGTGATTTTAACTATTTCCAAGAACAATACTTGATATACTCTACAGTCTTCTCGGTATCTGGTGTTATATATGTATTTCAGGATATAATTAATTCTTCCAATAATAAGAGCCTTAATTTGTCACTTGTCAGTGCTTGTTTTCAAAGCAAAGAACAAGTCATGACACACATACCTTGAAAATACATAAACCAGTGCATGAATCTTACTCTTGCAATACTACATGATAAAAGATATCCTTTATTGCCACAAGTTGTCTTATTACATGTTGAAAGAATTTTGCTGGACTTAGCTGGCATAAGGCATCTCCCATGCTTTGACTTTATTATTATTATTATGTTACCTAATAAGATTTGTATGAGTTTATGTCCAATGTGAATGCTTAGACACACAGCTACTCTCATGCATATTAATTACCTTCTTGATCAGTACTATAGTCAATTGCACGATCTATACAATATTATAATGATAGCAATGTGCCAGACCGACTAAATTGTCCATCAAACAATATCGATATTTGAATTTAAATACAATCATACATCAATAGAATTAAATGTAAATAATCCATGAGATATAAACTTGATCAGAATATTGCTAATTATAATACTTTGTATTGTATCATACGTGCGTACCCAAAACTCCCAAAATTGTGATTGCAAAACATAAAACATTGTATCTTTTTGAGACCACACACCAAAGTGGCCAAATATACAATCGGGCCAAACCTATTCAAAATTGGGTTAATTATCACTTATAGCCCAACCTTTCACCCCGTGGTGATTTTATGACCTGACCTTCCAAAATATTCAAAAATGGCCCGACCTTTGCTCCGCTGTGACATTTATGGCCTGGACCGAAAATCCGGCAACGGAAAAATGACTAGGACGACCAAATGATGATGTGGATATCTATTTGTATTTAAAAAAATAGACAAAATAAATTTGTATTTAAAAAAAAACTTGACCAAAATTAAAATAAAAGGTTCGAGACCTTTCTTTTGCCGACACAAAATTCACCGTTCCTACTCTTTTCTACTCCCCGATTTTTTTTCGCAGTAAAATTCGATGGAGATGCGTCGTCAAATCCAGCACTAAAATTTTTATTAGTCGAAATTCCACTCACCAAAATTCTCTCTTTCCTTTTTCAACTTTCCCCTTCACTTTCGCCACCATTCCTCGATTTTTATGGTTTATCGAATTGAAATCAACAAGAATTGATGCCATAAGTGGCGATTTTTCAACTGGTGGTCGTTGCCTCGAAAGAGGAATCATAATACTGGTTGTCATTTGCAGAGTTTTAGCATGGAGTTTTATCAAGCAGTTGATGGGCATGAGATAAAGTCCTTTATTAGTATCCAGTTTATCTCCATATCTAGATTGCCCGTTCTGACTCTCAATCTTAAGGATGGTATGATTTGTTGTCTACCCCACAGACATTCCCCCGCCTCTGCCCCCAGAACTCAATTCTTCGTACTACTAGTAGAAGTCATAAAGAGAAAAAATCACATCTCCTCAATTTTGTGTTGGAAGAAGAAAGGTTTGGAACCTTTTGTTTTAATTTTGGTCAATTTTTTTTTTAAATACAAATTTATTTTGTCTAGATGACATATGTAAATTCCACGTCATTTAAAAAATGGAGCATAGATATCCACATCATCATTTGACCGTCCTAGTCATTTTTCCGTTGCCGGATTTTCGGTCACAAGCGGAACAAAGGTAGGGCCATTTTTGAATATTTCGAAAGGTCAGGCCATAAAATCACCATGGGATGAAAGGTCGGGCCATAAGTGATAATTAACCCACCTCGAATGCGAGCTTGCCAGTTGGGGTAGACCGGATGACTTCTGATAGCTCTAGTTACTTTAAAACTACGAAAATGCGATTTAGTACAATCTTGGAGATAGCCCATAAGATTCATCATCATTAACAGAGAACTAGGTAAAGTCTTATAAGAGGTGATCAAGCCCCACCCATAGTCTTTTCTTTTCTTTTTTTTCCTATATAATGTTGACGAATCAATGAAAAATTTAGGGATAGCCCAATACAAAACTGCACAATACCACCAAATTAACCCTATATTAGAAAAGGGTAATTTTATACATAGCCCCCTTTTCTTTCATTGTAGCCTCTCATTTAAAATAATAATAATAATAATAATAATAATAATGAATGTACAATTCTATCCCTATAACTTCCAAATTAAATTCTTAATAATTATTAACTCCATTATTATAGCCCCAAATCTCCCAAAATATGTAACAACACATTTTTTTGTATAGCCTCCAAGAAATATAATCGTTCTCCCAACTTGTACGAGGAATCGATCATAAAAATACAATAGCCCATTTTTGAAGAACCCTATCCTTTCAAAAGGAGAATTGGGAATTGGTTTCCGGCAGTGGGAGGTCCGGCGAGAATGGCGGGGCTGCAGGCAGAGCCCAAGCTGTCGTCTAGAATTTATTAATCTCACCCTAATTCAATTCATTAATTAGAGCAGATTGAAGAGTAGTTGTAGATATCAGTGATAAGTAATAATCA
The DNA here is from genome assembly GCA_031470985.1 of Agastache rugosa. Classification (NCBI taxonomy): domain Eukaryota; kingdom Viridiplantae; phylum Streptophyta; class Magnoliopsida; order Lamiales; family Lamiaceae; genus Agastache; species Agastache rugosa. Next base: position 25,227,488 of record CM062607.1, read on the forward strand.
TTTCGAAAGTTATATGGCTGAAGTGATAATTAAAAGGCGACAGGTCGAAACATTACTGGACAAATTTTAAATGATGAGCGGACAAATTCTTTTATGGCTCCGCCACTGTTCATAATCTCTATATATATGTTTCTGATAGCCGGATATAATTATTGTTAAATTATGTATGGGGCCGATTTTATAATTATCTTTCGATTGATATGATCACATCTCCAATTTTATTTTTTATTATTTACTTGATGAACACTCCAATTATTAATTAGAGCGAAGAAGGAAATCTTGACTGAACCTTTCACAAACATGAAGGGCCATTTTTTAGGGGAAAATACAGGACATATCATTAAAGAACCCCAAATACAGTTTCTTAAAGGAAAGGTGTAATGGAGCTATTGATGCTATGCAGATAGTCTTCCGTGAGGTCGACCGTACAATAATGACCATTACCTAATTCATAATTACATATGGATTTAATTAAATTTAATTAGTTGATAACAAATCCTAATTATAAATTAGTAAATATTAATTATAAATTATTAAATCTTAATAGAAAATCTGATTACTCATAATTAATATTTTACCTTGCTTATTAAGGACGCCATCATGGTGCGAGCGCCCACACACAAGTTTTAGCTATCGTTTTACACTACCACTTAAGAGCACTCACAGTAGCTCACTTATAATCACTTCTAACTCTAAATTTATGCTAAAATAACAAAAAGTGAGATAAAAAATTCATCCAATAGATCTCCTAAATTGAGTGGATCCCACAAAAATATTTGCACCTCCTTAAATTTTTTCTCAAATTTACACCTCTAAATCTTCTTTTATCTTACAAATTGAGTTGGACCCACTATTTTTATAAAATAGTTAATGGAAATAGGAGAATTGTATGCATTTGTAAAATAGGGGAAAAATATAATATAAGGAAAACTTTATGAATAAGGCCGTGTTTGGTAGGCCATATTAGCCAAGATTGCTAACATATCTTGGATAATATGACCGTTTGGTAGCCAAGATACGTAAACTAGAAAGCTCGATATTAATCCAGGCCCGTTGCTATTTTACTGTTTATCTTTATAAAACACATCTCACCATTCTGGTCAGATTGCTATGCTAAATTCAACAGTGCATAAGATTAGAAATAAAAAGACAAAAACACCCTTCACTTCTCCTCTCTCATCTCTCTCCTCCATCTCTTTCCGTCTGCAAAACTGCAACAGCTCCGTCGGCGGAAGAAGGAGGTGGCGGCGGCAGCGGCGGAAGAAGGAGGTGGCGGAAGAAGGAGGCGGTGGAAGGAGGCGGCAGAAGAAGAAGGCGGAAGAAGGAGGCAACGGCAGCGGAAGAAGAAAGCGGTGGTAGGAGACGGCGGAAGAAGGAGGCCGAAGAATAAGGCGGAAGAAGGAGGCGGCGGCAGCGGAAGAAGGCGGCGGCGGTGGAAGGAGGAGGCGGCAGAAGGAGGAGGCGGTGTAAGAAGAAGGCGGCGGCGGCGGAAGAAGGAGGCGGAGTTGGAAAGAGGCGGCGGAAGGAGGAGGTGACGGAAGAAGGAGGCAGCGGCAGGGAGAGGAGATTGGGGAGATAGAGGTGGTGGTAGTGGCAGAGAGAGGGGAGAAAGAGTGAGAGAAAGAGAGAGAGGGAGAGCAAGTGAGGAAGAAGAGAGATAGAGAGAGAGATGGTTCATGGTTGTGGGTTGCAGAGTGGTGGTGGTAGGTGGGTGGATGAGAGAAGAGAGAATTGCAGAGGAGAGAGAGAGAGATAGAATATAATTGAATAGAGAGAGATGAGAGATATTGTAGAGAGAGAGGTGAGAGAAATCATTAATTTATATTTGGGATAAAATTATCATTTCCTATCTAATCTTGAATTTAAATTAGGATACCAAACAAACCATCTATCATATCTACGTTACATATCTTATCTACCAAACACAAAGATATGATATCAATCTTACTTTATCTACGATACATATCTTGTCTTAAACTATCTTACTATATCCTAACATGCCTACCAAACGAGCCCTAAATTTAGAAGTAATATTTTTAGAATTATGTTGGGAATGCTCTAAAAAACACCAAATATCTAGGGCTCGTTTGGTACAAAGTATGGGATAAGGCCGGATATGTTTGACTGAGATGTCTTATAAATATAAGAATTAATATTCTGTTTGGTATGATGTATTAAATTCTCTGCAACACATAGTAATTATTGTAATTTATTGCTATAATTAGTTGCAGTATTATTTATACCACCTCATTATAGTCCCTGTGGGGATGGCCTAGTGGTGGAGTGGTTGCCTGTTGACCAATAGGTCAGAGGTTCGAGTACTCTCGGCCACAAAAAAACCCTAGGTGGGGTGTGTGAGTTTAATATTTGTATTGATATTCAAAAAAAAAAAAAAAAGTAAGTATTATTCATACGGGCCAGAACTTTATAAAGGGCCGTATACTTCATACCAAACAAGATATTAGGGTGTCATAGACATATTATACACCCTAATCACCCCTACCAAACGAGCCCCTAAAATATACCAAACTGTTGACTGACCACAATTATCCAAAGTTTCGAACTTTTTAGTTTAATCTAACCTCCGTCAATTTTACTAACAGAACCGTTAATTACTGTCTATGTGGCATCCACGTGGATTATGCTGACTTGGACCGCATGATTTTATTTTTTAAGTTGCTGCATGAAAGCTTTTTAAGAAAAAAAGAATAAGATATTATTAATTAATTTTTTATTCCGTGATTTCCAGATTTGACTAAACCGGGAAACTACATAAACTTATGAGAAATAACTAATTTAACTACAATATTCTATTACTTTATAAACTAATTAAAACTTTTAACACTTCCAAATTTTATAAATTGAACTCAATTTGATACAGGCTAAGATAACAGAAGAAATTCAACTTCACCCAAGAATTGATCATTGCTAAATATTTCCTACAAACTTAAGACATGCATTAACAAACATATTTACAATTGCGAAACCCTAGCTATGATCAAACCACCCAACAAAATCTAAGCCAATTAAAAATCAAATAAAAATATAGTAGAATAAAAAACTAAATCTAAAACAATTCATCGATCGATCGATCACCACGCGTCATCTAACAGTTGATGCAACAACATGAGCCCAAACCTTGAGATGATCTTTCATGTCAATTTCATTCCTCACAGATGGAATCCTCAAATTCATCAAAATATTTCCCTCTCCTTTTTTCATAATACTCAAATCACCCCATGCTTCAGAAAGATAAGGTCGTCTACAAATCCCACCTTTCTTTGAATTCTCAACTTCTTCTTCTCCTTTGCCATCGCCACCGCCGCCGCCGGCAGCGGCCATTTTTCTCAATTTCTGCAGTGCTGGAACGATGGAGACGAGGTCCGGATTCGTTTCTTCTTCGCTGAAAACGAATCCGAGATCCATGAACCCTTTCAGCTCCTCAAATTCCAGAGCTGATAAGCTTCTGCTCATCCCGTTCCTCCCTCTCTCTCTCCTCCTGCTGGACTGCAGTTTCTTGATACGAGGTTTCTCTCTCCTCTCTCCTACTGCAAGACAAAACTCGACCGTTTCTTCCCCGGACAGAATCGTCTGCAGCTTCGGTTTGGTGATCACCGATCTCGGAGAATCTGCAGCTTCAAAATCGACGGCTATGCAACGATCACTGTACGATCGGATTTGAAGATTTTGCACCGTTGATTTTTCTCCACTTTCATCCTTTTTCTGAGCTGCTAGAGATGGAAATTCATCTTTATTTCTAAATATTCGACGTTCAAACCAGCAAGAATCCATGAGCTCAAGAATATGTGCAGCTTCCATTTTTTTGTTTTGCTCAACGATTATTATTGGATAGCGAAAAAATGGGGGGAAATGAGGACAATATATATTTGATAAATTAGGGAGCCCATAATCGAAGAAATATATAAATAATATTGATTTGATTCGCATATGCGTAGAATCCTTCTAGAGTTGGCTGATTATAAGTGGTAGTATTTTAATTTTATGATAATGTCATTCTCCATTTGGTATTTTTAATGCAAAATAGGGTTGTTTGTATTGTAATCATTATATAGAGGTAGTTGGAAAATCAAGTCATCAGAAAATTAAATTAAATATATATAGAAAGTGGTGAGGATGTGCCATTGGATAGTTTTCTTTGTAATGAAGTTTCTTTGTAATTGTCTTATATATACACAGTAAGAGAATCTTCTGCTCGTAGGTACTATATGCGCAAGTGTTACAATTTTGAAAGATCACAGAAAAAGATAATTAGGTGGTTATTTCCTATAAAAAAAAATAGAGAAAATGAGAAAATGAAAGTATTTGGTGGTTAAAACTTGCAAGGACTTGGGATCTAGCGTCCCATTTTTTTTTATATATCTCAAAATGTACCATTTTCAAATTTTTAAAACTTTTCTTCCTTATTTTTTATGTTTGAATTTGTTGTGTTTTTGTTTAATTTGTACCTGTGTTAATTAGAATTTATTATAATACACAATTAGGGCATATTGCTATTTTTAGTATTTAATTTCAATTTTATTAGTTTAATTGATTATTATTATTGACTAATTCATAATTAAGATACATATATATTTTTAAACTCCAATTTTTATTACTATATAATGAATTTAATAACAAGACACGAGATGGACACAAGAGTAGTAGGTTAATTATAGAATAAAATTCATATATATATATATATATGTATATATATATATGTGTGTTCTTTATGAAAATCCCAAGTGAAACACATTACATTTTTTTGGGTCCTCAATCCATAATTAGAGCTTAATTAATAGTCTTCACCCACTACAAAAAATACTATATTTACCGAGAGAATTACCGAGGGCCGCAATATCCATCGGTAATTTCCGACAGAAAAAATACGGGTCGGCTAAAAATAAAATACCGACGGATTACCGACGGGCGCTTCCCGGATTTGTTTGCGCTAGAATTACCGAGGGAAATACCTAGGGATAAATCCGTTATCCCTCGGTAAATGCTTATAAATTAATAAAAACAATAATTATTTACTATACCGACGGAATTAATCCCTCGGTAAATATACCGAGGGAATATTCCGTAGGTAAAATATTTTAAATTAATTTTAAAAAAAATATTATTTTTACCGACGGAATTAATCCCTCGGTAAATATACCGAGGGCAAAATCCGTCGATAAATTATTTTAAATTAATTTAAAAAAATATTACTTTTTACCGACGGAATTAATCCCTCAGTAAATATACCGAGGGCAAAATCCGTCGCCCCTCCAATTTCAAAATTTTCGAATATACATATTAATTAAAAATATTACCGAGGGATAATCCGTCGGTAAAATACCGAGGGAATTTTCCCTCGGTAAAATTGATTTAGATCTAAACTCTGCGCGATGGAATTTCATTTCTCTTCTCCGCCGCCATACTGTCGAAAATTCACAATCCTTCCGCCGCCGCCCTCGCCGGATTCCACCGCCGTCCAGTCGCTCGTCGCCGCCACCATCCTCGCCTCTCTTGTGCAGGTATTCTCTCCCCCTCTGTCTCTCTCATTAATTCTCCTTCGCTCTCTCAGTTCTCTTACTTCTCTTTCTCTTTGGTAGCCGCCGTCGTCACTACAGCCGAAAGCCGCGGCCTGGATTCCACCACCGCAGTCGTTCGTCGCCGACACCATCCTCGCCTCTCTTGTGCAGGTATTCTCTCCCTCTCTCTCTCCCATTCTCCTTCGCTCTCTCATTTCTCTTACTTCTCTCTTTCTCTTTGATAGCCCCTGACCGCCGTCGCCGCCGTCCCTGAAAGTCGCCGCCGCGAATCCTCGCCAACTTGGTGATACAGCCTACACCCTAATTAAGGTATTTCTTCATTTTGTCTGTATTTTCTGTTTATTGATTATTTCGTAACTTTCGTTTTTATCGATCTTTTGCATTTTTGTTTCTAATTGCGTTTTCGCTTTGGTTGAAGTTCACCGCCATGGTAGTGAAAGGAGGAAAATCGAGAGCTGATTCGAAGAGGTCCGATAGCAAGTAAGCATCCCCTTATGTTTTTTGTTTTCTCCTTAGAATTCCTCTCGTTTCGTTGCGTTGAGTTTTAGTGTTTTTTAATCTGTTTTGCCTTTTAATTTTGTAATCGGTGTTGTCTGTTAGTTGTTATTCCTCTCATTATTGAAGTATTTCACTATGTAAGTCACAATTGATGCGTTAGACATGGAAACAATAAAACCAGCTCTATTGTCTTTCATGTTTTATAATTTAGCCATATACCAGTAATGACTATGTTGATCTGATAGTTATCAGAAATTGTGAGCTAGTGTGTTATCCACATCTAGGTGTTTCTAATGATGATTATAGTTATTGATGAGTTTATTCACTTGAAACTGTTAAACGACGTTTTTTTTTTAAATATTGCTTGTGTTTCGATCCAAGTTTTGTCCTCTTTGTCGTAAGTACTTGTATCAATGTTGATTAGTTATCTTTTTTCTTTCGATTTTTGGCCTAGTTTGTATAATGTATGGATGTTGTTTGTCATAGCAATGATAGTGTTATGGTTATGATGTTAGGCTTGGTGTGAAGATGACTAAGAAGGAGAAGAATGCTGCCAAGGATCCAAACAAGCTGATTGCTTCTTGTTGTATTATAGGAATGGAGATAGATACGCTCGGGAGTATTTTGGAGATAAGATTCATGGTTTTGGGGTCTATCACTTCGCCAATAGCCATTTCTACGAAGGATCGTGGCATGAAGGGCTTAAGCAAGGCTACGGAATGTACAGTTTCCGAAATGGTGAGGCCAGATGTGGAGAATGGGATGATGGCACTCAAGATTCGCCTCGCCCCACTCACAGATGCAGTTCTTCGAGCAGTTCAGGTGAATAACCCGACACCGCCCCTTCAAAACACAGATCTTGTTTGTCAAAAGTTCAACGCTCTTATTGAACTCTTGTGTTTGCAATTGCAGGCTGCTAGTGAACAAGGCTGTGGTGGCTGCGAAAGCATCCTATCTTATTCGCCCATCCCCGTATCAAGGTTGCTGCCTTTCATTGGATGCATTTAAAAGAAGTGCGGAAAGAGAGAGCACCTTGAGACACAGTTTGCAGCAACACAGAGAATGGTCGAAGAGCTGATGTCGAGCCGTTTGAACCGCTCCTCAGATGGTTCTGAGTAGTTAGTATTTTTTTATTTGGAATATTAAAAACAATTTTGAAATAATTGCTTATTTTGTAAACTTTGTATGATTTATTTATTTTGTAAACAACTACTATCTACCTACATTAATGTTGTCAAAGAACATACTTTATTATTATATATGACGCGTTATTGTATTAGATGTTATGATATGCTTGTTTGGGATGATTGAGCAAGTAAATGGGTCGAAAATGGATACAACTAATACATACTCCCTCCGTCCACAATAAATTTGCCACATTGTGGATGACACAGGTTTTAATAATTTGTTGGTTGATTGTATTGTGAGTGGAATAAGGGTCCCACTTTTATATAGTTTTAAATTGTGTTGTGAGTGGAAAAGTAAGTGAGGTGTGTGGGGTCTATTACCATAAATGTGTAGGAACCGCCAATTGATAGGCCGGCTCATAATTGCCCACGGATCTATTTTGGTTATCTAACAAACACTCGTAAATCGAACCTATGCATGCTCCTATGAATTAAATAACAATCATATGATGTTTATTCGACATACCTGCGAACTGTGTGATTAGAGACTCCAGAGTTGATCTTCTGAACTGTTCCCGAGCCAAGGATCGACGTTGGATGGCAACGAGCTTCGATCTCTTCCTCTCACTAAAGTGGCGGCTGCTCCCACTTTTCTCTCTAGGTTTTCTGCTTTTTAATTTTACGTAGAATGATGATATAATTCTGATGTAAACTCTGATATATATAACTGGTATATAATACCTAATTATCAGAGCCCATCTAATTAAATCAAGCCAAGCCCAGATGGGCTAGAAGAGAGAATGGGCCACCACTTTTAGAGGCTAAGGCCTAGTGGGCCAGTTCAGGGATCTACTAGCTTAAATAAGGTGTAGGCCTCCCAGTGTCTGATTTCTTTTATTCAGCCCAGAATATAAATCAGTCCACTAGTATTAATTTACTCCACTAAAAAATTAATACTGAATTACCACCGTATTTATTCGGTGAGTCGGGTCTAGTATTAGACATAATTAATCCTCGTGTTTAAGATTACAAATATCCATTAATTAATTAATTAATTGCTTCTGACAGCCTTTTAATTAATTAATCAATTAATTAATAATAATTAATATATTGAGTGCTACCACTTAAACTTATTATCATATCGGAACTAAATTCCACCTGCAGGGTTTAGTATGATAAACTTATTAAGTTCCTCAAGAGGATATTATCAACCTGTTATTAGCATGATACGATCTCTTAAATACCAGTTAATCGCGCATCAAATAAAAATTGTTATTATCCAAGATATCGAGCATATTGGACTTTATATGCCAAAGTCCTCACCCATGATAAATCAAAATAATAGACAAATACTTATTGACACCGATTAATGTAATTAAGATTAAGACTATTTAAGTCACCGAGATCTTGATCATTTATAAGTCAGAATAAATAATACATCTCACTGTGATCCTTTCAATACGATAAACGTACTAGCATAAATAAATAGTTAAGATAAACTATTTAATCAATTATGCTACAGTCTATACCAACAATTTATCCCAAATTGTCTCGACTGTGAAATCAGTTTATATCTCATAAGATACCGATTATATGATCTTCTGTGATCTACAACACACCATATAATCTATAATATTGAGATAAATGGACATTAATATAATTATGCAATAATATAAATTCAGATAGAAGAATTATAATGGATATTAAGAACAATGTATACAAGCAAAAAGTTTGCTTTCAGTATACAACCCTTCAATTCTCCCACTTATACTAAAGCGAACTTTTAGTATATCATGAGACTAATATCTACCTAGTTTCCATCTATTACAATTCTCCCACTTATACTGAAAGTTTTTAGTGTGGGAGGTCGCTTAGCTCCCTTCCTTCAACATGCTTGTCAAAGACCTTAGCTAGCATACTCTTTATAAATAGAACAATCAGATTCTCCACTCTTGCGATTTTCTTTACTTCAATGTCACCTCTCTAGACAATTTGTCAATCTAGATAGACTTTCTCTCTATGTGTTTGCTTGCCTTGTGACATATTCCTTGTTGTTTGTCACTGCACTAACATTATCACAATAAATTGTGATACACTTGGGCAAACTTGGAATCACATCAAATTCCATTAGGAATCCATATAACCTCCTTAGTAGCTTTACAAGCCGCCAAATATTCGGCTTGTGGAGACTGTAATGCATTTCTGCTTTACTCTCCTCCAAATAATGGCTCCATCTCCCAACATAAACACATAGATTGAGATAGACTCTCTCTCATCTTTATCAGCCTGGAAATCCGAATTCTATATACCATATATTGGGACCAGTTTATCAGACCGGTAAACAAGATTATAATCTCTAGACCGTTTAAGGTACTTGAGAATATGTTTTCCGTCGTCCAATGATTATGTCCCAAGTTGGACTGATATCTTGCCACCATGCAAACGACAAAGCAAATATCAAACTTGGTATACAATATTGTCTTATTTTAATCTCTCTTGTAATAATCTGTAAGAATTAGTACATATAAGCCACGATAGTGTGAACGTTTATACGTAAAACTCCCACTATTCATTAAGATTAAAATATTCACTAGACAATATCAATTCTAGGATATTTGAGACAAGCTCAACATTCTTTTTGGTCAATCACAACCGACCTTTATTCCAAGAATGTAATCAGCTCCAAGATCCTCATGAAAACTGTTCGGATAACCATTTCTTTACGCCTGATAATACATTCACATTGTTGCCAATGAGAAATATATCGTCTACGTACAGTACAAGAAATACCACGCTTCCGTCGATACATATCCGGTACACGTAACTCTTGTTCAGACATTGTTCAAACCTAAAGGATTGTACAATCTCGCCAAAACATATGTTCCGTGACTTAGAAACTTACTTAAGCCCATAAATAGACTTCTTAAACTTCCATATCAAATGCTTCTAGTATTTCTTTATGAAACTTTTAGTTTGCTGCATATAGATGTCTATCTTCCTCAAGATACCCATTCATGAATGCGGTCCTGACATCTATTTGCCAAATTTATAGGTTCATAAAAAAAATAGATAAGAAAGCTCAAACAGACCTTTAGCATGGCTACTGACGAAAAAGTTTCATCATAATCGATACCCTCTTTCTGAGTGTAACCCTTCGCCACTAGTCTCGCTTTGAAGATTATGACCTTCTGTCTGGTCATTTCTTTCTCCTGTATACACACTTGTAACCAGAAGGTAGCAAACACTTCTTGTATACATCAATGGTAGTAATAGAATCGACTTCTGATTCCATACACAACTACCAATCGAGAGCATTTGAATCTGCTAATGCCTCTGAGTAAGTCTAGAGGTCGTCTTTCACCCCCTCATTGTCCGGTAAATCAAAAGATTCACCATACAATGAATAACAACGGGGTTTAATTATAACCCTCCCACTACGACGAGGCTCTATAGCAGATGTAGTATCAACAGCTTGTGCAGTATCTGGTGATACTTCTTCTTGCACACTTGGCTGAATATATTGACTGACTGTATCATTTCCTTCAATTTATTAAAGTATGATCTCATTCCTTGACTAATGGTTACTCACATAGTCATCTTCTAAGAACCTCGAATTAAAGCTAATAACGAGTTTCTCATCCTTAGAATCATAGAAGTAACCATTTTTCGTTCATCTAGGATATCCTATAAACAACCTTATCTCAGTTCTAGTACTTAACTTATCGGCATCCTTGCTCAGCATACGTGTTGAGCTGCCCCAAATCCGGATGTGATAAAGACTAGGCTTGTGCCCAGACCACAAGCTCGGACGGGGTCTTCGCAACCGACTTAGAATGAACTAGATTGAGTATATAAGCCATTGTCTTTAAGGCATAGCCCCAGAACAAAAATAGGTAAAGATGAGTAGCTCATCTCATAGATCAAACCATCTCAAGAGGAGTTTGATTTATTCTCTATACTACACCATTCTGTTAGGGTGTGCCAGGTGCAGTCAACTGAGATGTAATCTCATAATCTGACAAGTAGTCTTTAAACTCGTTACTGAGGTATTCGCCACCGCGATCAGACCGCAATGACTTGATACCTTTACCATGTCGCTCCTTCACCTCTGTCTTAATGTCTTGAACTTGTCAAAACATTCAGACTTGTGACGCAACAAGTAAATGTATCCGTATCTCGAGTAAGTGTCAATGAAAGTGACGAAATACTCATACCCTCACCGATCTTAAGTGGACATAGGTCCACACAAGTCATAGTGAACCAATTCTAACACATCTTTGGATCTATACCCCTTGGCTTTGAATGACATAGTCGTCATCTTTCCTTCCAAACAGGATTCGCAGACTGGGATTGGTTCTACTTGGAGCGACTCCAAGATACCATCTGAAACCAGTCTTTGGATCATTTTTAGATTGATGTGACCCAATCTTAGATGCCAAAGTAGTGTTTGGTTCAATTAAGAAAAACTTTTCTCTTCTTATGGTTTGAAATTGAAGAATTAACATATGAAGAGGAATCATGCAAACATATGATAGTATAGAGAGACTTATCCAATGTACTCAAGTAAATAATCTTATTATTTCTCATGATAATCACACGACTATAAAAAATAATAGAATATTTATCACAAAAACAATTTCGAAACTGAAACAAGGTTTCTTCGAAAAACTCGGTACATATAAAACGTCTCTCAAAACTAAAACAAAATATACTTAGCCTTCATCATCATAAGACAATCAGTCTTCTAATGTCCATATCTGTTGCATTTGAAACATTTGTCCTTCCTCTTCGGCCTTTAAAAGCCTCTGATTGAACCGTTTCCATTACTCCCACTATTTCCCTGACATCTCTTACGAACTAGGTCTCTTTCACTCTTTTCACCTTTCGGTGTAAAATTAAGACCCTTCGTAATTAGGTCTGGAGGTGTAGGAGTAGTGAGTACATAATTGTACTCCTTTGCAACTAGGACATTACTCAAAAAATGCGCTTTCATTCCAAAACTTTGGAATGGTAAGTGCCTTTGAAGTAAAACATTTAACAAAGGAGTAATAGTCATATCTGAAAAATTAAAACATGCAAACGCATATAAGTCACAATTACTGCATAAAAGAATTCGTAACTTTAATATTGTAACCTTTTGATAAAACAATATTAACAGAAACCTCCATTACCCAAGCAATTTGCACGCAAGCCACGATCGTGTGAACGTTTACGCGCTCATTACTTGACCAGACACCCAGTCTTTGAATCTTATCATCTTGTCAACTTAACCTTATGACAAATAAGAACAATAAATGGACCTTAACTAGACCATATTAATTTGAAAAGGGACTCCGTTGGGAGTTGTATTCAAACTAATATCCAAGCAATGACCACAATTTAATCAAACCAAAATTAATTCTCGAGTTGATGAAATTACTAGAACGGCATCGCCTGAGAATTAATTTACTTTGACTATCTCTATTTCATTCTCACCTAGAGTGTTCCGCAAGAATTAATACGTGCAAGCCACGATAGTGTGAACGTTTACACGCACAACTCCCACTACTCACAGAAAATAAAATATTTTTAAGAAGTTTAACTTGACAAAGTGCTATAAATTGAAAATATGCGCAAGCCACGTTCGTGTGGACGTTTACACATACTCACAATTTAATTTTTCTTAAACCAATTGTGGAGGTCTTTAATAATTTTAACAAATAAAATTATTTATTAACTTGCTTAGTCATTTTTCTTCAAAAGGTTTGTAGCATGCAAATCACGTTGACACGGAATTTTCTAAACATGTTGTTCTAGAACTCACATAATAAATCATGCTCGCTTGAATTCTAAAACATGCTCAGAAACGCGATAAAGCCTAGCATGCATTTTTCTAAACGCAAATATTTGTAAATTAATCAAATATCTCATGCTTTAGAACACCTTAACGGTGATTAAATCCACGACATGCAAACATGCTTATTTTACGACAAAATTAAGTTTGTCGTCTTATCGTGGGTACTTTGGAACCTGTCCGTCCCTGCCTATTTTATTACATCGAATAAAATAAACAACAAAATAAATAAATAAAACACTAACTATTACATAAATAGTCTTGGTCTGAGTCTTCAAGCTTTAAATCTGGCCCAGAATGAATAAATTTGCTTGGGCCTCTTTAATTGTCAGCAAATTGGGCTCAAAATTTTGAGCTAGTCAACCATTTAAATCCTGTCAACAGCCCTTCAAGGCTAGGCCCAAGGTTCAGCCCAACTTCTGGCCCGAAGCCCAGATCAGCGGCCCGCTTCTTTTCCAGCCCGACCCGCGACCCGTGACCCGCTGCAAACCCTAGGGTTTCAACCCTAATTGCAGCCGTCGCCTTTTCGGCACCTCCCGCCGGAACCCTAGCCACCGACGTCGTCGATTCCTCGGAAAAATGCGAAGACACCACAACTGCAACGGAGATCCCATGGCGAACGCCGACGCCGATCACGCTGCCACCGCCACAGCACCGATCAGCACCAACGTCGCCACCACCTCCACTGCCGCTGTCCGCATCGCCACTGCCACCTCGATTACGCAGCAACAAAGAACAGCAGCTGCACCACGCTGCCACCACCGCAGCACTGGTGCAGCCATGGAGTAGCGCCGACGAGCCACAGCGAAGAAACCGGGATAAAACCCAGCTCGCCGCCGTCGTCGCATTGCTGCCTTTCAACCGCCACGAGGAAACAACAGCAGCATCAACTTCTCCGCTGTTCAGATCCGCAGCCATCGGGTTGCAGCAGATCTGCCGTTGCTTTCAGTCACCGGAATCGCGACCAAACAACTTGGCTGCTGTGTCGCCGCAAGCACGTTGCTGACCACGATGAAGAACAGCAGCAGCAGCCACTACTTTCTCCGCCATCCGCCGCCGTTTTCAGTAATAGATCTAGCCTTGCACCAGCAGATCCGGTGCGGTCTCCGGCGCGCCCGCGCGCCATACCCACACCCTGCCATCACCATCGTCCGCCGTTCATTGCTTCACTCAGCAACAGATCTGCCATTCGCCTACAATCCAACACCGCCGCTGGTATTTACTCAACGAGAAGACAGCAACCATAATCTCTCCTTCAATTTCCATCTCCAAATTCTTCGACTTGTACAGCAATTACAAGTAACGGAAATAGAAAAGAAATACTTACTGAAATCCTAAATCTATTTCACGGATTTTCTCGTGAAAAATACAATAGATTTAGGCCAAACCGGCAAAACGACAAAAATTAAATATTCCCACGATAAGACGACGAAGAAACGAATCTGCACTCATAAAAGAAATCCAAAACAAGGATTTACTGTTCGTTAATCCGACAGAGCCAAAATAACTGATCCAGGCTCTGATACCAACTGTAGGAACCGCCAATTGATAGGCCGACTCATAATTGCTCACGGATCTATTTTGGTTATCTAACAAACACTCGTAAATCGAACCTATGCATGCTCCTATGAATTAAATAACAATCATAGGATGTTTATTCGATAAACCTGCGAACTGTGTGATTAGAGACTCCAGAGTTGATCTTCTGAACTGTTCCCGAGCCAAGGATCGACGTTGGATGGCAACGAGCTTTGATCTCTTCCTCTCACTAAAGTGGCGGCTGCTCCCACTTTTCTCTCTAGGTTTTCTGCTTTTTAATTTTACGTAGAATGATGATATAATTCTGATGTAAACTCTGATATATATAACTGGTATATAATACCTAATTATCAGAGCTCATCTAATTAAATCAAGCCAAGCCCAGATGGGCTAGAAGAGAGAATGGGCCACCACTTTTAGAGGCTAAGGCCTACTGGGCCAGTTCAGGGATCTACTAGCTTAAATAAGGTGTAGGCCTCCCAGTGTCTGATTTCTTTTATTCAGCCCAGAATATAAATCAGTCCACCAGTATTAATTTACTCCACTAAAAAATTAATACTGAATTACCACCTTATTTATTCGGTGAGTCGGGGCTAGTATTAGACATAATTAATCCTCGTGTTTAAGATTACAAATATCAATTAATTAATTAATTAATTGCTTCTGACAACCTTTTAATTAATTAATCAATTAATTAATAATAATTAATATCTTGAGTACTACCACTTAAACTTATTATCATACCGGAACTAAATTCCACCTGCAGGGTTTAGTATGATAAACTTATTAAGTTCCTCAAGAGGATATTATCAACCTGTTATTAGCATGACACACTACAAAAAAGTTGAGCTTTTGCGACATGAAAAATATGTCGCTAACGACTGTTTTAATGTTGCAAAAGGTAATTTGCGACATTTTATGCGTCATTGTAGATTGTGTTGCAAAAAGGGTATGTAGCAAATTTACGACACTTTTTTTTCATTTGTGTCGTAGCATATACGACACTTTGTGCAACACTAGATTAAATGTCATATAAAATAAACGACACATTATGCATCATTAATTGTAGTGACACTTGTCAATTTACGACACATTACGCGCCATCGGTTGAAATGACGCGACTTAATTTGCGACATTTTCCGCATCAAATTTGACCTTTTTTGTGGCATAAAAAAATGTCGCAAACAACTGATTTAATGTCGCATAATTTAATTTGCAACATTTTCAATAATGACAGTTTCAATTGTGTCACAAAAATACTATGTATTAATTTTACGACAATTTTTTCATTTCTGACGTAACATATACAACACTTAGTGCATCATATAATTAATTGTTATATAAATTTCGCAATGCAACACGCATCGGTATTTGAAAAAAAATAATAAGACGATTTGTTTCAAATATGAAAAGAATTCTAATTACAAAATCATAACAACAAGAAATTAAAGTGAAAAAAAAAATAGTGACTGGGAAAGGTAGCATCTCTGGGACTGAATTTGTGCCTTTGTTTGACTGCAAGGCTGCCTAAGAACTTCTGAAAAATCTATGTTAATCAAAATCTTCATCAAAATCAAGGTGTTCGCCAGCACCTGCAGGTTCTGACGTTGTCGACACATTCTGGACAGGACGAGCACAAATATAAGGCAAGAAAATATAGAATCGCAATGAAAAGATAAAGGTGATTCTTACCATCAAGTCTTCATGAGTCTTTAATAATTCATTTTCAAAAGCACTTGGATCCTTAGAAAGCGTGAGGTGTATATTTGTCGGCAGATGTGGAGAAACTGTGGTGCATAAGAGTATAGATTATAACAACAAATTCAAGAAAACCAAGGATAAAGAGAAATACTTAATGACTTTCATATTGTATTGTATTCAACTCAAAGATAAACTAAAGTAGAACTGATTTTTCGATTAAGAAAATAAAAGGGAGAAATGATATTTCTGTTATTGATACGAAGATTCTTGTAACAAAGTGACACCATATAACTACTAACACTTGAGAGACAACAAATTCATATCTTCTTATACAGTGGAATGCTCAAATTTTAAAGGCAAACAATAGAATCTCAATGCAATAAGATTAAATTTAAGAGAGAGTTACACTACTTATTGCTGTAAAATCATGTAGCCTTTCAGGAATGAATCAATTTTCTTAATCTAGTTTACATGACTATTTGATCATTTATACATGGCACCCACAAGTTAAGCTATATAGTCTAATCCTATATTTGATCATATCCACTTTAAGACATTTATATAATGACATTGCACAAAAATGAAATTAGAGCCAGAGAGAAACATACAGAATTCTATCCATATAACCACCGGCAATATAATCATGTAAACTAACCATTCCTTAGATAATCAAATTCATCTTAGTGATAGATAACATATACAACAAAGTCCAGATAGTAGGAAACTCACTCGATATTAAGCGGGAACCAAAGGTGAACTTGAAAACAAGAACACACCATATTTACATTACTAAAGCTTCAAGCTTAAGAAACATAATGTTTAAAGCAATCAAAGCTCCATAACTGGAAGTTCACAAAGCCACTAAACAAAGAATAATTTGACAACACACTAAAAAGAATGGCATCTTTGTCTTGAGGTCAAACATTTTTCTCCAACACGAATATCTAGAGTTAGAGCGGTTCTTTCGAAACTTTTATCGAACAAGTGGTGTTCAGCCAAAAGCCGTAGTGCTGCATACGAGAAGAACATGAATGACAACCCGGACTAAACAAAAGAACGCTCAACTAACACACATAAACAACCACAACCCTCGTTGGCATGCAGATTCAGCCAAAGAAGATAAAATATTCCAAACAACGACTTTAAGAGGGGTTACTATAGTCGGGATGAAGGTATAAGAGAAGAAGTGGAGTAATAATCCAAAATCAATTCAACACCCATACAATTCAACGCA
The DNA here is from genome assembly GCA_031470985.1 of Agastache rugosa. Lineage (NCBI taxonomy): Eukaryota > Viridiplantae > Streptophyta > Magnoliopsida > Lamiales > Lamiaceae > Agastache > Agastache rugosa. The sequence continues at coordinate 25,244,957 of CM062607.1, forward strand.
TAAATTCACCGAAGATTGGTAGCCGGAGTGTAAAATAACGCAGCGATAAGGGTGGAAACCACCGCGTAAGCGAACCAGACCATAAAATGTTGCGCGAAGACGAAGAAAAACGGCTCATTAGGGAGAGACACCGACGAGAGAGAGATCGGAGGGCAATGGCATGGTGACCGGCGAGGGGTCGGTGAATGGGAGGTGGTCGGCGCGGTGAGAGTCAAGAGAGAGGGCGAGATTAAGAGCGGCAATTCTATGAAATTGTGGATTTTTTTTCTTCTTTTCTCTGTAATAAATGTTTGGATTTTTTATTTTTAATGTTGTACATCAGTTTAGCTAAATTATTATTTCAAATTTAAATGATTATCCATCCAAAAATTACGAAAGTTAGACATTTTGTTTCCTATTTTTTCCTAAAAAAAATACTTTTATTTTGTGAATTGAAACATTGAAAAAAATAATGCAAATAAACGACATTAAATATAATATTATTTTAAATGTGTTGTATAATTATGACATTTTATTTAAGAGTCGCAAATAAATTGTCGTAATTTAAAAACATAAAAATAAACGTCGCATTTGTATCACAAAATTGTGACATAATATTTAGATTATAAACAATCAATGCAAGTATACGACATTGAATTCAACACTATTTTCTATGTATTGTATAATTATGACATTTTACTGATGTGTCGCAAATAAAATTGTCGCAATTCAAAGACATACAAAAAAGTGTCGCGTTTGTGTCACAGAACTGTGACACAATATTTATGTCACGCACAATTGACGCAAATATACGACACTTGATGCAACACTATTTTATACGTGTTGCATAATTATGACATTTTACGGGTGTGTCGTAAATAAAATGTCGCAATTCAAAGACATAAAAAAAAGTATCGCATATGTGTCACAAAACCGAGACACAATATTTAATTGACGCACAATTGACGCAAATATACGACACAACCAACAGTTGTGTAGTAATTTTACTACATTTACTTGTAGTGTCGCATGCGGGTATGTCGCAATAGGTCACTTTTCTTGTAGTGACACGATCTCTTAAATACCAGTTAATCGCGCATCAAATAAAAATTGTTATTATCCAAGATATCGAGCATATTGGACTTTATATGCCAAAGTCCTCACCCATCATAAATCAAAATAATAGACAAATACTTATTGACACCGATTAATGTAATTAAGATTAAGACTATTTAAGTCACCGAGATCTTGATCATTTATAAGTCAGAATAAATAATACATCTCACTTTGATCCTTTCAATACGATAAACGTACTAGCATAAATAAATAGTTAAGATAAACTATTTAATCAATTATGCTACAATTTATACCAACAATTTGTCCCAAATTGTCTCGACTGTGAAATCAGTTTATATCTCATAAGATACCGATTATATGATCTTCTGTGATCTACAACACACCATATAATCTATAATATTGAGATAATTGGACATTAATATAATTATGCAATAATATAAATTCAGATAGAAGAATTATAGTGGATATTAAGAACAATGTATCCAAGCAAAAAGCTTGCTTTCAGTATACAACCCTTCAAAATGGATGTGGCAAATTTTTTGTGGACGGACCAAAAAGGAAATTGTGGCAAATTTATCGTGGACGGAGGGTGTAATTAATATTAAAAAAATTACAGAATAATACCGAGGGAATACCGAGGGATTTTCCGTCGGTAATTACCCTCAGTATTCTCTCGGTAAATTTGTTCGGTTGACAAAATCCGAAAACAGAAATTTACCGACGGAAAATCCCTCGATAAAAGTGCTCCAGACGAATTCCATCGACAATAAAATGGTGATGGAATTATCCCTCGGTAAAATTTACCGAGGGATAAAATCCGTCGGTATTCATTTACCTACAAGCCATTTGACAACAGACACTATCCGTTGGTAACTTATTTACCGATGGAAATTCATAGGTTTACCGACGGAAATTTCCGTCGGTAAACGGAGTGTTTTTGTTGTGACCGCGCAAACGTCGGCCTGAAGTTCCTACTCTCTCTCTCAACCAGCGAAGCAGTGTGGCGAGCAATAAAACCACATGGAAGAGTCGTGTAGGAGTAAAACCTCACCCACACTCATAGGATTACTACTATCCTAGCTAGCAATATGGACATTAAAATCAGATTATAATTCACAACTCACAACATAACTTATCCATAGTGGCCCAGCCTTTATTGCGTGGCGCCAACAAAGCAAGAATTATAATGTATATAAATTAACAAAATTTATGTAATATCCAAAGGCTTTGGTATTGTTTCAAAATGACTTGACCATTCAGGGTGCTTTTTTTTATTGTCTCCTTAGATCACAAAAGGTCCACGCTTAGGAAATGCAATATATTTAGTTGACCACTAATTGACCAAATTCTCGTAAAACTTGTAAGCTGACAATTGTAAAAAGGTTATTTAATAATAAGATCATCTGGCCCCATTATACATAAAATTTAGTTATGTATTTGTATTTGGCTATTCATACTTCAAATAGAAAAATCATTTATCCTAAAATTATGCATTTCTATTATAGAAATAAATGGAATAGCTAGATTTAACTGAACTCCTTGCAAGTGTGCAACCCATTCACGTCTAGGTACTAGCAATATACGTCATAGTTATTACTATCATCGCAACTGAATGATTTCCCTCCCCTCTACGAAAGTGAGAGACCACGATACGAATCTCAATATGTCCTAGGTGTTAATATTTTTTCTTATGAGTAAAAATACATACGACATAATTAAATTTGAATATAACTTACTGTATTTTTTGGGTGGGGCCGAACTGAGAATCCCAATAATAAGTACAAAACAGCCCAATACGAAGCACTTCCCTTCACGGCCCAAAATAAAAGTGGGGTCACTCCCAGCTGTGTGGGGCCCGGCGGGTTATGCATCATCTATTTCATTCACCTGGCGGCTGGCACCGGAGTCACAAACTCAAAATTTTGAGTGTCAAAGTTTTTATAAACAAATTGTTGATAAATTCGAATTGGATACAAAAAATGCATGTCCTGTATATTTAAGAGTTACTATTTATTATCTGCTCAATCAGGTAAAGTTATTACTTTGGGTAGCATGGTTTGAGTTTTGAATAAAGTGAATTAAAAATTGAGTTCGCATTGTTATATAAAATCTTTAAATTTAGTGGTATTATCAAAATAGTCACTTTCCAGCGTAAAAGATAAAATATAATTTTCTTGTGCAAATCAGACAAAAACTAGTCACTATGATCAAAATACACTTCATAACGCGAATACACGATTAATCTAATCATATTTTGTAGAAATTGCTAATTTATTTGGTGATAGATTACACGATTAAATTTAATTATGTAATTATGTATTGTTTGCTCATGCATTTGACGATACACGTTTACACGATTAAGTTAATTGTGTAATCGTGATGCTCGATGGCGACACCAATTCCTTAAGGATACATTTGTAAAAATTTACACAAAAGCAATTATATTTTATATATTTTAAAAAGAATGATTATATTTTATCTTTTACATTTGTAAATGATTATATTAAATACTTTTTAAATTTACCTAAATTTATATCATCTTAATTTGAGCATCATCAAAATTATAGGTGGCCGCGGTTCGGTTCGGTTTCGGAATCGGAACCGAACCGGCGGTTCTCGGTTCCACCCCAAGGGAACTGGAACAGAACCGCCGATCACTTCGGTTTCGGTTACAACCCGAAACCGTAACTTTCGGTTCGGTTCGGTTCGGCGGTTCCGACAGTTCCAAACCGGAACCGCATGTTTTGAGGTTCAAAATTTTTTTTTTGCTACTTTTTCTTGTTTAATTATAATTTTGGGCATTCTAACATAACATTTAGGTGAAATAAATATTGATAAAAATGTAAAAAAAAAAAATAAAAAATAGGAGGAACCGGCAGTTCGGAACCGAAACCGACAGTTCTCGGTTCCGCAATTTTGAAACCGGAACCGAACCGCCATCGATGCGGTTCTCGATTCCAAACCGAAACCAACGGTTTGATTTCGGTTCCGAAACCACCAATTTCGGTTCGATTCCGGCGGTTTCGTTTTTCTTGGCCACCTCTAATCGAAATTATCTCTCCTCCCTCTTTAGTCTTTATATTTAATTTATTTTTGCAAGTGGATGCTGAGCTGCAGGCCCGCAGCCCGGGGGGTGGTGGTGGTGGTGACTTTATTGATTCTTTTATTTGCTGTCACGTTTTGTTTCAGAGGCATATATTAATTTAATATTATTCCAATTTTACCTAATTGAAAATATTAATTTAATTGTTATTCTCAAGAATATTCATATCCATGACTTTTCCTTCTACATGCTGTTAGCTGTATGCGATCTTCGGTTCTTACATTGCGTGTACTGAAACCCAGATTAATAATTTCTATTCATCCGCGTCAAACCCTAGATTTTTTTCCCAATTTCTGCCTGAAGATTGAGTCTTGCAAGCAACAGACGCCCAATTTTGACTCAATTCAATCTCTGAGGTCAGTTTTCAAACCCCTAATACCCCGAATATAAAAATTCAGTGAAGCTAGGGTTTTTAAAGATCTTTTATTTTTCTCTTATAATGTTTAGAAATTTGCTCGGTATAGGTAAATTCTTGGTGGAGTTTCTGTATGCCAAGTATCTCATTGATTAATTGAATATTGGGTTCGTCTTTCCTTTTTGCAGCATTTGGGGTTATCTGATTCAAACGGAATTTTGGCGTATATTTAAATTGGATTTGGGTCATCATCTATAGTTCCTTTTTCCACCTGAATAAGTGGTTTTAATGCAGTTGATTTGAAAACTACTTATTTGGAGAGAGAGAGAGAGAGAATTGCATATTCGGTTTAGATTGAGATTTGAGGAAAATATATACTTTGAGGTTTCGGGGAGATACAGGGAGTTTCCAAAGATGATGTCAAGATCGTATACCAATCTTTTGGATTTAGCATCTGGAAATTTTCCCACAGCGGGTAGGGAGAGGGACCGGAGGCGCCTCCCAAGGGTTATGACCGTTCCGGGGAATATTCTTGAGCTTGATGATGAACAGGCTAGTAGTGTCACATCGGACAACCCATCTTCACTTCTTGGTGATAGAATTATCATTGTTGCAAATCTTCTGCCTCTCAAAGCAAAACGAAGGCCTGATAATAAGGGCTGGACTTTTAGCTGGAACGAGGATTCCTTGCTGTTACGGGTTAGGGATGGCTTTCCCGAGGACATGGAGGTGCTCTATGTTGGATCATTGCCTGTTGATGTTGATCCAATTGAACAGGATGATGTAGCCAACTATCTTTTGGAGAAATTTAAATGTGTCCCTGCATTTTTACCTCCCAGTCTTTTGGAAAAGTATTATCATGGCTTCTGCAAGAAGCACTTATGGCCACTCTTTCACTACATGCTGCCATTTTCATCAGATAATGGAATTCGGTTTGATAGGTCCATGTGGGAAGCATATGTATCGGCCAATAAGTTGTTCTCGCAAAAAGTTATTGAAATAATTAATCCAGAGGATGATTTTGTATGGATTCATGATTATCATTTGATGGTTTTACCCACATTCTTGAGAAGGCGCTTCATCCGGTTAAGAATGGGTTTTTTCCTTCACAGTCCATTTCCTTCATCTGAGTTGTATAGGTCACTTCCTGTTAGAGAAGAAATCTTAAAGGCCCTACTCAACTCTGACCTAATTGGTTTTCACACCTTCGACTATGCACGGCATTTCCTCTCCTGTTGTAGTCGGATGTTGGGCTTGGAATATCAATCAAAAAGGGGATACATAGGATTGGATTATTATGGAAGGACAGTAGGCATAAAGATTATGCCAGTTGGGATTCATATGGGTCATATCGAATCAGTTTTGAAACAGGCAGATAAGGAGCTACAGGTTGAGGAGCTAAAGCAACAGTATGAAGGCAAAACTGTGTTGCTTGGATTTGATGATATGGACATATTTAAAGGTATAAATTTGAAACTTCTAGCTATGGAGCACATGCTCAAGCAGCATCCGAATTGGCTCGGAAGAGCTGTGCTGGTCCAGATTGCCAATCCTGCAAGAGGAAAAGGAATAAATTTGGACGAAATAAGTCGTGAAATAGAGGAGAGCTGCCAGAGAATTAACAAGGAACTTGGAAGACCTGGATATGAACCTATAGTTTTTATCCATCGGCCTTTATCAATCAGTGAAAGGATGGCTTACTACAGTATTGCTGAATGTGTTGTGGTGACAGCAGTGAGGGATGGGATGAATCTGACTCCGTATGAATACATAGTCTGCAGAGAAGGAGTATCAGGTGCAGAGCCAGGTTCGGAATTGAGTGGACCTAAGAAGAGCATGCTGGTGGTCTCGGAATTTATCGGTTGTTCCCCTTCCCTAAGTGGTGCTATTCGTGTAAATCCTTGGAATGTTGAATCAACTGCTGAGGCAATGTATGAGGCTATATCATTGGCTGAGAGAGAGAAGGAGTTACGACATGAGAAGCATTACCGATATGTGAGCTCTCATGATGTAGCGTTTTGGGCTAGAAGTTTCTTACAAGATATGGAGAGAACTTGTGCTGACCATTTCAGGAAAAGATGCTGGGGTATTGGTCTTGGCTTTGGGTTTAGAGTGGTGGCACTAGATCCGAATTTTAGAAAGCTTTCAATGGATGAGATTGTGGCATCTTACTGCATGGCTAAAAGCAGGGCTATATTATTGGACTATGATGGCACACTTATGCCTCAAAATTCAATTATTAAGACTCCAAGTGCCCAAGTTCTGTCTCTCTTAAACACACTTTCTGGCGATCCCAAAAATCTAGTTTTTATGGTCAGTGGAAGAGGCAGGGACAGCTTAAGCAAGTGGTTTCTTCCTTGCAAGAAACTGGGACTTTCTGCAGAGCATGGCTACTTTTTAAGGTAATTTATAAGTTGCATTGTTTGTCTGCTAATTTTAATCGTATATTTTTTTTTTGTTTATTTTCTATGTTTTTCTTATGTCCCATAATTCAAATTCATGGAATATTATTATTATTATTATTATTTTAATTTGCAAAATTCTTGGATAATACACCTAGGCTCAAGAAAAAGAGACGAGGCTTTGTGTCTTTGGATTTTCATATGGTGGGTGAAGTTTCTCTTTTCTCTTATAAATATGGCATTATAACTTAGGGTTGAATCGGTTGATTGATGGTACCATAGTAAAGCTCACTTCTATGACTTTGATATCAAGAACATTTTGTATTTACCTATGTAGTGAACTTCCCAATAAGTATAGGATGATTTTAAGGACTAAATTTTATGTCTAATATTTACAGCTTCAATTAGTATTCAGTTCCAATTCTGTGCCCTATTCACAGTCTCATTTGATGCTTAGATCACATATGCTAATCAGATTCTATAGTAGAATTCCTACATTTGTCTCTCAGTTTTGTCCCTATTTGTAATACCTCACAAATCATACATAAAAGATAAATTGTACTAGAAAAAACTAGGTGCATTTATTTCAAAAACAAAAAAATAAATTTGAATATTACAACGGGAACATATATTGCTTCAAATATATGCATGAAAAAAAGGACAAATTAAAGTGTGCATTATTGAAGTCAAGATACTCTAGTTCATAATTCGTATAGTCATCAATTCGTGTCTTTCAATAATAGAGACTCCCCCACCTCAATCCCTCCACCCATTCCACCTCACCCATTTTCAAAATATTTTTTTAAAAATCTTTTTCGATATATATGGCTAATCAGTTTCCTAAACATTCTTTTAATGTGTCGCTTAAAGTGTGATTCACTTTGATTACGTCTAGAGCACAACTTTGCATAATCTATCCTAATTCAATAGTCTATCTTTTATTTAATACAATAAACGTACATTTATTTAAAAACTAGCCTAGACAAATTATCAATTAATAAATCCACACGCAAATGGAAATGATTTCATATTTAACAATTTAATAATACAATGCGTTCTCTGTAGATGTTAAATTAAACACCTAACCTTATTTTAAAATAATGCCCTTCCTATATTAAATTTGAAGAACATTGTTTCTTCATTTTTTTTATACCTCGTAGTAGAATTTTATCTATATTAGAACGCCTTCTCGAACACAAACTCATCGATCTTCTCATAAATCATGTCCTTCCATCTCAACTCTCTCATTGGTTCTTCTCATCTTCTTATGCTCATCTGCATAAGAAGCACAAAAGTTTATGCAAGCTTTCAGCAAAATGCCAATGAACATGCCTCGTGTAGAAGCAGCATGCACTAAAGTATTTGTTAACTCTAGGAAACTTAGTCATCTGAAAACTGGATTAATTTGCCTTTGTTTCTGACATTTACTATCCACTCATTTTTAAAATTTATTTGTAGCCCTCAGCCCCTTGCCATATAAACTTGTAATCTTCTATTAATGTAGATGATGTTAAATTTCGCGATCTGAGGTCTACGCTATTTTTAGCTTGTTGACTTTCTGGCATCTGAGTATTGGTGAATATGATTACGCTGGAATGTCTTTTTTGAATATCTCAAAGGGCCTATTTGATATAATTCCAAACGAGTCACTCTGGAGATAAAAAATTTATATGCACATATCATGTATTATATATCTTATATTTTTAAGTATATACCTTGATGGACAAATCAGGTGTGTGAGTTTCTCCCCTCTTCTTTCCTTCTTGTGTCCGTCCTTTCCATGTCATTTTCCTTTCTCGGTAGGTCATGTATGATGGCAGGTACTGTAGGATGATTTCAGTGTGCATGTTATCATGGAAGTTGCAGATTTATATATATATATATATATATTGCACATTTTGATTTGCGGAAATATTGGCAGGTGGCCGCAAGTTGAAGATTGGGAAACATATGGCCAGGGTTCTGACTTTGGCTGGATGCATATTGCAGAACCTGTTATGAACTCGTATACGGAGGCTACTGATGGTTCTGGAATAGAAAGAAAGGAAAGTGCTTTAGTCTGGCATTATCACGATGCAGATCCAGTATTTGGGTTTTCCCAGGCGAAGGAAATGTTGGATCATCTAGAGAGTGTTTTAGCAAATGAACCTGTAGCTGTGAAGAGCGGACAGTATATTGTGGAAGTGAAGCCTCAGGCATGTATTCGGGACGCAGACTCTTCATTATTCGTGCTTTCTTTTATCCCCCCCCCCCCACCTCACCCAATTGGTTCTCTTAAATGAAGTTTAAACTGTTTATGAATTGCAATATCAGTTTCCAGCTTCAAAATCCTCTTTGTTAGGAACATGAAGTTGATATTAAGGTTTCCAATGTTTTGTTAATACAGGGTGTTAGCAAAGGCAGAGTTGCAGAAAAGATTTTGTCATCCATGGCAGATAAGAGAAAACAAGCTGATTTTGTGCTTTGCATTGGTGATGACAGATCTGATGAGGACATGTTTGAAATAATTGGTAGTGCAGTGTCTGGTCGTATTCTTTCTTACAACACCGAAATATTTGCTTGCACGGTTGGGCAAAAACCAAGCAAAGCAAAGTATTATTTGGATGACTCGTCCGAAGTGGTAACTATGCTTGAATCTCTTGCTGATGCTACTGATTCTCCTGCTTCATCTGACAACGAACCAGATAGCCCGCCCAGAAGGATTGGTCGTGTTTCTTCATTTGTTTGAATTTACCTATTTCTCTCAAAGGAAGCTCTATGTGATCAACCAATGCCAACTTGCTTATATGGGTGTCCAGTTTCAGGTCCCACAGTAAGGAAACGATGTACTTTTCCGTTCTCTCTTTTTCCCATCTCGCTAATAAAATTAGCTTTTAGTCCCATCCTGGTGTGTTTGTGATATAACTTTTTTAGTCGACTCCTTGGGTGAACGTAGGGAGAAGTGGACAATTGGACCAAGTTTAAAAACACTTCTTTCGTTGTTTAGCTGAAGACACTTCTGATGGATGGGTTATGCTCTTGTCTGCAAAAGGGAATGGTTCAATCTTGTCGACAGAACTTTTTACCATCCTTATTGGCTTTTTCTGAAACCGAAAGGAGTACTAGATTGTAAACTGGAACATCTGAACTCTACTGGAAGGAATGCATCAGCTTTGGCCGAGAGTCTAATTGTTTATGATCAGACCTGGAATCCTAGATTTCAGGTAGTCGATGCCAGAAACATTGTGGGGAAAATGAGACGGGCAGATTATCAATGGTCCCTTGAAGCTGAGTGATTATGCAGAAAAGGTGGTCGCATGAGCGTAGAATGACAGATGGGCTTCTTTCTATTCAATGTTCCTACTTCCTTGTACAGGTTGGTATAATTCCCTTTATCCTGTCTTGTTTAGTTCCTTTGAGGCAGTTTTAAGAATGTGAATATGGGCTCTATGATTTCAATAATGTCTCTAGCAGATGGATGCTACCATCGAATGTTGCAACTGATTTTTCGTTCTTTTTCTTATTTTGTTCTCTCAGGATTCCTTATTTTTGTTCAATTGTGGATATTTTGATTGTTCAACTCTTTCTTATTCAGTGATTCAACTGTAGTTTCTTTGTGTTTCGTCCCTTTTGACCTTTGTTTGTGCCTCGGATACTTATCTAGGATGTTTTACTCGATTTTGAAATGTTGCTGCCATGATTAGTTTGTTGTTTCATTCTCAACATTATGTATGGAGTTTGATCTTGCAAAACTCAGTTCCATATTTACTTCCAACTGATGATATTATTGATTAGGTGCTATTTTCGAATAGTTTGGATTTGAATCTCATTTTCTCCCACTTGGGATTGCAAAATTGTTGCCTCAAGAGATTCAAAATAGAAAGTTTCCAATTTTGTCTCTTTTAAAACCTGGATTCCCAGTTCAGGTATCTTTTTTCTAGGGTTAATTGCTATTTAAATTACCACATTTGATCCAAACTGCAGATTTCACATCACTGTCATCTATGTTACTTTAATTTTCTGGCAAAGTAGAAAAAATGGTTATGGCTACTGCTCTTTTCAATTTCACTTTTACTGATTTTTACATTACATACAAAATAAAATACAAAAAAAAGCCCATCTAGAAGCTCAAGCTCGACTCGACTTCAACTACGTGTATATGACCTATTGCAGCAGGAGTGGGGGTTGCTCTGTTTTCGACTGGAATTTTGACAAACAATGAGAGAATAGCTAGCCCTTAACTCATCTCCAGTTATCGTCTTCTTAATAAGAACTTCCATGATCTTGTCTATAGCTTCGCGGTTGCTTCTCGTCTGGCTTGAAGTCATCTCATATGCCTCGTCTGAAAGTCTCTTCACCGCTGCATCAATGACATTGAGTTCCTCGCCATCATCGTCATGATCACATCACTTTGAGCCGACGAGTCCATGAGTGACCACGGTCCCATCTTAGACAACCTCGATAAAGAAAAGATAACGCGACTATCTATTACCAACAGAGAGAGAGAGAGAGAGAGAGAGAGAGAGAGAGTTTCTGACCGCGTGGAACCTAGGTGACTTCATGGCCTTCTTAATAATATTATGCCGCCACGGACAGAGAGGGATTAAGAAAAGCATTTTCATTTAGGGTAGAGAGAGAGAGAAACCCTATATTACAACTTAATTGCACTGTCGGAATTGAATTTACATTACATGAAAAATACGTATATCCTTTAATTTTTTTTCTTTTCTTTTCTCTCTTTAGAGTTCTCAATCACTTGTTTGATTTTACCTAGCCAGAAACTCCTCATGAAGTTCAATATAGTATTGAACATCAATAAAAGATTAGCAGAGAAATAAATAATAACACAAAATAAAAACTAATATTAAACCGAATTCAGTTACTAACTTACTACCATATGAATAGAAAAGAAAAGAAGCTCTCAGTGAGAAAATAAAAATTCGGATGATTCAATCAAAAATACCAACAATCCACCAAAACCATGTCAAATAAAACCGAATCACAAAAATTCAACCATAGAATAAAGTGAATACGACTAAAGTTTATGATAAGTTATGAAGATAAACACCAAAATCTTATGTATACTTGAATAATTGAGGATATCAAGAAACATACTGATTACGGAGAGGGAGAGGGAGAGAGAGAGAAGGGGAGAGAGAAAGTTACGGACTTGGAGGTGGAGGAGTGCAGCAACAGGAATAGTAAATTTAGAGGGAGTGGATGTGCACGTGATTTTCAATTAGAATACGTGGCCTTTTGCTACTCAGTGGACGTTGGTCTAACATTTCATTTTTATTTCCCTTAGATTTTATTTATTTATTTACTACTAGAAGGTCATTACGTGCGTTGCACGTTTAACTTCTAATTTAAAATAATTAATTTATTATATAATAAAATATATTTATTGATATTTTTTTAAAGTTATAACATTATTAATTATTGATTATTAACTTCAACAAAATATTAGTAAGTATATATAAGGAGTAGAAAAAAAAATCAAATTTCTTATATCATATCTTATGTACAATTATCAAAATTGTATGGTACTGATAGTAATCGTCTATTATAATATATTTATTCTAATTATGAATGAAGGGTCATATATATAAAAGAAATGGAGTCCAGAACCAAAACTCTGGGTATAACATGCTTATACTTCAGAGTCCAACCTAACTTTTATGGGTAAAATCCTATATATATTAAGGTTCTTTTTAAGTCTTTAAAAATGTTCTCTTGATTTATTGTGACTTGATATTATTATTGTAAGCTATTATTTAACTTTCTCTTTTATACGAAAAGTGTTTGTCTTACATGTACACCGTCTCGTGTTAAATGAAAACATTCATCTCTCTCTTCTTAAGTTAAGATATAACAAATTCAGTGTTGTAGCAAAACCAATGAAAAAATAAAAGGAAATACATTTATATTTTGAATGATCTAATACATTAATTTTAAATAAATACGAATTATATATATATATATACATATATTCTAAATTAAATTAATATTCATGAATACAATATACTCCATCCGTCCCATTCATCTTGGCCTATTTCTTTTCGGCACAGATATTAAGAAGAATGGAATTATGAATTATAAAGTTAGCATAAAGTGTCTTTTTAGTCAATAAAGTATTTTTTCTTTGACTTTGCATTCATGTAGAATTAATTAGTCCCATTGAAATTGTATTCCATTGAAATTGTATTTCTTTCCTTTTTGAGCTGTCCCATTTAAATTGTCCTGTTTTCCAAAAAAGAAAATAATTAACCCTTCAAAATTAATTGGACGTACCCATTTTCTCTTTTTTTTACCTTTCTCCTTAATAACTGTGCCGAACAGTAACATGATGATTTTAGCGGGATAGAGGGAATATATTAGTATGCATTGGTTGCTATGTACTATATATAGTGATAGTTAATATGTCATTAAAAGCCTAAAATTTTTATATTATGCATAATTATATACTCTATCCGTCCGCAATAAGTGTAGCATAATTTTCTTTTTCGTACGTCCGCGATAAGTGTAACACTTTCCATTTTAGGAAATGACCACACACACTACCATTATTTTAAACCTCACAACAATTCATTGTGGTGGTCCATTTCCCACTCAAAACCAATTTATTAACCATTTCTTAAAACTCGTGCCGAACCCAATGTGTTACACTTTTGGTGAACGGAGGGATTTGAGGTTTTAGTCTAGATTTTTCCTTCAATTGTCAAGTGGTAATACGACCACACAAATTCTAGTTTTGCGTTATATTTATTTTAGGGAAATTGGACAAAAAAATACCAAAACTTAATAAGCATAAGTTTTTTAGCCTCATTCATAAAACTATAAGTTTTTTTATACCAAAATCATTTAAAAGACTAAAATTCCCACCTTTAACAAAAACTAATAAATAAATAATACACCTATAAATGAAATTAAAAAAGCAAAAAAAAAATCTGGAAAAATGGCCTCAATTTCTCTCGATTCTCTCCATTCGTCGGCCAAATTTCTTTTGGACACGATGACAGAGCACGATGGGACGATTGGACACGATGGACAGTACACGATGGGTGGACATGATGGATGGACACGATGGTGCTATTGGACAAGATGGAAAGTAATATTTAATGCAGATTCTTTCGCGTTTCATTTATTGAACCCTACCAAATCCGATTCTCTGATGATTTTCGGATGAAACTAGAAATTTAATGAAGATAGTTCATTAAAGTTTGTGTAAGAGAGGTTGTTGACAAGGTTTAGAACTCCTAATTGGGTTCGAATTAATCACAACACCACAATTGAAAACACTAAAAACCACAAAACCCTAAAAAGAAAGAAGAAGAGAAAGAAGAGAAAAAAGCTACGCCAATCTCTCGAAACGTCAAACCAAAGAAGGAAAAGATATCAAGGAAGGCCAGCATCGCGTTTCTGGCTTCATAAAGAAGGTATGCACCTGAAATCTCCGTCCGAAAAGCATATACGGGTGGGTGTTATTTAACTCGCGATGGCAAGGCACGATCGTGACCAAGTAAACACGATCGTGCCTTGACCATCGTGTCCCAAAGATTGTCTTCAATTTGCATGAAATATGTAGATATTAAGTGATATTTGTTTAAATTCGACTATGACATAAAGTTTAGTAACATGTTTAGGAGAACAAAATTGTTGAATAACTTGCATTGTGTGATTTGTAAATGGTTGGAAACTAGGTTTTTTTTTCTATCGGGGACGAAGGGTTTCTCCCCACGATGGGAAGGCACGATGTGCACGATGGCCAGCTCGATTGAGCCTTTTCAATCGTGCCATCATGGGGAGGGCACCATTGAGCCTTCCCATCGATCCCACGATGGTGCTTTCGTGCCCTGGCAGTTTTTGATGTAAATTTTCGTTTTTCGTATTGTAACCCTAATCTCTCTTCTTTATTTGATTTTTAGATGGGGCGGCAGCGTGTTATCGTAGGTTTTGGAGGTCAGTGGGAGGGATTGGCTTACTTAGACGGGAGTACTGTTGTTGTGCACATGGACAATATGAATGATGATCGAGATCATCTCATGGATCTGATTAGAGATGCTTTGTGTGGTCGAAGAGATTCCGAGTATGTGTTATTCTATTTGACTGTATTGAGGGATGAGAGCAGATGCAGAGCTTTATTAGATAGTGATACAGATTTACTTCGATTGCTAGTGCAAGAGAAAAGGTCGGATCCGATGGTTTATGTCTTTGGACGGGACCCACCTTAAGGAAAGGAACAAAGGAGTTCTTTTTGTCGTTATTAACAAAAAGAGGAATGATCAGCTCTTTCCTATAGCTATTGGAATTGGTCCGATAGAGAATGATGAGTTGTGGACTTGATTTCTTTCAAATCTGCGCAGGTGTTTCAACCCTCCAGATGAGTTATTGATCGTCTCTGACCAACATAAGAGCATTGCAAATGCCGTGAAAGCCATCTATCCGACTGCAGCGCACGAATTGTACTTTCACCACATGCAGAAAAATCTGACGCGATACTGCCGTCGAGCTCTTGCCATCTTTCAAAATGCAGCTTATGCTTATCGTGTTAAAGAGTTCGAGAAGAATTTTTCTTCCTTGAAAGCTTCATGTGAGGGTGCTCACACACGACTTTTCCAAATTGGTGCTCATAGGTGGTCTAGGTCGCATTGCCCAGTTCGACAGTACAATTTCATGACCTCCAATGCCGCCGAAAGCTTGAACTCTCGGCTACTGTGGGCTAGACGTTTACCTATTTTCTCGTTACTTGAGGTGTATTGTTGCATTGTCGAGAAACGGTTCGACGAGAAAAGGGCATTAGCTAGGGAGAGAGAGCATGAGATTACACTCGAGGCCTTCAACAAGCTTGCTGTGATAGTGGAAGCAGGTCATCAGCTCGTTGCTCAACCTACCACTGACAATGTTTATAAAGTGAAAGACAAGAAGATGGTCTTCGAGGTGGACCTTGGGAATTGGACATGTGAGTGTCGTGAGATCGATCAGGATAAGATGCCATGTCGTCATGCAATTGCCGTCCTCATGTATGTATAGTTTTTTTTTTTACTTAAATTGTGTTTTTACTTATATTGTTTATTTCATGGCTCAATATTTTCAACTTTTGTTCGTTACAAGATCCAAGGAAACACTGTCAATTTGTTTGATTTCGTAAGTCGGTATTACAAGCAACACGACTTGCGCGAGACTTACAGAGAATCCATTAGGCCGGTAGCACATCCCGAGGAGTGGAATGTCCCGCCTGATATTGCAAGAATCGTTTGCTTACCGCCGATAGGGGTTCGTCAAGCCGGCCGTCCGAGGACACATCGTGTTCGTTCAACAGATGAAGGTGCGCCCACAACACGCCGTAGCAAAAAATGCTCTAAGTGTAAGGGGACCGGCCACAATAGAAAGAATTGCACCGAGCCACTCGCTTTAAATGTCGATATAAATGTTCCACCGGAGGGCGAACCATCGAGTCAGAGACGGCGACGAAAGAAGAAATTGAGCAATTGTGGTAGTGAAGAGCACACAATAACAAGATGTCCGATGCACTTTAAAGATTAGCCTTGTTTATGATATTTTATCCATTTGTCATAATTTTGATTTATGATTTTTTGCACGAATGACATTGTCACTCTTATTTATGATATTTTATCCATTTGTCATAATTTTATGAGTTTATTGAGCTTGTGTTGTGTATAGAAATTGGAAAATGTAAAAAAAAAAAATGGTTGGGGGAGATGCCTACTGCCTGTCCACGATGGGGAGCCCCCATCGTGCCCACGATGGTGTGCACCCATCATGCCCAGGAGAAGAGGCAGCGATGGAGATGGAGGCGAAGGGTTGGGGGCGATGGCCATTGGCCCCATCGTGGCCATCGCCCTCACGATGCATGTCCCATCGTCTCTTCAAGAAATTTTGATTTTATAGACATTTTTTGACTTTATGTTGTTGTGGTGGTGATATATTGATTTGTAATTGCGTATTTAAGAATTTCATAAGTAAAAACGAACATATGAAATCGCTTACATGTTGTCTTTAATATGATTATGAATCATATCATATCTTAAGAATGAAAATGATCTCAATGAATATTTACTTCAAATTCTCAAATTATAGGATGTATATCATCGATATTGCAAAAAACATTCAGATTGATCATAATTATGTATGTAAGGTATAAAAAATTATTTATAGGGTATAAAAAACACTATGGAATAACATTAAGGTATTAAAAATACTTATCGATGTGTGTTCTCCTGGGCACGTACGATGGGGAGTCCCCATCGTGCCCAGAAGAACATCCCATCACCCCCAGCCCATTGCCCTCATTCTCATCGCTGCATGTTCTCTTGGGCACAATGGGTGCTCATCATCGTGGGCACGATGGAGGCTCCCCATCGTGGGCAGGTAGTAGGCATCGCCCCCAAGCCTATTTTTTTTTTACATTTTCCAATTTCTATACACAACACAAGCTCAATAGATGATAAATGGATAAAATATCATAAAATGGTGACAAATAGATAAAATATCATAAATAAGAGTGGCAATGTCAATCGTGCAAAAAATGATAAATCAAAAGACAAGCTAAATATCCTAGCGTCTATCTCATGACAATATCCTGATCGACGTCCTCCACAAGGTCGAAGAACGTCTGCGTCATCGTGTGGTCAATCTCTACTGCCATGACGATGGTGTCTTCGCTCATATGTCTAAAGGCATCGTACTGCTGACTCAGTTGTGCACGAGAGCTGGGCGTCTCACCAACAAATGGCCTACGTAGTGCAGCAGACGACCTAGACTGTCTCGGAAGAGGACTACTCTCACCAACCTCACCCTGTTCTTCCTACTCCACATCGAAGCTAGCCAACTCTGAGAGCGCTGCTCTAAACTGGTGGGTGAGGTCTAGGAGAAGCAGAGGCTGAAAGGGCTGGTGGTGTAGCAGATCTCCTGCTCGATCATGATCCGTCTCGAAGTTGTGGTGGCCGGTAGTAGCAGCAACGGAGTGGCATGGTTGGTCACGCTGAGACTTGTGGCTACCCACAGAGTGGTGACTAGGGCATGCGGAGCTACAGAGTGGTGACTAGGGCCTGCGGCAGCAGAGTGGCGGGACTGGTCACGCTGAGACCTGTGGCTACTGAGAGACTGCTGCTGATGACTTTTGCCCCGTCTAGGACCGAAGTAGTCTACGATCTTAGTGAAGACCCTATCAGCTACTCGAGCAAGGAAACATGTGCTTGAGTCGTCGTGTAGGATCACCTTCAAGCGGAGATCGACGACGTCGTTAGTGCTGACTCTGTGGTCTGGACAAGGCTGTCCGTGCAAACAACACACCCTGTCCTCCGGCCTCTCCTGGTACACTGGCTCTGCTGTCTGAGGACGGGTGGGAGAACTACTGTCTCGGCATCGCTTTGACACCTTTCCAAAGGTCGCCTTCATCTTCTCCATTGTCGTAACTTTTATCTTGTCCTTGTTCTTGATGGGCCCCTCAACCACAACCTCTGCCCTACCCCTACCTGCAATTCGGACCGGCTTCTGGTACACCACATCAAACGGATCCCCGTTCTCAAAGCTAAGGAAGTAGTACTTGTCTTCCTCTTTCTCCATCTGGACCAACAGAACTTCATTCATTTCAAGCTGCAATGAAATACGTACTAAATAACAGTTACATATCGATAAAATTATGAAATTTCAATAAATTCATAAAAAATAAAGTGATTTACGTACCCGTTGGTCAAAAAAGGTACTGAAGTCCGCCTTCACAGTACCCGTCTCCCACATCAAGCATTGGGATAACCTGGTCACTTCATCTCTCGTTCTGCAGTAGCGTCCCAAACAAGAAAATGCCTCATACATCCAAAGCTGCAAGACCCAGACTGGACCGTAGAAGTGGTAGTCAATCTCTTCCTGTCTCGGAGTAAGAGCCACGGTATCGATGTAGTGAGTTAACACCTGGTACATGTAAACACCCCAGGGAAACATGTCTCACTGCTCAAAGTCCTCTACCAGTGCCCATGCCCAGTTCTCGATCGACATCTTGTCCCGGCACAAGAGAAAGTAGTAGTAAACCAACAAATTCGCCGCCTTCAAATAATCTTCCATTTCATCTCCTAACTTGCGTTCCTTGAACTTGTTGCGCAGCTCGCTCACCTTTGTTTCTTTGGCATGAAAATGTTGGTGGAATAAACTGTCAGGACGGATCAGGTGAGTCTCAGTAGTGTCGAACTCCATGTTTCCAAAGTGAAGTCCCCGTGATTATGGCATAATCAAGGGCTTTAAAACGGACTGTCCGACCTCCGAGCTGAAACCACGACTTCTGCGGGGGTATGTGGTCGCCCTGCAGCTGTCGGACTATATGGTGGTAAAGGACACCACTAGCACTATACGTCCGTCTAGCTCTAATCAGTCTGCTCACGACCCCGGAGATAAAGTGCTCTATCGCACGCTCTCCGTATCTAGGCCCGTCAATGCGACGCAACGTGAAAAATATCTCTTTGAACATGTCACAACGCATATACAAATTAATTTTACGTGTCACGGCCCGTAACGTGGGCCTTTTCCACACACAACCCTCCTACAATAACAAAATGGGAAACCATAAGCAATAAATTCACGAACAAAATAAAAAAAACAAGACAAAACACAAAAAAAGATCGGCCTGTCTGCGCACGATGGCAAAGTCTCGTTTATGAACTCTTCATCTTCGTGATTCGACGCCGACGTCAACGCCTCTCTATCGTGGTCAGATTGTGTTTCGGACAATCTCATCGTGCCGACAAGTCTTCGTCGAGAGCGTGCTTCGTGTCCTCTTCGTGGGTTTTCTTCATGAGTGTTTCGGCCGAGAGAGAGAGAGAGAGAGGAGAGAGAGAATGTGGGTTTGTGGTAGGGTAGTGGGGGGGACCGATATAAACTAAGAGAGAGAGACAAAATTTAAAATAGTAAGGGTATTTTAGTCTTTTAATCAATTTTGGTATAGAAAACTTGTAGTTTTAAGTTTAGGGTTAAAAAATTATACTCTTTAAATTTTGGTACCAAAATATTTGGACCTCTTTATTTTAATACTACTATAGCGTATTATTTAATTTTTATGTTGGTAATGTAATTACGTGTACATTATGAATTAATAATAATGAAATTTTCTGTCGATGAAGCATAATCCAAGTAATAAAATTGAGGTATCATAAGTCTCTCGGCCTTAGCAAGAGGTTTCACTAAAGTGTGGAATATTATATTTCCATTTTATGTAGGTATGTTTCACATTTTATATATATGTGTATGTTTAAGTATTGTGATTTTATATAGAATTATTTATAATTTCGTGAAATTGTGATATGGTAATGTAATTTGAATTAAAAAAAAATAATAATTTTTTTTATAAAATAAATTACTTTTAATTACTTCTTTTGTTTTAGTCCACAATTTTATTTTTCTTTTTTTCGAGTTTGTGCTTCAATCACCATACATATTTCCCTTCGATTAAAACATCCAGAGTTAAGAGTCCTTTTTGCAGACAAGAAGTAATTATAAAAAGTGTATGCCTCGTGAGAGAGATTGGAATGATGCACATAAAATTTGCTCGAGTGTGATATTTCATTCGTGTGATTGTTTATGGTTGATGATTTATCATTTTGTTTCATCATTTAATAATCTGAATAAACCCGTGCCCCAATGGTAGATGATCGATTCTGATGAAATTTAATGTACTAGTTTGTACAGTTCCGCTCCCCTACCCACCGTGAACACAAATTAACGTGCCCACCGTTGATATGGCAATGCCATGTATGTAGGAGAGTCAACATATTTGACTATAATTTGTTTTACTATTTTTCATTCTTTATTTAACTCTTAATTATTATTTTTACGTCTCTAGTCTCTACCAACATAATTGCATTATTTTCAATTTTGTTTGATTTATTAAAATATTTTAAGTTTTTATGCGAACAAACAAATTTCTTAATCTTGTTTAGAACATAAAATTCTTAAAATTTTAATAAATTATAAATATTATTGATATTATATATATATATATTTATATAATTATATTTATGTGAAACAGATTATGCCCATCATACTGGTACTAATTGTTTCATAATGAAAATCAAATGAACACACCCAAATACAATCACTGCTTTAATATTTATTAATGGTCGATATTAGATAGAAGGATAACTGTCAATGTCAAAATAACTATTTCTTGTTCAACAAAAACCAATTAAAAAATTTAGGACATTGTCTCTCAACATAAAATTAAAAATAATTTAAAATAGTAATTAAATGTGAAGATTCGAAATAAAATTAGGAAATAAATGCAACCTAGAAAAAATATTGGTGGAGACGTAATTATGAATAATTTAAAGTGGATTGTTTATATGGTAATTAAGGCAATATATTATAAGTTTAAAAACACTAATTAAGAGTTAAATAAGGAATGAAAAATAGTAAAACAAATCATAGTCAAATATGTTGACTCTCCTACCTACATAACATTGCCACATCAGCGGTGGACACGTTAATTTGAGCCCACGGTGGGTAGGGGAGCGGAACCGCTAGTTCGTATTCATAAAGAGAGCCATTTTACTATATATATGGACAATATGGTCATTACAATATTATTTTAAATAAGTATTCACACCGACATTGAAATAAAAGACTGCAGTACTCCCCACAACCAGAATTCCCTTAAACTAATAGATGGAGCTCCTCTCCGCGCGGCCGCGCCTTGAGGCGACGGCGGCGGAAGCGCCGCTGGCGCCACCTCGAGCCGGGCTGCGTTCGACGATGACGAACCTGCAGACCGGGCATTTCCCCTGGCTCTTCACCCAGGGAACGATGCAGTCCTCATGAAACATGTGGTTGCAGGGAGTGATCGTCACGAACTGTTTCGTCTCGAAATCTTCGAGGCAAACCGCGCACCTTTTGCCTTCGTCGTCGTTGGACGCGCCGGCGCCGACCGACTTGTTGCCTAATCTCCTGATTATGTTGTATATGTGAGGGCTGTAGAGCTGCCTCCTCAGCTTGTTGACTGCCTGCTTCTGCTCTTCTGGGCTCAGCTTGGATTCCTCTGCAGATGATCGACTGTTCCACGGCTGGTGGTAGTGCGCCGGAGGTGAGTCAAGCGCTGCCCGTTGTGGGCCCGGATACAAGTCCTCGAAGAGGAGGAGGGGCACGGAGGGATGAGGTGTTGCCGGTGGGGGGAAACTGCATGCACCGTGTGATTTTGTGTTAGAAGATGAAGGATGCATGCAGTATGAGATTCCAAGTCGAATTTTCCGTTGCAGCATTGTACAACATTTCCTATTGCATCTAAGATCATCGTTATGTGTCCATGATATTTAAATATCTACCAAATGTTGTTTATGGAAATTCTTAATTATTTTCTGTACGTGCAAATTTGCATAAGTGAAATTTGATAGATTTTTAAACATCCTTGACACATGACAATCATCTGCAGATGCAATAGGAGATGTTGTACAATACTATAATAAATATCCATCTTGTTTTATTTGGTCATTTATGAATTGTGTACCATATATATGAAATTATGAAATATGTATATCAAACAGGTAATGAAATCCAAGAAATTAATTTGAATAACCTCGCATAGCCATGATCATGGCCTCCCATGAATCTCTCCTCTACTAACATCCATGGACTTGTTCTTGCTCTAGGATTCTGAACACAAATCAATTATTAAAGAAACAAAAAAGAATTACAGAACTGATAGCCTCTAGTTACTGTTTGTGTGTGTGTGTGTGTGTTTTTCTTAAAGATGCATGGAACAAACCAGAGATCTTATCGGAGGAAGCAAGCCTGAGCGGTTAACGGGCAGATAAATCCAGTAATCCTGTCCCGCCGGCCAACTTTCCGGCGGTCGAGAATTCCGGAAGCTTCCACTCATGGGGCTGCTGCTACTAGATGGTTTCTTACAGTGGTGGAAAATGAAATGAAATGAGTTCAAGTTTAAGGTGAGGAGTTTTATAATTTAATTCACTAATTGTGGAATTTTATCTTGCTTTTTCGTGTCATCGACTTATCTTATTGTGCAGTGTGTGAGTTGAGATGCCTTTTTTCACCTTTAGTGCGTGGTGCAGGATAACAAGATATTCATCACTCGAAATCAAAGCAAGGAATTTGATTCTGCCAAAAATGGGCGCCTACTTGATAAAAAGGCTTTCCCTTTTCTCATTCTCGTATTTTATTTCATCAGTACACACTTGGAGAGGTAAACAACACGAAGATTGACAGCCGTTAGTTTGGAGGATGTGATTCTCATCTTATGACTTATACAAGATGCTGCATGCAAGTGCAATGTCAGCAATCCCTTTTCAACTACTGCCCCTTTCTCCAACTGAATCATGTTCGTTCCAGCACGCGCCGCATAGTTTCTCGTTGCATCAACTTATAATCTGAACTTTGCCGCGTTTTGCAAAAACTGTCGTCACCTTTCGAAATAAGCAAATATAGTCCCTGACCTTACAACATTTTTTTCCCCCACAAAAATCATCAAATCAAAATTCTGGCATTGGATTTCTGATTTAGCACGCCTCATGTCCCGCGTGTAAATTTTCATCCAACACGTGGGACTTCAGCGTGCCAAGTTAGAAATCTGATGCCGACATTTTGATCCAGTGACATTTTTGAAAAGATGTTGAAAGGTTAGTCATATTTCAAAGGTCGGGACTTCTTTTGCAAAATGCGCTACCATAAGTTGATAATAATCCATCATGAAAACGATATTTAGCAAGGAATGCACAAAGAGGACGAAAACGAGCACCATGTATAAACATACACAAAGGTATCAATAGTACAAACTGGTTAAAGAGAACCAAAGTGAAAGAAATGTATAGATAATGAACTCCAATAATGTGCTTGTTTCAAATGGTGAAGAACTAAAACTCTATTATGAAATGCGTCTGAATTTTTGATAAGGTGAAAAAAAGTCAAAAACTGTGATTCCACCATTAAAACCAGTTTCGGACCTGCAATGACAAGATAGTCGATATCACAAGAGCAAAAGGGTAATATTAGAACGGCATATAGAGTGAAGAATACCTTATGTTTAAAACGGCATCTTTTGGTGTATTAACTGAAATGTTGCAGAAGTCATCTACTCATGGTTGAAGACAAATAGAAGTTCCAGAATATGGATGACATCGACATGAAAGCAACACGGGCTTGAAGAGGAACCGCACTGTAAGTGAGCATAGCATTTTGAAAGTTAACAGCTTCACTTATGAGGGAACATACTAATTCAATGAATGCTTGCAAAATTGGAAAAAGAATATGAAGAAATGGAAATAATTGTACATTTGAATAACTTGTTCTGAAAAACACGAGGAAACGATATAATTATATCAATTTCTTAGAAGATCAGAATATCCTTAATCACTAGAACCCTTTACTTCAACTAGAAAAATAATCAAATGTGTATTTATGTATATGTATGTCCAAATCCAGCCTTTGAATCAACCGGCAGGGCAGGGAAGACAGCAAATCTAGTGGCAATTTTTTAAATTTTCAAGAAAACATGAGAGAGAGAGAGAGAGAATAAGTTTAAGAAAAAGATGTTCATGTTGTCTTCATTGTGTGCTCATGACTCAATTAAAAAGTCTATTTTAAAATGCTTATTTCCTTCCGAATCCTGCAATAGTGACCCCACCATGTAGGAACAACAGCTCAAAATGTATTCTCGGTATCGTCCAATTATGACCCAAAAGCATGACAACTGAGTCCTCAAATATCTGATTTCATTTTAAATTCTCACAACGGAGGAGGAAAGAATAACATACCCGAAGTTCAATATACTGACAGGAATCCAGAACTTGAAACCTGCATGGAAATTAATGTTGAAATTAGACGTACAAGATTCATATGATTGGACTCTAAAAGAAAGTAGAGTATTGGACCTGTGAATAGGGTAGGGAGGGCGTCGTTCTTATATTTATTAGGAAGTTCAGAGAGTTTTCCTAGCCATAAGTTATTCCAAGCAAAAATAACACCAATTACAGTCGGACCTAGTACAATTTGGTTTAACACAACCTGAAAATGGAGCCAGAAAGGACATGTCAGAGATTATGTCCAAGATGTGCGCTCTTCAGAAGTCGAGAGATTAAGTTACCTTTGTCGCTAAGTTCTGAAAATTTTTGTGTGGCATACAATGATCAAGGAACTGGTACCATGCATATGAACCAGGACCATATAGCAAAAATCCATATGAAGCCATCCGAAGGGCTCGAATATAGTCATATTCAGATAAAAGCATACTTGTGATATCCTGCAAGAGTGGTTTTGGTTCATATCAAAGAGATTAAGCAAGCATCTAATAAAATTAGTAGATATTCCACTATGCACATGATAACAGATAATAGCAATTGATAATTATAGGTATAGATGTACAAATTTGGAGCCAAATGAGCGAGCTTCAGAAGAGGAAGTAATTGCGCCTAAGTAACGTGAAAGAATATTTAATCATTAGCAGAGGAGTAAATTTCCTTAGACAGAGTATAAAAGGAACTCAACTTGAAATTCACTGATAATAAAATCAGTGTGCATTACACAGAAGTCAGAACTTGATTCAGAAACTAATGTATTCCAGTTTTCTTCTGATGACATTGACAAGTATAAATTCTAGACCTCAATGCATGCACACAAGAATACAGAACCGAGGCAGAAAACCTGTAAGCTTAATTATGTTATGTATTCTGTATATATAAACCAACGTCCATGAATTCTTGGATAAAGCATTGTATGGGATGGCTCGGTTCTGTCAATCTGTTTCTCTTTCTAATCAAAGTTCTATTGATAGAATACAGATGGAACCCTTGAATAAGAGATAAAATCAACATCCAGACATCCCAGAAAACTTAACAAAGGATGCTGATCTACTGACTCTGCTGAAAACATTGAGAAACGAAAATTCACAAGCTAACCCAAAGTAGCATGAGAGTAAGATAAACATGCCGCAGATCACAGATATACATACTGTATGTGTGTATTAAGCAATTATGACAAATAATTAAAACAATTGTGATCTTACAGAGCATTAAGCCTCTGTGAATTTAAAAGTGAGAAATTTCATAATCATGTAGCATGAGCTAAGATACACAGACTTGCAACTTAAATTTGAAGGAATCTGAGCACAATGTATTGTAAGTTAATCTTAACTAAGTTAAAGAGTCTCAAACAGCAATATACTCTTTATCTAAAATCCATCACTTATTCAACTACTTTTTTTTTTGAGGGAACACTTATTCAACTACTTAATTGAACACAAACTAGCAAAACTAATATAAAGGGGAAACAGAAAAGAAAAACAACTAAATAGAACCAATCAAAGATTAAATTCTTTTACCCAAATATGATGTTTTTACTGCAGTTAATCTCCATTAAAGAATACCCAAAGCACAACCTGTCAATCTCAAATACTCAGCATTCATAACTTCACATTCACAGAAACCAAAACGAAGATGGAATGCACAAATACTCAGCATTCATAAATTCAAAAGTAAACTCAACATCAATGAGAACAGAATTCGAAAAGCCCAGTAACCTCTAACAAGCCAGATTAATCCAAGGAAAGCTAATTTATGCATGCAGAACCTCTCTCTCTCTCTATCTATCTCTCTCTCTCACATACAAACTTGAATACGGAGTGTATTATCACCTTAAAATCTTCCGAGTTGGAAAGGGTGTCCTTATTTTTTACCCAACCGTGGCGGAGTTGGGCAATGGTGTCTCCGGTCAAGCAAAGAGTGGCGCTGGTGGCGGCCTGCTGAAGGGGGAAGTGGTAACCGTCGCCTCCACCGCCGGCGGCGGAATCTACTGAATTGGAGGGCTTCGATTCTCTTTTCTTGTTACTCCGCCGCCGAAAGTTATGGTGAAATGGGCCCATTCCCCATATACCACCATTTCCCACCGCACCCAAAGACCCCATTTTTGCAACGAACACCAGAAATTGAAGAAGCTTAAATCGATCTATTTAATTTCTTATTTTTACACTATTTTCATGTGGTTTGGTTGGTGGCTTGGTGCTACACCCTATTTTTTTTTTGTTAGGACTAGATTTCGACAAAGTAACTACAAACGGGTAAGTTGGAAATTCATTATCACCCTAAGGATCTCAACCAACTCATTTATATAATATTACAAAAAACTAAAAACTACACATAAGGTTTAAACCTTTTCACAATTATAACCTAATATATATATATATATATATATATATATGCATTGGGATAAGATTGTAATTTTTTCATATATTAGGTTATAATTGTGAAAAGGTTTAAACCTTAAGTGTAGTTTTTAGTTTTTTGTAATATTATATAAATGAGTATATATATATATATATATATTTTCAAGTTTATAATGTGATTCAATTTCTGGCAGTTGAGTGGTGACTCGTAATTCTTCAGACAACTTCGACTTTATTTTTTACATCATTATTCACGTGAATTGTCAACGTGCTAATTCAACACTTACCATAAAAAATTTACTATTTCGTCCTAAACTCATTGGATGAGGTGAACACAGAATGTCCGAAATTTATATGTACACTTTTTAGATAAAAAACACTCCATATTTAGTTGATGTTCTATATTTTTATATGGCAAGTATTTTGAATCAATCCCAATTTTCTCATAAAAAAATACGGTAGTTTTATCATCAAAAATGTTATTTCCGTTTTTTAAAAGGTTATTTCCGAACTCGCAGGTCTTATAATGTGTTTTTGAGTTCTTTACAATGATTAGGGTGTATAATATGTCTATGACACCCTAATATCTTGTTTGGTATGAAGTATACGGCCCTATATAAAGTTCGGGCCAGTATGAATAATACTTACTTTTGTTGTTATGTATACTATCTATGAGGTGGTATAAATAATACTGCAACTAATTATAGCAATATATTACAATAATTACTATGTGTTGCAGAGAATTTAATACTTCATACCAAACAGAATATTAATTCTTTATATTTATAAGACATCTCAGTCAAACATATCAGGCTTTATCCTATACTTTGTACCAAACGAGCCCTAATAGTAGAAGTTTTTGAGTTTAAATATTCCTTTCAAACTTAAAAAGAAAAGCATAGGTGAAAAGAAAAAAGAAAAGAAAAAAAAAAAAAAGAAACAACAACAACAAGAGAAGAATGTAATACTAATAGACAAGTCAATATTTGGGGGCCGAATAAAATTATTATTGAACATTCAAATAAATAGAGTTTGGTATTGCTAATGGCTAATGAATGCTATTCTTTGATTAATGGATGCCCTCAAGCTCATTAAACTTCTTAACGCTATCTCGAACCTAATTGAGTCCAATAAAAGTTTATGAACCTAATTCCAAAAGATAAAATTTAAGAAATTAAATGTATTATGTATGAATACATTCTTTTGATGGAACTATTATGTATTATTAATCCACTATTATGCCATAAAAAAACTTTGAGGATTCAGAAACAATATAATACAAAGTTTAGATACCTAATTAAACCAAATAAAAGTTTAGAATCTAACTGAACAATAAGAAGTTGGAGGATCCAATTGAGGACCTTGAATAAACTAAAAGTTTAAAAACCTAATTTTCAATCTATTTCAAAAGTTGAATATGTCCACATTTCACTTGTTTCGCCACAAAATTCAAAAGATAGGGGTTTCCATCAACTAAAGCTGTAAAACTCTTTGGACTGTGCCCATTAGACAAGCTGTAAAAATCAAGTCGAGATGACCGGCTGAAAATCAATTGGTCGCATAAAATGGCAAACTTATCCATAATAGTGATTTTAGTGTAAAATGATTGGTTCGGGCCGGGCTAGCCCGAACTCATCATGCTTAAGGACATATCGGATTCGAAATTTAATCGGACCACTACTTTTACAGTCTAAGTCAGTCTAATATCGGGGTGTGGCGGGCCAATTTTTAACTTCTACCATCAATATTTTTATGACTTTTTTGCTCTAAAAATCTTAAACTTTCAAGAAGGTTTCCCAAAAAAGTTAAAAAAAGAAATACTTCAAAAAAATTTCATCAGCATAACTATTTAGATTTATTTAATATTATTTCAAAGATTTTCCGTTTTATAAATTATGGTCCATGCAGAGATTGGGTCACATAATTATACTGGACCGAGTTGCGAATCCAATTTCTACAAACAATTATTTGTCAAGCCCAATAGTTTTGTAGATTGAGTGCAATAATGATGTTGAGTGTTTCTCAAGAGTCTTATTTCTGAGTCATGTGCACATGAGATACTCTATTCTAAAATGATGTTCGATTTCATGTTCTAAGCCTTGTTTGCTAGGAGTGTTTAGGGTGTATAATATATATTATACACCCTAATATCTCGTTTGGTACAAAGTATGGAGTCCTTTATAAAATTCGGGCCCGTATGAGTTATACTTATTGTTGTTATTATGTTATACTATCTATGAGGTGGTATAAATAATACTGCAACTAAATATAAGAATAAATTACTATAATTTCACCCTCTTAGCATAATTAATATGGTTTGCAGAGAATTTAATACATCATACCAAACACAATATTAATTCTTTTATATGTATTAAAACATCTCACCTAATCATTTCAAGCCTTATCCCATACTTCATAGCAAACGAGTCATATGAATATGATCATCATATGTATTATAATATTATATAGGTAAGTTTTACTTAAATAACCAAACTATTCAAAGTTTCATAATTGTATTCCAAAATATTCAAAATTATAATTAAATGACCAAACTATCGATTTTTTCACAATAATCTTCTAGCATCAATTTTTCGGTATTAGTGTCGAGGATGGCTTGGACATCCGTTCCGGCACCGACGAACTGGGCAGCAGTAGAATTGAAGTCGTCACCCTAAATCCTGATGGACGAGGTAGGTGAGGAGGCTTGGAGTGGGGCCAAAGAAGAAGACTTACGTGGTGAAGAAGAAGACTTTTTGGACATTCTTTATTTTACTTTTTTATTTTCTTATTATTTTTTAAATTCATGTCAGGCATATAAATTCACGTAATATTTCTAGCGTGTCATGTCGGATATGATTTGCCGGAAAATTGATGCCGAAAATTATTGTGAAAAAAATATCGATAGTTTAATCATTTAATTGAAATTTTGATTAGTTTGAAATACAATTATAAAATTTTGAATAATTTGACTATTTAAATGAAAATGACCCATATTATATTTAGCTTTATCTAATCATTTTCTCAATACACTTTAAGTGATTTCAAAATCATACTAAATGATTGCACTACTTTTAAATTTAAATTAATGATTGAAAAATATAATTTTGAGTCAAAAAATAAACTATATTACAATTATAATCAATTTTTAGATTGCTATGTAGACCATAATTTCAATATTACTCATTTATTAAATATCTATAAATTAATTATAGGCATATCAAATTTGACATATTTGTAATAGTCATAGATATGAGTTCTCGTTTTTTACTTTCAATACACACAAAAGTGGGACTACATAATACTAGAACTGTCAAACAACTCGGGCCAGAGCGTTTCGGCCGGGGTTCATCGGGCCACCTATCGAATCGAGTCGGGTTTGCCCGAAAATCAATTGGACCATATAAAACGGCACTCCACTCCAGTCCATAATAATAGTTTTAGTATAGAATGATTGGGTCGGATCGGACTAGCTTGAATCCATCGGGATTAAGTGTATGTCGATCAGTCTAGAAATTCAATTAGACCTCTATTTTTAATGCTTTAATTCTACAAAAAATTCGCTCTTTACCAGCGGAAAATACCATCTGTAAAGCCCAGATATCCATTGGTAAATCGGTTGTCGACGGAATTAACTAACTGAATCCGCCAGAAACTTGTTCGTTTGGGCTGGGAGTAGTTGTCCGACGGAATTCCATTGATAATGGTGATAGATTAATTTTTCCGTCTGTAGTACGCGAGTTTTTTGTAGTGTAACTTGTATCTAACCCCTACCCCTCTATGTAATACCAACATTGTGCATGAACGTTCTCTTAAAATAATATATTGTGTGAGCAGACTACACAAAAACACTAAAAAGTATCGAATTTCTATTCTGGAAATGATATAGTGCAATTAATAGTTGTAACGCCCACCATAGGCTCCTTCACAAATACATACGCATGTAAGTGTGAACGGACTACACAAAAATATGAAACTAAAATATATAGAATTTGTGTCCCCAAGGGAACATCCAAGCGGTGCGGCTTCAGTTTGTAAGCAGTGAGATTTAGGGTTCAAACCCCGCCGCTTCCCATATATATATATATATATAGGGGAGAGGATCAAATAAGAACTCCTATATATTTATATGAGAACCTGGAACCAATCCAAACAATCCATCCTATAAGATCTATGGATATGATTTAATCTCATAATTAATTGGTCAAACCCGCTTTATTTTGGTCAACTCACTTTTTTTTACTTAAGTAAGGTTAGTATAGTAATTTTTGCTGTTTTATTCAGTGCAAAAACGAGATGCATTAATTAGTGTAAAGTGATGCATTAATATCATATTTCTGATGCATCAATTTCTTTTATTAATCTGGATAATAGTTTTTGCACCCCATTTATGTTTTATAAAAAACAAATAAGATTTATAAAGAGTGTATCCTCAAAAAAAATTAAAAAGTGTGTACTATAAAGCATTACGTATATTGTATTCGTATTTGTTACTTGATGTTGTGGCATAATTTTATGATGCATTAATACAATTTACGTGATGCATTAATATGAAACTGTAAATGCACATAATAAGAACATAAATTACCACAGTTAATGCATTACACACATGCTATTTGTGCATTACAAATATTAAAATTTATGCATTATATTGTGTATATTTTTTACATGTAGAATCATTCATAATATCGTTATTTTACATTATATTGTTAGATTTATGCATTACATTGTGCATTTTTTTGTCATGCAATATTACTCATTTATGCTCGTACATGATATCACAATTAGTTTTTTTTGAAAAGAAAATAACTTCATTAATCACTTGGAATCATCAACTACAATATTCGAAAGCCACAATGGCCAATTATCATGCCACACTACGGTGGAAGCTAAAGTTTTAGCGAATCGAGCAAGCTCATGAGCCGCTTTATTTGCTTTCCTACGAACATGACTTATAGAAATAACATTGAGCTCTTTTACAGGGGCAAAAAAATCGAATAAATCTTCGTAAAGAACACTTGCCGCCTCCTTTTCTTCCTCAATAGCTAATACCGCCAAATTAGTTATATATGTATTATGTATACCATATTCATATTTGTTATTTGATGGTATGAGCAAAATTTTATGATGCATTCACACGATTTACGTGATGCATTGACATGTAAAAGTAAATGCACATAATAAAAAATATCAATTACCACAATTAATGCATTACATATATAATATTGAGAAATTGGACGAAAAAATACCAAAACTTAATAAGCATAAGTTTTTTAACCTCATTCATAAAAGTATAAGTTTTCTATACCAAAATCATTTAAAAGACTAAAGTGCCCTCCCTTTTACAAAAAGTAATAAATAAATAATACACCTATGAATTAAAAAAAAAAATCTGAAAAAACAACCTCAATCTCTCTGAATTCTCTCCCGTCGTCGGCCAGATTTCTTCTGGACACGATGGGAGGACACGATGGGAGGACACGATGGGGCCACTGGACACGATGGCTGGGCACGATGGGTGGACACGATGGATGGACACGATGGTGCTATTGGACACGATGGAAAGTAATATTTAATACAGATTCTGTCGCGTTTCATTTATTGAACCCTACCAAATCCGATTCTCTGAAGATTTTCGGATGAAACTAGGGTTTCATTTATTGAACCCTACCAAATCCGATTCTCTGAAGATTTTCGGATGAAACTAGGATTTAATGAAGGTAGTTCATTAAAGTTTGCGTAAGAGAGGTTGTTGACAAGGTTTAGAACTCCTAGTTAGGTTCGAATTCATCACAACACTACAATTGAAAACACCAAAAACCACAAAACCCTAAAAAGAAAGAAGAAGAAAAGAAGAGAAAAAAGCTACTCCAATCTATCGAAACGTGAATTCAAAGAAGAAAAAGATATCAAGAAAAGCCGGCATCGCGTTTCTGGCTTCATAAAGAAGGTATACACCCGAAATCTCCGTCCGAAAAGCATATACTAGTGCGTGTTATTTAACTCACGATGGCAAGGCACGATCGTGACCAAGTAAACACGATCGTGCCTTGACCATCGTGTCCCAAAATTGTCTTCGATTTGCATGGAATATGTAGATGTTAAGTGATATTTGTTTAAATTCGAATATAACTTGAAGTTTAGTAATATGTTTAGGAGAAAAAATAGTTGAAATAACTCGCCTTGTGTGATTTGTAAGGGGTTGGAAACTATGAATTTTTTTTCTGTCGGGGGCGAAGGGTTTCTCCCCACGATGGCACGATGTAGAAGGCACGATCGTGCCACGATCGTGCCCACGATGGACACGATGGGCACGATGGGCACGATGGCCAACTCGATGACCATCGTGCCCTGGCAGTTTGTGATGTAAATTTCTGTTTTTCGTATTGTAACCCTAATCTCTCTTCTTTCTTTGATTTTTAGATGGGGCGGCGGCGTGTTATTGTACGTTTTGGAGGTCAGTGGGAGGGATTGGCTTACTTAGGCGGGAATCTTGTTGTTGTGCACATGGACGATACGAATGATGATCGAGATCATCTCATGAATCTGATTAAAGATGCTTTGTGTGGTCGAAGAGATTCCGAGTATGTGCTATCCTATTTAACTGTTTTGAGGGATGGGAGCAGATGTAGAGTTTTATTAAATAGTGATACAGATTTACTTCGATTGCTAGTGCAAGAGAAAAGGTCGGATCCGATGGTTTATGTCTTTGAAAGAGACAGTATTTTTGCCCCTGAGGTGTACGTGGAAGGCAGTGGACGACGGGATCTATTTAAGGATGATGATGATAGAATGCCACTAGAAGCAGAGGGTGCTCACATCTCCGACGACGAAGAAGATGAACGCCGTAAGAATATAATTGAATCTGTGACTACTGAGTTTCTTGCTTGGATTAGACAGTAACAAGTAAACGGGATCTTCGGGCACCGAATTTCACATCCGAGCATCGGATTGGTCGTGA
This sequence comes from Agastache rugosa, assembly GCA_031470985.1. Lineage (NCBI taxonomy): Eukaryota > Viridiplantae > Streptophyta > Magnoliopsida > Lamiales > Lamiaceae > Agastache > Agastache rugosa. The sequence continues at coordinate 25,278,980 of CM062607.1, forward strand.
TGATGATGAACTACGCGGCGGCCTAGGCAATTGGAGCATTCCATCGGTCGAGTGTGACGGCGCACCGCCACTTGGGTGGGTTGAGCGGCCGGACCGTTCACTAGTCAACTTGTAGTGGGGGCTACGTTTCGGTCCAAGTATGAATTGAAGATGGGTTTGTGGGAATGTATCACCGGAGCACATGCTAGAGTACGTCATTGATCGTTCCGCCGTAAATCGTATAGTCTTTCTCTGCAAGCACGGTAGGAATAATTGCACGTTTAGGTTGTGTGCTCGGGGGCCAAAAGATGAGGGCGACTCGATTTGGTACATTACGAAGTTGACTTTGGATCACACTGCCACTTGAACGTGATCCGTCTTGCCGAGCGGACGGTGATCGCTAAAGTTGCGGCCGTGTACTTTGCTCGTAGGTTGGTTTGCGAGGGTGTGTATTTGAAGCCGAGAGAGATGATGGAAGAGATGCGCGAGAGAGTTTGGTGTTCACATGTTGTACAGCCTCGCTCTAGAAACGAGGAATATAGCGATAGAGAAGACATACGGTGACTTTGACAAGTCGTATCAGATGGTCCCGTCGTATCTACATTTTTTGAGGCAGCGTAATCCCGTGCGAGTACAACATGCGGATCAAGAGTGAGGGAGTATTTTGTCACATGTTTCTCGCCTTAGGACAGTGTATTCGTGCCTTCGAGCGCTATCTGAGGCCAATGATTGTGTTGGACGGGACCCATCTTAAGGGAAGGAACAAGGGAGTTCTTTTTGTCGCTGTTAGCAAAGATGGGAATGAACAGCTCTTTCCTATAGCTATTGGAATTGGTCCGATAGAGAACGATGAGTCGTGGACTTGGTTTCTTTCAAATCTCGCAGTGTTTCGACCCTCCGGATGAGTTGTTGATCGTCTCGACCAACATAAGAGCATTGCAAATGCCGTGAAAGCCATCTATCCGACCGCGCACGGATTGTGCTTTCACCACATGCGAAGAATCGACGCGATACGGCCGTCGAGCTCTTGCCATCTTCCAAAATGCGGCGTATGCTTATCGTGTTGAAGAGTTCGAGAAGAATTTTTCTCGCCTTGAAAGCTTCATGTGAGGGTGCTCACACACGACTTTCCGAAATTGGTGTTCATAGGTGGTCTAGGTCGCATTGCCCAGTTCGACGGTACAGTTTCATGACCTCCAATGCCGCCGAAAGCTTGAACTCTAGGCTACTGTGGGCTAGACGTTTACCTATTTGCTCGTTACTTGAGGTGTATCGTTGCATTGTCGAGAAATGGTTCGACGAGAAGAGGGCATTAGCTAGGGAGAGAGAGCATGAGATTACACTCGAGGCCTTCAACAAGCTTGTCTTGTGACAGTGGAAGCAAGTCATCAGCTCGTTGCTCAACCTACCACTGACAATGTTTATAAAGTGAAAGACAAGAAGATGGTCTTCGAGGTGGACCTTGGGAATTGGACATGTGAGTGTCGTGAGTTCGATCAGGATAAGATGCCATGTCGTCATGCAGCTGCCGCCCTCAGGTATGTACAAGCGTAAATTTGTTTGATTTCGTAAGTCGGTATTACCTTTGTATTTTCATGGCTCAATATTTCTAACTTTTGTTCGTTACAGGACCCAAGGAAACACTGTCAATTTGTTTGATTTCGTAAGTCGGTATTACAAGCAACACGACTTGCGCGAGACTTACAGAGAATCCATTAGGCCGGTACCACATCCCGAGGAGTGGAATGTCCCGCCTGATATTGCAAGAATCGTTTGCTTGCCACCGGTGGGAGTTCGTCAAGCCGGCCGTCCGAGGACACAGCGTGTTCGTTCAGCAGTTGAAGGTGCGCCCACAACACGCCGTAGCCAAAAATGCTCTAAGTGTAAGGGGACCGGCCACAATAGAAAGAATTGCACCGAACCACTCGCTTTAGATGTCGATATAAATATTCCCCCGAAGGGAGAACCATCGAGTCAGAGACGGCGACGAAAGAAAAAATGCAGCAATTGTGGTAGTGAAGAACACACAATCAGAAAATGTCCGATGCACTTGTGATTTATGATTTTTTGCACGATTGACAATGCCACTCTTATTTATAATATGTGGTTCATTTATACTAATTTTATTTATTTGTTGAGCTTCTATTGTGTTTAGATTCGGCGGCTCACCCGCCTCGGCGGGGTACACGAGCCTGCCCATCATGCCCATCGCCCACGATTGGGAGACCCCATCGCCCCCATCACCCCCATCGTGCCCATCGCCCCCATCGCCCCCATCGTGCCCATCGCCCCCGTCGCCCCCATCGTGCCCATCGTTCCCATCGTGTCCATCGCCCCCATCGTGCCCATCGCCCCCGTCGCCCCCATCGTGCCCATCGCCCCCTCACCCCATCGTTCCCATGGTGGCCATCGCCCTCACGATGCATGTCCCATCGCCCCCTCAAGAAATTTTGATTTTATAGACATTTTTGGACTTTATGTTGATGTGGTGCTGATATATTGATTTGTAATTGCTTATTTAAGAATTTCATAAGTAAAAACGAACATTTGAAATAATTTAAATGTAGTCTTTAATATGATTATGAATCATATCATATCTTAAGAATGAAAAGGATCTCAATGAATATTTACTTCAAATTCTCAAATTATATGTTGTATATGATCGATGTTGCAAAAAACATTCAGATTGATCATAAGTATGTATGTAAGGTATAAAAAAGTATTTATATGATATAAAAAATACTATGGAATAACATTAAGGTATTAAAAATACTTATCGATGCCTGTTCTTCTGGGGACGATGGGGACTTCATCGTGAGCACGATGGGGCGATGGGCACGATGGGGGCGATGGGCACGATGGGGGCGATGGGCACGATGGGGGCGATGGGCACGATGGGGGCGATGGGCACGATGGGCACGATGGGGGCGATGGGCACGATGGGGGCGATGGGGGTGATGGGGGCGATGGGCTTCGGCCCTGTTTTTTACATTTTCCAATTTCTAAACACAACAGAAGCTCAACAAATAAATAAAATTAGGACAAATGAACCACATATTATAAATAAGAGTGGCATGGTCAATCGTACAAAAAATCACAAATCAAAAGACAAGCTAAATATCCTAGCACCTATCTCTTTACGATAGCTCCTAATGTATCTCACATCAATATTCCTTGTATGCCTTTTTGTTGGATGTTTGGACACCATACGATCTAGATACATGCAACAAAAAGGACCGCAACTGACCCCATCGGTCTGGGCGAACTGCTCACTAGGTGGCATTATGATCAATGGCATGAAGTCTTCTCTTCTTGTCTTGCGGGGTTATTCATCCAGTAATTCCCCAGAGTTAGTAGCCTAGGAACGAGACAAGTGAGGGGCCTCATCTGCTTTATCCGAGGAGATTTATTGGCATCATGTTGGTGTGACAATGAGTCATACAATTCGATGCACCAATCATCTATTTTGATCTTCGCAGTGACCCAATGCTCATCAAGACAACAAAAGGCAATAATCTATTCAAATAACAAATATTAGTACAACTGCAAATCAAGAATACTGACAATTTGAAAGAAAAAGCAACTTATAATCAATTTAACATCACTTACTGTGTTGCAGTTTAACCACGGGATCCCGTTCGGTGTGTCCATGCCATGAAAGAGATCCAGTATAGGTTGTGGCAATATCCATTTGTTTCCCTTCACTTGGTTGCCCTTTGGACTTAGCTCGTGGAACTCTTTAAGCATCAGTGCCTAAAAAAAGTAAAACAAGTTAAAAATATTTTTTTGTAAACCAACTAATACAACAAATAAAAGTCAAACAAAAACTTACAAAAAACGTAGACCCTTGAACAATAGTGGTCACTGCACCAACTCCTGCAACCCCCCTTCGCTGCTTACACCTAGTGAAGAGCACGTACAAATCCATGACCTGTATTCAAAAAATTTACATTACATGACGATATATAAATCAATGTAAATAATTTAAATATGTGAAGACGTTAAATTGCAAGAAATGTTACCTCTGCAGTGAAGCACTCGTCCACATTCTCCACAAGGTCGAAAAATGCCTGCGTCACCGTGTGGTCAATCTCTTTTATCACGCAGACAGTGTTGTCGCCCATATGTCTGAAGGCAGCGTACTGCTGACTGATCTGTGCACGAGAGCTGGGCGTCTCACCAACATATGGCGTACGTAGTGCAGCAGACGGCCTAGGGTGTCTCGGAGGAGGACTACTCTCACCAAACTCACCCCCGCTCCTCCTCTTCTCTCTCGAAGCCGGCCAACTCGAAAGCGCGCCGCCGCAAACCGCCGGCGAGGTCGTAGGAAGCGAGAGGCCGCCGGGAAGGGCTGGTGGTGTAGCAGATCTCCTGCTCGATCACGATCCACCTCGAAGTCGTGGTAGCTAGTAGTAGCAGCAGCGGAGTGGCGTGGCTGGTCACGCTGAGACCTGTGGCTAGCCGCAGAGTGGTGACTAGGGCCTGCAGCAGCGGAGTGGCGGGGCTGGTCACGCTGAGACCTGTGGCTAGCCGCAGAGTGGTGACTAGGGCCTGCAGCAGCGGAGTGGCGGGGCTGGTCACGCTGAGACCTGTGGCTAGCCGCAGAGTGGTGACTAGGGCCTGCAGCAGCGGAGTGGCGGGGCTGGTCACGCTGCGACCTGTTGCTAGTCGCAGAGTGCTGCTGATAACTCCTGCTCCGTCTAGGACCGAAGTAGTCCACGATCTTAGTGAAGACCCTATCAGCTACTCGAGCAAGGAAACCTGTGCTTGAGTCGTCGTGCAAGATCGCCTTCAACCGGCGATCGACGACGTCGTCGATCGTTGACTACGTGTTCGGACAAGGCTGTCCGTGCAAACAACACACCCTGTCCTCCGGCCTCTCCTGGTACACTCGCTCTGCTGTCTGAGGACGGGTGAGAGGACTACTCTCTCGGCGACGCTTCGACACCTTTCCAAAGGTCGCCTTCATCTTCTCCATTGTCGTAACTTTGATCTTGCCCTTGTTCTTGATGGGCCCCGCAAACACAACCTCTGCCCTACCCCGACCAGCAATTCGGACCGGCTTCGGGTACACCACATCAAACGGATCCCCGTTCTCAAAGCTAAGGAAGTAGTACTCGGCTTCCTCTTCCTCCATCGGGACCAACGGGACATCATTCATTTCGAGCTGTAATGAAATACGTATAAAATAACAATTATATATCGATAAAATTTTGAAATTTTAAAAAATTCATAAAAAATAAAGTGATTTACGTACCGGTTGGTCAAAAAAGGTAGTGAAGTCCGCCTTCACAGTGCCCGTCTCCCACATCAAGCATCGGGGCAGCCTGATCACTTCATCTCTCATTCCGCAGTAGCGTCCCAAACGAGGAAATGCCTCGTACATCCAAAGCCGCAGGACCCGCATCCGGACCGTAGAAGTGGTAGTCAATCTCTTCCTGTCTGGGAGTAAGAGCCACGGTGTCGATGTAGTGAGTCAACACCTGGTACGTGTAAGCACCCCAGGAAACCTGTCCCACTGCTCAAAGTCCTCTACCAGTGCCCATGCCCAGTTCTCGACCGACATCTTGTCCCGGCACAAGAGAAAGTAGTAGTAAACCAACAAGTTCGCGGCCTTCAAATAATCTTCCATTTCATCTCCTAACTTGCGTTCCTTGAACTTGTTGCGCAGCTCGCTCACCTTTGTTTCTTTGGCATGAAAATGCCGGTGAAATAAACTGTCAGGACGGATCAGGTGAGTCTCAGTAGTGTCGAACTCCGTGTTTCCAAAGTGAAGTCCCGTGATTAGGGCATAATCACGGGGTGTAAAACGGACGGTCCGACCCCGAGCTGAAACCAGGACTCATGCGGGGGTATGTGGTCGCCCCGCAATTTGCCGGGCTATAAGGTGGTGAAGGGCACCGCAGCACCGCCCGTCCGCCTAACTCTAATCGCCCGCCCACGACCCCGGAGGTAAAGTGCTCTATCGCACGCTCTCCGTGTCTAGGCCCGCCAATGCGACGCAGCGTGGAAAGTATCTCTTTAAACACATCACAACGCATATACAAATTGATTCCACGTGTCACAGCCCGTAACGTGGGCCTTTTCCATACACAACCCTCCTACAATAACAAAACGGGCAACCATAAGCAATAAATTCACGAGCAAATTCAAAAAACAAGACAAAACACAAAAAAATACCGGCTTCGTCCGGGCACGATGGCAAAGTCACGATGGACCGCCATCGCCCCCGCCCATCGTGTCCACCCCCATCGTGTCCACCCCCATCGCCCCCGTACATCGCCCCCGCCCATCGACCCCAACCCCCATCGCCCCCAAACCCCCTTCGTGCCACCCATCGCCCCCGCCCATCGACCCCAACCCCATCGCCCCCAACCCCATCGTGCCCCCGTCGTGCCCACCCCATCGACCCCAACACCATCGCCCCCAATCCCATCATGCCCCCATCGTGCCCATATAAATTCAGCCCAAATTCACACCAAAAATCAACATTTAAACGCATAGAACATGTACATTTCTTCGCAACTTAACTTTAGCATGAATACCCATGAATTAAACATCGAAATTTGCCAAAAAATTTCAATTTATTTCGAAAATTAGGGCGCACTAACCGGCGGCTCGTTTAGGAACTCTTCCTCTTCGTGATGCGCCGGCGACGACGACGCCTCTCCATCGTGGTTAGATTGTGTCTCGGACGAACTCATCGTGCCCGCAAGTCTTCCGTCGAGAGCGTGCTTCTTCTTCTTCGTGGTTTCGGTCGAGAGAGATAAGAGAGAGAATGTGGGTTTGTGGTGGGGGACCGATAGGTGGAGAGAGAGACAAAATTTAAAATAGTAAAGGGTATTTTAGTCTTTTAATCAATTTTGGTATAGAAAACTTGTAGTTTTAAGTTTAGGGTTAAAAAACTTATCCTCTTTAAATTTTGGTACCAAATTATTTGGACCTCTATAATATTTGTGCATTAAGTTATTTAGATTAATGCTTTATATTGTGCATTTTTACTATAAAAATAATTTTAAAAATTAAATACAAAATATGCATTATTCATCAATCTTCCAAAATATTCGCCGTCAACTGCATCGGAAGTCGACATTATCGTACCAAAGAAATAAAAATTCACACACACACACACGCACACTAGACCAAATAAATCCATGTATTTACAGCTTAAAAATAATTGATATGGGCATAAGATTAACGTTTAAAGCTTGAATATTGTAACTCAATTGGTGTTCTCTCTCTCTCTCTCTCTAGATCTCTCTGCGTGTGTGTCTCTCAAATACACACACACACATTATTGAGTTATTGCAGTTAAGTTCTTAAGAGGGATTTGTATAATGGGAATTAAGTTTCAGAAGGAACACAAATTGCTCAAGAACATTTCAAACATAAAGAAAAAATTTCACATATCAATGTTTTTCTCTATCATTCTCTGTTAGAGAGATGTTCACCAACCGCAAAAATCACATTTCAATAAAATTAAAAATCAAGCTTCACAAAATCAATAGTCTGACAGAAAATTGGATGTGCCAAGAGAAGAAGAATAAGAAGAAAAAGAAGAAGAAGAAGCGGGGGTGGCGGCGACGACGGTGGCAGTGGCGGTGACGACAGTATGGTGGGTGGTGGTGGTGGTGAAGAGAGAAAGTGAAGAAGGATTGAGAGATAGAGCTCTCGAACGAGAGGGAGGGGAGAGAAAGATGAGCGTGAATTTTTTTTCCTAATTTAACCCTCCACCTCTTGCTTTCAAATTCATATTAAATTTTGATATTTAATTATAGTCATACATTCTTTGCAAATAAGTGGTCAAGATTAGTTTTCATTTCTCATATAATGGGTGGTTCTCACCAGATCCACACCCTATATATATATATATATATATATATATATATATATAATTTGTATTCTCGAAAATGCAATATATGGTGCAATAAATAGTTGTAACGCCTACCACAACTCCCTCGCAAATGCACACCAGGTCATGTAAAGCGCGTGAATTAACATACCGTGAATGCTTTTCTTAGTCCCATGGTAAGTATGACTCGAAAAAAAAAATGTCTGTAAATAAGTATTTTATCTTAGAATTATATGCAAAAATGATGTCAAACTATAAAATTTATCCTTATTATCATTGTAATTTTTTTAATTTTTCATACAATGATTAGGGGTAAATAAAGTAAAATTGCCTACTTAATTTCTTTATATGTATATTTTGACGGCTAGATACACTTTTTAGGGGACATAGGGAGTAATTAAGTGTGCTTAACCATGTCACACCAAGTCAACGGTGATACTATCCACACTCTCGTACCTACACATCTATATTGGATGAGTAAAACATACTATGGATACAATATTAATGTACTACACATAGGGGCGATACTTTATCAATACACACTAAGCAAGACAACATAATACCGACATTGTGTATGGACGGACTACACAAAAATATGAAACTAAAATGTATAGAATCTCTATTATCAAAATGTAATATATGGTGCCATAAATAGTTGTAACGCTCACCGCATGTTCCCCCATAAATACACACGCATGCAAAGCGCGTATAACATACCGTGAATTAGAGGTGTCAAAAATTACGTCAGTCTTAATTTGGACGGGCTTAGACTATAAATATAATTTGCTAAACTATGGCACCAAGTCAACGGTGATACTAACGACACTCCCAAACCTATACACACCTATATCAGACCAGAATAAAATATTATTATATTAAATGTGAGTATATTGTACCTATATTTCTAATAGAATTTTTCTGGATATATAAGGGCGATATTATCTACGCTCAAACACCGTCACGCGCCCGTATCAAGGCGAGTAAAACATATCGATACTACATTAAAGTCTCCATTTGCGTCATCAATGACAACACTATCCACGCACCAAAAAACTGTAATTGCACAACCTATACTGAGGTAATTACTCTTCTCAAAATCATGTGCTTTTCCTCATAAATTAGTAAGTGAGATTGTTGTAACAAAGCCTTGTCTGCAAATCGTATGGTTGTGTATTCTCAAAAAATAAATGACTATCTCCTTCCCAAGACAACCCCACGAACAGATTCCTCCAATCCTATTAACAACATCAAATTTTATATTTCAAAATTCAAATTGTGACAAAATTTGCCAGAAGAGAAATCACCAGCCATTCTGTCTTGGCTCTCATAAACTCCCTTTATATATATCTATTCCTTTTCATCAACTTTCCATCCACCATTTTTCTTCAAGATTTTCAAGAAATAAAAAATTCTTGAAAAATGTCTGAATATTTGCCTCAAGATATTATGATGAAGATCCTCTCAAGGCTGCCTCCAAAGCCTCTCATCACATTCAGATTGGTCTCAAAATCATGGAATTTCATGATCTCAAGCCCCTACTTCATCAAACTACACACACAACACAGACTCCTCTCCAATACTCCCACCTCTTCAAAAAACAACCAAATCATCGTTAGGCGCTACTCAAAGTCCCTTAACAGCGAGGTTTACTCGGTGCACACCGACAACGAACAATTCCGAGAAGACGACATCAAGATCGAGTACCCTTTTCGCGACGACATCCGTTTCTACTACAGAATCGTCGGTTCTTGCAACGGCGTCCTCTGCCTCCTCGACGATCAATTCGGGCAGGCCGACGCCATCCAGCTATGGAACCCGGTGATCATGCGAAAACTAAAGCTGCCCGCGCCTCAATCATCGTTTGAGGATCTGGGCACGTGCATGATTGTTCTTGGCTTTGGATTTGATGCTCGGAGCCACGATTACAAGGTTGTAAGAATTGCTTATGTTCAAGGTGATTGTGAGTATCTCCTCCCTCCAATAGTCGAGGTTTATTCATTATGTAGAGGAAGCTGGCACACAGTTGAAGGTGAAATCCCCAACAACTGTGTCCCGGAGCATTTCTGGTCGCAGGTTTTCATCAATGGGAATATGCATTGGGTTGCTTACAAGATCATGGGCAAAAATAATAAGCTTGAAAATGTGATGATGGTGTTCGATGTGAGCCTCGAGGTGTTTGATGAAATGCCGCTTCCAGAGGTTCTTGAAAACGAGCTCTCGTTCAACCTAGGAGCCCTCGATCTCGGAGGGGCGCTCGCCGTCGTTCGATACGACGAGCGCGTGTGGAGCACGAGCTGCTCTGTTTGGGTCATGAAGAAGTATGGCGATGTCAGGTCGTGGAGCAAGGCCTATAGTATTAGTCATGATGCTGGAATTGGGATTATTCTTGGTGTTAGGGGAAACGGCGACGTTTTGGTGACCACGAGATACGGTGGGTTGGTATCGTACAATCAGGTTACTGAAAAGAATGTGGATCTTGCCCTATCTGGCACGAAGGACTCGTTTTATGTGGGCCCGTACCACGAGTCCCTCGTCTTGCTTGCTGAGGGGAATCTAGCAAGACAGAGGCTACCTAGCGACAATGATAGTGATCGTGATCGTGATAATGACATGGAATGTGAATCTTCGATCGAGTACGATGAGGATGATGATGAGGACGAGGACGATGACGATGAGGAGGATAGGCTCCGTGATGTTGAGAAGAGTGAGTTTTGGATGCAGTGTAGTATGTCTCAGTATCTAACTGCTTTGCTTAGGCGTCCGTACATCTAGTTCTTGTTGTCGGAGTCCGTTGTGTTTTTGTGTTCTGATTTTAGTCCAGTTTCGTATTTTGTTTCACTAATATGATGTCTATGTTAAGACGTATTAGTGAAATAAAATACGAGACGAAGAAACTAAACGGATAGATAGTCGAGTCGAGATTGGTTGGAGACAGGTTTGAGGATATGTTTAACTTAGCTTTTGGTGACTTTTGTCTCATTGGAATAATGTGAGATATCTTCATCTTGTTATTGATATGTTCATTATTGGGAACTAGTAGTAGTCTTATTCTTCTTAGATAAACATGGCTGATAAACATATAACCGAAAAAACTAATACTACAGATGCCTCACATTAAAATTTTAGATTAGGGTTTTCTTGTTATACTTATTAGAAATAGTGTATTGATTTTTTTAATTATAAAATAGAATATTTGAATTATAAACTATTAAAAATATAGATATAAATATTATATATATATATATACATAATAATATGGATCCGTGGGTCGGATCTGGGCCGGATCCGGATATGAAAATTTAAGATCCAGATCCGACCCGAATTTTTTTACATAGATTCAGATACGGCCCGGATTCGTCGGGTCCAAAATTTTTAAGATCCAGATCCTAAAAAACGGATCTGGATCCACAGATCTGGACCGGGTCCAAGATCCATTGTCATCCCTAATTTTAACGTCATATGAATACAAAAATCATGCTTATTCGATAAAATTAATCTCGTAATTTAGAAAATCGGAGCATTACAAGCTCATCATAGGACGTATAAGTAAATGAACAAATATATTATTGATATGAACTTACCTCATTGTCCATCATTATCAATTCCTTAACCCAATGTACATAAGTTACCCCCTCGAGCTATTTCATATTCGTCTCGTGAAGTCTTCAATCGAATTGAGGGTATATAGTCTTTAATTCGTTTATAAAGCTATTTTTGATTGCATTGAATCAAGACATGCTTTCTACAAGAAATAAGAAATATAAGGAAATATAGAATTTAAATTCAAAAGATATAATGAACATCATTTTTTACGGCATGATCGATAAAACCATGTTACTTTTGTTGGAGTATCATTATATTCTTCATTGTACATATCGTAGCTAAGTTCTTGAATTTTTATATTACAATATAAAAAAGTCGTATGCATTTGGCTACCTCAATTTTGAATTGGACAGTATATATTAGTTGTAATAAAGTTAATCCTCACTATAACTAATATTCTAATCTATTTAATCATTTGAGTCATTAAAAATGTATACATAAAATTATATTTCATAGTGTGAATAATCCGATGTGTAACAAATCTGACAATCACAAAATAACCATAAAATGAATTATAGCTAAAATTGTCTTCCCTTTATACTCCCTTCACTTCCCTTCACTTTATTTCTATATGATATGGTAGCCATCATAACAATTAACTTTATTAAAAATATTTTATTAAGGGAATCACTAAGGCTATATCATGGAAGGCAATTTTTCATCTTGTGATTGGAAAATATAATGTGGTTTTTTGTTTCTATTGAGTTCTATAAATATGTTAACAAAATTTAAAAAAAAAATAAAAAATCAAAGGCTTAGGTTTTAAATTTTGCGACATATTTCAAACTCGATTTTGAATTATGACACAATGCGAATTAAGTCTTTTAATTTTTGGGCATATGGTTGTCCTTCTCGAATGATTCAACCTGAGATTGCAAAACTTCACATACATGCTAAAGTATTAAAATATTTTTTTTGAGAGAATAGACAATGTTCATGGCATTACTTTGCTAAAGAAATCTACAAAACCACGAGATTAAACTAATATGCAGATTTATATTTTGCAAATGAATTTTCTACAACCTTTTCTTTCTCAAGAATCAAGATCTATTCGTTGGTAATTAACTTACACGTGTGTGCAGCTTGTAATTTATAGAGTAGTTGGTGGAAGGGTTTTATTGGGAGAAGGATTCTTATATGTAAGGACTTTATTCGTAAGTTCAATTAGAATATATATATATATATATATATATATATATATTTATAATATTGCCTTTAAAATAAATATAATCAGAGGGACATATTTGACAGATCCAATTTTGTAAGAATTTGCTCTTTTATAATAGGTATAGATATATCACATATTTGCCTTCTTAATTTGAGTTCGTTCAACTGACCTATTCATTTTTATTTTTTTCTATTTTTTGAAACATACCTATTTCAAATTTTCAATAGCAATAATTTTAGGGCAAGTCTTTCATAAGATAGTCTAACACGAACTCTAAATTATAGGATTAATTTTAGTTTTGCCAAGAATGATTAGTGGTTACTTGATCTAATCAAAATCTTTAAGGCCAAAAGCTATTAGATTAATGGATTAATTACAAACTAATGCACAAACTTTCACAAAATTTTTAAATTTAAAAAGACTTTTAAAGAGTACTATTATTAATTGTCCCGAAATATATCTTAATAACAAAAGTACAAACAATACATATATGCAATAAAATGGTAGGTTATGGTGTTATGGACATATGGTCCTTATGGAGACTAGTTTAGAATAACACAGAAACAAGTTTTAAGGACCAAATATGAACAGCTCAAAGCTTAAGAAACAAATTACAATATTTTCAGTAATGAGATCTATATAGTAATACATAGTGACCAATTTCATCAATAAATTTAAATATTCAAACAATTTAAATATATGACAGTCTAAGAGCCAAAGAAAGCAGAACTAAATTAGCAGCAATGGTAAGAAAGAAACCAATATTTCAACCATCCTATACAACTTACTCCTTTCTTCTGGAGTTGATATATATCATATGTGAACGTCCAAAAAACCCTCTCCCTAGCTCGATCCCAGAATGTCGCGTGCTGTCAAGCCTGTCCCGGACTAGCACTAAACGACATCATTCAAGCAATCCTTCAATCCTTTTTGGATGAGATAGCTTTAACCATTATATCTCATCAAATTTTTGGTAGCCTTGCAACTTATGTCTAATGAGTTTTCACCAACCAGTTCATACAGAAAAATAAAAATAATGCAATGTAAATGAACTTAGATTGTCTCAAGCTAGTAATATAGGTGGTGGTATAGCAAGTTAAGACAGATTATATGACAATTTTGTACTCGAAAAGAATAAACAAGGAAATCTGCCAAAACAAAATCTACTTAACAAGGAAGCATTGTATTTGTATTTCATGAATTTCAGATTTTGTAATAGTTTCAAGATCTGAGGGAAAGTTGAAGATGATAGAAAATCTAGAAGAGCAGGGGAAGAAAGAAGATAAATCAGACCGAAACGTATAAAGAACAGCCAGACGCATCTGAGGTCATAAGAGATATCACTGTATTACAAAGGCATCAACATTATTATAATTAAATGGAATCTTTTCAAGTTTCATCTCTTCCTTAGTAGCAATGTAAGAATATGGTTTTGTATCGGCACGATGCTGCACGCAGAGACAGAGGGTATAACTTTTACTCTCACTCTCCGCTTAGAGAATATGGACAGAGGTTATAACTTTTACTCTGTACAGCTTCCCCCCTACCGCGGCCAGTCATTCCTGGACAAGGTAAAGGTCCAACATCCGATTAAGGTGATACTCTCACACTCGCCATTCATGCCACATATCGTACCGGCTTCAGAACTAGGTAATTCTCTTTGTCATCATTTTCTAGCTTTCAGTATCCTTCTCTCATATTTGAAGTTAATTTTTAATCTGCATGATTCACAAGAAACGGCTAAATGGATCTCAACTAGTGTAAAGATGTTGTGGGTGAATTTGCATTTCCTGCATAAGATTGAAATTGAGAATACACATTTTTTTTTACTGAAGAATACTCTCTGCCCTATTTTGTTTTGTAGTTGGATTAAATATCTATAATCACATTTGTTGGTGGTTTTGCCTGTACATTTTGGCACCAATTTGGGGGAGGAGAAGGAAAGACCTATAAAGATAATACTAATATCAATTGCTGCTGGGATCCTTATCTCAAGCTTTATCAATGGAGGTATACTTTTATCAAAAAGAAAAAAAGAAGCAAGGTATATAATAACAATGATATCTGTAGTTGACTGTTCTTGAAAAGCTGTTATTAATGTTAAGACCGTGCATTCGAGCTGACTCTAGAGCAATTGTTTTTCCTCTGAAGAGGAAAAATGTTGATATAGATTTACCTCTAATCAAAATGACAACTATTCTGGAAGCAACGAACAACTTGTCAAGGGAGAACATGATAGGAGAAGGAGGTTTTGGTCCTGTTTTTACATGGTAATTTGCCTAAATTTGTTAAAGTCATTACTTTTATTAGCAGACATACTTACTCCCTTTTTGTAATGCATAAGCAGGGCAGTCTGTCAGCAGGACAAAAAATCGCAGTAAAAAGATTGTCGAGAAGTTCTGGTCAAGGACTTGAGGAGTTCATGATTGCCAAACTTCAACATAGAAACCTGGTCAGGCTTCTAGGATATTGCATTGAGGAGAGGAAAGGGTGCTAATATATGAATACCTACAAAATAAGAGCTTGGATCATTTTGTTTTTGGTGCTCTTTCATCATTTTCTTAGTTTAGAAAATCCAATAAATATACCCTACCAAATATTTGAAGTGTGCCGTGTTGATACTCATCAAGTACCGGTTCGTGTGCAGATCTGAATCAAAAAACTCTTTTGACATGGCCGAAGCGTTTTGACACTATCATGGGAATCGCAAGGGGACTGCTCTACCTCCTCCATGATTCCAGATTAAGGATTATCCATCGGGATCTAGAAACGAACAACATTTTACTAGATGCAAATCTGAATCCAAAAATTTCAGACTTGGGCTTAGCACGGACTTTGAGGAGGATGAGTCTATTGCTAGAACGAGGAGAGTTGTTGGGACGTAGTAAGTTTTCTTGTATCTCAGCAAAACACTTTGCTATTGTCCATGGTGTGGCCTAATGTGCAGTGGGTATATGGCTCCAGCATATGCATTTCATGGGAAATTCTCAGTGAAATCCGACATCTTTAGTCTTGGAGTGGTACTACTGGGAAAAAGAAGAGAGGATCCGAACAAAACGATCATCTTGATAGCCTACTAGGCCATGTAATCCTCTTGGCTACGAATGTTTCTTCCTGTATTCGTTGATAATTGTCCTGTGAAAAAGTTGTAGGTCGCCATGTCTTAGGTCTGAGAATGGCACGCTTACCATTACCGACTTGGAGGCCAGATAAGAGCATCTTCAGTCGTGCTTCCCCAGTCTCAGGAATATTTGTGCCATATATGTCACTGCTGCATCAAAAGTTATTTTCCTACTTCCTCTCCAACTAGCACTTCTATATTGAGGCATATGTTCAAGATAAAGAGTATATAATTTTGGAGGTTTAGGATAGATGCTTATTGATTATGGAGGTTAAAGTTTAGAAAGATAGATAAAAAGATTGCATGCACATGATTTGCTAGTTTGAACGAGAAAAATTGTAAATTTTCTTGTCCTTTTCAAGAATCAAAATGATGAGAGAAAGTATGCGAGTTTCTTGAATACTTTATATATATAAAGCAGGCTTGATTAATGATATCCAACGATTCTTATTCCACATTGTGTATAATTAAACTCGATTTTGACAAATAAAACGAAAACTCAATGCAAAGAATTTTCTGAGATACTAAAACCTTAATGTGCATTCCCACCTTTTCTTTTCAAGAGTCAAGACTACACGACACCGAACTCTCCACCAAACCCCACCTTACCATACCAATGACTAGAGGTGGCAAAAGACCGTCACGCCCTGAAATTCAGTCCGGCCAGAAAAATTATGGTCTAATCAGATTCAAAATATCATTCATAGTGCAAAAAGTTGGATTGGCTCATATCTATTGAGCTTTGATCCATTTTTGGTGAGCTTGAATCGGCCCAAAATTCTTTCGGATCTAAACTTTTTAGACCAATTTAGTCCAAAATCGAACTGGTTGTTGGATTGGACTAGTTTTGTCGGCTCTACAATGACCTCTCTTTCACACATGCAATCAATATTTTTCTCCGTGTTCCCCCACTGATTGACTTCATTCGTCTTCTTAATTATTTAAACAAGGCCAAATTGCCTCTAAATTACTGAACTTTTTTCAAATTCCGGTATAGCAACCGTAAGACCAATTTTGGCGAATTAATTCTCAAACTCTCAATTTGATTCAATGTTCAACCCACTTAGGGCACCAGCGGCGACAAGGCTGACATGGCACCCGAAAAATGCCACGCTGGATGGGTCGGCTCGCAGTTAAAACGACGTCGTTTTCTATTGATCTAATTTACCCACAAAACGACGTCGTTTTTTCCAAAAATCCTGATTGCAGACGATTTATACCCAATTTAATTCATTTTGAGCCCTCACATTGACAGAGCAGGATTTGAGTGTGGAGAAGAACCTCAACTTCGACCCACTGCTAAGGACAACCACAAACTCCAGCGAATGGCAACCTCAAGCGGTTCTCCGAGAACCTCAGATGAAGTTTACCCAAATTCTGTGTGAATGCCTTGTTATCTCCCTCGTCGTCCTCGATGTTGTGAGAATGGGATGGCTGTGCTACGTAGATCGCGTACGCATGACAATTCCGGTCGAAGATTCTACTGCTGTAGGCTTAGAGCGGTAAGTTTTAACTGTATGCGATTGATTTGAGTTCTTTTTCGAATTTTTTGTTTTTTTGTTTTGCCAGATTTTACATCAACTTACTGTTGATTTATTTGTTCTTGTTTTTTTTGGGTTTACTGTTGATGAACAGCAACCCGGTGGTTGCGATTATTGGGACTGGGTTGATGAGCCCCTTACAGATCATTACAGAGCTGTAATGAATGAATATAAGAATGATCGTGATATGGCACAAGAGCAACTCCGTCATGCATTGCTCAGGGAGAGCATGAACTCCGATCGCTTGTAGCCACTGAAAAATGAGTGCATTGAAGCCGAAAAAACAATTGCTAAATTGCAGCGTAACATTGAAGATCTTGATTGTTGAGTTGCAGATTTAGAATCTAAGATTGAGATGCTAGAAGCCACTCTTGCTGCTGAGAAGAAGAATGATAGGGTTGCGAAGAAAACAATTTGCTTGTTAGCATTGCCAGTGTGTTTTGGATGAAGTAATCCATTATATTGTACTATACTATTGTAGTTTGGATCAAGTAGCATTTTCAAAGTTGCTAAACTTGATGGTTAATTTCAACTTGTAAGTGTATGAATTATGACATAACAAGTAGCATTTGGAGCAAATGAAGTACAATTTTCCTTGTTCATTATGTAATGGGTTTTATAAGTTATGAATGAATGAATGTTTGGGAGGAATTATCATATTTAATACGAATATGATAAATATTGTAAATTGAACAATATACGAAGACTGTAAATTGAACAAACATTCTTGTCATTACTTCCACTTCCAATCATTCTTGTCCAAAAACAAATACTTACAAAAACCATCATATACACAAAAACCATCATTTAAAACATGTGAATCAATGTATATTCCAATGTATATTCCAGTTCACTAACAAGGACTGACAAAAAGAGAAATTCCCACAAAGTAGATCCAAAACAAGTTAGGACTGATCCAAACAGCAATAACACAGTCATGGTTGAAACTGAAATGCAGGAGATGATCCCACTCTTGCACTTGCACTCCCACTCTTTTGAGTTGTTGGGGTGTCAGTCACTGCACTTTGCTGGCTGGATGGTTGTATTGTTGCAGATGATCATTCTCCAACAACTCTTGGACTCTTGTAACTGTTGTTCACACCGGTCTTGCTTTGCAAAGATGGTTGCCAAAATAATAACATTTAATGAACAATAATTTCTTGAAAATTCACAACAATAAACAGAAAATAGATATTCATCCTTACCCTGAAGAAAGCATTGCCAGTACCCTCATTGATATACACACCAGTTCCTTTCATTGCAATAGCTCTATCTCTAAAGAAAGCTGACTTTCCTTTTGTTGATTTTGTGGGAGCTGTTGCAGGTTGTTTGTTCTTCTTCTGCTTTTTAAAAGCAGGTTTTGCAGGTCTTCCTCTTATTCTCTATTGTTCAAACGAAGGAAACAACAATTAACACAATCAAGTTGTAAGGAAACAACAATAAACACAATCAGAATTAAAACAAGTACCTTGTCAACAGGTTCCACCACTTTTGTTGGATTCTTACAACTTGCTCTATTGTGACCTTCTTGTTTGCAGTTGCCACATGTGATTTTAATACCATGTTTTGTCAGCCTGCCATCTCTCTCCTCAAGAGCTCTAACTCTCTTCTTCTTGCATGGCCTGCATGGCATTTTAAACTTGTTTGGTGGTTTGACAACATCACCTCCAACTTGAGGCCACATCTTCTCACCAAGAGTTGCAGGAATCCCCGACTCAAATCCAGATAAGTATCTCTCCACAGCGAAGTAATCTGAAACATAGTCAGTTGGATCACTCTCCAAGAATCTCATGGCAGTTATTGCATGCTTACATGGGATTCCAGTTAAATCCCAAAACCTGCAAGAACATGTATTGGCTACAGTACTTCCAGTTTTCACCTGAGAAATAAATTTTGTTCCCTCACAATGAACCTCAAAGGTTTCATACATTCCAGGAACTGCATTGCAGTATACACTCAATATTTTTTGCTCTTCCAGTGTAGCTTTGATGTTGGGAGTTAACCTACCTGTCACCTTCTTCATTTCTCTATATTTATCCACCTGCCTAGCCATCAAAGAACTTCTAATTTCTTCTAACATGTGAATCACATGCTTACCTCTTACTTTGAGTATGTAACCATTGAAAGTCTCACTAATGTTATTATCAACACAATCAAAAACTGGAACAGTTGATATAAAAGCCTTACAGAATTTTGATGTATCCCTTTCCATGAAATCATCATATGCAACCTCACTCTCCTCCTTCAACTATTGAACAGCCTCTTTGAATTGTCCTTCATATGTAGCATATGCAGCAGCAAAGAACAAGTTCTTCTAAGTAGAGCCCTTATGATGCTTTTTCCAGTTCATGTAGATATGTCTGGTGCAATTCCTATGCTCTGCCTTTGGTATCAGAGCTGCAACAACATTTATAAGTCCCTGCAATAAAATCAAGAAGTCAGTATAGACACAAGATAAAATGAAGAAGTTACTATAAATCAGCTTTACCTTCTGTTGATCACTTATGATAGTTCAACCTCTTCCATCTCCAATCCTTAAATCTTTTGTCAGATGCTTTAAAAACCATGTTCAACAAATTTCATTTTCACCTTCCACTATAGCCCAGGCAACAGGGAACATGCCATTATTGCCACATTTTCCAGTTGCACACAACAGAAAGCCCCCAAAATAAGTCTTCAGAAAACATCCATCTATACTAATCACAGGCCTACAGCTTGCAAGAAATCCCTTACTCAATGCACTCATTCCCATATAGAATGCTTTGAAAACATTTCCCTCTTTCAAAACTAGATCATACCTGCCTTCATGATCAACTCTTCTAAGCTCAGCCACATATCTCCTGATCATGGCATAATGAGAGTCCACTGAACCTCTCACCATTTCCTGTGCAATTGTCCTTGCTTTATACAATCTGTTCTTAGGAACTCTTGTACGTCTTGAACCTCTCACAAATATCTGCAACCCAATCAAGTACATTAATGTTGTATTTCAATCTGAAAGAATTCAAGTACCTCTTAGCCAGCCATTTGGAGCTCGGCAACTTGTTGCTCATTGTCATCATGCAATCATGGTCACTAGCATAGGACTTGAGCATGAAAGTTCCATTTGACTTGACTACACTTGCATAGATCTTCCATGGACAGGGTGGAGTGCATTTAGCCAAACACCTGGTCTTAGAAACAGCCCTAAAACGAATGAACCTTTGATGCTCAATGGCCCAGTTAGTTAAAGCTTCCCTGCACTCAAAACCATCCTGAAAAAACATCCCTAGAACAAGCTCAAGACTGGAATGATCACATCTGGGATTATAAATTACTCTTTTTTTCCTCATTCTGTCATCACATTCATCATCAGTTTCATCTGAATCAAACTCTTTATCATCATCTTCATATTAAGATATATTTTCTTCTTCTTGAAATTCATTTTCAAAGCCATCATGTTCATTAATGACATCAAACACATTCACCACATATTTCAGCTTTCTTCTAAGTTTAATATTTTCCTCATCAGATATGTAATCTAGATCAGCTAGACTCACTTAAGACAAATCACTCTCACTAGGCATGTATGAGTGATTATCACTACTCTCACTCTCAACATCACTGCCTTGAACATCCTCTTCATGAAGATACTCATCATTCCCAAAGAAATTATCAGCAATCTCCTCACTATTTCCCTCACCATTTCGCTCACCCACTTCTTTGTCTGCTACATCTTCCAGACTCTTACCACCTTCCACATAGACACTTACTGACTTAAACTTTCCAATATGAGACAACATTTTCATTACACCAGTATCATCCACTATCTCTTCAAATGCATTAGTCCTAGGTACTTTATACCACAAGTTGTCCTAGGAATGAAACCCTAACTCTTTAATAAAGTCACGCAGGTCAAAATAACCAAACAAATCACTATCCACACCAGATTTAAGAACATATTCTCCACCTACATACTGTCTTTTAAAGTCTTTCATGCGAATCTCACCACCATAATAAATATACAGGCTAAAATATTGACTGCATAAAAAAATTAAATAAAAATTCATTTTATAGCAACAGAAATGACCAACTGTACAAACGAGCAACCCTAACCCTAAATATATGGATATTGACCACACAATGACAACATACAATAAAGAAGAGTAGAATGGACCTATATATTCACCATTTACGCGGCAGAAAGGACATCCAACGCGAAGAGGGACCACCCAAGCACTATATCGGACTAGCAGATATCGATACCACCAACCAGTTCTATAAATAAATGCGAATACCCGACAACATTGGAAAATTCGCAACAAAACTATGAATAAAGAAGTCTAAAGAACAGAAATGAAGAGAATAAACAAGTCTGTAGCCGTTCTTAGTGTTAGGGTTTTCTTGAATCAGGTGTTTTAGTGAAAAATAATGCCCAAATCATTTCTTTATTCAATGGAGATGAAACGACGACGTTTTGACACAGACAAAACGACGTCGTATGGGTTATTTGCTGATAGGGATGCCACATAGGTGCCAGCTGGGTTAAATCTAGCCACGTCTGCAAAATCCCCAATTTGTGGTCACCGGACGACGAAATTAGTGGCACATTGAATCAAATTGAGAGTTTGAGAATTAATTCGCCAAAATTGGTCTTACTGATGGTCCCGGAACGAGGTCTTCGGTGTAGAGGGGGGGTGAATACACCGAAGAGGGATTTTTGAAAACTTTTATCAAGTTAAAACGGAGTTGAGTGAGAGCTCAGTTATGAGTTCAACTGACTTCTAAAGAAGATAGTCAGCTGGACTGATAACTTAGCTGGCTGTGCGGAATGTGGTGGAAAGAAAAACTTAGCTCGTTCCTTTTACAAAAGCTCAGAAAAACTTAGTTTCAGTTTTCAGTTTAAGCAGGTTTGAGAAATATGCAGCTGGCTGGGTCACACAGCCAGAAAGATGAAGCTTTGAAAACTTGTGCTGTGTAAATGCAGTTTGTTCTTTAAATAAGAATAACGCAAAGACTTAATTAACGCAATAAAGAACACATAATTTTAACGTGGTTCGGAGAGAAAACTCCTACGTCCACGACCAGGTTTTAGCTGGTAAATCCACTAAGGATGACCACTTGGTTTACGAGTACCAAGCAACTTCGCAGCTCTTCCTCGAGCTGTGTTCTAACAGTTTACGGGCACTGTAGAAGCCTGCACCTTTTCAGTTTTCGGGTACTGAATAACCTTACACTCGAATTTCGCGCTTCGAGACGGCGTAACCTTGACCTAACCTTTTCTGGGTAAAGGAGGGTTTGGGTTTCCAACTTTGAACGAGTTCTTACAATGAAGAACTTTGAAAGATGAACTCGTTCAGATCTAGGCTTTGGATTTACAATTATTACAGCCTATTGATCAGACGAAAAACTAAAGCAGTTTCTGAAATTGAACACTTAAGAAGTTAAGTGCTCTTTTTAAAGAGTTAGATAACTGCTGGAGAGCTTTTAAATACTTGAGAGATTCAGAAAAGTTGTAAGCTTGTGGGGAGTTTTTCGTGTCTGATTCTGAGGTTGAAGACTGGTATTTATAGGTAGAGATTCAAACTAGCCGTTGGAGGACCCGTTTGAATCTTACCTACTCTCTGATCTGTCGATCTGCCGTTGAGCGTATCTTCACCTGTCTTCATCACTGTGTCAGATCCTAGGTTCGCCTTTCTAGGATGCTGAGTTGTCAATCCCTCATTGGTCGAGGTATATTGACTTCCTCTGAAACCGGGATTTCTGTCTTTTGAGCTTGACTTTGAATTTAAAGCTGGATAGGTAAACTGACTAGAAGTGACGTCTTCAGAGTTAGTTCCTTTTTTGGTCAACTCAGCTGTCTTTCTTAGACTTTGATGCAGCTCAATTTATTCTGCTCAGTTGGATCTCCTTGGCTGGATCCATTCTTCTTTTCTTGAGTCGATCGACTCGGCTCGATTCTGAGCTCGTTCGACGAAGAGATCTTTCAGTTGACTTTGGGTCCAGCTGATTACTCAGCTGGGTCTTCTTCTGTCTTCAGCTTCCAAACCTGTGAACTTAGAAAATCTAAGGCTCAAACAAGTGAGCTGGAAAACTTAACTTAGGTTTGTACAAATATCTACTAGGTTGGAGAATAGTTGGGTTTTGGAATCAAATCAAAACTTTAGAATTTTCCCAACAATTTCCCCCTTTTTGATGATGCCAAAACCTAACTGAGAAAAACAACCTGCTTCCCCCTAAATGAGAAAGTGGGTTTTTAAAAGATTTCAGCAGAAGATTAAATTCAAAGTTCAGTGCCTGGACAAAGAGTTATTGTCATCAGGGTGAGCTTGAGAGCAAAATATTTCAGTTTTATTAATCCACAAAAGATGATTACAAGAGATACAGGATTAACAAACTGAAAACAAACAAAATTAAATCCCAGTAAGCTGGGTCTTCATCTCTGCTGCTTCTGCTGATTCTTCAGTCGATCTTCTTCCAGCTGCTCATCTGTTCTCAATCTATACCGGTTAAATATCATCTGCTCCAGCTTCCTGTATTATTCTTCGTTGTTTACCTTGGAAATTTTTCTCCTGATCGCCCATCTGTTTACTTCAGCGATAATCTTTGATTTGTCAGGAAGATGAGTTCCAGGTATCAACGGAGGCTGGATATGATACAATGGAGCGATGAGCTGGATCTTCGCGGTATTTGCAGCGTTGAAGAATGCTTTTGCCGTCATCCTGTCTTGATGAAAAAGCTCATTTAGATGCATCATGAAAGCAACATCTGGGGGCGTATTTGGGTAAGCTCCCAGATAATAGAAATCTTCGATGAACTCAAACTTTGTATGTTCCCAGTCGTCATTTAGCTCTTCTGGGATCCATTCATCAACTCTTCTCCAGTTCATCGGCATCTGAGACTTTTTCTTTGCAGCTCTTATGTTTGCTCTTTTCTTCTGCTGCTTCTTCTCTTCGGCATTTAGTAGACTTTCTTTCTTCTTCTGCTCATCTTGGAGGCTTTTCATCTCTTGCTTTTGCTGAGTTACAAAGTTGCAGAGCCAATGAATATCATTGAGCTGTTCTGGCGTGGCTCCGCTAGCTTTGGCAAGAGGGATGATCATTCTGCTCCATTTCCCTTTCCGTCCAGCTGGTTCCTTCCGCATCCAAGCTCAAAGAACAACTTCGTCAATCTCTGACTGCATCACTTGGACTTCAGCTACAGCTTTTCCTTTGCCCGTCTTTGATGTTTTTCTCTTGTCATTACCTTCCCCTTTTTTGGCATCATCAAAAAGAGTGGAGGTGAGGTTGACTACTGTCTCATTCAGCTGGGCCAAGGCTTTGTCAATGTCAGCAATCTTTGCTGAGTTGTCTGCTGTGACGAGATTGAGCTGTGCTGTGCTGTTGTTTCCAGCTTTGAACTGATTGTCCAACTCTTTGTAAAGATTGAACAGCTGGTGGATGTCAGTTCTGTGGGAGAGAGTCTGCTATTGGAGAGCGTCCAGCTGGCTGGATAAATCGATGACGCGGCTTTCCAGCGGAGCTTGGAGGTTTGAGATGATCTCAGGGACTCTCTTCTCTAGATGATTTGAATTATCAATACGTTGAGAAACTAGAGACTGTTTGAGATCTCTGCTGGTGCTTTCCTGCAGATTCAGAGCGAATCTGTGAACGTCGTCAATGGACTGTCCATTGCTCTGGACTTGCGACTCTATAGCTGTGATGCGCAGAAGGGTATCAACATTTGATTTGAGTCTATCCTGAAAAAGGATTTCCTCGACTTGTTTGGCAATCTCGTCCTTCATTGCATCAGAAAGCTCAACAGGATCCGTCTGGGTCCCGGATTCGGCTTGGCTGGGTTTTACTGCCTCGATCTCGACCAGTGAGCGAGTGTCATCGGCAATTGGACTCTGTGGGGCAGCTTCGGTTGGCTCAACTGTTGCAGCAGTTGGCTCGTCTTCAATCATCATTGCCTCAGCTGTGTCGGCAGGGACAGCTTCATTGGCAGTTTCAACTGGAACGATCCAGCTGAGATTGTGTAGGTAGGAGTTGGCTTGAGAAATGACTTCCTCAGAAGGTGGTACTTTATCCTGTTCAACCTTCTGAATGAAGATCTGGATCAGCTCGTCTTGATGCTCAAAATCATCCTGAAGACTTCCAAAGCCAAATGTCTCCTGCAGAGCTGCTTCTTCAGCTTTAAGCTTATCGAAAGTGAAGAACTCCACCATTTCTTCATTTGCGTACCAAGTGGCCATCTTGATAGTCAAATAAAATTTGAAGTCGCTTACAGCGACTAAGGCAGCAGGGAGCGAGGCAAGAGAGGGATAATGTTGCAGTGCGCTCTTTATTCCTTAGAGTCTGAGGTCCTCGACCCTCATAACTGTGGCAGCACGTGCAACGGCTCTGGGACTGAGGATTTCGATTTCCTCAGAAGAAGCAGTAGGGCTTGATGGTTCAGCTTGGTATTCATCATCCAGCTGCAAAGGAGCGTCAGCTGGATGGGGCTCTTTGGGTGAGCTAGGAGCTGAAAGATGGGTGGTTTCAGGTACTGAAGAGGTAGGGGAGGATTCTTGGAGAGGTACCTGAGGAGGAGGAGGAAGGAGAAGAGAGTGTTGTTGAGGAGGAGATCCAGATGATGTGAGATCAACTGGAGCGGGTTGTGAGGATGCTTGTAGGATTTGGCGAAGTGGAATAGCATCCTCCGGGTCAGGGTGGGGGACCACTATCTGTGGTTTCTCAGCTTCTCGTGAAGCAATCACGAACTCCCTTCCTTGATCTGTGCTGGAGGAGGAATTCTGAGCTGTCTCCTCAGCAACTGATCTCCATTCGGGCCTACCGGCTTGTCACCGGCTTCTCCGTCGTCTCCTCAGCTGGCTTGCTGGCTGCCTTAAATTTTAGCTTCTTTTTGGCAGGTGGAGATCCAGCTGGCTGAGTTTCCTCCGGCTTTTTCCTTTTCCCAGTTTGAGAGGGAGAGGCAGTCTGCTGTTTTGCCTCCTGCATCTTCTTCTTCCCTTCAGGGGCTGCTTTCTTCATCAAGTCAGAGAGCTGACTCTGCTTTTCAAAAAGAACTTTGGACACAGGGAACTCTTCTGTGTCTTTCCACTTGATTTGTCGTCCAGTTGTGTAGTGTTCTATTATGCACGCCATCTTGGTGAATAAATAGATGGTCTCCCTACAGCTGAACTTGGTGAAGCTGTCATCTTCGAAGTGAATCTTCTTCGACTCCTTCTCCAGCTTTCCCATAAAGTAGGAGAACCAATCCACAGGATCATTCCTGAGGATGGCTATCATGGGCTTCAACTTGGGTATGCTGATCTCTCCTTGAGATCCAGCAATACCTAGGATGCACTTCTGGGTCACATCCAGAAGTAGTCTGAATTTGGGCTTGAGCAGTAGCTTGGACATACTCGCCCTGTAGGGTTCCGGCTTGAACAACATCTGGTCCAGTTCGGCTTGGATCTCTTCTCTGGTGTAGTTGTCTGGGGAGCGGTCCCCAAGAGTTTTCAATCTGAATAGCTTGTTCAATATCCGGTTGATGTTGATGTCGACGTCCCAGTGAGTTGTATGCCCTGTCTTTTCTTTGAGTTGGAGGGTGATGTTGGAGCGGAGGCGTTCATCTCTGTTCGTCATCTCCATGAAGAACTCTGCTACTTCCCGGCGGAAGATGTTCTTCGGACGCGTCGTCGCTCATTGAAGTAGGCCTGCCTTCTCGATGAGATCCAGCACCTCCTGAAACTCTGAGTTCTTGTAGTTCTTGAGAGTTAAGCAACTCTCAAAGTGCAATTTTGACATGAGGTTCTCCGATTGGTTCGCTCCTGGGGTTATCTTCTTTGGTGCCATTGTATATTTCTGTATTGAAGAGTTAGAAGATTACAAGAGAAAAGAGTTTTGCAGAGAGAGCTTGATAAGCAATAACTTGATTTGCAGAAAGATTTCAGAGAAAATAAGTAAATATGGTGACGATTTGCATATCTTTGATATATATATATCAACCGTCTATCTTGATGAACGGTTGAGATCTTTAGATTTGAATTCAAGATCTGCGGCAGGGAGAGATTTGCGCAACACGTTAAGTGACGTGCGTATGTAGAGTGTAGGTCACGCGCGCTTGAGGTAGTCAAAACGTTCTGACTTCTGCCTCGACTTTCCCGAGCTACAGTACCCTGCATGCTTTTCATTAAATGCGATGGGATACGATTTGATGGATGGCTTATTGACGAATCCTTCTAAGGAATGTCTGTGAATTTTGAATTTAAATTCAAATAATTTTATCCTTAAATAGCATATTCCTCAGGGAAATAAATGATAGACCGCAAACCTGTCAGTTGAACTTTGTAGTCAGCTGATAACTCGACTGTGTTTCTTTGTGTTGAGTTATTCCTTCAGTTTAACTATCCAGCTGAGTTTGATTCCCCCTCAGCTGGTTTCCCTTCTTGAACTGAGTTCACGAAACGACTGGGTCTGGATTCTTCCATCTTGATATCCCAAAAAGGTTTCCAGCTGAGTCTTATTCCCCCTCAGCTGGATGAAGTTTCTTCATCAGGATTAAGCAATCCACACAGCATTTTGAATCTTGCTTCCATCAGCGGCTTTGTTAATATGTCAGCTCGTTGAATATCTGTGTGAATTTTCTCAACAATGACGTCTTTCTTTTCCACGTGATCTCTGATGAAGTGATGTCGAATGTCAACGTGTTTACACCTTGTGTGAAGAACTGGATTTTCAGAAATTGCAATAGCACTTGAGCTATCACAGAAGATTGGAACTTGACCAGTTTTCACTTCATAGTCATCCAGCTGATGCTTCAGCCAGAGAATTTGAGAGCAGCAGCTTCCAGCTGCCATATACTCCGCTTCAGTTGTAGAGGTAGCGACACACGTCTGCTTCTTTGAAAACCATGATATCAACTTGCTTCCTAGGAACTGACATGTTCCTGAAGTTGATTTTCTGTCTAATCGATCTCCAGCATAGTCTGAGTCTGAGTATCCAGTCAGTTGCAAATTATCTTCAGCTGGATACCACAGCCCAATGCTCTGAGTGCCTTTTAGATATTTGAGAATATTCTTGACTGCTTGCATATGTGCCTCCTTAGGATCAACTTGAAATCTGGCACATACTCCAACTGCAAATGATATATCTGG
Source organism: Agastache rugosa (assembly GCA_031470985.1). Classification (NCBI taxonomy): domain Eukaryota; kingdom Viridiplantae; phylum Streptophyta; class Magnoliopsida; order Lamiales; family Lamiaceae; genus Agastache; species Agastache rugosa. The sequence continues at coordinate 25,307,342 of CM062607.1, forward strand.
GCGGCTAGCTGTGAGATACAGCAGGGAACCAATTATCCCTCTGTATTTGCTGGGATCCACTGATTTTCCTTCGGTTCCAGGTTCAATCTTCCAATTTGTATTCATAGGGATCTTCACCGTTTTGCTGGATTGAATTCCATATTTGGTGATCAAGTCTTTCACGTACTTGGATTGATTTATGAATATTCCTTCTGCTGATTGCTTGACTTGGAGTCCTAGGAAGAAACTCATTTCTCCCATCATTGACATTTGGAATTGTTTTGACATCATCTCTCCAAATCTTTCACATAAGAAAGTTGATCTTGAGCCGAAGATGATGTCGTCCACATAAATTTGAACAACTAAAATATCTTCACCTAGCTTGATGGTGAAGAGAGTTCTGTCAACTGAACCTTTCTTGAAACCTTTGGATACTAGAAATCCTGACAGAGTGTCATACCAAGCTCGAGGTGCTTGCTTCAGACCATAAAGCGCCTTCTTTAGCTTGTAAACTTTGTTTCCTTCTACTTCAAATCCGGGGGTTGCTCTACATAGACATCTTCTCTGATTTCCCCATTCAAGAATGCACACTTCACGTCCATTTGATATACTTTGAATTTGTGATGTGCTGCGTATGCAAGGAATAATCTGATGGCTTCCAATCTTGCTACTGGAGCAAATGACTCTTCAAAGTCTATTCCTTCTTGCTGTGTATATCCCTTGGCGACTAAGCGAGCCTTATTTCTGATTATTACTCCAAGAGTATCCAGCTTGTTTTTGAATATCCATTTCAGACCTATTATTTTGACTCCTTTTGGTTTATCGACCGCTTCCCGTACGCAATTTCTGAGAAATTCATTCAGTTCTTCTTGCATAGCATTTGTCCAGGGCACACTCTTTAAGGCTTCGAAAATTGTTTGAGGCTCTGGAACTTGAGCTACATAACATGCCATGAGAGCTGTGTCTTCGTTGTAGACGGTCAGATCTAGCTCTACTGCGACTTGAGCTTCATTATTTGCTTCTTGCGGATTTGATGTCAGGTTTTGAGCAATTGAATTTCTTGTTCTAACTCTGTCTGATGGTTCTCCAATGATTGCTGAAGCTGGATGATCTTCGATCCATCTTCGTCTTCTTCTAATTTCTTCTTCTAGCTCATTGATGTTTGAAGTTGCCAGGTCACGTCTTGCTTGGAGATGATCTGGAGTCGTATCCTGAGACTCGTTCTGATTTGGATTAGAGTTAGATTGATCTTAAGGCGTAGACTGAGTGAATTCAGCTGGAGAGGGAGCTGGGGAATCAGCTGGGTCTTGATTTCCAGCTAGCGGCATTCCCCCTTGATCTGATATTGGGGATTCCTCTGGATCATCAGCTGGTTGATTTGCTTCTGCTGAATTGATTTGAGGTTCTTCTAGTTCATCATCCCAAATCAATGGTTCAGCTAGATTCCGGATTCGAATTACTTGAGATCTTGTTTGAGCTGGATCGGAGCATGATGTTCCAGCTGTGTTTCTTTGTTTGATCGACTCTCTGAATTCGAAGGATGTTTCATCAAAGGTGACATGAGGGGTCACTTCGACTGTTTGTGTTCTCCTGTTGAAGACTCTGTAGGCTTTACTTACCTGGTGAGTAACCAAGGAATACTCTCGGTCGGTTTGGCGTCGAACGTCTTCAGCTGGGTTTTCCCATTATTTAGGATATGGCATTTAGACCCGAAAACCTTGAAATATCCGATGAAGGGTTTCCTGTTATTCCATAGCTCGTACGGAGTCTTTCCTTGTCTGGATGTGAGTAGCGATCTATTTTGAGTGAAGCAAGCTGTGTTGATAGCTTCACTGTAATTTCTTTGGAATGGCCGAGCTTGCTAACATTGAGGTACTGCTTCTTCGAGTGTTCTCGTTCCTCCTCTCGCCTACACCATTCGCCGAGGTGTGCGTGCAGCTGAGGTTTGATGTTGTACTCCGTTCTTCTCACAATAATCATATATGGTTTCATTCAGAAACTCAGTTCCTCGGTCTGATCTGATTGAGATAATTTTGCACTCCTTTTGAGTCGTCAACCTTTCCAGCAGGGCCGGCAGCTTGGATCTTGTTTCACTTTTCTGGTACAGGAATGAAACCCAAGTGAATCTAGAGAAGTCATCCACTACGACCAGAGTGTATTTCCTGCCGTTGAAACTTGCTGGTGTTACTGGACCAAAAAGATCCATGTGAAGGAGTTGAAGAACTCGATCAGTTGAGGGCGTTGGTTTGAGAGAGAATGAAATCCTTGTCTGTTTTCCTTGTTGACAAGCACTGTAAATATGACTCTTGTCATAAACTTGATCTGGAATTCCATTAGCGAGCTGATTTCTAGCCAGCTTGTTGATTGTCTTGAAGTTGAGATGATTCAGCCGTCTGTGCCACAACCAGCTGACTTCATTGCTGCTTTTTGATACAAGACATGTGTCTGGAGGGCTGCTGTTCCAGTCAGCAAAGTATATATTTGCTTCTCTTTTCCCTCTCAGTAATACCTGCTTGGTTTCTCTATTTTTCACTGTACATCCCTGTGCATCGAACTTGATAGAAAAACCATTATCGCAGAATTGACTAATGAAAAGCAAGTTATGTTTTAATCCTTGTACATATGACACGTTAGATATTTTAACATTGTAGGTTTCAAATGTACCGTAACCTTTGGTTAAACCTTTGGAGTTGTCACCAAACGTTACTTGAGGACCTGGACGCTCTTCGTATTCTTGGAGTAGATGCTTTAGATGAGTCATGTGTTTTGAGCATCCGCTGTCCAAGTACCATAGTGTTCTCATCGATTCCTCTATGATGCATCTTTTTCTTGCAGCCTGTCACAGAAATCAAAATTTAGGTCCCCAGTTGTGATTGGGTCCTTATGGGTTAGTTAGAGATCCCTTTACGATCCATATTTGTTTGATGACTCTGATTGGATCGTTAGATCTGATAATTCTCCTACCGTGTCTATGAACACGTTCTCGGTGTTCTTAGTTTGACTCTTTTGGCCGGGTCTTGATCTCTCGTCTTCTCCCGCTTGATTTCTTGATAGTTCAGTTCTTCGTTGATTTCCAGCTGAGTGTACCGCTGAGACATTTCTTTGCTTCTGTCTCTGCTGTCTAACTTGGAATCTCGGCTGGACTTGATAATCCAGCTGGTAATCATAAGACTGATATCCAGCTGGGTATCTTTTCTGATATCTCGGTTGATATCTTGCCACTTGCTGCTGATGATGCTGGTGTTGATGTTGTCCATCGTCATTCCTTCGTTGTTGCTGAACCCAATGTGGTCTGATTTGAGCTTGGGGTTGCCTTACAGCTTGTCTTCTTGGACCTTGCTGTGTTTTCTATTTCTCAGTCTTTTGTCCGGCTGGAATTGGATTCTCTTTTGCTTTCACAAAAGTTACCTTCGTTCCGCTTGTAGTTGCAACATTTGTTAGATCCTTAGATCCATCATAACCCAATCCCGTTTTTAATGCTGCGGGTCGTTGTACGCTGATTATTTCATCCATCGTTGATGTAGCTTTGATGAGTGCTACCAGCTTTGTGGATAGTGTTTCTTCTGACCTTTTTAACTCCAAGATCTCAGCTGTCTTTTTGTCTGACTCAGCTGTGGATTTTTCCAAATTGTCCATCAGCTGCTTTCTCTCATAGTAGAACTCCTTCATCAGCTGATCCTGTTTGACTAACTTTTCCTTGAGCAACACTATTTCCTCGTTGAGCTGTGTAGCATCAGCTGCTTCTGATGCTTCTTTCTTTTTCAGTTCTACCTTCAGCTCAGCATTTTCACACATTATGACATCAAGAATTTCTTGTAAATCCTTGAAGTCATTCATGACTTTCTCCACCAGATTCCAATCAGGTTGTCCTTCTGATTCAGAGACCTGCGTAGAGTGTTCGTGTGATGGTGATGGGTTAGATATGTTCTGAATTTTAGAAGTTACCTCATCATCGTCGAGTCCTTCTGTCTGTCCCATGAAGCAAGCATCCCAGTCTTGATCATCACGGGCCATGAGTGCATCTTCCTCTGAATCTGAGAAGGGCATATCATCATCTATTTTGTTGCACTCGGACTCTTCATCAGCTATATATGCTCTTCTTCTGTCAGCTGCCTTGGCTTTCAGAAGATCTTTTTCTTTCTTAGACAGTTTGAGACAGTCCTGCTTGTAGTGTCCCGACTCCTTGCAATTGAAGCAGCCTTCCTCTGTCCGTTTTGAGGTGTCAGCTGATTTTTCATCAGCTGCTGTGTATTTGTCTCTGTACGACTTGGCGAATTTCTTGTACTTGCCTTTGCTGGTGTTGAGTCTGTTATAATTTTTCTCCAACATGGCAATCTCTTCGAGTAGCTCCTCTTTGCTCATATCATTTTTGTCCTTCTTCTTCTTGGAGGACTCGGCTGACTTGACATGAGCTGACTTTTCAGAGTTGGCTCTGAAAGCTATTTCTTTTGGAGCTGGGGTGAGTTCTCCGTCATTCTGTCTGCTTGAAGATTCTTCTTGAGTGATCTTCAAGTTGTATTCATTGGCTTTTAAGAGTGAGAACAACCTTTCTGTAGATAGATCACCCAAGTCACTTCGACTTTGGTGAACTACCTTGTAAGTGTTCCATTCAGCTGAAAGAGCTGAAAGAACCTTTAGATTCTTTTCCCGCTGGGTATACTTCCCAGTTCTGATTGTCTCTATCTCGACGACTATGTTTGAGAACCTTAGCTCCATCGCTTCAATGGACTCTTTGGCTAGCTGCTTGAAGTTGTCGAATTTTTGGCACGCTATTGTGAATTTGTTTTCTTTGATCTCTTCTGATCCTTCACATAGCTTGGCGAGTGTTTCCCACATCTCTTTGGCTGTCTCGCACTTGATGATTTTACTTAGGTAGGCGTTTGAGACTGTTGATGAGATGGTGTTCCTTGCGAAGCTGTCTAGTCCAGCTTGCTTTCGCTCTTCTGAAGAGTATTCTTTCTTTGGCTTGAGAGTTGGCCGGTATTCTGGTTGTCCTCCATCATGAGCAGGTACGAGTTCATTTCCTTGTTTATAAATAAGGATGGGTCCGTCTGAAATGACGTCCCACATCATGTCGTGATGCGCACACAGGAAGCTTTTCAATCTGAATTTCCAGATTGCATAGTCATCAACTGAGAAGGTGGGAAGATTCCTGTTAAGATAGGAATCCATGAAGAGATGTACAGAATGCACTAGAATGAGTTTTTCTGAAAAACGGATCTGTTCAGTTGACCACTGACGCAGAGTTTCAAGACAAATCTCTTGATTCAGAAACAACGGTCGATTGAACCACTGCTCTGAAACCAATTGATGGTCCCGGAACGAGGTCTTCGGTGTAGAGGGGGGGTGAATACACCGAAGAGGGATTTTTGAAAACTTTTATCAAGTTAAAACGGAGTTGAGTGAGAGCTCAGTTATGAGTTCAACTGACTTCTAAAGAAGATAGTCAGCTGGACTGATAACTTAGCTGGCTGTGCGGAATGTGGTGGAAAGAAAAACTTAGCTCGTTCCTTTTACAAAAGCTCAGAAAAACTTAGTTTCAGTTTTCAGTTTAAGCAGGTTTGAGAAATATGCAGCTGGCTGGGTCACACAGCCAGAAAGATGAAGCTTTGAAAACTTGTGCTGTGTAAATGCAGTTAGTACTTTAAATAAGAATAACGCAAAGACTTAATTAACGCAATAAAGAACACAGAATTTTAACGTGGTTCGGAGAGAAAACTCTTACGTCCACGACCAGGTTTTAGCTGGTAAATCCACTAAGGATGACCACTTGGTTTACGAGTACCAAGCAACTTCGCAGCTCTTCCTCGAGCTGTGTTCTAACAGTTTACGGGCACTGTAGAAGCCTGCACCTTTTCAGTTTTCGGGTACTGAATAACCTTACACTCGAATTTCGCGCTTCGAGACGGCGTAACCTTGACCTAACCTTTTCTGGGTAAAGGAGGGTTTGGGTTTCCAACTTTGAACGAGTTCTTACAATGAAGAACTTTGAAAGATGAACTCGTTCAGATCTAGGCTTTGGATTTACAATTATTACAGCCTATTGATCAGACGAAAAACTAAAGCAGTTTCTGAAATTGAACACTTAAGAAGTTAAGTGCTCTTTTTAAAGAGTTAGATAACTGCTGGAGAGCTTTTAAATACTTGAGAGATTCAGAAAAGTTGTAAGCTTGTGGGGAGTTTTTCGTGTCTGATTCTGAGGTTGAAGACTGGTATTTATAGGTAGAGATTCAAACTAGCCGTTGGAGGACCCGTTTGAATCTTACCTACTCTCTGATCTGTCGATCTGCCGTTGAGCGTATCTTCACCTGTCTTCATCACTGTGTCAGATCCTAGGTTCGCCTTTCTAGGATGCTGAGTTGTCAATCCCTCATTGGTCGAGGTATATTGACTTCCTCTGAAACCGGGATTTCTGTCTTTTGAGCTTGACTTTGAATTTAAAGCTGGATGGGTAAACTGACTAGAAGTGACGTCTTCAGAGTTAGTTCCCTTTGGTCACTCCGTTCTTTCTTAGACTTTGATGCGGCTCAATTTATTCTCGCTCGCCTGGATCTCCTCGTCGGATCCATTCTTCTTTTCGAGTCGGTCGACTCGGCTCGCCCGGAGCTCGTTCGCCTAAGAGATCTTTCAGCTGACTTTGGGTCCAAATTTCGATTACTCGCCGGTCTTCTTCTCGTCTTCGCCTTTCCAAACCTGTGAACTTAGAAAATCTAAGGCTCAAACAAGTGAGCTGGAAAACTTAACTTAGGTTTGTACAAACATCTACTAGGTTGGAGAACAGTTGGGTTTTGGAATCAAATCAAAACTTTAGAATTTTCCCAACACTTACGGTTGTTATACCGAAATTTGTAAAAAGTTCAGTAATTTAGAGGCAATTTGGCTAGAGGTGGCAAAAGACCGTCACGCCCTGAAATTCAGTCTGGCCAGAAAAATTATGGTCTATTCAGATTCAAAATATCATTCATAGTGCAAAAAGTTGGATTGGCTCATGTCTATTGAGCTTTGATCCATTTTTGATGAGCTTGAATCGGCCCAAAATTCTTTCGGATCTAAACTTTTTAGACCAATTTAGTCCAAAACCGAACTAGTTGTTGGATTGGACTAGTTTTGTCGACTCTACAATGACCTCTCTTTCACACATGCAATCAATATTTTTCTCCGTGTTCCCCCACTGATTGACTTCATTCATCTTCTTAATTATTTAAACAATATAGAAAATTCTATTTATTTATGATTTGACTTAGGGATGGCAATGGGTCGGGTTTTTACGGGTACCCAGCTCTACCAAACCCTAATGTGACGGGTTTGGGAATTATTAAATTATTTTGGGACGGGTTTGGGTAGAAACATTCAAACCAGTGACGGGTTTGGGTTGGGTTTGGAAAATTACCTACGGGTACCCGCTACCCAAACTCATTTATATATATGTAAGATGACAAATATTATATATATAATTTATAATATAATTATAGATATTAGTATAAATATTAATAATTTTAGGGTTTTATATTATTCTTTTTAACCCGCATACAAAGAATTAATAATTTTAGTAATTAAATATTTATTTTATATATAATTTATATTAGTATAAATATTATAGTTTTTTATTATTCTTTTAAACCCACATAATTTAATTTAATGAAATTTTCTATTTATACTTATGTTAATTATGTTTATAATATTTTGTTATTTCTACTATTTAATATTGATGTTTATGTTCTAGTACATTCGGGTTTTTAGCAGGTTTTTAATGGGTATTACCCAACGGGTTTGGGTCGGGTATGAGTTTTAAAATAATTTTTTAATCGAGTTTAGAACTGATATGGGTTGAGAAAATTTTAATGGGTTTGAATTTGAGAAATGCCTAATGGGTGGGTACCCTACCCATTATCATTCCTAATTTGACTAATCGATTTCTTTTAATTTTTGTCTCCCCCTTCCACCACACCGCCCACCCCACACAAAAGCGATTGCACTGACTAAAAATATACTCCCTCCGTCCCGTCATAAGTGGCCACATTTCCTTATTGGGCTGTCCCATCATAAGTGGCCACTTTCCTAATATGGAAATACCCTCTCTCACACAAAAGATGTGGGCTCCACCATTTTTTTATCTTTTTACCCTTTAAACACTCTACTCCTAAATACCCGTGCCCAAAAGAAAGTAGCCACTTATCATGGGACGGAGGTAGTATATTGTTGAATTTTCCTTACGTCTTATTAAACATTCTAATAAAATTATTCGAAGACTTTTTCATACTGATTTTGATACATTTTATTTTATTGGCATACATTCCAAAATAGATAATTGTGCAACAAACAAATAATAACGATAATAAAATATCTCTCATTGTCCTTTTGATATAAATGACAATTTATTTAGCTTGAGCCCTTCTCGATCCAAATATGATCATATATTTTCATTTCGACAGTGAATATATGTGACATGAGATTTATGAAAAGGGTAAATTCATAAGGCCATAATGTGACTGGTCATAAAGCCCATATCATTTAAAAGGGAAATTTTTTTTTGACATAATATTCTAGACATAATAGGATTATATTAGTCAAACTATAATTTTTATGCACCACTACTAATTTAATGCTATTTTACTGATATATCCCTCTTATTTCTTCCGCATCTTCATGGATTCAAGCTTCTTCTCCACCCTTTTTCTTTATTTTGAGTCTCACTTTTTCTAGTTCCATCATATCTGCTTTGAAACCTTCATTGATTTAAGCTTCTTCTCCACCCTTTTTCTTGATTTAGGGTCTGTTTTTCATCAGTTTTCTATCTGCATCTTCTCCACATCTTGTGGAGTTGATGATATCAAAAGTAGTAAAAAAAGCTCTCCCTCAATCCCAGAATGTCGTGTAGCGTGCTGTCAAGCCTGTTCTTCCCACGCTTCTCGATCATATGACAGCCTAGTTGTAGATGATTATTTGTAGAGCAACACTCCCATACGACCGGTCCTATGTGAGACCGGATCCGGGTTGACCCGACCCGGTCAAACCGGGTCAAAATGTTGACTTTCCCTTTTTTTTTCAAATTCGATTTTTTCAAAAAAAAAAAAATCTTCTCCGCCTTCGGCTTCGATTTTAATTTATAGATAATGATTGTGGCAACATTAATATTTTTTAGCTCGCTCCGAAATCTTCGGCTCCCCTCGCTCGACTCTTTAAACAAAAAAATAATAAAAAAAACTAAAAAAAAAGAACAAAAAAACTGAAAATAAAATAAAAAAAAAAACTAGAATAAAAAAAACTGAAAAAAAAGAAAAAAAAATCAGAAAAAAAATAAAAAAGTCAGGTACGTGTATTACACGTGCCTGTTAAAAAAAAAATAGTTTGGCGCGTGTGATGCACGCGCCCGACTTAAAGGTCGATATGGCGCGCGTGTATGACACGCGCCACGCGCGCGTGGGCTCGGTCGTACGTACAACCGGTCGTCTTCAAGTTTTTGTGTTATTTGTAATGCAAGCCTTGCAAGGGAACGTTCCTATCTCAAGCTTTATGCGCTTGGACTGGCACTAAACGGCATCATCCAATAATGCTCGACAATCCCTCAATCCTTTGGATGAGACAGACCTACATTCATAATATCTCATCCAACTTATGTCTTGACTTTTCATCATAAATAAATGCAATGTAAATGAACTGACTCTGTCTCAAGCTAGTAATATAGGTGATGGTATATAGCAAGTTACGGCCGATTATATGACAATTCCTTGACAAGAATAGACAAGGGAATCTCATAACAAAAATCTACTTGACAAGGAATTAAGCATTTTATTTATGTTTCAGGAATTTCAGATTTTGTAATGGTTTCAAGATCTGAGTGGAAGTTGAAGATGATAGAAAATCTAAAAGAGCAGGGGAAGAAAGAAGATAAATCAGACCGCAACGTATAAATAACAGCCAGACGCATCTAAGGTCATAAGACTAGATATCACTGTATTACAAAACTATATATCAACAATATATATAATCAAATGAAATCTTAATTTCCATGTTTCATCACTTTCTTTAGTTAAGAAGTTACCATACTCGATGCTGCATAGCACGTTCCAGCGTCTGCAAGCTGAACCGGGGTGCAGAGTCTTTACCATAAGCCCAAGTTACCATATCCATAAGCCCAAGTTCCATCCTTTTTTAATTTCTTCACCAAAACTCTCCGCAACTGCATACTCCATTCTGAAAATGATGAAATCGAACTGTGTCTCTTACTGTTATCTCTCTCTTACTAATAATTGAAATGTACTTAAGTGCATTATGGCAGTCACCACACACCCTCAAATTCTTGGTAACCATAATAGGCTTATCCGGTTTAAGACTAATAATTCCATATGCAACCGCGAGCTTCTCACTGTGATAGAGAAGTATCTTTTCCTTCTCCTCTTCTTCAACATCATGATATACAAACTCAGATTCTGCCATGTACCCTAATCTTTTCATTTCAGCCATAAGTTCCTCCAATTTCTTGTATATTTTATCCGATTCTTGGTGAGACCAATCTCCACCAACAAAGCCATGAAAAACCCCATCTACCTCTATCCAACTACATCCGGGTCTTTTCTTGAATCCCAGTTCCTTCTGCTGGATTCTAATATTTGCAGCATCATCCCATCTTTGAGCAGTGGTGTACAAATTATTCAAGAGAACAAAATGTCCAGTGCTTGCAGGTTCCAACGTTTGAATTTTTTCACACACTTGTTCTGCAAGTTCAAGATTTCTGTGGACCTTACAAGCTGCTAGTAAGGCAGTCCATAAATGAGCATTGGGCTCAAATGGCATCGTGGTGATGAGTTTGTGTGCCTCGTCCAAAAGACCAGCACGCCCCAAGAGATCCACCGTGCAAAAATAGTGATCCATCGTGGGCACAATGTTGAATTCTTCAGTCATGACAAGGAATAGATGCTTCCCTGCAGAAACGAGCCCTGAATGGCTGCAAGCCGACAGCAAAGCAATGAAAGTTACTTCATCCGGTTTGTAACCACCATTCTGCATATCTTGGAAGAGCAGAATTGCCTCCTTCCCAAGTCCATGAATTCCATATCCAACAATCATTGCATTCCACGACACCACATCCTTCTCGTGCATCCTGTCAAAGACGTGCCTTGCAGCATCCATCTTACCACACTTACTGTACATGCCAATTACAGCATTACAAATTGAAATATCTGCTGCAAATCCACGAACGATAGAGTATCCATGACCACAGACTCCATGTCGAAGTGCTGCTAAATAAGAGCAGGCTGGAAAGAATCCCATCATGGTTGCCATTTCTGGTTCAACACCAACAAGCTGCATTTTGCGGAACAGTTGCAGGGCTTCCTCTGCATAACCATTTTGAACGAAACCGGAGATTACAGCACTATAAGAAACAGGATCCTTAACCTGCATTTCCTCAAGAAATCTCATTGCATCATTTACAGACCCACATTTTGCATACATTGAAGCAAGTGTATTACCCACCATGAAATCAATAGATAACCCCAGCTTAATCATGTAACAGTGTAGCTGTCTCCCCATGATCAAATCATTTAGCTTAGCACAACCACGAACAACTGTCGCAAGCATAACAGGAGAAGGACTCTCGCCAACGTCCATCCTCATTTCTCCAAGCAATTTGAAAACCTCTCCGATAGAATTACAAGTAACACAAGCTCCAACAATAGCACTCCAAGTTACCTCATTTTTGAATGCCAATGCATCAAATACTCTCCTTGAATAAACCAGCAGACCACATTTCCCATACATATCCAAAATCCCAGTTCCAACCACGACGTCGCGATTAAAACCTCTCCTCAAGCAAAAGCCATGAAAGCTCTTTCCTTCCTTCAACCTATTTGCCTCCCCAATTACAGGCAAAATTGCTGCAACTGTCGACGAATTCAGTTCCAGCCCCCTCCGTTGCATCTCCAACACCAACTCAATCGCATCCCAATACATCCCATTCGATGAATACCCAGAAACCATCGCATTCCACGCCACGACATCTCTTTCAAGCATCTCATCGAACACTTCCCTTGCTTCTACTAAACAGCCACATTTAACATAAAAGTTAACCAACGCTGTGCACACATAAACATCTTTATCAAGATTATGTCTTTTCGCATGCTCATGAATCTTAACACCAATTTCGACATTTTGCAGAGCAGAGCAAGCCTTAAGCACAAAAGGGTACGTGTATTTTGTGGGTTTGATCCCAGAATCGATCATCTCATCGTACAAATCAACGGCTTTCTCAAAGGGTCCATCCCATGCGTAAGCTCTAATCATTTGGTTCCATAATATAGTCTTGTTTTTCTTTTGTGGTTGCGCGATTTCATCGAACACTCGGTGTGCAAGTTGAGGCCTTTTGCATGAAATGTAGAGACGGGTGAGTTTGTCCAAGACTAATGAGTTGGAACTGAAATCTTTACCGCTAAATTTGAGAAGAAGTTGATGAACAATTTGGCCGCCTTTGAGCGATTTTGAATCTGTACAAGATTCAAGAAGTTGCGAGTATTTATCGATGGTTGAGGCCGCGCCCCCATTTCGAATCATGCTTACGGTAGGTTGTTGAGGCTGTGATGAATCATATCGATACTAGATAAATTTATTGGCTTTTTTTTCTAATATGTAAATTAGTAACCGCCACAAAAAATTAAATTTGATTAGTACGTAGGGCTGTTTAAACGGGTGGCGGGTAATCGGGTAATGTTGTACCGACCCGATACCCGACGGGTATTGGGTACCCGATACCCGCATATTCGGGTAAACGGGTCGGGATACGGATTGAATTTTTTAGAAATTTCGGGTATCGGTGATGAGTGTGTATTTTTGTTGTTCAGAAGTTAAGTTTTCTATGATTTTATATGGATATAATGCACGATTAGGTGTGGTTTTTATGCAGGAAATGCAGATTTCGGTCGTTGATATATTTGGATGAAAGAAGTCGAAAAGGATGGATTTTATGTCCAATTATAGAAGATCGAAGTCGAAGATGGAAGAGAATTAAATGGGCCGGGCTTTATTATTTTGTAATCCTTAAACAATATATTTAGATACCTATTATATTTAGAATTCTATTATTTAATTATTTTCTTAGGTTACTTAAGTTAGGATTAGCATATATATATTTAGATTAGCATCGATTAGTGGAGGCCTTTGATTGCATTCATTAGCTTTTACGTATTAGCCGCAAAATTAGTTACACTTTTCCATTCCATAGTTTAGTTTTTATTTTCCCTTAGCTTTTAATTTCTATTAGCCGCAAATTTTAGGGGAGAAGACAGACGATACTTGAGGGCTGAATTTAGGAGCTTTGTTTTCTTTGATTTTCTTGGAATTTTCGATCAACATCTTGGAATTCGGGTGATGCCTTCTTGTTTTATTTTAATTACTTCGATTTATATTATGCTTTCTTTTAATTATACGATTATGTTTAGTTTTAATATTATGAGTAGCTAATTCTTAAATTCGGCGAGAATAATGAAGCACTAGTTTAATAATCTGTGAGATCTAATTGTTCATATAATTAATTTCCTAGGGTTTCGATTTATTCCTTGTGTTTAAAGTTAATTCCGATTTTATTTAAGCCTGATCAACTTAGATTTAATTGGATTAAAGTCAATTAGTTCCCCCAATCCGTAATTGTTGGAATAGGACTAATTAGTGATAAAGCTACCATGTTCGTAGTAGGAATAAATTGGTAGACGGGTTATTACTTGCGTTCTTGGGTAATTCGTCTAAATTGGGTTCCTTCAGATCTAAAAGCTATTAGAGCATTTAATCTAGGTCTGGCGTCTCCAGCTAGGTTGTGTTTTAATAAGGGAAATAGTTAGGTCTGGCGTCTACAGCTAACTATCGATAAAGCACGTAGGAATTGGGGTATGTCCGCTGCGTTTACGGTACCCTATAACTGGTTGGTTCTTGGGAATTAATTAATCTTTGCATCGATGATCAGAGTCTAGACTAGTGTGGATTTATTCGAAGCCGGATTGCTTTTCTTTTGATTATATTCTCGTTTGCTATTTTAGTTAATTTCTTTGTCTTCCTAGTATTTAATTAATTTATCTCAATTTAAGGCGTGGTGGCTACACCAAAATTAGATTTATAGGAAAAATAGGTGAATTCCCGTTCTCTGTGGTTCGACCCTGCTTATTGTTATACTAATTTAATTCTGAGCGAATTGCAGGAATTATTTGGTGGTATACGACGTCCACCAAATTGGCGCCGTTGCCGGGGAACGGTGTTTATTAATTTATTTTTCCTATTGATCTTGGGTTACTTTTTTGTTGTTTATGAGCAGGGCCTCTAACCCGGACCTTCTATATCATCCTGAAATTGAGAAGCTCGCGAAAAGGTTGAAGAAAGAGACCAAGCTCAGGAAGCAGTAGAATTTGTTGGAATCGTTAGGAGATCCGTCTGCCTAGACGGAAGCTGTTTACGAGTCTGACAGTAGTGTTCCAGAAGCTGAAAGTATTCCGTTAGCCCAAACGGAAGGTATTTCTGAAGCAGAAACAGACCCGAGGGAGAAGAAGAGTCGACTTTCGTCGCGATTACTGAAGGCGACATGGCAGCTGAAGATTCGAGATTGAGTGAACTTTCGAGCCATCTAGAAGATGATCCTCCAACACCGATACTCATACCAGATTTGGAGGCATCGATCGAGATCAAGTTGGGGTTGCTGAATATTTTACCTAAGTTATATGGTAAAAAAGGAGAGGATCCATACAACTTTCTGAGTGAGTTCGTCAAAATATGCAAGGTACAGAAACGACCAGCTGGAGTTACTGAGGAACAATTCAAGTTAGCGGCGTTTCCTTTCACTCAGACGGCTGAGGCGAACGCCTGGTTCACAAGCCTCCCGCCAAACTCCATATCTACATGGGCTGACATGAAGAGGTTGTTTTTGGAGCATTTCTTTCCTCCGACTAAGACTAATGCATTGAAGAAGGAGATTAGTGGAGTGAAGCAAGAATATGATGAATCGTTGAGCACTTACTGGACGAGATTTAAGAAGCTGGTGGATAGTTGCCCGAACCATAGATATTCTGAGGGTGAATTGTTGCAGTATTTCTATCAAGGAATGACCGTTGACACAAAGAATCTTGTCAACTCATCAAGTGGAGGAGGATTTTCACAATGCAGAGTGAGTAAAGCTAAGAAGTTGATTCAATATTTGGTAGAAGCAACAAGAGAATACGAGGAGCCTAGCCCTCGTTTGCTTAAGAGAGCTGCACAAGAAAGTTCCTCCAATTTTGAAGAGAAGTTCGATGAGAGAATGAGAAGAATGGAAATAATGTTGAATACTGTGGTTGAGAAAGTTGCAAGTGCTGAACCGACAGAGAAACCATGTGGTATGTGTGGTAATTTGGGCCACTTAACGGTGCAGTGCAAATTGAACGAAGAGAATCACATTGCTCAAGCAAATTCATTTGAAAGTTGGTATGATCATCCACCACCAAAGAGAGATCCTTTCTCAAACACTTATAATCCAGATTGGAGAGACCATCCCAATTTTTGTTGGAGCGATCAAAGCAATCAAGTGCAGCAGCAACAGAATTACCGACCACCTTATCAAAGAGGATTTCAGCAACCACCACCTTCTTCACAAGAAAAGAAAGGAAAGTCCCTTGAAGAGATGATGGCTGATTTGATTGGCTCGCAGCAATTTTTGCAAAATAATATGCAGCAACTCCAACAAACTCAAGCTGAGCAAAAAGTGTGCATGGACGGATTAGCTCGTCAAATTTCTCAACTCTCGGCTTCTATGAATGAACTCAAGGGGAATCAAGGCCGATTACCATCACAAGTTCAAGTGAACCCTCGAGAATATGTAAACTTTATCACATTGAGAAGTGTCAAGGAGTTAGGGGAGCTACCAATCGAAAAGACGTATAAGAGTCCGAGAAACGGATCTGAAGAGATAACCAGTTTCGCCAAACGGGACAATTCTGATGTTCCAGCAGAAGATGAAGCTGAAAATATGTTCTGTTTGCCCAAGCAGAACACTGATCCGACAGTTGTGCTGAAGGGAAAGGAAGCTGAAAAGGAAACCGAATTTGAGGAGCCAAGTAAGGTACATAAACCTTTGAGCTTATATGATCCTAACATTGTGATTCCAGCACCTTTTCCAAGAAGATTAGCGAAGAAGAGACCGGAGGTAGATCCCATGGACTTTATGTCAATATTTGGAAGGCTAGAAATTAACCTTCCATTCGTTCAAGCGATCAAGCTTCCTCCGTTGAGCAAATTCATGAAGGATTTCATTGCTGGAAAGTCAAAGGATTCTGGGAAGATTTTGATAAGTGGGAACGTATCAGCTGTGATACAAAAGAAATTGCCACCCAAATGCAAGGACCCAGGTATGTTCTCTTTGCCTTGTTACATTGGAGGTACAAAGCTTAAGCATGCTATGTGTGATTTAGGAGCATCTGTTAACGTCATGCCATTATCTATTTATAATAGCTTAACTGGTGTGGAGTTGGTAGATACTAAGGTTGTGATGAAGTTAGCTAATGGGTCATGTGTTTATCCTGAGGGTATTTTGGAGAATGTTCTTGTGAAAGTGCATGATTTTGTTTATCCCGCTGATTTCTATGTGGTGAAAATGAGTAATATGCAGTCGAATGATTCAGCTAGTGTTCTGTTAGGTCGTCCTTTCTTAAGGACCGCTAAGTCGGTCATTGATGTCTTTAATGGTACTATTTGCTTGGATTATCATGGAGAAAAATTCACTTTCAATATTGATGATACCATGAATAATCCTCTTGATGTTAAAAGTGCATATGTCATTGATGTGATTGACCCTCCTGTCCAAGAATATCTTGAGACTGAATTAATGCAGGAGAAGCTAGATCTAACTTCTATGAAAGAGACGACTGATTTTGCTGCTCAAGCTTCTGGAAAAAGGTCCAGTTTGCGCAAACAGGACCCATGCGACAGATCAGTGCCATTGGATGTGAAGCTACCCAAGTTGGAGCTTAAGCCACCTAAATGCAGAAGAAGACAACATGGGTGATTTCTTTCCCTTTCTTATTTTTATTTTTATTTTTATTTTTATTTTTATTTTTATTTTTATTTTTTTTCTTTTGTTTTTATTTTAGTTTATCTTTCTTTTAGTTTTGTATCTGCGTCTTTGTGTTTATTCTCCTTGTTTATGCTTTTTCTTTATTTGCTTGAGGCAAGCAAAGCTTAAGTGTGAGGAGGTTGTCTTTGTGTGTTTACGTTAGTTCGTTTGTTTTTTTTATTGAGTCAAGTTTTTGTGTCAAGTAAAGCCAAGTATTACCAGATTTGTTGATGTTTGTGGATATACTCTGCTCGTTGGAGTCTTGTAATTAACTTATTGATTCAATATGCTGTAAAATGGTGGAATGTAATTAATTTTTGAAGAATTATTGAATGATACTTGGGATGACGAAAAAGGGCAATAATTGAATTTTTAAACCCACACTTATATGAGATTTGAGCCTATTATAGTAGAGCACTCTCTACTTTGTTCTTTCTGAGAGAATTTAATTCACAAGGTTGCAATATCGAGTGTGCCATTTTGTAATGCATGATAGAAGGCATTAGGGTGAACCAATTTTGGCCTGAGTTTCATTGCCTAACCTTTACATTAACCCCTAGTGAGCCATTTTGAAGCCTTGACCATTTCTTTGACTTGAGCTACTAAATATTTAACCAAGGCTTGTTTTTGACTTTCTCTTGGCCCTATTGTGCATGTTTCAAACTCGAAAATTCATGTTTGATTTGAGTGAAAAGGCAATTTTTGTACGTTCAGTCTGCCCAGACAGAACCATGTGCTGAAGTTTCTGTTATGAAAAAGTTGATATTTGGTTCTGTTTGGCCAAACGGAGAGGAGCTGTAACTCATGTGTTGTGTTGCTTATCATTGGAATGTATTCTGAAGTGATGAATTGTATGTTTGATCGAAATTTGAAGGAAAAAAAGAGGTGCAGAAAAAAGAAAAAAAGAAAAAAAAAGAGAAAAAAAAATGAAAATATGCACCCAAGTTTAGTTGACGTACAGTTTGATGAGTCAGTTTGTTCTCCTTATGATGCCTGTTTTGCATGGATGATGATTCGGTTTGGATGTGCATAATATTTGTTCTTATTTTCTGAAGCCTAGGAATCTCTGTTAGATCCTTCCAAATTTTGAATGGTCCCTAGCCCCATTACGCCAAATGAGAAAAGCCCTTCTTGAGTTACATGTTGGCTGCTTTATATCGCGATCGAGTGAAATTTGTCTTTGAGTGGCTGTCCTGGAGTAGTGTAGGGAGTGAATGAGTGAAATCTGTGAGCTATATTTGATTGTTGCCCGATTTTGACTAAGTTGATGATAATGAGGCATACTTGAGATTTCATTTTGTCATTTGAAAGTTGAGAATTGCTTTGTGAGTTGCTTGATTTTTACTTGGCAGTGGAAAGTTTGCAAACATAAACAGTTTGGTATTTACTTGGCTATTGTGTGTCGAGTTAGTTCGTGTCGAGTTAGTTCGTGTTTTTCCATCTTCTTTTCTTATTGAGTCGTTCATGTTGAGTCCTGGAAATTTAATGTTTCTGAACAACCATGTTTGATGATTGAGTTTGATTTTCACTTCATACTTGAGGGCAAGTATGACTCAAGTGTGAGGAGATTTGATGAGTGTGTATTTTTGTTGTTCAGAAGTTAAGTTTTCTATGATTTTATATGGATATAATGCACGATTAGGTGTGGTTTTTATGCAGGAAATGCAGATTTCGGTCGTTGATATATTTGGATGAAAGAAGTCGAAAAGGATGGATTTTATGTCCAATTATAGAAGATCGAAGTCGAAGATGGAAGAGAATTAAATGGGCCGGGCTTTATTATTTTGTAATCCTTAAACAATATATTTAGATACCTATTATATTTAGAATTCTATTATTTAATTATTTTCTTAGGTTACTTAAGTTAGGATTAGCATATATATATTTAGATTAGCATCGATTAGTGGAGGCCTTTGATTGCATTCATTAGCTTTTACGTATTAGCCGCAAAATTAGTTACACTTTTCCATTCCATAGTTTAGTTTTTATTTTCCCTTAGCTTTTAATTTCTATTAGCCGCAAATTTTAGGGGAGAAGACAGACGATACTTGAGGGCTGAATTTGGGAGCTTTGTTTTCTTTGATTTTCTTGGAATTTTCGATCAACATCTTGGAATTCGGGTGACAGCTTCTTGTTTTATTTTAATTACTTCGATTTATATTATGCTTTCTTTTAATTATAAGATTATGTTTAGTTTTAATATTATGAGTAGCTAATTCTTAAATTCGGCGAGAATAATGAAGCACTAGTTTAATAATCTGTGAGATCTAATTGTTCATATAATTAATTTCCTAGGGTTTCGATTTATTCCTTGTGTTTAAAGTTAATTCCGATTTTATTTAAGCCTGATCAACTTAGATTTAATTGGATTAAAGTCAATTAGTTCCCCCAATCCGTAATTGTTGGAATAGGACTAATTAGTGATAAAGCTACCATGTTCGTAGTAGGAATAAATTGGTAGACGGGTTATTACTTGCGTTCTTGGGTAATTCGTCTAAATTGGGTTCCTTCAGATCTAAAAGCTATTAGAGCATTTAATCTAGGTCTGGCGTCTCCAGCTAGGTTGTGTTTTAATAAGGGAAATAGTTAGGTCTGGCGTCTACAGCTAACTATCGATAAAGCACGTAGGAATTGGGGTATGTCCGCTGCGTTCACGGTACCCTATAACTGGTTGGTTCTTGGGAATTAATTAATCTTTGCATCGATGATCAGAGTCTAGACTAGTGTGGATTTATTCGAAGCCGGATTGCTTTTCTTTTGATTATATTCTCGTTTGCTATTTTAGTTAATTTCTTTGTCTTCCTAGTATTTAATTAATTTATCTCAATTTAAGGCGTAGTGGCTACACCAAAATTAGATTTATAGGAAAAATAGGTGAATTCTCGTTCTCTGTGGTTCGACCCTGCTTATTGTTATACTAATTTAATTCTGAGCGAATTGCAGGAATTATTTGGTGGTATACGACGTCCACCAATCGGGTATACTCGACACCCGATTCAGGTACCCGAGTATACCCGAGTTTTTAATTTATACTATATTATATTACTTTAAATTAAGTTAATTAACTTTTAGGATACAAACCTATGAGATATATTTATGGTTTTAGTTTATGATTAATAGTGTTGGTGACATTTTTTAATTTTAAATTGCTATACATTTCTTGTTTCGTTTGGTTACAGATTGTTATGGTCATTGTTACGAGTTTAGTAGTTTATAATTTAAATTTGATATAATGTGATCCGACTTTATAAATCAATAATACCTCATGATGTATGAATATATCGTATTGTTTTTCTATATATATTAGACATTGCATATATATAGTGTAAGACAAATTGAATAATGTTGAATAATTTATTTTAGGCATAATATAAAACATAAATTATATAATATCGGGTAATTCGGGTACCCTAATACCCGATTGGGATACCTGCTTCGGGTATTTGGGTACCCGATTTTTAATATAGGGTCGGGATAGGGTATAATAAATTTGGAAAAATCGGGATCGGGTACCCGATATTTTCGGATAGGGTACCCTACCCGACCCGTTTAGACACCCCTATTCGTACGAGATTAATTTATAAAGTTCGAGTTTTATTTCATCATTTCTACAGTGAATTTATACAGTGGTGTGAAAGTGGGTAAAAAAATACTATAAAAAGTAGAAATAATTAATTTTAAAAACTTCGTGAATGTTCTTTTGAAAAAGCTCCCTCCCTCCCATAAATTTAGTCCTCCTTCAATTTTCACAAAACTTAAGAAAATACATTTAATTTACTTTGGAAATATATGTAAATATTCTATTTTGCCCTTATTTAATACTCCATACATCATTTTCACATTTTTTTAGATAAAGTTATTTTAGTAAAAGAATATTTTAATTAAATTCCAATTAAGAAAGTAAACTATGTTTTGGGACATTTCAAAAAGGAATAAGGAATTAATTTTGTAGGACGGAGGGAGTAATACTGTAAAAATAATCTTTGATTTGTATTGGTTTCACAAAAATCCATTTATATCTGAATACCATAAAAAATATCAAAAAAACTTGTGCAAGAGCACTTCCATTAGAAATCTTAAAATTTTACTAATTAAATTTGAAGAAAACATTTAGGGATATGTAAATACTTTGGGAGATCTCTTAGATGAACTTTTTATCTCACTTTTTATTATTTTAGATTAAATTTAAAGTTAAAATTAATTTTAGTAAGCTTTTTTTTTTTAGGGAATTTTGAGTAAGCTGTTGGGAATGCTCTAATACGCTAAAATTGTCTAATGGATCAAAATCTGTGAGGCGAGTTAAAATTTCTTTCGATATCTAAAAGCAGGGCTTAGACCCAAATAAGGGCTGGTCCGGTCTGAGCAATTTTTGACACCTCTAGTCATGGATGAGTACATTATGTGTAGCTGAGAGCATACAAGACTAGTTTTAGTTTGCAATTCCAAATAATTGTGACAATATGTATGCACACAACTAAACTCTAGTTACAATGGCTTCCTTGTTTAACCTCTGACTATACTCCAAAATTGAAATAATAGATTACTCTCTATCAACTATAAGACATCATCAATGGCAGCATAGTTTCTGATATAGTCATTCCACATCTCAGCAGCAATAGCATCTCGTATCACGGAAGCATGTTCGGCCTCTTCTGCTCCGACGGGGATGTCTGAGAGTTGTATTTCTGCATTCACAACTGACTGTTCAGTTTCTAAAGGTGGCATTGGATCTTCCACTTGTGGCATCGCTTCTTGTTCGTGCCTTTTGAAGATCCAGTCGTTGGGGTTCTCATCACGAATGTAATTGTGTAGGGCACAAGCTGCAACAAGCAGCTTCACTTGCGTTGCCAGGGGATAAGGAGGAGCAGACATCAAAATAGGAAACCGTTCCTTCAATGCAGCAAAAGTGCTACCAGCAACGCTGTGCAGAGCAGAATGGCGCCGATTGAAGAGCTCCGGGGCATCTTGTGGGTGGAAGCCACCACCAAATACGAGCTTACTATATGGCACTCGAGGATATGGGGATATGAACCCTGGGATATTTGCGTATTTGGCATCCACGAGATAGTATTTGCCTGAAACGACAAATAAAAAATCAATGAACATGCAGAAAATATCATGATTTCGTCTTTGACTCGTGTAAGACAATGTAATATGAGGACTTTATTTAAAAAGGTGATATAAGATTATTTACTGCCCATTGACTTAGGTTTTTGTTACTTATTAACATACCATCAGGTACTACCAGCTTGTTGCGCCTCGTTAGAGCTGAAGTTAGAACTCGAATATCTGGGGCGGAGCCTTCCCAACCAGCAAGAACATAATGAAACTTCATGTCAAATGAGCATGCTGCTAATACATTTTGTGAAAGAAGACCATTCTTGTTTCGGAAAGGCCCTTGTTCATCAACACCTACTGTCACTGGGAAATGTATGCCGTCAACTGCTCCAACACAATTCTTATTGAAAATCATAGCATAAAAGAATAGTGCATCTCAGCCACAAGAAAATATAAATAAATAAAATAATATGCAAGTCCAGATGTCACTTCCTCACCAGAAAATAAGGATAAAATTGCGGATCTTCAAGAATTGCCGGTGGAACATCAGAGTTTGGAGGCTGGAAGAAATCTAATGAAATAGTCGTAATTGCAGCCAGAACATTGTTGAAATGACGACTGATGGTTTCACCTGAGTATCTGAATAGCTCTTGAACTGCTCGAGTCCGTAGATTATGCCCAACTATAAACATAAATATTGCTAATTGCTCCTCAATCTTGATCCGATTTGTATGATGCAGTAGGCCTCTAGTACGTAGCATATCACACAATTTATAGAACACGTGTTTATCCATCCGAAAATTCTCCAAGCAACTCTCATTCGGTCCATTAAGAACATCATCCACAAATTTTGTCTGTTTCGATTCCAAGGAATGACCTAATTCCTTTGGCAGAGAAGCTTTAGCATTACCATCTTTCTCATTGTCAGAACTCTCCATTGAAGAAGAAATTAACTGCATTTCCACTATTTTCCAAATCAACAAGACATCAAGAAACAAAAATTCTAGCACATATCTCAGGTTTAGTTTTCAGTGTCACATTCGGAAAAGAAGACAACAGAAGCTACCACCTCACTAAAATTTAGCCCCTCTACCCCCAACCCTACACCTTCACCAGCAATACGATACTACAATATTATATCCACGAAGGAATCAAAATACTCTTTTCAGAAACTTTATCCTAAAGGGCATTGCCCGAGTAACCACAGTGACGATAATCAACAGCACGTGGCATCATTAGAAACCTAGACCCCGAGACAAGCGGTAGATCAACAAGAACTAGGGAAAGCACATAACAATAACTGGCTACCACTGTTGAATGTTGATCATAACATCAAACATATCGTAGGCATAGCAACTAAAAATTTGCACTTTAAATAAAATCAGCTTTCTTATCGACATCACTCCTAACTTCTTCCCACCTCCACAAGGCATGTCATTTATTGTTATACCCACATATATAGCCCTGAATAAGCTAAATTACAAATGCAAACAAAACATAAGGCTAAAATAAATGGGTTGCTTCATTGTGTATATTTTTCTTCAAACGAATGAAAAATCCAATATTTGAACATTTGTTATATGAACTCAAACAACCGGCAAACAAAATTTTAAATTTCCCAACTACATATCGAAACCAAGATTGCCGGGACACAAAATGGATAACATGATACGTATAATAACGTTGAACCATTCCTAATGAGTATTAATTTAATGTAGTATACACTAATTTAGGGAAAATTGGAAGAACAAATGAGCATATTAGACATGAAGCGACGAAATAAGTGGAATTTGGAAAAGAATCGCGTACCTGAGATGAAATTCTGGGAAAAGCCTTGAATTCTTTAAAAGATTTAGCAATAAATTCCTATATTTAATCACGCGGCGTCGAAATTGAGAAGAGAGGCGAGGTTTAAGAGTGTGAAGTGTGAACATAGGGTGTGCCCCTCCTAAACGCAATTGGACATGTGGGAGTATATTCTAAATTTAAAATGTTCTAAATTTTGTTGAAATTATCAAAAACTAGTATTTATTCCATAAATTCTTATTTTTATTGGTAGTGTTAAATAATTTAACGTAATAAATCATTATCAAAGTTCGAGATGTATTTAATATATAATAAATTAGTAAGTAGCCCGTTGAGACTCGATGGAAAATAAATTTATGTTTTAATTTACGTGTATACATTTTTTATATCTTATTTAAAAGTTGTGATATTGTTCAGTTTAATTATTAATCAAACTTAGAAAATTAATTTTATTTCACGTATGTAAATTTATTATTAGGAATGACAATGGATCCTGTATACTCATTCATTATATATTTTCTAAATTTAAATTTGTTTATAATTTTTCTACATGTTCGTCCTAATCTCGGTTAAAATAATGACTTATTGTACATACGCGTCTCAAATCCGTTGAGTAATACTCGATAAAAATATTAACACTCCAAGTAAAATTAATTAAAATTAGTAAAAATCCTTCTTTCTATGTTATTTGAACTGTCTCGTTGGTTTATGCTAAATTACTCGATAAAAATCTAAACAAAGTTAATATTAATTAAAATTTGTAAAAATTCTTCTTTTTAATATTTGAACCGTCTCGTTGGTTCATGCTAAATCGATATCTCTAATCTTTGCCAAAATGCAAAAAAAAATATGTTTACATCTTCAAAGTAATATTAATTGAAATTAATAAAAATCCTTCTTTCTACGTTATTTGAACCGTCTCGTTGGTCTAAATTACTCGATAAAAATCTAAACAATTTAATATTAATTAAAATTAGTAAAAATCCTTCCTTTTAAGTATATTTGAACCGTCTCGTTAGTTCATGTTAAATCGATATCTCTAATCTTTGCCAAAATATGGAAAAAAATATGTTTACATCTTCAAGTTTTTCTTTTCTTTAGCTACTTATCCCACATTTGATTCAATGTATATATTTTCTAGAAAGCGCTAATTGAAATTTTTAGAAAAACATTAATTAAAAAAGAAAAGGATTCTATATAGACATATTGATTAAATATATTTATTTAGTCTTCATAGAGAGATTTTCATTTACAAAATTTCTATAGATTATTATATATGAATTAAGAATGTATAAAATAAAGATTTATAAGAATGCATTCTGAAATCGTTATTATTTTAATATGTATAATAGAAGAAATTAATTAAATAGAGGGACAGATAAATATGAGATGTGATTAATAGATAAACATGTGATATTTCAAGAATATGAAATTAATAAAATTATAATTAATAAAAAAAATTAAAATATAAATTAATTAAAATTAGATAAATTACCAGAATAAAAGAAAATCTGAACGGAGCACCGTGGAGGGAGCAGCTTTATTTTCGTATTAGTAATAGATAGATCTTAAATATAACACAATTAATATAGTTGGCGGTTAGAACCTTGACTCAGTGACTTCCATTCTTAAGATTCAAGGTTTAAACCCCTCACAACATTTCCAGTTTTTAAGGGAAAAAATGGAATTAAAATAAATAAATAAATTCGGCGTGCACATAGCACGCACCATTCATGTTGGGCTTCCGAGCTCGGATCGTTATATCGTGCCCGCACTCGATCTCTTAGGCTGCCGCCCATCGAGCTCACTGTTGTGGATGCTCTGAAGGAGGGAACAAAAGCAAAAGATTTTAATGGAAATAAAGGAAAGAGTGAAGGGCATAATGCCACACTGAATTTACACATTTAATAAAAAAAAATTAAATAACCAGGTGGAACCAGATTATGTCTCAACATAATATGTCTAAATAGCATTAGGATGTCCGCAACAGTGACTTGCATCTCCCAAATGAAAGTTGGAAACTAGCTTTCATCCATTATAGCAAAAAAAAAAATTTGAAACTGAAAAATTAACTTTTAGCAATAAAATTCATATATATATATATATATATATATATATATATATATATTATTAAAACGATCAGGCTCGATCTCTTAGGCAGGCCAACAACAGGTGAGCTTGAGCCACCTATCGAGTCCTTCGTTGTGGATTCTCTAAAGGAAGTAACAAAAGCAAAAGATTTTGGTGGAAATAAGGGAAAGAGCGAAGGGCATAATAGCCATACTGAATTTACACATTGAATAAAAAAATAAATAATTAGGTGGAACTAGATTATGTCTGAACATAATAATTAGGGTGTGGGTTGCACTCCTGTACAACTAGCTCCACCATACATCAGGATCCTAAACTCGACCCGATCCGACCCGCCCCGCCTTGGTTAGCGTTGACTGGTTAACGGTCAACATTTGACTTTTTTATTTTTTTTCTATCCACCTTCGGCTCCGATTTTAATTTATAGATAATGATTGTGACAATATTAATATTTTTAGCTCGCTCCGAGGCCTTCGGCTCCCCTCGCTCGACTCTTGAAAAAAATAAAAAAGTCAACATGGTCAACATTGACCATTGACCGGACGGGTCGGGTCGGGTCGAACCTGATGTATGGTGCAGCTATTGCACCCAAGTTTTTGCCTTAGGATGTCTGCAACGGTGACTTTCATCTCCGAAATGAAAGTTGGATACTAGCTTTCATCCATTGTAGCAAAAAAATAATTTCGAAACTGAGAAATTAACATTCAGCAATAAAACTCATCTATATATTATTAAAATAATTATTAATCGGACAAATTAAATTAATTGTGTAAAACAATTGTAGGATGATAAAATACATATTGATTTTGACTATTTATATAGGCTCTTAAAGAATAGAGTTTTATTGAAAAATGATGTGGGATATAAGATTTAATTAATATTTCAAATCTAGCGTGCCATATTGGAGAGAGAATAAGTTTGATCCATTTTAACAAATATTATACTCCCTCCGTCCACAATAAATTTGCCACATTGTGGATGGCACGAGTTTTAATAATTTGTTGGTTGATTGTATTGTGAGTGGAATAAGGGTCCCACTTTTATATAGTTTTAAATTGTGTTGTGAGTGGAAAAGTAAGTGAGGTGTGTGGGGTCTATTACCATAAATGGATGTGGCAAATTTTTTGTGGACGGACCAAAAAGAAAATTGTGACAAATTTATCGTGGACGGAGGGAGTATTATTAAATTTGCCACATTGTGGATGACACGGGTTTTAATAATTTGTTGGTTGATTGTATTGTGAGTGGAATAAGGGTCCCACTTTTATATAGTTTTAAATTGTGTTGTGAGTGGAAAAGTAAGTGAGGTGTGTGGGGTCTATTACCATAAATGGATGTGGCAAATTTTTTGTGGACGGACCAAAAAGAAAATTGTGGCAAATTTATCGTGGACGGAGGGAGTATTATTTTTTTCTATGCCATACCATTAAAGGGATACGAAATTAACAAATACTCCCTCCGTCCCAATAGCAAGGTCTCGCTTTTCCTTTTTCCCAATAGCAATGTCTCGCTTTTCCTTTTTTTGTCTGTCCCAATAGCAAGGTCTCATTCTAAAAATGGAAATAATTAATTCTTCAAAATTTGTAGGACCTATCACTTTTTCTTCAAAGCAAGTGAGACTTATGCAGGCTGTCAATAGTTGGGCCTAACTTCGCCTCAAAACCATGGTTAAGAGAGAAGGATTGCCCACACTATTTAAACCTCAACAGCCTTGCATATTTATCCGATGTGGGACGTCCTCCTCAGGCTTTCCGCAACCAAGTGAGTCCTCCACACTTGCTCAGGGGTTGGATCGATGCCCCTGCATCATTCACCCTCCCTTGAGGACTGTCCCCTCCGAACGTCCTCCTCAGGCTTACCGCAGCCAATGAGTCCTCCTCATTGCCCAGGGGCTGAATCGATGCCTCCTCTCATCATCCACCCTCCCTTGAGGACCGAGCTCACACCCGGCTCTGATACCAATCTGAGACGTTCTCCCAACAGCGCAAGACAATCCAAGGTCGAGTTTCAAAGTATCGGAACTATCTTGGTTTACACAACACATATCACACCCATTCATATGCCCCTGATTATCATACTTCTCAGCTGAGAATTCAAAGCTGGTGCATTCATTTGAAGGTAAAGGGATGACCTTATTCTGATCAGCCAATGGCGGATCAGCCCGAAATTTCCTCTTATTCCTACTCCCCTTTTCTTGGACAGTCATTACCGGCATTTGACTGGAAGTAGTGCCACAAGCCTTTGCAACCATTGATGCCATATCTAATCGAGTGCAGCTTATGAATTTTGGGCGATCAAACGATGGACAAATCTAAGAGCATGGGATGTAAGTGGAGAGATTATGGATAGTTGTGTGTGTTTGTTTTCTTTTCTCCTTCATCATACCAACAGATTGGTAGGAGTAGCAATGCCACTGCTACTGGGCTCTCAAAAATCCGACTAGAACCATAAAAAAACGACGACGACGACAAACGGTGTAGGCCATCACCTACTACTACACATTCCACATTCATATCTTACCTTCCCAACAAGGAAACTCAGAGCAAGTGCCAGATTTAGAAAAACACGATTAAAAAAGGATCAGACGACAATCAGCCGTAAAAGGTTAGGTCTTCGACTACCTAACTTACCTACGGCGACATCTCTCCCATAAAACAAAGGGATAACACAGGTAGGTATTAAGAAGTCAAAAAGCTATCCTATATATCTTCTCACCGAAAAAGCTTGATAATCCTCACAGTTAGATTATAAATAGAAAGATTCTGCAAGAAATCATTAAAACTTACTTTGAGACGTCCCACATCGGATAAATATGCAAGGCTATTGAGGTTTAAATAGTGTGAGCAATCCTTCTCTCTTAACCATGGTTTTGAGGCGAAGTTAGGCCCAACTATTGACAGCCTGCATCAGAGACCTTGCTATTGGGACGGAGGGAGTATTCTATTATTTCTTTCTTGGTCATACCAATAAAGTAAATATTAATTATTTCTTTCTTTATCATATGCTATAGTTAGTAATTACTCCCTCCGTCCCTAATAAGTGTAGTCCATTTTCATTTTTCGCCCGTTTCCTATAAGTGTGGTCCTTCCTTAAATGGATATGACCTCACTTAAAATTTTACCCTTTTACCCTTTAAAAGTAACTAACACTACAACAAAGTGGATCTCATTCTCCACTCACTATACATTTACCTAACATCCTTCTTAAAACCCGTGCCCCTCCCTCCGGACCACACTTATCAGGGACGGATGGAGTATATATTTATTAAAAAATAAATTATATTTCATATTCCCGCTTAGAATATATATTCGTACATGTCAGAAATCTATTACTATATTAAAGCAAAATAATCTGCATACATTTTCCCGCTCAAACTATCATTTATCCCTCCTAAAATGCATGCATGTTTAGCCTATTAATATATTCATGCGCCTCTATAAATTTTAACACACCGACTGTTGGGCTACTGACACTGCTACCAAATAACCTTTTTTTTGTTTATTGGTTATTGCCATCAAAAGGGCAACTACTAATCACATCTTTGAGGTGGAGGTATCATCTACATCAAGTCTCTCCAATAAAAGAAAAGTTGAAAGAGTATCGGCCTTCAAGAGACAAGGAGAAGGATGGGTCGAAAGAGTGTCTGTTTTCAAGAGATTGAGCAAGGGCAAAAGCATGAAGAAAAGTATGTCGAAGCAAAAGCCGCAAATAACTCGGAAATTGAGGAGTCTAATCCCATCTCGCATGAAGAGAAGTACTATACTCTTTGTGTCATGTGGGAGAGAGTTGAAAGCTAAGATGAAAACTGTTATCCTCACACAAGACCCTAAAAAGGATAAAGATAAAGAAGATAGAGAAAGTGTGGCTTCATCTTACTACACTGTCGAGAGTGTCCAAAATCCTACTCCTCACAGTAAATTGCATCGAGATATTGCCCGTCTACTTAGAAGTGGCATTATCTGAACAAGTGATATAAAAGAGATAGTTATGGTAAAACAGAGAGATGGAACTACGAGGATGTGCATAGACTTCAAAAATCCTGAGCAAAGAAATGAAGAAGTCGCCTCATCACACCATATCACTCTCAGTAGAGGAAGTGAGCATTGAAGAAGAAGATGCGGACATAGCGCCTCCACTATTGATGAACTGAAAGAAGTTAACTAGGGCACTACAGATGATCCACGACCCACTTACATCAGTGCTTCACTGACTGCTGAGGAAGAACATTTTTATGTTGAACTATTGAAAGAGTTTAAAGATATATTTATATGGTCATACAAAGAAATGTCAGGATTGAATCCGAAGATAGTTGTTCATCACTTAGCTATTAAGAAGGGGGCACAACCTGTCAAGCAAGCTCAACGTCGCTTTCGACCTGAGTTAATTGATGATTTGAGGCATTGATGATCTTAGCCACACTCCATTCGTGTTTCTTGTTCTCTGTTCTACTCATTATTCGAGAACAAACAATGGCTTAAGTTTGGGGGAGTTGATAAACACTCATTTTGCATGGTTTTCATTAGTTTTCTTATGCACATTTCGATAAGATTATGCACTTTTGTGAGGTCGTTTAGTTCGTTTTCTTTATTATGCTACGATATCACGTTTGGGTATAGTTTTATGTGTTTTATGTAGATTTGAGTGTTTTGGAGTAGCTCATAATCAAAGGGATAACTCAAGATCCAAAGGCAAGGTGATTGGGCTAAAGAATCGTACACAAGAAGCAAAAGATGGGACGAGCTGTGAAAAATAAAGTTCATGTTTTGCAAATTGAACAATGTAGGGATGAAGTTCAGCTCGTTAGGAGTTCGTAGACAAAAACAGATCCAAAATCAGAGTTATAACGAAGGAGAACAGGCCGAAATGAGTTTACTACGCGGAAGAGACAGAAACGGCGACCCGGGTCGCCGGGTTTGTATCTGGATCGCCGGGTTTGTATCCGGATCGCCGGAATTGACTGGAATGGGCCAATCCTTGCAAAAACGGAGATAGATCCGGCGATTCGGAGCCCGGGTCGCCGGTTTTGCTTCCCAAAGTATTGTTGTGCGATTTTTACTTCCTTTTGGGTCTAGGTTTTGGCTCCCATCTATAAATAGGTCTTCATAGATTAGTTTCAGGGACTTTTTACATCCTTTTACATCTTTGAATTATATTTTTGCTCTTTAGATTTCTTTTCAAGTTCTTAGTTAGCTATTTACTTTTTGTTGGAGAAGATTCAAGATTGAAGATTGAAGATATTCAAGACGAGATCAAGGATCTGAACCTTAGTTTTTCTAATTAGTATCTTTAATTATGTTTTTCTTTTATTTCTTTGCTAAAACCCTAGTTATGAGTTGCTAATTTTCTTTGTTGATCCTAGAGTTTGTAAGACTCAATTGAGATGATATTTTTGATTTATTGATTCCAATTTTTCTGTCAAATTATGGTTTGTGATTCTTGGTGCTGTATTCATGTTTAGATAGCTGGCCACTATTTATGCATGCTAGTTATTCGGTTAAATTCTTAGCATGTTTAGTTGATCAATGGAACTCAAGAATGCATGATATGAATGATTATGAGACCTAGCGGAGATGAATTCGTTCATAGGAGGTTATAGATCTTTTGTGCTTTTTGGAGTTAGTAAATTATCTTGGTAATTGGGTTAATAAGTTAATTTCGTTGTTGATTTTGAGTCGAAGCATTCCCTAGGATCAGTCTTTTATCTTTGATATTTCATAAATTTGTTTATTTGCTATTTGTTTTCATTTAATTAATTAATCTCTTTTTAAGTTGAAAATAAAATTCCAAATCAAAATAATCAAGAGCTTGAATAGTAAAGAAGTTTCTAAATTTTATTTCCCACTGTATTTTCGATTTACAGTCCATGTGGATACGATACTCGATTTACTAACTGTCTACAATTGCACCGTTTAGTTGCGGTATATATTGCTAAGATTTTAGTGATCAACTTTTTGGCGCCGTTGCCGGGGACTGTATAGATAATACAGTGATAATAATCTTGATTCTGATTTATTAGTTCAAGCATTTTTTTTATTTCATTAGTTTTTTTTTTTGCTAGCTTCTAATCTCGAATTCTTGGAGCAGGTAGTGTATGAGCACAAGAGCCAAAGAAGAACAGTTGATTCCTCTAAATCCAGAAATTGAAAAGACACTCAAAGATATAAGGAATGAAAGAAGAAAGCAAAATATGGGGGACCATGTTGCTCTCACACAAGTTGATTTGCTACGTCAGATTGAGGAGATGCAAGCTCAGATTGAAGTAGGAGAATGAAGCAAGCTCTACCTCCATTGAATCAAATGTTCCAACCTCATGTTAATCAGTTTCAAGATGGAGGATGGGGAGTTTGAGTGGATGCTAATGCCTTTGAGTTGAAGCTAGCTCTAATTCACATGGTGCAAGCTGACCAATTTGGAGGAGGAGCAACTGAATATCCTAATGCCCATCTAGGAGCATTTTTGGATGTTTGTGAGACAATCAAGCAGCAAGGAATTTCGAGTGACATTATCCGATTGAGGCTATTCGGATTCTCATTGAGTACAAGGCTTGGTACAAGACATTAGACCGATCAGGCATCACTACTTGGGAGCAGATGTGTCAGAAATTCTTGGCGAAGTATTTTCCACCTTCCAAGGCTCAGAAGATTATAGCAGAAATATCTCACTTTACTCAATTGGGAGACGAGTCCATTTATGAAGCTTGGGAGAGATACAAGGAGATGCTCAGAAAGTGCCCACAACATGGATTCAGTCAAGGTCAGCAAATCACCCAGTTTTATTGTGGACTTACCCCTCACACCAAGAGCTTAGTGGATACTACTGCTGGAGGATGCTTGGTTAATCGGGGTGCAGACGAGGCTTTGAGAGTCATAGAGGAGATGGCGGCCAACAGTTATCAGTGGCCTATGGAGAAGAGCTCGTCAAGAAGTGTGGCGGCAGTTTCTAATGACAAATATGATGATTTGATTGCACAAATTTCTTTTCTCAAGAAGGAGTATGAGAGTGAGCGAAAGACAAAGATGGATGTCAAAGTGGTGCAGCCCCAATGGAATATCGAGCCGCAATATATGAAGATGCTAATTACATCAATCAACGAAATTTTGATTACACTCGTCAGAGCTATCAAGAGGGGAATCCAGCGTACAACTCCAACAATAGGAATCATCCTAATCTTTCCTATGCCAACCCAAACAATGTTTTGTAACCACCTCCTGGTTTCTCAGTCACTAATAGAGTCATCAATGAGCCGAAGAAGCCGTCCTTGGAGGAGATGATGCAACAAATGATGGTTCAACAAAATTCTTTCATCAGCCAGACATGCCAGAAGATTGTTGCATTGGAGACTACAGTTTCCGCTCTATCCAAGCAAGTGAAGATGATTGAGGGTCAAATGAGTCAAATGGCAAACCAAGCAGCAGCTCAGCACAAACCCGGACAATTTTTAAGCAATACAGAGATTAACCCAAAGAATCAGTGCCATGCAATTTATGTGGTGAGTGCAAATTTTGAATCTGGAGCATTGAACGAGGAAATCGAGCTTGAGGACCATTCAACTCTAATGGTAGATTCTCAAGTTTTGACCAAGCATACGCACACTTCACCAAAGGTGGTTCCCAAGGATCTTGCTCATATCCCCAAAAGTTTGGTCGAAACGAAGATGGATGAAAAGCTTGGAAAGTACATGGAGATGTTTCAAAAAGATGTTGTCTCATGCAAGAGTCGTCTCACGCAAGAGGAAGTTTGGGGAGCATGAGACAATCAATTTGTCCGAGGAGTGCACTACGGTACTGCAAAAGAAGCTCCCTTTGAAGCAGGAAGATCCAGGAAGCTTCACAATTGCATGTGAGATTGGAGGACAAACGTTTGAAAAGGTGTTGTGTGACATAGGGACGAGCGTGAATTTGATGCCTCTCTCTATTTTCAATCGCTTGGGAATAGGGACTATGAAGCTAACCTCCATAGCTCTACAATTGGCAGATCGGTCCGTGATATATACCAAGGGGGTCGTTGAGGATGTTCTCATCAAGGTTGGAGAGTTTGTTTTTCTTGCTGACTTCGTGGTTCTTGACATGCCGGAGGATAAAAATATTCCATTGATTCTTGCTCGACCATTCTTAGCTACGGGGCGTGTCTTGATTGATGTTCAAGATGGAGAGCTCACTTTTAGAGTGAATGATGAGAAGATGACAATATCCATCCATGCGGCCATGAAGAAGCTGCTAGAACCACAACTTCTTTGAAGACATAAGGTATCGTCGAGCTCTAGACGTTAAATTAAGCGCTTGTTGGGAGACAACCCAACATTTTTATTTTTATTTTTATTTTGCTTTTTGTTTGTGTGTTATGTTACACATATCTTATTTTTATTTTCCCTCCAAACTTATTTTCAAGCTTTATGCTCTTGAGTAAGTTTGGGGAAAGGAGATAGGATAAGATATGTGTCTCATTTTTATTGCTTTATTTACTTGCTTTAAAATTTTTTTTGGAAAATCCAAAAATATTTTTGTTTATTATTTTTTTTATGTGGTGTCGATTGCATGAGTTCCATTGTGTCCTAAGTGAAATGCCTATGATGATAATGTTAATTTTTGTGGAAAAAAATTTGATGTTGAGTATTTCTTGATCCGATTTGCATGATTTGATGGTGAAATTTGATCTCGACTTTTAGACTTTGAATGAAACCTGTGAGGATTTGAGCCTTTATTACTATATATTTTAGTTTCATTCTTATGAGTTTGGTCATGCATGCAAATTTTCTTCTAGAACTTGCCTTGGTTTCTATTTTGAGATTGCAATGATGTGCAAAGGACATGGATATGATTTTAGGCCATTATTTGTTAGCCACTCAAATATCCCAACTACTATCCACATGAAAATTTATCTCTTGTTATTCAATTTGAGCTTTTATTGCCTTTATTTCTTAGTCGGATGATAGGGGGATGATGGAGTGTATGAGTACCTCAAGTTTGTGCTTAGTTGAATATTTTATGGGATTGGTGATAATTAAAAGAGGGCTCGTTGTTGTTGATGATTAGAAATTCTCATAAGCTCATTGAAAAGAAAAAAAGAAAAAAAAGTGAAAAGTTGAAATTATAAGCAATTGAGATTGTTTGCTTAGTCAATAATTCGCTTTGAAAAAGAGTAAAAATATGAGAGAATAAGAGAATGAATTGGATGCACTTTGTTAAAAAATTTGTGCATGTTTGAGCCTTAAGGATTAGTGAATGGTTGAGAAGGAAGATGGATTTATTCCATACTCGATTTGAAGCAGAAATAAGGTGGGTGATTAGTTGTTTGATTATTAAGTCACTTGGCCAAATTTTCCTACCTTAACCAATGTCCCTACATTATAACCTTTATAAAAGTCCTATTTGATCCTTGTTCTTGCACATTTTTAAGCGATGGAGAAATTAGATGATATGCAAGCATATGGTAAGAGATTTGTTTTGAATCGATTTCTTGAGCGTTGTTTGCCAAATCATTGAGTGTTGAGTGATACACTATCTTGTGAGATTCAATTGTTTGGAATGTCGAGATTGATATTTGCTATTGGTTTGTGTTAAATTGGTGATAGTTGTGCTTAATGTCCTATTACCGTATTTTTGAAATTTGAAGCATTGATGATCTTAGCCACACTCCATTCGTGTTTCTTGTTCTCTATTCTACTCATTATTCGAGGACGAACAATGGCTTAAGTTTGGGGGAGTTGATAAACACTCATTTTGCATAGTTTTCATTGGTTTTCTTATGCACATTTTGATAAGATTATGCACTTTTGTGATGTCGTTTGGTTCGTTTTCTTTATTATGCTACGATATCACGTTTGGGTATAGTTTTATGTGTTTTATGCACATTTGAGTGTTTTGGAGTAGCTCATAATCAAAGGGATAACTCAAGATCCAAAGGCAAGGTGATTGGGCTAAAGAATCGTACAAAAGAAGCAAAAAATGGGATAAGCCGTGAAAAATAAAGTTCATGTTTTGCGAATTGAACAATGTAGGGATGAAGTTCAACTCGTTAGGAGTTCGTAGGTGAAAACGGATCCAAAATCGGAGTTATAACGAAGGAGAACAGGCCGAAACGAGTTTACTACGCGGAAGAGACAGAAACGGCGACCCGAGTCGCCTGGTTTGTATCTGGATCGCCGGGTTTGTATCCGGATCGCCGGAATTGACTGGAATGCACCAATCCTTGCAAAAAACGGCGATAGATCCAGCGATTCGGAGCCCGGGTCGTCGGTTTTGCTTCCCAAAGTGTTGTGCGATTTTTACTTCCTTTTGGGTCTAGGTTTTGGCTCCCATCTATAAATAGGTCTTCATAGATTAGTTTTGGGGACGTTTTACATCTTTGAGTTATATTTTTTCTCTTTAGATTTCTTTTCAAGTTCTTAGTTAGCTATTTACTTTTTGTTGAAGAAGATTCGAGATTGAAGATTGAAGATATTCAAGATGAGATCAAGGATCTGAACCTCAGTTTTTCTAATTAGTATCTTTAATTATGTTTTTCTTTTATTTCTTTGCTAAAACCCTAGTTATGAGTAGCTAATTTTCTTTGTTGATCCTAGGATTTGTATGACTCAATTGAGATGATATTTTTGATTTAATGATTCCAATTTTTCTGTCAATTTATGGTTTGTGATTCTTGGTGCTGTATTCATGTTTAGATAGCTGGCCACTATTTATGCATGCTAGTTGTTCGGTTAAATTCTTAGCAGGTTTAGTTGATCAATAGAACTCAAGAATGCATGATATGAATTATTATGAGACCTAGCGGAGATTAATGAGTTCATAGGAGGTTATAGATCTTTTGTGCTTTTTGGAGTTAGTAAATTATCTTGAGACCTAGCGGAGATAGATACTTTACTAATCTACTTTTGCATGACTTGTCGAGAGAGAGCTTGTGAATATTTTTGTGATTCCTTCACCTGAATTGAATTAAAATTGGTAATTGGGTTAATAAGTTAATTTCGTTGTTGATTTTGAGTCGAAGCATTCCCTAGAATCAGTCTTTTATCTTTGATATTTCATAAATTTGTTTATTTGCTATTTG
This sequence comes from Agastache rugosa, assembly GCA_031470985.1. Lineage (NCBI taxonomy): Eukaryota > Viridiplantae > Streptophyta > Magnoliopsida > Lamiales > Lamiaceae > Agastache > Agastache rugosa. The sequence continues at coordinate 25,344,381 of CM062607.1, forward strand.
TTTTCTTTTAATTAATTAATCTCTTTTTAAGTTGAAAATAAAATCACAAATCAAAATAATTAAGATCTTGAATAGTAAAGAAGTTTCTAAATTTTATTTCCCACTGTATTTTCGATTTACAGTCCCTGTGGATACGATACTCGATTTACTAACTGTATACAATTGCACCATTTAGTTGCGGTATATATTGCTAAGATTTTAGTGATCATCTTTGAACGGTTGAGAAAATACGAGCTAATGGTCCCGGAACGAGGTATTCGGTGTAGAGGGGGTGAATACACCGAAGAGGGATTTTTGAAATCTTTTGCAGATTAAAACGGAGTTGAGTGAGAGCTCAGTTATGAATCCTGCTGACTTCTGAGGAAGATGGTCAGCTGGACTGATAACTCAACTGGCGGTGCGGAATGTGGTGGTTTGAAAAACTTAGCTCGTTCCCTTTACAAGAGTTCAAAAAAACTTAGTTTAAGTTTTCAGTTTAAGCAGTTTTGAAAATGATGCAGTTGGCTAGGTCACACAGCCAGAGAACTTTTGAGCTTGAAAACTTGTGCTGTGCTAATGCAGTTAGTTAAAGAATGCAGAGAATATAGAAAGCAATAAAGAACTCAGAATTTTAACGTGGTTCGGAGAAACTACTCCTACGTCCACGACCAGATTTAACTGGTAATTCACTACCACTTGGTTTCCAAGTACCAAGCAACTTCACAACTCTAACCTGAACTATGTTCTAACAGTTTCCGGGCACTGTAGAAACCTGAACCTTTTCAGTTTACACGTACTGAAAACAACCGTACACACTTGAATTACGCGCTTCAAGCATGCGTAACCTTAACCTAACCTTTACTGGGTAAAGAAGGGTTTGGGTTTGGGTTTCCAACTTTGAACGAGTTCTTACAATGAAGAACTTTTGAGAGATGAACTCGTTCAGAACTAGGCTTTGGATTTACTGTGATTTCAACCTAGGGATCAGACGAAAAACTTAAGCAGTTTCTGGAAAGGAAACACTTGAGGTTAAGTGTTCTTTTAAGAATTTGAGAATTGCTTGAGAGCTTTTTAATGCTTGAGAGATTCAGAGAAGTAGAAAGATTGTAGAGAGTTTTTCGTGTCTGATTCTGATGTTGAAGACTGGTATTTATAGGTAGAGATTCAAAACTAGCCGTTGGAAGAGCCGTTTGAATCTTACCTACTCTCTAATCTGTCGATCTGCCGTTGAGCGCATCTTCACATGTCTTAATCATTGAGTCAGATCCTAGGTTCACTTTTCTAGGATGCTGAGATGTCGATCCCTCATTGGTCGATGTATATTGACTTCCTCTGACACCGGGATCTCTGCCTTTGGAGCTGGTTTTTGAATTTAGAGCTGGATTGGGTAAACTGACTTGAAGTGATGTCTTCAGAGTTGTTCATTTTTGTCTGTTCAGCTGAATCTCCTAGACTTGAGTCAGCTCGATTTACTCTGCTCCGTTGGATCTCCTTGGCTGGATCCAATCTTCTTTACTTGAAAGAGTTAGTCTGACTCAGCTCAATCTAGAACTCTGTTCAGCTGGAAAACCTTTCAGCTGACTTTGGGTCCAGCTGATTACTCAACTGGGTCTTCTGTTGTCTTCAGCTTCCTTACCTGTAAAGCTAGAAAATCTAAAGCTTAAACAGGCGAGCTGGAAAACATAACTTAGGTTTGCGCATTCATCTACTAGGTTGGATATCAGTTGAGTTTTGGTATCAAATCAAAACTTTAGAATTTTCCCAACAATTTTCCCTTTTTTGATGATGCCAAAACCTAACTGAGAAAAACAATATACTTCCCCCTTAATGAGAAAGTGGGGTTAAAAACGATAAGTAAAATCAGTAGAAAATCAAATTCATAGTTCAGAGCCTGGACAAAGAGTTATTGTCATCAGGGTGAGCTTGAAAGCAAAAGCATTTCAGTTTTATTAATCTTCAAAGATGATTACATGAATTACAAGATTAATAAACTGAAATAAGACAGACTTTTAATCCCAGTTGGCTGGGTCTTCATTTCTGCTGCTGCTACTGATTCTTCTGTCTATCTTCTTCCAGCTACTCATCCGTTCTCAAACTATATCGGTTGAAGATCATCCGTTCCAGCTTCCTGTACTCTTCTTCATTGTTTACCTTGGAAATTTTTCTCCTGATCGCCCATCTATTTACTTCTGCGATAATTTGCGATTTGCCAGGGAGATTAGTTCCAGGTATCAGCAAAGGCTGGAGATGATACAGCTCGGGAGCAGAGAACTGGATCTTCGCGGTCCTTGCAGCATTGAAGAACCTGTCTTGAAGAAAAAACTCGTTGAGATGCATATTGAATGCAACATCTGGCGGCTTATTTGGGTAAGCTCCCAGGTAGTAGTAGTCTTCAATGAACTCAAATTTTGTATGTTCCCTGTCGTCGTTTAACTCTTCTGGGATCCATTCATCTACTCTTCTCCAGTTCATTGACATCTGAGACTTTTTCTTCGCTGCTCTGATGTTTGCTCTTTTCTTCTTCTGCTTTTTTTCTTCAACATTGAGCAAGCTTTCATTCTTCTTTTGCTGCTCTTGGAAGCTTTTCATCTCTTGCTTTTGTTGATTCGCAAAGTTGCAGAGCCATTGAGTATCATTGATTTCTTCTGCCGTGGCTCCGCTAGCTTTGGCAAGATGAATGATCATTTTGCTCTATTTTTCTCTCCGTCCAGCTGGTTCTTCTGCTTCCACCTCAGCAACAACTTCATCAATCTCAGACTGCAGCACTTGGATTTCGTCTTCAGCTACAGCTTTCCCTTTGCCCTTCCTTAATGTTTTTCTCTTGTCATTACCTTCTCCCTTTTTGGCATTATCAACAAGGGTGGATGAGAGGTTGACGACTATCTCATTCAGCTAGGCCAGGGCTTTGTCAACATCAGCAATCTTAGATGTGTTGTCTGCTGTGACGAGGTTGAGCTGTGTTGTGCTGTTGCTTCCAGCTTTGAACTGAGTGTCTAGCTCTTTGTAGAGGTTGAACAGCTGGTGAATATCAGTCCTGTTGGAGAGCGTTTGCTGTTGGAGAGCTTCCAACTGGCTGGATAAGTCGGAGACGCTCTTTTCCAGTGGAGCTTGGAGTCTAGAAATGATCTCAGGGACTCTTTTCTCTAGATGATTTGTCTGATCAATGCGTTGAGAAACGAGAGATTGCTTGAGATCTTGACTGGTGCTTTCATGTATGTTCTAGGCAAATTTGTGAACTTCATCAATGGACTGTCCATGACAATGGACTAGCCATTCTACAGCTGTGATGCGCAGAAGGGTGTCAACATTTGATTTGAGTCGATCCTGGAATAGGATTTCCTCAACTTGTTTGGCGATTTCATCTTTCATTGCATCTGAAAGCACGACATCAGGATCCGTCTGGGTTCCGAATTTGACTTGGCTGGTTTTTACTGCCTCGATCTCGACCAGTGAGCGAGTGTCATCGGCAATTGGACTTTGTGGGGCAGCTTCTGTAGGCTCAACTGTTGCATTAGTTGGCTCTTCTTCAATCAACATTGCCTCAGCTGTGTCGGCAGGGACAGCTTCTTTGGCAGTCTCAACTGGAATAATCCAGCTGAGAGTGTGAAGGTAAGAGTTGGCTCTTGAGATTACCTCCTCAGAAGGGGGCACTTTATCCTGCTTGGCCTTCTGGATGAGGATTTGGATCAGCTCTTCTTGATGCACGAAAGCATCCTGAAGACTTTCAAATCCAAAGATCTTCTGCAGAGCTGCTTCGGCTTTGAGCTTATTGAAGGAGTAGAACTCCACAAGTTCCTCATTTGCGTACCAACTAGTCATCTTGGTAGCAAGGTAAAATTTAAAGTCGCTGACGGCGACTAGTGTGGCGGGGAGCAAAGCAAGAAAAGGGTATTGTTGCAGTGCGCTCCTTACCCCTTGAAGCCTGAGGTCATCGAACCTCATGATAGCGGCATGATGGTCCCTGAGCTGGGTCTTTGGTGTAGAGGGGGGTGAATACACCAAAGATAAAGTTCTAAAAACTTTTGCAAGTTTAAAACAGAGTTGGTGAGCTCAGTTATGAATCTAGCTGAGGAGAGTCAGCTGGGCAAATAACTCAGCTGTCGGTGCGGAATGTGGTGGTTTGAAAACTTAGCTCGGTTGGTTAGAAAAACTCAGCTTGAAAAGATTATCTTTACGTTTTCGGCTTAGTCAAGTTGTGCAACTTTCAGAAAGACACAGCTGTCTTTGGAGAGCAGCTGTGTATGCAGTTTTAATAAAATATGCAATGAGATGATAAAGTTAGTATTAAAACTGAAGATAAAGAGAAATAAAGAACACGAGATTTTTACGTGGTTCGGAGTAACACCTCCTACGTCCACGACCAGATTCACTGGTAATTCACTACCACTTGGTTTCCAAGTACCAAGCAACTTCACAACTCTAACCCGAGCTGTGTTCCAACAGTTTGCGGGCACTGTCAAGCCTAACCTTCCAGTTTACGGGTACTGAAAAAACCTTACAGACACTTGAATTTCTCGCTTCAAGCAAGCATAACCTTGACCTAACCTTTCTGGGTAAAGAGGGGTTTGGTTTGGGGTTCCAACTATGAACGAGTTCTTACAATTAAGAACTTTAGAGTTAGATGAACTCGTTCAAGATCTAGGCGTAAGATACACAATAAATTCTTCCTAGGGATCAGACGAAAAACTAAGCAGTTTCTGGACTAGAAACACTTTAAGATAAAGTGTTCTTTGAACTACGTAGAACTGCTTGAGAGCTTTTGAAGGCTTTGAGATTTTTCAGAGAATGAAAGCTTGTAGAGAGTTTTTCGTTATTGATCCTGAGGTTCAAGACGGGTTTACATAGGTAAAGATTCAAGACTAGCCGTTGGAAGAGCCGTTTGAATCTTACCTACTCTTCTTAAATTCGATATCTGCCGTTGGGTGATTCTGCACCTGTCTTTATTTGTGTCACATCCTAGGTTCTGAAGTCTAGGATGCTGATTCGGCAATCCCTCATTGGTCGAGGCATGTTGACTTCCTCTGACACCGGGATCTTCTGCATCTGGAGCTGGCTTTCAGAATCAGAGCTGGATTGGGCAAACTGACTTGAAGTGATGTCTTTAGAGTTAGTTCCCTTTGTTCTGTACAGCTGGACCAGCTGTCTTGAACTCAGCTCGATTAATCTTCAGCTTGATCTTCAGCTGGATCCTGCTCCGTTTTGAACTCAGCTCAGCTGGAAAACTCAGCTGATAGCTGACTTCTGCTGTAAACACAGCTGGGTTGTCTGCTGCCTTCTGCTTCCGCTGTCTTTCCGCTTCCTGAACCTGTAAACCTAGAAAATCTAGAGCTCAAACAGGCGAGCTGGAAAACACTACTTAGGTTGTAGCGATCATCTATTCGGTTGGAGAATCAGTTGGGTTTTGGTATTAAATCAAAACTTCATAATTTTCCCAACAATTTCCCCCTTTTTGATGATGCCAAAACCTAACTGAGACAACTTATGACACAGAGAAAATTGTGTTTTATTAATATAAAAAAAATTACATCATAAAACAGGAAAAAGAAAGAAAGAAAGAAAATTCAAAATTCTTCAGTCTTCAATCCCAGTTGGCTGGGTCTTCTCTTTTGCATCCGCTGCTTCTTTCTTTTGACTCGTTTCTTCTTCAGCTGATTCAGCTGGTTCCTCTAGCTCAGCAGTTTTCCTTCTTTGTCTCATTCTCTTCCCCCTTTTTGGCATGATCAATCAAGGTGGGAGACAGACAACATCAGCTGTTGCGATGTCTTAGATTGGCAATACTGTGGTTTTCAGCTCTGAGCAGCGAGGTCTGGAGTCTCGGTGGCTCAGCTGTTGCATTAGCTGGCTCTTCTTCAATAGCATAAGCCTCAGCTGTGATTGCAGACACAACGTCCTTGGCTTGTTTCAGCTGTGGCGGTCCAGCTGAGTGCTTGGAGGTATAAGTTGGCACTAGAGATGACATCTTCTGAGTAGGGCACAACTTCATTCCTTGCAATTTTGCTTCTTCAGACTTCATTAGATTGAATGAGAAAGTCTGATTCAGCACTTGAGGGACTTGAGTATTCCCCTTTCACTTCTGAAGTGGTGGGTATTGGGTTCAGCTCATGTTTTCATCATTCAGCTGCAAGTGATCATCGGCTGGATGATGTTTTCCACTTGAGCTTGGTGCAGGGGCTTGAGCTCCAACTTCCATGAGTAGATCTCAAAGCTGGTGTCCCTGTTGAAGTGAAGAAAATTGAGGAGAAGACGGTTGAAGTATTCCATCTGTTGTGGGGTTTAAGCTTAGTTGACCAGCTGGAATACGTCGTTGCAGCGTTGATGATGACGATGTTCACGCAGGCGCATGAACTTCTTCTCCACCATAAGAAACCACCGCTTGTGGGCCTTCTACTCCTCGGAGAGTAATTACGAATTCTCTCTTAATGTCAGCTGGCTTTCCGGCTGACTGACTGAGCACCTTTGACTTGAGTCTTCTGTTTGAAGATGGTGCTTTAGCTTGTTTTGTCTCCTCAAGTTGTTTCCGATTCCCAGCTGGGAAGGAAGTAGATGCATGCTGCTTTGTCTCCTGCATATTTTTCTGTGCCTCCTGTGGCGGAGCAAGAGCTTTGACATAACTGCTCTTAAAGACTCCGTCTTTATCAATATCTCGTTCAGTTCTGTTGATGTTGATTTTCGCATCCCAGGGAGTTGTATGTCCCGTTCTCTATTTTATATTAAGAGAAACAGTGGGGCGGAGGAGGCCTTTTTCCTTTGACATTCCCAGGAAGATTTCTGCAGCTTCTTGTTGAATGTTCTTGAGCTTTGCAATCCCCCACGGCGTTAGACCGGATCCGTCGATGGGCTTCACCTTCTCCTGGAACTCCGTCTTCTTGAGGTTCCTGAGAGTTAAGCAACTCTCATCTTGAAGCTTTGACAGATTCTTCATGTTTGATTGGCTTCAGGAGATATCTTTCTAGATTCCATGTTCTTCTTCTGCAACTTTTGTTAGTAGAATAAATAATACCAATTGAAGGAAGAAGAAAGAGTGCCGAAAGACTTTTTAGGGTTTATGCAAAATTTTGCATATCTCTTCTATCATATTTATATCAACTTTCTTGATGAATGGACGATCAAGATTTGTAGTTTGATAAGAAGATCTACGATTGGGAGTAATTCTCGCGTCATGTCAGTTTCGAGTTAATGCGCGAGAGGGAACGGTTGGGGCGTTTTGACTTTTGCCTCGAAACTCCCGTATTTCAGTTCTTTGCAGATTTTTTAATTAAGTTTGATTAGAAATGACAAGATATGATTTGACTAAAAAGCAGAGTGAGTAGGTGTAGTTAATGATGTTGCAAACCTTTCAGCTGATCATTGTAGTCAGTTGATACCTCGGTTAAGTGGTTGTGCTGAGTGATCGTTTTTCCAGCTGGTTCTCCCTCAGCTGAATAATCCTTCAACTTAGGCGTCTGGCTGAGCTTGATTCTTTCTCGGCTGTTACCAGTGATGTTGATTCTGAATTCTAGCTGTCTGCTTTCATTTGGCTGGGTCTGCTTCCATTCAGCTGGGTGAAGCATCGTCTGGGTTGAGTAATCCAAGTAATCCACATAGCATTTTGAATCTTGTTTCTATCAGCTGCTTTGTGAGTATATCAGCCCGTTGTATGTCTGTGTAAATTTTCTCAACAATCACATCCTTCTTTTCCGCGTGATCTCTGATAAAATGATCACGTACGTCCACATGTTTGCATCTTGTGTGATGTACTGGATTCTCTGATATAGCAATCGTACTTGAGCTATCACAGAATCACTTCATAGTCATCCAGCTGATGTTTCAGCCAGAGAATTTGTGAGCAGCAGCTTCCAGCTGCCATATATTCTGCTTCAGTTGTGGAGGTTGCGACGCACGTTTGCTTCTTTGAAAACCATGAAATCAACTTGCTTCCTAGGAACTGACAAGTTCCTGAAGTTGATTTTCTGTCTAGCCGATCTCCAGCGAAGTCTGAGTCTGAATATCCAGTCAGCTGTAAATTGTCTTCAGCTGGGTACCACAATCCAACATTCTGAGTTCCTTTGAGATATTTGAGAATGTTCTTGGCTGCTTGCATGTGTGCTTCCTTTGGATCAACTTGAAATCTGGCACACACTCCGACTGCGAAAGAGATATCTGGACGACTCGCTGTTAGATACAGCAGGGAACCGATTATCCCTCTGTATTTGCTGGAATCCACTGAGTTTCCTTCAGTTCCAGGTTCAATCTTCCAGTTGGTGTTCATCGGAATCTTTACAGTTCTGCTGGATTGAACTCCATACTTGGCGATCAAGTCTTTCACGTACTTGGATTGATTTATAAAAATCCCTTCTGCTGATTGCTTGACTTGAAGTCCTAGGAAGAAGCTCATTTCTCCCATCATAGACATTTGGAACTGTTCTGACATCATCTCTCCAAATCTTTGGCATAAGAATGTTGATCTTGATCCGAAGATGATGTCGTCTACATAGATTTGAACAACCAGGATGTCTTCTCCTGACTTGATGGTGAAGAGAGTTCTATCTACTGATCCCTTCCTGAATCCTTTGGATACAAGGAAGTTTGATAGAGTATCATACCAAGCGCATTCTTTAGCTTGTAGACTTTATTTCCTTCTACTTCAAATCCTGGAGGTTGATCAACATAGACATCTTCTTTGATTTCTCCATTTAAGAATGCACACTTCACATCCATTTGATAGACCTTGAATTTGTGATGTGCTGCATAAGCGAGAAAGAGTCTGATTGCTTCCAATCGCGCTACTGGAGCAAATGATTCTTCGAAGTCAATTCCTTCCTGCTGGGTGTATCCCTTGGCAACCAGTCGAGCTTTGTTTCTGATGATGACTCCAAGGGTATCCAGTTTGTTCTTGAATATCCATTTAAGTCCTATGACTTTGACTCCTTCAGGTCTGTCGACCAATTCCCAGACACAATTTCTGAGGAATTCATTCAGCTCATCCTGTATGGCATTTGTCCAGGGCACGCTCTTTAAAGCTTCAAGAATTGATTGTGGCTCCGGAACTTGAGCTACATAACACGCCATTAGAGCTGTGTCTTCATCATAGACTGTCAGTTCTAGCTCTACTGAGAGTTGAGCTGTGTCAGCTGCTTCTTGATGATCCGAAGAAACTTGAGCAGCTGAGCTTCTGGTTTTGACTTGGTCAGATGGTTCTCCAATGATTGCTGATGATGGATGATCTTCAATCCATCTTCTTCTTTTACGAATTTCTTCTTCTAGCTGATTGATGCTAGAAGTGGCAAGATTTCGTCTGGCTTGGAGTTGTTCTGGAGTTAAGTCTTGAGAAAGACTCTCTCTTTGGATTGAGTGTTGAGGTGACTTCTGTAGAGGCTCTGCTGGAGATGGAGCTGGGGATTCAGCTGTGTCTGGATTTCCAGCTGATGACATTCCCCCTTGATTTGGCGTTGGAGGTTCCTCTTGATTTCCAGCTGGTGGAGCTTCCTGATTGATTTGAAGTTCCTCTTCTGGCTCATCATCCCAAATTAATGGTTCGGCCAGATTCCTGATTCGATTTTCTTGAGCTCTTGTCTGAGTCTGCCTTGAAGATTCTCCTTCATTTCTTCGTTTGATAGAGTCTCTATATTCGAATGATGATTCGTCAAAGGTAACATGTGGAGTTACTTCGACCGTTTGAGTTCTTCTGTTGAAGACTCTGTATGCTTTACTCACAGCAGAATAACCAAGGAATACTCATCGGTCAGTCTTTGCGTCGAACGTCTTGAGTTGTGTTTTTCCATTGTTTAGGATATGACATTTGGATCCGAAGACCTTGAAATATCCAATGTATGGTGTTCTATTGTTCCATAGCTCATACGGCGTCTTTCTTTGCCTTGATGTGAGTAGGGAGCGATTCTGAGTGAAGCAAGCTGTGTTGATTGCTTCGGCCCATAACTTCTTTGGAATGACAGAGCTGGCTAGTATTGAGGTAGCTGCTTCTTTGAGTGTTCGGTTTCTTCTTTCTGCTACACCATTTTGCTGAGGTGTGCGTGCTGCTGAGGTTTGATGTTGAACTCCGTTCTTGTCGCAGTATTCATAAATAGTTTCATTCAAAAACTCTGTTCTTCGATCTGATCTGATTGATATTATCTTGCACTCCTTCTGAGTTGACAATCTTTCCAGCAGGATTGGCAGCTTTGTCTTTGTTTCGCTCTTCTGGTACTGGAATGACACCCATGTGAATCTTGAGAAGTCATCTACTACGACCAGAGTATATTTTCTGCCATTAAAGCTTGCTGGAGTAACTGGTCCAAAAAGATCCATGTGAAGGAGTTGAAGTACTCGATCAATTGACTGAACTGGCTTGAGAGAGAATGAAATTCGTGTTTGTTTTCCTTGTTGACACGCGCTGCACATATGACTTTTGTCATATACTTTATCTGGAATTCCATTAGCGAGCTGGTTCCTAGCCAGTTTGTTGATTGTCTTGAAGTTGAGATGGTTCAGCCGTCTGTGCCATAGCCAGCTAACTTCATTACTGCTTTTCGATACAAGACAAGTCTCCGGAGGGCTGCTGTTCCAGTCAGTGAAATACATGTTTCCTTCTCTTTTCCCTCTTAGTAGTATCTGCTTGGTTTCCCTGTGCTTCACTGTGCATCCCTGTGCATCAAACTTGACAGAAAAACCGTTGTTGCAGAATTGGCTAATGAAAAACAAGTTATGTTGCAGTCATTGTACATAAGAAACATTTGAGATCATAACATTTTTAGTTTTAAATGTACCATAACCTTTGGTTAGGCCTTTGGAGTTGTCTTCAAATGTTACTTGAGGGCCTGGACGCTCGATATATTCCTGGAGTAGATGCTTTAAGTGCGTCATGTGCTTGGAGCATCCACTGTCCAAGTACCACAGTGTTTTCATCAACTCCTTAATAATGCGTTGATCCCTTGCAACCTATACAAAAGATCAAAATTTAGGTACCCAGTTTTAATTGGGTCCTTGTGGGTTAGACAGAGATCCTTTAACGACCCAGATCTGCTTGATGACTCGAATTGGGTCATTTGATCTGATAATTCTTCCAGCTGAGTCGATATACACATTCATTGTGTTCTTCGGTGTTGTTGGTGGGGTCTTGATCTCTGTGTCTTCCCGGTTTGATATCTTGGTCTCTTTTGGTATCCTGCTGAGTACCCAGCTGAGACGTTCCTTGATCTCTGCTGACTCTTATGATACCTTGGCTGGAATTGGTTCTCCAGATGGTGATCATATGAGTGATATCCAGCTGCATATCTCCTCTGATATCTCGGTTGATATCTTTCGACGTGTTGTTGCTGTTGCTGGTATCTCTGTATTGTCCAGCCTGTTGTCTTTGTTGAGGTTGAGCACGTTGCTGTCTGTTTTGAGCTTGAGGTTGTCTCACAGCTGGCCTTCTTGATGCCTGTTGTGTCCTCAATGGTTGTTCCTGGGTTGCTGGAATTGGGTTCTCTTTTGCTCGTACAAACATTACCTTTGTTCCACTCGTGGAGGCAATGTTTGTGACATCCTTTGATTCATTGTATCCCAGTCCCGCTTTGAGTGCTGCTGGACGTTGTGCACTTATAATCTCGTCCATTGTTGATGTGGCTTTGATGAGAGCTACTATCTTCTTAGACAGTATCTCTTCGGTACTTTTCAGCTCGATGATCTCAGCTGACTTCTTTTCCAATTCAGCTGTGGCCTTTTCCAAATCTTCCATCAGCTGTTTCTTTTCATAGTAGAAGTCCTTCATCAACTGATCTTGTTTCACTATTTTGTCTTTTAGTGAAACGACTTCCTTTTGGATCTGTGATGTATCAGCTACTTCTGATACCCTTTTTCTTTCCAGTTCCACCTTTAGCTCGGCATTCTCACACATTACGACGTCAAGGATTTCTTGAAGCTCCTTGGAATTGTTCATAACCTTCTCTACTAGACTCCAATCAGGTAGCCCTGATTCTGAAACCTGTGTAGAGTGTTCGTGTGATGGTGAGGGGTTAGAAAGATTTTGAGTTCTAGACATTACCTCATCTTCATCGATGTCGTCTGTTTGTCCCATGAAGCATGTATTCCAATCAGGTTCATCATGAGCCATCAATGCTTCTTCTTCTGAGTCTGAAAATGGCATGTGATCTTCTATTTTGTTGCACTCTGACTCCTCGTCTGTGATGTAGGCTCTCCTTCTGTCAGCTGTCTTTGCTTTCAGTTGGTCTTTATCTTTCTTAGATAGCTTCGAACAGTCTAGCCGGTAGTGTCCTGGTTCCTTGCAGTTGAAACAGCCTTCTTCTGTTCGTTTGTCAGCTGACTTCTCATCAGCTACTGCGTACTTGTCTCTGTAAGTTCTTGCGAACTTCTTGTACTTGCCCTTGCTGGTATTGAGTCTGTTGTAGTTTTTGACCAGCATGGCTATTTCTTCAAGTAACTCTTCCTTGCTCATATCCTTCTTGTCCTTCTTTGAGGACTCGGCTGTCTGCATGTATGAGGATTTTTCAGAGTTGGCTCTGAACGCAATCTCCTTTGGCGCAGGTGTCAGCTCTCCATCATTCTGATTGCTTGAAGATTCTTTCATGGTAATCTTCAAATTGTATTCGTTGGCTTTGAGCAGGAAGAATAATCTTTCAGTTGAAAGATCACCCAAGTCACTTCGACTTTGGTGCACCACCTTATATGTGTTCCATTCAGCTGAGAGTGCTGAAAGGACTTTTAGATTTTTTTTCTCGCTGGGTGTATTTCCCAGTTCTGATAGTTTCCATTTCTACCACTATATTGGAGAATCTGAGTTCCATCCCTTCGATGGACTCGTTGACAGTCTGCTTGAAGTTATCAAACTTCTGGCAGGCGATTGTGAATTTATTTTCTTTAATCTTCTCAGACCCTTCGCATAGCTTGGCCAGGGTTTCCCACATCTCCTTTGCGGTTTCGCAGTTGATGATTTTGCTAAGATAGGCGTTGGAGACCGTTGATGAGATGGTGTTCCTCGCAAAGCTATCTAATCCAGCTTGCTTCCTTTCTTCTGATGTATGCTCACTCTTTGGCTTGAGAATAGGCTGATATGTTGGCTGTCCACCATCTTGAGCTGGAACAAGCTCGTTTCCTTGTTTATAGATAATGATGGGTCCGTCTGTGATGACGTCCCACATCATATCATGATGCGTACAGCGAAAGCTTTTTAATCTGAACTTCCAGATTGCGTAATCATCGACCGAGAAGGTGGAAAGATTTCTGTTAAGATAAGAATCCATAGAAATATGCACAGAATGTAATAATATGAGTTTTTCAATAAAGAGGATCTGTTCAGTTGACCACTGACAGATTATCAAGACAATCTCTTGATTCAGAACCAACGGTCTTTTGAACCACTGCTCTGATACCAATTGATGGTCCCAGAGCTGGGTCTTTGGGGGGTGAATACACCAAAGATAAAGTTCTGAAAACTTTTGCAAGTTTAAAACAGAGTTGGTGAGCTCAGTTATGAATCCAGCTGAGGAGAGTCAGCTGGGCAAATAACTCAGCTGTCGGTGCGGAATGTGGTGGTTTGAAAACTTAGCTCGGTTGGTTAGAAAAACTCAGCTTGAAAAGATTATCTTTACGTTTTCGGCTTAGTCAAGTTGTTCAACTTCCAGAAAGACACAGCTGTCTTTGGAGAGCAGCTGTGTATGCAGTTTTAATAAAATATGCAATGAGATGATAAAGTTAGTATTAAAACTGAAGATAAAGAGAAATAAAGAACACGAGATTTTTAAGTGGTTCGGAGTAACACCTCCTACGTCCACGACTAGATTCACCGGTAATTCACTACCACTTGGTTTTTAAGTACCAAGCAACTTCACAACTCTAACCCGAGCTGTGTTCCAACAGTTTGCGGGCACTGTCAAGCCTAACCTTCCAGTTTACGGGTACTGAAAAAACCTTACAGACACTTGAATTTCTCGCTTCAAGCAAGCGTAACCTTGACCTAACCTTTCTGGGTAAAGAGGGGTTTGGTTTGGGGTTCCAACTATGAACGAGTTCTTACAATTAAGAACTTTAGAGTTAGATGAACTCGTTCAAGATCTAGGCGTAAGATACACAATAAATTCTGCCTAGGGATCAGACGAAAAACTAAGCAGTTTCTGGACTAGAAACACTTTAAGATAAAGTGTTCTTTGAACTACGTAGAACTGCTTGAGAGCTTTTGAAGGCTTTGAGATTTTTCAGAGAATGAAAGCTTGTAGAGAGTTTTTCATTATTGAACCTGAGGTTGAAGACGGGTTTATATAGGTAAAGATTCAAGACTAGCCGTTGGAAGAGCCGTTTGAATCTAACCTACTCTTCTTAAATTCGATATCTGCCGTTGGGCGATTCTGCACCTGTCTTCATTTGTGTCACATCCTAGGTTCTAAAGTCTAGGATGCTGATTCGGCAATCCCTCATTGGTCGAGGCACGTTGACTTCCTCTTACACCGGGATATTCTGCCTCTAGAGTTGGCTTTGAGAATCAGAGATGGATTGGGCAAACTGACTTGAAGTGATGTCTTCAGACTTAGTTCTCTTTGTTCTGTACAGCCGGACCAGCTGTCTTGAACTCAGCTCGATTAATCTTCAGCTGGATCCCGCTCCGTTTTGAACTCAGCTCAACTGGAAAACTCACGCCCGATAGGCGACTTCGCTTTGTAAACACAATTTGGGTTGTCTGCTGCCTTCTGCTTCCGTTTTCTTCCGCTTCCTGAACCTGTAAACCTAGAAAATCTAGAGCTCAAACAGACGAGCTGGAAAACACTACTTAGGTTGAAGCGATCATCTATTCGGTTGGAGAATCAGTTGGGTTTTGGTATTAAATCAAACCTTCATAATTTTCCCAACACGGCAGCACGTGCAATGGCTCTGGTACTGAGGATTTCAACTTCCTCAGAAGAAGTGAGGATGGAAGGTTCTGCTTGGTTTTCATCATCCAGCTGCAAAGGAGTGTCAGCTGGACGGGGCTCTTTGGGTGAGCTGGGTACTGAGTTTTGGTTGTGAGGGAGTTGAGCGGTTTCAAGTACTGAATAAGTAGGTGGGGAATCTGGGTGTGGTACCTGAGGATGAATAGGAAGAAGAAGAGAGTGTTGTTGAGGAGGAAGGAGAAGAGAGTGTTGTTGAGGTGTTATAGCTGATGTGGGGTCAGCTGGAGCGGGTTGTGAAGATGCTTGAAGAATTTGGCGAAGGGGAATAGCATCCTCTGGGTTAGGGTGAGGGACCACTACTTGTGGTTCTTCAGCTTCTCGTGATGCAACCACAAAGTTTTGTTAAGTGTATACGCACTTTACTATAAAAAATGATATAGAGGCGGGCCCCCTCACAGCTAATCGATCTATCACCCTGTTAGTCCTCCAGGACCTAAATAACTCCATTTTTCCATTGTCTGAGCTGGGGGAAGATCCCTGAGCTGGCTCCTCAACGGCTGATCTCCACTCAGTTTTATTCTTTTGGACTGGGGAGGTTGTGGGAGTGGACTCAGATCCAGCTAGCTCATCAGCTGGCTTCTCTGCCGTCTCCTCAGCTGGCTTGCTGGTTGCCTTGAATTTGAGCTTCTTCTTGGCAAGAGGAGATCCAGCTGGTTGTGTCTCCTCCGGCTGTTTCCTTTTTCTTGCTTGTGAGGCCTCCTGCATCTTCTTCTTCCCTTCAGGGGCTGCTTTATTCAGCAAGTCAGTGAGCTGACTTGGCTTTTCAAAAAGTATCCTGGACACAGGAAACTCTTCTGTGTCATGCCACTTGATTTGCCGTCCGGTAGTGTAATGTTCTATTATGCACGCCACTTTGGTGCATAAATAGATTGTCTCCTTGCAGCTATACCGGGTGAAACTGTCATTCTCAAAATGAATCTTCTTAGATTCTTTCTCCAACTTTCCCATGAAGTAGGAGAACCAATCCACAGGGTCATTCCTAAGGATGGCTATCATCGGCTTCAGCTTGGGTATGCTGATCTCTCTTTGAGATCCAGCGATACCGATGATGCACTTCTGGGTGACATTCAGAAGTAGTCTGTATTTGGGCTTGAGCAGGAGCTTGGACATGCTCGCCCTGTATGGTTCCGGTTTGAACAGCATCTTGTCCAGTTCGGCCTGGATTTCTTCTCTGGTGTAGTTTTCTGGGAAACAGTCCCCAAGAGTCTTTAGGCCGAACAACTTGTTCAACATCCGGTTGATATTGATGTCGACATCCCAAGGAGTTGTATGTCATGTCTTCTCCTTGAATTGTAAAGTGATGTTGGAGCGGAGTCGTTCATCCATGTTCGTCATCTCCAGAAAGAATTCTGCTACTTCCCGGCGGAAGATGTTCTTCGGGCTTGTAGTCGCCCACTGCAACAAGCCGGCTTTCTCGATGAGATCTAGTACCTCCTGGAACTCTGAGTTCTTGTAGTTCTTGAGAGTTAAACAACTCTCAAAATGAAGCTTTGACATTAAATTCTCAGTCTGGCTTGCTCCTGGTGTCATCTTCTTCGGGGCCATGATCTTTTCTGTAGCAAGGGGTTAGAAATATGAAGATAAAAGGGGAGAGAATTTGCAGAGAGATAGGCAAGAATCTGAGATATAAATTTCAGAGATAAGTATGAGCGATAGAAAAATATGGCGAGGATTTGCATATATTTGATATATATATCAACTGTCCATTTTGATGGACGGTTGAGATCTGGGCATTTGAATTGAAGATCTGCGGCTGGGAGAGATTTGCGCAACTCGTCAAATGACGTGCGTATAGAGAGTGTAGGTCACGCGCGCGTGAGGTAGTCAAAACGTTCTAACTTCTGCCTCGATACTCCCAAGCTACAGTACCCTGCATGCTTTTCATTAAATGCGATTGGATTCGATTGGATGGATAGTTTACTGACTAATCCATCTAAGGAATGTCTAGGTATTTGAATTAAATTCAAATAATTTTATCCTTAAATAGTATATCCCTCAGGGAAATAAATGAAAGAATCTGCAAACCTGTCAGCTGATCATAGTAGTCAGCTGATACTACAGCTGTGTTTCTTTATGTTGAATAGGCTTTTCTTCAGTTTGAATATCCAGCTGAGCTTGATTCTCCCTCAGCTGGTTTCCCTTCTTGAACTGCGTTAACGGATCCAGCTGGGTCTGGATTCTTCTAGCTTGATATCCCATTAGCTTTTCATTATCCAGCTGAGTCTTGTTCCCCCTCAGCTGGATGAGGTTTCTTCATCTGGATTAAGCAATCCTAGCAATCCACACAAAATTTTCAACCTTGCTTCCACCAGTGGCTTTGTTAAAATATTAGCTCGCTGGATATCTGTGTTAATTTTCTCAACAATGACATCTTTCTTTTCCACGTGATCTCTGATGAAGTGATGTCGCACATCTACATGTTTACATCTTGTGTGAAGAACTGGATTCTCTGATATTGCAATAGCACTTGAGCTATCACAGAAGATTGGAACTTGACCAGTTTTCACTTCATAGTCATCCAGCTGATGCTTCAGCCAGAGAATTTGAGAGCAGCAGCTTCCAGCTGCTATATACTCCGCTTCAGTTGTTGATGTAGCGACACACGTCTGCTTCTTTGAAAACCATGATATCAACTTGCTTCCTAGGAACTGACATGTTTCTGAAGTTGATTTTCTGTCAAATCGATCTCCAGCAAAGTCTGAGTCTGAGTATCCAGTCAGCTGCAAATTATCTTCAGCTGGATACCTCAGCCCAACGTTCTGAGTAGCCTTTAGATATTTGAGAATATTCTTGGCTGCTTGCATGTGTGACTCCTTAGGATCAACTTGAAATCTGGCACAAACTCCGACTGCGAATGCTATATCTGGGCGGCTGGCTGTGAGGTACAGCAGGGAACCAATTATCCCTCTGTATTTGGTGGGATCTACTGGTTTTCCTTCCGTTCCTGGTTTAATCTTCCAGTTGGTATTCATCGGGATCTTCACCGTTCTGCTGGATTGAACTCCATATTTGGTATTCAAGTCTTTAACATACTTTGAGGGCTCGTTTGGTACAAAGTATGGGATAAGGCCTGATATGTTTGACTGAGATGTCTTATAAAAATAAAGAATTAATATTCCGTTTGGTATGATGTATTAAATTCTCTACAACACATAGTAATTATTGTAATTTATTGCCATAATTAGTTGCAGTATTATTTATACCACCTCATAGGTAGTATACATAACAACAAAAATAAGTATTATTCATACGGGCCCGAACTTTATAAAGGGCCGTATACTTCATACCAAACAAGATATTAGGGTGTCATAGACATATTATACACCCTAATCACCCCTACCAAACGAGCCCTGACTGATTTATGAATATTCCTTCTGCTGATTGCTTGACTTGAAGTCCTAGGAAGAAACTCATTTCTCCCATCATAGACATTTGGAACTGTTTTGACATCATCTCTCCTAATCTTTCACATAAGAAAGTTGATCTTAAGCCGAAGATGATGTCGTCCACATATATTTGGAAAACTATGATATCTTCACCTAGCTTGATGGTGAAGAGGGTTCTATCGACTGAACCTTTCTTGAATCCTTTGGATACAAGAAATCCTGACAGAGTGTCATACCAAGCTCGAGGTGCTTGCTTCAGACCATAAAGTTCATTCTTTAGCTTGTAAACTTTGTTTCCTTCTACTTCAAATCCTGGAGGTTGTTCTACTTAGACATCTTCTTTGATTTCCCCATTTAGAAATGCACACTTCACATCCATTTGATGTACGTTGAATTTGTGATGTGCAGCGTATGCAAGAAATAATCTGATGGCCTCCAGTCTTGCTACTGGAGCAAATGACTCTTCAAAATCTATTCCTTCTTGTTGTGTATAACCCTTGGTGACTAATCGAGCTTTATTTCTGATAATTACTCCAAGAGTATCCAGCTTGTTCTTGAATATCCATTTGAGTCATATCACTTTGACTCCTTCTGGTCTATCGACCAGTTCCCACACACAATTTCTAAGAAATTCATTCAGTTCTTCTTGCATAGCATTTGTCCAGGGTACGCTCTATAAGGCTTCTAGAATTGTCTAAGGCTCTGGAACTTGAGCTACATAACACGCCATTAGAGTTGTGTCTTCATCGTAGATAGTCAGTTATAGCTCTACAGAGACTTGATTATCATCAGCTGCTTCTTGAGGATTTGTTGAGGGATTCTGAGCAACTAAGCTTCTTGTTCTGACTCTGTCTGAAGGTTTTTCAATGATTGCTGAAGTTGGATGATCTTCGATCCATCTTCGTCTTCTTCTAATTTCTTCTTCTAGCTCATTGATACTAGATGTTGCTAAGTCACGTCTTGCTTGGAGATGTTCTGGAGTCATGTCTTGAGACTCGTTTTGACTTGGATTTGAACTAGACTGTTCTTGAGGCGAGAACTGAGTGAACTCAGCTGGAGAGGGAGCTGGGGAGTCAGCTGGGTCTGGATTTCCAGCTGGTGGCATTCCCCCTTGATCTGATACGGGGGTTTCTTCTAAATTTTCAGCTGGTTGATTTGCCTCTGCTGAATTGATTTGAGGTTCTCCTGGTTCATCATCCCAAATCAATGGTTCAACAAGATTCCTGATTCGAATTTCTTGAGATCTTGTTTGAGCTGGACTGGAGCTTAAAGTTCCAGCTGTGTTTCTTTGTTTGATTAACTCTCTGAATTCGAAAAATGTTTCATCAAACGTGACATGAGGAGTCACTTCGACTGTTTGTGTTTGCCTGTTGAAGACTCTGTAAGCTTTACTCACAGCTGAGTAACCCAAGAATACTCCTCGGTCAGTTTTGGCGTTGAACATTTTCAGCTGGGTTTTCCCGTTGTTTAGAATATGACATTTTGAACCGAAAACCTTGAAGTACCCGATGTAGGGTTTCCTGTTGTTCCATAGCTCGTACGGAGTCTTTCCTTGTCTGGAAGTGAGTAGCGATCTATTCTGAGTGAAGCATGCTGTTTTGATTGCTTCAGCCCAGAACTTCTTTGGAATGGCTGAGCTGGCTAGCATTGAAGTAGCGGCTTCTTTGAGTGTTCTGTTCCTCCTCTCAGCTACACCATTCTGCTGAGGTGTGCGAGCAGCTGAGGTCTGATGCTGAACTCCATTCTTCTTGCAATATTCATAAATTGTTTCATTTAGAAACTCCGTTCCTCTATCTGATCTTATCGACATGATTTTGCACTCCTTCTGAGTTGTGAGCCTTTCCAGCAGGGCTGGCAGCTTGGATCTGGTTTCGCTCTTCTGGTACAGGAATGAGACCCATGTGAATCTTGAGAAGTCATCCACTACGACCAGAGTGTATTTTTTGCCGTTGAAACTTGCTGGTGTCACTGGACCAAAAAGATCCATGTGAAGAAGTTGAAGAACTCGATCAGTTGAGGGCGTTGGCTTGAGAGAAAATGAAATTCTGGTTTGTTTTCCTTGTTGACATGCGCTGCAGATATGACTTTTGTCATATACTTGGTCTGGAATTCCATTCGCGAGATGGTCTCTAGCCAATTTGTTGATTGTCTTGAAGTTGAGATGATTCAGCCGTCTGTGCCACAGCCAGCTGACTTTATTTCTGCTTTTAGATACAAGACATGTTTCTGGAGGGCTGCTGTTCCAGTCAGCAAAATACATATTTCCTTCTCGTTTCCCTCTCAGAAGTGTCTGCTTGGTTTCCCTGTTCTTTACTGTGCATCCCTGTGCATTAAACTTGACAGAAAAACCATTGTCGCAGAATTGGCTAATAGAAAGCAAGTTATGTTGCAGACCATGTACTTATGAAACATTAGTAATTTTAACATTGTTAGTTTCAAATGTACCATAACCTTTGGTTAGACCTTTGGAGTTGTCACCAAATGTTACTTGAGGGCCTGGACGCTCAATATATTCCCGGAGTAGATGCTTTAGGTGAGTCATATGCTTGGAGCATCCGCTGTCCATGTACCACAGCATTCTCATCGACTCCTTAGTGATGCGTCTTTCCCTTGCGACATGTCACAGAAAACAAAATTTAGGTCCTCAGTTTTAATTGGGTCCTTGGGGGTTAGTCAGAGATCCCTTTACGACCCAGATCTGTTTAATGACTCTTATTGGGTCATTTGATCTGATGACTCTTCCAGCTGTGTTGATGAACACATTCCTTGTGTTCTTTGCTTGTTGCTAGCTGGGTCTTGGTCTCTGTTGACTTCCAGTTTGATTTCTCTGCTTATACCAATTTCTTCTTCGATTTCTAGCTATGTGTCCAGCTGAGACATTCATTTTTCTCTGCTGTCTTGTGTAATTTCTCTGCTGGAACTGTCGGTCCAACTGGTACTCTTGATAGTGATGTACAGCTGGATAATTTCTTTGATATCTGGTCTGATATCTTGACGTCTGTTGATGTGACTGGTATCTGTGGTGTTGAGCAGTCTGTTTTCTTTGAGGTAGAGCACGACGCTGCTGTCTGATTTGGGCTTGAGGTTGCCTTATAACTTGCTTTCTTGGAGCCTGCTATGTTCTTGATGTGTCAGACCTTTGAGTAGCTGGAATTGGGTTCTCTTTTGCCTTTACAAACATTACTTTTGTTCCACTTGTGGAAGCAATGTTTGTGACATTCTTTGATCCATTGTAACCCAGTCCTGTTTTGAGCACTGCTGGACGTTGTGCACTGATGATTTCGTCCATTATTGTTGTAGCTTTGATGAGAGCTACCATCTTCTTAGTTCGTATCTCTTCGAAACTTTTCAACTCTATGATCTCAGCTGACTTCTTTTCTGATTCAGATGTGACCTTTTCCAATTCTTCCATCAGCTGTTTCTTTTTGTTGTAAAAGTTCTTCATCAGCTGATCTTGTTTTAATATTGTGTCCTTTAGTGAAGCAGCTTATTCCTTGAGTTGTGTGGCATCAGCTGCTTCTCATGCTTATTTCTTTTTCAGTACTTCTTTCAGCTTGGTATTCTCACACATTGTAACTTCAAGGATCTCTTGTAGCTCCTTGAAGTCATTCATTACTTTCTCTACTAGGCTCCAGTCAGGTAGACCTTCTGATTCTGATACCTGTGTAGAGTGTTCGTGTGATTGTGATGGGTTAGATAATACTTGAGTTGTGGAGTTTACCTCATCTTTGTCGAGTTCATCTGTCTGACCCATGAAACAAGTATCCCATTCTTGTTCATCATTGACCATGAGTGCATCTTCCTCTGAGTCTGAGAATGGCATGTTGTCATCCATTTTGTTGCACTCGGACTCCTCGTCGGCAATGTAAGCTCTTCTTCTGTCAGCTGTCTTAGCTTTCAGAAGATCATTTTCTCTCTTGAGTAGCTTGGGACAGTCTTTTCTGTAATGTCCCGGTTCCTTACAATTGAAGCAGCCTTCATCTACCCGCTTTAATGTGTCAGCTGACTGGTCATCAGCTGCAGCATATTTGTCTCTGTAAGTTCGTGCGAACTTCTTATATTTGTCTTTGCTGATGTTGAGTCTATTGTAGTTTTTGACTAACAAGGCAATTTCTTCGAGCAGCTCTTTCTTGCTCATGTCTTTCTTGTTCTTTTTCTTCTTTGAGGACTCAGCTGACTGCATGTGCATTGATTTTTCAGAGTTGGCTCTGAAAGCGATTTCTCTTGGCACTAGCGTCAGCTCTCCATCATTTTGTTTGTTTGAAGATTCTTCCATGGTAATCTTCAAGTTGTACTCTTTGGCTTTGAGCAGGGAGAAGAGTCTTTCTGTGGATAGTTCACCCAAGTCACTTCGACTTTGATGAACTACTTTGTATGTGTTCCAATCAACTGTAAGTGCTGACAGAACTTTCAAGTTCATTTCCCGCTGGGAGTATTTCCCAGTTCTGATGGTTTCTATTTCAACAATGATGCTTGAGAATCTGAGCTCCATCACTTCGATGGACTCGTTGGCTAGCTGCTTGAAGTTATCGAACTTCTGGTAAGCTATCGTGAATTTGTTTTCTTTTATCTCCTCTGATCCTTCACACAGCTTGGCTAGGGTTTTCCACATTTCCTTTGCTATGTTGCAGTTGATAATCTTGTTGATGTATGCGTTGGAGACTGTTGATGAGATGGTGTTCCGCGCAAAGCTGTCTAATCCAGCTTGCTTTCTTTCCTCTGAAGAATATTCCTTCTTTGGCTTGAGAATTGGCTGGTACGCTGGTTGTCCTCCATCTTGAGCTGGTACAAGTTTATTTCCTTGCTTATAAATGAGGATATGTCCGTCTGTGATGACGTCCCACATCATGTCATGATGCGCACATAGGAAGCTTTTTAATCTGAATTTTCAAATTGCATAATCATCAACCGAGAAGGCGGGAAGATTCCTGTTAAGATAAGAATCCTTGGAGAAATGTACAGAATGCACTAGGATGAGTTTTTTTTCTGAAAACGAATCTGTTCAGTTGACCACTGATAGAGAGTTTCAAGACAAATCTCTTGATTCATAAACAACGATCTTTTGAACCACTGCTTTGATACCAATTGATGGTCCCGGAACGAGGTCTTCGGTGTAGAGGGGGTGAAACACAGAAGAGAGATTTTTGAAATCTTTTGCAGATTAAAACAAAGTTGAGTGGGAGCTCAGTTATGAATCCTGCTGACTTCTGAGGAAGAGGGTCAGTTGGACTGATAACTCAGCTGGCGGTGCGGAATCTGGTGGTTTGAAAAACTTAGCTCGTTTCCTTTACAAGAGTTTAGAAAAACTTAGTTTAAGTTTTCAGTTTAAGCAGTTTTGAAAATGATGCAGCTGGCTGGGTCACACAGCCAGAGATGTTTTGAGCTTGAAAACTTGTGCTGTGCTAATGCAGTTAGTTATAGAATGCAGAGAATATAGAAAGCAATAAAGAACTCAGAATTTTAACGTGGTTCGGAGAAACTACTTCTACGTCCACGACCAGATTTAACTGGTAATTCACTACCACTTGGTTTCCAAGTACCAAGCAACTTCACAACTCTAACCTGAGCTGTGTTCTAACAGTTTCCGGGCACTGTAGAAGCCTGAACCTTTTCAGTTTATAGGTACTGAAAACAACCTTACACACTTGAATTCCGCGCTTCAAGCATGCGTAACCTTAACCTAACCTTTACTGGGTAAAGAAGGGTTTGGGTTTGGGATTCCAACTTTGAACGAGTTCTTACAAAGAAGAACTTTTGAGAGATGAACTCGTTCAGAACTAGGATTTGGATTTAATGTGATTTCAACCTAGGGATCAGACGAAAAACTTAAGCAGTTTCTGGAAAGGAAACACTTGAGGTTAAGTGTTCTTATAAGAATTTGAGAACTGCTTGAGAGCTTTTTAATGCTTGAGAGATTCACAGAAGTTGAAAGCTTGTAGAGAGTTTTTCGTGTCTGATTCTGATATTGAAGACTGGTATTTATAGGTAGAGATTCAAAACTAGCCGTTGGAAGAGCCGTTTGAATCTTACCTACTCTCTGATCTGCCGTTGAGCGTATCTTCACCTGTCTTCATCATTGAGTCAGATCCTAGGTTTGCTTTTCTAGGATGCTGAGATGTCGATCCCTCATTGGTCGAGGTATATTGACTTCCTCTGACACCGGGATCTCTGCCTTTGGAGCTGGTTTTTGAATTTAGAGCTGGATTGGGTAAACTGACTTGAAGTGATGTCTTCAGAGTTAGTTCATTTTTGTCTGTTCAGTTGAATCTTACAGCTAAATCTCCTAGACTTGAGTCAGCTCGATTTACTCTGCTCCGTTGGATCTCCTTGGCTGTATCCAATCTTCTTTACTTGAAAGTGTTAGTCTGACTCAGCACAGTCTTGAACTCTGTTCAGCTGGAAAACCTTTCAGCTGACTTTGGGTCCAGCTGGGTCTTCTGCTGTCTTCAGCTTCCTTACCTGTAAAGCTAGAAAATCTAAAGCTCAAACAGGTTAGCTGGAAAACATAACTTAGGTTTGCGCATTCATCTACTAGGTTGGAGATCAGTTGGATTTTGGTATCAAATCCAAACTTTAGAATTTTCCCAACACAAGCTAAGGATGAACCCGTTAAAATGTGCATTTGGAGTAAAGTCTGGAAAGTTTCTTGGTTTTATTGTCCGCCATCGAGGTATTGAAATTGAGCAGGCAAAGATTGATGCAATTTTGAAAATGCCAGACCCTCGGAATATTCATGAGTTGAAGAGTCTGCAAGAAAAGTTGGCATATCTACGAAGGTTCATCTCGAATCTAGCTGGCCGGTGTCAACCCTTTAGTCGAATTATGAAAAAAGGCATATCATTTGAATGGGATGAATCATGCAAAAATGCCTTAAAAGTATCAAGACTTACTTGATGAAACCTCCTATTCTGGCTGCACATGTTACGGGGCATCATTTGATCTTGTACCTTGCCGCTCAAGAACGCTCCATGGGGGCATTACTTGCACAAGAAAATGAGGATGGAAATGAGAATGCTCTATACTACTTGAGCAGGATGATGACGCCAAATAAGCTGAAATATTCGCCGATTGAGAAGTTGTGCTTGGCTTTGATATTTTCCATCCAAAAATTGAAGCATTACTTTCAAGCTTATACTGTGCGTCTTATCTCCAAGGCAAATCCGTTAAAGTACGTCATATTTAAGCCCGTGCTCTCAGATAGACTTGCACGTTGGTATCTACAACTGCAGTAATTTGAGATTGTGTATGTTTCCTAAAAGGCTGTAAAAGGATAAGTGCTAGCAGATTTCTTAGCCGATCATCCAATTCCTGCCGAATGGGAATTAACTGATGATCTTCCAGATAAAGATGCACTTCTGATCGATGTTTGCCCTCCTTGGGTAATGTATTTTGATGGGGCATTTTATAGAGAATACTGCCATATTCCTTCACCTTTACCGAAAATTGGTCCAATAATGTAGCAGAATATCAAGCGCTTATCATCGGCTTGGAAATGGCGGTGGATGCCAAGATATTACACATGAAGGTGTATGGAGATTCTAAATTGGTGGTGAACCAAATACTTGGATTGTACGAAGTTAAGAAGCCAGAGTTACTTCCATATGTCAAGTACACTAAAACAATCATCGCATGGCTTGGAAATATAGAAATTGGGCATGTACCAAGAAGTGAAAACAAGCAAGCCGATGCACTGGCCAAACTTGCTTCTACAATAGCTATGTCTGAAGATAAGATTTCTATACCAGTTTGCCAAAGTTGACTCGTTCCACCTATCTTTGAAGAAGAAGATGGTGAAGACAGTGAAAGTAATGTTGTTGAAGTTTTTGAGATAGAAGAAGAAGATTGGCACCAAGTGTTGGTTGATTACTTAAAGTATGACAAGCTGCCAAGTGATCCAGTAGGAGAGCTGATGTCCGGCGTCGAGCCACTCGCTTCATATATTTCAAAGACATACTTTATAGGCGTTCATTTGATGGAGTTTTCCTGAGATGTTTGAACAAAGAAGAAGCTACAAAAGCCATGAAAGAGGCGCATTCTGGTATTTGTGGTGCTCATCAATCTGACCCAAAGTTATACTTTCGGATCAAAAAAATGGGTTACTATTGGCCAACTATGGTGAAAGACTGCATGGAGTTTGCTCAAATGTGTCAAGCTTGCCAGTTTCACGCAAATCTTATTCATCAACCACCTGAGCCCCTATGCCCCACAGTCGCTTCATGGCCTTTTGATGCTTGGGGCATGGATGTCATAGGGCCTTTGACAAAATCATCAAAGTGGCATTTATATATCTTGGCTGCAACAAATTACTTCTCCAAATGGGCTGAAGCAATACCATTGAGAGAAGTAAAGAAAGAAAACGTTGTTGATTTCATCAAAGGCCATATTATCTATCGCCATGGAATTCTCCGATACATCATTACTAATAATGAAAAGTCCTTTAGTAATGCCTTCATAAATAAGCTCTGTGAAAAGTTTGGTTTCAAGCAAAGAAAGTCATCCATGTATAATGCGGCAACTAATGGATTGACTGAAGCTTATTGAAGAAAGTTGTGCAGCTTATTGAAGAAAGTTGTGGCAATGACAAAGCGTGATTGACATGAAAAAATTGGAGAAGCATTATGGGCTTATAGAACTACTCACAGGACCCCTACACAAGCAACTCCTTACTCCTTGGTGTATGGCGTAGAAGCTGTAAATCCCCTTGAGCAATAAATTCCATCATTGAGAATAGCTATCCAAGAGGGCTTGACTAAAGAAGAGAATGCTCGTCTACGCCTTGAAGAATTAGAAGCCTTGGATGAAAAAAAGACTTGAGGCTCAATAAAGACTAGAATACTATCAAGCTCGTCTTTCAATAAGAAAGTTCAGCCACACTCTTTTCAAGTTGGAGACTTGGTGTTATCTATGAGGAGGTCGATTATCACCACTCATCGTGTTGGAAATAAATTCGTGTCGAGATGAGATGGTCCTTATGTTGTCAATGTTCGGAAAATTATAAAGTTTTGATTTAATACCAAAACCCAACTGTTCTCCAACCGAGTAGATGATCGCATCAACCTACGTAGTGTTTTCCAGCTCGTCTGTTTGAGCTCTAGATTTTCTAAGTTTACAGGTTCAGGAAGCGGAAGACAGTAGGAGCTCATGACAGCAGAAGATCCTGCTGTGTTTACAGCAGAAGCTCAAGACAGCAGAAGATCCAGCTGTGTTTACAGCAGGAGTCAACTATCAGCTGAGTTTTCCAGCTGAGCTGAGTTCAAAACAGAGCAGGATCAAGCTGAAGATAAATCGAGCTGAGTTCAAGACACAGCTGGTCCAGCTGTACAGAACAAAGGGAACTAACTCTAAAGACGTCACTTCAAGTCAGTTTTCCCAATCCAGCTCTAAATTCAAAAACCAGCTCCAAAGGTAGAGATCCCGGTGTCAGAGGAAGTCAATATACCTCGACCAATGAGGGATTGCCGAATCAGCATCCGAGACTTCAGAACCTAGGATTTGACACTAATGAAGACAGGTGCAGAAATGCCCAACGACAGATTTCGAATTTAAGAAGAGTAGGTAAGATTCAAACGGCTCCTCCAACGGCTAGCCTTGAATCTCTACCTATATAAACCCGTCTTCAACTTCAGGATCAAATACGAAAAACTCTCTACAAGCTTTCATTCTCTGAAATTATCAAGCCTTCAAAAGCTTACAAGCAGTTCTAAATAGTTCAAAGAACACTTTATTTTAAAGTGTTTCTACTCCAGAAACTGCCCAGTTTTTCGTCTGATTCCTAGGCAGAAATCATTGTATATCTTAAGCCTAGATTTTGAACTAGTTCATCTAACTCTAAGTTCTTCATTGTAAGAACTCGTTCATAGTTGGAACCCCAAACCAAACCCCTCTTTACCCAGAAAGGTTAGGTCAAGGTTACGCTTGCTTGAAGCGCAAAATTCAAGTGGTTGTAAGGTTTTTTCAGTACCCGTAAACTGAAAGGTTAGGCTTGACAGTGCCCGCAAACTATTGGAACACAGCTCGGGTTAGAGTTGTGAAGTTGCTTGGTACTTGGAAACCAAGTGGTAGTGAATTACCAGTGAATCTGGTCGTGGACGTAGGAGGTGTTACTCCGAATCACGTAAAATCTCGTGTTATTTACTTTCTCGTTATTTTTAGATATTGTTCTAATTCCATTTGCATATTGCATCTTTATCAAATCTGCACACTCAGCTGCTCCCCAAAGACAGCTGTGTTTCATTTTATAACCTTGCATAACTTGACTAAGTTGAAAACGTAAAGAATATTTTCAAGCTGAGTTTTTCTAAACAATCTAGCTAAGTTTTCAAACCACCACTTTCCGCACCGCCAGCTGAGTTATTAGCCCAGCTGACCTTCCTCAGCTGGATTCATAACTGAGCTCACTAACTCTGTTTTAAACTTGAAAAAGTTTTTAAAAATCTATCTTTGGTGTATTCACCCCCCCTCTACACCAAAGACCCAGCTCAGGGACCATCAATTGGTATCAGAGCAGTGGTTCAAAAGACCGTTGTTTCTGCATCAAGAGATTTCTCTTGACAATCTGTCAGTGGTCAACTGAACAGATACTCTTCTGGAAAAACTCATATTATTTCATACTGTGCATATCTCCATGGATTCATATCTTAACATGAACCTTCCCACCTTCTCGGTCGACGATTATGCAATCTAGAAGTTCAGATTAAAAAGCTTTCTTTGTGCGTATCATGACATGATGTGGGACGTCATCACAGACGGACCCATCATCATTTACAAACAAGGAAACGAGCTTGTTCCAGCTCAAGATGGTGGACAGCCAACATTTCAGCTCATTTCCAAGCCAAAGAATGAACATACCTCAGAAGAAAGGAAGCAAGCTGGATTAGACAGCTTCACGAGAAACTCCATCTCGTCAACAGTCTCCAACGCCTACCTCAACAAGATCATCAACTGCAATACCGCAAAGAAGATATGGAAAACCCTAGCCAAGCTATGCGAAGGGTCGGGGAGATAAAAGAAAATAAATTCACAATCGCCTGCCAGAAGTTTGATAACTTCAAGCAGCTTGTCAACGAGTCCATCAGAACTGGGAAATACACCCAGCGTAAAAGAACCTAAAAGTCCTTTCAGCGCTCACAGCTGAACGGAACACGTACAAGGTGGTACACCAAAGTCGAAGTGACTTGGGTGATCTTTCAACTGAAAGATTATTCTTTCTGCTTAAAGCCAACGAATACAACTTGAAGATTACCATGAAAGAATCTTCAAGCAATCAGAATGATGAAGAGCTGACACCTGCGCCAAAGGAGATTACGTTCAGAGCTAGCTCTGAAAAATCCACATACATGCAGTCAGCTGAGTCATCAAAGAAGGACAAGAAGGACATGAGCAAGGAAGAGCTACTTGAAGAGATAGCCATGCTGGTCAGAAACTACAACAGACTCAACACCAGCAAGGGCAAGTACAAGAAGTTCGCAAGAACTTACAGAGACAAGTACGCAGCAGCTGATGAGAAGTCAGCTGACAAACGAACAGACGAATGATGCTTCAATTGCAAGGAACCGAGACACTACAGGCTAGACTGTCCTAAGCTATCCAAAAAAGATAAAGACCAACTGAAAGCTAAGGCAGCTAACAGAAGGAGAGCCTACATCGCCGATGAGGAGTCGGAGTGCAACAAAATGAAGGATAACATGCCATTTTCAGACTCAGAAGAAGAAGCACTGATGGCTCATGATGAACCTGAATGGGATACATGCTTCATGGGATAGACAGACGGAATCGATGAAGATGAGGTAATGTCAAGAACTCAAAATCTATCTAACTCCTCACCATCACACGAACACTCTACACAGGTTTCAGAATCAGGGCTACCTGATTAGAGTTTAGTAGAGAAGGTTATGAACGATTCCAAGGAGCTTCAAGAGATCCTTGACATCATAATGTGTAAGAATGCCGAGCTGAAGGTGGAACTGGAAAAGAAGAAGGTATCAGAAGCAGCTGATACAACACAACTCCAAGAGAAAGTTATTTCACTAAAAGACAAAATAGTGAAACAAGATCAGCTGATGAAAGACTTCTACTACGAAAAGAAACAGCTGATGGAAGAATTGGAAAAGGCCACAGCTGAATCAGAAAAGAAGTCAGCTGAGATTATAGAGCTAAAAAGTTCCGAAGAGGTACTATCTAAGAAGATGGTAGCTCTCATCAAAGCTACAACAACAATGGACAAAATCATAAGTGCACAACGTCCAGCAGCACTCAAAGTAGGACTGGGTTACAATGAATCGAAGGATGCCACAAACATTGCTTCCACTAGTGGAACAAAGGTAATGTTTGTAAGAGCAAAAGAAAACCCAACTCCAGCAACTCAGCAACGACCGTTGAGGACACAGTAGGCATAAAAAAGGCCAGCTGTGAGACAACCTCAAGCCCAGATCAGATAGCAACGTGCTCAAACCCAACAAAGACAGCAGGCTGGACAGTTCAGATACCAACAACATCAACAACACATCGAAAGATTCCAGCCGAGGTATCATAAGAGACAGCAGAGACAAAGGAACGTCTCAGCTGGATATCACTCATATGATCATCAGCTGGAGTACCAATTCCAGCCGAGGTATCACAAGAGACAGCAGAGACAAAGGAACATCTCAGCTGGATACCGAAAAATACCAAGACATCAACAAAGAAATCAAGCTGGAAAGATACTGAGATCAAGACCCCACCAGCAACAACCGAAGAACACAAAGAATGTGTATATCGACTCAGCTGGAAGGATCATCAGATCAAATGATGCAATTCGAGTCATCAAGCAGATCTGGGTTGTAAAAGGATCTCTGTCTAACCCACAAGGACCCAATTAAAACTGGGTACCTAAATTTTGATCTTTTTTATAGGTTGCAAGGGATCGACGCATCATTGAGAAGTTGATTAGAATGCTATGGTACTTGGACAGTGGATGTTCCAAGCACATGACACACTTAAAGCATCTACTCCAGAAGTATATCGAGCGTCCAGGCCCACAAGTAACATTTGGTGACAACTCCAAAGGTCTAACCAAAGGTTATGGTACATTTAAAACTAAAAATGTTATAATCCCCAATATTTCTTATGTACAAGGACTGCAACATAACTTGCTTTCCATTAGCCAATTCTGCGACAACGGTTTTTCTGTAAAGTTTGATGCACAGGGATGCACAGGGAACCCAAGCAGATACTACTAAGAGGGAAAAGAGAAGGAAATATGTATTTCGCAGACTGGAACAGCAGCCCTCCTGAGACTTGTCTTGTATCGAAAAGCAACAATGAAGTCAGCTGGCTGTGGCACAGACGGCTGAATCATCTCAACTTCAAGACAATCAACAAACTGGCTAGAAACCAGCTCGCTGATGGAATTCCATATCAAGTTTATGACAAGAGTCATATTTGCAGCGCGTGTCAACAAGGAAAACAAACAAGAATTTCATTCTCTCTCAAGCTAGTTCAGTCAACTGATCGAGTTCTTCAACTCCTTTACATGGATCTTTTTGGTCCAGTAACACCAGCGAGTTTCAACGGCAGAAAATATACTCTGGTCGTAGTGGATGACTTCTCAAGATTCACATGGGTGTCATTCCTGTACCAGAAGAGCGAAACAAGGACTAAGCTGCCAATCCTGCTGGAAAGGTTGTCAACTCAGAAGGAGTGCAAGATAATGTCAATTAGATCAGATCGAGGAACGGAGTTTCTGAATGAAACTATTTATGAATACTGCGAGAAGAACGGAGTTCAACATCAAACCTCAGCAGCACGCACACCTCAGCAGAATGGTGTAGCAGAGAGAAGAAACAGAACACTCAAAGAAGCAGCTACCTCAATGCTAGCCAGCTCTGCCATTCCAAAGAAGTTCTGGGCCGAGGCAATCAACACAACTTGCTTCACTCAGAATCGCTCTATACTCACAACAAGCCAAGGAAAGACGCCATATGAGCTATGGAATAATAGAATACCATACATTGGATATTTCAAGGTCTTCGGATCCAAATGTCATATCCTAAACAATGGAAAAACACAGCTCAAGACGTTCGACGTGAAGACTGACCGAGGAGTATTTCTTGGTTACCCTGCTGTGAGTAAAACATACAGAGTCTTCAACAGAAGAACTCAAACGGTCCAAGTAACTCCACATGTTACCTTTGATGAATCATCATTAGAATATAGAGATTCTATCAAACGAAGAAATGAAGGAGAATCTTCAAGGCAGATTCAGACAATAGCTCAAGAGAATCGAATCAGGAATCTGGCCGAACCATTAATATGGGATAATGAGCTAGAGAAGGAACCTCAAATCAATCGGGAAGCTCCACCAGCTGGAAATCAAGAGGAACCTCCAACACCAAATCAAGAGGGAATGCCATCAGCTGGAAATCCAGACACAGCTGAATCCCCAGCACTATCTCCAGCAGAGCTTCTACAGAAGTCACCTCAAAACTCAATCCAATGAGAGTCTCTTTCTCAAGACTTAACTCCAGAGCAACTCCAAGCCAGACGAAATCTAGCCACTTCTAGCATCAATCAGCTGGAAGAAGAAATTCGTAAAAGAAGAAGATGGATTGAAGATCATCCATCATCAGCAATCATTGGAGAACCATCTGACCAAGTCAAACCAGAAGCTCAGCTGCTCAAGCTACAACGGATCATCAAGAACCAGCTGACACAACTCAACTCTCAATAGAGCTAGAACTGACTGTCTATGATGAAGACACAGCTCTAATGGTGTGTTATGTAGCTCAAGTTTCAGATCCTCAAACAATTCTAGAAGCCTTAAAAAGTGTACCCTGGACAAACGCCATGCAGGAAGAGCTAAATGAATTCCTCAGAAATTGTGTCTGGGAATTGGTCGACAGACCTGAAGGAGTCAAAGTCATAGGACTCAAATGGATCTTCAAGAACAAACTGGATACCCTTGGAGTCATCATCAGAAACAAAGCTCGACTAGTTTCCAAGGGCTACACACAGCAAGAAGGATTTGACTTCGAAGAATCATTTGCTCCAGTAGCACGATTGGAAGCAATCAGACTTTTTCTCGCTTATGCAGCACATCACAAATTCAAGGTTTATCAAATGGATGTTAAGTGTGCATTTTTAAATGGAGAAATCAAGAAGATGTCTATGTTGAACAACCTCCAGGATTTGAAGTAGAAGGAAATAAAGTCTACAAGCTAAAGAAGACGCTTTACGGATTGAAACAAGCACCTCAAGCTTGGTATGATACTCTATCGAATTTTCTTGTATCCAAAGGATTCAAGAAGGGCTCAGTAGACAGAACACTCTTCACCATCAAGTTGGGAGAAGACATCCTGGTTGTTCAAATCTATGTAGACGACATCATCTTCGGATCAAGATCAACATTCTTATGCCAAAGATTTGGAGAGATAATGTCAAAACAGTTCCAAATGTCTATGATGGAAGAAATGAGCTTCTTCCTAGGACTTCAAGTCAAGCAATCAGCAGAAGGGATTTTTATAAATCAATCCAAGTACGTGAAAGACTTGATCGCCAAGTATGGAGTTCAATCCAGCAGAACAGTAAAGATTCCGATGAACACCAACTGGAAGATCGAACTTGGAACTGAAGGGAAGTCAGTTGATTCTAGCAAATACAGAGGGATAATAGGTTCCCTGCTGTATCTAACAGCTAGTCGTCCAAACATCTCTTTCGCAGTCAGAGCGTGTGCCAAATTTCAAGTTGATCCAAAGGAAGCACACATGCAAGCAGCCAAGAACATTCTCAAATATCTCAAAGGAACTCAGAATGTCGGGCTGTGGTATCCAGCTGAAGACAATCTACAGCTGACTGGATATTCAGACTCAGACTTCGCTGGAGATTGGTTGGACAGAAAATTAACTTCAGGAACATGTCAGTTCCTAGGAAGCAAGTTGATCTCGTGGTTTTCAAAGAAGCAAACGTGTGTCGCAACCTCCACAACAGAAGCAGAATATATGGCAGCTGAAAGCTGCTGCTTACAAATTCTCTGGCTGAAACATCAGCTGGAAGACTATGAAGTGAAAACTGGACAAGTTCCAATTTTCTGTGATAGCTCAAATGCGATTGCTATATCTGAAAATCCAGTACATCATACAAGACGCAAACATGTGGACGTGCGTCATCACTTCATCAGAGATCACGTGGAAAAGAAGGATGTGATTGTTGAGAAAATTCACACAGACATACAGAGGGCTGATATACTCACAAAGCCGCTGATAAAAGCAAGATTCAAGATGCTGTGCGGATTACTTGGATTACTCAACCCAGACGAAGCTACATCCAGCTGAATGGAAGCAGACCCAGCTGGAATTTAGAACCAACCTCAAAGAACCCAGCTGAGAAAGAATCAAGCTCAGCCAGACGCCTAAGTTGAAGAATTATTCAGCTGAGGGGGAACCAGCTGGAAAAACGATCACTCAACACAGCTATTCATAACCGAGGTATCAACTGACTACGATGATCAGCTGAGAGGTTTGCAACATCATTACATACACTTACTCATTCTGTTTTAGACAGACTTCTGTCAAATCATATCTTGTCATATCTAATCAAATTTAATTAAAAGTCTGCAAAGAACTGAAACATGAGAGTTTCGAGGCAAAAGTCATAACGCCTCAACCGTCCTCTCACGCGCATTAACTCGTATTTTCTAAATAAGAAACTGACATGACGCGTCACTCCCAGTCGTAGATCTTCTTATCAAACTATAAATCTTGATCATCCATTAATCAAGAAAGTTGATATAAATATGCTAGAAGAGATACGTAAACATTTGCATTAACCCTAAAAACACTACAAGAAAACTGACCTATTGCGACAAATGCGCATGCGACATTACATATAAATGTCGTAAAATTACCACACTTATACTTTTAGTGTCTTATATTTGCATCATTAATGCATCACCTAACTAATGTCTCACGATTTTGTCACACAGATGCGATATTTATATTTGCGCCTCTCAATTACGACAATATATTTGCGACACCAGAATAAATTGTCATAATTATGCAACACATTTGGAATAATGTTGCATGCAGTGTAGTATGTATGCGTCAATTGTGCGTCATCTAATTATTGTGTCACAATTTTGTGACACAAATGCGACGTTTATTTTGTTGTCTCTGAATTGTGACGATATATTTGCGACACTTGATTGGAATGTCATTATTATATAACATATATGGATAATGTTGCATTAAGTGTTGTATATATGTGTCAATCGTGCTTCATCTAATAATTGTGTTACAATTTTGTGACACAAATGTGACATTTATTTTTATGTCCCTGAATTGTGACAATATATTTACGACACTTGATTGAATTGTCATTAGTATACAACATATATGGAATAACGTTGCATAAAGTGTTGTATATCTGCATCAATTGTGTGCCATCTAAATATTATGTCACAATTTTGTGACATAAATGCGACATTTATTTTTAATGTCTCTCAGTTATGATAATTTATTAAAATATTTATAAAAATTAAGTTTATTTTTATGCATCGATCAAATTAACAATTGGTTTAGAATTTATAGAAAATTACAACGAAACTTCTTAAACCAATGTTTCTAAAATTGAACCAAAGGTAGAACTTGTGAGGCTCCAGGTCATGATTCAACTGGTGCTACCGGACGAACCATTTAATAAATAAATAAATAAATATATAATAAATATAAAAATATCCGTAACTTAAAAGTTGTAAGATAAAAGGTCATAAATATGCAACATTTATAGTATTATTGGATTTTTTTAATAAAATTAATATACATTATATTTATTGGGAATAAATATATAATAATATATATATATACATATATATAATATAAGAATAGTTGATAATCGAAGAGAAAGCGCTAAGATTAGAATTAATTTGAACATATAATAATAATAATAATGCTAATTCTGACTCAGATGA
Source organism: Agastache rugosa (assembly GCA_031470985.1). NCBI lineage: Eukaryota > Viridiplantae > Streptophyta > Magnoliopsida > Lamiales > Lamiaceae > Agastache > Agastache rugosa. The sequence continues at coordinate 25,380,584 of CM062607.1, forward strand.
ATCATTTTCAAACATCAATGAGGATAACTCTGACACCCCTTTAACCTCATCCGATGATAGTGATCATGACCAGACAGAAAATAGTACCGATGATACTAATGGCCAAGGTAACTTATGAACTTCAATCTAATTTTTTGTTTCATATTATTGTGATAAGTTATTTTTTTTCTGATTGTATTAAGTGAAAATAATTAACAGAAATAGTTCGAAGAGGACACGCAAAAATGGGGTTTGAATGGGGTACAAGAAAAGTCATGCAATTGGAACTGAATTCTGCCAATCTAGTGATTGGGAACAATGCAGTTTTTTTTTCATCTCAACTAGGAATCTTGGTAAAAGATGGGAACAAATTGCCCATTTGTTATACAGACTGGAGAGCAGTTCCTAATACACAAAAGGATCTTGTATGGGTTGAAGTGAAGGTACTATTACAATCACTTCAAAATTTAATTTTCTTTTTTCTATATTTCATATTTTAAGTATTTTTTTATAATATTGTTGTAGGAAAATACAAACTTGTCAAACAATTATAAAAAAAATTGTTTGAAAAAACTTGGAAAGCTTTGGAAGGACGGGAAGAACCGTTTGAAAGCAAAGTATTATACCCCATATAGGCATGACAAGGCCGTACTGTCTAAATATCCCCCAAGGGTGGAAGCCGATCAATGGCCTGCATTGGTAAACTATTGGAGCTCAAACAATGCAAAGGTTAGTAATACAATTTTAAATAATTAAATAATGAAGATTTTTTATTTTTTTATATGAGAATATTTCTACAAAAATATAACCTTTTGTGTTTGGTTAAATTATAGAAAGTTAGTAAGACCAACAGAAACAGTCGGAAGCATATCAAACTCCCACCTAGATTGGGACGAAAGGATATGGCCAATGCCATAGAAGAGGTATTAAACAAATAATAATTTCTGATATATGTCTCTAATGGAATGTATTATAATGTTATGAGTTCTTTATGTTTTTTAATAATAGTACCGCAAAGAATATGGTAATGAACCATCGAAGTTGGATTTGTTTATCTATACAAGACAAAATAAGAGCAGAAAACCAGTTGATAAGGACACAAAAGATAAAATAGTAAGTACTTTTTACTTGATTAAAGTGTTACATTCAATTAGTTGTTTGTAAATTGAACTATGAATTTGATTCTTTGTATAATATGGTTTATGATAAGTTCTTTGTGATATGATTTGGCTGCATAATGCTTTGTAAAATAAGATCATTGCATATTTTCTTTTTTTATTGATTGCCCTTGATTTTTTTATGGATTTTGCAGTGTTTATTAGGGATTTTATTTTTTGGAATTTTTTTTTTGATTTATGATAGATGAATAGAGTAAAATAAAATATTAATGTGAGAACATTATTGATTCAACTCTACGATAAATAAATTGTAGGGGTTCTCATGCTCAATTATTATTGGATTAATTTTATGAAGTTGTCTACTTTAATATCACAAACTTATTATAAAATGGGTATAAGAGTAGAGAAGTTCTAAGTGATCATAGAAGTTTTGCTGTAAATAAGGTATGACTATATTAATTAAATTTTTTAAGTGTTTGATCAATTGCATGTCAGGATTTTGCTGGAGATTGTAAAGGATTCTGTTTCTATTTATTATACTTTTCAAGATCTCCATACTCTATTTAAATTCTGGTATTAATTAAATATTATGTTTATGTTTGTTGCATATTATTTTTGCTTTTATTTCAATATTTTAGATTCCTGATTTATCTTGATTTCTATTTGCACTGTTTATTTCTTTTGCCCCATAATTGGGTATTAGCTAGATTTCAAGAATTTCTACTGATTCTTTAGGATTCCTACTAACATATTTGAATAACAAGGAAATTATTGTAACATGACATCCTTAATTGATTGCCTGACATACTATGTAGTTAGATATATGATAATTTATATGTGTTAAAAGTAATGATGAACGAGGGTTGGCAGAATGATTTTCAGGGTTAAGTTTTTTGTCTTTTATTTAGTAGCGACTATGAGAACAAATAATTTTTCTAATTGATAAGTGTATTGAACTAAATTTATTCTGAATTTTTTTTTTTTCATATATGATCTTAGAAAGTGATTTGGGTATTATTTAGACTTTTGTGATTTTTTTTCCTTTTATTGTGTTATGTTATTAGGCTCTTCTAAAAGAGATGAAACAAAAGTTGCCTGAGAATTTGCGAGATAATATTGGTGCAAATGACGAGATCTTTGAAGATGTTATTGGAAATGAAGCACCTGGATGTTTACGCAGTAGCATTGTTGCTTCAAAGAGTAAGAATGTGACTTTCACATATCGAGAAGAATTTGATAGGGTTGTCCTAGAGAAATCTAATGATGTAGTGGCAAGCATTCGAAAGGGCTTTGAAGATGAAATGTTAAAATTTAAAGATGACTATTGCTCTAAAATGGAGATGCTTCAAGCTCGGCTTCTCGCATTAGAGGGTCAGAATGAACATGTAAGTCGACATTTTACCTTATTTTTTATTATAAGTTTATGACTCATATTTTTAAATTTTATTTAAGGTATCCGGCTCTTTCAATTCTCGACACATACAAGCTTTCAATAATGGGTCTTTACATGAAGGATTTATGTACATGGAAAGCTCGAGCCAAGCAAATGAATCTGATCTTGAGGTATGATCAAACTTTCTCTTTTCAAAATGTATTGTATTCTAGCATTTTCACAATTTAATGTATTTGATTTATTTTATTAGATGAGAGTGGACGTGAATAACTCGACCGAGAACAATACGAACATTCATTTAGATGATTCATGTCTCAAGGTACTATTATCAATTATACTTTTCTTTTTCAATTGATATACTTTGTATGTGTGAGAAATAATTGATTTTGTTTAAATTATGTAGGAACAAGGAAAAAGTGCTACACGGAAAAATAAGAGACAGAGAAAATGACATTCTATGTCATCTTTTTTCACTTAGGAGATTTGCATTCTTTCATAGCTAGATTAATTTGGACATTTGATATTTGAAGTTAGAGTTTTGACTAATTTGGTGGACCTGTAAATTTTCGTTGTGATATTCTTATTTTGACATTTAGAAAATATTTATTTCCATATTATGAATAATTGGTATGATATTGAGTTGTTTTTTCAAGTTCATTAATGAGTCATATTTACGAATACAATGAAAAGATTACTCAACTAAGCGTCGTATAAATGACGAGGATTTATGATACAATAATAAAGTAGGGTTGTCAATTTAGGCCCGGCCCGGCCCGATTTTGGGCCGGGCTGGGCTATTCATTTCCAGGCCCGGTGAATTTTCGGGCCGGGCCGGCCCGACCCGAAATGGGCAAAGCCCGGTGGGCTCGGGCCGGTCCGGCCCGGCCCGGTAAAAAATACACTATAATTTATATTTCGGGCCGGGCTGGGCTGCCCAATTTCAGGCCCGAGCCGGCCCGGCCCGATTTTTCCCAAAAGCCCGGCGGGCTCGGGCCGGCCCGGCCCGGCCCGGTAATTTGCCAGCTCTATAATAAAGTGATGCATACAGTGTTGCATATTTTGCGACTTAATTTAAAATTTTGCAACAATTGTTATATGTCACCATACTATGTGACACTTTAAGTATGATGTCACATGTGTCGCCAAAATTATGTCTCATTAATTGCACTGTTATAAATTATAACGTGTCATATCAATTAATGTCATACAATTGACACAATATTTACGACATAATAATAAAGTGATGCAAAACGTGTTGTATATTTTGCGACTTAATATGAATATTTGCAATAATTGTTATATGTCACTATACTATGTGACACTTTAAGTATGACATCACATGTGTCGCCAAAATGGTGTCACATTAATTGCACTGTCACAAATTATAACGTGTCATATCAATTAATGTCGTATATTTGACGCAATATTTACGACATAATAATAAGTGATGAAAAATATGTTGCATATTTTGCGACTTAATATGCATATTTTGCGACTTAATATGCATTTTTGCAACAATTGTTATATGTCGCAATATTATGCAACACTTTAAAAATGACGTCACATGTGTTGCGAAAAAATGCGTCACATTAATTATAATGCCACAAGTTAGTGGTGCAAATTATGATGCTTTATTTTAACTAATGTCACCTCATGTGTTGCAATTGGAGATGCATCACAAAGTTTACTGACACGTAATGTGTCGTGAATTTTATGCGACAACTATGTAAGTGAAGCACATAGTGTCGTATACGTTGCGTCACTATTGAAAAAAAGTGACGCCAAAATACAACATCACTTTTTGCGAAACAATTTGACACGACGCAATGAATGTCGCAAAATAGCTTTTGCGACGCTAAAACATATGTTTGCAACACATTTTTCATGTCGCAAAAGGTCGTTTCTCTTGTAGTGAAAGTTTTTCGACACTCTTTCTTCTTCCTCCTCTTTGTATTATTTGTTCAACTAACAAAAGTTGCAGAAGAAGAACATGAAATCTAGAAAGATATCTCCAGAAGCCGATCAACATGAAGAGTCTGTCAAAGCTTCACTATGAGAGTTGCTTAGCTCTCAGGAACCACAAGAAGACGGAGTTTCAGGAGAAAATGAAGCTCATCGACAGATCTGGTCTAACGCAGTGGGTGACTGCAAAGCTCAAGAACATCATTCACCAGGAAGTTGCAGAATTCTTCCTATGAATGACAAAGGAAAAAGACCTCCTCCGCCCCACTGTTTCTCTCAAAATAAAAGAGAGAAAGGGACACACAACTCCCTGGGATGCAGAAATCAACGCCAACAAGATTCTGACAAAGGAATTCAACCTGAGAGGAAGCCCAGTTAGAACTGGACGAGATGTTGATAAAGCCGGAGTCTTTAAGAGCAGACATGTCAAAGCTCTTGCTCCGCCACAGGAGGCACAGAAAAAGATGCAGGAGACAAAGCAGCATGCATCTACTTCCTTCCCAGCTGGAAAGAGGAAACAACTTGAGGAGACAAAACAAGCTGAAGCACCGTCTTCAAAGAGAAGACTCAAGTTAAAGGTGCTCAGTCAGTCAGCCGAGAAGCCAGCTGACATTGAGAGAGAATTCGTAACTACTCTCTGAGGAGCAGAAGGTCCACAAGCGGTGGTTTTTTACGGTGGAGAAGAAGTTCATGTGCCAGCGTGAACATCGTCATCATCAACACCACAACGACGTATTCCAGCTGATCAACTAAGCTTAGACCCCAATCAACTAAGCTTAAACCTCACAGCAGATGGAATACTTCAACCGCCTTCTCCTCAATTTCCTTCAGCTCAACAAGGACACCAGCTTCAAGATCAATTTATGGAAGTTGAAGCTCAAGCCCCTGCACCAAGCTCAAGTGGAAAGCATCCTCCAGCCGATGATCACTTGCAGATGGATGATGAAAATATGAGCTGAACGCCATACCAACCACTTCAGAAGTGGAAGGGGAATACTTAAGTCCCTCAAGAGTTGCACGTGACACCTCCATCTCAAGGTTTGAAGACCTCATGCTTAAAGGAGTCACAAGCGCAACTGAAGTGCTGAATCAGACTTTCTCATTCAATCTAATGAAGTCTGAAGAAGCCAAATTGCAAGGAATGAAGTTGTGCCCTACTCAGAAGATGTCATCTCCAGTGCCAACTCATACCTCCAAGTACTCAGTTGGACAGCCCCAACTGAAACAGGCCAAGGAAGCTGTGTCTGCAATCACAGCTGAGGCTAATGCTATTGAAGAAGAGCCAGCCAATGCAACAGCTGAGCCACCAAGACTCCAGACCTCGCTGCTCAGAGCTGACAACCACAACATATCCAAACTAAACATCGCAACAGCTGATAATACAATGAACATCGCTGACGCAATTCAGGAAATTGCACAGCTCAATAAGATGATGGTGTGTCTCTCTCGCCTTGTTGATCATGCCAAAAAGGGGGAAGATAATGAGACAAAGAAGAGGCAAACTGCTGAGCTAGAGGAACCAGCTGAATCAGTTGAAGGAGAAACGCGTCAAAAGAAAGAAGCAGCGGATGCAGAAGAGAAGACCCAGCCAGCTGGGATTGAAGATTGAAGAATTGAAGAATATTTTTCCTTTCTTTTTTTTCTCTTTTTATGCTGTAATTTCTTACATTAATAAAACACAACTTTTTTTGCTGCTCAAAGTTGTTAAGTTATCTCAGTTAGGTTTTGGCATCATCAAAAAGGGGGAAATTGTTGGGAAAATTATAAAGTTTTGATTTAATACCAAAACCCAACTGTTCTCCAACCAAGTAGATGATCGCATCAACCTAAGTAGTGTATTTCAGCTCGCCTGTTTGAGCTCTTGATTTTCTAAGTTTACAGGTTCAGGAAGCGGAAGACAGCAGGAGCTCAAGACAGCAGAAGATCCAGCTGTGTTTACAGCAGAAGCTCAAGATGTTAAAAGATCCACTGTGTTTACAAGAGAGTCACCTAACTCGAGTTTTCCAAATTTAGCTGAGTTCAAAACAGAGCAGGATCAAGCTGAAGATAAATCGAGCTGAGTTCAAGACACAGCTGGTCCAGCTGTACAGAACAAAGGGAACTAACTCTGAAGACGTCACTTCAAGTCAGTTTACCCAATCCAGCTCTAAATTCAAAAACCAGCTCCAAAGGCAGAGATCCCGGTGTCAGAGGAAGTCAATATACCTCGACCAATGAGGGATTGCCGAATCAGCATCCTAGACTTCAGAACCTAGGATGTGACACTAATGAAGACAGGTGCAGAAACGCCCAACGGCAGATTTCGAATTTAAGAAGAGTAGGTAAGATTCAAATGGCTCCTCCAACGGCTAGTCTTGAATCTCTACCTATATAAACCCGTCTTCAACCTCAGGATCAAATACGAAAAACTCTCTACAAGCTTTCATTCTCTAAAATTATCAAGCCTTCAAAAGCTTACAAGCAGTTCTAAATAGTTCAAAGAACACTTTATCTTAAAGTGTTTCTACTCCAGAAACTGCCCAGTTTTTCGTCTGATTCCTAGGCAGAAATCATTGTATATCTTAAGCCTAGATTTTGAACGAGTTCATCTAACTCTAAGTTCTTCATTGTAAGAACTCGTTCATAGTTGGAACCTCAAACCAAACCCCTCTTTACCCAGAAAGGTTAGGTCAAGGTTACGCTTGCTTGAAGCGCAAAATTCAAGTGGTTGTAAGGTTTTTTCAGTACCCGTAAACTGAAAGGTTAGGCTTGACAGTGCCCGCAAACTATTGGAACACAGCTCGGGTTAGAGTTGTGAAGTTGTTTGGTACTTGGAAACCAAGTGGTAGTGAATTACCAGTGAATCTGGTCGTGGACGTAGGAGGTGTTACTCCGAACCACATAAAATCTCGTGTTATTTACTTTCTCGTTATTTTCAGATATTGTTCTAATTCCATTTGTATATTGCATCTTTATCAAATCAGCATACTCAGCTGCTCCCCAAAGACAGCTGTGTTTCGTTTTATAACCTTGCATAACTTGACTAAGTCGAAAACGTAAAGAATATTTTCAAGCTGCGTTTTTCTAAACAATCAAGCTAAGTTTTCAATCCACCACTTTCCGCACCGCCAGCTGAGTTATTAGCCCAGCTGACCTTCCTCAGCTGGATTCATAACTGAGCTCACTAACTCTGTTTTAAACTTGAAAAAGTTTTTAAAAATCTATCTTTGGTGTATTCACCCCCCCTCTACACCAAAGACCCAGTTCAGGGACCATCAGTCAAGGAAGTCTTCACCCACGGCCCGTACAAGTTGATCTCGAAAGAAAATGTGAGAATTGGTTCAGTCAATGGAAAGTTCTTGAAGCACTACAATCCTTGAAAGATAGGAGTGTACCTGCAAAAACAAAAAATCCTTGAAAGATAGGAGTGTACCTGCAAAAAAGAAAAAAACAAACAAACAAAAAAAGAGGCAAAAAAACGGAAAAAGCCAAAAAAAAAGTGATTCTTGTTGTTTCTTTACAGAACTGGCCAACTCATTCTTGTGCCTCTCCAATTCGGCAAGCTTCCTTTTGTCGGATTTCAGTTTGGTAGCATCAATCTTCTCTTTAGCACGAACTTTACGAAGATGAGTTTTATCCTTTTGGTGTTATTGTGCAGAAATTTCTCCAATTTCACGAGATATGGGTCTTTCTTTATCATAAGCAGTGGCTCTAGCAAAAAATGTGTTGATGCTATCTTCAACATAAGAGAGATCAAAACCAGACTTGAAGCTCTTCATACAAGAAAAACCACTTCATATCTCATCCTCAATTGATGATACAAAATCAACTTCAGTTCTTGTCATCTTGCTACGAAGTTTGTACCAAATTCTTTAGAGAAATAACTGTAGCTCGTCATCAATCGTGTTGCTGCTATAAAACTCGGAAACAGCTCCAAGTTGAGGTCTACGAACCTGCTTATCAAGAATAAGAGTCTTATTCGGTTGATCAGACTCAACAGACTCATGACTATCTTGCGAACCTTCTTCATCATCCATCCCAAGACTCTTCATCACCTAAAAGGAAGAACATGTCAAGAAAAGAATAATAACAAAAGATAACAACATATGAGCAATGCATAGGAAAACCTCATATGCAACTGCATTTGATTGGTGATGATCACTTTCAACATGATCCTTGATAAGTTCTTGAGACTTTGCACGTTTTTCATGTCTCCAACAATGCTCAGTATCGCTAGCAGAGTCTAATAGAATCGGAGTCGTTTTTCGCTTACCATCAGAGTGGCTAACCTCAGTAGTAGGTTTATCTTGTTCTTCAAAGACATCAATTGTTTTCTGGGTCAAGGTTGGAAGCTCCTCATCTATAAAGTTTTTGTATGCTAGATCCCACCAATTTCTGTAGGCAACATAACAAAGCTTCTTTGCATTGGAAGTCAAGCTTGGAAAGCGAACCCTTGATTTAGATCTATACAATGAGCATGCACGCCAATATTTGATTCCATCAGTCAGAGATTCTTTGCGAATATCCTGAATAAGAATGCCCGGCACGTCTTGGTAGTAACCAAACTGATGGCAAAAACGATGCGAACTATATAGCTCAAGGATGAAACCATCATCTAATCTTCGAGTCAAGTAATTGGAGCGAATGGCCATGAAGTAACACCGTTGGGATTCAACTGCTTGTTCAGTATCAACATACAAGATGTCTTTGTTCTTGGTAAGCATAGTACAATTCCAAGAGATTAGATCCCACTTGTGGACTCGCCTACGAGCTTCGCTATGATCATAATATCTCGCACCTCCTTCACCCGAATACTGAATCATGCTAGAAATGCAGAAATCTCGTTCAAAAAGGTAATGAGTCTTGAAGTAGTGTGACATCCAACCATAAACAAAATGAATTGGAAACACTGCTCGAACTTCTGAAGGCTTTTGAGAATTTGAAATAAGATTAAAACCTCGAAAAATACTCGCCAAGACTGGAATAGTGAAGATATCGTGACAGACCTATTCTGAAATCCATCGTTGCTCTTCCCAAGAAGATGGTAAGCGTGAAGTAAATGTCGACAACTCATAGGGATATGTAATTTATCCCTACTCATGCCAAGAATTTCTCTCGTACGAGGTACTACTTCATCATAAAAGCATTCCAAGGGAAGGAAGTCCAAACAAGTAATGTAAATCCCATAGGAAAATCGACAATTCACTGGACGAAGTCAACAAAGTGTTTATCGATGAACACCAAGCTTCACAAAATGCCTTAATCACTTCAGTATTCCGATCATAAGTAAACAAGGATGCATACACGAAATCATAAATTTCAACACGGCGGAGCTCCTTTCCACAGCGACTAAGGATGTCTTCACTCCATTCCCAATATCCAACAATATGGTGGAATTCGCCAAGAAATTCTATCTTGTCTCCCCATTTGGCACTGCCTTCAACGATGCTTCGACCCAAAGTTGGCAACAGACTAGTCTCTTTAGTTTGTCGATGGTGAGCATATTGCAAAGACCACAACACCGGTATTTTGGTCGCATTGACCTCACAAATCTACCCCGATTCATGCAAAAGATTTGTAAACTTAGGCCACTCACTAGCATATGTGTCAATCAACGACTTGTATACTTTGAGGTGGGTTCCTCTCTCCAAAGTTTGCTTCTCATTGTCCAAAATCACCAAATAATCTTGTTCATCAACTGTGGTGTCTTTGAAGTAAGCCATATTCCAACTGCAAGGGAAAAAAAGATGAGTTAAAATCTTATCAAAGTGGTTCGAAATATATAAGATAACAAGAAATATATAAAACTCTTGACCAAGATTTGGAGTTTAAATTTGCCATTTGAAATTGAGATTCAAGGAAGACCCCCCTTGAGGTAATATGAAAATTCAAGAAAGTCACCTTAAATTGATGGAAAGATCTCAAGAAAGACATCTTGAGATAATATGGAGTATTCAAGGAAGTCACCTTGAATTAATAAAATCTCAAGGAAGACACCTTGAGACGATGTAGAACATTCAAGGAAGTCACCTTGAAGCCCTCGAGTTCAAGGAAGACACCTTGAACTCATTAAGACCCATTAAGATGATATAGAGCATTAAAGGAAGTCACTTTGAAGCCCTTGAGTTCAAGGAAGACACCTTGAACCCATTAAGATGATATAGAGCATTCAAGGAAGTCACCTTGAAGCCCTTGACTGCAAGAAAAACACCTTTAACCCATTCAGATGATGTAGAGCATTCAAAGAAGTCACCTTGAACCCTCTGGGATGATATAGAATATCCAATGAAGATCCCTTGAATAGATAAAATATTTTTTTTTTAAGATAATTTCTCTATGGGTTGTCATGAACTCCAATTCCAAAATATGTTTGATGAAGGCCAAGGAGAAAAATATATGAGATACATGGTATATTTTAGAGTGAAAATTTTTTATACACACTTTCAAATTTAAAAAATTTGTTATACACACCTATTTTGAAACAAATTAGTTATACTCAAGTTTACAAAAATACCCTTGGATTGTGACATATTTTATTGGAAAAGTTGGCAATGATTGAGAATCTCTTACATTGTGTCATAACTTTTGTCATTGTGTACTTATCTTGCACAATCATTGTGAAATTATCTGCGAATTATTGTTTAAATTGTAGATTTTGCAAATTATTTATTTAGTAAATATTATTTTACATATTTATTTAGTATTAACGAGTGCGTACAGATAAAGAAATATTGAAGGCCGAAAAATATGTAAATTATACCAAAAGAATAATAAAATCATGAAGAACCAATAAAATGAAGATCCCTCTCGGACAATGGCAAAAAAAATAAAGATCCCTCTCGACAAAAGGTAAATCCCTCTCGGGCGGGATCTTCTTAAAAAATGTAGATGTCCGAGAGGGAAATTAATTTTTTATGTCTAGATTTAATTATAAAAATTAACTATGAAATTTTTTTGTGAATTGGTGCCACATATATTAATATTTATAATTTTTCTTTGATTTATTCATGATTTCGTATTTTTAGACGAATAATCATAATTTGATTAAATATATGATTTTTTTGAATTATAAATGCATTGAGAGGTTCTTAAATCAAATCCCTCTCGGTTTAATCAAGATCTCTCTCGACATACATGAAATCCCGCTCGAGCGGGATCTAGACACATTGTAGATGTCCGAGAGGGATCTTGGTTTTTTATGTCTGGATTTAAATATAAAAATTAACTATGTAATTTTTATGTGAATTAGTGCAAAATATATTAATATTTGTAATTTTTATGGGATTTATTATGATTATTCGTCTAAAAATACGAAATCATGAATAAATCAAAGAAAAATTACAAATATTAATATATGTTGCACTAATTCACAAAAAAATTTCATAGTTAATTTTTATAATTAAATCTAGACATAAAAAATTAATTTCCCTCTCGGACATCTACATTTTTTAAGAAGATCTCGCCTGAAAGGGATTTACCTTTTGTCGAGAGGGATCTTCATTTTTTTTGCCATTGTCCGAGAGAGATCTTTATTTTTTTGGCTCTTCATGATATTATTGTTCTTTTGGTATAATTTACATATTTTTCGGCCTTCATTATTTTTTTATCTGTACGTACTCGTTAATACTAAATAAATATGTAAAATAATATTTACTAAATAAATAATCTGCAAAATCTACAATTTAAATAATAATTCGCAGATAATTTCACAATGATTGTGCAAGATAAGTACACAAGGACAAAAGTTATGACACAATGTAAGAGATTCTCAATCATTGGCAACTTTTCCAATAAAATATGTCACAATCCAAGGGTATTGTTGTAAACTTGAGTATAACTAATTTGTTTTAAAATAGGTGTGTATAATAATTTTTTAAATGCCAAAATGAGCAAAATGAGTATATTGGGGTATTGAGACTATATTTTATATAAATATATTTTATATAAAGTATAACAAAATCATTCATAAATTGAGATACCTGGGTGCAATGAATTTGGAGAATACTTGAAGGACTCGTCTTTGAAAAGCAAAATCTGATGTCTGTTCGAAAGAGAAGAAAAAAATAGATGAAATTCGATTGAGAATTAAAGAAGTTTGGCAAAAGATGGAGATAAAAAGAAGAGTTGGAAATACCGCCTGAAGAATATAAAATCTCAAAGCTGCTGTTATTCCTTACAAAATAATAAATAAAAAATAAGTTAGAAAACTTATTGATGATTAAAGATGCAGGGAGGGAAGAATGACAGTTATTCATTCAGGAAATTTATCAAAAAATTGAAGGCAGAGGCTGAAAATAAAGCAAGCATGATTCCTCTTTGTCGGTATTTTAAAGTAAATTGATTCACATGAAACACTAAGGTTAACGCGATCGAGAACAATTATGGTTGATATGCGTGATGATTGCTATCTAGCCAAAAGTAATCTTCTTCAAAGTTACACGGTAGGGGCATGTAGCATTCATTGATAAGTATTAGTTGTAAATTTTAACCAGACAATTCATTCAGACAATATGTCAAACACTTTACATACATAGACATGTGTATACAACATGACATGCTTAAGATGAGATTTAAAACACAAGTATGAGCAATTGTACAGAATACATGTTTGAATCAAACTAAGTTCGATGACGATAATCTTTACTCTGCTGCAGCAAAATCAGTAACAAAAGAGAGGGAAAGTGTGTTTGTGTGAAGGAAATCAAAAGAGTTGGTGCCTGTTGAAGGATGAACGAAATCGTTGATGGCAAAGCAGGTATTTATAAGATTGGTATGAAGTTAAGAGATGTACAAGAGTTTGAAAGAAGGAAGAACTCTATTACATGAAGCCCGATTCGATTTCTATATGGAAAAGAATTCAAATTATGAGGTTTCTACGAATTAATGATATATATTCGATGGGTTTTTTTTGTTTACTAATATATGGATGGAATTGAGGCATATATTGAGTTTTTTTAATTCAAGGAATAAGAACTCTAATATAATCATGAGATGATTATCTTCTCCAACATATTGGGAATTGCTGCCAAAGTTTCAGAATATGATATGAGACAAGTTTTTGCCGTATTTTGTAAATGGGCTCATATTTCAAACAATTGTTGCTATTGGCATCAAGTTTTACAATTATTGTGCCACATTAACAAATTAAAAGTTAAATTTGATTCTTTGGATTAATTTTAACTAGGGTGTAAATTCGGGTTACGGATTTTCAGGTAATCTTCCGTCCCATAATTTTTCGGGTATTGGGAACCCGTTACCCGAATTTTTCGGGTTCAGAATGGGTTACGGGATAGATAATTAAAGTTGTTCCGGGTAACGAGTTACCCGTCCCGTCCCGTAAACCGGTCAAACCTTTTATATATTTTATTGATTTTATATTATTCTTATTTATTTTATAAACTATATATTTTACAAAATACAAAATAGTGTAACAAGTCACCACCACACTTGCGGACAACGTGACTGCATCTCTTTCTCACACTTCCGATTCACAACCCACTCGTTTCTCATCTTCATCTCTTTCTCTCACCCCGTCGCCGTCGTTCCACTTCCACCCGACCCACCCCTCTCTCGAAAAAATAGCAAGAAAACAAGCTTCATATTTTGTTTTTTTTAAAACGTGTACATAAAGGTACTCAATCCCGACCCGCATAAATCCGGCCCGTGTATTGGGTACCCATTTTTTTAAAATGGGTCGGGTAGTAAATTTTGAGAAATTTGGATACAAGTACCCGGAAATTCCGGGTAGGGTACCCGACCCGTCCCGAATTTACACCCCTAATTTTGACTATACGTATTGATGGAAAATAAGTCCAATGGTGAAATTCAAGTCTCAAAACGAAGAACTCTATGAAACGAGTCTAAATTTTCACACTTCAAAATTCAAGAACTCCTTGATATGAGTTTAAACTATCTAATAAATTCAAAATCTTGTGACTTGTTCGTTTTCAAGTTAAATTGTCTACAAACAAGTCTCAAGGGGGCATTTGTAGACACATTAAATTCACGTCCAATTAAATTGTGACACGTGGAAATTGAATTAATAAATATCAAATTTATCTTTTATTTATATTTTAGGAATTAAATTAATGATAATTCCTAAATTAAATAAATATAAATTGATATTTAAAACATGGAGATTTTTGGCCAATCAGAAGTCGCCATGTGTCAAATCTGCATAGAAAATCAAATATTTGATTATGATAATTATCATATTTGATTGTGATAACTACAAATTCTGAAGAGCCAATAAGATTGTGTCACCTCAGCCCAAAAGCCCAAGATGGAGCCCAAAAGCCCACCAAATCCACTCTATTTTCACCTATAAATAGAGGTGATTAGAGAGGTCATAAACACACCAGAAATCATATTAAAGAGCTCAAGAGTTGTAGAGAATTTCTTTAAGAATCCTCTCCAACCTTCAAGGCGTTTTTCGTGGGAAGCAAAGCGTTCTTACCAAAAGCGTCTAAAGTCTAGCGTTTGATTCAGAAATAAGGCGTCGGCCCTCTGTATTAACGTTATAAAGTCAAACATCAAATCCGATAAAGATCAAGGTGACGCTAAATCTCTGAAAATCCCAGAAATTGTTTGAAGATCGCTCAAAAATCAAATTGAAGAGACGAATCAGAGGATAAAATAAAGATCACAACCCGCACTTCTATTTTGATCTACAAATATTTATTTGCACACGATTTATTGTGTTAAATACATAAAATTTGTGTTTACAGATACATCTCTAACAAAACTCCTATGTGGTACTTTTGACGATAATATTTTTGCCATTTTTTTTCTAAAGTTACACTTTTATGCAAAAGTAAAACGACTTTTCTAATTAGAGTAATCGATTCATTAAAAATATCAAGTGCATCTTGAATACATAAATTCAAAATATGACAAATGCATCTACTATGAAAACATTTTCCTTGAAAATATGGACTACATGCTTTAATGAGTTGGGAAATACTAGCGTTGTTGGCGGATGCATTATCAAAACCAACTGAAAGTACTTTATTAATCAATTGATATTCATTTAAAACGATAATAATTATTAAAGCAATATTAGTAGCCGTGTGTGGATCATCGAACTCCCTAAATGCAATTAAACGTTTTTGTAACATTCATTTATCATCAATCTAATGACAAATAATTCCCATATAATTATTTTTATGATAACAATAGATTCAAATATCCGCACAAATAGAAACTTTATGGTCTAAACGAATTAAATACTTCATTAATTCTTTTTTTATATCAAAATCTTGTCTCCTAATTCGTCTAAGCATATTACTTCTACCAATTTGTTTTAGCAGCGAGACAATATGCACCTTTTATACATTCTTGATACGTTATTTTATCGGTAAATTTAAAAGGTTGTTTTGCCATAGCACAATATCTAGCCATAACATCTTCGGCATGTAGATTATCATATTTAAATAAAGAGGCATGAGAAGGCATACCCGTCACAGAGGAAGTAGCTCTACGAATTTGAGCTTAGTTCGTGAGAATTCCGCATTCTCTCGGATGACAAGTCTCCATGTGTCGCTTTAGTATGCCACAGCCTCCTCCGTGCGTCCATTTGTAGATGTTTTTGTTGGATATAATGGTTTTATATCATTATTTGTGGTGGTTAATAATTTAATTTGTTGAGAAATTAAATAATTGGTGATTATTTTACTTGTCGAGTAAATAATCGAAATATATTTATTGTCTCAAAATCATTAATAATTTGGTGAATGAGAAATGATATATTTGAGTTGTATTTTGGAGATGAATTTGTTGTAGGCAAATTCGATAATGTTGTTATTCACGTTGGATGAACGAGCTCCGGCTCGGGCCGTGGTTATAAGATTTGGGCCTTGAACTTGGCGCTTGACCAAAAGTTTCCATCTTAATTTGGGCTCGGCCCACTTGTTCAATTGGCAAACCAATTATTTGATATTGTTTAAATTGCAATGGGTAATTTTAAACACAGCCCCCAAATCTCTCACTATAGCACCTTAATTAAAATAATAATAAATTAAATAATAAATGTACCATTATACCTCATAGCCCCCAACTTAAAATTCTAAACAAAATAAAAGAAATATGCCCAAAAAACTAAGAGGACTAATGGTTGAGAAACGAAGATCTCACGGCACAAATCACTGTTTTGCAAGAATGGCAATCTCAAATCTCACACCTCTGACACAAATCTCCTGATCTTTGATCTTTGTTCATTACAACATCTCTTACAACTATATATAAAAGAACATCTCTTATTATCATAATGGTTGTTTGGACAAAAAATATCTTAAACAATCACACATGCTCGAATCGAATCAAAATTATGTAACAACGTAATACAATCACATAACAAATTAAAATTAATTCAATCGATACGAATCAAAGCTGAATTGCATGTGAGGTAACGTCAACCACAAAGTAAATAAGGGTCGAAGATCCACTTTTCGACAAAAGGGGACGCGACGGCCAATTTGCCCAAATCCTATAATTCGATGATCCCAATCAGAAAAATCTGCAGAATATCGAGAAAGAAGGAGAAATGTGATTTGAAAATTCAGAAATTGAGGATTTCCGTGAAGTGGTGGGAGCGGCGAGCATACGCTCTGGATTGTTGATTGCACAAAGCAAGAGACACGGCGTCGGAACGCGGCGTCGTTGAAATTGGTTGCCAAGTGGAATCTCAATATTGTTGGCTGCGGAGTAAGAATTAAGAGAGATACATGCCATCTTTCATTTACAGTTTTTTTTTCTTTTGCCAATTTCGCAGGTTGATGAAGAGGGAGAGAGAATAGTGTTCTGTTTCACTATCGCCGGTGGAATGAAAGTATGAAAGTAAGTTGGGGCTATGCAATAAATATATCTTTTTTTTAATCTAAAATTTTAAGTTGGGGGTTATGAGATGAAATACATTTTTAATTATGATAATTTTAAGTTGAAAGCTTTAAGGGTATAACAGTATATTTATTATTTAATCTAGTATTATTTTAATTAGGGGGCTATAGTGAGAAATTTGGGGGCTATGTTTAAAAGTATCCAATTGCAATTGATGTAATCGGCCCAATTTATTATCCAACATGCAAAGTAATTAAACATTGTAAATATTTAATTACTTGGAGCATACACACGTTCCATATTTTGGAATTTACTTGGCCGACAAGTTACCGAGATTTAGTGTAACCCTAAAGCGTCTCCCTTGAGTGCTATATATATGAGATGCTTTGATGCTATGAGAGATGAGAGCAAATTGTGTTGTGAAAGAACCATCACAAGAGCATTCTAGAGTTCAATAGCTCGGTTCTCAAGTTTTAGTTTATTTGCCGGAGCTCTTTCCTATTTTTGTGCTGATTACGAAAGAGACGTCGTCGTTTTATCTTTGAAAGACGATACGCTGGACCGTGGGCACTAGCCGGGACGTATCTCGTCTTGCGGATAGAGACCTCCTTGACTCGATGAATCAAGTTTGTTATTCATTATTTTCGTTTATCTTATTTTGTAATCTAATGGTTTCTTCAATGTTCAGTTTTATTATATTCCAAGCTTCTACCATTGTCCCGTTGTACTCAATTTTCAACAATCGCAAGATGAGATAGTATGTGTTCTACGTACGTTAGAGGAGTTTGGACTTTCAATATCAACCTAAAGTTTTCGAAACATTTGCTCGGAGATGTCAACCCAGCCGCAACCGGAGGAAACACTAATGGAACCAATAACTCATCAACCTCATTCACAATTGGTACCACCAACTCGATGATGGCTCTGCTCGCTGCAATTTCAAAGTCGTCGCCTTATGCCGAGCGTCCTGACAAGTTCACAGGCGCTGACTTCAAACGTTGGAAACAAAAAATGTTATTTTACCTAACTACGTTGGGTGTGACAAATTTCTTGAAGGAAGATGCTCTTGTCATTTCTGAAGGTAAAACATACATTAATGTTTATACTGTCTTCGACCTGTGGGGTCAAGGCGACTTCTTGTGCAAGAGATATGAGTTAAACGGTTTGGGGGACAACATCTATTCCGTTGATACAAACATCAAGACGGCGAAAGAGCTATGGGATGCACTTGATAAGAAGTACCATGCTGATGATGCCGGAACTAAGATGTTTGTAGTGGCCAAGTTTTTGGACTACAAAATGGTGGATACCCGCTCGGTGATTGAATAAGTGCAAGAGCTACAACTAATATTGCACGATATGGATACTGAGGGTATGACTCTGCCCGTTGCTTTCACTGTCGCAGCGGGATCGAGAAGCTTCCTCCTTATTGGAAGGACTTCAAGAGTTATCTCAAGCACAAGCTAAAAGAGATTACTGTTGAAAATTTGGTGATCTGTCTCCAAATTGAGAAAGACAACCAGAAGCAAGATCCCAAGTCTAGGATCATGGTCAATGCTAAGGTCAATTTGATGGAGCGAGGAGAACTCTCTAACTCCAAGAAGTGTGCTCGTCCCATTGCTCATGACAAAGGCAAAGAGAATGTGCATGACAAGAAGTTTGAAGGCAATTGCTATAATTGCGACAAACCAGGCCACATGGCAAAGCACTGCCGCAAGCCTAAGTCGAAGAAGAACAAGCCAAGTGCTCCCAATGTCGAGATGAACTTTGACGATTGAGATCAAGATGATCTGACTGCTGTGATCTCTTAGGTGAATCACGTTGATAGCCCGAGGGCTTGGTTTATTGATAATGGCGCTTCTGTCCATGTCTGCCCGGAACGAAGCTAATTTTCAACATATATATAAGGAAGTGGGAGAATAAAAGAAGGTCCACATGGGAAACACTGATACTTCTAAAGTTGTCGGCGTGAATGATGTTGTGATCAAGATGACTTCGAGTCAAGAGCTGAAGCTTAAGGATGTGCTGCATGTCCCAGACATTCGGAAGAATTTGATTTCTGGTTATTTACTTGTTCATAAAGGTTTTAAGCTTGTATTTGAGAATGACAAGTTTGTTTTAAGTAAGTTTGGAAAGTTCCTTGGAAAGGTCTACCGCTACAATTGAATTTTTAAGCTCAATGTAATGGTTTTGCGCCGTGTTCCGATTATCAATAATGAGAATGAATCGTCTTCTGTTTACTTGCTTGAGTGTTCTGATTTATTGTTTAGTCGTTAGTTGTGTCATTTTTATATGTTTTGTTCATCGTGTTTTTGTGCGTGCATTCGTATTTCCAGTTTATTTTACTCGTATTTTGGCTTTGTTTGATTCTTTTTGGTTTCTCATGTCGTAGTGTAGGATATCGAGTTTTTAGTTGAAATGTGCTGCAAGAGAAGGTGTTTAGTGGAGAAAAAGACCAATGGGCGTCGGATAGGGAAGCGCGGCGGAGGAATGTTGGCAGCACCCAGCCAGCAGTCGCTAGACTCCAACGGTGGCTAGATTGATGTTCGCAGATTTGATCCCAGCCGGCGCTGGCGGAAAATATGTAATGTTTTCTTTCACGCGATTATTTATATCAGCTAGGGCATTCTTCACATCCGGACACATTCGACCGACAACAGCAGCAGCACAATCGTTCTTTCTTTTCTTTTTCTTTTCTTTTTCATTTCTTTTCTTTTAGGCTAGCAAATAAGGAATACCTTTATCCAAGGATTGCATCCATTTTAATTGTAAGGATTTCTTCGTTAGATATTTAATCGATGAATTCTATGACTATTGTTCGATGAATCATTCTATGCTTGGCTAATTCTTTGATTAGAATTTAGTGATTCGAATCGTTTCCGATCCGTGCTTGTCCTTTGTTAATTCCCCCGTTGATTGAATTGATTTCATTATATTAAATAATTGATCACTATTCGATAGTTCTAAGTAGTGGATGAGATCAATGGATGATTCTACTACTCGATTGTGGTTCTTTCAACATTAGATTGACCGGAAATACATGTTTAATTATTAATCTTGATCGTGAAATTTAGTCTTTAGAGTTTAATGGATTGAAACGAAAGCTATTGATGTTAATCCTATGTTGAAGT
Organism: Agastache rugosa; assembly: GCA_031470985.1. NCBI lineage: Eukaryota > Viridiplantae > Streptophyta > Magnoliopsida > Lamiales > Lamiaceae > Agastache > Agastache rugosa. The sequence goes on from CM062607.1 coordinate 25,400,980, forward strand.
TGATTATGCGTGATTGATTAATCAGATTAGTAACAAGCTCGGTGAGAAATCTAGGAGAAGAATCTAATCCCTAATGCTTTCTTTCTTCTTGTTTTTCTAGTTATTTATTCATTTATTCTTTTATTGCGTTGATTAGTTTAATATTTGATCTCTCAAATTATTGGTTTAGAATGTTTAGGATTGTCTTTCTTTTCTGTGTGAATAATACAAGAAGCATTTGCCTTATTTAGCCTTCCTTGAGAATACGACTTGGTTCAGCTTGTTGCTCTACATTAACTTGGTTCTCTTGCGAGTCAATTCAAGGTGTTTTTGAGTTGAAACAAAATTTGGCGCCGTTGCCGGAGAAGGCTTTAGGCGAATTGTTCTTGTGTTATTTTTTCCGTGATTATTTTTGTTATTATTTTTATTTTTGTTGTTTTTATTTCTCCCCTGTGCACTTGATCGGTTTTTGTGTTTTTGTTTGCGCAGTGATTAGCAAAACTGGAGGATAATATGTGGGATTTCACCTATCCTGAGCTAGAGGAAAATATGAGCTATGACTACACGGAGTGTTCAGCAGTTTATACTGGAGATTATGGGCACGAAGCTAACATGCACCAAGGTTTTGGTTGGGTTTCCAATCCATATTTTGGTTTGAATGAAAGTGCTCAATATCCGAACTCACTACAACATCCACCTCGAAAACCTTCTTTAGAAGAGACTCTCCAATCTTTCATCCAGTCGACCACACAAAGATTTGAGTCTGTCGATGCGTCCATCGCACGCATTGAGTAGCGTTGGAGAGTTGGTTGACATTGTAGGCAAATTAGTGCAACATAATAGAACGGAAGAGCTGATTATAGATGAGGATGATTACGAGCATGAGCATGTTGTAATGAGTAGTGGAGTGGATAACCTGGAGGGACATGAAGAAGAAATCACAGAGTGGTTGGAGGAGCTGTTCATGGCTACAATTGACACACTTTGTGACACCATGATTTGTGAAGTTTCTAAACCCTTTACTCCAGTTAATCAATATTTCCATTATATTATTACCTCGGATATATTTTTTTGTGTTTCATGGTAGAATTATATTTATGGGGGAGATGTGAAACCGGCCCACGCTGCCAATCTAAGTGTGGATGGATATTCCGCACGTGAAAATGGGACAATCTTAGTCATATTAACTATTTTAGGACCGACAGACGTGGATGATGAAGATGAGCTAATCCAAGTGATGGAATGGCTCAAGCTTGAAAATGAATTCGGATAACATTGGCTTAGTCGGGCTGGCGACTTAAAAACTAGCACTGCGTGGAAGGCAACTGATGGTCCCTGAGCTAGGTATTTGGTGTAGAGGGGGGGTGAATACACCAAATAGATTTCTAAAAATTTTTTTCAAGTTAAATCACAGAGTTGGTGAGCTCAGTTATCGATCCAGTTGGGGAGGGTCGGCTGGGTAAATAACTCAGCTGGCGGTGCGGAAAGTGGTGGTTTGAAAACTTAGCTCGGTTACTTAGAAAAACTCAGTTTGAAAATATTAACTTTATGTTTTCAGCTTAGTCAAGTTGTGCAACTTTCTGAGAGACACAGCTGTCTTTGGAGAGCAGCTGCGTATGCAATTTTGATCAAATATGCAATGTTATGAAAGAGTTAGTATAAAACTGAATATAAAGAGAAAGTAAAGTGCACGCGAATTTTTACGTGGTTCGGAGTAACACCTCCTACGTCCACGACCAGGTTCACTGGTAATCCACTACCACTTGGTTTCCAAGTACCAAGCAACTTCACAACTCTAACCCGAGCTGTGTTCCAACAGTTTGCGGGCACTGTCAAGCCTTACCTTTCAGTTTACGGGTACTGAAAAAATCTTACACACTTGAATTTCCCGCTTCAAGCAAGCGTAACCTTGACCTAACCTTTCTGGGTAAGAGGGGTTTGGTTTGGGGTTCCAACTGTGAACGAGTTCTTACAATTAAGAACTTTAGAGTATGATAAACTCGTTCGAAATCTAGGCTTAAGATATACAAAGAGTTTGGCCTAGGGAACAGACGAAAAACTAAGCAGTTTCTGAACTAGGAACACTTTAAGATAAAGTGTTCTTTGAGCTATGTAGAACTGCTTGAGAGCTTTTGAATGATTGATGACTTCAGAGAATGAAAGCTTGTAGAGAGTTTTTCGTATATGATATCGAGGTTGAAGACGGGTTTATATAGGTAGAGATTCAAGACTAGCCGTTGGAGGAGCCGTTTGAATCTTACCTACTCTTCTTAAATTCAAGATCTGCCGTTGAGCGAATCTGCACCTGTCTTCATTTGTGTCACATCCTAGGTCCTGAAGTCTAGGATGCTGATTTGGCAATCCCTCATTGGTCGAGGCATGTTGACTTCCTCTGACGCCGGGATCTTCTGCCTTTGGAGCTGGCTTTTGAATTCAGAGCTGGACTGACTTGAAGTGATGTCTTCAGTTAGTTCCCTTTGTTCTGTACAGCTGGACCGGCTGTGTTTTGAACTTAGCTCGAATTCTCTTTAGCTTAATCATGCTCTGCTGGAGGACTCAACTGAAGGTTGACGCCTGCTGTCTTTCGCTAGCTGACTCCTGCTGTAGACACAGTTGGGTCGACTGCTGTCTTCCGCTAGCTGACTCCCCGCTCGTAGACACCGGGTCGACTGCTGTCTTTCGCTTCCTTAACCCGTAAACTTAGAAAATCTAAAGCTCAAACAGGCGAGCTGGAAAACACTATTTAGGTTGACGCGATCATCTATTCGGTTGGAGAATCAGTTGGGTTTTGGTATCAAATCGAAACCTTATAATTTTCCCAACAGCAACCCATGACTTTATTTGCTTAGTTTCTGTTATTTTTGTTCTTTTCTATTTTGTTTTAGGTGTAGGAGCTTTAGGAGGCCGACAAACCTGAATGGAGGTGGATCAAGCAAAATGAAAAGAACCACAAGGACCACACAAGCCGATAAATCAGGGCAGTCAAGTTCTTTCCCTTTCTTATTTTCTGTGCAATGAGGACATTGCATTGTTTTAAGTGTGGAGGGAAAAATGTTTATATTGCTTGTGTGGATGACATGTTTATTGTGGGTTTTGATTTAACTGAAAATTTTATTTTTGCTTGTTTTGGCTTATTTGTGAGTCTATCTTGTTGCGCCAAATTTGACTTATTTGAGGTTAAATTTTATGCAAGTGAATTATGTGATTTTGACTTTACTGGATTGAATCAATGTCGGATTGATATGCTCTAGGACTGGATTTTGTTGGTTGAATTGTGATATGAGACATGTTTATGCGAATTAAATTGAGGTGATTTGTCTAACTGAATTTTGAGGGAGTTTTAACATTGTGATTGTTTAGATACTCGTTTCTTAAGTTAAAAAAAATGAGAATAAAAAAAAAAAATGCTCAAAAGTGAACTTGTGTGTTAAGTTCAATAGAATATGAATTCCGCTCCTCTTTGTTATAAAGTGATAAATGAGCAATGGAAACCACATTAAGGAATTTGAATTTCTCCAAAATTACACCTAACGAATATTGTTCAGAATTCCATTCCAATTGTCACAGTTCTAAGAAAAATTAATGAAACTTGTTGGTAAAGCGGTCACATTAGTTAAATCACTTCTAATGGGGAGTCAGGTCTGATCCGATTGATAATTTGCATAGACGGGAAACATATTGCAGTTTAATTCAATTCTTTCCTTTGTCATGGTGTTTATCTTTTGGACATTGTTGAAAAATTCGCCAGTTAGTCGGAATTGCAAAAATAAGCGTGCATGAATTTTCTCTCTGTTTTGTTGGTTGGTGTTTGCTTGAGGACAAACAAAGGTTTAAGTGTGAAAGGTTTGTTTAGTCGTTATTTGTGTCATTTTTATATGTTTTGTTCATCGTGTTTTTGTGCGTGCATTCGTGTTTTCAGTTTATTTTACTCGTATTTTGTCTTTGTTTGATTCTTTTTGGTTTCTCATGTCGTAGTGTAGGATATCAAGTTTTTAGTTGAAAAGTGTTGCAAGAGAAGGTGTTTAGTGGAGAAAAAGACCAATGGGCGTCGGACAGGGGAGCGCGGCGGAGGACGGTTGGCAGCACCCTGCCAGCGGCCGCTAGAATTCCAGCCGGCGCTGGAATCCGGCAGCCAGCGGTCGCTGGACTCCAACGGTGGCTGGATAGTTGTTCGCAGATTTGATCCCAGCCGGTGCTGGCGGAAAATCCGTAACATTTTCTTTCACGCGATTATTTATATCAGCTAGGGCATTCTTCACATCCGGACACATTCGACCGACAACAGCAGCGCACAATTGTTCTTTCTTTTCCTTTTCTTTTCTTTTTCATTTCTTTTCTTTTAGGCTAGCAAATAAGGAGGACCTTCATCCAAGGATTTCATCCATTTTAATTGTAAGGATTTCTTCGTTGGATATTTAATCGATGAATTCTTGTGACTATTGTTCGATGAATAATTCTATGCTTGGCTAATTCTTTGATTAGGGTTTAGTGATTCGAATCGTTTTCGATCCGTGCTTGTTCTTCGTTAATTCCCTGTTGATTGAATTGATTTTCTTCATATTGAATAATTGATCACTATTCGATATTTTTAAGTAGTGGATGAGATCGATGGATGATTCTACTACTCGATTGTGGTTCTTTCAACATTAGATTGACCGTAAACGCATATCTAATTATTAGTCTTGATCATGTAATTTAGTCTTTAGAGTTTAACGGAGTGAAGCGAAAGTAATTGACGTTAGTCTTATGTTGAAGTTGATTATGCGTGCTTGATTAATGGGATTGATTTGTAACAAGCTTGGTGAGAAATCGAGGAGAAGAATCTAACCCCTAATGCCTTCTTTCTTCTTGTTTTTCTTTTCTTATTATTTATTGAGTATTTAATTATTGTTTCTGTTGGTCCCAAGACAGATACCTTGGTGTAGATGGGGGGTGAATACACCAAGGTTTAAAAACTTTTCCAAGTTAAAACTCTTTTCAGAGAGCTGACTGTGTTCGATCCAGCTGGATGGCAGCTTGATCGACACAGCTGGCTGTGTGTATGTGTGCGGAATGTGGTGGATTATGGAAAGTCCGTCTGTTGCTTCAAATATATTGCAAAGCTCTGTTTCACTTTTCAGTTAGTCCGTTTATGCAGTTTGAAATGTATGCTTAAGAGGGTTAGTAACATGCATAAAACAAAGCGATAAATAACAGAGCATTTTTAACGAGGTTCGGAGTAACCCCTCCTACGTCCACGACCAGATTCACTGGTAATTCACTACCACTTTGTTTCCAAGTTCCAAGCAACTTCATAACTCTAACCCGAGCTGTGTTCCAACTGTTTGCGGGCACTGTCCAGCCTACACCTTCAGTTTCCGGGTACTGAAGAACCTAACCACTCGAATTACACGCTTCGAGCAAGCGTACCTTTACCTAACCTTTCTGGGTTTGGGTTTGGGTATGGTTTTCCAACTATGAACGAGTTCTTACAATGAAGAACAAGGAGTATGATGAACTCGTTCAAACTAGGCTTAAGATATTTATTCTGATCTATTCTGCCTATGACTGAATATGCGAACAACTAAGAACACAGCTAACTCACTGGGTGTTCTTGAAAGATTTGGCTTTATAGATCGTTGTTCATTTTTCCGTTTTCTTCTATTTCTTCAGTCGTCTTGCCAGCCTCGCCTCTTCAATGGTGGAGGAGAGATATATATAGGTTGAGATCCAAACTAGCCGTTGGAAGAGAGACGTTTGAATCTTACCTACTCTTGTTGACTTCTGGCCTTTACCTACGAAGTTGGTCTGCATCTGCAGAAGCTAGTTCTTCTCTGATCTGTCTGCGTCAGATAAGATCTTCTGACATCGGGATCTTGTCTTTGAGAAGGTCTTCGTCTTCGAGCTGCTAAGCGTCTCAGCTGTATCTTCAGCGGCTTGGACTCTGCTGTGTCTTGATTCTGAGCTGTCTTTAGACCTGTGCTGTATCATCAACCTGAGCTGTATCTTCAACCTAAGTTGTGTCACTGACCTGAGCTGTGTTTTAGACCTGAGCTGTGTCATTGACACAAAGCTGGGTCTTTTACACTGAGCTGGGTCTTTGACACTAAGCTGGGTTTCCGTCACTGAGCTGGGTCTTGATACTGCAAGATCTTTGACTCTTGCTTGGTCTTGCTCTGCTGAGTCTGTTCTGCTGAGTTCTTTAAGCTGTCTGCTTAGCTGTGTCTTCTGCTGTCTTCAGCGAATCTACCTGTAAACTAAGAAACTCTATAAGCTCAAACAGGTGAGCTGAAAAATGCTTAGGCTTGTGCGATCATCTACTCGGTTGGGGTCAGCTGGGTTTTGGTATCCAATCAAAACTCTATTAATTTTCCCAACAATTTCCCCTTTTTTGATGATGCCAAAACCTAACTGAGAAAAACAATTTACTTCCCCCTTAACAAGAAAATGGGTTTTCAAAAGTTTAAACATACACAGCAGGTAAATTAAATTCAGAGTTCAGTGCCTGGACAAAGAGTTATTGTCATCAGGATGAGCTTGAGAGCAAAAATGAATTTTTCATTAATAAAAGATAATATTACAATTTTACATTTTACAAAAATTCAAAAGACAAAAATTCCCAGATGACTGGGTTTTCAACTCTGCTTCATCTGCTGCTGATTCTTCAGTCTTTCTTCTTCAAGCTGTTCATCCGTTCTCAACCTGTACCGGTTGAAGATCATCCGTTCCAGCTTCCTATATTCTTCTTCATTACTTACCTTGGAAAATTTTCTCCTGATTGCCCATTTGTTTACTTCTGCGATTACTTGCGATTTGTCAGGGAAATCGGTTCCAGGTATTAGTGGAGGCTGGAGATGATACAGCTGAGGAGCAGAAAATTATATCTTTGCGGTCTCTGCAGCATTGAAGAATGCTTTCGCAGTCATCCTATCTTGATGGAAGAGCTCATTTAGATGTGTCTTGAAAGCAACATCTGGAGGCGTATTTGGGTAGGCTCCCAGATAGTAGTAATCTTCAATGAACTCGAATTTTGTATGTTCCCAGACGTCGTTTAATTCTTCTGGGATCCATTCATCTATTCTTCTCCAGTTCATTGTCATCTGAGTCTTTTTCTTTGATGCTCTGATGTTTGCTCTTTTCTTCTTCTGCTTCTTTTCCTCAGCATCGAGCAAGCTTTCCTTCTTCTTCTGCTGCTCTTGAAAGTTCCTCATCTCTTGCTTTTGTTTATTTACAAAGTTGCAGAGCCATTGAGTATCATTTATTTCTTCTGGCTTGGCTCTGCTAGCTTTGGCAAGAGGGATGATCATTTTGCTCCATTTTCCTTTTCGTCCAGCTGGTTCTTCTGCTTCCAGCTCAGCAACAACTTCATCAATCTCGCATCAGCAAAGACTTGGATTTCATCTTCAGCTACAGCTTTTCCTTTGCCTGCCCTTGATGTTTTTCTCTTGTCATTTCCTTCCCCCTTATCTTCCCCCTTTTTGGCATTATCAACAAGGGTGAAAGATAGGTTGACAATTGTCTCATTTAGCTGGGCTAGGGCTTTGTCAACATCAGCAATCTTGGCTGTGTTGTCTGCTGTGACAAGGTTGAGTTGTGCTGTGTTGGTACTTCCAACTTTGAACTGAGTGTCCAGCTCTTTGTAGAGATTGAACAGCTTTTGAATGTCAGCCCTGTTGGAGAGGGTTTGTTGTTGTAGAGCTTGCAGCTGGCTGGATAAGTTGTTGACGCTGCTTTCCAGGGGAGCTTGGAGGTCTGAGATGATCTCAGGGACTCTCTTCTCTAGATGATTTGACTGATCAAATTGATGAGAAACGAGAGATTGCCTGAGATCTTGACTGGTGCTTTCCTGTAGGTTCTGGGCAAATCTGTGAACTTCATCAATGGACTGTCCATGACAATGGACTTGCCATTCTACAGCTGTGATACACAGAAGGTTGTCAACATTTGATTTGAGTCTATCCTGGAATAAGATTTCCTCAACTTGTTTGGCGATCTCTTCCTTCATTGCATCAGAAAGCACATTAGGATCCGTCTTGGTCCCGGATTCGACTTGGCTGGGTTTTACTGCCTCGATCTCGACCAGTGAGCGAGTGTCATTGGCAATTGGACTAGGTGGTGCAGCTTCTGCGGGCTCAACTGTTGCAGAAGTTTGCTTGTTTTCAGTCACCATTGCCTCAGCTGTGTCTGCATGAACAACTTCCTTGGCAGTCTCAACTGGAACAATCCAGCTGAGAGTGTGGAGGTAGGAGTTGGCTCTCGCGATTACCTCATCAGATGGTGATACTTCATCTTCGGCTTTGAGCTTGTTGAAGGAGTAGAGCTCCACAAGTTCCTCATTTGCGTACCAAGTAGTCATCTTGGTAGCAAGGTAAAATTTGAAGTCGCTTACGGCGACTAATGCGGCGGGGAGCGAAACAAGAGACGGGTATTGTTGCAGTGCGCTCTTTACTTCTTGGAGCCTGAGGTCATCGAACCTCATGATGGTGGCAGCACGTGCAACGGCTCTGGGACTGAGGATTTCAACTTCCTCAGAAGTAGTGGGACTTGAAGGTTCAGCTTGGTTTTCATCATCCAGCTGCGAAGGAACATCAGCTGGACGGGGCTCTTTAGGTGAACTGGGAAGAGAAGATAGTTTAGCTTGGGAGTCAGCTGGCTGTGAAGACGCTTCAGCCAACTGAATGTCTGTCAGCTCTCTTAAAGGAGATGGTTCTTTGGGAGGAGAGCTGGGTGCTGAAACTTGGGTGAGTGGAAGCAAGGAGGTTTCAGGTACTGAAGAATTGAAAGGGGAATCTGAGATGTGTACCTGAGGATGGGATGGAAGAAGAGATTGTTGAAGAGAAATTCCAGCTGATTTGTAGTCAGCTGGAGTGGGGTGTGAGAATGCTTGAAGAATTTGGCGAAGGGGAATAGCATCCTCTGGGTCTGGGTCAATGACCACTATTTGTGATTCTTCAGCTTCTCGTGATGTTCTCACGAACTCCTTTCCATTGTCTGAGCTGGAGGAGGATCCCTGAGCTGTCTCCTCAGTAACTAGTCTCCACTCAGTTTTCTTCTTTTGGACATGGGAGGCTGTGGGAGTGGATTCCGATCCAGCTGTCTCAACAACTGGTTTCTCTGCTGCCTCCTTAGCTGGTTTGATGGCTGCCTTGAATTTCAGCTTCTTCTTGGCAGGTGGAGATCCAGCTGGCTGTGTCTCCTCTGATTGCTTCCTTTTTCTTGCTTGAGAGGGAGAGGCAGTCTGATGCTTTGCCTCTAGCGCCCTCTTCTTCCCTTCAGGGGATGCTTTCTTCAAGAAGTCAGTGAGCTGACTTGGCTTTTCAAAGAGTATTCTGGACACATAAAATTCTTCTGCGTTATGCCACTTGATTTGCCTTCCGGTAGAGTAACTTTCTATTATGCACGCTACTTTGGTGCATAGATAGATTGTCTCTTTACATCTGTACCGGGTGAAGCTGTCATCTTCAAAATGAATCTTTTTAGATTCTTTTTCCAATTTTCCCATGAAGTATGAGAACCAATCCACAGGGTCATTTCTGAGGATGGCTATCATTGGTTTCAGTTTGGGTATGCTGATCTCTCCTTGAGATCCAGCGATACCGAGGATGCATTTCTGGGTGACATCCAGAAGTAATCTGTACTTGGGCTTGAGCAGGAGCTTGGACATGCTCGCCCTGTACGGTTCTGGCTTGAACAACATCTTATCCAGTTCGATCTGGATTTCTTCTCTGGTGTAATTATCTGGGGAGCGGTCCCCAAGAGTCTTCAGGCAGAACAGCTTGTTCACCATCCGGTTGATGTTGATGTCAACGTCCCACGGAGTTATATGTCCAGTCTTCTCCTTGATTCGTAGAGAGACGTTGGAACGGAGTCAATCATCTCGGTTAGATATCTCTAAGAAGAACTCTGCCACTTCCCGGCGGAAAATGTTCTTCGGTCTTGCAGTCGCCCACTGCAAAAGTCCGGCATTTTCGATGAGATCCAGAACTTCCTGGAACTCCGCATTCTGGTAGTTCTTGAGAGTCAGACAACTCTCAAAATGAAGTTTTGACATCAAGTTCTCAGTCTGGCTTGCTCCTGGTGTAGTCCTTTTTGGTGCCATGATTTTCTTCTGTAGTAAGGGGTTAGAAAGACGAAGATACTCGGGGAGCGTATTAGCAAAAAGATAATCAAGAATCTGAGATATGAATTTCAGATAAGCATGAGTGATAATAAATATGGCGAAGATTTGCAAATTTTTGATAAATATATCAATTGCCCATTTTGATTAATGGTTGAGATCTTGGCAATTGTATTGAAGATCTGCGGCTGAGAGAGATTTGCGCAACACGTCCTATGACGTGTGAATGTTGAGTGAATGTCACGCGCGCGTGAGGAAGTCGAAGCGTTCTGACTTCTGACTCAGTTCTCTTGAGCTACAGTATTCTGCATGCTTTTCATTAAATGCGATGGGATGTATAGCTTGCAGAATAATCCATTTGAGGAATGTTTGGATGTTTGAATTAAATTCAAATAATTTTATCCTTACATTGTATTACAACAGGAAATATAATAAACAAAATCTGCAAACCCGTCAGCTGATCATTGTAGTCAGCTGATACCACTGTTGTATTCTCTTCTGCTAGATTGAAGGTTCTCCTCAGCTGAGTATCTTGGTGATTAGCTTGAAGCTTCTTCAGCTGAGTTCCCTTTAGCTCTTCGATTGTTGTCCAGCTGAGCTTTATTTCCTTTTAGCTGGATAATCCTTCTGATCTGAGCTTTTGGGATCCATCTGGGTTTTTTCCCCCTCAGTTGGTGACTCTAGCTGAGTCTATCTTGGTGAGTGCATTCTGCTGGGTATTCTACTTGATTTTGCTGATTCTTTTCAGCTATGTAGAGTTCCCCTTGAATTGATAGTAGGTGGCTTTTTCTTCAGTTGCATCCTACTTCCTTCTAATGAACGGATCTTCTCACCATCGGCTCATTTATTTAAAGAGGTCTCTGAATGTATAGCAGGTAGTCAGCTGTTCCAAATCCAGCTGATTCATCTGCTGCTTCTTTATTCTTTCCTTGAGACCAATGCGCTCAGCTGTATGACTGGCTGCATCTTCCGTTATGCATCCCGCTGTCTTTATTTCACAATTGTCGTTAGCCGCCTAGCTGGATTTCTTCATCTTCTTTGCTCCTCGATGGTCCTTCCAGGTTGAGCTGATTGATCTTCTTTTAATCTTTCGTCAGAAGTTGTGATGACTTTGGTGGTTGTCTCTCATGGTGTCAAATACTCTGACAATGAGACGCTCCACCTCGTCAATCAGTCTTTCTATTTTTCCCATCTCCTGGTGGCTTGAGATGATTGCATCGCAGTCCATCCGGTTTGCTGCTGAATTAAATTCCTCTCTCCAGTGATCCAAGATACTTTGATATCTTGTTCTTCGTACCCCCAAGTCATGGAGATAATTCCTATAACATTCGCATCTCGGACAAATGTCTGGATTCATGATTTCCCACGAGCTCCTCTGTTGAGAGATTCCTGCACAAGGAAGATTCCACGACAGTATGCAATATAATGATTTTAAAAAAAAAACTTTGAAGGATCTGTTCAGGTGACCACTATCAGCAATGAAATGCTGACTTGATAGATACAGTGATCTTTTGAACCACTGCTCTGATACCAATTGTTGGTCCCAAGACGGATACCTTGGTGTAGAGGGGGGGGTGAATACACCAAGGTTTAAAAACTTTTCCAAGTTAAAACTCTTTTCAGAGAGCTGGCTGTGTTCGATCCAGCTGGATGGCAGCTTGATCGACACAGCTGGCTGTGTGTGTGTGTGCGGAATGTGGTGGATTTTGGAAAGTCCGTCTGTTGCTTTAAATATATTGCAAAGCTCTGTTTCACTTTTTAGTTAGTCCGTTTATGCAGTTTGAAATGTATGCTTAAGAGGGTTAGTAACATGCATAAAACAAAGCGATAAATAACAGAGCATTTTTAACGTGGTTCGGAGTAACCCCTCCTACGTCCACGACCAGATTCACTGGTAATTCACTACCACTTGGTTTCCAAGTACCAAGCAACTTCACAACTCTAACCCGAGCTGTGTTCCAACAGTTTGCGGGCACTGTCAAGCCTACACCTTCGCTTCCGGCATCAAGAACCTAACCACTAGAATTACACGCTTCGAGCAAGCGTACCTTTACCTAACCTTTCTGGGTTTGGGTTTGGGTATGGTTTTCCAACTATGAACGAGTTCTTACAATGAAAAACAAGGAGTATGATGAACTCGTTCAAACTAGGCTTAAGATATTTATTCTGATCTATTCTGCCTATGACTGTATATGTGAACAACTAAGAACACAGCTGACTGGCTGGGTGTTCTTGAAAGATTTGGCTTTGTAGATCGTTGTTCATTTTTCTATTTTCTTCTATTTCTTCAGTCGTCTTGCCAGCCTCTCCTCTTCAATGGTGGAGGAGAGATATATATAGGTTGAGATCCAAACTAGCCGTTGGAAGAGAGCCGCTTGAATCTTACCTACTCTTGTTGACTTCTGGCCTTTACCTACGAAGTAGGTCTGCATCTGCAGAAGCTAGTTCTTCTCTGATCTGTCTGCGTCAGATAAGATCTTCTGACATCGGGATCTTGTCTTTGACAAGGTCTTTGTCTTTGAGCTGCTAAGCGTCTCAGCTGTATCTTCAGCGGCTTGGACTCTGCTGTGTCTTGATTCTGAGCTGTCTTTAGACCTGTGCTGTATCATCAACCTGAGCTGTGTCTTCAACCTGAGCTGTGTCACTGACCTGAGCTGTGTTTTAGACCTGAGCTGTGTCATTGTTTCAAAGCTGGGTCTTTTACACTGAGCTGGGTCTTTGACACTAAGCTGGATTTCCGTCACTGAGCTGGGTCTTGATACTGCAAGATCTTTGACTCTTGCTTGGTCTTGCTCTGCTGAGTCTGTTCTGCTGAGTTCTTTAAGCTGTCAGCTTAGCTGTGTCTTCTACTGTCTTCAGCGAATCTACCTGTAAACTAAGAAACTCTATAAGCTCAAACAGGTGAGCTGAAAAACGCTTAGGCTTGTGCGATCATCTACTCGGTTGGGATCAGCTGGGTTTTGGTATCCAATCAAAACTCTATTAATTTTCCCAACAGTTTCGATTTCCTTAGCTTGTTTAATTTTTTTTCACTCAAATTATTGGTTTAGAATGTTTAGGATTATTTTTGTTTTTGTGTAAGTAATATTAGGATTGTTTGCCCTGCTTAGCCTTCCTTGAGAATACGACTTGGGTCAGCTTGTCGCTTTACATTGACCTCATTCTCTTGCGAGTCAATTCAAGGCATTTTTTAGTTGAAATAAAATTTGGCACCGTTGCCGGCTCTTCCTTACTCAGGGACGTACTTTCTTCACTTTTTACACTTTGTCTACTTATTTTTAAGCCTCGAGGACAATGCTTGTTTTAAGTGTGGGGGGATCGTTCTTATTTTTTAGTTGCTTCAGTGAATTTTGGTTGTTTTGTGTCTTGTGTTTTGTTGCATTTAGTACTTTCTTTCTGATAGTGAAGCCTTATGTTTTGAGGCATCAATCTTTTGTAATCTCTATTGATTGATCGTGCTTATGAATTATTTTCCGTAGTTTTTGCTCTAGAACTTGAGTCATCTTGAAATTGAGTAGTGTGATGATTTGTGCCGTGGGGTCGTTTCTTTTGAGAATTGAATTGATGAGAATAATCTTATTGGTTTTGACTTTTGTTCTCTCTGATTTAAAAAAAAAGGTAATTAGGATCTCTGCTCCTCTAGTGTAAACTATGAGCATGAGAAATCACACAAGGATACTTGGGAATAACCCCTAAGGGCAAACCTTGTGAATTTTGATCCATGTACCTCAGAATGAATAAAAAAAGAACATAAATAAGGGGATGTAACATGGATTCTACTCCTATCGTGCGTAGCTTTTGTTGTGAAATCTTGCTTGATGAGTATGGGAAACCATATTAGGAGACTCGGATAATTTATCCGAAGGTTTTACCTAATGAATTTTATCCACCATTCTCAAGTTCTATTTTTGTTTTTTTTGAAGAATAAATGAAGGAAATAGTGTGCTTGATTGTTAAATAGAACATTTTTCATGACTTGTTTGGTTCTTTTTCTGATTAATGATTCTCATTGGACGCGCAACATGCCAAATTGGATTATTGCTTTAATTTTTGAGTTTGATAATTTTTCTAGTGAGAAAGCTTTGTGGAAGTGATTGATTTGCATGATCGTTTGATATTGATTTCTTCATGATTTTCTCCTCAAATTATTGTTTGGGAGAAATGGGATTTTAGCACTTTTTAGATTGAAAATCTTAAGTCTAGCACTACTGTTTAAAATATACAAATTCTAGCACTTTTGTACATTTTTACCCTTTCTCTTTATTTTCTATTTTTCTATTTTTTTATTTTTCGTTTTGTTTTTTTTTCCTCTCCCACTCTCCTCCTCTCTACGTTTCTCTCTCTCTATCGAAACCAAACAGCAGCAGCACCACCGCCCTGCATCTTCTCCTCCGGCGAGACTACGTCGGTCGCCGGCGTGAGACCGGCGGACGAAGTTTCGCCGGAAAAGAAGAAGACGGCGGTATTGACGGCGGTTTTGCCAGATTTCCCATAAAAAAAAAGGAATTCATATGGGAATTCAAATGAAAAAAGTGAAAAACTCAAATTCACAAGAAAAATAATGTGAATTCTTGTAGAAAAAATTGGAATTCACATGAAGAAAAATGGGAATTCACATGGGAACTCAAATGAAAAAAGTGAAAAACTCGAATTCACATGAAAAATAATGTGAATTCACGTGAAAAAAATGGGAATTCACATAAAAAACCATGTGAATTCGAGTTTTTCATCTCTATCTCCAAAAAAAATGAAGCGGAAATGTTAAGAAGGCAAAAAAATGGGAGAAATCGTCCGGCGACCACAAGTAGGAGAGGGGCGGATTGGTGGAGGTGCGGTCGCGCTGCTGATGGCAGCGACGGTGGCTGCTGCTGCTGCTGCTCCTATCCGAACGCCGTTGTTAGACGCACGGTAGATTCGTCGGAATATGGTAGTTCCCTCGCCGGTTTTGAGAAGCACCCAATTTTGCCAATAGCTGGGGATTAAGGTTTTTGCTGGGGATCTATGATTTCAGCCCAACTGTAACCTCGTTAACTTCATTGAAAATTATGTTCCAATTTTGGCAATTAGCCGAAGCATCCAAACTAATATTACCGCTGCTGTTAGGCGATAGTGGAGAGCTTTGGGGAGTGGGTGAAGGATGAGTTGGGGAGAGAAAGAGGAGCGGCGGTGGCGGCGGAAGCGGAAGCCGTAAAAGTGTCGTTGGGGAAGGACCCGTGGATTTCCGGCAGGGTTATGAGCGTGGTGGTGGACGGATGAGTGCAGCAGTAGCTGCAGTAGAGTGTTAGAGGGAGATGTTGAGATTTGAGAGGGAATTATGGGTTGAGCGGCTGACGATGAGGTGAGTGCAATTTTAGGGTTAGTGGGTAGTTGTTATTTGTTGAATAAAAATACTTTAATTCATTTACAATAAAAGATATTTTAGAAATAGAATGAGGGGTAAAAATGTACAAAAGTGCTAGAATTTATATATTTTAAAAAGTAGTGCTATTATTAATGTTTTTTCCCTAAAAGTGCTATAATCATGTATTATCTCTTATTGTTTTTGCTTGAGGACAAGCAAAGTGCTAAGCGTGGGGGGGTTTGTTTGGTCGTTTTGTGTGTCATTTTTATGTTGCTTTTGAGTCGTGTTTTCGTGTGTGTTTGCATGTTTTCCGTCTTTTGTTTCTCATATTTGGCTACCTGTAGTTGTTTGTGGTGTGGTTTATGGTGGATGTAGGTTTTGAAGATTTAAATGGAGAAAGCAGCGGAAATGGTTGGATTTAGCATGAGAAAGAAGCAAGCACCGGACATGAAGAGCAGCCAGCGACCGCTAGCTTTGGGAGCGCGCTGGGCGCCGGCTGGAAGTAGCAGCCAGCGGTCGCTGGAATGCTCTTCGCTGAAGCATTCACAGCGAGCACTGGAATTTCTGTAACGGTTGCGCGAGTATTTAAAGATCAGCTAGGGTTTTGTAGCAGAGGCACTTCTCAATTCTCATTGTTCGAAATTCTCTGCACATAGACGAAGAACTCAGTTCTCTTTAGCATAAAATTCTTATTTTTGTTTTGTAGCTACAAAAACAATATTGGAGATTTCGATTGCTGGTAGTCATCACGCTTATTGTAAGGATTGTTGGTTTCCTTTATTTTTTATTATTAATCTGATGATTACTTCTTTTTATTCTTCAATGTGTTGTTCTATGGATAGAGAATTTTCTAATTAGGGTTTAGATATTTGATTTAATTCTGATCATTGCTTGGTGTGTGTTAATTCTTTATTGATTGAATTATTTGTTATCATATTGAATAATTGGCCATTATTTGATATTGTTAGGTAGTAGATGAGATCGATAGATGAATCTACTGCTCGATTGTAGTTCTTTCAATATTAAATTGACCGGAAACATATTTGTAATTATTAATCTTAATCGTATAATTTAGTCTTAAAGGTTTAACGGATTGAAACTAGAGTTATTGATGTTAACCTTTTGTTGAAGTGGATTATGCGAATTGATTAATTGAATTAACCTATATCAAGCTTGGTGAGAAATTATGGAGAAGAATCTAAGCCCTAATCCCTTTATTCTTGATTATCTTTTCTTGTTATTTATCGAGTATTTAATTATTGTTTCGATTTTCTTAGCTTGTTTAATTTTTTATCATTCAAATTATTGGTTTAAAATGTTTAAGATTGTTTTTGTTTGTGTGTAAGTAATATTAGGATTGTTTGCCCTGCTTAGCCTTCCTTGAGAGTACGACTTGGGTCAGCTTGTCTCTCTATATTGACCTCGTTCTCTTGCGAGTCAATTCAAGGTATTTTTTAGTTGAAACATTTACGGCATTGTAGATTGGGACATGTTAATCTAAATGCGATAAAAATATTAGTGAATTTAAATTTTCTAAGTATAAGTGAATTCAATTCACAAGACAAATGTGAAATTAGTATTGGCCAAGTTACCATTTCACTTGGTAGAAAGGAGCACGTTCTCTAGGTTTAATTTACACCGATGTGTGTGATTTAAAGTTTGTGCAAACTAGAGGTGGGAAAAAGTATTTCATTACTTTTATTGATGATTGCACATGTTATTGTTATGTCTATCTCTTAAGGAGTAAAGACGAGACGATAGAAGCTTTTAAGAACTTCAAGACCAAAGCTAAGAATCAACTTGGTCGAAAGATCAAGATTGTTCGTAGTGACCGTGGAGGCAAATATGTAGCTCCGTTTGAAGAATTATGCAATGCATGTGGTATAATTCATCAAATGACAGTGCCTTATTCACCTCAATCGAATGGAGTTGCCAAGCATAAGAATCGGACTTTGAAAGTAATGATAAACGCTTTGCTCATTAGTTCAGGGTTACCCCAGAGCATGTGGGGGGAAGTTATTTTGATAGCCAACTATATCCTGAATAAGATTCATCTTAAGAATATGGATGTAACTCCATACGAGTTGTGGAAAGGGCAAAAACCGTCCTACAAATATCTCAAAGTGTGGGGGTGTTTGGCTAAGGTTGAAGTGTCTCTGCCGCAACAAGTTACAATTGACCCGAAAATAGTTGATTGTATCTTTATTGGCTATGCACTCAACAATAACGCTTATCTATTTTTAGTTCATCGTTGACATGACAATTAGTACAACGATTGAATCTAGAAATGTGATTTTCTTTGAGAACATCTAACCTATAAAGGAGAAAGATGTTGAGAAACTTAAAACGAGTTTTGAGAAAAGAAATATTGACAATGCTACTAGTTCTCTTCCTAGTGAAGTTGAGCCAAGACGTTGTAAGAGGGTCAGAACGGTTAAGACCTTTGGTCCTGAGTTCATTACTTTGCTATTGGATGGAGAACCAATATCAATTGAAGAAGCATTATCTGGTCCAGATGTTAAACTCTGGAAAGAGTCTATCATTAGTTAATTAGATTCTCTTATGAAGAACTATACATGGGAGTTGACCGATCTTCCAGAAGGTTACAAGGCTTAGGATGTAAATGGATCCTTAAAAGAAAGTATAAACCTGACGGCACTATTGATAAGTATAAGGCCAGACTTGTTGTCAAAGGCTTTAAACAAAAAGAAGGTTATGATTTCTTCGACATCTATTCACCCGTAACGAGAATTACATCTATTTGGATGTTACTCGTGATTGCTGCTTTGCACAATCTTGGGATTCATCAAATGGATGTAAAGACTGCATTCTTGAATGGTGAATTGAAAGATGAGATCTATATGGAACAACCCGCAGAGTTTGTAGCTGGTTAAGAGAAAAATGTATGCAAACTAAAACGGTCGTTGTATGGTTGAAGCAAGTGTCTTTGCAGGGGCACTTGAAATTTGACGAAGTAATGTTGTCAAATGGTTTCAAGATCAACGAGTGTGATAAATATGTGTACATTAAAGGAACACCTGACTCTTTTGTTATTGTGTGCCTTTATGTAGACGACATGTTGATTATGGAAAGTAATAATCAAGTTATTGTTGATACGAAATACATGTTGAAACGAAATTTTGACATAGCATAGTTGGGGCTAGCGGATGTAATTCTTGGAATCCGAATTCTAAGAACATTCGAGGGGACTGTCTTTACACAATCTCATTGATGTGTATATTTTTGGTTGTTCAGAAGTTGGGGCTTTCTAGCGTTTTACGCGAGTATAATGCACGTTTTAATGTGTTTTGTGCAGGATTTAGGAGAATTTGTGAGTGCAAGAATTTGGACGAGAGAAATCGGAAAAGCATGATATTTTGCATGATTTTGTTGTGGATTAAAAATGCAAGGAGAATATGGGCTATAATTAATTTTGGATATTAATTTGTAGTGTTTTATTATTATTTGACTAATTAAAAGTGTCCTAATTGAGCCCATATTTTTCTATGTTTTTGGCAGCTTACTTAAGGGATTGGTTTTCTTATGTTTTGGTAATTTTTGGGGATTAGCCGCCACATATATAGTTTAGGTTAAGGGGCAGACAAGTTTCAATTAGACTTTGGGGACTTTTTATTATTTTATTATTCATTGTTTAGCATATGCTCTTAGCCGCCGCCGAGAAGGACAAACACAACAGACTGAATTTTGAGTTTAATTCTTTTCTTTCGTTCAATTTGGTGTTTAATCCTTCGATCCATCGTGCAATTTCTGGTGACTGTTCTTGTTTTCTTTAATTTAATAGATTAGTTTGTGTTTTCTTTTTATTATATGATTATGTTTGTGTTCATTATTATGAGTAGCTAATTCTTTAATTCGGCGAGAATATTGAAGCACTAGTTTAATAATCTGTGAGATCTAATTGTTCATATAATTAATTTCCTAGGGTTTCGATTTATTCCTTGTGTTTAAAGTTAATTCCGATTTTATTTAAGCCTGATCAACTTAGATTTAATTGGATTAAAGTCAATTAGTTCCCCCAATCCGTAATTGTTGGAATAGGGCTAATTAGTGATAAAGCTACCATGTTCGTAGTAGGAATTAATAAATTGGTAGACGGGTTATTACTTGCGTTCTTGGGTAATTCGTCCAAATTGGGTTCCTTCAGCTCTAAAAGCTATTAGAGCATTAAATCTAGGTCTGGCGTCTCCAGCTAGGTTGTGTTTTAATAAGGGAAATAGTTAGGTCTGGCGTCTACAGCTAACTATCGATAAAGTACGTAGGAATTGGAGTATGTCCGCTGCATTCACGGTACCCTATAACTGGTTGGTTCTTGGGAATTAATTAATCTTTGCATCGATGATCAGAGCCCTAGACTAGTGTGGATTTATTCGAAGCCGAATTGCTTTTCTTCTTATTGAATTTCCATTTATTACTATTTTGTTAATTTATTGTTTTTCTTAGTTTTAATTAATTATCTCAATTTAAGGCGTGGTGGCTACACCAAAATTAGATTTATAGGAAAAATATGTGAATTCCCGTTCTCTGTGGTTCGACCCTGCTTGTTGCTATACTAATTGTTGGGAAAATTAATAGAGTTTTGATTGGATACCAAAACCCTGCTGACCCCAACCGAGTAGATGAATGTACAAACTTTGTGTTGTTTCCAGCTCACCTGTTTGAGCTTATAGAGTTTATTAGTTTACAGGTAGATTCGCTGAAGACAGCTGAAGACAGCAGAAGACACAGCTAAGCAGACAGCTTAAAGAACTCAGCAGAGCAGACCAAGCAGAGTCAAAGACCCAGCAGTATCAAGACCCAGCTCAGTGACGGAAACCCAGCTCAGTGTCAAAGACCCAGCTCAGTGAAAAAGACCCAGCTTAGTGTCAATGACACAGCTCAGGTCTAAGACAGCTCAGGTTAACGACACAGCTCAGGTTGAAGACACAGCTCAGGTTGATGATACAGCTCAGGTCTAAGACACAGCTCAGAGTTGAGACACAGCAGAGTCCAAGACGCTGAAGATACAGCAGAGACGCTTAGCAGCTCGAAGACGAAGACCTTCTCCAAGACAAGATCCCGATGTCAGAAGATCTTGTACGACGCGCGATCAAATCAGAGAAGGAATAGCTTCTGCAGATGCAGACCTACTTCGTAGGTAATGGCCAGAAGTCAACAAGAGTAGGTAAGATTCAAACGGCTCTCTTCCAACGGCTAATTTGAATCTTCACCTATATATATCTCTCCTCCACCATTGAAGAAGATGCTGGCGAGGGAGGCTGGCAAGACGACTGAAGAAATAGAAGAAAATAGAAAAATGAACAACGATCTTCAAAGCCAAATCTTTCAAGAACACCCAGCCAGTCAGCTGTGTTCTTAGTTGTTCACATACTCAGTCATAGGCAGAATAGATCAGAATAAATATCTTAAGCCTAGATTTCGAACGAGTTCATCATACTCCTTGTTCTTCATTGTAAGAACTCGTTCATAGTTGGAACCCCATACCCAAACCCAAACCCAGAAAGGTTGGGTAAAGGTACGCTTGCTCGAAGCGTGTAATTCGAGTGGTTAGGTTCTTCAGTACCCGTAAACTGAAGGTGTAGGCTTGACAGTGCCCGCAAACTGTGGGAACACAGCTCGGGTTAGAGTTGTGAAGTTGCTTGGTACTTGGAAACCAAGTAGTAGTGAATTACCAGTGAATCTGGTCGTGGATGTAGAAGGGGTTACTCCGAACCACGTTAAAAATGCTCTGTTATTTATCGCTTTGTTTTATGCATGTTACTAACCTTCATGAGCATACATTTCAATCTGCATAAACTGACTAACTGAAAAGTGAAACAGAGCTTTGCAATATATTTGAAACAACAGATGGACTTTCCAAATCCACCACATTCCGCACACACACACAGCCAGCTGTGTCGATCAAGCTGCCATCCAGCTGGATCGAACACAGCCAGCTCTCTGAAAAGAGTTTTAACTTGGAAAAGTTTTTAAACCTTGGTGTATTCACCCCCCCTCTACACCAAGGTATCCGTCTTGGGACCAACAATTGGTATCAGAGCAGTGGTTCAAAAGATCACTGTATCTGACAAGTCAGCATTTCTTTGCTGATAGTGGTCACCTGAACAGATCCTTAATTTTTTAAAATCTTTTTAAAATCATTATATTGCATACTGTCATGGAATCTTCTCTGTGCAGGAATCTTCCAACATTCTCAGTCGATGATTATCAGATCTGGAAGTTCCGTCTCAAAAGCTTTCTGAGTGCGCATCACGACATGATGTGGGATATTATCACTGACGGACCCATCATCATCATGAAATCAGAAAGACAAGCAGAAACCACACCTGGAGCTGAACCAGTACTCCGGCAAGTTGTGAAGCCAAGGAATGAGTACTCTCCAGAAGAAAGAAGACAAGCTGGACTGGATAGCTACGCTCGCAACGTCATCTCCTCAACGGTGACGGACGCTTATCTCAGCAAGATCATCAACTGCGACACAGCTAAGGGGATGTGGGACACTCTAGCCAAGCTGTGTGAAGGCTCAGAGGAAATTCAAGAGAACAAATTCTCAGTTGCATGCCAGAAGTTCGACAACTTCAAGCAACTCCCCTACGAGTCCATTGATCAAATGGAGCTCAGATTCTCCAACCTCGTCATCGAGATCGAGACGATCCGAACTGAAAAGTATACAGTTCGAGATAAGAACTTGAAAGTTCTTGCAGCTCTCTCCTCAGAATGGTGTACACACAAGGTGGTTCACCAAAGCAGAATTGATATTGGCAACATGGAGACGGAAAAATTGTTCTCCATTTTGAAAGCCAACGAATTTGATCTGGGGATCACAAGCGAAGAATCATCCAGCCGGATGGATGAAACGGAGCTGACTCCCAAGGAAAAAGAGACAGCTCTAAGTGCAAAATCAAGAAGATTAGCTCAATCAGCTCAGCTTGGAAGGACCAACAAGGAGTGCGAAAAGATGAGCAAAGAAGAATTGCACGAAGAAGTTGCCATGCTTGTACGGAGCATCAATAGGCTGGAACACAACAAGGAAAGGTACAAGAAGATCGTGAAGGTTCATCACGACAAGCAACTCTACCCAAAGAGAAACCCAGCTGAGTCGACCTCTCGAAGAAATGATAAAGAGCTCAAGACGAGCAAGAAAGAAGAAGATCAAGTATTTTCTTCCGACTCAGAAGATGAAGCATTTTATTAAAGATGACTGCTTCATGGGACTCTTAAACCCAGCTGATGAAAAAAATGAAGAAACCCAGCTAGCTGACTGGGACCAGCTGTGAAATAAAGACAGCTGGATACAAAACTAAAAACTCAGCCAGTCACACTACTGAGTACATTGGTCTCAAGAAAAGAATCGAGAAGCAGCAGATGAATCAGCTGGATTTGGGACAGCTGTCTACCTGCTATACAAACGGAGACCTCATCAAAGGAAGTAGGATGCAGCTGAAGAAAAAGCCACCTACTATCAAATCAAGGAGGAACTCTACACAGCTGGAAAGAAAGCAAAATCAAGTAGAATGCCCAGCTGGACATGGCACAGCTGACTGCATGCTAAAGAGACCTCATCGAAGAAGTGCTCAGCAACTTCAAGAGATTACTAGAAATCCTTGAAATCTAGCCAGCTGAGAATTCGGAGCTAAGGAATGAGCACAAGCAGAAGAATGATCAGGAGCTTGAAGATGAGAAAACACAGCTGATCAAGAAGCTGAAGATGGCCAAAGCTGAATCAGATCAAAGAATGACTCCAGCCAATACAAACACAGCTGGAACCCAGCCAAGGATGTACCAAAGAGGTCGTACATAATCAAGCCAGCTCTCTAAGCTCAGTCCTATCAAAGAAGAAAACTGCTCGGCAACTCCAAGCCCAAGAAAAGCAGCAACTCCCAGCTGATCACAAAGCTAAAAGGCAGCAGATAAATCCAGCTGACTGGAATCAAAATCAAAGGCAGAAGGTCATTCAGCTCAGACATCAAGGTCAACTAAAAAGACAGCTGAGAAGGATCTCAGCTGGTTATAAAGCTGAAAATCAACCGAGCTTCACAACAAGATTCCAGCAGACGAGATATCAAGCTAGATATCAAGCTGACAGACTCCAACTATGAATTGGACCTCATCAAAATGGAGTAAACAAGGTCCAAAGAAGAAAGGACCATTTCAAGGACCAATCTGAAGTATCACTCACAAAAGATAAGGACAAATCTGGGTTATCAATGGAACCCTCAACAACAAAGTCGGACCCAATCACAACTGGGTGTCGAAGGAGTGATAACAGGTCAAAGAGGGACATGCGCGTTTTGAGGAGTCATCAAGCGTACTGTGAAAGAAAGACAGCTGGTGATCAAAGCTCATTACTTACCTCAAAGCTCTTCAAAGAATATGTCAAGCGTACTGGTCCCATGTAACCTTTGGTGATATCTCGAAAGGATACGTCAAAGGATTTAGCTCATTTGAGACAATTAATAATAATTTCAAATGTCTCTTATGATTGATGGACTTTAGCATAATCTGTTGTCCATCAGCCAATTGTTGTGATAACGTTTTTCCTGGTGAGGTCGATGCAAAGAACAGGAAATCGAAGATTCTACCCCACAAAGCAACAATGAACTCAGCTAATCATGGAGCAGCTGACCTCATCAAAGAATTGAGCCAGTGATGAGAAAATTCGCTCAAGTGAAGTAGGAAGTAGCTGAGAAAAGAAAGCCACATACTATCAAATTCAGGGGGAACTCCACCGAGCTGGAAATCGACACAGCTGTGATATCAGCTGAGGGCAAAGTCAATCCAGCAGAATATTCAAGTGGAGAATCAAGAGAGAAATCCAGCTGAACTATCAAATGTCATCCTCTGGATATCAAACAAAGCTAGATCAAACATGGATCGCAGAATCCAGAAGAGGAATCAAGCTGAGGGGGAACTCAGTTCAGCAGATTCACCATCAATTGGTATCAACAATTGATCTCATCCCAGTCCAGCAAGATCTTCAAGAAGAGCATCCAGCAGGAAATACTCAGCTGGATCACCGTGTGTCATCAAGAAGGAATCGGACACAGCTGGACTAACTCAGCAGGAACCCCAAGGATTTCAAAATGAATTTATCAAGTCAGGGGGAATCAAACCCAGCTGATAAAACACAATTGGACCATCCAATTGAGGGGGAACCTTGCAAACGGAGCCTTCCCTCAGAGGAAGAAGGTCAAGATGACTCACTCCAAACTGAGTCATACAGCTGAGAAAGACCATCAATTGGTATTAGATGAAAAAGAAGAGCCAAAAGTGCATCAATTGGTATCAACTCCAAGCTGACTGGAGTTACCTCAAACGGGAAGAAATTATTGCCAGAACGCCGCCGTCAGACCTCGACTCCCCGCCCTCCTAATATCTTTTTGATGAACCAAAAAGGGGGAAAGAGTGAAAGAATAGGACAGAAAAATGGAAATAAAAAGGGGGAAAGGATTGAACAGAAAAGGAATCTAAAATAGGCAAATGGTGAGCTGGAAAGGCAACTGGAGAAAGAGCGCAAACTCTTGTCAAGGCATGTGGAGCAGCCAGGAAGAGTTTAGTTAGGATTTTTGTTTTGTGTTTTTCTGTAAAAGTTTGTAAAGGTTTTGGCATCATCAAAAAGGGGGAAATTGTTGGGAAAATTAATAGAGTTTTGATTGGATACCAAAACCCAGCTGACCCCAACCGAGTAGATAAATTAACAAACTTTGTGTTGTTTCCAGCTCACCTGTTTGAGCTTATAGAGTTTATTAGTTTACAGGTAGATTCGCTGAAGACAGCTGAAGACAGCAGAAGACACAGCTAAGCAGACAGCTTAAAGAACTCAGCAGAGCAGACTCGGCGGAAGCAGACCAAGCAGAGTCAAAGACCCAGCAGTATCAAGACCCAGCTCAGTGACGGAAACCCAGCTCAGTGTCAAAGACCCAGCTCAGTGAAAAAGACCCAGCTTAGTGTCAATGACACAGCTCAGGTCTAAGACAGCTCAGGTTAACGACACAGCTCAGGTTGAAGACACAGCTCAGGTTGATGATACAACTCAGGTCTAAGACACAGCTCAGAGTTGAGACACAGCAGAGTCCAAGACGCTGAAGATACAGCAGAGACGCTTAGCAGCTCGAAGACGAAGACCTTCTCCAAGACAAGATCCCGATGTCAGAAGATCTTGTCTGACGCAGTCAAATCAGAGAAGGAATAGCTTCTGCAGATGCAGACCTACTTCGTAGGTAATGGCCAGAAGTCAACAAGAGTAGGTAAGATTCAAACGGCTCTCTTCCAACGGCTAATTTGAATCTTCACCTATATATATCTCTCCTCCACCATTGAAGAAGATGCTGGCGAAGGAGGCTGGCAAGACGACTGAAGAAATAGAAGAAAATAGAAAAATGAACAACGATCTTCAAAGCCAAATCTTTCAAGAACACCCAGCCAGTCAGCTGTGTTCTTAGTTGTTCACATACTCAGTCATAGGCAGAATAGATCAGAATAAATATCTTAAGCCTAGATTTCGAACGAGTTCATCATACTCCTTGTTCTTCATTGTAAGAACTCGTTCATAGTTGGAACCCCATACCCAAACCCAAACCCAGAAAGGTTAGGTAAAGGTACGCTTGCTCGAAGCACGTAATTCGAGTGGTTAGGTTCTTCAGTACCCGGAAACTGAAGGTGTAGGCTTGACAGTGCCCGCAAACTGTTGGAACACAGCTCGGGTTAGAGTTGTGAAGTTGCTTGGTACTTGGAAACCAAGTAGTAGTGAATTACCAGTGAATCTGGTCGTGGATGTAGGAGGGGTTACTCCGAACCACGTTAAAAATGCTCTGTTATTTATCGCTTTGTTTTATGCATGTTACTAACCTTCATGAGCATACATTTCAATCTGCATAAACTGACTAACTGAAAAGTGAAACAGAGCTTTGCAATATATTTGAAGCAACAGACGGACTTTCCAAATCCACCACATTCCGCACACACACACAGCCAGCTGTGTCGATCAAGCTGCCATCCAGCTGGATCGAACACAGCCAGCTCTCTGAAAAGAGTTTTAACTTGGAAAAGTTTTTAAACCTTGGTGTATTCACCCCCCCCTCTACACCAAGGTATCCGTCTTGGGACCAACACTAATTTAATTCTGAGCAGGTTGCAGGAATTATTTGGTGGTATACGACGCCCACCACTCATTATGATGAAAAGATTCTCAAGAAGTTTAACGCTTATGAGAGACTACATGTAAAGACCCCATTGGATCCTAGTGTTCACTTGAGTAAAAATATGGGTGAACTTATTGCACAAGAGGAGTATGCTAAAGTTATAAACAGCTTGATTTACCTAACAAACTGTACTAGGCCAAATTTAACATGTTCGGTGAACAAGTTGAGTCATTACACGAGTAATTCAAGCAATAAACATTGGACTGCTTTGACTCGAGTTTTGAGATACTTGAAGTATACTCTTAACTATGATTTGCAATACACGTGATATCCCCAAGTACTTGAAGGGTACTGTGATGCTAATTGGATCTCTGATTCAAAAGACTCGTTCTTAACGAGTGGATATGTTTTCTGTGTGGGGGGAGGGGTGGTGTTGTTTCATGGAAATCGACGAAACAAACATGTATTGCTCGATCCACCATGGAATCTAAGTTTATCGCTTTGGATAAAGCAGCGAAAGAATTAGAGTGGCTTCGTAATTTCTTAGAAGATATTCCATGTTGGAGGAAACCGGTGCGCGCATTTACAATACACTGCGATAGCCAAGCTGCTATAGGTAAAGCACACAATGGTTTTTACAATGATAAGTCTCGACATATCCGTCGACGACCTATTGTGAGACAATTGATTTCGAGTGGTGTTATCGCAGTTGACTATGTAAGGTCAATAGATAACATGGCGGATTCGTTGACCAAAGGGTTGAATCGTAATCAAATGAATAAATTGCTAAAGGGAATGTGATTGAAATCCACATGATAAGGATGATTGTAGTGGTAACATAATCATGATGACTGGAGATCTCAAGAACTTGGTTCAATGGGACAACTAAGCAACAAAAATTCGAGTTGAGACACTCTCAAGTTACCTTTCCAAATATAGTATTGTGTGCGAACTGAGATAGTGTCTGCATACATGCATACAACATTTCCACTCATGTGAGAGATTGTTGGATATAATGATTTTATATCATTATTTGTGGTTGTTAATTATTTAATTTATAGAGAAATTAAATAATAGGTGATTATTTTACTTGTCGAGTAAATAATCGAAATATATTTATTGTCTCAAAACCATTGGTGAGTGAGAACTGATATATTTAAGTTGTGTATTGGAGATGAATTTGTTGTAAGCAAGTTCGATAATGTGGTTTATTCACAGAACTAGCTCGGGCTTGGACCGTAGTTATAAGATTTGGGCCTTGAACTTGGGCTTGACCAAAAGTTTCCATCTTAATTTGGGCTCGGCCCACTTGTCCAATTGGCAAACCAATTATTTGATATTGTTTAAAGTGCAATTGATGTAATCAGCCCTATTTATTATCCAACATGCAAAGTAATTAAACATTGTAAATATTTAATTACTTGGAGCATATGCATGTTCCATATTTTGAAATTTACTTGGCCGCCAAGTTGCCGAGATTTGGTGCAACCCTAAAGTCTTCCCATTAAGTGCTAAATATATGAGCCTCTTGTGATGGTTCTTTATACTACAATTTGCTCTCATCTCTCATAGCATCAAAACATCTCATATAGTTGAATTCTAGGGTTCTATAACTCGGTTCTCAAGCTCTATTTTATTCGCCGGAGCTCTTTCTTATTACGATGTTGATTACAAAAGAGTCGTCGTCGTTTTATCTTTGAAAGACTATAAGTTGGACCGTGAGCACTAGTTGGGTCGTATCTCATCTTGCGGATAGAGGCCTCTTCGACTCGACGAATTAAGTTTGTTATTCATTATTTCCATTTATCTTATTTTATAATCTAATAGTTTCAAATTATTGTCTAGTTTTATTATATTTCAAGCATATATCTACCATTGTCTTGCTGTACTCAATTATCAAACCATACAATAAATAAGGGTCACTTGCATTTATATATTTATTAAAGAATACTATGGATAACATGTGAAGGGTCATACCAATTTTCTCGATTTTTGAAACTGATTTCTCAATCACGCCATCAAATGATTTGCGCAAATTATGTAACAGCATTGTAGTTATGATAATTTTCTAAAAAATAAAAAATGTAATTAGGATGAAACATGGAAAGTTTAGTGAGTGAATTAAAGTCTAAAGCAGATCCTGGGTAATTTTAATTTTGAACGAATTTTGCGGAAATCGTTATTCTGGACAAACTTCGAGGAATTTATGCCATTGATTCAGACATAATTGTTATTTTTAAAGGGAATTGTTTTTTTCCTCTTCAAAAAAAATGGGAAGTTTTTTTCCCCCTCATTTTTTGGCCTTTTTGGAGGAGGGATTTTAATAGGGAGGTTGTAATGGCATCATTTCCTAATAGCAAAACATATTGAGAGCATTACATCCATTTTCATGTCTATGTGGCAATTTCTCTAATTTTTTTTTAATTATCTAAAATTTCAACTTTTATTTTAAATTTGGTATATCTCAATTATTTATTAATAATTCACAATTGTACAATTAATAAAAAAAATCGTTACAAAATTAAAATTAATGGCAACAATTAATTTATTTCTTATTCTCCAAATCTATTGTGCCTATATATTTCAGAATTCAACAACCAAAAATGCTCATTCAGTTCACCTTTTTGTGTTCCTTCATTCCACTTTCCTATCCACAACAAGCACAGTTGATATGAAAGAAATTATCAAAAGAAGTCTTTTTGTGTTCCTTCATTCCACTTTCCCATCCACAACAAGCACAGTTGATATGAAAGAAATATCAAAAGAAGAGCATTGGTGTTATAATTTTCCGAATTAGAGAGAAGTGATTACGACAATGAAGTATGATATGGTAGTCATGGTCAGATTATCTTATGCAATGATAGGGAATTTTTAACTAAATTTGCTACCGCACATAATTACAGAATTTTCTAACGTTAGTTCCAATGTTGCACATAATATAATTTGATTGAGTATATCATGTTTTTGGTTTTTTGTATATTGTTTCAGTTTTGATGTAATTTGCACATTACAATTACCTAAATTAATTAATCATAGACTGAGATTTCTAAATTGCATGATTCTCTTTCTACCCCGAGTCTTCTTCAACTAGATATATGACACCGCACATCCAAATATCTTACATTTATTTTATAATATCTCGTGATTGATATGAAACATGTATACAACTCAATATTACAAAGTCAAATAAATAATTTATTAATAAAAAATGAGAATGACGACTTCAAAAAAGTTTAACAACAAAGATATCATTTCTGGACAAGTGCTTGAGACATATAAATTAAACTTGACAAGAAAACCAATAAAACCAGTAATTAAGTTGTGAAGTATGAAATAGACAGATTACGATTTATACTTATTTATTGAATAAATAAAAATATATTTAAACTTACAAGATTCAAGCATTAACAAACCTCACAAAAGAATTCCGATAAACACGACCAACATTGATTGAATACAGAATTGAGCTTAAACCTTGCTTATTAGTTGCTTAATGTTCTAGAGTCTTTCACTTCCTTCCCTTTGATAGTTGTAGAACATGGTGGTAAGGTCATCTTTTCGAGATCGATTGATTTTTCCTGAATTGTAGGACTAGGGTTTAGCTTCGAACAAGACAGTTAAATCAAGGAATTGACGAGAGAGCTTTTCAAAAAAAAAAATGAGGAGAAGACGGAGAGGTAAAGAGGGGAAATTGATGGTCCCTGAGCTGAGTCTTTGGTGTAGAGAAGGGGGTGAATACACCAAAGATAGACTTAAAAAACTTTTTCACAAGATTAAAACAGAGTGCGTGAGCTCAATTATGAATCCAGCTGAGGAAGGTCAGCTGGGCTAATAACTCAGCTGGCGGTGCGGAAAGTGGTGGTTTAAAAACTTAACTCGTTTGCTTAGAAAAATTCAGCTTGAAAATATTATCTTAACATTTTGGGTTTAATCAAGTTGTGCACATTTCTGAAAACACACAGCTGTCTTTGGAGAGCAGCTGAGTATGCAGATTTGATAAAGATGCAATGTGTTAATGGAGTTGGTATAATAACTGAAAAATAACGAGAAAGAAAATAACACGAGATTTTACGTGGTTCGAAGTAACACCTCCTACGTCCACGACCAGCTTCACTGGTAATTCACTACCACTTGGTTTCCAAGTACCAAGCAACTTCACAACTCTAACCCGTGTTGTGTTCCAACAGTTTACGGGCACTGTCAAGCCTAAACCTTTCAGTTTGCGGGTGCTGAAAAAACCTTACAACCACTTGAATTTTGCGCTTCAAGCAAGCGTAATCTTGACCTAAGCTTTCTGGGTAAAGAGGGGTTTGGTTTGTGGTTCCAACTATGAACGAGTTTTTATAATGAAGAACTTAGAGTTAGATGAACTCATTCAAAATCTAGGCTTAAGATATACAATGATTTCTGCCTAGGAATCAGACGAAAAACTCGACAGTTTCTAGACTAGAAACACTTTAAGATAAAGTGTTCTTTGAACTATTTAGAACTGCTAATGAGCTTTTGAAGGCTTGATGAATTCAGAAAATGAAAGCTTGTAGAGAGTTTTTCGTATCTGATCCTGAGGTTGAAGACGGGTATATATAGGTAGAGATTCAAGACTAGCCGTTGGAGGAGCCGTTTGAATCTTACCTACTCTTCTTAAATTCATAATCTGTCGTTGGACATTTCTGCACCTGTCTTCATCAGTGTCACATCCTAGTTTTTGAGGTCTAGGATGCTGATTTGTCGATCATTCATTGGTCGAGGTATATTAACTTCCTCTGACACCAGGATCTTTGTCTTCAAGCTGTTTTACGAATCTTGGAGCTGGATTTGTTATTCTGACTAGAACTGATGCCTACAAAGTTGACATTCATTTCGTCTGTACAGCTGGATCAGCTGTGTATTGAACTCAGCTCGATTAGTCTTCAGCTTGATCCTGCTGTGTTTGAACTCAGCTCAGCTGGAAAACTCAGCTGATAATTTACTCTTGCTGTGAACACAGCTGGATCTTCTGTTGTCTTGAGCTTCTGCTGTCTTCCGCTTCCTGAACCAGTAAACTTAGAGAATCTAGAGCTCAAACAGGCGAGCTGAAAAATACTACTTATGTTGATGCGATTATCTACTCGGTTGGAGAACAGTTAGGTTTTGATATTAAATCAAAACTTTATAATTTTCCCAACAATTTCCCTCTTTTTGATGATGCCAAAACCTAACTGAGACAAATTATGAAGCTTCATCTTAGCTTTCCCCTACGTTTTAAGAGGGTAAAAAAAACAGCAGTTTAAATAGAGTTCAGAGCCTGGACAAAAAGTAATTGTCATTAGGGTGAGCTTTGAGATAAAAAAAAAAAACTTTGTTTTATTAATGTAAGAAATTACAGCAGTTAAAGAGAAAGATTAAAAAGAAAGAAAAACTCCAATTCTTCAATCTTCAATCCCAGCTGGTTGGGTCTTCTCTTCTGCTTCTTTATTTTGACTCTGTTTTTCCTTCAGCTGGTTCCTCTAGCTCAGCAGTTTTGCCTTTGCCTCTTTGTATCATTATCTTCCCCCTTTTTGGCATAATTAATCAAGGCGGGAGAGAATCATCTTACTGAGCTGTGCTGTGTTCTGAGTTGCGTCAGCGATCTTCGATGTGTTCTCAGCTGTTGCGATGTTCAGTTCGGCTGTGCTACAGCTGTCAGTTATGAACAGTGGAGTCTGGAGTCTTGGTGGCTCAGCTGTTGCATCGGCTGGCTCTTCTTCAATAGCATTAGTCTCAGCTGTGATTGCAGGCACAGTTTCCTTGGCTGTCTCAGCTGGGGCGATCCAGCTGAGTGCTTGGAGGTATGAGTTGGCTCTAGAGATGACATCTTCTGAGTAGGGCACAACTTCATTCCTTGCAATTTGGCTTCTTCAGACTTTATTAGATTGAATGTGAGAGTCTGAATCTGCTCTTCAGTTGCTTATTTTGGTAGCGGCTGGGAGCGAAGCTAGCTCCGGATTTTGTTGCAGTACGCTGGTAACTCTTTTAAGCAAGAGGTTTTCAAACCTTGAGATGGAGGCGTCACATGCAACTCTTGAGGGACTTAAATATTTTCCTTCTACTTCTGAAGTGGGGGTAAGGGGTTCAGCTCTTGTTTTCATCATCCAGCTGCAAGTGATTTATCTGCTGGATGATGCTTTCCACTTGAGCTTGGTGCAGGGGCTTGAGCTCCAACTTCCATGAGTTGATCTTGAAGTTGGTGTCCCTGTCGAGCTAAAGAAAATTGAGGAGAAGGCGGTTGAAGTATTCCATCTGCTGTGAGGTTTAAGCTTAGTTGATTGGGGGTCTAAGCTTAGTTGATCAGCTGGAATACGTCGTTGAGGTGGTGGCAATGATGATGTTCCCGCTGGCAGATGAACTTATTCTCCACCGTAAGAAACCACCGCTTGTGGATCTTCTGCTCCTCGGAGAGTAGTTACGAAATCTCTCTCAATTTCAGTTGGCTTCTTGGCTGACTGGGCACCTTTAACTTGAGTCTTCTCTTTAAAGACGGTGCTTCAACTTGTTTTGTCTCCTCATGATGTTTCTGTGCCTCATGTGGCGGAGCAAGAGCTGTGACAGTTTGCTCTTAAAGGCTCCGGCTTTATCAGCATCTCGTTCAGTTCTGACTGGGCTTCCTCTCAAGTTGAATTCCCTTAACAGGATCCTGTTGACGTTGATTTCCGCATCCCAGGGAGTTGTGTATCCCGTTCTCTCTTTATTTTGAGAGAAACATTAGAGCGGAGGAGGTCTTTTTCCTTTGACATTCCCAGGAAGAATTCTGCAACTTCCTGGTGAATGAAGTTCTTGAGCTTTGCAGTCATCCACTGCGTTAGATCGGATCTGTCGATGAGCTTCATTATATCCTGGAACTCCGTCTTCTTGTGGTTCCTGAGAGTTAAGCAACTCTCAAAGTGAAGCTTTGATAGGCTCTTCATGTTGATCGGCTTCTGGAGATATCTTTCTAGATTCCATGTTCTTCTTCTGCAAACTTTGTTAGTAGAACAGATAATATATATATAGGGGGGGAAGAAGAAAGAGTGCCGGATCAAAACTTTTTAGGGTTAAGGTAAAAATTTGCGTATCTCTTCTAGCATATATATATATATATATATATATATATCAATTTTCTTGAAGAATGGACGATCAAGATTGGTAGTTTGATAAGACGATCTACGATTGGGAGTGATTCTCGCGTTTTGTCAGTTTCTTGTTCAGAAAATGCGAGTTAATGCACGCGTCAGGACGGTTGAGGCGTTTTGACTTCTGTCTCGAAACTTCTATGCTTCAGATCTTTGCATATCTTTAATTAATTTTGATTGGATATGACATGATATGATTTGACTGAAGTCTGTCTAAAATAGAATGAATAGGTGTATGTAATGATGTTGCAAACCTCTCAGCTGATCATCGTAGTCAGCTGATACCTCGGTTTTGAATAGCTGTGTTGAGTGATCGTTTTACCAGCTGGTTTCCCCCTCAGCTAAATAATCCTTCAACTTTGGCGTCCTGCTGAGCTTGGTCCTTCTCAGCTTGGTTTTTCTTTGAGGTTGATTCTGATATCCAGCTGGGTCTGCTTTTAATCAGCCGGATGAGTTTTCGTCTGGGTTGAGTAACCCAAGTAATCCGCACAGCATCTTGAATCTTGCTTCTACCAGAGGTTTTGTGAGTATATCAGCACGGTGTATGTCTGTGTGAATTTTCTCAACAATCACATCCTTCTTTTCTACGTGATCTCTGATGAAGTGATGTCGCACGTCCACATGTTTGCATCTTGTGTGATGTACTGGATTTTCTGATATGGCGATAGCACTTGAGCTATCACAGAAAATTGGAACTTGTCCAGTTTTTACTTCATAGTCATCCAGCTAATGTTTCAGCCAGAGAATTTGTGAGCAGCAGCTTCCAGCTGCCATATATTTTGCTTCTGTTATGGA
The DNA here is from genome assembly GCA_031470985.1 of Agastache rugosa. NCBI lineage: Eukaryota > Viridiplantae > Streptophyta > Magnoliopsida > Lamiales > Lamiaceae > Agastache > Agastache rugosa. The sequence continues at coordinate 25,435,477 of CM062607.1, forward strand.
AGTTGCGACGTATGTTTGCTTCTTTGAAAACCATGAGATCAACTTGCTTCCTAGGAACTGACATGTTCCTGAAGTTGATTTCTGTCCAACCGATCTCCAGCGAAGTCTGAGTCTGAATATCCAGTCAGTTGTAGATTGTCTTCAGCTGAGTACCACAGCCCAACATTCTGAGTTCCTTTGAGATATTTGAGAATGTTCTTGGCTGCTTGCATGTGTGCCTCCTTTGGATCAACTTGAAATCTGGCACACACTCCGACTGCGAAAGAGATGTCTGGAAGACTAGCTGTTAGATATAGCAGGGAACCTATTATCCCTCTGTATTTGTTGGAATCAACTGACTTTCCTTCAGTTCCTGGTTCAATCTTCTAGTTGGTGTTTATCAACTGACTTGGATTGATTTATAAAAATCCCTTCTGCTGATTGCTTGACTTGAAGTCCTAGAAAGAAGCTCATTTCTCCCATCATAGACATTTCGAACTGATTTGACATCTTCTCTCCAAATCTTTGGCATAGGAGTGTTGATCTTGATCTGAAGATGATGTCGTCTACATAGATTTGAACAACCAGGATGTTTTCTCCCAACTTGATGGTGAAGAGTGTTCTGTCTAATGAGCCCTTCTTGAATCCTTTGGATACAAGAAAATTTGATAGAGTATCATACCAAGCTCGAGGTGCTTGTTTCAATCCATAAAGCGCATTTTTTAGCTTGTAGACTTTATTTCCTTCTACTTCAAATCCTGGAGGTTGTTCAACATAGACATCTTCCTTGATTTCTCCATTTAAGAATGCACACTTCACATCCATTTGATAGACCTTAAATTTGTGATGTGTTGCATAAGCGAGAAATAATCCGATTGCTTTCAATCGTGCTACTGGAGCAAATGATTCTTCGAAGTCAATTCCTTCTGTTGTGTGTAACCCTTGGCAACGAGTCAAGCTTTGTTCCTGATGATGACTCCAAGGGTATCCAGCTTGTTTTTGAAGATCCATTTGAGTCCGATGACTTTTACTCCTTCAGGTCTGTCGACCAATTCCCAGACACAATTTCTGAGGAATTCATTTAGCTCTTCCTGCATGGCGTTTTTCCAGGGTACGCTTTTTAAGGCTTCTAGAATGGTTTTAGGCTCTGGAACTTGAGCTACATAGCACGCCATTAGAGCTGTGTCTTCATCATAGACAGTCAGATCCAGCTCTACTGAGAGTTGAGCTGTGTCAGCTGCTTCTTGATGATCCGATGTAGCTTGAGCAGCTGAGCTTCTGGTTCTGACTTGGTCAGATGGTTCTCCAATGATTGCTGATGATGTATGATCTTCGATCCATCTTCTTCTTCTACGAATTTCTTCTTCCAGCTGATTGATGCTAGAAGTGGCTAGATTTCGTCTGGCTTAGAGTTGTTCTGGAGTTAAGTCTTGAGAATGAGACTCTACTTGGATTGTGTTTTGAGGTGACTTCTGTAGGAGCTCTGCTGGAGATAGAGCTGGGGATTCAGCTGTGTCTGGATTTCTAGCTGGTGGCATTCTCCCTTGATTTGGCGTTGGAGGTTCCTCTTGATTTCCAGCTGGTGGAACTTCCTGATTGATTTGAGGTTCCTCCTCTTGCTCATCATCCCATATTAATGGTTCGGCCAGATTCCTGATTCGATTCTCTTGAGCTTTTGTCTGAATCTGCCTTGAAGATTCTCCTTCATTTCTTCATTGATAGAATCTCTATATTCGAATGATGATTCATCAAAGGTAACATGTGGAGTTATTTCGACCGTTTGAGTTCTTCTGTTGAAGACTCTGTAAGCTTTACTCACAGCAGAGTAACCAAGGAATACTCCTCGGTCAGTCTTCGCGTCGAACGTCTTAAGCTGTGTTTTTCCATTGTTTAGGATATGACATTTGGATCCGAAGACCTTGAAATATCCAATGTATGGTATTCTGTTATTCCATAGCTCATATGGCGTCTTTCCTTGCCTTGTTGTGAGTAGAGAGCGATTCTGAGTGAAGCAAGCTGTGTTGATTGCCTCGGCCCAGAACTTTTTTGGAATGGCAGAGCTGGCTAGCATTGAGGTAGCTGCTTTTTTTAGTGTTCTGTTCCTCCACTCTGTTACACCATTCTGCTGGTGTGTGCGCACTGCTGAGGTTTGATGTTGAACTCCATTCTTCTCGCAGTATTCATAAATAGTTTCATTCAGAAACTCCGTTCCTCGATCTGATTTGATTGACACTATCTTGCACTCCTTCTGAGTTGACAGTCTTTCCAGCAGGATTGGCAGCTTAGTCCTTGTTTCGCTCTTCTGGTACAGGAATGATACCCATGTGAATCTTGAGAATGCATCCACTACGACTAGAGTATCTTTTCTGCCATTGAAGCTTGCTGGAGTAACTGAACTAAAGAGATCCATATGTAGGAGTTGAAAAACGCAATCAGTTGACTGTACTGGCTTGAGAGAGAATGAAATTCTCGTTTGTTTTCCTTGTTGGCATGCACTGCACATATGACTTTTGTCATATACTTGATATGGAATTCCATTAGCGAGCTGGTTTCTAGCCAGTTTGTTGATTGTCTTGAAGTTGAGGTGATTCAGCCGTCTGTGCCACAGCCAGCTGACTTCATTGTTGCTCTTGGATACAAGACAAGTCTCCGGAGGGTTGTTGTTCCAGTCAGCAAAGTACATATTTCCTTCTATTTTCCCTCTTAGTAGTATCTGCTTGGTTTCCATGTGCTTCACTGTGCATCTCTGTGCATCAAACGTGACAGAAAAACCGTTGTCGGAGAATTGGCTAATGGAAAGCAAGTTATGTTGCAGTCCTTGTACATATGAAATATTAGAGATTTTAATATTTTTAGTTTTAAATGTACCATAACCTTCGGTTAGACCTTTGGAGTTGTCACCAAACGTTACTTGTGGGCCTGGACGCTCGATGTACTCCTGGAGTAGATGCTTTAAGTGGAACATATGCTTGGAATATCCGCTGTCCAAGTACCATAGCGTTCTCATTTACTCTTCAATGATGCGTCGTTTCCTTGCAACCTATGACAAAAATCAAAATTTAGGTACCCAGTTTTAGTTGGGTCCTTGTGGGTTAGATAGAGATCCTTTTACGACCCAGATCTGCTTGATGACTCGAATTGGGTCATTTGATCTGATGATCCTTCCAGCTGAGTCGATGTACACATTCTTTGTGTTCTTTCGTTGTTGCTGGTGGGGTCTTGATCTCAGTGTTTTCCCTGCTTGATTTCTTTGTTGATGTCTGGGTCTTTTTCGGTATCCAGCTGAGTACCCAGCTGAGACGTTCCTTTGTCTCTGCTGTTTCTTGTGATATCTCAGCTGGAACTGGTCCTTTAGCTGGTGATCATATGAGTAATATCCAGCTGGGTATCTCCTTTGATATCTCAGTTGATATCTCTCGACGTGTTGTTGATGTTGCTTGTATCTGAACTGTCCAGCCTGCTGTCTTTGTTGAGTTTGAGCACGTTGTTGTCTGCTCTGTGCTTGAGGTTGTCTCACAGCGGTCCTTTTTTATGCCTGATGTGTCCTCAATGGTCGTTGCTGAGCAGCTGGAATTGGGTTTTCTTATGCTCTTGCAAACATTACCTTTGTTCCACTTGTGGAAGCAATGTTTGTGGCATCCTTTGATCCATTGTAACCCAGCCCTGCTTTGAGCGCTGCTGGACGCTGTGCACTTATGATTTCGTCCATTGTTGTTGTAGCTTTGATGAGAGCTACCATCTTCTTAGATAGCACCTCTTCAGAACTCTTCAACTCTATAATCTCCGCTGACTTCTTTTCTAATTCAGCTGTGGCCTTTTCTAATTCTTCCATCAGCTGTTTCTTTTCGTAGTAGAAGTCTTTCATCAGCTGATCTTGTTTCACTATTTTGTCTTTTAGTGAAATAACCTCCTCTTTGAGCTGTGTTGTATCAACTGCTTCTGATACCTTTTTCTTTTCCAGTTCCACCTTCAGCTCGGCATTCTCACACATTATGATGTCAAGGATCTCTTGAAGCTCCTTGAAATCATTCATAACCTTCTCTACTAAACTCCAATCAGGTTGCCCTGATTCTAAAACCTGCGTAGAGTGTTCGTGTGATGGTGAGGGGTTAGATAGATTTTGAGTTCTTGACATTACCTCATCTTCATCGATTCCGTCTGTCTGTCCCATGAAGCATGTATCCCATTCAGGTTCATCATGAGCCATCAGCGCTACTTCTTCTTAATATGAAAATGGCATGTTATCCTCCATTTTGTTGCACTCCGACTCCTTGTCGGCGATGTAGGCTCTCCTTCTGTCAGCTGCTTTAGCTTTCAGTTGGTCTTTGTCCTTCTTGGATAGCTTGGGACATTCTAGCCTGCAGTGTCCCGGTTCCTTGCAGTTGAAGCAACCTTCTTCTGTTCGCTTGTCAGCTGACTTCTCATCAACTGCTGTGTACTTGTCTCTGTAAGTTCTTGCGAACTTCTTGTATTTGTCCTTGCTGGTATTGAGTCTGTTTTAGTTTTTTACCAGCATGGCTATCTCTTCAAGTAGCTCTTCCTTGCTCATGTCCTTATTGTCCTTCTTTGAGGACTCAGCTGACTCCATGTATGTAGATTTTTCATAATTAGCTCTGAACGCAATCTCCTTTGGCGCAGGTGTCATCTCTCCATCATTTTGATTGCTTGAAGATTCTTTCATGGTAATCTTCAAGTTGCATTCGTTGGCTTTGAGCAGGGAGAATAATCTCTCAGTTGAAAGATCACCCAAGTCACTACGACTTTGGTGTACTACCTTGTATGTGTTCCATTCAGCTGTGAGCGCTGAAAGGACTTTTAGGTTCTTTTCACGCTGGGTGTATTTCCCAGTTCTGATGGTTTTAATTTCTACCACGATATTTGAGAATCTGAGTTCCATCCCTTCGATGGACTCGTTGACAAGCTGCTTGAAGTTATCAAACTTCTGGCAGACAATCGTGAATTTATTTTCTTTTATCTCCTCTGACCCTTCGCATAGCTTGGCTAGGATTTCCCACATCTCCTTTGCAGTGTTGCAGTTGAGGATCTTGTTGAGATAGGCGTTGGAGACTGTTGACGAGATGGTGTTCCTTGCGAAGCTGTCTAATCCAGCTTGTTTCCTTTCTTCAGATGTATGTACATTCTTTGGCTTGGGAATGAGCTGATACGTTGGTTGTCCACTATCTTGAGCTGGAACAAGCTCGTTTCTTTGTTTGTAAATGAGGATGGGTCCGTCTGTGATGACGTCCCACATCATGTCATGATGAGCACACAGAAAGCTTTTTAATCTGAACTTCCAGATTGCATAATCATCGACCGAGAAGGTGGGAAGATTCTTGTTAAGATAAGAATCCATGGAGATATGCACAGTATGAAATAATATGAGTTTTTCCAAAAGAGGATCTGTTCAGTTGACTACTGACAGATTTTCAAGACAAATCTCTTGATTCAGAAACAACGGTCTTTTGAACCACTGCTCTGATACCAATTGATGGTCCCTGAGCTGGGTCTTTGGTGTAGAGGAGGGGTGAATATACCAAAGATAGACTTAAAAAACTTTTTCACAAGATTAAAACAGAGTGCGTGAGCTCAGTTATGAATCCAGCTGAGGAAGGTCAGCTGGGCTAATAACTTAGCTGGCGGTGCGGAAAGTGGTGGTTTAAAAACTTAGCTCGTTTGCTTAGAAAAACTCAGCTTGAAAATATTATCTTAACATTTTCGGCTTAATCAAGTTGTGTACGTTTCTGAAAACACACAGCTGTCTTTGGAGAGCAGCTAAGTATATAGATTTGATAAAGATGCAATGTGTTAATGGAGTTAGTATAATAACTGAAAAATAACGAGAAAGAAAATAACACGAGATTTTACGTGGTTCGGAGTAACACCTCCTACGTCCACGACCAGCTTCACTGGTAATTCACTACAACTTGGTTTCCAAGTACCAAGCAACTTCACAACTCTAACCCGAGCTATGTTCCAACAGTTTACGGGCACTGTCAAGCCTAAACCTTTCAGTTTGCGGGTACTGAAAAAACCTTACAACCACTTGAATTTCGCGCTTCAAGCAAGCGTAACCTTGACCTAATCTTTCTGGGTAAAGAGGGGTTTGGTTTTGGGTTCCAACTATGAACGAGTTCTTACAATGAAGAACTTAGAGTTAGATGAACTCGTTCAAAATCTAGGCTTAAGATATACAATGATTTCTACCAAGGAATCAGACGAAAAACTGGGCAGTTTCTGGATTAGAAACACTTTAAGATAAAGTGTTCTTTGAACTATTTAGAACTTCTAATGAGCTTTTGAAGGCTTGATGAATTCAGAAAATGAAAGCTTGTAGAGAATTTTTCGTATCTGATCCTGAGGTTGAAGACGGGTATATATAAGTAGAGATTCAAGACTAGCCGTTGGAGGAGCCGTTTGAATCTTACCTACTCTTCTTAAATTCATAATCTGTCGTTGGGCGTTTCTGCACCTGTCTTCATCAGTGTCACATCCTAGTTTCTGAGGTCTAGGATGCTGATTTGTCGATCCTTCATTGGTCGAGGTATATTGACTTACTCTGACACCGGGATCTTTGTCTTCAAGCTGTTTTACGAATCTTGGAGCTGGATCTGTTACTCTGACTTGAACTGATGCCTTCAGAGTTGACATTCCTTTGGTCTGTACAGCTGGATCAGCTGTGTTTTGAACTCAGCTCGATTAATCTTCAGCTTGATCCTGCTCTGTTTGAACTCAGCTCAGCTGATAGTTGACTCCTGCTGTGAACACAACTGGATCTTCTGCTGTCTTGAGCTTCTATTGTCTTCCGCTTCCTGAACCTGTAAACTTAGAGAATCTAGAGCTCAAACAAGCGAGCTGGAAAACACTACTTATGTTGATGCGATCATCTACTCGGTTGGAAAACAGTTGGATTTTGGTATTAAATCAAAACTTTATTGTTTTCCCAACAGAAATTATTTTTCAGATAGCAACGTTTATTATGGAAATCAAGCGTATTAATATAAATATGATATGATTGACTGATTGTGTGACTAATGAATATCCAGTAATTAATACTATATCTTTTTATAATTAAAACATTGCTAAGTTATGGAAAACCAAAAATCTATATATCTTTCTGTACAAATAATGTAATATCGCGCAATTAGTGCACAAATCAAATAGATCTTTCTGTAATTAAAACATTTATTAAATAAACAATATTTATGACTTGATCTTTTTCTAAATAAACTATGTAATTTAACATAGGATATTTATAAGTCATACTTAAATTGTAAAAATATAAGAAATTTTGATTAATTGGTTATACCTGTATGATCGTCATGCTTGATCACCGGACCGATAATTGATCTGAATAATCGATAGCTGTACATCTGGAGGCTACGGAACTTGGTGACTTCACCTTATCATTTTTTTATTACTTTATTTTACAAATACATTAAGCATTCGATTGTCGAGAGTGTACACGATGCAAAATAATTTGGGAGTAATTATTCTTTACATTTCGATCAAGTTCATAATTGAGGGGTTTGATAAACATAATTTGTATTTTAAGCTTTGAGTAAGTGTACACAAATATTAATGTTATTTACAAACTCTAATATTACAGTACTTTTCAAAAAAAATATTACACTAAGATTACACTCAGAAAAATCGATTGGGTTGACCGGGCTAGCTCTCATTTTAATTCTTGAATATATCGATTATTAATCAATTGAACTTACAAGAACACTACTTCTATTCAAAACAAACTTGGTTCTTGAAATTTATCCTATAAGAAAGACTACATGCATAAACTTAGTTTCAGAATTCTAAAATATCAGTAGCGATAAATTTTCCAACATCTCACACATTCTTATTTTAGAAATTAATTAAACAAAACTTTATCTTATTTATCTGTAAATGGAAGTTAGTATAATTAAATATTTAATTTCAATAGACTAATTATTTGAATTATTGAAATAAAGAATAGCTATCATGACTTTTTTTTATGGATTATGTAGCTGAATTTCAAAAGAATAAGCATCAATTTGGAAAAGTAGATTGAGCTATATAATACATAAGGATATACTATACATACAAATGTATTATGATACTGTATATTGGATTGTTCTATATATAACCGTACATATACATGTAATAGTATTAATCAATTAATCTATTTTAGAAAACAATTAATGTAATAGTATTATACTTTTCGATTCTTAATACTTGAACTAGAGATGCCCAAAAGAACCAGAATTGCTAGAACCGAAATGAAATCGGCGGTTACGGAACCTAAACTGAACCGTTGGTTTCCGGTTTGGAATCGAAAACTGCCTCGATGCTGATTCAATTTCGGTTATTGAGAACCGTCGGTTCTTCCAATTTTTTATTTTTTTTATTTTTTATCTATATTTATGTTATAATTCATATTTATTTCACCTACATATTACATTAGAGTGTATAAAATTATAATTAAACAAGAAAACGTAGCAAAAAAACCTAAATATCGAAGTGATAGGTGGAACCGAACCGAACCGCGGCCACCTCTAACTTGAGCAAAATAAATAAAAAATTACAAGGATTTTTAGAATTTTGTATCATAATTCAGTTAAAATTATCGAATTTATCTAATTTATATTCTTAGCATTTTGGTTGTAAGCTCTAGGAAATATGAATTCCCAAGGTCATTGCCTTATTTTCATTATATTAAAAATATTAAAATCTTCTAATGAATTCAATTAATCTCTATTCTATGTGACATTTTCTAATTTATTGAATTTCTATTCATCTAAAATTTTTGTATCTCACATTAGGGGGAAGGAGTAAGAACTAAAATTGAACGAGTGAGATTACATTTATGTAAGACACACGTTTAAACGGATGAAATTATAATTATGCATACAAAAGTGGGGTTGGGGGTGGGGGCAAATACAAAATACAACGTAAATATAGTTCAAAAAAAAATTTGCTCGAGCGATTGTCGGGTTTGCGCGGGCCTTAGATCGGCCATTGTCAACATTGTTTTTTTAATGAGACTTCACTCATTAAAGAACCTATAAATAAATTTGTGTCTTATCTCATATTATTTTTCAATAAAACTTTATCTATTTGACTCCTAAAAAAATATCCAGAATCAATGTATATTTTCTATTCATTATTATTTTGCACTACCAATTTAATTTGACCAAGTATTATTGAGTTAGCCAAATAAATAAATAGTTAATTTATTTTTATTGGGAAATTCAAGTTGGTCATATTATTAATTTGACGAATTATTAAATTTGCCAAACAAAAAATTAATTATATTTTCTAACAATAAATATTGTGGCAGATAATTAATTATTGTAACAATTTTTATTTTATTATTGAGACGGTTTTATAAATTTTAACAATCTTGTATAATTAACGAGTATTACAATGCAAGATTGAGACGATAACCAATAGTGATTGAATTTGAAACTTATATGATTGTATATAATAAAGAAGTTCGGATGGTGAACTCAAGCTTCATCATCTTGGTTCATTGTCATTCTTTGTCAACGACACATGGTTTAATTACCTCATTGTGCTTCGATTTAATAACAAGGAAACTCACAATATTCTTGAATTTAATTAGAAATTAAAGATTTTCACCTAAAAAAATTCATATAACTACCAAATATATTACGTCTTATAATTTTAAGAGTTATTAAATAATGAATTCCTTTCGATTATCTACAGAATACACGCTAGATAGATAAATTTTAAAATATGCATATCCTCAACACCACATTCATCCCCCTACTTAAGTGGTATTTCTAGAATTTTTCTTTAACATTTATTTAAATCTCCAATATATATTATCCACTTACAATATATTTTTCAATCAATCTATTAATTTCAGTCGTTACAAATGTAATAATTATATCAATCAAATAATGAATTTCCTATTTTTATATCCTTTTGTGCTTATAAATTGTGTAATTTTTTAACCAAAATCTCAAATACTCATCGTGTTTTGTGCAATTATCAATGAGAGTAAAAAGTAATGGATATCCAAATAATTGATTGGACCGAGTAGATCGAGAAAAAAAATAAGATTTGAGCCAAAAACTTCTAGCTCGAAGCTTTTAAACTCGAATGATCGAGTGAGTTAGTAATCATAGCATAAATTACCCAAAAGGTTTGGAATGAGTACGAATAGTAAAGTTTCTTTTTTAATTCGGATTGAGATATACAAGTAAGAAAATTTGAGTTTAGGTTGAAAAATAATTAATGGGTGGATACCCAATCCATTGTCATTCATAATCGAGTCCGACAGGTAGGGATATTAATTTAGCCGAAATGAACGGATCAGTCCAAATAGATCGAAAAACCAAATTTAGCATTGTTATTCATAACTGAGCTCGATAGATAGAAATACCAATTTAGTCTGAAATTAACGGATTGGACCGATCAGTATATCGAGAAAAAAAAAATAAGATTAGAGCCGAAAATTTTTAGCTCAAAGCTATTTAAACTCAAATGATCAAGTGAGTTGGTGATCAAAGTATAAATTACCCGATGGATTTGAAATGAGTACCAATAATAAAGTTTCTTTTTTAATTAGGATATAGAGATATACGAGTAAGAAAATTTGAGTTTGGGTTGAAAAAAATTAGTGGGTGGATACCCAACCCATTGTCATTCATAATCGAGTCCGATAGGTAGGGATATTAATTTAGCCGAAATGAACGGACCAGTCAAAATAGATCGAAAACTAAATTTAGCATTGTTATTCCTAACTGAGCCCGATAGATAGAAATACCAATTTAGTCTGTAATTACCGGATTGGACCGAATAGATCGAGAAAAAAAAATAAGATTAGGAGATGAAAATTTTTAGCTCGAAACTTTTTAAACTCGAATGATTGAGTGAGGTAATCATAGCATAAATTACCCCATGAGTTTGGAATGAGTACGAATAGTAAAGTTTCTTTTTTAATTAGGATTGAGATACACGAGTAAGAAAATTCGAGTTTGGGTTGAAATATAATTAATGGTGGATATTCAACCCATTGTCATTAATAATAGAGTCCGAAAGGTAGGGACATTAATTTAACCGAAATGAACGAACCAGTCCAAATAGATCGAAAACTAAATTTAGCATTGTTATTCCTATCTGAGCCCGATAGATAGAAATACCAATTTAGTCCGAAATTGACGGATTGGACTGAGTAGATCGGGAAAAAAAATTAGAGCCGAAAATTTCTAGCTCGAAGCTTTTTAAACTCCAATGATAGAGTAAGTTGGTAATCATATCATAAATTATCCGACGGGTTTGGAATGAGTACGAATAGTAAAGTTTCTTTTTAATCATAATTGAGATATACGGGTAAGAAAATTCGAGTTTGGGTTGAAAACTAAATTAACCTGATGTGAGTTTACTATCTTCTTAGTTGTTCTAAAAAATCATCATTAAGTAAACTATTAATTATTATTATTTAATTATTATACAATGAGCGGGTTTCAGTGAGACAGATAACAAATTATTGTAACAGCCTATATTTAATTATTTAGATATTTTATAAATTTAAACGAGTTTGGATAATTAGTGGGGTATTACTATACGAGTTTTGGACGAGGAGTGGTAAAATTACTTTTACTCGAGCTTGTGACATGTACAAGTATTTGAATTCTAAATGGGTCCGAACATAAATCGACAAGCTTATGTGAAATTTTATTTATTTTTAAACTTTTGTAATGTATGGAGTACTATTTATTATTAATATCTGTTTTGTAATATTCGAGTTTTCATTGAAATAGATAACCAACTATTGTAACAATTTATGTTTATAAATTTAAATAAATTTGGATAATTAGGTGGTATTACTATAACGGATTTTAGACGAGAACGAGTAGTGAAATCACTTTTAAATCGAGTTTGACATGAATACGAGTATATATATTCTAGACGGTCCCGAGCCTTACCATTTATGTTCATAGTTGCAGTCAACAATTTCGAATGACTGAAACTTGACCAAATATTAAGTTATTTTTTAGATTTATACCCAAAAATTATAATATTAAGTGATTCTCCATCGAATTTCGACGGGTTACACACTAGTCTATATATAATAGCAAAACATATTGTAAACATTGTTGGAAAAATTAATAGAGTTTTGATTTGAAACCAAAACCCAGCTGACCCCAACTGAGTAGATGATTGCACAAGCCTAAGCGTTTTTCAGCTCACCTGTTTGAGCTTATAGAGTTTCTTAGTTTACAGGTAGAGTCGCAGAAGCTAGCAGAAGATACAGCTAAGCTGACCCAGCTAAAGTATTCAGCAAAACAAACTCAACAGAGCAGACCAAGCAGAGTCAAAGACACAGCTGTACCAAGACCCAACTCAGTGACGGAAACACAGCTCAGTGTCGAAGACCCAGCTCAGTGTAAAAGACCCAGCTTAGTGTCGATGACACAGCTCAGGTCTAAAACACAGCTCAGGTTAATGACACAGCTTAGATTGAAGCCACAGCTCAGGTTAATAATACAGCACAGGTCTAAGACACAGCTCAGAGTCAATGACATAGTAGAGTCCAAGACGCTGAAGACACAGCAGAGACGCTTAGCAGCTCGAAGACGAAGACCTTCTCAAAGACAAGATCCCGATGTCAGAAGATCTCATCTGACGCAATCAAATCAGAGAAGAAATAGCCTATGCAGATACAGACCTACTTCGTAGGTTAAAGGCCAGAAGTCAATGAAAGTAGGTTAGATTCAAACGACTCCCTTCCAATGGCTAGTTTGAATCTCCACCTATATATATCTCCTCACCATTGGAGACTGCAGTGGACTGGCGAGACGACTGAAGAAATAAAAGAGCAAACAGAAAAATGAACAACGATCTTCAAAGCCAAATCTTTCAAGAACACCCAGCCTGTCAGCTGTGTTCTTAGTTGTTCACATTTTCAGTCTTAGGCAGAATAGATCAGAATATAAATATCTTAAGCCTAAATTTCGAACGAGTTCATCCAACTCTTTATTCTTCATTGTAAGAACTCTTTCATAGTTGGAACACCCATACCCAAACCCAGAAAGGTTAGGTATAGGTACGCTTGCTCGAAGCGTGTAATTCGAGTGGTTAGGTTTTTCAGTACCCGAAAACTGAAGGTGTAGGCTTGACAGTGCCCGCAAACAGTTGAAACACAACTCAGGTTAGAGTTGTGAAGTTGCTTGGTACTTGGAAACCAAGTGGCAGTGAATTACCCGTAAACCTGGTCGTGGACGTAGGAGGTGTTACTCCGAACCACGTTAAAATTGCTTTGTTCTTTACTACTTTGGTTTATGCATTTAGCTAACCTCTCACGCATACATTTCAAGCTGCATAAACTGACTAACTGAAAAGTGAAACAGAGCTTTTCAATATAATTTGAAGAAACAAACGGACTTTTCAAATCCACCAACTTCCGCACACACTCACACAGCCAGTTGTGTCGATCAAGCTGTCATCCAGCTGGATCGGACACAGCCAGCTCTCTGAAAAGAGTTTTAACTTGGAAAAGTTTTTAAACCTTGGTGTATTCACCCCTCCTCTATACCAAGGTATCCGTCTTGGGACCAACAATTGGTATCAGAGCAGTGGTTCAAAAGATCACTGTATCTGTGTCAAGTCAGTTTCCTTACTGATAGTGTTCACCTGAACAGATCCTTCAAAGTTTCAAAATCTTTTTTTAAATCATTATATTGCATACTGTCATGGAATCTTCCTTGTGCAGGAACCTCCCGACATTCTATGTCGATGATTATCAGATCTGGAAGTTCCAACTCAAAAGCTTTCTGAGCGAGCGTCACTACATAATGTGGGATGTTATCACTAACGGACCCATCATCATAAAATCATAAAGTCAAGCAGAAGAATGAATGATCAGGAGCTGAAGATGGCCATAGATGAATTAGATCAAAGAATGGCTCCAGCCAATGCAAACACAGCTGGATTCAAGCCAAGGATGTACCAAAGAGGTCGTACATAATCAAGCCATCGCTCCAAGCTCAGTCCTTTCGAAGAAAAAAACTGCTCAGCAACTCCCAGCTGATCACTGAGCCAAAAGGCAGCAGATAAATCCAGCTGACTGGAATCAAAATCAAAGACAGAATGTCATCCAGCACAGACATCAAGGTCAACTAAAAAGACAGCTGAGAAGGATCTCAGCTGGTTATAAAACTGAAAATCAACCGAGCTTCACATCAAGATTCCAGCAGACGGGATATCAAGCTAGAGATTAAGCTGACAGACTCCAGCTATGAAATGAACCTCATCAAAGAAAATGGAGTCAACAAGGTCCAAAGAAGAAGTGGACTCATTCAAGGACCAACCAGAAGTATCACTCACAAAAGATAAGGACAAATCCGGGTTATCAATGGAACCCTCAGCAACAAAGCCGGACCCAATCTCAACTGGGTGCCGAAGGAGTGATAACAGGTCAAGGAGAGACAGACGCAATTGAGGATGTCATCAAGCTTGCTGTGAAAGAAAGACAGCTGATGATCCAAGCTCACGACTTACCTCAACGCTCATCAAAGAATATGTCAAGCGTACTGGTCCCAGCCAATTGTTGTGATAACGATTTTCCTGGTGAGTTCGATGCGAAGGAATGAAATGCAAAGAACAGGAAATCGAAGATTCTACCCCGCAAAGCAACAGTGAACTCAGCTAATCATGGAGCAGCTGACCTCATCAAAGAATTGACCCAGTGATGAGAAAATCCGCTCAAGTGAAGTAGGAAGCAGCTGAGAAAAGATAGCCACCTACTATCAAATTCAGGGGGAACTCCACCAAGCTGGAAATCAACACAGTTGTGATATCAGCTGAGGGAAAATTCAATCCAGCTGAATATTCAAGTGGAGAATCAAGAGAGAAATCCAGCTGAACTATCAAAGGTCATCTTCTAGATATCAAACTCAGCTGGATCCCAAAGCAGAAGGAGTAGCCAGCTGAAGAGAAATGAAGCTCATCTACAGTCGCAGAGCTCAAGGGAACTCAGCTAAAGGAAAATCAAGTTAATATCCAGATACTCAGCTGAGGAGAAAACTCTGTCAAGCGAAGGAAAAGACCGACATGGTATCAGCTGACCTCTATGTCCAAGCTGACCAGTTTGGGTCATGCATTTATTTATCTAAGGAATATACTATTTAAGTCCAATTATTTTAAATTCCTAATTTAAGCGGACATATGTTCCTTAGTTAAATTGCTTGATAAGTTTCCTTTCCCATCGCATTAATTATAAAGACTGCTGAGTATTGTAGCACGGTAGGATCGAGGCAGAACGTCAAACATTTGAACTGCCTCACGCGCGGTTATAATACACTCACCGTAAACACGTCAGAACGAGATGAGTGATTATCTCCCAGCCGTTGATCAGAATGTTGGTCCCAAGACGGATACCTTGGTGTAGAGGGGGGTGAATACACCAAGGTTTAAAAACTTTTCCCAGTTAAAACTCTTTTGAGAGAGCCTGCTGTGTCCAATCCAGCTGGATGACAGACAGCTTGATTGACACAGCTGGCTGTGTGAGTGTGTGCGGACGTTGGTGGGTTTGGAAAGTCCGTCTGTTGCTTCAAATCATATTGCACAGCTCTGTTTCACTTTTCAATTAGTCAGTTTATGCAGCTTGAAATGTATGCATGAGAGGTTAGCTAAATGCATAAAACAAAGCGATAAATAACAGAGCAATTTTAACGTGGTTCGGAGTAACACCTCCTACGTTCACGACCAGGTTCACTGGTAATTCACTACCACTTGGTTTCCAAGTACCAAGCAACTTCACAACTCTAACTCGAGCAGTGTTCCAACAGTTTGCGGGCACTGTCAAGCCTACACCTTCAGTTTCCGGGTACTGAAGAACCTAACCACTCGAATTACATGCTTCGAGCAAGCGTACCTTTACCTAACCTTTCTGGGTTTGGGTTTGGGTATGGGTTTTCCAACTATGAACGAGTTCTTACAATGAAGAACAAAGGATATGATGAACTCGTTCAAACTAGGCTTAAGATGTTTCTTTTCTGATCTATTCTGCCTATGACTGAACATGTGAACAACTAAGAACACAGCTGACTGGCTGGGTGTTCTTGAAAGATTTGGCTATGAAGATTGTTGTTCATTTTTCTGTTTGCTCTTTTTATTTCATCAGTCGTCTCGTCGGTTCCTCCCTTTTCTTCAATGGTGAGGAGATATATATAGGTGGAGATTCAAACTAGCCGGTGGAAGAGAGCCGTTTGAATCTTACCTACTCTTATTGACTTCTGGCCTTTAACCTACGAAGTAGGTCTGCATCTGCATAAGCTATTTCTTCTCTGATTTGACCGCGTCAGACAAGATCTTCTGACATCGGGATCTTGTCTTAAGAAGGTCTTCATCTTCGAGCTGCTAAGCGTCTTTATCCTGAGATGTGTCTTAGACCTGAGCTGTATCTTTATCCTGAGCTGTGGCTTCAACCTGAGCTGTGTCATTAACCTGAGCTGTCTTAGACCTGAGCTGTGTCATTGACACTAAGCTGGGTCCTTTACACAGAGCTGGGTTTTTGATATTGAGCTGGGTTTCCGTCACTGAACTGGGTCTTGATACTGCTGGGTCTTTGACTCTGCTTGGTCTTGCTTTGCTGAGTCTGTTCTGCTGAATACCTAGGCTGGGTCTAGCTTAGCTGTGTCTTCTGCTTTGGCTTCTGCTGTCTTTAGCTGCTCTACCTGTAAACTAAGAAACTCTATAAGCTCAAACAGGTGAGCTGAAAAATGCTCTAGGCTTTGTGCAATCATCTACTCGGTTGGGGTCAGCTGGGTTTTGGTATCAAATCAAAACTCTATTAATTTTCCCAACAATTTCTCCGTTTTTGATGATGCCAAAACCTAACTGAGAAAAACAATTTACTTCCCCCTTAACAAGAAATGGGGTTTCAAAAGTTTAAACATTCACAGCAGGTAAACAAATTCAGAGTTCAGTGCCTGGACAAAGAGTTATTGTCATCAGGGTGAGCTTGAGAGCAAAATCGAACTTTTCATTAATAAAAGGAAATTTTACAACTTTACAATTACAGAAATTCAAAAGACAAAATTCCCAGATGGCTGGGTCTTCAATTCTGCTTCCTTTGATTCTTCAGTCTCTCTTCTTCAAGTTGTTCATCTGTTCTCAACCTGTACCGGTTGAAGATCATCCGTTCCAACTTCCTATATTCTTCTTCATTATTTACCTTGGAAATTTTTCTCCTGATTGTCCATTTATTCACTTCTGCAATTATTTGCGATTTGTCAGGGAAATCGGTTCCAGGTATCAGTGGAGACTAGAGATGACACAGCTGGGGAGCAGAGAACTGGATCTTCGCGGTCTCTACAGCATTGAAGAATGCTTTCGCAGTCATCCTATCTTGATGAAAGAGCTCAATTAGATGCATGAAAGCAACATCTGGAGGCGTATTTGGGTAGGCTCCCAGATAGTAGTAATCTTCAATGAACTCGAATTTTGTATGTTTCCAGTCATCGTTTAACTCTTCTGGGATCCATTCATCTATTCTTCTCCAGTTCATTGGCATCTGAGACTTTTTCTTCGTTGCTCTGATGTTTGCTCTTTTCTTCTTCTATTTCTTTTCTTCAGCATTGAGCAAACTTTCCTTCTCCTTCTGTTGCTCTTGAAAGCTCTTCATCTCTTGCTTTTGCTGATTTACAAAGTTGCAGAGCCATTGAGTATCATTAATTTCTTCTGGCGTGGCTCCGCTAGCTTTGGCAAGAGGGATGATCATTTTGCTCCATTTTCCTCTCCGTCCAGCTGGTTCTTCTGCTTCCAGCTCAGCAACAACTTCATCAATTTCAGACTGCAGCACTTGAATTTCAATTTTCGCTACAACTTTCCCTTTGCCTGCCCTTGATGTTTTTCTCTTGTCATTTCCTTTCCCTTTACCTTCCCCCTTTTTGGCATTATCAACAAGGGTGGAGGATAGGTTGACGATTGTCTCATTTAGCTGGGCCAAGGCTTTTTCAACATCAGCAATCTTGGCTGTGTTGTCTGCTGTGATGAGGTTGAGCTGTGTTGTGCTATTACTTCCAGCTTTGAACTGAGTGTCCAGCTCTTTGTAGAGGTTAAACAGGGTTTGAATGTCAGTTCTGTTGGACAGTGTTCGTTTTTGTAGAGCTGTCATCTGACTGGATAGGTCGCTGAAGCTGCTTTCCAGTGGAGCTTGAAGTTCTGAAATGATCTCAGGGACTCTCTTTTCTAGATGAGTTGACTGATCAATACGTTGAGAAGCGAGAGATTGCTTGAGATCTTGACTGGTGCTTTCCTGTAGACTCTGGGCAAATCTGTGAACTTCATCAATGGACTGTCCATTACAATGGACTTGCCATTCTACAGCTGTGATGCGCAGAATGGTGTCAATATTTGATTTGAGTCTATCCTGGAATAGGATTTCCTCAACTTGTTTGGCTATTTCTTCCTTTATTGCATCAGAGAGCACAACATCAGAATCCATCTCGGTTCCGAATTCGACTTGGCTGGTTTTGTCTGCCTCGATCTTGACCAGTGAGCGAGTGTCATTGGCAATTAGACTTGGTGGGGCAGTTTCTACAGGCTCAACTATTGCAGAAGTTGGCTTGTTTTCAATCACCATTGCCTCAGCTGTGTCGGCAAGTACAGCTTCCTTGGCAGTCTCAACTGGAACAATTCAGCTGAGAGTGTTGAGGTAGGAGTTGGCTCTCGCGCTTACCTCCTCAGAAGGAGGTACTTTATCTTGCTTAGCCTTCTGGATAAGAATTTGGATCAGCTCGTCTTGATGCATGAAAGCAGCCTGAAGACTTCCAAATCCAAAGATCTCTTGCAGAGCTGCTTCTTCGGCTTTGAGCATAGTGAAAGAGTAGAAGAACTCCACCAGTTCTTCATTTGCGTACCAAGTAGTCATCTTGGTAGCAAGGTAAAACTTAAAGTCGCTGACGGCGACTAGTGCGGTGAGAAGTGAAACTAGAGACGGGTATTGTTGCAGTGCGCTCTTTAATCCTTGAAGTCTGAGGTCATCGAACCTCATGATAGTGGCAGTACGTGCAACGGCTCTGGGACTGAGGGTTTCAACTTTCTCAGAAGAAGTGGGGCTAAACGGTTCGGCTTGGTATTCATCATCCAGCTGTGAAGGAGCGTCAGCTGGATGGGGCTTTTTAGGTGAGCTGGGAAAAGAAGAGAGTTCAGCTTGGAAGTCAGCTGGCTGTGAAGAAGCTTCAGCTAACTGAATATTTGTCTGCTCTTTTAAAGGAGATAGTGCTTTGGGAGGAGAGCTGGGTGCTGAAATTTGGATGTGAGGAAGCAGGGCGGTTTCAGATACTGAATAATTGGGAGGGGAATCTGAGAGGGGTACCTGAGGATGAAGTGGAAGGAGAAGGGATTGTTGATGAGGAATTCCAGCTGATGTGAAATCAATTGGAGCGGGTTGTGAAGATGCTTGAAGAATTTGGCGAAGGGGAATAGCATCTTCTGGGTCAGGGTCAGGGACCACTGTCTGTGATTCTTCAGCTTCTTGTGATGTAATCACGAACTTCTGTCCATTGTCTGAGCTGGAGAAGGATCCCTGAGCTGTCTCCTCGTCGACTGGTTTCCACTCAGTTTTCTTCTTTTGGACAGGGGAGGCTGTGGGAGTGGATTCCGATCCAGCTGGCTCAGCAACTGGTTTTTCTGCTGCCTCCTTAGTTGGCTTGATGGCTGCCTTGAATTTTAGCTTCTTCTTGGCAGGTGGAGATCCAGCTGGCTGTGTCTTCTCCGGTTGCTTCCTTTTTTCTTGCTTGAGAGGGGAGGCAGTCTGCTGTTTTGCCTCTTGAGCCTTCTTCTTCACTTCAAGGGCTGCCTTCTTCAACAAGTCAGTGAGCTGACTTGGCTTTTCAAAAAGTATTCTGGACACAGAAAATTCTTCTGTGTCATGCCACTTGATTTGCCTTCCGGTAGTGTAGCTTTCTATTATGCACGCCACTTTGGTGCATAGATAGATTGTCTCCCTACAGCTGTACCGGGTGAAGCTGTCATCTTCAAAATGAATCTTTTTAGATTCTTTTTCCAATTTTTCCATGAAATATGAGAACCAATCCACAGGGTCATTTCTGAGTATGGCAATCATCGGTTTCAGTTTGGGTATGCTGATCTCTCCTTGAGATCCAGTGATACCGAGGATGCACTTCTGGGTGACATCCAGAAGTAGTCTGTACTTGGGCTTGAGCAGGAGCTTGGACATGCTCGCCCTGTACGGTTCTGGCTTGAACAGCATCTTATCCAGTTCGAACTGGATTTCTTCTCTGGTATAGTTATCTAGGGAGCGGTCCCCTAGAGTCTTCAGGTCGAACAGCTTGTTCAACATCCGGTTGATGTTGATGTCAACATCCCATGGAGTTGTATGTCCAGTCTTCTCCTTGATTTGCAGAGAGACGTTGGAGCGGAGTCGATCATCTAGGTTAGACATCTCTAGGAAGAACTCTGCCACTTCCCGGCGGAAGATGTTCTTCGGTCTTGCAGACGCCCACTACAAAAGTTCGGCATTTTCGATGAGATCCAGCACTTCCTGGAACTCTGAGTTCTGGTAGTTCTTGAGAGTCAGGAAACTCTCAAAATGAAGCTTTGACATCAAGTTCTCAATCTAGCTTGCTCCTGGTGTTTTCTTCTTTGGTGCCATGATCTTCTTCTGTAACAAGAGATTAGAAAGACGAAGATACTCGGGGATCGTATTAGCAAAAAGGATAATCAAGAATCTGAGATATGAGATTCAGAGATAAGAATGATCGATAGAAAATATGGCGAAGATTTGCATATTTTTTATGTATATATCCATTGTCCATTTTGATGAATGGTTGAGATCTTGGCAATTGTATTGAAGATCTGCGGCTGAGAGAGATTTGCGCAACACGTCCCATGACGTGTGTATAGAGAGTGTAGGTCACGCGCGCGTGAGGTAGTCGAACCGTTCTGACTTCTGCCTCAGTTCTCTCGAGCTATAGTAATTTGCATGCTTTTCATTAAATGCGATGGGATGGATAGCTTGCAGACTAATCCATTTAAGGAATGTTTGGGTATTTGAATTAAATTCAAATATTTTTATCCTTACAAAGCATATTAAAAAAAATTCAAAAAAAAATTTGCAAACCCGTCAGCTGATCATTGTAGTCAGCTGATATCACGGCTGTATTTTCTTTATGTTTATTGAAAGTTCTCCTCAGCTGAGTAACTAGTGATTAGCTTGAATTTTCTTCAGCTGAGTTCCCTTTAGCTCTTCGATTATTGTCCAGCTGAGCTTCATTTCTCTTTTTATCTGGGTAAATCTTCTGATCTGAGCTTTTGGGATCCAGCTGGGTTTGTTCCTCCTCAGCTGGATGAACTTTTCTTTTATCAGGATTTAGCAGTCCAAGTAATTCACACCATCTTGACTTAGATTTCAGCATAGGAGCTTCTGTGTGAATTTTCCCAACAAAGAATTCTTTTAGATGTTTAGAAATTTCTTGGATATTGTCAGCCTGGTTAGAGAATCATCTTGATTGCTCTGCTGGATCAGGTTTCCTTCCAGTTGGTGACTCCAGCTGAGTCTATCTTGGTGAGTACATCCTGATGGGTGTTCTACTTGATTTCGCTGATTCTTTTCAGCTATGTAGAGTTCCCCCTTGATTAGTAGGTGGCTTGTTCTTCAGCTGCATCCTACTTCCTTTTAACGAGCGGACTTTCTCACCATCGGCTAATTTCTTTGATGAGGTCTCAATTTGCATAGCAGGTAGTCAGCTGTCTCAAATCCAGCTGATTCATCTGCTGTTTCTGAATTCTTCTCGAGACCAATGTGCTCAGCTATATGACTGGCTGCATCTTCAGTTTTGTATCTAGCTGTCTTTATTTCACAGCTAGTCCCAGTTAGCTAGCTGGGTTTCTTCATTTTCTTTGCTCATATTTCAGTGCTCCTTGTTGGTCTTTCCAGGCTGAGTTGATTAAGCTCTGAAGGTTGTTTCTATTGCCTTGGGAGTCAGTTTTATTTCATTCATCTGGCTAGATGATTCTTCTTCTTGTGACCCCCATATCAATTTTATTGGTTGTAGCTCTTTGGACATTCTTCAGAAAGTTCATAAGATATTGTGATGACTTTGATGGTTGTCTCCCATGGTGTCATATATTCTGAGTATGAGACGTTCCACCTCGTCAATCAGCCTTTCTGTTCTTCTCATCTCCTGGTGGCTTGAGACGATTGCATCGCAGTCCATTCGGTTTGTTGCTGAGTGAAATTCCTCTCTCCAGTGCTCCAAGATACTTTGGTATCTTGTTCTCCGTGCTCCCAAGTCATGGAGATAGTTCCTGTAACATTCGCATCTCGGACACATGCTCGGATTCATGATTTCTCAAGAGATCCTATGTTGAGATTCCTGCACAAGGAAGGTTCCACGACAGTATGCAATATAATGATTTTAAAAAAAATTGAAACTTTGAAGGATCTGTTCAGGTGACCACTATCAGCAAGGAAATGCTGACTTGACACAGATACAGTGATCTTTTGAACCACTGCTCTGATACCAATTGTTGGTCCCAAGACGGATACCTTGGTGTAGAGGGGGGTGAATACACCAAGGTTTAAAAACTTTTCCCAGTTAAAACTCTTTTGAGAGAGCCTGCTGTGTCCGATCTAGCTGGATGACAGACAGCTTGATTGACACAGCTGGCTGTGTGAGTGTGTGCGGAAGTTGGTGGGTTTGGAAAGTCAGTCTGTTGCTTCAAATCATATTGCAAAGCTCTGTTTCACTTTTCAGTTAGTCAGTTTATGCAGCTTGAAATGTATGCATGAGAGGTTAGCTAAATGCATAAAACAAAGCGATAAAGAACAGAGCAATTTTAACGTGGTTTGGAGTAACACCTCCTACGTCCACGACCAGGTTCACTGATAATTCACTACCACTTGGTTTTCAAGTACCAAGCAACTTCACAACTCTAACCCAAACTGTGTTCCAACAGTTTGCGGGCACTGTCAAGCCTACACCTTCAGTTTCAGGGTATTGAAGAACCTCACCACTCGAATTACACGCTTCGAGCAAGCGTACCTTTACCTAACCTTTCTGGGTTTGGGTTTTGGTATGGGTTTTCCAACTATGAACGAGTTCTTACAATGAAGAACAAAGGATATGATGAACTCGTTCAAACTAGGCTTAAGATGTTTCTTTTCTGATCTATTCTGCCTATGACTGAACATGTGAACAACTAAGAACACAGCTGACTGGCTGGGTGTTCTTGAAAGATTTGGCTATGAAGATTGTTATTCATTTTTCTGTTTGCTCTTTTTATTTCATCAGTTGTCTCGTCGGTTTCCCCCTTTTCTTCAATGGTGAGGAGATATATATAGGTGGAGATTCAAACTAGCCATTGGAAGAGAGCCGTTTGAATCTTACCTACTCTTATTGACTTCTGGCCTTTAACCTACGAAGTAGGTCTGCATCTGCAGAAGCTATTTCTTCTCTAATTTGACCGCGTCAGACAAGATCTTCTGACATCGGGATCTTATCTTAAGAAGGTCTTCATCTTCGAGCTGCTAAGCATCTTTGCTGTGTCTTCAGCGTCTTGGACTCTGCTGTGATTTGACTCTGAGCTGTGTCTTAGACCTGAGCTGTATCTTTATCCTAAGTTGTGGCTTCAACCTGAGCTGTGTCATTAACCTGAGTTGTCTTAGACCTGAGCTGTGTCATTGACACTAAGCTGGGTCCTTTACACAGAGCTGGGTTTTTGATATTGAGCTGGGTCTTGATACTGCTGGGTCTTTGACTCTGCTTGGTCTTGCTTTGCTGAGTCTGTTCTGCTGAATACCTAGGCTGGGTCTAGCTTAGCTGTGTCTTCTGCTTTGGCTTCTGCTGTCTTCAGCTGCTCTACCTGTAAACTAAGAAACTCTATAAGCTCAAACAGGTGAGCTGAAAAATGCTTTAGGCTTTGTGCAATCATCTACTCGGTTGGGGTCAGCTGGGTTTTGGTATCAAATCAAAGCTCTATTAATTTTCCCAACACAGAATATCGGCTGTCTCAATCTCAACCGTTGATCCGTTATGGCAGTTGATATACATGGAAAAGATACGCAGAATTCTTCCATCTTTATCTCTGCGAATTTCAAATCTTCAAATCATCTATCTATTCTCTGCAAGTTCTTCGAACGATCAAAATCAACAGATTGCAGAGATGGCACCCATGAAATCAATCGCAGGGATGAACCAGTTCGAAGTTCTTATGACAAAGTTGTCATTTGAAAGTTGTCTTTCCACCGCCAACCTTCAAGTCTCAGAACTCAAAGAGATTATGCATCTCGTCGTAGACTCCGGTCTCTTGCTGTGGGCAACCTTCATGCCCAAACTTATGCTGAAGAGAGATGCTGCTCTCTTCTATCTCAACATCATTGACGAAGAAGGCTTCTACTCATCCTCATTCGATGTGATTGTCAAGGGCGATGACAGAAAATTTGACTCAGCAACCGTCAACATGAAACTCAACAAGATGCTGCGAAAGGTATTCAATCTACCCAGCGAAGGAGGATTCATCGCAGACGATTACAGCCATGAGGAAGTGGATGAATTCCTCAGTCAAGAGATGTTTATCTCTCCAGAGCCGTACAGAGCGAGCATGTCAAAGCTCCTTCTTAAGTCAAAGTACCGGCTGCTGCTAGATATCACGCAGAAGTGCATTCTGGGGATAGTTGGATCTCAAGGAGAGATCAGTATTCCAAAGTTCAAACCGATGATTGTCATGATCAAAGGCGCAAACGTCAACTGGTTTGATTTCTTACTCAACCGACTGGTCAAGGAGTCAGAAAAGATCAAGTTTGACTCCACCAGGACCACGTATTCAACCTCAGAGCCCCTATATCTATGCTCTAAGATTTCATTCTTGATAGAACAAGCTGTGAAAGGGTACACAGTAAAGTGGGCTGATTCAGAACCATTTCCAGAAACGAAGATTCTCTTCCAGAGAATTAGTCAAATCAATGATCTCCTAAGGAAACAGCCTGCTGTGAGCAAAGGGAAGAAGCAGCTGGAAGAAACAGAGGCAGAAGTTCCAGCTGAGAAGAAACAGAGAAAAAGGAAGACAGCTGACCCCAAACCAGCTGGAGGCCCAGCTGAAAAGAAAAAGAAAACAAATGTCATTCCACCAACTGAGACGAGTTCTTCTTCAGAAGCAACTCCAAGTCAAGCACTGGTGATTCTCTCCCCACAGCCAGTATTAGCCTTCAATCAATTCGGATCAAACATCCTGGCTGATATGGGATTGAATGATGGATCGTCATCCAGCTCAGAGGACGAGCTGGATAATCCAAGGAACTCACCCCAGCCCTCACCATCTCACAGCTCTCCGCCCAAACAGCCCTCTCTTCCACACAGTTCTCCAACCAAAGAGCCATCTCTTGTAAACATACATGAAGATATTCAACTGGCTGAAGCTCCTTCACAGCCAGCTGACAACCAAGCTGAACCCTCTTCCACCAATCAAAGCTTACCCCCAAAACCACCATCACCCAAAGCTCAATCTTCCATGCAGATGGTTGATACTTCTTCACAGCCTACTGTGAACCCTCTTGAAACAATTGCTCAAATCTCCACAGAATCAGAGGAGAGTGACTCTACTGCTTCTCCATCACTCAACTCTACTGGCTCAGCCTTCATGGAAGACATGTACGAGGAGCTATGCATTGCAGGGATCAAGAGCGTTCTAACTCAGTATCCTATCTTGGCGCACCTGCCAATCGCCCTCGTCAAAGTTGGAGATCTCAAATTCTATCTGGCCACCAAAATGGCAACTTGGTACCAGAATGAGCAGCTGATAGAGACCTTCTCCTACGAGAAGTTGAAGACTGATGAAGCATGCCTCCAACATACTTTTGGCTTTGGAAGTCTGAAGGATGCTTACTTGCATCAAGATGATCTCATCAGAGGTATTATCAAAGTATCTCAGCAGTACCCCAAACCGCACCCAGTAGACGTCTGGAAGTCAGCCAACAAGCTTCTAACAGCAGCGGGATGGGAGACACCTTCTGGAGATGTCATATCCAAAGAAGTCTCGGCTGAGATTACCAAGGAAGCTGTACCAGATAACACAGCTAAGGTAATAATCATTGAAGAACCAGCTGATGCAATAGCTGAACTAGAGACAACAGCCCCACCAAGTCCAATTGCCGATGACACTCGCGCGTTGGTCGAGTTCGAGGCAGTCAAACCCAGTCATGTTGAATCTGGAACACAAACGGACTCAGATGTCGAGCTATCAACCGCCATGAAAAATGCAATCTCTAAAGAAGTTGAGGAAATTCTTTTTTGAGACCGTCTGAAGTCTCAAGTCGAGGTCATCATGCGATTCACAGCTCTAGACTGTCAAGTTAGAGAGCAACAACGGACAATTGATGAAGTACATAAGTTTGCTCAAAATGTACAAGAAAGTACAAGTCTAGATCTCAAGCAGTTTCTTGTTTCTCAAGATCTCGAACTCAGAAATTATTTAGATAAGAGAGTTCCTGAGATTGTAACAAGACTTCAAGTTCCACTGGTTGACGACATAGCAAATCTTTCAAGCCAGTTGGAATCCATCAAGAAGTCTACTCTCTCCAACAGCTCTGACATCCGCCAACTGTTTAACTTCTACAAAGATCTGGATGCTCAGTTCAAAGCTGGAAGCAGCAGCAATGCTCAGCTGAACCTCGCCACAACTGACAACACAGCCAAGATCGCTGATGTTGAAACCGCTCTTGCCAAGCTCAACGCAACAGTCATTAACCTCTCGGCCTCCCTTGTTGATAATGCCAAAAAGGGGGAAGAAAAGAATGAAGCTGGAAAAACAATGAAGAGGAAAGCTGCAGCTAAGGGGTAACCTGTGCAGCCAATTCAATCGGAAATCGACGACTTCGCTAAAGAGCTGGATAAGGAAGAGCCAGAGCCAACTGCAGCAGCCAAAGCAGCCAAAGAGACATGGAGAGAGAAAATGGTCGCTCTTGCCAAAGCGTGTGGGTACAAGCTAGAAGAATACGATGACTATCACTGGCTGTGTAACTTCCACAACGAGCAAAGAAGAGAAATGCAAGAGCTGGACAAGATCATCAAGAAGAAAGCCGAATCACTTTAGCCTGCTGAGAAAAAGCAGAGGAAGAAAAGGCTAAGCTATAGGCAAGCTAGGAAGAAACAAGCAGCTTCAAGCATTCCAAGATCCGACAAGAGGAACCCAGATGAAATCAATGAAAACTGTGAACAATGCAAAACAGAATTCATCAAAGAATTCTACTACCTGAATCAATACAAAGGTATGGATCATGAAACTGCATTCAAAGAATACTTACTCGAACTTCATGAAGAAGATCCAATGATGGCAAGATCATTAGCCCTAGCTGCCAAGAGAAACGACATCCAGCTCAAAGCTCCAAAAGTCAAGCAGTTGAAGCCTCCCACTCTAGCTGGAACGAATCTTCCCGACAAGGCCCAGATTATCAAAGAAGTTCATCACTGGGCTGGTGAAAGAGGAATCTCCAAGTCTAAAAATTAAGATGAATGGAAGAACTTGGAAGAATTCATCTTCAACAGATATGGTCTCAAGACTAACCATCAAATGGACGAACAGAGGAAGCAAAGTTAAAGACCCAGCCAACTGGGAATCTTGTCTTGAATTTTTGTAATCGTAAAGTTGTAAAATTTCCTTTTATTAATGAAAAGTTCGTTTTTGATCTCAAGCTCACCCTGATGACAATGACTCGTTGTCCAGGCACTGAACTCTGAATATGTTTACCTACTATGAATGTGTAATCTTTTGAAACCCCATTTCTTATTAAGGGGGGAGTAAATTGTTTTTCTCAGTTAGGTTTTGGCATCATCAAAAAGGGGAAAATTGTTGGAAAATTAATAGAGTTTTGATTTCATACCAAAACCCAGCTGACCCCAACTGAGTAGATGATTGCACAAGCCTAAGCGTTTTTCAGCTCACCTGTTTGAGCTTATAGAGTTTCTTAGTTTACAGGTAGAGTCGCAGAAGCTAGCAGAAGATACAGCTAAGCTGACCCAGCTAAGGTATTCAGCAAAACAAACTCAACAGAGCAGACCAAGAAGAGTCAAAGACCCAGCTGTACCAAGACCCAGCTCAGTGACGGAAACCCAGCTCAGTGTCGAAAACCCAGCTCAGTGTAAAAAACTCAGCTTAGTGTCGATGACACAGCTCAGGTCTAAAACACAGCTCAGGTTAATGACACAGCTCAGGTTGAAGCCACAGCTCAGGTTAATAATACAGCACAGGTCTAAGTCACAACTCAGAGTCTATGACATAGCAGAGTCCAAGAAGCTGAAGACGCAGCTGAGACGCTTAGCAGCTCGAAGACGAAGACCTTCTCAAAGACAAGATCCCGATGTCAGAAGATCTCATCTGACGCAATCAAATCATAGAAGAAATAGCCTCTGTAGATGCAGACCTACTTCGTAGGTTAAAGGCCAGAAGTCAATGAAAGTAGGTTAGATTCAAACGGCTCCCTTCCAACGGCTAGTTTGAATCTCCACCTATATATCTCCTCACCATTGGAGACTGCAGTGGACTGGTGAGACGACTGAAGAAATAAAAGAGCAAACAGAAAAATGAACACGATCTTCAAAGCCAAATCTTTCAAGAACACCCAGCCTGTCAGCTGTATTCTTAGTTGTTCACATTTTCAGTCTTAGGCAGAATAGATCAGAATAGAAATATCTTAAGCCTAAATTTCGAACGAGTTCATCCAACTCTTTGTTCTTCATTGTAAGAACTCGTTCATAGTTGGAACACCCAAACCCAGAAAGGTTAGGTAAAGGTATGCTTGCTCGAAGCATGTAATTCGAGTGGTTAGGTTCTTCAGTACCCGGAAACTGAAGGTGTAGGCTTGACAGTGCCCACAAACTGTTGGAACACAACTCAGGTTAGAGTTGTGAAGTTGCTTGGTACTTGGAAGCCAAGTGGTAGTGAATTACCAGTGAACCTGGTCGTGGACGTAGGAGGTGTTACTCCGAACCACGTTAAAATTGCTTTGTTCTTTACTACTTTGTTTTATGCATTTAGCTAACCTCTCACGCATACATTTCAAGCTGCATAAACTGACTAACTGAAAAGTGAAACAGAGCTTTGCAATATAATTTGAAGAAACAGACGGACTTTCCAAATCCACCAACTTCCGCACACACTCACACAACCAGCTATGTCGATCAAGCTGTCATCCAGCTGGATCGGACACAGCCAGCTCTCTGAAAAGAGTTTTAACTTGGAAAAATTTTTAAACCTTGATGTATTCACCCCCCTCTACACCAAGGTATCCCTCTTGGGACCAACAAACATCACAACCATTCTCTTGCTTATGTGACATTTTTAGATTTTTTGCTATATAATTATCTACATCTCAACTTATTTCTATAACACTATAATTATTCATTAATAATTTTCAATTAATAATTAATAGTAGCCGTTACAAAAGCATAATTCATGATAAAAATTAATTTATTTTCTATTTTTATCATATTTTATGCCTATATAAACTAGAATTATGTAGCAAGAATGTTCACACTTCACCTACTTGTACTCCTTCATTTCACATTTTTCGATCAAAGGAAGTACAATTTTGATATGAAAGATGTTTTCATAACAAGACCATTCTATGATCTATCAAGGTTTTCCGAATTAGAAAGACAAGTAATTACACCGGTAATTGGTATTGTATGATATTGGATTAAGTGTAAGAGAAGTACGATACCATAACAAATGAAGAATTTTGTGGCATGGAGCTCTCGAAGCCGCTTTGTAGTTGTATAAGTGGATGTTCTTGTATGAAACTATATCATCTAATTGTGCATTTTAATTAATTCAATATCGTCTTAATTCAATAATTTACTAACCATCTGGTCAAGAAGTCGACGAACGGGTCTGGAACCTCCCTTGTGTTTGCTAATACCGGTCCCTGGTCCATCTGGCTCCGATAACCGGTTTCGACTAGCTTTTTGACTCTTCTCAACGACCTCAGGACGATCCCAATACTCACACAAACTATCCCACATCTCTTCATTAATATATGTCGGCTTATCTGGGCGTTCACCCTTTATCTGGGCGTTCACCCTTTAAATAATTAATCCAGTCGTTGTATCTTTGACGTGCCTTGGACTCCCATCGCTTGTACACCTGAGTTTCCCACTCAGGTTCCCATGAGTAATATTTCTGTTTAACAACATTTATAAAATTCAATAGTTAGATAAAAAAAGTTAATTAATCAATAAATATGAAATATTAATTTTTATTTACCTTAAATTCATTAAAGTACTTATCTTTCACCTCTTTTGGTGTCAACTTCCAATTGAAGCATGTGGGATTCTCGACCCTCTTAAAAATTGCAGTGCATGTATGGGCAATGTAGCCATCATCTAGTAATTCCCTGTGGAGAGAAGTAATTAACATTTAACAAATTATAATAAATCAGTAAAGTAATTATAAATAATTAATACTAACCCATTAGGCCCAAGCCAAAAAGTAGCCCTCGCTGCAACGCCTCGTGATGGCGCACTAGACCCAGTCTCGCCCACTGGCGTCTCTGATGTCTCACGTACCGCCTGTGAAGAGGGCGAACTATGGCGGAGGCTCGAAGACATATCTGCATTATTAAGTAACATATAATACAATTCTTACATTTTCTACACGGACATCTAATTTTCATAGTGCCAGATGAACATCCAATTTTCATAGTGCCAGATGAACCCTTTCTTAACAAGGTGAGACCTTACTTCATCTGTTTCTCTGTACCACAAATTCTTACATTTCCTACACGGACATCTAACCTTACTTCCATCCCTACACTCTGTTTGTGTAGTTGCTTTTTCAATGAAGATATCAAGTCCACTCAAAAAATTCGGATTAATAGCATAGTCATCAATCTTACGTCGATACATCCACTCACGATCATCACCCATTCTTATAAATTATAACAATAAAATGAAGTAAGGTTATAAAGACAAGAATATTATAAAAATGCAGTAATTTTAAAATTCAAACAAAAATTGGGCAGCTTAACCCCTCTATCTTAACTACCAAGTGTTCGACTCTACCAGCTATGTTAACCATAATGGTTCTAAACGTCTATATCTACCCCCAATGTGAATGTCTTTAATTTAGATGTAATTAATTTCTATCCCAAAGGGAGTAGATCATTAAGAAATTAATTACATCTTTCACCAATAAAGTTCTAAGTTCATCCCCAACATATAATGATAAATAATTACATCAATATATTGAAATAAACTTTAACATCACATTGTTGGTTCTTAAGATGTAATTAATTTCTATCCCAAATGGAGTAGATCCTTAAGAAATTAATTATATCTTTCCACAATAATATATATTCAAAGACATACAAAACTTCACAATAACTTATAAACTCATAAATTTCATGCTCTTATGCTTCTATCACAAAAATATAAAATATATAACCAACTCAAAACATATAACCAACTCATTCATGTATTGAATGATATGCATACTATAAATTATAACATGGACAAAAAACATACTACAAATATATACATACTTCAACATGGACAAATATATATACATACTACAACATATAACATAGGCACTTAACAAAGCAAAAAAATATTTAATTTGTTCCAAATAAACTCATAATCCTAAATCCTAATTCCTAATTAATTTGCAGCCCCTAATTACCTAATTAAATTGAACAAAACACAAAAATACAAGTTTGAGTACTTTTATTTCGTTCATTTCAAAAGGCATTTGGTTGTGCTCTCTAACATATATTTCTAATCAAAATTTGCATTATCTACAATAGTCTTGCACCTACACTAAACTGGACATTTTTACAACTCTTTGTAAGTTTCAGCTATACGAAAAATATATTAGATGAGCATTTAATTAGATTGAACAAAACACAGAAAATACTAAACCCTAAGTAAATTGAGAAACTGACTTGGAAGAGAGAGAGGGCAGCAGTGATGCGATGGCAATGGAGGGGTGAGATTGGCCGGCGGCGGAATCCGATGACAGCAACAGGGGCTGTGGCGGCAACAGAGGTGGTGGCGGAGGAGGAAACTGGCTGGAAAACATAGAGTGAGTGAGAGAGAAACAAAAGGGGAAAGAGAGAATGAAAAGAGAGAGAGACTTACTGGCCGGCGGCGACGATACGACGGCGGCAACCGGAAGGAGGAGCGGGAATTCACCTATTTTTCCTATAAATCTAGTTTTGGTGTAGCCACCACGCCTTAAATTGAGAGAAATTAATTAAACTAAGAAGACAAAGAAATTAACTAAAATAGCAAACGAGAATATAATCAAAAGAAAAGCAATCCGGCTTCGAATAAATCCACATTAGTCTAGACTCTGATCATTAATGCAAAGATTAATTAATTCCCAAGAACCAACCAGTTATAGGGTACTGTGAACGCAGCGGACATACCCCAATTCCTACGTACTTTATCGATAGTTAGCTGTAGACGCCAGACCTAACTATTCTCCTTATTAAAACACAACCTAGCTGGAGACGCCAGACCTAGATTTAATGTTCTAATAGCTTTTAGATTTTAAGGAACCCAATTTAGACGAATTACCCAAGAACGCAAGTAATAACCCGTCTACCAATTTATTCCTACTACGAACATGGTAGCTTTATCACTAATTAGCCCTATTCCAACAATTACGGATTGGGGGAACTAATTGACTATAATCCAATTAAATCTAAGTTGATCAGACTTAAACAAAGTCGGAATTAACTTTAAACACAAGGAACAAATCGAAACCCTAGGAAATTAATTATACCAACAATTAGATCTCACAGATTATTAAACTAGTGTTTCAATATTCTTGCCGAATAGAAAATTAGCTACTCATAATAAAATTAAACGCAATAAATTAAAATAACGCAAGCATAATATTAATCTATAAAATTGAAATAAAACAAAGAAATTGTCACCATAAATATACGAAAATCGATCCACCAAATGTTGCGGCTAACAAATCTTCTCGTCTAATGTTGCGGCCAACAAAAGTGATATATAGTGAATAACAAAATATGAACTAATTGCTAATCCTATCTCACATCTGCTTTTCTAATGTAGGCGGCTCATCTAACAAATATATATATAGTTAATTCTAACTTAATTAAATAACCTAGGAAAATAATTAAATAATAGAATTCTAAATATAATAGGTATCTAAATATATTGTTTATGGATTACAAAGTAGTAAAGCCCGGCCCATCCAATTTTCTTCCATCTTTGACTTCGATCTTCTATAATTGGGCATAAAATCCATCATTTTCGACTTCTTTCATCCAAATATATCAACAACCGAAATCTGCATTTCCTGCATAAAAACCACACCTAATCGTGAATTATATCCATATAAAATCATAGAAAACTTAATTTCTGAACAACCAAAATACATACACATCAAAGAAATTTTATATAATTGTGTATGTATACAATTAAAGTGGTTGAACGCTTTGGCGCAGTTAGGTTAGTACAATTAGGCCCGTCTATTGGGCATATAAGACTTACTTTGCTGTTCGGATACCAAGATCGATTGACACTATGGCCCGTTATTCACTTCCATGATTAGCCGGCCCGTAACAAAACTCCTGACTGTGAGTAGGAGCCTTACCCCAGCGATAACTTTTATCTTGGCATTATACCCTTTTGTCCTTAATTCTAGCATCTGATATCTCTCCTCTCTCTCTCCCCACAAGTTCCAATAATCTCATCCTCCATCTCTCGCCTCTGTATCTCTGCCATCTCTTTGTACGCCACCTCCGAGGCCAGCTTCGACTGCATCGAGGCCTGCAACCGAAGTCGCAACAAATCGAGCTCCAATCCAATCCTAGAAACATCAACCACTTCATTCCCCCTTATAACAACCTTATTAACCCCAGGGTAGATCTCCACCGCGTCGGCCCTAAATGTCAAAGCTGATTTCGTCGGCGGCCGCCATGAAGATGAGGGATCCCGAGGTCTCCACGACCAAAACGTCGGCGTCCGAGTACAGCACGTGGCAGCGGCATTGATTCATAGTGGCGGTGCTAGTTCACGGCGGCGGCGCTGGAGTTTCAGAATCGAAGCGAGAGATTTTATGAGTTTTTTAATTTGTGGGTGTCTGATTTTTTATTTTGTATCCTTGAAAACGAGAGAGAAGAAGTAACTCGAGAAAGCTATCATTTTCTGTGTTTGACGGGAAAAGAGGTAGAGAAAAAAGTAATTTTAACAAATTTGGTTTGAGATGCATATATATCTTCTCTGTGTTGACGGGAAGGAGAGGTTTTCTGGTGTGTGTATGTGTGTATGTAAGAGAGAGACAACAATGGGAGGTTTTCTGGTGTGCGTGTGTGTGTGAGAGAGAGTGTGAGAAAGAGAGAGAGGGTGTGGGGATGAATGTGGGAGGGTAAATCAGTAAATTAACAAATTTGCTTTGAGGTTTATAAAAATTGTCTGACCAACCAAACATGTTGTTACTATACATAATTTAATCTTTATTTATCTCATATTGTATCTGATCATTATCTAGTCTAGGAAACCAAACGGCACCTTTAAGTAGTCCCTCATAAGTCATAACATCGTATCCTCTCTCTTTCCTCTTTCTCTCTCTCACTCAATTTTCGATGAGTTCAATTAGATTACTATGTTCTTGGTTTGTTTACCCTAAGATCATCATCTTTACCCTAAAAGCCAAGATCCATAGGAGTGTTTTCGTGTCATATCTGATTCATAACATCATATCCTCTCTCTCCTCTTTCTCTCTCACTCAGTTTTCGATGAGTTCAATTAGATTACTAAGTTCATGGTTTGTTTACCTAAGATCATCATCTTTACCCCAAAAGCCAAGATCCATAGGAGTGTTTTCGTTTCATATTTGATTCGAGCCATCCAATATCGATGAGGAGGAGTCCGTAAGTATTTTTTTGTTTAAAGTTTTGCGTGTTTACATAGCCATACCCATATGTGAATTTTTATTTTCTTTTTATGTCTGTTTCCAGATCCATGAGAGCACAGGAAAAAAAAAGTATATACAAAAATTAGCTTGTTTTCCTTAATTTTTTTAGGAAAAAACTTGCTTTAAAAACATGTAAATTATACTCCCTAGTTTGCCCCAATTTGTATTTTTGTATATCATATAAAATTTGCGTGTGTCATTATTTTGCCCCAATTTTTATTTTTGGATGTCATATAAAATTTGCCTGTGTCATTTCACTTAGGTCAAACTTTTTAGTCCAAACTTTTCATAGACGAAGGGTTTTATTTGTTTTTTGGGTTATATCTTGCTTTAAAACACATGTTAATTGTAAATTAGAATCATTTATAATTTTATTTTTATTTTTATTTTGGACAAATCTCGCTTTTAAAACATGTAAATTGTAAATTGGAAGCATTTGATTTTCTAAAAAAAAAGAAAATTAGTTGAGAAAAAAAACTAAGTGTGTTTGCTCTGTTCTTAAACATGAACATGATTCATAGTAACATCATTTAATGGAAAGTGCCAAATAATTTAAAAGTGAAAAGAAAAAAATGTGCAAAAAAATTTAAAAGTGAAAAGAAAAAAATTGTTAATTCTTCTGCCATTTCTTTCATATCCAACCGCCTCATCTCTCCCATCTGTGAGAGCTATATAAACATTTTCTCATCACAGAAATAGCTAGTTTATCATTCATCCTAGGGATTTTCCTGTGTTATCGTCACAATGAATCATCAGAATGAGAATGGGTTGTGAATCCGAATGAGAATGGGAATGCGAATCCGAATCAGCCTCAGCATCCACTGGTTCTACTCTATTTTCGTGTTTGATTCTGTTGTGATTTCAATTTTTATTGATATAATCCTTCAGTATTTTTCGTTTTTAATTCTGCTTCCATGTTTAAGAAGTTTGTATTATGATTCTTAGAACTAGATGGACTATCTGCATTTCTGAATACTAGAAGGGTGTTTGGCTAAGCTTATTTTAAAGAGCTTATAAGCTCAATTATCCAAACATTTTAACAACTTATAAGCCCTCAAGAGGTAACAACTTATAAGCTCTTATAAGGTCTTTGAAATCTTAAGAGATAGATTGAATATTTATTTAACATTTTATATTTTTTTTTGTGAATTATTTATTTAGCATAAATTTATTTTATTATGTAATAAAAAAATTATACTCCCTCCGTCCACAATAAATTTGCCACATTGTGGATGGCACGTGTTTTAATAATTTGTTGGTTGATTGTATTGTGAGTGAAATAAGGGTCCCACTTTTATATAGGTTTAAATTGTGTTGTGAGTGGAAAAGTAAGTGAGGTGTGTGGGGTCTATTACCATAAATGGATGTGGCAAATTTTTTGTGGACGGACCTAAAAAGAAATTGTATCGTGGACGGAGGGAGTATTATTCTCATCTCTCTCACACACTCTCTCTTTCCTCTCTTTCTGTTCGATCTTTGTCTTCCCCCCTCTCTACTTTCTGATCTCGATCTCTCTCCTCCATCTCTCTCTCTCTCTTTTTCTGTATTTCTGCTCTCAACTCTCAATCTCTTCCTCCCCTCTCTCTCCACTCCCTCTTCCCTCTCATTTCGGAGAAATGACAACAACTCGTAGCGGTTGCTCCCGCCTCCCGCTGCGGTGGTGGCGGGCGGCGGAGAGTCGTATCATTTCTGCTCGTCTGAATCTGGTCGAGAGATGCTGACACGGGAAGTTGCAAGGAAGGGAAAGCAGCTCGAACTATCGATGTGGTGGTGGTGGGCGGCGGCCGCCATTTGCTGCTGTGAAATGGTGTTCAGGAGGAGAAGAAAATGAGACACAGAGAGAAGATGAGAGAGAGTGTTGTAACCGTGTGTGTAAGAGAGAGAGAGAGAGAGCGAGAGAGCGAGAGATAGAGAAGAGAGATGCGAGATAGATAAACAGGGGATAGAGAGAGAGAAATAAACAAGACTATAGGTAGGGATGGCAACGGGCCGGATCTGGACTGGATCCTACTGGATTCAGATCCAGATCTGAATTTTTTGCTTGGATCCAGATCCGGTTCAGATCCGTCGGGTTTGAAAATCTGAGATCCAGATCCAGATCCATCAGATCCGCGGATATACGGATGTGGACTCGGATCCGTTTTTAAAAAAAAATCAATACAATAAATTATAAGTATCCAAATTTCCAAATCAAAAAAGAGTATATTTATTTTTTAGATTAGGGTTTCTGTTATTACTTATTAAAAAAGAGTATATTTATTTTTTAGATTAGGGTTTCTGTTATTACTTATTAAAAAATAGTATATTTATTTTTTTTAATTATAAAATAAAATATAGATATCAATAGTATGGATCCGCGGGTTGGATTCGGGCCGGATCCGGATCTGAAAATTCAAGATCCAGATCGGACCCGAATTTTTTATATGAATCCAGATCCGGCCCGGATCCGTCGGGTCCAACATTTTGAGATCCAGATCCAGAAAAATGGATCTGGACCGGGTCCAAGATCCACTGCCATCCCTAACTATAGGAGAGAAAGATAGAGAGATTTTTTAAATTTTCATAATATTTATTTTTATTATTTTTTCATATGTAGAATTCAAGAATAAAAAAATGATTTTTTTATTTGTTTAATTCAGATTATAAATTTAGAAAATAAAATAAAATGAAAAAGGGTGAAAATAAGAAAATTGAGTGTTGCTTATAAGATCTTGACAAAAAAAAAGTTGGCATAGATGAACTTTTTTTTTTTTTAGGAGCTTGTAAGCTCTTGGAGCTTTTTTTGGAGTTTATAACTCTTGGAGAGCTTAATTTGCCAAACACTTTTGCAAGAGCTTATAAGCTAGCTATAAGCTGTTTTAAACACCCTCGAAGTCTATTTTTGGGGTTTGTGTAGGAGAATAGGTTTAAGTGGTGCATGAAGAGTAGCTTTTTTAGTTTATGTGATTCAATCTTCACATTCTTTTTATAATTGAGTATCGATGGAAATATAATAACGATTTCAATCTTTTATCCTTTTTGTTTATTTTGTGGGGAAAGGGAGCTTCTGAAGCTTTGTTTAATGAAGTAATAAAATTCCCTAATATTAGGTCTTAAATTTTGCCTATGACATTTGAATCATTACATAGCCAGCAAAGGGAATATAATATTGTTGGTTTGATTCTTATTAAATGTTTATGGATAGTTGATATATGGAAAATGAAGATGCTTTCAATTCCTAGCTATACATGACCGACTTGCACTTGATTCAGTCAAGTCTTTTAATTCTTTGGTAGTATAAATAGGTTAATTTATCATTTATTGTCATATTTTTCAGATTTGATGTGCATGTCTTATGGTTCTGTTTATTATAATTATCTTTTAGAAGGATTCATGATTCTTAGAACTAATCTGAGATCTTAGATTGATTGTTTGCATTTTCAAAACTTAAGTTTGTTTGGTTTTATTCTTACCTTTTCAGGCTATAGCAACTGTTGAAAATGCTGTCGATCTGCACGAGCTGTTGGTGATTTTGTTTGCTAACTGGACGATTATTCATGACCTTCCATTGATACAAGATTATGTTGTTGCTATTACAAACTTTGCTTTAGGTCTGTAATTCCAAGGCGTTTTGATGGTTACCAAATTATTATACCTGAAAAGTTTGTTGATCCTTATTTCAATTTTTTCTTTAGGTACTAATTTCCATGGGCAGAACGTTCATTTTGATGGTGTGTATATCACAATACCTGGAAATGCTAATGCTGCTGTTGGGAATGGAGGAGTTGCTGATGGTGGGAATGTTGGAGGAGTTGCTGGTGCTGTGATTGAAGGTGCTGTTGGGAATGGAGGAGTTGCTGCTGTTGTGATTGAAGGAGGAGTTGCTGATGGTGGGAATGGAGGAGGACTTGCTGCTGCTGTGATTGAAGGAGGAGGAGGTGGAGTGAATGCTGAGCTAGGTTAGCAATGGGTGAACTCTAATATGAAGTAGTTTTTTTATACAAAATGTTATTACTATTTGATATTCATTCAGTATATCTATACCTATATAAGAAGTGTCTTGTTTACATAATTTGATTTGATTATTTTAAACCTCTTATAAATCTATTGTGATGACAATAATATAATTTAATATTATACTCTTTCCGTCCATTAAATACATACTTATCACATTGGCGGTTGTATTTGGGTATAGTGTTGTAATAAAAATTGCCTTATTTTGATTGGAGTACATAATATATCACTTCTTTATATGAAAATTGATATGCTGCCATCTTTCACAAGCACTTTTTATGAACGGTACCATTCTCATGTTGTCTATATTAGCATTAGCCTATTTAATTATTTATATTTTTTTATTATTTTAATATCCTAGAAATTACTGTATGGGTTGTTGGTTTAGATGGTAAAAATCTCACTTTTCATCCTATACGTACAAGGATCAAATCTTGTACACAACATTAAATCTTGTCCACAACATTAAAAATTCGGTATGAGGTTCTTTAAAAAAAAATTATAATTGAGATTTTTAAATTTATAAATTAATAAAAATCGAAGTTCGATTTATTCATTTTTCTTTTAATAATGTAGCTAGATGTTTGTATTTAAAGCGACTTATGATAAGTTTATGTCCCAAAGATACAAAAACATAAGCAATTCAATGACAAATACATCCAAATAACTTAAAAATTTTATACGATTTCATAAAAACAATGACAAGTTGATTTTTCGGTACCGAAAATTACTAATTGGCTAAAATTATTACAAACTAAATAATTGGAGTCTAAAATTTGTATTATTAAGTTCGGGCTAAGAGCATCTCCATTAACCATAATTATTCCCTTTCAACTGGTGTTGGATTCTACAGACTAATTTCAAAGTAAGTTTGAATTAAAATTTAGGCTCCAACATCAGGAGATCCAAATTTCAACTATCAAGTTCAATACTGTTGGAGAAATGGATTAGTCAGAAAAGTGTAGATACAATTCCTTGGGGCGTTTACATTGCATGATAGAATAGATTGATAAAACATATGATTGACTATATGAAGGATTAGATGATCAAACAAGCTCAAAAATAATCAATCCATCAATGTAAACGGTGGATTAACCTATACTATTTTTATCTATCTATCTTATCATCCAAAGTAAACATCCCTAACAATTTTTCGTAAGAGGCGTTGTGGAATTGACAATTGATGACTTTTGACTTCACTGCTCATAATCAATTGAGTTAGATATATAATTACAAGTTTATAACTGTTAATCAAATTCTTTGAGCATGTAGAGAAACGTCTATCACTTACATTTAACGATAATAATACTTCTTAAAATATAAACACGTAAATATATTACTATACAGAATAAAAACAAATTTTAACCAAACAAAGTTTAA
The DNA here is from genome assembly GCA_031470985.1 of Agastache rugosa. Lineage (NCBI taxonomy): Eukaryota > Viridiplantae > Streptophyta > Magnoliopsida > Lamiales > Lamiaceae > Agastache > Agastache rugosa. Next base: position 25,475,746 of record CM062607.1, read on the forward strand.
GAGAATCAAACTTACTTATTATAACTTGGGTTAGTTGCCTGTAAATCCAAAACGTTTTCAGGAATTCGGAAATTGCACCTGAGCTTTTTTTTTTCCTCACAATACATAACCTTTTGTTTTTTTTTTCTAATTTCGATCCGATCGTCGATTTCCCCCAATTTAAATCCTACTTGGAGGCCGAAAATGACATGTTGGACGCCGAAATATGCAAAATGATGTCGTTTTGTACAAATTATAAAATAAAAAAAATAAAATAAAAAAGACACATACTCCCTCCGTCCCATTATTCTTGTCTTGTATTCCTTTTTGGGTTGTCCGTTATTCTTGTCCTGTTTCCATAAAAGGAAATATGCTTCTCTCACAAAAAGTTATGGGCTCCACCACTTTCTATCTTTTTACCCTTTAAACACTCTTCTCCTTAATACACGTGCTCAAAAGAAATGAGACAAGAATAATGGGACGGATGTAGTATATACCAACTCAATATATTTCAATAAAGAAAATAGAAAATAAAATTAATACTCCCTCCGTACGCGAAAAAGAGTCCTATTGTGTGATGGACACGGAGTTTAAGAAAGCTGATAAAGTTGTTGTGAGTGGAATAAAAGTACAATTTCAAGGGTAGTGCTAATGGCATGTTTAGTGACTTAATCCTTGACTTGGTTGCTGCTATGATCACTGCGCATTTTAAGAAAGAAATTAAATGGGGTGTGAAAATTACAGACATATTTATTCTCATTCAATGGGAAATTAAAATAGAACTTGTCATTGAAATTAAATGGGATCACTGCTACTATGATCCCATTTAATCTCATTCACTTTTCATATTTATTCTCATTCACTGTGCATATTTATTCTCATTAAAATAGAACTTGTCAGTGAAAATTTGGTGCCAAAAAACTTTTCATTAATTCAAACTTCCCACCAATGGAGTGCTTTGTTTGGAGGAAAATTACAAGTACACCTAACACACTAAAAACATGAATAAATACACCATTCCCAGCTGCCAAAATTCATTATAGCCTTGGCAGATAAAAGAAGTTACAGGAGCATTAAAGTGCCATAAATACAAAGAAATTACAGGAGCATGACAGATAAGGCAGATAAAAGAAGCAGGCCAAATCTGACAGATCAAGAAAGGAACAACGTGGCACAATGGCTCCTACAAAACAGCAACAACGGAGTTCTTCAATACGGAGCAAAAAAAGAAGCTGCATCAAGATTCCAAATTGATTTGAGGACTGTCTGGCGCATCTGGAAGGCTGCAGCTGCCCAACAAGCTTTGGGAAAACCTGTGCATGTAGTATCAATGAAGAAAGGATCAAAACACAAAGATAAGTGGGTAATTGATGAAGAAAAAGTCAGAAAATTATCAGTGCTAGAGAGATCAAGCATTAGAAAGATGTCATGTAAGCTTGGTGTTAGTAAAGGCTTGGTTCAGCGGTGGATCAAAGAGAAGAAGGTAAGGCCACATACAAATGCAATAAAACCATTTCTAACCCCTAAAAATATGCTTTGCAGACTGACTTGGAGCCTTAGTCAGCTAAGTTGCATTAGTGCAAATGGAAAAATACCTTTTCAGACCATGTATAACACCATACATATAGAGGAAAAGTGGTTTTATTTAACCAAAATCACAGACAGATGCTACCTTTTGCAAGATGAGATTGAGCCACACAGGTCATGCAAATCAAAAAGATTCATTCCCAAAGTAATGTTCATGTGTGTTGTTTCTAGACCACAAACTGATATCGATGGGAAAGTGATCTTTGATGGGAAGTTTGGTATTTTTCCATTCACAACAGAGGAGCCAGCACAAAGAAGTTCTAAAAATAGATTGAAGGGCACCATGGAAACAAAACCAATTCAAGCAGTCACTAAAGCTGTCATCAAGGAATGCATTATCAATAAGGTCAGTTTTTTTGCATCATTTGTATATCAGAATATAATCATTCATCATTTAGCAGCATACTTTCAGGTTATACCAACCATTAAAGCTAAGTGGCCTCTTGGTGCAAGCAAGCACATAATTATACAACAAGATAATGCCAAACCCCACATCAACAACAATGATCCAGATTTTCAGATTGCTGCCCACTCTGATGGATTTAACATCCAATTGGTTTGCCAACCAACCAACTCACCTGATACTAATGTCAATGATCTTGGGTTTTTTAGAGCCATACAAACACTCAAAGATGAGAAGATGGCTAATAGTGTAGAAGATTTGCTCAATAATGTGACAGCTGCATTTGAAGAGTATCCAGCAAGTAAGTTAAATAATGTGTTTCTAACTTTGCAAGGATGCTACCATGAAATTATCAAAGTGAGAGGCAACAACAACTACAAGATCCCACACATGAACAAGGAGAGACTTCTTAGGCTTGGCTTACTGCCAGAATGCATTCAAGTTGAGGAGCAGCTTGTAAGGGACAGTTTGGATTATTTAAAGTTGCAGGAAATTGAACAAGGATCAATCTACAACAGTGACATGCTAGTTCAGGGACTCCAACAGATGGTTTTAAGAGATTAGTTTCTATTTATTTCAGTTTTTTGTTTAGGGTTTACAGTGACAAACAATGCAAGGTTTTTTGCGTTCAGGGACAGTTTTTGCATTGTTTGGAATGTAAACTATCCATATTGTATCTGTTTTTGGAACCATTACAGTCTCAGCATAATCTTTTCTATAATTTTTTGCATCATTGACTTCTTATTTCAACCTCCAAAACCATCTTATTTCAACCTCCAAAACCAGGGAAATAATCACCTAGTGGTGGCATCAATAAGACAGCCCCCAGAATCAATAAGACAGCCCCCAAAATGAAACAACATAATTAATGGCATCACACCCCCAACATAATTATCATAAATCGACAAATAAGAACAAAATCACCAAGATAATTAATGGCATCACCAGCCCTCATCATAATTATCATAAATCGACAAATAAGAACAAAATCACCTTGTTACAGTAGGGTCAAGACACTAGGGCACCAAATCCCTAGCATCTGCAGATACCAAATTTTCCGGTCATCGCTCCACTCCTTGCACAGAATTGGCCGGCATTCTTGATCGGCGATCAAGCCATCCATGGCCATGAAAGCTTCAAAGCGCATTCGGCAAAGATGCTTTCAGAGCCATCCACAGCTGTGAATGGTGTTTCTTTCACCACCATATCAGATTCCATCTCAGATCTAGAGATTGGAATCTCATCTCCGTTGGTCGTCGACGCCAGGGATAGATCGAAGAGAGGATCGGCGGCCGCATCAGATCTAGAGATTGGAATCTCATCTCCGCCGGTCGTCGACGCCAAGGATAGATCGAAGAGAGGATCGGCGGCCGCATCAGAGAGTGACGAACCATCCACAGCCGTGAACGGTGTTTCCGGCACGATCTCGACCGAATCACTCTCCAACTCCCATGAAAAATTAGGAATCGATTCAGTGTGGGTTGCAATCATGATCGATAGATCATCGTAGTTCACAGCCGAGTTGAAGAGAAACAAATTTTCAGAGAGATCGACCGATTCAAAGTTGGCCATCGGATAGAATGAGAGAAGAGGAAGTGAGTGAGCTAGGGTTTTAGATTTTGGGAGATAAAATGAGCAGATGAATTGGGCTAATAAAATGAGAGAGGAAATGACAAAGCCAGACGGATTGGGCTATAATATGGGAAAATGGGTTGGGTTATTAGTGTTAGGATTAGTGAGTTAATTGTGTTGAGTTAATTGTTTGGGGTGGGTCCATCAATGGCAAAAATATGTAAATGTAGGAAAGTATGGAGGGTATTATAGTACAAAAAGTGGAGTATGACTCTTTTTTGTGTACAAAAAAAAGGGGTAAGTAGGACTCTTTTTCGCGTACGGATGGAGTATTACATTTTCTCTCACTCCCCCCCTCTCTTTCGCCTGTTTCTCTCTCCATGACTCTCTTACCGCCGCCGCCACCACCCTTCATTTCTGCAACTGCCTTTACCACCTCTAACCGCCACCACCACCACCACACAGATCTCCATCTCCCTCTCGCTCTCTCTCGTGTCGACCACAGCACCGCCTCTCCTCCCACCTCTCTCTCACTTGCCCCCTCCTCACCCCCGACCGCCACTACCATCTCCGACCGCCACCACCACCACACAAATCTCCATCTCCCTCTCGCTCTCTCTTGTTCCTATCGACGATCACCACAGCACCACCATCAACCCTTACCTTCTTCTCGCCCCAAGAGAGTCGGCGGCGCTCTGACCGACGGCAGAACTTCGAGCGGCCTCAGCAGGTTAGACCGGTTAGGAAACAATCCGCCGCCGGGGTCGAAACCCTCGAAATTGAATGCGTTCGCGGCACCTCCAATGGCGGCGGCAGCCGCACCTCGTCGGAGAAAGAAAGCTTCCGGGAGGCGGCAGGGAACTCAGAGCTGGATTGAAATTGCGAATTGAACCCGTTAAAACCCATCAAAATGGGTGCGATGGCCGCGTCCGGAGCGGGGAAGAAGCTCTGGTCCAAACTCAAATCGAAGCCATTATCGAAATTGTTGGTGAACAGAGACGGCAGCATAGATTTGAGCGGAAAAAATGCGGGCATCTGGTGCGAGGGATCGAGCTGAAAAGGTTGAGAGGGAGGAAGAGGACGATGGGAGAGAGGCGGTGGCGGCAGTCGGAGAAGAGGGAATGAAGAGAGAACAGACGAGAGAGAGATTCTTAATTTCCTAATTTTTTTAATTTTTTATTAATTGATAAAAATGAGTGGAATGTTATGTGTTATTTTTTTATTTTATTTTTAAGTCAAAATTTAACAAAATAACGTCGTTTTGTATATTCCGGCATCAAACATGTCATTTCCGACCTCCACATAGGATTTAAATTGGGGGAAATCGACAATTGGAGCGAAATTAGAAAAAAAACAAAAAGTTATATATTGTGAGGTGAAAAAAAAAAATTCAGGTGCAATTTTCCGAATTCCTGAAAACATTTTGGATTACAGGTAATTAACCCTTATAACTTCACTTGCAATTGATGGTAATGTGAAATTCTATTCACTATTCATAAAAATAATATTCGCCATGTAAGTACGGTAAACTTAAAAAATATCAATTTCAATTATTAAAAAATAATGTTGGATGCAAAACTATAGAACACCAAGTCACCAACTAAGTCGAGCAAAATTGAAATTATTAAATAAGTTATTGTACCTCAAAAACAAAATATCAGAAATTTAGAGACACATCTACCATCATATACAAAAAAGTTATAATTTTCGAAATATACTTTTACTAAATACGTAATTATTTCACGTATTAAAAAATAAAAACCACTTAAATATTACACAGACAATACTATAATCTAAACTCTTGTAAATATAAAAAGAAACAAAAAAACATCTTTGATCATCGACAAATTTGTACTCCTTCATCCCTTAAAAGTGTGGTTAGTTTGCCACTTTGGGTTCCCTCATAAGTGTGGTTCATCTATTTTAGTACATGATTTTTACCCTTATACCCTTAAAAACTTTTAATATTTACAATAGGTCAACTGAAAACCTCACTAATACTAACAATGGTTGGTCTATTTCTCTACTAAAAATACCCCTACTAAACATATACTTACCTTTTATTAAAACTCGTGTCGCACTCCTTACACCACACTAATGCGGGGATGGAGGGAGTAGCTAGTATCAGTGAGACAACCAATAGATACATCTGTAGAAGTAGATTCAATTATTTTAGATAATCTGAATGAAGTATGTTTGATTCAACAATTGTAGACTTCAAAGTAATCTCTTCTGAATTAATTGAACTATACATAAATTTTCTCTCGTAAAATGATTATAATTTCTAGAGACACAACTTCAATCACCTACAAATAATGAAAATGAAAATAATTAGACTATGCATATGATAAAGTGAAAATATAACCTATTTACATCAAAATACAAACGATTTATAATTTTATTATAAATAGATTATAGTTTCATTTTATTGTATGCATGTATATAGACTAAAAACCAACATATCATCAACTGAAGAACTCGAATTCATACATGGAATTTTCAAGGAAGATTCACCTACAATAACATAATTTCAAAATATAATAAATCTTAAATTCAAACAATATATGTAATTGAATATCAAATAAATGTTATATATAAAAATTATTTTACATTAATTTGATATTCAATTAGATTCCTATATATAACAAAATTTAATATATCTTTCTAGAAAAGATGCGTTAGTATATTTATAGTTTGTGGCCCCAATTTTCATCACTTTTCTGTTTGTGGCCTGTACTTTAAAATTTTCCAAAAAAACCATGTAGTTTACGATTTTATCTAAAAAATGCCTGCCTTTATTTTCTGACGTTGGAATGATGAATCAGTTGACCGTCTATCTGATGTGGATATTAAAATGACAAGTGTACCGAAACAACGTCGTTTTGGTTTGAACATAATTAAATATTGACAAAGTCATAGGACATATAGCTTTTACGATCAGAGGCGGATCTACATTAGGCCTGGGCTGGGGTCCAGCCCAGTGCAGATTTGAAATAGTTATGTAAATATATGTGTGTTTTTTATACTAAATGTTGAGTTAGCCTAGTGGCAAAAATTTTATTCCATTTCTTGAAGAACCCCGTGATCGATTCTCAATGCCCACTAGCAATCAATGACAATCTTACTCTTAAAATTCTCATTTTTTTGGCTAGCAATGACATTTTTTTTAAAATTTCAAAAAATTTACCCTATGGGCCTAGTTAGAGTTAAAAGGCTTGAACAAACTTCTCACTGAAATAATTTTCACTATATATAGATATTTCAAAAACTTTAATAAAAAATATTAAACATATTTTAATCTTGAAATTTATCTAATATTTAAAAAAATATATTAAAAACTCGATTTATTCTGAAAATTTAAGGTGCTAGTAGAAACTTAATCAAAGTTAATTATAACTTTTGTACTGACTATCAAAGTTTTTATAAATAAAGAATGTCATAATCTTTTGTAATAGTACTTTAGTACCAGATTCTTTCAAATATTTTATAAATATATACTATGAGATCTATTTTTCAATGCGATAATCGACTATTTTTCAAATGTTATCAATGTAGCCCTACACAAAACGATTCTCATTCTAGATCGTTAGTTTTGTTATAGGGAAAAACAAAAAATAATAAATATATTTAATTTTTTCACCCAATATCATGACCCATATTATGTAGGTTTGCCCTGCTAAACTAAAATTTGTTCCAATTGCTTTAATGCACCAAAATGTTTCATCTCATAACAAAAAAAGAAAAAAAACGTTGAAATATTTACTTATCAGCCAATCCCATTAACAAATCCTGGATTCGCCCCTGTTTACGATTGAACCTTAAATGTCTTTATATTCTCTTTCTAAACTATACGTTGACTTTTGGGGAAAAAAAGAGTTTAGGAATATAATAGAAAGACATTTTAAGGTTCTATCGTACAAGCTACATGTCGTACGATCTTGTCAATTTTTAATTATGCATATTCGTACCAAATGTACATTGCCGCCGTGGCCGTGGCGGAATGGAGGCAGCGGGGATGGTGGCAGAATATACATGTAACACGGTATGTTGGTACGAATATGCATATTTGTATCAAGTGTACTTCGACGCCTTGGCGGTGACAGAGAGAGAAAATAGAGAATGAAAAGTCGTGTAAGGGTGAGAGGGGAACAAGAGAGAGGAGAGATAGTATAAAGTTTAATGAATTTGATGAAAAGTAAGGGTATAATAGAAAGTTTGCTCCAAAATTTAATTTAATTTATTTTTTGCTAACTTATAAGGCTAGTTTCTATTTCCCCTTTATTTTATGATAGTCTGATACCGATTGTGCAATAACACGTAAGAGAAATAATTGCATTAAAATGTAAACATTAGTTACCATGTATAGACATATATATATATATATATATATAATATTTTTTTAAATTAACTTATTATTCTTTACGACAATTTATGCAGATAATGTAATAAAATGGTAACAATTACGTAGTATAAAAATGAAAAATGAAATGAGATATGTAATTTATTACTCATTCTTTTTACGTGCATTCGTACGTAATCTCTGCTAGTATGATATAAAGGTGTGATAAATAAATTAATATCTTGTTTGCTTTAAAAATCAAAGTATTTGATAAAAAAAAGGGACGGAACATAAGGTAAGCTATGTTGCATCGGTGCGGGGAGCGGGTGTGGGAGCGATACAATACAGGTATGGGGATATGGATTTTTAAAAATTATAGGGTGCTATTCAGCAAGGACACGCGTATATATTTACATTTTATTACATATTTCACCTCTGAAATATATAGAAATTTAAAATTTTATAAATTAAATATATTTAATTCAGATTTTTTTTATATCCAAAACTTAAGTATTTATAATTAAGTACCTAATTAATCATATTTTATAATAAATAAAGTTTTATTAAATTGCAAAAATGCCTCCAAAAAAATAAAATTCTAAGAAATAACCACATATACACCCTTCACGTATCGGATTCTTGCCCTTCATGCAACGGATTCGCGTATCCAAAATTTTTATTTTATTTTTTCTTCAGGATTCGCACATGGCAAATCCCGTACGAATCCGACACTAATCGCCTCTGCACCATGCGCATATCCGATATTGCAATATAGTAGTATTTTATAGGAATCTGTGTATCATAGATGGTAAGCACTAAGCAAACATAGTAGTATCAATCTAACCCAACAAATTGTACAACATGACTGGCAATTGAACTTCACTATTCTTCCCAACTTTTTTCACTTATTGCATATTGTCAAGCAAACAAATGTACAAAGTTTTCTAAAATACTATTTTTAGAACCATCAAATTCATCAATTGTTATCTTTCTAGGGGTAAAACTTTAGAAATTTAAAAAATAAAATCCACTATATACCATTATTTGGTATTAAACTGTATCGTTCTTATGAAATTCATCAAATATTATCATTCAACAAACTTATGACTCATCAAATACTTGGTGCTACCAAAGGTCACCAAACGGTCAAATTGTCACTTCTTTTATTTTGTTAGTCGAATGTTTCTGTTTGAAATCAACGAAGTTCGACAAATATTATGATTTTATAAACACTCGAATTTTTGGGTTATATGTAAAACAAAAGTTTGGCCAAATAACAGAAAATATGGTTGATCACATTAGTTTCTATCGCCAAATTGAGAAAGTAGAGCGATTTCTATCTCATGTATTATTTTTCTTGTGCAATATTGTTTTCCTTGTTTTATCGAGTACCAATTGCAATTAAATCACCACATATGACACAACTTTAAAAAAAAAAGTTGCAAATATATATTCAACCTGTAAATTTTTATACTCCCTCACTTCACAAATAGTAAGACTAATTTTTTTTCTCCGTCGGTCCATAAAAAGTATGACTATTCCATTTTGGAACATCCACCCACTTTATTACTATTTTTTAAATCTCTTTCTCCACTCACAAAGGTGGGTCCTTTCTTCATTAACAAATTTTCTCCACTAACAAACTACCTAATTTTTACTAAAATTCGTGCCGCTCCAAAATAATTTTACTATTAGTAGATGGAGGTAGTAATTAACATTTGCCCAAATTTTTCAATGACTCAAACTTTTAAATTGTGTCGTTCAAGCCATTGACTAAAAAAATTAAAGTTTAAATTTTGACGGGCTCGAGGAAAAATAACATTATGATATATGAACGTATAGTCAGGGTGTCTTCAACGATGGGTTCCAAAATCTAGAATCCACCAAATACACCATTGTGGAAAAAAGAAACTAGTTTTCCAATTTTGAAACTGGAAACCAGTTTCAAAAATGAAACCGGGTGCAAAGGAGTGAAAAGTGGGCGGCGGGGCGCGTCACCCATGGCGCGTGCGCGACACGCGCGCGCTGGTTGGCGCGTGCAGTACACGCGCGCGTGGGGGTCCGCCACTTTTGATCCAATTCTTTTTTTTTTCTTTTATTCTACTGTTTTTCATTTTAATTTTTTTTTATTTCGGTTTTTTATACTTTTTCTTAAATACGGACCTATTAGCTCGTCTAAAACATATCGAACATAAATCTTATATTAAAGATCATGACGAGAGCTTTAATTCGATATAAAAACCGTAAAAATCCGATTTGAAACGAGCAAATGATGATATTTGAAAGTTCAAAACTAATAATTTATAAATTATATAATAAATATTTATAATTTATATATTATATTAAAAATATTTATGATGGTCCCTGAGCTAGGTATTTGGTGTAGAGGGGGGGTGAATACACCAAATAGATTTTTAGAAACTTTTTCAAGTTAAAACACAGAGTTGGTGAGCTAAATTTCGTCTGACTTGTAGTTGCTCAGGAGTTAAATCTTGAGAGATTGGTTCTCTTTGATTTAGATTTTGAGACTTCTGTAGAGGCTCAGCTGGAGATGGAGCTGGGGACTCAGCTGTGTTTGGATTTCCAGCTGATGATGTTCCCCCTTGATTTGGCGTTGAAGATTCTTCTCGATTTCCAGCTGGTGAAGCTTCTTGGTTGATTTGAAGTTCCTCCTCTGGCTCATCGTCCCAAATTAATGGTTCGGCCAGATTCCTGACTCTATTTTCTTGAGCTCTTGTCTGAATCAGTCTTGAAGATTCTCCTTCATTTCTTCGTTTGATAGACTCTCTATATTCGAAGGAGGATTCGTCAAAGGTAACATGTGGAGTTACTTCGAATATTTGAGTTTTTCTGTTGAAGACTCTGTATGCTTTACTCACAGCGGAGTAACCAAGGAATACTCCTCGGTCTGTCTTCTCGTCGAACGTCTTGAGCTGTGTCTTCCCATTGTTGAGGATGTGACATTTGGATCCGAATACCTTGAAATACCCTATGTATGGTATTCTGTTGTTCCATAGCTCATACGGTGTCTTTCCTTGCCTTGATGTGAGTAGGGAGCGATTCTGAGTGAAGCAAGCTGTGTTGATTGCTTCAGCCCAGAACTTCTTTGGAATGGCAGAGCTAGCTAACATTGAGGTAGCTGCTTCCTTGAGAGTTCTGTTTCTTCTTTCTGCTACACCATTCTGCTGAGGTGTGCGTGCTGCAGATGTTTGGTGTTGAACTCCATTCTTCTCGCAATACTCATAAATAGTTTCATTCAGAAACTCTGTTCCACGATCTGATCTTATTGACATTATCTTGCACTCCTTCTGTGTTGATAATCTTTCCAGCAGGATAGGCAGCTTAGTCCTGGTTTCGCTCTTCTGGTACAAGAATGATACCCATGTGAATCTTGAGAAATCATCTACAACGACCAGAGTATATTTTCTGCCATTGAAGCTTGCTGGAGTGACTGGACCAAAAAGATCCATGTGAAGAAGTTGAAGTACTCGATCGCCTGACCGGATCGGCTTGAGAGAGAATGAAATTCTTGTCTGCTTTCCTTGTTGACACGCGCTGCACATATGACTTTTGTCATATATTTGATCTGGAATTCCATTAGCAAGTTGGTTCCTAGCCAGTTTGTTGATTGTCTTGAAGTTGAGATGGTTCAGTCGTCTGTGCCACAGCCAGCTGACTTTATTGCTGCTTTTCGATACAAGACAAGTCTCCGGAGGGCTGCTGTTCCAGTCAGCAAAGTACATATTTCCTTCTCTTTTCCCTCTTAGGAGTATCTGCTTGGTTTCCCTGTGCTTCACTGGGCATCCCTGTGCATCAAACTTGACAGAAAAACCGTTGTCGCAGAATTGGCTAATGGAAAGCAAGTTATGTTGCAATCCTTGTACATAAGAAACATTTGAGATTATAACATTTCTAGTTTTAAATGTACCATAACCTTTGGTTAGGCCTTTGGAGTTGTCACCAAATGTTACTTGTGAACCTGTACACTCGATATACTCCTGGAGTAGATGCATTAGGTGCGTCATGTGCTTGGAACATCCACTGTCCAAGTACCATAGCGTTCTCATCGACTCCTCAGAGATGCGTCGATTCCTTGCAACCTAAACAAAAAATTAAAATTCAGGTACCCAGTTTTAATTGGGTCCTTGTGGGTTAGACAGAGATCCTTTGATGACCCAGATCTGCTTGATGACTCGAATTGGGTCATTTGATCTGATAATTCTCTCAGCTGAGTCGATATACACATTCTTTGTGTTCTTCGATTGTTGCTGGCGGGGTCTTGATCTCCGTGTCTTCCCGTTTTGATGTCTTGATTTCTTTTGGTTTCCAGCTGTGTGCCTAGCTGAGACGTTCCTTTGTCTCTGCTGTCTCATGTGATGCTGTGGCTGGAAATGATTATCCAGCTGGTACTCATATGAGTGATATCCAGCTGGGTATCTCTGATATCTCGGTTGATATCGATCAACGTCTTTGTCTTATTCTTGGTATCGTAAAATCCCATTTTGTTGTCTTCGTTGAGGTTGAGCACGTTGCTGTCTGAGTTGGGCTTGAGGTTGTCGCACAACTGACCTTCTTGATGCCTGCTGTGTCTTCGACGGAGCTTGAGGATGTTTCACAGCTGGTCTTCCTGACGCCTGCTGTGTCCTCAATTGTTGATGCTGAGCTGCTGGGATTGGAGGTTCGTTTGCACGTACAAACATTACCTTTGTTCCACTTGTGGAGGCAATGTTTGAGGCATCCTTTGATTCGTTGTATCCCAGTCCCACTTTGAGTGCTGCTGGACGCTGAGCACTAATGATCTCGTCCATTGTTGACGTGGCTTTGCTTCTTTTCCGATTCAGCTGTGACCTTTTCCACATCTTCCATCAGCTGTTTCTTCTCATAGTAGAATTCCTTCATCAGTTGATCTTGTTTCACTATTTTGTCTTTTAGTGAAACAACTTCCTGTTGGAGCTGTGTTGTATCAGCTGCGTCTGATACCTTTGTCTTTTCCAGTTCCGCCTTCAGCTCGGCATTCTCACACATAATGACGTCAAGGATCTCTTGAAGCTCCTTGGAATCGTTCATTACTTTCTCTACTAGACTTCAATCAGGTAGTCCAGATTCTGAGACCTGTGTAGAGTGTTCGTGTGATGGTGAGGTGTTAGATAGATTTTGAGTTCGAGACATTACCTCATCTTCATTGATGCTGTCTGTTTGTCCCATGAAGCATGTATCCCAATCAGGTTCATTAGGGCTTCTTCTTCCGAGTCTGAAAATGGCATGTCATCCATTTTGTTGCACTCTGATTCTTCATCGGCGATATAGGCTCTCCTTTTGTCAGCTGCCTTAGCTTTCAGTTGTTCTTTGTCTTTCTTGGACAGCTTTGGACAATCTAGCCGGTAGTGTCCTGGTTCCTAGCAGTTGAAGCAACCTTCTTCTGTTCGTTTGTCAGCTGACTTCTCATCAGCTGCTGCGTACTTGTCTCTGTAAGTTCTTGCGAACTTCTTGTATTTGCCCTTGCTGGTGTTGAGTCTGTTGTAGTTTTTGACCAGCATGGCTATTTCTTCAAGTAGCTCTTCCTTGCTCATGTCCTTCTTATCCTTCTTCGATGGCTCAGCTGACTGCATGTATGCGGATTTGTCAGAGTTGGCTCTGAACGCAATCTCCTTTGTTGCAGGTGTCAGCTCTCCATCATTCTGATTGCTTGAAGATTCTTTCATTGTAATCTTCAAGTTGTACTCGTTGGCTTTGAGCAGGGAGTATAATCTTTCAGTTGAAAGATCACCTAAGTCACTTCGACTTTGGTGTACCACCTTATAGGTGTTCCATTCACTCGTTGAGCGCTGAAAGAACTTTTAGATTCTTTTCTCGCTGGGTGTATTTCCCAGTTCTGATGGTTTCTATTTCCACCACAATGTTGGAGAATCTGAGTTCCATCCCTTCGATGGACTCATTGACCAGCTGCTTGAAGTTATCAAACTTCTGGCATGCAATCGTGAATTTGTTCTCCTTTATCTCCTCCGACCCTTCGCATAGTTTTGCTAGGGTTTCCCACATCTCCTTTGCGGTTTCACAGTTGATGATTTTGCTGAGGTAGGCATTGGAGACCGTTGAAGATATGGTGTTCCTTGCGAAGCTGTCTAGTCCAGCCTGCTTCCTTTCTTCTGAGGTATGCTCATTCTTGGGCTTGGGAATGAGCTGATATCTTGGTTGTTCGCCATCTTGAGTTGGTACAAGCTCGTTCCCTGATTTGTAGATAATGATGGGTCCGTCTGTGATGACGTCCCACATCATATCGTGATGCACACAGAGAAAGCTCTTCAGTCTGAACTTCCATATTGCATAATCGTCTACCGAGAAGGTGGGAAGATTTCTGTTAAGATAAGAATCCATAGAAATATGCAGTATGTAATAATATGAGTTTTTCACAGAGAGGATCTGTTCAGATGACCACTGACAGATTGTCAAGAGAGATCTCTTGATACAGAAACGGTGGTCTGTTGAACCACTGCTCTGATACCAATTGATGGTCCATGAGCTAGGTATTTGGTGTAGAGGGGGGGTGAATACACCAAATAGATTTTTAGAAACTTTTTCAAGTTAAAACACAGAGTTGGTGAGCTCAGTTATCGATCCAGCTGGGTAAATAACTCAGCTGGCGGTGCGGAAAGTGGTGGTTTGAAAACTTAGCTCGGTTATTTAGAAAAACTCAGTTTGAAAAGATTAACTTTATGTTTTCAGCTTAGTCAAGTTGTGCAACTTTCAGAGAGACACAGCTGTCTTTGGAGATCAGCTGCGTGTGCAGTTTTGAACAAATATGCAATGATATGAAAGAGTTAGTACAAAACTGAATATAAAGAGAAAGTAAAGAGCACGCGAGTTTTTACGTGGTTCGGAGTAACACCTCCTACGTCCACGACCAGGTTCACTGGTAATCCACTACCACTTGGTTTACAAGTACCAAGCAACTTCACAACTCTAACCCGAGCTGTGTTCCAACAGTTTGCGGGCACTGTCAAGCCTACACCTTCAGTTTCCGGGTACTGAAGAACCTAACCACTCGAATTACACGCTTCGAGCAAGCGTACCTTTACCTAACCTTTCTGGGTTTGGGTTTGGGTTTGGGGTTCCAACTGTGAACGAGTTCTTACAATTAAGAACTTTAGAGTATGATGAACTCGTTCGAAATCTAGGCTTAAGATGTACAAAGAGTTTGGCCTAGGGAACAGACGAAAAACTAAGCAGTTTCTGAACTAGAAACACTTCAAGATAAAGTGTTCTTTGATCTATGTAGAACTGCTTGAGAGCTTTTGAAAGCTTTAAGATTTCAGATAATGAAAGCTTGTCGAGGGTTTTTCGTATCTGATCCTGAGGTTGAAGACGGGTTTATATAGGTAGAGATTCAAGACTAGCTGTTGGAGGAGCCGTTTGAATCTTACCTACTCTTCTTAAATTCAAGATCTGCCGTTGGGCGAATCTGCACCTGTCTTCATTTGTGTCACATCCTAGGTCCTGAAGTCTAGGATGCTGATTTGGCAATCCCTCATTGGTCGAGTATGTTGACTTCCTCTGACGCCGGGATCTTCTGCCTTTGGAACTGGCTTTTGAATTCAGAGCTGGACTGACTTGAAGTGATGTCTTCAGTTAGTTCCCTTTGTTCTGTACAGCTGGACCGGCTGTGTTTTGAACTCAGCTCGAATTCTCTTCAGCTTGATCAGGCTCTGCTGGAGGACTCAGCTGAAGGTTGACTCCAGCTGTAAACACAGCTGGGTCGACTGCTGTCTTCCGCTAGCTGACTCCTGTTGTAGACACAGCTGGGTCGACTGCTGTCTTCCGCTTCCTTAACCTGTAAACCTAGAAGATCTAAAGCTCAAACAGGCGAGCTGGAAAACACTATTTAGGTTGACGCGATCATCTATTCGGTTGGAGAATCAGTTGGGTTTTGGTATCAAATCGAAACCTTATAATTTTCCCAACAATTTATAATAAAACGGCTAATTTTGTTAAAACGGCTAATTTTTCCCAATGGCAATAAAAATTACAACGGCCATTTTTCCAAAATCTTCTATATATATCTATTCTCCAACACTCCAATATTTACTCATCTCATCTCTTCAACACTCCAATTTTCTTTCTTTTTTCTTCACTTCATTTTCACTACAATTAAATGGCGGATTCAAGCTCTCAAAATTCCGACTCTAGTAATGCAAGCTCCCAAAATTTTCAAGATTCCTATTTTCCAAGTTTACAATATCATCAAATGCCGTACTCTCAACAACCACTTCCATACAACTTTCAAAATGGAGGCAATTTTCCAACTCAACAATATGTAGGTAATTTTCCTACTCAACAAAATTTTGGCAATTTTCATACTCAACAAAATGCAGGCAAGTTTAATTTTAGTATTGTAATTTTAATTATTATTTATAATTGTAATGCCGTTTTATTTTATTATATTAAATCATTAAATATAAAATTTTAAATAAAATATATAATCAAAATATGTAAATATTATATAAACAATAATGCAAATAAAATTAATTGGATAAACATATGTATAGATATATAAAGGTAGTGTGTATTATATTGGGACCCTTAAAATAGTAGAAACTAGAGCTGGCAAAATACCGGGCCGGGCCGAAGCCCGCCGGTTTTTTTCGAAAAATCGAGCCGGGCTGGGCCAGCCCGAAAATTCTCCGGGTCAAAAAAGTGAAGCCCAACCCGGCCCAAAAAATCATTTTATAGTGTAAATTTACCGGGCCGGGCCGAGCACACCGGGCTTTTACCCATTACGGGCCGGGCCGGACCGACCCAAAATTTCAGCAGGCCTGGATTTGTGGAGCCAACCCCGGCCCGAAAATCGGGCCGGGCCGATTTTGACAGCTAGTATAAACTGGTTTTATTGTTGTGAAAGGTGTTTAGATAAAAAAGTAGGTGGATTCCAAAAGCTAATGTGGCGCTGATGTGGCAGTTTGGAAACTGAAACTGGTTTCTACCATTGGAGGCATCCTTAATTGGAAACATACATGGGCAAAATTCATCCTTGTCAGCAAGTCTCAACCGTTAACCTATATGCCGTAGTATGACATAGAGTGTTATCTTCTCGAGCCTTCCAAAGTTCATTTTTTCTTAAATTATGAGAATTTAGATCACAGAAAAATTTGAGTGAATTTAAATCGCAAATTGGAAGATATTTGTTTTGGTATTTGCAACATTCCCAAAACCTAATTGAAATTGTAAATAATGCCAAAAGTCGTGTTTAGATTATGACAGTCATCTCTTCTATTCATTTATTTATTTTCACACTAAACCTTGACGAAGAGAATGAGGGAGGAGGGAGGTCAACTATGAATGACTGTCATATTAACATTTTTATGAGTTGCATTTCCAATGCTAGTTTTTTAAATAATTTACGGTTAATTGATTTATATTACACGAATTTTGGATCATTTTTTATTTTGCACATTAACTGTTAGATTTTGCTTCTAAATATAACAATTTAACTTTTATTTCTATGTTTTCAAAAGGATAAATTTAAATAGCCATAATATGGCCAGCCATAATGTCATTTTTATTAGTCTATAAATAGATTGTTTTTTGTATGGCAAGTTGCATAAGTCATGTAGACTGTTATGCCCTCGATCTAAATGTAGAAGAATCATTGAGAGATTAGTTAAACTTATTTCTTTCCTTATATTTTCGATTTTCTTTTCTTTTGTTTTAATGGATGATTAGAAGCTTAAAAAAGGTGATATATTTAATACAAAAACATACAAAATACATGCCAATAATAGTAACGACGCATTATGATTCATCAGTCAATTTATATTATAATTGTATATGATATTGTTAGTACCCAAACTGCTTGATTTATAATCAGGATATATTAACACACAACTGTAAAAATATATTGTTTGTTCCTCATCAAAAAGAATATACTCATAAAAAAATGTCACCTTGTTGAACAAATTATTCCGCAAACTAGAAATAAAATTGAATACCTCTAATGAATGGCAATATACATAATACTATAGATGATATATTCAAAACCGACGTCGACGAAAAGAGTTAGATGAGAAGGCACTCAAAATTTT
The DNA here is from genome assembly GCA_031470985.1 of Agastache rugosa. NCBI lineage: Eukaryota > Viridiplantae > Streptophyta > Magnoliopsida > Lamiales > Lamiaceae > Agastache > Agastache rugosa. Next base: position 25,493,702 of record CM062607.1, read on the forward strand.
GCAGAAGATATTTTTGAACATACATATTTCCTGAAAGATCGATATTTCTCTATATAATTTACAAAAAATTAACATTTCAATCATGTTTAGAACAATAAAATAAAACCAAACATGATTAAATCACGAGCATATCGTAGTGGATAAAGATTTAATTGAATGAAAGCATCTAATTAAATATAAAATTTAAAAAAACATTGGAGAGATGCACTTGTAACAAAATGAATCAAAAAAATATTAGAGATTTAATTTATCGAAATTGTAATTTGAAGATATATATACTTCGCAACTGTTAAGAAGAATGATGGAAAAAAAGTTTCTCCGTGCTTCACAATTGTTCAAAAAAATTACAGGAGTGATTGGGTTAATTTTGATTAATGATTAATTATTTCAAAATTATATATGGAAACAAAAATCCCTAATTATTGTAGAGATATATGATTTGTCATTGGAAATTATTTTGAATGAACCTTTCTATAAATGATATAAGGATATTTATGTAAATTAGTAAAATTAAGTAATCGTAATTACTGTAAAGTCCTTGTATGACCGGCCATATTATTGCCATTTAGTAAGACCCTTTTCAAAATTCTCAAATTGAAACTATCATGTGATCATGTCAATCCACGTTGAGAAATGACATGACAACCAATAATCAAAACAAGGTCGTTTTGGTTATAATTTTTTTTAAGAAACTAATTAAAATTATTTTATAGATTTCCTTTTTCTACTTCTTCTTCCAAGTGCAAGATAACCCCAAGGGGTTGTGGGTTTTTTTCTACCAATTGGGGCTCGCCCTTCACCACCCCCATGGGGATGGTCTATAGGGTTCATAACTACTCCTCTTACTACAGGACGCTTACCTAGCCAACGCTTGGATCCGGCTCTACCCAAACTTTTCTGGTTCGCCCCAACATTTCCCACTTGTCCGACTGTTGCTGAGCAGATTTTGGATATCAAACAGACCTCCCCAGAAGGTAATTTTAATGTGGCCGATTTCCCTTCTTTTGCAATCAGTTTCGCTACAGCACCCGTTGCTCTAACTAATTGTCCACCCTTTCCAAGTGTGATTTCTATGTAATGTATGGCCGTGCCTAAGGGCATATCAGTTGAAGTAGATTCCTCTTTTTGATCAATCAAAACCTCTTCCCAAACTGTACAAGCTTCTTTCAAAGCACGGATTCAAATCCTGTCATCCCTATCTATTACTGCCCCTTTGAGCAGTAACGAGGAATCAACCGAGATCGGTTCAAATTGCGTTGCACGGAATCGTTCATTTTTATGAAACTATAGAATATATGCATATAAAATGAAAATGGATTCGTTTTAAAAAAAAGAATCTTTTCTTTATATTCTTTTCTATTCTGATAAGAAAGTGCTCTTAGTTCAGTTAGGTAGAACGTGGGTCTCCAAAACCCGATGTCGTAGGTTCAAATCCTACAGAGCGTGATTTTTTCTTCATGGATGGATCCAATTAAACTGAAATGAATTCAGTTGCTTGCACAACAATTAGAATTTGACCTCCTGTGGATTAAATTAAAGAAAGGAGGAAGTCAATCAAAGGTGAATTAATCAAAGGTCCAACTGATCGCCACGCCTGTATTGTAAATATGCAGTTACGAATAATCCAACCAAAGTAATAGGAATTAGACCTAACACGATTCCAAATAGAAAAACTTCAATCGTTTCCATTTTTTTTTGAAAAGGAGAAAAAAGGCGGTAATATCTATACCTAAATATTAATCCGAATTCATGTGAATCTCAATGACCAAGAATTGAGAATTGACAAGGTAAGTAACTCTAGAATACACAAAATCTCACAGAAGGATTTCTTTTCTAAATTGTTTCTTTCAAATAGAAATTTTAAATAAGTTGTATCTTGCTCAGACCAATAAATAGAGCTGAAGTTATAATAAAAGCCACTAGTAGAAAACCAAAATAACTAGTTATAGTAAGCATGAAGAGGCTAAATGAAATCTGGTATTTTTATACATATGTTTCTAAAGCATTTACCTAAGTTTCTGTTGGGAAAATTCTAAAGTTTTGATTTGATTCCAAAACCCAACTGCTCTCCAACCTAGTAGATGAATGTACAAACCTAAGTTAAGTTTTTCAGCTCACTTGTTTGAGCCTTAGATTTTCTAAGTTCACAGGTTTGGAAGCTGAAGACAGAAGAAGACCCAGCTGAGTAATCAGCTGGACCCAAAGTCAGCTGAAAGGTCTCTTAGCTGAACAGAGCTCCAGAACTGAGCTGAGTCAGACTGACTCAAGAAAAGAAGAATGGATCCAGCCAAGGAGATCCAACGGAGCAGAATAAATTGAGCTGCATCAAAGTCTAAGAAAGACAGCTGAGCTGACCAAAAAGGGAACTAACTCTGAAGACGTCACTTCAAGTCAGTTTACCCATCCAGCTCTAAATTCAAAGTCAAGCTCAAAAGACAGAAATCCCGGTTTCAGAGGAAGTCAATATACCACGACCAATGAGGGATTGACATCTCAGCATCCTAGAAAGGCGAACCTAGGATCTGACACAGTGATGAAGACAGGTGAAGATACGCTCAACGGCAGATCGACAGATCAGAGAGTAGGTAAGATTCAAACGGGTCCTCCAACGGCTAGTTTGAATCTTTACCTATAAAAACCAGTCTTCAACCTCAGAATCAGGCACGAAAAACTCCCCACAAGTTTACAACTTTTCTGAATCTCTCAAGTATTAAAAAGCTCTCTAGCAGTTATCTAACTCTTTAAAAAGAGCACTTAACTTCTTAAGTGTTCAATTTCAGAAACTGCTTTAGTTTTTCGTCTGATCAATAGGCTGTAATCATAGTAAATCCAAAGCCTAGATCTGAACGAGTTCATCTTTCAAAGTTCTTCATTGTAAGAACTTGTTCAAAGTTGGAAACCCAAACCCTCCTTTACCCAGAAAAGGTTAGGTCAAGGTTACGCCGTCTCGAAGCGCGAAATTCGAGTGTAAGGTTATTCAGTACCCGAAAACTGAAAAGGTGCAGGCTTCTACAGTACCCGTAAACTGTTAGAACACAGCTCGAGGAAGAGCTGCGAAGTTGATTGGTACTCGTAAACCAAGTGGTCATCCTTAGTGGATTTACCAGCTAAAACCTGGTCGTGGACGTAGGAGTTTTCTCTCCGAACCACGTTAAAATTCTGTGTTCTTTATTGCGTTATTCAGTCTTTGCTTTATATTTATTTAAAGAACTAACCGCATTTGCACAACACAAGTTTTCAAAGCTTCAACTTTCTGGCTGTGTGTCCCAGCCAGCTGCATATTTTTCAAATCTGCTTAAACTGAAAACTGAAACTAAGTTTTTCTGAGCTTTTGTAAAAGGAACGAGCTAAGTTTTTCTTTCCACCACTTTCCGCACAGCCAGCTAAGTTATCAGTCCAGCTGACCATCTTCTTTAAAAGTCAGTTGAACTCATAACTGAGCTCACACTCAACTCTGTTTTAACTTGATAAAAGTTTTAAAAAATCCCTCTTCGGTGTATTCACCCCCCCTCTACACCGAAGGCCTCGTTCCGGAACCATCAATTGGTATCAGAGCAGTGGTTCAAACGACCGCTGTTTCTGAATCAAGAGATTTGTCTTGAAACTCTGCGTCAGTGGTCAACTGAACAGATCCGTTTTTCAGAAAAACTCATTCTAGTGCATTCTGTACATCTCTTCATGGATTCCTATCTTAACAGGAATCTTCCCACCTTCTCAGTTGATGACTATGCAATCTGGAAATTCAGATTGAAAAGCTTCCTGTGTGCGCATCACGACATGATGTGGGACGTCATTTCAGACGGACCCATCCTTATTTATAAACAAGGAAATGAACTCGTACCTGCTCATGATGGAGGACAACCAGAATACCGGCCAACTCTCAAGCCAAAGAAGGAATACTCTTCAGAAGAGCGAAAGCAAGCTGGACTGGACAGCTTCGCAAGGAACACCATCTCATCAACAGTCTCAAACGCCTACCTGAGTAAAATCATCAAGTGCGAGACAGCCAAAGAGATGTGGGAAACACTTGCCAAGCTATGTGAAGGATCAGAAGAGATCAAAGAAAACAAATTCACAATAGCTTGCCAAAAATTCGACAACTTCAAGCAGCTAGCCCATGAGTCCATTGAAGCGATGGAGCTAAGGTTCTCAAACATAGTCGTCGAGATAGAGACAATCAGAACTGGGAAGTATACCCAGCGGGAAAAGAATCTAAAGGTTCTTTCAGCTGAATGGAACACTTACAAGGTAGTTCACCAAAGTCGAAGTGACTTAGGTGATCTATCTACAGAAAGGTTGTTCTCACTCTTAAAAGCCAACGAATACAACTTGAAGATCACTCAAGAAGAATCTTCAAGCAGACAGAATGACGGAGAACTCACCCCAGCTCCAAAAGAAATAGCTTTCAGAGCCAACTCTGAAAAGTCAGCTCATGTCAAGTCAGCTGAGTCCTCCAAGAAGAAGAAGGACAAAAAGGATATGAGCAAAGAGGAGCTACTCGAAGAGATTGCCATGTTGGTGAAAAATTATAACAGACTCAACACCAGCAAAGGCAAGTACAAGAAATTCGCCAAGACGTACAGAGACAAGTACACAGCAGCTGATGAAAAATCAACTGACACCTCAAAACGGACAGAGAAAGGCTGCTTCAATTGCAAGGAGCCGGGACACTACAAGCAGGATTGTCCCAAACTGTCTAAGAAAGAAAAAGATCTTCTGAAAGCTAAGGCAGCTGACAGAAGAAGAGCATATATAGCTGATGAAGAGTCCGAGTGCAACAAAATAGATGATGATATGCCCTTCTCAGACTCAGAGGAAGATGCACTCATGGCCCGTGATGATCAAGACTGGGATGCTTGCTTCATGGGACAGACAGAAGGACTCGACGATGATGAGGTAACTTCTAAAATTCAGACATATCTAACCCATCACCATCACACGAACACTCTACGCAGGTCTCTGAATCAGAAGGACAACCTGATTGGAATCTGGTGGAGAAAGTCATGAATGACTTCAAGGATTTACAAGAAATTCTTGATGTCATAATGTGTGAAAATGCTGAGCTGAAGGTAGAAATGAAAAAGAAAGAAACATCAGAAGCAGCTGATGCTACACAGCTCAACGAGGAAATAGTGTTGCTCAAGGAAAAGTTAGTCAAACAGGATCAGCTGATGAAGGAGTTCTACTATGAGAGAAAGCAGCTGATGGACAATTTGGAAAAATCCACAGCTGAGTCAGACAAAAAGACAGCTGAGATCTTGGAGTTAAAAAGGTCAGAAGAAACACTATCCACAAAGCTGGTAGCACTCATCAAAGCTACATCAACGATGGATGAAATAATCAGCGTACAACGACCCGCAGCATTAAAAACATGATTGGGTTATGATGGATCTAAGGATCTAACAAATGTTGCAACTACAAGTGGAATGAAGGTAACTTTTGTGAAAGCAAAAGAGAATCCAATTCCAGCCGCACAAAAGACTGAGAAACAGAAAACACAGCAAGGTCCTAGAAGACAAGCTGTAAGGCAACCCCAAGCTCAAATCAGACCACATTGGGTTCAGCAACAACTAAGGAATGACGCTGGACAACATCGACACCAGCATCATCAGCAGCAAGTGGCAAGATATCAACCGAGATATCAGAAAAGATACCCAGCTGGATATCAGTCTTATGATTACCAGCTGGATTATCAAGTCCAGCCGAGATTCCAAGTTAGACAGCAGAGACATAAGCAAAGAAATGTCTCAGCTGTACACTCAGCTGGAAATCAACGAAGAACTGAACTATCAAGAAATCAAGCTGAGAGAAGACAGAGATCAAGACCCAGCCAACAGAGTCAAACAAAGAACACAAGGAACGTGTTCATAGACACAGCTGGGAGAATTATCAGATCTAACGATCCAATCAGAGTCATCAAACAAATATGGATCGTAAAGGGATCTCTAACTAACCCATAAGGACCCAATCACAACTGGGGACCTAAATTTTGATTTCTGTGACAGGCTGCAAGAAAAAGATGCATCATAGAGGAATCGATGCGAACACTGTGGTACTTGGACAGCGGATGCTCAAAACACATGACTCATCTAAAGCATCTACTCCAAGAATACGAAGAGCGTCCAGGTCCTCAAGTAACGTTTGGTGACAACTCCAAAGGTTTAACCAAAGGTTACGGTACATTTGAAACCTACAATGTTAAAATATCTAACGTGTCATATGTACAAGGATTAAAACATAACTTGCTTTCCATTAGTCAATTCTGCGATAATGGTTTTTCTGTCAAGTTCGATGCACAGGGATGTACAGTGAAAAACAGAGAAACCAAGCAGGTATTACTGAGAGGGAAAAGAGAAGCAAATATATACTTTGCTGACTGGAACAATGAACCTCCCGGACACATGTCTTGTATCAAAAGCGAGAATGAAGTCGGTGGTACATCAGCACGAACGGGCTGAATCATCACAACTTCAAGACAATCAACAAGCTGGCTAGAAATCAGCTCGCTAATGGAATTCCAGATCAAGTTTATGACAAGAGTCATATTTGCAGTGCTTGTCAACAAGGAAAACAGACAAGGATTTCATTTTCTCTCAAGCCGACGCCCTCAACTGATCGAGTTCTTCAACTCCTTCACATGGATCTTTTTGGTCCAGTAACACCAGCAAGTTTCAACGGCAGGAAATACACTCTGGTCGTAGTGGATGACTTCTCCAGATTCACTTGGGTTTCATTCCTGTATCAGAAAAGTGAAACAAGATCCAAGCTGCCAGCCCTACTGGAAAGGTTGACGACTCAAAAGGAGTGCAAAATTATCTCAATCAGATCACACTGAGGAACTGAGTTTCTGAATGAAACCATATATGATTATTGTGAGAAGAACGGAGTACAACATCAAACCTCAGCTGCACGCACACCTCAGCAGAATGGTGTAGCTGAGAGGAGGAACAGAACACTCAAAGAAGCAGCTACCTCAATGTTAGCAAGCTCAGCCATTCCAAAGAAATTCTGGGCTGAAGCTATCAACACAGCTTGCTTCACTCAAAATAGATCGCTACTCACATCCAGACAAGGAAAGACTCCGTACGAGCTATGGAATAACAGGAAACCCTTCATCGGGTATTTCAAGGTTTTCGGGTCTAAATGCCATATCCTAAATAATGGGAAAACCCAGCTGAAGATGTTCGACGCCAAAACTGACTGAGGAGTATTCCTTGGTTACTCAGCTGTAAGTAAAGCTTACAGAGTCTTCAACAGGAGAACACAAACAGTCGAAGTGACCCCTCATGTCACCTTTGATGAAACATCCTTCGAATTCAGAGAGTCGATCAAACAAAGAAACACAGCTGGAACATCATGCTCCGATCCAGCTCAAACAAGATCTCAAGTAATTCGAATCCGGAATCTAGCTGAACCATTGATTTGGGATGATGAACCAGAAGAACCTCAAATCAATTCAGCAGAGGCAAATCAACCAGCTGATGATCCAGAGGAATCCCCAATATCAGATCAAGGGGGAATGCCGCCAGCTGGAAATCAAGACCCAGCTGATTGCCCAGCTCCCCCTCCAGCTGGATTCACTCAGTCTACGCCTCAAGATCAATCTAACTCTAATCTAAATCAGAACGAGTCTTAGGATATGACTCCAGAACATCTCCAAGCAAGACGTGACTTAGAAACTTCAAGCATCAATGAGCTAGAAGAAGAAATTAGAAGAAGATGAAGATGGATCGAAGATCATCCAGCTTCAGCAATCATTGGAGAACCATCAGACAGAGTTAGATCAAGAAATTAAATTGCTCAAAACCTGACATCAAATCCGCAAGAAGCAAATAATGAAGCTCAAGTCTCAGTAGAGCTAGATCTGACCGTCTACAACGAAGACACAGCTCTCATGGCATGTTATGTAGTTCAAGTTCCAGAGCCTCAAACAATTTTCGAAGCCTTAAAGAGTGTGCCCTGGACAAATGCTATGCAAGAAGAACTGAATGAATTTCTCAGAAATTGTGTCTGGGAACTGGTCGATAGACCAGGAGTCAAAATAATAGGTCTGAAATGGATATTCAAAAACAAGCTGGATACTCTTGGAGTAATAATCAGAAATAAGGCTCGCTTAGTCGCCAAGGGATATACACAGCAAGAAGGAATAGACTTTGAAGAGTCATTTGCTCCAGTAGCAAGATTGGAAGCTATCAGATTATTCCTTGCATACGCAGCACATCACAAGTTCAAAGTATATCAAATGGACGTGAAGTGCGCATTCTTGAATGGGGAAATCAGAGAAGATGTCTATGTAGAGCAACCCCCAGGATTTGAAGTAGAAGGAAACAAAGTTTACAAGCTAAAGAAGACGCTTTATGGTCTGAAGCAAGCACCTCGAGCTTGGTATGACACTCTGTCAGGATTTCTAGTATCCAAAGGTTTCAAGAAAGGTTTAGTTGACAGAACCCTCTTCACCATCAAGCTAGGTGAAGATATTTTAGTTGTTCAAATTTATGTGGACGATATCATCTTCGGCTCAAGATCAACTTTCTTATGTGAAAGATTTGGAGAGATGATGTCAAAACAATTCCAAATGTCAATGATGGGAGAAATGAGTTTCTTCCTAGGACTCCAAGTCAAGCAATCAGCAAAAGGAATATTCATAAATCAATCCAAGTACATGAAAGACTTGATCACCAAATATGGAATTCAATCCAGCAAAACGGTGAAGATCCCTATGAATACAAACTGGAAGATTGAACCTGGAACCGAAGGAAAATCAGTGGATCCCAGCAAATACAGAGGGATAATTGGTTCCCTGCTGTATCTCACAGCTAGCCGCCCAGATATATCATTTGCAGTTGGAGTATGTGCCAGATTTCAAGTTGATCCTAAGGAGGCACATATGCAAGCAGTCAAGAATATTCTCAAATATCTAAAGGGCACTCAGATTGTTGGGCTGTGGTATCCAGCTGAAGATAATTTGCAGCTGACTGGATACTCAGACTCAGACTATGCTGGAGATCGATTAGACAGAAAATCAACTTCAGGAACATGTCAGTTCCTAGGAAGCAAGTTGATATCATGGTTTTCAAAGAAGCAGACGCGTGTCGCTACCTCTACAACTGAAGCGGAGTATATGGCAGCTGGAAGGCCGTCGCTCTCAAATTCTCTGGCTGAAGCATCAGCTGGATGACTATGAAGTGAAAACTGGTCAAGTTCCAATCTTCTGTGATAGCTCAAGTGCTATTGCAATTTCTGAAAATCCAGTTCTTCACACAAGGTGTAAACACGTTGACGTTCGACATCACTTCATCAGAGATCACGTGGAAAAGAAAGACGTCATTGTTGTGAAAATTCACACAGATATTCAACGAGCTGACATATTAACAAAGCCGCTGATGGAAGCAAGATTCAAAATGCTGTGTGGATTGCTTGGATTGCTTAATCCTGATGAAGAAACTTCATCCAGCTGAGGGGGAATAAGACTCAGCTGGAAACCTTTTGGGATATCAAGATGGAAGAATCCAGACCCAGTCGTTTCGTGAACTCAGTTCAAGAAGAGAAACCAGCTGAGGGGGAATCAAGCTCAGCTGGATAGTTAAACTGAAGGAGTAACTCAATACAAAGAAACACAGCCGAGGTATCAGCTGACTACAAAGTTCGGCTGACAGGTTTGCAGTCTTTCATTTATTTCCCTGAGGAATATGCTATTTAAGGATAAAATTATTTGAATTTAAATTCAAAATTCACAGACATTCCTTAGAAGGATTCGTCAATAAGCCATCCATCAAATCGAATCCCATCGCATTTAATGAAAAGCATGCAGGGTACTGTAGCTCGGGAAAGTCGAGGCAGAAGTCAGAACGTTTTGACTACCTCACGCGCGCGTGACCTACATTCTACATACGCACGTCACTTAACGTGTTGCGCAAATCTCTCCCAGCCGCAGATCTTGAATTCAAATCTAAAGATCTCAACCGTTCATCAAGATAGACGGTTGATATATATATATATATATATCAAAGATATGCATATCGTCGCCATATTTACTTATTTTCTCTGAAATTTTTCTGCAAATCAAGTTCTTGCTTATCTCTCTGCAAAACTCTTTTCTCTTGTATTCTTCTAACTCTTCAATACAAAAATATACAATGGCACCAAAGAAGATAACCCCAGGAGCAAACCAATCGGAGAACCTCATGTCAAAGCTGCACTTTGAGAGTTGCTTAACTCTCAAGAACTACAAGAACTCGGAGTTCCAGGAGGTGCTGGATCTCATCGAGAAGGCAGGCCTACTTCAATGGGCGACGGCGCGTCTGAAGAATATCTTCCGCCGGGAAGTAGCAGAGTTCTTCATGGAGATGAGGAACAGAGATGAACGCCTCCGCTCCAACATCACCCTCCAACTCAAAGAAAAGACAGGGCATACGACTCCCTGGGACGTCGACATCAACATCAACCGGATATTGAACAAGCTATTCGGATTAAAAACTCTTGGGGACTGCTCCCCAGACAACTACACCAGAGAAAAGATCCAGGCCGAACTGGACCAGATGCTGTTCAAGCCGGAACCCTACAGGGCGAGTATGTCCAAGCTACTGCTCAAGCCCAAATTCAGACTGCTTCTGGATGTGACCCAGAAGTGCATCCTAGGTATTGCTGGATCTCAAGGAGAGATCAGCATACCCAAGTTGAAGCCCATGATAGCCATCCTGAGGAATGATCATGTGGATTGGTTCTCCTACTTTATGGGAAAGCTGGAGAAGGAGTCGAAGAAGATTCACTTCGAAGATGACAGCTTCACCAAGTTCAGCTGTAGGGAGACCATCTATTTATGCACCAAGGTGGCATGAATAATAGAACACTACACAACTGGACGGCAAATCAAGTGGAAAGACACAGAAGAGTTCCCTGTGTCCAAAGTTCTTTTTGAAAAGCAGAGTCAGCTCTCTGACTTGATGAAAAAAGCAGCCCCTGAAGGGAAGAAGAAGATGCAGGAGGCAAAACAGCAGACTGCCTCTCCCTCTCAAGCAGGGAAAAGGAAGCAGCCAGAGGAACCAGCTGGATCTCCACCTGCCAAAAAGAAGCTCAAATTTAAGGCAGCCAGCAAGCCAGCTGAGGAGTCAGCAGAGAAGCCAGCTGGAACTAAATGGAGATCAGTCGCTGAGGAGACAGCTCAGGATTCCTCCTCCAGCACAGATCAAGGAAGGGAGTTCGTGAGTGCTTCACGAGAAGCTAAGGAACCACAGATAGTGGTCCCCCACCCTGACCCGGAGGATGCTATTCCACTTCGCCAAATCCTACAAGCATCCTCACAACCCGCTCCAGTTGATCTCACATCATCTGGATCTCCTCCTCAACAACACTCTCTTCTCATTCCTCCTCAACAACACTCTCTTCTCCTTCCTCCTAATCCTCAGGTACCTCTCCAAGAATCCTCCCCTACTTCTTCAGTACCTGAAACCACCCATCTTTCAGTACCCAGCTCACCTAAAGAGCCCCATCCAGCTGACGCTCCTTTGCAGCTGGATGATGAATACCAAGCTGAACCATCAAGCCCTACTTCTTCTTCTGAGGAAATCGAAATCCTCAGTCCCAGAGCCGTTGCACGTGCTGCCACAATCATGAGGGTCGAGGACCTCAGACTCCAAGGAATAAAGAGCGCACTGCAACATTATCCCTCTCTTGCCTTGCTCCATGCTGCTTTAGTCGCTGTAAGCGACTTCAAATTTTATCTGGCTACCAAGATGTCCACTTGGTACGCAAATGAAGAAATTGTGGAGTTCTACACTTTCGACAAGCTTAAAGCCGAAGAAGCAGCTCTGCAGGAGACATTCGGATTTGGAAGTCTTCAGGATGCCTTTGAGCATCAAGACGAGCTGATCCAAATCCTCATTCAGAAGGTTGAACAGGATGAAGTACCACCTTCTGAGGAAGTCATCTCTCGAGCTAACTCCTACCTACACAATCTCAGCTAGATCGTTCCAGTTGAAACTGCCAAGGAAGATGTCCTTGCCGACACAGCTGAGGCAATGATGATTGAAGAAGAGCCAACTAATGCAACAGTTGAGCCAACCGAAGCTGCCCCACAGAGTCCAATTGCCGATGACACTCGCTCACTGGTCGAGATCGAGGCAGTAAAACCCAGCCAAACCGAATCCGGGACCCAGACGGATCCTGTTGAGCTTTCTGATGCTATGAAGGACGAGATCGCCAAACAAGTCGAGGAAATCCTTTTTCAGGATAGACTCAAATTAAATGTTGACACCCTTCTGCGCATCACAGCTATTGAATGGCAAGTCCGATGTAATGGACAGTCCATTGATGACGTGCACGGGTCGCCCGAATGCGGGGAAAGCACCAGTAGGGATCTCAAACAGTCTCTCGTTTCTCAACGTATTGATCAGTCAAATCATCTAGAGAAGAGAGTCCCTGAGATCATCTCAAACCTCCAAGCTCCGCTGGAAAGCCGCGTCATCGATTTATCCAGCCAGCTGGACGCTCTCCATCAGCAGACTCTCTCCCACAGAACTGACATCCACCAGTTGTTCAATCTTTACAAAGAGCTGGACAATCAGTTCAAAGCTGGAAGCAGCAGCACAGCACAGCTCAATCTAGTCACAGCAGACAACTCAACAAAGATTGCGGACATTGACAAAGCCTGGGCCCAGCTGAATGAGACAGTAGTCAACCTCTCCTCCACTCTTATTGATAATGCCAAAAAGGGGGAAGGTAATGACAAGAGAAAAACATCAAAGACGGGCAAAGGAAAAGCTGTAGCTGAAGTCCAAGTGATGCAGTCAGAGATTGACGAAGTTGTTCTTGAAATTTGGATGCGAGAGGAACATTTGGACGGAAAGGAAAATGGAGCAGAATGATCATCCCTCTTGCCAAAGCTAGCGGAGCCACGCCAGAACAGTTCAATGATATTCATTGGCTCTGCAACTTTGTAACTCAGCAAAAGAAAGAGATGAAAAGCCTCCAAGAATAGCAGAAGAAGAAAGAAAGTTTGCTAAATGCCGAAGAAAAGATGCAGCAGAGAAAAAGAGCAAGCATAAGAGCTACAAAGAAAAAGTCTCAGGTGCCGATGAACTGGAGAAGAGTTGATGAATGGATCCCAGAAGAGCTAAACGACGACTGGGAACATACAAAGTTTGAGTTCATCGAAGATTTCTATTATCTGGGAGCTTACCTAAATACGCCCCCATATGTTGCTTTCATGATGCATCTCAATGAGCTTTTTCATCAAGACAGGATAACGGCAAAAGCATTCTTCAACGCTGCAAATACCGCGAAGATCCAGCTCTCTGCTCCCCAGCTGTATCATATCCAGCCTCCGTTGATACCTGGAACTCAGCTTCCTGACAAATCAAAGATTATCGCTGAAGTAAACAGATGGGCGATCAGGAGAAAAATTTCCAAGGCAAACAACGAAGAAGAATACAGGAAGCTGGAGCAGATGATATTTAACCGGTATAGATTGAGAACAGATGAGCACCTGGAAGAAGATCGACTGAAGAATCAGCAGAAGCAGCAGAGATGAAGACCCAGCTTACTGGGATTTAATTTTGTTTGTTTTCAGTTTGTTGATCCTGTATCTCTTGTAATCATCTTTTGTGGATTAATAAAACTGAAATATTTTGCTCTCAAGCTCACCCTGATGACAATAACTCTTTGTCCAGGCACTGAACTATGAATTTAATCTTCTGCTGAAATCTTTTAAAAACCCACTTTCTCATTTAGGGGGAAGCAGGTTGTTTTTCTCAGTTAGGTTTTGGCATCATCAAAAAGGGGGAAATTGTTGGGAAAATTCTAAAGTTTTGATTTGATTCCAAAACCCAACTGCTCTCCAACCTAGTAGATGAATGTACAAACCTAAGTTAAGTTTTTCAGCTCACTTGTTTGAGCCTTAGATTTTCTAAGTTCACAGGTTTGGAAGCTGAAGACAGAAGAAGACCCAGCTGAGTAATCAGCTGGACCCAAAGTCAGCTGAAAGGTCTCTTAGCTGAACAGAGCTCCAGAACTGAGCTGAGTCAGACTGACTCAAGAAAAGAAGAATGGATCCAGCTAAGGAGATCCAACGGAGCAGAATAAATTGAGCTGCATCAAAGTCTAAGAAAGACAGCTGAGCTGACCAAAAAGGGAACTAACTCTGAAGATGTCACTTCAAGTCAGTTTACCCATCCAGCTCTAAATTCAAAGTCAAGCTCAAAAGACAGAAATCCCGATTTCAGAGGAAGTCAATATACCTCGACCAATGAGGGATTGACATCTCAGCATCCTAGAAAGGCGAACCTAGGATCTGACACAGTGATGAAGACAGGTGAAGATACGCTCAACGGCAGATCGACAGATCAGAGAGTAGGTAAGATTCAAACGGGTCCTCCAACGACTAGTTTGAATCTTTACCTATAAAAACCAGTCTTCAACCTCAGAATCAGGCACGAAAAACTCCCCACAAGCTTACAACTTTTCTGAATCTCTCAAGTATTAAAAAGCTCTCCAGCAGTTATCTAACTCTTTAAAAAGAGCACTTAACTTCTTAAGTGTTCAATTTCAGAAACTGCTTTAGTTTTTCGTCTGATCAATAGGCTGTAATCATAGTAAATCCAAAGCCTAGATCTGAACGAGTTCATCTTTCAAAGTTCTTCATTGTAAGAACTCGTTCAAAGTTGGAAACCCAAACCCTCCTTTATCCAGAAAAGGTTAGGTCAAGGTTACGCCGTCTCGAAGCGCGAAATTCGAGTGTAAGGTTATTCAGTACCCGAAAACTGAAAAGGTGCAGGCTTCTACAGTGCCCGTAAACTGTTAGAACACAGCTCGAGGAAGAGCTGCGAAGTTGCTTGGTACTCGTAAACCAAGTGGTCATCCTTAGTGGATTTACCAGCTAAAACCTGGTCGTGGACGTAGGAGTTTTCTCTCCGAACCACGTTAAAATTCTGTGTTCTTTATTGCGTTATTCAGTCTTTGCTTTATATTTATTTAAAGAACTAACCGCATTTGCACAGCACAAGTTTTCAAAGCTTCAACTTTCTGGCTGTGTGTCCCAGCCAGCTGCATATTTTTCAAACCTGCTTAAACTGAAAACTGAAACTAAGTTTTTCTGAGCTTTTGTAAAAGGAACGAGCTAAGTTTTTCTTTCCACCACTTTCCACACAGCCATCTAAGTTATCAGTCCAGCTGACCATCTTCTTTAGAAGTCAGTTGTACTCATAACTGAGCTCACACTCAACTCTGTTTTAACTTGATAAAAGTTTTAAAAAATCCCTCTTCGGTGTATTCACCCCCCTACACCGAAGACCTCGTTCCGGGACCATCAGTTTCCATTTTCCTAAAACATGAAGATATACAAAAATACCAATTGAAAGAATAAGTTCAATTGAAATTTTTCATTCATCTATCATTATAGACAGCACGAACAAAGAGAATATAATGAAAGAGAAAAAGCCAGATGGAATATAATGAAATAGAGCCACTTTGAGGTTCCCTTTGAAATGAGGCATGGAAGGGAGCCACTACGAAGAAGTTTCGGAAGTTACGAAGGAGGGTTCGAGCTCATATTGGTCATGGGTTGAGAACGAGAATTAAACTCTATGAGATCTAATCTCCTGTTGTTCCTCAGTAGCTCAGTGGTAGAGCGGTCGGCTATTAACCGATTGGTCGTAGGTTTGAATCCTACTTGGGGAGATTTGATTCATTCTTAATTAACGAATTCAGAATAAAAGGGGCTCACTTTGACCGTTAAGAGTAGGGAACCTGTTCCCTGTCTTTGTTTCTATCTCATTGTATCCCATTCTGTTCTGCGAGATTTGAAAATGACCGTCAATACCTCGGTGTAGGTCCTGGATAATCCTTTGCTCCATAGCCCTGGGGCTATTTACAACTAGCCAATTAAGAATTCTCAGATGTATTAGCACTGCATCTTTGATGCAGTCATTGATTCTCTCGAGAGTTCACAATTGCCGCGAGCAAACATATTAACGACGTGGAAGTTTGTTATGCTACTAATAGAAGAGTTACGGGGCGTAAAACAAAAAAAATACGCCGATGGGCCGGGAGCATACTATGTGTAATGATTCTATCATTCACGATAAATAAAAATAAACTTCATCTCTCATCAAAAGAAAAAAAAACAAAAAGAGAAATTAAAAAAACTTCGTCAACTAGAGAAGAAACGATATTCATCTGAAAAGCAGATCTGCCACGTCATTATGGTTTTCGAATTTGGTTATCGAATTTGCCATGTCTTTTAATTTTGACGTGAGTTGCCATGTCAATTTCGATTTGAAATTTAAACAAAATCCAAACAAAAGTTAAATTAGTGTATTTGGAAACAAAATTTAACATTTTATCGTGAAACCAAAAAGTGAAAATGTATAAATACCTCCATCAGGTTTATAGCGGTATACAAAATCCCCTCTGAACTTTATTTAGGGACAAAATGACCCAGCCTCCTGGTGCAATTAACCCTACTTGATGACGGAAATTGAACTTCCGTTTGAAAAAATCCGACTTTTAATTTATTTTTATTTATGGTGGGTCCCATTCATCTTACAATACTCAAATTTACCATATATATATATATATATATATATATATATATATAGGGAAGAAATCATATGTAAAAGTCTTTTCACGTAAGAAATAAGAAGCGATCTAGACCATTGATCTTTGTAGATCTACGGTTGTCATTAACCGGTGCATTATAATTGAACATGAAATGCATTATCGTAACAATGCATTGTAGTAAATCAAAAATACATTATTATGACAGTGCATTGTAATAATACATCAAATACATTATATTTTTAATACATCAAATGGATTATTATTATTTTTGATGGAAAAAGTATTTTATATGTGAACCAACCCATATATATATATATATATTGATGGTCCCGAGACGGATGACTTGGTGTAGAGGGGGGGGGGGGGGGAATGAATACACCAAGTCTAAAAACTTTTTCAAGTTAAAACTCTTTTGAGTGAGCTGACTGAGTTCGATCAAGCTGGATGACAGCTTGATCAACACAGCTGGCCGTGTGCAGAATGTGGTGGATTTTGGAAAGTCCGTCTGTTACTTCAAATATATATTGCAAAGCTTTGTTTCTCTTTTCTATTAGGCAGTTTTATGCAACTTGAAAGATATGTTTATGAGGGTCAGCTGGATGCATAAAATAAAGTAGTAAAGAACTGTCGCAGCCCGGCTTAGAAATTAGATAACAAAGCCGGTAGGTCCCACGACGTACACAATTTATGATTAACAAAAGATTAAATAGCGACCCGGCTATTGATTAAGAACAATAAAGATAACTCATACTCAACAAATCATCGAACTTAGGGTATTTAGGGCATGAATAACTCGAGATTAACAAAACGAACACTTAATTAATCTATCTCTTTTCAAAAACATGCATATCAACAAACATGAATTCAAATCAGCTCGGGAATCAATAATCTCATCAACCAAATCAACGGCAACAAACATGAATTCAAATCAGCTCGGGAATCAATAATCTCATCAACCAAATCAATGGCAACAAACATGAAGGAAATGAGCTGATTTTTAGGATCAAGAAAACACGATAGGAAACAGTTGCAATAAGACTAAAGTTTCCAAAATAACGAGCAACTGTTATTTATATATATATATATATATAATTAGATCGGCTAAGCTTCAAAATAAGATAACGAACATCGTTCGAGACTTCAAAATTCAATCAACTTCATCAAACTTATACAAAACTCAAACTTCATAATCTTGCAGCCGAAAAACGAGAGAATATATGTATGAAGACATATACTCTAGGTTCTAAATTCATCAAAATGACTCTCAAACAACAAACAAGTCCGCCCAGCACACGATCATCGTCATCCCAGCTAACCTGCACATTTTAGAAATAACATGCATGCCAAAATAATTTGAAATCTTGTTGTTACAGCTATAAATTGGACTTGTCGTAAAACATAGCACATGTATTTTTCTTGAAATCAAACTTGTGCATGTTCAAAAGAATATATATATATATATAAGAGTATGTACCATGTCTACAATAAAATAGTGCTGAGAAGTAGGCCTCCTTCTCAAACACTTGTAATCTTCCACTCCTTTCGGAAGGCTCCCGATTACAAATAAGTGTACACAAATCCTACCTTGCGTAGGACCGAATTCGTCTTCCTTTGGTAGACGGTATCATACAAAACTTAAACATTTGACAAGCCAATTACTTTGAAAACATCACACACACACACATATATATATATATATATATATCATATATATATAGCATTCATCATTTCTTTGTTTAGAAAGCCCACCTGATAACTGAAGCTTTGGACTTAACCTTTATCGATCCTGAATCCTCGGATTAACACTTCCACTCGATCCTTCATTCGAAATAGAATTCACGAATTCAGAACGAAAATTAACTACTATCGAAGAAACGACTTCGATTCTCTTAACTTTACTTCGCTTCGGATTTCTACGTCTTAACCCGAGAAATACTAACTTAACTTTCTTAAAACATTCTCAAATCTAACTTAGCTCCTAATTAAACATTTAACTTTAATCATAACACTTAACACAAAACATGCTTCACAACTATTTACATAAATCGACTAAATCGATTTTAACCCATCTAACGGGTTCAGAAAATTCTCAATTTAAATTCATGCACTATTTCCAACTTTATAAACACAATTGCACATTCAATTTACAAATTCGACTCGATTATACATATAGACTCTCGACTCGAAAAAATCAACCAAAAATGGAAAAAGTTTATTATTTTGAAATAAATTTCTGAAAAATTACACAACACTTAATTTTTATCGAGAAGTTCTTAAATGCAATTAGTTTCTTAATTAAAAATCAAATAATAATTTATTTTTCTTTATTTAATTTCGGCTATTTTGAATTTAGGGTTTCTAGGATTCTTTTCTCTTCATTTTAATTTCTAACATGCTTATATAATTAACATAAGCTCAATTCTTCAATCAATTTCATTCAATTAATCATTAAATTTAAAACCCTAATTTAAGAACCCTAATTTCACATTTCTATGGTTTTTAGGGCTAATCATGCTCTTATTTGATTTATTCTTAATTAAACATACCTCATTAACATCATATATCATTAAATCATTCATCAATTACATCATATATCATCAATATTTCGAACCCTAATTTTAAACTTCATAATTTTGACATTTTCAATAAAATGAAAAGGGTTGGGAATTCATGCTTTGTTCCAACATCAAACATGCTTAGAATAATTATCTAAGCTCAAATATAACATCAAATCAAGGATATAACACATGAATCAAAACTTACCAAATTTTTCAAAATTTCGACTTTCTTGAAATTTAGGGTTAGGGTTAGGGTTTTGATTCTCATGCTTTAATCTCATAAATCATCATATATTCATGAATTAAGCATTATATTATAACATGAACATCATCCAATCATTTCTCAAATTCTTCCCATATTTTCGAACTATATATATAAAGGAGGGGATGATTCAAGCTTGAAAATGAATCAAGAATTTGGAAGAATAGAGATAAATTCTTACTCAATTGATTGGAAAGGATTTGAACTAAGTTTGAACTTTTGATCTTGGAAGCTTGAACCTTGGATGAAAGCTCATCAATGGAGAAAACAACTTTAGTGTGTGTTTTGTGTGTGTGTATCGATCATGAGGGTGAAAGAGAAGGGATGGAGGGTAGTATAACCTAGATATTTTGTATGAATAGTGTAGTTAGTTAATTAATTAATTACTTAATTAATTCAATCAATTAATCACTAACAACTCATCCATTAAACCCCTAATTTCTAAACATAGGAGATTAATTTAGTGTTTCACGAACCTTAGATAAAAATCTCATAGAAAGAATCGGAGATTCGAAATATTTTCATATCGACTGAAACTAAAATTTTAAGCGATAAATTATGCAATAAATCACTTAAATAAAATAAATTCCATTTCAGTCAATTAATGACCAAACATTTATCACTTATTGATAAATATAAAATCTTCTTCGTTTCGAATTAACCGAGACAATCATTCTTAATTAAAACTCATTTTTACGGCAAAATATATCTGCCGGATAAAATTTTCTGAAATGAAATTTTTCTTTCACTGAAATCTTATCTTTCTTACTAAATTAAATAAATTTTAATACGCAAGAAAGACGGGATATCACAAGAACAAAGCTATTTAACGAGTTTCGGAGAATGACTCCACGACCAGAAACCTTCTGGTAATCCACTAAAGGATACCACCGACTCTTCGCACAGTCAGCAAGTGTTGCAACTCAGTTCCTCGAGCTGGATACAAGTTTATGCGTACTGTATCAAAACATAACCAATATTTTGCGGGCACTGATGAAGCCTAATCTGTAGTTTACGGGCACTACAGAACCTAACAATCGAATTAACAGCTTTGAGCAAGCAAACCTTGACCTAACCTTTTCTGGGGAGAAAGGTTTGGAATTTTTCAACTGTGAACAAGTTCTTACAATGAAGAACAATATAGTATGATGAACTCGTTCAAACTAGGCTTAAGATATTTCTATTCTATTCTATTCTGCCTATGACTGAATATGTATGAACAACTCAAGAACTTCAGCTGTCTGTAAGTTCTTTTGAGATTTGACTTTTTCTTGTGAATTGTTCATTTTCTGGATGTTCAGTTGTCTCTCTTTCTCTCTGCACCCATACACAGATCTTAATGAAGAAGACTCATATATATAGGGAGAGATTAGAACTAGCCGTTGGAAAGAGTCGTTCTGAATCTCTACCTAACTTCTGACATTGAGATCTTGTCTTCATCCGTGTTTTCCTCGTATCGCATGCCTAGATTTGACTTCTAGGTGCTGAGGTGTCGAGTTCATGTTGGTCCAAGTCAGCTCTTGACTTCTGACTCATGGATTTCTATTTCAGACGTATCTTCAAGTTGTCATTGACTCTACTGTGCTGTGGACTCTGAGTTGTGTCATGAACTCTGCTAGGTCATGATGCTGAGTTGTGCCTTGAGCTCTGCTGGATCTTGACGCTAAGCTGAGTTGTTACAAGAGTTGGGTCTTTAATACAGTTGTGTCTTGAACTTGATCGTCTTTCCTTTGGATATTGTTAGAGATCCCTTCACGACCCAGATCTGTTTGATGACTCTGATTGGGTCATTTGATCTGATAATTCTCCCAGCTATGTCTACGAATACATTCTTTGTGTTCTTTGTTTGACTATGCTGGCTGGGTCTTGACCTCTGTTGTCTCCCAGCTTGATTTCTTTGTTGTTCAGTTCTCCTTTGGTTTCCAGCTTAGTGTACAGCTGAGACATTCCTTTGTCTCTATCTCTGCTGTTTATCTTGGTATCTCGGCTGGAACTGATAATCCAGCTGGTGATCATATGACTGATATCCAGCTGGGTATCATTTCTGATATCTTGGTTGATATCTTGCCACTTGCTGCTGATATTGCTGGTTTCTAAATTGTCCAGCTTTATTCCTTCGCTGTGGCTGAGCACGATGCTGTTGTCTGATTTGTACTTGGGGTTGTGATGGTCCCAAGACGGATACCTTGGTGTAGAGGGGGGGTGAATACACCAAGGTTTAAAAACTTTTCCCAGTTAAAACTCTTTTGAGTGAGCTGGCTGTGTTCGATCCAGCTGGATGGCAGCTTGATCGACACAGCTGGCTGTGTGCGGAATGTGGTGGATTTGGAAAGTCCGTCTGTTGCTTCAAATTATATTACAAAGCTCTGTTTCACTTTTCAGTTAGTCAGTTTATGCAGATTGAAAAGTATGCTTATGAGGGTTAGTAACATGCATAAACCAAAGCGATAAATAACAAGAGCATTTTTAACGTGGTTCGGAGTAACCCCTCCTACGTCCACGACCAGATTCACTGGTAATTCACTACCACTTGGTTTCCAAGTACCAAGCAACTTCACAACTCTAACCCGAGCTGTGTTCCAACAGTTTGCGGGCACTGTCAAGCCTACACCTTCAGTTTACGGGTACTGAAGAACCTAACCACTCGAATTACACGCTTCGAGCAAGCGTACCTTTACCTAACCTTTCTGGGTTTGGGTTTGGGTATGGTTTTCCAACTATGAACGAGTTCTTACAATGAAGAACAAGGAGTATGATGAACTCGTTCAAACTAGGCTTAAGATATTTATTCTGATCTAATCTGCCTATGACTGAATATGTGAACAACTAAGAACACAGCTGACTGGCTGGGTGTTCTTGAAAGATTTGGCTTTGAAGATCGTTGTTCATTTTTCTGTTTTCTTCTATTTATTCAGTCGTCTCGTCAGCCCCCTCACCAGCCATGGTGGAGGAGAGATATATATAGGTGAAGATTCAAACTAGCCGTTGGAAGAGAGCCGTTTGAATCTTACCTACTCTTGTTGACTTCTGGCCTTTACCTACGAAGTAGGTCTGCATCTGCAGAAGCTAGTTCTTCTCTGATCTGACTGCGTCAGATAAGATCTTCTGATATTGGGATCTTGTCTTTAAGAAGGTCTTCGTCTTTGAGCTGCTAAGCGTCTCTGCTGTATCTTCAGCGGTTTGGACTCTGCTGTGTCTTGACTCTGAGCTGTGTCTTAGACCTGAGTTGTATCATCAACCTGAGCTGTGTCTTCAACCTGAGCTGTGTCATTAACCTGAGCTGTCTTAGACCTGAGCTGTGTCATTGACACTAAGCTGGGTCTTTTTCACTGAGCTGGGTCTTTGACACTGAGCTGGGTTTCTGTCACTGAGCTGGGTCTTGATACTGCTGGGTCTTTGACTCTGCTCGGTTTGCTCTACTGAGTCTGCTCTGCTGAGTTCTTTAAGCTGTCTGCTTAGCTGTGTCTTCTGCTGTCTTCAGCTGTCTTCAGCGAATCTACCTGTAAACTAAGAAACTCTATAAGCTCAAACAGGTGAGCTGGAAACAACACAAAGTTTGTACATTCATCTACTTGGTTGGGGTCAGCTGGGTTTTGGTATCCAATCAAAACTCTATTAATTTTCCCAACAGGTTGCCTTACAGCTTGTCTTCTAGGAGCGTGCTGTGTTTTCTGTTTCTCAGTCTGTTGTGCAGCTGGAGTTGGGTTCTCTTTTGCTTTTACAAATGTTACCTTGGTTCCACTTGTAGTCACAACATTTGTTAAGTCCCCAATCTTGTCTTTAATGATGCAGGTCGTTGCACACTAATGATTTCGTCCATCGTTGATGTAGCTTTGATAAGTGCTACCAACTTTGTGGTTAGTGTGTCTTCTGACTTTTTCAGTTCCATGATCTCAGCTGACTTTATTTCTGACTCAGCTGTGGAATTTTCCAATTCATCCACCAACTGCTTTTTCTCATAGTAGAATTCCTTCATCAACTGATCTTTGTTGACTATCTTGTCTTTAAGTGACACTACTTTCTCTTTGAGCTGTGTAGGATCAACTGCTTCTGATGCTTCTTTCTTTTTAAGTTCTTTCTTCAGCTCAGCATTTTCACACATTATAACATCAAGAATCCCTTGTAGATCATTGAAATCATTCATGACCTTCTCTACCAGATTCCAATCAGGTTGACCTTCTGATTCAGAGACCTGCGTAGAGTGTTCGTGTGATTGTGAGGGGTTAGATACGACTTGAGTTTTAGAAGTTACATCATCGTCGTCGAGTCCGTCTGTTTGTCCCATGAAGCAAGCATCCCAGTCTTGATCATCACGGGTTACGAGTGCATCTTCTTATGAGTCTGAGAAAGGCATGTCATCATCTATTTTGTTACACTCGGACTCTTCATCTGCTATCTATGCTCTTCTTCAGTCAGCTGCCTTAGCTTTCAGAAGATCTTTTTCTTTCTTGGACAGTTTGGGACATTCCTGCTTGTAGTGTCTCGACTCCTTGCAATTGAAGTAGCCTTCGTCTGTCCGTTTTGATGTGTCTGCTGACCTTTCATCAGCTGCAGCGTACGCGTACTTATCTCTGTACGTCTTGGCGAATTTCTTGTACTTGACTTTGCTGGTGTTGAGTCTGTTGTAATTTTTGACCAGCATGGCAATTTCTTCGAGTAGCTCCTCTTTGCTCATATCCTTTTTGTCCTTCTTCTTCTTGGAGGACTCAGCTGTTTTGACATGAGCTGACTTTTCAGAGTTGGCTCTGAAAGCTATTTCTTTTGGAGCTGGGGTCAATTCTCCTTCATTCTGTCTGCTTGAAGACTCTTCTTGGGTAATCTTCAAGTTGTATTCGTTAGCTTTTAGAAGTGAGAACAACCTCTCTGTAGATAGATCACCCAGGTCACTTCGACTTTGGTGAACTACTTTGTAAGTATTCCATTCAGCTGAAAGAGCTGAAAGAACCTTCAAATTCTTTTCCCGCTGGGTATACTTCCCAGTTCTGATTGTTTCAATTTCGACAACTATGTTTGAAAACCTGAGCTCCATCGCTTCGATGGACTCGTTGGCTAGCTGCTTGAAGTTGTCGAACTTCTGGCAAGCTATTGTGAATTTGTTTTCTTTGATCTCTTCTCACCCTTCGCATAGCTTGGCTAGGATTTCCCACATGTCTTTGGTGGTCTCGCACTTGAATCTTGCTGAGGTAGGCGTTGGAGACTGTTGATCATGAGATGGTGTTCCTTGCAAAGCTGTCTAATCCAGCTTGCTTTCGCTCTTCTGAGAAATATTCATTCTTTGGCTTGAGAATTGGCTGGTACACTAGCTGTCCTCCATCTTGAGCTGGTACAAGCTCATTTCCTTGCTTATAAATAAGGATGGGTCTGTCTGTGATGACGTCCCACATCATGTCATGATACGCACAAAGGAAGCTTTTCAATCTGAATTTCCAGATTGCATAATCATCAACCGAGAAGGTGGGAAGATTCTTGTTAATATAAGAATCCATGGAGAAATGTACAGAATGCACTAGGATGAGTTTTTCTAAAAATGGATCTATTCAGTTAACCACTGATAGAGAGTTTCAAGATAAACTTCTTGATTCAGAAATAACGGTCTTTTCAACCACTGCTCTGGTACCAATTGATGGTCCCGGAATGAGGTCTTCGGTATAGAGGGGGGTGAATACACCGAAGATGGATTTTTGAAAACTTTGCGAATTAAGACTGAGTTGAGTGAGAGCTCAGTTATGAATCCTGCTGACTTCTAAGAAAGATGGTCAGCTGGACTGATAATTCAGCTGGCGGTGAGGAATGTGGTGGTTTGAAAAATTTAGCTCGTTCCCTTTACAAGAATTCAGAAAAACTTAGTTTCAGTTTTCAGTTAAGTTCAATAGAGCAGCTTTAAAAATAATGCAGCTGGCTGGGTCACTCAGCCAGAGAATTTTGAGCTTGAAAACTTGTGTTGTGTTAATGCAGTTAGTTCTTTAAAGAGATAAAATGCAGAGTATAAAGAAAGCAATAAAGAACTTGAAATTTAACATGGTTCGGAGAAATAACTCCTACGTCCACGATCAGATTTAACTGATAAATCCACTAAGGATTTCTACTTGATTTACGAGTACCAAGCAACTTTGTAGCTTTAACTTGAGCTGTATACTAACAGTTTACGGGCACTGTAGAAGCCTGTATCCTTTCAGTTTTCGGGTACCGAAAAACCTTTAACACTGGAATTTCGTACTTCGAGACGACGTAACCTTAACCTAACCTTTTCTGTGTAAAGAAGGGTTTGGGTTTGGGTTTGGGTTTCCAATTTTGAACGAGTTCTTACAATGAAGAACTTTGGGAGATGAACTCGTTCATAACTAGGCTTTGGATTTACTATGATTTCTGCCTGGGGATCAGACGAAAAACTAAAGCAGTTTCTGGAAAGGAAACACTTGAAGATTAAGTGTTCTTAGAAGGATTTGAGAACTGCTTGAGAGCTTTTTAATGTTTGAGAGATTCAGAGATGTTGAAAGCTTGTAGAGAGTTTTTCGTATCTGATTATGAGGTTGAAGACTGGTATTTATAGGTAAAGATTCAAAACTAGCCGTTGGAAGAGCCGTTTGAATCTCACCTACTCTCTGATCTGTCGATCTGCCGTTGAGCATATCTTCACCTGTCTTCATCATTGTGTCAGATCCTAGGTTCGCCTTTCTAGGATGCTGAGATGTTGATCCCTCATTGGTCGAGGTATATTGACTTCCTCTGACACCGGGATCTCTGCCTTGGAGCTGGTTTTTGAATTTAGAGCTGGATTGGGTAATCTGACTTGAAGTGATGTCTTCAGAGTTAATTCCCTTTTTGTCTGCTCAGCTGAATCTCTTAGACTTGAGTCAGCTCGATTTATTCTGCTCCGTTGGATCTCCTTGGCTGGATCCAATCTTCTTTGTTTGATAGAGTAAGTCTGACTCAGCTCAGTTTTTAACTCTGTTCAACTGGGAAATCTTTCAGCTGACTTTGGGTCCAGCTGATTACTCAGCTGGGTCTTCTGCTGTCTTCAGCTTCCTTATCTGTAAAGTTAGAAAATCTAAAGCTCAAACAGGCGAGCTGGAAAACATACCTTAGGTTTGCGCATTCATCTACTAGGTTGGAGATCAGTTGAGTTTTGGTATCAAATCAAAACTTAGAATTTTCTCAATATCATATATATATCTAGTCTTTTTTTATGTAGGTTTTTCAATCGGTGAGAACTACAAGATTTTAGTAAAAATACGAATTAAATAAACTATATATATAATTGATGAGTGAAAATTGAGAATAAGAATTTTATGCAAATTATAATATGAATAAATTAAATATATACTCCATCCGCCCCCAAAAGTGTGGTCCAAATTTAATTATATGTGGGGTATAAAATATTAATTGGACCACACTTTTAAGGGACGGAGGGAGCATAATATATGGCGTGAGATTGAGATCAAGATGAATATATCACGTAGGCATGTTAATTAATATACACATGTAAAGAGACAACACTCATTTATTATATAATTAAAAATAATTAAACTTCCTGGATCCTATTTGGCAAAAACAATCAAATTAATAAGAAACTATTTTGGTTCGAAAAATTACACGTTATATTTTATCTTTTTATATAAGTTTTAAAAATATGAATTAAATAAACTATATATATAACTGATGAGTGAAAATTGAGATTAAGAATTTTATACAAATTATAATATGAATATATTAAGGGCTCGTTTGATAAATATGTTACGATATGTCAAGATAGTTTAAGCCAAAATATGTATTATAGATAAGGAATAATTGATATCGTATCTTTGTATTTGGTAGATTAGATATAAAATGGAGATATACTAAATTATTGTTTGGTACCATAGTTTAAAATTAATATTAAATTTAGATATTAGTACATTTTTAACCCCTATCACAAATATAATTAAAAATAGAAAAGCAAAATAAAATTCAATTTCCTCTCTCTTTCTTTCTCTCTCAACAACAATCCGCCACCGCGCCACCGCCTTCGCTCTTTCTCTTTCTTTCTTTCTCTCTCTCTCAGCAACAAATCGCCGACCTCTATGCCTAATTCTACTCCACCCAAAATTAGATTTTTCTCTCTTAAATGCAATTTATTTTTGGGTTAGACTAACGATTGATGAGATGAGAGTGAAGAATCTATGAGAAAATACTCCAAATAATGTGCTGCTGTTTTTAGAGATTGATTTGTCTTGGCCTGGGACGGTAGTTGGAGACGGTCCAGTGGCCGGAGACGGCGCGGTAGCGGCCTACTCCGCAGACCATGACCTCCACGAGATTGCGTATGAGGACAGAGAGAGAAGGTCAGAGATGAGTCACTCTGAAATTGTGGTGAAGGAGATTAATTGAAGAGTTAAATGCGGACCGAAGCTACTAATTATCTAGGATACCAAACAGTTGGTTAAAGCAAGATATGTATTCAATCTTGGCTAATATTAGTTATCAAACAAGGCCTAAATATATATAATATATTAGGGGTGGCAATCGGGTCGGGTTGGGTGGGGTTCAGGTCGACCTGATTTCGACCCGACCTGTTAAGGCCCAATCCGAACCCGACCTGTTAAGAATATGCTCAACCTGAACCCGAACCCAACCCGAAATGACTAAACCCAAACACGACACGAACTCGACACGAACCCGAAATTGACACTATAATATTCGGGTTGACTCGACACGATAATGGCCCGAACCCAAATTTAAATAATTTAATAAGAGAAAAAATATTTTAAAATAGGATTTAATAAAAGAAAAAATATTTTAAAATAAAATTTAATAGAGAAAAATAAATAAATATTCAAAAATTTAATATCTTTTGATGACTTGGAAGGAAAAATAAATATGTCATCAATTTAAAAGCTTGATTTGAATTAAATAAATATAATATTAAAAAATATAATTCCTTATCAGGTAACCCGAACCCGACCCGAACCCAACCCGAACCCGACCCGAAATTTTCAGGTCCTTATCGGGTCAACCCAATAAGGACCCAAACCCATTAATTTCGTGTCGGTTCGTGTCGGGTTATCGTGTTGTGTCGAAAATTGTCAGCCCTAAATATATGGCGTGAGATTGAGATTAAGATGAATATATCACGTAGGCATGTTAATTAATATACACATGTCTAAAGAGTAAAGAGACACCGTTCATTTATTATATAATTAAAAGTAATTAAACTTCTTGCACCCTATTTGGCGAAAATGGTCAAATTAATAAGAAACTATTTTGGTTCGAAAAATTACACGTTATATCTTATCATTTTATATAAGTTTTAAAAATACGAATCAATATTAAAGGCATGTAGAATACAATATATATAATCATGAATTAATATTGCACAAAATACAAGAATAAAGGAAGATTGGAATGGCGAACTGTGGAGGAAGCTATGTTTATTTTCCTATTAGTAATAGATGTATTTTAATGTTAATGTTAATGTTATTATAACTTGAAGATTTAATCTTAGACGTTAATTTTAAGGAGATCTAACTATTAATTACCGTATTAATTATTATTATTATTATTATTATTATTATTATTATTATTATTATTATATATTTAACAGCTTCAAATTAATATCCCACTCACCCTACAATGGACGCCTCCGACATGCCGCCGCCGCAGATAAAGATGAGATCGATAAACAAGAGGCGGCACATCCCGGCGGAGATGGTGGAGGAAATACTCTTGAATCTGCCGGTAAAATCTGTGGTCCGCTTCTCTTCCGTTTCAAAATCATGGAATTCCACGATTTTCGAATCTGGCTTTGTTAAAAGATACCGCCGCCGCAGCGCCGCCATTCCCGGCCGTGAAAGGATTGTTGGAACCGAGTTTGTCTCAGGGCGCAGCAGCGATATGATTGTGGAAGACGCTTCAACCTGCCTTATCTCTTCCCTATCATCATCATCATCAAATGTCGATGCCACCGATTTCGAATGCCCATTTGGCAATCCATATCAAGTTGTGGCCTCGTGTGGCGAACTGTGGTTAGGTCAACGTCTATCTGGTAATGCTAACTCACTGCTTTTATGGAACCCTTCGATGGGAAGGTACAAGCACGTGCCTAACTCCTCAAATATGGAATTTGATGTCGTTTTTGGATTGGGCTATGAATGTATAGGGGATGATTACAAAATCTTGAAAATTTCATATGCCCGCACCAGGAGAGAGTTTGGGGCACAGTTGTATTCTCTAAGGAGTGATTCGTGGAGAAATATTACAGCTTGCCCTACAAGTATAGGTAGAAATTATGGAGGTTGCGCTTTGGTGAGTGGTAAACTTCATCTGTTGCGTGCACCTTATGCTCCTCCACCCGCCCTTGTTTGTTTCGATTTAACGACGGACAAGTTTGGAGCGGTGGCGCTACCAAATTATTCTCTGCATTCACGGCATATCATACACTTGAGTGTGTTGAGGGGAATGCTGTGTGTGAGCATCAATTATTTTGAAAAATATTGCGAGATTTGGGTGATGGAGGAGTATGGTGTTGCCGGATCATGGACTAAAATGTTTAGTATTGCATATTTCAGCAACACCCAATATGGTAAGTCTATCTGCCCTTTGTATCTCTACGAAAATGGAGAAATTCTAGTAAGGTATTTTGATGGGAGGAAGCCCCGAATGTTTGTGTATAATCAAGATGACAAAAGTAGAGCACGAGAGGTTTTTATCAGAAGCAGCAGCAGCAGCAGCTGCAAGACTGCTTGTCGTTTTGTGTATGTTGATAGTCTTGTTGCACCATAGCCTTGTTGCACCAGAGAAGAAGAAGAAGAAGAAGAAGAAGCAGCAGCTTATATATATATGTTGATTCGGCAACAAAGCTGGGGAGGTTGGTTGGCCTTCTATTTTATTATTTTATGGAATTAGTTTACTTATTTTATTACATATATATAATATAATTAAGAAGACTTGCTGTTGGATTTATAGTTTGCTGCTTATCGTTGTGCTTGCTTAATTTTATGAATAGTTTGTTTAGATAGACATGATTTACATAGCCCTTTCCTTTTGTGTTGGATACTTCAGCTATATAGTATTGTCGCACTTAGTCTTATTAATAATACTAGTAGATGTATGACTTTACGTGGCCTTTTTTATGTTCAACTATATAGTCTTAATTTTAGTATTTCACATCCCCTCAAAAATAAAAAAAAAAAATAGTATTTCACATGTATGTATTGTGCAACTAACTAACTCATCATTTCGTTATTTCTTGGGCAATGACTTGTAGTTAACTTAATAAGTTTGAAATACACAAACTTTACCCTCATTTTGGTATTGTATTTCACATGACCTTTAACATTTTGGAAAATTTCACATAAAATTTCATTGATTGAATGATATGATGGTGATGAGATTTCAATTATTTAATAATAGCAGTGTTATCGATGGCGGTGAGGCTCGAAAACCGCCATAAGCTTGGCGGATTAATTAAATAATAATATATATAATTGTATATATAAAAATTATGAAATTAAATTATGCAAAAAGAGATAATATCATAGAAAACATAATATCTAAGTGCAAAGTTCAAACATAACACAAAATTCTATGTTCAAAGATCAAACATAACAAAATGCAATAACTTAAGTTCAAGGATAAAACATAAATAGATAATAATATCTAATAAGAAATAAGATTTTTAGTTCTCCTCACCAAGCTCCACATAGTTGTCTTCTTCTGTTTCATCCAAAGAAGTAAACCCTTTCTTCTTTGCACTCATATAAGAATATTTATGTTGGAGGTCGCTGGACATCTGCGGTGCTGTGGGTCGTCGGGCAATGGATGTAAAGGAGCTTATTGATAGTTCTTTGGTGAAAGCGGCTAAATAGAGTAAAGCAGATTTAGATTTTTTTTTTCTATATCCTAACCCTACTTTAAACCTAATTCGAGTCGGTCAACAGGTCAATGGGTAAGGTCAACGGGCTGACCGATCCATAAAGTAGGTTGTTGGTCAAACGAAAGCCATATCCCGCCATGGTCGCCATAGCGCCATGTCCGTGGTGGCCGCCACAACCCGCCATGGCAAAACTGTCATGCCATAGGATTCTTATGGCGGTTTTCTTAGAAACCGCCACCGCCATCCGCCATATCTCTGCCATGGCGGCTTTTTGATAACACTGTTTAATAGTGAACTGATATGAAATAGACACATATACATGAACTTGTGCCCTTGTAGGATTAGAGTTTGTGTCTTACGGAAGGGCCTTCCTGTTATCCCGAAGCACACCACATGAATAAAGATTATATTAGTTGACACACTTCAAATTAATTTATTGCGTTTTCTCTGATTGTAAATTTATCATGGAAAAAACATGGAAAGAGAATTATGTACCTTTAAATCTCTCATTTCTTTTCTTATAAAAGAGCGGATTCTTACAAAATTGGGTTTGTTTAATATGTGCTGATTATTTTGTTTATTTTAAGGGTAATAGTGTAAATCTATATTAAATTTATTATAAACTTAATAAATTTATAATAGTCCTACTCCTACTACAACTCAACTTAATGAATTAATTAATAATATAGTCATTTTCGTACTATAACTCAAAAGTGAAAGAAAAAAGACAAACATAAATTTTGAGAATTGTGTTAAGATTTATTAGGATATTAATATAGTTGTATATTAATTTTGGTAAAGTTTATACTTTTATTAACTTAGCAATTTAATATATATTTTATCTAATAATTAACATGTCGTCTTTATTATTAAATTTCATCTTTATATTTCAATCTTTTCTCTTTATCATTGAAACATCTCTTCACAAAATTTTATTTTATATTTTGTTTAATTTATTTATATAATTTATTATACTTTACTGTTCTTATTTGTTGATAATTTTTGATCGAGTCAAATTAAGTCAAGTACCATCAAGCTCAAGCATAATTCATTTATTACAGAATTTATTCAAGTTTAATTGTATAGAATAGTTTCTAAGAAAAAATTAAAAATATGAGGGTGGGGGAGAGGGAGGGGCGAGGGGGGTGGGCCTGGTAGCCGCGACTGGTTATAGTGGTGGGTGATGGTGGTAGTTGTGAGAGAAGGAAGGAGGAGGGGACGTTGGGTGGTTGTTCCAATTTCAAAAGTCATATGTAAAATACAAATAAATGTCACGTATTTTTCGATAATTAACCCCATATTAAATATATAATTATGCATCATAGAAAAATTATGGGCTTTTAATGATATTTTAACTATCACTATATATAGTACGTAGCTACCAATGCATACTAATATAGTATTAATTAATATATTGTATTCATGGATATTAATTTAATTTAGAATATAGGTATATATGTAATTCGTATTATTTAAAATTAATATATTAGATCATTCAAAATATAAATGTATTCCTTTAAATTTTTCCATTGATTTTGCTACAACACTGAATTTGTCATGTCTTAACTTAAGAAGAGAGCTGAATGTCTTCACTTATCACGAGACGGTGTACATATAAGACAAACGCTTTTCGTATAAAAGAGAAAGTTAAATAATAGCTTACAATAATAATATCAAAGGTTGTTTCACAATACATCAAAAGAGCATTTTTAAAGACCTAAAAAGAACCTTAATATAGGAATTTACCCATAAAAGTTAGGTTCGACTCTGAAGTATAAGCATGTTATACCCAGAGTTTTGGTTCTAGAACTCTCCATTTTTTTTATATATACGACCCGTCATTCATAATTAGAATAAATACATTATAATAGACTATTACTATCAATACCATACAATTTTGATAATTGTACATAAGATATGATATAAGAAATTTGATTTTTTTTCCTATTCTTTACATATACTTGCTAATATTTTGTTGAGGTTAATAATCAATAATTAATAATATTATAACTTTAAAAAAATATCAACAAATATATTTTATTATATAATAAATTAGTTATTTTAAATTAGAGGTTATACGTGCAACGCACGTAATGTCCTGCTAGTTTTTATAAAAGAGAAATTCACTCTTTTTTGTTCTTCTTTTCACTTCAAGCAATGAAAATATTATCATGATTTGTTGGTGTGATAATATTTTCCCTCGGGGAACAAGAAATGGTGAAATTCTTTGTTATAGAAAAGAGGGAAAAAGAAATGAAGGATTTAAAGGGTGATAAATTTAGTTTTACTCTTTTTCTCATGATAAATTTACAACTAAAGGAAACGACCCTTAAACTTCAATTTGAGGAAAAGTTAAACTTCCATTAGTACTAAGATTATACCCGCTTACGTAGATTTTAGCTTTACCTACCAACTTATAATTGTTTAGAGAAGATTGCAAAAGATCATTTAATATGAGTAGGATAACCTATATAAATACTCAAAATTAATGTGTATTTTCTTATCATGCAATTGTTTTGAGCGATCAATTAATTTATTGATCAAATAAATAATTTTATTTTATTGAAAAATTTAATTTGGCC
This sequence comes from Agastache rugosa, assembly GCA_031470985.1. Lineage (NCBI taxonomy): Eukaryota > Viridiplantae > Streptophyta > Magnoliopsida > Lamiales > Lamiaceae > Agastache > Agastache rugosa. The sequence goes on from CM062607.1 coordinate 25,527,509, forward strand.
CCTCATATTCAATTTGGCCAAATAATAATTTATTTAAAACAAATAAATAGTTTTTACATATAATTTTCTCATCTTTCAAAAACGTAAGCAAAATTTTGTAGAGAATTGTCTCATCCATATTATAAAATGAGCTTCCACTAATTTTTTAATCAGAGTAAAAAAAAAAATAATTATGTGCCCATAGAATAATAGTTTAGGATCTTAGAACGAGGTAATGAGATTAAACTTTAAAAAATATCTATTATATAAATAAAAAATAAATTTCTTAATTCAGGGTCCTACGTGAAACATCCTATTTTCTTTGTCCTAAAAAAAATTATGTCCTTTAATACTCCCTCCATCCCATTTATATAGGCGGATTGAAATTTTCACAAGGATTAAGAAAAATTATTGGAAAATTAAATTATATAGTAAATTTCTTAATATGCCCCTATTTATTATTTGACTATGTATTTTGTATGAGTTAATCAAAAAATTAAATAGGGATATATTAGTAAATGAGCTAAAAATATTATTTTTATGGAAACAAGTCTATATATTTGGGACATCCGAAAAAGAAAATCAAACTTATATAAATGGGATGGAGGGAGTAATATAATTTAGGAGCTTAGAACGAGACAATGAGATTAAATTTTATAAAAGCATATTTATTATATAAGCGAAAATGGATTCATTAATTCGGTTATCCGCTAATATTAATCAAGTTTAATACCACTGATTGACAGACATAATAGCATCAAATATTCAACAATTAATGTATAGAGGGGGAGTTCCAACGTGCTGACCTGCACTGCATAAAGGTTCCAGATTGAGCCACGTCGCCCACCATCTTTTTTACTATTTAAAAAATAATCTTTAATTTAATAATTTAAATGTTAACTAGCATGGTTAACCCAACCACGTGGGGCCCGTCTGGTTAGAGGTGAGGAGTATTGACGGCGAGAATACTGTTGAGGAAAAAATTTGCAAATCTTTTTTGGAAACTACAACAATGGCCAATAGCCAAGGCTAATGGTCATGGCCAATGGCCGGGCCAATAGTCATGGCAATGGCAGAGAGATCTCTCAATTTTCCGACATCTTTTTACGCCGGCAATCATCTTTTTGTAGTTTTCATTCTTCGATAAATGAAAGTATATCAATGGTCGATCATTTGAAGATAAATTTGCAAAACCTAATCGTAAAATGAGCATAGCATAAATTATTAAAGTTTTTCACTCTCTCTCTCTAATTTCATATTTCCCCCCAAATGTCTAGGGTTATTCTCTCATTTCATCTACCTCTTTCTATCTCTTTGTTTTTCCTCCCAAATCTGTAGATAACTCTTTTCATTTCTTCTCATCTGTAGATAACCCTTCTCGTTTCTTCGCTTGGCCGATTTGGATGAATAATTTTGACGAAGAGGAGTGTCCTGAGCCCTAATTCCTCTGCAATTTGAAATTCACATCGAAAGAGTATGTAATTTATAGTTTAATTTGTTGGTTTCGATTTGTGAAATGCATGGTTCTTCCTGAATTGGGGGGTGTTTTTTTTGGTCTGTGCTACTATTATTGTCTCCTATATTTGTGGTATATTGAACTTTCATGATTTAATTGTAGTTTATAATATGTTATAAATCGGTTCCGGATTGGTTTTGGACAGAGAGATGGTGATTGATTTAAATGTGGCCTTGGGTTTGAAGGATCCTCCAGATGAATCTGTTGAGGATCTTGGCCGAACAGAGCAAGAAAATGAAAATATTTATAGAGCCGATTTTGTTCATAATGAGAATACTTCGGAATGTTATTGATGTACTGAATAGCGAGAATGTAGAAAGTGAGACTTTAGTAGATCTTGATCATAATGCACCGATTATTGAGAATTTAGGAACAGAGGAGACATAGGAGGATGTGAACGATTATATTAATTCACCCTTGAATGATAAGGGTAAATCGATGATGATTGAGAAAGAGAAATTGTCGGGGGAGGATAATTTACTGCGTAAGGAGTTATTAAAAAGACTTTTGGTTAAAAATGAGGAGTTCTCTGATGATGTTATGACCTCTAATGTAAAAGACGATGCATCCTTAGAAGCCGTACAAGTTACTTGGCAAGAACTTGAGGAGAAATCATCTGTTGGAAAAGTTTTCCCCGATTTAGAAAAGGTTGATTTGTTGTATTGTTAATATGCACATTTTAGAGGGTTTAGTGTTCGTAATGGTGAGCAACGTTATTTTCGTAAGAGCAATTCTGATCGTTGGAAACTATTTCATTGTTCTTGCACCGGCTTGCCTAATTATAGGAGTGTGAAGCACAGACTGGCTGTTTACAAGAAACTGGTTACTCGAACCGATTGTAAAGCAAAGCAGCAAAGCTCATTGTTACGAGAGAGGATTTAGGACCTTTTGTCGTTACCATATTTGAAGCTGAACACAATCACGGTCTTGTCCGTTCCGATCAGACATATCTATTGAGATCTAGTCGTAATTTAAGTTATGCTAAGAAGTCTGTTCTCGATGCTTTGAATGATGTTGGGATTGGTGTGAGAACTGCATGCAAATTCATAGAAAAAGAAAGCGGGGGTGCCCAGAATGTTGGTTTCACTCGCAAAGATGCTTATCATCACATTGAACGTAAGAAAAAGGTCACAATAGTTGAGGATGGTGATGCTTGGATGCTAGTTGATCACTTCACCAATAAATCGAACATGGAGCCATTTATTTGGTGGAAGTATCTGTTGGATGACAATGGTAGAATTATGAATATATTCTGGAGGGATACTAGATGTGTCGTAGATTACGATGCCTTTGGAGATGTTCTGTCTGTGGATACCACCTTCCGGACGAACAGATACAATTTGATCGCTGCTCCATTTGTGGGACTGAACCACCATACTAACAACGTCATGTTTGGCATGGCTCTTATGTCGGACGAGATAACCAGTTCCTTCAAGTGGTTGTTTGAAACATTCCTGGCATCGATGCACGGCAAGTAGCCTAAAATGATCTTCACCGATCAGTGTCGGGCACTGATGAATGCGATAGACGTCACCTTTCCTAATTCAAAGCATCGACTGTGTCAGTGGCATATCAGCACGCGAACAAATTGTGGAACGAATAAAGACTTTGGGCATCGAAATTTCAGAGATCATGTCACGGTTGTTGCGGTTGGGTGAGATAGGGAATGAGAAAAAAAATATAGGACATCGTGCGGTCAAAAGTTCCGAGATCCGAACAAGGTGGCTGATAGAGGTTTTGCTGTGGCAAATGCAACAAAGGTTCCGAAATCTCGAAAGAGGATTACTAAATCCATAACCAGTACGTTTATTGCTCTTATATTTTCATCTATTTTCTGTAAATGTTCAATAACAGGGATTCATGCTATTTTTATAGGACGAGCTGTGGTCAAGAAAGCACATCACCTAAAGACGCTGGCGATCCCAAAGTCGAATAGGATCCGTTACAGAAATATTATCCAGACTGCTGCACATTGTCGCTTGCTTAGTCTATGAGTTTAATGGTCACTGAAAAACAAACTACATATTACATTTTTCAAATTATGTATTGTATGCGGATGAAAATAATCAGTTTATTTCAAGCAAGGGATTCAATGGCTTTAGATACTTCATCAATATAAATGCAATCTGGAAGGAAGAAGTGAATTATCTTACTCAATCTGAATTAAATTAATAATCATCAAATTACGTTGTTCTCGTTGAATTAGGATTGCTCTGTCCAATTTAAATCTCTGGGTAGAATGAAAATAAGTCTAGGGTTTTCATATGTAATTAGGTTTCCATAATTCATTATTCACAGAAATAGTTTAACCTGAGCCATTTTTTGAAAAAATTATTAACATGTGTGTTCATGACATTTCATATGCACTTTATTGTTTAAGATGCCTTAAGTAAGAAAACTTCAATTGAAGGTTTGCCTAGAAAATTAATAACAAACGAAACTCTAATCAATTTCTTTTAATATTTTCGGCGATTGGTGGGTGTAAAAATTTAAATATTTCAAACAATTCTTAAAGAAATGTATTACGCATTGGGGTCGAAAAACTGAGTCATACAAAAACCATAGCCCCACGTATCAAGCAGAGAAATTCCGACGGCCAGCTTAAATTAACCGTAATTAGGTCTCACATATTAGTTATCCGCATATATTAATCCGAAAAAAATAGGTTGACACGGATTCCCTAGAAAGAGAGTAAAGAGTTGAGAAGTTCAAACTATTTTTTCATCATATGAGGCTTGGTTGAGACGTAATTGCACAATGACGTGGCTCCCCTCTACGCGTCCCATAAATTCAATTAAAGAAACGTGGTACTTGATGGTTCTACTTATTTACTATTGTGAAATGCACGAGCTAGTGATATGCACAATGTAATGGTATCCGGCCGGCGTGGAACTTGCTCGGGTGCTTGTAAGACCATGGCCCCCGCGGATCAATCGGCAAAATTCCGACGGCCAGTTTAAATTGACCGTAATTTTAAGAGTCCTAGAAAGATAGTAAATAGATGAGGAGTTAGAAGTGTTTTTTTATTAGATAAGTATTGGTAGTGACGTAATTGCACAATGGCGTGGGCCCCATCTACGCGTCCCATAAATTCAAATAAGAAAACGTGGTAATTGACGGTTCTACTCATTTACTATTGTGAAGTTGTTGAGCCAGTGATATGCACAATGTAATGGTATCCGACTGGCGTGGAAATTGCTCGAGTACTTGTGAAACCATGGCCCCACGTATGAAGCGGAGAAATTCTGATGGCCAGTTTAAATTAACCGTAATTAGGTCTCACATATTAGTTATCCATGATATATTAATTCCAAAAAAAATAGGTTGATACGGATTCCTTAGAAAGAGAGTGAAGAGTTGAGAAGTTCAAACTATTTTTTCATCATATGAGGCTTGGTTGAGACGTAATTGCACAATGACGTGGCTCCCCTCTACGCGTCCCATAAATTCAATTAAAGAAACGTGGTACTTGATGGTTCTACTCATTTACTATTGTGAAACGCACGAGCAGTGATATGCACAATATAATGGTATTCGGCCGGTGTGGAACTTGCTCGAGTGCTTGTGAGACCATGGCCCCACGGATCAATCGGCGAAATTCCGACGGCCAGTTTAAATTGACTGTAATTTTAAGAGTCCCTAGAAAGTTAGAAAATAGATGATGAGTTGGAAGTGTTTTTTTATTAGATAAGTGTTGGTCGGGACGTAATTGCACAAAGGCGTGAGCCCCATCTACGCCTCCCATAAATTCAATTAAGAAAATGTGGTAATTGATGGTTCTACTCATTTACTATTGTGAACTGCACGAGCCAGTGATATGCACAATGTAATGGTATCCGGCCGGCGTGGAACTTGCTCGAGTGCTTGTGAGACCATGGCCCCACGGATCAATCGGCGAAATTCCGACGGCCCGTAATTTTAGGAGTCCCTAGAAAGATAGTAAATAGATGAGGAGTTGAAAGTGTTTTTTTATTAGATAAGTGTTGGTCGGGACGTAATTGCACAATGACGTGGGCCCCATCTACGCGTCCCATAAATTCAATTAAGAAAACGTGGTAATTGATGGTTCTACTCATTTACTATTGTGAAGTTGTTGAGCCAGTGATATGAACAATGTAATGGTATCCAGCCGGCGTGAAAATTGCTCGAGTGCTTGTGAAACCATCGCCCCACGTATCAAGCGGAAAAATTCCGATGGCCAGTTTAAATTGATCATAATTAGGTCTCATATATTAGTAATCAGTGGACTTGAATGGGATTCTCGATGCTCAACTTAACTGGGATCGCGGAACAATTCCTCATCTAGGAATTTAATGTCTGTGTCAGTATCGTGTAATCAATAATTTCGCACATAGTTATATTATTTTTGATGTTGCATGAAGTGTGTTAGAATATGATATGAAATCAATCGTACCAGCACATAAATTCGTATTCCATGTAATAAATGTTATATCTTTATGACAATTATCCTCACAAAGATAAATTATCTAATTGTATACAATAATATGACTACTATGTTATAGTTTAAATGAATAAATGTAAAAATAATTAAATTAAGCATATTTTGTAAAAAACTAAATTAAAACATAGATTCCCATAAGAAATGCATACACCTGTACATTCTTAAAACTTGTAAGAATAAAGAGTACATTTGATGTTTTTTTTTTAAACTGATTGTCTCTGCTTAGCTTAGTTTAGAAAAAATTAAGCATATAAATTTAATTCGTTTAATATAGAAGACAAACTTAAAAAGTAATTTTACTTCATGTATCTATACTTAAAGTAGCAAATGTTTTTATAAATATTCATGTTACATAATTAGCGACTAAATAACAAATTATTTTTAGTTATGAAAATAGATATATTCTTAATTGATTATTATTATTATTATTATTATTATTATTATTATTATTATTATTATGGATCCACTTGTCAATTCTAAAATATGCAATCATTTTAAATATGTAACATAAAAACCGCCAAAAATCCCCAAAAATTTAACTTGACGTAACCCCGCCAAAAATGTGTGTATTTTTAAAATCTCCCCCCCCCCCCTCTAAATTGGGGCAAAAGAACCAATAGTGGTTCTCTATTTACACTTACACCAATGTTTTCTTGATCTCACAAAATTTTATGATCTCGCGGTTGTGAAAAACAGTAGCATGAATATCAGACTGCATGGGGACTTTAATGACCTATCCGAACTTCAAAACAGTCATGAAATAAAATTCTCGTTTCGTAAGCTCTATTGTGGTGTTGTTGAACGTAAAAATCGGCACACCTCTATCACGTCTCACCTCGCTCATTCTAAGCATAGCTGAGTAAAGCAACTGTAATTGAAACTTAACCTGCCCATATCCAAGACCCATGAGACGACCAAAACATGATCTATTAAATTCTTCCCACGTGTCGTCCTTCAAACACTCTCTAATCAGTACAACAAAGTCTTTCGTGTGAGACCGCGCAGATATACAGGCTCCCAACACTATAAAAAAAATGCATCCATCACTTTCAGGGAGCATCCAAATTATGTTTAAAATCATCATTAGTCAAGGAAAATTTATGAAATATGTGTTGTTCAAAACGTAAGACAGAGAAAGGGAGAACAGGTTAATTACCTAGTCAACCTAAAAGGAATTTAAGTTTATAACAAATACCATCCATTTATCCTATTAATGTTATATCTTCTCTGTTTGTTTAATAGAACACTAGAGATTCTTTTCAAACCTAAAATTAATGACTAAACTTCATTCTTCTAGGACTAAATAAATTACACAACTAAAATCATTATCAGTCAACAAAATTTTTAGGAATATCCTATTAATGTTATATCCCCTCAGTTTGCTTAATAGAACACTAGAGATTCTTTTCAAAGCTATAATATAATGACTAAACTTCAATCTTCTTTCACTAAACAATCAATAAACTAAAACCATCATCAAGAAAACTTGGTCAAAAATCAAGGTATCACTTATTCATCATCAATATGTCAACGTAAATTATGGAATATGTGTTCTTCAAAATGGCAGACAGGGAAAAAGAGAACAAGTAGGAGGCTTGTCAATCTAAAAGCAATTTAGGTTTATAACAAATGTAAGCACAAATGCATAACACTACAAAAAAATTTATAAACAAAAACCTTCAATCTTTTATAGCTAGCAATCTGGAAATCAATATAAAAAAAAACCCCAAATTCAAAAACTTGGAAAAATCAGAATCAAAATCAAATTTATTCAATCACAACAACGATTAAACATATTAATGTACCCACTAAAACAAATTCTAAAACATTACATTTCTCAAAATAGAGTTACTCGCATGACACAAAATTTATAAATACCTGTCAATTTTCTGCCCATACTCAACCGGGACGAAGATAGGCTAGACGAAGATACACTTGTTTAAAATCAAGGCCGGCGATCGAACCCCAAACGAAATCCAACACCCACAAGAGCCAACTATCAGAAAAAATCAGAAAAATTAAACAATCACAATTTAAGAAAATACGAATAATTCATAAAAAAAAGCATATATTTGAAAGAGTGGAGGTGGCAGTGGTTGACGGTGCCGTTAATGCCGCCGGCAACACCGTCGTAAGAGCAACAGGCTGTAAATGGAGAAGCTGCATGCGACGCTCAAGGCCAAACCATCCAAGTTTACCTTCTGCTTTCACGTAAACATCCACTACACCACTACTCCCCACACTAACGATGACCGGAAATCGTGATCTTAGCGGCAAAGAAATTTATAAATGATAGCCAAAAACCCTTCGTATTCAATGAACATCCCCAATTAATTCCCTCTAATTATTATCTCTCTCTCTCTCTCACACACACAATTTTTTAAAATAAAAGTATTGCTTGCATTAATTATGACAAGACTAATAAAAATAAATCGATTAAATCTTTTTAGACATTTAAATTAACAATAATTATCAAAATATCATAACTGAGAGAGCCGATGAAATATTTCGATATAGTCACAAATTACTTATAATTTATAACAAGCCATTGTGAAAAATATAATTACAACATGGTAATAAGGACATATAATGAAATTGTCCAAGATCAATTGGCCATTGGTAAATATTAGACCAAAAAATGGCGGCAAACTTGATTTGACAAACTAATTTATATAATTACACTAATTATCAATTAATTAATTACAATTACTTAAAAACAATTTATTAATTTAAATAAATTATTCTAAACCTTATTACTTTCAAATGATGTAAAAATTCATTATGTTTAATTTACTAAACGTACGAATATAAATTACAATTTAAAGAATTATTTTCAAGTATAATAATTTCATATATCATATTGAAATTTAATATTTTTACGAAAATTTATGAAATAAATTAACACTAATCACTAATTAATCAGTTATGAAAATAAATAATTAATATTAATATAATTAAAATAATATTTAATGGTATACCAAAAATCTATCCAAAAGATTACATAAATATGCTTTAAATCCGTTTTTATAACCGCACCAAACCATAGTTAGTTATTTCAATAAAAGAAAAGATAAAATAAATTAAAATTAATAAATTAAATCATTTTTTTTTTCAGATTAATCGTGGCCGTCCATGTATTGCATGGAGGCCACATTGGAACTTCCCATGTATAGAGTGAGTGATGCTATATACAAGGTTACTTTCTTCTTTATGGGTTTTTCCTTCGGATTCTCCCAAGAGATTCTAACGAGGCTCGACCTTGAATAGTAAACCTGTTACTTCCGAGATGGATTGGGTTTTCAGTTTCCTCTTTTAATAAAAGACCAATTTGAATTGTACAAAGCGAATGCTATGTATAAGGGCATTGTTTCAAAAGAAATTAGCTAATTCCAAATTTATTATGAGAAATTCTTATAGGTAAATATAATATCAATATCTAAATATTTTGTTCATTTTTTAGTTGAGGAAAGGAAGAACAAAGAAAATCGAACCTCGGCATATATTACATAATATTAAAAGATGAACGGATCAAATTGATCTGGATCAATGTGAGCAATAATAAAGTAAAAGCCTTAACTATCATCATAAAAAAATGAAAAAGTCGCGCAGCTGGGAGCGGCCTAGTGCGTGCCCGCGCAGAGATGCCTGAAAAAACCTCTTTCGGAGAGGGGTAGCGAGTGGGTAAGACCGCCGGGGATCTACCCGTACGCAAGGCCAATTTTTCCAGCACGTTGGGAGCACCCTAGCGTGCGGCCACGCGTGTCCGATTTATTTTTCTCTCATTTTTCTTCTATTTTTCGAATATTTGACCATCTTTTCATGTTCTTTCACTTGAATAACACATAAATAGCTTCTCAAACTTTTTCCTAGGACATAACATAACCACCACCCATGCATCTCTTCACACATTTCACACACTACTCCACCTTCATCTTTCATTCTTCCAAATCACCTACCTATAGAGAGAAATTATAAGGGACTTCAAAAAGAGTTCTTTCGGAAAACATAGTTTGTCTTTTGGTGTATATTTACATGTAAAATCATAAAAACTTGATTTGATACCCAAATGGATACTTTATTTATACTACTAAGTAAATTAATTCTTTCCAGGTTTATTATGGACCTATTTACCATTAAAGATGGAATATATATATATATATAATCAGACAAATTAAAAAGTTTGGGAATTTGGTACATAAATTAATTTTTTTTAAGAGCAAAAACTGAATTTCACAAAAGTTCAGGAATTTATAGGTAATTCGTTGTTTGGATAATTATTTACTCGTTGGCCGACTAGGACACGTAGGATTCCGGCTGCCAAGTCAGCACACAATTTCGGGAAAACTGACCTTGGATGCAAAATCAGACAAAATATAAAGTTTGAGAATTGTCACGCAGAATTTTTTTGTAGAAAGCAAAATCAGAATTTGTGAAAAATTCAAGAATTTACTTACAATTTACCCTAGAAATAAAATCCAATTTGCTGGCAAAGTTGACTTGACCCATATTAAATGATATTTTTGGGATCTAAATAATAGGAGAAATGGTATAATAGCACTTTTAAGATTAAAAATCTTAATAATAGCACATGTTTTTAAAAAATATAAATAATAGTACTTCTGGACATATTTACCCCTCCATCCCACCATCTCTCCATCATTATGCGTGAATTCACGAATTAGTTGAGAATTCTCAAATTCAAATTTGTGAATTCTCAAATTTTAATTTGTGATTCACAAATTTAAATTTATGATTTCACGCTACATCTTCTTCAAATTTAAAACATTAATTCGAGAATTGACAAATTCACAAATTGTAATTTGTGAATTCACGAGTTTTAATTTGTGAATTCACGAATTTTAATATATGATTTCACGCATAAGAAAGGAGGTCGCTGAAAGGGAGACGGGGACGGCGACTAGGCCATGTAAGTCGGTGACGGCGACTTTAAAATTCACGGCGGTGGCGTAAAGATGGTCGATATGTATGAAAAAAATTAAGAAGATACGTATAAACAAATAAAAAGATGAAAATAGATTGAAATAAAATAATTAAGAGCAAAAATATCCAAAAATGCTATTATTTATGCTTTTAAAAATTTATGCTATTATTAGTATTTTTTTTCCTTAATCCTATATTTTCTCCTAAATAATTATAAGTCGGTAGGAAACGTTAAAATCTACGTCAACGGGTATATTTCAATGTCTAGGTCTCACAATGGACACTGCGTACCATAATTTTCCACAAGTTTACTATATTTGTCGAGAGATCAATTTCCCTACGACATTTTTCGGGTTTTTGATTTATTTATCACCTTCTTATATTATTACATTAGTATTTTATTTTCCAATATTACTATATACATCTATGTACGTCATCTAGTATATTACTCCACTATAGTATTTATGTATATATATTTTAATAATAATAATGAAATACGAGACATACACAAATCACACATCAGTCAGTCTCACAAGAAGGGTATTTTTCGGGTTTTTGATTTATTTATCACCTTCTTATATTATTACATTAGTATTTTATTTTCCAATATTACTATATACATCTATGTACGTCATCTAGTATATTACTCCACTATAGTATCTATGTATATATATTTTAATAATAATAATGAAATACGAGACATACACAAATCACACATCAGTCAGTCTCACAAGAAGGGTATTTTTCGGGTTTTTGATTTATTTATCACCTTCTTATATTATTACATTAGTATTTTATTTTCCAATATTACTATATACATCTATGTACGTCATCTAGTATATTATTCCACTATAGTATTTATGTATATATATTTTGTTGGGAAAATTAATAGAGTTTTGATTGGATACCAAAACCCAGCTGACCCCAACCGAGTAGATGATCGCACAAGCCTAAGCGTTTTTCAGCTCACCTGTTTGAGCTTATAGAGTTTCTTAGTTTACAGATAGATTCGCTGAAGACAGCTGAAGACAGCAGAAGACACAGCTAAGCAGACAGCTTAAAGAACTCAGCAGAGCAGACTCAGCAGAGCAAACCAAGCAGAGTCAAAGACCCAGCAGTATCAAGACCCAGCTCAGTGACGGAAACCCAGCTCAGTGTCAAAGACCCAGCTTAGTGAAAAAGACCCAGCTTAGTATCAATGACACAGCTCAGGTCTAAGACAGCTCAGGTTAATGACACAGCTCAGGTTGAAGACACAGCTCAGGTTGATGATACAGCTCAGGTCTAAGATACAGCTCAGAGTTGAGACACAGCAGAGTCCAAGACGCTGAAGATACAGCAGAGACGCTTAGCAGCTCGAAGACGAAGACCTTCTCCAAGACAAGATCCCGATGTCAGAAGATCTTGTCCGACGCAATCAAATCAGAGAAGGAATAGCTTCTGCAGATGCAGACCTACTTCGTAGGTAATGGCCAGAAGTCAACAAGAGTAGGTAAGATTCAAACGGCTCTCTTCCAACGGCTAATTTGAATCTTCACCTATATATATCTCTCATCCACCATTGAAGAAGATGTCCGGCGAGGAGGTACGGCAAGACGACTGAAGAAATAGAAGAAAATAGAAAAATGAACAACGATCTTCAAAGCCAAATCTTTCAAGAACACCCAGCCAGTCAGCTGTGTTCTTAGTTGTTCACATACTCAGTCATAGGCAGAATAGATCAGAATAAATATCTTAAGCCTAGTTTGAACGAGTTCATCATACTCCTTGTTCTTCATTGTAAGAACTCGTTCATAGTTGGAAAACCATACCCAAACCCAAACCCAGAAAGGTTAGGTAAAGGTACGCTTGCTCGAAGCGTGTAATTCGAGTGGTTAGGTTCTTCAGTACCCGCAAACTGAAGGTGTAGGCTTGACAGTGCCCGCAAACTGTTGGAACACAGCTCGGGTTAGAGTTGTGAAGTTGCTTGGTACTTGGAAACCAAGTGGTAGTGAATTACCAGTGAATCTGGTCGTGGACGTAGGAGGGGTTACTCCGAACCACGTTAAAATGCTCTTGTTATTTATCGCTTTGGTTTATGCATGTTACTAACCCTCATAAGCATACTTTTCAATCTGCATAAACTGACTAACTGAAAAGTGAAACAGAGCTTTGCAATATAATTTGAAGCAACAGACGGACTTTCCAAATCCACCACATTCCGCACACAGCCAGCTGTGTCGATCAAGCTGCCATCCAAATTGGATCGAACACAACAAATTTCACTCAAAAGAGTTTTAACTGGGAAAAGTTTTTAAACCTTGGTGTATTCACCCCCCCTCTACACCAAGGTATCCGTCTTGGGACCAACAATTGGTATCAGAGCAGTGGTTCAAAAGATCACTGTATCTGACAAGTCAGCACTTCATTGCTGATAATGGTCACCTGAACAGATCCTTCAAAGTTTCAAATCTTTTTAAAATCATTATATTGCATACTGTCATGGAATCTTCTCTGTGCAGGAATCTTCCAACATTCTCAGTCGATGATTATCAGATATGGAAGTTCCGACTCAAAAGCTTTCTGTGCGCGCAAAACGACATGATGTGGGATGTTATCACAGACGGACCCATCATCATCATGAAGTCAGAAAGAAAAGCAGAAACCACACCTGGAGCTGAACCAGTACTCCGGCAAGTTGTGAAGCCCAAAATGGATCCAGAAGAAAGAAGACAAGCTGGATTGGATAGCTACGCTCGCAACGTCATCTCCTCAACGGTGACGGACGCTTATCTTAGCAAGATCATCAACTGCGAGACAGCTAAGGGGATGTGGGACACTCTAGCCAAGCTGTGTGAAGGCTCAGAGGAAATTCAAGAGAACAAATTCTTAGTTGCATGCCAGAAGTACGACAACTTCAAGCAACTCCCCTACGAGTCCATTGATCAAATGGAGCTCAGATTCTCCAACCTCGTCATCGAGATCGAGACGATCCGAACTAGGAAATATACAGTTCGAGATAAGAACTTGAAAGTTCTTGCAGCTCTCTCCTTAGAATGGTGTACACACAAGGTGGTTCACCAAAACAGAAATGATCTTGGCAGCATGGAGACGGAAAAATTGTTCACCATTTTGAAAGCCAACGAATTTGATCTGGGGATCACAAGCGAAGAATCATCCAGCCGGATGGATGAAACGGAGCTGACTCCCAAGGAAAAAGAGACAGCTCTAAGTGCAAAATCAAGAAGATTAGCTCAATCAGCTCAGCTTGGAAGGACCAACAAGGAGCGCGGAAAGATGAGCAAAGAAGAATTGCACGAAGAAGTTGCCATGCTTGTACGGAATATTAATAGGCTGGAACACAGCAAGGAAAGGTACAAGAAGATCGTGAAGGTTCATCACGACAAGCAACTTTATCCAAAGAGAAACCCAGCTGAGTCATCCTCCCAAAGAAAAGATAAAGAGCTCAAGTCGAGCAAGATAGAAGAAGATCAAGTATTTTCTTCCGACTCAGAAGATGAAGCATTTTATTGAAGATGCCTGCTTCATGGGATTCTCAAACCCAGTTGTTGAAGAAACTGAGCTTACCCAGCTAGCTGACTGGGACCAGCTGTGAAATAAAGACAGCTGGATACAAAACTAAAAACTCAGCCAGTCACACAGCTGAGTACATTGGTCTCAAGAGAAGAATCAAGAAGCAGCAGATGAATCAGCTGGATTTGGGACAGCTGTCTACCTGATATACAAACGGAGACCTCATCAAAGGAAGTAGGATGCAGCTGAAGAAAAAGCCACCTACTATCAAATCAAGGAGGAACTCTACACAACTGGAAAGAGTCAGCAAAATCAAGTAGAATACCCAGCTGGACATGGCATAGCTGACTGCATGCTAAAAAGACCTCATCGAAAGAGATTGCTAGAAATCCTTGAAATCTAGCCAGCTGAGAATTTGGAGCTAAGGAATGAGCTCAAGCAGAAGAATTGTTGGGAAAATTAATAGAGTTTTGATTGGATACCAAAACCCAGCTGACCCCAACTGAGTAGATGATCGCACAAGCCTAAGCGTTTTTCAGCTCACCTGTTTGAGCATATAGAGTTTCTTAGTTTACAGGTAGATCAGCTGAAGACAGCTGAAGACACAGCTAAGCGAACAGCTTAAAGGACTCAGCAGAGCAAGACCAAGAAGAGTCAAAGATCTTGCAGCATCAAGACCCAGCTCAGTGACGGAAACCCAGCTCAGTGTCGAAGACCCAGCTCAGTGTAAAAGACCCAGCTTAGTGTCGATGACACAGCTCAGGTCTGAGACACAGCTCAGGTTAATGACACAGCTCAGGTTGAAGACACAGCTCAGGTTGATGATACAGCACAGGTCTAAGACACAGCTCAGAGTCCAAACGCAGCAGAGTCCAAAACGCTGAAGACACAGCAGAGACGCTTGACAGCTCGAAGACGAAGACCTTCTCCAAGACAAGATCCCGATGTCAGAAGATCTTGTCTGACGCAACAATCGGTAGAAGGAATAGCTTCGCAGATACGGACCTACTTCGTAGGTAAAGGCCGAAGTCAACAAGAGTAGGTAAGATTCAAACGGCTCTCTTCCAACGGCTAATTTGAATCTTCACCTATATATATCTCTCCTCCACCATTGTCGTGAGGGCCGACAAGACGATCGAAGAAATAGAAGAAAACGAGAAAAATGAACAACGATCTTTAAAGCCAAATCTTTCAAGAACACCAAATACCGTGTTCTTAGTTGTTCACATATTCAGTCATAGGCAGATTAGATCAGAATAAATATCTTAAGCCTAGTTTGAACGAGTTCATCATACTCCTTGTTCTTCATTGTAAGAACTCGTTCATAGTTGGAAAACCATACCCAAACCCAAACCCAGAAAGGTTAGGTAAAGGTACGCTTGCTCGAAGCGTGTAATTCGAGTGGTTAGGTTCTTCGCACCCGCAACCGAAGGTGTAGGCTTGACAGTGCCCGCAAACTGTTGGAACACAGCTCGGGTTAGAGTTGTGAAGTTGCTTGGTACTTGGAAACCAAGTGGTAGTGAATTACCAGTGAATCTGGTCGTGGATGTAGGAGGAGTTACTCCGAACCACGTTAAAGATGCTCTTGTTATTTATCGCTTTGTTTTATGCATGTTACTAACTCTCATAAGCATACATTTCAATCTGCATAAACTGACTAACTGAAAAGTGAAACAGAGCTTTGCAATATAATTTGAAGCAACAGACGGACTTTCCAAATCCACCACATTCCGCACACAGCCAGCTGTGTCGATCAAGCTGCCATCCAAATTTGGATCGAACACAACAAATTTCACTCAAAAGAGTTTTAACTTGGAAAAGTTTTTAAACCTTGGTGTATTCACCCCCCCCCCTCTACACCAAGGTATCCGTCTTGGGACCAACAATTGGTATCAGAGCAGTGGTTCAAAAGATCACTGTATCTGACAAGTCAGCATTTCTTTGCTGATAGTGGTCACCTGAACAGATCCTTCAAAGTTTCAAAATCTTTTTAAAAGTCATTATATTGCATACTGTTATGGAATCTTCCTTGTGCAGGAATCTTCCGACATTCTCTGTCGATGATTATCAGATATGGAAGTTCAGACTCAAAAGCTTTCTGTGCGCGCAAAACGACATGATGTGGGATGTTATCACAGACGGACCCATCATCATCATAAACTCAGAAAGTCAAGCAGAAGACTGAATGGTCAGGAGCTTGAAGATGGCCAAAGCTGAATCAAGAACAAAGACTGGCTCCAGCCAATGCAAACACAGCTGGAACCTTGTCATCAATGTACCAAAGAGGTCGTACTCAATCAAGCCAGCTCTCCAAGCTCAGTCCGATCAGAAAAGAAAACTGATCGGCAACTCAAAGACCAAGAAAAGCAGCAAATCCTAGCTGATCACAGAGCTCAAAGGCAGCAGATAAATCCCGCCGATCGAATCAAAATCAAAGACGAATGTCATCCAAAGAACATCAAGGTCAATTTATAAGACAATGGAAGGATCTCACTGGTTAGAAATGGAAAGCAACCGAGCTTCAAATCAAGATTCCACAGACGGGATATCAAACTAGATATCAAGCTTAACGTACCCAACCATGAAATGGACATCATCAAAGAAAATGGAGTCAACAAGGTCCAAAGAAGAAGCGGACTCATTCAAGGACCAACCAGAAGTATCACTCACAAAAGATAAGGACAAATCTGGGTTATCAATGGAACCCTCAACAACAAAGCCGGACCCAATCACAACTGGGTGCCGAAAGAGTGATAACGAGTGTCGAGGACGGACGCAATTGTGGATGTCATCAAGCTTCCGTGAAAGAAAGACAAACGATGATCCAAGCTCATGACTTACCTCAAAGCTCATCAAAGAATATGTCAAGCGTACGGGTCCCAACTAATTGTGGTGATAACGTTTTTCCTGGTGAGTTCGATGCAAAGAACAGGAAATCGAAGATTCTACCCCACAAAGCAACAATGAACTCAGCTAATCATGGAGCAACTGACCTCATCAAAGAATTGAGCCAGTGATGAGAAAATTCACTCAAGTGAAGTAGGAAGTAGCTGAGAAAAGAAAGCCACCTACTATCAAATTCAGGGGGAACTCAGTTCACCAGATTCACCATCAATTGGTATCAACAATTGATCTCATCCCAGTCCAGCAAGATCTTCAAGAAGAGCATCCAGTAGGAAATACTCAGCTGGATCACCGTGTGTCATCAAGAAGGAATCGGACACAGCTGGACTAACTCAAAGAGAACCCCAAGGAGTTCAAAATGAATTTATCAAGTCAGGGGGAATCAAACCCAGCTGATAAAACCCAATTGGTTTATCCAATTGAGGGCGAACCTCGCAAACAATGTCTATCAGCAGAGAAAGAAAGACAAAATGACTCATTCCAAACTGAGTCATACAGCTGAGAATGACCAACAATTGATATCAGCTCAATCCGGATGAAGAAAGTCCATCCAGCTGAGGGGGAACAAACTCAGCTGGATCCCAAAACTTAGAAGGATTTCCCAACCAAAAAGGGAATCAAGCTCCATTGGACATCGATCGAAGAGCTAAAGGGAACTCACCGACTAAAATTCAAGCAAAATCTACAAATACTCAAATTGAGAAGAATCGTCAATCAAGCAAAGGAGAAGACCGCCGTAATATCGGATGGATACTATGTCCAAACCGACAGTCAGAAGGAAACCAGAGGGGGAATCAAGCTCGACCGGATAGCTAAACTGAAGGAGACTCAACATAAAGAAACACAGCAGAGGTATCAGCTGACTACAAAGTTCAGCTGACAGGTTTGCAGTCTTTCATTTACTTCCCTGAGGAATATGCTATTTAAGGATAAAATTATTTGAATTTAAATTCAAAATTCACAATCATTCCTTAGAAGGATTCGTCAATAAGCCATCCAGCAAATCGAATCCCATCGCATTTAATGAAAAGCATGCAGGTACCGTAGCTCGGGAAAGTCGAGGAGAAGTCGAACGTTTTGACTACCTCACGCGCGCGTGACCTACACTCGACATACGCACGTCACTTAACGTGTTGCGCAAATCTCTCCCAGCCGCAGATCTTGAATTAAAATCTAAAGATCTCAATCGTTCATCTAGATAGACGGTTGATGTATATATATCAAAGATATGCAAATCATCGCCATATTTACTTATTTTCTCTGAAATCTTTCTGCAAAACAAGTTCTTGCTTTTCAAGCTCTCTCTGCAAAATTTGTTTCCTCTATTCTTCTAACTCTTCAATCCAGAAATACAATGGCACCAAAGAAGATAACCCCAGGAGCAAACCAATCGGAAAACCTGATGTCAAAATTGCACTTTGAGAGTTGCTTAACTCTCAAGAACTACAAGAACTCAGAGTTCCAGGAGGTGCTGGATCTCATCGATAAGGCAGGCCTACTTCAATGGGCAACGGCGCGTCCGAAGAACATCTTCCGCCGGGAAGTAGCAGAGTTCTTCATGGAGATGACGAACAGAGATGAACGCCTGCGCTCCAACATCACCCTCCAACTCAAAGAAAAGACAGGGCATACAACTCCCTGGGACGTCGACATCAACATCAACCGGATTTTGAACAAGCTTTTTGGTTTGAAAACTATTGGGGACCGCTCCCCAGATAACTACACCAGAGAAGAGATCCAGGCCGAATTGGATCAGATGCTGTTCAAGCCGGAACCCTACAGGGCAAGTATGTCCAAGCTACTGCTGAAGCCCAAATTCAGACTGCTTCTGGATATCACCCAGAAGTGTATTCTAGGTATCGCTGGATCTCAAGGAGAAATCAGCATACCCAAGCTGAAGCCCATGATAGCCATCCTCAGGAATGATCCTGTAGATTGGTTCTCCTACTTCATGGGAAAGCTGGAGAAAGAGTCGAAGAAGATTCACTTCGAAGATGACAGCTTCACCAAGTTCAGCTGTAGGGAAACCATCTACTTATGCACCAAGGCGGCGTGCATAATAGAACACTACACCACTGGACGGCAAATCAAGTGGAAAGACACAGAAGAGTTCCCTGTGTCCAAAGTTCTGTTTGAAAAACAAAGTCAGCTCTCTGACTTGATGAAGAAAGCAGCCCCTGAAGGGAAGAAGAAGATGCAGGAGGCAAAACAGCAGACTGCCTCTCCCTCTCAAACTGGGAAAAGGAAACAGCCGGAGGAAACTCAGCCAGCTGGATCTCCACCTGCCAAAAAGAAGCTCAAATTTAAGGCGACAGAAGCCACCGAGGAGACAAGAGAGAAGCCACCGATAAGCCACCGGAATCGAATGGAGATCGCCTGCCGAGGAGACGCTCAGATTCCTCCTCCAAAGACAGATCAAGGAAGGAGTTCGTGATTGCTTCACGAGAAGCTGAGGAACCACAGATAAGTGGTCCCCCACCCTGACCCGGAGGATGCTATTCCACTTCGCCAAATCCTACAAGCATCCTCACAACCCGCTCCAGTTGATCTCACATCATCTGGATCTCCTCCTCAACAACACTCTCTTCTCCTTCCTCCTCCTCCTCAGGTACCTCTCCAAGAATCCTCCCCTACCTCTTCAGTACCTGAAACCACCCATCTTTCAAAGACCCACTCACCCAAAGAGCCCCATCCACTGACGCTCCTTTGTACTCGGATGATGAATACCAAGCCGAACCATCGAGCCCTACTTCTTCTTCTGAGGAAATCGAAATCCTCGGGCCCCCAGAGCCGTTGCACGTGCTGCCACAGTCATGAGGGTCGAGGACCTCAGACTTCAAGGAATAAAGAGCGCACTGCAACACTATCCCTCTCTTGCCTCCCTCCCTGCTGCTCTAGTCGCCGTAAGCGACTTCAAATTTTATTTGGCTACCAAGATGGCCACTTGGTACGCAAATGAAGAAATGGTGGAGTTCTTCACTTTCGATAAGCTGAAAGCTGAAGAAGCAGCTTTGCAGGAGACATTTGGCTTTGGAAGTCTTCAGGATGCTTTTGAGCATCAAGACGAGCTGATCCAGATACTCATTCAGAAGGTTAAACAAGAAAAAGTACCACCTTCTGAGGAAGTCATTTCTCAAGCCAACTCCTACCTTCGCAACCTCAGCTGGATCGTTCCAGTTGAAACTGCCAATGAAGCTGTACCTGCCAACACAGCTGAGGAAATGATGATTGAAGACGAGCCAACCGTCGCAACAGCCGAGCCAACCGAAGCCGCCCCACGAGTCCAATTGCCGATGACACTCGCTCACCGGTCGAGATCGAGGCAAGAAACCCGCCCAAGCCGAATCCGGAACACAGACGGATCCTGTTGTGCTCTCTGATGCAATGAAGGACGAGATTGCCAAACAAGTCGAGGAAATCCTTTTTCAGGATAGACTCAAATCAAATGTGGATACCCTTCTGCGCATCACAGCTATAGAATCGCAAGTCCAGAGCAATGGACTTTCCATTGACGACGTTCACAGATTCGCTATGAATCTGCAAGAAAGCACCAGCAGAGATCTCGAACAGTCTCTCGTTTCTCAACGTATTGATAATTCAAATCATCTAGAGAAGAGAGTCCCTGAGATCATCTCAAACCTCCAAGCCCCGCTGGAAAGCCGCGTCATCGATTTATCCAGCCAGCTGGACGCTCTCCAACAGTAAACTCTCCTTCGAATCGACATCCACCACCGTTCAATCTTTACAAGGAGCCGGACAATCGATTCAAAGCGAGAAGAAGACAAAGATACTCAACATAGTCACAGCAGACAACTCAACAAAAATCACTGACATTGACAAAGCCTTGGCCCAGCTGAATGAGACAGTAGTCAACCTCTCCTCCACTCTTTTTGATAATGCCAAAAAGGGGGAAGGTAATGACAAGAGAAAAACTTCAAAGACGGGCAAAGGAAAAGCTGTAGCTGAAGTCCCAGTGATGCGAAGAGATTGACGAAGTTGTTGCCGAAAGCCGGATGCAGATGAACCAAATTGGACGGAAAGGGAAATGGAGCAGGATGATCATCCCTCTTGCCAAAGCTAGCGGAGCCACGCCAGAACAGCTCAATGATACTCATTGGCTCTGCAACTTTGTTACTCAGCAAAAGCAAGAGATGAAAAGCCTCCAAGATGAGCAGAAGAAGAAAGAAAGTCTGCTAAATGCCGAAGAGAAGAAGCGACGAAGAAAAGAGCAAACATAAGAGCTGCAAAGAAAAAGTCTCAGATGCCGATGAACTGGAGAAGAGTTGATGAATGGATCCCAGAAGAGCTAAACGACGACTGGGAACATACAAAGTTTGAGTTCATCGAAGATTACTATTATCTGGGAGCATACCCAAATACGCCCCCAGATATTGCTTTCATGATGCATCTAAATGAGCTTTTTCATCAAGACAGGATGACGGCTAAAGCATTCTTCAACGCTGCAAATACCGCGAAGATCCAGCTCACTGCTCCCCAGCTGTATCATATCCAGCCTCCGTTGATACCTGGAACTCAACTTCCTGACAAATCAAAGATTATTGCTGAAGTAAACAGATGGGCAATCAGGAGGAAAATTTCCAAGGCAAACAACGAAGAAGAATACAGGAAGCTGGAGCAGATGATATTTAACCGATACAGGTTAAGAACAGATGAGCAGCTGGAAGAAGATAGAATGAAGAATCGCCAGGCGAATGAGATGAAGACCTACCATCGGGATTTAATTTTGTTTGTTTTCAGTTCGTTAATCCTGTATCTCTTGTAATCATCTTTAGTGGATTAATAAAACTAAAATATTTTGCTCTCAAGCTCACCCTGATGACAATAACTCTTTGTCCAGGCACTGAACTCTGAATTTTAATCTTCTGCTGAAATCTTTTAAAAACCCCCTTTCTCATTTAGGGGGAAGCAGGTTGTTTTTCTCAGTTAGGTTTTGGCATCATCAAAAAGGGGGAAATTGTTGGGAAAATTAATAGAGTTTTGATTGGATACCAAAACCCAGCTGACCCCAACTGAGTAGATGATCGCACAAGCCTAAGCGTTTTTCAGCTCACCTGTTTGAGCATATAGAGTTTCTTAGTTTACAGGTAGATCAGCTGAAGACAGCTGAAGACACAGCTAAGCGAACAGCTTAAAGGACTCAGCAGAGCAAGACCAAGAAGAGTCAAAGATCTTGCAGCATCAAGACCCCGGCTCGATGACGGAAACCCGGCTCGGTGTCGAAGACCTACTCAAGGTGTAAAAGACCCGGCTTAGTGTCGATGACACGGCTCGAGTCCGAGACACGGCTCGGGTTAATGACACAACAAAGTTGAAGACACAGCTCAGGTTGATGATACAGCACAGGTCTAAGACACAGCTCAGAGTCCAAACGCAGCAGAGTCCAAAACGCTGAAGACACAGCAGAGACGCTTGACAGCTCGAAGACGAAGACCTTCTCCAAGACAAGATCCCGATGTCAGAAGATCTTGTCTGACGCAGTCAAATCAGAGAAGGAATAGCTTCTGCAGATACAGACCTACTTCGTAGGTAAAGGCCAGAAGTCAACAAGAGTAGGTAAGATTCAAACGGCTCTCTTCCAACGGCTAATTTGAATCTTCACCTATATATATCTCTCCTCCACCATTGCTGGTGAGGGGGCTGACAAGACGACTGAAGAAATAGAAGAAAACAGAAAAATGAACAACGATCTTTAAAGCCAAATCTTTCAAGAACACCCAGCCAGTCAGCTGTGTTCTTAGTTGTTCACATATTCAGTCATAGGCAGATTAGATCAGAATAAATATCTTAAGCCTAGTTTGAACGAGTTCATCATACTCCTTGTTCTTCATTGTAAGAACTCGTTCATAGTTGGAAAACCATACCCAAACCCAAACCCAGAAAGGTTAGGTAAAGGTACGCTTGCTCGAAGCGTGTAATTCGAGTGGTTAGGTTCTTCGCACCCGCAACCGAAGGTGTAGGCTTGACAAAGGCCCGCAAACTGTTGGAACACAGCTCGGGTTAGAGTTGTGAAGTTGCTTGGTACTTGGAAACCAAGTGGTAGTGAATTACCAGTGAATCTGGTCGTGGATGTAGGAGGAGTTACTCCGAACCACGTTAAAGATGCTCTTGTTATTTATCGCTTTGTTTTATGCATGTTACTAACTCTCATAAGCATACATTTCAATCTGCATAAACTGACTAACTGAAAAGTGAAACAGAGCTTTGCAATATAATTTGAAGCAACAGACGGACTTTCCAAATCCACCACATTCCGCACAACACCGTGTCGATCAAGCCGCCATCCAAATTGGATCGAACACAACAAATTTCACTCAAAAGAGTTTTAACTTGGAAAAGTTTTTAAACCTTGGTGTATTCACCCCCCCTCTACACCAAGGTATCCGTCTTGGGACCAACAATTGGTATCAGAGCAGTGGTTCAAAAGATCACTGTATCTGACAAGTCAGCATTTCTTTGCTGATAGTGGTCACCTGAACAGATCCTTCAAAGTTTCAAAATCTTTTTAAAAGTCATTATATTGCATACTGTTATGGAATCTTCCTTGTGCAGGAATCTTCCGACATTCTCTGTCGATGATTATCAGATATGGAAGTTCAGACTCAAAAGCTTTCTGTGCGCGCAAAACGACATGATGTGGGATGTTATCACAGACGGACCCATCATCATCATAAACTCAGAAAGTCAAGCAGAAGACTGAATGGTCAGGAGCTTGAAGATGGCCAAAGCTGAATCAAGAACAAAGACTGGCTCCAGCCAATGCAAACACAGCTGGAACCTTGTCATCAATGTACCAAAGAGGTCGTACTCAATCAAGCCAGCTCTCCAAGCTCAGTCCGATCAGAAAAGAAAACTGATCGGCAACTCAAAGACCAAGAAAAGCAGCAAATCCTAGCTGATCACAGAGCTCAAAGGCAGCAGATAAATCCTGCTGACTGGAATCAAAATCAAAGACAGAATGTCATCCAGCACAGACATCAAGGTCAATTTATAAGACAGCTGGGAAGGATCTCAGCTGGTTAGAAAGCTGGAAAGCAACCGAGCTTCAAATCAAGATTCCAGCAGACGGGATATCAAACTAGATATCAAGCTTAACGTACCTACCATGAAATGGACATCATCAAAGAAAATGGAGTCAACAAGGTCCAAAGAAGAAGCGGACTCATTCAAGGACCAACCAGAAGTATCACTCACAAAAGATAAGGACAAATCTGGGTTATCAATGGAACCCTCAACAACAAAGCCGGACCCAATCACAACTGGGTGCCGAAAGAGTGATAACAGGTCGAGGGACAGACGCAATTGTGGATGTCATCAAGCTTGCTGTGAAAGAAAGACAGCTGATGATCCAAGCTCATGACTTACCTCAAAGCTCATCAAAGAATATGTCAAGCGTACGGGTCCCAACTAATTGTGGTGATAACGTTTTTCCTGGTGAGTTCGATGCAAAGAACAGGAAATCGAAGATTCTACCCCACAAAGCAATAATGAACTCAGCTAATCATGGAGCAACTGACCTCATCAAAGAATTGAGCCAGTGATGAGAAAATTCACTCAAGTGAAGTAGGAAGTAGCTGAGAAAAGAAAGCCACCTACTATCAAATTCGGGGAACTCGCTCACCGGATTCACCATCAATTGGTATCAACAATTGATCTCATCCTACCCAAAGCAAGATCTTCAAGAAGAGCATCCAAGAGGAAATACTCACCGGATCACCGTGTGTCATCAAGAAGGAATCGGACACAGCTGGACTAACTCAGCAGGAACCCCAAGGAGTTCAAAATGAATTTATCAAGTCAGGGGGAATCAAACCCAGCTGATAAAACCCAATTGGTTTATCCAATTGAGGGCGAACCTCGCAAACAATGTCTATCAGCAGAGAAAGAAAGACAAAATGACTCATTCCAAACTGAGTCATACAGCTGAGAATGACCAACAATTGATATCAGCTCAATCCGGATGAAGAAAGTCCATCCAGCTGAGGGGGAACAAACTCAGCTGGATCCCAAAACTTAGAAGGATTTCCCAACCAAAAAGGGAATCAAGCTCCGCTGGACATCAGTCGAAGAGCTAAAGGGAACTCAGCTGACTAAAATTCAAGCAAAATCTACAAATACTCAGCTGAGAAGAACTGTCAATCAAGCAAAGGAGAAGACCGCTGTAATATCAGATGGATACTATGTCCAAACTGACAGTTCAGGAAGGGAAACCAGCTGAGGGGGAATCAAGCTCAGCTGGATAGCTAAACTGAAGGAGACTCAACATAAAGAAACACAGCAGAGGTATCAGCTGACTACAAAGTTCAGCTGACAGGTTTGCAGTCTTTCATTTACTTCCCTGAGGAATATGCTATTTAAGGATAAAATTATTTGAATTTAAATTCAAAATTCACAATCATTCCTTAGAAGGATTCGTCAATAAGCCATCCAGCAAATCGAATCCCATCGCATTTAATGAAAAGCATGCAGGGTACTGTAGCTCGGGAAAGTCGAGGAGAAGTCAGAACGTTTTGACTACCTCACGCGCGCGTGACCTACACTCGACATACGCACGTCACTTAACGTGTTGCGCAAATCTCTCCCAGCCGCAGATCTTGAATTAAAATCTAAAGATCTCAATCGTTCATCTAGATAGACGGTTGATGTATATATATCAAAGATATGCAAATCATCGCCATATTTACTTATTTTCTCTGAAATCTTTCTGCAAAACAAGTTCTTGCTTTTCAAGCTCTCTCTGCAAAATTTGTTTCCTCTATTCTTCTAACTCTTCAATCCAGAAATACAATGGCACCAAAGAAGATAACCCCAGGAGCAAACCAATCGGAAAACCTGATGTCAAAATTGCACTTTGAGAGTTGCTTAACTCTCAAGAACTACAAGAACTCAGAGTTCCAGGAGGTGCTGGATCTCATCGATAAGGCAGGCCTACTTCAATGGGCAACGGCGCGTCCGAAAGAACATCTTCCGCCGGGAAGTAGCAGAGTTCTTCATGGAGATGACGAACAGAGATGAACGCCTGCGCTCCAACATCACCCTCCAACTCAAAGAAAAGACAGGGCATACAACTCCCTGGGACGTCGACATCAACATCAACCGGATTTTGAACAAGCTTTTTGGTTTGAAAACTATTGGGGACCGCTCCCCAGATAACTACACCAGAGAAGAGATCCAGGCCGAATTGGATCAGATGCTGTTCAAGCCGGAACCCTACAGGGCAAGTATGTCCAAGCTACTGCTGAAGCCCAAATTCAGACTGCTTCTGGATATCACCCAGAAGTGTATTCTAGGTATCGCTGGATCTCAAGGAGAAATCAGCATACCCAAGCTGAAGCCCATGATAGCCATCCTCAGGAATGATCCTGTAGATTGGTTCTCCTACTTCATGGGAAAGCTGGAGAAGGAGTCGAAGAAGATTCACTTCGAAGACGACAGCTTCACCAAGTTCAGCTGTAGGGAAACCATCTACTTATGCACCAAGGTGGCGTGCATAATAGAACACTACACCACCGGAC
Organism: Agastache rugosa; assembly: GCA_031470985.1. Taxonomy (NCBI): domain Eukaryota; kingdom Viridiplantae; phylum Streptophyta; class Magnoliopsida; order Lamiales; family Lamiaceae; genus Agastache; species Agastache rugosa. The sequence goes on from CM062607.1 coordinate 25,554,357, forward strand.
GGCAAATCAAGTGGAAAGACACAGAAGAGTTCCCTGTGTCCAAAGTTCTGTTTGAAAAACAAAGTCAGCGCTCTGACTTGATGAAGAAAACGACCCCGAGAAGGGAAGAAGAAGATGCGGGAGGCAAAACAACAGATCGCCTCTCCTCTCAACCGGGAAAAGGAAACAATGGAGGAAACTCGGCCACCGGATCTCCACCTCGCCAAAAAGAAGCTCAAATTTAAGGCGACAGAAGCCACCGAGGAGACACAGAGAAGCCACCGATAAGCCACCGGAATCGAATGGAGATCGATTCTTGAGGAGACGACTCGGGATTCCTCCTCCAAGACGGATCAAGGAAGGAGTTCGTGGTTGCTTCACGAGAGCCGAGGAACCACGGATAGTGGTCCCCCACCCGACCCGCAGGATGCTATTCCACTTCGCCAAATCCTACAAGCATCCTCACAACCCGCTCCGCTGATCTCACATCATCCGGATCTCCTCCTCAACAACACTCTCTTCTCCTTCCTCCTCCTCCTCAGGTACCTCTCCAAGAATCCTCCCCTACCTCTTCAGTACCTGAAACCACCCATCTTTCAAAGACCCAGCCTCACCCAAAGAGCCCCATCCAAATGACGCTCCTTTGCGTACTGGATGATGAATACCAAGCTGAACCATCAAGCCCTACTTCTTCTTCTGAGGAAATCGAAATCCTCAGTCCCAGAGCCGTTGCACGTGCTGCCACAGTCATGAGGGTCGAGGACCTCAGACTTCAAGGAATAAAGAGCGCACTGCAACACTATCCCTCTCTTGCCTCCCTCCCTGCTGCTCTAGTCGCCGTAAGCGACTTCAAATTTTATTTGGCTACCAAGATGGCCACTTGGTACGCAAATGAAGAAATGGTGGAGTTCTTCACTTTCGATAAGCTGAAAGCTGAAGAAGCAGCTTTGCAGGAGACATTTGGCTTTGGAAGTCTTCAGGATGCTTTTGAGCATCAAGACGAGCTGATCCAGATACTCATTCAGAAGGTTAAACAAGAAAAAGTACCACCTTCTGAGGAAGTCATTTCTCAAGCCAACTCCTACCTTCGCAACCTCAGCTGGATCGTTCCAGTTGAAACTGCCAATGAAGCTGTACCTGCCAACACAGCTGAGGAAATGATGATTGAAGACGAGCCAACTGCTGCAACAGTTGAGCCAACCGAAGCTGCCCCACAGAGTCCAATTGCCGATGACACTCGCTCACTGGTCGAGATCGAGGCAGTAAAACCCAGCCAAGCCGAATCCGGAACACAGACGGATCCTGTTGTGCTCTCTGATGCAATGAAGGACGAGATTGCCAAACAAGTCGAGGAAATCCTTTTTCAGGATAGACTCAAATCAAATGTGGATACCCTTCTGCGCATCACAGCTATAGAATCGCAAGTCCAGAGCAATGGACTTTCCATTGACGACGTTCAGCAGTTCGCTATGAATCTGCAAGAAAGCACCAGCAGAGATCTCGAACAGTCTCTCGTTTCTCAACGTATTGATAATTCAAATCATCTAGAGAAGAGAGTCCCTGAGATCATCTCAAACCTCCAAGCCCCGCTGGAAAGCCGCGTCATCGATTTATCCAGCCAGCTGGACGCTCTCCAACAGCAAACTCTCTCCTTCAGAACTGACATCCACCAGCTGTTCAATCTTTACAAGGAGCTGGACAAATCCGCCCAAAGCGAAGAAGAAGACAAAGATCAACATAGTCACAGCAGACAACTCAACAAAAATCACTGACATTGACAAAGCCTTGGCCCAGCTGAATGAGACAGTAGTCAACCTCTCCTCCACTCTTTTTGATAATGCCAAAAAGGGGGAAGGTAATGACAAGAGAAAAACTTCAAAGACGGGCAAAGGAAAAGCTGTAGCTGAAGTCCAAGTGATGCAGTCAGAGATTGACGAAGTTGTTCTTGAGCCGGATGCGATGAACCAGGACGGAAAGGGAAATGGAGCAGGATGATCATCCCTCTTGCCAAAGCTAGCGGAGCCACGCCAGAACAGCTCAATGATACTCATTGGCTCTGCAACTTTGTTACTCAGCAAAAGCAAGAGATGAAAAGCCTCCAAGATGAGCAGAAGAAGAAAGAAAGTCTGCTAAATGCCGAAGAGAAGAAGCAGCAGAAGAAAAGAGCAAACATAAGAGCTGCAAAGAAAAAGTCTCAGATGCCGATGAACTGGAGAAGAGTTGATGAATGGATCCCAGAAGAGCTAAACGACGACTGGGAACATACAAAGTTTGAGTTCATCGAAGATTACTATTATCTGGGAGCATACCCAAATACGCCCCCAGATATTGCTTTCATGATGCATCTAAATGAGCTTTTTCATCAAGACAGGATGACGGCTAAAGCATTCTTCAACGCTGCAAATACCGCGAAGATCCAGCTCACTGCTCCCCAGCTGTATCATATCCAGCCTCCGTTGATACCTGGAACTCAACTTCCTGACAAATCAAAGATTATTGCTGAAGTAAACAGATGGGCAATCAGGAGGAAAATTTCCAAGGCAAACAACGAAGAAGAATACGGAAAATTTGGAGCAGATGATATTTAACCGATACAGGTTAAGAACAGATGAGCAGCTGGAAGAAGATAGAATGAAGAATCAGCAGAAGCAGCCGAGATGAAGACCCAGCTTACTGGGATTTAATTTTGTTTGTTTTCAGTTCGTTAATCCTGTATCTCTTGTAATCATCTTTAGTGGATTAATAAAACTAAAATATTTTGCTCTCAAGCTCACCCTGATGACAATAACTCTTTGTCCAGGCACTGAACTCTGAATTTTAATCTTCTGCTGAAATCTTTTAAAAACCCCCTTTCTCATTTAGGGGGAAGCAGGTTGTTTTTCTCAGTTAGGTTTTGGCATCATCAAAAAGGGGGAAATTGTTGGGAAAATTAATAGAGTTTTGATTGGATACCAAAACCCAGCTGACCCCAACTGAGTAGATGATCGCACAAGCCTAAGCGTTTTTCAGCTCACCTGTTTGAGCATATAGAGTTTCTTAGTTTACAGGTAGATCAGCTGAAGACAGCTGAAGACACAGCTAAGCGAACAGCTTAAAGGACTCAGCAGAGCAAGACCAAGAAGAGTCAAAGATCTTGCAGCATCAAGACCTACAAGACGGAAACCCAGCTCAGTGTCGAAGACCCAGCTCAGTGTAAAAGACCCAGCTTAGTGTCGATGACACAGCTCAGGTCTGAGACACAGCTCAGGTTAATGACACAGCTCAGGTTGAAGACACAGCTCAGGTTGATGATACAGCACAGGTCTAAGACACAGCTCAGAGTCCAAACGCAGCAGAGTCCAAAACGCTGAAGACACAGCAGAGACGCTTGACAGCTCGAAGACGAAGACCTTCTCCAAGACAAGATCCCGATGTCAGAAGATCTTGTTCGACGCAAATAATCGTAGAAGGAATAGCTTCTGCAGATACAGACCTACTTCGTAGGTAAAGGCCAGAAGTCAACAAGAGTAGGTAAGATTCAAACGGCTCTCTTCCAACGGCTAATTTGAATCTTCACCTATATATATCTCTCCTCCACCATTGCTGGTGAGGGGGCTGACAAGACGACTGAAGAAATAGAAGAAACGTAAAAATGAACAACGATCTTTAAAGCCAAATCTTTCAAGAACACCCACCAAATACCGTGTTCTTAGTTGTTCACATATTCGATCATAGGCGATTAGATCGAATAAATATCTTAAGCCTAGTTTGAACGAGTTCATCATACTCCTTGTTCTTCATTGTAAGAACTCGTTCATAGTTGGAAAACCATACCCAAACCCAAACCCAGAAAGGTTAGGTAAAGGTACGCTTGCTCGAAGCGTGTAATTCGAGTGGTTAGGTTCTTCGCACCCGCAAACCGAAGGTGTAGGCTTGATGTTGCCCGCAACCGTTGGAACACAGCTCGGGTTAGAGTTGTGAAGTTGCTTGGTACTTGGAAACCAAGTGGTAGTGAATTACCAGTGAATCTGGTCGTGGATGTAGGAGGAGTTACTCCGAACCACGTTAAAGATGCTCTTGTTATTTATCGCTTTGTTTTATGCATGTTACTAACTCTCATAAGCATACATTTCAATCTGCATAAACTGACTAACTGAAAAGTGAAACAGAGCTTTGCAATATAATTTGAAGCAACAGACGGACTTTCCAAATCCACCACATTCCGCACACAAATACCGTGTCGATCAAGCCGCCATCCAAATTTGGATCGAACACAAACAAATTTCACTCAAAAGAGTTTTAACTTGGAAAAGTTTTTAAACCTTGGTGTATTCACCCCCCCCCCTCTACACCAAGGTATCCGTCTTGGGACCAACAAGAATGTTCAAGAAGCTGAAGATGGCCAGAGTTGAATCAGAACAGACTGGCTCCAGCCAATACAAACACAGCTGGAACCAAGCCAAGGATGTACCAAAGAGGTCGTACATAATCAAGCCAGCTCTCTAAGCTCAGTCCTATCAAAGAAGAAAACTGCTCGGCAACTCCAAGCCCAAGAAAAGCAAAGAACTCCCACTCGATCACAGAGCTCAAAGGCAGCAGATAAATCCAGCTGACTGGAATCAAAATCAAAGACAGAATGTCATCCAGCACAGACATCAAGGTCAACTAAAAAGACAGCTGAGAAGGATCTCAGCTGGTTATAAAGCTGAAAATCAACCGAGCTTCACAACAAGATTCCAGCAGACGAGATATCAAGCTAGATATCAAGCTGACAGACTCCAGCTATGAATTGGACCTCATCAAAATGGAGTCAACAAGGTCCAAAGAAGAAAGGACCATTTCAAGGACCAATCTGAAGTATCACTCACAAAAGATAAGGACAAATCTGGGTTATCAATGGAACCCTCAACAACAAAGTCGGACCCAATCACAACTGGGTGTTGAAGGAGTGATAACAGGTCAAAGAGGGACATGCGCGTTTTGAGGAGTCATCAAGCGTACTGTGAAAGAAAGACAGCTGGTGATCAAAGCTCTTTACTTACATCAAAGCTCTTCAAAGAATATATCAAGCGTACTGGTCCCAGGTAACCTTTGGTGATATCTCGAAAGGATACGTCAAAGGATTTAGCTCATTTGAGACAAATAATAATAATAATATCAAATGTCTCTTATGTTGATGGACTTTAGCATAATCTTTTGTCCATCAGCCAATTGTTGTGATTACGGTTTTCCTGGTGAGTTCAATGCGCAGGAATGCAATGCAAAGAACAGGAAATCGAAGATTCTACCCCGCAAAATAGCAGTGAACTCAGCTGATCATGGAACAGCTGACTGTCTTCTCAAGATCAGAGATCAAGTTGACAGATGAACGTAATTGTTGAGAAAATCACTGGCTCAAGTGAAGTAGGAAGTAGCTGAGAAAAGAAAGCCACATACTATCAAATTCAGGGGGAACTCCACCGAGCTGGAAATCGACACAGCTGTGATATCAGCTGAGGGCAAAGTCAATCCAGCAGAATATTCAAGTGGAGAATCAAGAGAGAAATCCAATTTGAACTATCAAATGTCATCCTCTGGATATCAAACAAAGCTAGATCAAACATGGATCGCAGAATCCAGAAGAGGAATCAAATTGAGGGAGAACTCAGTTCAGCAGATTCACCATCAATTGGTATCAACAATTGATCTCATCCCAAATTCCCAAGATCTTCAAGAAGAGCATCCAGCAGGAAATACTCAGCTGGATCACCGTGTGTCATCAAGAAGGAATCGGACACAGCTGGACTAACTCAGCAGGAACCCCAAGGATTTCAAAATGAATTTATCAAGTCAGGGGGAATCAAACCCAGCAGATAAAACCCAATTGGTTTATCCAATTGAGGGGGAACCTCGCAAACGGTGTCTTTCAGCAGAGAAAGAAAGACAAGATGACTCAATCCAAACTGAGTCATACAGCCATCAATTGGTATCAGCCGAAAAAGGAAGAGCCAAAATGCATCGATTGGTTTTAACTCCAAGCTGACTGGAGTTACCTCAAACGGGAAGAAATTATTGCCAGAACGCCGCCATCAGACCTCGACTCCCCGCCCTCCTAATATCTTTTTGATGAACCAAAAAGGGGGAAAGGATTGAACATAAAAACGGGAATAAAAAGGGGGAAAGGATTGAACAGAAAAGGAATCTAAAAGAGGCAAATGGCGAGCTGAAAAGACAACTGGAGAAAGAGTGCAAACTCTCGTCAAGGCATGTGGAGCAGCCAGGAAGAGTTTAGTTAGGAGTTTTGTTTTGTGTTTTTCTGTAAAAGTTTGTAAAGGTTTTGGCATCATCAAAAAGGGGGAAATTGTTGGGAAAATTAATAGAGTTTTGATTGGATACCAAAACCCAGCTGACCCCAACCGAGTAGATGATCGCACAAGCCTAAGCGTTTTTCAGCTCACCTGTTTGAGCTTATAGAGTTTCTTAGTTTACAGGTAGATTCGCTGAAGACAGCAGAAGACGCTTAAAGAACTCAGCAGAGCAGACTCAGCAGAGCAAACCAAGCAGAGTCAAAGACCCAGCAGTATCAAGACCCAGCTCAGTGACGGAAACCCAGCTCAGTGTCAAAGACCCAGCTTAGTGAAAAAGACCCAGCTTAGTATCAATGACACAGCTCAGGTCTAAGACAGCTCAGGTTAATGACACAGCTCAGGTTGAAGACACAGCTCAGGTTGATGATACAGCTCAGGTCTAAGATACAGCTCAGAGTTGAGACACAGCAGAGTCCAAGACGCTGAAGATACAGCAGAGACGCTTAGCAGCTCGAAGACGAAGACCTTCTCCAAGACAAGATCCCGATGTCAGAAGATCTTGTCTGACGCAGTCAAATCAGAGAAGGAATAGCTTCTGCAGATGCAGACCTACTTCGTAGGTAATGGCCAGAAGTCAACAAGAGTAGGTAAGATTCAAACGGCTCTCTTCCAACGGCTAATTTGAATCTTCACCTATATATATCTCTCATCCACCATTGAAGAAGATGCTGGCGAGGGAGGCTGGCAAGACGACTGAAGAAATAGAAGAAAATAGAAAAATGAACAACGATCTTCAAAGCCAAATCTTTCAAGAACACCCAGCCAGTCAGCTGTGTTCTTAGTTGTTCACATACTCAGTCATAGGCAGAATAGATCAGAATAAATATCTTAAGCCTAGTTTGAACGAGTTCATCATACTCCTTGTTCTTCATTGTAAGAACTCGTTCATAGTTGGAAAACCATACCCAAACCCAAACCCAGAAAGGTTAGGTAAAGGTACGCTTGCTCGAAGCGTGTAATTCGAGTGGTTAGGTTCTTCAGTACCCGTAAACTGAAGGTGTAGGCTTGACAGTGCCCGCAAACTGTTGGAACACAGCTCGGGTTAGAGTTGTGAAGTTGCTTGGTACTTGGAAACCAAGTGGTAGTGAATTACCAGTGAATCTGGTCGTGGACGTAGGAGGGGTTACTCCGAACCACATTAAAATGCTCTTGTTATTTATCGCTTTGGTTTATGCATGTTACTAACCCTCATAAGCATACTTTTCAATCTGCATAAACTGACTAACTGAAAAGTGAAACAGAGCTTTGCAATATAATTTGAAGCAACAGACGGACTTTCCAAATCCACCACATTCCGCACATACTACCGTGTCGATCAAGCCGCCATCCAAATTTGGATCGAACACAAACAAATTTCACTCAAAAGAGTTTTAACTGGGAAAAGTTTTTAAACCTTGGTGTATTCACCCCCTCTACACCAAGGTATCCGTCTTGGGACCAACATATTTTAATAATAATAATGAAATACGAGACATGCACAAATCACACATCAGTCAGTCTCACAAGAAGGGTATATAATCAAGTTGGAGGATACTTTATGCAATGAAATACGAAAATAAAATAAAAATATATCATAAGTCATCCCATTGAGAAAATTATAAAAGTGTTAAATAGTCAAAATAATTCTAGACTCAAATGATTTTAAAATAGAGGGAGAAAACGCGACATTGTCAAGCAGTCGTCTCCTCAAGTTTTTCATGAAGTAAATCAAACAGAGAATTTTTTGCATCTTCTCCCAACTCAAACATCAATCTCTCTCTCTCTCTCTCTCTCTCTCTAGATGAATCATCGACAGGTGATCCAAATCCTCTGTGCAGCTCTCTATCTTTCAACCAACTCAAAACTGATTATTGGAGCTAATACACTTTCCGCAAACCAAATTCTCAGTGATGGAGAGGAATTAATATCCCTATCCCAAATATTCGAGCTCGGATTCTTCTCTCCGGGCTCATCCGCAGCCAGATTCCTGGGAATATGGTACAGAGCTACACCAGACGTCGTCGTTTGGGTTGCAAACAGACAAAACCCCATCACCGGCCTCAACGGCGTTCTAACTCTATCCAAAACTGGAAATCTGTTTCTCAACTCAGCACAAGGTACAACCATATGGTCTTCAAATTCCTCCACGGAGGCATCGGATCCACTTCTGCAGCTTCTAGATTCTGGAAACCTAGTTATTGAAGCTAATTCGATGAAATTATGGCAGAGCTTCGATAACCCTAGCGACACCATGTTGCCCGGGATGAAGCTGCTGCAGGAAACGGATGCTCCAAATTTGAATGTTCTGACGTCGTGGAAGAGTCGGAACGATCCCGCCGTCGGAGAATTCACTTTTGGAATTGTGAATCGTGGATTATCTCAGATGATCATTACCAAGGGGAAGGAGATAAGGTACAGAGCCATTTTCTGGGATGGCCATTTCCCCGGCTTTCCGGACTCCGTCGACGTGACGTGGAATGCCGAGATTGGTTCCAGCGGAGGGATGCTGGTTTCAATGTCTCAGCCTTTGGATGACTCGGTTCGGACCAGGTTGATCATGAACGACTCGGGCTCGTTTCAACGGTTCATAATGGATGAGCAGAGAGATGGTTGGGATCTCATGATCACGTCGCCACGCGACTCGTGTGATAACTATGGCTGGTGTGGTCCTAATGGCGTGTGTAAGATTTACAAGACGCCAGAATGTGAGTGTTTGCGAGGTTTCAGTCCAAAATCCAAGAAAGAATGGAGGATTTTTGACTGGAGAAGTGGATGCAGTAGAAATCTGCCTTTGGAAGTGGATTGTCAGAAGAAAGATGGATTTCTGAAGGTTCAAGGAGTCAAGTTTCCTGACTCGTTGAGTTTTCGACTCAACACGAGCATGAGCATTAAGGAATGCCGTGATCAGTGCTTGAGGAACTGTAACTGCACAGCTTATGCTGATCCATACTTCAGAAATGAGACTAACTGTTTGATGTGGTTTGGGGATTTGATTGATATAAGGGAGCAGGCTGCAGATGTCCGTAATGGCCCGAGCGTCTATATTCGTGTTCCCGATACAGAACTTGGTAAAGTGGAACATTTTCTATTCAAGAATTGCTTATTATAAATAAATTATGGAATGTAACAGTTGATTTCTTGTTTTTAGATAATTTGACAGATTCGACTACGAAGAGGAAAGGATCTGCAAAGACTAAGATCATATTAATAGCTGTTTTTTCCACTATGCTTATCTTGGTTTTATGTATTGGAGCCTTACTTCTATGGAGGAGAAGCAGGAAACAAGGTTATATAACTAAATATTCTTTTCATGGATGATTGAAAATAAGAAAATTTAGAGTATTTTGAAGCAAATTTGTAGCTCTTTTTGACAGGTTATAGAAGGACCAACGAGGAATTAGAGTTACCTTTATTCGATTTGGCAACCATTGTAGCAGCCACGAATAACTTCTCAGGTGAAAACATGCTCGGAGAAGGCGGTTTTGGACCTGTGTACAAGGTAAAACGCCATTTTAAGTGATGCATATATACATAACTGTTTCATAAATGAGTGATGAATGATAAAGGTGTGTTTTTAACTGCAGGGAAACCTATCAGCAGAACAAGTAGTTGCAGTGAAAAGAATGTCGAGGTATTCTGGACAAGGCCATGAAGAGTTCAAGAATGAAATCATTTTGATCTCGAAACTTCAGCACAGAAATCTGGTCAGAATATTGGGATGTTGCATTGAAGGGGAGGAGAAGATGTTAATCTATGAGTACATGCAGAACAAAAGCTTAGACTATTACATTTTTGGTTTGAACATCTCCCGTGTGTTTGTTTGAACACATAGAAGCAAAAAAATTCTAAAAAAAAATAAAATGTAATTTTAGACTGACTGAAATTCTTCACCACTTGCAGATCAGGCAAGGGGGTCACTGTTAAATTGGCCAAAGCGCGTTGAAATCATTATGGAGATCGCACGAGGCCTTCTCTACCTCCATCATGATTCAAGGCTCAAAGTCATCCACAGGGACCTGAAAACGAGCAATATCTTGTTAGACGAGAACTTGCATGCCAAGATTTCAGATTTTGGCATAGCAAGAATGTTTGAAGGGGATCAAACTGCAGCAAGAACAAAAAGAGTTATTGGGACATAGTAAGTTTCACACACAGACATTTCCACATATTATGTAATGTTCTTATAGAGGCTAACACGTAAAGCACATTACAGTGGTTACATGGCTCCGGAGTATGCATTTGATGGGAAGTTCTCCATCAAATCAGACGTATTTAGCATGGGAGTAGTGATATTGGAGATAGTGAGTGGGACAAGGAATAGAGGCTATCAGAACCTTCTAGAACAGGTGAATTAAGCTACTGCATCTCCATAGTTTTCTCATTGATGAACATTTTGCAATATTGAAGATTTTTCATAGAAAATAACCTGCATGAATGGATGCAGGCATGGCTACTTTGGAAGGAAAATAGAGAGCTGGAACTGATGGATCCGTGCTACAACAGCTCGTACGTGGAATCCCAAGTGAAGAGGTGCATTCAAATCGGCTTATTATGCGTTCAGAACTTGGCAGACGAGAGGCCAATGATGCCGTCTGTGGTTCTCATGTTGAGCACAGAGGATACGGTCTTGCCTCAGCCCAAGAAGCCTGCATTTTTCGTGCAAACTGATTTCAGTAGTTCGTACAAAATTGGATTAGGAAGTGAGAAATTTAGTAGTGGTAGAGTAACCATGAGTGATGTAGAAGCCAGGTAAGTGTTCAACATGAAATAAGTTAATGTAATCCAATTACTTATTTTGGTCACCATGCTATTCCATATTCATCATGAAAATGTAAAAAGAAATGAAAATTTGATGACTTGGTAGTAGTTAATTGAACTTTACTATTAATAATTGACTATAAACGCCTACACCTAATCTGACAAAATAAGCTAAATCAGTAAATCTCAATCTAATATTCAGAAGAAAATTAAATGATTAACAGACCAAATTTATCATACTCTAATGTGACTGCAAATCACAAAATATGAGTATAAAAAAAATATTATTTGCAATCTAATGAATTGACAGTCCAAAGTTGGAAACGAAAGATATAAATTAGATAGACCAACTTTTATTTTATTTCTTCTGTCTGTCGAGAGTTCTTATTCTTTTCTATAAGGGTTCAAACAATTTCAACTTCAGATTTCATTCTTAATACATCAGACAATTCAAATTTGTAGTCCAACAAATCATAATTGTTCAAACATGAGAAATATTCTTCTTCTGTTAGCTAGTTTAATTTTTTTTTTTATTATAAATATTCTGGAAGGCTACATAAAATTTCAACAGTCGGGTCCCACAGTTGACAATTCTTGCAAAATTTCAAAATTTGAGTGAAAGTGAAGGGTCCTACAACTACATATACCTACCTTGGAAGCTTTAGCTCTAATTTTTCAATCTAAATTTCGTGATTTACCACTTTGCAACCTAAAAGTCTCAACCTTTCGATAGTGGGATTCAAATTATATTAAAACAAATTTTATATCCAATCACAATCAATTACTCGTCATTGAACGAGTCAAATGGCAACAAAGACAAGTTTTTTCTAACAAGAGATATACCTAAAAGGTTGAATCCTGGAGCTGTCTCCTCACGTAAGTATATTTCTTAAAATTCATAATAATCTTGCATTTGTTTTCATTCCTTACCTGTAAATGGAGCATCCACAGTTCCTCTGTGCAGCTCTCTATCTTTTAACCCTCTTTAAATTCTCTTCTGCAGCTGATACACTTCCTGCAAACCAAACTCTTGGTGATGGAGAGGTATTAATCTCTCCATCCCAAGTATTCGAGTTCGGATTCTTCTCTCCGGGATCATCCACAGCCAGATTCTTAGGAATATGGTACAAAACAACTCCAGGCGTCGTAGTTTGGGTTGCAAACAGAGAAGATCCAATCATCGGCCTAAGCGGAGTTCTAAGTTTATCCGAAAATGGAAATCTGATTCTCAATTCAGCACAGAGTACAAACATATGGTCTTCAAATTCCTCCATAGCAGAATCAAGTCCATTTCTACAGCTCTTGAATTCTGGAAACCTGGTGATAGTCCAAAATTCGACGTATATTTGGCAGAGTTTTGATCACCCGGGCGACACAAGGCTACCAGGAATGAAGCTAGTGCAAGATTTGGATACTGGAGAGAGTAAATATTTGACAGCATGGAAAAGTGGTGATGATCCATCTATGGGAGAGTTCAGTTACAGGATTGAGAATTATGGATTATCTCAAACCATAATTCTCAAGGGGAAGGAGAAATTAAACAGAGTTGTTTTCTGGAATGGGAATTTTGTTGGATATCCAACTTCACAAGATCCAGCTTGGAAAGTTGAAGTAGTGACCAAAAGGGGTAGGTTGGTTTCAGTTCTTCAACCCTTTTATGATTCAGTTCATGCAAGATTAACCATGAACTACTCGGGCTCGCTCCAACGCTACGTGATGACAGAAAAGAAAGATGGTTGGATTCTCATGATCCAACTTCCACATGATCTGTGTGACAATTATGGTATATGTGGTCAGAATGGGATCTGCAAGATTTACAAGAATCCAGTTTGTGAGTGTTTGAGGGGATTCGAGCCTAAATCTGAGAGCGAATGGAGTGTGTTCGACTGGAGAGGAGGATGCAGCAAAAATCTGTCATCAGATTGCCAGACAGAGGAAGGGTTTCTTGAGGTTGCAGGAATCAAGTTCCCTGATTCATTAGACTTTCAGTTGAACACTAGCATGACTGTTAATGAATGCCGCGATGAATGTTCCAAGAACTGTAACTGCACAGCTTATGCTGATCCTTTCTTCAACAATGGAAGCAGCTGTATGATGTGGTTTGGGGACTTGATTGATATGAGGGAGTACACTACAGAATCTGGTCCTGCACCTAGTATCTTCATTCGCGTGCCTATCTCAGAACTCGGTAAATTTAAGAATAGTTTGCTAAGTTTAAGAATCTTCTGACATACTTATGATTGAATATTTAACATGTCACAGATCAAAATAAGAGAAAAAGACCAGCAAAAACCATAATCATAGTTATAGCTACTGCTGCTATTTTGGGGATGCTTATCTTAGGCTTGTCATTTTGGGGCATATTTCTGAGGATAAGACGAAAGAGAGAAGGTTACAACGCTGATCCTTTCTATGAGTGAGATATATATATATATATATATATATAGAAAGAGATATATATAAGAACAAGCATTATTATGGACCGTGAAAGAAGTTATGAACTCTTTTTACAGATACTAAATTAGAGTTGAAGAAGACAGGTGAGGACTTAGAGTTACCTCTATTTCGTTTGGCAACCATTGTAGCAGCCACAGATAATTTTTCAGACGAAAAACTGATTGGCGAAGGCGGATTTGGTCCTGTTTACAAGGTAAAAACACCATTTAATTACTGATACATATACATAAGAAAATGCTTGTAACTTTCTAATTTTTGAATTTGGTTGTTGCAGGGAAACCTTTCAGCAGAAGAAGTGATTGCAGTGAAAAGAATGTCGAAAATCTCTGGACAAGGCCATGAAGAGTTCAAAACTGAAATCAACTTGATTGCAAAACTTCAGCATAGAAACCTCGTCAAGATTTTGGGATGCTGCATTGAAGGAGAGGAAAAGATGCTAATCTACGAATACATGATGAACAGAAGCTTGGATCATTTCATTTTTGGTTTGATCTCAGCACATAATCATTCACCACTTCTCAAGTGAATCAGAAATAAATTCTTACACTGACTAAAAATTCTTTGTCGACTGCAGATCAGCAAAGAAGGGCGGTGTTGGATTGGCCAAAGAGGTTTGATATCATTATGGGGATTGCAAGAGGTCTCCTCTACCTCCATCATGATTCCAGGCTAAATGTTATCCACAGGGACCTGAAAGCAAGCAATATTTTATTAGACAGAAACTTGAATGCAAAGATTTCAGATTTCGGTTTAGCAAGAATGTTTGAAGGGGATCAAACCATATCAACAACAACAAGAGTTGTTGGAACATAGTATGCATCTTATACTCAAAAAATGTGCAAATGAAATTTTTTTCATTCTTTAAGAGCCTAATGTATGAAAATGTCGTTGCAGTGGTTACATGGCGCCAGAGTACGCATTTGATGGAAAATTCTCCGTCAAGTCGGACGTATACAGCTTGGGCGTTGTAATATTGGAGATAGTAAGTGGAAAGAAGAACAGAGGCTTCAAGCATCCTTCCTGCTATAAGAACCTTCTGGAACAGGTAAAACTGTAAAAATTGCTCATTAATGAATAATTTAGCACAATGAATAGAACTAAATAGCGGAAGTACTTTCCTATAAAAGCAACTAAAAATATGAAATAAACTGCATGAATTGTGACAGGCATGGCATTTTTGTAAGGAAGGAAGAGAGTTGGAACTGATGGATCCATGCTACAAGAATTCATACGTGGAATCTCAAGTCAAGAGATGCGTTCAAGTCGGGTCATTATGCGTGCAGAATGTAGCAGACGAGAGGCCAATGATGCCATCTGTGGTTCTCATGCTAAGCACTGAGGACACAGTGCTGCCTCAGCCCAGAAAACCTGGATTTTTCTTACACGGCGGCTCCAGTTTCTCACATAGCAATGCTTCAGGAAGCAAAGCCTCTACAGGTGGTGCAGTAACCATAACTGACATAGAAGCCAGGTAGCAGTTATGAATCAGAGCAAACCAATTTTGGCTCTTGGAAGAGATCACTTTTGTGTATTGGAGGGGTTGATAATTCTAAGTTTTCAGATTGTCATAGCATTCTATTTAAATATTCTGAATCACTTTTGCAGACTTATTTATAGAATTTTAATTTTTTTTAATTTAATTAATTCATTTAATAAATGTTTAATTAAATCTAATCAGGGATTAATAAATCCTAATTGCGGATTAATAAACCATAATCACCCCTAATTATTCTTAATCCCCCTAATCACCTAATTAGCCCCTAAATTGTACTATTTCAATAAAGCTGTAATATAGTAACAAATTAAGCAATCTGATTTTGTAGTATAATCAATTCGATATTCAAATACTCTCTCAGGTCCCCACAATTGACATTCCATACATAGAAGGTCGGCAATACATTCCCTGTAGAAACTTAATGTTAGCTTCATGCAAGTATGTATGCAGAAGATATTAGTCAATTTAGACTAGAAAGAACGAAAGGCAGTGAAAGCTCTGAAATGTCAAAACAAACTTTATTAAATATCTAGTCTCCAAAGTCATTACTACAAAATCTAGACACAGACAAATCTCGACAGCAGTCACCACAAGTTAAGAATGTACATTTATTGAATTCTATAAGCAAATCAAAACCTCAAACTCTTGCTTTTGTTGGTTTCCTTTGTGAATGGATTATCAACAGTTCCTCTGTGCTGCTCTCTGTATCTTAACCGTTTTCAAATTCTGCATCGCTACTGATACACTTTCTGCAAACCAAACTCTTACTGATGGAGAGGTATTAACCTCTCCATCCCAAAGGTTCGAGCTCGGATTCTTCTCTCCTGGCTCATCCACATTCAGATTCTTGGGAATATGGTACAAAGCTACACCAGACGACGTAGTTTGGGTTGCAAACAGAGAGAGACCGATAATTGGCTCACAGCTGGGAGTTTTGGCTTTAGCCAAGAATGGCACACTGGTTCTCAGCTCAGCTCAGAGGTCAAATATCTGGTCATCCAATTCTACCGGGACAGCATCAACAACTTCAATTCTCCAGCTTTTGGATTCTGGAAATCTGGTCGTCATAGACAAAGCCACGACCAGCTCTTCTTGGCCGGAGAGCTACGTGTGGCAGAGTTTTCATCACCCCGGCGACACCTGGTTACCGGGGATGAAGATGGTGCAGCATCTTGATACGGGAGAGGAAAGATATCTGACCTCGTGGAGAAGTGCTGATGATCCATCCATTGGAGATTTCAATTATAGGATTGAAAACAAGGGATTGTCGCAAGTAATCATTAAGAAGGGAATGCAGAAAGAATACAGGGCAATCTTCTGGGATGGAAAATTCCCAGGATTTCCAGTTTTACCCTACCAACACTGGAAAACTGAAGTCACAACCAACATGGGAAGGCTGATTTCCATGTTTCAGCCCTTCGAAGACTCAGTCAACACAAGATTCATCATGAACTACTCTGGCTCGACTCAACGCTACGTGATGAATAAAGAGAAAGATGGCTGGATTCTTATGATCACAGGGCCACGCGACTTGTGTGACACTTATGGCTTGTGTGGTGGCAATGGTATCTGCAAGATTAATAAGACGCCAGTATGTGAGTGCTTGAGGGGGTTCAGGCCGAAGTGGGACGAAGAATGGGGTAATTTTAACTGGAGAAGTGGATGTACCAGAAATTTGACACTAGATTGCCAAAAGGAAGATGGGTTTCTGAAAGTTGAAGGACTCAAGTTCCCGGATTCACTGAGTTTTCGATTGAACACTAGTATGAGCATCGGAGAATGCCATGATGAATGCTTAAAGAACTGTAACTGCAGTGCATATGCTGATCCCTACTTCAAGAATGAGACCAGCTGTTTGATGTGGTTCGGGGACTTGATTGATACGAGGGAGCAGATTGTAGAACCCGGTGGAGGGCCGAATATCTACATTCGCGTGCCAATTTCAGAAACTGGTAAGTAAAGCGAAGAGAAGTGCATATCTTGAATGAATTAAGGAACTAATTAGCCGATTCTTATCGTTTAGAATTCGAGGCAGATTGGAAGAAGAAAAGAAAAGGGCATGCTAAGAAGAAGATCATACTAATAGCTGCTGCTTCTAGTCTTGGAATGCTTATCTTGGGCTTCTCTTTTGGAGGCTTACTTCTAAAGATGAGACGCAAAAGTGAAGGTAATGTGTTAAGGCATATATTTTAATTTATAAACACTGAAACAAATGTGTAATTCCTTCCCATGACAGTATCTAAGAAGACAAGAGAGAAATTGGAGTTACCTTTCTTTGATCTGGCAACTATTGCAGCAGCCACGAATAACTTTTCGAAAGAGAACATGATTGGAGAAGGTGGTTTTGGTCCCGTTTACAAGGTAAAGAAAGCACTGTGTTAAGTGATGCATATGCATCAACATGGTCTAAGTTTTGATTTATGATATGGCCGTTGCAGGGAATTCTATCGGAAGAGCTAGTAATTGCAGTGAAAAGAATGTCAAGAACTTCTGGACAAGGCCCTGAAGAGTTCAAAAACGAAATCATTTTGATCGCGAAACTACAGCATAGGAACCTGGTCAGAATCCTGGGATGCAGCATTGAAGGGGAAGAAAAGATGTTGATCTATGAATACATGCAGAACAAAAGCTTAGACTATTTCATTTTCGGTTTGACAATTAATTTAATCCTCCATGTTTTTGTTTCAAACTGAAGCCAATATTCTGAGGAGCATAGTTTTGTTTATACCTTAGTAATACTCTTCCACACTTGCAGATCAACAAAAAAGGCCATTATTGACTTGGCCAAAGTGCTTCGACATTATCATGGGGATTGCAAGGGGTATGGTTTACCTCCATAATGATTCCAGAGTGAAAATCATCCACAGGGACCTAAAAACAAGCAATATCTTATTAGATGAGAATTTGAATGCAAAGATCTCAGATTTCGGTCTAGCTAGAATGTTTGAAGGTGATCAGTCTACTGCAAGAACAAAAAGAGTTGTTGGAACATAGTAAGTGTCACACACGCGCGCACACACACACACACACACACAAGAACAGTCGTGTATATATAATATTCTCATAGAGGTTAACGCGTAAATGCTCATTACAGTGGTTACATGGCTCCGGAATATGCATTTGATGGAAAGTTCTCTGTCAAGTCGGACATATTTAGCTTGGGAGTAGTAATATTGGAGATAGTGAGTGGGAAAAGGAACAGAGGCTTCACGGATCATTCTCCCTACCAGAACCTTCTCGAACAGGTGAACAAAACCATATTGTTTCTCATTAATGAACAATTTAGATATACTGACTTGTACTAAATAGTGCATCTTTTTCCCTTTGAAAACCTTAAGTTTGTGTCCACTTAATACAAAGAAACTGCATGTATTGTTGCAGGCATGGCTACTTTGGCAGGAAAACAAAGAGATGGAAATGATAGATCCATGCTGCAAAAGTTCATACGTGGAACCTCAAGTAAAGAGGTGCATCCAAATCGGGTTATTATGCATTCAAAATGAAGCAGACGAGAGGCCACTGATGCCATCTGTGGTTATGATGTTGAGCAGTGAGGATACAGTGTTGCCTCAGCCGACGAAACCTGGCTTCTTCTTGCAAAGTAGATCAAGTTTCTTGAAACGGAATGCATCACAAAGTGAGAAGTCTAGCAGTGCTATGATAACAATGAGCGACGTAGAAGCCAGATAGTTGTTGAAAGAGGTGGTGACATGCACAAATTAATGTGAATGAATTCTAGCCACACCAAGTTTAGTTCAACTAATCACTGCTTTTTTTCTTATTATGTAAAGAAATTTTGCAGATGGTAGGTGTTCTAGACCTTAGAATTGTGCACTATCTCGATTATTGTTATCGCATTCATAAATTCCATTCAACTCAAGATCTTAAGTCCTATCAATACAACTACTCCTAGAAGCAGCTCGATTTTCAGCTCTTCCTAGCTTAACAAAGGAAACAGCTCTATCCAGCTTCCGATTTCTATGACTATGCCTCTGAGGCCAACCAAATCCAATCTTATATGATCTAGCAACTAATTATCAATAAACTTCAATCTATTATTCAAAACTTATCTCCACACAATCGACATAAATCATCCGTAAAACCGCCCATGATCTCAAGAAAATTGTATCAAAGCAATCACAATTATCTCAAACATCAAGAACAATATAATTAGACATAAAATGGTCGGTGAAGGCTCTAATCGTACTTACATTTATCAACCAAATACCAACAACATTATCATCAACAACAAAAATCATCACAGTCCCATTATCAATCGCTCAATCACATTATCATCAACTCTAATCGTACTAATATACTTACATATATCAACCAAATACCAACGGCATTATCATCAGCAACAAAAATAATCAGTCCCATTATCAATCGCTCAATAACATTGTCATCAACTCTGCACAAATTACTATTTTCAGATAATACTTCTTATTACCTCAAAAAATAAATAAATAAATAAATAAAAGATAATACTTCTAATAGAAAACTGAATTCTACTGCACTTCTAGCATAAGATTAACATAAATGGAGTACTGTATCTTGAATCTTCACTGCGCGGGAAAAGGGTTCCAAATAAATTTTTTTCTTTACCAATTAATAAAATTGAAGACAACGAAATTATTTTCTTCTAAAGGTACAAGCTCATTTTAGTTAAAAAAAAAAATAAAAAATTGACGATGCAAGAGGCTATGGTATGGAATTCAAGTCTTCTTATATGCGTTGTTTTCTCGATTCCATATATGATTTTCAAATTTATTTGCATGATTTTGAAACTGTTGTATGGGACGGAATTTATACATCTGGTCATAGAAAATAATAAAAATAAAATAATGGGAAGTCGCGACAAAATTAGAAACCAATTTGTAATTGGAACAGAATCGCCTACCTGAGAACAATTTTTGATGGGAAATTCATTTTGCAGAATCTTGAGGAATTACTTATTTATCATAGAGTTGCACTTGGGTACATCATGATGTACCTATACATTCGGTTCAACCTGACCCGTGACCCGACACGACCCGACCCGCCCAACCCGGTCAGCGTTGTCCGGTCAACGGTCAACGTCTGACCGTTGACTTTTTTTTCCTCTCTGCCTTCGTCTTCGATTTTAAATTTATAGATAATGATTGTGGCAACATTAATGTTTTTTAGCTCGCTCCGAAGCCTTCGGCTCCCCTCGCTCGACTCTTGAAAAAAAAAATTTTAATTTTTTTTTTTAAATAATAATAATAAGTCAACGCGGTCAATGTTGACCATTGACCAGTCAACGTTTACCGGGCGGGTCAGGTTGCGGGTCAGGTTGAACCGGATGTATGGTACATCATAATGTACAAGAGTTTTTGCCTTTATCATAATATTCCATGCTCATATTATGTACAAGAGTTTTTGCTAATATTTTTTGTGGCAACCAAATAATAGTCATTTTGCTATTCCAAATTCAAATAATAGCCATCAAAATAAAAATAGCCATTGCTTACTAAAATATTTTTAAAAATTAATTTTGCAAATAGCCATATTTTAAATTTGAATACATGAATATAAGACTGAAAAGTACAATAATGTATTCATATAATTAATGAACATTTAATAGGTACAGTCGTGTACTCCCTCCGTCCCGCAATAAGTGACCACTTTCTTTTCAGCACGGGTATTAAGGAGAATGATATATAAAGGATAAAAAGATAGAAAAAGGTGGAGTCCACAACTTTTTGTGAGAGAAACATATTTCCTTATAAGGAAAGTGACCACTTATCTCGGGACAACCCAATAAGAAAATGTGGTCACTTATTCCGAGAGAGAAGAAGTATTCATGTAATTAATGCAATTTGAGGAAAATACATGATCTGTAACAATGCACTCATGTAATTAATGCTCATTCGCAGAATACATGAATACACGAATATACAAGTCATGTATTGACAAACTCGTTATATTTTTGTATTAAAAAAAATTCATTAAGGTATATTAGTCCACTAACACAAAAAATGGTTGGTATTTGAACGTTTTAGCTTGATGATTAATATTTGGGTTTACAATATGATACGTTGAGAGATAGAAATGAGCTATTCGAGTTAACTCAGACTCCAAGATAGGAAGAAGACAGAGATAAGAGGATAATTTGCAGAGATTTTCATTCAACAAAACATGCGACACTACGGTTTACACTTTTAAGAACCTCTGAGGCCTTCTGCTGTGCTAACAGCCAAAATAACAGCTATCCCTATCCAGCTACTAACTGTTGGGACCACTAGATATTTCATTACCCTAGGATATAATCCTTGAGCTTGATGGGCTTCCTAACCTCCCGTCTGGGCCTCTCGTTGCGTGGGCTTTCTTCTGTCGGGCTTGGACTTGGATGAAGCACCTCATTTGTTTCAACTGGATCAGATGTATCACAATATCAAAATGCCTATTTTTATGTATTTCCTCATATTTTAGCAGTTTGCATAAGTTCCCTAAACTAAGTTTCGGCACAAAAACAATCATCCTTATGGTTTTAAGCAACTAATGAAATTGTCGTTCGAATAAATCATATTTTTGTATTTCTTAATAAATTATAGTTTTGCATTTCTTTTATTTCTTGTGGGTACAAATGAAAAAAAAATAATAATAATCAGCGAAATGCATAATTAATTTCCCCCCCCCCCCCCACCCAAACTCTATTTACCATTAAAGTTGACCTGGAACATACATTGCAATATTTATTAGGTTAGTAGTGTAATTGTGTTGATTTTAGGTGGTTGCTCAATAATGATTTGATATCATAAAAAACTTTTTCCATGATTTGACATGTATGCAGAAGATATTAGTCAATTTATTTTGCAACCAAGACTAGATGTCAAAACAAACTTTATTGCAAATATTTAATCTCCAAAGTCATCACTCCAAAGTCATCACACAAGTTCAGAATGTACATTTATTGAATTCTGTAAGCAAATCAAAACCTCAAAATCTTGCTTCTGTTAGTTTTCTTTAGGAATGAATCATCAACAGTTCCTCTGTGCTGCTCTCTGTATATTAACCGTTTTCAAATTCTGCATCGCTACTGATACACTTTCTGCAAACCAAACTCTTACTGATGGAGAGGTATTAACCTCTCCATCCAAAAGGTTCGAGCTCGGATTCTTCTCTCCGGGCTCATCCACATCCAGATTCTTGGGAATATGGTACCAAGCTACACGAGATGTCGTAGTTTGGGTTGCCAACAGAGAAGATCCGATCATCGGCCTCAACGGAGTTTTGGCTTTAGCCGAGAATGGTACACTGATTCTCAGCACGACTCAGAGGTCAACTATCTGGTCATCCAATTCCTCCAGGGCGACATCAACAACTTCAATTCTCCAGCTTTTGGATTCTGGAAATCTGGCCGTCGTAGACAAAGCCACGGCCAGCTACGTGTGGCAGAGTTTTGATCACCCCGGCGACACCTGGTTACCGGGGATGAAGATGGTGGAGCATCTTGATACGGGAGAGGAAAGACATCTGACCTCATGGAGAAGTGCTGATGATCCATCGATTGGAGAATTCAATTATAGGATTGAAAACAAGGGATTGTCGCAAGTAATGATCAAGAAGGGAATGCAGACAGTATACAGGGCAATCTTCTGGAATGGAAAATTCCCAGGATTTCCAGTTGCACCCTACCAACACTGGAAAACTGAAACCACAACCAACATGGGAAGGCTAACTTCCATGTTTCAGCCCTTCGAAGACTCAGTCAACACAAGATTCATCATGAACTACTCGGGCTCTACTCAACGCTACGTGATGAATGAAGAGAAAGATGGCTGGATTCTTATGATCACAGGGCCACGTGACTTGTGTGACAATTATGGCTTGTGTGGTGGCAATGGCATCTGCAAGATTAATAAGACACCGGTATGTGAGTGCTTGAGGGGGTTCAGGCCGAAATCGTACGAAGAATGGGGTAATTTTAACTGGAGAAGTGGATGTACCAGAAATTTGACACTAGATTGTCAAAAGGAAGATGGGTTTCTGAAAGTTGAAGGACTCAAGTTCCCGGATTCGCTGAGTTTTCGATTGAACACTAGTATGAGCATTGGAGAATGCCGTGATGAATGCTTAAGGAACTGTAACTGCAGTGCTTATGCTGATCCCTACTTCAAGAATGAGACCAGCTGTTTGATGTGGTTCGGGGACTTGATTGATACGAGGGAGCAGACTGTAGAACCCGGTGGAGGGCCAAATATCTACATTCGCGTGCCAATTTCAGAAACTGGTAAGTAAAGCAAAGAGAAGCGCATATCTTGAATGAATTAAGAAACTAATTAGCTGATTCTTATTGTTTAGAACTCGAGAGTGGGCATGCTAAGAAGAAGATCATATTAATAGCTGCTGCTTCTAGTTTCGGAATGCTTATCTTGGGCTTATCTTTTGGAGGCTTAATTCTAAAGATGAGACGCAAAAGTGAAGGTAACGTGCTTTCCATTAAATGACACTGCTACAAGGCATATATTTTAATTTATAAACACAAACAAATGTGTAATTCCTTCCCATGACAGCTTCTAAGAAGACAAGAGAGAAACTGGAGTTACCTTTATTTGATCTGGCAACTATTGCAGCAGCCACGAATAGCTTTTCAAAAGAGAACATGATTGGAGAAGGTGGTTTTGGTCCTGTTTACAAGGTAAAGAAAGCAATGTGTTAAGCGATGCATATGCATCAACAGGATCCAAGTTTTGATTTTTGATATGGCCGTTTCAGGGAATTCTATCGGAAGAGCTAGTAATTGCAGTGAAAAGAATGTCAAGAACTTCTGGACAAGGCCCTGAAGAGTTCAAAAACGAAGTCATTTTGATCGCGAAACTCCAGCATAGGAACCTGGTCAGAATCCTGGGATGCTGCATTGAAGGGGAGGAAAAGATGTTGATCTATGAATACATGCAGAACAAAAGCTTGGACTATTTCATTTTCGGTTTGGACAATTAATTTTATCCTCCATGTTTTTGTCACAAATTGAAGCTAATATTATGAGGATCAAAGATTTCATTTTACCTTAGTAAGCAATCCTCTTCAACACTTGCAGATCAGGAAAAAAGGCAATTATTGACTTGGCCAAAGCGCTTCGACATCATTATGGGGATTGCAAGGGGTATGGTTTACCTCCATAATGATTCCAGAGTGAAAATCATCCACAGGGACCTAAAAACAAGCAATATCTTATTAGATGAGAATTTGAATGCAAAGATCTCAGATTTCGGTCTAGCTAGAATGTTTGAAGGCGATCAGACTACAGAGAGAACAAAAAGAGTTGTTGGAACATAGTAAGTGTTACACACACACACACACGCACAAGAACAGTCATGTATATATAATATTCTCATAAATGTTAACGCGTAAAAGCTCACTACAGTGGTTACATGGCTCCGGAGTATGCATTTGATGGAAAGTTCTCTGTCAAGTCGGACATATTTAGCCTGGGAGTAGTAATATTGGAGATAGTGAGTGGGAAAAGGAACAGAGGCTTCACGGATCTTTCTCGCTACCAGAACCTTCTAGAACAGGTGAACTAAACTATATTGTTTCTTTCTAATGAACAATTTAGATATACTGACTTGTACTAAATAGTGCAACGTTTTTCCTTTGAAAAAAAAAACTTATTAAGTTTGTGTCCACTTAATACAAAGAAACTGCATGAATTGTTGCAGGCATGGCGACTTTGGCAGGAAAACAAAGAGATGGAAATGATAGATCCATGCTGCAAAAGTTCATACGTGGAACCTCAAGTAAAGAGGTGCATCCAAATCGGGTTATTATGCATTCAAAATGAAGCAGACGAGAGGCCACTGATGCCATCTGTGGTTATGATGTTGAGCAGTGAGGATACAGTGTTGCCTCAGCCGACGAAACCTGGCTTCTTCTTGCAAAGTAGATCAAGTTTCTTGAAACGGAATGCATCACAAAGTGAGAAGTCTAGCAGTGCTATGATAACAATGAGCGACGTAGAAGCCAGATAGTTGTTGAAAGAGGTGGTGACATGCACAAATTAATGTGAATGAATTCTAGCCACACCAAGTATAGTTCAACTAATCACTGCTTTTTTCCTCAAATTATATATGTACAGAAATTTGCAGATGGTAGGTGTTCTAGATCTTAGAATTGTGCACTATCTCAATTATTGTTATCTCATTCATAAATTCCATTCAACTCAAAATCTTAAGTTTTCATCAATACAACTACTCCTAGAAGTAGCTCGATTTTCCGCTGTTCCTAGCTTAACAAAGAATGCAAAGGAAACAACTCTATCCAGCTTCCGATATCTATGACTATGCCTCTAGGTCAACCAAATTCGATCTTATATGAATATAATTGAGCAACTAATTAGATCAATAAACTTCAATCTAATATTCAAAAAATATCTCCACACAATCGACATAAATCATCCGTAAAACCACCCACGATCTCAAGAAAGTTATTTTAGAGCAATCACAATTATCTCAAACATCAAGAATAATATAATTAGACATAAAATGGTCGTTGAAGGCTCTAATGGTACTTTCATCAACCAAATACCAACAACATTATCATCAGCAACAAAAATCATCACAGTTCCATTATCATTATCATCAACTCTGCACAAATTACTCTTTTTTAGATCATACTTCTTATAGAAAACTGAATTCTACTGCACCTCAAACATAAGATTAACATAAATGGCATACCCTATCTTGAATCTTCACTGCAAGGAAAGGGGGAAAAAGGGTTCCGACTTAGATTTTTTTTCTTTTTCAATAAATAAAATTGAAGACAACAAAATTATTTTCTTCTAAATGTACAAGCAGATTTTAGTAAAACAAAATTGTCGATACAAGAGGCTGTGGTTATATGCGTTGTGCATGATTTTGAAGCTAGGGGACGGAATTTATTCATCTGCTCATAGAAAATAATCACTACGTCAGTCTCATATTATCTTCTTTTTTTATGGGATTGTACCATTCAAATTATCTTGTTCTAAATAAAAAAATAATTTTAAAAATGATGTGATATATCTACTTTCTATCTTTTTACCTTTATTTTTAATTTTCATACCGAACAGTAACATGACAATATGAGTGGATGGAGGGAGTAATAAAAATAAAATAATGGGAAGTCACGACAAAATTAGAAACCAATATATATATATATATAAACAGAATAATAAAAAAAAATTGAAATCAATTTTGACCAATTTCTTGAGCAATTTTTTTTTTGTATCATTATCAAAAGTCGATTACATTTGAGAAATTTGTGGGTCAATTATTTGAGAAAATAATCAGTCGTTTAAATTTTAAAATCGATTATATAATAGTGATTTTTACTAATATTTATTAAGTTTTTTAAGGTATTTAAATTGCAAAAATGTGAAATTACTTTTTACATAAATCTTCATTATTACAAATTATTGTAGAAAAATGAATATTCTTCTCTTTATTACTTTTAAAATTACTAAATTATTTATATTAATACTATATATTTGTCGCGTGCATGCTATATTTCGATCTTTGATTACAATATTGCCGATAACGATTAAAAATAGATGACATCAAGTATTTGATAAAATTTTTTTTACTAATATAAAGTAGTATATATACAAATTAGTATTCGTGCATAGTTCTTAGATTTATTTTATTTTATTAATAAATTTTCAAGATTTTTTTTTAAATTTGCTTTAAACTATCATGGTTTTTCATGTAAGCCTTATGTTTTAATGTAATTTCAAAAAATCAATAATATTTAATGATCTTAAATATATATATATACATATGTATGATATAGGTGTAACATAATAATCACTACGCATCGCGCGGAAAGGTATACTAATTTGCAATTGAAACAGAATCGCCTACCTGAGAACAATTTGTTTTGCAGAATCAACTGATTAATCATAATATTCTATGCTCATATATTAGGTTTTTTTGGCGCTCTTTTGCTTCAAATATGGATCTTCGTTCTAAGTTTCCAACTGTTTGCGTATGCATTTTTTATTGGGGTAATGGCCTGTAAATTCCTCAACTTTCAGCAATTTCTGGTTTTGCTCCCCACCTAAAGATTCTACCTATAAATTCCTCAATTTTCAACAATTTCTGATTTTGCTCTCCAACAAAAGATTTTGCATGTAAATTCCTCAACTTTCAATTGTTTCTGATTTTGCTTCCAGCGATGGGATCCGGCAAGAATAGTTTTGGAAATTTATAGACGTGGCTTAAATTAATCTATGTGGCACTCTCGTGGCATATATGTAAATTAAAAAATTAAAAAATATTTCATGTCATCATCTCCACCCCTCTCTCAATCTCGTTCTCCCCTACTTTCTTTCATTCTTGCAGAGATAATTCAACCGAGAAAATACAGATCATGCGCAAGATTATATGGGTGTGAGTAGGATTTAAAATTCTTTTGATTTTATGGGTGTCTTCTAGCGCATGATCTGTATTTTCTCGGTTGAATTATCTCTGCGAGAATGAAAGAAAGCAGGGGAGAACGAGACTGAGAGAGGGGTGGAGATGATGACATGAAATATTTTTTATTTTTTTTAATTTATATATATGCCACGAGAGTGCCACATAGATTAATTTAAGCCATATCTATAAATTTTCAAAACTATTCTTGTAGGATCCCATCGCTGGAAGCAAAATCAGAAACAATTGAAAGTTGAGGAATTTACAGGCAAAATCTTTAGTTGGAGAGCAAAACCAGAAATTGTTGAAAGTTGAGGAATTTACAGGCAGAATCTTTAGGTGGGGAGCAAAACCAGAAATTGCTGAAAGTTGAGGAATTTACAGGCCATTACCCCTTTTTTATTTTATTTTTTATTTTTTTACTTGGGAAAGTGGGAGTTGTGGCTTTGAAAATTAGACCTCACAGCTTGAATGTCTTCTTGAAGACAACTGTTTGTGTATGATAATATTTTTTTTCAGGGATAAAGTGCAAATTCTCCTTCGGCCTTAGCTGATTGCTTAAGAGCAGTTCAAGCAGTTCATACAAAATCATTTTTAACTCTAAATTTTGGCTAAAATAATAAAAAGTTGGATAAAAATTTCATCCAACACATCTCCCAAATTGAGTTGGGTCCATAAAAATATTTACATCTCCTTAAATCTACTCTAAAATTTACACCTCCTAAATGTACTCTTACCTTCCAAATTGGATTGGCCCCATATTTTTTATAAAATGATAAATAGGAAATAAGATATTGTTGTATACATTTAGAAAATAGGACTAAAAATATTATAGGAGAAGCATTAAGAACTAATTTAAGAACAAAGTTTTCAAAATTTTGCTGGAATAATCTAAGTCACCTAAATTAAGCTTCGGCTCAAAAACAATCCTCATGATTTTAAGGTGCAACTATTGAAAATGTCGTTCGAATAACTTATATTTTTCCATTTCTTAATACATTATAGTTTTGCATTTCTTTTATTTCTTGTGGGTACAAATTAAAAAAAGAAAAGAATTAAATGCAAATATGTCTCGGTTTTCAGCAAACTGCATAATCAATCCCCCTAAACTCTATTTAATATTTACAATTAAAATCACACGGAAAATACATACAAAATATTTTTTGCTTAATTTTTATTTCATTTGAGTCCCACAAATAGGGCTGTAAATGAATCAAGCCATTCATGAGCTACTCGGCGATCGACTCGAAAAAAGCTCGTTCGACACTCGACTCGATAACTAATCGAGTCGAGTTCGAGCATGAAATCGAGCTCGATAAGTTTATCGAGCCGAGTTCGAGCATCGTATTACTCGACTCGACAGGCTCGCGAACATGCTCGGCTCGTATTTAATCGAGCATGTTCGCGAGCCTAAAATCGAGTATGTTTGCGAGCCTACAAATCGAGTTTTAGTCGAGCTTGTTCGCGAGTCTAATAATCGAGTTTTGTACATAAAATTAAAATATTAGCCTTAAGCGAGCTCGAGCTCGATTAACATGTATCGAGCTGACTTTAAATATAATCGAGTTCTTGACGAGTCTAGCTCGAGCTCGAGCTCGAATACCACGTTATCGAGTATTTGACGAGTCGAACTCGAGCTCGCTAATTTTGGACCGAGTCGAGCTCGATCACGATGGCAGAAACTCGACTCGAGCTCGAGTCGAGCTCGAGCAAGCGAATATTAAATCGAGTCGAGTTTGAGCAGACCATTACTCGGCTCGACTCGGCTCGTTTACAGCCCTACCCACAAATGAAAAATACTCCATCCGTCCCGCTATTTCTGACCCATTGTTTTGCTTTTTGTCTCACAAAAAGTAAAACAATGGGCCAGATATAGCGGGAAGGAGGGAGTACATTTCTTTGTCTCTTGTCCCTTCTCCTTTATCTCATCGTGATTTTGAATCCGAAATTTTTTTGCTTCAGATATTAATCACTTTACCATCACAATATATTCGAACCCAATACCTAATAAAATCTATTTATATGGTAAACTAAATAATTGGCCAAATTAATAATTTTTAACTATTTATTTGGTCAACTAATTAATTAATTGACCAAATTCAATTAGTTGTGCAAAATAATTGTGGGATGAGAAAATATACATTGATTTTTGAGTATTTATATAGAATTACCAAAAGTGAAGTAATATTGTAAAGTAATGTGGGATAAAATTTTTATATTAAATATAATATAATATATGAATAAAATAATAGAATGTATGCCATATTTAATTTATGATAGATACAAAATTGGATTTCTCTTCTCCTTATAATTTTCGAAACTTACTAATGATCTATTTTTATTACCATAATTGGATCTTTTATATATTGGGCCCAAGATGTATTCAATTAATTTCTTTTCGTCAATCATTAGAATATTAAATACCGATAATAGAATATATAAATAAAAATTGCTTAAAATGAGGATTTAAGATAAATATAAATAAGGTTGCGTCACATAGAACTTCGAATTAAGGGGAGGATTCAAATATGCAATCTTTTTAATAATATATAGATATTTTAGCAATCACGCCAAGTAAGCTCAAATTTATTTCTTCAATCATTGATTGGGTTTTCTGAATATTAAATTGTTTTATTTTCGTTTTCCAAATAATGTCGCGTGGGGATGATCATTTTTTTAATTTAATTTTTTTCCTCAATAAGATATTTCTAAAACTACAGTAGTATTTTATTTTATTAGGTTAATAGTGTAATTGTCTTGTCTTTAGGTGGTTGCTCAATAATGATTTGATAATCATAAAAAAAACTCTCGCTTCCATAATTTTACATTTGAGATCTTCTATCTTTCCACTCTTGATTTCTCATCTCATATACTAAGAGCACCCACAATGTTACCCTCCAAAATGAAGGACACCAACTTATTTTGTTAGTTCAAAATGGGCACAACTTTTTCCTCATAATGGTGTCTTCCCAAATTTGGAGGGCTCTCCTTTTTTTTCATTTATAATTAATTTTATTCACTAATTTAAATAACATTTTCTTTTTAAATGTTAATTTTTTTGAATAATTGAAAATACATTAATTAAAATAAAATAAAATAAAAATGGATTTACAACTAAAATTAAAAATGTTTCCGTCTCGGCAAGGGTGTAGAATGTTGGCCCCCGTCCGCCGCCGTCTCGTCTCCCTCCACCTCGGGTGGCTGCGCTTCGTCTGCCGCCTCTCCTACCGCCTCGGGTGGTGGCTTTTCCCTTTTTCTTTGGTGTAGAAGTGACATGGGGCCCCTCATTCGCCTCCACATTGATCTCGTCATTGGATGAATTCAAGTTGACGGTCGATTCGAAGTCCACGGGAGAAGGTGTGGGATTCGTGGGGTACGTGGCAAAAGCCCCTGACAAAAATTGAGGCAAATAGGAGCCCCCGAGACCGAATTGCGGTGCCGAACAACACTACAAAAAAACGCATGTTTACCAACTGTTACCGATGGAAAAAAGACGAGTTGACTATTAAGAACTTAATGACGGATAACTCCGTCGGTAATATTTAATTTATCTAATTAAAAAATAAAAAAACTTCCGACGGATATATCCGTCGTTAATTACCGACGGAAGGTGTGGCGTCGGTAATTAACGACGGAGAAATCCGTCGGTATTTGTAAACAGTCGAAAAATAATATTTAATCAAAAATAATAATTAACGACGGATATATCCGTCGGTAATTAACGACGGATATATCCGTCGTTAACCATAACCCGGGAAAAAATAATAATAAATTAATTATATATATTTACCGACAGATTTATCTGTCTTTAATTACCGACGGACTTTAATCCGTCGGTAATTAACGACGGATATATCCGTCGTTAATCATAACCCAAAAAAAATAATAAATTAATTATATATAATTACCGACGGATAGTCCATCGGTAATTACCGACGGATTGAATCCGTCGGTAAATCTGCGATATACCCAGCAGACCCTAATTTCTCCCTCATTCATCCGTCCGCCACTCTCTCTCTCACTCTCCTCCGCCGCCCGCCTCCCACCGCCTCGCCGTCGTCCCGTCCCGCCCCGCCCCATCCGCCTCTCTCTCTCCTCCGCGACCGTCGTACCCGCCTCCCACCGCCGGCCTGCCGCGCCTCTCTCTTTCACTCTCCGTCCCTGCCTCACCCCGCCCCGCCTCCGCCTTGTCCGTCTCTCTCGCCCCGACCTGTCCTTGCCTCGCCGCCGCGCCTTCCTCGGCCCGGCCCCGCCCAGCCGCACCGCCTCTGCCTCCGCTCCGCCCAACCTCCGTCTCTCTCGCCGCTGAATCTGGGTCGTCTGCCGCCTTGCTGCCGCCGCCTTTCGGGTTATCCCATCACGGTATGCACTCTCTCTCTCTCTCCATTTCTGTCTTAATTATTGTCTTTCTCTCTCTCACTGTCTCTCTCTCTGTTTCTCTCTTTCGGCCCAGATTTGCAGTCGTCACTCCCGTCATAATTATAACCATCATCGCCGGTGTCTGCAATAGTCAACCCTCCAAGTTAGTTTCCCTATCCCGTCGTTTTCAAGTTACTTTTCATAAATAATTAGAATTTGAATCTAGTTAAATTATTGTAGTTCATGAATTGTGTATTTGTTCGATTATTTGCCAATGAAATATGATTTGAATAACATGAGTTTATTTTATGATGTAAAGATTAACATGAGTTTGTTTGATGTTGAAGTAAAAGTATAAATAGCATGAAATTTATTTATGATGAAGTATAAGTATAACATGCAGTATAATTGATAAGTGTAAATTAATTTATTGTAAATAGCATGAGTTTGTTTTATGATGATGATCTAATTGTATATATAGTGTAGTTGTATAAAATGATATATATATAATAAAACTTTATAGTAATTGTATAAGTGTAACTTTGATCTATGATGTTAATAGCATGAGATTGTTTTAAGATGTATATATTAAAGTTTGTAGCAATTGTGTAAGTATAAATTTGGTGATGGTCCCTGAGCTGGGTACTTGGTGTAGAGGGGGGGTGAATACACCAAGTAGATTTTTCGAAACTTTTATCAAGTTAAAACGGAGTTGAGTGAGAGCTCAGTTATTGATCCAGCTGGGGAGGGTCAGCTGGGTAAACAACTCAGCTGGCGGTGCGGAAAGTGGTGGTTTGAAAACTTAGCTCAGTTACTTAGAAAAACTCAGTTTGAAAATATTTACTTATCGTTTTCAGCTTAGTCAGGTTGTGCAACTTTTCGAGAGACACAGCTGTCTTTTGAGAGCAGCTGTGTGTGCAGTTTTGAACAAGTATGCAATGATATGAAGGCGTTAGTACACAGCTGAATATAAATAAAGCTAAAGTAAAGAGAGAGAGATAGAAGCACGCGAGTTTTTACGTGGTTCGGAGTAACACCTCCTACGTGCACGACCAAGTTCACTGGTAATCCACTACCACTTGGTTTCCAAGTACCAAGCAACTTCACAACTCTAACCCGAGCTGTGTTCCAACGGTTGCGGGCAATCGTCAAGCCTATACACCTTCGCTTACGGGTACTGAAGAACCTATCCACTCGAATTACGCGCTTCGAGCAAGCGTACCTTTACCTAACCTTTCTGGGTTTGGGTTTGGGTATGGGGTTCCAACTGTGAACGAGTTCTTACAATTAAGAACTTCAGAGTATGATGAACTCGTTCGAAATCTAGGCTTAAGATATACAATGAGTTTGGCCTAGAAAACAGACGAAAAACTAAGCAGTTTCTTAACTAGAAACACTTTAAGATAAAGTGTTCTTTGATCTATGTAGAACTGCTTGGGAGCTTTTGAAAGAATAAAGATTTCAGATAATGAAAGCTTGTAGAGAGTTTTTCGTATCTGATCCTGAGGTTGAAGACGGGTTTATATAGGTAGAAATTCAAGACTAGCCGTTGGAGGAGCCGTTTGAATCTTACATACTCTTCTTAAATACAAGATCTGCCGTTGGGCGTATCTGCACCTGTCTTCATTTGTGTCACATCCTAGGTTCTGAAGTCTAGGATGCTGATCTGGCAATCCCTCATTGGTCGAGGTAGGTTGACTTCCTCTGATTCCGGGATCTTCTGCCTCTAGAGCTGGCTTTTGAATTCAGAGCTGGACTGTCTCGTCGTGGAGTCTTCAGAGATAGTTCATTTGTTCTGTACAGCTGGACCAGCTGTGTTTTGAACTCGGCTCGAATTCTCTTCGCCTTGATCAGCTCGCCGGATCACTCACCGAAGGTTGACGCTCGCTATCTTTTGCTAGCCGACTCCGTGAACACAGCTGGGTCGACTGCTGTCTTCCGCTAGCTGACTCCTGCTGTAGACACAGCTGGGTCGATTGCTGTCTTCCGCTTCCTTAACCTGTAATCCTAGAACATTTTAAGGCTCAAACAGGCGAGCTGGAAAACACTATTTAGGTTGGCGCGATCATCTATTCGGTTGGAGAATCAGTTGGGTTTTGGTATCAAATCGAAACCTTATAATTTTCCCAACAATTTCCCCCTTTTTGATGATGCCAAAACCTAACTGAGACAACTTATGATGCAGAGAAACTTGTGTTTTATTAAAGTAAGAAAATACATTATAACACAGGAAACAGAAAGAAAAAAAATCTTCAGTCTTCAGTCCTTCAGTCAGCTGGGTCTTCTCTTCTGCATCCGTTGCTTCTTTCTTTTGACTCGTCTCTTCTTCTGATTCGATTCTGATTCAGCTGGTTCCTCTAGCTCAACAGTTTGCCTCTTCATTGACTTGTCTCTCTTCTCCCTTACTTCCCCCTTTTTGGCATGATCAAAACAGGGTGGGAGATATACACCATCGGCTGATGCGATGTTTTAGTTTGGCGAAACTGTGGTTTTCAGCTCTGAGCAGCGAGGTTTAGAGTCTTAGTGGCTCAGCTGTTGTATTAGGCGCTCTTCTTCGGTGCATTAGCCTCGGTGTGATTGCGTACACGGCGTCCTTGGCTCGATTCATTTGGGGCCGTCACGAGTGCTTGGAGGGATGAGTTAGCACGGGAGATAACATCTTCTGAGTCGGGCATAACTTCATTCCTTGCAATTTTGCTTCTTCAGACTTCTTAGATTGAATGAGAAAGTCTGATTCAGCACTTGAGGAAGTTGAATTCAGCTCATATCATCATCATCCAGCTGCAGGAGATTGTTGGCTGGGTGATGTTTCTTATTTGAGCTTGGTGCAGGGACTTGAGCATCTTTTATTGAAAGATCTCGAAGAAGGTGTCCCTGTGGAGCTGAAGGAAACTGAAGAGAAGGCGGTTGAAGTATCCCATCTGTCTTGGGGTTTAAGCTTGGTTGTTCAGCTGGAATACTCCGTTGCGGTGTTGGTGATGATTATGTTCAAGCAGGGACGTGAACTTCTCTTCCACCGTAAGAAACGACCGCTTGTGGGCCTTCTGCTCCTCGGAGAGTGATTACGAATTCTCTCATAATGTCAGCTGGCTTCTCTGCTGACTGACTGAGCACCTTTGACTTGAGTCTTCGGTTTGAAGACAGTGCTTCAGTATATTTTGTCTCCTCAAGTTGTCTCCGATTCCCAGCTGGGACGGAGTTAGATGCATGCTGCTTTGTCTCCTGCATCTTTTTCTGTGCCTCCTGTGGCGGAGCAAGAGCTTTGACATGACTGCTCTTGAATACTCCGGTTTCATCAATATCTGGTCCAGATCTGTTGACGTTGGTTTTTGCATCCCAGGGAGTTGTGTGTCCCGTTTTCTCTTTTATGTTGAGAGAAACAGTGGGGTTGAGGAGGTCTATTTCCTTTGTCATTCCCAGAAAGTTTTCTGCACCTTCCTGGTGGATGACGTTCTTAAGCTTTGCAGTCTCCTACTGCACTGGCCTGGTTCTGTCGATGGGCTTCACCTTCTTCTGGACTTCCGTCTTCTTTGAGGTTCCTGAGAGTTAAGCAACTCTTATCTTGAAGCTTTGACAGATTCTTCAGGTTTGATTGGCTTCGGGAGACATCTTTCTGGATTCCATGTTCTTTTTCTGCATCTTTTGTTAGTAGAAACAAACAATACCAATTGATGGAAATAAGAAAGAATGCAAAACAAAACTTTCTATGTTTGATGCGTATATCTTCTAGCATATTTAAAGAGATTTCTTGAAGAATGGACGATCAAGATTTGTTTGTTGATAAGAAGATCTACGACTGGGAGTGATTCTCGCGTCATGTCAATTTAATGCGCGAGAGAGAACGGTTGAGGCGCTTTGACTTTTGCCTCGAAACTCCCATTATTCAATTCTTTGCAGACTTTTAATTAATATTGATTAGTAATGACAAGATGTGAATTGACAGAAAACAGATTGAGTAGGTGTAATTAAAGTTATTTCAAACCTCTCAGCTGATCATTGTAGTCAGCTGATACCTCGGTTGAGTGGGTGTGCTGGGTCATCGTGGTTCCAGCTGGTTCCCCCTCAGCTGAATAATCCTTTCCTTTCAGCATCTGGTTTAGCTGAATTCTTTCTCACCGATATCGATGAGATTGATTCGATTTTCGCTGATCGCTTGTATTCGGCTTGGTCTCGTTTCATTCACTGGTCCGTTCTGCTCGGTTGGTCTCCGTTCCATTCACTTGAGTGAAGCATCGTCCGGGTTGAGAAGTCCAAGTAATCCGCACAAGATTTTGAATCTTGCTTCTATCGGCGGTTTTGTGAGAATATCACCGTATGTCTGTGTGAATTTTCTCAACACTCACATCCTTCTTTTCTACGTGATCTCTGATGAAATGATGTCGTACGTCTACATGCTTGCATCTTGTGTGAAGTACTGGATTCTCTGAAATGGCAATTGCACTTGAGCTATCACAGAAAATTGGAACCTGCCCAGTTTTTACTTCATAGTCATCCAGCTGATGTTTCAGCCAGAGAATTTGCGAGCAGCCTTCAGCCGGCCATATATTCTGCTTCTGTCGTGGAAGTTGCGACGCACGTTTGTTTCTTTGAAAACCATGAGATCAACTTACTTCCTAAGAACTGACAAGTTCCTGAAGTTGATTTTCTGTCCAATCGATCTCCAGCAAAGTCTGAATCTGAGTATCCAGTCAGCTGTAGATTGTCTTCAGCTGGGTACCACAGCCCAACATTCTGAGTTCCTTTGAGGTATTTGAGAATGTTCTTGGCTGCTTGCATGTGTGCTTCCTTTGGATCAACTTGAAATCTGGCACACACACCGACTGCGAAAGAGATGTCTGGACGACTTGCTGTTAGATACGAGGATCCTATTATCCCTCTGTATTTGCTGGAATCAACTGACTTCCCTTCAGTTCCTGGTTCAATCTTCCAGTTGGTGTTTATTGGAATCTTTACAGTTCTGCTTGATTGAACTCCATACTTGGCGATCAAATCTTTCACGTATTTGGATTGATTTATGAAGATCCCTTCTGAAGATTGCTTGACTTGAAGTCCTAGGAAGAAACTCATTTCTCCCATCATGGACATTTGGAACTTCTCTGACATCATCTCTCCAAATCTTTGGCATAAGAAGCTTGATCTTGATCCAAAGATGATGTCGTCTACGTAGATTTGAACAACCAGGATATCTTCTCCTGACTTGATGGTGAAGAGAGTTCTGTCTACTGAGCCCTTCTTGAATCCTTTGGATATGAGAAAATTTGACAGAGTGTCATACCAAGCTCGAGGTGCTTGTTTTAATCCATAAAGAGCCTTCTTTAGTTTGTAGACTTTATTTCCTTCTACTTCGAATCCTGGAGGTTGTTCAACGTAGACATCTTCTTTGATTTCTCCATTTAGGAATGCACACTTCACATCCATTTAATAGACCTTGAATTTGTGATGTGCTGCAAAGGCGAGAAATAGTCTGATTGCTTCCAATCGTGCTACTGGAGCAAAAGATTCTTCGAAGTCAATTCCTTCCTGCTGAGTGTAGCCCTTGGCAACGAGTCGAGCTTTGTTTCTGATGACGACTCCCAGGGTATCCAACTTGTTCTTGAATATCCATTTGAGTCCTATGACTTTGACTTCTTGAGGTCTGTCGACTAATTCCCAGACACAATTTCTGAGGAATTCGTTCAGCTCTTCTTGCATGGCATTTGTCCAAGGCACACTCTGCAAAGCTTCGAGAATTGATTGAGGCTCTGGCACTTGAGCTACGTAACACGCCATTAGAGCTGTGTCTTCATCATAGACCGTCAGTTCTAGCTCTACTGAGAGTTGAGCTGTGTCAGCTGCCTCTTGATGATCCGATGAAGCTTGAGCAGCTGAGCTTCTGGTTTTGACTTGGTCAGAAGGTTCTCCAATGATTGCTGATGATGGATGATCTTCAATCCATCTTCTCCTCTTACGAATTTCTTCTTCCAGTTGATTGATGCTTGAAGTGGCTAAATTTCGTCTGTCTTGGAGTTGTTCTGGATTTAAGTCTTGAGAGATTGATTCTCCTTGATTTGGATTTTGAGGTGACTTCTGAAGAGGTTCAGCTGGAGATGGAGCTGGGGACTCAGCTGTGTTTGGATTCCCAGCTGATGATGTTCCCCCTTGATTTGGCGTTGAAGCTTCTTCTCGATTTCCAGCTGGTGGAGCTTCTTGGTTGATTTGAATTTCCTCCTCTGGCTCATTGTCCCAAATTAATGGTTCGGCCAGATTCCTGATTCTATTCTCTTGAGCCCTTGTCTGAATCAATCTTGTAGATTCTCCTTCGCTTCTTCGTTTGATAGAATCTCTATATTCGAAGGAGGATTCGTCAAAGGTAACATGTGGAGTTACTTCGACTATTTGAGTTCTTCTGTTGAAGACTCTGTATGCTTTACTCACCGCGGAGTAACCAAGGAATACTCCTCGGTCTGTCTTTTCGTCGAACGTCTTGAGCTGAGTTTTCCCATTATTGAGAATGTGACATTTGGATCCGAATACCTTGAAATATCCAATGTATGGTATTCTGTTGTTCCATAGCTCATACGGTGTCTTTCCTTGCCTTGATGTGAGTAGGGAGCGATTCTGAGTGAAGCAAGCTGTGTTGATTGCTTCAGCCCAGAACTTCTTTGGAATGGCAGAGCTAGCTAGCATTGAGGTAGCTGCTTCCTTGAGAGTTCTGTTTCTTCTTCGCTACACCATTCGCCGAGGTGTGCGAGCCGCAGATGTTTGGTGTTGAACTCCGTTCTTCTCGCAAAATCATAAATAGTTTCATTTAGAAACTCGTTCCACGATCCGATCTTATTGCCATTATCTTGCACTCCTTCTCGTGTTGATAATCTTTCCACAGGATAGGCTTAGTTCGGTTTCGCTCTTCCGGTATAAGAAAGATACCCAAGTGAATCTTGAGAAATCATCCACAACGACTCGCAGTATATTTTCTCGCCATTGAAGCTTGTCGAGTAATCGGACCAAAAAGATCCATGTGAAGAAGTTGAAGAACTCGATCGCCTGGATCGAGCCGGCTTGAGAGAGAATGAAATTCTTGTTTGTTTTCCTTGTTGACACGCGCCGCACATATGACTTTTGTCATATACTTGATCCGGAATTCCATTAGCGAGCCGGTACCTAGCCGGTTGTTGATTGTCTTGAAGTTGAGATGATTCACTGGCTCGTGCCATGCCACCGACTTCATTGCCGCTTTTTGATACAAGACAAGTCTCCGGAGGGCCGCTGTTCCGCCGCCGAAGTACATATTTCCTTCTCTTTTCCCTCTTAGGAGTATCTGCTTGGTTTCCCGTGCTTCACCGTGCATCCCCGTGCATCAAACTTGACGAAAAACCGTTGTCGCGAGAATTGGCTAATGGAAAGCAAGTTATGTTGCAATCCTTGTACATAAGAAACATTTGGGATTATAACATTTCTAGTTTTAAATGTACCATAACCTTTGGTTAGGCCTTTGGAGTTGTCACCAAATGTTACTTGTGGACCTGTACGCTCAATATACTCCTGGAGTAGTTGCTTTAGGTGCGTCATGTGCTTGGAACATCCACTGTCCAAGTACCAAAGCGTTCTCATCGACTCCTCAGAGATGCGTCGATTCCTTGCAACCTAAACAAAAAGTTAAAATTCAGGTACCCGCTTAATTGGGTCCTTGTGGGTTAGACAGAGATCCTTTGACGACCCGGATCCGCTTGATGACTCGAATTGGGTCATTTGATCTGATAATTCTTCCAGCTGAGTCGATATACACATTCATTGTGTTCTTCTTTTGTTGCTGGCGTGGTCTTGATCTTCGTATCTTCTTGTTTTGTTGTCTGTATTTTGTTTGATTTCCAGCTGTGTGCCTAGCTGAGACGTTCCTTTGTCTCTGCTGTCTCTGATGCTGTGGCTGGAAATGATTATCCACTCGATACTCGTATGAGTGGTATCCAGCTGGGTATCTCTGATATCTTGGTTGATATCGATCAACGTGCTGGTGCTGTGGCTGGTATCTGTAAAATCCAGCTTGTGGTCTTCGTTGAGGTTGAGCACGTTGCTGTCTGAGCTGAGCTTGAGGTTGTCGCACGCCTCGACCTTCTTGATGTCCGCCGTGTTCTCGACGGAGTTTGAGGACTTGTTTCACCGTTCTTTTTGACGTCCGCCGTGTCCTCAACGGAGCTTGAGAATGTTTCACCGTTCTTCCCGACGCCCGCCGTGTCCTCGATTGTTGATGCCGAGCCGCCGGGTTGAAGGTTCATTTGCTCGTACAAACATAACCTTTGTTCCACTTGTGGAGGCAATGTTTGAGGCATCCTTTGATTCGTTGTATCCGCCCCGCTTTGAGTCCGCCGGACGCTGAGCACTAATGATCTCGTCCATTGTTGACGTGGCTTTGATGAGAGCTACTATCTTCTTAGATAGTACCTCTTCGGTGATTTTCAGCTCAATGATCTCAGCTGACTTCCTTTCCGATTCAGCTGTGACCTTTTCCACATTTTCTATCAGCTGTTTCTTCTCAGTGTTGACTTTCTTCATCAGCTGATCTTGTTTTACTATTTTGTCATTTAGTGAAACGACTTCCTGTTGGAGCTGAGTTGTATCAGCTGTGTCTGATACTTTTGTCTTTTCCAGTTCCGCCTTCAGCTCGGCATTCTCACACATAATGACGTCAAGGATCTCTTGAAGCTCCTTGGAATCGTTCATTACTTTCTCTACTAGACTCCAATCAGGTAGTCCAGATTCTGAGTCCTGTGTAGAGTGTTCGTGTGATGGTGAGGTGTTAGATAGATTTAGAGTTCGAGACATTACCTCATCTTCATCGATGCCGTCTGTTTGTCCCATGAAGCAAGTATCCCAATCAGGTTCATGATTGGCCATCAGGGCTTCTTCTTCCGAGTCTGAAAATGGCATGTCATCCATTTTATTGCACTCTGATTCTTCATCAGCGATATAAGCTCTCCTTCGGTCAGCTGCCTTAGCTTTTAATTGGTCTTTATCTTTCTTGGACAACTTTGGACAATCTTGTCGGTAGTGTCCTGGTTCCTTGCAGTTGAAGCAACCTTCTTCTGTTCGTTTGTCAGCTGACTTTTCATCACCGCTCGCGTACTTATCTCTCGTAAGTCCTGAAGAACTTCTTGTATTTGCCCTTGCTGGTGTTGAGTCTGTTATAACTTTTCACCATCATGGCAATTTCTTCGAGTAGCTCCTCTTTGCTCATATCCTTTTTGTCCTTCTTCATCTTGGAGGACTCAGCTGACTTGACATGAGCTGACTTTTCAGAGTTGGCTCTGAAAGCTATTTCTTTTGAGCCGGGGTGAGTTCTCCGTCATTCGTCCGCTTGAAGATTCTTCTTGAGTGATCTTCAAGTTGTACTCGTTGGCTTTTAAGAGTGAGAACAACCTTCGTAGATAGATCACCCAAGTCACTTCGACTTTGGTGAACTACCTTGTAAGTGTTCCATTCACTGAAAGAGCCGAAAGAACCTTTAGATTCTTTTCCCGCCGGGTATACTTCCCGCTCGATTGTCTCTATCTCAATGACTATGTTTGAGAACCTTAGCTCCATCGCTTCGATGGACTCGTTGGCTAGCCGCTTGAAGTTGTCGAATTTTTGGCACGCTATTGTGAATTTGTTTTCTTTGATCTCTTCGATCCTTCACATAGCTTGGCGAGTGTTTCCCACATCTCTTTGGTCGTCTCGCACTTGATGATTTTACTCGGGTAGGCGTTTGAGACGTTGAAGAGATGGTGTTCCTTGCGAAGCCGGCCCGTACCCGCTTGCTTTCGCTCTTCGGAAGAATATTCCTTCTTTGGCTTGAGAATTGGCCGGTATTCCGGTTGGCCTCCATCATGAGCAGTACGAGTTCGCTCCTTGTTTATATATAAGGATGGGTCCGTCTGAAATGACGTCCCACATCATGTCGTGATGTGCACAAAGGAAGCTTTTCAATCTGAATTTCCAGATTGCATAGTCGTCTACCGAGAAGGTGGGGAGATTCCTGTTAAGATAAGAATCCATAGACATGTGCAGTATGTAATAAGATGAGTTTTTCTGAGAAACGGATCTGTTCGCCTGACCACCGACACGTAGCGTCAAGAGAGATCTCTTGATACAGAAACGGTGGTCTTTTGAACCACTGCTCTGATACCAATTGATGGTCCCTGAGCTGGGTACTTGGTGTAGAGGGGGGGGTGAATACACAAAGTAGATTTTTCGAAACTTTTATCAAGTTAAAACGGAGTTGAGTGAGAGCTCAGTTATTGATCCAGCTGGGGAGGGTCACCGGGTAAACAACTCACCAAGGCGGTGCGGAAAGTGGTGGTTTGAAAACTTAGCTCAGTTACTTAGAAAAACTCAGTTTGAAAATATTTACTTATCGTTTTCAGCTTAGTCAGGTTGTGCAACTTTTCGAGAGACACAGCTGTCTTTTGAGAGCAGCTGTGTGTGCAGTTTTGAACAAGTATGCAATGATATGAAGGCGTTAGTACACAGCTGAATATAAAGCAAAAGTAAAGAGAGAGATAGAAGCACGCGAGTTTTTACGTGGTTCGGAGTAACACCTCCTACGTCCACGACCAGGTTCACTGGTAATCCACTACCACTTGGTTTCCAAGTACCAAGCAACTTCACAACTCTAACCCGAGCTGTGTTCCAACAGTTTGCGGGCACTGTCAAGCCTATACACCTTCAGTTTACGGGTACTGAAGAACCTATCCACTCGAATTACGCGCTTCGAGCAAGCGTACCTTTACCTAACCTTTCTGGGTTTGGGTTTGGGTATGGGGTTCCAACTGTGAACGAGTTCTTACAATTAAGAACTTCAGAGTATGATGAACTCGTTCGAAATCTAGGCTTAAGATATACAATGAGTTTGGCCTAGGGAACAGACGAAAAACTAAGCAGTTTCTTAACTAGAAACACTTTAAGATAAAGTGTTCTTTGATCTATGTAGAACTGCTTGGGAGCTTTTGAAAGAATAAAGATTTCAGATAATGAAAGCTTGTAGAGAGTTTTTCGTATCTGATCCTGAGGTTGAAGACGGGTTTATATAGGTAGAAATTCAAGACTAGCCGTTGGAGGAGCCGTTTGAATCTTACATACTCTTCTTAAATACAAGATCTGCCGTTGGGCGTATCTGCACCTGTCTTCATTTGTGTCACATCCTAGGTTCTGAAGTCTAGGATGCTGATCTGGCAATCCCTCATTGGTCGAGGTAGGTTGACTTCCTCTGATTCCGGGATCTTCTGCCTTTAGAGCTGGCTTTTGAATTCAGAGCTGGACTGTCTCGTCGTGGAGTCTTCAGAGATAGTTCCTTTTGTTCTGCATACCGGACTACCGTGTTTTGAACTCGCTCGAATTCTCTTCGCCTTGATCGAGCTCGCCGGATCACTCACCGAAGGTTGACGCTCGCTATCTTTTGCTAGGCCGACTCTCGTGAACACAGCTGGGTCGACTGCTGTCTTCCGCTAGCTGACTCCTGCTGTAGACACAGCTGGGTCGATTGCTGTCTTCCGCTTCCTTAACCTGTAATCCTAGAATATTTTAAGGCTCAAACAGGCGAGCTGGAAAACACTATTTAGGTTGGCGCGATCATCTATTCGGTTGGAGAATCAGTTGGGTTTTGGTATCAAATCGAAACCTTATAATTTTCCCAACATTTGGGATAGATGTAATTAATTTCTTAAGGATCTACTCCGATTGGGATAGAAATTAATTACATCTTAAGGATCGTCTCCCAACAATGTCATATTATTTATTTATGTGAATATATTATGTTGAAGATGCCGTTATTTATGATTTATAAGTTGGGGATGAACTAAGAAATTTGTTGGTGAAAGATGTAATTAATTTCTTAAGGATCTACTCCCTTTGAGATAGAAATTAATTACATCTTAATTAAGGACATTCACATTGGGGGTAGATATAGACGTTTAGAACCATTATGGTTACTATAGCTGCTGGTAGAGTCGAGCACTTGGTAGTTAGGATAGTAGGGTTATGCTGCCGAAATTTTGTTTGATTAAAGTAATTAATGCATTTATTATATTTTTGTTAGAATTTACAAGAATGAGTGAAAATCGTCAGTGGATGTATCATCGTTATCATGATTGTCCTGCATTTGAGAAGGGCCTTGACAGTTTTATTGAGTATGCAATTAATCAGAAAGAGTACATGGATGGAGATAAAATTAGGTTTTCATGTAAGAAGTGTAAGCATTTGGCATTTCGGGGGGTTGATGAAGTTGGGGATCATATTTCTAGGCGTGGGTTCATCTTGAATTACAAAATCTGGGTTTATCACGGGGAAGTAGAGCAGTATAGGTCGACAGAAGTTATTACAATGGATGTTGATGAACAATCATCAAATAACTATCATATGATGGTGATGGATCATGCGGGTCCTTCTAATAATTTTGAAGAGCAAACGAATATTGAAGAGTCGCCGAATCCTGGAGCTCAACAGATTTATGACATGTTGAATGCAACCGAAAATCCATTGTATACCGGTTGTGACAGTCATTCACAGTTATCATTTATGACGCAATTTTTGAGCATCAAGGCAGAAAATCATATTTTTGAGAGGTGTTTTAATCAGCTCGCTACATTATTTAAGTCGGCTCTTCCAAAAGAAAACTTGTCTCATGAAAACTTATATAGTACGAAGAGACAGCTACGGGGCATGGGTTTACCAGTACAGAAGATTGATTGTTGCATTAAGAATTGCATGCTTTATTAGGGAGACGACCATGCATTGGAGAACTCTAAGTTTTGCGGCACATCCCAATTCAAGGATAGCTATCGTGCATCTGGAAGCCGTAGAAAGAAACGTGTACCTGCAATGCAGATGCACTACTTTCCCTTACACAGCGATTGCAGAGGCTGTATGCATCTAAAGCAACAGCTGAACATATGCGTTGGCAT
Source organism: Agastache rugosa (assembly GCA_031470985.1). NCBI lineage: Eukaryota > Viridiplantae > Streptophyta > Magnoliopsida > Lamiales > Lamiaceae > Agastache > Agastache rugosa. Next base: position 25,599,037 of record CM062607.1, read on the forward strand.
GCTACTTCTACAGATGATGGAATTATGCGTCATCCTGCGGACTCTCCAGCATGGAAGCACTTGAATGATGTTTATCCTGATTTCGCACAAGAGATCCGAAATGTAAGATTGGTCTTTCAACAGATAGTTTCGCGCCCTTTGCGCAATCAGGACGGCAATATTCTTCTTGGACGGTGATTGTCACCCTTATAACTTGCCGCCTTGGTTGTGCATGAAGGAACAATTCATGTTCCTCACTATATTGGTGCCTGGGCCATCCAATCCGAAGATGAAGTTGGATGTTTTTTTTGCAGCCGTTAATAGAAGAGTTGAGATTCTTGTGGGAAATAGGTGTGCCAACGTATGACGTGTCATTGAAACACAATTTTTAAATGCGAGCAGCTCTGATGTGAACCATTAGTGATTTTCCGGCCTATGCTATGTTGTCTGGGTGGGGTACAGTTGGAAGATTGGCTTGTCCACATTGCATGGAAGATACTGAAGCGTTCACTCTACCGAAGAGTGGAAAACAATCATGGTTTGACTGCCACCGGAAATTCTTACCTCACACTCACGTATTTCGGAGAAACAAAACTGCATTTAGGAAGAATAAGGCATGTCAAATCGATTCCACCTGAACATAAATCAGGAACATACATATTGGATCTTATAGAGATAATGGGTCTCGTGAAGGTAACCGAAGACTTTGATGACACAAACAAGCAAGTCTCGAGAGATCCTCACATTGGATGGAAGAAAAAAAGCATATTTTGGGATCTTCCTTATTGAAAAGACCTTTTGATTCGACATAATCTCGATGTCATGCACATTGAAAAGAATGTGTTTGATAATATCTTCAATACTGTACTCAATGTCAAAGGGAAGACAAAAGATACAGAAAAGTCTAGAGAAGAATTGAATATCTTCTGCAATAGACCACAATTGAAACGTTGTGATGTAACACACAAGCATCCAAAAGCATGTTACACACTTGACCGAGAGGAGAAAAAAGTCTTACTTCAATGGATAAAAGATCTTAAATTTCCCGATGAATATGTGTCCAATATTAGCAGATGCGTTGATTTGGTCCAGCTAAAGATGAATAGCTGAAAAGTCATGATTGTCACGTGTTCATGCAGATGTTAATGTCTATTGCCTTTCGTGAACTTCTTCCTCAACACGTTTGGCAACCAATTACAGATTTAAGTTGCTTCTTCAAGGAATTGACCTCCCGGAGTCTTAAAATAGAGGATATGGGCATCCTCAATGATAAAATAGCAGTAACTCTATGTAAGCTGGAACGTATCTTCCCACCGAGTTTCTTTGACTCCATGGAGCACCTACCGGTTCATTTGGCGGAGGAAGCACGCCTTGCCGGCCCAGTTCAGTATCGGTGGATGTATCCATTTGAGAGGTATTTGAGGACGTTGAAAAATCATATAAAAAATAAAGCCAAGGTTGAGGGATCCATCAGCAATGCATATGCAATGGAAGAAATATCCACATTTTCCTCTTACTATTTTGAGGATCATGTGACCACGAGATTGAGAAATATGCATTGCAACGATGATGGGATAGTTGAAGAAAATGATGATCCTAATATGCTTTCAATTTTCAAGGTATCTGGACGTCCAATTGGAAAAAGTACTAGAAGATATATGGATACGAAAGAATACAATGCTGCGCATATGTATATTTTATCCAATTGTGCGGAGGTTACCGACACATATGTGAGGTTAGTACTACACTTAATATTCAATCTATATGAATATATACATCTTACATATTAACATACACATTTATCCTTTTTTGAAGAGTATTTGAGGATGAAATTAATGCGAGCAATGAATCTCGTAATCTCTAGATCCGAGTTAGATACTAAGTTCGGTAACGAGTTTGCTAACTGGTTCAAATACTATGTAAGATTAAATTTATCTTAATATTCAATAAATTAAGGATCTTGTTTTGTTGTATGAAAAAATATTTGACAAAACATGACATATCTATCACACGTTAAACGTCTTTCCTGCCACGGTTTGAACCAATATATTAAGGATCTTGCAGATGGACCTATTAATGGAGTTGATACATATTCAGGATATGTAGTCAATGGATATAGGTTCCACACGATAGACCATGATTTGGATAAAGCGACTGTGAATAGTGGCGTTTGTATTAAAGGCTCGGCCTATGATAGAGATGTGCAAGATTTTTATGGGCGTCTGCTGGAGGTGTGTGTATTGGAGTATCAGAATTATCCGTTGAAGAGGACAACATTGTTCAGATGTGAGTGGTTTGACTTATCTAATTCGGGAACAGAGGTTCATTCAGACTTCAAGTTGGTTTCAATTAACCATAGTCGTAGATATAAGAAGTACGACCCGTTTCTTTTAGCTAATCAAGCTATTCAAGTGTTTTATTGTCCTTATCCTAGTATGAATCAAGCAAAAAAGAATTGGTGGGCAGCATGCAAAGTCAAGGCTCGATCTAATGTAGAAGTCTCTACTGAAACATCTACATCAACATTAGATCAACCGTTTCAAGAAGATCACGTCATTATAATGGGTACACACACTGTTATAGATGATTATCCGACACAGATAGATCATCCAGGATGTTGAACCATAGAAATTGATGCGAATGAGGGTGTAGAAGATAGCGATGAAGATATAATGTCGTCGGATGAGGAAAGTAGTGATGAAGATGATGGTTATGACAACTAGTGATAGGTTTATTTGAAACCTCAATTGTCTATGTATATATCATGTGAATGTACTTAGTCTAATATCTTGATTGTGTTGTACTCAATGTTGTTATATTTTGTCAAAATTTTTTTCAAGAATGAATGCTAATCAAGGCTTCCTTACGTCGGTTGAATTTGAAGTTGGCCTTGAGATGGTTTAGAATCAATGTAATATAATAAAGCTAAGTAATTTATATGTCGTTATTAAACAATATAATATATATGTACATCTCAATGTTCTTTGTGAAACAGATATTATGGATCTACGTAGAGGTTTTCGTGCTCCTTCTAGCTCGGGTAGTCAGCCCGAGTCGGAGTCCTCAGCTACACGTTTAGGTGCTACTCCGCCCTCTTCACAGCAGGTACCAGATACCCCTCCGGAGATAGCACCTGCCAGCTTCAGTAGGCCAACTGTTGTTTTCCAGAGAAACAGTACGTGGAGGGTGGTTTTTCAGAGAGACGACAAGGGGTATGTATTTATTTATCATAATTCATATTAAAAATTTCAATATTTATTATATATGATATATATATATATGTATATTATACATATATATATATAATAAATATAAATTTTTATTATAATATATGATATAATATATATAATTTTTATTATAATTGATGATAATATATTTTCTTACACTTTTATATTTATACATTTTACATTTATATCTGTCGAACATGATATTATTTGATATATGACAAATCGTTTTTAATGCAAATTAATTATTTTGCCAGATGTTTGGTTTCTTGTTGGAAATTTTAATTCAACAAAAATATTGCAAAAATAAATATATATATATATATATATATATAATTTTTAAAACAATATTGTTAAAAGCATTATCGACAGACCTAAATCCGTCGGTAATTACCGACGGAAAATCCGTCGGTAATGTGTGTTTCGATTCTTCGAAACTTACCGATGGATATTTATTACCGACGGACAATTTGTCGGTAATATGTGATTCGATTATTCTAAACTTATCGACGGATTTATATCCGTCGGTAATTACTGACGGAAAATCCGTCGGTATTTCGTCGCTATTTCCAGCCAACGGAATACAAAAAACAGAACATCACCGACGGAATTTTCGTCGGTAATCCGTCGTTAAATTTACCGATGGAAATAAATCCTTCGGTAAATCTTTACCGTCGGCGTATTTAAGGACGACATAAATCCGTCGGTAATCTGTTTACCAACGGATTCCTTAGTTTTACCGACAGAAAAATCCGTCGGTAAAAATAGAGTATTTTTGTAGTGCCATAGCCCGACAGAAATTGTTGGCGGTTGGGTGTGGGAGTAGAGAAATTTTGGAGTGGCAGGGGTCGATAATTTGCGTACTAATTTGGATTATTCGGTTCCAAACTACTTTCACTAGGAGAGAACCAAGGCCAACCCAAATTGAGATCCATTTGTGGCTAAAAAATAAGAATTGGAAGAGAGAAATGAGATGAAAATGAGAGAATTGTAGAATGGTGTGAAAATGAAGTGAAATAGGGGATATTATTTATATTTGAAAATTATAATTAAACTAAAAATAAAAAAATAAAATAGCCGTTTAGGCCAATGGCTAGCTACCGCGTGTGCATCATCCATCGTCTGCCCTCCATCAAAAAATGGCGCTCGCGCGCCCTTCCACTCCGCAACCAAAATGCTCTCCGCCACCCGCAGCGCCCGCGGGTGCTCTAACAATTCTATATGTATTTTTTTTCCTTCCATTTTTAGTGTAATTTTATTATTATTTATTAGGATTCATTAATACAATTAGAATGTATAATTATTTTTATTTAATTATATTTTTTAGTTAATGATTGATTATTAAGACTGAACATTTCATAAATAAGATATATAATTATTTTTAAATCTAATATTAAAATAAATATTAACTATGATTTATTATACAACAATTAATTTTATTTCATAATTAAGTAATATTAACTATGGTTTGCTTGATAAGGAGTGATTGATAATATAATCCCACCTAATCACATGTTTGGTTTGAATGATGAAACTCGTGATGAATAATTAGGTCCGTGATCCAATCATTCTAATGGATGATAATTTATCATCCCAAATTTGGGTTGATTATTAATCCTTGTCTAATCCATGATGCAAAATTTCAAAATAATCACACATAAACACACATACATACACACAAAATACACACACAATGCACACACAATGCACACACACTCACACACACAACACACAGTAGCACACATACTCACATAGTCCTTTAATTATCATACACTAGGCCTGGCAAATCGTACGTGTCGGGTTTTTATCGTGTCGACCTGTTAACGACCCGACCTGTTAAGGCCAAATCTGAACACGACCTGTTAAGGATTTGCTCGACACGACACGACACGAACCCGACACGAAATGTTCAAACCTGTATACGACACGAACACGATTTCTATCGTATTGACACGATACGATAACGACACGAACACGATTAAAACCTAAAATTACACGAAACGTTAAGCCATGTAGACATTAACAATATATTAATTTAAATATGCAATGTTACATAACAAATTCAGTTTCAAATACTTAAATAGTACACAATAACAACATTAATATATAACCTCCAATATTACATAACAAATTCAGTTTTAAAATCTTAAATATTCAACAATCTAATAATAAGGAAAAAAACATTAATTTCCAGATAGATAGTAGCCGGAGGCCTGGATAAGACAACAAAATGAGCTTATGAGCGTCTCATGGCTGCTTTTGCTCGCATAACCTCACCTGAATTATAAGAAAAAATATACAGCAAACAAATAGAAAAAATTATTAGATGAGACTGAGAGAGCATAGATTCAGTGTCACAATACAGTAAACAATAACTAATAAATTAGCATTTACATTCATTTACTCATGCATTTAATATATTAACTTTTTGCAATTGAAATAAAGTTAACAAACTATCTACCTTTCGAGCTTTAGCACTTGCAGTTGCAGAGCTTTCACCTTGATTTACATCATCAATATTTAAGAAGTCTTCGGCCAACTCATTAGTTGGTATTTCGCTTTTGAAGACTTATAAACAAAATAATAATATTAGTGAAAAGAATAAACATACCAACAATAAACATGAACTTAAAAATTATATCATAAAATGAAGGAAATACATTTTTCCCCAAACAACCAATCTCTTGTGCAAATAATTGCTTCCACGGTGGATGGTTTAAGAGAACTACGATACTGGTCATCCACCAACACTAAAAATAGACTCAGATGCAACGGTTGTTATGGGAATGCTCAAAATATCACGAGCCATGCAAGCAAGTTGTGGAAATTTAAAGTGCATTCCCTTCCAATAACTAAGAATATCAAGATTGGATTTGACATCCATTCTTGTTTCTTCCAAATACAACTCTAATTGTGATTTTTTGTGCTTGACTCAATCCAAACTCATCATCTAAAGCACTAAACTCCTACAATGAAAAAAAATATAATAATAAGTAACAAGAAAATAAAGTCAGTAACATAACATAATTGTGTATTGTACTCAAAATATATTTTAGTAATTTACCTCCACCATTGCTATAGATGCTTCATTCGTAAAGTTATAACTTGGATCAATCAATATTGAGCTCGCGCTTTTAGTAGCAGTGTCAGTGTAAGTCTTGGAATACTCCCCGAATAGGGCAAACAACTTCTCTTTGACTTGCGAAAATTGAGGAGAATCAGGACCATGTAGCTTCTTATAAAAAAAATCCACAAGTTGAAGCTTATAACGAGGATCAAAGACTGCCGCTATAGTCAAGATCAAACTGAAATCTGCCCAATATTTCTCAAACTTTGGAAGCATTTGTTCTGCCATTCTCTTGATATACTCATCATAACTATTCCTACTTTGTCTCAATGAAGCGTAGCACATGACAACCGGTCGAAAATATAAATTTGATGTTGGGTACTTACTTCCAGAAAATAAGTTTGAGACATCATAAAACAAACTCAAGAAATCACGAATCTTTTCAATTCTATCCCATTTAGCAGAAGAAGGACAATGCTTGTAGTTGGAATCACTTAGTTGAAAATTCATGAAAACTTTCCTATAGTACAAAGCACTATCAAGCATTAAAATCGTAGAATTCCATCTAGCAGGCACATCTTGCCTCAATCCTCTCTTGCTGGTCAAACTCAATTTACTCACACATTCTAAAAAATTTTGTCTCCTCATTTGTGAACCTCACACATATTTCACACTTTCACGAACCTTAACAACAACCTTCTCAATATCATTTAATTGAACCGCTAAATTGATTATATGTGCACAACAACGGATATGAAAGAATTCACCGTTACAAACAAGGGCATCATTCAAATTCATTTGTGATAGCAACAACTCAACAGACACATCATTTGCAGACGCATTATCTAGAGTCAAAGAAAATATTTTCTTCTCAATCATCTCTACTTTGATCTGGCCTTTCACTTGTAAGTGTATTGTCTCCTTTGCTGCTAGAGCCAAAGTTGGACATCCTTTATACTAAATAAATTCCTGCATGATACAACCATCAATGAATTGGATCAGGTGGATAACCAAGAACTGTGCAAAAACAATTGCCATACCAAAACCAAACACAATTAGATGGCCTCAAGCTCGGTACAGATTTTATAATTTCATGAAATTAACAAATGCGCCAACAAAATCTCTTTATATTATTATTGAGTGCTAAAGTTTATCATTAAAAAGTGGTCCTTGATTTAAAAAAATAAATAAATTGATGCTCTATAATCCCAGTTTATCAAGAAACAAATCAATCTAAAGTAAGCAAGACATATAACATGAGGAGCGAGATAATTGTATTTGATTAGACACTAAACTTTAATTTGTATCAAAAGAGATATTGAACAATTATTTATGTATTATTATCGATGGTTATTTCAATTTTCTAGCAATTTCACCGTGATTTACATCATCGATTTTATGTTTCTAATCGAAGAACAAAATAACAAATTAACAAGGGTTTCGTTGCAAACCTGAAAGAAATTGGAGGAGAAAGCAACTAGAAACGGCGGAAGTGGCGGCGGCCTAAAGAAAATAACAGTAGAAAATCACAGTGGTGGCGGCGGAAGTGGGTTGCTGAAGAAGTAAAGATGAATGAAATTTGGAGCGTGAGAAACTAACGCTATGGAATTGTTGGGTGGCGAAAGGTGAGAGTCTGAGAGATGGAAGGAAATCTGGAGATGGTCGAGATTCGAGAGGCGCTGCTGAAGGTAGTAGAGCGGCGGATGAAATTTTTGGAATGAATGAAAGTTAAAACCCTAGTGTAAATGTGTAATACTTAATATATATCTGTAATATAAAAATAAAAAATAAATAAGTAAATATTATCGGATGACACGAACTCGACACGAACCCGACCCGATAATTTCGTGTCCATAACGGGTTATACGATAACGACCTGTATCCGATAAGGCTCGACACTAACCCATTAATTTCGTGCGTGTTCGTGTCGGATTATCGTGTCGTGTCGAAAATTGTCAGACTTATCCTACACCACAATCAAGCAATCCAAATACAAGACTAATAATCTAAATAATCACATCCTATACTATCCTATCAAACATTATCTATCTCATCATCAAACCAAACGACGACATAAGGGATTCCCTCAACTACTGCATTTAATGTAGCATGCATGGATCCAATATTTATCTGGTAATATATTAATTTTTTAAGTCGTAAAATTTGACTATTTCTAGACGTAAGTGCTACAGTGCTACAACCCTCTTTTGACTTTCAAAAAAGCAAAACAATTATTATTGAGAAAATAATTTATCAATAGATATTTTTTTAGATTTTTTTAGGGTAAAATGTATATTGTATTAATTAATCAAAAGAGTAGAAAAATAAAACTCACAGTTCAATCTATTTGTTATTTAATTAATTAAGTTATGATTACTGGTTTTATAATGAATTGCTATATCTTCCCTTCTCTTTCTAGAAATGGAGACGTTCATGCAAATCCTCTGCGCCGCTCTCTCTCTCCTCGCCATCTTCGATTTCCCTCTGGCAGATGCTATTGCTACACTTTCTCCCGCCCAAACTCTCGCCGACGGCCAAGTTCTAACTTCTCCCGCCCAAATTTTCGAGCTAGGATTCTTCTCTCCCGCCAATTCCACCTCCAAATTCTTGGGAATATGGTATAAAGCTACACCAGACGTCGTCGTTTGGGTTGCAAACAGACAAAATCCGATCACGACCTCACCGGGAGGACGAGGAGGAGGAATTCTGGCTTTAGCCAAAAACGGAACTCTAATTCTCACTTCACCACAGAGAAGAATCATATGGTCTTCCAATTCCTCCATGGCCGCATCGAGTCCAGTTCTCCACCTCCTCGACACCGGAAACCTCGTCATCGTCGAAAAATCTACCAATATTTGGATGAGCTTCGATTACCCAGGCGACACCAGATTGCCAGGGATGAAGATGGTGGACAATCCTGAAGCTAAATTGGACGAACATCTCACATCATGGAAAAGCCCCAACGATCCGTCAATGGGGGATTTTGTTTACAAGATTGAAAACAATGGATTGGCTCACATGAGTATTTTGATGGGGAATTTGAAGAAGTACAGGTCTGGTCCGTGGAATGGGTGGAATTTTACCGGACTTCCATTTGTGAGCGATCCAGCTTTCAAGGCTGAAATAGTTTACACCAATGGCAGGTTAGTTTCTCTCTCCGAACCTTACAACAGTTCGTTATACAAGAGACTAACGATAAATTCTTCGGGCTTGCTCGAACGCTACGTCATGAATGAAAAGAGAGATGGATGGATTCTTGCATTTACTTTGCCGAGCGATGCGTGTGATAATTATGGGTGGTGTGGTGCTAATACTGTGTGTAAGACTTATCAAACGCCTGTGTGTGAGTGTTTGAACGGATTCATGCCTAAATCTGAGAAAGAATGGAGTGTGTTTGCGTGGACGAGTGGGTGTAGTAGAATTCCGCCGTTGGATTGTAGGAAGGAAGATGGATTCATGAAGGTTGATCGTCTTAAGTTCCCCGATACGTTGAGTTTCCGTGTAGACGATAGCCTGAGTCCTGATGATTGTCGTGAGCAATGCTTGACAAACTGTAACTGCTCGGCTTTTGCTGATCCGTACATGAACAATGAGAAAAATGGCTGTTTGATGTGGTTTGGGGATTTGGTTGATGTCAAAGAGTTCGCTGGAGAAGTCAGTATAGGGCCGAGTATCTATATTCGCGTGCCTAAAACAGAGCTAGGTAATCGATTCTTGTTAATTTGGGAAGAATTTTATGTAGATTTTGAGATTGTTGCATCAAGAATTGGATCACATCTTAGGATAAAACTGTTTAGTGTATTAATAATGCTTCACTCTTTGCTGCAGATCATATGACAGATTGGAGTACGAGGAAAGGTTCTAAAAAGCTTGTGTATGCTGCAACGGCTTCTAGTTTAGGGATGCTTGTCTTGATCTTATGTTGTGGAGGCACAATTCTTAGGATGAGAAGGAGGAGACAAGGTAATATGTTTTACTCATCAATTAAGTTACCTTGCAACAACTTTTAAGAATTATAACAGAATTTGATGCATTTGTATAACTCATGCAACAGCCTTTAACAAGGAAAGGGAGGATATGGAATTACCTTTATTTGGTTCTTCAACCATTGCAGCAGCTACTAACAACTTCTCGGATGAAAATTTGATTGGAGAAGGCGGTTTTGGTCCTGTTTATAAGGTAATCCACTGTTTTATGTAGGACAGAGACATAGAATAGCTCAAATTAGTGAATGTGTTTGTTTTTAAGCATTTTTATGATTGAGTGTGGATGTTGTAGGGAAACTTATCAGCTGAGCTTGAAATCGCGGTGAAAAGAATGTCGAGAACTTCTGGACAAGGCCCTGAAGAGTTCAAAAATGAAGTTATTTTGATTGCTAAACTCCAACATAGAAACCTTGTGAGGATTTTGGGATGTTGCATTGAAGGAGGGGAGAAGATGTTAATTTATGAGTATATGCACAACAAAAGCTTGGACTATTTCATTTTTGGTTTGTTCAAACATTACTTAATTCTTTTTTAACTACTTATATGTCCCAAATAAACCAAACACATGTTAACTTATCACATACTAATTAAAAAGTCTTCACCTCGTGGCTCTTGCAGATCAGAAAAGAAGGGCACTGCTGACGTGGCAGATGCGGTTAGATATCATTATGGGGATTGCAAGAGGTCTTCTCTACCTCCATCATGATTCCAGGCTCAAGATTATCCACAGGGATCTGAAAACGAGTAATATCTTGTTAGACGAGAAGTTAAATGCAAAGATTTCAGATTTTGGTCTGGCCAGAATGTTTGAAGGTGATCAGACTATAGCAAGAACAACAAGAGTCGTTGGGACATAGTAAGTGCCGTTTCCCTTACAATCTCATATAGTATGCAAATTACAATATTAATTTCATGCTAAACGAATAGCTCGTTGCAGTGGTTACATGGCTCCAGAGTACGCCTTTCATGGGAAGTTCTCTGTGAAATCGGATGTATTTAGCCTAGGAGTAGTAATATTGGAGATAGTGAGTGGGAAAAAGAACAGCGGCTTCAAGCATCCTTGTTGCTATCAGAACCTTATCGAACAGGTGAAATATCCCTAGCTATTATTTGTCTGCTTATGTATGAAAAGAAATAGTGCTCAATTTTGAAAATTCCTTTGATCACAGGCATGGCTACTTTGGAAGGATAACAGAGAGCTGGAACTTATGGATGAATGCTACAGTAGTTCATATGTGGAATGGCAAGTAAGGAGGTGCATTCAAGTCGGGTTATTATGCGTTCAGAACGAAGCAGACGAGAGGCCAATGATGCCGTCTGTGGTTCTCATGTTGAGCAGTGAGTATACAGTTTTGGCCGAGCCGATGAAACCAGGATATTTCTTGAACACGAGGTCTAGTTTTTCAGAGAGGAATACATCAGCAAGTGAGGAATCAAGAAGTGGTTCCATAACTATAACTGAAGTAGAAGGCAGGTAGTTGTCGAAAGATATGAAGCATTTTTGCTGAGGTGTTGATACTAAAAGCTCCTTTAGTCCAAACTTGTCCATGCATGTTACTAGTATTTTATTTTAATTTTATAATTTTTTTATTTGCACATACTGTTCGAAGTATTGCTTGAGTTTCATTGAAGAATGGGTTTGGAGAAGAAGGGTTGGAATCTATAAGATTTTTGGGATTAATTGTGGTTTATTTCTCTAGTTTTGTAGGCTTGTAGCCATGGCGAAGAAATTGAGAAAATAAATTGGATGAGGAAGTATAAGATTGACATGTTTTCTATATTTTATTTGACAAAAACTTGTATGTAGTCGGATTCGGGTCGGGTCAGATTTGACCCGCACTCAATCCATATAAAAAATAAGCGAGCACGTGCATTTCACGTATCCTGTGGACGGTTAGATAGGCGCGTATGGCAGGTGCGTGAGATGCACGCATTCGCTATTTTTATTTTATTTTTGACGTGATCACATGCAACCGCCTTTTTATTTTTTATTTTTTTTGTCTTTTCATTTTTTTTTGTTTTCCTTTAATTCTTTCCCATTATGATTTATTAATCTTCCATTAAAGTTTATTAATTTTGAATTATGATTTATTAATCCTTAATTAGAATTTATTAATTTTAATTGAGATTTATTAATTCCCAATAAGAAATTTTATTAATTAATTAAAATTTTAAAAAATTAATTTTTTGAAAGAAAAAGTCAACTTCAACTCCAAGTATTGACCGATTATGAATAGGTTCAGTTGAAATCAGACCCCATCCCGATCCGACTACATGCATATGGCATATGCCCTTATTTATTTATTTATTTTCGGACTAAATGGTCATTTTGGTCAATCGTGTGATTAATTATTTCCGTATTATTTGATTGTACATGCAAGAATCCTGCAAGCCACCTCATTTTTTTGACACCAATAATTGAGCGGGACACATTTAAAAGATACTCCCTCCCTCCTTCCCACAAAATTAATCTCCTATTAATTTTTATATAATTAAGAAAATACATTTAATTTGCTTTGAAAATCATAATCTATATGTAATTGTTTTATTTTGCCCTTATCTACTACTTCATACATAATTTTTATATTTCTTTGAATAAGGGCATTTTAGTAAAAGAATATTTTAATTAAATTTTAATTAAAAAAGTGAACTATGAATTAGGACATCTTAAAAAGAAATAAGAGACTAATTTTGTGGGATGGAGGGAATAAATTGATAGAAGTGTATTAAATTGTCATAAATTAAAATATGAGATAAAACTGAAAAAGAAAGGGTGCGAGTTTAAAAAAAAATGGGTAAAAGTATTGTGAGTGGAGAAAAGATATTACCATGTATTGTAAATTAGTGGGTTAGTAATGGGCCACACATAATTTTTAGGTAAATAACAAGATAAATATATTTTTATATATAACAAAAACATATAAATGCATGTATGAAATTCTCCTGGAATTTCTTGAATTTCCGTTTGCCCACAAGAGATTTTGTTTCTGATCTCTTTTTTTTTTTTTTTTTTTTAATCTCGCCAACAAGAGATTTAAAACAAACTGCCATGATTCCCTTCTCGTCCAAACGATGAAACTAGAAGAAGGTTCCAGATTTGCGATCCCATTTCAAGAATTTCACGTTCTTCAATTTCTCTGGCCTTACTTATTCTTTTCTGAATAAAAAGATGCGATTTCGACAGTTTTGATGGGTTTACTGAGAACTCCATTGGTTTCTAAGGGCCGGTGAAAATGGGTTGTCATCATTCATCAAGCTCGTCATTGTTTGTTGAGAGAGAGAGAGCACGCTATAAAGGTATTACTTTTTTGCTGAATTTTAGTTCAATATAGATTATACATTCTAGACTGTGCTTAGTCTGTTTAACCGACTATATACTGTGAATTCTGGATGTTCTGACTTCAGAGAGAGAGAGAGAGAGAGAGAGAGAGTGCTCTTAGGATTTTCATAAGTTTCAAATTCATACCTTTGAATCTTTTTATTGTTGTTTAATTTGAAATTGTTGCGTGTTAAATTTCTGGTAATCTTTTATGACATAAATACAAGGGGAAGAACATAAATTGCTGGTAATCTTTTATGATTTGAAAGATGTTCGTTTACATCTTCGAAGAAAGATAAATTAGAAGTGAAATTCAATTAAAAATTTATGAGCTGGAGTAATGGAGTTTGTTGAAGTGGAACTTGCAGATCCATATATCAACTGAAGGATAATGGGAGAAAACATAGACACTATACTCTTACTGTTACTAATATCGCTAAAGTTAGACGAATAGTATATCGAGAACAGATACAATTATGCAGCAACAATAGATGCTAGAAAATCCAACAAGGACAAGACTCTTTATTTCTAAGGATAGCCAAGATTGTCTCAATCCTGTCCTACCTGGCATTAGTTCATCTGGCTTGCGGCCCTAGTCGTGGTTTGATAAGTTCGTCTTGATCTTCTTGATTCTTGCAAGAACATCCTTAATACTAGGCCTTTCCTCTGGCACATCTGTTGTGCATTCTAGAGCTAGTTGCATAGTTGATGTGAAGCAGCTTTCGTGCTTGGCTCTTCTTCTTTCGTCATCCATATTCAGTAGCTCGTCATCAATGATCTGCTCTACTGAATTGGGGAATGAATGAGACACCCATCTTCTCATGGTTAACTCTCCTAGAAACATCTCATCTGTGGGTTTTCTTCTTGAAAATATTCCCACAATCAAAATGCCATAGCTATAAACATCCACCATGTTTGATACTAACCCTTCTGACCCGTACTCTAAAAAGTTGATGCAAAAAATAATTGTTATAAGTAGTAGTTTGGTAATTTATTCAATGAGTAAGAAGAGTTTTTTCGAGAGATTAATTCTTACCGGGTGCCATGTACCCGACGGTACCCAAAGTTCTGGTCTGCTCATTCTCTGTTCTTGTGTCAGGAGCTTGGAAATGCCAAAGTCGCTCACATGTGCAACCATGTCTTCATCTAGAAGGATGTTGTTTGGCTTCAAGTCACAATGGACTATAGGGGATGGATAGCCTTCGTGTAAATACTCTAAAGCAGACGCAACGTCTATCATTATTTCCAATCTTTTAAAAATGTCTAACGAACAGTTTGCAGAGTGGAGCCATTTTTCAAGGTTCCCGTTGGGCATATAAGCCATTAGTAAAGCCTTAAATTCTAGGTTTGAACAAGATGTTATAACCTTGACAAGATTCCTGTGGCGTATGCTGCGCATGATCTGGCACTCTGTGTCAAAGCTTCTCGTTGCACCTTGGACATCTAGATTGAAAACCTTAACAGCAGCAATCATTCCCTGACTGAAATTTCCCTTGTATACTGACCCAAAACTCCCTCTCCCTATCAGGTGTTCTTCGTTGAGGTTGCTTGTGGCTTGAAGGATTTCGATGTATGATATCCTCTCATACACGGCTCCCAGAGCCAAATTGGACTGTGATGAAGGCATTCTAACATGTTTTCTTTTGACCAGAACGAGGATTATGAAGACGACAACGACTACTGAGGCTGTTACTGGCAGTATGTATTTCAGAAGCCTATTCCTTCTTGAAGTGGCAGGTTTAGTCCTTTTGCATGCTTCCACTTTGAACTGAGGCGGACCGCACAAGCCTTTATTACCTCTGAAAGATTCAGCTGTGAAGTTGAGAAAAGGCCCTTTATCTGGAATTTCTCCTTCAAGACTATTGAATGAAACGTTGAAGTAATTGAGATGCAAGAGTTTCTCCAAAGACTTGGGAATCGGACCAGAGAGATTGTTGCGGGATAAGTCCAAGTGTTGAAGATCCTTCAAATCAACAATGATTCATATATGGAGCCATCCAATCTGTTATTGGACAGTAACAGGAATATCAAATTCTGAAGCTGTGGGATAATGCTTGGAATCTCCCCCGAAAGCTTATTTCCAGATAGATCTAACTCTATCAAGCTCTTCATATTACCAATTTCTTGAGACAAAGGTCCGTCAAGGAAATTGTTAGAGAAGTTCATCCTAGAAACGCGCTTATTTAACCACAGAGTTGAGGGGATGCTGGAACTGAACGCGTTGTCAGCCAAATAGACTTCTCCCAACAAAGAAAGATTCCCTAAACACCTTGGCAGCTGCCCAAAGAAATTGTTCTGGCCTAAACTTATGAAGTACATATTCTTCAAATTGCACAAGTCATCGGAGATGGAGCCATGCAACTTGTTGCCTTTGATTTGTAACATCTGCAAGTTTGTTAAATGCCAAAGTGTTGTGGGAATGGCTCCAGTCAATTCATTATCTCCAAGGCGTAATGATATCAGGTTGCTCAAGTTCCCTATTTCATCAGGCAGTGGGCTTATGATTCTGCAAGAGTTGGCCAAGAAATCTTCAAGAGAGGCAGAGAGATTCCTGGAGCCTAAAGATTTTGGGAGGACACCCGTGATGGGATTGAACGATATCGCTATGGCATTTAGGTGCTTGCAAGCTGCCAATGAAGAGAGGAAGTCTTGTTCAGGCTTGGACATGTTATTTGTAAGCTGATTATCTGCCAAATTGAGTATCTGAAGCTGGCCTAAGTTCCCAAGAGTTATTGGTATTACTCCGGTGAATGAGATATACGAAAGCTGAAGTATCGTGAGCCTCGAGAGATTTGAGATTGATTCAGGAATCTTTCCGTTGAAATGATTGCTCTGAAGGTACAACTCATCAATATCTGGAAGCCCTCTGTCTATAGAGAATGGAAGATTTCCAGATAGGTTGTTGTACGCGGTTGAAAATAATTGTAACCTGGAAGAGTTGAAAACAGATTGTGGGATTTCACCATTCAGCTTGTTTAGTCCAAGATTCAACAGTTGCAAACTGGATAGCTGCCCAATTTCTGGAGGAATCGTCCCATAAAAACTATTCTCACTGATGTCAAATATCTGCAAATTCGACAAGTTGCCAATCGAGGGTGGAATAGTACCTGTAAATTGATTGCGGAATAAACCAATGGCTTGAATTGCAGATAAGTTCCAAAAATCATTTGGAATGTTTCCTGTGAATTTGTTGCGTCCCAGAGATAGGGACTTGAGAGAATGACAACGCGTTAGAGTGGAAGGGATCTCTCCTTCAAATAGATTGTTATGAAGGGATAAGCTTTCAAGCTTTGTTTCAGGCTGGATGCATATATCTTTTGGAATTTTTCCAGATATCTGGTTCCCTCCCAGATGAATGAATCCCACAGAAGGTATGTTGAAAATTGTCGACGGTAAGTCTCCTGCACAATTTCTGGGTTGTGAATGAAACAGTTCAAGAAAAAGAAAATATAACAGAAGCATTCAAAAAATTTAATTATTTGGAATTTGGCACACTTCATGTAATGAATTGGTTTAAGAAATATGGGAAAAATATATAAATTGGAATTGAACCAGGTTTGTTGACTCTTGTTCTTAGCATTGCTGGTTTTCTCATACCAACAAATCTCTCTCTATATATTTCTTTGTATTTTAGGATATGGGATTTGTTTTCTTTGGTAATGCATTTCTCTTTCATTAGTTATTTTTTTGTCAGAATTGAAAACCACACACATCAACTAGTATGCTCCATGAACTATAATTATTATTTCTCCTTAAATTTTCAGATTTTGCAGAATAGGCATAATGTTTGTTATACACATGCATGTACAATATTCAACATTCTTTCAATAGGAATAGCTACATCATTAATGAGATCCTATCTGTGACATGATGCTTCACTTTTAACACAATTTATGAATCTTTCATACATAAAAAACATTCTAATTTCTATGTATATCATTTATATTCATCAAAAAATTTCAACATTTTCTGCAGGAATCCAAACAAAGCCGGATGATAAAGAATACCTGTCAACTGATTTCTGGCTAAAGACAGTAGTTGAAGTCGCGACAAGTTTCCAAACTCGACCGGAATGCTTCCAGTGAGATTGTTATAAGTCAGAACAAGTATGTTGAGTTGTGCACACTCAGACAAATTTTGTGGAATATCTCCACTTAAGTAGTTCCTAGAGAGGTTTAGATGCTCCAATTTTCTTAACGATCCAAGATTCTGGGGAATGTGACTGCTGAGCTTATTTTCTGTCATATGTAATGCACGGAGACGTCTCAAGTTTCCAATTTCAGCAGGAATCGAGCCACTGATGTTGTTGTTGCTGATGTCTAAGAATGTGAGGAACGAGAGGTTGCCAATTTCTCTAGCAATGGTTCCTTGTAACCCCATGTTGGAAAGATCGAGGCCTGTTACTCTTGGATGCCTCCGGCTGCACCTGACGCCAATCCAGGTACAGAATGAGGTTCCATGAGTCCAGTTCTTAGCCAAAATGTCAGAGTTTATGTGTGCTTTGAGGCTTAGAAGAGAGGATTCATCTGTGTTCGACCGGTTGAGAGATGCAGCAGAGGAAATTCTTAAGTAGAATACTCCCAGCAACAACAGGATTGAAGCTTCTCTCCACATTTCCTATGAAGTTGAGAGAGAGAGAGAGAGAGAGAGAGAGAGAGAGAGGAGTGGTCGTTGCTTTGGGGTGACTTAGTGGGTGGAGAGAGTGAATTCGTGATTGTTTAAAGGTCACGAGCTCGATCACCTAGATCTTCTAGATCGAGCTCATCACATAGATTTATCTTGTATAGTTTGGCTTGTGTACAATGCATGAGATTTATCCATAATGTTGGATAGTGATTGTAAATTTCTCTTATAACTAAAGAAAATAAATGGTGGTTGATCTTATAAACAGAGAGGAGGTCAAAACAAATTTCTATTGGTAATAAATAGGGAATGAAAGTGAGTTTATAAGCTTAAACTTGACTCATTTATTATCGAGTTTGGCCATATATATCTGTTTCGTTTTCTCCGATTTGAATATTTTTGTCTTCTCAAAGCCACAAGATCTATCCATCCTACAAAGTCACATCATTCAAATTGAAATTGAAATTGAAATTGAAATGATGAGTTCTACCCGTTGAAGCTTATCATGAATTCTGATCTTAGAAAACAATAGGTATCTTGACTATACTATCAATATTTTTTGTTTAATCATCCATCGATAGAGATGGCTCATGCAATATATATATATATATATATATATATTGTTGTTGACCTAATTAGCTCTATGGATGCTTCAGCAAGAATAGTGGATATTGCATAAATTTATTTGATAAAAAATTCATTTCATACCCAACTCATTTGCAGTAGAGATGATATATATGCCAATATATATATATATATATATATATATATATTTCTTAATTTGGTGTAAATTCATGAACTATACTGCCAAACTTGCTGATTTTGTACTTTCTAAACTCTTTGACAGCAACCAGAGTAAAGTGATACATATATTTTTCTTAATTTGGTGTAAATTCATGAACTATACTGCCAAACTTGCTGATTTTGTACTTTTTAAACTCTTTGACAGCAACTAGAGTAAAGTGATAATGAGAAAAGGCCTTCATGTCAATGGTGATCAAAGTGATGGAGGGTTTTATATATGAATTATGACATTTTAATGCAACAATTTATGCTCAGCAAAGTCCAAGAATGAAACTCCTTTGCTTCCTTCAATTTATCAGGGACGCGCTGATGTTAGAAGCTTCTTTGATGAAAGCATTTTATTATTTTGAGTATAGTGAATTAGTGATTATAGATTAAAATTGTGTATGCCAACGCACATCGGAATCATAATCCTATGCGTACATATATATAAATCAAACAACTGTGAATAGCACTCGCCGAGCCAAGTAACGCGGGCTTGTAACCTAAGTGGGGGGCATTAAGATGTTTGGATGTTGAGCCGAGTCGTCTAACTGGGATTGTGCTGCGCTAACCCCCTGGCCCGCCCTTTCCAAGCTTGGAGTTGGGGGAGTTGGGCCACGTGGCCCGTGCGAAGGCATGGACTTCGTAGCTCTTAGAGTGGAGGGCACCGCGTCAGGCTCTGCGTACTTAGCCCGCTAAAGTTAGATCGGTGCGTACTTAGCCCGCGTCAGGCTGACTTCACAGAGCAGCGTTTAACCTCCCGCTCTTGGTAGTGGAAGGATGACGGATCGGTGCGTACTTAGCCCGCTAAAGTTGGATCGGTTGGCTCAATCATACATTCATCTTTTTAATTTTTTTTTTGGAAATTTTTGACTTTCTCTTGTCACGTCAAAAATATATTAGCTCTAAATTTTGTGTGTATTAAAACTTAATTAATAGTTTTAATAATTTGAGACAAATGACCACTTTAACTGGTGCGCAGTCCGTCAAAAATCGATGGAAATTCATTATTTAATAAATAAGTAGGATTATTAAAATTAAATTTGAAATATAAATTTGAAAATTATACAATCTATAAAACCCGTTTAATTAATATTATTTATATGTACCCAAATCATACAATCTATGAAACTCGTTCAATTTAAATTTGTATATATGTATCCTTTTCGAACCCAGTCAAATAGTAATTTACTACTGTTGGGAAAATTATAAGGTTTCGATTTGATACCAAAACCCAACTGATTCTCCAACTGAATAGATGATTGCGTCAATCTAAATAGTGTTTTCCAGCTCGCCTGTTTGAGCTTTAGATTTTCTAGGCTTACAGGTTAAGGAAGCGGAAGACGACGATCGACCCAGTGTTTACAAAGTCGCCAGCGAAGACGATGAGTCGACCCAGCTGTGTTTACAGCTGGAGTAAGCTAGCAAAAGAAAGCAGGCATCAACCTTCAGCTGAGCGATCCAGCAGAGCCCGATCAAGCTGAAGATAATTCAAGCTGAGTTCAAAACACAGCTGGTCCAGCTGTACAGAACAAAGGGAACTATCTCTGAAGACTCCACTTCAGACAGTCCAGCTCTGAATTTCAAAAGCCAGCTCTAAAGGCAGAAGATCCCGGAATCAAAGGAAGTCAACCTACCTCGACCAATGAGGGATTGCCAAATCAGCATCCTAGACTTCAGAACCTAGGATGTGACTCAAATGAAGACAGGTGCAGATACGCTCAACGGCAGATCTTGCATTTAAGATGAGTAGGTAAGATTCAAACGGCTCCTCCAACGGCTAGTCTTGAATCTCTACCTATATAAACCCGTCTTCAACCTCAGGATCAGACACGAAAAACTCTCTACAAGCTTTCATTATCTGAAATATTCATTCTTTCCAAAGCTCTCAAGCAGTTCTAGATAGATCAAAGAACACTTTGTCTTAAAGTGTTTCTAGTTAAGAAACTGCTTAGTTTTTCGTCTGTTCCCTAGGCCAAACTCATTGTATATCTTTAGCCTAGATTTCGAACGAGTTCATCATACTCTAAAGTTCTTAATTGTAAGAACTCGTTCACAGTTGGAACCCCATACCCAAACCCAATCCCAGAAAGGTTAGGTAAAGGTACGCTTGCTCGAAGCGCGTAATTCGAGTGGATAGGTTCTTCGCACCCGGGCGAAGGTGTAGGCTTGACAGTGCCCGCAAACTGTTGGAACACAGCTCGGGTTAGAGTTGTGAAGTTACTTGGTACTTGGAAACCAAGTGGTAGTGGATTACCAGTGAACCTGGTCGTGGACGTAGGAGGTGTTACTCTGAACCACGTAAACTCGCGTGTTTCTTACTCACTCTCTTTACTTTCGCTTTATATTCAGCTGTGTACTAACTCCTTCATATCATTGCATATTTGTTCAAAACTGCACACACAGCTGCTCTCCAAAGACAGCTGTGTCTCTCTAAAAGTTGCACAACCTGACTAAGCTGAAAACGTTAAGTTAATATTTTCAAACTGAGTTTTTCTAAGTAACCGAGCTAAGTTTTCAAACCACCACTTTCCGCACCTCCAAATTTGAGTTATTTACCCAGCTGACCCTCCCCAGCTGGATCGATAACTGAGCTCACCAACTCTGTGATTTAACTTGAAAAAGTTTCGAAAAATCTATTTGGTGTATTCACCCCCCTACACCAAATACCCAGCTCAGGGACCATCAATTGGTATCAGAGTAGTGGTTCAAAAGACCACCGTTTTTGTATCAAGAGATCTCTCTTGACACTCTGTGTCAGTGGTCAACTGAACAGATCCGTTTTTCAGAAAAACTCATACTATTACATACTGCACATGTCTATGGATTCTTATCTTAACAGGAATCTCCCCACCTTCTCGGTAGACGACTATGCAATCTGGAAATTCAGATTGAAAAGCTTCCTTTGTGCACATCACGACATGATGTGGGACGTCATCACAGACGGACCCATCCTTATTTATAAACAAGGAAATGAACTCGTACCTGCCCATGATGGAGGACAACCAATACCGGCCAATTCTCAAGCCAAAGAAGGATTACTCGTCGAAGAACGAAAGCAAGCCGGATCGGACCTTCGCAAGAAACACCATCTCATCAACAGTCTCAAACGCCTACCTGAGTAAGATCATCAAGTGCGAGACAGCCAAAGAGATGTGGGAAATACTTGCCAAGCTATGTGAAGGATCTGAAGAAATCAAAGAAAACAAATTCACAATAGCTTGCCAAAAATTCGACAACTTCAAGCAGCTAGCCAACGAGTCCATCGAAGCGATGGAGCTAAGGTTCTCAAACATAGTCATCGAGATAGAGACAATCAGAACTGGGAAGTATACCCAGCGGGAAAATAATCTAAAGGTTCTTTCAGCCCTTTTAGCTGAATGGAATACTTACAAGGTAGTTCACCAAAGTCGAAGTGACTTGGGTGATCTATCTACAGAAAAGTTGTTCTCACTCTTAAAAGCCAACGAATACAACTTGAAGATCACTCAAGAAGAATCTTCAAGCAGACAGAATGACGGAGAACTCACCCCAGCTCCAAAAGAAATTGCCTTCAGAGCCAACTCTGAAAAGTCACCATGTCAAGTCAGCTGAGTCCTCCAAGATGAAGAAGGACAAAAAGGAAATGAGCAAAGAGGAGCTACTCGAAGAAATTGCCATGATGGTGAAAAATTATAACAGACTCAACACCAGCAAGGGCAAATACAAGAAGTTCGCAAGGACTTACAGAGATAAGTACGCAGCAGCTGATGAGAAGTCAGCTGACAAACGAACAGAAGAAGGTTGCTTCAACTGCAAGGAACCAGGACACTACCGACAAGATTGTCCAAAGCTGTCCAAGAAAGATAAAGACCAATTAAAAGCTAAGGCAGCTGACAGAAGGAGAGCTTATATCGCTGATGAAGAATCAGAGTGCAATAAAATGGATGACATGCCATTTTCAGACTCGGAAGAAGAAGCCCTGATGGCCCATGATGAACCTGATTGGGATACATGCTTCATGGGACAAACAGACGGCATCGATGAAGATGAGGTAACGTCTCGAACTCTAAATCTGTCTAACATCTCACCATCACACGAACACTCTACACAGGACTCAGAATCTGGTCTACCTGATTGGAGTCTAGTAGAGAAAGTAATGAACGATTCCAAGGAGCTTCAAGAGATTCTTGACGTCATTATGTGTGAGAATGCCGAGCTGAAGGTAGAACTGGACAAGACAAAAGTATCAGACGCAGCTGATACAACTCAGCTCCAACAGGAAGTCGTTTCACTAAGAGACAAAATAGTGAAACAAGATCAGCTGATGAAGGAATTCGACAATGAGAAGAAACAGCTGATAGAAGATGTGGAAAAGGTCACAGCTGAATCGGAAAGGAAGTCAGCTGAGATCATTGAGCTGAAAAGCACCGAAGAGGTACTATCTAAAAAGATAGTAGCTCTCATCAAAGCCACGTCGACAATGGACGAGATCATTAGTGCTCAGCGTCCAGCAGCACTCAAAGCGGGACTGGGATACAACGAATCAAAGGATGCCTCAAACATTGCCTCCACAAGTGGAACAAAAGTAATGTTTGTACGTGCAAACGAACCTCCAATCCCAGCAAGTCAGCATCAATAGTTGAGGACACAGCAGGCGTCGGGAAGACCAGCTATGAAACATTCTCAAGCTCCGTCGAGAACACAGCAGACGTCAAGAAGAACAGCTGTGAAACAGTCTCAAACTCCGTTGAGAACACAACAGACATCAAGAAGGTCAGCTGTGCGACAACCTCAAGCCCAAATCAGACAGCAACGTGCTCAACCTCAACGAAGAACACAGACTGGATTTTACAGATACCAGCCACAGCACCAGCACGTTGATCGATATCAACCGAATTATCAGATATACCCAGCTGGATACCACACAAACGAGTATCAGCTGAATGATCATTTCCAGCCACAGCATCGCATGAGACAGCAGAGACAAAAGAACGTCTCAGCTAGGCACACAGCTGGAAACCAAAAGAAATCCAGCCAACAAAACAAGAAGACACGAAGATCAAGACTCCGCCAGCAACAACAGAAGAACACAATGAATGTGTACATCGACTCAGCTGGGAGAATTATCAGATCAAATGACCCAATTCGAGTCATCAAGCAGATCTGGGTCGTCAAAGGATCTCTGTCTAACCCACAAGGACCCAATTAAAACTGGGTACCTGAATTTTAATTTTTTGTTTAGGTTGCAAGGAATTGACGCATCTCTGAGGAGTCGATGAGAACGCTATGGTACTTGGACAGTGGATGTTCCAAGCACATGACGCACCTAAAGCATCTACTCCAGGAGTATATTGAGCGTACAGGTCCACAAGTAACATTTGGTGACAACTCCAAAGGCCTAACCAAAGGTTATGGTACATTTAAAACCAGAAATGTTATAATCCCAAATGTTTCTTATGTACAAGGATTGCAACATAACTTGCTTTCCATTAGCCAATTCTGCGACAACGGTTTTTCTGTCAAGTTTGATGCACAAGGATGCACAAGGAAGCACGGGAAACCAAGCGGATACTCCTAAGAGGGAAAAGAGAAGGAAATATGTACTTTCTTGATCGGAACAAGCCCTCCGGAGACTTGTCTTGTATCAAAAAGCGAGAATGAAGTCACTGATGTGGCACGACGGCCGAATCATCTCAACTTCAAGTCAATCAACAACCGGCTAGGAACCGGCTCGCTAATGGAATTCCGTATCAAGTATATGACAAAAGTCATATGTGCGGCGCGTGTCAACAAGGAAAGCGGACAAGAATTTCATTCTCTCTCAAGCCGGCTCGGTCAGCGATCGAGTTCTTCAACTTCTTCACATGGATCTTTTTGGTCCAAGCTTACTCCAAAGAAGCTTCAATGGCGAGAAAATATACTGGTCGTTGTGGATGATTTCTCAAGATTCACATGGGTATCATTCTTATACCAGAAGAGCGAAACCAGATCTAAGCTGCCTATCCTGCTGGAAAGATTATCAACACAGAAGGAGTGCAAGATAATGGCAATAAGATCAGACCGTGGAACGGAGTTTCTAAATGAAACTTTTTATGATTTTTGCGAGAAGAACGGAGTTCAATACCAAACATCTGCAGCTCGCACACCTCAGCAGAATGGTGTAGCAGAAAGAAGAAACAGAACTATCAAGGAAGCAGCTACCTCAATGCTAGCAAGCTCTGCTATTCCAAAGAAGTTCTGGGCTGAAGCAATCAACACAGCTTGCTTCACTCAGAATCGTTCCCTACTCACATCAAGGCAAGGAAAGACACCGTATGAGCTATGGAACAACAGAATACCATACATTGGATATTTCAAGGTATTCGGATCCAAATGTCACATTCTCAACAATGGGAAGACACAGCTCAAGACGTTCGACGAAAAGACAGACCGAGGAGTATTCCTTGGTTACTCCGCTGTGAGTAAAGCATACAGAGTCTTCAACAGAAGAACTCAAATAGTCGAAGTAACTCCACATGTTACCTTTGACGAATCTTCCTTCGAATATAGAGATTCTATCAAACGAAGAAGCGAAGGAGAATCTTCAAGATTGATTCAGACAAGGGCTCAAGAGAATAGAATCAGGAATCTGGCCGAACCATTAATTTGGGACAATGAGCCAGAGGAGGAAATTCAAATCAATCAAGAAGCTCCACCAGCTGGAAATCGAGAAGAAGCTTCAACACCAAATCAAGGGGGAACATCATCAGCTGGGAATCCAAACACAGCTGAGTCCCCAGCTCCATCTCCAGCTGAGCCTCTACAGAAGTCTCCTCAAAATATAAATCAAAGAGAGCCAAACTCTCAAGATTTAACTCCTGAGCAACTCCAAATCAGACGAAATTTAGCCACGTCAAGCATCAATCAATTGGAAGAAGAAATTCGCAAGAGAAGAAGATGGATTGAAGATCATCCATCATCAGCTATTATCGGAGAACCTTCTGACCAAGTCAAAACCAGAAGCTCAGCTGCTCAAGCTTCATCGGATCATCAAGAAGCAGCTAACACAGCTCAACTCTCAGTAGAGCTAGAACTGACGGTCTATGATGAAGACACAGCTCTAATGGCGTGTTACGTAGCTCAAGTACCAGAGCCTCAATCAATTCTCGAAGCTTTGAAGAGCGTCCCTTGGACCAACGCCATGCAAGAAGAGCTAAACGAATTCCTCAGAAATTGTGTCTGGGAATTAGTCGACAGACCTCAAGAAGTCAAAGTCATAGGACTCAAATGGATATTCAAGAACAAATTGGATACCCTGGGAGTCGTCATCAGAAACAAAGCTCGACTGGTTGCCAAGGGCTACACTCAGCAGGAAGGAATTGACTTCGAAGAATCATTTGCTCCAGTAGCACGATTGGAAGCAATCAGACTATTTCTCGCCTATGCAGCACATCACAAATTCAAGGTCTATCAAATGGATGTGAAGAGTGCATTCTTAAATGGAGAAATCAAAAAAGATGTCTACGTTGAACAACCTCCAGGATTTGAAGTAGAAGGAAATAAAGTCTACAAGCTAAAGAAGGCGCTTTATGGATTGAAGCAAGCACCTCGAGCTTGGTATGACACTCTTTCAAGTTTTCTCGTATCCAAAGGATTCAAGAAGGGCTCAGTAGACAGAACTCTCTTTACCATCAAGTTAGGAGAAGACATCCTGGTTGTTCAAATCTTCGTAGACGACATCATCTTTGGATCAAGATCAAGCTTCTTATGTCAAAGATTTGGAGAGATGATGTCAGAAAAATTCCAAATGTCCATGATGGGAGAAATGAGTTTCTTCCTAGGACTTCAAGTCAGGCAATCATCATAAGGGATTTTCATAAATCAATCCATATACGTGAAAGACTTGATCGCCAAGTATGGAGTTCAATCCAGCAGAACTGTAAAAATTCCAATGAACACCAACTGGAAGATTGAACCAGGAACTGAAGGGAAATCAGTTGATTCCAGCAAATACAGAGGGATAATAGGATCCCCGTCGTATCTAACAAAGAAGTCGTCCAGACATCTCTTTCGCAGTCGGAGTGTGTGCCAGATTTCAAGTTGATCCAAAGGAAGCACACATGCAAGCAGCCAAGAACATTCTCAAATATCTCAAAGGAACTCAGAATGTTGTACATGGTACCCAGTGAAGACAATCTACTGGATACTCGGACTCGGACTTCGAGATCGGTTGGAGAAAATCAACTTCGTGAACTTGTCGGTTCTTAGGAAGTAAGTTGATTTCGTGGTTTTCAAAGAAACAAACGTGCGTCGCAACTTCCACGACGAAGCAGAATATATGGCCCGGAAGCCGCTCGCAAATTCTCCGTCGAAACATCAGCTGGATGACTATGAAGTAAAAACTGGACAAGTTCCAATTTTCTGTGATAGCTCAAGTGCGATTGCCATTTCAGAGAATCCAGTACTTCACACAAGATGCAAGCATGTAGACGTACGACATCATTTCATCAGAGATCACGTAGAAAAGAAGGATGTAATTGTTGAGAAAATTCACACAGACATACAGCGGGCTGATATTCTCACAAAACCGCTGATAAAAGCAAGGTTCAAAATGCTGTGCGGATTACTTGGACTTCTCAACCCAGACGATGCCTCACCCAGCTGATTGGAGGCAGACCCAGCTGATTGGAGGCAGACCCAGCTGATTGGAGGCAGACCCAGCTGATTGGAAGCAGACCCAGCTGAACAGAAGCTCACCCAGCTGATTGGAAGCAGACCCAGCTGAAAGGAAGCAGACCCAGCTGAATGCAAGCAGACAACTGAAATTCAGAATCAACGTCACTGATATCAGCTGAGAAAGAATTCAGCTAAACCAGGTGCTGAAAGAAAAGGATTATTCAGCTGAGGGGGAACCAGCTGGAACCACGATGACCCAGCACACCCACTCAACCGAGGTATCAGCAGACTACAATGATCAGCTGAGAGGTTTGCAACAACATTAATTACACCTACTCAATCTGTTTTCTGTCAACTCACATCTTGTCATTTCTAATCAATATTAATTAAAAGTCTGCAAAGAATTGAATAATGGAAGTTTCGAGGCAAAAGTCAAAACGCCTCAACCGTTCTCTCTCGCGCATTAACTCACATTTTCTAATCTAGAAATTAATATGTAGAGAGAATCACTCCCAGCCGTAGATCTTCTTATCAATAGACAAATCTTGATCGTCCATTCATCAAGAAAACTCTTTAAATAAGCTAGAAGACATACGCTTCAACCCTAGAAAGTTTTTCGGCATTCTTTCTTATTTCCATCAATTGGTATTATTCGTTTCTACTAACAAAAGATGCAGAAGAAGATCATAGAATCCAGAAAGATATCTCCCAAAGCCGATCAAACTTGAAGAATCTGTCAAAGCTTCAAGATAAGAGTTGCTTAACTCTCAAAGAAGACAAAAGTCCAGAAGAAGGTGAAGCCCATCGACAGAACCAGGCCAGCGCAGTAGACTGCAAAGCTCAAGAACGTCATTCACCAGGAAGGTGCAGAAAACTTTCTGGGAATGTCAAAGGAAAAGGACCTCCTCAACCCCACTGTTTCTCTCAACATAAAAGAGAGAACGGGACATACAACTCCCTGGGATGCAAAAATCAACGTCAACAGACCTGGACCAGATGTTGATAAAGCCGGAGTATTCAAGAGCAGTCATGACAAAGCTCTTGCTTCACCACAGGAGGCACAGAAAAAGATGCAGGAGAAAAATCAGAATGCATCTAACTCCATCCCAGCTGGGAATCGGAGACAACTTGAGGAGACAAAATATACTGAAGCACTGTCTTCAAACCGAAGACACAAGTCAAAGGTGCTCAGTCAGTCAGCAGAGAAGCCAGCTGACATTATGAGAGAATTCGTAATCACTCTCCGAGGAGCAGAAGGCCCACAAGCGGTCGTTTCTTACGGTGGAAGAGAAGTTCACATCCCTGCGTGAACATAATCATCACCAACACCGCAACGGAGTATTCCAGCTGAACAACCAAGCTTAAACCCCAAGACAGATGGGATACTTCAACCGCCTTCTCCTCAGTTTCCTTCAGCTCCACAGGGACACCAGCTTCGAGATCTTCCGATGAAAGATGCTCAAGTCCCTGCACCAAGCTTAAATGAGAAACATCACCCAGCCAATGATCACCTGCAGCTGGATGATGATGATATGAGCTGAACACAAGTCCCTCAAGTGCTGAATCAGACTTTCTCATTCAATCTAAGAAGTCTGAAGAAGCAAAAGTTGCAAGGAATGAAGTTGTGCCCGACTCAGAAGATGCTATCTCCCGTGCCAACTCATCCCTCCAAGCACTCAGCTGGACTGCCCCAGCTGAATCAGGCCAAGGACGCTGTGTCTGCAATCACAGCTGAGGCTAATGCAACTGAAGAAGAGCCATCTAATACAACAGCTGAGCCACTTAGACTCCAATCCTCGCTGCTCAGAGCTGAAAAACCACAGTTTCGCAAAACTAAAACATCGCAACAACCGATGGTGTATCTCTCCCACCCTGTTTTGATCATGTCAAAAAGGAGGAAGTAAGGAAGAAGAGAGACAAGTCAAAGAAGAGGCAAACTGTTGAGCTAGAGGAACCAGCTGAATCAGAATGAATCAGCTGAAGAAGAGACGAGTCAAAAGAAAAAAGCAACGGATGCAGAAGAGAAGACCCAGCCAACTGGGATTGAAGACTGAAGGATTAAAGACTGAAGATTTGAAGATTTTTATATTTCTTTCTTTTTCCTGTGTTATAATGTATTTTCTTACATTAATAAAACACAAGTTTTTCTGCGTCATAAGTTGTCTCAGTTAGGTTTTGGCATCATCAAAAAGGGGAAAATTGTTGGGAAAATTATAAGGTTTCGATTTGATACCAAAACCCAACTGATTCTCCAACTGAATAGATGATTGCGTCAATCTAAATAGTGTTTTCCAGCTCGCCTGTTTGAGCTTTAGATTTTCTAGGCTTACAGGTTAAGGAAGCGGAAGACAACAGTCGACCCAGCTGTGTTTACAGCTGGAGTCAGCTAGCAGAAGACAGTAGTCGACCCAGCTGTGTTTACAGCTGGAGTAAGCTAGCAAAAGAACGCATGCATCAACCTTCAGCTGAGCGATCCAGCAGAGCCTGATCAAGCTGTACAAAACAAAGGGAACTATCTCTGAAGACTCCACTTCAAGACAGTCCAGCTCTGAATTTCAAAAGCCAGCTCTAAAGGCAGAAGATCTCGGAATCAGAGGAAGTCAACCTACCTCGACCAATGAGGGATTGCCAAATCAGCATCCTAGACTTCAGAACCTAGGATGTGACTCAAATGAAGACAGGTGCAGATACGCTCAACGGCAGATCTTGCATTTAAGATGAGTAGGTAAGATTCAAACGGCTCCTCCAACGGCTAGTCTTGAATCTCTACCTATATAAACCCGTCTTCAACCTCAGGATCAGACACGAAAAACTCTCTACAAGCTTTCATTATCTGAAATATTCATTCTTTCCAAAGCTCTCAAGCAGTTCTAGATAGATCAAAGAACACTTTGTCTTAAAGTGTTTCTAGTTAAGAAACTGCTTAGTTTTTCGTCTGTTCCCTAGGCCAAACTCATTGTATATCTTTAGCCTAGATTTCGAACGAGTTCATCATACTCTAAAGTTCTTAATTGTAAGAACACGTTCACAGTTGGAACCCCATACCCAAACCCAATCCCAGAAAGGTTAGGTAAAGGTACGCTTGCTCGAAGCGCGTAATTCGAGTGGATAGGTTCTTCAGTACCCGGAAACTGAAGGTGTAGGCTTGACAGTGCCCGCAAACTGTTGGAACACAGCTCGGGTTAGAGTTGTGAAGTTACTTGGTACTTGGAAACCAAGTGGTAGTGGATTACCAGTGAACCTGGTCGTGGACGTAGGAGGTGTTACTCCGAACCACGTAAAACTCGCGTGTTTCTTACTCACTCTCTTTACTTTCGCTTTATATTCAGCTGTGTACTAACTCCTTCATATCATTGCATATTTGTTCAAAACTGCACACACAAACTTTCTCCAAAGACAAAGTGTCTCTCTAAAAGTTGCACAACCTGACTAAGCTGAAAACGTTAAGTTAATATTTTCAAACTGAGTTTTTCTAAGTAACCGAGCTAAGTTTTCAAACCACCACTTTCCGCACCTCCAGCTGAGTTATTTACCCAGCTGACCCTCCCCAGCTGGATCGATAACTGAGCTCACCAACTCTGTGATTTAACTTGAAAAAGTTTCGAAAAATCTATTTGGTGTATTCACCCCCCTACACCAAATACCCAGCTCAGGGACCATCAACTACTTATTCATGTATCACTCATTTCATAAATACTAGTAATTTACTACTTATTCATGTATCACACATTTTATAACCTTTGAACAAATCAGTAAAAACTTTTAAGAAATTAACATTGGTAAAGACAAAATTTTACTTTACAAACAACAGATTTCTGTACTTTAAAAGTAAATACTTTATCAAATATATATTCACACTAAGTTTCAAAAACTTAACTGCTTCTTTTTTTTAAATATAAATAACTTGTTAGATATTATCAAAGTTTTTGAAATATTAAATTTAGTAACTAAAATAAAAAACAAAATGAAAACTGAACTACAAAAATATTTTATTGCAAAATATAAAATTTAAAACAGTGAATCATTAGATATTATAACTTGTTAGATATTATCAAAGTTTCTGAAATATTAAAGTTAATAACTAAAATAAATAAATAAAACGAAAAACAGAACTACAAAACCATTTTATTGCAAATATGATTTGTCTCAATACCCCAATATACTCATTTTGGCATTTAAAAAATTTGTTATACACACCTATTTTGAAACAAATTAGTTATACTCAAGTTTACAAAAATACCCTTAGATTGTGACATATTTTATTGGAAAAGTTGCAAATGATTGAGAATCTCTTACATTGTGTCATAAAAAAATATTGAAGGCCGAAAAATATGTTATAATAATATAATCTTTATAATTCAAAAAAATAATATATTTAATCAAATTATGATTATTCGTCCTAAAATACGAAATCATGAATAAATCACACAAAAATTACAAATATTAATATATTTTGCACTAATTCACATAAAAATTACATAGTTAATTTTTATATTTAAATCCAGACATAAAAAACCAAGATCCCTCTCGGACATCTACAACGTGTCTAGATCCCGCTCGAGCAGAATTTCATGTATGTCGAGTAGGGGTGAGCATTCGGATATTCGGTTCGGTTATTACATAAAAAATAACTGAACTAAAATTTCGGATATTTTAAATCTATATCCGAACCGAATCCGAAATTATTTCGGTGACCGAACCGAAATATCCGAAATAACCTAATTGTTATTTCGGTTAATTCGGTTTTTCCATTTTTTTTTCTGAAATAATTTTCCTACATTTTTTATATTCATCCAAACCATTGAAAACTAGAATAAACATAAAAAACAGTCACCACCAACAAAAAATAAAGTTTCAAATCTTCACCAAACCACCAACAACAAAATAAAAATAATCCAACAAATAGTTAAATTAAAAATCCATACCAACAAAAACTAATACAATGTTCAATAATCAATATCTTCCAACAAATACTAGAGCACGAGCAAGTTAATAGCTTTCAAACTTGTTTATCCGTTGAAGGTTGGAGTGCAACATCACGTAAACCTACAAAAGAAAGCAAAGTTAGTGTTAAACAAAATCCAATAAAAAGAAAATATGACATAATTTATAAAATTTAATTACCTTGTTCAAGTTTGTCAATATCTTCAAGGAGTTCCTCAACATTAACTGGAGTAGTTGATTTGCGAAGCCAATCTTGACCACAAATGAGATACTGCACAATTGTAGGAGTTAATGAACTCCGAAATGCATCAAGTACTCGTCCACCAGTGCTAAATGCTGATTCTGATGCTACAGTTGAGATGGGTACGGCCAAAACATCACGAGCTACTTGAGAGAGAACAGGAAATCTAGAACTATTCATCTTCCACCATGCTAAAATGTCAAAATTTGGACTGTTACTCTCATTATCTTCCTTGAGAAACTTGTCCACTTCATTACCATCTGCATTGTGTAAGCTTACATACTCTTCTGCAATCTCTTTTAACGCAGCATTTGTTACATCTTCTTCATCAATACTTGACATCACAACATCTCTTTGTTCGATACTTGTTTCTGGTATAATTGGGCTCATGTAATCATTGCACATGACAATCAATTCAACTTCCAATTCTTTTGTCATGGAGTTACCCAAACTTACTCCATACATTTTTGACATAGCAATCTGCACCCATTTCAACTTGTACCGAGGATCAAGAATGACAGCAATGAATATCAACTTGTTCATTTTCTTAGGATCTCCCCAATACTTATCAAACTTATCTTTCATAAGTTTTGACATCTTACTTAACTCCTCATCTCTACCATCAATCCATGCTTTCAATAAACGATGCACTTTATAAATCTCATGTAAAAACACATTAGATGTCACATACAATGAACCAGAAATCTTGCAAGTTATATCGAAGAATATTTTCAAAAAAGACAACATTCTCTTTGCTTTCAACCAATCCATCGTATCAGGCACCCCACCATCTATAGAATAATCACTTTCAAGCTCAATTCTATAACTTGGTTCTAGCATATTAAACCTAGTAAATGCCTTTTCAAACTTAACAGCAACATCCAACATCAAGTACGTAGAGTTCCAACGAGTACAAACATCTAAGCATAATTGACTCTTAGTTAAGATTTTTTCATGTTCACAACATTCCTTAAACTTCCTCAACCTAGCAGGTGACTGTCTAACATAACGCACAGCACTTCTAATTTTCCTCACAGAAGAACCAACTTCTTTCAAACCATCTTGCACCACCAAATTGAAAACATGAGCAATGCATCTCATATGCATATGGTTACAATTTCTAATGATAGACCCCCATCGACTAACCTTATCTTTCAAATAAACAAGTGCCGAATCATTTGATGAAGCATTATCAACAGTCACAGTAAACACTCTCTCAATGTCCCATTCATGCAAGCATTTTTCAATTTCCCAACCAATGTCTCTACCTCTGTAACTAGAAATTGTACAAAAATTTAGAATTTTTTTGTGCAATTTCCAGTCATTATCAATGTAATGAGCAGTTAAACACATGTAGTTGATTCTTTGCAAAGAAGACCATGTGTCTGTGGTAAGCCAAACTCTTTGGTTCATGGATTTCAACAATGCCTTAAGCAAGTTCTTCTCCTCTGTATACATCTTAAAGCAATCACGTGGAACCGTCCATCTTGACGGAATCTTAAATCTAGGACAAGCTTTAGACATAAAGTATTGAAATCCTTTATTTTCAACAAATTTGAAAGGCAACTCATCAACCATGATAATAAATGCTAAAGCTTTTCTAACCTCATCTTGGTCAAACTTCCAAGTTGCAAGTGTTGTGCTGCTTGATCCCGATTGCAAGTTCAGCTGTGTTTGCTTTAGATCCATGCTTGCTGGTATTTTCTTGCAACTTCTGATATGAGCATGAAGTGAAGCAGTGCCATTCTTTGTATTCCCACCAAGAGTGGTCTTGCAATAATTGCACTTTGCTTTCATTTTTCCATCTTTATCTGTGAACTGTGTGAAATGATCCCAAACTAGGGACCTTTGATCCATAGCTTTCCGTTTTTTCACTTGAGAAGATTGAGATATAGATTCATCCACATTTGTATCTCCTTGCGTATCCGTTTGTGCATCTCCTTGCATATCTCCTTGCGTATCAATTTCTGGTGTAGACATCTAGAAAAACATAGTAAACTAAGTTATTATTACAATATAAAATTTTGATCAAATTAACAAAATAAAAAGTTTAATGGTGAAGAACTTACATTACAACTTTCTGCTGAATAATCTATTTTGCAAAATAGATAGCTTTCAATAAACTTCACTGACTCTACCACCTGCACCAAACCTATGCTAACCATAAGAAGATCGACAAAATCACAAAATGTATATGCATTTATAATCTTAATTGGAATTTAAACTGTGCTTTATTCTATGGAAAAATTAACTCAATTTCTGATATAAATTAAGCCTATCACTTAGAAAAGTTTATACTTTTCTTTTCTATTTTTAGAAGCACACCCGCAGTCTGCATATATGTAATCGGGAACTTGGATTAGAATAAATTAAATATATGAAAATATTAAATTTCGGGTTATTCGATGTGATACGAGGAAGAGTGGACAACTGAGGAAGGTGATGTCCAAAGGGCTATTCATTGTTTCAAGAGTAATATATGATGGTGAAAGGAACAACTAAAAACTTACATAATCTCACTGTATCATCATCATCCTCACAGCCCAACATTCAAATATTCAACAGAATATCAATACCCTGTGTATAATTGTCATCTAGCGTCGATTATCACATTTAAAACATGATTTCACGTGGCTTAAAATGGTGCAGATTGAGCATAACAGCATGTAAGAATTCTACACACCAGTAATTAAATGTCAATCATCGAATCAATCCTAGATTGTATACACGATGAAGATTTGATTGCTTAAGCTATTTGTAGACGAGAAAAATAAGAAATCAAAATAGATGCTGTCAGTTAAGTACATTGTAATCCAGTTGCATATAAGAACACAAAAGGGACAAAGATCCAAACTTGAAAACGCAACATATGTTGTGGTCAGTTTTAGGCTGAGAGAAACGCCTAACCAGAAGACGCACGGTGGCCGAAGGCGGTGGACGGAGGCGATGGCAGGAGGCGGTGGACGGAGGCGATGGCAGGAGGCGGTGGACGGAGGCGATGGCAGGAGGCGGTGGACGGAGGCGATGGTAGGAGGCGGTGGACGGAGTCACGGAGGCGATGAATGTGAAGATTGCTGCAGCCTGGAATGAAAGGGAGAGAAACGCCTAAACAGAAGACGCACGGTGGCCGGACGCGGTGGACGGAGGCGATGGCAGGAGGCGGTGGACGGAGGCGATGGCAGGAGGCGGTGGACGGAGTCACGGAGGCGATGAATGTGAAGATTGATGCAGCCTGGAATAGGAATTGGAGTTTGGGAATGAAATAGAGAGAAACTAGAGAGAAACGCCTAAACAGAAGACGCACGGTGGCCGGAGGCGGTGGACGAAGGCGATGGCAGGAAGCGGTGGACGGAGGCGGTGGCAGGAGGCGGTGGAATTTGGGAATTGGGAATTGGGAATGAAAGGGAGAGAAGTTTGCGGCTGTGCCTTCTGAATCTGATTTCTGAAATTAGGTTTAGAGTAATATTAATATACCAAATACCAATATTCAATATTTTAATTTTAATAAATTATATATAAATTTTAAAAAATATAAATAATATATATATAATTCGGATTTCGGATATTTCGGTTTTTTTAAAAATAAAACCGAACCGAAATCCGAAATTTTAAAATTTTAAAATCCGAATTAACCGAAATATCCGAAATAACCGAACCGAAATTAATTTTCGGTTTCGGTTCGGTTCGGTTTTCGGTTTTCGGAACAATTTGCTCACCCCTAATGTCGAGAGGGATCTTGGTTAAACCAAGAGGGATTTGATTTAGGAACCTCTCAATGCATTTATAATTCAAAAAAATCATATATTTAATCAAATTATTCGTCTAAAAATACGAAATCATGAATAAATCAAAGAAAAATTACAAATATTAATATATGTTGCACTAATTCACAATGAAATTTCATAGTTAATTTTTATAATTAAATCTAGACATAAAAAATTAATTTTCCTCTCGGACATCTACATTTCTTAAGAAGATCCCGCCCGAGAGGGATCTTCATTTTTTTTGCCATTGTCCGAGAGGGATCTTCAGTTTTTTGGTTCTTCATGATATTATTGTTCTTTTGGTATAATTTACATATTTTTCGGCCTTCAATATTTCTTTATCTGTACGTACTCGTTAATACTAAATAAATATGTAAAATAATATTTACTAAATAAATAATATGCAAAATCTACAATTTAAACAATAATTCGCAGATAATTTCACAATGATTGTGCAAGATAAGTACACAAGGACAAAAGTTATGACACAATGTAAGAGATTCTCAATCATTGGCAACTTTTCCAATAAAATATGTCACAATCCAAGGGTATTTTTGTAAACTTGAGTATAACTAATTTGTTTCAAAATAGGTGTGTATAACAAATTTTTTAAATTTGAAAGTGTGTATAAAAAATTTTCACTCATATAATTTTAGACAGTGAATCATTTAGATTTTACTATTGGAGCAGAACAATCATTTTTTATAATTTTTGTTATTGAAATAACTTCTTAGGTACTTCCCAAACTTAATATTTCTGTTTTAAAATTATAAGTATAATATTATTTGTTATAAGAATATGATAAATACAATATTATCTTAAATTTTTTGAAAGAAACTCTGGTATGATTAGTTAATATTCTTATAATAAATTCACAGTATAATAATTAAGCATGATTAACCTTATAGAAAAGATAAGAGTTAGATAAATGTAATAAAAACATAACAGCCAATGTAGAATTAAAACATAATTATATTATAACAGTTCCCAACTGTTACATAGAAAGCTTCATCATCTTACATTTTGACTTTCTAACGTTAATAATGATACCAAAAAAACTGATCTAATACCTAGATCAAAAAGATGAGCATACATTAATACTTAAAATTGATGCCAAAAGTGCATCAATTGGAAAGTGTTGCTTCCTTCTCCTAGGTCAGTCCCCCCTTTCAATCTTCACAACAACATTCCTCTTCTTTTTAGTCTCTCCAGAGTTTTTAAACTCTTCATCCAGCTATCTCTTCAAAGAGACCTACCATTCCATTCATCGAGATCAATCACAGATTTAGAACATTTGACCTCTGCTGGTTTTAGATCAGAGCTGTCCATAGCAGTCTTCTGCTCATCAGCTTCATCAAACCAATTGTCTAGATTGGAAAAACCAATCTTAGCAGCCTCAGGAGTTCCGGAGATGCACCCACCAATCTGCATAACAGAATAAGAATAAACTTCTTTGAAATATCATTCAACAAATATAAAAAATATGCTTAACTAAATTATACCTTCAAATTATCAGCAACTGATCCCAAATCAGTGATTTGAGATAGAGATTCACATTCATCATAGAAAGATTTCTCCTCCTGCATTTTAGTAAGAGCTGAGTCAATATGGTCCAACATTCCTCCAGAATATTTGCTTACTATCAGGATCACTGCAGATCATGTTGATATTGTATGCTTGATTTTCTGAGAACTCTTTTTCAGTCATTAACAGGACTTTAAACAGCAGTATTTGGCCATTTAGCACCATCTCAATTTCATTTGAAATACCAACCTAAGAACAAATTTATAAATAATCATAATAACCTCAGGAAAATACATATTAAAAAAAAACAGATTATAAAACAACTCACGTGTCCAGCTTCACAATTGATCTCACCAGCCTTTTTCCCTAGAAGAGCAGCACATCTATCCCATAAAATGAATTCAGAGGAACATGAACCATCATAAAGATTCAGCTTCAACATGAACCTGAAATTTAAAAAATACTTAAAATTATCTAGAGAAAAATAATTATCTCTAAAAACTTAATTTCTAAAGAATTACCTTTGAGTAGCACTCCCATTATGCTTCTTACATCTGTCACAATAGAACTTCCCAACATCCTTACTCACTTTCTTAGAACACCTAATGCATGGATAAGTAAAACCAGTCCTCAAAGCAGTTAACACCCTCTATTCTTGCACAAATCCAGTACATGCCATCTTGTCTATAAAAGTTGGCCAACAACTATAGGTTTATTAATATTTATAAAATATTTTGTTAAATTCTAGTAAATAATGTAAATATTTTTAAAAAAATTATACTTCCAAGCATAAAAGATCTTGAATATTTTTCAACTGTATATCATTGCTATCAAACTTATCTCTACCTTTCATTCTAGGAACAACAGCCACAACAGTAGGTATACTATGGATAAAACTCTCATCCCCAAAGATTCTGGTATAAAAAAATAAAATAAGAAAACAACATTACAGTATATCTCAATTCCTGATACAACTCCAAAAAAAGTAGAAAAAAATGGGCTTATATAGAAAATACATTCAGTCAGAATATTCATTCAAAATAAAAAGAAGATCCATATGTATTACCTGTTTTAAACTCATTAATTGCTGGTATATCTTTGTTCAAAGATACCTTTGAACAATTATAGGAAGTATTGGTACGAATTGTACCTACAACAAAACAAATAATTAATAGAAGTATAATATAATTACAACAGTAATGAAAAATATATATTTACCTTTAAAGAGAGAGGGTGTGCAGAATTGAATGACAACAATATCTTCTTCTCCTTAGAATCAGTTTGTTGTAGATAGCTATCCACATGATCTTCCCAAAGAGTGCAGTAAACAGTTCTATTAAAAAAATTAAAATTATAAGTGCAAAGTACAAAAATATTTTCAAAAAGAATGTTATATACATATATAATTACAACTCATCCTCCAACTCTAGTTCAATAAGTTTGCCATTCTTTACATTAACAACAGGTCCCTCCCTTTTAATGACTCCATTAATATCTGAAATTATTTAATATTTCAGTATTTTTTTATCAATAAGAAATTATATTTTTAATAAAAAATTTACCAAATAGTGGCTCTTCATTAAGATTTGCTATTGCAGCAACTTCTGGAAACGTTTTGAAACTGAACATGTTAATTGGAAAATCTGCTTCAAACACTTCACACACTTCAGTTTTAACATATGCATTTATACGAAACTGATTTGGAGTTGTTTTCATCCTCATATGGTTCAACCTCACTAAGAAATTCTTAATAACATAGATATGGCTTTCTTCCATCTTCAAGCCAAGTTTGTGTACAACCTTTTTGGGAAAAGACACGTGTATTTGATACCCTACACAAAGAAAAAGTATCAAAAAATAAAAATTGAGAGAAGAAAAATATATTATGTTATGAAATGCATTTTTAGATCCAATATTATGAATGTCTCACATTTCTATTGTGCACCACACACTCTAAGCTCATTATATATTTTTCCCGTCCATTATGTGAAACGTTATACGCTCTCACACACCAGACCGTGATGGTCGTAGTGATGCTAGCTGGAGAAAGATTATCGATGGTGGTAATGAAGGCACACATGTTTTCGGAAGAATAGCAGATTTAGCTGGAAATGAAATGAAAATAAAGAGTAAGCATTTATTTGTAATATTATGTATAAATAGAGTACTATTATAGTACTCCCTCCGTCCCACTCATCTTGGCCTGTTTTCCTTTTTGGACCGTCCCACTCATCTTGGCCTGTTTCCTTTTTTGGACAAAATTATGGCTCAATTAGTTACATTAATTAAGCCCAAAAGTCAATAAAAAACACTGCAGGATTGAAAAGTCAATAAAAAACACTATAAGTCAATAAAATAATATATACAAACTACACTAAACATAACTTTTACACTTAATACCTTTCTTCTTAATACCCGTACCGAAAAGAACTAGGGCAAGATTAACGGGACGGAGGGAGTATGTAATAGAGTAGCATTTTCAAAGCTCAAAAAGTGGCTTCATTGTAATTGATCTCAGCCCTTTGTAATAGAGCTAGAAAAAATAGTTAAAAAGGAAAGCAGCACTACAAACTAAAAAACGAAACAAAAAAAATTAAGACAGAAAGAACTTCATTGTAATAGAACTCAGCTCTTATTAATAGAGATATGAGGCATAGAAAAATTGAAAAGAAAAACTACGAACAGTAAAACTAAACAAAAGAAATGAAGAAGAAAACTTGTTATCATACTTTGAAATAATAAAACTGAACTTCAAGTTGTGAGAATTTACTAATTGTTGGGAAAATTATAAGGTTTCGATTTGATACCAAAACCCAACTGATTCTCCAACCGAATAGATGATCGCGTCAACCTAAATAGTGTTTTCCAGCTCGCCTGTTTGAGCCTTAGATGTTCAAGGTTTACAGGTTAAGGAAGCGGAAGACGACGGTCACCGTGTCTACGGCGGAGTCGGCCCAGCGGAAGATAGCAGTCGACCCAGCTGTGTCTACAGCAGGAGTCAGCTAGCGGAAGACAACAGTCGACCCAGCTGTGTCTACAGCAGGAGTCAGCTAGCGGAAGACAGCAGTCGACCCAGCTGTGTCTACAGTTGGAGTCAGCTAGCAAAAGAAAGCAGGCGTCAACCTTCAGCTGAGTGATCCGGCGAGCTCGATCAAGTCGAAGAGAATTCGAGCCGAGTTCAAAACACAAATGGTCCAAATTGCAGAACAAAGGAACTATCTCTGAAGACTCCACGTCGAGACAGTCCAGCTCTGAATTCAAAAGCCAGCTCTAAAGGCAGAAGATCCCGCAATCAGAGGAAGTCAACCTACCTCGACCAATGAGGGATTGCCAGATCAGCATCCTAGACTTCAGAACCTAGGATGTGACACAAATGAAGACAGGTGCAGATACGCCGAACGTCAGATCTTGTATTTAAGAAGAATAGGTAAGATTCAAACGGCTCCTCCAACGGCTAGTCTTGAATCTCTACCTATATAAACCCGTCTTCAACCTCAGGATCAGATACGAAAAACTCTCTACAAGCTTTCATTATCTGAAATCATTATTCTTTCAGAAGCTCTCAAGCAGTTCTACATAGATCAAAGAAAACTTTATCTTAAAGTGTTTCTAGTTAAGAAACTGCTTAGTTTTTCGTCTGTTCCCTAGGCCAAACTCATTGTATATCTTAAGCCTAGATTTCGAACGAGTTCATCATACTCTGAAGTTCTTAATTGTAAGAACTCGTTCATAGTTGGAACCCCATACCCAAACCCAAACCCAGAAAGGTTAGGTAAAGGTACGCTTGCTCGAAGCGCGTAATTCGAGTGGTTAGGTTCTTCAGTACCCGGAAACTGAAGGTGTATAGGCTTGACAGTGCCCGCAAACTGTTGGAACACAGCTCGGGTTAGAGTTGTGAAGTTGCTTGGTACTTGGAAACCAAGTGGTAGTGGATTACCAGTGAACCTGGTCGTGGATGTAGGAGGTGTTACTCCGAACCACGTAAAAACTCGCGTGATTCTAACTCTCTCTCTTTACTATTGCTTTATATTCAGCTGTGTACTAACTCCTTCATATCATTGCATACTTGTTCAAAACTGCACACACAGCTGCTCTCCAAAGACAGCTGTGTCTCTCGAAAAGTTGCACAACCTGACTAAGCTGAAAACGTTAAGTTAATATTTTCAAACTGAGTTTTTCTAAGTAACTGAGCTAAGTTTTCAAACCACCACTTTTCGCACCGCCAGCTGAGTTGTTTACCCAGCTGACCCTCCCCAGTTGGATCAATAACTGAGCTCTCACTCAACTCCGTTTTAACTTGATAAAAGTTTCGAAAAAATCTACTTGGTGTATTCACCCCCCCCCTCTACACCAAGTACCCAGCTCAGGGACCATCACTAATCAGTAAACATGTTTATATAGAATTCATTGGTAGTGTTAAATTTAAATTTCAAATTTTCCCTCCCATTTTTGGAACCCAAAAATTATTTCTGAACCACAAATAAGAAATTTAAATATACTAATTATTTATGACATGAAATATATTAGTGAAAAAAATGCTTGGTGAAAATTGATGACTGAATTTCTGGAGTAACAATCAAAATAAATTATAAAGTGATTGGACGGAAACTAAAAGTCAAACAAATAACCTAAAAATCTAAGAGGTTGTCAATAAATAACTTCTAGTCCATAATTATTATCCAATTTGTAAACTGTGACCTCAGGCTGAACAATCACTCAATCAACAATACAACTGAAGGGATAAATAATCTGAATTATATTGAATAAAATTAGATGAAAAATAGATTTTGTTACAGATTTATAAAGTCAACCAAATATCCAAAATACAAAAAAAATTGACAACTAAAGACTTTAAGTCATTATTATCCAATTTGTTGGATATGGCGGTAAAAGGGTAGATGTTGTAATATTGGTTACAACTCTCCTGTTTATTATTAGTATAGATAGGAATAAAATATTGGAAGAAATCGTGGATCATTTTGATGAAGTCTTATCACAAATCAATATGAATACAAAATGAAGAAAAATCTATGTAAGCATGTCGATTAATGTGGTCACCCGTTTAATTTGAAATCACATCCAACATTATCTAAATATATGTTATAAGTGCATCATATGTAACTTCTTCGAGATTTGTATACCTTTGCTGGATTTGAAGTTCTTTTTTTTTTCGAAAAGGGATTTGAAGTTCTGATCATGGAAAGTAGAGATGCATGTAAGAAATAATTAAACTTGATTTTTTATGAAATACTTAGAAAATAAACAGAAGAAAATTATGTTTATATCATTTTCATATAGTTCTCTACTTGTTTTTCTTGGAAACACACTACGTCTAATAGAAGCGGTTATATCTACTCAAGTCAAGATTGTTATCTATGAAATGATTGAAATCTTTAGTCTTGGACAAGGTCTTCTAGTCTGCCGTTTGCTTGTCGTTTGCTCAGCATAGCCCCACTTTTGTAGACTTGTCTTCCCAGTTTTCATAAAAGAAGTTAAGGCATACAATCTGCCATGTGTTTCCAGTTCATATATAATATCCACTCTCTCTCTCTTTCTACAGAGAAAATGGGGAAAGTAGCTGCAATGTTGTTGTTCTTGGGAGCATTATAC
This sequence comes from Agastache rugosa, assembly GCA_031470985.1. Classification (NCBI taxonomy): domain Eukaryota; kingdom Viridiplantae; phylum Streptophyta; class Magnoliopsida; order Lamiales; family Lamiaceae; genus Agastache; species Agastache rugosa. The sequence goes on from CM062607.1 coordinate 25,642,741, forward strand.
CTGAGAATCTGCAATGCTTCTACTCTCAACAGCTCCACTATAGATGAGTCCTCTCTTCTAGCCATCAAAAAACACACAAATTCTAATATCTTGGCTAAGAATTGGTCACAACAAACCTCTTTCTGTACTTGGATTGGCGTCATTTGTAGCCGGACTCATCCAAGAGTAATCAGCTTAAATCTATCCAGCATGGATTTACGAGGGACCATTGCCACAGATATCGGCAACCTCTCGTTCTTGATGTCCTTGGATATCAGCAACAACAACTTGAGTGGCTTAATCCCTGCTGAAATTGGGCAGTTGAGACACCTTCGTGTATTAGACATGGCGTTCAATCAGCTGAACGGTCGCATTCCCCAGAGTATTGGATTGTTAAGGAGATTGGAACTTTTAAACCTTAAAAACAATTACTTGAGCAGAGGTATTCCAAAAGGTTTATCCACATGTGTCCGTCTCTCTATACTCGACCTGTCTTATAACAATCTCAGTGGAAGTATTCCACTAAGCTTTGGAAACCTCTCACAGCTTCAGCAACTTATATTGACAAGTAATCAGTTGGCAGGTATCTTTCACGATTCTCTCTTTCTTCCCTCAATTAGACCACCCCAAGGGCGCATAATTAATTAGTGTCGGTATACTAAATTTGTTTCAGGAGAATTAACATCAACAATCTTCAACATATCTTCTCTGGTGTATCTTGATGTGGGTGAGAACAGATTGTCTGGAAGTATTTCGAATCATATATGCAACTCACCTGCAACAAAGCTTGAAGACTTACGACTTTACTCGAATCAATTTGAAGGAGAGATACCTTCTGCTCTAATGCGTTGTCATTCTCTAGAACGGCTATCTCTGGGGACCAACCAACTTGAAGGAAGTATCTCAACTCAACTCTGGAACTTATCCAAAATCAGGTATGTTGGTTTGGCCCGTAACAAACTTGGGGGAAGTATTCCTCCCTTAATCGGCAATCTGTCAACTTTGGAGATGATCAAGATTGGCTACAACAGTTTCCAGGGGATAATTCCTCAAAAAATGGGGCAACTTTCCAGTTTAACATTGTTGGGTCTTGCAACAAATAAGCTAAATGGTGAAGTACCAGAGTCTATTTTCAATCTCTCCAGGTTAGAAGCACTTTGGCTTGGATTCAACAACCTCTCGGGCCAAATTCCATCTTCTATAGGCATGAGCTTGCCCAACATCAAGTATTTCGACCTAGCAGGAAATCGTTTCCATGGAAGGATTCCTTGCTCTGTATCAAATCTCTCCAGGCTCATTGGATTTCAGCTTGGTGGTAACTCATTCACTGGGCATATACCAATAAAACTTGGGAATTGGCGTCAACTAGAATGGATAAACTTGGAAGCAAATCAGCTCACCAATAATATATCCAAGCCTGAGCAAGACTTCCTCTCTTCATTAACAAGCTGCAAATACCTGACGGATATAGACGTGTCAGCTAATCCCATAACCGGAGTCCTTCCCAAATTCTTAGGCTCCAGCAATCTGTCTGCATCACTTCAATATTTCCGAGCTGGATCTTGCAGAATAATAAGCCCGCTCCCCAATGAGCTGGGGAACTTAAGCAACCTGCTCTTGCTACACCTTGAACAAAACGACTTGACAGGACTCATCCCAACAGCATTACGACATTTGAACAATATGCAGTCGTTGGCAATTCAAGGTAATAAGCTGAAGGGTTCTATCTCACATGTCTTGTGCAATCTGAGAAAATTGTACTCGGTAGATTTTTCAGAAAACAATTTTTCTGGACAAATACCGGGGTGCTTAGGGGACCTTCCTCTACTGAGACAAATTAATTTGGCCAGCAATGCCTTCGGTTGCTACATTCCATCATCTTTATGGTTTATTCGGCAGGTTGAGAGGATGAATCTGTCTAATAACTTCATTGATGGTTCTTTACCGCGGGAGGTTGGGAATTTGAAAAGCCTGATAGAGTTAGATCTATCTAGGAATCAGCTCTTTGGAGAGATTCCAGACACAATTTCAAAGCTTCAGAATCTAGTCACTCTATCATTGTCAAATAACAAACTAGATGGCCCATTAAGTGATTCTTTTTCTGAGCTGAATGGGTTGGAATACTTGGACTTGTCTTGCAACAACCTCTCCGGTCCAATTCCCAAGTCGTTAGAGGCACTTACATACCTAAATTACTTCAATGTTTCCTTCAACAAGCTTAAAGGTGAAATTCCAGATGGAGGGCCTTTCGCAAACCTTACATCTGATTCCTTTTTAGGTAATCAAGGTTTGTGTGGAGCACTGCAATTCAAAGTAGAGGAATGTAAAAGGAGCGTGCCCGGACCTTCAAGAAAGAACCAACTTTTGAAATATATACTACCAGCCATAGGATCAGTACTTCTTGTTGCCTTTATTTTGTTCTTAGTTATGAGAAATCGTCGTGCAAATATATCACCTTCATCTCCATCAGATACTCCTTCTAGATTTGCGCATAGGAGGATCTCGTATTATGAAATTCTCCATGCTACAAGCAATCTTGATGAAGAGAACATGATTGGCAGAGGGAGCTCTGGTTCAGTATACAAGGGTTGTTTCTCCGACTCAATGGTTGCTGCTGTTAAGGTCTTTGATTTCGGCATACAAGGTGGACTGACGAGCTTTGAGAGAGAGTGCCACATAATGTGCAGCATACGCCATAGGAATCTTGTTAAGGTCATTACTTCTTGCTCAACCCATGATTTTAAGGCTTTGGTGATGGCATTCATGCCCAACGGCAATCTTGGGAAATGGCTTTACGCTGTTGATTGCTCCTTAAACATTTTCCAGACATTGGAAATAATGGTAGATGTGGCAACTGCTTTGGAGTATTTACATGAAGGCTGTTCCTCCCCCATTGTTCACTGTGATTTGAAGCCCCAAAACATCCTTCTAGACGAAAACATGGTTGCGCATGTAGGCGACTTTGGCATTGCCAAGCTTCTAACAGAAGAACAAATAATGCATCAGACCACAACTTTGGGTACCATCGGATACATGGCACCAGGTAAACAATCCTCTGCCTAACTCTTTCTACAAAAGTAAATCCAACAATCGTCTAAAATTCATCGACTCAATAGCTAACTACACTTATGTGCACTATGTTTACTTTTGGTGATATTCAAATAGATAAGCTATACTCTACACATACGGTGATGAATTGAATAATTGAGAGGTTGTTTGATTGCTCAATCCTTCATAATCACATGTATTGTCATCTAATATTTCAGTACATGCCCTCTAATCTCCCTCTTTGTAGAGTATGGGTCGGAAGGATTGGTATCAACTATGGTGGATGTTTACAGCTATGGGATTTTGCTTATGGAAATTTGTTCGAGGAAAAATCCGATAGACGAAATGTTTTCTGGAGAGTTAACCATGAGGACCTGGATGCAAGAATCATTCCCCAACTCTGTGATTCATGTTATTGATAACAAGCTACTAAACATGGATGTTCGAGGTAGAAGAGTCAAATATGAAAGTTGCTTCAAGTCAATTATTGAACTAGCTCTGGAATGCACGGAAGATATGCCTCAAGAGAGGCCTCGTATGAAAAATGTGCTAGCGAGGATCAAGAAGATAAAGTTGGACCTATCAAAACGTAACTAGAATTAGCAGCCAGATTGAAATGAAGCCTTCCCTTAACAGTTAATAAATCTTTATTGTTGTTTGATTTGAGTCTGTGAGGGTGATCAGATTACTATATGATGTCTAGATGTGAAGTGTGTGTCATGTGATGTGAAACATTTTAAATTTACGAAATAATGAGAGGGTGTTTACTTTGGGTGATAGCTTAAAGTAATGACGGAACTAAGCCATTCTGGACTAGAGCGAGATAGCCTCCTCGACTTGTCCTCCTACTTCCATATGCATAAATTATAGCCTACACAAAAACACTAGTAATAGTATAGTTTGATTATCATATAGTTTGAGTTCCTAAACATAGAAAGAATATCGTATATAATTTGTGCAAACTCCTCGGTTAATATTCAACTGAAAATAGAATAAAGATATGGTAGGGAATATGATCCACGTACCACAATCGAGCCACCATAGCTTTAACTGGTAAAGCTGTAATATTTAAACCGAATTCTTTTTCTTCCTTTTTGATGCAGATGAGGCTGCTCTACAATTTCTGCAATAAATATTAACAAAGACATTTATGCAGACACGTTATGTGCATGAAGATATATGATCATATTTATCCAGAAATTGTAGAGCAGCTCATCTGCATCACTTTTTTCTGCATACCTGTGCAACACAAACACAAATCCACAATTTAATCAATACAAATCCAAGTAGGAAGCTTGTTAGTTGGTGCAATGGAACTTGCATTACATAGAGTCGGCGGGGGTGGCGTCGGATTCGCCGCTTCAAGCTTAAGGGAGAGGCGCCAAGAGTGGCGTGGCGGCACAACGGCGGGGCAAGGAGGAATTCCAACCTCCAGGTGCAGGGCGGCGGGATAGTTCTAGGATATTTTGTGAATGCGATGAAGACGACACCGCACCGCAACAATTTCTTATCCAGAATATGAAATCAATTTCTTAATCTTATTTCTCATTTTTCATTTAGATCTAATAAAAAGATAAAAATAAAATAAAAAGATCTAATGAAATCATTTCAGTTTGTAGTTTTCAATCCAAATTGTGCCAAATTTTTTTTTCAGGTAAACCAAAATTTATTCAATTACGCTCGTGCGCAGCCTAACAATGAGGTACATAGTTCAATAAGATTAACAACAAAATCACAAAAGCTTGAGATTACAGATTCAATCTTCCCAACTAAAGCAAACACAATCTATTATATATATAAAGAGCCAGTTTTCAATCTGCCATTAATTGCAAATCAATTTGAATGGCAATTTTGTAGATTAAGATAGTTTCATAGTTTATTTCAAAATCTATATCACGTTAAACCCCTGCAAATCCCACGTTCAGGAAACTGCTTTGATATCCCACATTTAGGAAACTCGCTAAACATATTCACAGTTTCTTCTTCTCATAAGTAATTCTTAATTTTTTTTTTTTTTACTTCTGAAATCTATCTCTCCATGCTTCGTTCCAATGCGAATCCTCGGGATAATCCACATTCAAATTAATTTTGTAACAAACTGAGTTCATGATTTTCTAAGATTCTAACATCTTATAGCTCGGCGACAAAGTGTGGCCGGAACCTTGAAGGATAACGTTGTATTCATCGACAAGGTAAACTTCATTGAAGACTCATTTTCTACTTTCACTTTCTAGAATTCTCTAATCACGCCTTTAACAAAATGCCTTCTTATAAGAAAACAATTTAATAAATAAGCTCTTTCCTTTTGATTTGCTGATCGATTACGAATTTGCATAATTTTACGAGGTTGTCATTCTGGTTTCGGTTTGCTTGGCGTTAATTGTTCTTCTTGTGATGGAATTTTATTGGATTGTATGTTGTTACGGAATCTTTCGAATTATCATTAAATTTCAGGCTATTTCCCTTTTCTTAATTAATTGTTTGTTCGCATTTTTCTTCGAACTTATTACAATTGCCACCGTGATTATGCCTTCCAACTCTTGTGATCAATTCTCATAGCGCATTACATGTTATATCGCCAATTTACTAACTCTACTTAACACAAATAAGCATTTGCTGTGAGTTTGAGTGAAAGTTTGTTAGAAACTGCTGCAGATTCTTCTTTATAGATAATTTTTCTACTGTAGTTTCTTGAAATCATATTAGATCATATCCATATACATGTTACATTTGTCAACATTCTTTATTTTCAGCAGTGTTTCAATCTCATACGTTATTTACAGTCTGTGCATATAGTTCGATACGGAAAGCAAAGCTACGTTCTCGGTGAAGCGAAGCAAGTAAATAATACTCCCTCCGTCCCCCAAAAGTGTGGTCCAAATTTGATTATATGTGAGGTATAAAATATTAATTGGACCACACTTTTGGGGGACGGAAGGAGTAGCATAGGAAAAGAGAAGAACCATTTCTGACGTGTCTACTCTACTACCACACATGGTATCCCATGATATTTATCATTCAGACATGAAGAGAAAACAATGGAGATAAGTAATTTGGCAAATTTGTCGCCTCAAAGTATTTGATAATGGAACTATATGCATAAAACCTTTTTTATTGAATTCTTGATCCTCATTATGTTGCAGATAATTTGATTGCTGATGTGTTTTTCGTGTTCTATTATTAAAGCATAGGGAAGAGGAAGAAAGTGAAATACTAGGAGAATTAAGAAGCAAGGGTATTAGCAGAAATTATCCATGTTAGGGCCAAGAGAGACCCAGCTACTGATACTTCCAGTTTATTAGAGAGAGTTTTCTCAAATAAAATCAATTTGGATCCTGGCAGGTTCTTTATTTTATTTTTAATTGAATTTGTGATTATTTTTCTATTTATCTGGTAGAAGTGAGAAAATTAATGAGAGGTTACGATGTTTGCTAGACATCATACCAGGATGCTACAAGGTTAGTACTATATTTATACATTTAGGGCTCGTTTGGTAGCTAGGTTAGGATAGAGTGAGATAGATAAGATCAAGATAAATATAGTGAATAAGGGGTGATTGTTGTGTATCTTTTGTGTTTGGTAGATAAGATAGGGTCAAGATAAATATAGTGAATAACATGTTGGTTGTTTGGTACCCTAGATTAAATTTAAGATTAGGTTTGAAATGACAATTATATCCCCATAATTAATTATTTTTTAATTTTGAATTAATTTCCTGGTCCTCTCTCTCTACTCGTCTGCCGCCGCCGCCTACTCCCACAACCTCCACCATGCCCCTCTCGCTCTCTCTTCTTTCACCATGCCCCTCAACCGCCGCCGCTCGTCTCTCTCTCCATCACCGCCACCTACAACCCGCCACCACCATCACTGCCGCCACCGTCTCTCTCCTCTCGTCTGCCACCACCACCATCCCACCCTTCGACCACCATCCGCCACCACCACCATCCCATCCCTTCCACCACCGTCACCCGCCACCACCACTCTTCTCTCTCTCCCCTCGTCTTTCAACCACCACTATCCGCCGCCGCCGCCACCACCCATCTCCACCACCGGGTAAATCGCTAGATCTACTTCCGCCGCCACACCATCCCATCCCTTTCACCACCGTCACCCGCCACCACCACCACCACCACCACTCTTCTCTCTCTCCCATCGTCTTTCAACCACCACCATCCGCCGCCGCCACCACCAATCTCCACCAACCGTCAGATCTACTTCCGCCGCCACACCATCCCATCCCTTCCACCACCGTCACCCGCCACCACCACTCTTCTCTCTCTCCCCTCGTCTTTCACCCACCACCATCCGCCGCCACCACCACCACCCATCTCCACCACCAGATCTACTTCCTCCGCCACCACCACCACACTCCTCGTCTCCGACTCCCACCGTGTCATCTCCGTCCAGATAGAGAGAGAGGGCGACGGGAGAGAGGGTGAGAGCGCGAGAGAGAGGGCGACGGGATAGAGGGTGAGAGCGCGAGAGAGAGGGCGACGGAGGGTGAGAGACAGAGAGAGAGGAAGGCGACGGAGGGTGAGAGACAGAGAGAGCGAGTGAAAGAGAGAGACAGCGAGTGGCACTGTTCAACCGAGATAAGGGGTATCTCACCAATTTGGTGAGATACCTCTTCTAAAGGGAAACAGTAAAATAAACACGGACCGGGTATAATACCGGGCCGCCCGTGATAGTAATCTCGCCTACCAAACGGCATGATAAGTCTAGATAGGTAAGCAATCTTGCTTAATCTACCCTACCAAATGGCTCCTTATCATTTAACTAGCAGGTCATTACGTGCGTTGCACGTATAACCTCTAATTTAAAATAACTAATTTATTATATAATAAAATATATTTGTTGATATTTTTTTAAAGTTATAATATTATTAATTATTGATTATTAACTTCAACAAAGTATTAGCAAGTATATATAAGGAGTAGAAAAAAAATCAAATTTCTTATATCATATCTTATGTACAATTATCAAAATTGTATGGTACTGATAGTAATCGTCTATTATAATATATTTATTCTAATAATGAATGAAGGGTCGTAAGAAATGGAGAGTCCAGAACCAAAACTCTGGGTATAACATGCTTATACTTCAGAGTCGAACCTAACTTTTATGGGTAAAATCCTATATATATTAAGGTTCTTTTTAGGTCTTTAAAAATGTTCTCTTGATTTATTGTGAAACAACCTTTGATATTATTATTGTAAGCTATTATTTAACTTTCTCTTTTATACGAAAAGTGTTTGTCTTACATGTACACCGTCTCGTGTTTAATGAAAACATTCAACTCTCTCTTCTTAAGTTAAGACGTGACAAATTCAGTGTTGTAGCAAAACCAATGAAAAAATAAAAGGGAATACATTTATATTTTGAATGATCTAATATATTAATTTTAAATAATACGAATTAAATATATATACATATATTCTAAATTAAATTAATATTCATGAATACAATATACTCCCTCCGTCTCATCTTGGCCTATTTCTTTTCGGCACGGATATTAAGAAGAATGGAATTAGGAATAATAAAGTGTTAATAAAGTGTATTTTTAGTCAATAAAGTAATTTTTCTTTTGACTTTGCATTCATGTAGAATTAATTAGGATCCTAAATAATACTCCATTCGTCCCATTGAAATTGTCTTTCTTTCCTTTTTGAACTGTCCCATTTAAATTGTCCTGTTTTCTAAAAAGGAAATAGTTAACCCTTCAAAATTAATTTGACTTACCCATTTTCTCTCTTTTTACATTTCTCCTTAATAACTGTGCCGAACACTAACAGGATGATTTTAGCGGGATAGAGGGAGTATATTAGTATGCATTGGTTGCTACGTACTATATATAGTAATAGTTAATATGTCATTAAAAGCCTAAATTTTTTTCTATTATGCATAATTATATAATCCCTTCGTCCGCGATAAGTGTAGCACAATTTCCTTTTCCGTACGTCCGCGATAAGTGTAGCACTTTCCATTTTAGGAAATGACCCCACACACTACAATTATTTTAAACCTTACAACAATTCATTGTGGTGGGTCCATTTCCCACTCAAAACTAATTTATCAACCATTTCTTAAAACTCGTGCCGAACCCAATGTGTTATACTTTTGGTGAACGGATGGAGTATTTAATATAGGGTTAATTATCGAAAAATATATGACATTTATCTATATTCTATATATAACTTTTGAAATTGGACCTACCATCTAACATCCCCTCCTCCTTCCTCCTCTCATAACCACCACCACCACTCACCACTATAACCAGTTGCGGCTATCAGGCCCACCCCCTCATCCCTCTCCCTCTCCCTCACCCTCATATTTTTTTAAATTTTTTTCTTAGAAACTATTCTATACAATTAAACTTGAATAAATTTTTAATATATGAATTATGCTTGAGCTTGATGGTACTCGACTAATTTGACTCGAATAAAAATTATCAACAAATAAGAATAGTAAAGTATAATAAATTACATAAATAAATTAAATAAAATATAAAATAAAATTTTGTGAAGAGATGTTTCAATGATAAAGAGAAAAGATTGAAATATAAAGATGAAATTTAATAATAAAGACGATATGTTAATTATTAGAGAAAATAATTATTAAATTGCTAACTTAATAAAAGTATAAACTTTTACCAAAATTAATATACAACTATATTAATATCCTAATAAACACAATTCTCAAAATTTATGTTTATCTTTTTTCTTTCACTTTTGAGTTATAGTACGAATAGGACTATTATTAATTAATTCATTAAGTTGAGTTGTAGTAGGAGTAGGACTATTATTAATTTATTTAGTTTATAATAAATTTAATATAGATGTACACTATTGCTCTTAAAATAAACATAATAATATGGACATATTAGGTAAACCCAATTTTGTAAGAATCCGTTCTTTTATAGTAGGTATAGATTTACAAACACACAACACACACACACACACACATATATTTTAGAATGTAATTTGCTAATACAGATACTTGCTTGCATTATCAAATGGACCAAGATGTTGGATGAGATCATAAATTTTGTGCAGTCCTAGCAAAATCAAGTATATGTATGCTATTCTGAAGTTTATATGTTTATATTTTGGTTCTTTTGCTGAGAATAAGTCTTGGTTTCAAGATCCATGACGTGAATCCTATTGCCATGCAAGGACGAAATTTTCTGTTTAGGTGTAATTGACATGTTTATTTGATATACATTGTTTATATGCATACATACAACCTGCAGGTAGATTCTTTTGTTACATAGGTTTATCCCATAATTCTTGAACCATCTTTCTTCAATTGTCTTCTCTAAACATAGTTTATATGTGTGGGTTTCCTAGGAGCTAAGTTATTCAAAGCAGGAATTATACGTGGAAGGTTCCAAGACTTCTTTACCCAATTTTTGATGAGATTGTGAAAGCTCAAAGTTAAAAATCCCATTTTATTGGGTTGTCTTTATCATATGCTTAAATCTATCATATTTTTCCCGCACAACTTTGGATATCTTCAGATTTCTCTGTTTGAGGATTGTGCATATTTCTTACAAGGAATAAATTTTCTTTTATTCAATTGCTTTTCTGTTTAAAATGATGTACATGGATACTCTATAAAATAATAGGTTCTTGAGCTCCTCTGATTTTGCAACCTTTTAAGATAATGTTTTGAAACTTTTAGTACAGTGGGCTTGGAAAAGTATTGGAAGTTGACATATAGGAAGATACAAAGTTGCTCGGAGAAGAGTACTCTGCTTCAAGGATTTGCAACAAATTTATTGATAGGTGAAGAAGCAGTTTTGACAGCAGGTCAAAATAGCAATGCATTGATCAAGAAGCAATATTCAACAGAGAGATGAGAGTTCAGAAAAAGAAAAAAGAGATGAACAATATGAAGATTAAACACCAACTTTGTCATAACCTAAGTTTGTAAGTTTCTCAATGCTCTACTTAGATAGTTGCATGGATTCTCATAATATTTCTGTAGTATATGAACACATTAATTAATTAATGAAGTGTTATGAAATCTTTATTTTCTTTTATGATTTCTTCTGGTGCAAGAGTTGCATATCATTTGTTTGTAAACTTTAATATCGAGTCGACCAGTTAGATTCTTCTAAGATTTCCTCAACTGATCCCTATCCCGACCTTGACGAATTGAAGTACATAATAAAAATAAATTCGTAGGAAATATATGCTCATGCCATAAACGAAAAATTTGAGACTACAATAATAGAAATATCAACGGCATAAATTAAATGTAGAATAAATTTACAGATCTAAATGTACATGCATTTTTTTTTTTCGTTTTTAATGTTGTGGTTTTGTTTCCTTTCCCAAACATTACAAATCCGCACATACAAATTGTTGAATGCTTGCCTTTCAAAAAAAAAAATGTTGAATGCTTTAAAAAAAATGTAGTGGACCGACTATATTAATTAGTAGTTGTTTAAATTTCAATTTAAATTGTAATGAGCCCATATTATCTGTTTTTAAGATTAATATTTCATATTATCTTTTTTTAGGGAATATTTCATATTATCTCAATGTCCTTTTTACGTTAAATTAATTGTTTGTAAATAGCAACTTGAAATTTCACAACCTAAATTTAGTAATATGAAATCTAAATCCATATAATTTTTCAAGTTCTTAGATTTGACATATATAGTATGTTTTAATACATATATATAATGAACTAATTTCAACTCCCATAAAATTCGAAAGTTCGTATATGAATGTTTACCGCTCGACACGCGGGTGCAATACTAGTTAGAAGAAAGGTTTGAAATCCCATTCTATTAAATTCTATGGTTTTTTCTCTCGGCGCAAGGTAGTATAGCTGTGTTAACTTGCGCGCCCCATCGTTCGAATGGGCAAGAGAGGCCGGCCGAAGAAGAATCCGGCCACCACCACGATGCATCGAGCAACGCCAACTGGATCTTCATCGCAGCTGAGTAACCTGAGTAAGACAACACCAACAGATTCTGGGATTTCACTGAAAGGTAAAGAGAAAATGGATGTAACAGTTACGACTCTGGAAAAGGAGATTCCAACTCAGATCTCCACACCTGATGCTGTAAGTCGAAGATTGGAGATGGAATCTGCTCCGCAGCAACCTGAAGCATCTCTAGCGAACAAACAACCGGCAAAAACAGGTATGAAACTTGAGTATTTACCTCATGTGCTGAAAAATGGTGTTCCCATAGCTTGTCTTGAGAAAGAAGATATTCAAACTGAGGCTGAGAAATGGAAATTTGCCATCATTTTGTATGTTATTGGGGATTCGCCGAGGATAACATACTTAAAACACATTTCTGATGAGACAGTGTAATATCCAGCATAAACCATATATCTTTTACCATAATGAGGGGTATTTTGTGATTAGATTTCAAACTTTGGAGGAGAGAAATGAAGTTTTGTTTACTGGACCACACACTATTGCTTATAAACCTGTTATTGTTAAAGCATGGGAGGCAGATTTTTGTTTTGAACAAGAAATATTGAAGGTTGTGCCGTTATGGGTTCAGCTACCAAATCTCCCCCTTAACTGCTGGGGAGCTAATTCTCTAAGTAGAATTGGTAGCACAATTGGGAAACCTCTTTATGCAGATGAGTGCACAACCTCACAGAGCCGGATTTCATATGCTAGGATGTTAGTCGAGGTGGATGTCACACAACCTATCCAGTACAAAATAATGATAGAAGGAGCTAATGGCAAGCAAGTTGAGCAAAAGGTTGTTTACGATTGGATACCACCTTTTTGTAAAACTTGCCAAGCAGCAGGCCACAATTGCAATGCGAAAGTGAAGCCACAGACATATCAAGAAGCTTTGAAGAAGCAGCAGTGGCAACCCAAACCACAAGCTCCTCAGCCATCTGTCAAAGTTTCTGCAGATCCGCAGAAACTAGGGCCTTCACATATGAGTACAGAGACTGGACAAGTAAACTCACCACCACCAATGGCAGAATGGACTAAGCCAAGAAGAATTGCTAATCAAATTCCAGCAATAGAGCCAAGTATGAGGGTTCCCACTGGAAACTCTTATCAGATTATTAGTGAAACAGAAGGAACATCAGAGTTGGCTACAAGGGGCGGGGACTCTATCCCCTTTGTTGAGAAATGAAGATCCTAATTTGGAATGTGAGGGGTTGCAACAAACCCTTCAAGCAAAAAAGAGATCAAGAACTTTTTGCTTAAAAATAAGATAGATTGTGTTGCTTTACTTGAAACAAGAGTTAAGGCTGAGAAATTTAAGAGAGTTTCTGAGAAAATTTGTAAGAATTGGGAGGTCCTGAATAATTATCCCCATGCCACTAATGGGAGAATCTGGGTAGGTTGGAATCCAAAAACAGTTAGTGGAGTGTGGTTGGAAAATTAGGAACAAGGAATCCATTTTGTTCTTACTGACATGCTTTCTGGAAAGTGGTAATACGGTCCTTTGACCAAACAAGTTTATCAAAATTAAATGTTGTCCGGAAACTTTATTTTTATAAATTCTGGCCAACTTTGACTTGAAGTGACTTAAATGCCCTTCCTTTCACCTCAACCAATTTTACCTCCCTCTACCTTATCTTTCTCTTTCTCTCTCTATTAGCTATCAGAGCTGGAAGTCTGTTTCTCTCTCTTTCGTGAGCTGCTGAAATTTCTCTCTCTCCATACCTCGTCTTCGCCGGTGTTTCTACAGCAATGACCTGGTTTCCTTCGTTCGATGATACTCTCGTAGCTCGTATTCTCCGGCGGCGGTGAATTTCTTGGTTTTCTCCGTTCGACGATACTCTCACTTCTCACAGCTCGTATTCTCCGTCGGCGGCTGAGAATTTTACAGGCGACGTTCTTCTGTGTTGGCGGCGTGGTTTCTTCAATATTTATTGAGGTAATTTTCCAGATCTAGTCTGTCATGTTCTAGATCTAGTGTTCATGTTCTTGTCGTATTTTCCAGATCTGCCCGTCCTCTTCGTCCATTTGTTTCTTCCTGCATTTTCCAGATCTTGCCATCCTCTTCGTGCATATGTTTTTTCCTGCATTTTCCACGTCATTGCGCACCACGAATGGTACGAAGGTACGAATGGAGTATATTCGTACCATGTGTGCCAAAGCATACCGCGTCGAGACTTGGAACATCTGGTACGAATGCTACTTATTCGTACCAGGTGTGCCAAGTCTTGGCGCGGTATTCCTTGGCACACCTGGTACGAATGCAACATTCGTACCAGGTGTGCCAAGTCTTGGAGCGGTATGCTTTGGCACACCTGGTACGAATATACTCCATTCGTACCAGGTGTGCCAAGTCTATATTCGTACCAGATGCTATATCCGATTGAAATTTGATTATCCGATTGTTTCTTACAGATGAGGCCAGATGCTATAATTATTGCGCATGGAGGTGTATGGAAGAATAATTTATACCATGGTGGACGAAGAGAGTATATTCCTATACCTCCTGGTGGTATAACATATGCAAATTTATTGAGTAAGATTGAATTGCATTTAATGAAGGCCAAGAGTATATATTTGTATGAGATAGATGCATTAGTTCAGTCCCCCGCGCGTGAAACCCTGCGAATGAAAATAACAGATGATTTTGAGTTGTCATATTTGTTTGATTTGGAGGAGTTGCCTGTTTTATATGTGACTATTTCTCTTAAAAGTAATGAATCTCCACTTGTTGTTTTAAATCATCCTATATGTGAGCATGAGGGTTTCGTGAATTTGTTAAATGCTCAAAATAGTGAGAATGTGATAACTTCAAGGAATGTGAATGTGCAAAATGAGAATCATGATCAGAGGTCTGATGGTAATGGTATTGATGATGAACCAATTGATTTTGGTCGTGATGAGGGTCATAATAATTTTGATGATGAGGCTTTTGATAGTGATGATGCAGACAGTTTTGATGATTGTGATGATTTAGATGATTGTTGTGGTAGAAATCGTTTTAATGTGCCATCATTAGATGGTTCGAATGACATTATAGAGGAAAATCATGAACCTGGTCGACAGTGGAGCATTCCGGGTGCTGTATATCAATCATCTCTTCCTTGCAAAGAACTAGGTATTGTTGATGAACCGATTACTGAAACACTTTGTCGTGGTGCTATGTTCTTTAAGAAGGAGAAAATGATTATGGCATGTGGACTGCATCATCTCTTGAATCATGTGGAATTTATTACCAAGCGTTCATCAAAGTTAAGATATCATGTGGTTTGCAAATATGAAGATAAATGTTCGTTCATCATGCGTGCGAGATCACTGGGAAATGCATGGAGAATTTATAGATGGAGCCCTCACACGCGTGAATCTGATTTGAGATACCATGCTGCTCCAAAAGTGAGTTCGAAGGTACTAGCTTCATACTTTGTTCCTCATTTAATGGTCGAGGGTGTTGTTCTTAGGCCGAAGGATATTCAGGCACAACTACTAAAGCAATTTGGTGTTACTGTCAAATATCAAACTGCTTTGGCTGGAAGAAATCAAGCACTCACCATGACATACGGCGACACGAGTAAATCTTTTCAACTGCTCCCCAAGTATCTTTTCATGTTGGAGCATTCAAATCCTGGTTCCATTGTTGGATTAAAGACAACTTCAGATGGTTCTTTTCAATATTGTTTCATGGCTATTGCTGCATGTGTTAGAGGATTTGGTGCATGTCGTCCCGTTATTGTAGTTGATGGTACACATTTTAAAGGAAAATACAAAGGTATCATGTTTGTTGCTGCTACAAAGGATGCTAATGAACAAATTTTCCCATTAGCTTTTGGGATTGGCGACGTAGAAAGTGATGCATCATGGATTTGGTTCTTTAGGGAGCTGAGACGGATATTTGGTTGCCCTGAGAACTTATTGTTTGTGTCTGATCAGCACCTCAGTATCAAGAAAGCAGTGGATTGTGTTTATCCGGGTACTCCGCATGGACTTTGTACGTATCACTTGCAAGGAAACCTCAAGAAATGGGGCCAACATGCAATATCTGTCTTCAATGAAGCTGCAAAGAGTTATAAGAGACAAGATTTCGAGGAGCATATGAAAAATTTGTTATCGTTTGCACCTCGTGCACACGAGAAAGTGGTAAATATTGATCCAATTAGATGGGCTCGTTGCAAATGTCCTGTGCGCCGTTATTGGTTTTTAACTTCTAACTGTGCCGAGTGCTTGAATGGCCGACTACGATGGGCTAGAAAGTTGCCAGTTTGCACTCTTTTGGAGTGTGTACATAGTTTGATCGGGCAATGGTTTGTAGAACGGCGTGCTATTGCTGCTGAAAGAACTCACGAGTTAACGGACTTTGCCTCGACCAAATTAGAAAGATCAATGGAGTTGGCCGGTCTATGAGTGTTGAAACAATTTCTTCAATGAAGTATAAGGTCACGTCTGGTATGAAAAATTACATTGTTGATCTTGACAGTAGGAAATGCACATGTTTTGTGTTTGATCTCAACCTGATACCCTGTTCTCATGCAGCAGCAGCAATAAGGTTATTTTTTAAAGTTATTTTCTATTTTCTATGTTCTAGTACAACAGTTAGTTGGCACGACTTGTACGCGCCAAGGCTTGGCACACCTGGTACGAATACAACTATTCGTACCAGGTGTGCCAAGCTTACCGCGCCAAGGCTTGGCACTACTGGTACGAAACACCAATTCGTACCGGTAACAACACATAATACTATACTTTGTTTTTTTACTGCATTATGTTTCTTTTTATGCAGTAAAAAGAAGCAAAATCCGACGTCATATGTGAGTGCTTATTATACAACTGAGACGTTGCGTGAAATTTATGCTGAAGAGGTGATGCCGATTCCAGATCCAGATGAGTGGTGTGTTCCTCCAGAGATCGCTTCAAGGGTTGTTGGGACGCCTCCCATTCCTAGACAAGCTGGATGACCACGTCAAAATAGGTATGCGTCTGGATCCAATTCAACAAGCAGTCGTGTGTGTTCTCGGTGCCATCAACGAGGTCATTATCAGAATACATGCACTGCGATTCTACAAATTACGCCGGAGGAAGTTAGTAGTAACGAACCCAGCGTTAGTAAACCTCGTAGACAGAAACGATGCAGTGTTTGTGGTGTGGTTGGGCATACTCGTCTAACATGCAAGGAAAGAGACTTGGTTTTTTGATATTTTCGTTCTGTGTATTTGGACTACGAACTGTTGTGGGTCTATTTATTTTGGATAATCAACTCGTTAAATTCTAAACTATTTACTTGTACTACATAAAATATTAAGGATTAGTACCAAATTCTTCACAAAAATATTAATATTAAGGATTAGTACCAAATTCAATTGTTCACAAAATATTACATGTCAATTGTTCACAAAAACTACTAAGGATTAGTACCAAATTCTTCACAAAAACTACTGAATTGTACCAAATTGTTCACAAAAACTACTGAATTGTATCACAAAAATTACAAATCCAAATTACTAATACTAATCCAGGTCCATGCCAATGGCGAGGTTGCTTTCAGCAGTGCTGTAACGGTAGATTGTATCAGCAATGTGATACCGATAATCCTTGATTTGCTTCTTTGTCATGTTCTTTTTTAAGGCAGCACCAGTTAGTAAGAGTTCGGCGTACTTCAATGCACATGGACCACAACTCACACTGTCATGTTGCTTCAACACATTCTCCATTGGATACGAATATGAAAATGGAGCGTAATTGAAGCAGAGATATCCGATTCTCTTCAGGATCTGTGGGAATATGCGGGCAACCGGGGTGAAGATCTTTGCTCTTATTTCTTTGTGATGATCTTCGAACAAGTGTTGGTTGGAGTCGTATATCTCGAAATTCAATAATTCCAGGTCGAAGCAACATGTGGCCCAATGACCATTGAAGGGGCACACCATGATCACCTACAACAATAGTAAATTAATAACAACTACTGAATTCGTAACTGGTATCATAACAAGACTTGGCACACCTGGTACGAATACAACTTATTCGTACCAGGTGTGCCAAGCTTACCGCGCCAGACCTTGGCACACCTGGTACAAATAAGTTATATTCGTACCAGGTGTGCCAAGTCTTGAACCAACAGTTTAATCCATACTTCAACAATTTGAAGTTTTAGTTAGTTACCTTTTTGACATCAGTCCATTTCTTCAGTTTGGGCCCCCATTCCGGCAGAAGTCCATCGGCAAATAGGCACAGTCTATCCAGATCTTCATCTGGAACAACCTCTTCTATTAAAGGATTATATATGGTATCTTCTGGATCATCTTTGTGCAAATTTTTCCAGACTTCTTCAATTCCCACCTATAATATATAGATTTACTGAGTTTAACATAATACAAAATTAATTTATTGAGTAATTAATATATATAGCAAATGTAATGAATTGCCATCAGCGAGATTCCAGTAACAGCAACTCCCTCTATAACATTCGTCAGTCCTGCGTATTCTGGGGTTGTGGCTAGTACAACTAGGTAGGAATCTATGTGGCTTATCTCGAGTTGTGTGGTTACATCCTTCATGTAACTAAAGAACTCTCTGTCTACCGCCCATGGTAATCCCACATTACGCCTGTGCATACACAAGTAAGATCAATGTTCACAAAACTAACTCATTAATAAGAATAATAAATCACATTAACTTACTTGACATCATCTTTTGACTTCATGAACCTGTCAAAAGTGGTAACTGCACGAATGTCATTGGGGAGAAATGGACTCCTGCATGCAGCAGATGGAATCTTTCTTCGAACTGGTCTGACTTGTGCTGCTTCTGGTGCTGTCTTTGGTTCCGATGCTGCTGCTTCTGGAGCTGTTTTTGGTTCCGCTGCTTCTGGTGTTGTTTCTGGTCCTTGTGCTGGTGTTGCTGATGGGGTTGCTTCCTGAGAGTACGTCGACCATTGAGTACCCCCAATCCTTCTCGAACTGTACTATACCGTCCCATTGTTCGTTTAATTGCGTGGCAGTTGGAGGAGTAGTCATACGCTTCGAAATGAATAAATGAAGTTGAATACCAAGTGTCTGCACTTAAATACTTGGAACACCTGGTACGAATTGGAGAATTCGTACCAGGTGTGCCAAGTGTCTGCGCTAATATACTTGGAACACCTGGTACGAATTGGTGAATTCGTACCAGGTGTGCCAAGTGTCTGCGCTAATATACTTGGAACACCTGGTACGAATTCACCAATTCGTACCAGGTGTTCCAACTTTCAAACTTTTACGCACATACCAGATCAAGCTGTGCATCTCCAGTGGCTGACATATTTGGATTTCCTGTCATCCGCGATGTTATGTAGTCCCCTACATCCTTCACTATCCTCTCACGTTCACGTTTGAGGTATTCTGCTACATCCTGCAACATTTTCACTCGTTCTCGTGATACAAGTTCTTGCATCTCCTTCATCATTTCTACCCGTTCACTGGATATTATCTCCTTCAACTCAATCCTAGCCCGTTTTGCAGACACTTCCCCAATGTCTTCAAGGAATGCTCCTCTTTGTGAATATCTCAGTGGGAATACAGGGTCTTCTGGTCCTAGGACAGGGAGTCTGTGAGCTTGTTGATCACGTCCATGTCCTTGACCTCCTGCATCACCTGCTACTTCAGCTTCGTAACTTCGGCTCCCGTAACTTCAGCTCTTGCATCACGTGCTTCAGCTTCAGCTCCTGCATCACGTGATTCTGCATCACCTGCTTCTTTAGGTGTCTGAATATCTGCTCCATGCATGTATACGAATTCAAATGGTTTCCCTTCCTCCTCGAGTGTGGTCCAATACCCCCTCTTCCTTTCCTTTTCATCAGGTTCCATTTTGGCTGCAATCAATTATACGAAATCACATTAGATATGAATGCATTCGTACCAGATTTCACACTGCCTTGGCGGGGTAAGTTTGGAACACCTGGTACGAATGCAACTTATTCGTACCAGGTGTGCCAAGAATATAAGAAACTGTTATATCATTTTGAAATTTACCTCGGAGTCCCCTGGTGTTTCCATATTTTTTTCATACGTAAACCTCAACATACGAGGTCTTCTGTGTTTCTTTATCCTACCGCCAACTGTGTCACCCACTTGTTTCGCAATACAAAATATCCAAGCTAAGAAGGCAACAGTGTTGTCTTTGATATGGTATCCTTCCCCCGATTTGTTTCCCGACAGAGTCGTTCTGACATGGTTGATGGAATCACAGAGTATCTGGTAAGAGATACTGCCCCATGGAAATTTATCCCATTCTTGATTGTCTTCAACCAACACCCACACCCATTCATGAATCCTGTACTTCGCACAATCAAATCCAAAAAGAAGATGAGTAGCAATCAGTACCTTTGCTACTTTTACATAGTCAGCCGCAACTGCTTCCTTAAAGGCCTTAGTTATAAATTTTTTGTACAGTTCATTGGGGGTAATCCTTTCGTTTTGTAGCAATCTCGTATACACAGAATCACCAGGAATTACATGTTCTCCGTATGGCTGGAACGTGCTCCCTCTAAACCTCAGTCCAGTAACTAGCGCAAATTCTATTCTGGAAAATCTTGTAATTTGTTCATCCAATTTGAACCATAATACCATCTCATCTAGTTCTGGCCAGACGGTTACCTGATGCGATAACATGAAGTGAATAGTCTTTCCACTTCTTGTTATGCGATCTGGAAGCTCCATGAAGTGCTTGAACACAGACTTCTTCATTTGCTTCAAAGGTATCTTCTCCGAAGCCGCTTAAAATTCTTTTTATATCACCAATTATTTGCTCTTTTCCCATCACTTGTACTTTGTGAGGTACACGTATTAAGTGTGGTCTTTTATAGGTCCATTGCACCTTCACAAAATCAGAAGATCAGTTAAGTTATTATCTGGTACACTTGGAACGAATACACGTTGTCGTACCAGGTATGCCAAGCCTTACCCCGCCAAGTCTTGGAACACCTGGAACGAATACGTTGTATTCGTACCAGGTGTGCAAAGACTTACCCCGCCAAGTCTTGGCACACACGGTACGAATACGTTGCATTCGTACCAGGTGTGCCAAGCTATAGTAAGAACGATAACTCCAATATTTGGTACACCGCCAAATATAAACAACATTCACAGCATATATTACCACCAAATATTGCACAAACTGGACGAATAGAACGAATTAGGTATATTCATCCCTTAAATAGTCGTCGGATTAGGAACGAACTGGACGAATGGAACGAATGGATCGAATTTAAAAAAAAACTAAATTACAAAAAAAATTACTCCCTCCGTCCCATGATAAGTGTCTACTTTATTTTGGGCACGGGTATTTAGGAGAGAAGTGTTTAAAAGGTAAAAAGATAAAAAGTAGTGGAGCCCACATCTTTTATGTGAGAGATGGTGTTTCTATCTTAGGAAAGTAGACACTTATGATGGGACAGCCCAATAAGGAAATGTAGACACTTATGGCGGGACGGAGGGAGTAATTCATACCATCAATTCTGCGTAAGGATTTCGTGCTGAAGCTTGTCGTCCTCGGATCTACGTCTTTTACTGATAGAGGCTTCACCTTGTTCCGAATTTTGACTTCTGGAACCGGAGTTCGATGCCATGAAAGCCGGATCTCTTTAGATCTACTCGACGAAGTTTGACGGAGATGAAGTTTGACGGCGAGATCTGGTCGGAACTGTGGAGATCTACTCGGATCTGTGCAATCGATGGTGGCGGCGCGGCGGTAGAAGGGTGGCGGCGCGGCGGTAGAAGGGAAGGGGAGGGTTTTCAGAGAGAGAGACTGTTGAAGAGAGAGAAATTGTTGCGTGAAAATGAAAATGAGGGTGAAAATCTTAGTCAATGCGGTAAATACAAGTTTTGACCGCTGAGGGCAATTATGTCCGGATTTCTCAAAGTTGGCCAGTATTTCTGCAAATAAAGTTGCTGGCCAACTTTTATTTTTTCCTATCTATTTTGGCTATCTCCAATTTTGCCTCTTCTGGAAAAGTATTTAATATGGTGGCTGTGTATGCTTATAATACTGTGGACCAGAGAAAAAGTTTGTGGAGATTTCTGGAGAACATAAGCCAAACTGTTACAGGCCCTCTCGTAATTGGTGGGGATTTTAACACTGTACTAAGTGCTGAGGATAGGTTTCAAGGAAACCAAGTAACTGAGGCTGACTATAAGGATTTCTCTGAATGCTTAAATACAAATGCTCTGTCTCCCATCAGATGTGTGGGTAGCGACTACTCTTGGTGCAATAATGAAAGAGCTGATGATAGGATTTACTCTTTAATTGATAGAAATGTGGCTAATGCTCAATGGTTTGTTGAAAATCCTTCTGTTGTGGTGGAATTAATGAACAAGGGAGTTTCTGATCACTGCCCTCAGCTTCTTGTATTGGAGAATGAGGCTGGTATAAGAAATACTCCTTTTAGATTTCTTAAAATACTCACTAAGCACTCTGATTTCAGAAAGACTGTTGAGGATACTTGGAATATTCAATGCCATGAGAACAAGTTACTTAATGTTTGGTACAAGCTCAAGAAGCTCAAAAATCATTTGAAACAGCTTAATACCCATCACTTCAAGAATGTCAGCGATAAGCTTCTTAATATCAGAAATGCTCTGTGTTATACACAGAATTTGCTCAATCAAGACAAGCTGAATGATGAGCTCATCACGAAAGAGAAAGAGTTGTTGGGTGAGCTGGAGAAATGGAGTAGTATTGAGGAGAAAGTTTGGTAGTAAAAGTCTAGAGTTGATTGGATTAAACTTGGTGATTCCAACACCAAGTTTTTCCATGCCTATGCAAAGGCTAGACAAAATGCTAACACCATCAAATTGTTAATTAAAGCAGATGGTTCAAGATGCACCAATCAACAACAAATCAAGGATGAAGTTCGAGAATTCTACTTGCAACTTATGGGTAGTGCAGCTCCAATGTTGCCAATGATTGATAAAGACATAATAGCAAGGGGCCCAGTTCTTAACCATACCCAACAATTGACGCTTTGCTCACCTTTTTCAGATTTGGAGATAAAGGAAGCCCTTTTTAGTATGAATCCTCAGAAAGCTCCTAGATTAGATGGCTATAATGTGTACTTTTATCAGCACACTTGGGACTTGATTGGTTTGGATATCATTGCAGCAGTGCAGGAGTTCTTCTTGACAGGTTTTCTTCCAAAGAAACTCAACTCTACTTTGATTACCTTAATCCCTAAAACTGCAAATGCGTGTTCTATCAAGGATTATAGACCAATTGCTTGATGCTCTGTGCTGTACAAAATTATCTCAAAGGTATTGACAAACAGAATGCAGCATGTTTTAAATGGTATTATTAGTGACAACCAATCTGCATTCATCAAAGGCAGGGTGATTTTTGACAATGTTTTAAATGGAACCTTACTAGCCTGCTGGATTGGAACAAAGCTGTCATATGTAAATTACTATGGTGCTTAGACCAAAAGAAGGATAAAATTTAGGTTCGTTGGGTACATGGATACTACATAAAGAATCTTACCACTACTATATGTCCAATTCCAGCTCAAGCATCTTGGATTGTCAAGAAAATCTTAGGAGCTCGTGACTACTTAGCATGTGTGGATGAGGGTATGAGCATGCTGACACAACAACAATACTCCATCAGGATAATGTATCGCAAGATGAGGGGTACAATTTCACCAGTCCCTTGGCAGAAGATCATCAACAAAAATCTAGCTCCTCCAAAATACCTTTTCATCACATGGTTGGCCATTCTTGGGAGGTTAGCTACTTCTGACAGACTTCAAAAATTTGGAATTTCTTGTGATCAAGTTTGCATCCTATGCAATAGAGAGAATGAAACTCTTAATCACTTGTTTTTTAAGTGTGAATTTTCTGCTCAATTATGGAAACAGTTGACTAACTCTAAAAATCCTATTCTCAAACCCTAAGGGGGTGACTGGTATGCAAGAAAGAGGCTGGAATGGAATGACTATTCATACAGTCATTCCTAATCCCATGACTGGTATCATTTTCCTGCAAGGAATGGTCATTCCCTTAGCAATAACTAATCCCATGAACATGGGTTTAGCCATTCCTCTCCTCCCCTTGGTATTACCTATTCCTCATCTTAAGGAATGAACTATTATTATTATTATTATTATTATTATTATTATTATTATTATTATTATTATGCCATTAATAATAATAATAGCATACTAATAATAATAATATTAATAATAATAATAATAATTTTATTATTATAATTAGTATAATAATAATACCTATTATTATATTAGTATCAATATTATTGTAGTAATTATTATGAAAATAGCTCTAATAAACATAATTATAAAAATATAAATAAAATAATAATAATTGATTAAAGTAATAATTATAATTAGTATTAATATTATTATAAACCTGATTATAATAATTATAATAAAACTACCAAATAATAATATATATATTAGCATTAATATTATTATAATACTCCCTCCGTCCCGCTATTTCTGGCCCATTGTTTGACTTTTTGTGAGACAAAAAGCAAAATAATGGGCCAGAAATAGCGGGACGGAGGAAATAATTATTATTATCTTAATATTAATTATTATAATTGAAAAAATAGTAAACAATAATAATTAAAATAAAAAATATAATTATTAAAAATAATAAACAATAATAATAATCATTAGTATTAATATTATTATTATAATAATTAATATTAAGGTAATTATAATAAAATATATTAAAATAATTAAAGTATTAATATTATTTTAATTATTATTAACCTAATTATAATAATTAAAATAATAATAAATAATAATAATTATTATTTGTATTATTAAGCTCATTATAATCATTATAATAAAATAATAAAATAAAAATAATAATTACAATATTTATTATTATTATTATTAGTATTACTATTACTATTATTATAATTGTTATTAATAACCTAATTATAATAAGTATAATAAAAATAATAGTGATAAACCTACCATTCCATTCCTAATATATACCGGTCAAAAGAATATCAATCCATGATTCATTAATTTCCTATCTTCATTTCATTACAAGTATCATTCCATTCCAACTATATTTCATTCATGCCTACCAGTCACCCCCTAAGAGCAGGAGCATTCCGCCGCCTCCGTCACCTCCTCTGCCTTTCCCCCAGCCCTTTCCCTCGTCTTCCGCCGCCTTCATCGAATCGCCGTCACCTCCTCTGCCTTTCCCCCAGCCCTCGTCCACTCCGTCGTGGCGCCTCCCTCTACAGCTCCGCTCCCGCCTCCCGCTGGTGCCTGTCGGACCGCCGAGCCGACCGCCTCCTCCGCCGCCTTTCGCACCCGTCCAGCCCCAGCCTCTCCAGTTACATCTCTCTTTCTCTCGAATTGTATTATTTTTATATAAAAAAAATCGAATCAAATATTCGAATAGTTTCGAATATTCGCGAATATCATTTCGAATCAAATACGAATCAAAAAAAATATTCGAAATCGAATCGAATATCGAGCTATTTTTTCGAATACGAATCGAATATAGCGATATTCGATTCGATTCGTATACAATCCTAGTCGTACGTATTATTTGGGTAATATAAATTTTCTAGAAAGTACTTTTGAAAAATGATGAAATGCTATATTAATTTCCGTATGCCTCGAGAATAAGTGCGCTCGCTGTTTATAAACGTGTATGCTACACTCTCAAGACTGGTGAGTAACGTGAGTTCTAATATCTATACTTAATTAATTAATTAAATGAACATTTAAAAAAAATTAAAATGTAATCAGAACGACCATTACATATTCGTTTTTCAGGGAAACATTTACATATTCATTGACGTGACTATTAAATGGCAAACCTTTCAACGAGGTGGACCGTGGACTATTGGAAATATAACTCAAAAAGTGAAAGAAAATGTTAATTTTTCAAAGTAATAATTAGTTCATGGTGACATTTCAAAATTTAATTTTCAGAACTTTTTTTCTTGTACCAACTTAACATTTCTTGGGAGGTTAATTTCACATATCATATATAGATATTTAATCAGTGAAGACCCAAAAAATTCAAAATTTGAAGGAGCACTTGGTAAGGTAAACAGTGATCGAGCTGTAAATATGCAGAAAGTATTAATTTTTTTTTTCTACTCTCTTCATCCCACAAAAATATTCTTCCTTCCATTTTCACACAAATTAAGAATTAAAAAATGTATTTAATTTTCTTTGGAACACATTATTTATATGCTATTGTTCTATTTTACCCCTATTTATTATTCCACACATCAATTTTCTCATTTTCCACAAATATTAAGTAATATTATATTAGTAAAATAATGTTATAATATAATTCTAATTAAGAAAGTAGATTATATTTTGGGAACACAAAAAAAAATAAGGGACTATTTTCATGGGACGAAGGAAGTAATTAATATGCAGTAAACACAAAAAATATCATGGAATTTTTGGTTTTGATGATAATATTTTTTTTCTTCTAAGTAACTGTAATAAAGTTTAGATGCAAAACTCAAAATAGCACATCCTCAAACTCAAAGATAAAAAATGACCCTCAAAATTTAAAAGACAAAAACTGTCACTTTTTGGTGTTAAAAAGACTCATTTGCCCTTAATGAGTCCTTTATTTTGAATTTTCTCTCTCCTCTCTTGTTTCTCTCTCCTACCTACTTTCTCTCTCAAACATTGTGCTGCTGGGTTTGAGGAGGGGTGTAGAGATTTCTGGCGGTGGCAAGGATTTCCGGCCACAGCGGGCGGAGCGGATTCCGGAGACTGAGTTTATTATAGTATACACGAAGACTAACTGTCATGTATGGATTTTCTTGTATATACAACATAAATGAAAAACAACATACACGAAGAACATGTACACATACAAGAATAGTTGTGGAGATTTTCGGCGCAGCGGCGACGATTTTCGGCACGGCGGAGCGATTTTCGGCGAAAAATTTCGACGACGAAGAGTAATTTTCATACATGAAGAATAATTTTCATGTATGAAAATTTCTGGCATGTGCTGAGTTTTTGGCATACATGAAGAATATGCACACATACACGAACACGTACGCTTCATGTATATACATAAAATACAAGAAATTTGTCTACTTCGTATGTATACGTACATGAAATAACACGTTCATTCTCCCCCTACTCCACCTACGAACCCACTAACTCCCCCCGATGAGGATCTGGTATGTATATATACATATCTGAAATAACACGTACACAACACATGTATGTATATATACATGAAATTTCAAAAACACACACCAGATCTGAAAATATGGAATGAACATGTAGTAGATCTAAACAAATACATACACGAACATGTAATCTTCATGTATATACATAAATACAAGAAATCTGTAGAACCCATATGCATACATACATGAAATAACACATTCATGTATGTATACATACATGAAATAAACAAAAAAACGACTAGAAGAGGATGGGCATCAGATCTGAACAAAATAATATCAGATCTAGTTGTAGATCTGAAATATCTGTTGGCAATGGCGGCGACAACGACTGGAATGAGCGGCTGAGATGCGGCGGCGGCGGTATAGAGGATGTAGGGGTGACGGAGAGAAGGGCGGCGACGACGGGTAGATGGTGACGACAGCGGGGAGATGGTGGCGCCGTTGATTGAGAGGCACCGAACCACGGTGACGACGGCGGGAAGAGAGTGGCTGGCAATGGGTGGCCGGAAGTGGATGAGTGAGAGAGGAGATGAGGGTGGGTGGATGGTTGAGAGAGAGAGATAGAGAGAGAAAGAGAGAGAGCATATGGGGGGAGAGAGAGAGAAGTGGGCAGATGGTGGGGGAGGGGCGGGTGTTTTAATTTGAGAGAAGAGAGGGAGAGAGAGAGAGTAGGGTATTAAGAGGGTAGGGATAGGATAGTAAAAAAGTGACAAATTTATCTTTTAAGTTTTGAGGGCTATTTTTTATCTTCGAGTTTAAAGAAGTGTCATTTTGGACCATTAACTCTAAAGTTTATACCGGTCGGTCTTACCGTACAGTCTTTAATAAAATTGAAAATTATATTGAAAAAAATTGAGAATTATCTTGAATTAAAAAAAATCATGAGAAAAGTGGCGATTATCATGATGAAAGTGACCATTTGGATCCGACAGTACGGTTAGACCGACCGCACACAAGTCCACTTCTTAATAAAAAAAAAATTGGGTCTCACCAATCGCGTGGACCGTAATTAGCTAGGAGATACTTAATAGAATTATGAGTAAATAGGAAATAATTAAGGGATAATTATAATTATTAATCTCAATTAAAGTTTATCAAACTTCAATTATGATTTAATAATCTCAATTAGGATTTATTAAGTTTTAGTTGGAATTTATTTTTTTCAATTAAAGTTTATTAAGCAAGTCTCAATTAAGATTTATTAATTAATTTTTTTTTAATTTTAGGGCGGACCGCCGCACCAATCATATGATGCGGTCACAAAGTCAGTGTTGCTCTTGATTAATTTCTCAATATTACTTTTTAAACTAGAGGTACTCTTATTTAGAGGTGGCCGCAGTTCGGTTCGGTTTCGAAACCGAAACCGAACCGGCGGTTCTCGATTCCACCCCAAGGGAACCGGAACCGAATCGCCGACCTTTTCGGTTTCGGTTCCAAACCGGAACCGCAAGATTCGGTTCGATTCGGTTGCGCGGTTCCGGCAGTTCCAAATTGGAACCGCATATTTTGGAATTTAATTTTTGTATTTTTTTTTTATTTTTGCTACTTTTTCTTGTTTAATTGTAATTTTATGCATTCTAATGTAATATTTATGTGAAATAAATATGAATCGTAACATAAATATAGATAAAAACATAAAAAAATAAAAGAAAGAGGAACCAGCGGTTCGGAACCGAAACCGACGGTTTCGGTTCCGCAACTTTGGAACCGAAACCGAACCGCTGTCGATGCAGTTCTCGGTTCCAAACCGGAATCGGCGGTTCGGTTCCGATTCCGGAACCGCCGGTTTTGGTTCGGTTCCGACTGTTTTAGTTTTTTTGGCCACCTCTACTCTTATTAATCATTAACTAGTATTGTTCCCTCGTGCATCGCATATGGAGCACTTTATAATCTACCATAATACCAACTTAACTAGTATGTTGCCTGTCGAACATCGACGGGATTCTCATACTTTATAGTATATTATTTGTAGAGAAATTAGTTATACAACTATTTGAGTTGTTTTAAAACCCGTATAGTTAGATACCCGTTAATTCTATCAAAAATAATTAAATACCCGTTACTTAATCAAACCCGTTAATTTATATACACGTACCCGTTCATATCCAATTAAAAAAAAAATTACTTGTCCACATCTTAAGCTTTTATAGTAATATATGCTATAAACCTAAATATTAATAATATATTGTATAAATACCCATTTATTTATATACCCGTTACCCGTCTCAAATCCGATTAAAAAATAATATGCCTTATTGCTTTTACTAAATTATTATTCTAACATGCATGTAGAAAACCTTTGCTTGATTAATATTAATTGATTTATTTTACATTTGGGCAAGATTATTTAATTGGAAAAATTATTCTATGTTGCAAAAATAATTATTCGGCTAAAATTAAATTTGCAATGCAATTCGAATAATATTGATTACTCTGTAAGGGTCGACTAATATATATTTATAACATGTCAATTTCTTAATTAGATTGGTGGTGAAACATAAAAATTAAACTATTTTTTTAATACCAACTTAATTACCACGAATAAAATAATATAACTATTATTAAATTAAAAATGTGAATTTTATTGTAAGTTTTGTTTTAAGTTTAATATAATCTATATGTATTGAGTTTAATTTGAAAGGATATACATATGTTCAGATAGGGTATATTATAATGATGTATCTTATGATACCAATATTTTCAAGTCATAAACTTATTTTACAAAATACACAATTTTTTTTTAAAAATCTAATATTTAACTTATTTTATCAATTATAAAGTATTTTGTTGTTTGAAACAAAATAATATCTTTTGCTTCATGAATCCTGTGGATGAATTTTTTTAAAGATTCAAACGCTTAATTCCATTTTATAAATGAGGCTTTTTATATAAAATCTTGGTTGAGAAAAAAACTCCAAATTAAAATGAAAGTTTGTCTCGAAACTCTACTGTAGCCGGCTAAAATCAGTGAATTAATGTAAAAAGATTTCTTTAAAATAGTTGTTGAGTGTTGATTTCCATTTAATTAATACTAGCGTATAGCCCGTCGAAAATTGACAGAAATTCATTATTTAACTAAATTATTAGATGCAATATGATTGACAATTATATAAATTTTTTTCAAGGTCAATATCTTTAGTTTCTAATTAAATTCAAGAAAACCGTTGGTTTTTTTGTTATTTAACCGAAAGTAGCATCCAATCAGTCTAAGTCGTTGGTTGTGGTAGAGGATATCGATGAATCAAGATGATGAAGGTATGATTCAGCTACCCAAACCAGTTTAAAATATATAATCATGCATATTTTAAATCTGATTAATAAATAATTATTCTACCCGTTTCGTCCCCTACAATAATATTCGTAATTAATCGAACCTGCTTAAATATAAAATATCAAAATAATAAACTATAAATAATAGGTTATTTATCTCAATTAAAATACGAACACAATAAAGTAAATATTAATAATGAATAATATAAATAATAAAAGGTGAAAATTAAATTTGAAGTATCAATTTGAAGTTCATACAATTTATGGAACTCGTTTAATTATGAATTTAAGATTATATAGATGTACCGAAATCATACAATGTATGAAACCCGTTTAATTTAAATTAATATATTTACTCTTCATGAACTCAATTAAATAGTAATTTTCTCTTGTTCACGTATCAAACATTTAAGAAAAATAGGAATAGAATATTGGAAGAAAATGTGATTCCTTTTTTTAATTAGGTTCCATTTGATGAAGTCTTTTAAGAAATTAATCTGAAATTTCTTTTATTTGAGTTTTTAGAAGAAAAAAAAATGAGTAGAAAATGAGGAAAATTCACACAAATATATACATGACCATCCGTTTAATTTGAAATCATCTAAGATGTTATATAAATATATTTTAGTGCATACTAATAATTTCAATTGTATTCTCCAATTGGTAAAGTCTTCTAAAAAATCAATGTGAAATTACTTTTATTTTAGATTTTAGAAATAATAAGAATAGGAAAATGAAGAAAAATATACGTAAGAATTTTGATTAACGTGGTCACTCGTTTAATTTGATATTACATTCGTCGTTATTCAAATACTCTCTCCTCCGTCTCATATAAGGTGACACGTTTTCCATTTTGGAGTATCTCATATAAAATGACACATACCCAAAATAAAAATAATTAGTATCTAATAAAAAGTTGTGGACCCTACCATTTTAACCATTTTATATCTTTTTCTTTAATACACATGTCCAAAATTAATGTGTCACCTTATATGAGACGGAGGGAGTACATCTTAGGACGTATAAATAATCCAGTTGTATTATGCAATTAGTGAAATCTACAAATAAATCCATGCGAAGTTCCTTGTTATTTAAGAAAGATTTTTGAAAAATGAAAATTGTAAATGAACCCGATTGAAATTTTAATAAATAAGTAATTAAATATAAAATCCAACACGTATTTTTTGTGTATTCCGTTTGTTCCAAGTTTATGTCTCAAAATTATAATCTTCTATCTTTTATTGAAAAGAAATATTATAATGAAATATTTTTCTCTTAAAATACCATATTTTGAAATTAATTATATTTTATTTTTTATTTAGAAAATCTTTAGTTTATGTTGTCACTTCTTTCTCTCTCTATATATTTTTAAATATTGATTGACTAAGAAGCTCATTTAAAATTTATATATTCATACATGTTGCAAATCAATTTAAAAATTAATTTCACTATTCGTTCCCGTTTCAAACTCGTACTGAAATACTTGTTTATTATACAAACTCATTTAAATTTATAAAACTATCTAAATTTTTAAATATAAGTTCATGAAACAATTGATTATCTATCTTGATATTTATTGTTAGAAAATATAATAAAATTATTTAATTGGCAAACTTAATAATTGGCCGAATTTCATTTTCCAATAAAAATATGACTATGTATTCATAATAATGATTATCAATATATGTTAATAAAATTAAGGATGAAAATTTAAGAATAATATGAAGATTTAATCGTAGACTTTAATTTTATGGAATTCTGTACCATATATAGAATATAAAATATGATAAATATTGGTTTTAATTCAGAAAATTGAAGAATTTAGAAAAATAAGAATGGGGGGATTAGAGGGGTAGCACATAGGAAAGATGGAACTCTATACCATATATATAGAATATTAAATATGATAAATATTGGTTTTAATTCAGAAAATTGAAGAATTTAGAAAAATAGGAATGGAGGGATTAGAGGGTGCCACATACGAGAGAGGGAATTCTATACCATATATATAGAATATAAATAAAATATGATAAATATATTGATTTTAATTCAGAAAATTGGAGAATTTAGAAAAATAGGAATGTAGGGATTAAATGGGTGCCACATAGAAGAGAGGGCCTAGAATCCATTTTCCTTTATATAATAGATGCACATATCTAAAAAATGTGTTGTAAATTGGTTTGAAAAGGAAAATCTCTTTTTTAGATTGAAAGTACTCAAATTGCTTCGAAATTTGTTGTAAAATTAATTGGAGAAGTTTTTTTGTAAGATGTCATTTAAAAATTACTTGAAATTATTTTTAATAGTAGTCAGAAAGATGACTCTTCAATGCCCAATTTAAAAATTGCATTACATAAGTGTTTAACAACCTAATTTATAATATTTAAAAAAAAAACCTAAACTATAAATACAAGAATTTAGAAAGATGTTTTGGACGGAAAACTACTTTGTTATTCTATAGAGTTGCACTCCTGTACAGTCGGTTGTACGGTACAGCCGGCCGATCCGACCCGCCCCACATCGGTCAATGTTTGACCGTTGACTTTTACGTTTTTTTTTTTTTGTCTCCGCCTTCGGCTCCGATTTTAATTTATAGATAATGATTGTGACAACATTAATGTTTTTAGCTCGCTCCGAGATCTTCGGCTCCCCTCGCTCGACTCTTGAAAAAAAAAAACCGATTAACGTTGACCGAGGCGGGCGGGTCGGGCGAATCGGGTCCGGCCGACTGTAACGTACAGCCGACTGTACATGAGTTTTTTGTCTATTCTATAATAGATAGATTCCAATTCTGAAAACCACCCTATCTATTATTTTCTTTTGTTTGGCTTAATAACTCAAAAAATGAAGAAAAAAATCATTACTGCATAAATTTTTCTTAGTTACAACCGTTGACAAATTCTTTATTCAAAATTTCCGTTGACGTCAAGCTGAATATTACCCATTTTGTGTGCAAACTGACTTTTCTACAATTACGCTTACTTCTTGCTGGATTGACTTCACGAGTTGAACTTGCCCGTTATGTCTAGTTATATTTTCCACATTTATAAGTAACTCAGACTCAAATTAAAATATTGATCTCTCTCTTTCTCTCTAAATGATCAATCAATCATTCCTCTCTACTGCTCTCTTGATTTTAACCATTTTCAAATACTGCATTGCCACTGACACGCTTTCTGCAAACCAAATTCTGAATGATGGAGAGGTATTAATCTCTCCATCCCAAATATTCGAGCTCGGATTCTTCTCTCTGGGCTCATCCACATCCAGATTCTTGGGAATACGGTACAAAGCTACTCCAGACGTCGTCGTTTGGGTTGCAAACAGACCAAACCCCATCACCGGCCTCAACGGAG
The DNA here is from genome assembly GCA_031470985.1 of Agastache rugosa. NCBI lineage: Eukaryota > Viridiplantae > Streptophyta > Magnoliopsida > Lamiales > Lamiaceae > Agastache > Agastache rugosa. Next base: position 25,676,502 of record CM062607.1, read on the forward strand.
TTGTAACTTTATCCGAAAACGGAAACCTGATGATCCTCACCTCAGCGCGAGGTACAATCATATGGTCTTCCAATTCCTCCACGTCACCATCATCAGTTCCAGTTCTCCACCTCCTGGATACTGGAAACCTCGTTGTTGTTCGGAAAAACTCTACCTATTTATGGCAAAGTTTCGACTTCCCTGGCGACACCAGGCTGCCAGGGATGAAAATGGTGGATAATCCCGAACCCGGCCCGGATAAGTATCTGACGTCGTGGAAAAGCCCGGACGATCCATCCGTCGGGGAATTCGTTTACATGATTGAAAACCATGGATTGTCTCAAATGAGCATCCTCAAGGGGAGCGAGAAACGGTACAGGATCGGGCCGTGGAATGGGGTTTACTTCACCGGGCTTCCGCTGCTAGGCAATCAGAAATTCAAGCCCGAAACAGTTTTTGAGGATGGCAGGTTGGTTTCTCTCGCCGATCCTCACAGCAACTCATCTTTCATGAGAATGGTGATGAGTTATTCGGGCTTGCTCGAAGGCTACATTATGAATGAGGAGAGACAAGGATGGATTCTCGGGTATTCTGAGCCGAGCGACGTATGTAATAGGTACGGATGGTGCGGCCCGAACGGGCTCTGTAGGGCCAATAAGCTTCCGGAGTGCGAGTGCCTGAGAGGGTTCGAGCCGAAGTCTCTAGAAGAATGGAATGTCTTGGCGTGGACTAAAGGATGCGGTAGAGCTCCGCCGTTGGATTGTAAGAAGGAAGATGGGTTTTTGGAGGTTGAACGCATCAAGTTTCCGGATACGCTTGCATTTCGAATGAATGCTAGCATGATCGGTGGCGAATGCCGCGATCAATGCCTCAACGACTGTAACTGCACGGCGTATGCTGATCCGTACTTGAGCAGTGAGAGCAGAGGATGTTTGATGTGGTTAGGGGACTTGATTGATGTCAAGGAGCTTTCGGGAGAGGTGATTTTGGGGCCGAGTATCTATATTCGCGTGCCTGTCTCGGTACTAGGTAACTCATCAGATGTCGTTAAATTGTTACTGTTATAAAAGCGTGTATTCTTACAAATATTTCAAAATTATGGTAAGTTTTGTTGAAGTTTTTTGTTTATAGGCTGAATTAATTATTATGGCATAAACTAATAGTTGATTTGTTGTTGATTGAAGAAAGTGAGAGAGTTTGGAGAAAGAGGAAAGGGCCTGCAAAGTTGGTGCTTATAGCGCCTACCGCTGGTTTTGGTATGGTTGCTTTGGGCTTATTTATTGTGTGCATGATTTTGAGGATTGGACGCAAGAGACGAGGTTATGTTTCCATAATTAAGAAGTTGTATGGCAATTAATTAATTAATTAAGATGTTGAAATAAATGTATATAGTTGTTTGAATTTGACATCAGCTTGTAAGAAGAAAAGGGAGGAGATCGAATTACCGTTGTTTGGTATGGCGACAATTGCAGCCGCTACAAATAACTTCGCAGATGAATATAAGATTGGAGAAGGCGGTTTTGGTCCTGTTTACAAGGTAATAATAAAATTATCATTCTAGTAACAAATAATCACTCCCTTCATGGAAAATTTGCCACAATTTCTTTTTTGGTTTGTTCATAAAATAATTGTCACATCCATTTACAGTAATAGACCCCATTATTTATTTATTAACCTCACATACTTTATTATTTACAAATAGTCATTATTGGACCCACCACTTACTCAATTAATCAATATAAAACTACATCAAAGGTGAAACCTTACTCTACTCACAATACTAGCCACCATTTTATTAAAATTCGTGCCGTCCACAATGTGGCCATTTTTTTGCCGTCCACAATGTGGCCATTTTTTTGTGGAACGATGGAGTATTTTCTTTTTTTAATAAGAAAAAAAATGGAAAAACCTTTTTGGTAAATTCAATTGTTTTGCTTCGGTAGTTTTTCTAGGTAAATATGGTAATCCTATCATAATTTGAGAGCTAAACTCAGAGATTGAGATTGAAACTAATATTTGACCGTATTAATTTTGATCCGACTGTGTTGCAGGGATACCTATCAGAGGAGCAAGTAATCGCAGTGAAAAGAATGTCGAGAAATTCTGGACAGGGCCCCGAAGAGTTCAAGAACGAAGTAATGTTGATCGCTAAACTCCAACACAGAAACCTCGTGAGGATTCTGGGTTGTTGCATTCAAGGAGAGGAGAAGATGTTAGTATATGAATATATGCACAACAAAAGCTTGGATTATTTCATTTTCGGTTTGATCAATCCTTCACTTTACTTCTGTTTTATGTTAGTTGATTTATTTTCCTAATAATTGCAGCCAATTATATAATTAAAAGCTCTGGTTTTCTAAAACAGATGAGAAGAGAAGCATGGCGTTGAACTGGCCAAAGCGGTATGATATAATAATGGAGATTGCAAGAGGTCTTCTTTACCTCCATCTCGATTCGCGCCTCAAAATCATCCACAGGGATCTGAAAACGAGCAATATCTTACTAGACCAGAATCTGAATGCGAAGATTTCAGATTTTGGTCTAGCTAGGATGTTTGAGGGCGATCAAACTGCAGCAAGAACAAAGAGAGTCGTTGGAACATAGTAAGTCTCATTTCGTCATTCTTAATATATATAGCATAGAAAAAAAAAATCGTAAAAATTTGGATATGTAAGACTGTCTGATGAGTGAAAATCGATGAAAATCTTGCAATGCAGTGGTTACATGGCTCCCGAGTATGCCTTCCACGGAAAATTCTCAGTGAAATCGGACGTATTTAGCCTGGGAGTAGTGATATTGGAGATAGTGAGCGGGAGAAAGAACAGTGGCTTCAAGGATTGTTCGTGCTATCAGAACCTTCTAGAACAGGCATGGCATTTTTATAAGGAAAACAGAGAGGTGGAGCTGATGGATGAGTGCTACAAGGACACATCTTCATGTGTGGAATGGCAAGTAAAGAGGTGCATTCAAGTCGGGTTATTATGCGTTCAGAATGAAGCAGACGAGAGGCCAATGATGCCGTCTGTGGTTCTCATGTTGAGCAGTGAGGATACAGTCTTGGCCGAGCCCAAGGAGCCCGGGTTTTTCCTGCGCAGCAGTGGCAGTTTTTCAAGATCAGGGAATAATGCCGCATCACAAGTTTCTGTAACTATGAGTGAAGTTGAAGGCAGGTAATTGATCATTTGTTGAAAGATTTGTAGGCATGAGGAAGTGGCTTCGGTCTTATCCTTCATTCGTTGGCGTATGTGACGCGTATTCTGAAGATATCATACTATGTACGGATAACGAGCATTTGTGAAATGAAATACAAAATCATGATACAATATTAATTGGAACAGAGTAGCTCATCGGATTTATCTTGATTATATTCATGCTGATCTTTTTCATTAATGTTCTATTTTAGATTTTACTTTTTTGCTTGTAAAAGATCTTCATCACCATTATTAAGTGTGAATGATATATATATATATATATATATCAAATCAAGCACATATAGGTAGGAAATAGATGAGGTGTGAGATGGAATTAATAGGAGGAAATGGACATTAATTTTTTTTTTTGAAAGGAAGGAAATGGACATTAATTAGAAAACTAACAAGTTGTTATAAACTTATATATCTATTAAGCTGTAATATCTATATAAAGGAAGTAGATCAAATAAGAAAATACTTTCTTAGGTAGGGATGATAATGGATCGGATTTTTATAAATATCCGTACCTACAAAATCTTCATGATACCAATGCCCATGACGGATTCGGGACGGGTTTGAAAAATTACCTATGGGTACCCGCTCCCCAAATCCATTTATATATATGTGTAAATTAAAGAGGGAAATCTTTTTTAATACCACACAATAAAAGAGAGAAGTTATATATCCTATCTATTATACTAGATCTTTTATCTACCAAAAAGTGTTAAAAGACTAAAATAACCTCACTTCATACAACTAAAAAGCAAAAAAAAAAAAAATTGGTCCCCCCATTTGAGTCAAACTTGCGATCCCCCCAACCCCACTACCCCACATCTTTCTCTCTCTCTCTCTTCGACCGACCACCTTTCTCTCTCACGAAACCGATCTCACGATAGCCACTATCTCCCACCCACGATCTTCGCTTCGTCGTGTCCGCATAAATGAGCAACCGAAGAAATGAGAGGCATTCGGCGCCGTCGTCGTCGGACTCCGACAAGGAGGATTTTGAAATTCCTCAAAATGTTTTGGTTGGCCGCTTTGGTCATACTCTTTTACTTTTCTGCACATGTTTTGGTTGGCCGCTTTGGTCATAGCTTTCTGCTGGATATTTGAAGTACTTTATTTCAATTCCAAGTAATGTTTTCTTTTATCTCGTTTATTGTTATTGTTATTTCAATTATGTCTAGGTAAATCATCAAGGCTTGTATAGAGTGAGATTATTTGAATATGAATGCTTAAATACTCGTGAGGTCTGCTCTGGACGTATCAATCTGCATGCATATGTTCCCGAAATACTAGGTTAATTGATTTCAAAATGGTCTTGTCAAATTTGAGTAGTTAATAGGTCGTTAACAATTCGGATAAAATAAGATCTCTAATAATTTCGGAATAAATGTTTAGATGCTCTCTTGCATCCGAAAGTATAACTGGTGTGGGCGAGTGGTCGTATGTCTTTGAACATGCTTTTGGCAATATCGGGTCTGTCTAAATCGAAATGCTGTCTGGGCAAAGATCTTGTCGAAATGCCATCGTAGGGTAACTGGCCAGATTAGATAACGGATAATCGTCATGGACTTTACTTGTTTTACACTGAAAAATGATAGATTAATTTTGGGCAAAAGAGCAAGTGACACCGTGACATGGGGCGACTTTGCTTAGGGCTATAACCGATTGATGTGTGCACGTGGGGGAATTATTTAGACCTATGATCGAGCTTATATTCATGTTTGATGATTCGAATCTTATCTGGGTTTTGCCCTTTTATTTGACCAGGCCTACATTTAGTTTTCAGTATATTTTTACATAATATTGTGACCAGATCGAAGATTGCTCCGACCAAAACCCTTTTTAGCGACACTGATGACGAAGAGGAAGCTACGATCAACTCCCTTGTGTTCGTCTCTATACTTGCTGCTTGTTAAGCTTGATGTGGGCATAGGTAATTACAAATTCATTTTGTGTGGTTAAACGACGGCCACGTCACTGTTCCCTCATTGTAAATTGTATCCAAAATATATAGTGAAATTTCTGGCTTGACATCACCCCCAGACGTGGATACACATCGTATAGAACTGGGTAAACAATTCTTGTGTCGTTTGATTTCGGATTGGGCTGGAACCAACATCTAAATTAATGGTTAAAATAAAATTTGGCTCGAATTGCAAATCCACTTGGGCTCCCCAACTGACCAACACATATACCAATTAATTAACTAACAATTCAATTGTTAATTGGCATGTTAACAGCTGACTCTTGCCATAGATTGCCTGAAACCACGAAATTCAATTGTTAATTGGCATGTTAATAGCTGACTCTTGCCATAGATTGCCTGAAACCACGAATTGGATAAAATTCAATTTGTGTAATTTTATATTGGACGTTTACTTTGGGCGATAAGATAGATTGATATAACATATGATTGATTATATGAATTTGTGTAATTTTATAAGAGGTGTTTACTTTGGGTGATAAGGTAGATTGATATAACATATGATTGGATATATGAAGGATTAGATGATCAAATAAGTTCAAAGTAATCAATTTATCAAAGTAAATGGTGGATTAGTCAATACTATTTTTATTTATCTATCTATCACCAAAAATAAACACCTCCTAACAGTCATACAGTAATGACTCTTGATGGTGCTTCAATTCACACATGTTTGAGCAGCTATAAAATGCGGCTTTTCTCATTGCATTTGCATTAAGTTTTCCACTTTTATTTGCAATAGAAAATTAGCTTAGTTCATATATTGCTCGGTTCTCGTCCTCGTTTAGTTCACCGGAACTCGTCGAATTGTGGTGCTACATCCATCGAGACGAAGTCGTTTCACCTTTGAGGACGAACCGCCAATCCAAGAGCACTATTAGAGCGTTTTTGTCTTGCGGGGAGAAGGTCTCCTTCAACTCGACTATCATTAGAGTTCGTTATCTATCTTTATAATTTTAATTTAGTTCTTTTTGTAATCCCATTCTTCTATATTTCTTATTTCATATTGGAATCAAGAAAGACGTGTACCCGGTTTCTACAATCGACTCGTACATTCAAAAGCAACCAACCCCGACCCGCCATGCGGTATTAAGTAAGTATATTCTGGATTGATTCATAAGTTTACAACCAATAAAATATTCTTACATATAAAAGTAAAGCCCAAATGTAAGAAAATATCTACACAATACACACGTACTCACTAACAATTCAAGTTCTCGATCTTTATATAACAAATTCCAACATGCATCTCATCTATTTCACTCTTTGTTTCACCGGGCGCATAGTGTAGAGAGTCTGCAGAAAAGTAAGGCAGAGGAGCAGCATTGCAGCGAAAAAGGCGATCGCAGTCCACGGAGTTCGAAATCGGGTATAGATGAGCTCAGCAATCCACGTTCTAGCCCTGCTGCTGCAATGCTCCTCCATCCTCCTCTTGACATCCTTGAACACATCCTGATCATGCAGCCCGAACGTTTCAATTTCCTTGATCATCTCCACCACTTTCTCAAGATTCCCGTGCCTATTCACCAACACCCCTCTCTCCTGCAGCTCCTTCACATCCTCGGGGCCCTGAACCAGAGACTTCATGAAGACAGCATACGACAACAAAACCAGACTATTGGTCCTGTCTGGCGACACTTCAAACGCGATCATGTTAGACCAGATGACGGGGGTTAGATTGGTGATGTACAGAACAGGGAGGTGAAGCTGGGAGAAACAGATATTCGGCCTAAATGTTATGTCTCTCAGCGAGAGCTCAGAGTTAGGCCTAAGGGTTATGCCTTTAGCCTTGAGATCCATTACCGAACGTTGCGCGTAGGATTTCACATTCTCTTCCCTCAATGAGAATCCGGGCTGCTGAAATCTATCCTTGTCGGATGAAGATTCAGACGTTATTACTATATGTTTGCGTTTCTTCGCCATAACTCTCCACATAGCTTCAAGAAGGTGAAGGGCAGGATCGTCATTTTCTCTACGGATCAGGATCTCTGCATGCTTGACTTCCTCCATCCCCGTCGTCTTGTAAGTCAAAAACTCCATGAAAAACCTCCGAATATACAAAACAACTCCTTCTTCTTCTTCTTCTACTTCCTCGTGCTGCAAACTGATCAACAGTTTTAGAATCTGAAACGGGATTTGATTCTCCATCACCAACATATCACGAACCATTAACGGCGCAGACCCCGCGCCGAGGCATCTCCGCCAATCCAAGAAAGTCTTCCTTTTCTTGTCCAGAAAGTTACGTATAAAATTTATGATGATGCTCGCATCCAGCAGCATCATCAGCGCTAGAGATTTATCGTCGTATTTCTCGACAATGGTGATCTCAGCGTAACTGTCTCTGACAACCTTAATTTCCTCGAGAATCTTGGAGTAGAACAAGGCCTTTTTATTCTCATCGCCGCCGGCGCACCGGTCCAAGCAGAGGTGCTTGAATTCCTCCGCCCGCCGGAGCTCCGGTTTGCCGTGGTGGTACGGGCCGATTGAGACCATCACGGGATCGTAAACTTTCTCGCTCCGCCGTATTTGCGGCGGCACTTTCTGAATTTTGCGGCGGTGGCGCTGCTGTGATTCCGTGCAGAGTTTGTTGGGCTGGGATTGGAGGAGCTGCGAGAATTCTTGAAAAGTTTCGACCGAAACTTGAAACTCATCACGGCGGCCATGATTGTTGACTTCTTTGTTCTGGTAATAATTTACAGATGAATGCTTCTCCATTTCTTTTTTCCTTTTCTTTTAATGAAAGATTGCTTCTCCAATTCGAATCAGTAGCTTAATTAATACTACAAAATATTTTGAATTTTTTTTTAAATAACTGGTGTCAACTTTGAATATAAATTATATAATTGCATCCAAATAGCAACGCGCTATTGCTTATTGAGAGTAAAATATTGGCCACAACATACAAAACATATAAATAAGCTCAAATTATAGTTGTCGCCCAAACTTTTACCATTTTTCATTTTATGGCTAAACTTTTAAATTTATTGAAAAAAACTCTTGAAGTTTATGAAATCTTTATCTTTATAAACTATAATAGCAAGCTCGGTCTGGCATTTTTAAAAAAATTTATTTTTTCAATTTTTTTTCAATATTCCATTTCTGGAAATTATATATTAAATGATAATATAATAATTGCACATTTACTTTTTCAATCATCTAATTAATTCTCCATTTATAATTTTCAATCATCTAATTAATATAAAACGTTACTAAGGCATAATTTAAGGTAACTAATTAATTTATTTCTTATTTAATAATTTTTTTGGCCTATATATTTCATAATTCCTTAACCAAATTAAAATATTCACACAACTCAATTGCTTTGATCTTTCATTTAACTTTTCCATACAAATTTAGGAATCACAATTGATATTAAAGAGATTGTCACACTAAGAGCATCGACATCAAAGTTTCAACAACACTCAGATGCATAAACTCCAAACCAAAATCGTGAAGATCTATGAAATATATGTGTTGTAAACTTATTAGTGAGTAGTGTTAAGAACAAACATTATCTTCTTTGTTTTGGGTGGATATTGTTGATATCACTTGACGAACCCACAAACTATATGATTTATTTCAAGATGTTTTGTAATTGGCAAGAAGTATTATTCTTCTATTAAATAAAATTGCAATATCTTCAATATTACATGTTTTAGTTAATTATTTATTTCCTTCTAATTATGTCTGCTTTTGAATTTTCTTTTTATCATTTATCTAACAACAATATGTGTAAAAAAATAAATTATTTATTATTGGGATATATTTGCCGATGTATTTTGCAGTGAGTTAAATTAATATTATATCCATGACGAAGATAGGGCTAGCTATGGTGTTCGCGGTTTTGGGAAAGAAAACTTTTGATTACTTTATGCATGTGGTGAGTTGGATTGATAGATATGATTTAGTCTCATAATATGTTGTTTGGTTGGATGGATTCGAACTGATATTTAGATAGTGTCACATATAGGATTAGGCTTACTTATGAGTCTTAACATCTACTATATGAAAAAATTATTTTCGAGTAATCTTGAACTAATGATTTCAAGTAATATTGGAGCAATTTAATCTCGGTAACCGAAAACATCCTAAAATAATCCCACGCATCGCGTGGGTGTAATGCTAGTTATTTAAATAAGACATAAGAAATGTCTTTTTTTTTTTGCCTCGGAATGTTGACTCGACGATCGACTCTCTGATGTAGATTATTGGATGCCAACTCAACAGAAATACGACGCCGTTTAGGGTTGGGCGACTTTAAATCTTTTACTTCCCTCAAGCTTTTACGGCTGGAACACTAAGGGGGTGGCTAGTAGACGTGAATAGAATTTAGTGGGAATGAAATGACCCTGTAATGGAATGAAGGTAGGAAAAGAATAAATTAAAAAATAATATTCTTATGGCTGATATACATCAGGAATGGAATGGTTAACTGATTTTATTCTTACGGTTAATAATAAAACCAGTGTTGCAATTCTTGATGCGAATTTTTTCGTAGCCGTTCTTCTTGGCGGTGGTCTTGTTCCTGTTGGTGAGATTGATGGAGCAGTCAATGTCCTCGATAACAATGATCGATTTGGAACTGGTCCTTATCAGTAGCTTCCGCAGCTCGGAATTGGTGTTAACTTCGGTTAACTCGAGGTCGTAGATGTCGTAGCCGAGATAGTTGGCCATGGTGGCGATCATGCTGGACTTGCCGGTGCCCCGGGGCCGAAGAGTAAATAGCCTCTTTTCCAAGCCCTGCCAGTTTTCTGGTAAAAGGACTCGCCATTGGCGAAATCCAAAAGATCGGCCATGATCTCAGCCTTGTTGAGAACTATGAAGATGAGGTTTGCCTTGTGTTCATTGCTCATAAATTTGATCTGAACTGAGTTTCTGCTGAATTATATGTTTGATTTGCTCATCTTTTTGGTCTTATATTTAGTGGCAATTATATATATGATTGTGTTGTTCCTTTTACATCATACTGGATATTTGAAGGCAATAAACATTAGGATTTCATTGTTCTTTAGTAAAGTTCGCTGCAATCATTTTTTTTTTGCAGATTGCAATTATCCGGTATGATAATGGTTTCATTATTATCATGGTAATGCAACAAGGATTTTCTGCCGCATCTTGGTTGGTGCTGTGTGCGTTTGATGCTGCTTGCTGGTTGTCAAGTCCCATCTTATTCGCCCATCCCCGTATCAAGGTTGTTGCCTCTCATTGGATGCATTTAAAAGAAGCGCAGGAAGAGAGAGCACCTTGAGACACACAGTTTGCAGCCACACAGAGAATGGTCGAAGAGCTGATGTCGAGCTGTTAGTATGTTTTTTATTTGGAATATTAAAAATAACTTTGAAATATTTGCTTATTTTGTAAACTTTGTACGATTTATTTATTTTGTAAACAACTATTATCTACCTACATTAATGTTGTCAAAAACCATACTTTATTATTATATATGACACGTTATTGTATTAGTTGTTATGATATGCTTGTTTGGGATGATTGAGCAAGTAAATGGGTCGAAAATGGATAAAATTAATACATAATTAATATTAAAAAAACTACAGAAGAATACCGAGGGAATACCGAGGGATTTTTCCGTCGGTAATTACCGACGGAAAAATCCCTCGGTATTCCCTCGGTAAATTGTTTGGTTGACGAAATCCAAAAACAGAAACTTACCGACGGAAATTTTTCCGTAGGAATTTACCGACGGAAAATCCCTCGGTAAAAGTGCTCCCGATGAATTCCGTCGATAATAAAATGGTGACGGAATTATCCCTAGGTAATCTCTCGGTAAAATTTACCGAGGAATAAAATCTGTCGGTATTCGTTCACCTACAAGCCATTTAGCAACATACACAATCTGTCGGTAATTCCGTCGGTAACTCATTTACCGACGGAAATTCATAGGTTTACCGACGGAAATTTCCGTCGGTAATCGCAGTGTTTTTTGTAGTGTATTGTTTATTTCATTTTTTGAAGATCACATCTGAAGAAATTTTCAATATACCTCCATTAGATGTCAAAGCAAATGACTATTTCAAGTAGCTTGGATGTTGCAATTCTTTTTTGTGCGTGCTTACGACGTTCGTATATAGAATGAAGTTTAAAGATGCATTGATTTGGTCTCAATTATAAATGTAATATTTAAATCTTTGTGTTTGCAGTCAAATTATGGTGGTGGAGAAAGATTGAAAAGTCAAAAGATGTTAATTTGATCAGGGATTATGGGCTAATGTTGATACGAAACGGATGGAAAATCTTATTCTTGATCGTGATTACAATTTATAAGCAATTTTTTGAGTTTTTTTAGTTGTATTTTTAGGGATTTAATTCGTGAAGGGATATAAATTTTTGATTTATGGATCTATGTAATTAGTATTAGTATTTTGTTGTGATGACAATAATTAATATCAAGTTTAATTGATTTTAAATTAAACAATTTATATTATCAATATATCTTATAAATTGATATCAAATATTTTTTTGTAGTTTTCTTTAGATTGATACATTTTTATACCCGATTGATGAAATTAATTGACATGATCCCCAATCTACAAGAACAATATCATACAATTGTGTGTTGATTTCCAATTTTGATCTACTTTTTTGACATTTTTGAAGTTCCTATCTTTGTGTTACTGTTGAATTTATTATTTCACTATTATTCATTATAAAAAAAATATTTATTAATGGTACCATTAATAAATATTTTGAGACGGAAAATGTAAGTCAATGTAAGTCGTTTTTTGTGTGATTATATGATTAATGGTGATACCAATTTTTATTTCTATGCTGATTAATGTTGTGCTATTGAGTTGGAGCCAAATTTGATCGGTTGCACTGTGGTGGTGTCAATGACTATTGAAACAATGTGTAAAAGTAATCAATTTGAAAAAGTAAAAATAAATTCTAACCACTAATCTTTAAAAGATAAATATTGTTCACTTTCAATTTATCGCTCCATACATGAATCCATACACGACATATATGAATCCATACACGAATCCATGCACGACATACATGAATCCATACACGAATACATATACGAATACATGTAAGTGTGTGTGTGTGTAAATGAATCCATACATGACATACATGAATCCATACATGACATACACGAATACATGTATGTGTGTGTGTGTGTGTTTTTTTTCCTTTTGCATATGTGTTTTGCTAGAAAAAGCTGTCGGCAAAAGTCGCCGAATTTTTTTTTTCTAAATATGTTTTGCGCCAGAAAAGTCGTCGGATCTTTTTTTCTGAATCTGTTTTTCGCCGAAAAGTCACCGGAAAAAAATTTGACTATCATGTGCTAGGTTTAAAAAGGACGATAGCTTAACCTCAATTCATATTAAGGACAAAAAAATTTCGGGCCGACCTTTTAGGCCACTAAATCTTTAGATGTGCATCCATAGGACAATTTTCAGCCCGAATACGTTATATTGCACGTGCAATGCACGAGACCGCCTGCATGGAGCCCGAAACTGATGTGTAATGCCACATCATAAGTGATTAGGAAAATAATTGAATTAAAAAAAATGAATAAAAAATAAACTTAAATCTAAAACTTAAATAAAAAATAAAAAGGAAAAAGTAAAAAGCCTTCTCTCTCCTCCCTTGCTCTTCCCATCTGTTCGTCAATAGCGCCGCCCTCCCTCCCTCTTCTTTTCCGCCGTCATCTCTCCTACCCCACCCCTCCCCTTTCCTCTCGCAACCACTACAGTCTCGCAACGACGACGATGAACGGTAGCAGCATAGAAGCTGCCACCACCGCCGTCACCACCGTCGTCGCCGGTTAGCAGAGTCGCCGCCGCGGCTCCGTCTCTCTCAACTCGGCATCATCTGCTCAACCAACTTGTCCGTCATCCATCACCGCCATCGCCACGGTCGGCCGTTGTAATATTTTAAAAGGGCGGTTTTGCGATTTCGCCGTCGTTGTGTTGTTGTCAATGAGTTGAGAGAGAGAAAGAGACGAGAGACCTTCGCCCGCTGAATTGCAGCCCTTCCGCTCTCCGACAACCCTTCCGCATCAGCACTTTTTGGCAGAATTGTTGGTTGTAGATGTGAGATGAAGAGAATCTGAATATGTTTATGAGTTTATAAGTTTAAGATTTGGTGGTGGTGGTTGGTGGTCGGCGTTGGGTGGTGGTCGGCGGCGGCAGAGTGGGTTTTTTGGGAGAGAAATAGACGTGATGTGGGGAGAGAGAGAGAGAAAGTGAGGATAGAGAGAGAGAGTTAATTTTCAATTTTTTTATCTATGTGGCGTTCCAGGTCTGCAATTGGGTTCCATGTAAGCAGTCACGTGCATTGCACATGCGATATAGCCCGTTCGGGCTGAAAATTGTCCTACAGATGCACATTTAAATATTTAATGGACTAAAAGGTCGGCCCGAAATTTTTTTGTCCTAATATGAATTGAGGTTAAGTTAGTGTCCTTTTTGAATCTCTAGCTCTTATTATGTATGTGTTTGTGTATGTGTTCGTGTACATGTCATGTATATTTTCATATATAAGGGCAATATAGTAAAGATGTAAAAATTTTGGTTAGTATTTATATTTTAAAGATTAATTATTAGAATTTAATTTTGATTTTATCCGCGCGCGACTCTTCCTTCCCAATTCAGGTAATTTATCATTTGTCTTTATTCTAATAATTTTGCTCTTTTTTTGTTTTTTTTCTTTCTTATAAGTACGCCTAGGATTTCACTGTTGTTTCTTTGGCGTCTATTGTTTTAAAGAGATGTTGTGTTTTGTGTTTTAGGAATATGAATATCTCTGGATAATTTGATTTGTTATGTTGTATGTTGGGTACGTATTAGAGGATTTGTGGATGTTGTCACTTTTATTTCTCATTTGCACACTTTTTTTTTTTTTTTGGTCAGTGTTTTCTTTCTTTCTCCTATTTTTTTTTTTCTTTTCTTTTCTGTTGTTGTTAGCTTATGTTTCAAAGGATTGCTTAACCGGCATGCTTTGGAGTAAAAACAATAAAATTATGCTGGATGGAGTTACAAAAATACTCCTTTCCTAACAATTTTTTTTCTTAAAATTAATCCAATTTTCTTGTGGCAGGTAATTAATTAATTGTTGAAAGATTTGTGGGCATATATGAGGAAGAGACAGTGGCTGGCTTCAGTCTCATCCTTCATTCGTTGGGGTATGTAGCGAATAGAGATTTAGAGGCACCAAGGTGTAGTGCACAAGTAGCTCGGATGTGCGACATGTGTAAAGTGTTTTAATTTAAAGTTTAAATTTACAACACATTAAATTAAAACACTTTACACGTGTCGCACATCCAAGCTGCTTATGCACTACACTTTGGTGCCTCTAAATCTCTACTGTATGTAGCGTGCGTGCGTATTCTGAAGATATCGTACTATGTACGGATAACGAGCATTTGTGAAATGAAATACGAGATTATTGGAATAGAGTAGCTCATTGGATTTATCTTAATTATATTCCTGCTCATCTTTTTCATTGTTCTATTTTAGATTTTACTTTTTTGCTTTTAAAAGATCTTAATCGCCGTTATTAAGTGTGAATGCTGTATATCAATATAGGTAGGAAATAGATAAGTGTGAGATGGAATTAATAAGAGTAAATGGACAATAGTAATTACAAAACTAATTACAAATTTATCTATATATGCTTGATATGAGGGTGATATAGAATTATCTAATTGTATTACACAATGAAAACAATCAGAAACTAACGAGTGGTACGTATAATTATAAAAAGAAAATTGTATATAATGAATTATTCAGCTTTGCTAACTAGTAGAAATAATCATAAAGTGCTATAGATATATACAAATAGTATAGAGAAAAAGGAGTCAATGTTATGGTAAAAATGACAAATTACGTCATCAACAAAATAACGCACAGATACAACCAATTTGAACAGACAAAAATGTGAGCTACTTTAATGCATGTATGGGCATTGATAAACATAGATTTTCTCATCTTTATAAGCTTAATTGAAGTCACTTTGTGGTAGGAAATCATGTTTGGAATGAGTTTTGCACCTAAGTTTCGTTATTTTATGAAATATGATGCTCGTTCGTTGTTTGTCTAATTTTTCAGGAAAAATGGAGTAAAGATTATGCAAAATGAGCATGATAGGATGAAAGTAGAGTTTGATAGGAGTTCGTAGGCGAAAACGGATCCAAAATTAGAGTTGAAACGAGGGAGAACGAGCCAAAACAAAAACATTGCGCGCAGGAGCAGGGCCATGCGGTCCGACATGCGGTCGGGCATGCGGCCGCATGGCACACCCCCAGAATCAGGGAGATAGCGCATGCGGTCGGGCATGCGGTTCGGCATGCGACCGCATGGCCCGCACTACAAAAAAACGCGCTTTACCGACGGAACAAATTCCGTCATTGTTACCAACGGATCTCCGTCGGGAAATTGCTATCCGCTTCAACGGACAAGTTTCCGACGGAATAACAACGGAAATTTGGCGGCACTATTCGCGCTAGAATTAGCGACGGAATTAGTGACGGAATACTGACGCAATGTTTACCGACGGAATTGTTCCGTCGGTAACTGTTTAAATAAAAAATTTAATAAAATAAAATTAATTTACCGACGGAAAAATACCGTCGGTATTTTTTTACTGAATAAAAATAAAAATTTAATACGATAATTGATTTCGTCGACGGAATATCAGAATTTACCGACGGAATATTCCGTCGTTAATTACTAACAGAAATATTCCGTCGGTAAATATTAAAAAAAATATTAAATTTAATTTAATTTTCGTTACCGAAGGAATAATTCCGTCGGCAATATTTAGACTGAATAAAAATTTAAATTTAATAAAATAATTGAAATCGTTCCGTCGGTATTCCGTCGGTAATGTTCAATTTACCAACGAAATCGTTCCGTCGGTAATTACATATAACATTTTTTATGTTTATTATATGATTTTTAGTGAAATTTAAACTAATTTGATTTAATTATCATGAACTTACTATATCTAGTATACACTATAGTATATATATATATATATATATATATAGCATAATACCATAATAGATAGATATATATAGCTAGTATACAGTATATTATATATATAGCATAATATCATTTACACTATAGTATAGTGCAATTGACATTATGATGTATATAATATAGTACAAGTTTCACTATAGTATATATAGTTATGATGATCAATTGACACTATAGTATAATACCCGTTATATTATAGAATGATCCATATAAATCTATCGTATATATAGTACCAGTTACACTATAATAGTATAATTGACACTATAGTAGTACCAGTTATATTATAGTACAGTGAAATTGACACTAATTCGATTTAATGTGTACCAATTACATTATTGTATAGTTAGATTCAATCAAATTTAATTTAATTAATCACAAAATGAATATAGTACAGAAAAACTGATTAAACTATAGCATAGTCAAATTAAATCAATTCGTCTGATGAATCACAAAGAGACCATATAATAGTGAAATTAACAGTAATTTGATTTAAATATCTTTAAATTAATAAAAAATATGTATATATTATTATTTATAGTGAAAATAAAAAAAGTTAATCAATTGTCGACGGAATACAGACGGAAATATCTTTTAATTAATACTATATATTATTTATAAAGGCATAAAAATTAAAAAAAAATAATTATGTGCCGACGGAATACCACGGAATATTCCGTCGGTAATATTGAACTATAGTCGCGCCAGATCCCTTTCTTCCTCATTTCGCTTTCTGCCCTGCTCTCTCATGTGCGACGCTGCCTGCGCCCTGCCCCGCCCATCTCCGGTAAGATTCTCTCCACCTCACCGACCATCTCTCTCTATCTCTCCATCCATTTCTCGCTATCTCAATTCACTTTCGGTGCCCTAATTTTCCCCAATTTTTCCCACCGGTCCGCCGCACCCCACCGATGCTCCATCCCCGACCGTCATTGTTGCAGTGCTCGCTGGTATGGCTCTCTCTCTCTCTCCCCCTATTTCTTCCTCTCTTAATTTCTCTCATTCACTTACTATCTTTCTCTCTCACCGTGACCTCCTTATTTCAGTCTTTGTGCCGCCGCCGTCACCTCCACCCCGTCCAGCCATCGTGCCGTCTCAGGTCAGTAGCTCTCTCACTCTCTCTCCATCTCTTTCTTTCTCATTTCTCTCTGTCCTCTGAATGTCTCACCCCTTTTGGATGTCATTCTCAACTGCAGCAGCAGCCGCCCCTACCGTCGCCGTCACCGCTGCTTTTTCCTGCCGCCGGTCAGTATCTCTATGCCTCTTCATCTTCCTCTATTACTCTTCTCAGCCATTGTCTCTCAACCCCCTCGGCCCTCTCTTACTCTTCTCGATTTTAATTTCAATTTCCAGCAAACAATTGGTGGTGGGTCTTCCAAATTTACTTAGAAGAAAAACGGGAAACAACAGTTACAAATTTCAGTCGGTGTTCAATTAGTTGAGGTATTTAGCATCGATCTTTGCCGTTGTGTATGGTAGATTTGTGAAAACCATGATGTTTGTGTTATATGTTTATCCAATCTCAAAATATGAGGGAATGATTGTGGTAGTTTGAAAAGCATGATAGTTGAATTATTGTGGATATGGTATTGGTTCGAATATGAGTAAATATTAGAAGATGTTAAAGTGAATTGGTACGAATTGGCAGCTGAACATTTATAATATTTGTGTTATTTTTTGCAAAATTATGGCCGAATATTGTATATTTTGGTGTGCAAAATGGATGTTTAATCGTTGCTAAATGAGGCTGAAAATGGGGCTGAATTGTTGCTAATTTTGTATGCAAATGTGGGTTGAATTGTTGCTAATTTTGTATACAAATGTGGCTAATTTATTGTGCAAAATGAGGGTTCAAAGGTTGCTATGTTTTGGCTGCAAATTTATTTGAAATGTTGTTAAACATATGTTGGGATGTACTTAGAATTTATTTGTGGAAAGAGTAATTAATTTCTTAAGGATATACTCCCTTTGGAATAGAAATTAATTACATCTTAATTAAGGACTTTCACATTGGGGATAGATGTAGACGTTTAGAACCAATATGGTTACCATAGCTGATAGAGTCTAGCACTTGGTAGTTAAGATAGAAGGGTTATAATATCCGAATGATGTTCGATTTATATAATTAATGCATTTGATATATCTCTTCAACTTTATAATCTTTCCATTGGCTGATAATCTTTCTTCATAATGTTTATTGACTGACCATACAATATTTCTTATGTTATTTATAATGCAGATATGTCAGAGAACAACAGAGGTAATATTATTTTTAATGAATAAATAATCTATTTATCTTAGTTATCCTTATTTTATTAATGTATTAACTACATTATTCCTAATGTAGCTATATCTAGTTCAGTCAGAGGTGGGCGTGTCAGGAGCACGACCAGCCACCATGCGCCTGCTGTGTCTAGTAGTGTTCCCGAGACGCCACCTACTGAGAGTTCACATGAGGAGAGGAGGTGCCGATCGTAGAAATGGAGGTGACCGGATCTGATGCAGCATCAGGTACAAATCCTGACGGAAGGCTTTCTTTTTACCGATACGTTGATGGGTATGTATTTACTGTTAGTAGTTTAATTTATAATTATTAAATACAAAGCATTTTTAACCTTTCTTTTTACTCAAATGAATAGAAAATTAGATCATGAAAAGATTGCTAGTACATGTACTGTAATTTTCAAGAGAATTGCAAATCCGACGGGGTTTAATTGGAAGTTGATACCAGATCACATCAAGACCAAGTACTTTGATGAATTTCGGGTAAATAGTTTTTAATTACTTACATTTTTAATATCATTGACTATGCATAATTGTTGATTAATTTGAATATGATTATGTTTGACAGAAATATTTTACTTGGCCTCATGCGATGGAGACTGAAGTGTACACTGCGTGGGAGGCTAAGGCACGTATTAGGTACTCCGGCTGGTTGAACGATATGAAGAAAAAGAGAAACAGGGGCAAACCAATGTGGCTAAGTTCGGAGATGTGGGAGGGCTTGTGCAACTATTGGGATACCCCTGAGGTGGTTGCAAGGTCAGAAAAGGCTAGGCAAAATAGATTGTCGGAGCCAGATGGACCGGGGAGTGGGATAAGCAAGCACAGGTGCGGATCAAAGTCCGTTCGTCGACTCGTTTATGAGATGGTAAGTAATTTTTAATTGATAAATTGTTAATTACTTGTACATATTTATTCTCTAATTATGGATATTGTTAATTGTTAATCACATTGCATTCTTATCTTGTCTAAATAGGCCACAGAGCAGGGGGTCCCACACACTCAGGTTGTTTATGAAACATTTCGTACAATCCACATGAATAAGAATGGAACATACCTCACTCCGAAGGATGCAAAAATTGATGTAAGTTTTGTTCAAACATTATAAATAAATATGTCTTGAAATGTTTATTTTCTAATTCTTATATGTATTTACATGTATCATTTGCAATGTTTGTCTTCTCAGTCTATGGTGAATGAGCTAGTTGTGCAAGAAGGCGATGGAGCAGATAAAAACAAGATCTTTGTGCAAGTTCAGAAAAGTATGCAGAAGGTCAAGAGACCGAGGGTGTACAACAAGGGCAGCATGGGAGGGAGCCTCCTCAATGAAGCTTCGAGTGGTAGTGGCTCGACTTCATCTCAATTCCAGTCACATGAACAATGTGACAGCCGCATCATGTCTTTGGAGGAGCAAGGAAGGGAGAACCGCGAGAGGATCCTTCGGTATGAGGCTCAGATGGAGGAGGATCGGCGGCAAAGAGAAGAAGTTCAGGCTCAAATATTGGCTACACAACAAATGATGAAGGAATTTATGGCTACACAACTGAGTCGTCGCCCAGATGATCATTCAGATTCACCCTCAAGTTAAACTTTTAATCTTTTTTATGTTTGTTTTTAGATATTGAAACTGAATACTTTAGTGTTGCTATTGATGGTCCCTGAGCTGGGTATTTGGTGTAGAGGGGGGGGGAGTGAATACACCAAATAGATTTTTCGTAACTTTTTCAAGTTAAATCACAGAGTTGGTGAGCTCAGTTATCGATCCAGCTAGGAAGGGTCAGCTGGGTAAATAACTCAGCTGGCGGTGCGGAAAGTGGTGGTTTGAAAACTTAGCTCAGTTACTTAGAAAAACTCAGTTTGAAAAGATTAACTTTAGGTTTTCAGTTTAGTCAAGTTGTGCAACTTTTAAAGAGACACAGCTGTCTTTGGAGAGCAGCTGTGTGTGCAATTTTGAACAGATATGCAATGATATGAAAGAGTTAGTACAAAACTGAATATAAAGAGAGAGAGATAGAAGCACGCGAGTTTTTACGTGGTTCGGAGTAACACCTCCTACGTCCACGACCAGGTTCACTGGTAATCCACTACCACTTGGTTTCCAAGTACCAAGCAACTTCACAACTCTAACCCGAGCTGTGTTCCAACAGTTTGCGGGCACTGTCAAGCCTACACCTTCGCCCGGCACCGAAGAACCTAACCACTCGAATTACACGCTTCGAGCAAGCGTACCTTTACCTAACCTTTCTGGGTTTGGGTTTGGGTATGGGGTTCCAACTATGAACGAGTTCTTACAATTAAGAACTTTAGAGTATGATGAACTCGTTCGAAATCTAGGCTTAAGATATACAAAGAGTTTGGCCTGTGAACGACGAAAAACTAAGCAGTTTCTTAACTAGAAACACTTTAAGATAAAGTGTTCTTTGATCTATGTAGAACTGCTTGAGAGCTTTTGAAAGAATGAAGATTTCAGATAATGAAAGCTTGTAGAGAGTTTTTCGTGTCTGATCCTGAGGTTGAAGACGGGTTTATATAGGTAGAGATTCAAGACTAGCCGTTGGAGGAGCCGTTTGAATCTTACCTACTCTTCTTAAATACAAGATCTGCCGTTGGGCGTATCTGCACCTGTCTTCATTTGTGACACATCCTAGGTTCTGAAGTCTAGGATGCTGATTTGGCAATCCCTCATTGATCGAGGTAGGTTGACTTCCTCTGATTCCGGGATCTTCTGCCTTTAGAGCTGGCTTTTGAATTCAGAGCTGGACTGTCTCGAAGTGAAGTCTTCAGAGATAGTTCCCTTTGTTCTGTACAGCTGGACCAGCTATGTTTTGAGCTCAGCTCGAATTCTCTTCAGCTTGATCGGGCTCTGCTGGATCACTCAGCTGAAGATTGACGCCTGTTGTCTTTTGCTAGCTGACTCCAGCTGTAAACACAGCTGGGTCGACTGCTGTCTTCCCCTTGCTGACTCCTGCTGTAGACACAGCTGGGTCGACTGCTGTCTTCCGCTTCCTTAACCTGTAAGCCTAGAAAATCTAAAGCTCAAACAGGCGAGCTGGAAAACACTATTTAGGTTGACGCGATCATCTATTCGGTTGGAGAATCAGTTGGGTTTTGGTATCAAATCGAAACCTTATAATTTTCCCAACAATTTCCCCCTTTTTGATGATGCCAAAACCTAACTGAGACTACTTATGACGCAGAAAAACTTGTGTTTTATTAATGTAAGAAAATACATTATAACACAGGAAAAAGAAAGAAGAAAAAAAAAATCTTCAAATCTTCAGTCTTCAATCCCAGTTGGCTGGGTCTTCTCTTCTGCATCCGTTGCTTCTTTCTTTTGACTCGTCTCTTCAGCTGATTCTGATCCAGCTGGTTCCTCTAGCTCAACAGTTTGCCTCTTCTTTGACTTGTCTATCTTCTTTCTTACTTCCCCCTTTTTGGCATGATCAAAACAGGGTGGGAGAGATACACCATCGGCTGTTGCGATGTTTTAGTTTGGCGAAACTGTGGTTTTCAGCTCTGAGCAGCGAGGTTTGGAGTCTAAGTGGCTCAGCTGTTGTATTAGCTGGCTCTTCTTCAGTTGCATTAGCCTCAGCTGTGATTGCAGACACAGCGTCCTTGGCCTGATTCAGCTGGGGCAGTCTAGCTGAGTGCTTGGAGGGATGAGTTGGCACGGGAGATAGCATCTTCTGAGTCGGGCACAACTTCATTCCTTGCAACTTTTGCTTCTTCAGACTTCTTAGATTGAATGAGAAAGTCTGATTCAGCACTTGAGGGGCTTGAGTTCAGCTCATATCATCATCATCCAGCTGCAGGTGATCGATGGCTGGGTGATGTTTCTCATTTAAGCTTGGTGCAGGGACTTGAGCATCTTTCATCGGAAGATCTCGAAGCTGGTGTCCCTGTGGAGCTGAAGGAAACTGAGAAGAATGCGGTTGAAGTATCCCATCTGTCTTGGGGTTTAAGCTTGGTTGTTCAGCTGGAATACTCCGTTGCGGTGTTGGTGACGATGATTATGTTCACGCAGGGACGTGAACTTCTCCTTCACCGTAAGAAACGACCGCTTGTGGGCCTTCTGCTCCTCGGAGAGTGATTACGAATTCTCTCATAATGTCAGCTGACTTCTCTGCTGACTGACTGAGCACCTTTGACTTGAGTCTTCTGTTTGAAGACAGTGCTTCAGTATATTTTGTCTCCTCAAGTTGTCTCCGATTCCCAGCTGGGACGGAGATAGATGCATTCTGCTTTTTCTCCTGCATCTTTTTCTGTGCCTCCTGTGGTGGAGCAAGAGCTTTGTCATGACTGCTCTTGAATACTCCGGCTTTATCAACATCTGGTCCAGGTCTGTTGACGTTGATTTTTGCATCCCAGGGAGTTGTATGTCCCGTTCTCTCTTTTATGTTGAGAGAATCAGTGGGGCTGAGGAGATCTTTTTCCTTTGACATTCCCAGAAAGTTTTCTGCACCTTCGTGGTGAATGACGTTCTTGAGCTTTGCAGTCTCCCACTGCGCTGGCCTGGATCTGTCGATGTGCTTCACCTTCTTCTGGACTTCTGTCTTCTTTGAGGTTCCTGAGAGTTAAGCAACTCTTATCTTGAAGCTTTGACAGATTCTTCAAGTTTGATCGGCTTCGGGAGATATCTTTCTGGATTCCATGTTCTTCTTCTGTATCTTTTGGTTAGTAGTAACACATAATACTAATTGATGGAAATAAGAAAGAATGCCGAAAAACTTTCTAGGGTTGATGCGTATATCTTCTAGCATATTTAAAGAGTTTTCTTGATGAAAGGACGATCAAGATTTGTCTATTGATAAGAAGATCTACGGCTGGGAGTGATTCTCGCGACATATTAATTTCTTGATTAGAATATGTGAGTTAATGCGCGAGAGAGAACGGTTGGGGTGTTTTGACTTTTGCCTCGAAACTCCCATTATTCAATTCTTTGCAGACTTTTAATTAAGATTGATTAGATATGACAAGATGTGAGTTGACAGAAAAACAGATTGAGTCGGTGTAATTAATGTTGTTGCAAACCTCTCAGCTGATCATTGTAATCAGCTGATACCTCGGTTGAGTGGGTATGCTGGGTCATCGTGGTTCCAGCTGATTCCCCCTCAGCTGAATAATCCTTCACTTTCAGCATCTGGTTTAGCTGAATTCTTTCTCAGCTGATATCAGTGACGTTGATTCTGAATTTCAGTTGTCTGCTTGCATTCAGCTAGGTCTGCTTCCATTCAGCTGGGTCTGCTTCCGTTCAGCTGGGTCTGCTTCTATTCAGCTGGGTGAAGCATCGTCTGGGTTGAGAAGTCCAAGTAATCCGCACAGCATTTTGAATCTTGCTTCTATCAGCGGTTTTGTGAGAATATCAGCCCGCTGTATGTCTGTGTGAATTTTCTCAACAATCACATCCTTCTTTTCTACGTGATCTCTGATGAAATGATGTCGTACGTCTACATGTTTGCATCTTGTGTGAAGTACTGGATTTTCAGATATTGCAATAGCACTTGAGCTATCACAGAAGATTGGAACTTAACCAGTTTTCACTTCATAGTCATCCAGCTGATGCTTCACGGAGAATTTGAGAGCGGCGGCCTTCCGGCCATATATTCGCTTCGTCGAGGAAGTTGCGACGCACGTTTGTTTCTTTGAAAACCATGAAATCAACTTACTTCCTAAGAACTGACAAGTTCCTGAAGTTGATTTTCTGTCCAACCGATCTCCAGCGAAGTCTGAATCTGAGTATCCGTCACCGTAGATTGTCTTCAGCTGGGTACCACAGCCCAACATTCTGAGTTCCTTTGAGATATTTGAGAATGTTCTTGGCTGCTTGCATGTGTGCTTCCTTTGGATCAACTTGAAATCTGGCACACACTCCGACTGCGTAAGAGATGTCTGGACGACTTGCTGTTAGATACAGCAGGGATCCTATTATCCCTCTGTATTTGCTGGAATCAACTGACTTCCTTCGCTTCTGGTTCAATCTTCCAGTTGGTGTTCATTGGAATCTTTACAGTTCTGCTGGATTGAACTCCATACTTGGCAATCAAGTCTTTCACGTATTTGGATTGATTTATGAAAATCCCTTCTGATGATTGCTTGACTTGAAGTCCTAGGAAGAAACTCATTTCTCCCATCATGGACATTTGGAACTTCTCTGACATCATCTCTCCAAATCTTTGGCATAAGAAGCTTGATGGTCCCAAGACGGATACCTTGGTGTAGAGGGGGGTGAATACACCAAGGTTTTAAAAACTTTTCCAATTAAAACTCTTTTGAGTGAGCTGGCTGTGTTTGATCCAGCTGGAAGACAGCTTGATTGACACAGCTGGCTGTGTGCGGAATGTGATGGGATTTTGGAAAGTCCGTCTGTTGCTTCAAATATATTGCAAAGCTTAGTTTCTCTTTTCAGTTAATCAGATTATGCAGCTTAAAAAATTGCTTATGAATAGTTAGCTGGATGCATAAATAAACATGAAAGAACAAAGCAACTTAACGTGGTTCGGAGAAACTACTCCTACGTCCACGACCAGAAACCTCTGGTAATCCACTAAGGATACCACTGACTTTTCGCGCAGTCAGCAAGCGTTGCAGCTTAGTTCCTCAAGCTGGATACAAGTTTACGCGTACTGTATCGAAACATAACCAGACTGTTTACGGGCACAGCTGAAGCCTAACCTATAGTTTACGGGTACTACAGAACCAACACTCGAATTACGC
The DNA here is from genome assembly GCA_031470985.1 of Agastache rugosa. NCBI lineage: Eukaryota > Viridiplantae > Streptophyta > Magnoliopsida > Lamiales > Lamiaceae > Agastache > Agastache rugosa. Next base: position 25,701,656 of record CM062607.1, read on the forward strand.
GCTTCGAGCAGGCGTACCTTTACCTAACCTTTTCTAGGTTTGGGTTTGGGGGTTTTCCAACTATGAACGAGTTCTTACAATGAAGAACTTTGAGTATGATGAACTCGTTCAAACTAGGCTTAAGATGGGAAGGATTATATGCTAGATACTAGTGGGAGAGAGCTTCAGCAGCCTGAGAATAAATAATAACTCATAAGTATGAAGGCTGCTGGATCTTTCAAGCTTTTCTGAGAGATCTCTTGATCTTTGGTTAGACTTCCTTCAATGAAGTATGTTGATCTCTCTTGAATATATTCTCTCGTCACACCACGCTTTCTGATGATGAAGAAGACTTCTATTTATAGGGAGAGATTAGAACTAGCCGTTGGAAAGAGCCGTTCTGAATTTCTACCTAACTTCTGACAGGATTGACTTGTCTTCTTCCTTGATTTCCTCGTAAAGCAATCCTAGGTTTGACTTCTAGGTGCTGAGGTGTCGAGTTCCTGATGGTCCAGATCAGATCTGACTTTATCTCAAGTTGACTTCGACTCTGCTGTGCTGGTGACTCTGAGCTGTCTTGAACTCTGCTGGATCATTGACGCTGAGCTGAGTCTTGAACTCTGCTGGGTCTTGACGTAGAGCTAAGTTGTCACACGAGCTGGGTCTTTCCTACAGCTGTGTCTGGAAGAACTTTATCGTCTTGAATCTGGATAACGTTACTTATCACTCGACTTGGCTTACCCTGCTGTGTACTCAGCTGGGTCTTCTGCTGTCTTCAGCGATTCCACCTGAACTTAGAAACTCTATAAGCTCAAACAGGTGAGTTGGAAAAACGCTTGGGTTTGAGCAAACATCTACTCGGTTGGGGTCAGCTGGGTTTTGGTATCACTTCAAAACTCTATTAATTTTCCCAACAATTTCCCCCTTTTTGATGATGCCAAAAACCCAAGTTGGAAAAACAAAAATTGCTTCCCCCTTAACAGGAAACGGGGATTCAACGAATTAAACATTCACAGCAAGTAAACACATTCAGAGCCTGGACAAAGAGAGATTGTCTTCAGGTTGATTTTGATAAAATGAACTTTTCATTAATAGGAAGAATTTTTACAATTATCTAAATACAAAAGTTCAAAAAGAAAATTCCCAGTTGGCTGGGTCTTCAGCTTTGCTGCTTCCTTTGTTCATCAATCTGATGGTCAGTCTTGAGACCATATCTATTGAAGATGAACTCTTCCAGCTCCTTCCATTCAGTTTGACTCTTCGATTTTGAAATTCCTCTTTCACCAGCCCAGTGATTAATTTCTTTGATGATTTGGGCCTTGTCAGGAAGGTTCGTTCCAGCTAGAAATGGAGGCTTTAACTGTTTGACTTTTGGAGCCTTGAGCTGGATGTTGTTACTCTTGGCATAGAGGGCAATTGATCTTGCCATCATTGGATCTGTCTCATGAAGTTCGAGGAAATAGTCCTGGAAAGCAGTTTCTAGATCCATGCCTTTGAACTGATTCAAGTAGTAGAATTCTTTGATGAATTCTGATTTGCATCTTTCCCAGTTTTCATTGATATCATCTGGGTTCTTCTTGTCAGCTGAGGCTGCTTGGATTTGTTTCTTCTTAGCTTGCCTGTAGCTCTGCCTTTTCTTCTTCTGTTTTTTCTCAGCAGGCTTGAGCGATTCAGCTTTCTTCTTGATAATCTTATCTAGCTCTTGCATTTCTTTTCTTTGCTCGTTGTGGAAATTACACATCCAATGATAGTCTTTGTATTCTTCAGGCTTGTGTCCACAGGCTTTGGCAAGAGCAACCATTTTCTCTCTCCATGTCTCTTTGACTGGTGCAGTTGGCTCTGTCTCTTCTTCATCCAGCTCTTTGGCAAAATCGTCGATTTCCCTCTGAATTTGCTGCACAGGTTCCCCCTTAGCTGCAGCTTCCCTCTCACTTGTTTTTCCAGCTTCATTCTGATCTTCCCCCTTTTTGGCATTATCAATAAGGGAGACAGAGAGGTTGGCTACTGTTGCGCTGAGCTTGGAGAGAATACCTTCAACATCAGCGATCTTGACTGAGTTGTCAGTTGTGACGAGATTCAGTTGGGCATTGCTGCTGCTTCCAGCTCTGAACTGAGCATCCAGATCTTTATATAAGTTGAAGAGTTGGCGGATGTCAGCGCTGTTGGAGAGAGTGGTCTTTTTGAGAGCTTCCAGCTGGCTTGAAAGATTTGTGATGTCGTCGACCAGTGGAGCTTGAAGATTTGAGATGATCTCAGGGACTCTCTTCTCTAGATGAATTGACTGATCAATTTGTTGAGAAACGAGAGATTGCCTGAGATCTTGACTGGTGTTTTCTTGAAGATTTTGAGCATAATTATGGACTTCATCGATTGTCCGCTGTTGTTCTCGAACTTGACAGTTGAGAGCTGAGAATCGCATGACGACGTCTACTTGAGACTTCAGTCTGTCCTGAAAAAGAATTTCTTCAACCTCTTTAGAGATTGCTTCTTTCATAGCGGTTGAGAGCTCGACAGCTGAGTCCGTTTGGGTTCCAGATTCAACATGACTGGGTTTATCTGCCTCGATCTCGACCAGTGAGCGAGTGTCATCGGCATTTGGACTCTGTGGGGTAGCTTCCTCTGGTTCAGTTGATGCAACAGCTGGTTCTTCAATGATCATTACCTCAGCTGTTTCATCAGGTACAGCTTCCTTGGTAATCTCAGCTGAGACTTCTTTAGAATTGTCAGCTCCAGAATGTGTCTCCCATCCCGCTGCTATAAGAAGCTTGTTGGCAGATTCCCAGACTTCAGCTGGGTGCGGCTTGGGGTATTGCTGAGATACTTCTCTAATTCCTCTGATGAGATCATTCTGGTGTAAGTATGCATCCTCCAGGCTTCCAAAGCCAAAAGTGTGCTGGAGGCGTGCTTTATCCGTCTTCAATTTCTCATAAGAGAAAGTCTCTATCAGCTGCTCATTCTGGTACCAAGTTGCCATCTTGGTAGCCAGATAGAACTTGAGATCTCCAACTTTGACGAGGGCAATGGACAGGTGCGCCAGAATCGGATGCTGAGTTAGAACACTCTTGATCCCTGTAATGCGCAAGTCCTCGTACATGGCTTCCATAAAGGCCGAGCCAGTAGAGTTGAGTGATGGAGAGGCAGAAGAATCACTCTCCTCTGAATCTGTGGAGATTTGAGGAACAGGTTCAAATGGGTTCACAATTGGCTGTGAAGAAGTATCAGCCAACTGCGTGGGAATTTGAGCTTTGGGTGATGGTTGTTTTGGGGGTGAGCTGGGATTCGTGGAATAGGGTTCAGCATGGGTGTCGGTAGTGAAGGAGCTTCAGCCAGTTGAGTATCTGCCTGATCTCTTACAGGAGATGGCTCTTTGGTTGGAGAGCTGGGTGGAGGGGAAGGCTGTTTCGGCAGAGAGCTGTGAGGAGGTGAGGGCTGGGGTGAGCTTCTTGGATTATCCAGCTCGTCCTCTGAGCTGGATGACAATCCATCATTCAATCCCATCTCGGCCAGGATGTTTGATCCGTATTGATCGAAGGCCGATACTGGCTGTGGGGAGAGAATCACCATTGCTTGACTTGGAATGACAAATTTGTTTTCTTTTCTTCTCGACTGGACCTCCATTTGGTTTAGTGGTCACCGCCTTCCTCTTTCTTTGTTTCTTCTCAGCTGGAACTTCTGCCTCTGTTCCTTCCAGCTGCTTCTTGCTTTTACTCACAGCAGGCTGCTTTTTCAGAAGATCATTGACTTGACTTATTCTTTGGAAAAGAATCTTTGTTTCTGGAAACGGTTCTGGATCAGCCCACTTTACTGTGTGCCCTGTCATTGCTTGCTCTATCAAGAAAGAAATTTTGGAGCAGAGATACAGTGGCTCTGAAGCTGAAAACGTCATCCTGGTGGAGTTGAACTTTATCTTCTCTGACTCCTTGACCAGTCGGTTGAGTAAGAAATCAAACCAGTTGACGTTTGCGCCTTTGATCATGGCAATCATCGGCTTGAGTTTTAGAATGCTGATCTCTCCTTGAGATCCAGCTATCCCTAAGATGCATTTTTGTGTAATATCCAGCAGCAGCCTGTACTTTGGCTTGAGCAGAAGCTTTGACATGCTTGCTCTGTACGGCTCTGGGGAGATAAGCATCTCTCTGCTGAGAAATTCATCCACTTCTTCACGACTGTAATCATCTGGGATGAATCATCCTTCTCTGGGTAGGTTGAACACCTTTCGTAGCATCTTATTGAGTTTGATGGTGACGGTTACTGTATCAAACTTTCCGTCTTCGCCTTTGACGATCATGTCAAATGAAGATGAGTAGAAGCCGTCTTCATCAATGATGTTGAGGTAGAAAAGTGAGGCATCTCTCTTTAGCAAAAGCTTGGGCATGGAGGTTGCCCACAGCAGGAGACCGGAGTCTGCAACTAGATCCACCATCTCTTTTAACTCTGAAATATGGAGGTTGGAGGTGGACAGAATACTCTCAAATGATAGCTTTGTCATTAGAGCTTCAAACTGGTTCATCCCTGCGGTTGATTTCTTGGGCGCCATTTCTGCAACTTGGTGAATTTGATTGTGCGAAGAACTTGCAGAGAATAGATGAAGATTTTGAATCTTTGAAATTTGCAGAGATAAAGATGAAGGAAGAAAGAATTCGCTTATCTTTTCCATATATATCAACTGCCATATAGGGTCAACGGTTGAGATTAAATCAGTTGAAATTCTGATCAACGGCTGGGAGAGATTCACTCATCACGTTTTGCTGACGTGCTTTCGGCGAGTGTATTACAACCGCGCGTGAGGCATTTCAAACGTTTGACGTTCTGCCTCGATCCTGCCGTACTACAGTACTATGCAGACTTTATAATTAATGCGATGGGAAAGGAAACTTATCAAACAATTTAACTAAGGAATGTCTGTCCGCTTAACATAAGAATTCAAAATAATTGGACTTTATATAGCATATTCCTCAGAGCAATTATTGCTTGGACACAGTATCCAGCTGATATCACAGCGGTCTTCTCCTTTGCTTGATTGACAGTTCTCCTCAGCTGAGTATTTGAAGATTTTGCTTGATTTTTAGTCAGCTGAGTTCCCTTTAGCTCTTCGACTAATGTCCAGCTGAGTTTGTTCCCCTCAATTTGGATGGTTTTCTTCACCCGGATTGAGCAGTCCAAATAATTCACACATCATCTTGACTTGGATTTCAGCAGTTTGTGCTTTTGTGTGAATTTTCCCAACAATGGATTCCTTCAGATGTTGAGAAATCTCTTGGATGCTTTCTAAGTTGTCAGCTGGATTAGAGAATTATCTTGATTTTACCACTGGATCAGGTTTCTCTTCGGCTGAAGACTCCAGCTGAATCTTCTTGATGAGTGCATCCTGCTGGGTATTCTACTTGAATTTGCACTCTTTCCAGCTACGAAGAGTTCCCTCTTGATTTGATAGTAGGTGGCTTTTTCTTCAGCTGCATCCTACATCAGTTCATTTCTTTGATGAGGTCTCAGTTTGTATAGCAAGTAGACAGCTGTCCCAAATTCAGCTGATTCATATGCTGCTTCTCTAATCATCTCGAGACCAATGTACTCGAATTTGTATGGTTGAATCTTCGCTTTGTATCCATTATCTTTATTTCACGGTGGTCAGGTAGCTGGGTTTCTTTATTTTCTTCATCGGTTGATTCAATAAGATGTTTCAGACATCTTAATCAGAGCAATCATCCTCATCTGAGTCGGAGAAAGAGATTTGATCATCATCCATTTCGCTCGATTCGATCCTTTTATCCTCTCTCCGGGAGGATGACTCAGCTGGGTTGCTCTTTGGGTAGAGTTACTTGTCGTGATGAACCTTCACGATATTCTTGTACTTTTCCTTGCTTTGTTCCAGCTGATTTATGCTCCGTACAAGCATGACAACTTCTTCGTTCAAATCTTCTTTGCTCATAAATCTGAGCTCTTTGTTGGTCCTTCCAAGTTGAGCTGATTGAGCTTCTTTTCTCGGCTTGATCCTCAGCTTTGCTTCATTCATTCGGCTGGATGAATCTCTGCTTGTGATCCCCAGATCAAATTCGTTGGCCTTCAAGATGGAGAACAATTTTTCAGTCTCCATGCTGCCAAGATCAGTTCTGCTTTGGTGTACACACAATGGTGAACCACTTTGTGTGTACACCATTCTGAGGAGAGAGCTGAAAGAACTTTCAAGTTCTTGTCTCGAACTGTATATTTTCCAGTTCGGATCGTCTCGATCTCGATGACGAGGTTGGAGAATCTGAGCTTCATTTGATCGATGGACTCATAGGGGAGTTGCTTGAAATTGTCGAATTTCTGGCATGCAACTGAGAATTTGTTCTCTTGAATTTCCTCTGAGCCTTCACACAGCTTGGCTAGAGTGTCCCACATCCCCTTAGCTGTCTCGCAGTTGATGATCTTGCTGAGATAAGTATTCGTTACCATTGAGGAGATGACGTTGCGAGCGTAGCTGTCCAAACCAGCTTGTCTTCTTTCTTCTGGAGAGTACTCCCTTTTGGGCTTCACAACTTGCCGGAGTATTGGTTCAGCTCCAGGAAAGGTTTCTGCTTGTCTTTCTGATTTCATGATGATGATGGGTCCGTCAGAGATAACATCCCGCATCATGTCGTGATGCGCACTCAGAAAGCTTTTGAGTCGGAACTTCCAGATCTGATAATCATCGAAAGAGAATGTCGGAAGATTCCTGCACAGGGAAGATTCCATGACAGTATGCAATATAAAAAAAATTGAAACTTTCAAGGATCTGTTCAGGTGACCACTATCAGCAAAGAGGCTGACTTGACACAGAAAAAGTGATCTTTTGAACCACTGCTCTGATACCAATTGATGGTCCCAAGACGGATACCTTGGTGTAGAGGGGGGGGTGAATACACCAAGGTTTTAAAAACTTTTCCAATTAAAACTCTTTTGAGTGAGCTGGCTGTGTTTGATCCAGCTGGAAGACAGCTTGATCGACACAGCTGGCTGTGTGCGGAATGTGGTGGGATTTTGAAAAGTCCGTCTGTTGCTTCAAATATATTGCAAAGCTTAGTTTCTCTTTTCAGTTAATCAGATTATGCAGCTTAAAAAATTGCTTATGAATAGTTAGCTGGATGCATAAATAAACATGAAAGAACAAAGCAACTTAACGTGGTTCAGAGAAACTACTCCTACGTCCACGACCAGAAACCTCTGGTAATCCACTAAGGATACCACTGACTTTTCGCGCAGTCAGCAAGCGTTGCAGCTTAGTTCCTCAAGCTGGATACAAGTTTACGCGTACTGTATCAAACGTAACCAGACTGTTTACGGGCACAGCTGAAGCCTAACCTGTAGTTTACGGGTACTACAGAACCAACACTCGAATTACGCGCTTCAAGCAGGCGTACCTTTACCTAACCTTTTCTGGGTTTGGGTTTGGGAGTTTTCCAACTATGAACGAGTTCTTACAATGAAGAACTTTGAGTATGATGAACTCGTTCAAACTAGGCTTAAGATGGGAAGGATTATATGCCTAGATACTAGTGGGAGAGAGCTTCAGCAGCCTGAGAATAAATAATAACTCATAAGTATGAAGGCTGCTGGATCTTTGAAGCTTTTCTGAGAGATCTCTTGATCTTTGGTTAGACTTCCTTCAATGAAGTATGTTGATCTCTCTTGAATATATTCTCTCGTCACACCACGCTTTCTGATGATGAAGAAGACTTCTATTTATAGGGAGAGATTAGAACTAGCCGTTGGAAAGAGCCGTTCTGAATCTCTACCTAACTTCTGACAGGATTGAGTTGTCTTCTTCCTTGATTTCCTCGTAAAGCAATCCTAGGTTTGACTTCTAGGTGCTGAGGTGTCGAGTTCCTGATGGTCCAGATCAGATCTGACTTTATCTCAAGTTGACTTCGACTCTGCTGTGCTGGTGACTCTGAGCTGTCTTGAACTCTGCTGGATCATTGACGCTGAGCTGAGTCTTGAACTCTGCTGGGTCTTGACGTAGAGCTGAGTTGTCACACGAGCTGGGTCTTTCCTACAGCTGTGTCTGGAAGAACTTTATCGTCTTGAATCTGGATAACGTTACTTATCACTCGACTTGGCTTACCCTGCTGTGTACTCAGCTGGGTCTTCTGCTGTCTTCAGCGATTCCACCTGAACTTAGAAACTCTATAAGCTCAAACAGGTGAGCTGGAAAAACGCTTGGGTTTGAGCAAACATCTACTCGGTTGGGGTCAGCTGGGTTTTGGTATCACTTCAAAACTCTATTAATTTTCCCAACAATTTCCCCCTTTTTGATGATGCCAAAACCCCAAGTTGGAAAAACAAAAATTGCTTCCCCCTTAACAGGAAACGGGGATTCAACGAATTAAACATTCACAGCAGGTAAACACATTCAGAGCCTGGACAAAGAGAGATTGTCTTCAGGTTGATTTTGATAAAATGAACTTTTCATTAATAGGAAGAATTTTTACAATTATCTAAATACAAAAGTTCAAAAAGAAAATTCCCAGTTGGCTGGGTCTTCAGCTTTGCTGCTTCCTTTGTTCATCAATCTGATGGTCAGTCTTGAGACCATATCTATTGAAGATGAACTCTTCCAGCTCCTTCCATTCAGTTTGACTCTTCGATTTTGAAATTCCTCTTTCACCAGCCCAGTGATTAATTTCTTTGATGATTTGGGCCTTGTCAGGAAGGTTCGTTCCAGCTAGAAATGGAGGCTTTAACTGTTTGACTTTTGGAGCCTTCAGCTGGATGTTGTTACTCTTGGCATAGAGGGCAATTGATCTTGCCATCATTGGATCTGTCTCATGAAGTTCGAGGAAATAGTCCTGGAAAGCAGTTTCTGGATCCATGCCTTTGAACTGATTCAAGTAGTAGAATTCTTTGATGAATTCTGATTTGCATCTTTCCCAGTTTTCATTGATATCATCTGGGTTCTTCTTGTCAGCTGAGGCTGCTTGGATTTGTTTCTTCTTAGCTTGCCTGTAGCTCTGCCTTTTCTTCTTCTGTTTTTTCTCAGCAGGCTTGAGCGATTCAGCTTTATTCTTAATAATCTTATCCAGCTCTTGCATTTCTTTTCTTTGCTCGTTGTGGAAATTACACAGCCAATGATAGTCTTTGTATTCTTCAGGCTTGTGTCCACAGGCTTTGGCAAGAGCAACCATTTTCTCTCTCCATGTCTCTTTGGTAGTGCGGTTGGCTCGTCTCTTCTTCATCCGGCTCTTTGGCAAAATCGTCGATTTCCTCTCGAATTCTTTGCACGTGTTCCCCTTAGCTGCAGCTTCCCTCTCACTTGTTTTTCCAGCTTCATTCTGATCTTCCCCCTTTTTGGCATTATCAATAAGGGAGACAGAGAGGTTGGCTACTGTTGCGCTGAGTTTGGAGAGAATACCTTCAACATCAGCGATCTTGACTGAGTTGTCAGCTGTGACGAGATTCAGTTGGGCATTGCTGCTGCTTCCAGCTCTGAACTGAGCATCCAGATCTTTATATAAGTTGAAGAGTTGGCGGATGTCAGCGCTGTTGGGGAGAGTGGTCTTTTTTGAGAGCTTCCAGCTGGCTTGAAAGATTTGTGATGTCGTCGACCAGTGGAGCTTGAAGATTTGAGATGATCTCAGGGACTCTCTTCTCTAGATGAATTGACTGATCAATTTGTTGAGAAACGAGAGATTGCCTGAGATCTTGACTGGTGCTTTCTTGAAGATTTTGAGCATAATTATGGACTTCATCGATTGTCCGCTGTTGTTCTCGAACTTGACAGTCGAGAGCTGAGAATCGCATGACGACGTCTACTTGAGACTTCAGTCTGTCCTGAAAAAAAATTTCTTCAACCTCTTTAGAGATTGCTTCTTTCATAGCGGTTGAGAGCTCGACAGCTGAGTCCGTTTGGGTTCCAGATTCAACATGACTGGGTTTATCTGCCTCGATCTCGACCAGTGAGCGAGTGTCATCGGCATTTGGACTCTGTGGGGTAGCTTCCTCTGGTTCAGTTGATGCAACAGCTGGTTCTTCAATGATCATTACCTCAGCTGTTTCATCAGGTACAGCTTTCTTGGTAATCTCAGCTGAGACTTCTTTAGAATTGTCAGCTCCAGAATGTGTCTCCCATCTCGCTGCTATAAGAAGCTTGTTGGCAGATTCACAGACTTCAGCTGGGTGCGGCTTGGGGTATTGCTGAGATACTTCTATAATTCCTCTGATGAGATCATTCTGGTGTAAGTATGCATCCTCCAGGCTTCCAAAGCCAAAAGTGTGCTGGAGGCGTGCTTCATCCGTCTTCAATTTCTCATAAGAGAAAGTCTCTATCAGCTGCTCATTCTGGTACCAAGTTGCCATCTTGGTAGCCAGATAGAACTTGAGATCTCCAACTTTGTACTCGTTGGCTTTGAGCAGGGAGTATAATCTTTCAGTTGAAAGATCACCTAAGTCACTTCGACTTTCGTGTACCACCTTGTAGGTGTTCCATTCAGCTGTGAGTGCTGAAAGAACTTTTAGATTCTTTTCTCGCTGGGTGTATTTCCCAGTTCTGATGGTTTCTATCTCGACGACTGTGTTTGAGAACCTTAGCTCCATCGCTTCGATGGACTCGTTGGCTAGCTGCTTGAAGTTGTCGAATTTTTGGCAAGCTATTGTGAATTTGTTTTCTTTGATTTCTTCAGATCCTTCACATAGCTTGGCAAGTATTTCCCACATCTCTTTGGCTGTCTCGCACTTGATGATCTTACTCAGGTAGGCGTTTGAGACTGTTGATGAGATGGTGTTTCTTGCGAAGCTGTCCAGTCCAGCTTGCTTTCGTTCTTCTGATGAGTAATCCTTCTTTGGCTTGAGAATTGGCCGGTATTCTGGTTGTCCTCCATCTTGAGTTGGGACAAGCTCGTTCCCTGACTTGTAGATGATGATGGGTCCGTCTGTGATGACGTCCCACATCATATCGTGATGCGCACAGAGAAAGCTCTTCAGTCTGAACTTCCATATTGCATACTCGTCTACCGAGAAGGTGGGAAGATTCCTGTTAAGATAAGAATCCATAGAAATATGTTGTATGTAATAATATGAGTTTTTCTGAAAAACGGATCTGTTCAGTTGACCACTGACACAGAGAAAGTGATCTTTTGAACCACTGCTCTGATACCAATTGATGGTCCCTGAGCTGGGTATTTGGTGTAGAGGGGGGGGGTGAATACACCAAATAGATTTTTCGTAACTTTTTCAAGTTAAATCACAGAGTTGGTGAGCTCAGTTATCGATCCAGCTAGGAAGGGTCAGCTGGGTAAATAACTCAGCTGGCGGTGCGGAAAGTGGTGGTTTGAAAACTTAGCTCAGTTACTTAGAAAAACTCAGTTTGAAAAGATTAACTTTAGGTTTTCAGTTTAGTCAAGTTGTGCAACTTTTAAAGAGACACAGCTGTCTTTGGAGAGCAGCTGTGTGTGCAGTTTTGAACAGATATGCAATGATATGAAAGAGTTAGTACAAAACTGAATATAAAGAGAGAGAGAGAGAGAGAGAGAGAGAGAAGCACGCGAGTTTTTACGTGGTTCGGAGTAACACCTCCTACGTCCACGACCAGGTTCACTGGTAATCCACTACCACTTGGTTTCCAAGTACCAAGCAACTTCACAACTCTAACCCGAGCTGTGTTCCAACAGTTTGCGGGCACTGTCAAGCCTACACATCCAGTTTCCGGGTACTGAAGAACCTAACCACTCGAATTACACGCTTCGAGCAAGCGTACCTTTACCTAACCTTTCTGGGTTTGGGTTTGGGTTTGGGTATGGGGTTCCAACTATGAACGAGTTCTTACAATTAAGAACTTTAGAGTATGATGAACTCGTTCGAAATCTAGGCTTAAGATATACAAAGAGTTTGGCCTAGGGAACAGACGAAAAACTAAGCAGTTTCTTAACTAGAAACACTTTAAGATAAAGTGTTCTTTGATCTATGTAGAACTGCTTGAGAGCTTTTGAAAGAATGAAGATTTCAGATAATGAAAGCTTGTAGAGAGTTTTTCGTGTCTGATCCTGAGGTTGAAGACGGGTTTATATAGGTAGAGATTCAAGACTAGCCGTTGGAGGAGCCGTTTGAATCTTACCTACTCTTCTTAAATACAAGATCTGTCGTTGGGCGTATCTGCACCTGTCTTCATTTGTGTCACATCCTAGGTTCTGAAGTCTAGGATGCTGATTTGGCAATCCCTCATTGATCGAGGTAGGTTGACTTCCTCTGATTCCGGGATCTTCTGCCTTTAGAGCTGGCTTTTGAATTCAGAGTTGGACTGTCTCGAAGTGAAGTCTTCAGAGATAGTTCCCTTTGTTCTGTACAGCTGGACCAGCTGTGTTTTGATCTCAGCTCGAATTCTCTTCAGCTTGATCGGGCTCTGCTGGATCACTCAGCTGAAGATTGACGCCTGCTGTCTTTTGCTAGGCCGACTCAGTAAATACGGCTGGTCGATCGTCGTCTTCCGCTTGCCGACTCTGCCGTAGACACGGTTAGATCGATCGTCTTCCGCTTCCTTAACCTGTAAGCCTAGAAAATCTAAAGCTCAAACAGGCGAGCTGGAAAATACTATTTAGGTTGACGCGATCATCTATTTGGTTGGAGAATCAGTTGGGTTTTGGTATCAAATCGAAACCTTATAATTTTCCCAACAACTATTTTGTTACTATCAAGTTGAACGACTATTTGTTATTGTCATACTCTTTTATGGATTAAGTACTTTTAGAATTCAATATCGTGTTTAATTTCAATTCAATTTCATGCTATAATCTTGTTGTGGTTGGTTAATTGAGCAGGTAAATGGGTAAAACCAAAAATAAAAAAAAATTGAAAAATTTCAGCTCAATACCGAATACCGACGGAATAAGGATGGAAAGCATAATTACACGTCAGCATTTTCCCGACGAAATTATTCCGTCGGTAATTCGAAGGTACGACAAAGGACATTACCGACGGAAATATTCCGTCGGTATTACTGACGGAAATCCCGTCGTTAATCCGTCAACGAAGTTTGGGAACGAAATCGCCAACAAAAATTATGTGCGACGGAATTTCTGACGGAAAACATTCCGTCGGTATTACCGACGGAAATTCCGTCGGTAATCCGTTGCTAGTCTTCGGCAATGAAATCGACGTCGAAAGCATTCCCGACGGTTGATTCCGTCGGTAGGATGATTTCCGTCGGTAAATATTTAGCATCGATCCAGATCGCCACAGTATTGTTCCGTCGGTAATTCCGTCGGTAACTGATTTAGCGACGGAATATGAGCTTTTACCGACGGAAATTTTCGTCGGTAAATAGCATTTTTTTTGTACTGCCGGCGGAATTTTTCAACATATTTCCTTTTTCGTTTCTACTTCCTTTTTTGGCCTAATTCCTAACCCTAGTCGAATTGTAGTATTTTGCCACCTATAAATACTCCTTGTATTACATTGTTAAGGATGGGGATTCATGAAGGAGACACTTTAGATTTTATTTCATACACTTTTGTGCTTGGGAGAATTATTGAAGATTGAAGACGAGAAGAGAAGATTGGAGGCGTTCAAGACCAAGATTCATCTTAGGATTAATTTTTATGTTTTTCAATATTTTGATTGTGTTTATTATGACTATGAGTAGCTAATTATCTTTTATCCTAGGGTTAGAGAGTAGGTGAATACTTGGATTCGATTTTGGTTTAATTAATCAATTGGGACCTTCTTTTGCTTTCTATATTCCTGTGCTTTCTCATGCTTGATTGATTGATCACCAATTGTGCATATTTGATATGTTAATTCAATATTCGAAAGATGAGAATTGATGCTTGATCTAGAATATAGGTCATACTGTTCAATATAGTCGAAAGATCTTGAGATTTGTGTGAGGGCAATAGATCTAAGAAGCTTTCAGGAGTTGCATGTTTAATTATTGATTGGACACAACAATTCTTGCATGTAATCCACGGTCTATGCGCTACGATAGTAGGTTTAGGCTAATTTTGTGATCGTCTTAGTAAAAGTCGAATCTGACAAACTAATTGATTGATTGAATTGAATTTGAATTTGAGTATTCACTGAAATAGAAACCTTGGGATGTTCTCTTTTTATCTTTAATCCAAAATATTTTTCATTGGCTTTGTTTATGTTATTTTTATTTAATTATTTGTGTTATTAGTATAATATCAAGTCTAAAAGTTCAAAAGTCTAAATAGTGGGGATAATAATTGAAAGTGGTACTTGCTAGAATTAATACAATTTCTGTGCAATACGACATTGCTTCCATGTGCTCAATTACACCCTTGCACTTGCGGTGTGAAAGAAAATAGCGAACATGCTAATGGCATAAATCCAACACGACATTGTGCAAAATTCCACCAATTAAGATTGCTTAATTATCTTTTCCAGATAGGGCTGATTAATCAATTTGAAGATTATATGAAGATTACAGGTTGATTACAAGGATATTTTTACTAAAATAAAGGCTATTGATTTTATTACAAAATAATGGTGCATCAAAGCAGACCTATATAATCACAAATTTGAAGAAGAATAACTCAGTGCTCCAATGGCGGCGGCTTTTCTCTCTCTGACTCTCCTCTCTCTCCTCATCCTCTCCTCTTACTCCTCATCCCAACAAGTCCCCAACATCATCCACGACGCCTGCAAGGCCTCACGTGACCCGCCAGCATGCGAAGACTGGCTGTCCCACTCCGGCCACGCTCCGCCGAACGCCACCGCGCTGCAACTCATCCAATCGGCGGTGCAGATAATCTCCGAGGATCTCAACAAGGGCAGAGCCATGGTCCAAGCCATCCTCAACGCCTCCGCCAGCAACCAGAACCGCTCCGCCGCCGCCCAGAGTTGCCTCGACATGGTGCGTTACTCCATGTACCGGGTTAATCTGGTCGGCGGGGCCCTGCGCCGAAGCCAGACGAAGGAGGCGCGTGCATGGATGAGCGGCGCGTTGGGGTACAAGTATGACTGCTGGTCGGGGCTCAAGTACGTGAACGACACGTCCCAGGTGGTCAAAACGATGGCGTTTTTCAACTCGACGTTGATCAGCTGCAGCAGCAGCGCGCTGGCGATGCTGGTGAATTACGATCTCTATGGTGAGAAAACCGGGTCCTGGGGCCCGGTCCGGACCGAGCGGGATGGGTTCTGGGAACCGGTGTCCGGTTCCTCAGGATCCGGTTCGCGTGGCGGCGTGCCGCCCGGGTTGAAGGCGGATGTGACGGTGTGTAAAGGCGTAGGTGGATGTAATTACGATACGGTTCAGAAGGCGGTCAATGCGGCGCCTTCCGGTTCAGCAGAGCGGTTCGTGATACGGATAAAAACCGGGGTTTATGAGGAAACGGTTTCGGTGGCGTTGGAGAAGATGAATGTGATTTTCCTGGGAGATGGCATGGGCAAAACGGTAATTACGGGGTCGAAGAATGCGGGCCAGCCCGGGGTGTCCACGTACAGATCTGCCACTGTTGGTAAGTTTTGACTTGTGAAATGAAATTGTTGTTATATGTCACATGTTGTTAGGGTAACATGAACATGATATGTTGGTGTTTTGTTCATTATAATTCATATACGTGATTATAGACTATGGCAAGTTGCACAAAGTTCATAGACTATTTTGCCCCTAATTTAAATTGGGTAGAATCTTTGAGAGATTAATGAGATGAAGAACCTCCATAAGTTCCGATTTCATTTCCATTTTTAAACTATGTTTCTTAAATTTTCATTGCATCCGCATCTCAAAACTTTTCTTAGTTGATTCTGATAATCGATCCATTTGGCCATCAAAATATCATATATGCAGTGATTCCATGTTTCATTTATAAGCCAATTGTTTTGAATAAATTAAGTTAGGTTTTATCCTCGTGAGGCATAGTGAAATAAAGAGTTATTTAAAGATGAAAATATAATTATTTGAGTATAAGGTTCAGAATCGTTTAGAAAAATGAAGAAATTAGAATTCCCGCTTGCTTTACCGTCGTTTTGAAAAAAAAAAGGTAGATGTGTTAAATGATTCGATCCAATTTATTGTCATTAATAATAGGTTCTCCTCCGTCCATAATAAGTGTGGTATTCTTTTCTTTTTCGTCCATCCACAAAGTGTGATTTTTTTTTTTCGTCCGTCCACAATAAGTGTGGTCTTTCCTTAAATAGAAATTACTCCACTCACAATAAACATAGATCTCACTCTCTACTCACAATACATCTATCTAATTTACTCTTCTACTCTTAAAACCCGTGACACTCCGGACCACACTTATCGTGGACGGAGGGAGTAGGTCTCAATAAGCCAGGATTAAATTCATAAATTGTTTATCATGTTTCAAAAGCGAATATACTTTATCTATCAAAATAATTTATCGATGGTTAATATGATATTATAGCATAATCTATGTGAATCAGAACATCAATATTATTTCACTCTCGAAGGGTATTGTGGTGTTTCAAAATTATTTATGGAAATTAAATTTTTTAATTAATGTACAGAGAGATGATTTAGAATTGAAAATTATTTTAGGTGAATCTCTTCGTATAAATAGATGTAAGGATATTTATGTAAACTAGTAAATTAATTAAATATTAGTAGTAAACTATTAATTATAAATAATACAAAATGAATGTAAAGTCCCTTCATATATAATGGCCATTTAGCAAGAACCACACGTAATTTATCTATGAATTGTTTTTAGGGAAAAAATTATTTATAAATTGGAAATGGAAATTTGACAGTTACTTACATATATACATGTGCATTGATGACACAAATCGCAATATGTATAGAATTGTTAGATCTTCTATTAAATGCTTGGATTGTATAGAGGCTTTCAGAATGGACTTACTCATCTTTCCCACCCTTAAAATCTCCACATTTGGTTGAGTTACAAATATGGGATGATGATAAATATAATAAAAACGATCTCTTATTTAATGCATTATTATCTCCACATTGAAATTTACATATTGTAATTGCAAACTTTACTTGACCATCATATAAGAGTTACACAACTTGTGCATCAAAAATTAGGTCTAGTAGATTTCAAGTGCATTCATTCTCCATTACATGAAATCTTCTCCCAAAGTTTGGTATTACAGTACCTGTGTACCATTTATATGACGTTCTATAAATTAAGTTTTCTCCGAATGTTCTTTCTAAATTCAATTTCTTGTGTTATTGTTCCCGTACAATTTTTTTAGTTGATTTTCTTTACAATTATTAATCAAGATTTTTCATTTCCAATTTTAGTTAATAATTTATTATTATTACTATTATTTATTAATATTATTATTAAGATTGTCTAGTTCATAATTATGATTTATGATATTTCTCCATTCCAATTTTTAGCTAATACATATTACTCCAATTATTAGGAGTAACTAGTAACTAGGATGAAAGTATTATAATTAGTTTACGTTGCATTAATTTTGTCAAGTTCCCAACTATCTCTCTCTCTCTCTCTCTCTATATATATGTGTGTGTGTGTAGGAGTTGTTGGAGATGGATTCATGGCGAGTGGTGTCACCTTCCAAAACACAGCCGGTCCCGAAACTCATCAAGCCGTAGCTTTCCGATCCGACAGCGACCGCTCCATCATCGAAAACTGCGAATTCCTCGGCAATCAAGACACCCTCTACGCACACAGCATGCGGCAGTACTACAAGTCTTGCCGCATCCAAGGCAATGTCGACTTCATCTTCGGAAACTCGGCCGCACTCTTCCAAGACTGCCACATCCTCATCGCTCCCCGCCAGCAAAACCCCGAAAAAGGCGAGAAAAACGCCGTTACGGCCCACGGGAGGACGGACCCCGCCCAGTCAACGGGGTTCGTCTTCCAAAACTGTTTGGTCAATGGCACAGAGGCCTACATGGCCCTATTCCGCCGCAACCCGAAGGTGCACTCTACTTTCCTGGGTAGGCCGTGGAAGGAATATTCGAGGACTGTTTTCGTCTCGTGTAATTTGGAGGCTATTGTTACACCCGACGGATGGATGCCGTGGGACAAGGATTTTGCATTGAAGACTTTGTACTATGGAGAGTATAAAAACGCCGGACCCGGGTCGGGCAAGTTGGGAAGGGTAATATGGAGTAGCCAAATTCCGGGCGAGCATGTTGCATCATATTCTGTTGGGAATTTCATCCAAGGAGATAGGTGGATTCATGCCAATCTAACTTAGTCTTAGTATATTAGAAAACTTAGGATATTATATCACATAATTGAGGGCAACCTAGCTAATTATATAAAGAAATTACTTGGTTAGCTTCAAACCCTTCCAGGTATTTTGAAGATTAAAATTATTTTAACTTCTCAATATATAAATGAAAAATTTACACTTAGATACCTAAATTATTTGATATTTTAACAATTACGTCACAATTTAAAGGAAAACATCGATTAATTACTTGTACAATTGAACTTTTCACAATTATGTCATCAACCTCAATTTTTCTTGCTATAGAAAACACACGTTGCACCAAAAGTTGGGCTCGATTTCAACAAAAAGATTTAAAAGACAAAAAAAAATCACATAGCCTCAAAATGAACGGAGGCATCAAATGTCGACAGTGATGCCACCTCAATTTTAGATATTTTTGTTAAATTCCACCTTAACTTCTATTGCTGGAAATTGATGTCCGGAACACCATTTTGAAAAGTTTGGATATTTAATTAATATTTCTTTAAATTGGGCCATAATTGTAAAGTGATCAATAATTTAGATATTAAAGTGTGATTTTGTATATACATATTTACAATGTACACGTACAAATATTATTGAATTTCATTTATATAGGTTAATCATCATGTGTGTCAAAAAAGAGTAGATCATCATTTTTTTTTTTCATCTAGACAATTTTACGTAAAGCAAACTACTATGCCTCAATTTAAAACCAAAACATTTGAAATTATATATTATAACTTTATATCACAACTTTGCCTGATTACTATAAAAATCATAAATCTATTAATTAATTTAAGATAATAATAAGAACCTTCGATGATAATATATATAAAGATAATTTAAAACCGCTGGACACAATTAGATTAAAAAAAAATAAAAAGATGAATGTCTAATTGGGCCAACCAATCGGACTTTAACGGACTACGAACACACAAGCCCGTTATCCTTCCACTGCCGAGAGCGGGAGGTTAGACGCTGCTCTGTGAAGCCAGCCTGACGTGTTGCCCTCCGCTCTAGGAGCCACGAAGTCCATGCTTTCGCACGGGCCACGTGACCCAACTCCCAGCTTGGAACGGGCGGGCCAGAGTTAGCGCAGCATAGCCCAGCCCGACGACTCGGCCCAACATCCAAACATCTTAATGCCCCCACTTGGGTTACAAGCCCGCGTCACTTGGCTCGGCGAACAACCCTTCCTGTTGTTTAATTATATATATGTACGAATAGGATTATTGTAACGATGTGGGACGACATACACAATTTTAGTATTAATCAATATACTCAAATTATAGTTGTAATAAAATGCTTTGATCAAATGCCTTTTGTCATGATAACTCTGCATACAACACACCAAGCTGAAATCTGCATCATTTTCTCCAGTACTTGTGTCTCGTTACAACAGTGAACATCGATGATGGCAGTATTTGTCGACCACTTTCCTTGCTCGACACTTTTCATGTAAAGGGCCAGTTGATATATATCTTTCCTCTTCAAAGTTTATGTGATGAATGCTACCAATAGTTCAACCTCGGCAAGAAATGTTTTAATAGTCCTGTCCTTCAAAACCTGTGCCAAATTAATCCTCCTTGTCCGAATTTCGTGCTGAAGTTTTCAGATGCAGTCATTAACTCTTGAAAAGAAAATTGAGTTCCTCATTTTTTTAATTGGTTTGGTTCAGTACCACAAAAGGGAATTATTGACTTCTTATGATTCTCTTTGTGACTGTTTGGTTTGAGGGAAGAGAATCAACTAATTATCTTTTTCGTGTAAACAATTGAAAATTTATACTCCTATTTCAATATTACACATTCATACCAAGTATTATATACATATGTAATGACATACCAAATTGGGACACCAATAAGGGAGTAAATGTTACCTCTGCTGCGAGTAATGGAACAAAATACATAGGCTGACATTTTCTTTCTTCTTCAACTACCTGCCAACTAAAATCTGCATAAATCAATCCTAAAACACTAAAATCAACTTGGCCCTGAAAGAAGTAAAGGAAGTAGAGGAGTTACATCTTTGGAACTACTAGTTTCAGATGTTTTGCTTCTAAAATACCTTGGAATCAACAAATTATATAATCAATCTCTTTTGGAACATCCCTTAGCACCCATGTTATTATTATTTTAATTAGGGACTATAGTGAGAGAAAAATGGGGGTTGTATTTAAAATCACCCTTATTAATATCAACTAATATTCTAATTTCAGGTCCAACTGATTGAGCCCAAATTAGCCTTCCCAAATCCCAATAGTAATCAAGTTCGGCCTTCCCAACTGATTAAGCATAATTTTAAACTCTTAATTAAAATAGTAAAAAAAATTCTCCACAAGTTCAATTTGCGAAATTTTGTAGCTTTGAAAGACTTATATCGTATGGATGTAAACAAGGCAGAATAAAGGATTAGAAATAAAATCATTTAAGGGAATCAATATTTTGCATAAGAGACAAACTAGATTGTAGAACATAGAATTTGTAGGATTTTTTTGTTTTTGTTTGTTTTGTTTTTTTTTTGGAAGGAACTCCGAACTCATATGTAGGAATTAACAACAAAATTTCATCACAAGCGACGAGCAATAACAACAAAAAAATACTTAGGGTCATAAATGTCAAAAAATACTTAGGTCATAAATGCCAAATATCAGTACTATATATATAGATAGATCCATAACCCACCCAAAACCACAACTCACTGAAACCCCCTACCCAAAACAAAATTTTCCTCCTAAGAATATGATGATTTTACATCTACTTAAACTGCATAGCCCTTGAATCGTTGAATATAATTTGGAAAGAATTGTGTCCAATTCTTCAATTTAAGACATATAATTCATTCAACGATTCAGGAACTATGCAGGTTAAGTAGATGGAATGAGGCGGAAGGCATGCTAAAGAAGATGGTGGCTGATGAGGTCTATCCAGAAGCAGTTTGTTGATGATGCAACATTGGAAAAGGAAGGTATAATTTATAAGATTAAAAAATTTGTACCAAAAGAAAACATATCATATAGTTAAATACGGGTTGAAGATTCCTGGAATTCCCGTTGATGATTCTAGAACTAAGGGTGTTGTGTGTGTGTGTTTTCTAAGGAAGGATCTGAGAGTGAAATTTTGTACTTGTTGCAGAGGCTGTAATGATATTAATGCATGTTTTTTATTGCAATTAAGCTTGTAAATTGCAATCGTGTGCCACAATCATAGAAAAAATGATTTCTTACTGTATTATAAGGATAACATATGCCTAAGTTGTTTTACAACTAACCATCTTAATCGTGCTTCGATGAAGGGATTAAATGAAATCTGGATCATGTGGAAGGTGGAAATTATATTTTGTTGCCCATTTGTTGTTTTAAATTGTGAGACTTACTCTTCTTGTTAATGATTAAGTCTGCTTTTGATTATGTTTTTTGCCCCTACTAGCAGTTATTAGTCTTCTTTCTTACAGAATAAGCTTGTTAAATTACTATAATCAGCTAGAACATTGTTGGAAAAGATCACATACCTTTGTCGCGCCTTTTTTTGGTTCTTGTTTCCTTTTCACCTGTTCAATAAACTTTCTTTCTCGAGATATTGACAATAATCACTTGTTTTTCTTGGCATCTTTTCAGTAGCAACAAGGAATGATTAATGAAAGGAATGCTTTTTAGCCCATCTTCACTACAACGATGAATGTTAAGCTTTCTACTTTGTTAACTTGTAATTGTAGCTATTCTGCTCTCCAACTTTTATTGACAATTCAATTATCAAGTGCTGAAAATTGGAAATATACAAATGGTATAATCAAATATTAAAAATCTGCATTTCTTTCAGAAAAATAAATAAATTAACAATCTGCATTTATAAAAGATCAACATTTTCTTTCTTCTTGAACTACCTGCCTACTAATATCTGCATACTAACCAATCAATCTCAAAATTCTAAAATCATCGGGGCCCAGAAAGAAGTGAAGGAAGTAGAGGTGTTACATCTTTGGAACTACTAGTTTCAGGGGTTTTGCTAATCAAATACCTTGGAATCAAGAAATTGTAATCAATATTCTTTTGGACATCCTTAGCTCCTTCCATCACCTTGATCACCATGGACATAGAAGGTCTCTTCTCATGATCACTCTGTAGGCACCAAGCTGATATTTGCATCATTTTATCGACTTCTTCGAGATTACACTCTTCGTCCCAACAGCATTTGTCGACAAGATCCAACCACTGGTCCTCCTCGGCTTTTTTCTTGAAAAGTGTCAGCAAATGCCTCTCCTCCTCCGGCCTGGATTGCTCAAAAATCGTCCTTCCGGTTAAAATTTCAAGGACCACAACTCCAAAGCTATAGACGTCTACTTTTTCTGTAATGATTGCATTAAGCCATTCTGGGGCGAGATAACCTGGAGTGCCTCTCATGGTTGTCACAACTTGACTCTGGTTCCTGTCTATGAGTTTAGACAATCCAAAATCAGCTAGTTTCGCATTGTAGTGTTCGTCCAAGAGTATGTTCTGAGGCTTGATGTCTAAGTGGAGGATCTTTTGCCTGCAATCTTCATGAAGATAGGCCAATCCCTTGGCAACATCAATGATGATCTTTCTTCTGTTGTTCCAATCAAGAAACGTCTCGTGGTTTCTGTAGTATATCCATTTCTCCAGAGAACCGTTGCACAGGTACTCATAAACCAGTAGTCTATGAGATTTATCAGCACAAAAGCCAACTAGTCTCACCAAGTTTATATGGTGGATACTGCCAATGGTTTCAACTTCTGCTAGAAACGACTTTCTAATGTGACCAACTCCATCAAGGCGTTTCACTGCAATTCTCGTGCCATTATTCAACGAACCCTCATAAACTGAGCCAAATCCTCCTTCACCAAGTTTCTTACTGAAATTCTCTGTTGCAGCCGCCAACTCTTCAAACGAAAATCTGGTTGGCATGCCTGGTACATGATCCAAATAATCCTCCTCCACATCTTCAGTTTTTCTTTTCCTCCTTCGGTACACCAAAACTACAGCTCCTATCAAAACAACAGCACAAAAAACTCCAAGAGTTGATCCGAGTATAGGCCCCAACAAACTAGTCTTCCCCGTTGCAGAAGTTGGGATCATTTCAACATCAGTGGACGAAGTTGCATCAATTTGTACTTTTACAGATACAGAGGAATTATAATGAGTTAGATCCTTTTCATTATTCATCAACGAAAAGATCTGTGTTGGCAAATAGCAGTCACCACTAGAAGAATTCGAGCCATATCTAAACATAGCAGCTTTGCACGAACAATTTCTCAAGCACGCCTCTTTACAACTATCCATATCTGTATTCCCAATATCAGCAACAAAGGTAAAATAGGTTACATCATTAAGGTCTAAGAAACCATGCTTGTCTAAATCCTCACAAGTAAGAGGATTAACTGGATAACAACCACGATCAGGACGCCTATCGTTTATCTGCTTAAAGCTCGCACCATCATTGTTCCACCTCATCGGACAACTACATTGCCCGTTCGAGCAAACTCCATACACACCACAAGCCATAGGATAATTGCAATCACCAAGATGACCGGTCAAAATATCAGCTACTTCCTTCCAAGGCTGCCCCCATTCGAATACACGAAGATGCCCATCAGACCCCAGTTTCATATACTGAGCTGATTCAGCCAGAGGAGTAGCTATTCTAGTATACGGACTATCAACAACAGAATCAACATACAATGCTAGACTACCATTTTCAAACCTAGCATAACTTGAATTTTTCCTCCGATTAGAGCTAGAAATTGGATTTGTATAATATACCTGCAGAGGATCAGACTGTATAGAAGCTACCAATCCTTCTCCGGTCATCGACACAGAAAACAGGCCTCCTTCTGTCCAATTTGTCGACGAAGCACTCGCTGTCAGATGATTACCAAATGCTAGGATCTGCCCAGGAACCAAGCAATCAGTTGGATAATCAAAAGATTGCCACACTACAAAATTGTTCTTATCGAAGAGAATGAGATTCCCCAATTCTGTCAAATATAAACCTAAAACCCCTTTTCCAGCAGTGTTGGTAGACCACGCCGATTTTCCATCTGCATCTTTGATAACTAAATCGCCTTCAGCTGTGAGCTGCAGAGTAGCATTGATTCCGACAGGATTGTTCCGATTGGCAGACCAGACAACCTGCGGAAACCCTATGCTGGGCATGGTGATGTATCCGCCACTGTTAGTTTGGGCGATGAACACTGCAAAGAGATAAGAATCGCAAGCTCCATTGCAGTAGAAACCGCAGGCATATCTCGGACCGAAGCTTCCTCTGAGAAGGATGGATCGAACTGTGGAATTGTCTGAAAAAGTAACGGAGTGATTTGCGGAGAGGCTGTTGATCCATGAAGTAGAGAGATTTGCAGTTGGATAGTCGAAGGGCTGGGAGCTCACAGCAGATAAACAAAAAGGAGAGAGTTATGGTGAAGAGTATGATCCAACATTTAGACATCATCATCAACATGACATGGCAAAACGGTGAAACGGCACAATATCTGCTGATTTTGCTTCATAAAATTGAAGATGATGATTGATGATGATTTATGATGTATTTCTTAATTATAAGTATTTTATTGACCGACCATATTGCCTGCTCAACTTGATTCGTACGACTTTGAAAGTTTGTGCTTTCTGCTCAATTTACAGAAATTTAATTACAACTTTTTTTTTTTTAGAACAATTTAATTACAACTTTAATAACAAGTAGGTAGCTAGATGTACAGGTGTTCACGGGCCGATTCCGGTTCGGAACCGGATTTGAAACCGTCGGTTTCGGTTCGGAGAAATTGGAACCGGAATCGGCCGGCCACATACCACGGTTTCGGGTTGGAACCGGTCCGTATTGGACGGTTCCGGTTCCTGGTCGGAACCGCCAGTTTTGGGGCCCGAACCATTTTTTTTTTTTACATTGTTATTAAAATGAAATACATAAATCATCAATGTAATGTATAAGATCGAAATAGAATAATATATATCTTCATTTATAACAATGTGTAATCAATTACAAATGGAAATATTAAAACTCGAAATCCTAAAACCCTTGGAATTCACAAAGTTTGAAAACTCAAGGGCCGAGCCTCGTTAAAACCTTCTTGGCGAAAACCCAATAGGAAAAACACCAAGTAAGAAAAAAGAGTACCCGTCTAAAATTATTTAGGAATACCCGTTGATGTCGGCGTCAAAGTCCCAATCACAAATTCATCGGTTTCAGTATTGGCTATAGAGCCGGTGTCCGTGCTTTCGGCCTCGGTTGTGCTTATGGAATATTCCGCAGATATTTCATTCCAATTATTTTATTGTTCACGCATTTCGGCCAATGTATAATCTTTGAGTAAAACTTGAGCTTCTAGGTTTCTTGGCGTCATCACCGATCTTCTTTCATCGAGCACGTAGCCTCCAACACTGAAAGCTTGTTCCACCGAGACTGTTGATGCCGGAACGGCTAAGATCTCCCTCGCCATCATTGCTAAAATTGGGTATTGGTTTTGCCTCCTCGACCACCATTGCAAAACATCAACATCATTTGGCCCTTCACCTGTTAAATCTGTATTTTTGGGTTCGCTAAGATAGATATCAAGTTCACTGCTTATATTACTATCCATGCCCTGATTTTGAAAGAAACTTTGAAGTCTTTGTGCAGCCACAGAACTAGAATCTATTCCTAGATTAAAAGAGCTTCTTGTCTTTGACTATGCCTAGATGATGACCCTCTATCCGAATACTTAGATTCATATTCTTCAAAAAGTCCCCTCAATGTCGTATCTAGAGAAGTTTTAACAGATGCAATATTAGGCAATTCAAAAGAGTCTTCACCACGCTCACCCCCCTCCAAATTTCATTTCACGAAGATAATTGTAATACAAGTCTAATTGACCACAAACCCCTTCCAATTTCATAGAGGGATCTAAATATTTTGCAATAAAAAAGACATCGGGAATATAAGTAAAATATTTCAACCATTTAATGACCATCATAGTTATAGAATCCTGCAACCTTGGGTTAGTACTGCATATTAAGAATTGAAGAACGATAACAACACAATGATATAGTACACGACATGAAGTAGGATAATAAACTCCAGATAAATCTTTAGTTGCAGTTTTAAAAACTTTTAAGAGTGCAATCAGACCTGAGCATTCATCCCAATAAGAAGGCAATAAGAACATGTTGCTAACCTAAGTTGAAAAGAAATCACATAATAAATCATTATATTCAGAAGTTGCTGCCAATATTTCATAAGTAGAGTTCCATCTAGTGCATACATCAATGTTAAAACTCTTACTTTTTCCAATTTTTTGCTTACAAAATTTTAACCAATTTCTGTGTAGCTTAGCTTTATCCCTTAACATAGCAACACATTTTCTAATATGCGTAATTGAACCTTCTAATTGCTTTAATCCATCTTGCACACATAAATTTAGTATGTGACATATGCATCTAGTATGAAAATATTTTCCTCCTAGAGTTAGATTACATGCAGCAATTAAAGCAGACACACTTGCAGTATTAGCAGATGCATTATCAAAACTCAAAACCGATTGAAAAAATCTTAGAGGTTAATCTAAATTGATTCAACACTTTTATAATGCAAAGAGCAATGTTTGCAGCATTATGAGTACAATTAAACTTCCTAAAACAAAGTACGCGTTTGTTCATACACCAATTCGGATCAATCCAATGCACAGTCATTCCAAGATATGAATTTTGTTGCCAAGCACATGACCAAATATCAGAACAAACAGAGACTCTATATGGCAGCTTAGCAAACATGTCTCTTAATGCTTTTTTATATCTAATAGATAATTTAGCAATTGTCATAGTCATGGTACTTCGTGAGATTTTTTATAGCTTGCGGATTATATGCTTTTTTCATGGAATTCTCAAAACGCATGCTATCGGCAAATTGGAAAGCAAGAGATTCAGTAGCAACAAACTTAGCCATCACTTCTCTAGCTACTATATCATTATACTTAAATAAAGTGAGTTCATTACCTTGCGTGAAGTTTAGTTGAGTTTGAGTTTGTTGTTGTGTACCTTTTTCTTGATCATTCAGCTTGTGTTTGAGTATATGGCAGTTATAAGTGTCATACCCATTTCCTTTCTTATGCTCGTACTGCTGGTCGCAGAAATTGCAGCACGCCATTGCAATTGGAGTTTCTCTTTCGGCACAAGGTAGTGTTACCTTTTTGAACCATATTGAGAACACTTCGGATCCTTCTTTTGACCTGCAGCTTCGCCTTTCTGGTACGACGGCCCTTGTCGGCAGCCATTTCGCCTTCCTCTTGCTCGTCCATTTCGTCATCCTCATCCAAGTTCATCTCCACTTCGAGATCGGCAACATATAGGCTTTCAGCAAGTAGCCTATTCGCTTCAATCTGGTGGGCAGCAAAGCTTCGGCCATCTACTGGTTCTCCATTTCTTCACGTTGGCAGCGAGTGGGGACCCTCCGGTATTGAGGATTCTGGCTTGTGGGAGTGGGAGTGGAAGAAGTATCATCATCTTCGTAGTAGTCATCCTCGAACGCTTCTCGTTCTCGAATGACAACACCACGAGTACCACGAACATTTTCGACTGTCTTTTCCTTACCCTTACGAGGGTTGGAGGAAGACATTTTTGCTAGAACTACTAAGAGACTAAGAGAGTAAGAGCTAGAAAATATAACAATGAAAACTGAAAAGAATGAATAACTTAGAGAGTAAGAGAAGAGAGTAACAGAAGAGAATAGAGTAATTGGTGTGAAGAAATGTTGTGGGTAGGGGGTATTTATAGTTGAAAGTGGGAGGAAATTGGGGGGAAAACTTTGAATCATAGCCATTGGATCACAAGATGAAATCATAGCCATCCATTTTGAATTTCAAATGGGTACCAAATCCTAGGCGGTTGAACCGACGGTTTCGAACCGGAACAGCCGGTTCAACCTCGAACCTTATTTTTTTATTTATTTTTTTGACATTTTTTCGTTCCATTTAGCATTCTAATTGTCATTATTGCTTGTTTTAGGATATAATTAACATGGATAACACAAAAATATATATTTTTTAAAAAAAAATGTGGAACCGCCAGTTCGGAACCACCGGTTTACGGTTCCTAGCCCTTGGAACCAGAACCGGCCCATCCCAAACACAGTTCTGGGTCGGAACCGGCCCGTTGACCGCAGTTCCAGGCCCAAAACCGTTGACCACGGTTCCGGTTCCGGATCTGGTGAACACCTCTAGCTAGATGTTGGCATCAGAGTTTGACGTTTTATAGTTTATACTCCCTCCCACTCAAATAAATATACCCGCCTTCAAAAATTTTGTCTCATGTTGGGAAAATTAATAGAGTTTTAATTTGATTCCAAAACCTAGCTGACCCCAACTGAGTAGATGATTGCACAAGCCTAAGCGTTTTTCAGCTCACCTGTTTAAGCATATAGAGTTTCTAAGTTTACAGGTAGAGTCACTGAAGACAGCAGAAGACGCAGCTAAGCATACATAGCTAAGGAACTCAGCAGAGCGGACTTAGCAGAGCAGACCAAGCAGAGTCAAAGACCCAGCTCAGTGACGGAAACCCAGCTCAGTGTCAAAGACCCAGCTCAGTGTAAAAGACCCAGCTTAGTGTCGATGACACAGCTCAGGTTAATGACACAGCTCAGGTTGAAGACACATCTCAGGTTAATGATACAGCACAGGTCTTAGACACAGCTCAGAGTCGAGACGCAGCAGAGTCGAAGTCACTGAAGACACAGCAAAAGTGCTTAGCAGCTCGAAGACGAAGACCAACTCCAAGACAAGATCTCGGTGACAGAAGATCTTGTCTGACACGGTCAAATCAGAGAAGAAATAGCTTATGCAGATACAGACCTACTTCGTAGGTTAAAGGCCATAAGTCAATGAGAGTAGGTAAGATTCAAACGGCTCTCTTCCAACGGCTTAGTTTGAATCTCCACCTATATATATCTCCTCACCATTGAAGAGAAGAAGGCTGGTGAGGCTGACGAGAAGACTGAAGAAATAAAAGAGCAAATAGAAAAATGAACAACGATCTTCAAAGCTAAATCTTTCAAGAACATCCAGCCAGTCAGCTGTGTTCTTAGTTGTTCACATATTCAGTCATAGGCAGAATAGAATAGAATAGAAATATCTTAAGCCTAGTTTGAACGAGTTCATCTTCCTCATTGTTCTTCATTGTAAGAACTCGTTCATAGTTGGAAAACCCATACCCAAACCCAAACCCAGAAAGGTTAGGTTAATGTACGCCTGCTCGAAGCGTGTAATTCGAGTGGTCAGGTTTTCTCAGTACCCGTAAACTGAGAGATGTAGGCTTGACAGTGCCCGTAAACTGTTGGAACACAGCTCGTGTTAGAGTTGCGAAGTTGCTTGGTACTTGGAAACCAAGTGGTAGTGAATTACCAGTGAACCTGGTCGTGGATGTAGGAGGTGTTACTCCGAACCACGTTAAACTTGCTTTGTTCTTTACTGCTTTATTTTATGCATTCTGCTAACCTCTCACGCATACATTTCAAGCTGCATAAACTGACTAACTGAAAAGAGAAACAAAGCTTTGCAATATAATTTGAAGTAACAGATAGACTTTCCAAATCCACCACATTCCGCACACAGCCAGCTGTGTCGATCAAGCTGTCTTTCAGCTGGATCGGACACAGTCAAAAGAGTTTTTAAATTGGAAAAGTTTTTAAACCTTGGTGTATTCACCCCCCCTCTACACCAAGGTATCCGTCTTGGGACCAACAATTGGTATCAGAGCAGTGGTTCAAAAGATCACTGTAACTGTGTCAAGTCAGCTTCTTTGCTGATAGTGGTCACCTGAACAGATCCTTCAAAGTTTCAAAATCTTTTTAAAATCATTATATTGCATACTGTCATGGAATCTTCCTTGTGCAGGAATCTTCCGACATTCTCTGTCGATGATTATCAGATCTGGAAGTTCTGACTCAAAAGTTTTATGTGCGCATAAAACGACATTATGTGGGATGTTATCACTAACGGACCCATCATCATCATGAAGTGAGAAATAGAAGTAGAAACCACACCTGGAGCTGAACCAGTACTTCGGCAAGTTGTGAAGCCCAAAAAGGGAGTACTCTCCAGAAGAAAGAAGTCAAGCTGGATTGGACATTTACGCTCGCTACGTCATCTCCTCAATGGTGATGGACGCCTATCTCAGCAAGATCAACTGCGAGAAAGCTAAGGGGATGTGGGACACTAGCCAAGCTGTGTGAAGGCTTAGAGGAAATTCAAGAGAACAAGTTCTCAGTTGCATGCCAGAAAATCGACAATTTCAAGCAACTCCCCTGTGAGTCAATAGAGCAAATGGAGCTCAGATTCTCCAACCTCGTCCTCGAGATCGAGACGATCCGAACTGGAAAATATACAGTTCAAGATAAGAACTTGAAAGTTCTTGCAGCTCTCTCCTCTGAATGGTGTACACACAAAGTGGTTCACCAAAGCAACTGATCTTGGCAGCATAGAGATGAAAAATTGTTCTCCATCCTGAGCCAACGAATTTGATCTGGGGATCACAAACGGAGATTCATCTAGCCAGATATCTCAAACAGAGCTAACGTCTAAAGCAAAGGAGACAACTCTCAGTGCAGAATCAAGAAAATCAGCTCAATCAGCCCAGCTTGGACGGACCAAACATGGAATACAGAAAGATGAGCAAAGAATAATTGCATGAAGAAGTTGCTATGCTTGTACGGAACATCAATAGGCTGGAACACAGCAAGGAAATGTACAAGAATATCGTGAAGGTTCATCACGACAAGCAACTCTATCCAAAAAGAAACTCAGCTGAGTCATCCTCCCGGAGAGAGGATAAAAGGTTCGAATCGAGCGCAATGGATGATGATCAAATCTCCTTCTCCGACTCAGATGAGGATGACTGCTCTGATTAAGATGTCTGAAACATCTTATTGAATCAACCGATGAAGAAAATGAAGAAACCCAGCTAGCTGACTGGGACCAGCTGGATTCAAAACTAAAAACTCAGCTAGTCTCACTGCCGAGTACATTGGTCTCAAGAAAAAAAATTGAGAAACAACATATGAATCAGCTGGATTTAGGAACAACTGACCTTATCAAAGGAATGAGCTAATGATGAGAAAATCCGCTCAAAGAAAGTAGGATGCAGCTGAAGAAAAAACCACCTGCTATTAAATCAAGAAGATGAATCTAGCTGAGGGGAAACTTAGTTCAGCAGTTTCACCAACAATTGGTATCAATAATTGATCTCATCCCAGTCCAGCAGAATAATCAAGAAGAGCATCCAGCAGGAAATACTCAGCTGGATCACCGTATTTCATCAAGAAGGAATCAGACACGGCTGGACTAACTCAGGAGAAACCCCAAGGATTTCAAAATGAATTTATCAATTCAAGGGGGAACTCCTCATAGCTGGAAAGAGTCAGCAAAATCGAGAAGAATACCCAGCTGGATGCATTCACAAAGACATGAAATGCACCCAAGAGATTAACATCTGAAGGACACCGTTGTTGGGAAAATTCACACAGAAGCACAACATGCTGAAATCTAAATCAAGATAATGGGTGAATTACTTGGACTGCTCAAATCAGATGAAGTATAATCGTCCAGCTGAGAGGGAACAAGACTCAGCTGGATAATGAAAAGCTAATGAGACATCAGGGTAGAAGAATTCAAACCCAGCTGGATCGTTCAACTCAGTTTAACAAGGAAAACCAACTGAGGGGGAATCAAGCTCAGTTGGATAATAAAACTGAAGAAAAACTCATTCAAAAACACAGCCGTGGTATCAACTGACTACAATGATCAGCTGACAGGTTTGCAGATTCTTTATCTTTTTCCCTGAAGAATTTACTAGTTAAAGATAAAAATATTTGAATTTAACTCAAATGCCCAGACATTCCTTAAATGGATTAGTCAGTAAAGCCATCCATCCCATCGAATCCCATCGCATTTAATGAAAAGCATGCAGAATACTGTAGCTCGGGAGAACTGAGACAGAAGTCAGAACGGTTCGACTACCTCACGCGCGTGTGATCTACACTCTATAAACGCACGACATGTGACGTGTTGCGCAAATCTTTCTCAGCCGCAGATCTTCAATTCTTTTGCCAAAATCTCAACCTTCCATCAAAATGGACAGTTGATATATACATCTAAAATATGCAAATCTTCGCCATATTTTCTATCGCTCATACTTATTTCTGAAATTCATATCTCAGATTCTTGATTATCTCTTTGCAAACACGCTCCCCTAGTATCTTCGTCTTTCTAACCTCTTGCTACAGAAGAAGATCATGGCCCCAAAGAAGAAGACACCAGGAGCAAGCCAGATTGAGAATTTGATGTCAAAGCTTCATTTCGAGAATTGTTTAACTCTAAAAAACTACCAGAACTCAGAGTTCCAGGAGGTGCTGGATCTCATCGAGAATGTCGGCCTGCTGCAATGGGCAACTGCAAGACCTAAGAACATATTCCGCAGGGAAGTCGCAGAATTCTTCCTAAAGATGACAAACCGAGATGATCGACTCCGCTCCAACGTCTCTCTGCAAATCAAGGAGAAGACTGGACATACAACTCCATGGGATGTCGACATCAACATCAACCGGATGTTGAACAAATTGTTCGGCCTCAAGACTCTTGGGGACCGCTCCCCAGAAAACTACACCAGAGAAGAAATCCAGGTCGAACTGGATAAGATGCTGTTCAAACCGGAACCTTACAGGGCGAGCATGTCCAAGCTCCTGCTCAAGCCCAAGTTCAGACTACTTCTGGATATCACCCAGAAATGCATCATCGGTATCGCTGGATCTCAAGGAGAGATCAGCATACCCAAGCTGAAGCCGATGATAGCCATCCTCAGGAATGACCCTGTGGATTGGTTCTCCTACTTCATGGGAAAATTGGAAAAAGAATCTAAAAAGATTCATTTTGAAAATGACAGCTTCACCCGGTACAGATGTAGGGAGACAATCTATCTATGCACCAAAGTGGCGTGCATAATAGAAAACTACACTACCGGACGGCAAATCAAGTGGCACGACACAGAAGAATTTTCTGTGTCCAGAATACTTTTTGAGAAACCAAGTCAGCTCACTGACTTATTGAAGAAAGCAGCCCCTGAAGGGAAGAAGAAGGTGCAAGAGGCAAAGCAGCAGACTGCATCTCCCTCTCAAGCGGGAAAAATGAAACAACCAGAGGAGACACAACCAGCTGGATCTCCACCTGCCAAAAAGAAGCTGAAATTCAAGGCAGCCAGCAAGCCAGCTGAGGAGGCAGCAGAGAAATCAGTTGATGAGCCAGCTGAATCTGAGTCCACTCCCACAGCATCCCCAATCCAAAAAAAGAAAACTGAGTAGGGACCAGTCACTGAGGAGACAGCTCAGGGATCCTCCTCCAGCTCAGACAATGGAAGGGAGTTCGTGATTACATCACGAGAAACTAAAGAACCACAAATAGTGGTCTCCCACTCTGACCC
Source organism: Agastache rugosa (assembly GCA_031470985.1). Taxonomy (NCBI): domain Eukaryota; kingdom Viridiplantae; phylum Streptophyta; class Magnoliopsida; order Lamiales; family Lamiaceae; genus Agastache; species Agastache rugosa. Next base: position 25,735,233 of record CM062607.1, read on the forward strand.
AGAGGATGCTATTCCCCTTGTCAATTTCTTCAAGCATCTTTACAACCCGCTCCAGCTGATCCCACATCAGCTGGAACCGCTCAACAAGGCCATCCTCTCATTCCTCTTCATCTTCAGGTATCTCTCTCAGATTCCCCACCCACTTGCTCAGTACCTGAAACCGATCAACTCCAAATCTCATCACCCAGCTCTCAGCCTAAAGAACCCCATCCAGCTGATGCTCCTTTGCAGCTGGATGATGAAAACCAAGCTGAACCTACAAGCCTTTCTGAGGAATTTGAAATCCTCAGTCTCAGAGTCGTTGCACGTGTTGCCACTATCATGAGATTCGATGACCTCAGGCTTCAAGGGGTAAAGAGCGCACTGCAACAGTACCCTTCTCTTACTTTACTCCCCGCTGCACTAGTCGCCGTCAGCGACTTCAAATTTTACCTTGCTACCAAGATGACTACTTGGTATGCAAATGAGGAACTTGTGGAGTTCTACTCCTTCAATAAGCTAAAAGCCGAAGAAGTAGCTCTACAAGAGATCTTTGGATTTGAAAGTCTTCAGGACGCCTTCATGCATCAAGACGAGCTGATCCAAACTCTCATCCAGAAGGCTAAGCAAGATGAAGTACCGCCGTCTGAGGAGGTAATCGCAAGAGCCAACTCTTACCTCCACACTCTCAGTTGGATTGTTCCAGTTGAGAATGCCAAGGAAGCTGCACCTGCCGACACAGCTGAGGCAATGGTGATTGAAGACGAGCCAACTACTACAACAGTTGAGCCCGCAGAAGCTGTCTCACCAAGTCCAATTGCCGATGACACTCGCTCACTGGTCGAGATCGAGGCAGAGAAATCCAGCCAAGTCGAATCCGGGATCCAGACGGATCCTGATGCCTTGCTCTCTGATGCAATGAAGGATGAAATCGCCAAACAAGTTGAGGAAATTCTATTCTTGGATAGACTCAAATCAAATGTTGACACCATTCTACGCATCACAGCTGTAGAATGGCAAGTCCACTGTAATGGACAGTCCATTGATGAAGTTCACAGATTTGCCCAGAATCTACAGGAAAGCACCAGTCAAGATCTCAAGCAATCTCTCGTCTCTCAACGCATTGATCAGTCAACTCATCTAGAGAAGAGAGTCCATGAGATCATTTCAAAACTTCAAGCTCCACTGGAAAGCAGCATCAGCAACCTATCCAGCCAGATGGCAGCTCTCCGAAAGCAAGTGCTCTCCAACAGAACTGACATTCAAACGCTGTTCAACCTCTACAAAGAGCTGGACACTCAGTTCAAAACTGGAAGTAACAGCACATCATAGCTCAACCTCGTCACAGTAGACAACACAACCAAGATTGCTGATGTTGACAAAGCCCTGGCCCAGCTAAATGAGACAGTCGTCAACCTATCCTCCACCCTCGTTGATAATGCCAAAAAGGGGGAAGGTAAGGGGGAAGGTAATGACAAGAGAAAAACATCAAGGGCAGGCAAAGAGAAAGCTGTAGCTGAAAATGAAATCCAAGTGCTGTAGTCTGAGATTGATCAAGTTGTTGCTGAGCTGGAAGCAGAAGAACCAGCTGAACGGAGATGAAAATGAAGCAAAATGATGATTCCTCTTGCCAAAGCAAGCGGAGCCACGCCAAAACAAATCAATGATACTCAATGGCTCTGCAACTTTGTAAATCAACAAAAGCAAGAGATGAAAAGCTTTCAAGAGCAGTAGAAGAAGAAGGAAAGCTTGCTCAATGCTGAAGAAAAGAAGTAGAAGAAGAAAAGAGCAAACATCAGAGCATCGAAGAAAAAGACTCAGGTGCCAATGAACTGGAGAAGAATAGATGAATGGATTCCAGAAGAGTTAAACGACGACTGAGAACATACAAAATTCGAGTTCATTGAAGATTACTACTATCTGGGAGCCTACCCAAATACGTCACCAGATGTTGCTTTCAAGATGCATCTAATGAGCTCTTTCATCAAGATAGGATGATTGTGAAAGCATTCTTCAATGCTGCAAAGACCGCGAAGATCCAGTTCTCTGCTCCCCAGCTGTATCATCTCCAGCCTCCGCTGATACCTGGAACTCATCTTCCTGACAAATCGCAAATTATCGCAGAAGTAAATAGATGGACGATCAGGAGAAAAAATTCCAAGGTAAACAATGAAGAAGAATACAGGAAGCTGGAACGGATGATCTTCAACCGGTACAGGTTGAGAACGGATGAGCAACTGGAAGAAGATAGACTGAAGAATCAGCAGCAGCCGCAGAAATGAAGACCCAACCAACTAGGTTTAAATAGTTTTTGTCTAATTTCAGTTTGTTAACTTTGTAATTCTTGATATTTGAGGATTAATAAAACTGAAATGTTTTTGCTCTCAAGCTCACCCTGATGACAATAACTCTTTGTCCAGGCACTGAACTCTGAATTTGATTACCTGTTGTGAATGTTTATTTCCGTTTGAAACCCCGTTTTCTGTTAAGGGGAAGTAAATTGTTTTTCTCAGTTAGGTTTTGGCATCATCAAAAAGGGGAAAATTATTGGGAAAATTAATAGAGTTTTGATATGATTCCAAAACCCAGCTGACCCCAACCGAGTAGATGATTGCACCAGCCTAAGCGTTTTTCAGCTCACCTGTTTGAGCTTATAGATCAGAGTTTCTAAGTTTACAGATAGAGTCACTGAAGACAGCAGAAGACGCAGCTAAGCATACATAGCTAAGGAACTCAGCAGAAGCGACTCAGAAAGCAGACAGAAAGGCATCAACAGAGCGCATCGGCGAGCATATCAAGCAGAGTCAAAGACCCAGAAGTATCAAAGACCCAGCTTAGTGACGGAAACCCAGCTCAGTGTCAAAGACCCAGCTCAGTGTAAAAGACCCAGCTTAGTGTCAATTACACAACTCAGGTCTAAGACATAGCTCAGGTTAATGACACAGCTCAGGTTGAAGACACAACTCAGGTTAATGATACAGCACAGGTCTAAGACACAGCTCAGAGTCGAGACGCAGCAGAGTCGAAGTCGCTGAAGACACAGTAGAAATGCTTAGCAGCTCGAAGACGAAGACCAATACCAAGACAAGATCTCGGTCACAGATGATCTTGTCTGACATGGTCAAATCAGAGAAGAAATAGCTTCTGCAGATGCAGACCGACTTCGTAGGTTAAAGGCCAGAAGTCAATGAGAGTAGGTAAGATTCAAACGGCTCTCTTCCAAAGGCTAGTTTGAATCTCCACCTATATATATCTCCTCACCATTGAAGAGAAGAAGGCTGGTGAGGCTGACGAGACGACTGAAGAAATAAAAGAGCAAACAGAAAAATGAACAACGATCTTCAAAGCCAAATCTTTCAAGAACACCCAGCCAGTCAGCTGTGTTCTTAGTTGTTCACATATTCAGTCATAGGCAGAATAGAATAGAATAGAAATATCTTAAGCCTAGTTTGAACGAGTTCATCTTACTCCTTGTTCTTCATTCTAAGGACTCGTTCATAGTTGGAAAACCATACCCAAACCCAAACCCAGAAAGGTTAGGTTAAGGTACGCCTGCTCAAAGCTTGTAATTCGAGTGGTCAGGTTTTCTCAGTACCCGTAAACTGAGAGGTGTAGGCTTGACAGTGTCCGTAAGCTGTTGGAACACAGCTCGGGTTAGAGTTGTGAAGTTGCTTGGTACTTGAAAACCAAGTGGTAGTGAATTACCAGTGAACCTGGTCGTGGATGTAAGAGGTGTTACTCCGAACCACGTTAAACTTGCTTTGTTCTTTACTGCTTTGTTTTATGCATTCTGCTAACCTCTCACGCATACATTTCAAGCTGCATAAACTGACTAACTGAAAAGAGAAACAAAGCTTTGCAATATAATTTGAAGTAACAGACGGACTTTTCAAATCCACCACATTCCGCACACAACCAGATGTGTCGATGAAACTGCCTTCCAGCTGGATCGGACACAGCCAGCTCACTCAAAAGAGTTTTTAAATTGGAAAAGTTTTTAAACCTTGGTGTATTCACCCCCCCTCTACACCAAGGTATCCGTCTTGGGACCAACATCTCCAAATAAATATATTATTCATAATTATATTAAAAAATGAGTGAAAATTAGTTATACACACTTTTAAATGTAAAAAATTAGATATACGCACTCAAATTGAAACAAATTAGTTATACACAATGTTACAAATATACCCTTGGTTGGTGCATGTTTATTACTAAAAATTTGGTGATATAGACATTATTCTCTTAGAAATTGAGTGTGTTTGTCTCGGTGCAATTCACGAGACTGCATGTTGGCTGACATGTTGACTCCTTTTTAAATTAATTGGGTTGGATAGTAGGTGGGAACGTTGGTATTAAATAGGTTATCTGTCACAACTCAATATCCCGCCCCACCCTTATTTCTCTAATCCCGCCATAGCCCCACTCTTCTTTCTCAAATCTCACCTCACACTTCATAACCTAAATCCCGCCCCACCTTAAACTCCTCATTCCCCGACCAAAACCAAACGCACAGCAAAATTAAAAGACGCCGGTGGTCCCCAAATATTATAAAAAAGTCGGTGGTCCAGATTTCTCACGAGCGGATTGTTGCAGCGGGATCTTCATTCCTTCACTTCGACATCATGTCGAATTATGGTGAGGTTAGTAATATTCTAATTAGTTAACTACGTTTGTTGATTTTTTTGTGGAATAATTTATAATTATAAGTTTATTCTTATGGTTTAAATAATTTGTTAATTATTTGGCAATTCTTTCGTTTTATTATGTACTAGAATATTATGAATAAGCATTATAGGGTTTGTTAATTATGTCAGTGGCTTCGTAAATCAAATCCCTCTCGGTTCTAACAAGATCCCTCCCGACATACCCTAAATCCCGCTAGGACGGGATCTTTGAAAATTTGTAGATGTCCGAGAGGGAAATTAATTTTTTATGTTTGAATTTAATTATAAAAATTAACTATGAAATTTGTTTGTGAATTAGTACAAAATATATTAATATTTGTAATTTTTATGTGATTTATCCATGGTTTCGCATTTTTGGACGAATAATCATAATTTGATTAACTACATGATTCTGTTGAATTATAAATGCACTGAGCCATTTCTAAATCAAATCTCTCTCGATTTTAAGTAAATCTCTCTAGACCAAGAATAAATCCCGCTCGGGCGGAATCTTAGTAGTAATAGAGATGACCGAGAGGGAAATTACAGTTTATATCATAATTTAATTTCTAAAATTAACCATGAAGTTTGTTTGTTAATTGTCCACTTATATATAAAGTTTCGTAATTTATGACATAATTGTTGATTTGGAATTTGTTATTTTTCATAGAGCTGTAATTATTTGATTTGCACGTTGAATATAGTTTATATAATTTATTTAGTCTTAATTTCTCATGAACCCGCTCAACTTGTTAAAAACGATGATCTCGATCCTGACAAGATTTAGGGTATGTCGAGAGGGAAATATTTTTTTAAAGTATTGGAATTTATGTTAGAATTATGTGTCTGATTTTTGAATATGTTTGTTTGATTATGAAGTTATTGTGAATTAATTGTAGGTTGCTAAAATTAGGAATTTGTTAATTTCTGTTATTTTGAAATTACCGTCTATTGTTTAGAATTTATTGTAATATGTGAATCATTCCATTATTTTGGAATTAATTTTTATTTGTGTTTTTGTCATTAGATTGAATACAGGAGGCCCGAGATAATTAACTGTTTGTCGACGGTTAGCACGTCCTATAAAACGGGTGTATTAGAAGATGTTAGAAGGGTATTACGTGGCATTGGCGGACATGAATTGCTTGATAGATTTATGATGGGATGCTTTGGGCAGTTCGCTCATTGGAATCAAGGACAGAAGTGCACGATGGCAGTACATCACGTGTTGTCACGTGAGATCAAGTATCCGGGTTCTGAAGAGCACGAGATATGGTTTCATATCAACGGGATAAACCTCCATTTTTCATATCCGGAGTATGCCTTGGTGACTGGTTTGAACTTTGGCTCGTCCGACTTTAGTCCATCGGCGGAGCACGATATTCGAAGCATAGAGGTTTATCGACGGTTCTGTGGCGGGATGCAGATCAGTGTGATTGACTTACTTGATCAATTTACCAACACACGTGACACGATCCCCAATCCAAATGGTGATCTGTACCTCCGCGTCGCCCACGTCTTAGTGTTGTACTTGTTTCTGCTTGGTTACGAGCCGAAGAAGTACGTTCATCCGTGGGTGTGGAAATTGAAATTGTTTAGCCATTTTTCGTGAGGAGCATACACATACTTGAATTTGAGGCACTACATCAAGAATGTGCAGAGTAAACAGAAGTACCACTTTTACGGGCCTGTTTGGGCTTTTCACGTATGGTCCCTGGAAGTCCTTCCTGATTTAGCTGTTGAAGTTGGTAGAGTTATTGACCAGGCAGGACGTCCCCGCTGTCTTAAATGAAAATTTAGAAGCAGACCTGGAATGGAGCTTCAGCCTGTTTTTGAACTACAAGTAATAAATAACTTAATTAATTCATTAATATAATTATTTTTTATACTTAATTTTTTATATTTAATAATTTATTCATTGTAGTATGAGAATTTTGAGCCATTTGCCCCATTCGAAGACGAGGTGCAGACTTTTTACTGGCAGTCGTCTCAGTACCCAAATGCAGTCAATATCGAATATGTAGCCCCGTGAACAGTTTTCTCATCATACCCATGTAAAAGCATCTTTCCCGGTACAAGAGCAGAGATGAGCACAGAGGAAGGTTCCTAGCTAGGTCGAAGATTGTATTTCGGACCGATTGCTGGGAAAAGCATACTCGTGTCTCTGCATCATCTTCATCGAGCAGTGGCGGGACCATCACCGACGATATAGTGATCGTCGCATGATAAGAAAAGAGCTTGAAAAATCAGAAGTTCGGCTGTTAGAGAAGATAGATAAGAAGTGGCCTCGCTTTACAAAGTGGTTCGAGGATTTGATGGAGAAGGCTCGATGTGGATCTTCACGTCGTAGTCCTGCATATTGACGACGCCCCGATTGTCGTTTTATCGGGTCGCTCAAAATACATTTATAAATTTCTACGCCCATAGCAAGCTTAGCAAGCGATAAGTATAGGGTCGATCCTACGAGGAGTTGAGTGTAGCTTTCTCTAGGTCACCAGTGTCACTAAAAAGAGTTTTGCTTTGGGCAACAGACCACATGCTTTGGCCAACATGAAAATAAAAACATTAAACAAATAAAATATGAATCTGGGCTAAGGTTTGAATCAATAAACATAAACTCAACTCGGTCATAGGTACAAATATTTTCACTACATGAATGCATCAATCGGTTATAGCCCCAAAACAAAGTTGCCCCCATTGTCACGGTGTCACGTGCCCCTTTGCCCAGAACCAATCTATCCTTTCAGTGAAAAACAAGTAAAGTCTATGATGATTACCCATTATCTAATCTGACCAATTACCCTACGATGGCGTTTCAACAGGATCTTTGCCCAGACAGCATTTTCGGTTTAGACAGACCCGATATGGCCAAAAGCATGCTCAAAGTCATACGACCATTCACCCACACTCGTTATACTTTCGGATGCAAGAGGACATCTAAACATTTATTCCGAAATTATTAGAGATCTTATTTTATCCGAGTTGTTAACGGCCTATTAACTACTCAAATTCAACAAGACCATTTTGAAATCAAACCTAGTGCTTCGGGAACACATGTATGTAGATAGTTTGCCCAAATTAGACCTCACGATTCTTAGTTTATGTTTGTGTCATTTTTTCCATAACCATATTCATAAATCTACCTAAGCATAAAGAAAAAACGAATGCAAAAGAAATAGAAATAAAACTTACTTATTACTCTGGGCAAAGCGCCGAAACAAAAATACAAAGTTCATTTGTCCCCGAAGGGGCAAACTCTCGAAAACACCAAAGTAAAACCCTAGGCTAAGTGTTTGAATGTAGAAACAAAATTCTAAAGTGTATGAAAAATGAATTTGGCTTGATGAGAAGTAGTATTTATAGAGTTACAATCGTGGGCTAAGAAGCCAAGCCCATGGGCTGGTTTGAGCTAGGGTTTAGATGGGCTGAGCTGTAACTTTCCTTCTTTAGAATGATACGCCCAGATCTCTTTCCTTATCAGCACAAGATTCGAATTTGATGGAGATCTTCTAGATAATGATGGAAATTAGGGTTGACCGTCTTCCTTATCCTCAAAGATACAGATCTGGTGAATATCTTCTAAGTAAGGTAAGAAATCAATCCATCCTTATCTCTTGCTTCGGATAAGATTTGCGCTCCGTCCTTTGCCCAAAGCATGTCTTCATCTGCCCAAAGCCTGCATTGCTCTGCCTCTGTTTTGTCCATAGTAGTCCACATAGGTTTGGATCCCGTACGGTACTCAGTTGGGCTACAACGCCTTAGCTTCAAAGTTTCAATGTATGCCTCATTTTGCCTCATATCTGTACTCGTGCTTCTTTTGCGGAATGCAACCTTGTTTCGCCCAAAAGTCCACTTGCTTTACCCTGAACAACCTGCCTCCAAAATGTATCCTCCCAGACACGACTACGACCAAAAAGACACAAAAAAGACTCGATCTAACCTATAAACAAGACACAAAATGAGCACAAAATATGGGCTCATCACACGCACATACTTTAAGTACGCTTGTCCTCAAGCGTGTGACTGCGATTTGCCCAAAACAAAAGATAAATAAAAGACTCAAAGACACGAATCAAAATGGTCAGATAAACAATCTCATACGGCATAACAACTGTCAATAATAGATAAGCAAGCAATTTAAAATAGAGAACATGCATTACCATCAAAAGAGTCAAGATCGGACTATGAGCAAAGAAGGTTTTCCTCTCCAACACTCTTCACACTTGTGTTTAGGGCTAAGTATTTATGCTTGTGACAACCTTGACACGGTCATTCTATATGCTTGCTTGCCTTCTAACGTCTCTACTCTTTTACACTAAGCATTTGGTACCCATCATCAGGTCTTTAATTTGGTTGAAACGTAAGCTTAGGGCAAAGGGTAGGAAGTATTTGGGAACGAGGCTAAGGTTTTATGAACTCAGTGTCTGGGCATAGTGGGTGCTCGATCTTCTTTTTCTTCTTAGCCTTATTCTCCGGCCTTAGCACATTCAACTTTTTTGGACTTTTATTTTGTTATTTCTTTCATTTATTTTCTAAGTCCTTTTCTTTACAACACTTTTATATTTTGGGCATATTTTACATCTCTCGATCAGACTAGTGTTTTGCCCTGACAAACTGCTACTATCACCTTTCTTTTCTTCTCTTTTTTGATTGCCTACTGAGTTCGTATGACCGGATTGGCTTTGAATTTCATGGCAATTTTTTTAAGTGATTTGAAAGAATTTTTATCAAGCTCAAAAGGGCTTAGCAAGGGATAATAGCAATGTAGATATTTTAGGTCTTCTGGGCTAAGTGAAAGAACATCCGCTCAAATCATCTAAGCACCTAAACTTAGTCAATTGAGTTTCAACAAGAGTGCAAGCAAGTTCTAGTACGATTTTAGTCAAGGTGTCAATCACTCACAAGAACGAAAAGTTGTTATGGGCATAAGACAACATTAAAAGCTCAAATCCTCACAAGGTTTGCTCAAAGTCTTTTTCCGTCATACTCAATTACATACGGTATGCTTGATACTCATACTCTAAACCACTTGCACATTTAACACATAGAGAAATTATCATGCTCCATTTCACCATTCATCTAACATGTTTGACAAAAACAAATAGCGGAGGCCCCCCACTCACACACTTTGCCTTGGGAAAAGTGTGTCAGCATAAGGTCTCAACCGACTCACTAAATTAAAAAAAAATAACAACCATAAAAAATAGCGACCCCCCACTCACACACTTTGCCTTGGGCAAAGTGGGTCAGTAAGTGGTCACAACCGACACACAAAAACAAAGAAAAGGCCCTCGCACACAGACACACACACTTTGCTTTAGGCAAAGTACATTACTAAGAGGACCAATTCAAACAAACTCAAAACAACACACATACAAACATACAAACAAAAACGACCCTCCCACGCATACACTTTGCCTTGAGCAAAGTGGGTACCTAAGAGGATCAACTCAACATCAAAAGAAGAACCTAAACTTACAAAAATAGGGAGGAAACAATTATGAAGGAGGGTGAAGCCAAACACCTGAATGTGCTGTGGGCAAAGTACATACAGAGGGCTAAGAGATCGGCTTAGTAAGTCTTCCTTTGTGCTGCCACGACTTCCTCCATTCTGGTCAAAGCTCTCAGGGATTTGCAACTCCTTGCTGCTCAGCTAGGCAAGTGTACGTTCTGCCCTCCGCTGGTGGTTCTAGAGAGAAAGTTTTGCAGACATGTTTTGCCCTTGCTGGTGGCTAGTTTGGGCAAACAAAATCTCATAGTGTGCGACAACAGTCTCATCCAGTAAGCCCAGAACTATCATCGTTTTCTGAATATTATTCTGACCTTGCTGATATGCCCAACATCTTGTCCATCATGAACAAACCATACCCTCTACGAAAATACACCTTAACCTAGGGCTTAGACTAAATAAATAGGAAAAAATAAAAATAAAAGATAATATCAGGTTGCCTCTTGACTAGCGCCTTGGTTAACGTCGTGGGCACGACGTGGCCTCCTTCTTCTAGTTGTCGAATAAGTCTCGGAATGTGAGAAACTCCGCCTCTTCATTCATTTCTTTGCCCATAACAGGCATTTGTCCATCGACTTCTAGATTGGCTCTTGTCCATTTGTTTAGCCCTCAATGTTAATATCCTTCTCTACCATGCATTTCTCTTTGATCTTAATGGCTCATGAAATTCTCCTGCACGGTTAGCTCAGAATATGCCCAAAAAGAGCTAAACGAACTAACAAAAGAGAAAACGACTAGAATAACAACTCCCCGGCAATGGAGCCAATTTTGACGACGTACCGATTGTCGTTTTATCAGGTTGGTCAAAATACATTTACAAATTCCTATGCCCATAGCAAGCTTAGCAAGCAATAAGTATAGGGTTGTTGGGAAAATTATAAAGTTTTGATTTAATACCAAAACCCAACTGATTCTCCAACCGAATAGATGATCGCTTCATTCTAAGTAGTGTTTTCCAGCTCACCTGTTTGAGCTCTAGATTTTTTAGGTTTACAGGTTCAGGAAGTAGAAGACAGCAGATGATCCAGCTGTGCCTACAGCAGGAAGCAGAAGACACCAGACGATCCAGCTATGCCTACGCAGGAAGCAGAAGACAGCAGACGATCCAGCTGTGCCTACAGCAGGAAGCAGACGATCCAGCTGTGTCTACAACAGGAGTCAACCTTCAGCTGAGTCTTTCAGCAGAGCATGATCAAGCTGAAGAGAATTTGAGCTGAGTTCAAGACATAGCTGGTCCAGCTGTACAGAACAAAAGGAACTAACTCTGAAGACATCACTTCAAGTCAGTTTGCCCAATCCAGCTCTGAATTCAGAAGCCAGCTCCAAAGGCAGAAGATCCCGGCGTCAGAGAAAGTCAACATGCCTCGACCAATGAGGGATTACCGAATCAGCATCCTAGACTTCAGGATCTAGGATGTGACACAAATGAAGACATCTGCAGATTCGTCCAACAGCAGATATCGAATTTAAGGAGAGTAGGTAAGATTCAAACGGCTCCTCCAACGGCTAGTCTTGAATCTCTACCTATATAAACCCGTCTTCAACCTCAGGATCAAATACGAAAAACTCTCTACAAGCTTTCATTCTCTGAAATCCTCAAACTTTCAAAAGCTCTCTAGCAGTTCTACATAGTTCAAAGAACACTTTAACATAAAGTGTTTCTAGTTCAGAAACTGCTTAGTTTTTCGTCTGATCCCTATGCCAAAATCTTTGTATATCTTAAGCCTAAATTTCGAACGAGTTCATCATACTCTAAAGTTCTTAATTGTAAGAACTCGTTCACAGTTGGAACCCCAAACCAAACCCCTATTTACCCAGAAAGGTTAGGTCAAGGTAACGCTTGCTTGAAGCGGGAAATTCAAGTGTTTGTAAGGTTTTTTCAGTACCCGTAAACTGAAAGGTTAGGCTTGACAGTGCCCGCAAACTGTTGGAACACAGCTCGAGTTAGAGTTGTGAAGTTACTTGGTACTTGGAAACCAAGTGGTAGTGAATTACCAGTGAACCTGGTCGTGGACGTAGGAGGTGTTACTCCGAACCACGTAAAAATCTCGTGCTCTTTTCTTTCTCTTTAAATTCAGTTTTAGTACTAACTTTATCATCTCATTGCATATTTGATCTAAAACTGCATACACAGCTGCTCTCCAAAGACAGCTGTGTCTTTCTGAAAGTTGCACAACTTGACTAAACTGAAAACATAAAGTTAATCTTTTCAAGCTGAGTTTTTCTAATTAACCGAGCTAAGTTTTCAAACCACGACATTCCGCACCGCCAACTGAGTTATTCGTCCAGCTAACCATCCTCAGCTGGATTAATAACTGAGCTCACCAACTCTGTTATTTAAACTAGAAAAAGTTTTCAAAAATCTATTTGGTGTATTCACCCCCCCTCTACACCAAATACCTAGCTCAGGGACCATCAATTGGTATCAGAGCAGTGGTTCAACAGACCGCTGTTTCTGTATCAAGAGATCTCTTTTGACAATCTGTCAGTGGTCATCTGAACAAATCCTCTTTGTAAAAAAATCATAATATTACATAATGTGCATATCTCCATGGTTTCTTATCTTAATAGGAATCTTCCCACCTTCTCGGTCGACGATTATGCAATATGAAAGTTCAGACTGAAGAGCTTTCTTTGTGCACATCATGATATGATGTGTGACGTCATCACAGACGGACCCATCATAATATTCAAACAAGGGAACAAGCTTGTTCCAACTCAAGATGGTGGTCAACCAACATATCAGCTCATTCCCAAACCCAAGAGTGAGCATACCTCAGAAGAAAGGAAGCAGACTGGACTAGACAGCTTCGCGAGGAACACCATATCTTCAACGGTCTCCAACGCCTACCTCAGCAAAATCATCAACTGTGAAACTGCAAATAAGATATGGAAAACCCTAGCAAAGCTATGCGAAGAGTCGGAGGAGATAAAGGAAAATAAATTCACTATTGCATGCCAGAAGTTTGATAACTTCAAGCAGCTGGTCAACGAGTCCATCGAAGGGATGGAACTCAGATTCTCCAATATAGTGGTGGAAATAGAAACCATCCGAACTAGGAAATACACCCAGCGAGAAAAAAATCTAAAAGTTCTTTCAGCGCTTACAGCTGAATGGAACACATATAAGGTGGTACACTAAAGTCGAAGTGACTTAGGTGATCTTTCAACTGAAAGATTATTCTCCCTGCTCAAAGCCAACGAATATAACTTGAAGATTACCATGAAAGAATCTTCAAGCAATCAAAATGATGGAGAGCTGACACCTGCACCAAAGGAGATTGCATTCAGAGCCAACTCTGAAAAATCCGTATACATGCAGTCAGCTGAGTCATCGAAGAAGGACAAGAAGGACATGAGCAAGGAAGAGCTACTTGAAGAAATAGCCATGCTGGTCAAAAATTACAACGGACTCAATACCAGCAAGGGCAAATACAAGAAGTTCGCAAGAACTTACAGAGACAAGTACGCAGCAGCTGATGAGAAGTCAGCTGACAAACGAACAGAAGAAGGTTGCTTCAACTGCAAGGAACCAGGACACTACCGGCTAGATTGTCCAAAGCTGTCCAAGAAAGATAAAGACCAACTGAAAGCTAAGGCAGCTGACAGAAGGAGAGCTTACATCGCCGATGAGGAATCAGAGTGCAACAAAATGGATGACAACATGCCATTTTCAGACTCGGAAGAAGAAGCACTGATGGCCCACGATGAACCTAATTGGGATACGTGTTTCATGGGACAAACAGACGGCATTGATGAAGATGAGGTAATGTCTTGAACCCAAAATCTATCTAACCTCTCACCATCACAAGAACACTCTACACAGGTTTCAGAATCAGGGCTACCTGACTGGAGTCTAGTAGAGAAAGTAATAAACGACTCCAAGGAGCTTCAAGAGATCCTTGACGTCATAATGTGTGAGAATGCCGAGCTGAAAGCGGAACTGGAAAAGAAAAAGGTATCAGAAGCAGCTGATACAACTCAGCTTCACGAGGAAGTTGTTTCACTAAAAGACAAAATAGTGAAACAAGATCAGTTGATGAAGGACTTCTACAATGAAAAGAAACAGCTGATGGAAGATTTGGAAAAAGGTCACAACTGAATCAGAAAAGAAGTCAGCTGAGATCCTTGAGCTGAAAAACACCGAATAAGTACTATCTAAGAAGATATTAGCTCTCATCAAAGCCACATCAACAATGGACGAGATCATAGGTGCACAACGTCTAGCAGCACTCAAAGCGGGACTGGGATACCATGAATCAAAAGACGCCTCAAACATTGCCTCCACGAGTGGAACAAAGGTGATGTTTGTACGAGCAAAAGAATATCCAATCCCAGCAACTCAGCATCAACCGTTGAGGACACAACAGGCGTCAGGAAGACCAGTTGTGAGACATCCTCAAGCTCCGTCAAGGACATAGCAGACATCAAAAAGGCCAGCTGTGAGACAACCTCAAGCTCAAATCAGACAGCAACGTGCTCAACCTCAACAAAGACACAAGCTGCACTTTACAGATACCAGCAACAACAACAGCACGTTGAAAGATATCAACCGAGATATCAGAGATACCCAGCTGGATATCACTCATATGATTACCAGCTGGAGAACCATTTCCAGCTGAACTCTCAGTAGAGCTAGAACTGACGGTCTATGATGAAGATATAGCTCTAATGGCGTGCTATATAGCTCAAGTTTCGGAGCCTCAATCAATTCTCGAAGCTTTAAAGAGCGTGCCTTGGACTAACGCCATGCAAAAAGAGCTGAACGAATTCCTCAGAAATTGTGTCTGGGAATTGGTCGACAGACCTGAAGGAGTCAAAGTCATATGACTCAAATGGATATTCAAGAACAAACTGGATACCCTGGGAGTCATCGTTAGAAACAAAGCTCGACTGGTTGCCAAGGGCTACACACAGCAGGAAGGAATTGACTTCAAAGAATCATTTGCTCCAGTAGCGCGATTGGAAGCATTCAGACTCTTTCTCGCCTATGCAGCACATCACAAATTCAAGGTCTATCAAATGGATGTGAAGTGTGCATTCTTAAATGGAGAAATCAAAGAAGATGTCTACGTTGAACAACCTCCAGGATTTGAAGTAGAAGGAAATAAATTCTACAAACTAAAGAAGACGCTCTATGGATTGAAGCAAGCACCTCGAGCTTGGTATGACACTCTGTCAAAGTTTCTTGTATCCAAAGGATTCAAGAAGGGCTCAGTAGACAGAACTCTCTTCACCATCAAGTCAGGAGAAGACATCCTGGTGTTCAAATCTATGTAGATGACATCATCTTCGGATCAAGATCAACATTCTTATGCCAAAGATTTGGAGATATGATGTCAGAACAGTTCCAAATGTCCATGATGGGAGAAATGAGCTTCTTCCTAGGACTTCAAGTCAAGCAATCAGAAGAAGGGATTTTTATAAATCAATCCAAGTACGTAAAAGACTTGATCGCCAAGTATGGAGTTCAATCCAGCAGAACTGTAAAGATTCCGATGAACACCAACTGGAAGATTGAACCAGGAACTGAAGGAAAGACAGTCGATTCCAGCAAATACAGAGGGATAATAGGTTCCCTGCTGTATCTAACCGCGAGTCGTCCAGACATCTCTTTCGCAGTCGGAGTGTGTGCCAGATTTCAAGTTGATCCAAAGGAAGCACACATGCAAGTAGCCAAGAACATTCTCAAATATCTCAAAGGAACTCAGAATGTTGGGCTGTGGTACCCAGCTGAAGACAATCTACAGCTGACTAGATATTCAGACTCAGACTTCGCTGGAGATCGGTTGGACAGAAAATCAACTTCAGGAACTTGTCAGTTCCTAGGAAGTAAGTTGATTTCATGGTTTTCAAAGAAGCAAACGTGCGTCGCAACTTCCACAATTGAAGCAGAATATATGGCCGCTGGAAGCTGCTGCTCACAAATTCTCTGGCTGAAACATCAGCTGGATGACTATGAAGTGAAAACTGGACAAATTCCGATTTTCTGTGATAGCTCAAGTGCGATTGCTATATCAGAAAATCCAGTACATCACACAAGATGGAAGCATGTGGACGTACGCCATCACTTCATCAGAGATCACGTGGAAAAGAAGGATGTAATTGTTGAGAAAATTCACACAGACATACAGCGGGCTGATATACTCACAAAGCAGCTGATAGAAGCAAGACGATGTTTCACCCAGCTGAATGGAAGCAGACCCAGCTGAATGGAAGCAGACCCAGCTGAATGGAAGTAGACAGCTGGAATTCAAAACCGACATCACTAGTATCAGCTGAAAAAGAATCAAGCTTAACCAGACGCCAAAGTTGAAGGATTATTCAGCTGAGGGGGAACTAGCTGGAATAACGTTCACTCAGCACAACCACTCAACCGAGGTATCAGCTGACTACAATGATCAGCTGAGAGGTTTGCAACAACATTAACTACACCTATTCAATCTGTTATCAGTCAAATCATATTTTGTCATATCTAATCAAATTTAAGTAAAAGTCTGCAAAGAACTGAATCATGGGAGGTTCGAGGCAAAAGTCAAAGTGCCCCAACCGTCCTCTCTCACGCATTAACTCGCAATTTCTGAACAAGAAATTGACATGACGCGAGAATCTCTCCCAGTCGTAGATCTTCTTATCAGTCGATAAATCTTGATCGTCCATTCATCAAGAAAGTTATATAAATATGCTAGAAGAGATACATAAAACATTGTATCAACCCTAAAAAGTTTTTGGGCATTCTTTCTTATTTCCATCAATTGGTATTATTTGTTTCTACTAACAAAAGTTGCAGAAGAAGAACATGGAATCTAGAAAGATATCTCCCGAAGCCGATCAAACTTGAAGAATATGTCAAAGCTTCAAGATAAGAGTTGCTTAACTCTTAGGAACCTCAAGAAGACAGAGTTCCAGGAGAAGATGAAGCCCATCGACAGATCCGGTCCAACGCAGTGGGAAACTGCAAAGCTCAAGAACGTCATTCACCAGGAAGGTGCAGATATCTTCCTGGGAATGTCAAAGGAAAAAGACCACCTCCGCCTCACTGTTTCTCTCAAAATAAAAGAGAGAACGGGACATACAACTCCCTGGGATGCAAAAATCAACGTCAACAGAACTGGACCAGATGTTGATAAAGTCGGAGTCTTCAAGAGCAGTAGTGTCAAAGCTCTTGCTCCGCCACAGGAGGTACAGAAAAAGATGCAGGAGACAAAGCAGCATGCATCTATTTCCTTCCCAACTGGGAATCGGAAACAACTTGAGGAGACAAAACATGCTGAAGCACCGTCTTCAAACAGAAGACTCAAGTCAAAGGTGCTCAGTCAGTCAGCCAAGAAGCCAGCTGACATTAAGAGAGAATTTGTAACTACTCTCCGAGGAGCAGGAGGTCCACAAGCGGTGGTTTCTTACGGTGGAGAAAAAGCTCATGTGCCAGCGTGAACATCGTCATCATCAACACCACAACGACGTATTCCAGCTGATCAACTAAGCTTAAACCCCACGACAGATGGAATACTTCAACCGACCTCTCCTCAATTTTCTTCAGCTCAACAGGGACACCAACTTTGAGATCTTCAGATGAAAGTTGAAGCTCAAGCCCTGCACCATGCTCAAATGGAAAACATCATCCAGCCGATTATCACTTGCAGCTGGATGATGATGATATGAGCTGAATCCAATACCCACCACTTCGAAGTGGAAGGGGAATACTCAAGTCCCTCAAGTGCTGAATCATACTTTCTCATTCAAACTAATGAAGTCTGAAGAAGCAAAAAAAAAAAAAAATTGCAATGAATGAAGTTGTGCCATACTCAGAAGATGTTATCTCTAGTGCCAACTCATACCTTTAAGCACTCAGCTGGACCGCCCCAGCTAAAACAGGCCAAGGACGTTGTGTCTGCAATCACAGCTGAGGCTAATGCTATTGAAGAAGAGCCAGCTACTACAACAGCTGAGCCACCTAAACTCCAGACCTCGCTGCTCAGAGCTGACAATCACAGTTTCACCAAACTAAAACATCGCAACAGCTGATGTTGTATCTCTCCCACCTTGATTGATCATGCCAAAAAGGGGGAAGTAAGGGGGAAGAGAATGAGACAAAGAAGAGGCAAACTGCTGAGATAAAGGAACCAGCTGAATCAGAATCAGTTGGAGAAGAAACAAGTCAAAAGAAAGAAGACTGGATGCAGAAGAGAAGACCCAGCCAACTGGGATTGAAGACTGAAGAATTGAACAAATTTTTTTTCTTTCTTTATTTTTCCTGTTTTATGATGTATTTTCTTACATTAATAAAACACAATTTTTCTGCGTCATAAGTTGTCTCAGTTAGGTTTTGACATCATCAAAAAGGGGGAAATTTTGGGAAAATTATAAAGTTTTGATTTAATACCAAAACCCAACTGATTCTCCAACCGAATAGATGATCGCTTCATCCTAAGTAGTGTTTTCCAGCTCACCTGTTTGAGCTCTAGATTTTCTAGGTTTATAGGTTCATGAAGCAGAAGACAGCAGACGATCCACGTGCCTACGGCACGAGAAGACGAGACGATCCAGGTGCCTACGGCGAAGCAGAAGACGAGACGATCCAAATTGTATCTACAGCAGGAGTCAACTTTCAGCTGAGTCTTTCAACAGAGCATGATCAAGCTGAAGAGAATTCGAGCTGAGTTCAAAACACAGCTGATCCAGCTGTACAGAACAAAAGGAACTAACTCTGAAGACATCACTTCAAGTCAGTTTGCCCAATCCATCTTTGAATTCAGAAGCCAGCTCCAAAGGCAGAAGATCCCGGCATCAGAGGAAGTCAACATGCCTCGACCAATAAGGGATTGCCGAATCAGCATCCTAGACTTCAGGACCTAGGATGTGACACAAATGAAGACATGTGCAGATTCGCCCAACGGCAGATATCGAATTTAAGGAGAGTAGGTAAGATACAAACGGCTCCTCCAACGGCTAGTCTTGAATCTCTACCTATATAAACCCGTCTTCAACCTCAGGATCAAATACGAAAAACTCTCTACAAGCTTTCATTCTCTGAAATCCTCAATCTTTCAAAAGCTCTCTAGCAGTTCTACATAGTTCAAAGAACACTTTATCTTAAAGTGTTTCTAGTTCAGAAACTGTTTAGCTTTTCGTCTGATCCCTAGGCCAAAATCTTTGTATATCTTAAGCCTAGATTTTGAACGAGTTCATCATACTTAATTGTAAGAACTCGTTCACAGTTGGAACCCCAAACCAAACCCCTCTTTACCCAGAAAGGTTAGGTCAAGGTAAAGCTTTCTTGAAGCGGGAAATTCAGGTGTTTGTAAGGTTTTTCCAGTACCCGTAAACTGAAAGGTTAGGCTTGACAGTGCCCGCAAACTGTTGGAACACAGCTCGGGTTAGAGTTGTGAAGTTACTTGGTACTTGGAAACCAAGTGGTAGTGAATTACCAGTGAACCTGGTCGTGGACGTAGGAGGTGTTACTCCGAACCACGTAAAAATCTCGTGCTCTTATCTTTCTCTATAAATTCAGTTTTAGAACTAACTTTATCTTCTCATTGCATATTTGATCTAAAACTGCATACACAACTGCTCTCCAAAGACAGCTATGTCTTTCTGAAAGTTGCACAACTTGACTAAACTGAAAGCATAAAGTTAATCTTTTCAAGATGAGTTTTTCTAATTAACCGAGCTAAGTTTTCAAACCACCACATTCCGCACCGCCAACTGAGTTATTTGTCCAGCTAACCCTCCTCAGCTGGATTAATAACTGAGCTCACCAACTCTGTTATTTAAACTAGAAAAAGTTTTCATAAATCTATTTGGTGTATTCACCCCCCCTCTACACCAAATACCTAGCTCAGGGACCATCAAGGGTCGATCCCACGAGGAGTTGAGTGTAGCTTTCTCTAGGTCATCAGTGTCACTAAAAAGAGTTTTGCTTTGGGCAACAGACCACATGCTTTGGCCAACACGAAAATAAAAACATTAAACAAATAAAATATGAATCTGGGCTAGAGTTTGAATCAATAAACATAAACTCGACTCGGTCATAGGTACAAATATTTTCACTACATGAATGCATCAATCGGTTATAGTCCCAAAACAATGTTGCCTCCATTGTCACGGTGTCACGTGCGCCTTTGCCCAGAACCAATCTATCATTTCAGTGTAAAAAAAGTAAAGTCTATGATGATTAACCATTATCTAATATGACCAATTACCCTACGATGGCGGTTCAGCAGGATCTTTGCCTAGACAGCATTTCGATTTAGATAGACCCGATATGGCCAAAAGCATGCTCAAAGACATACGACCACTCGCCCACACTCGTTATACTTTGAGATGCAAGAGGGCATCTAAACATTTATTCCAAAATTATTAGAGATCTTATTTTATGCAAGTTGTTAACGGCCTATTAACTACTCAAATTCAACAAGACCATTTTGAAATCAAACCTAGTGTTTCGGGAACACATGCATGAAGATCGTTTGCCCAAATTAGACCTCACGATTCTTAGTTTATTTTTGTATCATCTTGCCCATAACCAGATTCATAAATCTATCTAAGCATAAAGGAAAAACGAATGCAAAAGAAATAGAAATAAAACTTACTTATTACTCTGAGCAAAGCGCCGAAACAAAAATACAAAGTTCGTTTGCCCCTGAAGGGGCAAACTTTCGAAAACACCAAAGTAAAATCCTAGGCTAAGTGTTTGAATGTAGAAACGAAATTCTAAAGTGTATGAAAAATGAATTTGGCATGATGAGAAGTAGTATTTATAGTTACAATCGTGGGCTAAGAAGCCAAGCCCATGGGCTGGTTTGAGCTAGGGTTTTAGATGGACTAAGCTGTGACTTTCCTTCTTTAGAATGATACGCCCAGATCTCTTTCCTTATCAGCACAAGATTCAAATTGGATGGAGATCTTCTAGATAATGATGGAAATTAGGGTTGACCGTCTTCCTTATTCTCAAAGATACAGATCTAGTGAATATCTTCTAAGTAAGGTAAGAAATCAATCCATCCTTATCTCTTGCTTCGGATAAGATTCGCGCTCCGTCCTTTGCCCAAAGCATGTCTTCATCTGCCCAAAGCCTGCATTGCTCTGCCTCTGTTCTGTCCATAGTATTCCACATAGGTTTGGATCCCGTACGGTACTCAGTTGGGCTACAACGCCTTAGCTACAGAGCTTCAATGTATGCCTCATTTTGCCTCATATCTGTACTCGTGCCTCTTTTGCGGAATGCAGCCTTGTTTTGCCCAAAAGTCCACTTTCTTTGCCCTGAACAACCTGCGTCCAAAATGTATCCTCCCACACACGACTACGACCAAAAGGACACAAAAAAGACTCGATCTAACCTATAAACAAGACACAAAATAAGCACAAAATATGGGCTCATTACATATCAACCCACCCCTCATCGTCGCCCAGAGCCCGATTATCGGGTCCCTTGTAGGAAGTACCACTCCGAAGCTTGATGGCCTTACAATGCTTCTTGGGATTGACAATAGTGTTGCTCGGAAATTTGCCTTGTTGGTGTTGATTGCTCATTGAATTAGCTATTTGGCTCAATTGCTTTTCAATTATCTTAAGTTGAGCCCCTTGAGCTTCCACAATAGCTTCAATTTTCTCCATTCGAGCTTTAGTGGTCTCCATGAATTTCATGAGCATGTCATCCATACTTGGCTTCTTTTTTTCGTTGATCATATCATTTGTCACCAAAAATCCTGGCGGAGGTTGTAGGGCATTGTTGGGATTCTCATAAGAAAGATTAGGGTGTGTCTGGTTTTCTTGATACCCTTGATGGTATTGATTTCCACCTTGTTGAGGTCGATAATTCCCATAATTTTGGTTGTTGTGTATGTAGTTGACATCTTCCACATTAATTGGCTCCTCCACCCTTGGCTCATTCTTCGTTTGTGCCATAGCATCGATCTTGCTATTCATAGTAGACATTTGAGCCGCCAATAAAGCAATAGGATCCGAACTTGTGGCGGAAGCAACCTTCTTCAATGTAGTTCTCTCTGTCGGCCATTGATAGCTATTGATAGCCATATTCTCGATGATCTCCGTGGCAATCTCATGACTCTTTCCAAATAAAGAACCACCCACCGCGACATCAATGAGCCTCTTCATTTCACCATTGCAACCGTAGTAAAAAAACAAATTTTTGCATCTTGATCAAAACCATGGTTGGGGCAATTCCTCACCAACTCCTTGAACCTTTCCCAAGCCTCATAAAAGGTTTCTCCATCCAATTGTTGTAATTGCATGATTTCCGCCTTTAGCTTCATAGTCATTCCCGGTGGAAAGAACTTGATAAGGAATTTGTGGATCATGTCATCCCATGTCTTTATGCTCCCATCATCTAAAGATTCATACCACAACTTCGCCTTTTCCCTAAGAGAAAAGGGGAAGAGGTTAAGTTTAATGACATCGTCCGATACCCCATTTATTTTCGTGGTGCTACATATCTCCAAAAATTAGGCAAGATAATCGTTGGGATCTTCCAATGGACGCCCCCCGAAAGTTTTTGCTGGACCATGGAAATGAGGGCAGGCTTGAGCTCAAAGTTGTTTGCATTGATCCTTGGGCCATGGTTACCTACTTGTTGAAATCCGGGTTGGAAGACATCTCGAATAGGGGGGATTGGTGCCCTATTCTGTTCCTCCTCTTGTGATCTCAATTGAGCTTGCATAGCTTTCAATTGTGCTTGGAGTTGCCTTATCATATTTTCGTCGGCCATTATTCTCCATGCTTCTCGTTCCCTCCTTACCATTTCTTGATTCCTTCGGCAAGTTGCTTCAATTTCGGGATTTAAGAGGTCAAATGATAACTTCTTAGACCTTGTGTTCATGCATCACCTAGAATCCAACGAAAAGCAAGTCAATCACAAGCAAAATACGGCGAAATAAAAACACAAAATAAACATAAATAATATCTAATCTAGATTATCACAACGGTTTATAATATCACAAGTAGTAAATAAATTAGTCCCCGACAATGGCGCCAAAAACTTGTTCGCCTTTTAATTTAGCAATTAATAACCGCAAGCGTACGGGTGCGTATGTAATAATCGGCAATCAAGGTCGTATCCACGGAGGCTAATTCTCAACACTTATGACTACTATTACTTGGTTGTTCTAACCAATTTAGACTAATCAAATTTTAGGGACAATTACCAATTTAAACAAACAAGGAGGAATTTAATAAAATAACGAACTCAATTGAATTAAACAAGGATAACAACAATGATTTAAACCTTGAGGAAGATGAATTCCTAGGGACTAAATATCGACAACTTGCAACGGATTAAATTTCCAACACTCAAGCCTCGTTTTGTTATCTCATTACCTAAGGTGATCTCTTATTCACTCTAGCCTCCTCTCGGACGACTAAAGTGGTTGATTACAAGCTAGAATCGTTGTCTCCAATCGAACCCTAGCCTATAACTCCTAAAAGCGCCTAGGATCACACCCTCACAATACCACTCACCCTCTCGGGCTATTGCAATACTACGCCTTGTGCTCGGTTCTAGTGTCGATTCACTCCTCTCTCGAGCCTCAAACCGGCACAACATACACATTTAAATGGTTGCAAATCATCCAAATGCTCAAATAAATCCACAAGCACAAGGAGGCAAGAGAAAAATTAACAATATTTGAATATCAAAGATTTTAATCCATACAAAATGTCTAGTTTAATCCCTAGAAAGAGGGATTTAGCTACCCATGTTCATAAACAAAAATCCCAAACTAAAGATAAAAACATCAAAAAGGCAAGAGAATAGAGATGAAGTGACAAATCCAACTCTTGATCTTCAATATCTCTTCCTAGACTTCTCCTTCCTCAAGCTCCAAGCTCCAACAATGGTGGGTGGTGGTAGTGTGTGTAAAGTGTGAAAGTGTGTGTGGATGGTGGTGGAATAAAACTTGACATAGAATAGAGAGCCCAAATGCCCTATTTATAGGTTTTTGAGGTAGGAGAAAAATGTTATGAAGTAAAAATCCGAAAATGGGGTGAAAACTGAAGCAAAAACGTGTTTTTGGAAGATACAGCTCCGCCGCGCGCGGCTGCACCTGAAGTCGCGCGGCCAAGAAGGAATTTTCTACTTGCGCGCGCGGTTTGCATACCGACGGAGTGTCCCGCACGCTCAGCCTGCGCGTGATGCAGGTTTTTGCGCCTTCTCGGCGCGCCCGCGCTCGGAGTCCGTTGTTTCATTTCGGCTCGTTTTCTTCATTTGGACTCTGAATCGACCTCCGTTTTTCCACGTTCTCATGTTAAGCCCCTCTTTCTCATTTCAAACTCCTTCCGCCGTATTTCACATCCATTTACCTACAATTATTTTGAAACAAGAGAACGAACGTAAAACCCGACGAAACAAGGCTTAGCTCGGAAAAATGGTTAAACAACATGATTTTCACTATGAAAAGGCATCGAGTATGCCCAAATCAACGTGAAAAATTCATGTTTGTCAACCTCTCAAACTTAACCTGTTGTTTGTCCCCAAACAATAAAAAGAAAAATAAAAGAAACACAAACATGGAAGGGCGAATCGATGACATAAACAGGCCTCAGAAATTATTAATTTCACCAACAAATTTGCAAATGCATTTCTCAATCAAAGTTGAACATGTTACAACAAAGTCAAATATTTAACCTATTAGGGATTTCGGATTCTCACACAAAGATTTTAAAATGAGGCACTCAACGGTCAAGTGTTTAAATGGGACGTGTTTTCGCTCAATTTGACGACATGCAAAAGTTCTACCATAAGCTTGCCATTCGTCTAACCTATTTATTACTCAATGTGCTCCAAGATATAGATCAAAAAGGGCTTTCACAAGGTTGTAATGAGGCTCTTTGGTGGGTGAGTGTTTTGTTTAGACAAAGTGACTTCCCAAGTGATCTAACAATATCAACAACCCACAAATCATACTCACTCTTGTGCTTTTCTTTTTCTTGCTCGAGCTTCCAAATACTTGCTATTTCTACCATTCCTTACTAAATGTTCTAAAGGTAAGTGGTTGAGTAAGATAGCGTGTTTCATAGTCTGCATTGTGTAAGAAATTAACCTCATGCATATTTGACCAAAATTTATCATTGCATGTGCAAAAATTAAATTTTCCGCTCGGCGATGCTTAAATCCCTCTCGAGTGGAATCTTCAAAAATCTCGAGAGGGATCTTCATTTTTTTTTTGCCATTGTCCGAGAGGGATCTTCATTTTTTTTTGTCATTGTCCGAGAGGGATCTTCATTTCCCGAGTGGATTCAATCATATTAAACAATATTAAACAATTCACTATTAACAGAATGCATTTATAATTCGAAAGCATCCTATATTTTAACCACATAATTAATCCAATTTTATAATTAATTTTTATAATTAAATCCTAACATAAAAAATTAATTTCTCTCTCGGACATCTATAATTTTTCAAAGATCCCGCCTGAGCGGAATTTAGGTTTTGTCGAGAGGGATCTTGTCAATACCGAGAGGTATTTGATTTACGAAGGCGCATGCATAATTAAAAAAAAACTCTAAAATGCATATTCATAATATTCTACATAATAAAACGAAAGAATTATCAAATAATTAAGACATTATTCAAGCCCTAGAATAAACCTACAATTATATAGATGAGATACAAGGTAAAATTGGTATAAGTTCACGTGAAAGTTAAAAGATGAATTTTCACATCCACTGTACAAATTAAAGGTAAGTGGTTGTGTAAGATGGCTTGTTTCATAGCCTGCATTGTGTAAGAAATAATTAACATCATGCATATTTGACCAAAATTTATCATTTCACGTGCAAAAATTAAATTTCCCGCTCAGCGATGCTTAAATCCCTCTCGAGTGGGATCTTCAAAAATCTCTAGAGGGATTTTCATTTTTTTTGCCATTGTCCTAGTGGGATCTTCATTTTTTTGGTCATTCATGATATTATTGTTCTTTTGGTATAGTTTACATATTTTTCGGCCTTCAATATTTATTTATCTGTACGTATTCGTTAATACTAAATAAATATATAAAATAATATTTTACTAAATTAATAATCTGCAAAATTTAGAATTTAAACAATAATGCAATTATAATGTCACAATGATTGTACAAGATAAGGACACAAGGACAAAAGCTATGACACAATGTAAGAGATTCTCAATCATTGGCAACATTTTCAATAAAATATGTCACAATCTAAGGGTAAATTCGTCCATTCACCCCAAACTTGTACATAACTAATTTGTTTCAAAATAGGGGTGTATAACAATTTTTTTCAATGGCAAAGTGAGTATATTGGGGTATTGAGACTTCAAAAATTATGTTTAATTACCGAGTTTAACTTTTAACTTAAAGCAAATTATTTGCTTTCTTTATTTTCCCGCATTTTAAGAGTTTGTGACATTTATTCGAAGACGAAGAGAGTATTAAATATTTCATCCATCCTTAATAAGCATAATTGCCATCAACTTCTTATAGATCAAGAAAGTAAATGATTTTATTCTTTTTAACTCTAACTAGTAGTGTATCCCACCTTGTGTTGGAAGTAGTTATAATTATCTTTATAAAAATAATATTAACTTAATTACTACTATATGTATATAATATTTTGATATAAACTGTCTCACAATCAATACGCACATGTGACATGTCCAGTAAAAAAAATAATCACATGTAAATTATTTTAATTTAAAGATTTAGCACATTTATTTAACCCATTAAAAAAAATACTTAGGGTCATAAATGTCAAAAAATACTTGGGTCATAAATGTCATATATCAGTACTATA
Organism: Agastache rugosa; assembly: GCA_031470985.1. Classification (NCBI taxonomy): domain Eukaryota; kingdom Viridiplantae; phylum Streptophyta; class Magnoliopsida; order Lamiales; family Lamiaceae; genus Agastache; species Agastache rugosa. Next base: position 25,762,161 of record CM062607.1, read on the forward strand.
TATAGATAGGTCCATAAACCACCGCGAAACCTAGGGGTGTCTAAACGGGTCGGGTAAGGTATCCTATCCGAAAATATCGGGTACCCGACCCTGATTTTTCCAAATTTATTATACCCTATCCCGAATCCAAATACCCGAAGCGGGTATCTCAATATGGTATTAGGGTACCCGAATTATCCGATATTATTTAATTTATGTTCTATGTTATGCCTAAAATAAATTATTCAACATTATTCAATTTATGTTTTACACTATATATATGCAATGTCTAATATATATAGAAGAACAATACGATATATTCATACATCATGAGTTATTATTGATTTATAAAGTCGGATCACATTATATCAAATTTAAATTATAAACTATTAAACTCGTAGCAATGACCATAACAATCTGTAACCAAAAGAAACAAGAAATGTATAGCAATTTAAAATTAAAAAATGTCACCAACGCTATTAATCATAAACTAAAACCATAAATATATCTCATAGGTTTGTATCCTAAAAGTTAATTAATTTAATTTAAAGTAATATAATATAGTATAAATTTAAAACTCGGGTATACTCGGGTACCCGAATCGGGTGTCGGGTATACCCGATACCCGAAATTTCTAAAAAACTCAACCCTGTATCCCGACCCGTTTACCCGAATATGCGGGTATCGGATACCTAATACCCGTCGGGTGTCGGGTCGGTACAACACTACCCGATTACCCGCCACCCATTTAGACAGCCCTAGCTAAGCCGACCCATCCACTAATCTACCCTAGAAAGTCTGGAAAGAGATAATTAAGAGAGGGAATCCCAAAACTCACTGAAACCCTATTCCAAAACAAAAATTTCTGAAGAATATGAGGTCGAATCACGCTGCCATGATTTTTTATTTCTTAAACTGCATAGCCCCTGAATCATTGAATATAGTTTGGGAAGAATTCTGTGCAATTCTTCATTTTGAGACATATAATTCAATGATTCAGGAGTTATGGAGGTCAAGTAGATGGAATGAGGCGGAAGTCATGTTAAAATAGATAGTGTTCTTTCTTCTAAGGTTAAGAAACTTGTACTAAAAACATCTAATATAGTCAAATACGGTTTGAAGATTCATGGAATTCGCGTTGAGGATTCTAGAACTAAGTGTGTTGTGTGTGTGTTTTCTTGCCAATTTGGTTAGTTCTAGGTAAGAAGTTTAGAGGCAGATGAAAATTTGTACTTGTTGCAGAGGCTGTAATGTTAGTGCTATTTTACTTGAACAAATACTGAATTAATGCATGTTCTTTTGCTGCAATTGAAGACTGCTTGTAAATTGCAATTGTGTGATGTAATCTTAGAAATCTTGATTTCTTACTGTATTATAAAGATAACATAGCACTAAGTTATTTTACAACTAACCAAAAAGCTCATTTTCTCTCTAGGTTTCTGTTCTCGTGCTTTTTTCTTTTTATTCTGCTTTGTGTAAGTGTATTTTCCTCTTTTTTTTGGTCAGCAAAGATCTCTTTTTTATGTCGAAACTGTGTATTTCTTTTGTGTGTTACAATGCTTCGATTAAGGAATTAAAATGAAGTCTATACCATGTGGAAGGTGGAAATTATATTTTGTTGCCTGTTTGTTGTTTTAGATTGTGAGATATTGTCGCAGCCCGACTCAGAATAAAGATGACCGAGCCGGTGGATCCCACGACGTACACAATTTATGATTAACCAAGAAATAGATAACGACCCAGTTATCAAACAAAAACTAAATATTTGATAAAACATTCTTAACAAACGGATAATTCCGGAATTTGAATGAAAACTCCAGCGAGCATGCTTATCCAAAATCGATTACAATATCATGCTCGACAACTTCCAACCAAGACTGGAATATGAATAAGGAATTATGTTCAACCAGATATCAACAAATATATCCATACGACCAACGATGCCAAGGAATCAATATCAACCAGAAGATCATTAGATCAAGAAAGCACAATAAAAGGGTCGTAGGATTTAAAAGATCTCAACAAAGAATTGACCACTGATTTCAAGTTAGGACAAGTTTTCAACTGAAACCCTAACAACCAACATCAAAGACTTCAGAATTTACAACTTCAAAGTCTAGAACATACTTCATAATTCAAACACGTATTTCAAAGTGTTGCAGCGGAACATAAGGAATTATATGTATGAAGACATATAACTCAACTTTAGTTTAAACAACTTTTAAGATGAACTTAACCAACAAAAGTCCGTCCAAGCATACTCTCATCTTCATCCGAGCTAACCTGCACATTTTAAAAATAACACGGGGGCTGAGTACGATGTACTCAGTGGGCACATGCCAAAATATTTGAAATCTTACTTCTTATAGTTAGTGATTAAACTTGCCATAAAGCATAAACACAAGTAATGTTTTTCAAAAACAAACATGTGCATGCTCAAACATTTTCTTTTCTGTAAATCATGTTTGTCTGGCCAGACATATACTTTAGGATGTATGTACCAGATCTACAATCACATAATGATAGTGTTGAGAAGGATGCCTCCTTCTCAAACACTTGTAATCAGCCCACCTTTTCGAAGGCACATGATTACAACTAAGTGTACACAAATCCTACCTTGCGTAGGACCGAATTCGTCTTTCTTTAATAGATGGTATCATACATAAACTAAAAATATTTGGCAAGTTAATCAACTTAAAACATATATATATATATATATATATATCATTTATCATTTCTTTGGTTAAGAAAAGCCCACCTGATTTGTCGCTGCTTTACTTACTCTTTCTCTTCTTGATTTCCTTACTTTACATTCTCGCTCGATCCTTCATTAAATTTAGGATTCGAAGATAAGAGCGAGAAATAGATAACAAGAGAAGAGAGATGACATCGTGACAACTTAACTTCTTCTTTGGTTCGAATTTGACTTAGAATTCTAGGGCACGCTATACTTATCTCACCTAACATTCCTTCTTACCTTTCAAACTTAACTTCTAACTAATAATCTAACTTATAAACTTTAACATTAATCTTCAAACATATAATTATATCATTAATCATAAGCACATCATCATCATCTTATAATTACTTCATTAACATATAAACTCTTCATTAACATATAACTTATTATTTACTACTCATATCTTCAAATACGAAACGGATTTGACTCGACAAACGAGCTCTGAAAATTCTCAAATTAATTTCTTATCATTATTAAACCATAATAAACATAATTACATATTCAAATCATTACTTCATATCATACAAACATATCAACCTTCAACTTGGAAAATTCATCGGAAAATAGAAAATTATCAAAACTTCATATTAAAAATTCCACAGCACTTAGTTTTTAACATAGAATTCAAATCTATGATTATTTATTTGATTAAAAATCAAATAATCTTTATAAATAAAGATTAAAGGGGCTGCCCTTTTTCAACTCTTGGATTAAATATCCAATCTCATTCTAATTATTTCCAAACATGCTTAATTAAATTATAAACTATAATTATAATTTAATTTCTTAAATAACTTGAATAAAAATCATAATTCCACACATATATATATTTCGGCTTTTTCATATATAATATATGGATGATTACTTTCTCTCCAAATCAATTCATAACATGCTTGATTAAAATCATAGAGATTAATTATAACCTCAATTAATCCATTTAAGCCTTAAATTAATTATTTCTTAATTAATTTAAAAGCTGAAAATTTCTAAAATAATAGAAATTGAACTCCAAAAATTCTAATAATATTTTCACATGCTTAAATAAATATCATAAGCTCAATTCTATCATCAATTCCATCATTCTAGATCAAAATCATAATTCCAATTTTGATGAACCCTAATTTCGAAAATATTTAAAACTGGAGAATTAATTATTCAATCCATTAATTCAATACATAATCATACTCTATAACATCATATAAGCTCAATTTAAACATCAAATTAATCATAGAACATCAAGATCAAAAACCCCTAATTTAATTATTATTTTTGGCTATTTTGAAAAATAATAGAAGGGTTTTGATTCTTTGATTACTTCCAACATCAAACATGCATAGAATAATTATCTAAGCTCAAATAATCTATCAATTTGATCATCAAACTCAAGAATCAAAAACTCCCAATTATTTCCTAATTTTCTATTTTTCTTAATTAATTAGGATTAGAGTTTGATTAAGCTTGATTTAATGATAGATATAACATCTAAATCAAGAATTAAACATACTATTTTAAAAATCATAATCATTCAACAATTTATCTCAAAAATTTCATAATTTTTAAAGTATAAAATAGGATGATTAAAGCTTGATCTTTGAGCTAAAACATGAATTAAACATGTATCTCACCTTGATTAATAACTTGGATGTGATTTAGAATTGATTTGGAGCTCAAAAATTGAACAAAAATGGAGTTTTTGTGGGTGTGTGTGTGTGCTGCGAAAATGAAGAGGAAATGAGAAAGATGAGGATGAATTATACATATATATACTTAGGATAGAAGGTTCTTAATTAAATATCTAGATATTTAGGTGAATAGTGATTAGGTTAGTTAATTAATTAATCAATTAAATACTTAATCAAATCAATTAATTACTAACATGCTAATCCTCATTTTAATCTTTAATTTCTCAACATAGGAAATTCAATTAGGGCATCTCAAACCCTAGTAAAAATTTTCACAGAAAAATTCGGAGATCCGTACCATTTTCAAATCGAAAAAGCAAATAAATTTAAGTGATAACTCACACAGAAATTCACTTAAATAAATTAAATTCATAATTTCTCACTAAAAATCAAATATATAAGCACATATTGATAAACATAAATTCTACCTCATTTCAGGTTAACCGAGACGAGACAAAAATCATAAGATTCATTTTTACGGCAAAAATTAGGTTTACCGAAGAAAAAAATTATTAAAAATGAATTTCTTCTTCTTCAAAATTCTCATAACTTAAATAAAGAAATAATAAAATAAATTATGAAAGAACGAGGTATTACATTCTCTCCCCCTAAAATAAATTTCGTCCCGAAATTTGCTTATCTCAAGGGAAAAGCTCGGGATACCTTTCTTTCATCTTATCTTTCAAATTCATCATTTTTTTTTGTCTAAGCCAGCGGCTCCACTTAATCTTTACTCACACTATCGATTTATTTCTTAACTGATGGACCCTTCGATCCAAAATTACTTCTAGATTTATCTCAAAACTGAGATCTGGGTCTAAGTTTGTTTCTTCTTCTTAAATAACGTGTTTGGGATCGAACACGCATTGGCGCAACTGGAATACATTAAACACGCTGCGCATATTTTTAAAGTTTAGCGGTAAAGTCAGCTTGTACGTAACTTGATCCATCCTTTCTAGGATTTCACACGGTCCTATTTAACGAAACTTAAGATTTCTGTTTACAACAAAACTAAGGATTCTTCTCGAAGGTGAAACTTTTAGAAAAACTTTATTTCTGACTTCGAACTGTATTTCTGATATCTGAGTATCAGCATAAAACTTTTGGCCATCTTACTCTTCCTTAACCCGTTGCTTAACTTGGCGAATTATCTTGATTAATTCTTCAACAACTTGAGAACCTAATATTTTACTTTCACCTACTTCAACTAAATAAAAGTGGGGATTGACACTTCTTTCTCAAAGAGCTTCATAAGGATACTATGTAGGTCGGCATTTAATAACTGTTGTTGTACATGAAATCAATGAGAAGAAAACTTGCTCTCACTGGTCATCTCAATTCAACACAACAGTTCTGAACATATCTTTCAAATTTGAATTATTCTCTTGAATCGATCATTCGTCTGAGGATGAAAGATGATGTTAACATTCAACTTTGATGCTCACTTAACTTTGCAGGCTTCTTCAAAACCGAAGGTAAACTTAGAATCTCAATCTAACGATCGACTTAGGCATATCGTGCACACGCGCAATTTTATGAACATACAACTGAGTTAGCTTGTTTAATCCAAGCATTACTGAAATTGGTATGAAGTGAGCAGATTTTGACAAACTGTTCACAATCATCCAAATAGCTGTATCCCTTCTCTTTTGGACTTAGATAACGTGATCACAAGTCCATGGTGATATCATCCCACTTTTAAGGTGAACGGCAAAGGCATTTCATAACTTCTCTCTATTCCAAAGAATAGGGTTGGCTCTTTTCTAGGTGACTGGAAAGAAATCTATCTTTGCTGGCACCGAATGGTGGCAAGGTTCTCGGTTTACCAGTTTATTCTCAGAATGATGTCTACATCCCATAATCGAATTAGATTTAGGGTTTTGGCTGACATCATAAGGTAATCAACCTCAAATTCCCAAATAAGGCAAACATGCATCACTGAGGTAGATTTACCTACCGAGGTCGATACTCTTAAGCTCTGACTAGCTCACCTTATTTTAAGGCCAAGAGTATCTACGCATGCACTCAACATTGAATAATGCGATGCACTGGTACCAAATAAATTATATTTGGTACATTTTTGAACTGACATATATCTACCATATTACCTTGGTCTCTAACGCTTGGTTTCTGATCAAGAGCCAAAATTCTTTGATGCTATTGATGCAACTCCTGCTGCGATGGTTGTTACTACTTTAGCTGCTGCTGCTGAGGACGGGGCGTTTGGCTCTGGTGCGGCCGCGGCTGTGGAACTTCTTCTATGGCCTTCAGACGTAGGGCTGCTACTGCTATGGTCATCTTCCATCTTCTTCTTGCTGCTTACTTGGGCACTCATACGGACGAAATCCTTGCGGTCTTGTGCAGTCTCAGAGACGATCAATCTTACCATACGAAAAATGAGATAAACTATTCTAAAGTTAATCGATTGCTGCTGACTTTGTCTTTGTCATGGCTTCTTGCTAGATTGACTTTCAGCATTTCACTTTCTTTTTTTCTTAGGATTCTGACCTTCTTTTTCTCTTTGGATTCTGACCTTTGCACGAAGATTGCGGTTTGGCGGTTGCTGGAGCTTGATCTTGAAATGGGGTGGGTGCTAGAATTATGGACTAGCTTTTCTGGCTGTAAGGTCAACTCCATAACCAGAGTTCGGCTTAACACTTCAGCGTAAGTCAAAACACTTTGACTTACTAGAACTAGGGGCGAGCATTCGGTCCGACCCGGACCGACCCGCCCAACCCGCCGACCCGAAATTTTTAAAAATTTGGACCGACCCGGACCGAATATAAAATTAAAACCGACCCAACCCGGACCGAAACCGAACCTCGGGTTCGGGTCGGGTTCGGTCCAACCCGGGACATTTTGGGCAAAATAAATTTTTCCAGTTTTTGCATCATTTCTAGCATATATACAACATCTAAAGTCAGTAAAAACTCATAATAAAACATCATTTAATCTCTAATTTTCTCAGTCCACAATAAAAATATAAATTCAAATCAATCTATGACATAATAGTGTGAAGCTGCATTATTATTCTTAAGGAAAATATGATCTACTATTGCTGGACAAAGGAGGACCTGGAGGTGGAGGTGTGGACTGAAGCGGAAGAGCCTGGAGGCGGAGGCGAAGCCGTGGAGGTGGAGGCGTGGACTGGAGCGAGCGGCGGAGGCGGGTACGGCGAACCGTGGACTGGAGCAAGCGGCGGAGCCTGAAGACGGAGGCGGGTGTGGCGAACCGTGGACGGTGGATGTGGATGACTCCCGACTGGGCGACTGGTCGATGGGTGGTGCCGCGGTGACGACTGGCCGGTTGGTAGCTGTGACTGTGAGAATGAGGGATTGAGGGTGACGGGCTTGACACCGGGCGGCGCGGCGCTGGAGTAGAGAGTGGAGGAGAGAAGAGTGAGTGAGTGTGAAACTGTGAATAAGGAAGGCGGCTGCTATCTGCTACTAGGTTTAGAAATAAAATAAAAATAAAATAATTGATTATATATATATACGGGTCGGTCCGGATTTGGGCGGGTTGAGAAAATTAAACCCGGACCCGACCCGGAAAAAATTCGGTCCTTAAAATTGAACCCGCCCCGGACCGAATACCAAGTGAAACCCGGACCGACCCGCCCGAACCCGTCGGTCCGGGTCGGTTTAGCGGGTTCAGGGCGGGTCTGCTCACCCCTAACTAGAACTATTCTTTATATCTTTAATGTGTCCGAGGAAAAAGCTCAGACATCTTCTTGCCCGAATTAACTTGACAAGGACGAAACGAGCTAAGTTATAGAATTTTCGAACAAACTCTGTCATCGTCTTCTTTCCTTGCTTTAACTTTGTGAACTCGCTTTACTTCTGCTTGCAAAAGCTTTTCGAAACATCTTTCAAAAAGGACTTCCTTAAACATCCAAGAGACGATGCAACCAGCTGCACCTGCTCAAACAGCTGCACCTGCTGCAACCACTGATGCTCCACAAAATGCTACACAACATCCACGTGAGAATGTATCGACGACAAAGAAGAGACAAGGAAAGAGAACTTCAGTGGCTTGGGATCACTTCACCCCCTTTATAAACGACGAAGGAGCACCAAGAGCAAAGTGCAACTATTGTGGCCAGGAATACTGCGCCGACACCAAAAGGAATGGTACGACCTCTATGATGAACCATCTTGATAAATGCAAAAATGTACCTCGTCCTATTGGTGCAAGACAAAGTCAATTGTCTTTGCAACCAATAAGTGAGGGTGAAGGGGAGACTTCGGGTTTGGGTGAACTTAGAAGTTGGAAGTTTGATCAAGAATTATGCAGGAGAAAATTAATTGAGATGATAATTAAGGATGAGTTTCCTTTTAGGGTGGTTGATGGGGAGGGTTTTAGGAAATTTGTTAAGAATTTGCAGCCTAAGTTTAGGTTTATCTCAAGGTGGACAATCTCAAGAGATTGTTATCAATTGTACCTTGATGAAAAGCTTAAACTTCGTCACTTTTTTATTGAAAGTGGTCAAAGTGTCTGCATTACTACAGACACTTGGACTTCTTTGCAGCGTTTGAATTACATGTGTGTTACTGCACATTTCATTGATAAAGAGTGGAAGTTAAACAAGAGAATTATCAATTTTTGCACAATTGAAAGACATAGGGGTGAGGATTTGGGTAGACAACTTGATACTTGCTTGCGTGAGTGGGGAATTGCTAGGGTATTTACTGTGACCGTGGATAATGCTTCATCAAATGATACTTGCTTGTCTTATTTGAAAACACGGTTAACTTCAAGGGGTTGTTGTCTAGTTAAAGGGAAATTTCTTCACATGCGTTGTGTGGCTCATATAATTGCATTAGTGGTTGGTGATGGGTTGAAAGAGATAGGCACTTCAATTAAGAAGATTAGAGATGCGGTGAGATATGTGAGGCAATCTCCGGCGAGATTGGTTAAATTTAGGGATTGTTGTATAGAAGAGAACATCGAAAGCAAGAGTCTTCTATGCTTAGATGTACCTACTAGGTGGAACTCGACTTATTTGATGTTGAGTGTAGCTTGCAAGTTTGAGAAAGCCTTTGATGCATATGCTATGAAAGATCCCTTCTTCAGGATTGATCTTGGGAATGACGAGGGTGTTCCATTGGGGTTAGATTGGGATAATGGAAGGAGGATGAGTGAGCTCCTTGCTGCTTTTCATGACTTAACAGTTAGAATCTCGGGCTCTCTTTATGTTACATGTAATGAATTCTTGCACGAGATTACTTCTGTTAGTACAACATTGAATGATTGGGTGGGAAGTGAGGATGTAGATGTGAAGTTAATGGGGACAAAAATGAGAGCGAAGTATGATAAGTATTGGAGAGATCCCAATAAAATGAATCACATTATCTTCTTGAGTGTTGTTGTTGATCCTAGATATAAATATGAATTCCTTGAGTATGTGCTTGTGCAAGAGTGGGGTGCAGATGTTGGGAAGAAAGTCGGAAAAAGTGTTATGCAAAGCTTGCACGAGTTGTATGATGCTTACAAGGAAATACATCAACCTGCCACCACAGCCCCCAAATCTCAAATTTCAAAAGAAAATGAATCATCTCAAAGTTTGAAGAAACGTGTAATGGTTGAGCGTTTCAAGAGGCAAAAAGTTCAAAGTGGAACAATCTCTTCAATAGATGAATTGGATGTTTATTGCAATGAGATTGTTGTATCATCTGAAGATGATAACTTTGACATTTTGATGTGGTGGAGGCTTAACCAACATAGGTTTCCCGTACTTTGCCATCTAGCTCGAGATATATTGGCTGTTCCCATTTCAACCGTGGCCTCGGAATCTGCTTTTAGCACCGGAGGAAGAGTGCTCGATGCTTTTAGGAGTTCTTTAACTCCTAAAATTGTTGAGTCACTCATATGCACTCAAGATTGGTTGAGGAGGTCAAAAGATGCAATCACCATTGAAGAGGATGTAGACGATATATTAAAGCATGAAGAAGGTCAAACTTTAAAGCTTTTTTTCATTTTATATCTTATGTATTTATATATATATGCTAACTTGCTTGTATTATTAAATTGAAATGTTTGATTAATTTTAATCTTAATTTGTAGGTATGAAGAATCTTTCCATCCATGACAAGAGTGAGAGTACTACTAGTAGTGTGACTCAAGGGAGGAGCAGTCAAGTTGAAATGATGGATATTACACCATTGGAATGATGGATTGAAGACTTGAAATTTATTGTTTTTTGTGGAGTTTGTCTATGGATAATTTAATTTTTCCTTTTAGAATTTGTGGATTGATTAAGTAGACTAAATTTGGTGGATTATTTTGTTGATGTTTGACTGTATGAATATGCTCAAAATGGTTGATTGTTGTGGATTTTTATTGATTTTTGCTTTGAGATTTAAAATCATAGATTTCATGGTTTATAGTATGTTAAAATAGCAGGTGAAAAGAGGGGAAAACAGGGCATTTTAGCCACTGCCCCACTGGCAGAAAATCTACCATTTTCTATCGGTTTTGACCGAAACCGACCCGAAACTGATGGTCGGTTTCGGTCGGTTTCGGGTCGGTTTTAATATTGTATTCGGTCCGGGTCGGTTTCTTTTTTCAGAGATTTTCGGTTGTCGGTTTTTACGGGTCGGTTCGGTTCGGGTCGGTTCGAACCGAATGCTCACCCCTACTTTAGTCATTCCTTCATGTACTGGAAAATTTTTCCTCTTTGAGATCTTTTCTAGATAATAAATCTATCAAAAAAAAACAATTATCCTTATCTCAACTGTGATGTCCTAGCATCACACAACATAATGACGACGACACAGACTACTAATCTGCTACTGAAAAATCTAGGGTCAAATTATGCATCATATTTTTATTTTTACCATCTACATTTATGCATTTATACGACTTCTTCCTTTCTCGCTCTCGATACTGGCAATAATTAAAAAGGCCGACTCTCTACTGGTTGCCCTTGGAAAGTTTTTCTTCTTTATTAAACGCATTTTCTAAATCTTCACTATCAACTTCTGCATCATCTTCTTCTGCTAATTCTTCTTTGACGATCACATCTCAGCCCAAGATAAGCTTGACTTCATTTTCAGTGTCCACAACTAGTGTCGATGAGAAACTAGCCTCGAACTTGACTTCTGGGGAGGAACACGTCTAAGTTTGGCCAAGCAGTCTATCACTACAATAGCCGGAACGTTGTTGAGGTCGTCATATTATTATCCTCTTGGTATGGTCAGAATGATCCCGCTTCAAGCTCCTTTACTAGTACAGAGAAATGGAAGCGAAAGAAAAACTTAAGATTCGGATGATTGAGAATATGAAGGACCCTCGGTAAAAAAAATCCCTCTGAATGAAGGGCTAAAATTAATTCAAATCCTTAAAATAAAATTTTTGAGGCCAAAACTGACGCGCTTAACTGGATAAGGAAATGACAGGATTAACAATCCGAGAAGTAGGTTGGGTAATGAAAGAACCCAAACCGTAACTAAATCGAATAACTGAGGCTAAATAAAAATTAGCTCAGGTATTCCTAACGAAACAAGAAAGGAATAACATTATCCTGTGATATTAACTTCATCATGCTCTTCTAAGACATTAACTTCATAACTTCTTTCTGAGATATAACAAGAATGTAGCTAACGGAAGAAAAGAACAGCGAACGACGGACGAAACGAATGAAGAACGAAACGATCGACGAAAAAAAAAATTATAGCCTGCCCAGCCCAGCCACCGCTGAGATCCAGCCGCGGTTGGCTTCGAGTTCTGGAAAAAAATTTCCTCCCAGCCGTGGCTGTCTTCAAGTTCTGTACTGTTTACCCAGCCGCGGCTGTCTTCTGGCCCTGTATTATTTTTCCAGCCGAGGCTGGCAGTCAGCCGTGGCTGATTTCGATCTCTGTACTTTTTGTCCAGTCGTGGCTGGCATTCAGCTGAGGCTTGAGTTCAAACCCTGTACTTTTTTTTTCTAGCCGGCGCTAGATGCAGCCGGGACTAGGTTCGAGCTGCTGAACATGCTTCCTTTGATTTTCATGCTTTCAATGAGTTTTTCAACCTTAAATTCTTAATTTAACGCTCTTCTTCAGATAAATTAAACTTCATTTTATTACAAAATTTTCATTTCTTTATTTCACTTTTAACGAAATAATTTTCGACATAAAAACAAAACTCGGAAATTTTCTAAAATGACCGCTTTGGCCATACTTCTTCTTATAACGAAAATTTTACCTCTTCGAGAACTTTTACAAAAACGAGGGATTTTTATCTACAATAAAACTCCCTACGTTAACCGTGATATTAAGACATCGCACAAAACTACTTTCTCGGAGCGGAATTCTTCATCGCTTCTGGATCTTTAAAACTTAACATATTATGCATCTATTTACGAAATCTTACTACATAAACATAAAACTTAAAACGACAAAGCATAAAATTTATTCGATTATTAATCTATTAAATTAATGCCACTCTCGAGCTCTCTCTCTCTCTGCTCATCCTCTAATGGATCTTCTTCTTCTTTATCTTCTTCACTCTCAGATTCGGTACTCTCCTCGGCTCTCTCTTCACTTCATCTAACGTCAAACAGACAACACTCGCGTCGACCATACCCGCAAAAGGTCTAAAACTAGGCTGAAACCCTAGATGACAAAACGGCATACGACGAAGATGAGAATATTCTTCGGTTTCTCCGACCTCGGGGTCAACGGTATCCTCGTCATTGTCATGGCGACGCGGTCCGGACATACTCCTCTCGTGAAAACGAAAGAAACAAGCTGAGTTCCAAAGAAATAATCAAGCTCTGAAGAATTCAAAGCTTGAAGAGTATCCAAAAAAAAAGTTTTAATGGAACTACATCAATAGAGGGAGCTGAAACCAAACTGTTCACCGAAGCTGAAGGCTAAGGAACAAGAGCAAAACATTTGATAAGGGTGGAGATAAAACATAGCCATTCGACAACGGCTAAGAAAGAAATTATTAACATCAAAAACCATAATTATTAGGATAAGGGGAAACAACGGGCTCAGGGTTCTCCTGAGTAATGAGAAGGAATTAGATTGTCTTGAGACATCGAATCTTGAAGTCCTGCTCCATCCACTCAGATCGGTGGCTGCTACAATCCGGCGGTGGTGCAGAGTAGCTCATATACTGAGTACAAATCTCAGCTATGAATCCACGGCAATCTCCATAGAGCATACGATCCCAATACTGCTCCGTTATGAACCTCGGTGCACGCGATGCAGCCCACTCCTGCCACTCGTCGGGAAGAAGAGGAATCAATCTTTCTATTCCGAGAACTCTCGAAATATTACTCAAATTAATATCCATCAAAACATGATGGAAACTACTAAAAACTCTGATATCGTCTCTGTATAGCTCATACTCATTTGCTAAAACTCTCTCATGGTCTCGTCACCTTGAGAAGCTAATTTCGCTTTCATACGGTGATACCAAGCTAACGATACTTTCCAAAAATAAACAACCAACTTACTTACACAACTGATTCATCGTCTCGCTTATGATTAATCCGCACAAAACAATCTCAATAGAAGCTCAAAACCACAACACAATTTCATATATCTCAAACTTTCTAACTTCATCTCATTAATTAACTCCGTTATGGAGGTGGAAGACCATATTACTGAGTTTCTAGCTATGTGGGTTGATCAGGTCCACATAACTGTCCGTCAGTCACATGGAACTTCAAATTTTAAAATTTTAAACATTAGGAAACTTTTAAATGCATACCTGGTTTGCCGGATGAGATGAGGTGCTGGACTTTTGTTGTTGTTAAAACTTGACTAGTCTAGAATTCAAATCAGACTAGAATTTAAGAAATATCGACTTAGAATAAACAGAACTTAGAGCAAATAAACCTTGCTCTCAACTAGTCTAGGGATTCAAACTAGACTAGACTTTTAAGAAATATTGAATTGGAGCAGACAGACCTTCTCTGATACCACTCTGTCGCAACCCGACTCAAAATAAAGATGACCGAGCCGGTGGATCCCACGACGTACACAATTTATGATTAACCAAGAAATAGATAACGACCCAGTTATCAAACAAAAACCAAATATTTGATAAAACATTCTCAACAAACGGATAATTCCGGAATTTGAATGAAAACTCCAACGAGCATGCTTATCCAAAATCGATTACAATATCATGCTCGACAACTTCCAACCAAGACTGGAATATTAATAAGGAATTATGTTCAACCAGATATCAACAGATATATCCATACGATCAACGATGCCAAGGAATCAATATCAACCAGAAGATCATTAGATCAAGTGAGCACGATAAAAGGGTCATAGGATTTAAAAGATCTCAACAAAGAATTGACCACTGATTTCAAGTTAGGACAAGTTTTCAACTGAAACCCTAACAACCAACATCAAAGACTTCAGAATTTACAACTTCAAAGTCTAGAACATACTTCACAATTCAAACACGTATTTCAAAGTATTGCAGCGGAACATAAGGAATTATATGTATGAAGACATATAACTCAACTCTAGTTTAAACAACATTTAAGATGAACTTAACTAACAAAAGTCCGTCCAAGCACACTCCCATCTTCATCCGAGCTAACCTGCACATTTTAAAAATAACACGGAGGCTGAGTACATCGTACTCAGTGGGCACATGCCAAAATATTTGAAATCTTACTTCTTAGAGTTAGTGATTAAACTTGCCATAAAGCAAAAACACAAGTAATGTTTTTCAAAAACAAACCTGTGCATGCTCAAACATAGAATTCAAATCTATGATTATTTATTTGATTAAAAATCAAATAATATTTATAAATAAAGATTAAAGGGGCTGCCCTTTTTCAACTCTTGGATTAAATACCCAATCTCATTCTAATTACTTCCAAACATGCTTAATTAAATTATAAACTATAATTATAATTTAATTTCTTAAATAACTTGAATAAAAATCATAATTCCACACATATATATATTTTGGCTTTTTCATATATAATATATAGATGATTACTTTCTCTCCAAATCAATTCATAACATGCTTGATTAAAATCATAGAGATTAATTATAACCTCAATTAATCCATTTAAGCCTTAAAATAATTATTTCTTAATTAATTTAAAAGCTGAAAATTTCTAAAATAATAGAAATTGAACTCCAAAAATTCTAATAATATTCTCACATGCTTAAATAAATATCATAAGCTCAATGCTATCGTCAATTCCATCATTCAAGATCAAAATCATAATCCCAATTTTGATGAACCCTAATTTCAAAAATATTTAAAATTGGAGAATTAATTATTCAATCCATTAATTCAATACATAATCATACTCTATAACATCATATAAGCTCAATTTAAACATCAAATTAATCATAGAACATCAAGATCAAAAACCCCTAATTTAATTATTATTTTCGGCTATTTTGAAAAATAATAGAAGAGCTTTGATTCTTTGATTACTTCCAACATCAAACATGCATAGAATAATTATCTAAGCTCAAATAATCTATCAATTTGATCATCAAACTCAAGAATCAAAAACTCCCAATTATTTCCTAATTTTTGGTTTTTCTTAATTAATTAGGATTAGTGTTTGATTAAGCTTGATTTAATGATAGATATAACATCTAAATCATGAATTAAACATACTATTTTAAAAATCATAATCATCCAACAATTTATCTCAAAATTTTCATAATGTTTAAAGTATAAAATAGGATGATTAAAGCTTGATCTTTGAGCTAAAACATGAATTAAACATGTATCTCACCTTGATTAATAACTTGGAGGTGATTTAGACTTGATTTGGAGCTCAAAAATTGAACAAAAATAGAGTTTTTGTGGGTGTGTGTGTGTGCTGCGAAAATGAAGAGGAAATGAGAAAGATGAGGATGAATTATACATATATATACTTAGGATAGAAGGTTCTTAATTAAATATCTAGATATTTAGGTGAATAGTGATTAGGTTAGTTAATTAATTAATCAATTAAATACTTAATCAAATCAATTAATTACTAACATGTTAATCCTCATTTTAATCTTTAATTTCTCAACATATGAAATTCAATTAGGGCATCTCAAACCCTAGTAAAAATCTTCACAAAAAAATTCGGAGATCCGAACCATTTTCAAATCGAACAAAGCTAATAAATTTAAGTGATAACTCACACATAAATTCACTTAAATAAATTAAATTCATAATTTCTCACTAAAAATCAAATATATAAGCACATATTGATAAACATAAATTCTACCTCGTTTCGGGTTAACCAAGATGAGACAAAAATCATAAGATTCCTTTTTACGGCAAAAATTAGGTTTACCGAAGAAAAAAATTATTAAAAAGGAATTTCTTCTTCTTCAAAATTCTCATAACTTAAATAAAGAAATAATAAAATAAATTATGAAAGAACGAGGTATTAAATATATACTCTTCATGTTAATGATTAAGTCTGCTTTTGATTATGTTTTTTGCCACTACTAGCAGTTATTAGTCCATTTTCTTACTGTATTATAAAGATAACAAGATAACATAGGCCTAAGTTGTTTTACAACTAATGAAAAAGCCCATTTTGTCTCTAGGATTCTGTTTTTCTGTGCAAGTGTTTTATCCCTTTTTGTGGTCATCAAAGATTTCTTATTTCTGACACTACTAGAAATTCGCTCATACATAACGGGTAATACCCGTTATGTATGAGCACAAAAGACCGTTATATAAACCTATAATATAAAAAGTGCGCTCATACATACACTTATACTTAACGGTTTGACTATATAGATAACGGTTTGAACACCGTTATCTATGAAAGTGATACATAACGGTTTTTAACCGTTATAAAATTTATTAACACGTAATGTATTGTTCTTAAGATAACGTTTTTTATGCTTTAGATGACGGTTTTTGTAACCGCTATGTTTTCTCATTCTAATTTCAACCTATTATTTTTGTTTTTTTTGTTTTTTTTTCAATTTATCGATTTTAAAATTCTTAAAACTAATAAATAATCTCATTAAATCATAAAATAATACATTTATTATCATCAAAACATAGTCTTACATACATTACCATCCTAACATAGTCAACATACATGATAATATTTCACAAAAAATTATATCTATGCGAGTATCATCCAACATAAAACAATTAACTAAACTAGCTAGTTCCAAACCCATATTCATCCACTTCTTTGCCGACTCCACCTGCCCATCTTAACCGGGAGCACGCCTCGATTCCTAGATGTCATGCCTAGCCACTTAGCTTCTTCACTTGAATCATTCTCCCTCTTCAATTCAACCATTTCTATCTACACAAAGCAATAAGAGAGAATCCAAATATTATCAATCAATAACCATAAGAACACTACTTATAATACAATAAGATCCAAATAAAAACAAACAGAAAGCATTAGATTTTTAATACTTCACAGAAGCAAAACCTAATAGATAAGAAGAAATGTTTAATAATAAAACGTGACTAGATTCTCAACTAATTCAGTTTGGTAGCAGCTTAAAAACAGTTCGAAAAAATTACATAATGAATTAACAAATTGGCAAAACAATGCAGCAGTAAACATCAAAACCCAAGTGTATAATCTCATTCCCATACTAATTAATTACAATGCACCTAAAATAGACCAGAAACCATGAATTTTGTCATCCACAATCAACCAAATTTCCAACATAAAAAGATCAACAATCATGAATTACTAAAAATTTACTTTTCAATAGAGAGAAATAAGCAGCGTTCGGACTAATAACTACTCATCGACATTTGCAATTTTTAAGAGCAATGTCATCATATTTCAGAATTTTGCAACTGACAAGTATAAATCTACACAACAATTTCCCAAATATAAACTTTTGATATTCATAGATTAGAGCATATATTCGTAGAAATAAAAAGAGTTTCTCAAAGTCTACACCATGCTTATACACCATGCTTATACACTTTTGATATTCATAGATTAGAGCATATATTAGAAGTATACCAAGGTCCAAGGATACGTTGAATATCGCTACAATACCCTGCAAGCAGTCCACAGACATGTGAAAGCAAAATAAATTCAAATTCGGAGAGAATACATCCCATTTCAGATTTGCCTACTAATCTCATCACTTGTTTTATTAACTTTATTCACAGAAACTGATTGAGAGACAAAGGTGTGTAAGAATTCAAACAGTCTTTTTACCAAAACCCAATAAGAAGCACCAAATTCAATGATGATCTTTGCTGGAATGCTTGCCCCTGTAAATAATTTAAATGATGAGTATTTTAACATTGCATAAATATGTAGATTCATAGCCATGATTATCAATAGGTAGTGTAGCCTATTAGCCCTATCCCTATTTCCAAAATGATACTCCCACATTTTTGAATTACCAGTGAATTGTGTCATTAATCCTCACTAAATAAGATCAACACAAATTCTAAATTACGATGCATCATTTAAAGCTTTAAAACAGCAAGGCTTGAGATACTAGAATATATAAATTGAACATATAATGACGAAGTCATCTCTTCTAGCTGACATAATTAAAATTGCAAGGAAAAAAAGAAGGCATTGAATTAGAAAGAAAGAACGACATTCTTTTAGCATCCGTAACTACATATACCTCCTCTTCATTCACTTCATACCTCCCATTCACTTCACGAACAACACCAAAATCTACAATCATACATATCAAATATTATCGAGTTAAAACTCATGTTTCATCAAATAAGGTTTTTAAAACAAGGCCGAAACCTCAATGGTGTGGTTTCTGCATAAACTCCACCAAACTAGATAGAATTGCTGGAATAACCATTCGAAAGCTTGCAAAACAGTAAAGCAGCAAGACAAGTAATAGATAAACATACATTTAATTAGTCCATAATTCGAAACCCACCTTAATAGAAAGAAATGAAACTTACAATATCACATTAGGAAGAAAAATTACCAGAATTTAGATGGAAAACCCCTGTTTCACCTTAGGCTGGGTCGGGTGGCAATCGGCTGACAGAAGAGAGGTGACGGTGTGTGCGCTGCCGAGTTGTAAGAGAGAGAGCCGCGGCGATGCTGCTACCAACAGGCGACGACGCTAGCGGTGAAGAAACAGCGAGCTTGGCAGGAAAGTCAAAGAAAGAAGAGAGGAGAGTGAGGGTTCTGTGAGATCAAAGAAAAAACGAGAAAGAGAGAGGGGATAAGGGAGAGAGACTTACTTCTGAAGGTGAACGAACATGGCGGAGGAGACGGCCCCTTTTTGGCTATTGCCGTTGCCAATCGAAGGGGTGGACAACGGTGGTGGCAGCTCCTTTGCAACTGCCATTCGTCGTCATCCAAATACAAGGCGGTGGTGGCGTAGAGTCGGACAGCGTCGAGGTCGCCGGATTTGGGAGCCTCGCCGGATTTCTAAAAGTTTGAGGGTTTAGGATTTTCGGTGTGAGATGAGGGGGTTAGAGGAGAGTGTGGAAGGCGGAGACAGTGACGGCCGGCGGTCGATTTCTGCTTGAGAAGATAGAAGAGAGGAGGAGGCTGTGCCGGGAAAGGGAAGAGAGCTTTGTGCTGCGCTCGTTTTGTGAGAAAGAGAGAGAATGAGAGTTTGAGCTGTATTTTTTGAGTGAGAAGCCTTTTTGCTTCTTTTTTTTTATTATTTTACTATATTTTTTTATATTATTGTTGTTATTGTTATTTACAAACATAACATAATCTGAAACTGTTACATACACCGTTATAAAAATTAGATATAAATAAAGCTCATATATAACGGTTTGTATAAAGCCGTTATCTTCGCCTATAGTTACACACACATAGATAACGGGTGTTTTTAAAAACCGTTATTTTTACCAAAAAGACGCACATACATAACGGTTTTTAAAAATAACCGTTATGTATGCATTGTTATGTATGAACATTTTTCTAGTAGTGTGAAGAAACTGTGTATTTCTTTTGTGTATTTTGTTGCCTGTTTGTGGATTTAGATTGTGAGACGTAGTCTTCATGTTAATGATTAAAAGTCTGCTCTTGATTATGTTTTTTGCCACTACTTGCAGTTATTAGTCCTCTTTCTTACAGAATAAGCTTGTTAAATTACTATAATTAGCTAGAACATTGTTGGAAAAGATCACATACCTTCGTCTTGCCTTTTTTGGTTCTTGTTTCCTTTTCACCTGTTCAATAAGCTTTCTTTCTGGTGATATTGACAACAATAACTTCTTTTTGTTGGCATTTGTTTTAGTAGCAAAAAGGAATGATTAAAGAAAGTAATTTTTTTAAACTCATCTTGACTACAACGATGAATGTAAAGCTTTCTACTTTGTTTACTTGTAATTGCAGTTATTCTGCTCTCTAAATTTTACCTCTCAAAGACAATCTCTTCTTTAGTTGAAAGTGCTGCTGCTGCATGAGGGATATGAGAATATGAGATGCTGCCTTGGTGAAAAAGAAATGTGAATCACAGTTTGCTGGCTGAATGCACAGCATGGGCGGGTTTTAATAAGAGGGTGTTTGGCTAAGCTTATTATAAGCTCTTGGAGCTTATAAGCTCTCTCAAAAGCTTATAAAATATTATAAGATATTATGTCTCAAGAGCTTAAAAGCTGTCAAAGTGTTTGGATAATTGAGTTTATAAGCTCTTGAAATCTTATAAGATGATTGAGTATTGTTTGGTGTTATAAACTTGTTTTATTATGTAATTACATCATTCTCTCTCCCTCGTCTCTCTCTATCCACTCTCTCTCTATCATCTCTCTCCACACTCTTTCTCTCTCTCCAATCTTCGATGTATCTACTGTAATAATAATTATATTTTTTTTACAAAAAAAAACTATAAACTACTCAAAATGTGCATTTTTAAAATTACTGGACCTTTAATTGCATGTCATTTATGATATTATCAATATATTACGGAGTTGTTTGGTAGGTTGCATTAACCCATATTATATTATTTACATAGGTTTATGTGTTGTTTGGTAGGAAATATTATCTGCATGGATAACCCTTTAGT
Source organism: Agastache rugosa (assembly GCA_031470985.1). Classification (NCBI taxonomy): domain Eukaryota; kingdom Viridiplantae; phylum Streptophyta; class Magnoliopsida; order Lamiales; family Lamiaceae; genus Agastache; species Agastache rugosa. Next base: position 25,783,496 of record CM062607.1, read on the forward strand.
AAACATAGGCCCGGTGTTGTAATACTGTTGGAGCCACTTAACTAATACCTCCTCCCCCCTCATATTATTTTCACTTTTGTGAACAGTAACATGTATTAATATCTCAAAAGACTCTTTTGCCCTCAAATCCTCTCGTGGGGGTGTATGATGGTCTTATGTGTAATTTGTAAGTTATGGTAGGGATAAAATGGGAAAAGCAGAAGTTAATATTGATTTTAACATGGTGTACCAAACATCAATTTTGACAAACAGAATTCTTAATATTACAATAATCTATTATACCTATCCATATTATTTAACTCTATATTATTTATCTCAATATTATTACTATACCTAACCAAACACACCCTACACGTTTTAAATAATATGACTAATATATTCATGTATTAATAGTGCTAGAGAAATACAATTTATAATACAAAATCCAAATGTGGAGGAAAAAAAATTATTTTCAAAAAAACATGAGAACAGATCGAGAGGGAGAGTGAGTACTGAGAGAGAGAAAGAGTGGAGATCGAGAGGTGGAGAGAGGGAGGGAGGGAGAGAGAGAGGAGTGGAGATCAAGAGAGATTAGAGAGAGGGTAGGAGAGAGAAATGAGCGATAGATAGAGGAGAGAGGGAGAGATGTGAGAGAAAGAAAGATATAGAGAGATTTTTCATATTTTCATAAAAAAAATTTCAGATTTTTTTTCCGTATTATTTTCATATTGTAGAATTCAGAAAAAAAAATTAACTTTATTTATTTATTTCAGATTATAAATTTAAAAAATAAAATAAAATGAAAAGGGGTGAAAATAAATAAATAGAATGTTGCTTATAACATCTTGGCAAAAAAAAAAACAGTTGGGATAGAGGAACTTTTTTTTAAGAGCTTATAAGCTCTTAAGGAGCTTATATTTTGTCAAACACTTTGTAAGAGCTTATAAGCTGTTGAACAATGACATGTTAAATTTATAGAATTTTAGAAGTCACGGACAAACATACAACTAGTTAATAATCGGAAGCAATGTAAATTAATTATGTCGAAAAATAAATCCCGAAAAAAAAAACACTTTTGGTAGTCCATTAATTTGTAGCTACAAGTCTTCACTCAACATCGCCCAATTTTTATTTTTTATTTTTATTTTTATTGATATTGATGAATATATCAAGATTATATTTTGGAATAAAAAGAACTGATATATATTTATGAGTTATCAATAACTAGGAATTCTATTAGAATTAGGACACAATGTTTGTTATCTTTACGTATAGATATATAGCAAGGGTACTTTACGCTTAAATTGAAGCAGTTGGCCGGTTGAATAATAAGTGTAGAGAAAAATTATCTTCTTAATTTCTCTCATAAAAGAAAAAGAAAATAATCTTCTTTGTTGCAATGTCTGTGTTTTACTCATATTACCAATCATCATCCATTCATCAATATGTTATTCATTCGATGAATTCAATCAGAAGGACCGACGGTCAAAGGGTTCATGAAGAGGAGACACAAAAGAAGTCAAACGACGACGTGGTGATCGATATAAAAGACGATGATAGTGATACTGATACATCAAGAAATAGTAATGAAGAGAAATTGTGCAGAATTTGCCATGAATCCTCAGAAAGCTCTGAACTTATCGAATTAGGGTGTGATTATATGCGCTGCAACCTGGTTTACGTATAAGGGAAACAAGTAGGTTTTTCTTCTCCCGTCTCAAAAGTTTGGTATTTATTTTTAGGCTCATCGTATGAAAAATCACAATCTTTACACGAAATTTCAAATTATGTAGATTTTCCTTTCATCACTTTATAAATTTTATCTCATCTTTTGATTTTAGTGCCAATTATACAATATGTGGACACGTTCTCTGGCATGCTATGGTATCGAGTATATATGTCAATTTTTAGAATAGCATTATCAAACTCGGCTTGAATTTGAAATTTGATATGAAATTAAGTTATAATTTTTATATATAAAATTAAACTTTAATAATTATTTTTTTAATGCTAATTTTTAATTCTAATGTGAAATCATATCATATATATATATATATATATTCTTTATAATGGATTCAACATTATTACTAACCAAATTCAAGGAATCTTGATCATCTCTATGTTTGATCTTTGTGTACCAGAGTATGTGAAATTTGTGGGAAGGCCGCGAAAAACAACAACAACAACAATGTGACAACTTCAACGACCACGATGATGGCAGTATCGTCGGAGAGGCCTGAGGTGAGAGTGACTGCCGACCCCTCCGGTGAGGGCATCCCCGACAATAAGAAATTACCGATATGTGTCGAGTTTCTTCTGAAACTGATTGGGACTGCAGTAATACTTTTCCTATTGATAATGACCTAGACATAATAATACTTCTGAATTTTCGAAAACCGGTTCACATAATATCCGGTTTTTAAGGTTTAAAAAATTGTGTGTGTCGTGAGTAATTTACTCTTAATCTATTTAATTGGATGGATATAATTTGATAACAAATTATTCTTACAATCATGGAAAATGAATCAATAGGTGTTTATGTCATAGATTGTACGTGTCAAGGTGCAGGTCTTTTTTAATTAAATCAATTATATTTTCCTCCAAATACAATATTAATATAAATTATTTATGAATCACAACAAAAAATTGAAAAAAAAAACCTCTTACGAACATATTCTTCATTCTTGAACTTATTTTTCTACTAGTCATTATATTCTTTTAATTATATAATAATTAGGAAAAAAAATATATGAATGGTATCAAACATATATTAAAAAGAATGAAAAGAAATAATGTTACTCCAACTATTTGCTTGATTATAGTACCTGATTAGTACAAATAATTTATGATAATATAATCTGACTTAATTATAAAATAGATATGATATGATTTTTGAAATTTGGAAATCAAATCTACTCATAATTTTTATCCTAAAATAAGGTGATGGCAAAATAATATAGACACAATATCGAATTAAATGAATAATTAATTAAAAAACAAAATTAATGTAAATTTACTTAATTAAGCCATCATGGCTAGGGCATTTAATTGGAAATATAGGATTTGGTGAGCTTTGTATTCTCGTGTTTATTGGAGAATCCAGCCAAGATATATGTTTATTTCAAAATTGTATTCCATCTTGTATTCTATACATGTTTAAAAGTAGTATACTGCAAGAATTTATCAATTGTTTTGGAACTGAATCTTCCCACTTGCAACTAACTATTTATTATTCTTAACATGAAATCACCTAGTTTTCTTTAAAAAAAAAGAAAAACTAACATGTTGACACCTCCCATTAAAGATGCATATTTTTTGTGTGCGTGTGTTTGCCTAGTGTTAGAGTGGTTAATGTCCGGGTCAAATGCCACGGGTTCAAATCCACCGTCACGCGGCCTTTAAAATTTCTTGTAATGTTTGTTCAAAAAAAAAAAAAAGATGCATATTTTATTCGTTCTTGACCATTATATATTATCAAAATTCTCCCTGAAAAGAAAAATGATGATCTCCCATCAACAAAAAAAGTTTCCTCTTCTAAGACACATTATTTCATTTTATCCATTTCTTGTACGGTATTCCACTGCATTGAAATAGTTCAACAACTTCACCACTTATCCATTTTTGGAAAGTCAATAAAAGGCGACATCGGAACCATGATGCCTATTTTAGCAAGTTCAAAGCTCACACATCTCAAGCATCAAAACGACGGCACATTTTGTACAGCCTGTCGGCAGAGTCGCCATACGCAAATGCCAGTTTTCAAGTAGACAAATACCTAAAGTTAAACGGGCGAAATGGAAGTTAGCGCTTACAGATTAGGCGCCATAGTGAAACTGTGTTACTGTGTGAAATGAAGAACAAAGTATCGTCTGAATTAATGTTCATAACCTAATGGATGGGAACTCACTGAAAAGGGTTAGTGTTAAATTCATTGGTCAGAATGTGGACTTGGGCTTCTGAGAGGGCTGCCTTCTTCTGCATCCATGTCGTCAAGGATAGAATACTTAGATGTCGGACCATCTATTGTCGACCCAACATGCTTCTTGCTCTTGTGCAACTTCTCGTATCTGAGAAATTAAAAATACAAACTGTTAAGCTCGGATTCGAACACTGCAAAGATGCCACTGGTTGTTGCAGTTAAGCAAATCGTGCATCCAATAAATTAAGAAGCCCGGCATAAAAATTAGGTACTTCAGGAACTTTGAGATCATCTCTTCCTACATATGAAGCTAAGAATGGCTCATTCAGGCTATGATAACATATTTGTTATATGTCGAATATGTCACAAAACTAGATTTAAACAATGTCAATTATTTCATACCAAACTTATCCACAGACTACAGATATTCTATCATTCCCCTCATCTCATTGATCTGAGCATTATCTGTACGGCTTCTCAAGTATCATCGTCGCCTCTATCTTTCAAAGAACAAAGTTCTCTCCATAAGCAAGTAAAATATAACTCTGCTTTACATATGTGGACAAAACTAGAATTGAGATGATTATCAATACATCACGATATTTAGTCCTAACATTCGTTGTCCAAAAATTTGCTAGCAATGCAAAATTAATTAAATTCATGATTTATTATCGAATAGAATCAGCTCGATCACTTACTTGTACCAGTTGAATAAACTGACACCAAACATGATTGTCATGAGGCCATACCCTTTCAGCCACGTGAATTCATCATGAAAATAGAACACAGCCACCTAAAAGAAATATCAAAGGTTAATAATGCTTAGAGAATTCTAATATATTAAAGAATAGCTCCAAGAATGGTTCAGAGGGGATATTTCACACTGAAACTTTCCTAATTTTTTGAGAAATGCTATCTTAATCAACCAAAAGTAGGAAACAATTAGAAGTGATGCCATCAAATGAGAATCCGTAGCATACAAGGGATGGATGTACTTAAAGTTAAGCCTCAAAATATTTGCTGTCTTACCAAGATAGTTACAGCTTCCTTCACAACCCCAGCTACTGTCACTGTTACTGCACTAGTCACTGAGACGAGAATATATTCAGTTAATACCTGCAATAAGTACAAGCAATCAAGCTCCTCTGACAAAGAAATAATTTTCAAGCTATTAGAATAGCAAACAGAGAAAAGTTGAAAGTTTCAAATTGAATTTTTGTTCTCTTGATTGACCTCCAAAAAAAAATGGGATTTTTGAGGTGTTGAATATTTCCAAAAATCAATAGATTTGGAGGAGACAGTTTAGTGATAAACCAAAACCCCAACATGCATCACACTGCAACAGATCAAGCTATTAAATCATGGATCTTACCATGAAAAAAGCCAGAGTTCCGCCAAACAACATCAGCAAACAACTTCTGACAATATTCCAAGAGCTGTCAAAGTAATCACTCTCTTTGAACTCTTGCCAAGGATCCAGTAGTAGAGAAAGCAAACCAGTTGCAATTGCCATAATTGGTGTCACATAGCTCATTAAAGTAACAGGATTTTTTAGACCTCGAGAAAGAGAAAGGGAAAGAATCAGTAACTAAATATATTGACCAATTCCAGTCTCAGTGTTAATAGTCTTCATTTGTAAAAACTATATAACTAGCACAAGAGGCATCTATAGATTGATCTTGTCATCCAATGAATGAACCCTACAACCAATAATACAAGAATTTGACCCATCAAAAGAAAAATGACATTCTTTCTCTATCGAACTCTCCAGGCAATACAAGGATGAAAAGGTTATAATTTTCCTCCTATATCAATTCTATTACTTTCTTTGGCAGGATACATTCTCATATTCTATACAAATCTGCTCCGTATACTGTAATTAAGCAGATCTTAAATAAACAAACATTATGGAAGTTGATAGCTACTAGATAGCTACAATTTTCATGTGAAAGATCCTGGCTTTGAATGACACTCACCATATGATTCTTTCTTCATGGTGGTTTTGATATCAGCACATACCAGCCAAGTGAGACAAGCCAAGAAAAAAGACAAGCAAGTATTTACTATTAAATGTATAAGAGCAAAATAAGTTTGGAAAAAAATATTATAACAATAGGAGTAGCAATATGCTGCTTCTCATACCTGGAGAAGTCTCTGTGTCATTGTCCAGCGGAACCCTGACATGACAGCAGCAAGCATAACAAATATAAAACCCCAAAAATCAAATTCTGTCTCCTTAGCAACTGCAATATGGACCAAATAAATCATATATAAATCTAAATTAAGAGACAGAAATTCACCTGAGGAGAAACTACTTGCCTGTTAATAGTATCCCGACAGAAATGACAAACATTATGCCAAACAGCTTAATGCTTGGAGACTCCAATCTTCACAGAACATTGTTTAAGTCAGCAGCAAGGTCAAAGAATCTAATATATACAGTTACGGCTAAACATTTATCTAAGTACATCACACAGAGTACATGAATTATAAGAAGAAATATCGCGATACTTTGTATATTACTTAATTTGACTCAAAGGACCTACATATCCTTTCAAAATTAAGGCAGAACTTTACTCATAGTTGAGGAGACCTAGACGTGCATGTCTTGTTCAGTCGTTAATGCACCCGCATCTCTGATATTTATTAATACTATACTAACTCAAACATAGAAGATAATTCTACTTCATTAGTGGGCCTCAGTAAATTTTCCATAAAAACATCTCGTTTTTTTTCAAAATCAAATGCTCCAAAAGACTTCATGAGATTTGGCACTTCTATCGCTTCTTCATGCCTCAGCAAACCAGTCATATTTTCCCGTTTTCTCAATCCTTGTCTAACCAAAGTTCGTTGTGGTCTGCAAAGCCAATTCAGGTGTTGCCATCTTGTAGATTATTACCTCTATTTAGATTCACTCTGTTATTGTTACCCAAGGATATCATGCCTAACACTTATAAAAACGCATAAAATTATCTCTAAAACAACTTATAAATTAATCTGTTTGAGGATCCAAAGTGAGTCCCTTTTTTAAGTATGAGTTCACAAATATCCCATAAGCAAACAATATAACAAGTCTTATTTCAAAAAAAAAAAAAAAAGAGAGAGAGAGAGAGAAGTCAACAATCTATATCACCAAAATTTACAGGCCACATATATCAAGATAAGGTCCTTAGGGTGACAGATCAAAAGGAAAATCAATGAGTGACATACTTATTGTTATACGAGTTTTAAAAGTAACTACAGTTAGTCTAACCACTCATTCTTAAATTATATAGTTCCAGTTTAGCTCCCAAAAATTAATTAATGGATTGGTTTAGCTTGATACATAACAATCTTTTAAGCACTAAATATTTATATAGTGCAGAGAAGACAAGACTCATTTTAGTTTCAATAAATATTATAAAGCATTCGTTGATACCTGAAAGCAAAGGCAAAGGCAAGGAGAAATATCGGCGACGCTGATTTACACTGCAAGTAAAAGATAGCTGATTTAGTCATCTATAGTTTCTCATTCTACCAAGACTGACCAGCAAGTGCCCAATGCTTCAGCCAAAATCCTTAGAGATTATATTTCACGAATAACAAGATCAAACAGTAAACACATAAGTTATTAAGCAATATTTGTAGAAGAATAACCGACCATAGTGGCAAATGTGACGGAGATGAAAACCAGGGATGCATTGCTTAGATTAACATCCATTGCAGTGCTGAGAGCTGTTGGTACAACTGTGAAATGCAAAGGCCATCTGTAGCATTAGTTGTTAAAGAAGTTAATCATACAAGCGAATTTCTAAATGACAAGGAGAATGAAATAACAATATTTTCTAATTAAAAACCAAATCTGCAGATTGAGATTGAAAAATAAAAGACAAAAGAAAAAACAAAAAAAGATTGCCTCTCAGTTTGATTTTTCAGCTAGTTAGACTTAGGCCCAAACTAATAGCCAAATAAGAGAAGCAGTGGGTCATTTAGTCAAAGTAACCTCAAAGATAAGAGAAAATCAAAATCAAACTAACAAGGTGAAAAACGATTAAGCTCGATTAGGTCCTAACTTTTCATCATTTTCAGTCAATAACTGCTAAGGTGTCTAGTAGTTATGGAGAACGATGGAACATAAAAATAGCTCATTAAACATGAATATAGTATATGAAACTCAGCCACAAAAACATTGGCAATTCAGAACATCTTTCATATAAACTAAGAAATCTGAGTACATTTGTGTAAACTCATTCTCAACAACAACAACAACAAAAAGATATTTCGTAAACTCTACGAACATAAAAGTTGACAAATGCTGTAAAACTTCATACCACTTGCAAAATAATCCCTCCAAGACATAACAGATGAGTGAAATCTTTCCGGCCAAAACCATGTAATGGCTGTTGAGAGAGCAGCTTGCATGACAAAGTGAATGGTGTTCATCAACAGTGGAGCAGGAAATTTCCCCAAATCATCCCCTAATAACGTTTTATTATACCTGCTCAGGAACGAGAGGTATAAGAAATCAAAAACATAATAGTATGCAGAGCCCATAAAATGAATCAACCTAGCTGAAAACTTACAGTGTCAAGAATGTACTGATTGTGTACCATGCCAGTATTAGAAACAATGTTTTCACCACATCAGAAACAGAAACCGCGTTCTCTACATCCCTCTTAGATAGGCTCTGATAATCTACATGGTATAGGCCAGTGCTGGTACTTGTATGTCTTCTATTGATCGCTTGGCCATTTTCAATATCACACGGCACAAGACTTTCATTCTGCTCTCTAATGCCAGTAGGAGATAATCTATTGTGCAAATCACCACCAACGGGTGATCTACTGTGTACATCACCACCGCGTGGAGATCTATTATGTACATCAACAAGCTCCATTCTTGGCTCAAGTTACTTTCACAAAATCTCTCACCCTCTAAGATTTCCTTTCTGAACCATGTTGCTGAACCAAAGGCAACCCACTATCAAAGTCTTATTTAGATACATTTACATCTAATCGAGCTGAGACCCGAAAAAACCACTGTAATTCAACCTTTAATGCCTCAAATTGTCACCACCACTTTCTCATCCCCTTTCAATTCTCAGACAAGTCTTTTTTCATTCTTTCACTGAATTTCTATTTCTATCTCAATTTCTTAAATCCTAATACTACAACATACAATGGCTGACACAAAATTATACATCCTCAGCTACTTTTGACGACGAAATTTAAGAATAATAGAGACAAATAGGGAACCCCCAAATCAAACCAGTGTCCAAGTTGGTTGCTCGCAGAAATCTCAGCTCATTTCATGTAAAAGCTATATAACTACAAACACAACAAATAGAAAAATTCAGCTGCGTTCCAGTGTATCAAATGCCAAAAGAAAATTCAGATTTCAACAATTGAAAATTTCGCAAAATAATGCCCTAAATTTAAACGCATTGGCAAAAAAAATTCAGAAGGCAACGGATAAAACAAATGTAAAATCCGTACCGTGAAAATGCGAATTTTGTAAATAAAAAAAAAAAAACTGCAGAAACGGAGATCAAAATCGTGAAGGAAGCGGCAAATTGCGCTATGCGAATATTATTAATGAATTGAAACAGAGATGAAAATTTACCGGTGATATCAATTCTTCCTGATTTATGCATAAGATTTTGAATCCTTTCTCTTCTTGATTTTTGTTTGGAATAGTTGCTGACGATTGCTTGGTCACCATGTGAATTCTGCGTTAGTTAAACCGTTAACTAATTCTAGTCTCAAATCCCAATATTTTATATTTTGATTGTAGTTTAGTTTATGAAACATATTGTATTTAGACTTTATGAGACGGTTTAAAGAGTACTATGGGTTAAAGATCTCAATCGAAATTCATATTAATAATATATATGTATCAAGTGTGACATATTTGATTTATATAGACATTAATAGGATTTGAATCCGAGATTTTTGGTTTCATGCAGCTTATTCTACCACTAAATCATCTCCAAGAGGATTTGTAACGATTATTTGCTAGCATGTTATCAACATGTTAGTCTGTTGAGGTGAATTTTATCTTCCATTTCTATTTTTCATACATTAGCATATGTGTGACGATTTATTCAACACTATTGCATAATTAATTCATAATTTTTTTTTTGTTGTGCATATATGTCTAGGTAATTCGATTTAAATTGTTAGTAGGATTCGAATGTATGATCTTTCAGTCATGGAATCATCCATTAAACATATGTCTAAATTGTTGGAAAAACATGTTTTTTTACTACATTATTATTTTCTCAATCTTGGTATATACTTTAACGTGAAAATCGTGGAGTGAATCCTGCCCTATTTTCAAGTCATTGATCTTAAATTATACTCCACTAATATTTATTTCCTGAATTGAGTGAAGGAACAAAATAGCCTCTATGTTTATTTCCTTTTTTATTAACTAAATTTTCTAGTAAGATAAATGTGCGATCGATCTCAAATTTTAAATATTTATTGAAGATCCAGGGGAAAGTATTATTATCTTTTCTTTTGGGGGGAGGGTTATTTACTTTTTACAAACTAGACTTGGATAGAATGCGATCAAAGCATATAAATCTATCAAATCAAAATAAATATAAAAATCTAAAGTTTACTTGCGAAAAATTAGATAATGTATTTCGTGGTTACGGAAGAAAAGAAAAAAGAGAAGAATAAGAAAAGAAGGCTTACTTTTTATATTGGAACTGAACCTGTTAATAATCTAATGAGACCGAAGTTGATCGTTTACATTAAATGGGAGTCATAAAAATGCAAAGTAGATATTCTTGTCTTAAATATATATATATATATAATATAAATCGAGTTGCAATTAAGTATCCAAATCTAGATTAATCGATATCGCAAACAAAAATCGGAAAAGGCTACATCTTATAAATCTTAAAACCTACAGCAATGTAGACGAACACTTTGATTTTCATGCTTGGGCATGTGAACTGGGCTGCCTATCCATTCCTCAATTTTCAATCTGCATTATTCAAATGTAATAGATAAATAAAAATTTAAAAACTAATCAAGTTATTGGCTGATTTTGGACTCACATTGGGAAGGCAAAAGAGCCTGAGCTTGTATCTGATAAATTAGAATCACAAGCCTCAAAATTCTCCATCTTCCTCTCTTCTATTTCATAATCTTTTTCATCAACCTATCAAAAAAATAAAAATAAAAATATTACTCAATGTTAGTAGTTTTCCATTAATTATGTTTCATCTTTTACTCCGACAGTTTCGATATACTCTAGTAACCGAGAGGTTACAAATTCGCTGACCTTCTCTAAAGCAACGGCATCAACAACTTTTATGTTTTCATCTTCGTCGTCGTCGCCGCCGCCGCCGCCGCCGTTTATAATGTCGATGGCTCCATCTTCTCTGAAGCAGAAAACTAAGTAATCTTCCTCTGCAACATGCGGCTCGGCCTCACCACCATCATTGATCCTATTGCTACGTGATTTTCCACCATTTTCGACGCTCTTCTTCTTCGCCGCCTTGCGCCTGCAGCCTCCTCCGCCGGTGAAGTCGAAAACGATGCTGCCGTTGGACGTTTCGGGCGATCTGCTGCTCAAGGCATCAGTTTTTTCCTCTGTACCAAACACAAAATCATATCATCGGAGTAGAAATCAAAATTATCAAATATCAAAACAAGGTACATCAATTTTCTTGATTATTTAATTACTACCAAAACGTAAACGGCGAGCAAAGAAGCATGACGTAATATTTCTCATTCCACATCCAACCAGTGTGCATGCTGAGCTCATTCTCCACAACCCCTTCAGTCAGCCGCGCTCCTCCGTCGTCGTGGCGGCAGCGGAGGTGAAAAGTGGAGGAGATGGGGAATTTAAGTAAAGAGTGAAATTTAAATTTGGAGGAGAGAATAATATATGATCTATATATATGAAGGGGCAGTTATGGTTTCTTGAGCAGAAATGGAAATGGGATTAAAACGTGGAGATTTGCAAGGAAACCGTCATTTATGGGCTTGATAATGGACAGCACCAATTCAAAATTTCATTTCCAACAGTAAAAAAATACAAAATATTTAAGGAACTTACATAATTCAAATTACAAAATTTGGATTCAATTAGTCTCAACTGTTTCAAGAAAGAGTTAACTATACCAGCCTGCACCAGAAAGCCATAATATAGAGAAAAATTGTTTGTCATTGCACAGCTCGAGTAGTAGCAGCTGCAAATTACCATCAGCATAAAAAATAAAAAATAAAAGAGAGAGAAGAAAATTTGCTTGACGATCTGTCATGAATTTGAATATTCATTAATGATAATAGGAGCAGGAGATAAATGGACATATTCTGTTCCGAATTTATATAATACTGCAGGTCATTAAGTGTGTTGCACGTATAACCTCTAATTTAAAATAACTAATTTATTATATAATAAAATATATTTGTTGATATTTTTTTAAAGTTATAATATTATTAATTATTGATTATTAACTTCAACAAAGTATTAGCAAGTATATATAAGGAGTAGAAAAAAAAATCAAATTTCTTATATCATATCTTATGTACAATTATCAAAATTGTATGGTACTGATAGTAATGAAGGGTCGTATATATAAAAGAAATGGAGAGTCCAGAACCAAAACTCTGGGTATAACATGCTTATACTTCAGAGTCGAACCTAACTTTTATGGGTAAAATCCTATATATATTAAGGTTCTTTTAAGGTCTTTAAAAATGTTCTCTTGATTTATTGTGAAACAACCTTTGATATTATTATTGTAAGCTATTATTTAACTTTTTCTTTTATACGAAAAGTATTTGTCTTACATGTACACCGTCTCGTGTTAAATGAAAACATTCATCTCTCTCTTCTTAAGTTAAGACATGACAAATTCAGTGTTGTAGCAAAACCAATGAAAAAATATAAGGGATACATTTATATTTTGAATGATCTAATATATTAATTTTAAATAATACGAATTAAATATATATACATATATTCTAAATTAAATTAATATTCATGAATACAATACACTCCCTCCGTTCCATTCATCTTGGTCTATTTCTTTTCGGCACGGATATTAAGAAGAATGGAATTAGAATAATAAAGTGCTAATAAAGTGTCTTTTTAGTCAATAAAGTATTTTTTTCTTTGACTTTGCATTCATGTAGAATTAATTAGGGTCCTAAATAATACTCCCTCCGTCCCATTGAAATTGTTTTTCTTTCCTTTTTGAGTTGTCCCATTTAAATTGTCCTGTTTTCCAAAAAGAAAATAGTTAACCCTTCAAAATTAATTTGACTTACCCATTTTCTCTCTTTTTACCTTTCTCTTTAATAACTATGCCGAACACTAACAGGATGATTTTAGCGGGATAGAGGGAGTATATTAGTATGCATTGGTTGCTACGTATGGGGGTGAAAAAACGGAAAACGGGTTTTCGGGTAACCCGTACCCTACCCGTACCCGGCCGGGTAACGGGTACCCAATACCCGTAATTTTCGGGTACGGGTAGGGTACGGGTATTAGTTTTTTCAAAATTTCGGGTATCGGGTATACCCGTTAGGGTATCGGGTACCCAGTCAATACCCGGTCAAAAAATAATTATATTATTAAAAAAAAAATAGTTTATACCCCATTCCATTTACTCCCCATGCTGTCCACCACATATCACCGCCCACCCACAGTTTCAATTTCATCCATCTTCTTCTCTCCCGTCCGCCGCCTCCCTCCACACCACAGTGACAGTCCACAGACTCTCCACGACTTCTCTCACCATCGCCTCCTCTATCCACGATTGGTGTAACCAGCATTGTGTGTTTATCCAAGGAGTGGAATAATTGTGTTAATGCAAAAAAAGTCCCCCTCAGCCTCATCCAAAAAGACTAGTGTTTTTTTCCTCACAAGTTAATTTCTCTCTTTCATTGCGGATCAACATCCAGGTGAGGTTGAGCAGCTAGCAGCAGCAGCAACAGCAGCACGTATGAGTTGAGAGGTCGTTGTACTCCCGAAAGTCACATTTTGAAAAGATCGACTTCAAGTTATTTGCGAGAGACAGTCGTGCAATGTTGATCAACCAGAGATTTAAATTGATGAGGGTGTTTCAGCCACATGTTGAAAAATTTCAACGCTATCGGTCTAGGGAAGGTCTTGAGATTGCTAAGCACAGGGCGGGAGTGACCTCAGTGGATACCCCTTGCCAAAAAATCACCTTTAAACAACCATAATTACCCATAACCTTGCTAAACTTTATGTTGTTTATCCAACTTATCACTTCTTCCAAACTAAGATATGCGCAAGTATCCACAAATTTAAAACGGGTAGACCGGGTATCCATTACCCGGGTCGGGTATACCCGATCGGGTATTGGATACCCGTTTGCTAAAACGGGACGGGTACGGGTATTCAATTTTAGCTTATCCGGGTACGGGTACCCGGAAAAAAATGAGTAGGGTATCCATGGATACCCGTTTATGCATTCCTAGCTACGTACTATATATAGTGATAGTTAATATGTCATTAAAAGCCTAAAATTTTTCTATTATGCATAATTATATACTCCCTCCGTCCACGATAAGTGTAGGACAATTTCTTTTTCCGTACATCCGCGATAAGTGGAGCACTTTCCATTTTAGGAAATGACTCCACACACTACAATTATTTTAAACCTCACAACAATTCATTGTGGTGGGTCCCTTTCCCACTCAAAACCAATTTATCAACCATTTCTTAAAACTCGTGCCGAACCCAATGTGTTACACTTTTGGTGAACGGATGGAATATTTAATATAGGATTAATTATCGAAAAATATGTGACATTTATCTGTATTCTATATATAACTTTTGAAATTGGAACAACCATCCAACATCCCCTCCTCCTTCCTCCTCTCACAACCACCACCACCACTCACCACTATAACCACAGTTGCGGCTACCAGACCCATCCCCTCATCCCTCTCCCTCTCCCTCTCCCTCAATCTCATATTTTTTTTAATTTTTTTTCTTAGAAACTATTCTATACAATTAAACTTGAATAAATTTTTAATAAATGAATTATGCTTGAGCTTGATGGTACTCGAATTAATTTGACTTGATTAAAAATTATCAACAAATAAGAGTAGTAAAGTATAATAAATTACATAAATAAATTAAATAAAATATAAAATAAAATTTTGTGAAGAGATGTTTCAATGATAAAGAGAAAAGATTGAAATATAAAGACGAAATTTAATAATAAAGACGATATGTTAATTATTAGAGAAAATAATTATTAAATTGCTAACTTAATAAAAGTATAAACTTTTACCAAAATTAATATACAACTATATTTATATCCTAATAAATCTTAACACAATTCTCAAAATTTATGTTTGTCTTTTTTCTTTCACTTTTAGTTATAGTACGAATAGGTTTATTATTAATTAATTCATTAAGTTGAGTTGTAGTAGGAGTAGGACTATTATTGATTTATTAAGTTTATAATAAATTTAATATAAATTTACACTATTGCCCTTAAAATAAACATAATAATAGGGACATATTAGGTAAACCCATTTTGTAAAAATCCGTTCTTTTATAATAGGTAGTATAGATTTATTTGTTTTTAAATGTAATAACTTTATGTCAAATGTAGTCAAAATTTTGGAACATACTGACCATAACTGTAACACTAGAGAATCTAAATAGCCCCTTAAAATTTCAACAGAGTTATTTATTACTTGTGCAATATTCATGAAAGCCAAGATTTAAAACTAGTCCTAGAGAATTTGCATCAGAATCTTGACCTCAAGCTCTATAAGATGAAGCTTTTAGACTGGAAATCTCCGAACAGCTTGGTCGAACAGTCGTCTCTAGGTTCCAACGCGTCTCGACGTCTCTGCCCTTCATCATGCTTGTATCACTGGCAAATATAGTTTTTCCATCAAACTGCAGCCCAGCAAGCAAAGGCTCTTCTTACTACTCAATATACCTGCATGAAGAAGTAAGTTCACTTAGTGCAGAACATAGAAGTTGTGAAATCCTCAATAATGTAATGCAAGGGAGAACCGCGTTTTCAATGAAATCAACAACTTGAGAGGACATTGGAGGAGATATTGACGTCGAACAAAGAATGTGCAGATTGCAGAGATCAAAATAGCATGCTGGGAAGAGTGCAACAGATATACATTGAAGAGTAAACATGAAAAATAGCATGACTCTTTCGAGATGGGCCCAAATGAAGCAAGATTTCTTGTCTTGACATTTTTACTCTGAATTCCCTCATGCACATAATCAAAATCAGGTTGCAAATTGTGTAATCAGAAGAAGCAGAGACGACGAGGTTAAATACCAAGACAACGTTAATAAATACATGAACAAAATGGGTGATAATGGAGTAGTTCATGTGAAATAACAGTTCCCTTAGTCCTCTGATTTACATAATTAGTCAGAACTACACATATTTACGACAGATGATTAACGTTTCATGACGAATGAAATATCAAATACATATAGAGATCTCAAAGTTTTCTCTGAAGAAGAATTTAAGAAACTTCAGAACTTCATTTCTGTTAGGGCAGAGAGAGAGGGAGAGAGCACATAGCAGGAGGCCACCAAATCTATGTACACTATGATGACAATAGTTACATCTAATTATGCACATAAGCCGGAATTCGCCATCACAAAGACGAGAAAAGTAAAAGAAAACAAGCAAAAACAAATAAAATCAAGCCCTGAAAGATATGCATCTATATGTAGTAATGTAGGTATCATCACACCTCCTTAAGCATTGCATCTCATAGAAAGTTTCTAACTTAAGCCGTTATACCTCGAGATAGCAAATAAGATGAGGCGGCTATGATCTTCACCACTCGAGCTAGATTTCCCCTATGTCTGGTAATTAATTAGCTTTCGCTCATCCGTAAATGCACTAGAGTGCTAGTCTCTTCTCTCGGATTGTACTTCTTGTGCCATAGAGGAACCAGGAGCCTCCGTCAGAAACTGCTGCCAAAAGATGTCGTTTGGCCCAGCTGTCACAGAAGGGATGGCGCCATCCTGCTCTCGACCTTTTGGTGTTCCGTTATCAGGAGTCTTGGTTGGGCTTACATTCACATCAATGCTCGCTGGTTTTAGCCTGGAGTCGAGATCAATGCAGATTGAAGATATTGCAGGACTGCCAGCATAAGTGGATGATGAAGTTGATGCTGACATGTGGCAACCAGGCGAGCTAGGCGGGACATTCAGATCAGAATCTCCAGAAGATGCTGCCATTTCTGTGATGATAGGTGAACGCGACGGGTGCAACCTAAAATCACGAAAGTCTTCATCTGAAGTCTGAATTCCATGGAGGAACTTCTCCCAAACATTAAGGGATGAATCTAGTTTTTCGACTTGTTCCAAGTTAATCAATGGAAGAGATGAGGTTCCTGAACTTTCAAGAAAAGACATGCCCCGATTCTCCCCTTGAAGGCCTTCGCCTTGCAAATAATGCAAGGCCGCAGACCTTCTTTTCTTGTTCTGAAATTCTGAGTGTTCCATGGTACTCAAGGTATATCCAGGTTTCTCTAACAGCTGAGCTAAGCTGATCATCAATTGCCGCTGTCTGTTATCAATGTTTTGCAATGTCTGCCGTAAGGATCTGAGCTGATGCTCGTATCCTTGATTCTCGTGTTTATGCTTCTCTACTTGTGATTGAAGCATAACCTTTTCCCCTTTCAGCTGCTGAATCTCTTTCTCAAAATGCTCTCTTTCTGAATCGGTTAATGGAGCCACATTTCCTTGACCAGAATGACTATGGATCGGCTTTCGCCTGTATATATTCTTTAAGAGATGTCTCTGTCCTCGAATAAACTCCTCATTTGCAAACTCCCATTGATCAGGATCAGTCTTTCTAAAACCCTGCAAAGTTGAAGTAAATATTGAGCCAAATTATCTCAAAACCATACAAAGAATTAGATTTTGACTTCAGAAATAGTATGAAGCAAATTAGATCAAATCAAACTACTCCAATCAATTTCCAACTATGTATCATTCTTCAATCAGATTAGTTTCAATAACTTTGCTTTAAACAGAAACTTCTCATCCTAATTCCCTAATCAGCCATTATCCATTTCTTTTGCATGAAGCATATTCTTTTTACCAAATCAAAAGCCAACATTCCACAAGAAGATAACAAAACACATAGCAAAACAAAGAAAAGCTCAACACCAGTAATGGAACAACAAATTAAGTTGAGAAATTCAAGAGGAACAAAAAATCTTACATATGTATTCAATTGCCTAATAAAGCTGGAGAAGTTGTTGTGCTTGAAGAACTTAGGCAACAAATCCCCAGCAAACTCAGGTGGATTCCAAACAATGAAACTATGCCCTGTGTGACTCCAAGAAACTACAGAATTAGTCATTGGATCATCCACCATCTCATACGTCTTCAACAGAAACGGCGCCGGCGAAGTGGAACTGCCGTTTGATCCATCCATCACTAATGATCAATCAATCTACAAAATGTATGACTTCACAACACTTGATTGAATCTTTCCCTAGAGATCAACTCAGATGAATGCTTCAGAATTCCTTCATTCACTCAATACATAACCAGGCTTCTAATTCTTGATCCTCAACAAGAAAGAATCATCAATAATGAATATAATTCAAAAAAGACCCCTTAAAATTCAGCCCAAAGGAAAGAAGCAATCTCTCTTGATTGATGAACAGAAAACAACAAAAAGCAACTCTAATCCCGAAAAAAAAAACGATTGCCCCAACTAATTTTACAAAACCCTTTTGAGTAATTTCAGTGTTTTATTGATTACAAGTAAAAATCTTGAGAAAAATGGCAAATTTGGAAAACACTGGGTTCTTGGATAAAGAGAAAATAAAACCCAAATGAAAGAGCTACATATAGGCAAACAAAAGAGAGAGGAATAGGATCGAAATCGTCAAAATCTGAGCCTTTGACGATACGGGCATGAAAGAATGAGAATGAGAATGAGAATGAGGAGTGGGACTTGACTTTCAACTGCCCGGCAGAAAAAGATTGTTCGAAATTGGGGAAGAGAGCGTTGCAGTAAATTGTTTGGGATTGTTTTTTTTTTTTTTTTTTTTTTTGAGATGAAATTGTTTGGGATTGTTTATTTAACAAGGAAGGAAAAGGAAAAAGGTGATGATTGATTAGGATTAGGTGGAGTTTAATTGAATTTTCTAAGATTCTTGTAGCTTTTTTGTTTTGCATGTTTGAACAAAGCGTTGAATTCAGAGTTGGAGGGTAAACGGTAAACAGAGACGCAGTCGTTGCTTTGTATTGACGAGACACATTACTTCATTAAGTGAGAGACTCATACTTACTCATATGAAAACAAAATACGGCTAACAAATAATGTCACTTCTTGATCTCAAAATTTAAATTTTAAAATAAAAATAGTGTCAAAGTTTCCATTTTAATATTGGCATCAATATAAAAATAAATAAATCCTGGCGTCAATATAAATTCTTTATTTCTTAAGTTCCTCATGTAATAATTAATGATAAAGAGACTAATTTGACCACTCTAATATGTAAATTTTGACAATTGGAAAGAGGATGGATTGAATAATGTACTTTGATCGATCAAGTTGACGATCTCATAACCAAAAATCATACGTAAATTTGTCAACATTTTAGGTCACACTACCAAAAGATAATATTTAAAAATAATAATCTAGTAGTGGAATGAATATTCTTGAGGTTCGCACCTAATTTTTTTTGTATGATTTGCAAACTATTGCACATGTACAAAAGATTTACCAATGAAACTGAAGATAGCGGCAACAACTTTCACCCTATCAAAAATTGTTAGGGTGCATTTACTTTGATGGTAAGAGAAAAGAAGGAGAAATAACATTTTCTCCCTTTAAATCTCTCATTTCTTTTCTACAGATTAGAATTTCACACTTTCCTATTCCTTCTTTTCACTCCATGGAGGGAAAATATTATCATGGAGTGAAAAGAAGGAATAAAAAAGGGTGAAATTTGAATATATAGAAAAGAAATGATAAAAAATGAGAGATTTAAAGGGAGAAAATATTTTTTCCCTTACCATCAAAGTAAACGCACCCTTAAAGTTATCTATGTAATGCAAAAGTATTCAAGACGATAACTTTTTTTTATATATATATCACTCAATATTGTAAACTGAAATTAAGAAGACTTCCAATTGAAATTCATCTCTCTGAAGAAGATAGCAATAATAGAGAAATTACAATAGTTACTTTCACGTACTAGATCAACGTGAAGTTATTATCTAAATATACAGAAAGGCATACCAATCGATTCTATGCATTTATCAATTATGTCTATACCTATTATAAAACAATATTATTTACAAAATTTGATTTACCTATTATCAATATATTATAGTAAAACATATTGAAGCCACCACATACATCCTTATGCTGACGTGGCAATTCCTCTATTTTTTATTTATATTTAACTAAAATCTCAACATATATGTTATCATTGAAATAAAGTTTGGTTTTTTTTTGTTTTTTGTTTTGAGGAGTTTCTAACGTATTTCTTTATGGCAAAGACAAAATCAGTGGAAGGAAATTTGCAAATGATTAAACCTTTCCATTTCATAGTATTTACTTTTGGCCATCCTTCAAATATTTTTAGAATGAAGATCAATTATAAATAAACTTCCCTACACGTTCACAGAGATCAATTACAAATAAATTTACACTATCTTTCTTCCTCAAGCAATACAGTGACACGGTCAACCACTCACCGTGCATTGAGTTCATATTCTGGTGAGGAATTTCACAGTTTATAACCTGTGAGTTACATATAACCTGTTTGATAGAATGTCTTAATGAAGTATTGTGAGTCTTCTCCGAATTCTTAATGTGATTTATGTAATTTCTTTATGATCTCAGTTATCGGTCCTCGGTATCGATTCGTCGATGTTCTTCCCCAATTCAAGTATGTTATTAAATTTCTTTATTTTATGGAATTCGTTAAAGAGCTTTAGAGACAATATATTTCAACATCCTTTTTCTTTGTGGCTTGAGTTAGTTCTGCAGTATAGTGTGATTAGCTTTCTGTGTGGCCCTGTAAACTTGGTTGGAATTTTCTTTGGCGAATATCCATGTTTATTTTCCCTCTAAACTTGAGTTGTTGTAGTAAGAACTCACTTTGGAACTTAATTAATGAATTATTCTATTGTTGTTTCTTAACTGTTGTTGCCCCAATTCCAGTGCAATTTTCTGAATTTAATTAGCTTCTTGATTTCAATATATTAGGCTAAAAAAGAAATTAGCTTGTGAAAATTAATCCATATAAGGCTACATGGCCATATATGATTCCCAACTTAAAATAATACACTACATAAACTCGATAGCTAAAATCATATAGCATATTATTATAGTTCAATATGATTATTGCTTCAAAGTTCTGGTACTTTACTTTGTTGTTTCACTGTTTTAGTGAAGATTAATTTTAAGCTTTAGTAAAGTTGAAATTAGGGAACTAATTTTGTTTTTTCGTTTGAAGTTGGGAAGAACTAATAGAGTTCAAACAAAAGAATAATAGACTACTTCACGTATCTTCTTTATGAATTGTGGTATTAGTTTTGAATGGAATTTGTTTATTTTAATTACATATTTTCATGTTGTTCTGTTGAGTGATAGTAGTCTAAAATTATTTCGATTATTTTAATGAACATTATATCTTTATAAACTATTATAGCAAGCCCGAGCTGCTATTTATAGTAACTTTCAATTTCTAATTTTTTTTTTGCAATATTTCATTTCTGGAAATAATTTTTATTAATGTTATATCCTAATTATTCTTTAATATTTACCAATCAATTATTTAATGTCGGATGTTACAAAGGCATAATTTATTGCAAAATATTAATTTTAATAATAAACTTTCCATTTCTCATACTATTTTTCTACTTATAAATACTAAAATTCTACAAGCAATTTCATCTACAACACATTCTTCGTCCTCATGCTTTTCCGACTAAAGGAAGCACGATTGATAAGAAAAAAGTTATCTCACCGCATTAACGTAGTAGTTTTGTTGTATTTTAGAATTGGTTTCTTCATCAAATTTCAGATAGGCTCGAAGATGAAATTGCAAAAGAATGCTTGGCGCAAACCCGGATATATTCTACTGCGACCTTCACCATTTTTTCTTACGTTTAATTTATTTTTTCAAAAGTGTGAAAAACTGTTGCGAGAGAATGATTTGAGAAATTTAGAGAGAATGGTTTCATAAATATGGAGAAACCGATGATGTAGTTGCAGTAAAAATTGGAGAGGTGGCTTAATGAATGTGGTGATTCTGATTTTTGGTAATGTTCTTATTTTATTTTTCCGGTTAAGACCGTGCATCGATGACGCTTCCACAATGGCCGTGTTCTCAAGATACATTGCTTTGAGGTGGCGAGAGATAATATAATTTCTACTTTTTATTTACTTCATTCTTTAACAGTTTCTTTGATTTGAAGATCGCAAGGCCAGTGTTGAAGATTTGAGGAGGAGCCACGATGTGCTCAATATATTTGTAGTTTTAGATCATTGTCCAATGTCCACTCTCAAATATATACTATAAAATTTATGTGATACCTTTTTTGGCCGTTCTTTTATCCTGGTTCTTCGATTTCTTTATTCATTAATTTGTCAGTTCGCAAAATTCCATGATTAGGTTTAATTGTAATTATAATCAGAATATTAGAATTAATTATTATTAAGTTGTTATATTGTCAATTCATTAATCGATTTATGTGGATTTGATTCAGAATATGTGTATATATATAGGAACACTGTATATGTTGGATGTTAATTTCAAAAATATAATATGCAAATGCATGTTTCTATTTTGATGATAATATAATATTTATATTTCTATAGATAATAAACATTTACCTGTTTGAGTACGTATATTATTCAAAATATATTGGAGTACAAAGTCTTAGATAGGCCTAATTAAAAAAAGAGGAAATTGATAGGTCCCATCACTTTTGAAGTGTTAATTACTTTCTTTTGGAGTAATGATCTGTAAATTCCTCTACTTTCAGCAATTTCTGGTTTTGCTCCCCACCTAAAGATTCTGCCTGTAAATTCCTCAACTTTCAACAATTTCTGGTTTTGCTCTCCAACTAAAGATTTTGCCTGTAAATTCCTCAACTTTCAATTGTTTCTGGAAATTTGGGTTCTCTTAATATTAATTTCATTATATATAGATACAAAATGATGAAACTATTGAAACATTTAAAAATCAAATCCTAGAATTTATCAATCAGACCAACTATTATCCATAG
The DNA here is from genome assembly GCA_031470985.1 of Agastache rugosa. Lineage (NCBI taxonomy): Eukaryota > Viridiplantae > Streptophyta > Magnoliopsida > Lamiales > Lamiaceae > Agastache > Agastache rugosa. The sequence goes on from CM062607.1 coordinate 25,806,639, forward strand.
ATCTAACCAATTATTATCCATAAATCATGTCGATCCTAATTCACCAATATAATTACATGTGATTGATATAACTTCTTTATTATATGCATTTATATGCAATTAACTCTTATAAAAACGATGTTGTTTTAGTTGTTGAAGGAAAGAGCACGTATCCGACTACCACATAAGCGCCAAGTCAGATTGTATTTGGTCGGGAAAAAAAATATGTGCAATATGAACAATGTCTAAAGTTTTCGTTTTATCAAAGAACATTGAAAGATTCTTTACAAAATGGACTTTTAGCAAAGTTTGTGTATTTATATGCAATTAACCCATGATATTACTATCTTTTTCATCGTTAGTTTTTTTTTTAATGCAACCATTAGATGGCTGCTTATCTAAAGGTACTATACAAAAGAAAGTTTAGCTAAGGTGATGTTATGCTATACAACATTTCAAGAAATGATGATGGAAAGAAATGTTAATGCATTCATTATATAGTCACAATGATATTGAAAATCAAGCATTTAAATATTAAATTATATGCATTCCCTGCCGTCAGTGAAGAAGCGTTTTTTTAGATTGTAATAGGGCGTTTTTGATTTTTTCCATCTCAAATTGATCTTAGTATATTATTGTCTTTTACTCAAGAGCTTCATATTCTCTATATGACTATATCAATTAATTGGCTCATGTAAAAGGGCAATAATTTACGGTTATATAATTGTTGTACATTTGCCAATATATTACAAATTTTATGGTATGATATAATAATCGTAATTATAGACATATAGCCACACATATTTTTTGTTCAAAAATAAGTTGTGTTTTTTTATTGTGTACATAAATAAGTTGTGTTTTAATTTCATATTTCTATATAAATTATTGATTTGGTGTTACTAATACTAATTAGATATAATAAGAATACTATTAATGGAAATATCATCAGGTGACTTTGTTGAAATTTTGTCATAGACTCTAGGCATTCGGATGTAAAAAATTAACTCTATTTTTCCAAAAGACGTCACACAAATGCATAATCGTATCAAAATGTGCATACCAAACTACTTCAAAATCATGCAAAATGAGTGTTTGTATTATATTTATTGTTGTCATGTGGAAGGACTGCACATTCCTGATTTGCTATCCGATAAATTCACATGAAGATTCAATGTGCAACATCAAACAAGGAAGTCCATAGGCTAAACTCCTTATCAGATATAAGCTCGTAATATGGGATGAAGCACTGATGATGCATAATATTATTTCGAAGCTCTGGACAGAACACTCATACATATAATGAGGTTTAAAAGTCATTTAAGGATTGAAGTATCATTCGGAGGTAAGACAATCGTGTGAGGAGACGAATTTAGTCAAATATATCTGTTATAGCAAATAATAAGTAGTCAATACAAGTATCAACTCTTTCTACATCTGGAAGGATGTTCAAGTGTTTAGACTAACAAAAAACATGAGGTTGCGACTCATAGATTCGGAATTGGAGGCAATTGAATTACAATTTTTTTTATTGTGTTGCAGCAGTAGGTGATAGATGTATGGAGGGTACAAATGATGGCCATGCAAACACAAACATACCGAACGATATCCACCTTAAATTCTGGGGAGATCCAGTTGTATCAATAATTAATAGTACATGTCTTTCATACATGGTTGCTCTAGATGATTTGAATTATCTTTAGGATAGATCCATACTCGCTCCAACACTTGATGTAGTCTAATCGGTTAATCAGTATATGATCTCCAAAAATGCGTCTGAAAGCAGAGAATATTTAAGTTCAGACAAGACATGCAGCTTAGGTGCAATTATTGATGTAATGAACGATGTCCACACGCTTAAATTTCTAAATGATATGAAGTGTTCAAGAATGTCTAATCACAAGCTGGTTTTGAAGGTCGGTACGCACGTTATATTGTATGCACGTTATATTGTTAAGGAACATTGATCATTCTTTAAGATTGTACAATGACCCACGTTTGGTTGTCACAAAACTCGAAAATCATGTTTTAAAGACCAAAATATTAACAAGAGGTAATTCTGATCGTAAGGTATTGATTCCAAGAATGTCACTAACACCATTAAATCCACGTCTTGCATTTAAGTTTGAGCGAAGACAATTCTCTCGAATTGTTTTGTATGTTATGACAATCAACAAAAGTCAAGGACAGTTTCAATCACATGTGGGATTTTTTCTTAAGAACTCGGTGTTCTCTCATGGTTAACTATACGTCGATGTATCAATAGTACGGAGCCAAAGTGATTTAAAGATCCTATATGCTACAAAAATAATAACAACGAGTGTACAAGGAACATTGTTTACAAGGAAATATGAATTTTGAACGAAATTATTATTATATTGATTGATACTTTCATTTCTTATATTTCCTTACTCATACTTACATAGTTTTACAATAAATTTTTATTTTCAACTTACCCCGTGCATCGCACGGGTGTGATACTAGTTCTTATGAAATAGTTGTCCCGTCTAGAAATGTTTTAGAGAGATGTGTTTTGTGTGTTAGGAATATCACTATCTCCTTATGATTAATATGGTTTCTTGTGTGTTTTGCAATGATTCGTACAGGACATGTCAACAACTAATGGACTTATCAATTTAAATTCCATCAATATAAAAACAATGAACAAGACTGTGGTTGTCAAAATCCACGCTTGTGGATTATATTAAAAAAGATGGCTCAAGAAGGGAATGAATAGAAATGATTGTAATCGATGAAGCTGTAACCGTTTTATCAGAGTACTTTATTTACTAACAAATTTAAATAAATTATTCAATTATGTAACTTATAAAAAATATTTTTTTTATGCAAGGTCATAATCCAAGCATCCATCTCAACGGGGTTAAAGAAAAGATTTATGCCTCTATTGAAAGAGGGTCAAATAGTTGTTATTCAAAATTTCCAAATTTTGGAAAATAAGCCAAATCTCCATAACGCCAAAATCCATCATGAGTGGAGGATCGGCTTTGGCGTTGCTTCCAAGGTTTCTGAACCGAATGAATATTGGAAGATTGCTGAAAATGGGTTTGATTTCATTCGCTTTAGGGATTTACACACGCACGATAAAAAAATTAAATACTTAATAGTTAAGAGATTATTTATTAGTATACATATTACTATCAAAAGAAATTAGCAAACGAATGTAAAATTTCATTTATAAACTCATTATTTGTATTTTATTTAAATTATGCTTGCACTAATAATTATTTTAGGATAACACACACAAATACACGTGTATAAATTTTATATCGTGAATGAAAAGTAAAATGTGTTCCAATTACAAGATATTCTGGCTTTTAACTTAATTATTAGATTATTTGATCAGAAAATAAAGGTTAACTTGATAACACCATTGTCTTGCTAAAACTTTTAAATGATTTCATATATAAAAGAACATTACGATTGATAAAAACGTCGGTGTGAGTTTGGAGTCAAATGTGAGATTTTGAGTTGAGTGATAGAAATATTTTTCTTCGATTAGTAAGTTTTTATTTAGAATAATTTATTATATAAATGAAAGCGGATCATTTTATTACGTCTTCTATGTGGTACGCTTCTAATCCCTCTAAATTCTCCAATTTTTTAATTTTATTAACCCTGTCTATAGATTATTATATAATTATAAATCTTCTATCCCACATCGTTTTTCAATGAAATTCCACTCATTTGAGAGCCTAAATAAATACTTAGAATCAATGTATATTTTCTCATCCCACAATTATTTTGCACCATCAATTTAATTTGACCAATTTATTAGTTGGCCGAATAAATAGTTATATTTTTTATTGAGAAATTTGATTTATTCAATTATTAAATTTGCCAAGTAAATAAGTAATGACCAAAAAAGCAAAAACTACAATGTAAAAAAAATATTACAAAGCATGAAACATGGAAATAAAATCTATTATGGCAAATGGGTCAATTTTGTTTTTTATTTTTTGTTTTTGTTTATTTTTTTTAATAGTAGAAATCTCGAATATAGACTTGCAAAATATTATCTTCAAAAAAGTTCTTTAAATATTAAAATTAAACTTTTTATTTGGTCTACAAAATGTGACTACAAGAATATATAATATATGTTTTGATTCAATTTTCAAAGATTTCATACCTCTATTAAACAAAATACACAAGAATTGAACCTCCTGTGACGTTCGGGGCAGAAGTACGGAGTGATCGCCGGTGCAGAGGTACGGACAAGAAGCGGCTCCGATAATACTTCAAAGCGGAGGGGACAGGAACGAACCGAAACACACCCGAATGAGAGGGATTCCGAAAATATGTCGGAATGGGACGGCATATTCGAGGAGAGCTTAAAAGAAATTGATATGACTACCTATACCATCAAAATGCATCTTCTTTTCTGGGGCTCATTGTGAAAGAACTCCAAGGTTAAGCGTGCTTGGCCGAAACACACCCGAATGAGAGGGATTCCGAGAATATGTCGGAATGGGACTGCATATTAGAGGAGAGCTTAAAAGGAATTGATATGTCTACCTATACCATCAAAATACATCTTCTTTTCTGGGGCTCATTGTGGAAGAACTCCAAGGTTAAGCGTGCTTGGCCTGGAGCAATTTTATGATGAGTGACCTCCTGGGATGTTTTCCTAAGAAGTGTGCGAGTGAGGACAAAACACGCTAGAAAGGACTTGTGATGGTTTGTGGGGCCAGCCGTCTGTCCAGAAGTCGAGTCATTACACCTCCATTTATATTTTTCTAGATTCTCCTAATTTCATGATATTTAATCAAATTATTAAACAATAGCTAGATTATATATATATATGTGTGTGTGTGTATTAAATCTTATATCCACATCTCTCAAAAAAAAAATCTTATATCCCACATCATTTTTTGATAAGAGTCCACCCATTAAAGAACTTGTACAAATACTTAGAATTAATGTGTCAATTATTCAATAGCCAATAAATAGTTATTTTTTATTAGGAAATTGAATTTGACTAATATTAATTTGGTCAATAAGTAAATTTACTAAATATATAGTTTAATTTTATTTATTCACCACCAACTTAATTAAGAAATTTATCTGTTAATTTAGAAATATATACTCCCTCCGTCTCACTCATTTTGTTATGTTATTGTTTGGCACGATTATTAAGGAGAAAGGTAAAAAGAGAGAAAATTGGTAGGTCCCATCACAAAAGAGTAAATTGGTAGGTCTCATCACTTTTGAAGTGTTAATTATTTTCTTTTTAAGAAACAAAACAATTTAAATGGGACGGTCTAAAAAGAAAAAGAATGCAATTTAAATGGGACAAATGGAGTATTAAGTATTAGTCGAACTTTACACTATCCACCACCTCCCAATACCTCTTGCAACGAGTGCAGAAATAGTTTACTCTTGCATTCATGTATTTAGTACAAAATTGAACGAAATAGACAAGTGTACAAGCAATTTACTTGCACCAGTTTCCATTATAAAAATAAAATTCAAGGAATTTGTTAATTGGCCATCATTAGAAAGATAAATATCCAACATCCAAACTTTGTAATTTCTTTTAATGAGAATGATGTTCAACAATTGATATGGCTACACGAATTGTTTTTCATTTAAAAAACCTATTTATATATTTATCATTAACATTTACTTTGTAACATTCGAGTTTTTATTGAGAAGGATATTGAATTATTGTAACATTTTATATTTAATTATTGATATTTTTTTAATTTAAACGGGTTCAGGTTTTATTAGCAAATATTACTATTACAGGTTGCCGCGGGAACGAATAGTAAAATAACTTTTTAATTGAACTTGGGATGAGATTCGTAAATCGTATGATTTTCTTATTTTTTATCTTTTGTTAATGTTTTCTTTCGTAATATTCAAGTTTTAACAAGTATTACTATATGAGTTTTAGACAATAACAAGTTATGAATTAATTTTCAAACATAAATATAAGGTTTCATGTAATTAGTTGGTATTGCTATACGAGCTTGAGAAATGAATGAGTAATTTAGGACGAGAAGAAATAGTAAATTATTTTTTAATCCAACTTTGTGTTGAGTATAAATTTTAAATTAATTTCGTATAATTTTTGAGTTTATACTTGAAAATTAATTTTTATTTTTTTCGCATTTATACTACTCCTTCCGTCTCCCAAAAGTAGAGGTGTTCACAGGCCGATTCCGGTTTGGGAAAGTTGGAACCGGAACCGGCCCGCCACAGCCCACGGATCCAGGTCGGAACCGGCCCGTATTTGATGATTCCGGTTCTGGATCGGAACCGCCGGTTTAGGGCCTGAACCATCTAATTTTTATTTTTTTATCTTTGAAAATATAAATTATATTGTAATTCAAATTCATAAATCATCAATGTAATGTATAAAATCGATATAGAACAAAATATATCTTCATTCATAGTAATATGTGATCAATTACAAATGAAAATATATAATTATTCAAACACGGTTCCACGGTTTTGAACCGGAACCGCCGGTTCATGTTCGAACCTTATTATTATTATCATAATATTTGGCTTTTTTTCATTCAATTTACCATTGTAATTGTCATTTTGTTCCCTAAGGGATATAATTAACATGGATAACACAAAATATAATTTAAAACTAAAAAACAAATTATCGGAATCGCCGGTTCACGGTTCCAAGCCTTTGGAATCGGAACCTACCCATTGACCACGGTTCCGGTTTGAAAACCGTTGACCACGATTACGGTTCTGGGCCAGAATCGCCGGTTCTGGTTCCGTTGAACACCTCTACCCAAAAGTATGGTTCATATTTGATTTGTTGTGAGGGATAAAATATTAATTGAACCACACTAATCTTAGACGGAGGGAGTATATATTAACAATGTTTACTTTGTAATATTTAAGTTTATAGGGTGTATTACAATGCAGGTTTAAGACGTGAACAAGTTGTAATTTTTTATCTAAAATGGATACAAGTGTATAAATAAACGGGTTCGGATTATTAGTGGCCATTACTATACATGTTGTGACGGGAACGAGTAATGAAATTATTTCTTAATCGGGGCTTGAGACGGGTTTTGTAAATTATATAATTTTTCAAATTTATACTTAAAACATATTTTTAATATTTTGTTAATGTTTCATTTGTAATATTCATGGCTTTATCGTGTATTTTACTATGTGAGTTTGAGACGATAATAAGATGTAAAATTATTTTTAATCATATTTAAAATGGGTAACAAGTATATAAATAAACATGTATTTATACAATATATTAAAAATGTTTGATTGGTGATATTTAAGTTTATAGCATATATTACTATACGGGCTTAAGATGTGGGATGAGTCATGGGCTTAAGATGTGGACAAGTTGTAGCATATATGTAAAAGCAGTAGCATATATTACTATTCGAGTGTAGGACTGTTACCTACCGAAATCTGTGTTTAGCTATGATCAGTTGCACGTTGCAATCTCATGAGTCACTAGCAAAAAAAAGTCTCAAAATTTTAATTTGTGACGATGATGGTAAGACACATGACACAACAACTAACGTGGTTTACAGTGGAATTTTCGACAGATTGTGAGGTAATTACAAAATTAATTATTTAAAAAAATTGATTATTATTATTATTATTTTAAGCATATGTTTAGTTTGATTTCTTTTGATTTCTTGCAGATAAAAGAAATTGGAAAAATAATTGAATAAACCTCCATTTTCCTCTATTTAATTACTTTTATTTATATGTAATGTAACACTTCTTTTAATTATTTGTCGTCATATTATTACTTTAAATCAATTATTTTATTGTGTTTTAAATAATACTCATAAATTATAATATTAAGTGATTCCCCGTCGAAACTCGACGGGTTACACACTAGTATCCTTAGGACGCGTTTAGTAGACTAGATTAGCCAAGATAGGATATATATCTTGGCTAATCTAGGCGTTTGGTAGCCAAGATAAATAATGTAGGAGGCCCGTGATATAGCCCGGCCCGTGATTAATTTATTGTTCACCTTTAGACTACCAATCCTACCAAATTGGTCGGATTATTCAACCATGATTCAACAGTAACCAAGATAACTCATGAAATGACTTTATTACCCTTTTTCTCTCTCTTCTGTCTCTCATTCTCTTCCCGTCTGACGCCGTGAACTAAGAAGAAGGAGGCGGCGGAAGAAGGAGGCGGAAGTCACTCTTTGAAAAGGAGGCGGGGCGGAAGGAGGAGGCGGCGGAAGAAGGAGGCGACAGTTGTGGTAGAGAGAGAGAGAGAGAAAGAGTAAGAAGAAGAAGGAGACGGCGGTGGTGGTGGATGCGGTCGGAGACGAAGGTAGTGGTGGTGTAGGCGGTGGCGGTGGCTGTGGAAGAGTTGTCGGAGAAGAGGAGAAGAGAGAGAAAGGGGGTGAGAGAAAGAGTGAAACAAGGGAATCGAACGTGGTGGTGGTGGTGGTGGCTGCGGTCGGAGACGAATGTGGTGGTGGTGTAGGCGGTGGCGGTGGTGGTGGAAGAGTTATCGGAGAAGATGAGAAAAGAGAGAAATGGGGTGAGAGAGAGAGTGAGACGAGGGGATCGAACGTGGTGGTGGTGTTGGCTGCGGTCGAAGGCGAAGGTGGTGGTGGTGTAGGCGGTGGCGGTGGAAGAGTTGTCAGAGAAGAGAGACAGAAAAAAAAACGAGAATGAGAAAGGAGAGAGAATTGGGTGGAAAAATAAAGAGAAGAGGAGAGAAAATTGGGAATTGGGTGGGAAAGGAGAAGACGAGAGAGAGAGAGAAGAGAGAATTGGGGGGTTATAATTGTAAAGATAAATTTAATCTTGATTTTAAACTAGGGTACCAATTACAACTACCATATTATTCACTATATTTATCTTGACATTATCTTATCTACCAAACACAAATATACACTAACAATCATCCATTATTTTCTATATTTATCTTGACCTTATCTATCTTGCCTTATCCTAACATATCTACCAAACGAACCCTTAATATAGTATTACTAAGCTTGAGCTACTAACTCCTTCTCATGAAGCTCTCAATTTGGTGATATCTCTCAGCTCCGGCCTTCTCTCTACGGCGGCGGAGGTGGTAAACGACACCGGAGACAACCAACAAAACGACTCCGGCAAAACCACAAATCACCGCCGCCGCCAGGAACCCCAACCTGACGTGATCTCTGCGACGATCGCACGACCCACCGCCGCCGCGGACGCTTCGCCACGTGTCGCCTCCGCCTTCGCCGCCGATACTCTGCGCCTCAGGCAGCGGCACGGACGGCGTCGTCGAAGCGAAGAACGAAGAGAGCATTTTGTTTGCGTCGCCGTTTTGATGAGACGCCGGCGATGAAGGGCCTGGCTGGTGAGCTAGGCCGTGCTCCGATGGCCGGAGGTCCCGGCCGGCAGAGTGGGTGATGACGACGGCGAAAGTAATGCAGGCGACGATGCCGTATTGGAGAAAATTGTGCTGCATCTTTTTCAGGTTAGTGGAAGAGGTTTTTCGGCGAATTGCTTTATATATATATGGAAGTGTTGCTTTTTTCGCTTCTTGTTTTTTCATGACAACTAGTACACCTTCCCGTGCGATGTACGGGTGTCACGTAAAAAACCCATAATTTTAATATCGACAGTAAATAATTATCAAATAATTTAAATATTTTGTAGATAATAAGAAGATAAATACAAAGTAGGATAATATTTAATTTTAAAAAAATATAATATTAGGCACTATTTTTATATATTCGATATTTTTGTGATTTTAAATCTCTCATGAATATGTACTGATGATTATAAAATAGTAAAATATAATTACATCTTAATTAGAAATGACGAATATCTAATTAATGGTTAGCTAACTAATTAACTATGAACAATTTAATTTTAAATCAAAATAACATTTTTATTAGTCAAATTTAATAAATTTTCTTGTCGTCCTCCGGATAATCGAGCAAGACAGTCTATCTAATACAAAGTTAAAAAAGTTAACTACTTTATATAATATATAATAATATTATCAAACTCTGCATACAAGTCTCAACTCTGCATGTTGAATGCTCAGTTTAATCTACATGTGCTAAACATCTTGATTACATCACCATTGTGGCACTATTGTATAGAGTAAAGATCAGAACAAATAGTTTAGTGAAAAAAGAACACACATATCAATAAGAGGAGCTGCATGATACATTTTGTATTGTAAAGACAAAGTAAAGCTGACATAAAAGCAAACCTTCATAGCTGATTGTTGTTTGGAAATCTTCAACTTCTCAGGATAATATAGGTTCAAAGGCTCTGATGCAGAAGGCCTCTTATCTTGGTTCATTTCGAGCAAGATGAGAAACAGTCGATGAAGTATTGGCAATCTGCGTTGTCTGATGAAGCATAGGCAATCCGCATCTAAAGGACGACTTTATATGTATCAAGTATTCCTTATCCAACCTTAGTCTGTTAGCATCTCCGAGAAAAAGAGTGGAGCTCAATATATTATATAGTAAAAACAGATCCCAGAAAAATAAATTAAAATCAAACTGAAATTAATTGCAAATCAAAAACTCTTTCTTTAAATATAGAATACCCCAAAAGTTTTCTTTACAACAGAAGGTCAAGCAGCACAACTTTGAAGGCATAAACATACATGACCGTGACAGGGCATATGAGAATAAACAAAGAAATGAAGAGTTAAGAGTTGTCTACTTGACCATCTAACACACGTATTCAATAGCTACATAACCAAGGCTTCCTAAATGCTTGATTTAGCGAGCCCAAAATCCAAAAGCTAGATTCCATTGGTTGAAAGACAATGTACCACATCGAACTTGCCATGTATATTCAACTGAAGCATTCAACATGCAGAGCTGTTGAAGATGATTGTTTCTTTTAATTGCTGAATTTGACCTTGGCACTGAAGTTAGGACAACAAGAATATTAGAATATTTTGGATTACACGATCAAGGACTTGCAACTTGTATATATTCTATTTCCTAGTGCAACCAACAGTCGCAAGTGTACATAAATAAATATGATATTTAAAGATCATCGTATTTGTTGAAAATATACCTTGCTACAGCCATAAATGTGTCTACAAACATAAAATCACACAGGATAAGCAATCTGTAATAGGAATGGATTTATAGCTTACGACTGACAAAAATAAAACCAGCTCAACATTTTGTTCCGTGTAATTGAGCATCCAGAGATCCATTTTGCATCCAGTTCATATATAATAAGCCTTGTTTCAACATGATCATAGAAACTTGAATCAAATAAAATAACCGAATAAGAAAAAATATATTTTTAAACCACAGAGTAAAAGAACTTAATAAGCTAAATAAAAATAATGCCTGCTAAGCAACATTAAAACCTAGTAATATTTAATATATTACAGGAAGAAGAGTTGTTTGAAAAATAACACTTTTTTATCAAACAAATATCAAAGAGGAATAATTAAAGATTATCAATTTCTTACCCCCATGTAATTTTGCCCCAAAATCACAATCTCATGGCTTCGAATAGGAGTGGTAGAAAAAATGAAGCCCGAAGTGAATCAGTTTGGATAGAGGCCATGAAATCGGTGTACCCACAAGCCACAACCTCGATTTCTTGGACGAAACAATTTCTCGGCAAAACCTTTCGCTCTCGGTCGACAAAAACTGGCGAAAACATACGATTACAATTCGGAGTCCTCTGAAGAATTCTGATTCGGAAGAAATACGCCTTCAATTTTTCCAGAGCTCGAAAGTGGCGAGATGGTAGATGACAATATGATAATGGCTTGAAAATAGAAACAGAATGTTTGGAGAGAGAGAGAGGGGCTGCGTAAGAAGACAGATCTTGAGTAGGGATGACAATTATACCCGCAAGTTCGAGTACCCGCGGGTACCCGCCCCTATTAGGACGTGGATGGAGGGCAATATTCCGGGGTCGGGGCGGGGGTGGGTATAAAAACTTGTACCCAAATCGGGTTCGGGTCGGGGGCGGGTATAAAGATCCCCACCCCAAACCCGACCTGAATAAGTTTCATATTAAAAAATTATTTTTTTAATTAAATTAAATTATATAATTATTAATTTAACAATTTAAAAATTTGGATTTAGGAGTTGATAAAAAATCCAAATTAATGAGACTCATTCAATAGAATCATTACTTCTCTCTCCTTTATATAACACAACTCCCCCTCTCATCTTCAATGAATTTTCGATGTGGGACAATTATTTCTCTTCATTTTCGCCCTCCCCTCTCACATCTTCTTTGTCCCACATTGAAAATGAAAGGATGAAAAAAGGAATGTTGGCCTATAAATATGATATAGTCTTCACTACATTTAACTTCATCAATATAATCTTTACTATTTTTCCTTAATTTTTAGGGAAGAGTAAATTTAAAATTTTAACAAATATTTAATTTTTTTAATTCCACATTTAGGCGGGTTTAAATGGGGATGAGGACGGGTGTAAAATTTTTGGGCGGGTATGGGGATGGGGATGCAATACCTGACCCCGCCCCAACCTGTTTACATTTCTAATCTTGAGCGTGAAATTAACTCCCCACGTTCGTTTGAATGGAGTAACCGTTCAACAGTTACACATCTTGAATTGAAAATTGATTAGATTAATGAAGTTGAGAAATATGGCGCCAAAAAGTTACCGTTAAAAACTCTCTTTTCATATATTAATAGATGAGAAAAATCCTATATACGATAAATTTATATTTTTCGTATTAAAAAATTGTGTTAAAGTCGTTAGAAGTAATCATATCAAATTCCAAACATAAAATATTAATTTTTGTCTTATAAGCTAAAAATGAAGTATACCTCATTGGGGAATCATAAATTCTAAGGTAAATTAATGTGATTATTTCCATTTTACAGTTAACTTTTCTTTTCTTACGCGTGTGCCTAGCCATAGTGTGACCGAATAGCTTTATTGAATTATCTTATAAAAGCAAACACCTCAAAAAAAAAAAAATATGTCTTAGACAACCATACACCAACAAATAGTTTGCAATATAACAATTAATAAATTTTGAATAGTATTAGATCTTGGTACGAAGACCGTTCGACAAGTGAAAATTCAAAGATTAGTCAATTGTCGTAATAAGTTTTGTTATTGGTCTTCACCTAAAATCTATTACTAATACGAAAATAAAGCTGCCCCATCCACGGTGCTCCGTTCAGATTTTCCTTTATTCTGGTAATTTTTCTAATTTTAATTCATATATATTCTAATTTTTATTTTTATTAATTAAAATTTTATTAATTTCATATTCTTGAAATATCACATGTTTATCTATTAATCACATCTCATATTTATCTATCCCTCTATTTAATTAATTTCTTCTATTATACATATTAAAATAATAACAATTTCGGAATGCATTATTATAAATCCTTATTTTATATATTCTTAATTCATATATAATAATCTATAGAAAATTTGTAAATGAAAATCTCTCTATGAAGACTAAATAAATATATTTAATCAATATGTCTATATAGAATCCTTTTTATTTTTCATTCATGTTTTTTCATCAATATGTTTTTCATTTTTACTAATTTTAATTAATATTAAATTGTTTAGATTTTTATCGAGTAATTTAGCATAAACCAACGAGACGGTTCAAATAACATAGAAAGAAGGATTTTTACTAATCTTAATTAATATTACTTTGAAGATGTAAACATTTTTTTTTTTTTGCATTTTGGCAAAGATTAGAGATATCGATTTAGCATGAACCAACGAGACGGTTCAAATATACTTAAAAAGAAGAATTTTTACAAATTTTAATTAATATTAACTTTGTTTAGATTTTTATCGAGTAATTTAGCATAAACCAACGAGACGGTTCAAATAACACAGAAAGAATGATTTTTACTAATTTTAATTAATTTTACTTGGAGTGTTCATATTTTTATCGAGTATTACTCAACGGATTTGAGACGCGTATGTACTATAAAGTCACTATTTTAACCGAGATTAGGACGAACATGTAGAAAAATTATAAACAAATTTAGATTTAGAAAATACATAATGAATGAGTATACCCGATCCATTGTCATTCCTAATAATAAATTTAACTACGTGAAATAAAATTAATTTTCTAAGTTTAATTAATAATTAACGCGAAAAATATCACAACTTTTAAATAAGATATAAAATTATTTTTAAAATATATACACGTAAATTAAAACATAAAGTTATTTCCCGTAGAATCTCGACGGGCTACTTACTAGTATATTAAAAAAAGGTTGCCAAATTATAGAGCATGGTGCTCTTTAGTCATCATATGATTTATTTTTAGGTACATTTAGATAAAATAATCATGGCTTATAGATCTTTTTGAGCTTTGAAGTGGGTATAAAATTGCAGAGATGACGTTTATGTTTTTTTTTTTTTGAGGTAAAAGGAAATATTATTAATTCGAACAAATGCAGGGAATATGAATAAGATCATCCACAAATGTCGGAGGTTCATCCCACACAAACGGACTAGGAAAATCTTTAGCCCTACGGGTTAGCCTATGAGCCAGCTCATTAACATTACGCCTAACATGCTTTAAGCGAAAATGACTGCTAGACCTTAAGAGAAGTCTACAGCTTTCAACAATAGAACCAAGCTCTGAGGAATCTTTACTTCGAGAAGAAACTCCATCAACAACCAACTTAGCATCCATCTCGAACACAACATGCAAATGGCCTCGACCTTTGATCCAAGAGAGCGCCTGATGAAGACCCATAGCCTCTCCGATCCCTCTTCAACTCGCAGCACTCCCGGTATAAGAATCACCCTTGCTGCTACAAACTCTCCATGAGCATTTCGAATAATAATACCAATGCTCGTAGCATTCATGCCCGCAAAGAAAGCAGCGTCTATGTTGCACCTGAACCATCCCTCCCGGAGATCATGCCAGCCTTTACATATAACATGTGAAACTCTTTGACTTTGCTGGTTCCAATCTTGCACTGCTGCCCACTCTTGTCTAGAGGTACGAGCCATCAAAATTGATATTCTAGGAACCGGAACATGATTATTCCAAACTACGGCATTGCGATCTTTCCAAATTTGCCAAAAAAATCATGGCTGCCATCGCTCTCACTTCTTCATCTGCAAAGTCGAGAAAATAGAAGAGAAAATCTACAAAAGATCTGTATTTATAGTAAGTATGCATGCCAAGTTATAAGCAGCATTCCTGGAAAAATGCCAAATAAGTTTGACAGCTCATTGTCAGGGTGATTTGGAACAAAACAACTACTATCTCGACGGAGCCAAAGATCATAAAAAACACAAACTATCTGTCCGTCCCCAATTCTCCATCTAACACCTCTTCTCAGCAAATCTTGGGATGAAAAAACTTGGATTATGCCCACACTCTGGTTAATATTTGGCTTGGGGTCAGCTATAAGCCGCCACCCCATCTTCCCAAGCATTGCAATATTGAAGAGTTGAAGACATCTAAAACCTAAACCTCCGATGACTTTCTTCGTACACAACCGCTCCCATCTCATCCAATTAATCCCCACCAAAAAGAATTCATCATCCTCTCTAATTCATCTGTAAGACTCGTCGGAAGCAGAAACGATGACATATATACAATAAGGTTGTATGGCTTGGGCCACTGATTTGATAAGCACCTCCTTTCCAGCTTTGGATAAAGTTTTCCCTTGCCAACCTTGAATCATCTTCCAAAGCCTCTCTCTCAAAAAACCAAAAATTGATTTCTTATTCCGTCCAATAAGCGATGGAAGACCTAAGTATCTCCCAGTATTGAGGGGAGAATAGACACCCCATTAAATCACAAATGTCGGATTTAGTAGCTTCCGTCACATTTCTACTGAAAAAAATGCCTGATTTTTTATCGTTAATTGCTTCGCCGGAAACCACCTCGTAGGCGATGAGAATCTCCTTCAACTTCGCACACTCAGCCCACTATCTTTTACTCATTTCAAAACTAGGCCAAAATATTTGCGGACCGGGCAAAGTAGGCCAATAAGCCCTAAAATTGTTTTGTAGTCCATTTCTTAGGCCTATACTCACAAAGCTCATTTATAGCTTTATACATCCAAGATAAAATCTATAGAAAATACGCAAATTTATCATTTTTCAAATTTAATCCATCTTTTCAACTTGGAGATAATTCATGCAATACTATCAGGCCCATCACACTTCCGTATAAAAATTCTAAGCATACCAACTTCATACCTTTTGACCTTAATGCTGCCGGATAAATATCCGACGGAAGTTTTAGGGACCTCGTCCAACCACACGATCGCAACCGATGGTTTCCAGACTCAGACTCCTTCAGCAACACTCAGCACAGCCTTCGATCGTTTCCTACCCGAGGCGTAGAGTACTTATTTGGTATACAGAGAATAATCAGACACTGGAAGGAATGAGCAAAAGCGCGAACTTTATTTAGGAATTATATAAAATTTATTACAACATAGGTATATCTTCTTTAGAGAGAAGACAGACTTGTTTAGCTACCTATGGTAGCGGAATTGAAATACATAAAACTAAAACTAGAATATTTAAACTAAGAACTAAAACGATTTTATTTTTTGAGAGAGTAGAGAAGATGAGTTGTGGATTTTGTGATATCTAATGCTCTTTTCAATTCTTATTTATATAGAGGTCTGGAGCGACCTCTCATAATTGCCTTGGATACTCTTATTCTTGGTCAGCTTGCTTTCACGTGAATTGGGTCCTCTATTGTCATCCATTATTGAATGTAGACAACCAACTTTCAGTGTGAGGTCCCTTTCTTGTGACTAATGGACCACTTTTCTGCTGGTAGTGGTCTTCCTGTAATTTTATCCATCTATCATTTAGTGAGTAATCTCTGTTCATCCACCCACTGCTGTCGTTTTTTTTTTAGTGGGTGGCTTTCCAACTCAGAGTCACATGACTCCACCAACTTGTGTCGGGAATCTACTTTTTTTTCGGGGCCTGAGCGTCCTTACTTTTGGCAGCACCTTGTGCTCTTGGTGCTCGTTGGACCAAGCCTTATCTTTTTCCATTCTGGGCAAAAAAACCTTTCCCGAACTCTTGGTTCCTTTTGGTTCTTTGTTGATTTATGTCTCAGGGAAGAGTTCAACCAGATAGAGTACAACAAAGGGGAATTTCAGAGTATCAGTTCTGAATTTGACCATGAGCTGAAAGTGAAACAGATTAAATGACCTACATCAAAGATTATACACAAAGCGTAAGTTTGGGTTTTGTGAAATTTTTCCATTTGTGTTATTTTTTTCATAAAGCTATTATTATTGAGTAAATATGGATGATTACTTACATATTAAATATTTACTTGCAAGGACAGAACACAAAAAGCGAAATAAAAAGCAAGAATTTAAAAACAGAGCAAAGGAAATAGAGCAAGCAGCTGAAGTTGGAAAAAAGGTAACACTAAACTTTACATCTAGGGAGTTAAGAGTAATAAAACTTTACCTGCGTAGTACCTATCATCACATGAATTTCGAGCATTTAACTTGAAAGCTTTTGTAAGTTTCTTCATCTGGTCCTTTCAAAAAAAAAAATTCTCATCTGGTTAGTTAATTGGTTCTCAATGAAAATTACAAATGAATAAAACAGAACTTGAAAGCTTACTGTGAAAAAGTGTTGAAAAATATGTTTCATTTTCCAGTCTGTTCACAACTCATTGCTGCACATTGAAAAGAAATAGTCAGGAAATAGGTAAAACACAATATTATAAAGAACCAAAACATTAAGTTCAAGAATCCTTGACAATAAAAAATACGAAATGAATACCTTCAAAGAAACTCATGATTCTAATTTAAGAATGAACAAATCTTTTTAGGGCCTAAAAAATTTCTGATATCAGGAGCAATCAGGTGCTAAAAAGAATTAATAATCTGCTCATTGACAATGAGAGTGGAATCATCTCTGTAATAAGTACTTACTAATATATGTACTGGATAATAACCATTTGTTTCTTGAATTTAAAATCAGCAAAAACTGACATCTGAAAGTATATGAAAATAAATTCGAAAAATCCTGTGAATAAAAGCTTATTAACCTTTGAACAAAAGAATAAGCTTATTAACATTGGTAAAGACAAATACGTACTTTACAAACACAATTTTCAATACTGTAGAAGTACAAACTTGGTCTGATTTATCTATTCAGACTAAGTATAAAGTACTCAACTGCAGATTTTTAAATCTAATGCACATTAGACAGCTATAAACTTGATTTCTGAAGTTAAAAATTTAATAATTAATTTTAAATACGAATTAAAATATAACTACACAACCATCTTATTTTAATTTTAATATTTAGGAATAACAGTGTTAATAAAAAAATATTTTAACAGCAGAAAATCTTTATTTGATAAGTGTTAGAAGACTATATTTCTAAAATTTAGTTAGAAATTGGAAAAGTATAAGTATACTAATCATACTAAATAAGCATTTATTTTAATATAAAAGATTTAACTACAAACATTCTTACAGCAGAGCAATCATAATTTAGTCAAAGTTAGAAAATTATACTTTTAAAATTTAGTTGGAAATTTTAAATTTGTAAGTATACAAGTAAAGTCCCTGTTTTCTGCATTTATCAATGAAATTTTTAAAATTGTAAAGACAGTGTTAAAATTTTAGAATTTAATTATTATAATAGTTAATAGTTATAATAACTAAATTATTATAATAGTTAAGCATAAAATGTATAAGAAGATTATACTTATAAAATTTTTGTTAGTATACTTATATATATCATGTTTTATTTTTAGAAAAATAAACTGATAATATTATTATGATAATTAATAATTTTATTAAATAATTTATTTAAGACAGAAAATAAATGTATGAAAAAATAACATGAAATTTAGAATTAGGGAACATAGTCATATTAGAATAGATTACCAACTTTTACATATTTTAGTATACTCATCCCGTAGTTTGACTCTCTAAAGTCAATACCAATTACAAAAGAATTGATTTAATGCATAGATCAATGAGATGAGCATAGATTAAAACTAAAAATTGATGCCTAAAGTGCATCAATTTGAAAGTACTACTTCATACTTCATCAATCAATCCTCTATTTTCACAGAAACATTCCTCTTCTTTTGAGCCTCTCCACAGAGTTCAAACTCATCATCTAGTTTCCTCTTCAAATGGACCTCACCATCCCATTCATCAAGATCAATGACTGAATTGGAACCATTCAACTTTGCTAATTTCAGATGAGAGCTTTCCACAACAGTCTTCTGCTCATCAGCTTTATCAAACCACTCTTCTTGGATGGGAAAACCAATCTTAGTAGCCATAAGAGTTCCAGTAGGGTTCTCAGAAAACTGCATACAAATATTTAAAGATAATAAAGGCATGAACATAACAAATATTTAAATATAATCTAAGAATTATATAAAAACTGGAACAATAAATAAATTATACCTTAAAAATGTCATCATTTGATCCAAGATCAACTATTTGAGGCAGAGAAGCACATTCATCATGAAAAGATTTTTCCTCAAATCTTGCCTTTTCAGCAGAGTCAATTTTATCCAACATATACCCAGAATATTTGCTAATGATGTCAGGATCAGAACATATCATGTTCATATTATAAGCCTGATTTTCATTGAACTGCTTTTCAATCCTTAACTGGACTTTAAACATCAGAATCTGGCCATTTAGAGCCATTTCAATCTCATTTGGAACTCCTACCTAAAAAACAAAATATATATAAATTCAGATCATCGTAAATATAAACATCATAAGTCAATTGTTGACTTAAAATAATGCAAAATTACCTCTCTAGCTTCATTATTAAACTCAGCAGCCTTTTTCCCTAGAAGTGCAATACAATCCCTATCCCAAAGAATAAAATCTGCAGAACAGGTGCCATCATACAGACCAAGCCTCAACAGGAACCTGTGTTATAAACACTTAATTAGTCTCAGAATAAATGAAATGACAAATTTAGGTGTTTATAAATATTTTAAATACCTTTGATTAGCACTTCTATTAGAGGTGTTCATCGGAACCGGAACCGGACGAACCGAACCGGAACCGAACGGTTCCGGAATCGGAACCGAACGGTTTCGGAATCGGAACCGGTGCCTCCGGTTAGGTTTGGAACCGAAACCGGTGCTTCCGACGGTTCGGTTCTGGTTTCAAATTTTCGTAACCGGAACCGGAATCGGAACCGAACCGAACCGGAACCGGAACTAAACTTTGAACCATTTATTTTTTTTTACACTACTATTTAAAAATGTGATTTTTTTTGTGTATAGAAATGGAATATTAGGTGACAATAACAACAAAATATAGTATCAAATAATAATTCTCAATATAGTCAAGTATCAATTATCAAAGCTCAACATTGGGTTTTCGCCAAAGAGGTTTTAACGAGGCTCGGCCCTTGAGTGATTAAATCATGTTATCTTCAAGGGTTTGAGGTAGTTTACGAAGTCATCAATAATATCTACTTCGTTTTAGTTTTTCATTGCAAATAACTCTTGCCCACAACTTATCGAATATACACAAAAATATTTGAAAAAAAAATAAAAATTCCGGTTCGGAACCGGAACCGGAACCGAACTGAAACCGGTTCCAGAACCGAACCGAAACCTAAGTGACCAACGGTTCGGTTCCGGTTCCACCCACTTGAAACCGGGAACCGGCGGTTCGGTTCCGGTTCGGAACCGAACCGAACCGTTGGCCACCTCTACCTGAATTCATTAATTGGAGCTATATCTTTGTTCAAAGATATTTTGGAACAATTATATGAAGTATTAGTCTGAACAACACCTACATCAAAATAAAAATAATAATTAGTTTCAACTTACAAAAAAAGCTTAAAATATGTATATGTTATTTACCTTTGAATAGTGACGACCTGCAAAATTGAACAACAATAATGGATATCTTTTTCCCCTTCGGATCAGCCTGTTGTAAATACTTATCAACATGTTCCTCCCATAGTGTACAGTAAAGAGGGCAATGGCTGCAAAAAAAAATTAATATAAATTTTTTCGATGTTGATAAATATTTTCAGAATAGATAAATATTATATATATGAACTTACAGCTCATCGACCAACTCCAATTCAATCAATTTACCATTCTTTTCATTAGAAACTGACCCCTGACTTTTAATAACTCCAATAATATCTGGAAATAAAAAAAATATATTATTTCCCTATTTAACAAAAAACCAAAAAAAAAATTATAATAAAATGCATATACCGAACAATGGCTCCTCGTTAAGATTAGCTATGGCTGCAATTTCAGGAAAGGTTTTGAAATTGAACATGTTAGAGGGGAAATCTGCTTCGTAAACTTCACACATTTCTATTTTCACATATGCATTGATACGAAACTGATTTGGAGTAGTTTTCATCCTCATGTGATTGGGCCTTACTAAGAAATTATGTATGACATAGATATGTCCTTTAATATTCAACTTCAGTTTCTGAACAACCTTGTTAGGAAAAAATACATGTATTCTCACACCCTACATGAAAGAAATACATTCAGTTTAAAAATATGAGGGAATAAAAAACTACTTTTAAATAAACTGAGGTACTTATAAGTTTAATTTGTATTACATTTCTATCATGCACAATTGACTTCACACTCATGATATCCTTCTCCCGTCCATTACATGTGACGTTGTAAGCTCGCACACAACAGACCTTAATGGTCGTTGTGATACTCGTCGGAGTAAGGTTTTCAATCGGAGTTATGAAGGCACACATGTTCGTAGAAGAACAAATGAAGATGTAGTTGCATATAAATCGAAAGTAAAGAGTAAGTTATGGTTTGTAATATTCTGTAAATAAGTGTATAAATTTGTGTAAAAGAAAAGCAATTTCAAAGCTCAAAGTGCTTCACTGTTATTGTACTTAGCAACTTGTAATAGAGTTAGGAAATAGCAGGATAAAATAAAAGCAAACAAAAAACCAAAGAAAAATCGAAAGAGAAAAAA
Organism: Agastache rugosa; assembly: GCA_031470985.1. Taxonomy (NCBI): domain Eukaryota; kingdom Viridiplantae; phylum Streptophyta; class Magnoliopsida; order Lamiales; family Lamiaceae; genus Agastache; species Agastache rugosa. The sequence goes on from CM062607.1 coordinate 25,828,542, forward strand.
TTAGAATTAGAAACATACTAAGTAAAGAAAACTTGAAAGTCTGATGAATTTGTAATGAGGATAGGGGTTTATATAGAGTTAGTAAGAGCTGTAAATTTCGAATTTGAAATTTTGGCTCCTTAAGTTGGTTAAAATAAATATTTTAGCTAATAACTGGTTAAAAGAATTGATACATTTTTCAGGAGTATAATCAGCAGTCATTTTGACAAAAAAGAGCATCTAAATTAACTTGATTAAATTTAAAACAGAAAAAAAAAAAATTTTCCATAAAGTAAAAGAATGTCAACATTATTACACAACCCATTGGATTTGGCGGCAAAAGAGCACATCCTGTAAATTCAGCTACAACTCTCTTTTTTATATTAGTATAGATATAGATTTGCATGTCTTTTTTCTATTCCAATCTAAAATTTTGTTTGAGATCTTTAATGGAACACCAATTTTCTTCCTAGGCCCCCATTCTGCCTGAAGAAGGGAGTTCAGGGCAGTAAAAAAGGATATTATTTTGTAAATATTGAGATGGACTAGTCATTGTTTTAAAAGGCGGTTTTGAGGCGCGCCTCATGATGAGGCTGTCCAAAATCGCCTTTGAGGCGGCGCCTTTGTGGTGCCAATAGAGGCGTACCTCGTCTCCGTCGAGGCGGCAGCCTCATTTTCAGCAGAAAATTAGCGTGTTTTTTAATTTTTTGGGCTCAAATTTTGAGCTCAATTCTTATAGAAACACAATGGGCTTAATTTATTAAAGCTTAAACTTATATGGGCTTATAATTTTAAGCCCAATGTAGGTGTAAAATCTATTATCTATTAATAATATATTAAAGCAGAATAACTGCAATGCATTTTTCCGCCTATATAATATTTTTTTCCCGCCCAATATTGCATGTGCCATGCAAAATCTTCTCACTGTCTCATCACGCATGACTAATATTTTTTTTCGAGAAGCCGCTTGACTTTCTGCTTTGTCAAAGACAACTGTACAATGTAACTTCTCATTTGTTTTTTTTATTAACTTTCCGTTTTCCCTAAAATCTTCTGTTATTTCCAATGTACATTTACTTTTTAATAATCATCCCACGCGCAAATTGGATAAGCATTGTATTTCTTCTCTATTTTATTTTTCTTCATAATTAAGAAAGCAAATTCACATTTCCCCAGCAATTTCGAGACCTGCAAATTCGAGAGTTCTCTGATAGACAAATAACAAAGCTTCAAAACATTGGGTAAGTATTAGATTTCTTGAGTGCCAATTTATAATTATCAAATCAAGAATCTTAGTAATTACATGATTGTTAGTTTATTGTATAGATTATCTCACTGATACAACCTAAAATATTTTTATAAATATTAAATCAATAATCTTACTAACTACAAATGAAAATTAAAAAAAATAAAAAATAAAAATAAACACTCTCCCGGTGGGACGGGTGACACTCTAGTTAGGAAAAAAAAACCCTTAAATTGGCAAAAGAGCTGCTGCGCAGCGTAGTCTCCCTCTCCCTCGTTTCTTCTACAGCTCTCCCTCTCCCTCAGTTTCTTCTCTCATCTGTCAACGTCTCTTTCGCCGGCGGTTCCAAGGCAGCAGCGGCAAGTCATCGAGTCTTAAAACGCCTTTTAAAGCCTTGGGACTAGTTTCTCTCACTGCAACGCACAGCCATGTGCTTTCCCTTCTGAGGGTTCGAGGCTCTAATTGTGACCAATTTGCTAACCATGTGCTCCACTTTGTACATAAATTGGTCATTCGTAGTAACAAAATTTGGAACTTGTCTATGAACTTTTGCCAAAGTTGAGTGTTTAGTGTCTGCACCACATTTTTTTCCTGAGGGGTCTGCTTTATTCGTATACTGTTAGAGGGAGAATGACTGAAGCAGGAAAACCTCAAGCTAATCCTACGAAGATGTCCTCATTGACACCTAAGGCGATCATACACCAGAAGTATGGTGATAAGGCATCCTACAAGGTTGAAGAAGTGCAAGTTTCACCAGAAAAAGGATGTCCTGGGCTAGCCATCACACAGAAGGCACCACCATGTCTTTACCGCTGCACTCTGCATCTTCCGGAAAATAGTTTTGTCTCTGATACATTTAAAAGGAAAAAGGAAGCTGAACAATCTGCTGCAGAGAAGGCTCTAGAAAAGGTCTTTCTGTGCTCTTCTTGTGTAAACTGATGATTTATATTGTTTTTTCTTGAATATGTGCTGAATAAATTAGTAAATGATAATATCATGGTTCCACCAAATTAAATGTCCACACTCCACAGCTTGCTTTCTTCGAAATTAGTGTGGTGGACCCTGCCAGTTGAAACTTGCATGTTGAAACTGGGATTTATATGTTTATCTCGTTGTTCTGCTTGTACTTGTTCTTATGGTATATGATTAGTTGTATTGAGATGAAGTAATCTTCACAAATATGAAAAGATTCCTATTCTATCTCTTTTCCAATAGATCAAGTAATCATCTTGATGATTTCCTTATATACCTAATACTATTATCTAGTCCTGCATTTTCCAGTTTTGTCATACTTCTATAAAATCATCTTGTCTTGCATTCCTCAGAAACAGCTTTCATTACCTGTGTCAATCTAAATTTTGTCCTGCAGTTAGGCCTGCGTCAGAAGGAATATAATCCCACTGTGCAGGAAGCTTGGGACGATTTAGCAGGCCGTGTTGCTTTTCTTTTTGCAAACAAGGTATGTGGTTGATGAGTACATAGTTCATTTATTATGTTGTTTCTGTTTTCGCAACCTGGATCTTTTTTCCATTATTGCTCTTTAATCTTGATTATACTCTTTTTTCAATCCACTATCTTCAATTGATTGGATAGAGCTCTTTGTTCCTTAACTTCCTTATTATAGTTTGGTTAATGGTCAACTTTTGAATGTTATATGCTTGAATGCTTCTATTCATATAAATATTATATATGCAAACACTCCTAGTTTAGCACTGGAATGTAGATTTGGAGGGTTATAGGTTGAGTATTTTGCAATATTGCTCCTCAATTGAAGTCATTTTCTTGTATATATAGGCGTACATAATAAAGGGCTTTTTCTGAAGGACCACTCGAGATAGACTGAAACTTCCTTGTCCTTTCATTATGTGATTTAAGGGTTAATTTTGTGTATAACTTTGACCTACTTGCTCCCGATTTATAGTGAATGTGCTATTCATGAAATCCCATTGTATTGGGAATAGTGCAGAATACTGTTCTTCATTGTTGTTAGAGCTTTGAATTTTTTGTCACAAAGTTTTGTTTACTAATTTTTTTCTTTCCTTTTCCTCTTTTGCCAATTTATTTCCCATTTCCTTTGGCAACTATGAAGTTTCTTTCATCTCTCCATCCACTCAGTAATCACTTCAGAGCAGCTTTGAGAAGAGAGAGCTATTTCAATGGTTTCGTTCCAGTTTCAGTTATTGCAGTATATGATGCAAAGACTAGTAACATATGCAAATTCATAAATCCTGCTGCTGAGGGGAATTCGCTGCTGGTGATGTCGCTAGTTTCGCGTGCAGCATCTACACTGACTGATTTAGTTATGATATCTGATGACCAACTTTCGCTACAGAGGAGAAATTCATACTCACCAGAGATTATATCTTCAATAAATCATGAAGTAAGCTTATCGGAAAGCATTCCACTTGATGTAATACGTATTCCAGTTTCACGTGAGAAAGATGTTGAAGCTTTGAAACTTAACATTTCTGCTACTGGTTATTACCTTGATGTTATTGCCTGCGCACTAGGTCTGCCGGGGGCTTCAGATATTATAATATCCAGGTAAGATAAGCATGCATAATTGCATATTAAGGTGCTTGATTAATGATCTACAAAATTGAGAAATTCTTGCTTTATTCTAAGCATATATCATCATCTATTGTATCTTTATGCAGAACGATCGGTAAAGCTTCATCTGAAATGAGAATTTATTCCTCTGCTCCAAAGCGTCTCTTTGAAAACTTGTCAGAGCCTCAAGCAAAAGCTAACCACGTTGACGGATCTCTAAACATCAGGGCAAGTTATTTTGCTGACCAAGACATATATGGTGATGCAATTCTGGCTTCTGTAGGTTACTCATGGAAGTCCACTGATCTTTTCCACGAAGCTATTTCATTGTGCTCGTATTATAGGTAAAAGTAGTAGCATTAAGTTTCATTCTTTGTCGTTCTTTTCTGATTTATTTTTTATTTTTTATTTTTTGTGTTGAATGTACAAGATTTACGTGTTGGAAGATTTCCACTATTGCACCTCAAGAAATTTCTGTATTTAATTTTAGTTTCTTTTCCTTCTTGTCAAGAATTCTTGTCAGTAAGATACCCAGTGGAGCATACAAGATATCTAGAGATGCAATACTCGCTGCTCAGTTGCCTTTAGCATTCACAACGAAAAGCAATTGGAGAGGTTCCTTCCCGAGAGACATCCTCTGTGCATTCTGTCGTTCTCACCATTTATCCGAACCTATCTTCTCTACTCAAAGCAGTTTGTTGGATTCATCAGTAGATTTACCTGGATCCCGCAAAAAGTTGAAAGCTACACAGTTGAGTAATGATGACAAAAGCGAAGCTGCTGCTACTGGGGATCGAGTGGCACCAAGTGGAATTTTTAGTTGTAATATAAAGATATATTCCAAAAACCAAGAACTGTTTCTAGAATGTTCGCCACAAGAATCTTACAGAAAGTTGACGGACGCCTTGCAAAGTGTTGCTTTGAAAGTCCTATGCTGGCTGGACATATTTTTCGAAAAGCCAGAATTGTCTGTAGAGGAGTTGGGCTTATTAGCCAAAAAGTTTGACATTCAGTTTACTCATGACTTTTTTAAGGGATTCTCATTATGCCACACCGTGCACAGCTCCGCGACTACCACAATTCAAGCTGCAGATACAATTTTAAATGATATTGAGGGTCAAAACTCTGGAGTAACTCCTGCTAATGGTTCTTTGGCATGCATAAGCTACACAGTCTCGTTGTTTAGAGAAGGAGACTGCACTAAAGAATATCTTGAAAGCTGTGAAGAGTTTGAGTTTGAGGTAGGAAATCAAGCTGTATTGCCTCATCTTGATGCAACTGTGGAAAAGATGGCTGTTGGCCAGTCGGCATATTTCACGGTGGAGTCGCCTCTCAATGAGTTCATTTTGGCTGCATCTGGTGATTCTGCAGAAACTCTATCATTATTGTATCCGAGTAAGTTCACTATTTGTGGCATAAGATAAGATATTTGACATTTGTGTTCATGTTTTGCATCCCTGGGCTAATCATGCTTTTCTTGTGACAGGAAGCTGCAAATTGGAGTACTGTGTTACTTTATTGCAGGTGACGGAACCATTAGAAGATCGCATGGAGCAAGCCCTATTTAGCCCCCCTCTATCCAAGCAGCGTGTTGAATTTGCAGTACGCCTTATAAGAGAATCTTCCGCAGCTTCATTGGTATAAACTGAACTTCATCAAATGTTTGATGTTTAGGGACTTGACACTGAATATCCAGTCCAATTTCAGGTCGATTTTGGTTGTGGTTCTGGAAGTTTATTGGATTCCTTGCTGGCGTATCCTACTTCTTTGGAGAAAATTGTTGGTGTTGATCTTTCACGGAGAAGTCTTGCAAAAGCAGCCAAGGTTAGCACCACCACAGTTATATTTCATGTTTACTTTAGCTGTTGCACGCATTTCTTCTTCTGAAAATGGTCGTTCCACCATTGCAGTCGCTCCACTCAAAGTTGAACAGTTTATTTGATCCCAACGGGCCAACTAGCAAAATGAAATCTGCTGTTATGTATTATGGCAACATCACAAAATTTGATCCTCAGCTGCATGGATTCGACATTGGGACTTGCTTGGAGGTACCTATTTCTCCCTTCTGAACTACGTGCATGATTCACAACTTTGTGGTGTGGTGAATGTCGTTAGCTGTGCATTGTGCATTGTATATATTGACTCTGTCCCCGAATAAATAAGTGGCGCGGGCCGTCAAAAATCGTATATTAATAAAGTGGGTAAATTTACTCTTTTTTTTTACCCTTAATGATTGTGAGGGAATACGAAGAGTCTGAAAAGTCGTAGTAGTATTGGAAAACTGAAGAAGGGTAAAATGAGAAGTTTTTGACAATATTTTTCTATAGAATTTTGAAATAAGACATTTATTTGAGAACGGGGGAGTGATAGATAGGAATAATAAAGCTGTCAGATGGTAATATAGGAAGACAAAGAAATTAGTATTAGAATCCCAGTAATTTAGTTTGTCTTATAAGTATCTTCCAACCCTAGTTATGACTCTTAACGTATGTATTAAGAGCTGCATTTTGAGTATCTTTTCATTATCACTGACATTGAAATATTGATTATACAGTTTTTCTCTCAATTCTTGTTTCGATATTCAAGTTTTCCCCTTAATTGCTTCGCGTCCACTATGAATAGGTGATTGAACATATGGAGGAAGAAGAAGCATGCTCATTTGGCCATGTAGTGCTTAGCTCTTTCGCCCCCAAGATCCTCATCGTCTCCACCCCAAACTATGAGTACAACGTGATCCTCCAGGGATGCACGCCTCACGGCCAAGAAGATGATCCGGACGAAAGGAACCAGGCTCAGGCTTGCAAATTCCGAAACCATGACCACAAGTTTGAATGGACCAGGGCACAGTTTGAGCAGTGGGCGTCTGAGCTGGCCGTGAAGCACAACTACAACGTTGAGTTCAGTGGCGTCGGTGGCGCTGCTGATGTGGAGCCTGGGTTCGCATCTCAGATTGCGATATTTAGGAGGCGTGAAGAGAGTGTGAGCATCATGGAGTGTGGTAGTGAGTATGTGCAGATCTGGAAATGGAGTAGGGAGGAACATCAACCAGTTGGACTTAGTTAATAATGTAGCTTATTGCCCTACTTTTTTTTTTGTCTCTAGAACTAGAATGTTTCATTGAAAATTGTAATTTAAAAATTTAGTCTGTTGACCTTTCTGTTTATTGTAATTTTAGTCGGGTAACTAAGAGATTCTGCGCCTCGTAAGGCTCAACTCAAGTGTCTATTATAATTCAAAAACTCGGCTTTTCGGTTGCTTTGTTCATTTGCGATGAAGTTGCAACTTTAGTTCTTTAACTAAGAGATTTCGTGCCCATAGCCATATGGCATAATAAGGCTTGAGCGTCTATTGAAATTTTAACTCATTTTCTTGACCGTTTTGTTTATGCGTGGTAAAATTTGTAATTTTGGTCCTACAGCTGAGAGATTTTGGGCTAATTATAATTTTAAAATCTAATTTTCAATATTTCCTGTTGAAATGACAATTCATCAATTAATCGGCATCAAATGCGACAATATCCACTAGCCAAATTGGAAAATCAGTAAATCATCAGAAAGACGGACTTGAGCAGTTTTACGAAAATTGAGCAACCCCTATGATTATTTTATATTTAACATATATCACTCTACTAGTCTATACCTATTATAAATCATCAGAAAGACGGAGTATATTATTAAAATATATCAATATTACGTGTATCGCATGTATCACTCTACTAGTCAATACATATTATAAAAGAGTCTTTTTTACAAAATTTGATTTGCCTATTATACCATTATTACAATATTTATTATTAGTATCCATTATTATATGATTATCTTATGTACGTGCATCGCATGTACCACTTTACTAGTATTTGTAAATATGGTACATATAGATATTCTGACCATGCATACACATTCTTATGGATATAAATATTTATACTCTACCAATCTGTAAGTACACAAACAGTCAACAGACATAAATAATGCATTTATAAATACTGTAGTTCGCAGTTGCTGAAGAATTTTCCAGCTAGTTGATTTTGTCCATATTATCCGATCATAAATTTGTTTAAAAAAAAAAAGAATTACAGGTCAACCCTCTTCAGAAATAAATAAATTATATATATATATATATATATATACACCCTCCGTCCCATTTATATAGGCTTGTTTTCCTTTTTCGGATGTCCCAAATATATAGGCTTGTTTCCATAAAAAGTAATGTTTTTTAGCTCATTTACTAATATATCCCTATTTAATTCTTTTATTAACTCATAAAAATACATAGTCAAATAATAAATAGGGGCATATTATGAAATTTACCTATATAATTTACTTTTCCAATAATTTTTCTTAATCCTTGTGAAAATTTCAATCCGCCTATATAAATGGGACGGAGGGAGTATATATTAAAACATAATAGTAAAACTGTTTTGAAATTAATTTTGACTCTTTTAATCAATTTTAACCAATTTGTTGATGATGGGGATGAAGCTAATTAGTAAATCTAAAGAGATTCTAGCGTGCTTAAGAAGAAATACTATATTTTTAGTTAATATCTTTTATTTGGTATTTTATATCTTTTATTTGCGATCAGGATATCTTTAGTCTTCTAGTATTTATATGTTGTTTTGGACTTGGTAAGTGGGGGGTTTTTGATATGAAATAAACTAGGGTTTTTCTCTATTATCGTGTTCTTCCGGTATTCTGTAGAATCAACGGATTAACTCGTGCGTTTGCTTTCGGTATTCATTGAATCAACGAAAGTATTTGTTTATTGTAACTGTAAGAGTTGGGTTAAACTCCTACAGCAAGAGTTTGGAAATATTCGTTATACCTTCAGTTGAATGTCAAATCTTCTGACTTTGATGAAGGTTTTCCTGCAAAAAAGCCCACTGAGCCAGAGGGAGACTCCGGTCAAGGCCCTCCGACGAACAAGTTAGAATATGAACAGAGAAAAATGATTTCGTGTGAATGCTAGATAAAAATTAGAAGGAGCTTTAAAAGATACCTGTTACTTTATTTATACTAGTTGCTCAAGGGTAATTTAGCCTTTTTACGAGATATCTGAGGAGAAATGGGTCTTTTCCAAAAAGCCCACGAATGTTAGAGTGACACGTGGTCATAAAGGATCTTCTGACATGATATTCTGTTTCTTTAAATGATAGCGACATCTTTTTTAACTCATCCATTGTGATCGCGTCTATTCAGCAAAACAACATCCTAAGATCTGTATGCTAAATCATCAGATTTGTCAGGGCCGAGCTCCTTTCCCTTTTCCAGGCTCCGCATCTGCTATAGTCCCTAGAACCCATCAGATCTGTCAGAGCTGGGCTAATATTTTTCCTTTTATTAACCTCTCCTTCTTTCGCTCTTCTCTCTACCTCCCTGTTATAAAAAATCCTTCGCTAATGAATATCCCATATCAACCACCATCCCCTACTCCGAGTAATGATTCAGCATTGAAACATTGGTTGGAGTAAAGAAAAATTTCTCTCTCTCTCTCTCTCATTTTTTTCAAAAAATATTTGATTTCTAGATTTGCGCGCCATTTTCCTTGCCTTATGCAGTTATACCCGTAGATTCTCAAAACCGCTCATCTCCCTTTATCACAACCGCTCGTTTCAACTTCTCGTATTTTAATAAAATACATTTACCCTTTACACGTGGCTTCATTCTGTCATTTAGCTTATAACAGACGCTTTATATACATTTTTACCTTTCTCGCCGCCATTCTCTTCTCTTTTTTCTCGCAAACCTTTGAGTTTCCTTCCCTAAAATTCACCCTTCATTCATCTTCCCATTTTCTTCCGCCATTGATCCTCGTTGTTTCATTTCTCGATTCCTTCTTCAGGTATCTTCTCTTCTTCTTCTCTTTAATATCAGCATTTTTTCACCATGTCTGCTAGTTCTTCGCACTCATCACAGGAATCCACAAACAACTCCCCTAGGCATACTCCTGGGGGTAAATCTCCAGTTATTGTATCCTCCTCATCGATTTCTGCGAATTCATCTCCCTCCTCCAAATATTTCAATCTCGAGGTGTTGAATAGTATCAATGAAGACAAAGCCTTGCTTCAGAGCTTACTAGATGTTCCTGTAGACAATTCTCTTACGAAAATAGGCGATAATTCCTTACTTCTTGCAAATGAGTTCAAATCTGTGAAGAAACTTGTGAAATCTGAAGATTTCGTATTTTCCATAGTGAGACCTTCCACTAGGGCCAATCAATCTCCTTATCCTGCCCTAGTTTTTGGGTTAATCAGATTACAGCCGGCATTCGATTTCCTATTCACCCCTTTCTAGTTAGGGTTTGCAATCTGATAGAGATTATGCCTAATCAGTTGACTCCTTCAGCTATTCGAACCATTTTGGGGTTCTACGTCATCTTTTCCAACTACCGCTACCCTCCCGAAGCAGAGCTATTTGTTACCTGTTTCAATGTCCAAAAAACAGGACATTTCTACTGCTTCCGCACCAGGGCTGGGAGCCCTGCACAATTTGCTATCTCCAAAGAAAGTATAGACAAAGACTGGATTAAGTACTACTTTGCTGCACTTCCTTGCTCAGGCAGATGGAATTTTAGTACTGAGTACTGGAATTCAAATGCTAGATCTCCTCGGAGTCGACCCTCTGTTAAGCAGATCTCTCCTTTAGATATTCGTGCTATGCAAAGGCTTAGCCAACTTTCCATAGATACTACTAATGATAAAGTTAACCGCTTTAACATTAGTAAAATGTTGAGGTCTCCCTCTGTTCTGGATCATTTTGGTTTCTGGGATGACGCTCTAGTCCCTCTCCCTTTAGCTAAATCCGGTAGTTGTTTACTTTTTTTTTTATTAATTGTCATTCTATGATCTATCTACTTTATTTTTGACCTAGATCCTTTCTCTTTTATCCTCTGTATTGGCAGCTATGGCAGATCAGAAATGGGTTCACGAATTTCAACTACACATTGACATCGACCAACTAATGTCTGACATCCCAGAGGTGACACAACCCTTCACCGGGACTCCTGCAGAGGCGATCTTGCCATTGGAGGGCCCAATAAGCGTTGATCCAGTTACCACGGTTCCTCCCTTCCAGGCCTCTTCTGCTGACACTTCTGCAGCTCCTCCTCTGGCCTCTTTGAAAGATCAAACTTCTGCCTCCTCTCCCAAGAAAAGAAACTCTCCAAAAAACACTCTTCTACTTCTCCTGCAAAGAATCAAAAATCCGAGAATCGTCGTAAACCTCATCACGATTCCAACACTGAGAAGTCTCCAAAAAGACTTAAAATTGCCCTCCCTTCTTCTCATACATCAGCTCCTCCTCCCAAAACATCAGCTTCTCCCGTTGTTGGAAAGAAACTTACCCCTGCAGCCGACCTCCAGAGAATGGTCAAAATTCCTCTAGTAATTCCCCCGGCTGTTCTGCAGGCCTCTATTCCGAGGATACTCCCACCAGAACCAAAGGGCGTAAAATACATGGAGCTTCCTCTTGCATAATGCCTAAAATTTCTGAGCAACTTCGGCTCTTCTGAGGATAGAAAAGACCTCCAGACTATGCCCCCAGAAACACGTCATCTCGGCATTGCCCATCGCCTTGTTCAGGTAAACTACTGATACTCCCCCTATTTTACATATGTATTATTATTATTATTATTATTATTATTATTATTATTATTATTATTATTATTATTATTATTTTATTCCTGCTTATTTATTCCTGCCCCCTTTATTGTGTACCCTCAAGGCTTTGACTCTTTTAAGCGAAGATCTGTCTCCTCGTAAGGACAACAATGTCTTAGAACAAATGTTAACCCGCAAAGAACAACAAATCTCAGATCTGCAATCTAAAGCACTGGAGTCTGGCAAACGCCATCTTGACCAGCTCCAAAAGTTAACCAGCAACATCAGAGTTTTGGAAGATCAAAATGCAGTCCTGAAGGAATCTAACCATGCTTTTCTGAAGGAGAAAAGCAATTTTGAGACTACCATTGGGAGCCTAACCACTCGTATAAGAGATCTGGAGAGCAGGTTACCCGAAGCCATGGCCAAGGGTTTTGCTGATGGGAAAGCTGCAGGGATCAGGGAGTGCTTTCGCCGCCTTTTCCTGACTGACCGCGGTCAGACCTTTCCTTACTAAACTCCAGGAGGGGTTGATTTAATCCTACCGCCACAGCTCTCAATACCTTAAGGATATGTTTCCTTTCACTCGCTACTTTACTCAAGATGGATATGCCCAAGGAGTGAAGTATGCCCTTTCTCTGAGAGGAGCTCGGCCCGTCCAAAAGGATATGGTAGCGAAGACCCCCTGCAATCCTCCTGGTTGGGATGGGAATACTTCTTCCGATCAGACCTCCCCCTGGTGGATAGGTCCCGTTGAGAAGGCTGTTGATGAATTCCTCAGTGATAAGGAATTTGACATCACGCTGGCCCCATCTCTTAACCCAACCTTCCGCATGCAAGGTGAAATAGCCTCCAGCTCTGCTCCTGCTCTTCCTGGAAAGCCAGACTCAACTCCTCCAGAACCAAAGGCCGCTTCACCGCCATACGCAGCAGCTGCCGCATCAGTTCTCACTTCCTGAATAATTTTTGTTTTTCTCATTTAGTTATAATTTTTGACTTACTAGTCTGTAAATGCTTTTGTGTGCTCCCCTGAATATTCCTACCTCCAATTTAAATCCGCTTACTTACTATATGCTTTATCATGGGGATCTGATTTCCTTAGCTTTGGATTCCTTCGCGTGTTTTTGTGTCTTTTTGAATTGGTTTCAGAATATCAACCATTTAATCTGTCGACTCTATTAATTTCCACAAACTCATGTAAATTCAAATTTCTTCCCCGATTTAACGCAATTCTGAATAAACATATGATTCTCTAATCTAGAAAATGTCCCAGAAATATAATTCGATCACATTTTATAGAGAATTATAAGATGAAGAAATACGACTGCTTCTTCATTCATCTTAAAAAAAGTACATTGATTCATGTCTATAGACACTTGATTGAAAAATTAAAGAAAAGACAGGGCTGATAAGGCCCACCCCTCTGCACTAGCAAAAAGACAAAGAACGCTTGATTTAATATCTAAGATAACTATTGTTTTTGCTTCTGTTTAATCTCCTCACTAGACATAATATTTCTTCAGGTTGTTTACATTCTATGGCCGAGGTAATAATTTCCCATTTTTATCCTGAAGCTCATAGGCTCCTCCCTTCAAGACCTTAACTACCTTAAACGGGCCCTCCCAGGCTAAATCCAGTTTCTTGTTAGGCTTCAGCGCATCAGCTCTGCGCAAAACCAGGTCCCCCATACCAAATCTTCTTACCTCCACTCTCCGGTTATATTCAGCTTTAATTTGCTCCTTATACGCATCAGACTTCATTTTTGCCGCCGCCCTTATTTCTTCTACAAGATCCAACTCCTCTCTTCTGAGGCCTTCATTATCATCCTCCTTATATGCCAGAACTCTATACGAATTTGCCCATATCTTTACTGGAGCAACATGCATAGCTCCGTACACCAGGTTACATGGAGGCTTTCTCGTAGCTGATCGAACCCCAGTTCTATGGGACCAAAGCACTGAGTCTAATTCATCAACCTAATTTCCTGCACAACTTTCAAGTCTGGATTTGATTCCCTTTACTAGGGTTTTGTTCGTCACCTCTACCTGACCATTGGTCTGCGGATGGTTTACCGCTGCAAAGCGTTGGGCGATTTTCATTTCTTTACACCAGGCGACCATCTTTCTCCCGTTAAACTGAGATCCATTGTCAGATACCAGAACTCGAGGCACTCCAAATCGACAACATATGTTTTTCCAGACAAAACTCATGACCGATGTCTCTGTGATTCTCCCTACAGCCTCTGCTTCAACCCATTTGCTAAAGTAGTCAACGGCTACGATCAAGAACTTCTTGTCTCTGGCCACCTTTGGAAACGGTCCCACAATATCAATTCCCCACTTGTCAAAGGGACAAGAGGCATACAATGCTCCCATGTTTTCTGCCGGAATATGGATTGAATTCGCATTCTTCTGACACTTGTCACATTTCTTCACATAATCCCTGATATCCCTTGCCAAAGTGGGCCAATAAAAACCAGCCCTAATGACTTTTCTCACCGTGTCCCTGTACCCTGCATGACTGCCTGCGGATCCCTCATGCACTTATCTCATTGCATAATTGGCTTCCTCCCTACCTAAGCATTTTAGGTAAGGATGCGTGAAAGATCTGAGAAAAAGGTGGTCTCCCACCATGCAATACCTGGCATAATTTATTTTTTCCTTTGACCTTTCTTGCTGCCACTTTTTTCCCATTTGCAAGAAGTATATGATAGGCGCTCTCCAGTCCTGGCTTTGTTCCACAACTTCTGCATCAAGTATCTCTGATTTTCTTTCAGCTCTGAGCATCACAACATCACTTTCACTTCCTGTTACAAAAATCAAAATAATCCGTCATCCTATATGCCAACTTGCATAATTTCAGCATATATACATATATATCTCTTTTACATGTGCATTTATACACTACCTCCCACACTGTCAGGGGTTCCTGCTGGCTTCTGATTCAGCTCTATAATTCCAGCATCGATCCCTTCGAACCTTTTCTTCGCTCTTAACATCACGATTGCACTTCCTATTACAAGAATCCAATATAATTTATTGTCCTGTAATATTATCATAACGCTTTTATTTTTATATTCAAAAGGATATTATTGACACGATTCTACCTTCTCCACTATCAGCAATGCTTGTTAGCTTGGCCAGAGAGTCTGCTTTCATATTTTGATCTCTGGAAATGTGCTTAATTTTCAGCTCCGTAAACCTAGGTTTTAACCACTCAACCTGTTGAGCATATTTGGCCATCTTTTCATCCCTAACCTCGAACATTCCCAAAGTTTGCTGAGTGACCAACTGGGAATCAGATTTTACAATTACCCCCTGAGCTCCCATTTCCCAAAGCATCTTAAGCCCTCGAATCATGGCTTTATACTCCACTTCGTTATTTGAAACCCTAAACTTTAGGGTGATAGCACATCGTATTTCCTTCCCATCGGACTTTATAATGACGATTCCAACGCCGCATCCGCCGATGTTAGCCGCCCCATCCACATGCGCTACCCACACACCCGATGTTTTTATGCGGGTGGTTTTCTGAATAAAATCTGCCAAGGCTTGCGCCTTGATGGCAGTTCTGGGCTCGAATTCCACGTCAGATTCTCCCAACTCCACAACCCACTTCACCATTCTTCCTGACAAATCAGGCCTGCTCAAGATCTGTCTGAATGGAAGATTGGTTCTGACTACAACCTTTTGTGCCAAAAAGTAATACCTATACTTACAAACTCACTATTAACAACGATTGAATTCAATCTGTCTTCTCTCTCTCTCTCTCCCATTTTTTTTTACCTTAATCTTCGAGCTGACATCATCACCGCCAGCGCTGTTTTTTCCACTTCCGCATATCTAATTTCCGCTCCCTGTAACATCTTGCTCACATAATAAATGGGCATCTGTTTCACGCCTTCTTCTCTTATCAGCACTGAGCTCCCCTACCGTGAAATACAGAAAAAAGGTTTTCTTAGGTTTTAGCTTGGTTAACAGAGGTAAGCTAGCTATATGCTGTTTTAAACTCTCAAAAGCTCCTTGGCATTCGCTGGTCCATTCGAACCTACTTCATTTCCTTAAGATCTGGAAAAAAGGATAACTCCTTTCTGCTGATCGGGAAATGAATCGACTCAACGCTGCCATCTTCCCGTTCAAGCTTTGCACCTTCTTCATATTTCTAGGGGATGACATTTCAAGGACGGCCTGCACCTTAGCCTCATTAACTTTTATTCCTTCAGAGGTAACTACATAACCCAAAAATTTTCCTGCTTTCACACCAAACGCGCACTTAGTAGGGTTCAGTTTTAGACGGTTAATCCTAGCTACTCTGAATACTTCTTCCAAGTCTGCCGCATGGGTTGATGACTTGGCACTGTACACCAAAATATCATCAACATATACCTTTGTATTCCTTTCCAGTAGCCCTGCAAATATGGTATCCATCATTCTCTGGTACGTCGCCCCAACATTCTTGAGTCCAAAAGGCATTCTTATGAATCAGAAAATTCTAACAGATGTGATAAAACAAACATTCACTACATCATCTGGATCCATCTGAATTTGATAATATCCTTGATACGCATCCATCATAGACATCAGCTCTGATCCAGCAGTAGCATCTACCAGTTGATCAATTCAAGGCAACAGATAATGATCCTTGGGACAAGCCTTATTTAAATCCCTAAAATCATTACACATCCTCCACTTTCCTTCTCCCTTTTTAATCATGACAGGATTACACAACCATCTAGGAAACTGTATTCGAATTATATATCCTGCCTTTAGCAATTGCTCCACCTGTTCTCGGATAGCCCTGTCTTTTTTTTTCATCAAATGGTCTTAACTTCTGCTTTACAGGCTTGGCTCTAGGATCTATATTTAGCTTATGCATTGCCACCTGGGGATCTACTCCAAGAAGGTCTGAAGTATCAAAAGCAAATATGTCAGCGTTGCGCCGCAAACATTCCACTATTTCTTTCCTTTCTTTCTCGCTCATCTGAGTACCTATCTTGGTAGTATAACCATCCTTCCCTTCAAAGAGTTCAACAGTCATGGTTTCATCCATTTGCCTCATCACAGGTGTGGAGCAATCACCCATTTCACAATCTGCCTCATTCAGCTCTTCCACCTTTACCTCCATCAGATGCGTGTCTCTCCTCCTCTTATTAGCACCTTCTTCTGCCTTTTTTACAGAATTGAGAGGCTTGCTTACTTTACTTCTGGAGATTCGCCGTACCTCATTCGCATAGCAAGATCTAGAGCTTTTCTGGCTGCCTCTTACCTCCACCACTTCTTTTCCCACTGGGAATTTTATTTTCATGTGGAAGGTTGATGCTATCGCCCGGAATGAATTCAAGGCTGGCCTTCCTAATATGGTATTATAAGAACTTACTGCATTCACTACTAAAAACTGTACCATATGCATTTTCCTCAATGCTCCATCTCCTAACACCACGGGTAATTTTACCACTCCTTTAGGTGTTACGATTCCTCCTGAAAATCCTTCCAGGATGGTGTCCACAGGCATTAATTTTTTGTTAATATCTATTTGTTTAAAACAATCCCAAAAGATTATATCCGCCGAACTCCCAGTGTCGATTAATACGCGTGCAACATCATGCCCTGTTATCTCTGCTGTAATAACTAGCGCTTCATCATGCGGGGCGGCGACTTCATCCAGGTCAGTAGCGCTGAAAACTAGCTCTGGTTCATCATCCTATGTCCTTATCAAGTTCACATTCCTCACATCTGGATCTCTGACCTCCCCTACATACATTTTATGTGCGTTATTCGTGTGATCCTGTGCTAAACCCCCTATAATCATATTAATAGACCTTTGCTTCTTCGGGAATTGCTCTTTTCCCTTTCATTCCTCAGGCCCCTCGAGCGCTAAAAGGTTTAAGTTCTGATCTGGTCTGGCCTGCTCTTTCCCTTGGCCGGTATTCATTTTTCGCTTATCATTTCTCTTCCATCCTCCCGTTCCGTCGTTCCTTCTTAGCATAAATTCAGCAAAGTTTCCCTCACTTATCAATCTCTCTATGGCATCTTTCAAATGCCTGCAATCATCTGTGTCATGCCCATAATCTATATGAAATCTGCAAAACAAATCAGACGGTGGATTTTTGGGTCCTGTCTTTGCAGAAAAAGGAGGACGAAACATCTTAGGAGTTATACTTAGTATTTCAGAAGGCGGCACCACTAAATTCGTGTACACAGAGGACACCTTGTTCCATGCTTTATTCGAATATCCCGTCTTGGATTCAGACTCTGGAGGAGTTGAGTATAAACCTAAGCGAGAGATCCTTGATCCTCGTGTAGGTTTCTCATAGGATGAAATGAATTTGCGATCATAAGATTCTCTCTTTGCTTTGTCCCCCTTTCTCTCCATATCTTTTTTTTCAATCCTTCCACCATCACTCCTGCCATGATCTGTAATATGCTTGGCTTTCCAAGCTTCCTCTCCCACGATCTGCTTGTCAATTCGCTCCAATAACTTGTCAAATCCCTCACTGGATTTTCTGTTTAAGGTCTGGAAGAGTTTCTTGCTCCTCAATCCCTATATCAGAGCATTAACTTTAATCTCCTCCGAAGCTGAAGGGACCTGCAGAACTGCAACGTTGAAATGGGTTACGTAACTCCTCAAGCTCTCCCCTCTTTCTTGCTTAAAGCTTAATAGTGTCATGACAGAATACGTTTGCCTTCTAGCACTAGCGAACTGATTTTCCAATTGCGAAGCGAAATCATCATAGGCCTCAATACTTTCAGGCTCCAATTGGTTAAACCATCGCTACGCCATTCCTGTTAGCGTAGCCAGCAATACTCTACATTTAACGCCATCAGAATATCCCTGCAACAGAGCCAAGTTTTCAAATCTGTCCAGGTGATCTTGGGGATCAGAAGTTCCATCATAGGTCAGGTCTGGTTGTTTGAAATTACGAGGGAGTTGATCATTCAGCACAAAAAGGTGTTTTCCGGTCTCTGCGAGGGCCCACACTTTTTCCCTCTATCTTTTCCTTCATGGCTGTTAATTCTTTAACTATCGCTCTTTGCCATTTCTTATCATTCTCCCCTTTCATCTCTGTTTCCATGTTTTCAGAGCTTTCACTTCTCTCCTCTTCCTGGCATATATTTGTGTTTCGTCCCTCTGATCTTCTCCTCCCCTCCAATCGGGAGGTCTGACCGAATGCGTCAGACTGTTCCTTTTCATTTTCCTTGGCGTTTCTCTCGGAATCAGCTTCCATTTCTTCATCCAAATTCTTGGAAAGATTTTTAGGTACTAGGATGTGAGATCCTCCTATTGCTGCCATAGCAGCTTCCACAGCATCCTTGGCGGCTTTACTTAGCAGATCTTGACTGAAGGGCTGATAATTGCAGCTTTGGCTCATCCTCACTTCCAATGTATCTTCCCTTCCCTTTGTCTATGATTGGAGTGATGCCTTCCACTTGCCCTTCCCTATCATCACTAACTTCTAACCCCTCCTGAGGCTCCATTCTGGCATTATCTTCAATAACCATTCTCATGTTATTATCAAGGAGAAAAAATGCTTCAGGGTTTTTGAAAGCTTTGGTAATCACATCAAAATCTGATCACTATTTTCTCGTAATATTTTGGTTATTATTAGATTTTCAAAAACTAGCTACCAGACTTTGCCTTTCATATCTCTCATATCCCCTTATCATCAGATCTCGGAGAGAAGATGCTCGGATCACTCATGTACCGCACAGGAGTCCGGCAGGGCTTCAGCTCCTGATTTTTTCATCCTCGGGGCGCTAAGTCAAAGCCGCAATTCCCCTATCATCAGATCTTAGAGAGAAAATGCTCGGATCACACCTATACCGTGCAGGAGTCCGGCAGGGCTTCAGCTCCTGATTTTTTCATCCTCGGGGCGCTAAGTCGAAGCCGCAATTCCCCCTATCATCAGATCTCAGAGAGAAGATGCTCGGATCACTCCTGTACCGCGCAGGAGTCCGGTAGGGCTTTAGTTCCTGATTTTTTCATCCTCGGGACGCTAAGTCGAAGCTGCAATTCCCCTTATCATCAGATCTTGGAGAGAAGATGCTCGGATCACTCCTGTACCGCACAGGAGTCAGGCAGGGCTTCAGCTCCTGATTTTTTTATCCTCGGGGCGCTAAGTCAAAGCCGCAATTCCCCCTATCATCAGATCTTGGAGAGAAGATGCTCGGATCACTCCTGTACCGCACAGGAGTCCGGCAGGGCTTCAGCTCCTGATTTTTTCATCCTCGGAGCGCTAAGTCGAAGCCACAATTCCCCTTATTTATAAGCACCTCGACCACTCTCATAATTTACTAAAAGACTTTTACTAATAATGTTATTAACCCATTTTTCTTTCTCTGTAGATAACATCATCAAAAAACGAACTCATATCAAAGTCACCTTAAAAGATAATTGAAAATATCCTAAAGCATTGCACAGAGTGGCTTTTTATTACCCGAAGGCTAATGGTCCTGAACTCTTTAAGTGCGTAATTTATTTCCTTTTCCTTGGAGATAATCATCAGATCTAAAAGAAATGTCTCTCTTAGTAGAGTTTTTTAGTTTTTCCTTGAAGAGAATATGAAAACTGGGTCAGCACTCATTACCTTTCGGTAAGAAACATTATCATATTTCCTCTTCTCAAAACTACTATCACACCACAGAGACATTCAGATCCCAAAAATTTATTACAAGATTTATTATAACAAACGAAAATCACGTCACAGCTCAAGTTTTCCCACAGACGGCGCCAGTTGTAAGAGTTGGGTTAAGCTCCTACAACAAGAGTTTGGAAATATTCGTTATACCTTCAGTTGAATGTCAAATCTTCTGACTTTGATGAAGGTTTTCCTGCAAAAAAGCCCACTGAGCCGGAGGGAGACTCCGGTCAAGGCCCTCCGACGAACAAGTTAGAATATGAACAGAGAAAAATGATTTCGTGTGAATGCTAGATAAAAATTAGAAGGAGCTTTAAAAGATACATGTTACTTTATTTATACTAGTTGCTCAAGGGTAATTTAGCCTTTTTACGAGATATCTGAGGAGAAATGGGTCTTTTCCAAAAAGCCCACGAATGTTAGAGTGACACGTGGTCATAAAGGATCTTCTGACACGATATTCTGTTTCTTTAAATGATAGCGACATCTTTTTTAACTCATCCATTGTGATCGCGTCTATTCAGCAAAACAACATCCTAAGAGATCTGTATGCTAAATCATCAGATCTGTCAAAGCCGAGCTCCTTTCCCTTTTCCAGGCTCCGCATCTGCTATAGTCCCTAGAACCCATCAGATCTGTCAGAGCTGGGCTAATATTTTTCCTTTTATTAACCTCTCCTTCTTTCGCTCTTCTCTCTACCTCCCTGTTATAAAAAATCCTTCGCTAATGTCTCATCAACGTCAACCAATTGTTGCGGCTTCTCACGACGAGCAACGCCGCCAACCCGAATATGAATTTCCTTGTCCGCAAGTGGATCTTCAGACAAAGCAATTCACGACGTTCCAGACGCAACAACAAGAGATCTTATGGCTTCTCACGAAGCAGGGTGTTTTGCCGCAGGGTCGAAATTTCCATGATGAGGCTCCTCATCGGGATTTTGCACCCATCTCCGACGACGATACTATCACCGGAGCAAATTTATTTTCTCCTTTCACTCCTCGCTATGAGGGTTATAAGTATGAGGCTTGCCGTTGGGCGAATGGTTTCTGCCTTGATCTACCGAACTTTTCAGGAGAGTTAGGACCTGATGAATGTATGGACTATTCTGGTCCCCCCGTATATGATGAAGAATTCGAGACTCATACAGAGTATTCCAGTCCTCTCTTGTATGATGAAGAATTCAAGACTGATATGAAGTATTCCAACCCCCCTTCATATGATGAAGAACCATTAGTGGAGTTACACGAGGCATATCTTATGGGTGATGTCGGTCCGGCATTGGTCCTTCAGCGTGCTTGCCTAGCTCCAGTTGTCCCTATCCACACTCCCCAGCACACACATATCTCTCAATCCACTCGCACTGTTAATGGGACGGGTAGTTCTATCACAGAGGATCCTTGTATTTTGAGTACTTACAATTTCTCTTTAATGGTGCCAAGATCATATTAAATCCTGCAGTACTGAGATCGCCGCCACTGATATCATTTCCCAATATTCTTCTGCTTTATGATCGAGATGAAGCTCCATTCGATTCGAGGTCGAATCGTTTCGAACCGAGTGAGAATGATGGGGATGAAGCTAATTAGTAAATCTAAAGAGATTCTAGCGTGCTTAAGAAGAAATAATATATTTTTAGTTAATATCTTTTATTTGGTATTTTATATCTTTTATTTGCGATCAGGATATCTTTAGTCTTCTAGTATTTATATGTTGCTTTGGACTTGGTAAGTGGGGGGTTTTTGATATGAAATAAACTAGGGTACTTTCCCTATTGTCGTGTTCTTCAGGTATTCTGTAGAATCAACGGATTAACTCGTGCGTTTGCTTTCGGTATTCATTGAATCAACGAAAATATTCGTTTATTGTAACGTTGCGCTACATCACTTGAGCATTTTTTTTATCAATTTTGACTCTTTTAATCAATTTTGACCAATTTCTTGAGCATTTTTTTTGCATCATTATCAAAAGTCGGTTACATTTGAGAAATTTATGAGTCAGTTATTTGAGAAAACTAGTATTTAACACCCGTGCGTTGCACGGGACAAAATTCATTATCAAATGTTCTAATGTACTTACTCTGTTCACAATAAGTGCATCACAATTTCTTTTTACGCACGTCCATAAAGAGTGTTTCACTTTCATTTTTGGGACAATACCCCACACACATCTCTTATTTTAAATTTCATAACAAATCATTATGGTGGGTCTCTTTTTCCACTCAAAACAATATACCAACCATTTATTAAAACTCATGCCAAACAAATATAATACACTTATCGTGGACGGAGGAAGTAATACATTACAAAATATAACATATTATTAAATGGAAAAGAATATAATGTCATACTATTATTATACACTTCAATATACTCCCTCAGTCCCGTAGTTAACTAATATTTTATGTCTCACAACAAATCAAATATGCAACACACTTTTGGGGAACGAAGGGAGTACAAAAGAATAAAATTGTAATATAAATGGAAAAATCTATATATAATGCATTTAGAATTATTATATAAAATCTATACTAATATAAAAGATAGATATAATATATAATTACATAAAATATTAACCATTTTGCAAGCCATATAAAATAAGAAATAATTATAATTTCAAAATTAAATGACATAAAATTTATAGAACTATTTTTATTTAGTTACTTTACATAAAATATACTATATATTATTAAAAGTAACCATTTATAATTTCACTTGGAATTGATGGAGGCGTGAAATTCAAATCATTATTGGTAAATACTTGAATCACTTTACAATCCGCTAACGCTCATATTGTAATGTGGATTTTCCATAGAAAGTTCACCTACAAAACCATAATTTCTAACCCATCGTTAATCATAGTTTTTCCAACAATACTTCTTATATATTGACCAAATGAAGGTAAAAAGTAATAAATCAAATACTACTAAAATTACAACCATAAATACAACAAAGTATAACAATAAATAATATTGTACTAATTAAATTTTTTCAGATAATTAAAATTAATAATGATCATACTGTTTTCAAATAATATTCTAAGCTAATTAATAAAAATTTTAAAAATAATAAGGCAATAAAATCACAAATTTTCTGTAATTTATTATTGATGATCCAAACTCTATATTCACAGTCAAAATTATAGTAATATAATAGAGGCAACTCATGGAATGACACAATTACTTTAAAAAACACAAATGTTGTCAAAAGTTTAAAAAACATAAAATATGGCACTTTTGACATTTTTTGGACCCTTTTACCCTTACAAAGTTTAAAAAACACAAAATATGTCACTTTTTCTCTCTCCTCTCTCCTCCCACCCACCTCATGCGCAATAAATTTTTTCTGCCACTTTTTTCTCTCTCCTCACTCCTTTCTTCTCTCTTTCTTCTCCTTTCTCTCTCATCCCTCACTTAGCTGACACATTTTTTTCTTCATTTCCTTTCGCGTAGGTGGTACGAAATAACTAACATTTCGTACCGGCGCATGTTACTTGGTACAAGATAACTAATATTTAGTACCTTAGCTGGTACGAAATAATTAACATTTCGTACTGGGGCATGTTACTTGGTACGAAATAACTAACATTTCGTACCTGGGCATGTTACTTAGTACGAAATAACTAACATTTCGTGTCAGGGCATGTTATGAAGTTGTAACTTGGTACGAAATAAATAACATTTCGTACCGGGACATGTTATGAAGTTGTAAATTGGTACGAAATAATATTTCGAGTCGGCGGCATGTTATGAAGTTGTAACTTGGTACGAAATAACTAATATTTCATATCGGGGGAATGGTTATGAAGTTGTAACTTGATACGAAATAACTATCATTTCGTATCGGACTGGTACGAAATGTTAGTTATTTCGTACCAAGTAACATGCCCCGGTATGAAATGTTAGTTATTTCGTACCAAGTAACAACTCCATAACATGCCCCCCGGCTCGAAATGTTAGTTATTTCGTACCAATTTACAACTTCATAATATGTCCGGTGCGAAATGTTAGTTATTTCGTATCAAGTTACAACTTCATAACCATCCCCCGATACCAAAAATTAGTTATTTTGTACCAAGTAATATGTTCCGGTACTAAATGTTATTTATTTCGTACCAAGTTACAACTTCATAACATGCCCCGACACGAAATGTTAGTTATTTACGAAATGTTAGTTATTTCGTACCAGCTAAGATACGAAATGTTAGTTATTTCGTACCAAGTAACATGCTCCGGTACAAAATGTTAGTTAGTTCGTACCAGCTACGTGAAATAACTAATATTTCGTACCGGTGGATGGTTATGAAGTTGTAACTTGATACGAAATAACTAACATTTCGTACCGGACTAGTACGAAATGTTAGTTATTTCGTACCAAGTGGCATGTTATGAAGTTGTAACTCGAAAAAAGTCAAAAGTTGCGGCTGGGAGTGAAAAGTAAGGGTAAAATGGTCCAAAAAATGTCAAACGTGCCATATTTTGTATTTTTTCAAACTTTGTGACAACATTTGTGTTTTTTAAAGTGATCATGTCATATCACCACATTTCCTCAATATAATATATGGGAGAAATTATGTGCATAATAAAACGTTTTTTAATTAAACAAAATGAAAAAAAAAAACTTCAGCAATTATAGAAAGCAAAAACAATATAATTAAAATAATAGGCTATTACTGGATTTAAAATTAGCCATTTTAATTTTATTCAATGGCTTGGGTTTAACAAATTAAAATCGGATTCAAGGCCTAGTCATAAATGGAAGAACTACCGACCCAAAATCAATTTTACACTATAATCCTAATCTGCCGCACCTCCTCCTCTCCCATTCTCGATTCTCTGAATTTTAGATCCACATAATGACCTAAACCCCACAATCTCTTAGAAAGAAAAAAAAGCTTCTACAAACCTAATCTTCATCTACAGCGACCACCACTCTTACCATTCTCATTTCTTTATATCTCATATCCATGCTACTACCGCCTGCTCGGATGGTGGTTATACTGTATAACCCTACAGTACATTACGATTTTAATTTTATAGAGCAATGCGTTTTTTTTTCATATATTTTTAAGGTAATTTTTTCAATAATTTTGTAAATCTATACAGATCTTGTAAAAAAACTCAATAATATCGTAGATCTATACAGATCTGGCAATTATTTTCTTAGATCTACAATATGTTTCGAGAATCTACTTTTTTTAGTAATCTACAAATATTATACCGATGAAATAAGGCCGGTATTTGGGATTCAATTTGTTATTATTTTTTCAAAAAATTTATATCGGTAAAGATGTATAAATTTTTTCAGATATGTAATTCTTACTTTCTACAATTGTTTTATTATTATTCTACTCTTTAGATCTCAAATATTGTTGTTATATATTTTGGTCCTTTAATTAATCTTTGCAATATATATATATATATGAGCAGTCCTGTAAAGATCTGCTTTTCATAACTAAATTTAATGGATCAACAAAGGCTGGTGATCTTTACGGGACTGCTTATCTATATATCTTTAATATTTTTCTTTGTTACCACCTACTGATTTATTTTTAATTTTATTTTTAATAAATCCATTGTATTTCTATTAAATATTTTGAAACATACTCAGGTTTCTCAGACAGGCAGGCAATGGCTACTTTACAAAGATAAGTGCTTTTTTGTATCATCTGATGTATTTTATATAAATAATATGAAATATGTTGATAAAATTTTTCTTTTGCAGCAGAACTTTCCGATACAAATTACAGTTTGGAAAACCACAATCCAAAGCAGTAAAGGAATTCTACCAAAAAAAATAAAATCTGGTAAGATGTAGTCTTATAGTTAATTATGATTTCTTTTTACGTATATGATAAAGTATGTACTTATTGATTTGAAGCAATAACAAATGTGTATGTTTAAGAAAGTAAACTAACTTACCTCAAAAAAAAAAAAAAGTAAACTAACTAATTTGTTTCTTATGTTTGTAACAGCATAAAGATGGAAAAAAATGAAACAATAAGCTGGAATAGTGTGCAAAATAGAGGTAAACGTTAAACTCTAAACTTATTATAGATTAGTTAAGATTAAAGTTACTTGAAAATTCTACAAATTATTTAACATTAAAGAGAGATGAAGATTCTCTCTTGATTTCATCATTTCCTTTGTAATCTGCTCGAAGCAGTTAATTTCTTCATATATGATTTGCACCAAGACAACAAATCTAATTTGGAACATGTAAAGTCAAATAAGCCTAAACATTTGTCGTCACTTTAATCTATGCTGTCTCACATTCTTGTCGTGAACTATACATTCCACAATCAAAATATTTCTTCTATTTCAAGAATGTCGTGAACTATACATTCCACAATCAAAATATTTCTTCTATTTCCATTGAATATGATGCTGTAAACTTCGGCGGCATCAAACATTATTGGCTATTGTGATACTTGTTGTAGGAGTAAGATCACGGACTGCAGTGCAAGGAGCCTTTTTTCTGAAGAAGAGAAACGAAAGCCACAGAATTAGTGAAAACTGTTACTTTTTTGCTACTTTGTAATGGAAGATAGCTTCTTAGTAACATATGATGTAATAGCAATAGGATAATTAAACAGTATCTCTGGGAAATTAATCAGAAAAATATAACTATAAAATAAAAGAAAAATAAAGCAATAACCACAAAAAAGACCCAAGAAATACTCAAATATAGAAAGTTTGTATCAGAGAAGTTTGAAATGATGAAGAGAATATGTTTGCCTAGAAGTATTTATAGGCGCAGAATCAAGTTCCAAATTTTTGAATTCATTTTGGCTCCAACTTTTGGAGTCTAAAATCTCTGCATTGATATCCCGAATCTGAATTAACTGATATATAATTAATTTAAATCTGGATAATAAGGTATCTGCCATGAAAAATTGCAAATCACCAGTAGTTAATTGATTTCAAAAATTATTCTTCGGATAAAGGTGTTGTGCTGTACAAACTAAAGGCAAATATGTAAAATTGGCAAAGAAAAGTTAGAGACCGAAAAATACAGAAAAAATTGCATTAAAATCCGTGAAAATGGTTTTGGCGTCTAAATGGCACAATTGGTAATTACAGCCAAAACTGCATTATTTAGAATAATATAAATATAGATAATGGGTCGTTTAACTTTTAAAATCGATTATATAATAGTGACAAAGACTAATATTTACTAAGTTTTTTAAAGTATTTAAATTGCAAAAATGTGAAATTGCTTTTTACATAAATTTATATTATCAAAAATTATTGTAGAAAAATGAATATTCTTTTCTTTATTATTTTTTAAATTACTAAATTATTATATATTAATACTATATGTCTATCGTGTGCATGCTATTTTTCGATCTTTGATTACAATATTGTCGATAAAGATTAAAAATAGATGACATCAAGATCAAGTATTTGATCTTTTTTTTTTTACTAATGTAATAGTAGTATGTGTACAAATTAGCATTCATGCATAGTTCTTAGATTTATTTTATGTATTTATAAATTTTCAAGATTTTTTGTTTAAAATTTACTTTAAACTATCATGATTTTTCATGTGAGCCTTATGTTATAATGTAATTTAAAAAAATCAATAATATTTAATGATCTTAAATATATATATATATATATGTATGATATGTGTATAACGTAATAATCACCGCGCATAGCGCTGGAAGCTATATTAGTTTTTGTTAAAACTAGAATTACAGGTGAACCTTCTTCAGGAATAAATAATAAATAAAAGGAATGACAGTTTGTTGAGAAAATTATAAGGTTTTGATTTGATACCAAAACTCAACTGATTCTCCAACCGAATAGATGATCGCGTCAACCTAAATAGTGTTTTCCAGCTCGCCTGTTTGAGCTTTAGATTTTCTAGGTTTACAGGTTAAGGAAGCGGAAGACAGCAGTCGACCCAGCTGTGTCTACAGCAGGAGTCAGCTAGCGAAAGACAGCAGGAGTTAACCTTCAGCTGAGTCCTCCAGCAGAGCATGATCAAGCTGAAGGGAATTCGAGCTGAGTTCAAAATACAGCCGGTCCAGCTGTACAGATCAAAGGGAACTAACTCTGAAGATATCACTTCAAGTCAGTTTGCCAAATCCAGCTCTGAATTCAAAAGCCAGCTCCAAAGGCAGAAGATCCCGGCGTCAGAGGAAGTCAACATGCCTCGACCAATGAGGGATTGCCGAATCAGCATCCTAGACTTCAGGACCTAGGATGTGACACAAATGAAGACAGGTGCAGATTCGTCCAAGGGCAGATCTCGAATTTAAGAAGAGTAGGTAAGATTCAAACGGCTCCTCCAACGGCTAGTCTTGAATCTCTACCTATATAAACCCGTCTTCAACCTCAGGATAAAAAAAAAAGAAAATACGAAAAACTCTCTACAAGCTTTCATTCTCTGAAATCATCAATCTTTCAAAAGCTCTCAAGCAGTTCTACATAGATCAAAAAACACTTTATCTTAAAGTGTTTCTAGTTCAGAAACTGCTTAGTTTTTCGTCTGATCCCTAGGCCAAAATCATTGTATATCTTAAAGCCTAGATTTCGAACGAGTTCATCATACTCTAAAGTTCTTAATTGTAAGAACTCGTTCACAGTTGGAACCCCAAACCAAACCCCTCTTTACCCAGAAAGGTTAGGTCAAGGTAACGCTTGCTTGAAGCGGGAAATTCAAGTGTGTAAGGTTTTTTCAGTACCCGTAAACTGAAAGGTAAGGCTTGACAGTGCCCGCAAAATGTTGGAACACAGCTCGGGTTAGAGTTGTAAAGTTGCTTGGTACTTGGAAATCAAGTGGTAGTGGATTACCAGTAAACCTGGTCGTGGACGTAAGAGGTGTTACTCCGAACCACGTAAAAATCGTGTGCTCTATACTGTCTCTTTAAATTCAGTTTTGTACTAACTCTTTCATAACATTACATATTTGATCAAAACTGCATACGCAGCTGCTCTCCAAAGACAGCTGTGTCTTTCTGAAAGTTGCACAACTTGACTAAGCTGAAAACATAAAGTTAATCTTTTCAAGCTGAGTTTTTCTAAGTAACCGAGCTAAGTTTTCAAACCACCACATTCCGCACCGCCAGCTGAGTTATTTACCCAGCTGAACCTCCTCAGCTGGATCAATAACTGAGCTCACCAACTCTATTATTTAACTTGAAAAAGTTTTCAGAAATCTATTTGGTGTATTAACCCCCCATCTACACCAAATACCTAGCTCAGGGACGATCAATTGGTATCAGAGCGGTTGTTCAACAGACCACCGTTTCTGTATCAAGAGATCTCTCTTGACAATCTGTCAGTGGTCATCTGAACAGATCCTCTTTGTGAAAAACTCATAATATTACATACTGCATATTTCCATGGATTCCTATCTTAACAAGAATCTTTCCACCTTCTCGGTAGACGATTATGCAATATGGAAGTTCAGACTGAAGAGCTTTCTCTGTGCGCATCACGATATGATGTGGGACGTCAGCACAGACGGACCCATCATCATCATCTACAAACAAGGGAACGAGCTTGTTCCAACTCAAGATGGCGGACAACCAATATATCAACTCATTCCCAAGCCAAAGGGTGAGCACACTTCAGAAGAAAGGAAGCAGGCTGGACTAGACAGCTTCGCGAGGAACATCATATCCTCAACAGTCTCCAACGCCTACCTCAGCAAAATCATCAACTGCGAAACAGTAAAGGAGATGTGAGAAACCCTAGCAAAGCTATACGAAGGTCGGAGGAGATAAAGGAAAATAAATTCACGATCGCATGCCAGAAGTTTGATAACTTCAAGCAGCTGGTCAACGAGTCCATCGAATGGATGGAACTCAGATTCTCCAATATAGTGGTGGAAATAGAAACCATCAGAACTGGGAAATACACCCAACGAGAAAAGAATCTAAAAGTTCTTTCAGCGCTCACCGCTGAATGGAATACTTATAAGGTGGTACACCAAAGTCGAAGTGACTTAGGTGATCTTTCAACTGAAAGATTATACTCCCTGCTCAAAGCCAGCGAATACAACTTGAAGATTACCATGAAAGAATCTTCAAGCAATCAGAATGATGGAGAGCTGACACCTGCAACAAAGGAGATTGCGTTCAGAGCCAACTCTGAAAAATCCGCATACATACAGTCAGCTGAGTCATCGAAGAAGGATAAGAAGGACATGAGCAAGGAAGAGCTACTTGAAGAAATAGCTATGCTGGTCAAAAACTACAACAGACTCAACACCAGCAAGGGCAAATACAAGAAGTTCGCAAGAACTTACAGAGACAAGTACGCAGCAGCTGATGAGAAGTCAGCTGACAAACGAACAGAAAAAATGTTGCTTCAACTGCAAGGAACCAGGACACTACCGGCTAGATTGTCCAAAGCTGTCCAAGAAAGATAAAGACCAACTGAAAGCTAAGGCAGCTGACAGAAGGAGAGCTTACATCGCCGATGAAGAATCAGAGTGCAACAAAATGGATGACAACATGCCATTTTCAAACTCGGAAGAAGAAGCACTGATGGCCCATGATGAACCTGATTGGGATACATGCTTCATGGGATAAACAGACGGCATCGATAAAGATGAGGTAATGTGTCGAACTCAAAATATATCTAACCTCTCACCATCACACGAACACTCTACACATGTTTCAGAATCAGGGCTACCTGATTGGAGTCTAGTAGAGAAAGTAATGAACGATACCAAGGAGCTTCAAGAGATCCTTGATGTCATTATGTGTGAGAATGCCGAGCTGAAAGCGGAACTGGAAAAGACAAAGGTATCAGAAGCAGCTGATACAACACAGTTCCAACAGGAAGTTGTTTCACTAAAAGACAAAATAGTGAAACAAGATCAGCTGATGAAGGAATTCTACTATGAGAAGAAACAGTTGATGGAAGATTTGGAAAAGGTCACAGCTGAATCAGAAAAGAAGTCAGCTGAGATTATTGAGCTGAAAAGCACCGAAGAGGTACTATCTAAGAAGATAGTAGCTCTCATCAAAGCCACATCAACAATGGACGAGATCATTAGTGCACAACGTCCAGCAGCACTCAAAGCAGGACTGGGATACAATGAATCAAAGGATGCCTCAAACATTGCCTCCACAAGTGGAACAAAGGTAATGTTTGTACGAGCAAAAGAACATCCAATCCCAAAGAACTCAAAGCATCAACGATTGAGGACACGGCGGGTGTCGGGAAGACCGAGTATGAAACATCCTCAAGCTCCGTCAAGGACACAGCAGGCATCAAAAAGGCCAGCTGTGAGACAACCTCAAACCCAACTCAGACAGCAACGTACTCAACCTCAACAAAGACAACAGGCTGGACTTTACAGATACCAGCAATAAAGAATAAAGACGTTGAACGATATCAACCGAGATATCAGAGATACCCAGCTGGATATCACTCACATGAGTACCAGCTGGATAATCATTTCCAGCCACAGCATCACATGAGACAGCAGAGACAAATGAACGTCTCAGCTAGGTACACAGCTGGAAACCGAAAGAAATCAAGACATCAAGACGGGAAGACACTGAGATCAAGATCCCGCCAGCAACAATCGAAGAACATAAAGAATGTGTATATCGACTCAGCTGGGAGAATCATCAGATCAAATGACCCAATTCGAGTCATCAAGCAGATCTGGGTCGTTAAAGGATCTCTGTCTAACCCACAAGGACCCAATTAAAACTGGGTACCTAAATCTTGATCTTTTGTATAGGTTGCAAGGAATCGACGCATCACTGAGGAGTCGATGAGAACGCTATGGTACTTGGACAGTGGATGTTCCAAGCACATGACGCACTTAAAGCATCTACTTCAGAAGTATATCGAGCGTCCAGGCCCACAAGTAACATTTGGTGACAACTCCAAAGGCCTAACCAAAGGTTATGGCACATTTAAAACTAAAAATGTTATAATCCCAAATGTTTCTTATGTACAAGGATTGCAACACAACTTGCTTTCCATTAGCCAATTCTGCGACAACGGTTTTTCTGTCTAGTTTGATGCACAGGGATGCACAGTGAAGAACAGGGAAACCAAGCAGATACTCCTAAGAGGAAAAAGAGAAGGAAATATGTATTTTGCGGCGGAACAAGAAGCCCTCCGAGACTTGTCTTGTATCGAAAAACAAGAATGAAGTCGGTACACATGTACGACGGCTGAATCATCTCAACTTCAAGACAATCAACAAACTGGCTAGGAACCAGCTCGCTAATGGAATTCCAGATCAAGTATATGACAAAAGTCATATGTGCAGCGCGTGTCAATAAGGAAAGCAAACAAGAATTTCATTCTCTCTCAAGCGAGTTCAGTCAACTGATCGAGTACTCCAACTCCTTCACATGGATCTGTTTGGTCCAGTTACTCCAGCAAGCTTCAATGGCAGAAAATATACTCTGGTCGTAGTGGATGACTTCTCAAGATTCACATGGGTATCATTCATGTACCAGAAGAGCGAAACCAGGACTAAGCTGCCTATCCTGCTGGAAAGATTGTCAACACAGAAGGAGTGCAAGATAATGTCAATAAGATCAGATCGAGGAACGGAGTTTCTGAATGAAACTATTAATGATTACTGCGAGAAGAACGGAGTTCAACATCAAACATCTGCAGCACGCACACCTCAGCAGAATGGTGTAGCAGAGAGAAGAAACAGAACACTCAAAGAAGCAGCTACCTCAATGCTAGCCAGCTCTGCCATTCCAAAGAAGTTCTGGGCCGAAGCAATCAAACACAGCTTGCTTCACTCAGAATCGCTCCCTACTCATATCAAGGCAAGGAAACACACCGTATGAGCTATGGAACAACAGAATACCATATATTGGATATTTCAAGGTATTCGGATCCAAATGTCATATCCTAAACAATGGAAAGACACAGCTCAAGACATTCGACGAGAAGACAGACGAAGAGTATTCCTTAGTTATTCTGCTGTGAGTAAAGCATACAGAGTCTTCAACAGAAGAACTCAAACAGTCGAAGTAACTCCACATGTTACCTTTGACGAATCATCTTTCGAAAATAGAGATTCTATCAAACGAAGAAACGAAGGAGAATCTTCAAGACAGATTCAGACAAGAGCTCAAGAAAATCGAATCAGGAATCTGGCCGAACCATTAATTTGGGATGATGAGCCAGAGGAGGAACTTCAAATCAACCGGAAAGCTTCACCAGCTGGAAATCAAGAAGAACCTTCAACTCCAAATCAAGGGGGAACGCCATCAGCTGGAAATCCAGACACAGCTGAATCCCCAGCTCCATCTCCAACAGAGACTCTACAGAAGTCACCTCAAAATCCAAATCAAGGAGAATCAATCTCTCAAGACTTAACTCCAGAGCAACTCCAAGACAGACAAAATTTACCCACTTCAAGCATCAATCAACTGGAAGAAGAAATTCGTAAAAGGAGAAGATGGATTGAAGATCATCCATCATCAGCAATCATTGGAGAACCATCCGACCAAGTCAAAACCAGAAGCTCAGCTGCTCAAGCTTCATCGGATCATCAAGAAGCAGCTGACACAGCTCAACTCTCAGTAGAGCTAGAACTGACGGTCTATGATGAAGATACAGCTCTAATGGCGTGTTACGTAGCTCAAGTGCCAGAGCCTCAATCAATTCTCGAAGCTTTGAAGAGCGTGCCTTGGACTAACGCCATGCAAGAAGAGCTGAACGAATTCCTCAGAAATTGTGTCTGGGAATTGGTCGACAGACCTGAAGGAGTCAAAGTCATAGGACTCAAATGGATATTCAAGAACAAATTGGATACCCTGGGAGTCATCATCAGAAACAAAGCTCGACTGGTTGCCAAGGGCTACACTCAGCAGGAAGGAATTGACTTCGAAGAATCATTTGCTCCAGTAGCGCGATTGGAAGCAATCAGACTCTTTCTCGCTTATGCAGCACATCACAAATTCAAGGTCTATCAAATGGATGTGAAGTGTGCATTCTTAAATGGAGAAATCAAAGAAGATGTCTACGTCGAACAACCTCCAGGATTTGAAGTAGAAGGAAACAAAGTCTACAAGCTAAAGAAGGCGCTTTATGGATTGAAACAAGCACCTCGAGCTTGGTATGACACTTTGTCAAATTTCCTTGTATCCAAATGATTCAAGAAGGGCTCAGTAGACAGAACTCTCTTCACCATCAAGTTAGGAGAAGACATCCTAGTTGTTCAAATTTATGTAGACGACATCATATTTGGATCAAGATCAAACTTCTTATGCCAAAGATTTGGAGAAATGATGTCAGAACAGTTCCAAATGTCCATGATGGGAGAAATGAGTTTCTTCCTAGGACTTCAAGTCAAGCAATCAGCAGAAGAGATTTTCATAAATCAATCCAAATACGTGAAAGACTTTATCGCCAAGTATGGAGTTCAATCCAGCAGAACTGTAAAGATTCCGATGAACACCAACTGGAAGATTGAACCAGGAACTGAAGGGAAGGCAGTTGATTCCAGCAAATACAGAGGGATAATAGGTTCCATGTTGTATCTAACAGCAAGTCGTCCAGATATCTCATTCGCAGTCGGAGTGTGTGCCAGATTTCAAGTTGATCCAAAGGAAGCACACATGCAAGCAGCCAAGAACATTCTCAAATATCTCAAAGGAACTCAGAATGTTTGTACAGGTACCCAGTGAAGACAATCTACGATGGATATTCGTACTCGATTTTGAAGATCGGTTGGACAGAAAATCAACTTCAAGAACTTGTCAGTTCTTAGGAAGTAAGTTGATTTCATGGTTTTCAATGAAGCAAACGTGCGTCGCAACTTCCACAACAGAAGCAGAATATATGGCCGATGGAAGCTGCTGCTCACAAATTCTCTGGCTGAAACATCAGCTGGATGACTATGAAGTGAAAACTGGACAAGTTTCAATTTTCTGTGATAGCTCAAGTGCGATGCTATTTCAGAGAATCCAGTACTTCACACAAGATGCAAACATGTGGACGTACGCCATCATTTCATCAGAGATCACGTGGAAAAGAAGGATGTGATTGCTGAGAAAATTCACACAGACATACAGCGGGCTGATATACTCACAAAGCCGCTGATAGAAGCAAGATTCAAAATGCTGTGCGATTACGATGCTTCACCCAGCTGAATGGAAGCAGACCCAGCTGAATGGAAGCAGACAGCTGGAATTCAGAATCGACGTCACTGGTATCAGCTGAGAAAGAATCCAGCTAAACCAGATGCTGAAATTGAAGGATTATTCAAAAGGGAATCAAATTTGAACAACGATCGCCCAGCACACCCACTCAACCGAGGTATCAGCTGACTACAATGATCAGCTGAGAGGTTTGCAACAACATTAACTACACCTACTCAATCTGTTTTCAGTCAAATCATATCTAATCAAATTAAATTAAAAGTCTGCAAAGAACTGAATCATGGGAGTTACGAGGCAAAAATCAAAGTGCCCCAACCATCCTCTCTCACGCATTAACTCGCAATGTCTGAACAAGAAATTGACATGACGCGAGAATCACTCCCAGTCGTAGATCTTATTATCAATCGATAAATCTTGATCGACCATTCATCAAATCAGCTATATAAATATGCTAGAAGAGATACGTAAAACATTACATCAACCCTAAAAAGTTTTTCGGCATTCTTTCTTATTTCCATCAATTGGTATTATTTGTTTCTACTAACCAAAGTTGCAGAAGTAGAATATGGAATCTAGAAAGATATCTCCCGAAGCCGATCAAACTTGAAGAATCTGTCAAAGCTTCAAGATAAGAGTTGCTTAACTCTCAGGAACCTCAAGAAGACAGAGTTTCAGGAGAAGGTGAAGCCCATCGACAGATCCGGTCCAACGCAGTGGAAGATTACAAAGCTCAAGAACGTCATTCACCAGGAGGGTGCAGAAATCTTCCTGGGAATGTCAAAGGAAAAAGACCTCCTCCGCCCCACTGTTTCTCTCAAAATAAAAGAGAGCACGGGACATACAACTCCCTAGGATGCAAAAATCAACGTCAACAGAACTGGACCAGATGTTGATAAAGCCGGAGTCTTCAAGAGCAGTCATGTCAAAGCTCTTGCTCCGTCACAGGAGGCACAGAAAAAGATGTAGGAGACAAAGCAGCATGCATCTATTTCCGTTCCAGTTGGGAATCGGAAACAACTTGAGGAGACAAAACATGTTGATGCACCGTCTTCAAACAGAAGACTCAAGTCAAAAGTGCTCAGTCAGTCAGCCGAGAAGTCAGCTGACATTATGAGAGAATTTGTAATTACTCTCCGAGGAGCAGAAGGCCCACAAGCAGTGGTTTCTTACGGTGGAGAAGAAGTTCATGTGCCAGCGTGAACATCGTCATCATCAACACCACAACGACGTATTCCAGCTGATCAACCAAGCTTAAACCCCACGACAGATGGAATACTTCAACCGCATTCTCCTCAATTTCCTTCAGCTCAACAGGGACGCCAGCTTCGAGATCTTCCGATGAAAGTTGCTCAAGCCCCTGCACCATGCTCAAGTGGAAAACATCACCCAGCCGATGATCACTTGCAGCTGGATGATGATGATATGAGCTGAACCCATTACCCACCACTTCGAAGTGGAAGGGGAATACTCAAGTCCCTCAAGTGCTGAATTAGACTTTCTCATTCAATCTAATGAAGTCTGAAGAAGCAAAATTGCAAGGAATGAAGTTGTGCCCGACTCAGAAGATGTTATCTCCAGTGCCAACTCATCCCTCTAAGCACTCAACTGGACCGCCCCAGCTGAATCAGGCCAAGGAGGTTGTGTCTGCAATCACAGCTGAGGCTAATGCTACTGAAGAAGAGCCAGCTAATACAAAAGTTGAGCCACCTAGACTCCAGACCTCGCTGCTCAGAGCTGAAAACCACAGTTTCGCCAAACTAAAACATCGCAACAGCCGATGGTGTATCTCTCCCACCTTGTTTTGATCATGCCAAAAAGGGGGAAGTAAGGAGGAAGAGAATGAGACAAAGAAGAGGCAAACTGTTTTCCAGCTAAATAGTGTTTTCCAGCTCGCCTGTTTAAGCTTTAGATTTTCTAGGTTTACAGGTTAAGGAAGTGGAAGAATCGACCCAAATGTGTCTACGGCGAGTCGGCAAGCGGAAGACAAGAATCGACCCGAGCGTGTCTACGGCAGAGTCGGCCTAGCGGAAGACAGCAGGAGTTAACCTTCAGCCGAGTCCTCCAGCAG
Organism: Agastache rugosa; assembly: GCA_031470985.1. Lineage (NCBI taxonomy): Eukaryota > Viridiplantae > Streptophyta > Magnoliopsida > Lamiales > Lamiaceae > Agastache > Agastache rugosa. Next base: position 25,865,722 of record CM062607.1, read on the forward strand.
AGCATGATCAAGCTGAAGAGAATTCGAGCTGAGTTCAAATCACAGCCGGTCCAGCTGTACAGATCAAAGGGAACTAACTCTGAAGACATCACTTCAAGTCAGTTTGCCAAATCCAGCTCTGAATTCAAAAGCCAGCTCCAAAGGCAGAAGATTCCCGCGTCAGAGGAAGTCAACATGCCTCGACCAATGAGGGATTGCCGAATCAGCATCCTAGACTTCAGGACCTAGGATGTGACACAAATGAAGACAGGTGCAGATTCGCCCAACGGCAGATCTCGAATTTAAGAAGAGTAGGTAAGATTCAAACGGCTCCTCCAACGGCTAGTCTTGAATCTCTACCTATATAAACCCGTCTTCAACCTCAGGATAAAAAAAAAAGAAAATACGAAAAACTCTCTACAAGCTTTCATTCTCTGAAATCATCAATCTTTCAAAAGCTCTCAAGCAGTTCTACATAGATCAAAGAACACTTTATCTTAAAGTGTTTCTAGTTCAGAAACTGCTTAGTTTTTCGTCTGATCCCTAGGCCAAAATCTTTGTATATCTTAAAGCCTAGATTTCGAACGAGTTCATCATACTCTAAAGTTCTTAATTGTAAGAACTCGTTCACAGTTGGAACCCTAAACCAAACTCCTCTTTACCCAGAAAGGTTAGGTCAAGGTAACGCTTGCTTGAAGCGGGAAATTCAAGTGTGTAAGGTTTTTTCAGTACCCATAAACTGAAAGGTTAGGCTTGACAGTGCCCGCAAACTGTTGGAACACAGCTCGGGTTAGAGTTGTGAAGTTGCTTGGTACTTGGAAACCAAGTGGTAGTGGATTACCAGTAAATCTGGTCGTGGACGTAGGAGGTGTTACTCCGAACCACGTAAAAATCGTGTGCTCTTTACTGTCTCTTTAAATTCAGTTTTGTACTAACTCTTTCATAACATTACATATTTGATCAAAACTGCATACGCAGCTGCTCTCCAAAGACAGCTGTGTCTTTCTGAAAGTTGCACAACTTAACTAAGCTGAAAACATAAAGTTAATCTTTTCAAGCTGAGTTTTTCTAAGTAACCGAGCTAAGTTTTCAAACCACCACATTACGCACCGCCAGCTGAGTTATTTACCCAGCTGACCCTCCTCAGCTGGATCAATAACTGAGCTCACCAACTCTGTTATTTAACTTGAAAAAGTTTTCAGAAATCTATTTGGTGTATTCACCCCCCCTCTACACCAAATACCTAGCTCAGTGACCATCACAGTTCAACCACTTTCAAATTCAAATGTCCTTATATTTTATTGGAATTTTCTCACTAGTGAATAAAGAACATCAAATTAATCAAAAAAAGAACCAAGTTCTTAAAGTAATCAATAAACAAAAAAATTCTTAGAGTAAAAGTTTGATCTTTCAATAAATTATTCTCGATGAAAAACGACTTCCTTACCAAAAAATGTGCTACTTAAGTAATTTGTTTTATAAAACAAAATATTAATGAACATATTCTAAAATAGACTTTATTTATATCTTCAATTTACGTTGATTGTCATATTGTATTGGTATTTCTCACTCTTATTAGCTTATAAACACAACCCAATAATTACTCCTTATTAGTAAAATAAATTAATACAAATAACCACATGTAGAGAGATGAATCAATTTTCAGCAATAAGATTAATAGTATCCGAAATTATTCAATTTTATATTACAAATGAAACCACACAATTCATTAACTACTCCATATTATTAGACCATATTATAAAGACCTATAATTATTTTTAGAGAATGTATTGAATTTTCCATAATAAAATTAATAAAGAATTTGATGACTTTTGGGAGAAGATATATTAAAAGCTATGTATAAATGGTTATGGGATGAAACCATTATACAAAAATTTGGCAAACAGTAAGAGGGTTTGTTAGACGATGATAGAGAATACATCGACGACATTATAGAGGCAAGTCATTGGAGTACCACACCTTCTTTGAGACATATGTTTACAAATCTACTATTTGCTAATTCATTGAACATATCGGAGATTGTTTGGGAAAAGTGTTGGAAGAATCTTTTAAATAATATTCTATACATACAACGAAATCGTTTACAAAGTCCAAGTATTATTTTTATATGGTAAACTATACGTCTCTGTATCGAGGGTACGGAGTCGAAATGGTTTGAAGATACTAATATGCGATAAAGAGAATAAAAGCAGTGCATGTACAACGAACATTGTTTACAAGGAAAATTTTCAAATTTTATACATATATAAACTTTGAACGAAATTTTAATTTATATTGTTTAATACTTTATATATATATATATATATTCCTTACTTATATTTATATTGTTTTACAAAAAAAAATCAAAATTCAATTTATTCCGTGCATCGCACAGGTGTAGTACTAGTAATAAATAAAAGGAATGACAGTTCAACCACTTTCAAATTCAAATGTCCTTATATTTTATTGGAATTTTCTCACTAGTGAATAAAGAACATCAAATTAATCAAAAAAAGAACCAAGTTCTTAAGAATAAAAGTAAATGCAACTACCATAAGTAAAATAATTGGCATACAATTACAGTTTAATATCAAGCCCTGGTAAAATAATGATCTTGCCCTATTCTTCTACTTTATACATGATACATTGATATTTATCTCGTATTTCATTTCATCAATTTCCAATACGTAAGTAAAACGCGACAGAGAAGAGGACATTCAAAGTGCTCAGTGTATAACAACATATATAATCATCAGTTTCAGAATAATCAACCATTAAAATTATAATCCAGAACGGCACTTCATCAGTATCAATCCATCAATGCATTCAAGTTCTTTAGTATACAAGCAAAAACTTCACATAAGTTTCTTCGAATGTAGCAGAACGCAGCTCTGATTCGTATCCATGCTCAAAATCCAGACTCCTTAATTAGCTTGAGAGCTCGAAACTGGGTATCACATTTCAAGAGCTGAATTCAGCTCACCACTTGAAACTCCTCGTAAGCAATTCATTGTAGCCCCTTTGCAATCAGTCGTCTTTTCTAGTTTTGTGCAAGCAAGCATTCATCTTGAGCCCCGCCTCCTATGGTCATATTGAAGAATGGAAAAATGCAATAAATGGATATTGTAACCATAAGACATCATTAAACTTTACCATATGGCAAGTAAATCGGTTATTTACATGATAAAAAGTAGGGTGAGCAAACGGACAGTTCAATTCTAGTACCGCGAAAATCAAGCAATCAAAAACTATAAAAGTAATATGCAGACTAAAATAAACAATAAGCGCCTGTGCAAAAAGTTATATAATATGAAAGTATATGATATACAGCTGATAACAGAAATATCACACATGGTAAACATACGACTTTATGATGTAAAAAGGAATATAGAAAATAACTTATCAAGAATTACTATAGGACTCCACCAAGATTCTTGACCAATCTACACTGTAACATTCAAGCAATAATCAACATGCTAAAGAAAGCAAGCAGGATCTACATTGAGCTTAAATGAGATATAAAATTAATGCAAAATGGCATTCAAATAATATATTCCTGTGTGTGGGGGGGGGGGGGGGAAGCTAGTCAGGCTATAATGTTTCTTACCTTCAGTACGAAAGCCAGGACGAGAGGGCTACAATTGGGAACATCAACACTACACCATAGTTAACTAAACTATCTATTTGCTTTATCTTTTCCATACGGCCAAGAATTGTATTCCAAGTGTGTGTAAACGGGCAACTGGCTTTTTTAGCCTGCAATACGAAATCCCTACCTTTGTCATGGACTCATGGTGGTAAAACAATAAGAGTAAAAATCAACCATCATGCGCTATAGCAAGTAAGTAGACATCTCACATTTAGTTTAGGGTCAGCACATTCTTCTGGAACATCTGAACCTTCTAATGTCCGTCGGTTTCCCCCACCTGATTGATCTGAAGGCATCTCAGTTTTAGCTTTTCTGGAGTATCTGCCTGAGAAGGCCCGATATGGTGAGTCGGTATGGATAATTTCCATGACAGAACCAAAGAAGTTGGTCACTGGTACCTATAATTAGCAGGAGAGACATATTAAAGTTATTTGTATGTCTAACAGCCATTTGACTACAAAGAAACTTGTCCTAATGTAGGCTCTTGTGCATACATTCGGCTACTTTCAGAGAAGAGAAGGGGTGGGGGTGAGGGGCATATTCTGAAAAAGATATTGCAAGTTCCTCTAGGGACTCGTAATATTTTTAAAATGTAGGATAAAAAAAAGGCCACTCGTGACATATATACAGCAAAGAACAGGCAATTTAAGTGAAGATTTTACGGGATCTCTTATCACACTGGACCACAGTAAAACCAAAAGAAGTCAAGAAACATATACAAAACCAGGATCTGTATTCTATATACCTCCTCTAACCGTCGTTTGTATAAATCAGTTCGATAATATGCAGTTGACATCAATGTATTTGGATTGAATGAATTGAAAAGACTGCAAAACAAAGTGAGCCAACTTCAAAGTTATTATCAGTAATGAAGACATAACAATAAATTGGGATTCCATGATAAAAGCAAAAAATCCAAGTTAAGAACATTGTTCTATCAGGATAATTATTCAGAGCAAGCATGAAAAGAAGCATCAAAGATGCAAAGTGGCTGCAAGTTGGAAGATAACTCATGTGCTTCATTTTGTTCAGAAGGTCAAAGATCATCACTAACTGTTAGATGAAACTATAATGTAAGACATCATGCTCATCAGCACAGTTGATATATTAAGTCTAGAAGAAAACAATTCACATGTTGAAGTGAAACAAAGTAACTTAATTATTTGATTCAGTAAATCAAGAAGTGGTCTATACACCCCCCCCCCCCCCTTTGTCACTATATCCAGGACACGAGTAGAAAAGCCAATCATGTCGAATGGCAGGTACTCAATACTTTGAAGACCCTCATGCTGGTTGACGAAGTAACTATTTAGAAAAGACTAATATTGGTTTATGCAGCCAAGATATTGATACACTAGACATATTGTTGAAGAGTTGGTGTGTTAAATATCGGTATGACATAGTCCTGGTCGACAAAGTAAATGTAATATGCATCGCAAGCCAATAATCTGAACTACCTGAAGGTATAACCTTAGCAAATTTACCATATAGCATATGGACAACTCTATTAGAAGATTACAGAGATAGCAAATTTACCATATAACATATGGACAACTCTAATAAAAGATTACAGAGATACTAAAACGGTTCAGCAAAACTGAAATGATCATTCCATATACCTGCTCAATGAGGCATTATCATGCATATTTAACCTCTCAAAGAAGGCAAGAGTATAAAATGTAAATCGGTCTACAACAGATACACCAACCTGCAAGAAAAGAACAAAAGAAACAGTATAATACCAATAAATCCTGGAAAAAGTACATTACTAAAGGAAGGGATAAAAAATAACAGCAATATAACATGTCATAAAAATATCAATACCATGCCCCATGCCTGATGCAGGCAAAATATCAAAACTTACATCAGAGTCCAAGTGATGTGAGTATGAGTTCTCTCCCTTTTTGCTACTTCCAATAGTCAAAACACCAGGGGATTGTAGCTGCCGAACAATAAGCAGATCCCTTAGTATATGAACAACAACAAGTAGTCATGACTAGAAGGCAGATCATCATTCATAGTGCCCCTTTCAAAAACACAGAAGTTGCAGCACTCTATGATAAAACAGAAACAATAATCACACACACAAAGATCAAAAGGCAAATCCCTCAAAAAACAATAACTCACCTGAGAAAACAGAGTGGCTGCCTGGCAAGTATCTACCATTATCAGCAGCTCTTTAAATCTGGTAGTTAGAACAGAAAGAAGAAAGCACTCATATTAAAACTGACTGATAGAAAATCTGATTTTGCAGGGTCAATTACATTTACAGAAAAAAGAAACTAGTTTAAGTCAACATGACATTCCCTTGTTACAGAAAGATTTGAAGACTGAAATTAACTGTTCAAACTACCTTCAAATCCTCAAACAAACAGCTGATTTTTCACGCAATCATGATTCTCTCCAATTATTTACCATGTTGCAAAAGCAGATATTAAGATAAAATTATGTTACACTATTATTCCTTAATCATAATAAGCTATCATGGCACCTGCGCTTTTCCTTCATTTGTTTCACTGCATCAGCTAAATCATGGCTCTGAAGCTCCTCTGAGTCTTGAAATTTTAGAAACTCATCCCCGCCATGCCCAGTCATATAAAGAAGTATATGACTACCTTCATCACTCAATAGCCGTTTTGACCTTGGAACTGCTGTTTCATGACGGCCAGTCAATATTCGCAAAAAGTTTTCGACAGTCACTTCATAACCTCGATAATCTACCTAAATTGGAGCATGCCATAATCAGAGAGATATTCAGAGCATAAGAAAGTAAAATTATTGAATCAAACATATTCAGAAGTCTGCCGCCTAATGAATTGGACCATCACATAAAGTCCAAAGTAATCTCGTGGATGCTAAGTGGGAGAAGGGGATTGACTTGACAAGACAGTGAATGTTCGTTATTGATTAGTTCTGCAGTTGTGGTTTTGCATCTTTCCCCCACTATTTTCAACTACCCCTTTCTATTTCAATGTGATAATTAGCCAATAGTGTAGACAATGATGGTAGACAACAACTGTTTTAGTAACAGAAAATAATAAATGATTAATGCAAATTGCAATCGAAAAAATATGTGAAGAGAAGCTTGAATGCTAAAACACTATCAGAATTGTGACTAGCTACTGGAATTTTCTTATTAACCCCCTAAACTGCCATCTCTGGTTTAAAGTGATGAGCATTAGGACATAGCCTTCTTTTCAGATAAAGCAATCAAACATGTCGTTTTGGATAGCAGCAGAGTTACCACATTAAAGTGAAACAGCGTGTCTTATATATTCTTCTTATGAAATTGGTCCTGAAAAAGCAATCAAGTTCTGCATAAATGAGAGATGAACTTATATCTTTTATGTTACTCTGAGATGTCTTGGATTTACAGATATTTCATGTCATAAGACTCATAACATGTGACTGCTTCTTAGTTCCTTAAAAGAAAGCCAAATGGTTTACATACTAAAAGTTTGAACCCACCTCGACATTGTCTCCATACAAGTTGAGACGGTGGTTTTCATTGTTGAAGACCTGGGCAGGATACTTGTTCCGAGCATTGCAAGCCATATCATCAGCCAGCATGAGAATTATCCTCTCATCTGGAATTCCTAATCGTTTCACCGTTCTAAAGACAAAAGAGTTCACTCAAAAAATAAGCCAAAATCATTTGAATGTTTCGTGACCCTACGTTAATGATGCCCAAAGAATTTAAAAATAAACGAGTAAAAGCACACACAGCGGGATGAAGAATAGACCTCGCTTACCTGTATAAGGATAAAGTATTGGCCATATGTCGATAGTTAAACCTGAAAGTTAGATTTTAAGCTAATTGAAATTAAATGCTAATTACATAAACAAGCTGCAATCACAACAATGTAGAAACACAACTACGACAGTTTCGAAGCATAGATAATAAATCTAAGTTATCTAACACTCGAATTTCTTCGCCCTCAACAATAAACCCAGTAATTCAACCATACAATCAACATTTACAGTTGTCACAACGAAAATCATCGTTTTCATTTATCTATTGATCCACCAACAACAAATATTCCTTACGGAAAAATACGTTCTTTCTAATTTTATACAAAACAAAACATACTCCAATAACCTGCCAACTATTACTAAGGCTCCGTCATAAGAAAAAATCCAGCTTTTTGCAGAAATTCAGCCGAAATCAAATAAATCGAGGCATAAAGGTTGAGCACAGGAAAAGTACAATACCAGAAGCGGGATGTACAAACAAGGATAGCCCAATTGTTGGTGTGCATAGTTGTAGAAGAAGAACCGGACGCACTTGATGGGATCGCATTGCAGAGGAACAGTAGAATCGCAATCGGCAATAGCTTGAATTTGAATGATGTCGCCATTTGGCCCATTTCTCAGCTAAACTTGAGCTTCTGTCGCCGAGATTGGCCCGAATAGCTTGAATTTGAATGATGTCGCAATCGGCAATAGCTTGAAGAAAACGGCGTTTTAGGGCTGTATTTTCTTAACCCGAAATCGTTTCGGGCTTTTCGGGCCAAATTGGTCGGCTTGTCGGTTTGGTCGGGCTGGCCTGATCAATTCTCGGGTCGGCTCGTCGGGCTGAAGCTTAAATTTTTTTAAAAACAGAATAAGAAAATAAAGAGAGAAAAAGTTGTGTGGTATATTAACTATTTTGTGCGTGTGAAATAGAGGAGATGTCTTCTCCAAAGTAAAAATTGGAGATATAGTCCCAGTGGGGATGGCCTAGTGGTGGAATGGTTGCCTGTTGACCAATAGGTCAGAGGTTCGAGTACTCTCGGTCACAAAAAAACCTTAGGTGGGGTGTGTGAGTATTAATATTTATAATGATATTAAAAAAAATTGGAGATATAGTGTTTCTCGTAGCTGCGAGTAGAGATGTTGATCGGGCTAACGCAATCGATTTTGGATTGGTTCCATCGAATTGTCGGACTATTCAGTTCGGATCAAATTGGATTGAACTTTTTCTGGACTATAAAGTCTAGCCGGTCCGATCAATTAGTTTAAGAAAAATAGTTTGCTAGTATAAATTGCTATATATATTTGTTGTCTTATATATATGAGATCATTAAAGGTTTAAATTCAGTATTTTTAAAATTAATTAATTAAAAAGTTTTTTGTACTGAAAGAAGAAAAACACTTGAACAATTGATTAGTGGAGAATGTAAAAACTAAATAAGACCAAACTGATTTTGTAAGAAACTAAAATGGAAATGGTAATAAGAAATTATACTTCACTAAAAAAATAGAAAACGAAAAGAGAAAAAAAGAAAACACATAATAGTAGTCTAATTTATTAATCCACATTTTCTATCTACATTCTACACCGTCTGGTCCGTCTCTACTCTGCAACTTTCCCCCCTTTAATTAATTCCACACACACGAAAACTCTCTTCCTCTCTCTCTATATCTCTCACGCAAAGTGCCCCATAATTTTATTTTATTTTTGAGAAGAAAGAGTCCCATAATTATTTGGGAACAAATCTGACACGCATTCGATTAAACCCGCCTGCCCGATCGGGCCAACCCGCCGGCCCGATCGGTTCGACCCGAATTGTCATCTAGCCACAAGCAATTCTATCTATACCACAGCTATTTTGGCAGTAAATTGCATACAAAACTGATGTCGTCTTCCCTTTCTTCCTCGTATTCTTGTGAAAATATCCCAACTTCGGTTAGTACAGTTCACATTCCATTAATTTTACCACAAATTTTGATGTCTTATCTGTTAGGCAATTTCACAAACATCTCCCAGACAACCTCCCACCACATCCCGTTCTTTAATAATAGTAATTGAATTGATTGCATACATTATATTTCCGTTCCTTGTATTCTGGTTGCTTCATGCATGGCTGTGATGATGCTGAGTTCTTCTAGTTTGTGTTGCTGGAATTGTAGTCATATATCTCTAACCAACGATAACGGCAGACCATGTGTGTCCAGTTATAGTGGCACGTCGCCAAATAGGAAAAAGATTTATTCTTTTGGGGTTTTGAGATATGGGTCAGTGATTTATTGGAAGAAAATCAAGAAAAAGAATACTAGTTTTTGCGGGTATGTGATGAAGAAAGGTTCAGATGAAGTTTCGATGAAAGAGATGTCCTCTGAGGAAATCATGGCGCGTTTGAAGTCGATTCGTGACTTGGATATAGCTTTTCCTTTCTTTAATTCGATCGCGGCTATGCCACATGTAATGCATACTACAGAGACTTGCAATTATATGCTTGAGCAGTTGAGGGTGCATGAAAGGATAGAGGATATGGTTGTCGTGTTTGATATGATGCAAAAAAAGATTATATATAGAAGTTTAGACACTTACCTCATCATATTTAGGAGTCTAGGTATAAGGGGAGGCATTCGACAGGCACCATTTGCGCTTGAAAGAATGAGGAAATGCGGGTTTAAGTTGAATGCATATTCATATAATGGATTGATACACTTGCTTCTTCAGGCGGGATTTTCTCAAGAGGCTTTGATGGCCTATAACAGAATGATCTCGGAAGAGTTGAAGCCTAGTCTCAAGACCTACTCTGCTTTAATGGTAGCTAGTGGGAAGCGAAGAGATACTGAAACAGTGATGGGCTTGCTCGAAGAGATGGAAAATTTGGGATTGAGGCCGAATGTTTATACATTCACTATCTGCATTAGAGCGCTTGGACGAGCAGGAAAGATCAATGAGGCTTATAATATATTGAAGAGGATGGAGGTGGTGGGATGTGCACCTGATGTAGTTACTTACACTGTTCTGATTGATGCTCTTTGTAATGCAGGAAAACTTGATTGTGCCACGGATGTGTTTATGAAGATGAAAGGTAGCAGCCAGAAACCTGATCGTGTGACTTACATTACTATGTTAGACAAGTTCGGTGACTCTGGAGATCTGAACTCGGTAAGAGAGCTTTGGACTCTAATGGAGGTTGATGGTCATAAAGCAGATGTTGTTACTTTCACAATACTTATTAATGCTTTATGCAAAGTAGGAAGAGTTAATGAAGCATTTGCAGTATTAGATGAAATGAAGGAGAAAAGGATCTTGCCAAATATGCATACTTACAATACTCTGATTTGTGGGCTTTTGAGGCTACAAAGATTGGACGAAGCATTGGAACTATGTGAAAACATGGAATCTCGTGGCTTTCTTCCAGATGCATATACATACATCTTGTTCATTGATTGCTATGGTAAAATAGGGGAAACTGATAAAGCTATTGAAGTTTTTGAGAAGATGAAAGCCCGTGGTATTGCTCCAAATGTCGTTGCCTGCAATGCATCTTTGTATAGTCTTGCTGAAGCCGGTCGGCTTGGAGAGGCAAAAAAGATCTTTGATGGAATAAAGCTGAGTGGGCTCATCCCCGACTCTATTAGCTATAACATGATGATGAAGTGCTACAGTGCTGCAGGGAAAATTGACGAAGCCATTCAACTACTCAATGAAATGATTGATAATGGTTGCATGTTGGATGTGATTGTTATGAACTCTTTGATTGACACTCTTTATAAGGCTGGTCGATCAAATGAGGCTTGGGACATGTTTTGCAAAATGAAAGAATTGAAACTTGTTCCAACTGTCGTGACTTACAACACACTATTGGCGGGACTGAGAAGAGAGGGCAAAGTTCAAGAGAGCTACAAATTAGTTGAAAGCATGACTGCTTATGGCTGCCCTCCAAATACGATAACTTTCAACACGCTTCTGGATTGCCTCTGTAAAAATGATGAGGTTGATTTGGCCTTGAAGATGATTTATGGAATGACAGAAGTGGGTTGCCTCCCCGACCTTTTTACTTATAACACAGTTATCTATGGATTAGTGAAGGATGATAGGATTACAGAAGCTTTTTGGCTCTTCCATCAGATGAGAAAAATGCTATATCCTGACTGCATAACTATGTACACTCTTCTCCCTGGGGTTGTGAAATCTGGTTCGATTGGGAATGCTTTCAAACTTGTTGAGAAGTTTGTCTACCAGGATAGAGTTTCACTCGATAGATCTTTCTGGGATGATCTCATGGCTGGAATTCTGAAGGAAGCAGAGTTGAATCATGCTATTTCTTTTGCAGAGAAAATAGTATCTACCGGTCTTTGCAAAAATGGCTCGATAATGGAGCCTATTATTAAGATTCTGTCCAAGCAAAAGAAATCCCTTGATGCACACGTACTATTTCAGAAGTTCACTAAATGTTTTGGAGTTCGGCCAACTGTAGAAACATATTATCATTTGATTGAAGGACTTCTCAATGTTCATCTTAAGGAACTTGCATGGGATACTTTCAGAGATATGAAGAATGCTGGCTGTGCTGCAGATGTCCCCACCTACAATTTGTTGCTCGATGATCTTGGGAAATCCGGGAAGGTAAGTGAACTTTTTGAGCTTTACAATGAGATGCTTCATCGTGGGTGTAAGCCTGATACAATTACTCAAAATATACTCATTTCTGGTCTTGTAAAGTCGAACAAAGTCGATGAAGCTTTAGATCTGTTCTACGATCTTTTAAGCGGAGGCTTTTCTCCTACTCCATGTACATATGGTCCTCTTATAGATGGTCTTATGAAGCTCAAAAGACTAGTTGAGGCAAAGAGTTTGTTCGATGAAATGATCGAATATGAATGCAAACCTAACTGTGCCATCTATAATATTCTTATAAATGGTTTTGGAAAAGCTGGTGAGGTTGATATTGCCCGAGACTTGTTTAATAGAATGGTAGAAGAGGGGATCAGACCTGATTTGAAGTCGTACAGCATCCTAGTCGATTGCTTTTGCTTGCTGGGTAGGGTGGATGATGCAATGTACTACTTTGAGGAAATAAAGGCTGCTGGATTTGATCCAGATTTAATTTGTTACAATATCATCATCAATGGCCTTGGCAAAGCAGGAAAGTTCAAGGAAGCTCTGAAACTTGTTGATGAGATGAAAAGTAGAGGGATGACGCCTAACCTTTACACGTTCAATTCCCTAATATTTAACCTTGGACTTGCTGGAATGACAGAGGAAGCAGGAAATATGTTCAAGGAGCTACAGATTCTGGGTCTTAAACCCGATGTTTTTACATATAATGCTCTAATTAGAGCATATAGTATGTCTGGTAACCTCGATGATGCATATGCAGTATATGAGGAGATGATGGTTGGAGGTTGTACTCCCAATTCTGGGACTTTTGCTCAACTTCCAAACTAACTTTGCTGTGCAGATGCTCTTTGGTCGAACTAATCTTTGTTGTATACAAAAGAAATACAGGTATATCTCATCTCTTCTTTAACCATCCCGTCCCCTCTTAGTCTTCCCCAGAATAATGAATTTTTGGGGAATTCACTGACTGCCATTACTATGATTTAGGTCGTGTATAGCTCATGTGGTTGCATCTTTCTTTTTCATATACAGATCAGTTGTTCAGTGCATCTGAGTAGAATTCATGCACAAGTTTGTTGAAGGTTTGATGCTGAACTCTTTCATGCACCATTTGCTTCGTCTCTCGAAATATTGTACAAAGTTTATGCTGTTTCAGAGCATCACAGAAGCTCCCTTTGTAAATATGTGATCAGGTAATTTTACGTGTCTCATGAATGCAGAGGTGTTATAGTTCTACAAACTATTATCTGTGTACAAATTTTTTACTATCAAGTCTGTAAAGTATATTTTTTCAGAGTCCATAGCACAAACTGGATTCTATAGAAGGTTTGCTGCTGCTAATCATGCAGATCTTTTAGATATTTTTTTTCCTCTCAATATTAAGATTATGAAAAAGCTGTTCATGCTTCTTTGTCCTGTTTAAGGTTTGCTTGCCAATAAACTTTCCTTGTCCATTTCACATAGTTTCTGCCAGTATTTTAGAAAGAAATTCAGTGTGAAAGAATTTGGGTTTCTCCTCTCAAAAAAGAAAAAACAGAAAAAAGAAAAAGAAAAAGAAAAAGAAAAAGAAAAAGAAGAAAAAAATGTCAAGTTTGTTGCGGTTCGACCTTCGAGCATGCTCTACACTTGAGACATCGTTGGCCACAAAAGAGCCACAATTAAAGCCAGTTGAAAAACACCAAAACACAAAACAAGAGCTTCAACAAGATGTAAGCACACAAGCATTCAACAAGATGCAAACACCAAAACACTAAACAAGCACATAAATTTAGAGAGATCGAGTTGCATATAACACACCAGCATTGAACAAGCTTCAACAAGGACAGCTCATGAATAAATAGAAATCTTTTCTCACAAGATTGAATATATTCACTCAATACAAATTCAGCTATGAATGACCTAAACTAGAAAACACAAAATAAAATGAGAGTGACTATAACACCTAACTCTCATCCCATACAGTCTTCTCTTCAATCAACATTTTCAGCATTCAAAATATACACCAGCCCTAAACGATAAACGCGCGCTAAAATGGGAAGCACACAAATGTAGAGAGATCGAGTTGCATATAATATAATACACAAGCATTGAACAAGCTTCAACAAGCAAAAAAAAAGAAGTATTTTCTCAAAAGATTGAATAAAGATCGGTTAACAATTTCAAATTGGCAAGATTAGTACCATACAATACAAACCCAACCAACAGAATGACCTCTTATACACCAAAATTGGGAGTGACTACAGCACCAAATGCTCATCCCACATAGCCTTCAATGCACCACATTCTCAGCATTCGAAATATCCACCATTCGTATACGATCATCTTCGGGCAAAAGTGACCAATTTGGAGATTGCATTGCCCTCAACCATCGAAAATCATCCACATTCGCCCAATTCCCAGTCTCCTCGCCAAGATTTGCCTCTGTCAGATCCTCCTCCATTCCTCTGTAACTCAAACAATATGGCGCGAACCTAACACCATTACTATCCTCGATTATCGGTCTACTTCTAACTCGAAGATAAAAGTCACAATTTTTAGCATTGTGAATCCTAATCTGATGCGAGGCCAACACAAACACACACCCTTCTGCTCCCTCAATCAAAACCGAACCCATCACCGCCCCAACATAAACCTTACAGTTCACCACATTATCCACAAACAATGCCCTCAAACAACCCTTCAATCTGACCTCACAATCCCTCAAATCCGACAGCGTGAATTCCCCATTTCGAGCATCCAGCTCGCCTCTGTCGAATTCCTTAACCAATTCCTCTTTATCCCTGCTTCTAAACCCAGGAGCAGCACTCAAATCCCTAAACCCTATCTTCCCCAATCCATCATTGATCTTATTATTCTCCAGTTCAGAAACCACTTCACCCTTCTGATCTGGCGCTGCGGCGGCGGTTTTCTTCGATGGTTTATTCTTGAAGGAGAATTTCTTCTTCGGAGCGACGGCCGCGGAGACGTCATCTAGGGTTTGCCTGAGGTGTGTAATGGCGCTGAGGGAATTGCGAACTTCGTAGGGCGGGAGCAAGTAGGACTGCTCCGCGACCAGCTTCTCGAGGGCCGAGATTTGGAGGGAGATCGCCTCCAGGTCGGTCTTTTGAGCCGGGTCGGACTGTGTTCGGATCCGGGAGATTTGAGCTTCGATTGAGAGTTTCGATTGCGAGAACTGGGAGAGGAACGATTGTGTGGATTCGTTGAGTTCGGGTTTTGCAGTGGCACGGGACTGGTGGCGGTTCGCGAGGCGCTCCAGCATCGCCGCGTGCTTCTGCTCGAGGGCGGCGGCGGCGGCGGAAGAATCATGCGACGGTTGCTCGTTGTCTTCCATTTCGCTGCAGCTCTTTTCTTTCACCAACGGAAAATTGAATTTCTAATATGAACTGTGAACTCGAAATTTACGTATCGATTCAGTGCAGTAAAAAGACCAAATTGACCCTACTCGTTTGCCAAACATAATTCACTGCTACGTGTACCATAATATAATAAGAAGAAAAAGGAGGTTAATTGCGTGAAAACTCATTATCATTACATCTAGGACCGTTCCCGTTTGGTATGCATGTTAGAATATGATAAGATAGTTTAAAGTAAGATATGTACTGTAGATAAAGTAAAATTAGTATCGTATCTTTGTGTTTGTTAGATAAGATATGTAACATAAATATGATAGATTGATTGTTTGGTACCCTAAATTAAATTCAAAATTAAATAAAAAATGACTATTCTATCCCTAATTTATATAATTATTTTTCCTCTCCACATCTCTCTCTCCCCCCTCGCCTTCAACAAATTCCACCCTGCTGCTCATCTCTCTCTCACTCCTCTCGTCTTCAACTCTCGTCTTCAACAAATTCCACCCACCTCCTGCTGCTCATCTATCTCTCTCCTCTCGTCTTCAACAATCTGCTGCTGCTCATCTCTCTCTCATCTTGTCTCCTTTCTTCTCTCTCCCCTCATCTCTCTCTCTCTCCTCTCTCCTCTCGTCTTCCAACGCCGCCTGCTTCTTCCGCCTCCGCCGCCTCCTCCTTCCGCCGCCGCTCCTTCTCGAAGAGCGACTGCCGCCTCCTTCTTTCTCACTCTTTGTCTCTCTCTCTCTCTCTCTACCACAACCGCTGCCTCCTTCTTCCGCCGCCTCCTCCTTCCGCCGCCTTCTTCTTCCGCCACCGCCTCCTTCTTTCTCACTCTTTCTCTCTCTCTCTACCACAGCCGCCGCCTCCTTCTTCCGCCGCTTCCTCCTCCCGCCGCCGCCGCCTCCTTCGGGGATAGAAGATGAAGTTTGGAGGATATTTTGGTCTTTTTGTAAATTAATGTGGGACACTGTTCAACGTGGCCTTTTCTATCCGACGCGACCGGTGAGATGGGTATACTAAGTGAAACAGTGTTTTTACCACGGGCCGGGTACAATACCTAGCCGGATAGTAATCTTGAATACCAAACGTCCTGATAAGGCCAGATACATATCCTATCTAGGTCTTATCAGGGCTACCAAACGGGCTCTATTTGTAATTTCAAAATGACTTGCAAAATGCTTAAAGTGCAATACTATTTTATTTTTTTCATTTGTAGCAATTATAGATTTTCCAATTTCTTTAGTAGAAAATAATGTTATTTGATGGTGAATGACACCTAAAACAATCGGTAATGTCAAATGTGTAAAATCTACAAATAAAAAGATGGTTTCATCATTGAAATATTTTAAAAATCGTATGAAATCATATACACGTGCAGATATTGTAATTTTTTCTGACATTTAACCCTAAAATAGAAACTCGAATCTCCTAGTTTATGTTGCATGCCATATGGTGTTGTGTTTCACAGCTTCAATATAACCTCATCATAACAAACGTCGACAAAGTAAAATACGAGATTGAAATTACATCAGCCATAGATAATTAACTTCGTTAATTACTAAATACCATGGTGCTGTGAGTACACAATTTTTCAATTTATGTCAAAATACATACAATAACCAAAGAAACCACACAAAAACAAGATATTCTATAACTGCTATTTACAATTGCTTGGTAAAAAATCTTATGCTACTGACTACTTACTAGATGAAGATGCAACTCATTCAGTTCGTTGATCCACAACATTTTCCACTCTATCTTGATTTGAGATGGAAGCTGAATCAGAATATGGACCATCGGTTGACATGCTATGGCTCACACTAGGGTGCTGCCAGAAGTGGTTTCTTATGGCCTTGTACTTCGAATCAGCAGTCGAGAATCCGGGATCCGACAGCAAATCCTGCACGGCGGTTCTACCTTCGAGCATGCTCACCACTTGGGACATCGTTGGCCTCAAAGTCGGGGCGGCATTGGTGCATAGAAGAGCCACATTGAGCAGCACCATCGCCTCTTCTGATGAGTATGCCGATCCCAGCTCCGGGTCGACTAGCTCTAGTAGACTGCCCCTCTCTTGGAGAACGTAAGCCTGATCGACAGAGTGATCGTTGATTATGAAAGCTGCTAAGGGGTCTTTTACTTTGGGTGATGGTATGGATTTATGATTTGTAAGAGTTTTGAGTATTTGAAGGATCACATGACCTAACAACTTGTCTAATCCTTCGGAAAAACGATGACTATTGAGTGCAAGCCCTACACTAGATAGAGTATCCGGTGGATTAACCTATGTTATTTTTAGGGGAAACATCACTCTAAAGCCCAAAATATGCATGTTGTTTCAGAAATATGCAATAAATTGACTTCGTTTCGAATACAGAACGAGCTCACTTTTCTGGTACCGAGAAGAGTGTCGGCAGCCGGAAATCTTTAGAAAGGCAATTGGCTTTTATTCAAGTACAATTTCCACGCAGATTTCCAGTTGCCAACAGGACTTTTCGGTGCCGGAGAAATGGGTTTGTCTTAGATTTGAAAATGAAGTCAATTTATTGGGTGGACATTATTGAAAAACATGCATACTTTGGGCTAGAAAGTCATATTTACCCATATTTCTATATATCCATACTATCACCAAAAGTAGACACCGTCTAAAGAAAAGAAGCCAAATCTCGAATCAGTAGAGAAGAGATGGATATATACCCAGTCAAGAAGGTAGACGAATTCTTCCTTTGGCCTGTAGTTCGTGTTGCTTTTACCACTGACTATTTCCAATGCAACGACGCCAAAGCTGTAGACGTCTGCTTTGTTCGTCAGGTAACCGCGCATCGCGTATTCCGGAGCCATATAACCTCTGACAAACAAGATATTATGTGTCAAAGCTACCACAAAGTGGAAGCTCAGATCATTTGTATAGAAGTTATGGATTATGTATAGTTACAACTTACATAGTCCCAGCAATCCTTGTACTAATATGAGTCTTATCATCCTCATTAAGCTTTGCCAAGCCAAAATCAGATATTTTTGCATTCAGATCTTTGTCCAGCAACACATTGCTCGTCTTGATGTCTCGATGGACTATCTTTACCATCGAGTCCTCATGGAGATAAGCCAAACCTCTAGCTATGCCAAGGCATATTTTCCTCCTCGTGGCCCAATCTAGCTGCAGTTTTTTAGTCGCGCCCTTTCCTGAAAACGAAGAGAAAGAAATGGATGAAAAAAGTTTGCTGATGGATGTCCCGTTGCAAAACCTTGGCTGATTGGAAGATGAGGCTCACCAAAAAGAGCGTGAGAGACGCAGTTATTTTCCATGTACTCGTAGATCAACATCAAGTGATTCCCTTCAACACAACATCCGTACAGCTTAACTAGATTCGGATGCTGCAATGCAGATATCATTCCTATTTCATTAACAAATTCTCGCGTTCCTTGTTTGGACTTTGAGGAGAGCTGCTTCACTGCTATTACGGTTCCATCAGACAGCGACCCCTGTCCGTGGAAAAGAGGAGCCGATTTATGTTTCAATGTAATGAGAGATCACATTGAATCAGTTTATAGTTAAACAAAACAATAGTACCTTGAAAACTGAACCAAAACCGCCCTCTCCAATCTTGTTAGCCGGATCAAAGTTTTTTGTCGCGGATTTGATCTGTCTTAATGTGAAGAGACCAGTTTGTAGATCAAGGCCTCGAAGCTCTGTACATGGAGCAATAATAAGTTTTGTATGACGAATTCTTTACATAAAATCTTCAAATTCTGGACTATGATTCTTCTATCAGTCTTCACTAAACAATCTGAAAATTCTATAGAACAAATTTAGCAAACAATACCTTTATCTGTGGTAGATTTGCCTCCAAAACAGCCTTTCTTATGCAAGATGCCAAGAACGAGAGTTAGAGCACAAACGCTTCCAGCAATTGTCCCAGCCAACACAGTTGAACTAATTCTTTTGTGATGAACTGGAGGTTTAAAATCTGCAGCAAAATGAGAGATCAGGTCAGTTATACTCGAGATTTGAGTCATTCGCCTTCCATCCTACGTCTTCTCTAATTCCGGTTGTCAGGCATGATCCAAAAAATATCAAATCTAAAAAAGAGGCTCATTGGATCACGAAATAATTGACCAATAATTTAGCTGGGTTCAAGAAAAGATCTTCTTCTTGACAAAAGAGTGGATAACATACTTGGATCAACTGATATAGCTGATATGAGTGGACCGTAAGTTCCACGTACTGGGATGCCTGTGGTCCCTCTTCCTGCCCAGTAAAGATGGATCTTCAGAGTGTGGCTCGTCACTAAGACAGTGAACGTCTTTATGATGGGCTTTCCAGGTCCACCGGCCGCCTTTGCAATATCAAAATCCTTCAAAACCAACTTTCCCTGCATTGATGGTGCATAGTATAATTTAATTATGATGAAACATTTCATAAATGTCCATCTCTGTAAAAATAATATCAAGCATCATATCTACCTGCAAGTAGACGTCGAATATTCTCCTCCCAAGGCTGTTGAATGAACTGTCATTGGTAAAAGCGATTTCTGCAAAGTGGAGGTTTACAGTGTAGTTCCCATTCAGAAGGCAAAGGCCATAGTAAGTGAGGGAGAGAGGCGATACACGTGCAGTTTTGTAGAGTTCTGAAACTGGTGGAGTGGCATTATATAGCGTGGAAACATTCGTGACGATGTAGTTATCAGAATCGAGATCATTATCCATGAAGTTCCCCGTGCTGCTAAACGCCCAGTTCTGGGCCTGGCCCATGTAGAACATTGAAGCACCTCTAGATTCTGAATCACCTCTATATGTGGTATCATTTGAGATGTTTACATCCTTGCCACCACAATTAATGCGCAACGAGTAATTCTCTGTAGGTTGATAAATGCATTAGATTTACAATTATTGCTCGAAATAGCATCATAAATTAAGTAAAGTACTAGCCTTGATTCTTTGTATCAGAACAAGGAAACTCTTGCTTCATACATGGATGCACACTGCAAACATGCCAAAGGAAATATCAAGATTATTGACATGGTTCTGAAAAGCTATTGTTTTTACACAGAATCCTTAAGCTCAAAATACATCAGGTATCTTACGATTTGCTAGCGGCTGTTGAGAGGCTCTCCACCAGATTTCTGAAGTAAATTGGCCAAAAACATTAATGTGTTATGAAAAAATTCATAAGAAGATCAAGCTGAAATTTGATAAGATACTCACACACTCCCTCTTGGGCATTCGGCTGGTCCCGACGTGAAATTGTTATAAGAGATATCCCTGCAATTAAAACACTTTGTTATATAGTTTTCTAGATAGATTATGGTGGCGACATAATATCTGATAGCATGTCATAAAGCCAAAAGTTGGGTGAATAGATAATAACTGAAATGAAACAAATGTACGTTTGATGTGAGGTACTCACGCATTCTTGTTTCTTTGCAAAATCCACTCTGGAATTCGTCCTGTAAGTCTATTTCTCGTCAAGTACCTAAAGAAAACAAACTATGGTGTTAAGCATCAATTTGATCATACAGTACAGCAGTAAAAAAAATTAATAATAATAATAATAATAAGCACTTACATAAAATCAACTTTTGTGAGGTGGTGAAAGGATTCAGGAATATCTCCAGTCAGATTATTGAAACTAAGGTCCCTACATTTGCCAAACGCGATACAAGATTTCAGTAGGTAACACAAAGATTATGACTTGAAGCCAATTGGCAAGATGTTTTATAGTAATACTCACAGATTCTTCAATTTTTCCCAGTCTCCAATATATTCAGGGATCTCTCCATGTATTAAGCAACTCCTTAGTACCCTATACAGACGAGTCGAGTTGAGTAATCTTAGATCAAAGCATTTCAATATCATCAAGATTGAGGGGAAAATGTTTAAACTCACAGCACTTTCATGGATTTCATTTTGCTTAGTGGGGGAAAAGTTGATTCTCCACCTGTTAAATCACTAATCCTACTGAAAGTCGAAAAATGAAGGCAAAAATCAATGCACTCATACACGAGAAAGAATTGAGTAAAATAATTTTTAGTCACTTACAAGTCACTTAAGCTTGTTAGGGCGGATATGGAAGAAGGGATCGGACCCTCAAGAGAGCAACCTTGCATGTGCCTGCAAAAGTTAACCATGACAGTCTTGCTCACCTAAACATTTCTTGGAACTTTCCAAAATCGCGTAATTATCATGTTATTCGGACTCATTAATGGAAAGACACGGCAACTTACAGCTTTTCAACGTCTTTCCAGCTGCTGATAAAGTCGGGGATCTTTCCTGTGAAGTTATTGTCACTAATCCTCCTAAAAATTTAAAGATACTGACACTCAGATACAACTATTTCTTGAACAAATAGGCCAACTTTGAATAACTGCATATAAAACTTTAAAAATTCAACAGAAGGCAATATAGTGCCTGATGCAGACATAAATTGTCAATCATCAACTTTTTTAAATTTCTTTCTTCGGATTTATTTATTTAGGAAAGCGTACAAGTTTCTTATGGAAAGAACTATTACGTAAAGAATTACATTATAATGGAATTTTGGAGCTTGAGTTTTATAAGTTTATTGAAGAAGTAGATTTATTGGGGCTGTCAATTAATGCGAATCGCAAGTCTTATTGCTCAGCTCATACCGAAATAAATTTGAAAATAATACACGGTACTCACAAATCGGTTAAGGAGGTCAGCTTGGCCAATGCCACCGGTAAATCTCCTGTGAATGCATTCGAAGAAAACACACTGAAAAGAGAGGCATATAAGTAGACCACTAATTAGGATATGGAAGCCGGAAGCAAATATCAAAGAGTGGAATCCAAAATAAGTGACAAAATATTACAGCTTTTGTAAATTGACCAATCGTCCAATATCTGAAGGAATGGGTCCAGAAAATTGGTTTCCTTCAAGACTCCTGCACATGCAATCCTCAAGTTCAGTACGAAACGAAGCTAATGGAAAATCGTAGAACATCATAACAATTCAAGAATAATGGTGAATAGTTTATATTTGTAGCAGTTAGCAGCACAAAATACTATTGTATCGGGCTTGACTTAACTACAAGGGTTGCAAAAGAAGGAAAAAGTTAGAAGAGAATTGCGTCATACAGATTGACGAGGGAGGTCATTTTGGTAATAACCTTTGGAAATGGACCGGACAATCTATTTCCCATAAAGGACCTGCAAATATTAACCAAAATAATAAGCACATATGAGATGCATTTTACTATGAGTTTGTTTTCAAAGAAAAAGCCAGGATCGAAGAGTTACAGATCAGCCAAGTTTAATGTAGCCCACTCAGGAGGTATGGTGCCATTAAAGTAATTCCTACTAAGATCCCTGCACAACACGAGAACAAAAGAATTTAGTCGAGAAGTAGAATTATGCTTTACGAGCATACACAGATCAAAATGGAGTTCTAGACTAGTATGATATGAACATAATAATGAATCTCACAAGTGTTTAAGATGGCGAAACTTGGCAAACTCAGACGGAACACCTCCTGTTAAATTCTGTGCTTTCAAAGCTCTGCAGTAGCGTGGCGTGGCAAAATTAGAAAAAACTGGATGAAACTACATCCAATGAAGAAGCAGCAGAAAGCATGATTTACTACAAATGGGATGGGATTCTTTCGAAAGTGGGCTATGTCTATTAGTTGATACAACATTTAAATTTTTACCATGCACGTAACTTCCCGTTCTGGAATGGGTTTTAGTATCATCACTTAAAGGTTTCAATACCAAGCAAATCTACATCTATAGCCAGCTTGAAACCATAGCAGCATTTGAATTTCAAGAACTTGCAACCCCATAGTACTATAGTAGGATAATATTTCAATTATTAAAGTTCACAATTGTGATTCCATGCAGCCAATCAGACATTCTAATTTCCATTTCTAGTTACATTCACTTTGTCAACAACTCAGTTCAAGACAGTCATACACATGGCAACCCCACAAATAAACACAATCAATAAACTCCATACTGCTTTAAAAAAATCAAAGAAGAGAGGACAGGACATGATTTTCATTCATTAAAGTAAACTAGTTAAAGTATGAAGTTTCAGACAGAAATGGACCCTCAGCCCACCAATGACAGCTGGATAAGTTTATAAACAGCGTGAAAGTCAACCGCCGACTCATCAAACGTTGACTGACTATTCAGTCAACACATCTTTCTACGAGCTCCCACAACTCCGGCCATGTAATGAAACTTTTCATACTGTCACAAAAACACACACACATTTGCATACGTATGAAATTCAAACAAGAAATTCCCATTTTCTGCTCCTTCTCCAACTACAAACACAGATAATACACAATAATTAACAAGAAACTGCACCCCATCTACTTTCCCTGAACAAAAAAACACAAGTGAACAAAATTGAACACACACACACACACACACACACACAGAGTAGAGAGAGAGAGAGAGAGGCCTACATGCTAACTATATGGCAAGTAGACATCTGATCAACAGAGCAATTACAAGCAACAGAGTTCTCAAATCCTTTTATTGTAATAGGCATACTCCAATTCCCTTCTCCACTGCAGGGATCTTTGCTAAAATCCCAGTCTTTTTTCCCCAATCTTCTCGCTATCTCTTTCAATGCCCTCACTGCAATAAAACAACAAACATATATCTTCAAAAAACACTAAATTTCTTTCTGGGCTCCCACCAAAATCAAGAATTCAATGTAATTCAATCTGAAAGTTGAAGCCTTTAGAAACTTGATAGTTGAGATTACCTTCATTTTGGTGGAGCTGCTGCTTGGGCAGTGTTGCTGCTGAGCTACACAAACTGGAGGCAATCAAGATAAAGCAGAAAAGTTTCAAATTTCTCATCTTCCCCTTTACCATGTAATAAAAATCTAATCTAATCTGCATGAATAATGAAGCTTAGCTAAAGCTCCAGTGACTAAACTACAAACTCATCCACTCATGATACTTGAGAGAGAGTGAAAAAATAATTGAATAGAGTATGTAAGAGTAAGATGGGTGTATAAAGTATCTATATATACTGCTACAAATGAAGTAAATTAATAAATATAGTGATAATTCCGCCGTGAAAGAGAAAGAGAGAGAATTAGACAGCACTGGGGGCTTGGAATGGACTTTTATATTTGGCAGCTCATTGCATTTCGACTTTTTGCTATTTTGTCTGTATCGGAGAATTCTCTTGGTTTCTATGACACCGTACTAGCTTCATTAGTTCATTACATTTATTTCTTTTTTTATTTCTTTTTTATATTGCGCGATAATGCAAATTACATAACAAATGTAAACCACATTTGAAAAACCAAGTGTAATCAATTTCGATCTATTTTTTATATTTTTCTCTTAAATTTAAAAGTTTACTACCAATGTTTATTACTGCAGAGTAGGTAAATCTCATTTTATAATAGCTTCCAAATTCCGAGTAATAAATTCATCATATAATGTAGGAAAAAATATTCTAAAGTGTCCTAGCGTTTATCTAAATTCTAAAAAATATTCCGATTTTTGAAAGTGTTATTTTTATACCCAATGTTTAGATAATGCTTCTAAAATATCCCGAGTTTTATTTCGAAAAATCAATGTGGAGAGTTGAAAACCGACGTTTTTTCTACTCGCTTGATCGGTTTCCGTCTCTCCATATCGGTTTTTTCAATCCCGAAAAATCACACTTGTAATATTTTAGAAATATTATCCAAACATTGGGTATAAATAAAACTTTTTAAGTGTTGGGTTATTTTTATTACAAAAAAAATTTTGATTTTAAAGTTTCGAAACATTAAGATATTTTAAAATATTTTCCATAAAATGTATTTATGGAATTTGAGCTCTTGATATTGAACGACAAGATCATTTATTCTCTCGCTAGATCCCCAATGGGACTTGTCGGTTGACTATTTTGTTAATTAAGATTGGGAATCTTAATTTCAAGCGTAATATCTTATATTTTATGGATTTTTTTTTTTGAAATATTATATTTTATGAATTAGAAATATAAGCCTGCGCATTACTATAGGTAAGAATTATAAAGAATACTCCCTCCGTTCTTTTTTAAATGTCCTATTTAGCTCAATTTTTTGTTTCCTTATAAGTGTCCTATTTTAAAATTTGAGAGTAAATTAATGATATTTTTCCAATTTTATCCTTATTTAATGCTTCTAGTAATTTGTTAATTAGTTGTATGTATACATTAATGATAGTAATTAATAAGGTTATATAGGTAAATTTCTTTATTTTCTTGGTATGTGTAATTTGACGGTGGGGGACACTTATAAAAGAACGGAGGGAGTATGTATTCTATAGGTTAGAAATATAAAGCGCACATAAAGTTACAAAATACAAAAAACGAACGCTAGCTACTCTTAAGTCTTAAATACCAATATTTTGCTACTTTTGAGAAAAGTTACAAATAAAGAATTGTTTTACATACACTAAATCACTAATAATAGGTTAATGTTACATGTCGTATACATTCTTAATTACTACTCGTTATAGAAAGGATTATATATATTTTAGTGGTCTGAACTTTGTTGATCTGCTGGTGACTTCATGACCTAAATTTTACAAAATGATCAAAATGGCATGAATTTTAACTCGGTGTTCACTTAATGACACGAGAGCAAAAATTCAGTGATGTAATGATGATGCAGGCTGCCGAAATTTGAATTTTAACTTGTTGTTCATCTCATTTTATGGCATTCTCAATGTAAAGATAACAAGTTAATGCTTTCATTTCATCTATCCATCATTGATTTTTTTTTTTATCATGCGTCATTATAAACAACGCGTCAAAAATAAGATCATTTTATCATTTTCAAAATTTTTGGCCATAAATTCATGAACAATGCAAAGTTTGGGCCACAAAGTATATATAACTCCTATAGAAATGTGTCTTTATACAAATTTTGTTATACTTTAAAAATAAGATGAGAATTATCGTATCAAATATTCTTCAAAATTATGATAAATTTATCTATTATATAAATATATATATAATTTAAATTTATAACTTTTACATATCACTTGTATCACTTTGTTAGGATAAATATTACACGGATGGAAACGAGCAATCTTAGTACGAACGTGACAAAAATAGAAACGATATCCTCATTATGATGTTTCAGCACTCTAAGCTAGGGTTGTATACTAATCGAATAATTTTGGTTCGGTTCGGTATTCGATTCGAATTTTTGATATTCAAATTCGAAAATTTACGATTCGAATTAGTTATCAAATACTTTTTTCGGTTCAATTAGTTATCAAATACGAATTCAAAATCATGATATTCGATTCGATATTCGAAAATATTCGATTATATATATTTAATATTCACAAATACATATTTATATAGATATATATACACAAATATATATATATATATATATATATATATATATATATACTAAACTACAAATTAAAATGTGTTGTTAGACCCATCTTTAAGCCCATTTCAAAATAAGGTCAAAATTTTCCTTAAGGATATGTACTGCATTAACTATAATCTCTTCATTGGTGCGGATGTAAATCACAATCTTTCTCTCTCATCTAACTATTTTACATTGTCTCGCATCTATCATCACTCTTATTATCGTTTTTCATCACATTCCTTTACAGATTTATGGAAATTCGATATTCATCTCCTTTCTATATAGATTTGAGTATTCGATTCGAATTCTTGAAATTATTCGAATATTTGAATTCAAATCAAATTTAATATTCGAATACGATTCGAATTCGTAAATGATTTCATGAATTCGATTCGTTTAACGATATTCGATTTGATTCGATTCGTTTACACCCCTATTCTAAGCTATCGAGCCTACCATACCCATTAAAGAAAAATAATTTTATTTTTACCTAATAGAGAAAGGTTGACTACAAAACTTGAGTTTTTTTTCTCAAAAAAATGTCCATTATTAGAGTTGCATTTTGGAATGGCAAAAGCCAAGAAAATGAATACATTTTGGGGTAAAAAATAATCCTTCCGTTTCGTCATTAATGACTTACTTTCTTTTTTAGATTATCCTATTATTAATGGCTCGCACCCAAAATAGCAAAAGTTAATCCTTCGAAAAGTGTGAATCCTATCATTTTTCTACTCCATCTGTCTCATTTATATAGGTTGATTGGATTTTCACTAGGATTAAGAAAAATCATTGGAAAGGTAAATTATATAGTAAAGTTCCTAACATTCCCATATTTATTCTTTGACAATACATTTTTTCATGAGCCAATCAAAGAATTGAATAGGGTATATAAGTAAATGAATTAAAAAAAATATCTTTTATGGAAACAAGCCTATATATTTGGAATATTCCGAAAAAAGGAAAACAAACCTATATAAATGGGACGGAGGGAGTATCTTTTAAACCTTCTTCTTAATTTATGTGTCCAACAATAATGAGTTATAAATAGCAGAACAGATGGTGTAGAAAAAATCTGAAGTCGTGTGTGCATATTTTTGTATACTAAGGAACTTTTATGGATTTTTCCTAGCTATAATATAAACTTTTTATTTTTTTTTACATCATTGAAACTAGGGCTAATAAATTGTGTGTGTCGGGTCGTTTTTGTATCGACACGATAACGACACAATCTGTTAAGGCCAAATATGAACACGATTTATTAAGAATCGGCTCAATCCGAACATGAACACAATACGAAACGTACAAACACATATACGACCTGAACACGACACGAACATGATTTATTTCGTGCTTATATGATAACGATACGACACGATTAAAAGTCTAATTTTACACAACATGATAAAATCAAATCCTATGAAAGGAAATAAATTAGTCGAAAAAAATAATAATAATAATAATTATTATCGTGTTATACAAACTCGCCATGTATCTGACACGAACACAACACGATAATTTTGTGTCCTTATTATGTCGATATGATAATGATCCGTACGAACACAATAAAACGCTAATTTATTAGTTTCGTGTGAATTCATATAGTGTCATTATGTGGTGTGAAAATTTTCAGCCCTAATTGAAATATGTCATTTTGACTCCGCTATGATAAGTCAATGCATGACTACTAAATGCTACCGTTTATGAGAAAAATAAGTCAGAACTTTAGCCGAAATGGTTTCGTCCATCACAATTTTCTTCACTTCCAGTTTTCATAAAGAGGCAAAAAATGAGATAGCCAAAATAGATAGGAAAAAATAAAAATTGACCAGCAACTTTATTTGCAGAAATACTGGCCAAGTTTGAAAAATTCGAACAAAATTGCCCTCAGCGGTCAAAGCTAGTAAGTTACCGCATTGACTAAGTTTTTCACCACTCCTTTCATTTTCACGCACAGTTTCTCTCTCTTCAACACTCTCTCTCTCTGAAAACCCTCCCCTCCTCCTCTACCGCTGCGCTGCCACCCTTCTACCGCCGCGCCGCCACCGTCAACTACACAGATCCAAGTAGATCTAATTAAAGAGATCCGACCAGATCTCACCGTCAAACTTCATCTCTATCAAACTTCGTCGAGTAGATCTAAAGAGATCCGACTTTCATGGCATCGAACTCCAGTTCCAGAAGTCAAAATTCCGAACAAGGTGGAGCCTGTACCAGTAAAAGGCCTAGATCCGAGGACGTAGGGAAAGCTTCACCACGAAATCCTTTTTCAGAATTGATGGTATGAATTAATTTTTTTGGTAATTTCGTTTTTTTTTTTAAATTCGTTCCATTCGTACCACCTGGTACGAAATCCTTAGACTTGGCACACCTGGTACGAATACACCATTCGTATCAGGTGTGCCAAGTCTAAGCGTGGTATGCCTTGGCACACCTGGTACGAATACGTTGCATTCGTACCAAGTGTGCCAAGGCATACCGCGCCTAGACTTGGCACACCTGGTACGAATACACACCAAGTGTGCCAAGGCATACCGCGCTTAGACTTGGCACACCTGGTACGAATGGTGTGTATTCGTACCAGGTGTTCCAAGTCTAGGCGCGGTATGCCTTGGCACACCTGGTACGAATATGTTGCATTCGTACCAGATGTGCCAAGTCGCGACGCGCAGTGACGTGAAAAATGCAGAAAGAACAAATATGCACGAAGAGGACAACAAGATCTGGAAAATATGACAAGAACATGACAGACTAGATCTAGAATACTCAATTAAAATTAATACACTAAATTTAAAGCTGATATCTTAGATTAAAAACCATTAACCTACAATACAACCATCAAACAAGCCAAACTCCAAAATACATTATACATTATTACGATCAAAGCTACATTACAACCATAAAACCAACAACCTACAATACACCATCAAAGAACAAATTTTCAGATGACAAAAGCTGTAGATCTGTAGATTTAGATCTGAATTCCAAAATGACAGAAGCTGTAGATCTGAAAGGGTGAGACGAAGCAGATCTGAAAGTTGTAGACGGCGCCACTTTGTAAAGAAGAAGACGACGAAAGATGCAGACGACGCTGGAAGTTGTAGACGGCTCGACGGAAGGGAGAAGAAGGATGGAGATGAAAGAGATAATTTTTGAATCTGGAAAATGAATTATGAAAGAGAGAATTCGTCTGTAGCATATTTGTCAAGATTATTAGGGGTAATTTTGTCCAAAATCCTCAAAGTTGGCCAGAATTTCTACAAATAAAGTTGGTGGCCAACTATTATTTTTTACTATCTATATTGACTAGTCAACATGATTAACTCTTTCATAAATGTAAATGTTTTTTTCTCAAAAAACTAAATAAATAAAAATGTAATGTCTTCGTTTTTTTTTTCTTTTTTTTCCCCAATTAGTGAGCCCAGCAAGTTAGTCTTAATTATTACGTTCACATTTTACATACCGTTTCTTATCTAATTTCAATATTTAAAAAAAAAAAATATATATATATATATCTTAACCGAGCTAAATAAATTTTTGGATGCCTAAATACATGCAAATACTATATCATATTGTATGTCAACATTAATGACCTCTTTACAATAAAGTAATATGAACGTAATCATATATTATAAATTTTGCATTTTAATTTGAATTCAGTGTCTTAATTAATAAACACACAAATATAGATATACACATTCTTCACATATCTCAAAATTCAATACGTAACATATAAGGTTTAGCATATATACACTCTGTCCTAATAACAAGGTCATTCTTTCATTTTTTGTCTGTCCCAATAACAATATCCTCTTCCAAAATTTGAAATAATTAACTCTTCAAAAGTCTTGAGACCTACCACCTTTTATCTTTTTACTGTTATTTCTTAATATCCGGCCCAAAAAAAGGAAGATTTTGCTATTGAGACGGAGGGAGTACAATTCAAATTAATATACATAATATATGCTAGTCTGAAATTAGCTTTGTTATTAAATTAAAATATCTTATTCATTATTAAATGAAGCTTTATGTCTGGCTAAATGTATTCAGATATTAAATACTTATAAAACTCTTTGAATGAGAGAGAGCCGCGGCAGTTCAGGTGACCAATCAAAGAATTTTCAAATACAATTAATATAATTTTCATTAAGCCACTTGTTTTTGTGGTTGCTATTATTTTGACATTAAAAGTCAAAATTATTCTCCCGTACATTTATTGGACCATCTAGTATTATCTGGTTTACGCGCTTCAAAACAGTACTGTGTGGATAATAATATATTAGCTCATCATTATTTTACTTCTACTTCATCGAAATAAGATTCTATTTCTATATTAGAATTACATGCAGTACATTTTTAATTTTGAGATAAAGAGAGAATTAATTAACGGTAACCGTTACGTATTTCAAACTTGAGTTGGTATCTTCTTACTTTCTTAATATATATATTTGTTTTATGACGGATGAATTGAATAAAACACACGTGTGTTTCTAAAACTTGCATAAAGTACTCACACTCACCCCCGACTACTGTCGTGAAGTAAATATAACATCGTTAAAAAACTCATGGATGTTTAGTTTTGATTTTAGAAAATATACGAGTGTTTTGTGCATGTTTTAGAAAACGCATAAGTATTTTACGCAAATTTTAGAAAATACATGGGTATTTTATGCAATTTTGTAAAAACACATTGTTTATGTAAAAACACCCATGTTAGAGTCACACATGTTAACTTTTACCGGATGCATTTTCCTTGTAGGATTTGTTAAAATGCATGATCAGTATTTTCTAGTACAATTAAAAAACACAGATATTTAGTGTATGTTTTAAAAAAGCATAAATATTTTGTGCAATTTACTCTTTTTCTTCTGATACTGTTAAGTGGTCATTTTTTTTGTTGGGTTTCGCTTACATTCATAGCACCATAAAGGATTGTTGAAGTTTAAAAATTTTAATTGGTTTCGGGTTCAAGAAAGAAACTTTAAACAAGATATTTATTTTATTGTGCTATGTATGTAACTATTAGGGCAAGTATCAGATTATGCCACAACCAACGATTATTTTTTCAATAATGCCACAATCTTTCAATAAATTACATGGATATGGTGCCACATGCATAATGTGATGTTCAATGAGGAGCTGCCTAAATCTCCATCGAAAAAATACCGAAGTTTAATGAATCCTCCTCAACTATTTTGTTGGTTGGTGGAGTACACACTAAAACTACATATTTGGATTTAAAAAAAGATAATTTACGTAAAATACACATAATTTAGACCGTTTTTTATTTTGCACTTGAATTTAAAAACGTAACACAGTAAGATAATTTTATGCTTTTTGTGATTTTCACACGAGTTTCATTTTTGGTCAAATTGATGCCAACTTGGTTGTATGTATTTGTAGTCGCATTTAGATCTGTTTGACATAAATGGAAATCGTGTGGAACTAATATAAAAAGTATAAAATTTATGTTATTGTCTTATATCACATTTTTTTTTTATTTGAGGAAAGAAAATGATGGGATTTGAATACTATATATTAATTCGGCAACAAAACCACTCATACCCGGTAATACGAGGACCGAATTGATAAGCTTCATATATAAGGATACTAGATTACCTAGTAAAAAACATTGAAAAATCATCCCATCCAAGACCATTAATTGGTGGATGAACTGCTATTATGAATTGATAGAATAGTTGATAAAATCATGACTGTATTTCACAATAAAATACTTGAAAAAGCTCACATACGATCGACGAAATTTTTTTTTCTACTGTCAAATATTTTTTTTATAAAAGAGATTTTCACCACAATTTTTTAATTTTATATAAAACTAAAAGCAGCCAAATTTTCGTATAATTTAGGATAATTATCCAAAAATAAAATTAATTGTCTCTCGAAACCTACTACGTAACAAAATAAAGGGCGAGAAACCAAACGTGTTATCGCTTAACAGTGACATTGACCAAAGAAAGAATGAAAGAGAGCTATCATTTATTGCCTTCATCAGTTTTGACATCGACATAATTAATTCTTAAATGATAAAATGAAAAAGACATTCTGAAAGATAAAATATGATCGAATGTTTGGTCCATTGGCCAGACTTAACTCAATTTCGAGACGATCCTTAATAAAAATAATTAGGCAAAAGCTTAATTGGGCGCCTAAACTTAATTATTCCTTAATTATAATTTAATTATTTATAATTAAGGCTTAAAAATTTATAAATTAAAATTTAATAATTAATTAGAATTTAGTCATTCATATTATGAATGGATGCACTGTGCATCTGGAACATTATTGTGCGTCAAATAAAAATAAGTATTTATATACATGAGTTGAATTCAACACAGAGCCCAACATGCATCTATCGACATGTACGTATCTATCATAAATTCCGTGGTATATAGATTGCAATGAGTGACATAGGCATGTCAATGGGCGGGTTTTACCCGGACCGACCCGAAACCGTTGACAACCCATTTCCTTACAAAGTTCCGGTTCCGGTTCCAGACCCGCTCAAACCCGGAACCGCAACAGTATAGACCCGGACCGACCCGTTCGCCCCGGTTTCGGCCCGACCCGACCAGCTGTTTTTTTAATTATTTTTTTATTTTATTTTTTTATATAATATATGTTTATGTTCGTTTTTCCCCTTTCTAGTTGATTATTTATTTTCCTTTCAAGGAATATAAATAACGAGTTAATATAATTTAACATTTGTAACAACTAAAATATTGAATTTCCTAATTTACTATAAAAATAATTGCTATATATAATCTAAAAGTATATTATTGAGGTCCAATTTTTGAATGTGGCATGAAAAATATGGACCCTTATATTTCCAATGGATTAAAATAAAAAACATAAGATATGGAAAACCAAACAAATCGAGCAGTGATCCATAAGCAAAATGCTCAAAAAAAACACTAGGAGCAAACATGCAATATATTTAAGCTGAGATTTTCAAATCACATTCAATATAAGACAAAAAATGAAACTGTAATATGACTACAAAATTATAAATAAATATATTTAAGATTCAATAGGGGATGATCAACCCCAAAATTTGAAAAGCAGTAAACAAGTTCTAAGATGTCTATACTCTCTAGCTTTAATCACTCTCCAAGAAAAACTAAAAAGAAATAATTTCTCATCCAAAAGTCGAGTATACCCATCTTCTTACATCCAAAACAAATAAAAATCTTCAAGAAGCTGCAAAAGAAAACATAAGATATTAGAATACAGGGATGAAAGAAGCATACTAGATAGTAGATACATACACAAACTAAGTAAATTCAATAGTTCATAGTAGTACACTTACAACGGATATCACCATTTCACGACTCACTTTCGTCGCCTTCACTGATTGTATCTAGAACTTCATCACGAGGGATCCTTCGGTGCACTACAAACACATACAAAAAACAATTATAAAAACACAACTAAATGATACACTACTAAATAAAAACATACCATTCTCTTTAAGCGGTGGAATCCAATCATTTGCAACTACCAATGCTTCAACGGCATTCGGGCTCAACTTAGAACGAGCCTCGTCTATGATACGACCACCTAGACTGAATGCAGACTGTGGTAGCTGGAACGGCTAATATGTCACGCGCTATCCTTTGCAGAATAGGCAATCGAGTAGTATTACAGCTCCACCAGTTTAAAATATTGAACTTGTCATCTTGAGGGAGTTTGGGTTCATTGAGGTAGATTTCCAACTCCGACTGCTGCAAAAGTGAAGCATTGGCTTTATCATACCACTGATCAAACCCATGCCAAATGCTACTTTGTGCCCCAACTGAGGAACTACCAAAACTACCACGAGATGGTACAGAACTACCACCATATAAGACATATAAGTCTTCCAACAATTTCTGAACCCTACTGATATGTTGAACAACATCATCATCACCATAGATCAGTGTGTAAAAATACTTGACAATGTGCATCTTACATCTAGGATCAAATATCACAGCAACAGCTAATACCAAATTGCACTCCTCCCAATACTTATCAAATTTCTTCTTCATAGGAATACATATTTTCCTAAGGCACTCATGCTCACTTCTTTCCCATTCAATCAACTTTAGATGGATATCACAGACACTTGGGAAAAATACATTTGAAGTTGGATACTTACTACCACTGAAGAGATTGGTAGCTTCATAAAATGTCTTCAAACACCCAACAACAATTGCAGCAACATCCCATTCTTCAGCAGAAGGATTGTAAAGATAACACTGATCAAGTTGTTCTAGTCGAACAAATGCTTCCCTCAAAGGTAGTGCAGTCTCGAGTAACTCAAAGGTTGAGTTTCATCTAGTTGGCACATCATTAGCCACTGCTTTTCTATCTTGGAGCTTGCATTGTTGCTTGGCCCTTTCAAACTTTTGCATTGCAGATGGAGTTCTCTCCAAATATCTCACAGTTTTACGAATATCATCTAACAAATTTCTAATTTCCCCAAGCCCATCTTGTACAATCAAATTTAAAATGTGTGCACTACAACGCACATGCAACAAATCTCCTGACAAATGAATCAATGAACCAGAAACAGGACAATTCTTAAGCTTATTAATCATGGAGGTATTAGCACTAGCATTGTCAACAACAACTGAACTCACCTTCTTATCTAAATTCCACTCGAGAATCCTATCTTTCATGAAGTTAAACAACTTATGCCCATCATGTGGATACTCAAGTAACTTGAATGCAAGGATTTTTTTGTGCAATTCCCAAGACTCATCTATGAAATGAACAGTCATACAACAATAAGCCTTATTAGAATGATCTGAAGTCCAAATATCCGTCGTTAGAGACACTTTGCAATTGAGCTTATCTAATAAACTATAGATATTCATCTTTTCTTCCTCAAAAATATCAATCACATCAGCCTTAATGGTATTCCTAGAGGGTAACTTAAAATCAGGATTCAGACCATTCAAAAATGCTTCAAAATAGTCATGTTCACCAATATTGAATGGGTAATTATGCTTAATACATGCCACCGCCAAATCCCTTATACTTTTCAGCTGATCAAATTTATATTCACTTCTAGGACTTCGATGACAACTTGTAGAAGAATCATTAAGAGTGAACTTCGGGCAAGGGCCTCTAAGATGCTTCCCTAAGCTAGAAGTCCCTGACTGGTTATTCCAATTCAATTTCTTTTTACAATAATTGCAATTTGCATCTTGGAAAACTCCCTCACTAATTTCAATTTTGGTAAAATGTTTCCATACCTCTAAAACTTTTTTTCTTTTTTTGCTACTTGATTTCTTCGATGTAGCTGTAGTACCGAGACTCTCTGCAAGAGCTTCTTGATTAACAGCAGGTTCAATGGGAGGTTGTACAGGAACTTCCATAGATTCTGCACGTTGAGAACCTTCACTTCTTTGAGTTTGAGACATTGTATCAGCTACTTCCCTACACAATGATGGAGGCAGCGGCGGCGGCGAGTAGAGACTGCAGCGGTAGAGATTTTGGTTTGGGGAAGAAGGGTTTTGCTTTGCGATTCTGGGTATTTAGTAGCAGGCTAG
Source organism: Agastache rugosa (assembly GCA_031470985.1). Classification (NCBI taxonomy): domain Eukaryota; kingdom Viridiplantae; phylum Streptophyta; class Magnoliopsida; order Lamiales; family Lamiaceae; genus Agastache; species Agastache rugosa. Next base: position 25,901,937 of record CM062607.1, read on the forward strand.
CAGCAAATCCAACGATGGAGGTAGCGGCGGCGGCGAGCAGCGACGACGGCGGTAGAGATTTTTGTTTGGGGAAGATGGGTTTTTAGCGTTTTGCTTTGCGATTTGATTTCTGGATTTTGAGTTGCAATTTTATTTAGTAATGAAATACCCGGTTGTACTCATGGGTATTATCCGAACCGGACCATCTCTTTCTATTAATCAATGGTCCGGGTCCGGTCCGAATCCAATAAATTATGGTCCGGTTCTGGACCCGGAACCGATACAAATTTTATGGTTCTGGGCCGGGTAAAACCCGCCCATTGACATGCCTAGAGTGACACATGGACACGGTACTTTATTTACTTCAAGAAATTTAAGTGTATGTAACGAGAAACATCGATGTATATAAAATACTACAAAGAGTCACTCTTTGATGCGATCGATCGACACTAAAATTGACTTTAAAAAAAAAATTCATCGTGTAATTTTAGTGAGTTGGAAAAATTGGTCAACTAACAACAATTTGGCAATTAAATTGGTCTTGTATGTTTTAATTTGCGTAATCACAAGACAAATTGTTTCGGAATAAAAAAAAAGAAAAAATCGACCAAAAAGCATGCACGACCCACGGTTGTCATTTGCCGATCAATTTGGGGCATTTCCGACCAATTATTACATAATTGTTTGGTATTTGTATTCTGACCGTTTGATTGATTATGTTGTAATGTTTAAGAGAAATACTTGCAACAAATACTAATTGAATAGAGAAATTAGATAGATTTATGAAAAATGTAATAATATTAATGTATATACGGACTATCTTGTGTACATAAATCAAAGAGCAAGAAGAGTAGCATAAAGAAGTTGATTCCATGCGTCAGGCACTCCAGGAAGGCACCAATGTGTGCAATCCATGCCAATGTGTCTAGGGTTTCCATATATAGAAGGATGTCCGTCAACTCTAAACTGCGATAATCGACTAATGTCTAATAAATGAACCGGTTTGTTGATGCTCGTTAACACATCTTTCAATATAATATCAGCCTTGTTGGTGTCACCTCCCTCCATTTGTTGCTTCAGTGGCCTCCGTTCTCCCCCACAACGCTGCACTTCAGGCATCCCCCAACCGGTAGCACTGTTTACGACCCATTAATGAGACCAACTGTCTTGATTTATGCAACGATAAATTTTTCAAAAATATTACTTACTTCCAATGATCGGGAGAAACACCCTGGAAAAATATCTCAAGTTTCTCGGGGTTCACTTTTTGGTCCACCCATTTTCCCCAAGTCCTCAAAGCTTTCTCATATGCCTCTAACCTATCCATATCTGGCACCACCTTCTTCCCATATTGAATTGAATCCCATCTAGATTTAGAGAAAATTAAATTTTTAGATTGGTTCCCAGTCCCACACTAGGAATAATTTCTATATGTATGTATATATAAAATTAGATTCTGACGTACGGTTGTTTATTTCCCGCGTGAAGCCACCAGTGCCACGTGTCGAAGATCAGAACGTTGCTTTGAAGCCATTGTTGTGAACTGCCAGCAACGGAGTCGAGTTTGAGCACTCTTTTTCCGTTTTGTATTAACAAGTCCACGATGAATGCATTCCGCAAGTACATCAATGTAACATTCAGTTTCTGCAAAATTAATACGATCGATACACATTATACATTAATTAAATTAAAAAAATTAGATAATGTTAGTACATAACACTATACATAACAAATCTACACAAGCATACATAAATTATAAAGGAAATATTATATGTGCGCGGTGTTTCTAATCCTACGATAGAGTGAAAAGTTATAATAGCACTTCTTACTTCTTAGATAGTAAATATGATAAATTATAACTAGCACTTAATATAAAAAAGATAAATAATACTCTCTCCATCCATGAAAAGTGTAACACATTTCCTAATTATTGTGAGGTATAAAATAATGGAAAGTGCTACACTTTTCGCGGACGGATGGAGTACTAGCATTGTTAGACATTTATACCATTCTTTTTTTTTTTTCTGTACAAAATTCACACTTTTTATTTAGTGATGTCACTTAAAAAAAAATTTGTGAATCACATATGAAATGAAATTATTACAAGTGTAATTCACACTTTTTATTTAGTGATAATATAAATAAAAATTCGTGATCACGTATGAAATGAAACTATTGCAATTGCATTCACACTTTTTATTTAGTGATTACACACAGAGAGATAAAAAGTCCAAAAATGCTAATATTATTTATTTTTTGTATATTGAGTGCTATAATTTATCTTTTCTATCCTACAAGTGTTAAAAAGCACTAATAACTCTGATTAATATATATCAAATTAACATGCAACCTAAGAATGACGATAGGTATTAATTAATTTCCTTAATATATGAGTGGGAAAATATTGGAAAACAGACATCTATTTATTTATGATTAAATAAAACAAAACTAACCGGAAAAACAATGGTGGATAATAAACCAGTGGTAATCGTGGGTTGGTAGGGAGAAGTTGGATTAGCAGCATAAATCATGCACGCCAAAGATTGCCACTGGTTCAGGCTTAATGAGTCCCCCACGAACATTATGCGCTTCCCCCTCACTTTTCTCGCAAAATATGCCCCATTCCACCTGTACCGCGAGTCGTGTCGAGTCGAACACAATCACGTCATATAATAAACGAGTCATACTATATAACCTTCTAATTTAGTCGAATCGAATACAATTAAATCATATCATAATACATTTGCAAACCTTCTTTTCTATGCATACTATTATTCACATTTTATTGAAGCCAAATTTTAATGATCGATGATCATAAGATAAGCATAATATATAACATAACCATATTTTACATACGTGTACTTGTCACGTACAGCTCAAAAAAGTACATTTAATCATAAGATAAACATGAATTCGTAAAATCCGGATATATAACAAAGTCTGTGTGTGTGTGTGTAATTTGTAAACATCAAAAAAAAAAAAGGAAAAAAAACACAGTTCACACGCACTGGGAGTGTTTTTTTATTACCTGGGTAAGTTGCAGTTAGTGGGTTGCCATCGATACTTCTGATACTGAAGATCCGACCGTCCGTTTCCGGTGCAGTTAAACTGCTGTATAATAAACGGACATTTCTCAGGGCGGTAGAGAGGATACGATTTATCAGTAACCCAACTCCCTTGGTAAAAGTCGCATTCTTGAGCAACAGCGGCTGAATGAGTCAGAATCACCAATGTAACTGCAGCAACTGCACAGAGTGTTACCGCACAAGAAACCATATCGATCGACAGAGAGAGTAGAGAGAGAGAGAGAGAGAGAGAGAGAGAGAGAGAGAGAACTAGCTAATTGAGTTTCCGATTAAGTAAGTTGAATATTTATAATTAGGGCTCATGCAATGCAACACTACGAAAATCTATGGCACAACTCAGAAATGGGCGTTATTCAACTGTTGTTTGATTAGTTTAGAATTAATTTGCACAATTGTTTTTAAAAAAATTAGTTTGCCTAATAAATAATTTGTAGGATGAAAAACTCAACGCCTATAAGATTCGAATGATTGGAGGTACGAGAAAAAAAAGGAGAAGGACAACAGAAAGGGAATAACATGGAACATGCATGATTTAATGAAAAGGTAAACAAAAAAAAGGTTTTAAAATTTTAATTAATTATAGATCGTGAGAGAGTATGTCGCTACAAATAATGATAGGAAAGAATAATTTCTAATTATCTACGACTATATATTCCTTCCTCTTCGATTATGAAACGAAATTCACTGTGACAGCTCCTAAAAAAAAAAGGATGATATTAAATATTAGGCATAAAAAACCCCCCAAACCTTTACAATTTATTTAGATTTTTTTAGCCAATTATATTCTTTCATTTAAATTATCAAATTAGTCATGTATTATTTGATTGAAAGTAACCTAATCTTAACCAAACACAAAGACTTAGGTGCGGTCGATTTTACCGTGCGGTCATATGAAAGTCACAATTATTTTGAAGAATTATGAGAATTATTCTAAAGAAAAGTGACAATTATTCTTTACCCTCAGTTAGAGGTGGCCAAAAGAATTGGAACCGAACCTAAACCGGCGGTTTAGAAACCGGAACCGAACCGCCGGTTTTGGTTTAGAACCGAGAACTGCATCGACGGCAGTTTATTTTTTATGTTTTTATCTATATTTATGTTACAATTCATATTTATTTCACCTAAATGTTACGTTAGAATGCATAAAATTACAATTAAACAAGAAAAAGTAGCAAAAAGCGAAAAAAAATACAAAATTGAACACCAAAATATGCGGTTCTGATTTGGAACCGCCGGAACCTAACCAAAACTTGGAATCAAAACCGAAGTGGTCGGCGGTTCGATTCCGGTTTCGAAACCGAACCGAACCGCGGCCACCTCTACCCTCAGTAGCTAAAATAACAAGTGGCAATTATCATAAAAATAATGACAATTTATTTTGAAGAAAAGTGACAATTCATGTATCCCACCACACGATAAGGTTGATCGCACCCAATTCACCTCTTAACCAAAATGATAATTGACCATAATTTTACTCAATTGATAAAAGTATAATTATACAGGTAACTTTAAAGAATTGGCTAAAAAGAACTTGTAAAAAGTATATTTCATATGATATGGTGGATACAAACAATCACGATTAAGAATGTGTTTTGGATAATTTTTCTCTCCCTCTAACCCTAGGCGGCATTTTTAGGATTTGGGAGAAGTAGCGGCGTCTCTTTCGAGACTAGTGTCCTTCCTCTGTGGAAGTGAAGCGGGTGATTCAAGAGTGGTACTCATGGAGAATGATGCAGTTACGAGATTGGAGGAGGAGTTCAAAAAATCTGTAGGAATGGAGAGTAAAGTGGTGAATCTTGGGAGTGGTGATTCAATTAATCTTGATATTAATGAGTTACTCCTTAAACGGTATGTAGTTGCTAAAGTCTTTGATAATCGCGTGGTTAATAGGAAGGTGTTGCGGACTCAACTTCCCCGAATACTACAGACAAGAAAAGCCCCAAATATTGAGGTACTGGCCGGGAAAAATATATTTATGGTGGTATTCGCTAATGAGAATGATAGATGTCATGCCTAATGAGAATGATAGAATGATAGATACTCATATTATTGGGAAGTGGGAAATAGTACATTTTTTGTTTTTGTTTTGGTTTTTGAAACAGGGAAAAGCTTTTAGGAAATCAATTTATTAGGAAAATAGCCTCTGGCACTCATATTCCGCTGAAACGGTCAAATTAATAAAACAACTATGCCTTCCTTATACGCTCAAATTTGGCACAATTTGGACAATTATTCAAATTTATTTGGTGGTGTAGTTGTCCCACCCTGCGTGGTGGTGTAATGTTCCCACCTTTGTGTAGTATAGAGGTCCAACCTATATAATAGTGTTATGCTTGATTTGAATATATATATATATATATATAACTTGTAATTATTTGAAAACAATAGTTTTCAAAAAAAAAAATCTTGCAAGTTATAAGCAGTATCCTTTTTAAAAATTAAACTAGAAAAAGAGCATCAGTTTCAATTTCTTATTTTAGTGCATCAAACGGATCCAAAATATACTGGGTATTTTCACAATAAACTAAAAAATAAAGGACTAAATCGAAAAATCTTATAATTTATCACCATCAACCTCTGCTAAGCCCCTCATTTCTCAACTGCCCTCCGCCCAAAAATGCTATCTTCAGCCCAAACCCCTCGCCTACTCCGCTCCCCCGCTGCCTCCACCACCACCGCCGCCGCCCTCACCTTCAAATGCCTCCACTCCTCCGCTATTCTCACCCCCGCTGCCACTTCGCCGTCGTCCTCCCAAATCCTCACAACCCGCAAATCCCTACTCTCCCGCCAGACCTCCGCCGTGGACCTCGCCAAGTCGTTTCTCCAGCGCCTCCGCCGCCACGAACCCCAACTCAGCAGCTTCCTCTACGTCTCCCCTGACGATATCGTATTGAAGCAGGCCGAGGAGTTGGACAACAAGATTAAGAACAATGAGGAGGTAGGCCCCCTGGCTGGGGTTCTGATCGGAGTTAAGGATAATATTTGCACATGCGACATGCCTTCTACGGCGGGGTCGAGGATTCTGGAGAATTACCGGCCGCCGTTCGACGCGACGGCGGTGAGGAAGTTGAGGGAAAGGGGAGCTATTGTTGTTGGGAAGACTAATTTGGATGAGTTTGGGATGGGGAGTACGACAGAAGGCTCTGCATATCAAGTTAGTTTATTTCAGTTCCTGAGTTTGATTTTGGCATGAAATTAGATGTTTTGATCGTTAATTCTTTGCATTGGCCTTTTTCTGTTATGTTTTTGGCTGAGAAAGTTCCAAATTTTCTATGTATACGTATTACTATTGGATTAGCATTATTGTTACTGAAATGCATGTATTTAAATTATCGGGACGATCTTTTCACGGCATTAAGAAATGTTAACCGTGATTAGAGATATCGAGTGTTGGAAAATTTAAATAGCATACACTCATATATAAGTGTTGAAACTTGAGTTTGCCCCTAAAATAGCACGTTACAACAATGATTTGAAGCTATTATGGAGAGTCATATCAAATATCATGTTTTATTGCATCAATGGCCAATCATACGAACTATAACAATGTGTAATTGTAGTTGTAGCTATTTTAAAGGATGTGGCAACTGTGGTGATGGTATCTTCATGACATGGACCACTAATTATATGCCATTAGTTTTTGGAGAAGATGAATTAAAGTGAATAATTAGCCCAATTTACAATCTGTAACCAAATATGGTTTACTCAGGTGACGCATCTTCATATTCGTTAGGTGACGGCTAATCCTTGGGATTTGTCACGGGTACCAGGAGGGTCGTCAGGGGGCTCAGCAGCAGCTGTTTCGGCTAGACAATGCATGGTGGCGTTGGGAAGTGATACCGGTGGAAGTGTCAGGCAACCAGCATCTTTCTGTGGTGTTGTGGGACTGAAGCCAACATATGGGCGTGTCTCGAGATATGGCCTTGTCGCTTATGCATCTTCCTTGGATGTTATTGGATGCTTTGGTTCATCAGTTGCTGATGCAGGAATTCTCCTCCAATCAATTTCGGGTTTTGATAGCTTTGATGCTACAAGTAGCAAACAAGTATGTTCCTAAATCTTTAATGGAGGAATTTTCTATTCTGATTTAGTTATTACTTAAAAGGAGGAATTCCTATACACCTGGTCAGATGACGACCAGCTTCAGTTTATTTGCATATATTGCCATTTTCCTCATCTGAGATCCCATTCATAAGTTTTTAAGTATCAGAAACTTGTGTGGCTGCGAATGTTCCAACCGTAGCCTTTACTTTGCCTCCTGGCCCTATCTATCTAGAATATCAAAGTGGAACCTTGATCATCTCACTTCTCCTTGATTAAATTTTTGAAATCATTATACAAGAGAACTCATATGTTAGGCACTTACTTAGATCATTTATATGTTTTAGGAAGTCCCAGACTATGCATCCCAGTTTGTTCCTCTAGATTTATTGGAATCTAAACCCTTGAAAGGACTGAGAGTTGGTGTTATTCATGAAACACTTGAAGATGGAGTTGATTCAGAAGTAATCTCTTCAGTCCGCAGTGCTGTTTCACATCTTGAAGAACTTGGATGTACTGTGTCGGAGGTATTTTTTATTTTTTATTTTTTATTATTTTTTTAATTTTCTCCAGTTTGTCATGTTAGTAACTTAATATAATATACCTGCATCTTTATTAGTAATAAACTGCCAGGTTTTTATCATCTATTTCATTTTTGTATATATAGGTATCATTGCCATCATTTTCCCTTGGATTGCCAGCATACTACATTCTTGCTTCGTCTGAATCATCTTCGAATTTGTCTCGCTATGATGGCGTCAGGTTATATTGTAACCTTTGTCTGTTTCAACAAATAATACATATATATGCTGTATGGAAATATATGAAATTACAACCTGACACATACGCAGAGGGAGGGAGGAAATGGGGACAGGATTTTGTGGGCATGTTTGTTATTGTTGTGGACGAATAGATTGGCGGGTTAGAAGTATTAAAATACATTATCTTCTGTTGTAGTCTTGTAAAACCTGCTGACAATTTTACTTACCAATTGAAATTACTTCATATATCCCATTAACTCCATGTATTCTGTTTGCAGATATGGAAACCAAGTTTTTGGTGAGGAGCTCAAATCACTTTATGGGGAATCCCGGGCTGAAGGTCTTGGTTCTGAGGTGCGACTTTCAAATGATTGTGCAGAAAATTCTATTTTGGCATTCTCCTACCTAATTTGTGGCGTACAGAGAAGTTCTCCTACATTTAACTCGACAACTTATACTTCATTGTTGCAGGTTAAAATGAGAATTTTGATGGGTACATATGCTCTTTCTGCTGGTTACTATGATGCATATTACAAGCGTGCTCAGCAGGTTTGGCAATGTTGCTGTGAAATTATATTATTCGCTTCAATGATGAAACATTCAGACACTGAATTTTGTTTTTAGTATAATAAAATGGTTAGGTCTGGCCCTAAAACATAATTTGGTCGGGTTTGATTCCTGATAATTTATCTAAAGACCGTAAGCTGGTCTTATCTGGACTAAATTAATTTGTTGTATGAAGGAAATTGATAATTATGCTGGCATTTTCAGGTTAGGACTATAATACGAAATAACTTCAAGGATGCTTTGGACAAAAATGATATTTTGATATGTCCTGCTGCTCCCTCTGTTGCGTATATGATTGGTATGGCAGTATTGTTATCATAACATGCGCTTTTTTACTTATAATCCATCATTATCAATTTGGATATAATACTAATGTACATGGTAATATTTCTAGGTGAGAAGAAAAATGACCCATTAGCCATGTATGCAGGAGACATAATGACCGTGAGTTTCTACTCCACATTATTTACTTTGTAATATCTTGGTTCATATAAATCCTTTGAATTCTGTTTCTCGTTTCATAATTTGCTGAATGTTTTTATGTGATGCAGGTTAATGTGAACTTGGCTGGTCTGCCTGCATTGGTTTTACCATGTGGATTTGATGGAGGGTCAGCTGGAATGCCTGTTGGTTTTCAAATGATCGGAGCAGCATTTGATGAGGTACAACGATTTATTTTAATTTTGCATGGAGAATTTTTAATTCAAAGTAGGGAAACTTTCATTAAACAATATTCTACATTTAGTTATGGACAACAGGAATTAGGTGTTATCGGGAACTTATAAAGAACATCTTTGCCTTAAATTACGAGTTTTATTCTTAATCAACATCACATTCGTGTGTAAGATGCCTGCAATTTGGGCTTAAAACAGTCTCTTGTTGTCTTTAGTGCCAACTAAACCTCCTGTTTGTTGTTAGTTACAACTTACAAGAACATATTTCATATAATAGGATGATATATAAATCGGTCCAAATGTCACATCCGTGGAACTTTGGTTGTTCAATACCCCTTTGCTGATTGCAACTAAAACAAAAGGCTATGATAGTTATACTAGTATTCGTGGAAGTTGCTTTGTTTTCTATTCTCTAGTATGTGAAAGAGCTAGCCCTAGTTGCATTCAAGCTCTCAAGTGGATTATATTGATTCCTTATATAAAACCTATATTAAGCCACCAAATCTCATTGCAGGAAAAGTTGTTGAAAATAGGCCACATCTTTGAGCAAACTCTCGAGGGATATTCGTTCATCCCCCCACTTGTAGCTGATGAATGAACTTGTTAGTAAACGATCAGTGTCGTCTGGGAAGCATAAACAGTGGATGGCTTCAAGCAAGAACGGTCCACTTTCCCTATGCACACCTTTGTCAACACCATCATTAAAGAATTTGGTAAGATTGGTTGAGTATTTGGTGCAAGAGAATATGAGAAATACATATGGCAATCTGGAGGATTCAACGACTTAACAGTAGCCAGTTTTTTTCGTTGGTTCTCTCTGCTATTTAAAACTCATGACAAAACTTGTTCTGAAGATATAAGCAAAAGTTGCAGGTAAATTGAAGCCAAAATCAGTTTATTCTTTTTCTTTTCTTTTCTTTTCTTTTTTTTTTTGGCTGATTATTGGCATGGAGCTTAGAAATTGAATTTTCAGAATAAGTAAAAAATAATTGGTTCCGTTTTTCAGTTTTGGTTTTGTAAAGCACTAGATATATCTATGGACACTAGGGATATCAATCCAGTCCAAATCTGTAGGGTTGGCTCGAATTCAGCTTGAAATTGAGGGGTTGGTCAGAATAGACTTTAGAAAAAGGGGTAAATGTTCAGAAATTTCTAGCGCAAAATTTTTAGTTCATTTGGTCCAAACTGAATATCTGAATTGGGCTGGTAAAAAATCGAGTGGTTTGATTCAGTTGACATTCATAAATATATCCATGAAAAAGAAGTTATTTACTACTATTAACATTAGACAAAAACTCTTGTGCCGTCAAACCGTACGGTACAGTTGGCTACTGGCCCACTCTCACATCCGGTGCATGCAAGACGCGTCATAAAAGCGTGTCTAGTGGGCGTGTGTGATTGATGTGCCCGTCTTTTTTACTAAATTTTATTTTATTTATTTTTTTCGATTTTTTTTTGAGATGAAAATAAAACTATCCAGTATGAAGATAGTGTGTACCATTCATACCCAGTTTGGGTGGCATGTATAAGCCATACCCACTGACATCTTTTTTGCACTTTTCAGAGATAAAAAAAATAAAAAACATGATTTGACTGCCTTGAATCTAGCAAAAGGAATTTTTTTTTTTACTGCCTTGATCACTCAACCGCCGCCTCTGTCATTCCACTCATGCGAAAGGAATCTGAGGATGAACGGCAACATGAAAATGAACGACGTTTGGAAGAGGTTAGTACTTCGTACCGATTTGAATATGGACGAAAGAAAAAACTGTACCTACTGTCATAATATTGTACCGATAGGTTTTTTACCTGTCGGTACCGTTTTTCAACCGGTCGGTACACTTTTTTTTTGTACAGTGTGTTTCTGTCCTTATTCCGGACGTTGTGTTATGTTTATTATATTTTTTAGGCACGCTTAATAGTTAATTTAACAAATAAAATCATTTGGTGTAACGTTTTCAATTATATATAACTCATTTATAAATTTAAAAATCATGATCAGTTGACATATATTACTACAATGTGTGGTAATTTTGAAAAAATTGTACCGATCGGGGAAAATATTGTACCGCTCGCAGTAAAATCATGAGTTGATTTTACTGCGAGCGGTACAATATTTTTCCCGATCGGTACAATTTTTTTTTTACACAGTGTGTTTATGTTCTTATTTCGGACGTTGTGTTATGTTTATTATATTTTTTAGGCACTCTTAATTGTTAATTTAACAAATAAGATTATTTGGTGTTACGTTTTTAATTATATATAACTCATTTATAAATTTAAAAATCATGATCAGTTGACATATATTACGACGATGTGTGGTAATTTTGAAAATAATGTACCGACCGGGAAAAATATTATACCGCTTGCAGTAAAATCATGAGTTGATTTTATTGCGAGCGGTACAATATTTTTCCCTGTCGGTACAAATTTTTTTTTCTCCAGTGTGTTTGTGTTCTTATTTTTGAATCGTATTGTGTTTGTATCAGTTTGGTTGGATCTGGATCCGTGAAGATGCGCAACGCTATTCTCCGAGGATTAACACGTACTACAAAGTTTCGATTATAACAGATATTAGGCAGAGACAATGATGCACACGGAAAACAATACATGAATTTGACAATTAAGCTATTTTAAAATAGCCGAAAAGTACAAAAAGAATCCCAAAAAGTTGTCAGTGGTTATGGCTTATATGTGCCACCAAAAGTGGGTATGGATGGTACACACTATCTTCATACTGGATAGTTGTGTGCATTCTCACTTTTTTTTTTCCTTTTTTAAGTTTTCATTTTTCGTTTTATCCTTCTATATTAGGGTTTATTAATTCCAATCAGAATTTATTAGTTCTTAATTAGAATTTATTAATCCTTAATTAGGATTTATATTAATTAAAAATATTAACATAAATAAATAAAATAAATAAGGAGTTCATGAGTCTAGCAACACCCACACTAAACATGAGGCCATGTCTGATAATTCGGCTGTTAACCGAAAAACCGAAGCAGGCTTAAATGTTTTCTGTAATTGTCAGTAAAAATTTTTCCTTTTCGAAAGTGGGTTGGCCGTACTGATTTTAATAACAAATCGTCAAATCGAAGCTCGAATTGTTAGCAAATTTTAATGTAAATTTTTAAGGAACCAAACCCATCACACAAATTATATTCAGAATCCAATTTCTATTGAGCATGCATTAAAATAGCATTGAAATTATATTAAAATAAAATAAAAAAAAAAGTTTTAAAGAACCCGAAACCACTCTATTTTGGGGCTTCAGGCCCATAATAAAAAGTGACCCGTAAATGTAATCAATGAACAAGAAAAAAAGAAAAGGTGAAAAAAATAATATCTCAAGGCTCAAGAGAGGCATGATCTAGCGATTGCAAAATTTCCTAAATTTCAACGCAATTGCAATCGTCATAATCACTAATCGCTGACGTCATCATCTTCTCCGTCTCCAGCTCCGATCTCATCCAGGGTATCTTCTCCGTCTTCTTCTTCTTCTATGTTGTTTTGTTTTTTTTATTGGTTATGCAGCTTATTGATTGTTTTTACTGTTGTTGATTCAATTTAATTAGCAGTTATGAATTGTGATAATTCTACAAAATTGTCTCGAATTTGATCTTTGGCGTGTTTATTCTTCCCTTTTTTTTTATTTTTTTTATTGGCAATTTGAACTAATCGGTGATCATTCGGGATATGAATATTGATAATTCTACAAATTGCCTCCAATTTGATCTTTGGGTGTCTATATCGTTATATTTGTTTTGTTTGCTCTTAGCTTATTTTGTTCTGGTTGCTCTTAGCTTCGGATGAGTAGTGATACGTAATTTAGCTAATAGATTGAGATGGTTTTAAGTTGTAGGCTATTGTGATTTTTCAACTTTATTTGTAAATTTGATTGTTTGATTGAGAAGTAATCAACCTTTTTTACATGTGAAAATGATAAGAGAATAGTAGAGAAGCTACACGCAGAGTTTTACTACAAGAATCTTTTTTCATCTCTACCTTGTGTTGTTCTATATATTGATTCTTTTTCCGTTTGTTTATTTTGTGAAAATGTAGTTTTGCAGGGTTGCAAGGTGAAAGAAGTGTTTCATAATGATGCGAAAAGTACCGTCATTGGTGGACTTATGTGTGCATTTGGCAATAGACAATGTGAGGTATCTAGGAGATGTTGGAGAAACCGACTCCCAATTCTTAGATCGCATTTTATGCCACTGTACACGTGATCAGTTGATGCACATTGAGAATAACACGGGAGTAAGACATTTTGTTAATCAATTTTCCCTTCTAAAGCATATTTCTTCTGGTGATCTGTACTGATTCTTGATCTTATTATAGGGTAGAGATCTTAGCCCCGTTACTGATAAATTATGGAAGAAATTTTACAAGGACAGTTTTGGTGACGATAGCCTCAATACTGTCATGGAGAAGATGAGGCAGAAAAAAGTGACCTTCAAATGGAGACAATTATATGAGGTACTCGACTCTCTCCATCGCGAAAATAACTAATGCAAGTATGCAACCTTTGCCCTGTACATGTGTTATTCTTACATCAGTGATAACTTATAACAGGCTAAGCTACAAGAGAGGGAAGAGGCTACACAAAAATCTCTTGATCGCATAAAGCAGCGATATCTAGAAGAAGAAGCTAGTCAGTACCTTTTTCCATCTTCTTTCTTACCTTTTGTACCTACATTATTTGTCCAGAAAAAGAAGGTGCCAGTATCTATTATTGGTTTTATATAGGCTACTTATGTAAATAGAAAGGTATTTTTGAAAAGCATAGTTCTGTTAACCTCATAGGTTATTAGCTACTTTTCTTTCCGACACATACAAGTGCAATTTAATCATAAAACTTTCTTGCCAGAATTCTTTAGTGCATATACATGTTTTATAATTTTCTTTTGAATTCATTTTCAACTTCACTTTCCTTTCAGAGTATAAACGTTTGATGCCATTCATCCTGTTTAAAATTTCACCAGACCTATGAATTATTATATTTTTAATTTCTCCTTTATTTTTTAGTCACTATTATCTCTGACTAATCAGTGAGATATGCTATTGGAATCACAAAATTGTTTTCTTGAATATATGCTTGCTGCCTCATGCATTTTTTATTTATGTTTTTTTATCTTTTATGCCAAATCCTAATCACTCATTTCTCTGTGTAATCATTTTTGTTGGGAGATTTTGTTTATAGATGCTATGTAGTAAATCTTGTCTTAATTGTGAGATTATGGTCCTCATTGAGACAGAAGCCTTTGATAGGAATTCCCCATTGTTACCTACTTACACTGACTGCTTAACCTTGTAGAAAAAAGAACCCGACAAGTGCAGCTGTGCTCAAAGGTTCCACCTTCTAGCAAGAAACGAAGCTTTTGGGGAGGTAACTGATAATATAATTCCAGCATGATTTATATTTTTGAAAGATTAAATAAGTGTTTACTTTGAACATCCTCAGGTGAGACTGCCAGCAATATATACAACACAAAAAGCAGCATAATGAAGAAGTCAAAGATCGAATTCATTAACAGGTGATTTATCTATAAAATGCTTGGCTTTATGTTTATCCAGTAGTTTGATAGTGACATAATTTTTCTACTAGCTTGCAGAAATATTGTATATCTACTTTTTAATTGTTGTCATTTCCATCTAAATCTTGTCAGAATTCTTTAACATTCAGACACATTGTTCATTCTTAGAAGTTCTTTGTTTGATGGAGCACCTCCTTAACTGCATGTTTCAATGACGACACACATTCTATTTCAATGTGGATCGCGTAAGATCCTATTATGGGCAATTATGTTGCCAGTCAACATCATCCTCATGCATTCCCCCCATGTTTTTGCTGTTTGGATTTGATAGAATCAGCAGAACATTTGTGTGAAATAGTGTTTTATGTGTCGTAATTTATCTAGAAATCATCGAGTTCTTCTCCTACTGATACTTCTTACACTGTTTTTGTTGCACAGCCGAGAGGTCAAGAATATAGCTGCCATGAAAACTAAGTTGGTTCACAAGAATCATAGGTAATTCATTTTAATTACCACGCTGAACTTTGTTATTAGTATCTCTCTGTATATGCTGTTTCTAATCATAGAGGGATTTTGCATGTTTAGTGTTTTGTCCAGGCCAAAGCCATTTATTACTTCTGGATCTGCTTCGTCTTCGTCGCCGTCGAGCAAATTGATCAAGCCGTTTCGGAGAAGATTCTGAACGTGTCGTGTTTCTTTCTTTTTTACATATATAATTATGATTGATGTTGTATCATAGTATTTGTTTGAAAGCCTTAAAACATTATCTGCTACATTGTTTACTACAAGCTTATAAAATGTCTTTCATCTCAACTTTCTGCCACATTTTCCTCAAGTATAAGAAATTTTAATCCTTGCAAGTATTATGTTGAAAAATTCAATCAACTTCTTAATAGTCAAGTCATCCTTGGCACCACAACCTCCGATATAGAAATGTCCACTCACCCTAATTCTTGAGTGACATTTTTTACATGACACATACAAAACAATAATACTTTTTTGACATATATGTCTGGACATAAAAGGATATATTAATAATTTTTACTTAAGATTTATTAAATAAAATAATGTAATTTACTTAATTGCCCTTAACTTTCATTTTTAAAATGATAATTCTGCATATTTTCTTTTAATTACAAAATTAAATAAATAAGTAAAACGGGTCCAACTGTTCTATTTTCCTAAATAGGCTGGATTATGTCCGGACATTTATGTTCAAATAGCATCACCCCATACAAAATTAATGAATTAGTGTCTAGTTTTATCGTATTCGTGTTCTATGGAACAATATATTACTGTTGAAACACAGAAGCATTGAAATCTTAGATCAAAACACTATGTACGGATGTTATCGTGTCGACATGATTCATGTCGTATAACACGATGATTTCATGTCGTATTTGTATTCATGTAAGATCCGTGTCATTTTAGTATAATAATAATTTATTATTATTATTATTATTAGGGTATGAATTTATTATTATTACTACTTTATTAAAATCTTAGATCAAAACACTATGTACGGATGTTATCGTGTCGACATGATTCATGTCGTATAACACGATGATTTCATGTCGTATTTGTATTCATGTAAGATCCGTGTCATTTTTGTATAATAATAATTTATTATTATTATTATTATTAGGGTATGAATTTATTATTATTACTACTTTATTAATTTTTTTTAATTAGTGTATGAATTTATTGTGTTGCTATCGCATCATATCAACACGAACAAACTCTTTTTGGATAAATTAACAATGAAATTTAAAGACTGCGTCACGGTGGACTCGAACCCGAGACCTTTGGCCTTGGGCATTAACCACTCTATCGCTAGGCCAACACACACACAACACGAACAAAATTGTACACCTTCGTATTCATATCGTGCTTTTATCATATCCATATTTGCACAAATCATGTTGTGTCCGTGTCGAACAAATCCTTAACGAAACGTGTTTGTATTGTTGTGTCATTATCGTATTTTCACAATAACTACTCTACAAGCACGAATTCTCTCTCTCTCTCTCTCAAAAGGGGTAGGAACAACTATCTTAAGAGGTTAAGAGGTGAGGTACTTTAAATTGAGTTGTCACTGACATATACAGACCTCATAAACTGATCAATTAAGTAATATAAATCGTTTTGTATTACAGTTCCATTGTCATCTAGTGCGTTTATTACAATCATCACTTGATAAAATGGATCTAAGATGCCTCTTAGAATAAAACAACCTTCATTAGAAGGCACCTGGTATAAAAGTTTCTAATACTTGGTACTTTGGTCCTCACAGCAGCATAACAATCTGGAGAATCTAGGCCCCATTTCCAGCCAAACGCCTCCTCGTTGCATTCGACACCGCCACCTGGCCAAGTTTATCAACTTCTGTCGACAACTTTCGTTCTTTCAGTGGCATGTATTGCCTTAGCCATACGCCAGTGTATACCTGGACGTCAAATCAAGATTAACATGGAATAGAATGAAAACGGAGAGTATCATTTGTATGAAGAATCCTAGGGACAATTTAGATTAACACGGCATTCGATAATTCTAGGTGAATCGAGTAAAACATCAAAGAATGTGTAGGAAGTGTCATCACCAGATAGTGTGAAAAAAAAAAAAAAATGCTTATTAGACTAGACTAAGTCATGGATATAAATTCACGCGAGATTAAAAAAAAATATATCATGACCAGTTGAGGGATAATCCTGTTGAAGTACAAGGAGAAATATAGAGTATGTTGAGTTATTATAGTCCATAGAAATAAGGAAAATAATGCAAGTAAAGGATAACCTGCGCTGGTCTCATTATCTTCGTATCAGGATCATCCAGGGATTCTCGCCAGTGCGATAAATAGCCCGCCATTCGGGGGATTGCAAACAAAATAGTAAAGAACTCAGGGGGGAAACCCATCGCCCTGATGACAATAATGGAGAATTTATTTGCATTACTTGAAATGAAATAGTCATGTCATGGAGCATAATGCAATAATTAAGATATAGAGATGAAAAATAATTAAAATGCAATCAAATATTACTAACATGAATGCAATGAGCGAACAGCATAAATGAAAATAAATAAATAAATTCAATTATTCCCTTGTTTCCCCACCAAAGACAATGAAGCAAAAGAAAGACTAAAAACACATAAATGTAGTTGACATTCTAGGCATGCTTACCTATAAATTAACCCAGAATAGAAGTCAACATTAGGATATAACTTTCTCTTTACAAAATACTCATCTGACAGGGCAGCCTTCTCCAAAGCTATTGCCACCTGAAATTACATCACATCCATGCATGAGAGTGTGATAGAAGAAAGTTTCGAGTGTTTTCTCAGGAAAAAATAATAAGCAAATATCCTAATTTCAGAAAATAGAATTCAATCCTTTGAAGAACAAAGGAAAACAGGTGTAGGAACATCCACATGCTAAAATAAATTTTATATTCATTTTAGGATATTCGCTTCAGTTATAGCATAAGTATCCATAGTAATGACCTAATAAACATGTCTACTGATTTCAGAGCTGACTAACTATTTCTACATCTCACTACTTTTAAGACGACTTAATTAACTTTCGAGATAAGGAAATGCACCTCTACATTAACTATAAATATATATGAAACACACCTCGATGAGAGGATCCCTGCCAACAATTGAAAATACTTCTTCTGCAAGTTTCTTGATGACTTTAGCGCGCGGGTCATAGTTTTTGTAGACACGGTGTCCAAAACCAGACATCTTTCTTTTCCTAGAGATCATGGCATTTTTATAGGCACGTGAGTTGTTGAACATTTACACTGTAAAGGAGCAGCTACAATAAGAAACAGTCACAGGAGAACTTGAACCTGTTCTTTACACCTTCAATGAATTCAGGTATGTTGTCAACACTTCCAATCTCACTCAACATCTTGAGCACAGCCTACAGGGCATCCATTGAAAAATAAACTCAATGTGATTCATAAAGACACGTAAATTATTCAAAGCATAACATGTATATATATACAGATAACATCTTAATATACATTTATCCTGATAGTAGCTTCAAAGGCACTCGGTGCTGATTACCTCATTTGCTCCACCATGAAGAGGACCATACAGGGCTCCAACTGCTCCGGCAAGGGCTGTATATACGTCGACACCACTGCAAATGCAGGTGTAAGTAACTTACAAAAAGAAGGTAGAAATTTTCCAACTTCAAGAAGATATTATATCCAACCTTGAAGCAAGGTGTCTCGCAGCTGCAGTAGAGCAATTCATTTCATGTTCTGCATGCAGTATGAAAAGAATGTCGAGAACACGTGCAAGTCTGGGATTTGGTTTGTAAGACCTGTCACCCCTGTTCGTTCCGTACCAAAACCCAAAGTTAATATAGCAGCTGAAATCTTTAGGGTTAGAGGACTATGCCAATGTATCTTAATGCAGCAAGTAGCAACAAACAAAAGAAGTTGTCCAATCACCTTTAGGAGAAAAGAGATCAAATATGAGTCTATGACTGACATTTTCTACTTATTAGTAACAAAATCAGAAAGAGAACTTACATTGAGTCAAGCATATATAAGAAGTTCTCAGAGTATGAGAGATTGTTGGATGGAAGAACAGGTGGCCTCCCTGCCATCCTCAAATAAGCAGCTGAAGCAATTGTTGGAGCCTGCAGTCAAAAGTAGTAGGCTTCTTATTGCTGTTATCACAAGAACTCATTAAGATGAACACTGTTACAAAGGTAGAATTTTTGCAATAAGATATGGAAAGAATGAGAAAACTTTAACAATGCAGTAGGCAAAGGATGCATCAGCAGAATGGAGAAAAGGATGTCACCTTTCCAAGTATGCGAACAATTTGTTTGTCTCTCACTTGTTTAGACTTGTATAGATCTTGCCCCTATATGGGAAGTGATAAATGATAAGAATTACAATGTACCATGATAAACAACTAATGCAACAAAGAAAAGAAAGATAATATGCTAAAGCGGGCAGATATCAGTTCTTCAGAGGTTATACCACAAGCAGCATAAAAGATGCCATAAAAACTATCGACACAAATTGCAAGATATGCACACCACTAAAAGATATAGAACAAGCAATCTTATCTCAAAGAGCTCTATGTAACCAAAGGTTGCATCTTCATAGTATACAAGTCAAAATATCCATAAACTGAAAGTACAATTAATCCTTCATGCTCAGCCCACAAGCAGAAGCAGGGATGGGAACAAGACTTAATGGAGCAAATGAGTTGCAAGAACTATGATGAATACTTACCCTTAAAGCTGGATTAGCATCTGGATGGAAGACGGAAAGAGCACTCATTGCACTAACAAGAACACCCATAGGGTGAGCATCATGTGGCATTGCCTGTATGATATCCTGTAAATATAATCAAAAGGCATTCAGGAAAATTATCCTGAGTTGATAACATGAATTCAATCCATGAATTCTAATATGGCATGGATAGATAAAATGAGGAACAAGACACAAATATGGTTTGCTAAACAAGATTGCACTTTACATGTCACTATCACTTCATATCAGGCATTACAAGAATGGAGAATAACTGGCATTGACACTTTCTGGTAGAACATTTATAGAAAAAAATATACATACCAACAGGCCTTGTGGAACAGCTGAATGCTGAGCAACAGCAAATTCCCACTCTGACAACTGACCTTCAGTTGGTAGATTCCCATACACTGACATCAGAATCAGAAACACATATCAGACTTTTTCATTCTGCTTGAACTAATACAAAATCATTAGTGACGCGCTCATATATACACATGCACGTGCCTTCTGTTGATCAAAAGGAAACTTGAAAAGGATCCTCACAAAGCTCAAGCAGTCAACTTTAAATACACAGATATAAGGTTCATAAAAGTTGCAAAGTGGACAGTCTTTGCACTGATTCTAATGTAAAAGACGCATAGAAGCACATGCCATCACAAAGAGATACAACTTACACAAAAGATAAGCCACTTCCAGAAAGGAACTCTTCTCTGCCAGCTCCTCAATGGGATACCCCCTATATCTAAGAATCCCTTCATCACCATCAATGTAGCAAATCGAAGATCGAACAGGAGCTGTATTAAGGTACCCCGGATCATAAAGCTTCAGCCCCTTGTCATTCTTTCCTATGGATATCTGTAAGAGCCACTTGTAGTTTAAATCTCAAGCAGATTATCACCAAAAATAATTACTCGTCGTTATTACAGTAATATTTACTTTCCGGTGCTTGCAAAGCAACAAAACCAAACAAGATCCCGATCTTTAATTCAAGCTATTCTGTATTGCTATTCTTCCTTTCACAATTTTCCACGAATAAACGAAACAAAACTGTATACACATCAAAATGCCTCCGAATATTTCACATTCATAAGAATTGTAAATAGTGAACTTTCATCCAAAATTGGGGGAAAAAACACTAAATTTAAAATAATCAAACCACATAACATTTCCAAATTCCAATAGAAACAAAATTTAATATCGTGAATCGTGAAAGTTACTACCTTCTTGAGGTCGGTGGCTCTGATAATGCCTTCTTCGGATACCTGAACTTGGTACCTTTTTCCGGTACGCTCATCAATCAAGGTCAACGAACCTCTGAGATTCGTCGGCGGCGCCAAGTCAGCGGAGCAGCCGGAGAACTCAAGAATTCCGGTCGCAATGGCGCCGGATCGATCGGCTGAAGCAGAGAGGTGAGCTGAGAGCACCGCCAGGCGGCCTCGAGCCGTAGCTGATCGATCAAAATTCTCCATTTTAATTTATTTTTCTGTATGTGAATCTCTTTTTATGAATTTTGATGAAATAAATCTAAGTAATTCCCCTTTATCGGATAAATGAAACAAGTCAGATTAACCAATTCATCTGTCTGAAAACACCAAATACGCGCGCGCGTGTGAAATTGACCAACAAATTAGCGCACACCATACACATGCAATTTATGAAGGCCATGCTTACTAATTGATAATTTAGTTTCTATTTATTTATTTTGATTTTTATATCTAAGTCCTAAATGCTATGACTTCATTTCTTGAAATGATACTCCTAAATCCTTATATTTTTTTAAGAAATACATAAGATATAACATTATATAATTCACTCTCTCAAAAAAAAAAAAGAAAAGAAAACATGATATAATTTACTATACCACTATACCACCGTACAAAAATGGGAGAATATAAACTATACCACTACATAATACACAAGTGAAGTGAGATTCAACCCAAGACCTCTCGTTAATTTATGTATATACTGTACATTTTTTTAAATCAATTTATGTGTGTGTATATATATATATATATGCATATATATATAGGAGTTGGTTCTCATACAACACTTTTCCCGTAAAAAATAATAATAATGCATTTTATGTACTAAAATAATGTATTTTATGTATTATTATAATGCACTGTCATAATAATGCATTTTTGATTTATTACAATGCATTGTTACGATAATGCATTTCATGTTCAATTATAATGCACCGGTCAATGACAACCGTAGATCTACGAAAATCAATGGTACAGATCGCATCTTATTTCTTACGGGAAAAAGACTTTTACATATGATATCTTCCATATATATATATATATATATATATATATATATATATAGGAGATGGATCATATAAGAATCAAACTTAACCTAAGAAATAAGAATCAATCTCCACCCTTCATCTCACAAAACCTAAGGCTAAGATTAAATCTGAATGTAATAAGTAAGTTCCGCATGATTTAGTTAATGAAGGGTAAAATAGTAATTTAGAAATTATTTTCCTCTTTAATTCATGAACGAGCTGTTGTTCTTCAATTTTCTATTATTCTCATTTTTCTTCCTTTTCAGCTGCAAATCTTCCAGTTTCTGAATCTTCATCCCACATTTCTTCTTCATGATTATTCCTCTCGATTCGCCATCGACTATCGCGTTTTTCTTCTTCGATTCATTGTGATTATTCACCACAAGTGAGTCTTAATTGTTGCGAATTATAATTGAATTTTATTGTAAGTTTGAATTGTGATTTTGATTTTTCTTCTTCTATTTTTTTTCTCGTTCGATGATTTCGCCACTGATTTTGGTGCTGATTTGATCGGGTGTAGAACTATGTTGAATTCCACAGGTAATTTTCACTTTTAACTCTTAATTTTGCAGAATTTGTTTTCTCTCTTGACTGTGTGATTATATATAATAGCTGACCAGAACATCATAAATTCACGGAATAATCATCATAAAACTTTATATTGTAGATTTAGGTTGTTTATTCTCTGTTTTAATAGCATGTACTATGTGTTTTACAGATTGTGATCCTTAAATTCATAGTGTTTGTAGTTTGGAAGAGAAAAACTACTCTTTATTTTTCAGAATATAATGATGATATAAAGTCTTGTGTTGGGCGTTGTTTTACTACTTTGGAACAATGGATTCAGTTTTATAGGATGGATGGTGGTTTTTGTGGATTTGATGTTAGTCTTGGTATTGTTACCAAGGTCAATGATTTAGATATATCTTGTATAACCGTGAGGGTGAAAACAACAATGGTGTTGCAGATGAATGTAAGAGTCGAAGAAAAAGAATGTCATGTAGATTATCGTGCATGGCTCGTGTCGTCTTTAAGTTTTCTAAAAATCAAGGATATGTGATAATTGTCTTCAACGCGGGTCATTCTTATTATCCTCTTGTCTCTGATGGTTACAAGGAATTCATGAAACTAAATAGACATTTAGATTATGGAAATCAGAGCTTCATTTTGAATTGTGTTTGATTGAATATAGGTCCGATGAAGTCATTCCGTCTTTTTATGGAACTGGTTGGAAGTTACGAGAATGTTGGATATACTAGTGTTGATTTTAGGAACTTTTATCGTGATTTACGTGCTTATGTGCTTGGTGTTGATGCTCAGATCGTGTTGCATAATTTGTGGAGAAAGAGTAAGTTTTGTCCTGATTTCTTCTATCATTTTTCTATTGATGATGAGAATAAGTTGAAGCGTTTGTTTTGGGCTGATAACCTTTCGATTGAGAACTACAAGTTGTGCAATTCCAGATACAATCTCAGTTCAGTTTCCAGATCCAATTAAGACAGAAGGAAGTAGAAGTAGATTGATGTCAAGAAAGGGGGCTGTAGTACGTAAGGCAAACAAACCAAAGAGAAGACGCAAAAATTGCAAGGAAATAGCGAATCATAATGCACAGAATTGTAATAGGGAAAATAAATAGTGTATTTTTCTATTATCAGTTTTTTACATTTAGATCTCGTAGATTGTTGTTATTTTTGTAACAACATTTTGGTTGTTATTTGACATTCATTTGATATTCATTGGTAAGTATTCCTGCTTGTCACGCAGGTGACCCGAGTTCGATCCCCAGCAACGGCGCCAAAATCTTGTTCACCTTTTTCTTTTTAAGTAAATAAAACCCGCAAGTGTACGGGATTATTGTAATATTCGACAAGCAAGGTCGTATTCCACGAGGACTAGTTCGAAAGCCTTATGAATACTACTAATAAGCTATTTTAATCTATTTACAAATTAATTGGGGAGATTTAACTAAATTAAAGAAAGTAAATAAACTCAAAATAATAATAATAAAACTAATAAACGAGAGGAGAATATGGAAACGAAGCTATCCTAGGGACAAGATTTCGATGGGTAAGCAATTAGAAATCACTTTACTAATCAATTATTGATAGAATCCTAATTATCTAGGGCGATCTCTTTTCCATTCTAGCCCCCTCTCGGGCAACTCGAGTTGTAGATCACAAGCTAGTTATGCCGTCTCCTGTCACTAAGCTAGCCTATAACTCCTAACGGCTCCTTGGATCAAATGCCCTCACAACACCACTCACTCTCTCGGGTTATTGCAATATTGTGCCTCGTGTTTGGTTCTAGTATCGATTCCTCCTCTCTCGAGCCTCAAATCGACACAACAAAAACATTCAAATGGTAGCTAAGCATTCAAATATTCAACCAAATCAACAAACACAAGAAAATAATAGAACCCATCAACAATTAATTAAAATAAAGATCAATCCATCACAAACTCATCTAATCCAATCCCTAAAATAGGGAAATTTAACTAATCATAGAGAAAAGCAAATATCCACAAAAAAGATAAACAAGAAAGAAAAACAAGAAAACAAGAGATTCATAGACAAATCCTTGGTCTTGAGCTCCAATCTTGAAATCCTTGATGTCTCCTTTCCAATTCTCCCCCAAGCACACTTTCTCTCTCTAGGTTATTGGGTGGAAGATGAAGATGATGGAGATGTGTGGAATGGTGGGTAGTTAGAGAAAATGGAGGCTAAGAATTGAGGGTATGAGTTGATTGGTAGGGTTTGAGTTTTGGAGAGGTATTTATATGTTTTACAAGTGGGAGAAATGATTTGGGAGTCAAAAATACGAAAATAGGAGAAAAAATTAGTCAAAAACGTGTTTTGGGCGTAAGGAGACACGCCTCGCGCGGTCACTCGGCAACCCGCTCCCGGAAGCACATTTTTTCTTCTTTCGCGCGCGGTTTGTGCCCCGGCAGAGTGTCCCGCGCGCCCAAGTCACGCCCGGAGGCGGTTTTGTGCATGATCCGCGCGGCCACGCGCCAAGGTCGCTCCCGGCTGCGCATCTTTTTTGTTTCGGCCCGTTCTCCCACATCCGGACTCCGAATTGACCTCCGTCATTTCTCACGTTCTCGTATCGAACTCCTTTACAACATTCCAAGCTCCTTTCACTCTAATTTGGTCTTCATTTTCCTGAGATTTAATCAAAGCTACCAAACAAGTGTGAAATCTTCACAAAACAACACTTTTTGCAATAAAGCTCAAATCAAGCATGGTTTTCTTTGAATAAATGGCATCAAATGCACCCTTAACAACGTGAAAAATCCATGTTTGTCAATTCACTTTTTGAATATTTTATAATTGTTGTTGAGTTTTTGTTTGTGTCTCCATATATTTTATAATTTGATTATGATTGTGTTTCATATTTCGATAAATAATCACCAGTGTATGAACTTATTCCATATATTTATTGAATAATATTTAGATTAATTTTTTATCGAATGTCTTGTCTTATTAGATTGCTCAAATCATTGATAAATGCATTGCATATCAATGGGAGATGCATCACATAGCTTTGAATTATGCACTACTGATGCATAACAAATGCATTACTATATGCACCACAAATCATTAAGAGATGCATCACAAACCGCATCATAATTTTTCCCAATAATTATATTTTTTGCTTAATCAATTGCACAATATATAATAAGGTATAATTAATTGCACATGATTTATTTTTTGTTAATGATATAGTTCTGTCAAGAGTAAATATCGTTACTAGATAAGCAAATAAAAAGAATGAAATTTCACAATATATTAATCTATATTAAACTGCATTAAACGAACTATTTCAAAACATTACATCTCAAAGTATTTCATGTCTCGTGCATTTTTCAGTTTCTAACTTATGTAATTTGTCCATAAAAGACCTTATCCATTCTCCTCTAACTTATCCAATGTATGCACATTTCCTTCTTCAACTGCATCGTTCGCAAGATTTTTTCATCAATTGTGACTTTTTTTCCTTGCATTTACTTTTTCTTTGAATCTCTGTCAAAGCTTCACAACTGACTTCGATCTTGTTCCTCCACAAGCTTTCATATAGCTTCATGCAAAGTCTTTACAATGATCCCGATCCTCAACTTAAGCAATCTCCCGACTTCTACTAGTTTAATACCGATGCTTTCTGTTTTCTGAGGATGTTTTTTCTCTTTTTTGGATCTTTGTTCTCTTCTTTTTTTACTACATGTAGCCGTTTTCTTCTTATGCAGCACATTATTCTCAAATTCATCATTTTCTTCTACCTCATTTCTCTTTGAATTTTGGTTTTTGTCATGCCTTCTTTTGGTTATCTCTGATCCAACACAGACACACAAATATATGCAGTCAATATGCATTCATAATCAATTCCTACACGCACCACAGTTGCTATTAAGATGCATTATATGTAACAGTGACATTCACCACATACAAATATGTCAAATACATGTATTAATATGTCTTATTCACCACCATGCAATACCTAGATGCACCAGAAAGCGTACCCGCATGCATCATATTCACTAGTCAGATGCACCACACTTCATGTTCCCACAAACAATCAAGCTATATTACACAATTCTAAACTTTAAAAATATACATTACTTCAATGCATCACACTTAATTATCAGATGCAACTACAGATGAATACAAACAAATACATATGGTCATTGGCATCACAATCATTTCCTAAATGCACCACAATGATTACTCAGATGCACCTGAGTGGTTAGTCAGATGCACCACATACAAACACATGAACAAGTTGTATAATAGTCATATGCATCACAGTTGACTACCTAGATGCACCCCAATAAAAACTCAGATGCACAAGAGTGATTAGTTAGAGGTACCACAGATAAACACATGAACACATGTTGTATTATGTAAGATGCATCTTAATTGACTACCTAGATGCATCACAGTGACTACCTAGATGCACCACATTGACTAATCAGATGCACCACACTGCATTTTCAGAATGAATTAACGTTGTTCACAATGATAGATAGACCACTAATTTTCACATACTTTTATTCCAAAGCACAATGCACAAAAGGTAAAACTAGCAACTTAATATATTTATACTATTAAACCATCTCATGAAAGCTTTTGCATAAAAATATGAGACAAATTATTTATAATGGATAAATCTTATTTTTGCATCCAAACACAACACATCCAAGAACGAGATGCTACATTCCCAAAAATACTCCATGTACATTAAAAAAATCAACATGTATCACAAACTATTCATAAAAGGAACAAAGTTTATCATATTACATTCTGTACGGAAAATGAGACCCCAATTAAAAAAAAAGATTAGGCCCCAGGTTTGAAAAAAAAAGTACCAGAAAAATAAATTATACACAAACATATCATTACGCACAAAAGAGATGTGCAAAATTAGGTGCACTATTATTAGGCAATCAATACATGTACAATGCCTTAGATTAATGCATTATGGATAAACTTCTCTACATTTAAGCATATTATATTTGTGAATTGCTTGGGAAATATAAGAAGATCACTGAAAATCCCCAAATTCCCAAATTCTCATAAACATGCACAACGAGTTCTACAAATAAGTCATACGATATATGCAGTAATTTACCGAAAAATCACTAACCTTCGTTCGATTGTAATGTTGATATTGTTCTTCAGGTGGATTTGTACTTTCTTCGATTTGTTCTTCAGCAGCATAGAAAAATTCATGCCCTAGCTCGATTTTTGATTCTCGATTTCCCTTCGATTTCACTTTTTTGTATTTTCTAACAGATTGATCTCGCTATTTTGGAAGAAGAGATTCAGATTTTGGAAGTTCAATTGGAGAAGAAACGTGAGTTGTAGCTTGAGAAGATTATATATTGTAGAATATAATTTGTTTTTGACCTTTTTACCCCTGTATCATGAGGATGCGATTTTTTTATTTTCTGGATTAAATCTAACCCTTGTTTCATATGAGATCTATGGTGTAGAATCATTCCTATTTCTTATTTTAAGGGTTTTTTTCACTAGAATCACTCCATATATATATATATATATATATATATATATAGCTGATTTACTTTCCCGTAATATTTTTAAATATTTAAATACAGGTCATGAATTGCAAAAAGGTCATCAGACCTAAAGGCAAGGAGAATGTTGCTACAGAAAAAGTTTCTACAGACAATTCTCCAATGATAACATCCAGTACAGAAAGTAGCCCTAAATTTCTAAAATTGGGACATACTTCTACT
The DNA here is from genome assembly GCA_031470985.1 of Agastache rugosa. Lineage (NCBI taxonomy): Eukaryota > Viridiplantae > Streptophyta > Magnoliopsida > Lamiales > Lamiaceae > Agastache > Agastache rugosa. Next base: position 25,930,404 of record CM062607.1, read on the forward strand.
AGTTCAAAAGGTGGGGTATGGTGTGTTTTTTAGGGATATACATTAATCCACAAGAAATAAAAAGAAGAAGATCTTACGAGATGGAGGAGCTTTCCAGAAGAGGGCAGCACTCCAGGTTGATCTTTTTGAAAGATAGAAGTATGCACAGCGGAGATTTTTTTATTTTTTTTATATATATTGGGATATGTTATATGAACTAGGAAGAAATAACTATCTGTTAAAAACTAAGAAGAAGTGAATTTAGAAATTCATTCTTGATTTAGAATAAATGGGGATTGTATTTCTCTCTGGTGTGTTTTTACAATGAAACAGCAATGCTCTTTTTATAGCCAAATTTGGCTGACAAAGAAAACTATCGACAAAGAAAAAGCTAAGCTAATCTAGGCTATATATTACAAAGTCTTACAAACTATGATCAAAGAAAAGACTACAACAAGAAATAATTGAAGACAAATCCAAAATTACAATAATCGTGGCCAAAAATTCAAAAAGTTTTGAGAAACTTTTTGACAAATTAAACAAGTGTCAATGACAATTGATAAATTTTCGTCATTGCATTTGTCATCTTCTTTCTAGAAATCCATGTGAGTCTCTGGAATTTCTTCGTCATTTTCTATATCACTTTCTTGATGATGAGCAAACACTTTTTCAGTATTGATCATGTGTTCATCGTCTTCTAATTTTTCGCCTTCACCACTAAATGGTAAAAGCATTTTCCAATTTTTTGTCCCAAAGATCTGGGTAAAATGTCCTTCTCCAAAAAGCTTTTATTGGTTCTAGAAAATTAGGTCGAAACCCATATTTTCTTGATAGTATTTGTACACCTTGAGATTTTCAATTTCCTTGAAATCAAATGATGTTGAATCATGATTTCTTAGTTTGTCATTTTCTTCTACAAAAATCCTCTTTCTGGCTGGCACATAAGAACCATTTATCACTTGTGGAAGAGAGGATATAATTTTACAGAAGACCTTGCCTTTTAGGGATTTTGATGCAATATTCCCTCTATAAGCAAGAATTTTTCTCCAAAATGTCTCAATTTTTTAGCCTTCTTTTTCAAGACGAAACTCAATAAAATCGATCATGCCATTGTGATAAAATTTTAAAATGTTTTCATAATTCATGTCTGTCAAATTTAAGTCCACTTGGAGTTTGAAAAGTCCAGGGACTCCTTCTGAAAATTCTTGAGAATCATAGTAGTATTTTGATTTTTGTACTACTTTTACTCTTTCGAGGTGAATTTCTCCAAATATAATTTTTACCAATTTCTTTTGGAGATTTTCAAAATCCTTTAACATTCCTTCCAAAGCCTTTGTTGAAATTATTTGCTCCAATTCAGGAACTCTGTCCAAAAGTGGTTTTAAAACCTCTTGGTAAGGGAGATCAATCACTCTTGCCTTGAAACTTTCGAATTTTCTCTGGGGAATAGAATCCTTTTTCATTTCAAAAATTTTGATGTCAGTGTTCAGGGAAATTTTTTTTGAATTAAGGTTTGAGATCCCTTTTTCCATTGTAAAGATTGTTTGGTCCTTAAAACTTAGGACCTCAACATTCTCTTGAATTTTTGAATTAGCGAGAGAAAGTTGACTTTGTAAATCAAAAATTTATTTCTCTAATTTTTGTATTAGCTCGGATTGAGCTGAAATGACCCCTTTTGGGTTTTCTTCTACAATTTGTAAAAACCTTTTAACTTTTTCGGGTTCAATGAAAAAAATTTAACCCTAAAGAATCTCTAGCATTATCTAAAGCTTCTTTAAAGGTATAATATCCTTTAAAAATAGGGTTTTGACAAGTAATATGTTTTCTAACTGTATCAAAATTATGAAAAAGACCTACTTTTGTACCTCTATAAATAACATACTGAGAAAATTTTCTTTTTGGGATAACATTCTTTTCTGCCTTTAAATCTGAAAAATAGAAACTAAGGGCATTAAGAATTTGAACTTTGAAAGAGGTAGCGTTTGGAAGAGTTTGAATATGCCACAAATTATCTAACAAACACTGTTGCTGAGGATTAACCTCGATTCCAGTGCATGGTTTGAATTTTTTATTTTGATCTGTGTGGGTAGAAAGCATAACAGACCCAAACTGAAAATGTGTTTGCAAATTCTTTTCTCCCTTTTTTGAATTTTTGGAAATAGGAGAAGTTTGAGAAAAATTTTCCATCTGTAAGAATTTTGAACTGGGAGAAATCTGAGAATCACTTCCCATCTGTGTAAATTTTGAACTGGGAGAACTAGTTGAAGTATGTCCCAATTTTAGAAATTTAGGGCTACTTTCTGTACTGGATGTTATCATTGGAGAATTGTCTGTAGAAACTTTTTCTGTAACAACTTTCTCCTTGCCTTTAGGTAGAACTGGTGAATTAGACTTTTTCAAAAAATCTCAAAATAAAGAAAGTCACAGAATAAATAAAATAGAAAATGAAACAATGTTTATTTAGGGAAATTTTTAGGTCACGAATTAGAAAAAGGACCAAATATTACAAAGAGCATAAAATACCCTATAATTCAAAGACTTGAAAAAATAGGATTAATAGGTGAAGACATCACCAAGACAAAAGTAAACTATTTAATAAAACAAAAAATTAAAAATCCTGATATAAGGATTATTACAGCAAATATAGAATATTCTTCTCTTGATAGAGAATAATTTAAAAAACAAATTCCAGAAATATTAGAACAAAAATTAATTAGAAGATCAGAAAGTTCGCACAGAACATCAGCTTTTATAGTTAGGAATCATTCAAAAATAAAAAGAGGAAAAGCAAGAATATAGTTTATAATTATAAAAGATTAAATGATAACACCATAGATGATAGTTACAATATTCCAAATAAGGATGAATTAATTAGTTTAATCCAAAATAAAAAGATTTTTAGTAAATTTGACCTTAAATCGGGATATAATCAATTACAATTAGAATAATGGTTTAAACCATGGACAACTTTTACCTGTCCAGAGGGACATTTTGAATGGAATGTTTTGAGATTTGGCTTAAAAAATGCTCCATCAGTTTTTCAAAAATTTATGAACTCTATCTTTCTAAAATATGAGTTCTGCCTAGTTTATATAGATGATATTCTTGTAGCAAGCAATAATATTAAAGAACATGAATACCATTTAGAAATTATTTTTAAAGAAATAGAAAAACAAGGTATTGTAATTAGTAAAAGAAAAATGGAATTATTTAAAAGAAAAATATCCTTTTTAGGATTAGAAATTGCCAAATTGGAAATGGAAAGATTGAATTACAACCACACATTGCAGAAAAACTATTAAACTTTCCAGACAAACTAGAAGGTTTAAAGCAAATTCAAGCATTCTTAGGATTGCTCAATTATGCTAGAAAATTTATACCAAACCTTAGTAAGCTTGCAGGACCATTATATAGCAAAACTACTAAAAATGGGCAAAGAAATTTTAATAGAGAAGCTATTCTTTTAGTTAAGTAATTAAAAGAAGCAGTTAAAATAATTAACCCACTAGAATTACCTCTAGTAATAGATTATATTATTATAAAATGTGATGACTCCAAAGAAGGATGGGGAGCTGTTATGCTATGCAAGAAAAATAAATATTGCCCAAAAAATGAAGAAAGAATTGCTGCATATAGCAGTGGAGATTTTGGAAAAATTGGAAGTAATTGGACTTCCTTAGATTTTGAAATACATGCATTAATAAATTCATTAGAAAAATTCAAAATTTATTTAAATAATGAATTTACAGTAAGAACAGACTGTGAAGCAATAGTAAAATTTTAAAAAAAATGATAATAATAGAAAAGTAATATAAAGCTCATGCTTGACTTTTGATTTGTTCTTGCATGACAGCTTCTTTGCATTTTTATTATAATTTATGAAAAATAAAAGACACTCTTGGCCCAATTCTTAAATTTATAGGCTTTGGTTCAAGTTTTTTCCACTTTTCATGGAGACCTTTTCCTAAATCTTCCGGTAATTTTATAAAGTATTTATCACATAACTCATCTTCCATAGCCCTTCCGGTTTGTGATATTATTCTAGTAAAATCTGTACTAAATTCTCTAATATATTTAAAATGTGAAATACTTAATTGTTCAAGATTTCTAATTGCAGTATCTTGTATAAATGTATTTTCTTTTGTAGGATCAACTCTTAACAATAATATTCTAATTTGACTTGTGAAATTGTAGGGATTTTCTCCTAAAGATTTAATTTGATTAATTTATTCAGGAGCTTGATTCTTTTTACTTTCCCACAACCCTAGAGCAATTGGTCCTACCGTTGTTTCTAAATAAGCAAACATATCTATATCTGTTCTTTTATTTATTTCTCAATTTCTAACTATATTTTGTTCCCATATTAAGATTTCATCTGGCCATAATTGAGGACTTTGTTGTTCTAATAATAACATTTCTTTACTATATAATTTTCCAATATGCATTCTACTTCCTTTTCCTTTGTATTGAGACTCTCCTTCGTATTTTAAACTATAGGGAGCCCAATTTTCTTAGCCTATATTATCTGTTGAACCTTGTCCTGTATGTGAAAATTCTATATTTGGTCTTTTATATCCAGTTATAGTAGCTGCATCCATAAAATTTGCTTCTTTTTTGTAAAAATCTATGATCATGTATGATTCTAGACCTTCCTGTAAAGCTATTCATTTTCTAGTTTTCCAATGTTTATAAATAGGTGGAATAATAATATCTTTTCTAGGTCATTCAGTAGGACCTATTTCTAAATTTTTTATGGTTTTTGTTAATTTATCAAGTTTTTTAGTAAAATCAAAAGATTCTAAACTTTCTGTTTCTTTAGTTTTCTTTTTGCGATTTTTTAATTCTGCAATAATATAACAATTTTGATCTTTTATAAAATCTAAATTTTCTTTAATTTTATTAATATAAGTCTCTCTCTCAAGACTTTTTTGTTTTAATTCTATATATATATATATATATATATATATATATAGGATTTGGTTCATATAAAAACTAGTCCCTCATGTAAAAACTACAAACTAATCTTAACCGTTGATCATGGTATGATCTGCGGTTGTTAATAATCAAAGCATGAAAATAGTATGTAAAAAGCATGATTTTATATAAGCATAATTTTTTATACATAAAACATGAATCGAGAATAGCACTATTAAACATCATTGTATATATTAAAAAGTATGATTATATATTGACAAAAGTATGATTTGTAGTTTGTATGGGATGATCGATTTTTATACTAAGTCATCCCTATATATATATATTGATTTCACATGAACACATCATAACTCATTTTTTGATATTATAGAGTATTAAATATATTATTGAATATAATTTTAATTTAAACACGAAAAGTTTCCAATTAATCATGACACGTGGAACAGTGAGATACAAGTTTTCTTGTTTCTAGAAACCCAAATTTAAATGCACATAACCTTCAAGAGCAAGAGTAACCGTGAACGCCGCCGTGGCGTAAACTAACTGTTGAAACGCAAACAAAAGGAAGGCGGATGAATTTATCTTATTGTTATTTTTTATAGTATTTCTTCTCTTATCTAATAATATCTGGAAATGCGAACTAATAAATCAGTTGTGGGATTAGGATAAGATTGCAGCTGGCTTTGAAATTTGGACTACATCTCATTCATAAATCATATTCACTCCCTCAGTCCCTCTCTCCTCGAATAAATTTATCCTTAACTACAGTACATACATTTATTTTATGAATTTATACTAAAAATAATACTTCATCAGTCCACGATAATTGTTTCCAAAACGGTGGGCACGTGGATTAATAAAAGTTAAATGTGGTGGGCTGTGAGTGGAGGTAAAAAAAAATATTTTGTGTAGTATAATGTTGTGAAGGAAAATGAATATTTTATGATGGGATAGTGTATAAAAATGAAAAAAGAACAATTTTCATGAACCGACTAAAAAATAAAGTAGGGAACAATTATTGTGTACAAAAAATTTTCAATTCTACCATTATTCTTAATATAAATTCTTTAATAATTCAATTTTCTCCATCATCATTCGTATAAATAAACTTTGTTCCTGAAATCACGCAAGTTCTTCATGGCGTTTATGTCCACGTCACACATGAAAATGCCATTTACTTGCATTAATCTTTACTACAATAATAGCAAGGCCGACTTTCCGTTTATAGTAATTTTTTTTTCAGTTTTTTTCTTTTAATATTCCAATTCTGGAAATAATTTAAATAAATGGTATAATCCTAATTATTCATTAATATTTTTCAATCACACAATTAATTTCGCACGTTACAAAAGCATAATTAATGGCAACACGTTAATTTATTTCCTAATTTTATTGTTTTTTTGCCTATATAATCTAAAATTCTACAATCAAAAGTACTCACATACTTCAACTTCTTTATGCTCATTCTCATTTTGATAATCTCGGCTAAAGTGTAACGATCCGGCTTCAGGATTGACGGCTAGCCCCACAAACGAGTCCTTTCTAACGTGCTTTGTCCTCACTCACACGCTTCCTGAGAAAACTTCCCAGGAGGTCACCCATCATGAATTGCTCCAGGTCAAACACGCTTAACCTTGGAGTTCTTTCACAATGAGCCCCAGAAAAGAAGATGCATCTTAATGGTATAAGTAGCCCAATCAATTCCTTTAAGCTCTCCTCGAATATGCCGTCCCATTCTGACATATTCTCGGAATCCCTCTCATTCGGGTGTGTTTCGGTTCGTTCCTGCCCCCTCCGCTTTGAAGTCTTATCAGAGCCGCTCCTTGTTCATGCCTCTGCACCGGCGATCACTCCGTACTTCTGCCCCGGGCGTCACATGCCCACCAGCTTCCGCTTGGTTCGTCCACGAACCATACCATACTGGGAGAGGTTCAGCTCTGATACCATCTGTAACGACCCGGCTTCCGGATTGACGGCTGGCCCCACAAACCATCACGAGTCCTTTCTAGCGTGCTTTGTCCTCACTCACACGCTTCCTGAAAAAACTTCCCAGGAGGTCACCCATCATAGAATTGCTCCAGGTCAAGCACTCTTAACCTTGGAGTTCTTCCACAATGAGCCCCAGAAAAGAAGATGCAACTTGATGGTATAAGTAGCCCAATCAATTCCTTTAAGCTCTCATCGAATATGTCGTCTCATTCCGACATATTCTCGGAATCCCTCTCATTCGGGTGTGTTTCGGTTCGTTCCTGCCCCCTCCGCTTTGAAGTCTTATCGGAGCCGCTCCTTGTCCATGCCTCTGCACCGGCGATCACTCCGTACTTCTGCCCCGGGCGTCACATAAAGAAAGCACAATTTAGATAAGAAAGAGGTTACTGCACGAAGATCATTGGCATCAAGATTTTTAAAATTTGTTGGAGAAGTGTGACGCCTAATGACAATATTGAAGTAAGGATCATATAAACCGATTTAATTATCGATACAAATATGTGCAGAACTTGATGTTGCACAAAAACTTCTCAATGCATTTTCGATCCATATCAATTTTGCAGTTCACGAATTCTATTAATTCGATCAGATGAATCTTATAATTAGTTTTGATGTTGTAATATTATCAATGATTTTAATATATTTTGATTGTATACAGAGATTATCCTTCGTTAGTGTTAATGTTGTAATGTCCTCATTTGCATCTTAAAAAGATTCTATAGATCCAAAAATACACGTGGTTATTTATTTGTGAAATTGTTTTTCTTTTTCTTCTAACTTTTAATTATTCAAATTCATAATCGCTTAATTAGATTGATTTATTTCACTATAATTACCTTGACAACTTTGGCAATCCATATTTTATGTTTATTTTTTTGTTTTGTTTTATCAACATATATATTTCATCTCAACATTACTCAAATTAAATCTCAACATATATATTTATTTATTGCTTTCTTTTCCAGGCATGCTTAGTCGACATTCTTTAAAATGTACTTTTTAAAATATCTAATTGCACAATTTAGTTAAATTAGGATTAGTTTAATAATTAAATTTCATTAAGGCATATAACCATCAATATTAATGGTCAATAATCTGTATTAAATAAATTTAATATGTTTGCTATTTTTATATTTTAGGTAAAAAAAACCCAATAATTGCTCCCTTCATAAACATAATTATTTAGTTTACATTAATAATTAATACATATATATATATATAGGGGAAAGATCAAATAGAAACTAATTCCCCCGTAAAACCTAAAAACTTTTTATAACCGTAGATCTTAGTTGATCAAGGATAATAAATTAACAGATTTTTATATTTATTATTTCATATTTTTAGAGTTAAAAAGGATAATTTTGTCTTTAATTACTCCCTCCTATTCAAAATGTAAGTCTTTTAAGGCTTTTATAACTTTTGCAAAATATATGTCATTCTAGCATTTTTTTCACCTTCAAAATCCATAATTACCCCTAATTAATTCACCCAAAACTCACATTTTCACTATTCACTAATTTCAATTCATAATTTATCAAGGTTAAATTTGATAAAACTAAATTTCCTTAATTTGTGTGCACAACTCTAAAAAGACTTACATTCTGAATAGGAGGGAGTATATTTTGTAACCGCCTAATTCCTTGATTTAAGGAATAATAAATCCTTTGCATTATGTGCTATTTATTTGGTTTGCTGTCTCACCGTAGTTTATGTTACTACGTTGTTTCCATTTCCATTTTTTTTATTCTTCCATTTTGTTGTCGGCAATCTTCATTTTCTCATTTCCACTTCGATTATTTTCTTTATCTTCAATTTCGTCTAGTCATTTTGTCATCTCAAAAATTGAATATGTAAGATAAATTAATAAATAACGTTAATGGTAAATTATATGAGTAAAAAAATGTTAAAAATCTAAAAATAAAATTATGCATAACAGCAATCTCAGATATGCATAAAGAAAATCTTGGATATGCTTATTGATATCTTAAATAATTTTACATTTAAGATGGCTTATGTTTATCAAATTTAAATTATAAATAATGATCATTACTTTCAGATTGTTACAACTTTACAAAAATATTATTGATGCAATTATTTTCTTAATCATAAAATGCGTTATATGAATCGTGTTTTATAAGTGCAAATTTTTCAGATTATAAATATTGCATTTTTAAGCCCTAAAAATGCATTAATGTAAAAAATAATAATGCATTATATGGACATTAAATATGCATTAACATTAAATAAAATATGCATTACTGCATTTTTTAAGCCTTAAAAATGCTTTAATGTAAAAATAATAATAATACATTATATGGACATTAAGTATGCATTAACGTTAAATAAACTATGCATTACACCAATTACATATGGTTTTTCTTTTCTTTTTTGTTATTACTTCATACAAATACCATTTACAGAATGATTACACATCAAACATACAATATAAATGGTTATAAGTGATACATGTATATATTAAATATTTATTTTTGTAGATGATGGAATATTGGAACACTAATATCGTAGTGTACAAATGCCAAATTAGATCTCTAATATTAAAAAGAAAGAAAAGGTGGAGCCAAAATCCTAATCATAGTGCACAAATGCAAACCGATATAAAATACTAATAACTAACTTTTTACAAAGTCTTGAATTTTTGGAATGATTTTATCATATCCCAAAAATTGCGCCGATCGTGCATTGTGGGATTTCTTTTCCTTTAAATTTTACTTAATTAACCTTATCGTCCATCTAAACTAATTGAAAAACAAATTACTAGTGTAACAAATTTACACATGTCACCATTGATTTGATAATAATCAATGGTCTAAAAAAGCTGTTGGGAAAATTATAAGGTTTCGATTTGATACCAAAACCCAACTGATTCTCCAACCGAATAGATGATCGCGTCAACCTAAATAGTGTTTTCCAGCTCGGCTGTTTGAGCCTTAGATGTTCTAGGATTACAGGTTAAGGCGGCGGAAGACAGCAGTCGACCCAGCTGTGTCTACAGCAGGAGTCAGCTAACGGAAGACAAGACGGTCGACCCAGTGTTCACGGTGAGTCGACTAGCAAAAGAAAGCGGCGTCAACCTTCGGTGAGTGATCCACAGAGCTGATCAAGTCAAGAGAATTCGAGCCGAGTTCAAAACACAATGTCCAGTACGTAACAAAGGAATTATCTCTGAAGACTCCACTTCAAGACGGTCCGGCTACGAATTCAACAGCCAGCTCTACAGGCAGAAGATCCCGGAATCAGAGGAAGTCAACCTACCTCGACCAATGAGGGCTTGCCAGATCAACATCCTAGACTTCAGAACCTAGGATGTGACACAAATGAAGACATGTGCAGATATGCCCAACGGCAGATCTTGTATTTAAGAAGAGTAGGTAAGATTCAAACGGCTCCTCCAACGGCTAGTCTTGAATCTCTACCTATATAAACCCGTCTTCAACCTCAGGATCAGATACGAAAAACTCTCTACAAGCTTTCATTATCTGAAATCATTATTCTTTCAAAAGCTCTCAAGCAGTTCTACATAGATCAAAGAACACTTTATCTTAAAGTGTTTCTAGTTAAGAAACTGCTTAGTTTTTCGTCTGTTCCCTAGGCCAAACTCATTGTATATCTTAAGCCTAGATTTCGAACGAGTTTATCATACTCTGAAGTTCTTAATTGTAAGAACTCGTTCATAGTTGGAACCCCATACCCAAACCCAAACCCAGAAAGGTTAGGTAAAGGTACGCTTGCTCGAAGCGCGTAATTCGAGTGGTTAGGTTCTTCAGTACCCGGAAACTGAAGGTGTATAGGCTTGACAGTGCCCGCAAACTGTTGGAACACAGCTCGGGTTAGAGTTGTGAAGTTGCTTGGTACTTGGAAACCAAGTGGTAGTGGATTACCAGTGAACCTGGTCGTGGACGTAGAAGGTGTTACTCCGAACCACGTAAAAACTCGCGTGCTTCTTACTCTATCTCTTTACTATTGCTTTATATTCAGCTGTGTACTAACTCCTTCATATCATTGCATACTTGTTCAAAACTGCACACACAGCTGCTCTCCAAAGACAGCTGTGTCTCTCGAAAAGTTGCACAACCTGACTAAGTTGAAAACGTTAAGTTAATCTTTTCAAACTGAGTTTTTCTAAGTAACCGAACTAAGTTTTCAAACCACCACTTTCCGCACCGCCAGCTGAGTTATTTACCCAGCTGACCCTCCCCAGCTGGATCAATAACTGAGCTCACCAACTCTGTGTTTTAACTTGAAAAAGTTTTGAAAAATCTACTTGGTGCATTCACCTCCCCCCTCTACACCAAGTACCCAGCTCAGGGACCATCAATTGGTATCAGAGCAGTGGTTCAAAAGACCACCGTTTCTGTATCAAGAGATCTCTCTTGACACTCTGTGTCAGTGGTCAACTGAACAGATCCGTTTTTAAGAAAAACTCATCTTATTACATACTGCACATGTCTATGGATTCTTATCTTAACAGTAATCTCCCCACCTTCTCGGTAGACGACTATGCAATCTGGAAATTCAGATTGAAAAGCTTCCTTTATGCACATCACGACATGATGTGAGACGTCATCACAGACGGACCCATCCTTATCTATAAACAAGGAAATGAACTCGTACCTGCTCATGATGGAGGACAACCAGAATACCGGCCAATTCTCAAGCCAAAGAAGGATTACTCGTCAGAAGAACGAAAGCAAGCTGGTCTGGACAGCTTCGCAAGAAACACCATCTCATCAACAGTCTCAAACGCCTACCTGAGTAAGATCATCAAGTGCGAGACAGCCAAAGAGATGTGGGAAATACTTGCCAAGCTATGTGAAGGATCTGAAGAAATCAAAGAAAACAAATTCACAATAGCTTGCCAAAAATTCGACAACTTCAAGCAGCTAGCCAACGAGTCCATCGAAGCGATGGAGCTAAGGTTCTCAAACATAGTCATTGAGATAGAGACAATCGAATCGGGAAGTATACCCGGCGGGAAAAGAATCTAAAGGTTCTTTCACTCTTTCACCGAATGGAACACTTACAAGGTAGTTCACCAAAGTCGAAGTGACTTGGGTGATCTATCTACGTAAAGGTTGTTCTCACTCTTAAAAGCCAACGAATACAACTTGAAGATCACTCAAGAAGAATCTTCAAGCGAGACGAATGACGGAGAACTCACCCCGGCTCCAAAAGAAATAGCTTTCGAGCCAACTCGAAAAGTCACTCATGTCAAGTCACCGAGTCCTCCAAGATGAAGAAGGACAAAAGGATATGAGCAAAGAGGAGCTACTCGAAGAAATTGCCATGATGGTGAAAAATTATAACGGACTCAACACCAAAGAAGGGCAAATACAAGAAGTTCTTTAGGACTTACGGAGATAAGTACGCAAAGTGATGAGAAGTCACCGACCAACGAACAGTGAAGGTTGCTTCAACTGCAAGGAACCAGACACTACCGACAAGATTGTCCAATGCCGTCCAAGAAAGACAAAGACCAATTAAAAGCTAAGGCGACAGACAAAAGGAGAGCTTATATCGCCGATTGAAGAATCAGAGTGCAAGAAAATGGATGACATGCCATTTTCGTACTCGGAAGAAGAAGCCCTGATGGCCCATCATGAACCTGATTGGGATACATGCTTCATGGGACAAACTGACGGCATCGATGAAGATGAGGTAACGTCTCAAACTCTAAATCTATCTAACATCTCACCATAACACGATCACTCTACACAGAACTCAGAATCCGGACTACCTGATTGGAGTCTAGTAGAGAAAGTAATGAACGATTCCAAGGAGCTTCAAGAGATCCTTGACGTCATTATGTGTGAGAATGCCGAGCCGAAGGCGGAACCGGAAAAGACAAAAGTATCGTACACAACCGATACAACTCACTCCAACAGAAGTCGTTTCACTAAAAGACAAAATAGTGAAACACGATCACCGATGAAGAAATTCAACACCGAGAAGAAACAAATGATAGAAGATGTGGAAAAGGTCACATTTGAATCGGAAAGGAAGTCACCGAGATCATTGAGTCGAAAAGCACCGAAGAGGTACTATCTAAAAAGATAGTAGCTCTCATCAAAGCCACGTCAACAATGGACGAGATCATTAGTGCTCGGCGTCCACAAAGACTCAAAGCAGGACTGGGATACAACGAATCAAAGGATGCCTCAAACATTGCCTCCATAAGTGGAACAAAGGTTATGTTTGTACGTGCAAATGAACCTTCAATCCCAAAGCGGCTCAAAGATCAACGGTTGAGGACACGAAAGGCGTCGGGAAGAACAAACCGTGAAACATTCTCAAGCTCCGTCGAGGACACAAAGCGGACGTCAAGAAGAACAACAGTGAAATGGCCTCAAACTCCATCGAGAACACAGCAGACATCAAGAAGGTCAGCTGTGCGACAACCTCAAGCCCAACTCAGACAGCAACGTGCTCAACCTCAACGAAGACCACAGGCTGGATTTTACAGATACTACCACAAGACTAACACGTTGATCGATATCAACCAAGATATCGTAGATACCACCGGATACCACTCATACGAGTATCACCGGATAATCATTTCCACCACAAGATCACACATGAGACAGCAGAGACTAAGGAACGTCTCAGCTAGGCACACAGCTGGAAACCAAAAGAAATCCAGACAACAAAACAAGAAGACACGAAGATCAAGACCCCGCCAGCAACAACAGAAGAACACAAAGAATGTGTATATCGACTCAGCTGGGAGAATTATCAGATCAAATGACCTAATTCGAGTCATCAAGCATATCTGGGTCGTCAAATGATCTATGTCTAACCCACAAGGACCCAATTAAAACTGGGTACCTGAATTTTAACTTTTTGTTTAGGTTGCAAGGAATCGACGCATCTCTGAGGAGTCGATGAGAACGCTTTGGTACTTGGACAGTGGATGTTCCAAGCACATGACGCACCTAAAGCATCTACTCCAGGAGTATATTGAGCGTACAGGTCCACAAGTAACATTTGGTGACAACTCCAAAGGCCTAACCAAAGGTTATGGTACATTTAAAACTAGAAATGTTATAATCCCAAATGTTTCTTATGTACAAGGATTGCAACATAACTTGCTTTCCATTAGCCAATTCTGCGACAACGGTTTTTCTGTCAAGTTTGATGCACAGGATGCACAAATGAAGCACAGAAAACCAAGCAGATACTCCTAAGAGGGAAAAGAGAAGGAAATATGTACTTCGCCGATCGGAATGAAAGCCTCCGAGACTTGTCTTGTATCAAAAAGCAAGAATGAAGTCACCGTCGTGGCACGTACGGCCGAATCATCTCAACTTCAAGACAATCAACAAACTGGGTAGGAACCAGCTCGCTAATGGAAGTCCAGATCAAGTATATTACAAAAGTCATATGTGCAGCGCGTGTCAACAAGGAAAGCAAACAAGAATTTCATTCTCTCTCAAGCCAGCTTAGTCAACTGATCGAGTTCTTCAACTTCTTCACATGGATCTTTTTGGTCCAGTTACTCCAGCAAGCTTCAATGGCGTAAAATATACTCGGTCGTTGTGGATGATTTCTCAAGATTCACGTGGGTATCATTCTTGTACCGTAAGAGCGAAACGAGAACTAAGCTACCTATCCCGCCGGAAAGATTATCAACACAAGGAGTGCAAGATAATGGCAATAAGATCGTATCGTGGAACGGAGTTTCTAAATGAAACTATTTATGATTTTTGCGAGAAGAACGGAGTTCAACACCAAACATCTGCAGCTCGCACACCTCATCGAATGGTGTAGCGAGAAAGAAGAAACGAACTCTCAAGGAAGCAGCTACCTCAATGCTAGCTAGCTCTGCCATTCCAAAGAAGTTCTGGGCTGAAGCAATCAACACAGCTTGCTTCACTCAGAATCGCTCCCTACTCACATCAAGGCAAGGAAAGACACCGTATGAGCTATGGAACAACATAATACCATACATTGGATATTTCAAGGTATTCGGATCCAAATGTCACATTCTCAATAATGGGAAGACACAGCTCAAGACGTTCGACGAAAAGACAGACCGAGGAGTATTCCTTGGTTACTCCGCTGTGAGTAAAGCATACAGAGTTTTCAACAGAAGAACTCAAATAGTCGAAGTAACTCCACATGTTACCTTTGACGAATCCTCCTTCGAATATAGAGATTCTATCAAACGAAGAAGCGAAGGAGAATCTTCAAGATTGATTCAGACAAGGGCTCAAGAGAATAGAATCAGGAATCTGGCCGAACCATTAATTTGGGACAATGAGCCAGAGGAGGAAATTCAAATCAACCAAGAAGCTCTACCAGTTGGAAATCAAGAAGAAGCTTCAACGTCAAATCAAGGGGGAACATCATCAGCTGGGAATCCAAACACAGCTGAGTCTCCAGCTCCATCTCCAGCTGAGCCTCTTCAGAAGTCACCTCAAAATCCAAATCAAGGAGAATCAATCTCTCAAGACTTAACTCCAGAGCAACTCCAAGACAGACGAAATTTAGCCACTTCAAGCATCAATCAACTGGAAGAAGAAATTCGTAAGAGGAGAAGATGGATTGAAGATCATCCATCATCAGGAATCATTGGAGAACCATCTGACCAAGTCAAAACCAGAAGCTCAGCTGCTCAAGCTTCATCGGATCATCAAGAGACAGCTGACACAGCTCAACTCTCAGTAGAGCTAGAACTGACGGTCTATGATGAAGACACAGCTCTAATGACGTGTTACGTAGCTCAAGTGCTAGAGCCTCAATCAATTCTCGAAGCTTTGAAGAGTGTGCCTTGGACAAATGCCATGCAAGAAGAGCTGAACGAATTCCTCAGAAATTGTGTTTGGGAATTAGTCGACAGACCTCAAGAAGTCAAAGTCATAGGACTCAAATGGATATTCAAGAACAAGATGGATACCCTGGGAGTCGTCATCAGAAACAAAGCTCGACTCGTTGCCAAAGGCTACACTCAGCAGGAATGAATTGACTTCGAAGAATCTTTTGCTCCAGTAGCGCGATTGGAAGCAATCAGACTATTTCTCGCCTTTGCAGCACATCACAAATTCAAGGTCTATCAAATGGATGTGAAGTGTGCATTCCTAAATGGAGAAATCAAAGAAGATGTCTACGTTGAACAACCTCCAGGATTCGAAGTAGAAGGAAATAAAGTCTACAAACTAAAAAAAGGCTCTTTATGGATTAAAGCAAGCACCTCGAGCTTGGTATGACACTCTGTCAAATTTTCTCATATCCAAATGATTCAAGAAGGGCTCAGTAGACAGAACTCTCTTCACCATCAAGTCAGGAGAAGATATCCTGGTTGTTCAAATTTACGTAGACGACATCATCTTTGGATCAAGATCAAGCTTCTTATGCCAAAGATTTGGAGAGATAATGTCCGAGAAGTTCCAAATGTCCATGATGGGAGAAATGAGTTTCTTCCTAGGACTTCAAGTCAAGCAATCTTCAGAAGGGATCTTCATAAATCAATCCAAATACGTGAAAGATTTGATCGCCAAGTATGGAGTTCAATCCAGCAAAACTGTAAAGATTCCAATGAACACCAACTGGAAGATTGAACCAGGAACTGAAGGGAAGTCAGTTGATTCCAGCAAATACAGAGGGATAATAGGATCCCCGCCGTATCTAACAAAGAAGTCGTCCGTACATCTCTTTCGCAATGGGAGTGTGTGCCGCATTTCAAGTTGATCCAAAGGAAGCACACATGCAAGCCAAGAACATTCTCAAATATCTCAAAGGAACTCGAATGTCGTGGTACCCAACCGAAGACAATCTACAAATGACCGGATACTCGCATTCGTACTTCACGGAGATCGATTGGACGTAAAATCAACTTCGTGAACTTGTCAGTTCTTAGGAAGTAAGTTGATTTCATGGTTTTCAAAGAAACAAACGTGCGTCGCAGCTTCCACGACGAGCGTAATATATGGTCACGGAAGCCGCCGCTCGCAAATTCTCCGTCGAAACATCACTGGATGACTATGAAGTAAAATCGGACAGTTCCAATTTTCGTGATAGCTCTAGTGCGATTGCCATTTCGTAGAATCCAAGATTTCACACAAGATGCAAGCATATAGACGTACGACATCATTTCATCGTAGATCACGTAGAAAAGAAGGATGTGATTGTTGAGAAAATTCACACGTACATACAAATGGGCCGATATTCTCACAAAACCGCCGATAGAAGCAAGATTCAAAATGTCGTGCGGATTACTTGGACTTCTCAACCCGCACGATGCTTCACCCAAATTGATCGGAAGCAGACCGAACGGAAGCAGACCTACCGAATGGAAGCAGACTCCAATGAATACAAGCAAATAACCGAAATTCGAATCAATGTCACCGATATCACTGAGAAAGAATTCAGCTAAACCATATGCCGAAAGGAAAGGATTATTCAACTGAGGGGAACCAAACCGGAACCACGATGACCCAAAGACACCCACTCAACCGAGGTATCACCGACTACAATGATCAACTGAGAGGTTTGCAACAACATTAATTACTCATACTCAATCTGTTTTCTGTCAACTCACATCTTGTCATTTCTAATCAATCTTAATTAAAAGTCTGCAAAGAATTGAATAATGGGAGTTTCGAGGCAAAAGTCAAAACGCCTCAACCGTTCTCTCTCGCGCATTAACTCACATCCTCTAATCAAGAAATTGACATGACGCGAGAATCACTCCCAACGTAGATCTTCTTATCAATAGACAAATCTTGATCGTCCATTCATCAAGAAAACTCTTTAAATATGCTAGAAGATATACGCATCAACCCTAGAAAGTTTTTCAGCACTCTTTCTTATTTCCATCAATTGGTATTGTTTGTTTCTACTAACAAAAGATGCAGAAGAAGAACATGGAATCCAGAAAGATATCTCCCGAAGCCGATCAAACTTGAAGAATCTGTCAAAGCTTCAAGATAAGAGTTGCTTAACTCTCAGGAACCTCAAAGAAGACGGAAGTCCAAGAAGGCGAAGCCCATCGACGTAACTAGGCCGGCGCAAGCAGAGACCGCAAAGCTCAAGAACGTCATCCACTGTGGTGCGCGTAAAATTTTCTGGGAATGACAAAGGAAAAAGACCTCCTCAGCCCCACTGTTTCTTCAACATAATAAAAAAAAAAAGAGAACGGGACACACAACTCCCTGGGATGCAAAAATCAACGTCAACAGACCTGGACCAGATGTTGATAAAACCGGAGTATTCAAGAGCAGTCATGTCAAAGCTCTTGCTCCGCCACAGAGGCACGTAAAAGATGCAGGAGACAAAGCAAGATGCATCTAACTCCGTCCCACTGGAATCGGAGACAACTTGAGGAGACAAAATATACCAAGCACCGTCTTCAAACCAAAGACTCAAGTCAAAGGTCACCACACACAGAGAAGCCAGCTGACATTATGAGAGAATTCGTAATCACTCTCCGAGGAGCAGAAGGCCCACAAGCGGTCGTTTCTTTCGGTGGAAGAAAAGTTCACATCCCTGCGTGAACATAATCATCACCAACACCGCAACGGAGTATTCCAAACTCGAACAACCAAGCTTAAACCCCAAGACATGGGATACTTCAACCGCCTTCTCCTCGCTCTTCACCTCCACAAAGGACACCTTCTTCGAGATCTTTCAATAAAATATGCTCAAGTCCCTGCACCAAGCTCAAATGAGAAACATCACCCAGCCAACGATCACCTGCAGCTGGATGATGATGATATGAGCTGAATACAAGTCCCTCAAGTGCTGAATCAGACGTTCTCATTCAATATAAGAAGTATGAAGAAGCAAAATTGCATGGAATGAAGTTATGCCCGACTCAGAAGATGCTATCTCCCGTGCTAACTCATCCCTCCAAGCACTCAGCTGGACTGCCCCAGCTGAATCAGGCCAAGGACGCTGTGTCTGCAATCACACTCGAGGCTAATGCAACAAGAAGAGCTACTAACACAACAACCGAGCCACTTAGACTCTAAACCTCGCCGCTCGTAGCCGAAAACCACAGTTTCGCCAAACTAAAACATCGCAACAGCCGATGGTGTATATCTCCCACCCTGTTTTGATCATGCCAAAAAGGGGGAAGTAAGGGAGAAGAGAGACAAGTCAATGAAGAGGCAAACTGTTGAGCTAGAGGAACCAGCTGAATCAGAATCAGCTGAAGAAGAGACGAGTCAAAAGAAAGAAACAACGGATGCAGAAAAGAAGACCCAGCCAACTGGGACTGAAGACTGAAGGATTGAAGACTGAAGATTTGAAGATTTTTTTTCCTTCTTTCTTTTTCCTGTGTTATAATGTATTTTCTTACATTAATAAAACACAAGTTTTTCTGCGTCATAAGTTGTCTCAGTTAGGTTTTGGCATCATCAAAAAGGGGGAAATTGTTGGGAAAATTATAAGGTTTCGATTTGATACCAAAACCCAACTGATTCTCCAACCGAATAGATGATCGCGTCAACCTAAATAGTGTTTTCCAGCTCGCCTGTTTGAGCCTTAGATGTTCTAGGATTGCAGGTTAAGGAAGCGGAAGACAAGAATAACCCACCGTGTCTACAAGCAGAGTCACTAACGGAAGACAAGACGACCACCGTGTTCACAATGAGTCATCTAGCAAAAGAAAGCAGGCGTCAACCTTCAGCTGAGTGATCCAGCAGAGCTCGATCAAGTCAAGAGAATTCGAGCCGAGTTCAAAACACACTGTCCAACAGTATGCAACAAAGGAACTATCTCCGAAGACTCCACTTCAAGACGGTCCCTACGAATTCAAAAGCGCCTCTAAAGGCAGAAGATCCCGGAATCGTATAAGTCAACCTACCTCGACCAATGAGGGATTGCCGCATCGCATCCTAGACTTCGAACCTAGGATGTGACACAAATGAAGACAGGCGTATATGCCCAACGGCAGATCTTGTATTTAAGAAGAGTAGGTAAGATTCAAACGGCTCCTCCAACGGCTAGTCTTGAATCTCTACCTATATAAACCCGTCTTCAACCTCAGGATCAGATACGAAAAACTCTCTACAAGCTTTCATTATCTGAAATCATTATTCTTTCAAAAGCTCTCAAGCAGTTCTACATAGATCAAAGAACACTTTATCTTAAAGTGTTTCTAGTTAAGAAACTGCTTAGTTTTTCGTCTGTTCCCTAGGCCAAACTCATTGTATATCTTAAGCCTAGATTTCGAACGAGTTTATCATACTCTGAAGTTCTTAATTGTAAGAACTCGTTGATAGTTGGAACCCCATACCCAAACCCAAACCCAGAAAGGTTAGGTAAAGGTACGCTTGCTCGAAGCGCGTAATTCGAGTGGTTAGGTTCTTCAGTACCCGGAAACTGAAGGTGTATAGGCTTGACAGTGCCCGCAAACTGTTGGAACACAGCTCGGGTTAGAGTTGTGAAGTTGCTTGGTACTTGGAAACCAAGTGGTAGTGGATTACCAGTGAACCTGGTCGTGGACGTAGGAGGTGTTACTCCGAACCACGTAAAAACTCGCGTGCTTCTTACTCTATCTCTTTACTATTGCTTTATATTCAGCTGTGTACTAACTCCTTCATATCATTGCATACTTATTCAAAACTGCACACACAGCTGCTCTCCAAAGACAGCTGTGTCTCTCGAAAAGTTGCACAACCTGACTAAGTTGAAAACGTTAAGTTAATCTTTTCAAACTGAGTTTTTCTAAGTAACCGAGCTAAGTTTTCAAACCACCACTTTCCGCACCGCCAACTGAGTTATTTACCCAGCTGACCCTCCCCAGCTGGATCAATAACTGAGCTCACCAACTCTGTGTTTTAACTTGAAAAAGTTTCGAAAAATCTACTTGGTGCATTCACCCCCCCCCTCTACACCAAGTACCCAGCTCATGGACCATCAAAAGCTTTTATATTTCACTATATATTAAGTTTCTACCTGAACCCTACCCTATATATATATAATAGGTGCTCCAAATTGCCGAAAATATATATAATAATAAATTATTGTTATTGAACTATCAACACCATCAAATTTTAAAGATTTAAAATGTGAGAGAACGTAATGGGGAATTCATCCCACTAATTATGCAAATACATAATGTGATATTCCGTCTTTCTTGCGTACTAAAATTAATTAATTTGGTAAGAAAGATAAGATTTTAGTGACAGAAAAATTTTCATTTCAGAAAATTTTATCCGACAGATATATTTTGCCGTAAAAAATTGAGTTTTAATTAAGAATGATCGTCTCGGTTAATCCGTAACGAAGAAGTTTCTACATTTATCAATAGATGATAAATGTTTAGTCATTAATTGACTAAAAGAAGAATTTAATTTAATTAGGTAAATTTTTACGTAAATTATCTTTTAAAATTTTAGTTTCGGTCGATTTGAAAATATTTCGAATCTCCGATTCTTTCTGTGAGATTTTTATCTAGGGTTCGCCAAACCCTAAATTAAATTTCTATGTTGAGAAATTTGAAGTTTAATTAATGAGTAATTAGTAATTAATTAATTGAATTAATTAAGGATTTAATTAATTATCCTAATTACTATTCATCATAAATATCTAAGATATTTATGATGAATAGTAATCTAAATCTATCTATATATATGTTGATGATCATCATCTTCCTTCACCCCTCTCATCTCTCTCTCTCGATACATACACCCACATGCACACACTCCATTGATCTTCATCCAAGCTCCAAGAGTTGAGATCAAGTTCTAGCAAATCCTTTCCCATCAATTAAGTAAGAATAAATCTCTTCTCTCTCAAGTTCTTAGCTAAATTCTATGGTTGAAATCCCCTCTTTCTTATATATGTATGTTTTCAAAATTTTTGGGAGAAATTGGAGGAATGATTGGATGATCTTGATGTCTTAGTATGATGTTTAATTCATGTGAATATGATCATTTATGAGCTTAAATAAAGCATGAGAAAACCCAAACCCTAGGTTACAATTTTCGAAATTTATGAAGAAATTAGGGGTTTGTAATTCATGTGATGTATGATTGTTTTGATGTTAAATATGAGTTTAGATCATTATTCTAAGTATGTTTCATGTTGGAAGTAAGCATGAATTCCCAACTTATCTCATTTTATTAATTATGGGCGAAATTATGGTTTTAATTAGGGTTTTGAAGATTTGATGAAGAAAGATGTAATTGATGGATAATTTGATGTTATATGATGTTAATGGTAATTGTTGAATCAAGAGTTAGTGAATTAAAAGCATGATTAACCCTAAAAACCCTAGAAATTGAAATTAGGGTTCTTAAAATTAGGGTTTATTGTTTAATGTCGCAGCCCGAACCCGATATCAGATGTCAAGGCCGGTAGGTCCCACGACTTACATAATTTATGATTAACAAAGGAATTTAAGATAGCGACCCGGCTATCGTTCAAAAGAATAACCATACTCAACAATTCATCATTTTAGAATAATACGACATATATGACTCGAGACGATCAACTGAATTCAATATGACATACATATCAATAAACATAACTCAAATCACTCGGAATCAAAAGACCTGATCAACCAAATAACCGACAATTGATCAAGAAGATGACAGGATGACTTGAGGATCAAGAAAATAAGATAAAGAAAAATGTTTCAAGTTCGACAAAGCTTCATGGAATAGAGATTTTATTAAATACATATCAAGACTAGGTTTCAAGCAAACTTTGACAAAAAGAGTTCGACTTTAGAATTCAAACGTTATAACAACATCAATTTCATTTTCTTGCAGCGGAAAACATGAGAATATATGTATGAAGACATATATTCTAGGTTAACTTCTCAAAAACGACTTTCTTTACATAAACCACGTTTAACAACAACAATAGTTCATCCAGTACTCATCATCTTCATCCCTGCTAACCTGTACGTTTTAGAAATAACATGCAGGGCTGAGTACTACGTACTCAGTGAACACATGCCGAAAACATTTGAAAACTTTGCTGAATACAGCTATATATGAAAACTTGCCAGAAAACATAATACGAGGATTTTCTGAAAACAACTCGTAAAATGCTAAAAATACTTTCCTTTCAAAACTCATTTGTCTGCAGACAATTATAATAGTATGAACCATATCTACAAATAAATAATGGTGATGAGAAAGAAGCCTCTTTCTCAATCACTTGTAACCGGCATATCGAGGAAAGGCTCACGATTATGAATAATCGGCCTATCAAAGAAATGCGCACGATTACCAATGTGTACACAGATTTCACCTTGCGTGAAACCGAATTCGTCTTTCTGAAATAGATGGTAACATACTTAAACATTTTAAAATCATTTGGCAAGTATCAAAGCTTTAAAATCATAGTATATCATGCTTTGCACATTTTTCAGTTTAGAAAGCCCACTTGATAAACTTAAGCTTTACTTTAACTTTATCGCTTGGTCGATCTCCTTACTTTACGTTCCCGCTCCCGCTTCCACTAGTCCATTTAAATCGAAACGGAATAACGATTTTAAAATGAGAACTTCTATCGAATAACGACTTCGATAATCTTAACGTAATTCGATTCGAATTTCTATACCGAAACTCGACTAACCTTGCAAATTTCTATCTTAACTTCTTAAACTCTCTTAATCTATCTTAATCTATCTTAATTCCTCATTAAACATCAAACATCAATCAAATGTCATATAACATTAATATTTATAAATTACTATTCATCATAGTCGACTAAATCAATTTCAATCCGTCTAACGGATTCAGAAAATTCTCAAATTAATTCCACACATTTATTTTGTCACAACAAACATAATTATACTTTAAATACACACATTAACTCAATTAAACATATAACTCCCAAATCGGGAAAATCAACCAAAAATAGAAAATCTTTATTACTTTGAATTAAATTTCCAGAAAATCATATAACACTTAATTTTTATTAAGAAGTTCATAAATGCAATTAATTTCTTAATTAAAATTTAATTAATATCTTATTTATTTATTTTATATTTTCGGTTATATTAAAATTAATATTTCTTTAATTATCTTCTCTTCTTTTTAATTTCTAATATACTTAATTATTATCTTAAGCTCATTTCTTCATTTAATTTCATTTAATTAAGTATTAATCTTCCAATCATAATTTAAGAACCCTAATTCGATTTTTCTAGGGTTTCTAGGGTTAATCATGCTCAAATTTGATTATCTATTGATTAAACTTATCTCATTAACATCATATAACATCACATTACCCATCAAAATCATCATATCTTATAATCACATCAAGCCCTAATTTTTATATCTCATTTTAATCGATAGTTTGACAAAATGAATTTGGTTGGAAATTTATACTTGCTTCCAACATGAAACATTCTTAAAACAACCATCTAAACTCATTTATATCATCAATTTATTCATATAATTCATGCATCAATTATTTCATCAGTTTCCATTTTTTTCAAAAATTACAAATTATGAACTAGGGTTTCTCATGCTTAAATCTAATTACATATTTGATCTTCTAAGCATATTTTAAGCATAATTCATGTAGATTAAAACATCATTCAACCACTTCTTCATTTCTTCTTCAAAAATTTCGATATATATATATATATATATATATATATATATCTAGGGTTTCTCATGCATTTTCTTAAGCTAATAATTGATCATCTAACATCATAATATCATCATATAAACAACATATAAACATCATACCAAGAGATTAAAATCAACCATCACTTTCTCTAACTTCTTCCAAAATTTCGAAAATAATAGAACTAGGGTTAGGGTTCTTCATGCTTGATTTAATCACACAATTCATCATCTAATCATGATATAATCATCATACTATTAAATCAAGATCATCCAACCATTTCTCAAATCATTCCCAAATTTTCGATCATATATATATATATATATATATGGATGTTTTTAGCTTGAATCAAGAGAGAAGAATTTGTGTTAACATATTTACCTAACCTTTCTTGATTAATGGAAGATGAAACTAAGCTTGATCTTGATCTTGAAGACTTAGAAGAAGAACCAAAGATGGAGTGTGTGTGAGTGTGTGTGTTTGATCGAGAGAGAGAGATGATCGAGAGAGAGATGTGCTGTGTGTGTGTGTCGAGAGTGAGAGAGAGTGAGAGAGATGAGAGTAATCTAATATAGAAGTTTTAGCCTAGGTTTAGATGCATAGGTTAGCTATTTTAAAATTGAAACTTAATTACTAAGTTTAGGTTTAATCATTTAATTAATTATTAATTCAATTAATTAATAATTAATTAATCTTCTAATAACTCTCTAATTTCTCAACACAGTAATTAAGATTAAGGTTTCACGAACCTTAGATAAAAATCTCACAGAAAGAATCGGAGATTCGAAGCATTTTCAAATCGACCGAAACCAAATTTTTAAGCGATAAATTACGTAAAATTTCACGTAATTAAATTAAATTCCTCTTTTAGTCAATTAATGACTAAACATTTATCATCTATTGATAAATGTAAAAACTTCTTCGTTTCGGATTAATCGAGACGATAAAAATTAATTAAAACTCATTTTTCCGGTAGAATATATCAGCCGGGTAAAATTTTCGGAAAGAAAATCTTTATTTTACTAAAATTCTTGTCTTTCTCAGAAGATTAATTATTTTAATTACTTAAGAAAGACGGGATACTACATTTAATGAGTAATTGAATGAAATTGATGGAATAATTAAGCTTAAGATATTTAATTAAGTATATTAGAAATGAAAAGGAAGAGAAAAGAATTCTAGAAATCCTAAATTTAAAAATATCGAAAAATAAATAAATAAAATAAAATATTAATTGATTTTTAATTAAGAAATTAATTACATTTATGAATTTCTTAATAAAAATTAAGTATTGTGTAATTTTCTAGAATTTTAATTCAAAGTATTAAAACTTTTCTATTTTTAGTTGATTTTTCAGTTTCGGAAGTTTAATTGTTAATTGGATCGAATGTATGAAATAAATGTGTAATTATGTTTGTTATGATGAAATAAGTATATAGATTTAATTTTAGAATTTTCTGAATCCGTTAGACGGATTAAAATCGACTTAGTCGATTATGATGAATAGTAAATGATGAATGTTTATGAATGAGTGTGATTGTTTTGTGTTTGATTGATGATTGTTGATTAATGATGAGTTAAGATAGAATAAGAATGTTTAGGAAGTTAAGATAGAAATTCTCGAGTTTCGTTAAGTTAGGCGTAGAAATTCGAATCGAATTACGTTAAGATTATCGAAGTCGTTATTCGATAGAAGTTCTCGTTCTAAAGTCGCTATTTCATTTCGAAAGGAGCAAGTGGAAGTGGAAGCAGAAACGTGAAGTAAGAACGAGCTGTAAAGTTTAAAAGTTAAAGCTTAAGAAAACCAGGTGGCCTTTCTTATTTATACAACGTAAAACGTATGAATTTATATGATTTTTCAAAGCTTTGATACTTGACAAAATGTTTTAAAATGTTAAGTATGTTACCATCTACTAAAGAAGGACGAATTCGGTCCTGCGCAAGATGGAATTTGTGTACACATATGTAATCGTGAGCATTTCTTTGATGGGCCGGTTATACGTAACTGTGAGTCTTTCCTTGATATGCCGGTTACAAGTGATTGAGAAAGAGACCTCTTTCTCATAACTACTATTTACTGTAGATATGGTTCATACTGTTAATATGTCTGCAGACAAATGTTTTTCAAGAAAAGAAAATGTTTTCAACATTGCACAAGTTGTTTTCAGAAAATCCTTGTGCTATGTTTTCCGGCAAGTTTTTCAAAATATAGCTGTATTCAGCAAAATTTCAAATGTTTTCGGCATGTGTTCACTGAGTACGTAGTACTCAGCCCTGCATGTTATTTCTAAAACGTGCATGTTAGCAGGGATGAAGATGACGAGAGTTGGGCTGGTTGTCGTTGTTGTTGTTAATATAAGTGATGAGAGTTGGCCTAGAATATATATCTTCATATATATTCTCTCGTTTTTCCGCTGCAATGTTAAATATGTTGGTTTTGTGAGATTATGAAGTTGATGTGAAACAATGATGATGAAAATGTTGGTTTCTAGAGTCGAACTCTTTTGTCAAATACTTTTGAAACTCAATTCTATATTCCTAAGTTTGTTCCTTGTTTTGAAAAGCTTCGTCAAACTTGAAACAGTTTTTCTTTATCTTGTTTTCTTGATCGTAAAATCAACCTGCCGTTTGTTGTCGATAATTTGGTTGATCAAGTCTATTGATTTCTAAGTTGATTTGAGTTTTAATTGTTGATATGCATGTTGTTGCCAAATTCAGTTGATCGTCTTATTAAACTCGAGTCATGCATATCCTAATTGTCCTAAGTTTGATGAATTGTTGAGTATGAGACGTCCTTTGTTATTCAATGATAGCCGGGTCGCTATCTTAATCATTTTGTTAATCATAAATTGTGTAAGTCGTGGGATCTACCGACCTTGATAACTAATCTCGGAGGCCGGGCTGCGACACATAATTAATCCGATAGTCACCTTACAAATAGGAATATAGGAATTTTTAGTAATATATTGTATATTTACTTATGTATCGTATTAAGTTCCTTAGTTAGTGCAATTTTTAATAAATATGAACATGTTTTAGTAATTGCTCATATTAATATAAAAACATGGTATATCATAATTGTAATTTAAATAAATTTCAATCAACTAATTAATAACATAAGTTAGCAAAGCATGATTTATGGTAACAAATTAAACTCTTTCTTATTTTTATGAAAAAATATTGATGGTTCTTTTTTTTTTTAAGAGAATATTGATGGTTCTTAATCTTAAGAAAATTCATAAATTATCCCATTACCAATTAGCGGCAAACATAAAAACCGTAAATGATGTCTTGACTTATTCATTCGAGCAATTATACGACTATATGTATCATTTGACATGTTATAGATATATGCACGTTATAGTATGCACGTTATAGTCATGTTTTCAGTTTACAGAAATTATTCAAGATCATCTTTCAGATTCAAAATGCACCAAGAAATAGCGATCAAAATGATTCTATGCAAAAGTTTTGAGAATCATTCATGATCATAGTTTATATATGCTTACAACATCATAGCTGTCTTCAAGTCAAATGGAGCACTAGACCCCCTCAATCTTTTTTAGTTTTCAGTATAGTATTGTTGTAACATAGAATTAATTCTCAATAAATTCTGATTTGTGTAATACATGGATCAATAGTCGAGCACCTTAAACATCTAGATTTTCTGATCTCTTGCTTATTTTTAAGTTTTTACTTTTTAGTAATTTCCTAATGTGGATATTTTACAAGATTTGGTCACCTTTTATCAATCTTTAAGTCTATATATTTTATGGACGTTCAGAAATAGGATTTGATATACCTTTTAAATTACTGATTATATCTAAAATCTATATATTGAGATATAATTATTATAAGTATAATATTAATATGAGAAATAAATTCATTTTTAGAAGTCTATATAATATATTAGTGTTCTCTAGATGCATGAAACTTCAAATTATATAATTTACTATCCATAATTACATTTACTCTAACTGGTGCTACAATATTTCAGTTTAATGGTAAATGTAAATCACCTAATAAAATTCAACGCATATCACGGGCTACAAGAAAAGAAAATAGAGATCATAAGAATATTAAATTTGATTTTTTCATCTATATATATATATATGGAAAGGATTATATAGGAACTCATATTTATATGAGTCCCGTATGAACCATACATTTTTACCACACCGGTTAATGCACAAATTGTATTATTTTAATGCACAACTATATCTTAATAAAAAAATTGAACCGTCGGTCTTTTTTTATGTATTGTCGAGATTTAATTGGTGCATTAAATTATTTCAGGTTATGCATTAAAAATATATTAAATATTTGTGCATTACTTTATTGCATTTTGTGCATTTTGTGCATTAAATCATTTGTCATGAATGTGCATTAAAGTACTGCATTTTGTGCATTTTCGAAGTGATAAAAATGCATTATTCTTACGGACTCATATATGATTCAGATTTATTCTTATTTCTCATCTAAGAAAGTGTCCTTATATATATATATATATATATATATATATATATATATATATGTATGAATTGTCCCTATACTTTCCACCTATGGGCAAAGGGAGTCATGTCGTCACCAACCTTAAAATCAAGGATTTTGCTAATATGTGAGATTCCACATTAATCTTTTAAGATTGTGTTTGGTCTGTTAGACAAAATATTTTTGCAAGAATATTTTAATATAAACATTGTGATAGATGGTGCCATATATAAACAAAGTCATGTGATCAAGATCCTGATATGCGATAATGACTGACATCGTTTACAATGAAATCTTTGATAAATTGTGAGGTAATTGCGAATGTAATTTTCACATTTTAGATTAATATTATTATTAACTTTTTAAATAATTATGTAGTTCGTTCAAAAAATATTTGTTTAGTTTAATTTCTTTTGGTTTCTTAATCGAATAAACACTCCTCTTGATCGATTGTTGAAATATTATAACTCCAAAATAATATTGAATTACTTTTAAAGTTTATACTAATATGATTTCCTGTCGACACTCGACGGGAATTCATGATTTAATAAGACACGATATGCTTGGTATAGCTATAATCTTTAGTTTTCAAATTCAAGAAAATCTTTAGTTTATTTTTTTGTTATTAATTTCTTTAAGAGATAGCGTGAAGTGTACTTATTTTTAACAATTTCTTTAATGGATATAATTTACGATCTAATTTATAAAAAGTAATTTAAAAAATAATTTAATACTTACAACTAACATTGTTTACAAGAAAATTTTTCAGAATTTATAGATTTATGAATTTTGAACGAAATTTTAATTTACATTGATTGATACTTTAATTTCTTATATTTTATTTATATTATTTTACAAAAGAATGTTAAAATTCAACTTATCCTGTGTACATCTCTTATATTTCATTACTCATATTATTTTACAAAAATTATTAAAAATTCAACTTGTCCCGTGCATCGCACGGGATGCAGTACTAGTGTATAAAAAAGAAAAACCCTTCTATATTATATGGTAGCATATATAAAACTCAATTTTGCTACATATTTATCTATGCGATAATGTTTTAGGGCGCTTTAGAAGAGCCTAGACCTCGAAATTTATTTGACACGTTGTGTGTTGATTTTACAACAAGCAATGAGAAAATTTAAAACTAGTGTCATGTAAATATTATATAGTAGAAAAATAATGAACTTATTTAGTTTAGGGTCATGTTAAAATAAGACACACTAGTCGACTCCATGTTAATTGTGAGCCCCAACCATATGGAAACAGGGCTATAGTCTATATATATATATATATATATATATATATATATATATATATACTAAACTCAAATAAGAGTTGCATACAGAGAAGAAATCTCATGCCACACCGTTTGATAGTGTTCATAGTGCTCAAAATTTAAATATAATTTAACATCAATAAAATTGTAAATATATCATCTAATATAGATTTGGATTCGAATATGAGTATTGTCTGACAGATTTTGATCCATAAGAGGATCTTATTGATCAAGTTCTTATGACTAATTCATTGACTCGGGTCATCCATTCCAAAGCTTCTAACTTTTGTAAAACTCTCAACAAAAGATAGGAACTGCTGGTGCTAACAACAACAACAACAACAACAAGAATAATAATAATAATAATAATAATAATAATAATAATAATATTTTACTTTATAGCCTCATATATATTTAAAATTTTAATAGAAGAGGCTGATGAGGTTATATGAATAAATTGTGAATTTTTTGCAATCGACGGCTATGATTTAATTTGATGAAGTTGTTTTATTATAATTTTAAATGAGGATTATGAAGGGTAAAATATTATATTTATATTTATATTTATTATTTTTTAAATAAGAGACTACAATATAAAAATAGTGTTATGTACAGAATCACCTTCAACTAAATATTCTCTTCATTTTCAGCTACTAGACGTCTAGACTCTAGACCAGCCTAACTAATCCTGTTCAAAGAATATTATATTGATGCAAAATTAAAAAACAAAAATTCAAACATAAGCCCAGCCCAAGAAGAGCCCAAAATTGTATTCTTTCTCGTCCAAACCTATAGACATCCCCTACACCTCTTAGAACAAATATATAGATATATGTTGTAAATATCTTATAGATATACATTATATGAGTGTTGATCAAGTCATCCACCCTAAAACCCTAGCTCTGTACCATTATAAATAGAGGCCTTTGGTCCTCATATTGTACACACTTTGAATACATCTCAACAGATAGAACTCTTATTCTCTTACTTTATTCCCCGTTCTCTCTGGTTTATAACACGTTATCAGCACGAATCTCTAGCCCTGAGTCTATAACCAATCGAGTGAGTATTGAAGGTATGCCCTAGGAAAGAATCGTGTCTTTCCTGCTAGGTAATATTCTTAACAAAGTAATTGAGTAATTGTATTTGATGAATTGAGCAAGGCATCGCATGAATCTTCCGTAAAAAAAAAATGAATTGAAAAATTATGATTATGTCATTAGAATATTATAGTTAATCTATTTTTCGTGATTAACTTCTACACAAATTAGAATTGTTACGTATTCTAGAGATCTACGTGCACTGTAAACTTGAATTTGTTTATATTTTTGAAATATGGTATACTGCATAAATATATTATGATTTATTATGTCTATATTTCTTATGATATAATAATCGTTGTTTCCGTAGAAACACAAATTTATGAATAATCTTAAAGATTATCAATTGATGCTATTGAAGTAGCACAAGTAATATTCCTAAAGAATATTACATGCCTTGATGAGCAATAAAATATTTGAATAATATATGATTATCCTTGATTTTTGTGCATAAATATTGCACAAGTAATACAAATAGCTCCGGAAGAGCTAGCTTGTATCATATTACAAATGATACTAAATTAACAATAGAATATGTTAGTAAGTAAAAAAGAAACTTACTAAGGAGTAAGTTTTAATGATATCCCCTACAACGGATACTATATTGAGACAGTAGCAGAAGATAATAATGAATATCTCTGCAAATATACATGCGACAACATTAGTTCGTATATTATTGGTTGAGAACTTGATCATACATGCGACAACATTAGTTCGTATATTGTTGGTTGAGAACTTGATGTTTCTCATCTACGAACTTTTGATTTCAAGTCTCAATTGCACACCCACAACATACAAAAGATGGGTTCCCAACAAAAAGTTGGAATATATGTTGAATTAAATATTCGCGTGATGAACTTAAAGTTCAACAAGTTATTACTGCTAAATGAGTGATCAAATCTCATATACATATTGTATATGCACCAAAAAGAATTGAAGTTCCTCTTGAACTAAATAAGCGTGAATAAGCGTGAGAGATCTATTG
This sequence comes from Agastache rugosa, assembly GCA_031470985.1. NCBI lineage: Eukaryota > Viridiplantae > Streptophyta > Magnoliopsida > Lamiales > Lamiaceae > Agastache > Agastache rugosa. The sequence goes on from CM062607.1 coordinate 25,962,718, forward strand.
GTGCTAAATATCAAGATTTCCGGAATACAAAATTGAATAGAGAAATTATATCACTCTAACAATCTCCTAAGAGGATCGTCCTGAGGACAAAAATCCCAGAATAACCAGAAAAGAAAATATAATTGAGAAATGATGAAAATTTGGTTGATTGAAATTGCCATGAATTCTGTAAATTCAGGAGAAACGAGCAATAGTAAAATATTATAATTGTCGACAATACTTTTGCCTCGACAAAATTGCTTATATCATTTTGAAATGATATTTTGGATCCAGATCAAAATAGAGGTGCCAGAGGCACTGAGTAAATTTGAAAGAAGCAATTGAGACATAGCTTGACTCGCTAAATAAATAATCTTTTGCTCTGTAGTACACATGTCAAAGAATGTTGACACAAATGAGTATTTGTACTAAGAGAAAAGAAATTGATGAGATGATGAGAAATAAAGCGATGTAAATAGCTCAAAGATTTAGGCAGAGATCCTAAATTGATTTTTCTTATATATATTCTCCTAATATGGCATCACGTTCCGTTATTTAATATCTATCGCAGTAATGAATGTCATTGATCCGTATATTTATTGGGTCATTGTACGTGAATATATATAAAAGTTTCTAATGTACTAAAAATTTCTAAGAAAGAGAAATTTAAATTCACAACAAGTGTGAATTAATAATCCTTATAAAGTAAAGATATGTGAATAATGATATATGTACTTGTGTAAATATCAAAAAGTCTTTGAATAACTTTTATATTGATGAAAAAGCCAACTCGTACATAAAGGTAGAGTTTGGGATAGAAGACTTAGTTAAACCTAAGTATTGACTCGATATGAAGATCGAGCATCTCCTAAAGGAGCATATTATTATTACACCAATCGACCTACTTGAAAGGTTGTAGAGAGATTTATTCTAGTCAGACACCAATGATTGTCTCTTCACTTGACTTGAAGTGAATATAGAAGATAACGATTATATTATGGGACCAAAAGTTCCCTACTTTGAGTGTCGATAGCACTATATATTCTATCAGATCTGATATAACATTTAAAGTTAACTTGCTAGCAAGATTAATGCTCTCATAAGGAGACATTGAAATGATATTGAGAATATCATTCATTATCTTAAAGGTTAAAACGATCTTTAATCTATTTTATGAAAGAGATTGAGATTTATATTGGTGGCTACTAGGATGTTGGTTGTTTATCTCATCCCATGATTCAATATCTCAAATTGGTGTAAGGATATGAGCTATATTCTCCACTATTCTCTATGAGAATAATTCAACTTGTGTTGCATAAATGAGTTCTAGAAGAACTATGGTCACAAAAGTTTGTTTAGTGATAAACTTGTAGATTTATTCACTAAATCTCCTCCCAATCTTTATACGAGATTACGTTTATAATATTGAAATATGTTGACTTTGAAGATTATTATTATCTTCAGGGGGAGTGAGAAACTACTACATATTTATGAGGATTTGGCCATGAAGATTAATTTTGAGTAATCATAAAGATTATACTCTAAAGGCCAAATGGTTGTACTCGTATTTTTCCCCTTACTAAGTTTTTCTCTCGATGGGTTTTCTTAGTCAAGGTTTTTAACGAGACAACTAATGCAACATATGAGTAAATGTATGTCATGTAATATTTTTTCCTCTATCGAGTTTTTTTCCCACAGGATAGAAGAGGTTTTTAACAAGGCATGCACATCACAATAATATTGTCAAATGTGAAATGTTATACTTGTATCATGGTTTCAACGGAGACTCGCACAAGTGATAATTTGGCGTGCTTATTCACAAAGGTATTGCCGACGTCAACATTAAGAAAGTTGGTACACAAGTCGGCATGCAACTACTCAAAGACTACAATGATCAAGTTCAAGCAGAGCAGTTGTACTCTTTTTCCTTCGATCGGGTTTTGTCCCACTGGGTTTTCCTGGCAAGGTTTTAATGAGGCAACATTTATTTTAGGGATTGGTCACTCAAGGGGGAGTGTTGTAAATATCTTATAGATATACATTATATGAGTGTTGACCAAGTCATCCACCCTAAAACCCTAGCTCTGTACCATTATAAATAGAGGCCTTTGGTCCTCATATTGTACACACTTTGAATACATCTCAACAGATAGAACTCTTATTCTCTTACTTTATTTCCCGTTCTCTCTAGTTTATAACAATATATCTATTTTAACAACTTTTACTTGCATGGTATGTACCGTTTTTTCCCCAAATCACTAGGTAAGCCCGAGGTTGTTAATCGGAAGTGCGTTAGAAATACATCTCTTCTATATAATAATCTACAAACCACACGTGAGATCAAAACAACATTAAAAATAGATGATGATCGATGCTGGATTTTTAAATAGATAAAATGAATAGTTTTCAATTAAAATTTATTAATCTCAATTAGAATTTATTAAACCTGAATTAAACTTTATAAATCCAAATTATAGTAATTTCTTGATCCTAATTAGAATATTAACTTTTAATTAAAATTTATTAAACTTCAATCAGAATTAATTAAATATTAATTAAAAAAATTAAAAACATGATGTACCGTACGTGAGTTTACCTCTTTTATATATAGCTTGCAAATATCTTCGTCATCATTTATAAGTAATTCCTTTGTGGGTTGCAGCCAATGAGGCCTACCTCAATTGGCTAGCTGAGGTACCACAAAACTCTTTTTAGCGAGAGGTCTTGGGTTCAATCCCGCCTTCGTACGGTGTAGTATATTGTGTAGTAACTTCTCACCTTGTTTGATGGTGTAACTGTCCTACTTTGTGTGGTGGTATAGTAGTCTCATCTTTATTCGTACGGTGTAGTATATTGCATAGTATACTTCTCATCAAATATGGTGGTGTAGTAGTCTCATATTTATTCGTACGGTGTAGTATATACTTCTCACCTTGTTTGATGGTGTAGTTGTCCTACTCTGTATGGTGGTTTGGTAGTCTCACCTTTATGTGATGTAAACGTCCCGTCTATATGATAATGTAATGCTTAATTAACTTATAATTCTCTAAAAAAAAAAAAAAATCCTTAAGAGATTGCACCCTTACTCCTAGGGGTGTCAAAATTGGCCCGGCCCGGACCGAAACCGGGCTGGGCTGCCAATTTTCAGGCCCGAAGCATTTTCAGGTCGGGCCGGGCATCACAATGTTAGGCCCGAAAATTTTTCGGCCCTGTCCGGCCCGGCCCGAAATGAGTAAAAGCCCGCTGGGCTTGGGCCGGCCCGGATAAATTAAACTACAAAGGTATTTTCGGGCTGGACTGGGCCGCACATTTTCAGGCCCAAAAATTTTTCGGGCCGGCCCGACTTTTCTTACAATTTTTTTTTGCCCGGCCCGGCCCGATTATCCCAAAAAGCCCGACGGGCTCGGGCCGGGCCGGGCCGACCCGGGAATTTGACAGCCCTACTTACTCCCTTAGTATGTAATTATATACTCCCTCCGTCCCTGATAAGTGTAGTCAACTTTCCTTTTTCGTCCGTCAACTATAAGTGTGGTCCTTCCTTAAATGGATATGATCCCACTTAAAATTTTACTCTTTTATCCTTTAAAAGTAACTAACACTATAATAAAATGGGTCTCATTCTTCACTCACTACACATCTACCTATCATCCTTCTTAAAATCCGTGCTCCTCCCTACGGACCACACTTATCAGGGACGCACGCAGAGAATACATTTTTCTTACAAACAAAATAATCCATCATTACATATAAGAACAGATGACGGTGCTAGATTTTTGCCACCTACTAGAAAGCGGTGGGACCGTATTATTAATTACCAAGGAATTTTTGGCAATTAGGGTTAACTACCCCAACCAAATCGACTATTAACTGTTAACATTTGTAGAGAAGGTCATTTTATATGTTTCTTGCATGGCAATGTCACCAACCTCTATCAACATAATAAATGCACATCGTAAATCTAACATAACAAATAGCCACCAAAAAAAAAATCCTTTGAAAAAAATAAAAGAATTTAAATTTGTCTCCATAAAATGACTTTTGGTGAATAAATATTTACTGAAACCATCACAAGTTCAAATTTTACAAAATTTTAAATAAGTCGAATCTATCACATCTGAATTTTTTAAATATAATTTATCTTTTATATGAGGTTTACAGTCTATTGCACAGATAATGACTACGATTCACACGTCCCATGACATAAAAAAATAGTATGTAGCGTACCAACGACACAAACATAATCCACGATCTATTTACCTTCTCAAAAGTTGCAAATACATCCTTAAGGTAGAAGTCTACTTATATTAAGAGAAGATGATAATTTAATGAAATTCATGCACGTGTGAATATTCTTAATAGTATTTGTCACGCCCCGACACCTGGGCCTATGCAGAATGCCGGGCCGCGATGCTGGCAACATACTTAGAGGATTTGCAGAAGAAAATATTTGGAAATAAGGTTTATTTTGCTAAGTCAATAATTAATGAATTGTAAGAATGTTCGTTAAGAATTATCAAGTCAAAACGTTAGTTAGGTCCGAAGTATGAGGACTTCGACCTCGCAATGCGGAAGCAAAGAAAAGTTTTCATCGATCACCCACGACGATCGAGTGATCGGTGCGGAATGAAATAAGTTCAAGTTTGTCAAAGCAATAAATTACAAACAAACTATGGGTTCACCATAGGCACATCAAATTAAAGATGACGAACCAAAGGACCGTCACCCAAATAAACTTTGGAAACCATCACGCCCGCCTTCGTCCCGTCGCTCATCCTGCATTAGGAAAAACAATGCAGAGGGCTGAGTATAAAGCACTTAGTGGTTCCATGCCCCTCTTTAAAAAAATTTATGAAAGCAATAAGATATAGCATGCTCATTTTATATAAAGGGTATTATTAGCTAGAAAAATACTTTCCCCTTTATATACTTTAAAATATTTAACATGAGCCAAAGCTCAAAATATAGGTGCACCAATTCATAACTCTCATTCTTGTGTTACCAAACCCGGAACAATTAGTGGGGAGCCACTCCCACTCAATTGAACCGTCCTTTACTGAGACAGGGGAAAACGTCTTTCAGTCCCTCCCATGTCCAGTTTACTGTGTACACTACCTTGGCTTGTACGAAGCTCAAGGCCGATCGTCGTTGCATTATTTGGCAGATAAATGCCAAGAGAAAATGGGGATACCGTTTCTCAAGTAACCACAAGTAATTGAGACGAAAACATTTAGCATGCATATCAATTTAAAAAGCTTTTGGGCTTAATAACCCGAAATGTTACCTCGTGGGAATCTAACCCACACTTGAAAATAGGATAACCCACCTTTTGTCCTTGATGTAAAAGTATCCTCCAGTATCCCTAACTCGATGTCTCCTAGTCTATCCTCCTTCATCTCGATTTCGCACAGCCGCTGCCCTCTCTCTCGTCTCCCACTCTGCCCTTCGTTCGCTATCCTTTCTCCCTTCTCGATGGGCCGGCGGCAGCAGTAGATGGTGGTGGAGGCGGCAGTTTTAAGGGTGGTGGAAACTCTTGTTACTTTGGGGAAAGAGTTTGCAGAAAGGTGATTGAGGGAGAGGATGATGAGGGTAGCTTGATTTATGAAGGAGAAGGAAGAGTGTAGAAGTAGAAAAGGGTTGCAGAAGAATAATTATTCTCTGCGTAATTTTCATTGGGGAGGGGTTTGCAGATATAACTTGGGATTCTTCTCTCTCTCCCCCCACACGTCTCTCCTTCTCTCTATCTCTCTCTCAATTCTTCAATTAAAACTGCTATTTATTTTTCTTGTCTCATCTAATGGTCCCACATAATATCTTGTGGGATATTGGAATTATATTTTCCATATAACAGGATAACACTAAAACCTCCCTATATATATATACACACACACATTCCATACACACACACACGAGCACCTTTATTTTATTCCGAATAATGTATCGCAATACGTTAATTAGTCCGATGCATATATATTTAGCCCGGTGCAATTCTATCAAATAATTTCTAATTAATTTCTCAAAGAATAAACCATATAATCACTTAGACAATCATATATCATGATTATTCTAATTAAATTCATTCATAGCACATAGCATGGTGTCACATATTTTATTTCATATAATCGAGCTTTCTTAACTAGCTCTAAGCAGATAGTCATATAATATCAATTAAATAACACACCGGTTCATCATATCTTAAAAAGACAAAAATGCAACGTGCGAAACGTGATATCACAATTAAAATGCTATGCTCGTGCTCGTTTGAAAATACGAGAAGTGAATTTTGTTTGAAATCGTATTTGGATTTTATTTTTAAGTACAATCTCTTTTATAGATAAAGTCTTCATCTTCTCTTTTAAGAGATAATATTTTCTTTTAAAACATTCGGGAATAAGGACCAATCGTAATAAATCCAATTTTTTTTTAATTTATTCGGATTTTTTTCTAGCTCGGATTTTGCGGGATGCTACATCCTACCCTCCTTAAAATAAATTTCGTTCTCGAAATTCCTTATCTATTACGGGTATAATGTCTTTTTTCCCTTTCTAGGCCCTCTTAGTCTAATATTATTCATGACATAACGACAGATCGTGTCTATTGTTCTTTGCTTAGAGCCAATTATGGGTGTACTATGCTTTCACTGCCCACTCTGATCATCAAAGGAATTCTCCTTTCACTAGGACTCACCTTTGGGTCCTTCACATCATCTTAAGTTCAAATTGAGGACTTATTCGTCCTAAATAGGCAACATGCTTCTTATGGCTCATAACTTTTCGCATCTACAAAACATCGGGACAACATGTACGTCGCTAAGACGTGGAGGTAACGTAATTTAATGTAGAGAAGTATATCCTCTCTTCTAGGATTCTAGAGATCCTATAGCTTGAGCATGTGACTAATTATCATTCTGTAAACGATCTTATCCTCAAATCGAGGGTGAGGTCAGTCCACTTCATGTCCTACATGCCATTTTTTCTACATATTATTCTCTTTTAACTAGCCACTATAGGATTTCTCATCCCTACAAAAGTAGGTGATCTTTGCTTTATTTCTCATTATACTTTTATTTAAGGGATTACAATTTTTTTTCCATCCTTCTTTCCTATTATCTTGGTCACTCAACGCTATGGAAATGATACAACATATCACATTTTCTACTCGAGACTTGGTCGCTATTGTTTGCTGTTTCGGAGTAACTGGCCAAACACTAATAAATATCTTCTTAGTTGGATAAATTTTAAAAAGAGTGAGGAAAAGCGATAGTTAAATCCGCTTGAGCGCTCTATGTAACGCCGTTTTACATCTCTTCTAGAAGGAATATAACTAACTCGTAGGATCCCATAGTCCCTAATAGATCAAGCTTCTAGTGTGTTTTTCTAGCTGCGAGAATACCACACAAATGTATTTTGGTGCTAAGGTGGCAACTTGAGTCCACCTTCCATACTTATCTTTATCATGAGAATCGTAAGAGATTCTACTATAGTTACTTTATTGCATAGGTTCATAGCCGTGTACAATACTTGAATACCGTGGTGAGAAAGCCCTTAATGGTTCATAAAACGATAAGAATGGTCGAGAAGACTTGCCACGACATCTAACATGTGATTAACATGGTAAAATGACAAAAAGATTAAGGCTCAACTGGTCTGGGACGACAAATTTTGTCATGGGGGCGGAAGACCCATATTACTGAGTTTCTAGTTATATGGGTTTATCAGGTCCACATAACAGTCCCTCAATCACATGGAACCTCTGTCCCTCTTGACGATCTTGTCCTATGGGATTACAAACCTAACATGAAAATTCTTATGTTCTCTTAGAGTTCGAAGTAACTCCCGACTTGTGTACTACTTCTGGGTTTGAGCAATAACATTCTAATTAATCGAGTCACAAATTACATTCTTTTCTTTTTTTCTAGATTTTAAAAACCTCTACTCTTAATGCGATTCTACTTGAAATCTACCCCTTGCGATATAAGTCATCCATGAGTTTGTTGTCTGGTTTTCTCATCAATCCATCTAGGGTATTATGACCTTATCTCGTGACGTAAAATCGAACAGTCAAGAGCGACTACCCTCCTTTCATCATACATCGACCATATTTAAACATTTCACATAATATACATCCATTGTATAATCATTCACATATGTCCATCTAGAAGCCATTCTTATATAAAAAGGATTCTCATAAATTTCATAACATAAATCTTTTTGAAAGATCATACCTTCCCTTGAGACGACGCGGAGCGGAGTGATGAGGTTTCCGATATCCTACTACTTGACTAAGATTCAAGAAGTTACTCTTTTAAAAGAATCTAAAAAAAATTGATTTGAAAGGGATGAGCTTTCAAATCTAGAAACAATAGGAATACAATTTCGTGGTATATGAAATAAGACTTGATACTTAAAAGAAGACTTAGCACTTTAGAAACATTTGCTACACAAAGACACGGTCTTAGTAGCTCAGAGCCAAACCTATGCTCTGATACCACTCTGTCACGCCCCGACACCTGGGCCTATGCAGAATGCCGGGCCGCGATGCTGGCAACATACTTAGAGGATTTGCAGAAGAAAATATTTGGAAATAAGGTTTATTTTGCTAAGTCAATAATTAATGAATTGTAAGAATGTTCGTTAAGAATTATCAAGTCAAAACGTTAGTTAGGTCCGAAGTATGAGGACTTCGACCTCGCAATGCGGAAGCAAAGAAAAGTTTTCATCGATCACCCACGACGATCGAGTGATCGGTGCGGAATGAAATAAGTTCAAGTTTGTCAAAGTAATAAATTACAAACAAACTATGGGTTCACCATAGGCACATCAAATTAAAGATGACGAACCAAAGGACCGTCACCCAAATAAACTTTGGAAACCATCACGCCCGCCTCCGTCCCGTCGCTCATCCTGCATTAGGAAAAACAATGCAGAGGGCTGAGTATAAAGCACTTAGTGGTTCCATGCCCCTCTTTAAAAAAATTTATGAAAGCAATAAGATATAGCATGCTCATTTTATATAAAGGGTATTATTAGCTAGAAAAATACTTTCCCCTTTATATACTTTAAAATATTTAACATGAGCCAAAGCTCAAAATATAGGTGCACCAATTCATAACTCTCATTCTTGTGTTACCAAACCCGGAACAATTAGTGGGGAGCCACTCCCACTCAATTGAACCGTCCTTTACTGAGACAGCGGAAAACGTCTTTCAGTCCCTCCCATGTCCAGTTTACTGTGTACACTACCTTGGCTTGTACGAAGCTCAAGGCCGATCGTCGTTGCATTATTTGGCACATAAATGCCAAGAGAAAATGGGGATACCGTTTCTCAAGTAACCACAAGTAATTGAGACGAAAACATTTAGCATGCATATCAATTTAAAAAGCTTTTGGACTTAATAACCCGAAATGTTACCTCGTGGGAATCTAACCCACACTTGAAAATAGGATAACCCACCTTTTGTCCTTGATGTAAAAGTATCCTCCAGTATCCCTAACTCGATGTCTCCTAGTCTATCCTCCTTCATCTCGATTTCGCACAGCCGCTGCCCTCTCTCTCGTCTCCCACTCTGCCCTTCGTTCGCTATCCTTTCTCCCTTCTCGATGGGCCGGCGGCAGCAGTAGATGGTGGTGGAGGCGGCAGTTTAAAGGGTGGTGGAAACTCTTGTTACTTTGGGGAAAGAGTTTGCAGAAAGGTGATTGAGGGAGAGGATGATGAGGGTAGCTTGATTTATGAAGGAGAAGGAAGAGTGTAGAAGTAGAAAAGGGTTGCAGAAGAATAATTATTCTCTGCGTAATTTTCATTGGGGAGGGGTTTGCAGATATAACTTGGGATTCTTCTCTCTCTCCTCCCACACGTCTCTCCTTCTCTCTATCTCCCTCTCAATTCTTCAATTAAAACTGCTATTTATTTTTCTTGTCTCATCTAATGGTCCCACATAATATCTTGTGGGATATTGGAATTATATTTTCCATATAACAGGATAACACTAAAACCTCCCTATATATATATACACACACACATTCCACACACACACACGAGCACCTTTATTTTATTCCGAATAATGTATCGCAATACGTTAATTAGTCCGATGCATATATATTTAGCCCGGTGCAATTCTATCAAATAATTTCTAATTAATTTCTCAAAGAATAAACCATATAATCACTTAGACAATCATATATCATGATTATTCTAATTAAATTCATTCATAGCACATAGCATGGTGTCACATATTTTATTTCATATAATCGAGCTTTCTTAACTAGCTCTAAGCAGATAGTCATATAATATCAATTAAATAACACACCGGTTCATCATATCTTAAAAAGACAAAAATGCAACGTGCGAAACGTGATATCACAATTAAAATGCTATGCTCGTGCTCGTTTGAAAATACGAGAAGTGAATTTTGTTTGAAATCGTATTTGGATTTTATTTTTAAGTACAATCTCTTTTATAGATAAAGTCTTCATCTTCTCTTTTAAGAGATAATATTTTCTTTTAAAACATTCGGGAATAAAGACCAATCGTAATAAATCCAAATTTTTTTTAATTTATTCGGATTTTTTTCTAGCTCGGATTTTGCGGGATGCTACAGTATTCATTTTAACCAAATATATACCTTTTCTCCGTCGAGGTCTAAGGCTTTGTGGCTTCCATGACGATGGCGTGCACGCTTCGATAAAAGGAAAATCAGGAATTTGTATTATAAGTTTTTTTCATAAATAATTTTTTGTTTTTTTGGAATTTTCGTAAGTTTTCTATAATAAGGATAGGGAAAAAAGGATTTTCTTAATATTACCCTATTTTATCTCAGCATTCAAAATCAATAATTCAACACAATTACACCAAGAAATTATCGCTCCTCCTACACCTCGCTCCTTGTTTTTTTTCTTCATTTGGAGTAAGTAATTTTTAAAAATTTAGACTAATTAAATAAAAGAAATTTAACATTTATGCGGGATAAGAATTTTTAAACTGGCAAATCTTTTCGTTCAAATTCAATTTAAGAGCTCTAAGCCCTGTTGTTTTTATGTGAAAGTGTAGGAGCTATAATCACTCTATTTTCAGCATTTTGATTTAGTAATTAGTAGCTTTCTAGTAGGGGCGGAAATAGACAAAATTGAGTTTGGTTTGATATAGAGTGATCAAAATAGGTTTGATCGGACAAACCGACCATAAGATTTCTTACCCGATAGAATTTGAGGCCAAGCCAGCTTGAAATGACCTTGGTCCAGTAGATTTGGACCGACCCTATTCAACCATACAATAGTTATATTGATATGAGATTTTATAGGAATAATTCAAAAGAATTATGAGACTAACGCACAACTCAAAATGAACATGTTTCAACAAATTATTGTCTGAAAAATTTTACTAGACCCAATCTGATCGGAAAAAAATTAGTGTAAATAGTCGAGTAGGATCGACCCGAGTGCACCGGACCAAAGGCTATTTCAAGCAGGCTTGGCCCAAAATTCTAACGTGCAAGAAATCATATGATCGGTCCGACGTGATAAATTTATAGGTCGTTAAAAATGCTAGAACCATTTTTACCATTGGCCAAGTGGACTCAGGACGGACTGGCTCGACCAATTTAACAACTCTAGTCCGACCTATTCATTAAAGAGGCCAAGGCTCATGGCTAGATCTTAAAGGAAGCATGTCATGCCTTACGGGTCGGCCTATTTTATATAATCATATATTCCTATAATTTATTAGGAAAATTTGTTATCACACATTTAAACAATAATATCCTGGTAGGGGAGAAAAAAAATTGATAATCAATTGATCTCCATTTGTTAGCAATTAAAATTTTCCACTTTCAAAATAGATCAGTTCAAACTCTCATTTCTTTTTTATAACATTTGGTCACTAAAGTTTCTTTTTTAGTAGAGGGAGGGGGAGTGGGGATTAAATCCCAATCTCTCATCCTTAAATTGACGAGAAATACTACTAGACTACATGTCAGTGTGGTTATTAAAATTTCATTTATAGTTTATAATAAAAAGTTGTTTTTCCTAGCAGATGAGACATAACTCAAGTGGCTAGTTGAGGTATCACATGTCTCTCATTAATGAGAGGTCTTGGATTCAATCCTGGTTGCGTGCGGTATAGTATTTTCCCACCTTGTTTGGTGGTGTAGTGGTCCCGCCTGCATGCGGTGTAGTAGTCCTACCTTTGTATGGTGTAGAGGTCCCACCTATATAGTGGTGTATAGTGCTTTATTTGACATTATATATATAACTTTGCAATTCTCTAAAAAAAAAAAAGTGGTTTTTCTTTATGAAAATAGTAACATACATTTCTTAAATCATTCTCTTGAGAATATTACATTTTTTAGCATCTTATGTCAAAATCCTATTGATAGTTCATCTCCGAATAAAATGGAGGGAAACAGCAAGAAAGTCAGCTTATGTCCCCTAGTGTCGGTGACAAAATTGGAAATGGAAAGAGGCAATTACCAAGGCAAGATCTGAAATATGAGCTGCAAATCAAGGGCAAAATTGGAAAATTATTAGTTGGTGAAGTGTACACTAATTTTGATCTCAATTTTCATGTTTTATCTTTTATTTATTCGTCAGCAATTTACAAAAGAGCACAAAATTTCAATCTAGAAATAGCACAAAAGTATCAGTATTTAATGTTGCAAACGTAATTTCAACGGCTTTAATTCTTCATGTTGGTGTATTGCATTTATATTCGACGTTTACAATATTCAATGACTTGTATTTATTTTATTATTACCAGGAGAAGCATGTTTAGAATTTTTTTTATATACAAATTACATTATAATATCACAAATTCATGATATAAATAATAAATTGAACTACTTGATAAAGAGAGACTCTGTGATGTCTCAATTTTATCTGAGGCTAAACTTCACCTACAGAAATTTAATTTTAAAGCATTTATTAGAAAAGTAGTTTTCATATCAAATTTAAAATATTACTTATATTTTATTGATACGCAAAAAGCTTTGTATTAATCAATTTTCAGCATTTTATTGAGATTTATAATGGAACAAGTACTTACTATTGAGACACATTATTGTGTGGGTGACGTACAACTGCTATTTTTTAATTAATATGGAGTATTTAATAAATTTTAATTAGAGATTAATAAATCTAATTAAATATAAGTAAACTTTAATTGGAGGCGTGAAATGCATGCATCCAAAAAGCGCGTCGGAAATGTACGATGAACCGCACCGTATGATTAACTCCCATGAGTTTTTTTTAAGTAAAACTCACATGATTTTTTGTTTTGCTGTTTACTGATTTTCAGTGACAATTTACAAACCCGGCGGCAAATAACGCGGCATTTCGCATTCGTTTTGGCCTCGGGTGTGGTGGCATCATGCTACTCATGTAGGCCCCCTTGTAAATAGTGGTGCTATTCCAGTTCATTATCTTTTCTTTCGAGTTGATGCTATTATTGAATTCATTTATTTAACTTTACTACAAAAATCATACGTTTAACGTTAATTCCATTATTAATCTCTCTCTGGCTCTTTGGACCCCCAAGCCGGTGCGCTCTCTCTCTCTCAAGCAGTATATATAATCACATGAATAAATACGTTACTGAATTTGTTTATGCTTTTATCCCAACGTACACCAGTGCGTGATCTTATTCTCTTTGACTATTTAATTTCCAGTATACATAGCACATATATGACGCAAACACACACACACACACGCACGATAAAGTTCTACCATCAAAGCAAATAGTGGAGTAGGATCTGCTCGGCAATTGAAATCCGAAGGTAAATTTCTGTCAATTCAATGCGTTCTTCAACACAATATCAATTCCCGAGAGTATCAGATGTGAACACATCCATCAATACATTGGATCTGGAGCTGAAGAATTGAAATCGATCTTCCAATGAGGTATATTATTCGAAAAGGATTAATTAGAAATCAAAAATAGGATCATGAAGTTCTGTATATTAATTGACGATGGGTCCCTGCATCAGGAGAATCGCTGGCGGCGCCGTGTACGGTGTTTGACGGGAAATGAAAGCGAAGAAGTCAGCCGCGGCGGCCGTTTCCCGGCGGTTGGCTTATCGGACGGCGTTGCTTCCGGCGGTGCTGGTGCTTGGATTAGTTTTGCCCTTTCTCTTCATTAGGACTGCTTTTCTAGTTCTGGAATCTGCCGCTCTTTGCTCTTCCTCTATCGGTAATCGTTTTTTTTATTCTTTTAATTTTATTTGTTGGGCTAAATATGTAATTTTCGGTTCATGTATGGGGTAAAGTAAAAGTAAATAATTACGTGAAGCTGCAGGCTGTATGACGTGGAGGTTTTTCGGCGGGAGCGATGCATCTTTGGTTAGTATTTTTTTCTTCTCTTTCTTTCTCTCATAAACTTCTTAGTATTTTTTTTTGAAAGAATTCTCATAAACTTCTATACTGTATGAAGTTGGTATTTTAAGCCTTGTGGTTGGATGAAGATAATGATTAATGTGCTCATATTTTAGCAAACTAATAGTTTTAGAGTGTGTAGGGAGTGTTTCTGGAGATTTTGTGGGGAAAAAATTAAATTAGATTTATTTGGAAATATAGTGATTACGGGAATATAGTTATTTAACTGTAAATATATTTATTTGTTACGAAATTTGTTTTAGAAAATTCAACCAATTAAATATAATCAATACTATATCATTTCTTCGATTTAGAATAATGCATATGTATACCCCTCACCAGGAACGGAGCCAAGAATTTTATATAGGGGCGAACTTTTTCAAAGCATTAATAATATTTTTTTCCGCACAATATTATACAGATTTTATACACAAACATTATAAAGATAAATTACCTAGTACTCCCTCCGTCCCAATAGCAAGGTCTCTCTTTCCTTTTTCATCTGTCCCAATAGCAAGGTTATATTCAAAAAATGGAAATAATTAACTCTTCAAAAGACTTGAGACGTACCACTTTTTATCTTTTTACTCTTGTTTCTTAATAATCGTGCTCAAAAGAAATGGAACTGTGCTGGGACGGTGGGAGTAATAATTAATAAAAATAACTAATTTCAAATCTGACCAATTATACAGAAATGGGGGAGTAAACACATAAGGTTAATATTCTAGTTTAGACTTCTGTAACTAATTTCAAATTTGACAATATAATTTTAGATAATAAACATGCATTTCTCACTTAATCAATTCAACCCCATTGCCGCACTCTGCCATATTCAATTACATATAAAAAGTTCCAAACAAAATCACTTTTCCTCCACCTAATTAAATCTCATTGTTGATTCTATCTATCCAAAGATATAATATGTTATTTAATTAAGTAAAACCCAATCAATTTAAATTAGAAATTTTAAATCATTTCGAGATTGAGCTTGAATAATGAACTTATAAATTTCTTTATAATTAATCTTATAATATATATAAATATATATTTTTAATTGCACAAATTTATAAATATTTATAATATGTACATATATATAAGTTGATCGAAAAATTTGAGGGGGCGGCCGCCACCACCAGCCACCCCCTAGCTCCGTCTCTGCCCCTCACAAGATTATAGACTTAATAAGGGATAACCCGCATAATAGAAAAACCCCCTACACAAAGGCTTATATTTTGGACTTGGCAAAAGGTAGTTCACGTTGATGGGGAAAAAACAAGAAATACATGTAAACAAAAATGAAGCATGTTCAAGTGTATTACTCGCTTCGTCCCACAATAAGTGTATTGCTTTCAAAATTATGTTGTCCCACAATAAATGTCATGTACTTCATATGAAAAATATCTTCTACCACAAAAAGGTGTGTTCTCCACCACTTTCTATATTTTTAACCATTCTCCTTAATATGCGTGCCGAAAAGAAACAAAACACTTATTGTGGGACGGAGGGAGTATCTTTTTTCAATTAAACATTTGTATTTTTATTTATAAATGTTTTCAATTTGTATTTTTGTATTTTCCTATGTCTTGTACTTTTATGCTGTACAAAGATCCAATCTTAGCATAAATCAAGTCATTATTTTAACGTTTATCAAAGTACATAGATGATAAAACTCAAGTACGAAATTTTCTTACAAATTAAAGGACATAATTAGTAAAAATGTTTTCTTTTTTCATTTCTGTGTTATCCGGCGGGAGAGGAAATGCGGGTCGAACCCGTCCTTTTAAAACTCATATAGCTGAGAAATACCACTAGATTAGGTCTTGCAAAAAAATTGTTCTGTTCTCAATTGAGATTGATGTCAAATATTGACATTTACAGGGCAAAAATGTGGGTACAACCAACCGTACTGTTAAGTTGGCCATAATTAGGGGATAATTAAGTGAATTAGGTAATACTTAGGGGTAATTAGGGAATAATTTGAGTTTATTAATTTTTTAATTTCATTTAAAGTTTATTAAGATTCAATTAGATCATATTAATTCCAATTATAATTAATTAAATTCTAATTAGAATTTATTAAAACCTAATTAGAGTTATTAAGTCCAATTAAAAATAATTAAATATTAATTAATTAAAAATAATAAATAATAAATAATAAATAATAGAATATGGTGGACTGCACCAACCCTAGAGTAGTTCATCGCACCTATGTGTTACTCTATTTATATTTTTTTAGTCTTCAAAAGTAATTATTTCATTAGCCCCTTAAATTAATTCATCTGGCTCTGCCTTGACAGCTCAAAACCATTTTATTATGCATATTATCTTCACCTGCTCACATTTTTTAAAAGTTTTTTTTAGTAACATCCAAAATAAATTCAAATATCTCATCCCATAGTTTAATAACAACAACTAAACCAGACAAAAGTTCATTCTGGGAGCTCAGATCGAGTATATATTATTATTAAAATAAATAGTGTAATAGGCAATTGGATAGCATCGTAGGAATAAGAATGGTGGATAAGTGCATATTGAGGCTGTCGGCGACGCTTGGCAAGTTGTAGTCTGGCTATACCTATTTATTGTAGGCCCACTTGTTCCTTAATTATTATCTTTGAATAAATAAAATTAATGTGATGAACACAAGTTAATTTCTGACATGACTTGGACACCGATCTGTTGGTTTTATTCGTCATTAATGTTAGAAGAAAAAGCATAATTTCATTAACTTTGTGGAAAAGATGTGACCAGTTCACATGTGAAGTAATCAGAAGAAATATCAAGTCTGGTTCTTCAACAATGTAATGAGACATATTATATAGAGAGTAAATTCATTCTAACCAGTACAGAGATAGTGTGTACCTTCTACGATCATTTTTGTTGGTATGTATAAGCAGTACCCACTGACCTACCAATAAGATTATTATATCCATTTTTTGTGTATAAAATATTGTATAAAATAAGGGAAAATATTGATATATTCTAGTCAACCTTATAATCATACAATATGCGTAAATTCTTTTACTCTTCTACTGAAGTTTTTCATTACATATTCTGATTTATCAATTCACTTTTGGAGATAAATCATGTAACACTATCAGGCCCATCACACTTCCGTATAAATAAATTCTACGTATACCAACTTCATACCTTTTTGACCGGAATGCTGCCGGGTATTTCCGCCGGAAGTTTTAGGGACCTCGTCCAACCACACGATCGCAACCGATGGTTTCCAGACGCAAACTCCTTCAGCAACACACAGCACAACCCTCGTTCGTTTCCTATTCGGGGCGTAGGGTTTTCGGTCGGTACACAAAGAAAATAATATACTGGAAGGGATGAACAAAAGCCCAAACTTTTATTTAGGAATTATATAATATTTATTACAACATAAGTATATCTCCTTTAGGGAGGAGACAGACTTGTTTAGCTACCTATGGTAGCGGAATTAAAATACATAAACTATACTATACTAGAATAGGAACTATATTATAATTTTATTTTGGAGAGAGCAGAGATGAGGATATAGAGGATTTCTGATGGATTTTCGATGCCTTTCTGCTCTCCATCCTCTTGGTTTATATAGAGGTTTCAATTCACAACCTCCTTCCTTCATTATTGCCTCGGATACCTTTGTTCCGTGGCCAGCCTGTATCTGACTCAACGTAGGATCACTGCTGTCGTCCATTATTGAATAAGGACACCAAACTTTCGGTGCTACTTTCTTTATCAGACCGCATTATCTTTGGTTGATAATGCTCCTTCTGTGCTTTTACCCATTTGTTGTTTAGTGGGTAATTGCTTTTCCCTCCACCCACTACTGTCGTTTTCTTTTTAGTGGGTACTTCAGCTTAGAGTCACATGACTCCACCAACCTGTGTCGGGAATCTACTTTTTTCCCGGGGCCATGGGCGTCCTTGCTTTTGGCAGCGCCTTCTGTTCAAGATGCTCGTTGGACCGAGCCTTCTCTTTTCCCTTTCTGGGCATGAACCCCTTCCCGAACTCTGGTTCCTTCTGGTTCTGGCAATCCGAACAGACACGCTCAGACCAGTTTCCAAAATGAGCCATGTTGCAGTATTTTCGATGAGTGTCTTTACTCGTCGAAATCTTGTTTTCCCAGAGCAAGGTTCTCTTTCTTTTGAAAGCTTCCTCTGCGAATCTTGTAGATTTTCCTGTCATAGTGTTTAACAGGAATGATCCGTTCACTGAATTCTGAAAGAATTTGAACGGGAACTTGACTTTGTCCATCTCAGTGAGACAGACCCATAATCCACATGCTCTTCTGGTAGAGATGAGGTCTTCTGGTAATGTAGAGACTAAAGTAGTCTCTTTTTTTGTAGGCGCCTTGATCTTCTCGAGGGCGCGTGCATCTGGTCTTCGAAGCCTAATATAGTGAAAGGCTTCATGGTTTCCTTTCCCTGCAGGTTCTGGGGCTGCGCTGATGAAATACAGCTCCAAAATGTCACCTCGGCTAAGCTGTGGATTGTTAGCCCAGGTATCATACACCGCTTCTTGAATCCACTTGGGTAGATTCTTGATTTCGGCGAATGATGGAGATATAGTATAAACTGAAGCAAGTGCTCCAAATTTTTACCATCTTTTGACTTCGTGTGGATCTGAATTCGGCATCATCCACACCCGAGGATATTTCCCCGAGATATCAACCCGTATTTTTTCTGGGTTGATTCCAGTCCTTGTATTGAGCTTCTCCCAGTTAGCTTGATAAACCTGCCACGAAGAAGAAACTTCAATCTTATCAGTATTAATCTTAGAAGTGCCAGTCATTGGCCTAAGATTAATCTCTCTCTCTTTTTCCCCAGAGGTGCTGGGTTGACATGATGATTCAGAGTGTGATCCCTGAATATCATATTTTTCTTGGGGCAATGGTTCCGAAGATACCACCACCTTAGAACTTGGGCAAGAGGTGTTAGAATCCTCTGCTACAGGTTTAGAGCCCTGTACTCGAAACACTTCTTTTACCAAAGGATCTTTGGCCACCCGAAGGATTGGTGTTTGACATGCAGCCCAGAGTTGACACTGAGACCGTATGCAAGCTCGTATTCTCTCGGTGACTTTCGTCTTATCGAGAGTCTGCAATCTTTCTGCTTGCTCAGCATTCAGAATGCACTCGTCCCACTCTCCCGTTAACATCTCCAGATTTTCTCTGAGATGTCTATGGACCAGTAGAATGGAGTTCACATCAGTTTGCTCCATCTCTTGTTAAGAAATCTGCAAGAATATTTTCGTGAGATTTTAGAATGACAATATCAAAAATATAATATTGGCATTCAGCTTGCCATCTAATTAATCTAGCCTTTTCAGGCTTAGATTCAATCTTGTTTCTTAAGAAAGCCTTAACCTGTGTGTTATTGACTTTCAAAGTAAATTTTTTTGCAAATAAAAATAAAGGCCATTTTTTAAAAGCCTTTCGGACTGCAAAGAATTCTTTTTCGTTGATGTGCCATCGCACGGCCTCATCATCTGAGAATAAACCACTACAGTATCTGCAGGGTTCTTCTCTATAAGGAGTGATCTTGGTTAAGACTGTTGCCCACCAATAATCACTTGCGTCTGTGTATAGGACCAAGTCATCTTCATCCTGTGGTATCGAGAGTTTTGGGAGATTTCTGCAAACCTCTTTTAACTCCTTCATACCCTGTCGATGTTCTTCTATCCAGATGAACGGAACATCCTTTTTCAGTAATGTACTGAAAACTTTTCTATGTTTTGCGAGATCTTTGATAAATGGTCCTGCGAAATTAACAACTCCCAAGAAACTCTGAAGTTGTTTATTTTCCTTTAGATCTTCAGGAAAATTCTGGACCTTCTGAACAATATGGTCCTGCAGAATAATTCCTGCTTCATCAATCTCGATACCCAGATATTCCATCTTCCGAGTTGCCACGACTGCCTTCTTTTCCGACAGTACTAAACCTTCTTTATAACAAACATCTGCAAAGATCTCAAGATGTTTGATATGTTCTTCCATATTTTTTGATACTATTAAAATATCATCAATATAGACGAACATAAAAGAAAAATAATCTTTAAACAGATTATCCATCTTTCTCTGAAATATTTGAGGCGCATTAGCTAACCCCATTGGCATTACTTTCCAAACATAATGCCCTTGTGGAGTAGAGAAGGCTGTAAACTTCTTACTCCATTCTTCCATGTGAATCTGGTAGAAACCTGACTTGCAATCAAATTTAGAGAATACCTTAGCATTTTTAATGCAGTTAATAAGGTGTTCCCTACTAGGGATACAATATCCATCAAACTCCAGAATATCATTAATTCCTTTGTAATTAATAACTAGTCTGGGTTTACCTCGTTTGATCTCCCCATGATTCCTTACCAGAAATCCGGGACTGCTGTAAGGCGAGTTCCCTGGTTCGATCAATTTTAAATCAAGGTGTTCCTTGATTATCTCCTTCATATCCTGTTGATCTTTGAGGTTCATCAGGATTGGTCTGTATCTAACAAACTCATACTCCTTTTCTGGCTTCACCTTCAAGGTAGCTTTGAGCTTGTTTCTGTCCCACCATGCTAAAGGATTCTCATTGTAATTCATCTTAATCCTTCTTTTGACATCTTCTAGGGACACATGCATTTCTTTCTTAATATCTTGATGAGAAATTAAAGATGCTTTGAGGATCTGAACCTCTTGATCTGTGAGATCTTCATCCTTGATACAGCTTAGCACTGCTTCGCTGAATCTCATTTGATCCTTCATTTTTGGGTGTCGAAGTTTTCCTTCATCACCACGCTTGCTGCGAAAATTCAATGGTATCTAGCGATTAAAAGCCCCTTTGAGCCTCTGGACAATGATTTTGTGATCGCAAATGGTTGTAAACACCAATTGCCTCTTTTCATTATCCTGCATATATCTCTTGAACATCTGTAGGAAATTGTTTCCCAACAGAATATCTGCACCTGTATCATGGAAATAAATTGGTGGAGTTTTAACCTTATACCAAGGTGTACCTCTGGCTCCGCCAATCAGAATTTCAGTCTCTTTTACTCCTTTAGCAAGGAGCAAAATCTTCTTTGAGAAATCTCTTCCTGCAATTCAGGGTAGATCATCTTCTACGTCTGCTGGGAAGACTCCTCGTTTTGCAGTACAAATTCCTGCACCTGAATCAATATAAGCAGCAAAATATTCTGCTTTATAATTTTCATATAACATCCCTATAGAGATGTATATGGAGAATGGACTTGTCATTCGATCAATAGTTTTCTCTCACTAATCGTGATTTCCATTCCTTCTTCTTTATTTCCCCAAGGTTTGTGATCCTCGAGAAAATCCAAACCCAAAAGCAAAATTGCTTCTCTTCCAGCTCTACCCTTGATCTCCATCACTTATCCCCCAATTTCCAGGGTACCTTTGTAATGATTGATCTCCGGCTGCTGTAGATAGTAAAGAACATTACAAGGGAAGTTGGTTTCCCACCTTGTAGTGTCAAATTTTACTATCACTTCTCTCCATCCCTCGGAACATTTCAGATTCACTGGAACTTTGTTACTCTGAGATGTTTGAGGGTGTGCTTCTCGAATGAGACTCCGACTCCTCCTATATGGCGAAGACATGATTCTGTCTCCTTGGAAAGATAATCTTCCTGAAGTTATCCTGAGACTTTGGTCGTGTCTCATGACTTCTCTATCTCGGATTTGAATATCAACATTCCTTAACCGAGCAATTTCCTCCAATAATCCTTGCGTTTAAAGTCCTGATAAAGCGTCAGGGCTTTGCTGAAATGGGTATCATTAAGATTGTAAGCAATCTTTGGATAGATGATTCCCACTACTTGTCCTGCACAATGATCTCCCGCAATTGTTCCCAATACGGAATCTTTCAGATTTCTAACTCTTTTATCGCATATAGCGATATCGATCGGCGTGTGAACTTCGGTAAAGAGAGCCGATTTTAACATCAACTGGATTGCTCCAATATGGATCCAGTTCATCTTTTCAGCGACTTCAGGTTTCATCTTTGATAGATCTTCCCTGATGTCACTAGCTGGAATCAACTGCATCTCCACTTGATTCCCTGTAAACTCTATAGGAAGCGACATTTCTCGTATTGAAATTCCGTAGACGATTTGTTGTTTCCTGCTCCTTAGATTAAAGTTCCTTAGAACTTGATCTATGTTGTTTGCTGAAAAGCCTTGATACTTTTGTATATTCAGACTCTTCTTCATGATTTTGTCAATCAGACTTTGAGAGAGAGTTGTGTGACTGGAGAATCCCATCCTGTCTTCTTTCTCCTGATGAACAATCTCTGGATCAGTCTGACTCCGATCTAGTTCCATCAGACCATTCTGAATCTTCTTCGCTGAAGACTTCTTCTTGTTCATATATACTCTCATCTGAGGGTATATCTTCGAACTGATATACTTGTATCAGTTCTTGGTAGTAGATGGCATCTTCGATATCCGGAGTGGATTCGAATTTGTTGATACCTCTTCTCTCGTTGTGAGGGCAATTTGTGGAAATATGCCCCTTCGCACCGCACGTCCAGCAGTTGCAATCCTTGAAACTTTCATTAACTCTAGTGTGAGTTCTCCTGAAAGTTTTCTTGGCGGGTGTCCTTCCTTGGGATTTATTATTTCCTTGGAAAGGATACCTATTCCTTGATGGTCCACTTCTTTGGCCTGATTTGTAGGATCTGGCTTTCTGTCTTGACCATCTGGTTCTTGGTTTCCAAGAATTTCTTTTTGGATCTCCACCTTTATAATAGGGCTGAAACCTATTTTTCTTGCTTTTCTTCAGCCTCGGTGGTTCTCCTCCAATGATCGTTGGCAGATCATTGTCATCACAGTTTAGAGGAGCGAATTTGTTAATTCTCCTCAGTTTCTTCATGTTCCTCAGAGCTGTTGCTTGTTGACACCACTCTGAGAGCTTCCGATGTACATATGACATCCTTCTTGCGACGTTCTCAGGATCTCCTGGTTCATAATCCCGAATCAGCATCTCTTTCCATGGGCTTGGAAATTTCAGAAAGAAAATTTCCAGTGCAACTCTATCATCAACTTTAGATTGATGTTGATAAAGAGTAAAGAGCTGTAGAACCTTGTTAAGCGATTGTTGATCTAGGACTGCAAGTCTTAGATTATACAATGCCATCAAATATTTCTTCCTCTTTTCTTGATCAAATCCTTCGAAATATCATTCTCCCAGAAAATGATTTTTAAAAAGCATTGCCATATTCTGGACATGTTCTGTGTAGTTGTCACTCTCAAAACATGAATTCTTGATGTCCACAGGAAAGAATTCCCATGCTATCTTGACAATTCCTGCAAGACTCATTTCGAGAATTCTTACGAATCCTTCCTTGTTTAAATCGAGAGTTGCTGCTGCAATTCTCAGGGCTGACATCCACTCATCAATAACGGATTCTCGATCTCTGAAATTTACTTCATCAAGGTCGAGCATTACTCCGTAGGGATGGATAGGATCCAAGGTTGCCTTTCCATAAGGTGTATCTTGCACCTTTGGATGCGGTCTTCTGGCCCTTGTCCTTCTTGCCGCCATGTATGCATCATTTGGGGCATGTTGATCTCCAGTCTGAAAATCCTGGGCTACATTAATGGCTCCTGGTGCATTTTGAAAATCTTGTTGATTTCCAATAATGGCTCCTGGTGGAAGTTGATTCACCGGCTGTGGATTTTGGACCACATTCTGGTTCATTTTTAAATCCACCATCGTCATGTTAGCAAAAGATTCTGCTAACTCCTGGAGGTCGTCAAGCTTGATTCTTTCAAGATTATTCATCTTTTTCTTTCTCGAATCATTCTTTTCAGAGCGAGGTTGTTGCTCCAGCTTTTCGATCCGTGATTGGATCTCCTTCAGGATATTATATATTTCATCCTGTTTCATAGCAATCTTGTAAAGATCGCGTGGTACACCATACAGGCTATCGCCATAATGTTGTACTGTCTTCTGTATTTCTCTCAGATCCTCCGATATTTTGGATGAGTCTGGAGAAATCTCCTGGTATAAAAGAGTAGATGATACTCCTTTATCTTTCTTTGAATCCATCAGAGCGATTCAGCTTAGAGCTGATTCCAATTTACTCCCAAATGGATCTAATGGTCTCTTCTCATGGCATGTTCTATCTCCCATTCAAGGAGGATACAACTATGGAGAATATCTTCTTTTCTTTTGATTCCTTGGAGGCAGGAATCAATTAATCTTTTCTCCTGATTTTGTTGGATTAGGATATCCAACTGACTTCTCCAGTGTATTAGCATACTCTGGTATATTGTTCTTCTTTTCTCCAAGATTTGGAGACGTTCCTGGAAATGTCCACACCTTGGACATCCTTCCAGGTCCATCAGTCGGTATGGTTCTGATGGTTTTCTTTCATCACGTACTCCGTCCTTAGATGGAGATACTTCAACTCCTCGAGCAAGTTTTCTCTTCTTCTCGTCTCTTGGTTACAAGAGATAATAGATTCACAATCCACTCTCAGTGCTGCAGAGTGGAATTCTCTTTTCCAGATTGCTAGCGCAGTCTGGGTTCTTGTTTTCTGTACCTCCAAATCATGGAGATAATTCCTGTAACCTCCGCATCTCGGACAATTGTCCGGATCCATGTTTATCTTGATGTCTCCTCCGTTAGGATAATACTTAAAGCAATAAATAAAATATAATTCCTAGATAAACCTAAGGCTCTGATACCAATTTGAAAGCGTATGATCGATCAGCAAAATATGTAATAAAGAAATATGTAGCTATCATTTTAAATAGCTAAAATAGGAGGGCAAATACATGATTTTATATGATTTTGATTAACTAGTCAATTTTTCCCCATTTCCACACAAATAAGACACATTTTAAGAAAGTGTCACAATAGATATAATAAGAAAGTCAAAAGTCAAAGTGGTTATGTGTTATACATGCATTCAAAACTGGTTATGAGGGGTATACACTATCATAATACTCTATTATATATGTATATACAATAATAAAAGTAAAATGCAAAAAGTACTTTGAGATTAACATAGCCAACTCTGTAAGCAATTTTTAAAACTTCAATTGAAATTAAATAAGTAATTTGTAGCATTAAACTAAAACACAATAGTATTGTTTCTTACAATGTTCTGTTAAATCATTTTAGAATTTCGAGTAGCCTAAATAATCTGGATCTTCATTCAGGATTAATATTAATCGTTAATCACTACCATCCATGGAAAGGCAGCATAATTTTTTCAAAAAATATTACTCATTATATTATTATTTTTTGAATTGATTTGTCTCAAAATGTTTTATTTATTCTCTCTCACAATACTGTAAAAAAAAAAAGCTCAGAGAAGAGCTGACAAGGGCGTTGATGGAGGCAGCCACTAGTAATAATGGTGATGATATTAGCAGTCAAATTGAGATTCAGAAATTGGAGGGTTCAAATTCAAGAGCAATTTCGTTCAACGATCTTGTCAAGGACTTCACGTCAAACAAACACGACATTAGAACCTTCGCTATCACCACCAAAACCATGGTAAGTTTTTGTAATTTTTCACTGCTACCTATTAATGTGCCTATCCCTATCTTTCTTTTAGGATTTTTAATTATTTGGATCTATTATTATTGGAAAAAGGTGGAAATACCCCCTTCATGTTGGCAGCGCCGAGCAAATACCTTCCTGAACTTTGTTTATGTGCAAATTCACCATTCCCTAAAGTTTTCGGGTGCAATTACCCCCTCGCCGTGACGGAAACTACACTTTCGTTGGCAAAAAAATATTTTTGATTCATTTTTATTCTTGTGGACCCTTACAATTTTCAACGGTTATATACTACATAATTGGGGCTAAAAGCTCAAATTAGGAAAAAAAATATTTCGAACCCTAGCTCACAACTATCAAAATTCAGGTGAGATTCTCCAATAATTTGCACGAAAAATGATGATGGACCACTTAAAGAATATGAGATCATCAATGTCAACAACAAATAGTTGACTTGGATTGCAAATTATTATAGAGTTTCGCCTGAGTTTTGATAGTTGTGAGCTAGGGTTCGAAACAAATTTTATTCTAATTTGAGTTTTTAGCACCAATTAATTCTTGAAAATTGTAAGGGTCCACAAGAATAAAAATGAATCAAAAATATTTTTTTTTGCCAACGAAAGTGTAGTTTCCGTCACGACGAGGGGATAATTGCACAAAAAAACTTTAGGAAAGTGTGAATTTGCACCTAAACAAAGTTTAAGGGGGTATTTGTCCGGCGCTGCCAACATGAGGGGGTATTTGTACATTTTCCCATTATTATTCATTGCGTGTGATTGAGAGTGATGTGTGGGTTCTTGTATCTTTTTATTCCAACTTTATAATAATACTATTGTTTGCCAACTAAATTATGTTAATTTTTTGAAATTCTATTATTTACTACACTTATTAAATCACTAATTATACATAGTACAATATATTATTCGTTTGATTATTCAAGTTTTATATATTATCAAACTCAGATTTCTTATGAGTATATTAATGCATGCTTATATTATCAACTCTAGCTATTAATATATCATCATCTTATATATTCCTTGATGTCACTCGAATGATGTGATTTTTTCTTAATAATTTGGTTGAAAATTCGATTGCGAAAATTGCGTTTGGTTGAAAATCGTGTGAACTGAAACTTGATTACCCAATATGCAGATTGAGAATATGGAACGCTTAGTCCAAACGGCTAGATGGCATGAATCTGTCTACTGGCATTTAGCTGCTCATGGTGTACCCAACGGCCTACACTGTCTTTCACTTAAGTTGGCTGAAGAGTACGCAGTAAATGCCATGGCGCGTGCTCGTCTGCCTCTGCCTCAACATGTTTATCGCCTCACGGACCCTTTCTTTAAGCACGTTGTTCTTTTAACTGACAATGCCCTTGCCGCCTCTGTTGTTATCTCGTCTGCTATCAAAACCTCGTCCAATCCCGAAGAATTGGTGTTCCATGTTGTTACTGACAAGAAGTCTTATACTTCCATGCATGCGTGGTTTGCAGTAAACAAAATTCATTCTGCTGTTGTCGAAGTCAAGGGCCTGCATCAATATGATTGGCCTCCTGAAGTGAATGTCGCCGTTGAGAAAATGTTGGAAACTCATGTCGAGATACGGAATCACAAGCACAGAAGAATGATGGAAGATTCTGAGTTCTTGAAAGAACATGATTATAGAACAGATGTCCTAAATCCGAGCTCCGTCTCCCTGCTGAATCACCTCCGCATATATCTCCCTGAGGTAATTATTTTGAATTATCATGAACATATGTAAGTGTACGGTGTACGTACATTTATGGGAGATTGATTTACCGTCTGGTTTTTGTGGATCTCAGCTGTTTCCTGATCTGGACAAAGTTGTGTTTTTGGACGATGATGTCGTGGTGCAACGTGACTTGTCATCCCTATGGGATTTGGACCTCAACCAGAAAGTTGTGGGTGCAGTTGTTGATTCTTGGTGTGGACGTGACTGCTGTAAGTACAGAAACTACTTGAATTTCACGGATCCGATCATATCATCGAACTTCGATCAGCACCGCTGTGGATGGCTTTACGGGATGAACATTTTCGACCTGAAGCAATGGAGGAAGACTGATATCACTGCAACATATCACAAATGGCTTAAACTGGTCAGGAATATTGATGCTAATACTACATTGTTTGATCATATATATTGTCACACACACACACACATCTAAATTCCATGCTTCCTTACATTTTGCAGAACCTGAATTCTGGCTATACACTATGGCACTCTGGAGCGTTTCCCCCCGCCTTGATTGCTTTCGAGAACCTCGTGCACCACCTTGATCCTTCATGGCATGTAGCCGGTCTAGGGCAGCGCTATCCAAATGTGGAAAAAGAAATACTTGAAGCTGCTGCGGTCATACATTTCAGCGGGCCTGCAAAGCCATGGCTCGAGATGGGCTCCCCTGAGGTAAGAAGCCTGTGGTATAGACATGTAAATCTGTCAAATGAATACATTACTAGATGTGGCATAATAGGCTAGGGGGTGGGGAAACTTGCATCTCTCTCTAACTAATAGGTTATCATAAAAACTTATATCAGACCGTCTGTAGACGGTGACAGTGTCCATATACAGATCCAAACCCATATATTGCTCATGTTCAGAGTGTTTGGATTTGGGTCTGCAGGCATCCGAAGTGTCTTAATTTAGCCGTCAGACAGTGTGACACAAGAGTCCGTCGTTAGTAATTTACTATAATGGTTAATTTAGAGTCGAAAGAAGTGTTGGGTGAGGCAGAGGGAAGAAGGTCTCAGCCTTCAGTCTCTTCTCAGGCCATCTGTGGTCATCTTATAGAAGAAGATACTTGAAATAGACTTACACAGGCTAGGCGCATCCTGTATTAAGGATGGAGAATATTTTAGTGTAAATTTATGCTATCATTTCTTTCGATCAAAATTGGAAATCATCTCTTGTTATTAAATAAATTGGGGTACGTTACTATTGTAATGAGTTCTCTGATTTTATACTGTCTATTTTTAATTCGCATTTGTGTAAACGTCGTATGTATAGTGTGTTATATGTCGGATTTGAATTCTGAAAGAAAATAAAATGCTGGAATTTAGTGGAATAGTGTTCAATCTAATATCTTTTGTGAAAAACCCAGCAAATTAGGTGTTATACATCCGTTCTATTTTGTGTAAATGTGTTTGTTGCATCTTTAATTATATATTGCTAGAATTTTATTACTACTATACGTTTTTGTTAGTTTTCTCCTAAAAGCTATTTAATGATTTTGTTGATATCACTCACACTCAAGAAAATTTGACTATTTTCACATATGAGGGATGAAGTAATTCAGAGGTAGCTCATGACCCGGTTCACCTGTGTCCTACTCGTATCAATGTTATTATTTTAATTAAATTTATTATAACATAATAAATCATAAGTAATATTCATTATGAAAATCGAAGTTTAAAATTGAGAGTAAATGCTTAAAAATAATTATGTACCCTAATGGGGTATAATAAGCCCTAATTAACAAGGGAGTACAATATATTACTATTGTAGATGCGAGACTTAAAAACTAAATTTGATTCTGAAGACTAGAATTACAAATTACGAACTCAGATGTAAAATTGAAAAACAAGACACATGATGTACGTGGTTTGGCAAGATGCCAAGATGATCGGAGATTCTTATTTCGGAAGACAGAGATTACAGATTACAATGATGAGCTTCGAGCTCGTGTTAACAACTACGTTTAGCTCTTTTCTCTCTCTCCTATCTCTAGGGTTGCAAACGAATCGAATCGGAGCGAATATCAACATATTTGATTCGATTCGAAAAAATTTCATAGTATTCGATTCGGTTTCGAATATTTTTTTTTTATTCGTATTCGATTCGTTATATTATTCACGAATATTCGATTTAATTTTTTCCAAATTTGTTTAATTCGATTCGAATCGAATATTCGATTCGAAATTTCCTGTTTTTTGCAATATTCGATTCGAATTTTGAATAAAATTTGTAAAATAATATTTAAAATCAATATTTTACCTAATACACAGTTCAAAACTCAACTCAAACACTTAATAAGTGATGCTAAAACGATGTATGTGTTCAACTTCCAACTCACAATCCACAAATCATAATAAACTTCATCAAAACAGCATTAACAAAAACATCATCATGTATATGAATATATATGTATTATTATATTATATTATATTATATTTATGAATATTATCAAATATATATTATATATAAATATAGTAATATATATCGAATCGAATATTTTCGAATATCGAATCGAATATCATGATTTTGAATTCGTATTTGATAACTAATCGAATCGAAAAAAGTATTTGTATTTGTATTCGAATCACAAAATTTTGAATTCGGATATCAAAAATTCGAATCGAATATCGAACCGAGCAAAATTATTCGATTCATTTACAACCCTACCTATCTCTATGCAGCTCACGCACTCTTTCTACATGAAGAAGAATTTTTTAACTACTTCAGATTAGGGGTGTGCATCGGTCGGTCGGTTCAATCGACCGGCCAAAATCTCAAAAACCGAAAGAGTATTTTTGAAACTGAACCGACCGAATTTTTTTATGGACCAAACCAAAAACCGAACTAGAAAATGTGATCGGTTCGATCGGTTTTAATAAAAACCGACTAAATATTGAGAACCCGATGCATATAGATTTATTTATCTAATTACTTTTTACGTTCACATTTATCCAGGATGAAGCATTTTTTTTTGTTGGGCTTGTGAGTTATCATACTGCAACACAACTGAGCAAACGGCGAAATTCAAAATCCAACTGAAATTTTGTCAAAAAAATTCTTTTTCCCATCAATTACTAATCATGGTCGTACATTTAGGAAAGAAGCATTTTTTTCACACAATTAAATAGATCAATCTAATCAACTTGACCCGTCTTGTAAAGTAATTTTCATAAAGTGTGTCTTCTTTTCTCTCTCATAAATGGTGAATTAGTTTAATTTTGAACTATCTAGTGTATCAAGTTCTCCTATACAAACTGAATAAAGAACATTCGACAGAAATTGCAACCCATTTGCTGCAATTTGAAGAGAGAGAGAGAGTAGAGGACGAGAATTCATACCTTAAGAGTAGAGATGACGGCTGAATGGATCGGCGGCTGTTGCTCACAGACTTACAGCGACGGCGACGCCGTGACGGGTGAACAGTGGAGTGAGAGATGAGAGTTGAGGAGTGAGAGCACTTGCAACGGTGGGCGGGTGGGGGGTGGGCGCGGCTGGGCGACCGGGCGGGGGGTGGGCGCTGCTGATGGCGCCCAGGGGAGGGCGGATGGGGTGGGCGGCCTGGCGCCCGGGCGAGCTTGCTGGGCGGGGAGGGGTGGATTACATTTAAATACTACACATTATTCTATTCATTTTCACCTCATTCTCTACATTTCTATCTCAATTTCTTCTAAATTATCTCTACAACTTCTTATATTTTTGTGCTACAAATGGATCCCAATCAAAATTGGTCTTGGTTCGGTTCTAGTGGTGCAAGTTTCGATCCCAATAATCCAAATTTCTACGGCAATTTTCGACCTCCATCCTTCCAAAACGTCTCCACCCCCACCCCCAACCGTCCTCAATTTCCGCCGGGTTCCGCCTATGTCCCTCGATTTTCACCGGGGGCTTTCTCCACGTATCCTACACATCCGGCACCTTCTCCTGGCGACTTCCAATCGGCCGTCAATTTGGACTCGTTCGTGGACCAAGTAAAACGTGGAGTACGAGAAGCCCGCAGTTACTTCTACGCCCAAGAAAAAGGGCCGGGGTAAAGCCACTATCCGAGGCAAAAGAGGCGGCGGCAGCAGCAGCAGACCTGAAGGCGGCCGGGGCAGTCGGGGCAGTGGGGGAAATAACTACAGTGAGGCCGAGATGGAGTGCTTGGCTCATTGTTGGGTCGATATTAGCCACGACCCTATTGTCGGTGACGCCCAAAAATTTGGAAAATATTGGGAGCGAATCATGGAGTGCTACAATCGCCTCCGTCCCGAGGGAACGAAAGCGCGAAGTGAGGAGCAATTGCGTAGTCATTGGAAGAGAACCAAAGATTTGTTGATTCTCTTTTAACAAATCTACAAGGAAGCTTCGGAGCAGTATCATGGCGGCGAGAGCGGCGAGGACATTTTCCAGAGAGCACTAGCGGAGTGGCAGAATAAATTCTACACCCCATTTAAGCATTTGGATGCTTGAAACGTGGTTAGGGATACGCCGAAGTTCCATATTGTCGTCTCTTCCAGCAAAGTCAAAGAGAATATCGCCAAACGATCTAAGATCCGGGAAGACGAGAGCTACACCACGACATCAGAAGCTTCCACTCCAAGCACTCCAAGCACTCCGGGCATGACGAGCGGCGGCGAATTCACCTCGGAAAGCACTCGCGCCGCACGTCCAATGGGAACGAAAAAGGCGAAGACATTAGCTCGGGGAAAAGGTAAAGTTTCTGCTGACATAGAAGAGAAGTTTAATGTTATGCAATATCAAATTACGAGGCAGGCAAACTACGAGATTCTAACTCGAGGCACAATGGGCATGGCACCCGACGCGCTCCAAAATCATCTTGCGTTTTGTGCAATGCTCAGGAGAGAAATGGGACTCACCGACCCCCCACCGCCGCAGAATTAATGTATTTTTTTTAATTTATCTTTATGTAATGTTTTTTTTTCAATTCAATAAAATGCATTTAAAAATTAATGTTATTTAAATTATGAAAATAAAAATGAAATTGAAAAATAAAATCATTAAAATAATAGGTGTGCCCACCTTAATTTGTGCCCACCAATTTGGCCAACTTTTATGTGCCCCCCTACCCCACCAATACCCCACACATATTAATTAAATATTGGTGGGCACAACTTTTTTGTGCCCACCAATGTGAGTGCTCTGAGGGGAGGGAGAGAGACATTGTTGTGAGTGTGACTGTTGAATGAATTGAAACCTAGGTTTTAATTTTTTATTGCTAAATCAGTATATACATTATTTATTATTTATGTCATTAAGGTTTTGGTCGATTCGGTTCCCGACCGAACCAATTTAGGAAAACCGGGAACAGAACCGAAAACTGATATTTTCCAATTTTTGCAACCGAACCAAAAATCGACACCCTTAAAAACCGATCCGAACCGACCAAAACTCATTAGTTCGGCCGGTTTTTTCGGTTCAGTTTGGTTCGTGCACACCAATACTTCAGATTGAGAGTTATAATATAAAAGCCACATGAGATTAAACAACTCATAAGTCATAACAAAGAAAACTAACTTTGCTATGATATTTGCACTCAAGCCATGCAGATTCTCCTTTTCATCCCTTAGCTCAATATGCAAGCACATTCTACAACTGTTAACACAAGAAATTAAAATTCAAGAAAAAAAAGATTATTTTTTGAAAGTGGTATAAAATGGGAAACTGGATCCCATAATCATAACCTAATACCCGTTACTCTCATATTTAGCTAAAGTTCCAAACACGATTTAATTTTTTGAATTATAATATTTGTTTAATTCAGACAATGAGTCGAATGATCAACATCCTAGGGTGACATTAAAAAAAAAAAACACTAGGTTTGTCGTAAGAGATTAACTAATTTATTTACTCGAATCCAACAACAATCGATTTTTAACTGAAACTACTATTATAAGAATACACAAACAATTGAGTAAAAATTTGAAATAGCCACTATTAATAGTGGAAAATAAAAGTTGTTCAAAACTTAATTTAACATAAATTATGTTAGATTTTGAAATTTTTGGACAAATTTGCCCTTCTCCTTTACAGTCGAATTTCACTCTCTCCTCTCTTCTCTCTGTTCTCTTTCTCGTCCTCTCTCTCTCTCACTGGAAACTCTGACATCCGCCTCTCTACCACCGTCGATCATACATGATGACGGCGCCGACGTTGAAATTAGATCCAAACATTCCGGTGACGGCGCCACCTCTCAAAACTTCGATCCCAACCACAAATTAAACCTTAGATCTAGGGCTGGCAAATTTCCGGGTCGGCCCGGCCCGAAAATTCACCGGGCCGGAAAATATGGAGCCCAGCCCGGCCCGAAAAATCAGTTTATAGCATATTTTTACCTGGCCGGGCCGGCCCGAGCCCACCGGGCTTTTGCCTATTTCGGGCCGGGCCGGCCCGGCCCAAAAATTCATCGGGCCAGAATTTGCTGAGCCCAGCCCGACCCGAAAACAGGCCGGCCCGCCGGGCGGGGCCTGTTTTGATAGCACTACTTAGATCTAGTCCCAAATCAAATATCAAAACATAGATCAGATGGCCGCACTGTTACAGAAAAGCAAAAATCTAGATCCAGTAACAGCGGCGCTGATTTAAAAAATCGAGAGCCGAAATCGTGGTGAGAATGGTGCGAAATGGATTCATTCGTACCACTCGTACCAATTCATGGTGCGCCACTAGTTGGTACGAAAGAGACAAATGAGTTCATTCGTCCCTCTCGTGCCAAATTATGGTGCGCCACTAGGTGGTACGAACGGAACGAATGATTCCATTTGTCCAACTCGTACCAAGTTATGGCGCGCCACTAGTTGGTAGGAATGCATTCATTCGTACCAGTCATAAAAAATAATTGCACTGCGCATTGTACACTTGAGATGAATGAGATTCGTTCGTACTTGTCGTACCAAGTTCGCCGAAATCTGTTGTTATTCCAAA
The DNA here is from genome assembly GCA_031470985.1 of Agastache rugosa. Lineage (NCBI taxonomy): Eukaryota > Viridiplantae > Streptophyta > Magnoliopsida > Lamiales > Lamiaceae > Agastache > Agastache rugosa. Next base: position 25,997,235 of record CM062607.1, read on the forward strand.
TAATGAGCAACAGAGTTTGTCGGAATCTGCTGTTATTCCAAATAACGAGCAACAGCAAAACTGCTGCAGAAATAACAACAAAAATACCTCACAAGCAGCCCTCTATCAATAATTCCATCTCCATACTCTCCCTCTCTCTTTACAAGATCTCAACACTGCTCATTTCCAGCAGCCAAGCTTAACCAGATCTGCAAAATCTCCATCAATTCTCCAATCCATGGCTACATTCACAAACTTCTTAGCCAAACAGATCCCATATCTCACTCCCATCACCAAAACAACTCCTCTCAATCTCATCAACCCCCAATTCTCCACCCTCCCAACCCTACCGTCCAAACCAAGACAACCTCATCATCAAATTAGATCCCTGCAGCCGCAGCAGCTCCACCGTGAAAGCCTCCTTCACTGCCGCCGACGTCGAAAAGACCAGCCACCACAAGCAAGTCCAGAAAGTGAGCAGCAACAACGAAGCACAACAACCAGATCTACAAATCGGAGGGGAGGACAGATGTAGGATGAGTAGTCGGGGAAGATCTTCAGATCGCAGGGGAGGGCGACATCGACGATGATGGACGTCTGAAAGGGCAGAATCTAGTGAAGGCGAAGAACCAGCTGGTGGTGGTGGAGTTTGCCGCCGGCGACAGCGAGAACAGCAGCCAGATCTGCAGATCGGAGAGGAGGGCAGACGTAAGAGGAGTAGTCAAGGCGGATATTCAGATCGAAGGGAAGGGCGGCTTCGATGGCGGCTGCGGACTGTCTAGAACCGTTTTGGTAGTAGCAGAGAGAGATGGGGATACATATGATAATAAAAAACAAAAAATATAGGAGAGAGAGAAATATACTCAAATAATTAAATTAAGGGTACAATTGTCTCATCACACTAAAATCTGCTAAAATTTATAACAAATTAAATTTTTGACAACATTTATTTTTCACTATTCATAGTGGCTATTTAATATGATAAACTCCAAACAATTTTCCATTATACAAATTTTATTAACTAGTAAATTATCTAAACTATGGTAATTTCAGGGGACATTCTAATTGCAAATATGATTGTTTTTTTTTTCTTTTTTCTTTTTTTGAGAGAGCAATATGATTTTTAAATTTTAGCAATAAATTAAAAACACGACCTTTTGATTTGCAATAAAGCACAACTATTGATAGAATTGTCAATGTGTGTAACCATCTATCAATAAACCGCTCAGACTAATTAATTTAAAAAACTGAATCTTTTTCATATGGTTTAAACTGCAGCAGGAATTCAAATATGCACTTCTATGAAAATGACAATACGCAGAAAAAAGCCTTTATGTCAACATCCAGTCCTTCTTCAGGAAAAAAAAAAGTATATATGTTATGTTTTTTAATTTTTTGGGCCTAAATAGACCCAAATTATCTGATATATAGGTTCAATTTAAACCTGCCGCCTGCAAATTTTTATTTCGGTTTTTCTATTAGTTCCAATTGTTTTGTTTTGTTTTTTTTTTATCTCGAAAAACCTAAGCCTTGTTTTCTCTCAAATTCCGAGTTTTTATATTTTCTAGCTTAGTTTATGAGGTTGTTGTACATGGAAATGAATATTTGTCATAAATATTTTATTTTATTTTCGACGAAAATAATCTCGTAGATATTTTAAATTTCCAAGTTGCAGTGTGATTATCTTACAACTATGTTTTATATAGGATCTTTTCAGATTTGTGGTTGAAAAATAAATAAATTATCAGTGGGAGTTCCATTAAATAAAGAATGATAAATATTGAATTTGATATAAAATAAAAGTAATGACCACACGCGATTTCAGCATTCTGCATGTAAAAGATTTAATAGTAACTCTGATATTTGTTCTTTCCATTCCTAGTGTGCTAGACAGAAGATTACGCATTAGAGTAATTATCATGCATGCACATTTTAAGCTTCATGGAGAAAAAATTACAATATAATTAGGGCAATTTGACTAATCTGCAACCAATCATATATGATATATATATATACATAGGGATTGGTTCATATAAAAACTATTTCTAGTGTGGGAACTAGGAACTAATCTGAACTGTTGATCTTTGTATGATTTATGACATGGTTGTCATTATTCAAAGCATGAATATATATAAATTTAAGCATGATTTTATATAAGCACAATTGTTTATACAAAAAAGCATGAATCTCATTAAACATGAGTACTACATATAGATTTAAGCATGATATATATAGATTTAAGCATATTCTCAAGTTCTCACGGGAGGAATAGTTTCTATAGTAACCCATATATATATATATATATTTATATATATCTCACTAATTAATTAAGTAGTCGGCATAAATTAAATCAGCATTAGGGAATTTAGACAAGCTAATAATATATGATATGTAGAGTTAAAGATCATAAACAAAGTACTGTTCTTCAAGGGTACTGATGATAGAGCTAGCAATGGTTGTTTTTACTGAATATTAAACTACTTGCTAACTACTTAATTATATTTATTATACATTAATTGAAATTAAAATATTAATTCTTCAGACTCCATGCATTTCTGGTTTTCATCATCATCCCATAATTTGCGAAATTCTCGATTGTAAAGCCAAGAGCTTTTCTAGTTGTTAACTGCAATCAGAAAGAATCGAACTAAATTATGATGAACACAACCAACAATTTAACAAAAGTTCCAAGAAGCCTTAATAATGTAAAAAAATAAATAAAAGTTAATTAGAAAATTAATGATATTAATCTTACACTAGCTGGAGAGGAGTTTGATCTTGGCAAGAGTAGTGGTGGTCATGATCTGCAGGTTGGAGAAGGTTGACTGGGAGGAAGTTTCTTACATCATAGCTGTGTGAAGTAGTACTCATACTACCACCCTGCTGCTGCTGCTGCTCGTATTCTTGATTAATCATGTTCATTTGCTGTTCTTGTGCTCTCTCGCTCTCGCCTATCTGCTTCATTTTATATATATCAATCTCATCATCATCACTTCAACAAATTAATTTTGTATGTATATATATGAATTAATGCAGTACGTGAATTGATTACTACCTTAGCTCGTAGATACATGTTAGCATTGTGCAGCTCTAGCTCCTGCTACACATCATCATATATCCTTGTTTACATCAAAACGCACTTTACATAAATGAGAGAGAGAGAGAGGAGGAGTACTGACCCTCTTCTGCATGAGCTCTATTTCAGCAAACAGCAACTCATTCTACATCAGTTTCAAGAATATTGTGAGTATCATATTTCATTCAAAAACAAGCGTTAATATTATAAGGTGGGAATTGAAAGCTTTTTATACATATATATATTTACCTTCTTGGCTCGAATTCGGCTGATGGCTTTCTCCACTTTGTTTTCCGTATTCCTGAGATCCTTCGGTTGCATACCGCTAACTCCTTCTCCAAGAAGTTGTCTGCAAATCAATATTGATCATATAAGTTCATGTGATATGTATGTGTGAGTGTGAAAATTAATTATCAAAATTTTGAATGTCTGAATAGAACTAAGCAATCTTAATTATAGCATTAAATGGAATTTTAATTGTAACCTGTTTAAATTCTGAGTATCTCTTATTTGTCTGCGGAGCTTGGCAGCTTCTTGCTGGTAGAACTGGTGAGTATATATATACATGAACAACAAATTTCAGTTCTTTAGAGGCTAAGTATATACATGATGAACAAGAGACACCCTAAGACCTAAGTATTGTTTTAGAGGCTACAATTCATAGAAACACTAAACCTTCTTAAAATCGGATTCAAATTCGGTTCTTCTCTCCCATAATTACGAAATTATAAACCATAATAATAAATTATAAATTCAAAAAAAGATTATTTATGAATCCTAGTGGGATATAATGAATAAAAATAAATTTATACAAGAGAAATTGAGATTAAAGAGAAAATAAAATAAAATTCTTAAAGATGGAGTATGAATGAAACACCAAAAAGTGGGATAGATTATCCAATTAGGTGCAATTAATTTGTAAATTAAGTTCGAATAATAATTCAAAAATTCAAGACATTAATGTGGCGCAATTATAACAAGTTAATTATGTATTTATTGAAATGTGTATAGATGAAAAACATATTACTTAGTAAAATATAATAAATGTATAAGGAATTAGTGAAATAAATCTGAAATTAAGTTTTAACAGCCAAAAATTTGATTTCCCTACAAAAAGGACAAAATTCTGATTTTGTCTTTTTGAGCAGTTTACTCTATAACTTTTGAACATTGTACACAACGATTTTGTCTTCTCGAAAAAAAAAAAAAAACTCTTAATATAATTTGTTATTTCCCAAAAAATTAAATAAAAAAAAAAGGAAAGAGGACTTGCCTGCGTATTTACTTCAGAGGTGGACATAGTGTTGGAGGAATCAACAGTTGCTTTCTTGTACCTATCAATAGTTGCCCTAACACTGCAAAAATTAAATTAATTAAACAAATTAACAAAATAAAATGACCAACCAATGAAATAAAATTTCCCACAAATCGTAATATTATTATAAAATTTACATGACCAACAATAAATAAAATTCCACGTGATATATTTTCCAAATATAACTTTCTTAACAGTATAAGGAATTGGATGACTTAAAGTAAGCAAAATATTCTTCAATTACTTATTCCCAAACTATTTTAAGGGGACATATAAATACAAGCATTAAATATCACACCCGCAAACAAAAGGAATAATGTGTTATTTCCTTTCAAAAAAAAAAAAAAAAAAACTATATACACACCAATATAATAATAAATAAAACTAAAATATTACTTCCTCCTTCCCGCAACAACTGGCTCAAAACTTTTGGCCACGAATATTAATGTGAAGATAAAAATTAGTTAAAGTGGCATGATCCACAACTTTTGAAAGAATAATTATTTCCTTAATTGAAAACGGATAACTTATAATGGAATACTCCCTCCGTCCCCAATTAAGTGTCCTCAGCCGTCAAAATGCGTATACCAAAGTAGTAGGCAAATGACTTATTTTACCCCTAATTATTGCATGGAAAAATAAAAAAGTAAACTTTTTGGAATAAGACAATAGGTAAATATGATGACATAACTTTTGTATAGAAATCTGAGATATGACACTTATTCGGTGACAAAAATTTTAACGGCTCGGGACACTTATTTGGGGACGGAGGGAGTAACTCAATAAAGAATACGAGCCATTTATTGTGGGAGGGAGAGAGTACTATTTCACAATGTAGAATCCCAACAGTAATTCCTCCATATATATACACACATTTTCACTTCATGGGTAAAAAAAAGGGTAAATTGCCTATAAATTCCTGAACTTTTCACAAATTCTGGTTTTGCTCTCCACAAAAAAATTCAGCGTGACAATTCCCGAACTTTCTATTTTGTCTGATTTTGCATCCAAGGTCAATTTTCTCCAAATTGTGTGCTGACTTGGCAGACGGAAATTCCTACGTGTCTTAATCGGTAGACCAGTTAATATTTATTTAAACAATAAATTACCCGTAAATTCCTTAACTTTTTTCAAATTCTGTTTTTGCTCATCACAAAAAAATATTTTGCGCAACAATTCCCAAACTTTCTAATTTGTCTGATTTTGCATCCAATATCAGTTTCTCACAAATTGTGTGTTAAATTGGAGCTAAAGCTCATATATTGAATTTCTACAAAATTCTTAAGATTTCATCACAATTTTGGGAAGTAATTCAAAATATTGGATGCAAAATCAGACAAATTAGAAAGTTTGAGAATTGTTGCGCAAAATATTTTTTGGTGATGTGCAAAAACAGAATTTGAAAAAAATTAAGGAATTTACGGGCAATTTATTGTTTGGATAAATATTAACTCGTCTACCGATTATGACACGTAGAAATTTCCGTCTGCCAAGTCAACATACAATTTGGGGGAAATTGGCCTTGGATGCAAAATCAGACAAAATAGAAAGTTCGGGAATTGTCACGCTGAATTTTTTTGTGAGAAGCAAAACCAAAATTTATGAAAAGTTCAGGAATGTATAGGTAATTTACCCTAAAAAAAAGTTGCACATATATTTATGTCCCCATATAAATATTAATACTATTATTAACACAAAAATGTAAGCTCAGCTTCTGAATAGTCTTAAAGAAACATCAGAGGCTGAAAACACATACATCCACTTCTAGTCAGCAACCTTAATTTCCTCGACACACGATTGGCTGCTATCTGCCACGTCGGTTCGAGATCCCACAAATATGATTGGCTACAAATTCTATGTGTTCAGATCTCGCCAACCCTCCATTATACTCCATGGTTATTACCCAACAGTTGAAGGATAAAGTTTGTACCCATTGAATATTAGTATACCCACCCTACTCCATCACCCAAAGATTTATGCTATCTATCAATTTCATTTCTTTTCAAATAAATTTATCTTCTAAAAATGCCGGTCTATTATTATATATAATCTCCATGTAATTAAAACATACTTATAATAATACGTATGTGTGTGTATAGAAGTCTCTCTCTCTCTCTCTCCCTCCCTCCCCCCTATTCAGTGTATGAGTGAAGTTGTAGGTTCACAGAGCAGCCGTTTTGCACCCTTATTGATTCTATAAGCAAAGGCTGCTCTATTCACAGAGCAGCCAAATTTTTGCAACATTTCTTTACTCTCATTTCTTGGAAAACAGAAGATTTAATATTCCTCTTTCTCTCTCTCTCTCTCTCTAGAATTGCTAAGTAATGAGGTGAGGGAGTAGGGGTGGGTGCTTTCCCAATTAGCTAGCATTCTTTCCATGCTTCCCCATCTGTAATTGATCACAGACCTCTTTTTTTAGCTTCAAAAAGTTAAAAGAATTATTTATTGATTTTTATTTTTTTAATTTAGTGGGAGAAAGAAATCTTAGTGGAACAAATCTGCGCAAAATAGAAACGGCAAAGATTTCAACTTTTGAGATAACAAGGGGTGATGGAAGAGAAAACCCCAAGAAAGAGAATTTATGACAAGCCCTTTTCATATTGTCTTTGTGATGTTAAGAAATGTTAAATTATGTCTGACATATATATATATATACATATATATGACCTAAGATTTGTTGGTTAAGAGACATGAAATTAGGCTTTCAAACCCTAATCATATATATAGTATTGTACAACTACCATCCATGCCCTAATATTACATCATGACTCTAGCTACACTGCAGTCTAAATGGTGTAAGAATTGTAAACCAAGATGCCCATCTTCTTGAAATTGCTTTTGGACCAACTCTAAAATATTGAAATCTTGATGACTTTATTTATTTATTTATTTTTTTTGGAAATCTTGATGATTTTAAAGTCATGCCCTTTTCAAGTTCTTGAAAACATGTCATTAATAAATTTAGGTTAAATACTTTCTTTCATTTCAGCTCTCATAAGTAGTAGCTAGAATTTCTTGGGCTGACAGATGGCATGTGATGTTCAGAGAGAGAGAGAGAGAGAGAGAGAGGGTGAAATCACACACAAGTCAAGACAGGTGATATTTTTCAAGATTTCATAGAAATCTCAACCAATTAAGCAGATCTAGGAGTTATATGATCAAATCAGACAGAAATAATGAAAGGAAAATTAACAGTGCAAAAACAAAACACAAAACTGTTTGCAAAGACAGCAATTACAAGAAGCAAAAGAGACATGTAAATTAAAGAAGTAACCCAAACACCTCAACTGTACAGAACCATACCTCAAAATCAAGCCAAGTTTGTGAAAAACACAGCCACACACACAGAAGAAATTATAATAAGGAAAAAAAAATGCAGTCTATAATATTTTCAGACAAAGCTATAGATCATGGGATTTAGAAGTGAAAATCCAAGAATAACACACACTCACACACAAACAAAGCAACAACAAATGGACATTCTGATCTTTACAGACAAAGCTAGATCAAAAGATCTGGAGTTCCAAATCAAAAAATAAAACACACACACACACACACACCTAGCCAAAGTAATATCAAACTGGATCATCATGGGATGTGGTAATGAAGATCAAAAAACAACACACTATACACACACACAGAAATACACACTAAGACAAAGTAAACAACAAACTGGATCATGTGATGTGGTTGTGGAGATCAAAGAACACACACAGAAACACACACACAGACAGACAGACCTGTTGTTAGCATATTCATAGAGGCGGCCGCGGCTGGAGAAGACAACAAGGGCAACTTCGGCATCGCACAACACAGAAAGCTCGTATGCCTTCTTAAGGAGGCCATTTCTGCGTTTACAGAAGGTCACCTGCCGATTTGTGGTGTTCTCGATTCTCTTGATCTGAATTTTCCCTCTCCCATTTTTCCTCAATGAATTTGATGACTCGGATTCTTGATTAGGAAACTCCATCGATGAAAGCTGAAACAGGCAAAACAAAATTTTCAAACCACTGTGATCGAAAGTTGATCCGGATTATCACCACTTGAATTTTAGCAGCAACCTAAATAGGCCAAGCAACAATTTTCTTATCAATTATTGCAAATATTTTTCGTTAAATATAGTTTCTAACCTGGCAAGAGAACTGCAGAGGTGGGAGTGGGGTAAAAAGGAAGAAGAGGGTGAAACAAAGAATTTTTTTTTTTCTTTCTCTCTCTCTCTCTCACTCCAAAAATTCACTGCTGCTAAATTATAGCTGTGAGTAAAAGAGTTGCAGAAAATGGAATGGAGCTGTTTCAGGAGGCTGGCATTTATAGCTGATAAATAGTATTGTTGTGTCATGTATTGTTCCATTGAGAGTTTTTATTATTTTTTTTTCTTTTTTTTCCTTTTTTAAGTGGTACACGTCATATATACATAAATATAATATAATATTATGAGAACATTGTAATTTTGTTTTTTTGAGTTGGAACCGTGCCGGAATCGAGAAATTCGGGCCATGATCTCTCACTCTTACAAAACGGAGAGATATTATATTACTAAGCTATACGATCATGACTTTTAGACGTTTTCTCGTTTACAACATGATTTTCGAATAATTGCATAAAAATTACAACATTTTAAATTTTGAAAGATTTGAAATTGAGCGAAATTCAAATAGACCTTCTGCCGGAGAAATACACGTGAATTGGTAGTCCGTCCGTCTACTTAAGCGACACCGTTCCATAATTGCATATACTATCGTTAATTTTGCACATAATTTTTATTTTATTTTTATTTTAACATGACTTTTAAATTCGCGAAAGAGCACAATCTTAATTCTTAATAAAATTTGACAATTACAACACGACATGAAATTGAGCGAATCAGTTCTATTTCGTTCATGTTGAAATTTTGGTCATATCATGACTTTTATAGTTTCTTGATGTTCTACCATTGGTGTGTTCTTATGTTGTATGGTTTGTATTCAATAATGAATTGTCTTCAAATCCTACTTCTGTTATACATAACGAAATGAAGTTATTTTAATTTCGCCCAATTCCTAATTGGTGTTGTAAATACCAAAAATAATTGAAGTTGTATATTTTTATGAATCAATCTAAAAGTCATTATAAAAATCAGAATATATGTTAAAGTTCATGATATTATATATAATTACGAAATTCTCTTACGTGGATGAATGATCGGTCCACATGTATTTTTTTCGATGGCCTCGTCAAATTTTATTTTGCCCAATTGTAAAAATTATAAAAGATTGCATTTTTGGTGCAACGATTTGAAAATCATGTTGTAAATTGAAAAAAACGTGTAAAAATCCTATTAATAGATGCAATTATTTATTTATTATTATTATTATTATTATAAAATTGATAGATAAAAATGCACATATTTTGGCGTGACGAAGATCAATCACAGCGGCTTTGGGTAAACCCCACACCTCTATAATAGAAGCATCTGGTGCAATATGTTCGACTTAAAAAGTGTGGATGTGATTCAAACTTGAGACATGTTGATTACAAGAATACCGATCTACTCGAATCAACCAATAGGTCATCTCTGAGGTAACTAACCTGTTTGTAATTATATGTAGTTATACTTGTAACAATCCAACAGTTAGACTAGAGTGGGTAGAGAAACGAATACATTAAGATATAAGTATATAACAGACTATATAAAGGAGACTTAGCTAAAAACTTGTTATTTATTCGTCTTAAAGTACATTCACAGTTCTTCTAAACACGTGCATTTTGGATGTTATAAAGTGAAGTGGCTTCATTGCTAAAATCAGCTATGGCATGATGGATCATCAAATCGAATTTGCAAAAATGATTCTTGTCCAATTTGAACATTTTGAGCAACATATGAAGGGGTAAAAATTATTTTCACCGTGAGAAGATATACTGTACATATTGCTGAAACTAAACTTTGAATAAAAAAAAATCTTTTAGCATGTATACAAAATAATTTATTAATGATAGGCATGCATGGCTAAGTTTGACTGAGGAATGAGTAAAGACAGTACGATTTTTTGTTTTATGAAATGGATAATTCACAACTGCTATTTCATGAAATACACATTGGGTGAATTTTGTTAATGTGCAATAATCTACAAACCATGCAGAAGAGATAAATCGTACAAAAAAATTTAAATGACAGACTCGACCTATAAGATATTGGTAAATTTGAAGTTGAGGTCTTTGGTCGCGAGAAAATTCAACAACGCCGGTATGCCATTCCAAGGAAAAAAGAGGGCACTTGATTTTGTCCATGAAAAGAGCCATCCATCCGTTGAAGTATGGGAAAAAGTGGGAGAAATGATAAAAGGTTGTTTTGGAAAGTGACTACTAATGGGATTAAATGGCACCTTGCTCAAGTTTGCATCCCAGCCTTAATGAAAATGGAACAAGTGCACTCTTGTTACCAAGTAAAGAAACTATATCAAAATAGGCCATCTAATTTATTACTACAACCCTAGCTATTTCATTTCATATAATATCTTATTATATGTATATATATGCAGGGTTAGGATATGGTAGTAATGCATCTTTATATAGGAATATAAGAGCATTCCCAGCAGAATTCTCAAAATTTTACTCCTAAAGCTTCCCTTATACTATATCTTTTCCCTATTTTACAAATGCATACAACAATTCTCCTATTTTCATTAACTATTTTATAAAAATGGTGGGTCCAACTCAATTTATAAGATAAAAGTAGATTTAGGGAGGTGTAAATTTGAGGAAAAATTTAAGGAGGTGTAAATATTTTTGTGGGGTCCACTCAATTTAGGAGATCTATTGGATGAAGTTTTTATCTCACTTTTTGTTATTTTAACATAAATTTAGAATTAAAAGTGATTATAAGTGAGCTGTTGTGAGTGCTCTAAGAATTATGCATTTTTATGACATCAGATAATGGACAAACTGCAGTAATTTAATGCACAAACTTCAATAACTTATCTAAATTGAAGATATATCAAACAAAGATGAATGATTTAAGTTTGTTTCTATTTTCTATATAAAAATGTGTTCCTATATATGATCCTCTCCCTATACATGCACATATATATCGTTAACTTTACTACTACTAGCAGGACATTACGTACGTTGCACGTATAACCTCTAATTTAAAATAACTAATTTATTATATAATAAAATATATTTGTTGATATTTTTTTAAGTTATAATATTATTAATTATTGATTATTAACCTCAACAAAATATTAGCAAGTATATGTAAAGAGTAGGAAAAAAAAAATCAAATTTCTTATATCATATCGTATGTAAAATTATCATTGTATGGTATTGATAGTAATCGTCTATTATAATATATTTATTCTAATTATGAATGAAGGGTCGTATATATAAAGAAAAATTGAGAGTTCCAGAACCAAAACTCTGGGTATAACATGCTTATACTTCAGAGTCGAACCTAACTTTTATGATTCTTTTTAGGTTTTTAAAAATGCCCTTTTGATGTATTGTGAAACAACCTTTGATATTATTATTGTAAGCTATTATTTAACTTTCTCTTTTATACGAAAAGCGTTTGTCTTATATGTACACCGTTGTCAAACATGGATTTTTCACGTTGTTTAGGGTGCATCTGATGCCATTTATTCAAAGAAAACCATGCTTGATTTGAGCTTTATTGCAAAAAGTGTTGTTTTGTGAAGATTTCACACTTGTATGGTAGTTTTGATTAAATCTTAGGAAAATGAAGACCAAATTAGAGTGAAAGGATCTTGAAATGAAAAAGAGGAGCTCGATACAAGAACGTGAAAAGAAATGGGAGGCAATTTGGAGTCCGGACGAGAGAGAACGAGCTAAAAATGAAAAAATCATCCAACACCCACTAGTCGTCACGGCCGCGGCCAGCGACGCTACCAGAGTCAGCCAAGGCTCTTCACGTCTATGCCCCGCGGCCGGGGCCGCGACCAGGGTCTAGCCCGCGGCGCAAAGTAGAAAAACGGATTTCTCCAATTTTGTCCCCATTTTTGTTATATTTTTGAAATTTCTTCTTACTCACATCCTCAACACTTGTAAATACCCCTTCAAAACTCAAACCCTAAGATCCAAGCCAACAGCCCTCAACTCCACCCTAAGATCCATTTTCTCTCACACACACACCTCCACCATCTTCATCTTCCACCCACCAATCTGGAGAGAGAAAGTGTGCTTGGGGGAGAATTGGGAAGAAGGCAACAAGGATTTCAAGATTGGAGCTCAAGATCACCAAGGATTTATCTATAAATCTATTTTCTTCTTGTTTTTTCTTTCTTGATTATCTTTGTTGGTGGATATTTACTCTTCATTATGATTAGCTAAATTTCCCTATTTTATGAATTGGATTAGATGAGTTTGTGATGGATTGATCTTGATCTTAATTAATTGTTGATGGGTTCTATTATTTCCTTGTGTTTGTCGATTTGGTTGAATATTTGAATGCTTAGCTACCATTTGAATGTTTTTATTGTGTCGATTTGAGGCTCGAGAGAGGAGGAATCGATACTAGAACCAAACACGAGGCACAATATTGCAATAGCTCGAGAGAGTGAGTGGTGTTGTGAGGGCATTTGATCTAAGGAGCTAGCCGTTAGGAGTTATAGGCTAGCTTAGTGACTGGAGACGGCATAACTAGCTTGTAATCTACAACTAGAGTCGCCCGAGAGGGCTAGAGTGGAAAAGAGATCGCCCTAGATAATTAGGATTATATCAATAATTGATTAGTAAAGTGATTTCTAATTGCTTATCCATCGAAATCTAGTCCCTAGGATAGCTTCATTTCCATATTCTTCTCCCGTTTATAGTTTAATTATTGTTAATTAGAGTTTATTTGCTTTAATTTAGTTTAATCTCTTTAATTTATTCGTGAGTCTAAATAGATTAAAATAGCTTATTAGTAGTATTCATAAGACTTTCGAACTAGTCCTCGTGGAATACGATCTTGCTTGCCGAATATTACAATAGCCCTGTACACTTGCGGATTTTATTTGCTTAAAAAGAAAAAGACGAATAAGTTTTTGGTGCCGTTGCCGGGGACTAGTAGAGTTATTACTTGTGATATTATGAAAGCTATTTTGGCCTAATTTAGACATTATCTTTATTTTATTTTATATCTGTTTTTGTTATTTTTCTTGTTAGGAGGAGACGTGAATTTAGAGAAAATGAATGATGATGACAAAACTTTTTATCTCCAAATTCAAAATGCGGCGATGAGAGCAAATTCATGAAGCAATCATGATTGATGAAGAATGGCCGCCGAAGTCTCCACCTTGCTTGTAAGTTCGAGCTAACTAAAGCACTTCTTCTTTGTCCAAACTTATTCTCTCTTTGTATCGAATAAGTTTGGGGGAGAGAGAGAAGTGTGTTTAGTTTGTTCGATTTTTCTTTTGTTGCTTTCTTTTGTTGTCTTTATTTGGTTTTATCGTTTTTGGTTGTTTTTAGTATTTTTGTTTTGTTGAATAATGAATCCTTGTATTGTTTTGTCCTTGAAGAACTCTTTTGTGAGCTTAATTGTTGAAATGAATATGTGTTGGAGAAATTGATTACACTTGACCTTCAAAACTTGAATCGAAAATAAGCTTGTGAGAATTTTGGAGCCTTGATTGTTATATGATTGCAATCTTATTTCCTTTCTTGTGTGTGAATGGTTGAGCATGCTTGTTAGTCTCTAGAACTTGCCATGATTTCTACTTCGGAGTTGGAATAAATGTGCTCTAGATTTAGAAATGATTAAAGGCCATCTTTGTAGCCACTTCATCCAAAATTGTGTCCAAAATTCTATAAAATCCTAGTTTACCCTCTTGTGCCTTTAACCTTTTCTTTGACTAACCAACGTTGAAGGGTAGAACTTGTGATAGATGTTGTTTGGTTGATTTGGTGATTGAAAATTTGGAATTGCACCTTGCTAAGGTATGGTTTGTGTTGAAAAATGCTAGTATCCTTATAAGCCGTTGAGCATAAAAGGCTATATCTAGCAAATACCTTTAGAGCATTTAGCAAGGAAGGGTTGAGCACAAGGGTTGGAAGTGTTTCAAGAAGAAGAAAGGTGTTGGGGTTGGTCTTAGATTGAATTTGAAATTGGTGAAATTGACTTGATGGTAATGATTTTGCTAGATTATTTGGAAAATAAGTCACTTTGCCCAAAAATTCCACACCTTACCAAAAAGCCCTCATTGCAACCAAATGAAAGCCCTTTTTGATCTATATTTTAGAGCACATTTTGATAATTTGAGATGTTAGATGAATGGCAAGCTTATGGTGGACTACATGCATCGTTTCAATTTGAGAGAAAACACGTCCCATCTATACACACTTGAGAGTTGAGTGCTTCTTTGCTAAATATCTTTTTGTGAGGATTCAATGTTTGAAGAGGCCTAAGTGTTGAAACTTATTGAAACTTGTGAGATATTGAATGCTTACTAGCACGTGATTTAAAATGTTTGAAATGTTTAAGCCATTAAATGTCATCAATTCACCCTTCCATGTTTGTTTTTCTTTTCTTTTCTTTTTGTTGTTTGGGACAAACAACGGTTTAAATTTGGAGGGTTGTCAAATATTGATTTTTCACGTTGTTTAGAGTGCATTTGATGCCATTTATTCAAAGAAAACCATGTTTGATTTGAGCTTTATTGCAAAAAGTATTGTTTTGTGAAGATTTCACACTTGTTTGGTAGTTTTGATTAAATCTCAGGAAAATAAAGACCAAATTAGAGTGAAAGGATCTTGAAATGAGAAAAAGGAGCTCGATACAAGAACATGAAAAGAAATGGAAGGCAATTTGGAGTCCGGACGAGAGAGAACGAGCAAAAATGAAAAAATCGTCCAACACCTACTAGTCGTCACGGCCGCGGCCAGCGGCGCTACCAGAGTCAGCCAAGGCTCTTCACGCCTATGCCCCGCAGCCGGGGCCGCGACCAAGGTCTAGCCCGCGGCGCAAAGTAGAAAAGCGGGTTTCTCCAATTTTGTCCCCCTTTTTGTTATATTTTTTACACTTCTTCTTACTCACATCCCCAACACTTATAAATACCCCTTCAAAACTCAAACCTTAAGATCCAAGCCAACAACCCTCAACTCTTAGCCTCTATTTTCTCTCACACACACACCTCTACCATCTTCATCTTCCACCCACCAACCTAGAGAGAGAAAGTGTGCTTGGAGGAGAATTGGGAAGAAGACAACAAGGATTTCAAGATTGGAGCTCAAGATCACCAAGGATTTGTCTATGAATCTCTTGTTTTTTTATTTTTATTTCTTATTTATCTTTGTTGGTGGATATTTATTCTTCATTATGATTAGCTAAATTTCCCTATTTTAGGAATTGGATTAGATGGGTTTGTGATGGATTGATCTTTATCTTAATTAATTGTTGATGAGTTCTATTATTTCCTTGTATTTGTTGATTTGGTTGAATATTTGAATGCTTAGCTACCATTTGAATGTTTTTGTTGTGTCGATTTGAGGCTCGAGAGAGGAGGAATCGATACTAGAATCAAACACGAGGCACAATATGGCAATAGCCCGAGAGAGTGAGTGGTGTTGTGAGGGCATTTGATCTAAGGAGCTAGCCGTTAGGAGTTATAGGCTAGCTTAGTGACCAGAGACGGCATAACTAGCTTGTAATCTACAACTCGAGTCGCCCGAGAGGGGGCTAGTGTGAAAAAGAGATCTCCCTAGATAATTAGGATTATATCAATAATTGATTATAGTAAAGTAATTTGTAATTGCTTATCCATCGAAATGTAGTCCCTAGGATAACTTCATTTCCATATTCTCCTCCCGTTTATAGTTTAATTATTGTTAATTAGAGTTTATTTGCTTTAATTTAGTTTAATCTCTTCAATTTATTCGTGAGTCTAAATAGATTAAAATAGCTTATTAGTAGTATTCATAAGACTTTCGAACTAGTCCTCGTGGAATACGACCTTGCTTGCCGAATATTACAATAGCCTCGTACACTTGCGGGTTTTATTTGCTTGAAAAGAAAAAGGCGAACAACCGTCTCGTGTTAAGTGAAGACATTCAGCTCTCTTCTTAAGTTAAGACATGACAAATTCAGTGTTGTAGCAAAACCAATGGAAATATTTAAAGGAATACATTTATATTTTAAATGATCTAATATATTAATTTTAAATAATACGAATTACATATATACCTATATTCTAAATTAAATTAATATCCATGAATACAATATATTAATTAATATATTAGTATGCATTGGTAGCTACGTACTATATATAGTGATAGTTAATATATAATTAAAAGCCTAGAATTTTTCATATGACTTTTATTTGTATTTTATATATGACTTTTGAGATTGGAACAACCACCCAACGTCCCCTCCTCTTTACTCCTCTCACAACTACCACCACCACCCACTACTATAACCAGTCGCGGCTATCAGACCCACCCATCCTCCCTCTCCCTCACCCTCATATTTTTTAATTTTTTCTTAGAAACTATTCTATACAATTAAACTTGAATAAATTCTGTAATAAATGAATTATGCTTGAGCTTGATGGTACTTGACTTAATTTGACTCGATCAAAAATTATCAACAAATATGAACAGTAAAGTATAATAAATTATATAAATAAATTAAATAAAATATAAAATAAAATTTTGTGAAGAGATGTTTCAATGATAAAGAGAAAAGATTGAAATATAAAGATGAAATTTAATAATAAAGATGACATGTTAATTATTAGAGAAAATAATTATTAAATTGCTAACTTAATAAAAGTATAAACTTTACCAAAATTAATATACAACTATATTAATATCCTAATAACAATTCTCAAAATTTATGTTTGTCTTTTTTCTTTCACTTTTGAGTTAGTATAGGACTATATTATTAATTAATTCATTAAGTTGAGTTGTAGTAGGAGTATGACTATTATAAATTTATTAAGCTTATAATAAATTTAATATAGATTTATACTATTGCCATTAAAATAAACATAATAATAGGACATATTAGACAAACCCAATTTTGTAAGAATCCGCTCTTTTATAATAGGTATAGAATATCCACTACAGATATAATTTAATTTGTGTATCAATGATGTATTATATGATAGTAAAAGTCCACGTACCAAGGAATTAATTAAACGAGTAAGTAAATATGGAATTTTGTCCAAATGCTAAATACCATAAACCTAACCCTTAACATTCTAGGTGAGAGAAGATATTTTATTGTCATAGAATTGGTGAAAGCATTAATTTTTGTGCTAACGTGACATTATAATTATTATTGTTAATATTTATCAACAATTTAAACGCATTAATTTGTACTTGCACGGTATATGGAAGTGTTCTCCTATAACATTATATGATTTTTTTGTGAAATAAGCATTTCTATATAAGATGCCTACGTTCATGAGATGTGATATTTCTTTGGCGTTAGAATTTGTTCTTGTTATTATTTTTCAAGGGCTAGTTATCGAAAATAACGGAATCCACTCAAATTTGTAACAATAATATTTGCATACAGAATTTAAAACATTACAAATTACAATACCGTCTTAATAATATTTTTGCAATTACAATGTCTCTAATTTTTCAGTAATAAATTGTGTTGTTTGATTGACCAAATAATTAAGTTAGTTTTAGCGGTACATATTGGACAAATGATGAAAATAAAAGATATTGAATAGCAAAAAATAAAAGGATGGTGTCGTAACTGTAATATTTTAAAAATAGTGAAACTTACATATATATTAAAGTAAAGTTTTCCTCGAAAAAAAATTCAAGTAAAGTTTATTTCAGACAAAATCGTACTACTTTAATTTACGCTTCGTTACTATTCTGTTTCTTAACTATTTCCAAAAAAAAAAAAAGGCACTATTTCGCCTTATAGTTCCAGTGATATATGCTACGTTACTTTTGAGAATATTATCAATTAAGTGCTCGTTTGGTTCGAGTAGAGGAATGGAAAGGGAATAGAATCAGGTAAAGGAGATGAATGGTAACAATAAATGTTACTTTTATTGGGTGTTTGGTTCAATAATGGTAAAGAATCACCTTGTGAAATGATTTCGGAGAGGAAATGATTTTGTTATCGTTCTAATTTGGAGGGTAACATTTTGGGGGATTGGGTTACCCTCAAGTAAGGGTAATGGTTAACCCAATACCCAAACCAAATAAGAAATAATGGATTCAATTAATTGAATCCCTTTCCATGCCCAAAAAATACTGAACCAAACATGGGCTAAAACTAATTAAACTGGTAGTGTGCTCTCTAAACGTGCTCCATATATACTCCCTCCATTCCAGATTAGTGTGGTTAAACTAATATTTTATACCTCACAATAAATCAAATATGCACCACACTTTTGGGAACGGAGGAAGAACTATTTTGAATGAATTGCATATATATTTTGTATGGCGAATAAGAATGCATCTGAACAACTCATTTACAAAGAACTTGTGGTAAGAATTCAATAAAGAAAAAGGAGGTTAATTTGGGGGAAAAATTTTAGCAACCCTATTCTCTCACACTCTCCATCTCTTCAATTTCTCTCTCCTCCTCCCTCTTCCATCTCTCTATTCACCACAACCATTACTCACTATCATCGCCGCGGCAAGCTGCCATTGGGAATCATCGCCGCCGCCGCCACCACCACCAACCGTTGTTGCTTCTTCTTCTTCTCTCTCTCTCTCTCTACAATCACCACCACCACCACCATCACAATCACCATTTTCGGACATCTCCGTCGTCATCACCGCCGCTATTCAATTCTCTTCTCCTCCTCAATCACCATCGCCGGACATAATTAATCACTGATGCATCCACTGTTGCATCTCATTACACAATGTGGCGCATCTCTTACACATTGTGATGCATATTATACTGTGTGGTGCATCTCAGTACTTGTCTGATGCATCTAACCTCATATTCGATCTATGATCTCTACCCCTCCCCTCCATCTTATATCTTCAACGACATTCAATAATATGATTTAGAGCAATTGTATTTTAATGCTTCAGTTATTGAAAGTAAATTATTAATTTGATGGAAAAAGAATCGTTTAAAGCTTTACAATTTGTGATTTAAGGACTTAGTTGATTAAATTAGGATTTTAAATACAAAACTACAAATTGAAACACTATCACCATCGCCGCCCCCATCACTACCGTCACCACCATCACCACCTTTGTATTCTTCTTCTCCACCACTAATTCATTTACACTGTGTGGTGCATCTCACTACAAAAAAAACGGATTTGACTTGTTGATTAGATGAGTAACTAAGATTTATTCTAAGTACTTCTCACTTTAAGGGCTATTCTGATCTTTTCCCTACTCAATTCAATCATATATAGTAATTTTGAATTCTATTAATTAATACTTTATCGATTAGATACGTCCCAAAAGACTTGTTTACAACCCCCCCCCCCCCCAAAAAAAAAGAAAGAAAGAAAGAATACTCACTAATAATGATCCAACATATAATCCCACAAATAAAAATGTAAAAATTAATTATTTTATGTGAATGGTGCTATTTCCTCAGAATGCCTTCGGTTGCTGACTTTGTTTGAATTTGTATTCCATCTTGTCGGAAAGGCAAAGCTGAATTTCTCATCTTGTAAATTAAAATATTTTAAAATTTTAATTTTTTTAAAAATTTCTACTCAAAATAGTTTTTCTCGGTCCTACTCCTAACTTCAAGCACATGTAAGGAAAAATGCAATATTAGTCACATAGATATTAAAAGTCGTAGTATTTTTGTGATCCGTAATTTATGAAGGGGTCGCTAAATAGTTCTAAAACCTTTCAAAATTAAAACTGAGTTTGAACCCCATTGCCCTAATTTTGTCAAAAATCCTTACACTATGCAGATATACTCAAAATTGATGAACAATTTTATAAGGTTTTTCTTTTTTTTTTTTGGTTCTTTGTGTGTGTGTGTGGATTTCATCAAATAATACATATTGATTAATGAAATAAAATAAAAACATAAAAGATAATTTCAGTTAAATGGGACCACACACTATAAGAGGATATTTTTTTTTACTTATTACGAAAGTAAGCATTCACTATTCGAGGTGTGCACTAAGTACAATTTCCATTCTTGTGCAATATTTAGCCGATAAATCGCACAAAAATAATAAACAATATTAAGAAAATCTGATGTGACAGATTCGATCTATATGCCGCAACTAGTGGGCTTATCAAGTTATATATATGACACATATTGTTTTATCTTTTGCTTTAACTATCTATAGATTCTATACACATCTCATGTTTTCGGGGAAAAAAAGATCATGTCATCATCTCATGTAACTTGATCAAATATTGATGTGTGTGTATTTTGGTTGTTTAGAAGTTGAGATTTTCTATGGTTTTATGTTGATATAGTACGTTTAGGTGTGGTTTTTATGCAGGAAATGCAGAGTTCATTTGTTGAGAGATTTGGATGAGAGAAGTCGAAAATGATGGATTTTGTGTACAATTATAGAAGATTGAAGTCGAAGATGGAAGAGAATTAAATGGGTCGGGCTTTATTATTTTGTAATCGTTAAACAATATATTTAGATGTCTATTCTATTTAGGATTTTATGACTTAATTATATTATTTAGGTTATTTGGTGGGAATTGGCGGCTAATTAGGATTAGCTTTATATTCTTTGTATTTATGCTTAGCCGCAAATTAGATTATGGCATAATTAGTTTTTATTTTAGCCACCGAGAGGAGAATAGACGCATACACTTGGAGTTAGAAGATTTCATGGTAGATTAGTTTTAATTTTGGAGTTTGGATATTCAAATTCTTTTGGATTGATCGACTGTTGGTCCCAAGACAGATACCTTGGTGTAGAAGGGGAGGGGAGAATACACCAATGTTTAAAAACTTTTCCAGTTAAAAACTCTTTTGAGTGAGCTGGCTGTGTCCGATCCAGCTGGAAAACAGCTTGACCGACACAGCTGGCTGTGTGCGGAATGTGGTGGAATTGGAAAGTCCGTCTGTTACTTCAAATCATATTGCAGAGCTCTGTTTCACTTTTCAGTTAGTCAGTTTATGTAGCTTGAAATAATGCTTATGAGGGGTTAGCAGAATGCATAAAACAAAGCAATAAAGAACAAAGCGATTTTAACGTGGTTCGGAGTAACACCTCCTACGTCCACGACCAGATTCACTGATAATTCACTACCACTTGGTTTCCAAGTACCAAGCAACTTCACAACTCTAACCCGAGCTGTGTTCAAATAGTTTAAGGGCACTGTCAAGCCTACACCTTCAGTTTCCGGGTACTGAAGAACCTAACCACTCGAATTACACGCTTCGAGCAGGCGTACCTTTACCTAACCTTTCTGGGTTTGGGTTTGGGTATGGGTTTTCCAACTATGAACGAGTTCTTACAATGAAGAACAAGGAGTATGATGAACTCGTTCAAACTAGGCTTAAGATATTTCTGTTCTGATCTATTATGTCTATGACTGAATATGTGAACAACTAAGAACACAGCTGACTGGCTGGGTGTTCTTGAAAGATTTGGCTATGAATATCGTTGTTTATTTTTCTGTTTACTCTTTTATTTCTTCAGTCGTTTCGCCAGCCTCACCAGTCTTCTTCTCTTCAATGGTGAGGAGATATATATAGGTGGATATTCAAACTAGCCGTTGGAAGAGAGCCGTTTAAATCTTACCTACTCTCATTGACTTCTGGCCTTTAACCTACGAAGTAGGTCTGCATCTGCAGAAGCTATTCCTTCTCTGATTTGACTGCGTCAGACAAGATCTTCTGATATCGGGATCTTGTCTTGGAGAAGGTCTTCGTCTTCGAGCTGCTAAGCGTTTCTGCTGTGTCTTCAGCGTCTTGGACTCTGCTGCGTCTCGACTCTGAGCTGTGTCTTAGACCTGTGTTGTTTCATTAAACTGAGTTGTGTCTTCAACCTGAGTTGTGTCATTAACCTGAGCTGTGTCTTCAACCTGAGTTGTGTCATTAACCTGAGCTGTGTCTTCAACCTGAGCTGTGTCATTAACCTGAGCTGTGTCTTCAACCTGAGCTGTGTCATTAACCTGAGCTGTGTCTCAGATCTGAGCTGTATCATCGACACTAAGCTGGGTCTTTTACACTGAGCTGGGTCTTTGACACTGAGCTGGGTTTCCGTCACTGAGCTGGGTCTTTGATATTGTTGGGTCTTTGACTCTGCTTGGTCTGCTCTGCTGAGTCTGCTCTACTCTGCTCTGCTGAGTTCCTTAGCTATGTATGCTTAGCTGCGTCTTCTGCTGTCTTCAGTGACTCTACCTGTAAACTTAGAAACTCTATAAGCTCAAGCAGGTGAGCTGAAAAATACTTAGGCTTGTGCAATCATCTACTCGGTTGGGGTCAGCTGGGTTTTGGTATCAAATCAAAACTCTTATTAATTTTCTCAACAATTTCCCCATTTTTGATGATGCCAAAACCTAACTGAGAAAAACAATTTACTCCCCCCTTAACAAGAAACGGGGTTTTAAAAGATTAAACATTCAAAGCAGGTAAAAATATTCAGAGTTCAGTGCCTGGACAAAGAGTTATTGTCATCAGGGTGAGCTTGAGAGAAAAAAAAAACAAACTTTTCATTAATAAAAGGAAATTTTACAAATTTACAATTACAAAAATTCAAAAGACAAAATTCCCAGTTGGCTGGGTCTTCATTTACTTCCTCTGTTCGTCCATCTGATGGTCAGTCTTGAGACCATATCTGTTGAAGATGAATTCTTCCAAGTTTCTCCATTCATCTTGATTTTTAGACTTGGAGATTCCTCTTTCTCCAGCCCAGTGATGAACTTCTTTGATAATCTGGGTCTTGTCGGGAAGATTCGTTCCAGCTAGAGTGGAAGGTTTCAATTGCTTGACTTTTGGAGCTTTTAGCTGGATGTCGTTTCTCTTGGCAGCTAGGGCTAATGATCTTGCCATCATTGGATCTTCTTCATGAAGTTCGAGCAAGTATTCTTTGAATGCAGTTTCATGATCCATACGTATTGATTCAGGTAGTAGAATTCTTTGATGAATTCTGTTTTGCATTGTTCCCAGTTTTCGTTGATTTCATCTGGGTTCCTCTTGTCAGATCTTAGAATGCTTGAAGCTGCTTGTTTCTTCCTAGCTTTCCTGTAGCTCTGCCGTTTCTTCTTCTGCTTTTTCTCAGCAGGCTTGAGCGATTCGGCTTTCTTCTTGATGATTTTGTCCAGCTCTTGCATTTCCCTTCTTTGCTCGTTGTGGAAGTTACACAGCCAGTGATAGTCTTTGTATTCTTCTGGCTTATGTCCACAAGCTTTGGCAAGGGCGACCATCTTCTCTCTCCATGTCTCTTTGACTGCTTTAGCTGATGCAGTTGGCTCATCCTCATCTAGCTCTTTAGCAAAGTCATCGATTTCTGACTGATTTGGCTGGACAGGTTTCCCCTGAGCTGCAGCTTTCCTCTCCATTGTTTTTCCAATTCTATCCTTATCTTCCCCCTTTTTGGCATTATCAACAAGGGAGGCAGCGAGGTTGGCAACTGTTGCGTTGAGCTTGGCGAGAGCAGCTTCAATATCGGCGATCTTGGCTGAGTTGTCAGCTGTGGCGATGTTCAGCTGATCAGTGCTGCTGCTTCCAGCTCTGAACTGAGCATCTAAATCCTTATATAGCTTAAAAAGTTGGCGGATGTCAGAGCTGTTGGAGAGAGTGGACTTCTTGATGCCTTCCAGCTGGCTTGAAATATTTTCTATGTCGTCAACCAGTGGAGCTTGAAGTCTTGTTACAATCTCAGAAACTCTCTTCTCTAGATGAATCGACTGATCAATGCTTTGAGAGACGAGAGATTGTTTGAGATCAAGATTTGTACTTTCTTGTAAGTTCTGGGCAAAATTATGAACTTCATCAATTGCCCGCTGTTGTTCTCGAACTTGACAGTCTAGAGCTGTGAATTGCAGGATGACGTCAACTTGAGACTTCAGTCTATCCTGAAAAAGAATTTCTTCAACCTCTTTAGAGATTGCGTTTTTCATGGCGGTTGAAAGCTCGACAACTGAGTCTATTTGTGTTCCAGATTCAACATGACTGGGTTTGTCTGCCTCGAACTTGACTAGCACGCGAGTGTCATCGGTAATTGGTCTTGGTGGGGCAGTTGTCTCTGGATCAGCTGCTACATCAGCTGGTTCTTCAATGACCATTACCTCGGCTGTGTCATCTGGTACAACTTCCTTGGTAATCTCAGCTGAGACTCTTTTGGAGTTGTCAGCTCCAGAAGGCGTTTCTCATCCCGCTGCTATTAGAAGCTTGTTGGCTGATTCCCAGACGTCTGCTGGGTGCGGCTTGGGGTACTACTGAGATACTTCGATGATACCTCTAATGAGATCATCTTGATGCAAGTATGCATCTTCCAGGCTTCCAAAACCAAACGTGTGCTGGAGGCACGCTTCATCTGTCTTCAACTTCTCGTAGGAGAAGGTCTCTATTAGCTACTCATTCTGGTACCAAGTTGCCATCTTGGTGGCCAGATAGAACTTGAGATCTCCAACTTTGACGAGGGCGATGGGCAGGTGCGCCAAGATTGGATACTGAGTTAGAACACTCTTGATCCCTGTGATGCGTAACTCTTCGTACATAGCTTCCATGAAGGCTGAGCTAGAGGAGTTGAATGATAGAGAGGCAGTGGAAACACTCTCCTCAGACTCTGTGGAGATTTGAGGAACAGGTTCAATTGGTTTCACAGTAGGTTGTGAAGAAGCATCAGTTAGCTGCGTGGGAGATTGAGCTTTGATCAGTCGGTTGAGTAAGAAATCAAACCAGTTGACGTTTGCGTCTTTGATCATGGCAATCATCGGCTTGAGCTTTGGAATACTGATCTCTCATTGAGATCCAGCTATCCCCAGAATGCACTTCTGCATGATATCCAACAGCAGCATGTACTTTGGCTTGAGTAGGAGTTTTGACATGCTCGCTCTGTACGGCTTTGGGGAGATAAGCATATCTTGACAGAGGAATTCATCCACTTCCTTACGGCTGTAATCGTCTGGTATGAAATCTCCTTCGCTAGGCAGATTGAACACTTTTCGCAGCATTTTGTTGAGTTTGATATTGACGGTTGCTAAGTCAAATTCTCCGTCATCGCCTTTGACAATTACATCGAATGAAGATGAGTAGAAGCCTTATTCGTCAATGATGTTGAGATAGAAGAGAGCAGCATCTCTCTTCAGCATAAGCTTGGGCATGGAGGTTGCCCACAGCAAGAGACCGGAGTCTACAACGAGATCAACCATCTCTTTGAGTTCTGAGACTTGGAGGTTGGTGGTGGAAAGACAACTTTCAAATGACAACATTGTCATAAGAACTTCGAACTAGTTCATCCCTACGGTTAATTTCTTGGGTGCCATTTCTGCAATCTGTTGATTTTGATCGTGCGAAGAACTTGCAGAAAATAGATATAAGATTTGAAGATTTGAAATTCGCAGAGATAAAGATGAAAGAATTCTGCGTATCTTTTCCATGTATATCAACTGCCATAATGGATCAACGGTTGAGATTGAGACAGCTGATATTCTGATCAACGGCTGGGAGAGAATCACTCATCATGTTCTGACGTGTTTACGGCGAGTGTATTACAACCGCGTGTGAGGCAGTTCAACGTTTGACGTTCTGCCTCGATCCTACCGTGCTACAGTACTCTGCACTTTATAATTAATGCGATGGGAAAGGAAACTTATCAAACAATTTAACTAAGGAACATATGTCCGCTTAAAATAGGAATTCAAAATAATTAGACTTAAATAGTATATTCCTTAGAGAAATAAATGCATAAGACGCAAACCGATCAGCTTGGACATAAAAGTCAGCTGATACTACGGCGGTCTTTTCCTTTGCTTGACTGAGTTTTCTCTTCAGCTGAGTATCTGGTGATTAGCTTTATTTTCCTTCAGCTGAGTTCCCTAGAGTTCTGCATCCAGCTGAGCTTGATTCCCTTCAGCTGGGTAATCCTTCTGAATCTAAGCTTTGATATCCAGCTGAGTTTGTTCTCCCTCAGCTGAATGAACTTTCTTCATCCGGTTTGAGCTGATACCAATTGTTGGTTAATCTGCTGGACAGAGTTTCCTTCATCAAGATTTCTCTTCTGAATTCTGCGATTTACGCTTGATCCAGCTTTGCTTGGTATCCAGAGGATGATCTTTGATAGTTCGGCTGGATTTCTCTCTTGATTCTCCACTTGAATATTCTGCTGGATTGAATTTGTCCTTAGCTGATATCACAGCTGTGTAGATTTCCAGCTTGGTGGAGTTTCCCCTGAATTTGATAGTAGGAGGCTGTCTTTTCTCAGCTGCTTCCTACTTGAGTTGATCGGATTCTCATCACTGGCTCATTTCTTTGATGATGTCAGCTGTTCCATGATCAGCTGAGTTCACTGCTGCTTTGCGGGGTTGAATCTTCGATTTCCTGTTCTTTGCATTTCATTCTTATGCATTGAACTCAATAGGAAAATCGTTATCACAACAATTGGCTGGGACCAGTACGCGTGACATATTCTTTGAAGAGCTTTGAGGTGATTCATGAGCTTTGATCACCAGCTGTCTTTCTTTCACAACACGCTTGATGACTCCTCAAAACGCGCATGTCCCTCTTTGACCTGTTATCACTCCTTCGGCACCCAGTTGTGATTGGGTCCGGCTTTGTTGTTGAGGGTTCCATTGATAACCCAAATTTGTCCTTATCTTTTGTGAGTGATACTTCTGGTTGGTCCATGAATGTGTCCACTTCTCTTTGGACTTTTGATGGCTGCTTGAATTCCATCTTCTTTGATGCAGTCCATTTTCAAACTGGAGCCTGTCAGCTTGATATCCGGCTTGATATCCCGTTTGTTGGAATCTTGATGTGAAGTTCGGTTGATTTCTAGCTTTATAACCAGCTGAGATCCTTCTCAGCTGTCCTTTTAGTTGACCTTGATGTCTGTGCTGAATGACATTGTCTTTGATTTTGATTCCAGTCAGCTGGATTTATCTGCTGCCTTTGAGCTCTGTGATCAGCTGGGAGTTGTTGCTTTTCTTGGGCTTGGAGTTGCCGAGCAGTTTTCTTCTTTGATAGGACTGAGCTTGGAGAGCTGGTTTGATTATGTACGACCTCTTTGGTACATCCTTGGCTTGGTTCCAGCTGTGTTTGCATTGGCTGGAGCCATTCTTTGTTCTGATTCAGCTTTGGCCATCTCCAACTCCTTGATCAATTGTGTTTTCTCATCTTCAAGCTCCTGATCATTCATTCTTCTGCTTGTCTTTCTGATTTTATGATGATGATGATGGGTCCGTCAGTGATAACATCCCACATCATGTCGTGACGTATACTCAGAAAGTTTTTTAGTTGGATCTTCCAGATTTGATAGTCATCGACAGAGAATGTCGAAAGTTTCCTGCATATGAAAGATTCCATGACAGCATGCAATAATATGATTTAAAAAAAAATTGAAGCTTTGAAGGATCTGTTCAAGTGACCACTATCAGCAAAGAAATGCTGACTTGACACAAATACAGTGATCTTTTGAACCACTGCTCTGATACCAATTGTTGGTCCCAAGACGGATACCTTGGTGTAGAAGGGGAGGGGGAATACACCAAGGTATAAAAACTTTTCCAGTTAAAAACTCTTTTGAGTGAGCTGGCTATGTCCGATCCAGCTGGCTGTGTGCGGAATGTGGTGGGTTTGGAAAGTCCGTCTGTTACTTCAAATCATATTGCAGAGCTCTGTTTCACTGTTCAGTTAACCAGTTTATGCAACTTGAAATAATGCTCATGAGGGGTTAGCAGAATGCATAAAACAAAGCAATAAAGAACAAAGCGATTTTAACGTGGTTCGGAGTAACACCTTCTACGTCCACGACCAGATTCACTGGTAATTCACTACCACTTGGTTTCCAAGTACCAAGCAACTTCACAACTCTAACTCGAGCTGTGTTCCAACAGTTTACGGGCACTGTCAAGCCTACACCTTCAGTTTCCGGGTACTGAAGAACCTAACCACTCGAATTACACGCTTCGAGCAGGCGTACCTTTACCTAACCTTTCTGGGTTTGGGTTTGGGTATGGGTTTTCCAACTATGAACGAGTTCTTACAATGAAGAACATGGAGTATGATGAACTCGTTCAAACTAGGCTTAAGATATTTCTGTTCTGATCTATTCTGCCTATGACTGAATATGTGAACAACTAAGAACACAGCTGACTGGCTGGGTGTTCTTGAAAGATTTAGCTATGAATATCGTTGTTCATTTTTCTGTTTACTCTTTTATTTCTTCAGTCGTTTCGCCAGCCTCACCAGTCTTCTTCTCTTCAATGGTGAGGAGATATATATAGGTAGAGATTCAAACTAGCCGTTGGAAGAGAGCCGTGTGAATCTTACCTATTCTCATTGACTTCTGGCCTTTAACCTACGAAGTAGGTCTGCATCTGCAGAAGCTATTCCTTCTCTGATTTGACTGCGTCAGACAAGATCTTCTGATATCGGGATCTTGTCTTGGAGAAGGCCTTCATCTTCGAGCTGCTAAGCGTTTCTGCTGTGTCTTCAACGTCTTGGACTCTGCTGCGTCTCGACTCTGAGCTGTGTCTTAGACCTGTGTTGTTTCATTAACCTGAGCTGTGTCTTCAACCTGAGCTGTGTCATTAACCTGAGCTGTGTCTCAGACCTGAGCTGTATCATCGACACTAAGCTGGGTATTTTACACTGAGCTGGGTCTTTGACAATGAGCTGGATTTCCGTCACTGAGCTGGGTCTTTGATACTGCTGGATCTTTGACTCTGCTTGGTCTGCTCTGCTGAGTCTGCTCTACTGAGTTCCTTAGCTATGTATGCTTAGCTGCGTCTTCTGCTGTCTTCAGTGACTCTACCTGTAAATTTATAAACTCTATAAGCTCAAACAGGTGAGCTGAAAAATGCTTAGGCTTGTGCAATCATCTACTCGGTTGGGTCAGCTGGGTTTTGGTATCAAATCAAAACTCTTATTAATTTTCCCAACATCGACACTGGTGAAGATTTCTTGTTCTCATTTAATTCCTTTTATTATTTTTATGTTTTCTTTCTATTATTCGATTGTGTTTAATTTTATTATGAGTAACTAGTTTATTAATTCAGCGAGAATAATGAAGCACTAGTTTATTAATTTCTGTGAGATCGAATTGTTCGTATAATTAATTTTCTAGGATTTCGATTTATTTCTTGTGTTTAGTTAAAGTTAATTTGGATTTTGTTTAAGCTTGATCAATTTTGATTTAATTGGATTAAAGTCAATTAGTTTCCCCAATCCGTAATTGTTGGAATAGGGCTAATTAGTGATAAAACTACCATGTTCGTAGTAGGAATAAATTGGTAGACGGGTTATTACTTGCGTTCTTGGGTAATCAGAGCCCTAAACTAGTGTTATTTTATTCAAAGCCGGATTTCTTTTATCTTGATTAATATTTGTTTGCTATTTTAGTTAATTTCTTTGTTTTCTTTGCTTATAATTTAAATCTCTGAAATTAAGGCGTAGTGGCTACACCAAAATTGATCTTTAGGAAAATAGATGATTTTCCCATTCTATGTGGTTCGACCCTACTTGTTGTTATACTAATTTAATTTTCAGCAGGTTGCTGAAATTATTTGGTAGTAAACGACGTACACCAAATATCAATTATAACCACTACAAGAAACGCGCTCATAGATAACGGATATTATCCGTTATCTATGCACCAAAAAGACCGATATATATAGTGGTGTTATGTATAGTATTCTCATACATAACGGATAATTACCGTTATCTATATTGTTATACATAACGGTTAAAACACAATACGTAACACTTATATCTCCGTCATGTATACATTTTATTTATAACGGTTATTTGCCGTTATAAAATGTATTTCAACCGTGTAGTATTGTCACTATATATAACGGTGTTTTGTATGTTAGATAACGAACTTTTTACCGTTATCTATGATATTATACATAACAGTTATATACCTTTATGTATTCCACTACAGATTTCAATATATTTTTTATTTTTTTAATTTGCCATTTTTTATTTTCAAAAAAGAATAAATTATTATATCATAAAATGATACAAATATCACCATTCAAAACATATATTATATATTATCCAAGCATTGTACATACATTGTCATAATGCCACATGTCTTTAAAAAAAAAGAAGAGTGAAATGTGTATTACATAAGCCATAAGCCACCATTTGCACTAACGTTTATGGTCAATCAACTTTACAAGGCTGAGATTCGATGGCTTGAACTGCAACTTGCCATCAACTGGATAAAAAATAAAAAAATAGAATAAATCAACACATATCAATGGCCAAAAATACATATCAAGATAAAGTACAAGAATGAGACAATTTGTTAAACCATCTCCTATTCAAAAGAACTGGACTCTTAATCTAGGAAAACCTTTTCAAATCAAATTATAAAATCAAAACAATAGATCAGACAAAGTATTACTGTGTGAAGAAACTATGATATAAACAGCTCAACAAATCATCTAATTACCTCTATGCTATTTCCTCCATCTATATCAATCTTGTTTCCTAGTTCGAAATGACTCGGATCGGGTGGATATACCAGCATCACAATCAAATATATACCTGGATTCCAACAATTACATGGATTTACCTAAAAGCATATATAACATGAGCTAGACGATTTTTTCGGACCGTAACTTTTCTTGATTTGAAAAAACGGACTTTTTTGTGCGGGCCGACAAAAACCGGACTAAAACTTTTTTTTGCATCCGTACGCCAATTTAGGGCCCAAACGAGGTGGTTTGAGCTTTTTCGCACGTGAATCGCACGTGACTTAACAACTGAAACCCGAACCCCACTTCTACATACGTGGCACGACACATCCCCCTCTCCCAGCCATGTCACCTAAAAAAATCTAATAAAAAATAATTAAAATAAAAAAAATAATAAAATGAAGAAAAGAATCTCTCTCCTCTCTCTCACCCGCCGCCCCCTCTCTTTTTCTTCTCCTCTGCTGCATCCACCACCCATCACCACCTTCTTCTCCGTTTTGCTGCACTCATGCATCGCCGCAGATTCAGACGGCTGTCGTTGTTCTACAACGCGCTGCGGCGCGGTGGTTCAAACAACATTAGCGGTTTCTTCTTCTTCTTCTTCTTCTTCTTCTTCTTCTTCTTCTTCTTCTTCTTCTTCTTCTTCTTCTTCTTCTTCTTCTTCTTCTTCTTCTTCTTCTTCTTTATTGTACTCCGGCGACGTGAACATCGGTGGAGCTCAGCAGCGGGAGGCCAGTGACGGTGAAGAATTGCATCGTGGATGGGAGCTTGAGCTTGTCGCCGTTGCGTAGCGGCGTGAGGCGAGGCGTCAATCCCAGCAATAGTGACGTACGACAGCGGCCGTGAGAGAAGAACAACAGCGGTTCAGATTTGGGAGTGGAGCAGCTGGGTCCATGACTGATGTTCAAGCCTAACGCTGATATTTCAGATTTTCTGATGGTGTTCAAGCCCTCCCATCCTCTTGTCTCTTTCTTCGGCGGCGGCGGTGTTCGGTTGGATTCCGCTGAGTCCCAGCCCCCAAACAAATCACTTGTTTTTTCCTCCCCTTCAGCCCTCGCCATGGCGGAAGCTCTTTTGCTGCTGTCGTTTGTCGTTGCTTCTGGGAGAGGCGGCATTGGTGGAGAACCAACAGGTACTCACCGGATTTTTGAAGTTGGAGGACCGATCTAAGAAAGGGAGGGGGATGGCGCTGCTGTGTTTGAGAGTGAGAGAAGGGTGTTGACACCGTTTGTAACGGCGAAGGAAAATGAGAAGATGGTGATCGGATGTGGAGGCAGGGCAGTGGTGGTGGGTGGCCGTCGGGGCGAGAGAAAGAGGGTAAGAGAAAGAGAGCGAGATTCTTTTCCTTTTTTTTTTTAAATTTTAATTATTTTTTATCAAATTTTTTGTTGACTGGATGCAATGTGGAAGCCACATCAATATCGGGCTTGACGTGTCGAGTCACGTGAGAAAAACATGTTAAAAAGCTCGAAATTGTCCTATAGATGGGATAAAAAAAAGTTATAGTCCACATTCTAAGGGCCCGCACAAAAAAGTTTCATTTTTCCAAATCGAGAAAAGTTACGGTCCTAAAAAACCGTCTAGCTCTATATAATATATAAGAAAAATAGCACTTTAAAACATGACTGCATACTAGGGCCAAGGCATATTGAACTTAAAAGCTATGGCAGGCCAATCCTTCGGGCTGCAAAAATGTAATACCCCGGGTTTTATTATCTCGTCATAATTAAAATTTTATTAATTATTAAAGTTTTGTATTTCTTAATTGCTAATTTTCAATTATAAGATTTATGGCGCGATCCGTTTCTGAAAATTAATTTCAGAAATAGAGTAACCGGATACAGGATTATGGTTTCGGCGCCCGATTAATTTTTCGTTCGAGACCTCGGAATTGAGCAGCGTCTGCATTTCCATTCACTTATTTCTCGATACGAATCTTTTTCCAAAAAGTCAGTTTTTGTCATTTCCGAATATTTTTATCGACCCGTCGCGTCTCGACTTTTTCTTATTTTTCGAAAAACGAACCGGCATTCCCGACTAGTTAAAATATTTCGGTTCAATGGTCTCGACCATTTTCGTCAAAAATATTGTCGTCTAAGAATTTCGTTGCTCGTTTTAATTTACGGTTTAAAAATTTAACATCTAGATAAAATCTATCCTAAATATTACCTTTAATTACCTCTCTCTCTCTCTCTCTCTCTCTCTCATTCACCCCCCCCCCCAACTGCCGTCCATTTTCCCCCCTTAGCAGCAAACACCATATTTGCTTTCATTTCTTCATTTCTTCAAGCTTCAAGTTTCGATCACTCTTTCGTCTACCGTCCGATTTTCGATCCGAGTTCGATTTTGACAAGGTAGGAGCTTCTTCTTCATTCCCAACCAAACAAAATTTCATTCTTTCCATCTTTAAATTTTCGAAATTTTTGAAGGATGGTTGGATTGTTGTTCTAGCTTTTGATTAATGTTTATATGATGCTTAGTAATGTTTTTAATAAAGGAATCAAGTTTGAAACCAAGTTTTTCTCAAAAAAATAAAAAGGACCGAAAATCCTAGAAATATTAGGCTTTTGATTTTAGCTTTGATTCTTGATAAATTGTTTATAGATTATGCTTCTATGTGATGATATAAGCATGTGATAATTATTTGGGATTTTTCTAAAAATATTTTATTTATTGAATGAGATGAAGAATGTAATGTAGATTGAAGTATGATGATAATATGAGGAATATGATTATGGTTATGAGCATTAGGAAGCATGTAGTTGAACATATATTTAATTAAGATTTTTCTAAAAATAATTATATTTTTGTTGGAGACAAAGATGTTGATTTTGATTGAGTTATATGGATGATATGGATGTTTTGTATACATATTTGAGTAGTACATAGCATGAGGGTGAACATATATTTAATTTAGATTTTTCTAAAAATAAAACAAAAACCGTTGGAGACGAACATTCGATATAAATCGAATGAATAAAAATTGTTTGGAAGTTGTGTTTGCATAATTGGTCACTAGTAAGCATGATGATTATTGAGTAAATTAATTAGAATTTTCTAAGAATGTTTTATTTTTCGTTGGAGACGAAAAATCGAGAATAAATTAAAAGTTGTTTATGATATGATCGTACGGATTTCATATTAGTTAATCTAGTAGCTTAATGATCATAATGTATAAGTTTGAGAATTTTCTAAGAATATTTCTCGTTTGATAAGAGACGGATAATCGAGCAAAATTATCGACTAAGTTTTTGTTTGAGAAAAGTAATTGGATATTAGTAGTTATCTATGTTAAGAGCTCGTTGTGTATTTGTTTGAGATTTAACGGAACAACGTTGATTAAAAGTATATATTAAAGATTGAAATTGTTGAGTAATAGATTAAGTGTTTGATTTGGTGAGTTAAGCATGTTAATATGTTCATGTTAATGTGATAAGATAATGGAAATAGAAAGAAAATAAAAAGGAATTATAGAACTTGGTTTTATAATAAAAGTAAGTAGACGAATTGTTGGATAAGCGAAGAATCGAACCATAAAATGAATAATTGGATAAAATGATTTGTATATAAATAATAAGCATGTTTATATATGGTTATAATGATTTTATAAGAATTAATAAAAATATTTTGGAAAATCGACTACGCTCGTCGTTGCTCGATAAAAGTTGTATACATGTTTTGTTTAGAACTTTGATTGTAGATTTGAGTATGTTGTTGTTTGATGATCAAATGATTAGTTGGTGATTATGTCATTAGAAGATTTATTAAGGAATTAATTGTGAAATTAAGTATATTATGTTTTGTTTGCAAAATGTGCTAAGTATATAGAATGCCGAACTTGGAAATCGAGAAGCATGTTGTTTTGTATGATGGGAAATTAGGGTTTGCATGGCTAGGGTTTGAGTGAAATTAGGTATTGCATGACAATTCCCGAGCCTTGGGAAACGTGCACCGAGAATTAGGGTTCTTGGATTTTCGGCAGTTCTGCCACCTTTTACTCCGGAGGCTATAACTCCCTGCTCGTTTAACGAAATTCAGATCCGTAAATTGGGTTAGAAACTAGACATCCGTGGCTTTCTAATGGTACCCTGCCCATCCCCTGTTTCAAAATATCCTGTTCTGAATTACAGTTTCAATCTGCAGCTGTGCAGATTTGTTTCTAAAAAGCTTGTTTCTTTCAAGTTTAATTAATTTATTTTGATTTCTTGGAACCTTCTAAGTCATTTCTTATCGTTGATTTCCGTTGTAATCTATCCAAGCCTCGAGTAAGAGTCAAGTTGGAAACCAACTTGAAATCTCTTAAGATCCGTTTTATTAATAATCTATTAATTTAATGCCAAAGCCTTAAAAGATTAATCAAGTTATCAAGTCTGTTATCGTATGGTTTCCCTCTCGATCTTTTTCTAAGATTTGATTATTTACGATTAAAGGAGGACATCATACATAGAAGAAAGGATGGAAGATTGAAGCTGGGTTTCCGTTCTGTAAACCGTTAAGGTGGGCTTTTCTATTATACAAATAAAATGTGGCTATTCGGTTCTTGAATAACTCGAGCTTCTGTTTTTCTTATCACTTTAAAAAGCATGTTTTAAAGTGATTGTCTTGGCATAAAAGAATTTGTTTTGTGAGTTCTATTATGCCTATCTGAGTTGGTTCGCCAACTGGAAATCGATCGGATTCTGAGTTAGCCAAGAGGGTGCTTTCCAGAATTAGTGTACACGGTAGCCGGAGTGTGTGGTACTACGGTTGAGGGGTAGCCGGCCACGGTGAGAAGCGACCGCGGAAGAGTGCATTCTTCCCGGCGTTATTCAGATTTGGTCATATTGAATTACAAGTAAGAAAATGCTTGCAAGCGATTATGAAAAGAAATTTTAGTAAGCACGGGCCTTTAATGAAAAACCCCGTTGTGTTCTTGTTGAAATGCCTGATAAATCCATTAAATCTATTATATGTTTTTGGCATGTGTTCACTAAGTACTTTGTACTTAGCCCTGTATATGTTTTTAAATATGCAGGTTGAGTGACGGGTGACGGCGGGAGTTGAGTACGTGGTTGTAAATCCTTAATAAAGCTAGTCGAGCCTCGATTTCACATCTTCATATGTGGAGTCAATCTACGTTCTTTTTCCGCTGCAAACACTCTAATATGTTATAACACTTTTTGTTTAAGTATTTTGTACTTGAAACTTGAAACGACTTGTTAGTTCTATTTGAGAAATCCTTCGAGATTGTCTCGCGTTATATAATCAAAGTTTACTTCTATGTATTTCCTTGATGATTCAAGATTTATCCCTCAGTTATTCATTAATCCCCTTTCTTCCCCGCTTCTTAATTCCAACCCCTAGTCACACCCCGGCTTAGCCGTCCTTCGGGATTTGGGGCTGTGACAGAGTGGTATCAGAGCGTTTCGTTTGCTCTGAGCCTGAGTCTTCTTTTGAGTAAAAGTTTAGTTCGAACCACTAAACTTGAGAAACTAGTCATGAACTCAACACCCCGTTACGCCGGCTCAACCAATAATAAGGTAAGAAATTTTAAAAGTTCTCGTTCTTTGCAAAAGTTTAAAAACATCTTGAAAATATGTTTTAAATATTATTCTAAGCTTGAATTTAATGCTAGAATTTATCTCCTTGGAATTATATGATTTATAATTTCCGTTTTCAAGAGCATGTCGGATTGAGAACTTAGAAGAATTTTTCTAAGGCATTTTTCCGATTTTTGAGAACTTAGACTTTTAAGAAGCGTTGGTTTCAAAGCAATAAAGAAGAACTCAATCAACGAAGAAATGAAGAAGTAAAGAGAAACGAAAGCAAAAGAGAACGAATGTCACTTGCGTATAAGTGATATGAGCACAGTCATCTTCATTGAAGTTCATTATTCGACGGAACTTCAAGTTGACTTTGCTTTCCATTATAGAGAACCGTTTAGATTTTGCTGGTCGAATCTAGCTAAGTAAAGTTTAGTTGAGTTCTTCCTTTATTAGAGTTAAGAAACCTCTAAGTATAGAGTTATAAAATTTGAGAATTTTTTTTATTTTTGGATTTATATGCAATTTTGAGATAATTGCTAAGTGCTTAAGTTAAGTGGTGCTATTTATTGCTTAAGTTGTTTTTGTTTAATACACAGTTTATTCTTTAAGTGCTTTAAAAATCCCTTAAGTTGTGTTAGTTTTTATCCTACCAGTTACTGATTTGTGTTTTGCAAATTCTTCTCATAGGATGAGTACGGAGTGCTTCTCGAGCTTCTTCAGCAACCGGTTCAAGCCTCCCGTTAGGCCTGAGGTACTATTGAGGCTGTACCATGACTTCATCCCACGCTCGGGTTGTGACTTTGGACAGTATGTTATAGACTTTCTACACTACTGGAAACCTGTTAAGCAACTTGGAGTGGACGATAGACAAGCTATGGTGGACTGTATCGCCATGATGCCCCAGAAATGGAAGGGATGGGCGCAAAAACAGTCATGGTTTTTCCTTGTCTTGGTGGGGGCTAACACGGAACCTACAGGTGACTTTTGTCTGTTTGCATCCGCTTTGTTGAGACAATTTGTCACAGTGGGTAGTTGTCCAAGAGTTGAATTTGAGGAGCACGCTTCGTACCGTCGACTGAATGACCTAGTACCGGTGACTGACTTTCTTTCTGGAGTTCTACCAGAGGAGCGGGGGTCGACTACTGACCTACCCTTTCTTGGGGTTAGCCAGGCCGACGAGTTTGCAGCTGGACCTTCTGCGGTCCCACTTGACTATGGATTTCTTGAAGATATCACCTCCTCGTACCCTGCACACCTAACCCAGCCCTTAACTGCAGTGGACCTTACTGAGCTCCCATACCCTGTCTTTTTAGACGAGCCGATGGCTACTGTCGACTGGGCTAGCCTTGCTGAGGAGATGGCAGCACCAGAGTTGTACTTGGGGCCCGAGCAGCTAGCCTCGGCCGAGCCACACCAGGGAGTAGCAGAGCTGGCAGTACCGGATCAGCACCTGCCCGATGCCGAGGTCGAAGGGACCTTGGGAGCAGTTTTCGGCGTAGAGCTAGAGGAGGAAGAGGACCCTGAGGAGTTCCCTTGGTGGTTGGAGCCCGCTGAGGGTAGTGAGGAGAGTACAGCAGCGTCTCCGAGAGTCGACATGGACCCGTCTAGGGCCAGTTAGCTGTGGGAATTAGTTTTTGCTTTTGTAAATAGATCTGGAATGTGTTAGACTTCTTTTGGTGTAAATAGTCGGGAGTTAATGTAAATATAATCCCGAGTCTAGCATCTTTCCCTGTTGTTGACGGCAATGCATCTTGTTAAAGCATCCCGTCTTTTAAATTTCTAGAAGCATATTATAGATAGGCAGATAGCCTAGTCTGGACGAGATAAAGTCTAGATCTTTTGGATGTAAGACCTCGTGGAGGCAAATTTTGGTTATTCCAATATATATATATGACCCCATGTGAGGGCTTTTACTCTTATGTTGCAATCTTCTTATATTCTGTTTTTATTTTTGTCAACTTGAGAAGTTGTACAATCGAAATCCATTTATCTTTGTTCAAGTAATGATTGCCAATCTGTTTAAAGTTGTCATCGAGTATGCCAGTTTGATAAGTTGTGTTCTAATAAGTTTCTTTCTAAATCTCAGAATATCTTCAAAATGGAAGCTGAAAATGAAGGAGGAAGAAGAGGACGTGTGAGAGGTAGAGGAAGAGGTAGGGGTAGGGGTAGACCTCGAAGAGAAGATCAGGAGCGTCAGGAAGCCCCACCACCACCTCCACCTCTACCACCACATCGCCGTGATATCGAGGATCTATTCCTCAAAAGAAATCCACCTACTTTCAATGGATCTGGAAACCCGAGCGATGCTGAGCTTTGGGTAAGAGCTATTGAAAGAATTTTCCAGCTTCTCAGATGTACTGATGAGGAGCGTCTTTCTTGCATAGCCTTTCAACTCATTGGACCTGCTGACTTCTGGTGGGAGGCTCGCAAGAAAATCATTCAAGAGGAGCATCTGGCTCAGTATACCTGGAATGAATTCAAAGAGACACTGTTTGACAAATACGTGCCAAAGACTTATAGAGCAAAGAAGGAATCTGAATTCTATAATTTGAAACAAGGAAAGATGTCTGTGACGGAATATGATGGAATATTCTGTGAATTGGCAAGATATGCACCGGATCAAGTTGATACGGATGAGAAAATGGCAAAGAAGTTCCGTTCTGGACTAAGACACGAGATTGGAGTGTCGTTAGCCAGTCATGGAGGGCTGAGCTACACTGAGTCACTAGAGAGAGCTCTAGAGATGGAGGCGATGTGCGGAAGAAAGACGAGCTCCAGTATCCATGCCGGTACAAGCTCAAGCTCAGACTCAGAACCATTTCAACAATAACTACAAGGGCAAGAGAAAATGGGAAGGCGGAAATAACAGTGGTTACTATCAACACAACAACCGTCAGGGTAATCAGGGTGGTAATCAACGTGGCTTTCAACAGCCTAATCAGAATAGCAATCAGAACAATAACAACCTCGGCAAGAGGCCATGGCAAGGAAACAACCAGTCAGGGCAATGGCAAGGGCGGCAGAATGCTCCGAATCAAGGAGGCAACGGTCAGGGAAAGGTTGTAATCCCTGCTTGCCGTAAGTGCAATAGGGTACACTTCGGCGTCTGTCAGGTGGGCACCGAAAACTGTTTTAACTGCGGCCAAAAGGGTCACATGAAGAGAGAGTGCCCGAGACCACCCCAAACACTTAGGCCGAACCAATATGGTCAACCCCAACCTCTGAGGGCTATACAGGCGCAGCCGCAACCTCAACAACAGCCACAACAGCGGAATGCTAGGGCCTTTGCCATCGAACAAAAGCCGCCAATTAAGAACAAAGGAAATTTGGCAGGTATGGGCAAACTTCTTAACTTTCCTGTAATTATTTTGTTCGATACCGGAGCATCACACTCTTTTATTTCTAGTTCTTGTGTCGATAATTTAGATATCATACCAGAACGAGCTAGTCATAAAATGAGAGTAACTACACCATCCGGAGAGATCACAACCACTTCACTTGTTTGCTCTAACCTAGAATTGGAACTAGGAACTTTTAAGGTTATAGCTAACAATTTGAATGTCATGGTAATGCGGGACGTAGATATAATCCTAGGAATGGATTGGTTAGCTGAGAACTATGCTAGGATTCTCTGTAATGAGAGAAAAATTTCTTTTCAATTACCCGGAGAAGAGCCCACAGAATTTCACGGAATTACAATGGGTAGGAGAGTGCCGATTATCTGCCCTTCAAGCTAAGAAGATGATGAAAAAGAAAGACTGTCAGGCTTTCCTTGTTTACCTGAACGGGGAAGCCGGAGTCGAAAAGACCATAGGAGATGTGGCGATCGTCAGAGAATTCGAGGACGTATTTCCAGAAATACTACCAGGATTGCCACAAAATCGACAAGTGGACTTCAACATTGACCTGGAGCCCGGGTCAGCCCCAGTGTCGAAAGCACCATACAGAATGGCACCGAAGGAATTACAAGAACTCAAGATACAACTACAAGAGTTGTTGGATCTTGGTTTTATTAGACCAAGTGTTTCACCATGGGGAGCACCTGTTCTATTTGTAAAGAAAAAGGACGGCACGATGAGGATGTGCATAGATTATCGAGAGTTGAACAAGATAACCCTCAAGAATAAATATCCTTTGCCAAGGATAGATGACCTGTTTGATCAACTCAAGGGAGCATGTGTGTTTTCAAAAATAGACCTTAGGTCCGGGTATCATCAATTGAAAATCAAACCAGAAGATATACCCAAGACGGCTTTCCGAACACGATATGGCCACTACGAGTTCTTAGTTATGCCATTCGGATTGACTAATGCTCCTGCAGTATTCATGGATCTCATGAATAGAGTTTTTCACCCATACTTAGACAAGTTTGTCTTAGTATTTATTGACGACATTCTCATTTATTCCAAAAATGAGAAAGAGCACGAAGAACACTTGAGAATAGTGTTGGAAACTTTGAGAACTGAGAAACTATATGCCAAGTTCAGTAAGTGCGAGTTTTGGCTGAGTGAAGTGATGTTTCTTGGGCACATTGTGTCAGCAGGAGGTATCAAGGTGGACCCTGCTAAAGTGGAAGCGGTACGTGACTGGAAGTCACCAACCAACCCTAATGAGATTAGGAGCTTTTTAGGTCTAGCCGGATACTATAGAAGATTCATTGAAGGATTTTCTAAGATAGCTAGACCTATGACACAATTACTCAAGAAAGGAATCAAATACAACTTGACGGATGAGTGTGAGGCAAATTTCCAAGAACTAAAAGACAAGTTGACTACGACACCAGTTTTGGCTCTCCCAGAAGCAAATAAAGAATATGTGGTGTATACAGATGCTTCTAAAAATGGACTAGGTTGTGTGCTGATGCAAGATGGAAAGGTGATAGCCTATGCATCACGACAACTTAGGCCACATGAAATCAATTACCCCACACATGATCTGGAATTAGCAGCCGTTGTGCATTCGTTAAAAATCTGGAGACATCACCTATATGGAGTTAGGGTTGAGATTTTTACGGATCATAAGAGTCTAAAATACTTTTTCGAGCAAAAAGAATTGAATATGAGACAAAGAAGATGGCTCGAATTAGTAAAGGATTATGACTGTGGTATCAATTACCATCCAGGCAAAGCTAATGTTGTAGCAGATGCTTTGAGTCGCAAGACTCCAACACACTTAGCTTGTTTCCTTACCGAAGAAGGAGAACTCATTCAAGACTTTGAGAGAATGAGTTTGGAGGTGATCAATTCACCAGAAACAATAACTAGTCGTGTTGCAACCCTAGTGACTATACCAGACTTGCGAGAAAGAATAATAAGTGCTCAGAGGAAAGATGAGGTGTTTGAGAAACTACGTCTGAAGGTGAGATCAGGTAACCCTAGCGGTTACTCTGAAGCAACAGATAATGCAATCGAGTTCGATGGAAGACTTTGTATTCCTCATGATGACGAGCTGAAAAATGACATCATGAGTGAAGCTCATGATACACCTTACACTGCTCATCCGGGAAGTACGAAGATGTATCAGGACTTAAAGAGAAAGTTCTGGTGGGACGGCTTAAAGCGAGATGTAGCCTCCTTCGTAGAACGATGTCTGGCTTGTCAGCAAGTAAAAGCCTTACACCAACGACCTTATGGAAAGTTACAACCGTTGGATATTCCAACATGGAAGTGGGAAGGTATAACAATGGATTTTGTGACCGGTCTGCCGAAGTCAAAAAGAGGAAACACTGCAATATGGGTTGTAGTAGACCGTCTCACAAAGTCAGCTCATTTTATACCAATTCCGATTACCTATGGATCGGAGAAATTAGCCCAATTATATGTCCGTGAGATCGTACGTCTGCACGGAGTACCAACATCGATAACATCAGATAGAGATTCAAAATTCACCTCAAGATTTTGGATCAGCTTGCAAAAAGAATTGGGTACCAAACTCAATTTCAGCACAGCTTTTCACCCTCAAACAGACGGTCAGTCTGAAAGAACAATCCAAACACTAGAAGACATGTTGAGAACTGTGGTGTTGGATCAAGGTGGGAGTGGGAAAATGTTTTGCCACTAATCGAATTTGCTTATAATAACAGTTATCAAGCAACAATAGGCATGGCTCCATATGAAGCATTGTATGGAAAGAAATGTAGATCACCGCTTTATTGGGATGAAGTAGGTGAAAGGAAAAATCTAGGGCCAGATTCAGTCGGTGAAATGATAGAGATCATT
Organism: Agastache rugosa; assembly: GCA_031470985.1. Classification (NCBI taxonomy): domain Eukaryota; kingdom Viridiplantae; phylum Streptophyta; class Magnoliopsida; order Lamiales; family Lamiaceae; genus Agastache; species Agastache rugosa. Next base: position 26,039,847 of record CM062607.1, read on the forward strand.
CGACAGATCCGACTGAGAATAAAGGAAGCCCAAAGTCGACAGAAATCTTATGCCGACGTACGCCGATCTGAGTTGTCATTCGAAATTGGGGATAAGGTTTTCCTCAAGGTTTCTCCGTCTAAGGGAATTATTAGGTTTGGCGTGAAGGGTAAGCTTAGACCCAGATTTATTGGACCTTTTGAGATTTTGGAAAAGATAGGACTCGTTGCTTATAGATTGGCTTTACCGCCAAATCTAGGGAGTGTTCATAATGTTTTCCATGTCTCTCAATTAAGAAAATACGTGTTCGATCCTAAACACGTGGTTCACCAGCAAGACATTGTTCTTAGTCCGGATTTGAGCTATGAAGAAAGACCGCAAGCTATCTTGGACCGAAAGGTACAAGAACTCCGAACCAAGACGATACCGCTTGTAAAAGTTTTATGGAATCACCACGGGCAAGAAGAAGCTACGTGGGAACTCGAAGAAAAGATGCTGGAAAAATACCCTGAGCTTTTTGAAGAAGGTATGCAAATTTCGGGACGAAATTTCTTGTTAGAGGGGTAGAATGTAATACCCCGGGTTTTATTATCTCGTCATAATTAAAATTTTATTAATTATTAAAGTTTTGCATTTCTTAATTGCTAATTTTCAATTATAAGATTTATGGCGCGATCCGTTTCTGAAAATTAATTTCAGAAATAGAGTAACCGGATACAGGATTATGGTTTCGGCGCCCGATTAATTTTTCGTTCGAGACCTCGGAATTGAGCAGCGTCTGCATTTCCATTCACTTATTTCTCGATACGAATCTTTTTCCAAAAAGTCAGTTTTTGTCATTTCCGAATATTTTTATCGACCCGTCGCGTCTCGACTTTTTCTTATTTTTCGAAAAACGAACCGGCATTCCGGACTAGTTAAAATATTTCGGTTCAATGGTCTCGACCATTTTCGTCAAAAATATTGTCGTCTAAGAATTTCGTTGCTCGTTTTAATTTACGGTTTAAAAATTTAACATCTAGATAAAATCTATCCTAAATATTACCTTTAATTACCTCTCTCTCTCTCTCTCTCTCTCTCATTCACCCCCCCCAACTGCCGTCCATTTTCCCCCCTTAGCAGCAAACACCATATTTGCTTTCATTTCTTCATTTCTTCAAGCTTCAAGTTTCGATCACTCTTTCGTCTACCGTCCGATTTTCGATCCGAGTTCGATTTTGACAAGGTAGGAGCTTCTTCTTCAATCCCAACCAAACAAAATTTCATTCTTTCCATCTTTAAATTTTCGAAATTTTTGAAGGATGGTTGGATTGTTGTTCTAGCTTTTGATTAATGTTTATATGATGCTTAGTAATGTTTTTAATAAAGGAATCAAGTTTGAAACCAAGTTTTTCTCAAAAAAATAAAAAGGACCGAAAATCCTAGAAATATTAGGCTTTTGATTTTAGCTTTGATTCTTGATAAATTGTTTATAGATTATGCTTCTATGTGATGATATAAGCATGTGATAATTATTTGGGATTTTTCTAAAAATATTTTATTTATTGAATGAGATGAAGAATGTAATGTAGATTGAAGTATGATGATAATATGAGGAATATGATTATGGTTATGAGCATTAGGAAGCATGTAGTTGAACATATATTTAATTAAGATTTTTCTAAAAATAATTATATTTTTGTTGGAGACAAAGATGTTGATTTTGATTGAGTTATATGGATGATATGGATGTTTTGTATACATATTTGAGTAGTACATAGCATGAGGGTGAACATATATTTAATTTAGATTTTTCTAAAAATAAAACAAAAACCGTTGGAGACGAACATTCGATATAAATCGAATGAATAAAAATTGTTTGGAAGTTGTGTTTGCATAATTGGTCACTAGTAAGCATGATGATTATTGAGTAAATTAATTAGAATTTTCTAAGAATGTTTTATTTTTCGTTGGAGACGAAAAATCGAGAATAAATTAAAAGTTGTTTATGATATGATCGTACGGATTTCATATTAGTTAATCTAGTAGCTTAATGATCATAATGTATAAGTTTGAGAATTTTCTAAGAATATTTCTCGTTTGATAAGAGACGGATAATCGAGCAAAATTATCGACTAAGTTTTTGTTTGAGAAAAGTAATTGGATATTAGTAGTTATCTATGTTAAGAGCTCGTTGTGTATTTGTTTGAGATTTAACGGAACAACGTTGATTAAAAGTATATATTAAAGATTGAAATTGTTGAGTAATAGATTAAGTGTTTGATTTGGTGAGTTAAGCATGTTAATATGTTCATGTTAATGTGATAAGATAATGGAAATAGAAAGAAAATAAAAAGGAATTATAGAACTTGGTTTTATAATAAAAGTAAGTAGACGAATTGTTGGATAAGCGAAGAATCGAACCATAAAATGAATAATTGGATAAAATGATTTGTATATAAATAATAAGCATGTTTATATATGGTTATAATGATTTTATAAGAATTAATAAAAATATTTTGGAAAATCGACTACGCTCGTCGTTGCTCGATAAAAGTTGTATACATGTTTTGTTTAGAACTTTGATTGTAGATTTGAGTATGTTGTTGTTTGATGATCAAATGATTAGTTGGTGATTATGTCATTAGAAGATTTATTAAGGAATTAATTGTGAAATTAAGTATATTATGTTTTGTTTGCAAAATGTGCTAAGTATATAGAATGCCGAACTTGGAAATCGAGAAGCATGTTGTTTTGTATGATGGGAAATTAGGGTTTGCATGGCTAGGGTTTGAGTGAAATTAGGTATTGCATGACAATTCCCGAGCCTTGGGAAACGTGCACCGAGAATTAGGGTTCTTGGATTTTCGGCAGTTCTGCCACCTTTTACTCCGGAGGCCATAACTCCCTGCTCGTTTAACGAAATTCAGATCCGTAAATTGGGTTAGAAACTAGACATCCGTGGCTTTCTAATGGTACCCTGCCCATCCCCTGTTTCAAAATATCCTGTTCTGAATTACAGTTTCAATCTGCAGCTGTGCAGATTTGTTTCTAAAAAGCTTGTTTCTTTCAAGTTTAATTAATTTATTTTGATTTCTTGGAACCTTCTAAGTCATTTCTTATCGTTGATTTCCGTTGTAATCTATCCAAGCCTCGAGTAAGAGTCAAGTTGGAAACCAACTTGAAATCTCTTAAGATCCGTTTTATTAATAATCTATTAATTTAATGCCAAAGCCTTAAAAGATTAATCAAGTTATCAAGTCTCGTTATCGTATGGTTTCCCTCTCGATCTTTTTCTAAGATTTGATTATTTACGATTAAAGGAGGACATCATACATAGAAGAAAGGACGGAAGATTGAAGCTGGGTTTCCGTTCTGTAAACCGTTAAGGTGGGCTTTTCTATTATACAAATAAAATGTGGCTATTCAGTTTACTGAATAACTCGAGCTTCTGTTTTTCTTATCACTTTAAAAAGCATGTTTTAAAGTGATTGTCTTGGCATAAAAGAATTTGTTTTGTGAGTTCTATTATGCCTATCTGAGTTGGTTCGCCAACTGGAAATCGATCGGATTCTGAGTTAGCCAAGAGGGTGCTTTCCAGAATTAGTGTACACGGTAGCCGGAGTGTGTGGTACTCTGTTGAGGGGTAGCCAGCCACGGTGAGAAGCGACCGCGGAAGAGTGCACTCTTCCCCGGCGTTATTCAGATTTGGTCATATTGAATTAAAAGTAAGAAAATGCTTGCAAGCGATTATGAAAAGAAATTTTAGTAAGCACGGGCCTTTAATGAAAAACCCCGTTGTGTTACTGTTGAAATGCCTGATAAATCCATTAAATCTATTATATGTTTTTGGCATGTGTTCACTAAGTACTTTGTACTTAGCCCTGTATATGTTTTTAAATATGCAGGTTGAGTGACGGGTGACGGCGGGAGTTGAGTACATGGTTGTAAATCCTTAATAAAGCTAGTCGAGCCTCGATTTCACATCTTCATATGTGGAGTCAATCTACGTTCTTTTTCCGCTGCAAACACTCTAATATGTTATAACACTTTTTGTTTAAGTATTTTGTACTTGAAACTTGAAACAACTTGTTAGTTCTATTTGAAAAATCCTTCGAGATTGTCTCGCGTTATATAATCAAAGTTTACTTCTATGTATTTCCTTGATGATTCAAGATTTATCCCTCAGTTATTCATTAATCCCCTTTCTTCCCCGCTTCTTAATTCCAACCCCTAGTCACACCCCGGCTTAGCCGTCCTTCGGGATTTGGGGCTGTGACAAAAAATAAATAAAAAAACCCAAAATTCAGATAATCCACTATTAAATTAGCTTGTTGTCAGACATATAAGATAATCTTAGATGCAATACGTACTAGTACCATAAGAAAACTAGTATGTTGCCCGTCGAACATCGACGGGATTGCCATATTGTAGTATATTATTTGTAGAAAAATTAGTTATACAACTATTCTACTTGTTTTAAAACCTGCATAGTAATAAATACTCATTAATTAATTGAACATGTTAATTTCTATACACATATCCGTTCATATCGAAATAAAAAAAAAAATTAACTTGTCAGCATCTTAAACTCGTATGGTAATATATGCTATAAACCTAAATATTAAGGGCTCGTTTGATAGGGGTGATTAGAGTATATAATATGTCTATGACACCCTAATATCTTGTTTGGTACGAAGTATACGGCCCTTTTTAAAATTCGGGTCCGTCTATATTATATTTTTGTTGTTAGGTATACCACCTCCTTGGTGGGATATGTATCACAAATCTATATTAATTCACCTTTTTACGAAGCAAATCTATATTAATTCATTTTTTTTATCAAGCAACCCTCATATCAATTAAAACCTAGTAAAAATAATACTCTCCCCGTCCCGCTATAAGTGACCAAAGTCCCACCATAAGTGGCCAAAAGTAAAATAACTGGCCACTTATGGCGGGACGGAGGTAGTACTCTTCTTTCCCACTCCCGCGAGTTTTATTCTCGCTCCTGTCGTTCTTCTTCTCTGGTTTAATTTTCCTCCTGCTCATGCCGTATTTCCTCTTGTTCATTATCTTGAAGGTTGGTTTGTTTTTAAATATCTTGAATATTTCTATCAATTGTTTGATTTAAATTATTAAATCTCTTTTTCAGTATTTTGTTTGATTGTGAAAGAATAAAATTCTATTGTAAAAAATATTTCATTGTTTTTTTTGTGTTGTGAATTTATACCATGAATCTGGATAGAAATATTTCAAGGGTGTATTATTTATTTTTGCCATGAATTTGGAAGTAGAATTTCTATTTTACACTCGATTTTCTTGAAGTTATATACACCTGATTTTTCTTGAAGATGTGTGTAAGGTGATCGATGTGGAGAAATTCGATCTACATAATCATCTCTCCAAATCAAATTTTGAATCCTAATCAAGAACTTCGAATTAATGGATTATGATGTTAATTAGATTATATATATTGAATTATATAAAATTATTAAAAATTAATTTTATGAATTCTATAAATTTATAAATTAGGGATATTTTAGAAATTAAAATTTTATATAAAATTTGTATACGTCCAACCAAACAATGGATTATATATTGTAGATATTTTTCATACATCTTATCAAACAAAATATTGATACTTTATACGTATAAGGCATCTCAGTCAAACATATCAAGCCTTATATATTTATAAATACCCGTTTATTTATATACTCATTACCCGTCTCAAATCATATTAAAAAATAATTTTACATCTTGTTATCGTCCCAAACTCACATAGTAATACACGATAAAGTCTTGTATATTACAAAGGAAATATTAACAAAATATTAAAAAATATGTTTTAAGTATAAATTTAAAAATTATACAAACTCTTCTCGTGCCCAATTAAGAAGTAATTTTAATATTTGTTCCCACTACAACACGTATAGTAATATCCGTTAATAATTCGACTCGTTTATTTATATACATGTACCCGTTTCTTTCTAATTAAAAAAAATTATAATTTGTTCACATCTTAAATTTTCATAGTAATACTTGCTATAAACTTAAATATTACAAAGTAATATTATTAATATATAGTATAAATGCCAACAAATTAGAATTTAATTTTCTAGTATAAAATAAAAAATAAAAATTAAACTATTTATTTAGTAAATTTAATTATTGACCAAATTAAATTTTCTAATAAAAAGCTATTTATTTGGCCTATTAAGTAATTGGCCAAATTAAATTGACGTTGGAAAATAATTGTGGAATGAGAAAATAAACATTGATTCAAAGTATTTATTTAAGTTCTCAAATGGTTGGACCCTCGATAAAAAATGATATGGAATATAAGATTTAATATATATATATGTATATATATATATAATATGTCTATTGTTTAATAATTTAATTAATTAACAATTAAATAGGATAATTTAGAAAAATATAAATGGAGGCTCAATTCTTGTGTATTGTGTTTAATAGAAGTATGAAATCTTTGAAAATTAAGAATTAAAAAAATAAATTATTAGACGATATGTTTGGTAGTTATAAGAATATTTTTTGAGGTGAAAATCTTTAATTTCTAATTTCATTCAAGAAAATCATTATTTAACCGAAACAATGAAGTTATCATTCAATTATCATGATTTGTTCACCGCGACAGAAGACGCCGATGAACCAAGATGATGAGGCTAGGGTTCACCCATCCGGATCTATTTAGAATATATAATTGTACATATTTCAAAATCGATTAAAAGTAATGACATAGTTACATCTCTTCCTCCACTTCAAGTGTCTCTCACATCCTTGACCAAAAATTCACAAACATGCAAGACCCAAATTTGCATCTCTCTCGCAATGTTTTTTCAGAGGTTGATTCGTTCTTCACCCATCGCGCTACCCTCCCAATGGTAACAACCAAGACATACGGAAACAACCCAACAACCCATCGCACCACCAAATACATATAACTTATTGACTAATAATTTATTAATATTAATTATTATATTTACGGAAAGGTAAAATGTGTATGATAATTGAAGTGTTCTAAAAATGACAATCTGAATCTCCTATTATATATTTTATAGATAATAATTTATAATTTGATATTTCGTATAGTTTTTTATTTTTATTTTTAAAGAATCTGGATCCTATAGTTAATCCTTATTATTCAATTAACCATCAATATTGCAAAACCTAAACGAAGGAGTTGGTTAATATATATAAAAAATAGATTATATCAATCAATAAATTAAAATAGAAATTTTAGTGTATGCACACAAAGTAATCCGTATATAATTATGAAAACATATAATTAATGGGTATTATTAGCGGATTTGTATCTAATGCGATATCTGTATTACAATCATAGACACGTATCAACGTATCATTAACGGTTCTATTTTACTACTCCATTTCATATTAGAAGGTCAAGTCATGAAGATTATTTATTTAATTGATATTTTAATTACATATTAATTGATTTACACTAATTACGTGACATTACTATATTTGTACACAAAGTTAGATATATTTCAATATTCAATAAGTAAACTATAATATACTATTATTATGCTTTATTTCAATAGTAAACGTTGCAATTTAAAAAATAATTTTGGTGGTACTTATTTGCTAGGCTTTAGCTTATACAATATATACATCGGTTGATTTGCATAATATGTATATATTATATATCAGAATACATATATACACATAAAATTATTAAATCTACTAACCTTTAATTACTAATAGTGACACTAAAAATTAAATAATAATGAAATTTAACAACTTAATTAAGACCAAATCCACCAACTTTTCTACTAATATTTACAATTGTAAGGAGCAATATTCATTTCAAAGAAATAAAATTATAAATCCATATATACAGGTTATACAAATGATATCCACGTCTCGTTGTTCTTGCTAACACAAAAGTTAATCTTTTTAAAGGAGATGATCACATGACGAAATGGAAATTAAAGAATAAGAAAAAAAATGTTGAAGGAGACCTGAAGAGAACGACGTACGGAAAAAGATAAGAGAGAGAGAGAGAGGCGCATATAGAGACCAATACTTCTGAATTGTGTTGGTCACATGTATAGCAGTATAGGTAATAAAAATCATTCTAAAAATCTATACTAATTGTTCATCTTACAAAGTTCCCAATACATGTTAGGTAGTATTTTTTACACAAAGTTTGCTATATAGATTACATGATTATTTTTATAAATAAAAAATTATGACGACAAATTGGGCTTGCTATTATAGTGTTAAGGATTGCAAAGCAGGTTCGAGAGCTACATGCCATAAATTTATTATGGTATTATATTTCTCTTACACTTACTTCCATATCGTTCATCGTTGGTGTAATTACTTCTCTCTCTAATCCAAATAACCTTGATGGAAATGGTCTTGTTATGAAAATATCTTTCATATGAAAATCGTATTTTCTTTGATCAGGAAATGTGAAATGAAGGAGTACAAAGTAGGTGAATTGTGAGTATTCCTTACTACATAATTCTAGTTTATATAGGCACAAAATATGATAAAAATTGGAAATAAATTAATTTTTACCATGAATCATGCTTTTTGTAACCCCTACAAATAATTGTTGATTGAAAATTATTAATGAATAATTACTAATTACAATTAATTGCTATTGTATTGTTAAGGAAATATATAATTAAGTTGAGATATTAGGTAATTAAAAAAGAAAAATAGAGGAATTGCCACCTAGGCATAAGAATGAATGTGGTGACTTAAAAATATTTTGCTATTAGATATTGATGTATTTACATTTTGCAACTTGTGCATATAATAATAAAATTAGTCGTCAATGTTGAATTCGAGAGTTTCGATCGACTGATTGCATTTTATATAAGTTTTGCACATGTACTCCTCAAAAAAGTGATAGTCTTCCTAGGTTTGACCATCGATCCTACTTGGAATCCTCATCCTCGGTGGGATTGAATGATGGTATTTTCTCGGGCAGATTTTTAAATTCTCTGAATATCTTCTCATTCATGTGGATCATTGTAGGTCGTGCTTTTTCCTCGTGAATTTTATAACATTTTCATTTTCTAATAATAAGTTGAGTTAATCATGAATTAAATTGCCTAATTTATGGTAATTGAGTAATGGACACCTATTTAAATGAATAGTCATTAATAAAAAAAATTGAAGGGAAAAGATAATACTATAAATCACAAAAAATCGGAAACGACAATATCCAATTGCCAAACTCAAAAAATCATGAATATAAATAGTCGAACTTAAAAGCTCAGAAGAAAACTGTGCTAAAGAATGTGCCGCTTGAATAACAGAGCGATACACATAAAAAACATCAATAAGAAGTCCCTTCCTCACGGTCTCAATAATGTCGCAGATATCATCCGGCAATAACTAAATTATTCCTTCAAATTCGCAAAAAGTCGTGTCATCAAAATGTAGTATGTATATATTTCAATAGGCCAAATTTGTTTCTCAATGCACATCATCACCGCATGAATAACCGCCCAAAGCTCAGCCATAAGACATGAACTCGTCCGCGTTATGCTTCTCACCATAGCCACAATAATTATAGGGGTGTGATTATGTGGATTAACTACAGGTTGACTAATACCTCAAATTATAAGAGAGTCAATTTAACATTTAATAACTGTCCTTAGTGAGAGGTCTTGGGTTCAATCTCACCTTCATACAGTGTATTATATTTCGCACCATTTGTGGTGGTATAGTGATCTCACCTTTGTGTGGTGTACAGGTCTCACCTATATAGTGGTGTAATAGATTATTTGATTATATATAATACGTTGTGTAATTATCTTAAAAAAACATTTTATAAAATTGATTTACAGAAATGAAAAAATGAAATTGATTATTACATATATCACCATTCAAAACATATATTATATATTATCCAAGCATTGTACATACATTGTCATAATGCCACATGTCTTAAAAAAAAGAGTGAAATGTGTATTACATAAGTCATAAGCCACCATTTGCACTAACGTTTATGGTCAATCAACTCTTTAAGGCTGAGATTCGATGGCTTGAACTGCAACTTGCCATCAACTGGATAAAAAATAAAAAAAATAGAACAAATCAACACATATCAATGGCAAAAAGCACATATCAAGACCAAGTACAAGAATGAGACAATTTGTAAAACCATTTCCTATTCAAAAGAACTGGACTCTTAATCTAGGAAAACCTTTTCAAATCAAATTATAAAATCAAAACAATAGATCAGACAAAGTATCACTGTGTGAAGAAACTATGATATAAACAGCTCAACAAATCATCTAATTACCTCTATGATATTTCCTCCATCTATATCAATCTTGTTTCCTAGTTGGAAATGACTCGGATTAGGTGGATATACCTGCATCACAATCAAATATATACCTGGATTCCAACAATTACATGGATTTACCTAAAAGCATATATAACATATAAGAAAAATATCACTTTAAAACATGACTGCATACCAGGGTCAAGGAATATTGAACTAAAAAGCTATGGCAGGCCAATCCTTCGGGCTGCAAAAATAAAGAAAAAATCCCAAAATTCAGATAATTCACTATTAAATTAGCTTGTTGTCAGACATATAAGATATCTTAGATGCAATACGTACTAGTACCATAAGAAAATTTGAAGGGCGATATTAAAAAGAATGGATAAGTTGAAACAAATATTTACTGTTCCATGCACTTATTGTAGATGAAAATGATGCAGGGCGAATAGGATAAGTATTTCAAGCACTTCTATTTCAATTAATATCTATAGAGAGATCAATATGAACTGTATGATTGAAATTAAACCAAAATCCATACATTAGGCCCCCACATTATCCAATTTCCAATTCAATGGCTAAATGATCGGTTAACAGATCTATTTCCAAAGATCCTTCGATTAGGACAGTTGCTCCTGATAAAGAGCAGGACCAATGAAACATATCTAGGATAGAAAACAGCAGGACCAAATGAAACAACTAAAACAACTATTCTTAGTAAACAGGTTTAGGTACATACCATCTCTTTGGAAATGATGGCCAGTTCACTGGATTTAATTCCCTGCTTGGAGAACTCCCAAGCAACATATCCCTATCACCAGAGCCAAATTTATACCAGGGTTCTTCAACTGCAATAGCACTACTTGGTGCAGGAGGAGCTGGAACGATTACAACATCCTCCTTTTTTTGCATCTAATTCCAATGATGATTTACTCTAATTGTTACCAGAAATACCAGTTTAGTATTTAAATATCTTCATCATCGTCTCTACACATAAAATGGGGAAAGAAGCATATGAAATATGGAAGAGATCTTTCATCAAACAGATAACAGGCATACATTTTACATATTATAAATCTCCACACGAGTAGGAAAGCAATATTAACATAAGGAAATTGCAAGCAATGCAAATTTATCAGTCAATATTAGGAACTAGATAAAAAATCAATAAATTTTAACATCAAAATCTAATCCTGCTTAGTTCAAGTTTTCTGAAGGGAGATGAACCGCACAAAATCTAAAAAGTAAATTGGAAAATGGGGGAGGGGGAGAGAGAGAGAGGCAGTGAGAGGAGAGAGAGAGAGAGAGAGTGAGTGAGAGGGATTGATCGATAGGAGGCGGGCAACGATAGCGAAGGATGAGCGGCAGATGAAGAGTGGAGAGGGAAGACGAGTAGAAGCCGACAAGAGAAATGACAGCAGCTTTAGAGTCACTTGTTAATTTGTTCAATGTATTTGAGTTCAAGATTTTGAAAAACATCAACCTATTTGATAAACAAGGATGGTAACAGTAATCTTCACACTGAAAAAAAAAACATTGAACCATCAAACCATAATTTCCTAGATCACTAATTTCAACTAGGCCTGGCAAATCGTGCGTGTCGGATTGTTATCGTGTCGACCTGTTAACGACCCGACATGTTAAGGTCAAATTTGAACACGACGTGTTAAGGATTTGCTCGACACGACACGAATCCGATCCGAAATGTTCAAATCCAAACACGACACGAACACGAAAATTACACGATTTCTATCGTGTTGACACGATACGATAATGATACGATACGACACGACACGACACGATTAAAACATAAATTTATACGACACTTTAAGCTATATAAACTATAAAAACATGAAAAATTAAACTTAAAACCCTAAAAAAATAATAAATTAATAATTAATGATGAAAATAAAAAATAAAAAATAATAAATAAATCTTATCGGGTTACACGAACCCGACACGATAATTTCGTATCCATATCAGGTTACACGATAACGATCCGAATCCGATAAGGCTTGACACTAACCCATTAATTTCGTGCGTGTTCGTGTCGGATTATCGTGTCGTGTAAAAAATTGTCAACCCTAATTTCAACACTAAACAAGGATGGTAACAGTAATCTTCACACTGAAAAAAAAAACATTGAACCATCAAACCATAATTTCCTAGATCACTAATTTCAACTAGGCCTGGCAAATCGTGCGTGTCGGATTGTTATCGTGTCGACCTGTTAACGATCTGACATGTTAAGGTCAAATTTGAACACGACGTGTTAAGGATTTGCTCGACACGACACGAATCCGATCCGAAATGTTCAAATCCGAACACGACACGAACACGAAAATTACACGATTTCTATCGTGTTGACACGATACGATAATGATACGATACGACACGACACGATTAAAACATAAATTTATACGACACTATAAGCTATATAAACTATAAAAACATGAAAAATTAAACTTAAAACCCTAAAAAATAATAAATTAATAATTAATGATGAAAATAAAAAATAAAATAATAAATAAATCTTATCGGGTTACACGAACCCGACACGATAATTTCGTGTCCATATCGGGTTACACGATAACGATCCGAATCCAATAAGGCTTGACACTAATCCATTAATTTTGTGCGTGTTCGTGTCGGATTATCGTGTCGTGTAAAAAATTGTCAGCCCTAATTTCAACACTAACAAGTACATTAGCAAAAAAGCGAAAGAATTCTTCTGCCACTTGAAAGCTGGAATGTATGCAAGAGAAAATCAAACACAACAAAATTAACCTTTAAGTTTCTCTCTCTAATTTTCAAACTTCTCCATCCATCTTCTGCAGAAGGTTTGCCACCAGAGACGACAAAATTTGAATGGAACCTCATGGGATTAACTTCAACATGCTGGTTGTGTGAGCCATTACACAACTCTATTTACAAAAAAGGAAATAAATAAGTAAATTTCTCAGATATATTCCTTGGGAAACTAGTAACCAACATAATTATAACATCAAAATTATTGACTGAAAAATATCTCCTTTAGAGTAGACTGGTGACTGTAACTATATAAGGTCAAACATCTCAATAAATGCTACTCTTCTAGTTTAAGAAGAAAAAGTGCCACAAATATTGGATACTAACCTTTTGAAATAAAATTGAGGCCCAAAATCTTGTAATACACTGATATCGACCAAAAGCATGATTTTCTGTTATACAAAAGAAAATTGTAAGATAGGGTAAAAAGCACATTAGCGTACTTGATCTTAGTCTGTTATTCAGATCAGAAACACTTTCTTCCAATAATAGCAAAAACTGAGCTTCATTGCTAAACCAAATGTCGATTTCATTCTGATAGCCTCCAACTTCATATCTAATCAGAAAATTGATTCCATCCTCAGTAAATTTCTATATGAATTGGAAAGTTGGCATCCTAACGAAGGTACAATTCATATGCTGAAATAAAATTAAGCATGGAAAGTTAAAGTCTTAAAGACATAGACATGCCAGGACCAGGGGAGAAGAGGCTGCAGGGGAATTACACTCACAAGATTTTCAACTGCAATTCATTCACAAACCATCTATCCACCTATTGCCACTAACCAGTAAGTGTATACAATTCAAATTTCCAAATTTTGTCTAGCAAATAAAAGCTCTGTTTGTTTCTCATAAGCAAATAAGAGAATAAATTTAACCTATTCTATCATTCAATAAACACAAGCATGATCATTAATCCAAGAAGAAACCACAGCTCGAATCAAAAATCATAATCTGTAAATGTTAAATCTTAACCTCGGATTTCAACTAATCAAATTCTATAAGCTCACAACATCCTAAACTCAAAATCAAGATCAAGAATAATTTGTTTAGAACCTGCCCTGTTTTTTCTTTTATCTTGATTTATCGAGTCTTGGATGTGGTTGTGTTGTCAAATCCTATAACCAGTCTGCTGCCCGTTTGGCTAAATGAGATGATAGCGGTAATGGTTTTTCGGGCTGCCATTCGTTTAGTCAAGGAGGATGCGGCGGCGATGGTAGAAATCGACGGCTACTGTGGCTGCAGAAGAACGGCAAGCCACTGCCGATTATGAGAGAAAAGAGAGAGTTATAAAGAAAAAAAAATCTAAAACTAAAATTAATCTGAAATTAGTTTTAACTAAGAAATAAGAAGAAGAATGGCAGAGACTCACAACGGCGGTGGTTTCTCCGGGCTACTGCTCGTTTGGCTAAGGAGAGGACGGCGATGTTCCAGTCTACGGCACCGGCAATGATGAAGGCGGTCGAGGAACCCGAAGGGTTCCTTCGAGATAGGGGTGGTGCGGTCACGCTGCTGATGGCAGCGACAGTGGCTGCTGCTGCTCCTATCCGAACGCCATCGTTAGATGCGCGGTTGATTTACCGAAATATGGTGGTTCCCTCACCGGAGTCGAGAGCAAAGAGGGGTGAATTTAAGAAATTTGGAGGTTTTCAATTTAGGGATCTAGGATTTTCGATTTGGGGGTTTGTGGTTATAAAAAAATAGGAAGGTGGGAGAGGGATGGAGACGGCGGCGAAGCTCGCCGGAACCGCAGGGAGGCGGCATCGGTGTTGCTGCCGTCGAGCCCAGAGAGAGAGAGACGGATGTAGAGAGAGAGGAAAGGGAGCGGAGCCGTGGAGACGGTGACGTCGGACGCCGAGGTGGCGGCGATACACGCCGGAGAAGGAGATGGCCGCCGGCTTCTATGAAGAAAAAAGAAAAAAGAAAAAAAAAGAGAAGAGAAGAGAGCAGAAGAGAGATGCGAGAGTTAAGTGAGAGAGGGAGGGTTATATGTTTTAATTAGGGGAGGAATTTTTTATTTATTTTTATTAAAAAAATAATTCCTTATATATAACGAAAATCTTAACGATCAAGAAAATCGTTATGTATGTCACTAATACATAACACTCAAACATAACGGAATAATCATTACCGTTATAATTGTAAATAGATAACACTACATACATAACGGATATTTAAAAATATGTTATCTTTTCAAAAAATGCGCTCATAGGTAACGGTGTTTAGAAAACTCCGTTATCTATGCAGTGTTATGTATGAGAACTTTTGTTGTAGTGAACTAATGATATAGGATGAAATTAAATAGTTATATTTACCCACCAAAGGATAAAATAGGAAAAAACTTTATTAGGCTGACACGAGCCAATACTTTGAATGAGCCCAAAAAACGAGAAAAGTTTTTGCAACCAAAATGTGACATAATTGTATGATTGATGACAAATACCAATAAATTTGGAAATTCATTGCCAACCTACTTAGTTTGCGTCTAACTTTTGAACATAAAAAGAAGTCTTAATACCCATAACTATCCAGTATGAAGATAGTGTGTACCACCCATACCCAATTTTGGTGGCATGTATAAGCCATAACCACTGACAAATTTTTGGGATTCTTTTTGTACTTTTCGGCTGTTTTAAAATAGCTTAATTGTCAAATTCATGCATTAATTTCCGTGTCCGATCATTGTTCAAATAATTGTTGACTTGCTTTATGAATGAGGACAAAAAGGATTCCCAATGTACAATGCACAGATTCAGCGTTCTGAAAATTTTCATGCATCATTCATGTCAAGACTTTAATATAAAGCTTGTTATGCATGCCAATGTACGAAATTAAATAGTATCAATGCACGCGTAAAATCTTATCGGTACATCTATTTAGTTTCATTGATTCTTCTGTCTATATATATATCACCCACAGAAGCACATGAAATTACACTTCAGAAAATATGAAAGAGATAAAATGACAATACCACAAAAACAAGTAAATATCACTCACGTTTGCTAGAGAAATCACATAGCAGACGACATTTATTTTTCAAAATTATTATAGGTGAGTTTAATTTTATTTTTAATGATGGTATCGAAGAGAAATATATTGTACCGATCGTATTTTTATTGTACCGACCGTACACATCACCTATGGGTACAACTAAAATATCAATCAGTACAATGTTTTTTTCTCTCCACACACTATTTCATTCAACTCTCTTTCATTCTATGCTCTTTTTTTTAACCATCTCATTGTTATTTTGTAAAAATGAAGTCACACACGTACCGGCATTTTCACTTGGGGTTAATCGAGATATAGAAGGAATTTTCATTCAGAGATTGAATAGGTCAGTTGAAATAAAATTTTAAATGAGTATCGGCACGAGAAAAAACTGTACCGATCGGTAATATTTTGTACCGATCGGTACTGACAAATTTTCTCAAATACTCTATCGGTACAATATTTTTACCGAGCGGTACAATTTATTTTTTAATAATCTTATTTTTTCTAAGAATATTGTATTTGTACAGATGGAGTGTAGGAGATTCATCGTTAAATACAACGGAACATGGGACGATTGTGTGTATAATGGTGGGGAAGAACAAACTTTCTACCTTCCGGTGGATTCGATAAGTTTATCTAGCATTAAGGAATATATTGATTTCATAATGATGTCGAAATTGTTAAGTCTTGAGTATGAAATATTCTATTTATTGACGTCTAGAACTGGCTGAAGTGTTAAACATAGGTGGAGTAACGATGAACAACTTCGTCGATTGTATGTTACCGAGCCTGAGCCTACATTGTATGTCGTGCATATTGATGTTGTGTACAGGCCGTCATTTGATTTGAATGAATCTTCGCCGTATGTCAATGACGATCAAATCCCTCAGTACTCGCAGTACGTCGAGTCGCTCGCACATTTGGCTTCATCTGATTGGCTTGGTGATACTCAATGGGGTGCTAGTGGTGATACTCAATGGGGTGCTAGTAGTGGCGCGAACATTCCTATGCGGGGAGAACGGCAGTCGCAGGTACCCGATGAGGCTGAATTTACCGCCGATTCCGACGAAGATGATGAGGAGGAATCAGAGTCTGATGAGGAGGACGAACTGTCAGAGTCTATGCATTTGACCCTTGGTACTTTTGCAGACTTCGTTACGTGGGTGCATACTCAAGGCGGCGTGAACAATCTCTTGTCAATGCTGATGCAGAGTAGTCGTATTCCACTAGTTGCTACTGCTTCGCTCGTTGTTAGTGATCTAGACAGGCTGCCAGACGGTCCATTGAATAAGGGCAAGATATTTTACAGCAAAGACGATTTGAAAGTTGCTGTTGGATTGTGGCACATGGAACAACGAGCTGAGTTTAGTGTTCCACGTTCAGATACTGAACGGGTTCACTTCAAATGCAAGTACGGAAGTAACTGTTCTTTTGATTTGCGTGCTCGGAAATAGGGCGACTATTGGTATATTCACAAGTTCATTGGAAGACATACATGCAATCTTAATATGGACCGTTCAGCTGTCAGGAAGGTCAGTGCTAAGGTTATTCAACTCATTTTGCGGGTAGAATGATCAATGAATGTGAAATCACTAAACCGAAGTCAATTCGGGCATATTTGCGTCGCGAATATGGCTGCGATGCAAGTTACAGTATATGTCTGCGAGCACGGAATCAAGTCCTCGAGATGATATATGGTGGATATACAGACTCGTGGAAGATGCTTCCCGGCTATCTCCACATGTTGCAGAGAGAAAATCTGGGCTCGACAATTGACTACAGTGTTAGCCCGAATGATGATCGGTTCGAACAAGCTTTTGTGGCGTTGTCAGCTTGTATCGTGGCATTTCAGTGGTGTCTTCGACCGGTGATCGTGGTGGATGGAACACACTAGAAGGGAAAAAATAATGGCATATTATTCGTTGCGGTCGCAAAGGATGGAAACGAGCAACTGCTACCACTGGCATAGGGGATCGGTCCAATTGAAAATGATGTCTCGTGGACATGGTTTCTCACTCGTTTGAAGGAGGCATACGGTTGTCGTTCGGATATGGTCATCATCTCAGACGCCCACTTAAGTATCGCGAATGCAGTTAGGGCAGTCTATCCTGGCGTAGCACACGGTCTGTGCTACTATCACATCCTCAAGAGCATGGTTAGTTTTGGAAAACCTATCACCAAGTTGTTTCACAAACAGCATATGCATATAGAAAGTCGGCTTATGAGAAAGCAATGAATAACATTCTTGCTGGGAAGCCCGAAGCGTATAATAAGCTCATGAACATTGGTCCAGAGAAGTGGGCTCGATCAATGTGCCCTGTTCGACGATATAGTTCTCTAACATTCAATGATGCAGAACAATTCAATAATGTATTAGTGTTTGCTAGACGCTTACCAATTTGCTCATGCTTGGAGACAATTAGACTCACCGTCAAAAAATGGTTTGATGAAAGACGTCAATTGTATTCATCGTCTACTGATTTCCTCACGAATGAGGCAGAACGAAAGCTCCGTACAGAGGTGCAACTCTCAAGATCTTATACTGCCACGCCCATCAGAGACTTGATCTTCAAAGTGAATGCCGGAAAACAGAATCTAAATGTCAATCTGCGTGCGAGGACTTGCCCCTTGTCGTGTGTTTGATTTTGATTTGATACCGTGTTCTCATGCTGCTGCAGCCATTCAGTAAGAAAACCTCAAGTTTTTATATTTAATTTTATATTTATTTCTGTTGCACTTAATCTAATGATTATATGTTATATGTATAATAGGCGAAATGGGCAGCATGTATACAACTATGTGGACGATTACTACAAGAGATCTACACTTTTACAAATTTACTCCCAACAGGTGAATCAGGTCCCTCTCCAGACTGAGTGGTCTTTACCTCCACATGTTGCGGCAATAATTGTTTTGCCACCACTACCCGTCAGTCAGGCGGGGTGCCCAAGGAACTCCCGTCGTCCATCTGCAGTTGAGAATTTGTCCTCCAGCAGACGTCCAGTCACCATAGATGAACCTTCCAGTAGCCATCAACGGGCACCGAAAAATGCAGAATATGTCACGAGACTGGCCACACAAGAAGAACATGCCTGCTCAGAGATCAGTAGGAGTAATTTATTATTAAATTAATGTTAATTTAATGTTAATATGTGTTTTGACCATTTAAATGTTATTATTAATTTAATGTGTAAATATTATTATTAATTTAATGTTATCATTTTAATGTTTATCCTAAGAAATTAAATGACACAGGCAATTAGAATAAGAAATGATTAAAACTTATGGCACAAAGCAATAATGTTTGTCAAACATAATCGACATGGCTTTGCAAAGCCAATAAGAAAACATCACGAGCTATTTTACGTCTATACAAAGCCACACTTTCCTCTTTGTTGCCCCATGCAATGGAGGGCCGGGCACTGATCATGCGCTCTATACTCATCAGCGCAAAAGGACCACAACTGTGACTGTCCCACTGGATGTGCTGCCTAACGGGCTCCCGTGGTGTAGGCTTAGTAAAAAAGACCATCCTCAATGCTTTCGACGTGCATGGTGCCTGGGTTAGGTCTATGGTATCCCAATACTTTCCTTCATCTTGACGGATTTTAATTCACACAGAGGGACGTCGAGTTCTACTTCAAAAAGATCAAGAGTAGCAAAAAATTGACGGTGTCATGGTGCCTGGGTTAGGTCTACTCTTGATCTTTTTGAAGTAGAACTCGACGTCCCTCTGTGTGAATAAAAAACAAGAAATTCACAAAAGGAACATATAAAATCCGTGAACCAATTAAAACATAATGAATTAGTTACTCACAAAGAATTCGGCATAACAGATGATTGTGTTCGTAGCATTTCGATCGGGGAGGACATGGTTCCTTTCTTCCAGACGTCCACGCAAAACGTCAATATACCTCTCGAACACCTGCACACAAAATAAATGGGACAATTAGAAGAAGAAATAAGTATAAAAATGAGAGTATATTTAAGAATATATTTGAGAGATTATTTACAGAATAATCAAGGTCAATCTCTGTGTTCTCAATTGTGCGGAAGTACGGAGGATAGACGGCGGAGCCACCGATGATTACGCAAGCATCATCTACTGACATAAAGGCTGCATAGCGATGCCATTTCTCCTCCTCGGCGTAATCGGCAGGAGGCAACGAACCAATTGGCTGTGGAATTTCTTCTTGTGGCTCAACTTGTATAGCCGATTGTTGTCCTTCCTGCTGCTCGGCTCAGTTGTCATTTAAATATTCAAGTCTCTGCCTCGAGTATAAGTTGTACAGCTCAGGATTGTGCAAAATGGAGCCGTAGTCAGGAGGGACAGCAGTAATGGGCTGAGCAACAATATACTACACACAGATAAATTAATTAAAGTCAATTAAATTTAAACTTTTAAAAAAGTAATAAATTACTAACTTATTATTTACCTGAGGTGGCTGACGATATATCTCGGGATTCGGCACAGAATGCCGAGGAGGGTCGTATGCATGCTCAGAATGCCGAGGAGGGTCGTATGCATGCTCAGGACCGCCCATGCTCACCCACTCGGGTGTAACAAAAACGGGAGTGGAATGACGTGCTGGGATGAACTCAGGATCGGCGCATGTACCTCCAGTCTCCCCTCTTCGACTGACGTGTGGGGAATGCACAGGTGGTGGTGTGTCACGACGCGGTGGTGGAGGTGTATCTCGATGCGGTGTAGAACGGCGGGAACTCTTACTAAAAAGGTCTATGAAGAAGGCCTTGATCTCCGGAAAAAATACATTTCTCCATTGTGAAGTTATCTCTCTCTTCACAGTTGCTGCTGTCATCTCCTGCAGCTCCTTCATAAACCGCCTATCACGAGATCGTCCACTAGTGTCGGCGCCGCTGCTCGATGACGACGATGGAATGTTTCTCCGAGCACGCTTTCCCTTGCTTTTGGAAGTATCTTTCGACGGGGCCCGGTCTCTCAAGTCGTACGTGTCACAATCGGTGCATGGCTCTGACACGTGGGGAGGACTGCTAGGCCTCTGAACTGGAGGACGACGTGCAACTGGTATTCTCTTTTATTGGGTTGATAGGCCTCACGTAGTGCACTCCGAGCACGTCGTCTATCAGTAGGGACCTCCAGTAATGTGTCTCCTTCTCTGCTGCCTCTGGCTCAATGGAGTCGAAACAGACGACTCCTGCACGAAACTGATCATCAAGATCCACCTGCAACTCTGCTGCCATTACCCATCTCAAACAGTAAGGAATGGCAATGTCTGATACGGGAGTAGAAACCAAACGAGCTAAACCAGGAATAGCCTCGAACATCCAACACTGCAGTACCCACACAGGGCCGTAATAATGGTACTTGGGCATCATTTTCGACCCCTTCGTTTCCAGATTCTTGGTGTAGTTCCTCAAGTTTTGAAATGTATACCCGCCCCACGGGAATCTGTTCCACGCGTCGAGATCATCCACCAATACCCAAAGCCAGGGCACCACATTTCTCCGATCATCGCCACCTATCCCGAAATAATAAACGATGATAACATTTGCTGCCCGAAGGTGTAGCTCGCCTTCAGGATCAACTATCCCATACCCTGTAACAAACCGGTCCCGCAAAATTTTGGCAGTTATTAGCTTCCCGTCACAAAATCTCTGATAAGCCTCCACATTATCCGGTGTGTGATCTGCATGTGGATCAAATGAAGCAGCTCCAAAACACAATCCCGAAATTAAGGCGTACTCCTGAGCCGAGAATTGGATATTTTTGTCGCTGATACGATACCATGTATCGTACGACAATTCACCGTACACCTCTACCTCTCTTGATACGAGCATGTGTAGCGATTTGCCGCACGCTTTGCTCAATGGCCATCTCATAAGATGCCCGAAACAGCCGGCCATGAATCTATCCAACAGTGCTCGACCCCCAACAGCAACAAGTCTCTGCCTAATATCTGTTATAATCGAAACTTTGTAGTACGTGTTAATCCTCGGAGAACAGTGTTGAGCATCTTCTCGGATCCAGATCCAACCATACTGAAACAAACACAATACGATTCAAAAATAAGAACACAAACACACTGTAGAAAAAAAACAATTGTACCGACCGGGAAAAAATTTGTACCGCTCGCAGTAAAATCAACACATGATTTTACTGCGAGCGGTACAGATGTTTTCCCGATCGGTACCATTTTTTCAAAATTATCACACATCTACGTAATATATGTCAATTGATCATAATTTTCAAATTTATAAATGAGTTATAAATAAGTGAAAACGTAACACCAAATAATCTTATTTGTTAAATTAACTATTAAGAGTGCAAAAAAATATATAATAAACATAACAAAACATCCAGAATAAGAACATAAACACACTATATTAAAAAAACATTGTACCGATGGAAATAAAATATGTACCGATAGGGTGTATATTATTATCTATCGGTACAATATTCTACACGATCGGTACAAAATTTATGAAACATATAAGGCATCGTCGTAATTATCCTAATTAGCACGAAAATTAACATAATTAGCACATAAGCATAGCCACCGAAAATGTCCTAGTTAGCACGAAATTTAAATAATTACCACGAATTAACATAATTAGCACGAAATTAGCCTAATTAACCATCATATTTTTAACAAAATATCAATAACATGTTCTGAAAACTATACCGGCAGTCTGAAAAATCTGTACCGACCAGTTCAAAAATGGTGCCGACCGGTTCATAGCCTATCGGTACAATATCATGCCGGTCAGTACAGGTTTTTTAGCCGTCTCTCTTCACATCGGTACGAAGAACTAACCTCTTCCAGACGTCGTTGATTTTCACGTTGCCGTTCATCCTCAGATTGATGTCTTGAACTTGATGACGCCATGGATTTTGATGAGAGAAGAATGATGTGGGGGCTGATTGATGAGAGAAGAATGATATGGAGGCTGTGGGAAATTTTTTGTTGCCTTTGAAATTATTGCATCGGTATGAATTGTGTACCGCTAGGTTTTATTTATTGTTGAAGAAGCATAGAGTGTACCGCTAGGTTAGGATTAGGTTTTGTCTTCTTTTGTTTGTTTTAGAATTTGAGTCAAAGTAAAAAATAAAAATTCCTTCGCATAGAGTGTACCGCATGTGAGAGTCAAAAAGATTAAATCCCAAACTTCAAGGGAGTCAAATCAGCACAAATATATATTTTTTTCTTTTTTTTATCTCTGAAAAGTGCAAAAAAAAAACCCATAAAGTTGTCAGTGAATATAGCTTATACATGCCACAAAAACTGGGTATGGGTGGTACACACTATCTTCATACTGGATAGTTTTATTTTCCTCTCTAAAAAGAATGTGCGCATATATTTATATATATGAATTTGGTTCATATATATATATATATAGAGTTTTAAGATCGTTTGGGCCCTTATCTTAGGGTAGTTTGCAAATTTAGGCCATATTTCTTCAGGTCGTTCAAATTAGGCCATTATTCTAAAAGTTTGGCAATCTTAGGCCATTTTTCAGCCCGATTGGCGGTCAAAGGCCACCTTTCGGCCCGATAAGTTCAAAACAGCATACCCACAAAGCTTATAAAGATTACACATCAATATTAAGACAAAATTTCTCAAGTTTACTATTTTCTTCAAAAATTGATCCAATTTCTTATTTGGAGATAATTCATGCAATACTATCAGGCCCATCACACTTCCGTATAAAAATTCTAAACATACCAACTTCATACCTTTTTGACCGTAATGCTGCCAGGTATTTCCACCAGAAGTTTTAGGGATCTCGTCCAACCACACGATCGCAACCGATGGTTTCCAGACGTAGACTCCTTCAACAACACTCAGCACAGCCTTCGTTCGTTTCCTACTCGGGGCGTAAGGTATTTAGTCGGTATTTAGAGAATAATTAGACACTGGAAGGGATGAACAAAAGACCGAACTTTATTTAGGAATTATATAAAATTTATTACAACATAAGTATATCTCCTTTAGGGAGGAGACAGACTTGTTTAGCTACCTATGGTAGCGGAATTAAAATACATAAACTATACAATACTAAGCTAGGAACTATTACAAATTTTATTTTGAGAGAGCAGAGGAGATGGTGTAGAGGATTTCTCGTGGATTTTCGATGCCTTCTGCTCTCCAGACTCGTGGTTTATATAGAGGTCTCAATTCTCAACCTCCTTCCTTCATTATTGCCTCGGATTCTTTTGTTCCGTGGCCAGCCTGTATCTGACTCAGCGTAGGACCACTGCTGTCGTCTATTATTGAATAAGGACGCCAAACTTTCGGTGCTACTTGTCATTCCGCATTATCTTTATTCAATAATGCTTCTCCTGTGCTTTTACCCATGTGTTTTTTAGTGGGTAATCACTTTTCCCTCCACCCACTACTGTCGTTTTCTTTTTAGTGGGTGCTCCAGCTCAGAGTCACATGACTCCACCAACCTGTGTCGGGAATCTACTTTTTTCCCGGGGCCCTTGGCGTCCTTGCTTTTGGCAACGCCTTCTGTTCAAGATGTTCGTTGGATCGAGCCTTCTCTTTTCCTCTTCTGGGCATGAACCCCTTCCCGAACTCTGGTTCCTTCTGGTTCTGACAATCCGAACAAACGCGCTCGGACCAGTTTCCAAAATGAGCCATGTTACAGTATTTGCGATGAGTTTCTTTACTCGTCGCAATCTTGTTTTCCCAGAGCAAAGTTCTCTTTCTCTCGAAAGCTTCCTCTGCGAATCTTGTAGATTTCCCTGTCATGGTATTTAACAGGAATGATCCGTTTAATGAATTCTGAAAGAATTTGAACGGGAACTTGACTTTGTCCATCTCAGTGAGACAGACCCATAAACCCCATGCTCTTCTTGTGGAGATGAGATCTTCCGGTAATGTAGAGACTAGAGCAGTCTCTTTTTCTGCAGGCGCTTTGATCTTTTCGAGGGCGCGTGCATCTGGTCTTCGAAGCCTAATATAGTGGAAGGCTTCATGGTTTCCTTTCCCTGCTGGTTCTGGGGCTGCACTGATGAAATACAGCTCCAAAACGTCACCTCGGCTAAGCTGCGGATTGTTAGCCCAGGTATCATACACCGCTTCTTGAATCCACTTGGGTAGATTCTTGATTTCGGCGAATGATGGAGACGTAGTATAAACTGAAGCAAGTGCTCCAAATTCATACCATCTTTTGACTTCGTGTGGATCTGAATTCGGCATCATCCACACCCGAGGATATTTCCCCGAGACATCAACCCTTATTTTTTCTGGGTTGATTCCAGTCCTTGTGTTGAGCTTCTCCCAATTGGCTTGATAAACCTGCCACGAAGAAGAAACTTCAATCTTATCAGTATTAATCTTAGATGTGCCAGTCATTGGCCTAAGATTAATCTCTCCCTCTTTTTCCCCAGAGGTGCTGGGTTGACATGATGGTTCAGAGTGTGACCCCTGAATATCATCTTTTTCTTGGGGCAATGGCTCCGAAGATACCACCACCTTAGAACTTGGGCAAGAGGTATTTGAATCCTCTGCTACAGGTTTAGAGCCCTGTACTCGAAACTCTTCTTTTACCAAAGGATCTTTGGCCACCCGAAGGATTGGTGTTTGACATGCAGCCCAGAGTTGACCCTGAGACCGTATGCAAGGTCGTATTCTCTCGGTGACTTTCGTCTTATCGAGAGTCTGCAATCTTCCTGCTTGCTCAGCATTCAGAATGCACTCGTCCCACTCTCTCGTTAACATCTCCAAATTTTCTCTGAGATGTCTATGGGCTAGTAGAATGGAGTTCACATCAGTTTGCTCCATCTCTTGTTAAGAAATCTGCAAGAATATTTTCGTGAGATTTCAGAATGACAATATCAAAAATATAATATTGGCATTCAGCTTGCCATCTAATTAATCTAGCCTTTTCAGGCTTAGATTCCATCTTGTTTCTTAAGAAAGCTTTAACTTGTGTGTTATCAACTTTCAAAGTAAATTTCTTTGCAAGTAAAAATAAAGGCCATTTTTTAAACGTCTTTCTGACTGCAAAGAATTCTTTCTCGTTCATGTGCCATCTTACGGCCTCATCATCTGAGAACAAACCACTGCAATATCTACAGGGTTCTTCTCCATTAGGAGTGATCTTGGTTAAGACTGTTGCCCACCAATATTCACTTGCATCTGTGTACAGGACCAAGTCATCTTCGTCATGTGGTATCGAGAGTTTTGAGAGATTTCTGAAAACCTCTTTTAACTCCCTCATACCCTTTCGATGTTCTTCTGTCCAGATGAACGGAACATCCTTCTTCAGTAATGTACTGAAAACTTTTCTATGTTTCGCGAGATCTTTGATAAATGGTCCCGCGAAATTAACAACTCCCAAGAAACTCTGAAGTTGTTTCTTTTCTTTAAGATCTTCAGGAAAATTCTGGACCTTTTGAACAATATGGTCCTGCAGAATGATTTATGCTTTATCGATCTCAATACCCAGAAATTCCATTTTCCGAGTTGCAATGACTGCCTTCTTTTCAGACAGTACTAAACCTTCTTTATAACAAACATCTGCAAAGATCTCAAGATATTTGATATATTCTTCCATATTTTTTGATGCTATTAAAATATCATCAATATAGACGAACATAAAAGAAAAATAATCTTTAAATAGATTATCCATCTTTCTCTGAAATATTTGAGGCGCATTAGCTAACCCCATTGGCATTACGTTCCAAACATAATGCCCTTGTGGAGTAGAGAAGGCTGTAAACTTCTTACTCCCTTCCTCCATGCGAATCTGGTAAAAACCTGACTTGCAATCAAACTTAGAGAAAACCTTAGCATTCCTAATGCAGTTAATAAGGTGTTCTCTACTTAGAATAAAATATCTATCAAACTCCAGAATGTCATTAATTCCTTTATAATTAATAACTAGTTTGGATTTACCTCGTTTGATCTCACCATGATTTCTTACTAGAAATCCAGGACTGCTGTAAGGCGAGTTCCCTGGTTCGATCAACTTCAAATCAAGGTGTTCCTTGATTATCTCCTTCATATCCTGTTGATCTTTGAGGTTCATCAGGATTGGCCTGTATCTAACAAACTCATATTCCTTTTCTGGCTTCACCTTCAAGGTTGCATTAAGCTTGTTTTTCTCCCACCATGCCAAAGGATTTTCATTATAATTTCTTTTAATTTTCCTTTTGACATCTTCTAGGGATACCTGCATTTCTTCCTTAATATCTTGATGAGATATTAGAGATGCTTTAAGGATCTGAATCTCTTCATCTTCGAGATCCCAATCCCTAATACAGCTCAGCACTGCTTCGCTGAATCTCCTTTGATCTTTCATCTTTGGGTGTCGAAGTTTTCCTTCATCACCACGCTTGTTGCGAAAACTCAATGGTATCTGGCGATTAAAAGCCCCGTTGAGCCTCTGGACAATGATCTTGTGATCGCAAATGGTTGTGAACACCAATTGCCTTCTTTCATTATCCTGCATGTATCTTTTGAACATCTGTAGGAAATTGTTTCCTAACAGAATGTCTGCACCTGTATCATGGAAATAAATTGGTGGAGTTTTAACCTTATACCAAGGTGTACCTCTGGCTCCGCCAATTAGAATTTCCGTCTCTTTTACTCCTTTAGCTAGGAACAAAATTTTCTTTGAGAAATCTCTTCCTGCAATTCGGGGTAGATCATCTTCTACTTCTTTTGGGAAGACTCCTCGTTTTGCAGTACAAATTCCTGCACCTGAATCAATATAAGCAGCAAAATATTCTGCTTTATATTTTTCATATAACATCCCTATAGAGATGTATATGGAGAATGGACTTGTCATTCGATTAATAGTTTTCTCCCATTAATCGTGATTTCCATTCCATCTTCTTTATTTGCCCAAGGTTTGTGATCTTTAAGGAAATCCAAACCCAAAAGCAAAACTGCTTCTCTTCCGGCTCTGTCTTTGATCTCCATCACCTCTCCCCCAATTTCCAGGGTACCTTTGTAATGATTGATCTCCGGCTGCTGCAGATAGTAAAGAACATTACAAGGGAAGTTGGTTTCCCACCTTGTAGTGTCAAATTTTACTATCACTTCTCTCCATCCCTCGGGACATTTCAGATTCACTGGAACTTTGTTATTCTGAGATGTTTGAGGGTGTGGCGCTTCTCGAATGAGACTCCGACTCCTCCCATATGGCAAAGACATAATTCTGTCTCCTTGGAAAGATAATCTCCCTGAAGTTATCCTGAGACTTTGATCGTGTCTCATGACTTCTCTATCTCGTATTTGAATATCCACATTCCTTAACCGAGCAATTTCCACTCTATCGGGACAAACAGCTGTTGTCACCTTATTGAAGATATCTGGTATCTCAATAAACTTCTTTCCCAGAAATAACTCAGTTTGATGTGAGTTGGAAAGAGCATATGATACCTGATAAGTAATGGAGTAAGGCCTATTTCCTTCCTCCAATAAATCCTTGCGTTTAAAGTCCTGATAAAATGTCAGGGCTTTGCTGAAATGGGTATCATTAAGATTGTAAGCAATTTTTGGATAGATGATTCCCACTACTTGTCCTGCACAAAGATCTCCCGCAATTGTTCCCAATACGGAATCTTTCAGATTTCTAACTCTTTTATCGCATATAGCGATATCGATCGGCGTGTGAACTCCGGTAAAGAGGGCCGATTTTAACATCAACTGGATGGCTCCAATATGGATCCAGTTCATCTTTTCAGCGACTTCAGGCTTCATATTTGATAGATCTTCCCTGATGTCACTAGCTGGAATCAGCTGCATCTCCACTTGATTCCCTGTAAGCTCTATAGGAAGCGACATTTCTCGTCTAGAAATTCCATAGACGATTTGTTGTTTCCTGCTTCTTAGATTAAAGTTCCTTAGAACTTGATCTATGTTGTTTGCTAAAAAGCCTTGATACTTTTGTATATTCAGACTCTTCTTCATGATTTTGTCAATCAGACTTTGAGAGAGAGTTGTGTGACTGGAGAATCCCGTCCTGTCATCTTTCTCCTGATGAACAATCTCTGGATCAGTCTGACTCCGATCTAGTTCCATCAGACCATTCTGAATCTTCGTCGCTGAAGACTTCTTCTTGTTCATATATACTCTCATCCGAGGGTATATCTTCGAACTGATATACTTGTACCAGTTCCTGGTAGTAGATGGCATCTTCGATATCCGGGGTGGATTCGAATTTATTGATACCTCTTCTCTCGTTGTCAGGGCAATTTGTGGAAATATGCCCTTTTGCACCGCACGTCCAGCAGTTGCAATCTTTGAAACTTTCATTAACTCTAGTGTGAGTTCTTCTGAAAGTCTTCTTGGCAGGTGTCCTTCATTGTGATTTATCATCTCCTCGGAATGGATACCTATTTCTTGATGGTCCACTTCTTTGGCCGGATTTGTAAGATCTGGCTTTCTGTCTTGACCATCTGGTTCTTGGTTTCCAAGAATTTCTTTTTGGATCTCCACCTTTATGATAGGGCTGAAACCTATTTTTCTTGTATTTCTTCAGCCTCGGTGGTTCTCCCCCAATGATCGTTGGTAGATCATTGTCCTCACAGTTTAGAGGAGCAAATTTGTTAATCCTCCTCAGTTTCTTCATGTTCTTCAGAGCTGTTGCTTGTTGACACCACTCTGAGAGCTTTCGATGTACATATGACATCCTTCTTGCGACGTTTTCCGGATCACCTGGTTCGTAATCCCGGATCAGCATCTCCTTCCATGGACTTGGAAATTTTAGAAAGAAAATTTCCAGTGCCACTCTATCATCAACTTTAGATTAATGTTGATAAAGGGTAAAGAGCTGTAGAAACTTGTTGAGTGATTGTTGATCCAAGACCGCAAGTCTTAGACTATACAATGCCATCAAGTATTTCCTTCTCTTCTCTTGATCATATCCTTCGAAATATCCTTCTCCCAGAAAATGGTTCTTATAAAGTACGGCCATATTCTGGACATGTTCTGTGTAGTTATCACTTTCAAAACATGAATTCTTGATGTCCACCGGAAAGAATTCCCATGCTGTCTTGACAACTCCGGCAAGACTCATTTCGAAAATTCTAACGAATCCTTCCTTGTTCAAATCGAGAGTTGCTGCTGCAATTCTCAGGACTGACGTCAACTCGTCAATAACGGATTCTCGATCTCTGAAATGTACTTCATCGAGGTCGAGCATCACTCCGTAAGGATGGATAGGATCCAGGGTCGCTTTTCCATAGGGTGTATCTTGCACCTTTGGATGCGACCTTCTTGCCCTTGTTCTTCTCGCTGCCATGTATGCATCATTTGGGGTATGTTGATCATACCTTGCTCCAGTCTGAAAGTCCTGGACTGCATTAATGGCTCCGGGTGCATTTTGAAAATCCTGTTGATTTCCCATGATGGCTCGTGGTGGAAGTTGATTCACCGGCTGTGGGTTTTGGACCACATTCTGGTTCATCTTTAAGTCCACCATTGTCATGTTAGCAAAAGATTCTGCTAACTCCTGGAGGTCGTCAAGCTTGATTCGTTCAAGATTACTCATTTTTTCTTTTCACGAATCATTCTTTTCAAGGTCTCCATGTTGGGATCCTTTTTGGTTTCTCCCACTGGCTGTGGATAAGTGGGTTCATTACCAAAAGGATTTCTCCTTTGACTGGAACGAGGTTGTTGCTCCAGTTTTTCGATCCGTGATTGGATCTCCTTCAGGATATTGTATATTTCATCCTGTTTCATAGCAATCTTGTAAAGATCGCGAGGTACACCATATATGCTATCGCCATAATGTTGTATTGTCTTCTGTATTTCTCTTAGATCCGCCGATATCTTGGAGGAATCTGGAGAAATTTCTTGATATAAAAGAGTAGATGAGACTCCTTTATCTTTCTTTTGTTCCATCAGAGCGGAGTAGTATATGAATTCCAATTTACTTCTAGATGGTTCCAATGATCTCTTCTCATAGCATGTTCTATCTCCCATTCAAGGAGTATACACCTATGTAGAAGATCTTCTTTTCTTTTGATTCCTTGGAGACAGGAATCAATCAGTTCTTTCTCCTGGTTATGCTGAATTAATATATCCAGCATATTTCTCCAGCGTGTAAGAACATTCTGGTGTCTCGTCCTTCTTTTCTCCAAAATTTGGAGACGTTCCTGGAAATGTCCACACCTTGGACATTCTTCTAGATCCATCAGATATGATTGTTATGATGGTTCCTTCTCATGGTGTTTATCACCTCGAACAGGAGATCGCTCAGATCTGAATCATATCTCCTTCTTGCCTCAATTTCTTGAGTTAAAGGCTCGATGTATTCAAGCCTTCTTTCTCGTACGACTATAGAGTCGAACAATTCTCTCCAGATTGTCCGTAACATCTGGTTTCTTTCTCTTTTTATCTCCAAATCTTGGAGATAATTCCTGTAACACTCGCATCTCGGACAATTGTCCGGATCCATATTTTTCTTGATGTCTCCTCTGTTAGGATAATACTTAAAGCAATAAATAAAATATAATTCCTTAATAAAACCAGGGCTCTGATACCATTTTAGAAAGCGTGGATCTCTTGTAACCTTGAGCAATTCTTATCTTGATGTGTATTTATGATTTGTTCCAAAGCAAGTGTGTATTAACGATTTTGGCCCAAAATTGCAACTTTTATAAAACATAGTGGCCTAATTTTGCAAATCCAAAATTCAAATTTTCATATCTTTCAAGCCCGAAGGCCCTTTTCTTGCAAGCCCGCCGAATTATGGCCCAATATTGCAACCGCCTTAAGATAGAGGCCCATAAAAACTTTGAACTCTATATATATATATCCTAATTTCTATATGGGAATCAGGAATTAATTTGATTGTTGAATTTTTATATGATCTACTGTTGTCGTTAATCGAAGTATAAATATAATATTCCCTCTGTCCATTATATTTATATTACAATTTTCTTTTTAGGTCATCCACAAAAAATATGTATCAATTTCTTTTTTGGGACAATACCCCACACATTCATTATTTTAAACCTCACAACAACTTATTATGTTGGGTCTCTTTCTCCACTCAAAATTATCTACCTAACATTTATTAAAACTCGTGACACACCCAATATGATAAAACTATGGTGGATGGAGTTTTTTTGAGGGATATATGATATTAGAATATAAAACGACAAAAATATAAAAAGAATAATTAATGCTAGCATGAACAAACGATGGTCGGTGCTCACAGAAAGTAAGCGGCTATATATATGAGTTATTCTTTTCTTTTTTTCGTCACCTCAAAAGAATGTTTTCCTTAATTATGAAATTTTATTTTGAATGAGTAAATGATGGGGACGATACTATTTAATTATGAAACGCGTTTGTGGGTAAATGATGGGGACGATACTATTTAATCATATTACTCTCGTAAAAAACAAAATCATATTACTCATCAATATGGATTAAATAGTAGTTTTAATTTGTAGGAACACAATATTAATTACAATCTATATATTTTCCTAATATTCACATACCACGATATTAAATACTTATTCATAATTAAATAAAATGTGATTTCACGATGGAGGTCATTCTGTCGAAATTTTGTATCGACGGGATCTAAACGTGACATTAACGTCGGCATTGGTGATAGACTAAATTAAACTACCACGTACATAAAGTCATGTTCATGTGTAAGAAAATTCTAACATTGATATTGAAAATGATCTTGCTTAAAAAAGAATAGTTTTTTGAAATGTAGTACGTGCATGGGGAATGAAAAATTATCTTGGAGGTGTGCGTGTGTTAGCCTAGTGGTAGAGTGGTTAATGCGCGGACCAAAGGTCACGGGTTCAAGTCCACCGTCACGCGGCCTTTAAATTTTCTTGTAATGTTTGTTCAAAAAACAAAAAAATCTTGGAGAAGTGGCCTATTTCCACATTCTTTTTTATTCTCTAATAGCTAATTTTATGTTTATGATGCAGAATTTCCACACAAAAAAATGTTTATGATGCAGAATTGGTATTAAAAAAAATTAGCAACGGCTCTATAATTTCAGTCAAAATAATAGTAGTAATGATATGAACCTCGATCGCAGGCGGAAGACTTGAACGAACAGACGGATGGAAATCTCAAAATCTCTGAATCTAACCACGAAATGATATAGATGATCGAAATCCCTATACCCCAACGTATGTTGAAGCAGCAACTCGGGGACGATGAATGACACACGAACGAGGGATGGTTGACTTGTCGATACGTTGATAGATGAATTCATCTTGGAATAATTAAGAGGAATTCGAAAACTCTCAAGAGAGAATCAAAGCTCACGTTTTTAATTATGAATAATGTCTGCTGAAAATTATCTCATACAATAGCCTTATATATATATGCATACCCTAATCCTAATCTAGATAGGAAACAACTTAAAATAAAAGCCCAACTTAACTAACATCAATTAAAGCCCAAAATATCGAAATTAACTAGGCTGCAAACTATGGGCTTAAAATAAACGAAAATAACTAAACAAAGTCTTCAAACTTAGGCCCACTCGCAAGTAATAATGCTGACAAAACACGGGCTGCCCAAATCACTCTCACCAACGGGCTTCTTCATTAATTCTTGATCTCACACATCTTGGACTAAGCCCATCAAGCTCTCCTTGAACTTCTTGGCTCGTGATCTTGTAATAGGCCCAACAGGAACATGCACCGGATCTTGCACCAACGACGAACCTTGGACTGCATCATTTCCCTCCATTTCAAGAGGATTTGTCCTCAAATCCAAAGCGTCACCTACATCAAACGGACTCAAATCAGTCACATTAAAAGTAGCACTTACATTATACTCACCTGGTAAGTCCAACTTGTAGGGATTATCGTTGATGCGCTCCAAGACTTGAAACGGTCCATCTCCTCGAGGAAGTAACTTGGATCTCTGCTGCAATGAAAACCGTTCCTTGCGCATATGCAACCACACCCAATCACCGGGCTCAAACATCACCTTGCGACGTCCTTTGTTGGCTTGCTCGATGTACTGCCTCGTGCGCCTCTAGATGTTCATCCTGGCATTCTCATGAATCTGTTTCACAAAATCAGCCCTTTTCTGGCCATCAAGATTAGTATGCTCATGCTCAGGTAAAGGAGATAAATCCAATGGAGTCAAAGGATTAAATCCATACACAATTTCAAAGGGAGAATACTGAGTAGCAGAATGAACAGAACGATTATATGCAAACTCAACATGAGGCAAACATTCTTCCCAAGACTTAATGTTCTTCTTGATGATAGCTCTAAGCAAAGTAGACAAAGTCTTATTCACTACCTCAGTTTGACCATCAGTTTGTGGATGACAAGTAGTAGAAAACAAAAGTTTAGTAGCCAACTTACACCACAAAGTCTTCCAAAAGTAGCTCAAAAACTTCAAATCCCTATCAGAAACAATAGTCCTAGGCATGCCATGATATCTAACAATTTCTCTAAAGAACATATCAGCTACATGAGATGCATCATCAGATTTATGACATGGAATGAAATGTGTCATCTTAGAAAATCTATCAACAACAACAAAGATCGAATCTCTACCACGCTTGGTCCTAGGTAAACCTAACACAAAGTCCATAGAAATATCAATCCAAGGTGTTGTAGGAATAGGCAAAGGTGTATACAATTCATGAGAACTCACCCTAGACTTAGCTTGCTTACATGTAACACAACGCCCACAAATTCTCTCAACATCACGTTTCATATGAGGCCAAAAGAAATGCTCATGCAGAACAGCTAAAGTCTTAGCAATGCCAAAATGTCCCATCAAACTCCCACCATGAGATTCAAGCAATAACAACTTACGCAGAGAACACTTAGGCACACAAAGTTTATTCTTCCTAAACAAATAGTCATCATGCCTAAAGAATTCACCACGAGCAGATTTCTCACATGCTTTATAAATCTTACCAAAATCAGCATCATCTATATACAAACCCTTCACACTCTCAAAACCAAGTAACTTAGCATCTAAGGTAGAGATCAAGGCATACCTCCGAGAAAGGGCATCAGCCACGACATTCTCTTTACCTTGCTTATACTTGATGACATATGGAAACGTCTCAATGAAATCCATCCACCTCGCATGTCGCTTGTTCAACTTTTGCTGCCCCTTTAAATGCTTCAAGGACTCATGATCGGTGTGAATAACAAACTCCCGAGTCCACAAATAGTGCTGCCACGTCTTGAGGGCTCTCACCAAGGCATACAACTCCTTGTCATACGTGGGATAGCTCAACGTCGCTCCCTTTAGCTTCTCGCTGAAATACGCCACTGGCCTTCCCTCTTGCATCAAAACTGCACCAATACCAACACCAGAAGCATCACATTCAATCTCAAAAGACTTAGAAAAGTTAGGAAGAGATAATACCGGGGCATGAGTCAACTTATGCTTCAATAGCTGAAACGCCTCTTCTTGCACCTTTCCCCACTTAAACTCTACATTCTTTTTGATGACTTCTGTCAAAGGTGCTACAACACTGCTAAATTGAGGCTCGAATCGTCGATAAAAGCTAGCAAGTCCATGGAAACTTTTAACTTCTCCAATGCTCGTCGGAGTCGGCCACTCTTGGATAGCTCGTATCTTCTCCTTATCAACCTGCACACCCTGTGCACTAACAACAAATCCAAGAAACACAAGCTTGTCCGTGCAAAAAGTGCACTTCTTATGGTTAGCAAACAACCTCTCTTTCCTGAGCACATCTAAAACAGACTTCAAATGCTCAACATGCTCATCATGACTCTTGCTATATATGAGAATATCATCAAAATAGACAACAACAAATCTGCCAATGAAAGCACGCAAAACATGATTCATAAGACGCATAAACGTACTAGGTGCATTAGTCAAGCCAAAAGGCCTAACTAACCACTCATACAAACCAAGTTTTGTCTTAAAAGCAGTTTTCCATTCATCTCCTTCCTTAATCATAATATGATGATATCCACTACGCAAATCAATCTTGGAAAACACGCAAGAACCATACAACTCATCAAGCATATCATCTAAACGAGAAATAGGATGGCGATACTTTACCGTAATGTTATTGATGGCTCGGCAGTCACAACACATCCTCATAGTCGAATCCTTCTTGGGTACGAGTAGAACGGGTACTGCACAAGGACTCAAACTCTCCCTCACGTGTCCTGTCGCAGTCCGGCTTAGAATTTAGATAACAAAGCCGGTAGGTCCCACGACGTACACAATTTATGATTAACAAAGTATTTAAGATAGCGACCCGGCTATCGTTCGAGAACAATAAAAGACACTCAGGAACAACAATTCATCAGATTTAGAATAATTATGACATGCATGACTCCAGATCAACAAGACGATCAACTGAATTCAATCAAATCATGCATATCAACTAATACAACTCAAATAGCTCGGATATCAATAGACCTGATCAACCATGTTATCAACAAGAAACAAGAAAATGACAAGTTGATTTTAGGATCAAGAAAGCACGACAAAGGAAGTTGTTTCAAGTTCGACAAAGCTTTCTTAAAATAACGAACTACTCATGAACATAGGATTCAAGTAGAGGAGTTTCAAAAGTACTTGACCAAAAAGAGTTCGACTTTAACATCGACTCTAAAATCCAACATCATTATACAATATCAAACATCATAAACTTGCAGCGGAATACGAGAGAATATATGTATGAAGACATATATTCTAGGTCTAAACTCTTCAAAAACAACTTTCTTTCCAAAGATGACAATAACAACAACAATACGTCCGGCACTCGTCATCTTCATCCTTGCTAACCTGCACATTTTAAAAATAATATGCAGGGCTGAGTACGAAGTACTCAGTGGGTACACGCCAAAATATTTGAAATCTTGCTTCTTAGAGTTAGAGATTTAAACTTGCCATAAAGCATAAGCACGAGTAGTTTTTGTATCTAAAAAATAAACCTGTGCATGCTCAACATTTTCTTTTCTGTAAATCATGTTTGTCTGGCCAGACATATACTTTACATGTAAGTACCAGATCTACAATCACATAATGATAGAGTTGAGAAGGAGGCCTCCTTCTCATACACTTGTAATCGTCCACTCCTTTCGGAAGGCTCTCGATTACAAAATAGTGTACAAAAATCCTACATTCCGTAGGACCGAATTCGTCTTACTATAATAGATGGTATCATACATAAACTTAAAACATTTGGCAAGTTAATCAACATAAAACATCATATATATATATATATATAATCATATATATGTGTATCATTTGTCATTTCTTTGGTTAGAAAAGCCCACCTGATAAACTTAAGTTTTTCTTTTTAACGCTCGTTCAACTTCTACTTCACGCCTCTGCTTCCACTTCCACTTGCTCCTTAAATCGAAATGGAATAACGAACTTTAAAACGAGAATAATTTCTATCGAATAAACGACTTCGATATTCTTAACTTAATTCGCTTCGGAATTTCTACGGCTTAACTCGAGTATACTAACTTAACTTTCTTAAATGCTCTTAAACTAGCTTAATCCATCATTAAGCTTCAAACATCAAACAATCATCAACATTTCAAATTCATTCATAAACATTCATTCATTACTTTTAAACATAATCGACAAAGTCGATTTTAATCCGTCTAACGGATCCAGAAAATTCTCAAATTAATTCCACGCACTTATTCCATCATATCAAACATATTTATACATTCATTACACATATTCAACTCGATTAGCATATAAACTCCCAAATCGGAAAAATCATCCAAAAATAGAAAATCTTTAATATTCTGAATTAAATTTCCAAAAAATTACACAATATTACATTTTTAGTAATTAATTCATAAATGCAATTAAAAATTAATTAATATTTTATTTATTTATTTTAATTTATAAATTTTCGGTTTCTTTAATTTTGAGATTTCTAGAATTATTTTTTATTCTTTTTAATTCCTAACTTACTCATTTACACATTATAAGCTTATTTCTTCATTTAATTTCATTCAATTAACCATTAAACTATAAACCCTAATTTAAGAACCCTAATTTAACTTTCTAGGATTTCTAGGGTTAATTATGGTTTTAATTCACTAACTCTTGATTCAACAATTACCATTAATATTATATAACATCGAATTATCCGTCAATTACATCTTTCTTCATCAAATCTTCAAAACCCTAATTAAAACCCTAATTTTCGATATTTAATAACAAAATAAGATATGTTGGGAATTCTTGCTTACTTCCAACATGAAATATACTTAGAATAATTAACTAAGCTCATATTTATCATTAAAACAATCATACAATTCATGCATCAATTGTTCTTCATTTTCTTATTTTTTTCGAAAAAATGAAAATAATAGCTAGCGTTTCCCATGCTTAAATCTAATTACATATTTGATCTTATAATCATATTCTAAGCATAATCCATGAAGATCACAACATCATTCAATGCATGAATCAAAACTTGACCATTTTCTTCATAAATTCGAAAATAATAGAAACTAGGGTTAGGGTTCTTTTTTTCATGATTTACTCACACAATTCATCATCTAAATATCATATAAACATCATACTAACACATAAACATCACCCAATCACTTCTTATTTTTTTCTCAAAATTTCGACATACATATATATATATATTTAGGAAGATGATTTCTTGAGGAAGAACTTAGGTTAGAATATACCTAGCTTTTCTTGATTACTTTGGATGAGAGAAATAACTTGATATTGAGAGCTTGAGTTGGGCACAACAATGGAAATCTTGTGTGTTTGTGTGTATTTGTGTGTGTAGTCGAGAAAGAGAAGAGAGAAGAGAGAAGAGAGAGTGATGTTGTTGTTGTGTGTGGTGCGTGAGTGAGGTAAGAGAGTGGGATATATGCATCTCATGCATAGGGTAGGGTAGACTAGGTTTATTATTTTAATCTAACTTAATTGTTAAGTTAAGTTTATTAGTTAATTAATTAATAATTTCAATTAATTAATAACAAATTAATCCTCTAATAATCCTCTAATTTCTCAACACATGAAATTAGCTTAAGGTTTCACGAACCTTAGATAAAAATCTAATATAAGCTTTCTTTATAAATTTCCGGAAATAAAATTCGAAAATAAATTATCGAAGAGATTTTTATGATTTTCGAAGAAATCAAAACATAGCATACATTTTTCAAATAACTTCAAACATATAAGCACATAGTCATAAATATATTTATTATCTCATTTCGGATTAACCGGAACGAGAATAAATCTTAAATTATTAAAATTCGGTAAATTAAGGCTGCCGAAAAATTTTAATTGCCGGAACTTATTTTCTTTATAAGTTCTCACTACTTAATTCTTTTAGATGAACTCTTAATTAATTACTAAGATTGGTTATGAAAGAGCGGGATACTACATTCTCTCTCCCTAAAAATAAATTTCGTCCTGAAATTTGCTTATCTCGAGGGAAAAGCTCGGAAATACTTTCCTTCATCTTATCTTCAATTTCCCACGTTGTTTCCTATGGCCCGTGATGTCTCTATTTAACCCTTACTAGCGCGATCGATTTATTTCTAAACAGCTGGACCTTTTTATCCAATATCGCATCCAATTTTTCTTCATAACTGAGGTTTGGTTCTAGGGCCACTCCTTCTTGATGATTCTTCCAGTGATGATAACCAGATTTTAAATCAATCTTTGAGGAAATACTGGCTCCTCTGAGCTGATCAAACAGATCATTTATCCTTGGCAAAGGATATCTATTCTTCAACATCAACTTATTTAACTCTCTGTAGTCTATACACAGTATCCTGAGGTATTGGCTAACATAAGCTCTTCTGAGGTATGGCAAGAAGGTTTGCTGACATCTTAAGGGAACCAATCTCAAATTCTAGATTAGGGCAAACATGTGTGGCTGAGGTAGCTTCACCTATCGAGGTCGATACTCTTAAGTTCTGGCTAGCTCGTTCTAACTTAAGGCTAAGAGTATCTACGCATGCACTTAATATAAAGGAATGTGTTGCACCAGTAGCAAAAGAATTATTACAGGTACACCACTTATCCAACCCGTACCTGCCAGATTGCCCTGATCCTTAACGCATGTTTCCTGATTGAGATCAAAATCTCTCTGATGCTGCTGCTGTGGTGACTGCTGCTGATTTGGCTGAGGAACTCCTTCAATGGCCTTTAGATACTGAGGCTGAGACTGATTAGGTCTTCCTCCACCGGTCCCTTCCTGCTTATTTGGTCACTGATAAGAATAATGACCGGGTTGCCCACATGCATAGCAGCTGTTACTTCCTGCTCTGCAAATTCCCTGTTGCATTTTTCCGCACTTAGAGCATGGAGAAATTCCTTGTTGTCTCTGAGACGAGCTATCTTGACCAACAATAGGAGGTCTATATTTTTCTTGGGTTGATTGCTGGTGACTCTGCCCATACCATGACTTCTTGTTAGGTTGATTTTCAGCATTCCACTTCCTTTTTCCCTTTTGAATATGAGTTTGGTGCGAAGCTTGCAATTTATCGGCCATTGGTGATTGATTTGGGGAAGGTGCTGGAATCTGAACTGGTTTTTCTGGCTGCATTGCCAACTCCATATCTAAAGCTCGATTTAACGCTTCAGCGTAGGTCATAGAACTCTGACTTGCTAAGACCACTTTTATATCTTGTCTAAGTCCGGCACGAAAGAGTTCGGATATCTTCTCATCTGAATCAACTTTATCAGGGGCGAAACGAGCTAACTCATAAATTTCACGATCGTACTCTGACACCGTCTTATTTCCTTTCTTGAGACTTGC
Organism: Agastache rugosa; assembly: GCA_031470985.1. Lineage (NCBI taxonomy): Eukaryota > Viridiplantae > Streptophyta > Magnoliopsida > Lamiales > Lamiaceae > Agastache > Agastache rugosa. The sequence continues at coordinate 26,080,606 of CM062607.1, forward strand.
AAACTCGTTTTTTTTTCTTGCGATAACTTCTCGGAACGTACTTCTCAAAGAGGGCTTCTTTGAACTGCTCCCAAGTGAGATTTTCAAACTGTTCGGGAGTATAAATTCTCTGACGGGTTTCCCACCAGTAGTCGACAGATCCTTTCAGCTGATATGTCATACATGTGAGACGCTCACGGTCATCACATCGAAGAAATCTAAAGATTCGTTCTAAAGCGCGAATCCACTCTTTCCCTACTGACGGATTTCCTTTTCCGTCGAAGGTCGGAGGATTTTGTCGAAGAAAAAGTTCTTCAACTCTTCTCTCAGGCTTAGGAGGTGGGGTAAGTTCTCTTTCTTGCTCGCCATCCACCCTTCCTCTTCCTCTACCTCTACCTCTTGGTATATCTCTTGGCGGCATTCTGATTAAACAACTAAGGTTTTCTGAAAAATTTTACTTTCTTTAAAACGAATTTTACTTCCTAATTTGGTTAATTAGAAAAATTCTTACCTTCTTTAAATAAAATTAAAGAGATAAAATTTTTCTAGGTTTTAGAAACTTTAGAAAAATTCTTAATCACATCATTAACACATAACATGCTCATCATAATTAATGAATCAAGCGATTCACTCTCATTATCATAAATAATGAATCACATGATTTATTTTCTTCATATAATTACTTCAATAATTAAGCATAAAAATAATTCAAGTAGCAATTATTTTTCATGTTCAAAATTGCTAAATTTAATTAGCTCATGCATTCTTAATAATTCAAGAAATGAATAATATCATCTTGACATATAAACTTCATTATAAATTCTTTTGAGACTTCATCTCAAACCTTTTTCTAAATCATAACTAGAATATAACTAACGGAAAATAAAACAAGAACACAACAACACAACCAAGAACTAAACTAACGACGAATGAAACGAACGACAAATGAACGACGAATGGAACGAATGAAGAACAGAATGGACGAAGAAAACCTGGGCTGACCTGCCCAAGTCCAGCGTTTGCTGGGGCTCAACCATGGCTGACCTTTCATGGTCAGTGGTCGTTCTTGCCCAACCGGCGCTGAGTCGAGTTACTGAACTGCTTCTTTCGATCTTTTCATACTTTAAGCTATGTTTTCACTCTTCATTACTTATTTCATTTCTCTTCTTCATACTCATTTTTCTTCTTTTTCTCCGATTGCTTACATCTTTTTGTCGTTTTCCAACGGTGTCTCCCGATCACTTTACTTCCCAAAAATAACAATCGCCTTGCTTGAAATTAATTCATCATCTCGCTTACGAAAGCTCCTCACATAAAGGATCTCAAGCTTACATCGATGAGCAATAATTTGATTTAGAAAGTTTCAAGAAATCAAAATAAATTGATTAAACTTGAAAAAAAACAACTTATAGAAAAATCTGCACAACTGCAGCAGATTGAAACTGAATTTGAGAACCGAATATTTAGAACCAGGGGGCGTGCAGGATACCATTAGAAAGCCACGGATGTGTAGTTTCCAACTCAATTTACAGATCTGAATTCCGTTAAATGAGCAGGAAGTTATGGTCTCTGGAGTAAAAGGTGGCAAACTGCCGCCGCCCAATTTCCAGCGACCGCTGGTTTCCGGCGACCGCTGGGGGTGGTCTTCGGCATTTTCGTCCCAGCGAGCTCTGCTTTCCAGCCGGCGCTGAGTTCTCATGGTCAGCGACCGCTCACTCTCCGCGGGCGCTGAGTTCCGGCATGTTGTTTTCTCCAGCGACCGCTCATCCTAGGCGATGGCTGACTTCTCGCCCTGTATTATTTCCCACGATCTCTGACTTTCCAGCAGTCTCTCACTTCAATCCCTGTAATATTTTTCAGCGGTCTCTAAGGCTCCAACGGTCTCTTACTTCCATCCTTTAATATTCATTCCGCCATCTCTGAGGTGCAGCCATCTCTCACTTTCATGGCTGAAGGAGAAATAATATTCCTTCCGCCATCTCTAAGGTGCAGCCATCTCTCACTTTCATGGCTGAAAAAAAAATTCTCCTTCAATTCTTTATGCGCTCCACGAACTTTCTACCTTTCAATTCTTGTTTTAACGCTTTTATTTACTAAAAATAAACTTCATTTTTAAGAAATAATTTCCGTCATAAGTACAAAACTCGGAAATTTTCTAAAATGACCGTTTTGGCCATACTTCATCATTTGTAAGAAAATTTGCCTCTTCGAGGACTTTTACTAAACGAGGGATTTTTATCTATAACAAAATTCTCCACGTTAACCGTGATTTAGGATATCACGTAAAACTACTTTATCGGAGCGGAATTCTTCATCGCTACCGAATCTTTGAAAACTTAACATTTTATGCATCTTTATACGAAAACCTACTAAACAAGCGTAAAATTTGTTCGATTATTAATCTATTAAATTAACGCCACTCTCGAACCCTCTCTCTCTGCTCATCCTCTAATGGATCTTCTTTTTCTTCCTCACTTTTAAACTCGGTACTCTCCTCGGTTCTCTCCACTTCATGTAACGTCAAACGGACAACACTCACGTCGACCATACCCGAAAAAGGCCTAAAACTAGGCTGAAATCCTAGATGGCTAAACGGCATACGACGAAGATAAAAATATCCTTCGGTTGCTTTGACCTCGGGGTCAACGATCTCCTCGTCATTGACATGACGATGCGGTCCAGACGTACTCCTCTCGTAAAAATGAAAGAAATAAGCTGAGTTCCAAGAAATAATTAAGCTCTGAAGAATTTAAAACTTGAAGAGTATCCAAAGAAGAATTTAATGGAACTACATCAATAGAGGAAGCTGAAACCAAGTTGTTCACCGAAGCAGAAGGCTCGGAAACAGAAGCTAAACATTTGATAAGGGTGGAGATGAAACATAGCCATTCGACAACGGCTGAGAAATAAATAAGTTTTCATCAAAACTATAATCATTAGAACGAGGAGAAATAACGGCTCGAAATTCCCTTGAGGAATAAGAAAAGAAATTGGGTTGTCTTGCAACATCGAATCTTGAAGTCCTGCTCCATTCACTCGTCGGGAAAAAGAGGAATTAATCTTACTATTTCGAGAACTCCTGAAATAATACTCTTATTAATATCCATGCAAACACGATGGAAACGTGCTGAAACTAACATCTCTATGTACTCATACGCAAATGCTGAAACTCTCTCATGGCCTCGTCACTTCGAGAAGCTAATTTTGTTTCCAAACGATGGTACCAAACTCACGGTACTTTCCAAAGTTAAACAACCAACTTACTTGCACAATTATTCGTCAACTTACAACCTCATTAAAATCTCAATTCCACTACACAATCTCATATCTCAAACTTTCTAACTTCATCTCATTAATTAACTTCATTATGAAAGCGGAAGAACCATATTATCGAGTTTCTTGTTATGTGAGTTGATCAGGTCCACATAACAGTCCGTCAGTCACATGGAACTTCAAATTTTAAACTTTTAAATGAGTACCTAGTTTGCCGGATGAGATGAGGTGCTAGACTTTTGTTGTTGTTGAAACTTAACTAGTCTAGAATTCAAATCAGACTAGACTTGAAGAAATATGAACTTAGAGCAGCAGACCTTGCTCTCGACTAGTCTAGGAATTCAAACTAGACTAGACTTCCAAGAAATAACTCAAAGCAGACAGACCTGCTCTGATACCACTTTGTCGCAGCCCGGCATAGAATTTAGATAACAAAGCCGGTAGGTCCCACGACTTACACAATTTATGATTAACAAATGATTTAAGATAGAGACCCGGCTATAGTTCGAGAACAATAAAAGACACTCAGGAACAACAATTCATCAGATTTAGAATAATTATGACATGCATGACTCCAGATCAACAAGACGATCAACCGAATTCAATCAAATCATGCATATCAACGAATACAACTCAAATAGCTCGGATATCAATAGACCTGATCAACCATGTTATCAACAAGAAACAAGAAAATGACAAGTTGATTTTAGGATCAAGAAAGCACGACAAAGGAAGCTGTTTCAAGTTCGACAAAGCTTTCTTAAAATAACGAACTACTCATGAACATAGGATTCAAGTAGCTAGAGGAGTTTCAAAAGTACTTGACCTAAAAGAGTTCGACTTTAACATCGACTCTAAAATCCAACATCATTATACAATATCAAACATCATAAACTTGCAGCGGAATACGAGAGAATATATGTATGAAGACATATATTCTAGGTCTAAACTCTTCAAAAACAACTTTCTTTCCAAAGATGACAATAACAACAACAATACGTCCGGCACTCGTCATCTTCATCCTTGCTAACCTGCACGTTTTAAAAATAATATGCGGGGCTGAGTACGAAGTACTCAGTGGGCACACACCAAAATATTTGAAATCTTGCTTCTTAGAGTTAGAGATTTAAACTTGCCATAAAGCATAAGCACGAGTAGTTTTTGTATCTCAAAAATAAACCTGTGCATGCTCAACATTTTCTTTTCTGTAAATCATGTTTGTCTGGCCAGACATATACTTTGGATGTAAGTACCAGATCTACAATCACATAATGATAGAGTTGAGAAGGAGTCCTCCTTCTCATACACTTGTAATCGTCCATAATCATATATATGTATATCATTCCGTAGGACCGAATTCGTCTTACAATAGTAGATGGTATCATACATAAACTTAAAACATTTGGCAAGTTAATCAACTTAAAACATCATATATATATATATATATATATATATATATATATATATATAATCATATATATGTATATCATTTGTCATTTCTTTGGTTAGAAAAGCCCACCTGATAAACTTAAGTTTTTCTTTTTAACGCTCGTTTAACTTCTACTTCACGCCTTTGCTTCCACTTCCACTTGCTCCTTAAATCGAAATGGAATAACGAACTTTAAAACGAGAATAATTTCTATCGAATAAACGACTTCGATATTCTTAACTTAATTCGCTTCGGAATTTCTACGGCTTAACTCGAGTATACTAACTTAACTTTCTTAAATGCTCTTAAACTAGCTTAATCCATCATTAAGCTTCAAACATCAAACAATCATCAACATTTCAAATTCATTCATAAATATTCATTCATTACTTTTAAACATAATCGACAAATTCGATTTTAATCCGTCTAACGGATCCAGAAAATTCTCAAATTAATTCCACGCACTTATTCCTTCATATCAAACATATTTATACATTCATTACACATATTCAACTCGATTAGCATATAAACTCCCAAATCGGAAAAATCATCCAAAAATAGAAAATCTTTAATATTCTGAATTAAATTTCCAGAAAATTACACAATATTACATTTTTAGTAATTAATTCATAAATGCAATTAAAAATTAATTAATATTTTATTTATTTATTTTAATTTATAAATTTTCGGTTTCTTTAATTTTGAGATTTCTAGAATTATTTTCTATTCTTTTTAATTCCTAACTTACTCATTTACACATTATAAGCTTATTTCTTCATTTAATTTCATTCAATTAACCATTAAACTATAAACCCTAATTTAAGAACCCTAATTTAACTTTCTAGGGTTTCTAGGGTTAATTATGGTTTTAATTCACTAACTCTTGATTCAACAATTACCATTAACATTATATAACATCGAATTATCCGTCAATTACATCTTTCTTCATCAAATCTTCAAAACCCTAATTAAAACCCTACATTTCGATATTTAATAACAAAATAAGATATGTTGGGAATTCTTGCTTACTTCCAACATGAAATATACTTAGAATAATTAACTAAGCTCATATTTATCATTAAAACAATCATACAATTCATGCATCAATTGTTCTTCATTTTCTTATTTTTTTCGAAAAAATGAAAATAATAGCTAGGGATTTCCATGCTTAAATCTAATTACATATTTGAACTTATAATCATATTCTAAGCATAATCCATGAAGATCACAACATCATTCAATGCATGAATCAAAACTTGACCATTTTCTTCATAAATTCGAAAATAATAGAAACTAGGGTTAGGGTTCTCTTTGTCATGATTTACTCACACAATTCATCATCTAAATATCATATAAACATCATACTAACACATAAACATCAGCCAATCACTTCTTATTTTTTTCTCAAAATTTCGACATACATATATATATATATATATATGAAGATGATTTCTTGAGGAAGAACTTAGGTTAGAATATACCTAACTCTTCTTGATTACTTTGGATGAGAGAAATAACTTGATATTGAGAGCTTGAGTTGGGCACAACAATGGAAATCTTGTGTGTTTGTGTGTATTTGTGTGTGTAGTCGAGAAAGAGAAGAGAGAAGAGAGAAGAGAGAGTGATGTTGCTGTTGTGTGTGGTGCGTGAGTGAGGTAAGAGAGTGGGATATATGCATCTCATGCATAGGGTAGGGTAGACTAGGTTTATTATTTTAATCTAACTTAATTGTTAAGTTAAGTTTATTAGTTAATTAATTAATAATTTAAATTAATTAATAACAAATTAATCTTCTAATAATCCTCTAATTTCTCAACATAGAAAATTAGCTTAAGGTTTCACGAACCTTAGATAAAAATCTCATAGAAAGAATCAGAGATTCGAAACATTTTCAAATCGACCGAAACTAAATTTTTAACTGATAAATTACGTAAAATTTTACGTAATTAAATTAAATTCTTCTTTCAGTCAATTTATGACTAAACATTTATCATTTATTGATAAATGTAAAAACTTCTTCGTTTCGGATTAACCGAGACGGTCATTCTTAATTAAAACTTATTTTTCCGGTAGAATATATCTGCCGGATAAAATTTTCTGAACGAAAATTTTTCTTTTACTGAAATCTTATGTTTCTTACTAATTTAATTAATCTTAATACTCAAGAAAGACAAAATACTACATTAATTAATTAAACATTATGCATATAATTATTAATTTAAATTAATTAATTAATTCTTTATTTAATCAAATATTAATCAATTAATCATAACGGCTTTAATCAAAAAGCTCTTGAACTATAAAAAAAATTATTAGAGTTTCTCCAACTCTAATATAAGCTTTCTTTATAAATTTCCGGAAATAAAATCCGAAAATAAATTATCGAAGAGATTTTTATGATTTTCGAAGAAATCAAAACATAGCATACATTTCTCAAATAACTTCAAACATATAAGCACATAGTCATAAATATCTTCATTATCTCATTTCGGATTAACCGGAACGAGAATAAATCTTAAATTATTAAAATTCAGTAAATTAAGGCTGCCGAAAAATTTTAATTGCAGAACTTATTTTCTTTATAAGTTCTCACAACTTAATTCTTTTAGACGAACTCTTAATTAATTACTAAGATTGGTTATGAAAGAGCGGGATACTACATGTCCTTTGGCCAACAGCTCGCCAATTTGCCTCTCCAACTCCTTTGTCTCCTCCAGATTGGTTTGGTAAGCTGGATGGTTCGGAAGTGTAGCTCCGAGCACAAAATCAATCTGATGCTCAATCCCTCGAATTGGTGGTAAACCAGAAGGTGTATCTCCGAGAAAAACATCATCAAATTCCTGCAAAACAGTACGAATAGAAGGGGGTAGACAGAGAGATCAGTATCAATAATCAAGTTCTCATTGTACAGCAAAACTATCATCTGCATCTCCTCATTCACAGCCTCCTTCAAGTCACTAGCCCTCGCAAGAAAGGACTTCTGAATCAATCCATTCGCCTTTTTATCGACGATCAGCCCCTTCGGCTGCTCCTTGGACTTCACATTCTCTGTCTCTTTTTGCATCTGCACTTGATCCTCATAAACTTATTTAGGAGTAAGAGGAACAAGTGATACCTTCTTCTGCTTATACTCAAAGGAATACTTGTTGGTGAAGCCGTCATGGGTAACGTGTCGATCAAACTGCCACGGACGACCTAACAAAATGTGGCTCGCCTGCATGGGAATCACATCACAAACACCTCATCCTCATACTTCCCAATGCGAAAAGGAACATTCACTTGTGTCGTCACTTTGATGACATCGGTCTCATTCAGCCACTGCAATCGGTATGGCTTGGGATGCTTCACCATGGGAAGCCCCAATCTTTGAACCTTGGATGCACTCGCCACATTCGTGCAACTCCCTCCATCAATAATCACACTGCACACCTTGTCTTGAACATGACATCTCGTGTGAAAGAGATTCTCCCGCTGCTCCCTTTCATCCGGCTGAATCTGGGCGCTCAAAACTCGCCTAGCTACTAACAACTGACAATTCGGTGCTAAGATCTCTTCATCTTTCTCTTCTTCGTCGGCATCCACCAAAGCTGGCATCTCCGGATCACGTTCCTCATCATCATCAGTCACTACTTCTCCATTATCTCTCATTATCATAATTCTTCGGTTCGGACACTCACTCATAATATGCCCAAATCCCTGACACTTGAAACACTTCTTATCTCGATTGCGACCATCAGAAACTGTTGGACTGCCCTGATTGGCTGAACTCGAAGTCTCGGTCCGGCCCCTAAAGAATGGCTTCTTCTCATCTCTTGACGGTGCCTCCTTCTTCCATTGGTTCTCTTTTGATGAGGAACCACTAGCAACTGACTGAGACTGCCTCCAATTGGTCTGATTCTGTCTCTGGTTGCCGCTGTTGTTGCCCCTCCTCTTGAGTTGATTCTCTATCTTCACGGACAAGTGAACCATATCCTCCAACTCAACATAATGCTGCAACTCCACCTTATCGCGGATGTCCCAATGTAAACCAGCTAAAAATCTCACCATAGTAGCCTCTCGATCCTCCACAATGTTGGCCCGAATCATGGCTATCTCCATCTCCTTATAATACTCATCCACAGTCCTCCTCCCTTGCCTCAAATTCTACAACTTGTTATAAAGCTCTCGGTAGTAATGATTAGGCACAAAATGCTTCATCATCACTGCCTTCATCTCACGCCACGTCGGAATAGATGGCTCATCATTTCTTCTCCGGCTGGTCACTAACTGGTCCCACCAAACAAGTGCATAATCTGAAAACTCCACTGCAGCCAACTTCATCTTCTTAAGCTCTGAGTAGTTTTGACATTCAAACACAAGCTCCACCTTTCTCTCCCATTCAAGATACAACTCTGGATCATTTTTCCCATGGAATGAGTGGATGTTCATTTTGATGTTGCCCAGATTGTTATCTTGTCTGTCACCACCTCTATACCAGCTCTCTGCATCTTCTTCTTCTTCATATTCCGTGTCATCTGCAAACTCTTCATATTCAGCACAACCATCTCTACCACCACGGCCTCTATCACCACGTCCTCCTCTACTGCCTCGGCCCCTATTGGTATTGGTATCTCTGGTCTGAGATTGCTCGATCTGATCTATCCTGTCATATACACCCTCTAATTTTGAGTCCAATTTTGAGTCAAGAAGCTTTCCCAATTCGGACCTGAGGGCCTCCATCATGAACTTCGTCTTTGGATCAATGGTAGGTTGATCCTCCGTTTATGGAACCTGTTCACCTGTGTGAGCCATAATAAAAGAAAACAAAAACTGTAACAGAAAGCAAAACGGTTAGTAAAACAAAAAACCTCACCACTTCACAAACACTCGTGTATCACTCAAAGAAGGTTCACTCAACACTCGTGTATCACTCAATTATGGCTCTTTTCACTCTAATAAGCTCACTCTCTTGCCTTTTTCCACTCAAATTCTCTCTCAAGAAATCGAAAGCTCTCAATCTACGACTTGAAATTCAACACCAACTAACAACGAAACAACCAAAACAACGTCCGCAATAACTGCCCCAAGAAGACAAATCAACACACAACAATGGAAACAGAAACTGGACTCTAAACACAACAAAAAAACATGAACTGAAAACATGAAAAAATGCGCTACACAGAAACTAACTCAACACGCTCTCTACTACCCAAGAAACCCATAAATCACAACGAGATGTAATCTGAAAGTCAGAAAAAGTGCACACAGAAACTGCTCCAAATGACTCTACACGACCCAATGAATCAAGGGAAAAAATTTTCCCACAGCGAATTTCGGAATTTTTTTTTTGTATCCTCAGAAGCTCAAGATTACAGATATATCAAGAACAAAACCAAAAGATGAAGTATGCGGCTATGACGACCAGTTTCAATATGAGAATGGATTTGATGTGTGTGGGCGTGTAAGAGAGGTATTATGGTCTATTAGGGTGTATATGATGGCACTTAAGGATTCGGATGGAAATCTCGTAGTAAAGAAGATGGATATTTCGACAATATGGAAAAAAAATATGGTCGGATGGCAATATGGTAGGAAAAGATATGCTGATATGGAAGCTTATGGAATAAATATGGTAGAATAGATATGGAACGCGGTTTTGTGCAGAAACAGATCGAACGAATGTTTTTTTATAATGAACGAAACAGATCTGGAAACGAAACACAAACGGACACAGAAGGATGAAGCAAACGAAAACAGAAAAGCACAAAATAATCGAAACCCTAGAACTGCAGAAACGCAACAGGAACGACATAGAAGCAGCAACGAAACCTCAACCCTAGCTGCGAAAATTGAAACGAACGAAACTAAAGCAGAAACACGAATAAAACCCTAACTGGAACGAAAATGAAAACGAACAGATCTGAAACTGAAACAGAAATGAAACCAATCGAAAACTACACTTGACACGAAGAAAGAACAACGAAACCTGGATACGAAACGCGGCTCTGGTGCCAAATGATATGAACCTCGATCGTAGGCGGAAGACTTGAACGAACAGACGGATGGAAATCCCAAAACCTCTGAATCTAACCACGAAATGATATAGATGATCGAAATCCTTATACCCCAACGTATGTTAAAGCAGCAACTCGGGGACGATGAATGACACACGAACGAGGGATGGTTGACTCGCCGATTCGTGGATAGATGAATGCGTCTTGGAATAATCAAGAGAAATTCGAAAACTCTCAAGAGAGAATCAAAGCTCACGTTTTTAATTATGAATAATGTCTACTAAAAATTATCTCATACAATAGCCTTATATAGGCATACCCTAATCCTAATCTAGATAGGAAACAACTTAAAATAAAAGCCCAACTTAACTAACAGCAATTAAAGCCCAAAATATCGAAATTAACTAGGCTGCAAACTATGGGCTTAAAATAAACGAAAATAATGAAACAAAGTCTTCAAAATAAATAAAGTCTTCAAACTTAGGCCCACTCGCAAGTAATAATGCTGACGAAACACGGGCTGCCCAAATCACTATCACCAACGGGCTTCTTCATTAATTCTTGATCCCACACATCTTGGACTAAGCCCATCAAGCTCTCCTTGAACTTCTTGGCTCGTGATCTTGTAATAGGCCCAACAGGAACATGCACCGGATCTTGCACCAACGACGAACCTTGGACTGCATCATTGTAATTATTTTTTTTTTAATTTACAATTTCTTAAGATGGCTACATTAGGTTATGATGGAATTGATCGAGATATATATATATATATATATATATATATATATATATATATATATAGGGGAGAGTTCAAATGATAACTCAATCATTAGGTGTTAACCTAAGAACCAATCCAAACCTTTAATTCTTTTTGATCAATGGTGTATAATTAAACTTTGTTTTTATTATTTAATTTAGTAAAAAGGTTATAATGGTCACTTTATAATAAATTGTAACCGAAAATTGCCTTATATTGTGGTGTGATGATTCAATTATGAGTAACATTTATTATGAGAAACATCTTTGTAATGGCAACCGTCTTATCGAGAAAAGCATATTTACAGAAATCTCAAACTCATTTCTCCTATATATATTTTATTCATCAAATTGCTTTCTTGTGTTTGCATCAAAAAACATTATGAATTTTCCAGGTATAAATAACATTTCTAGTCTCCTTTGATTTATGTTTATGTGTTCTTAGGATTTGCAATTTTTTTCATCAGTTTAAGTGTCATGTCGTCAAGTTCAAGGGTTTTTTAAAATACTTTTTAATAATTTTGGATGTTGCCCCAAGTTGGTATGAGCTAATTTATGCATTTCATTGCCTTAATATATCATGTTTCTTTATAGCATTCTCCTAATATTATTTAAACAATACCACATTATGATGAATAATTTCTTAGTTCATCTATTACTTATGAATGATCTTATGATATCTTTTCTACTTTTAACTCGTACAGATAAAAATATATGTGCACAAAGTAACAATGTTCAAATTGTTATTTCTCCTGGGTCTTCTAAGTAGCATGTCCCGAATCGTAGTATTATTTATGTTTATTAAGTTGTTTTTTCTAATTTTGATTTTCTTATATTTAATGTAGTGTTGCTTTTGTCTTATTTTTTATTTGCTTATTGTCGATTGGAGAGTTGCTTATTTATGTTTATTAAGCTGCTTTTTCTAATTTTCGATTTGATTAAAATTAATATTGTGTTGCTTTTGTATGATTTTTTATTTACTTATTATCAATTGGAGAGATGCTTTTTTATGTTTTAAGTTGCTTTTTTTAATTTTCGATTTGTTTGATTTGCTTATAATTAATATAGTGTTGCTTTTGTCTTATTTTTTATTTGCTTATTGTCGATAGCATAGATACTTATTTATGTTTATTAAGTTACTTTTCTAATTTTTTATTTGATTATAATTAATATAGTGTAGTGTTGCTTTTGTTTAATTTTTTATTTGCTTATTATTATTTGGAGAGATGTTTTTTTATGTTTTAAGTTTCTTTTTTTTTAATTTTTGATTTGTTTATAATTAATATAGTGTTGCTTTTGTCTAATTTTTTTATTTGCTTATTTATGAACTGGAGATATGCTTATTTATGTTGATTAAATTGTTTTTTCTAATTTTTGATTTTCTTATAATGAATATAGTGTTGCTTTTGTCTTATTTTTTATTTGCTTATTGTCGATTGGAGAGATGCTTATTTATATTTATTAAGTTGCTTTTTCTAATTTTTTATTTGATTATAATTGATATAGTGTTGCTTTTGTCTAATTTTTTATTTGCTTATTATCAATTGGAGATATGCTTATTTATGTTTATTAAGTTACTTTTTCTAATTTTTGGTTTGCTTATAATTAACTATAGAGATGTTTATTTATATATTTTTTTTAGAATAGATGTTTATTTATGTTTATGTATCTTTATTTTGTTGCTTTAATATAATTTTCGATTTGCTTATTATTAATTGGATAGACACTTATTTATGTTTATTTATTTTCTAGTTTTTTGTTTAATTATTTAAGTTGTATTTATTGTGTAAATTGTGAATCAAATTATAATTTGGACTGAATTTGTAGACTTCTTCGCCCGTTTCGATGTCATCTATGATGTCGTCGGTCCTCCAAATATCTCAATACCTCAATCAAAACATAACCTTTTTGTGCAAATTTATAGAATATTTTGATGCAAAATCATCAAAGATTATTTTGAATCTTAACTTCATAACTGAAGATTCAAATCCTTTTGATTCTTATGGTTTGCATAGCCCAAGATCGCCCAAGCATATTTCTTGCCGTATGCTGCGTTTTGGTAAGATTTACATTATTTGAAAATTACTTATTAATCCTTAATAGGTTATTTAAGGTAAAAATCTCCTAAACATTTGTTAATGACGTTTTTTGCAATATGTAATCTAATCCATCCATTTAGAATCAATTAACGGCTTGGATCGGTTCCCTAGTTAACACCTAGGGGGTGGTTCTCATGTGATCCAACCCCTATATATATATATATAGAGAGAGAGAGAGGGGGAAGATCATATAGAAACTAAATTTTTTATAGAATTTAGAAACTTTTTTAGACCCTAGATCTTGGTTAATCAATGGTTATTTATGCATTCAATTTTATATTATTTTGTAATATTTCAAGGAGTAATAAAGGTTAGTATTGTCTTTACATTTTGATTTGTAACCGTCCAAGTGCTGTAATTGAGGAAGACTTAATATTTACCATTATTTACTAATCATGTTTCTACGTAAATGATGACAATTTCTAAATGCAATTTATATATGAATGTTCCATCTTCTTGCAATTCATCTCATTACACTTCGTCCTTCATTTTACATTATCATAGTAAATGAAATGCATTATTATGGAAAACAAAATGCATTATCATAGTAAATGAAACGCACTATCGTTTTAAGTTTATATTAACAATATGTTTCGTGATTTTACGAAATACATTATTGTTGTAAACGAAATTCATTAATACATGTTTTTCACAATAATATATGATAATAATAACCAATGATGCATAATATAAGAAATAATATTAATACAACCAATGATGCATAATAATATATCCTAAAATGCATTATCGTATTTGTGTAACTACATAACATTTTATATTCCCCTCATGTGTTTTGTAACAAGAAAGAACATTGTGCATAAAGGTCTTGCGTTATATGCGTAATTGTATTTGTGTAAATGCATAATCAATTATACTATAATTCATTGTAAAATAGTTGATAAATAGTTCTACATATATCTATTAAGTTGAAAAATGCATAATAGTGTAAGAATTTGTTTTTTTATTCAAAATGTTAATTAATCTTGCAGATTTTCTCAAGGAGTCGTTTAAATTAATGCCATTATTTTAGTATTGCACGAATGTGCATGTTTTCTAAGGACTAAACTATCCTTCTCCTATATAAAAATAAATAAAATACATAATCATCAATTCTTGTATTAATTATGTGGCATGATCTAGTCCATTTATTTTATTTTAATCTAGGGTGTTAATAGGTTTCTAGTTTCTATACTAGAGATGGTTTCTACAAGAACTCATCCCTATATATATATATATATATATATAGGGTAGGGTTCAGGTGAAAACTTATTATATAGTGAAATCTAGAAACTTATATAAACCGTCAATCGATACTTATTTAATGATGAAAGATGGTGACATGTGTCAATATGCTACACTAATAAATAGAAAATTCATTAGTTTTGATTGACCGTAGGGTTACATTAGTAAAATTTGGAGATACTAAAAAACCCACTATGCACGATCAGCGAGTATCATGCCAAAATTGAAGAGCTTGGAGAAGGAAAGCTATTAAATATGGGTGGTTTATCGAATATAAGATCTTCTGCACAAACTTAAAGCAATAGTAATGTTGTAAATTTTGTAATTCTATCGTACAAATTAATTTGTGGGTTTTCTATGGAGGCCGCCGATAACTTGGGCTAATTCTTGTTTTACTTTTGATGTAGTTATAATTATCTTTTATTTCTCTTATATAATTTTTATTTCGGAGATTCATATACTTATGGAATATGCATTAACATGACCGTAATTATGCACTATTGAATTCATACTTATGGATTATGCATTAACAAGACCATAATTATGCATTATTGAATTCATAATTATGGATTATTATATTCTTCTTGATATTCATACTTATGAATTAAGCATTAACAGAATCGTAATGCATTATTGAATTCATACTTAAGGATTATGCATTAACAAGATCGTAATTATGCACTATTAAAATATATTTATATTATTATTGTTTCATGTGTATAATTGAGATAATGCATATTTAATAATAATTTTTAGTTCTTATAACCAATAATGTTTTGATTATGCATATATAGAAACATGATCATGCATAATTCAAAACAATATTTATGTGATATTGTTTCCTCATTCTTTAGGAAAAATATGGCCGACAAAGAGAGAGAATAAAAGATGAAACACAAACCTTTAAAAGAAAAAAAAAGATGAATTAATACAAAAGGAAACAAAAAACGTGATCAACTGATCATAGCATCTATGGAGGAGAAGAAATAATTAGGAAATGGAAAATATTCATTATTCCTTCAGTTAAGGGATTGAGCTGTTGCAAAAATAATATCAAAGACAAAACCACCCTTTTTAACTTCAAATAATATAAATAATAAATATAAAATTTAGTTAATACACAACCATTGATCAACTAGTATCTACGGACGAAAAAAGTTTCTATATTCTACGGGAGAATTAGTTTCTATTTGAACTCTCCCCTATATATATATATATATATATATAGAAAGTGGATCTGGTGAGAACACCACCTTAAATGAGAACTAAGAACAATATCTGACCATTTATTACCCAACATCCAATGGCCAGATTTAATTCACGCAACTAAAACACAATTTGCACAAAAAAGAGCAGAAATTGATTCTTTAGCCAAAAGAGGGTAAAATAGTAAAAAATAAACAAATATACCAAATCCATCTTTATCTATAATTTGATTTTTGGAGGAAATTACGGGAGAGATATTTCAATCCTCTTTCTTCATTGATTCTAGTTCTTTCTTGGGGTTTACGATTTCTCACTTTCACCAAATCTTGTTGCTGTCAATTGTGGATTTTCGTTTTTATTTTATTTTTGTTTGAAACCCTCATGACGTCGTCCAGGAGAAAGAAAAATGCTGCCTCGAATGCTTCCGTGGTGTAATTTATGCATTACGGGTTGGGATTGTTGTTTGTTGGAATTCCTTTTTTTTTAAATTTATGTGATTTTTTATTGTCCCGTTTTTTTGAATTTATTAGAAGAAATATTAAATTTATGCATCAATCATGTTATAAGAAAGGATTCTTTTCCAACAACTATGTGTTCTCCTCTTATGGATAGAGTAATATTCAAATTTTGTAGCTATTGGAAATAAGGTAATGCAGATGTGGTTCTTCATATTGTAATTTTTTGGAAATTTTGTCGTTTCTTCAAATATGCGGAGCTCGTACAAGTTAGTAATATTATTTTTTTTCGATTTTTTGTAACGATTTTTTCTCTATTGTTTGAATAGATATCGATGTTTGTTTTTGTGTTTGTTCATCTAAAATGTTAATGCATTACGTTGTTTTAGTTTGTGCATTAAAGAGTTTGTAAATGTGCATTACCATTTTAGATCTCTTATTCATCAGTCTGCTTGATTTTTGTTGATAATCTAAATGTTAATGCATAAGATTGTTTTAGTTTTTGCATTTAAGAAATTGGAAATATGCATTACCGTGATTTATGAGACTCATCTATACATCATATTTATATAATTTTAAAATTTTTCATAACCTCATGGGGATAACTGAACATATTTGTTGTATATTCACATATAGTTTTCTGAAAAAATTTATGTTGTATGTTGAGATTTTCGATTTATAATAATGTTGATTGTTAACGCATTTACATGGGCTCGTTTATGCACTGCAGAAATAGCATTCATACATTTTGGCCTCTATATATTGAGCGCTAATCAAATAAGAACATTTTCTTAGGTGAGAAATAAGAACAAATTTGAACCCTTGATCTTTGTTGATCTACGGTCCAAATTTAACCATGCATTTAGTTACTCTAATTTATGCATTTAAATGTTAATGCATTAAGTTATTATAGTTTATGCATTTTATGCATCTCCGATGTACTAAAAATGCATTGTTCTTATGTTCTCATATAAGATGTGTTCTCACCAGATACCGCTCCCTCTATATGTTAATACTTATTTTAATACAATTATCAGTGCGGCAATTATCCATTGAAGGAGTATGCATTATTTCCGAAACTTTCAATGAGATGCAGTCCGTATGGGCTTTTCAAGCATCTTAAAGACATCAATGAGAGACAAGGAGAAAATGTCGTAGAAATGGGATTTGAAAATATTTTAAACGCAATTACAATTAAAAAATGCATTTATCTGTTATTCTAAATGCATTTTTAAGAAAAAGTGTAAGCTTATATATTTGACATAACTTTAAACAATATATTAGCGTTTAAAAACCAACACACACAATTATAAAGAAACCTGGGAACTTTCAGTTCAATATTCTTGCACTTAGAATGTCAACAATCAACTTGAATCAGAAGTATAAAATAAAATAGTCACCAATTTGACCCTAATTAGATAACAATATACGTAAATTGTGATGCATTAAGTCTAATAACGATGAATATATACTTTGAAATGCATTACATTGTATGGTAATGGGATTATCATATACATATACATTTACACACCTACAAAAAAAATTTAAATCATTTAAAAAACACTAGAATGTTATAATTCTAAAAAATTTAAATAAATAAAATGATGCATTAATAAGCAGAAAATGATGCATTAAATAACATATGCATTAATAAGTAGATAATGAGATTTTATAATTCTAAAAAAAATTGTAATGCATGATGGTTTAATTTCTTTTATTTGAATTGATTGTCATATATATAGTTGTTGAGAAAGAAAAAAAAATGTATGAGAAGACACGTGTTTTTTTAAGTTAAGAAACTTTTTTATTTTGGAATAAGTTAAGAAACTTTACCTATCATAAATTAAACAAATCAAATCTCATGTTTTGTGGGGAGTGGGAGGTTATAAGATAAAAGGAAATTATAAATCTACCCATAATTACTATTTAACCGATGTATTCAATTCTTAATCTAGAATCAATAATAGCCATAGATCAAAATAGATAGAGGGTGTAGATATGTTCTTATTTCTCATATAAGATAGTGTTCTCATATGATCCACCCTATATATATATATATATATATATATATATATATAAGTAGTTACAATGAAAGAGCAAAGCTCTTTTTATAGCCAAAATTGGCCGACAAAGAAAACTATTCTACAAAGAAAAACTAACCTAGACTAGGCTACAAAGTCTTACAAGCTATGAAAGACTACAAAAGACTACAAATGATAAAGCCGGTAATTGTGGCCAAATAATAATAATCGTGGCCAAAAAATTCAAAAAGTTAAAAACTTTTTGACAATTTTAAACAAATGTCAGTGACTTGATAAATTTTCGTCATTGCATTCGTCATATTCTTTCTAGAAATCCCTGTGAGTCTCTGGAATTTCTTCGTCATTTTCTGTATCACTTTCTTGATGATGAGCAAACACTTCTTCAGTATTGATGATGTGTTCGTCGTCTTCTAATTTTTCGCCTTCACCGCTGAATGGTAAAAGCATTTTCCAATTTTCTGTCCCAAAGATCTTAGTGAAATGTCCTTCTCCAAGGAGTTTGTACTGGTTCCAGAAAATTAGTTCAAAACCCATATTTTCTTGAAAGTATTCATACACCTTGGAATTTTCAATTCCCTTGAAATCAAATGACGTTGAATCATGATTTCTTAATTTGTCTTTTTCTTCCATAAAAATCCTCTTTCTGCTTGGCACATAAGAGTCATTCATAACTTGTGGAAGAGAGGATATAATTTTACAGAATACCTTGCCTTTTAGGAATTTTGATGCAATATTCCCTCCTATTAACAAGAATTTTTCTCCAAATTTTTCCAAAATGTCTTCAATTTTTTAGCCTTCTTCTTCAAGACGAAACTCAATAAAATCGACCATGCCATTGTGATAAAATTTTAAAATGTTTTCACAATTCATGTCTGTTGAATTTAGGTCAACTTGGAGTTTGAAAAGTCCAGGGACTCCATCTGGAAATTCTTGAGAATCAAAGTAGTATGTTGATTTTTATACTACTTTTACTCCTTCGAAATGAATTTCTCCAAAAATAATTTTTACCAATTTCTTTTGGAGATTTTCAAAATCCTTTAATATTCCTTCCAAGGCCTTTGTTGAAATTATTTGTTCCAATTTAGGAACTCTGTCTAAAAGTGGTTTTAAGATCTCTTGGTAAGGGAGATCAAGAACTCTTGCCTTAAATTTTCGAATTTTCTTTTGGGGAATATAATCCCTTTTTATTTCAAAATCTTTGATCTCAGTGTTCAGGGAAAACAATTTTGAATTAAGGTTTGAGATCCCTTTTTCCATTGTAAAAATTGTTTGGTCCTTAAAATTTAGAGCCTCAACATTCTCTTGAATTTTTGAATTAGCTAGAGAAAGTTGAGTTTGTAAATCAAAAATTTGTTTTTCAAATTTTTGAATTAGCTCGGATTGAGCTGAAATGACCCCACTTGGGTTTTTTTCTACAATTTGTGCAAAACTTTTAACTTCTTCGGGTTCAATGAAAAAGTTTAACCCTAAAGAATCTCTAGCATTATCTAAAGCTTCTTTAAAGGTATAATATCCTTTAAAAATAGGGTTTTGACAAGTAATATGTTTTCTAACTGTATCAAAATTATTAAAAAGACCTACTTTTGTACCTCTGTAAATAACATAATGAGAAAATTTTCTTTTTGGGATTACATTCTTTTCTACCTTTAAATCTGAAAAATAAAAACTAAGGGCAATAAGAATTTGAACTTTGAAAGATGTGGCATTTGGAAGAGTTTGAATATGTCACAAATTATCTAACAAACACTGTTGTTGAAGATTAACCTCGATTCTAGTGTATGGTTTGAATTTTTTATTTTGATCTGTGCGGGTAGAAAGCATAACAGACCCAAACTGAAAATGTGTTTTTAAATTCTTTTCTCCCATTTTTGAAATTTTCGAACTAGGAGAAGTTTGAGAAAAATTTTCCATCTGTAAGAACTTTGAACTGGGAGAAATCTGAGAATCACTTCCCATCTGTGTAAATTTTGAACTGGGAGAACTAGTAGAAGTATGTCCCAATTTTAGAAATTTAGGGCTACTTTCTGCACTAGATGTTATCATTGGAGAATTGTCTGTAGAAACTTTCTCTGTAGCAATTTTCTCCTTACCTTTAGGTCTGATGACCTTTTTGTAATTCATGACCTGTATTTAAATATTTAAAAATGTTACGGGAAAGTAAATCAGCTAGATTATTATCTTTTCCTTTGATATGTTCAAAGTTTATTGTGTAACCTTTTCCTTGAATTAGGTTTTGTAAATTTACCCATCTGGTTCTGTTTACTTTTCTACTATTATCATTTTTTAAAAATTTTACTATTGCTTCACAGTCTGTTCTTACTGTAAATTCATTATTTAAATAAATTTTGAATTTTTCTAATGAATTTATTAATGCCTGTATTTCGAAATCTAAAGAAGTCCAGTTACTTCCAATTTTTCCAAAATTTCCTCTGCTATATGCAGCAATTCTTTCTTCATTTTTTGGGCAATATTTATTTTTCTTGCATAGCATAACAGCTCCCCATCCTTCTTTATAAAAAGGTTACACAATAAATAAAAACATAAATAGAATAAATAATATTGAATTATAGGGTAATTTATGCTCTTTGTAATATTTGGTCCCTTTTCTAATTCTTGACCCAAAAAATTTCCTAAATAAAATATTGTTTCATTTTCTATTTTATTTATTCTGTGACTTTCTTTATTTTGAGATTTTTTTAAAAAGTCTAATTCACCAGTTCCACCACACTTTCGAGCAAACTCTGATGTCTGACTATATCTATTTGTAGGAAAACTATAAACTTGTTTACTAAGAGTAATATGGTTTTTTGCTATTGTAATTGATCCATTTAAACTTGTAACAAAGTTTAATCCTAACAGAAAATCTTCTGATTTTACAGATTCTGGATTAATAATAACCTGTGGTAATTCATATTTAGAACTAAAATTTCCCGCAAAGTCTAGGAATTGAATTCCTAATGCTTCAACTTGGTGTGTTATAGTAATAATTCTATTTTCAACAGTTCTTGTTTCTATATTATAAGTTAATTTTTTATGATACTGTTTTGGGATTAGACTACATCCTATTAAACTTTTAGTATTCCAGTATCAAGTGTGGCTGCTAATGGTATATAAGTATTTTGTTCTAGCCAAACTCAGCAATGTAGAGTTATTAAATTGGAAATTCCTTTATTAATACTTTCAAAACTTTTATTATTTATTGAAATAACTTCCTGTTTTTCTTCAATCTGTTGTGACATTTTACTACACTCGGTTTCGTCATCTATTATAAGTATATTTTTTCTTTTATCAATTTTTTCTTCTAATAATTTATTTTTAAATTCTAATAGTTGTATTTTTTTGATTTATGAGTTCAATAGCCAACTCATGTTTATTTATTCTTTCTTTATAAAAATTTAATTTTTCATCCTGTTCTAGTATATTTGATGTTCTTCCTTCTAATTTAGTGTTAATTTTAAATATTTCATGTATACATAGGATGCATATTTCTTTAAAACATTTATTACATTGATATCTTTTATCAATAGCTGGGAATAATTTACAAATGAAACAACTAATATGATTGTTTCCTTTAAATCTTATCCAATCATGTTGACATTATGTTTCTGTATTCATATATGTGTAAGTTATTTGTGATTTTTCTTCTTCACTATATATACTATATACCGAATCATTTTCTGAGTCAGTTTTAATTTCTTCTATTTCAAAATCTCCTATTTGTTCAACTAGATTGTTTCTTTCTCTACTTCTATTATCTTTATTTTTATCAGGACATCTATTTGCTAAATGTTTTGGATCTCCACAAATAAAACATCTACAAGTTCTATTTTGTGGTTTTCTAACATATTTATTTTTATTTGTGGAGATCCAAAACATTTAGCAAATAGATGTCCTGATAAAAATAAAGATAATAGAAGTAGAGAAAGAAACAATCTAGTTGAACAAATAGGAGATTTTGAAATAGAAGAAATTAAAACTGACTCAGAAAATGATTCGGTATAAAGTATATATAGTGAAGAAGAAAAATCACAAATAACTTACACATATATGAATACAGAAACAGAATGTCAACATGATTGGATAAGATTTAAAGGAAACAATCATATTAGTTGTTTCATTTGTAAATTATTCCTAGCTATTGATAAAAGATATCAATGTAATAAATGTTTTAAAGAAATATGCATCCTATGTATACATGAAATATTTAAAATTAACACTGAATTAGAAGGAAGAACATCAAATATACTAGAACAGGATGAAAAATTAAATTTTTATAACGAAAGAATAAATAAACATGAGTTGGCTATTGAACTCATAAATAAAAAAATACAACTATTAGAATTTAAAAATAAATTATTAGAAGAAAAAATTGATAAAAGAAAAAATATACTTATAACAGATGACGAAACCGAGTGTAGTAAAATGTCACAACAGATTGAAGAAAAACAGGAAGTTATTTCAATAAATAATAAAAGTTTTGAAAGTATTAATAAAGGAATTTCCAATTTAATAACTCTACATTGCAGAGTTTGGCTAGATCAAAATACTTATATACCATTAGCAGCCACACTTGATACTGGAAGTACTAAAAGTTTATTAGGATATAGTCTAATCCCAAAACAGTATCATAAAAAATTAACTTATAATATAGAAACAAGAACTGTTGAAAATAGAATTATTACTATAACACACCAAGTTGAAGCATTAGGAATTCAATTCCTAGACTTTGCAGGAAATTTTAGTTCTAAATATGAATTACCACATGTTATTATTAATCCAGAATCTGTAAAATCAGAAGATTTTCTGTTAGGATTAAACTTTGTTACAAGTTTAAATGGATCAATTACAATAGCAAAAAACCATATTACTCATAGTAAACAAGTTTATAGTTTTCCTACAAATAGATATAGTCAGACATCAAAGTTTGCTCGAAAGCGTGGTGGAACTGGTGAATTAGACTTTTTCAAAAAATTTCAAAATAAAGAAAGTCACAGAATAAATAAAATAGAAAATGAAACAATATTTTATTTAGGAAATTTTTGGGTCAAGAATTAGAAAATGGACCAAATATTACAAAGAGCATAAATTACCCTATAATTCAAAGACTTGAAAAAATAGGATTAATAGGTGAAGACATCACCAAGACAAAAATACAGGCATTAATAAATTCATTAGAAAATTCAAAATTTATTTAAATAATGAATTTACAGTAAGAACAGACTGTGAAGCAATAGTAAAATTTTTAAAAATGATAATAGTAGAAAAGTAAACAGAACCAGATGGATAAATTTACAAAACCTAATTCAAGGGGCCACAATTACCGGCTTTATCATTTGTAGTCTTTTGTAGTCTTTCATAGCTTGTAAGACTTTGTAGCCTAGTCTAGGTTAGGTTTTCTTTGTAGAATAGTTTTCTTTGTCGGCCAATTTTGGCTATAAAAAGAGCTTTGCTCTTTCATTGTAACTACACCGAAGAAAAATACAACTCCTTTTTATTCCACATACAAAGAATGAGTTTTTAATATTCTCTTCTTCTTAGTTTTTAGCAGATAGTTATTCCTTCCTAGTTCATATAATATATCCCAGTAAAAAAAAAAAAATCTCCACGGTGTATAACTCTTCTCCATCTCAAAGATCAACCTGGAGTGCTGTCCTTTTCTGGAAAGCTCCTCCATCTCGTAAGATCTTCTTTTTTTTATTTATTGTGGATTAATGTGTATCCCTAAAAAACACATCATACCCCCCTTTTTGGTATATATATATATATATATATATATATATATATATATATCGGATTAAATAAGATCGAATTTTAAAAAGCTATCATTTTCTGACAATTTGCATCATCCATATCATAGCGTCTATGTTGTTAATTTGGTAACTCAATTTTTATAAACGTTCTAACATCTTTTGATACAATTTCGACATTTTTTTGTACTCCTCCGCTTTTTTATCTTTTATTATTAATATTACTACTTTATTATATAGATTATTAAAAAACGTATACATTTTCTAGATTCTATTAAATAAAGCCTTGTGTAATTTTATATTTTTTTAGAAATAATATACATTGTACAATTTGA
This sequence comes from Agastache rugosa, assembly GCA_031470985.1. NCBI lineage: Eukaryota > Viridiplantae > Streptophyta > Magnoliopsida > Lamiales > Lamiaceae > Agastache > Agastache rugosa. Next base: position 26,105,165 of record CM062607.1, read on the forward strand.
ACTAGTATAAACTAGTGCATAATCCACACTTTGGTGGGACTTAACCAAATACCTCTTATTAATGAGAGATTTTGGTGCCTCAATTTTACCACTTGGACTAGGCCTTATCGGCATCGTGATTTTCGGAATCTAAAAAATGCTTTTTTGGGTGTACATCTTTGTAATTCAGAGTGTTTTGGGAATATTCTACGCATGCTTTGTACTAATATAAAAAATATATATTTTTTTTAGGAAACTAATATAATAAAATATAAGATGCACATTGTGTTGTACGGGGATCCGAATCAATTTTTGTCCTTGCATGTGCTATACTTTAATTAATTTTTTGAATTTAACTAAAGAAAGTTGGGGCATATTCATTTCCATTCTTTATTTTTCAATTCTCTACTAATTACTATGCATAACACTAAAAACATGTATGCTTTACTCATTTTCAATTTCTATTTACATTATTCCAATCTTATATCACCTATCATAATCATATATTATCATTACAGTGAGACCCACCATTAAATATTCATATGTTCATACCAACCATATATATATATATATATATATATATATATTTTTGCATATCAACCACAATTTTTTTTTTTTTGACACTTACTCCTCCGTCCACGAATAAGTCGTATTTTGCTAAAATGCGTATATCAAGATAGTGGTCAAAATGACTCCATATACCCCTAATAATTGCATGAGAAAATGAAAAGGTGATAATTTTGTCTTAAATCAAAAGATAAATATAGAAATTCGACATAACTTTTGTATAGAAATCTACGATAGGACACTTAACTCTAAATTCACAAAGGCATTAATCATTACATTTTTACAAAAACCAATAATACACTTCGTAAACTGCATTAGAAATGTTGAAAAATTGAAAATTATAACCAGAAATAAAACCAAATATACCCTTTGACTTATCTATATAATAATATAAGCACTAATGTAATTATAAATAACAAGTCAATAATATTATATTTTTGGTGTTTTTTATTTTTCTTAAATTTCTAATTCAAAACTATGCCTTTGAAACTTCTATGAAAAATTTAATAGTTTTTAGTAGTTAAATTGGTACAAAGTCCACAAATGTTGTACTTCATATATAGTTTTCAAATTTATTGCTTCTATTTTGTTACTATTTTTTATTATGGAATGTCTACAAGTTCCACATCATGTTAGATACGACTTCATCATTATAGACAAAAATAAAACAAAATTAAGAGTTTGAAACACTACATATATAGAAAAATATCAAGACTGATAAATAGGGGTAAGGTTTTCTTCATATTAATTGATCTTTTTTTTTTCCAAACTATCAATTAATTTAACATAGCAACAAAAGTCTGATACAAAACAGCCGTTATCAAAGGTTCCTTAATTTACATATCAACCAAGAAAGCATAAGTTAGTCACAGTGACAACCTATTTTATTTCAAAACATATTTAAACAGTGGAAATAAATCAAATAGTTGAAGTAGCTTACCCTCCAGCTTGAAGACAGAACCAATTATCATGATTCAGTGAAAGTTCTACGATACTCAACGATTAGGCCCTCATCGTGTTGTTTTTCAGACATGCGTTGTTGAACTATTCCTCCTAGTCGAGTTTCAAAGCACAGCTCAACAAGCTACTATCACAATTTGATCCACCACTTTTGGAGCTCTAAGCAAAATCACAGCTCAAACATGGGAGCATTTTCCTGCTTTAAGTTGAAGATGCATTTAACTAATTGGAAGCCAAGTTATATATATATATATATATATATATATATATATATGAAAAGATTGTCAATTATGAAGTTAAATACCGTCAAAATTGGTAGATCTTTGCTGGACTTTCAGATTCTGAAAATCTGAAACCTATGTTAGTATCAGCAAGAGAAATGTCCTGATCTGTGGACCTTGTGCTATTGTGATCTTTCTGATGACGGGGCTTTAATACATGCTTCGCTCCTGCAGTCAGCTTAATGGGACCCGTTCTTGCAGTCTCGATGTAGGAATCTGACCATGGGAAGATAGTTTGTCCGTCCTTAGTAGTCTGATCGTATTCACCTGCAGACATCACAAATCTTGGATTTTTTGTGGCTGAACATGATTCGAATGCTGCACCTTCCATATTTCTAACGGTATCATCAAAGCTGACACAGGCTGCTGCCTTTCTAACCGCACATTGATGACCTTCATGAAATCCTACGGTAGGCCTCTTGAAGGGTCCTCTCGATTTTTTACCAATATCAATACCTCTAACACCAATCCTTGACTTGATCCGTTCTTTGATTTTGTTGTGTTTTCTTTGCATAGCAGAAACTGGTAAGGCCCCAGTATAGTAAGGCACGGGAGGCGGAGCCACAGACTGCAAGGCAGAGCCAGACGGGAAAGGACCGAACGTACAAAAATCATCAGGTTGAAAAGAGACTGAAGCATTAATTCCACAGCTGTTACTCAACTGCGCTACCTTTTCTGAGACATCAAAACACAAAGGATGCTGGATCAGAGGAGATCTTCGAGGCCACGAAGAATTAGCATGCCTATCGAGATCTGGATGCATGAAAGGAAATTTGATGGATGGTGTTGGAGAATAATGCAGATTCTGCTTGTTTTTCAATTGAGTGGCACCGGGGCTCATATCAGAACGTAATTCCTGATCGTATCCAGCTGTGTACGGCTCAGAGAATAAAGACTTCCTGTTATAAACTTCAGAAAAAGTACCTGGAGAAAGGCTAGGATATAATTTCTGAGCACAATCGACTGTTCTCGTAAGAAACACGCTCTTGTATGTCGAGCTAGTTTGACAATCAAAGTGAGGGAGAATGTAGTTGCTTTCTGATGGACAGAACAAAGTTTCTCTCAACTGCCTAAAAGATGGTTCATTCTGACCACTTACAGAGTGATTCCTAAAATGAAGCTCGTCGTCTACGATCGGCTTATCCTTCCACATACGCCCATCTTCAAATCCTTGAACGCCTCTCCTACTGACTTCAAACTCCTTGCCCATCAAACGCATTGTTGACTGAAACTTCTCATTTTCAGGACTCTTCTGAACCTGATCATTGCCTCTACATATGGTTTTCTCCGGATTGTGAAAAGGATGATAGTTTATTTCAAGAAAATCCAAGTCAAGATTTGCTTTTTCACTTTGAGATTCAGTGATGCCTAATCTTGAAGGAAGAACAGCCATAGTAGCATTCCCTTTCACATAGCTCTCCACAGGGAACAGATTCAACTGGCCTGTTGAAGATGTTCGACTATCCAAATTTCTGTACTCTAAATGATGCCCCGAGCACTTTGAAACGTCGTTGCTAGGCAGAGATAAGCCAATACATTCAATACCACTTACATTTGAATTCATCATCTGGTTAACCTCCCTCTTGCCACTTGAACTCAACGAGATCAGCTCTCCTTGTGAGTTGAGAGGCAATCCAACAAACTCCTCATTTATGCTCCTTCCACGAATATCTCCAGACTGGCTCCCATCTGGCAGGGAATAGAAACTCTGCAGCAGTTCATTGGGAGAAAGATGTGGAAATGCTTGAAAATGGATAGAATGAGCACAATTTATGGCCATGTTTTCTGATGTAGCTTGAGTTACTTCGTACGCCCTTCTCATATTCGACAGGTGAGACATTGAAGCATCATTATGTGTTCTCAGATAGTCCTCTAAACACAGTGGAGGAAATATGGGACAAGCGGTCCGTATATCTTTATTCATTCTCCTGCAGGTAGCATCAGATGAAGCCGTTATCACCTTTGGACTGTTGTAGTACCCGTCACGAGGCATGTGAGGGGATCCAGGAGGACAAAAATCCATTATATTCTGTGGAGCATCTGCAAGGCGATGATCAGACCAATGTTGATTAACGCTATACATTGCACTTCTCTCTGAACTTCCAAATCTGGTAGGATATTCACCTCCATATTTCTGTTTTTCAAATAGATTTGAGTCGACACTAAATGTAGTCAACTGCTCGTTAGTTGCAGATCCACCACCTAATTCCTTTCCCGTTCTAGCAAAAGCATCCTCACTTCCACTGGTTTCTAAAATAGTTGAATCTTTTCCCACAGCAACAGCACAGTCAACATTGCGTATATCAGAGCAACAATCCTTTTGCAACTTACAACATTCCACAGATTGAGATGGTTTTCTACTTAATCTATGAACTTCCCCTTTCTCTGAGAAAGTAACGTGCTTGTTTGCCTTCTGGGCGCTACATTTATTCAATTGAACTGCCTCCTGTAACATACATTTCTTTGACTGCTTTAGGGAAAATTCTTTGACGCGATTCTTTAAAATACCACGCACAGGAAGCTCCGGATTTTGTTTTTTTTCAATCGACTTAGAAGATTTACAAGGCACAAGTTTCTTATACGGACCCAAATCTTGCAGTCTTGGTTTCCTCTTGGGGATAGATACAAAATCATGAGTATTTCCCACTTCCTTACTGCATGATAAACTTGAGTTTCCAGTAGCTTTTTCTTGATTTCGTAGTTTGAGTTTTAAATAATTCTCCTGAAACAGCTACCAAAAATGTGAAAGAAAGGAATGCAGTTTACAACAAAATATAACTTAAAAGTTACTGAAATAAAAGATACGTCGGAGCACCAAACTGAAGTAAGAAAATACAAATCTTGCAAGAAGGAAAGGATAATATTTTCTATTTCTTTATTACTACTATCATATCTTGTATGGAATCTGCATTTCACAGGCCACCTACTGTGGGGGAAAATCATAAATGAAGACGTTTTGCTTTAGGTGAACATAATATTTATGAAATGAAAATATTAGACCAGACAAATGTACCAAATATCAAAATTAGATAGTCGCCATGTATCAGACAAAAACATGCGACATATCACAATTCAATCTTTTCATAGTCATCTCACCAACACAGTTATTCCAAGTTCATCTTTCCAAAACCATGTGAACCCACTGAAAGTTTAGCCTTCTTATGTTTTCCATGTCACCACAAAAAAGTCATTCAATCTCTATTATTAAACCATTACCTTATAAAATATGGGCACTATACAATGATCTTGTCAATAGTTTTTCTATTAAGGCTTATTATTTTATGTGTCAACTTGATCACAAAGGCTCCAACTTTAACCTCTATATTGTGAAGCCCTTATCAGACGCGGCCCACAAAAAAGATAAGTTCATATACTAGGCATATCTTTACCACTATCTTCTCCATGACCATATATAATTTCAGTCTTCCTGATTATCACAACATAAAATACTCATGTTGGAGAAAATAGCAATGCAGTTGATCAGTCCAACATTTGGTGCACGATTTCTGCATCGCCACATTGACCCTCTCTTTCTGATCAATGAAAGATAGAGCTTACTACATAAAATCACAATAGTCTGAGATAAAACATCAAATGTTGTCTGTTGCAGTTACTGAAATCTATAACTTGCTCATATGATCCCCATTGTCATACAGCACATTTAGCCAGCCTCATCCTTCGACTTTCAATTAGCATTATGTTTAACTCTTAAGTCATACCAAGAATATAGTCCACCTCAAATCACTGCACTAAGCACTTCAATCCAGAAGTTTAGAAAGGTGATATAATACCTCTCTAATGTCTAACTTGAGACATTGCAAACAAGAACTACTATATCAATACTATAATGAAACATCCGTACCATCCATGTTCGTAGAACGCCTCATGAATCTCACAGATTATATTACCCAAGAAATGAGATCCCACAATCACATTAACTTCGATTGCTTCCATACCACTTCAGATCGCTCACAAAATCATTCCACGCGATTAAAGCCCACATTATCTTCGAAAAAACCCTTGTTGAAACGAAGCAATCCATCCCAGGTTCGAGTAAAATTATCTCAAGAAAAGGGCCTAACACAAACAGTAATCCTTAAATTCTTACTCCCTCATCCTTAGATGCCATGACAATGATTGGTCAGGAGAAAACATAAGCAAACAGTAGAAAAAAAAACAGCATAATTAATGTACAACGCTTTCAACCTCATAAAATACTTCTGTCCAATTCGTACAGCACAGCTGGAGAACCATAACCTCTTTCCTAAGCTGCTCTAATCTTAACAAGAGAACCACATTCTCTTGTTTTTAATATTCAATTTTTTTGAACTTTTATTTATCTCTTTAAACTAAATCTCATCGCCACACAATCAAATAGAATCATAAAGATATTGCTTTCATCTTCAAAGATATACAGTCTCTCAACCAGCTTTTTCAGCGATTGATTCTATGCACAACGTTATAAAAAGTGACCCAAAAACTGCAAATTACTCTAGTCAAAATCAAGAACCCAGCTATAAATAATTCAAAGAAACTGTTGACACCCTTTATATTTTATGCTGAATATGACCCTCCCCAGATCACAAATATATGCTATTCAACATTAAAATGCAGCTAAATTTAGTATAAATATATTTATATAAATCCACATACCTTCTTCCGCTTGATTTTCTTAACGACTCTCAACGCCTTCCTGAAGATTGCATCTGTTTTCTTCATCTTCTTCTTCTTTTTATTCTTCGACGCTCGATTATCTTCTTCTTCTTCCTCCGCCTCCTCCTCCTCCTCACGGCCTACTGCTCGCTTAACCGGCGGCGCCACCGCGAAGATCTCCACAATTGACCTCTTTTTGGTGGCTCTCATTTTTCCCTTTAAAGACTTGAGTTTTATTGCTCTTACGCCCTCTTCAGCATCCTCCAAATCTCTGCCCACGTTTCTCGAAGAAGTTTCGCCCTTTTCTGACCCTTTGTTGGTCTTTTTCTGAGAAATTTGGAGTTTTGCAGGTGTTTCAGAGTGCAGGAACTCGAGCTCATCAAGCCACCATGTGAATCGCTTGACGACGATAGGAGGGAGCAGCGATTTCACAGTTTCTTCGCTGAAAGTCTCATCGAACGGCCAGCAGTTCACCACGTTTATGCTTCTCATCCTCGAAGCATATTCCCTAAAACAAATTAATTATCAATCCGTTACTAAATAAACGTGTGTGAAGAAAACCCAGAACGCCAAATGAAAGAAAAAGCCGCCAAATTAACCGTATTTAACGACTCACCGTATGGAAAAACCCCCTTGCATCTCCATACTCCGCGCTTCCTGCAGGCTCCTTTAGAGAGAGAGAGAGAGATAGGATGTGAGAGAAATAAAAAAGGAAAAAGGCGAGCGACAGCACGAGAATTATGAGGTAAAACAAGAAACGAAGTAAAGCCAGTGAAATTCTGGGATAGTGGGAGGTAAAAACAACAGATTTTACAAGAGAGGAAACCAAAACTACCTAGCTAGAGAGAGAAACCACGAGGAATCCGCTGCTTGAAAGCGCAATCAAACAACACGCAGAGATGACGGTGTTTTCGGACAAACAAAAGAAAGACGAGGCTGGCAATGGAGATGGAAATCTGTACTAGAGAGAAGAGAGAGCATAGTTTGGAGTTCTTGAGGTACTTTTTTAGAGAGAGAAAGAGAGAGAGAGAGAGAGGAAAGGAAGTGTATTGTTAATTGTTTATGCGCTTCCCGCTCGAAAGGTGCAGAAGGGTGAGAGCGTGGAGTGTGTGATGTGGTGTCAATCCCCATTTTCAGCTTCCCTATTTACGTCTGAGAGTGACCTATCAGACCCACCCCCCACCCCACCCCCAACAGTGTAAAAGTGCTCAAAAACTCATTTACTAAAACTTTTTATTTTTTATTTTTAAGGAAAACCCTTTACTACAACAAACTTATACGTACGCATATTATACATGTATTAGGGATGAGCATTCGGATATTCGGTTCGATTATTATATAAAAAATAATTAAACTAAAATTTCGGTTTTTTCAAATTCATATCCGAACCGAATCCAAAATTATTTCGGTGACCGAACCGAAATATCCGAAATAACCAAATTATTATTTCGGTTAATTCGGTTTTTCCACTTTTTTTTTTAAACAGTTTTCCTACATTTTTTTATATTCATGGAAACCATTGAAAACTAGAGAAATCGAACATGTCAATAAACAACAACAATAAACATGAAAAACAGTCACCACCAACAACAAATAAAGTTTCAAATCTTCACAAAACACCAAACCACCAACTGCAAAATGAAAATAATCCAACAAATAGATAAATTAAAAATCCAAGTACCAACAAAAACTAATATAAAGTTCAATAATCAATATCTTCCAACAAATACTACAGCACGAGCATATTAATAGCTTTCAATTTAGAGTAGTATTCAATATTTTAGTTTTAATAAATTAAATATAATTTAATTAAATATAAATAGTATATATAATTCGGATTTTGGATATTTCGGTGTTTTAAACAATAAAACCGAACCAAAATCCAAAATCCGAAATTTGAAATTTTAAAATTTTCAAATCCGAATTGACCGAAATATCCGAAATAACCGAACCGAAATTAATTTTCGGTTTCGGTTCGATTCGGTTTTCGGTTTTTGAAACAAATTGCTCACCCCTAACATGTATTTTCAAGTATTTTCCATACTAATCCCATTCATATGTATGTATAATGTATCAACATTATGTTTTTAGATTTTTTTTAGTCATAATTAAATTTATAGTTATTAATAATAGAATGATCATGAATGAAAATGTTATATTCCCTCCGTCCCAACACGATTAATGTTATTAAAATGAGTTGTTTATAATAAATGAGAAAGGGAAAGTAACTTTTTAGAGGGTAATATTTGTTGTCAGAAACAAATAGAAGAGAGGAGAGAGAGTGTAGCTTTTTTGGCATTGTGTGTAATTTTTTAGTTAAGTTGAAGGTGTTTCTTTTTATTTTGAGAAGTGAAGGTGTTTATTATGTGTTGAAGATATTAAAATTTCTATTTTAGATATAAGTTTATTGAAATGAGACAAACAAATAAAGTAATCAGCACCATTGAAATGAGATGAATGGAGTATCAAACAAGATTCATAATATGTATAAAAACTACCGAAGCATAAGTGTATGATTTAATGGGAGAGTCTTGTATGACACCGTATCACGGTAATCCAAATCCATAATTATGCTACCCTAATTAATAATAAAACATATTGTGGAGTACTTCGATTATTCACTACCACTGACTTTTGTAGTAGAAAAATTAATATCATTCTTCTAGTTTAGTTTCAACACTGACTATACAACTAAATTAATTTACTCATCATAAAAAATTTAAAAGAAAAAATAAAATTAAAACATAATTTGTAAGATACTTAATTCATATACACTTCTTCAAGCGTGTATGGAATTCAAAAAACAAAACAATAAAAATAAGACCCGAATTATTAGTGTTTGCATAAATAATGGGTGCTACCTAGCTAGATTTACAGTACCTAGTATAACAATAAAATAGATTAATTCAATCCATGGATATATTATTTATGTCCCCTTTTCATGATGAGTGTGTGTGTGAGAGAGAGAGAAAGAGATCCTAAAATGACAATATATGTAAAATAAAATTTTAATTTGGTAAAGTGATACTCCTTCTAATATCTAAAGAAAAGTATCTATGTAGACAACTCAACCTAGACAAAAGATAAAATAAGTGTGATTTGGAGACATGATATGACTCCATGAACTTGAGTTTAGCAATAGTATATTTCCTGCAAGATTGCTCCAACTAAGTATTAATGATTATTTAAAAAAAAGTAATACTACTATATATATATAATTCCTTAATACCATCAACTGTACATGATGAGTGTAAAGTTCGATACTACTATATATTAATGCTGCGTACTCGTAATGTAATCGAATAAAATATTGAAAATATGCTACAAAACAAAAACATTGATATGTGCATCATGTATATCCTTATTATGTAGTATTCCACAAGCACAATATACAGTCTCTTGTTTCTATATTTATTTCTCCTTTTTCAACCATTGAAAAATATACTTTTATTTAATACTAGAAAATTCACATTGCAAATTAAAAAACCTTACCTTTATCATCACACATAAAATAAGGGCATGCAGTCTAGGAATTTTATTTGTGAAACTGGTTTTTTTTTCCCAACATGTCTTAATTCATATTGATGAAAACGAAAGTCAAGATGGACTATTATATATATATATATATATATATATATATATATATATATACTTGAAAAGATTGGAAGTACGAAAGTTGGGAAAAGAATGTGATGGAGACTTCACTAGTTCTTTTGAAAATTGCATTTTAATTTTGCATGTAATTTGTCCAATTTTATTTGCATAGTTTGACAAAAATGTGTGTTCTTAAAATGAGTATAGGTTTACTACAGTACATAGTCATTATGGCAACAAAAATAACAATATCTTCCCCTTATCTACATTTTCAAAAATGCGCATATGATAATACGACAGTGTTATGTACACGGAATTCAATTTTTGCATTTAAAAATTAGTACTCCCTCCATTGCAGGTTATTATGATTCAACTAATATATATTTTATACCTCACAACAAATTAAATATACACCACACTTTTGGGGGACGGAGAGAGTACTATATTTTAACCCATACGCATTAAACATTTAACAAAAAACATAATGTGCACACTAATAGCTAGGTAGGAAACATTCTTCTTAAATTTTGAAGCCTCTCATTACTTTAATAAATCAATTTTTTTTTCAAAGTATAAGTTTAAGAGCATCCACAGCTCATGGCTCGATCGTCGGCTCAACGTCGAGCCACACCGCTGGTGAGCTTGGAATCGTCGGCTCATAATGTGAGGCGTGTCGCTTCACGCGGCCTTTTCGATTTTTTTTCATTTTTGAAATGGATAAAAAAAATATATATATTAAAAATTCGGTGGTCAATTAGCAAACGGTCAAATTGAAAATTAAATTTCATTTTTTATTTTTCTAATCACCTAATACATCTATAAATACCAACTCTTATTTCATTCATCTTCACACCAAATTCTACCTATTCTCTTCTACTTGTTCTGATTTTAATTCATAGCAAAGAAATGTGTTATTTATCTTCTTCTTCTTCTTTGGAAGATGAGAATCGTGGGTGTTGCCAACATGTTATTGGGCTTGTGCAAAAGAAACGAGTCTCGGAGAAGAAGAAGCGATACATGTTATTGTGGTGCCGCCGATTCTTTCACCCGAAATCCAGTGTTGAAAGAGGATATTTTTCGAATGGGAGAACGTTAACGCGTTGGAGTCCCAAGAGCCCTATTTCCAACAACGTTTAGATGCGACGGGAAGAGTCGGATTCACATCCCCACAAAAATGTACAGTGGCTCTTCAGCAAAATTGTGAATGGCGGCGGCCCCGATCAGTACAACAAGTACCTGCGAGTTGTTGAGACAATAGCTGTCGTGCAAACATTCAAAGATGAATATCTTAGGAGAGGAGGCCGACTTCCGGTGGCATCCAACGGTTGCTTCAAATGCACGATTTTCTAGGGATGGACTACATGCAAGCGCCGACCATCATTCTTGAAGCAGTTGTATCACTAGATTTGTGGATTGAGCATGCCATTTTATGCTCTGAACCAGTCAACCTTTTTCAATGATGTTCGAAGTGAATAGCTCAGTCTACGATCTATCCAAATTGGCCAACATTTGTGAAGGCTCCTCCTTTCCCCACCGATCCAACGAAGACGACTATGAAAAGGATGCAAGAAGCAGTAAGGAAGGATATCGAACGACTCTTTGGTATAGAGAGCATATTTCAGATATCATGTTTGCACAACATGATAATCAAAGATGAAGGAGAAGCGACTTCTCATAACGCTTATTCTTCGTCGAGCAGCACTCTCCGACCTCGACAAAGACTCCCGACTGATTTCAAGGATTACATGGATCGTTACGTAAGATCACAAGACGTCCGACTCGCAGCACGCCTTCACGACAATTTGAGGGAGCACATCTATTCATGATTCGGTCCCATCGAGTCATAGTTGTAGCTTTTCAATTATGTCATTTTTTAAAATTTTAAATTATGTCTATTTTTTTTATTATTTATTGTTATCTATAATTAATGAAATTTTCTTATTATAAATTATTGTCATTAAAAAATTACCGAGCCAACTTAAGTCAATTGTTGTGGAGGGGTGGCTCAATGCTACACTGGCTCTATTATTGAGCCAACAGTTGCCTCAGAGCATCTCCAACATTTCTCTAAAATAGTTCTCATCTCTATTTTAGAGGCCCTTTTCTCTTCAACAATGTTCTATCCCTTCACTCTATAATAGAGATTTGAATAGTATCTCTCTATTAGTAGAGGGATATTATTCATTTCTCTATAATTTTCTTTTTGTTTTTCCTTTTTTTATTACATTTAGTTATAGTAGTACTTCATTAAACATATGACATTTAATTATATTTGAGATATTAAATTATACTATATAGTATATTAAAAATATTTGGAATATAAAATTACTAGAAATATTATTTTAATTTTATATAAATATTGGGTTATATAGAAATATTGAAACTTTTAATTTTAAATAACTAAAAATATTATTTTAATTTTATTTGATTTTGTGCATTTATTTTTTATTAATTTATACCTTATCATTAATATAGTGCGTAAAATTAAAGAAATAATATAATTTTTTTGAAATAGAGTAGGAAGTAGAGTAATTGTTGGAGATGGTGTGTGTTCTCTACTCTATAATAGAGTAGAGAACTCCTCTATTATACCAAAACTTTTCAAGATGCTCTCACCACTGCAGTGAATATACTCTAAGTTTAAGAGCTCCACAATAATGGTGCTACCCTACTGTGGAGAATTTGCTTGCATTATCACTGACACATGTACATCTTCTTCAAACCAAACTTCCACCCATAACAATGCTTCCTTTAAATTAACTACTCATAGATCCCACTATCAAATTATTCTAATTTTTAATATATTTTATTATTTCATATATAGCTTAATACTCCCTCCGTCCCCGAAAATTGTGATCTTCTATATCGGGTCTCTAAAAATTGTGGTGTTTCCTCATTTGGATATCACCCACTCATAATTGTGGGACCCTTTCTCTCCTCAAAATACATTTATCACACTTTTCTAAAAACTCGTGTCATCCAAACCACACTATAATTTTCGGGGACTAAAGGAGTATTTAAGTTGAATATAAAATATAACTAATTATATTAATTATTGCATGAAAAAAAATTAATTAATTGCATTTTGAATTTATCAAATTCCTCAAACGAGAAACCTTTATTAAATACTTTCTTCGTCCATGATAATTGTTCCTTGTTTTTCTTTTTAGTCAGTCAACGAAAATTATTCCTTTTCCATTTTTGTACACTACCATACCACAAAATATTCCTTTTCCTTCACTCCCAACACTACACCACACAAAATAAATATTCCTTTTCTTCCACTCACAATCCACCACACCTTATTTTTATTAATCCTCATGCCCACCGTTCCGGAGAACAATTATCGGGAGTATGATTTAATAATATAATTAAAAATTAAACATATATGCAATCACCTCTTTATATGAGAGATGATATGCTAATTACCTTCCGTAAACACTTTTCGTTAGCATAACTCTCGTTTTGTTCATAATAGCACTATTCTATTTAATTTTTTTATTATGTTTAATTGTAATACCTTACAAATTATTGTGGATATAATCAAATTTAAAAATTATATAAAAACCAGAGCTTCGTTTGTTCTTTTTCCTTTAACTTCAAAAAAATGAATAAATGAAATTAATCGAATTTTAATATTTATATAATTTGTAAATTTAATAATCTCAATAATAATTTATAAAATATTATATAGAATATATAAAAATAAAACTAAACTAATATTAATATAAATAAAAGGGTTATTTATAGTTTATGGCCCCAACTTTCATCCATTTTCTATTTGCCGCCTGTACTTTAAAATTTTCCAAAAAAATCATGTACTTTACTATTTTATCTAAAAAGGGCCCGTCTTTATTTTCCGACATTGGAATGATAAATCAGTTGACCGTCTATCTGATGTGGACATTAAAATGACAAGTGTACCGAAATGACGTCGTTTCAATTTGGTCAGAATTAAATATTGACAAGTACGTATAGATTTTACGATTAAACCCTAAATGTCTTTCTATTCTCTCCTTAAACTATATGTCTATTTTTGGGGAAGAAAATAGTTTAGGGAGATAATAGAAAGACATTTAGGATTATATCGTACAAGCTATACGTCGTACGACCTTATCAATTTTTAATTATGCTCAAACTAAAATGACGTTATTTCGGTACACTTGACATTTAATATCCACATTAGATAGTCGGTCAGATGATTCATCGTTCTAACGCCGGAAAATAAAGACGGACCTTATTTAGATAAAATTGTAAAGTACATGGTTTTTTTGAAAATTTTAAAGTACAAACCATATACAGAAAAGCAATAAAAGTTCAGATCACAGACTATAAATAACCCTAAATAAGACGAGGATTGTGGCCACAAAAGATTACTAAAATAAATAAAATAAAAAAAGGCTTTGAAATTGAATCACCACACAAGTGCAAATAAAAAAAAAAATAGCTGCCGTGCGTACACGCGTGCATCATGCTGGCCCCAACTTTCTCTCACCGAACTACGATCGGATTGGGTGCATAGGCTAATAATAGTCATGAAAATTGGAGCTTACAGAGTTCCGGGTTCTTCCAAATGATCCAAGAATTAGAATTTATTGGAATAATTATGAAAGTCTGTTGCTTCTGTTATTACAAAAATTTGTGTTCTAACTTCTTGAAAGTGATCCACTTGAAATAATTAATAATAATAATTTATGATTTTTTAGTTATAATAATTTATGTTATTGTACAAAATTGTATGGTTTATTATACGACACGAGCACTTATTACAACACTAATGTAAAAAAAAACTTCGAGAACATGATCAAATCACTATGCGCGGTCACGGGCGCGTGCATCATACAAAAATGAATTATTTATTAATTCATGAGTATGGTACTTCACTATATAAATTCTTTCATAATTAAGGATTTTTTTTTTGTTAATATTTTGGTAATTCACTTTCTTTCCGGAAAAACTAAATCTAATCCTAGTTTCTTGTTTACATGATATATACATTTGGTTTAGTATTAAAAGTTAATTTATACTAAAAAAAATATGACAACTCTATCCTAAAAAATTTGCAAATGACACCATCTTGTAAGAATTAACTTTTTCCAATCATAATGTCAGATAAATTTATTGTATGAATAAATATATTAAGTTTATTAGTATTAGTATTAGTACTATTATCAATTGTACACCTTTTGGTTAACGTGCCTAGCTTTGTGAAAATATTAATTGGGTATAACGTGTTAATTATAATTTATGAGAGCATTTTGTCTAGAACGAACGCGCATTTACAAAATAGCAACATAATGTGGCACGAACAAAGTAAAACAAAATTACTATAGTTGATGAGACTTAGCCCAAATGATAAAGTTGATCAGACATTAAAGTAACGAGAGGTCTTTGATTCAAGTCTCATCAAAGTGTAGGTTATGTACTAGTTTATAACAGTTAATTTGTACATTATATATTGTTTCTCAAAAAAAAAATACTATATATAAAGTACACTATAGGTTTATATCTCATACGTAAAATTTGATGAATATGAGGTTCCCAAAATAAATTTAAAAATATTTCTCCAGATTAAACTAATCAGATCTATTGAAAATACTGTTGTATATATACATATCTTAAAAAGTTAAAATACAAACCCTTAAATAAATATATATAAACAAATTCTAGTGTAGAAATTAGGAACCAATATGAACCATTGATCTTTGTATGATCTACAATAATCATGGAAAATATCATTGTAACATAGAAATTAAATACATGTAGTAAAAAAAACATATTGAGAAATATTAATTAACATAAAAGGCATTATTAGATGTATATACAAAGAAGCATGATTTTATCTACGGAGTATAAAAATAAATTCTAGTGGAAGAATTATAAATCAATCTGAACTGTTGGTTTTTGATGATACGATTGTCATAAAAAATATAAATGTAATATTTAAAAGCATGATCGTAAAAAACAGGCTTAAAAATATTATTACATATATATAAAAAAATATAATTATATATGTATAAAACACATTCATATATATTACACTAGGATATGGTTCCTACACGAACCAAACCCTAATTCTTTGGAGCGATTGAATTCACTGCTCCGCACTCATAACTCAGACTTCCTTTTGCTTTTTAGATGGGGTAGGAAAATATGTAAGTATTGACTATGACCATCTACGTGCAGTGTGTGTGTAATATTGCCTGTAATTATTATACTCAGGGACGGAGTCAGGAATTTTATATAGGGGCGAACTTTTTGAAAGCATTAATAATATTTTCCGCACAATATTATACATATTTTATACACAAACATACAAAAAACATTACAAAGATAAATTATCTAGTACTCCCTCCGTCCCAATAGAAAGGTCTCTCTTTCCTTTTTCGTCTGTCCCAATAGGAAGGTCTCATTCAAAAAATGGAAATAATTAACTCATCAAAAGACTTGAGACCTACCACTTTTTATCTTTTTATTCTTGTTTCTTAATAACCGTGCCCAAAAGAAATGAGACTGTGCTATGGGGACGGAAGGAGTAATAATTAATAAAAATAACTCATTCCAAATCTGACCAATTATACAGAAATGACGGAGTAAACACATAAGGTTAATATTCTAGTTTAGACTTCTGTAACTAATTTCAAATTTGACAATATAATTTTAGATAAGAAACATGCATTTCTCACTTAATCAATTCAACACCATTGCCGCTCTCCGCCATATTCAATCACATATAAAAAGTTCCAAACAAAATCACTTTTTCTCCTCCAAATTAAATCTCATTGTTGATTCTATCTATCTAAAATATATATAATATGTTATTTAATTAAGTAAAACTCAATCTATTTAAATTAGAAATTTTAAATCATTTTGAGATTGAACTTGAATAATGAACTTGAAAATTTCTTTATAATTAGCCTTATAATATATATATATATATATATATATTTAATTATACAAATTTATAATATATACATATATATATATAAGTAAATCAAAAAATTTGAGGGGCGGTCTCTGATTATACTTGAAGAAAATTTTCTTGTTCTTTTATTTGATCACTTAAACTTTTTTATTTCTTTATGCAGCCATGAAATCGACATTTTCGACCACTAAGCCAAAAACTGCTGACATGATTGGACAAGTTGTTCTAAAAAATAAAATAGAAAAATATGTTTTGCCTACAGCCTACGATTTGTTAGTAAAAGAACAATAAATGCTTCCCAACATTCAAAACTTCGAAAATTAGTGGAGTAATGAAAAATTTGTCTACAATATAATTTGTTATATATGCCCGAGCGCAGATATGCAGATGTTCTGCTGTAACCCAGGAAGAAGGTTTTTGTAGTCGAAGTATATATTCATCTTGTAAGCTTATTTATGAGAGAGAGAGAGAGAGAGAGAGAGACCGGGGGGTATATATGGAAATTGAGAGAGAGATGTTATATACTAAACATATATATTCATCATGTAAGTTTATTTATTCATCTTCTAAGATTATTTATGAGAGGGATTGAAGAAGAAATTTTGGCTAAAGAATATAATAATAACCATACTAGAAATTTTCGATTTTTCGTCAGATTCTCAACAGTATAGAAACACATATTTGCCTTTTTTACGTTTGAAATTTCCACATCCCTTTATCTAGTTATCTTTATAGATTTTACAATAACTAGTAGTATTATTTAGTATTAATAATTCTTTTTCTAATTTATAATTAATTTCACTTATATGTGTTTAATTTTTTAAATATTTTTTATATTAAGACTAATAATAATCACGGTAGTTAAAATTAAAAAGAAAACATGAACTTGAAACTATAAATCTGTAAAGTAACTATGAATTAGACAATCATAGCGACATTATAAATTTATAATAGTGCATAAAAATAGATGGTATACTAGTCAATTAATTTAACAAAGACATTAAACTTGAAAACCATAACAATACAAAAGAAAATAGATGACATACGACAGATTAGAAAAAAAACATGTTTCGAATATTGAAATTATTGATTGAAAGTTTTAATAGCAGAATGTGTAATTTTGACAAATATATAGATATTATTGAGAAAGTACATAAAAAATATCATGAAAAGAAATATATAGGAATATTTTTTAATTTTGAAATTGATTTTTTTTAAGGAATTTTTGAAATTGAGTTGATTGATTGAAATTAAATTACTGCTTGTTGTGATAGTTACTAGTATATTTTAAGCTTAATTATATTTAAAGTTCTCGGTTAGAGATGGACTAAGCTTCATTTTTGCCTATTGTTATAATTTTATGCCAAAAGTCTCAAATTAAATGGTTTTCATTCTCAAATGAAAACGTTGGTTAGTGCTAGCTACAACCTAGGCATATGCTCAATTCGATCTCACAAAATGCATTATTAGCATGAATTTCTTAATTAGCAAGTAGAATATATATATATATATATATTACTAATACGAAAATAAAGGTGCCCCTCCACAGTGCTCCGTTCAGATTTTCCTTTATTCTGGTAATTTATCTAATTTTAATTCATATATATTCTAATTTTTATTTTTATTAATTTCATATTCTTGAAATATCACATGTTTATCTATTAATCACATCTCATATTTATCTTTCCCTCTATTTAATTAAATTCTTCTATTATCCATATTAAAATAATAACAATTTCGAGATGCATTCTTATAAACCCTTATTTTATACATTCTTAATTCATATATAATAATCTATAGAGACTTTGTAAATGAAAATCCCTATGAAGACTAAATAAATATATTTAATCAACATATCAATATGGAATTAATCCTTTTTATTTTTCATTCATGTTTTTCTAAAGATTCAATTAGTGCTTTCTATAAAATATTTACATTGAATCAAATGTGTGATATATAGCTGAAGAAAATAACAAAAAAACTTGAAGATGCAAACATATTTTTTTTCGCATTTTGACAAAGATTAAAGATATCGATTTAACATGAACTAACGAGACGGTTCAAATATACTTAAAAAGAATGATTTTTACTAATTTTAATTAATATTAACTTTGTTTATATTTTTATCGAGTAATTTAGCATAAACCAACGAGACGGTTCAAATAACATAGAAATAATGAGTTTTACAAATTTTAATTAATATTATTTTGAAGATGTAAACATTTTTTTCCGCATTTTGGCAAGGATTAGAGATATCGATTTAACATAAACCAATGAGACTATTCAAATATACTTAAAAAGAATAATTTCTACAAATTTTAATTAATATTAACTTTTTTTAGATTTTTATCGAGTAATTTAGCATAAACCAACAAGACGGTTCAAATAATATAGAAAGAATAATTTTTACTAATTTTAATTAATTTTAATTGGGGTGTTAATGATTGAGTATACCTGATCCATTATCATTCCTAATTATGAATTTAGATACGTGAAATAAATTAATTTTCTAAGTTTGATTAATAATTAACGCGAACAATATCACAACTTTTAAATAAGATATATATAAAATTATTTTTAAAATATATACATATTCACAACGTACGTACTCTACTAAACAACACGGTGCTCTGTTCAGATTTTCCTTTATTCTGGTAATTTGTCTAATTTTAATTCATATATATTCTAATTTTTATTTTTATTAATTAAAATTTTATTAATTTCATATTCTTGAAATATCACATGTTTATCTATTAATCACATCTCATATTTATCTATCCCTCTATTTAATTAATTTCTTCTATTATACATATTAAAATAATAACAATTTCAGAATGCATTCTTATAAATCCTTATTTTATACATTTTTAATTCATATATAATAATCTATAGAAAATTTGTACATGAAAATCTCTCTATAAAGACTAAATAAATATATTTAATCAACATATCTACATGAAATCCTTTTCATTTTTCCATTCATGTTTTTCTAAAAACTTCGATTAGTGCTTTTTAGAAAATATATACATTGAATCAAATGTGGGATAGGTAGCTAAAGAAAAGAACAATAAAATTTGAAGATGAAAACATATTTTTTCCACATTTTGGCAAATATTAGAGATATCGATTTAACATGAACTAACGAGACGGTTCAAAATATTTTTCTAAAAACTTCGATTAGTGCTTTTCTAGATTGTATATACATTGAATCAATGTGGGATAGGTAGCTAAAGAACATAACAAAAAAAACTTGAAGATGTAAACATATTTTTTCCGTATTTTGGCAAAAATTAGAGATATTGATTTAACATGAACTAACGAGACGGTTCAAATATACTTAAAAAGAAGGATTTTTACTAATTTTAATTAATATTAACTTTGTTTAATTTTTTATTGAGTAATTTAGCATAAACCAACGAGACGGTTCAAATAACATATAAAGAAGGATTTTTACTAAGTTTAATTAATATTACTTTGAGGATGTAAACATATTTTTTTCCGTATTTTGGCAAAGATTAAATATATCGATTTACCATGAACCAACGAGACGATTAAAATATAGTTAAAAGGGAAGGATTTTTACTAATTTTAATTAATATTAACTTTGTTTAGATTTTTATCGAGTAATTTAGCATAAACCAACGAGACGGTTCAAATAACATAGAAAGAATGATTTTTACTAGTTTTAATTAATTTTACTTGGAGTGTTTATATTTTTATCGAGTATTATTCAACGGATTTGAGACAAGTATGTACACTAAAGTTACTATTTTAACCGAGATTAAAACGAACATGTAGAAAAATTCTAAACAAATTTAAAAAATACATAATGAATGAGTATACCCGATCCATTATCATTCCTAATTATAAATTTAGATACGTGAAATAATTAATTTTAAGTTTGATTAATAATTAACGCGAACAATATCACAACTTTTAAATAAGATATAAAATTATTTTTAAAATGTATACATATAAATTAAAAGATAAAGTTATTTCCCGTCGAATTTCGACGAGCTATTTACTAGTATATTATAAAATGAATCAGTAAGTGTAGAATTAATATGATATACTTTTCGAGAATATTCTTCCTCATATTGCTTCTCTTGCATATTTTCTATATAAAGAAAAACTGAAATAAGTCCTAATGTTAGGATAAATAAACAAAAAAATGTCAAATTGATATTGCACTTATAAACACTAATTAAATTATGCTTTTGTGATTTTGTTTTCTTCGTTTGCGGCAATGTGTACTTTGGCACCAGCATGATTTTGGCACATCGCACATGAATGCGATTTGTATAACAACAATTTTGAAGCTAAAGACCTCAAAATGTTGGATTCAAATGGCTGTTATATGCATGTTACTTGTCAATTCGTGATCTAAAAGAGAAAAAAAAAATTCGTTAATCGAGAATCTAAACGATTTACAATCAGATATTCTTACCATTAAATTTGATTTACAACACCATTTTCGTCGTACAGCAAAACCACAATAAACTTTTAAATAGTTGCAATTAGAGTCACCCATCATTATATCACTCATGACCTTTCAATCTGTTACAATTGAAATCATCTGTCATCAATTATGATAAGTGGTCCTAATTAATTGCAATAAATCTAATTAAATGTTGGTACTACTAATTGAAAGTTACTCAATCTGTCTCACAATTTTAATCCTTTTTATATTTTTACACGTATTAAGAAAATATAGTATTTAATTTTCTTGGAAACAACATGATTTTTCAATTTTGACGAAAGTATGTTGTAAACCAAATTTGGACGAAAGGTGGTGAATTAATATGCAATTAACACTAAAAACTATCAACCAAAAACTTAACAAATCATGTATTTCAATTTTTCAATTTTTTTTCAATTTATTCTTATATTAATTTTCTACGAAATTATATGTGAATGATCCATTTGAAACAAATTGAAAAATAATCGAAAACAATTAAAATAAACAAATTGGAATATATATATATATATATATATTACCTTTTAGCGTAAATTTCATTTAGAATGGTATTTTAGACCCTAGCTAAATTGATATTTTCCTTTAGGTTTCGGAATAATAATTAGATTAATTTTAGGTATTTTAGACCCTAGCTAAATTGATATTTTCCTTTCAAAATATACAATTTTGGCCTGCCGTTTATCTCATTGTGACATTTATGGTACGGGAGTAAAAAACTGGCGACGGAAAGATAGATTAGGCCGATCGGAATGTGATGCGGAAATTACCATGTCCAAGTGACATTAATTGGTAAAAAAATTAAAATACTGTTGCTCTATCACCGTCTCACTCATCTTCCCCACCTGCGCACCACCAACCAACATCGCCGCCATGTTCCCCGCCCCACTCCTCCGCAACATTGATATCTCACACACAAAAATCTTAAGCCAGAGCAGTCATCACAAAACAAACAATTCATTCCATTCATCTCGTAAAATATCAATACTCCATAAAAGAAAAGACCAAAATGCAATAAGATCAAACCAATTTCATTTCATTCAAAATCAATCAGATCCAGTTTCGCTCCAAGACCAGCACACTCCCAAATTAGGGCACTTTGCGGATTCGAAGAACATGGATTCGAGGAGCCCATTTGGAGAAAAAGATATTAGAAAATGAAGAAATATGGATGATAAAATTGCAGATGACAAGAAATATGGGTGAGATTTGAAGATCCGCCGGATTCTTTCTAAATCTCGATTTTCCGGCGACTCTTCATCTCCTTCTCCGGCGAACTAAGATATTATATGCAATTATCCCTATATTCTATCGAGGGTTCTTGCAAAAAAACATCAAAAAGCTATCATATTTACGGAGTTGAAATTTAATGAAGGAATATAATTTTGTATGTTGCATTCACAAATCACAAATCTATTAATATTACATCAATTAATGGAAATGGTCATTTGCAAAACAACCGAGCGCGCCACTGTGGTTCCACGAGAGAGAAGCAGCAGCAAGAATTCAATTTTAATTTACTTTTTATTTTTATTTTATTTTATTTTACTTTTGATGCCCATGTGGCCAAAGTAATTTCCACGTCATATCCCGCAACAATCCTAATCATTTTTTCGTTGCCGGATTTTTGCTCCCATGACATAAGTGTCACAATGAGACAAAGATCAGATCATTTTTTAGTATTTTAAAAGGTCAGGTTATAAAATAACTACAAGATAAAAGGTCGTGCCATAAAATATAATTAATTTTTTTTTTAAATTAATTATTTTTTTAATTTGAAACAAGATAAATTCGAAACCCAAAAATAAAAGGAAGATTAATTCAGTGAGATGGAAGGAGTATATACGTACAACATTAATATTAGTATGTGATGCATGCATGTGAGGATGCGTATGACATCCATGCATGATGCATGTCATGATGGTGACATAGGAGGAGCAGAGTTTCTGGGGCCCACCACAACCCCATCTGTCCATTGATAACGACAACAGATCAACAAAATGTTTAATTCCATTTTTCCCTTTTCCCTTCTTCCACTCTTACTTTATTCCCATACCTTTCATTTTTCCTCAAAATTTTATTACAACTGGAACTCAAACTCCTCATGATTTTTTTCAGATATCCAAGATACTATAACCACATCTATATAAATCGAAGCACTCATCAAATTAATATAAAATAGAAATACAAATCAAACTTTAATAGAATTTGAATAAAAAATTCTTACTAAAAATTTGTGGTGCTTCAGCTTTATCACTCATAATAAATTTAGTTTGATGGATGAGGGTGAATAGAGGTGGATCTATGATTATATACATTATTTATTTTGGTGGATGATTATATACATTATTATAACTTTCCACTCTTATTTAATTATGTGCAATTAATTACATTTTATTGTTTAAATGAATGGATAACCTCGTATACTTGATTGTTTCGGTCTTTTGATAATACGCATCCCATCTGAATAGGTGGGAAGTAATTTACCTATCTCTCTTTCTTCTTATTGCATCAGAATATATATAAATTGTACTTACTTTCTAATTTTTTCATATGCAATATGATATCCAATAATTTATTATTCTTTAAAGGATGCGTTTATTTTTATGGTAAAGGAAAATGAGAGAAAAGAAAATTTTCTTCCTTTAAATCTCTCATTTCTTATCATTCCTTTTCTATAGATTAAAGCTTCACACTTTCTTATTCCTTCTTTTCACTCTAAGGAGGGAAAATACTATCATGAGGTATTTGGTGTGATAATATTTTCCTTCCTTGGAGTGAAAAGAATGAATAAGAAATGGTGAAATTCTAATCTATAGAAAAGAAAGGATAAGAAATGAAAGATTTAAAGGGAGAAAATTTTCGTTTTCCTCCTTTTCCCTTACCATCAAAGTAAACGCACCCAAAGTAGACAAATCATTCGCGTATTGCATAAATTTGGATGAATAATAGTTGAATACGATATTTGAAACATTATGATATTTAGAGAATTCTTAATACTTGTTAAACCATTGGCATGCTGCTATGGTAAATTACTTGAAAATTTGTTTAAGATATATTTTTCTTTTCTTTTAGCAAATTGTGTAAGAGGATTACTTGAGAGAATAAGCAAACGAGTATCAGTTAGTTTTTTTTTTTTTTTTTTTTTTTTTGAGGTAAAAAGTCACCTGTTTTTTATTTATAATCACAAATGCATGAAACAAGAGGAAAAAACCCTCCACATTAGACGGACGTTCATCCCCACATAATTAGAAGAGTTAGAAACTCTATGTATCGATCCTTATTTCTTTTACAAATGTTTCAAATTTATTTCGAATACCTTTGATCAGGTAAGTAAATGATGTTGTGGAATTATTTATATGTGCCACACAATTATTGTCTCAACTAATTGGTATACAATAGTTTGTTAACTAATTAGATATAGATATCGAAAATGATCTAATTTATTAATTTTTCATTGAAGTTGTTAATGCAGAAGGTATTAGATGTTGGGAAAATTAATAGAGTTTTGAAGTGATACCAAAACCCAGCTGACCCCAACCGAGTAGATGTTTGCACAAACCCAAGTGTTTTCCAGCTCACCTGTTTGAGTTTATAGATTTTCTATGTTTGCAGGTGATCGCTGAAGACAGCAGAAGACCCAGCTGAGTACACAGCAAGGTAAGTCAAGTCGAGTAATAAGGAACGTTATCCAGATCTAAAAACGATAAAGTTCTTCCAGACACAGCTGTAGGAAAGACCCGGCTCGTGTGACAACTCAGCTTTACGTCAAAACCCAGCAGAGTTCAAGACTCAGCTCTACGTCAAGACCCAGCAGAGTTCAAGACTCAGCTCAGCGTCAAGACCCAGCAGAGTTCAAGACTCAGCTCAGCGTCAATGATCCAGCAGAGTTCAAGACAGCTCAGAGTCACCAACACAACAGAGTCGAAGTGAATTTTAGATAAAGTCAGATCTGATCTGGACCATCAGGAACTCGACACCTCAGCACCTAGAAGTCAAACCTAGGATTGCTTTATGAGGAAATCAAGGAAGAAGACAAGTCAATCCTGTTAGAAGTTAGGTAAAGATTCAGAACGGCTCTTTCCAACGGCTAGTTCTAATCTCTCCTTATATATAGAAGTCTTCTTTCTTCATCGGAAAGAGAGGAGAGACGAGAGAATAGATTCAAGAGAGATCAACATACTTCATTGAAGGAAGTCTAACCAAAGAGCAAGAGATCTATCAGAAAAGCTTCAAAGATACAGCAGCCTTCATTCTTATAAGATGTTATTTATTCTCAGGCTGCTGAAGCTCTCTCCCACTAGTAACTAGGCATATAATCCTTCCCATCTTAAGCCTAGTTTGAACGAGTTCATCATACTCATTGTTCTTATTTGTAAGAACTCGTTCATAGTTGGAAAACCCCAAACCCAAACCCAGAAAAGGTTAGGTAAAAGGTACGCCTGCTCGAAGCGCGTAATTCGAGTGTTGGTTCTGTAGTACCCGCAAACTACAGGTTAGGCTTCAGCTGTGCCCGTAAACAGTCTGGTTACGTTTCGATACAGTACGCGTAAACTTGTATCCAGCTTGAGGAACCAAGCTGCAACGCTTGCTGACTGCGCGAAAAGTCAGTGGTATCCTTAGTGGATTACCAGAGGTTTCTGGTCGTGGACGTAGAAGTAGTTTCTCCGAACCACGTTAAATAGCTGTGTTCTTTCATGTTTATTTATGCATCCAGCTAACCCTTCATAAGCATTATTTCAAGCTGCATAAACTGACTAACTGAAAAGAGAAACACAGCTTTGCAATATATTTGAAACAACAGACGGACTTTCCAAAATCCCACCACATTCCGCACACAGCCAGCTGTGTCGATCAAGCTGCCTTCCAAATTGGATCGAACACAACAAATTTCACTCAAAAGAGTTTTAATTGGAAAAGTTTTTAAACCTTGGTGTATTCACCCCCCTCTACACCAAGGTATCCGTCTTGGGACCATCATTAGAGTTTCCCTTTATGTCGTCCACGTGTTGTAAACTAAATCGCAAATAATAAATAAATCAAATTGGTTTATAATTTTTTTTTCCTTCTAAAATAACTCATGAAACCCTAAAATTAGTCATCATCTCTACCATGATGACTAATTATATATGATTATGCTATAGTATATGACTAATATTGAGATTTTGATTAATTTTTCATTGAAGTTGTTAATGCAGGAGGTATTAGAGTTTCCCTTTATGATTATGATTATAACTACGAGAATATTTAAGGTTGTTTATATAATTAAAAACTTAAAATCTTTTTAGCTAATTCCTCAATTAATTTTTCTTTGAAAGTATGCCAGCTATAACGAGACAAATTTAGTTGGGGTAATCATTTTTCGGGGTTTCTAACAAATCGATTTATCGTTACGCGAATCAATCAAAGCTTCCACAACATAAGATGCTTCAACTTTTAAATGGATTATTATCGTTCTTGAAAGTGGCAAATAAAGTAATATTCCTATTAATTTAAATCTTGATATTGTTTATAATGACCTAGATAATCGGTTGGTTATAATTTTATATTGCAACCAAATTTGCAATTGAATTGATTAATTCGATACTACAGGGCTCGTTTGGTAGGGGTGATTAGGGTGTATAATATGTCTATGACACCCTAATATCTTATTTGGTATGAAGTATACGGCCCTTTATAAAATTTGGGCCCGTATGAATAATACTTATTTTTGTTGTTATGTATACTACATATGAGGTGGTATAAATAATACTGCAACTAATTATAGCAATAAATTACTATGTGTTGCAGAGAATTTAATACATCATACCAAACGGAATATTAATTCTTTATTTTTATAAGACATCTCAGTCAAACATATCATGCCTTATCCCATACTTTGTACCAAACGAGCCCGTGTGTTCTGTTAACTAGACTTTGTAAGATAATGAAGAATTAGATTAATTAATAAACCCTAATCGTAGTCCCATTTTTCTCGTCTTAGCCACTCATTTATTAAATAATAAAAATATTAGTAAATATACAATTATATCCCTAATCCCCATAGCCCCAAAACTAAATTGTTAATCATCTGATATAATAACTTCATCCTTATAGCCTCAAATATTTGAAGAAAAAATACGACTTAATTCACGCTTATTCAAAAATCAGAATCAGACAATCTCTCCCTCTCCACTGAAATTCAAAGCAAAAGCCAAATCCTCACACTGTTCCTAATTTCCTCATGGAAGTTGTTGATCTAATTATTTGTGTGTTGTTGTGCAAGCTTTCATAAATTGTTGTTGACTTCCGTTAATTCGAGATTGTGGCGATTAGCCTTGCCTGAATCTTCTCTTGATTTTTCTGTTCATTTGTCTACCATTTTTTTCCAAATTATTTTTGAAGCTTTCAATATTTTTTTATGGCAATTTTCTCAATTAACTAATAGCTAGTAATTTGCAATTTCGTGTCATCACTATAAACCGGCGCTCCAATACAAGACCCTTTCCTACATTCACATTCAGATAGCACGTCCAAAAAGCAAAAAAATGTACTACTATGCATCTTTTTCTCTCCAAATTTATGGTGGTGATTGATTGTCGAATTTAAGGCTATATAGATGAATTTGGAATTTAATTACGGGGGTTATAAGGATAAAATTATACATTACTAATATTTTTATTATTTAATAAATAAGAGGGCTGAGAACAGAAAAATAGAATTCCCCTAGAAGAAATGTGTTGCCTAAATTTTATGAATTGGGCTGAAAGTCGAATATACAAATTATAGTAGAAAATAAAATAAAATTTACCTTGGATAAAGTTGACAATTCCAAGGTTGAAAGAACCTCCTCTGCACCTTGTTTGGAGGGGAAAAAAGGTATCACATTCCAAGACTCTTGTCCAACCACCACCCCCCCCCCCCCCCCCCCCCCCCCACACCACACCCACACACTTTAAGTATGAGTAATTTAATTAAATAAAGTATTATTGCAACTGTTTGCTTCCCTTCTCGAAATGATTAATTGATTGGTAAATGGTAGACACTTAGGTATGATAACTGACTATCTGCAACCCTACATGCCATCATCTCCTCTTTCTTTGAGCTCTCAATTCCCACCATGTTTGGAGATATTATATAGATAATACTTTTTGGACATATATGTATGTCCAGACATAAAAAGATGAGTGATGCTATTCGGATATAAATGTCCGGATATAATCTAGCTAGTTTAGATAAATGATTCGGTTCGATCCGTTTAACTTATTTATTTAATTTTATAATTTCTCCACATTCATTCAATTTATTATTTTTTGAGTAATCTAATTCAAGTGAATATATAAATATCTATTAAGTAATAGTATTTCCGAAAGATTAGTGAAAATCACAAAATAACTTTATTAGTTTAATTTCGTATTTTTTGTATTCATATTTCTCTCTTTAAAAATGACGGTTTAGATTAATTAAATAAATACATTAGAGTACTAACCGACACCATTATTTTATTTGATAAATTATAAGTTAAGATTATTAATATATTCATTTTATGTCCGGAAATATATGTCCAAAAAGTATTAGTGTAAAAAGATATATTAATAATTTTAACTTAAGACTTATCTAATAAAATTATTTTAATCAATCATTTTATTTAATATTTTCATAAATACCTTTATCATCAATTAATTTATCTAATATTTTCATAAATACCTTTTATCATCAATTATTTTACATTATTGCCGCTTCGTTTTCTACTCAAAAGTATGCAATTTTTTACCTTATTTCACGATTAATCTTTTTTAATATTATTAATTTATTACCACTGACAAAATTCTCTAATATATGCATCTACCCAATTTTCTTTTTCATATTACTTATTATTATTATTATTATTATTATTATTATTATTATTATTATTATTTTATTTTTCATATTTTCTTTTAATTACAAAATTTATGTCCGAATAGCATCACTCATATTATATACTCCAAGCGTCCCCAAATAAGTGTTCCGAGATATCAAATTACATATACTAAGATAGTGGGTAAAATGATTCATTTTAGCTCTAATTATTGCAAACGAAAAAGTAAACATTTAGCCTTGAGTCAAAGGACAAATATAACAATTTGGTATAACTTTTGCATAGAAATGTGTAATAGAACATTTATTTGGGAAAAAAAATTGGCGGCTCGAGACACATATTTGGGGACGGAGGGAGTATTCTTTTAAATTTAAATTCTAGATAAAAGTTAAATTTAGATACCAATAAATTCTTAATTTTGTTTATCTACAATTAGGGTCGGTCTTGGACATAGGCAAGAGGTGCGACTGTCCAGAATTCAAAGAGACTAAAAAAAAAAAATACTCTATTGTGATATTGAGAAAAAAAATTGACGGCCCAATTTATGCACCATTCATTTTCTATTGGGCTAAATTAAAAGGGGCCCATACAAATTTAAATTGAATTAATAAGTATATTTATAATTATTATCAATAAATAAATTACTAATTGTGTATTTGATATCATTTGATTTTTAAAAAAAGTCATGTAGTTTTAAGTCTCTAGAATATGGTTTATTTTTTCAAAAATTATTTTTTAAAAGTCTCTAAATAATTGAAAAATCAAGAAACTCATTTTCATTTAACAGAAATTCACGAAAATAAAAATTCTTAGTTTAAAAATAACTTATTGAAAGAGAGAATAAAAATATAGTTGAATAATCTTTTTGGAAAGGTAAATTTTAAGAATTTATAAAATAAATTTTTGAAATGTTTCGTGATTATTATATATTACATTATATTTTAATTTTAAAGTCAAATATCAATTACTTTTATATGTTGCTAAAAAATACGTTACCATAAGTACAAATTTACATCATTAGGAAACCGTCACTGAAATTTGAAATTAATATTCATTTTGAGTTAAACCTATCTTGAGCCTGAAGTAAAGAGATCGTATTGAGCTCGAGTTTGGAGGTGTTTGACTCAATTCAACTCGGTTCATTTATATCGTAATAAAAGATATTTATTTCTTATTTTGCTTAGGGTCAATAATTAAAATGTCATGAACGGGGTTGTCTACAACATATATACTCTTCCCTATTATTGTCACTCCAAATAATTTTGCTCTATTTATTTTAATATTATAAATATTACAAAGATGAACATTATATTTCTCTCTAATATTGTATCGGTTCAACACGATAAAGGCACAAACATAATATAATTGGACATTGATTCATTAATTTTGCACTTCTTCGTATTGTATAAAGAATTATCATTTCTAACTGCATAATGCGATTTATCTCTCATATATATAATTTCTAATCTATTATATAATTTTGAAATTTATCCATAGTACATTCATAAAACAACAATATGTATTTTTTTTTCCCTCATTAAAAGGAAAAGCTCTTTATCATTTATTTATCAAGTCGACTGTCCTGTACTTCAGTTATTTATTGACGCGTTGTTAGTTGTAGCAAAAGGATGCAACAATTTATTAACGTATGCTATTTGCATTGTAGTAATTCATGTAAGCCAATAATATTAATGAATATATCAATTCAATTACGGAAATTGTAGAGTAGGTGTACTTGCCCTTTTCCACCCCCTCAAAAATGGTACATTTGCAGAACCCTTTTTCTTTTTTTCTTTTTTTTAAGAATCAGACCATGTAAATTTAATGTTATAGATTTATTTTAACACTTTATATCATAGGCATTGTGGGTATAAGAATAAAAATGTAACTATTGTTATATTTCACCTACCGATTTTTTAATAATAACTATCTATGTATCACAGACCACAGTATATTCAAAAGTGAATATAATTAGAATTTACATAAATTCAGTCGCTTAAAGTTAATTTGGTTGGGTTATCTTAAATATTTTGGACTATTTTTTTCTTTGATGATCAAGTCCGACAAGATATAAAAAGATGATCCTTGTTTCAACAAAATACTTTTTAATCAAATTGATCGTCTTCATCATGAATTCAGCCTCTACAAATTTCTCACTAATTATGATTGCATTCTTATTAAAAATTTATTTATATTAATCGGCTGAATTTTATTCCGCGACAAAAAAGTTCCGATCATGATACCAAGCGCGATTTTGAATCGAGGTATAGGGTATGAATGACAATGGGTCAGATACCTACTCATTAGGCATTTTCCAAATTCAAACATATTAAAATTTCCTCAATTCCATACCCATCCCGAACCTGATTAAAAAATTATTTTAAAACCCGTACCCGACCCAAACCCGTTGGGTAATACCATTAAAAACCCGCTAAAAATCCGAATGTACTAGATTATAAACATTAATATTAAATAGTAGAAATAACAAAATATTATAAACATAATTTTAACATAAGTATAAATAGAAAATTTCATTAAATTAAATTATATGTGGGTTAAAAGAATAATATAAAATCCTAATATTTATACTAATATAAATTATATATAAAATAAATATTTAATTACTAAAATTATTAATTCTTTGTATGCGGATTAAAAAGAATAATATAAAACCCTAAAATTATTAATATTTATACTAATATCTATAATTATATTATAAATTATTATATATATATAATAATTTATAATATAATTATAGATATTAGTATAAATATTAATAATTTTAGGGTTTTATATTATTCTTTTTAATCCGCATATATATAATATTTTATCATCTTACATATATATAAACGGGTATGGGTAGCGGGTACCCGTAGGTAATTTTCCAAATCCGACCAAAACCCATCATGGGTTTGAATGTTTCTACCCAAACCCATCCCAAAACCATTTAATAATTTCCAAACCCGTCCCATTAGGATTTGGTAGAGTCGGGTACCCGTAAAAATCTGACCCATTGCCATCTCTACTATAGGGTTGCTACTTTGCCAAATACAGTATAACTAAATATATTTTTATTGCTATAATTTAAAAACTAGTATTCCTCCCGTGCGATGTACGGGTAATATTTTTTAGGCAAAATGTACAAATTTAGCCTGATAAATTCATTTGTCAAAATGTACAATTTTAGCCCGATTTTTTTTCTACTTTTGTGACAATTTTAGTCCGAACTTACCAATTTTTAGCCAAACAAATACAAATTTGTGACAATTTTCCAATTACTATTTTCCAGTGCCCGAAAGTCGCGTTGGCACCTTTAGTTGACACGCGCTGGCCATGTGTCTTAAACGACGTCGTTTCTTTTAACCTGTTGACCGCGTTTGATTTGCTCCCAATCGCTCTTGAATTGTTGTTTGAAGATTGTGTTTAGAGCTTTTGTTAGATTCATTGAGGCAGTGCCGTTGTCGGAAGATGAGGAAAAGAGGATCTTAAGTTTGATTCCTCTATTGAGCGAGGAAATATCAAAAGAGCTTCTTGCCAAACTCTCTCCAATAATTCATTACTCTCTATTAATATTATGTGATATTGTAATAATTCATCTTAAATTTTTTCCACATTACCATTTTATTTTGAACGTGAAATCAAAAATTTATTATTTTGTTACATAAAATAAAGAATTTGGATATTAGTAATTTGAATTGGTATCGTACATTTTTTTTCTTACATACATGTTGATAGGGTTAGTATATAGTACTTGAAATATATATATATATATATATATATATATATATATATAGGGGTTGGTTCACATACAAAATACATTTTCCGTAAAAAAATAATAATAATGCATTTTATGTACTAAAATAATATATTTTATATATTATTACAATGCAATGTCATAATAATGCATTTTTTATTTACTACAATGCATTGTTACGATAATGCATTCCATGTTCAATTATAATGCACCGGTTAATGACAAACGTAGATTTACAAACATCAATGGTTCAGGCCGCTTCTTATTTCTTACGGGAAAAGACTTTTACAAATGATATTTTCCCTATATATATATATATAATATATATGTGTGTATATATATATATAACTTATGAAAATATATTGTTCGTTAATATAAAATAATATGTATGTAACAAACCGATAAATTAATAATAATGTCACCGAAACAAAACTAAAAAATAATGAAACGAAAGACCGAAATCAAAATAAATCCAACTCAAACGAAGAAATAATCCCATTAGAATTACGAATTATGCAAAGCCATTATAAAAAAAAGGATAATTTTAAGAGTTTTATCATATTAAATAGTCACTATGGACAGTGGAAAATAAATATTGTCAAAAACTTAATTTGTTATAAATTTTAGCAGATTTTAGTGTGATGAGACAATTGTACCCTTAATTTAATTATTTGAGTATATTTCTCTCAATTCTATCTTTTCGTTTTTTATTATCACACGTATCCCCTCTCTCTCTTTCTCTCTCTCTCTATCTGCCTCTGCTACTATCGGCCGCCGCTATCGACGCCGCCCTTCCCTGCGATCTGAAGATCCGCCTCGACTGCTCCTCTTACGTCCGCACTCCCCTCCGATCTGTAGATCTGGCTGCTGTTCTCGCTGTCACCGGCGGCGAACTCCACCACCACCAGCCGGTTCTTCGCCTTCACTAGATTCTGCCCTTTCAAATGTCCGTCGTCTTCGACGCTGCCCTTCCCTCCGATCTGAAGATCCACCCCGACTACTCCTCCTACATCTGCCCTCCCCTCCGATTTGTAGATCTGCTTCGGTGTTGCTGCTCACTTTCTGGACTTGCTTGTGGCGGCCGGTCTTTTCGACATCGGCGGCGGAGGAGGAGGCTTTGACGGCGAAGCTGCTGCGGCTGTAGGGATCTAGTTTGAAGACGGGGGTTTTGTCTTGGTTTGGACGGTATGGTTGGGAGGGTGGAGAATTGAGGGTTGATGAGATTGAGAGGAGTTGTTTTGGTGATGGGAGTGAGATAATGTCTGTGACGTCTTTCGACGAAACACCGGTGTCGGAATCAGTGCCTGTAGGAATGGTGTATGTTCCTTTCAGCCTCTCGACATGGCCGTTTTTATGGGCTTTGATGTATGGAAAAAACTCGAACTCGAGCTCGTTCTCTACTGCAACCATTTGTGTTTGTGTGTGTGTGTGTATGTGTGTGTTTGCGAGAGAGAGAGAGAGAGTAGATATAGATTCAGAAATAGTGGAATTCATTGTTGTGTTTTCCTCCACAAATTTTGTACAAATGGTTATAGATGTTTTGGAATGTCGATGTTTTGGTCCACATTTCACAACTTTTGTAGGATAAGTTTCTTAGTTTACACTAATAATATTCAACAAAAATTGAAAATTATGTGGCCATGGATTGGAGAATTGATGGAGATTTTGCAGTTCTGGTTAAACTTGGAGATGAAATTATTGATAGAGGGCTGTTTGTGAGGTATTTTTGTTGTTATTTCTGTAGCAGTAAATTATTTGGAATAGCAGCAGATTCCGGCAAACTCTGCTGCTTGTTATTTGGATTAGCAGTAGATTCCGGCGAACTTCTTCGCTTTATTAATGGCAGTTTCTCCAAGTTGATTTTGTTTTTTAACAGTGTTACTGACATTGGTACGAATGATACGATTCGTACTATTCGTACCATATTTTGTAGTCATACGATTCGTACGCAAACTCTTCTTCGTACAATATTTAGGCATACTTTAAAGCATATTTCTCTCTTACTCTATCTCTCTCTCTTTTTTTTTTCATGGTGGTTAGTGGAATGACCACGACGAAGTGCCATAATTTGGTACGACTGGTACGAATGAATTCATTCGTCCCATTCGTACCAACCAGTTGTGCTCCGTAACTTGGTACGACTGGTACGAATGAAACCATTCGTTCCATTCGTACCAACTAGTTGTGCTCTTCAACTTGGCACGACTGGTACGAATGAAACCATTCGTCCAATTCGTACCAAGAATAAGGGCAAATCTATCCAGAAATCCGAAAGTTAGAAAAAATTTATGTTAAATTAAGTTTTGGACAACTATTAATTTTCACTATCCATAATGGCTATTTGACATTTTTACTCTAATTTTAAACATAGACTCCAAATCTCTCTCACTATAGCCTTCTAATTAAAATTATAATTAAATAAATAGTAAATTTACTATTATACCATCATAACTCCAACTTAACATTTTAATTAAATAAATATTTTATTCTTTTATTCCATAACCCCAACTTAATATAGTTCCCAACTAAATTTTTTTAATTAAGTCATAAGAAAATACACCCTAAAAATAAATATTCATCATTATAGCCACTGAAAATTAAAAAAAAAAAAAAAACAGATGGAGGAATAAGATGGACGACAGAAAGAACTACCATTCTCCAAAGAGATAATATTGTATGTTCATCATCGATTCTTGATGCTATATGTAAGAGAGAGAGAGGGGTAAGGTTGTGAATGAATCGAATAATTTTGCTCTGTTCGATTCGAATTTTTGATATTCGAATTCGAAATTTTGTGATTCGAATACAAATACAAATACTTTTTTCTATTCGATTAGTTTCAAATACGAATTCAAAATCATGATATTCGATTCGATATTCGAAAATATTCGATTCGATATATATTAATATATTTATATATAATATATATTTGATAATATTCATGTATATAATATAATATAATAATACATATATATTCATATACATGATGCTGTTTTTTTTTTTTTTGGTAAATAGCTTTTATTTAACCAAAATGGCGTGAAAGATCAGCTCTTACAACTCAAACAACCTCAAAACAAACACTAGCAGCACTAGGAATGAAGTCTACGCACTAGCTTAGGATCCTTGCTGCAACTAATAGCAATAAGAATTTGAATCTGCTTAACAATACTCTCTATGCTATTGCTTCCTCCTTGAAACCTTCTGTGATTCCGCTCCTTCCAAATGAGATACACAGATATGGCCAAAACCACTCTATAAAGCATTTGTTTACCTGTTTTTGATTTGCATTGCGAGACACGAAACTGCTTCTCTATTTCCCAATCTGTGATGATCCGATGAATGCCACACCATGCTGTTATATCTATCCAAACTTGTCCAGCAAACTCACATTTGAAGAAAAGATGATTAATGCTTTCATTTTCCTTTTGACATAAGCTGCATACCTGATCACATGATATTCCAATCTTCAGCAGCTTATCACACGTAACCAGCC
Organism: Agastache rugosa; assembly: GCA_031470985.1. NCBI lineage: Eukaryota > Viridiplantae > Streptophyta > Magnoliopsida > Lamiales > Lamiaceae > Agastache > Agastache rugosa. The sequence goes on from CM062607.1 coordinate 26,141,682, forward strand.
TTCCCAAGATTGTCAACCAGAGGATAAAAATGCATTAATCCGTCGGTATATTTTAATCAGGCAAATTTTTTTTAAATAAAAGCCATATGAAATTAACGACGGAATATCCGTCGGTAATTACCGACGGACGTAATTCACTACAAAAAATAAGGGATTTACTCACACATGCATGTGTGGCTATAAACATGCTTATGTGTGAGTATAGATGTTTACCCACACATAATGTAAATGTCAACATGTGTCGCTATAATTATGTAGAAAAAGAGTTTTACCTACACATATATATTTGTGTGGATAAATCATCAATTATTACCTACACATATATATGTCCTTAAATGTATCTCGGATGTGTGGATAAATATGATTCTGCTATAGTGTAACGACAGGGTGGAAATGACATGGATGATGACATGGCATCAATATTTTGACACGTAGCAATCTATATGTGTAGTTAAATACTATAACTTATGTGTAGGTATTAATTTTTTGGTATTTAAATTTTATAAATAAATTTTTGTGTGGATTGCAAATTTTTTATTTTTCATATTGTTATTCGATATATATAACACAAAAAAGTTAAATATAAATGCGAATTACAAATGAAGATAAAATAAGATTTTGATATAGAAATGTTACTACTAAACATTATTCAATAAAATTAGAGTATACAATTAAATGACAACAAAAATTACTCTAATTATCTTAACAACTAAGATCGGAATATCTTCATCATCTTCAATTTTTCCAGACATCACCTCCTCTTCCTCATTGTCTTTGTAGAAGCTCTACTCTGACACTGAGTTCTTCAATGTCTACCTCTCTCCCCAACAGCTTCACAATACAAATCCATATTAATAAAATCACAAATATAAAAATATGAAATTTGCAAGAAGCAGAATATGTGTGAAGTCTGTAACAATTACCTTAATGCTGGTAAATCCTTATCCCTATGTCTTGCATGGATCTGCACAGTCAAGAATTTCACCAAAATAGACAAGTAAGCTGCAAAAAATTGAGAGATAGCAAAAAAAAAAAAAAAGAGCAAAATATTGATATACCTTAATTTTCTTGAGCAAATCATAGCTTATGATTCCAGGCATACAATAGTCCGTAATAACCTTCTTTACAATGTGGCAGTTAACAGTGTAAACACATTCAAGGTCTGTGAGGCAGAAAAACAAAACACCACATGAATCAGAAACTTGTCCGTCCAACATCACCAACTTTCTGGATAGAGAATGCAGAATTCATACATCAAGTGCACCTTCTAGAAACGTATAGAATCGAATAATATGGAATGGCTGCATTCCATATAAGATTTCAAAAGAAAGTAAAGCAAATTGGTGAAACATATCTAAGCCAATCGAAAGTTCTTCAACCAAAAATAGAAAAGAAAATCTATGTACTATGTGTCATCTACTCCAACTGCAAAACTACACGATTTAAAGCACCCAAGTTATGTGATTAAGAAATCGAAATGATTTAACACAATAATTTAAACACAACTCTTACCTTTCTCAGAAGCCTTGGAGAAAATGACATCAGCAGAAGCAAGAACCAAAGAAGCCAAATCCAACGACCTCATTTAAATTAGACATTCCTACGCCTCCACCAACAATCTACTAACATGTCCCTCTGCTACCTATCATTATTTTAAGAAAAATAATTCAAACAACAAGCGTTACCACATCAAAAGTCACGGTCAATATACTAATTTACAAAATTGATGCTTACCAGAAAGAAGAGCTATGAGATAACAATCAGCAAATTATATGCTAGCTCTGCTGATTTCTGATAATTCTACATTAATCAAAAGGAAAAAGATACACATACAAAAATTCTGATTTATCACAGAAATTATAATTAATCCCTTCCGTAACTTCCGTTATTAAGAAAGAAAAATGATGAAAAACTAAAAAAGAAAATCAAAATCTACTGTTGATCATTCTGAGGTTCAGAGACGATTATATGAAGAAAAGGCTATAGTCACCCACACAAACATTTGCACACAACGAGAAGGGGGTAAACACAATAGAGGTATAATCTAAGACACAAACAAATAAATAAATAAAAACACAAAGTTACAATCACAGCCATTCACTTACCAGTTCAAACCACACCAAACCCCAAACATGCGCATACAGATTATTGCTGAAGCAAATCGGAAGCTTACCTTTAGTTATGTTCCTCAAACTTGGATGCAACATACTCTAGGTCAGATGACACAATATAATTGAGGATCCACCGTGTAAACTGCTGCAAACAGAAAGCGATGTAGAGAGGTGAGGTGTGGATAGATTGCAACGGTCTCACCAAGGTACCGTCGAAAATTCCAAATCGCTGGAGGGCGCGTGAACCCTAGGTGCAGACAACAGAACTCAAATTCTGGCGGCGATTGAATTTGATCGATTGAATCTGATTCTCGATCGGCTGGTTTATGAATTTGACTAGTAGGAATCGGATTATTGAGACAATCGACAATTTTATTTTGAGAAATCATGAAGATTTAAGGGGAAAATCGAAGAGAAACGGTGAAGGGTAAAGAGTGAGCGTGACAAAGGAAACAGATTTGGGGATCGAGCTAAACGAGAAATTGTGAGATCTGGAGATTTGCAGATTTGTGGATTCAATTTCCTCGCATCAGACGTGCAAATGTAAAGAAATGTGTTCTCATTGCAAAAGTTTGTCACAAATAGTGATTTTTTTTAGCCGTCTTGGATTTTTTGGTTTAAGCGGGATTATTTTTGGTGTAAAGCGGGAGAAAGTAAAAACTTTTAAATCTTATTTTAATTTATCATCCGCGCGTGTTTTAAATTTTAAATTATTAGATCCTATTAATCACACATATAATTTATAATTAAGTGTGGTTATAAACTTGTTTTAAGTTTAATTTTCACTGTTAAAACATAAGTGTCACTAAAAATGTTTAGTCACACATAGTAAACGTCACTATTTTAGTAACTATATGAACCATTAACCACACATAAATATTTTATAACTATGTGTAGCTAATAACTTGTATTAATTTTCCACGTCAGTATATATAAAAATGATTAGTCAATAAAATGAAATAAATAAATACATGCTAAAATATAATTGTGACTAAATATATTTAGCCACACATATTAAATGTCAATAACTAATAAAAATTGTCCACTTAAGTCACCTACACATATTTTAATTATGTGTGGCTAAACTACCACACATAATAATGTGTGGCAAAATATATGTGGGTAAAAGTTCCGTTTCTTGTAGTGATTCCGTCGGTAATTACCGACGGATTTTGATCCGTCGGTAATTCTCTGATATACTCAGCAGCGAGATCTCTTTCCATCATTCGCTGAAGCCCTAATTTTCCCTTCCCCCAATCTCGCCGTCATCACCGCCGTCCCGTTCCGCCGCCGCTGATGTTCCTCTCTCTCTCTCTCATTCCTCTCTTTCCCTCTACATCTTCGTCGTCCTCCCTCCTTTCGGCCTCATCACCCAATCGGACCGTCGTCTGGCCAATCGAACCTCTGTCGTCGTTCTCCTTCCCTCGTCGTCGGTGGTCGAGTGTAGTCCAGGTATATATGTGTGTGTCTCTCTCTCTTTCTCTCTCGTTATTTCTCTCCCTCTCTCTCACCAACGTATTCTCTCTCTCTCTCAGCTCCTCTACTGCCGCCGGTACCCTTGCTCCGCCCCGTGCCACCGCCAGCCGTTCTCATCGCCGGTAAGTTTCTCTTTTCTCTCTCTATGTGTCTCTGTGTGTGTCTCTCTCTCACTCTCTGTTCTTTGCCGGAGCGGCAGCCATGTCGGAGCGCCACCGCGTCTCTGCCTGGATTTCTTCCCAACTTGCCGGTCAGCTCTGCCCTTGGTTAGTTTCTCTGTCCATCTTTTCTCTTTGTCGGATTATCTCGAACACATTAGATACCGCCAACCGGATTGTCGAACCAGGAGAGTTTGAATTAATGCTCATGTTTGAGGATTTTAAGGTTTTTTTGGTTTGTTGTTGTTCTATTATGTTCTATTCTATTCTGTCTTGTTTTGGTGTATGATCTGATCTGGTCATTTTTGAACCTTTTCCTTTGCTGGTTTGAATTAATGCTCATGTTTGGAGATTTTAAGGTTTTTTTGGTTTATTGTTGTTCTGTTCTATTCTATTTGCTTGGCTCACAATGAGGTAATTAAATGTAATTTTATTATTTATGACCAATGAGGTAGATCTTAATTTAAATAAATCCAATGTTAGAAAGTTCTTGGTTGTATGTCAAACAAGTTGACATTGTTAGTGTGTTTATATACACAATATGTTTTGATGTAATGAAAAGACAATTGAGCCTAATCGCCCCTTGGTAGTTGGTGCCACAATTTTATGTATTCAACCATATATTTTGCATCTTCATTATATCATATTTTATTAGTCATAAAGATGATAAAGTAAATCTGATGCAGGACTGAAACCAGCAATATGATTTTTCTATCTATTACCAATATATATATATATATATATATATATATATATATATATATATTTGTTTGTTGTTTTTGTTCTTCCCAAGTACTATATATTACTCTCTAAGTTTCACTTAAATACACATGTTCTGATTTTTATTTCAGGAAGTGTAGAAAATGATGGAGGAAGTAGTGCAGAGGCCACCTCCAAGGACCAAAAAATTTGATTGAAGAGGCGGCGAAGAAGTAGAAGGCTGAAGAGATGAAAAAAATAAGTGTTTGATTGTTGAGAAGCAAATCATTTGCTTCATTATAAATGTCCGGAGAAGCAAATAAATTTATGATACATTATGTAATGAATTATCAAATTTATATATTTGGGTTTGATTATATCTTTTGAGATTGGTTTACAGATTTTGATTGTTACATCTTTAATCATGAAAATAAAATTAAAAAAATATTTAAAAATCCGTCGGTAATTACAGACGGAAATTTCGTCGGTAATCCGTTGGTAAATTTCGGCAACGAATTATCTGACGAAAACAATGGCGATGGAACATCCGTCGGTAAATATTTAGCGTCGAGCGAATTTCCGACGGTGCATTTCCGTCGGTAACTGTTTTACCGACGGATTTTATGGGTTTACCGACGGAAAGTTCCGTCGGTAAAACATGATTTTTTTTGTAGTGCAATTTTTATTTCTGAAACATGCATAATGGGAAAAGAAAAAAGAAAAAAAATTATCAGTTTAATTTGTACAGTAATTTATTAATCTAAAAATAATAAGCAAGATTAAAATTGTCACAAAATTGAAGAGAAAATGGAACTGGACCGTGATCATCGTATTCTAAAAGAAAATTTTAGATGAAGCTGGTTTGTATATATAGATATAGAGAATGAGAGACATGCTCCAAACTTTGAAATTTGAATTGAAGAGAAGGTCGAATAATTAAATTTTATCTTCCTATGTTTTAGGCTGACAAAACAGATTGGCAGAACCCGATGCAAATTTCTCGTAAACGTCAACAGTGATTTGTAGAATGACAAAATAGAATTGACCGGAAAATTCTAGAAGAAGGTAGGTAGGGGGGGGGGGGATTTTAAGGATAATGGTTTTACGCATATATATATATATAATTGCAAAAGTAAGAAAAATATAAATCAATCAACATTAGTTTATACTCCTTCCGTCCCTCAAAAATCTTCATAGGAGGGAGTAGCACGAGTATTAATGAAAAGCTAGTTGAGTTAGTTATGAGAGGAGAAAATATAGTTGTGTATGTAGTGGAGAAAGGATCCTACATTGAGAGTAGTGATATATTAATTAATTGATATAACGGTGGGTCATATGTGGTATTTTAGATAAATAAGTTGATAAGTAAGGATATAGGGGAATAATTTGTTGTTGAGTAATGTCGCAAAATAGATAGAAAGATTTTTTGGGGACGACCAAAAGAAAAGATAAGAAGATTTTTGAAGCACGAAATGAGTATGAAATTGCAATTTTTACCAAAAGTATTACTGGTATGTCTATTAATCAATAGGTGATATATATATATATATAGAGAGAGAGGAGAGATCGTATAAGAATAGATATTAATTTAAGAAATAAGAATGAATCTCAGCCACACATCTAGTCAATAAGTCAAACCCACCTTTTTGTAATGAAATGTACCAAATAGTATAATGAGATGCACCACACAATGTAATGAAATGCACTACATAATGCAAGTGCATCAATGGTGGAGGAGAAAAGTAGAAGGCGGTGTCTGACGGTGGTGGAGGCGACGACAATGTCTGACATCGATGAGACGACTATGGTGATGGTGTTTCAATTTGTAGTTTGTATTTAAAATTTTAATTTAATCAACTAAGTCCTTAAATCACAAGATATAAAGCATTAAACGATTTTTTTTCCATCAAATTTATAAGTTGTCTTCAATAACTGACACATTAGAATATAGATGCTCTAAATCATATTATTGAATGTCTTTGATGGAAGGGATGAGTAAAAATAGATCGAATGTGAGGTTAGATGCATCAGACAAGTAATGAAATGCACCACACAGTGTAATCAGATTCATCACACTGTGTTATGAGATGCGCATCATACTGTGTAAGGAGATGGAACAATGGATGCATCATTGGTTATGTCCGCACCATGGTGATTGAGGAAGAAAATAAAATAGCGGCGGAGATGACAGAATCCAGCGAAGGTGATGACGACGGTGATGTTTGACGATGGTGATTGTGAGTGGTGGTGATTGTAGAGAGAGAGAGAGAGAGAGAGAGATAGAGAAGAAGAAGAAGAAGAAGAAGAAGAAGAAGAAGAAGAAGATCCCTTATAAATGTGTGGTACATATTTATTCTTATTTCTTAGTTTAAGAGTTTTTTTTTTTCACTAAAACCACTATATATATATATATATATATCATAATATTATTAAAACGATTACGCATTTGAGCGCTCCCCTTAATTTTAGGTTCTACGTGGCGCGCTCTTCATTCATTATTATTATTTATCTTAAATCCTCTTTTAATGTATTTTTAATCCATATATTCTATAAATTAACTATGAAATTTTCCATCCCACATCGATTTTCAATAAGACTCTACTCTTGGAGAACCATTATAAATATTCAAGATCAATGTGCATTTTTTTCATCCTGTAAATATTTTGCATAAACAATTTAATTTGGCCAATTAATTGGTTGGCCAAATAAATTATTTTATTTTTATGTTGGAAAATTTAATTTGGCCAATTAATTAGTTGGCCAAATAAATAATTTTATTTTTATGTTGAAAATTTTAATTTGGCCAATTATTAATTTCTCAATATTAATTTATTTAATTTGATAATATTAAAAAATCAAAAAATACGATTCAACTTGAAAAATAATTTAAATTTAATTATTGTCTAATTAAAGATTGTTAAATTTTAACTATATTACTATTAAGTTTTAAAAATATGTTTATAAGTTACAATTGAATCATTGAACATTGCTTAATTTATTTTATTTTTAACTTTCACTTTCTCCCACATATCGGAACAAAATTCCGATATATATACATTAATTGTTTAAGAAAAAAGAATTTAAACATAGGAACAAAAGATATGATGTATAAGATCCAATTATAATAATAGATATTGATGATTAGTAAGTTTCAAAATTCAATAAAGAAAAGAGGATTCGAGCCTTTTCACCATTAGTAATTTGGTATCTCTCACAAAATATGGCCAAAGAATATAATAGTATTAATTAATTTGTTAGAAAATTTAAAAAGAGAAATCCGAACCATCTCTTCATTATTAATTTGGCATCTCTCTCATAAATTAAATATGATCCAATAATATAATATTTATTAGTTTGTAAATCTATATATATATATATTAGTAAAACGATTGCGAATTCGAGCTCTCTCCTTAATTCGATGTCCTACGTGGCGCTATCTCCTTTAAGTATTCTTATTTATCTTTATTTTTATTTTTAGCATTTTTATTCACTTATTCTATGTATATTTAATATAAATTTTTCCATCCCACATTGATTCTTAATAAAACTTCACTCTTACAGAACCTATATAAATACTCACAATCCATGTGTATTTTCCCATTCCGCAATTATTTTGCACAACCAATATAATTTGACAAATTAATTTGTTGGCCGAATAAATAGTTTTATTTTATTGACAATTTTAATTTGATCAATTATTAAGTTGTCATTATAAATTTTTTTAATTTAACAAATTTTTAAATTGACGTAAATAAAAAAAATTCCCAACAATACGTATTCTCAATTATAATTCTCGGATTTGTATATATATACACGTAGGGATAATTCTTGAAATTTAACTTTGTGACGAGATGATCAGACGTACACAACAATTAACATCGTATATAATGAAATCTTTGACAAATTGCAAGGTAAAAATAAAAATAAAAAATAGTTTGAATTCTATTGATTTCTTACAACTAAAGAAAGTGAAATAAAATAAAAAAAAATACTCGCTTTGATCAATTATCGAAATATTATCACTTTGAAATAATATTAAATTATTTTTAATGTTCATGCTTATATATTGCAAAATAATAATAAAAATAAAAATATTTGTTAAAGGAAGTACAATAAAATCGAAGAAACAACCTTATTGATGTAATTTATTATAATTTCATCACTTTTGTAAGATTTCTTATAGTGAATTGTTGAAATAATATTACTCTCTTCTGTATAATATTGTATTAATTTTATGGTTACATACTTATAAATTACAGCATAATATAGTTTGCCGTCGATTTTCGACGGGATACACACTAGTCTATATATTATATATATATATATATATATATATATATATATAAACGGTTACAATTTCAGAATGACTTAATCGCCCTTTTTAATTCACATGCTAATAAATAAAATACATAATCATCTTATTTACTAGTAACCGTTGGTTTGCCAAGATTAATTGTGGAGAAAAGTTTTTAGTTTCTACTTGGGATTAAGTTTCTATTTGATCTATCCCCTATATATATATATACACACTATTCTATCCTTATTAGTTAAAAATGATCGAAAATACAAATTACGAATCATCATTAATCTAAATCGTAGATCTATTAAATAAATGTCTTAAATTAGTTAACACGCATAAAGTTATTTCTATTTGATATCCTATATATATATGGTATAGATTTGGTAGAAACTCATCCCTATATGAGTCCGTAGGAACCATATATTTTTATCATTTCGTAAATGCACAAAATGCAGTACTTTAATGCACAAACATGCATGACAAAGGACAAATTCAATAACTTAATGTACAAATATATAATACATTTTTAATGCACCCAATAATTTAATGTACCAATTAACCTCGACAATGCATAAAAAAGATCAATGGTTCAATTTTTTCATTAATATATATTTGTGCATTAAAATAATGCAATTTGTGCATTCACCAATGAGATAAAAATTCATGATTTCTGCGAACTCATATTTAGATGAATTCCTATACGAATATACAATCCTCTTCCTATAAGATGTGATCCCTTAGAACTTTTCCACCATAATAATATAGGAATCATGCTTCTTTATCTCCATAATATTTATTTATATATAACTAATATTTTCTTTTATGATAATATATTTTTATATTACAATAATACCTATTTTTATATGTATATATCCGTCTCTTTTTCTCGTGTCACTCCACCACATCGATCTAGGTTTTGCTGTTTTGATGTTTTGCCCTTTTTCCTGTTTAACAGCAAAACCCAACTCAGATTCGTACATTTTTGTCTGCGCAAAAGATTAGTTGGCAAACAAAAGAGAGCAGCAGTCTTCCCATATTCTTCATTAATTCTTTCCTTATTAAATACTCGCTTGGTCCATTAGTAATATATTGTTTCTTTTCTATACGATTATTAAGGAGAAAAGTAAAAGATACAAAATGAATATATCCTATTAATTTTGAAAAGTTAATTACTATTTTTTTTTGAAACATAATATTAATAATGAGACAAACAAAAAAGAAAAGCAGGAACTCCCTACAATTTTGTGGACGGAGGGAATAAGAATTTTATTCTATATACACCTATAATTTAAATAATACTCTCCCCGTCCACAAAAAAACATAACACATTTTTTATGAAACGAGTTTTAAGAAGTGTTTGGAAGATGTTTGTTGAGTGGAGAAAGAAACCCACTATTTTAATAAATGTGTTAGATATTTGTTGAGTGAAAAAAAATGACCCACAATTTTTAAAACGTATGGTAGATGCTTGTAAGAATTGTGTAGGGTAATGTACAAAAATAAAAGTACTACATATTTTATGAACAGACGAAAATGGTCTTAATGTTACAGTTTCCGATCCCGTACCATTTTACTTGTAATTGATAAAAGGCAGAAGTAAATGTTTATTATTATTTTTTTCTTTTCAATACAAGATTCCTTTAGTGATGTTTTTATTTTTTGAGACGTTGGGTTCAATATAAATGAATTTACTTATTAAAAAATAATTTTATCACTGATAAAAATATTCAGCACTTTTGGTGATACAGGTTTTAAGAAATGTTAAGTGAATGTGTATTATGAGTGGAGAAGGGGTCCAAAAGTGGAAAGTGAATACATTTATGGAACGTGCCAAAATAACAAATTGTGAATGTTTTTTGTGGGACGAAGGGATTATAACCTTTTATTTTTGTATGAACAAAGTAAAATATCTAATTCTATATTAACTTGTGTTTAATACATGTAGAGGCTAAATCTATAATTGATAACTATACTTTTAATATATAATACTAGATAATAGATTATTTTAAATAGAGGACTGTAGAGAGAGATTTTAGGGCTATATTTAAAATCACCATATAAAGAAATTTAATATTCAAATTCATATTATTTATTAATTACATGAAGCATCATACTTAATTCAAGGCCCAACAACTTACAAAGTTAACTTCTAAGACAGACTCCAACAAATTCTTAATACTTGATTTTAACTAGGGATGATAATGGGCCGGATTTGGCCCGGATCCTATTGGATTCAGATCCAGACTCGATTTTTTTGCTTAGATCTAGATGTGATCAAGATTCGTCGGGTCCGAAAATCTGAGATCCAGATTCAGATCCATCAGATCCGCAGGTTTACGGATCGGAACCCGGATCCGTGTTAAAAAAAAATAAAAATATAAAATGAGATAAAATAAAAAAGGAACATCACCTTGACTCTTAAAACTTAACTATTTTGTCTACACACTAGTAGTAGTCTTATTCTTCTTAGATAAACATGGCTGATAAACATATAACCGAAAAAACTAATATTACAGATGTCTCACATTAAAATTTTAGATTAGGGTTTTCTTGTTATACTTATTAGAAATAGTGTATTGATTTTTTTAATTATAAAATAGAATATTTGAATTATAAACTATTAAAAATATAGATATAAATATTATATATATATATATATATATATATATATATATATACATAATAATATGGATCCGTGGGTCGGATCTGGGCCGGATCCGGATATGAAAATTTAAGATCCAGATCCGACCCGAATTTTTTTACATAGATTCAGATACGGCCCGGATTCGTCGGGTCCAAAATTTTTAAGATCCAAATCCTAAAAAACGGATCTGGATCCACAGATCTGGACCGGGTCCAAGATCCATTGTCATCCCTAATTTTAACGTCATATGAATACAAAAATCATGCTTATTCGATAAAATTAATCTCGTAATTTAGAAAATCGGAGCATTACAAGCTCATCATAGGACGTATAAGTAAATGAACAAATATATTATTGATATGAACTTACCTCATTGTCCATCATTATCAATTCCTTAACCCAATGTACATAAGTTACCCCCTCGAGCTATTTCATATTCGTCTCGTGAAGTCTTCAATCGAATTGAGGGTATATAGTCTTTAATTCGTTTATAAAGCTATTTTTGATTGCATTGAATCAAGACATGCTTTCTACAAGAAATAAGAAATATAAGGAAATATAGAATTTAAATTCAAAAGATATAATGAACATCTTTTTTTACGGCATGATCGATAAAACCATGTTACTTTTGTTGGAGTATCATTATATTCTTCATTGTACATATCGTAGCTAAGTTCTTGAATTTTTATATTACAATATAAAAAAGTCGTATGCATTTGGCTACCTCAATTTTGAATTGGACAGTATATATTAGTTGTAATAAAGTTAATCCTCACTATAACTAATATTCTAATCTATTTAATCATTTGAGTCATTAAAAATGTATACATAAAATTATATTTCATAGTGTGAATAATCCGATGTGTAACAAATCTGACAATCACAAAATAACCATAAAATGAATTATAGCTAAAATTGTCTTCCCTTTATACTCCCTTCACTTCCCTTCACTTTATTTCTATATGATATGGTAGCCATCATAACAATTAACTTTATTAAAAATATTTTATTAAGGGAATCACTAAGGCTATATCATGGAAGGCAATTTTTCATCTTGTGATTGGAAAATATAATGTGGTTTTTTGTTTCTATTGAGTTCTATAAATATGTTAACAAAATTTAAAAAAAATAAATAAAAAATCAAAGGCTTAGGTTTTAAATTTTGCGACATATTTCAAACTCGATTTTGAATTATGACACAATGCGAATTAAGTCTTTTAATTTTTGGGCATATGGTTGTCCTTCTCGAATGATTCAACCTGAGATTGCAAAACTTCACATACATGCTAAAGTATTAAAATATTTTTTTTGAGAGAATAGACAATGTTCATGGCATTACTTTGCTAAAGAAATCTACAAAACCACGAGATTAAACTAATATGCAGATTTATATTTTGCAAATGAATTTTCTACAACCTTTTCTTTCTCAAGAATCAAGATCTATTCGTTGGTAATTAACTTACACGTGTGTGCAGCTTGTAATTTATAGAGTAGTTGGTGGAAGGGTTTTATTGGGAGAAGGATTCTTATATGTAAGGACTTTATTCGTAAGTTCAATTAGAATATATATATATATATATATATATTTACAATATTGCCTTTAAAATAAATATAATCAGAGGGACATATTTGACAGATTCAATTTTGTAAGAATTTGCTCTTTTATAATAGGTATAGATATAGATATAGATATAGATTATCTAATTTCGTTTTGAAAACCCGACAAATAATATCTGGACTTTCAGAATTCAATAGTCTACCCTCAAGATATCTAACAATTTCTAGCCACTTTGGATAATTGCATATAAAAGTGCTAAATAAATTAGGATATCCTTTCCATCCACATATTGCCATAGCATCTTGATAATTCTGAATTATATACCGAGCACCACCTGTAAAACTCGATGGCAAAACTACCACACATTATTATGTATGGCAAATTATGTGTGGTAGAAAGTTGTATTTCTTGTAGTGGCCCAAAAGTGCACTTGTTTTGGTGTGAGCAACCGGCCTCCAAATTGTGTCTTTCAGACACGACTATGACCAAAAAGACACAATAAGACTCGATCTAGACCTAAAAACAAGACACAAAAATTTGCACAAAATATGGGCTCATCACATTCTAATTTGCAGCTTTTGCTTGTGCATGCAGTTTTGGTCGGCTATGGCGTTTTTGTGGTGACATATAAATTGAGCTAATATGGTGTAGATACGGAAATGTACTCCGCTTTTCATTCTTTCCATTACTACTAAAATTTAATGGTGATTGTTGGGAATGGATCTAAAACTTTGCCCATAGGTTTTCTGTTTTCCCCCATGAATCCCTCCTCGATTTCTTTTGTCACAGCTAACAAAAGATGCACGTATGTGCCATCAATTGCTGCCTCGTCGCTCGTCTCGTGACATTCATCAATCATCATGGTTTCTTCAAAAGATTTCATTTTTTTTTTTCTCTAGCTATTTTAGTGGTTAACTTGTGTGTTTGGTAACATCGATCATGTTACTGAAGAAATAGAAAGACGAAGGCGACAAAGACATAGAAGCCGTTCTGCTTTTCCATGCTGGTAATTTTACTTTTTAGATTCCATTAATAAAAATCAAATACATGGATGTGGAATATTGAGCTTACTGACCATTTAGAACAAATCTGAAGAATAAAATCTCATCCAAAAGAAGAATTCCACAATAAGTGAAAGAAATGCAGGCATAAAACCAAAGTGAATGGCAGCGATGAATCTGTTAACAATAACATGCAGGAAAGAATTGTTCAGAGTCTGAATTTGATTTTAGCCTCGTTTGCCAGCTTGAAGAGGCGTGCCTGATCCGCTGCAGCCTTGTTGGAGGTAATTGCTGCAGCAAATCTGTCCTTCACCTGCGCAGATGTGTAAGGGAATTTGGCGTGAGCCATGGAGTTGAGCAATGCAGCTGTGCCTTCCCTGCAGATTTCTCCATAACCATCTGTGCGCGTGTTTGAGAGCGCCTGCAGCAAGTTCATACTCGATTCGAAGCCCGGCACACTTGTCACGCCAAATGCATTCCCAACGTTTCCCCACCACCCAAACAAGCCCCATATCAGAGTAGGGTGATTCTTCCAGTACCTGTACAAAATATTAGTTGAACCACACTAGCCTAACCTGGGACGGAGGGAGTATTATTATATATAAATAGACGCGAATATTGTACTCACGTGCAAGTAAAAGGCGGAGAGTTTGGATCAAAAGGTTGAGGTGGTGATGGCAGTGTAATGCTTGGTGGAGTAGTGACTGTAATCGGTGGGCTGGGGCTGGGGTTGGATCTTGGAGGAGAATTGTAGTATCCACCGCCGTGACCTGCTGGTGTGGAAGGATTAGAGGTGTGGTGCCCTCCACTCGGAGGGGTACCACAGTTAGCCGGTGGCGTGCCTCCTCCTCCATGAGAAGGCGTTGTGGTTGCATGGCCACCTCCTGACGGTGGAGGGGTGTATAAGACTGTGAGCAATGTTAGAGTGGAATATTCATTTTGAGTGCATAAAACTATGCAAGAGGTAGAATTAATTACCTGTGGGAGGAGTGTTTGTGTTTGGATCATGGTAGAAGAAGTTCTTCTGATCCTCAAAGTCGGCTGCAGACATGGCCGGAATCACCAAGCTTTGGGAAAGCAATGCAGCCCAAAGGAGAAGTAATTGTTGTTTGCTTCTCTTTGTCTCCATTGTTATGAGCTTTCAAGAGAGAAACCAGAATGCAAGATAGAGATTAGAGAGAGAAGAAGAGAACGCAGTGATGAGGATATGATGAAGGGAGGGAGGCGCGGTGTATATAAAGAGAGACTCAGAGAGTGAGTAAATATAAGCAGGTAAACAAGTGTGTGGTTAGTTAGTTGTGTGCATTTAATCTCTCTCTCTCCCTCTCTCTCTCTCCATCTCTCCCTCACATTGCATGTTGTACATTAAAGAAGCATCATCTCCTAGCTTGTTTGTCAATAAGTGTTGCAAATTCAACTCAGTGCAAGATCTTTGAATTTGGTGCCGGAATAAAACATATTTAACTAACAAACTCCTAACTGTCAATTTATTGCATGAGTTATGGTATGCATGTTTTTTTGCCCATGCCAAATGCTAGATTTTTACTTTAGATGATGCATGGAATGGAGGATCAGAAGCTACATTTAGGATAGGCCAGTTCTTGGATTGATATAAATTTCAGCTTTTCTGTTTAAATACGTACGTGTTTATTTATTTATGATTTGCAAATACTATTGTGTGTTCCTAGTCTGCAAAGTGCAGTCCTCTTAGATCTTCTTTGTGCTTTAAAACTAATTTTGGATTTGATCAAATAATGATCTTTAGAGCATCCACAACGGAGGAGCGGCCTACCGGTCTCCCCCGAGCGACCGGGCGCGGCGGTCGACCCCGTTGGCGACCAGCGAGAGGTCGCAGCCGCGATCGCAAATCATTCTCGATCAAATTGATGAAAATTGACCCGCTGCTTGTTATTCTGTACAAAAAAGAGTCCTGCCTAATTCACAAATTCGTGAGAAGATACTGAACTTTTATATTTGAAAAAGTTTTCAGTAGGGATTTCTGAAGTAGGTGGCGGTTGATAGAGGAATCTTTGATCATAATTTCCAGTATGAATACTCCGACTGGCGTCTCGCCCGAGCTCTCGTCCTCCTCCCTTCCACACGGCAGCTGCTGCATTTTCTTCACTTTGTTCTAAAATCAAATTTGAAATATTAAAATAATAATAATAATGACAACAAAAACATCAGCTTTTTTACAACGGCTACAACATTTTCTTCTACTATAAATTCAACCTTTTCATTCCCCCAAATCACACATCAAACTCATCTTCTACTCCTCTTCAAATCAAACTCCTCTCCAACTCTCAATAATCTTCTTTCACATTTGTTTTTTTTTTTTGAAAAATGGGAGACAAAGACCAACCATTCAACAATTGGTTCGGGTTTTAATTATAATTGTCTTATTTATTATTAAAAATATGTATTAAAAAAACTAATAATTACAAAATGATTAGAGATCGGGGTGAGAAATCTTACCATTGGAGACGATTTTGAAACCGATCTCTCAATAATTGAAACCCCACAAAAAGTACGAAAGGAATTAATTAAATATTGAGAGACCGGTCTTTCAAAGACCACTGCTGTAGATGTTCTTAGAATTGCAATTAGTCTATTATCCACTGAATGAGACCACTCAAGATTTGTCAGCTGTACTATAGCAATATCATTGGATAGTCTGAAATCAATCTCTCTCTCTCTCTCACATCATTTGATAACTACACAAGTACCTGCATGCTTGACTACTACGCTCATTGTGACATGGCACATAGTGACACAATTGATATCAAATTAACTTCTGATTTTGCCTTTATCTAAATACAAATTATTTAGTTATTCGATCTTCCATTCAATAATTAGGGATAGTCACTTCATTAGTATACGAGTTCTGACGGCCTCGGACACTTGGAGCGAGTACATTATTTCTAAATTGAATTTGAGTAATTGCAGTGGCTGAGTAGGTGGTGTAGAATTGATGGAGTAAATGAGAAGAATTATTCTGCTTGCAGCTCTGCCAATCGGTTTTAGATTATTTAAGTATGAAGAGGGTTCAGAAGAGAAGACAGCTAGCCACTCCAATTGTTGCATAAAAATTTATTTTGGGAGTGAATTAATTTTGTGGATCATTTATGGCAAAGTGTGACCCCATTTGGGCTGTGTTTGAGCTGTCTAAGCAAATAACATATATAATGTGGCCCACTTTCCTACTCTGCTCTTATTGGTTATGTTGAAGATTAATTTATGAATCAACAGTTTCAAATAAATTTCATCCACCTCCGACTCTGTTATTCAGATGATGAATTCGAGAATGGTTGTTTGTTGGGGCTAAATTATACTACCCATCTTTAACATTTGACCTTGTTATTCAACCAAATTCATTAAATTTGTAAATTATTGATGTTATGTTGATGTGTGCGTGTCTTAAATTACATATCTAAGCTGCTCGTTGGGATGAAATTTTGGTTAGTTGAACTTTGGGTCAATTGAATTCGTAAATTGTTAGTATATGTAACTTCGATGTCAATTTAAATCCTAAATTATTGATCTTTTAACGAAAATGTCTTAAATTATTGATAAATACAATTAAATACACAAATTATTAAAAACTTAATAATAATTTCTAGAATTTCAATTTCCGATATCGGATAAGTGACGTCGCTTATAAGATGCCAGGGCGGATCCTAACATGATTTTATTAAAATAAAACTCATTTCGACATTGGAAAGCCAGAGAAATTAAATTTGTCGCACCGAAAGCCATGCTGGATGTTAATCCAATTTTATACAAATTCATATCATTTTTTGTAATAATATTTTGACAAAAATCACAAAGTACGGTATTCAAACTTTGATTTATTAAGCTCTTAAGATTGTTTTGAATTTTTGTTAAGTCTTCAAAATTTGTTAGATTTGTAAATTTCATGGTTTTTTTTTTAACCTTGTTATTATAAGATTTGTTTAAATAAACTCAAAATCCGGAAGTTTCAATTTCATTTTGAGCCATTCTCCATTTTTGTTATTTGTTTATTGAAACCATAATCTTTATAGGAGAAATCATGTGTGAGAAGACTCAAAGATTGTGATACAAATTCATATTTAATGATATAATTGTATGAAAATCACACTAGAGTGATAAATCATAATTCTTAAAAATATCAAGTGAGACAAACAGACTCGATCTATAGAGGCGTTATTGGAATTTGAACATGAGACCTTTAGTCTCAAGAATATTCATTCCACCCAGTGGCGGAGCTAGGGGGGCAGTGGGGTCACTGGACCCCCCTGGACTTCTAAAAATAATTAGTAGTATATATGTGATTGCCATTAAATTCAAATGTGAGAATAGGGTTTTTTTCTAAAATGTGGAGCTAGAGTTTGGGAGAGGAAAGAAGATAATGAAATTGGGGGAGAATTGGTCAAAAGTGAGATTGAAAAAGTGAAATTATAAGAAATACAACTTGATTGTGTGGGTTTATGTGAGTGACAGATGTATCTCATCTATACTAAAATCATAACAATAATTTATTTTCTTATTAATAGATATAATAAAATAGAATTTAAATTTTAGGATTTGCAGTCTTGCACCGTCTTTGTTCTACTAATCAATTTTCAATTCTTCTCTTATCTCTTACACAATACCGGTTCGAAGTTCCTCGATAATTCAAAATCATCTCAAAATTCTTTAATCATTTTCTTGATATGTTTTGGATATTTTTATCTAGTTTTCCATTTTAGTTAGTAATTTGTGTCCAGATTTGTGGATTGTATAATTTGGATCATTCAATTAAACTAAACCTTAAGTTAGTATGATTAGAAGCTTTAATTATGTTGGTCTAACATATAGGAAGAAACATGATAAGTTATTGTTTATGGTTAGTGAATGTTATATATAATTATATATACAATAAGACATTCAAATGTCATATTTTATGAGAAAGTAAAAAAATGTGGGCTCAATTGGCATGAAGAAGTTCATGTTCAATGGCAATATTGATAAGTATGATAGCGGTTGGACTTGTTCTAGAATATAATTCTTATTGTTCAATTTGTTTAATAAAAATATTCAAATAGTTATCTAACTTTGATGCTCTAAAACAAAATTAAGATTTAAATTCATTACACTACTACACAGCTGGCTGTGTGCGGAATGTGGTGGGTTTTTGGAAAGTCCGTCTGTTGCTTCAAATATATTGCAAAGCTTAGTTTCCCTTTTCAGTTAATCAGATTATGCAGCTTGAAAAATGCTTATGAATAGATAGCTGGATGCATAAATAAACATGAAAGAACAAAGCAACTTAACGTGGTTCGGAGAAACTACTCCTACGTCCACGACCAGAAACCTCTGGTAATCCACTAAGGATACCACTGACTTTTCGCGCAGTCAGCAAGCGTTGCAACTTAGTTCCTCAAGCTGGATACAAGTTTACGCGTACTGTATCGAAACGTAACCAGACTGTTTACGGACCCTAAATTTTATGTTTAGACTTTAGTGTAATTTATTACTGAGATGCATGCTACTTAATAAAATCGAGTATTTTAAAAGACGATTTTCAGGGTAATATTCTAAAATTCATCCTACAATTCTCGAGAAGGTTAATATTGTGCGTATAAAATGAAATATTATGTACTTAAAATTGGATTTTAGTATAAACTTAGGGGTGAGCAATCGGATATTCGGTTCGGTTATTACATAAAAAATAACCAAACTAAAATTTCGGTTTTTTCAAATCCATATCTGAACCGAATCCGAAATTATTTCGGTGATCGAACCAAAATATCCGAAATTACCAAATTATTATTTCGGTTAATTCGATTTTTCCACTTTTTTTTTTGAAACAGTTTTCCTACATTTTTTTATATTCATCCAAACCATTGAAAACTAGTGAAATCGAACATGTCAATAAACAACAACATTAAACATGAAAAATAGTCACCACCAACAACAAATAAAGTTTCAAATATTCACAAAACAACAAACCACCAACAACAAAATGAAAATAATCCAACAAATAGTTAAATTAAAAATTCAAGTACCAACAAAACTAATACAAAGTTCAATAATCAATATCTTCCAACAAATACTAGAGCACGAGCATGTTAATAGCTTTCAATTTAGAGTAGTATTCAATATTTTAGTTTTAATAAATTAAATATAAATTTAAAAAAAATATAAATAGTATATATATAATTCGGATTTCGGATATTTTGGTTTTTTAAACAATAAAACCGAACAGAAATCCGAAATCCGAAATTTTAAAATTTTGAAATCCGAATTGACCGAAATATCCAAAATAACCGAACCGAAATTAATTTTCAATTTCGGTTCGATTCGGTTTTCGGTTTTCAGAACAATTTGCTCACTCCTATATAAACTCGAGTGTCAACGACTCAACAACACTTATACCACTATATTCGGAGTACCACAATATCTTGATTTATATATAGTCATTTTGTGATTACATATTTTCCCATAACTTAGAAGCTCAATTTTCCAGACATTCCAATAACTTATTTTATAAGATGTACGATCTTATAACTTCCTTAATTAAAGTAAATAAGTGCTAATTAAGGTACTAATCAAGAATCAAGTTTCCTTACAGCTATTTGCAAGGATTTGGACGGTGCAGACAATCTTTTGAGGTTTAATTTTGAGCAATATTGCACTCACAATCAAGCAATACTGTTAATTTCATTTCAGATGTTATTACATCAAATTAAATAGCTAAGATACCTAAGCAGCTCCAACCTTGTTGTCATATATTCTAAAATAATCAAATACAGATCCACAACTTCATATGTTTTTAATCTCTCACATTCTATGATCGCCTAATTAATTATTTAACTACTTTCCGGTCAACCATTAATTTAATCTTTAAAAATAAATTCAACGTAAGGAACCCAACTTTAATAATCCTAAATACCTATGCATCTCAAATAATGTTTTGGCCACAATGCTACTACAGTTTTATCGAACAAACACCCTATGTTTGTTATTAAATTAGTAGAAATATGCTAAGTTATAGATTTTGTATGCGTTCGTTAGATAATCAAAATAGATCCTTGGCAAATATGAGCCGGCCTATCAATTGACGGTTCCTACAGAGGGCTATTAAAAAAAAAGGGTAAATAATACTATAAGGGCTCGTTTGCTACGAAGTATGGGATAAGGCTTGATGTGATTAGCTGGGATATCTTAATACATATAAAGAATTAATATTGTGTTTGGTATGATGTATTAAATTCTCTGCAAAACATATTAATTAAGGTAAAGGGTGAAATTATAGTAATTTATTCTTATATTTAGTTGCAGTATTATTTATACCACCTCATAGGTGGTATTAGATAATAACAACAATAGGTATAATTCAACGGGCCCGAATTTTATAAAGGGCCCTATACTTTATACCAAACAAGTTATTAGGGTGTATAATATATATTATACACCTTAATCACCCATAGCAAATAAGCCCTAAGATTAAAAAAGGGAAAAACAATATTCCATTAGATAGACAATAAAAACTAGCACAAAATAAAAACTATATTTAATTTGGTAACACAAAATATTTAGAATGTGATAAAGTTTTTATTTGGATTTATATATGTGATCAAAATTCCAGTTCCAGGCCAGCAATTGACTTTTTACACAAGTTATTACAGCTAAAAAAATTATTTAGTATTGGACAAAGCAGATATCTAGGGATACTCTGTTGATTGCGAATTTTCAATCCCTATTTGACTACTGTGCCGCCCATCTTAATTTTAGTATAAAAAATCATTTATCTTTAATTAATCAGCCCTACTTCAGATGTAATAATGATGCGTGGTTTCAATTAAGCTAGCACATGATAATTATGAGTAGTATATGTATAATAGATAAACCGATTTTCCGAAAAATTAACAAGCGGGAGGATCTCCTATCATAAATTCATAGAGTAGATCAGAAGAGAAGGAAGAAAAAGAGGCTAATATTGTATTTTATCCCGACTTTCTTCATTTTTATCAAATCTATACTTAACTTTAAAAAATAGTTAGACTATCTCGACTTTTGGATAAATTATCATTTCTATATTATCAGAGATGCTCTCAAGCGACCGAAATTTGACATGACACATTTAGAATCAATCCTGTTCTTATCATAGTATTTTTTGTAGGAAAAAAACCACATTAGAATTCGGCGTGCCATGTCACTTTCAGCCGCCGGATAACGATCCGGATGATAGACAAAGATCGGGAGAGTCTAGTTGCTTTTTAAGGTTCGAGATAGATTTGATAAAATTCCAAAAAAGTATGGTAGTAATCAGAAATAATAAGAAAATAAATATGGGATGTTTATTTATGATTGCATGATTCGCCGACCTTTTTTGGTCGAAAAGTTGACTTAATATAATCATTGATTAAATCTATTGCTATAGTCTTGTCATGCATGGAAATTGGAATGTGAGCGTGTATAAATAGCAGATTTTGTTGGGATTAAGACAGAAGTGATTCAGTTAACGTTTTATTTCTTGTGAATCTTGTTGTGTGTGTAACATATATAGGAGATTCTTTTGGAGATTCAGACAACTGAATCAGTTCAATATATTTCCTTGAGAATCTTGTTCATGTCACTATCAATGGATCATGAGTTGAATCTCATGACTTGTTTGTGTTTCTCATTTTTTGCTATTTCATTAGCATTTGTGTTGACAAATTGCACAAGCAAAAAGAGCAAAATCAAGAAAAGATTGCCACCGGGGAAGATGGGATTGCCATGGATAGGCGAGACCATAGATTTCTACAAAGCTCAGAAGAAGAACAGATTGTACCAAGACTTCATTCATACCCGGATCCAAACACACGGCCCCACATTCAGAACGAGTGTGATGGGGGACCCGACGGTGGTGGTGAGCGGAGCAGAGGCGAACAAGTTCATCCTCTCCAATGAGTTCAAGCTACTCGTGAGCTCGTGGCCCTCCTCATCGGTGCAGTTGATGGGGGTGAACTCAATCATGGAGAAACGAGGTGAGGCACACCGTTGCCTACGTGGCATCGTGGCCACGAGCCTTAGCTCTACTAGCCTTGAAAATCTGGTGCCGAGGATATGCACCACGGTGAAAATGCACTTGGAAAAATATTGGAATGCTGGGCAGAAAACTATCAGCCTTTATGGCCTAACTAAAGTTTTGACATTTACAATAGTCCTAGAATGCTTGTTGGGGATTGAAGTGAAACCTGGGATGTTGGGTAAGTTCGAGAAGGTTCTAGAAGGTGTGTTTGCTGTCCCTTTCGGCTTCCCGGGATCCAAGTTTTCGAGGGCCAAGAAGGCGAGGATGGAGATACAGAACATGCTTGTGGAGATCGTTAGGAATAAGAGGACGGAAATGGAAGAAGAACGACAACAAGAAGAGAAAGTCGAGGAAGGAGGGATTCTCCTGTCCAAATTTGTTGCTGCCATGATCCGCGGTGAGATTACTGAGGCGGAGGTGGCTGATAACATCGTCCTGCTCGTGTTTGCAGCACACGACACAACCACCTTCGCCATTGCCATGACTTTCAGGATGCTGGCTCATCATCAAAACTGCTACTCTCTTCTCCAGAAAGGTTTCAACTTCACCACTAAATTTTTCTTACTACATTTTCTCACACTTTCAGCTCACTTTCTCTCTCTTGTGATCAAACAAACACACCAGAACACAATAAAATCATGAGCAGCAAAACAAGCCCAGATGAAGCTCTCACGTACGAAGATGCGAAGAAGATGAACTACACGTGGCAAGTTGCGCGGGAGAGCATGAGGATTTTCCCTCCAATTTTTGGTTCTTTCAGGAAAGCAATCCAAGATATTGAATTTGATGGATACACAATTCCCAAAGGCTGGAAGGTAAGAAGCATTTATGCTCGAGAAAAACTTCAAGATTTTATTACAGAACAGAATCAGACCAGAACATTAAAAAAGTTGTCTTCTCTCATCTGCAGGTGCTGTGGACAGCATATGGAACACATTATGATCCCAAGTACTTTGAAGATCCATTGAGGTTCGACCCAACCCGATTCGACGACCCGGTCCAGCCGTTTTCGTACGTGCCATTTGGTGGAGGGCCAAGAATGTGTGCAGGATACCAATTGGCAAAGCTGAACATACTTATATTTGTACACTATGTTGTGACTAGGTATGATTGGTCATTAGAAAATCTAGATGAGCCAATTGCAGTAGATCCTCTTCCCTTTCCTTCTCAAGGAATGCCAGTTAGGATCTGTCCCAAGTTGCAATCAACACATTAATTATAGTATTAAGGGAAGTGTGTGATTCAATAAAAGATTCTAGGTTCAATGCAAGATTCTTAAATCCATGTTTCCCAAACTACGGGCGTTCTCGTGATTTATTTCATCAGTGCATCGATTTATTTAGTGATATGAATGATACTTGTAACGGAGAGTGTGCACATGCACATAACTTGAAGCGAGTAAATCAAGAAAGCTAGAATTGGGACCAAAATTTTCAAATATTGGAAAAAGATGTCTTGTGTAAATTACAAAAAGAAAAGACAAATAATGAATTATTTATTTTCAATATCATGGATACCTATTAGAGTGGTACATCTTTTACACACTCCATAGAATCTGGAATAAGACCGTGGCTGATCATCTTCACTCCACTTCCGGACCATCGTTTCACGAGGGCAACCTCGAGCAGCCTCACCTGCAAATATTTGTCTAGTCAAATGTTTTTGCCCACTAATGGATTCTGGCAAGAGAATGTAAAACATAAAGCTGTAATGAGGGTTGTAAGAGGCAGAGATACTATAATGACTGAGCAAAACCACTTATATGTCAAGAAAGTTACATTTGGCACAAAAACCATGAACCATAACACAAGTGAATGGAACTAACTTCACCAAGCAAATCTTCGATTTCTTTAAATGAGAAGAGGAGTTTCCTTCCCTCCCGAACTTTCTCCTTATCATATGCAAAATTCAGTCATGAGTATATGGATGAAAGCAATTTGTGTCGAAGGTGGCAGGTGAGGTAAGTATGGTAGGTTACGTAGTGTTGAGGTAAAACGACAAGGTAATTTAGATCTTAAACACCTTTCAAATGTCATATCATTGGAATCAATGGCAAATTAAGTTACCAAACACAAGTTAACCTAACTTAAATGATCATATCACTGATCCTCGTCCCATACTAGTACAAAAATTTCAATCTTCACCATCCAAGTATCTTTTGCAGAAATTAGAGTACAAGAGACTACTTAAATAATTTGAAATCATCCAAGTTTCTTAGATGGAGATGAAATGATAACAGTATTGAAATAAGCAAGCATAGATATCAAATGATGCCATTATCCATCCACAAGCATGATTTTTGAATGACTGCAAGATAAAGCAACTTCAAGTTTAGACAGCAAGAACTAGGATATCAGTTCAAGCGACCAACCTGCCTCACAATCAAAGGTTCCTCTGCAAGACTCAAGGACCCGGTCAATATTGTAAAAAACCCATTCCTGTTTCCATAAACAATATCTGTAAAAGGACGGTCGCCCACCTGTTATTCATTCACACAGCAATGAGATTTACTAAATGATGAAATGCCTCATAAAGAGGAATAAAACAAGACAAAACAAACAAAATAATCAATCAAGAAAATGTGATCCTACCATAACAAGACTAGAGGATTCACAACCAAAAAGCTGTTCAATTTCTTCAGCTGATCCCGCAGGTTTCTTCGTTGCTAGAATTTTGATATGATAAGGGCAAGTACCAAATTCAGACAACATTAACAAGAAGTCTTATCAACTGCAAATAGACATAACACCATAACTAGGTTACAAATTGTAGTGAGAGAAAACAATACTTACCGTGCCTTATCACTTTGATCCCAATTGAATCCTCAAGAGCTCTAGCTTTTTCACCATCATGGTCATACTCAGTCAATCCTACAACAACCACAAATTTACACACACTCAAGAAAGATAACACAAGTTACAACTCAACCAAAATCTTCAAAAATGATGACGAAACATAAATCAAAATTACCCGCAGAGTTACTGAAAACAGCGACGTTTTCGCCAAACAACGATTTGCACTGCTCTATGGAGGAGCCGAGGGGTGCCCACAAGCTCAAAGAGTAAGGAACAGTGATGGTATTATCCTTATCAAAGACAACGCCTTTAAATCCCCTTTTCTTCAGCTCCGCCCAATCAATATACCTAATATCAGGCACACTAACATGCGGGATCGCCAAGTGCTGGTCTTTCGACAAAATTCCGACGGCGCAAGTTATGCCTTCCACGTTGATTCTCTGCCCCAAAGCAGCTTTTAGATCAGC
Organism: Agastache rugosa; assembly: GCA_031470985.1. Classification (NCBI taxonomy): domain Eukaryota; kingdom Viridiplantae; phylum Streptophyta; class Magnoliopsida; order Lamiales; family Lamiaceae; genus Agastache; species Agastache rugosa. The sequence goes on from CM062607.1 coordinate 26,167,931, forward strand.
CCACCACATGTTCGAAGAAATGTCTGAACTACTATTACCCCGAAACCCTTGTGCTTCTTTGCTTTCTCTTGATTGGGGGTTTTGCAGATTTTAGCGAACAAGTTGAATTCGTAGAAAAGATTGTGCCTTTCTTGATCTTTGTAATTGTATGAGTATTTTCTGTGCGAGGATTCCGCTTATTTTCTGCTTTTTGCTTCTCTTCGTGGCAGTAGAGTGAAAAAAATTAGCGATTTAGGGCTTCTGAACTGAGAAATTTGGTGGTGGTGGTGGTGGAGGTTGGAGAAGAGAGATTAGAGATGTTTAAAAATCCATATATATATATATATAATATTAAAATTAAAATGATCTCAATTTCAGTTGTGAGATATTATTTCGGTCATCTGTTTTGTTTCTTTATAGTTTTTCTTCATGAGGAAGCTTTTTTTTTTAAAGCAAAAAATGAGGAAGCTAAATAAGAGCAAGATGACCGAAATATATCTCACAAAGTATCCGTATGTTAGCCCATTGGGCCTCTCAAGGTTTATTCACGGCTCAATTAGTTTTTAATATAATTAAAAATATAATTTTGTTTTTTTTTTTGAAAGGGAAATAATTTTATTAACTAGCCAACTCAGTATTCTTATTAATATAGTTCACAAACTTAAAACTATAACAACATAAAATAAAACCTTTATAAACCCACTACTTGTTTTTTCAAAGAAAATATCTTGGCTTCACAGATTCGTTAGACATACTGAATACCGATATACAAATTGTAGTAATAAGTGCTCTCACAAAATTTTGGACACGATCGGCGATTTCAAAATCATAAATTTAGGTTGATTATCTCCATCGAGTTTTTGGAAGTAAAAATTGATATTATATATAATGAAATAAGAGAATTTTATTGTGCATATAGCTATGACAATGTTGATATAATAGAGTATGGAAAATAAAACTTTTGTTGCTTTATTTAATATAAAATACAAAATTAGTGGTAGAGTAGTTAATGACCGGACCAAAGATCACAGTTTCAAATTCACCGTTAGGCGGCCTTTAAAATTTCTTGTAATGTTGGTTCAAAAAAAAGGAAAAGATATTCAATATGTATTTTAGAATCCAAATACAATTTGACGAACGAATTATAGTGTGACGATTTTCACAAAGCAATTGGAGATACCACATGGTTAACATTGATCTAAAGTCGCCTATGCATTTTGATTTTTTGTTAATTTATACATGTGGGGGCCCTCCATATGTACAAAAGACTGCCACTAATAATAGTCTAACTGCCTAAGTGAAATTCACCTCTTGAATATTCCGAAAGTGAAATTATTTTAATTTTTGTATATTTTTTCTTCTTCATATTACGACAATGCCTTTCGTTTAGGAAATTTCAAAAATAAATCCCAACGAACAATTTCTAACCAATTACATGTCCATGAAAAATAGACTTTGCCCTTGGCTTGGATTAGAGTTGTGTAACATGGACCATCCCAATATTTAAACGGATTGATCCATATTTTTGTAGATTTTGAAAATTTAAATCCGACCTAATCCAATTCAAAATTTTATACAGTATATAAAGTTGCTAGTGTGAAAAAAGTAACTCATGAGAAAGACTATATACATCAAACGAAGGACGATACCATTATTAGAACTATCAAATTGATTGATACAAGCAGAGGTGATTTTAAATTTTCAAATCAAATTGGACAGACTTGAAAATCAATCGGTCGAATTCAATTCAACCTGTAATAATGAATTGAATATGAAGATGATCGGTTAGGTTAAACCGACCTAAGTCTACTGAGCTTAAAATTATTTCGGGCCATCTGGTGGGGCTGGGCCGAATTTTAACAGCTCTAGTGAAAACCGACAGATATGTGTCGAAAGGCACGGCACTCAGTTAAGCCTGAACTACAAATTGAGCAGATTCGTGGAAATTCATTGGTCGGTTATTCAATTACATTATTATATTACTAGAAAAAGGGATAAACCTATTCCACGTTTTGGTTTTTAAAACAAACAAACATAGTAAAGAAACTTTAGTGCAGTTGGTTTTTGATTCTTACGCGGAAATCGGACAGCTTGCGCGTTTTGTTTTGGGGGTTTGGCCACTTTAATCCCAGCTCATTTTTCACTGTATTCATTTCTCAAACGGATACTACAGCTGTTCACGCCAATATATAAACACCCTTTCCCCGCTTCAAATTCTCACCACCACACCATTAACAACACCTTCTCTCTCTCTCTCTCTCTCTAAAAATGGCTGCATTCTACCACTCTCAAATCCTTCTACTCTCCATTTTCTTCGCTGCTCTGACGATCGCCTCCGCCGATTTCTACCGCGACGCCGAGATCACATGGGGCGACGGCCGCGCCAACATTCTCGACGGCGGCCGCCAGCTCACCCTCTCGCTCGACCAACATTCCGGCTCCGGCTTCCAGTCGAAGAATGAGTACTTGTTCGGAAGATTCGATATGCAGATGAAGCTCGTCCCCGCTAACTCCGCCGGAACCGTCACCACTTTCTTCGTAAGCTTTTTTTTTTTCCACTTACAGTTACAATTATCAATTAATTTCCCCCAATTATGAAATTTTGAACTAATTAGGGTTTTCAACTGCAGTTGTCGTCTCAAGGAGCGGGACACGACGAAATCGACTTCGAATTTCTGGGGAATTCATCTGGAGAACCCTACACCGTTCACACCAACGTTTACGCTGGCGGCAAAGGGAATAAGGAACAGCAATTTCGTCTCTGGTTCGATCCTACTTCGTCCTTTCACACCTACTCCATCGTCTGGAACTCTCAGCGCATCATGTGAGTACAACAACAGAACAACTAATTAATGCTGTAGCTGTAATTAATTGATTTTGTGTTGAATGAAATCTAAATTAAATGTGATTGAACTGAATAATTGATTTCAGATTCATGGTGGACAACATTCCGCTGAGAGTTTTCAACAATCACGAAGCCATCGGAACTCCGTTCCCCAAGACGCAGGCGATGAGAGTCTACTGCAGTTTGTGGAATGCCGACGACTGGGCTACGCAGGGTGGCCGCGTGAAGACGGATTGGAGCAAGGCGCCATTCTTCGCCTCCTACCGCAACTTCAACATCAACTCCGCCACCTCCAACTCCGTCAACACTGCGGCGGCGTGGCAGACGCAGGAGCTGGACGCCGGCGGCAGAAACAGGCTGAGATGGGTGCAGCAGAATTATATGGTCTATAACTACTGCACCGATTCCAAGAGGTTTCCTCAGGGGATTCCGGCCGAGTGCAAGCGCTCCAAATTTTGAACGATATTTTTTCATTGAATTTTGCTTAATTCATTCGTTCATTCATTCATTATTTGTTTAAATTGTGTAGTGATTAAGTTGAGATGGAAATGAAATCAATTGATCTATATTTCTACTAATATGGAGTATCTCTTTTTAGTATGACGAGCCCAGAAAATTTTTGTCTCATCGAGAATCAGTTTAAAAATTAAATTTTATGGCGGTGGGGTGGTGGCGTGCATTAATACTCAACAATTTAAGTGATAGTTACTAATTAAAGAATTCAAATACTCATATAAAAAGATCACAATTTCCCTTAATTATTTTACTTCAAAGATCACTATTTGACCCTTTGTACTTTTGAGAAAGCGTAATCTCATTCAAGTGAAATCCCCAGTGAGCTTTTATTTAGCCCGCTCTATTCTATAGTAAGTTTACTTCAGATGTTTTAGAAAAACGAAATCTCTTCCAAAATATAGAATGCAATTACAATGAGAGCAAAGATTTGTATCAAATAATAATCGTAAATAAGTGTCACCAAATTGTAATAGATACTCGCTGCCGAGTTTTACAAAAAACTATGACGTGGTTTTTTCATATTAATAACGATTCAAATTAATTATGGTTTTTTCACTCCTTGCTGCAAGAGTGACATCTCCACTCCAGACTTATGATTTATATATAAAACTAAAGTAAATATAAAATGAATTCTAAACCAAAATATGGCAGATATAATAGGTGTAGAATAACGTCTAAATGAACATTATGAATACTAATAATTTAAATAAAAGATTAATTGAGCCCATTTGTTTATATTAGTAATTATTATTGAGTTTTTGTATTGTAGAAACTAAATACATAAACTTTTATTAGAACTGGATCCTTACTTTTATATTTAATTTCTTGTCGTACAAGTATCAAATTTTAGCATACAATAATATAGGTTTTTTTTTTTTAGGTAAACAATAATGTAGGTTTAAAAAATAAATTAATCCGTTAAAAAAATACATTAATATAGAAGAACTTAGATTTTATATTCAATAGTAGGGAAGCTTAAAAAAAATTACAAAGAAAACATTTTTTTTGAGGAAAAAATACAAAGAAAACATAGTCTTTTTAATGATAATAGAAGAAAATTTAATCTAAAAAAATGATAACGGAAGAAAATTATTCCACAAGAAATAAATCATGATGCCCAAGTCAAAGAGGGGCTCATGACTTTTCGGTTAAACCTTTCTAGTCCGTTTATAAATACAAATAAATAAATCATTTTTACTTTGCCTTTAAATATACAGCATTTTATTTTACAGAGAAAAATCCCTAAACCCTACAATCTTCCGCACACCAAGGGTAGGTTAATAGTTAATACCATCATTTTTCATAATTTTCTCTCATGAAATCCAATCCGTAGCCTAATTGAAATCAAAATTCCCCCGTTTTGATGGTTCATTTTTTCGTTTTTGTTCTGCAATTCTGTAATTCGTTGATTTGAGCATCTCATTTTGTTTGGATCAAATCATTGGTTTTTTTATTTAAATTTTGTGTTTACAGGAATTATTAATGGCGGACGAGCCGTTGCTCAACGAAGACCAAGAATTTGCCGATGCTCACAATGCAGAGATGTCCGACGAGATTGCGGAGCTCAGTCAAAGGATTAATGATCTCGAGGAGGAAAACAGTAAGATTGTTCGGGAAAATAAGGAATTCAAGCAACGAGTAGAGGAGCTGAAGGCCTCTGTCGAGAAATTGAGCTCTGAGAATGATGATTTGAAACATCAGGTGGAGAATTCTCAATCGGAGAATAGGGCGATGGGGTCTGTAGCGGCGCGAGCTGCGGATCTCGAAGGCGAGGTGTCGAGGCTGCAGCACGACTTGGCATCGGCAATGAGTGATTTGCAGGATTCGAATGCTGAATTGTCTGGATTGAAGAGTGAATTGGAGGCGATGAAAGGAAGGGAGAAGGAGAAGGATGTGAAGCTGGAGGCGGCGGAGAGGGAGAAGGCGTTGCTGGTGGTTGAATTGGAAGCTAGGGATAAGCAAATCCAGGTATTCAAGAGGAATGTGGAGGATTTGGAAGCGGTGGAGGGGATTAGTAAGAGTTCTGAGTTGGATTTTGAGAAGATGAAGGCAGAAATCAGCGCTCTGCAGAGTTGTTTGGATGAGAAGGAGATAGTGATTAGAGAGCTTGAATTGAAGCGCGGCATTAGTGGCGATTCCCTCGTTGATGGCGGAAAGATTGGTGGTCTGAGACAAAGGGAATGGATGGTTATGGGCGGCACAGCCATTGCTACTGCTGCTGTAATGGCCTGCTACATGCATGCTGCAAGAAAACATTGATTTATGCTTCAATGGTAGAAGGTAGAGGTTAGGAGGATTTCTATTTTCCTCTATTTTTTTCTTGACCTAAAATGGAGAGCTTCAGTTTTGATAAGTGTTGCTTTTGGTTTGTGTCTTTGATGCTAAGTTTGGAACATAGGTCACCGTTATTGTTGATGATTCTGCTTTTGCTAAATAATATGCTTATCACTATTTTGTCTTTGTTGTGTTTGCTGCAGTGGAATTATTAGTATGTCTTGCACTTATTCTATACAAGTTTCTTGATCATATGTCATGCATCATTCCTATGATTAGGAATGATGCTAACTCATTTGTTCATAAGATAGTTTGCAGATTAATTATCACTGATTTTGTACCACTCGAATGATCGAATCCTCATTCATGCTTGGATCTTGTAGTGCCTTGTTGATCATTTGTCTTTTTTTATGAGTTTTTGTTTGTGATCTTTATTGTTTGTATATGCTGATTCTGATATTTAATTCAGAAAATTGAGTTTCTGAATTCAGAAATATAGATATTAGCTTCTGCATGTATATGAGTATAGACTGCAGACCTTATTTGTTCTGTTTTAGGACCATCTACAGCTTTCTGACCAAGACCATTTATTTAGTATTTGTCCAATTATTAACTGTACCACATTTATACAACATTCAAGTTTGAGTTCTTACATTTATCTCATCCTAGTCTGAATTATGACATTCATTAAATTTGTGTATGTATGCCAACTTCATTTGATTGAATGAGTCCATTGATTATCAGTGGGTATATTGTATTTGGTTTTTGCAATTAAAACGTTTTTTAGCTATGTTCATCACAATAAAAGGACGTGTAGTTTTTCTACTTCAACCTTTGTCAAAGCTTCTGTCTTTTGTGCCATATATTTCAATCGAAAGTCGAAATTCTGTCACGAATGTAACGATTGATGTTGGTAATTTAAAGCAATAAAGCAATGCATCCCTTTTTTACTTATGGAAATTCTAAATTGTTTTCTTTATATGCAAAATTTTACAATTTTCACGATCATATCCAAATTAAATAAGTCATGTTGCACTATGTCGAAATAGAGGATCCGCTTGCAGTTCGTACTTGCCCATTATAGCTTCCCATTTTGTCTCTCGAATTGAAGCCAAAAACTTAAGAGCAAACTATTTCTATACAGGAGGATGGTGTGAATTTACTCAAACCACGACGATACAAGTAAAAAAGAAATTTCGATTTAAAGTTGGTCGAAATTTGAAAATACAAAGTTGGAAAAAGATAGTGGTAAAAGGGTACAAGGCCTTGAGGGTTTGGCCACTTTTGAAGACAGGAATTTAAGGCATTTTACCGCTGTATTTAACCTCTTCCTCTGTTCACATTTCACCCCTTCATCTTCCTCGTGATTCGTGCACACACACACACATCAGTTGCAGATGGGAGTAAGCACCTCTCTCCCTCTCTAAAGAAAACAAAATAAAGAGAAAGGTGAATAGAGTCTGTCTCACTCAGAAAATCCCTTTGAACCAAAAACTATTCCTGCTTACAACTCACTGCTCACTGCTGCACTTCTCTCTCCTCTCTCTATCTACCAAACACCCCTCTTCGCTATTTGGGGTTTTCTTCAAACTTGTTTCTTTGCTCAAAGTCATGGCGCCACCACATTTTCTCTCAACATCGCCGCTCCTCCCAAAAGGTCAGTATTTCTTTCTTTCATTTTTTATATTTTCTTTTCTATCCGCGAAGATTTCATTTCCTTTTATCGTCATTATGATTTTGTATGCTTTTTTCCCTGAGGATTATTTTTAGCTGCCCTCGATTTATTTCGTTGGTATTTTATTTCTATTCTTACCTTCTTGGTTCCTATGTTTTATATGTTCTTTGAAAGCTGGGACTGAGAGCATTTTTGCTCAAGTTACATAACAACGGCAGTATTACTGAAAAAATGTCTTATTTCTTTTCTTTCTTTTTTTTTTGGGGTAATTTCTTTATTTTTTTCTACAAAATTGTTCATGAAAGATGGAATCTGCAAGATAACGATGCATCTGTTCCATTTTGTTTTGCTTAAGATCCCATTTCTTGCTGTAGAATTGTCTTTTTCCTGATTTTGCTTATAGAAATGCTTCTGCTTCTGCTTCTGCATGTGTATACATAATTAAAGATTTTAGTTTGTATTTAGGAATTTGAATGTAGGCTGGATTAAAAGCACTCTTTTAACCACAGTTAAAAGCAAAACCCAAATTTAGGAATGTCACTAGAAATCTGTGCATTAAGCTGTTGCAGTCAGACATGAGACCGTTCACCTTTTGCTGTTACAATTAAGCTAAGCCCTTATTAAACTATTTCAAATCTTGAGAACAGCAAGGTTTGTTTATAAACATTTGAACTTAGAAGTTTGAAATCAGCAGCCAATCTTGAACCATGTCCTCTGTTTCTTTCTGTTAATCGAGTCGAGGCCCTCTTCGTACACAAGTGCCAATTTTGATTTGGTTAAGTGTGGGGAGACACTAATCCTGTGTACTGTTAAGAGATATACATTAGAAAAAAGTTGAACTTAAAAGTAGAAAAAAGTTGAACTTTTCCATTTTTGTGCACCGCCTAATTTTTACTACTTTCACCTAATTCCCATCTTCAATGATGACAAATGGAGATGGAGGAGGATGAATCCTTTGTTTGTTTCCTCAAAATCAACTAATTCCTATTGTCATTGATGATAAATGGAGATGGAGGTTTTATTTCTGTAGCTTGATGAAACATCAATATCTCTTTCCTTCATGCTGCCTGCATATGGTCGTTGGTTGATCCTCGACCCAAGTTCTGTTACAAAAGCTTGAAATAAATCGGGGGGTTTTTGGAAATGTCTAAGGATGACAAGAGAAGTTGAAGATTTCTACTAAAGGAATCATCAGAATTAGAGCACAAATGTTGATGCTAATTCTCCCACTGGATGAGTTTGAAAATCTTGCCTTTCTTGCATATGTTTTTCAGCCCTATTAAATATCACATATCCAAAATAGGAAGCATGGTCTGCTCCACATTTAATATGAGGATAGCAAACTATGTGGGGTCTTAAAAGTGTAAGAGAACACAGAAAAATACAAAAAATGTAGCCATCAAGATATGAATATTTTTGTTGCACAGGATAAAATGGGGCCTTATGTTATAACATAAATGTTCTCTCTTTATTGCTGAAACACCTGCAATTTTTTTGACATTCTAATGGTGATACTCATTGGATAGCTCTTCTGGAGATTTTCCCGACTTTGTCGCGTATGTAGTTGCAATATTTTGCTACATAACTAAGTTACATACGGATTGTTGATATTACCCGTTGTTATAATCAATGCAAGTAAAAACTTCTTGTTGTAGGATATATGAAACTTGGACTCATTAATACTAGTTTTACTGCTTCTAATCTAAGGTTGCTTGGTTCGACTTGTTTGTGCAGGTCTTGAAACAGCTGAGGTGATGCTCACTTCAGAGATCTGGAGCTGTTTCACTAGATTTGGGTGTTTAGTGAAGAAGGTGTAGATTGAGAAATTCATAATTTTGAAGGTAGGGAATGAAGCCATTGGTCCGCAACCGCAAGCAAAGCAACTCAACATGCATATTTTTGTAACATAATTATAATTCCAATTGTGGGATTCAAATGAAACATCATCATCTTCATTTATGAGGAGGAGTTTCCCTCTATTCTAAATGTTCCATTTTTTGAACTCACATTGTTGTACTCCTTCATTTCATTTACAATTCTTCTTGCAACTAATGACATGCATTTATACTTGGTAACAAATCATCAGAATTGTGTAAACAGTTTTGGGGTACTGAGAATTCATGATAATAGACCTTTGTTGTTATTTGTGTTCATTTCAAGTCTAGTTTCGAGTAATCTCTCAACGTTTAATAGATTACACATTGGTAATTAACCTTTCAATTCATTGTAACATTAAATTTAAAGATCGCTGTACGGTATAACGGTCAATATTTTTTTAATAAATCTTTTTTGAAAATATTTTTTTATAACATTAAATTTAAAGATCGCATTATGATATATCAGTCAATATTTTTTTAATAAATCTTTTTTGAGAATATTCTTTTATAACATTAAATTTAAAGATCGTGTCACAGTATACCTATCAATGTAAAGAGGTGATATTTGAGGTACCTCAAAATCTCAATGGTATATGTCGGAGTCCGATGTGGAAATGCACGCTCAAAACGATAGTGTCCAAAACATTGTGCCATATCAAGGGTTAATTGTTTAAATATTTTGGAAAAACCAAATAATGAGCAAATAAGTTATTTTCGGAAATGATATTGATTTGTCGAGTTCCTTTACTTTCTTTTTTCTCAACAAAATATAATCACGCTACAAAATAATCAAAGAATCAAGTTATCGTATGAACATGAAAATTCATAATTTAAAAAAAAAAAAAAAAGTTCAAAATCTGGAGCGCTTGCATTCGGCTGGAATCCCTTGAGGAAACCTCTTGGAATCGGAACAGTAATTGTAGACCATATACTTCTGCTGCACCCATCTCAGCCTGTTTCTGCCGCCGGCGTCCAGCTCCTGCGTCTGCCACGCCGCCGCAGTGTTGAGGGAGTTGGAGGTGGCAGAGTTGATGTTGAAGTTGCGGTAGGAGGCGAAGAATGGTGCCTTGCTCCAATCCGTCTTCACGCGGCCGCCCTGCGTAGCCCAGTCGTCGGCATTCCACAAACTGCCGTAAACTCTCATCGCCTGCGTCTTCGGGAATGGAGTTCCGATGGCTTCGTGGTTGTTGAAAACTCTCAGCGGAATATTGTCCACCATGAATCTGAAATTAATAATTCAATTCAATCACATGGAATTTAGAACTCAAATCAAATTAAGTAATTGTTGTACTCACATGATGCGCTGAGAGTTCCAGACGATGGAGTAAGTGTGAAACGACGACGTTGGGTCGAACCAGAGACGGAATTGCTGTTCCTTATTCCCTTTGCCGCCTGCATAAACGTTTGTGTGAACGGTGTAGGGTTCTCCAGATGAATTCCCCAAAAATTCGAAGTCGATTTCGTCGTGTCCCGCTCCTTGAGACGACAACTGCAGTTGGAAATCTCAATTAATTAGCTCAAAATTTCATAATTGGAGGAAATTAATTGATTGATAATTGTAGAATTGTTAGTGGAAATAAATAAAAAAAAGCTTACGAAGAAAGTGGTGACGGTTCCGGCGGAGTTAGCGGGGACGAGCTTCATCTGCATATCGAATCTTCCGAACAAGTACTCATTCTTCGACTGGAAGCCGGAGCCAGAATATTGGTCGAGCGAGAGGGTGAGCTGGCGGCCGCCGTCGAGAATGTTGGCGCGGCCGTCGCCCCATGTGATCTCGGCGTCGCGGTAGAAATTGGCGGAGGCGAACGTCAGAGCAGCTAAAAAAATGGAGAGTAGAAGGATTTGTGATTGGGAGAATGCTGCCATATTTAGAGAGAGAGAGAGAGAGAGAGAGAGAGAGAGCAGAGGAGGATGAATGAGTAAATGGTGTGATGTTGAGAATGGAAGCGCGGAATGGTATTTATATGTAGAGGTGGTGGAGTCCGCGTTGACAGCTGTAATTTAGCGTCGTAGTATTTGTTTTTGTTTTTTGTTTGAGAAAATGAAATTGAGCTAACGAAAGCTGTCTGCTTTCCGCGTAATTCAAAAACCAACTACCATAAATTATCTTTACTAATTTTTTCTTTTTTAAAAGAAAAAGGGTAGAATAGATTATCCCTATATATCTAGTTATTGAACAACCACCAAGTACTTGAATCTGCTTCGTAGTTGGGCTGAACCAGGGATTAATTGAAATGCCTCAGTAATTTAATCACAACTTTATAATTTCCACAATTTTTATATACAAATTACTTCAATTCTGCCTTTAAAAATAATGCCACCGAAAGTTAGATTTGCACAATTTGAATACTAGAAAACAAATTTTAAACGTGGGATTACAGTTGGCAAATAAAAGGAGTTATGTGGTTGCTTGTATTTGTATAGTCGGAAAATCTTTTACTTTTGGAATTTTGGGTTATATTGAATTAGGGAAAAGATTTTTGGACATTAGGTGGTTGGTCACTCATGGCATTTTTGTAAATATTTGGACTTGTTAATTAATTTAATAAAAACCGAAAATTATGCTATATTATGGATTGTCTAATTTACCCTTTACCGCTATAATCTAGGAGATTAATTCAAATTTTGAATTTCAAATTTCAAAATTCGAATTTTATTTTATTTTGGATATTATTTTGTGATTGATTTTTATCCATAATTAATTATTGATTTTGTTTCCATTATTATACCTAATTTCCACTAATTTAGGGATTCTTCAAAATTAAATCATATTTCGAATTTTATTTTATTTTGGATATTATTTTATGATTGATTTTTATCCATAATTAATTTTTGATTTTGTTTCCATTATTATACATAATTTCCACCAAATTAGGGATTCTTCAAAATTAAATCCATATTTCGAATTTATTTTATTTTGGATATTATTTTGTGATTGATTTTTATCCAAATTAATTTTCGATTTTGTTTCCATTATTATACCTAATTTTCACCAAATTATGGATTCTTCAAAATTAAATCATATTTCGTGTAGTGGGCAAAATTCGTATTTATATTTTAGGCCCAATTGACGTGGTTTGCCAGCCCGACGAGCCCGATGAAATGGATTAACCGGCCCAATAAATAATATAATAGGCCCAAAACCATCAGGCCATAAACAATAAAGCCTAAAAGGGTTCGTCAAGTCAGCCCGACTGACGCAGTCAAGGTATATCTTGACGGCTCCACGAAAATAGGAACAGACGAGAAAGGCATGGCTGATGGATAAGACCGACGTGCTAAACCCTAAGGGATTGGCGGCTCTATATATACAGCCCGCCTAAGTCACAGCCAGACACGTTCATTCATACTCTCAACTACCACACGATTTCTCTCCATCTTCTCTACTTCCGCCGCCTTACCTTCTCGCTCTCATCAGCCTGACATAGTCTGCCCGTCAGGCTTTTGCCATCACTTATCCATTGTCACCGTCTCCACCCTCCGCACGCTCCCGGTCTTCCGGAACATTCATTGTTCTCAACCATATCTCTTTACTTGTTTTCTATAGCATTTACTTTGTCATTCCGTCACAAACTTGAGCGTCAGAGGCTCTACGGTCGATACCCCCCATCGGTGCTCACCTAGGGCTATTACGTGTTCTTGTGTTGACAGGTTGCTAGTGCCCGATCGATCCGGACGTACCTGACGTCATCATCAATTGTAGATTTAGCCTCTACAATTTGGCGCCCACCGTGGGGCCCTAGCAATCAAGCGAGTTAACACACATTCCGTAGATCTCTTCAAGCACCAATCATGTCTGACGGACGAGACGGAACCGAACAGGGCACCCAGCCTGACATGAATGCTCAGCCGGACTTGGCGGCACAGATAGCTGCTCTCACTGAACAGATGAATCGAGAGCGAGAAAGGTGCAAGAAGTTGGAAAATGAGAATGCCAACTTGTATGTCCGTCTCGAGGCTTTGGAGCCAATCGAGGCCGTTGACTCTTCCCGTTTCCGGGTTCGAGTAAATCCGATGCAACAACTGGATGACATCCCAATCACTAATAACGATGGATCCAACCCTTCTGTGACTGATCCATCATCTTCGGTAAGGAATCGTGATATCGTCAATAACCCAACTGACCCGGGTTATTCTTTTTTGAATGTAGGTAACATAATCCCATCTGCCTCCTTAGAACCGGCGCAAGTGCTAGGACAAGTCACTCCGGATGCCAGAACCGGACGGACCGCCCAGTCGGATGGAACGAATACTTCCGGGGGGCAACATGCTCGAACTATTTTGACCACCCTCGGTATAGCAATGAGTAACGCCAATATCGGAGGCACATAACCAACTATACCGGTACCCAACCAGACAGTTCCACCGACTAATGTAAACCAACAGACGATCGGAACAGGTCAGAGGGAGGTTACCCAAGATCAACTGTTTGCCAATGAATTCGTCCAACTAGTCATGACCGGACACTGTGCAATAAGAGATGAAGACTTGGCGCGAAAGCTGGCCGAGATGGAGGCCCTAATTCAGCGAATTCCTGGTGTACTGGCACCAATCCACAAGAGTTCAGAGAAATGTTATGCCGACTCCCCATTCGTGGACGAAATTGCCCTGGTTGAGATGCCCGTCAAGTTCAACTTTCCTAGCATGCAGATGTTCGACGGCACGACGGATCCAACCGATCATATTGCTCAGTACAAGCAGAGGATGTTCACTGCCGCAATTCCCCGTGAATTGAGGCAGGCTTGCATGTGTAAGGGGTTCGGTTCTAGTCTGACAGGACCGGCACTCCAGTGTTACACCAACCTTCCAAATTATTCTATTTCAAGTTTCGCTCAACTAACCGATATTTTTGTGTAGCAATATGTCAGTAGCAGAAAACTTGAAAAGATATCAGAGGACTTGTATGCCGTGGTGCAACGACGTGGAGAATCTCTTCTAGACTATATCGGACGTTTCAACAAGGAGAAGGTGTCTATTACCAGTGGCAACACTCAGACAGTGGTCACAGCCTTCCGAAAGGGTCTCCTGCCTGACTCAGACCTTTACAAAGATCTCACCAAATATCCTTGTAGAACAATAGAAGATGTTCTAGCAAAGGCTTGGGCACAGATCAAGTGGGAAGAGGACCAATACAACCATCACCGGTCCTCACCCAATATAAGCACTAGAAGGGACTCCAGGGTCGACAGGAGGACGACTGAGAGGCGCTCAGAGCCTTACCCACCTCCACGCAAAGAATACCGGAGGAGACAATACGATCATCCCTCGGATACCCGACCGCGCAAGAGGGCAAAGATACCTGACTACAATCTATCAATCTCGCCAGTTGAGGTGGTTCTAGCTCTCAAGGGACTTGGAAACAGGGTCAAATGGCCAGAAAAGATGAGGACACCGGCAAATCAAAGAGACAAGTCGAAGTGGTGTGAGTTCCACGCTGATCATGGACACCGGACTGACGATTGCATAGCTCTGAAACTGGAAGTGTCTCACATGTTGAAGCAAGGCCACTTGACTGACTTCCTAACGGACAAAGGAAAGAAAACTCTCCAGCAAGGAAGGGATAGAGAAGAGGGTCACGGAAATGTTACACCACCAAGACCACCAGTCCATGAAGGGACCGTCAATGTTATAACCGGCGGATCCGAAGTTAGTGGAGTTACTCACTCAGTAGGTAAGAGGCACACCAGACAGGCTGGGCATGCCCAAGCAGAGCGTGGTGAAGCAAAAAGAAGCACAACTGTCTTACCTGCCCAAACCATCAGCTTCACTACATCCGAATCAACCAGGCATCTTAACCCTCATCATGATGCTTTAGTAATTTCAATTTATATTGCAAATTGTTTAACCAAACGTGTATTGATAGACAACGGCAGCTCTGCCAATGTCCTCTTTCTATATACTCTCAGGGAAATGGGGATCGACAAAACCAAGATCATTAGGAAGGCCACAGTCCTAATTGGCTTTAGCGGTGAACAGAAGAGCACGATCGGAGATATCGAGCTACCTGTCTATGCTGAAGGAGTCAACCTGTGCACACGATTCCTGGTGGTGGACTCTCCTTCCGCCTACAACGTCATTCTAGGCCGACCATGGATACATGAGATGGAAGCGGTTCCATCCACCTACCACCAGGTCTTGAGGTTCCTGATTAAGTGGGGAGTGAAGGAGATACGAGGAGATCAAAAGGATTCTCGTTCCTGCTACCAGACGACAATGAAAGCAAAGCAAGCGGTCTTATAGCAATTACAGCAAGGAGAATCATCCGACCCCCAACCGAGTCATCCTATCCAACCAGACCAACCTGACGCGGTGGAGTTAGATGAAGTTTCCATTCACCCAGACTTTCCGGACAACAAAGTTCGGATAGAAGCACAATTGGAGCCCCATCTCAGAGAGAGACTCATTCAATTTCTTTCTGAGCATTATGATTGTTTTGCTTGGTCCCATGAGGATATGACCGGTATTGATCCTGATGTTATTGTTCACAAGTTAAATGTCGACCCGGACTATCCTCCAAGGAAGCAAAAGCGAAGGAAATTTGCCCCAGAAAGAAATAAAGTCATCAATGATGAGATCAAACAACTTTTGGACACCGGACTGGTCAGAGAGGTCCAGTACCCCGACTGGCTAGCAAATGTGGTGGTAGTAAAGAAAAAGAACGTCAAGTGGCGAGTTTGTATAGATTTCACTCACCTGAACAAGGCGTGTCCCAAGGACTCTTTCCCACTGCCGCACATAGACATGCTGGTAGACGCTACTGCCGGACACGAGCTACTCAGCTTCATGGATGCCTATTCTGGATACTACCAGATATTGATGCACCCGGATGACCAAGAGAAGACAGCTTTCATGTCCAACATAGGCATTTACTATTACAAGTACATGCCCTTCGGGTTGAAGAATGCAGGGGCAACCTACCAACGTTTGGTCAACAAGATGTTTCAAGAATTATTAGGAAATACAATGGAGGTCTACATAGATGACATGCTTGTCAAATCTCTACGGGCAGAAGACCATATCGACCACCTCAGAGAGTCTTTCAGCATCCTCCGTGAGTATAACATGAAGCTTAACCCAACTAAATGTTCATTTGGTGTAACTGCAGGTAAATTTCTGGGCTACATGGTTACCCAAAGGGGAATAGAAGCCAACCCGGCTCAGATTGACTTTGTGAAAAGAATTATATCCCCAACATGTGTCAAGGACGTACAGAAGCTCACAGGAAGAGTGGCGGCCCTTAGCCGGTTCATCTCGAGATCATCGGAGCGATGCCACCCCTTCTTCAACACATTAAGAAAGTCAAAAGCATTCGAGTGGACACCGGAATGTGAGGAAGCACTCAACCAGTTGAAGCAATACCTGAAAAGCCCACCACTCTTATCCAAACCTAAAGACGGGGAAACATTATACATATACATGGCCGTGTCAGAAACGGCAATCAGTGCAGTCCTAGTTCGGGAGGACGAGGGTAAACAGTCACCGATCTACTACGTCAGCAAGTCATTATTGGATGCGGAGACAAGATACAGCCTGCTGGAGAAGCTAGCCCTTGCTCTTGTACATGCTGCAAGAAAGCTTCGGCCTTACTTCCAATGTCATCCAATAGTGGTCCTCACCACATATCCTCTAAAGACCATCCTTCACAAGCCGGAGCTATCTGGCAGACTTGTCAAGTGGGCGGTCGAACTAAGCGAACACGACATATCCTACAAACCCCGGACTTCGCTAAAGTCGCAGGTACTAGCTGATTTCATAAATGATTTTACGCCTAACCTTTCAATGCATGCAGACAAAGAGTTATGTTGTCTCACCAAGGATGAATCGGCTAGAATATGGAAGCTCTTCGTGGATGGTTCGAGTAATAAGCACGGGAGCGGACTCGGACTTGTTCTTTCATCACCCCAAGGTGACGAAATAGAACGAGCAGTAAGATGCGGGTTCAAAGCAACCAACAATGAAGCCGAGTATGAAGCAATGTTAGTCGGGCTAGAGTTAGCTAAAGAAATTGGAGCTAAAAAAATCAATGTTTTTAGCGACTCACAACTAGTGGTGAATCAGATGCAAGGAACTTACCAAGCCTGGGACAACAAGATGACAGCTTACCTAAACAAAGTGAAAGAGTTGCAGTCAAGCTTCGAAAAATTCACAATCGGACAGGTGCCTAGAGAAGAGAATAATCAGGCGGATGCCTTAGCCAACCTTGGCTCTTCCATCCGAACCACCGGTCCGAAAAATATTCCAATCGTCTATCTTCAATGGCCGGCGGTTTGGAAGAAGAAAGAAGAGCAAGTTTCTGACATATCAGATAGTCGGACCTGGATGACCCCAATACTGGAGTACTTGGAACAAGACATACTCCCGGAGGACAAGAATGAAGCTCGTCGAATAAGAGCTCAGTCAGCCCGATTCTCTATCATACAAGGTAAGTTATACAAACGATCATATTCTGGTCTATACTTGAATGTATTAACCCTGCAGAGGCAAAGTACGTCTTGTCTGAGCTGCATGATGGAGAATGCGGGAATCATTCCGGTGGTAGGAGTTTAGCCCACAGAGCCTTAACAAGCGGATACTACTGGCCTACCATGAAGTCAGATTCAACTGATTATGTTAGACGATGCGACAAATGCCAAAGATTCGCTCAAGTGTCCCACCTTCCACCTGAACCATTGATTTCCATCACATCGCCTTGGCCGTTCATGAAGTGGGGGATGGACATCGTGGGGAAACTGCCTACGACACCTGGACGAAAGGTGTATATGCTGGCCGTAACAGACTACTTTAGCAAATGGATAGAGGCAGAAGCATTCCAAAAAGTTCGAGACATAGAAGTGAAAGGATTCATTTGGAAGAATGTGATATGCCGATATGGAGTACCAAAGGAAATAGAGACTGACAACGGCTCTCAATTCATCAGCAACGACTTCCAAGACTTCTGTAGGTTTTGGAACATTAAACTCAGCTTCTCCACTCCAAGATACCCGCAGGCAAACGGCCAAGCTGAATCATCCAAAAAGACAATAATCAACACATTGAAGAAGATGCTTGAAAAAGCCAAGGGAAGATGGGCTGACGAACTCCCCGGAGTACTCTGGTCATACTGGACAACCACTAGAACTTCGACTGGAGAAAGTCCATTCTCCTTAGCTTATGGGATGAAGGCAGTCATTCCACCCGAAAGTGAAGTACATACCGCCAGATACGAGCTTACCTTAGATAGCCAGAACAATCAAGGAATATGCCATGAGCTTGATACCCTTGACGAAAAAAGAGATAAAGAAAGGATAAGGCTCGCCTCCTACCAACAAAGCGCCGCCAGACACTACAACAAACACGTCCGCACCCGGACATTCAAACAAGGTGACTGGGTACTCCGACGTGTCTTCTAGAATACCAAGGAGATTGGAGCCGGCAAGCTGGGTCCAACATGGGAAGGTCCCTACTTGATTACCAAGGTGGTCGGACATGGAGCATACAAGCTCCAAGCCAAAGATGGACGCGACATAGCCAACAGCTGGAATGTCATCCATCTCAAACAGTTTCACGCTTAAACTCAACTTATCATTTCTTTCAATTGATTAGGTCCTATGGGACCCACCTTTCTAGCCATACCGGTCTAACACTTTTATGCAGGACATAAAAGAACTACATCGTGGCTTGATCCCTCTTTAGGGTATGTAGGCAGCTCCAAGGAGCGCAGCCACTCTTACATTCTTTTCTAATGGTTCTGATCGTTCCATGCAACAGCTCAGAACTACATCCAGGCTTGATCCCTCAAAGGGTATGTAGGCAGCTCTAAAGAGCGCAGCCCAATCCGGTCGGAAAGAAAAATACAAATGCAACCGCACCAACTGCACTGTCCATACCGGGCGTCGTTCGTCGAATTTAGTAAAATATCTAAACTCAAGCTCGTTTCAATTATCTTGGTCTCACAAGACCAAATCATCTTCCACACTAGTTCTGACGGTCCCATGCAGGAAATTCTCAGAACTACATACGGGCTTGATCCCCGAAAGGGGTATGTAGGCAGCTTTACGAAGCACAGCCCACACTTACCAATAGGTAGCAACGGATAAAACGTGATCATCCGCCCGACTGTCCTAAGGTAGCTGGACCAATAAACAATTAACATTCTTGACATCGAGTTCATTATTTCAATCGATTTTGGTCCTATGAGACCAACCCCAGATTCCATACTAGTTCTGACAAGTTAATGCAGGCAATGTCAGAATTACATACGGGCTTGATCTTCGAAAGGAGTATGTAGGCAGCTTTCCAGAGCACAACCCGCCTAAAACAACAATACCAACAAAATATGGGGGACAAGACTATTAAATAAAGAAGGGTTGAACCAACACAAAATAGACTCAAGTCCTACAAGACCATACAACCCAAATACCACAATAATATAACAAGCAGAAAAATGAACAACACACAAGCCATAATAATAAGGGGCCACCCCAGACGGTCAACCCGCCATAATCATACCAAAAGAAATTCAAGTCTTACCAACAAGTCAAGACTTGAATTGGGGGGAAAATTGGGGGCAGATAGTCCCTACTAGTTACAACGTCAATAATACATGCAAAAGACAAAGGCACAAATGCCCCGACAAATATAATAAGTCTGAAAGTCATACATAGATAAATAAAACTATCCAAGCACCACGACACTAGGGAGTGCCCATGTTACGGAAAGCATGCTCAAGCACATTAGGTGGAGGAGTCGGGTCTGAAGCCTTCATCTTCTCCAACTCCGCCTCATCAGCATAGATCTTTGCGAGATCCCAAGTCTCAGCCAAGTTTTTCTCCCATTCCCTTGCCATCTTGGCCTTCATCTTAATCTCGCCCCCTAGCTCATGCATCAACATATTATCCTTCAAAGTAGCATTCTCGGACTTAAGGGAGTCCACCTCAAGAAACAAGGACTGCACCTGTTCAGAGTCCACTCATCGTAGAGCCAGTTGCTCTTTCAGTTCGGCCTTGAGTTTGTCGGCCTCTACCTTGATCGCCAAAAGGGCCTTGGCCTCGGCGTGCCACTTAGCCTTACTCGCATTCTCCGTCTTCAGCTTTACCTCCAACTCTTCCATCTTCTCAGTCATATATATGAGAGTCTGCATACTCTGTAAATAAATTATAAAACAACAAAGTATTACAAACACATAGTCAACATTAAAAGAGATAACGTTTAACATTAAAAACCAGCAATACCTGGAAGGCATGCTGGAGGCCTGACCGACCCGTAGTAGCAATACCCAAATCATCAAACATCATCCTATCTTCAGGGAACAACGCTTTAGTGACCTCTCCAGCCAAAGGACCAAACTCAGAGTAAGCAGAGGCAGACTCATCAAATGAAAGATTGATCATTCCACTTTTACAACTAGATGCATCCGACTCGACAGCTCTTTTCTTCGATGAGGCAGCAGGAGCAGGCGGGGGAAGAAGCAAGCTGACTGAACCCTTCTCCTTACCATTAGCAACATTTTTTCCCAGCCTAGCCATCTTAGCTGCATGTATCTGACGATAAGCTTCAATAGAATCCCGTTCGTCGGAAGTGGTACTTGATGGCTTCGACATTGCAAAGTCTGCAAAAGCTATCTCAGGCGGAGTCAAGTTAGCAAACAATTGAGGTCCAGGAAACAATATCTCAATACTCCTTTGCAAAGCCGCCCACTTAGAGAAGGTAGAAGTTTCTGGACAAGTAATATCTTCAGGAACAGGCGGCACCGACTTCCACAAAGAGCTACATCTAAGGTTGGATGGGGTCAGGATGACGTCCCACTTACGTGACTCTTTCGAATAACTGAGGAACTTTGCAATCCTTTCCTTAACCCCCTTCGGATGTTGAGATACGAACTTGTTGCCGCTACCAGCTGCAAAAGAAACATGAAGGGACAAGTTAGTAAGTTCAACCAAATATAGGATATACACATTCCAAACAATAAGACAAGAAACTCACTCGGACTATCCCATGTACGCCTGACTTGGCAACCAGGAGACAACCCTAGTGAATCAAAATGGACAAAGAAATAATGCTTTTTCCAATTTTTATCAGGGTCGGCCAGCTTTAGTATCAAAGACGGCCTAATCCTACTACTCAATCGGAACCTACAACTATTCTTGTACAATTCTACCAACGCGTATGCAGTAAGAACTTCATCAATGGAGAAATCAATGTCATGCATCTCACAAAAAAGCTATAGCCATTAAGACCTGCCAAGCAGTCGATGTCAGTTGACCGGGCGATATAACATGACGACTACACAACTCCCTCACTAACCTAGGGAGAGGAAATCTGAACCCCGATCTAAAAGGAAGTTCATACAGGTAGACCATACCGGGCAGATCCCAATCAGCCACACTTCCGGGGCTGGAGCATACATACTAAGGTAATCTGGAATGTCACAATCATCACGAAGTTCTCTCAAATGTTTTTGCTTAAGTGTAGAGGCTGGATTACAACTTTCATCACCCTGAATCATGTTGGTGGCATGAGAACCATAAATCCAACCCTCTAAGCAAACACCCTTACCAACCTCTTCAATCGGAATAGACCCCGAGTCATCCTGACCCTCTATAACAACTTGAGGGATATCATTCTCATCATCACCATCACTATCACTGCCACAACCAGGCCGAACCATCCAGACAACAAGAAGACATAGCAACAAGAGCATCTAGAAAATTAACACTATTTAAGTAAAGCAGACAAAGTTGAACAGAGACATCCTAATATCATACATATTCTAAGGAATATAAGCCAGACCGATTAGCCAAGAAATAAGTGAAACATATTCAAACGTGTCACCCCGTCATGCACAACTCGCTACATGTCTAACATGATGAAATAATCAACCAAGAAAGTAGGTGATAGATCTAGGGTTTGCGAAAGTAGGTAAAAGAGACAATAACACGATGACACAAGGATTTACGTGGTTCGATCGATGTGATCTACGTTCACGGGAGAGAATATAGAGAGCTTTTATTATGCTTGAGAGTACAATGAGTATTGAATGTCCTACACCTCTAATCTTGCATCTATTTATAAGCCTTGGATCAAGCCCTCATCCTTCTAGGGATCGAACTCCTTATACATATCTAGTTCCTTAATACATGCATATCCGATTCCCGTTCGTGGTAGAATTCTATCTTCTCCCAAAGTAGGGTTTCGTTACTTGGTCTTCAAGGCAGATGTTGACTTTGTTTGGGCCGAACTCCGTGGGCCGAGCTTTAATATATAGACCCAGGATGAGGCCGGTACTATCACAACCCCCCCAAAAAAAGAGGAAAGAAGACTTGTAGACGCAGACTATGAGGAAGTATTTTCGAGGTGATTAATCGCGCAAATCACCTGTACGAGCTTATGTGCCGAGCTGAAGTAGCAGGGGGAACAGGAGGAGCGATCTGAGTATCAGCGACCTTGTTAAGTTGGATCGGTAGGTTAATTTACACGGCCCATACCCGATGTAGAAGGCGGGAAAAGTAATGGGCCATTTGAATTGTGTTGAGGGACGGTACATATTCCGAGAAAGACGGGCCCACGTTCACACGTGTCAGATACAACAGCGGGATTCAAATGTATATTCACAGAAGTTGATACGTTTTTTTTTCCTATCACATTATTTCACATCCGCCGTCGTTAGCAGAAAAAGCTCTTGCACAGAAAAGTTTTCTTCTTCCCCAAAATCCCCAATTTATTGTTCCTGTACCGCCGGCATTCACTCCGTTGGTTCCTCTGCGCACAGTTGCAAATCACCCGCCGGAGCATTTACCTTCTTTTTAACAAGTAAGTATGGACTCCCTTTCTCAGTCTAGTAGTAGTGGTAGTGAATCTCCTCCGTTACTCGGCTTCAGCAGAAGCGTTGTGTTTACCATTTCTCATTAGGATCCCTGGTACCTACTGTTGAAAC
Source organism: Agastache rugosa (assembly GCA_031470985.1). Taxonomy (NCBI): domain Eukaryota; kingdom Viridiplantae; phylum Streptophyta; class Magnoliopsida; order Lamiales; family Lamiaceae; genus Agastache; species Agastache rugosa. The sequence continues at coordinate 26,191,009 of CM062607.1, forward strand.
TTTAATAGTACCCCCGCGTGTGAAGGGGAAAGTGGCTGATTACCCCTCGACCTTAAATGAGACTAGGATTAGGTTTCTTGCCCAAACGTATAATTTTTCTATTGACGCGGAATTAATAGAACCTCGCCCCGAGAATAGGGCATGCTCTCCCCCAATGGGGTTTGTTACTATTTATGAGGACAGTCTGCACGCTGGTCTTCGATTACCCCTCCCTGAGCCCTATTCTGAGCTCCAGAAGAAGCTGGGCTTAGCGTTAGGGCAGATAATGCCGAACTCGTTTAGGCAGTTCACCGATCTGGGTGTGGCAGCAATTGATAAGGGTCACCAAATATCCGCCGAGCTCATTCACGAGCTATTTGTTTTCAAAAAGGCGGGGGGCTGGTACTATGCCGCTGCCCGGACTGAGTTCAAGGGGCGAACTCAAAATAAGGTGGACAAATAGCACAAGAAATTTTTCTTTTGTCGCCACAATAGTTTTGTCGACCTGGCTTGGCGGCTGGAAAAGCCTTACGAATGGGTGATAGACGAGGTGGATATGGATGTGGAGACTGCGGTGAAGGCGATGAGGGATCGCGGTCCTTTTGAGGGGAGCTACAACGAAGACTCCCTAGCTGAAGCGGGGTTGAGCCCGTATGAGCCTCACAATATGGTGGATCCGACGACGGGTGAGGCCCCGCTAGTGCTGTTAGGATTGTTTTGTGTGCTGATTCGTCGTCCTTACAGTTTTGTTGTTTTCTTTTGTTTTGCAGTGAAGAACTTTAGGAAGCTAAAAGAGGTCGGTGCCAAGGCTACAGCTCGCGGGGCTAAGAGAGCGAGGCTATCTGGACGATCTGCCTCCTCCTCCGATCAGGGTCAGCTCGTGGGGGCTGTTGCGGCAACTGTTCGCTCTCCTTCCCCCAAACTACCTCAGAAACGATTGAAGGTCGGGGACCAGCTCGAAGTGGACATCATCGACGTCACGGGTAGTGACGCGAGCCCGGTAGCTCCTCCCAATAAGCTGGCTGGTCTGCCTTTTCCCGAGGTGAAGACTTATTCCTTTCATTACACAGTTTCCCTTAATTCTTGCATGTGTAGCTAACTGTATTCCTTCTTGCAGTGCCTCGATATGTTCGTGGGATGGCTGAAGAACAGCGTCGGGGAGATGTCCTCGAAACACGAGGACGAGAAAAGCCAATACTCAGAAAAGCTGATGTCGGCCAATGCCCGGGCGAAGAAGGCTGAGACCGAGCTGATCAAGGCCGAAGAGGGCATGAAAGTTGTCAAATCCGAGCTGGCTGCTCAGCTTGCAAAGGCCGAGGCGGAGTCCGAGAAAGGTCGGAAGCTTGAGTCCGAGCTGAATGCGGTGAAGGACCGGGAGGCCAGCCTCGCAGCTAGCCAAGGTGAGCTCCTCCGGGCATATACAAAGAGGTTCCTGTTGTCGGAGAGTTTCTCCGAGCTTGCCAACGACTTGGCCATTCTTATTAACTGGAACTTCACCGTGGCTGCTTTGGAGAGGGCCGCCAAGGACTTCCCCGACCTGGATGTCTCCAAATATGGCTTCGAGCGGCTAGAGGATGAAGCCCTCCCTTCCCGGTACGCCAGAGTGGTCCGAGATCACCTCGGTCAGTTTCCTGTCCTGGAAACTCTGGCCAGCTCATCCATTTTGCTATCCGCCGAGCAGATTGATGACTGTTCGGTAGACTGGGACCTCGACCTGGACGCGGCTTTTGATTCTCTTCCCGACGAAGAAGAAGAAGAAGAAGGCGAAGCCCACGAAGAGGAAGTGGAGGAGGAACGGGAGGCCGGGGCTGGTGAAAATCTGACCTCCAACAAGGATGTGGAGGACCCCCCCGCCGAGCAGCCACCTTCTCAAAATAAGGAGGTCGGCGATGTTTAGCTAGTTTTTTTTTTTTTACATTGTATATTTGTACTGAACATCTTCGAATCAATGTATTTGTTTTCTTCTTCTTGAGTGTAGAGTTTGGATTCTGTCGGTGTTTCTACTTTGCGCATACAAATAGCTCTCCTTTCACAAGACCTGGTTGACCAACGGTCCATTGCTCAGCAATGGAGGGAGAAATGCCGCCGAGCTGAGGAGCTTTTCGGCAAAAAGTGTACTCTGCTGAAATCCCAAGAAGCCGAGCAGACGGGATGGCAGATGAAGTTCGAGGCACTTTGTGAGGAGGTTGAAGTCAAGTGGCTCGCTTTTCAAGAGAGTACCGACTTGCTTCAGGCTGAGCTTCTTCAGGCTGAGGAGGAGTTGGAAGTTGCCCGAGGTCGAGCTGGCCGCGTTCCCAAGGATTATGAGAAGATAGCCGAGGAGCATGCCGAGTATGAAGATATTATCCATCGCGGCGGTGGTATCACCATATCCGAGGCGGAATTAAAGGCGAAAAAGGACTTGGAACAATATCTCGAGCTGAAAGAAGCACTCGGGTCCGAGTCTTTTGGGCTTCAGGGTGCTTTTGAGATGCTGAAGGAGAGTGCGGGCAGGTATAAGTGTATTTTGGACCGCCGACCCAAGTTACGTGCGCTTCTGGCAAATAGCGCGGGTGCGGCCCTCTCTTCTTCTGCTCGGACAATGCCTGCTCGTGAGGTGAAAACGGCTTCGTGGGGACATCAGGTCGGTCCGAGCCAAGGTAGGCGAGCTGTTGGTCGCGGTTCGGCTACCCTGCGAGGTCGAAGTTTTCCTGCTGGAAGAAGTCGAGGTCGGGGACGAGGTCAAATCTCGATTGATGATCTCCTGGGGCCTTCCTCATTTGAGGAAGATTGGCTTAGCTTTAGCAAGAAACACCCTCCCTCATAGATTAGCTCGATTCTACCTGTAATTTATGTACACATAAACTTTTCCAAATAGTTAGAAATAAAAGTATATATATTGGGTTTTTGAACTTTCCTGTTCTTCGTGAAGATTGCTTCCTTGGTTTATTTGCATGTTGCATCTTTTAGGGAGTTGAACTCGGACTTCTTTGTGTTGACAAGGGAACCATGGTTCGGACCTCATATTTTATCCTCCCGGGGGAACCTGGTTCCGACCCCAGTTGAGAACTAATTATCCTTTTTGGACCTCGGAAAGGGTTTCCTTTGCGCATTATAGGATATTATTACCCCATGTCGGGTCATTACTGACCACGCAAGGGAACCGTAGTTCGACCTTATGAGGGGATTTTTGATGTTATGGACACTTCGTATAAGCAAATCAAAAGACTCAAGATGCAAGATAAAAAAGAAATTTTATTAAAAAGGACCAAAAACAAAGTAAAAAGAGTTTTGATGAGCTCGTTAAAAACAAAACATTAAAGCCAAAAAGAAAACCTAAGACTCTATATGCAAGACTTTGCTGCTTATACGAAGAATCTCTTTAGATGGGCGATGTGCCACGTTCTGGGTATTAGCTCGCCCGAAAGATAGGCGATTTTGTAAGCTCCTTTGCCGAGGACTTCATGCACTCTATAGGGCCCTTCCCACGTGGCTTCGAGCTTGCCGAGCTTCTCTGAAAGGCTTATCTCATTGTTTCGAAGCACAAGATCACCGACCTGGAACTGTTGGGGTTTAACCCTTTGGTTGTAATACCGAGCCATCTGCTGTTTGTACCGAGCTTCTTTTATGCTGGCTTGTTCCATTTTTTCCTCCAATAAGTCCAGGTCGGTTCGGCGCTGTTCTTCGTTAGCTTCGGCGAAGAAATTGATAGTTCGGGGGCTGGGTGCTCCGATCTTGACAGGTATGACTGCTTCTGACCCGTATACTAAACGGTACGGGGTTTCTCCTGTTGGAGTTCGGGGTGTAGTCCGGTACGACCACATGACGTTTTGGAGATTGTAGATCCATTCCGTTTTCTCCTTCTCTAGGCGGGCCTTGAGTCCGTTCACTATTGTCCTGTTGGTGACCTCGGTCTGGCCATTAGTTTGAGGTCGGTTGACCGAGGTGAAATTTTGCTGGATATTGAGTCCTTCACAAAATTCTCGGAATTCTCTGCTTGTAAACTGCGTTCCATTATCCGAGATGAGGACTCTCGGTACTCCGAATCGGCACACGATATTTTTCCAGACGAAGTCAACGGCTTTCTCACTTGTGACTTTTGTGGAAGGTTCAGCTTCTGCCCACTTGGTGAAGTAGTTGACGGCAACTATTAAAAACCGCTTTTGCTTAGGTGCCGGGTAGAAATGCCCTACGATGTCAATGCCCCACTCCATAAATGGCCACGGACTTTGCATAGTAGAGAGGTCGGTCTGGGGTAGTCTCGTTACTCTGGCATGCAGCTGGCATTTTAGGCACTTTTTCACGAACTCTTCCGCATCTTTTGCCATTGTTGGCCAATAGTACCCCCATCGCATGATTTTTTGAGCTAGCACCCGAGCTCCAATGTGGCTTCCACACGATCCTGTGTGTACTTCATTTAATATGTAGTCTGTCTCCTTTGGTCCAACACATCTTAGGAGAGGCTGTAAGTATGACCTTCGATAGAGGACCCCTCCCTCGAGGACGTACTGCGTGGATCTAGCTAGAATTTTTCTACCCTCCGTCTTGTCCTCGGGCACTTCTCCGTTCTCCAAACATCTTATTAGGGGTGTCATCTAATTTGGATCGTCCTCTATGATCGCATTGACTTCTGCCTCTTCTATACTCCTGTTTCGGACTTCTTTTACTAGCGTCGAGCTAGTTGGGGAGTTCGCCAGCTTGCTTAGCTCGTCAGCTCGGGTATTTTGGCTTCTGGGAATGCGGACTACTTTGAAGAACTGGAAAGACTGTTCAAGGAGCTTGACCTTCTCCAGGTACTTCTTCAGCTTCTCACTTTTCACCTCGTATTTTCCTAACACATGGTTGACCACGACTTGGGAATCACAATGGGCTTGGACAGCTCGTGCCTGGAGGGTTTGGGCAAGACGCAGTCCGGCAATGAGAGCTTCATATTCCGCCTCGTTATTCGTAGTGGGGAACTCGAATCGCAGCGAATATGTTAATTCCTTTTTCTCCGGGCTGATGAGGAGTATGCCAGCTCCATTTCCTTTCTTTCCTGAAGCTCCATCCACGTACATCTCCCAGCAGTCCGGGGGTGTCTTCTCTGGGACTTCCTGGAGTTCGGTGTTGGCTTTGATCTCTTTTGGTTCCTCGAGGTCCTTATAGTAAGCTTCTACAAGGAAGTCTGCTAGAGCCTGCCCTTTTATAGCTCGACGAGGACCGAACGATATGGAATGCTCTCCTAGCTCGATTGCCCATTTCGCGATCCTTCCTGAAGCTTCCGGTTTAGTAAGAACTTACCGAAGGGGTAGATCGGTCAAAACTTGTATTGGATGAGCTTGGAAGTAGGGTTTTAGACGCCGAGCTGCATTTATCAGGGCTAGGGCGGACTTCTCAAGAGGCTGATACCTCGTCTCGGGATCTTTGAGAACTCGGCTGACGAAGTACACCGGTAGCTGCCGATCTCCTTCGTCTCGGACCAACACTGCACTTATCACTTCCCCCGATGCTGCGAGGTACAGGGAGAGAGGTTCTTCCTTTTAGGGGACTGACAAGGTTGGTAAGTCCCCGAGGTGGCGCTTGAGCTCCCCAAAGGCTAGCTCATGCTCTGGTCCCCATCCAAATTCCGGTGCCTTCTTGAGAATTTTGAAGAATGGGAGCTGCTTCTCGGCGGCCTTGGAGAGGAAACGACTTAGCACGGTTATACATCCTGTCAACCTATGCACGTCGCGGATAGTTTGGGGTACCTTCATCTCCTGCACGGCTCTAACCTTCAGCGGGTTGGCTTTGAGACCTTCTGGCGAGATCCAGCACCCTAAGAATTTTTCCGATCGCACGTTGAAAGTGCACTTCTTTGGGTTCAGCTTGAGGTTCGCCTGCCTCAGTATGTTGAGCGTAGTTCGTAGGTCGCTCACCGCCGAAGCCTCTTCTTTACTCTTGACGACAATGTCGTCTACGTATACTTCGACAATCTTGCCGATATGATCTCGGAAGAGGAAATCGACCATTCGCTGGTATGTTGCCCCGGCATTCTTCAACCCGAAGGGCATGTATTTGAATGCAAAGACCCCGAAGCTTGTTGCGAAAGCTGTCATGATCGCATCTCTCTCGTCCATTAGAACCTGATGGTATCATTTGTAGAGGTCGAGAAAACAGAATACTTCGTGTCCCACTAAGGATTCGATCTTTTCATCGATGTTGGGGAGAGGATAGCAGTCCTTTGGGCAAGCTTTATTGAGGTCGGTGTAATCTACACACATCCTCCACTCTCCTTCTTCTTTCTTTACCACTACCGGATTAGATAGCCAAATTGGGTACTTGACTTCAAACAGAAGCCCTGCTTTCAACCATTGCTGCACCTCGTTGTAGATAACTTGATTTCGTTCGGCAGCAAATGATCGCCGTTTCTGCTTGACCGGGGTCGAGTTCGGGTTAATGTTAAGCTTATGCGTAATGATTTCCGATGACACCCCCGTCATGTCTGTTGGAGACCAGGCAAAGACGTCTTGGTATTCCCTGAGGAGCTGGATTACTTGCATGCGAGTTTGAGGTCCTCCTGCAAAGCCGACCTTGACAACTTTCGCTGGATCTGTTTCGGATAAGGGAACCTGTTCCGCCGAGGTGTCTGGGATCGACGTCGTTTCTTCCAGCTCCTTGGGATACTTTGATTGCTACGCCTGTGGTTGACCTCGGAGAGCGACCTGCATGCACTCCTTGGCCTTTATCTGGTCACCTCGGACAGTAAGGATTCCAGCCGAGGTCGGAATCTTCAACAGCAGGTGGTAGGGCGAAATGATGGCTCTGACTGCATTTAGCCAATCCCGACCTAGTATGATGTTGTAGGGGGAGTTCGCTTTAACCACGTAGAACTGAATCAGTTTGTTGACGCTGGTCGGCGGGCTGCCAATGGCATCATCGAGCGTGATGGTCCCTTCAGGTCACGTCTCGTGCTGTGTAAAGCTCTTGAGGGGCAGGGGTGTGGAGTTCACCCGAGCTGGGTCGAGGCCCATCCTATCCAAGCAGTGTTGGAAGATGATACTCATGCTGGCCCCACCATCGATGAATACGCGATGGACCATCTTGTTGGCCACTCCGACCTGTATCACCAGGGCGTCATTGTGTGGTGTAGCTATAGGTACAGGATCGTCCTCAGAGAATGTGACGGTTTCTCCCTTCTTGAACCTCTTCTTCATTTGCTCCTCACCCGATGGGACTGGTGGTCTGCGAGCTTCTGCCTTTAACTTAGTCTTTGTCATGCCTGGGGGTAGTCCGGTGATGGTGGAGACCACTCCGTCGTACTGTGGTGCGTCGTACTGAGGGTTGTCATCATCCTCGTCTTGATCGACCTTAGCTCGCTTACTGTTTGGGGCACAGCGACCCTGTCCTCCTTTCCGTTTTCCTTTCCTGTTTCTCTTCCCCCCGGCTTCGTATCTCTTCAGAGTTCCCTCCTGGGTCAACCTCTCTATCTGTTCAGCGAGGTCGCGGCAATCCTCCGTACGGTGCCCATGGTCGTCATGGAAGGAGCAGTGCTTGTTTCTGTCCCGAGGTTTAGACCCTGACATAGGACGTGGTTTAGTGAACCAGTCCTCGTGGAGTGCAAAAATCTCGGCATTCGTCTTCACAAAAGGAGGTTGTTGGGACATTTCTGGTCCCACCCGAGGTCCAAGCCGGGACTGGATAGGTCTTGATCCGAGCCGGGACTGGATTGGCCCTCTTTGGAGGCGCTCATGAGCACTTCTCCAATCACGATCATTCCGTCCTCGATCCCCTTCAGTTCTCTTCTTCTCGGTCTCTTCCCGCTTCAATCGGTCCGCATCTTGGCCATCAGCGAACTGGTATACAATCCTCCACATCTCCTGGGCTGTCTCGGGTTTCTGCTTAGCGAGCTCTTGGTTCAGGGACCCGGGAGCAACCCTATTTCGGAAGGCCGAGATGAGGAAGACATCGTCGATTTTATCGACCTTCAAGCTTTCCTGCATGAATCTGGAAGCGTACTCCCTTATAGATTTTTTGTCCTTTTGCTTCACCGATAGGAGGTAGGCTGTGTCTCGACGAGCCTGAACCTTTGTATGGAATCTTTGCTTAAAGATTTTTTCCAAATAGGTCTAGGACCCCACGCTGCCAGTTGGGAGGCTGTCAAACCAAGCTCGGGCATAATCGATCAGCATCTCGGGGAATAGCTCGCACATGTGTTCCTCCCTAAGACCCTGGTTGTGCATGCTGTACCGGAAATACGTTAAGAAGTTAAGGGGATTATCTAGCCCATTGTAGGCCGGAATGTTTGGCAATTTGTACACCGTGGGAAGTTTGGTGTCAATCAGCTCATCGGTGAACGGGCTGACAAGCCGAGCAGGTTCCTTTTCATGTCGGTGTCGGTTCCTCGGGGGACTGCGACTCTCACTGTAGCTCGGACTTCGGCGCCTTCTGGGACTCCGAGATCTCCTTTGTGTATGATGTCGCCTGGGAGTCTGCTGCGAGCTTGGACTCTGACATCGAACTGAACCCCGCAGGGGATCGTGCCTCTCCCTTAGCTCCGGTCCCTGCCTCTCAGCGTAGCGAGGAGCTTTAGGTAGGGATTTTTACGTGGAACTCTCCCTAGCCTCGGGTATGGGAGGCATCCGGGTTGTCGCGAGAAAGCGTTTGAAACGCTCCTTGTTCGCTTTAGCGAATTCGGCGGCGGCGTAGGTGGTGGCAAGGTCAAAGTCTCTGGAGAGGTCATCCTCCTTCGACTCGGATTCCTTCGGCTCTGACTCGTCGTGGATTTCTTCGACGTATCCTTCGGGAGTATTACCGGTTCTGAAGGACTGTCCGTTATGTGTCCTCCAATGCCGATTTTGCGATGGGTTTCTCTGAGGGATGTACTCTAGCACGGGCATCCCTTCGTAGGGATTTCCTTCTATTGGGTCACTGGTGTGCCTCTCTTTTGGAACCGAACAGTCTTTCTGGCGATTCTCCTTGCTTATGGGGTGGCTTTCTGCTTCGTTAGGATTCCCGCGTTAGCTTCGGGCCTCCCGCACGCTTTGTGATCGCGTTACCATCATAAATCAGCTACGAAAGAACCGTCGATCGTTCCCACAGACGGCGCCAATGATAGATCTAGGGTTTGCAAAAGTAGCTAAAAGAGACAATAACACGATGACACAAGGATTTACGTGGTTCGATCGATGTGATCTACGTCCACGGGAGAGAATATAGAGAGCTTTTATTATGCTTGAGAGTACAATGAGTATTGAATGTCCTACACCTCTAATCTTGCATCTATTTATAAGCCTTGGATCAAGCCCTCATCCTTCTAGGGATCGAACTCCTTATACATATCTAGTTCCTTAATACATGCATATCCGATTCCCGTTCGTGGTAGAATTCTATCTTCTCCCAAAGTAGGGTTTCGTTACTTGGTCTTCAAGGCAGATGTTGACTTTGTTTGGGCCGAACTCCGTGGGCCGAACTTTAATATATAGACCCAATTAGTCTTAGGTCAGGCCCAGGATGAGGCCGGTACTATCAGTAGGACACCCAATATCATCTCATTTTAAGAACCCGACAGCCCGTCAACCCGACGGACCTATCAACCCGATGATCCCAACTCATTCAGCACATCAAGATAGCAAGATGATAACAAAAGGCTCAAAAAGGACAATAGACATATAAATTTTACTATCAACAAAGATCTACCACAAACACGTGGCAATACGAATCAAAAATTACTACAATTCATTTTATCCACATCTCACACGAAGAACATGAAGAACAGTAAAAGAAACGACAAAACTAACCTCTTGAAAAGCTCCTTCAAGGCTTTCTCTCTTTCACTTCAATTTTCTACTCCCACAATTTCTCTCACTACCAAGTTACTGAAGTAAAAAGTGAAATGAGAATATAATTCATTACTCTTATGGATAAAGAAAATGAGCCAACGGCAAAATACCGAATCCAGGCTCCAAAAAATCCAACTTGACAAGCTGACAAGCTTAAACTAATCCATTCAGGTGGTGGCTCTATTGTGTTCTATACAAAAGTGGCTCATCACTAAGCTAATTGCCTGCAACCAAGTGTGTTTATATATATATATATATATATATATATATATATATATATATATATACACCAACATGCATATACACGTGTAAGTGGAATTAGCAAAATTATCACTACTATCGAATGTTGCACCTGCAAACTTACAAAACTTGAAATGAAGCTTCCCAAAATTACCATCCGAATAAGTTGGAGCAAAAGATGAGCCTATCAACCTGCAACCAAAGTCGAGCTCTACTCTATGCTTATTTCTCTTGAGTGACATGTAAAAACGAAATAAATACACATACTGGTGTTGTATAAACGAAAATAACAGAGGCATTACCAAGAAAAAAAAACATATTGTTGTCACTGCTTACGGCCTGGCGAGACCTTAGTAAATGGACCGGTCGCGGCGTCACCTTCAACCCCACACCGCACGACTATATCTTGTTGGCTCTCGTTTTCACGATGTCAAAACCTTCACCTTCCACCCTTCATCGCCGTCGGCCTGATAGGACAAACCAAAGTATTAAAGCAGACGACGATGCTCGTTGAAATTCAATTAATACGAGCCCTACCAGCTTGATAAACAAGAAAGTGAGAGAAGCAAAGGCACCTCGTCCCGTGTTATTAGCAAAAGGAAGAGCACATATAGTTCTATCGAACTACCAAATTCAAAAGCAGAAGCAGATTCCCTCTCTTTATTTAATTACTCAGACAACCTGTAGTCAATTCAAAATCTCAAAAAATAACTTTCTGCAACTATAGTTCGAATAGCCGTAGCACCAGACGAAAGAAACAAGATTTGCATAATTTAATTGCCGACTTTTTACTCAAAATCCATACACTTGACAGCCTTTGCTATTAATAGTCATATAAATGGACCCACCTTCAAAAGCATGTTAAAAAGCACCTGTATTGACATAATATATATATATATGCATATTGATAGATATACACGTATGCTGATGAAATTAACTTAGTAAAGTTGTGTATTTTCACGTCTTTTGTTCTTATCAGCCATGGCTACATCAGACCGATGCAACCGGACAAGCCTCCAAACTTTAAACTATACTCTTAGCACTAAATATCAAGTGAAGACGTCACTATGTAGCAAGAAATATATACTATCAAGAGGAAGAAAAAAGGGACTCGTCGCCGTCTTCTTCCAGTTTCATGGCACCAGAATCCATGGCCTCTCCCCACGCACTCCAACATACCAAATTCACTGTCACTCGACGGAGCTGGCTCCTATACAATAGATGAGTAACAACAGCCGGAGATGTTGACACTGTAGTGACGCCTTTAGGTACACCCGCCACCAAAGCCACAAACCTCCGCACCCGATGGAGCCGCCCGGACATCAACAGTCACCCTCCTCACCGTCGCAACCTCACCTCGCTTTGTGCTACACCTCAACAAAAGGCGCCATAGTCCGGCCTATGAAGAAGCAGGTAAGGCCGACCTACCCTGTCAGCCAGACAAGTATACAACCCGTCTCCAGTGTTTAGAATGCGGAATTCAGATGACATCAGCCAGACATTTAATGATGTCAGCAGAACTACCCAACCAACAAATACATAGCGGTTGTCCCATCTCATATAAATTGGAGTTGAGATATATGGGCCAGATTTTATTTAAAAAAAAGGAAGGCCCGTCAGCTCCTCCAAGCATAAATTGTGACTTGAGGGCCGGAAGTTATTTTCTCTCTCCTTCGTGAATTATGAATAAGCTTTGGAGAGATTAGTCCCACTGATTATTTCAAGTTTAATCAATTTTAGATTTTTCACATTTGTACGTTCTTCTCTACCTGACATTAATCAATGCGAAATATCAACTCTCTACTTAGAAATACTTCTAAATAGAGAGTGGGGGACAAACTGTAGTGGGCAAAATTCGTATTTATATTTTAGGCCCAATTGACGTGGTTTGCCAGCCCGACGAGCCCGATGAAACGGATTAACCGGCCCAATAAATAATATAATAGGCCCAAAACCATCAGGCCATAAACAATAAAGCCTAAAAGGGTTCGTCAAGTCAGCCCTACTGACGTAGTCAAGGTATATCTTGACGGCTCCACGAAAATAGAAACAGACGAGAAAGGCATGGCTGATGGATAAGACCGACGAACTAAACCCTAAGGGATTGGCGGCTCTATATATACAGCCCGCATAGGTCACAGCCAGACACGTTCATTCATACTCTCAACTACCACACGATTTCTCTCCATCTTCTCTACTTCCGCCGCCTTACCTTCTCGCTCTCATCAGCCTGACATAGTCTGCCCGTCAGGCTTTTGCCATCACTTATCCATTGTCACCGTCTCCACCCTCCGCACGCTCCCGGTCTCCCGGAACATTCATTGTTCTCAACCATCTCTCTTTACTTGTTTTCTATAGCATTTACTTTGTCATTCCGTCACTAACTTGAGCGTCAGAGGCTCTACGGTCGACACCCTCCACCGGTGCTCACCTAGGGCTCTTACGTGTTCTTGTGTTGACAGGTTGCTAGTGCCCGATCGATCCGGATGTACCTGACGTCATCATCAATTGTAGATTTAGCCTCTATATTTCGAATTTTAGTTTATTTTTGAAATTATTTTGTGTTTTGTGGAGGGAAATATAATCCTAACATAATCGCACTAATTTAGGACCTAATTCGTGGGAGGGAAAAAATATTATCCTAATATAATCCCACTAATTTAGGAACTAATACATGGGAGTGAAATAATTACTTAGGCGATAGATATTTTGTATAGTATTTCCAAGGAATATTATTTTTTTAAATTTTAAATTCATTATAGTAGTCGAAATTAAATTAATTTAAATTAAATACTATACTTTGAAATCGAATTAATCTACTTTAATATTGCGTTATATATATTTATTGAGAAAAAAATTATTTGATTTAATTTAATTTATTTTCTTTAATATTCAACTTGTAGTCGGAATATTATGAAATTGAATTAATGAAATTTCATTTGCTCTATAAATATTAATTAGAAAAAAAATATGTTGCTATATTAAATCTAATTAAATATAAAATGTATTATAATTTTTTTTAATTATTTATAGCGGTAGGAATATTATGAAATCGATTTAATATCATTTTAGTAGCATTATATATATTAATTGACAAAAAAAATAGTTTTTCTAAAGTAAATATTTAATAATTTTATAAATAAATTTCGGCCATTTTGGAGGGGAAAAAAATAGAGGGAGAAATAATGTAGATAGATTTGGCGCCTAAATGAAAGATTAAGGAGGGAAATTAAATTGGGGACATAATTGACACAAAAAAAATACTAAAAAAACCGACCAAAAATAACAAATGAGCCGACCGGTTTTTGGCAAAAAAAACCGGATGGTGGCTGGCCACCGGGTGGCTGAATATCACTACCCATTGAATTAAGGCTGCAAATCATTCTCCGATTTGCTACAGATGGTATAATTTATAAATATAGAAAAATTTGCAAAGTTAATTACGAACTTGACCTCATTTTGCAGTCCCAAAACGAACTTTGAAACTCTGTAATTAAATATACAAACTTTGATTTGTTTTTGTTTTTTTTTTTTTTTTTTTTTTTTGCAATTAAAACTCATGACATGTTTCTGCACCGGAGACGATAATATGGTCATGTTAAATTGACAACGATACAAATGTCGTCCTATTAAACTGGAGTCTTATCTAATTATTGAGGGAATAAAATGGTGGTAATTTACAAGTCCAATTCATCCCCATAATTATCCGTAAAAGCCCCAAACTCTTCATCTCCTAAATTAGATTAAGACTATGTTGTTTAATAGGAAGAAATTGTGTTGCACTACCCAATTTGACACGCCCGCCTCGGTATTTGCGGCTCTAGAAGCAAAAATGAGTTATATTCACAAAAAAAATTCAAAGTTTGTGTATTATATTTAATTGCAAAGTTTTAAAATTTGCGTTGTAATTTGAGTTTATATTCGTGAATTAATGTTCAATTTTTCTAAAAAAAATATTGTATGGATTCCAATTTGTAATTATCTATAAGTTGTGCTAATTTCGTAATATTGCGGAAAGAACAGGATCATGTGGCATTTTCTTATTCATTTTTATAGTCATTTTTCCAAAGAGTGTGTTTAATTTGATGGTAAGGAAAAATAAGGGAAAATTCTCCTTTAAATCTCTCATTGTCCATCATTTTCTACCATTTCCAATATTTTAAATCATCACAAGCTTTCAATCGATGTTGGTTATACAGGACAATGAGATAGGTCGAAGGGAATAATTTATTTTGTCGTTATTCCTACTTAGCTCTCAGTCAATTGTTGAGAATCCAATTAAACTACTACTAGTGTATGTTTTTTAAGGATGACACGAAGAATATATTGTTATTTAAACATATTAAATGGGAATAAATTACTAGTATAAATTATTTTCCTTTGTTTCTTTGACATCATAATACTAAATATAATCGCAACACAATTTAAACAAAGAATGAAAGAATGAATGAATGAATTAAGCAAAATTAAAAGGAAAAATATGGTTCAAAATCTGGAGCGCTTGCACTCGGCCGGAATCCCCTGAGGAAACCTCTTGGAATCGGTGCAGTAGTTGTAGACCATATAATTCTGCTGCACCCACCTCAGCCTGTTTCTGCCTCCGGCGTCCAGCTCCTGCGTCTGCCACGCCGCCGCGGAGTTGGAGGCGGCGTTGGAGGTGGCGGAGTTGATGTTGAAGTTGCGGTAGGAGGCGAAGAATGGCGCCTTGCTCCAATCCGTCTTCACGCGGCCACCCTGCGTAGCCCAGTCGTCGGCATTCCACAAACTGCAGTAGACTCTCATCGCCTGCGTCTTGGGGAACGGAGTTCCCATGGCTTCGTGATTGTTGAAAACTCTTAGAGGAATGTTGTCCACCATGAATCTGAAATTCATTCAATTCAATTCAATTCAGATTCAGTCAGATTTAATTTTGATTTCATTCAAAATCATATTAAGTCAATTAATTTGTTGTACTCGTACTCACATGATGCGCTGAGAGTTCCAAACGATGGAGTAGGTGTGAAACGACGACGTTGGATCGAACCAGAGACGGAATTGCTGTTCCTTATTCCCTTTGCCGCCGGCGTAAACATTTGTGTGAACGGTGTAGGGTTCTCCAGATGAATTCCCCAGAAATTCGAAGTCGATTTCGTCGTGTCCTGCTCCTTGAGAAGACAACTGCAGTTGGAAACCCTAATTAGCTCAATATAATTTACAATTGGAGAAAATTAATTGATAATTGTAACTGTAAGTGGAAATAAATAAATAAATAAAAAGCTTACGTAGAAAGTGGTGACGGTTCCGGCGGAGTTAGCGGGGACGAGCTTTATCTGCATATCGAATCTTCCGAACAAGTAGTCCTTCTTCGACTGGAAGCCGGAGCCGGATTGTTGGTCGAGCGAGAGGGTGAGCTGCCGGCCGCCGTCGAGAATGTTGGCGCGGCCGTCTCCCCATGTGATCTCGGCGTCGCGGTAGAAATCGGCGGAGGCGATCGTGAGAGCAGCGAAGAAAATGGAGAGTAGAAGGGTATGTGATTGGGAGAAATATGCAGCCATTTTTGGAGAGAGGCAGAGAGCAGAGAGAGAGAGAGAAATGGTTGTAAAATTGAAGGTTGGTGTTGGTGTGTGATGATGAAAGGTGAAAATATATAGGTATTGGGAGAGAGTGACAGCTGTACTGCTGTTGCTGTAGGTGAGGTGGGATTGAAGAAACGGCCGAAATCCTAAAGCTTTCGAGTTTACGCGTAAAAGAAGAATGCAACGCGGCTTCTGCCTAATTGTTATCAACATTCAACACAACCACCTCACAATCTATTCCGCCAACCTCACTTCGTTTTTTATACTCATTTTTTAAGTAATTCACTTGCAAATATTTTAATCATGAGACATGCATCATTTTTTTTTTTAATGGTGAGGGAAACTCGGAAACGTAAGTGATAGACTGTATTAGGTCCAATAATAAATCACATATTATAGCTATACTAATACTACAACCTATAGGTTATAATGTGTTAGTGAAATTTGAATTTTAGACGCAGTAACTACAAACACATCGACTCCCAGTATATGAGTTAACTAACTCAAATCTTGACTTGATAATATATAGTTTATTCAAGTTCAAATTAGTCAAGTTTATTAATATAAACAAATAAAGTTTCAATATATTACACTACTCTACTCGTTGTTTTGTATGAATTGGTGGGGGGCTCTAGTAAAGTTGTCTCTTCCATCAAGTGAATTCAACCTTGCAAGGAAATATATTGCCTTTTTATTTCAGATTTTAGATAAAAATTTGGGCTTAACTGCGCTTTCCTTCTTTTCACCATTAGTTTTGAGACAAATATTTGGGGCTATGACTCCAATCGATATGGGCTTTATCTTGGCCCATACTCTGTCTTACATGCCAGAATATGTTTCTGTTACATGCTATTGAGTATTGATGCCTATCCAAATTAATATTTCTGCAGTCAAAAATCATATACGGAAAAAATTTGTTCTTTTTTTTTTCTTAATTATTTCTAATGAAAATCAAGTTATCAAAATTTTTAATTACATTGAGAATAAAGGTAAAATAGTAAATTTGACATTATTTTTCCATAAAATTCTAAAAAATATGACATCTATTAAAACTTATGCTTAATAAAATATAATTTAATTAATTATAACTTATGCTTATTTTTATTATTTGTTATTATTTAATTAATTATAAATTATGCTTAATAAATTATAATTGAGTCTTACTAAATCATTCATAAACCCTAATTATCTCATCAATCTTTAATTACTCTCTAATTCCCTAATTACTACCGACAGTACTATGCGATTGGTCATATCAAAATTTTTGCCATTGTTAAATTTCTGGGATAAAGACATTTTCCGAACAATCTAATTACATTCGATATAAGAATAGACCCAATAAAAAAAGCCCACAGCTCGAACTTTTTAAGAAACCGAATTCATAATTACATTTTTTTTTTCTTTTTTCAAAGGATAATTACAAGTTTTTTCGAGGGATAATTAGTACTATATCACGAAATAATTATACTTGTACTTTATCTCTTTGTCGTTATTCATGAGATATAGTATAAGTTCTAAAGATGTAAATAAAAAATAAATATTATTATCATATACTATATAATCCGTTAGAAACTAACTAAAATTTATGAAATAAGATTCATTAGAAATGTTTCGAAATGTTCGTCAAAATTTATTAGGCTACATGCTATTGGAAATGGATTAAGTTAGCACCGAGCACACCTACGCCAAAATCCAAACCTATACAAGTTCGAATTTTAATGATAGATTTGTACAATTCATCGATATATATTAATTGCATAATCTATTTTACTCAATCGAACCTACAAAAGTTCTTTTCTCTATAGTAGAAGCTTATAATCGTTTCACAATTACGTAAAATTGTGTATTTAAATATACATTTTTACTCCAACATTACATACGAGATTTCAAGTGCCGAATCAAAATTTAAATATAAAAAATCAAACGATTATCATACATACACACACACACATATATATATATATATATATATGTATAACAATCTATAATTTGTTAAATGTTATTGCAAATACGCTCAAAAATTAGGATATAAATTAATTCTTGACACTCACTAAGTGTGCAGTTGATTCTCAAAGCAAGTCGAAGATTTCCTCCTGATTTTCGGATATTGTACATTCTTATTTGAATTAATAAAGTTGTTTTCTTCTAAAACAAAGAAAAATATTGACCCAAAAGATAATCTTAGCTAGCTATTAGATAGCATCATAGGAGACTTAAAACTTATTAGCATTCTTTATTAGATTGATGGACTCATTTAACCATATCGTATTTGATCGATATATATATAACATAATTTCTTCATCCACTAAAATATAAAACCACTATAAGTCTACAACAATACAAATATTATGGAGTGGTGCAATAATCCTTTGTTTGATTTGATGATTGCTAATTAATTAACTTCGTCATTATTGAACTTCAACAAAACATTTTATTTATCTTTATTTATCTTAAAATATACAACGATGGCCGCAACAACGTTTAATTTGTTGCATGTATTTTGAAGCACAAACACGAAACGATCAATAGTTCAGAACATATGAAATTACCACGCAAAATGCAAATTCGTATTAGAAAAACTTTCTTAAACAATCTTTTTTTTTTTTGACAATTCTTAAACAAGTTTTAACATGCATAGATTGATAAGTTGGATAAATAAAACCAAAAATATTTAAAACGACGAATAAAACATTTGATCTACATCCATAAAACTTGGTATTAACAACTAGACCTAAAAAAATTACTCTTCAAAACCATCAACTCCTCCGATCCTATCAATACAATACATAATATAAAACCACAGAGTAGCAAAACTTTTTTTTTTTTTTTGCCTAAAGAAAGTTCCATAGTTCCATGTATAAAAGGAGAGGAAGAAAAAGACAAATCTGGAAAAAGAAAAAAATGTAAATAAAATCAAGCACCAAGCTTCCGCTTTCTCTTTTCCGAGCTCTGAACGAAGGCGGCAAGAAACCTCAATGCCTTTACCTGAGTCTCCAACGCAAATATATACTCCGCCGTCTCTTCAAACAGCTCCGTCACCGGCAGCCTCTCGCCTCCGGGGACTATTTTCTGCAGCGCCACTATCTTCTTCTCAACCTCAGCCTCGGCCCCATCATCGGAGCTGCTGCAGGCGCTTTTTGGGATCTTCTTCACGTGGGTTCTCCTTCTGCTCCTCCTCCGCCCCACTAGGCGGAAGGCTGCGGCGGAGGTGTCTTGCGCCGCCGCGGTATCGGTTTGTAGGGTGGGTGCAGGGGGGCTGGTCATGGAGGGGTGGGGTGGTGGAGAAAAGAGAAGAGGAGTGATGTTTAAATGGTGGAAATGTCAAATGCCAACGGAGGTGGGACCTACTTATAATCCCCTGATCACGGATTTCGTTTTGGATATTAATCGTCGTCTACTCGCTCGCTTTCCCTTTTTTCATTTTTTTTTTTTTAATTTTAAGAAAGTAAAACGGTAGAAATAAATCCGAACAGAACTCACTGATTATAAATAAAATTTATTATCGTTTGGATATATTCTCTTTTCTTAACTAGTGTAATTCATGCGTCATCACTTATATTATGGAGTGTGATTAAATTTAATTAAATTACTACATTAATTGTCTGTACACGACAGTAAAAATTATAATTGTACTTAAATTAGGGTGGACATTAATTTTTTTTTTTTTTTTTTTCGACGGAAGGGAGTAATAAATTAGGGAAGGGGAATAGTGAGAGGGGAAACGGATAGGGGGAGAGGGATGAGGGTCCACGGGAAGCTAAAGGCAGAAGAAAGAAGAGAGAGAGAGAGAGAGCACGTATGCTGTATGCACATGCAATCACATGAATTCCTTGAACCCACCACCCACCCATGTGCTTCCCTCCCCTCCCACCCCTCCTATCATTGCGCCACGTGTACCCCTCATCTTGAGCCCCACGAACAGCCGCTCACCTCTTTATACTTGCTCATATCTTCTTCCAATTTCAACCAAAATTTGGGCTACTATTGCGTG
Source organism: Agastache rugosa (assembly GCA_031470985.1). Taxonomy (NCBI): domain Eukaryota; kingdom Viridiplantae; phylum Streptophyta; class Magnoliopsida; order Lamiales; family Lamiaceae; genus Agastache; species Agastache rugosa. The sequence goes on from CM062607.1 coordinate 26,210,550, forward strand.
AGATGGTATCAATTTGGCACCGATGAAAAATTATAAATTCATATTTAATAATCTATTTATAATCTAAAATCAGCACCACCATCATTTTTTTCATTCAAGGCAGAATGAGAGTGAATTTGGTTATCTGCTCAAAGTTGAAGACGGCTTGCTCAAGATGTAAGAAAGCCTGAGCCATAGGACTGTCTAATCGGTTTCATCTTACGCTCCGAGGCCTTCGTCTCCCCTCGCTCGACTCTTGAAAAAAATAAAAAAAAATAAATTAAAAATAAATAAATAAAAATAGTGAAAAAGAATATTAAAAAATGGTGCATCCCAATACACTTAGTGGTGCATCTCATTACACAGTGTGGTGCATCTCATTACACGTGATGGTACATATCATTTGACCCTTAAAAAAATTGAAAATAAAAAAAATTGAAAAGTCAACGGGTTGACCGAGTCCGACCCGTTGACCCGAATCCGACTAGGGTTTGATCCGGATCCGATCCGATTTGACCCGGGTCAGATCTGACCCTCCATCCCTTGTAGATCTATGGTAAAGATCTATTCATATTTCTTAGGTTAAGATGCATTCTTATATGATCAATCTCATATATATATATGTGTATGAGGATTAGGAATGGTTAATACCATGGAGTATGGATGGAATGACTAATCCCAATAAAAAAGGAATGGTGATTACTAATAGAATGTTGATTCCATTTCATATGTATTGTTTATTAAGCAAGTGAAGGGAATAGAGGTAGGAATGGTCATTTCATTCCTTACACCATTCCATCATATCAATCACCTTCCAAGAGTTTTATATTTTGTCATTGCAGCAAAAAAGAAATTAATATGGAATTGGATAGCCAAAGTCCTCAAAAATCAGAAACAAGGTACACAACAAGCAAGTAGGAGTAATGCTTTTGTAGATGCTGAAATAGAGAGGACAGAAGTGGAAGAACCGACGAACATAGAAAATCCCCCACCCCCCTCCAAAAGAAAAAGAGGAAGGCCCCGAGGGGATCCTCCGGTTCAGGTGATCAAAGGAAAATGCAAGTGATGTGGAACCTTAATTATTGTGAATGGTACGACAGGTTTATAAAATCATGCTACTTCATGTAGCAAAAAAACGTGACGAAAAGGTCGGTCAAACAGTATTGAGTTTCCAACCCGGTGATGATGGATCAGGAGGGTCATTAACTGTAGCATCCCGCAAAATGCGGGCTAGAAAAATCCGAATAAATTAAAAAAATTTGGATTAATTAGATAGGTCTTTATTCCCGAACGTTTTAAAAGAATAAAATAATTCTTTTAAAGAGAATATGAAAACTCATTTATAAAAATTTAGAATAGATTTTATTAAAAAATAAAATCGATAGATGCTTAAATTATAAATTCCTCTTTTATATTTTAAAAACGAGCACGAGCATAACATTATTATTTGATGCATTACATTTTATATGTTGCATTCAAGCAACCTAAGAGATGATAAATCGATGTTACTATTTAATTTATATTAATTAGCTATGTGATTATAGAGCCGGATAAACGAGCTCGACTATGTGAAATTAATTACGTTAATGCTGTGCTATATGGAATTAACAATCGTAGATGCAATATAGTTACGATATATAATTGTATTAAATAATTATTTGATCGGTAAGATCGAGTAATTGGAAATTAACCGATATGGTTGTACGAGATTAAAATAATACTGCGATATATTATATCTGATAAAAAAGGGGTAATAGCTGGTAAAAATAAATAAAAGAAAAAAGGGAAGGGAGAGGAGATGCGTGAGAGAGGGAGAGAGAGCAATCATATCTGTTTTTCTCTCCCCCAATAATAATAGAGCAGATAAAGAGAACACTAATACTTTTTGGACATATATGTCCGGACATAAAATGAATATATTAATAATTTTAACTTATAATTTATCAAATAAAATAATGGTGTTGGTTAGTACTCTAATGTATTTACTTAATTAATCTAAACCACTATTTTTAGAGAGAGAAATATGAATACAAAAAATACGAAATTAAACTAATAAAGTTATTTTGTTATTTTCACTAATCTTTCGGAAATACTATTACTTAATAGATATTTATGCATTCACTTGAATTAGATTACTCAAAAAATAATAAATTGAATGAATGTGGAGAAATTACAAAATTAAATAAATAAGTTTAACGGATTGAACCGATTCATTTACCTAAACGAGCTAGATTATGTCCGAACATTTATGTCCGAATAGCATCACTCTAAAGAGAAACCCTCTCCCAACAGAGATAATTATTATCTGTGGAGGGCAGACGTACGGGAGAGAGAAAGAAAGAAGGAGGAAAGGGCTCGGTATTTGTTTTCACCCTTCTAGATATGTTTCTCCTTCATTAACACGATTCTAGGAGCTCGATAAGAGCAAGATTTAAACTGAATATAGGATGAAGAATGAGGCGTGAGTATAGTCTTGGGTCACTCACGAAAATGGCCAAGAATGATGGTGGATTGATGACCTTTTCGCATTATGTATGTCATGTTCAAGTTTTGTTGATTATGTTCGATTTTTTTTATGTGTTAGCCAAAGCATGAACTAGGAATTTCGTACTATGTGTTTAAGCGTATGTTACAGTTGAGTAGAGGCATATTAGGGGCTGTATAATGATGATATTATGTTAAGAACCAAAAAGGAAGTGATGAGATGTGTTCTAGGTACGCTATGAATCGGTCTTTGAATATATATGCCCGATCCTTGTTGTTCGTTGCTAAATGACGAACTAAGTTTTGATGTTGAGGCATGATATATGTATATAAGTGTGATGTGTATACATTGAGGCTGTTACGATGATTGTATGATGCTTGTTCGATGCTAAATGTACCATGTGAGTTGGCCGTATGCTATGTTCGATTTTTATTGTTTATGCTCGGATCTTGTGTGCTGTAGGTAATCCACGAATAAAAACTCCATACCTAGATGTCTATATTTGAGTCTTAATCAAGTATGAGCAGATTAAGGGCTGTGGAATGTATATGAAAGTTTTCAATCAAGAATACCATGAACAGAGATGTTAATATGCTAAATGTATGTGTGAGCAACTTCTGCTGTAATCTGATCTCCATAGTTCGAGAGGTTAGAGATCGAGTTTTAAGCTCATATTTTACTATGTTGTGCATTCACATGTTATGAAGAACATATCCGAAAATCAGCCCCATTCATTGAATAGAACTCGAGTTATGATTTAAAGAGCAGACCTGTTGTCTTTGAGCGTGAATTCTGTGCAGATTCTCATTTTGGGGTTGTAGCCCCTTGTGTCTTATGATTTGCAAGCTTTTCCTTTTAGAATCAAAATCTAGACATCTTAAGCTTCCTATGTTGATAAAGAAACCAATTTTTGGATGATCGAGTGAGTCGTAGCGCTCGTCGAGAGACGACTGTTTTTCCAGCGCTTCAAAATATTTGACAGATTAGCTGTCATCTGTTAAGGGCCGATTTTGGCCAAGTTAAAATGATTATTTTTGGACTATGAAAAATTCTGAGAATACCTTGATATGTGTTTAGTTTGTGGTTCGAATTCCAGAACCACTAGAGTCCGTTTGCTATTTTCACGAAAATGAAAGGATTTACGTGACAGCAGAAAATGACAGATTTCTGATCTGTCCTTGGTGCCCATTTTTCGGCAAGTTAAATTGATAATTGTTCAAATATGAAAACTTCTGGTGTTATACCAATGTGTCAAGGTTACGTAGTCCGAATTTTAAGTCTATCAGACCCCGTTTGCTATTTTTGCAAAAGTAGAAGAAGTTGTGCCTTAGGGTGTTTATATGCAGAAAATTGGTTATGAAAATCTTATTACTAATTTTGGTTTTATGCTTATAAACGTGAGTATGTGACTTATAATATTATATGATGATATATTATGAGTCAAAGTAATGTAATATATTTAATTTGACGATTAAATATATTTTATCTATGTGATTATATGATTAATTATGAACTAGGCTTATTTCAAGGTAGGAAAATGACCCAATTGATTATTTATGATATGGGCTAACTATTGGGCCCATAATTTCAGATTTATTTAAATGGGTCAACTTAGTTTAATTATACAATATGTCTTATGTAATAAATGGACCTTATGTGTTATAATTATTTAAATGAAGCCCAATATGTTATGAATATTATTTGGACTGTGATGTGGCCTTTTAAAGTCTTATTTGATCTTAATTATTAAATTGATTAAATTCAATTAATTAACCATGTTAATCCAAATAATAAATTAATTACTATTAATTAATTTATCTTGCATGTAGAATGATTGTTGGGCCATTTATTTAAATGCTTAGGTTGACTAATTAAATTAGTCAAAGGTGTTAGATACCTAGTAATTAATTAATTAATTGATATGAGATTATTTAATTACTTAGGTAATTAAATAAAATGGTTGACAATATATGTCGTATTGTTTAATTAAGTATATATGTGAACTTATATAGGCTTCGGCCATATTTGACTTGAATGATTAAGTTGACTATATTAAATTAGTCAAGTATCACTTGTCTCCTAATTATTTATTTATTTAATTAATTACATGATACAAAATTATTTAATTATGCATGTAATTAAATGAAATGTGCATGATGAACTGTTGTATGTGCATTTAATTACTAATGTGATTAAATAAGCATGAGACTATGTGATGTCGTGACCTGAGTATATATGTGAATTATATCACAATCATGATCATGCATTTCATGTCACGACACGATTTCAAACTAAGTTTTTAATAACGTTAAGAATGCATGTTTTCAATAAAGGATCCCCGATCTAATTCTTCAATGATAAAATCTCAAGGTGACGCCTTGATGAAATTAAACACTAAATGATAAAGACCGGGAATAGGTTGAGCTTTAGGTTAATTAAAAGATAATTAACCCCCTTTATGACTTTAAGCCTAAGTATCTAGATTTGTCTTGTAGGAGACATCAAGTTAGGGATACTGGAGGATACTCTTACGTCAAGGACAAGAGGTGGGTTATCCTATTTTTAAGTGTGGGTTAAATTCCCACGAGGTAACATTTCGGGTTATTAAGCCCAAAAGCTTTTTAAATTGATATGCATGCTAAATATTTTTATCTCATATACTTGTGGTTACTTGAGAAACGGTATCCCCGTTTTCTCTTGGCATTGATATGCCAAATTATTCAACGACGATCGACCTTGAGCTCCGTACAAGCCAAGATAGTGTACATGGTAAACTGGACATGGGAGGAACTGAAAGACGTTGCCCCTTGTCTCAGTAAAGGACGGTTCAATTGAGTGGGAGTGGCTCACCACTAATTGTTCCGGGTTTGGTAACACAAGAATGAGAGTTATAAATTGGTGCACCTATATTTTGAGTTTAAGCTCAGGTTAAATGTTTTAAATTATATAAAGGGGGAAGTATTTTTAACTAATAATATCCTTTATATAAAAATGAGCATGCTATATCTTAATATTTTCATAAATATTTTTAAATAGGGGCATGGAACCACTGAGTGCTTTGTACTCAGCCCCCTGCATTGTTTTCCCTAATGCAGGATGAGCGACGGGACGGAGGCGGGCGTGATGGTTTCAAAAGTTTATTTGGGTGACGGTCCTTTGATTCGTCATCTTTAATTTGATGTGCCTATGGTGAACCCATAGTTTGTTTGTAATTTATTGCTTTAACAAATTTGAACTTATTTCATTTCTTCGTACCGATCACTTGATCGTCGTGGGTGATCGATGAAAACTTTTCTTTGCTTCCGCACTGCGAGGTCGAAGTCCTCATACATCGGACCTAACCAATGTTTTGACTTGATAATTCTTAACGAACATTCTTACTAATCATTAATCATTGACTTAGCAAAATAAACCTTATTTTCAAATATTTTTCTGTTGCAAATCCTCAAAGTATAGTGTCAGCGTCGCGGCCGGGCATTCTATATAGGCCCGGGTGTCGGGGCGCGACATTAACAAACTTGAAATTTGACCAAGATGAAGACCAACATCCTCCTCATTAACACATTCATGTTCATGCACCTAATTATCCATCAATAACTAGATTAATGGGAAGAAATTGTGTTGCACCATCCAATTTGACACGGCAATGTCAGTATTTGTTGCTCTGGAAGCAAAAATGAGTTTTATTCACACAAAAAAATTCAAAGTTTGTGTATTTAATTGTAAAATTTTAAAATTCGCATTGTAATTTCGAAATGAGGTTATATTCGTGAATTAATGTTCAATTTTTCTAGAAAAAAAAATATTGTATGATTTCCACTATATAATTATCTATAAGTTGGCTAATTTCGTAATATTGCGGCATTTTCTTATTCTTTTTATAGCAATTTTTCTAAGGTGTGTTTACTTTAATTGTAAGGAAAAATAAGGGAAAATAAAATTATCTCCCTTTAAATTTCTCAGTCCCTCATTTTCTACAATTTCTACAATTTGACCAAGTTTCCAACCTGGTGATGATGTATTTATTAAAGTTAACACATTCATGTTTTTTTCCTCTCTTATCAAGATGAAGACCAAGGTCGGAAAGTATTGGTTGGAGACTGAATTCTTGAATCCAAAGATGAATAAGGTTCTCTACATTGGTGCATTATTGGATCCAAAACAGAAGTTAAAACATGTGAAAAAATTCTTGAAGAAAGTATATGGATTTCCCCGGGCAACTGAATTGGTGAAAGAGATTAAAGAGTCTATGAATGAATTGTTTGAATTCTATAAGAAGAGCGGGCTCCGACTACAACTCCTAGAGCGAGTACATTTGGGACTTCCACTACATCTCATCATTTCGACATTCAGCGGAGATCAATTCGTAGAGAAACATGTAGCATTATGCAAGATAGTAGTAGTGAAGAATGTATGATTCAGATAGTTCAAAATTGACTCTATATTTCACTGAAAAGCAATTTAGGGAACCTAAGTTGACGGTAAATAAAATTCATGTGGCGGTTAACACTTTTAATATCCTAAAATGGTGGTCGACACATAGCTTGTGTTTTCCCATTCTATCTGAGCTTGCAAAGGATGTTTTAGCCAGTCCCATATCGACCGTCGCTTCTGAGTCTGCGATTAGCACTTGAGGTTGTGTTCTGGAAGACTTTAGAAGCTCCTTGAATACAAAAATGGTTGAGCCTTAATTTGCACTGAAGATTGGTTGAGATCAGTTTTCAATCAAGATGAAGAAAATCTACCTGAAGAAGAACAAGAAAAAGAATATGAAGCAGGTAAATGTTTATTTTCCAATCTGTTTACCTTAATTGTATAATTTGTTTTCATTATTACATACTGACTACTTTTGTCGATTCTTTATTATTTTACTTTTATAGTGTTGAGATCTATAGCATCTATGGATGTGGGAGTTGGAGGGACAAACAACAATTTGGAAGGGACGACTACTAGTACAATATCTGGCAGCACCGAAAATATAGAGTGAAATTGTTTTTGAATTGGTTATTATGCGGATTGAGGATTGAACCTTTATTATGTCATAGTTTGGAGTTTTGATATTATTTATGATTAATAGGTTGGAATTTGGTGATCATTTCTTTGATTTTCATATTTGGATTGTATTGAAGTTTGGTGAGCACTTGAAATTTTGTAGTTTTGGTGATTATTGTGTTTATACAAAATTTACATTTGAAAATGTGATGTGTGAACGAACAGGAGCAATTATCATTGTGCAAAGTGCGACCCAATTTTTGAATAATTATCGGTTATTTTGGTTAACCAATAATCGAACCGATTAATAAAATTGGTTATCGATTAACCGAAATAGTTAATTGGTTTGAAATATGATAGCAATATTTAGCCTTAATCGGTTATCGATACGGTTATTCCATAACCGAACCGATTACCACCCCTAACAGCAGACGCCTCAGACTGGAAGACATCAGCAAGATTTGGAAATCTGACGCCACTGCAATCGGACCAGCACAGCTTGGATGTAGAAACGCCACTGCCGCGCCACTCTGTGCAGCGAAATCAAGTGCCTCCGCCGCCGCCAGAGGGCCATTGCGAGCAGCACAACGAGGTGCAGCAGCCGCAGCCCGTCGACGGCCCGACTTGGCTTCGTTGGATACAGAACGTTGTCATGGCTTCGAGGGAACTGAAAGTGGCAATGACGGGGATACTTACATTATTGGCGGGACAGACATTTTCGATGGCCAATTCACCGCCACCGAGGGTGGCTAACAAGATGTCTCATTCTTTGTCTTCGTCTCACGAAACAAGAATTCAGATGTTTATAAATATCGCACTGTAACGGGGGGCGGAACATGAAGTGTTTATTTATTAAAGTTAACACATTCATGTTCTTTTCTTGTCTTATCATGATCAAAGTGTTGGTGAAAGAATTTCCTTTGATGTGTCTGTTTCGTTGGCTATTGAATGGTTGGGGAATCACTTGCATGCTATACTTGCTTGGGAAGAGTATTTTTGACAGTTTGGATGTGGTCATGCAAGGTCACCCAACCGGTGGCAGCCCAAGTCCAAGAGCTATTTGTGACTATAGAAACTCTCGATGAGAATAAAAGTGGGAACGACGCGAATGATTGAATGATAGTTGGCGGTAGGGGTGCTTATTCGGGTAATTATTTTCGGTTATTAACCGAAACCGACGATAACCGGTCGGTTTCGGTTACCCGATAACCGGTATCGTCGGTTTCGGTTCGGGTATCGGTTATTGTTTTTTTATTTTTTCGGTTATCGGTTATTAACCGATACCTGTTCGGTTAACCGGGTAACCGATTAAATTATTAAATACTTAATTAATAATAATTATTATTATTATTAATATATATTTTTCTTATTTTTCGTTTTTTTTTTTCTTATTTCGGTTATTCTTCGGTTATTTTCGGTTAGTCGGGTAAAGTAACCGGTCGGTTATCCGGTTACCCGACTAACTTGTTTTTTTTTTTGCAAAAATCGGTTATTTTGCCGGTTAATCGGTTACCCGGTTAAATAACCGGTCGGTTATCGGGTAACCGATTAACCGGGTCAGGTCGGTTTCGGTTATCATTTTCCTGCTTATTCGGTGACCTCCATCATCGGATAATGTAGGATCCAATTCTGCAACTTCAGGTACTGCCACAACTGCAACAGATGCATCTTTTTCACTGGATTTGGCTGCATACATCGAATCTTCAGAAAGTGTGACAGTTTCAGTGGCTACACTCGGTTTGAGCTCGTGTTTACTGGCTGATTCGAGGTAGATAAATGCATCACATTGGTTTGGACACTGGGTTTCAAAGTGACCCCATCCTTTGCATTTATGGCAATGCATATCACGGGCTCGGATTGGAGTGTCAATTGACTGCTGATTGTAATTGTATGGTCGTGTAGGATTAGCTCGAATGGGAGTGGATGAGCTAGCTTCAGCTCGGCGACTGGGCTGTGGTGCAGACTGCTCAAAACGACGAACAGATTGTCTGGACTGAGCTTGGAATCGTTGTGGTTCAGATCTAGGTGTAGAAGTTTTAGTTCTAACCCACAAATCCTTTGCTCTTGGAGTCGCATGAGATGAACGTCGGCGTCCATAACAATCATCGAGCTGATCGAATTTGACCATTATTTTTGACATAGTATCCTTCATTGATTGACAACCTTTTTGGATACTTTGATCTAGGACATCAAAGTGGTACTTGGCATCCCAATCTGGCTGGGTGTCCGAAGACAGTGGTGTCTTTCCCGGATCCATTAAACCTGCACAATGAACAAACGTAAAGAAAGAAAAGTAACCTCACAATCCTCACAAATCTCTCGTGTGTATTCTCTCAGTATTTTTCCACTCGTGTATATCACTCAAGAATTGAAAAATGCAAGTTAGAACAATCTCACCAAATTTTTCGAACTTGAAAGGATCCAAAATTGAACCCCTTCGATCGTAGTCAGTAGCTCGAACTCGATTCTCGGTGAATCACGGGTCAAAACAACCAATATCTCAAATTACTTCCAAGAACAATATTTCACAATAAATCGACTCAAGAAACACAAAATACGGGCTGCTCAAACAAAAAATTGAAAAAAATTCGAAAAACAGAAAAATCAAAAAAGTTCGGAGGGCGATTTCGCCTAGAAGACGACTGAATTTGGCCAAAAATGCCTATATGTCACAGCAAAGTAGTGAGTCTTGCTCAGAGCGTCGTTCCGCTTCCGGAATGGTATTATGGAGAAAATTCGGAGTTCTAGAGCAAATTCTACGTCAAATCGAAATTCTGCCGTAAACGAGAGATTTAAAGCAGAATAGGGTGGATTTCGGTTGGTAACAGGGCTGGAGGGATATTTCGGTTGGTAAGGGAATAGGTAGAGAAAAATAACATAACCAAAATCCAAAATCAAAACCAAATCAAACAAGGAAACAGTTTTGAGTTCGACTAGGAAACAGTTTTTGACTTCCAAATCCAAACCAAACTAGGACTTAAACACTCCAATGCTAATACCCCCAACTAGACACTATAACCGAAAGTAATGACTCCAAGAAAGAGAAAACAAGCTGCAATTCGACGACCCCAATCGCTAATCGACGAAGGACGACAAATGCTACACACACACGGTAAGCAAACAACGACTCTAGTTTACCCAACACAATTGCTCACACAATTTTTTTGACCAAGAACCAATCAAAATAAATCAACAAGAATAAACTACGAAAAATTCAAGATTACTTTCAAAAATAATCGGTGATCTAAAACTAGGGCTCGATCTCTTTTTTTTCTCTTTTTTTTCGTTTTTTTTCTTTTTTTTCATATAATCTGATCGGTCCTTTTTTCCCCTAGTATATCACACCACAATTTGGATTGAACCACGACCAACAAGCTGACGTGGCTCTGATACCAAATTTATGATACGGCCAATCAAAACGCGGAAACGAGGACTCGAACTCACGTCAACGGAAAGGTTGATTCAACCCAAATTACAAACTGAACCAATACAGATTATAACACCTAAAAACTGATCTCAAACGACAATTGAAACAGAACGAACAAAAAACGAAACAATTACCCAAACTATCGATTAAAAAACCCTAAAAGACGACTCGATCAGAAACTATAGCAATTCAACTCCGATTACGCTGAAATTTTAACACGAACTATAAAATGAACACAGGAACCACATATCCAAAATTCAGTAAAAACGCACGAGTAGAACTCAAAAACGCTCGGTGCTCAATTTCGGTCAGATTTAGGATTTTAGCAATGCAATGGATTCGAAAATTAATGGAAAACTGGACTTGGGCGAAGGAAGGGATGATTACGATCGATTTATGAGGGTGATAAGAAGGCGAGGATGGCTGGGCGAAAAACACAGAACCAAGAAACGAACAGGTTGGAGATTTACCTCAATACGGACCCCGAATCGACGAACGATTGAAACACGTATCACGGAAGCAATTCTCCGGCGGCGTAGTTAACCCGAGACCCACACGAGATCACGAACGAACTATAGATTTCAGATTCAAAGGTGCCAATTCGAATCCTACCAAGAACTAGGGTTTGTGTACTCGAAGAACACGGGAGACAAAGTCGAAAAATAATTTTTTGATTCAAACTCGTCTAATTTTCGTCCAAAACAAAATCCTCTATATATAGAGGTGAAAACCTAATTAAAATAGGAAACTAAACATGGAAAATAACTCCTAATCTAATAAGGAAACAAATCCTTAGTCAAAACAAAGGATAAAAGTCAAAACTGACTCAACTAAGACCTAATTTCGGTCACCCTAAATAAACCCACGAAAATAATAAATAAAATAACAAAAACGACTAATTAACTAAACTACGAGTCTTCATGGATCAGCCTAAACATAAGATATTAAATTGATTAATCTTAGGCTTCCATCTCCATCTTCTCCAATGGGCTTCTTTGACCATTCTTGAGCCCAAACTTTTTCAACCAATCCACTTAGCACTTTCTTAAACTTCTTTGCTCGAGCTCTCGTGATTGGCCCAACAGGAACTTGGATCGGACTACGGGCTGCATCAACTAATCATCATGGTAGAAGTAACCAAGCAATCTTGAGCTGGAATATCTTCAATGGCATCTCTTGAAGCTTTGGCATTACCGCTCGAAAATGCCTTGGCTGGATCTCGTCAACTACTCTAACTAAGCTCATAGTTTTTTCGTTACGAATATTTTGTCACATGTAACCTATTTTCGCAATGCGTATTATAGAGGCGCATGAAATAATTGGATAAGATGAAACCATTAAATCATGGCCAGTCTAATATAAAATTGGATAAAACAATATTTGATATTTCCACTAAGGGGAAGGAATACGGGTCGGGTAGGATACCTTATCCGAAAAAACCGGGTACCTCCGACCTCATTTTTTGCCTAAATATGTTGCCCGTACCCGGCCTCATTCTTTCTATTGGTTATCCAAATACCCGGTTCGGGTATACGAGTCGGGAATACGGGTACCCTTAAGCCCGTTTTCAGAAATTAAAATAAAAAAATATTCCTATTTTTAGCAATTATCCACTTGTTCTATTTCAATTTTTTGCTAATTTTTTTCTCAAATAGCGCGCATTAAAAAAATTGAACTCTAATAAACATTCAAATAATTGAAATTTACGGTTGTGAAAAGAACAGAGGAGAGGTCGAAAGAAGATAAACTTATCTCGAGTCAGAGATGAACAAAGTTTTATATATTCTTGTTTGTTACGTTAGGGTAGAACTATAGTAATTACTACTCTCTCCCTCCCAATATTCATGGCATGCATTCGTTTTTGGACCATGTCATATAACATGACATGTTTCATTTTCGGGCTAATTTAGAGCTTACTTAGGTCCTAATTAAAACACTTTATTGACTAAAAAAAATACTTTATTGACCAAATGATTAAATATTGAATAAAAACTACACTAAACATGTGGGTCACACACCTTTTGATCCCTAATTTCATTTTTCTTAATACTCGTATTCAAAATAAATAGGCCATGAATATTGGGACGGATTGAGTACTAATTAAGTTGAAACTTGTTAAAAAATATTAATTTTTTTAATTATTTAATTTTAAGAAAACTTAAAATATTACTCCGTATTATATTAATTTTAACCTAACTTTTAATTTAGGCGGGTAAGTGGGCGGGTACTCGAGTATGGGTCGGACATACCCGATACCCGTATAAACAAAATAAATTCATCCGCCACCCGACCCGTATCTCCAAAATCCGGATATTGGATACCCATTAACTCGTCTGGTATCGGGTACATATCGGGATACCCATAAATCGGAACATGTATTCCCACCACTATTTCTACTCTTGAGACTTGAAAGAATTGTAAACAACATGATTCATAAGAATTTCAGGCAAAATATTCCGACTCAAAATGCCTCACTTTTCTCATGGGCTCAACTCGATTCGATCATTTTACACTACTAAACATTCTCGGTCAAACTGACTCCACCATTTTTATAACTCTACACATATAAGTGTTTTTTCCCTGAACATATCAATTGGTCACTCAAATTACTAATCATAAGACTACATTTAACAGCGACCACCCAACCATCCTACCTTTTCAATATTTAATTAATTTCTCTCTCCTCCACCTACTCAATATTTCTCCCAACTCAACCACACCTATTTTAGATAAAATATCAATGACCACGCAATCACCCAAACACAACATTATATACAATTATACAATTTTATTTTTTAAACATCAATAATTATTATATTCATTATAATTTTAAAATTATAATTATAGCAATAAATTATAAAAATGCCCAAAAGTAAAATTCACAAACTAAAAACATAAATTACAACAATAGCAATACGAAATTAGAAATAAACAGTCTATGCTTCAAACATATAGAGAAGATTTACACAATCAATTATCACGACCAAACTTTTCCCATATATGCTCGATCAAGTCATTTTAAGAGCGTCGTGAGCTTCTCTATTGAGAAGTTGTGACCTATTTTTCATATAGCTAGATAGGTTTGCAATCCGTTCTGTAGAGAATTCAAAATTTGAATCATCATTTTCTTCTTCTAAACCTTCTTCGCCATGAATATTTTCAAGATTAGGAAAATAATCTTTGGACTGAGAAATTTGAGAAAAAATTTCTTGAATCCATTGAAAAATAGAGAAATATGAAATTTCGTACTGAAAAAGGATGAAATACATAAAGAAAAAGAGACGATTGGTTTTTGTGAAGAAGTATATCAAATTTGGTCTTTATTTATTGAGAAAAAAATAATATGAATTTTAGTATATATATATATATATATATATTAATAAAGTATATAAAAGATATTAAGATTTTTATCTTAATATCCAAATTAAATGTCACTATCCAATTAAAACTATACAGGTATCCATTTTTACTCAAAAAATAAGAATGAGACCTTGTGGTCTCAAATGTTTGTGGTCGGCACTTGGTCCGGTCTCTTCAGCATTTTCATCCACAATTTATATTTATTTTTATTTCAAATGGTGATGTGGTAGGTGACCTTTGCTTCAACAGGTGACTTTTGCTCCAAAAGGTCGATGTTAAATGTAGTTAAGTGGAATGGGGTGGGGTGGTCTTTCATCCGCCCACGGTGAGCGCCTCTCTTAATAAAAAAAATAATATTTAATTAATTTATGTTCTTTAAAAAATAATATTTAATTAGCTTAACTAAGACTTAATTAATTCTCACTAGATTTAATAACTTTTTATTGTGATTAATAAATTTTCATTGGAAATTAATAAATCCTAATTAAGATTAACCAGCCTTAATTAGAATTAATAAAATTTTAATTGAAATTAATAAATTATAATTGAGGTTAATAAATTCTAATTAAAATTAATAATTCCTACTTAAAATTCATAAACTCTATTTTTTTTTTTTGAGGAAAACTCTAATTATTTTTAATCTCATACAATCACTCCTAATTTCTCCCTAATCCCCTCCCGAGTTGTTGTTTTTGGAAATTGTCAATAATTCTAGATTGCACTAAATTTCAATGGTGGGAGAAATTACATTTTCTAGTCAACTAAAATAATAACTGCGGCTGGGTCGCAATTTGATGCCCACGCTTGATTACTACTATTCATATATTCTTCGAAATTTCATATTTTTCAGTCAGTTCGAGGAAATGTTTTTGGACGTCGACTTTGGAATTTTTATTGAGAAGAAGACATATATATATTTAAATTTTAATTACAGCCATGCCAAAGCTAGCCGCCTCAATGCACTTTTTCGAAGTCCTACGCTATTTCAAATTTACTTCTTCTATAGTAGAGTGAATTAATAATATTTCAATTACATATATCATCATACATATTACAAAATTTGCAACTGAATTATAATAAATACCTTTTGGAACAGAGAAAGTATGTTACTTGAAATGACTCCAATAAGGAGTCTTGTATGAGCAAGCCAAGATCTACAAAACAATACAATACTCTACATTTTAAGTACACTATATATTAATGAAATTATGAGGGGCGAGTTTTATGACATTCTGCTGAATCGAGATCCATTAGATATAGGTAGATATTCAGACCCTAACACTAAACGTATACCAATATTGAATGAAAAATTGGAAAAAGTAAACTTTTTCTCTTGAGTTTAAAATTAATGATAACAATTTTACATAAATCTTTCATATGATACTTATTCAGAAATAAGAAGTTTTGAATAAAAATTTTGATGGCTCGAAATATTTATTGGGAACGGAGGAGGGGGAGTATGGTGGAAAATTAGGGGGTTGATAATTTGGAGTGAAGGTGTTGGACTGTTGGGGCGAAGGGGACAGAAGTTGGCATGTTGGGAGAGGCATGTGATAGACAGCAGAGCAATCAAATTTGCTTTTGTTGCTGCCACTCTAGACATTTTCTTCTAAACCCTTTTACATTTTTATTATTTAGTATTCATTTATTTTCCATTATTTCTTCTACATTGAAAACTACCAAGTTTCTTCGATCAATTGTCTACCACCAATCTCATCCAGTTTATGCTAATCTTTTCTTAATTAGTATTCTCTCTGTTTTGTTTTAAGTGTCCTATTAAGAAAAATTACAAAAACCAAGGAAGCATGAGATATTACTTTTATATCCATATTTATTATTTTCAAAGTCTAATAATTACATTTTCCAATAACTGTTGTAAGGGTAAAATAAGAGTTTTGTTATTATTTTAACCTCAAATTCCGCAATAGAACACTAAAAAAGGAACAAGAATTTTTTTTCAATAGGACACTTATAAAAAAACGGAGGGAGTATTCATTATTGACGGATTACGGCTCCCCAAAAGTCAAATCTTACTAAAATTTATGATATTATCTTCTTGCATTTATCTTTATTGTTTTTTTATTCATCTGTCTCGATTGTACTATATTTATTGGAATTTGAATCATTCTTTTGTTAATGTGCATTTATTCATTATGTATTCTCCTCTTATCGATCTTATTCATTATTCTTATAGGAATTTCACTTTTATACTTTTTTGGTATATATGTATATGTGTGCTTTATTTTATGTTTTTCAAATTTCAATTATCAAATTTGCTGCAAAACTAATTAGAACTGGACTTGCATGCAGTGCGCCATTTTTTAATTAATTAATTTTTAATTAAGCCTAATTAATTGATAATTCATCAATTTTTATTGAGAATTAATAAATCCTGATTGATATTAATAAATCCTACTAATCTCTTAAGTACTCTCTAATTACTTCTAATTGTCCTTAATCCTATTAATTTTTACAGTTAAATTTCATATTCTTACGCGTGTGGCCGGTCACAATGTAGTCGAATAGATTTATTGTATGATAATATTATCTCTATTTGGGGTGAAAAGGACGAATAAAAAATAGTGAATTTTTTTTTTATAGAAAATGAGGGATAAGAAAAAAAGGGTTTGAGAGGGGAAAAATTTTTATCCCTCCTTTTTTTTGTGATAAATTTACAACCAAAGATAAAGTATCCTTATATGTTAAAATTGGAAGATAAATTTTAATTAAGAAATCAGCAGCAAAAACCCATCACTTTCCAGAAAGAAATGATCAACATTCAACAGCACAATCTCTCTCTCTCTCTCTCTCTCTCTCTCTCTCTCAAGCAAGAGAGTTTCCACATAAAAACTCCATGCATGGAAGAGCTGGGGCTGCTCCGACTGCCCTAAACGCTGCCCCTACTGTACACGACGGATGCCCCCGAACAACGATAATATATTCGAAGGCGCATAGCCTCAGACAATTCACTCTCTAATGTTAAACCTGCCTCAATACATTCTCGCCATTCCATACTGAACACTTCCTACCTTTCTATGTGCAGCCACGTTGGCGTTTGTAGCTGCTGCTGCTGCTACTCCAAGTCCACCGTATGGAGCTTTCGTTTGTACAAGATTTGCATCAACCACCACTCTGTCGTGAGCATGATCAATCCTCGTCGTTGTAGCCCGAGCCATGTAGAAAGGATTTCCGTCTGCGTTTATTGCAACATCAGAAGCTAATTTAGCAGCCATCCCACAGTTGGGTATTTGTTTCGTCTGAGGTGGCAAGTGTCTCTGAGTCTCAGATGCTGCTGCTCTCTCTGGCTTGTCTTTGCTGCTTCTGTAGTAACAATGTGTCGATTGGATGGCCGGATGCGGAGGGGCAACGCCTGTTCGGATTAGAGTTCTTGCTTCGTACGCATCTTTGATGCCATTCCCACTCTCATATGGAAAAACTGGGCCCACTACTTTACCTGGTTTAGCTGCGTATCGAGTTTGAGATATTAAACAACAAATTCTTGAGAAAACATAAGGGTAATTATACGACGAGAAGGGATTTTGATTTTATTAAGCACCTTGTGAGATGATTCTCTGCGGTGGTTGCGAGGTTCTTGGAAAACTAGTATGAATCCCATTGAAATCTTTTGAGTTTCTGCTACATGATTCTTCGCCATTCTGTCGATCTTTGGCATTATCGACATTTTGATCCTTCGGTATTATTGCACCAGAATGTACAATGGTAGACCTGCACCTCATAATATTGTTGGTAAGAGAATTGCAACAGCGATGAATCGTGATTAGCAGCAGATATCTGAATCAAGTACAAGGACGAATATATATATATATATAGAGAGAGAGAGGTTGGTTCACATATAAAATATTTTTCCAGTAAAAAATAATAATAATAATAATGCATTTTATGTACTAAAATAATGTATTTTATGTATTATTACAATGCATTGTCCTAATAATGCATTTTTGATTTACTACAATGCATTGTTACGATAATGCATTCCAAGTTTAATTATAATGCATTGGTCAATGACAACCGTAGATCTAAAAAGATCAATGGTCCAGATCGCTTCTTATTTCTTACGGGAAAAGGCTTTTACATATGATCTTTTCCTATATATATATATAGATATATATATATATAGCATCTTCAAATTACTAGCACATATATAATGCATATCGTATTAGCATTGTTTTATTTCACACAGCAAACGCAACCATAGAAGCAAAATGAAAGAGAAGAAAGAGGCGAGCTCGAAGTTTATATACCTAGGAAGGGAGAGATGCTTTCGTTCGAGAGGAACCACCGGTGAACTTTTACCACTGTTTTCTTCCAAATGAGCAAACTGTTTCTTGAACTGATCAACAGCACTGCACAAAAGATAGTCCCAAATTAGCAGCATGCATTTTGAAGAGAGAAGTGGGATCACGTTAAATCAAATATCACCTCGGATAGACAAAATTAGTTCTCTCAATTCCGTTGATGTAATCCTTCAGCAGCAGAGGATGGTACTCAAGAATCTCGCGAAATATTAACTCACGAATGTCCTCTTTTGTGACTCTTCGCCTCTCAAATTCAAATTCCATCTTTGAAATTGGCTGACAGGATGGTTCTCTGTCGACTTTGGCCAATCCCTTAAAGTACGGATCAGCTAGTGCCTGAAGACGAACAAGAAAGTATTCTTACAGAAAGAAAACAACTAAATAAAATTAAGACCCTTGTACAAGCAAATCCCAAAAGAAACCTAAGCTTTCAAAGATTTTTCAATAAATAAAACGGTTTAGGTGTATGGCAAACCTCTTCAGCAGTAGGACGGTCCCTTGGATCAAAAGCAAGCAGCTTCTCCAAGAGGCGAAGGGCCAACGGATCAGCACTTGGAAATTTCTGAGAGAAAGGAACGGGCTGCTTCTTTCTCATGCTCGTAAGATATCTCCTAGCCTTATCATTACGCACCTAAAAAAGAGTATAATAAAGACATCACCAAAACTAGGTAGGTTCATTTATGCAGAAACCTCAAATAAAGAAAATGGCAAAGAAATGCGTACTCGAGAAATCGTATCCATTGAAGGAGTTCCAAGAAGATCAGTTATCAAGTCCAGCTGATGAACTACATTCTTTCCAGGGAACACTGGCTTCCCCGTCAAAACTTCAGCAAAAATGCAGCCTATACTCCATATATCAATTGCTGGAGTATACTGAAATGTACAATAAAAAAATCCAAGATGTAACAATGGTCACAAATTTTGATGCCATGGCATAAGAAGAAAGAATCAACCTATAAATGAGCTACAGAAATGTCCACGATGGAGGTAGTCAAGAGAATCAATCTTGACTCAACACATAAATCACCATTTGATGACACATGTACCCTACTGCTATAAAAATCTAATGCCCTTATCATTATAGTCACAATCTCTCGATACAACGAAATACAATACAAAGCCAAGAAATTTGAATTGCAAACTGAAATGAGAAATAAAGCAGAAGGGAACCAATGAAGATGGTCACAAAATGCAAAAGTATACCTTTGAGAAAAATGAGCCACACAATTCTGGAGCCCTGTACCATCTAGTAGCAACATAATCCTGCGTTTTATGACAGGGTGCATACAGATCTCAGAAAGAGGTGAAAAGAAAAGAAACTATTGTAATTGTTATAATTATGCTGATATGAAAAACAATAATGATAATAATAATATGTGCTCATACCGTCCAAAATATAGTCGTCGGTGTGTCATTGAATGCAACTCTGGCCAATCCAAAATCGCATATTTTGAGTTTACAATTTGCATTTGCCAGGATGTTCTTTGGTTTCAAATCTCGGTGGTAAACATTAGCTGCAGTGTATACGCTTATAATCATTAGGTAACTTCCCAAACTCACAAGAAAAGCCACCCATGTAAATGGCAAGAGTAGCAGACAACAGAGATTATAAGAACATACACTTATACAGAAATTCATAGTAATGATCAGATTAAATAATTTGCTTTTAATTATTTTTTTTATATTTTATTTAGGCTAGGTGCTAGGTGCTGGATAAGATCAGTCAGGAAAGAGGAGGAAATCAAGTAGAAGGATTACCTGTGTGAATATATTTCAGGGCACGAAGCAATTGGTAAAGAAAAAACTGGTAATGTTCCCGTGTCAAGTCATCATTAGCTTTGATAACTTGATGTAGATCTGATTCCATTAGCTCAAAAACCACGTAAATATCTTTGAATTCTCTCCTAGAAGGGGGAAGCATAATATGTTTGATTTCAACAACATCTGGGTGCCGCAAAAGCCTGAGAAGCTTTACCTCTCGGAGAATCCGAGCAGCATCAGATATGTGTTCAAAAATGTCATGAATTTTCTTTATTGCCACTTTTTCACCGGTATGAGTGTCAATCGCAGAACAAACAACACCATAACTTCCTTTTCCTATGACCTCCTGGACTCTATACCTGCTTGCATCGCCATACTCGGAAAAGAACTCCATTTCCGTTGAACTCTGTTTCAATCAAACAGACCTGATTAATCCACTGTGAATGGAGCATATAATCTACAATTCTCGAATACTGCAGGTGTTCAACAAATTCATGCTATAACAAGAACAAAAAAGGAACAAAAAGGGAGGAGATTGGCCACAATATGAGAAAGAAGATAGTTCTTGACAAACAATAAAGAAACAAGTACAAAAATACAAAAGACAACATCTACAAATGGCAAATTGAAAAGATCCCGTTTCACGTTTCATCCTTGTCAAGGGAATGCAACAAAATACCATTTTGATATATCCATTTGTGGATCTAGATCATCAATCCTTTTATTCTCTGTCAATAATTTAAAACAATTACATTACATAGTATGATATCTTGAACAAGATAGTTCATCAATAAGAACAGGAAAAATGTAGCAATTAAGAGCTTCTGCATCAAACATTGCAACATATGGAAAGTAAAATTAATACGTGTTCATCATCTATTAGCAGTCGGTAGAATCACAACAAGAGGAAATCAAGAGGCCATGGAAATTTCAAACTTAAGGTTTTCAAGAATCATATGGAATGAAATACACTTTCAAAATTTAAGAGAGAGAGACTAGCTCCAGTTAATTAAAGCCTTTGATTAGAAATGATGAAATAGTGATACAGTGTAACAAATATCAGGAATTTTTTTTTGAGAATTACGGCTGCAAATCTTCAGTTATTCATTTTTCTGAAAATATCCACTAATGACATCAAATGCAGAAAGTTAAATATCTCAAACATCAAAATTCCAATCATCGTTCTCGCCATCACCAGTCTAATCAAACATCAAAACCAGTCTTCAAAGGTCTGATTAATCAATGCAACAAGCATTTCACAATTTCACAAAATTAATATTTTTAATCAACTCAAGAACAGTTCAATTCTAAACTATACGGCGTCATAAAAGAAAATTCGACTGCAATTATTTCTTGTTTTTTTTTCCTAATTAAGACAATTCAAGTAAAGACAAATTATCAAGAACAGCCAAATCTAAAAGACATCTCTTTTTTTTCAAAAAAAAAAAAAAACGTAGAACATAAACCTCAAAAACCTTTTCTTTTTTCATAATCCCAGTTTTTATGAGATCACAAAACAAAAGAAATAAAAAAAAAAAGAAATAAAAGCAGCAGCTCACCTTCTTTCGGTGATCCGGCTGCATTGTCAGAAAATTCCAAAACCCAAGAAAAGAATCTTCAGCAGCCTTGTAAATGCAACGAATTTAAAGAACAAATTCAACTACAATTCCCCTCGAATTTCACGGAAAATTCAACAGAAAACTCAGCCGCATTTGCCCCATCCACCTCGACCTCGTATAGCGAAGGAGCAGTCCCACCTCGTTTTCCTTGAATCACAGTTCAAAACAAAGAGAAACCGATCCCTCATACAACGCTCCTCCTCCTCCTCCTCCTTCTTCTTCTTCTTCTTCTTCTTCTTCACCAGCAATCATATAACAACATCAACAACCATCAACAACTTATTCACACGACTGCGTGAATGTGTGGATCTTAAGAAACGCTGCGGTTGCTCTGACGGTGGGGTTGCTTCTGACACCGACACAAGCTGCAGATAGAGAGAGGAGGGAGAGGGGGAGAGAGAAAGAGAGAGAGAGGGAAGTACAAATAGAAGGAAGCATGAATGAGAATGTGTTTGTATGTATAGATTAGGGAAGTGAATAAAAAAGAGCTGTACGTTTGTGCTTATGCGTTGTACCCTTTGCTGGGGCCTAGGCCTTTATCGTTTTGGATAAGATTATTTTAATCTTGGTTAAATTTATTTTAATATTTAGCTACGCCATTAATTATAAGTTAAATTATCCATCAAGAAAGAACTTTCCTATTTGCAAATAATATTTAGGACGTTTATTTTGCGTGATAGTTTATATTGATAAAACATATGATTGACTATATGAAGGATTAGATGATCAAACATGATATGATAGATTGATAAAACATATGATTGATTATATGAATGAATAGATGATCAAATAGATTGATAAGACTATATAAAAGATTAGATGATCAAACAAGTTAAAAAATAGTCAATCCATCAAAGTAAATGGTAGATTAACTTTATCTATTTATCCTATCATACAAAATAAACGCCCTCTTAAGGTATTAAGCCGCAATAAAATATTTACCATGCACATATAATATGCACAAAAAAAATTCAAAATTCTGGAATTTTTGTAGTATATCGTTCGGAATCTAGCATTTAACTTAGTTGACTAAGTTGTAATTAAATAGAGATGAATTAATATGGTAAAAGAGAAGTAATAGATATATGCTTTGATTTGATCGACCAAAATGACCTTTTTTTTTTCTTTTTCTTTTTTTCTCAACGTGCGTTTTGTTTTATAACTGGTAGATTAATATCACATTATAATTACGGAATCAGTTTTTGGTAATCTTTGATACGTTCTCAAGACGTTATATTTGGAGTAGTACTTTAATCAAATATGGATATGTGTGTGTTATTCTAAATATATAAAAATCTATATCATAAACAATATATCTATAAGAACGGCATGAAATCAACCGTTCCACCATAATATCTTTTTTGATCTTATATTATGTAAATAGATTTTCTACCAACTATAACAACTTTTGATTCATGCAATAATGTCATTCATTAAATTAAGCAAATAAAATGAATTGATAAGGTCATCCACAAAAGTATAGAGACTCATCCCATCTATGAGGAAGTTTCGCAATTCTAACAATACGATGCATCATTATATTAACGCTACTATGAATATGTCTAGCTCTAAAGAAAAATGCGATCGAAAAAAAACTGAATTTAGAATTATCCGATTTATTGTAGCCATATGTAAGCTAATTAATAGATCAAAACATTCTTCAGGCTAATGGTGTATTTAAGCTGGAAATAGGGTTTTCATTAATTGTTCTAATACGGTCGTGTAATAATTTGTATGGCAAAAATTTCAACCGAAATTTAATTAGGGATGCATATTACTTACATTGACTTTTATTTTGTAGATTTAAGTCCTAAGTTGCAATGTGTAAATAAAATTAATTTGGAGGGCATAAAATACCACTTAATTTTTGGTCTTATATTATTTTTATTAGTCGAACTCGAAACCAATCCTTTTAGGAAAGTTAATTAAGGACGTAAAATAACAAACTACTGTGAAATATTATAAATATATATGGGTACAATAAATCAGATAATTCTAGATTCAGTTCTATTTATATACTTATTACATATATACGTGCATGTGTGCATGTGTAGGTGCCGTGTGTGTGTGAGTATATTTAATAAAAGCCTTTGCTAAATGGTCATATTATGGCGGTCCATACAAGGTTATATAAATAATTACATAATAATTATAATTTAATAAAATTTATTTAAATTATTAATTTACATGTGTACCCTTCATATTATTTATAGAAAAAATCAATGCAAGATCATTTCTAAAATTACATTCCAAATCAAATTTTTAATTACACCAATTAGAGATTATATTTTTCATTAATTAATTAACCAATTCAAACCAAATATAATTTACACTTTCAAATTTTTTTTCAACCGTTATCTTTCCCAATGATTATTTCATATTCTCAATCTTTCATTGTTTCCATCGTTGTTGTTCAATTGTTTTCCATTTTTCTTTCATATTCTCCATTAAAAGTACTCTCAAAACTTTTCTCATCTGATGGAGAAAAAAATTAATTTTTTCTCATGCTTGCATTACGTTAGTGAAGAAAGATCGCATATCTCTGCATCCAAATCTCCATCTCTTTCATTCAAAAATCACATATTCGATCACATCTCATGATTGCGATTCCAACTGTATCTTTCTTAAGTTATGCAATTAAGATACGTAATTTTTCTTGGATTATATTTTTATAATATTTTTTATATCAATTTAATAATCTTGTTACCAAATACTCCCTCTGTCCCAATAGCAATGTCTCACTTCTATTAATTAATACTCTCATCAATTAAAGAAGTGAGACCTTGCTATTGGGACGGAGGGAATATATAAAAGAAAATATTTTCAAATTAAAGTAGGATAATCTTGTTACCACATATATAAAAGAAAATATTTTCAAATTTAAGTAGATAATCTATGCAAAAAATAATACAAGGATATATTAGTAAAAAAAAAATTCTCCTAACCGGTTAAAATTAAACCGACCGGTTTTTTAAAATTTTAAGGGTATTATGGCCAACCAGATTAATTCTATTATTTTTATTAGTCGAACTCGAAACCAATCCTTTTAGGAAAGTTAATTAAGGACGTAAAATAACAAACTAATGTGAAATATTATAAATATATATGGGTACAATAAATCAGATAATTCTAGATTCAGTTCTATTTATATACTTATTACATACGTGCATGTGTGCATGCGTGCATGTGTAGGTGCCGTGTGTGTGTGAGTATATTTGGGAAAGATCTTTGTATCTTGCATTTTCTTCCAAGACTACTGAGTGTGAGACTAAAAGCCGAAATTTAAAATTTTATTCTCATAAAATCTCATTCGAAGTATCTCATTTCTTTTGAATACGAGTATTTAGAATAAGGGTAGTTAAAAATAATGAGATAAAAAGTAGTGAAGATCACAACCATTTGTGAAAGAAAATAGTTCTTAAAATGGATTGAGACATTTCAAATGGAATGATCCAATACGGAAAGTGAGATAATTTTTTTTTCTAAGTGTCAAGCTTCCACCAGATCGGGCAGCTCCACTTAGATGTGATCTTTATCTTTCTTAGGTTCAACTAGTATTCTTTTAGATGTCTATGATTCATCCAAATCTAAATTATTCTGACTAACTTTCAAGACAAATATCATCGTAAGGGTTTTTAAAATCTTAAATCAAAACATTTTTTTTAATTTAATTGCTCCCAACAATTATTATTATTATAAATTAACTAATTAGATGATATATGGATTACACGTGTAAAGAGCACTGTAATTGAAGTAGATCTTTCTTTACACATAAAAAAAAGTAGATTTAGTGTCATGTCATCCAACAGAGCAGTTTCTTTGCTGGTAAGGATGGTTAGAACATTAAATGCAAATAAATTTCTCTCATCTTTACCAATATTATTTGACTCCCACTCCTCTAGCTAACATCTTTCCCCTTTTATTGTGCTTTCAAGTTACATCAACATATATAGTTTGACACTTCAATTTTAGTCCAACACTATGAAATAAATAATTAGGACGTTATAATAAAGAAATCAAGAGCAAGTTAATTAATTTAGAAAATATTTGGTAGTATTTTTGTTAATTAGAAGAAAAAAAATTGTTTTTTTTTATAAATAGATTAATTTAAACCGCAACTACTATGAGCATGTGCACTTTGAGTAATTCATCTTCATATATTATTAATCTGTAAACTATACACGAAACATAATTTACACGCACAATAAATTTTTATACGCTAGTAAAAATTCGTATTTTTGAATTTCTGCCACAAACTAACTCAATCTATGGATTAAATACCAGAATAGGCTATTTATACAACTCTTGTCTTGTCTCGTCTCATAGCTCTTATCCTTGAGCAAATGAATCAAAAAATCATTTGGCACTGATTATTT
This sequence comes from Agastache rugosa, assembly GCA_031470985.1. Taxonomy (NCBI): domain Eukaryota; kingdom Viridiplantae; phylum Streptophyta; class Magnoliopsida; order Lamiales; family Lamiaceae; genus Agastache; species Agastache rugosa. The sequence goes on from CM062607.1 coordinate 26,236,865, forward strand.
GCGAGAAAGTGACAAATATATTTTGTACTATTATTTATGACTTATTTAAAGTAATCCACACATGCATGGGAATAGATAATGGATGCTACTTTTGTAGCATTTTATAAACACTTTTGTATTTTTATGTAATTTTTTGTAGTAATATAATTGATCGAAGATAAATATAAATTTAACATCTTAATTTTCAAATTTGGTATATATATAATCAAGTTAAGTGCAAACTACGCTATAGTTTTATGGCCAGCAACAAATATAAAAAAAGTTGCTTTTAGTTGTGCTACGGTCACTTTATATAGAATAATAGATGACTTTATAAACAATAATACAATCATGCAAATTTATACAAAAAAAAAAAAAATTAACCACATATTTTTGTGATTACGACCCATCGCCTGTCTCGTGCCTTATTTATAAACAAGTCACTTCTATGAACCACTCATTCTCTAAAACCCTAAATAATTAAGAAAATATTATTGTAAAGCAAAATCTACGAAATGAGGGAACTAAAAAGAAGTCCAAATGTCTCTTTCAATTAATAATTAACACATATGGTTCAACATACATGAATTTCACTTCATTTATGTAGTTCTTTATTTATGTTTGTTTTGATTTCTTAACTTACAAGATTTTGTTACCACTGTTGGTTTTCGATTTCAAACCCCATAGTTTTAACCAACTAGAATTTAATGAAATTTAATGGTGTGCGATATTCATTTTATTTTATTGTTTGACTTGGGAAAGTAATGTTTTCAAAATCGGATTGGTCGTGGAACCGGTTACTTCATCATGTCACTTGATCATTGGTTCGACTGGTTGAACTGTTTTGATAAAATTGAATGACCCGTTAATTTTTATTTTTTATATATATTACATGTATGCGTTAAAACATATAAATAATTAATTAAATACATTGTTTAAAAGATATAAAATAAATCAAATTATAAAAAAATAATTCTTTATATCAACCAAAATTAAATAAAATTGTTCATCAATATTTGTTCAACACATAAATAAATCAAAGTATTTACATGTTTGAAAAAATAGAACAAAAAATAATTATAGCTCTATTAAATTCTACCATAATCTTTTAGGAACAAGTTAAATTAACAAATTAAATATTTAAAGACAAATAACTCTTGCTAGTGAGATGGTTAGTGCATTAGCCTAACAACAAGATCTTCTTGTCTTGGGTTCATATCTGTTGATGTTATTTTGAAAAGAAAATATATAAGATTGAATTTTAAAAAACCTACAAACCAGACATGATTTATTACCGCTTGAATGTCTACGAAGGGACTTTTGCAATGTTTTATAGTAACAATACAATAGCAATATTATAACGTAATAGGAATTATCACATCCTTATTTCTGTGCATATTTTATATTATGAGGATGGCATGTGTCACAAGGTTTTCTTCCCACATAAAATTTTTCGCCTTGTGCCGACGCCGAGTCCGCATAACTCAACCAGCCCTTTCATCACCAACACTTGACACTCGTGTGGATGATATTGTGTATTTGTTACGCAACGGAAAGTAAACATCGACACACAATCATTAACGGGATAGCTCACTCCCAACCCTTGCATTAATCATCAAAACATACAAAGGACTTTATCGAGACTGCACACAACAACGAGCATTCTCGATGTGCAGTTCATGATGACGCTCACAGCCGCACGCTGTCGCTTCGACCCTACTCACAGATCACGACCCACATAGTCGCTCACATGTGTCGACCCGCATAGCCGACACCTGGTTTAGGTCCTCACAACCCTCACCATTGAAGACTCTCACCGCCCTCAATATTTCTAGGCTACCACAGCCCTCACTCTCTTTTTCGGCTCCCACAACCTACTCATTTTCCCGGCTCCTACAGCCTACTCATGGCTCGCGGCCAATTACAACATTTATGTGTGTGATGGACATCCCCCATCACTAGGAACTAGGCTACAATAACCGCCTGACGGTTTCTAGGCACCACTTGTCACGCTCCAAGTCGTGCTGCACAATACTGGGCGGTTATCTTCGCATAACTGCCCCCAAGCACTTGCTTCGTCCACTATTAGGGCCAACAACTGCTCCTCATAACCGCTCCGTCTCCCGTAACTGTCGTTGTCGCACAGCGCACTAGGCCCGTGCCATTGCTCGTGTCAGACACCCGGCATCAGCGCCCGTCCACTAAGTCTCATCCGTGTCGCCCAGCCCGACACGCACTATCAAGTCACGTCACCCGTCTCTCGTGCCATCCTCGCATGTCACCGAGCAAGTCTCGTCAAGCACCGAGCACTTCTCGTCTACATCAAGTTCTCCTGCATCGAGCCCACGCCTCGCATTTTGTCTCGTCGGGTGACACGCTCCGCTCGCATCACCTTCAACCCACGGACACGTCGATCATGCACCATCTCATGCTCGACTCGGACCTCCATCTTTCGCTTATTAGAGTAATGGTTAGTTAGAGTCCTGCTGACGTGGAAAAGTTAGTTAGAGGTGACGTTAGGCTAAATTAAAGAAGTTGTTAGCTCGTTTGTAAACTGTATAAATACATGAGTACAGAAATGAGAATTGAATCTTTTCCTTCATTTTTCTATTCTAAAATGTATACTGCTCAGCTTAAATTCAACATGGTATCAGAGCTGGATTTTTTTTCTGCGTTTCCGCTAATAATCTTCAAATCTTCATAACCGCCTTCAAATCTTCATCCACATATTCAAATCTTCGTCGCCATCTTCAACTTCTTCTTCTTATCTTCTTAAATCATACATCTACAGCTTCTGTAATCTCATGGATTCATCCACTCCTAACGTCACAATCACTCCAACTCTTCCTGCTATGCATCCAATCTCTCTAAAATTGGATCGCACAAATTACAATTTCTGGAAATTCCAAGTCCTGGCTACGGCTAGAGCCTACGGATTTGATGACATTCTTCTGCAGAAAAATGCTCCACCGCCTCAGTTTCTCGAATCTTCGTCGACTGAATCTACGCCAAATCCAGAATATTTGACATGGCTTCGTCGTGATCAGTTCATGTTTAGTTGGATCCTTGCTACAATTTCACCGCAAATGATGGGATACATAGTTCATTGCACAACTGCAGCACAGATCTGGACTGCGTTTGAAACTTGTGGCAACCGCGGCGGCAGAGGAGGTGGAAGGTATTCTAGTGGTAACAAACCGATCTGTCAGCTATGTGGTAGATCTAATCATGTAGCTTTCAAATGCTACAAGAGATTTGATGTTAGCTTCACTGGACCAGAATCTCTTGCTCCAACCAAGCCTCCACATCAAGCTCACATTGCTCACCCTGCACACACTATACACACTGAAAATTCTAACCATTCTACTGTCAGTTTCATGCCATCTCAACAGGTTTCATATCCATCTGCTGCTCATTACAACTCTTCCACTCCGTTCACTCCAGCTGCCTACAACATATCCTCCTCATCCTCTACACCCTCCTCATCCTCTGACTGGTACCTCGATACTGGAGCCTCAGCTCATGTCACTGCCGATATGGCAAATCTGCAAATTCAATCTCCTTACCACGGAACAGACTCTCTCACTGTAGGTAATGGCTCTCAACTGAAAATTACTCATGTAGGAGCCACATCTCTTCCTTCTAATTCCTCTAAATCTTTAATCCTTAATAACATTTTGTTTGTGCCTCACATAACCAAAAGCTTGTTGAGCATTTCCAAGTTTACTGCTGATAATAATGTGTTTCTAGAGTTTCATTCTTCCTCTTGTTTTGTTAAGGACAAAAATACTCATCAAGTTCTGCTGGAGGGCACACTTAGAGATGGCCTTTATCACCTGGATCTCTCCAACATATCTCATTCCTCACCAAAAAATGGTTTTAATTTAGGTTCTTCTATTCTAAATAAGTCCAACTCTGCTCAATGTTTTGCTGCTCTTTCTCAATCTGATGCAACTCTTTGGCACAGTAGACTAGGACATCCATGTACCAAAGTTTTGAACACTACTCTGAAATCTATGAATCTTTGTTCTAGTACTTCTACTTCACGTTTCTGTGATGCTTGTGTTGTTGGTAAAATCCACTCTATGACTTTTCCTCCTGTTGACATCAAAACCACTGCATCTTTTCAGCTTATTCACACAGATGTCTGGGGACCTAGCTCTGCTCCTTCTATGGATGGCTATAAATATTACATTCATTTCATTGATGACTACACTAGGTTCACTTGGATATTTCCTCTTATTGTTAAGTCGGATGTTGTGTCTGTTTTTCACAAGTTCTTTGTGTTCATAGAAAGACAATTTGATGTCAAGATTAGAGCCATCCAATCTGATTGGGGAGGTGAATACCGACCCCTAAAACCTCTGCTGGATTCTTTAGGTGTTCATTTTCGGCATCCTTGTCCATACACTCACCCACAAAATGGAAAATCTGAAAGAAAACACAGACACATAACTGAGCTAGGCCTCACTTTGCTAGCTAATGCTTCGCTTCCTCAAAAATTTTAGTGGGATGCCTTTACTACTGCTGCATATCTCATAAATAGATTACCAACTCCATCTCTAGCAAACAAGTCCCCCTATCAATGCCTCTTTAACATTCTTCCTGACTACACACTTCTCAAAACTTTTGGTTGTAGTTGTTTTCCCTATCTCAGACCGTATAATACATCTAAACTTCAATACCGGTCATCTAAGTGTCTTTTTCTTGGGTATAGCTCTCTACACAAGGGTTATAGATGCCTCCATCCCTCTGGTAGAATTTACATAGCTAGAACTGTGTTATTCAATGAGCAGAAATTCCCTTACTCAACTCTTTTCTCTCCACAGAATAATCAACTTGCTCTCACTCCTCCATACTCTATGCCCATTCTTCCACCTCTACTACATACTGCAAATTCGTCATCATCTCACACAACCACCAATCACAGCCCCACCTCGTCTTCCTCTCCTTCTTATTCAACTCAATCCACTTCAAATCAAGCATCTACCTCATCTCACTCATCTTCTTTCGGTAGTACTGCACCTCCATCACCACCACCACCACGTATTCAGAATACTCACATCATGAGCACTAGATCCAAGTCTGGTATTTTTAAACCAAAAGTTTACGTTGCTTACTCTACACAACCTCTTCATCTTTTATCCAACCAACCTCTTCCTCTTTCTTCTGGTTCTGAAGCTATCACCACATCTGGTACCACTAAGATTTCTGAACCACTCTCTGATGCTGATGCTGTTGCTAATCCATTGTGGTATAAAGCTATGGAAGCTGAGCTTAATGCCATCAAAATCAAGGATACTTGGGACATTACACCACCCTCAGATGATATGGATCCTATTGATTGTAAATGGGTATATAGAGTGAAACTACATCCAGATGATACTCTTGATAAGCTAAAAGCCAGACTTGTGGCAAAAGGGTTTCAACAATTAGCTGGATTAGATTTTTTGGAGACTTTCAGCCCTGTGGTAAAACCTGTATCTGTGAGGTTAATGTTTGCTTTAGCAGCTACCTATCATTGGGAAGTACAACACATAGACATCAATAATGCTTTTCTCAATGGAAACCTTGACAGACCAGTGTACATGAAACAACCTCCAGGTTTTGAAGATCCTCTTCATCCGGATTGGGTCTGCAAACTAAAGAAGTCTCTTTATGGCCTAAAACAAGCACCCCGTGCTTGGTATGATCGTCACAAGACTCATCTCATTCAATATGGCTTCAAGCATTCCACCTCAGATCATTCATTTTTTTTTCCTCAGGAAGGGAGGTAAGTTACTCCTTGTTCTTGTTTATGTCGATGACATCTTAATTACTGGGGATGATCCTGTTCTTGTGGATCAATTTATCAAAACTTTAGCCACTGAGTTTGCTCTCAAAACTCTTGGCAATGTTAACTTCTTTCTTGGTATCGAAGTCTCGAAGACGCAGCAGAGTTTTCATCTATCTCAAGCTAAATATATTCGAGATCTTTTGGTGAAAACAAATATGGGTGACAGCAAACCTCAGGCTTCTCCATATGATGCTGGAATTAAACTCCACAAGAGTGATAGTCCTTCCTTCTCTGATCCTACTCTATTTCGAAGTGTCATTGGAGCTCTGCAGTATCTCACCATCACAAGACCAGACATATCTTATATGGTTAACAAGTTGAGTCAGTTTCTTCAAGCTCCTACCGAGCTACAGTGGAAGGCCTGCAAGCTTTTACTTCGCTATCTCAAAGGCACTCTTCATTATTCTCTCACCTTTTCACCATCATCTTATTTGAATCTTATCACCTTTGTTGATGCTGACTGGGCTGGCTTAATTGATGATAGAAAATCTACTGGGGGCTACTTTGTGTTCTTGGGTCCTAATCTGCTATCATGGAGCTCTAAAAAGCAAAATGTCGTTTCTCGTAGTTCTACTGAAGCTGAGTACAGGTCGTTGGCTGATACGTCTATGGAAGTCATCTGGATTAAGTCTCTACTTAGTGAGCTTGGTTATAGTCTACCTCAAGCTCCAGTTTTGTGGTGTGATAATAAAAGCGCTGCTGCTATGACTTCCAATCCAGTGCTACACGCGCGAACAAAACATATAAAAATAGATATACACTTTGTTCATGATAAGGTGATCAAGAAGGAGCTTGATGTTCGTCATATTACCTCAGATGATCAAGTTGCCGATGTTCTAACAAAGCCAGTGTCTATCTCTCGTTTTCAGCTGTTAGTTAATAAACTTCCTTTTGAAAAAGGATAGTTCTTGTTCAACGAGGGTTGTATTAGAGTAATGGTTAGTTAGAGTCCTGCTGACGTGGAAAAGTTAGTTAGAGGTGACGTTAGGCTAAATTAAAGAAGTTGTTAGCTCGTTTGTAAACTGTATAAATACATGAGTACAGAAATGAGAATTGAATCTTTTCCTTCATTTTTCTATTCTAAAATGTATACTGCTCAGCTTAAATTCAACATATGCCAACTCAATATCTAGCCCACGTAGCAACTTTCCATAGGCTGCTAGACCACCCACGCACAAGGTGGTTCCGACCGACTCCGCTCATAACCAACCCTTCTATAGTACCAGACATGCCAAAATCCCTACTGACAGCACTGGACATAGATAGGGCTAAGGAAGGTAAAGTTTTCCTGGCACTGGCCTGACTCGCTCCAGACAGTGCCATGGCTCGCTCCTGACACGCACTAGTGCCACCACCGAGCCAACGTCGCAACGGAAGACTTTTCCTCGCACCAAGTCTCTCCCCCGTGTTAACCTCACTCCATGTAGGGTCAGCACGCTCAAGACTTCACGAACCACGCCGTGTCGGGTCACATGCTTCTGACACCCGAACCGAGTCGTCCACGGGACAACCAATATCCCCTCGAGCCAAACTCCTCCAAAGCCTCCCTTTGTCGAGTAAGACTCGATATCCAGCTCATCCGGATCAAAACCTCGTGTCATGTCTCGCACCACGACACTCGATCACTCCAGGCGTGCTTGGCACTGCACCACCGAGTCACCCGACGTGCCACTGACACGGCACGTCCCACACTAACTCTTAGGGACGTAACATCGTGTTATATAGTTTGACTGATTGTTAGATGTTGAATTATAAGAATACTGGTACAAGGGAATTTATATATTGTGAGAGCAAAAGATTATAAAAAGAATATAGTAAAAAAATTGATCATGATCATGAATTTGAATTCTATATATCTGTATGACCGATTGAAATATGTATATGTACACACATGCATCTACTGATATATAAAATTAAAAGAAATCAGTTCTCTGAGGTTGATGACTTGCGATAGTTTGATCAATATAGCTTATCAACTCTCAATTAAGTATTTCTAAAATTAAGTAATAAAAAAGCAATCAAAATTGATAAAATAAATCATACTACTTGGTAGTGTGTATAAGAGTCGAGTTGAATTATATTATAAAGTAATTTGTGGCCTATAAAATATTTATATACTCAACTCCATAAATTCAAATCTGCTAGATTTTACAGAAACGGCGCTTCTTAGTTATGAGAAGACTTTAATGCCAAAAGCTGCACTTAGAACACATAATTTTCTACAAAAAAAGTTGCTAAAAAGTTGAAATTCCACTCAAGCTAGTGAGAGAAATTGGAAGCTGATTGTGTTTGTATATGTGTCTGCCATAATAGTATTTCTTTTTTTAAATAAGACGTATACTATATATGTAGTGTTTGGAGTCTTTGGACACTAATTAAAATGGCTTATAAATAGATATTTACTCTAATTAATACGAGAAAAATGACAAAAGTGGAATTCATTTTGGTTTATTATATTAGAAAGGTTATTAGTAAAGTAATTTCTTTTGAATTTACAAATTCCATAAGAAATTAGTGCTACATGTTAACTTATTAACTAATCTTTTGAGGTTTTTGAGGTAACTAATCTAAAATATAAATACTTCAAACATGATTATAATACGGACATTAATTATCTTCCATGTTTGGAATTTCGGTCTGGTGTTTGTTTACATATTACGCTAAATAACATGATTAAATTTTTTTCTTCAAAAAAACATGATTAAATTTAAACATCTTAATCTTGACAATCTATTAGTCATATCAATGTATCACCAATATTTCAAGATCCAAATCTTCATAAGCAACTGCATTTTAAAGTGCGTTTTCGGTAAAATTTTCTACATGCAATGGTCCATATATTGCAAGACAAATTATAGTAAACAAGCTTGTACCATAAAATTGAGCTATAATACATTGATGAGATTCAAACTTGTATCCGAATTTGTAGAGACGAGTTCATCTGCTCTACCATTGGGTCACTGTTTTGAATTTGATCAACTAGTTATGTTACGACTAAATAATCAAATTTATCTCAAACCATCACCATTTTTCAAAACTTGTGATGATTATCAACTTTAACTATTTATATTTTAAACTATGGAAATTTATGCAATTCTATCTTCGACAAAAAATTGTTACCTAAAAGCTGAGTAGGATCGTTGAGAATGTAACGTGCTTGAAATGAAAATACATATGTAAAAATGAATTTTTTTAAGGCCACATAAGTATAAAACAAATTAAGTACTTCATTTTCTTAGCCTCATAACTACATTGTTTTGGGCTTATGTGATAATAGAAAAAAACTCATTTCTTACGAGTAAATTGCATGATACACCCCCATATTTTCTAAAACCTGCACAAAACACCTATATGTTCTTTAAATTGCATAAAACACCCATATGTTTACATAAACCCTGCACCAAAAACCCAATTCGTGAGAAGTAACGGAGCGTGGCTTTCACTCGCTCTCTATGCAACTAGTTCATATTTTTATGCTTTTAAGATGTGCAAATAATCCAAAATACCCCCAAACATTATATTAAATAACATACTCATCTTCTTTGCTCCTTTACACATTTGAACAAATAGTTTGATTTATCTTTTAGCATTTTATGTTAGGCTATAAATCGAAAATTCTAAAAAAAATAAACATTAATATTAAACCTGTAGTTAAAAGACTTTCTTCCTATTATCAATTCTTTCTCATATACTGCTACAAAACAAAATTTAATAAAATTCAAAGCATTTCTCCATCTCAAATCAAAATTTGAATATATTTAATTCATCCATGAAATTCAACTACTGACCATTAATACGTGGTCCAACTCTTGTATTTATATATATACATAAAGTTTATCTTTATATTTTTCGAGAAACTTACATGTATTTATATATATACATAAATTTCATCTTTATCTTTAGTTCAAGTGACATAAAAAAATTAATTAAAAATAAAGTTCACAGTATTCATTATATAATAAAAATTCAAGATGACATTTAAACATAGAGTTCAAAATAAGTTTTTAGCACATGCCCACCAACATTCTTACAGACAAAAAGCCAACAAAAGGCAAGTAGGTACCATAACAATATTTTGCATCCTATTCAAGACAAAAAAAAAAATGTATTGTTCAAGAAAATTATTCTTGATACATCACATTAAAAACCACACTTCATAATGGATGATGCCCTATCTTCTTTTTCCTTAATTTTTCTAAGAACATCATTAGATGACGTTAATTAATCATTAACGTAGAGTGTGCAGGGTTTATTAAAACATGAGGGTGTTTTATGCAATTTTAAGAATATATGGGTGTTTTATGCAAGTTTTAGAAAACATAGGGGTGTACAATGCATTTTACTCGTTTTCGGACGGCGTTATTAACGGTAGTAGACGGAGGGACAAGTGTGCAGGATTTAGTAAAACATAGGGTGTTTTATGCAATTTAAAAAATATAAGGGTGTTTTATGCATGTTAGAGAAAACATAAGGGTGTAATATGCAATTTACTCCATTTCTTACACATGTATTACCATGTCACACTCTCGACTGTCATACTCAATTTTCAGGTACCAAAAAATAAATTTACTGGGAATAAATTTGCGTAGTTGCTCATAATTTGAAATCAGTCGTTAGTTCATGATAGTTTTATTAAAATGGTTATAATTTGGGAAAGATCTTACTATTTGAGCCGATATCATGTGAGGTTTGAGATATTCATATTTCCCATTGCATTACAAAATGAATCAATGATACTCACTTTCTTTTTATCATATTTATTGTCATTTAGGAGAATTGCTGTATTAATGCGTTTTGTGCTGCACGATGAATAATACTACTAAATTGGTATAAATTAATGTGAAAAATAAATGACAAGGATTTCTTTTAATCCTGCAGCTTTTGGTGACAGGAATATATTTTCCTTGGTGACAAAGATTTCAACTACGCCTCCTTTGCTTGTATAAATGGGTATTATATTTATATATATAAAAGAAAAATTTATGCATGCATGGAATCAACAAAATTTGAATAAAGTGAAGGGAGCCACTAAAGAGAAGTGGTTTTCCTTTTCCTTCAAGAGACTGAAAAGGAAGTATCAATATTTTATTGATTTATTTTTCGAGATGGAGTTTGGAAGCTGGGTCTCTAAATATCTTAAACATTTATTTTTGGAATTAAAATAATTTAAGGAAAAATTAAATCAATGTTGTTGTTGTTGAATTTTTTTTTTTTTTTTGAGAAACATGTAACTGTTTCTTTTTGTGTGATGTTCATTGATTCAATGATGCATCATAAGTTTGGAAATTTAGGATAAACTGTCTTTTTGTCATCCAAGTATTATTATTATTATTATTATTGTTGTTGTTGTTTATCGATTGTCACATGAACTATCTAACTGTCGATTGTCATATGAATTATTATTTTTGTTTTTGTTTTTGTTTTTATATATTGTGGGAATCCAACAATCACTACCTTAGTAGTGCACACTGGATAAAGTCTCGAGCTTATAATAGCATACAAACCACACAAAAAAAATTGATAATATTATATTTATCCAGTAGCAGTGTATCGGGATTACAAATTAACAATTGCATAAAATATAATACTTCAAACGAAAATCAGCTAGCAAATCAAATTAAAAAAAAAAACATAATTCGCAGGACAGAGAAACAATTTATGAAATTATGATTTGAATACTCCCTACGCAATTTTTGAAGTGAAGATGATAACCATGATAAGCAATTTATGAGATTTTAATGTGGTATATATTTTGGGGCAGTAAATATATTTTTTTTTTACCTGGGGAAAGGAGAGCGGTAAAGATTGAATCCGAAACTTCTCTGTTCACAAACAAGATTTATTACTGCTTGGATGTTCCCGAATGAATATAAACAATATAATTTAATTATTGTAATTTTATGCACAAACTTTTTTTAATGTTGCAATTGATGCATAGATAAACATTAATAAAATGCTCACCTCCACTCCATACCCTATCTAATTAGGATGGCATCTTGTTTCTCATTTTTTTTACCAAATCAATTTAATGGAATTTTGGGCTTCATTTCTTAAGTAGAGTTTCTTGGCCCATTTAGAGTACTATCTTTCTTCTGAGCCAGAAAGCTGTAAAGGTCCAAATAATGTGGGCCCATAAATAAATTATTTGATCTTAGATGTTATTATCCTAAATGAATTTGGTTAATTGGTTTAAATTTCTGCTTTGTTTTACTCACGCCCTCAATTGTCTGCACAAAGTATCAATCTATGATTCTATAATGTATTTATGAATTCAAATTTATAACTATATAGTTTATTTTTTTCGTCAATAAACTATATGATATATAAAGTTATACTGGTTAAATTCGGCCCGAAAAACAATCATATTTACAAAAACTTCCAATTTGGTCAGCATGCACACAAATGTTTTGGGCCTAAAAAATTTATGGCCCAGTCTAACTTAATACTGAGCTAGTCTTTTGGGCCGGACCACTTTTAACAGCATGTAAATACACCATTCAATAATTTTCCTAATATATTTTTATATGATACTCCTCGTAATAATATATAACGCTTTAAAAAGCACCGACATAACACCAAACCCTCTTTGACTTTCTTGAGCTTTGTGGAAAGGGAATTGGGTACCTTTCGCCCTCCAATATACTTCCTCCGTCCCGTCATAAGTGGCCACATTTTCTTATTGGGCTGTCCCATCATAAGTGGCCACTTTCCTAATATGGAAATACCCTCTCTCACACAAAAGATGTGGGCTCCACCACTTTTTATCTTTTTACCCTTTAAACACTCTACTCCTAAATACCCGTGCCCAAAAGAAAGTAGCCACTTATCATGGGACGGAGGTAGTAATTGATTTCGACTTCACATGAAAATTGTGTAAATAATTGCATTTTAAGAGCATTCACAATGGTTGCGCCTCTTAGAGGCGTGATAGCAATGTCGTCCTATCATTGTGTTCAATGTTGTAATGGTTAGGCGTAGAGGTGGCCAAAAAAACCGAAACAGGTTGTTCCGGAACCGAAACAGGTTGTTCCGGAACCGAACCGCCGGTTCCGGTTTGGAACCGCGCAAGAACCGCATCGACGACGGTTCGATTTCGGTTTCAAAGTTGCGGAACCGAAATCGTCGGTTTCGGTTCCGAACCGCCGGTTCCTCCTTTTTTTATGTTAATATCTATATTTATGTTACGATTCATATTTATTTCACCTAAATGTTACGTTAGAATGCATAAAATTACAATTAAACAAGAAAAAGTAGCAAAAAATGAAGAAAAAAAATACAAAAATTAAATTCCAAAATATGCGGCTCCGATTTGGAACCGCCGAAACCGCGGAACCGAACCGAACCGAATCTTGCGGTTCCGGTTTGGAACCGAAGTGGTCGGCGGTTCGGTTGCGGTTCCCTTGGGGTGGAACCGAGAACCGCCGGTTCGGTTCCGGTTCCAGAACCGAACCGAACCGCGGCCACCTCTAGTTAGGCGTGATAGAATTAAATTTTGAAAACTGAATTTTTCATCAATTAAAAAACGAAAATTACATTAACTTACAAAAGAAAATTACATAATTTAAAAAATCAAAAATTACATTAGTTAAAAAATAAATAATTTTAAAAAATGAAAATTAAAATTCGTGCCCATCCTCTTCGTGCCTTGATCTCCACCACGACCCTCAAATGCATATCGAGATGCTTCGACGTCATTCTCGACGTGTCTTTATAAAGGATCTTCATATCGAGAGCATCGCGCTTCACCCGAATAGACTCGATCTTCGCCTCAGCCATAGAGTGTTTTGTCGAGGCAATGGAGGCGAGGGTGGCATTTGTTGAGTCCATCCATGTTTGTACGTCGGAGCAGGCAGTCTCCGTTTGCTTGCCTTTTCCCTTGGCCGTTTTCGCCACCTTCGCGCGCCTTTTGGCCCATTGGGCGAGTAGACACGCTTTCTTTGGCGGAGAATGTAGTGTAACTGCCACGACCGAAGTTTTCATCCTCTTGGCGGAATGAATGTCCCCGTCGAGATACAATGTTTGGAACTTCGAATTGACACACAAAATTTCTCAAGCTTGCATGTTCTTGAACCGATGCCCCTAATTTTCTTTGACATATAGCACCTGGGCATTCTCCTTAATCATGTCCTTACTATGGCCGCTCTCTCCCAAATCGATCGCGCTTCCACTTTGGTTACGACTCGGCCGAAGTGGCTCTTGATTTGTCAAAAATTGAGTGGCTACTAGTTCAGACGAGTGGCATTGAACCCACTGTCACTCTCCCCTAATAACTCTAAGCTTTCTGATCGATGTCACGAATTGGATCGTGCGTTTTCTCCACCCAAATTTGGGTGATGATGTCGGTATCTTCAATTGTATAATTTTGGCTCTTCATTTTTCTTGCCCTTCACTTCGTGCGCTTCTTCTTCGGCTACGGTGGGAATAAATGGAATAAATGAAATTTAAAAAAAAAATCAAAATCGACACTAGCTGTTGGAATTTTCCAGCAACTAGCCGTTAGATTCAAAATATGATTTTCTTTTTTTTTTAAATAGCTCGAGCCTTAAATTTGTGCCTTCGCGCTTGTCTCGATCTACTCAACTGATAACGGGGCTTCTCGACTGCGAGGCGTCTCAAGCCGCCAATCAAGACGCTCGTTGTAGGCGCTCTAAGTACTTTAAAATTAAAAGGAACAATATTTTTAGTTACTACTTTGAAAGAAATGGGAAATAAATCAAACTAATTGATACCTAATTAGAAATTGGTCGTTGCAACCCAGAACTAAGCTTGAACACCGTCTTTATTTTATAGATTATGAAGCTATGGCGTGAAAAATGATAAATTATATATGTGGAAAATCAAATGATTTTAATAAGTTAAATGTGTTCTTCTAGAAGTTCGTTATTCAGTTACTAATCAAAATCCCACTTCAAATATAATTTATGAAATCCAAACAAGAAGTCAAAACAAACATTAAAAGTGATTAATTCGGCTACATTCAAATTTATTTCCACCATTAAAACCCACAAGATTTTAATAACTTTTCTCTCATTTAATGCAACATTTTCTTTTTCTTTTTGTCATTTTTTTTAATGAGTGATGCTATTTAATTATAACTAGTACTACACACCCGTGCGATGCACGAGATATATTGAATTTTATTATTTATGTAAATTTATATAAACATGAGCAAGAATGTATAAGAAATGAAAGTATTAATCAATATAAATTAAATTTTCATTCAAAATTCATAGATTTATAAATTCTGGAAAACTTCTTAATAAACAATGTTTGTTGTACTTGCACTGTTAATATTTATCTTTATCACATATCAAGATGTTCAAATCACTTCATCTCCATACTCTAATTGTCCATGAGAGTACTTTCTTAAGGAAAAACATCACTTGTGATTGAGATTGTCTTAACTTCTCTTGATTTTCATGGCATGCAAAACATTTAAAGGTAATTGTCTTCGTTCAACGTGGATCTGATGAAGTTAGTGACATTCTCAGAATCAATATATATCTTATGATGTTGAGTTACTTTTGTAATATCTTGACATCAAGAAAATGATTTATGAACTAAACAAGTGTCATTGCACAATTTGGGAAAAATGATTCATGTTCATTAACTAACCTTCAGAATCAACTTGTGGATAGGCATTCAAAACTCTTCAAATCATTCAAAAATTCAGACATGTGGACATCGTTTAGTACATCAAGAATTTCATTTGAGCTACATGTGTGTATAGATGAACACAATCGAAAAATATTAGCATCCTACAACATCACTCAATTCTCTTTAATTTCATAATTTGAAGTCGAAAATAAAAAATAAAACTAAAATTCTTCCTAAATTACAAATTAGAAGCCACTGTATAATATCTAAAATACCATCATTGAAATGCAAAAAGTATTTTTATTTTATTTTCTAAACACAATGGAGTTAAAACACTTATCTCATCACTATCATCCATCTCTACAATATAACATGCAATTATATAGTTATTGTCATTTGTGTTTTTGTAACATTAGATATTAATTATTTGATTTTTTAATGTAGAATTGTGATTTACCAATGTTATATATATTTAATTTCAATAAATGATATATTGAAAAAAAGTAGAAAATTAAAGTTACTAAAAACTTCAATTTGTAATTGCTATGAGATATTATATAGGTTATTTTAAAAAACGGAATATTAAAAATAAACCGATAATGAAAGTTTCAAAAAACGGCAATTTGGAGCTCCAATTATATATTATCAATATATAGAATATATTTATATAAAAATCTGCATAATTAAAGCAATCAACATAATTATCAATGGATAACAAATTAAGCACAAAAATTTATGATAATTAAATTATTTAGATATTAATTTATGTGATAAGACTGTTATGTATATTCTAGCTATACCTTGATTAATAAAGGTAAATATATGTTATGTTATATAAGTATGTTCATGTATAAGCCAAAATCATGTAATCACATTATCTAATTACTTAATTGGGCTAGGAACCATAATCTCGTCCCCAATTTCAAAATTAATGGCTAGTTCATGACACATTCTAATAATTGCAGCATAAATATTAGCATGTCGTTTACCAATATTAATTGTTTATAATTTTCTTTAATTAAGCTTGTTCGTTACATTGAATAATAATATTATTATTAATTATATATTTTGAACAATTATTAATCATATGTTATTGCATGGTATAACAAATTGAAATTATTAATTACTTTTCATAATCAGTTATTAATTATTTTTTTTAAAATTATTATCTCTCTCCACCTTATCTCTCATTCTCTTTCTCATCTCCAAAACCAAAAAAGATCAGAGTTTTATATACTTCGACCGCCGATCAAACATGCAAAAATGGGAAAACAATCAAGAAATCGAGGACAATTAAGCCCTCCTCTAGACATTTGCCCTTGAAAATCAAGACAAATTATTCTCTCCTACTCTTGTTCCGTCGAAAATCAATTTGATTTATGGGTATTGCCCTAATGGAAATGTGAATTGAGTTTGGGTTTTGATTCAAGAATCAATATTTATTTGCAATGTGTTGTTATCTTTACCTTTTCTTAATTTCTTTCAAGTTCAATATAATTAGGCTAGCTTAGGATTTTGTATTAATTGTTTTGTTTGTTTTATCTCAACGTCAATGAAATTTTGGATTAATTTGTTGATCGCAAATTTTCCTTTTTCCTTCACATATATTTTGGTTGAAGTTAATGTTCTTGAAAAATTTGTCAATTGTTACATGTTGTTGTTTTGCTTTAGAGGTACTTTTTGTTCATAATTGATAACTTGCAAGTATGATTCTTCCTCAAGCATAAAAAATTAATCTTGATCTTATAGCTTTAAAAATTTGATATCGTCTTGGGCATGATGTTGATAGATTTAGAGGCAAAATATGGAAATGAATAAAAGATTATCACAAATAGCATAGTATTTGAAATCATGGACATAATAGTTACATACAATGTGAACGAACTGAATCACAGAACTCATAATTAAAATGAATAGATAAAATCTAAAATTTTAAATTTGATGAGCATGTCTACTAATCTATTTGCTAAACCAAGTATAACAATATCGACAAACGAAAATGCTAGCCTATTCTAGTCTAAGAGTTGTCGCACAATCAAGTTTTAAGTAATTTGTATTGATCATTACATCAGATTCTCAACCCCTTGCTTCAATATCTTAAATACATGCCGCAATCATTTCTTTATCCAAATCGAAAAATCTTGAAGCCAATACTACCTCCTTCATATCAACCATGCATCTTTTAGAGGGGAAATGCGAAATGAAGAAAACACAATATAATAGAAATGTGTGTATGTTTTTGGTTGCTTAACCCTAAAATATCTAGGCACACAAAATTATAAAAATAGGAAAGAACTAAATTGTTGTCGAAATTTATGCTTTGTAACGTCCGAATTTAATTAGTTGTTAGAAAATTAATAATATACAATTATGATATACCAATTATATATCATTTCCAGAAACAAAATATTAAAAAGGAAAAAAAATCTGAAAATAAAAGTTACTATAAACGGCAAGTCGGGCTTGCTTTTATATATTATAAAGATGTGGCTAATCATAATTCAGTCCATTTAAGTGAAACCAGACTAATTTAGTTAGATATCCGATTAATCTAAAAAGTACGAGTATATATTTTATATTACTGTTATATCCTTAATTTAAATCATGTCATGATTAGTGTAAATATATTTATCTCTCATTCTATCCACGGAAATCTTTGTATTCTCTCTATTATATTCATCCAGATTTATGTTACCTCCAAATTCAAATATACCAAGATAAATTTGTATAAACTAAAAAAAAAAATATTAGAAGTTACTTAGAATCGAAAATTTGAAGTCAACCTAACTTTTTTTTATTGAATCGATTTATGGCCAACCACAATGTGGGCGCATAGATTTATTATTTTTTTAATAGTGGTTCAATACTCCCTCCTTCCCATAAAATGATGTCAAAACCAAAGTGGCACGAACTTTAAGAATTTATAGTGTAATGTATTGTGAGTGGAGAAAAGGTCCACAATATGTGAGTGAAAAAAGAATCTAAAAAAAGAAAGACATGTTTGATGTTTATATGTAACGTGCCAAATTTTTTTTTTTTTTACATATTTTTATTGAACGGAAGCATTATTAAAGATCAGTAGAAAATCCCACCATCAATTTTTACTACATCCAAAATTTAAAACAATCCCACTTTCCTTTCCCTCTTGTCGCTTCCCCAATAAAAAAAAATTCACAAAAACAATGGTATACTATTGAAATATTCCTTCTTGAATTCTGAAAAAAGTGGGATAGGTATAAAAGAGAAAATACTTTACACCCATCTTGTTCCTCTCCACCAATAATGGTTCATTCCCACACGCACAACCAGTGCATCCTTTATTATTTTACTTTAAAAATTAGCCCAATCTTATCCCTAATGCTTCGCAACAATAAAAATTTCATGGGCTCTATTATTAATTTGATTAGAGCGTCAACGGAACGGAACTAGAGAAAATTTAACTGCAACCAAATATACTCCATCTGTTTTATTATTAATATCTTATTTTCTTTTTATTTTTGTTTGTCTCATTATTAATGTCGTGTTTTAAACAAAAAATTAACTCTTCAAAAGTGATATATTTTCGATCTTTTTATATTTTTCTATAATAAACGTGTTCAAAAGAAATAAAATATTAATAATGAAATGGAGGGAGTATAATATAAGGAGCTGTTTGGTAGGGTAGATTAAACAAGATAGCTAAGCTATCTAGACTTATCATGCCGTTTGGTAGACGAGATTACTATCACGGGCGGCCCGGTATTATACCCGGCCCGTGTTTATTTCACTGTTTCACTTTAGAAACGGTATCTCACCAAATTGGTGAGATACCTTGAATCTGGGTTGAACAGTGCCATTATCTCTCTCTCTTTCACTCGCGTTCTCTCTCTCTCTCTCGCGTTCCTCTCTCTCTTTCTCTCAGAATTGATCCCGTCGCCCTCTCTCTCGCGCTCTCACCCTCTCTCCCGTCGCCCTCTCTCTCTCTATCTAGACGGAGATGACACGGTGGGAGTCGGAGACGAGGGGTGTGGTGGTGGTGGCGGCAGAAGTAGATCTGGTGGTGGAGATGGGTGGTGGCGGCGGCGGCGGATGGTGGTGGTGAAAGACGATGGGAGAGAGAGAAGAGTGGTGGTGGCGGGTGACGGTGGTGGAAGGGATGGGATGGTGTGGCGGCGGAAGTAGATCTGACGGTTGGTGGAGATTGGTGGTGGTGGTGGCGGCGGCGGATGGTGGTAGTTGAAAGACGAGGGGAGAGAGAGAAGAGTGGTGGTGGTGGTGGCGGGTGACGGTGGTGGAAGGGATGGGATGGGATGGTGTGGCGGCGGAAGTAGATCTGGCGGTTTACCCGGTGGTGGAGATGGGTGGTGGCGGCGGCGGATAGTGGTGGTTGAAAGACGAGGGGAGAGAGAAGAGTGGTGGTGGCGGGTGACGGTGGTGGAAGGGATGGGATGGTGATGGTGGTCGAAGGGTGGGATGGTGGTGGTGGCAGACGAGAGGAGAGAGATGGTGGTGGTGGTAGGTCGGCGGCGGCGGATAGTGGTGGTTGAAAGACGAGGGGAGAGAGAGAAGAGTGGTGGTGGCGGGTGACGGTGGTGGAAGGGATGGGATGGTGGTGGTGGCGGATGGTGGTCGAAGGGTGGGATGGTGGTGGTGGCAGACGAGAGGAGAGAGATGGTGGTGGTGGTAGGTGGCGGCAGTGATGGTGGTGGCGGGTTGTAGGTGGCGGTGATGGAGAGAGAGACGAGCGGCGGCGGTTGAGGGGCATGGTGAAAGAAGAGAGAGCGAGAGGGGCATGGTGGAGGTTGTGGGAGGGGGCGGCGGCGGCGGCGGCAGACGAGTGGAGAGAGAGGACCAGGAAATTAATTCAAAATTAAAAAATAATTAATTATGAGGGATATAATTGTCATTTCACACCTAATCTTAAATTTAATCTAGCGTACCAAACAACCAACGTGTTATTCACTATATTTATCTTGACCCTATCTTATCTACCAAACACAAAAGATACACAACAATCACCCCTTATTCACTATATTTATCTTGATCTTATCTATCTTACTCTATCCTAACCTACCTACCAAACGAGCGCTAATGATATTGGGCCCATTACCATTCATATTCACATTCACATTATATAAAGAGAGAGAAAGTGGAAATATTTCAAAATGGTGGGATTTGTTTGGATCTGGACGTGGGAGTACCTACACCTGAAGCATTCTATTAGGTTCGATCTTCATCGTACCTTTTACACGCATTTATATGAGTGTGTGTAGTTATGTACGTGTGAATGACTCGTGCATGTCATATTGGTCAATGCAATTTACAAATTACTCCTCAATTTACCATCAAGAGTGTGATTTTTTGTTAGTGCCACTATTCATAAAAAATGTAAGGTAGATGTTATTTAAGTGAAGAAAGAGATCCATAATTTTGAATTTTTGTGAAATTTAAAATATAAAAAAGTGTATGAGGTCATGATCTGAAATAGAGAAACCGCACCTTTGGTGGACGGACCAAAACGGAATACAAAACACACTCTTTATGGACGAAGGTAGCACAATTTATTTCTTATTTTTTTTTGGATATTCGTAGGAATGTGCTAATATGGTGCGTAAAGGATAAACTTCTGATTATGTGTATTAATATGCAAATCATATAATAATGGTAAATTATACTTGAAAAATCAAGCACGGCAGACTCGACTTATAAAAACATTGTAATAGTTCACATATTACATAATGATAAAAATAAAATAAAAATAATACACTAGATAAGCTTTATATGACCAACTATATTAGGAAAATGTTAGTTACAGTCATGCCCAAGACATTTTAGATAAGAGCTATACCGATCTACACATCCACACCAAAGAATCTGCAAATTCACACACGGGTATATTCGAAACATCTAATAAAATGCCCGATTCAACCGCTCCACCAATTTAGTGTTCAAAATGAAAATTATTTTCTGTATTGTTAGATATAGTAGCATAACTTCACTTGCAAATAGCATTGATTCATGAAATACATCTATTCATTGAGCCAACTATGAGTTTTCCTTAAACAATCATTTTGTCATTTTAAACTCTGTGTATTTATTAAAAGAAGTCATCACGTATCTACTGATACTGATATATCAATTACTCGACGTTATACATGATTCTCATATAATTACAACAAAAATTTGTTTTTCATTATTAAAATCAATTATTTCAATACAAATTGAGAAGATCGATCAATTATTTAAGTAGTAATGCCGTTTAGACATCACGAGGAAGCATTCTAGTATTCTTGAATATTTATTTTTAAGTGTAATTTTAAATGGGATTTGCAGAGTGTTAATAGCATTAATGGCAATCATACATCATCTAAAATGAATGTTAACTTGTTTAGATATTCGACACGGCTCCTTATGCCCTGTTTGTTAATCTCAATTACAACATGCTTAGAACTAATGAGTTCATAATGAAAACCTTTTGGAAATCATAATTTGTGAGCCTACTATAGAATCCCTTCCAAACAGAACTTACCAAAATAGATATTCCTATATTAAAAACAAGCAATTATTTTTGCTATCTTTCGCCATTGAATATTTTACCAAGCAAAAGATCTAATAAACAATTACTGTTCGGATTCAGACAGTACGATACCCCTTTTCCCTCCAATCATTCTCCGTTGTGTGTGTGTGCGAGTCTCCCCTTTGTACCATTTTTTATTGTTTCTCTCTCTTGTATTGTTCTGTTTCTCTCTCTAAACCACTCACTGGTGTTCCGGCGGGAGAGGAGGAAGTGAAAGAGTAGAAGAAAACAATTCCTCTGCTTCTACGAAACTGTTTGTTTGAGGGTTTATACTTTCTTCGTGTGAGTTTCTTGAAAAATTTGTTTCTTTACTCCCATCGACCTATCTTTTCCACCTAGCCTTAGATTTTTTGCCCTTTTATTTTTGGGACCTCTCTCTCTCTCTCTGTTACACCTTCTTTTTTGGCAGTTAGCAGTCTTGTTCATGAGGTACTATATTTCGTCTTTCTCTATAATTCTCTGTAAGATTTTCGGGAATTTGTCCTTTTATCTTCACTAATTGAGGTGGGTTCTGTTTCTATTGTGATTATATCTATGTTTTTTCGCGATTTAAGATATGGGCTCGTGTGCTAAATTTATAATTAGATAAATTTATGCTAAAGTTTCTATTTTTATGTGGTTTACTGTACTAAAGCTGTGATCTTTTCTTGGATTCCATTAGGTTTTTGCATGTGGTGGAGTGGAAAGCCATCAATTTGAAGTGGGTTGCATGATTTTTTTTTTTAATTAGTACAATTTTTTGTGATTTGGGGAATTTAACATTCTTGTTGATTTTTATGTTCTGGGCTTCGGCTGGGGTTGAAAAACATGCAAATTGTACTGTACGGAGTCTATCTTTATGCATTTTTAGTTGCTTCAATTTGATTTATTAATGAGCTCCCGATGCGATTCAACTGGGCGATAATCAATTTACTGTCTTGATCAAAGCCAAATGTTGATTTTGCTGGATTTTTTGTTTTATTTTTCTGTATTTTTTGTGCTATATATTAGGTACTTTCCAATCTTTTCGCGTCGTCTATATGTTTGATAATTGATATGTCTGTGGCCTGTTGTTATATTGGTGTGGCACAAAATAGGCAATTAAATTTGCTTTCTGTGCATGTGCTACTTAATGCCTGCATGTTTGTTGAGTTTGTTTCTAGAAGAAGTTTCTTTTTTTCTTAGATTTCTCGTAAAGTTTCATTTTACTGAATTAGGTTATGACATATATCTATTGCTTCTGTTTTGGTTGTTGCAATTAGTCTAATTGTCCATATTAATCATTTTCCAGTTTTGGTACACTATTTAGTTTTTGTTAAGCCACTATTAAACTTTTCTGATCTTTCGTGATTCCGTGTAAGGAATTCATGTCTAATTTATATAATCTATGTAAATTTTGTTTATGAACTTGCCAAATACAGAGCCGGCATCATTCTTCGTTGCCAATTAGCTGTTTTTGCATGAAGTGATTGCAATGGAGCAATCAAAAAATCCTTTTGCTGGTAAGTGTAAAGGGCTCGATTATACGTATTTGATTTTTTGAAAACACATTTTATGTGCACTTGGAGGAATACATTTAATCCTCAATTGCTTAAATCTGTTTTTGCAGGTCCTTCGAAAGCCCCTTTCCCTAGTATTCTCGAGAAAGAAAAAACTGCATGGAAACTTCCTTATGA
The DNA here is from genome assembly GCA_031470985.1 of Agastache rugosa. Taxonomy (NCBI): domain Eukaryota; kingdom Viridiplantae; phylum Streptophyta; class Magnoliopsida; order Lamiales; family Lamiaceae; genus Agastache; species Agastache rugosa. The sequence continues at coordinate 26,260,488 of CM062607.1, forward strand.
TACCAGTGCATATCATGCATCTACTGATGCCAGTCTGTTTTCTACCTCTTTGCCTGTCCTCCCACATGTGAAATGTGAGCACGAGCAATTGAATTATCAAAAAGTTGCATTTTTCTATTTCATTTGCAATAAGCTCTTACCTGGGTGCTTTTAATCTGCAGTTAGTTTTAATGAACCTGAACAAGTCAGATCAATTGATGATGTCTTCCCTAGCCTTACCAAAGGTGGTGTAGAGGATGAAGTTAAGGATCCACTTGAAGATATCGAACCAAATACCATGGGAAACCTTCTTCCTGGCGATGAAGATGAACTTTTTGCTGGCCTAATGGATGATTTCGATCTTAGTGGGTTGCCAACTCAACTTGAGGATTTGGATGATGATTTTTTTGGAAGTGGAGGGGGTCTGGAAATAGATTCTGAAAGTCATGAGACTTTAATTAATGGTATGTCAAGGTTAAGTGCGTCGGATGGAATTAGTGGAAGCCCTATTTCTCATTTTGGTTTCGCAAATGGTGCTGGATCTGTCAGTGGCGAGCACCCATATGGAGAGCACCCGTCAAGGACATTATTTGTTCGAAATATCAACAGTAATGTCGAGGACTCTGAGCTAAGGTCTCTCTTTGAGGTATTGCTAACAATTTTCAAGCTTTTTTACATTACAAAAAAAAATTCACATTACCATTTCTCAGCCGTGCTTGCTCTTGCATAAGTAATTTTTCTGGTATATTCACCAAAATGCATCTTGTTTGCTGTGGTGCCCTGTCTATTGTATCTATCCATCTGGCTAATTGATGGAGATTTTGAATTTTATAATGCTTAGACGCATGTGAATAAGATGATAGATGATGTAGGAATAAATAACCAACAGTTTTTTGGCCTATGAAGTTGGGGAAAATAGTTTTTTGTTCTTATTTTTTTAATTATTTTATTTGAGTGGTCATCTATGGAAGTTCTTATTAGAGAAACTGGCAGTGCCTGCTCAAGACATTTCTGAAGAGAACAATGCTTGACTATTTATAGAGATCTCGACTGCCTTTTTAAACGATTTGCATCTTACGCTCCCATAGGAATTAAAGACCAACTTCCCTATAAATGTAGCTGTTTACTTTACCATCATTCCCTTGGTAAAGGAGCTCATTATATGTTTGCCTAGTGAAGCTGCTGGTAGCTGACATTGCTCATTAACGCATGAAAATTGAAAAGTTAGTGTCGCACCATTTTCTCTAATTTGTTTACATACTTTCGTGTTTTAGTGCCTATTCACAAATCAGCATCGGCATTGCTGTATGTCCTGTCAAATGTAGTGTTGTTTATTTTTCTTACGTGCAGATTATAGTAGTCACAACAATTGATATTCATATAGTAATTTTTCAAAAGTGGTCTGTATTATGTACCTGGTCTCTTTGTTTTGATAATTGCTGATTTTTAAACTCAATATGTCTTTGTTCCTGTTCCATGTTTCTTCATCAGATTTTTGGATCCAACTTTCAATGGTTTTAACACTTCTTCATGAAGTCGAAGAAGCACAAAATAACTGTTTTTAATATATCTAATGTGTTGCCATTACAAGAGTTATTGCTACAATTTTAGTTTCAGAAGTTGGCTACTGTATTATCTCATGTATTGGATTTCTTTTCTTATTGGGACCTCGACATAACTTAGGTTTCCACACACTGTCGAGACATGTATTTACCAATTTTGGCGAGAAACGTTCCTGATTAGACCCATGTACCTTGGTTCCTCACTGTATATTTTCTTACATCTATTCAGGCTGTTTTATATATATTTTTGATTCACCATAGATTTCTTTTTTCCTTTACAATTATTCTACATTTATGATTTTGAAATTTTTATCTGATGTACTAATGTTACTACTTTTATTTTTTTCCTTTTTACTGAAAATAGCAATTTGGAGATATCAGAACTCTTTACACTGCGTGTAAACACAGGGGATTTGTGATGATATCTTACTATGATATCAGAGCTGCCCGAACTGCAATGCGCGCACTACAGAGCAAGCCTTTGAGACGAAGAAAACTTGATATTCATTTTTCAATTCCTAAGGTATGAATTAATTGCCATTTCATTTTAACAATGTGTTATTGCTGAACGAATAACCTCCTATTAAATATTTTTCCCTTCTCTTGCAGGATAACCCATCAGAAAAAGATGTTAACCAAGGCACTTTGGTGGTGTTCAATTTGGATGCATCTGTATCCAATGACGACCTTCGCCAAATATTTGGAGCATACGGAGAAGTTAAGGAGGTAGGATGTTTCCGAGAAGTTGCTGTTTGAACTCATTACATACACGTTTTTTCTACCCGTATATAGCAACTCTGTTTCTGTTGACTGAACTACTATCCGTGTGTTGCACTAAATGCAGATAAGGGAGACACCCCATAAACGGCACCATAAATTCATTGAGTTTTATGATGTTCGAGCTGCAGATGCGGCTCTGAAGGCTTTAAATAGAAGTGATATAGCTGGAAAACGCATAAAGCTGGAGCCTAGTAGGCCTGGTGGAGCCCGTCGGAGGTGCACCCTAAATTCATGCTTATAGTTGTATTGTTGTGGTTGTTCTATCCTTATCTTATATTGGTACTTTGTATATCTGCCATCGCATTTTTGTGTTGAACTATTTCTACAACAAAAATTTTACTTGGCTTCCATTTTTGCAAATCCCTAATAAATGGGCATTTGGTAAGCATAAAAGTGCTCGCGAACTAATAAGATGTTCTAAATTGTTTGGGGAAAAAGTTGTGAAGATCTTATATGGTGGGTCTGAGTATATTGTGAACTTAGTTAAATAGAAGCAGAATATATCATTAAGAAGAACAGCGACATATTATGAATCATTAAAGTGTTTCAAATCCTAAATATCAGTTTCAAACTTTCTGTCAGTACGATATGAAAATCCATTGCAATTAGTAAAGGCACATGGTTTTATTGCGCAGCTTAATACAGCAGCTGAGCCAGGATCAGGAGCAAGATGAAGCTCGAGCTTTCCTGCATCAAGTTGGTTCTCCATTAGCCGATTCTCCTCCAGGCATGTTGTTGGAGCCCACACTTTTAACAATCTTTTGTTTCTTGCTTCCTGTTTCCATCACAATCTTTATATTTTGCGCGAATCAAAGTGATCACAAAATTCTTTGCAGGTAGCTGGCCCATTTATGGCAGTCCAGTCGAGCGCAATTCATTGCATGGTTATAGTCCGACGCCAAAGTTGGGAAGTCTAAGCCCTGTTGGAAGTAACCACTTAACAGGCTTGGCTTCTATTCTTCCGTCTCATGCATCAAATCCTGTGAAAATCGCCCCCATTGGTAAAGATCCAGGAAGGACGACCCACGTAAACCAGGTTGTCAACAACACCCAAGGAGTGGCTTTTCAGAATCATTATTCTATTCCTGATCCAAACTTAAGTTCCAGTCCTGGGCCCGTCTCACCGTTTGATTATTCCAAGCCGTCTAGCGTTGGAACACTTTCTGGTCCTCAGTTTCTTTGGGGAAGTCCCTCTGTCCAGTCAGAGCACGCCAATTCGTCAGCGTGGTCATCTTCATTGAAGGCCCGCCCATTTCCATCCAGCGGACAAGGAATGGGTTTTCCCTATGCTAGTCAGCGTGGTTCGTTTCTGGGGTCACATCACCATGTTGGATCTGCTCCATCTGGTATTCAACTGGAAAGGCATCTTGGTTTTTTCCCCGACTCTCCAGAAACTTCATATATAAACCAGGCAGCATTTGGAGTGACAAATTTCGGCCGCAACAGTGGGACCCATGCTGTGAATGTTGGTGTCCCTGGGGCCGTGAACATAGGAGTTGCCTTCGCTGGAAACTACACTGATAGTGGCTCTCCTAGTTCCAGGATGATGTCAATGACAAGAAACGGCCCTATATATTACGGGAATGGCTCTTTTGGAGCCACCAACACTGATGGAATGACTGATCGTGGTCGAAGTAGAAGGGCTGAGAGTGTAAGCCAAATGGATAACAAAAGGCAGTATCAACTTGATTTGGAAAAGATTATGAGTGGTGAAGATAATAGAACTACATTGATGATTAAGAACATACCAAACAAGTAAGACACTTAAATATTTGTTTCATTGGGTGATCTTCGGATTTCCTTAATGTGTTTCTTCTATCTAATCTCTGTAGGTACACCTCGAAGATGCTTCTGGCTGCTATTGATGAAACCCACAAGGGCACATATGATTTTCTCTATCTGCCAATAGATTTTAAGGTATTGTCGTGTGGATTATAATTCTTTTCCCTCTTTTTTTAGTAAACTTGAAAGGAAATTGATTTTATTTCTTTTGGACCAGAATAAATGCAATGTTGGGTATGCCTTCATCAATATGGTGTCACCTTCACACATCATCACCTTCTACAAGGTTTGTGTCCAATCTCATCATTTCACGATGACTCACGCCCTGTGATATTTAGCATGTGCAGCTCCTTGTCAAGCATAGGGAGAATAAACGAATTCCATCCTTTATTGCATGTTTGTCATCTGAATGTTAAATCCAACAAAAATTCCTCCCGATCATTGCAGGCATTCAATGGAAAGAAATGGGAAAAATTTAATAGCGAAAAGGTCGCTTCCTTGGCTTATGCCAGAATTCAAGGAAAGATTGCTCTAGTGTCACACTTTCAGAATTCAAGTTTGATGAACGAAGACAAGCGTTGCAGGCCCATTGTTTTCCAATCGGAGGGCCAAGGGACTGGTGATCTGGTATGTTCGTTAGACATGTTATAACATAAACTTGGTACTCGATATATATTTTTTATTCCCTTGTTCAAAATAAGTTTCTCTTGAGTTTTTGTTACTCTTTTAACTATGCCTGCTCGTCTTGATGTTATATTGCTCGTCTGAGTATCTGATCTGAAGTAATGTTTGGGATGCTCAGGAACCTTTTCCGTCTGGCAATCTTAATATCTTTATCCGTCAGCCAGATGGATCCTACGCAGGAGATTCTCTGGACAGCCCAAAGGGTGATTTTGATGTTTTTGGAAGTTGATGAAGTCGCCGATTCCCAATAAGACAGGAAAAATACGCGCTAACTCATGTATATTTCTGCATATAAAACGTGTTTGTGTTGATAGTCGAAGTCAATTGTGCATATGACTACACTTCTACTAGGCAGTGTCATTTTTTTGTGATGGATACTCGTTTTTTTTGTATCTCGTGGAAGAAAATATTTAACGAGGCAGTGCCAGCATTTTGTCTGTATGTATTTCGGCAGCTGAAGAAAGACGAAGAAGGCGAAGAAGTGAGCATCTGAGGATAGAGAGATCTCTCTGCGCTGCATTCTTCAAGCGTAAACGTATCATCTCTTCCCCTTTTTAGAATTTTAGCCTCATTTTTTTCGTTCTCGTTTTTCGACTGATTTCGTCGCTGTATAGTAGTTTTTGTAGAGGTGGGTGAGAGTCGGAAGTATGTATAGATAGACTGGGTGCTGTTTCGACCAAGTGTATAGCAGGGCTACAACGTTTACTTGTTCCTTGTAGTCTTCTACTACTAATAATAGAACAACGCTTTTATGACATTTATGTACTTGGTCTGAACGTTTTTGATGATGTCGGAAAATCTATTACATTTATAAAAAATAGTGGATCCAACTGTCGCTTATCGCACAATCATATGACCATCATTTTTATTGTGTAATTTCATAGTTTGTACTTTAGTTGTCTTGGCAATAAGAAGCAACAACAAGAGGATTGTTCTTTCTTTTTTTTCCCCACTCTGAAAATCTATTTTCCTTATTCTTTTGAAATTGAACCTCGATTCCCTTCAAAAACTAGATCTTATGCATGCCCTTCTCGAGATTTGTAATCATAAATTATAAAATGATACTGCCTCTATTTTCGAATAAGTATTCTATTTTGAAATTTTATAGAAAAATGATGTCAAATTTTTTATTTTGCTCATCCTCAACAAATATTTTTTAGATGTCCAGTTACATGTGATAATTAGGGGTAAAAAGAGTAAATTTTGTCAACTTTCTTTCTATATGAAATAATTATGTCTCGTATATTATTATGTCTTATTACAGCACTTGTGTAATGAAATATGATTGCAACTTTGTACATGGTTGTGCTGGATTCAACACATTCTGATAACGATAAACAACAATTGCATCCCATTTGGTAGTACAAGTAATGATTAGATCCACGAAAAATATACTACACCAAACTAATTCTGTCTATTCTAATCTAATTTCACTGTATAATTAGGCAGATTTCCAGAATCATGTGAAAAAGAGCTATTCTACACTAAACATAAACTGATAAAAGTATAGTAGCAGAGGCAACAAGTGCAAGATATGTCGAAAACAAGAGAGAGAATGTGGCATGGCAGCTGCAGAAGGAGAGGGGGTGACCGGGCCGGCTCCGAAAACACGGGATCCGAGCGAATTAGTCGTGTTCAACACCGATGAAGTCGTGCTGCAAGTTTAGCCACCGATCACTTATTATAGCGTTACGATGGTTTGTAAGTAGTGTGTTTTCTTGAAATGAAGAAAGAATATATTGGTACCTGATGGATGGATACTGGCATGAACCATAACCTGCACAACAAAATCGTCATTTTAATTATACTAATAGAATGGTACATGCCATAAGCGTAAAAATAAAAATTAAAGGTTTAAATAGAATTTATCTTTTCACTATTCTGAAAAACTATAAAATACAAAAGGATTCTTTTATCTTATACTATCGTATATATATATAAACTATATCTAGTACTATTATAAACGTGTATATTCTTATACTTTTCAAGGGACACCTATAACATCTCTACATATTTTAATTTCTCATTTATTTTGATATAAGTTCAAAATTATTTTGTATCTAAATTTTTTTCAAATTTATGATAAAACTTTTCAATTATATATATATGTGTGTGTAATAAACTATTATATTTAGAATTTTTATGTTTGATACATTAAATTATCATTAAAGATTAAAATAAGTAGGGATTTTATAGAGACATTGAAATAGATAACAGATAAATATAGTAACTACACTATCATCCCTAAATTAAATATATAAATATGATATAACAAGTAAATCAAATTTTATAACACGAGACTATTTTTTAATAGGCATAGCCGCATAGGTATAGATAGATATATAACTGTGTGTGTAGTGTGTGCGAGGTGTAATAATAATAATAATAATAATAATAATAATAATAATAATGACTGACTGACTTGGATCAGTGCTTGTAGTAGTGGCTGAGCCGGCGAAGTTGCAGCTGGTGGGGATGGGATTCTTCTGATAGTAGCTGTTGAAGGCATAGGAGGCGTGATGAGAGAGAGTGATCGGAGCGAAGCAGTTGCCGCCCGGCTGGATGGCGGAGCAGTCTGCGCCGCCGTGGCCGCACGCGTAGTCCAGTGCGGCCTGCAATGCAGTCTGCGCGGCGGATTGGGCGGCGACGCACCAGCTCCCTGATGATGATCCGGCGGCGGCGACGCTCGTCGTCGACGGAGCCATCAAGGGATTGGTGATGGTGGGAGAATCTTGATTTGGATTGAGCATTGGATTTAACGTTGTTGAAGGAGTGGAAGGGTTTTTCAGAGGAAGTGTTGTGATTGGGGTTGTCACATCTTTTTGCTCTGCTGCTGCCTCTGTTTCTCGGACGATTGAACCTGCAATTTAAGAGGAGAGGAGAGAGACTCTTGTTTATCTATGTTTGGGGAGAGAGAGAGAGAGAGAGAGAGAGTTACCTGAGGAGAGTAGAAGAAGAGCAAGGAGATGAATGAGTGAAAGGCGTGGCAGAGTTTTTCTAGCCATTGTTATTGTTGTTTGAGGTTTGAAACTTTTCTAGTTGCTTTAACTCATCTCTCTTTATAATTATATTGAGTAGAAGTCTCCAAGTCTTTAGTGTGTGCTTGAAAAATAGACAATTAATGGACCATGCTAATCCAAAGTAGCATCATTACCATTCTAAAAGAGACAACTTTATCATCTCCATAAGTAATATGCAAACACATGACACACACACACACACACACACAGAGAGGGGTACTGTGTGTTGTGTGTAAGTGTGAATGGAAGTTTGAGACATTTGGGGTGGGTGAATATTCAATTACTGGGGTGGGTGAATATTCAATTACGTATATCAACTAGTAATATTTACAGTTAGTATTGATAAATTTTTAGTAGGAAGGTAATATTTTTTCAATTTTGAATAAATCATAAATAGACCAGTAATTACTTGTTTTTTGGACTTAAAACCAGAAATGGGCAGCGTCTAATAGGTTTGACTAATAGAATAGCGAGACACAAAATTTGTTTATAAAAAATGAGTTTAAATTATGGGCACACTGGTTGTCGTGGAAAAAGATGGTGAAGTGAAGATGTGGGGGAGATGAGATGCAGAGGAAAAAGTATTAGAAAGAAGGAATTGTTTGGGTTTTAAGTGTGCTGTTGTGGGGTTCAACTTCAACTATTGCTCATGCTAATCATCATATTTGCAATATCTCTCTCTCTCACTCTCTGTCACACACACACAAGTGCCCTTTTCTTTCTTTTCACTTGGCAAACTTTTGCTATTCCAAGCCAAGCATAGTACACATTCTAGATAGGGTACCTAATTGTTTTTTTGTTATAGATTTTATTTTGAGGTGAAAATCGGTGATCCATTAATAAAATGTTGATATCCCCAAATTCCAAACGGAAGGCTGTAGATTTATTATAAAATATTATGTTGGTGCTATGAATTCCACAAATTGTAGACCAAGAACGAACAATTGTCAAGTGAGCCTGACCATTAATTAACTGCAAAGTATTGGTACCCTAGTAATGTGTCTATTCAACTTTAAAAATGCATAATACTTTCTTTCATTTCTTTCCTTTTTTTCCAATTTTCATAAATCTTTTTGGAGTAACTACTTTGTCAAGTTTTGCCTTTTAGGATTGGACAAGGTAGCTGTAATCATGGAAAGGTTGCCCTTTCTAACGGTTTTTTTTTTTTTTAATTTTAATTTAATTTAGTTCTAATTTTTACCTATAAATACTAAACCTTATCTCATTCATTTTCACCTCATTCTCTGCATTTCTCTCTCAATTTCTTCTAAATTCTTTCTTCCACTTCTATCTTTGTTACAATTTTCTTTGTCTCTCCATTGAATCATATCGGCGACGATCGTTTCCACAGAAAAATGAAGGAAAATAGGTGGCTCGCTCTCGAAGCAACAAAATTATACGCAGAACTACTCGAAGCACGTGAGCGAGAAGAGGCCGAAGAAGAGAGACAACGTAATCGCCCAAAGAGGACGTACGTGGAAAGAAACCGGGAGGACGCTGAAGCCCGCCTCCACGCCGATTATTTTGTAGATCACACAACGTACGGTCCAGATGTCTTTCGCCATCGATTTCGTAAGAGGAGAGATCTCTTCAGACGGATAGTCACTACGTTGGAGGTGCGAGAGCCATATTTTTTTTATGTAATGTTTTTTTTTTCAATTCAATAAAATTTGCATTTTAAAAATAATTGTTATTTAAATTATGAAAATAAAAATAAAATTGAAAAATAAAATCATTAAAAAAATAAGAGTGTCCACCTTAATTTGTGTCCACCAATATGGACAAAATTTATGTGCCCACCCTACCCCACTTTTACTAATATAATATTGGTGGGCACAACTTTTTTTGTGCTCACCAATGTGGATACTCTAATAGCGGGACGGAAGGAGTACTATCAAATATATATATATATATATATATATATATATGCTATTATTAAAAAATATATATATATAGTAAATACTCAAACTTTCACTTAATTTTAGTTTTTTTTAACTCAAATATATTTTTTTGGCGAGAAAATGCACGAACTTTTCTAGAGTTTGGTTTTAGCCCGAATTCATTTTTTAGCGAAATCATGCCTATGTGTATCAGTTTTTATCATCGTGACATTGAGTTCCGGTAATTAAAACGTACGTTTTATTAAGTAAAAAATAATGTCATTTGTGTCTTCTCTTTCAACCTTAAATTCGACACCACATAGGACATAATTTTGACGGAAAATAAATTCGGGCTAAAAATCAAACCACAACAAAGTTTGTGTATTTTCTCACGAGATCTTTGACACATGACACGCAAGTTTTTTGTGTTTGTTCCATTGATTAAAATTGTGACCAAAATTTAAAACCGCAGTCATCAAAATCGACCGTAACATTAAGAAAAAAAAAAAAAAAAAAACTAAAAAAGAAAAGGTAAAAAAGGAAGAATAATTATTTTTCTAAAAGAGAGATTCTTGATAGATCTTAATAATTACAGCTATACTTTGTCTAGCCAGTAGCCTATGGAAGAGTACTCACTTTGGTAAAAGTTTTTTTCCAATTATATTTAGATATTTTCCTAATCTTAGCCTAAATATGTACTTTTTGACCAGTTGATGTCTAAATTTCTACAAGCTACTTACCTACAGTTTATTTTTTGTATTTGTTAATTGTTTCCTGCTTCTTTTTATGCTAAAAATTTAAAAGTGAAATCTTGACTTTTGCACCCCACTTGAGATTTGTAATTGTTACTACGGATAATTTTTTACACGACACGAACACGTACGAAATTAATGGGTTAGTGTCAAACCTTATCGGATTCGGGTCGTTATCGTGTAATCCGATATGGACACGAAATTATCAGGTCGGGTTCGTGTCGGATTCGTGTAACCCGATAAGATATACTTATTTATTTTTTATTTTATATTACATATTAAGTATTACACATTTACACTAGGGTTTTCATTCCACACAAAATAGAAATTTCCTCCGCCGCTCTTCTGTCTTCACTCTTCAGCAGCGCCTCTCGAGTCTCGACCATCTCCTTCCATCTCTCAGCTTTCGCCACCCAACAAATCAACAATTCCATAGCGTTAGTTTCTCACACTCCAAATTTCATTCATCTTCACTTCTTGGCAACCCACTTCCGCCGCCGCCACTTTGATTTTCTTTAGGCCGCCGCCGCTTCCGCCGTTTCTAGTTCTCCTCCAGTTTCTTTCAGGTTTGCAACGAAACGTCGAAACCCTTGTTAATTTGTTATTTTGTTCTTCGATTAGAAACACAAAATCGATTTAAGTTGCAATCTAGAGAAAATTATTTTGCTTTTACTGGCTTCTCGTAAAGGCTGAAGAGAGAATTGAAGAATGATTGGAGTCCTTATTTAAATTTTGGTTTATTGTTTGAATGTTTCAACAATTTAATTTTGATTTTAGTTTGTTGTTCCTTTTATGTATTTATTAGTTTTGTACGAACAAAAAAAATCTAATGTTAATGTTTTAATAATTTTTTCTATTTGTTTGTTGTATATTTTTTTTCTTAAAATTCAGGTGAGGTTATGCCAGCAAAAGCAGCCATGAGACGTTCATAAGCTCGTTTTGTTGTCTTATTCGGGCCTCCGGCTACTATCTATCTGGAAATTAATATTTTTTTTTCTTATTGTTGGATTCTTGAATATTTAAGATTTTAAAACTGAGTTTGTTATGTAATATTGGAGGTTATATATTAATGTTGTTAGTGTGTACTATTTAAGTATTTGAAACTGAATTTGTTATGTAACATTTGCATATTTAAATTAATATTGTTAATGTCTACATGGCTTAATGTTTCGTGTAATTTTAGGTTTTAATCGTGTTCGTGTCGTTATCGTATCGTGTCAATATGATAGAAATCGTGTTCGTGTCGTGTTCGTGTTGTATACAGGTTTGAACATTTCGTGTCGGTTTCGTGTCATGTCGAGCAAATCCTTAACAGGTCGTGTTCAGATTTGGTCTTAACAGGTCGGATCGTTAACAGGTCGATACGATAACGACCCGACACGCACGATTTGCCAGGCCTAGTTACTCATATGTTATAAATATTATAAATTTAGGCAAGATAAAAAGAAAAAACTTCTACACTTAGTTTATGCTGGCACCTTCTCATTTGCACATTATATGCTATAATCATTCTGATTTAGTTATGCCTTTTCATATTGATGTTTTTGATGCGTTGAGAAAACAAGAAGAGCTATCTATAATGTTACATTATAGATAACAAAAGCTTTATTTTTCGATCCAAATAAAATATATTTTCAACTTATGGTTAAATACACTTAGCTGCTAGTGCATTTATTATTTCCCTTTTTAATGCTTTATCTTCCTCGTCCTTAAAAAAAAAAAAAAAACTTTATCTTCCTCGCCTCACAAGTCACAATCTTCGCATATTTTGTTTTGCTCATTTCTTATTCTTTTTTTAACAAACAACCTTTTGTTATTGACAATGGAAAACATAGAATTGATTGGCTTTTATGTGGATAAATCTAAATTCTAACCAAAAATATGATTCACTCATTAGATTGATTGCGTGTTATTTTTTTTTATGACGAAGGTAACCGACAATCACTAGATATTAGGGGTGGCAATCGGGTCAGGTTGGGTTGGGTTCGGGTCGACCTGATTTCGACCCGACCTGTTAAGGCCCAACCCGAACCCGACCTGTTAAGGATATGTTCAACCCGAACCCGAACCCAACTCGAAATGACTAAACCCAAACCCCACACGAACCCGAAATTGACACGATAATATTCGGGTTGACCCGACACGATAATGATCCGAACCCAAATTTAAATAATTTAATAAGAGAAAAAATATTTTAAAATAAGATTTAATAAAAGAAAAAATATTTTAAAATAAAACTTAATAGTGAAAAATAAATAAATATTCAAAAATTTAATATCTTTTGATGACTTGGAAGGAAAAATAAATATGTCATCAATTTAAAAGCTTGATTTGAATTAAATAAATATAATATTAAAAAATATAATTCCTTATCAGGTAACCCGAACCCGACCCGAACCCAACCCGAACACGACCCGAAATTTCAGGTCCTTATCGGGTCAACCCGATAAGGACCCGAACCCAATAAGGCTTGACCCAAACCCATTAATTTCGTGTCGGTTCGTGTCGGATTATCGTGTCGTGTCGAAAATTGCCAGCCCTACTAGATATACCGTATCATACAACTAGATATATATATATATATATGGAAATAATTAAAATAATACTATACTCCTATTATTTTGAAATTTAAAATTAATAGGAGTATATTTTTCCGTCAGAAATGGTTAAAAATATTTATACAACTCTAGAAGCTAATGATAAAGAAGAAGATTTAATCTCGACAATTTTGTATTCGTGAGGCACAATCCTGACCGTTGAAAATCAATTCTGATTCCCTAACTACCTTACCCACTCCCAAATTTCCACTTCCAAATAGCACATAATTGCAACAAAACACAAAATTCGGATGAGACCCATTTATATATTATTGATTTCTTTTTCTTTTCTTGAACTACATTCCAATTTCTGGTGAGCTTCATCGCCATTTCTTGAGGTACATAAAAAAGCTGTCTTTATTTACTATACTGTGTCTTATTGTTGAAGTAGCGACTGATTAATTTTATGACTGCTTGGATGCAATCCCAGTTTATATGGCGTATACTCATAATCATGCTTTCATATGAAATAATATTGCTTATTGTAATCGATGATTGTGGTGTGATGTTTTGAAATCTGATTGATGATCGAGTTCATCCCAGATTTTGTATAATTTATGTTAGTTAATTACTCTGCAAAATATTTAAGCTAGCTATATCCCAATGTAATGAATTGAGCATATTTATCTTTCATTGATGAACTGATGAATGCCCAGAAGGAATCAATACACTTAGGGGGGCGTCTATTTTGGGTGATGGATTCGATTGACATATATATATGATTGACTATTTGAAGGAAGCAGGCTCAAAATTGTTCAATCCATTTAAGTATTTGGTAGATTAGTCTATATTATATTTATCTATCTAAGCTATCACACAAAGTAAAGCACCCCATTAGAATGTAGCATGAAAGTGCTTATGTTCATTTACTAGTTGCCATTTTGCTTGTAATTGGTTATTTTTTTCATGGAAAGGAGTGAGAGAATGCTGCCATTGATCCTTTACCTCTCTTGTTGTAGCCTTAAAAAGTGTAGGGTGAATAGAGCAAAGATGAGACGAAGTGCTATAATAGCTAAACCAGCTTAATTATGTATGGGATGATATAAGGGATGAGTGATAGTAGTTCTTTGATCATTATATGGACTAATGCAATTTTTTTTTACTTTATGTATCAATATAAATTGTGATAAGTTCATGCGTATAGTAAATGTATGGCTAATTGTTGAATTAGTCACCTCTTGATTGCACAAGAATTGATTGTATTGTGCAGAAAGACGTGCATGATAAGTGGACAAAGTAACCTTATAAGTTAGACGAAATCATGTAGAGATACAATAATGGTAGCTAAAGTGCTTCCTGTTTGAGTTCAAGAATGTTGATGTCTTCATGTTTTAATTTCTGCATTTACTTTTCAGATTTTGGGCCTCGTAAATCAATCGTATTGAGGTTTCTGGGTATGTTGTTCTGCTTCAGCTTCTGATGGAGAGTAGATGAGAGTAGAGAGCAAGGGTTATGCTATATTGCAGCAATGAGCAATGATCCAAAGAAACAAGAAAGTCACAAACAACAGTTATGTAAGGATGTTACGTTGGATGGTGAATTATGGGGGGATGGGCTAATATGTGCTTTTGAATTCACAAGTAGAAAGCCTCATTTCAGTAAGAATGGCACCTATGGAGATTTGGAAGCTTATAATGTTGAGACTCTAGAGGGACAATCTGAAAGTCACGAACATCATTTAGGCTGTTTTCATCCACGTGAAAGATCTTTAGTAAATTGCTGGATACCAATTGGCTGGAACAGGATATCTCAACTGCTGCAGAAGGTGCAAGCTAATGCTGTTTGGGCCTCTCAACCCGTTGAGTTAGATGATGAAGATGACGTAACAGTTGCAGACGTTGCAGCTCCTTACTGGGAAAGCCCAGTGGGCCCTACCTGGTGGTGTCATGTAGATGCAGGTCATCCTTTTATCAGTTCATGGTTGAGCAATGCTCAATGGTTGCATCCTGCAATTAGCACTGCCTTGCGTGATGAAAGTAAGCTGATAAGTGAACGGATGAAGCACCTCTTATACGAGGTAATTTCTCATGAAATATTCAGATCCTAAGGCCATATTTTTATGAATTAGGATTAAGAATAATGATTGTTCAGTATAGAATTATGAAACACTTAAGACTCTTAAAAAATTAGACTTTTTTCATACTGAATATTGTTTCAAATTATTATTATGAAATACTAAACAAACGATCCAGAAACTTACCTTAACAAACAGGTTCCTGTCAGAGTTGCCGGCGGGCTACTGTTTGAGCTGTTAGGACAATCAGTCGGTGATCCTAATGCAGAAGAAGATGATATCCCCGTTGTCATGCGATCTTGGCAAGAACAAAACTTTCTGTTGACTGCATTGCATGTTAAAGGGTCGTCATCAAACATTAATGTTTTAGGCGTTTCAGAAGTTCAGGTTTGTCGATTCTTCAATAGGGAATGTGAAAACTTAAACTTCTGTTGATCATATCTTGGATCTCATGGCTAGATGCTATTGATGGATCAGGAACTCCTTGCAGCTGGAGGTAGTAATATACCACAAACGAGTCATGAGGTGATAGCCCTCCTTGCTAGTCGCCTTGCTCGCTGGGATGATAGGTCAATGTCTTTTCCTTGTTGCTAAAAAATGTTATTGATCTTTACATGTAATGTCTCTGTGCATGCATCTTCATTTCTCAGGGGTGTAAATAACTAAATATGGAAAATGTAAGCCGTATAGAATTTTGTTCTCCGACTTTTATTCCATCAAGCTGCTCCATTTTCCTTTCCTGTTCATACCTGTCAAAATGTTTTAACTGCAATTAACATGTTCACATCCATGATGATTCCAATACGTGTCTATCTTTCTAGATTGTTCCGTAAATACATTTTTGGGGCAGCGGATGAAGTTGAATTGAAGTTCGTGAACAGGTATACACATCCTTATGATATATCGTAGCAAAATTTTGCTTTACTGGGAAAGAATATACTTTTGCTGTATCAACTTCTTGTTTTAACAGGAGAAATCATGAGGACATGCATATATTCAGTATAATTCTGAACCAAGAAATTAAAAGACTTTCAACACAAGTAAGCAAAATGTTTCATTCAAATTGCATCTCTCGCACAACTAAGTAACAAATAGGCAATTTCTTAATTCTTACAGGTAATCAGAGTAAAATGGGCCTTACACGCGAGGGAGGAGATATTGTTTGAACTTCTCCAACACGTTCGAGGCAATGCTGCAAAAAGTTTGCTAGCAGGAATGAAAAAGAGCACGCGGGAAATGATTCACGAGCAAGAAGCAGTTCGTGATCGCTTGTTTATAATACAAGACGCCATGCAGAATACTGTCCG
This sequence comes from Agastache rugosa, assembly GCA_031470985.1. Taxonomy (NCBI): domain Eukaryota; kingdom Viridiplantae; phylum Streptophyta; class Magnoliopsida; order Lamiales; family Lamiaceae; genus Agastache; species Agastache rugosa. Next base: position 26,276,845 of record CM062607.1, read on the forward strand.
CGCATGGCTGCAGGTGGTACAGATTTATTCTCAAGATGTAAATTGAAAAGGAAGGGATAGACAATAATCCACAACTAGATTGCAAATTTCCGATTGCTATAACATGATTTGATTTTTCAGGATCAGAGCCTCCATGTGCAACATAACCTCGGAGTTTTTGGAGGTTGTGGTCTTGTTCTTACCATCATCACCGGACTATGGGGAATAAATGTGGACGGAATACCAGGATTCGAGGACAATAGCCCTTATGCATTTGCCGTATTTTGTGGTGCTCTCGTCTTGTTAGGAGGAGTGCTGATAGCAATCGGATTGATCTATCTGGGACTCAAGAGACCGGTGATTGAAGAGAAGGCCGAGGTCAGAAAATTGGAGCTTCAAGAACTGGTCAAGATGTTTCAGCAAGAAGCTGAATCTCATGCTCAAGTTAGAAAGAGCTCAAAAACTTCTTCGGCTGTTGGAGAGATCTTTGTTGATGGTGGGAACTTTATTCTTCTTCACTGAAGTACTATTTTTCTCTACATTGTCTCTCATGTGATTCTAGGTGAAGTTGATTACTACAAAATCAGAATATATATATACAAATAACTCCAATTCTATTATTTAAATCACAAGAGAGGTATATGAATCGACCAAAATTACAAAAGAAGATTTAAAAAAAGAAAAAGAAAAAGAAAAAGAGAGACCAACGCATCTCGAACCTCGCATTACAAGTATTGACCGGACGGGTCGGGTTGAACCGTTACAAGTATTGACCGGTCAACGTTGACCGGACGGGTCGGGTTGAACCGGATGTATGGTACATCATGATGTACAAGAGTTTTTGCCTATAAACAATATTAGTTGTTTAACCTTGAAAACAAAAATGTTATGAATATTGCAAAATAAGATGGTTGGTATCATTAACATAGTCGAAAGCAGCAAAGCGAAAATAAATATTTCTCCTTGACGTCCCCCACCCAAGGACGAAATAATTTATATTTTAAAGCAATTTAACTATAAAACACAATAGATAAAGCCCATTTAAGAAATTTGAAGTAAAGATATGGGCAGGGGCCGCGCGAACGCAGGCCCCCACTAACACAAATTATGACGTAGGCTCGACCACTTGGGCCGACCTTAGGCGGGCGCCCCTCCTGAGTGCAATGGAAGTCGCCAACCTAGGCCATGGGCCTTATGGATCGCCCATTGACCCCGTCCAGGTAAGTATGTTTCTCGGCACCACCTGCCCCTCTTTTATTTCCCTAATCTCTCTCACTCTCTCTCTCTAACCGATGTGGGATAATCACACATCACACACTTTAAACGCTAGCTCAAGAAAATTTGCATAAATGTTTCAAGTCTAATGTGAGTAGTTATTCAAAAGGGATTTGCTGATTGAGACTGAAAATGTGAAACAAATGCAAATAAATAGATGAGAAAAGCCACAAATTATACACAACCAGAAGGGACTAGCTTTCCATAAGATGAGCCTATAACATGAGAACAAAGAGACGTCGCCCTTCTTCCGGGACCGTTGTAGGCCAAGTCTATGTCAATAAGCTTCACATTCTTGCAAGGCATAGCCTCGCTACATTGCAATTTCAACGCCACCTCTGAACCCGAGGTTCCATAGATATTCTTGAACGTCACATCTTTTATCTCAACAGCTGAGCTCGAATGACCCTATATCAATACAAATAATCAATCACTATTTTTTTCAAAACTAAAAAAATAAATAAAAATTAAAAACTTTAGGGTTTACCTGCAGGTAGCAATGAGGTGATGGGCAATATTGCTGATCAATAACAACAGGATTTTTGGAATTTTTCATTATAATATCTTGAAATACTAAACCAGAAGCCACGCTATAGGAAGAGGGTGACCATGTTTTAATCCTAACCCCATTTTCTGAGCCTATAAAACTGCAGTTTCTCACAGTTATACCCTTCACATACTCACGCTCATGGCCCCTCCCTAAGCTCCCAATACTAATGCCATGGCCGGGCCCACAAACGACGTCGTCTATGTCAATAAACTGGCTACCAGAAACCATCGACACACAGTCATCTCCAGTCCCAATGACAGATTTAGAAATCTTGATATTACTCGAGCTGCCGATGTGGATCCCATCTGTGTTAGGGCTGTCTGAAGGTGCTGAAATTCTTACATGGCTTAAGCTAATGTTTTCGCAGGCGAATATGTTGAAATGGGAGCTCTTGCTGTTGATTGATTCAATGTTTTGCACCCTTGAGTTTCTTACGAAGTCAAACCTCAATGTCTGCACATAACAAAATCAAGAATCAAGTCACAAATTGAGGGCGGAGAGAGAGAGAGAGGAGAGAGAGACTCACAACAGGGAGAGGCTTGCACTGAGGGTTGGTTTTGCAGTCATTATAGTGCCAAGCTGAGTGGCCTTGACCATCCAAGACACCACCACCTTTCAACGTGAGATCTCCGACGTACCGGAAGGCGATCCACGTGTTGGTAAAGAAACGATCGGTGGGGGCCACGAGGGTCCCTTTGATTAGAAACGCCATTGATCCATTGCATGAGCCCTCAAATGAGACTGAACTTATCAAGAATCTCCCACTTGGGATCCAAACCCTACTCCTTCCATTATATGCACATGCATCTTTCCATGCTTTAAGAAATGCCTAAAATCATTACAACAAATATTATATATACACTTATGTGACACAATAATCCAAAAAAAATAAAATTATCAAAGATATATATTTCTATAAAGTAAACCAACTTTATAGAAAAGCGAAGCTCGAACTCGAATACGAACTAGAACGAACCTGAGTGTTGTCTGTCGTTCCGTCTCCTTTGGCGCCGTAGTGGGCTACATTGAAGAATTTGGGTGGCAAGCCATGACTACTAGCAACTATTACAATGCACAAGAGCAAGAGAAATGCTAGTGAAGAATTTTTTAAAACAAATTTTGTTGCCATATTCTAAATATTATGAAGGATATATTTAACTCTTCAGATATGTTACACGGTGGGACATTAGTGTGACTTTAAAATCTATATATGCACCTAGCTTTTAATGAGTCAAACACAAATGAAGAGTCACAAAATTAATTCCTCCTTGAATGTAGATAAAGTCATTTTAAATGTGATATGCTAATTTCCCTTAGTTAGATTTTCATTTTTCGATATGTGACTGAGAGAATTGAAAAGACAGAGATTTATTTCTTATATGAATGTTGATGGAGTTATAGTTTTTATGTGGAGTATTATTTAATTTTTCTGTGGTTAGAAGTAGAACGGCTACATAAAAGAAGGAAAATGTACGGTTGAGATTCTCATGGTCAAAATACCACATCAAATTTAATTATTTCAAATTCTCTAAAATAAATCATTTGTTGCATTACTTTTGATGAATATCAAGTGCATAAAAATAATAATATTGAATTACGCAAATTATATTGGGCCGGAAGGAGCCCCATATTGTACAACCCTAGCGTAAAAGTGCCCACTAAGAAAAACCAATAAAATTCATTGAATGCTGAACTTTATGAAATACATTAAAATCCATTAAATGATACATTAATTTGGCTAAAGGCTTTTCTAGCTAGAAACAATTCAGTAAAAATTGGACGAATATCCGAAAATCTTTTTAATATTTATCAATGAAAATATTTACTAACCATCTCCTTTTGAAAACCATTTATATATACTCATCTCTACGTGAACGAAGTTCTATTGTGAATTTTGAAGTTGGATATATTGAGCTATACTATATGGTACGATCCAATTAATTATTTATGACAAACTACTCCTACCATAAGCTTTATAAACTATCTTTAAGAATTATACGAAATAGCAATATAATTAGAGTCCATCATCATGTATTCACGTGAACAAATATTTTTGTTATAACAAACCCCCCACCGCCCCCCCCCCCCCCCACCCCCCAACAAAAAAATAGAAAAAAAACGAAAAAAATATTTAAGTAGAAAAGTGGTAAAACTGAGTGGTCAAAGAATAGAATAAGAGTAGTAAATATCATCGTTTGAGTTTCACAAGTGCTCAATTTAATGAGTTTGAATACGTTGCTTAGAAATGGGCATGAAATTATTGACCAACATTAAGGATTTTCACTTATACCTGCAGCTTGACCATCATACCCTATATATTTACTTAAAAAAATTATAATAAGATTGAAGAAAAAAAATTGAAAGGATGAATTATATTAATTGTACTCAATATGCTTCGCCTGAATTAATCATCTCAAAATTGATAAATAGAAAAATAAAAATGAGTGTTGGCGATCTTTTACAACTATTGCTTTGTTTTGTTTTTTGACTTGCTTTGTTTGAAAATTGATAAATAGAAAAATAAAAATGAATATTGGCGATCTTTTACAACTATTGCTTTTTTTTTTTTTTACGATGAAAAGTGACAGCAAATTATAAGAAGGGCTGTGTTCACTTTGACGTGTGTGTGTCAGCAAAATAATTCTATTTTGGTTCTGTTTTGACTTTATTTTTCGTAACTTGATTTTATTGCCTCATATATATTATTGAGTTAAAATCAGATTCTATTTCAATCTTTGGCGTTTTTATCTAATTTATCCCGAATTGTAAAAAATATCTAGAATATTTCAATTTTTAGTTAACTTATCAAATCTATCACCGAAGCATTTCTTCGGCATGCAACCAAAAACAACATTGTTCTTTAACTTGATGTGAGGTTTTTTTTTTCATGCATTAATTTCATATTTTAGATGAAAAATTAACTATGTCGGTCTCCGACATGACATGTAATTTTTTATTGCCGGAGAGATGCTTCAAGATATTTTTTGAAGGTCCGAATAAATTTAATAAATATATACTAAAAGTCGGTATAGAATTTGATGACCCTAATTTATTTTCTTTCTTCTTGTGCACTTTTGTAAAAGTGAAATAAGTTTTTTTATTACAATTTTATTGCCGTATAATCAGTGCATATATGCTGAATGTGACACTATGTATATAATTCTAATATTTTAACAACTGTTGCAGATCTATCAAAAAAAAATAAAATAACTGTTGCAGTCAGTTTTAGAGCATATGGAAAAGTATATCATCTATAATATAATATATATATATATATAATTCATAATTATAGTATTATATACGTTCTTAATTCGTATTAAATAAATGTTTATATTCTTGAAATGGTGTTAGTAAATCTTTAGAGTGGGAGACATGGATAAGTGCAATGAACTATATTCTGCAGCCTTTTCCATTCCAATCAATCACAAAATTAGGTTGAAATTCCTTTGAGTGGGCCTTCTGTAGCTTTCAATCTCAATTTATTCTGTGTAAATGAAAAAAAGGCATTATTGTTTCTGGCCTAACGGAATTTTGTTAATATATTTCTACATTATTCGATCAACATGTATTTAATTTCTCCTTGTCAAAACAAATATTTAATTTCTTTTTTAGTTTTCAAATATTTAATTTCTGAAATCGCAATTATATATAGTGGGATCTTTGAACTTTTTTCATAAATAGGACAACTCCATCAGGAGGAAGAATCATAAGTAAGGGTTCTGCCTTTTCTTTGCAAAAATAAATAAATGATAATAAGCAAAACTAAAAATCTCAATTTATTTAGTACGTTTACCATATTAATCTTTATAATACGCGAGTTCAATTTGATTTTTTTTGTTGCAAAAATAATGAAATATATTGTCATTAGTTTATTATATTCTTATATGTCAAACAAAATATCTAGAAATTGACATATATATGAGAAATATATCATGCGGACTTCCATTAATTTTATTTCTTTTCTTATCACTTCAGTTTGAATTATTTTGTATGGGTTTTTTCGCGGATTTGAGATGACATAATTTCAAAGAAACATTTGATCCAAAAGCAAATCCTAAGTGGAAATGAGAACTTTAAATGACTGATTGATTGACACGATTCAATTTCTAAAATATTCGAAGATATAAGCTCAAGAACTATAAATATGCAACATTGTATATATAAGGTCAAGAATATCAGGCTCCTCGTACAATATTTTTATGCATGTCCGTCAATTGGTACAAAATGGGAGCACGCTATATTTCTCATCAACTTACATCAATGTAATGCAATCATTCAGCTAGATTATTAATCTAAATTTATGCAAGGAAATATAAACAAAATACTTATTTCTATAGGTAAGATTTAATTAAAGAAAAAAATAACTATATTTGTCATGATTATGTGTTATATAATAATATTTTTTATGACAAAGAAAATCCGCAGTCACTATTTTTGATCATGCGATGGGCCAACTTAGCTTCTGATCGTAATAATAAAATCATGTGCGACGAGCTCAGCCAATAAGGCGGCGAAGAGATTTGAACCCTACACCATTTGACTATAAAGACTACTCCACCAATAGTAGAGCTGACAAAATTGACCTGACTCGCCTGATTTGATTTTAGATGGAATCGGGTCGGCGCACCAAAAATTTTCTCTATCTCATTAATGGACTCGGATTGGATTGTGGTAGGATTGCATTTCTACATTCGGATCTAATTTCCAATCGGACCTCCGGCCTGATTTTTGTTATTGGCCCTCGGTCATTTTGCCACCTCTAACTAGTAGACCTCTCAAAAGGGTCTAATATTCTAATTATCAACATGATCTATAATGTATATCTCTTGATGCAACGATTCCTTATTTTTTGTAGTGAAAGATCCAAATCAAAAATTCAACTCGTTCATTTAACCAATATTTTCAAATCCGGACTAGACATCAAATCAACCACTTCATCGGATCAATTTTTTGATCAATCGAACCATTTTGAGAAAAGTGATGACTCATAAATAAATAAATAAATAAATATATATATATATATATATATATATATATATATATGGTATCTACTCCCTCCGTTCTTTTATAAGTGTCCCCCACCGTCAAATTACACATACCAATAAAATAAAGAAATTTACCTATGTAACCTTATTAATTACCATCATTAATGTATACATATAACTAATTAACAAATTACGATAAACATTAAATAAGGATAAAATAGGAAGAATGCCATTATTTTACTCTCAAATTTTGAAATAGGACACTTATTTGAAAACAAAAAATTGAGCTAAATGGGACCCTTAAAAAAGAACGGAGGGAGTATGCATTAAAATATATAAATATTTGAACAAATTATTTAACACTATAAAAATTAAATCAAAATTTAAAAAATCTATGCATTGTATCATTCAAAAGTAAACAAAATTGTTCATCAATAGTTATTCACCACCATATATAAAAAAAATCAAAGCTAGCTATTTACATACAAATAAAAAATAAGATTAAAAAATGGAACAAAGACTATTAATTTCTACCATGATCGATCATCTTCTACGAATGAGTTAAACTAGTAAATCAAAAAATAAAAAACAATAATGTCGTCTCACATTGACAAAGATTAATTGTACATTAGTTTAACACTAAGAAGGTTTTAATTAGGTTCAAATTTGGGTGTTGCCATCGAATCCGATTATGAAAAAATTGCTTTTAACTTATTTTATATTTATTACGTACTTTAAACTCCTTCACACATAGAAATGAATTTTGAATACTTTTTCGGAAAGAAAAGGACAACAAAGGTTTAAGTGAATGATAGACATGGCCGCATCTGCCTCGTTTTTTGAAGGACGGTTGCAACTTTGTGGTCTTAATTAATTAATCTAGATTAATTTATCACTTTTTTCAAAGCATGCAAGAATAAGATTTAATAATTTCATTTCACACGGTGCACCTTATGAAATACTATTATAATCAAGCTGAGTTGTCATATACATATAGTAATTAAATTTTGACTAAGTCACGAAATCTACAAAGATAATTTCGATCAACATAATCAAGAATCAAACTTCTTAAGAGAACCGGATCGATCAAGGAAATTAATGTCATTAGTTTCCACTAAGTAATTATTGAGAAAGGCAATTTAATCTGGACTTGCAAATACTCTGTTTTTAAAATAAGTGTTCTTCCGCGTTCTAAAAATAAATAAGTGTCCTTCATCGTCAAAAAACGCATATTAAGAAAGTCGATAATTTACTCCCTCTACCCTTAATTATTGTATAGAAAATTTAAAAATTAAATAATTTGCATTGATGATAAGGGTAAAAATGGGAAGTTTCACACCATTTTACTATAGAATTATTAAATGAAACACTTATTAGAAAATCAGATAAAATTCAAAATATAACACTTATTTAAAAATAAAGGGAGTAGTAATCAATGTGACAAGTTTATACATCCAAAATTCAATTGCAGTTCGAGCATATTCTAAATTACAATTCAATCTTTTTTTTAAACGAATTGCAGTTCATTCTTAGTTGTTGATTAGCTAGAACTGCCAGTTAATTCAATCATCCACGTGATATATATGAAATGTAATTGGTATATTATGTGTATATATATAGGGAATGGTTCTCATAGAATAATCTTTATCCGAATTAGAATGAACACGTACAAATTTGATGTATCCTATAATCCAATGCATCAATTTAATTTGTGAATATAATGCATCAAAATTTATTTATTGTTGATCCCTAAAATTAAATCTTTTTCGTCTTCCCTCTATTTAACACTACCTACTAGGGCCACCATCACCTCTACTTATAACTTGCCGTCACCATCATTGTCGCTCGCCGCCGCAACCATCACCACTGTGCACCACTGTTGCGGGCGCAAGTTAAAAAAAAATAAAAACTGCCAACATATATATTTTGATGCATCTAAAATATGATATCGGTGCATCGATTTGTATTATCTAATGGATTAAATTTTGCCCAACGAAAATTATCATATTAACATTAATTAAGTCAAGAAAGCGGGTTTGATTATAAGATTATAAAATCATATTCATTAGATCTTGAAGGATAGATAAATAATTTCTCTTACATATACTCACATTCCTTTCTAATATAGTAAAAGTAAAGAAATGTCCCAGTGGGGATGGCCTAGTGGTGGAGTGGTTGCCTGTTGACCAATAGGTCAGAGGTTCGAGGCCTCTCGGCCAAAAAAAAAACCCTAGATGGGGTGTGTGAATATTAATATTTGTAATGATATTTAAAAAAAAAAAAGTAAAGAATTGGTCGAGAAGAATTAGTTGTTGTGCTTCTAGACAAGGAAAACACTCACACGCACATTAATCTAAAATGATGGAAAAAAAATACTACTAAACTTAAAGAGTTCCGATACATTTTCTTTTTAAATTGGAGTAAATAAAAAGGGGGAAAATACTAACCTGCAGGGTGATAATTAATGACCAACATGTACGTAATTCTTGTAAATAACGCTCCATAAATTCCTTGATCTAATCAAGTTCCCTAATTGGAAATAACAAACATTGTGAATCATCATTTTTGGGATTAAATACTGTAGAAGAATACGTAAACTCTCCAACAAGTTGCTTAAAATCCCCACCAACACATAACTTAATTAGGCAAGAATAGACACTACAAGTACAAAATCATTATGTTTAGAGAGAGAGAGAGAGAGAGAGAGAGAGAGAGAGAGAGAGAGAGAGAGAGAGAGAGAGAGATGATACAATTAATGAAAATATGAACAAGAATCCAGCAGTCAAGGGTGTTGAAGAAAAGATGAATAATCTATGTTGAGCATTAATGGATCAGCTAGAAATTGATGAGGATTAATCTGTAGCTGCTGGTGGTGGCTAATTATTGGATGTGGAAAATTTGAGTTGTGAGCTGCAGTGTGGAGAAGGAAGTTCTGGAATTCAAATTGTGGCGGCGGCAGCAAACTGGCGGCTCTGCCGCGCAGAGTGGCGGGGCTGTGGTGGTTGTGTTTGCCGAGATAGGTGGTGATCACCATTGATGAATCTTCATACGATCTCTCAATAAGCTTCTTCACATTGCACTTTTGGGTGGTGCACTTGTAATAGCTCCTATATACATATATATAAATCAAATTTTACAATATTATAGTATTGATTTTAGCTAGTCCAATTAATTCCAACTCAAAAATGACACTAGATCGAATTACAAATATATCAGAATAATTAACGCAGCCAGTACTTAATTATAGTAAATATTAGTATTAGTGAATAAAGAAAGATGCAAATAAAATGAATGAATTAACCTCGGAAAAGGGCTATTTTTGACAGCTTTCTGGCCATACTTTCGCCATCTGTATCCATCTTCAAGATTGTCTATCTGGCTTTTAGTCACAAAGGCAAATCGTGTTTCTCTTGCCTTTTTCTCCCCTTTCTTTTTCTCTTTGCTGCTCACAAATATATATTCTACTAAAATTAGCCCACAAAATATAATTCTATTTTCAAAATATTAATTGTAATTTTTTTGCATTTTAGTTCCCTCTCATATCTAGAGGAATTAGGGTTTTCTTTCTCACTTTCGACTAAGATTTCTAAAAATATATTTACACCATTATGTAGCTTGCAGCTCATCAAATCAAGAAAGCCAAAATCACTATATATATATAATGAAGCATGTGTAGCCTCAAATGAAATAAGGGCCATTAAGCAATAGGAAAATATGAAGAAAAACTTTTTTCTTATATTAATTTGCAGCTTTGAAAAGAAGATATAGAGAGAAAATACAAAATTGAGATCAAATTAAGAAATAGTCTCTACCTTTAAATTAATAACGTATCTAGAAATATATATATATATATATGTATAACTATTAATTATACCAAATGTGCCAAAAAGAATAAGTAGAAATTAATTAATAAAAGATAAACAAGAACCTACGCTTTTTTAGTCTTCAAGTCTCCATCTTCACACACTACTTTTGCCTGAAGCTGATCTCCCTTGCCTCTGCAAGAATCTTCTTCAACTCCAGCTTCTGAGGAAGAATTCGGCGTCGCCGGTAGATTCTCAGCTGCAGTACTACTGCTAGTCTCTCCAAGATTCTTGATATCACAAATTTTCTCAGCAAAAACTGCTTCAGATGATGAGGTACAAGGGTCAAAAGCAGGTGCTGATGGAGGGTTGTACCCTCCATGAAAGAAGCTGTTGTAGTAGCTCATATCAAAGATTTCATTAGGGTTTTGCAGAAGCTGCTTTGGGTGGTTGTACATAATTTGATCATTTAAGAAGGAAAATTGAAACCCTTGTGATCCCATGTTGGACTCATCGGTTCTGTAAGGATATGAGTTGCAGTCTGCATCAGACATGGGAGATGATGATGAATTTTGTTCAAGATTTTGAGACGACAAACAATAAATTAAGAGTACTTGAGGTTTCTTTCTCTTTCTAGTCTAGGAGAAGTTGCAGAAAGATTAACTAAAGGGCTTTTCTTTTATATATTGTGTGATTGAGGATGTGTGGTATACTTTAGCTTATGCTTTTTCACATACTCTTTTGCCCCCTTCCTCTTTCTCTCTCATATAGGGAGAGAGAGAAGAAATAGTGAAGCATAGAGAGATGATCAGTCGTACGGGTCATGATCATGAAAGTGATGTTCAATAAATACAACCTGTAAGGCTTTGAATTATTTTTGGTTGTAGGAATATTGAATTTATATTCTAAACCATCCTTTTCTTGTCATATTTCGAAATCGAAATTATAGATGTGAAAAATAATAATATTGTTATAGATTTTCTTTTAGGGTAAAAAATTATTATAAACCGTCGGTAATAATAACAAGTAGGGGTGTAAATCAAATCAAATATTTTGATTCGATTCGCGATTCGTATTCGAATTTTGATATTCGTATTCGAAATTTTACGATTCGAATTCGAATTTAAATATTTTTTTTTATTCGATTAGTTTTCAAATACTTATTAGTAATTACGATATTCGATTCGATATTCGTAAAGATTCGATTAGATATTTAAATAATAATATAATTTTAATATATATTTATATAATATACTTTCTTAAGTTGATTATGGATTATATACTTAAATATTTAAATATATGGTAAATGTGTTGAGGTTAATTTGGCCCATCTCCAAGCTCATTTCAAAATAAGATCAACATTTTTCCTTAATGGATATGTATTGCATTAACTCTAATATCTTGAGTGATACAGATGTAAGTCACAGTCACTTTCTTTTTTTTCTTTATCTCTCACTAGTTTACATTGTCTCTCTATTATATCATTCTTACTACCGTTCTACATCACATTCCTTCACAAATTTCCGACGAGTCCTTCTTCATCTCCTTCCTCTATTGATTCGAGTATTCGATTCGAATTCGTAAAATTATTAAAGTATTCGAATTTAAATCAAATTTAATATTCGACCACAATTCGAATTCGATTAGGATTCGTGAATAATAATTACAAATTCGATTCGATTTGATTCGATTCGTTTACACCCCTAATAACAAGTAGAAATCGATGCACCAGTCAATACCAATAATCTAAAAACAATTAAACATTAATAAAATTACAAATATATACTCCCTCCCATCCGATATATAGATCGTTTTGATCTTTTATATTATTTAAGTTTCATTTGACGTTTTACAATATTATACCAATGCTACTCATATTAATTCATCCCTCTCATTAATTGTATATAATGCCATTAATTATATCTAATCTCATTTCAACTCTGATGCCATAATTACTCCCAAATAAGCACGCGGAATGGAGAAGACCAAGAGATTACTAACTAACGATTGTGTGAGAGTTATCACCAATTAAGGTTACTTTTGGCATAAACTTTATTTACTCCCTCCGTCCCATTTATATAGGCGGATTAGAATTTTCACAAGAATTAAGAAAAAATATTGGAAAAGTAAATTATATAGTAAATTTCTTAATATGCTCCTATTTATTATATGACTATGTATTTTTTATGAGTTAATCAAAAAATTAAATAGGGATATATTAGTAAATGAGCTAAAGAATATTACTTTTTATGGAAACAAGCCTATATATTTGGGACATCCGAAAAATGAAAACAAGCCTATATAAATGGGACGGAGGGAGTATTAATTTGTGTGCAAATAATAAGAACGACTTATATATTGAATGGGATGGAGTATACGTTACTATATGTGAGGCCTCTTATAAGTTTTCGTGTAACGACAATAAATAAGCCTTGCATACGCCAGAAAGTAACTATCAAGGTAGAATTCATATTTGACACTTTATAATAAGTGTAAGGTTTTACTTCTATTATATTAATGATCTAATTTTTTTCCTACTTAGGAAATAAAACACGTTTAAATATAATTATGACCCAGGCAGCTATTATATTTGGAGTGTAATTCCCTGAATGTGTCACTGTATTCACTATTAAGTGATGTGATTTGCGTATAATTTGACCATTACGTTGTAGTACACCTTAAAATGAGGCCTGATATACGGAATTAAAGTTAATTTTATACATGATGTTACCCACGAAAAGGAGATGGCATCATGTTATATATATATCAAATTCATTTGATTATGTTAGTTAATTATATTGGTGCGAATCATTGATTGCAATTTGCAACTTCATTTTATGCATGGAAAGAATTAATTAATCATTCATTTCATTTTAAGTGAAAAAAAAAATCAATTAACTTGATAGGAAAAAAAAATACACTAAACAGCCCCCAAAATAAACAAATCAACAAAATTAAAAAATAGCCTGAAGAAATAAAAGGGGGACCAAAATGGATCAAAATCACAATAATAATTAAAGGTTTTGATTTTTTTTTTTTAACTAAATCAACCGGTAATTATGTCTCAATTTCTCTCTCAGTTTATTTATTTTTTTTTTTTGAAGAATTACAATTTATAAACACAAAAATTTGTGTGAGATAGTTCATAATATAGAGCATTTGTAATTTGGATGCGGATATTTGACTCGTCCATTAGACCGTCTCACATAAGACTCCTTTTTTTTCTTTTTCTTTTTTTGAGGTAACAAGACTCACTTTTTTTTTTTTGGATTGTTGTACAAGAAATTTTAACGGCCGCACGACGGTGGACTTGAACCCAAGACCTTTGCCCTCGAGCATTAACCATTCTACCACTAGACTAACACACGTACACTACAAAACTCCCTTTTGTTAAATATTACTCCCTCCTTCCCAATAGCAAAGTCTCACTTGTTTTGGGCACGATTATAAGAAACAAGAGTAAAATGAGAAAAAGTGGAGTAAAAATGGTAGTTCCTACAGCTTTTGAAGAGTTAATTATTTCCATTTTTGGAATGAGACCTTGCTATTGGGACAGCCAAAAAAGAAAAGCGAGACCTTGTTATTAGGACGGAGGGGGTATTTGTCTTAGTATTCAGTACAAATTAACTAGTTGCGCTGTTTACAATATTCTCTTTTTTTTTTCCTTTCAAAAAACCAACCGTTCACAATATTCTAGACAGTATAGATACGTCCGTCTAAACACCCATAAATTATTTTGGGAAATCAGGTTTGAATTATTTAGGTGAATTAAATTGATTTGAAATTAAATCTCGCTTAATTACTTTTCACATAATATAGTCACATAGTCAACTAGAAAACAAATTTGCTCATGAATAACTGGTTCCGGATTATTTAGTTTTCATACTGGTCTATTTTTCATATTATATTCTTTTTTACTTCAAAAAAATATTACTATAATCTTTTAAATCCAACATTTGTATAGACGTATAATAATGTTGATATCATGATTGAAATATCGTGAATTCAAATATCATTAACACTTGTCGATGAGGCCTAGCTCAAGTGATTAATAGAGGCATCACAAGATTTTCCTTAGCAAGAGGTTTTAGGTTCAATCTTGTTTGCGTGTGGTGTAGTATATTTCCCACCTTGTTTGGTAGTGCAATTATCCCACCCTACGTGGTGGTGTAGTGGTCCCACCGTTGTGGGTGTAGAGATTTCTATATGGTGTAGTGCTTGATTTGATTATATGTATATACCTTGTAATTCTCTAAAAAAAACATCATTAATAATTTCTCAATTCAAATATGTGTATAACATTCCAACTTAAAATCAAGGTAATACAAGATATGTATCTTATATAGTACAATATTTCTTTAAATATTTTGATACTATCATATTTTATAATTACCTAACCAATTAAGGTACGTAACCAAAAATATCGAGTTGATTAATATTAATATTAATATTAATATTAATATTATAAAGATAATATAATAATGAAATTACATGCGGCCATTCAAAGTGGAGGGCAGCAATAGCAAGAGCAAGAGAAGTTTGGAAGAATGTGCTAAAATAAAGCCAAGATCACGGCCTTCTTTTTCGGAGGAAAAAGTCTAGTCGTATCACGTGCACCGTCATCTTACTGTAAATTGTCACGTGGCGTAATTCTTTATTAGCGACTCAAAAAGAAATTCCAAGAGCATATTTTCTTCCTACTACTATTACTATACGAATAATATTGAGTAGAGAATACCGATGTTAATTTATACCAATTACTACAATAAATCAAATGCTATATATATATATATATATGCTAACAAATTAATTAATTCTAATTGAAATTTATTAAAAAAAATTGGACCTGGTGAGTGATTGCATGGTGCGACCGCCGCACACAAGTTTTTGTCAATATGTCTAGATACGTTCTATCCAATTAGAACTAAATTATATTTATTTTATTTTCTTAAAAACCAAATAATTATTATGCGGCACATGTTTTTGTCAATTATATCTAGATATGTTCTATCCAATTAGATACTAAATTATTTTTATTTTATTTTCTTAAAAATCAAATTATTATGAATCAAAGTGAACAAGAGTTTCAAAAAGAGCAGATTTCGAGCTGTCCTAAAAATCAACGTGCAAACATTACTTTTTCAACATTTCTGGCACACAAATAGACACGAAAAATCATCGAATTCCTCTTTTTTTTTGTGTGTGTGTGTGAAGCTTTGAATGTCTTAAAATGAATTACCCAACATCTCGTTTATAATGCTCCAAATATTCCTGTAACCGGTGGCTTCGAGCAAACAATCACATGTCACATAATGCATACTACAAATTTTCATCAGGTATAGCATCTCTAGACCGACAAAAATGATGATCATAAATACATACTGTCAACGAAAACGGCCCAACATCCATACAACACCTGTACATCTCTCTCTCTCTCTCTCTCTCTCTCTCTCTCTCGCTTCTTTCTTCTGTCAATGGGAACTAGCTAGCTAGATGACAGCGGAAGCCCTAAAAGAGCTACCAATAATTCAAGATTTCCAACTGGGCCATCCTTGTTTTCATCACTCCTCATGAAGGAAATTTTTCCAGTAGCAAACTTTGAACATGTGCAAATAATGCAGGAATGTGTCAATAAAATCAAGCTCTAAATGAGGAGGGCTACAACAGTCATTTACTTCCTATTATCAGCTGTTTTGTTCGACTCCGAAGCGTGGCTATGGCTATGGCTATCCAACCTGCTCCCGATCTCAGCTGAGCCACCATTCTCCTTCATCAACTCAATCTCATTGCACGTGCTTTTGCTTTTCCTACTTCGTCGTTCCTGCACGCAACATGCGTTCTAAACCGTTATGGGGCGTATACTGGTAAATTGAGCTTTTGAAGGATTAGACGATCAAAGTAAACATTATCAATCATACGAAATTCATTAGAGATGGAATGGAAGATCACCTCACGATAAGGAAACTCGTCACTTTCAAGCATACGGACGACATGGCTCATTTTGGGGCGTTTCTCTGAATCGGGATCAACACATCTAAGTGCCACCAAAAGTGCACGCTTCAAGGCTCGGGTTGTGGGCTTAACTTCAAGATTAGAGTCAACAACTTCCTCGGCTCGCCTGTTCCCCACCATCACTTTCAGCCACTCAACTAGATTAACCTGCCTCAGATATCACTGTGGCTTGTTAGTGAAGTACTAATAGATATCACTGTTAGCATATACTTCGGGTTATAGTACATTAACCGTCATTTGAAGATATTAGTACCTCATCAGCTGGACGCCCGTAGTCCACAGGATCTCTTCCCGTAACAGATTCAAGAAGCAGAACACCAAAACTGTAAACGTCACTCTTCTCATTCAACAAGCCTGTATTTGCATACTCAGGAGCAACATAACTGAAATCCGCGAAAGCACCTAGTTAGAATTATCTCTCAACAGAAAGCAACTGCACCAGAAAGACGAACAAGAAACAAGTGAAAGGGGAAGCTGAAAAGAAAATATACCCAAATGTTCCCATCACTCTTGTTGCTATATGGCTTTCTCCAGATTCCAAGAGCTTAGCCAAACCAAAGTCGGAAACTTTTGCATTGAAATCATGGTCAATCAAGATGTTACTAGATTTTATGTCACGGTGGACTACTTTTGGTTCAATAGCTTCATGCAAATAAGAAAGCCTGCAAAACCAATATTCGATACATTATAACTGCAGCAATGCAGACGACACATTGAAATGCATTTGAAGTCGATGTCGAAATGCATTTGAAGTTGATGTCAACTTCTTTATTTGCAAGATTGCTTCGTGGGATGTAAAAATCATTAATGAAATTGCATCATAATTGTTTAAATTTCATTGCACCAAATGTCAATGGTTTTCAATATTAATTAGAAAGTCAGACGACTTTCTGCACATTTTTATGCTGATATACGAAAGAGAGAGTGCGTGTTGAGCTGAACACAAGTCGACATCACTTACGCCTTTGCAGTGCCAAGCAGAACCTTCATGCGGGCTTCCCAGGTCATGGTGCCATATTGTCTCATAGCCCCATGAAGCCACTGTTCCAGGTTGCCATTGTTTACATACTCGTATACCAACAACCTGCAAGTATCCGGCTAGTAAATGTGCCAAATAGAAATAACATTCAAGAAGATACATAGAGAAAATCCAGAAGTCATAGCTTCTACATACTGCCCTCAAATTCTATTCTAGTAAAAAAAAAAAAGGTTACCTGTGGACTCCTTCCATGCAATAGCCAAGAAGCCGAACAAGATTTTTATGTCGAACATGGCCAATAGCCTCTACTTCAACCCTAAATTCCTTCTCCGCTTGGCCACTGCAACATAATTTGTCATCCAACCATAATAGTATCAGTAGCCTTATAACAAGGTGGAAGTGTCCGAACTTTAGATAAGTTAAAAATTAAGCAGAATACTTACAGATTATTAAGAATCTTTTTTACTGCTACTTCTGTTCCATTGACCAATCTACCTCTATATACAACACCATAACCACCTTCCCCTATAACACACTCTGCAGAGAAACGATTTGTTGCCATCTCCAGATCTCTAAGGGTGAACCAGTGGCCCCAACCAAGATGAGATACTTCAGGCAAACCGATCAACGGAGATGCCATTACATGCCCATAAGACAAAGAAGATTGCTTCCGGGCGTTACCAGAACTTCCTTCCTCTCCTGACTGGGAGCTGTATGCCCTTTCATGATGATACATTGAACTACACTGGCTGACATCGTCAACATCACTGGATTTACTCCTGCTTAAATGAACAAGCATCTTCTCTGAGTTCTTATCACTCGCTTTATCATTAACAGTCAAGAATACACTTTCGGGATGATCAAATGTGCTTCGTTCCCCAACTCTGTCGACCCTGATTTCCTTCGAAACATTAGGGATCTGGCAACGAGTGTAGTTTTCCAAGGTTCTGCGAGATTTCCGACGAAACATGACCCATATAGAGAGGATCCCAAGAATTAGAACTGTAAACGCCCCCACAGTAATGCCAATCAGAATCCATAGTTTTATACCCCCATATTTCTTTGATAACTCAGCATTTAAACTCATTTTCAGCAAGCTGGATGCTGGAATGAAATTCTGCAATTCTGTTTTGTCTTTCTCTGTCTTCTAGAGAAGAATCAATCCATTGAATCCTGGATCCCACAAAAGAAATCACATTACCGCATAGGACTAAATTGAAATATCTACCTCAAAGTGTGGATAACTAAGACCTAATTTTCCAACTTATCCAATGCAGTTGCTCAATATTTCCCATCTCCCATATCCAACAAATGAATTCTTTATACAGCATTACTTTAATTATTATTTCTATGTGCAAGAGTTTTGAAGCAAATCCAGCCAAATCAAACAGCACAAAAAATATTATACATCTTGTTTTTTTTTTTTTTTCAGGCATTTCAACCAATCAAACAGGAAGATCACATAAGTCAAGCAGAATGAGAAGAACTGTTGATTACCTGAAACACTAACAAATCAAAACCCAATACCAAATACCAAATCTCAAATTTTTAGGCGCCTTCAGAACTAGAACGCCTTATGATCTGAACACAAAGAAAATGGAATTGAGCAAAATTAGAGAAGCTCTCACCTTTGCAATTGATCTGACTTAACCTCCTTGATCTTCAACCCAAAGAAGCAGATAAAGGGCACTTTTTGTTGGTACAGACGGAGGCCCAATGAGCATAGAATTCCAATGCGAGAGGGAATACAAAAAACCCACTACAAATTTCACAGAAAAAAAAAAAGAAAAGAAAAGAATGGAAAGTTGAGCGGCTGAGCAGGAGTAGTTTAGAAGAAGAAAAGGGTGGCCTGAAGTGGGCCAAAGAGAATTCAAGAAAACAATAACAATAATGCAAATGACAGAGCAATTCTTTTTTTCTCAAACAATGCCAGACAAAAATCTAATCTTTAGAAGTGGGCAGAGTTTTATTTTAATGGGGGAAAGAATTAAGAGTGTAGGGAGATGCCTAATAAAAGCAAAGTTGGGTGAAAATGGTAGGTGGGGTTATGTGAATGTAGAAGAGAGAGATAGAGAGAGAGGCGCTCATCAGTAAAGCTGGAAAGGAAGCTTGGTTTGCAATGGAGGAAACCACACGCACACTCAGAGAGAGAGAGAGAGGAGTAAGCGTCATTGAAAATGAGGCGAACAGAAGATTGCATTTATACAAAGAGAGAGAGAGGATAAGAAAAAGGAGTTGTAAAAATGTAACTAAACTATATTATTTGCATTTTAATTAAAATTAACATGTTATTTATTTTATCTCCGATAGATCAATTCAATTTGTTACGAGTTACAAACATACATATTTTCACATCTTTTATGATTCATTACAAACTTCAGATTTCCTTGTCATATTATATTGATCAAATTATCTAATTTGAAGAAATTTCGTGCACTAATATTAAAAGAAAAATGAAAAAAAAAATCAACGAACCAAGAAATTGTCCAGTAAGCTTGTTTCGAGTAATCAAAATGTTACAATATACGATAGATTTGATTAATAAAATAAAATTGAAATGGAAACATTGTGGTATGTAAAAAAAAATTGATAAATAAATAAGTATCGAGTTCAATGTAATGCAATTTAGTGAATTTTGTGGCAGTTTCCGGTTTTCCTAAAAAACAAGGAAAACTCCAGAAAGCGAATAAATCCCAATAAAAGGAGGACATTTTGAAGAGAAAGAGTCAACTTTAAAACTAGGATTTTGAGAGAGAGAAGATTCACAAATTTGCCCCTGACAATATGATTGTGATATTTATGGGGGTTATTTATTTATCTTTAATAATGTGGGTCAACCCTCATAAAAGATGAAATCCAGATTATTTTTTTTATACAGTATGAACTTTGAATATAGGGTTTTGAAGTTTCACCATTGTGATCTGGATGGCCACTCGTTATGTTTTAGTATTTATTATTGTTATTATTAATTGAATTTTGAAGGTCTAATTTGATATCCATACCTCATTATTCAATTTCAGCTTTCAATATATAGGATGTCGGTGTGCATATTGTTTTTGACTTTTATTAACATTTCAATATATTTTCTATGTGGGTTTATTTATTTTTGTGATTGAAAATTTGAAATATGGGTCTATTATGAAGGAGTGTGTTATACATTTAAAGAAATAAATTTATTTCTCTGCATAATACTAGTTGGCAATATGGTACTTAATGAAATTGTTGCAAAAATGAAATTGTTTCCATGGGAATATTTATACACATATTTCCAATAAAAAAAATTACTTAATATAATCCAAATTTTTTCCGTTGTACAAATCAAGCCATCAATTTAATCATATGAATAAAATAAAAGATACTAAAAGGTACACTTGTCTATCACTGTTCATTAATAACTTCAAAATCAGCAGAATGAATAAATCAATTCCACGCTCAAAATTGTGGTGCCTTGGACAGTAAAGCGTTCTACATTTATCTAATTATTAATATTTCATTTTTGTTTTATGATTTGCCTACAAGTAATTATTTTTAAAATTTTCAACCTACAATAGTTAAAATTAAATATCTAATTTTAGTAATTGTGAGCTTGGACACATCAATACTTAAATTCTATCCAAAACAAACCCAAAAGGTTAATTATTTACTAATATATCTGCAATTTGTGATATTAATATACTTTATTTACTTGTTTTCCTAACTAGTTCTTTCTTTGAAAATGTATAAATTTCTCGATGCGATTTTTGTCTAATATATTGATGATTTTTTTTTTATATTGTATTGTAACATATTTATCCCAAATGTCACCCAATGTTATCCAATTTCTCGGAGAACGAGATTGATAAGCAATAGTGTGTCTCGTAAAATATAGTAATTTCTTACTTAGCATACATTAGTACATGTTAAAAAATAATTAAAATTTTAAATCTGACAACGGTAATCATGGACAATATAGTAAATTCCACTCCTAATAAACAAATCACTTTGTTCAGCACTATTATTATAGAGAATTAGAGATAAAGTTCTATTGGAGGAGGAACAGAGTCTCTGATTTGAAGCATAACCTTTTTCATTAAAGTATCAAGTATGACTGGGACAAATCTTTATATACTTTATTCAAGAATTTAATTAATTAGGTTAATGGTGTGTGTTTAGTCTTAATTAGGAGTGGGTGGTTAAGTGGTAAGCGAATTCTCATGGACCACTTCTGTGGGGCCCTGCCCACAATTTTGACCTCTAAAAAGAATCGGAGCCGTTGATCTTGTCATTGATCAAGTAGTATAATAGTATGGTTTTATGTGGAGGTTTTTCCTGTGGAGTTGTTGTACGGTAACCAAAAATTGCACGTGCGCCAGATGTATGGCACGTGGGAAGACTGGTCGCCTTTTTCAAATTATATTTAAATATAAATGTTTGAATCCTCTTAGATATAGGTTGAGCGTAATCGAACCGAATCTGAACTGAATTTCGATTGGTTCAGTTTGATTTTTAGCATCTTTGGTTATAACGATATTGCATAAATCAAAATTTATTCCATTATATTTGGTTACTGGTTAAAAAATTTCAGTTCAAATCGTACTGGCCGAAGTTTTAATATTTATTATCAGTTTCTTGTTGTTGGATTTATGGTTTGATTGTATGATTAGACTGTTATTTATTGATACTTGATTTATTTTGATTGTTATAATTTTTGGGGTCAATCAGAAACTGAAGTTCGAAGTACAATTCAGTTTGGTTGACCATTCAAATAAAATTGATTTGTTCAATTTTTGGTTTTTGGCTCGTTTTTCAACCGAATCGAATACTCACTCCTATTTATATCTACTATTTTCTTTTCTTCATCAATTAATATAGCATCATACTAGAAAAAAAAATACTGTGACTATATATAGTATGTATTGGAAAAATGAAATATAAATATGTGACATGATGTTGGAATATCTCTTGTAGCATTTTCAGAAGGAAATGTCTGGCAAAACTGAAGAATAGATTGTTAGATTTTATGTAGATAATTTATAAGCATTGTACAGTTTGTAGTCGTCGTAATTTATGGAGTAAGCATAACATCAACAAGACAAGTACATTTATTCGCTCAAAGTTTATAGATTATTATTAGTATTATTATTATTATTGCAATTGAGATGGAAAAAAGTAAGTATAACAAATACAGTTTCCCTCAAAACAAAGAAGCAAAAAAAAAATATATATATATATATACAGTTTAGCATTCTCCTTACGTAAATTTTTGAGATTACAATCATCGAGTGTCTTTTCTGATTTTTTTTTTATGTTAATTATTATTATAAATTATTGAAAGAAATAACAAGATGCCATTTATTTGTCACAATATATATCAGTTATCACCAATGCGTCTAATTTGTCCCTAATTTTTTTTACACTATGAATAATATTTTGGACTTAATTAAAACCTCAATATTTTCAGCCGCCCCGAATCTTATGCCATCTCTAATTAAATGGACTCTATTTGCTCGGATAGCATGGGATCAACCCAATTTGATTTTATAGGGAGAGTGAAAATTAAATGAATTGAGAACTGCAAGTACACTTACTTGTACGGTCTAGGTGATGTAATTAAAATGACCCAATTAATGATGTACCAAAACTGCTTAATAATTTATGCAATTTTTTGATTTTATATTCTTAAGTCATGAATGCACGTCTCTTTGCTACTATAGGCTACCGCTATGGCAGTGAAGGAATCAACAACTACATAGGTATTCTAGATATATCAGATTTAAATAATTTTTTTATTATTAATACAGATCTAAATCCAATTTTATTTATTATTTAAATATTTCGTATCAATTACGTATATACAAAAGGAACATACATTCAAGAAGATATTTTATGTATATGTCAGCATTAAAAAAACACATGATTCGTTTCCAAACGAAGGAAAGTATGTTTTTGCATACCCTTTTCGTATAATGAAAACAAACGCAGAAAGTATGTTACATACTTACAAGTTACAATTTAGTCTTTTTTTTTTTTGTAATACTAATAATAACAGATTTTTACAACTGGCAAATAGTAAAATAGTTTGGTCCCGTGATTCATTTAATAGTAGTAGTAATAGGTATCAAATTCCAAGTTTCCAAAATTTTAGTGAAGTGGCACTGAAATCCTGTGGTGGTGAGACTGTGTTAGAATCTAAAAATTTGTTGTTTTCTTTGTGTCCCCTTGATACTCCAATTAGATGCCTCCTTTTTCAGATGCTGCACGAGGCTCTATAGTCTACCCCCCCACACTCAATATATTAAATACTACTCTCCCCGTTTCAATAACAAGGTCTCGCTTCCTTTATTCGTCTGTTCTAATAGCAAGGTCTCATTCTAAAAATGGAAACAATTAACTCTTCAAAAATTGTGGGATCTATCACTTTTTATCTTTTTACTCTTATTTTTTTTAATAATCGTGTCCAAAACAAGTGAGACCTTGCTTTTGAAACAGAGGAAGTACCATTTTATAACCCAACATTTAAAAATTTTCAGGATCGCAATAGTATGAAAACTTACAATCCTACTTTAATGTATATAATATTTTTTAAATTTACTATATGATTTAATTTTCGAGGGTTAAGTTTTGACTCAACAAGCTAAAAATGCTCCGTACAAATCTGACCACATTCATACACAATTTTTTTTTTGAAAGCCTCATTTATACACAATTAGTAAGTAGTCCGTCGAGACTCGACGGGAAATAACTTTATGTTTCAATTTTTACGTGTATATATTTTAAAAATAATTTTATATCTTATTTAAAAGTTGTGATATTGTTCGCGTTAATTATTAATCAAAATTAGAAAATTAATTATTTCACGTATCTAAATTTATAATTAGGAATGATAATGGATCGGGTATACTCATTCATTATGTATTTTTTTTAAATCTAAATTTGTTTAGAATTTTTCTACATGTTCGTTCTAATCTCGGTTAAAATAGTAACTTTACTGTACATACTCGTCTCAAATCCGTTGAGTAATACTCGATAAAAATATGAACACTCCAAGTAAAATTAATTAAAATTAGTAAAAAATCCTTCTTCTATGTTATTTGAACCGTCTCGTTGGTTTATACTAAATTACTCGATAAAAATCTAAACAAAGTTAATATTAATTAAAATTTGTAAAAATCCTTCTTTTTAAGTATATTTGAGCCGTCTTGTTGGTTCATGTTAAATCGATATCTCTAATCTTTGCCAAAATGCGGAATAAATATGTTTACATTTTCAAAGTAATATTAATTAAAATTAGTAAAAATAATTTTTTCCATGTTATTTGAACTATCTCGTCATTTGATTCAATATATATATTTTCTAGAAACCACTAATCGAAGTTCTTAGAAAAACATGAATGAAAAATGAAAATGATTCCATATAGACATGTTGATTAAATATATTTATTTAGTCTTCATAGGGATTTTCATTTACAAATTTTCTATAGATTATGATATATGAATTAAGAATGTATAAAATAAGGATTTATAAGAATGCATTCCGAAATTATTATTATTTTAATATGCATAATAATAGAATACATTAATTAAATATAGGGAAAGATAAATATGAGATGTGATTAATAGATAAACATGTGATATTTCAAGAATATGAAATTAAAAAAAAATTAATTACTAAAAATAAAAATTAGAATATATATGAATTAAAATTAGACAAATTACCAGAATAAAGGAAAATCGAAATGGAGCACCGTGGATGGGACAACTTTATTTTTCTATTAGTAATAGATTGTTCAACTGGATTTTCGGGCTTAACTGTTGAAAATTGAATTATGCGATCGATTTGATTTTTTTATATGTTAATTAATAATTATGATAGGATTGTAATTTTTTCATACGTTATAATATAAATGTAAGAAAATATAAACATCGGAGTATAAAATATGTCAATAATTCGAGTAAATTATTATTATTATTATTATTATTATTATTATTATTATTATTATTATTATTATTATTATTATTATTATTATTATTATTATAGAATACTAGGGATGTTTTAGTATGTGATAATATTGTTAATTCATGTTATTTTAGTTATTGATATGGTAATAATCATTACCTTGAATACTAGCTTGGGTTTCTTTTGATGTGTTTACGTTACGATACTTTCGTTCCATGAAAAGTAGAGGTGTTCAACGAAACCGGAACCGGCGGTTCCGGCCCGGAACCGGAACCGTGGTCAACGGTTTTCGAACCGGAACAGTGGTCAACGGGCCGGTTCCGAACCGGAACCGTGGGATAGACGGACCGGTTCCGGTTCCAATGGTTTGGAACCGTGAACCGGCGGTTCCGAACCGGCGGTTCCGGCAATTTTTTTATTTTTTTAGTTTTAAATTATATTTTGTGTTAATTCATGTTAATTATATCCCTTAGGGATCAAAAATGACAATTACAATGGTAAATTGAATGAAAAAAAGTCAAAAATAATGATAATAATAATAAGGTTCGAACATGAACCGGCGGTTCCGGTTCGGAACCGTGGAACCGTGTTTGAATAATTATATATTTTCATTTGTAATTGATCACATATTATTATGAATGAAGATATATTTTGTTCTATATCGATTTTATACATTACATTGATAATTTATGAGTTTGAATTACAATATAATTTATATTTTCAAAGATAAAAAAAATTAGGCGGTTCGGACCCTAAACCGGCGGTTCCGAACCGGAACCGGAATCGTCCAATACGGGCCGGTTCCGACCCGGAACCGTGGGCTATGGCGGGCCGGTTCCGGTTCCGGTTCCAATTTTCTCGAACCGGAACCGGCGGTTTCGGGCCGGTTCCGAACCGGAACCGGCCCGTGAACACCTCTAATGAAAAGTGAACTTTTTTGAGATTAGTTCGTAAGCACCATTCAAGAATGGCAAAATTATGGTGCGGTCAAGCCATAATTTTTTCTAAAATTTGATTAATTAAATCCAATTTAGTTATATTAATTTGCAATTAGAATTTATTATTTTTTAATTAAATATATTAAATATAATTAAATTTTAGTAAATTTTAATTAAGGTTTATTAATTTTCAACTAGAGTTTATTTCTCACCAATTAGGTATAATTTAATATTAATTAAATTAAATTAATAAAAAGTAAAAAAGGGACCACAAAAAAAGTGTGGCCCTACGAAATTTTTTTTATATCGTGGAAATCCGACAACCAAACTCGATTTATAGAAGCGTTGATAGAATTCTAACCTGAGATATTTGACCTCCGGAAATCCACTACATCGCTAGGCTACTCCCAAGAGATAAGTCTCGATTTTGCGTGAGGAAATTGTATCATTGTATTTTAGTGTTAACTCCAAAACTTTGTTTTTATTGAGAAACTCCAAAACTTTGTTAAATGTATGCAAACAAGTTTTCTTTCTTTCTTTCTTTCTTTTTTTTTTTTCCCTTAAATAAAACTAGTGTGCACGAATATGCATTTCCTAGGACATTGGGTGTGAGTGCTTGTTAGTTGCGCGCATGTTCAACATTATCTAAACTCCAAACATATAAAACGGAAGTTCTTGTCTATTTAATTTTAGTCTTAATTAGGCTTTTCCACACACGAAAAAAAAAAATATATATATATATATCTAATGTACTAAAAATTTATACGACTTCCCAGTTCCCATTCCAATGAAAACAAAAATTATGTTATTTAAAATTTTAAGAGAACCTTTTTCGAATGGGACGCCTACATTCAAATTATATACAATGTAAAATAAAAAATTACTTGGTTTAAAAGGATTGATTTGGTTAAAATATACAAATTTTATCTAGTTTTTGGTTTTTATTACCTTTAAAAGTTGTTTCCAAATACACAAAGTTTAAATTTCTTTACAATTTTTTCATTGGTTGTCAATCCGGCTATGTAATTTGTGAAATGGCTACTCATTTTTTGATATGTACAATTATGTGGCCATAGAGTTTGTCGTGTACATCCACTTAATAAAAAAACAATGTACATAATTAAAACCCATGGAAATTTTTGAAAGAAATATTAAAATCTTGTATTTGGAAAAGACTTTTAAAAGTAATGAAAAAAATAAAAAAACAAACTAAAATTTGTGTATTTTAACCAAATTAACCGTTTCAAGAATGATATCGAGTAAGATTTTTGAGAAGGATACACAATAAGATTTTATAATTTATTAATTGGGCTCATTAAGTAAATGCCCTAGTGGGTGCGGCCCATGTTTAAATTAATGGCTCATCTAAATGACTATAGGAGGAGGAGGAGAAGAAGAAGAAATTGTTGCCGGAAATTGGAAGAAAAGGTGGAGAGAGAAGGCAAAGGGGAAGGAAAAGAAGAAAATTCAAGAGGGTGAAGTTATTTGTAATTTTGAGAAAATTGGAATTTATGATCTGATTAATTATAAATATGGTCCGGCTTTTAAAATATGTAAAATAAATCATGATTTTTTAGAAAAAGTCCAAATCTCTGACATAAAATTTTGGTTTTATTTTGTGAAATTACGCGAAAAATATATTTTCTACCCAAGTACCAATACGACGTCGTTTTGATGTCCTAATAGAAAAAAGAAGGAAACAAAATTCAAGTAAACAAATTAAAAATGCAAGAACTTACAAATTTAAAAGAAAACATTCTGAAATTTTAATCTAAAAATAAAAAATAAAAAAAGCAATAAATTGAGTCCAGACCATATTTGCATTTGTTTTTTCATATCATCTCATTTTTAATTTATTTCTGTTAAATTTCCGACGCGACATGTAAATTTTTGTGTCGAAAAATCAAATTCCAGGACGTAAGTGGGAAAGTTCAATAATCCAGTTTCTAGTAATTGGGAGTATTTTCTTAAGATGATGACGTAATTGAAAAAATATCAATAATTAAAATATAATTTTCAGTTTTATAGTGCATAGATAGTTTTCTTTATAAAAAGGTAGCGACAAAAATCGTTACGAGTGTAAGGAAGGGGCGGGAAAGGGCAGTTATATAGTTAGCTTGGACAGTTCTTCTTCCTGTCCAAAGTGATTCACAATCACAAGGCATCTAAAGCCCTCCAAATCTTTACACTATTTCACACACTACACGCAGTTAAAGTCACTCAAAAACCAATCTTTTTCATATTTCTTGCGCCCCCAAATTCTTTTCTTCCTCCTAGAGAAACCGAAAGAAAAGGAAAAAGATTTTGCCCCACTTCTTCATCAAAGCATCAATCTTTCTCGCTTTGCATATATGCATTCTTCAACAAGGATGTTCAGTTGCACTTTCTCCAGCGAAACTCAGCGCAAGAACCAAGAGGGTTCTGGAACCGGTGGCGATTTCTCGAGAATTAAGTTAAGGGTGATAAAAAGGGGGAAATTTTGGAGGGATTGCGGCGTGGCTGTAGTCGAAAGAGGGTGGCGTTAGCATGGCGAGTAGCAGTGGGACCAAGGACGATCTGGGCCCGCCGCGGTCGCTGTCGAAGAGGCTGACGAGAGCGCTCACGGTGGTGGACCCCTCCGACGACAACTCCGCCGTGGACAGTGAGCTGGTGCCGTCGTCGCTGGCCTTCATTGCCCCCATCCTTCGTGTGGCAAATGAAATTGAGAACGATAACCCTCGCGTCGCTTATTTGTGTGAGATTTTGAATTGAACATAATCGCGCTTTTCTGTGATTTTTGATGAAGAATGTTAATTTGTTGTGTTGTTTTTTCCACTTTGTTTTTTGTATGTTTGTGTTTCGTTCTCTCTCTACTTGTGAAGTCTGTTTTACTGTTATTAGTTTTCTATGTTTTCAAATTGAGTACTGTCTTATATTAAACAAAAATTATTAATTTATAAATGTATACATAAGTAATACTAGCAATTACGATATTTAAAATTTGTAAAAGTCATATTTTGTTGTTGCTTGTATGGAATATGTGTTGTTTGCACTTATGTTGTCATTTATTTATGCAATTCGTATTTACTTTCATGTCACGTTCGTGTCTTTCTATCTTCAAGGGGTTCTACTGAGTAAAGTTTCTTTGTTGGCTGCTCAATGATACATCAGATCATACAATGCTTAAACACTTCTCTAGACATGTTAATTATGGTTTCATTTATTTCAGTTTTTTTGAATCACTTTGTGTCATCAAGGTCACTTGTTCGGTCGTGCCCTTTCCCATACTCTTAAGTAGGGGAACATCTCGTCTCTAAGGCCATCTACTCTGTCTAAATCTCATTAAGCATTTTGGGCGTCCAGAGAGAGAGAGAGAGAGAGAGAGGCTCACATCCACATTTTTCGTTTTGCTCACTTTATGAACTCTTGGAGATGCCTCCGGGGAATGAGCTTCATATAACTTTCATTTCAAGCTGAAAATTTACCATGCTGACCTTCAAACTTGGTTTCTTATCAAATAAATGAGCAGGCTAGCTGCTACTAGAACTCACTCTATCAATTACTCCCTCCGTCCTAGGTTAGTGTGGTTCAAATAATATTTTATACCTCACGGAAAATTAAATATGCACCACACTTTTGGGGGACGGAGGGAGTATATTATTTAGAGTTAATTCATAAGAGTTATAAACATAGACAACTCCAATGTCCAGTTCCTCGTTGAATTTGATGTTATCAACTGTTGTCTATCAAGATGAAAATCTGGAATTTCATTTTTTGCATAAGTTCTCCTGCTTTATCCTTTCTTGTCATGCAGCCGAGTTAATTAGTTCTTTTTTCCTGTCCTTTTATTTTTGGAATTTTTTTGGACTAGGCCGTTTTCATGCATTTGAGCAAGCGCACAAGGCGGATCCGACATCCAATGGGCGGGGTGTTAGGCAATTTAAGACATACTTGCTACACAGACTTGAAAAGGTTGGCATGATTTTGATTTTTAGTTTTATAGCAATTTATTCTGATTTCTACAGTTACTATGTTCCTGAAATTTTGGTCTTTGAGCTTTATCTCGTGTCTCCTCATATCTCTATCTAATTTTTAGTTGTATTGTTCCTAGACTCATTGTATGTTTGCCAGGAAAATTAGAACGCTAATGAACAGAGAGATAAGTGTACCAATCTACTGTATACAAATACGGTTTAGGTACAATCTTTGAAATGTTCATTGACAAGGCAGCTGCGGGGATTAGTGATGCAATCTAGAAACGTGACGACTGAATGTCATTTTGCCATCTTTAAAGATGATTGCCAGATATACTATAGGATTACAGAGAGAGAAAAAAGATCCTTTAGTCTTTTATAAAGACCAAACCTATTGGTAACGAGACCATTGCCCAAGTCTTTTATATATAATATCAACGCTCTAGGTTTACTTATTCTTTGCTAATAATCATTCCAAAATCAATTCCTCTTTCGTTAGTGAAAAACTTTTTTTATTAGTATCAAGTTATCACCACCGCTCGCCAATGTCCCAAAGAATGATACCCATATGGTCCTGCTGCCATGAGTGCCAACATGTAGTATCGTATTGATAAAGGAAGATGCAATGATATGTTCCAGGCAAATACTTGAAGTGAATCTAGTTTCTTAATAAAAATGTGGAACCTAAATTAGCATTTTCGGGATGCATGTTTCTGCAGTTAAACTGATATTAACATGCAGCTACAAACTAACATAAGCGACAGTTAACTAAAGTAGCTATTTCTATTTAGATACAACATAAGTCATGGTTTGGTGCTTGCCTTAGATTTTTATTTTTTTATTCAATGCATCTAGTCTTGTTTATGTTTAAAGTTTAATGGTCGCAGGAAGAAACAGAGACAGTAAATAAGCTTGCGAGTAATGATCCCAGAGAAATCCAGAAATATTATCAGTTGTTCTATGAACACAATATTAAAAGGGGGGAACATACAAAAACACCGTGAGGCTTAATCTCAAACCTTTCTTATTGTTAATATTAACTACAGAATACTTTACTTGATTGTTTAAAGATGTTAATCTTTCCTATAAGGGAGGAGATGGCAAAGATCTATCAGATTGCTACTGTCTTGTATGATGTGCTGAGGACGGTTGTGCCGACAGCAAAAGTTGAGAGTGAGGTTTGGTTATTTTTCCTGAACTAGTGAATTATTGTCCTACTTTGTGGTAAAAGAAATTTTTAATATGTTTTCATAATGCAGACCCAAAGATATGCTAAGGATGTTCAGGAGAAAAAAGAACAATACGAGCACTACAACATACTTCCCTTGCATGCTGTTGGTGTTAAACCAGCAATTATGGAGCTCCCCGAGGTTACTATAAATGCATTGTCTCCATACTGTCCATTCGTATACAAATATGCAATTTAGAACCTTTGTCCTATAGTCTATTTTTCTGGATTACTTATTCAGATCAAAGCAGCACTTCGAGCTATTCGCTATGTAGATTATCTTCCAACATTCCGAATGCCTGAAGAAAGGGAGAGGCCAGTTAATGATATACTTGAATGGCTTGCTTTACGTTTTGGATTTCAGGTATACTTACTACTTAATACTAAATTTGTGTGTTAAAGAATAATAACTGCTGCATGAGATAGGATACCTTGGTTACTTTTGATTTCATTTGATTTATTGATTGTGTAGCAAATCCCTTTTTTCCTTTAATGTTCTTCTTGGTGTTGTAGAAAGGAAATGTCGCTAATCAGAGGGAACACTTGATATTGCTTCTCGCTAACATGGACATAAGAAATAAGAATCTTCAGACTTACACGCATGTAAGTATGTCATTTGTTCTCCATGGAACAATCAAAGATTAAAAAGTTATTTCACCTCTTTTAAATTGACTACCTTCATTTTCAATCTTTTGTCCTTGCATTTGATAGAGTAATGATTTTGATGAAAAATTGTATTCCAGTTGGATAACAAGACAGTTCAAGATTTGATGAACAGAATTTTCAAAAATTATCAGTCATGGTGTAAATATCTACACGTTAAGCAACATCTGGAGTAAGTTGACTGCATTATGGCTGCTCTATTACCAAAATTTCCATATCAGTATGTCATGTAACCATGTATATATCTCATTTACATGCCTACAGCTGTCCACGGGATGAAAGGATACAACAGTTGCAGCTTCTGTACATTGGACTTTATCTCCTTATTTGGGGTGAAGCGTCAAACGTTCGATTTATGCCAGAGTGCTTATGCTATATTTTTCATTGTGTAAGTTCACTTCTATTATCCACGAAATCTTACTTGATATGCTATTATATATGCTACTGTAGTATAAGCAAAACAAAAAATTCTTTGCTGTTCTCCTGTTTTGTGTTAAAGTACGTAGTAGATCTTGTATCATATGTTCTATCTGTCACTCACTCGACATGCAAACCACATGGTTGGTCTTTATATGGTCCATGCTGTGCTCATGCAGTTAAGTTGATAAATCACATGCCCTTGATATCCCGTATATATACTCATGCAATTTAGTAGATTATCCAATAAATGGCTAAGCGTGCTCAACATTTTTTCCTCTGGGAAAAAGAATGTTTTAGGTTGATTACTTAAATTAACAAGTAAATGAATTTCTTTCAAATTATTGAAGCAGTAGCTTATTGTTTCTAAAGTTGTCGAGCTGATGATTAATCTTATATGTATATGTATGCAAAAGAATAACTTGTTCTGTTTGGGAAAACAAGATGGCAAAGGAGATGCACGAAACTCTGTATAATAATGCACAACGCGTTACTGGAGCTGCTTCCCAACTAGCACCACTGGGTGAGGAATCATTTCTGAAGAAGATAGTGACCCCTATTTATGAGGTTCTGCAAAAGGTAAATCACAGTCTTATATTTGGTAATGCTTATTTAATTATTTTATTAATTTAATGTTAACTCAATCATCTTCTGAATAAAGGAAGCCAGGAGAAACAATGATGGAAAAGCAAGCCATTCAGCATGGAGAAACTATGATGATCTGAATGAATACTTTTGGTAACTCATTGATAATAACTCTTATCTATTCTGGTCAACTTCTTGAAACAAATAATGAACTTTATTTAGGATATGCATGGTAAACCATCAAGAAAATGAATTTATATCTTAAAAACAGAAACCTACCCGAATCCGTATATGTTTAACCTTTGTGATTAGCATTCCAGACCAACACATTTTATGAAGGGAGTACTTAGTTTCCTCTCTGTGAATGGGATGCAGGAAGAACTCTTATTAATCATGACCTGGGTGTATAGATAATAGAGTCGCTCGCAAGTAGCTTTTATAGCTTGTAAATGGCCTAGTTAGTAGCTTACAAGCAATTTATATAGCAGCTGATAAGCTGCTAATGTCAGTTTCCTTAATCCTTATCATAAAAGTAGAAGTTACCCTGAAGTTTTAACACATTAAAGGTTCATACCTCA
Organism: Agastache rugosa; assembly: GCA_031470985.1. Classification (NCBI taxonomy): domain Eukaryota; kingdom Viridiplantae; phylum Streptophyta; class Magnoliopsida; order Lamiales; family Lamiaceae; genus Agastache; species Agastache rugosa. The sequence goes on from CM062607.1 coordinate 26,310,725, forward strand.
TTAGACACACCGAAACCTAAATCATCAAAACCTTCTCAGATACTTTTAATGAGCTAAATTTTATTTACCAGTCACAATTAAAATTATTTCACTTGCAGCTCAATGTTGATGTTTTTTCTTTTTTTTTGTTAATTGATTTTTTCTTTTTGGTTGATTTTGAACTTGCCTTTTCCTCCCTTGTCAGGACTAAGAAGTGTTTTAAGTTGAAATGGCCACTGGATCTAAGTGTGGATTTTTTTGTGCATTCGGAAGTGATACAGTCCAGATTCAAGGTATTAATCCTATCACATGGATACATCTACAATCAATGTGTTGATAAATACAAATACACGGATTTCTCGTGTCATGTCTCGTCTCTTTCTTGATCATCCTGTACAATAATATTGATTTTTCTTCTCAAAAGGCTTTTTTTTACTGCAAATTGTTTCTTAAAAATGATCGCCAAGTTACATTCCACTTGCGATGTGGGTTGGCTACTAGTAAAGATGAAATAAATGTTTCATTTCTAATTTCTTTCTTCTCACAAAGCAAATATGTTAGTGAAATAAGTTGAACCAAAAAAACAAAAAAGGAAGAAGAAAAGAAAAAGGAAAGTACAGCTAAGGAATAGTCCTGACTCCTGAGGTCACTCTGTCAATTTACTTTAGGTATGTCTTTGAAAAAATTATTGCTGGAAATTGGTAAAATGGACGACAAAAGAAAAGATAAGAAAATGGAAAAAGGAAAAGAGAAAACAAAGAAAATAGAAAAAGAGGAAAAAGAAAAGAGAAGGTGGCTGGATAAACAGCAGCGGAGATGACGACTGGACATGGGTTGAAGAGAAAAAAGAAAGAAATATAGGACAGAAAAAGAACAAAAGGAGAAGGAAGAGAATGAAGAAAAATGGTGACGAGAAAGGAAAAATAAGGAATATCTGAACAAAGTAAGAAAGGCACCGAGCAAAAATTGATGTTAAATGTAAAAAAAGAAAAGCAAAAGCTTACATTTGATAGACTTTACACAAACTGGTTCTAGATTTGTGATGTAAATAGATGCCTTTAAAGAGTTTCTCTTTATATGGAAAAGAGTGGCCGGCGAACACTTTGGATGAGAAAGTACTAGTGAGAGTGGGTTTAGTAACATAATCAACAGTTCAGCACTTCTAAGTTCTATCAATATATATTTTGGAGATGAAGATCGTTGTTTAAGCCGAAAAATCTTCTGACAATGGATACTATAACTGGATGAAAATAATAAACTCACTGAATTTTGAGATGTTTGCTTGAAGTCGTAATGTTAATGGTTTTGTATATACTCTGTTTTCAACAAGTATTTTTAGTTAATATTTTATACTCACTCCGTCCCAACAGCAAGGTCTCGCTTTCCTTTTTTGTCTGTCCCAATAGCAAGGTCCCATTCCAGAAATGAAAATAATTAACTCTTCAAAAGTTGTAGGACCTACCACTTTTTCTCCACTTTTTCTCCACTTTTTCTCCTTGTACTCTTGTTTCTTAATAACCGTGCCCAAAGCAAGTGAGACCTTGCTATTGGGACGGAGGGAGTACTATATAACTGGGACTAAATTATATTGTTTTCACAGAGAAATAACCAGGCTGTCGGAAAGAGAAAGCCCAAGACTAATTTTGTGGAAGTGCGCACGTTTTGGCACCTTTATAGGAGTTTCGATAGAATGTGGATTTTCTTTATATTGGCGCTCCAGGTACTTCACTTACACTAATTTTGTTCTGTAAATTTTGTACATATATTCATCTTGAGTTGCTTTATGGCTTTTAATTAGTGTTGGAGGTATACAAAAAGATATTATTCTATTATATATATTTTTAAGGTTCTCCTGGATAACAAAGATGCTCCAACTACACCTTCTATAAACAATACATCTGACAATGTTTTACATAAAAGCCAATGTCAAGATGTGTCATGTCATTTTCTCATCACCTTATCTGTAGCAGTAATCTGAAAAGATTTACTATGCCAATTATTCATGTTGACGTAGAAGACAAAATGAAAACTCCTATACTAGAAGAGGAGGAAACTTATGTGCAAATTGTGGTGGTGGATGGTAATGAGACAATGCACTACTTACTACTGCTAAGAATTGTCAAGACTAAAGAGGTAGCATTTAGTGAAAGGATAATGAGAGAAAAAGAATTTCCTTGGTTCAGCAAGGTGATTATTTGAAGAGCCTTTGCAGGAAAGAACTATGAAAATTTCTTCAGTAGTAATAATGTTTCTTGTTTTCTTTTCTCTTTAACTATAAGTTCCTCAATATGCATCAGGCAATGATTATAATTGCATGGCGTCAACGCGTATCCTCAAATGTTCTTTTTGACGAGGAGGTATTTAGAGATGTTTTGAGCATCTTTATCACTGCTGCCATTTTGAATTTTTTGCGAGGTACCTTTTAGCCTTAAAAAAAAAGAATTGTATGTTCTTTAATTCAGAGCTCCGTTTTATATCATTTGTATCGTATTAATAACATGTCTACCATCCATCTGTAGCTGTTCTGGACATAGTCCTCAGTTTCAATGCCTGGAGGAGCCTGAAAGTTACCCAGATACTCCGCTATCTCCTGAAATTGGCTATTGCTACATTTTGGCTTATAGTCATGCCACTGACATATTCCAGATCCGTTCAGAACCCAACTGGGATAATGAGATTCTTCGATGATTTGGGAGCAGATTGGCAGAATCAAGACCTTTACTATTACTGCATTGCAATCTATTTTCTACCTAATATATTAGCTTCCTTCCTCTTTCTCTTCCCTTTTCTGCGGAGAGTCATGGAACGTTCGAATTGGCGCATTATTTCTCTTCTAATGTGGTGGGCTCAGGTTAGTTGATCTAAAGTGCGTTTCTGACGTCTATGATAAATTATGGTTTAACATGTCCTTTTTCTGTTCCAGCCAAAGCTGTATGTTGGAAGAGGAATGCATGAAGATATGTTCTCCCTTTTCAAGTAAGATATTATAGTTTCCCCTAAATAAATACAAAATATTCTTTTATTTCATTTTCTTAGCTATCTCTGTGTCTTGGTTTCTCTTTTGGAGAAAAATTACTTTGCCTCCTGATTTTAAGCTGTGTTTGTGCTTGAAACCTAAATTTTTATCTCTGGCCATTAGTAAATGTATTTTAGTCTGTTTTTCCTTCATGATAAAGGCAATTCTGTATCAAAAGTAAGGTTGCAAATTGAAATCTTTGCATCATTCAGGTCGCAAATTGCAACAAAAGGTCTAAGTTGCAAAGTGCAAAAACAACTGTGCTTCAATTGGCAAAGTCCCCACACCCAACCCCCAATCTTTTCACTCCCTTCTCTCTCTCTCTCTCTCGATATTATAAAGAATTAAGGAATTATATTTGAACAGATTTGTATATGGAGAAACAATTTCTTATTTTTAGAGCTAGAGACTCCCCATCCCACTCTTCCCTTTTTTCACCTCCATGTGCTATTGGATGTGGAATGTCTGCCTGAATGAGTTATAGATAATCTATTAGTTTTTAACCTACCTCTGATTGTAATGTTCTTTTTATGCCCAGGTACACACTATTTTGGATTACCCTGCTAATAAGCAAGCTAGCATTCAGCTATTATGTTGAGGTAACCTTGTTATCTTTGAAGAAAAAAAAAATGCATATATACATATATATATTAATCATGGAAATTTGAGGAACACTTATAGATATATGCCATAGTAACTTTATCATTCTAAATTCCTATATATTTCTGTTGTCAAGGTGCAGGATTGTGTTCTTCTGGCATTAGGCCGCTGTATCTGACATAATGATCCCAAAGAAGATATTGATTCATTTGTGATTGCGTAACTATAGAAACTCGGTCTTCTATGTACAATTTCTTTTCTTTTTTTTCAAATACTCATAAATAGTTAATAATGCCCAAAATTGAAGATCAGTTGATAATTGTGCCTGCTACATTCTCTTCAAGTAAGCAATGCATAGAAAAGATGATAATATTGGACCATATAACACAAGAGTAGAACGTGAAGATTCAATATTTATACTAACAATCTCACTGTTGACTAACTATTTAACATTCCGACCTTCATGCATGTATGTATCAATGATTTCATGGCATGACCCAATATATGCCTCTTGTGTTCTGTGTCAAAAAAGCCAGATGATTTTTGTCAGGTTGCTTCAGCAATGCTGACAATTTGGTTACTTTAGAATTACAGCTTAATGATATGCTTAAAGTTTTCGTTATACTTAGACAAACATCAACCTCCAAGGGATTGGTATAGGTTTAGAATGGATAGAGTAGCACAAATACCACCAGTAAATTTTTATTTGACAATCATTTCAAGTGGTTTCAAGTGGTAAATCATCAGGCTGGCTAGCTACAACTCAATTAACACAAGCAGTAGACATGATTTCTATGCCCAGATCATAAAATTTAGGTTTTAATATTGAACAGAGGATCATATCTTTACGCTGTTCTTTTGTGCAGTCTTTGGTCTAAGGTAGTAAGGTTCTGGTTGAGCTCGGGTTTGTCCAGGTGTATCCTAATCACGCTTTGATCTGAGTAATATTGATTTAGAGAGGCTCTTAGGGTGCAGAGGCAAGGAGAACTATTGTACCTGTTGTTTGTTTATCCATTTGCTTGCCTTAAACCACAAAATTGTAAGAGGAAATTATATGCCTTAATATTGTGTTCTTTTAAATCTTCAATAACCAAAAAGAAAAAACAAAAAGATGAATTGGATAAACTGCCTTAATATTGTGTTTATTGAGATATACATTGACATAATTCCTCTAGTTTTAAAAGCTTAGTGTATTTTACATGAGCTTTCTGCTCTTGAATAAATTCTTATCAGACTTGCATTTTTGCCTTTATCAGATATTGCCATTAATTGAACCGACAAGGACGATCATGAATCTCACTGTCAGTAATTATGATTGGCATGAGTTCTTTCCACATGGTAACATTTTTTCAAATTAACAATTTGGTTTGTGTTTTTATTACTTCTGTGGTTGGCGATCTAATCAATATGCATATGGAATTCAGCTAAGCATAATATTGGCGTGGTCATTGCTATCTGGGCTCCAGTCATTATGGTATGTCACCAGATTTACTCTTGCTACGAACTGTTTCTACCAAATTTCTTATTAAATTATTTAAAAAGTTTATTTGCATATAGGTATATTTCATGGATACTCAAATATGGTATGCTATTTTTGGAACTATCATTGGTGGGATCTATGGTGCATTTAGCCACCTTGGAGAGGTTAGTGATTTTGGCCCTGTTAACTGTTAAGTGGCGAGATAATGCCATAAAAACCTTTCCTACTTATTGATAGGTGGTCTCCATCATATAATGATGTGCGTTACGTAATATGTTTTCAGAATCTTTCCTGACCCATTTTGCCTTTTGTTAGATTAGGACCCTTGGCATGTTAAGGGCAAGATTTGAATCGGTTCCTTCAGCATTCAGCAAGCGTCTTGTTCCATATTCCAAAGGGGAAGCCAAACGACATAGAGGGGTACTGCATTGATGATCTCTTGTTGATAATTTGGCTGTCTGGAAAACATTTTTCAAATATTTCAAGTGAATTATCTCAATTCTATATTAACTGTCTTGGCAGGATGACATGTTTGAGAGAATAAACATTGCAAAGTTCTCTCAGATGTGGAATGAGTTCATATCATCTCTGAGAAACGAGGACTTGATCAGCCATTGGTATCTCCCTCTCTCTGTCTCTTAGACGGGAAAACTTATGCTTTTCCTTCAAAAATAGTTGTTCCCTCAATAGTGTAGTTTCTTATTGGAAAAAATGTGTGTGGGACCCATTTTTCAGGGAGAGAGATTTGCTGCTTGTGCCTTATTCATCAAGTGATGTCCCTGTTGTCCAGTGGCCTCCGTTCTTGCTTGCCAGTAAGGTAAAAACTAATCAAGTTCACATCCTCTAACTGTTATTATGCTTTCTGCTTTCTTGTTGAGTGAATGTCTTCATATTGATATTAGATTCCAATAGCACTGGACATGGCAAAAGATTTCAAGGAAAACGAAGATGCTGAACTCATCAGGAAAATTAAGAACGACGATTTCATGTATTCTGCTGTAATTGAATGCTATGAGACATTGAAGCAAGTGCTAATTGGCCTTCTGCTAGATGAAGGGGATAAGGAGTAAGGGATAATATTTATCTTGTCATCCAGAGTTTAATTTAGTCTCTAATTATCTAGGAAGAAATAGATTTTGTTTTGTCACCCTTTTTTACTGAGATGAGTTACTTCTTGAACTCTTGCTCCAACTTTCAGAATCATCAGGCAAATTTACTACAAAGTTGACAGCAGTATACATGAACGGAGATTCTTGCGGGAATTTGACATGGCTGGGCTGCATATATTAAGTGAAAAATTGGATAGATTTTTCAAACTTCTTGTAAGTTCCAACTTTTTGAATGTTCAGCATCAAACTCATCATTAAATCTAGATGTTGAATGTCTCTAGTAATTTCAATTTGGAGTTATTGTTTTAATGGCAGATGGAAGATCATGAAGATCTCGAGCTATACAGATCTCAGATCATAAACAAGCTCCAGGATATCATAGAAATTATTGTTCAAGATGTAATGTGCGATGGCCATAAGTAAGTTTCATATTCTTTTTTGACAGCTAGCCATGATATTATATTTTCCGTATTTTGAAATGTAGTCTTTCTCTTCTTTCCTTAGGGTTTTGGAAAATTTCAATCAAGGAAATGAGAAAGAACAGCAGAAGTTTGAAAGGGTAAACATTAATCTCTTGGAGACCAGCTCCTGGAAGGAAAAGGTATTGGAAACTTAAGATTTTGTTAGATTTTATGTCTTCCGCAACCTCTCTATATCTGACTTCTTATTGATTGTGCAGGTTGTCCGACTTCATTTGCTTTTAACTGTGAAAGAGTCAGCAATCAATGTCCCGATCAATTTAGAAGCTCGGAGACGCATTACTTTCTTTGCCAACTCTTTGTTTATGACAATGCCTAGTGCTCCTAAAGTCCGCAACATGCTTTCTTTCAGGTACCGTCTAATCTTGAAAGTCTCGGGTTGCTTGTCTACTGGCTCAAAATTCTCGTGTAGGATTTGGGTTATTAAATTAAGTAATATTCTGAGAGTGAATTTAATGACAGATGATAAACTTATCTTTCTTACAAAATCATCTTCTCATAAAAGTTGAAAATCTCAGCAAGTAGTCCAAATATGTATCATAAATTTGTGTTATACTAGAAACTAGATAAAAGGAAGAAATTTGTATCATCCATTACAAAAAAAAGTTGATGCTTTTTCTCTGCTAGAATTCTTCTTTTGGTATCAAGAAAGATTTTGAAGAAGAAAATTATTCTACTAGTTCACAATGCAGTTAATGCTTCTTTTATATTATTAATTTCTGATTACATGCTTTTATCTTCGTTAATTCAGCCCTTTTATGTTGTCTTCTGTTTCATATTTATCTATACTTCTGTGTACGTCTAATTGATCCTAAGGCATGATACTTGAGCTCAATCTCTTGCAATTCTTGAGAAATTTTAATCTGTTTTATTTTTCAGTGTTTTGACACCATACTATAGAGAAGATGTTCTCTATTCAACAGATGAGCTTAAAAAGGAAAATGAGGACGGCATTTCAACTTTGTTTTACCTTCAAAAAATTTATCCTGGTGAGTTCTCAATTTATATATCTTCTGTGCAATACTGTGTTTGTTCGGCAGATATTAACTCTTGCATGTTTTTTGAAACAATAAAGATGAATGGAAAAATTATACGGAGCGGATCAGAGACCCCAAACTCAGTTATGCCAACAAAGACAGGAATGAATTGGATCGTTATTGGGTATCTTACAGGGGACAGACACTTGCGCGGACAGGTCAGATATACAGGCATAAACTTACATATTTTCTTAAGTCTTTAATGTGAATATACATGTCTGATGGATGTTTCATTTTTACTTTTCTTGCTGGGCATCCAGTGAGAGGGATGATGTACTACAGGGAGGCCCTAGAACTTCAATGTTTTCTGGATTTTGCTGATGATGATGGTCTCTCTCTCTCTCTCTCTCTCACACACACACACACACAGAGCACAAGAGGGACTAGTTTACCAACTTTCTCCAAAATCAAATCTTTATTTTGATTTTGAGCTATCTGTTGATTGTGACAGTACTATTTCCCTTGCAGCTATATTTGGAGGCTATCGGGCCATTGATACAAGTCACCATAACTACATAACTCTTAAGGAACGAGCTCAAGCTTTAGCGGATCTGAAGTTCACTTATGTTGTATCTTGCCAGGTATATGGTGCACAAAAGATGTCTAGTGATTCTCGAGAGCGTGGCCACTATCAGAATATTCTGAACCTCATGCTGACGTAAGTTGCAGTATAAGAAATAAGCTCTTAGTTTTATAGATTGATCTGACATTGACTAAGTTTTAAATTTCTAATGGATCTTCTAGACATCCATCGCTGCGTATTGCTTATATAGATGAGAGGGAGGAGACAGTAGACAAGAAAGCTGAGAAGGTTTATTATTCTGTCTTGGTCAAGGGAGGGGATAAGCTGGACGAGGTACTGGAGAAATATCTTCTAGAAAAGACTATCTTTGTATTCTGTTGCAATTGATTCATTCCCGAATTTCTTATTTTTGGCCTGTGAATGATAAAATTATATTGCAACCCCAGGAAATATATCGTATCAAGCTTCCAGGCCCTCCAGCAAAAATTGGGGAGGGGAAACCTGAGAATCAAAACCATGCTATCATTTTTACCCGTGGAGAAGCCTTGCAAACAATAGACATGAATCAGGTTAGTTCAAATGTTCTCTATATCATCTTGATCTAACCTTGGAGGTTAGTCACCAAGTACCAAGTAAACATTATACTTCACTTGATTTTCGAGGAAAATATTAAGGAATTGTGAAATAAGCTTGTCCAGTGAGACCCTTTTCCTCTTCGTTCGTTTTCACATAACAAAACAGATATTTAATCTTTTCCCCTTCCACATATTTGTAGGGCTAGTATCCTCTTTCTTTGTTTTTGGACCTTTTCCCACAGAGTGTGATAGAGTCAAGGGTATCAAAATATATAAATTAAGAAAACTCGTCTAATAATTCAAAGAACAAAGAAATGTACTCGATGATTTCTCATGCTCAAGTGTACTGTGCTGATTGGAACTCTAAACCAAAAAATTGTATTATAGCAAAAAGAAAGAAAACTGAAGACTCTACACGTGTAGCCTGTCGACTCACAGTATACTGCACTCTTTTATATATATTATCATACAAATGGCTATTTTTCAGCTAAATAATGTTCCACGCCCATGGAACGACTTTACTGACTCTCTTTAATAGATGAAAGACTGAAAAACAATGACACATATCGGCACATCCTTTATTCTAACCTCAAGTAACTTTATAATTAGGGAAGCACATGACATGATAACAATGGATGATAAGCTGAAAACATGAGGTATCTAGTGTTTTGTGTGCATTTGTATTTAGAAGGCGAGATAGAGAAAATTCAGCCAATTAACATTTGTTGATGAGGAAATCGATTCACAGTATACTGCACTCTTTTATATATATTATCTTATCATACAAATGGCTATTTTTCCTCAGGATAATTATTTTGAGGAAGCTTTCAAGATGCGCAATGTTTTGGAGGAATTCTTAAAAACTCATCATGGACAAAGAAGACCGACAATTCTGGGACTAAGGGAGCATATCTTCACAGGAAGGTTAGTCATTTATTTGAAGAGCTAACAGATATTATTATTTGACAAATAATCTACAATGATCAATGCTATGCATGCACTTACCTTAACTTTTTGATAATAGTGTCTCTTCACTAGCTTGGTTCATGTCCAATCAAGAAACTAGTTTTGTGACAATCGGGCAAAGGATTTTGGCAAACCCTTTGAGGTAAAAATGCTTTTTGGTCCATCCTCCTATATTTTATGTGTCATGATATCAAATGTGGTTCTTAGATTTAGGAATTATGGTAGGTTATTATTTATGCATTGTGATGAAGTTTGATGCCCGTGAAATATTGCCCTGAATGTGTAAAAGATTAGAAGGCTAGAAGCTTATGTGCTCATTAATCTCTTTCCCATGTGTAACTCCAATAACTCATATGAAGCTTATTTGTAATACATTGCATGTACGAGAATAATATGACATAGTGTGAGAAGAACGTACACCACAAAATTAATAAAAGAATTATGAAAAATAAATTTTAGTAGCTCCTGAAAAAATGGTTTCCATTGGCCCTCTTCAATCCTTAAAAAAGTAGTCATTCAGAGTTTTCGGTTGACACACAGTCACTAATTACTTTCTACTGTTGTAGTTGAGAAAAAAGAGATTTTCATTTCAGGAAATGGGAGTCTAATTTTGGCATGTTTCAGAAAGGAAATGGGAATGAGAAATCGGGGACAAAATGGGGTGTAAATTAGTGAAGAAGCTTAATAGAGATATCTAGTTGTTGAATTCGGATGATTCTTTTTTGACATACTTTAATGAGAGTTATTATGTTTTCTTGTCTTTTACTAACAAAAGTTATAGTTAATCTATGACGTTACTTGTGATGTTTCAAGTTTGTCTTGAAGTCCGGTGCCTTGACTATTGAAGCTTTATGATGTTCTGAGTTTTTCTTTGCTCACAGGGTAAGGTTCCACTACGGACATCCCGATATTTTTGATAGAATCTTTCATTTGACAAGAGGTGGCTTGAGCAAAGCTTCAAAAACAATCAACTTGAGTGAAGATATATTTTCTGGTACAAATCTCTGAAGTTTTCTTCAACATACATAATATTTCTTCTTCTTTTAATGTTTTGACCAAGTTAATATCTTCAGGATACAATTCAACACTGCGAAGGGGCTATGTAACGCATCATGAATACATCCAAGTGGGTAAGGGACGAGATGTTGGTATGAATCAGATATCTCTATTTGAGGCGAAGGTTGCAAATGGCAATGGAGAGCAGACTCTTAGCCGAGACGTTTATCGACTTGGACGTCGGTTTGATTTCTATAGAATGTTGTCCTTCTACTTCACCACAGTTGGGTTTTACTTCAGTAGCATGGTATGACATTACACATATTTCGTATGGTCCTTGATCATTTTATATTTACTCTGTCACATAGTCATTTACCTGATCTTAAAACTCAACTAGTTAATGTGTTCCTTTACAAATTAACCGATGAGTTCTCCTAATCAGTTTTGTTAGAATGATATATCCTAGTTTCTAGAGAAGTCAATTTACGTGATCATAAAAAGCAATATAACTTACCTCCACAACCGTTCTGGGATACCACGTCTTATTCCAGCTATGTCTCACCATTGGACCTAGAACTGATCACACATCTCTAAGTTACTATACTCACTCTTTGTGTTTTTATTATGAGCACAAAGGGTCAATTTAAGCATGCTTATAGTTTCTCTATCATATGAGAAGTTAATATAATCTTTTTCACCCCAGGTTACTGTGCTTATCGTATACATTTTCTTATATGGACGACTATACATGGTCTTGAGTGGTTTAGAGAGGCGAATTCTGGAGGATCCATATATTCGGCAGAGTAAAGCTCTCGAGGAGGCTTTGGCAACCCAATCTCTTTTTCAGCTAGGCCTGTTGCTTGTGCTACCCATGGTGATGGAAATTGGCCTTGAAAGAGGTTTTCGAACTGCCATTGGTGATCTAATTATCATGCAGTTGCAGCTGGCATCCGTTTTCTTCACATTTCAGCTTGGAACAAAAGCCCATTTTTATGGTAGAACACTGTTACATGGGGGGTCGAAATACCGAGCTACAGGTCGTGGTTTTGTTGTTTTTCATGCCAAGTTTGCTGATAACTACAGATTGTATTCCCGCAGTCACTTTGTCAAAGGTTTAGAGCTTTTAATGCTTTTGATTGTCTACGAGGTGTACGGACACTCCTATCGCAGTTCATCACTGTATTTCTTCATTACCTTTTCAATGTGGTTCCTTGTTGCTTCCTGGTTGTTTGCTCCTTTCGTTTTCAATCCATCCGGGTTTGACTGGCAAAAGACTGTGGAGGATTGGACGGATTGGAAAAAGTGGATGGGAAACCGGGGTGGAATCGGGATTGCACAGGATAAAAGTTGGGAATCTTGGTGGAATGGAGAACAGGAACACTTGAAGTACACTAATATAAGGGGTAGAGTGCTCGAGATCATCCTTGCATCTCGATTTTTCATATACCAGTATGGGATTGTCTATCGACTTAAAATATCACATGGCCGCAAGGATATCCTGGTAAGCTCTAATGCAACCATCTCCCTTCTCATTATCTCTTTGTTTCACCTTCTATTATACCGTACCCTACCTTCTCATCACTCTTGCTGCTGAAAATCATCTCGTAGGTCTATGGCTTGTCTTGGTTCGTTATGCTAACAGTTCTTCTCGTCTTAAAGGTATAAATCTGCTACCTATTAACAAGAATCTTTGTCCAAATTAACTAATTTTGTTTTGCATTTCGTAGTTCTATCCTCATAGGGTGAATATCATGTTTTAGTTCGTCACTTTAACTTGAATATCTTGTTTTCACCACAGATGGTGTCAATGGGCAGACGAAAGTTTGGCACAGACTTTCAGCTCATGTTTAGGATTCTCAAAGCTCTTCTGTTCCTCGGGTTTGCATCAGTGATGACTGTACTTTTCGTCGTTGCTGGCCTTGCTATCAGTGATATATTTGCTGCTACCTTGGCCTTCTTGCCTACCGGATGGGCCCTCATCCTGGTAAGCATTTGGAATTCGCGTCTGCATAAGTATCTTTCTCCATTCGACTCTCATAAATTTGCAGTCGTTTTTATTGATATAAGCCAAGATAGTAGAGTTAAGTATGTTACATGCTTGCTTCTTACTCTGATATCCCTCCCAATGGCAGATTTCTCAAGCATGCGCGCCTTGTTTGAAGGGGATCGGGCTTTGGGAGTCTGTTATGGAACTGTCAAGAGCTTATGAAGCTATAATGGGGCTCGCTATCTTCATGCCCGTTGTTGTGCTGTCGTGGTTCCCTTTCATGTCTGAATTCCAGACGCGTCTGCTCTTCAATCAAGCCTTCAGTCGGGGCCTCCAGATATCGATGATTTTGGCTGGGAGGAAGGAAGACAAGTCCTCATCATCCTCTTGATTTTTCCTCTCTTTGATTACTCTCTTAAAGATCACATTACTTACTGCTGTCTAGTTGAGGTGATATTCACATTTCAGTGTTTATTACTGCAAAATATAGGGATGTATAGTTTCTGAAAACGAAATAGCAAAAACAGCACATAGTTTTTAAAAATATATTTCATTAATTAAGAGCAGTTGCATTCATTTTACCTCAATTGTGATAGGGTTTGATGAATTACATTATTACTGTGCTTTGAAATGTTGGATTTTGTAACAGTTTTGATGTAATGCAATAGACTTTGGTAGAAAATTGCAAAGAATATATTTAACTTAATTCTTTTTTTTTTGTTGCAATTAATTATAGAAGATGCGAAAGAATTACAATTAAGATGATGATGGTGTCTCAAAGCTCTTATGAAAGGACAAATACTATTAGGGACCAATATAATACAATTAATTAGCAGTAATAATGTAGAACGGCTGCTAAGTGCTAGCCGTTAACACACATAAAAATTATCAAGCCGTTACGCATTAATTAATCAATACAAAGTTGGTAAGTTTTTCCCGTTGGAAAATAAAAAGACAGAAAGAAAAAAACTTATGATTAATGAATGAGCAGCAGCTGTTATGCAGTATCAACTATCAAGAAGGAATATATATACTCCAACAATATACATAGCTACTTGAGCCAGCTGCAGCAAAATCACCACAGATATAATCAATGCAAATTCCCTCTTTTCTTTCATGCATATATAAACTGGTCGATCGCCGAGTGATCGACAATTAAGGACTCGCACTCTAGAGAGAGAGAGAGAGAGAGAGAGATCTAGAGATGGTAATTAGGAGGATTTGGGGAATGAAGGGAGAGAGGAAAGGTGAGTGGTGGAGATGGAGCATGATGAAAAGAAAGAAGAAGATGGCGATTAATATTAGAGAATGGTTGGTTGATGATGTTATTTTTAAGATTGTTTATGTGGCCGAAGCCATTGTTCTTCTCTCCACTCTCTGCTTCTTCTACCTCTGTTGTGGCTGTCACATCTAAATTCTAATTCATTCATTTCTCTCTCTTTTTTCTTTTCTTTTTCCTTTCCAAATACTATATAGTATGTTGTACTAATCAATTCTTTTCTGCCATAGATTAGAAGCAAGCAGCCCATATAAATATCAATTCTTTACAGTTTATGACAATTTGTACCTTTTAAACTTCTTTTTATACAGCGTTGGATATAATTTCGGCCTCAATTGGATTTGTTGCATTCTATCTTTTATTTTTTGTATATCAATTTATTCGTATAGATTATGTTTAGTGATGAATCGATATCATTTAATTGTATGTCTTAAATAGTCAAATAACTATCGTACCTCATTCGTGTTAGTGTACATAGTAGGTATTGCTTAGCGTACACCGGCTAATTTCATATTTGACGAGCACTGTATGGACGGTCCAAATGCAACCACATGAGCAAATACAGTAAAAAAATATTTTAGTTTTTCATAAAATAATTTAATTTAATAAAAATTTTAATAATAATTCGTTGTTAATTTTATTACATTTAAACATTTTCGTAGTGTTCAATTTTTTTCAGATATCAAATAATAATTAATCATAAGATGGGTCATAATAAAAAATAAAACTGGGCATTATTCAAATCCTGAAATTTATTGGTCAATCATTGCATCCAAAACCTAGGATATAAAGTTCCACTGAATTCCAAAACTGATATAAATTCTCCTATACCTGAAATTTAATGGAAATTCGATTTGGATTAAAAAAAAAAGACAAGAGGATCAATTGACATAAAATCCTCATTCAGACTCTCTTTGTGTCTAACTCGATTTACTATTATCATTCAACAAATCGAATTGGTGATAAAAAAACTTTAGTGCACCACAAACCTTTTTGTCATTCAACAAATCGAATTGGTGATAAAATTTTTTAATCTTCCTCGACTTATATAAGACGAACGGTAGTCAATTTCGTTCCAAAATTATAACTAATATTTATAAAAAAATACGGGTTTTAGTAGTAGTACTTTTTGCTTACCTATATGGCTATATCATATCAAAAAAATTAAAATTACAAATACCGTTAAAACAAGAGCTTTAAGAAAGTGGACTAAGTGCTCGTTTGGTTCGAGTCATGGAATGGAAAGGGAATGAAATCAAGTAGAGGGGATGAATTGTAACAATAAGTGTTACTTTTATTAGGTGTTTGGTTCAACAAGAAAAAGAATCACTTTGTAAAATGATTCCGGAGAGGAAATGATTTTGTTACCGCTCTAGTTTGGAGGGTAACCTTTTGGGGGATTGGGTTACCCTCAAGTAAGGGTAATGATTAACCCAATACACAAATCAAACAAGAAGACAGCCAGCGCTAATATTCAAGATACTAAAGCTGAGAACACATGATTTAATTATTCACTAATGTAATGTCCTTATCTTTCTCACATACACTAAATGTGAGTTGAATAATGTAACGTACAATAGCATATAAAAAAACTTGATTTTATATTCTTTGTCGTTTTATATATGGGTAGAAATTATTCTTCTTTTTGATTGAATAATTATATGAATGACCATTTCTAGTTCTACCAAGTCAGTCAAAGGTTCCAAATTATATCCTGCTTGAAAAAATAATTCATGTTAATAATCCCCATTTTTATTAGAGAAACTGATTCATGTTACCCTCGAATAAAGAGGATATATTCGAGATCCAAATTATAATACAATGGACTTTCGTTTGAATGATTTCGGTTAAATAAATACACAAATCAATTTCGCCACGTTGATTTTGATTTAGCCGAAATAATTAGGGCTAAATTAAAAATTTATGAAGCTTATTTTATTAATAGACCATTTTTATAGATTGCGACAAAAATTGGAATTAGCCAAAAATTTATTATTATGTATTTACAAATAATTAGCTCTTAATATTACTACATTACATAAATGATTAATTCGTGTTTTAAAATAAAGAAAGCTATTGTAAGAGTTTTTTTTTTTTTGAAAGAATTACAAAGTTATAAATATAATGTCAAATAAAGCACTACACTAGCATATCGGTGAGACCTCTACACCACAAAAAGGTGAGACTATTATACCGCACGCA
This sequence comes from Agastache rugosa, assembly GCA_031470985.1. Taxonomy (NCBI): domain Eukaryota; kingdom Viridiplantae; phylum Streptophyta; class Magnoliopsida; order Lamiales; family Lamiaceae; genus Agastache; species Agastache rugosa. The sequence continues at coordinate 26,326,953 of CM062607.1, forward strand.
GGCATGATTGAATCTAATCTCTCACTAATAAGAGACTTGTAATATCTAGTTAGTCACTTGAGCTATGCCTCATCGACTGTAAGAGTAATTAATGTATTAAATGTAAATGGACATCCCAATACGTACAACTTATAATAGTAATAAATAAAATAAGATAAATAAACATGAAATGTCAACATATTATCAAATCTAGGACTGCAACACATGTTACACAAGCCCCTTGCATTTATTGCCAAGTATATATCCCCATTTTCTTTATTTTTTTTAGAGTTGGAATTTTATCGTATTTATTAAAAAGAATATATACTTTTACACATTAAATTATAAAGAATATTAAAACCACATAATAAAATTTTAACATATAAAATTACTAAAATTAAAAAAATATTACCATAATAAAATAATTAAAGATACAGAAATATAATAATCAAGAGTGATTATTATTTATTAATTATTACCCCATTTGGTAAATGTTATGAATTTCTGGTAAAATAAAATAAAATTCCTAAACTGACACGTGTCCATATACATACAAATCTTGGCATATTTAATTATGGATAGGTGTCACACATTCTACGTTGAGTTATTAGAGAGTAAAAGTGTCGTTGTGGGTAGGTCTGCAAGGACTCCAATTTCCATACCCTTATGCAAATAAACATCATTTTCAGCATCTCTAGCTAGCTAGCTACTACTTTTTAATTAATTTTTTCCCATTATATTTATTCATCTCCAAAAAAATTTATCTTCATATTAATTATATACTACCTCTTAATTAATATCCTCCGTTGCAAGCAACTTGTGGCGGAACTGATTTTTCAAAAAAACAAAACAAAAAGGAAATGGGAAAGAAATCAAGTAAATCATCATCTCCCATAAAAATATCTAAGCATGAAAAGAAACCACAGCTCAACAATTTGATGAAGATTTTGAGGCCCAAAGTCTACATCACAGACACTTCTAATTTCAAAAATCTTGTCCAAGAACTCACCGGCAACGGCAAGTATCCGGCGGCGGAGACTTCTCCGCCGCCTCCAACTTCCGTACCTCTATCTCCGCCGACATGGGAAGTTCCCTTCGTTGAAAGTTATCAAGATTTCCATCATCATCATCATCATCATCATAATGTTGTGTATCAAGAGAACATGAGCAGCAGCGTCGGCTTGTCGTCGGCGTCGCCGGAGTTAAGCCTTACGGCGGTGGCAGCGGCGGAAGAGATGCAAAAGATGGAAATTTATAAGGGTTTGGAGGCGATGCTGATGGAGATGGATTCGGATTCGTGTGAATATGATGCATGTTATGAGAATATGATGTTTCAGCAAGATCAGGTGTGTGTATATGATTATGATTTGTCTAATTTTCTGTGAATTTTATTTTTTATGTAATTAACAAATTAATCAATGTGTTTTGTTTGTAGATGAGTGTGTGTTAATTTATGATGACGTACATAATTGTATATCCGGAGATATAGATTAATTAATTTTCAGAGAATGTGCATCTTTGTAGTGTTCTTTAAAAATAACCTATGTTGCATGGGAGCGATACGATACGGGTACGTGGATACGGAATTTTGAAAATTACAGGGTGCGATTCGGCAATGATACGTCTAGTATTAATATTTTATTATATGTACGTAACACTTATAAAATAATTAGAAATATAAATTTTCATAAATCATATGTATGGAATTCATTTTCTTTAACCCAAAACTTAAGCATTTTTAATTATGTTATTTAATTAAGTAACAAAATATCAATTCAAATATTATTAGTCAAATAGAAAAGCCATAATTCAAATAAAGTTATCAAAGTCAACCTCATACACTTACTTCACCTACGAGATTCGCGAATTTTACACACAGGATTCGCGAATCCGATTACTTTTTATTCTTTATTTGGAAGGATACGCCACGTGGCGAATCGGGTGCGAATCCCACGGGAATCCGACGAGAATCGCACCCTAACAAGAATCCGATACTGCAATATGGTATTTTTAAAAGAATCCGTGCATCATAGAAAATAACTAATGAGAAACATTATGTTTTACATATATATACATCATTACGATCGAATTTATGATCTTGCAATACTTATATTTCTCTTTCTCTCATATTTCTTTATTGAAGTGTAAATCCACCATATATATGTCAAATGCAGATCTTCTAATATTGAGATGCACCAACCAAAGATCAAATTGAAGCCAAAAGTTTCCAAGATTTATTAGTATTTAAGGTCAAGTATTGTGATAAATAAAACAAAAGATGAGATAAATTAAATAGCCTTTGTAATTTTTTTTCGAGTTGTATGCATTATAGTATATTTTTTTCTCTAAACAAATTCGATGTGCATATAAATCCTAGTCAAGCTGTGTTCATGCTAACGAGTGAGACAAAAAGATTGCGATTTTTTTTGCAATCCACCCTTTATTAATAATTTAATACCCTCATTATGTCTGTCTTGTTGTGTTTTTTATAATATGTAAACTGCCCATACGATTCTTAAACTCTTATAAATTTAGACAGTTGTTTAGCCCCTAATTTTAATCTGAACTTTATTTTAACATATTGCATAAACATATGTCACGAGATTAAAATATACTCCCACAAAGATCTATTGGTCATTGATCCGAAACTAGATATCAGAACATGAGGTTGAATTAATAACAACAATTGACTCTGTGGCCCAATGGATAAGGCGCTGGTCTACGAAACCAGAGATTCTGGGTTCGATCCCCAGCAGAGTCGAGTTTTTTATGTCATTATTTATTTTGTTTTGCTTTATTTTTATCTAATGAGAAAAGGTAAAATATAATAAGAGTCGATTCATTTTCGACATACTATAATTTATTTTGCTTTATTTTATCTAATCTCAGATTTATTAGTTTTAGAGAGAAAAAGTAAAATATAACTAGCATATGGATTTTTAAAAATTATAGGGTGTGATTCAGGAAAGATATTATTTTACATATATTAAAAGTATATAATTCACATTTTTCTCATCCAAAACTTAAACATTTTCAATAAAATAATCTAATTAAACACATTTTAGAATTAATGATATTTTGTTAAATTACAAAAATGGCCCCGAAAAATGAAATTCTAAAAAACAACCACATGCAACTCCGCACACTGAATTCGTGTCCTCCACGCACCGGATTCGCGGATCTATTTTTTATTTTTTTATTTTAGAATTCGCTAGGTGGCAGATGGCGAATCCCGACAACTACCAAAAATCAAGTGAAGATTCTCAAGTTCAAAGTCTTACTCCATTCCATATTACAAAAATTTGTGTAAGTAGTGGCGTTTACTTTGCATGATAGGATAGATTAATAAAATATAGGATTGACTATATGAAGGATTAGATGATCAAACAAGGTAAAAAATAATCAATCCATCAAAGTAAACGATGGATTAACCTATACTATTTTTATTTATCTATCCTATCACCCAAAGTAAACGCACATGGTTCAAGTTCCTTAAAACTATACCTAAATCCCGATCAAAACCCACCATCGGCATGTTCGTACTTTTGTTGGTGTTTGATTATGTTTCGATTTGGGTATATATCTCGACTCGTGATGCCAATTCATTAACACATACATGTTCACCAGGCAACAAAACACATCAACAAAAGATGTAAAAGCAAGAATCCTTGAAATTTTCTTCTGATGAGTCTTATACAGCCTTGATCTATAAGCAACTTGCACAAATCAAGATCAAATTATTTTTCAGCAAAACCAAGATCAAAACAATACTTCTTGAAAAATCAAGATCAGAATCACTCACCATCATCATCAAGGATTCTTGGCAGGCAATTGTTGAGAAGGTGGGAGTCTATACAAAGACTCAAGCTGCCTACTAATAAGCTTACTATTATTAACTGCCATCTCCAGTTCCAAGTCGTCCGACCACCACTGCTCCAGCCCGTGTGCCTCCAGAAACCTCTGCTTCCCCTTCGTCGCCACAAACATCTTCCCTCCACCACCACCACCACCACGCCACTGCGCCTTCACATTCTCCTTTCCACCACCACTCACCTCTGCTCCACCTTCATCACTATAGTAACAACAAATATAGTCACTATTATTCACATATAAATGAGGTATCCACTGCTTCATCCCATTGTTTATCAATCTTGACCCTTCATCACCAACACCACCGCCGTTTTCACCTGTCAAAGGAAGCATAGACCTAACTCTCCTCCACATCAAACCAACCCTTTCTCCCACAGTTTTCAAGCTCGAAGCCAATGACACCGAGGGTGGATTGAACAAATGTGCTTCAACATACACTCCTTCTTTAGCTAATGCTTTCCCAACTTGAAGAGCAAAGCCGGCCCCCAACGAATGGCCTGCAATGCACACATTGCTACTCCCATACTTATCAGAAATCAATCTCAATGCCTTGAGGCCTCTGCTGAATCTCACCGATCCTTTGAGGCTTTCCCAAGCTAGGAACCTCAGATCATCTTCAATGTCGCGTCTCATCGTGGGAGTCTTGAGAAGCGTCCCTCTAAGCGCAAGAACAGCCCTAGGCGCGCCACTAGGCTTCATGAGCACCAAGTCTTGCAAGGCTGCTCCACGATCCCATTCGAGGATTGCACCGAAAATTGATCCGTCTCTCTCATCTATGAGGGCTTCAACCAGTTTGTACTTGAAGGGTTTCCACCATTTGAGAGCAAGACCATTTTCATGGTTTCTCTTTTCTTGCCTGTCTAGTTCAAGGAGGTAAACTGCTTGTATGAAGCAGGCCATCACTGTCCTTTTGTATTTTGCATCCTTCCTGTTTGTGATTGCATTTGCTCAAATCTTAGTTTCTTGAATTTTTGGTAATGATAAAAACACAACCACATCAAAACTTATAGATCAACAACCTTGCAAAATTTAGAAAGTGAGTAAGATCAGCAAGAGATCATAAATTCATAATGTTTGACCACACAATTTCAAGACTTATTCAGAAACATTATTCAAGCAAGATTGATGAAATTAGATGCGTTCCAACATATCTAAATGTCATGTAAGTGTGGAAATCTACTATGAAATCTCATAAATAAAATCAACATCAATACTTGTAGATGAACAAACTCACAAAATTCATGCTCCATCTCCGTCATCATATTCTTAAAAAATAAAAATAAAAAAGTTAAAAAAATTTGCAGCAGTACCAACTGGAATTGATGAGATCCCTCCAGTTAATGGAAGGAACGTTGCGAGGGCCGGAGACATTAAACGCATAAGGATGCTGAATTTGATGCTCCATTTCCGTCTTCTTATTCTTTCGTTGCCCCTCTGCCGCCGCAATCTTCGACTCCTCCGCTCCCCACCTCCACATTTCTTCCGAAAACAACCGTGAAAATCTTCATATCGTTGCCTGCTTTATGGTTGAAACGCAAGTTAAAGAAAGAATAAAGGAAAGTTGGAGGAGTGGCGGTCGGCTGCCATTGTTTTGGCATCGGATTCCATGGGAACAAATTCTGGGATTTCAATACTCACAATTGTGATAGTTGTTCGTCTTTTTTTTTTTTTTTTTTTTTTTTTATTTGACTTCTGGATTTGTCATTGCATCGGCCACTTAATTTCCTTCACCATAAATGTGAGAAGCCCGAAAGTATGATCAAATTATTAGAAACAACTAGCTTTTATCGAGTCGGTCACCGAGTAGCTCACGAACGGCTTGACTCGTTTACAATCCTAATGTTATCGATCTACGAACGTCTCCATCAACATTCTTATATTTTCCTCTAAACATACTAATATCTTGTACTTATGATCATCACATCGATTAGATTGTCTTATCCTTACTCAAATATTGTACTTCTCCGTCACAATAATTCGATTTGAAAAACCTTATGTCAATGCTCTTGGTGCGCTAATCTCTTTCTTATTAATCATGTTTTTATTTTGTTGAAAAGTCGGAATGAAGGAGCACAGAGAATGTGAAGTGTGGATGAAATTGGTTGAAGAATTGTAGAATTTATACATAGACAAATAGTATAAAAATAGAAATGTAATTATTAAAATTAATATTTTGCCACAAATTATGCTTTTGTAACGTTCGATATTAATTAGTTGATTGGTAAATATTAATGAACAATTAAAACAATAACAATTAAATGTATCATTTCCAAAAACGGAATAAAAAATAATTGAAAATGAAAGTTACTAAAAATGACAATCCGGGCTTGCTATTATAGTAATAAAGATAAAGATGTTGAAAAGTAACAAAAAGCAAAAACAAATTCTAACTATTAATTTTTAAAAGATAAATAATATCTAGTTTTTCAATTTATTCTTCTATACATAACTTCATACATGAATCTATACGCGACATACATGAATTCATCGATGAATCTATACATGACATATACGAATACATATACAAATACATGTAAGTGTGTGTCTTTTTAAATGAATCCATACATGACATACATGAATTCACACATGACATACACGAATACATGTATGGGTGTGTGTGTGAGTGTGTGTTTTTTTTTTTTTTCTGTATATGTGTTTCGTCGGAAAAAGTTGCCGGAAATTTTCGCCGGAAAAAGTTTTATTTTTTTTAATTTTTGTTAAAATTTATTTTTCGCCAGAAAAGTCATCGGAAAAAGTCACCGGGAATTTTCGCCAGAAAAAGTCACTGGAAAATATCGCCGGAAAAAGTCGCCGGCACCGAAGTTGACTATCATGTATGTATTGGTATATGTGTTCGAATATGTATTCGTATATATATTCAGGTATGTCATGTATACTTTCATGTATAAGAGTAAAATAGTAAACTTATAAAAAATTTGGTTAGTATTTATCTTTTAACGATTAATGGTTAGAATTTGTTTTTACTTTTTCAAAATGTTTATTTTAACTCTCCTCCCAAATTAATATTTGACAATGTATCTTGTATTTAAAAAAATAAAATGTCTTGATTATTTGAATTGTATAATAATATGGGTTTGTAGATCATATTTTAATGTTATACGACATTCTATAAATTTTAGTTATATACAATTTTCATCACGTTATTAAATGATGAATGGAATTCAAGTACTATAATTCAAAAAAAAAATTCTAAAAAAAATTAATGGAATTCAAGTAAAAAAAATAATGAATGGAATTAATACAACAATTTACTAAAACTATTGAAATAATATAATAATATTACATAATGGATTTAAACAACAAAAATATATTTCTATTTTTGAGAAAGTTTTATTAATGTATTACTCCCTCCGTCCCTGATAAGTGTGATCCGGAGGAAGGGGCACGAGTTTTAAAAAGTATGTTAGGTAGATGTGTAGTGAGTGGAGAAATGGACCTACTTTGTTGTAGTGTTAGTTATTTTTAAAAGGTAAAATAATAAAATTTTAAGTGAGGTTATATCAATTTAAGAAAGGACCACACTTATGGGGACGGACGAAAAAGGAAAATTGATTAGTTATCGGGAACGGACGGAGAACTCATCGCTAACAATTTGTAATTGAGTGCCCGTAGGGCTATAGAATCCACTATGTACATTAAGGTGCATGATTTTGTAACTGGTCTCCATAATCCATCCAGGCTAGATCATGGAAAAAGAAAATTTTACAAAAATCTGATTTTTCCTAAATTTTTGTATGTCTAGTAGAGGTGTTCACGGGCCGGTTCCGGTTCGGAACCGGCCCGAAACCGCCGGTTCCGGTTCGAGAAAATTGGAACCGGAACCGGCCCGCCATAGCCCACGGTTCCGGGTCGGAACCGGCCCGTATTGGACGGTTCCGGTTCCGGTTCGGAACCGCCGGTTTAGGGTCCGAACCGCCTAATTTTTTTTTATTTTTTTTATTTTTTTTATCTTTGAAAATATAAATTATATTGTAATTCAAACTCATAAATCATCAATGTAATGTATAAAATCGATATAGAACAAAATATATCTTCATTCATAATAATATGTGATCAATTACAAATGAAAATATATAATTATTCAAACACGGTTCCACGGTTCCGAACTGGAACCGCCGGTTCATGTTCGAACCTTATTATTATTATCATTATTTTTGGCTTTTTTTCATTCAATTTACCATTGTAATTGTCATTTTTGATCCCTAAGGGATATAATTAACATGAATTAACACAAAATATAATTTAAAACTAAAAAAATAAAAAAATTGCCGGAACCGCCGGTTCATGGTTCCGAACCATTGGAACCGGAACCGGCCCGTCTATCCCACGGTTCCGGTTCGGAACCGGCCCGTTGACCACGGTTCCGGTTCGAAAACCGTTGACCACGGTTCCGGTTCCGGGCCGGAACCGCCGGTTCCGGTTTCGTTGAACACCTCTAATGTCTAGTTTTTGCTGCTGCATTAGTTTTCCTGACCCACAAAAAATATTTTATGTGGAGGAGCTAATTTGTGGACAACCGCCATTTATTTTGAGGTGGGATTTCTGGCACAAACAATGGAAGCAAAAACCCATTTTCCACGTAGAAACTTTGTTCAAGAAAACCAACAACAAATAAAATTTTGCTATGGCGCTAAATCTTGGTACTGCTTCTACTGCTCTACATCCAAGACTGTTAATTTCTTCCAAGATTTCGAGGCACAAAATTGGGCTGAAGCTCTCCGAAACTCCGCCTCCGTCTTGTCTGAAGTCGGCGGCCGCGCTGTCTGAAGGAACTGAGAGTAGAGTCTCTGAGGATGATCTACCTACTTATTCTGGTATTTTTGTTTGTTGCCAAATTCTTGATTTCAAGTTTTATGGGATTTCATGTTTTGGTGGATAGGATTGTGGGGTTTCGTTGGGAAAAATTGAGATTTTTAGTTTGTTTAGTCATTGAAGTAGTTTGCAATTTAAAGTTGGCTCCTTTTTAACTTGGTTTTTGGGTTAATTGAATAGGTTTTAAAATTGATGTGCATTCTCTCTCAAACAAATAAAAAATAAAAAATGATGTGCATTCTCTTTTTGGCAAGTTTACAACAAGGGCAGTTGATTTTCAATTAGTTTTAACTGTTAGAATATATCCTCTTTTGTTATGTGCATGCTGTTTCATTTGTGAACCAGTTTAGAATGAATTTGGAATGTAAATAACAAGTGCTTCAACAACTTTGTAGTTTCAACCACATGATTAGATTGTTTTTTCTTGATATCTTGGCTGAACTGTTGTCATTTGATACAAGTTCCCCATGTTGCAAATCCCTAAATTTTTCTTACATTTGAGGAGTTCTTTCAATTAGGCATGTGATGTTATCAATAAGTTGCAAGCCTAAGAAAAAGGAAATGGGAAATAATGGGTTATCTGGAGGGGATATTAGGATTTGAGTTGCGTAAGAAATAAAGTGTTTTTGCTCTCCTAAATTCAAACAATAGTGGAGGTTGAAGGCTGATATTTGTAAGTGAATCATAAGTAACTACTATGGTATGTAGGAAGGAAAATTAAGGTATCGTAACACTCGTATCAACATGAGAAGAAATGGCAATGGGAAAAAAGAGAGCCTTTTGAGACGAGTATCTGCTAACATGCATGGCTAGTTGTTTGCTTTGTATTGAATTCTGAGTCTGTACTTTCAACTGAATCAAAGTTGAAAAAATTTATAGTTATTAATTTTTTTCACATCCTTTAGAGATATAGTAGCAACTCTCTTTGAATTCTAATTTCAGCTGATTTTTAATTTTCTTGTTGATGAAAGGGTCATCCACTTCAGCTCGGATTCAGATGGATCTCTTGGAGCAACTCACATCTGGTAGCACCTCTGTCGAAGGTATTATCTTCATTTAGAAGAAGGAAAATAAAATTGCCTCATATCAATTTGCTGAAAAAGAGAGATATTTCATCTCTATTTGGCTATAGCAAGCTAACTTCATTTATTTCCTAACCAGGCTATGAGAGTGATGGTACTTCTACTAGACCAACAATACGCCAACAACTTGCTAATTTGGTTGAAGACCGTGATGATGATTTCACTATTCCATTAGGTAAAAATCTAAAGAAGGTCACTCCAAAGTTCCTAACCACATCACAGAAGAGAAACATCCGAAGACAGGAGTACTTGAATGAAGTATCTCAGAGGAACGATTCAGTTTTCTTTGCCACTATCGGTGCCTTTGTTATCCTTCCTCCTGTTGTTATTTTAGGAATAGCAATTGCAACAGGTTACGTGCAACTCTTTCCATAAAAATTACATTCTGTACATATTATAGCAAATTCATATTTATAATAAATTTTATTCTCTTTCACCTTGTAAATTTCTCACTTTATCTGATAAATCTTTGCAACTTCTCTTACATACTGAACCAAAACAACATTTAGTTGTTGCCTTTTCTTGTTGTTGTTTGCGACCTAGTTTGTTTTACACATTCAACGCATAAGTTTATTCACAAATCCAGTATGACACTTGCATATTCATTTATGATAACATCTCCTGCCTATTCAGAATTTACAGATATGAAGTCCAAAACGAACCAAATCCAAGCAGAATTATAGGAAGTTTGTAAAGAATCCAATCTTAATGCAAATATGACTATGCTACTAGAATTCATATGTATTCTCTAGAATCTCTACATTGTTCAGTTGTTTCTTCTTTCTGCTGGCACGTCGGGAACATCTCTTGATCGGTAGGTTGCACTGGCTTATTTCCTAGGATAGTCCCTTGTTTATGAATATAGTGCCATTTTTCTTGGAGGAGGTAGACGAAGAGTATGAGAGAGATCTGAATAGTGAAAAGGATTGTCCAAATCCTTACATTCTTCGATGTTCTCTTGTGGTAGGCTTGTAGACCTGTGTATATGTTGATGACTCCAAGTAATGAAACAGTTATTCCAACTAGCCAATGAAAAATAAACCAAATACTTCTGCTTTTGCTTCCCCTGCAAGCAAAGAATATCATAACATTTTACTATAGAATTTTGATTTATATGTACCTTATTCTTTACCCACAGTAGAAGTCTAATAAAGAAGTTAGTACTAACTACTAAGAGATGCTATCATATCTGACATTTTATTTCCTCTACTACACACACACACATGTATGTAGCTAATTATACATATTGAGTGCATTTAAAGATTAGAATCTTTACCTATGTGGCCTGCAGATGCCAACCAATGCTTGTAACCACATGATAGCATAAAAGGCGAGGCCTATTCTTTGGTGATCGTTGTTGAAAGAGTTGTCGAAGTATTTTATTGACATTACTGCTGCTGCTGTAGCAAGTAGGACTGAGAAAACCTGCAGACTAAATATGAGTTATATTGTGGTCATAGTGAAGGAAATTGATCTCTAGCTAATGTTCGAGGCATTACATTATTTTTCGTTCTGGTGAATTAGTTGGAGGTTAAAAAAGATTAGAGATTTATTTGATATTGATTGGTAGAATAATTCAACCTAAGAAACTTTTAACTGCTCATTAAATGTATGAATAAACAAAGAGTCTTTTGATTTGGCCCCAAGAATTTATAATGATTAGTACCAATTAAAGATCACTAATTTAGATTATCTTCAGTCATTAAAGATGGTTGTGGGGTACCCTGCCTAAATAACAAAATCCCAGTTGAAATGAGAAGTTGTTCTTGAAGATTGTAGACAAAGAAAACTAATGATTTTGAATTATAGTGTAGTTTCTCAAATTAAGTAAGTAGAAGAGAAGAATTATATAGTCTTGCCTGTGTAATAGCATGTATATAGAATATGATTCTGAGCCTTTTCCCAGATGTATCTCTGTTCGACATTCTCTTTACAAGTATGGCAACCGGCATCAGTAAACCAATCGAAGCCCAGAGGAGAAATCCATGGAGTTTGATCTCAAATGACAGTTCACGAGTGACCTGAAACCACACACACACAGTTGGTCCTGGTTCTTGAACCCCGACGTTGAAAACTCAAACCCGTGATGCCAAATATGGTTTCTTGAAACCAAATCTATAGATTGTAAACACGTACCTTATATCTGTTGCTAGAATCCATCGTTGGAGGTTCTAGAGACGAGGCGACCAATGGTGGAAGGTTGAGAATATTGAGCCCTACAGGAAAAGCAAGAGCCACCAGCTTATGAGAAGACGACATTTTTTCAATGAAGAGGATTTCAACACCTAAAAGAATGAGAAAAAGCAGCATATATCATGCTATTCTGAAAGAGAAAGCCATCTCCACAGGTACTTTAATCTTTCTAAATATCTAATGCAGCATAGATTTATCACTACGATTTAACAAGAAAGAAAAAGTTGCACATTTACTCTTTTCAATTTCTACACTTCTTCTTTTGGTGTGTAAAGGCAAAGTAGGATGATTAGATTAATGTTGTTTTTTTATAGGACTATTGCATTGAAGTTTATAGCTTTGTTATGTGTATTATATAATAGGATGAATATGTTTTAAAGAATGGGCAAATTTGAAGATGATTAGAATTTCAAAAGGGGTGGGGCCATTTTTGACAGGCTTTTGAGTTTAATGGGAGGAATGTAGAATTTGGGAGATGAATTTTAGTGAGAATTTGGTATGGTATTGGTGGAGATTAGAAATTTGAGATTTTGTAGTGGTCTGCAAAAGTTTGTGTAGAACACTATCTTCTGCTACTCCCACTAGGTACAGACAATTACAGAAACTGTAAAGTTAAAGTAGCATATACTTTTAGAAAGTTCAAATGAGCTTTCATTATCTCGTAGTGTTTATTTGTTGTATTTTCATGTCGTATTAGTATCGGGGCGGAGCCAATAAATATCGTTAGTGGGAGGCTGAATTTTCTAAATATCGAGTTTGAGATTTCGAAAAAATAGTTTTCCTATGATTCGGTTTGGAAGACGAGGGCTTTTGTACTGTGATTAATACAAAATGCCAATACTTTGATGATTTTATAAGAGAAAAAAAATTGTTTAATGGCCAAGGGCTCAACGCTCAAGCCAACCCCCCTTTTTCTTACTGGCTCATCTAGTGATTAGTACACCCTAAATATATTATGAGGATATCATGTGACAAATAAAATAAAATACGAGATTATTATATCACAATATCGAGATAAATGTATTAGACTTTTGAAAATTACCATTTGAATTATTAGTTTGTAAAAAGTAGTTTTGACATTAGCATATGTTATATATTCGGGGAAATAAACCTTTTTTATTATCATGTTCATTCACGCTTTCACATATATTATAGATATGTTGGGGTAAACATAGTATTTTCTGCGTAGAGAAATACATGCAACAGAAACGTATATTAACTTTAAATAAAAAAGAAGATGATTTTCACGTGTCGAGAATACATGCATGCACCAATATTCATCGCACTTCTCATTATATTGTTGCCTTTCCCTCGAAATTTATTCAAAACTTTTGATGTGTTTTTTTTATATATGTCGTCTTTAATTTACTTTTTTTTTTTTTGGTCATGAATGATTCAGTTATGGGATCACTGTTATAATGGTTGCTAACAGAAACAGCTCAGAAAATCATATATAAATAGATAGAGAAAATTGTGGAGACAGATTATGCAAAACTTTAGTTGTGGGAAATCTAAGTAATTGATTGCAAAAATTAAAAAAAGTAAGAAATGGTCCCTCCCTCCATTATATATATCCTATTTAGTCTTATTCGTCATCATGCTAAATTGGATTAAATTTTTAGTCTTTTTCGCCATTGATTGGCTCCTAATCTTGGATTCGTATTTTCTCATGCATAACATTTATTTAGATCATGTGACTTCTTTTTTTTTATCAGATCTCACTTCTAATATATTTTGAAAACAACGTCCATTGTTTCGAAAATATCCACGTAGTCGTGGAAGGGATTTATTGATTTGGATGGAAAATGACTTTTGAAATATTCTAAGGTGGTGGTCTATTAATATTGCATTCGATAAATCAAGTGCACAAATGATTTAATTCGTTGGTTTAAGTAAAAAATAAATTTGAACATTTTCTTGTTTTTTCTTTCTTTTTGTTCTTTGTGAGGTTTATTTCTGTTTTTCCTAGGAAGTTATCTACAAATTGCGAGTTTTAAATAGATGAAAGTTATGATGTGTCTACTATAAACCAGTTTCGCTTTATTTAAATGACAATGTTGATGTGATCATTTGAATGTCTCTCATAATCTTGTTATAGTTCTAGATTTTGATGTTAATTGGCCTATGTAGGTGGTGAAAAATTATATCGATTATTGTTTAGTCTAAAATGTGTAAGTTTTGTTGCATGCTTTATTAATCAGGATCATCTAAGGAATGTATTTATAGAGACGTAGACAAGAAATAATTTTGATAGAGTTTAATAAAAAAATGAAAAAAACCAACAGAAAATGAATAAAGGGAAAATAAATAAGATTAATTTTTTTTTTTTAATATCATATGCCAACGTTTTCAAATGATTTGACTTTTAGTCACATGGAGAGTCATGAATTAGCTCAAAATGTCAAAAAATGTTAATGATGGCTAATCGATTTTTCATTCTAGTCCAGTTGATAATCTATTGGTAATAACCGATTCGATTCTATTGAACCAAACGATACAATTTACCAATGAGAAGGTAAAAGGTAATAATTATGAGGAAATTTTTAATTTAATATATATTGAAACTTAAGGCTTATAGGTATTGAAAATTATTTTAGTTGGTTGAACTTAAGCGCCTAATCCAGTTTCGAGGCTAGTAGCTCGCTCTCTCTCTCTCACACACACACATGGAATTTTTCTATAGCGATATGATCACCTATAAACTGTCTTTTCAAAGGCAAAACCAACATGTGATTTCATAGTTGGCGATCCCTTTTCCGTTTTAATTTGTTAACATCATGCCATCAATTAATAATTATCATTCTCAAATTTGGGCTATTGATAGTATTTCTGAAGTGAAGATATATATGTTTAAAATTGTTTAATACATCCTCTTCAAGATTATAATCAATTTTGAGGTATCCATTTTGCATCGAATTTAGGGTTTTACAAAAAAAAAATAAAGAAGGCATTAACAAAATCAACTGATTGAAACTAAAAGGCTGGTAACTTAAATATTTCACAAGTTGGTATACAAAATAATGATATAAGGATTATATGTTTTAAGTATAGAAACATATATACTCCACGTTCATAATTTCTTACAATTAAACTTAATTTATTTGAAAAGTAAATGAATCGATTTGAAATATTTCTTTCTAGAAAAGTACATCGAAAATTAGAGCCATGGCCCGAAATGAATTGTGTGATAAATTAAAGCTATCGTTGATTGAGTTAATCAATGATATGAGCCTTAAAATTAGGAATTATGTCAATTTTTATAACTACCGCTTATTATTGCTCAAACAGACGTCAATGTCCGTGACGGGTTCCCAGACGACGTCAAATTTTTGTAATAAAATATTGGATATAATATCATATTTTATCCCAACCTTTAATATTTTTGTCAAATTTATCCCGTTTTAAAAAAAAAAATCTAAATTATTCCAATTCTTAGATAAATTATCAAAGCTATTACCGAATCCGGCAACTGATAAAAAATAATATGGCACGTTAGTATGACTTTTCACCGAAAATATAATGAGTGGAAAATAAAATGTGACATAAAATTTAAAAAATGTGTTGTTCGGTCACCGGAAAGATGCTACGATGGTAGATTTGATAATTTTTTCAAATGTTATATATCCTAAATATTTTTTAAAGATCAAGATAGATTTAATAAAACGTGAAAGGTCGAGATAGAATCTAATATTAATCCTAAAATATTTCACTTTATCGTTAAGTATAATAGAGTTACATACGCTTTACCTAGATGCTTAAATCAAATGTCACAAATCACAGTGCCTTTAAAAATTAAAAAAATTAAAAATAAAATCAAATGTCCATATTTAAACTAGGGCAAATTGTCGCTAAATTCCCTAACTTTTTTTAAATTCTCGTTTTGCATACCAATTAAAGATTCTGCGTGAGAAATCCCAACCTTTGTTACTAATCTGATTTTGCACTCTGGCGATGCTTTCCGGCCAAGTTAGTGCTGATATGGCATATACGTGGCAAAATTTGCACACATGTTCCCAACGTGGTAATTGCGTGGCTAAAATAACAAAACGACAATTTTACTTAATTTCGGAAGACGCCGTTTCGGATTTCTCAACAAAGATCAGCGAGAAAAAGCCCTTAACATTCTCAACTAAGGATATCACTGACTTTCCGCGCAGTCAGCAAGCGTTTCAGCTCAGTTCCTCGAGCTGGATACAAGTTTACGTGTACTGTATCGAAACGTGACTAATCTGTTTACGGGCACAGCTGAAGCCTAACCTGTAGTTTACGGGTACTACAGAACCTGAACCTTAACCCAACATTTTTCTGGGTTTGAGGGTTTGGTTTTGGGGTTTCCAACTATGAACGAGTTCTTACGATGAAGAACATATGAGTATGATGAACTCGTTCAAACTAGGCTTAATATAGGAAGGATTATATGCCTAGATTCTAGTGGGAGAGAGTATCATCAGCAGCCTGAGAACGAATAAGAACTCTGGAGAGTGCAGACTGCTGGATCTTGAAGCTTTTCAGAGAGATTGCTTGATCTTGACTTGATTAGTCTTCTTTCTGTGTAGGCTTTTGATCTCTCGTCTCGTGTTCTCTCTCTCTTATGTTGATGGAGAAGACTCATATTTATATAGAGAGATTAGAACTAGCCGTTGGAAAGAGCCGTTCTGAATCTCTATCTAACTTATGACAATTAGGTCTTGTCTTCATCCGTATTTTCCTCATATAGCGGTCCTAGGTCTGACTTCTAGGTACTGAGGTGTTGAGTTCATGTTGGTTTAGGTCAGCTCTGACTTTATTCCAAGTTGTCTTCGACTCTACTGTACTGTTGACTCCGAGTTGTATCTTGAACTCTGTTGGGTCTTGACGCTGAGCTGAGTCTTGAACTCTGCTGGGTCTTGACGTTGAACCGAGTCATCACACGAGCTGGGTCTTTCATACAGCTGTGTCTTGATGAACTTGATCGTCTCAGATCTAGATATCATTACATTGACCACTCGACTTGACTTGCCCTACTGTGTATACAGCTTGGTCAGCTGAGTCTTTCTTTTCTTGTCAGTTGTAATCTCTGTACAGTTCTGCTGGGATTTTCTGCTATATCTTCTATGCTGGGTTAGCTCTGTTGTATCAACTGTGCTTCACACTCAGCTGATGATCACTCAGCTGATCCTTCAGTTAGATCTCTTGTTGTCTTCAGCGACTTCACCTGTAAACTTAGAAAATCTATAAGCTCAAATAGGCGAGCTGGAAAACTACTTAGGCTTGTGCGATCATCTACTCGGTTGGGGACAGTTTGGTTTTGGTATCAAATCAAAACTTAGAATTTTCCCAACAGGTTTTAATTCAAAAAATTGAAAAAATCATTTTTTTTTGCAGAAATTGATACATTTTCATATTTTGCAGTGATTTATTTACTCTGTATTTGAATCATGGTGGCTATTTTTCAAACGTAGAGGGTGTTGATCAGTATATTGGGGGTCATCTTACAAATAAATGGGGTTTTGATCGAGATAGATTTGGATACTTTGATTTAGTGGATAAGTTTGAGCAGCTGGGGTATGTTAAATGGAGTAGCTTCTGGTATAGAATTCCCAAAACTCAAGAATTTAAGTTTATTAAAGATGATAATGTTGTTATGGAAATGTTGTCATTGATAGGAGGCCAGTGCAGAATCATCAATGTTTACATTGAGGGTGCGAAAAAATTAGATGACACTGAGGATGAACAATTAAACAATTTGGATGAGATAAATGTGAGTGATCCTGTGGAGGATGTAGTTAACACTAAGGAGGGTTCTAAGGTGGCTGACAAGGGGAAAAACCAGGTAGATGATGTAGATTCATGTGATAGTGATGACTTTGAATTTATCCCTTTTGAAGATGACTTATCTGATGTCAGTCTAGGAGATTTGGACTTTATTTCTGATGATGAATATGCACAATCTAAATTAAATTTGAAAAAGCTAAGCATCCAAACGTTTTTTACTTAGTTGATCAGTTTGATGCTTGTGATCAAATTGATTTGGGTGGGCCACATATTTCAAATTACGAAGATTCTAATAGTGATGTTCAGTCATCTGAAATAGATGAGGATGGTAATGGAATGAAATTTAGGAAAGATAGAATAGTCTATGATCCTAAATGTAATCACATTGACATGCATGTAGTGCTTGGAATACACTTTCAGAATGGTTTAGAGTGTAGAAAGTCTTTGAGAACTTGGGCTATTGAAAATGGTAAGCATATACGGTTTAGGAAAGTGACCAAGGCAAAGCTGCAAGCTCAGTGCACCCCACCTTGCCCCTGAAAAGTGTATGCTAATGAAGTTAACACTACAAAAAAACCAAGATTTACCAACGGAATTACTGACGGATTCAAAATCCCTCAGTAAATATCGACGGATTTATGACGGAAAAAAAGCGGGTCGGCTAAAAAATATTTACCGACGGATTTCTGACGGACATTTGGCGGGGTAATTCGCGCCGTAAATACTGACGGATTTACCGACGGATATTCCCTTGTTAAACTTACCAACGGAAATATCCGTTGGTAAAGTTCATTATTTATTTAAAAAATAAAAAAATAAATTTACCGACGGATTCCTATCCGTCAGTAAATATTTTAATTTTTTTTCGATTTAATTTTTTTTATTTATGGATTTAGTGACGGATTTACCAACGGATTAGTGACGGAAATTTAGTAACGGATTATTTTCCGTCAGTAAATTTGTTAAAAAAAATTCAAAATAAAAAATAATTTTATTTACCAACGGATTTTGCATCCGTCGGTAATATTCATTTAAATATTTTCGATTTAAATTTTCTGCTTTATATAGTGACGGATCTACCAACGGATTAGTGACGGAAACTTAGTGACGGATTCGTTTCCGTCAGTAAATCTGTTAAAAAAAATTCAAAATAAAAAATAATTACTTTTACCAACGGATTCTGAATCCGTCGGTAAAGTTCTTTTAAATATTTTCGATTTAATTTTTCTTCTTGAGATAGTGACGGATTTACCAACGGATTTGTGAGGGAATATTTGTGACGGACGCAAATCCGTCGGTAAAATTTAAAATTTATTTAAAATAAAACTTTACCAACGGATTATCCGTCGGTAATCCGTTGGTAAATAGGTTAATAGTGACGGTTTTCATATCCGTTGGTAAACCCTAAACCGTAAATCGAAATTCTATAGTTAACGACTCTAACAATGTTCCGTGTTGATCGATGGAATCGATAAGATTACCAAGTAGTTGACTTTCTTGTACTCGATGTGCACTAATTGCTTCTCTATTAATGGTGGTGATTAGTTAATAACGTCCGTGAAAGTCGAGGGAAACAAAGATCGTTCGAGTTAGACAAATGTGAGTAATTAATCTTCACCCGATCAATATATAGGTTGCGAGCCTTGTTTCTAGAATTATGATTTTGACTCGTTTCTCAAATAATGGCTGTGATTAGTAAACAATGTATGTGAGAATCGAGAGAAACGAGAAGATCGCGAGATACAATATCGATGTTGACAAATCTTGACTTGTGTACGCTCGACTCTCGAGCGTTGATTAGTTCACAAAGTCCGTGAGAATTAAGGTGTCGTAGAGATCAAGTTAGATGGTGACTTGACTACAGGGTCGTTTCAGGCATAATTTTATCACTTATAAATTTAATTTTTTAAATTTATATTTAGTGACGGAATTTTCCGTCAGTAAATTTACACTTAACGGGAAAAAAATTTACCGACGGATGGTTCCGTCGGTAAATACCAACGGATGTTGTATCCGTCGGTAAATTTAGCCGGGTCAAATATTACCGACGGATACAATCCGTCGGTAAAATTGAATTAGTACAGCGTACGCGTCTCTTCCCCCTCACTTCTCTCTTTGCCCTAATTCCCTCCCTCTCCTACTCCCGCCGCCGTCGTCGTGCTGTCGTCGTCCCGCCGTCGCCGTCGTCCCACCGCCGCCGTCGTCCCGCCGCCGCCGTCGTCGTGCTCCCTGGTAAGTCCTCTCACTATCTCTCTCTCGCGCGCTCTCTCTCTCTCTCTCTCTCTGACTCTTTCTCCTTATAGTGCCGTCGTCGTTGCCGTTCCGCCGCCGTTTTGCGTCCACTTCGCCGTCCCGTTGCCGTCTTCGGGTAAATCCTCTCGCGCGTTCTCTCTCTCTCTCTCTCGCTCTCTATCTCTCTCTTTGACCGTTTACTGATTGAACAGCGTCGCCACCGCTCGCCGTCGCTCCGCCGCCGCTCCGCCGTCGCTCCTCCTTCCCATCGCCGCCGGCCAGTTGCTGCCACCGACCTCAGTTGCTGCCACCCCCTATTGCTGTCACCGGATTCCGCCGCCGACCAATCTCACCCCTCCCCTGCCATCGCACCACTGCCGCCCTTCTCTCTTCCAAGTCAGTTTCTCAATTTAATTAGGTGCTGCAAATTAATTAGGATTTAGGATTATGAGTTTATTTGGAACAAATTAAATATTTTTTTGCTTTGTTAAGTGCCTATGTTATATGTTGTATGTTGTAGTATGTATATATATTTGTCCATGTTGAAGTATGTATATATTTGTAGTATGTTTTTTGTCCATGTTATAATTTGTAGTATGCATATCATTCAATACATGAATGAGTTGGTTATATATGTTTTATATTTTTGTGATCGAAGCATAAGAGCATGAAATTTATGAGTTTATAAGTTATTGTGAAGTTTTGTATGTCTTTGGATATATATTATTGTGGAAAGATGTAATTAATTTCTTAAGGATCTACTCCCTTTGGGATAGAAATTAATTACATCTTAAGAACCAACAATGTGATGTTAAAGTTTATTTCAATATATTGATGTAATTATTTATCATTATATGTTGGGGATGAACTTAGAACTTTATTGGTGAAAGATGTAATTAATTTCTTAAGGATCTACTCCCTTTGGGATAGAAATTAATTACATCTAAATTGAAGACATTCACATTGGGGGTAGATATAGACGTTTAGAACCATTATGGTTAACATAGCTGGTAGAGTCGAGCACTTGGTAGTTAAGATAGAGGGGTTATGCTGCCCAATTTTTGTTTGAATTTTAAAATTACTGCATTTTTATAATATTCTTGTCTTCATCACCTTACTTCATTTTATTGTTATATTATAAGAATGGGTGATGATCGTGAGTGGATGTATCGACGTAAGATTGATGGGTATGCTATTAATCCGAATTTTTTGAGTGGACTTGATATCTTCATTGAAAAAGCAACTACACAGACAGAGTGTAGGGATGGAGATAAGATTAGATGTCCGTGTAGGAAATGTAAGAATTTGTGGTACGGAGAAACGGATGAAGTAAGGTCTCGCCTTGTGAAGAATGGGTTCATGCGGCACTATGAAAATTGGAGGTTTCACGGAGAGAGAGTAATAGATAGACCGAATGAGAACATGGACATTGAACGACGACGGTACGGTAGTACGTACCATGAGATGGTTATAGATCACGCCGGTCCCAATTATAATGCGGGGAGACGCCGAGTGCGAAGAGCAACCGAATGCTAAAGCTCAACAAATATATGACATGTTGAAGGCTGAGATAGGCCGATTCTTCCGGTAAGCGATTGTGAGCATTCACAGTTGTCCCTCGTGGTTCGTCTTATGAGCATGAAGGCGGAGAACCACATTTCGGAGAGGTGCTTTAACCAGATCACAGAGTTGATGAAACAACTTCTTCCTAATGACAGCTTGGTTCCCGATAACTTCTACAGCACAAAGAAATTGCTACGTGGCATGGGTCTGCCAGTAGAAAAAATCGATGTTTGTCCCAATAACTGCATGATTTATTGGAGAGATGACAAGGACTTGGAACACTGTAAGTTTTGTGGTACATCACGCTATAAGGAGAGCCATCGGGCATCTGGAAGCCGTAAGAAGAAGCGTGTAGCAGCCATGCAGATGCACTACTTTCCACTAACTCCTCGACTTCAGAGGCTCTATGCATCTAAAGCAACAGCAGAACACATGCGTTGGCATGCTACTTCTTCTTCAAACGATGGGGTTATGCGCCATCCTACGGACTCTCCTGCATGGAAGCACGTGAACAGTGAATATCTGGATTTTGCTTTAGAGGCTCGAAATGTCAGATTGGGTCTTTCAACAGATGGATTTGCTCCCTTTGACCAAGCAGGACGAAAATATTCATCTTGGCCAGTTATTGTCACACCTTATAACTTGCCTCCTTGGTTGTGCATGAAGGCACAATTTATGTTCCTCACAGTCCTAGTGCCTGGTCCACGCAATCCCAAGATGAAATTGGATGTGTTTTTGCAGCCGCTCATAGAAGAGTTGAAAAATTTGTGGGAGGTGGGTGAGCAAACATATGATGTGTTCCTAAAGCAGAACTTCCAGATGCGAGCAATATTGATGTGGACAATTTCTGATTTTCCAGCATACGCTATGTTGTGCAGGTGGAGCACGAATTTGGAAGATTGGCTTGTCCACATTGCATGGAAGATACAGAAGCATTCAGTCTAAAGAAGAGTGGCAAACAGTCATGGTTTGACAACCATCGGAAGTTTTTACCTCTTAATCATGCATTTCGCAAAAATAAAACTGCATTCACAAAGAATAAATTGTGCAAGACCTATCCACCCGAACTAAAATCAGGGGAAGAGCAATTGAGAGAAATAGAAGGATTGGGTTTTCTTAAGGTAACAGAAGACTATGATGATATAAACACGAAAATATCTAAGGATCCCAATGTTGGGTGGAAGAAGAAAAGCATATTTTGGGATCTCCCCTATTGGAAAAAACTTTTGATTCGACATAATCTGGATGTCATGCACATTGAGAAAAATGTATTTCACAACGTGTTCAACACTGTTCTCAATATCCAAGGGAAAACGAAGGATACAACAAAATCTCGAGAAGAACTAAACACAATTTGCTCGAGACCAGAATTGATGCGTAATGAGACGACTGGAATGTATCCAAAAGCTTGTTACATGCTTGATAAAAATGAGAAGAAGGTCTTACTGCAATGGGTAACAAACCTTAGATTTCCTGATGGATATGCATCTAATATTACTAGATGTCCAGATATGCTCCAGCTAAAGATGAGTAATATGAAAAGTCATGACTGTCACGTGTTCATGCAACTCTTGTTACCTATTGCATTTCGTGAACTTCTTCCTCAACCTGTTTGGAAGTCGATCACAGAGCTAAGTCTCTTCTTCAAGGATTTAACAGCCCGAACAATTAAAGAAGAGGACATGCAAATTTTGCACAAAAAAATACCAGAAATTTTGTGTAAGCTTGAGCGTATCTTTCCGCCCAGTTTCTTTGATTCAATGGAGCACTTACCAATCCATTTAGCTGAAGAAGCTCGCATTGCTGGTCCGGTTCAATATCGGTGGATGTATCCATTTGAAAGGTACTTGAGAACATTGAAAAATAATGTCAAAAATAAAGCAAGAGTTGAAGGGTCCATCAGCAATGCTTACATAATGGAAGAAGCATCAATGTTTGGTTCCTATTATTTTGAGGATAATGTGACCACAAAGTTGAGGGTCGTGCCTCGTAATGATGATGGGGGAGCTGGTAATGACGATCCTGATTTGCTGTCCATTTTTAAAGGTGTAGGACGTCCTCTTGGAACAAAGATAAAAAGATACTTGGATAGTAAAAAGAACAATGCAGCACATCTGTATATTCTATCCAATTGCATCGAGGTTGCAGACACATATGTGAAGTGAGTATGAACATGCATGTTCAATACATATTATGAATTGCTTATATATTATTAACTAAAACCTGCTTAATTTTTGAAGATTGTTTCAAGATGAAGTGCGAGAAAAATTGCCTTTAATCTCAGGATCCGATTTAGATAAAAAGTTTGATGAGGAGTTCGCCCGTTGGTTCAAATAATATGTAAGTTTAAATATATTTTAGTGTACGTAACTTGTATATATTTAAACAATGATAATAATCTAACTATCACAGGTTAGACGTTCTTCTACGTCGGTGAACCGAAATATCAAGGATCTTGCAGAAGGGCCATTATTAGGGGTTGATACATATTCTGGATATTATGTTAATGGATATAGGTTTCATACGATAGATCATGCTTCGGATAAGAAGACTATGAACAGTGGAGTATGCATAAAAGGCTCAGTTTATGGCAGTGATGTGCAAGACTATTATGGCCGCTTGTTGGAGGTACGTAATGTTTGGAGTATCCTGGTCATCCTAAGAAAACAATTAGTTTGTTTAGATGTGAATGGTTTGACATGTCACCTTTGGGGACTTCAGTGCATCCAGAATTCAAGTTGGTTTCAATTAACCACACCCGTAGATACAAAAAGTACGATCCATTTGTTCTAGCACACCAAGCCACTCAAGTATGCTATTGTCCTTATCCTAGCATGAATCAAGCTAAGAAGTCTTGGTGGGAAGTGTGTAAAATCAAAGCAAGATCTAATGTAGAATTACCTGAACAAGTCATGACATATGCTTCAACATTAGATGAACCTTTCCAAGAAGATGATGTGGTTTTGACACAGATGGATAGTGACAGACCGAATGAGGATGATGACACTACAACAGTTCATCATCCAAGAGGTGGGATGGTAGAAATCGATGAGAACGAGGGTGAATCTAATGACGAAGAAATATTTTCGTCTGATGATGAAAGTAGTGATGATGATGATGAGTAGGAGTATACACTAATTTGTAATTTTTTGTTTTTTTGAAACATTTTTTTTAGTAGTAGTGATGATGCTGATGAGTTGAAATATTTGTTAACTTATTTTTCTTAGATGATGAATATATATATATATATATATATATATATATATATATATATTAATTGCCGCTGGATTTCTTGTATTGTATGTTACTTAATAATGCAGATATGTCTTCGAGGCGCCGCCGTAGTTCGTCCTCCTCACAGTCGGTACCTGAGACACCAAAGACACCAGTGGGCAAGACTGGGTCTAGTGCACCGTCACGAGGCGTTCCAGCGAGGGCTGCTTTTTGGCTTGGGCCTAATGGGTTAGTATTAATTATTTATAATTACTTTGTTGATTTATTATAATTTGCTAAATGTTAATTGCTTCTCTCCACAGGGAATTACTGGATGATGACAATATTGCCCAGACGTGCACTGCAATTTTTAAGAGGGTTGAGAATCCTACAAGCTTCAATTGGAAGTTGACACCAAAACAGGTGAAAGATAAGTACTTTGATGAATTTAAGGTAAATAACAATTAATATTTCATATTTATTGATTAATTAACTTTTTTTTATCTAACTATTGAATTTTGTAAATGATGTTAAACAGAAATATTACACGTGGGAACCTGAGTGGGAAACTCAGGTGTACAAGCAATGGGAGTCCAAGGCACGTCAAAGATACAGCGGCTGGATTAATTATTTAAAGGGAGAGCGTCCAGATAAGCCGGCATATATCAATGAAGAGATGTGGGATGGTTTGTGTGAGTATTGGGATCGTCCTGAGGTCGTTGAGAAGAGTCAAAAAGCTAGTAGAAACCGGTTGTCGGAGCCAGATGGGCCAGGAACCGGTATTAGCAAACATGAGGAGGTTCCGGGCACATTCGTCGACTTCTTGACCAGATGGTTAGTAAATTATTATTTAATTATTAATTTATTACTTATATATATTTGCTAACTAAACATCTATTTTGTTTATCTTACATGAATAGTCCCAGACTCGAGGGGTCCCACCAACCCAGTTATTGCATGACGTTTTCCTACATCAGCACATGAAAGCTGATGGAACTCCATTGACTAAAAAGGATGAAAAGATTGATGTAAGTATTCTTAAATATTTTCTAATTATTACATCTTATTAACTAAGTTATATATTCATAATACTTATAATTTTTCAAATGTAACTTGCAGAGACGGATTAAACAACTTCTTCTTTGAACAAGGAGAGGGGGCAGATCTGAACGAGATCTACAAGACTGTGGTGCAGGAGTACGAACTAGCTCATAAGCAGAGGGTGTACTCCTTTGGAACACACGGGTCGAGCCTTTTCAGCGACGGCTCGAGTGGTAGTGGGGGTAGTTCTCATCAGCTCATGACACAGGAGTTTGTTCAGACCCGCATTGGGTCTTTAGAGCAGCAGCTGGAGGAGGAGCGCCAGAGGAGAGCTGTACACGAGGAGGAGGAGCGCCAGAGGAGGTTGGCGGTTGAGGAGGAGCTGCGCCGGGAGAGAGAGGGCAGAGAGCTTCTTCAAGCACAATTTCTGGCTCAACAAGCCCAGTTTGAGACTACACAGAAGATGATGCAGGACTTCATGGCTCGTTGCAACCGCCCTCCTAGTCCGTGATTTTTAGTTAGTGTAGAACAAACACTCTTTTACTTTAATGTTTCTTTCATATTTGTACGTACTTTGTTGCCAAAAATATCAGATTCTTATTACTATATTACCGAGCGACTTTTATATTATGTTTTTATATTATAAATTACTTGTTTCGTATGTTAAAAATTGGGGCTAAAATATTAATAAATTAATTAGTAAAAACCGGACTAAAATATTAAATAATTAAATATTTCAAAAATATCATAAAATTAACGACGGATTACCGATGGATAAAATTAAAACAAAAAAAAATTTACCGACGGATTGTAATCCGTAGCTAAATACTGACGGAAATTCCGTCACAAAACCGTCACAATATTTCCAACGTGACGAAATTAGGGACGTCAAAATTTACCAACGGATTTTAAATCCCTCAGTAATTACCAACGGATTTGCAATCCGTCAGTAATTACTGACGGAAATTCCGTCACTATTCCGTCAGTAAAATCGAAATTTGACGAAAACCAATTCGTCAAACATTATCGACGGATTTAATTCCGTTGGTATTTACCGACGGATTGTCCGTCACAAATCCGTTCGGGGAACCAGTTCGTCAAACGAGAATTTGCTGACGGATTATCCGTCACATTTCCGTCAGTAAATTTACTGACGGATTTAATTCCGTCGGTAAATCCTTTACCTACGAATCGAATCACAAGGGAATATGTCTGTCGGTAATTCCGTCGGTAAGTCCTTTACCGACGGATTTGATGACTTTACCGACGGAATTTTCCGTCGGTAAATTGCCCGATTTTTGTAGTGTAAGGCAACTGGAAAGTTTATCATCAAAACTATTGGGGGTGATCATCAGTTCCCTTTGGCAATGACTAACAAGTTGTTGAGCTCTAAATGGATAGTAGAGAGATACCTTAATGTATTCAGAATTAGATACAACATGAAGATTGCAAATTTGAGGGAAGACATTCTTACAAGGTTTAACTCTTTTGTGCCCAAAGATAGACTTTATAAAGCAAAGAACATTGCACAAGCAATGGTGATGGGTACTGTGTAAGCACATTATGGGTCACTTAGAAGGTATCTTGCTGAATTGAGGAAAGTTGATAGAGAATGAAGATTTGAATTTCTTCTAGGTGATGGCCATATGTTCAAGGGGTTGTATGTTGGGTTTAGTGCACTTAGAAAGGGTTTTATTGCAAGCTGCAGGCCATTTCTTGGTCTTAATGGTTGTCACCTGAATACTTATATGAAAGGGATACTCCTGTGTGCTGTGGCAAAATATGGGAACAGTCAGATGTTCCGTGTTGCATGGGCTGCAGTAGAGGTAGAAAATGAAAACTGTTGGGAATGGTTCTTAAAATGCCTTGTTGTTGATCTGAGAATTACTGATGGAAATGGTTGGATATTTATGAGTGCATGACCAACAAAAAGTAAGAATTTATCTTTTAATTTTGTTTTCTAATTTCTGCTCATTTATAAATTTTTAACACATTTTCTGTTTTGATGTTAGGGACTTGAAATAATGCTCTCAGAAAATTGGTTCCTCATGCAGAACATAGGAATTGTGCAAGACATATGTATGCCAACTTCAAGAAACATTTCAAACGTCAAACATTAAAGAACATGTTTTGGAGGGTTTGCAGAATCACATATGTGCAAGCTTACAGATTTGCCATTCAGATGTTGAGAGATGAGAATCCAGAAGCATTTCAGAATTTCATAAGCAGAGACACATCCAAATTTTGACAGGTCTTCATCTCTACTACTGCACACTGTGATATGATAGAGAACAACATTGGAGAGACTTTCATTGGGTATATTCTCAATGCTAGAGGTAAGCATATGATCCAGATGCTAGAGGATATTAGAAGTTCCTTGATGGTTAGGCAAGTAATTGGGTTTAAGAAACTGAGTACTGTAAATGTCCTAGGATAAGGAAAAAATTGGAGGATTTGAGGAAGGAGAGTGTACACTGCCATGCTTCTGTTGCAATGTTTAATAAGTTTGAAGTTAATGCTGGTGGTGACAAATTTTATGTGGACATAAATGCTAGAACATGTTCATGTAGAGGTTGGGAATTGAGTGGTATCTCATGTGTGCACGGCATATCTGCTATACATTACACATATCAAGATCCTGCAGAGTTTGTAGATGATTACTTTACTGTGAGAAAGATTTTAGAGGCATACAACTTTGCATTAGAGCCTATAAATGGTGAGTAAATATGGCCAGAAGTGGAAGGCTTCATTGTGCAGCCTCTTAATGTGAGAGCCCAGCCTAGTAGGCCTAGGAAGGTGAGAAGAAGAGCACCTGAGAAAAAGAGACCAAGCAAGCTAAGTAGGCATGGTATTGTTATGACATGTAGCAGATGTCAACAACAAGGTCATAACAAAACTAAGTGCAAGAATCCACAAGTTGAGAAGCCAACAACAGAAAAGGTATGGACTTTCGACTTACATGAACTCTCTAAGTTAATTACTGCCCTAATTGTTGACTTGTTTCTATGGATTTGAATTTGATTAGAGGAAGAGGAGAAGACCCGCAACAGATAAGGGAAAGCAACCAACAGCTGATAAGGGGAAAAATAAAAAGCAACCAAGTGCAAAGGACACAACAGCAAGAGAAAGATATAGGGCAAGGAGAGGGGCTGGAATTTACATCAATGAGAACACTGGGAATATGAACTTGCATGTAAGTCTTTCTACAACTTCATAATGTTTAAGTTTTGTGTGCTCTTGTATAATTTTCATGTATACTTGTCTCCACTAATTGCATCGAACACCTTCAACTAGGGGAATGATACAATTCAACAGCTTCAGAAGCTCCAGAACCATTGATGTTGCATCATCTTCTAGTGCTCAGCAAAGTAGTGTGACTCAAGAACAACCATCTCAAGCTAGCACAAATGCCACAAATGCAGAAGTTCAATCATGCAAGGCCAAAATTTCTGAATTGATGTAGCCATTGATATTTTTTGTAGTCTCTTTTGAACTAATTCATGTCTTTTGTGAAGTTTACTAATGACTGGTGTAGTTAGCTTGGCAATGTTGCTACAAACAATATCATGTTCTTTATTTTGTGAAAGATGAATACTATATCATCTCATCTATTTTGTATAAACATTTGGGTATTCACTATTAGTAATGCAATGTTATGTTATTTACTTTGGTTTTTTTGGTGAACTTCTTTACAACTGACTACTACTGCATATTACATAGCAATTATCATGGCAAAAGATCATTTCATTCATTACAAAATTACATGCATTACAAAAGATCAGTACATGACAAATGCAGATTATAAATCCTAATGTTAGTTGAATCAACTTCATAGCCACCAAATTACATAAATTAAACTCTAATGTTAGTTGAATCAGCTTCATTGCTCGCATCTCTTCTTCATTACCTAGCTCATCAAAACTTCATGAATGCCAACACCAAAGCTACAAAAACACATCCAAAATGCAGCATCCTAATTTGCCAATTTTTGTTCTTAATTTCCATCTCTAGAACTCCAATAGATGCACAAGCTTTTTCAATTTTTCTCTTCAATGCTTCGCACTCATCACCTTGAGCATCAATCTCTCATTGTGCAAATTCTCCATCAACATTCTGTGGTTGAGCTGCTCAACGACCCTATCTTTTTCGAGCTTCAATTGCCAAAATGCAAGCTTATAGTACTCGGATAGCTCAGGACCAATCCACTCCCATAAACCAAAATCATCAAATTGTAAAAAAACACAAATTAACACACATTGCTTTCAGTACAAGAACAAAAAAATACACTTCTACGTAAATAGATGACTGACCTCTCTACGACGACAACAATGGAATCTTCTAGTCGGGTTCCTCTCAGTCTGCGAAGTCCTCACCGCCGCCGGGATATCGTGCGCACAGTTGAATGGGCACTCCTTCATTCGCCATGTTCGAACTTCAAGAGTTGGAAATGAGGGAGAAATGCCCTAATTTTGGAAATTTTACCATATATAAGAAATTAAATATTGGGGGTAGGCAAAACGATGACGTTTAAGTAAGTTAGATGCGTCGTCGTTTGGTTCATCGGAAAATTAAGCCACATCTCTGCAGTTCTGGTAGCTAGCAACATCGGATGTGATTTGGGGGTCTGTCGAACGGAAATGCAAAATCAAATTAGTAACAAAGGTTGGAATTTCTCACACAAAATCTTTAATTGGTATGCAAAACGAGAATTTGAAAAATAATTAGGGGATTTAGCGGCAATTTTCCTTTTAAACTATGTGACGTTTTGAATCAAATAAACGCATTCGAAAGAACACTTTGATTCAATACAACTAAATGGGCCGCAGGCCAATACGAACAAAATTCCGAAAGGCTTACTCATCTTAATGTTAGCTATTCTGCCGATGTGGGACTTTGCCTCTCTCTCTCTGTGTTTTTTTTTTTCCTTCTTTTTTAGGATCGTACATAAATAATAAACAGCATGATTATTTACTAATTGTGGTTAACATCGCGTTTAGTCTTTGATTTAATTGAGGAAAATGATAAGTAATTTAATATTATGAAGTTTCCCACTTTTAAGTTTTTGAAGTTTGTGATTTAGTCTTTGATGTTCATGACCGATATTTTAGCATTAATATTTCACCATTAATTTCATTTTCCATTTCAAGCCTGATATTATCCGTGTTCTTATAGTTCTTGAAGTGTAATGGGTTGGAAATTGGAAAGATCATGCCATATTTTCTTGATTGGAATATTTAATCTTCCATTTTTAGAACAAGATATATGTATGATTTGGATAAGATCAGAGCTTTCAGAGCTTGTATGCTTGGCAATATGATATAATGTTTGTTATGTCTCACTAAAATGCTTGAAATGCATTTGGATTTATTTTTTTTTTCTGAGAGAGAGGTACATTTGGATTGTTTGTAGTGTGAATAATGATGACATTAACATACCAATAGTGAGTTCTAGTTAAATTAAGACTTCATTTAATTAGCACTAAATCATGTTTTAGATGATGCCAAAAGTGTGTTTTGTACTAAAAAATTGAAATTGGGCCGATAGTAAAACGAAATTGGGCCACAGCCCAATATCAAGTGAACCGTCTTAATTTAGTTTTCCATAACGAAAAACACTGATGATCTCCTCGGCCCACTAAGAAAATTCAAAGCAATTTATTTGGTTCAGCTTTGTGAGCGCATATTTAATTATTTATATCATCGATTTCAATATTTTATTGATATTTAGTAAACAAGACTAACCCGCACTTTGCGCTGCACAATGACGAATAATTAATGTGTTGCTTGGAAATGTCTCAAATTTACATATATAGAAAATTTATATGTTACTCTCCCTCCGTTCCCCAAAAGTGTGGTCCAATTAATATTTTATATCTCACATATAATCAAAGTTGGACCACACTTTTGGGAGACGGAGGGAGTATTATTTATATTGGATAATTAAAAAAATTTAGACCAACGCGAATTCAATTTGATATTTTGTTTTATATATAATTGGATATTTCCTGCAACTTATATGTAATTCAAAATAGATAAATGGTCCTTTTCGGAAGAAAAAAAGTTAAAATGATTTTAGTTCGTGTTAAAATACGTATACATTGCAAGTATCCAATTATTTAATTGAGTTTTTGTACAATGGTACTCAAGAATTATTATTTTAAAATATCTAAAATAAAAAATTATTAATTAGAAATTTAGAATGACATATTTAACGTTGATATGAAAGTAAGTGTATATATATATATATATTATGTAAATATACATATATTTGAACTCGTCAAATCCTATAATTGAATAAATCAACATGGACTCATATTTGTAAATAATAGGTGAAAATTAAATATATATATATATTATGTTGCTTTTAGTTTGAAATATGAAAATATGTACGATTACCAATAAAAAAAAGCTTTATGTATTATTAATTTGGTAGCAGTGTCAGTAGCCACAGTCGGTGTGTTAAAATTTATAGAGGAGCATGAATTTATTAATAGGATGAACATGCATGCTGCATGCATTTTAGGCGGGATAAATGGTAGTTTGGGCGGGAAATGCATGCAAATTATTTTGCTTTAATATAGTAATAGATTTTAAAAATTATTTTTATTTTTATTCGATCAGTTAGTAATGTGGACAAAATTGAACTGAATTCATGCAACCAAACCCAAGTACTAGGCTACTAGCTAGTTCGATTTCTCTAGTAGTGAATACAATTAAAGTAGTATTTCTTTTCTTAGTGAGTGAAAAATATATTTTTAATATGTGCGTCCCAAGACTCTCAACAAGTCAATTAATATCTAATAGTAATGGCGAAGAGAAAGCGAAAAATAAATATAATATTCTTCCCCTTTTGTTAAAGAAAAACCAAATTTTCCTATATTTTATATATACCAAAAAAAAAAAAGCACTCCTCATCTAGAAACAAATATTTAAAAGTCGCCATGTCCCAAATATTAATTGGACTAAGAGAAACAAAAATAAAATAAAATAAAAAACTCTTTTGATTGTATTCTATATGTACTATGAAAACCTATATAATCACTATTGAATTCGTTCGAAGATTGCATATAAAAAGTGTACAAAGAAATTAGAAACTCAACACATCCTAATCATAGATGTATATATATATTAATTCACAAACGATGCACATTCATCTTAAGTTCTCTCGCAAACTCTACGTATGGATACGCAACGGTTTTTTCACCTTCTTCTACGTCCCATCTGCATAACGAACAAGAAACATACATAATTTCTATTTTGCTCGTGTCGAGTTTAGTAGTATTGATAACCTCACTAATGCATGTAGAGTCTCTCATTACTCAAGTTTGAACGATTTTAATAATCAATAAAAATTCAATTATAATAAAATGAAATTATTTCAGGAAAAAAGAAAAAGAAATACGTACCTATAACTTTGAACGAGATGGTGGAGGAAAAATGCGACCTCAACTTTTGCCAGTTCAAAACCTGGGCAACATCTGGACCCTCCACCAAATGGAGTAAATTTCTTGCATGTTTGATCTTGTTTCTGCATATTAATTATTAAACCAACCTAAATCAGACCAAATTTTATTTTATTTTTAATATATAGTATCATAAGACAATGCAATTCAGACATATATGTAAATATCCAATTTTTTGTGTCCCGATCGATTTTTTTTGCAAAAATTGATACTATAACTTAATGTACTTAGAGTTGTCAAATTCGATCTGATCCTACTTAACAGACCTTCTTTATTTCGGGCCGGACTGCTTACTCTTAAAAAAATTAAGCCCAATCAATTTTTGGGCCGTACTGATCTGAAATGCCCATTTGGCACGTGGGCTTAGGCAGACATCCCGGCCGGGAAAAATAAACTTGGAGCAAATTAAAGTGGGCTCGATGAGTGTATGTTGAGTATTTTGATCTAGAGGGCGTTAGTGAGATTCGAATTTATAGTCGGAAGTCGTTACAAATATAGTATATATTACCTGCCATCTGGAGGGATCAAAGTGGAGAGCATCTGGATGGAGAGAGGGGTCGAGATGAACTGCAGAGAAAACAGGTAGGACCTTCCATCCGGCTGGAATTATATAATCTGTGCCAACCAAATATATATATATACATGAATATGATATATCAGTATCATCTTACAAATTAATACTACATATATGTACAGATAGGAAAATTAAAGTATGTATGTGACCACTGCTTGAAAACATATATATATGCATGAATATATAATTAATAATTGCAGACTGAGTAACCACTTTTTTTGGTTTGGTTGTCAAATATGCACTGTAATAGATATACCTTGATTCATGGGCCATATCATATAGTATAAATTAATATTACATGTGTATATATATATACCTCTAAACTTGACATCTTTGATTGCCTTTCGGTGGACAAATTTAACAATGTTTCCAAATCTCAGAGCTTCACTTATGACCTGTCTTAGAAAGGTCCACACAAATTTAATATCAATGAAAACTATTATTGCAGTCAAAAAGAAAAGAAACATTCTACAATGAAATTAATATTTATTGCTATGAGAGTATATATGATAATATATAGTAAAGTCAATAAATTAAAGAATATAGGTGACACTACTGAACTATAAGTAATGTAAACAGCTTGTGTCCATGACTAAATACTTTACCATTAATTAATGAATAAATTAACAATAAAATTAAATAAATAGATTGTAGAAAAATGTCTTACATTTTGTGTGAATTCCATCAATCTGTAATCTTCCCAGTTCAGAAATTCATTCTTTGTCTTCATGCTTCTAATCTTCTGATGTTCTAGCTACAACAGCAAACAACAAATGTAGCTCAATATATATACTATATATATTAAAGTTATTGACATGCACACACATATAGATCGAGACATTTCTTAATTGTTGACAAAATTAATTCAAAGTTAAAAACTATGATTATTTTGAAGCCATCTTCTTTTCATATAAAGTAGTAATGTACTGTCACCATAGCCAATTATTATGGGCTCGTAATTTTATCTTCAAAAACAAGCAAAAAAAAAAAAGAAAAGAAAAAGAAAAGTGTTTGACTTCATATTGACGAAGAATAAAGCACTCCATTATAATAATGCACTAAAGCATGCGACATCCTCTATTTTAATAAAATAAAATAAAATATGAGATTGAAATACATGATATATTCGAAAGAAAGAAGGAATATATCTTAATTTATACCTTTAATTGGCGGAGGGCGGTGGGGGATCGAGCGAGAAAAAAGACCACCATGGACATAAGAAGGGAGGTGGTTTCATAACCACCAAGTAGAGAATCCAACACAAAACTAACTTTTTCATCTTCAGATAAGGCATCTACACACAGCAGTATCTCAAGAAAATCACTCTTTTTGCAAGAATTTCCACTATTTCTTCTTCTTTCCTCTATGATTGCTTTGACAGTTGAGGATATTCTTATTCTAGCCTGTAAAGATGGCATGGCAAAAAGGCTCAGCACATGCAAAACTTTTTTTTTTTTTAATTATATTCCTCCTTTTTAATAAATAATAATAATAATAATAATAACGAAAATTCTATGGGGTTCAATAATTTGATCAAATCTAATTCTAGATACACATATATAGGCTTTGAATTTCACTTTTTTAATTAAAAAATAAAAAATAAAAAGGAATTTTTAAGAGGATGTGGAGAACCTGAACAGCTCTTGCATATGGAGTCCCAGGAATGTAGATAGGCAAAGAAATAAGCCCTTTCATAAATGTCAGAAAATCTTGAAGAATTTCCTTTGTTTGTGGCTCATCTTGTGTTAAACCTAGCACTTGCTTCACTATCACATTGAACGTGTACTGCAAA
Organism: Agastache rugosa; assembly: GCA_031470985.1. Taxonomy (NCBI): domain Eukaryota; kingdom Viridiplantae; phylum Streptophyta; class Magnoliopsida; order Lamiales; family Lamiaceae; genus Agastache; species Agastache rugosa. The sequence continues at coordinate 26,362,541 of CM062607.1, forward strand.
AGTAAAAAAATAAAATTAAAACGACGTTGTCATATAAAAAAAATATTAGAATATCATATATATATATAAATATACGACACGACACGCACTGCAAGCAGAAGCACGAGTAGTACCTTTCTAGCTTCCTCACAAAAGAGGACTTGGCTCTTGTCCTTCCAAGAATCAAGAATCTGCGTTGCAGTCCGCTCGATGTCGTTCAAGAAATCGGGTTTCGATTTCATGGTGGTAACGAGCGAAACGGCGACGTTTCTGAGCCTCTTGTGAGTCTCACCAACAACTACCAACATTGAATTCTTACCAAGAATCCCATGAATGGGCTTAGGATAGCTGCACTCGAACAATTTGTCTTCATTTTGTAGTATGTAGTAATTCAGCTCTTGATCGCATGAAACAATAGTTGGAGAGAAGAAGAGATGGGATTTGAACACTTTACCATATCTGTAATAATAATTAAATCAATCCACCATATCAATCTTAATTAATTACTTTCATACACACACCACACACGCACTCTAGGTGCATGAACAATATATATCACCACATATATGTCACAAAACACACACACACAAATATAATGAATGGGAGTTCAAAGTGAGTGATGGCAGCTTTATGAAAACACACACACACACACACACAGAGGACATAATTATGTGATAGCATGTTACTATAAACTATCTTACCTAGTGCAATGGTTTTGCAAAAAGGTCCCAATTGAAGTAGAAGAATGAGGCTTTAAAAAAGAAAGGGTTTCTCCAAGAAATGGCCAACCAAAAGATCCTTGAGGGACAGCACCATTTCTCACCAGAAACAAAGGCCAGAAATGGTACAAAATCAACCATATAGAAGAAACAACAACGACGACGATGACACCGACGACGTTAACCGTCGAAAGCCCTCCAGCTATAGCGATCAAGATCATATTTTTGGTTGTTTGTTGGGAATTTTAGATTTTGGAAAAAATAAAATAAAATGCTTCTTCTACACAGCTCTCTCTGAGGGTGGCAACAAATATTGGACAGCTATATATAGATAGAGAGAGAGATGAAAATGCAATAAAGCAAGAAAAAATAAAGTGGAGAAAAGAGAGAGTTCTTTTTTACTCTCTTTACTCGAGTATTTGAGGTACTTATATATGACATGATAATAGTCACAATAATAAAGTATGTGATGAAATAATTAAATTACGAGAATGTACAAAGAAATGGCTCTTCAGCTGTTCACAAGACAAATCGAATATATTAATTCACACTAAATTAAATGAGAAAAAAATAATTTAAAAAAATGATACTTGGCTTTAGGAGGAAAAAAAAAAGAAAAAAAGAAATTAATAGGCTCTTGTAGAGGTTATTAAATTCGGTGAAATTAGAGTGAAAAAAAAAAACTAGACTAGGAGAGGATGTGGGCATTAATTTAAAGACAAATAGGGCAGCAGAGAGTTTTTTTTTTTTTTTTTTTTTTGAAGGAGGGCAGCAGAGAGTTAAGAGAAGAAAATATTGAAAGCATTTTTAATTTTAATTTTTTTATGGTATTTGACTGAAATTAAGTAATGGGTGTTGAGGACAAGAAGCAGTACTACTAGTACTAGATTATAAATCCACAAACTTCAGGTTTAAATGCTTTTCAGGCAAAAGCATATGTCACCTTCAGCTTCAAGATTTATCGTATCATACAAATAGAAGTATATAAATATATATATATATATATATATAGGATTTGGTTCATATAAAAACTGGTCTCATGTAAAAACTACAAACTAATCTCAACCGTTGATCATGGTATAATCTACAGTTGTTAATAATCAAAACATGAAAATAATATGTAAAAACATGATTCTATATAAGCATTATTTGTTATACAAGAAGTATGAATCGAGAATAGCACTATTAAGCATCATTGTATATATTAAAAAACATAATTATATATTGAAAAAAAACATATTTTGTAGTTTGTATGGGAGGACCGATTTTTATACTAAATCATCCATATATATATGTATATATATTATTTTTGTGTTGTCAAATGCACTTGCATTGGTCTGAGTCGACCTGAGCTACTTTTTCGGATTAGTACAATTAAAAGTTTTTTTTTTTTTTTTAAATGAATTAGTTTGGTAGTTGAGCAGTAATTCAATGATGTCTCCTTTCCTGTGATAAGTGTGTTAGCATTCAATACCGGTTTCGAGCTGTACTTTTGGCTTGATATACTACTCCCTCCGTCTCATTTTAATGGTCTTACAGGTTCGGATATAGATATTAAAAAAATAAGTTGTTTATAATATAGGTGAAAAGAAAAAGTAATTTTTTGTAGATAGTTTTGTCAAATCAAATAGGAGAGATGGAGCAAGAGAATGGAGATAGTAGTTTTTTGTGACATGAGGTGTACTTTATAAGTTAATTTGAGGGTGTTTATTATGTATTGTGGAGTATTAAAGTTTCCATTTTGAGTATAGGACCAATGAAATGGGATAAATAAATAAGCTAATTAGGACTAATAAGAGAAACTAACTAACATTATGGTCAAATGCTATCGCTCCTTCCACTTCGAGAATTAATAAATTAGATGATCTCTCTTTTATTCCTTATTTTTTATCGGTTCGAAACTCATAATTCAGTTTAATTGCTATTATTATACATGAACTTAATTATTGTATTTTTTATAATTAACAATTTGGATGAAGTAATGATTTTCTAGCTAGGGAAATTGTGTGTTTGTACATTTTCCTTAATATATTTGTATGGTAAGAGAAATTGGACTATATTTATGAGATGGTACGTCGAAGTAAATTTTATTCATGGCCGGTTAATTTTAGTTTGAATATGAGTATATAAGAGAGAGAAATTGGACTATATTTATAAGATGGTAGGAGTAAATCGAGCTTTAATTTTTATGAATTTTGTAGATTTAATGATTTCAATATTAATTTCTTTAGGGTATATATTAAAATATAAAATAATAAAAAAAATTAAAAAATAATGCTAACACGAGATAAGTGCTCGCGAAACGTGAGCGATATATCATTTCTCTCTATATATAGAAAGCTAACGTTGGAGTAGCTAGTTAAATTTAAAAAACAATTTTCTCAAAAAAAAGTTAAATTTGAAAAACAAAATAAAATTGAATTGAAATACCAAAATGATAAAAATGAAAAGGTAGAAAAAAAATACACATATATAGGGGTTGGTTCACGTATAAAATACTTTTCCCGTAAAAAATAATAATGTATTTTATGTACTAAAATAATATATTTTATGTATTATTACAATACACTGTCATAATAATGCATTTTTGATTTACTACAATGTATTGTTACGATAATGCATATTATATTCAATTATAATGCACCAGTCAATGATAACCGTAGATCTACAAAGATCAATGGTCCAAATCGTTTCTTATTTATTACGGAAAAAAAAATTTATATATGATCTCTTCCCTATATATATTGAAATTAAAAGGGGAGCATGAAAGCAGAAAGGACAGGGTAAATGTGTATGCAGGCACTTTAGGTGGTCAAATTTAGCTACTATGTAATGAGTATAATTCATGATATGATTTTCCACTTATCCTAATTCCTACGCACCTTAATTTGCCTCCCAACTTCTAATTACCACTCAATTAAATGCAATTAATGCTCATAATTATTGGACCTTATGCTCCCTAATTGCGGCTAATCCATTACCTCTACTTTCTTCTTTCTGTCCCCCAACTAATTAAAACCCAAATATTTATTCATATTTTTACTATGGATAATTTATAAATTTCTAGTGTTAATTGGTGTCTCGTTCTAGCTATTTCATAGATTTTAGTGATTCTATATTTTTGAAAATTTATCTTTTACGATTGTATGGGAAAACCTCAAAACCGGAATGAGATACAGAGTAGGCTAAATGAACCAATTTTTGTACTTTAATTAACATTTTTAAATATTCTATCTCTATATATATATGTATAGGAGTATCAAAAATTAATTTAGAATATTTTATCTTTTGAATTGAGTTACATAGAGGTCACTTATAATTATGTGAATGGATTGCTGAAAAAATATATTCCGATGGAACTTAATACATTTCATTATACAAAAACTTAACACTACAAAAAAACAAAGATTTACCAACGGAATTACTGACGGATTCAAAATCTCTCACTAAATACCGACGGATTAGTGACGGAAAAAAAGCGGGTCGGCTATAAAATATTTACCGACGGATTTCTGACTGACATTTGGCGGGGTAATTCGCGCCGTAAATACTTACGGATTTACCGACGGATTTTCCCTTGTTAAACTTACCAACGGAAATATCCGTTGGTAAAGTCCATTATTTATTTAAAAAATTTAAAAATTAACTTTACCGACGGATTTCTATCCGTCAGTAAATGTTTTAATTTTTTTCCGATTTAATTTTTTTATTTATGGATTTAGTGACGGATTTACCAACGGATTAGTGACGGAAATTTAGTGACGGATTGGTTTCCGTCAGTAAATTTGTAAAAAAGAAATTCAAAATAAAAATTAATTACTTTTACCAAGGGATTTTGAATCTGTCGGTCATATTCATTTAAATATTTTCGATTTAATTTTTCTGCTTTATATAGTGACGGTTTTACCAACGGATTAGTGAGGGAAATTTAGTGACGGACGTTAATCCGTCGGTAAAATATAAAATTTATTTAAAATAAAATTTTACCAACGGATTATCCGTCGGTAATCCGTTGGTAAATAGGTTAATAGTGACGGTTTTCATATCCGTTGGTAAACCCTAAACCGTAAATCGAAATTCTATAGTTAACGACTCTAACAATGTTCCGTGTTGATCGAGGAAATCGATAAGATTACCAAGTAGTTGACTTTCTTGTACTCGATGTACGCTAATAGTTTCTCGATTAATGGCGGTGATTAGTTAATAACGTCCGTGAAAATCGAGGGAAACAAAGATCGATCGAGTTAGACAAATCTTAGTAATTAATATTCACCCGATCAATATATAGGTTGCTAGCCTTGTTTCTAGAATTATGATTTTGACTCGTTTCTCGAATAATGGCTGTGATTAGTAAACAATGTATGTGAGAATCGAGAGAAACGAGAAGATCGCGAGATACAATATCGATGTTGACTAATCTTGACTTGTGTACGCTCGACTCTCGAGCGGTGATTCGTTGACAAAGTCCGTGAGAATTGAGGATGTCGTAGAGATCAAGTTAGATGGTGACTCGACTACAGGATCGTTTTAGGCATAATTTTATAATTTTTTTTAATTTTTTAAATTTATATTTAGTGACGGAAATTTCCGTCAATAAATTTACACATAACGGGAAAAAAAATTACCGACGGATAGTTCCGTCGGTAAATACCAACGGATGTAGTATCCGTCGGTAAATTTAGGTGGGTCAAATGTTACCGACGGATACAATCTGTCGGTAAAGTTCAATTAGTGCAGCGTACGCGTAACTTCCCCCTCACTTCTCTCTTTGCCCTAATTCTCTCCCTCTCCTACTCCCGCTGCCGGCGTCGTGCTCCCTAGTAAGTCCTCTCTCTCTCTCTCTCTCTCACGCGCGCGCGCGCTCTCTCTCTCTCTCTCTCTGACTCTTTCTCATTTTCTCTATCCATAGTGTCGTCGCCGTTCCGCCGCCGCTCCGCCGTCCCGTTGCCGTCTTCGGGTAAATCCTCTCGCGCGCTCTCTGTCTCTCTCTCGCTCTCGCTCTCTCTCTCTCTGACCGTTTCCTTATTGAACAGCGTCGCCACCGCTCCGCCGCCGCTCTGCCGTCGCCGCCGGCCAGTAAGTCTCTCTCTCTTTTCATTCTCTCTTGCCCCTTTTGTTTCTCTCTCACTCACTCTATGTTTCCCGGCCAATTTCCTCCTCCACCACCACCTCAGTTGCCGCCACCGACCCTATTGTTGTCACCGGATTCCAACGCCGGCCAATCTGACCCCTCCCCTGCCATCGCACCACTGCTGCCCTCCCCCTCTTCCAAGCCAGTTTCTCAATTTTTTAGGTTTTTTTGTGTTTTGTTCAAATGGCATCTTGAAATTAACCTAAAAAGTAAGTGTTCAATTTAATTAGGTAATTAGGTGCTGCAAATTAATTAGGATTTAGGATTATGAGTTTATTTGGAATAAATTAAATATTTTTTTGCTTTGTTAAGTGCCTATGTTATATGTTGTATGTTGTAGTATGTTTATATATTTGTCCATGTTGAAGTATGTATATATTTGTAGTATGTTTTTTGTCCATGTTATAATTTGTAGTATGCATATCATTCAATACATGAATGAGTTGGTTATAAGTTTTATATTTTTGTGATCGAAGCATAAGAGCATGAAATTTACGAGTTTATAAGTTATTGTGAAGTTTTGTATGTCTTTGGATATATATTATTGTGGAAAGATGTAATTAATTTCTTAAGGATATACTCCCTTTGGGATAGAAATTAATTACATCTTAAGAACCAACAATGTGATGTTAAAGTTTATTTCAATATATTGATGTAATTATTTATCATTATATGTTTGGGATGAACTTAGAACTTTATTGGTGAAAGATGTAATTAATTTCTTAAGGATCTACTCCCTTTGGAATATAAATTAATTACATCTAAATTAAAGACATTCACATTGGGGGTAGATATAGACGTTTAGAACCATTATGGTTATGCTGCCCAATTTTTGTTTGAATTTTAAAATTACTGCACTTTTATAATATTCCTGTCTTCATCACCTTACTTCATTTTATTGTTATAATTTATAAGAATGGGTGATGATCGTGAGTGGATGTATCGACGTAAGATTGATGGCTATGCTATTAATCCGAATTTTTTGAGCGGACTTGATATCTTCATTGAAAAAGCAACTACACAGACAGAGTGTAGAGATGGAGATAAGATTAGATATCCGTATAGGAAATGTAAGAATTTGTGGTACAGAGAAACAGATGAAGTAATTTGTTAACTTATTTTTTTGAGACATTTTATTTGTTAACTTATTTTTCTTATTAATATATATATATATATATATATATATATATTAATTCAAGTTGGATTTCTTGTATTGTATGTTACTTAATAATGCAGATATGTCTTCGAGCTGCCGCCGTAGTTCCTCCTCCTCACAGACGGTACCTGAGACACCAGAGACGACAGTGGGCGATACTGGGTCTAGTGCACCATCACGAGGTGTTCTAGCGAGGGCTGCTTTTTGGCTTGGGCCTAATGGGTTAGTATTAATTATTTATAATTAATTTATTGATTTATTATAATTTCTTAAATATTAATTGCTTCTCTCCACATGGAATTACTAGATGATGGCAACATTGCCCAGACGTGCACTACAATTTTTAAGAGGGTAGAGAATCCCACAGGCTTCAATTGGAAGTTGACACCAAAAGAGGTGAAAGATAAGTACTTTAATAAATTTAAGGTAAATAACAATTAATATTTCATATTTATTGATTAATTAACTTTTTTTTTATCTAACTATTGAATTTTGTAAATTTTTTTAAACAGAAATATTACTCGTGGGAACCTGAGTGGGAAACTCAGGTGTACAAGCGATGGGAGTCCAAGGCACGTCAAAGATACAGCGGCTGGATTAATTATTTGAAGGGAGAGCGCCCAGATAAGCCGGCATATATCAATGAAGAGATGTAGGATGGTTTGTGTGAGTATTGGGATCGTTCTGAGGTCGTTGAGAAGAGTAAAAAAGCCAGTAGAAACCGGTTGCCAGAGCCAGATGGGCCAGGAATTGGTATTAGCAAACACAAGAGAGGTTTCAGGCCCGTTCGTCGACTTCTTGACCAGATGGTTAGTAAATTATTATTTAATTGTTAATTTATTACTTATATATATTTGCTAACTAAACATCTATTTTGTTTATCTTACATGAATAGTCCTAAACTCAAGGGGTCCCACCAACCAAGTTATTGCATGACGTTTTCCTACATCAGCACATGAAAGCTGATGGAACTCCATTGACTAAAAAGGATGAAAAGATTGATGTAAGTATTCTAAAATATTTTCTAATTATTACATCTTATTAACTAAGTTATATATTCATAATACTTATAATTTTTAAAATGTATCTTGCAAACACGGATTAAACAGCTTGCTGCTGAACAAAGAGATGGGGCAGATCTGAACGAGATCTACAAGGCTGTGGTGCAGGAGTACGAACTAGCTCAGATGCAGAGGGTGTACTCCTTTGGAACACACAGATCGAGCCTTTTCAGCGATGGCTCGAGTGGTAGTGGGGGTAGTTCTCAGCAGCTCCTGACACAGGAGTTTGTTCAGACCCGCATTGGGTCTTTAGAGCAGCAGCTGGAGGAGGAGCGCCAGAGGAGGGCTGCACACGAGGAGGAGGAGCGCCAGAGGAGGTTGGCGGTTGAGAAAGAGCTGCGCCGGGAAAGAGAGGGCAGAGAGCTTCTTTAAGCTCAATTTCTAGCTCAGCAAGCCCAGTTTGAGGCTACACAGAAGATGATGCAGAACTTCATGGCTCGTTGCAACCGCCCTCCTAGTCCTCCTAGTCCGTGACTTTTAGCTATTGTAGAACAAACATTATTTTACTTTAATATTTATTTCATATTTGTACGTACTTTGTTACCAAAACTATCAGATTCTAATTATTATATTACTTAGCGACTTTTATATTATAAATTACTTGTTTATGTTCAAAATTACGTCTAAAATATTAATAAATTAATGAGTATTCCAAAAATATCAGAAAATTAAATTAAAACAAAATAATTATTAAATTAAAAAAACAAACTATCACCGACGGATTTTAATCCGTCGCTAAAATACCGACGGAAATTCCGTCACAAAGCCGTCACAATATTGCCAACCTGACGAAATTGAGTACGTCAAACTTTACCAACGGATTTTTTATCCGTCAGTAATTACCAACGGATTTAAAAACCGTCAGTAATAGCGAATAATTGACGAAACCTTATTCGTCAAAAATTACCCTTAAGGATCAGATTCCGTTGGTATTTACCAACGGATTTTCCGTCAACAATCCGTCAGAAATCCGTTTGGGAATGAATTCGTCAAACGAGAATTTGCCAACGGAAATTCCGTCACCAATCCGTCGGTAATTTGCTGACGGATAAGATTTCCGTCGTTAAATCCGGTAAATTGCGAGATTTTTGTAGTGTAACGACGTACAAGTGCAAACGTAATCTATAGATAACGACTGAAATAATAATTTGTCGTAGTTACAAAATACAAAAAACAGTTTCTTCTACGAAATGATTTGCATATATATATATAATTATCATCGTTAAACTGGAATATTGTATGTTGCTTTACTTTTAACCAAGCATGAAAATGCAATTGGTTTTGTCTTCCAAATGCTTTCTTCCTTTTGTGTACTTTCATAGGGAAACCACATCATGTTAATAAATTAATTAGATAATAAAAATAAATGATCGTGCACGTAACTATTTATGCGTACGTTCGCAATCTAGTGATGACCTTTTGACAAAGTTTCTAACACATGCAATCTCATGTCTCCAAAACTTGTCCTAAATTTGGTTTCTTTTTTAAATGAAAATTAATTGTCTTCTAATATCTGATTTTGATAATTAAATATTTATTATCTGATGAGCTCTTGTTCAAAAAGCCTACAAAAGTCACAAGTTTTTAAACAACCGTACCCCTTATAAAAATATATTTTGTCACATTTTTCATTTCATAAAATATTTGATAATTTTAAACAGCCGTATTGATTTTATATGCGTAACGCCCCGACTCCACAAGATAGGGGTTCAACTTAATTAGCATTTGTCCTCATTTTGTTAAAATTATAGTTAACTCAAAATGTTAGAAAATCTGTAATATTCATATATTGTTTAAATTTTCGTTACCCACTCGACGTGGGACACTTCAGTATGATGTAGAATCACTATTATACCTCTCTCTCTTCTTCTTCTTTTTTTTTTTTTCTATTGAGAAACTCGGCACGAGAGACCGTGCCCAAACTGCAGCTTTCTTTGACTGAAAAGTTTGTGTGACACCTTTTTTAATTATTGAGATGAAAATATTGCATTTATTATAAGAGTAATATTATTCGGACATAAATGTCCGGACATAATCTAGCTTGTTTAGGTAAATAAAACGGTTCGATCCGTTTAACTTATTTATTTAATTTTGTAATTTCTCCACATTCATTCAATTTATTATTTTTTGAGTAATCTAATTCAAGTGAATGCATAAATATCTATTAAGTAATAGTATTTTCGAAAGATTAGTGAAAATCACAAAATAACTTTATTAGTTTAATTTCGTATTTTTTGTATTCATATTTCTCTCTCTAAAAATGGCGGTTTAGATTAATTAAGTAAATACATTAGAGTACTAACCAACACCATTATTTTATTTGATAAATTATAAGTTAAGATTATTAATATATTCATTTTATGTCCGGACATATATGTCCAAAAAATATTAGTGTTATTATAATTATGGAGAACTTAAGTGTACTAATTATAATAAATGCAGAAGGTACATAACAACTCTTAGTAGGTATGTGGGAAAACTTTTTGCATAAACACTGCAGACATTATCTGATGATTGATTATGTTTTGAGAGAGAGATGGAGAGGGAACGTTCACACCAATAAGAAACTCCCAGTTTAAATTTTAAATTATAATTTTTTTTTATTTTTTTTTTTGAAGAGATCGTTGTATTTTTGGGTGACATATACCAAAATCAAATTAAGCAGATTTCAAGGGATTTGTACGACGGCTGCTAAACACACTGGTCGGGGAAAGATATTGATTATTTCAGAAGCACTTTCTATTTATCCGATAATCTATTCATAATTTCAGCAGTTTATGTTTTCGAACGTATTATTTTACAAGAAAAAAGTGAAATGACAAATGAGCATGAAATTTGAAAAATTGGAAAGATCGCTCTGATGATTAGTTTGACTGTAAGAAGTGCATTTTGCTGTACTGAGAATCGCAATGGCATTTTTGTAATACCCCGCTTTTTTATAACTAATCTTAGTAAATAATTAAGATAATTATTTAGAATAATTAAAATGCGAGAACTTATAAAGAAAATAAGTTCATGCAATTAAAATTTTTCGGCAGTACTAATTTGCCGAATTCAAAGTTTCTAAGATTTATTCTCATTCCGGTTAATCCGAAATGAGATAATGAAGGTATCTATGATTACGTGCTTATATATTTGATATTATCTGAGAAGTATGTGTTAGTTTTGGAAGATTTGATTTCTCCGGAAATCATAAAATTTCTCCGGCAAATTATTTTAGTTCCGGATTTTATTTCCGAAAATTTCTTGAGAAAGCTTATATTAGGGTTTGAGAAACCCAAATAATTTTTTATAAGTTCGAAAGCTTTTTAATTAAAGCTGTGATGATTGTTTATTGGATGTTTGATTAATTAATTAGAGAATTAATTAATCAATTAAAGTAAGATTTATATGCTTAATGTTTAATAAATTAATTAAGCTAATTTTTGAAGCATAATATTCCTAAGAAATAAAGCTTGTCTTATAAGCTTTATTATTAATTTCTAATTAATTTAATCTAACAATATCTAAGAGAATAAATTATAAGATATTGTTAGTATTAAATTTAATTCATAATATCTTAATTTAGATATTATAACACTAAAGTCAAATTACTAACTAATAAGGAAGTGACACCTCACCTTATCCAAAATGCAATGATGATGAAGAGATTAGTCAAGATTAGCATGCTACATACGTGTGTTTAAGTTCAATGTATTTGGACTTAGCTATTAGTTAAGTGTGTTAGCATCCATCTTCATCCTCATTTTCTCTTCCTCAAACTCTCGACACACACACGGCAACACACACTCAATCACACACAATTTTCATTGAAGAAGCTTCACCAAGCTCAAGAAATCAAAGAAATTAGCATTCAAATTAATCAAGAAGGTTAGATCTTTCACTAATCAAGTTCTTAGCTCAAGATTGAGCATAAAAATCCATCTTATTTTTCAAAATTTATGAAAAATATGGAAAAATAAGGGATTTTTAATTTTGATACTTGATGATTAAATTGATGGATTATTTGAGCTTAGAAAATTATTTTAAGCATGTTTAATGTTGGAATTAATCAAAGATTCAAGACCCTTTTATTTATTTTGGAATTACCGAAAATTAATGAATAAATTAGGGGTTTTTGATTGTTGAATTTCATGATCAAATTGATGATTTATATGAGTTCATGTGATGTATATAAACATGTTTAGTGATTGAATTTAGCTAGCTTGATCATTTGTTAATTAATTTAAAAAGGGCCGAAATTAAGGGCTAAAACTAAGAATGTTTTATTTAATCTTACATGCTTGAATTGATGTTTAATTTGAGCTTATATGATGTTTTTGAACATGTTTTTACATGAATTAAATGAGTTGAAACTCTCTGGCCTAATTTGTAAGAAATTCGAAATTAATGGTCTTGAAATTAAGAGTTTCTGGAGTTTAATTGCTAGCTTAAGTCGTTTGGACCCGGCTTGATTAACTCAAATTTGATCCGGCCGGCTTGATTAACTCATTGGACCCGATCAGAATTACCAGTGAACCCGGTCATTGAATTACCCAGTGACTCGATCATTGGATTTACTCATTTGGACCCGATCATTTGGAATTACCACTGACCCGGTCAGTGGAATTACCTATTGGACCCGTGTTTTGGATTAACTCATTGGTCCGGCCATTCGGTTCCGGCCAGCTCGATTTTTCCGCCAGCTCGGTTTTCGGCCAGCTCGGTTTTCAGCTCAGTTTTCCAGCCAGCTCAGTTTTTCCAGCCAGCTTAGTTTTTCAGCTAGCTCAGTTCTCCAGATAGCTCAGTTTTCCAGCTAGCTTTGATTTTCCAGTCAGCTTGATTTATCCAGCTGATCTTTGCTCAACTTGTTTTCAGTTGTTTCTTCCGTAAACTCAAAAGTTAAAATGTTAGCTAATTTTTTCTAATGATACGTTAATGATGAGTTTAAGAATTAATGATACGTCATTAATGAGCTTACATGTCAAAGACATATATTGATAATATAATGTTAAGCTTAAATGTTATCAAAGAGCTTAAGCATTTTTTTTATATGCTAAAATAAATAAAGAAAGAGCTTAATGATTAATGAGATGCTTATATGAAGAAATGAAATGTTTATTTTTTTATGATATGATGTTACGAATGATATGATAAGCTTAAGTGTTTAATGATGTAAATAGTATGAGTTTAAATGTTAATAAAGTGTTTATATGCTTAAGTATGAGATTAAATGATGAAATATGTGATTTATGTTTTAAAATATATCCTGAAGTTATAATCGATTAATTATCGATTAAGAAGTTAAGTAAGAAAGAGGAAGTAATTAGAAAAGTTTAGTTCCTAATTGCCGAGATAAAAACCCTAGAAAAAGCCGAGACAAATTAGAGAAATTTTCAGAATAACAGCGGCATCCCTCATTTGAATATTTAATTTTTCTCGCTCTTATGTTTAAATTTAATTATTAAATGAAGGAACGAGCGGGACTGAAAAGTGAGGGAAAAGCCGAGAAGTTAAAGTATAGATAAAGAAGCTTCAGTCCAGGTGGGCTTTCTGAACTAAAGAAATAAAGAATGTGATATTATGATTATATATATGTGTGTGATGATTTTCAAAGTGATTGACTTGCCAATTTTTGAAGTTTTTGTATGATACCATCTACCAAAGAAAGACGAGTTCGGTCCTACGTAATGTAAGATTTGTGTACACTATGTGGTAATCGGGAGCCTTCCTTATGGTGGGACGATTACAAGTGTTTGAGAAGGAGGCCTACTTCTCAACACTCAAAAGTTATAGTAGATGTGGTACATACATGATAAGTATTTTGATTTGCGTTCACTTATAATGAAAGGAAAAAGGTTTGAGCATGCACAAGTTTGTTTATAAAAGTTACTTGTGCTATGCTTTATGGCAAGAGTCAATCTATAGCTCTAAGCAGCAAATTTTCAATTATTTTGGCATGTGTCCACTGAGTACAAAAGTACTCAGCCCTGCATGTTATTTCTAAAATGTGCAGGCTGGCTTGGATGAAGATGGAGTGTGCTGGGCGGATTTTTGTTGTTGACCTCTTGAGACATTGTTGATGTTGAGCAGGATTATATGTCTTCATACATATAATCAAAGATATGTCATGTTGTTTCCGCTGCAACACTCTGAATTTATTCAGTAATTGTTGTCTTAGTATGATGTTGAAGCTATGACTTGATAAACCTTATTTCCGTTGTTAAACTCTGATACGAGATGGTGTTGTCTTTTGACCATTCTCGGCTATTTTGGTTTGACTTAAAAGAATGATTTATTGTACGATTGGTTTTTGTTGGATAACTGGATCGTTATCTTGTTCCTTGGTTAATCATAAATTGTGTATGTCGTGGGACCCACCGGCTTGGTTATCTTCATTCTAAGTCGGGCTGCGACAATTTTATAATAAGTATTTAGGATGCGTAAGAAGGTAATTAATTGCTTTAAACATGATGAAGTTAATTTCACGTAATTGCTTTCCAAAAGTAGTAATTACAGTGTCAATTTTTAATTCTGCTTTGCAATACATTGATCATTTTTTTTTATAAAAATATGGTGAAATAAAATGATGATATTTTGTGATTTTATCTTGCACGTTACGAATTTCATGTAAAAATCACAAACAACTTTGGTCACATGTGTTGCAACTCAAATATATTAAAATATCACCCAGTAAATTAAAAATTAGTACCATAATTCCTCCATATATATAAAAGTCCTGTTGCAAACTTGCAAATAACAAAAATTCATGATTATAAATGCTTCAAATATTTGTTAAGAGATGCCATTTTTATTTTTATTTTTTGAAATATCTTTACTCTAAATATACATATTTGTATTTTGTTTGTGATGTTAAAGAATGAAAACACATTGTGTGCGTGTATTGACTGTTAGTGTAATTAATGCCTGATGTCAAAAAAATTTCATATTTGGTATTTAAATTTAATGCTACAATTAAAAGAAACAAAATGAAAACACAATCAAATGGTCAAAGGTCATCTGCTCCATATTGTTTCTTGCGTTTCTAGCAACAATTATTAGCTCCAACTTTCAAGGGATCACTGTTCTTGATTGGGATAAATATTTTTTTTTTTTGAAATGATGATTGGGATAAAATTACTGGCTTGGTTTTGTATCGAAATAAATAATTAATACAGTACGTATGAGCATCCATTTATGAATATATATTTATAATCTAGATCAAAATAATCTTATTCAATTCTTTCATGCAATGAAGCATGAAAACCAATCTCGTTGTACATATGCACATCATGTTACATAATCACCACACTGACATATTTTATACTCCCTCCTATTCAAAATCCTAAGCTCAAGCACATAAATTAATAAATAAAATTTGTTCCCAAATTAATCTTATTTATTGATAAGTAATAATGGTGAAAAAAAGGTGAATTGGAGGCATTTTTCTTTAACATAATGCTTACGCTCTTCTACAACTTAAAACTGCAGGGAAGTAATTAATGCAAGAGGAAGAATAATTAAGGATATGTTGGGTATAAACAATTAAAACGACATGTAAAATGCAAAAAAGTAAAATACCCTAAACGACTTTTATTGTGAATAGGTGGGAGTATATATGTTGAGCTTGTCTTACCTAATTTTGTTTTTTTAATACTGTTTCGTAGAACTCTAAGCGGGACACATCTTTATGAATTAATTTTGCCTGGCTATAATGGCTAATATAAGAGAGGAATTTTGATTCTTAGCCTAGAGCAGTGTCTCTATTTTCAAGCTTAATTTTAATTAAAATATAAAGCATGACATTACTAAAAAAATATTGTGACAAAATCTGTTATTTTTTAAATTTAAAACAAAACTCAACTGTTTTTTACTCTACAGTATTTTACCATGCAATATTTCAAAATTAGAGTGAATAATTAATTTTATTCAGTATGGAATCTTCCATATATATGGTGCCAAAAAATGCCATGCATGCAAAGTGCAATAACACTGGCTACCCTGAGATTTACGAGTTTCAAGATTGCTCGAGCTTGTGTCAGTTGGACCAATCTTGTGTTTTAATTTATTCTTCCCACGTTTGACTCCTTTATTTATTTTTTACAAACTCCGTACCATATTAGTGTAGTTCAACTAATATTTTATAACTCACAACCAATCAAATATGCATCATACTTTTGAGGAACGGATGGAGTATTAATTAAGATACAAATTTGGAGAATTTATAATTCAATGTAAGAAATTCTCTATTTACAAACAATAGGAAAAACTTATAGCTCGTTTAGTTGGCAGGAAAGTAATGTTGTCTAGGAATGTGACATTTGGATCCGAATACCTTGAAATATCCAATGTATGGTATTCTGTTGTTCCATAGCTCATACGGTGTCTTTCCTTGTCTTGATGTGAGTAGGGAGCGATTCTGAGTGAAGCAAGCTGTGTTGATTGCTTCAGCCCAGAACTTCTTTGGAATGGCAGAGCTAGCTAGCATTGAGGTAGCTGCTTCCTTGATAGTTCTGTTTCTTCGTTCTGCTACACCATTCTGCTGAGGTGTGCGAGTTGCAGATGTTTGGTGTTGAACTCCGTTCTTCTCGCAAAAATCATAAATAGTTTCATTTAGAAACTCCGTTCCACGATCTGATCTTATTGCCATTATCTTGCACTCCTTCTGTGTTGATAATCTTTCCAGCAGGATAGGCAGCTTAGTTCTCGTTTCGCTCTTCTGGTACAAGAATGATACCCATGTGAATCTTGAGAAATCATCCACAACGACCAGAGTATATTTTCTGCCATTGAAGCTTGCTGGAGTGACTGGACCAAAAAGATCCATGTGAAGAAGTTGAAGAACTCGATCAGTTGACTGAGCTGGCTTGAGAGAGAATGAAATTCTTGTTTGTTTTCCTTGTTGACACGCGCTGCACATATGACTTTTGTCATATACTTGATCTGGAATTCCATTAGCGAGCTGGTTCCTAGCCAGTTTGTTGATTGTCTTGAAGTTGAGATGATTCAGCCGTCTGTGCCACAGCCAGCTGACTTCATTGCTGCTTTTCGATACAAGACAAGTCTCCGGAGGGCTGCTGTTCCAGTCAGCGAAATACATATTTCCTTCTCTTTTCCCTCTTAGGAGTATCTGCTTGGTTTCCCTGTGCTTCACTGTGCATCCCTGTGCATCAAACTTGACAGAAAAACCGTTGTCGCAGAATTGGCTAATGGAAAGCAAGTTATGTTGCAATCCTTGTACATAAGAAACATTTGGGATTATAACATTTCTAGTTTTAAATGTACCATAACCTTTGGTTAGGCCTTTGGAGTTGTCACCAAATGTTACTTGTGGACCTGTACGCTCAATATACTCCTGGAGTAGATGCTTTAGGTGCGTCATGTGCTTGGAACATCCACTGTCCAAGTACCAAAGTGTTCTCATCGACTCCTCAGAGATGCGTCGATTCCTTGCAACCTAAACAAAAAGTTAAAATTCAGGTACCCAGTTTTAATTGGGTCCTTGTGGGTTAGACAGAGATCCTTTGACGACCCAGATCTGCTTGATGACTCGAATTGGGTCAATAGATCTGATAATTCTCCCAGCTGAGTCGATATACACATTCATTGTGTTCTTCTTTTGTTGCTGGCGAGGTCTTGATCTTCGTGTCTTCTTGTTTTGTTGTCTGTATCTTGTTTGATTTCCAGCTGTGTGCCTAGCTGAGACGTTCCTTTGTCTCTGTTGTCTCTGATGTTGTGGCTGGAAATAATTATCCAGCTGTTACTCGAATGAGTGGTATCCAGCTGGGTATTTCTGATATCTTGGTTGATATCGATCAACGTCTTTAGTCTTTGTGGTAGTATACGTAAAATCCGGCTTGTGGTCTTCGTTGAGGTTGAGCACGTTCTTTGTCCGAGTGAGCTTAAGGTTGCCGGTGACCTTCTTGATGTCTGCCGTGTTCTCGACGGAGTTTGAGATCGTTTCACTACGTTTGACGTCTGCTGTGTCCTCAACGGAGCTTGAGGATGTTTCACAGCTGTTCTTCCCGACGCCTGCTGTGTCCTCGATTGTTGATGCTGAGCTGCTGGGGTTGAAGGTTCATTTGCTCGTACAAACATAACCTTTGTTCCACTTGTGGAGGCAATGTTTGAGGCATCATTTGATTCGTTGTATCCCAGTCCCGCTTTGAGTGCTGCTGGTCGCTGAGCACTAATGATCTCGTCCATTGTTGACGTGGCTTTGATGAGAGCTACTATCTTCTTAGATAGTACCTCTTCGGTGATTTTCAGCTCAATGATCTCGGTGACTTCCTTTCCGATTCTTGTGACCTTTTCCACATCTTCTATCATTGTTTCTTCTCGGTGTTGACTTTCTTCATCGGTGATCTTGTTTCACTATTTTGTCATTTAGTGAAACGACTTCCCGTTGGAGCCGAGTTGTATCGAATCGTGTCGATACTTTTGTCTTTTCCAGTTCCGCCTTCAGCTCGGCATTCTCACACATAATGACGTCAAGGATCTCTTGAAGCTCCTTGGAATCGTTCATTACTTTCTCTACTAAACTCCAATCAGGTAGTCCAGATTCTGAGTCCTGTGTAGAGTGTTCGTGTGATGGTGAGGTGTTAGATAGATTTAGAGTTCGAGAAGTTACCTCATCTTCATCGATGCCGTCTGTTTGTCCCATGAAGCAAGTATCCCAATCAGGTTCATGATTGGCCATCAGGGCTTCTTCTTCCGAGTCTGAAAATGGCATATCATCCATTTTATTGCACTCTGATTCTTCATCAGCGATATAAGCTCTTCTTCGGTCAGCTGCCTTAGCTTTTAATTGGTCTTTATCTTTCTTGGACAACTTTGGACAATCTTGTCGGTAGTGTCCTGGTTCCTTGCAGTTGAAGCAACCTTCTTCAGTTCGTTTGTCAGCTGACTTCTCATCAGCTGCTGCGTACTTATCTCTGTAATTCCTGAAGAACTTCTTGTATTTGCCCTTGCTGGTGTTGAGTCTGTTATAACTTTTCACCATCATGGCAATTTCTTCGAGTAGCTCCTCTTTGCTCATATCCTTTTTGTCCTTCTTCATCTTGGAGGACTCAGCTGACTTGACATGAGCTGACTTTTCAGAGTTGGCTCTGAAAGCTATTTCTTTTGGAGCGGGGGTGAGTTCTCCGTCATTCGTCTCGCTTGAAGATTCTTCTTGAGTGATCTTCAAGTTGTACTCGTTGGCTTTTAGGAGTGAGAACAATCTTTCTGTAGATAGATCACCCAAGTCACTTCGACTTTGGTGAACTACCTTGTAAGTGTTCCATTCAGCTGAAAGAGCTGAAAGAACCTTTAGATTCTTTTCACCGTAGGTATACTTCCCGCTTCGATTGTCTCTATCTCAATGACTATGTTT
Source organism: Agastache rugosa (assembly GCA_031470985.1). Taxonomy (NCBI): domain Eukaryota; kingdom Viridiplantae; phylum Streptophyta; class Magnoliopsida; order Lamiales; family Lamiaceae; genus Agastache; species Agastache rugosa. Next base: position 26,381,940 of record CM062607.1, read on the forward strand.
GAGAACCTTAGCTCCATCGCTTCGATGGACTCGTTGGCTAGCTGCTTGAAGTTGTCAAATTTTTGGCACGCTATTGTGAATTTGTTTTCTTTGATCTCTTCTGATCCTTCACATAGCTTGGCGAGTGTTTCCCACATCTCTTTGGCTGTCTCGCACTTGATGATTTTGCTCAGGTAGGCGTTTGAGACTGTTGAAGAGATGGTGTTCCTTGCGAAGCTGTCCAGACCAGCTTGCTTTCGCTCTTCGGAAGAATATTCCTTCTTTGGCTTGAGAGTTGGCAAGTATTCTGGTTGTCCTTCTTGAGCAGGTGCAAGTTCATTTCCGTATTTATAAATAAGGATGGGACCGTCTGAAATGACGTCCCACATCATGTCGTGATGCGCACACAGGAAGCTTTTCAATCTGAATTTCCAGATTACATAATCATCAACTGAGAAGGTGGGAAGGTTCCTGTTAAGATAGGAATCCATGAAGAGATGTACAGAATGCACTAGAGTGAGTTTTTCTGAAAAACGGATCTGTTCAGTTGACCACTGACGCAGAGTGTCAAGAGAGATCTCTTGATACAGAAACGGTGGTCTTTTGAACCACTGCTCTGATACCAATTGATGGTCCCTGAGCTGGGTACTTGGTGTAGAGGGGGGGTGAATACACCAAGTAGATTTTTCAAAACTTTTATCAAGTTAAAACGGAGTTGAGTGAGAGCTCAGTTATTGATCCAGCTGGGGAGGGTCAGCTGGGTAAACAACTCAGCTGGCGGTGCGGAAAGTGGTGGTTTAAAAACTTAGCTCAGTTACTTAGAAAAACTCAGTTTGAAAATATTAACTTATCGTTTTCAGCTTAGTCAGGTTGTGCAACTTTTCGAAAGACACAGCTGTCTTTGGAGAGCAGCTGTGTGTGCAGTTTTGAACAAGTATGCAATGATATGAAGGCGTTAGAGCACAGCTGAATATAAAGCAAAAGTAAATAGAGAGAGATAGAAGCACGCGAGTTTTTACGTGGTTCGGAGTAACACCTCCTACGTCCACGACCAGGTTCACTGGTAATCCACTACCACTTGGTTTCCAAGTACCAAGCAACTTCACAACTCTAACCCGAGCTGTGTTCCAACGGTTGCGGGCCGTCAAGCCTATACACCTTCAGTTTGCGGGTACTGAAGAACCTATCCACTCGAATTACGCGCTTCGAGCAAGCGTACCTTTACCTAACCTTTCTGGGTTTGGGTTTGGGTATGGGGTTCCAACTGTGAACGAGTTCTTACAATTAAGAACTTCAGAGTATGATGAACTCGTTCGAAATCTAGGCTTAAGATATACAATGAGTTTGGCCTAGGGAACAGACGAAAAACTAAGCAGTTTCTTAACTAGAAACACTTTAAGATAAAGTGTTCTTTGATCTATGTAGAACTGCTTGGGAGCTTTTGAAAGAATAATGAATTCAGATAATGAAAGCTTGTAGAGAGTTTTTCGTCTGATCCTGAGGTTGAAGACGGGTTTATATAGGTAGAGATTCAAGACTAGCCGTTGGAGGAGCCGTTTGAATCTTACCTACTCTTCTTAAATACAAGATCTGCCGTTGGGCGTATCTGCACCTGTCTTCATTTGTGTCACATCCTAGGTTCTGAAGTCTAGGATGCTGATCTGGCAATCCCTCATTGGTCGAGGTAGGTTGACTTCCTCCGATTCCGGATCTTCGCCTTTAGAGCCGGCTTTTGAATTCGGAGTGATTTGTCTCGTCGTGGAGTCTTCGGAGAAAGTTCCTTTGTTACGTACCTGGACCCAGGTGTGTTTTGAACTCGGCTCGAATTCTCTTCGGCTTGATCGAGCTCTGCTGGATCACTCGGTGAAAGGTTGACGCCTTCTTGTCTTTTGCTAGGCGACTCATTGTGAACACGGTAGGTCGACCTTGTCTTCCGCTAGCTGACTCCTGCTGTAGACACGGTGGGTCGGTCTTGTCTTCCGCTTCCTTAACCTGTAATCCTAGAACATCTAAGGCTCAAACAGGCGAGCTGGAAAATACTATTTAGGTTGGCGCGATCATCTATTCGGTTGGAGAATCAGTTGGGTTTTGGTATCAAATCGAAACCTTATAATTTTCCCAACAACTCTCCTATGATATTATATAAATAATCGTACTCTAATAAATTTTTATTATATATATAATTATTTATAGCTGAAATATAATCTATGTAATAGATATATATATATGTATATATATATATGTGCAGGCTGTATATATTCACATATATATTATAAATAAGTATACTATATACGTAAATTACTCAATCTTATGATTTATTATATGTTATTACATTATTAATAAAGTCATTAGTAGTTTTTTTATATTATAATATTTGCTATAATATACATGAAATTTCATGATCAGTAGACACTATATTAATATACATGTGTCTCAATTGTATAATTAAGATATTACTAATGAGTAGTTAGTATATTTTAATTATAATCTATTATATATATACACGTAAATTATACAGGGAATGACATAAATTTATAATTAAGGGGTTAATTAGTAGTCAATATATAACATTTTAATATGAATGAGTATTAGTACAATATTCGTATGCTATATATGCCTATAAACTAAATTGAGTTTCTTATTAAATATATGTATATATTTGTATGTTTTTATTCTTTTCGTATTTATCCTTACCAACACAATGCTTATCTACTAAAAATAAAATAAACACATGACTAACCAAAGCTATAGGGTGACGAGTCAAAGCTAGAAAGGTGACTCAATAAAGCTAAAACCTATTCTTCTCACCCTATAAATACTTCGAAATTACCTCAATTCCATTCATCACATACATATACTCATAAATAGAAAAGTTTGTCTCAGTAAGGTTATATCTATAGAAAATCGAGAGTTATTCCTAGCAAAAAAATTTCAGAAGTAGTGTACTAGTTGAGAGCAGTTCCATCCCTAGTTGCTTATATTATCTCAAGATTCAGGTGGGTTAAAGTTTTAAAGTAAATATTTGAGTGCTAGACTCTTTATATTATAAAATACAATTATCCATAAAATGTTTTATGTGAGTTCCAAGTTTATTACTCCAGTTAATCGATCGAGATACTTGGTGAGTATCCAGGTACTAACTGAGTATTGTGCGCACCATGTTGCAATATAATGGGTTGATCTCCATTATGTTGTAGCTAGCGGTCATGAGCCAAGGCTCCTGACCTATGTTAAAGTTAACTATGTTACTTCAGTGATTATGTCCCGAGTACTAGTTTAGATCCGTCGGTGACATGCGGCCCGGGATCTTGAGTAATCAGTCGGAACTACACATACCCAAGAAAATCATGTTTTGTGTATTCAGATGACACTTTGATTTCTAAAACCATCTGTTACACTAATTATATGGATAAATTGCTAGTTTATAAAATGTCATGGCATCACCCACTGAGTACCTTTTGTACTCAGCCCAAATGTTTTCAGGGTTGGAGGCAGGTGGTGAGGCGCAGGACTGAGGCGGGGATTGTAGTTGTTTATATGCTTTCGCTATAAATATGCCACTCTGAATAAATGTTCTAAACATATGTGTTAAAACAATGATCGCTAAGATCCCTTTTGAATTATATAAATATATATACTACTATGTCTTTTGATTTAACTATATTATAGAAATACATTATTTATTGCGACTCTCTTGCATTATTTATTGCTTTCGATGGGGAGTGCCTTGTGAACAGCTTCTCTTGGACGCTCGAATTCCCACTCACTCATGGTAACTCCATTTGGAGAAGTGGATGCTCGACTCCTTTTGTTATGCTAGACACGGATTTACCCCATCTTTTATTTTAAATGGTGTAGCGCGGTTTGGTCGCCTCACTTTACTATTTATATCAATTGTTATTAATATAAAATAATAAAATATGCCCATTTCTTTCCCGCCTCTTTACTCCCCCTCGTCACACCTCAATTTACGGGCCTTTCTTCGGAAATTGGGGCGTGACAGAGTGGTATCAGAGCAAAGACTCTGAGACCAACAGTCTATATGTTTAGTCTAAAATTAGTATGTTTGGACTAATATTTGTACAACAATCCCCTTCAGCTCGCTGTCACACCGCCTTCAACAAAGGTATACTTGATTTGGTAAATATTATTACCAAAGTATACGTATTATCAGCATGAATTATGAATTAAGTATGTTATGTTGCAAACGCATGAGTTATTGTTTTTGCTAAGAAAATGGCGTATGATATCATGTTAAATGTTAATACTACCAGTGGAACTTAAGGATATGATTCTCTAGTAAAACTTGAGGATCTACAAACAAGTCATGTAGGGAGAAAATGACCCTACTTTTGACTTAGTTACAATAATCCTTAAGATGAATATTGTTTAAGTAGACTTACTTGAACCTAGAACTGGTATTTTACGTTAAGTATTCACTTAGAAATATTTTATATGAGAATAGTACTCACATAGAAAATTCTTCTGCAGAATGAGTATACCAATTAGAACCAAGGAATGTTGAGAGAGAAAATATGTGTTTAACTAATTAATGTAAACCAATTGTTACAGTATGGCTAGACGATTGAGAGGTCATCGATCTCCTGAACTAGAAGAAGATCCCATATGCCTACGAGTAGCTGACGAAAAATTTAGGAAGGAAAAACCACCTACTTTTAATGGACTAGGCGATCCATTAGACGCAGAACGATGGATCCGTAGTATTGAACGTATTTTCGGATACATTAGGTGTCCGGAAGATGAGAAGGTAGCATGTGCCACATACCAGTTAGTGGAAGAAACTGATTTCTGGTGGGAAGCCGTTAGACATACAATTTCTGATGAGGAATGGAAAGAGTTTACATGGGAGGATTTTAAGAATAAGTTGTACGAGAAATACATTCCTGATTGCTATCGACAAAAGAAAGTTAATGAGTTTTGGAATCTGAAACAGAGAAAGGAAACTGTTATAGAATATGATCGATTGTTCAATCAACTTTCTCGTTATGCGCCACACCTTGTAAGCACTGATGCTGAACGACCCCAGAAGTTCAGAGCAGGGCTTCGCCCAGAGATTGCAGTTTCTCTGGCAAGTGTAGGCCCACTCACATATGCACAAACATTGAGCAGGGCTCTTACTATCGAATCTATGCTTCATGCGGAGAAAGAAAATGGACCCGCACAAACGCAATCTCTAGGAAAACGTAAGTGGGAAAGCCGAGGTAGCAACAACAACAACGTTGGAAAGAAACCATGGAATGGGAATCAGCCGCAGTATCCACCATGAACTATGGGCAAAAACCAACATGTATGCCCGAGATGCCAAAGGCCTCATTCTGGAGAATGCCGACAAGGATTAGATGTATGCTATAAATGTGGTCGTTCGGGACATTATGCTAATAATTGTCCGACCCGGAGAGATGTAGGAGAGGTACCAATGGCATGGAGACCACCAGTCAATCCCGTCCCACAACCCCTAAGACAAATACCAGTTAGGAATCCACCATCAAACCAGAGACCACCCCAACCGGCAAGAGCTTATGCCTTAAACCAGCTACATGCAGTACAGGCGCCTGGAAACCTAGCATGTATGATTTCTTTGGATAATCTACCTGTTTTAGCTTTGTTTGATACAGGAGCTTCGCATTCATTCATTACTAGGTTTGCATGTGAAAGTTTACACATTATAACTGAGCCATCTGACCATGTCCTTAAGTTTAGAGTCGCTTCAGGAGATTCCATGATCTCTGAAGAGGTCGTCTTAAATCAAAGACTTAATATTGGAAATCTATCTCTTAAGGCAGATTTATATGTGATTGATAAGATGGAATTTGATGTCATTCTGGGCATGGATTGGTTAGAAAAGAATGGCGCAACTATTTGTTGCAAAGAAAGAGAAGTCAAGTTTCAAACGTCTGAAAGTGACGTAATTGGTTTTCGAGGAAAAAATATGGGTACACCAACACCTATCATTTCAGCAATGAAGGCTGTCAAATTAATGAGAAAACCAAAATGTCAAACTTTTCTTGTTAGTTTGACCAAGAACTTGGAAGGAGAAGTAAATCTAAATGATGTACCAGTAGTTAGAGAATACCCCGATGTATTCCCAAAAGATTTACCCGGATTGCCCTCGGACAGACAGATTGAGTTTACCATTGATCTAGTGCCAGGAGCAGCACCCGTATCAAAAGCACCATATAGAATGGGCCCAAGGAATTGCAAGAATTGAAAGTGCAGTTACAAGAACTCCTAGACCTAGGTTTCATACAACCTAGTGTATTACCATGGGGAGCCCCAGTTCTATTCGTTAAGAAAAAGGACGGTACACTAAGAATGTGTATCGATTATAGGGAATTAAACAAGCTCACAATAAAAAAATAAATATCCTCTTCCAAGAATAGATGACCTGTTTGATCAGCTTAGAGGAGCAAAAGTATTTTCGAAGTTAGACTTGAGATCTGGATACCATCAACTCAAGATAAAGAGAGAAGATGTTCCAAAGACAGCGTTTCGAACACGTTATGGACATTACGAATTTACAGTAATGCCATTTAGATTGACCAACGCCCCGGCTGTCTTTATGGATCTGATGAATCGGACTTTTCACCAGTATTTAGACAATTTTGTCCTAGTCTTTTTAAATGACATTCTTGTTTACTCAAAAAGCGAGGATCAATACGTTGAACATCTGCGCATAATACTGGAAACATTACGCGTAGAAAAGTTATACGCCAAATTCAGCAAGTGTGAATTTTGGCTAAAAGAAGTAATGTTCCTTGGACATATTATATCCGCCGAAGGAATTAAGGTTGATCCTGCAAAGATAGAAGCAGTGAGTGGATGGAAAACTCCAACCAATGTGAATGAGATAAGAAGTTTTCTTGGATTGGCAGGATATTATAGTCGTTTCGTGAAAGATTTTTCAAAATTGGCGAGACCCATGACGCAGTTATTGCGAAAGGAAGTCAAGTTTATTTGGTCTGAAGATTGTGAAAAAAGTTTTCAAGAACTTAAAACGAGGCTAACTACGACTCCGGTATTAACCATTCTGGATGAGAACGTAGGATTTGTCTTTTACACTGATGCCTCAAAATTTGGACTTGGATGTGTATTGATGCAAAATTCAAAAGTCATCGCATACGTATCTCGACAATTGAAGCCCCATGAGTTGAATTATCCTACTCATGACTTAGAATTGGCTGCAGTCGTACACGCTTTAAAGATTTTGAGGCACTATCTCTATGGAGTTAAGTGTGAAATCTTTACTGATCATAAAAGTTTGAAATACTTTTTCGAGCAAAAAGACTTAAACATGAGACAAAGGAGATGGCTCGAATTAGTAAAGGACTACGACTGTACCATCAATTACCATCCTGGAAAAGCTAATGTAGTAGCAGACGCCCTAAGTCGAAAAACTAAGGCTAAGTTAGGTTATCTGATTACCCAAGAGGATGATCTGATTCGTGACTTTGCCACACTCAGATTAGAGGTATTACATCCACCTGAAACTGTGTCGGGTTACATTGCTACTCTTGTAGCTATACCTGATCTAAGAAAAAGAATTGTGGAGGCACAAAAAACAGACGAGTTTTTAGAAAAGATGCGTCTTGCCGCCAGGTCGGATGAACCTAAGGGATTCACCGAAGCTAAGGATAGTGGACTCATTTTTAACGGACGCTTGTGTGTGCCCCACAATGAAGAGCTGAAGAATGATATCATGAGTGAAGCTCATGATACGCCTTATACAGCTCATCCAGGAAATACAAAGATGTATCGAGATTTGAGGAGTAACTTCTGGTGGAAATGAATGAAACGAGATATAGCATCGTTTGTGGAACGATGTCTAGCTTGTCAGCAAGTGAAGGCCTTACACCAGAGGCCGTATGGAACTTTGCAACCACTCCCAATCCCTGAATGAAAATGGGAACGAGTCATGATGGACTTTGTGGTCAGTTTACCCAAAACAGTACATGGAAACACTGCCATATGGGTTATTGTAGATAGCTTGACTAAAACAGCACATTTTCTACCAGTTCGGATGACACTAGGATTAGACAAATTAGCCAAGCTATATGTAAAGGAAATCGTACGTCTGCATGGTGTGCCCGTTTCAATCACATCAGACCGAGATACACGTTTTACGTCGTGATTTTGGAAAAGCTTACAAGAAGCTATGGGTACGCAGCTAAATTTTAGTACTGCGTTTCATCCACAGACCGATGGACAATCAGAACGAACAATACAAACTCTAGAGGATATGCTAAGGGCAGTGATCTCAGATCATGGTGGAAATTGGGAGGACTTTTTACCCCTAGTTGAATTTGCTTATTATAATAGTTACCAAGCCTCCATCGGAATGCCACCCTATGAAGCCCTTTATGGCCGTAAGTGTAGATCACCACTTTATTGGGACGAAATGGGTGAACGAAAATTGTTAGGCCCAGAATTAGTGCATCAGATGGTCGAGAAAGTCAACCTTATTAAACGAAGAATTAAAGAGGCTCAAGATAGACAAAAGTCATATGCCGATAAACGTCGATCAGATTTAGAGTTTGATGTTGGAAATCATGTTTTTCTCAAAGTTTTTCCTACCAAAGGAATTATACGTTTCGGCAAGCGAGATAAACTACGCCCTAGGTATATAGGACCTTTTGAAATTCTAGATAAAATAGGTCCTGTAGCCTACAGGTTGGCTTTACCGCCCAGTATTGGAGATGTGCACAATGTCTTTCATGTCTCACAACTTAGGAAATATGTGTTTGACCCCAAACACATTATTAGACATGATGAAGTTGTCTTATCCCAAGACCTAAGTTATGACGAAAGACCTGTCCAGATTCTCGACCGGAAGGTCCAAGTTTTGAGAAATAAACAAATTCCAATAGTAAAAATCCTGTGGAATCACCACGGACAGGAAGAAGCAACATGGGAACTAGAAGAGAAAATAAAGACTCAATACCCAGAACTTCAATTCCAAGGTATGTAAATTTCGAGGACGAAATTTTTTAAGGAGGGAGGGATGTAATATCCCGAATTTTCTCAATAAACCTTAAGTAATTTTATTAGGACTTTCCTATGATATTATATAAATAATCGTACTCTAATAAATTTTTATTCCAACAAAAATTATATATTCTCTAAAAATTGAGTTTTTAGTTGATCTTACTAATTAAATCCTTTTGAAAAATGTTAGTAGTATGAACATATTTTATTAAAATCCATACAAAGGAAATGTATTATATATATAATTATTTATAGCTGAAATTTAATCTATGTAATAGATATATATATATATATATATATATACAGGCTGTATATATTCACATATATATTATAAATAAGTATACTATATACGTAAATTACTCAATCTTATGATTTATTAGATGTTATTACATTATTAATAAAGTCATTAGTAGTTATTTTTGTATTATAATATTTGCTATATTATACATGAAATTTCATGATCAGTAGACACTATATTAATATACATGTGTCTCAATTGTATAATTAAGATATTACTAATGAGTAGTTAGTATATTTTAATTATAATCTATTATATATACACACGTAAATTATACAGGGAATGACATAAATTTATAATTAAGGGGTTAATTAGTAGTCAATATATAATATTTTAATATGAATGAGTATTAGTACAATATTGGTATGCTATATATGCCTATAAACTGAATTGAGTTTCTTATTAAATATATGTATATATTTGTATGTTTTTATTCTTTTCGTATTTATCCTTACCAACACAATGCTTATCTACTAAAAAAAAAATAAACACATGACTAACTAAAGCTATAGGGTGACGAGTCAAAGTTAGAAAGGTGACTCAGTAAAGCTAAAACCTATTCTTTTCACCCTATAAATACTTCGAAATTACCTCAATTTCATTCATCACATACATATACTCATAAATAGAAAAGTTTGTCTCAGTAAGGTTATATCTATAGAAAATCGAGAGTTATTCCTAGCAAAAAAATTTCAGAAGTAGTGTACTAGTTGAGAGCAGTTCCATCCCTAGTTGCTTATATTATCTCAAGATTCAGGTGGGTTAAAGTTTTAAAGTAAATATTTGAGTGCTAGACTCTTTATATTATAAAATACAATTATCCATAAAATGTTTTATGTGAGTTCCAAGTTTATTACTCCAGTTAATCGATCGAGATACTTGGTGAGTACCCAGGTACTAACTGAGTATTGTGCGCACCATGTTGCAATATAATGGGTTGATCTCCATTATGTTGTAGCTAGCGGTCTTGAGCCAAGGCTCCTGACCTATATTAAAGTTAACTATGTTACTTCAGTGATTATGTCCCGAGTACTAGTTTAGATCCGTCGGTGACATGCGGCCCGGGATCTTGAGTAATCAGTCGGAACTACACATACCCAAGAAAATCATGTTTTGTGTATTCAGATGAGACTTTGATTTCTAAAACCATCTGTTACACTAATTATATGGATAAATTGCTAGTTTATAAAATGTCATGGCATCACCCACTGAGTACCTTTTGTACTCAGCCCAAATGTTTTCAGGGTTGGAGGCAGGTGGTGAGGCGCAGGACTGAGGTGGGGATTGTAGTTGTTTATATGCTTTCGCTATAAATATGTCACTCTGAATAAATTTTTTAAACATATGTGTTAAAACAATGATCGCTAAGATCCCTTTTGAATTATATAAATATATATACTACTATGTCTTTTGATTTAACTATATTATAGAAATACAGTATTTATTGCGACTCTCTTGCATTATTTATTGCTTTCGATGGGGAGTGCCTTGTGATCAGCTTCTCTTGGACGCTCGAATTCCCACTCACTCATGATAACTCCATTTGGAGAAGTGGATGGTCGACTCCTTTTGTTATGCTAGACACGGATTTACCCCATCTTTTATTTTAAATGGTGTAGCGCGGTTTGGTCGCCTCACTTTACTATTTATATCAATTGTTATTAATATAAAATAATAAAATATGCCCCTTTCTTTCCCGCCTCTTTACTCCCCCTCGTCACACCTCGATTTACGAGCCTTTCTTCGGAAATTGGAGCGTGACATAAAATTATAATACTAATAATATATTAGTGATAAAAATAATTTTAATACGAAATATAGTAGTAGTAATGATAGATAATAATAATAATAATTAATAATAATAAGAGCAATAATAATCTTATTAATAATAATAAGAGCAATAATAATAATATTAATAATAGTAATTATAATAACAATAGAATAATAATAATAATAATAATAATAATAATAATAATAATAATAATAATAATAATAATAATAATAATAATAATAATGATGCAAGAATCATGAGATATTTCAGAATACCTAAGTTTTTAGGCCTTTAGTGTTTTTCGTACTCAACATTTGACATCTTATCAATTTTATTGCTATCACATGTGTCATGTCTTTAAAAAGGTGCCCTAACAAAATATATATTTTCTTACTTTTAATTATAATTATTTGGAATATCACATTTTCTTCTGGTTAAAAGGTACTAATTTGGATCCCTTTGGAGAATTAAAATAATAATAAATCTTAACTATGATCAGAGAGATTTCGGGTTCAAACTCTAAAAAAAAAAAAAGGGGTAATTCCGGGTTTCCCTAAAAATCTTAAATCTTAAAGGGTCTTAAGGCCCAATATTTATTTTCACCACTTTTATTATTATTATTATTATTATTATTTTGTAAAGTTTAATTTTACAAATTTTGGAATCTATCAATTTTAAGAAATTGCATTAAAATTTCAAATTATGGTTGACTTAACTTTGACCAGAAAAATATATTTCATTCTAGGTAAATATGACTGAAAGTAAGATAATATGTTTTGTTAAGATACCATTTCATCATACACGACACACGCGCGTATGATATCAGAATTGAAAAGAGGTCAAATATAGGTTACAAAATGACAATATTCTGGTTACGAAGATATCATACGCGATACATTTAGTTCCTAATTCAAATCCCTTTAACGTACTTCTAATTTTAATTATCTTACAAAATTGTTTTTTTTTTTTTTTTGGAACAAACATTACAATAAATTTTAAAGGCCGCGTGACGGTGGACTTGAACCCGTAACCTTTGGCCCGGGCATTAATCACTTTACTACTAGGCTAACACACGCACACTAAAGTTGAAGAGGTTGTTTCTTTTTTTTCTTTTTTTTCTTTTTTTTTGAATAAATATTACAAGAAATTTTAAAAGCCGCGTGACGGTGAACTTGAATCCGTAACCTTTGGCCCGAGTAACTCTACCACTAGGCTAACACACGCACACTGAACAGGTTGTTTCTTAGTGACGATTATGTCATTATAAGACAAATATGTAGAAGTAGTTTTGCCTTTTATATACTCCCTCCGTCCACAATAAATTTGCCACATTGTGGATGGCACGAGTTTTAATAATTTGTTGGTTGATTGTATTGTGAGTGGAATAAGGGTCCCACTTTTATATAGTTTTAAATTGTGTTGTGAGTGGAAAAGTAAGTGAGGTGTGTGGGGTCTATTACCATAAATGGATGTGGCAAATTTTTTGTGGACGGACCAAAAAGGAAATTGTGGCAAATTTATCGTGGACGGAGGGAGTATTAACTTTGGTAGAGAGGGATATTCTCCATGAATCATGATTCACAGTCTCGATTGTAAATACCAAAAATATTCATTTGATGACCATATCAATTAAATTAACTAAATACTATTATCTCCGCCCCATGTATTTAAGATAATCTATTTCTTTTAGGTACAAATATTAAGGATAATGATATAAAGTGATTAAAGAGATATGATTGATAACTTTTAAAGATATAATTATTCCTAAATTGAATATGACCCATCTTTAAAGGAATATATCATCTTAAATGGGACTGGAGGAGTATTATCTTAGTCATGAAGAAAACCACGATGGTAAACAGAAAGAACGATTATTAATACAACTAAAAAAAATCAATCATGCAACTCTTTAATTATCAAATGCACCAAAGTATTTTATGACAAAAAGAAAAACAAATATTCAAAGCATGCAAATAAGATTGCACATGTGTAGAGCAGCTTTACAGTTGAGGAATAAATAAATAAATAAAATAAAATTTAGTGTGCAGAAATCGGATGGTAAGACGAGCAGGACAGTGTAGTGTGGGACACACTGTGTGTTGACTCTGCTGCTTACTATTTGGCCTTTTGGTGCGCTCTTCAAGATTCTCGATTTTTTGAATGATTATTATTATTATTATTATTGCCCACTGTATTTGGGTAAAACTCGTTTTCTGATTATTATAATTTGACTCTTTTATATAACTCGTATGATCTTCATTAGTGATTTTAATTTCGTTCATTGTAAATGATTATTGTACAAAACATACGAGTCATATAAAAAAGAGTCAAATTATATTGAAACTATCATATACAATGAACGAAACTAAGTAGTAGTATCAAATTAATTATGAATCATACCAACGGGATACCACATATTGGTTGGTTTATTCGTTCCTAAGCTTCAACTATAAGACTAATTCAAAATTAGTCGTGGCGTCAGTTCGACTGCTTACTGTGTTTTTAAAAACAAAAACAATATGTATATAAATAAAGGGACAGCATCAACAAGATAAAATAAAAAAAATAACATAACAATTTACGTGATTCGACCAAAATCAACAATTTTAAATGGAATGGAGGTAGGCTATGTAATAGTGTTCCCTTTCCTCCTTCCATAATAAATATGCACAATTGAGCTTGGCATGAAAAATCCTGTAAAGCGTTTGTTGTAAGGGTAATAAATGCGGTATAGTAAGTTATAAATAATTTGAAAAGTAAGAGTATTAAGTTGAGGGGTAGTATTTAAAAAAGGAAAATGCATATCTTTCGTGAAGGGACAATATAGGAAAGAGATGCATGTTTTTGGTGGACGGAGGGAGTATATGTATAACATGTACAAATTGTTTTATTTTTTATAATTATGCATGCGAAAATATCGCTACGTCGATTCTGCATAGGGTGCCAATATTTTTTTAATTTTGTGTACGTCGACGGTGCTTTTTTTCAGTTGGAATTTGTTTTCGACGAGTTCATGATGTGGTTAGAACGATGCTGTAGAATCTCAATTTATAGTCGACAGTTCGATTGGTGTCGAAAATGGTGTGTTACACATCTTCCGTTAGTACCTTTCTTGAGCATCATATCACTCTCGATTTGTCCACATTAACATTATTCTATTTAATTTTTTACAATGTGTTTTATTCCAATACCTTATAAATTGTTATTGGGATCATTAAATTTACATATTACATAAACTTGAAGTTTGATTTGTTATTTTTTCCCTATAACTTCACATTAATTAATGAATAAATAAATCTAATCGTTCTTTGATTTTTATATTTAATTGAACGATTAATCGAGCTTCTCGTGTCATCAACATGGCATCGTTTAATTAAGGGTAATTCATAGTTTATGACCCCAATTTTGAGGTCTTTTTGATTTATGGCCCCAACTTCAATTTATTTGAAAAAAATACCCCAACTTTGAGAAATGTTTGAAATATGGCACGCGTATTATTTTTCGGCGACCGGCTGCTGACTCAGCTCCCGAAAATATGACATGGATTTTTTAACGCCACGTCACAATAAACGACCTCTTTTCTTGTTTATGATTAAAAAGAATAATTCATAGTTTGTAGCCCAACTTTGAGCATTTTTCAATTTATGGCCTCAACATAAATTAAGTTGAAAAAAATCCTCAACTTTGAGAAATTATTGAAATATGGCCCGCATTTTATAACTTCATCGAAGATTTATTATGACACGGTTTTGTGATATAATTTACAAAAATGAATCTTCGATGAAGTTATAAAATGTGGGCCATATTTCAATAATTTCTCAAAGTTGAGGTATTTTTTCAAATAAATTGAAGTTGGGGCCATAAATCAAAAAACGCTCAAAGTTTGGCCCTCTACCCTTTATTTAATTAGGTGCATATTTTTATATTTAATTACACATTAAATATACGGCAGGCGTCTTAATCAATAAGCACCACGTAATCTATCGTAAAATGCTTCTTCACAGTTTGATAGGCTATCTGCAAAGTTAAAATTAAAACAGTAGTAATTATGTTGTTTTCATGAAAGAAATTGGAGCCACTCGGGATGCCATGTTGTGCCAACAATATAATTAACATTTAATCAGTAATATATATCATAATTATTTTGTTGAAAATTATAATTATTTAAGGGATAGATGGCCCAAGATTGCGAATTGTTCGGGGGGGACTGCCAAGGTTGAACTACTTTGAATTATTAGAATGGAACATGAACCCCATTAGCGCTGCAAATCCCATCATTAATCTCAATAATCCCACCATGCATGTTAAATATTCCAAGTCAAACTATTTATAGCTTTAACTAATTCAGTGCATAGTCACGCGAAAACGGTGTCATCGCTTTTGATGGATGGAAAGTTTAGACATCTGCTTATCATATTTTTTTTCACTAATACTTTTTGAACATATATGTCTTGACATAAAATGAATATATTAATAATCTTAACTTATAATTTATCAAATAAAATAATGGTATTGGTTAGTACTCTAATGTATTTACTTAATTAATCTAAACCGCCATTTTTAAAGAGAGAAATATGAATACAAAAAATACGAAATTAAACTAATAAAGTTATTTTGTGATTTTCACTAATCTTTCGGAAATACTATTACTTAATAGATATTTATGCATTCACTTGAATTAGATTACTCAAAAAATAATAAATTGAATGAATGTGGAGAAATTACAAAATTAAATAAATAAGTTAAACGGATCGAACCGATTCATTTACCTAAACTAGCTAATTTATGTCCGAATAGCATCACTCATTTTTTTTTATGGCGAAAATAATCCGCATTCAGAGGTATACAACACAATGCACTAATCTTAATTAGTAATTGTATTTTTCGCACCTTGTAATTGTGTTGGTTTATTACTTATTAGATTATCATATGTTTATACATATACTATATATCAGCATTTAAATATGATAAAGGTAATAATTGCATTAAGTTTTCATCAACTTTAATACGTGATGTGTATCAAAAGTAAGGATTACTTGTAAATCAATGCATAAACTTTGATCAAAATTGCAATTGTAATTTAACATTTGAAATGTTTCAATAATGACAATTCCTTTTAATGTGCTCCAAGCCTCCAAATCGGAAGCAATTACCCGCATTTTGGCCTTTGAAAGCCGTTGGAAGCAAAAGAAATTGAAACAAAACTACAAACACCAAACAATATTTCAATTTCTTATGTTTTCAAAAGTTTTTAAGGATTTAAAAAGCTGGTGATAAAAAAACTTTTAGAATGTCACTACTGCAATTAGGGACGGACACAGAAATATATATGTCAAAATGCTAAAATTAAAATTCTCGGCGACAATGGATGCTAAAATATTTTTTTTTCAAAAGCATTGCAAACTTGAGCTTAATAAAATAAAATAAATCCAATTGGCGGGGGTGGGGGGTGTGCTTGAGCAACCCCTCGCACCCCTTTTGTATCCGTCCCTGACAACGTTTCAAAAAATTTATATCATATATTATATCCGTTCATAAAAAATTTGTCATAATTTTCTTTTCGGTCTGTTCATAAAAAAAGTGTAACCTCTATTTTTAGTAATAGACTCCACACTTCACACAACTTTCCACCAAATTTTATTAAAATTCGTGTCAACTATAATGTGACAATTTTTTTTATAGATAGAGGGAGTATATAATAAATTCGATCAAAGTTCGTGGCATTAATTTACAATTAAGTCCAAATAAATATTTATGCAAAATATCATTCTATATGAATAAAAAATGAATATTATTAAAACATTGAGCAGAAAGATGTCTTTTGATAAAGTCGTCCTGCTCATACGCCGGCCCAAAGCCAGAGAGAATGGAAGAGGAAAACGCTTATGAAAGAGAGAGAGAGAGAGACGGTTGAGTGGACCGGTGCACGTGCAATCATGTACCAAATAATTATTAATTAGGATTGTGGGACTTGATAAATATCCAATTTTTATTTACTCTCCTCATTTTTTTCAAAGAAGGAAGTTCTACGTTATATGATCATACTTACGGTTTATATTTAAATAGTCCAAAAAAGTGCATGCGATTCTCTATTTTTAATTGTACCCCATCATTTATCTTAGTTCTAATCAGATTCGTTATTTGATGACACATAATAAATATATACATACTTTAGGATCTATATAGATACTGCTAAATTAGAAAATGAATGTGGTTTATAATAGTAAAAGATTCCAACTAAAGTGTGCTTGCATGAACGCTCGGGATGGGCGTCTTAATGTTCAATGTTTTATCTTGATTGTTAATTATATGTATTGATATTGTTAGAATTGATGTTTCTTCTATTCCTACGTACCTTGTAACTCCTCTTAGCTGATTAGCTCAAGAAAAATATACATTGGTCGACATTATACGGAAATAACATAATATATGGTTATACGGTTAACGGCATAGCAAAAAAAAATCGTTGGCGGGCTCATTTATCTATTTTTTCAAAATTTTGATTTTTTTTTCATGCGATTTGGTTTGATGGTGTGGGCTTTTGCACAACGATTCACACAAAATATTGATAATTTGACAATTTTATAAAATAAAAAAAAAATTGGTATGGGCTTAAGCCCTCCTCAAGTGGCGGACGTGGCTCTGCCACTTCATACATATTTATAAAAAAAATATATATATATATATATATATATATATATATATATATATATATCTTTGTGTATGCGCGCACTTAAATTATAAAATCTTATAAATTATTGAGTGGCAGAGGAAATTTGGTCTCGTTCATTAAGAGAGCACCACACGCAAATCCAACTTCTACAATAGCTCGTAAACTATACTAAAATGACAAACTGCATTAGAAAAGATCCTATACAACATATATGAATTTGACTTTGAAGACATTGGCCATATTCAAATGACTCGTGGTATATAGTTAGGGGCGGAGCCAAGTCTCCACAAATCGTCCGGATATTTTTTTATTTGTTATATATTAAATTGCATTTAATTTGCTTTCCCACTTCTTAAAAACTTAAATATAATCTCGACTGTCTAAATTTATTTCTAATTACATAAATATAATATCGTTTGTTTATTTTTAATATGTAACTCCGGCCCTGCATTTAGGTTCGGTACGGTTGCATTAATTGCATGCGTGCGAGCAAGAAAAAAGACAGCAGAAAAAGGAAAGGATAGTAACGAGAGAGAAAAGGATAGAGGCCTTTCAAGCTTTCCATTAATGGGCCTTTGCACGTGGGGGTGGGGATGGGGATGGCCTCTCTCTCTCTCTCTACAGTTGAACTTACTACTCTATTAATACTACTTTTTGTTGGGGTCAGACTGCTCAGTCAAACTACTTTTCTCTACAAAACTATACAAATAAAAACTAACTACTTTTTTGTTTTCAATAATACTTTTTGGACATATATGTCCGGACATAAAAGGGTATATTAATAATTTTAACTTAAGATTTATCTAATAAAATTATTTTAATCAATCATTTTATCTAATATTTTCATAAATACCTTTTATCATCAATCATTTTATATTATTGCCGCTTCTTTTTCTACTCAAAAGTCTGCAAATTTTTACCTTATTTCACGATTAATTTTTTTTAATATTATTAATTCTGACAAAATTCTATAATATGCATCTACCCAATTTTCTTTTTCATATTACTTATTATTATTTTCTTTTTCATATTTTCTTTTAATTACAAAATTTATGTCCGGACATTTATGTCCGAATAGCATCACTCTTTTTTTTTATGAAATCATTTTATGGGTAGAATCTACGAGGAGGAGGTTCATTTTTGTTAATAAATGTTCTTTTACTTATAATTTATAAACGATAAACTTTAATAAAAGTAAAATTGGCCATCATAAAGAAATATTTTCTTTTTTTGTGCGTGAAAATGAGCTATACTATTTATGTATGCACAACCGTTATCGAATAAAGAAAGTATTCAACATTCTCCAAAAAAGAAAAAAAACTATTCGACATTTTCTTTGTGCTGGGGTAGACACCAAGGATTGGAGTCAAACCACTTTTCTCTACAGTGCTTTCCAAATATATTTGAAAGCAACGAGTCCCATTTATAAATTACAAAAAATTTGTCTGGGATAACTTCATAATGAGATTGTTCCACAAAAGACTTTTCATTCATAAATAAGCGGTCAAATTGATATTTTAATTCAAATCTCCGTTCGATTAAAAATTGTCTGAAAAAAACCATATTGAACATGAGCAAATTAAAGTTCCATTTAATTGAAGTTAAACCTAACATGATTCCTTAATCAAACTAAGACAATCACATACAACATGCTCGACCTGTAAATAAGGTACTGGCATGATTAACGTTGTCAAGTGAACCAGACCGGGCTAATAGAGCTTGGACATCATACCCACCTTGAAATGGGGCCCCAATGGGCCTTTCTTGGTTTTAAAGCTCGGCCCGACACGGTTGGCTCCATTCACGGGCCTGGGCTTATAAGTTGGCGGGCCATTGAGCCCGCGTCCATTTAACAAGTATAAGCACGATTCAAACATAAGACAGTATAATAACCACAAGCTACTCCACCCCACTAATAATAGACCACCAAAATGGTAGACAAGCTAAACTCTCAGGGGTGTTTGGTTTGATGAATGGGATAGATAATGTTTGATAGGATAGTGTAGGATGTGATTATTTAGATTATTAGTCTTATGTTTGAATTGCTTGATTGTGGTGTAGGATAATTAAAGGACTATGTGTGTGTGTGCGCTACTGTGTGTGTGTGTGCGCGCGCTACTGTGTGCAGTGTGTGTGTATTTTGTGTGTGTGTGTTTGTGTGATTATTTTAGAATTTTGCATCATGGATTAGACAATGATTAATAATCAAGCCAAATTTGGGATGATAAGTTATCATCCATTTGAATGATTGGATCACGGGCCTAATTATTCATCACGGATTTCATTATTCAAACCAAACATGTGATTAGGTATGATTATATTATCAATCACTCCTTATCAAGCAAACCAAACACCCCTTATGTGAAGGATGTAATGAATAATAATGTCATTATCTATAGAATTCGTTTGGCATACACGTCGCAGGCCCATGCGGTCAATGGGCCTATTAAAACTATCTATGTACAAATAAGGCCCAATGTTTTTCCTAAGCTATCATTTTAACTGTAGCATAGGCCCTTATAATGTGAAAAAGAAATAATAAGAAAAGAGTGGTTACGTATCCACTTCAATTGGTATTTTTTTCACGAAAAACAGACATGAGATAAGAAATCCAGTGTTTCACTAAAATTTCCTCACTTTACGTTCTAATGTTTGACCCTTTTTTTCTAAAATATCCCAATATTTAATTTTTTTTTATAACTAGTTGCATACTAGTCACAAAAAAAATCAATGGACACATTTCTGGCATCGAATTTTGACGTATCACGCCATAATATGTAGTGTATGTACTAATAAAATTTTACCCTGCTACATAAGCTCAAAATAATGTTGTTTTGATTTTGAAACAAGACAATTTCACGTATATGTCCACAATATAATTCAATACAATGTTGTTCTAGCTTATGTGACACGAAAAAATTATACATGCATTTCCACATTATACTTACGTCAAAACTTTGATGTCGAAAATATTTAGAGAGATGTTTTTGTGATTTTTAAAAAATATTTAAGTATAAATATGAAATTACTTAAATGTTGAGACATTAAAAAAAAAACGATCAAACTTTTGGACATAAAATAAATTGAATGGAAGTTTTATTGATTTAAGACTGAAAGGTATAATATTTATTGGTCCAGAAAAGAAAATATAAATTAGGAGGGCTAATGATTGAAACCATCAACACCAATGAGTCATGTATTTCAATTCTTTTTTATTTTTAAATTACCTTTACAATAATTTTCCCTGAAATTAGTAGTTGAATGAAAGATTAAAATACGATTATAATAAAGTAAAAAAAAAAAGGATGCACCTTTGCACCGCAAAATCTATTACTAATACGAAAATAAAGCTGTCCCATTCACGGTGCTCCGTTCAGATTTTTTTTTACTCTGGTAATTTGTCTAATTTTAATTCATATATATTCTAATTTTTATTTTTATTAATTAAAATTTTATTAATTTCATATTCTTGAAATATCACATGTTTATCTATTAATCACATCTCATATTTATCTTTCCCTCTATTTAATTAAATTTTAATTAATTTTACTTTGAGTGTTCATATTTTTATCGAGTATTACTCAACGGATTTGAGACTAGTATGTACAGTAAAATCACTATTTTAACCGAGATTAGAACGAACATGTAGAAAAATTCTAAACAAATTTAGATTTTAAAAAAAATACATAATGAATGAGTATACCCGATCCATTATCATTCCTAATTATAAATTTAGTTACGTGAAATAATTAATTTTCTAAGTTTGATTAATAATTAACGCGAACAATATGTCACAACTTTTAAATAAGATATAAGATTATTTTTAAAATATATACATATAAATTAAAACATAAAGTTATTTCCCGTCGAATTTCGACGGGCTACATGTCTACATGGAATCCTTTTCATTTTTCATTCATGTTTTTCTAAAAAATTCGATTAGTGTTTTCTAGAAAATATATATATTGAATCAAATGTGGGATATTTATTACTAATACGAAAATAATCTATTACTAATAGGAAAATAAAGATGCCCCATCCACGGTGCTCCATTCTAATTTTCCTTTATTCTGATAATTTATCTAATTTTAATTCATATATATTCTAATTTTTATTTTTATTAATTAAAATTTTATTAATTTCATATTCTTGAAATATCACATTATTATCTATTAATCACATCTCATATTTATCTTTCCCTCTATTTAATTAATTTCTTTTATTACACATATTAAAATAATAACAATATCGGAATGCATTCTTATAAATCCTTATTTTATACATTCTTAAATCTTATATAATAATCTATAGAAAATTTGTAAATGAAAATCCCTATGAAGACTAAATAAATATATAATCAACATGTCTACATGGAATCCTTTTCATTTTTCATTCATGTTTTTCTAAAACTTCGATTAGTACTTTCTAGAAAATATGTACATTGAATCAAATGTGAGATAGGTAGTTAAAGAAAAGAACAAAAAAAATTGAAGATGTAAACATATTTTTTTCCTTATTTTGGCAAAGATTAGAGATATTGATTTAACATGAACTAACGAGTCTGTTCAATATACTTAAAAAGAAGGATTTTTACTAATTTTAATTAATATTAACTTTGTTTAGATTTTTATCGAGTAATTTAGCATAAACCAATGAGACAGTTCAAATAATATAGAAAGAATGATTTATACTAATTTTAATTAATTTTACTTGGAGTGTTCATATTTTTATCGAGTATTACTCAACGGATTTGAGACGAGTATGTATAGTAAAATCACTATTTTAACCGAGATTAGAACGAACATGTAGAAAAATTCTAAACAAATTTAGATTTAAAAAAAATACATAATGGCCGATGAGACATAGCTCAAGTGGCTAGCTGAGGTACCACAAGTCTCTAATTAATGAGAGATCTTGGGTTCAATCCCGCCTGTGTGCGGTGTAGTAGACCCACCTTTGTGTGGTGTAGAGGTCCCACCTATATGGTGGTTTATTGCTTTATTTGACATTATATATATACCTTTGTAATTCTCTAAAAAAAAACATAATGAATGAATATAGCCGATCCATTATCATTCCTAATTATAAATTTAGATACGTGAAATAATTAATTTTCTAAGTTTGATTAATAATTAACGGAAACAATATCAGTATCACAACTTTTGAATAATATATAAAATTATTTTTAAAATATATACATATAAATTCAAACATAAAGTTATTTCCGTCGAATTTCGACGGGCTACTTATTAGTAAAACTATATATTAATATGCCTCGTCATGTATACCGAATACCGATTCAACAATGTTTCATTACATGATTTATTATACGCAACAAATAATTGGAATCTCTGTTTTTTGTTTTGATAAAATAAAAAGACTTAATAGTGTGAAATGACCAAACAAGATAGTAAAAATTAAATTTTGTCACCCAACTTAATTTTTATAAATTTTGACATTCTTTGGGTAAAACTTCCCATATTGCTCTTACTTTTTAACAAATCACACAAAGTACATTCTCTCTCCTCCTTTTCTCTAGCTACCCAACAAAAAGTACACACTATTTCTCCTTCTTTTTTATATCAAACGAATCTTATTTTATCTCTCCTCTCATATTTCTGTTGCAATTTTCTCTCTCTCCCTTTATCTTTCAGCTCATTTGTCTCTCTTTTCGTATTTTCTGCATCACAATTATGTTAAGACATGCTACGCCGGTACGAAGACAATATATTCATACCGAGAGTACCACATTAGTACCGGAGTACCACACTAGTGCAAAAATACTATATTTGTACTGGAGTATTCCGTTAAGCCGTGGTAAACTGGAGCGAAAATATCATATTCGTACCAGAGTACCACGTTAGGCGTATACGCTGATTACGAAATTAAGCTATTCGTACCGAATAATCGAATCATTGAATTCTTGCTTTTGTACCAAAATTGGATGTGCACACACATGATGTACGCTTATTCGTACCAACATGTAATGTTACTTGCCTCTCTATAGTGGTACGAAATGTTATCACGAGTTGTTCGTACCAAGAGTACCTGTATTATTTTCATGCAGCCGAGACCATTTTTTTTTATTGTTGCACAAAGAGGAATATGAAATAACTATATATACGAGAATTTGTTTGATAATTATTTTCAATTGTATAACACGTTTGTTATTTTTATTTTTGAAATGTTCCGGTGAAATTAATTTTTTTTGCCTAATAGATTCATTGATGCCAATTGTACCAAGAAACTACATATCTAAATTAGACAAATTACAAAATACATACAATTTTGACAAATTGATAAATTAGAGCATACGTACTAATAATACTAGTATTGTATAGAAAAATATTTACAAATCAGAAATTGTAGCAAATTATATAAATAAGAATTGTTTATTCACTAATCCTTATCCAGCTTCATCCCTACGGTAAGTACTCTTTCATCCGTGTTGAAAGAATAAATGCTCCCAGCCAAAATATTGATTTCTCGAGTTCTTGTAGGACACTATGACCGATTTCTTGAGTTCTTTCATACCTCTTGTAGGTCCATTGTACCTTGAAAAAAAAGAAGGCAAAAAACAGTTTAGGATATGGTACTAATATAAACCATTCGTACTAATATATCAGGTACAACTGGTACGAACACACAATATTCGTACTAACGTACCAAGGTTAGATGTCGCGATGTCATGGTACGCCGGTAAGAACTCATCATATTCGTACCGGAGTATCACGTTTAGTCGTGATAATTTGGTGCGAAAATATCATATTCGTACCACAATACCACATTAGGGCGTGGTACGCTAGTACGAAAATACGATATTTGTACCGAAGTACCGAATCTTTGAATTTATGACCATGTTAGGACGTGGTACGCTAGTACGAAGATACCATATTCATACCGAATTATTCCGTTAGGTCGTGGTAAGTCGGTACGAAAATACCATATTCGTACCGGAGTACCACGTTAGGGCGTGGTCACGAATTCAAAAATTTGGTACTTCGATACGAATATCGTATTTTTCGTACTAGCATACCACGTCCTGACGTGGTATTGCGGTACGAATATGGTATTTTCGCACCAGCTTACCACGGCCTAACGTGATACTCCGGTACGAATATGGTATTTTCGTACCGACGTACTACGCCCTAACGTTGTCATAAATTCAAAGATTTGGTACTTCGATCCGAATATCGTGTTTTCGTACTAGCGTACCACGCCCTAGCGTGGTACTCCGATATGAATATGATATTTTTCGCAGACCTAACATGATACTCTGGTACGAATATGGTATCTTCGTACTAGCGTACCATGCCTTAATGTGGTCGTGACGTGTAAAATAAAATAAAAAAGAGAGAGATAAACACACCAATTTGTACCAACGTACCACGACGGTTCGCTACCAACGTGTCAATTCATACCAACGCACCCATAAATCAACAAAAATTATATACCAAAGCGAAAAACAAGCCAATAATAAGTTGCAGACTACTGGTATGAGTTACTATTGGTACGAATACATCAATTTCGTACCAACGAATTTTGACAGCAAATAGAAACATGCTGAATCTACACAAATGAACCAGAAAATCAACAATAATACACCCAAATCGTCCATATTTAAATCCAAATCACCAAATATCATAAAAAACAATATGAAAACACATAAATCACAAGAAACAAAACGAAAAACTATAAATTAACAAGAAATTAAAAAAAAACTCACAAAATGCCGATTTCGGATTTGTACGAATCTTTCAGATCTGGATGATATTTGATTTGAACTTTGGCCGGTAAAGAATGACAAAGAAACGACGATGGACGGCGAGGAGCTGCACGACGGAGATGAGCGGCGCGGCGGCAGAGATCTAAGATTTCTCAAGAGAGAGAAAATCACGAAAGAGAGAGAAGAGAGAGAAAAGAGAGAAAAGAGAGAATTTTCAGAAATTAAATGAATGAAAATGGTCTGAGGGATCGGTCAAATGTATTAAAATGTGAAATTTGACTTCCCACTTTTAGTAAGGGCAATATGGTCCGAAATTTAAAAATATTGTCAAAATTTATAAAAATTAAGTTAGTAGACAAAATTTAGTTTTTACTATCTTATATGCTATTTCTCATTTTTACTCAAATAAAAATTTCTGTTACTTAGCACAGAAGAATTTCTCTATGTTAAGCAACTTCGAAACCTCGTAGAAACATTTTTGGAATCTTTCCATGTTTAAAGAAATCAAGAACCCTTCTTCCAAGCTGTCATCTTTTTCATCTGGAAAAGCGTAGCACAAAAATTTTCCACCTTATTTCGTTCAATATAAATCGAATCTATCATTATTTGATTGGTTTTCTTTTGAACAAAATTTTTTTGTTTTTAATCCGAGTATTCAATGTCGTACGCTTACCTCTTCAAGTACATTATCATCGGAGATACCGGTAATCTTCTTCTATTCTCCTTTTTTTTCGGTTTTCTTTTTTTTTTTGGTTGTATACTTTTTGTTTCTTGAATTCCGCTAGGGATATTGATTGATTGTTGTTGAATTCATATTGGGTTGGCTTCCGATCTGCAATATTGAAATGGGAGCTTAGTTTTTCTGTTTGATATTTTTGTTTATTTTAAAGATGTGATTTTGAACTTTAGATGTAGTATACATAGAGAGGATTTATTTAAGTTTGCTTAAAGAAATAACATTGCCTTCATAGACTTTTATTAGAATTTGAATTGTATCATGTCATTTATATTGGCAAGAAAAATCTTGAATATTGACATTCTGAATCTGCATTTCTGCTAAAATTTGTTTTTGTGTTCTGTTATGTCCTAATAAATTCTGATGGAACGATACCGGTTTCAGTTAGGGTGGTCTTATTGTTGTTGTGTATGAAGATGGATGCCATTGTTCTTGTTTTAGTTGAGAATGTAGGAAGTTTTTGTAATATTTTCATGATTTGTTATGATTTGTTCAGGTGTTGGAAAATCATGTCTGCTTCTGCAGTTCACGGACAAGCGCTTTCAGCCAGTGCACGACCTGACTATTGGTGTCGAATTTGGAGCCAGGATGATCACAATTGAGAACAAACCGATCAAGCTACAAATTTGGGATACGGTTTGTCATATGATATATATAGCATTTCTTTTCCTATATATGATGTATTTGTCGATGGCTAAACTATGATTGTGTCAGCTTGTGGATTTAGGGAAGTAATATAGCAATCCCATGGCAGATTTCTTGTCTATTTTTATCTTTAATCTTTGAAAAGTGACTATGGTTGGCATCGTTTGTTCATCTTTGCTTATAATCATGCCAGGCTGGTCAAGAATCGTTTAGGTCTATTACGAGGTCTTACTACAGAGGTGCTGCTGGGGCTCTGCTAGTTTATGACATCACAAGGTGCTATTTCTTTTTTTTTTTAATCTTTGGAAATTATATTCGGAGTAGACATCAAGTCGGACAGATATGGTTGCTTCTCCATCATTCTGTCCTGTCACAATAAGATCCACTTGGTGACTTCATGCTTAGATTTGGTTCCATGTTTCATGAATTTTGCAAATTATGTTAGTTGAATTTTCTTAGATTTTGATTGCTGGTGTGCGCACGAATTATGACATTTGTGTGGCATTTTGACTTAAAATTAGTGAAACGTTATCTGTATGGGTGGACACGTACCATATTAGATGGTAGGGGCAGATGCCTTGCCTATTTTCCCTGTATATTTTATGATTTAAACATTGATTTCTATTGTATTCCATTTAGGCTGCCTGGACTTTTCGTGGTTGAGTATGTAGTTGTTCGTTGTAAGACAAGAAGTTTATTTTTACGATTTTTATACATGCTGTTACTCTGATCACTACATAATGTATTTATTCTCTGCAACAATAGCATATGTTTGTTACTTTCCATGTGCTACTAGTCCACCATAATAAATTGTCAACTTTACCAATGAAACCCGATTTGGTATAAAGGGGCTGAGGCGTCCTGTGTATCTTGAATTTTGCTGTACCAACGAGACACATTCTTGTTAAACTGATCATTCAATTGGATTTGATTCTTCAGGAGGGAAACTTTTAACCACCTTGCCAGCTGGTTGGAGGATGCAAGGCAGCACGCGAGCATGAACATGACGATAATGTTGATAGGAAACAAGTGTGATCTGGCGCATAGAAGAGCCGTGAGCACTGAGGAAGGCGAGCAGTTTGCAAAGGAGAATGGCTTAGTATTCATGGAGGCATCTGCTAAAACCGCTCAGAATGTGGAGGAGGTAACACCAATTCTAAAGCAAATTTATCGTAGAGCTACATGAATTGTATCGTACATATAATCTTGCATGTTTTTGCTCAACTCTACCTTTTCAGGCCTTCGTGCAGACTGCTTCAACGATCTATAAGAAGATTCAGGATGGAGCTTTTGACGCGTCTAATGAGGTACATGCAAGTTTTCTGAATTTTCTGATATTAACAAATTGATTTGATGGTCATAACTTATTTTGGCTAGAATAATGTTGAAATCTTGGCTATATATGTGTCGTTGGTGCTAAAGATGTGATGTATTTCTGCAGTCGAATGGGATAAAAATCGGATATGGAGGAAACCAAGGATCTTCGGCTGGAAGAGATGGTGCTGCTACTCAAGGAGGAATCTGCTGCAGCTGAAAGTTTGAAGAAAAGTAGGAAAAGAAGATGTTTTCTTGCCTATGTTCTTTAATTTTAAATAGGTTCACTTATTTATTCACCATCTAAAATTGTCTTGATCTACTTAGATATACAGAACAATGATACACGTTCTAAAGATTATTGATATGAAAACGGACACTCATTATCAATTCCAATGTATATGTTCTGTTCTGTTTTTCTTTTAATGGTTGAACGCACCTCTACTATATACAAATAGAAACTTTTTCTCCTGTAAGAACTAGAAACTAATTTGGATAGTTGATCTTGTATGATTTACCGTATGTAAGTTCTTATTGTAATATAGAAAATGCATAATCATAAAGATGTAGTATTATTTATTTGCATTAACATGAAAATGCATTCATTTTACATATAGAAAGAAAGAAGGAAAAAAAAAAAAAGAAAAAGAACCAAGTAGGCATATACGTGTCCATCAATGACAGTGAGTTTGATGTCATGAATTTTAGAAAAGTCAACTATGGTACATATGAAACTATTTGTTGACATGCCCTAGGAAACTTAAGTTAAAAAAGTTATACTATATCCTATTATGCAATAATTAATTATTAATAAAATTTAAAGCTTAAATATTAAAAATAATTAACAAAAATTTTATCAATCCTAATTAATTAGTTGTGAAATTTAAATAAATTAAAATACAGGCAACCGACATTGAAATAGAAATAAGTAGACATTTCTGTAATGATATACAAGTGGGATAGTGCATGTCATGTGTTACAATGATGATCTCATATTTTCCATAATTATTACCAAAACAACAAAGTCAACTAAAAATCTAAATAGAAATTTTATCACCAACGACAAAAAAGGAAAAAGCAACGGTTAAGAAAGTGTCGAGAATAATTAAGCAGGGAAAACGCCACGAATCCGAACAGAAATGTTCTGTAAAAAGCTGGCATGTGAAAATTCTTCCGTGTTGACTACGTGACTTTTTTTTTAAAATTTAAATACAATAAAGTTAAGTGGATAACGTTTATTACAAGTGTATTGAGAAAGAAAGATGCCTTTAAAAAAATAATACTCCATAAACCAGAATCCAAATAAATGCAACTACAGTATATATACAAAATAATAATTAAGTTAGGCTCTCTTAGTTCTCCTCTTTCTCTTTGTGGGGTGGAAATGGTGAGAAAAATTAGTGTTGGAAATGGAATTTTTGAAGGTTCAGAGCTGATCTACGTGGCAGGCATGGTTGTTTTATACATTTCAGTTATGTCTATGCTTATCTTCGCTTGTGCTGACCAGGCCTCCGGCGGCAGACCTCGGAATAGGCAGGGCCGGACGGGCGGCGCAGGCCGCGGTGGTGGTGGTAGTGGCGGAGGTGGCGATGGCTACGGCGGAGGTGGTGGTTGAAGGGGGTATTTTTGCCAGGACTGATTTATTATGGAGCCTTTTCCATTGCGTTATGCAATGCAAGTATTTTCTTTTGTTTTTCTTTTTTATTTTGATTTTGAATTTAATGTAATGCAACTGTGTACGAGCAACGTTTAATTTTGTTATATACCAAGTTCTCGTCTGTTGTTTCAATTGTCATATAAATATGATCACTATTGATAAATTTGTATCTATAGTAGTGTGAATTCTAGTCTTTTGTGATTAGTTAATAGTCCTATCAGAATTGGTCAGATTTGAACCTGTGATAAAAAAGGATTCGAAGCTCATCCACTTCGTCTCTAGATTATACTCTTTAAGGGTTATTTATTTAGATTTATATAGGTATTGTTGGTTAGTGGCCTTTTATTTCATATTTTTCGATATCATTAGTGTGTGCATTATAGATGTATATTGATAAACTAATGTTGTTACATATATGCGTTAGATGTGCTAGTTAAGAGAATTGAAATAAAATGCTACTCCCTCTGGTTTCAAATATAAGACAATTTGGCATTTTGTACTAGATTAAGAAACATAAATTAACACAAAGTTTAACAACTCATTACTCTCATTCTCTCTAAACTTTAATGCCATAAATTTATTTTGTCAAATGCAATAGGGTACTTAATATATTGTCAAAGTTAATGAAAAGAACTCAACAAACTAATTGGAAAACGAGTACATCATTAATAATGAGCTGGAAAGTAATAAAAATTGATGGAAGGGGAGAGAGAATAATCTTGGTAAATGAAAATACCTTATAAAAAAACAAATAAAAAGGGCCAAAATGTCTTATATTTAAAATCGGAGAGAGTATTTTATGTTAGGACTCCAAGAAAAGAGAAACTGTTAGTGCAGCTGTGCGTGCACGATTTATATATGTTGGTTTGACATTTTATGTATCCAAAATCTTAAGGGTTTTGGTTTTGATTTTGGAAGTGTGTTCTTTCCGCTGCTGAATGTCTACTCTGTTGACAATCTAGAAGACTGGCTAATTATGGAAACTTTGTGTGGTGCACGTTTCATTTAAAAACAGAAAAATTGCATGGATATATTGATGGATGCAATCTTTATTATATGGTAATATATCTTCGGAGATATCATTGGAGGTTGAAGATATATATGGAGATAAGATTTTATTTATCCTAATGGTGGCAGACGTATAAGAAGACTTGAAGATCTTTATTCATGTGTTCCGTATATGTTTTTCTCTTGAGATTTCGTGAGTTGAGAGAGTGGAGGTTGCCATAGTTTTCCTACTAGAGTTCTTGTTCATACAGTCTAGTTGAGGTCCTGTCTAAACACTTGTCTGTTTAGTTGTTCTTCTAGTTAGAGAGTTGATCTCGCCATATTGTTTTCCTGATAGAGTTCTTGTGTCTTCACAGTCTAGTAGAGGAGTTGGAAGAACGAATGTTTATTCGTATGTTCTTAGAGTTGTTCTTCGGTGAGGAAGAACAAGAGAAGGAACAGGTGCTATCTGCCGGTAGTTGTAAGCTAGCCTGACTGTGGGACGTGGTTCTCATAGTATAATTCACACTTCAAAAAGGGGGTTGTAAACAGGTGAAAATAGGCGTCATAAGGTGATACCCTTTTGTGTTAGTTCCTAAGTAATCTCTACTCCAATAGTGGATTATTTCCTTGGTCTGTGCCCCCAGACGTAGGTGTTTTACCACCGAACTGGGTTACCAAGTTCTCATGTTATTTACTGCTTTTATTGTTTGTGGTCGTATGCTTGTTATATAAAACACTCTGCAGTGAATGGTTTTTCATATGTTCTCGACTTACATAAGAACATGTGCTTAAGTACTAATCGATTTAAACACGAGATGAATCGAAGGTTTAGCGAAATTTCAGAAACATATATTTATATTAAAATTAATAAGACTTATAATTATTTCTTCTTCTACTTATAATCATGATAACAAGATATTTAACTCGGACTTAAGTTCCTTTAGGGATGACATAATGGTGGAGTAAGTATTTTCAAGGCAAAAGATTGCAAGTTCGAATCTCACCATCGTCACTAAAAATCGAGCATGTCATACTTGGTTTTTCAAGTATGAATTACTACTCCTATAACTACATCGAAGATAGCAGTGGCAGATTCTCACGACTTAGAAAAAAAATCTAATTCGATTTATTAGTTACAGTAACGTCTCTATGGTTGTTTGAGAGGTGCACTGCAGAGGGCATTACAAATCAGAGGGGCACCAAAGTTTTGAAGTTTTACACCTTGTAATTAATTTTGTTTTCTTGTATATTTTGAAGTATAAATTTATGCAACTACTTATTTTTTATTTTTGCTTGTTATAATAAGTAAGATGCAAATAGGAAAATAACTATCTGGAGACTGGAATTAATTTGAGTTTATATAACTATAAGATTGAGAGTTGGAGTCCATTGAAGCACAGAATATTTTAACAAAACTTTTAAATATAAAGTTTGACCACCACCTTGTCAATGTGTTTGATTATAAAAATCAATAAACTTAAAATTTTTATAGAGTGGCCTCCAACACATCAGATCGGATCTTCTATTGCCTAATGGTGTGACATCTTCTATTGCATCCATTAGATTAATGACATATGTCGATTTGGAGATAATTATATACCCTAATTGGGTGGAATAAACCCTAGTTACCAATCTTAAATTTAGGGATTGCCACATGTCGTTCATCCAACATAAGCAATAGAGGATGTTACACCAATTAGCAATAGAGGATCCCATGTGCCGACACATATAATGATTTTTGGTGTAATGAATTAATTGTGTGGACTGGAAGATCGCATTCTCAAGGATATTACGTTGGACACGTCGGTTTCCACTAGATAATTTTAATGTAATGTATATAAGAAAATATACAAAAAAAAGAAAAAGAATTGTATCTAGTTTAATTTGACAAATACAACAACAACAACAACAACAACAATAATAATAATAATAATAATAATAATAATAATAATAATAATAATAATAATAATAATAATAATAATATAGTGTAGTTAGAACTAGATATACATACATGTAACGCCCCAATTTATTTAATACAAAAAGGTACGTAATCTATTATTAATTAATTAATAAAAATAAATACTCCCTCCGTCCCGGATAAGTGTAGTCCACTTTCCTTTTTCGCCTGTCCCCCATAAGTGTGGTCCTTCCTTAAATGGATATGACACCACTTAAAATTTTACCCTTTTACCCTTTAAAAATAACTAACACTACAACAAAGTGGGTCTCATTCTCCACTCACTACACTTCTACCTAACATCCTTCTTAAAACCCATGCCCCTCCCTCCGGACCACACTTATTAGGGACGGAGGGAGTAGTACTTAACTCTGAATAAACAGCGGAAAACTTAAAAGAAAAATAAAGTCAATATTGTTCGAACATAAATATTATACTATCGTAAAAAACTCTTCTTATTCTTTGATCATTGACCATCAACACGCGTCACGCCGATCATCGCCCGGCCTAGCTCAGTTATGTGTCTGTGTTTTCTTTCAGATTTTCTATTTCGTGGGTGAGTGTGTGGACAAAGATGCCGAAAATGAACACCTAAAGAATCCAACAGAGGTTTTAGAGGTCGGTATTCACCTCCCCAATCAGATTGGATGGCTCTAATCTTGACATCAAATTGTCTTTCTATGAACACAAAGAACTTGTGAAAAACAGACACAACATCCGACTTAAGAGTAAGGGGAAATATCCAAGTGAACCTAGTGTAGTCATCAATGAAATGGATGTAATATTTAGGGTTAATTATCATTTATGGCCCGACCTTTCACTTCGTGGTGATTTTATGGCCTGGCCTTTTGAAATATTTAAAAATGGCCCGACCTTTGCTCTATTATGACACTTATGGCTTGGGACCGAAAATCTGACGATGGAAAACTGAGTTGGGCAGCCGGATGATGATGTGGATATTCTTTAAAAAATAGGGCAAGAATATCCACATCATCATCCGGCCGCCCCACTCAATTTTTTGTCGTCGAATTTTCGGTCCCAGGCCATAAGTGTCACAATAAAGCAAAGGTTCAGCCATTTTTGAATATTTCGAAAGGTCGGATCATAAAATCACCATGGAGTGAAAGGTCGGGCCATAAATGATAATTAACCGTAATATTTATAACCATCCATAGAAGGAGCAGAGCTAGGTCCCCAGACATATCTGTGAATAAGCTGAAAAGGTGCAGTGTTTTTGATGTCAACAGAAGGAAGCGTCATAGAGTGTATTTTACCAACAGCACAAGCATCACAAAAACTTGAAGTGGAAGTACTAGAACCAAGATTCATAGATTTCAGAGTAGTGTTCAAAACTTTGGTACATGGATGTCCTTTAAAATTGTATTATAATATTATTTTATTAATATAACCTCATTCAATATTTCTAGAAATTGAGAAAATTGATGTGTGCATGGAATACTAAATTAAAGATGGATAAAATATAACAATTACATATAAATTATGTGTTTTAAAAAAAATTAAATTAAATGCACTTTTTAAATTTATGTGAAAATGAAAGGGGGATTATTTTCTAGGTATAAGTACTACGTTTCAATTTTGTATTTTATTTTATCTCAGCATTACATGACAATATTAATTTTTTTTTTTTTTTAGAAAACATAATATCAAATGCGGCTTTCATCAAAACATAATACGTAATTAAAACGCAACATACAAACATACAGAAATAGGATCCCAAAACCAATGGTACTAAAACGTGAATACTCCTTTCACCAGTCCCGGCGCCATGATTCCTTCCACCGCCACCAACCACCTCCTCCGCCGACCGCCGTCATTACTTAGAACCTCCACCACGGACGCCGGCTGCCGCCGGCCACATCGATGCCTGAGGTCGCTGCTGCCGCTCCTACTGCACCATGGCCTGTGCCACAATTAACTCATACATTCCCACCATATTAATCAGCCAAAAATATGGCCATTTTTATTTATTTATTGATATAAAGTAGGGGCCTTTGCCTTTCTGAGGATTTGCCAGTAGCATATGTTGTCTATATTTATATAAACGGCATAATGCAATATATTGCATAGAAATTAATGTATCTAGATATCACTTGGGATCCGATCTGTCTCTAACTTCGGTGTCTCACAATTCATATTTAATTACGTTTTTGTCAATTTTTTTCTTTAATTCCAATCTATAATGTTCTTGTATAATTTTACAATTATTAATTAGGGTTAATCCATCCGAATAGGGTTTATATATATATATTTATTTATATTTAATTTGTATTTTTTTAATTTTTAATTGATTATTAGGGTTCATTATTCCAAAATTAGGGTATTTAATTTTTTTAAATTCTATTTTTTTATAATAAATGTTAATTAAGGTTCATTATATATTACTAAATTTTTATTTTTAAATAAATATTTTTAAAATAGTGAAATTAATAGTGGGACACATATTGAGGAAAGATGATCTCATCTGTCTAGTTATGGGCTTCTGATCGTACGGTCAGTTTCTTGTTTAATACTTTTTTGCATTTGGTTTGGAGAATGAGATTGGTAACATGTGAGATAGGATTATATGGATGATTAATAATCACCCTAAATTTGGAAGGACAAATTATCACTTGATTGATAGATATGATCAAGGCCGCCTAGTTATCCATTATGGGCCAAATCATCAAACCCAACATTTGATTAAGTTGAATTATTTTATCAATCAAAGCCTTATCAAGCCTAATTAATCAAAGCAAACGACATCTAATTGCATTAACCGCAACAATGCTCATTTTATTTATTATTTGGGGGCGTAAATTTCTCCGGAAAAACATTGCAGAATTTCAATGCAGTACTCCATAAGAACTAAAATTAGTAACGTAGTATCTCTTTTTTTTTGAAAAAAAGTATTTTTCATAGTATTTTTTGACGGTCGAGACTCACCGAGTGCCTTTCTATTGGATTTACAATAAATTAAAAATGAAAATCCGATTATACCAATTTGCGCCATTTTACGTACATACTTGTATTAACTAGCTCTTTCACCCATCAATATTAACGATGGAGAAAGTCAACTCCTGCCGTTCATGAACACTAGCTCCTACATTTGGACCTCGAATGTATATATTATTATTATTATTATTATTATTATTATTATTATAGTTTTGACTTTGTAGTTCTTGTATCCACAAGTAGGGCCGTGCAACTCTATTTCAACGCAAATATAAAGTCCCAATATAATACGTACAAGTTTACGTAATCCAAGAATTTGGAATTAATTAAGTAGATTAATTATTTATATATATACCGCTCATCAAGCCAAGCCCATCAAATTTAATCTCTATAATCATCAATTGAAATTAGTTACCAAAACTACGTAGTTTTGATAGTGGGACACAACACATAATGCATATTAGAGAATCTCGCCCGTGGTTATTGCATAAACAAGAAGGCATATATATAATAGAGGTATGAACACACACGTAAGATGCATCACCATAATTCAAGTATTATTGTATAGTTGACAAAGTATTGATCGATAATTTAATCGGTTCATTAATTCGAAGGAAATTTCTCATCTAGGTTTGTGGAAACTAGGATATCAATTAATGCTGACCAAATTGAAATTGCATCATATATAATTAAGTTACGATCAATATAAGTTGTTCGCACACGAAGTGTCAGCATTATAAGTATTATTCTATAGAGCGAGCTACCCTCGTCATAAAAAAAAAGAAACGTAATTTGCAGTTGGTATCAAAACGGTGAGAATTTTGGGAGGAAATTTGTTAAGCGAAGATTATTCATCAGATATGGCGTTGGTGTTTTACATTATTGCTATTTCCCTCTCAATCATAAGTTTGATGATTTTTGGCTGTGCAGATTGCTTCCATAGTGGCCGGAAAAATACTGCTGCGGTAGCCAACGAAAACTATACCATGACGTCCATGCCATGGATGTTGTGGTCGTTGCAACCGCCACCATCAGGTTGAGGTTGCTGCGGCACCACCACCACAGGTAGTGGTTGCGGCAGCGGCACCGCTGCTTCAGGTGGTTCTGGTGGTGGTTGCGGTACTGGTGGTGCGGCCGGCTGTTAAATATATATCAACAAAGATAAGGGTCCAGAATTAGTCTTACTAGTACTACACCCACGCAATGCGTGGTAATCATGTTAAACAACGTTCAAACACTTTTTTCATAAGGTCACATACATATATTGGTACACTATATCTTAATATTTTTTTTTTCAGTAATATCATAAGCTCCAATTTATGGTGCTGCAAATTATACGTGGCTTGTTGGGAATTCAAATGAGATCAAAACAACGCCGTTCTAGTCTATATAAATTAAAACACCAAATATATAACTTTAATTGAAAGCAAAGAAAATCTAAATTATAAATTAATAAAAGTAGAGTAGAGGAATTGATGATTGTACATTATCTTCTCCATCCCTCGTTTTTACTACCACTCGGACTACATTAACTCATTCATATTCTTCTCTTCCAACCCATGTCATCTCTATAATAGTCTTATGCTCAATGATAAAAATGAAAAACGGAAAATACTAAAAAAAGAAGACCAGCCTTGTTATTATAGTGTTGAGATTTTATTATTATACTATCGAGGGAGCATCTAATGCTAATTAATCATTCTTCTAAATAAATAAAAAAAATCCTAAAACAATATACCTTAATTATACAATATAATATATATATTTACTTTAAATACTAATCCAAATTTTCAGCTTCTGATCTATGATATGAATAAAGAAAAACTATTAGTACTTATTAATACAAATAAAATTTAATTATATTTATTTATCTTTATGGAATGATGGAAATGAGCGAGAAAATCATGAAATATTTATACATATTTACATATAATATATATTTATATGAGATACAATGCTCTCTGAAAGCAAACATATAATAATTCATTTATATATATATATATCGATATTGAAATAATTCTTAAATA
This sequence comes from Agastache rugosa, assembly GCA_031470985.1. Lineage (NCBI taxonomy): Eukaryota > Viridiplantae > Streptophyta > Magnoliopsida > Lamiales > Lamiaceae > Agastache > Agastache rugosa. Next base: position 26,419,668 of record CM062607.1, read on the forward strand.
TATATAACATAGTAATCAATATGTTTATAGAAATAATTTGGGTCGGATTAAATAAATTGCTATAAAAAGCAAGTAAATGTCGTTTATTCCATTACAAAATATATAAGCACCAATTCTAACAATAATAAATAACTCTTTTTTTTAATTTATAAAACTAACTACATAAATACAAAAACGTATTTTTAGGATTCAAGAGCCTTGCATCTTCTTCTTCTCTCAGTGGTGGATTTATCAAACTATCTCTCCCATCTTCATATTCATCTTCCATTCTACCAAATTCATGAATTGAGTTTTCTTCTTTTCAACTTAGTAAATCTTCATCTTCGACCTATCTTAAACCTTATAAAAAAAACCTACTCTAATCCACGACATAACATCTATGTCAATGATCTTGGTACATCTCTTTCTTGTCAATCATGTTTCCTTTAGTCGAAATGAAGGAGCACAAAAAATGTGAAATGTGGATGAGATTAGTTGCAGAATTCTAGAATTTATAGGTAAAAAAATATCATAAAAATGGAAAATTTATTATTATAATTAATTTTTTGCCACAAATTATGCTTTTGTAACGTTCATATTAATTAGTTGATTGATAAATATTAATGAACAATTAGAATTATATCATTATGAAAATTATTTCTAAAATGGAAATATTAAAAAAAACTGAAAAATAAAAGTTTCTAAAAACGGCAAGCCGGCCTTGCTATTATAGTTTATAAAGATTTCTTATCTAAAAAAATGTTCTGATCCGCTATATATATATATATATGAATTATGCAATATTGAATTCATAATTATGGATTATTATATTCTTCTTGAGATTCATACTTATGAATTAAGCATTAATAGAATCGTAATGCATTATTGAATTCATACTTATGGATTATGCATTAACAAGGTCGTAATTATGCACTATTAAAATATATTTATATTATTATTGTTTCGTGTGTATAATTGAGATAATGCATATTTAATAATAATTTTTAGTTCTTATAACGAATAATGTTTTGATTATGCATATATAGAAACATGATCATGCATAATTCAAAACAATATTTATGTGATATTGTTTCCTCATTCTTTAGGAAAAAAAATGGATATGGCCGACAAAGAGAAAGAGTAAAAAGATGAAACACAAACCTTTAAAAGAAAAAAAAGATGAATTAATACAAAAGGAAACAAAAAACGTGATCAACTGATCATAGCATCTATGGAGGAGAAGAAATAATTAGGAAATGGAAAAGACTCATTATTCCTTCAGTTAAGGGATTGAGCGGTTACAAAAATAATATCAAAGACAAAACCACCCTTTTTAACTCCAAATAATATAAATAATAAATATAAAATTCAGTTAATACACAACCATTGATTAACTAGTATCTACAGACGAAAAAAGTTTCTACATTTTACGGGGAAATTAGTTTCTATTTGAACTCTCCCCTATATAATATATATATATATATATATATATATATATATATATATTATATAGGGGAGAGTTCAAATAGAAACTAATTTCCCCGTAAAATGTAGAAACTTTTTTATACCGTAGATTTTAGTTGATCAATGGTTACAATCGCATAGTATATTTTATATATTTAATTACGTGTGCTGGTTTTAAAAAGGGAGAATATGTCTATCTTCATCATTCCATAACTGATTCGTTCCTTTATTCAAGGAATATCAAAACTTGTAATGATCTACTAATTATAATTCTTTCATTACCATCCGTCAATTTCTCTTATATCTTCTGTTTTCTTTTTCATTTTTCTATTGGTCTTGTTCTATTTATCAAATATTGTTGTTGTTCAGACTTTGAATACGACAAAGTTCGTTTTAATTTTAATATGTTTAATTATAAGTTCTAACTATTATTCACAAGTTTTTTTATAATTTATCTCAGTGCATAATCACAAATATAGATCGAAATATCAAAGACTGTATTACTACACTGGAAAATGGTATGACATCTACTTGAACATACTGTGCTCCGCTTATGCTGTTATGCACGATGTAAGTATCAATTATGCATTTATATGCTCAATTGTCATGATAATGCATTATTCACTTACTAATTATGCATAAAGAAATGTTTGTTGATTTTCTGAACAAAAAATGACATGATGCAAAGAGAAAAAATAGATAAGACGTGCATAAGCATTGTAGATGTTTCGTGCATGATAAAATACAAAATAATAATTAAAAATATATTTAATAAATAAAATATGATATAATATATTGTTAATGAAAATTTAAAAATAATAATGCATTTCTTTTAGAATAATAATGCATTTCCTTTATAATAATAATGCATTTGAATATTAATAACTTTAAAATCGAGATTTCGATTCTTAGAGGAAAAATTTGATAATCTAGTAGTGAAAATTTAAACAAAAAATCAATAAATAATTTTTTTGAGGGAATATCAATAAATAATTAAAATATGCATAATACAGAAACCCAATTTTTATTTTGACTTCAATTTAATTTTAGGAAACATGATTTCGAATCCCTCATTCATCGGCAGCCGTGCAAGTTAAGGGATATCTAAATCCAAAAATAGTCACTTTTATCCTTCGTATGATTAATAAAATAAAAAATTAGAATTTAGCTACTCTAATATAAATCCACGTGTCATTATCCTGATCATTTATTTTGTGTTGATCAATGAAAAAAAGTTTCTAGGTTTCACACTAGAATAAGTTTTCACTTGATCTCATCCCTATATATATATATATATACACCGGCGTTTTAGTAACTAATTGAATGTTGTGTTTGTCCAAATAAACAGTTAATTTCTTTTTCCAATTTAAGATAATGATAGTTTCATGTATATATATCATTCACTAATTGTCTTCAAATAGGGTTTTGGATTTATATGGTAATCTTTTCTGTTTACAAATTAATATTCTATTGGATATGGGTTTGAATACATGTTAATTACAATTCGGATATTCCATCCGTCTCACCAATATATTGAAACAAAAATTAAATGTAAGAAAAGTTATATGTGCGAGGTTCTTTTTCTTATAATTTCATTATATTTAGAATTTTTTTTTTTTTGGTCTATAGAATCCTAACCACTTTGATAAATTAATTTGTTGTTGATCTTAATTTATAACATATAAGATGATCATGTGGCACAAGTTTTTGTGGTTTCAAATACGAGCGTTTACTTTCGATGATATGATAGATTGATATAATATATGATTGAATATATATATATATATAGGGATGGATTATTATAGAAATTATTCCTCCCGTGAGAACTTGAGAACATGCTTAAATCTATATATATTCATGCTTAAATCAATATATAGTCATGCTTAATAAGATTCATGCTTTTTTGCATATACAATAATGCTTATATAAAATCATGCTTAAATTTATATATATTCATGCTTCGAATAATGACAATCATAGATCATACAAAGATCAATGGTTCAGATTGGTTCCTAGTTCCCACATTAGGAATAGTTTCTATATGAACCAATCCATATATATATAGGAAAAGGATTATATAAGAATGGATCTTAACCTAAAAAATAAGAATAGATCTCCACCATACATCTACAAGGGATGGAGGGTCAGATCTGACCCAGGTCAAACCGGGTCAAACCGGGTCAAATCGGGTCAAATCGGGTCGGATCCGGTCAACCGGCTGACTTTCAGTTTTTTTTTTTCGAAATTTTTTTATTAATTTTCGAATTTTTTTTAAGAGTCAGATGATATGCACCACACTGTGCAATGAGATGCACCACTAAGTGTATTGGGATGCACCATTTTTAATTTTTTAATATTCTTTTTCACTATTTCTATTTTTTATTTTTTATTTGTATTCAAGAGTCGAGCGAGGGGAGCCGAAGGCCTCGGAGCGAGCTAAAAAACATATAATGTTGCCACAATCATTATCTATAAATTAAAATCGGAGCCGAAGGCGGAGACAAAAAAAATCCCAAACACTTGCTTATTGATATGGTATGAATACAATGATTTTAAAAGTAGTTTGATTTCATCATACCAAATCACTCCAAGATTTTCCCTCGTTTTGATATAGTTATACACACACACATAGTGTATGAGATAAATCTCCATGTATTATGAGATGCACCACAATGCATTTTGAGATGCAACACTATGTGTAATGAGATATACCACCATGTATAATGAGATACATCACAATGTGTAGATGCAACACACTGTGTAATGAGATGCACCACAACATGAAATGAGATGTGTTGGGAAAATTAATAGAGTTTTGAAGTGATACCAAAACCCAGCTGACCCCAACCGAGTAGATGTTTGCACAAGCTCAAGTGTTTTTCCAGCTCACCTGTTTGAGCTTATAGAGTTTCTAAGTTTACAGGTGGACGCTGAAGACAGCAGAAGACCCAGCTGAGTACACAGCAGGGTAAGCCAAGTCGAGTGATCAGCAACGTTATCCAGATTCAAGACGATCAAGTTCTTCCAGACACAGCTGTAGGAAAGACCCAGCTCGTATGACAACTCAGCTCTACGTCAAGACTCCGGCGAAGTTCAAGACTCGCCCGCACGTCAATGATCCAGCAGAGTTCAAGACAGCTCTGAGTCACCAGAACAGAAGAGTCGAAGTCAACTTGAGATAAAGTCAGATCTGATCTGGACCATCAGGAACTCGACACCTCAATCCTGTCAGAAGTTAGGTAGAGATTCAGAACGGCTCTTTCCAACGGCTAGTTCTAATCTCACCCTATAAATAGAAGTCTTCTTCATCATCAGAGAATAAGAGAGAGAATTTACATAAGAAAGATCAACAGAGAAAGAAGTCTAACAAAAGACCAAGATCTCTCAGAAAAGCTTCAAGATCCAGCAGTCTACATCCTTATGAGTTCTTATTTATTCTCAGGCTGCTGAAGCTCTCTCCCACTAGTATCTAGGCATATAATCCTTCCCATCTTAAGCCTAGTTTGAACGAGTTCATCATACTCATTGTTCTTCATTGTTAGAACTCGTTCATAGTTGGAAACCCCAAACTCAAACCCAGAAAAAGGTTAGGTTAAGGTTATGGTTCTGTAGTACCCGTAAACTACAGGTTAGGTTCTTCAGTACCCGTAAACTGAATGTAGGCTTCAGCTGTGCCCGTAAACAGACTGGTTACGTTTCGATACAATACGCGTAAACTTGTATCCAGCTTGAGGAACTAAGCTTGCAACGCTTGCTGACTGCGCGAAAAGTCAGTGGTATCCTTAGTGGATTACCAGAGGTTTCTGGTCGTGGACGTAGGAGTAGTTTCTCCGAACCACGTTAAGTTGCTTTGTTCTTTCATGTTTATTTATGCATCCAGCTAACTATTCATAAGCATTATTTCAAGCTGCATAAACTGATTAACTGAAAAGAGAAACTAAGCGTTGCAATATATTTGAAGCAACAGACGGACTTTCCAAAATCCCACCACATTCCGCACATAGCCAGCTGTGTTGATCAAGCTGTCTTTCAGCTGGATCGAACACAGCCAGCCCACTCAAAAGAGTTTTAATTGGAAAAGTTTTTAAACCTTGGTGTATTCACCCCCCCTCTACACCAAGGTATCCGTCTTGGGACCATCAATTGGTATCAGAGCAGTGGTTCAAAAGATCACTTTTTCTGAGTCAAGTCAGCCTCTTTGCTGATAGTGGTCACCTGAACAGATCCTTCAAGTTTCAAATTTTTTTTTTAAAATCATTATATTGCATACTGTCATGGAATCAACCAACGAAGAAAATAAAGAAACCAAACGAATCGATCGGGACCAACAGAAATAAAGACAAATGGATACAAAATCGAAGATTCAACAATCATACACTCGAGTACATTGGTCTCAAGAGAAGAATAGAGAAGATAGACATGAACCAAAGTCGGATTTGGGACAGCTGTCTACTTGCTATACAAACTGAGACCTCATCAAAGAAATGAGCTAATGTGTGAATTATTTGGACTGCTCAAACCGGACAAAGAAAAGCTCATCCAGCTGAGGGGGAACAAACTCAGCTGGATCCCAAAGCTCAGTTCAGAAGAATTTCCCAGCCAAAAATGGAATCAAGCTCAGCTGGACATCAGTCGAAGAGATAAAGGGAACTCAGCTGAAGGAAATTCAAGCTAATCTCCAAATACTCAGCTGAGGAGAACTGTCAATCAAACAAAGGGGAAGATCGCTGTGATATCAGCTGGGTACTTTGTGCAAAGCTGACCGGTTTGCGTCTCATGCATTTATTGCTCTGAGGAATATAATATTTTAGTTCAATAAATTTGAATTCTTATGTTAAGCGGACATATATTCCTTAGCTGAATTGTTTGATAAGTTTCCTTTCTCGTCGCATTAATTATAAAGTCTGCATAGTACTGTAGCACGGCAGAATCGAGGCAGAACATCAAACGTTTGAACTGCCTCACGCGCGTTTGAAATACACTCGCCGAAAGCACGTCAACAAAACGTGATGAGTGAATCTCTCCCAGTCGTTGATCAGAATATCAACTGATTCATTCTCAACCGTTGATCCTATATGGCAGTTGATATATATGGAAAAGATTCGCGGATTCTTTCCTCCATCTTTATCTCTGCAAATTTCAAAGATTCAAAATCTCTATCTATTTTCTGCAAGTTCTTTGCACGATCAAATTCAACAAGTTGCAGAAATGGCGCCCAAGAAATCAACCGCAGAGATGAACCAGTTTGAAGCTCTAATGTCAAAGCTATCTTTTGAGAGTATTCTGTCCACCTCCAACCTCCATGTTTCAGAATTAAAGGAGATGGTGGATCTAGTTGCAGACTCCGGTCTCTTGCTGTGGGCAACCTCCATGCCCAAGCTTTTGCTAAAGAGAGATGCCGCACTTTTCTACCTTAACATCATTGATGAAGACGGCTTCTACTCATCTTCATTTGACATGATCGTCAAAGACGAAGACGGAAAGTTTGATACAGCAACCGTCAATATCAAACTCAACAAGATGTTACGAAAGGTGTTCAACTTACCCCGAGAAGGAGGATTCATCCCAGATAATTACAGTCGTGAAGAAGTGGATGAATTCCTCAGCAGAGAGATGCTTATCTCCCCAGAGCCGTACAGAGCGAGCATGTCAAAGCTCCTGCTCAAGCCAAAGTACAGGCTGCTGCTGGATATCACGCAAAAATGCATCTTAGGGATAGCTGGATCTCAAGGAGAGATCAACATTCCAAAGCTCAAGCCGATGATTGCCATGATCAAAGGCGCAAACGTCAACTGGTTTGACTTCTTACTCAACCGTCTGGTCAAGGAGTCTGAGAAGATCAAATTCAACTCCACCAGGACGACGTTCTCATCCACAGAGCCATTGTATCTCTGCTCCAAAATTTCTTTCTTGATAGAGCAAGCTGTGAAAGGGCACACAGTAAAGTGGGTTGATTCAGAACCGTTTCCAGAAACGAAGATTCTTTTCCAGAGAATAAGTCAAGTCAATGATCTTCTGAAGAAACAGCTCATGAGCAAAGGCAAGAAGTTGAAGAAGAGACAAGTTCCAAATTGAGAAGAAACAAAGAAAGAGGAAGGCGCAATGATTCTCAAACCAAATTTGAGGTCCAAATTCGAGAAGAAAAAGAAAACAGATGTCATTCCAAGTCAAGCAATGGTGATTCTCTCCCCACAGCCAGTGTCGGCCTTCGATTAATTCGGATCAAACATCCTGGCCGAGATGGGATTGAATGATGAATTGTCATCCAGCTCAGAGGACGAGCTGGATAATCCAAGGAGCTCACCCCAGCCTTCACCACCTCACAGCTCTCCGCCGAAACAGCCTTCCCCTCCACCCAGCTCTCCAACCAAAGAGCCATCTTCTGTAAAAGAGCAGGCAGATACTCAACTGGCTGAAGCTTCTTCACAGCCAGCTGACACCCAAGCTGAACCCTCTTCCTCTTATCCCAGCTCACCCCCAAAATAACCATCACCCAAAGTTCATTCTCCCACACAGTTGGCTGATACTTCTTCACAGCCTACTGTGAACCCATTTGAACCTATTCCTCAAATCTCCACAGAACCAGAGGAGAGTGATTCTACTGCCTCTCATTCTCTCAACTCCACTGGCTCAGCCTTTATGAAAGCCATGTACGAAGACTTGCGCATTGCAGGGATCAAGAGTGTTCTAACTCAGTATCCAATTCTGGCGCACCTGCCCATCGCCCTCGTCAAAGTTGGAGAACTCAAGTTTTATCTGGCTACCAAGATGGCAACTTGGTACCAGAATGAGCAGCTGATAGAGACTTTCTCTTATGAGAAATTGAAGACGGATGAAGCACGCCTCCAGCACACATTTGGCTTTGGAAGCCTGGAGGATGCATACTTACACCAGAATGATCTCATCAGAGGAATTATAGAAGTATCTCAACAGTACCCCAAGCCGCACCCAGCTGAAGTCTGAGAATCTGCCAACAAGCTCCTTACAGCAGCTGGATGGGAGACATCTTTTGGAGCTGTCAAATCCAAAGAAGTCGCAGCTGAACTTGCTGGCGAAGCCGTCCCCGCCGACACAAACTCGAGGCAATAATAATTGAAGAAGAGCCAACTAATGCAACAGTTGAGCCTACCGAAGCTGCCCCACAAAGTCCAATTGCCGATGATACTCGCACACTGGTCGAGATCGAGGCAGACAAATCCAGTCATGTTGAATCTGGAACTCAAACTGACTCAGCTGTCGAGCTCTCAACCGCAATGAAAGAAGCAATATCCAAAGAGGTTGAAGAAACTCTCTTTCAGGACAGACTGAAGTCTCAAGTCGACGTCATCATGCGATTATCAGCTCTCGACTGTCAAGTTCGAGAACAACATCGGACAATCGATGAAGTCCATATTTTTGCACAAAATCTTCAAGAAAGCACCAGTCAAGATCTCAGACAATCTCTCGTTTATCAACAAATTGATCAGTCAATTCATCTAGAGAAGAGAGTCCCTGAGATCATCTCAAACCTTCAAGCTCCACTGGTTGACAACATCGCAAATCTTTCAAGCCAGCTGGAAGCTCTCAAAAAGACCACTCTCTCCAACAGCGCTGACATCCGCCAACTCTTCAACTTATATAAAGATCTGGATGCTTCCGTTCGTAGCCGAAGAAGAAGAATACCCACCGAACCTCGTCACAGCTGACAACTCAGTCAAGATCGCTGATGTTGAAGGTATTCTTTCCAAGCTCAGCGCAACAGTTGCCAACCTCTCTGCCTCCCTTGTTGATAATGCCAAAAAGGGGGAAGATCATAATGAAGCTGGAAAAACAAGTAAGAGGGAAGCTGCAGCTAAGGGGAACTCCGGCAAAGAATTCAGAGGGAAATCGACGATTTTGCCAAAGAGCTGGATGAAGAAGAGACAGAGCCATCTGCACCAGCCAAAGCAGTCAAGGAGACATGGAGAGAGAAGATGGTTGCTCTTTCCAAAGCCTGTGGACACAAGCCTGAAGAATACAAAGACTATCACTGGCTGTGTAACTTCCACAACGAGCAAAGAAAAGAAATGCAAGAGCTGGATAAGATTATTAAGAAGAAAGCTGAATCGCTCAAGCCTGCTAAGAAAAAGCAGAAGAAGAAAAGGCAGAGCTACAGGCAAGCTAAGAAGAAACAAATCCAACCAGTCTCAGCCGACAAGAAGAACCCAGACGATTTCAATGAAAACTGGGAAAGTTGCAAATCAGAATTCATCAAAGAATTCTACTACTTGAATCAATTCAAAGGCATGGATCCAGAAACTGCTTTCCAGGATTATTTCCTCGAACTTCATGAGACAGATCCAATGATGGCAAGATCAATTGCCCTATATGCCAAGAGTAACAACATCCAGCTGAAGGCTCCAAAAGTCAAACAGTTAAAGCCTCCATCTCTAGCTGGAACGAACCTTTCTGACAAGGCCCAAATTATCAAAGAAATTAATCACTGGGCTGGTGAAAGAGGAATTTCAAAATCGAAGAATCAAGCAGAATGGAAGGAGCTGGAAGAGTTCATCTTTAACAGATATGGTCTCAAGACTGACCATCAAATTGATGAACAAAGGAAGCAGCAAAGCTGAAGACCCAGCCAACTGGGAATTTCTCCTTTGAACCTTTTGTAATTAGAAAGCTGTAAAATTTCTTCGTATTAATGAAAAAGTTCGTTTTATCAAAATCAACCTGAAGACAATCTCTCTTTGTCCAGGTTCTGAATATGTTAACCTGCTGTGAATGTTTAATCCTTTGAAACCCCATTTCCTGTTAAGGGGGAAGCAATTTTGTTTTTCCAACTTGGGGTTTTGGCATCATCAAAAAGGGGGAAATTGTTGGGAAAATTAATAGAGTTTTGAAGTGATACCAAAACCCAGCTGACCCCAACCGAGTAGATATTTGCACAAGCCCAAGTGTTTTTCTAGCTCACCTGTTTGAGCTTATAGAGTTTCTAAGTTTACAGGTGGACGTTGAAGACAGCAGAAGACCCAGCTGAGTACACAGCAGGGTAAGCCAAGTCGAGTGATCAGCAACGTTATCCAGATTCAAGACGATCAAGTTCTTCCAGACACAGCTGTAGGAAAGACCCAGCTCGTATGACAACTCAGCTCTACGTCAAGACCCAGCAGAGTTCAAGACTCAGCTCAGCGTCAATGATCCAGCAGAGTTCAAGACAGCTCAGAGTCACCAGCACAGAAGAGTCGAAGTCAACTTGAGATAAAGTCAGATCTGATCTGGACCATCAGGAACTCGACACCTCAGCACCTAGAAGTCAGACCTAGGATTGCTTTACGAGGAAATCTAGGAAGAAGACAAGTCAATCCTGTCAGAAGTTAGGTAGAGATTCAGAACGGCTCTTTCCAACGGCTAGTTCTAATCTCTCCCTATAAATAGAAGTCTTCTTCATCATCAGAGAATAAGAGAGAGAATTTACATAAGAAAGATCAACAGAGAAAGAAGTCTAACAAAAGACCAAGATCTCTCAGAAAAGCTTCAAGATCCAGCAGTCTACATCCTTATGAGTTCTTATTTATTCTCAGGCTGCTGAAGCTCTCTCCCACTAGTATCTAGGCATATAATCCTTCCCATCTTAAGCCTAGTTTGAACAAGTTCATCATACTCATTGTTCTTCATTGTTAGAACTCGTTCATAGTTGGAAACCCCAAACTCAAACCCAGAAAAAGGTTAGGTTAAGGTTATGGTTCTGTAGTACCCGTAAACTACAGGTTAGGTTCTTCAGTACCCGTAAACTGAATGTAGGCTTCAGCTGTGCCCGTAAACAGACTGGTTACGTTTCGATACAATACGCGTAAACTTGTATCCAGCTTGAGGAACTAAGCTTGCAACGCTTGCTGACTGCGCGAAAAGTCAGTGGTATCCTTAGTGGATTACCAGAGGTTTCTGGTCGTGGACGTAAGAGTAGTTTCTCCGAACCACGTTAAGTTGCTTTGTTCTTTCATGTTTATTTATGCATCCAAATTAACTATTCATAAGCATTATTTCAAGCTGCATAAACTGATTAACTGAAAAGAGAAACTAAGCTTTGCAATATATTTGAAGCAACAGACGGACTTTCCAAAATCCCACCACATTCCGCACACAGCCAGCTGTGTTGATCAAGCTGCCTTCCAGCTGGATCGAACACAGCCAGCTCACTCAAAAGAGTTTTAATTGGAAAAGTTTTTAAACCTTGGTGTATTCACCCCCCTCTACACCAAGGTATCCGTCTTGGGACCATCAAGATGCACCACACTTTATTAAAAAAACGGAAAAAAAAATTTCGAAAAAAAATTTCGAAACATAAAAAAAAATTGAAAAGTCAATGGGTTGACCCGGGTCCGACCTGGTTTGACCCGGATCCGACCCGCTTCAAATCTAGCCATCCATCTATTGTGGATCAAGGGTTGGGATTTATTCCTATTTCTTATTTTAAGGGCTATTTTCACTAGAACCACTCCATATATATATATATATATATATATGAAGGATTAGATGATCAAACAAATTAAAAAATAATCAATCCATCAAACTAAATGATAGATTGGCCTATATATATTAATTTTATCTATCTATTATATCATCTAAATTAGTGACTATGTTGCAGTAAAACATCTATAAAAGAATACTCTAGCTATTTAGGAATAAAAATTTATAGTTCCTATTTGGGACTAGTTATAAATAAGAATAAACTTTACATTGTCATAATTCATATTTTTTTCAGGTCCCGCCTTAAGAAAATACACCTCCATTTAGGAATAAATAATAATAAATAAATATATATGTCTGTCTCGTCACAATATATTTAAGTTGATTTATAATATTTGTCTTAAGTTAATCTTTTGTGTTGTAACTACATTCTTAAACTTGCGTGTTCTCAATAGCCCGTCCACATGACCAACTTCTTGTTGTACCTAAAATTTTCTAACTTGTCCAGCAAGCTTAAAGCTTCTTCACATGAAATTTTAAGCCTTATGTTTGTTAAAATTCTCCTAGGTACGCATGTATTTGGTAATTGTAACATTTATATATTTTTTATGCACTTTAAAATTAGAAAGAAAAAATAAATTTCATCTTACACCTCTATATAAGAATAACCTTTAATTAGAATAACTTTTTAAATCCCAATAATATGATTTAATAAAGATTTTAATGTATATTGATTAAATTAGTAACGAGCCGTGAATATATAATATGGCAAAATAATAAAAAGAAAACGAAACAAATATGAACAGCCAAATCCGGCCACGTCCCATATATAAGAGTCACTTTCAAATCATAAGCGGTTGCAAATTTGGGATTGAATTTGATAAGTGATGTGGCACTAACAATTTAATTCCGTTAATCTAACGACATCTCACTTAAAGCTATGAGTTTCTTCAGTTTTGGCACACATCCATGTGTTTGTAATATTATTGTATCATTTATAATGCTAGCATGCTAATGAAATGAAATAGCAATCTAAATTGCGAATGCTACAAATTGATAAAATATTACATTAAACCCTTAATTGTAAATTGTGGAAAAAATTGAACAACTTGCTAAGTTTATGTATCTATAGAGAAAATTTGAAGTTTGTATGCAAAATAAAAATCATCCCAAAGTTCGTGTATTTTCTTCTAATTTACCTTTTTCCCTTTTAATAAATTTGAGAGGCAAAGTCATCAGTACGAATAATTGACCTTACTATATTTTAATATATATGATTTATTTTATACTATTAATTATAATATGCCAATTATGTATTCCGTCAAGAATATTCAAGCGGTGAAGATATCTTAGGCAAATAGATAGGTTTCTAATATTTATGCCTCCCCCTCCCCTTCCCCAAACTAAAAAAAAGTAATTTTATGTATACACATAAAATTGATATTAATTTGAAAGAGAAAATTTTAGCTTAGATGGAAACTTGTTTTCAAGTAAGAATGGACAACCACTAGTAGAGTTGTCAAATTTGGTCCAATTCAACCGGCCGATCCTATTTGAGTTGGATTGGACTATGAAAAATTAGACTCCATCGATTTTCGGCCAATCCAACTTGTAACGTCCCTTTAATTTGGTGAGCTCGGGCCAATCCGATTTGGTACATTTGAGAGCTCTAGTCACCAAGTCGGAATCCGTTGCTTTTGATGTTAGTTGGGCTTTGTTAATTGAATCAGGGCACTTTTACATTGTATTTAAGGTCAACATTATATTTTATCTCAATCTAAAATGACATGGCTCACTAGATTCCAATATGATTTTTTTTCATCCATAAGTTGTTACGATATGAGTAAGACTGATTATAGCACGTCATGTCATTTTTTGGCTGTCGGAAACCAGTTCCGATGATAGAAATGACAAATTATCCTAAAATAGAAACACTAAAAACGTTGAAAATCAAGATAAAATATAATATTAACCCCTCTATTTATAACGTCACATTTCACTCAAATAATACTATCATAAAAGGCACGCGACCCCAAATAATATAGAGCATTTAATAATGTTTACATCTTGCTTAAAAAAAGAAAAAACTAATGTTTACATCGTATTTGAACACGAGGACCATTAATGGTAGAAAGCAATAGAAATTCGTCCTATTCGTCCTCTTGTCATCCAGATGTCAAAATTTCGAGCGATTGAATTTGATTAAAGGATTGGTCCAAATCTTTAGCAAGATGGATGGATGGACGGATCTCAGTTTCAATTGAATTTGTCATTTTTATTAAGATAATTAAAAATGACAGTTTCAGTGACACGTTACAATGAATTATTACATATTAATAAGATTTTATATTCAAATCCATCATATTATATGGTTTTGTTAAATTGTTTATGTAAAAATACCCCAGTGTAGTGACTGCAATCACTATTTTGCCTCTTCGGGGAGACATTTACTTTGAATGATAGAATAAATAAATAAAAAAATAATATAGATTAATCTACCGTTTACTTTAATGAATTGATTATTTTTTGTGCTTGTATTTATTATAAATTAATTTTTAATCGAGATTGACAAATTGCCCTATTTTTAAAATTTGGCAATTAATCCTAGGATTTTTTAATAATAATAAATAATGCATGCGAAAATGAAGGAGCATTATCATTTTCTAGACCATACGCAATAATATACTTCTGATGATATTTTGAAAGGGACCATTTTGGTACCAAACTTTTCGTGAAGTTGCAGAGAAACTAGAAACAACAACTATATTCTTGGATTTGGAGCAGCCATTAGCCATCGCAGCACAAAATGGTTGAGTCTGAAGAAAAAGTTGAATTCTCCTATCCTTTGCTCACAGATGTTGCGTCTTCATCGTCAGATTCTCATGCTTCCGTCAAAAGAACAGGTCAGTCCGATTCAATTTCCTTTAGTTTCTCTAGATTTTATGTCAAAAATTGATCTTGCCCACACATTAATTTTATTAGGCAACGGGCTCTTGATTGTCTCTGTGTGTGTTTTCTGTATATATTTATTCAAATTGTAAGCCATTTGTGAAATGCGAAGTAGGCGGGGAGGATTGGAGTTTGTCAGTGTAAGCTTATATTATAACAATGTGAACTTCTTGAAATTCAATGGTGTTTTTCCGTTGCTTTGATTTTCTTAGAGAAAAACCAGGTTTTTTGAAAATAGATTGAATTGTTGTGTTTATGGTTTTTGTGTTTTGGATGTGAAGGGACTGTTTGGACAGCAGTTGCACATATAATAACAGGAGTGATAGGATCAGGGGTGCTGTCATTGGCATGGAGTGTGGCTCAGTTGGGGTGGATTGCAGGGCCTTTGAGTATGGCGATGTTTGCAATAATCACTATAATTTCTTCAAATATTCTTTGTGATTGTTACAGATATCCTCACCCTCAAGTGGGCCATATCAGAAACAAGTCCTATGCTGAAGCTGTGAGCTCTTATCTAGGTAAATTATGATTTTGTGTTTCATTCCAAAGTTTGTTATTACTAGATCAGCATTTAGTTTTTAGAGTAGTGGTAGTTTTAGAGTTTTGCTATTTGATGATAGATAGAACCATGTTTTGAGTTTGGTTACTTCTTCTCGTAATCATTTTGGGATGGTTGCGTTTGCTAAACTAAACCAATGGCCAAGGATATTTATTGATAGATAATGGCAAAAGTGCTGCTAATGAGCAATTTTAAGGATTGGAAGGTTTACATTTTTTTTTTCAAATCCATTTCTTTTTTTATCAAGTTGTTTTGTGGATGGATATGGAGAGACCACATTATAATCTCTGTTTTCTTGGAGATACATACAAGTTTTGAAGAGCCCTGAGAAAAATATTGTTGGCAGGAAAGAAATGTATGTGGGTGGTGGGAATATTTCTTCACGAAAGTTATTTTGGATTTGGAATTGCCTATACCATTACGTCTGCAATCAGTATGAGGTATTTTATAGTGCCATTAAAGCTGATTTTGATTTTATCTTTCTTGGGGCTCTTAGAAGATTTCCCTGATCTGATTGATTTTCACGAGAATTTATAATGATCAAACGGTAGTAGAGCTCTTAGACGATTATACTCCATAATCAGATTAAGACATAACAAGGTTTCAAATGATGATGTGTACATGTTTGATAGCTTTTGATTAGAATTTACAATGATCCAAAATAGGCTTAATGAAGAATGCAATAACGGGCATTGTTTTTTTATATTCTCTTTGCTCTCACTGATTTAGGAAGTAATTATCAAATTCTATGTGAATATTTAAAATGCCTAATTACTGGTTAAGTCTCGTATGGTTTTGAACTGGATGCTCACAGAATGTCATATTAGGTTCGAGTTTCTTAAGAACAATGGCTTTAACACTCTTCACATGTTCCTTAAGAAAACATAAATTTTAACATTCTGATTTCACAACCTTATGCCTTATATCTATTACACTCCTTTCTTGTGAATCCATAATCATTTTTGTCTGGTGGATTAGACTTTGGGTGTATGCTTAATCTATACCTATCATAAAAGAGCCTTGTTTACAAAATTTGATTTGCTTATTATACCCTTATTGTAGTATTTTATTATTAGTATCTATTATCAGATGATTATTTTATGTTTGACACACACACACACACACACATATATATTATTAAAATCTATTAATATTACGTGCATCACACGTACCACTCTACTAGTCATAAAAAAGAGTAGAGAATATCATTGATTGCCATTGTTATCATCACGAGTTATTTATTTTCCGAGTTATGTTTGGTTTAGGGCTATTCTGAAATCAAATTGTTACCACAAGGAGGGGCATGATGCCCCATGTGAATATGGTGATAGTTTGTTCATTCTTTTGTTCGGAGCTGTTCAGTTAGTATTCTCTCAGATACCAGACTTCCATGACATGGAGGTGCTCTCGATAATGGCTGCTGTCATGTCATTTGCTTATACCTTCATCGGGCTGGGTCTTGGCTTTGCAAAAGCAATAGGTACTCTTTTTATTCATTTTGATGTCTCATTACATCATGTTTAGGGTCTAGGGAATAAACGGAGCCACTGAAATCTCTCTTACATGTATGTATATCAAAGTAAATCTGCATGGTTCATGTAGGAATTAATGCTGGATTTGGTCTCTTGGTTTTATGGGTGAGTTTTGATCAATGTAGGAAATGGACAGATCAAAGGTGATCTTTATGGAGTGCCTACAAGTACTGTAGTTCAAAAAGTATGGCTCTCATCACAAGCATTCGGAGACATAGCCTTTTCTTATAACTACAACATAATTCTTTTGAACATTCAGGTTAGGATTGCGCTCACTATCAGGTTTATCCGCTGTGATATGATCAGACGTCCTTACGTTTCTTGATCGTTTTGATTTTTGTAAGAAATTTCCAAAATCTATATACTGAAACAACAAACCTGCAAATGAAGGATACTCTCAAGACGCCTCCTGAAGAAAACAAGACAATGAAGAGGGCGTCATCTATAGCCATACTCATTACGTCCTTCTTCTTTCTCTTATGTGGATGCTTTGGATATGCTGCTTTTGGAGACGAAGCTCCAGGAAATCTTTTGACAGGATTTGGATTCTACGAGCCCTATTGGCTCGTTGACCTTGCTAACGTGTGTATTGTTCTTCACCTTGTGGGAGGGTATCAGGTAGATCCCATTTCTCAATTCCCTCATTATTTGCAAATTGAAAATTAAAAGGTACATGTATTTACAGCGACTCGAGCACTTAACATATAACTATCATCTCTGAAAGCTTTTTAGACAATATTAGTACCGTTATAGGCACACTCTCCACCCCATATGCTTATGTTCCATTTTAGTCACTCGGGTTGCTTGAGCATCATATACGTTAGTTCCTCTTTTAACAGAGATTCATACAATTCTTTCAAGAAAAACTAGTAAACGAATGAAGATACTTTATGTATGTAATGGGATTGAATTTGGTTGATTGCAGATATACAGTCAGCCATTGTTTGCAGTAGCTGAAAGTCATATTGCAAAGAAGCATCCTGATAGTGGATTCGTGAATGACGAGTACAAAGTAAAGCTCCCACTTCTGCCTCGTTTCAAGGTGAACCTTCTTCGACTATGCTTCAGAACTGCTTATGTTGCATCCACGACTGGGCTTGCTCTACTCTTCCCCTACTTCAACGAAGTATTAGGAGTGCTCGGGGCATTGAATTTCTGGCCGCTGGCAATATATTTCCCGGTCGAAATGTACCTGGTACAGAAGAAGGTGAGAGCTTGGACAAGTATATGGATAGTTCTTCAAGCTTTCAGGATCTTCTGCTTGCTTTGCACTATTTTAGCATTTATAGGCTCGGTACAAGGGCTTATATCCAATAAATTAAAATAAGTGCTACCATGATTCTTGTGAGTTATTGATTGATACCACTAAACTTGAGCTTTGAACTCATATACTGTGTTTGTATGCTGAAATAATTTGTGTTCTTTTATGTGATGTGTCATATTAAAGGAAGTGCTTGGTAGGGCTGAGCATTCGATCGGTTAAATTAAAAATCGAATCGAATGCCATAAATTGAAATAACCAATTCTTTTAAATTGAGTGTCGAACCGAGCAAAATTCTGTCTTCAAATCGAACCGAAGTTCGAAATTCGGTCGGTTTTAGTGCGCCCGAACTTTTGCAAGGGATTTTTGTAATCAAATATATTAATAGTATTTAAACAATATATGAGCCCAAAACTAATACCTAAATCAATTATCATGATAAATTAAATCAATAATGCAACAACAAAACCATCAATCTCAAAGTATAAAGCACCCAACAATGACCACAACAAAAGAAAATAAACTAAACCCTATAAATTATAGTCGTTTTGAATTTGAGCGAAATTTTAGATCCCAAACCTAATGTTGGGAAAATTCTAGAGTTTTGATTCAATTCCAAAACCCAACTGTTCTCCAACCTAGTAGATGAATGTACAAACCTAAGTTAAGCTTTCCAGCTCGCTTGTTTGAGCCTTAGAATTTCTAAGTTTACAGGTAAGGAAGCTGAAGACGAAAGAAGACCAGTGAGTAATCAATTTGGACCCAAAGTCAGCTGAAAGGTTTCTTAGCTGAACAGAGTTCAAAGACTGAGCTGAGTCAGGCTGACTCTCAAGACAAGAAGAGTGGATCCAGCCAAGGAGATCCAACGGAGCTGAATATATTGAGCTGACTCAAGTACAAGAGAGTCAGCTGAGCAGACAAAAAGGGAACTAACTCTGAAGTCGTCACTTCAAGTCAGTTTACCCAATCCAGCTCTAAATTCAAAAACCAGCTCGAAAGACAGAAATCCCGGTGTCAGAGGAAGTCAATATACCTCGACCAATGAGGGATCGACATCTCAGCATCCTAGAAAGGCGAACCTAGGATCTGACACAATGATGAAGACAGGTGAAGATACACCCAACGGCTAGATTTGAATCTCTACCTATAAATACCAATCTTCAACCTCAGAATCAGACACGAAAAACTCTCTGCAAGCTTTCAACCTCTCTGAATCTCTCAAGTTTTAAAAAGCTCTCCAGCAGTTATCTAACTCTTTAAAGAACACTTAAATTCTTAAGTGTTTACTTTCAGAAACTGGGTTAGTTTTTCGTCTGATCAATAGGCAGAAATCATAATAAATCCAAAGCCTAGATCTGAACGAGTTCATCTTCCAAAGTTCTTCATTGTAAGAACTCGTTCAAAGTTGGAAACCAAAACCCTCCTTTACCCAGAAAAGGTTAGGTCAAGGTTACGCCCTCTCGAAGCGCGAAATTCGAGTGTAAGGTAGTTCAGTACCCGAAAACTGAAAAGAGATAGGCTTCTACAGTGCCCGTAAACTGTTAGAACACAGCTCGAGTTAGAGCTGCGAAGTTGCTTGGTACTCGTAAACCAAGTGGTTATCCTTAGTGGATTTACCAGCTAAAACCTGGTCGTGGACGTAGGAGTTCTCTCTCCGAACCACGTTAAAATTCTGTGTTCTTTATTGCTTTATTCAGTCTTTGCATTTTATATTTAAAGAACTAACCGCATTTGCACAACACAAGTTTTCAAAGCTTAAGTTCTCTGGCTGTGTGACCCAGCCAGCTGCATTTGTTTTAAACCTGCTTAACTGAAAACTAAAACTAAGTTTTTCTGAGATTTTGTAAAGGGAACGAGCTAAGTTTTTCTTTCCACCACTTTTCGCACTTCCAGCTGAGTTATCAGTTCAGCTGATCACCTTCTTTAGAAGTCAGCTGAACTCATAACTGAGCTCTCACTCAACTCTGTTTTAATTTGTCAATTGTTTTCAAAAATCCCTCTTCGGTGTATTCACCCCCCTCTACACCGAAGACCTCGTTCCGGGACCATCAATTGGTATCAGAGCAGTGGTTCAAATGACCTCTGTTTCTGAATCAAGAGATTTGTCTTGAAACTCTGTTTCAGTGGTCAACTGAACAGATCCGTTTTTCAGAAAAACTCATACTAGTGCATCCTGTACATCTCTTCATGGATTCTTATCTTAACAGGAATCTTCTCACCTTCTCAGTTGATGATTATGCAATATGGAAATTCAGATTGAAAAGCTTCTTGTGTGCGCACCATGATATGATGTAGGACGTCATTACAGACTGACCCATCCTCATTTATAAGCAAGGAAATGAACTCGTACCGGCTCATGATGGAGGACAACCAGCATACCAGCCAATTCTCAAACTAAAGAAGGAATACTCTTCAGAAGAGCGAAAGCAAGCTGGATTGGACAGCTTCGCAAGGAACACCATCTCATCAACAGTCTCAAACGCCTACCTGAGTAAGATTATCAAGTGCGAGACAGCCAAAGAGATGTGGGAAACACTTGCCAAGCTATGTGAAGGGTCAGAAGAGATCAAAGAAAACAAATTCACAATAGCTTGCCAAAAATTCAACAACTTTAAGCAGCTAGCCAACGAGTCCATCGAAGCGATGGAGCTAAGGTTCTCAAACATAGTCGTCGAGATAGAGACAATCAGAACTGGGAAATACACCCAGCGAGAAAAGAATTTAAAGGTTCTTTTCAAATTTTTCACCGAATGGAACACTTACAAAGTAGTTCACCAAAGTCGAAGTGACTTGGGTGATCTATCTACAGAAAGGTTGTTCTCACTCTTAAAAGCTAACGAATACAACTTGAAGATCACCCAAGAAGAGTCTTCAAGTAGACAGAATGAAGGAGAACTCACCCCAGCTCCAAAAGAAATAGCATTCAGAGCCAACTCTGAAAAGTCAGCTCATGTCAAGTCAGCTGAGTCCTCCAAGAAGAAGAAGGACAAAAAGGATATGAGCAAAGAGGAGCTACTCGAAGAAATTGCCATGTTGGTGAAAAATTACAACAGACTCAATACCAGCAAAGGCAAATACAAAAAATTCGCCAAGACGTACAGAGACAAGTACGCTGCAGCTGATGAAAAGCCAGCTGACTCCTCAAAACGGACAGAGGAAGGCTGTTTCAATTGCAAAGAGCCGGGACACTACAAGCAGGACTGTCCCAAACTGTTAAAGAAGGAAAAAGATTTTCTGAAAGCTAAGGTACCGATGTAAGAAGAGCATATATAGCTGATGAAGAGTCCGAGTGTAACAAAATAGATGATGACAGGCCTTTCTCGCACTCGTATAAGATGCACTCATGGCCCGTGATGATCAAGACTGGGATACTTGCTTCATGGGACAGACAGACGGACTCGACGATGATGAGGTAACTTCTAAAACTCAGGACGTATCTAACCCATCACCATCACACAAACACTCTACGCAGGTCTCTGAATCAGAAGGACAACCTGATTGGAATCTGGTGGAGAAAGTCATGAATGACTTCAAGGATTTACAAGAAATTCTTGAGGTCATAATGTGTGAAAATGCTGAGCTGAATGTAGAACTGAAAAAGAAAGAAGCATCAGAAGCAGCTGATGCCACACAGCTCAAAGAGGAAATAGTGTCGCTTAACGAAAAGATAGTCAAACAGGATCAGCTGATGAAGGAATTCTACTATGAGAAAAAGCAGCTGGTGGACAACTTGGAAAAATCCACGACCGAGTCGACGTAAAGTCAGCTGAGATCTTGGAACTAAAAAGGTCAGTAGACACACTAACCACAAAGCTGGTAGCACTTATCAAAGCTACATCAACGATGGATGAAATAATTAGTGTGCAACGACCAGCATTATTAAAAACAGGATTGGGTTATGACGGGTCGAAGAATTTAACAAATGTTGCAACTACAAGTGGAACCAAGGTAACTTTTGTGAAAGCAAAAGAGAATCCAACTCCAGCTGCACAACAGACTGAGAAACAGAAGACACAACAAGGTCCTAGAAGACAAGCTGTAAGGCAACCCCAGGCACAAATTAAACAACACTGGATTCAACCACAACGAAGGAATGACGCTGGACAACATCGACACCAGCATCATCAGCAACAAGTGGCAAGATATCAACCGAGATATCAGAAAAGATATCCAGCTGGATATCAGTCATATGATTACCAGCTGGATTATCAAGTCCAGCCGAGATACCAAGTTAGACAGCAGAGACAGAGACAAAGAAATGTCTCAGCTGTACACTCAGCTGGAAACCAAAGAAGAACTGAACGATCAAGAAATCAAGCTGGGAGACGACAGAGATCAAGACCCAGCCAACAGAGTCAAACAAAGAACACAAAAAACGTGTTCATAGACACAGCTAGGAGAATTATCAGAACAAATGATCCAATCAGAGTCATCAAACAAATCTGGATCGTAAAGGGATCTCTAACTAACCAATAAGGACCCAATCACAACTGGGGACCTAAATTTTGATTTCTGTGACAGGCTACAAGAGAAAGACGCATCATAGAAGAATCAATGAGAACACTGTGGTACATGGACAGCGGATGCTCAAAGCACATGACTCATCTGAAGCATCTACTCCAAGAATACGAAGAGCGTCCAGGCCTTCAAGTAACATTTGGTGACAACTCCAAAGGTTTAACCAAAGGTTACGGTACATTTGAAACCAACAATGTTAAAATTTCTAACGTTTCATATGTACAAGGATTAAAACATAACTTGTTTTCCATTAGTCAATTCTGCGACAATGGTTTTTCTGTCAAGTTTGATGCACATGGATGTACAGTGAAAAACAGGGAAACCAAGCAGGTATTACTGAGAGGGAAAAGAGAAACAAACATATACTTTGCTGACTGGAATAGCAGCCCTCCAGACACTTGTCTTGTATCAAAAAGCAGCAATGAAGTCAGCTGGCTGTGGCACAGACGGCTGAATCATCTCAACTTCAAGACATTCAACAAGCTGGCCAGAAATCAGCTCGCTAATGGAATTCCAGATTAAGTTTATGACAAGAGTCATATTTGCAGTGCTTGTCAACAAGGAAAACAAACAAAGATTTCATTTTCTCTCAAGCAGACGCCTTCAACTGATCGAGTTCTTCAACTCCTTCACATGGATCTTTTTGGTCCAGTAACACCAGCGAGTTTCAACGGCAGGAAATACACTCTGGTCGTAGTGGATGACTTCTCCAGGTTCACATGTGTTTCATTCCTGTACCAGAAAAGTGAAACAAGATCCAAGCTGCCGGCCCTGCTGGAAAGGTTGACGACTCAAAAGGAATGCAAAATTATCTCGATTAGATCAGACCGAGGAACTGAGTTTCTGAATGAAACTATATATGAATATTGTGAGAAGAACGGAGTACAACATCAAACCTCAGCTGCACGTATACCTCAGCAGAATGGTGTAGCTGAGAGGAGGAACAGAACACTCAAAGAAGCAGCTACCTCAATGAAATTCTAGGCTGAAGCAATCAACACAGCTTGCTTCACTCAGAATAGATCGCTACTCACATCCAGACAAGGAAAGACTCCGTACGAGCTATGGAATAACATGAAACCCTTCATCGGGTACTTCAAGGTTTTCGGTTCAAAATGCCATATCCTAAATAATGGGAAAACCCAGCTGAAGACGTTCGACGCCAAAACTGACCGAGGAGTATTCCTTGGCTACTCAGCTGTAAGTAAAGCTTACAGAGTCTTCAACAGGAGAACACAAACAGTCGAAGTGACCCCTCATGTCACATTTGATGAAACATCTTTCGAATTCAGAGAGTCTATCAAACAAAGAAACACAGATGGAACATCAAACACCTATCCAGCTCAAACAAGATCTCAAGAAATTCGAATCCGGAATCTAGCCGAACCATTGATTTGGGATGATGAACCAGGAGAACCTCAAATCAATTCAGCAGAGGCAAATCAACCAGCTGAAAATCCAGAGGGATCCCCAGTATCAGACCAAGGGGGAATGCCGCCAGCTGGAAATCAAGACCCAGCTGACTCCCCAGCTGAATTCACTCAGTCTACGCCTCAAGATCAATCTAATTCTAATCCAAATCAGAACGAGTCTCAGGATATGACTCCAGAACATCTCCAAGCAAGACGTGACTTAGCAACAACAAGCATCAATGAGCTAGAAGAAGAAATTAGAAGAAGACAAAGATGGATCGAAGATCATCCAGCTTCAGCAATCATTGGAGAACCTTCAGACAGAGTTAGAACAAGAAATTTAATTGCTCAAAACCCGTCATCAAATCCTCAAGATGCAGCTAATGAAGCTCAAGTCTCAGTAGAGCTAAAACTGACCGTCTTCGACGAAGACACAGCTCTCATGGCATGTTATGTAGCTCAAGTTCCAGAACCTCAAACGATACTCGAAGCCTTAAAGAGCGTGCCCTGGACAAATGCAATGCAAGAAGAGCTGAATGAATTTCTCAGAAACTGCGTCTAGGAACTGGTCGATAGACCAGAATGAGTCAAAATAATAGGACTTAAATGGATATTAAAAAACAAGCTGGATACTCTTGGAGTAATAATCAGAAATAAGGCTAGATTAGTCGCCAAGGGTTATACACAACAAGAAGGAATAGACTTTGAAGAGTCATTTGCTCCAGTAGCAAGATTAGAAGCCATCAGATTATTCCTTGCATACGCTGCACATCACAAATTCAAAGTATACCAAATGGACGTGAAGTGTGCATTTCTGAATGGGGAAATCAAAGAAGATGTCTACGTAGAACAACCTCCAGGATTTGAAGCAGAAGGAAACAAAGTTTACAAGCTAAAGAAGGCGCTTTATGGTCTGAAGCAAGCACCTCGAGCTTGGTATGACACCCTATCAGGATTTCTTGTATCCAAAGGATTCAAGAAAGGTTCAGTCGACAGAACCCTCTTCACCATCAAACTAGGTGAAGATATATTAGTTGTCCAAATTTATGTGGACGACATCATCTTCGGCTCAAGATCAACTATCTTATGTGAAAAATTTGGAGAGTTGATGTCAAAACAATTCCAAATGTCGATGATGGGAGAAATGAGTTTCTTCCTAGGACTTCAAGTCAAGCAATCAGCAGAAGGAATATTCATAAATCAATCCAAGTACGTGAAAGACTTGATCGCCAAATACGGAATTCAATCCAGCAAAACGGTGAAGATCCCTATGAATACCAACTGGAAGATTGAACCTGAAACCGAAGGAAAACCAGTGGATCCCAGCAAATATAGAGGGATAATTGGTTCCCTGCTGTATCTCACAGCTAGCCGCCCGGATATATCATTTGCAGTCGGAGTATGTGCCAGATTTCAAGTTGATCCTAAGGAGGCACATATGCAAGCAGTCAAGAACATTCTCAAATATCTAAAGGGTACTCAGAGTGTTGGGCTGTGGTATCCAGCTGAAGATAATTTGCGTACCGACTGGATACTCAGACTCAGACTTTGCTGGAGATCGATTAGACAGAAAATCAACTTCAGGAACATGTCAGTTCCTAGGAAGCAAGTTGATATCATGGTTTTCAAAGAAACAAACGTGTGTCGCTACATCTACAACTGAAGCGGAGTATATGGCAGCTAGAAGCTGCTGCTCTTAAATTCTCTGGCTGAAGCATCAGCTGGATAACTATGAAGTGAAAACTGGTCAAGTTCCAATCTTCTGTGATAGCTCAAGTGCTATTGCAATATCTGAAAATCCAGTCCTTCACACAAGGTGTAAACATGTTGACGTTCGACATAACTTCATCAGAGATCACGTGGAAAAGAAAGACGTCATTGTTGAGAAAATTCACACAGATATCCAACGAGCTGACATTTTAACAAAGCCTCTGATGGAAGCAAGATTCAAAATGCTGTGTGGATTGCTTGGATTGCTTAATCCAGATGAAGGAACTTCATCCAGCTGAGGGGGAATAAGACTCAGCTGGATACCTTTGGGTTATCAAGTTGGAAGAATCCAGACCTAGTCGGTTCGTGAACTCAATTCAAGAAGGGAAACCAGCTGAGGGGGAATCTAGCTCAGCTGGATAATAAAACTGAAGGAGAAACTCAACATAAAGAAACACAGCCGAGGTATCAGCTGACTACAAAGATCAGCTGACAGGTTTGCAGTCTTTCATTTATTTCCCTGAGGAATATGCTATTTAAGGATAAAATTATTTGAATTTAATTCAAATACCCAGACATTCTTTAGATGGATTAGTCAATAAGCCATCCATCCAATCGAATCCCATCGCATTTAATGAAAAGCATGCAGGGTACTGTAGCTCGGGAAAGTCGAGGCAGAAGTCAGAACGTTTTGACTACCTCACGCGCGCGTGACCTATACTCTATTTACGCACGTCGCTTAACGTGTAGCGCAAATTTCTCCCAGCCGCAGATCTTAAAGTCGGATGCCAAGATCTCAACCGTTCATCAAAATAGACGGTTGATATATATATATATATATATATATATATATATCAAAGATATGCAAATCGGCGCCTTAATTTCTTTCATATCTCTGAAATTTTACATAACAAGTTCTTGTTTTTCTCTCTGCAAAACTCCTTTCCTTTGTATCTTCTAACTCTTTAATACAGAAAAAGATTATGGCACCAAAGAAGATAACACCAGGAGCAAACCAGTCTGAGAATCTCATGTCAAAGCTTCACTTTGAGAGTTGCTTAACTCTCAAGAATTACAAGAACTCAGAGTTCCAGGAGGTGCTGGATCTCATCGAGAAAGCCGGTCTACTGCAATGGGTGACTGCAAGACCGAAGAACATCTTCCGCCGGGAATTGGCAGAATTCTTCATGGAGATGACAAACAGAGATGAACGTCTCCGCTCCAACATCACTCTACATCTCAAGGAAAAGACAGGGCATACAACTCCTTGGGATGTCGACATCAACATCAACCGGATGTTGAGCAAGCTGTTCGGACTAAAGACTCTTGGGGACCGCTCCCCAGACAACTACACCAGAGAAGAGATCCAGGCCGAACTGGACCAGATGCTGTTCAAGCCGGAACCTTACAGGACGAGCATGTCCAAGCTTCTGCTCAAGCCTAAATTCATACTACTTCTGGATGTCACCCAGAAGTGCATCCTCGGTATCGCTGAATCTCAAGGAGAGATCAGCATACCCAAGCTGAAGCCAATGATAGCCATCCTCAGGAATGATCCTGTGGATTGGTTCTCCTTCTTCATGGGAAAGTTGGAGAAAGAGTCGAAAAAGATTCACTTTGAAGATGACAGCTTCACTAGGTACAGCTGTAGGGAGACAATCTATCTATGCACCAAGGTGGCGTGCATAATAGAACACTACTCCACTGGACGGCAAATCAAGTGGCACGACACAGAAGAGTTTCCTGTGTCCAAAATTCTTTTTGAAAAGCAGAGTCAGCTCTCTGACTTGGTGAAGAAAGCAGCCCCCGAAGGGAAGAAGAAGATGCAGGAGACAAAACAGCAGACTGCATCTCCCTCTCAAGCCGGGAAAAGGAAGCAGCCGGAGGAATCTCAGCCAGCTGTATCTCCTCCTGCCAAAAAGAAGCTCAAATTCAAGGCAGCCAGCAAGTCAGCTGAGGAGACAGCAGAGAAGCCAGCTGATAAGCAAGCTGGATCTGAATCCTCTCCCACAGCCTCTCTTGTCCCCCACCCTGACCCGGAGGATGCTATTCCCATTCACCAAATTCTTCAAGCATCCTCACAACCCGCTCCAGCTGATCTCACATCAGCTGGAACTCCTCAACAACACTCTCTTCTCCTTCCTTCTCAACAACACTCTCTTCTCCTTCATCTTCATCCTCAGGTACCCCACCCAGCACCCTCTCCTACTTCTTCTGTACCTGAAACCATCCAATTCTCAGCACCCAGCTCACCTAAAGAGCCCCATCCAGCTGACGATCCTTTGCAGCTGGATGATGAAAACCAAACTGAACCATCTAGCCCCTCTTCCTCTGAGGAAATCGAAATCCTCAGTCCCAGAGCCATTGCACGTGCTGCCACTATCATGAGGTTCGAGGACCTCAGGCTTCAAGGAATAAAGAGCGCACTGCAACAATTTCCTTCTCTTGCTTCTCTACCCGCCGCATTAGTCGCCGTCAGCGACTTCAAATTTTATCTAGCTACCAAGATGGCGACTTGGTACGCAAATGAAGAACTTGTGGAGTTCTACACTTTTGATAAGCTCAAAGCCGAAGAAGCAGCTATACAAGAGATATTTGGATTTGGAAGTCTTCAGGATGCTTTTGAGCATCAAGACGAGCTGATCCAAATCCTCATCCAAAAGGTTGAACAGGATGAAGTACCACCTTCTGAGGAGGTCATCTCAAGAGCCACCTCCTACCTACACAATTTCAGCTGGATTGTTCCAGTTGAGACTGCCAAGGAAGCTGTCCCTGCCGACACAGCTGAGGCAATAATGATTGACGAAGGGCCAACTAATGCAACAGTTGAGCCTACCGAAGCTGCCCCACAAAGTCCAGATGCCGATGACACTCGCTCACTAGTCGAGATCGAGGCAGTAAAACCCAGTCAAGTCGAATCCGGGACCCAGACGGATCCTAATGTGCTTTCTGATGCAATGAAGGACGAGATCGCCAAACAAGTTGAGGAAATCCTATTCCAGGATAGACTCAAATCAAATGTTGACAACCTTCTGCGCATCACAGCTGTAGAATGGCAAGTTCATTGCAATGGACAGTCCATTGATGAAGTTCACAGATTTGCCCAGAATCTACAGGAAAGCACCAGTCAAGATCTCAGGCAATCTCTCGTTTCTCAACAAATTGATCAGTCAAATCATCTAGAGAAGAGAGTCTCTGAGATCATCTCAAACCTCCAAGCTCCACTGGAAAGCAGCGTCAACAACTTATCCAGCCAGCTGGAAGCTCTCCAACAGCAGACTCTTTCTAACAGAACTGATATTCACCAGCTGTTCAATCTCTACAAGGAGCTGGACAATCAGTTCAAAGCTGGAAGCAACAGCACATCACAGCTCAATCTCGTCACAGCAGACAACTCAACCAAGATTGCTGATATTGACAAGGCCCTAGCCCAGCTGAATGAGACAGTTGTCAACCTCTCCTCCGCTCCTGTTGATAATGCCAAAAATGGGGAAGGTAATGACAAGAGAAAAACATCAAGGACGGGCAAAGGGAAAGTTGTAGCTGAAGACGAAATCCAAGTGATACAGTCTGAGATTGATGAAGTTGTTGCTGAGCTGGATGCAGAGGAACCAGCTGGACAGAAAGGAAAATGGAGCAAAATGATCATCCCTCTTGCCAAAGCTAGTGGAGCCACGCCAGAACAGTTCAATGATACTCAATGGCTCTACAACTTTGTGAATCAACAAAAGCAAGAGATGAAAAGCTTTCAAGAGCAGCAAAAGAAGAAAGAAAGTCTACTCAATGCCGAAGAAAAGAAGCAGAAGAAGAAAAGAGTAAGCATAAGAGCAGCAAAGAAAAAGTCTCAGATGCCAATGAACTGGAGAAGAACAAATGAATGGATCCCAGAAGAGTTAAACGACGACTGGGAACATACAAAATTTGAGTTCATTGAAGATTACTACTATCTGGGAGCTTACCCTAATACGCCCCCAGATGTTGCTTTCAAGATGCATCTCAATGAGCTTTTTCATCAAGATAGAATGACTGCGAAAGCATTCTTCAATGCTGCAAGTACCACAAAGATCCAATTCACTGCTCCCCAGCTGTATCATCTCCAGCCTCCACTGATACCTAGAACTCATCTTCCTGACAAATCGAAAATTATCGCAGAAGTAAATAGATGGGCAATCAGGAGAAAAATTTCCAAGGTAAACAATGAAGAAGAATACAGGAAGCTGGAACAGATGATATTCAACCGGTACAGGTTGAGAACAGATGAGCAGCTGGAAGAAGATAGATTGAAGA
Organism: Agastache rugosa; assembly: GCA_031470985.1. NCBI lineage: Eukaryota > Viridiplantae > Streptophyta > Magnoliopsida > Lamiales > Lamiaceae > Agastache > Agastache rugosa. The sequence goes on from CM062607.1 coordinate 26,449,770, forward strand.
ATCAGCAGCAGCAGCAGAAATGAAGACCCAACCAACTGGGATTTAATTTTGTCTATTTTGTCAGTTTGTTAATCCTGTAATTCTTGTAATCATCTTTGTGGATTAATAAAACTGAAATGTTTTTGCTCTCAAGCTCACCCTGATGACAATAACTCTTTGTCCAGGCACTGAACTCTGAATTTAATCTCCTGAAATTTTCTTATCTTTTTTTGAAACCCACTTTCTCATTTAGGGGGAAGTAGGTTGTTTTTCTCAGTTAGGTTTTGGCATCATCAAAAAGGGGGAAATTGTTGGGAAAATTCTAGAGTTTTGATTCAATTCCAAAACCCAACTGTTCTCCAACCTAGTAGATGAATGTACAAACCTAAGTTAAGCTTTCCAGCTCGCTTGTTTGAGCCTTAGAATTTCTAAGTTTACAGGTAAGGAAGCTGAAGACGAAAGAAGACCCAGCTGAGTAATCAGCTGGACCCAAAGTCAGCTGAAAGGTTTCTTAGCTGAACAGAGTTCAAAGACTGAGCTGAGTCAGACTGACTCTCAAGACAAGAAGAGTGGATCCAGCCAAGGAGATCCAACGGAGCTGAATATATTGAGCTGACTCAAGTACAAGAGAGTCAGCTGAGCAGACAAAAAGGGAACTAACTCTGAAGTCGTCACTTCAAGTCAGTTTACCCAATCCAGCTCTAAATTCAAAAACCAGCTCGAAAGACAGAAATCCCGGTGTCAGAGGAAGTCAATATACCTCGACCAATGAGGGATCGACATCTCAGCATCCTAGAAAGACGAACCTAGGATCTGACACAATAATGAAGACAGGTGAAGATACACTCAACGGCTAGATTTGAAACCGCCGATTTCGGTTCGGAGAAATTAGAACCGGAACCGGCCCGCCACATACCACGGTTCCGGGTCGGAATCGGCCAGTATTGGACTGTTCCGGTTCCGGGTCGGAACCGCCGGTTTAGGGCCCGAACCGTTTTTTTTATTGAAATGAACCACATAAATCATCAATGTAATGTATAAGATCGAAATAGAATAATATATGTCTTCATTTATAACAATGTGTAATCAATTACAAATGGAAATATATTACTCCCTCCGTTCCCATTTTAATGCCCTGTTTGCTCTTCAAAATTTGTCCCTAATTTAAAGCCCTACTCTACTTTTTGGACACCATTACCCTTATTTTCCTCCCTAAATTACTACCCCTTGCAACTAATGGGCCCACCCCACTCTTTAACCCAACCTAATTAGGATCCATAATTAAATCACTAATCTCATCCAAAAAACACCAGCCCACCCACCCCACTTCCTCACATGTGATTCGTTTATCTCTCTTATTCAATACTCTGCAATTGAATTCCCCTATCTTCAAAACCCTAAACTTGCGCCGCTCCTCTTCGTATCTCTCTCATCCATTCTCTCCTCTTCGTATCTCTCTCATCCAATCTCTCCTCTTCGATATTCTCTGTGAATTCGTATCTCTCTCATAATCTCATCTCTTCGATGATGAGTTCCTCCGAAATGGAGTCGAGTTCCATCGAAATCGTTCCTGAAACCATATTCGATTCTCCTCCTCTTATCTCGTCTGTGACGCCGGCCAAGTCGGCAGAGATGTTCGATTCAGCCACCGCCGCTGATTGGGTGATTCCACCCTCTGGATCTGAGATGTCCGATTTAGCCACCGCCGTCGATTGGGTGATTCCACCCTCTGGATCTGAGATGTCCGATGGTAGATCTGCCGATTTTGGTTCATTGGTGCCGGAGAAATCTGTGGGAGTTGGCGATTGTGAGATTTCTCCATCTGCTGTTATGAGGATGTATGGTTCACTGATGCCTGAACCTCCATCTGCTGATTCTCTGATGATGGTGCCGGATACTCCACCTTCGCCGGGTGAGAATTTAGAGCAGATAGTCGCGGACTTACTGCCTACAGATGATGCATATTTCCTGCTGAGTGAAGTCTTAAAATTTCGCAGAAAAAGGAAGGCCGAAGAAGCTATGGAACACGCTGGAATCAGGTGATTGAGTTATACTCTATATAATTATTTCGTTTTAGTGGGTGGGCTGATGATGCCATTTGTGATTTGTTGGTTAATTTTCGGATGAATGTGATTCATGCGAAATTGCTGATGTGTTGGTTAAATTAGCATATTTACATGATGATGCATGCAAAATTGCTGATGTGTTGGTTAATCTTGACCCGAATGTGATTCCTGATCTGCTTGTTGATAAATGCATATTTACATGATAATGCATTTGTGAAATGATGAATTCTGAGGGTGATTTCTGATCTGTTAGTCCCTATGATGACAATTGAATTGATATTGTCTGAGGGTTATATATGCTTCATGACTTAATGCCTTGATGCCTTGATGCCTCTGTTTTGTTTGAGTGGTGGGCTGGTGATGCCATTTGTGATTCTGTTTGAGTTCTATGCTTGCCTTATTATGCCACCACTAGAATTTCCTAGTTTTGGAGGTTGACTTAGGCAGCTTAGGAGTCAAATTTCAGTCAATGATGCAAAAGTAATGCTGAGACTATTTAAGACTATTTAAGCAAATAAATCAGTCACAAAAACAGTTTACATTCCAAACATTTCAAAAACATGGATCATAATGTTTGTTCCTGTAAACCAGATCAAAAAATCATCCCCTGTCTTGCCTTAATCCTGGATTGCCACTTGTTGCAACCCTTGAGCTAGATCATCTACTTGATATCTTTCATCTCTTTCACCTCTTTGGCTGTTTAGGAAGTCTAAGCTTTCCCTTACAAGCTCCAAGTCCACTTCAATGCATTCTGGCAGAAGTCCTTCCCTTTCTAGTTGTTCCTTGTTCATGTGAGGAATTTTGTACCTATTGTCTCCCTTAACCTTTATGATCTCTCTTAGACAGCCTTGTAAAGTTAGAAAGACATGATTTAACTTCTGTGGTGAGTACTCTTCATATGCAGTCTTCACATTGTGTAGTAGCTCTTCTACATTTTTGGCTGGTTTCTGATCCTTAAGGGATTGTATTGCTCTAAAAAATCCTAGATCATTTACATTGGTGTCTGGAGAGTTAGGTGGTTGACACACTAGCTGGAAATGAAAGCCATCAGTCTGTGCTATTGCTAGAAAATCTGGATCATCAACTTTTATGTGTGGTTTGGCATTATCTTGTTGGATAAATATGTATTTGCTTAAAAAGGTAGACCACTTAGCTTTAAACACTGGAATCATCTGCATGAATTAAGGTTGCAAGCTAAGTGATGAATCTAATAAGGTTTCTGATACCAAGAAAAGTTAAAAACACTTACCTGGTTGAGTAGGTTGTCATTTGTGATTGGTTTTGTGACTGTTGCAATTGGTTTTACTTCCATGGTCCCTTTTGCTCTGTTCTTTGAATTCCTCTGAGCAGGTTCTTCTGTTATGAATGGAAATATTCCAAACTTTCCATCAAACAGAACAATTCCCTCTTCATCTATTACAGGCCTTGATACTGCACAGTTAAACATAATTTTGGAAATGTATCTCTTGGATTTACAGCTCCTATGTGGTTCAAGTTCACTGCTTATATTACTACCCGTGCTCTGATTTTGAAAGAAACTTTGAAGTCTTTGTGCAGCTACAGAACTAGAATCTATTCCTAGATTAAAAGAGCTTCTTGGTCTTTGACTAGGCCTAGATGATGACCCTCTATCCGGATACTTAGATTCATATTCTTGAAAAAGACCACTCAATGTCGTATCTAGAGAAGTTTTAACAGATGCAATATTAGGCAATTCAAAAGAGTCTTCATCACGCTCACCCCCCTCCAAATGTCATTTTACGAAGATAACTGTAATACAAGTCTAATAGACCACAAACCCCTTCCAATTTCATAGAGGGATCTAAACATTTTGCAATAAAAAAGACATCGGGAATATAAGTAAAATATTTCAACTATTTAATGACCATCATAGTTATAGAATCCTGCAACCTTGGGTTAGTACTGCATATTAAGAATTGAAGAACGATAACAACACAATGATATAGTACACAACATGAAGTAGGATAATAAACTCCAGATAAATATTTAGTTGCAGTTTCAAAAACTTTTAAGAGTGCAACCAGACCTGAGCATTCATCCTAATAAGAAGGCAATAAGAACATGTTGCTAACCTCAGTTGAAAAGAAATCACATAATAAATCCTTATATTCAGAAGTTGCTGCCAACATTTCATAAGTAGAGTTCCATCTAGTGCATACATCAATGTTAAAACTCTTACTTTTTCTAGTTTTTTGCTTACAAAATTTTAACCAATTTCTGTGTAGCTTAGCTTTATCCCTTAACATGGCAACACATTTTCTAATAGGCGTAATTGAACCTTCTAATTGCTTTAATCCATCTTGCACACATAAATTTAGTATGTGACATATGCATCTAGTATGAAAATATTTTCCTCCTAGAGTTGGATTACATGCAGCAATTAGAGCAGGCACACTTGCAGTATTAGCAGATGCATTATCAAAACAGATTGAAAAAATCTTAGAGGTTAATCTAAATTGATTCAACACTTTTATAATGCAAAGAGCAATGTTTGCAGCATTATGAGTACAATTAAACTTCCTAAAACAAAGTACGCGTTTGTTCATACACCAATTCGGATCAATCCAATGCACAGTCATTCCAAGATATGAATTTTGTTGCCAAGCACATGACCAAATATCAGAACAAACAGAGACTCTATATGGCAGCTTAGCAAACATGTCTCTTAATGCTTTTTTATATCTAATAGATAATTTAGCAATTGTCCTAGTCATGGTACTTCGTGAGATTTTTTTAGCTTGCGGATTATATGCTTTTTTCATGGAATTTTCAAAACGCATGCTATCGGCAAATTGGAAAGCAAGAGATTCAGTAGCAACAAACTTAGCCATCACTTCTCTAGCTATTATATCATTATACTTAAATAAAGTGAGTTCATTACCTTGCGTGAAGTTTAGTTGAGTTTGAGTTTGTTGTTGTGTACCTTTTTCTTGATCATTCGGCTTGTGTTTGAGTATATGGCGGTTATAAGTGCCATACCCATTTCCTTTCTTATGCTCGTACTGCTGGTCGCAGAAATTGCAGCACGCCATTACAATTGGAGTTTCTCCTTCGGCACAAGGTAGTGTTATCTTTTTGAACCATATTGAGAACACATCAGATCATTCCTTCTTTCCTTTGGCTTGCAGCTTCGCCTTTCTGGTACGACGACCCTTGTCGGCAGCCATTCCGCCGTCCTCTTGCTCGTCCATTTCGTCATCCTCATCCAAGTTGATTGCCTCTTTTTTGAAAGGGGGACGACTGCATAATGCTAGGAGGATGCATTTGGTGGGGCGGATTCATCTCCACTTCGAGGTCGACAACATATAGGCTTTCAGCAAGTAGCCTATCCGCTTCAATTTTGTGGGCAGCAAAGGCAGCAGCATCTTCGGCCATCTGCTGGTTCTCCATTTCTTCACGTGGGCGGCGAGTGGGGACCATCCGGTATTGAGGATTTTGGCTTGTGGGAGTGGGAGTGGAAGAAGTATCATCATCTTCGTAGTAGTCATCCTGAAACGCTTCTCGTTCTCGAATGACAACACCACGAGGACGACGAGGAGGGTTACCACTACCACGAGTACCACGAATATTTTCGACTGCCTTTTCCTTATCCTTACGAGGGTTGGAGGAAGACATTTTTGCTATAACTACTAAGAGACTAAGAGAGTAAGAGCTAGAAAATAGAACAATGAAAACTGAAAAGAATGAATAACTACTCTCTTCTCTTCTCTTACTCTCTTCTCTTACTCTCTAAGTTATTCATTCTCTTACTCTCTAAGTTATTCACTGGGTAGGGGGGTATTTATAGTTGAAAGTGGGAGGAAATGAGGGGGAAAACTTTGAATCATAGCCATTGGATCACAAGATGAAATCCTAACCATCCATTTTGAATTTCAATGGGTGCCAAATCCTAGGCGGTTGAACCGGTGGTTCACACGGTTCGGCGGTTCCGAACCGGAACCGCCGGTTCAACCTCGAACCTTTTTTTTTTTGACATTTTTTCGTTCCATTTAGCATTTTAATTGTCATTATTGCTTGTTTTAGGATATAATTAACATGGATAACACAAAACATATTTAAAAAAAAAATGTGGAACCGCCGATTCACGGTTCCTAGCCCTTGGAACCGGAACCGGCCCGTCCCAAATACGGTTCCGGGTCGGAACCGGCCCGTTGACTGCGGTTCCGGGCCGAAAACCGTTGACCACGGTTCCGATTTCGGGCCGGAACCGACAGTTCTGGGTCGGGTGAACACCTTTAAGCGAGATAGTGCGAGGGAAAGTAATATTTTCAACCATTTCTTCATTTAATTGACTGCATATAAATAGTTCTCAATACCCAGAATAACAATGATATCATTATTAAAATATTTTCTTCATCTCATAAAATATTCTTCTTCTTAAGTAATTACTATTTAAATTTATAAATCGATATAAATTTTCTTTAAATTATAAACTGATAAAAAAATAATTCAACTATCTAAAAATAATTTTGTTAAAAGTACTCCAATTGCAAGAGAATAACGGACTACCAATAAAAAATTTTGAAAACAGTATTTTTTTTTTGGGAAAAATGCATGTAAATACACGAATTTTAATTGGACTTTCATTTTGCACACGACTTTTAAATCTTTCCTGTAAAATCACCAACTTTTGAATTTGTTCATTTTTTCCAAAATTTGCAATTTGGGGAAAATTGAATCTGATGTGGCAGTTGGAATGATACACGCGTACATGCCATCATACACGTGGCTGCCGAAAATATGAGGTGGATATATTTTTTCTTATTATTTTATTTATACTTTATAAAATTAATTAATTAAAAAATTCATTTTCTCACTCTCTCTCTCGGAACCATAATTCACCATCGAACTTTTTTCTCTCTCTCTCTCTCATCTCTCATTAGAACAAACTTTTTTCTGGAGTTTTTTTTTTCTTCCTTTCTTTTTCGTATCTTATAAAAAGTAAAAAACAAAACCCTAAAATCATGTTTTCCAAAATCGTTGCGCTAACCCTAAGTTCCTAACTGCAGAGTAAAGCAGAGCCCACGCCATCTTTCGCCCGTTCCGCACATTTGTCCGTCTTCAGTGAAATTCTTCGCCTAAAACCCAATCCACCCAAACCGCTCTCTCTCTCTCTCCTGGCTTCTCTCTCTCACTCTCACTCATATCCAGCCCTAATTTTCGTCATAATCATTGATGTAGAGTACGTCTTTCAACAGGCAATTTCTTTGGAGGCAAGCTTCTGCCGGATTTTCTGGCATTCTTTTAGATTTCTCTGGAAGTGAATTTCGTAGACCCAAGGAAAATGGTCAGTTCTTAATTTTCTCATTTATTTTTTCTTTTTTGTTCTAAAAAAATTGTGCATATATATTGAATTTCATCTAGAAATGATTGTTTGGAAATGGTTTGGTTTTAGCATTTTTCAGGCTACTTGGTTGTTGTGTGAGGATAATTGTCTTGGAAAATTTTAATCCCTGAATAGTTAGGCGTTCATGTCTCAGGATTAGTGATTTGTGACCTCAATTTTCCCATAGACATTGTAATAGTTAGTTTTTATATTCCGTGATTGGTTTCTTCACTTTGGTGTTGGTTTTACTATGATTTAGACATTAAAATTCTTTATTGGAGTCCAATTTGCAGGGTTATTCCTTATCTTTAACTTACCATTTTTTTCTAACAAATTCCAAATGACCGATATATTGATGGTGTGTTCTTTTAAAACTATGCCGATAACTTTTAGGTTTATGTAATTTGTTGGTTATTCTTCAGAGCATGAGAGAAGGAAGAGGCAGACCTCGTCGTAGGGATTACCCTTCAAGATCACAAGATCGATCCTATCATGGCCGGGAAAGTAACCCGCCATCAAGGCACCTCTGGGTCGGAAATCTTCCTCATAGCTTAACTGAGAGTGATGTAGCCCATCATTTTTTACACTTCGGAGAACTTGAGAGCCTGGCATTTCAACCAGGTCGGAGCTATGCTTTTATTAATTATAGAAATGAAGAAGATGCTTATGCTGCAAAAACAGAGCTTCAAGATTTTGTTATCGAAGGCAATCTGCTTAGGATTGAGTTTGCCAAGGCGGTTAGTTTTGTCAATCTTTGTCTAACTTTCTTATGGTACTGTGTTGATGCCTTTTACTATGTTAATATATACTATTATTTTTGCCCCGTTCTATAGAATCTATGGTCATTCAAATTAGGGCGATTGTTACACTGCAGAAGATCCCAAAATACGCATGCATGGAAACTCGATTCATTGCACAATCAATTCCATCTCATTCTTTGCATGTCAGTTACACTTCAAAAGAACTAGTTTCACTCTCCTTTCTGGAATTCCAAAATGAAAAGGAACATGAGAAAATAGAAAATTATTCTTATCTAGTATCAGTCTTTAGTGACTAAGATGCCAATCCCCATCTTTCTGCTTACCAATCAATTAGAGTGATTTTTGTCTGCCTCTTGAACAACATCTTACATCAAGTACGTTACTCTAAGGTGGTGAATCATTACGTCCCTCTTAAGGCGTGGATCCTGTCATCAAAACATGGATGCTTTGTGCAATTCTTCTAAACTGGAAACATGCCTGATTTCTACCAGTTACTGATCTGCACGACATAGATGCAATAGAAAGAAAGAGCACACAGGTTCAGCATGTGGAAAAGTTGCAGAGAAGTTCTCTACTTTACCGGTTTACCCTACAAATTTTTCAATTGTAGAGAAAAAAAAAAGGTGAAACACCACAATGCACCAGAAATCAATTACTTGTCACAGGCAAGCAATTGATTAGGCAAATGCAGACCATTTCCAGCAGTCCATTAGAAAACTGCACGGATTTCGATTCGATGTGAATCCTAACTTTATTATGATAGAAATATACTGAGATTAGGACCTCATATGATTATACATTTAGTGTTGAAACTTGAATTAAGTTAAGAGTTCGGAGAAACAATCTATTCTCGCATTTGTCAGTCTAGAAAGCACTCAAGAAGATCAAAGGGACATTTTTGGTGCAAAGCTTTCTTCAATATTTTTCTTCTGTCTAATCCATTACTGCAAATTTTACAGTGTCACAACTGTCTAGGTGGATAAATTTTCTATAAGCTATATCCTTGAAGCACAAATTTTAAGACGACACTTTGGTGCTCGTAAAGAATACCGTTTGTGACCTTACTGTGGCAGATAAATTATGTTTTACTTCTTCCCTTCATGCTTGAAAATCTCCTCATGGTTGTTTTTCCTTAGTAATTTCTTGTGTGAGCTTGCAGAATAGAGTTATCTGAAATAGGTTATACAACATAGGGGAGTGGATGTTACATGTGTAATTTATTAGAACTCCTCATTAGTAAATTTCTCCACAAGATGAAAGAAGTTATGCCAAACAAAACTTGTCTCTTAAATATTTGAAGTTTGTATTCATTGCCTGCCAAAAAGCTGAGTTATTTCTTCATATGGGCATTCAGTAGCCAGAAAAATCGGACTTCAATATACTCTTATTAGTTGCTGTAACTTGCACACAAATAGGGTTAGCATTGATCAGCAGGCCCCTCTAAGGTATACATCTGGAGACATGTTTCCAAAATTTGAAACTGGTTGAGCATTTTATAATGACTTAATTTATAGTTTCTGTTCCCGGAACCAGAATAGGTCTGACTTGTGGTCTTTCGGGATATCAGAATTTTGCTACACAAGTAACATCTAACACCATGGTGGAGGTACTATATGAGCAAACCATGGCCTGCTAAACGAAAAGCTAAATCATATTGAGGCTACCTTTATTGGATTCGACTTTGCTTTTAGAATCAATCAGGATAATGCTCATCTAAGCACAATGATATGCAACTTTAGTACTGAACTGATGTCCTGCACTGTTACTTCTGACAAAACACTGCAAGTTATATCTGATTCATGTATTCTGATACTAAATGCTACATGCAATTCCACTGCATCAAACACCGAGCAATATCATTATATGTTTCCCTCAAGCATCCAAATCTCAGTGCGTTGATGCAATTGGCATATGTTTTCCCATAGCTTGTACCCCATCAGCCAGTAGGTTCATTGGAATCACAAATAACCTTCCACCAGTGAGATGAAAACAACGAAGATGAAGGGAACAGTCTGCATATCTGCAACAAGATATATCTAATAACACATTTGGTTCACCATTCTGCCATCTTTATACTATTCTGTTTCTTGGAGAAGAAGATTCTATTCTTCACGGTCCAGTGTGTTGAGCTATATATAAGTATATAACCATGGAAGAGTTTGGTTGTCTGGTGAAATCCATTCATCCAAAGAAAAAGGAAGGTGCAACAGTCACCAGAGTTGCCTCAACTTGGTATATAGCATTAGCGTCATATGTAATGGGACTTCAGGACAGGGTTAAAGGAGTTGCTTTTTCAAGGAAACACAATACTTTCTACAATGTACTCACCTTCAAAGACATACCCCATACTAAACACATCTAGACTTCAAGAGAAAGAAATGACATGACTTATGGCCAAACATTTAAGAGAAGTATGTGAGCTGAACAATTGAAAATGTAAATTGTATTTCTGAATTTAATCAATCAGAAACACATATATGTAATTCTTGCTTTAAGATAAGTAATAAAAGGCCATTGGGAAACTTTTCCTACTAATTGTTCCAACTGGCTAGCATTCTTGATATAGTGCAATGACATATAAAGTAGCAAAACTGCTTTTAAGGCAAAAGAAACACATCAATGTGAAACTCTTAGTTGTTGGCATTTATCAGAAGGCTTTGTGGAAATTGCCTCTTCTGATTTCACTGTAATATTTTTGAAGCATTTGTCCACTATAAGCTATATGTATGTGATTCTTCTTCGTGTATTCATCCAATGGATTTCCATATTTTTTTTTGTTTAAAGAATTTTTGAGATTTTTAGATAACATTTTCACAATTTTTCCCGGCAACATAGATGAAGCATTTTTTAAATCTTTTTTCGACGTTAATTTTGAGCTGTGAAGATACTGGTGAAGTTGGTTGATCCATTGTCATGTTGTTCTTGGTCATATAATTGCTGCAGATAGCCATTTTATAAAGAAAGTATTGATTAAGAATTTAAGCAGATAAAAGATGGTCAACTTTATGTATTGGCAGGAAGAAAGATTGATTATTTGGTGAGAGACCACACGCTTACCTGGGAGACACCCCTCAACAGAACTTTTGCAAGTATACTTAAAAGACTTTCATATTTTATTGAAGGCCAATATCTCTGTCTATAAGGGGATCATCAAGTCCAAAATCATGGACTGATGTCTAGGCTGAGTTCTGTACTTCCAAACTTTAAGCACATATATGTTGTCGTAGAGTAAGAATTTATTTGACGTTAAGTTGCTAGGACCGCGCGCTTTGGTAGTAAGATTTTTTTTGTAGTGCCAGATAGTGTTCTCTGATCATCACTGAATATTCTGAATGTTGATGTTCAGGGGAGCAAAGCCATTGGTGACCTGCCGATGAATTTTTTGATCAATTTTGTTGACCCCGGAATTTGGAGTTCCTGATGCATTTCTTGTTACTCCTACTTATGTTGTTTATGGTTAGAACAAATGTGCTCATGTTTGCGCAGGATGCATCTCCCTGTTTAGTTTGATGTATGCAGCAATAATATAGGACCATTTTTATTGGTAATGGTAGTCCCCAAGCAAATAACTTTACACAGAGACACATGTATGTACAAATTTAGTGTATCCCTTTTTGCCTTTGAGGGATTTGTCGTATCTTTTAGCTTTTATACCATCAAGTGAGAGAAGTTTGCAATGATGAATACACTTTTTACTTTCTTTTGGTTGTAAAGCTCATTTATCAAACTACTGCTTGAAGGGTTATATGTTGGCATTAGAGTGAAAGTATGTAAAATCCTCTGTTTGTTCGTATATGTGAAGAGGTTTTTTCCCTCTATTATGTGTTTCTCAACATTTTAATTATTATCGTTCTGTTTTTACAATTTAAGGAGTCAAGCTATTACTGCTCTTCTTTTTGTCAGTTTTTACGCCTCAGTGACATTTCTCTCGTAGAATTTAGGCACTACTTCTTTGGAGCAAAAATAATATTGATAATAGATGGTTGAATTTTCTTTTCAGTACTTTCTCAAATTATCTTTCCCTAAGTGTATAGAATGTAAAACCTCTATGCTAGTTTATCTGTGGAACAGTAACCCTGTATTTGAGAAGAACCAGAGGATATTGATGCTGGGGCAAGCATGTGTTGTTTACCATTTGTTTTTGTCTCTCTGAGAGAGAGAGAGAGGGGTTGGAAGGGTTCTAACATAGATGCATCTTGAGCAATTTACTTAAGATTTTTGGATGTGGAAGAGCATTGACTTTTTAAGTATGTAATTCAATAGTTGTAAAGTTCAAATTTGCAGGAAAAATCATTAGTTCCACCACGTGATGCAGACTACTCTGAGCGGAGGGATAATTCACGTCCCAGGGGACGAGGGTCTCCCTTTTACACGAGGGATTCAAGAATGCGTCACTCTAGTCCTGAGTTATCACATCTGAGCAAATCCAAGATGAGTGACAAAAATGCAGAACCAAGTGAAGTCTTATGGATTGGATTTCCTGCCCAACTGAAAGTAGATGAATTTGTTTTGAGAAAGGCCTTTTCACCATTTGGTGACATTGAGAAGATAACTGCATTTCCAGGTCGCACTTATGCATTTGTTCGTTTCAGAGATGTGATGGCAGCCTGCAGAGCTAAAGAAACTCTGCAGGGGAAGTTATTTGGAAATCCCCGTGTACATATTTGTTTTGCAAAGAACGACATGGGGACATCCAACAGAGAAAGGAACTCAATAAATGCTCCTCATTCGCCACATACTGGGAAATATGAATGCGCTGAATATTTTGATGACTTCCGGTCTGATAGGGACTTTGGCCATGTATCTGGTGATTCCAGCATTAGATCTCCTCCTTATGAGCCAAATCTGGATCGTGGTGATCGTAACATGAGGAATAGTGATTTGTGGTCTGGGGGAAATGATATCCATGAGCAAAGGAGGTTCCCAAGGCAACGGTCTGAGCTAGGGTTACTTGAAAATTTTTATGATCATCCCCGTAGTCCTCAAAGGAACATAGGAGCACATAGTCGTAAATTCTCTCCTAAAGGTTATCATCGTCAAGGTCCAATCTATGATGATCCGTGGGATCTGCCTGAAGATGTCTCTCTCTTGCACGGAACTAAGAAACTGAAAACCGACATGTTTCCTACCGATAATGAGTTACCAGAATATCCATTATCTGATTTAAAGAAATCAAAACGCATCCCCTCTCATGATATTCCTCAATCTGGTCTCTGTGATAACGATGACATTTCCCTACATTCAGGATATAGACCAATTCCCGAGCGTTTGATGAGCACTAGCCAACCATTTATGGAAAGGGGAGATCATTGGAATGCACCATATGATGATTTTCAGGTTGCTCCTATGCCAATGCCTCCCCCTGGTCGGAGAAAATTGACCACTGATTCACGTGAATCTTCTTCGAAAGAAGTATGGAGGTGGGAGGGAATGATAGCCAAGGGAGGAACATCTGTTTGCCGTGCTCGCTGCTTTCCTGTTGGAAAACCACCGGACTTGGTCCTGTAAGTAATAATCCTTTTGCAAACAAGTTGATGTCTTCATCTGCCCTCTTGTTTTTTGGTTTCCCAGAAGCTTTAAAGGTTTTATGGCGGCATGAATTGCAGCCGCAACTTCTTTTCCTCCTTTTTATTGGGACTCTGTTGGTTTCCTTAATTTATCAGATATTGCATTGATATTGCTAGAAAGATGAATATATACATCCACTATTATCTCATTTGGATATGTTTTTCTTGGAAACTATGAATTCTAAAAGAATACTGCTGAAAATTTATCAAAATGAAATGCAACGAGATGTTGTGAATTTTCAATTGTACTTGGATATAGCCTTTTCATTACCTTTTTTTATCTTATGCTACCAGATTACTCATGAAACGATTTGAATGATGCAGACCTGAAATTCTAGATTGTACAGCAAGGACCAGCTTAGACATGCTTGCCAAGCATTACTATCAGGCGGCGAGTGCTTGGGCTGTCTTTTTTGCCCCAGCAAATGATCCTGATATTTCTTATTACAATGAATTCCTGAGCTATCTTGGGGAGAAGCAGCGTGCAGCAGTCGTGAAATTGGACGAAAGGAACACATTATTTCTTGTACCTCCTTCAGAGTTCTCCGAGAAAGTTCTGAAAGTACCAGGTGAACTGAGCATCTCTGGTGTTGTCCTAAGGTTAGATCCTCCTGGTTCTAGCTATGGATCCCATCCTCAAAACGAAAACCGGGAAACTTCATTTACCTCGTTCCAGAATGATTCAGCGTACCAGAAGCCAGTCTCACCTTCGGGGCCTTACTTGCCGCCTCCACCACCTTTTCCTGGGAACTCTTCTTCAATTAGTGATATGCGGTCAGTTGATACACAAGGGCATGATTATGTTCGGAAGCCTGCAGTCGGAGCAAACTGGTCTCCCCATGACTATCAGAACTCAAACCCGGCAACAGGTTCCGCGGGTCACCCTTACTATGCAGTTCCTAGACCAATGCAGAAAGCATCTCATAGTAACTATACACCCGGTAACTCGGGTCTCCCCACTAGTGGAAATGGCAACGGCAAGTGGCCAGTTCAAGAAAACCCTCCCGTTCCTTCTTCCTTGCCCGTGGCAGGTCTCCCAGAGGAGCAACTTGCTCAGCTGGCATCGTCTCTTCTTGGACAACAGGGACAAATGGGTGGTACATCGAGTTCCGGAGAATATAAACCATCAGGAGGAAACATTAATCAACATGGATACCAGTACAGAATGCCGCAAAATTATGGATTGCCTAATGATCAGATGTCATCTGATTTTCCACCATCACAGTATGGTCAAGCGCAGCAGGCCCCAAATTTAGTTGCATCGCAACGAGAGGCTCAGTTTAACCCGCAGCTCCCAATTTCCGAGCAAGATGATCCTGACGCTGATCCACGAAAACGTTTGGAAGCAACACTGCAGCTTGCCGCAGCTCTTCTTCAGCAAATTCAGCAAGGGAAATGTACTTAAAGAGTGAAATTGTATGTGTGGAGTCATGTTATAGCATCCTGAGTTTTAATTGATAACCGGCGTTCTGCTTGGCCTTGCCTGCCTTTCTTGTGAGTATATTAGTCTGGAATCATTTGGATAAAGGCAGCAATGCTTGTGCATTTCTTCTTAAAGCAGCTCTGTATTTTGGTTGTATTTTTTGTTGATGTATTAGTGTTCTGGATTCATTATATAGGATGTACTACAAATGTTTCTTTAAGATTCAAATACTAAAGAGCAGGTTTTGAAAATTTTGTATGATTTTTTTTTCCTCTATTTTTTTTTTCAAGAGGAACTGATAAAAGGAGCACCAATAGAAATATTGATGCTGTACTTGCTAAGCACATCGATTTTCGGTTATATGTATCAATGTTTTCTAGAGTTGATAATGCAGCTTAATTTCAGTACAGGAAATAAATCCAGGCAATGAGTTGCAATCAGAAAGAAGCATCTCACTTCTGTTAACACATAGTAATATAGTGCATTTCTTCCATGAAATCAAAATTTTCATGATCTGTGATACTCCTTCTGTCCCGGGTTAGTTTGGTGCAAAGAGTGTGACGCACATTTTAAGAAAATGTAAGTAAATGTTTGTTAAGTAACTCGCACACTAAAACCCCTAAAATGATATGTTTCGAAATTTATTTCCCGATTATGGAGGAAATAGAGATAGTCTTTCTGGTTATTAAGAAAAAATTGTATCGCACTATTCGATTTATTGCATTTATTTTAAATGTATAAATGCGATAATATTTATTTTATGTAATTGTTCTAGGATTTACTATTTTAATGTAGTTGTAATTTGGTATTTCAACTTTAAAATGTCATTTTAATAATTTTATATGTAGATATATAATAAAATAAATTATATTTGGAAAAATATAATTAAATTTAATAAAACAAAAAATAAATATAAAAGAAAAAAAAATGGCTCAAGGAACAATTATGCGCTAATAATGCCGCAACACTGTTCAATTCACAACTTTTGCTCAACGCTTTTCTAAGTTCACCATTGGAGTTGGTCTTATAGACATTGTAACTAAAAGAGAGAATGCATGTTTTAATACCAAAGCATAAAACATAGAAGTTATTCACACTCATTCATAAGAGTAGGAGTTTTTCATACCAAAATCAGTAAAAAGACTAAAATACCCCTAACTTATCCTTTTTGTCTTTTTTTTTCTTTTTTTAGTCATCATCTTCATCAACAAATAAAAAAATAAATAATAAAAAACTAAAAACTAAAATACATTCGATCGCAACCCCTAAAACAACATTCATTCAATATTTTGTAAGAGAGGTTGTTTACTCTCATTAATATCACAACAACAACTAAATACATTACATTTGGGACAAAGAAGGAAGAGTAAACATATTGGAGAAAAAACGTGCGATTTTTGTACAAATGGGTCTCTCAAAATCCTTGTAAAAATCACAAGATTATTCGAAAAAGAGGAGTTGAAGTGCAAATAGGACCGCCGATAAGTGTTTCTGGGTTCATAAAGAAGGTATGAAGCTATATTTAGCCCGCAATTTTTTTTTTTGAGCGAGTTCTACACCACACGGTCATGCACACGGTGGTAGTTTTATTGCACACGATGGTAACAATTGCATGAAATAGGCAAAATAGTTGAATTTAAGTCACAAGAAAGTATATTTTCATGCTTAGGCACATGTTTAGAAGCAAAATAAGTTAAAAATTATAGTTGATGATCGTGGGGTATAGAACTAGGGTTTTTTCCGGCATGGCAGACCACCGTGTGAATGTTTCGTGGCCACGAAATATTCACACGGTGGCATCACACGGTGGGAATGACCGTGTGCTGCGATCGTGTGGATGTTTCTACACGATCGCAGCACACGGTCGTTCCCACCGTGTGATGCCACCGTGTCCAAATCAGAACATGTCGTAGAAGCTTATTCGATCATTTTTCTGATGATTTCTTGGCTTTTTTGTGAATCTCAGATGTCGTGGATGCGTGTATTGATACATCACAGTGGTCGTTGGGAGCGATCGACGTATGTAGACGGGGAATCATTTTTTGTCTACATCGATGCGATCAAACAAAACCGTGCTAACCTCGTAGATCTGATTGGAGAGGGTTTGGGCGGTTGGAAACGGACCGATTACAAGTTATGGTACTTGACCAGCATGTCCAACGGTAATAGGGTAAAAGTTTTATTGCGGAGTGATATCGAGTTGGTTCGATTGTTACTTGAACAGAAAGATGATCCGGAGGTTTTTGTTGAGAACGATGTCTCATCCAGCACCGAGGTTAATGTCGGTGGTAGTAGCTCCCGAGTAGAGCAGAACCGCATGTCGTCCAAACATGAGCAATATGAGGGGGATGAGGAAGACGATGAAGATGAAGAATTTAACGAAGATGAGCAAGATGAAGATGTATCTTCATCTGAAGACGAAGAGGAAGATCGTCGTAAGGCATTGCTTGATTCACTTTTTACAGATTTTCTTGCTTGGGTCCGACAGCCGGCACAAATGGATAGGGTTTTGGGCAATCGGAACTTCTCATCGGACCATCATTCCGGATGCGAGCCTGCTCATATGCGTGCAATGCACAATTGGATCATTCCATTTCCCGATCGTGAGAGCGCGGGGACTCTGGGTTGGGTCGAGCATCCTCCACCTGTACGTGGGGAACTCGCATTGGGGGCCTTATTTCGATCGAAGGAAGAGTTGAAGATCACTATTGGAATGTATCACTTGGAGAACTTTTTGCAGTATACAGGTAAGCGTTCCGCAGGTAAACGGATGACGTTTCTCTGCAAGAGTGGTAGACAGAATTGCAACTTCAGAGTGTGTGCTGTTGAGGGTGCATCCATTTGGAGGATTACTAAGTTGACCATGAATCACACATGTCACGAGGACTTGAATCGTGTTGTTGCACGGTCGGTAACTTCTGAGGTTGCTGCGTTCTATTTTGCCAAAAAATTGACCGGCGAGGGGGTCACACTGAGGCCAAAGGAGATGATTGCAGAGATGCGTAGAATGTTTGGGGTTGACATTCTATACAGTTTTGCTCTCCGGGTGAGAAACATAGCCATTCAGAGGACGTACGGCGACTTTGACTCGTCGTATCAGAGGCTCCCGTCATATCTATATTTGTTGAAGCAGTACAATTTGGGGACCGTTTATGATTTGGAGATGAATAGCAAGGGTTCGTTGTGCCACATGTTTGTTGCACTCGGTCAGAGTATTCGAGCATTTGATAAGTATCTTCGACCGGTGATTGTTATAGATGGGACCCACCTCAAGGGAAAGAACAGGGGAATTTTATTTGTTGCCGTCACGTTGGACGGCAACAACCATGTCTTCCCTCTTGCAATTGGCCTCGGTCCCAAAGAGAATGATGAGGGGTGGACATATTTTCTCTATAACCTGCGCAGATGCTACAATCCTCCAGATGATTTACTGATCGTGAGTGACCAACATAAGAGCATTCAGAATGCTGTTCGAGCTGTTTATCCGAATGCGTTCCATGCGTTGTGCTTTCACCATCTTCAGAAAAATCTTGTTCCATACGGCAAGCACGTGGCCGCAATCTTTCAAACCGCAGCATATTGCCATCGACATGAAGAGTTCGATGAGATGTTCTCGAAACTGCATGTTGAAAGCCCCAACGGGGCTCACAGGCGGCTCGCTGAAGTTGGATCGGAGAGGTGGGCTAGGTCGAAGTGTCCGGTACGACGCTATGACTTCTTGACCTCCAATTATGCCGAATGCTTGAACTCTCGTATGTTGTGGGCTAGGCGTCTACCCGTATGCTCGATGATTGAGCTATATCGCTTAATTCTTGAGAATTGGTTCGATGAGAAGCGGGCAGAAGCTTTATCGAGAGATCATGAGTTGACAGAGAACACTTTCTTGAAGTTGAATTTAGCTGTTCAAGACGGTCTCCGCCTTCAAGCTCGAGGTAACACCACCGCACATATTTATAAAGTTGAAGAAAAAAATATGCGTTATCAGGTTGACCTTAGGAACTGTACATGTACGTGTCGGGAGTTCGATTTGGATTTGATTCCATGTCGTCATGCTGTTGCCGCTATTAGGTATACGTTTAATTATTAGCTATTACATATCATTGCTTATACAATTTATGTTGGATGTTCATTTATTACACTTGCTTATTTGCTTATTCTAACAGGAGCGCAGGTAACGGACTGTTTGTGTACGATTTTGTCGGTCGTTATTTCAAGCAGGCCGGCTACAGAGAAACTTATGCAGAGCACATTAGTCCAATACCACATCCGGATGAGTGGATTGTGCCCCCGGAGATCTCCTCTGTTGTTTGTCTCCCTATAGAGGAGGTTCGTCAGGCCGGCCGTCCAAGGACGAGTCGTGCACGGTCCGTAGTAGAAAATGTAAACACCCGTCCTCAGTTCTGCGGTAGATGTAAAGGAAGAGGGCACAACAGAAAAAAATGTACAACATCCATTCCCATCGCTGGTGTTGATTTGAATAATCCCCCGGAAGATGCAGAAGAGACGGACGGAGGTCAACAAATGAGGCAAAGACGCCGGCGGAAGAAGAAATGTAGCATTTGTCGTCTTGATGATCATGACGCGAGAAAATGTCCCTACCGCGAGACCTAAACATATTAATTGTTGTGGCTAGTTAGTTGTTTGAGGACAATGTAAACATAGTTGTATGAGTATGTTTTTGTGCATAAATGAGGTGAAACAGGGAAACATGTGATAGTACATGGAAAATTATGGCCTCAGATCTGCACACTGTCGTGCGGCCACCGTGTGAACCACCGTGTGGTGCGACCGTGTGAACAATTAGGTCTCTTGATTGTTCACACGGTCGCACCACACGATAGTTCACACGGTGGTTCACACGGTGGCCACCACCGTGTGGTGCGACCGTGTGAACAATCAAGCGGCCTAATTGTTCACACGGGCGAACCACACGGTGGACCACACGGTGGTTCACACGGTGGCTACCACCGTGCACACGGTGGTGTCCTGCACCGTGTGCACAAGAACATAATCAATTTTGTATTAAATGCATGACAAATCACTAATTTACGTGTTATTGAGTGCGTATGAACGATTATTATGAACAAATATGTCTATTCGTATCATTATAGGATTGCATGAACGAAATCCATTATGTATTGTGTATAATCCTTGGATTAGGAAGATATTTGTAATATACTTTGACATCTTGTTATTGAGAAAGTACCTCTTACATTAGTGAATTACACAAATGTTATATGTACGCGTTCGATTGAGGTGTTTAGTGTTTATAAATGTTTAAATAAGCTATTAGAGAATTGCTAAACATCTAAATCGATAACACGTGAAAAGATAAGAGGCCTAAATGAAATGTTCTTGTGCACACGGTGCAGGCCACCACCGTGAGCACGGTGGTAGCCACCGTGTGAACAACCGTGTGGTCCACTGTGTGGTTCGACCGTGTGAACAATTAGGCCGCTTGATTGTTCACACGGTCGCACCATACGGTGGACCACACGGTGGTGGCCACCGTGTGAACCACCGTGTGAACTATCGTGTGGTGCGACCGTGTGAACAATCAAGAGACCTAATTGTTCACACGGTCGCACCACACGGTGGTTCACACAGATCTGAGGCCACAATTTTCCATGTATGACATGTTTTTCCTGTTTCACTTCATTTATGCACAAAACATACTCATATCTTCATAAGAAATTGTCACTCCAAGATCAAATCCTAGTAGATAAAAAATATTAACGTACAAACAAGTCATGGAAAAGTTCACAATCGGGCTCAAAGCCAGAAACGACCCTCTACTGCTAACCAATAGATCTTAGTTGCTATATATTTTCGATAGGAAGCCACATAATCGTCACCGATTGATACATCACGATGTTGGGTTTTTGCAGTTGCATTGATGAGACGGTCGACATACATACACGAGTATGGGCCACAGTTTATTCCGTCAGTCTGGATGAACTGCTCTGACTCAGGCATCTTCACTATCCTCAACGGTGCCTTGGTTTTTTTCCTGTTTGGATTTTGGTCCCAATAACGAGCTACCTCCAAGAGTCGAGGTAAGAGGTGTGTCACACACTCAAGTTGACCTTCCCGAACATCGCATCTCTATGCCACCGCATGGTTGAGTCGTACAACTCAATAGTCCAACATGCGTACGAATACGTATTGTGACCCAATGATTGCCCCCGACATTGCAAACCGTGATAACCTGAACAGGAAAATGAATAAAGAACTCAATATATTTGTCTATTAAAATAATATTTGAATATAAAAAATTACAAATTAAATAACTTACGTGTTTAGCATTAAACCAAGAAGTAGCAGACACGTCTTCCGTCCCATTAACCATCTCCACTAGTGCGTTTGGTACACGCCAATGATGATATTGTTTCACAGGATTGCCTTTTTTCTTCTTGTTTTCTTTTTCTTTAGCCTGAGCTCTCTGCTTGTCTGAACCCTCCAACTCCACGTACGCATTATGCATCATTTTCTATTAAGAACATCAACTGTTAAATGAATTGTGCAAAAAAAAAATAGGAATACTTGTTATAATTTAAAACTTACATAGAAAAATGTCGATGCCAAGATTGTGGTTGCCTGACAAACTCCATCTGCTGTCATTCTTCCATGTTTCACCTTGTTTCGCATGTACAGCAGGTACAAGTCTATATCCTGCAATGTTTTTTAATGTATTAGTTTCGGTTTAAAAAATATAAATGAAATTAAAATATTTCACTAAACTAAAAAAGAAATGTTACCTCTGCCCAAAACATCTTCTCCGGATCCTCGACACGAACGAACTGTTCTTGTGGGATTACCAGTTTCAGATCTTTAATCTCCACGACAGCATCATTCCCTGCCCTCCTATGCTTTTTGTACAAATTTCTCAACAACTTCACGTTTGCCGGAGTCATAACCACATAAGGCGGCAAAAGAGCAGCAGCCGGCTTTATCTTCCGATGACCCAACACTTGTTCTTCGTGCTCGGCCAGTTCCTCATCAAAAATATTGTGAGAAGAGGAATTGGAGGACGACCAATTAATATCAACGGGTGAGGAAGACCGTCTCTGCTGCTGCCCCACCGTGTGATCGTGCTGAAACTGAGTACTACTACCCTCTGCCTCGTGCTGAAACTGAGCACTACTACCCTCTGCTGCCCAATGCTGCTGGGGGGTGTGCTCGTGCTGAAACTGAGCACTACTACCCTCTGCTGCCCAATGCTGCTGGGGGGTCTGCTCATGCTGAAACTGAGCACTACTACCCTCTGCCGCCCAATGCTGCTGGGGGGTCTGCTCGGCTGGAGGCTGTCTGTCCCAACACATTGGCTGAAACATGGGAGGCTGCCATACCGGAGGGTTGTACTGATGCAGCGGAGTGCTGCTATAGCCCCAAAACTGAGGGTGGTCGTACTGGTAGGGCATGGGCTCACTCTGATGGGGAATTTGATCAAACGTCTCAGGAACGAGGTCAAACGATTGTCCTAGTAGCCGTGTCTGATACTGCTGCTGCTCGGGGCGGTGAGTCTGTAGAGTTGCAGCTGCTGAGTGACGAGGCGGGTCGACGGACATCCTCCGGTGACCGCTACTAACTGAGGCAGACTGACGAGGCGGGTCGTGCGCCCTCCTGTAGCTCCCATCAGACTGCTGTGGAGGACTCCTAGACCGCCTGTGTCTGGGACCGAAGTAGTCCACGACCTGACCAAAGAGCTTCCGAGATAATCTGGCAAAGAAGCCAGTCTCGGACTCGTCAAACAAGACCGCCTTCAGTCGGCGATCGAAGTAGTCATCCCTGCCGTCCTGGACATGGTCGGGGCAAGGATGTCCGTGCACACAACACTCCCTCTCTGACCGTGTCTCCTGGTAGACCGGCTCTGCAGTCTTAGATATGTCTACTGCTGGTGGGGAATTCTGCCGGCGTCGTTTCGGGACTTTTTGTACCGATGAGGAGGGTGAAATGATATTTCCAACGGCAGCCACAATCTTCTTAAACTTCCCCTTCTTTTTCGGCTCCGGCTCAGTCTCTTCAGTCTTCTTTTCTGCTATTTTCTTCGGTGGTTCATAGTGCACATGCTCTATATTATCAAGACTGTACCAGTAAGGCTCAAGAGTATCTTCAATCATATGCGGCATCATAGCATATACCACTCGCTGCAAAAAAAGTCATAGAAAAGTAATTATTAAATGTTAAACATGTAGATAACTTTATTAGATAAAATCATAAAAATAAATGTACGTACTCGTCTCTCGAAGAAGGTGCTAAAGTCTGCTTTGAAGGTCCTTGTTGTCCACATTAAACAACGCGGCACTGTAACGGCATCATCTCGGCTTCCACAGTAAGCACCCAAGTCAGGAATACACTCGTAAGACCACAACTGTAAAACCCAAACGGGACCATAAAAGTGGTAACTTGTCTTCCGTTCCTGATTCGGCTTCTTGGCAGCGCTGTTTATGTAGTGACACAGCCCTCCGTAAGTGTAAGCACCCCAAGGAAATGAGTTCCAACGGTCGAAATCCTCAATTAATGCCCATGCCCAAGTCTCGACCTCCATGTCGTCCCGGCATAGGAGAAAGAGGTAGTAAACCAGCAGATTCGCCACCTTACAATAGTCTTCGATGTCGTTTCCTAACTCATGCTCAATGAACCTCCGACGCATTTCACTAACCAAAATTCTGCGGCCTTTGAATATTCTGTGGAAAAGACTAGTAGGCCGGAGGAGATGTTTGCCATGTGGATCAAACTCAGAATTTCCAAAATTAAGCCCAGTGATGCACGCATAATCCCGTGCAGTGAAACGGAGGATCTGCCCACAAATTTGAAACCACGCCTCGTCCGGGGGTATGACACCATCACCTTTCAATTGGCGGGCCAAAAGATGATGGAGGGCACCGTTTGAACTTCCTCTTCTCCTGACTTTAATCAAACGACCAACGTATCCGGCGGTAAATTCATCATAGACCTGCTTATACCGTCTCGGATTCTTGGTAAGATGCCGAAACACCGAAGTTATCTCTTTGAATACGGCCTCACGTACGTGGAGATTCAATAGTTGAGTAACACCGCGCAATGTCGGCCTCATCCATTCAAGACCGGGCTACAATATAAACATACGAACCATAAGAACAATGATCGAGTGCTCAAACCAAACAAAAACACAAAATATGATCAAATTTGACAGGGTCTGGACAGCACACGGTGGCAACACACGGTCGTGTAGCCACCGTGTGATGCCACCACACGGCAGCCACCGAGTGCTGCCACCGAGTGCAGCCACCGAGGCCAAAATGGCTTCACACGGTGGCTTCACACGGTGGTTCATCTTCACACCACCATCGTGTGAATATGAACACCCACCGAGTGCAGCCCTTTTACCAACATTTGACTCCAAAATTCACCAACAAATCTTACAAATAATGCTACCCATACTCATACAATCATATACATTGCTCTCGACTTCAATTTAACGAGCATAAACACATAATTTGAAAGCATAATTTTTCAAAAAAAAACATTTTTGAATGGAATTTAGGGCACTAACCGGCAGGTCGTTAGAGATTACTTCTTTTTCCACACAGCCCGACGACGAGGCCGACGCCGTCTCCTCCTCATCATGGTCGGCTTCCGATCGATTTCCGCTCATGGTGCGGTCGAGGATTGGTTCACACGGTGGTGGTATCGTGTTGAGAGAGAGAGATAAGTTTGAAGAGAGAGAAAGAGTGGGGTTGGGGTGTCGGGAGGGGGGGACCGAATTAGGGGTTTTAGTTTTTGTTTTTTAGTTGTTTTTTTATTTGCTTTAACCTTTATTTGTTTAGTAAGGGTAGTTTAGTATTTTAACACATTTTGGTATGAAAAACTCCTACTCTTATAAATGAGTGTGAATAACTTCTCTCTTTTATTGTGTAGTATTTAAAAAGAGTTGGCCCTAACTAAAATCACCCGAATCTTAATTGAATAGAGATAGCAAGTGAAGAAATTCAAGTCCACCTATGGTGTGACAATTATGGTTGAATACTAGAAAACTTGTTTTATAAATAGAAAAAGAATAATCAGATATGTCATAGGTGGTGAAACTAGGGGTGAACATTCGGTTATTCGGTTTGGTTTTGGTCTAAACCAAACCAAACCGAATAAATTAAATTTTTAAAAATCAAAATCAAACCAAACCGAACTAACCGAATAACCGAACCGAATAAACCAAATTTTTAAAAGTTAAAACCAAACCAAACCAAACAAACCGAACGGTCATGTTGTTCTAAATATTTCATCCAAAATCAACAAAAATATACTTAATACAATAAGACAATAATAGTATTTTAATTTAAAAAATTAACATAACATATATATATACACACATATTATAGGAAAAACCAAATATGTTAAACGAGCAACAAAAAGATCGGTCCATTGCCTTGTTGCATGATGTTGATATCCATGTTTTATTTCAAGTTTTATTGGGTACAACAAGCTCTTGCGCTAAATTCTTTCAAATTATTTTTCATTATTGAGAAAAGTTATATATAAATATAATTAATCTATATATACTATATAAAAAATTATTATATATATATATAAATATAAAAATTCGGTTTTCGGTTTGGTTTGGTTGCCAAAGCATCAAATCAAACCAAACAAATTAAATTTTAAAAAAATAAAACCAAACAAACCAAACCAAATTCTATTTTCGGTTTGATTTGGTTTGGTTTTCGATTTTCGGTTATTTTTTTTCACCCCTAGGTGAAACTATTTTAATACTCGAGTGTCGAGTGGTGTAAATTTAGTAATACAATTCAATAATTAGTTGATTGGGAGGATTTGAAGACTTGTACCGTGTAATTTTCTTTTCTTCTTCTTCTTCTTTTTTTTCTTTCTAAATGAACAAAATTATAAGACATGGATAATTGGATATCAGAATCCAATGAATTGATTATTCCAAAGTACAGTATTATTATATTGAAATCGGAACATTTATGGAATTCTTGACTTAAAATTTAAACATCTAAAATAGATATGATGTGTTGCATAACATTATTACAATTAATATTTTAATTAATATATGTAAATATCTGCATAAAAAAAGGGTTATTTGTAGTTTGTGGCCTCAACTTTAATCATTTTTCTGTTTGTGGCCTGAACTTTAAATTTTTTCAAAACAATCATGTACTTTATAATTTTATCTAAAAAAGGCCCGTCTTTATTTTCCAATATTGGAATGATGAATCAGTTGATTGTCTATCTAATGTAGATATTAAAATGATAAGTGTGCCGAAACGATGTCGTTTCACTTTGGATAAAATTAAATATTGACAGTCATAGTACGTATAGCTTTTATGACTGAACCTTAAATATCTTTATATTCTCTACTTAGTCGACTTTTGGGGAAGAAAGAGTATAGGGAGAGAATAGAAACACATTTAGGTTTTCATCATGCAAGCTATACGTCGTACGACCTTGTCAATTTTTAATTTTGCTAAAACTGAAACGACGTTGTTTCAGTATATTTGGCATTTTAATATCCATATTTGATAGCCGGTCAGATGATTCATCATTCCAATAGTGTTTGGAAATGGGTTTTAATCGAAATTGTATTTTCAAATATATAAAAAAATGGTTGTTTAGAGATGCTTAGAAGGCAAGTGTTATGCTATTTTAAAAAAAAAAATCTTAAATTATTAATGTAATTAAATATTTTGTGTTTTATATTTGGATTATTTATAATTTATAAATATTATTTAGATGTTTATATGTAATTATTTAATAATGTATTTAATTTTATGTACAAAGAAGTATATCATAATACAAAATTTAACATGTCATATTTATTAATGTTATTTGGATTGAATGTTTCTTTTTAAAAAAAATATATTGATGTAATGTATGAATTTTATATTTTATTGTGTTATTCTATAGTTAACATATTAGATGATAATGCATTTTATTTGTGGCAGACAGTTTTTCGACAACTTTATGTGGATATTTCAAGAGTTGCAAATTGAAAAGGTTTGAAGATATTGGTGTGTGGTAATGAAGAACATTCTTAAAAAACTATTGTATATAAAGAAAATTTTCATAATGTTTGAAATGTAATACTCTCTCCATCCACGAAATATATAACACAACTTTAGTGGCACGAGTTTTTATAATATTTGCAGATTATTTGTTAAGTGGAGAAAAGAGACCCATTACTTTTGAATTGTTGTGAGGTATAAAATATAAGAAAGTGAATGGAATTATGTCCAAAAATGGACATGATATACATTTCATGGACTATTTAGTGGACGGAGGAAATATGTTGTATTTGTTATTGTTATACTTAAAAATGTCCTTTATTAATTTCTATACTGAAAAATTAATGTTTTATTATTCTCTTTTGTTGTCTGAAATTTTATACTCTCTCCGTCCACGAAATATAGGTTACGTAGGGTGCGGCAAGGGTTTTAATAAATGTTAGGTATGTAGTGTTTGAGTGGAGAAAGAGATTCATTATATTGAATTGTTGTAAAGTATAAAATAATGAATGTGTGAGATATTATCCCAAAAAGGAAAGTGACATAAATATGATGAACACTCACAAAATGAAATTGTGTCATAAATATCTTGGACGGATGAGAGTAATTAATACATTTTACTCATTATTAATGTGATTTGATAATTTATATGTTACATATTTTTTAAATGCATTCTACCGTGCAACGCACGGGTGCAATCTAGTATACTAAATAATGGAGTTTTGGCTTTATTTACATATATTGCCATTTTCCCTCCAAAACCAATTTAATGGATAATAAGTGTTGACCTTTAATTATTTTATGAATGATAAATAATATATATTGGTTAATTACTCTATAGATCTCATATTTAGTGGATAATAAGTCTTGACCTTTAGTTATATTATGAATGATAAATAATATATGTTGGTTAATTAGTCTATCATGTTTGAGCTTTTAAAATTGAATGATTATAGATTTTGGCTTATTTAATTGAATTTGGGATTATGTAATTGAATTTTCTACTTTTTATATTTATTATTTATATAATAAATGTTCTAATTTAACACAACACTATTTCGACTAAGATATGTAATTTTGAAAAGAAAAAAAAAGATTAGCACAATAAATAGTTGCCAAAATAATTTTATTACTTTCATTATTTAGATTCATAAATATTTTAAAAATATAATAGTGAAAAATATTAAAAAAATAATTAATAATATATATTTCGAGATGTTTAGAAGTTATCAAAAATGAAGAATTATTAAAAATATCAAAATTGGTTGAAATTATTGTAATGGTTGTTCATCTTTAATTCTATTGACATTTTAAAATAGGTTTTAATTGAAATTGTATTTTCAAATATATATATATATATATATATATAATGGTTGTTAGAGATGTTTAGAAGGTAAGTGTTATGCTAATTTTTTTAAAAAAATGTTTCTTAAATTATTTATGTAATTAACTATTTTGTATTTTATATTTGAATTATTTATAATTTACAAATATTATTTAGATGTTTAATTATATGTAATTATTTAATAGTGTATTTAAATTTATTAACGTATATTTTGTGAATTAATTTTTATACATTATTTCTTTGGTAATATTAAGGATTAATTACCAATTAAATATATATTTTTTAGTTTACACACGCACACATAACTCGAACCGCCAACCTCTTGGTTGGGGTAATTCACATTATTTTTTAGATTTCTTGATGAGTTTATTTACATATTAGTGTAGGATATTTTTATAGTGTAATGTTAGTTGTATTGACTTAAATCTTTTTGTGTATTGTAAACTGAAAATAAATATATAAATTTTAAATACTTATATATTCTAAATGAAGACATATACAAAATATTGGTTACTGGAAATATTATACAAAGAAGTACTCTCTCCGTCCCTAATAAGTGTGGTCCGGAGGGAGGGGCACGAGTTTTAAGAAGGATGTTAGGTAGATGTGTAGTGAGTGGAGAATGTGACCCACTTTGTTGTAGTGTTAGTTACTTTTAAAGAGTAAAATTTTAAGTGGGGTCATATCCATTTAAGGGAAGACCACACTTATAGGGGATAGACGAAAAAGGAAAATAGACTACACTTATCAGGGACGGAGGGAGTATCATAATACAAATAAAAAATTTAATATGTCATAATTATTAATGTTATTTGGATTGAATGTTTCTTTTTAAAAATTATTGATGTAATGCTTAAATTTTATATTTTATTGTGTTATTCTATAATTAACATATTAGATGATTAATGCATTTTATGTGTGACATACAGTTTTTCTACAATTTTATTGTGATATTTCAAAAGTTGCAAATTGGAAAGATTTGAATATATTGGTGTGTGGTGTTATGTAAAAAGAATTTTTTTCATAATGTTTGATACTCTCTCCGTCCACAAAATAGATATCACAACTTTAATTAGTGGCACGAGAAGTGCATGAACCAAACGGACATAATATACATTTCGTGAATTGAGAGAGTATGTTGTATTTGTTAATGTTATTCATAAAAATATCCTTATTAATTTCTATACTGAAAAACTAATAGTATTATTATTCTCTTTTGTTGCTTGAAATTTTGTACTCCCTCCATCCATGAAATATAGGTCACGTAGGGTGCGGCAAAGGTTTTAACAAATGTTAGATAGATAGTATTTGAGAAGAGAAATGGACCCATTATAATGGGTAGTTGTGATGTATAAAATAATGAATGTGTGGGGTATTATCCAAAAGAAAAGTGGTATAAATTTTGTGGACACCCCCAAAAAGAAAATTGTGTCATAAATATCGTGGACGGAGGGAGTAATTAATACTCTTTATTATTTATGCAATCTATATTATATATTTTTAAAATGTATTCTACCGTTGCATGGGTGCAATATTATTTTAGATAAAATCGTAAAGTACATGATATTTTTAAAAATTTTAAAGTACATGTTACAAACGGAAAAGTGATGAAAGTTCGGGTCACAAATTATAAATAATCCAAAAAAAATTAATATATGTAAATGAATAAATGTAAAACAAAATTAATTTTTTTCAAGGAAACAGCGCTTTTACATAATTTTCAGTCTTGCCAAACAGACCTAAATCGATCACTCACAAACAACTAAAATCGCGTAATGCAAAGATTCCTCATCAAAAATTGCACATCCCGATCGGGCCCTCTGATCGGGCCGGGCCGCCGATGGATGTCCGTCAAAACCACCGTGATGAGCTTCGGCGACGGCTCCCAAGGTGCACTGGGTCTCCACGCTTTCCCAGTCGGGCTGGGCTCCGACGCCTACGAGCCCACTCCTGTAACGGGCCTGCCGCCGGATGTTTGCGGCGTCGCCGCCGGTCACTACCACTCTCTCGCCGTCACTTCTGAAGGCCACGTTTGGGCCTGGGGTCGGAATACCGAGTCACAGCTCGGCCGCGGCCCGATTTCTCCTAGGTTTCTCCCCCGCCCTTCCCCCAAATTTTGAAGTTCTTAATATTTTGTGTTTGCTGAATTTCATTTTTAGCTCGAAATCGTTGAAGCGGTGTTTAGCTACAGTAAAAACCATGGTGGGTGATCTCATAGAGATTTTTACGGCACTACTATAGTGTGTAGAATGTTCTTGTAAAAAAGAATGTTTATATTTGTGCAGCTATTAAAATTAGGTGTGTTGAATGTATATTAATGGTGGAAAATTTGATTTTTAGGCCGAATTTGTATTGAAGGTTGTTATTTTGCACAATGGAATGCAATATAACTCTTATTGTTGTTTTGTCCAGTACAGATGTTTTAACTTCGGCCTAATTTTCATGGTTATTGTTTTGATATTAATTTTATTTGTATTTTATATAGAGAGACGTGGAATAAACCACAAAAAGTAGAAGGGCTGGATAAGGTGATGGCTCAAGCTGCATTTGCATCTGGTGTTGTATCTGCTGCTATTGGAGATGATGGTGCATTGTGGGTATGGGGAAAGTCGAAGCGTGGGCAGCTAGGTCTTGGAAAGGATATCACCGAGGCTGTTTTACCGGCTAGAGTTAAATTGCTTCTTGGACAAGAGATAGTTAAGGTGCTCTTCAAACCAGTTTAAGGTAGAATAAATTCCTAAAGAAGTAGATGTTGTAGTATACCTAACCAAAGTAGCATGACCGTTACGAGGTAAGACAGGCGCATGTGAAGTCATTTTGCTGATTGAATATGCTAATGCTTTTATATGATCTTGCAGGTTTCATTCGGTTGGGGGCATGCTCTTGCTCTGACTAAAGTTGGGAAATTGTTTGGCTGGGGTTATTATGCGGATGGTAGATTAGGGAGGATTGGTAAATCTTTAGAGGCCTCGCCATTGGATTCAATTGCTGACAAAGTAAAATCATCGAGTGGTAATCGAAACATGAGGATTGAAGCGGCTGAGAAACTGGTTTCAGAAGCAATAGAGAAGGAAAAGGACATGCCAATCATCTGGGAGCCTACTTTAATTGAAGAAGTCGATGATTGTGAAGTTGTGGACATTGCTTGTGGGCTCGATCATTCCTTAATATTATGCAGTAAGTCTTTGCCATTCATTTGTAGGCATATCTTGTGATGGGGAAATTGTAAGCTAATTCAGATTCGTTTTTCAGGTGACGGTACTCTTCTAAGTGGGGGGAGCAATGTGTATGGCCAACTAGGCAGAGTAACAGAAGATTTAGGATTGCACGTTGTTGACCTAAGCCACCAGCCAATTAGTATAGCATCAGGACTTGGGCATTCTTTGGCTATCTGCAATGAGTTGTCGTCTGGGGCCACAGAAGATGAACCCACTATTGTTACATGGGGATGGAATCAGAGTTCTCAACTTGGGAGGGAAGGTCCGGAGAATTCTCCCCTGGTTGTCGACAGTTTGGCTGATGAAATGCCAGTTTCTGTTTCCGGAGGGCGGGTGCATTCTATTGCAGTAACTGAAAAGAGAGAGGTTTGGACATGGGGCTGTGGTAGAAACGGCCGGCTTGGATTAGGTAGCTCTGCTAATGAAGCTGAACCTACGTTTGTCGAATATTTGGAGGGTGCTGATGTTTTGCAAGCCGTCGCAGGGTTTGATCACAATCTTGTTCTGGTTGGTGAATGATGTGAGCTAAATCCGATTACATGCTAATCAATCTTTCAGTTTTCTATTACTTTGTCATTTACTGATTTATGCAATAGAAATCTTGATATTCTCTCAACAATGGTGATAGCATTTAGATATTGAAATGATTTATCATCAAAATCATGTAATCTCCATAAAACTGAAAAGCCACAAGAATTTGGTGGTCTGATAAATGCTTAGTTGATGATAAATCTAACAGGAATCTTGTATAAATCACAAGAAGATGGACTATCAAAAATTTGCGGGGCTGTCATCCAACTGTTTCTTATCTTCTATATCCACCTCCAAGATTTCCTGAGACGAACGAAGCCGGGAAACGAGCTTAGCATGATCTTCACATAAGGTGAAAAATAGAAAAACAATCACACTTACAGGTATTCTCTGCTTCAAGTAATTCCCCAGTCTTGCCAAAACCATGGAACGTTCGTGCCAAAATCTGCCGCTGAGTCGGATCTTCACATAAGGTCCGTCTAATTCTGCAAGTTCTGCTTTTCCTATTCAACCATTGTTTCCGCATTATCAGAAATAAAAAAAAACTACATTCAATTCATCATCACATGTACATTGAGAAATCACCTGTTATGTTAACCGAAGTGTCAAAGAGTTGTGCCAGCTGCAAGAATCAAAGTGTGAGTTCATCAGTAACAAGGTTATTATGCTAACATCTCGAAAATTTGAATGGAGTTTGCAGAAATGAAGACGGCTTGCCTCTGTTTTGGCATCGGCCAGGACCTGCTCGATATTTTCCTCAGTTAAATCGAGTTGTGCAGATGAGGCTGAGATTGTAGCTGCAGTAGGTAACCTCCGCCTTCGGTTTCTGATCTGGGCGGTCGACGTCTTGGTTGTCGTCGTTGCTCCATTCTGTAGCTGCAACGCCGCAGGTGCGGTGAAGAGATGACGTGATGGAGGGAGAAGCTTTGGTGTGGGGAATAGGGTGTGGAGATGAAGTTTGAGTGGCATCCTTAGAGGATTTTCGTCAGTTTTTGTTATCCACTCCTTTATTTATCCAACAAAAATGTGTGGCCAAAATATGAACATTACTGTTTATACAAATTGGTTTGTACATACTACTAGAGGTGGTAAAAGATCGGGCCAGCCTGCCCAGCCCGAACCCATCAGGGTATTTTGGAAAATTGGGCCGGGCTGAGCGGAATAATTGAGGCCACCATACCCGAAATATCGTCCATAGTGAAAAAAAGTTGAGACTTGCCGGACGGAATAATTTTGTCAGCTCTTCATACTACGCATGGTAGAACCTATCATTAAATTATAGGGCGGATTCAACATTACTTTTTCATTATTTTTGCATCTAAAACACGGGAAGTTCGATCCTGGATCCTAATTCAATGGATGGATATGATATTTTCAGCTCCTTTTCCTAGTACCAATATTTCACAAATATTATTAGCAAACTTATTAGTAGTGTATAATTTCCCCTCGACGCCACCACACGTTGCACGCAATGCCGGAGATCACTTCTCCTATGCCGGCTGAACGAAATCACCGCCCACCCTTTCGAAATTTGGGAAAATAAAAAATAGAATCAGATATTGTGATAATCTTCTAGATCTCCAACTCACCATTCCTAAATCTCAACTTCCAACAATCACAATATATATTCCAGGAAAAATAACTCTTGTCCAGAATTCAAATCCAAATTCGTTCTAAAAATTCAAATTCGAAGCCCAAAATAGAGGGGGGAGGGGGTGGAATTAGGATTTAGATTATAATCCTGCAATTCCTTTTCAAAAATCAGAGCAAATTCGCAATTAGAGTTGAGCTCTCAGCTTGTTGGAGTATAAACTTAATTCAGAAATCAGTAAATATTTTGATGATTGAAAAAAATCTCATAGAAATGGAGACACTGAAAAGGCCAACTCCTTCATCTCGTATCAACTACCGCCGGAGAAGCTCGATTCCGTGGCGGCTACAGTAGTGGAGGGGGAGAGACGGTAGGTAGAAAACAAGAATTAGAAAAGTTTGACCAAATGACTTCTCCTTTGCCGGCGACGAGAGAATGGGGGTAAACTGTGGGAGAAGAGGAAAAATACAAAAAGTTTTGGCTGAAACAAATCTTTAGTTTACATATAAATTTTGAGCGACACGTGTAGACGATCCATTTAATCGAGGGACACGTGTCGCACGGATGTTTGGGGATGCAGTGCATATGGTTTCATCATCGAACTTACCTCTAAAAGGGACACCACTTTTCAATTTTTGTGATTTTCAACACTGTCGAGTAATTTGGCTTAGACTAATTTGAAAATTGCTACTTTATACAACTTCCACTAGCTGATACCCGAGGTCCTAATATATCTTATGCAATAAGATAGAGTAATAATTTTGTTTAGTAATTGGAGTTGAAATCACATTGTATTCGATAGACATCTCTATTAAGTACAGTCTGTTAGGATTCTTTATTTGTGGCGCATGGGCTTTTGAGTAGGATTTGGAGTCAAAGTTAGTATTTAAATAGAATTAGGATATTAGGGTTTATTTTTATCGCAAGAGGAGATTTTATATATCGTATTTTGCAGTTTTCTTTATTATTCTTTACCTCTGTTCTACCAGTATTATTCCCTTTGTCCATAAAATATTGGTCACATGGGGTGCTACACGGGTTTAATACATGTTACGTAAATCAATGTCCATCGACCGGTCATGGTGCCGGTCCGGTCAACCCCTTAAAATTCGCTGTGGGTCAAAACCAGGAAGAACCGATCAAAACCGGTCGGGTCATAGAACCGGCGCCGATTTTAGAGAACCGACCGGTTCACTTTTTTTTTTTAATGTGCCTCTGTCCATGAAATATTGGTCTCATGGGGTGCTACACGGGTTTAATACATGTTACGTAAATCAATGTCCATCGACCGGTCATGGTGCCGGTCCGGTCAACCCCTTAAAATTCGCTGTGGGTCAAAACCAGGAAGAACCGATCAAAACCGGTCGGGTCATAGAACTGGCGCCGATTTTAGAGAACCGACCGGTGCACTTTTTTTTTTAATGTGCAAAAATTTGTGTTTCCAAAGAAATTTGAACCTTACACCTCTACGATGTTAGTCTAAGGTCTAAATCAACTCTCCTAACCCACACACTTGTTTAATATTCAACATTTATTATTATTATTATTATTAATTCAGAATACTATAAAATTATGTCTAAATTTCAATTATAGTTTTTTTCCGATTATCAATTACTTTAGATACCAAATATATTTTTAATGTATAAATTTTGAATATATTTATTAAGAATATCTACACATGAAAAATATAAATATATTTATGATGATTTTAATATGTATTTCTTATAAAATTATGAATATTTTAACATTTTATTATTTATTTAATTATTATTTTTATTTATTTATTGAACGGTTCGATTAAAACGGTTCAAACATGGTTGAACCGGTTGGACCATGACCTGGAGGCCTCACCGGTTCGAGCTCCGGTCCGGTATTTAAAACATTGACGTAAATAGTGTTTGAGTGGAGAAATGAACCCACTATAATGAGTTGTTGTGAAGTATAAAATAATGATGAGTGTGCGGTATTGTCCTAAAAAAGAAAGTGATATAAATATAGTGGATACCCAAAAAGAAAATCATGTCCTAAATATCGTGGACGGAGCGAGTACATCTTAATTAAGCCATCTAATACATTGTTAATTTGTTATATTTGATGGAAATTGTGCTTTTTGTGGAACTTTGCATCAACTGGAGGGATTTTTAGGCTATTATGTCTTTTACATTTTCGATAAAATAGAGGGGGTTATATGCAATTTTATTTATAGAATCTAATGCGAACTCAAACGTGAGAAAAAAAGGAAAAACATGAGAAAATAAAAAGAAGCAGCATAAAACATCATGGGTTGCCTATTAGGTACCAAGAAGACTTTTGATTTTCAAAAGTCTTGATCTTTTCAATTTTAATTTATTCTAATTTACTCGAGGCTCACAATATAAGCAAAACCCACATTTCGTCTTAAAGATCGTGTGAGGTTAACGGCGTCGATACTTTCTCCGGTGACCACCAACTGATTTTTATCGTCTCGCTCGAACGCCACCGATGCAACCCCTACAGGTTGCCGTCACAAATATATGTAGTTAATTTTTCATATACTACTTAAAAACAAACTTTTGGAGAAGAAATTTTATTAATTGAGCAAGTTACAGAAAATGTTGCATATAATATATTTTATCACAATTTTATGAAAACTGAAAAACGATTTGTGTAACTGGACTAATGTATTCTTTAGTTTCGGTTTATCTTTTTAATTTGGATTAAATTATTCAGCCATCTTGATTTGGATGATCTCTCCAAGCCTCTACAAGAACATGAATTACATTAAGCTTGAGATATATTAATGCATGAAATTAATTACTTCATCATTTCCTCAATCAAATCAAAGACCAAAACCTGATGATGATAATCACAATTAGTAAATAAAGACCATACTGATTTACCTGGTGTAGCTACTGCAATCTTCATTGCTTTTTTCCATAATTTAGTTGTACAAATGCGTCTCTCCCAAATGATCTCATAAGGAAAAATTAGCTTCAAAATATAAATCACAATGTTTAGAGGCTCAGGCAGACACCTCCTCCCATCCAAACACACCTTTATAACAATCTTCTGTTACAGAAAAGAAAAGAGATATTAATTTATCTTTAACATATTAAACAGAAATGAAATAAAAATAGGTGAACATAACTATACCGTCATTTTATTTTTCTTGGTTAGCAATTGAGGTTTTTACGAGGAATATAAGGATAGATCGATGCATGCTATTTATAATAGTATTCCTAAGACAATTTGCATGTGCTGATTTTTCTTTCACAAACACGCGTACTTTCTCTCATGTTATATTTTTATAATAATTAAAATGTGTTATTACCGTAAATCATAATTTTCAATTTTATTATTTTAAACTTGTATTGGATCTGCAAGTACAATTATGATTACCGTTACCATTATGCATGAGCAACAAACATAGAAATATATTTGAGAAGGTGCTAACATAAAAAAAATTCGAAGAGAAAGAGGGCTAAAGATAAAAATTTTCAATAAAATACCTAAATATAAGGTTTAAAAAAAATCAGTCGATAAATGATAAAGCTCCCCCAGCACCCCACCACCACTATTATGACTGTTTTTGGAAGTAATTAGAAATGAAGCCATTTTGCATGAGTTAAAAAAAAATTAAATAGTACTTCAAAAAAATAAAAATAAATAAATAAATAGTGGATAGTGAAATTTAATCGAACTAAACCACACGGCAGGGAAGATTAGTGGATATGAATAGAGAGATATCATAGCCAGGAAAAGTTAATTTAATTTTCCTCCATAAAGAAAACAAAAAAGCCAGACTCAGAGTCTTGGTTAGTCTTTTTTGTAGGGATTAAAGATCCCAAATTAATGAAAGCTACATCAATTTTTTTTGAAAATTACAAAGTTTTTTATGTACTTTATGGTTTTGGGTATTTGTTTCTTTACTTATTTTACAATTGAAACAACCTATTTAATAAGTTACTTATATTATTTCTTTTTCTTTAGCGGCTTTTTTTCCCCTATGCGATTGTTGTCTTACGGTGGTCCTAAATATCAGAATTGAGACCAAGATAAGATACGTACAAAATATTTACTAAGTAACAAGGAAAGTACCTTGTAACATTAAAATTGATAAAATTTATATGAGATAGTCTCGGTTCTACCACACGTACTTAGGAGAATTATTTCGTCTTAATTTATCAATCACTCACAATAATAATAACCCCGCCATATATAAACACACCATTGACTTGAGCATGATCTAGTTCTCTTGTAGGGAGTTTGCCGTAATTAGGAGCAATTAAAGAGGATTATGGTATAATTAAGAGGATTAGAGGTAGTTAGGGAATTAATTCCAATTAAGATTAATTTTATTAATTTCATATAATTTATTAAATTCCAATTAATATCAATTAAAGTTTACTTATTTTAATTAGTTCTTATTAGGGATGTTTATTGGGTCAATATGAAAAATCTGACTGATCGAGTGGGGCCGTGTCGAAAATTGATGAGCCGTTAAAATTTAGGCCCGCCTAAGAGGCAGGACTTTTTGGGCCTGCCCAGATGTCTACGTTATAAAGTTTTAGGCTGGATTAAGACATGCTTTGTTAACCCGTCGAATCAACTCATGGAAACGGGCTAGTATGAACCGTGCGAAAGGTTTTTAGGCCTATAATAATATGGCCCAACCCGCCCAAATATCGTTTACCAAACACGTACATTAGTATATTACATACTCCCTCCGTCCCGTTCAATATGACCTAGTTCTTTTCGACACTGAGGCTAAGAAAAAGAAAATTATGTATAATCAAGTGTTAATAAAGTAACTTTCTAGTTAATAAAGTATTTTTTTAGTCAATAAAGTGCTAATAAAGTAACTTTTTAGCCTAAAGTAAGTCCTAATTCTTTCCATAAAAGGAAACATGCCATATTAAATGAGACTGCCCAAAAAGCTTAACAGGCATATTGAACGGGACGGAAGGAGTATATATTTGTAGAACTTACTCTTGACTATCAACAAAATTTGTGCATGCTAATATTTAAGTATTCTATGAAATTTGAATTTGCATATGATATAAAAGTACTTAAACTAGCTCTCTCTCTCTCTCTGCGCGCATGCGCATATATACTTGGAGATCGTCGTCGTGGAACTAAGATTACGACCAAAATCAATGCTCGAAGTTTTGTACGTTTTCATGTGAATCAATTTGAAAAATGCAAGACACGGTGGAATCTTGAAAATATACTCTTCTTATTCTCGTATGGGATATATATATATATATATATATATATTAGGGAGTGGTTCACATGGAAACCAATCCCTATGAGTTAACTAGGATCTCTTATAGATCTTTGATATATAGATGATTTACGGTTGTGATTAATTTACACAAAACCGTTGATTTTAACGTCAATATTTTCATTCAAGACAATTTTTAGCTGCATAAATTAAGGGTAGTAAAGTAAATCTCTTACTGGAATATATAGTATCTCCTTCCTCCAATTACTGATATCACGCAGAGTCTGATATCACTCCGCAAGATTTGTCAAAATATATGAATCATTATGAAGAAGATCACGGCAAACCTTAATTCCTGCCATTGGAAAATACTATATTGTTATATCAAACAAAGATCAAACCATATATTCAAACGATTGATGATACCGATCGACGAATTCGAGGAAAAACAAAATGATCAAAAAATGGCAGCAAATTGATGGGGAATCAGATAGAGGTATGTTTTTTAAGCATCCTGTTGAATTAATTATGCAGTTTTTGAAGCATTATTTTGAGTGGTGCTAGTTCTACAGCTTTTACGTTTACCCCTATTTTTTAGAACAGTAAAGTTTGTGAGTAGCAATAGTTGGTGGGATTGTTCTTCGTAGGAAATGTTGCGACTAATTAATCAAAGTGTAGCCTACATACATGCACCTATCTATGGCTTCCAATACTTATCTTATGAGAACATGGCATAATTTTGTTAAAATTGCCCCTGCAAATATACACCCGCCAAGTGTTTGTATAAATATGCAAGAAAAAAGAAATACTAGGCCCTATTTGTGATTCATTACTTGCCTAAAATGGGGAGCAATAAATTTATTCTTGTTGCTTAAATAGGTAGACAACACTGCTTATTCGGTTATTCTTATTGAATATTAACACAAATATATCAATATGTTTCTATACATGATCCATTTTTGTACCGGTTTAAATATGCAATAAGACTAAACAAATTAAGCTGCATTTTATATATATTTAAGCATTTATGTTGTATGTGATTCATTACTTGGCTAAAATGGGGAGAAATTAATTTTTGTGTGTTGCTTAAATAGGTAGACAATATTGTGTAATTCAGATATTCTTATTGCATATAAGCACAAATATATCAATATGCTTTTATACATGGTTCATTTTTTGCATCGTGTATATATATATATATATATATATATATATATATATATATATATATATATATATTTAAGCATCTATAATAGAATGATTCAAATATGAAAAGAATAAACATATTAAGCAACATCTTATATATATGCATATTATATCATCCACAATAATAGTAGTAAGATTAAGTATATTGCTTAAATACTCGTACGACACTGCTTAATTAGTTTGCCCATACTGCATATTAGAACATATCTATATTTTATTTAGGCATGATTTTAATATTCATCCATAAGCATCGCGGGTAATTTGCAACAGTCTGTTTTTGTATATTGTAGTAAGTTTTATTTACATCACAAATTACATTATTTTTCAGGGAATAGAAATGTGAGAAATGAGAAATCAAAAATCAGTTTGGAGTTAAGTAATTTTTGTAAGAGACAAAAAACATTTATTAGTGATGATGATTTCGAGATCTTACAGCAACAATCGAGGATAAATGAGAACCAGTTCCCAAAAATGACATGTAGATGTTGTCCCAAAGAACTTGTGAACACCATACATGATATGAGTGAAATACAGAAGAATGCTGTAAGATAGATTTGATTTGGACATATCCTATCATTGAGGGTTACAGAATTACCAAGTAGACTTTGTTATTGGATCCTTCACAACTTTGAACCGAAAACTTGTGAGATATGTTTACAGGATGAGAGAAGAATTCGTATACATCCTGATGATGTGAAGCGTGTATTTGGATTTCCTAGAGGCAAACACATAATTGAGAAAAAGAAAAAGAATTATCAGTATAAGCTTACGGCATCATGGAGGAAAATCTTCCATGAAACCAACGGAATTATAGGAGTATCAACATTGTCCAAGATGTTGTTGAATGATAATGAGGGTGGAGATTGGTTTAAGCGCCACTTCATGATATTGTTGACGGCTTGTTTGATAAGCCCGCAGATAATGCATTGCTTTGAAGTAGTGAGCCAGATTGCTGAATGGGATTGGGGAGATTTTGTGATTAAATGTCTGATCCAACATACGTTAAGTTGGAAGAAAAACAGGAACAACTACTTTGTTTGGCCAAGTTTATTTATTGCGGTACAATATTTTTATTTTTTACATGTTTGTTATAAGTGGCAGAATTTAAATATTCCTTAAATTTTAAGTTAAATTATTCATTACATAGCAATTATATGTGACACAAGTTCAGATGGGGTGCTTTATACATTGATTTGTTTTAATTTGTTGTTTTTTATATTAATTAATGCTTATTTGGCTGACATTTGAGATATGAGTATAAAAAAACTATAAAAATTGTCTAATTTATGTGAAATGTATGGTTCTTATTATGAACTATTTTAATATTCTGTAATTTGAAATTTTAATATTCTATCTTATAAATTATAGGCATTGTATGTGGATAGAGTTGTTCTTTACAGCACAATGGTACCAAGATCATTCCCAACAATTGTTAATTGGGATAGTTCCTTGCTCAGAAAGCGTCAAGCAACTGAGATTGAGTCTGGGGTTTTGGTGGAGGATATCCTGATGATTCAATAAATATGGACATTTATATATGTCATTCAAGTGCTAAGCATACCTTGTTTCAAGTTGATAAATCTGTCAAGTACGATGTGTCATTCAGCGTCGTTTGACGTTCAAAAATATGCAGGGAAAATGCTTGAGCTTATAGGTATGGTTGAAAATGCCCCAACACACATGAAAGACAATATACAATACAAGCAAATGGTGGAAGCAACACAGAATTTGATTGACGACAATACTAGGGATTCTACTATAGTTCAGACACAAGCAAACACTCAATTCATTAGCACCCAAGGTGATGATAATTTCTGGATAATTGCTGAAGGAATGGCTAGGATTCATGACATAGAGGATGTAATGGTGACAAGGAATGAATTTCTGAATAAATTGGATGATATGCCGAGCTTTCATCTTCTATCACAAGAGGATTGAGGTGGGGTCAGTGAAATTGCAGCAGACGTTGATGGCTTGTCCGGTGATGCAGTTAAAATCCATTCAGAGTTACCAGAAAAGGTTACATATTCTTGTTCATTTAAATATATCATGTAAAACTATTAATTGTTCGGTATAATTCATACCACTATATAACGAGGCATTCATCGATTTGGCTATAGTAGTAGCATTGTTTTTTGAAAATATTAACATGTTTTCTATGTCATATGATATTACTCCAGGATAATTGCTTACCTACAGAAAGTAGGCACCATACAATTGATGCACACCAAGAACAACCCTTTCATGGCGAGATCCCAGATCAGGAAGTATGAAATATATATTATTATGTTTTCAGTCAATTTTACTAAAATTCTATCTTATATACCTGAAACTGTTGCACTAGTGCTTTGAGAATGAGCAAAGATATGCCAGACCAACAATCGTGAAAACTAACCAGGAGAAGAAAATGAGACGGGTAACTATATTAATCATATATGTACCTTACGTTGTATTGTATATCTAGTTTTTTTTAATAGAATTGTAAAAAAATTAGGAGCACACTGACGTTGCAAGTCACCAAATGGTACGAAGAAACAGAGCTGCCTTGAAGAAAACAACAAAGTTCTTGTCACCTAATATTACTAGAGCAATTGACACGTCTGAAAGGATTAAAAAAATTGATCGAGAGTTATGTTTCTATGCACTACACAATAGCACTGCCGAAATGTAAGTTTATTTATGCGTGAGCCTTCCATGTGGAACACAATATCTAAATATTTAATAATGTGGTTGTCTATGTTATTGTAAATTAGGGAACAAATATTGTTCATTAATGACCATGTATAATTAAGGAGGAGGGAGATGTTAACAATGCGGCCAGGAATGTTCGTTAGTATTGCAGTGCTTGATGTTTGGAGTGAAATCTTAAATCATAAGGAAAATCTACGAGCTTCATACTCACCTTCTAGATTTTTTGCAACGACAAACCCCTGTGTAAGTGTAATTGAATTCATAATTTATTTTAACCAAAAGTATTAATCTAGCTGTATTCTAATTTCTTTATGTTGTAATTCCTTTAGCTGTAAACTATTGTTGATCCACCTCATGGATGGGGAAGAGAAAGATTGTACAATGCCTTTAACGAAAAGTTGTGTCCATGTAGTTTTTCTTCCCAATATTGAAGGCTGAGCATTTCTTTGTAATTCGATGTGAGAAAGAATCGTATTGATATAATTGACAACAGAAGGAACATAAAAGACAATGCAGTTCTATCTAAGTATGGCAGTATACCTATAACATTGGTCATGAGT
Organism: Agastache rugosa; assembly: GCA_031470985.1. Taxonomy (NCBI): domain Eukaryota; kingdom Viridiplantae; phylum Streptophyta; class Magnoliopsida; order Lamiales; family Lamiaceae; genus Agastache; species Agastache rugosa. The sequence continues at coordinate 26,493,260 of CM062607.1, forward strand.
TGTCATCTATATAAAATACAATGAACTTATAGTATATTTATTTGTATTATAATGCTTATTTCATAGAAAACCATTTTTATGTTCATGGTGCTTAATAATTTATTTAATTTCTGATAATCCATACAATTTGTAACAAACTATTTTTATATTTGTTTGGAACTATTAAAACTTGCAGAGACGCATGTTTGGTGATTTCATGTTGGAAAAGGAGCATACTTCAAAGGCAGAAAAAGCAAATAATGCAGAAATAGGTGTTATCGACTTACCATGGGTTGATAGTACCAACAAATGTGATTGTGGAATATACACGATGAGGCATATGGAAACATATAAAGGTGATTCGCGTAAATGGAGGACAAGTCTTAAGGGTGATTCGCGTAAATGGAAACATATGAGGGTGAAATACTGTGTAGCAATACTCGGCGCAGAAAATAATAATATTAAAGATAAGAATATCCGGGATGCGATTCTGCACTATCGTCTATCGTGTGAAAATGGTCCGCTGAAGCTTGACGAAATTATACTCTAAAAGATTGAGTTGATGTCCGTGGTTGCTTGCTGCATATTTTGAGTTTGTACTAGTATTTATTAACGTTTATGACTTAAGTGTGGTGATCCACAAAGACAACTACAATACTTATTATTTATGGATTGTTGGATTCCCTATTTCATGGGAAAGGTTTTGAAATAAATATGAACAGGTTTGGTTAAGGTTACAAATACGAGTTTTCTTTTTAAATTGCTTTTGGTGTTGTTTTTGGATTTAAGCATTATTTATATATTTATTAAGCATCAAAATTGATAAAATCAGGACTAGATCACTCTTGGTCAGCGTAATTAGTTTCCAACTCAGTGGAGTCTAACGATGATGCAACGCTTTTTCTTAGTACTTTTTTTTATTCTTATTAGCATTTATACAAACACATTGTATGCATTAATTTGCCTTGACATTTTCCATCAGGAACAACTATTTTCTTATGCACAACTAAACAAACCGTTGGTAGGGTGTCTTATGTACGGATGCATTTTTATGCAGGTGCCACAAAATTTAATAGATATGCCATATTTTGGCAACATTTGACTTGAAAGCAAGATGTAGTTGCATATATGATACTTAAGTATTGATTAATTCATTGGTTATATATTAAATAAGCAACGAATTGGCAGATAAATTAATGAAGAATTTTACATTTCAAGAATCTATTCAAAGTATAAGTAAAGTTAAATAGGGAAGAACTAATATCACTCCATCAATTAATGACAAAAATAAAAATGCTTGTATTAATGTCATGAAAGTTTATCAAGATGATGAGTATCAAATAAAAACTGCAGTCTCTCAGATGATTACAATAAGAAAACAAGAGTGGAAGTTTAAGATGAGTTAGTTGAATCCACATTGCCAGCTGACACTGTGTTCGTGCAATTCCCGAGATCATGATTTCCCATCTGCTTACACTTGCCGCATTTCCTGAGAGGCTTCTTCGAGTCCCTCATAGCTTGGATCTCCTTTCTAGATTTCAACCTACTTCCACTCCCTTTATTTTTAATAGGAACTGGTGGCAATACAGAAACCTTTTTTGGGATCGAAGAGCCATAAAAACGTTCAAACATCTTGGACTTGTCATTATCATTTAGCGCATTCCCTCCACCCATTTGGAACGTTTCTTCAAAGTCCTGTAACACCTTCAGCAATGAATTCATATAATCATTGTTACCATCAACCAACCCTACACAAGAATAAAATTTTGAGTGCAACTTGTTTAAAACAGATTGAGTATCATTCGCCTGATCTGCTTGATGAAGTTTCTCCTTATGAAGGTCGTGTACATTTCCAAAGCATGCTTTCTTAGTTCAACGGCTAACCACATACTTGTCGGGGATAGATTGAAGCTTCAAGTCTTTGAACACAAAAAATATATGACAACACAATAGACCAACCTTCAAGAACTTTAGACAACTGCACGTAGCAGAGCTGTCTGATCTCTTAAATATGACGCTGAATACACCATCAATACAATCGTCTATCTCATAAGTTGAAACCTCATCACCGACATTAATGTTAGTAGCACGACAACCATAACAAGCATGTGCAATATCTCCCTGCACATCAGCAAAAATTTTATGTGTGTATGTTGAAGCAGCATGTTTCTCAAATAGCAATTCAGTACGCAGTTCTGGAAAGCAATTTTCATCCTTACTACTCATTTGATCGTGTGAATGCCGCTGACTATCCAAAGCACTGTTGAAATGCATAAAAAATGAAGTAAGATTATCATGTGGATTTGCGTACTTGCCAAAGAAACTGTTGACACTCTCTGATATAGATGTTGTCCTAAACATACCACCCATTGGAAAGTCCCTGAAGAAAGCGGGTATCCAACTTTGTCGCATATTGTACATAGATCGGAACTAATTATCTTTAACAAGATCAAATTCTGCCATGGTTTCAGCCCATTGATGATGAAATTCTGCCGGCTCAAAAAATTCAGACCAAACAATGTCATTGAATTTTTTTATGAAATCTAGATTGTGCTTCAGACTACATGGAACATTAAGAGACACCTTCTTCATGATATGCCACATGCACAACCTATGTCGCGTGTCAGGAAACACACGTTGGACAACAATCGTAATTGTCGGATCTTGATCTGTTATAAGCATATTGGACGCATTCCCCATGTACATCTTGAATTTCTCAAGAAGCCAACTGTAAGCTTCAATATCCTCACTAGACAACAATCCAGCTCCAAATGTAACAACCGTACCATTGTCTTTGCTTGTAAATGGTGCAAAAATCATATTGTACCTACAACAAGTCTCAAATACATATTATTAATTCAGAAAATGTTAAAAAAAAATTAATTAGGCAGAATATAAGACATACTTGTTCGTCTCATAAGTGCCATCAAAAGCTACAGCATCACCGAATAATTGGTAATTCTTCTTCGAAATTGGATCAGCCCAGAACAATCTAGTTAATCTGTCATTCTCGTCAACACAATAATCAAATGTAAAGTCTGAACATACTTCACGCTTATTGAATAATCTGTCCAACACAATATGCGCGTCAACACCAACAATATATGCCCTCAAATCCCTAGAAAAATTCTTGAACTCATGCCACTGCATCCCACATCCGAGTAACTCCCAACTACTTCCTTGAAAAGCCTATAAGACTTCATTGGTCCAATATTAGCTCTAGCACAGTTTAAAATAAAACTTTTATGCGCGAAATCCAAGTTCCTATTCGTCTTCATAAAATGTCTATGATTTTCTGATATCAAATTATGAGAATGATGCTCATCAAATCCGTCAACAATGTATCCCCCACGTCCGACAAATTTAAAAACCACATATGCCATACATGAAACCTTTTTTGACACTCTATGCCTCGTACTTTTAGTAGAACCGACATTGACAATAGCATCAGAGGACACATGTTTTTTCCCGTGTCTATTGCAATATACATACCTCTGTATTATGATACCATCATTTGATCTTTTAATTGGGCCAAGACGCACGTCAAAGCCGCATGAAGCAGCATAAGCCTTATAAAACTTTTCACCTTCATCTAACGAGCCATACTTCTGACCAACATAGGGCTTTAAATCACAATTACAATTTGGTATGTAATATTGTGATGAACCAGGTGAAAGTTCAACTCGAACATTAACGCGTTCAATGCTCGCAAGGATATCTGCAAACCGTCGTCGGATTAATTTATACTATATACAGATGTAGTGTTACTTTTCCATGTTAACTATGTTGCTTATAATGAAGTAATGCATGTTATTCGTACACTAATTTAAGCATTAAATTAATACAAGAATGTTGCTAAATAACGCATTCATCGCTCGCGGGTATAACAGTAAAAAGTCAGATTAATTTATCATTGCTTTATCATGTTAACTATGTTGCTTATCACTAAATGAAGTAATGTATATTATTCGTACACATATTAAGCAATAAATTATTACAACAATGTTGCTAAATAAACATACCGCCGCCATCAAATTCTACATTGGTTGACTGAGATGTTTTGGCCATTCTAATTTTTCATCGACGACTTCAACGGGTAACCTCAATTCTTATATGACTGACTTTGTTTGATATGCATTTGCAGGAGCTTCTATTCTCTCGATGAAGAAATATGTCTGTAAGAGCATCAAAATTTTATAGAATAAAGAAAGGTTTTTATGAAATCTGTAATTAAATTAAAGAATAAAACGAAAGAGAGTCTTTCACTCTTCAATCAACTAAATGACTATAATTAAGAAATGTACACCAATGTATCCGGCAGTTACAAATCAAAGAAATATACTATACTGTCCTTCATCCTTTGACCGTGCAAAATAATTAAGTAAAAGATACCATATAATATGGACCATAGATTACAATAAATAGACGGATAAGATCGGATCCTAGTTAATTCGGGGGAAAAAGTTTTTATTTGAACCCTCCCCTATATATATATAGGGGAAGGTTCAAATGATAACTATCTCCCTAGGTAGTAACAATAGGAACTGATCCAATCCGTACATTCATTAGCATATATATATATATATATATATGTATTTATTTATTATTAATGTTTTTGTTGTTTGATTTGACCACCTTGTTCGTGGAGGACTAGTCACAACTTGTTTTTTCTTGTTTGATTTTTCGATCGATCTGTTAACATGATTATATTTAATTCAGCCTTGGGTTCATCGATTTTAATTACTTTTAATCTACAGTACTAAAAGTCAATAATTAATTGATAATGGGATTCAGGATTTGACTCCATTTTTAAAGCAGCTTAATTCCTTGAGCAGTTCTGCGTTTCACATTAAGAATAGGATTTTGATGGGCAAAGCGGCCTCTTTAGAAGATGATTAAAAAACAAAAAAAAGAAGAAGAAGAAGAAGATAATGATGATTGAAAATTAAAAATAGGTGGAATTGAATGTTGGAATGTACTCTTCTATATTATTTCTATATTTAAATTTGGAAGGTTTTACGTTTCCTATCGATCATACCAATTATTAATTCCTAGGGGACTAACGGAATCGAGCCCAACTGGATAAAATTGTCATATAATTTTCAAAATTATACTCACTCCTCCTTATTTATTTAGGATTGTTTTTCTTTTTCGGATGTTCCAAATATATAAGTTTGTTCCATAAAAAGTACTCACTGTCCCATTCAATATGACATGTTTTCCTTTTTGAGCCGTCCCATTCAATATGGTATGTTTTCTTTTATGAAAATAATTAGAGCTTACTTTAAGTTAAAAAAATACTTTATTAGCACTTATTGACTAAAAAATACTTTATTGACTAAAAAGTTACTTTATTAACACTTTATTATACTTAATACATTTCTTCTTAATACCCGTGCCGAAAAGAACTAGGCCAAGATGAACTGGACGGAGGGAGTAATATTTTTTTAATTCATTTACTAATATACCCTATTTAATTCTTTGATTGACTCATGGAAAATGTATAGTCAAAGAATAAATATGAACATTTTAAGAAGTTTACTATATATAATTTACTTTTTACATGATTTTTCATAATTCTTGTGAAAATTTCAATCGGCTTATATAAATGGGACGAAGAAGTATTGAACAACGTACACAATCAATGAATAATTTATTTCATATTTAATTTTGAAGTACAAAATTATTGAAATACATATTACATGATCGGTATATATTCAAGTACGTACAAAATGAAAATATATATATATATATATATATACCGAAATTCCAACTCGTTTCCTAGTTAAGGTAAGCGAAAGTATATTCTCATATGCTTTTACAACACAATACTGCACCATTGCATGCCTTGCTAGTTGCTCCACAAAAACGACAGATCAAAGCCAGTTGAAATCTTAATTAATCTCCTCCACATCCACCGCAGCCACCACCATCGCCGCCGTCGCCGCCGCCGCAGCAGCAACTCGGCTGGACATCAACCACCGTTTGGGCAACCTGCAGCCCGCCGTCCAAAACGACCATGTTCCCGTCCCTATCGCCCGTTTGTGGCCCTCCGTTTTGCTGTTGAGCGGCGGTGGCGCCGTCATCGTCGCGGCGGCTACATGAGTTCTTCGCACAAACTGCGACCAGGACCACCGCAATTACGACGAAGAATAGTGCTTCGGCGGTGCCTGGATTAAGCCCTCCTTTGGTGTCACTAAAATAATTCAGAGGAAATATTTTTAATTCTATCCTATTTTTGTAATTTCAAAATTTAATATCAAGTGCAAATTTATTATTTTAATTTTTAATATAAAAAATAGTCAGTATTCTCATAATGTGCATAAGAAAAGAAAAATAATTTAAGCACCGTACCTCATTTCAGTGCAGACCTTGAACAAGATTTTTGTTAGTAAATCTCACTAGAGTGCTGCAGAACCAAATTGGCCAACCTTCTCTACAAAATAATTTGGTCTCTTATTTCTCTGAGCTTCTGACTTATTATCACTGGGTTTTTAAATTGTGTGTGTAAATATATATAATCTAGCTAGACTTGGACTTTAATTGCCAGGATATGTAGACACCATGATATAAAAAAGTGATATAATGTTGACTTTTTTATAACCATGTCATATATGGTATATATTTAGTTCTCAAACTATGATTGATTATCATACAATTCATTTTTTATATATATAATAAGAGGATCAAATAATTTTTTTTCCAAGAGTTAACTTGGAACTAATCGGGAAATGATCAAAACATGAAAAACAAATCTATTCGAGGGAGAAATGGGAAGTATTTTGTTTCACCGAGTAAAATTATTTGATTCTTTCTTTTCAAAGAATTTTCATTCCGTTAATCTTCATATTATCTACGGATGCATTGCCATAATATATAAAATAAATACACTATCATAGAGATGCATTATTGCAATATATAGAATGTTGAATGCGCATTATCATAAAAAAATGACATTATTATATATATAAGAATTAAAAATGCATTATATCTAGCTTGAAAATTAATTTTAATCATATATCCATTTAATCAAAAGTCTATGAACTATATTGATTCGAACTAGAATGATTTTTGCCGGAACCTATCATTAGTCTTGGACAATAATTTGCACAAGAGCATGTCATATCATTTTCGAATACATATACACAACTCCCGCCATCATGGCGATTTACCGCCGCCACGTCCGCTGTCAACCTCCACAGTTATCTCAATTAACCTCCGCAACCCCCACATCCACCACCACCACCACCACCACCACTACCACCATCTCCGCCGCAACAACAACCGTCAAATCCATCAACTGTTTGGGCGATCTGTACTCCACCATCCAAAACTGCCAAACCCCCATCTTTTTCAGCCCTTTGTAGCACTCCGTTTGTCTGCCGTCGAGCCGCGCCGCCGCCGTGGCCGTAGCATCCGATGATCAAACATACTAATGCAACAAAGCCTGCTATAGCGCCAAAGGTGATTGCAATTGTAGAAACCATCTCAAACTCCCCTTCGCTCGCACCTACATATACAAATCAATATGTCGCACTTTCTCTCTCTTCATCCCCTCCAAAATCTTAATTAATTTCTAACTAAATTAACTCTGATAAATCGCAAGTCCTGCTTGCATTTCAATTTCAATTTTGTAATCAATTAATTACATGATGTTATCGATCATTGTTCAGATGATAAGGAGTACTGATAAAATAAATTTTGAAACTAAACAAATATATATATATATATATATATATATAACTGAAATTAATTTTTGTGAGTCGCGTGTGTGTATATTATATATGTATATAGAAATCTAATTATAAAACGAAATAATTAAATTAAATAGATCATCGTACCTCATTTCTACTACATATCTTGCTCAAAATGATCGATGTTTCTTCCTTAATTCTTAGATTGCGATAAAACCGATTTCACCGAGCTTCTTATGCATAATTTCGAACATCGAATCTCCATCTCTTTCTCAGAATCAGAGTGGGTTAAACCGTTTTATCATATAACTGACCGGTTCGTGATTAAACCAGTCGAACCGGTCAACCGATGCAATTTTTGAAAATATTTGGTTTTATGTAGCATGGAATATTTCGCACTTCAGAATTAGGGATCATCATTTACACCCCGGGGCCCGGGCCATATTCGTAATTTTTTTTAAAGTTATGATTATTTTTTTTAGCATATTTTAAAACTTTGTTCATATTTGTACGATGTCAAAAATGCAATCTTGTACATATAAGTTGGTTTCATTTCATAACCTTAAATATTTTTCATCGTACAATTTTTTTGAGAGGTTTTCATTGTACAATTTTAGCCTACAATTTCATAAGTTGCATAACCTCTATAACTTAAAATTGTTGGGATAGTATAATTTTATATTTTAGAGATGTATTAATTTATTAATTAAAGGAGGTATTTTATATTTAGTGAATTTAAATTAATTACATAAGAATTCAATGAACTTGAATTTAATTACATAGAAACATGCATGAGTATTTACATGAAGAAGATACTGCACGCATTTAAGAACTCGCCATAATGATCTAATAATTTAGGTCACCACAAAAAAATAGGAATCGTGGGTGCCGTAGAGCTTCTCGTAGAAATACAAAAACAATCACATATTGAATTATCCGGGTGAAAATGAAGCATATTCAGAGATCCAAAGCTTAGGAGAAATTGTTGATATCATAATTGAAAATCCAATTGAGGATGAAGCTAAAAAATGATAGAATATACCATTGTATTCAATTATGTAAAAGGAAGCGATAATAGCGTCGGAAACCCTTCATAATTTTTGTTGCAGATTATATGGGCAACATGTAACACAAGTATAAAATTATACTCCATACAACATAGTTTTTTTTTTTTTTTAAATATGAATATATTTGTCTAGAAACTGCCTACAGCGTATTGTAGGAAAAAAAAAAGGTTTTGGTAAGAAGAGGAATTCAGAAGATAAGTTTGTGGATTCCAAATGTAGCATCAAAATTTTCAACAAAACGGAAGAAGATTTGAGAAGACAATTGATGGGAACTTGCGCTTCGGGCATAAAATAAGGTGTCAAGGGAAGATTCGATGTAGTCCGCACAGATTGAACAATATCATTTCAATGTTATGTTATTTTTGTTTAATTTGAACAGCATTAGCATATCGAACATGACAGTATTGTTCAAAGAATTACAGTTACACAACCTGATTGAAAGGTGCTCGATTTATTTCATTTTATTTTATTTTATTTTAAATCTATTTGCTCAATAATAAAGCAATAGAGTTTAATTGAACGAAAAAAATAAAAAATTTAAGGCTCCATCCAAGAAAAATACACCCTAATTAAAGAGTACCAAATCATTATATGCACGTATAGTAATAATTACACGGATGTATTTTGTACAAAGGACCTTGTATTGGATCGATAAATGAAGAATAAAATAAAAGAAGATGCTTCAGATCGTTAATTTCAATCTGCTAACCAACAAAATGCTCTACAACAAATAATTATATACTATAATCTCTGACCCGCCGGATGTTTGCAAAGACGATAAAATTCATCAACCTCCACAACCACCACAGCCGCCGCCGCCGCAACCGCCGCCGCCGCAACCGCCGCCTCCACTGCCACTATAGGTTCCTCCACCGCAGCAGCACCCTTGCGACGTACCGCCGCTGCCACTATCGGCGGCAATCACCACGGCAGCCGTAGCGGCGGTCGCGGCTCCAGCTCCCGCCAGAACCACCATGTTTCCGTCCTTCAGTCCACCACCCTTAGACTTCCCTACCTTGTCATCATACCCGTAATACCCCTGCGGCGGCGGCTGCGAGTTCGCTGCCGTGGGCTGATGATCGAGTTTCCCCTCTTTGCGGCCTCTTGTACGCACGCAGCAAAACATTGTTGATTAATGATTTCAACTCAAAGATTAATCTTGTTTTATACACCGAGGCGTTGAATGATTCAACTATATACGGCAGTTGAGAAATATCTGAGTAATTTTTACTTTTTAGGAAAATTAATGTTATACAATAATAATTATATCGTGACTATTTCAATGGCGGAAATTCATTAGAGAATTTAATTTAGTGGATAAGAATTACTCAACCGAGTAATTTGTAGGGAAATATAGAGGAAATTGATTAGAGAAGTTAATTTAGTAGATGTCGGCGTCCGTTTCTAAGAATTAATTACATCATTCATCCTTATCCGGACTCTAGATGTCCATTGGACGGACCTGATTTATACACTAGAGATTTTTTAAGTGAAGATCTGATGACTTTTCAAAGTCAATTGAAAAAAAAAAAAAAGACTATCTATCAATGTCAACCATAATTGTTACTCTATCTGTTCTTTTATAAGTGTCTCCCACCGTCAAATTACATATACCAAGAAAATAAAGAAATTTATCTATGTAGCCTTATTAATTGCCATCATTAATGTATATATATAACTAATTAACAAATTACGATAAGCATTAAATAAGGATAAAATAGGAAGAATGCCATTATTTTACTCTCAAATTTTGAAATAGTACACTTATTTGAAAAAAAAAATTGAGATAATTGAGACACTTAAAAAAGAAGGGAAGGAGTAAGTTATTAAGTTCGTTAGGAATGGTGCGGTGAACACTGCCATACGCTTGGTTGGTGCTACATCATGTTTTTATATTTTATATTTATTTTATTATTTTTAATTATTAAATAATTAATCATAATTAAGATTAATAAGTTCGAATTATTATTTTAATCCTCTTAATTATCTCATAATTACGGTCAACCGTGGGTCACCCAAGTTTTTTGCCTACCAGGTTTGAAGGTTAATTTACACTTTATCCGAACAAATTGATCAAAATCAATTGTGGTGATCGGTGATATCCACAAATATAATTATATGATGTTTAAATTACTTTGTTGCATATTTAGAATTTCAGATTCACCTTTGAAATTTAAAATTTGGAAAACCTCTCTCTCTCTCTCTCTCCTTTTGTTATTTACTTTTGATTGTCTTCTACTCCCTACGTGTAAATTTGTCACATTGTGGATGACACAAGTTTTAATAATTGTTGATTGATTGTATTGTGAAATAAGAGTCTCATTTTTATATAATTTTAAATTGTGCTGTGAGTGGTAAAGTAAGTGAATTGGATGAGATATACTACTATAAATAAATGTGACAATTTTTTTTGTCAATGAATCGAAAAACAAATTATGACAAATTTTTAGTGGAAGGAGGTTTTTTTTTCTTTTTCTAACTCCAGAAAATATGCCTTCAAATATAAAACTCCCTTCGTCCACAAAAAAATTGTCGCATTGTGAATAATGACATGGGTTTTAATAAATTGGTTAATTGTGTTGTGAATGGAATAAGGGATCCACATTTGATGTAATTTTAAATTGATTAATCAATTGTGTTGTGAGTGGAATAAAAGTCTCATAGTGACAATTTTGGTAAATAATAGGGTATGAACGGTTAATAAATAAGTGAATTATGTGGATCTATTACTATAAATATATGTGACAATTTTTTGGTGGACGGACAAAAAGAAAATTGTAGCAATTTTTTGTAGATAGATGGAGGGAGGAGTGCTAAATTAAAATAAAGGGAACAGATGCAAATATCCCACTCATGTTGGCAGCGCCGGACTAATACCCCCTGAACTTTGTTTAGGTGCAAATTCACCATTTCCTAAAGTTTTCGGGTGCAATTACCCTCGCTGTGACGGAAACTACACTTTCGTTGGCAAAAAAAATATTTTTGATTCATTTTTATTCTTGTGGACCCTTACAATTTCCAAGAATTAATTGGTGCTAAAAACTCAAATTATGATAAAATTTGTTTCGAATCCTAGCTCACAACTATCAAAACTCAGGCGAAGCTCTCTAATAATTTGCAATCCAAGCCAACTATTTGTTATTCACATTGATGATCTCATATTCTTCAAGTGGTCCGTCATCCTTTTTCGTGCAAATTATTGGAGAACCTCACCTGAATTTTGATAGTTGTGAGCTAGGGTTTGAAATAATTTTTTTCCTAATTTGAGTTTTTAGCACCAATTATGTAGTATATAACCGTTGGAAATTGTAAGGGTCCACAAGAATAAAAATGAATCAAAAATATTTTTTTGTCAACGAAAGTGTAGTTTCCGTCACGACGAGAGGGTAATTGCATCCGAAAACTTTAGGGAAGGGTGATTCAGAACAAGATTTAATTTGAAAAAAAAAAACAAACAAAGTAGCGTCGCCTGAGAGATTCGAACTCTCGCGGGGAAACCCCATGTACTTAGCAGGCACACGCCTTAACCACTCGGCCAAAGCGACTTGATTGATGACTGATCTCCTATATCCTGTAATTATATACTCAAAACGAAGGAAATTATAACGAATTCTCTCAAACGATCAAAAACCATATCTTTGAATAATTAATTCCAAAGCGTAACGAGATCGATCATCTCCACATTTACATGTACTACGTCACTGCAATAATCACCTATTTATTAGGTACTTTGATGTGTTCATTAATAATTTGACAATAATTTCCTACATACACATTATTTATAAACACAATTACAGTCTGACATTTAAGCAGTGCAGACTTTTTTCTGTAAGCAGTGAGGTTTAAAGTTCAAACCCCACCGCTCTCCCTTTCCCCAAATTTAAAATTAAAAAAAAAAAAAACCAAACCATTACAATAAATACTATAGGAGAAATTGAACCGTGAGCACACAACAATTTATATAACGTTTATGAAACCACCAATAAAAAGCTACTAAAAGTGGCAACGGAGTTTGTTGAAGATGTCATGCAGCAACCACCCTGCCATGATCTTGTATCCTTGTTGAGTCATATGGACCCCATCCCAGCTCACATATCGATCCGGATCCGGGCAGACCTGAACTCCCTCATACCCACACATTCTCGTCATATTGTAATTGTATTTGCCTCCAATCCCACAACAAGCACTTTTTGTATCAAACCCTACATTCATCAAACAAGTTAATTAGTTGCTCATGTCATGCATAAGCTTAACACAAATTTTGTGTTAAGATCTGTCACACAATACTCATATATGAATATATCTAAGTAGAATATTTGTATTTATGCGCGTCTTTGATTGTATTTAAGTCCTAGCATAAGTATCGTCTGATGGGTCGTCGACCCTTTAGACGGCATGGCACATAACTCAATTATTAGACAGACATCCTTCCTTCAAAATGAGTTATATATATATATATATATATATATATATATATATATACCGTGAGATTTTGCATATTGAAGTAGAAACTGATAGGCGTTGTAGTAATCAGCATAGACGATTTTAGCATTAGGATTTTGTTGTTGTAGATCGTGAATGGCTTGTTGTAGTTTTTGATTGTGGTACTTGGCGAAATCATTCAACTGCTTCAGACATTGGCTCTCATCGTATGCTGCCGATACGTTGGTTACGAAACCGGTTTTATGAACCGGAAGGCAACCAATGGGAAAGTTACCCGGAACCACCACCCTTGTAGCCCCATAGCTAATAACTTTCTACAAAATAAAACATTAATTGGTCGCTTGTAATAAATATAATTTTCAATAAATTAATTAAATATCCATGAACATATATAATATCTAAGGAATTTTTGTTTTTATTATATAGTGTAACTAATTGATTGACAAATTAACTTACTCTAATACCAAGTGTAATGACATCTACAACTTCTGGCACCATGATTCTTAACTCCTCCATTGATTTTCCTTCAAAGAGCGCGTAGTTATAGTCATTTCCTCCAATTGTTCCGAACATAAATAGTGCGTTTTGGACTTTCTCAATACAATCTATCAAAAAAAAAAAAAAAGATTAGTTGTCAATAATATATCTTATCACTTGGTGGAAATTTGTAAAATTGGTCCACTAAATGTATATATAAATTTTTAAATTAAAAAATGGGGAGTGGTGAAGTTTGAACCCTATACCTAGCTCACTACTTATAAACTAAAATATGTACAGCTTGAATGTTGGGGACAAATTATAATCCTAATAAAGTTAGATACAAAACCAAAAAGCTAGTGTCCTAATTAATTCTCTCCCACTTCTATCACTTTATCCTACATTTAATTATAATTGTATCTAGATTATAGGTATATAGTAGTAGTATATCATTAACCTTTGCTATTATGACAAGTGGAGTTGAAATGAGCAGACATCCAGTCCAACTGCACAAAGAGAGAACTGTTTGTGACGGAAGAAGGAACATTTTCCGCCGCCAAGTCATACCACGGTAGCGCCGTCGAACCTGCGACGGCGAAGTTCACTCCATGCGTAAAATCAGCCCCACTGTTTCTGTAAGGCGGTAGGAAAGGGACACCCGCATCTAATGCTGTAATAACATCGTATTTCTTAAATATCAATTAATTAAAAGAGAATGCATATATTATTGATTTATGAAAATTAACTATACCGATAAAATCAATCATAAGAAGGCCATTGGAGCATCGGCCGGTTGGTTTCTTGAAAAATGATTCGCCGTAAGGCGGCCTTGCGCAGAAGGTGGTGAGACCGACCTCTCGGACCAAATTTCCGGTGTCGGAAATCGAATCTCCGATGTTGTATATCTGATCAATCTTGCACATCTCCAAGAGATGAGCATGTGAGAGTAAGGAAAATTTGAGAACTAGGATGGTTAGGACAAGGTTCTTGAGTGTGGAGGAAATGGCCATAGTTGCAATATAATCGATGGATATCAGATTATGTGAATGTATGGAAATAAGTAATTTACCACGAGCAATTATATAGTTGATCGAACAAGTGTTTCATTAATTTGGACAAGGATTGAAAATAAATTTAGTTAGTTTAATTTACATTGTAGTATATATTTTCGTTTTTCTTTACTTTTAAATTTTGGACGGAGAAATTTCATGACACAATTTTTTTTAAGTTTCTTTTTGAGTATATTTGCTTTAATAATCCCTACCTACTACATTCGACATTGCCTAGGAAAAATGAAAGGAAAAATAGAACAGAAAATAATAAAGAGAAAAAAAGAATTAAGTCAGTGATATTGTAGTTAAGGACTTTTTAGTTGCTTTGTATAATTGTATTCTATACATGATAAGGTAGTTGAGAGGTTCAGTAAGTTAATTTTTATTTTTTCTTGAATAAATTAATTTTAGACTTGATCATTGATTTTTTATTCTTACGTGCACGTGTGTGTAATATTGAGTAAAATATTATGGAGTTAGCTAGGAAGCTGAGAAAACAGAGCACGTATTACTTTCTAGATATAGGAGTTTAGTTATAAGTAGAAAGGTTGATAATGGGAAGGATTTCTACTATATATTCTACATCAACTATAATACGTGTCGCTTTGTTGATAATTGGAGTAATGTTTTTACACAAGCAATATATAAACGTACAGAAAAAAAATATATATATCTTGTTTAAAATCGGGAAACCAAATTTTAATGCAAGAGTATTTGTGCCTGGAGTCAATGTTATGTCGTGTTGAAATACCAGTTTTAGTTAATTGTAAATCACGTTTTAGAAAGAAAATAAATTGTCGTGGACTTAGGTAATTAATTTGAAAATATACAAAAAAAATTGACATGATTATTCAAGTACTTTCCTTAATTTTACTAATCATATTTTAGTACCTAGTTCATAGTAGAATTAAAGATAGAACGCTATTCCAGAAAAAAGAAAGCTAAATTGCCTGAGGTCAATATTATGGAATTTAAACTCTTGTATATTTAAAAAAATCTCACTTTTATACTCCTCCGTCCCATTTATCTTGACATGTTTTTTTTTCGGTACGAGTATTAAGAAGCATGGTATTAAGGTAAAGGTGGTGTTTAGTGTAGTTAATAAAGTGATATAAAGTGTTTTTGAATTGAATAAAGTAATATAAAGTGCTTTTGAAGTGATATAAAGTGCTTTTGAAGTGATGTAAAATATTTTTAAAGTGAATAAAGTGATTTTTTAAGTGAATCTTAATTACTTCCTCCGTCCCTGATAAGTGTGGTCTGGAGGGAGGGTTTAGGATTTTAAGAATGATGTTAGGTAGATGTGTAGTGAGTGGAGAATGAGACTCACTTTGTTGTAGTGTTAGTGTAGTGTTAGTTACTTTTAAATGGTAAAATAGTAAAATTTTAAGTGGGGTCATATCTATTTAAGGAAGGATCACACTTATGGAGGACGGACGAAAAAGGAAAGTAGACTACACTTATCAGGGATGGAGGGAGTATTTCCATAAAAAAAAATGTGTCAAGATGAGTGAGACGACCCAAAAAGTAATACGTGTCAAGATGAACGAGACGGAGGAAGTATTAATTATTTTTTGATAGCTGCCAGCTGCTCGTTATTAATATAAACGAGCAAGGGTATAGTAAATGAACTTAGTTTGGTTTGGCTGAAATGAAGAAACTATCATGTTTGGCTTGGAATTCATGTGGATAATTGAAAGTTTTAGCTAGAATTGGTTCGAGTCAACTATTGTAATATTTGAATCATGAAGTAATCCTTCCGTCCACGATATAAAGTCTCATTGTGTGTTGTACACGGAGATTAAAAAAGTTGTTGGAGTTGTTGTGAGTGGAATAAAAGTACAATTTAAAAGGTAGTGTTAAAAATATAATTTGTGGAATAAAAGTACAATTCATAGAAATAAAGGTAGAATTTGTAGGGGTCCTTCAATGGTAAAAAATAAGTAAATATTGGAGAGAATGAAGGGTATGATAGTATAAAAAGTGAAGTATAATTTTTTTTGTGGACAAATATAAATGGATAAGTAGAACTTTATATCGTAGACGGAGGGAGTAGTTATCTTATTCTCAAAATATATAATATACAGAGTATTTACTAAAACTCATTATTTTCTTCTAGTAAATAAAACTAATATTTTTTGATCAATTACTTAGTATGAATATTACTAACAAAAGTTTTAAAAAAGGCAAAAACTCCTGTACATCATGATGTACCATACATCCGGTTCAACCCGACCCACCGACCCGCCTGATCCGCCCGGTCAACGTTGACCGTGTTGACTTTTTATTTTATTTTTATTATTTTTTAATTTTTTTTTCAAGAGTCGAGTGAGAGGAGCCGAAGGCCTCGGAGCGAGCTAAAAAAATTATCATTATCAATAAATTAAAATCGAAGCCGAAGGCAGAGAGGGAAAAAAACGAAAAAATCAAAGGTCAGACGTTGATCGGTCAACACTGACCGGGTCAAGCGGGGCGGGACGGGCGGGTCGGGCCAACCGGCTGTATGGGTACAGCCGGCTGTACCCAAGTCTCTCTCTTTAAAAAAAATAGAAATTGTATCAAGTTAATAATTTTTATTTTCAAGCTAATTCATTACTTGAAACTCAAGTCAGGACTATTTTTTTTTTGAAATGAACTTAAGCTGGACTATTAATGTAATGAGTTCACGGCATGAGCTCAAACGGATATTCATATTTAATACAGGGTGTTTCATGTTTGGTTACAATAATTAAATATAATATGGAATAAATAAATATTAGCATGGATTAAATTGATAGAAATTAATTTTATCATTGAGAGAGGACAAAACTCATAAGAACGCTCCAACAAATATTAGTGAGAGGTTAAAATAATATTTTTGAGAGATTTCAAGTGAGTCCAAAAGTCCCTCGAGAAAAGAGAAGAAATTAAGAGTTGACAAAGTAAAGTAACTCGAGTAGGGTAACTAAGTCAATCAATTTTATAATTTGTGTACATTGCCAAAAATACATCTACGTGGCAATTCTTATGCCATGTAACTCAGATACTCCCAGTTGAAAAATCAAGATAACTGGAAAATCTAACAATTGGACGAGAAAGATAAAATTTACAATAAAATCGTGAACAGAAATTTGTGAATCTCACCTTGAATTTCTTATCAAGAGTTCAACTCCACTCATTCACCAAACTCAATTACGAAAATCTCATATTCAAGATGACTGCTTTCAATCTCTTGAAATTATCGTTCCTAATCAACCTCCTCTCATGTTGGAATCTGAGTTTGTCGCCGGAGAAAAACGCCGGTGGCGTCAGCGTATTCCCGCCGACGTGCAACCGTATCGAGTGTCCGAGCTACGACGTGATTCACTCCGGAAATGGGTTTGAAATCCGGCGCTACAATTCGAGCATGTGGGCCTCCACGCAGCCTATCGATGATGCCTCATTTGTTTCTGCCACCAGGAGAGGGTTTCTGCAGTAAGTAGCTGTGAATTCTATTTTTCTTTTTCTTTTTTCTTTTTTTTAAAAGATGAGATTGCAAGAATGATAAAAATATTAGTCTTCTAACTAATATGAAGTTGGATGGCACCCATTGCTCTGTTTTGTCTGTTGGTTATAGTTTGTTTTCCTGCTTTATTTTTTGTGGATTTTAATAGAGATTTGGCCTTTTTTGTGTGGTTGAAGTAGCAGAATAAAGTGTAGAAAGTGGCAGACTTAGTCCTGATAAATTAGGCCATGTTAGGATTTAGGAGTGTGAGAAATTTTGATTTGCCTTTGAAAAGGTTATGGATAAGCTGAAGTTGGAGGTATTGATTATTTTTTTTGGTTCGAATATTTGATATAGGTATGTTTTGCCAATTGAAACTATTGCATAAGTTCATGGAATGCTAAGAAGAGTTGATCAAGCTGTTGAGCAGCCGAATCATTTTTCTAACACGACTTGTGTATCTCACCGGATTCCTTTGTTGTATGCATCTCGTGTTCCATTATTATCAAAACAAACGTAGGTCTTGTGTACACTTTTGATGTTATCCGCGCATATAATGGTGCAAAGTAGGAGACATAGTGGGGAAAATCATGTTCTTGTTTGTGAGTGAAACATAGGCTACTTGATTTTAGTCTCGAGCTTCTTATCATTGGTGAAGATATGAGAAATCCCTGTAGATAAGCAAGTGATCTTCGTTCTTGAAGAGGATGAGCTAGTTCTCGTAGTGAGGGCAGTTTCTTGCATGAATGTTAGTTGGGCGTCTAAATGATTGCTTTATGGGAATTAAGGCAACATATAAATATGAAATTAATCTTGGTTTAGTTCAATGTTAGTTGTATGTAATGGCTCAATTTTTACTAGGAATTGATCACACTGTAGCAATCACTCGGACAAACCAGAATTGAGCCCTCAAAATTGTAGAAAGGCTTTCATTGAAAATTGGGGTAGTTTCAGTTCTGTAGGTATAGAGCATCGAACACTTAAAAAACCATTTTGATGATTTTTGAAACTAGTTAATTGTTTGTGTTTTTATCCTTGCAGGTTATTCTTCTACATCCTGGGTAAGAATGATTACAAGCAGAAAATAGAAATGACAGGTCCCGTGATAACTGAAGTGGCTTCCTCCTTCGTCGTGAGCTTCTACATCCCTAAAGTGAACCAACCAAATCCACCCCCTGCTGAAAGCCTCCATGTGCAAAAGTGGGGGGTAACCTATTTAGCTGTTAGGCAGTTTGGCGGATTTGTGGCGGATGAGGATCTTGGAGAGGAAGCTGCAGCACTGTACACTAGTGTTGCTGGAACTGAATGGGGAAATGCCATTGCCAAAAGCCATGCTGGGGAGGAAGGTACAGAGTACATTGTCGCGCAGTATAATTCCCCATTTGAGTTCCGAAATAGAGTGAATGAAATTTGGTTGACATTTGATTGGAAGGATGATGAGCTTTCACTTTGAAAGAAACATGTCGTCACACCTGTTATATATGGATGGCGAATTATTGGATATGAGGGATCGAGGTTAGCATTTACCTCGTAGTTCTCTCCACGAGAGAGACGTGTTTCGACTGTTTAGTATGAATATGAAGAGGATTGTTCTGCCTGGTACTCATAGTGTGCTGCAACAAATGTTTAGCCTCCTCTTCTTCTTCTTCTTCTTGTTCCAGCTACTACTGTTTCTGAGTATGCTGGTTTTATCAAGATAAGACTGTTTAATAATAGCTTATGCATTTGCTCTCCTCATGTTATTTGTTCGATGCTTTGTTTGTGGTTGTTTTTAAAGTTGGAGAGGGTAATTAAGGGATTCAACTCTGATTTCTTGCCTAAATAAATAGAATAACCACAAACAAATAGGATCTTTTCATACTTGCAGTTAGAGCTGTTAAGTCCCGACTGTCATACTATCGTGTTGGCCCGGTGACGAAGGCTTCGTTTCACACTTCGCGCAAATAAATTTCTCCTCTTGCCCAACAAGGCGTAGCTATGGCAAGTGGGGTCGAACCCTAGGGCTGGCAAATTTCCGGGCCGGGCCGGCCCAGCCCAAGCCCGGCGGGCTTTTTGGAAAAATCGGGCTGGGCCGGCCCTAAAATTCTTCGGGCCAGAATTTGCTGAGCCCAGCCCGGCCGAAAACAGGCCGGCCCGTCGGGCCGGGCCTGTTTTGACAGCACTAACCCTAGGGAATCGGCGTAATATATTCTTCAGGTGGTACTCAATATAGGGGTTGTGGTCGAGATGTATCTCAATATCTTGTAACTCAACAAATAAAATTATCAAATGACAATAGATGCTTGGATTGGATTCGAATCAGTGATCCTTATTACTCTTGCTCGTTCATCGATGCAATAATATTCAATTACAAGATTTTATCACTTGGTTTTAAGCAAAGATTAATTTAAGCCCTATGGTCACGAAGTCACGACTCAAATACTCTAAGCTTAGATCTATTCAATTTTACAGATCTTGTCCAGAAGGCAAGATCTCTTCTCTCGATCAACAATGTCACGAAGACACTTCAGCAACGCTGCTTCCCGGAAGGCATTAAGAACAAAAGATCCCAAGATAGCCAAGAGGTATCAGATACCGACTACTCTCCAACACTTATTACCTTCTTGGGCACGAGAGACTCTCTCGAGTTTAATCCCAAATCCTGTTCGTGACTTAATCTCAATATCTAAATGATTGTTGGTCCCAAGACGGATACCTTGGTGTAGAGGGAGGGGGGGTTGAATACACCAAGGTTTAAAAACTTTTCCAAGTTAAAACTCTTTTCGTAGGAGAAATTTGTTGTGTTTGATCCAAATTTGGATGGCGACTTGATCGACACGGTAGGTGTGTGTGTGCGGAATGTGGTGGATTTGGAAAGTCCGTCTGTTGCTTCAAATATATTGCAAAGCTCTGTTTCACTTTTCAGTTAGTCAGTTTATGCAGATTGAAATGTATGCTCATGAGGGTTAGTAACATGCATAAAACAAAGCGATAAATAACAAAGCATTTTTAACGTGGTTCGGAGTAACCCCTCCTACATCCACGACCAGATTCACTGGTAATTCACTACCACTTGGTTGCCAAGTACCAAGCAACTTCACAACTCTAACCCGAGCTGTGTTCCAACGGTTGCGAGCACGTCAAGCCTACACCTTCGGTTCCGTGCGAAGAACCTAACCACTCGAATTACACGCTTCGAGCAAGCGTACCTTTACCTAACCTTTCTGGGTTTGGGTTTGGGTATGGTTTTCCAACTATAAACGAGTTCTTACAATGAAGAACAAGGAGTATGATGAACTCGTTCAAACTAGGCTTAAGATATTTATTCTGATCTATTCTGCCTATGACTGAATATGTGAACAACTAAGAACACGGTGGCCGGTAGGTGTTCTTGAAAGATTTGGCTTTGAAGATCGTTGTTCATTTTTCTCGTTTTCTTCTATTTCTTCGATCGTCTTGCCGGCCCTCTTCAATGGTGGAGGAGAGATATATATAGGTGGAGATTCAAACTAGCCGTTGGAAGAGAGCCGTTTGAATCTTACCTACTCTTGTTGACTTCTGGCCTTTACCTACAAAGTAGGTCTGCATCTGCAGAAGCTAGTTCTTCTCTGATCTGACTGCGTCAGATAAGATCTTCTGACATCGGGATCTTGTCTTTGAGAAGGTCTTCGTCTTCGAGCTGCTAAGCGTCTCTGCTGTGTCTTCGGCGTCTTGGACTCTCTTGTGTCTTGATTAAGTACATCTTTAGACACTGTCTTGTATCATCAACTGAGCCGTGTCTTCAACTCGAGCCGTGTCATACGACAGGTGTTTTAGACCTAAGCTGTGTCATCAACACTAAGCTGGGTCTTTTACACTGAGCTGGGTCTTTGACATTAAGCTGGGTTTCCGTCACTGAGCTGGGTCTTGATACTGCAAGATCTTTGACTCTGCTTGGTCTTGCTCTGCGAGTACGTTCGCCGAGTTCTTTAGTATGCCTTGTATGTCTTCTGCTGTCTTCAGCGAATCTACCTGTAAACTAAAGAAACTCTCTAAGCTCAAACAGGTGAGCTGAAAAACGCTTAGGCTTGTGCGATCATCTACTCGGTTGGGGTCAGCTGGGTTTTGGTATCCAATCAAAACTCTATTAATTTTCCCAACCATTTCCCCCTTTTTGATGATGCCAAAACCTAACTGAGAAAAACAATTTAATTCCCCCTTATCAAGAAAATGGGTTTTCAAAAGTTAAAACATACACAGCAGGTAAATTAAATTCAGAGTTCAGTGCCTGGACAAAGAGTTATTGTCGTCAGGATAAGCTTGAGAGCAAAAAGGAATTTTTCATTAATAAAAGATAATATTACAATTTTACATTTTACAGAAATTCAAAAGACAAAAATTTCCAGATGACTGGGTCTTCAACTCGTCTCTCCGCTTGATTCTTCGATCTTTTTCTTCAAGCTGTTCATCCGTTCTTAACCTGTACCGGTTGAAGATCATCCGTTCCAGCTTCCTATATTCTTCTTCATTACTTACCTTGGAAATTTTTCTCCTGATTGCCCATTTGTTTACTTCTGCGATTACTTGCGATTTGTCAGGGAAATCGGTTCCAGGTATTAGTGGAGGCTGGAGATGAGACAGCTGGGGAGCAGAAAATTGGATCTTTGCGGTCTCTGCAGCATTGAAGAATGCTTTTGCAGTCATCCTATTTTGATGGAAGAGCTCATTCAGATGCATCTTGAAAGCAACATCTGGAGGCGTATTTGGGTAGGCTCCCAGATAGTAGTAATCTTCAATGAACTCAAATTTTGTATGTTCCCAGTCGTCGTTTAATTCTTCTGGGATCCATTCATCTATTCTTCTCCAGTTCATTGGCATCTGAGTCTTTTTCTTTGATGCTCTGATGTTTGCTCTTTTCTTCTTCTGCTTATTTTCCTCAGCATCTTGCAAGCTTTCCTTCTTCTTTTGCTGCTCTTGAAAGTTCCTCATCTCTTGCTTTTATATATTTACAAAGTTGCAGAGCCATTGAGTATCATTTATTTCTTCTGGCTTGGCTCCGCTAGCTTTGGCAAGAGGGATGATCATTTTGCTCCATTTTCCTTTTCGTCCAGCTGGTTCTTCGCTCAAGAACAACTTCGTCAATCTCGAATCATGACACTTGGATTTCATCTTCAGCTACAGCTTTTCCTTTGCCTGCCCTTGATGTTTTTCTCTTGTCATTTCCTTCCCCCTTATCTTCCCTTTTTTTTGGCATTATCAACAAGGATGGAGGATAGGTTGACAATTGTCTTATTTAGCTGTGCCAGGGCTTTGTCAACATCAGCAATCTTGGCTGTGTTGTCTGCTGTGACAAGGTTGAGTTGTGCTGTGTTGGTACTTCCAACTTTGAACTGAGTGTCCAGCTCATTGTAGAGATTGAACAACTTTTAAATGTCAGTCTTGTTTGAGAGGGTTTGTTGTTGTAGAGCTTGCAGCTGGCTGGATAAGTCATTGACGCTTCTTTCCAGTGGAGCTTGGAGGTTTGAGATGATCTCAGGGACTCTCTTCTCTAGATGATTTGACTGATCAATTTGATGAGATACGAGAGATTGCTTGAGATCTTCACTGGAGCTTCTTTGTAGGTTATGGGCAAAAGAGTAAACTTCATCAATGGACTGTCCATGACAATGGACTTGCCATTCTACAGCTGTGATGCGCAGAAGGATGTCAATATCTGATTTGAGTCTATCCTGGAATAGGATTTCCTCAACTTGTTTGGCTATCTCCTCCTTCATTGGCAATTGGACTAGGTGGTGCAGCTTCTGCGGGCTCAACTGTTGCAGAGGTTGGCTCATTTTCAGTCACCATTGCCTCAGCTGTGTCTGCATGTACAGCTTCCTTGGCAGTCTCAACTGGAACAATCCAGCTGAGAGTGTGGAGGTAGGAGTTGGCTCTTGCGATTACCTCCTCAGATGGTGATACTTCATCTTGCTTAGTCTTCTGGATGAGAGTTTGGATTAGCTCGTCTTGATGCAATAAGGCATCCTGAAGACTTCCAAATCCGAAGATCTCCTGTAGAGCAGCTTCTTCGGCTTTGAGCTTGTTGAAGGAGTAGAGCTCCACAAGTTCCTCATTTACGTACCAAGTAGTCATCTTGGTAGCGAGGTAAAATTTGAAGTCGCTTACGGCGACTAATGCGGCGGGGAGTGAAACAAGAGATGGGTATTGTTGCAGTGCGCTCTTTACTTCTTGAAGCCTGAGGTCATCGAACCTCATGATGGTGGCAGCACGTGCAACGGCTCTGGGACTGAGGATTTCAACTTCCTCAGAAGTAGTGGGACTTGAAGGTTCAGCTTGGTTTTCATCATCCAACTGCGAAGGAACATCAGCTGGACGGGGCTCTTTAGGTGAGCTGGGAAGAGAAGATAGTTCAGCTTGGGAGTCAGCTGGCTGTGAAGACGCTTCAGCCAACTGAATGTCTGTCAGCTCTCTTAAAGGAGATGGTTCTTTGGAAGGAGAGCTGGGTGCTGAAACTTGGGTGTGTGGAAGCAAGGAGGTTTCAGGCACTGAAGAATTGAAAGGGGAATCTGAGATGTGTACCTGAGGATGGGATAGAAGAAGAGATTGTTGAAGAGAAATACCAGCTGATTTGTAGTCAGCTGGAGTGGGGTGTGAGAATGCTTGATGAATTTGACGAAGGGGAATAGTATCCTCTGGGTCTGGGTCAGTGACCACTATTTGTGATTCTTCAGCTTCTCGTGATGTTCTCACGAACTCCCTTCCATCGTCTGAGCTGGAGGAGGATCCCTGAGCTGTCTCCTCGCAATCGGTCTCCACTCGCTTTCTTCTTTTGGACAAGTGAGGCCGTGGGAGTGGATTCCGATCCAGCTGTCTCAACAACTGGTTTCTCTGCTGCCTCCTTAGCTGGTTTGATGGCTGCCTTGAATTTCAGCTTCTTCTTGGCAGGTGGAGATCCAGCTGGCTGTGTCTCCTCTGATTGCTTCATTTTTCTTGCTTGAGAGGGAGAGGCAGTCTGATGCTTTGCCTCTTGCGCCCTCTTCTTCCCTTCAGAGGCTGCTTTCTTCAACAAGTCAGTGAGCTGACTTGGCTTTTCAAAGAGTATTCTGGACACAGAAAATTCTTCTGCGTTATGCCACTTGATTTGCCTTCCGGTAGAGTAACTTTCTATTATGCACGCTACTTTGGTGCATAGATAGATTGTCTCTTCTGGTATCGGTGAAGCTGTCATCTTCAAAATGAATCTTTTTAGATTCTTTTTCCAATTTTCCCATGAAGTATGAAAACCAATCCACAGGGTCATTTCTGAGGATGGCTATCATTGGTTTCAGTTTGGGTATGCTGATCTCTCCTTGAGATCCAGCGATACCGAGGATGCATTTCTGGGTGACATCCAGAAGTAATCTGTACTTGGGCTTGAGCAGGAGCTTGGACATGCTCGCCCTGTATGGTTCTGGCTTGAACAACATCTTATCCAGTTCGATCTGGATTTCTTCTCTGGTGTAATTATCTGGGGAACGGTCCCCAAGAGTTTTTAGGCAGAACAGCTTGTTCACCATCCGGTTGATGTTGATGTCAACGTCCCACGGAGTTGTATGTCAAGTCTTCTCCTTGATTTGTAGAGAGACGTTGGAACGGAGTCGATCATCTCGGTTAGATATCTCTAAGAAGAACTCTGCCATTTCCCGGCGGAAGATGTTCTTCGGTCTTGCAGTCGCCCACTGCAAAAGTCCGGCATTTTCGATGAGATCCAGAACTTCCTGGAACTCCGCGTTCTGGTAGTTCTTGAGAGTCAGACAACTCTCAAAATGAGGTTTTGACATCAAGTTGTCAGTCTGGCTTGCTCCTGGTGTAGTCTTCTTTGGTGCCATGATTTTCTTCTGTAGTAAGAGGTTAGAAAGACGAAGATACTTGGGGAGTTTATTAACAAAAAGATAATCAAGAATCTGAGATATGAATTTCAGATAAGTATGAGCGATAATAAATATGGTGAAGATTTGCAAATTTTTGATAAATATATCAATTGCCCATTTTGATTAATGGTTGAGATCTTGGCAATTGTATTGAAGATCTGTGGCTGAGAGAGATTTGCGCAACACGTCCTATAACGTGTGAATATTGAGTGTATATCACGCGCACGTGAGGAAGTCGAAACGTTCTGACTTCTGACTCAGTTCTCTTGAGCTACAGTATTCTGCATGCTTTTCATTAAATGCGATGGGATGTATAGCTTGCAGAATAATCCATTTAATGAATGTTTGGATGTTTGAAGTAAATTCAAATAATTTTATCTTTACATTGTATTACAACATGAAATATAATAAACAAAATCTGCAAACCCGTCAGCTGATCATTGTAGTCAGCTGATACCACTGCTGTATTCTCTTCTGCTAGATTGAAGGTTCTCCTCAGCTGAGTATCTTGGTGATTAGCTTGAAGCTTCTTCAGCTGAGTTCCCTTTAGCTCTTCGATTGTTGTCCAGCTGAGCTTTATTTCCTTTTAGCTGGATAATCCTTCTGATCTGAGCTTTTGGGATCCATCTGGGTTTGTTCCCTCTCAGTTGGTGACTCCAGCTGAGTCTATCTTGGTGAGTGCATCCTGCTGGGTATTCCACTTGATTTTGCTGATTCTTTTCAGCTATGTAGAGTTCCCCCTCGATTTGATAGTAGGTGGCTTTTTCTTTAGCTGCATCCTACTTCCTTCTAATGAACGGATCTTCTCACCATCGGCTCATTTCTTTGAAGAGGTCTCTGATTGTATAGCAGGTAGTCAGCTGTTCCAAATCCAGCTGATTCATCTGCTGCTTCTTTATTCTTTCCTTGAGACCAATGTGCTCAGCTGTGTGACTTGCTGCATCTTTCCTTATGCATCCTGCTGTCTTTATTTCACAGCTGGTCGCAGTCAGCTAGCTGGATTTCTTCATCTTCTTTGCTCCTCGATGGTCCTTCCAGGTTGAGCTGATTGATCTTCTTCTAATCTTTCGTCAGAAGTTGTGATGACTTTGGTGGTTGTCTCTCATGGTGTCATATACTCTGAGAATGAGACGCTCCACCTCGTCAATCAGCCTTTATGTTCTTCTCATCTCCTGGTGGCTTGAGATGATTGCATCGCAGTCCATCCGGTTTGCTGCTGAATTAAATTCCTCTCTCCAGTGATCCAAGATGCTTTGATATCTTGTTCTTCGTACCCCCAAGTCATGGAGATAATTCCTATAACATTCGCATCTTGGACAAATGTCTGGATTCATGATTTCTCAAGAGCTCCTCTGTTGAGAGATTCCTGCACAATGAAGATTTCAAGACAGTATGCAATATAATGATTTTTTTTTAAAAATGAAGCTTTGAAGGATCTGTTCAGGTGACCATTATCAGCAATGAAATGCTGACTTGACAGATACAGTGATCTTTTGAACCACTGCTCTGATACCAATTGTTGGTCCCAAGACGGATACCTTGGTGTAGAGGGGGCGGGGTGAATACACCAAGGTTGAAAAACTTTTCCAAGTTAAAACTCTTTTCAGAGAGCTGGCTGTGTTTGATCCAGCTGGATGACAGCTTGATCAACACAGCTAGCTGTGTGTGTGTGCGGAATGTTGTGGATTTGGAAAGTCCGTCTGTTGCTTCAAATATATTGCAAAGCTCTGTTTCACTTTTCAGTTAGTCAGTTTATGCAGATTGAAATGTATGCTCATGAGGGTTAGTAACATGCATAAAACAAAGTGATAAATAACAAAGCATTTTTAACGTAGTTCGGAGTAACCCCTCTTACATCCACGACCAGATTCACTGGTAATTCACTACCACTTGGTTTCCAAGTACCAAGCAACTTCACAACTCTAACCCGAGCTGTGTTCCAACAGTTTGCGGGCACTGTCAAGCCTACACCTTCAGTTTCCGGGTACTGAAGAATCTAACCACTCGAATTACACGCTTCGAGCAAGCGTACCTTGACCTAACCTTTCTGGGTTTGGGTTTGGGTATGGTTTTCCAACTATGAACGAGTTCTTACAATGAAGAACAAGGAGTATGATGAACTCGTTCAAACTAGGCTTAAGATATTTATTCTGATCTATTCTGCCTATGACTGAATATGTGAACAACTAAGAACACAGCTGACTGGCTGGGTGTTCTTGAAAGATTTGGCTTTGAAGATCGTTGTTCATTTTTCTGTTTTCTTCTATTTCTTCAGTCGTCTCTCCAACCTCTTCTTTCTAATGATGTAGGAGATATATATATATATAGGTGGAGATTCAAACTAGCCGTTGGAAGAGAGCCGTTTGAATATTACCTACTCTTGTTGACTTCTGGCCTTTACCTACGAAGTAGGTCTGCATCTGCAGAAGATAGTTCTTCTCTGATCTGACAGCGTCAGATAAGATCTTCTGACATCGGGATCTTGTCTTTGAGAAGGTCTTCGTCTTCGAGCTGCTAAGCGTCTCTGCTGTATCTTCAGCGTCTTGGACTCTGCTGTGTCTTGATTCTGAGCTGTCTTTAGACCTGTGCTATATCATCAACCTGAGCTGTGTCTTCAACCTGAGCTGTGTCACTGACCTGAGCTGTGTTTTAGACCTGAGCTGTATCATCAACACTAAGCTGGGTCTTTTACACTGAGCTGGGTCTTTGACATTAAGCTGGGTTTCCGTCACTGAGCTGGGTCTTGATACTGCAAGATATTTGACTTTGCTTGGTCTTGCTCTGCTGAGTTCTTTAAGCTGTCTGCTTAGCTGTGTCTTCTGCTGTCTTCAGCGAATCTACCTGTAAACTAAAGAAACTCTATAAGCTCAAACAGGTGAGCTGAAAAATGCTTAGGCTTGTGCGATCATCTACTCGGTTGGGGTCAGCTGGGTTTTGGTATCCAATCAAAACTCTATTAATTTTCCCAACAGTGATCAATCATATGTCAATATCAATTAAGTCTAGTTTTAATCCTAAGTGTTTCGGGAATAAAATCATGCAACGAACTCAAACAGTTAGATCTCACGAGTCTAAAACGAGTAATTAAGTTCACATCATCTTCTCCAATCCAAACAAGTAAATTTAGCTGGACAAAATCATGAACGAAAGCATAACATAATGAAAAGAAAACATACTTGAATAAAAACTAAAGCTGGAAACGGCTACTGCCCAAAACTTACGTCAGCAAAAAGTCTTGGCGTCTTGCCACTACCTACAAACTAAATGTAGAAAATATAAAACGGAACTTAAAAGAAAAATCGCCCGTATGACTTGTTTCTTCCTCGCACTCTCTTGGAGTAAAATTGCAGACTAAAGCCCTAAAATTCGTATTTTAGTACAAGATATGATCAGCCATATATATAGGCGATGAATTTAGGGTTAAGTGGGAATCCTTGTAGGGCAAGGATCCTTCCTCCCACGGCATCTCCTTCCTTTTAAACACTGCCGCAGATCCTCTTTCCTTCTCGGTAGATTTCGTCATTAATCAGGCTCATCTTGAATAAGGAAAGAAATCTTCGCCCCCTTAGTCTCTTTCTTGAAGAAAAAGAAATCTGCTGCTGCTTCTCGACCCACATCTTGCCTTCGTTGTCTGCATCCTGTCCTGCTTCCATGCTTCCCAAGATCCTGACTCCTCCGGGTACTCTCTCTGTTGGCTTAAGGAATATGGGGAGGTACTTCTTAACTTGTAGACTTGATGTTATCGTTGTTGCTCAGCTACAAGCTTCCAGCCCTTTGCCCATTTGCATCGTATCGTCATCTCAGCATCTCAACAACCGATTTTCCTCCGGATTCGCCCAACATCCAACTTGTTCTTCCCTGCACACCTTCTCTCGACTTCGTGTCCTCCCAGACATACTTTGACTCGATAAAGACACAAAAAGAAAAGACAAAACACAAGAAAAATGAACACAAACTTGGGTTCATCACACCCACACACTTGAACCACGCTTGCCCTCAAGTGTGCAAATATAATTTTGCCCAAGACTCAAACACAACTGAGTAAGTCAACATTAGTTAAAACAGAGCATGAATAATGTAAGCAAGTATTGCCATCAGATAGGTCAAGATAGAGTTAGTGGGCAAAAAGGTTATCCTTACCAGCACTCATCTCTCAAGTGTATAAGGTTCAGTGTATCGCTCTGGACCAAAATCCACAGCGTTTTTCCATAGGCTTGCCTGCCCTTTATATCTCTACTTCTTTGAACAAAGTTAAACTACTTATCCTTAGGATTTTATTAGGTTTTAACGTGGCTTAAGGCAAAATGTGAGAAAATTTGGATACTGGCTATGTCAAGAAGAACTCAGTTCTTGGGCAATAAGGATGCCCTAAATCCCTCACTCCTCTCAAGCACAACATCGGGCCTAGCTCACTTATTTGTCAAGATTTATTTTTTTTTCTTCTTTTTCTTCTCGGCTTTTTCCCTTTTTTTTTCCTTTTTTTTATTTCTTTTTTTTATATTTATCCTGATCAACACCCCCTAACGTGGGTGTTATAGCCCAGCATCTGCTGCCCCTATATTCTCCTTTCATCCCTTTATTTCTAGACCTGAGTTCTTGACCGGGAAGGCTCATAAAATTCAGGCTACTATAAGTGAATCAAAAAGAAATTTTTTTAAGCTCAAAAGGGCTAACAAAGGATAAATGCATAGGTAGGGAAATTTTTGGCCATGGGCTTATTGAACGAAAACACCTAAATCATCTAAGTAATTCAACTAAGTTACAAGAAGCTTTGACTAAGAGTTGCAGGCAAGTTCTAGATCAACATGTTTCACTGGTCATTATCACACAAGAAAGAATCAAATACTGCATGCATATATGGCAGTCAATAGCTCAAAACCTCACAGGTAGTGCCCAATAACTCATTCCGTCCTACCTATCTACATACGGCATACTCACATATACATCATCATAACTACTTCGACCTATCATGCAAACATTCTGATCAACAACTGACTCTTAAAAATATTTTGACTAACAACCCCCCACCCACACACTTTGCCTAAGGCAAAGTGAGTTAAATGGTGGACAAGACACTAACAAAAACATACTAACCTGGCAACGACCTCACCCACACACTTTGCCTTAAGCAAAGTGGGTAAAATCGCGACCAACACAAATTAACAACGAATAAACAAAAGAACATGACTCAAAAACTAAAACAGAAACAAAAAACAAAAAAAAACTAAACTAACATAAATGGGAGGAAATATAATCAAAGAGAAGATTCAGGCGGGTACCTGAATCCTTGGTGTGCAAATAATGCCAGCTGGGCATCACGGATCTCGGTCAACAACTTTTCACAATTAGTCAGTCTGGCTTCAACATTTGCGGTGCTGGGCAACATCACTCCACTTCCACTAGCCTCCTCCTTCTTGCCCAAGGGCGGACGCCGGGTGGATTTTGCCTTGCCATAGTCGATGAAAACCAATCGACCACTCCTCACCTCAATGTCGTTCATCTTCTTTAGCGCTGCCTCACCCAATTTTCCAACTCCCATTACGGGTTTTGTTTTCAACTCATCGTAAACACCAGCCCCCTTTGCGAACGCCGTCACAAAATGCCCACATGTGTACCCCAAAGACTGTTTGGCCAACACCGTCTTAAACTGCTCACCAAGAAAGGCTGCAAAGTTAACCTTAGTCTTGGTATGCATGCACCACAACAGATACCTCTCCTTGTTGCTCAAGGTATTCCCGCTGTCGTTCTTGCCATAAAGGTTGTAGGCCAAAATGCGATGGCAAATCCGCAGCGCATAGGTCTTCAACTCCGTCCCCTTGTTGTTGGGCCCATTGTACGGCGCTCCGTTCCTAATTTCTTTCCACTGCTCCTGATAAGCAATGTCTCTAGGGGGTGGCAGAACCTTCTTGGCCTCCATGAACTCCTTCCTGGTCAGATCCATCAAACTCACCATCCCCAAGATCTGGTTCACGGCACTAACCTGAAATTCATACTTCTCGCCCAAAAGCGAGAAGGCTATCGTGCTCACCCCAGAAGTGGGATCACTCGTCATAGCAGCTGTGCTGTATACCTCCTTAACCTGCTCCTCATAAATCTCTACTGGCCATTCCAGAAACTTACTCCATCCTATTCCAGCAAACAAGTCGCGCACTTCTTGGGCAACTCCCAGGTCCTCGTACAGAGCGAAATCAAGAACCCTAGGTGCTGTCACCTTCCAATCCCTAGCCCCTCTGCTCTTTATCATAGGGGTGCCCTTCTTCTTCCCGGTACTGCTCGCTGGTGCAGATTGGTCATCATCCTCTTCTTCCTCAACATCGTCCTCCTCCTCGTTACCACTTAGCAGCGAGATGGTTACCTGTGTGGAATCAGCACGCCCTTCTTTGGATGGTTGGGTAGAACCGGCGTCGGAAGTGGCGGCTTTCTAATTTTTAGCCGGTGACGCTGTCTCCGTCGCAGAGCGCTTCTTCATCAACCGCAGCGACCCGCTCTTACTGACGACCTCCTTCATCTTTGCCTTTTCCGCCACCTCATCCACGGCCGCATCAATGTCATCTTCCTCCACTTCGGCGTCATCGCCGCCACTTTCTTCATCTTCTTCCCTTTCTTCCTCGCCATGAACTTCGGCCCCCTCATCTCCGCCGGTTGCAGGCTGCTGGAATTCAACAAGGGCCTTTGATTGCGTCTCCTCCTCCGCTTACTTCACCGTCTCCCCCAACAAACTAGGGTTTTCGTCACTCATCATCAGATTCGCGTCAATGGAAGGGCTCTTGGGCACAGACGACCCAATGGTGACGGTGGGGTTTTGTTTAGCAGAGGTGTTAGCAGGATCCATGGGCAGTTTTCTCTTGGTGTTTTAGGTAGAGGGTTTGGTGGTTTTTGGCTTTTGCGGCGGTAGTAGGTTTGTCGCTGGTAAGATCAATTTTTGTTCCGGTGGGAACTGTAAACTTGTTTTTGGGGCGTGTGGATACCATTGTGATGATAGTGGTGGTTTTTGATTAGAGATGTGGGAGAGAGAGAATGGGTAGTTGCAGAGTTTGATTTCAAATCGAGTAGTGGGGGTTTAGACGTGATGGGATAGGTTTATAGGGCGCGGGATTTTAGGAAAACAGTAATAGCCCTATACAACTTTGGCAGCAGTCTGATCATGACCAATACCCCTGCTCAGTACCCATGACTCCTGTTGTTCCTTGCTCAACAACTTGCTGCACTAAGGTTCCTGATCTACAACATGCATCTTGCGCAACATCTCCTACACACATGAAAACAACAAACCATACTCCAAAAACGGACTGCTTCCTAAGGTTAAACTACAGCTACTTTAAAATAAAATACAATTTTTTTTTGTTTTTAAGATAAAGGAAAGAAAATACTTACCAGGTTGCCTCCTGGATAGCGCCCTATTTTCGGTCTTGGGCACGACACCCCTCTCCCCCCCGTTTTAGTAGTTGATGTCCTCATCAATAGAGTCACCACGTGGCTCTCCTGCCTTCTGCTTCACTTCTTGCCCAAGATAGGCTTTCAAGAACTGTCCGTTGACTTTGAAGATCTTCCCCGTTTTGAAATCCTTTATCTCAACAGCCCCATTAGGGTATTGAGCTTGGACTTCATAGGGGCCATCCCAATTGGTCGACAACTTCCCCGACTTCAAACGAAACCGGGTCTGATATAATAGCACTTGTTGCCCATAA
The DNA here is from genome assembly GCA_031470985.1 of Agastache rugosa. NCBI lineage: Eukaryota > Viridiplantae > Streptophyta > Magnoliopsida > Lamiales > Lamiaceae > Agastache > Agastache rugosa. The sequence continues at coordinate 26,526,991 of CM062607.1, forward strand.
TGGAACTCCTTTTTCTTGATCCATAGATCATGTGTTTTCTTCATCCTTTTCTTATAGTGGCCAGCATTATCATAGGCTTGTAGTCTTATTTCTTCAAGTTTCTGGATCTCGAGCTTCCTGGATTCTCCGGCTTCATCCCAATCAAAAGTCAGTTGGGCAACAGCCCAATGAGCCCGATGTTCCAGCTCAACAGGTAAGTGACACATCTTGCCGTAGACCATGCGATAGGGCGACATCCCGAAGGGTGTTTTGTACGCAGTTCTATACGCCCACAAAGCATCATCTAGGCGCATGCTCCAATCCTTCCTCGTCACGCCCACAGTTTTTCTCAAGATCGTCTTGATGATTCGATTGGACAACTCCGCTTGACCATTAGCTTGAGGATGGTAAGCTGTTGAGGTGCGCTGGGTGACTCCGTACTTCTTGAACAAGGCCGTGATTGTGGCATTGCAGAAATGCGAGCCTTGATCACTTATAACAGCTCGAGGTACTCCAAACCTATTAAAAATGTTAGTACGTAAAAAATTTGAAACCACTTTGGAGTCGTCAGTTTGGCATGCTCGAGCTTCCACCCATTTTGATACGTAGTCAACATCCAGCAGAATATACTTATTGCCTTTGGAACTTGGCAATGGCCCCATGAAGTCCATACCCCATATATCGAACACTTCCACGGGTAAGATCGGCATCATGGGCATCTCATTTCTTCTTGTGATGTTGCCTTCCCTTTGACATTTCTCACATCTCTTGACCCATTCATAACTATCCTTAAATAACGTTGGCCAATAAAACCCACTTTCTAAGATCTTCCTTGCAGTGCGTTGGTGCCCAAAATGTCCTCCACACTCCTTGTTGTGGCAATGCTCAAGAATACTATTCTGCTCATGATCCTCGACACACCTCCTGATGATCTTGTCTGAACATTCCCTCCAAAGATATGGTTCATCCCAAACGTAGAACCGACTTTCCGATTTGAGCTTGTTTCTTTGGTATCTCCCATAGTCGGAAGGGATCTCACCAGTAACTCGGTAGTTGACCAAATCCGCATACCATGGCTCATCCTGGACCAGAAGCAAGTGCTCGTCTGGGAAGGTTTCCTTTATTGGGTTCCTATCTTCCAATCGTAGGATTCGACTTAGGTGGTCAGCAACTTGGTTTTGAGCACCACTCTTGTCCTTGATGTCTACATCAAATTCCTGCAATAACAAAATCATCTCATTAACCTCGGTTTAGTCTCCTTCTTGGTCATGAGGTACTTCAATGTCGCGTGGTCGGTATAAACTATGGTTTTGCCTCCGAGCAAATAAGAACGAAATTTCTCGAAGGCAAAAACCACAACCAACAATTCCTTCTCCGTCGTGGCATAATTGCATTGTGCCGGGTTCAAAGTCTTGGAAGCATAATAGATGACATAGCTCTCCTTTCCTCACTTTTGCCCGAGAACAGCTCCCACAGAAAATCCACTGGCATCGCACATCACCTCGAAAGGCATTCCCCAGTCCAGGGGTTGGATTATTGGGGCTGTAACCAAGTTGCTTTTCAATATATGGAAAGCTTTTTTGCATTCTTCATCAAATTCCCATGGTACGTCATTTTGAAGCAGCCTCGTCATGGGTTAGGCGATCTTGGCAAAATCTTTGACAAATCATCGGTAGAAGCCAGCATGACCGAGAAACCCCCTCAATGTCTTCACATTTGTTGGATACGGCAACTTGGCGATGACGTCGACCTTAGCTTTATCAACCTCAATACCACGTTCAGAAATAATGTGGCCAAGAACTATCCCTTCGTTGACCATGAACTGACACTTCTCATAGTTCAGCACGAGACTCTTCTCAACACACATCTTCAGGACACGATCTTGGTTGTTGAGGCAGGAATCGAAAGTTTTTCCATAGACGGTGAAATCGTCCATGAACACCTCGATGCATTCCTCAAGAAGGTCGGAAAAGATGTGCATCATGCATCTTTGGAACGTCCCGGGTGCGTTGCACAGCCCGAACGACATTCTTCTAAAGGCGAATGTGCCAAAAGGGCACGTGAAGGTGGTCTTACCTTGATCTTTCTCAGCAACCCAGATCTGCATGTATCCAGAATATCCGTCAAGAAAACAAAAAAATTGATTACCGGCCAACCTTGCGAGCATCTCATCGATGAAGGGCAGAGGAAAATGATCCTTCTTCATTCTCAAGTTGAGCTTTCGGTAATTGATACATACTCTCCATCCAGTTTGCAATCTCATGGCCACCATCTCCTTATTGTTTTTCAACGACCTGTATACCTGACTTCTTGGGCACGACGTGTACAGGGCTCACCCATCGGCTATCAGATACTGGATAGATGATGCCCAAATCAAGCAGTTTTAATATCTCCTTCATCACAACTTCCTTCATGGCTGGATTCACCCTTCTTTGAGAATCCCTTACAGGCATGGCATCATCCTCTAGCAAGATATGGTGAACGCAATCGACTGGGTTGATGCCCTTGATATCCGCCAGCGTCCATCCTATTGCTTCTTTGTACTTGCTCAACACCTCTCCAACTCTGATCTCATCCATATGTGATAATTCTGAGGATATGATGACGGGCAGAGTTTCTTCCTCCCCAAGATATATATACTTGAGATGTTTTGGCAAAGGTTTCAACTCCAATTTTGGTGCCTTTTGCAGTGATGGCACCAACTTATCTTCAGGGTTCATCTCTGGGATGTTGAGTGGTTCAAACCTCTAGGACATATTGGTCGGGATCCCGACATAGCTGCACTCTCCCTTGTCTTGATCATCATCTTCCATCTCATCTTTCTGGGAAAGCGTTTCTTCAGTGTACAAGTCGGAGTTCTTCTCAAGAACCGTCTGTCTCCAGTACCCTTCTACTTCCTCATCAATATCATCCTTTGGCAGCTCATGTATCTCCTCTTCAACTTCGTCGTTGGGTCTCTCTTCCTTTCCACCACCTTCTTCCTCAGAATCCCATTTATCAAACTCATTCAAACAATTAAGAGTTTCCACTTCCTCATCATCGTGGAAATAGTCTTCGTCGGTGGAATAATGGAAACTGTGCCCAAGAACGGATTGCTACTAGAAATCGACATCACTGTCATCATGGTCAGCTTCAAAAAATTCTGGCTATAGCTCAACATCCTCATCTTCTTCAGATGCATCAGCATAAAGACAACTTAAACTATTGACTGTCTCGATCTGTTCCTCAATAACTCCAATACTTTGGACTGCTTCCATGGCATCTCGCTGGTTTTGGCGATAGGTATCGAATTCCACTACTTCTCCAGCTACCTCAACAGTTAATCTCCCGCTATCGCAATCGATCTTGGTTCTTGCCGTCCTCAAGAACGGTCTCCCGAGCAATACCACTGGATTTTTAACCGTCTTCCTTCCCGTATCCAACACATAAAAGTCAGCTGGGAACAAAAGATCTCCAACTCGAACCAAAACATCTTCTAATAGTCCATCGGGGTAAACCACTGACAAGTCGGCAAGCTGGATAGCGACTCGTGTTGGTGCCATGGGACCAAATCGCATCTCATCAAACATTGCTCTTGGCATGACGTTGATTGATGCTCCTAAATCAAGCATGACCCTTGGAATATCGGTAGTACCGATTGTGCATGGTATGGTGAACATTCCCGAATCCTTTGGTTTGATCGGGATGTGTGGATTAATTATAGCGGACACGTTGGCCATGTGGAAACGGGCATCATCTGAATATATTGTCTTATTCATGGTCATCTCCCTCAAGAACTTAGCACATTTAGGCTTCGACTTTAATGCCAACAACAGGGGTAGGTTTATTTCTACCTTCTTAAACACCTCCTTCATGTCATTGAGTTCTTGCTGCTCACGATCTCGGGCAAAACGTCTGGGATAGGGTGGCCTTGGCTTAGGAGGAGAATCGCAACTCCTCTTGGCCAAGTCCATCTTTTCTTTCTCATATTTCAGCTTCTCGAATAGCCTCTCATCCTTTTCTTCTTCCTGGATGTGACTCATCTTGCTTCTCTCCATCTTGACATACTCAAACAGGTCCTCTTCTTCCTTTGAATCAAATACGGGGGACTTCCCGGTTAACATCGCAGTATCTTTCTTAGCCTTCAGCTCATCATACATCTCAAGAACATCGCTGCTGTTCATCTTTGCTTGCTCCAGTTGGACTGGTTCCTTTGGTTGGGTTTTGGGCAACACTTCCGGCAGCTTCTTTCCATTTCTTAACGTCACAGCGTTGACTTGTTCTCTATTTACCTCCACTTGGGCAGGAAGCCTTCCGTTTTTGTCTTCTACAAGCTTAGACAATGTTTGGGCAATATGAGTTAGTTGAGCTTGAAGGTTATCGGATGTACCCCGACTCTCGAGTTGGAAGTTATTGAAATCCTTCCTCAATTTCTGATTCTCCTGAGTAAAACGATCAATTGTGTCCTTCATGAACTCAGGTCTGTTCTGATCCCGATATGGAGATATATAGGGGTGCTGCTGCTGTTGAACCGGTTGTTGAGCTTGTTGGTGGGCAGGAGCCTGCTGATAATGGTTATTGCCATATCTCAGGTTCACGTGTTGTCTGTAGCCAAAGTTGTTGTTGCCGTAGTTGTTACCATAGTTATACCTCTGCTGTTGCTGCCCACTACCCCCTTGGTGATTCTGTCCCAGGGCCTTAACTTCTTCCCCTTCTTCTACGAACCAATTAGGACAGTCTGATGTAATATGGCCTTTCCCTTGGCAAACTTCACAACTTTTTACAGACTTTGTGACGTCTTTCTCGTTCACCCTTTTGGTCAACATGCCAAATTTATCATCCATCTTGGCCATATATTCCTTCATGGTATTGACCAAATCGTCAGAATATCTCCTGCCACCTTCATATGTTCCTTCTCTAGGCAATTCATCCTCATCTCGTGATTGCTCTGCCATGTCTGCGATCGTCCTAAACACTTCGGAAGGGGTCTTGTTGATTGTTCCTCCTCCACATACTGCCATGATGTACTTCCTTTCTGATGCACGTAACCCTCTCAAGAAGTTCTCGAGCAAATCTATCTATTCAATCCGATGTTGAGGACATCTCGACAAAAGCTTCTTATATCTCTCGTAGTAGTCTTAGAGAGACTCATTGGTGCCCATCTTTAGTGTGGATAATGCATTCCTCCCACTTTGTATACGAGTAATCGGAATGTATTTGTCAAGGAAGGCCTGCTGCATTTTTCTCCAAGTGTCAATGCTGCCTTCTGGTAGGGTGTAAAGCCACTCTCGTGCCCCATCTTGAAGTGAAAAGGGGAACGTGAGTAACCTTACATAATCTGGAAATCGATCATGGGCAGCAGCGTTCTCATCCTGATTACGGGCAGGAAGTGTGGTGTTTCTGACTGTTCCACACGCCATCTCAAAGTTTTGGAGATGGGTTTGTGGATCTTCTCCTGGATGATCGCTGAATTTGGGTAATATCTGGATCGGTGAATGTTTGAGTTCCCAATTGGTATTGATCGGGGGCAAGACTATGCTCGATGGTTTGATGGCCTTGTCCTCAGGGAAGATAATCTCCCTGATGGTGCGTTCTCCCATGGTTACTGACTGAACTTCTGATGTGGAGGTTGTTGATGAAGATTCTGATTGCTCACTTTCTGAGCTAGAACTGCAATTGGGCAGATTGTGCCCAACAGGTTCCTCGTCTCCTGTCTCGACCGGGACCGATGGAGGTTCGTTGACGACGTTCTCCTCGATACCTTTCCGCTTTCTTGCTCTGTTTTGCTTTGCTACCTTCTCCGGAGAGGTACCGTAATCCACAGGATCACCTTTTCTCCGTGTCTGGTGTGGGTGCATAAACTAAGCTCAAGCAACGAAAAAATAGAACTAGCTTGAGAAACCAGTTCTCCGGCAACGGCGCCAATTTGACGAAGACGTCGTTTCACACTTCGCGCAAATAAATTTCTTCTCTTGCCCAACAAGGCGTAGCTATGGCAAGTGGGGTCGAACCCTAGGGAACCGGCGTAGTCTATTCTTCAGGTGGTACTCAATATAGGGGTTGTGGTCGAGATGTATCTCAATATCCTGTAACTCAACAAATAAAATTATCAAATGACAAAAGATGCTTGGATTGGATTCGAATCAGTGATCCTTATTACTCTTGCTCGTTCATCGATGCAATAATATTCAATTACAAGATTTTATCACTTGGTTTTAAGCAAAGATTAATTTAAGCCCTATGGTCACGAAGTCACGACTCAAATACTCTAAGCTTAGATATATTCAATTTTACAGATCTTGTCCAGAAGGCAAGATCTCTTATCTCGATCAACAATGTCACGAAGACACTTCAGCAACGCTGCTGCCCGGAAGGCATTAAGAACAAAAGATCCCAAGATAGCCAAGAGGTATTAGATACCGACTACTCTCCAACACTTATTACCTTCTTGGGCACGAGAGACTCCCTCGAGTTTAATCCCAAATCCTGTTCGTGACTTAATCTCAATATCTAAATGGTGATCAATCATATGTCAATATCAATTAAGTCTAGTTTTAGTCCTAAGTGTTTCGGGAATAAATTCATGCAACGAACTCAAACAGTTAGATCTCACGAGTCTAAAACGAGTAATTAAGTTCACATCATCTTCTCCAATCCAAACAAGTAAATTTAGCTCGACATAATCATGAACGAAAGCATAACATAATTAAAAGAAAACATACTTGAATAAAAACTAAAGCTGGAAACGGCTACTGCCCAAAACGTACGTCAGCAAATAAAGTCTTGGCGTCTTGCCACTACCTATGAACTAAATGTAGAAAATATAAAACGAAACTTAAAAGAAAAATCGCCCGTAGGACTTGTTTCTTCCTCGCACTCTCTTGGAGTAAAATTGCAGACTAAAGCCCTAAAATTCGTATTTCAGTACAAGATATGATCGGCCATATATATAGGCAATGAATTTAGGGTTAAGTGGGAATCCTTGTAGGGCAAGGATCCTTCCTCCCACGGCATCTCCTTCCTTTTAAACACTGCCGCAGATCCTCTTTCCTTCTCGGTAGATTTCGTCATTAATCAGGCTCATCTTGAATAAGGAAAGAAATATTCGCCCCCTTAGTCTCTTTCTTGAAGAAAAAGAAATCTGTTGCTGCTTCTCGACCCACATCTTGCCTTCGTTGTCTGCATCCTGTCCTCATTCCATGCTTCCCAAGATCCTGACTCCTCCGGGTACTCTCTCTGTTGGCTTAAGGAATTTGGGGAGGTACTTCTTGACTTGTAGACTTGATGTTATCGTTGTTGCTCAGCTACAAGCTTCCAGCCCTTTGCCCATTTGCATCGTATCGTCATCTCAGCATCTCAACAACTGATTTTCCTCCGGATTCGCCCAACATCCAACTTGTTCTTCCCTGCACACCTTCTCTCGACTTCGTGTCCTCCCAGACACATTTTGACTCGATAAAGACACAAAAAGAAAAGACAAAACACAAGAGAAATGAACACAAACTTGGGTTCATCACCCGGTCCGGCCCGAGCCCATTGGGTCAAGGTGAGAATTCGGGTTAGGTTGAACCGGAATCTTTTGTGTCAAAAGACATGCCCAAATCAATCTATAGTTGAGCTTTTTAGGGTTGTATGCAGACCAAAGATGTAATTTCAATTTTTATTGGACCGGCTCAAGTCCGCGGTCCAATGAATTTACATATTTAGAAAGTTTGTTTGTGCAATTAAGTTTGAATAAGCTCGATAATAAAGAGGTTAAATTTGAGCTTGATGAATTTAGTTTGATTCGACTCAGTTAAACTCTTAATTTTGTATTAATCATTGTAGAAATAATAGTATATTCTCGTAAAATAAATTAACTTTACTGTCTAATTGAATTTTTACATGATATTTAAAAATATTATAAATAAAAAGAACTCTTAACTATAAAAAATCTACTAATATATTAGTGGGAAATTTTTTTTAATATCACACAATAAAAGAGAGAAGTTATCTATCCTATCTATAATACTAGATCTTTTATATACCAAAAAGTGTTAAAAGACTAAAATAACCTCACCTCATACAACTAAAAATCAAAAAAAAAAAAAATTAAAATTGGTCCCCCCATTTGAGTCAAACTTGCGGTCCCCCAAACCCCACTACCCCACATCTTTCTCTCTCTCTTCGACCGACCGCCTCTCACTCTCACGAAACCTATCTCACGACAGCCACCATCTCCTACCCACGATCTTCGCTTCATCGTGTCCGCATAAATGAGCAACTGGAGAAAGGAGAGGCAACCGGCGCCTTCGTCGTCGGACTCTGATGAGGAGGATTTTGAAATTCCTCAACCGCCGGTTAGTGCCCTAAATTCGACCCCAATTTGAATTTTTTTCGAAATTTTTGTTGAAATTCTCTGTCAAATACATGTTTATGTGTTACAAATGTGTTTGAGGATCATGTTTAGCTCGATATTGTTGGATGGATGTATAGTTCTTGTGTGTATAGTCCGAAATTCTTGGGTGTTTAGTTTGAAATTTATGTTGGTTGGGTGTATATAGTTCGACATTGATGGTTGGGTGTGTTCCTGAGTTCTTATGGGCACGATGGAGGTGAGAAAGATGACTTCATTGAGCCTACAATCAAGGGACCACGGTCGTGGGGTGCAATCGTGCCCACGATCGTGGTGGCGACCGTGCCCACGATTGTGGTGGCGACCGTGCTTACAATCGTTGGGGCGACCGTGCCCATGGTGGTTGTGACCACCGTACCCACGGTCGCAGCTTCGATCGTGGGCACGATCGTGCCCTTCGATTGTGGGAATGGCAGGCCCCTCTTCAATTTCTTGTGTTTTGTTGCTTTGGTTGATTCTAATACATGATGATGATCCTAATATTTTGTACTTTGATTTTCTAGGTTAATTGTTCTTGGAAGAGACCTACATTGCTCTATGTCACTCGTGGAATCAATCTTTACATACGGGTTAAAATATTTCGAGAGGTTACAAAGATTTTATCTGAAGTTGGCGGTAATGAAGCATAGGAGATATTTAAATCTGGCATTGTGGGGCGCTTGATTGACGTGAGAAGAAATCACAGTGCAAGTAATGCCCTACATCACGTTCTAGCCCGACAGTTGAAGGGTGATGATATACCTCAGATCGAGAGTTGGTTTTAGATTGGTGGAGAGACCATTCATTTTACGGCGATGGATTATGCCCTCATCACTGGACTTCACTTCGGACTCTCCGACTTTGATCCACACTCAAGTCATCAAATTCCTAGCGGCAACATTTACTACACATATTTCAAAGGCGAACCTACTAAAGTAAGTGAGCTGCGTAGGAAATTCAAAAGCAAAGAGTATAGTGGGGAATGTGCTGACTTCTGAGGCGAGGTGACCAATGCCCAAGCGTCGCCGTGAGAGTACTCCACTAGGTGCTACAGACGAGCTGCTACACTCAGGGCAGCCAGACAGCGTCTGTTGTGTGCACGGACGGCCTTGTCCAAACCACGAGGAGGGCACTAGCAGCGGGGATGACATAGAGTGCCGGTTGAGGGCAGTTTTGAATGACGAGTCTGATACAGGCTTCCTTGCTCAACTTACTCGAAGGATGTTTGCTCAGATGAAGGACTACTTCATTCCTAGGCGGTCTATCAGTCCTCCACAGCACTCAGTTGGGAGCCACAGAGAATGAGCAGATAGCCACACCGTCACACTACGTCAGCCGTTAACAGACACAGACGGTCTAGTGAGTAGGAGCCCGCTCAGGATCGTCCCTGTTACTCTTTTGCTGCAGGTGTCAGTCTGTAGGGGCGCCCTTCCCACCACTCTCAGCAGGGTACCCCTTCCCACCACTCTCAGCACGAGCAGGCTCCTTCCCACCACTCTCAGCACGACCGTGCCCCTTCCCACCACTCTCAGCAGTACGGCCAGGCTCCTTCCCACCACACTCAGCACGAGCAGGACCCTTCCTACCACTCGTAGCACGAGCAGGACCCTTCCCACCACTCTCAGCACGAGCTCTTTGCTGAGCTCTTTCGGCCCGTGCAGCCTACTTACCCGCACTTTCAGTCTCAGGGGCCATCTTATCAGAACTATCAGTATTCATCGCACGAGCTCCAGGATAAGGATGAGGATGATGAGGAGGTGGATGACAGGAACTTGGGTCTTCGACAGCCCAGACCGTTTGCTGCTCTTAAGACCCCTTACCAGGGCAATGTTCCGTCTAATGCCAAGATATTGAGAAAGGAGTACAGAGCCTTTAGAGATTCAGGACCCGAGGCCTTTGCAATTACTTATGAGACAAAACACGTGTAAACTCAAAAGTTCTTCGATACTCTGGAAGATATTCATCAGGACTTCACTGCTGAGGTAACATCGTTTATATAGTGTCAAAAGCATAAATTAAATTGTATTTATATTGTCATCTAATATAAGTTTTATGTTTGTTAGGTAATAGACTTGTATGTGTCTTTCACTCGCGCGAGGATCCGGCAGAATCTCAGTACTCGGTCAAATATTGGTGTAACTGTCACGATCGACGTGGGCTCTGCATTTTATCTAAGTTTTAATTTATTTATTTTTGTTATTATTATTTTTAATAAATAATATTGATCTTGTACATGTTTACTTTTTTTGGCGGCTTTAGTTTCCAAGCTAGAAAAGCTGCATCCGAAGGATCCACAATTTAGACGAATGAAGGGAAAGACAACATACAGCAAATGGAGAATGCCTATTGGAATAGATGAGTTGGTAAAAGGGCTAGATACGCCGACCGCGGTTCCATGGTCAAATGCTTATCATGTAAGTTTATAATAATATTTACACATATTGAATAACATGTTACTTCATTGATTCATTTGAATATGTGACGCGGCCGTCGTTCAACCGTGCAAAATAAATTTATAAGCCTATGCCCACGGCTAGATAGCTAGCGGTAAGAACAGGGTCGATCCACAGGGAATTGATCGTATCTCTCTCTCCTTCTTACTCCTCCGGTGTTGCAAAAGTATTGGTCGGGACTGTCACTGTCTTGGGCACAACAATTGAAAAACTAAACTGAAACTAATCAAAGAGAATAAATTAAATAACAAGGTAAACCTGGATAAGGCTTGAATCATTGAACATAAACACTCACTCGGTCATTGGTGCAAATTTATTCACTACATGCATGCATCAATCGGTTATAGAAAAGAAATGATGTTGCCCCCAATTGTCACGCGTCACGCACAATACCACCCCATTTCCTCATCTGCCCATATGATTAAGAGCCACCCTTGAGACCCCCAGGCGTTCTCTCCTAGCCCTAAACAACCTTCTACGAAGACACTTCAATAGAAACCTTGCCCACGGAAGCATTACGAATGAGGCAGACCCGAAACAGCCATTCCTCGTGCCCAAGAGCACGGACTACTCACCTACACCAATCATACTTTCAGATGCAAGGGACACTCTATGCATTTACCCTGAAATTATTAGAGAACTTATCGTGCCCAAGATGTTAACGGCCTATTAACGACTTATAGACTAAACAAGAACATTTTAGAATCAGACCTAGTGCTTCGGGAACACACACAAGCAGATTATCACGCCCATATTAGACCTCTCGAGTGTTACAGTTCATGTTCAAATCATCTTGCCCAATCCAGGCTTAATAAAATTAGCTAGACATAAATAAAGTAAGGATCAACATAAAATAAACAAAGTAAAACATGCTTCGATTAAACAAAGGAAAAACTTACGATAATGATGAGCATAAACTCTGGCCAAAAGTGCCAGCAGAAAACATAAACGGAAAATATTAAAGTATTTCCCGTAGGACTTGTTTGTTCCTCACCACTCTCAGAATTCTTATTGCTATCGGCGGCTACTGAAAATTACACAATATATAGGAGAGTTGCTAGGGTTTCTGCCCTCCAAGTCTGCTGAGCTGGGCTTGATCTGGATCAGATCTTCTTTTCTTAATTAGTCCTGCCCAGATCTGTCTTCCTTTCTTCAACCAATCAATAATCAATCAGTGATCAATTATCAATCAATCACCAGCTGCTGCACATCTCCTCGATAAGGAAGAGCGGATTTCTTTCCTTATTTTCACTTGTTTACCCGGAACGTTCTTCGCCCCCACAGCAACACCCTTCTTGTCTTGCCCGGTAGCTCACTCGTCTTGCCCTTGATCTCCGTTTGTATAAGGTTGGATTCCGTGCGGTTCTTGTGTTGGTTACACCATCCGTACTTAGCAGCTCCACTCATTAAATAGGCCTTGTTGCTCAAGCTGCTATCTCTAATCTAGTGCCCAGAACGCTAACTTCATGCCTCTTTCACGGAATGCACCTTATCCTGCCCAGAATCGCACCTGTCCTGCCCTGCACACCCTTCCTCCAAACTGTGTCCTCCCAGATACAAACTGACTCGAAAAGACGCACAAAGACTCGATCTAAACCTAAATAAAGACGCGAAAATGAGCACAAATATGGGCTCATCACACTCACACATTTTAAGCACGATTGTCCTCAAGCGTGTACTTGTGATTTGCCCACGACACAACAAAACAGAAAAGACTCAAGGACAAAATCAGCATGGTCAGAGTATGAATCAATTTGGGCATTATAATTGACAAAACATAAAGCAAATATTTGAAGAAAAAAGTGCATGAAAACCATAAAATAAGTCAAGATTGGACAGTGAGCATAAGGATTTCCTCACCAACACTTGTCGCTCAGGTGTTTAGGTTCAGTGTTTAACGCTCAAGACAATCATTGAAATGGTCACACTATAGGCTTGCCTGCCTTCTACCCTCTCCACCCTCCTTAGACTAGATCTTTGGCACTTATCATTAGGTCTTATTCTGGGTTGAATTGTGGGCTTAAGGCATTTGGTAGGAAGTATTTTTGGAACTAGGATTTTGGTCTTAGTGAACTCATCCTGGGCATGGTGATGCACCAGGTTCTATTTTTTTTTTTCTGCCTTTGTTCTCGGGCCGTAGCACAACCACCCTAGGATTTCTGATGATATTCAAAGTTTTCCAAGTCTCTTCTTTTTCTTCCATGACACTTTAAATTAAGGGCACGCTTTGCGTCCTTTCTTATTTTTCAAGTATCTTGCCCAGTTTTAACCACTGCTTGCCCTTCTTAATTCTTCTTTCTTTATTTGCTTCATGAGTTCTTATGACCGGGTAGGCTATAATTATTAGGGCAATTTTAAGTGTATTGAAAGGATTATCATATCAAGCTCAAGGGGGCTACACAAGGGATATAACAGTAGGGTAGGAGTTTTTAGGCTTTGGGCTCAATGAAAGAAACTATGCCTAAATCATCTAAGCACCTAGATCAGGTCCACGTGGTCTAAACAAGAAAACAGGGAAGTTCTTGTGATTTCCAAATCAGATTGTCAAATATCACACAAGAATAAAAAGTTGTGTTGGCATCATACAACAATTAAAGCTCGAATCCTCACAGGGTATTGCTCACAGTCCATTCCATCATACTTATTTATCTACAGCATGCATACACTCAGCACTCTTCATCTTGCAATAATTTAAGTTTCACAAATTATCATACCTTATCGATCAAGACTCATAACTTGCTAACCATCACATAAAAAGAAATAAAAGACAAAAACATTTTGACAGAGACCCTCCCCACTCACACGATTTGCTCTGGGAAAAGTGGGTCAGCAAAGGGGGTCTTCAACCCATGAACTAACACAAACATTAAAGAAAAACGAGTAACCCCACTTTGCTTTGGGCAAAGTGCTTGAGTATGGAAGGGTTACAGACACAACAAAACAAATGGCCTTCCCACTCACACACTTTGCTTTGGGCAAAGTGGTTGAGTAAGAAGGTCATCACACAAACAGACAAAACAAAATAAAGACTAACTCAATATAAAAAAAAAACTGACTACACTAACACTAGGGAGGCTAACAGTATTAAGAGGAAGGGGCTCCAGGAGGGTACCTCATTATCTTTGGGTGCAGAGGTGTTTGCCTTTGACTTCTTCTTCTTGACCATAGTAGTAGATGGGGGCTCAACTGTGGTTCTTCCTCCTTGGGCGCAGTAAAGTATGGATTGTCCTCAGCATCGATACGGACAATCTTCATTATGGCCAGGGCATTGCTCTCTTTGGCTACTACAATTACTCATTTGCCCTATACACCTGCACATCAAAGACAAAAACCACCTATGCAAAGAAAAACAACTATCTATCCTAGAGTCAACACTAAGAAAAGAAATGACTTTGCTCAAAAGAAATTACTAAAATTAAAAAAAAACATCATACCAGGTTGCCTCCTGGCCAGCGCCTTGGTTCACGTCGTGGGCACGATGTGGATTTTCTCCTTCAGACATCTTTAAAATCAAGGAGGTCTAGAGCCTCCTTCTGACCAACGTTTTGCCCATAGTAGGCCTTCAAATGCTGACCATTCACCTTGAGTAATTTTCCTGACTTCGGATTCTTGATCTCTATAACTTTATTAGGACATTGAGATTGAACCTCAAAACGTCATTTCCATTTGGTCAAGAGCTTTGCGAACATGAACTTAAATCTTTCCAATATCTTATCAGTGAAGGGCAATTGGAAGTGATCCTTGCGCTTCCTCTAGTTTGACTTCTGATGGTCGATACGTACATTCCAACCAGTTCGAAGTTTCATAGCCAACATCTTATTCTTCTTGTTCCCAACCATTTGTATCCCCGACTTCTTGGGCACAATATGTACTGGGCTCACCTTTCCACTATCAGAAACTGGGTAGATTATGCCCAGATCTAATAGTTTTAGGATTTCCTTCATGACTACCTCCTTCATTGCCAGGTTGAGCTTGCGTTGAGGTTCTCTCACGGGCACAATGTCTTCATCCAGTAAAATGTGATGCTTGCAAACAGTTGGACTTATGCCCTTGGTGTTGGCCAGAGTCCAACCTATTGACTCTTTATAGAGATCCAATATGCCCCGGACTTTCTCCTCTTCCTCAATGGTCAACTCAGCGCTAATGATTACGGGCAGAGTTTCATTTGCTCCCAAATACATATACTTCAAATGGTCGGGCAAAGGTTTGAGCTCCAATTTTAGTGCTTGCTCAAGGGATGACATCAATCTATCTTCTTGCCACAGTGTGGGAATCTCGAGTTGCTCTGTTCTTTGAGGTCTCTCGACTTCGGTCATCATATAGTTCACTGCCTGCGTGATCTCCATGTTGGTCTCTTGGGCAGTATCTTTCTCAGTTATGCCCTCCTAAATCACTACATCGAAGGGATCTTCCATGATGGTCACTGACTCGAGCTCATCCACAGCTTGCTCAATATGATTAATATTATTCACCATTTTTGTTTCATTGGGTTGCTTCAACGTTCGATAGATGTTGAAGGTTACCGTCTCCCCTGCAAATGCACATGTTAGCTTGCCCGTATCACAATTAATACGAGTGCGAGCAGTCCTTAGAAATGGTCTGCCCAATAACATTACTGGTGCCTTGGAACTCGATCTCCCCATGTCCAATACGTAGAAATCTGCTGGGAAGATTAGGTCTTCTACCTTGACCAATACATCCTCCAATATACCCTCAGGAAAAACACTAGATCTGTCCGCCAGCTGTAGGCTTTAATGGTCCCATGTCCAGGTCCTGGTACATCGATAAGGGCATGACGTTAATAGAAGCACCAAGGTCAAGCATAGCTTCCTCCACTTTCATCGTTTCTATAACACATGGAATGTAGAACATCCCTGGATCTCCACACTTGGTGGGCATGTCTGGCTGTAGGACTGCTGACACGTTTTCTCCAACGTGGAACCTTGCATCGTCAGTGTACTTGACCTTCCTTGTGCAAAGCTCCTTCAAAAATTTCGCACACCTTGGCATGGACCGCAATGCGGTCAGTAGTGGCAAATTGATCTCCACTTTTTTAAATACGTGGAACATCTCACTCATCTCTTGATTTTCTTTTTCTTTGGCCAACCTGCCTGGGTATGGTGCCTTTGGTACATAAGCGGGCACGTCGACTTTCTTGGCCTTAGCTGTTGCTTTCTTTTAAGCCTCCATTTCTTGGGCAAGTTTCTCTTCTTCCACTGTGTCATTTTCAGTGCTTTCTTTGGACGTGTCATCCCTTTCTTTCTCTTGAATTACCTCGGGCAAAGCCTTTCCACTCCTCAATGTCACAACGTTCACGTGGGCCTGGTTAATCTCGACTTGGGCAGGTAGTTCTGCGTGTTTCTTCTCCAGGCGTGCGACAGCCTGGGCAAGAAGTGAGAGTTGGGCGTTGATATTGGTCATACCGCCCCTAGTTTCTACTCTGAATTTCTCAAATTTCTGCTGTGTCTTGAGATTCTCTACAGCCATCTTTTCAACAATATCTCTTAATGAATCGCCTTTATGTTGATCTCTATTATGACCATGATATTGTTGTTGTGGCTGTTGAAATTGAGGTGGTGCTTGATAGTGGTTATTCTCATATCTCAAATTTTCATTATACCTCCACCCTGGATTATAAGTTTGAGAGTTTGGGTCAAACCTCTTCTGCCCATTATTTCCATTATGTTGCCTAACAGTGTTCACATCTTCTTCTTCAAACCATGTAGGGCATTGGTGAGTTGCATGCGTTGTGGCCGAACATACTTCGCATTTCTTCACTACTTTCTTCGGCACTGATCCAGAAGTTGTGCCCATAGCAGCGGTTATAGTGCTCATGAATTTTTCCATTTGAGTGCACAACCTATCTTACTTCTCATCTCCCTGAGATGTAGTGGCCGTAGTGCAGAACTTTTACATTTCTCCTTCATCCCTGGCCTCCTCGGCCATCTCAGTGAAAAGCTTAAATGCCTCGCTAGGCAACTTGTTGGGCACGGACCCTCCACACGCTGCGTTAATCCAGTTCCTCTCTGTTGGCCTCAGACCGGCCACAGTATATTGGATAAGATCTTGGTCTGGGATTCTGTGTTGTGGGCACTTGGCCAACAGCTTCTTGAATCTTCCGTTATAATCATACAGAGATTTCCCTGCCCCCATCTTGATGGTACTGATTCTCTTCCTTCCGTTCTATATACGGGCAGCAGGGAAGTATCTTTCAAGATATCTCTGCTGAAGCTGCTGCCATGTAGTTACGTTCCCCTCGGGCAAGGTATACAGCCATTCTCGCTCTGTCTTGAAGAGAGAATGGAAATGTGAGTAGTCTCACATAATCCGTAAAATTAGGGTTATTGACCGCAACTGTACGTACTGTC
The DNA here is from genome assembly GCA_031470985.1 of Agastache rugosa. Lineage (NCBI taxonomy): Eukaryota > Viridiplantae > Streptophyta > Magnoliopsida > Lamiales > Lamiaceae > Agastache > Agastache rugosa. The sequence continues at coordinate 26,544,144 of CM062607.1, forward strand.
CCACAAGCCATTTCATAATCCTGAAGATGACGTTGGGGATTTTCCCCTGGCATATCGCTGAACTTGGGCAAGATCTGAATCAGAGAGTGTTTCAACTCCCAATTTCCAGCGATTTTGGGTAATACTATGCCTGACGGTCACAGATTTAAATTGTCTGGAAACATCATTGCCCTGAGAGTGCGCTCTTGCGGTTGTTGTTCACCCATGATTTCTTCCTCGTCTGACTCCTGGTGGTCAAAGTAATCGGTTTCTTGTTCAGAGTACTCTTCTTCAAACTGGTCACTTTCTGCTTGGCTACTGTTGTCTTCTTCCTCGTCAGCCAGGCTGTTTCTACTTGTCTCTTGGCTGCCCTTATTGTCCTTACCGTTCTTTCTAGCTCTGGATCGTATAGTAAAGGTCCGAGTTCTCCTCTTGGGTTTGGCACCCAGGACATACACAAGGCACAGCCGCCTCCTTCACTCAAGAGAGAATGTTACTGGAATATCAATTCCCCGGCAACGGCGCCAATTTTGACGCGGCCGTCGTTCAACCACGCAAAATAAATTTATAAGCCCATGCCCACGGCTAGATAGCTAGTGGTAAGAACAAGGTCGATACACAGGGAATTGATAGTATCTCTCTCTCCTTCTTACTCCTCCAATATTGCAAAAGTATTGGTCGTGACTGTCACTGTCTTGGGCACAATAATTGAAAAACTAAACTGAAACTAGTCAAAGAGAATAAATTAAATAACAAGGTAAACCTGGACAAGGCTTGAATCATTGAACATAAACACTCACTCGGTCATTGGTGCAAATTTATTCACTACATGCATGCATCAATCGGTTATAGAAAAGAAATGATGTTGCCCCCAATTGTCACGCATCACGCACAACACCACTCTCTTTCCTCATCTGCCCATATGATTAAGAGCCACTCTTGAGACCCCCAGGCATTCTCTCCTAGCCTTAGACAACCTTCTACGAAGATACTTCAATAGAAACCTTGCCCACTGAAGCATTACGAATGAGGCAGACCAGAAATAGCCATTCCTCGTGCCCAAGAGCACGGACTACTCACCCACACCAGTCATACTTTCAGATGCAAGGGACACCCTATGCATTTACCCTGAAATTATTAGAGAACTTATCGTGCCCAAGATGTTAACGGCCTATTAACGACTTAGACTCAACAAGAACATTTTAGAATCAGACCTAGTGCTTCGGGAACACACACATGCAGATTATCACGCCCATATTAGACCTCTCGAGTGTTACGGTTCATGTTCAAATCATCTTGCCCAATCCAGACTTAAAAAATTTAGCTAGACATAAATAAAGTAACGATCAACATAAAATAAACAAAGTAAAACATGCTTCGATTAAACAAAGGAAAAACTTACGATAATGTTGAGCATAAACTCTGGCCAAAAGTGCCAGCAGCAAACATAAACGGAAAATATTAAAGTATTGCCCGTAGGACTTGTTTGTTCCTCACCACTCTCAGAATTCTTATTGCTATCGGCGGCTACTGGAAATTACACAATATATAGGGGAGTTGCTAGGGTTTCTGCCCTCCAGGTCTGCTGAGCTGGGCTTGATCTGGATCAGATCTTCTTTCCTTAATTAGTCCTGCCCAGATCTGCCTTCCTTTCTTCAACCAATCAATAATCAATCAGTGATCAATTATCAATCAATCACCAGCTGCTGCACATCTTCTCGATAAGGAAGAGCGAATTTCTTTCCTTATTTTTTCTTGTTGTCCCGGAACGTTCTTCACCCCCACAGCAACACCCTTCTTGTCTTGCCCAGTAGCTCACTCATCTTGCCCTTGATATCCATTTGTATAAGGTTGGATTCTGTGCGGTACTTGTGTTGGTTACACCATCCGTACTTAGCAGCTCCGCTCATTAAATAGGCCTTGTTGCTCAAGCTGCTATCTCCAATCTGGTGCCTAGAACGCTAACTTCATGCCTCTTTCACGGAATGCACATTATCCTGCACAGAATCGCACCTGTCCTGCCCTGCACACCCTTTCTCCAAACTGTGTCCTCCCACACACAAACTGACTCGAAAAGACGCACAAAGACTCGATCTAAACCTAAATAAAGACGTGAAAATGAGCACAAATATGGGCTCATCAATATGTTTTTGCTTGAACAGATTATTGCAATTTGTTGTATTAATGAGAATCACTGGGTCACTGTGAGGATTTGTCTTCTTGACTGGAAGGTTGAGTTGTATGACTCAATATCACACCAGTATGACAATGATCGTGTGACAGAACGTGATTCCAGATGAAGCCCATTACTCGTCTTGTGCCTCGTATGTTATCTCTTTCGGGTTATTGGCACAACAATTCATCAACGATGAAATGGAGCCTGTCAAGATGCCAATGAGTGTACAGTTCGCCCAAACACATAACCACAACTACGGTCCCTTCGCTTGCATGTATTTGGATCGTCTGGTGGCCCGTAGGACTTTCAAAGTCCGACATTTGGGTCAAATCAATGAAAAGTATGTTAAAAGATATCGGTGGCTCGTAGGGTGTAGGATTTTTTTGGCTTAGCATTGATCCACGATAGATAGGGTGTAAGACAATATTTTGCTTCGTGTACCAACATTACCTACATTATATTATGTTTTCTTAAGTGTTAATCTAAGTGTTAATCTATATGTTAATCTTATACCCGTGTATATTTATGGAGTACATAATTTAATAGACATTGGGCTGTCAATCTGACGATCGTTGCCACGACCGTGGGCACCATAGTGTCCACGACCGTGGCCACGGTCGTGGCAACGATTGTGGCCACGGTCGTGGGCACGGTGTGTTTTCCATGATAGACACCCACGGTCATGCACCATATTCGTGGGGTTCTCCAAAATCAACCAATGCATGATTTTTTTTTGTTTTTTCAACCTTGAATGTGTAATATAGGTCCTTTCTTAGTATAATGTTAATACATCATTGATCGAAGAATAACATGTTAGAACACATAATTTAATATTAGTGTGGACTTTTGTCATATGATGGTAACATTAGAGAAATGTTACATAATGTATACTGAGAATGTGAATATCGTAATACATTAATAATTTTAGATTTTTTAGTGTTATTTATTATTACAATTTGAACTTTATTAGCAAAACAATGTTTTAAACATGATATAAGACATACTAAAAGACATTAATCAGTGTTTTTTAGTTGGAATCGGAGATTGTTCTTCAGCTCACGATGGTTGGGCATACGACCGTGATTACAGTCGTGGCCAAACCACCGTAATCACGATGGTCTGCCCACGACCGTGATCACGATGGGATTTCCATCATGATCACAGTGGGAATTCTATCGTGTTCACGGTCGTGGGCTGCTATCGTGGTCGCGGTAGTTAGCCCACGACTGTAGTCACGATTGAGTTTGTCCATTATGATTTGGGCAGGAAATGACCAAAAAATACTCATACATCACAAAACTAACCAAACTCAAAGATAAATAAATATAAAGAGAGATATCATTGACGGAAAAGGTCACAAAATGTCAATATACATTGCCCTCAAACACAACAAGTTCAATGATTGCTAAATTTCTTCTCGGCGGGGAAATGACATCCTCTTATATCATGATCTTCTCTACGACAATTGCTACATCTTTTTTTCTTCCGTCGTCTTTGCCTCGATTGTTCTCCATATGTTTTTTTAGGGTGGGACGTTCAAATCGACACCACCTATAGGGATAGATGTTGTGCAAGATTTTCTGTTGTGGTCGGGTCCCTTACACCTGATTACATCGTATGGTCACCCTATCTTCAACTGCTGATCGAGTACGACTCATTCTTGGATGGCCGGACTGACGCACCTCATCTGGAGGGAGACATACAATTGATGAAATCAATAGTGGCACATTCCACTCATCATGATGTGGTATTGGAAGAATATGCTCCGCATAAGTTTGTCTGAAATTGTGTTGTTTGAAATAATGACTAACAAAATCGTACACAGACAAACCATTGCTAGCGCGCCTGTTACAATAACGAAAATATTATTGAATGAAATTTAAAAAAAAAATTATAGCAGAAGATAAACAATTACCTTATAGCGGCGACAGCATGCTTACATGGAATCTGATCCTCATCAAACTCCCGACACTCACATGTCCAACTCTCAAGGTCGACTTGATAAGGAATGTTATCTTCTTCGACTTTTTAAACATGTGTGGTGGTAGCTCGAACAGTGAGATGGACACTAGCTTGCACAGATAAAGAAAGTTTATCGAAAGTATTCTTTGTCAACTCATGATCTCTTGATGCAGCTTTTTCCCGCCTCTCATCGAACCAATTCTCCAGAATTCTACGAAATATTTCAAGTAACGAGCAAACTGGTAAACGTCTGGCCCACAACAAACGAGAGTTCAAGACTTTGGCTGCATTGTAGGTAAGGAAGCCATAGCGTCGTATGGCACACTTCGACCTAGCCCACCTCTCCTGCCCAATTTGGGAAAGTCGTCTGTGAGCCCCATTAGGGCTTTCAACATGCAGCTTCAAAAAGAGATTTTCGAACTCTTCAACCCGATAACAGTATGTCGCTTGTTTGAAGAGTGTGGCAATAGTAGAGCCGTAACCTATTAGATTTTTCTGTAGAAGGTAGTAGCACAACCCATGCACTGCATTCGGATAAACGGCTTGAACAACATTCTCGATGCTCTTATGTTGGTCACTCACAATCAATAAATTTTCTGGAGGATTGAAGCATCTACGCAGGTTGTAGAGAAAATAAGTCCACGACTCATCGTTCTCTATCGGACCAAGTCCAACTGCAAGCGGAAAGATTTGTTCGTTCGCATCTTTCGTGACGGCGACAAATAAAACTCCTTTGTTTCTTTCCTTAAGATGGGTCCCATCAACTACAATCACCGCCCGAAGATGCTCAAAGGCTCGAATACTCTGTCCGATGGCAACGAACATGTGACAGAACACTTATTCATTAATCATCTGTGTTGGAAAAATTAATAGAGTTTTGATTGGATACCAAAACCCAGCTAACCCCAACCGAGTAGATGATCGCACAAGCCTAAGCGTTTTAGCTCACATGTTTGAGCTTATAGAGTTTCTTAGTTTACAGGTAGAATCGCTGAAGACAGCAGAAGACACAGCAGAAGACATAGTAGAAGACACAGCTAAGCAGACAGCTTAAGAACTCAGCAGAGCAACACCAAGCAGAGTCAAAGATCCTGCAGTATCAAGACCCAGCTCAGTGACGGAAACCCAGCTCAGTATCCAAGACCCAGCTCAGTGTAAAAGACCCAGATTAGTGTCGATGACACAGCTCAGGTCTAAAACACAGCTCAGGTCAGTGACACAGCTCAGGTTGATGATACAGCACAGGTCTAAGACACAGCTCAGAGTCAAGACACAGCAGAGTCCAAGCCACTGAAGATACAGCAGAAACGCTTAGCAGCTCAAAGACGAAGACCTTCTCAAAGACAAGATCCCGATGTCAGAAGATCTTATCTGACGCAGTCGGATCAGAGAAGAACTAGCCTCTGCAGATGCAGACCTACTTCGTAGGTTAAAGGCCAGAAGTCAACAATAGTAGGTAAGATTCAAACGGCTCTCTTCCAACGGCTAGTTTGAATCTCCACCTATATATATATATCTCTCCTCCATCATTAGAAAGAAGAGGTTGGAGAGACGACTGAAGAAATAGAAGAAAACAGAAAAATGAACAACGATCTTCAAAGCCAAATCTTTCAAGAACACCCAGCCAGTCAGTTGTGTTCTTAGTTGTTCACATATTCAGTCTTAGGCAGAATAGAGCAGAATATAAATATCTTAAGCCTAGTTTGAACGAGTTCATGATACTCCTTGTTCTTCATTGTAAGAACTCATTCATAGTTGGAAACCCCATACCCAAACCCAAACCCAGAAAGGTTAGGTAAAGGTATGCTTGCTCGAAGCGTGTAATTCGAGTGGTTAGGTTCTTCAGTACCCGTAAACTGAAGGTGTAGGCTTGACAGTGCCCGCAAACTGTTGGAACACAGCTCGGGTTAGAGTTGTGAAGTTGCTTGGTACTTGGAAACCAAGTGGTAGTGAATTACCAGTAAACCTGGTCGTGGACGTAGGAGGTGTTACTCCGAACCACGTTAAAAATGCTTTGTTATTTATCGCATTGTTTTATGCATGTTACTAACCCTCATGAGCATACATTTCAAGCTGCATAAACTGATTAACTGAAAAGTGAAATAGAGTTTTGCAATATAATTTGAAGCAACAGACGGACTTTCCAAATCCACCATATTCCGCACACACACACAGCCAGCTGTGTCGATCAAGTTGTCATCCAACTGGATCGAACACAGCCAGCTCTCTGAAAAGAGTTAAGTTTTTAAACCTTGGTGTATTCACCCCCCCCCCCTCTACACCAAGGTATCCGTCTTGGGACCAACAATTGGTATCAGAGTAGTGGTTCAAAAGATCACTGTATCTATCAAGTCAGCATTTCATTGCTGATAGTGGTCACCTGAACAGATCCTTCAAAGCTTCAAATTTTTTTTTCATTATTGCATACTATGGTGGAATCTTCCTTGTGCAGGAAACATCCGACATTCTCTATCGATGATTATCAGATCTGGAAGTTCTAACTCAACAGTTTTCTGAGTGCGCATCACGACATGATGAGGGATGTTATCTTTAAACGAACCCATCATCATAAACTCAGAAAGTCAAGTAGAAGACTGAATTGTCAGGAGCTTGAAGATGGCCAAAGTTGTATCAGATCAAAGAATGGCTCCAGCCAATGCAAACACAGCTGGAACCTAGCCATCGATGTACCAAAGAGGTCGTACATAATCAAGCCAGGTCTCCAAGCTCAGTCCGATCAGAAAAGAAAGCTGATCGGCAACTCAAAGACTAAGAGAAGCAGCGGATCTCAGCTGGATACAAAGCTCAAAGGCGGCAGATAAATCCAGTTGACTGGAATCAATTAAAGACAGCAATGTCATCCAGCACAGACATCAAGGTCAACTTAAAAGACCGCTGGGGAGGATCTCAGCCGGTTAGAAAGCTGGAAATCAACCGAGCTTCAACTCAAGATTCTAGCAGACGGGATATCAAGCTGACAGACTCCAGCTATGAAATGAACCTCATCGAAGAAAATGGAGTCAACACGGTCCAAAGAAGAAGTGGACTCATTCAAGGACCAGTCAGAAAAATCACTCACAAAAGACAAGGACAAATCTGGATTTTCAATGGAATCCTCAGCAACCAAGCCGGACCCAATTACGACGGGGTACCGAAGGAGTGATGACAGGTCAAGGGACAAATGTAATTGAGGAAGTCATCAAGCATGTTGTGAAAGAAAGACAGCTATTGATCAAAGCTCATGACTCACCGCAAAGCTCTTCAAAGAATATGTCAAGAGTACTGGTCCCAGCCAGGTGTTGTGAACGGGTTTCCTGGTAAGTGCAATACGCATGAATGCAATGCAAAGAACAGAAAATCGAAGATCTACCTCGCAAAGCAGCAGTGAACTCAGCTAATCATGGAACAGCTGACTTTATCAGAGAAATGAGTCAGTAATGAAAATTCAATCAACTCAAGTAGGAAGCAGCTGAGAAAAGGCAATCTCCTACCATCAAATTCAGGGGAAACTCCACCAAGCTGGAAGACGACACAGCAGTGACGTCAGCCGAAGGCAAACTCAAACCAGCAGAGTATTCAAGTGGAGAATCAAACAGAGCTGAATCAAGCTTAATTCGCAGAACTCAGAAGATGAATCAAGAAGAAAGGAATTCAGTGGAGCAGACTCACCAACAATTGGTATCAGCTCAATCCGGATGAAGAAAGTTCATCCAGCTGAGGGGGAACAAACCCAGCTGGATCCCAAAGCAGAAGACTTACTCAGCTGAAGGGAGAAACTCAGTCAAGCAAAGGAAAAGACTACCGCGACATCAGCTGACTTATTGGACCAAGCTGACAGGAATGTCTTATGCATTTATTTCTCTAAGGAATATACTATTTAAGTCCAATTATTTTGAATTCCTATTTTAAGCGGACATATGTTCCTTAGTTAAAATTGCTTGATAAGTTTCCTTTCCCATCGCATTAATTATAAAGACTGCTGAGTACTGAAGCACGGTAAGATCGAGGCAGAATGTCAAGCGTTTGAACTGCCTCACGCGCGGTTGTAATACACTCTCCGTAAACACGTCTGAATGTGATGAGTGAATCTCTCCCAGCCGTTGATCAGAATATCAACTGTCTCAATCTCAACCGTTGATCCATTATGGCAGTTGATATACATGGAAAAGATACGCAGAATTCTTCCATCTTTATCTCTGCGAATTTCAAATCTTCAAGTCATCTATCTATCCTCTGCAAATTCCTCGCTCGATCAAAATCAACAGATTGCAGAGATGGCACCCAAGAAATCAACCGCATGGATGAACCAGTTCGAAGTTCTTATGACATAGTTGTCATTTGAAAGTTGTCTTTCCACCGCCAACCTTCCAGTTTCAGAACTTAAAGAGATGGTAGATCTCGTAATAGACTCCGGTCTCTTACTGTGGGCAACCTCCATGCCCAAGCTTATGCTTAAGAGAGAAGCCGCTCTATTCTATCTCAACATCATTGACGAAGAAGGCTTTTACTCATCTTCATTCGATGTGACTGTCGAAGGCGATGATGGAAAATTTGACTCAGCAACCGTCAACATCAAACTCAACAAGATGCTACGAAAGGTGTTTAACCTACCCAGAGAAGGAGGATTCATCCCAGACGATTACAGCCGTGAAGAAGTGGATGAATTCCTTAGCCAAGAGATGCTTATCACCCCAGAGCCGTACAGAGCGAGCATGTCAAAGATCCTTCTCAAGCCAAAATACAGGCTGCTGCTGGATATCACACAAAAGTGCATTTTAGGGATAGCTGGATCTCAAGGAGAGATAAGTATTCCAAAGCTCAAGCCGATGATTGCCATAATCAAAGGCGCAAACGTCAACTGGTTTGATTTTTTACTCAACAGATTAGTCAAGGAGTCAGAGAAGATCAAGCTTGACTCCACCAGGACGACGTACTCATCCTCAGAGCCCCTGTATCTATGCTCCAAGATTTCATTCTTAATAGAACAAGTTGTGAAATGATACACAGTAAAGTGGGCTGAATCAGATCCGTTTCCAGAAACGAAGATTCTCTTCCAGAGAATAAGTCAAATCAATGACCTCCTAAGGAGACAGCCTACTGTGAGCAAAGGCAAGAAGCAGCTGGAAGAAACAGAGGCAAATGTTCCAGCTAAGAAGAATCAGAGAAAGAGGAAGACAGCTGATCCCAAACCAGCTGGAGGTCCAGCTGAGAAGAAAAAGAAAACGGCTGTCATCCCACCATCTGAGGCGAGACCTTCCTCTGAAGAAACTCCAAGTCAAGCAATTGTGATTCTCTCCCCACAGCCAGTATCAGCCTTCAATCAATTCGGATCAAATATCTTGGCTGATATGGGATTGAATGATGATTCGTCATCTAGTTCAGAGGACGAGCTGGACTATTCAAAGAGCCATACAACTCTTCCCAGCTCACCCCAGCCCTCACCGCCTCATATTTCTCCGTCCAATCAGCCTTCTCCTCCACCCAGCTCCCCAGCAAGAGACTCATCTCATGTAAACGTACAGGGAAATATTCAACTGGCTGAAGCTCCTTCACAGCCAGCTGACGATCAAGCTGAACCCTTTTCCTCCATTCAAAGCTCTCTCCCAAAACAGCCTACTCCCAAAGCACATATCTCCACAGAATCAGAGGAAAGTGACTCTACTGCTTCTCCATCACTCAACTCCTCTGGATCAGCCTTCATGGAAGTTATGTACGATGAGCTACGCATTGCAGGGATCAAGAGTGTTCTAACTCAGTATCCCATCTTGGCGCACCTACCAATTGCCCTCGTCAAAGTTGGAGATTTCAAATTCTATCTGGCCACCAAGATGGCAACCTGGTACCAGAATGAGCAGCTAATCGAGACATTCTCTTATGAGAAATTGAAAACGGATGAAGTATGCCTCCAGCACACATTTGGCTTTGGAAGTCTGGAAGATGCCTACTTACATCAAAATGATCTCATCAGAGGAATTATCGAAGTATCTCAGCAATACCCCAAGCCGCACCCAGCAAACGTCTGGGAATCAGCAAACAAGCTTCTAACAGCAGCAGGATGGGAGACATCTTCTGGAGATGTCATATCCAAAGAAGTCGCAACTGAGATTACCAAGGACGCTGAACCAGTTAACACAGCTGAGGTAATAGTCTTGGAAGAACCAGCTGTTGAAACAGCCGAACCAGAGACAGCAGTCCCACCAAGTCCAAAGGCTGATGACACTCGCTCACTGGACGAGTTCGAGGCAAACAAACCCAGTCATGTTGATTCTGCAACTCAAACGGACTCAACTGTCGAGCTTTCAACCGCCATGAAAGAAGTAATATCTAAAGAGGTTGAAGAAATTCTTTTTCAGGACAGACTGAAGTATCAAGTGGATGTCATTATGCGATTCACAACTCTAGATTGTCAAGTTAGAGAGCAACAGCGGACAATTGATGAAGTCCACAAATTTGCTCAAGATTTACAAGAAAGCACAAGTCTAGATCTCAAACAATCTCTTGTCTCTCAAAGGATTGATCATTCACACCTTCTAGAGAAGAGAGTTCCTAAGATTGTAACAAGACATCAAGCTCCACTGGTCGACGACATAGCAAATATTTCAAGCCAGCTGGAAGCTCTCAAAAAGTCCACTCTCTCAAACAGCTCTGACATCCGCCAACTCTTCAACTTATACAAAGATCTGGATGCTCAGTTCAGAGCTGGAAACAACATCACTGCTCAGCTGAACATTGCCATAGCTGACAACTCAGCCAAAATCGCTGATGTTGAAGCCACTCTCACCAAGCTCAACGCAACAGTCTTTAACCTCTCCGCCTCCCTTGTTGATAATGTCAAAAAGGGGGAAGATAAGGATAAAGCTGGAAAAACAATGGAGAGGGAAGCTGCAGCAAAGGGGGAACCTGTGCAGCCAATTCAATCTGAAAACGACGACTTTGCCAAAGAGCTGGATGAGAAAGAGCCAGAGCCAACTGCAGCAGCCAAAGCAGTCAAAGAGACATAGAGAGAGAAGATGGTCACTCTTGCCAAAGCCTGTGGACATAAGCCAGAAGAATACAAGGACTATCACTGGCTATGTAATTTCCACAACGAGCAAAGAAGAGAAATGCAAGAGCTGGACAAAATCATCAAGAAGAAAGCCGAATCACTCCTGCCTGCTGAGAAAAAGCAGAGGAAGAAAAGGCTAAGCAACAGGCAAGCTAGGAAGAAACAAGCAGCTTCAAGCATTCCAAGATCCGACAAGAGGAACCCAGATGAAATCAATGAAAACTAGGAACAATGCAAAACAGAATTCATCAAAGAATTCTACTACCTAAATCAATACAAAGGTATGGATCATGAAACTGCATTCAAAGAATACTTGCTCGAATTTCATGAAGAAGATCCAATGATGGCAAGATCATTAGCCCTAGCTGCCAAGAGAAACGACATCCAGCTCAAAGCTCCAAAAGTCAAGCAATTAAAGCCTCCCACTATAGCTGGAACGAATCTTCCTGACAAGGCCCAGATTATCAAAGAAGTTCATCACTGGGCTGGCGAAAGAGGAATCTCCAAATCTAAAAATCAAGATGAATGGAGAAACTTGGAAGAATTCATATTCAACAGATATGGTCTCAAGACTGACCATCAAATGGACGAACAGAGGAAGCAGAGCTGAAGACCCACCCATCAGGGAATTTTGTCTTTTGAATTTCTTTTGTAAAGTTGTAAAATTGAAATATTTTCTTTTATTAATGAAAAATTCGTTTTTGCTCTCAAGCTCACCCTGATGACAATAACTCTTTGTCCAGGCACTGAACTATGAATTTGATTTACCTGCTGTGTATGTTTAAACTTTTGAAAACCCGTTTTCTTATTAAGGGGGAAGTAAATTGTTTTTCTCAGTTAGGTTTTGGCATCATCAAAAAGGGGGAAATTGTTGGGAAAATTAATAGAGTTTTGATTGGATACCAAAACCCAGCTGACCCCAACCGAGTAGATGATGGCACAAGCCTAAGCGTTTTAGCTCACCTGTTTGAGCTTATAGAGTTTCTTAGTTTACAGGTAGAATCGCTGAAGACAGCAGAAGACACAGCAGAAGACATAGCAGAAGACACAGCTAAGCAGACAGCTTAAGAACTCAGCAGAGCAAGACCAAGCAGAGTCAAAGATCCTGCAGTATCAAGACACAGCTCAGTGACGGAAACCCAGCTCAGTATCCAAGACCCAGCTCAGTGTAAAAGACCCAGCTTAGTGTCGATGACACAGCTCAGGTCAGTGACACAGCTCAGGTTGAAGACACAGCTCAGGTTGATGATACAGCACAGGTCTAAGACACAGCTCAGAGTCAAGACACAGCAGAGTCCAAGCCGCTGAAGATACAGCAGAAACGCTTAGCAGCTCGAAGACGAAGACCTTCTCAAAGACAAGATCCCGATGTCAGAAGATCTTATCTGACGCAGTCGGATCAGAGAAGAACTAGCCTCTGCAGATGCAGACCTACTTCGTAGGTTAAAGGCCAGAAGTCAACAAGAGTAGGTAAGATTCAAACGGCTCTCTTCCAACGGCTAGTTTGAATCTCCACCTATATATATATCTCTCCTCCATCATTAGAAAGAAGAGGTTGGAGAGACGACTGAAGAAATAGAAGAAAACAGAAAAATGAACAACGATCTTCAAAGCCAAATCTTTCAAGAACACCCAGCCAGTCAGCTGTGTTCTTAGTTGTTCACATATTCAGTCTTAGGCAGAATAGAGCAGAATATAAATATCTTAAGCCTAGTTTGAACGAGTTCATCATACTCCTTGTTCTTCATTGTAAGAACTCGTTCATAGTTGGAAACCCCATACCCAAACCCAAACCCAGAAAGGTTAGGTAAAGGTACACTTGCTCGAAGCGTGTAATTTGAGTGGTTAGGTTCTTCAGTACCCGTAAACTGAAGGTGTAGGCTTGACATTGCCCGCAAACTGTTGGAACACAGCTCGGGTTAGAGTTGTGAAGTTGCTTGGTACTTGGAAACCAAGTGGTAGTGAATTACCAGTGAACCTGGTCGTGGACGTAAAAAATGCTTTGTTATTTATCGCTTTGTTTTATGCATGTTACTAACCCTCATGAGCATACATTTCAAGCTGCATAAACTGATTAACTGAAAAGTGAAACAGAGTTTTGCAATATAATTTGAAGCAACAGACGGACTTTCCAAATCCACCACATTCCGCACACACACACAGCCAGCTGTGTCGATCAAGCTGCCATCCAGCTGGATCGAACACAGCCAGCTCTGTGAAAAGAGTTAAGTTTTTAAACCTTGGTGTATTCACCCCCCCCCTCTACACCAAGGTATCCGTCTTGGGACCAACAATCTGCAAGTCATAAATAGTCCCCGGATTACGCTGCTTCAACAAAAATAGATACGACGGGAGCCTTTGATACGACTTATCAAAGTCGCCGTACGTCTTCTCTATCGCTATGTTCCTCGTCCGAAGAGCGAAGTTGTGTAGCATCTCAACGCCGTACCTACTACGCATCTCTATAATCATCTCCCTTGGCCTCAAAGTGACACCCTCACCGACTAATTTTTTAGCAAAATAAAATGCAGCAACCTCAGAAGTCACCGAGCGTGCAGCAACACGATTCAAGTCTGTGTGACAACTGTGATCCAATGTCTACTTACTGATTCTCCAAAGAGTTGCTCCCTCACAAGCACACAACCTAAATGTGCAATTTTCTCTACCACTCCTACAGATGAACACCACACATTTTTCGGCGGAACGATCAGTGGCACACTCTAACATGTTCTCCAAATGATACATTCTTACAGCTATCCTCAACTCTTCCTTGGACCGAAATATAGACCCCACCTCGAGCTGACCAGTTACTTGCAGAGACTGCTCAACCCAATCCAATGGTAGTGCGCTGTCATCGTCGGGAAATGGAATGATCCAATTGCGCAGTGAACGCTGACTCTCGGTATCGGTTCCAAATTGATGATGGTCCGATGAGAAGTGTCGTTGCTCGATAATTCTATCCATTTATGCCGGTTATCGAACCCAAGTAAAAAACTCTTCTGTCAGTGAATCAATCAAATTTTTGCGACGATCTTTCTCTTCGTCTTCGGATGTAGACACTGCCTCGTCTTCATATTCCTCGTCTTCCTCATCTTCAGATGGTATGCTATGTTGTGGCATGTTATGATCTATGTTGTCGTGCTCTACTCCCGAGCTGCTACCTCCCATATTAATCTCGGGGACGGATGAGCCGCCGTTCTCAATCACATTTACCTCCGGATCCTCTTTGTGTTCCACTAGCAATCGAAGTAATTCGGTATCGCCTCGGAATAAAACTTTTACTTTGTTGCCGTTGGTCATGCGTGTCAAGTACCATAATACGTACTCGGTCTCATTTCGACCGCCCAAACCATCTCTAATAACATCCACGAGGTTAGCTCAGCTAACTTTGCCCGCATCAATGTAGCCAAAAAATGAATCTCCATCTATATACGTCGAACGCTCCCAACGACCGCCGTGATGTATCAAAACACGCTGCCACGACATCTGCGGTTAATAAAAGACAAAAAGAATAGTCGACAATCAATTGAATTCATTTTTAGGGCTTCACCTGCCGTGCCCACGACCGCTGCCACGACCGTGGTCACGACTGTGCATGATCGTGCCCACGATCAAGGCCACGGTCGTGGGCATCGCTGAAACCCATGGTTTCGGGTCGGAACTGGCCCGTATTGGACGGTTCCGGTTCCGGGTCGGAACCGCCGGTTTAGGGCCCGAACCGTCTAATTTTTTTTTTTTTTTATTTTTTTTTATTTTTGAAAATATAAATTGTATTGTCATTCAAACTCATAAATCATTAATGTAATGTATAAAATCTATATAGAACAAAATATATCTTCATTCATAATAATATATGATCAATTACAAATAAAAATATATAATTATTCAAAAACGGTTCCACGGTTCCGAACCGGAACCGCCGGTTCATGTTCGAACCTTATTATTATCACCATTTTCGGCTTTTTTTCATTCAATTTACCATTGTAATTGTCATTTTTGCTTTATATGTGATATAATTAATATGGATTAAAACAAAATATAATTTAAAACTAAAAAAAATAAAAAATTGTCGGAACCGCCGGTTCACGGTTCCTAACCTTTGGAACCGGAACCGGGCCGTCCCAAGCACAGTTCCGGGTCGGAACCGGCCCGTTGACCGCGGTTCCGGGCCGAAAACCGTTGACCACGGTTCCGGTTCCAGACTGGAACCGGCGGTTCCGGGTCGGTTGAACACCTCTAGATATAGGCAATGCAATTTTTGAAAATATACAGTTTGTTATAATTATTATATTATTTTAAATATAACATATTTTAGTATTACACTATTATCCTTAAATGATATAATTGGCAATCTAATGTAGGGGTGAATAAACGGAAAACGGGTTTTTGGGTAACCCGTACCCGACCCGTACCCGGTCGGATAATGGGTATAAATACCCGTAATTTTCGGGTACGGGTAGGGTACGGATATTAATTTTTCCAAAATTCCGGGTACCGGGTATACCCGTTAGGGTATCGGGTACCCGGTCAAAAAATTATTATATTATTGAAAAAAAAATATATAGGTTAGAGACTCCACTCCATTCCCACACTCCACCTGTCCGTCCACCACCCACAGTTTCCATTTTCCAACTTTCCATCCATCCCTGTGATGTTTGTCCAACTGAAATTTAATACTTTATTAGTTTATTTGTTGTTCAAGTTGAAATATTTGAACTACATATTTGGTATTAAATTTTTGTTGTTTTTAATTGTTGATGATTATTTGCATCGTTATAATTGTCGAAAAATCGATTTAAAAATATAGGTGAAAATTTGAAAAATGGAGTTGGCTTTTTTTTTTTAAACGGGTAGACCGGGTATCCGTTACCCGGGTCGGGTATACCCGGCCGGGTATTGAATACCCGATTTACTAAAACGGGACGGGTACGGGTATTCAATTTTAGTTTATCCGGGTACGGGTACCCGAAAAAAACGGATAGGGTATCCATGGGTATCCGTTTATGCACTAATGTATGTAAAATAATGTTGTTTTTATATAATTATTACTATAATATAGATAATACTGCAAAGTTTGTAAATGTTTTAACAAATCTGATGACTGAGAAGAGGATTCTGTTTCAATCACTACCGGAAAATTGTTGTAATTACTAATTAGTGTAAACTGTAGAGACTAGAGAGAGAGTGAAAATGAGTAATGCTACTATGAGTATTCCAGTAATTGATTTCCAAGATTTTGCATCCGAATCCCAATCCCCTCAACTGCTGCAAGCATCCAAGGATTGGGGATGTTTCAGGCTTATCAATCACACTATTCCTCCCACTTTAATGGCGGAGATGAAGGCTACCGTCAGATCCTTTCTCGATCTTCCCATCCAAATCAAACAGAGGAACAAAGACGTCATCGCCGGCAGCGGATACGTCGCCCCCTCCAAAATCAATCCTCTTTACGAAGGATTAGGTCTTTACGATATCGCCTCGCCTCAAGCCGTCCATCACTTTTGCTCTCAGCTCGAAGCTTCTCCCTCGCAAAGGTGCATTCCTCTCTCTCTCTCTCTCTCTCTCTCTCTCTCTCTCTCTCTCGGAGAATTGCAGATTGTTTGAATTTCAGAATTTTAAATCATAAGCTGATCAGTGAGCAGGAGGACCAGTTTTAGGGTGTAGTCAAGTATTATTTGTGTTTACAATTGCTGCAAATTGGCTGTTCGTTTCAAGCTGTGGTTGAAGATTTTCCAAATTTTGTTCAATTAGGTTTGATTGTTCTTCCCAATTCGATCTCATACTACCATTTTTGTAAAGCCTAGTTTGCTTTATGATTGTCTTTTAGATGCGAAAGAAAAAGATGGAGTCCGATTTGGCCAGATTATGAATCTATTCTGGAGATTTATTAACTATTCTGATGCAAATTAAGCCTATAGTTATTGGTATGAGTAAGCTCTGGAGCAAAATTTTGAATTAGAGTGTTCAATTGAGGTTTTTCTACATCATAGATGTGTTTCCCTCTTTGATTCTTCTGCGAAAATGTAGTGTATCATCCTTCAAAACTCATGTCGATTAACGAAATCTATTTCTTGCAGAGAGACCATTGTTAAGTACTCTGAAGCTGTCCAAGAGCTGGCAATGGAATTAGCTCGGATGCTGTGTCGAAGTATGGGATTAGACATGGATTTGTTCCAAGGATGGCCTTCTCAATTCAGAATAAACAAGTATAACTTCACTCCTGTAAGTGTGGGATCGTCCGGGGTTCAAATTCACACTGATTCAGGATTCTTAACCATTCTACAAGATGATGAAAGCATTGGTGGGCTAGAGGTATTCAATGAGAAATCTCAAGGGTTTGTAGCAGTTGATCCGTTGCCAGGATCAGTTCTTGTGAACTTCGGAGATGTTGCCAAGGTCAGTGATATTCTCTGTTTGGGAATCATTGTGATTGCTATATATGTAAATGATAATGTTGAACGAATTGAAACCTGTCGTCCAAAATATGGGAGCTTTACCTTTTGCCCCTGTTGTTCTTTCCCATTTCCTCCGATTCTTTCTCTTAATGAGTAAGAATGTCGTCTGTCTTACAGAGAGCCTAAGGTTGATGTTTCAATAATTGATGCAGGTTTGGAGCAATGGAAGATTTTGCAATGTAAGGCATAGGGTGCAATGCAAAGAAGCAGGAGTAAGAATTTCGATTGCTTTATTCGTGTTGGGACCAAAGCTAGCAGCAGTTGAAGCACCTTCGGAGCTAGTGGATGCCGAGCACCCCCGTCTCTTTGTTCCTTTCACATTTGAAGAGTACAGAAAGCTCAGGCTGTCCACTGGACTGCGTGCTGGTGAAGCTTTGGCTAATCTGCTGTGTAACGCGTCGAGCTAGTGAAAGATAACTGGCTTTTCTTTGTAGGGGTATCCAAACAATATCTTTTATATCAAATTGTATTCTGGTTTCTAGTTCTATTTTATCAGTACATGTGCATGTATATATATTCTCATGTTATTGCAAAATGAAATGCAAAACGTTTGGAAATTAGTGTGCGATATTAAACTTAGTTTTCATCAATATGGTGAACTTTAATTGAGAGAAATGGTTGATTCGTTTGATGTTTTTAAAACATGTTTTACTCTTCTACTCTTCTTCACTTAATCAACTGGAATGAGTTTAAATAAACTTCATACAACAATTAAAAGGGAAAAAAAGACGAGCTAAAAAAACGCTGTCATTTATCGATTTGATCAATGTGAAGTACTAATAATGATTGAATTTAACCGATTCCCTAATGCGACAAGAAATTATTGTGTCTTTATCGTGTCGGCACCATAAGGTAGGACACCAACTTATTAATTTTGTGCCGTGTTTTTATGTCGTGTGAAAAATTGACAGTCGTACATTATAGGGTATTATGGTATTATCGAAAATCATATTTTAAATGAGATATAAATTAAATTGTTTTTTTGAAAATACTAGTGTAGTACTGGAGAGTTACATCATTATTAAAAGTAGAAAAGAAAAAATTAGTAGTTCTTAATATCTAAAAACATTTTCAGTCTTGTATAAAAAAAAAAGCATTTTCAGTCTCTCATAAATATTCAACTGTTAATTAAACTATATAATCTTGTATGACTTACACATGTGGACAGTGGACTGTTCTTGTAGCCGGCAAATTAATTAAACTATATAATCTTGTATGACTTACACATGTGCACTGTTCTTGTAACCGGCAAATAAATTTATAAATGGTGACTACCGACTACGCATGTAGATATGTAATAATGTAAACATTTCATTATAAATTTGGAGCAGCTATATATATTGCAAATGCAATGACGTCTCGCAATAGCGGCTTAGTACCATTTCGAAGAAGATGATATTATTGAGCAATACTTTGTTTTTATGTGTTATCACTTCCAATATGACTACATTGTTCCACATTTGACAGCTATACTACATAATATATCCAATATAATATGATCAAATATAACAAGGAATAGCAATTCCTACAAGCTTCTTCTAACTTGAGTGGGATATGACGATCGAGTTTTTCTAGTATAATTTGTCTCTTGTACGTTGTTTCGGGGTATTGTAAAAAAGGAATTTAACCAAACTTGCCATTAACCAGCATCCACGGGATTCACTCAGAGAACAAATGATTGGCATTAATTAGGGCTATAAATGAGTCAAGTCGTTCGTGAGCTACTCGACGACCGACTCGATAAAAACTTGTTCGATAATTAATTGAGAAGCTCGTTTAGTTAAACGAGTCAAGCTTGAGCATGATTGTACTCAACTCGGTAGCTCATGAGCAAACTCGTTAAGTGATTTATCTTAAAAATACAAGATTATTAATCAGATATCTTATATTTTTTAATATAA
Organism: Agastache rugosa; assembly: GCA_031470985.1. Classification (NCBI taxonomy): domain Eukaryota; kingdom Viridiplantae; phylum Streptophyta; class Magnoliopsida; order Lamiales; family Lamiaceae; genus Agastache; species Agastache rugosa. The sequence goes on from CM062607.1 coordinate 26,563,662, forward strand.
TTAGTAATATTTAAATTAACTATCTAGTTAACTTTATTTATTTACAAGAAAATAGTAAATATATTACATTATTGTGAATAAAATAACTTATATTTTTGAAAAAGTAACTAATATTTTTAATGAATGACTAAATTTTAAAAGCTCGTTTAGGCTCGGCTCTATACTCGGCTCGATAAGAGCTCGTTCGACAATTAAATGAGAAGCTCGTTTAGCTAAACGAGTCAATCTTAAGCAAGACACTATTCGGCTCGACTCGGCTCGATTATACCCCTAGCATTAATTATGAACCAAATTATGTCATTGAAATTGTAGTTTTTTAATCATCGCTTATACTATTTCTCTATCTTCATTTTCAAATCTAAGTCTGAACATGAAAATGATACCTACTAATTATAAAAGCACTCGAGATTCTTTACCCGATTTTTGATGTCACCAGGGGCGGGGCTAGGGTAATGTAGGCCCTGTGCAAGTTTAAAAAATTTGGCTCTTTATTTATAGTTAAAAATATATAAAATATGAATTAATTATACAGCGTCCCTCTAAAGTGGTGCATATTTGATTTGTTGTAAGGTATAAAATATTAGTTGAACTACACTAACCTAAGACGGAGGGAGTATTTTAGTAGATTATAGTAATTTATTTTAGTCAAATTACATGATAAACAAATAAAAAGTTAAGATAGTCACTTTGAAAGTATAATTATACTTTCTTTACAAAATTTATTTAGAAAAATAAACTAAAATTAAAATTTATAAGATTTAAGAAAGGAGCTTCACGTTTTTGTTTGAAGTGTTTAGCCATTTCGGAGCCCTTATTAAAATTAGAACCTTTATTTATATTTAAAAAAATTATATTAGTAAAATTTATGAATCAATATCATTTTAGCAATATTTTCGACACATGATAAACAAATAAAAATTAAGACATTCACTTAAAAAGTAAAAGTACTGGTATAAATTTTACAATATATGGAGAGAATAAAAGTCAAAAAATGGTCTAAGCAGGATTAAAACACGCAACCTATTGAAGTAGAATGAGATACTTTACCACTGAGCTAGTAAAATAATTAGTACTAAATTCAATAATTTAAATATATGTTTATATATATGGACCTATATATTTTTTGGGGCCCTCATTTTTTCGGGGCCCTGTGCGGTCGGCCACCCCGCACACCCCCAAAACCGCCCCTGGATGTCACATTTTGTATCCCACTTTCAATTTTATCTTATTTTTTTCCCTTCTACTTGTTATTTCATTTCAGATGTTTTAGTTTTATTTGGTAGTTAGTAATCAGGGTTGATTATGCCCACCACTAATAACCTCAATTAAAAAACATTCAACTATCCAAAATAAAGGTGACCGTAGTTCGGTTCGGTTCAGGAACCGGAACAGAACCGGCGGTTCTCGGTTCCATCCCAAGGGAACTGGAACTGAACCGCCGACCACTTCGGTTTCGGTTCCAAACTGGAACCGCAAGATTCGGTTCGGTTCGGTTCCGCGGTTCCAGCGGTTCCAAATCGTCCAAATCGGAACCGCATTTTTTGGAATTTAATTTTTGTATTTTTTTTTCGTTTTTTGCTATTTTTTCTTGTTTAATTTTAATTTTATGCGTTCTAACGTAACATTTAGGTGAAATAAATATGAATCGTAACATAAATATAGATAAAAACATAAAAATAAAAAAAAATAAGAGGACCCGGAGGTTCGGAACCGAAACCGGTTTCGGTTCCGCAACTTTGCAACCAAAACCGAACCGCCGTCGATGCGGTTCTCGTTTCCAAACCGGAACCGGCGGTTCGATTTCAATACTGAAACCGCCGGTTTCGGTTCGGTTCCGGCGGTTTCGGTTTTTTGGCCAGCTCTAATCCAAATCGTGTTTTCTCTACTAACAATATACTTTACTCCAAGAAATTAAGACATGTTTATGGGGGGCGGAGGGAGTATTAATTATCAATTAGGATTTATTAAATATTAATTAATTAAAATTTTAAAAATAAATAAATAAATAAAAATAACCTCAGCATGCGGTTGACCGCGCGGGAATGTTGCTCTATTATTAATCACCATAAGATCGATGCATAGATGTGCATTATGGTAGTGCTTTGATAGAGGTGTCCATCAATTAATGTAATATAAGTTAAAAAAATCCCTCCACATATCTTAAATAAGTAATACCAATAATTGGAACTAAAAATTCTAAAACCTGAACATTTTCTAGACTTTCATAAGTTGTATATCATATAATATAAACCAAATGGTGTCAATAAATATTCGAGAAAAGTTAAATATATCAAAATTTTCTAAGAGTTTTAAACTTAATAAATTTGAGTAAATGAGTAAATAATGGTTGCCACAAATCATAAAAAAAATATTTGTATCTATACTCCATCTATCCCAATAGCAAGGTTCCTCTTTCCTTTTTCGTCTGTCTCAACAGCAAGATTTTAGTTGAAAAATGGAAACAGTTAACTATTCAAAAGTCTTGGGACTTACTACTTTTTATCTTTTTATTCTTGTTTATTACTACCTCCGTCCCATGATAAGTGGCTACTTTCTTTTGGGCACGGGTATTTAGGAGAAGAGTGTTTAAAAGGTAAAAAGATAAAAAGTGGTGGAGCCCACATCTTTTGTGTGAGAGAGGGTATTTCCATATTAGGAAAGTGGCCACTTATGATGGGACAGCCCAATAAGGAAATGTGGCCACTTATGGCGGGACGGAGGGAGTAATAATCAAGTCCAAAATAAGGAGGATTTGCTATTGGGACGTAGAGAGTATCATATGAGTAAATGAATAAATAATGGTTGCCACAAATCATAAAAAAATATTTACATCTATACTCCCTCTATCCCAATAGCAAGGTTCCTCTTTTCTTTTTCGTCTGTCTCAACAGCAAGATTTTAGTTGAAAAATGGAAACAATTAACTATTCAAAAGGCTTGGGACCTACTACTTTTTATCTTTTTATTCTTGTTTATTAATAATCAAGTCCAAAATAAGGAGGGCTTTGCTATTGGGACGTAGAGAGTATCATATGTATTACATGGTGTCAATAAATATTGGAGCAAAGTTGATTCGAAAAGTTTTCACTACAAGAAAAAAGGTCATAGACAACGGATAAAATGTGTTGTCTTTAACGAAAAAGCCCATTGTCTACAGCCTTGTCTTCTATTAGGGGGCGGTTATAGACGACGGGGAAAATCCGTTGTCTATTACACTATAGACGACGGGGAAAATGCGTTGTCTATTACACGATAGACGACGGTGAATCACCGTCGTCTATCGTGTAATAGACAACGCGATTTTCCCGTTGTCTATAACTAACAATCGTGTTGTCTATAGCTTAATAGACAACTATTTTTGCTCAGATAGACAACGTATTTTCCCCGTTGTTTAAAGCGTTATAGACAACACGCTGTCCCCGTTGTCTATAACCTAATAGACAATGCACTTTCCGCGTTGTCTATTACGTCATACACAACATTAATTTTGTTGTCTTGTCTATTCTTTGTATAAACCTTGACAATATTTCATATGTTGATCATTTCTCAAAGAAATCCATAATAGAATAAATTAACTCTTAAATCATAAACTATTATAAAATATAACTGATAATTATACAATCAAATATCTCATTTTCATCCCATGTTGTATCCACACACCATAACAAATGTTCTACAACTACCTAATTAAATTTGTCTAAAAAAACATAAATATGAATGTTACATTGTCTTAATCTCCAAAAAAAAAACAACAATGTAATCTCCAACATTTCATTACCATAACCCCTCAATCAAAGTCATCCATCCAAGTGGCTTCCATCTACATGATTTAAATAAAAATTACTACTTTAATATTACATACGTTAAGACCTCATAAAGATCAAAAGAAAAAAGGCTAACGAACTTACCATCATCATCATTCAGTAAATTCATCAACAAAATCAGCCCACTCTGTACGGACTTCATCAATTTCTTCTCTTGAATAAAATCCTCCGCTAAACTAAAAATAAATAAAAATAAACACAAAATTTTAATCATTATTATAAAAAAAAATGAACTTTGAAAATAAAATGAACTTACAAGTGAAGACATTGGGATGGGATGGCCAGATCCTTCATTTTCAATGATATCCTTCATGTAGCGCATTACATAGAATTCACATTGCGATCCATCGGGTTGTTGTTGACACTATGCCAAATAACATAATGTGACTTCACATTATTTTGAATAATAATCTTCAAATAAGCATTAAGAGTTTCATACCTTCATCACTTCCCACAAGGGACTCTGTCTTCCCCTTTTGCCCATGCTCATATTGAATTGTCTATGAGCCCTACACACATTAAAAAATATTAATTTAAACATAGAAAATATATATACAGAAATTACATCAAAATTTATCACAATTGCTAGAGAACTTACATTGTCATGATATTCATCCACTCCTCAACATGAGCCTTATTACTCAATGGATCAAACACGTATACAGTCTCATTGTGTGGATCAATCACCATAAGAATCCAATGCCAACTAACAAGATAGACATGTAATTAAACTTCTACTACAATGCACATAAGTATTTTATTAAAATTCATTAACTTTCACGTACCCTACATTGCATGGCACAAAAACAAATTGAATAGCCAATGTACCAATCATCCTTTCATGTATGATATTCGCCTTTTCTTGTGGATCAACATTTGGATTGTGTGATATTTTGTATGGATTAACAAAACGAACTCTATGAAGAAGGTTTGCACTCTCGCATTCCTTATATAAGTGCCAACAAATTCTCACAACAAAATTTAGATATAAATTATCAAGTATCAACAATTTAAAAGAATTTAGTTAATTAACTAAAAAGATCTCACCATATGTAGGTACAAATATATGATGTCGCGATAGCCTCCAATGCACACATGTGGTTGATGTCATCAAAGAAGAGATAGATGACGTGCTCATGACCGAAGACATCATTATCCACTTGTATTTGAATGCTCATACCACCGGTGAGAGCGTGTCTAGCATATTTGTGTAAATTCTTCAATTGTTTAGGAACATTTATTGCCTCCAACTTGGCCGGCTTTCTTGGATGACTTTTTTCCTAGATTATTGGATTTTAAATATTAACAACTAAAAGATATATAATTAATTAAAATATATTGTCATGTATACCTTTTTTTTCGTACTTTGACAACGTGTACATTGTCACGAAGAACTTCTTCCACTTCATCAACATCATCGGTCATTTCATTCTTCACCGAACAGCTGTCATTCGCTTCAATTTCTTTCTTCATCATTTGTTGCTGGAGCTCTAAGATCTTTGCTTTCATTTCGGCCACTTATTGCCCAAACACTTTTTTTCATTTCCTGCACAACGTTCCCCACTCCAGCACGCGTTCCTTTATTGAGATTAAAGTAAAGTGTTAGAGTGACACCAACCCCAGCACCACTCACACGACCAGAATGTTCGGGCGTTTCAAGTGCATGCGTGAGAATATCGTCACTCCCGCTTTCTCAAAGCACACCTTCTTCTTTTTGCCGTATGTAATCATCCTACAATGCATTTAAATCAAGTAGGTATAAATTCTAATAAATTTGAAATCAATAGTAGATTCAATTATTGATTCTTACAATCCTCATAACTAGGGCTGGTAATATGGTTAACCGCGGTTAACCGAACCGAATTTTTCGGTTAACCGAACCGAAAATCTTCAAATATACTAACCGAAACCGACCCGACTCGATTATCCAGTTAACCGATAACCGAGTCGGTTCAGTTACAGTTAACCGATAATTTGTAAATAACCAAGCTATCATAACATCAAATCATTAATCCTCAATTCACCTACTGTCACCAACAAAAAAAAAAGTTTCCAAGTACTAAGCAGTAAGCAAGTTCTGAAACAAAACAACAAATACAAATACCTACGTGGCAACATCCAACAACAACAAATAGAAATATTCAAGTATCCAACAGGCCAACAACACCAACAAATAGAAATAAGTCAATAAATATCAACAAACACGAATTTCACACAACACTTTGACTCGTCTGAGCACTTCCAGTCGGACCAATCCCACTCCCACTCTCTGTCTCTGTCATCCTCGAGCGGCCTCCAAGCTCTCCACCAAATCCGAGATTATTTAACACTTTAAAAGGTAAACAAGTAAATAGTTAGTAACTTAAGATTTGATAGTTGATATAAAAATAACATTTATTCACCTACCTGAGTCAAGTCAAATTCTTTTCGTAATTCTGATTCGGGAACATCTTCTTCATCCTTAAGAAAGAGATCAACAGGACTACTCCTCAACCAATCTTCAGCGCATATAAGAGCTTCAACCATTTCGAGAGTTAAAGAACTTTTAAACTGGGAGAGAACTCGACCTTCCGTGCTAAAGACTGCATCTGAAGCAACGCTAGAAATGGGGATGGCCAAGATATCTCGAGCCATCTCTGCTAGCACAGGGAAGCTTGGTCCGTTCTTTATCCACCAGTTAAGAATATCCCAATTATGAACCTCTTCTGATCCCACCACATATTACTTTTCAGTAAAATAGAGGGTGATCGATCTCCGAGTTATCAGAAGATTCAATTTCTTCATCAGAAGCAACCAACAACACGAGCTAGAACCTTTACCTCGACGATCTCGTCGTCCCATTCCCATACTATGGCTTGAGGATGCATTGACTCTTGGTGCCGGAGTAGGAGGAGTCATTTCGTTCTTAAAAATCTCAAACAACTCATACAACGAGTTCTTCACCTCTCCTACCAATTGGGCTGCCCTCTGTGCTCCATACACTGTCTTCAAGCACTTCTCAACATGCTTTATTTTTTGCCTTGGATCTAACAGTGCAGCGACATAGAGAATCTTGTTCATCTTCGGATTCAACTCACTAACCAATACTTTCCAAGCTTTAATTTTATCTTTTTTGCCATCTTACTGACCTCGACATCTTCTTCCATCTCCAAGTCACTAATAAGCTCAAATATATCACATATTTGCATGAAAAATTGATGTGATGTGACATACGTGGTGCCGGAGACGTAAAGAGTCACATCAAAAAACTTTCCAAGATACTCCAGCATCCTCTCAACATTAAGCCAGTCTTCTTCTTCAGAAACTCCAAGGGCTTCGTCTTTATACTTCTTTTGATTAAGATCACTTGCAAAGCCATCTTGCATCCTACCAAAGAACTTAAAGGCCTCTTTATACGGCAAGGCTGACACCGGCATTAGATATGTGGAGTTCCACCTCGTCGGCACATCCATACACAAGGACTTGGAGCAATCAATTTGTAAGGCATTCACAGTGTTCTTGAATGCTTGAGATCTAGCCGGTGAACAATTTATCTATTTCACAACTTCTCTAACTCGCCTCACAGACACTCCAATCTCCTCTATGCCGTCATTCACCACCAGATTCAAGATGTGCGCAACACAACGCACATGAAGAAACTTTCCAGTAGCTATACTTGTATTCCACCTCTCAAGTACGGGCTTCATGTACTTAATACACCCGTCATTTGCCGATGCATTATCCATCGTGCAGCACAACAGTTTCTTTAACCCCCACTCTTCCAACAAAGAGATAATCGATTCACCCAGATCATCCCCCTTGTGACTGCAAATCTTGCGAAAGCTGATGATTTTCTTGTGCAAGGTCCAATCTTTGTCAATGAAATGACATGTAACACAAATAAAATTTGTGTTGTTGACAGCAGTCCAGCAATCTGTAGTGATCGACACTCTTTCCATGCCTTTCCTCTGAAAGAAAGACTTCATACTTATCTTGCACTCCATAAACAGCTTCACGCAATCGGCTCGTATTGTTTGTCTTCCCGGGATCTTGAACTGAGGACACAATCTTTCTACGAATTTCTTGAATCCTTCCCGCTCGACAAACCGAAAAGGAAGCTCATCGAGGATAATCATTTCGACCAATGCAATCCTACAAGAAAGTTGATCGAATTTCCAGATTGTCAACGTTCCCCCCTAATCCATCAACACTTTCTTGTAAGTTCAACACTGTTTGACTTTTACCACTCTTTCCCTTTGCTGCTTTCTTTAAAACACACATCTCATGATGGTTCTTCATGCCTGAGGTCTCGTGGACAGCCGGATCAGCTGCAATCAATGTTCTACATGCATTGCATTTTGATTTTTTCTTCTTTATTGGAGGATCACCATCTATTATAACTGTCAACGGCGTGAAATATTACCAATATTCGGATGTTTTTTCTTTGGGAGCCTTGGTAGCCTCAGCATTACCAGTAACACTACTAGCAGCTTTCCTTTTCCTCGTATTTCGGGGTGGTTTTCCTTTTCCAGTTGTTGCCTCAGCAGTATTAGTCTTTGCCCTTGCCCCTGTTTCTACCCCTATTTCTTGAGTCAATTCTTTCTCTGCTTGTCGTATTGGTACATCTCTTAACCTCTGAACATCGACAGACATATTGCTAGCTTGTTCTGCAGCTTGTGCTTGAGACTGAAATTCTGGCTCAATATTTTCCATCTAAAAAAAAACAATACACTTTCATCAATATATATGTCATGATAAATAATAATTCATGCACCAATCCACATATTTTATCTTCTGCCACCAACAATTCAATTCTTCAACGTATAACAGTCAGCAATAATTCACAATTATATAATCTATCCATATATATATATATATATACATATATATATATATATATATCACTAATATCAGCAATCTGCTCACATTCAACAATCTGCCCACATTCAAATTTCAAAAAAATCGACACACTGATGCTTAACTACCATTTACAAATCAACAATCATTCATACAACAAATTTCAAAATATTTGCATTTAAAGGGATACAACAAATTTCGAAAACCCAAAACCCCTAAATTCCTAATTTCTGTATTTCACTATTTCAACAATTTTCAATTTGTAACCCTAAATTCCCAACTAGTAAACATTCAACAATCATTTAACAAATTACAAGTTACAACTAACCTATTGGAGTATTGGTAAAGGACAAAGAACAGCAGTGGGGGCGTGTTTTGAAGCACCGACGCCGATGAGGTGGAGCTGTGGAGTGACGACGGCTGAGAGAGACGTTGAAGGAGGAGAAGCTGTGGAGTTGAGGAGAAGACAAGAGCGACGGGAAGAGGAGTGGAGAAGGATGAACGGCGGCGAGGATTTGGATTCTTGAGTCTTGAGAGAAAGCGATAGAACTTGGAGGCTGGAGGAGGCGCCGGACTGTAGGGTTTAATTCTTTATTCTATACTTTAGTTTATTAATTAAAAATAGAAAACAATACATGCGGTTTTTCGGTTAACCGTCGGGTATTCGGTTAATACCCGAAACCGAATTTCCAGAATATCAATACCCGTTTCTCGAACAGAACCGGATAATCTCGGTTTTCGGTTAACCGAACCGAGTCGGGTATTTTCGGTTTCGGATAATGCTCGATACCCGATATCCATATTACCAGCCCTACTCATAACTGCTTTTGACAACATTTCACAATCAAACACCCCTTTCTTATTTTCTCGTGCTTTCTTCCACAAAAGTGCTCTATCCACTTGTGGGTTTCCAATCAATTGATCCTTCTAGAAATGATAAATTATTAGTATACGCCAAATATATAACCTATTGAAAAGTATACAATATATTAAAATATCACCATTTCTTCACGTAATCCAGAATATCCTTTGCGTGAAAGATGATGGGGGTATAAATTTCTTGCTCGTCGATCCTTCAACTCTTGACTTTTTTTCTAGAACATACATGAAATTAAAAAATATTTAGATTTATTAATAACATAGATAGTTAAAAATAATACTCAATCTTACCCGAGATGCTTCAGACATGCGAATAATGACAAAATCCTTCCAATCTTCTCGAGGAATTCGTTCATTTGGTGGAGGATTATAAAGCATTTCAGGCAAACTCTCATATGGAACAATGTGTTTGGTGACAAACATGGATATTTCACGATATTTTGGGTACTTTCGATGCCAATTGTTAGTGAAAAATTATGTCGTTTAACCTTTTTCCCAAAGTTAAACCATGTTTTGTCGGTTTTTATGCTTGCTTTCTTGTTTTGAAATAATTGCAGGAAAATGGATGTAGAATTAGAGTAAAAGGAGCTTGGAATGAGAAAGATGAGCTCGATACGAGAACGTGGGAAAAAACGGAGGTCGGTTCGGAGTCCGGACGAGGGAGAACGGGCCGAAACAAAAAAAAGTGCGCAGCCGGGAGCCACCTCAGCGCGCGGCCGCGCCCGTCTTCACATTTCCCCTTCTCCGGCGCGCGGGATGCGGGCGCGGGAGGATCCGCCGGGGTGCAAACCGCGCGCGGAAGAAGGAATTTCCTTCTTGGCCGCGCGACCTAGGGCGCGACCGCGCGCGGCGCAGCAGACTCCCTTCCAAAATACGTTTTTGCTTCATCTTTCATCTCATTTTCGGATTTTTATTCCATAGCACTTTTTTCCCACATCCTAAACATATAAATAGGTAATTTTGGCACACAACCCTAGTTATCTATCATCCTCCCACCACCCACACACACTACACCTATTTTCACACACTTCACATTCCACCATGGAAGCTTGAAGGTGGAAGCTTGAAGAAGGAGGAATCAAGGATTAAAGCTTGAAGATTACCAAAGAAAATAGGATTTGTCACTTATATCTTATCTCTCTTGTATCTTTGAGTATGATATCTTTTGATTTGGGATTTTTGTTTTACATGAAGATGCTTGGCTAAATTTCCATATTCTAGGGATTAAACTAGTGGGTTTGTAATGGATGGATTTTGATTTGACCAATTTATGGATGAGTTCTTTCCTATTTCCTTGTGTGCTTGATTTGAATTTGTGCTTGATTGATTGGCCATCTTTTGGGCATTTTTAATTGGCGTTGAATCAAGAATCGAGAGATGAGATTTAATGCTAGAATAGGCACTCAAGGCACGTCTTTTCAACAAACCGAGAGGTTGAGATTAGGAGTGAGGGCCTTTTGATCCTAGGAGCCATTAGGAGTTGTAGGCTAACTTAGTGATCGGAGACGGCATAATTGGCTTATAATCCACGACTTTAGTTGTCCGAGAGGAGGCTAAAGTGAAATCGAGATCGCCTTAAATAAGTTAAACTTCGTCTAGAATTGGTTAAATTATTTGAAGTCTAATTATGAATCCACCTAAGTTTGATCCCTAGGATAGCTTCCTTCTCGAGTACTTCTCCCATTTAATTATTAACTTTAGTTTTTATCTAATTGAATTTAAATTGTTTGTTCGTTTAATTTAGTAATTGTCCCTCAAAGATCGATTAGTCTAAATAGGTTAGAACGACATAGTAATAGTATTCATAAGTGTTAAAAATTAGTCTCCGTAGATACGACCTTGCTTGCCATTTTCTACATATACACCGTACACTTGCGATTAATATTTGCATAATAAAAGAGGCGAACATTTGGTATAGAGGGTTGACTTCCACTTGCGCCACTTTGTATTGGCCGAACTCAAGGATTTTTTTTCCATGTATCGTCAACGTTATACACCAACTACATAAATAACATGAACACACAAATTAGTTTATTCTAAATAATAATATTATTAAAAAAAGAATATATTACAAATACTTACTTTCATTGCATCACAAATCATATCTTTCGCCTCTTGTGGAACATCCTTCACTACAAAAAATACTGTATTTACCGAGGGAATTACCGAGGGCCGCAATATCCCTCGGTAATTTTCGACGGATTACCGATGGAAAAAACACGGGTCGGCTAAAAATAAAATACCGACGAACGATTCCCGGGTTTATTTGCGCCAGAATTACCGAGGGATAGATCCGTCGGTATTTTACCGAGGGAAATATCCCTCGGTAAATGCATATAAATTAATAAAAAAATAATTATTTACTATACCGATGGAATTAATCCCTCGGTAAATATACCGAGGGAATATTCCGTCGGTAAATTATTTTAAATTAATTTTAAAAAAATTTATTACTTTTACCGACGGACTTAATCCCTCGGTAAATATACCAAGGGCAAAATCTGTCGGTACATTATTTCAGATTAATTTAAAAAAAATATTACTTTTACCGACGGAATTAATCCCTCGGTAAATATACCGAGGGCAAAATCTGTCGGTAAATTATTTTAAATTAATTTAAAAACAAAATATTACTTTTACCGACGGAATTAATCCCTCGGTAAATATACCGAGGGAAAAATCCGTCGGTAATTTTTCCCCCTCCAATTTCAAAATTTTCGAATATATACTCCCTCCGTCCCAATCATATAGGCTTGTTTTCCTTTTTCGGATGTCCCAAATATATAGGCCAATTTCTATAAAAAGTAATGTTTTTTTAACTCATTTACTAATTTATCCTTATTCAATTCTTGGATTGACTCATAATCAAACAATAAATAAGGTCATAGAAGGAAGTTTGCTTGTATAATTTGTATTTCCAATAATTTCTTAATCCTAGTGCAAAACTCCAATCAGCCTATATGATTGGGACGGAGTGAGTATATTAATTAAAAAATTACCGAGGGATAATCCGTCGGTAATATACCGAGGGAATTTTCCCTCGGTAAAATTGATTTAGATCTAAACTCTGCGCGATGGAATTTCATTTCTCTTCTCCGCCCTAACTCCTAAAATCCCCAATCTCCGCCGGTAAGATTTCGCCGTCCCAGTCCATTTCAAGACTCTCTCTCATTCTCTTTCTCTGTCAGCCGTGCCGCCGCCGCCCATGCCGGATTCCTCCGCCGGCCACTCCTGCGGTCTCCTTCCGCCGCCTATCCCTTCAAGTTGGTCTTTCTGTCTCTCTCTCGTCTCTCTCTTCATCTCTCTCTGTCTGACTTGCTTCCTCCCCGCTCTCTCTCTCTGTCTACAGTATCCAGTCAGCCGCCGTGCCGCCTGTCATTCATGTTCCATCGGACAAGTTCGTGAGCTCTATTCTATTTGTTTTTGCATTTTGTTTGATTTTCTTAATGGATCGTCGTCTCTTTTTACACTGAAGTCGCAATCATCGATTTCTATTAAAAAAATATCCGCGTCTGTGATTTTTGCTTAATTTGTTGTGGTACTTTTATTTGAGGTCGTCTGATATAAGCGAAGGACATTTCATGTGCTGAATTAGTTTGTAGGATATTGAATTGTTGGTATTTTGTTATATTTTGAGTGATGAAACGAAATTGGAAATGGCAGCCAACTCCAGCAGCAGTGTTTTTCAACCATGTGCCAAATTTTTCCCCTGTAGATCAATAATTTACTTAATATATTTTGTAGGCAAGGGGCGATGAATTTTGATTTCTCATTCTTTAAATAATTTAATATATGAATTAATAGTGAATTTCTTCATTTTCTGTTGAATATTTGTAATTTGACATAATTTTGGGGATATTCTTGTGGTTATGGAGATGAACACGAATCACGTTGCGAATTATAGCGATGGCGATGCTGAAGCTGAGGCTTTGACTGATGAGATTGAGGATGAGTCGCAGTTCCATGGGGAGGCTTTGAGGATTAAGGATGTTGTTGATAACTATGAAGATGAGGTTTGCCTTGTGTTCATTGCTCATAAATTTGATCTGAACTGAGTTTCTGCTGAATTATATGTTTGATTTGCTCATCTTTTTGGTCTTATATTTAGTGGCAATTATATATATGATTGTGTTGTTCCTTTTACATCATACTGGATATTTGAAGGCAATAAACTTTAGGATTTCATTGTTCTTTAGTAAAGTTCGCTGCAATCATTTTTTTTTTGCAGATTGCAATTATCCGGTATGATAATGGTTTCATTATTATCATGGTAATGCAACAAGAATTTTCTACTGCATCTTGGTTGGTGCTGTGTGCTTTTGATGCTGCTTGCCGGTTGTCAAGTCCCATCTTATTCGTCCATCCTCGTATCAAGGTTGTTGCCTCTCATTGGATGCATTTAAAAGAAGCGCAGGAAGAGAGAGCACCTTGAGACACACAGTTTGCAGCCACACAGAGAATGGTCGAAGTGCTGATGTCGAGCTGTTATTATGTTTTTTATTTGGAATATTAAAAACAACTTTCAAATATTTGCTTATTTTGTAAACTTTGTATGATTTATTTATTTTGTAAACAACTATTATCTACCTACATTAATGTTGTCAAAAACCATACTTTATTATTATATATGACACGTTATTGAATTAGTTGTTATGATATGCTTGTTTGGGATGATTGAGCAAGTAAATGGGTCGAAAATGGATAAAACTAATACATAATTAATATTAAAAAAATTACACTTGTAACCTAAATCGAAATACAAGCTGATTTTCAAGAAAAAAATAGTAATAACAAAAAATGATCTCAGAACTTACCTGAGGCTGACGTTGTGGCGGAGATCGGAGAGGCTGAGGCTGAGGCTGGGGCTAGAGGCGGCGTGCTACACTGCAGCAGCGGGAGTCAGCCACCACGAACGGGAAGTGTCGCGTTGTCGCACGCCGACGACTATGATTCTACACGACGGAGAAGGCAGTGGACGGGCGGCCGACGGCAGTAACGGAGGTGAGAGTTATGGCACAAAGATTTGGGGAAGACACGAATTAATTTGGAGATTTTTTTCCTCAATCCAGCGGGTGGGCAGCGATAGCATGCGGGCGGGCGGGCGGGCTTCCAGCGGCGAATGGGCGGGCTGCCGGCGGTGACTGCTTCTGCGATTTGAATGGAGAGTGGAGAGCTAGGGTAGAAAGATTTGGGGAAGAAGAGAACGATGGAATTTTACGTCTGGAATGAGAGAAAAAAAAAACCCGTTTTTTAGACGACGGAAATTAAAGAAGTCGTGTATAGCAGCAAAAAATTGGAGCTTATAGACGACGGGGGAGAGGTAAGCACGTCGTCTATAGCAGCAATAACTTAGCGCTTATACACGACGGGAAAAAGGTTGTCGTCTATATGCCTATAGACAACGGGTTTTGAGGTATGTCGTCCATAGCTATCATAGACGACGTGTTATTCTGCCCGTCGTCTACAACCGCGCGTTATACACGACGGCCACCCTTCCTCCCGTCGTCTATATCATAAAAGACAACTCCTTCCATAAACCCGTTGTCTATCTGTTGTTGTCTATATGCGATTTTCTTGTAGTCTTTAAACTAAATATATTTGACTAAAATAATGGTCGCCTCGTATTATAAAAAAAAATATTTACAAGTTGTATATCATATAATATGTGCCATGCACATGGTGTTAATATATAATTATTCGAGCAAATCAGTTGATTCGAAGAGTTCTAAACTTAATATATTTGACTATATAATTGACTAAATAATGGTCGCCACGAAGCATAGCAAATTCATTGCACGTTGTATATCATATAATATATTCCACATGGCGACAATAAATATTTGAGCAAAGTTAAGCATATCAAAATTTTCAATTCTAGCAATGAGGCCTAACTTAAGTAGTAAAACAGATGCACCATAAAACTTTCATTAGCGAGAGTTTTTGGATTCAATCATGCTTACGTGCACTGTAGTATATTTCTCACCTTTTTTGTAGTGTAGGTCTTACTTATGTAGTGGTATAGTGGTCCCACTTATGTGGTGATATAGTGGTTTATTTGATAATGCATATGTAATTCTCTAAAAAAAAAACAAAATTCAATTCTAAAAATAATATACTCCCTCCGTCCCACCGAATATGGCCTGTTTTCCATTTTGGGTCGTTCCACCGAATATGACCTGTTTTCTTTTTGGGAAAGAATTAAAGCTTACTTTAAGCTAAAAAAGTACTTTAGTAGTACATTGTTGACCAAAAAAATACTTTATTAACTAAAAAATTAATTTATTAACACTTTATTACACATAATTCTCTTTTTCTTAATCTCCGTGCTGAAAACAAATAGGCTATATTCGGTGGGACGGAGGGAGTGTTAAATTTTTGAAGAGTTTTAAAATTAATATATTTGAAAATTGAGTAAGTTATTAATGGTAGCCACGCGAATCATAAAAAATTCTTTGCATATGTCACGGGTTGCTTTCATTAGTTAATTTTCTCAAAAAAAAAAAAAAAAACTTTCAGTCGTTGAATATTGATTAAAGCTCGATCTGGTGCGATTCTAATATAGGCAAAACGAATATTAGATTGATTCTTCATACAATCATAAATTAAAGTTAAGATCTAATCAAAATTTTAGTACTCAAATTAAAATTTGTTTGGCTTTCAAAATAAATTAAATTTTGTTTGAAGTCATTTAATTTAGCTTTTTTTCTTTTCTTTTCATCTTTAACCTTATTTATACAATTGAAATCTATTAATAATGAAGAACTCATTAGTAAGTAAAAAAGCATCCTCTATCCCCTTTTTGGTACAACCACATCAATATCCCAGAAACAAATTCATCAGCAAACTATCAAAGATCACAGTAAGCTTCTTTTAATTTATAGTTTAATTTTTAATTAATGTTAATTAGAAGTGATTAATTATTCCCAAATAGGGTATATATAATTATTTCAGTATTTCATTTTTAGTTAATAATTGATTATTAGGGTATATAATTTTTTAAGCTTCAACTTTTTAGTAAGAAATGTTAACTAATATAGTTCATCATACTATAATATTTTTTATATTTATAATAAATATTATTAATTTATTGAATTTAATAGTTGAAATATAGGATCCAAACCCGTACATCGATGGACCATATTGAACACTCAACAAATTAATAATGTTTTGTTTATTAACAAATAAACGATGAAGGTATAAAATTGAACTTTAACAAATGCATGAAGCGCCTATAACATCAGCGCTCCAACTGCATAATACAATAATCACAAATAATCAAGCATCCAACATTAATTAATTAAATACAAATTATAATAAATATCAATTTCCGGAACTTTTAACGAGGAAATGCTCAAGGGCTTCCCCAGTAGGTGAGCCTGTTGAAGCTCGGAGCTTTCTATATTCTTCGAAGTCAAACGGAACGTATCGGCGGGGGTGGCCGGAATCCACCAGCTGCGGCGGCGCTTCCACTTTCTCATCCCGTGGGCCCAGCACGAAAAGAGCTATGGAAGTACGTATAGTCGCCTCGTAGCATTGCACTCTATGCTTCACGTTGCAAAACCTCCCATTGCTCCAAGCCTTAATTTTAATTTACAAATGAAATTAAGAAACACGATAAGAAATAGAGAATCCAGAACAGTCGAGACCAAAGTATACCTTAGCAACATCTCCGACATTAACAACTAGGGTTCCGGAGATAGGATCGACCGGAATAAGTTCACCGGTAATCTTATCGACCGCTTCAAGACCATTGACATTCTCATCATCCTGCAATATTGTGAGAAATCCGGGATCTGTATGCATAACGGCGCCGGTTAATCCAACAGTTTGAGGGCTATAATTGTATTTGTTCATCTTCAACTGGCATGGCCATTTTCTGAAGATATCTCCTTCCATTCCCATCCCCTCCATCAGCTTTCTCCCCATCAATTGCGCCAGATCATACAGGGCGAACGCGTACTTGTTCAACACCTCCCTGCATTTAAATCATAATAAAGATTGATTGCATCTATTAACACGACTTTTGCACGGTTTACAATGTCATTTTTAAATTGTCACACCAAAAACATATATGCATGACATTTAAAATTTACATTACGGCGAAATTTGAGAAAAGTAATTCATGCCACGTTAGTTTGGTCCAACCGAAAATTGGATCATTTTTGTTAATTGAAGCATTTTATAAAAGTAGTCATTTTATTGCAACAATTTAAAGTCATGTCATAAAATCAGAAAATATATATATAAAAATGGTTGCAATTAACATAGGAATAATTTGTAACGTTACGTGTCTCACCTCTGATGTGGCGAAACATCGACCTGATAGCAAAAATGGTCGAATGCTCCGGGCGAAGCCATGTCGTATAAACTGAGGCCCTCGAAATAGGGACTAGCCATGTTTGGTGGGGTGTAGCCTTTACCGGGCTCGGGGTGAGAATTCTTGTGCTTGATTTCCATGGGAAGGTCTGTGAGAGAGCGAGTAACGGCCTTCATTTCAGCCATCAGCTCCATCGACACGCCATGGTTAACCAATCTGAAGCAACCCCATTCTTCGCAGGCTTTCACTATTTTCTCACCCAGATTCCACGAATCCTCCATGTCAATCACTGGAACACACTTCTTCGACATGATTTTGCCTTTTTTTAAAAAAAAAAAAAAATCTCTATGTTTGAAAGTTTTGTGTTGTTATTTGTTTGAATTGATGATGGAGTTGTGTGAGCATACACGTTGGTGTTATTTATAGTCGACAACTTAATATTTGATTCCCCATTTTATCCCTATGTTGAACGACACCTACCTCCAAGAAGTAGAATTTGTGAATTTGGTGGGTCCTCTTTCTTAGAAACAAACTTCACATTTTTCAAATGTGAAAATATTATTGGAAGGTGTTAATTAACAAACAATCTACCAAACTTTATAAGACCTGTGCCACAAATATTGTGATACACTTTTCAGGACGAAGGGAGTCTAAATTAATCCATCATATATTTGAGAGATTATTTTTTAATTTTTCAAATACTCGATTATATTTGTTGTCAATCAAATTATATCTATTATTCAAAGTAAAGTTCCTTAACAGATACAGTATGATATAGGAATCTTTGGATGTTACTCTCTCTATCCACGATAAATGTGATCTTCTTTCCTTTTTTTCCGTCCACAATAAGTGTGGTCTTTTCTTAAATGAAAATAACTACACTCTCAAAAAACATGGGTTTCATTCTCCATTTACAATACATCTATCTAACTCACTCTCCCACTTTGCCACTTCCTCCAGACCACATTTATCGTTGAAGGAGGGAGTAATCAACCATTACTATACAACCAAATATACATGTTTACGAGGGCATTGAATCTCAAATTCCTCGAGTCAAAAACTCAAAAATAAAATAGTCTTCCTAATTAACTTTAACTTTAACTCACAAATCTTACAAAACTTTCTCAAGCATTTTGGACTTTCTAATTTTTTTTCTTTACTTTACCAATTTTAATTAACTCTTTTCTGATGTATTATGGTAACTGATTTTATGTGGACTTTTTTTTATATTAGATTATTTTAATTTTTTAGGCAAAATTTTATTATATTTTAATTAAACTATTATCGGGTGAAAAACAACATCCTGACTCCATTACGGGAATATAAAGAGCCAATGGGGATAATTTTTTTTTTTAAGAGAATTACAATATATATATATATATAGGGGAAAATGCCAAAAAAAAATGCATAAACTTTTATCAATTTTGCAATTTAGACTTGACTTTTGAAACTTTGCAAATTAAGACTTGATGTTTCGATTTTTTACAATTATGACTCAACCCTCTTTTCCGGTGACCGTAGCATCTTATACAACAATTCTTTATTCATGTGTGCATGCCACCTCAACCGATCAAAACGATACCGTTTTATACATTAAGTTTGTGTTTCATTTTTTGTTTAGGCCTATTATACTGAAGAAGTCTTTTTTGTAGCTTATTCATAGCCGATTAGTTCTACTATGACTCCCATGCTAAAGACCTTTTTTTTGTATAGGCATTCTAAAATTCTTTTGAAAAGTATCAATTCCAACAATCAATCCTTAAGTTAACCGCAATGGAAAGTTTGAAGTAGTAATATGCAAAAATTTCTTGTATTATTTGTATGTAACTAGACTTGTTTGTAGTAGCAGGAATATATTGTCATAAATTGTTTCTAGCTTAATCGTGAAAAACAAAGGCTGCTCATATCAACGCTTTTTTTTTTAAATGTTTGCCCAGGTGGCAGCATACGTGGCACGCACACGCGGATAAAGAATTGTCACGTAAGATGCTCCGGTCACCAAGAAAAGAGTGAAGAGTCCTAATTGCAAAAAAATCAAAACATCAAGTCTTAATTTGCAAAGTTTCATAATTAAGTCTAATTAAATTGCAAAATGGATGAAAGTTTATGTCTTTTTTGGCATTTTTTTCCTTATATATATGACCAAATGAATCAAGGTAGAACCTCTACATCACACAAAGGTGGAACCACTACACCATATCACACCACCACGTAGAGTGAGACAACTACACTACCAAACAAGGTGAAAAATATACTACGCCACGTAGGCGGGATTGAACCCAAAATTTCTCGCTAATGAGAGTATTGTGGTGCCTCAGCTAGCCACTTGAGCTAGACCTCATTGGCCCAATGGGGATGACTATATCTAAGCGTGAACAAAACTAATGAACCTCGCGAAATTAAATAATTCAACCAAATGGTCGAATTTTGATCGATCGATTTGGATTGGTTTTAAGGTAATTTGGTTTCGATTTGGTTGGCATTTTCTAAAAATTAAAATTTCTTTGTTCATTTAATTAAATTTTAGGGTTCAAAATTTTAATCCAAACTTATCCGACTGAAGTATATATGGCTTAGTACTTAGTTCATTTTCTTTATTTTCATTGTTGTTAAGTACTACTGCGTACATGGATTGATTTTGTTTATCGATCGTGATACTTGGCTAGGTTGTTATTGTGAATTTTGGCCTCATTGTTGACCTTCTAAAGAATAGATTTGATCGATTTAAAAACATAATTTAGGGGGATGGATTCTTTTTTCCCAATTTATGTCTCACTCTCTGTATCCCACTATTAATTTCACTATTTTAAAAAGATTTATTTAAAAATAAAAATATATTAATTTATAATGAATCTTAATTAATATTTATTATAAAAAAAAGAATTAAAAAAATTATATACTCTTATTTAATTTGGAATAATGAACCATACTAATCAATTAAAAATAAAAATAAATGCAAATTATAGTAAAACATCTTAGATTGGAATTGAAGAAAAAATGACAAAAATCTAATTAAATATGGATTGTGGGACAAAGTAGGACACCAAAGTTGGGGACAGAGGATCCCAAGTGTAATTTATGTTGGGTTGGTACTCAATTCTGGAAAGAAAAAAAAACAATTATTTTAGTTCCGAAAATTTGATTTGATTTTAATCGAACGGATCAAATGCTCACCCAATTTTATTCTTAAAAATATTTGAAAATACAAATTAAAACTATACACGAGATAGTCTCGTTCCGTAAAATGATTTTTCTTTTAACTTTCTTTTTCTAATTTATTGTTGTCAGGCGATCTCTGATTAATTATCTGTTGGACTGTCAGATTTCCAAGTGATCAATCATAATAAACCAATTGTCAAAATTGATCGCCTAATTAAATTAACCGGAAAAGGCCGGTGAATTGAGGGATCAAATTGAGTATGTTCCTACTTTTTGCAGCAGTACCATTCAAGATAATTTAATTTCTATTGCTCACATCGTCAAACTTTTTTGCTATTAAATATGTGAGGAAAGAAAAATACGTTTAAACAACCCTTAACGTTAATTTCAATTATTTAGCGGCATACTAATTAAATTTCCCTTTTTCATATTGTATTTGGTGTGACTGATTGTAGTTGAGAAAATTTTTCGTTCAAAAACTGTAATATTTTGATGTATAATCCACACCAAAATGATTATATTCATTATTACATGTCTGACATGTACTTTAATTAGGAGAATTATCTTTGATGATTTAAATCATATCTCTTCTTTATTCTTCTAATGGTTGAATTTATAAAAACAATATATTAGTTGAAAGAGTTGATATGTACATAACACATATTAGTATAACAAAATATGAAATGAAATGTTAATAAAAAATCATATGATTTTTTTATTAGTTGGAAATCATGTGATTTTAACTGAAGCCAATTGGATAAAAAGGAAGATTTGATTTTCAAGTAAATATTAGAAGTAAAAGCGTGTGAAAAATCGTTCACATATATTCCACTAGTTCTATATTTGAAATTAAGCTTTGAAATATTAATTATACGTTTGTTTGATGATATCATTTCTATTCTTTATTTCGTAATTTCAAATACGAAATGAAACACATCCATTCTATATTTTAAAACCTTTTGAAATATCAAATATACGTTTATTTGAAGATATTTTTTCAATTCTTCATTTCATGATTTCAAATACAAAATGAAACACAGCTTGAGACACCAATTATAAATAAGAGAATCCAACTCAAAAAAATTACTCCCTCCGTCCCACTATAAATGACACGTTTTCCATTTTTTGTTGTCCCATTATAAATGGCACATTACCCAAAATAAAAATAATTTACTCTTTACAATCATGTAGGCCACCACACTTTAACACATACTCCTAAATACTCGTATCCAAAAGTTTTGTGCCATTTATAGTTGGATGGGAGTATAAATAAGAGAATCATAATTATAGTGTCGAAATGTGACCACGTCATCAATGACACTTTCGGCTAGAATCAATGGTGGAGCCATTAAGAGAAGAGGGGGAGGAGGGGGTGGGATGGTGGTTAAGCTCTCACAAACACTTTTTTTTTTCAATTTTTATAAAATCGTCAAATTATTATTACTTTGTACAAATTATTATGCAAAAACTTCTACATCTTGAAATCGAATCGCAACAAAATTAACTTTTGATTGGAATCTTGAATCAAAATTTTAAAAATATAATTTCCACAAAAGATTTTTTCTACCTAGGCCTCACCCCAACTATGTAACTTTGTTATTCAGCCCATGTCGCATATGATATGCCGTGACGCACCTAGATTTTGGTTTCATGTCAATTAATAAATTAATAAAGTTTTGTGTAATTAAGGGCGGCGCCTCGCCAAAGGAATTAGTTGAAAGTTGAAAAAGGGATAAATGCGTAGGAATTTCGGATCTTGTTCACATTTATTTTGTCTCTCGCTTATATCTAACTATTAAATACTCTTTCCAATTCACAATAAAAGTCGTTTAAGGTATTTTACTTTTGGCTTATGATTTTGAGCCATAATCGCTAAGTCATAAAAAAGCTAAATTATTAATGTTACATTTCTTTTAATTTTTATTTAATTAATTATTATAATAATTAAAAATATATTTATACCATATTGCCCTCATATTATTTTAGGATAAAAATTAGGATTATATTTAACTTTCCAATTTCAAATACTCAATCTATTCCATAATTCAAGTTAGCTTATAATCAAAATCTTGCTTTTTTTTATTAATACACACACACACTCACAGTTGTTCCCCACCGCCGATGCCATGAAATATTTCACACCATGAATTAATTTACCATATTTCTCATGTAACTCTTCACACCATGAACTAACATTTGCAAATCAACCTTACTGCTCACCACCCGCCGGCACCCGGTGGCCAACGTCTCACGGCTCTCCGCCCATGAGCCGTGGCGCTCGGCGGCCCACGGCACCCCACCGCGGCCCCTGGCGCGCCATGGCTCCCCGTCCTCGGGCACCCGGCACCCCACCCCCAGTCACAGAGCCCGGAAAAAGCATAATATGTCACATAATGATTTCCTTCATTCATTAACATATACGAGGCGGTATTGTTGGAAAAATTATAAGAGTTTTGATTTAATACCAAAACCCAGCTGACCCTAACTGAGTAGATGATTGCGCAAGCCTAAGTGTTTTTCCAGCTCACCTGTTTGAGCTTATAGAGTTTCTAAGTTTACAGGTGGAGTCGCTGAAGACAGTAGAAGACGCAGCTGAGCGGAGCTAAGCTGGACACAGCTAAGCAGATACAGCTGAGGAATTCAGCAGAGCATACCAAGCAGAGTCAAAGACCCAGCAGTATCAAGACCCAGCTCAGTGACGGAAACCCAGCTCAGGTTGAAGACACAGCTCATGTTGATGATACAGCTCAGGTCTAAGACACAGCTCAGAGTCGAGACGCAGAAAAGTTGAAGACACTGAAGAAACAGCAGAGACGCTTAGCAGCTCGAAGACGAAGACCAACTCCAAGACAAGATCCCGATGTCAGAAGATCTTATCTGACGAGGTCCAATCAGATGAGGAATAGCTTCTGCAGATGCAGACCTACATCGTAGGCGAAAGGCTAGAAGTCAAAGAGAGTAAGTGAGATTCAAACGGCTCTCTTCCAACGGCTAGTTTGAATCTCCACCTATATATATATCACCTCCACCTAAGACTGGAGAGACGATTGAAGAAATAAAAGAGCCAACAGATAAACGAACAACAATCTTTAAAGCCAAATCTCTCAAGAACACTCAGCCAGTCAGCTGTGTTCATAGTTGTTCACATATTCAGTCATAGGCAGAAAAGATTAGAATAGAAATATCTTAAGCCTAGTTTGAACGAGTTCATCATACTTCTTCTTCTTTATTGTAAGAACTCGTTCATAGTTGGAAAACCCAAACACAAACCCTTCTACCCAGAAAAGGTTAGGTTAAGGTACGCCTGCTCGAAGCGTGTAATTCGAGTGGCTAGGTTTTTACAGTACCTGTAAACTGTAAGTCAGGTTCTTCAGTACCCGTAAACTAAAGGTGAAGGCTCTGGTTTGAGCTGAGGATGTTTCGATACAGTACGCGTAAACTTGTATCCAGCTCGAGGAACTGAGCTGCAACGCTTGCTGACTGTGCGTAAAGTCAGTGGTATCCTTAGTGGATTACCAGATGGTTTTCTGGTTGTGGACGTAGGAGTAGTTTCTCCGAACCACGTTAAATAGCTTTGTTATTTACTGCTTTTTTTATGCATTCTGCTAACCTTTCATAAGCATATTTCAAGTTGCATAAACTGACTAAGAGAAAAGAGAAACAAAGCTTTGCAATATAATTGAAGCAACAGACGGACTTTCCAAACCCACCACATTCCGCACACAGCCAGCTGTGTCTATCAAGCTGTCTTCCAGCTGGATCAAACACAGTCAGCTCACTCAAAAGAGTTTTAATTGGAAAAGGTTTTTAAACCTTGGTGTATTCACCCCCCTCTACACCAAGGTATCCGTCTCGGGACCAATAATTGGTATCAGAGCAGTGGTTCAAAAGATCATTGTATCTATGTTAAGTCAGCCTCTTTGCTGATAGTGGTCATCTGAACAGATCCTTTAAAGTTTCAAAATCTTTTTAAAATCAATATATTGCGTATTGTCATGGAATCTTCCCTGTGCAGGAATCTTCCGACATTCTTTGTCGATGAATATCAGATCTGGAAGTTCCGACTCAAAAGCTTTCTGAGCGCGCGTCACGACATGATGTGGGATGTTATCACTATCGGACCCATCATAATCATGAAGTCAGAAAGAGAAACAGAAACCTTACCTGGAGCTGAACCAGTACTCCGGCAAGTTGTGAAGCCCAAAAGGGAGTACTTTCCAGAAGAAAGAAGACAAGCTGAACTGGATAGCTACGCTCGCAACGTCATCTCCTCAACGGTGACAGATGCATATCTCTGCAAGATCATCAACTGCGAGATAGCCAAGGGGATATGGGACACTCTAGCTAAGCTGTATGAAGGCTCAGAGGAAATTCAAGAGAAGAAATTCTCAGTTGCATGCTAGAAGTTCGACAACTTCAAGCAATTCCCCTACAAGTCCATCGAGCAAATGGAGCTCAGATTTTCCAATCTCGTCATCGAGATCGAGATGATCCGAACTGGGAAATATATAGTTCGAGATAAGAACTTGAAAGTTCTTGCAGCTCTCTCCTCAGAATGGTGTACACACAAGGTAGTTCACCAAAGCAGAACTGATCATGGCAGCATGCAGACGGAAAAAATTGTTCTCCATCTTGAAAGCCAATGAATTTGATCTAGGGATCACAAGCGGAGAATCATCCAATCGGATGAATGAAACGGAGCTGACTCCCAAGGCAAAAAAGATAACCTTCAGAGCTCAATCAAGAAGATCAACTCAATCAGCTCAGCTTGGAAGGACCAACAAGTAGCACAGAAATATGAGCAAAGAAATTGACGAAGCCTGCTTCATGGGATTCTCAAACCCAGCTGTTGAAGAAATTGAACTTACCCAGCTAGCTGACTGGGACTAGCTGTGAAATGCAAATACAGCTGGGTGAAATGGTCTCAAGAGATGAAAGAAGAAGCAACAGTTTACCCAGCTGGACATGACACAACTGACTGCATGCTAAAGAGACCTCATCAAAGAAGTGCTCAGCGACTTCAAGAGATTGCTATAAATCCTTGAAATCTAGCCAGCTGAGAATTCGGAGCTAAGGAATAAGCTCAAGAAGAAGAATGAAGGATCAGCTGATGAAGGACCTTGAAGAGTAATAAAACACAGCTGATCAAGAAGCTGGAGATGGCCAAAGCTGAATCAGATCAAAGAATGACTCCAGCCAATGCAAACACAGCTGGAACCAAGCCAAGGATGTACCAAAAAGATCGTACGTAATCAAGCCAGCTCTCCAAGCTCAGTCCTATCAAAGAAGCAAACTGCTCGGCAACTCCAAGCCCAAGAAAAGCAGCAACTCCCAGCTGATCACAAAGCTCAAAGGCATCAGAGAAATCCAGATGACTGGAATCAAAATCAGACAATGTAATCCAGCATAGACATGAAGGTCAACCAAAAAGACAGCTGAGAAGGATCTCAGCTGGCTATAAAGCTGGAAATCAACCGAACTTTACATCAAGATTCCAGCAGACGGGTTATCAAGTTGGATATCAAGCTGACAGATTTCAGCTTGGCAATGGGCTGTATCAAAGAAGATGGAATTCAAGCAGTCATCAAAAGTCCAAAGAGAAGTGGACTCATTTTAGGACCAACCAGAAGTATCACTCACAAAAGATAAGGACAAATCTGGGTTATCAATGGAACCCTCAACAACAAAGTCGGACCAAATCACAGCTGGGTACCGAATGAGTGATAACAGGTCAAGGAGGGACATGCACTTTTGAAGAGTCATCAAGCATGTTGTGAAAGAAAGACAGCTGGTGATCAAAGCTCATGACTCACCTCAAAGCTCTTCAAAGAATATGTCAAGCGTACTGGTCCCAGGTAACCTTTGGTGATATCTCGAAAGGATACGTCAAAGGATTTGGCTCATTTGAGACAAATAATAATAATATCAAATGTCTCCTATGTTGATGGACATTAGCATAATCTGTTGTCCATCAGCAAATTATTGTGATAACGGTTTTCCTGGTGAGTTCTATGCGCAAATACAATGCAAAGAACATGAAATCGAAGATTCTACCCCGCAAAGCAGCAGTGAACTCAGCTGATCATGGAACAGCTAACTGTCTTCTCAAGATCAGAGATCAAGTTGACAGATAAACGTAATTGTTGAGAAAATCACTGGCTCAAGTGAAGTAGGAAGCCGCTGAGAAAAGACAGACACCTACTATCAAATTCAGGGGGAACTCCACCGAGCTAGAAATCGACATAGCTGTGATATCAGTTGAGGACAAAATCAATCCAGCAGAATACTCAAGTGGAAAATCAAGAGAGAAATCCAACTGGATGCATTCACCAAGATAGACTCAGCTGGAAGAGAAACCTGATCCAGCAGAGCAATCAAGCTGATTCTCTAACCCAGCTGACGACATGAAAGCACCCAAGAGATTTCTCAACATCTGGTCAGCATTGTTGGGAAAATTCACACATGCACAACATGCTGAAATCCAAATCAAGATGTGTGGATTACTTGGACTGCTCAATTCGGATAAAGATAATTCATCCAGCTGAGGGGGGACAAATTCAGCTGGATCCCAAAGCTCAGTACAGAAGAATTACCCAGCTGTGGGGGAATCAAGCTCAGCTGGACATCAGTCGCAGAGCTCAAAGGAACTCAGCTGTGGGAAAATCAAGCTAATCACTAGATACTCAGCTGAGGAGAAAACTCAGTCAAGCAAAGGAAAAATACCGCCGTGGCATCAGCTGGATACTATGTCCAAGCTGACCGGTTTGCGTCTCATGCATTTATTACTCTGAGGAATATACTATTAAAGTCCAATTATTTTGAATTCTTAAATTCAGCGAACATATATTCCTTAGTTAAATTGCTTGAAAAGTTTCCTTTTCCATCGCATTAATTATAAAGTCTGCAAAGTACTGTAGCACGGTAGGATCGAGGCAGAACGTCAAATGTTTGAACTGCCTCACGCGCGGTTATAATACATTCGCTGTAAGCACGTCAGCAAAATGTGATAAGTGAATCTCTTCCAGTCATTGATTAGAATATCAACTGTTTAAATCTCAACCGTTGATCCATTATTGCAGTTGATATATATAGAAAAGATACGTGTATTCTTTCATATTTCATCTTTATCTCTGCGAATTTCAAATCTTCAAAACCTCTATCTATTTTCTGCTAGTTCTTCGCACGATCAAAATCAACAGATTGCAGAAATGACACCCAAGAAATCAACTGCAGGGATGAGCCAGTTTGAAGCTCTAATGACAAAGCTATCATTTGAGAGTGTTTTGTCCACCTCCAACCTCCATGTTTCAGAACTCAAAGAGATGGTGGATCTAGTTGCAGACCCCGGTCTCTTACTATGGGCAACCTCCATGCCCAAGCTTATACTGAAGAAAGATGCTGCCCTCTTCTACCTTAACATCATTGACGAAGATGGCTTCTACTCATCTTCATTTGACATGGTCGTCAAAGGCGCAGACGGAAAGTTTGATTCAGCAACCGTCAACATCAAGCTCAACAGAATGCTGCGAAAGGTGTTCAATCTGCCCAGCAAAGGAGAATTCATTCCAGACGATTACAGCCGTGAGGAAGTTGATGAATTCCTCACTCAAGATATGCTTATCTCTCCAGAGCCATACAGAAAGAATAAATCTGATGTGTTTGATACTTTTAGGAAGTGGAAAGCCCTTGTAGAAACTGAAATGGGGCTGAAGGTGAAATGTCTACGGTCCGATAATGGAGGAGAGTATGAACTTATGAAGTTCAAGAATTATTGTGCTGAGAATGGGATTCGCATGGAGAAGACCGTGAAAGGAACTCCACAGCAGAATGGCGTTGCAGAACGCATGAACAGGACGTTGAATGAGCGGGCAAGATGCATGAGGTTGAAAAATGGGTTACCGAAGACATTTTGGGCGGATGCAGTCAACACAGCTGCATTCCTAATCAACAGAGGTCCATCAGTTCCATTGGAGTTTCGGATACCTGAGGAAGAATGGACGGGAAAAGAGGTAAACATATCTTTCCTGCGAATCTTTGGATGTGTTGCTTATACTCATGTTAATTCTGTTGATAGAAGTAAGTTGGATGCTAAATCTGTTAAGTGTACGTTCATTGGTTATGGAGGTGATGAGTTCGGTTATAGGCTCTGGGATGAGCAAAACCGGAAGGTTATTTGTAGTAGAGATGTGGTTTTCAATGAATAGGTTTTGTACAAGAACAGAGTGAAGGCATCGAGCTCTGATAATTCTGAGCCCCAAGTGGTCGAGTTAGACATCTCAAACTCGAGTGGGAGCAAGCAGAGTCAGAATGTTGAAGAGGTGCTTGAAGAAGAGCCAAGCACCCCACCACCGAATAATCCGCTGCCAAGACCGGCTAGAGAGCGACGTGCACCAGATAGGTACTCGCCCTCTAACTTTTACTTGTTACTTACTGACGGTAGTGAACCTGAATGCTATGCAGAGGCAGGAACGGGTAGTAATAGACGAAGGTGGAGAGTTGCTATGGATGATGAGCTAGCATCTCTTCTCCTAAATGGCACTTGGGAACTTGTGGAGCTCCCAAAAGGCAAGAAGGCATTGCACTGCAAGTGGGTCTATCGAATCAAGATTGAAGCTGATGGTAGTAAGCACTACAAGGCTAGGCTAGTTGTCAAAAGGTTTGAGCAACGATACGGTATTGATTATACTGATGTGTTTACTCCTGTTGTGAAACTGACCACTATTCGTTTGGTGTTGAGTATGGTAGTTGCAGAAAACTTGTTGTTGCATCAGATGGATGTAAAGACGGCGTTCCTACATGGTGATTTGGAGGAGGACTTGTACATGACACAGCCTGAGGGATTCGTAGTGAAGGGAAAAGAAAATCTTGTGTGCAAGTTAAAGAAGAGCTTGTATGGCTTGAAGAAAGCTCCAAAGCAGTGGTACAAGAAGTTTGACAGTTTCATGTTGGAAATTAGATATGAGAGATGCCACACTGACCATTGTTGCTATTACAAGAGGTTTGACAAAAGCTATCTTATCCTATTGTTATACGTTGATGATATGTTGATTGCAGGAGCTGATGCAAAAGAGATGGATAAGTTAAAAAAGCAATTGTCCGAACGATTCTCCATGAAAGATCTTGGAGAGGCCAATCAGATTTTGGGCATGAGAATCGAGCGAGACAAGGCGGCAAGGAAATTGTATCTTTCGCATGCCACTTACATTCAGAAGGTCCTGGAAAGATTCAACATGGATGATTCGAAGACGGTAAGTGTACCTTTGGGTAGTCACTTTAAGCTATCGAAGAAGGAGTCGCCGAGTACAAAGGAGGAACGTGCCGAAATGAAGAAAGTTCCATATGCTTCAGCAATTGGCAGCATAATGTATGCCATGGTGTGTACGAGGCCGGATATTGCGCATGCAGTGGGAGTAGTGAGTCGGTTCATGGGTGATCCGGACAAGCAACATTGGGAAGCAGTCAAGTGGATTCTTTGATACTTGAGAGGTACCACGGAGAAGGCCTTATGTTTCGATGGCAAGAGTGTTGAGCTGGCAGGTTATGCTGATGTAGATTTTGCGTCTAATGATCTTGATAGGAGAAGAAGTACAACCGGGTATGTGTTTACTTATGGTGGTACTGCTATTTCTTGGGCTTCTAAATTGTAGAAGGTCGTTGCTTTGTCTACTACAGAGGCTGAGTATGTAGCCGTGACGGAAGCAAGCAAGGAGATGGTGTGGTTGCAGAATTTCTTGGGTGAACTTGGGAAGGAGAACAAGAATAACACTCTTTATAGTTGAAGTATCACTACATTCGACACTTATTAGAGAAGAAGATCTTGCAACTTGAGAAGATACTTGGAAGTGCTAATCCAGCCGACATGTTTACTAAGGTAGTGACCTTAGAGAAATTGAAGCTATGCATAGCTTCAAATAGCCTTGGAACTTGAAGAGAAGGCTAGGCGATGCTAAGAGGATACAGGGAGCAGAAGAAGAAGATATGTTTACTTGGGAGTGTCAGTCTCCAAGTGGGAGATTGTTGGAGTATGGAGCCTGAAAGGAAGTGAATCGTACCACAATTCCGGAGATTGTTGGGAGATTTTTGGGCTGCTGTACAAGTGTATTTTGGGCTCTACACGGTTTCCTAGTGTTACTAGGATTAGGGCTCAATTGTTTGCTATATATATAGTTGTTCTCTCATTGTAATTGGTATCCGAAAATATAGTGAAAATCCCTAGCTTGGCATCGCCCCCAGACGTAGATACACATCATATCGAACTGGGTAAACAATTTCTGTGTTTTTGATTTCGTGATTGTGTGTTTATTTCCTAACAGAAAAGGCAGAGCTACAGGCAAGCTAAGAAGGAACAAGTCCAAGCAGTCTCAGTTGACAAGAAGAACCCAGATGATTTCAATGAAAACAGGGAACGATGCAAAACAGAATTCATCAAAGAATTCTACTACTTGAATTAATACAAACACATGGATCCAGAAATTACTTTCCAGGATTATCTTCTCGAACTCCATGAGACGGATCCAATGATGGCAAGATCAATTGCTCTATCTGCCAAGAGAAATAATATCCAGCTAAAAGCTCCAAAAGTCAAGCAATTAAAGCATCCCACTTTAGCAGGAATGAACCTTCCTGTCAAGACCCAGATTATCAAAGAAGTTCATTACTGGGCTGAAGACAGAAGAATCTCCAAAATGAAAAATCAAGACGAATGGAAGGAGTTGGAAGAATTCATCTTCAACAGATATGGTCTCAAGACTGACCATCAGATTGACGAACAGAGGAAGTAGCAAAGCTGAAGACCCAGCCAACTGGGAATTTTTTTGATCCTTTTGTAATTAGAAAGTTGTAAAATTTCCTCTTATGAATGAAAAGTTCGTTTCATCAAAATCAACCTGAAGACAATCTCTTTTTGTCCAGGCTCTGAATATGATTATCTGTTGTGTATGTTTTAATCTTTTGAAACCTCGTTTCCTGTTAAAGGGGAAGCAAATTGTTTTTCCAACTTGGGGTTTTGGCATAATCAAAAAGGGAGAAATTGTTGGGAAAATTATAAGAGTTTTGATTTGATACCAAAACCCAGCTGACCCCAACTGAGTAGATGATTGCGCAAGCCTAAGTGTTTTTCCAGCTCACCTGTTTGAACTTATAGAGTTTATAAGTTTACAAGTGGAGTCGCTGAAGACAGCAGAAGACGCAGCTGAGCGGAGCTAAGTTGGACACAGCTAAGCAGATACAGCTGAGGAATTCAGCAGAGCATACTCAGCAGAGCAGACCAAACAGAGTCAAAGACCCAGCAGTATCAAGACCCAGCTCAGTGACGGAAACCCAGCTCAGTATCGAAGACACAGCTCAGAGTTGAGACGCAGCAAAGTCGAAGACGCTGAAGACACAATAGAGACGCTTAGCAGCTCGAAGACGAAGACCAACTCCTAGACAAGATCCCGGTGTCAGAAGATCTTATCTGACGAGGTCTAATCAGATGAGGATTAATAGCTTCTGCAGATGCAGACCTACATCGTAGGCGAATGGCTAGAAGTCAAAGAGAGTAGGTGAGATTCAAACGGCTCTCTTCCAACGGCTAGTTTGAATCTCCACCTATATATATATCACCTCCACCAAAGACTGGAGAGACGACTGAAGAAATAAAAGAGTCAACAGATAAACGAACAATGATCTTCAAAGCCAAATCTCTCAAGAACACCCAGCCAGTCAGCTGTGTTCTTAGTTGTTCACATATTCAGTCATAGGCAGAAAAGATTATAATAGAAATATCTTAAGCCTAGTTTGAACGAGTTCATCATACTTCTTATTCTTCATTGTAAGAACTCGTTCATAGTTGGAAAACCCAAACCCAAACCCTTATACCCAGAAAAGGTTAGGTTAAGGTATGCCTGCTCGAAGCGTGTAATTCGAGTGGCTAGGTTTTTACAGTACCCGTAAACTGTAAGTCAGGTTCGTCAGTACCCGTAAACTGAAGGTGAAGGCTCCAGTTTGAGCTAAGGACGTTTCGATACAGTACGCATAAACTTGTATCCAGCTCGAGGAACTGAGGTGCAACGCTTGCTGACTGCGCGTAAAGTCAGTGGTATCCTTAGTGGATTACCAGATGGTTTTCTGGTTGTTGACGTATGAGTAGTTTCTCCGAACCACGTTAAATAGCTTTGTTATTTACTGTTTTATTTATGCATTCTACTAACCTTTCATAAGCGTATTTCAAGTTGCATAAACTGACTAAGAGAAAAGAGAAACAAAGCTTTGCAATATAATTGAAGCAACAGACGGACTTTCCAAACCCACCACATTCCGCACACAGCCAGCTGTGTCGATCAAGCTGCCTTCCAGCTGGATCAAACACAGCCAGCTCACTCAAAAGAGTTTTAATTGAAAAGGTTTTTTAAACATTGGTGTTTTTACCCCCCTCCCTCTACACCATGGTATCCGTCTCGGGACCAATAGGTATTTACAAAGAAATAAAGGCATGGAGAACATTCTAGTCTAGTACAATTCCATAAAATTGAGTATAATATAGTTCAAGTGATGGTAATTGAATCTAGTTTCATAAAATTAGAGATTGGGGTTGTATACGAATCAAATAATTTTGGTTCGATTCAATTCGGTATTCGATTCGAATTTTTAAAATTCGAATTCGTAAATTTATGATTCAAATACAAATACAAATACACTTTAATAATATTCCATGAAGTTAAGTATAATATAGTTCAATTGATGCTAATTATAAACTAATTTCAAAAAATTTGAGATACTATAGTTTAATTTATATTAATTGAACTCTATGATACACGTATTCTTCTAAAAATACAACATTGTAGTATCAGATACGCGTAAGGTGCGAGTGCGGGTGCGATTCGCATTCCTGAAGAAAAAAAATTAAAAAAAAATCGGATACGCGAATCCGGTGCGTGGAGGGCAAGAATCCGATACGTGGAGGGTGCATATGTAGTTATTTTTTAAAATTTTATTTTTTTTGGAGGCATTTTTGCAGCTTAATAAAACTTTATTTATTATAAAATATGCTTAATTAGATACTTAATTATAAATACTTAAGTTTTGGCTATAGAAAAATGTAAATTAAATATATTTAATTTTAAAATTTTTAAATTTCTATATATTTCAGAGTTGAAATATATAATAAAATATTAATAAATAGACGTATTTTTGTCGAATTACACCCTATAATTTTTAAAAATCCATATCCCTGTATCATATCGTATCACTCCCGCACCCACTCCCCCGCACCGATGCAACATAGATTGAAGTTCACTTATATAATGAGTCCACTTAGACAAATTTATAAAATTGAAGTTCCATTTGTCACAAATTGATTACACTTTAATAAAATCCCGTGAAAATAAGTATAATATAGTTCAATTAATAGTAATTATAAACTAATTTTATAAAATTTTGAATTATAAACTAATTTTATAAAATTTGAGACGCTATAGTTTAATTTATAGGATTTAGTTTCTCACTAATTTCCTATTTCTAATTTAAACCTAATTAATTTCCTATTTCTAATTTCAACTAGGTGCAATATGTATTTGTCTCGACTCGTGTAGTGTAGTTAATCGTGGGGGGCGTCGTGGCGGGATGTGTGTCAGGGGTCAGGGCGTCATGGGTTGTGCGCTTGGAGGCGGGATGACGTGGTGCGCTAGGCGCGCCTACGGGCGGGGAGCCGTGGGGTACTGGCGTCGTGGGGGCGTTGGGCGCCATGGGCCGGGAGCTGTGGGGCGCTTGCCGCGGGCAGGGAGCTGTGGGGCGCTGGGCTTCGTCTTTAATCTCTTTTGACTGATTGAAATGAGCAAGAATTTTGCAACTGTTTCTGTTTCAAATTGGATTGCAATCATATTTTTAGAGTTAGCCTCACACGTTAGGACTGTGGTTTTAGTTGGACGAAATGGCCAAAGTGCCACTGGAAATAGTATAGTTGGACGGATTCTTAATGTGATTGAACCTCCAGGTGAGTGATGATCTAGATGAATACATATCTTCCGTAGGATAATTATTGTTTATTAATTTTTTTCCATGATTGTAGGAATAATTTTATATCAAAATATATTAATCCAAAATAGAATAAGGGTAAATTAGTCAATATATAAAATTAATTTACTACAAAAATTCGAAA
This sequence comes from Agastache rugosa, assembly GCA_031470985.1. NCBI lineage: Eukaryota > Viridiplantae > Streptophyta > Magnoliopsida > Lamiales > Lamiaceae > Agastache > Agastache rugosa. Next base: position 26,598,813 of record CM062607.1, read on the forward strand.
ATTATTTGAACCGAATTTGATGAACCGATTTTTAAAAATTCAAGGGTATTATGGCTTAGCCATTATGGAAAAAAAATCCTTTACTTTTTTGCATTTTATACGTCGTTTTAATTGTTTATACCCAACATAACTTTAATTATTCTTCCTCTTGCATTAATTACTTCCCTGCACTTCTAAGTTGTAGAAGAGCATATATAAGCATTAAGTTAGAGAAAAATACCACCAATTCACCTTTTTTTCACCCACTACTCCCTCCTATTCAAAATGTAAGTCTTTTAAGGCTTTTATAACTTTTACAAAATATATGTCATTCTAGCATTTTTTTCACCTTCAAAATCCATAACTACCCCTAATTAACTCACCCCCAAACTCACATTTTCACTATTCACTAATTTCAATTCATAATTTATCAAGGTTAAATTTGATAAAAATATCCTTAATTTGTGTGCAGAACTCTAAAAAGAATTACATTTTGAATAGGAGGGAGTATTACTTATCAATAAATAAGGTTAATTTAGGAACAAATTTTATTTATTAATTTATGTGTTTGAGCTTAGGATGACTTTTATTTTGAATAGGAGGGAGTGCATTATTTTAATAATATTATTATAAAATATAAATTATTATAATATAATGAATTTTAATCAGTACTAATTATTGAGATTGAGGCTTAAAACAATTATATCTCCTAAATATTAGATGATAAATCCTAATAATCTTAACTTAAATACTAAAATTAATTATAAACCTCAATTGAAAATAGTGAATCATGATTAATAATTGTAAAATCAAATTAAAATACAAATAATTGAATTAAAAAAATTAATATTGGGACATTAAAAGAGGAGAATAGAGTATCTCAAATGCACCGCAAAGACGGTTCGAATCCTCATTAAATTAACTAAACTATTCAGCTCATATCCAGTTTTAAGTGATTATTATTATTAGGCCAAAATGCATATAAATTCCTGACCTTTTCTCAAATTTTGGTTTAATTTCAAACCTTTTAATTTTTGCAAAATAAATCTCCACCTTTCAATTTTGCTTAATGTTCTCCCGACGACGAATTTGGGTGAAATTCAAAGTGACGTAGCGTTCAAAACGATGTCGTTGGATTCGGGGTTGGGCGTCGGAGGGATCCGCGACAATCTCGATTCGAAGCAGGTGAAGAACAGCCGCCGTTTTGAACGTCACGTCACTTTGAATTTCAACCAAATTCGTCGTCGGGAGAACATTAAGAATAATTGAAAGGTGGAGATTTATTTTGCAAAAATTAAAAGGTTTGGAATTAAATCAGAATTTGAGAAAAGGTCAGGAATTTCTATGCATTTTGGCCTTATTATTATTATTATTATTATTATTATTATTATTATTATTATTATTAAAGTAGTCTCTAGCAGTCAAGGAATAGTCTGCCTACGTGCACGCGCGAGAATTAGAAAATCTAGTCAAGAAATTTAACTAATTGACTACAATTTTATTTTATTACAATATATTTTCAACAACGTAGTCTTAACTTAAGTCTTAACTATATGATGTAAAAATTGATGTAGGTTGAAACAAGCAGTGAAAGCAGCCTACACATTTTGAAAAAACTAAGGGGCCTGTTTCCAGAAGCACATGCAACAAGTAGTCTTTAATTTTATCAACCTTAAGACTTATATACGAAAAGGAAAGTTGCGCGCACGAATGAAACATGGTTTAATTCAAATTAGGTGTACCTAAGTAAATAATTAAATTAGTCAGTTTCATTGAATTCATTAACCTTAAATGCAGTTCACATTAAATTATCTTCTAGACACGAGTAGTTTTTGACATTTTGTATCAAAACCATTTACAGCATGCGAATTCTGTTGGCTTCTAGGCTGAACGTTAAAGTCTTTAATTTATTCTTCTCTCTCTCTTTTTTTTTAGAGTAAAAATGATATTCTCATTCAAGAGTATCGGAAGAACTCAAAAATAACAAAAGACAATAAAATCTTAATGAAACACATAAACTTGAACAGAGACAGAGAAAGAGAATAATTAAACTTTTATAGGAATACAATCGAAAGCAAAACTTGATACTCTCCACAATCTTCACGGTATTTGGTGTTATGACTTTGAAAATCCTGCCATTTCTCTCCATCTAAATTCTCCACAAAGTACATTGCCAACTGAATGGCTTTCCACCACAACCTTGACCAAGGACCACTCTCTTCTTCCTCACTTGGTGCTGCGTTTGCTATGATGAAATAGAGGTCTCTTGTGTGGAAAATTCCATCCAAATTCGAGAATCCGTCTGATTGCGATTAAACTCCAACCTGAAAATACAGTTTCAAAGATCCAAAAAATCACATATCTCATTAGAGTTAAGGAATCGACTCCATTTGAACACTCACGCCCTCCATCGAACTGAAGAAACTCTTTCACACTACAAAATTTCTGCCTAGATGAGAAATATAACCCCCTAAACCTTTTGTATAGACTTCCTCCCTGTTTTAATGTTAAATATCATTAGAAAAGCTAACACATGTGTCTATTTCATTCAATTCATGTATATATATAAAAGAGAATATATAAGAATAGACATAAATCATTTATCCTACAAGATCTAATGAATTTGACTTAATCCTCTCTTTTACGACAGAATCCAACGACTAATACGGCGCGACAACCAGCGAAAGCAACCGACTCCCATAACCGGTCAAATTTATTGATTTAGGAATTAGGAGGCGTACTTTTGAGTAATCTATAACTCTGTAAGTTTAATTATTCCTTCATAATTGATAAGAATGTCGCCTTCTCGGATGAATTGATAAGAATGTTGCTATTTATTACCTCCGTTTGTAAATAAGTGTCCCCCGACATCAAAAAGCAGATACCAAGAAAGTCAATAAATTACTCCTTTTACCCCTAATCAAATGCATAGAAAATTTAAAATGTAAATAATTTGTATTGATGACAAGGTAAAATGGAAAGTTTCAAACTATTTTACTCTCAAATTTTGAAATGAGATACTTATTAGAAAACAAGAAAATGAGATAATAGAACACTAAAAAAGGAACAGAGGAAATAGTCATTATTTTCAATTCCCAATTATTTTATAGTAAAATTTTTAGTAATCGCCGTCAGATACATGTTCAAATGGAAGATACATATGCTTAATCATTGTTGTCAAGTTAATTGTTTAATTATTCATTTAATTATTACTTCCTCCGTCCATGATTAGTGTATTACAATTTTCTTTTTTGATTGTTCATAAAAAGTGTATCACTTTCCTTTTTTGGGGCAATACCCCACACGCATTCCTTATTTTAAATCTCATAACAATTCATTATGGTAGGTCATTTTTTCCACACAAAATCAATCTACCAACCATTTATTAGAACTCGTGCCAAACTTATTGTAATACACTTATCGTGAACGGAGGGAATATTATTCATTTGGCAAGTGATTGAAAGTCGTAGCGTAAATTGTGTAAGTAGACTGTAATTTTTTTATTTTATTTTTTTTTGTTAATTTAAAATAATGTTTTTCTCTAGTTAAAAAATCTGACTCCGTCACTTTCTATATATGATATAGGCAGTGATCTGGTGAACTGTAACTGAAACAATAAAAATATGACTAAATCATAAAAGGTAAAAGTATGTGCAAAACGATGGGCAAAGATTAGGACACCTAACCACAGGTCAGTTATTCAAACAGTCAATCGAAAAAATAGAAACAGAAAACAAACTAAATCTACAAATTCTTAGGGGGAGGCTGGTAAACATAAATAGAATTTAATGGGCATAGAATGACCTATGTAAAAAAATGAAGATATGAAATGAATGAATTAAGGAATAATATTTTTATGGTTGGTATACACATCAAGAATGGAATGGTCATTCCATGAATGATTTAATTCTTACGGTTAATAATAAAACGTGTGTCGCAATTCTTGATGCGAACTTTTGGTGGACGAAGGGGTATTTATTATAATTGGTTTATTATTAATAATTTTAATAAGATTTAATACTTATACTAATACTAATACTAATAATAAATATTATTTTAGTTTTATTGCTTTTATTATACTTATTATAATTAGCTTAATAATAATTATCATTTATTATTTATTATTATTTTAATAATTATTATTTTTATTTAATTATTAATTAGCTTAATAATAATTATTATTATAATATTAATACTAATAATCATTATAATATTAATACTAATAAAAAATTATTAAGCTTAATAATCGTAATAATAAAATATTATTATTAATACTATAATTATTTTAATATTATTATATTAATTATTATTATACTAATTATAATATGAAATAATAATTATAGTAATTAAAATCACAATAAAAATAATTATTATTATTAATTATTATATCATTAATAATAATAATAATAATAATAATAATAATAATAATAAAATTCATTCCTGAAGATGAGGATTAGTTAATACCAGGGAGGAGGGAAGCAATGACTAAACCCATACTTAGGGGTGTCAAATTCTGGGCTGGGCCGGCCCGGCCCGAGCCCATCAGACTTTTTGGAAAAATATGGCCAGGCGAAAATTTTTCGGGCCTGAAAATGCGATGCCCGGCCTGGCCCGAAAATTTTTCGGGCCTAAAAAATTGATGCTCGGCCTGGCTCGAAACTATTTTTGTAGTGTAATTTTTCGGGTTGGGCCGGGCTGAGCCCATCGGACTTTTATCCATTTCGGGCCGAAAATTTTTCGGGCCTGAAAATGTGATGCCCGGTCCGGCACGAAAATTGTTCGGGCCTAAAAAAATGATGCATAGCCCAGCCCGAAACAGGTCTGGCCAATCGGGCCGGCCCTTTTTGGACACCCCTACCCATACTCGTGGGATTAGTCATTCCTTCTGAAAAAAATACACCAATCGTGGGATTAGAAATTGAGACACTAATGACCATTCCATTCACATTCCCTTCCAGCATACTAGCCATCCTCTAAAGGAAAGAGTTGTTGGGTATTTATTTGGGGGTTAACAAGTGTACCGCCCGTGCGATGCACGGAAACACATCATAACATTTTTGAGGTGGACTCCCTTGTGTTCCATCTCTTAATTATTTTTGTTATTAAAATTAAATCAAATTTCAATGAGATCAATAAATTTTAATTAAAATTAATAAATTCTAATTAAGATAAATACTAACTTTTAATTGGAATTGATAGATCAAATTAGATAATAAATAAACGCTAATTACACATGATTTTATGTTGTGCTTGTCTGCTTTCGAAAAAAATGAAAGAAAAACAAAAGAATAACTATAATTGTAGTACATGTATCAAATAATTAGCAAATGGTTACCTCAAAAAAAAAAAAACAAATGGTGAGAAATCTGCTTCTCAAAAACTAACTGTTATATATAGGCAGAATAATTAATTTGTGCATCAACCGATGTGATAAAAATACATGATTCTATCGGATTCATATAAAAATAAGTTCCTATATGATCCTCTCCTATATAAATATTCTTATCTAATTTGTACATGTAATATTTCCCAATCATTTTGAACTTACATGAACAATATGTACGACTATGACGAGCGTTGTCGCTAACACTCGGCAAAATAAATATATATTGTCCGCCATTTCAGCAAATAGCTTGAAAATCTCACTAGGTGGTTTATTGATCACATTGCCCCCGCATGCTGCGTCTATCCAATCCCGCTCACTTTGCCTTAGTCCATTCATGAAGGCATTGATGAGGTCCTTGTCACTAAGTCCATGTTGGGGACATCTGGACTTCAACTTTGTATATCTCTGATGGTAATCATAGATTGATTTCTCATTGCCCATTTTCAAATTCTGAATAGCCGCTCTCCCATTCTGGATCCGGGCAAAGGGGTAGTATCTCTCCAGAAACTTCTGTTTGAGCTGTTGTCAGCTCTCCACACTGCCTTCAGGTAATTGGTACAACCACTCTCTTGCCCCATCCTGTAGAGAAAATGGGAATGTCAAGAGACGGATGTACTCCCTTAGAGTGTCTTGATCATGCCTGGTGTGCACGGTCCGTACAGCCATCTCAAAGTCCTGGAGATGTCGTTGAGGATCCTCCCCGGGCATGTCACTGAACATTGGCAAGATCTGAATGACGGAATGCCTCATCTCCCAAGTGTCTTCGATTCCGGGTAAAGTAATGCCCAAGGGGTTCAGATTAACATCTGTAGGAAACAACATCTCCTTCAAAGTCGGTTCCACATTGTTCTACATCTTGCCCAATACAGAGCTTTCACTATCGCAAGATTGCGATATATCACTCGATTCACCCGAAGCTTCTTTCTCCGCTCGCGCCTGCTGGTCCATAACCTTCTTTCCTTTCCTTTGTTCTCTAGCGTGCTTCTCGATGTCTGGATGATATACTAGCACGCCACCAACCTCGACTGGCTCAGAACCAAACATGCACAAGGTCTCTGCCACAAGAGATAGTCACAAAATCAGCTCCGCGGCAACGGCGCCAATTTTGACGAGCGCTGTCGCTAACACTCGACAAAATAAATATATATAGTCCAATGCTCACAATACTGTAAACAGTGCTTGGAAGTACAGGGTCGATCCTCAGGGAGTTGATTGCCACTATCTCTTGAATCCTCCACAACCTGGTTCAAACTTGGGGTTGGTGCTGGTCACTGGGTCTATCTTGCCCAATACGCAAACAAAACTAAAACTGAAACTAAACAAGTAACTTGATTAATAATAAAAAGAACTTGACCTAGACAAACTAATTAAATAAAAACACTAGCTCGATCATTGGTGCATTAATCTTCATTACATGCATGCATCGTTGGTTATAGGTCTTGAATGCCGAAATCCCTTTTTAATCGTCACGCTCTCTAGAAACCCTTCCCTTACCTATCCTTACTTAGTTGGCGACGCACCGCCGGCTCTTTACTCTGGGCAATACCTTGTCCCTGAGTCATCGTCAAGTTTCTTGTCCAGAGAGCATTAATCACTAGAAAGGCCCAACAAGGAATAACCACGCCTGTCTCGCCCGAGACAGACACCTTCACTCTCTGCTTATTAATCTAGACCAAGATAAGTTGAGAAAATTCTCCCTAAACCTCTTAGTCAATTTAGTGTTCTAATATTACCTAAGCAATTAACAGCCTATTAACTACCTCGACAAATTAAACCGTTTTGGAACAAGCACATAAACAGGTCTAGAATGCAACATGCAATTAATTTGTCCACTTCGACCTCACGAGCTTCGGTTCCTATTTAACTAGTTATTGCCCAGATCAAGTATAGAAAATTAGCTAGACATAAAGTAAATCGAACAAACACAAATCTGGGGGAAAAACATAAGAACGATATTAAAAGTAAACTTACGAAATATCAAAGTATCGATCGACCAAAAGTGTCGATCTGGAAGTAACAACCGGAAAATAAAGAACATAAACTAAATTGGCCTAGGAGACTTGTTTCTTCCTCATAAACTCTCAAAAATAAAAGCAAAGCAGTAGTAAAAGATTAGGAAATTAAATCACAAAAGTATATGGTGATGGCTGCGGTCATGCACCATATTTATAGGCTGAGATGCGCTAGAGTTTGGGCCCTCGGTCCTTTGCATGGTAAGTCCATGAGCTACCTTGGAGTGCAAGTAATTACTTGATAAGCACGACCCCAACATGGCGTATCACGTCAATCTTCAAGATCCCTTACGGATCCTCCACCTAATCGGATTAGGAAAGAAACTTAGGTTAGATCTTCTTTTCCTTTTTCTAATAGGCTTCGAAGAGAAACACGCCAGTTGCCCCCGTCATCTTGCCTTCTCTTGTCAGCACGTCTTCTGCTCTGCTTCCTGCCCAACATGCCAGACAAGGCCAATACTGCCCCTGGTATTAAGATTGAGCCAGCGAATCCTCCTCACATCTACGCGTCTGATGCTATCATTCTTGCACAAGCTGGAGATTCATCGGTTGCTCATTGCCTCGTATCGATTCTCGTACCATTTCAGCAGATTTCAGCCATATCTTGCCCTAGAGCTGGCAATTATCCGGGCCGGGCCGGCCCGGCCCGAAAATCCTCCGGGCCAAGAAATGTGAAGCCCAACCCGGCCCAGAAACCCCCTTTATAGTGTAAATTTACCGGGCCGAGCCCACCGGGCTTTTCCCGATTCCGGGCCTGGCCGGCCCGGCCCGAAATTTCATCGGGCCTGGACTTTTGGAGCCCAGCCCGGTCCGAAATCGGGCCGGGCCGGGCTGAATTTGACAGCTCTATCTTGCCCTCTAATGCTCTTTACGTGCCCAGATCCACCTGATGCCCAAATAGTGCCCTCCCAGGCACTGAAACAATACAAAAAGACAACAAAAGACTCGATCTAGACTACCTAAACACATACAAAATGAACACAAAATATGGGTTCATCAGACTATTTGTAGTTATTTATTTGGCATCTACATTATATATTTACATACAATATCTTTCTCATGTTTTTTCTGCAAATCTGTATCAGCTGCCTTTGTAGGAGTAACATCAGCAGCAGTACGTTCTTCGAGCGTCTGAGTGGAGCCAGAGGCAGAGTCGCTCTGTGTGGGAGCAAAGTCATTGAACTGGACGTAGTCGAGCTCAAGCGCCTCGAAGAAGATAAGAAGCTTCTGCGACCACCTTTTATAGTTGGTTCCATCGAGTGACTAGAGCTTAGAGAGGCCAGGCAGCGATTTTGGAGTGACAGCCATGAATTTCGCTTTCAAATTGTTGGATGAAAGACTGCCCGCCAGTTGTTCGAACACAGTTCAGACCCAAAATCTGAATCTAGGAGCAAAATTTAGGCGCACACCACATATTCGACAGAATTCCAGATCGAAGAAAACCTGCACAAACAAAGAGAAAAACGAACGAACAAAAGATAAACTGTTGCGCCATGGTATGGAGGCCACTGCCTTGAAAGTGAAATTCGGCCGACCACGGAGTGCTAGTCCCACAAGCTGATTCACTCCCCAAGGTTTACACAGCCACCACCTAAAGCTCGCACTTAAGCTTTGGATGGTTCGAAGTTGAAAGGAACAAGCGCTTAGTCAAAAATATCAGAAGAAGAAGAAGAAAAGAAGATCTCAATCGGATTTTTTCTGTGTCTAACATGAACCAAAGCACCAGAATAAATAGAGTCTCAGAAACGTAATTTCGAAAAAGCCGGAAACAACCACCCTCATTTGCAACGTTCCCCTCAAGCCAGAAAAAACTAGTCTGACTCTTTCAATGTCAGCTAGGGCAATAATATTAATGGGCTCAAAATATAGTCAGCCCAATGCAACCAATTAAGAGATCCAATACGAGAGAATAGAAAATATAGATTAACTAATTCCAATATGGGCCAGAGAGGAATAAGAAAAAATGAGAGGAAACAAGAATGAAATATGATGTGCATTTCCAACATCAAAAACTTAATTTAACATAAATTCTGTCAGATTTTGAAATAGATGGACTAAAATAACCTTTAAGTTAAAAAAAAAAAGCAAAAAAACTAACCTACCCTACCTCTACCAACCACCACCCCCCACACCCCACACATTCATCTTCTCTATCTCTCCCCTCCTGCTGCTTCCGTCATTGCCTCCATCTCCACATTCTCTCTCTCTCTTTCTCTCTCTCTCCCCGCCAAGTCGCGAGTCGCGACTCCACCACCACCAGACCACCCACCGTTGTGCCTCGCCTCTGTCGTCGCTGTCGCCGTCGCAGTCTCCACCATTGCAAGCTCCAACTCAATTTTTCCGCTGCTTTCTGCCACCGCCACTTCCAACGTCGCCACCGCCGCCTTCGCCATAGTCATTTTCTCAGTTTACCTCTCTATTTTCAGATCTATTCCTACCGCGATCTGCTCTGATACTTCAGATCTAAAGAATCCAACGATGGTGCTTCACAAACAGAGAGTCGTTCAGATAAGTTTTTCGTGCAAATTTTTATATAGATCTGTTATGTGGTTGCCTCCGATCATCTTCTCCGGCGTGACTTTTTTTCATCTCCATAGCAACTGTGGTATGAACGGATCTCATTCGTCCCAATCGTCCCGTTCGCACCAACTAGTTTTGGTCCATAACTTGGTACGACTGGTACGAATGAACTCGTTCGTGCCGTTCGTGCCAACTAATGGCATATCATAACTTGGTACGAGTGGTACGAATGAAATTATTCGTCCCCTTCGTACCACCTAGTGGCGCACCATAACTTGGTACGAATGAGCTCATTTTCGTATTGTTCATACCAACTAGTAGTGCACCATAACTTGGTACGAGTGGTACAAATGAATTTATTTTCGTACCAATCTCACCCAGATCTCGGCTATCTGTTTGTCAATCGTCGACTTTTGAATCTAAGATTTTGTGATTGGATGGAACGGCGGCGGCGATTGAACAGCAGCAGTGCGGTGGATAGTAGAGGTGTTTTGGGTGAGAGATGACAGAGAGGGGATAGAGGAGAGAGAAATGGAGTGAAATGAGGGGTAAGGGCAAATTTGTCCAAAATCCTAAAGTATGACAAAATTTATTATAAATTAAGTTTTGGACAACTATTAATTTTGACTATCCATAGTGGCTATTTGACATTTTTACTCTAAAAATAGTATAGGTTAATCCACCGTTTACTTTGATGGATTGATTACTTTTGAACTTGTTTGATCATCTAATCCTTCATATAGTCAATCCTATGTTTTATCAATCTATCCTATCACGCAAAATAAACGCCCCCTAAACCTCACACAAATTTAAAATGGTGGATCTACTTTTCCACTTAAATAATACTTACCTTACTTTTCTTAAAACTCGTATCACTACCACACTCTCGGTGAACGGAGTTAGAATTACTTATTACTCCCTCCGTCCCGCTATTTCCGGCTCATTTTTCTTTTTGGGCCATCCCTTTATAAATGGCTTGAACCCAAAATAGAAATAATTAACCCTTTAAAAAGTGTTGACCCTATCACTTTTCTATCTTTTACACCTTCTTCTTAAAACCTGTGCCCATAAAGTATGAGTTGGAAATAACGGGACGGAGGGAGTAACAATTTTAGAAAGAGAAAGTCGCTTTATAATTATTTCAGGCATCCCTCTCGCGCCAATACATAATTTTACTCAACCTTTAGAAAAGTCAACGCTTGAATCATACCTAACGTTAGTCTCTTGGAATACTTTATCCCACTTTAGGTATCACGTCTCATGTCTCACTATCATAATTGTATTTTTATTCATTTATTTTCTTCAATTTCAATCTCTTGTGTTTTAGTTTAATTTTATGATTATCAATTAAGATTCATTAGTCTAGTTAGGGTTTACAACCATTTTTTATATTTAATTTACAGTTTTTGAGTTAATAATGGATTATTATAATTGATAATTTTAACTCTTCCGCTTTAGATAAAAATCATAATTAGTGAAAAGTGCAAAATTATTACACCATCTAATATGATAAGCAGTGCAGAGATTGTTTGCCATTACACATTTAATTGTTTAAATTTTAAATTACGTTGCATCATTTATTTAATTTTAAAATTTTATATTTTTAATATCGTGTAAATCCGTATTCGTTATCTTCGGTGTACACTGTGTAAACCCGTCGCTATACAATAACTTGCAAACCACACGTTTGATACATCACTCAACACATTTAACTATAGCAGACCTTATTGTTTTAATAATTTCAGTAAGTACATGATTTTATTTGATTAATAGGTAGTTGTGGTAGATAAATGAGCAAATCTGATTCATGATGAAATACTAGAGAGACATGATGGAGCCAAGTGAAAATAAAATACGTTATCCAAATTATAACGTAATATTTCACTCGTGGGCCTTATTATTAGTTGGGCTCCCAAATTATGTCTGTTGGTGCCTTGGTGGTGCTAATGAATGAGGAAAAAAATAAATAAAAAGTAAATAAAAAATAAATGAATGAGGACCAGTTTGAGCCCATGTAGCTTTAGGTACAATCGAAAATTAATTCATACACCACCCGCCCTTTCTTCATAAGCTATAGCCGCGCGCTCATAGGTTGAGGTGAGGGTACTTGTGGCTAAAATGACTCGTGTTCGAATCTCACCGATATTTTATAGATCTATTCTGGCGCATTGGATTTTATAAGTATTTATCTATTACGTGTGATCCCCCATACTATTACACTAAAATGTTGTTCACTCAGAGCACACTTTAAGGTAATTACTCTGAATTTTCATCATCATCAGAGTACAAATTTTAGCAGTTTCAAGCTAAATTAAACAACTAACTCAACATTAAAAAATTGTTTTGCATTAAATTTATGCATTAAGAACAATATTGCACTGGAATTCGAAAACTTACTTGGAAATTGCACGGAATTGTGTCATGTGTCAACTCCACAAAATAGCTTTATAACTTTGGGAAAATGGTGCTTTACTACCTTTAGAGCTGATAAATTAGGCTTGATCCAGACTCCAGACCGACAAATTAGTCCGATTTTAAATTGGATTGAACTATCAAAATATAAACTCAGACATATTTTTTAGCTAGGCTAAAAACTTCCTTCCGTCGGATGGACTTAGGTGGGGTCGGCTTGAGTACTTTGCCAGCTTTAGGTACCTTCTTCACAAAAGGGCTTATATTGACCATGCCCGATCAATTCTTTTACCAAAATCATGCATCTCCACAAACATTAAACCTGAAAAACATTTAGTAAAGTCTTGATATGTTCAGAATATTATACATAAGAAATTAGGGTACTTTTTATGTGAGACGAAGGAAAGATCTGCATTCATATACATTCTTCATGACATATTTGTAATGATTTACATTTTACATATTTAAAATCCAATGAGTCATTTTCAGAAAAATGTGTAAAAAATTAAATACAAAAAGCTTTACATTTTTTATCAGCAAATCTAGCTGGATACCCCACAAGTGATGAGCCTTCCAGCAATTTACCCTAGGATTCTAAAAAACTATTAAAATTAAAAATCAATTTTTAGTTGAATTTTACAATCCTTTGAACTATGAAGTACGTTGGCTTGATTGTAGATTAGTATCTATAACCAATTCAAAGTTACTATTCGACGAATTCTAGTTTATACTTTTTTGTGTTATTTTGACTAATTTTAATCGAGTATCTTATTTTCTTCAGATATACAAAATTAACTTTTTTTTTTCTAGTTGAAGATTAGTGAGGACAACTATTAACTCGGATATGCTAATGCTTTTATATATGTTTATAAGCTTTTATCTAAAATATATCCTCAAAGGTGGCCCACTAAATTAAAAATAAATAAATAAATAATTTATTCGTCAAATCTTTAAATATCTGTCTTGTAAATTAGGCATCCGTCACTTGTACTTTAGAAGTACTCGCTGATTTGACAAACAAATAACGTCATGCATGATTTGTGACTATACATAATAATGAATTAATTAAACTATATGAAGTAAGTTGCATAAATCAACACGTCCCTTCTCTTCTCGATCTACCCTACTTCCCGTTTTCTGAATTTTATAGTTTAACAACCTCTCTCACAAGCATGTTTTCAAATAATAATAAGAGGCAAAATTTGGGATAACCAATATAGATAGTGGAAATTAATAGTTGGCCACCAACTTTATTTGTAGAAATTCTGGCCAACTTTTGGAAATTTGGACCAATTTACCCTTAGAACCACTATTAACCATCCATCTACTCATTTCATTTTTCATTTTTCAAATTTCATATTCTCTATTTCTGCAAAATATTCTCTCTCTAGAAATCCTATTTTTCTCCATTTCTCCATCGCCGCCGTCGTACTTTCATTTTGTCGTCGCCGCCGTCGTACTTTCATTCCGCCGCCGCGTCGTCGTACTTCCATTCCCTTCCGCCGCACCTCCTTCGTACTTCCAGTCCAGTCCCCGCGCCGCCTTGAACTTTCACATTATGCCGGCCATATTCCAGATCTGCCGCCGCACCAGATCCGGCCATATTGACAGCTTTCTATCCGGAATCCATGACGTCACATTCCAGATCTAATGTCATGGATGATGTTCGTCTTTGGTCAACCGCATCCCGGTATGCCTTGGCACACCTGGTACGAATGGTGTATTCGTACCAGGTGTGCCAAGTCTAAGCGCGGTATGCCCTGGCACACCTGGTACGAATACGTTGCATTCGTACCAGGTGTGCCAAGGCATACCTCGCCTAGACTTGAAACACCTGGTACGAATACACCATTCGTACCAGGTGTTCCAAGTCTAGGCGCGGTATGCCCTGGCACACCTGGTACGAATACGTTGCATTCGTACCAGGTGTGCCAAGGCATACCTCGCCTAGACTTGGAACACCTGGTACGAATACACCATTCGTACCAGGTGTTCCAAGTCTAGGCGCGGTATGCCTTGGCACACCTGGTACGAATATGTTGCATTCGTACTAGGTGTGCCAAGTCGCGACGCGCAGTGACGTGAAAAATGCAGAAAGAACACATATGCACGAAGAGGACATCAAGATCTGGAAAATACGACAAGAACATGACAGACTAGATCTAGAAAACTCAATTAAAATTAATACACTAAATTCAAAACTGATATCTTAGATTAAAAACCATCAACCTACAATACAACCATCAAACAAGCCAAATTCCAAAATACAATATACATGACAACCATAAAACCAACAACCTACAATACACCATCAAAGAACAATTTTTCAGATGACAGAAGTTGTAGATCTGTAGATCTGAATTCCAAAATGACAGAAACTGTAGATCTGAAAGGGTGAGATGAAACAGATCCGAAAGTTGTAGACGACGCCACTTTGTAAGGAAGACGACGACGGAAGATGCAGACGGCGCCGGAAGTTATAGACGGCTCGACGGAAGGAAGAAGAATGATGGAGATGAAAGAGAAAATTTTTGAATCTGAAAATGAATTCTGAAAGAGAGAGTACGGGGAGGGGGAGAGAGAAAGTGAGAGAGCTGTAAAGTGATATGGAGGGTATTTTTGTCACTTCAGCCCAAAGTTGGCCACAATTTATTAGAATAAAATTGGTGGCCAACTATTAATTTCCACTAACTTAATTTGCTAGTCAACATGATTACCTCTAATAATAATAATAATAATAATGATAATAATAATAATAATAATAATAATACTCCCGAATAGTTATAGTAGTTCACTACGTTAAAGTATATTTTGGTATAAAAAATTCCAAGTTATGATTAATGATGCAATTACACACTAGAATTTGATAGTGGTTATATCAAGTTTTCCATCTAATTAATTTGTTATCCGCTATCCGATCATTTAAAGTACCATTGGAAAATTCATACAATTTTTCTGATGGTACAGTTATTTCGCATATCTTTACCGGATGCGGCATGAAATTGGTTGGAAAAATCGCCCTCACTTGTGAATATGAGTGTAATTTTTTTGGCCAGTTTGAAGTTATATCTAACAATGATACTTAAAAAATATGAGACTATTAAAAAGATCTTGTCATGGACCCTTCTAGTAATACACCTATAATTTAATTACTGGATATTGAACGACAAATCAATTGAATTATACAAATTTGATAGGATAAACAAAATAGTTATATATACTGATTTTTATTTCATAACTGCATGAATAATATTTTCATTGCTTCTATGTCTTTGGATCGCCCTATCCATTCTTTCTTTTTAATTATTTTATTTTTAATTTGGAATGGGGAGCGATAAAGTTTAAACTCTAGATCTCAGTGCTTGCGGATGGCTTAGTGGTTAAGTTGGATGTCTGAGGCGAAAAAGTCTCGGGTTCAAACCCCACTAATGCCTTTAAAAGTCGAGCATATCACACATGTACTTGAAAAGTGTAGTTTACATGCTCGGTGTGGTTTGTAGGCTATTGCATAGGGATGGAGGTTTATCCAGTACACACCGAAAATAGCTGCTGCGGGTTCCTACGATGTAAAAAAAATAATAAATAAATAAAGTATGTACCGTTTGGATGTTTCTTGGGGACTCTTTTTAATTATTTCTAAGATATTCTTTTTCCCTATTTCACAGCTTCTATTTTCTCTATTTATCTTCAATTATCTCGTCTAACGAAAACTCATTGATTGAAATAGCATGCAGAAAATTTGCAGACATCAAAAGAATGTGATACAAATAAACTTATCAATCATATATAACAACGTCGATCTTAACCACCAAAAATAAATTAAATGTGCAGGTTACATATTTCAAACATCTTTTAAAATAATTTTCAAATCCAAAACCGAACAAGGCCTTGAGGATTTTAATAGGTTCAAAACAAAGTAAAAATTAAAATACCCTTTTCAAAATTATACCCCACCCTAAATAAAAATAAATAAATGTATGAACACAACTAACTCTATAATTGAAAAGGATCCCAACCCCAACTCCTTTTTTTGCCAACCACATTTTAGTTCCATACAGCTCATATATATGCCACGGAAACAATCGAAAGATTTTTCCTCCTTTTTTATAAAATCTTAAAATTATTATTTCCAACATAGAATTAATCAAAAGTTTTGAAAGTCAGTTGATAGTCATTTCAGTACTATTACATATTGTCTTATATTATAGGGGGCATCAAAATGTCAGATCACATTAATTTTAATTTTGAGGAACGTTTCCTTGATAGTTTGTATGTGGTGGGAATGTAAGATTCCCCATCCATTAAATAGTTTTTGTTTCCTTTTATTTAGATTAAAAAAAAAAGACACGCACACACACCGAAGTAATTAAATGCACTCGGAAAGTAGTCCATGACTCATGTGACATTTGGTTTCTTGATCTTTTATAGTAGGCCAAAATGCATACAAATTTCTAATCTTTTTTCAAATTCTGGTTTAATTCCAAACCTTTTAATTTTTGCAAAATAAATCTCCATCTTTCAATTTTGTTTAATGTTCTCCCGACGACAAATTTGGGTGAAATTCAAAGTGACGTGGCGTTCAAAACGACGCCGTTGGATTCGGGGTCGGGCGTTGGAGGGATCCGCGACAATCTCGATTCGAAACAGGCGAAGAACAGCCACCGTTTTGAACACCACGTCACTTTGAATTTCACCCAAATTTATCGTCGGGAGAACATTAAGCAAAATTGAAAGGTGGAGATTTATTTTGCAAAAATTAAAAGGTTTGGAATTAAACCAGAATTTGAGAAAATGTCAAAAATTTGTATGCATTTTGGCTTTTATAGTATTTGTTTTGAAGATATAATGATTTATATAGTAGATGAAATAAAAAACGAAGAGCTGGCTATAATTTTTATACAAAGAAGTATTTTGACACATGAATCATTTATTTGTACATATTATATATATATATGTATATATATATATATATATTGTTGAGTAATTCAGCACAAAAAGATAAAAAACACGACACAAGATTTACGTTGTTCAATCATGATCTACATCCACGGTACAAGAGCTGTAATTGTTTTATTCACACGATCACACTTCGATTGCAAAATCGGAGACAATAATAGAATTCTAAATCTAACTTTGAAACTGAAGAACTCTTTCTCTCTCTATGCACACAAGCTGCGAAAAACTAAATAAAGAGAACAAGCTAGGACGGTCCTTTTATAACTGCTGTTATAACCGCTTTCATAACCGCTTCTATAACTGCTTCCCAGCTGACTTTCCACCCAAGATTCATCTAGCTGTAAGGTCTTTCCAGTTGAAGACTTTCTCCAACTGAGTATTCTATCCAGCTGTGAAAACTCCAGCTGAGGAAATCTCAGTTGTGTAATTTTATCCGGCTGAGACTTTCCCAGCTGCGGAATTTTCCAGCTGGCTGAAGAGAATCTCTTCTTCACTCCTTTCACGCATGGAATGTAGGCAATATTATCATATCAATACATTTTGTCCGAATTTTAGTTACAATAACCGATAGTAATTGATGTTTACTGGTCAACTCACCAAACAACGAAAATTGGGGTTGAAGAATGATTTCTTGAAGTTAAGGGTCCAAATTAAATGGTGACGAGGGCGGAGATTTATGTTTGCATTATATTAAAGATTGAGTTAAAAACAAAAAAGAAATTTACCCAAAAACGAAAAAGAAAAATAATTGGTAAAATTTTTAGATAAATTTGAAATTATATGTGTAGTTTGGATACTATTAGTAGACACGATGCATAGCATACCGGAATTGATATAAAAAAGGTAAGTTAAACAAAGGGTAACAAAAGGACCAATATCCCCATCAAACGATCCTCTTTTCATTTTCAACCTATGTATGTATTTAATTAACCTTCGTCTTACTTAAACCTACAATCAAATTGAAAGATCTGGATAAAATGAAGCTAGTTTAAGGTTAAATTAAAATAGAAAGTTAGAAGATTTTTCAAAGATGGGGCCATTGTAACCAGCTACAGAGGTTTGATGGAGTCTAATACTCATTTCAAAATCGATCATGTAAGTCGGGATGCCAATGTAGTTGCCCACTGACTTGCAAGAATTGCTAAGAATTTTCACTACAAGAAAAACGCTCATACATAACGTTCATTACCCGTTATGTATGTGCACAAAAGACCAAAATATAAAGTGGTGAAATAAAAAATGCGCTCATACATAACGGTCATTAACCGTTATCTATGAACCCTATACATAACGGTTTTCATTAGATAGATAACGTTTAATTTTACGTTATATATAGGTATTATACATAACGGTTTATGACCGTTATTAAATATATTTCAAGGGTATTAAATTGTCTCTATAGATAACGTTATAAAACATTTTTGTTAACGGTTATCTACTGTTATCATTGATCTTTATACATATCGTTTTGTGACCGTAATGAAATACATTATATTCGTTGTGTTTTGTTATTATTGATAACGCTTTGTGCTGCTTTGATAACGATTAGTAGTACCGTTATGTATACTTCCAGATATTTGAACATTTTTTTTATATTTTCCTGTTTTAATTTTGATAAATTAATAAATAATAAATATCCTCTAAAATACAATAAAATAGTACATATATTGTCATCCCAACAAAGTCTACATTATATTATATCCAACATTATCATTATCATCCAAATAGCAAATATTTGTATCTACCTAGCTAATGACTAAAAAAAGAGATTAATTAAAATGTTTACAATATTCCAACTGCAACCATTTTGGACAAACTTCTTTATGAGCCGACCGATCATAATGCTTAAGCCCCTCCTGCCACAGTTTCCTTTGATCTGGGAACTACAAATGCAATAACACAAATCAATGCAGACATATATATGAATCAGTTCGAGCACATTAATATCTCAACAGTCCATATCTATGATATACTAGAAGTCTCAATAGCACATACACTAATATCAACAACACATATCGAGTATTAAAGAAAAACACAAAGAAAACCAAAAAGTAGCCAATATCAACAGCACATGTACATATCAAGTATTTAATCTCAACAACAAGAAAATCAGAAAACAGCCAATATCAACAGCAAATATCAAGTATTAAATCTCAACACGAAGAAAGCAAGAATGCAACCAAGTTTCACTATCACATGATTACCAACTTAATGGGCAGCAACTACTATTGTATTAAGTGTTGTAGCACCCAGAATCAACCAATTTTTAACTATCACACTAGAAGCTAGACAGCAAACTTATTGACTCAACACTTTTGTCGCTTTTAATGATCGCATAAGTAGGTAGCAATCGATACCTGATATTCAATCCATGAGATGTGAAATTACACAAGAAGCCCATTCCTCACGAACATTATCAATTTCAGCTTTAGTATATGGTGCATCAATATGAAACTATTAATAAAAACAATTGATGCCTAGTGGTCAGTTGAGAAATAAACACAAATGATGCATTACTCTAAGTATATATTTTATTACCAGTGATGCCACAGAAACGGAGACATCGTTTTCAATCCCTTTGACTATCTCTTTCATGAACCGCATTATATAATATCCACATTGCTTCGAATCAGGTTGTAATGGATCCTAATAAAAATATTCGAAAAATGAGTTAGCATTGTTAGTCTTGGATTTCTTCCAAACGCAGATGATTCTCGTATTGAAAAAAAATTATGTAGAAATAACAATACACACCTTTATAACTTTCCAAGTTGGTGGTCTTTTGAAACTCTTCTTGTTCATTTGTGCATTGAAAATATTCATCGCGCTTGAAAACAAAGATATTGAGAACATTAACATTAACGTAATGTGGACATAATAACTTAAAAAGTCTATAACT
Organism: Agastache rugosa; assembly: GCA_031470985.1. Taxonomy (NCBI): domain Eukaryota; kingdom Viridiplantae; phylum Streptophyta; class Magnoliopsida; order Lamiales; family Lamiaceae; genus Agastache; species Agastache rugosa. The sequence goes on from CM062607.1 coordinate 26,618,977, forward strand.
TACGTGTCGACCACAAATTTCCATGTACTGTCCCGATTCCGATGAGCAAGAGGGTCCATCAAATAGACACGACCTATGTGAGGTTGAATGATTGTTAGAATCCAATGTTCACTGTGACATACGAGTATTAAATTGTAGGCAAGAACATATCGGATAAAATATATTGAACTATTCAATATAACAATTAAATTTATGCCGAATACTTACCCCACGTTGCAAGGCACCAATACAACTTGCTTTGAGGTTGCATTAAGTAACCTATCTGATAATGCGCGTGCCCTATCATCACGTGAAGCCTTTGGTGCATAAGATATCCCAAATGGATTCACAAATAGAAACATATCATTCGTTTCGTTTTCCTTCATGATTTTATATAGGTTCCTACAAATGAATTTTAATATATTTTAGTATAACATAATATATTTCATAAGAAATAAACTAACTGACATAATGATAGTCTTACCACATACAGACAAGAATGCAGTTTCCTGTAATTGGTTCCAAGTTGCAAAAAGGAATAACATCTTCTCGAAGAATCCAAACACCAACATCAACACCCAAAAAATCAACATCCATCGTAACACGTAATCCTTTTTCATCCTTCTCTATTATGTACAATAGTGCTACTAGTGATTAAGGTAACGAGGTTGCATTCTTGACCACATTTTCCTTGAACAATTTTTTGCCAATCTTTTTCTTAGCGGGTGCCTAAGTATTGTGCAAGATACATAGTTATTAAAAAAAATTAAAGCAATGGAAAGACAGGAACCTATAAATACCAACATTGTATCTACCTCATTTAATAATGAAGCAAAAATAAATAAATCTCAGAGAAACACAGATCGAATACATGAGAGATAATAGAATTAAACTTATCAAAAATGTGTTCAGGTTTTAATTCCTATATTCAGTTTAAGATCTATAGTTCATTTTATAATATTTTCCAAGGAGTATATACCGAAATTTACCTCATTGGATCTTTCTACCACCAAATTAGTGGGCCATGCCACATGCGTTCCTAATGCGCTTCCTACTGTCTCTATCTCATCTGAAACGCGGTACGGCAATACTGCATTTTCATCTACAATTTCATCAATCGACACACGAAAGCAACGTTCAGGCATTGGAGCACCGTGTATGACCTTGGTAGCAGGAACCACCGTTCCATAACCTACAATTGTTTTGGCAGATCCTAGCTGTAATGCGACTGTCTTTCCATAGAAAATAAAGGTTTAGACAATAATTATAATCAACTTCTACAATAGCCTAATTAAGAAGATCAATTGTGGTCTTTTACAGTTCAAACACGTACCTCTAAGGTTGCTGATTTTTCAACGAAGACCGGCTCAACATCATCAATGTTTTTCTCACGAGCAACTGAACAACTACCCAATCCTTCAGACACCTTTTCGTTTTCACCCATTGTAGCTTCAAGTTTGCCAATTCTATTCACTAACTCATAGATGACTTTATCTAGAATATGTATGCGCCCATCTTGTTCGTCAAATTTTTTTCTTGCATACTGCAATTCATGTAGTGATTTCTCATCAACTGGTTGTCTCTTTTCTCTAGTAGATTTGAAGTATGTACTGGGGTTTACGCCTGCCCCAATACCTCGCACACGACCAGAGTGTTCTAGTTTCTCGAGGGCACGTGAAGAACAGATTTCAATGTGAAGTTTTCATCACGATGCCCATCATATGCTTGGATGCATACCTCCCATAACTCTTTCAAGTCATCAATTAGAGGTGCCAAGTATACATCAATATCATTCCCCGGTTGTTTAGGACCGGAAATGAGCAAAGTCAACATCATGAATCTTCTTTTCATGCATAACTAGGGAGGTAAGTTGTATGTCACTAGTACAACTGGCCAACAACTATAATTAGAATTCTGAAGACTGTGGGTTGATGTCGTTGGCTGCTAAAGCTAGTTTAAAATTTCTTGGTTCTTTCCCAAAATTCGGCCATTTGCTGTTTCCTAATTTCCAAGGTGCATCTGCTAGATGTCGAAGATAACCATCACGAGTTCTTTCATCAGCATGCCACGTTAGTTCCTTAAAAATTTCAGCCGTTCGAAACATTCTTTGAAATCTTGGTATTGGTGGAAAAGGACCTTTGATGGCACTCCAAATAGAGACTTACCATTTTTGTCCACTTTATATCTTGACATCCCACATGTAGGACACTCATTTAATTCCTTATATTTCCTCCGATATAGAATGCAATCGTTATATTTCCTCCTCTGAATTCATCAAGCCTTCAAAAGCTCTTAAGCAGTTCTAAATAGTTCAAAGAACACTTTATCTTAAAGTGTTTCTAGTCTAGAAACTGCTCAGTTTTTTTCGTCTGATTTCTAGGCAGAAATCATTGTATATCTTAAGCCTAAATTTTGAACGAGTTCATCTAACTCTAAGTTCTTCATTGTAAAAACTCGTTCATAGTTGGAACCCCAAACCAAACCCTTCTTTACCCAGAAAGTTTAGGTCAAGGTTACGCTTGCTTGAAGCGCGAAATTCAAGTGGTTGTAAGGTTTTTTTAGTACCCACAAACTGAAAGGTTAGGCTTGATAGTGCCCGTAAACTGTTGGAACACAGCTCGGGTTAGAGTTGTGAAGTTGCTTGGTACTTGAAAACCAAGTGATAGTGAATTACCAGTGAATCTGGTCGTGGACGTAGGAGGTGTTACTCCGAACCACGTAAAATCTCGTGTTATTTTCTTTCTCGTTATTTTCAGTTATTGTACTAACTTCATTGACATTGCATTTTTATCGAATATGCACACTCAGCTTCTCTCCAAAGACAGTTGTGTCTTTCTGAAAATTGCACAACTTGATTAAGCTGAAAGCGTAAAGATAATATTTTCAAGCTGAGTTTTTCTAAGCAAACGAGCTAAGTTTTTAAACCACCACTTTCCGCACCGTCAGCTGAGTTATTAGCCCAGCTGACCTTCCTCAATTGGATTCATAGCTGAGCTCACGCACTCTATTTTAAACTTGTCAAAAAGTTTTAAAAGTCTATCTTTGGTGTATTCATCTCTCCTCTACACCAAAGACCCAGCTCAGGGACCATCATGCACAATAAAACTCACGAAATGAACTCAATCTCACAAGAGTCAACACCATCAATTAAAACTCACGAAATGAACTCAATCTCACAAGAGTCAACACCATCAATTAAACAGAAAACCATAATCCAACCCAAAAATCCAAATATGCATCAGGCGGAGAAAGCAAAATTAGGACAAACACAAACAAAATATTCAGATTCGCCAAAAACAATGAAATTCAAAAGCTAAGAGGCAAAAATCGAGCAGGAAAAGCTAACCATACCTGTTAATTTGGAACCTAAAACTGAAATATCTTTCCCAGTTGTGGCGGCAGGAAAGCAGCTTAATTTTATTGGTCTGAGAAAGAAGAGTTTGCCTACAGGTATCCATTCTCTCTCTGTCTCTCTCTCGCTGGGTGGCGCGGTGTGATACGGTGGTCAGGCAGAGTGGTGGTGCAGCGGCGCCGGCGATAGCTACGGCAGAATACATCAGTGGAGCGGTGGTGGAAGACAGTAGTCGCGCGCAGCGAGTGTGAGGAAGACAACGACGAGAGCGGCGCCGGCGATAGCTTGCTTGAAACCGGCGAGAAGAAGGATTGGAAAAAGTTGGGGCAGAAATTGGGGAAAAAGAATTGGGAGGGAAATTAAGTCAGCAGCGAAAATTTTGTCTACTATTTTTTAATTAAAAAAATTCTAAAATAAAATTAATATTACGCAATATTAACGGTTAACAATACCCGTTATATAATCTATAAATAGATTTCACAAAATTATAACGGTTCTTATAACACCGATATCTTTGTCAAAAATAACACTCACATAGATAACGGGTATTTTCAGAACCGCTATGTAAATGGAAAAAACGCACATACGTAACGCTTTCGAAAAACAACCGTTATGTATGCAGTGTTATGTATGTGCATTTTTCTTGTAGTGATTTTCTTTTTTCGCATATTTGGGATGAACCTCTTACATTTGTTGAGGGTCTTCTCTGTTAATTATCATGGTCGTGTTGATTTATAGCATACAATATTGAGTCTTTCTTTCAAAAAAGAAAAATTAATAACAAAATATAATCGTTTTATATTTTTTGAAAATAAAAATTAGAAGCGCCAATCGTCTTACCCATCTCTCTTGTTAACTCGTTACACGCAGATGGAGGAGACGAAAAATTAAGTGACAAACTTAGAAATTACTATTTTACTTCAATTCATAAGATGAGTATTAAAATCATGAATATCATGATTCATAAGCAAAATCTGGTAAATTGCATCTCTGAAAAAATGACTGCGAGGTGAACTTCAAATGGTCAAAAAATCATCACCCGAGAAAATATCATTATATATACACACAAAAACCTCATTTTCCTAAATCAATAATGCAAGGGAGGAAAAAACAGTAGTCTAGTTTGAAAACAATATCAATTTTTTATTAGATATAATTCTAATAATGTGGAAAAATGATCTAAATTAAGCTGGAAAAGTTTGATTTAATTAGAAAGTTATAAAACAGTACCCTCCCCACCCCCAACACCCCTAACCTGAGAGGTAGGCTAGTACAGCACTGCTGCCACCATGATCTGTAGCAACGAAGTGATACCACCTTATCTATGGATTCTTGTCAAGTTGCTTTCAATACTTACATGATCACAGATTATATATATATGTATTATTATTATTATTATTATTATAGCCCCACTCCCTACACTACACATTTTGGTTCCTCCAAAACGAAACATTATTTCATGACGTATTCATTTCATTGGAGTATATAACTAAAATGTAAAAAAAAAAAAAATCATGCACGTCGTTAAAATGCGCAGTAGCAGTAGCAGTAGCGGATCCAAGTTTATTATGGATGAATAAGGTCGTTTCATTGAAGAAATGATGCAATCTCAGCCATTAATTCCGACCGGTACCGTCGAGTCTCTCGGCTCGATCGTTGGAGTCATGCATGAGAATATTGATGGATATCCACCGCTCCCGCCCAGACCTTGTGCTATACCACCTCGCTCGCTCGCTCGCTTATTAATTGTTTTCTTCTACTTCCAAAAATTCTAAATTCAAAAAACAAAGTCGCTTCTTAGACGCCCATGCATCAAACACAAATTAATTAATGTTAAATTAATTGCATCATTTTCAACTCAATTTATATGCATCTCTGTCCAAAATAGTTTTAATGTTACGTTGTATATATCTCCGATCCTCATACGACTAAACAAACATATATTCACATGATTTTAATTTGCACATTTCCTCATTATTGCAAATCACTTGATCCAATTTACATTATATTTTATATATATATATATGAATTGGTTCATATAAAAAAAATCCTAGTCTCAGAATTAGGAACCAATTTAAATAATTGATAAATTGATCTTTGTATGATCTATGGACGTTATTATTCGAAGTATAAATATATATATATATATATATATATATATATATAAGGTGGGTCCCTTGACTTCCAAGCCAACCCAGCAAAGTAGGAGTTATGGATCGCCAACGAGACGATGAATTATTGATCTGCAAAATGAAAATTCTCGAATATAATTGGGACCAAAGCTATTCGTAACATCAATCATTTTCAATAAAAATAACCCCGATCACTTTTAATTCAATCCCATTTATGTGACAGAGACACGTTGTACGACCAAAAATTCCCTCATCCCATATCGCATTTATCCATCTTAATCATACAGCTATATCCGCGGACTCATAAATATATACTCCCTATGGTTTTTAATAAGTGTCATTTTTAGCTCATTTTCTTGTTCCCCAATAAGTGTTCCATTTCAAAAATCTAGAGTAAAATAATGTGAAACTTTCCATTTTATCCTTGATACTAATGCAGATTTTCTACGTTTTAAAGTTTTTTATGCTATTAATTGTGGGTAAATTATCAATTTTCTTAGTATGCGTATTTTGACGGTAGATGACACTTATATACATATATATTATCGTGACACATCATAATTCAATTAGGTACTACTAGTACTCGTATTCATGGCAGAAATGGGGTCTAGGAAATAGAAATTTAAATATGTCAATTATTGTTGATTGAATTGGAAATAAGATGTATGTGTCCATACACTTAATTGCCACATGCGATCCTCTATTGCTAATTGGTGTAACATCCTCTATTGCTTATGTTGGATGAACGACATGTGGCAATCCCTAAATTTAAGATTGGTAACTAGGGTTTATTCCACCCAATTAGGGTATATAATTATCTCCAAATCGACATATGTCATTAATCTAATGGATGCAATAGAAGATGTCACACCATTAGACAATAGAAGATCCGATCTGATTAATTGCACTTCGTGTAGAAGTTTTACATGGCTTTCACGTCATGTTTGAATTTAATGCCGCAATTGACCATCGTGCTCGTTGCCATGCATGAGAAGTACACTATTTAATTACAATTTACATGCACTAGGTTTTTGTGGTGCGACTTACCCTTCCTCTATAATTTGCAACCTATTGAACATGAACAAAGTTTATCTAATGTGATGTCAATAATAATAATAATAAAACATTTATTCAATGTACATCTCGGATAGTGACTGTAACTTATCCTTGTCATAAAAAAATACTATGTTGACGAATAGAATTGCAAAGAGTATTGAGAAGGATCGAAAAAGGTATTTAAATTGGGGTCAACATTGTTAAACCATGGAAATTGAGAGAACTCGTTATTTTTATTCATGATGTGAGAGAAGATGAACAAAAGATGAAGTGGAGATGAAATAGGTGAAAAAAGATGTGTAGAAGTATAGAAATGATGTGAAAATGAGGTACAAATGAGGTGTATTTATAAGTGAAAAAATTAAAAATTAAAAATGGCAATTAGCAGTTGCATGCAGGGACGGAGCCAGGAATTTTATATAGGGGGGGCGAACTTTCTCAAAGCATTAATAATATTTTCCGCACAATATTATACATATTTTATACATAAACATACAAAAAATATTATAAAGGTAAATTATCTAGTACTCCCTCCGTCCCAATAGCAAGTTCTCTCTTTCCTTTTTCGTCTGTCCCAATAGCCAGGGACGGAGCCAGGAATTTTATGTAGGGGGGCGAACTTTCTCAAAGCATTAATAATATTTTTCGTACAATATTATACATATTTTATACACAAACATTCAAAAACATTATAAAGATAAATTACCTAATACTCCCACCGTCCCAATAGCAAGGTCTTTCTTTTCTTTTTCGTCTGTCTCAATAGCAAGATCTCATTCAAAAAATAAAAATAATTAACTCTTCAAAAGACTTGAGACCTACCATTTTTTATCTTTTTACTCTTGTTTCTTAATAACTAAGAAACAACTATGCCCAAAAGAAATGGGACTGTGCTATTGGGAAGGAGGGAGAGTAATAATTAATAAAAATAACTAATTCCAAATCTGACCAATTATACAGAAATGGTGGAGTAAACACATAAGGACGTTAATATTCTAGTTTAGACTTCTGTAACTAATTTCAAATTTGACATTATAATTTTAAATAATAAACATACATTTCTCACTTAATCAATTCAACATCATTGCCGCCCTCCGTCATATTCAATCACATATAAAAAGTTCCAAATAAAATCACTTTTCCTCCTCCAAATTAAATCTCATTGTTGATTCTATCTATCCAAATATATAATATGTTATTTAATTAAGTAAATCCCAATCTATTTAAATTAGAAATTTTAAATCATTTTGAGATTGAGCTTGAATAATGAACTAAGAAAGTCTTATAATATATATATATATATAAATATATTTTTAATTACACAAATTTATAAATATTTATAATATGTACATATATATATATGAGTAAATCAGAAAATTTGAGGGGGGCGGCCGCCACCACCAGCCACCCCCTAGCTCTGTCTCTGCCAATAACAAGGTCTCATTCAAAAAATGGAAATAATTAACTCATCAAAAGACCTTACCTACCACTTTTTATCTTTTTACTATTGTTTCTTAATAACCGTGCCCAAAAGAAATGAGACTGTGCTATGGGGATGAAAAGAGTAATAATTAATAAAAATAACTCATTCCAAATCTGACCAATTATACAGAAATGACGGAGTAAACACATAATGTTAATATTCTAGTTTAGACTTATGTAACTAATTTCAAATTTGACAATATAATTTTAGATAATAAACATGCATTTCTCACGTAATCAATTCAACACCATTGCCGCCCTCTGACAAACATGGATTTTTCACGATGTTTTGGGTGCATTCGATGCCAATTGTTAGTGAAAAACTATGTCGTTTAACCTTTTTCCCAAAGTTAAACCATGTTTTGTCGGTTTTTACGCTTGTTTTCTTGTTTTGAAATAATTGCAGGAAATGGATGTGGAATTAGAGTGAAAGGAGCTTGGAATGAGAAAAAGGAGCTCGATACGAAAACGTGGAAAAAAACGGAGGTCAATTCGGAGTCCGGACAAGGGAGAACGGGGCGAAACAAAAAAGGTGCGCAGCCAAGAGCGGGTTGGGCGTGCAGAACGTGCATGAAAATCGCCTCCGGGCGCGGGATGCACGCGCGGGACAATCCGCCGGGGCTCATGTCGTGCGCGGAAGAAGGAATTTTCTTCTTGGCCGCGCGACCTAGGGCACGACCGCGAGCGGCGTGGCAGAATTTCTCCAAAACACGTTTTTGCTTCATTTTTCCACCTCATTTCGGATTTTTACTCCATAACACTTTTCTCCCACCTCAAAAACCTATAAATAGGGCACTTGGGCTCTCTCTTCTAGGGCAAGTTTTCACTCCTCCCACCACCCACACACATTTCACACTTTTACACACACTACCATCATCCACCATTGTTGGAGCTTGAAACTTGGAGAAGAAGAAGTCTAGGAAGAAATGTTGAAGATCAAGAGTTGGATTTGTCACTTCACCTCTATTCTCTTGCATTTTAGATGTTTTTATTTCTTGATTTGGGATTTGTGTTGATTATGAACATGGTTGGCTAAATTTCTCTTTCTAGGGATTAAACTAGACAATTTGTATGGATTAAAATCTTTGATATTCAAGTATTGTTGAGTTTCCTTTTACCTCCTTGTGTTTGTGGTTTTCTTTGAGCATTTGGATGATTTGCAACCATTTAAATGTGTTTGTTATGTTGGTTTGAGGCTCGAGAGAGGGGTGAATTGACATTAGAACCGAGCACAAGGTGTAATATCGCAATAGCCCGAGAGGGTGAGTGGTTTTGCAAGGATAGAGTGATCTTAGGTGCTTTTAGGAGTTATAGGCTAGTGTTTGATTGGAGACAACAATCCTAGCTTGTAATCAACTACTTTAGTCGTCCGAGATGAGACTCGAGTGAACGAGAGATCGCCTTAGGTAAAGAGATAACAAAACGAGACTTGAGTGTTGGAATTTTAATTTGTTGCAAGTTGTCGATGCTTAGTCCTTAGAAATTCATCTCTCCTAAGTTTTAAGTCATTGTCTTCATCTTTGTTTAATTTAATTGAGCTCGTTAATTTATTTAATTTCTCTTGGTTCGTTTAATTTAGTGATTGTCCCTAAAACTCCGATTAGTCTAAATAGGTTAGAACGACGTAGTAATAGTAATCATAAGTGTTAAAAATTAGTCTCCGTGGATACGACCTTGCTTGCCATTTTCTACATATACACCGTACACTTGCGGTTAATATTTGCATAATTAAAAGGCGAACACCCTCCGCCATATTCAATCACATATAAAAAGTTCCAAACAAAATCACTTATCCTCCTCCAAATTAAATCTCATTGTTGATTCTATCTATCTAAAATATATATAATATGTTATTTAATTAAGTAAAACTCAATCTATTTAAATTAGAAATTTTAAATCATTTTGAGATTGAACTTGAATGATGAACTTGGAAATTTCTTTATAATTAGTCTTATAATATATATATATACAAATATATATTTTTAATTATACAAATTTATAAATATTTATAATATGTACATCTATATATAAGTAAATCAAAAAATTTGAGGGGGGCGGCTGCCACCACCAGCCACCCCCTAGCTCCGTCTCTGGTTGCATGTCGTTGCGGCCGACCGTTGGCTCTTTTTCAATTTTTTTATTTCGGAAATTAAAAAATAAATTATAAGTAAATAGGAGCATGCAATGCACATGCCATACATATCTTACATCGAGCCGGGCTCGCCACAAAGAGCTGCCAATTGAGCCCCGGCCCCCGGGCTAGCCAGCAGGAGGGCTCGTTGAAGAGCCGGGCTCGAGCCCTTTTTTAGGGCCGCGCTGCGGCTGCTAGATCTAATTAACTTTTTATATAAATTAAGTTTTTAAGGTCCTAATTTATAGGGAGGATGTCAGTAGAAGGAGGTACAAAAATGTTAATGAATTTTCAATTCAGTACTGAAAGAAAAGAAATATATGGTTGAGAGAATCTGGCAAGCTGGCTCTGTTTATACAAAACAAAATGGTGAAGTAACTAGTCCTTTGCACTTTGCAGTCCCCCCTACCTACTTGCTTTTCCCAAATCCGAACTCTCAACTAATTAAGTCTAATTAGCTACTGTATTAATTTTATTCATTTTAATGAAGACAAGATTTTTGTCGTTATTTGAGATGTGCTCTGAATAAATCATATTTATATACAATAGCCACAATTCACACAGTCAACACTCAAGAACTTGACACAATTAATATTAATCAACTAAATTAAAAAAATGCAGAGGATCGTATTGGTGGACCGCACTAGAGTTTTTGTGTTGTTTTTTTTTGTAAGGATTAAAGGTTTCTAGTCGGAAATGAAACCAAACGCTCCAACATCTATTGGGTTCAATTAATGGTTTCTGATTCTTTCTCTTTTTGAATTATTGCATGTAATGATTTTGAACTTTTTGTAAATACTCTATCCGTTATATAAAAATAATAATATTATATACTTACGGTTATAGATCCACAAATTTCAGACATGAAATATCTGTCATAATGAGTAATTGTATGAATTGAATTGAATTGAATGAGTCTAGAAATTGCGACTGCAGTGAAGAAGTTGGCCCCATTGGGCTGAGAAAGATGGCTTGAACAGTCAGCCACGAGTTATATGCAGGAATATATCGAGTTTTAATTAGTTGACTATAACTGCTACGATTAATATTTTTGTTTAATAATCCACTACACCACCATATGGATGAGACCACTACACCATCAAACAAAGTGGAAAATATACTATACCGCACCTAGGCAGGATTGAACCCAAAATCTCTCGTTAAGGAGAGTCTTATGGTGCCTCAACTTTATCACTTGAGTTAGGCCTCATTGACATGCTAAGATTAATTTTAGTATTTCGTCATTATTCGAAATAATAAAATACTTCCTCCGTCCACGACCTATTTGCTTATTGTTGACCAGCACGCGTTTTAATAATTTGGTCGGCTAAGTTTGTAGATGTGCTATGAGTGGATTAAGGGTCTCACATTTGATATGTTGTGTAGTTGAAAATAGGTGAGTTGTGTGGGATCTATTACTAAAAATTAAATAAGCAAATAGGTGATGGACGGACAAAAAAAAAAATACAAGCAAATAGATCGTGGATGGATGAAGTATATATATAACTATATAATATTAACTTCTCTAATATTATACATGTCTTTGCTTATCGAGAGATCTTGACTACGAATCTCACTTGCGTGTGGTGTAGTGTATTTATCATCTTCTATAGTATAGTGGTTCCACCTTTGTGTAATCATACCTCTATGTGGTGGAGTAGTGAGAGTATAATATTATATCTTGTGTAATTAAAAAAAAAAACTTTACTAGTATAGTAGTCCCTCCGTTCCGCTCATTTTGTCTACATTCCCTTAAATGGACGTTTCACTCAATTTATCTACTTACAATAAGAATAAAACTTATTCTTCAAAAGCTTTTAAAAGTAGTGGGACCTATCTACTTTATATCTTTATCCTTAATTTCTGTAGCGAATAGTAAGTAGACATAATGAGCGCAACGGATGAAGTAATAAATTTTTGATCCCAACTTGATGTTGAAAGGATAATTTACTATTCAATAAATTAGCACATCTTTTAGTTAATGGTCCCAAAGTCATAAAAGTATGTAAATATTTAACTGGACATATTCCGTCGTTTAGAATAGAAAAAACTGTTTAGATGGGAGGTAGAAAACTGTTCTTGTTATATCAAAAATAGTTCTCCAAAATCACTCAATCGTAGTAAACTAATACTAATAATTCATAATAAGTACATTTCTTCAGTTTTCTAGTCCCATCAATCGAATTCTATAAATTGAGTACATATATCGCTAATAAATTTATCATGGTCCAGTTATAGTCAGGAAAGGAATATTATTTCCTTCTTTTATATATATATATATATATATATATATATATATATATATATATCAATCATTAATGTTGTGGGTCTTAGGTTGTATAGATTTGTTACTGTAGTTGAAATTGAGTAATTAATACTTAATAGCTAAAGAATTTTTTTTTAAAGTAAATATGAAATTATCATTACTAAAGTATAAGATGGACTCGAAAATAATCAGAACCAATATTAATGCTCAACCTTTGGCATCTTTTGCAATTTAAACCAAATTTTTGAAATATTGAAAATAAATACAACTTCTACAAGATTTTATAAATTCGACCTATTCTATTTTTTTTCCAATCTCTGACAAGCTAATTTGACGAGTTTATTAATGACATGATTTAACTGATTTGGATATTAATTTGCAATTAACCATTAATTCTATAATTCAAACTGTACACATGATTTATATCTGTAGTATCATTTAATATACCGTGATATCCAAAATCTATACTCTATACTATACTAAATAATGGAGTTTTGGCTTTATTTACATATATTGTCATTTTCCCTCCAAAACTAATTTAGTGGATAATAAGTTTTGACCTTTAGTTACATTATAAATGATAAATAATATATGTTGGTTAATTACTCTATAGATATCATATTTAGAGGATAATAAGTGTTGACATTTAGTTATATTATGAATGATAAATAATATATATTGGTTAATTACTCTATTAATCTCCTATTTAGTGGATAATAAGTCTTGACCTTTAATTATATTATGAATGATAAATAATATATATTGGTTAATTACTCTATACTTCTCCTTTCTTGATTATCATGTTTGAGCTTTAAAAATTGAATGATTATGGATTTTGGCTTATTTAATTGAATTTGGGATTATGTAATTAAATTTTCTACTTTTTATATTTATTATTTATATAATAAATGTTCTAATTTAACACAACACTATTTTGACTAAGATATGTAATTTTGAAAAGAAAAAAAATAAAAGATTAGCACAAATGAATAGTTGCCTAAATAATTGTACTACTTTTATTATTTAGATTCATAAATATTTTAAAAATATAATAGTGAAAAATATTAAAAAGATAACTAAAAATATATATTTCGAGATGTTTAGAAGTTATAAAAATGAAGAATTATTAAAAATGCCAAAATTGATTGAAATTATTGTAATGGTTGTTCATCTTTAATTATATTGACATTTTCAAATGGGTTTTAATTGAAATTGCATTTTCAAAGATATATAAAAAATGGTTGTTTAGAGATGTTAGAAGGTAAGTGTTATGCTAATTTTTTTTAAAAATATTTCTTAAATTATTTATGTAACTAAATGTTTTGTATTTTATATTTGAATTATTTATAATTTACAAATATTATTTAGATTTTTAATTATATGTAATTATTTAATAGTGTATTTAAATTTATTTACGTATATTTTGTGAATTAATTTTTATACATTATTTCTTTGGTAATATTAAGGATAAATTACCAATTAATATATTTTTTTATTTACATAAGCACACATAACTCGAACCCCCAACCTCTTGGTTGGGGTAGTTCGGATTATTTTTTAGATTTCTTGATGAGTATGTTTACATATTAGTGTAGGATATTTTATAGTGTAATGTTAGTTGTATTGACATAATTTTTTTTTCGATTTATGTGTATTGTAAACTGAAAAATAAATATATAATTTTAAGTACTTATATATTCTAAATGAAGACATATACAATATATTGGTTACTGGAAATATTATGTACAAAGAAGTATATCATAATACAAATAAAAAATTTAATATGTCATAATTATTAATGTTATTTGAATTGAATGTTTCTTTTAATTTGATGTAATGCATAAATTTTATATTTTATTGTGTTATTCCATAATTAACATATTAGATGATTACTGCATTTTATGTGTGACAGGCCGTTTTTTGATAATTTTATGTTGATATTTCAAGAGTTGCAAATTGGAAAAGTTTGAAGATATTGGTGTGTGGTGTTTTGTAAAAAAAAATCATAATATTTGATACTCTCTCCATCCACAAAATATATAGCACAACTTTAATTAGTGGCCCGAGAAGAGCATGAACCAAATGGACATAATGTACATTTCGTGAACAGAGGGAGTATGTTGTATTTGTTAATGTTATTCTTAGAAATATTCTTATTAATTTCTATACTGAAAAACTAATATATTATTATTCTCTTTTGTTGCTTGAATTTTGTTCTCCCTCCGTCCATGAAATATAGGTCACATAGGGTGCGGCAAGGGCTTTAACAAATGTTAGGTAGGTAGTATTTGAGTAGAAAAATGGACCCACTATAATGAATAGTTGTGATGTATAAAATAATGAATGTGTGTGGGGTATTATTAAAAAAATGTGGTATAAATATGATGATCACACCCCGAAAAGAAAATTGTGTAACAAATATCGTGAACGGAGGGAGTAATTAATACTCTTTATTATTTATGTAATCTATATTCCATATTTTTAAAATGTATTCTACCGTGCAACACACGGATGCAATACTAGTTAGTTCAAATATTGGAGTAAAATATCCTAGACATGAATTGTAATTAATGTCATGTGCAGTTTGTTTGTCCTTGGAAAACCACACTTGGCAAAGAGCACGCAGAGAAATTCTATTAGGGGTGTACATGTAGTACACCTACTACTCACATGTTATATTTTATTAATATAAATTATAATAATAAAATATTATCATGTGAGTGGAGCAATATATTAATAAAATATTAACATATGAGAGGGGTGTACTACATGTACACCCCTAATAGAATTTCCCAGAGCACGCCATACATGTCCTTTATGTGACTTATATATATCTTCTATAAATAATTTATAAAATTAGAAACCATCTTTCGTGGTCGGTAATATTGCGTAATAATTTGATTTATTGTTGTATATATCAATTCTGTAATAAATTTATAAAATTAATTTAAATTTTATTTTTGTAAAAAAAAAAAAAGTTTCTGAAAGTGAATGATCAAGGTGGTGGGGGATGCTCTAATTAACACAAGGGTTATCGTGTCGTTGTCAATCATAATCACTAGAATATATTCTTTAATCCTTAGTCAATTATTATTGTACACAAATTGCTACGTCGATGGTACATGAACCTAACAAACTACACATCATATCAGTTGATGTGCTCTTAATTAATTATAATGAATTAATTATAATGTAATGTTCACTATTTATGGTAAAATTAATCAAATTTAAAATAAAATTTCATGATAAAAGATTTGAATTATATTATGCCGACCCATTAAAGATCGCGATTATAATGCTTTTCTATTTTTAGCTACTCGTATTGCTCGACTTAAATAATGTTGACGGAATGAAAGGTTTAGATTTAATTAATTTCTTCCTTTTTTTTTTCTAGCGTCTATATCAAATTTCAAAGAGAACAGCAATGTCTTAACAGCAATGATATTTTTGTTAAAGAATTAAAGAATAAAGAATAAAATAATAGTGATATTTTTCACTATATTAGTTAAGGGTAGTGATATATTATTAATAGTATAATTAATGCTCATCCGACGTCGTCCTAAATGTAGGTATATGAACACGTCATGCCCATGCTGGAGAGAGACATCAAGTTTTGTATTGTTGAAGAAACATTCAGCTCTGTAACAGAATCATTAATGTAATGTTTGAATTTCGGATTTCAATCCAAGAAAGACTGATTAAAAAAATAATTTTGTATAATTTTATGAATACGAAAAATTTGATATTCCCTTATATAGATAATCATCCAGTCGCACATAGATAGGATGATATATATATATATATATATATATATATCATATTTTTATATAAGTGTATACTAATATTAGACTGAAGATGGAGGAATTCAAACTTTTTGGTTTTGATAAATCATGCATTATTCGTCTCGAATTATGATATCACCAAAATAAATCGATTTTATATTGATTTTTATAATGTCTCTTGATAATTAATTAGTTGTAATTAAAATTTAGAATCATGTTGCAGTAAAGATGTACGTAATTTGGGATGAAACAAAGGTAGTATGTTTTCATCCCCTTGTGACATAGGCAATAATTAAATTAATTAATATAATGTCACTCTTCTTGTTCATTCAAGGCCCTTTTTGTCAAGTGCATTGCATCTAAACTATATAGATATCTTCTAAATACGATCAATTTTTGATACTGCCCAGTACGAGTAAGCCTAAAAATACCACTTAATATAGCTAGGATCTACATGAAGTTCTCTAGACTACTCTCTCTCTCTCTCCCCCCAATTTGTTCAAGTGCATTGCATCCAAACGATACAGACATCTATATGAATTTTGATACATGTCCTGTAAAAGTGAAACCTAAGAAGACACAATTACTAGTTTCTACATGAGTTTTCTCTCTTTCGAACATATATATACACACACGTATTTGGATTTGTCGAATACATATTATTTTAGTCACCATTTACAAGTGTGTTGTGTTTTGAGTAAAATTTCATTTTATGCCTAGTGGTAGAGTGGTTAATGCTCGGGCCAAAGGTCACGAGTTCAAGTCCACCGTCACGCGATCTTTAAAATTTCTTTTAATGTTTGTTAAAAAAAAATTATTTTATGTGCAGCAATTTGTAAAAAACTGCAAAAAGATGTAAATTGCATTAATTAGGAAAGTTAGATACAACAAACTAGAGTTAAAATCCATTATATAAGGTAGCAAAGAGCACAATAAAGAATAACTTGCGTTTGGTGATCAAATTTATGTTTTCAATTTGTATTTGTTGTGATACCGATCGATTTTCATAATGTTTTTTTTTTTTTCATATTGAAAACCATCCCGGACCAAATACCATATTTTGGCAACAACCGCATATATAATATTTATATCACAATAACAATAACAGCAATAATAATAAAATATTTATATTATTATTATTATCATTAATTATCTTGTTTACCGTTTAACATATGATACATTTTGTTGTACTTCTTATAATATGATCAGATTAAGAATATATTTTTATAAAATCTAGTCATAAGTACTAAGGGCTCGTTTGGTATCCATATACGTATATCAGGTATGAGTATGAATATGACCTATATCCTTAACTTGTGTTTGGTATATCAGTATATGGATATCAAATTGATATCTTTGATATACCTGATATACTAATATTCAACATTTTCATATACCAAGTTTTACTAGTGTATGACTTATATCTTTCATTTCATTTTCACTTGATATTAGTCGATATCTTCAGCATACCAAACATAGATATCAGATATCAATTTCATACTCATACCTGATATCTGATACTCATATCCATACTTGATATCCAATATACTGGTATATGAATACCAAACGGGCCCTAATGCTACAATTTTAAGGATAACTAAACTGTAGCAATGTTAATATTAACTTTAAATTAAGGAAGATGCCACAATGAAATATACTTTATAATTCATTCTTAATTTAAAAATAAAATTATTAAAACAATAATTTCTTTTAATACCTTACTTTATAATTGATATAATGATATAAAACCTTTTATATAATATGAATAATTTTGACGAATTTGGTTGAGTTTTAATTATTATATCAAGAAAATAGAAAATTTCCTCTTCTCCATTATACTGTAATCTCCATACAAGTTTCTCTATCCCACAAAGTTTTGGTATTAATTCACCCAACCCATAATTTTAGTATTAAATCCGATCCATCCCGAATTTTCGATCAGGATAGTCCCAGAAATTCAATTGTGAAATTCCCCAATATTTGGTACGTTTTGGGAGATTATAAAATTTTTATATTTGCAAAAACTTATGTACGGCCAACCTCACCATGCGGTTGACCGTAATTAGAGAGTAATTAAGGGAAGTTAAGGGATAAATAAAATTTATTAATTGCAATTAGAATTTAATAGACATTAATTCAAATTTATTAATTCTTAATTAAAAAATTAAAAATAATCTTAAAAAATAAATAAGTAAAAGGAAAAAGGTAAAGACAAGTGTACCGCACCAACCGTACATCCAAACCGTACAAGGGCGTTCATCTTATATAATAATCTCACGGAATTGTGCATATACCATCACCCTACCTAGCTAGTACACATCTACTCAAACTAGTATAAAAATAAAACCACATCTTCTAAACATATTTATGATAAAAATGATTTGACATTATTATTATTATTATTATTATTATTATTATTATTATTATTATTATTATATATTTATACCTTTACGAAAATAATATTATTATTATTATTATTATTATTATTATTATTATATATTTATACCTTTACGAAAATAATAAACTCAAATTAATAGTAGATGTTAATCTATAAAATGTGTGTGTGATATATTAATTAATTTTGCAGAAAGAGTGTAGAAGAAGGTTGAAATTCCAGAAAATCCCTCCCCGCCCGCGCGCGCGCACACACACACTCAAAACCCCTCCTTAAATAGCGAGGCAGCTCTCTATCCCATACGTTGTTCATATATACCTGAGCTACCTCCCACAACAACCAACACTCGTCTCTCTCTCTCTCTCTCTCCCCAATTCACCTGCAGCAATGGTGTTTCTCTCAAAACCAGCAATGGAACAGTTCTCCATCGCCAAGAACTGCACGGCGGCCTTTCTCTCGACGTCGTCCCCTTTCCCGCTGATCGACCTCTCCGAACCCGACTCCCAATCGCAGCTGGTAAAGGCCTGCGAAGAGGTGGGGTTCTTCAAGGTGATCAACCATGGCGTCCCCTTGGAATTCATAGCCGAATTGGAATCGGAGGCCGTCAAATTCTTCTCTCTCCCCTTATCAGATAAGCAAAGAGCAGGCCCCCCCGACCCCTTCGGCTATGGAACCAACAACATCGGCTGCAATGGCGATGTCGGTTGGGTCGAATACCTGCTCTTAACTACCGACGCCGATTCTATTTACCACAAATTCTCCTCCATTTTTGGCGAAGCCGCCGATAAATTCCGGTCAGTCATATATATATATATATATACTTGATGAGGATGGATATATAAAAAAGCTAGCATCTAATCCTCTCTCTCTCTCTCTCCCTGCAGTTGCGTAGTGAATGACTACGTATCGGCGGTGAAGAAAATGGCGTGCCGGATTCTAGAAATGGTGGCGGAGGGATTGAAGATTCAGCCGCGAGATGCGTTCAGCAAGCTGCTGATGGACGAGCAGAGCGACTCTGTTTTCAGGGTGAACCACTACCCGCCGCGGCCGGAAAATCAAGAATCCGGCGGCCGGAATTTGATCGGGTTCGGGGAGCACACGGACCCGCAGATAATATCCGTTTTGAGATCCAACAACTCGTCGGGGCTCCAAATCTCGTTGAAAGAAGGGGATTGGATTTCGATCCCGCCAGATCAATATTCTTTCTTCATTAATGTTGGTGACTCGTTGCAGGTACAACTACTTTCCCGCCGTCATTTCTTTTCTCCTTTTTTTTTTTTTAAATTTATTTATTATCTTTTGGTTTTCATGTTTTACCTTTTCACGTGGGTTAGTAGGATGATTAGTTCTTGTGTACTTATCATTTTCCCATATTTTGGTGGTGATTACTCAAATTGCATGTTTTCGCGCCTATTTTTAGATAATCATCATCCGCGTCTTGGTCGATAACGTCACATTGCTGCATGTGCGATACGTGTTTACTACGTGTAAATATAAATAATAGTAAAATTTAAAAATATCAAAATTTTATTTATGTCGCGGTGTATATATATATAAATATATATAATCATTTTAATCGATGAGAACGTTGGTACTTTGTTAGTTTATATCTAAGTTGTTATTTTCATATATGTATATATACTCATACAACAATTATAGTGCAGTTTTTTTAACTTACTCAGATGTGCGTAATAATTGGGTGTTCAAAATTCGTGTATGTAAAAGATTTTCAATCTTGATTATTTGATATTTGATTGCTCGTTTAATGATAAGTGAAACAACACCATGCATATGTGGCAATATGGGTCATTTTGTAAGCGTTGAGTTTTAGTTAATTTGGACGAGAGTGTATATTTTATCAATATTTCATATTATTCTGTTTTTATGATTTCTATTAATTGTTGATAATCTAATTTAATAATTTTTATTTTCTTCTTTACTTTCTTTTTGTCATCTCCTTCTTTAACAATTTTTCTCTTTGTTTTTTTTTTTTTTTCATTTTTCCACTTACTTGAACATAAATTACATCTTTCAAGACTAATGATGAGATGCAGAAAATCATTTTATTTATTAAATAGATAGAGGATAATTTATTGTGTGTGATATGCGTTTGAGATGATGAATAACGGCAATTAGCTACATCGGATCATCGTATATTTGTTACCATGAGATCAAAAAACCCTTTCAATGAAAGAGTTATAAAAGTATTATTTTACAAAATTATCACCTTTATTTTCAAAGTATTATTTGGATCCACCATCTAGAATTTAGCTGTGAACCCATCTCATTAAAGTTTATATGATTAAAATTTTGTCCATCTTTAGATAAGGTTAATATAATATTTTATTGTAAGGGCTCGTTTGGTAGGGGTGATTAGGGTGTATAATATGTATATGACACCCTAATATCTTGTTTGGTATGAAGTATACGGCCCTTTATAAAGTTCGGGCCCGTATGAATAATACTTATTTTTTTTTTTTGAATATCATTACAAATATTAATACTCACACACCCCACCTAGGGTTTTTTTGTGGCCGAGAGTACTCGAACCTCTGATCTATTGGTCAACAGGCAACCACTCCACCACTAGGCCATCCCCACTGGGACAATAATACTTATTTTTGTTGTTATGTATACTACCTATGAGGTGGTATAAATAATACTGCAACTAATTATAACAATAAATTACAATAATTACTATGTGTTGCAGAGAATTTAATACTTCATACCAAACGGAATATTAATTCTTTATATTTATAAGACATCTCAGTCAAACATATCAGGCCTTATACCAAACGAGCCCTAACGGTATATATAAGACACGCGTATAGCGATAACACGAGCGCTGTACACGTGTATTTATTATACTAAAAGAAATATTATTTAACTAAGTGAAATAATACATGGATAAATAAAAAAGATTAAATTTATGAAAAATAAATACTATTATTTTACAATAGATGAACTAAGGCGCGTATATTAATAAATGCAATAAAATTGATATATTCAAAAGTGAATATTATTGTGTGTTGCCCTACTAACATGAGAACAAACGGACTTCCTCTAACATACTTTATTATCCTTCAATTATATATTTATTCTTACCATACTAGTATTATTTTCTATGCCTTGTTGCCATGATGTGAAAGTTTACTAAATTTGCCTAAGAATTGTTTTTGGTTGGAGGTGGGACAATATATATGCTCCCATAACTTCTCCGTTCTTCCATGCACGCCTTTTTTTTTTCTTTCTTTCAACTTTATATTCATTAAACACAATTATAAACTAAAAAATTAAATGAATCTATGAGTCTTTGTAGATTCCACAACCAGTACATGTCAGCTATCAACTAATAGGCCCATATTCTGTGACCAGTGACCATATTGATTTATTTGTATTTATTAAATTTATAATATATTACATCTCGTGTTTCACGACACAGGTGATGACTAACGGGAGATTTAAGAGCGTGCGACACAGGGTAGTTGCCAACAGCCCGAAATCGAGGCTTTCAATGATTTATTTTGGAGGACCACCATTGAGTGAAAAGATAGCTCCATTGCCTTCGTTAATGGAAGGAGAAGACAGCTTGTACAAGGAGTTTACATGGTTTGAATACAAAAAATCTGTTTACAATTCAAGGCTGGCTGATAATAGGTTGGGCCTTTTTGAGAAAATTGCAGCTTCATAATGTTCCCTTGAGAGTGTGTCACCTACTTGTTAACTTCTACTTCTTTTTTCAATCTCCCTTTGGATTTTAGTGTAGCTGATTGCATTTTTTAAATAATTATAAAATTAAATCAAATTCTAGTGAAGATTAAATTTGATTGATCGAATTCGAACAAAGAATTAGTGAAAACTATGTGTTTCACCGCAATATATCAATAATAATAAAATAATAATAATTTGATGGTAACAAAGACGGTGATGATTTCTTATCATTAGTCTACGACTTTGTTTAAATAGTATTTTGTTGATATTTCCTTATTTAGAAGTTATTGGCTTGGTCCCCTACTGCCCTACCATGCCTATCACAATCAATTCCATATCATTAAATGTATAAACCGGCTAGGCATAATTAAATAATTATGATTATGATTTTCTAGATTAAGCACATTTAATGTTAAGCAGGCACGCAGCTGATATGTTTTTGTGTTGGGTGTGGTTAGCGATAACTTCATTTTTTTCTCCAAACAAAACGTGCTTTAAGTTAATATATTATTGCATATGATGAGACAATATAACTCATGAATTAGTCGAGCTAATCAAGAGTTTTATGCATTCTTTATTACCTTATTATCTCAAACTTGAACTCAAACTCGATAGATTTATTCATCCATAAGAAAAATTGATTTTCCAAGACGCCATACGAATACACTTATGTCTTAGCATAAGTAACTTATTTTTTACCACATAACCATACTCCATAAGCTCCATGATATCTTTAAAAAGAATGGACTTGAGTGCGGTCCACACTGTATATATGGTCCGTACGTGCAATTTTTTTTAATTAGTACTACTATTAAATATAATTAATTGGTGATATATGAACTTCAATTATAGATTATGAAGTTTTAATTGATAATTAATAAATTTTGATTGACATTTAAATCTTAATTGGAATTAATAACTGGTTTTAATTTAATATTATTAACTATTCTTTTTTAAAAGCTAAGGTAATAGAATGTTTTATATTTTTAATTTGAACTAATTAAATACCTTCTTATATTGTTAGAATGTAACATATGGTATGGCATTAACATTTCATTAATAGACAAATACATCACATGGGATTGTTATGTGATTCCACACTATATATTGTTATCCCCACGTAATGCATGTGAACCAATCAAAAAAGAGAAATTATGCATCTAAATTAAGGAATCGCACGATTTGCCCTTCCAAGTTCTAACTAACTTAGCTTTTAGGCCCAAAAATATGGGGTCCAAAATATTTTGACACCCTGTACCCCAATAGTTAATGGGCATTTAGTTAATGGGCATATACTTCTCATAATTAAATAATTTAAGGGTAATTCTAAAAACATAGGCCATTTTTTCTCTTCATAACCCATGAATTTAAAAAAGATCAAAAATATTAATAGATGGACAAATTTATCCTTATAGCCCAAATTAAATTTCTAATTTCATCTGTTAGCCCCCAAAACATCGAAAGTTGACGGAAAAAAAAGGTGAAGGATTTCAGCAACGTCAAACTTCCTTCATTCTTGCTTCTTTTCTGGTAAATTGGATGTTTTTGTGGTTATAAACTTGTAGAGTTAAAGTTTCAATTTTATTGAACATTGGTTGTTTTGAAAATCGATTTCCGAACATGCAAGATACCATTGTAGAAACTGAAATTTTGTATCCAGAATTGCTTCTCCAGAATCCAATATTCTTAGTCTATCCATCATCAATCAGCAGAGATAATATTGCCCACAAAGAAAAAATCATACTATTCTTGTAATGCTCGGTAAAAGCCTCATGTTTGTGTGTGTGTGTGATTTAAGCAAGTAGTTTTTTATATCTCTTATTAGGATTTCACATGTAAGTAATTTGTTTGTAGATCTGAATGCAGTTATAATTGTCACATACAAATTTGTATATGAGATTACAACAACCCGCCACAGAATCTTCAACAGAGGAGCGGCAAAGATATGATGAAGTGTGTTTATGTGCATCCACCATGATCTTAGAAGATTAAGATTGATATTCTTCAGATTACCAGGAGTTCGTGAGACTAAGTTTTCTTTTTCCTTCAATTTTCGTGGAGCTATGGTTTTCAGATCTGTGGTTGTAGTAATGAAAATATTATTAAGAGTTTAATTTAGGGGTTACGAGGATAGAATTGTATATTCATTAATACTTTTAATATTTTTTAAATTGAGGGGTTACGAAGAGAAAAAATGGGGCTATGTTTAGAATTCTAATACACATAATTTAAAATACTAAGTAGTTATCAAAATTTACAGGCTAATTTTTTTCCCCCTATTTCTTAGCATAAAAAAATAATAATTCATTTTAACTCGGGGGAGAAGTGGGCGAAAGTTAAGAAAGACCAAAAAAGAATAATATTTTAATTTGGATGAAAATCAAATGTTATACTAATTAAGAATGTCAATCCATCCAGACTGAAAAAGATTATAACCCAAATAAACACAGAAGTAAAAAATAGAGTAGAATTTTTGTAATCCAAAATCATTTTGTTTGGGGACAAAAGAAAATGAAGACCATTGTAATTACACTTACTTCTTTTTCTCTAATGTTGTGTTCTCTTTGATGGAAATTGATGAAATACAAATATTTTTACCCTTTGTACACTCTTTTCACATGTTCTATATGATGGAAATTTTTTCTCAGCAGGATGGAAAAATTTCCGAGCATCCCTTTTCCTTCATTTTCACTCCATTTATGGATAATATTATCATGGGGGAGGGATATAATAAAATATTATGAGTGAAATGTAACAAGCAAGAATAATGGTATTGAAAATTTGAAAGATTATGAGTGAAAGACTATTTGAATAATTGATTCAGGATAAGGTTTTCTAGAAGAAATTTAGTTTAGGATACAAAATTGTGCTTAAGATAACTTATTGGATTAATGATTTAAATTTATTTGGCTCTAAATATTGGTCTCTGTTGATAGAATTGACAGTGAATAATGTGGGCCTAAGTTTCTGGGTATAAGGTTTTGGGCTATTTTATGCTTTTGTTCTGGTCCTAATGATAAAGAAATTTTGTCGGCCTAACTAGAAACTTAAAAACCCAAGTTTAATTAAACAAAAAAATAAAAAAAAGATAGATAAACACAATTCTATTGAAAGAAACGCTGCTGCTCCTCTCCTTCGTCCTCCCCCCATTTCGGCCACCCTCCAGCCGCCGACCGCCACCACCCGCCGCCAGCTTATAGGTTAGTTGTTTTTTTTTTTGTATTTTTTTTTTAATTTTGGTCTAAATCTAATTATTTTTTGTTGATAGTTCATAATATTATTTGTGATTCGGAATTTTCTAGGGTTTAGGGTAAGTTTAATTTTTTTTTTCCGAATTTTGGCTCTAAAAAAAACAAATAAAAGGGATCAATGTTGGCAAAACACTGTTTTGTATCTCGAATTTTTCATTATTTTTCGAATTTCGTAATCTATTTTATTATTGTTGCTAAAACGTCATGTCTTCTTCAACTGGAGGATTGGGATCTTTGTCTATGAAATTAATATTTTTTTATTTTGATATGTGATTTCTTTCGCAGAAATATGAGTTGCACACTATTAATTTATTCAGATGTAGTGGCTTGATAAATGTTAGTATTATGTTTTATACTATCGTTATCTGTTTATGGGAGTAATCTTCATTCTTCTTGTGTGGAAACATAAACCAATTTGTTTTGTTTTTCTATTTTTCCTCCCTCTTATCTTTATTTATTTGTGGGATGATTTTTTTGAAGAGTAAGGTAATCGAAAGGATTGGGAAAGTCTAGGGTTGCAGCCACGCCGCGCCACTGCCCGTCCGCCGCCGCACTGCCGTCTCCCAGGAGCCCAACTGTTTTAGGTTAGCCGAGTAGCAAGTAGAAGGGTAAAAGATGGGAGAAAGGAAAGTTTTGAACAAATACTACCCGCCGGATTTCGATCCGGCGAAGATTCCGCGGCGTCGACAGCCCAAGAACCAGCAGATGAAGGTGCGGATGATGCTTCCAATGAGCATTCGTTGCGGCACCTGCGGAAATTATATATACAAGGGAACAAAATTCAATTCCCGCAAAGAAGACGTCGTTGGAGATGTGGGTTTTCATTCTGAGTTGCTTTGGATTATTGTCTGTGTTTGTTTTCAATTAATTAATTCTTATCTAACTTTGGCATCTTGTTCATCTGCAGACCTACCTGGGGATCCAAATTTTCAGGTTTTATTTCAAGTGTACTAAATGCTCGGCTGAAATAACTTTCAAGACAGATCCTCAGAACTCAGATTATATTGTTGAATCTGGAGCGTCACGGAACTTTGAGCCTTGGCGTGCAGAGGATGAGGTTTGCTATTTGACTTCTTTTATTCTTCTCTTCTGATTATTTTGTTCTCATGGATAATATGTCGTTCATGATTTTGGGCACACTGTTGCTCTGGTTTCTATAGATTGGTAATATATCTCTATAAAACTTGAGGTATAAAATTATATTGTATCTCTCTATAATCATCAGGAAACGGAGGAAGAGAAAAAGAAAAGAAAAGCTGAAGAGATGGGAGATGTCATGAAATCTTTGGAGAATAGGACATTAGACTCAAAGAGAGAAATGGATATCCTTGCTACTTTGGATGAAATGAAATCAATGAAGGTAATAGTTGTTCTGATGTATTAATTGTATTCTGTTGCTAAACCAGATACGAATAGTAGCATATATATGAATTTGCCGATGCTAACATACATTTTCACTTTACTCTTGTACCCAGTCACGGCATGCAACTGTGAGTGTAGATGCAATGCTGGAAGCTCTGCAGCGCTCAAATGAGCAAAAGGTATTATCATAATGCTATTATTTGAATAACTGGAATCTTCTCATGCCATCTTAAATAGTTATAACAGCTGTGAGCGTGGTAAGAGATGTGTGTTAAATGTAATCAAGAACTAGAAGATTCCACCTCTGGAAAGCGCCTACACCTAGATTCTGATAGTGCTAGAACAATTAGAATTGTAGCAAAATAGGTAGCATAGGTTGTGCCGAGTCAAATCTGCTCCGTTTTTTTCCGTTGCAGAAAAGTTCAGGCTAATAGGTGAACACTAATTTCTGGAATTTTTAGACTGACATCTAATAAGCGGACTCAAGTCTCAGTCTATTTGCGAGGAAGATATAAATCTCAAAAACACTTTAGTGTAGCTGTCCAAAGTAGACGGCGTAGAGTTGATCTTATCAGTTCTTCTGTTTTATGCTTAGTTTGAGATCCCCTTGGCTGCCCTGGATAAATGTAATGGCTAATAGGTACTTGAGTCTAATTATTCAGGTTAAATCACATTCGGGCATGGGTGCTTGACCCTTTCAAATTTCATATAGGTTATTGTCTGATTTCTTTAAAAAGGCAACCTAAAATCATTAATTAAACCATTTAAGTAATTTCTCTAAAAAATGAGATTATCAGAATGCAAGTTTCTTTTGCCGATTGAACTTAAGAAATTTGGTCAGTTTTCATATATAATTTTACACCCCGGAGCTTTGCCATAGTTGTTGTGTCTTATAAACTGTGCTTGGTATTTGTTTAGGAAAGGAAGCTGTTAGAAGAAGAAGAAGCTTATATAAAAGCAATGTTTCATGTAAGGATCCATCTCTCTCTATCTCTGTATATATTTAGCTTTTGTTTTCCTCTAGGGTTCTCATTGTGCGGCTTCTCTAATTAACTCAGGGGCAAAAACAGACACCTGTTGTGCGAAGGATTGATGATGAAGATATTGATGATGATGACGAGGAGGAAGATTTTGAATTTTTCCCGCTTGATGGCGTGGGATCTTCATCTCGTCCATTGAAGGTATCCTTGTTTCCTTACCCATCTTCTCGAGTATGCTTTTCCTTAAGAATTAGGACTTATCATCTTCTTATCAAATCTCTAATTAGGAGTTCCTTTTGGAACCTAGACAAAGAAATGTGGTCAATAGTATGCAGCGGCAGATGTTAGTGCTGGAGTCTATGATAATTTCAATCATTATGCTATTAACAATTTTAAATTCTTTACTAATGATTTTATTGAATTTGCTATAGAAGTAACACCAACTGAATAGGTTGAAGATCATAGTTGTTCCCCAACTTCTACATGTGCTAACATACTGATGGGGGGTTTCACGTTCAGTTGTAAGTAGAAGTTATACTACTAAGCCTACCTATGGTCGTGCTCATATTTAATATAAATTCATTTAATTTCTAATTAATGAGAGAATGCAGAAAGTAAATATAAATAAGTAGTAGGAACTGACCTGAGACACTTGCCATATATAGAAACATTAAGCATCCAATTCTCAAGTTCTAGTTTCCTGTTTATGTTGGTACTAGGTTATGGGGGCACCTTAAAAAAGTAGCTCCCATATCCGATAAGAGGGAACTGCTACCACCCTCGCAGCATCTATTGAGTCTGTACTCGACGGAAATC
Organism: Agastache rugosa; assembly: GCA_031470985.1. Lineage (NCBI taxonomy): Eukaryota > Viridiplantae > Streptophyta > Magnoliopsida > Lamiales > Lamiaceae > Agastache > Agastache rugosa. The sequence goes on from CM062607.1 coordinate 26,647,672, forward strand.
AAATCACATTCTAAATAAACTGTTGTCAAATCCCTAGTACTCATCTATGAATGTCTCTTATCTAACCTCATAGAAATATATTTGTTTGTATGCATACAGGATCCTCATTTATTGTGAATTTTTACTTAGAAACCTTGTGTTTTTTGTGCAGAGGACGAAGGTGCCTGACGAAATTCCTTCTAAACCAACAGATATTTTGACGAAAAACAGTGGCACTGAGAGCTCAAAAAATCAAGGTTTGCAACCTAAACTGTCAGCTTTATGGCAATATATATTTTGATTTGTTCCATTTTTTTTTGAATATCATTACAAATATTAATACTCACACACCCCACCTAGGATTTTTTTGTGGCCGAGAGTACTCGAACCTCTGACCTATTGGTCAACAGGCAACCACTCCACTACTAGGCCATCCCCACTGGGACATTTGTTCCATTTTGCAAGCAAGGTATATGCACTTGGAGAATTGGGTGGTTTATGTTGGAAATGAGAAGCTTAGTCCCCCCCCCCCCCCAAATCCTTGGTTGGGGGATTCAATGCTTTAGCAAAGATGCCTTCTCTTTGAGATTTTGTTTTTCAACAATTTGTTTTCTGTTTGATTATATGAAGAAAGTTGATGAGTTATTGTTTTTCAACAATCTGTTTTCTGTTTGATTATATGAAGAAAGTTGATGAGTTAGCATTGCGTGATTGTTGGTAGGTAACGGTGGTGGTGATGGGCCTTCTGATAGTGGTAAATCTGTTATGAAGGCGCCGTCCATCAAATTTTCTATCATCAAGAAATCTACGCCACATTCAAATGTGAACAAGCAACAAGATGAGAAAGGTAGGCAAGATACTGAACCTGCCAGCAATGTGTTACAATCCTTATTCCAACAGTATGGAAGCGACGAAGATGATTGATCCAATTTCGAGTATGAACGTTTAGAACTGAACTGATCTAGTGCTCACGGAAAATGTAATATTAATCTTTGTCATCATATTCAACACAAATGCAGATTGTGTTGTAATCTAGCATTTTTGCTTGTATGAATTGAAATTTGTTGATTAATATAGTGAAATATTCTGACTGAATCTCAGCAAAAATTATTTCCATGGACATCCATCATAAGTTAGATGACTGCAAACGTAAAACAAGAAGAATATCATATATCCCTTGCCAGTCTCAGCCCTTGTCTTCATACTATTCTACTAGTGCAGCACAAGTGAAAACAAATGCAAATGGTAAGAAACCATTTATCTCAACCTACACACACACACGCACACAGGATGTTTCTGATATTCTACTTATTGCCTTTCTTTCTCCACAGGTCTCCAAACATTTTAATACCAGATCCTTTCCTCTTGCCACCTCCATAAACATCGTCAGAATCATCGGCCAGTCCTGGAGACCCTACATATCTGCTGACAGGGTCGTACGAATTGCCATAGTGCTGCTTGTCCATGGATCCACACCTCTCTGATATCCTTCTCCCATTCATCTCCACTTCTCCAGCCAAGACGGTTGCTGCAGCATCTGCTGCTTTCCTCCATTGCTCGGTTTGAACACGAAGCCTCTTCATCTCATTTTCCAATTCCTCCTTAGCTCTTTCTGTGGCTTCTAGTTTTTCATTCATGTTGGCTGCACTTGTTTTACTCTTTTGCAGTTCTTGATCAGCCTGCTTCAACCTCAAACTCAGCTCCTCAATCTCTGACTCTGCTGATGATATCTTGACCAACTTCTCATTAAGCTGGCTCTTTATCTTCGCGTTTTCCTCACGAAAAACTTCCACTTCTTTCACCTTCTCATCCAGCTTGCTCTTCAGCAAGCTTATCTCGTCGTTCTTCGGTCCCAACTTATCATACGACGAACTGTCTGGTGGCAAATCAGCCTTATGCTCCAGAGTTGCTTTCTGCACTGGAACTTCAAAAACATCAGTTTCCTTCTGGACGTCATCGTACTCATCATTACTATGTTTCTTGTTGGATTCTTGATTTTGGACAATGGCAGAGTGCTTCTCTTGGATTTCTACAGAATTAGGAACCCTTTTAGGTTTCCTAGATTTCTTGTCAAGCAGTTCTTGAGCTGCTCTCTTTGCTGCCTCGGCCGAAGCCAACTGATTCTTGAGACATTTGAGCTCATCTTGAGCTTGGCCAAGTTGAGATTCCAAGTCAGAAATGCGGCTTCCTAGCTTCCTCTGATGCAACGGTTCGGATTGTGACCCTCGCGGAGACCGCCCATCGGACAGTCTCGGGCTCCTCTCGGTGGTTCTCGAACGATGATGGACCAGATCCGAGTCGGAGCTCGACGACGTCCGGAGACTGTGTGGAGCTCGAGGAGAGGGCCGTTGAGGCAATTCAGTGGCTCTGTTGCTTTCACAATGCAACATACAATCAAAATCATGAATTTGCTTACATATATTTGATACTTGATTCATTACTAAATTATTGATAAATTATTAAATACCTTGATTTTGGCATTCTCTCCAGTTAGAAAGCAGATATAGGAAATTTATTCTGCAAGATTGAAATGAGACGATCAGAAGTTTAGCAGATGGTGATACAGAAAGATGTGTGTAAAATGATACCACTTTTCTGAATTCATTTCTCAATTTATTGATTCAAAATGTTTACACTTATTTTCCTCAAAAAAAGCAAAATACTTTTGAACCCGTGAGAGAATATGATCAGGCCATTGAAGCACTGCTTTTCTTGAAAAGAGTTAAAGTAGTTTTTGGTTACAGTCCAATTTATTGCAGCCATGCAAAGTTCAATTTTATGAAAAAGATGCAGACCGTTTTGGCTTTATAGCCCCACTCAATTTTGTAGTGAATCTAAATTTAAGCACAAACTTACTCCCTTTTTAATAAAATTAACAATAATACTTTTTGAATATATATGTTCGGACATAAAAGGGTATATTAATAATTTTAACTTAAAATTTATATAACAAAATTATTTTAATCAATCACTCTATCTAATATTTTCATAAACACCTTTTATCATCAATCATTTTATCTAATATTATCAAAGAGTGAGTTAAAAAAATAAACTTACTAGAATGGAGAGCAGAGTTCCACTCTTTACAAGAGAGAAGGCATCGAACAAAGTTTTTCACAGTACGGCTATAGCAAACTGTGCCATCTTCTCCAAAAAAAAAACAAAAGACTCGCAAAAAGACTAAATTTTACAGGCCAAAAAGCCTTTGAGAGAGAGAGAGAGAATTCACTCTACTGATGTGAAAAATTAGATAGAATATTGTTCTAAGAAAATACAAACTCTCAACATAAATTAGGACCACAAGAATGCCAAAGAGTAAATGAAAACAATACTAAGAATCATCTAACATCATTAAATCCTCGAAAGTACCATAAAATAAAAATAAAGATATATTATAACATGTCACCTTAATTTTGTTCTTCTCTCATTGCGAAGAAACTGAACTTTGCAGCAGATATAGAAGAAGAAGAAGAAGAAGGATGGGGGGGGGGGGGAGAGAGAGAGAGGGAAAATAGATGTAAATTTCGAAAGTTGGATTGCATTTATGACTACATGTGTGCGTATATATATATTGACAAGTCGTTTTGGAAAACTGCATGAACAGCAAAACTGTATGAAATGTACAGAAACCAATAGCAGAAGAAAAGTAGAAAGAGGAGAGAGAAAAGGGGTTAGAATTTTTTGAAATTTTGAATTAAAGGTGGTTAAATTAAAACGTGGGTACCAATGTGACGTGTAGTTGGAAGATGGTAACAATTTATGTAGTCCATGAGTTCCAATAATTGTCTATTATCAATTACATATATTAATGTCTTAATGTATTATTCTCATTAATTACTAGTATTGTTATCCGTGTGATGTAGGAGAATACACTTTAATCTATTTTTGTTTTTATATGTGTTACTAAAAAATTATTATAAAATATCATATTATATAATGAATTTAAATGTCATTTTAGTTATATAATAAAAAATCTTACTTATTATAAATAATTCATTGTCAAGAACGATTGTATGGAAAAATTAATATGTTTTAATTTCATATTTCGTATACACATATTTGTACCTCTCTATGGGTTTCTATTAAATATTAGATCTATTGAATGTAATCACACACAAAAATTATTAATTGATGATATTTTTCAAAGTAATTAATACTAATACTAATGCCATCCAACATTTCCAAAACAATTTTACTCACTCCGTTTTTTTTTAAGTGTCACATTTAGCTCAATTTTTTATTTTGAAATAAGTGTCCTATTTTAAAATTTGAGAGTAAAATAATGACATTCTTCCTATTTTATCATTCTTTAATATTTCTCGTAATTTGTTAATTAATTGTATGTATACAATAATGATGGTAATTAATGAGATTACATATGTAAATTTCTTTATTTTCTTAGTATATATTTAAAATTATAGTTCTCCCCATAAAAATAAGTTATAGTTCTAACATACCTAAATATATTTAAAAAAATTAAAATATTCTTTCCATGTACTACATATATATGAAAAATAATTTTGTATGAGAATTATGAAAATATGTGCGTTTTTTTAGAGAAGTGAAAAGACAATGTAAATAATCAATAAGGCTGCATTTAGGCATGTAAAGAGACATTTAAGCTAATAATTTAGGTGGAAAAACTGAGACCCATAATTCAATTTTAGATTATACTCACTCCCTTCATGAATACTGCGACTATTTTTCATTTTTTGTCCGTTCACAAAAAATATGAATATTCTATTTTAGGACATGACCCACCCATTATATTACTTTTTTATCCACTTCTTCACTCATAAAGGTGGGCCCTTTTCTCTACTCACTTAAGATCTACCAAATTTTTATTAAAACACGTGTCACACACAAATAGTCGCATTATTGTGTAACATTATATATGATCCGAGTCAAGGGCGGACCAAGTCTTTTCCTATTTTTTTTAGTGTGTATATATATATATAATCTATTTAACTAAAAGAAATTGTATGTTAGTCACCTTTCGTAAGCACCTTTTATAGGCATCATTCACGTTTGGTCTACGTTAGCATATTTTTCTTAATTCTTTAATTATTTTTTTTGTTCTAATGCTTATAAATTGATATTGGAATCCTTAAATCTGTAAAATAAATAAAAATCATAGTTTGATTTGTTCTTATTATTTATTTCTTTGAACATAAAGGAAAAAAGAACAATCAAGCTTTGATTTTGATTTATTTTGTAGATTTAATGATTCCAATGTCAATTTATAATGTATTAGAATAAATAATTAGAAAATTAAAAAGAATAATGCTAACGTGAACAAAATGTGAATGGTGCTCACAAAAGAAAACTACCATATCATTCCTCTATTTAGTTATTTGATTTTTTTACTCTTTTTTATTTTATTTTTTATCATAATTCTTAAAATCTAGAAATTCTCAATTCTAAATTTTATTGCTTCCTGGTAGTCTAATTTTATTTGATTTTTTTTTCTCATCTAGATAATTGTAATATTATATTTTTAAGGCAAATTCTCCTGTGCGGCAGGTCGCACAACTTGCGACCGGACCCTACCGTCCCGGAACCCGACCCGTTTGCTAACATATAAAAAAAAATCCTTTCTTATTCCCCGACGTTTCTACCAGATCTACAGCGCTACCAGATCTTACCCACGCTCCTCCGGCAAAAACCACCACCACCATCTTCCGACAACCACCACCATTATCCGTCGCTTGCCCGACTCCGCCGCTCGTCTATCGTCCACTGCGATGGCGGAATCTCTCCAGGAAACCTTATAACCCATTTTTGCGATTTTTTTCCCATCTCCTACATATCTCTCCACATCACCACAGTGATTGATTCGCGGCCACTCGCTCATCGCCGCCGGTCGTCCATCCCCCACTGCGGCGGCGTAATGAAGGTTTTGGCATCATTCATTCAAACTTAGGTCTGCCCTATTTCCCCTTTCTTTCTCTGGTTTCTATGATTCACTAAATTCCCCTCAAACCTCTAGTACTATTGAGATTCCAGAAAAGAATTCTACTCTTAGTAAATGTTTAATTTCCTCCGTTGAATATTTTGACAGCAATGGCTGATATTTCTTCCGGTGGCAATGACACTAGCGGCAAAAAAACAGAGGTAGCATTTTTCATGTTACAAATATTAATTTTTGCTATATCAAATGATACTATTATATATTGCAAATGAACTTATGTTTGCATCTTATCAGAGAATTGTCTCATGTTGAAGCTGTCAATAAAAAGAAGAAAGGAAAGAAAAAGATAATTGTATCGCCTGATGAGTTGAAGAAAAGCAAGAAGAGAAAGCATGAAAAAGAATCAAGCGGGTACTAATTTATTTTACTATGACAAACATTGCCTGACTGTGTTTGCATGCTCATTTCGGAGAAATATTTCTGAATGCATGAATATTCTTTTTTATTTGCAGATAAAGTATAAGATTTGGGTGTAGACTTGGTAGATTATGTGAGTTGATTCTTCATTTAAATGATGCACAGAAAGCTGCCATTAAATCTATTGGTTTTGGGGGAATTCTTAGTCTGAATGGTTGGAGTTATATTCCTTGGATGAAATTGTATTGGTTCATTGAGCATTTTGATCCCACTAGACGTGTATTGGAATTTGAAGGAGGTAGAAATATTGTTCTAACTGCAACTCATGTTGAGGACTTATTTTTGCTACCTAGGAAGGAGAATGTTGTGGAGTTGTTCGGCAGGAATGATGATGATGAAGCCACTCATTTTCTAGAGAAAATTAAGTCAAGATATGGTTTGGGTAACAAAGTAAATGAAAAGTCTATAAATAGTTTCTTAAATAATAACAAGTATGAGGTACTACAAGGTGGTGGAGCAGACTTTAAGATTCTTTTCGTTATATATGCCTTTTCTACATTTTTGGCGCCAACTCAAAATTTTTTAATTGAGCTTCCTTTGATTAAATCATTGATTGACGTAGACAAGATCTCGTCATTTGATTGGTGCACTTTTATAGTAGAAAGGTTATGTAAAGCCCTACGAAGTTTGAAGGAGAACAAAAGTAAGAAAAATGTGAATGGTTGCCTTCTTGTTCTTCCTTTGCTTTATTTTCGTCAATTTATGTGGTTAGGTCTGCCCGAGAGGTCTAGCCTACCACTTATTAAGCATTGGACATCTCACACATTTACCAAAAGATTAGATAGTGAGATTGAGGGTGGCAGTAAATTTGGACAAGGAAAATGGGTAGAAGAAGGTACTTATCCTATTAGTGAGAAAGATAAATCTCCAAATGTTGACCCTACTGAAGCACCAAATCACTTTGATGATGTCTTTGATGCGACATTTGTGAGTTTGGATGACATTCGCCTCAGTGAAGATCATGAAGATGATAAAGATCAACAATACATCACTTACAAGCTTCCTCGGGATCATAAGAATTTATGGAGATCAAACCCATTTCAAAAAATGTATGCACTCATTTCATTTATTTGATATAAAATTATGTTTATTTTATATAAAATTATTGATATGTTTTTCGTTTATTTACTTTCTTGTATTTTATGTAGGCCTTGCATATGTCATTTTTTATGTTGAAAAGGGATTTCAATGTCATAATTGACAATCATATGGAAAGAATCAGGGAAATAAAGAAAAATGGCAATGAACAAGAGACATCAACTACCACTTCATCTCCTTCTCCGGTACCTGAAATGTCCGATAGCCAAAAATTCTGGAGTGATGTTCAAATGCACAAATGCATTGATGATATAGTGGATAAGTTTATGCAAATAAAAAAAAGAAAAGATAAGTATCCAAGATTTGAACTTCTATCTCAGGATGCATCACCAGATACTGATGATGATAAGATCACTCCTGAAGTACCTCAAGAGAGTATGTAATATATAATATGATGTATAGTTTTTTTAATTTCTTCATTGCATATGATCATTTTGTATATATTAAATAATAAAGTAGTTGCTCCTGTAGGAACTTGTCATGCTCAGAACGATGAACATATGACTTCTGATTTTGAAATCCATGAACAAGTGAGAGATTATAAAAATATAAAGACAGATGAAGGTATTCAATATTTTATGTTTTATATTATTTGATGTTATTTCAGTTTTTAATTGTAATGTTTATGTACTTGTAGTTGAGTATATCATGAGTATAGTTGATCCGATGTGTCGGTACCTTGATGATGATAGGATCATTGATAAGTATCTTTCAAGACAAGATTCGTGATGAAGAACTCTAGATACCTAACAGAGTTGAGCTGATGTGAAAAAGACATAGTAGATTTTTGTTTTTACAGACACCGTCCAATGATACGGTATCTAACTTTTAATGTTTATACATGAATTTTCAAAAGATGCTCGACTGTAGTGGACTTGATTACAGATCAAAATAAATCGGAAAAAGAGATGAATGGTTGCAGAATGTTTTTGTAGTATCCCGTCTTTCTTGCGTATAAAAAATTATTAATTTAGTAAGAAGGATAAGATTTTAGTGAAAGAAATATTTTCGTTTCCGAAAATTTTATCTAGCAGATATATTTTGCCGTAAAAATGAGTTTTAATTAATTTTTATCATCTCGGTTAATCCGAAACGAAGAAGTTTTTACATTTATCAATAAGTGATAAATGTTTGGTCATAATTTGACTAAAAGAAGAATTTAATTCATTTAAGTGAAATTCTACGAGATTTATCACTTAAAATTTTAGTTTCGGTCGATTTAAAAATATTTCGAATCTCCGACTCTTTCTGTGAGATTTTTATCTAGGGATCGTGAAACCCTAAATTAAATTCCTATGTTGAGAAGTTTAAGGTTTAATTGAATATTTGTTAGTTATTAATTAATTGATTAAGTAATTAATTAATTAAACAACTTAACTTAACTATTAAATATTAAATATTTATTCCTATCTCTATATATGAGACCCATCTCCTCCCTCCTTCCCTCACCACTCTCGACAGCAACTACACACACACATATATACATATTTCCTCCATTGATGATTCAATTCAAGCTCCAAGTTCAAGAGCAAGATTGATCCAATCTTTCCCAAGAGATTAAGTAAGTAGATATCTATGTTCTTTCAAGCTTTTAGCTCAATTTCCATGGTTGAAACATCCTTTTTTATGTATATATATATAAATTTCGAAAATTTGGGAGAAAATTGAGAAGTGATTGGATGATCTTGATTTCTTAGTATGATGTTTATTTCATGTTTATATGATGATTTATGTGATTAAATGAATCATGAGAAACCCTAAACCTATTTCTTGAGATTTTTGAAAAATTCAAGAAATTACCAAGTTTTGATCCATGTCTTGTATGGTTGTTTTGATGTTAAATATGAGCTTAGTTAATTATTCTAAGCACAATTCATGTTGGAAGTGAACATGAAATCTCAACCATTTGCATTTTATGGAAAAATTCGAAAATATGAAGATATAAATTAGGGTTTGATGTGTGTATGAAGTATGATGTATTTGATGATTAATTTGATGATATATGATGTTAATGATGTTTGTTTAATCAATAATTAATTAAAAGAGAGCTTGATTAACCCTAAAAACCCTAGAAAATCGAAATTAGGGTTATTAAATTAGAGTTTATAATTGATGGTTAATTAAATGAAATTAATTGAAGAATTAAGCTTATAATGCTTAATCAAGTTTGTTAGAAATTAAAAAGAAGAGAAAAGAATTTTAGAAACCCTAAAATAAAAATAACCGAAAATTAATAAAATAAAATAAATTATTAATTAAATTTTATTTAAGAAACTAATTGAATTTATGAGCTTCTCGTTAAAAATAAAGTATTGTGTGATTTTCTGAGAATTTAATTCAAAGTAATAAAGATTTTCTATTTTTGATTGAATTTCCCGAGTCGGGAGTTTATATGTTAATCGAGTCGAATGTGTGAAGTGAATGTGTAATTATGTTCATAATATTGGAAAATGTGAGTGGATTTAATTTAAGAATTTTCTGAGTCCGTTAGACGGATTAAAATTGACTTTGTCGATTATGATGAATATTAATTAAAGTATGATTATGTTAAGTGTGATTGATGATTGATGATTGATGATTGATGATTAAGTAAGAGTTAAGATAGAATAAGAGAGTTTAAGAAATTAAATTAGAAATTCTCGAGATTCGTCGAGTTTCGACGTAGAATTTCGAAGTAAATTAGAAGTTAAGAAGATCGAATTTGTTTATTCGATAGTAGTTAATTCTCGTTCTGAATTCGTGAATTCTAGTTCGAATGAAGGATCGAGTGGAAGTGAATCCGAGGATTCAGAATCGATAAAGGTTAAGTCCAAAGCTTCAGTTATCAGGTGGGCTTTCTAAACCAAGAAATGATGAATGCTATATATATATGATTATATATATGTGTGATGCTTTCAAGTAATTGGTTTGCCAAATGTTTAAAGTTTTGTATGATACCGTCTACCAAAGAAAGACGAATTCGGTCCTACGCAAGGTAGGATTTGTGTACACTATTTTGTAATCGGGAGCCTTCCGAAAGGAGTGGACGATTACAAGTGTTTGAGAAGGAGGCCTACTTCTCAGCACTATTTTATTGTAGACACAGTACATACTCTTATATATATATTTATATATTCTTTTGAACATGCACAAGTTTGAATTGTGCTATGTCTTCCGGCAAGTCCAATTTATAGTTGTATTCAGTAAGTTTTCAAATTATCTTGGCATGTGCCCACTGAGTACGATGTACTCAGCCCCGCCTATTATTTCTAAAATGTGCAGGTTAGCTGGGATGAAGATGATCGTGTGCTGGCGGACTTGTTGTTGTTGTTGTTGTTGTTGTTGATGTGATTGTTTCGTTTGATAAGAGTCATTTATGATGAGTTTAGAACCTAGAATATATGTCTTCATACATATATTCTCTCGTTTTTCCGCTGCAAGATTATGATGTTGAGATTTGCATAAGTTTGATGAAGTGTTGAAGTCTGAAGTCTTGAACTATGTTTGTTATCTTATTTTGAAGTCTAGCTGACATAATTATCTATATAACAGTTGTTCGTTATGTTGGAAGTTTCAATCTTATTACAACTGATTTTTATCGTGCTTTCTTGATGCTGAAAATCAGCTCATTTCCTTCATGGTTGTTGCCATTAATCCGGTTGATGAGATTATTGATTTCCGAGCTGATTTGAGATTGTATTTGATGATATTCATGTTTTTAAAAAGAGATCAAATGTTCGTTTCATTAATCTCGAGTTATGCATGTCCTAATTATCCCAAGTTTGATGATTTGTCGAGTATGAGTTGCCTTGTTTGTTCTTGAATGATAGCAGGGTCGCTATCTTAATCCTTTTGTTAATCATAAATTGTGTAAGTCGTGGGACCCACCGGCTATGTCATCTAATTTCTAGGCCGGGCTGCGACAGTTTTATTTTTAATGTGGTTTATTTTTAATATGTTTCAGGATGAATGTTTTTATGCATGATCTTCGCCATTCTACATTTTTTGTCAACTTTAGCGCGATTCAAAGCCTGCATGATGGTAGCTTCATAGATTCAAATATTGTTGATGCTTGGGCATTGTTTCTTAACAAGGCTGTTACGTTCAATTCGTGGAAGAATTCAGCCAAGACACATAAATTCTACTTCAACAATCAACATTCGGTAATCTTTCTTTTTAGTGTGATGTTCTTTATATCTTCTTTAAATGCTATTTATTTTGCTCTCTCTTTTTAGTATTTTCTTGCCAACGTTTTGGATGGGATTGATGCTGCTGAAGTTCAAAAAATGGCATATAATGTGAGAAGTACTTGGCACTATTCCATGGAGCAAATGGTTCAGTTGAATGATCTTCACACGATAGAGTTTGTAAGATATATAATATGATAATATTACTTAATTAATAATATTGTACTACTTAATTGTCATATAATTAATATGGTTGTGCTTTTTTATTACAGTTTTTTGTTCCTATTTGCTTCAATCAACATTTCCTTGCTGCTGTCGTAAATCTTAGTGAACGAAAGATACACTATTTGGACAACCTGAAGATAAATTGTCATGAGAACAGTGTGTTTTGGAAGCTTGTCCATGTTTTGGTAATAAAAATATTTTTACTTATTTTCTGTTTTGTATTATAGTTAAAATATTTTTTTTTGGCACTTGAGAAAATTTTATTCAACATTTTCTTTTCTACAAAAAGAACAATTTTCAATATTTCTTCAAGATATGGGACATCCACAAGGCATAGAGGTTAACTCATATCCAATTGAAAATGTTGATTTTGAATGGCATAAAAAGAACGATAACAACAACGATTGTGGTGTGTTCCTCATGAACCACATGGAGAATTTTACTGGTCATCCTTACGACTGTCAAGATTTATTATTGGTATGAAATTTGCATTTGTTTACATGTTGCATTTTTTATATTCAATTATTCTTTTGATTGTATTTCTTTTTATTGGATGAAGCCTTCATCTAGAAGAAAACTGAGAGCACAGTATTGTACAATGATCATCTTGTCCAACCTTAATGAGTGTACACGTGAAGTTTTGAGTCAAGTCCTTGAATTTTCCAAAAGGAAAAAATGATGCAGGTATTGTTTCTAATTTTTCTGATTCTTAACTTGTTGATTGTTTCGAGTGTTTGTTTCTAACTAAATTTATTACACACATGATGATGCCTATTTACTCCAAGAAGTTAGATAATACAAAATTTTGTGTAGTATATTTCAAATCATGCCCTCTCTTTCATAGTTACGTCGGTTAATTCCTCACTATCTTTAGCCATTGCATCTGTTGACCTGTCAAATTATTACTATTCATTGAGTGCATCAGCGCATATGATATACATATTTCACACATTTTAGCCATTCCTGGTCTCTCTAATGCAATTTTTCATTGTGGAGATCCTTGACTTTCATGTTCAGCTTCTAAGATTTTGTCTTCCACAGGTTGTAGTGTGGAGGTTTTTGGACAGAACAAAAGATTATGATGTATTGGGTACAAAACAGGATTTGCTTCTAAGATTTTGTCTTTCTAGGTTTTTGATGTTTGTTCATATAAGTTCAGAGTTGAAGAAAAGTCGGGGGCGTCTTTGCAGAAACAACATATTACTTGTTATAGTTCTTGCTTGCTAGTCATGTACGAAAATAGTAAATTTCTTCTCGCTACTGATTTTCTATTCCAAATTTTTGCATGTTAGGAACATTCAATCATATGAACCTTGAAGATATCGATTGATTAGGTGAAGATACTGAACTACTTTATGAGTTCCATTTGACGTAAATATAAGTAGCATTTATCGGGATTATAAATTCCATACTCGAGAAAAGTATTTCCTATAAATAAGAGTAGCATTTGTTTTGAGTAAGAGTAATATTTTACGTGAATATAAGTAGCATTTATCGTGATTATAAACAGCATATACCGTGAATAATAGTAGCATTTTATTTGAATAAAAGTAGCATTTAACGTGAGTAAAAATAGCATTTACTCTTTAATAGGCCAAAAATGAGCAGTCCATTGCAACCCGCCGCGGCGGGCATGCCGCGCGCGGGTGGTATGAGCCAAAAGTGAGCGTGGAGTGCACCCCGCCGTGGTGGGCTCTCCGCACGCACGGGTGGTATGAGCCAAATTGGGCAGTAGGGTGTACCCCGCCGCAGCGGGATTACCGCGCGCGTGGGTGATACAAACCAAATTGGGCAGTCGGGTGTACCCCGCCGCGGCGGTATACCCACCGAAGCGGGTTGCTTCTTTAATCAAAAAATAAAAATAAAAATAAAGTTAAAGAAATTAAAGCGGCATATGTACCCTAATTTTTTCTCTTTTCTCTCACATTGCCATTACACATTGCTTCACCACCGCATCTTCTCGAGTAGCACTTGCAGTGAATAAAAGTAGCATTTGTCCTGAGTAAAAGTAGCATTTACTATTAAGATAAAAACGACTCAATTTTTTATTGCAATAATATTATAATTTATGAAATAGTAAGCATACATTGTATAATATTTTGATGAGTGAATGACAATTTTGCTCTTCCTTTGAATAATATGTCAAACCAAAATAATTTCATCGACATACTCGAGAGTAGCAATTGTCGTGAATAAGAGTACTATTTGTCGTGAGTAAGAGTAGCACTTACTATTAAGATTAAAACCACTCGCATTTTTATTGCTAGAATATTCTAATTTGTTAAATAATAATCATACCTTGAATGACAATTTTACTCATCCTTTGAATAATATATCAAACGAAAATAATTGCATCGACATACTCGAGAGTAGCAATTGCCGTGAATAAGAGTAGCATTTGTCGTAAGTAAGAGTAGCATTTACTCTTAAGATAAAAACCACTCGGATTTTTATTGCTAGAATATTCTAATTTATTAAATAATAATCATACCTTGAATGACAGTTTTACTCATCCTTTGAATATATATCAAACAAAAATAATTTCATCGACATACTCGAGAGTAGCACTTGCTATAAATAAGAGTAGCATTTGTTCTAAATAGGAGTAACATTTGACGTGAATATAAGTAGCATTTATCTTGATTATAAATAGCATATGCCTTGATTTATAGTGATTTATTAAATAATAAGCATACATTGTATAACATTTTTATGAGTGAATGACAATATTATTCATCATTTGAATGACATATCAAACAAAAATAATTTCATCGACATAATCGAGAGTAGCACTTGCAGTGAATAAAAGTAGCATTTTACTTGAATAAAAGTAGCATTTCTCTTGAGTAAAAGTAGCATTTACTATTAAGATAAAAACGACTCGATTTTTTATTGCAATAATGTAATATCCCGTTTTCGTGAATAATTAAACTTATTATTTCTTTAATTAAATTAAGAGAATGAAGATGAAGAAAAATTTCCTTTTTAATAATTTTATTCGGCAATCCAAATTTGTGCCGAAAAAGTGGAATATAATTATGTTTGTTTCGTCTCGGGTTAATCGAAACGAATTAGAATTTATGTTTATCGAATTGTGCATTTATGCATGATTTTTAATTGAGAAAATTATGAATTTAATTTTCTTAATTTATTTTTTTAGCAACTAATTATTAAAAATAATAATCTTATTTATTTCATAAATGATTCGTTTTTCGGTATTTTCTTCCGAAAATTTATATTAGGGTTTGAGATGCCCTAATTGATTTTTCTAAATCAAAAAATTAGAGAATGAAGTTATGATTAGCAAGTTAGTAATTAATTGATTAAACTAAGCATTTAACTAATTAAATAATCCTAATTATGACCTATGCGATGACACATGCATGTTGACTAATTGTTAGTCTTAAGTGTGTTTAGCAAGCTATAATACCACCCTTATCACTTCATTTCCTTCATCCCTTCGGCCAAGAACAGCATCACACACGCATATACATACATATACACACTCCTCCATTGTTGATCAAATTTTGAGCTCAAAACCAGATTTAATCATCTCCAAGTGATTAATTAAGGTAGGATTTATGTTCTAGCTATGTATTTAGCTAAAATTCAAGCTAAAATCATTCTTTTAATTCTTTTAGAATTTTCGAAATTTTGCCAAAACATGTTGGATGATTTTGATTTTAAATTATGATGTTTAATTCATGCTTAGGATGCATGATAGATCATTGAATCATGATCAAATCAAACCCTAACCCTATTTCTTATTATTTTCGAAAATTAAGGAAATAAGGGCTTTTTCAATTGTGATGTTAGATGATTAAATTGATTGATTAATTGAGCTTAGATAATTATTCTAAGCATGTTTGATGTTGGAAGTAATCGAAGAATCAAAGCCCTTCTATTATTTTCAATTTAGCCGAAAATAATTAATTAAAATTAGGGGTTTTTGATCTTGATGTTCTTTGATTAAATTGATGTTTAAATTGAGCTTATATGATGTTATTAAATATGTTTATGCATTGAATTAATAGATTGAATCATAATTATTCCAATTTTTGGAATTTCAAAATATTAGGGTTCTTAAGATTAGGGCTTTTTGATTTTCATGTTGAATGATGAAATTGATGATAGAATTAAGCTTATGATATTTATTTAAGCATGTGGGAATTTTGTTAGAATTTTTGGAGCTCAATTTCATTAATTTCGAAATTTCCAGCTTTTAAAATAAATTAAAAATAATTATTCTAGAGCTTAAATGGATTAATTGAGTTTACAATTAATCTCTAGAATATTAATTAAACATGTTGTAATTTGAAATGGATAAAAATAAGCAAATGTGCCCTATTTCTTTAAAAGGTCGAAATATATATATATTAGAGTTTTGATTTTTATCCAATTAAATTAAGTAATTAAGCTATAAATATAGCTTATAAATTAAATTAAGATGTTGGAAATTGATTAGAATGAAATTGGATATTTTATCCTAATTTTATAAAAGGGCCGAAAATAATTAAAGGAAATTAAATGATTATTTGATTTTTTTTATCAAGCAAATAATCACATATTTGAATTCTACAATAAAAATTAAGTATTGTGGAATTTTTCAGAAATTAAATACGAAGTATTAAGAATTTTCTATTTTTCGGCTATTTTTTCTAAGTTAAAGGTTTATATGTGAACGTGATCTGGATTGATAATATGATTGAGTAATTATGTTTATTATGTTAAAAGATGTAAGTAGATTTAAATTGAGAATTTTCAGAGCTCGTTTGTCGAGTCAAATCCGATTCGTATTTGAAGATATGAATAGTAATTAATGTATGATTATGTTAAGTGTGATTTTGGTTAATGATGAGTTAAGATAGAGTAAGAGCGTTTAAAAAGTTAAGTTAGAAATTCTCAAGTTTCGTCGAGTTTCGACGTAGAATTTCGAAGTAAATTAGAAGTTAAGAATATCGAATTCGTTTATTCGATAGTAGTTAATTCTCGTTCTGAATTCGTGAATTCTAGTTCGAATGAAGGATCGAGTGGAAGTGTGAATCCGAGAATTCAGAAACGATAAAGGTTAAGTCCAAAGCTTTAGTTATCAGGTGGGCTTTCTAAACAAAGAAATGATGAATGCTATATATATATGATTATATATATGTGATGTTTTAATTTGATTAACTTGCCAAATGTTTTAAGTTTTTGTATGATACCATCTACTGAAGAAGGACGAATTCGGTCCCGCGCAAGGTGGGATTTGTGTACACATTAGTAATCGTGAATCTTTCTTTGATGGGCCGGTTACATTGGTAATCGTGAGCCTTTCTCTGAAAGACCGGTTACAAGTGATTGAGAAAGAGGCCTCTTTCTCATCACTACTATTTATAGTAGATATGGTTCATACTTAATGAGTATTTTGACTGCAGTCACTTATTTCAAAAGAAAATGTTTGAGCAAGCACAAGTTTGTTTTCAAAAAGTTACTTGTGCAATGCTTTATGGCAAGTTTAATCTATAGCTCTAAGAAGCAAGTTTTCAAATATTTTTGGCATGTGTCCACTGAGTACTTCGTACTCAGCCCTGCATGTTATTTCTAAAATGTGCAGGTTAGCTCGGATGAAGATGGGAGTGTGCTTGGACGGACTTTTGTTGGTTGAGTCTTTTGAAAGTTGTTTAAACTAGAGTTGAGTCATATGTCTTCATACATATGATTCTCTATGTTTTTCCGCTGCAACACTTTGAAATAGAGGTTGAAGTATGAAGCATGTTCTCGATTTTGAAGTCGTTAATGTTGTTTCTTAAGGTTTTAGCTGCAAACTTGTTTTTAACTTGAAAATAAGTTGTCAATCCTTTGTTGAGATCTTTTAAATCATACGACCCTCTTTCATCGTGTTTTCTTGATCTAATGGACTTCTTGTCGATATTGATCTCTTGGCATCGTTGGTCGTACGATACTAATTGTTGGTTGGAATTGTCGAGCATGTTATTGATTTCTTGTTAAGCATGTTCGTTGAAATGTTGTTCAAGAATAAGTTCAACTCCCGGTATCGTTGTTTGTTAAGAACGGTTTATCGAATGTTGGTTTTGTTGGATAACTGGGTCGTTATCTATTCCTTGGTTAATCATAAATTGTGTACGTCGTGGGACCCACCGGCTTGGTCATCTTTATTCTGAGTCGGGCTGCGACAAATAATATTCTAATTTATCAAATAATAAGCATACATTTTATAATATTTGTATGAGTGAATGACAATTTTACTCATCCTTTGAATAATATATCAAACGAAAATAATTTCATCGACATACTCGAGAGTAGCAATTTCTGTGCATAAAAGTAGCATTTGTCGTGAGTAAAAGTAGCATTTACTCTTAAGATAAAAACCACTCGGATTTTTATTGCTAGAATATTCTAATTTGTTAAATAATAATCATACCTTGAATGACAATTTTACTCATCATTTGAATAATATATCAAACGAAAATAATTGCATCGACATACTCGAGAGTAGCAATTGCCGTGAATAAGAGTAGCATTTGTCGTAAGTAAGAGTAGCATTAATTACTCTTAAGATAAAAACCACTCGGATTTTTATTGCTAGAATATTCTAATTTATTAAATAATAATCATACCTTGAATGACAATTTTACTCATCCTTTGAATATATATCAAACAAAAAAAATTTCATCGACATACTCGAGAGTAGCACTTGCTATAAATAAGAGTATCATTTGTTCTAAATAGGAGTAGCATTTGACGTGAATATAAGTAGCATTTATCTTGATTATAAATAGCATATGCCTTGATTTATAGTGATTTATTAAATAATAAGCATACATTGTATAACATTTTTATGAGTTAATGACAATATTATTCATCATTTGAATGACATATCAAACGAAAATAATTTCATCGACATAATCGAGAGTAGCACTTGCAGTGAATAAAAGTAGCATTTTACTTGAATAAAAGTAGCATTTCTCCTGAGTAAAAGTAGCATTTACTATTAAGATAAAAACGACTAGATTTTTTATTGCAATAATATTCTAATTTATCAAATAATAAGCATACATTTTATAATATTTGTATGAGTGAATGACAATTTTACTCATCCTTTGAATAATATATCAAACGAAAATAATTTCATCGACATACTCGAGAGTAGCAATTTCCGAGCATAAAAGTAGCATTTGTCGTGAGTAAAAGTAGCATTTACTCTTAAGATAAAAACCACTCGGATTTTTATTGCTAGAATATTCTAATTTGTTAAATAATAATCATACCTTGAATGACAATTTTACTCATCCTTTGAATAATATATCAAACGAAAATAATTGCATCGACATACTCGACAGTAGCAATTGCCATGAATAAGAGTAGCATTTGTCGTAAGTAAGAGTAGCATTTACTCTTAAGATAAAAACCACTCGGATTTTTATTGCTAGAATATTCTAATTTATTAAATAATAATCATACCTTGAATGACAATTTTACTCATCCTTTGAATATATATCAAACAAAAATAATTTCATCGACATACTCGAGAGTAGCACTTGCAATAAATAAGAGTATCATATGTTCTAAATAGGAGTAGCATTTGACGTGAATATAAGTAGCATTTATCTTGATTATAAATAGCATATGCCTTGATTTATAGTGATTTATTAAATAATAAGCATACCTTGTATAACATTTTTATGAGTGAATGACAATATTATTTATCATTTGAATGACATATTAAACAAAAATAATTTCATCGACATAATCGAGAGTAGCACTTGCAGTGAATAAAAGTAGCATTTTACTTGAATAAAAGTAGCATTTCTCCTGAGTAAAAGTAGCAATTACTATTAAGATAAAAACGACTCGATTTTTTATTGAAATAATATTCTAATTTATCAAATAATAAGCATACATTTTATAATATTTGTATGAGTGAATGACAATTTTACTCATCCTTTGAATAATATATCAAACGAAAATAATTTCATTGACATACTCGAGAGTAGCAATTTCCATGCATAAAAGTAGCATTTGTCGTGAGTAAGAGTAGCATTTACTCTTAAGATAAAACCCACTCGGATTTTTATTGCTAGAATATTCTAATTTGTTAAATAATAATCATACCTTGAATGACAATTTCACTCATCCTTTGAATAATATATCAAACGAATATAATTGCATCGACATACTCGAGAGTAGCAATTGCTGTGAATAAGAGTAGCATTTGTCGTAAGTAAGAGTAGCATTTACTCTTAAGATAAAAACCACTCGGATTTTTATTACTAGAATATTCTAATTTATTAAATAATAATCATACCTTGAATGACAATTTTACTCATTCTTTGAATATATATCAAACAAAAATAATTTCATCGACATACTCGAGAGTAGCACTTGCTATAAATAAGAGTAGCATTTGTTCTAAATAGGAGTAACATTTGACGTGAATATAAGTAGCATTTATCGTGATTATAAATAGCATATGCCGTGATTTATCGTGAGTTATTAAATAATAAGCATACATTGTATAACATTTTTATGAGTGAATGATAATATTATTCATCATTTGAATGACATATCAAACGAAAATAATTTCATCGACATAATCGAGAGTAGCACTTGCAGTGAATAAAAGTAGCATTTTACTTGAATAGAAGTAGTATTTTTCCCGAGTAAAAGTAGTATTTACTATTACGATAAAAACGACTCGATTTTATATAGCAATAATATTCTAATTTATCAAATAATAAGCATACATTTTATAATATTTGTATGAGTGAATGAGAATTTTACTCACCATTTGAATAATATATCAAACGAAAATAATTTCATCGACATACTCGAGAGTAGCAATTTCTGTGCATAAAAGTAGCATTTCTCGTGAGTAAGAGTAGCATTTACTCTTAAGATAAAAACCAGTCGGATTTTTATTGCTAGAATATTGTAATTTGTTAAATAATAATCATACTTTGAATGACAATTTTATTCATCCTTTGAATAATATATCAAACGAAAATAATTACATCGACATACTCGAGAGTAGCAATTGCCGTGAATAAGAGTAGCATTTATTGTAAGTAAGAGTAGCATTTACTCTTAAGATAAAAACCACTCGGATTTTTATTGCTAGAATATTCTAATTTATCAAATAATAATCATACCTTGAATGACAATTTTACTCATCCTTTGAATATATATCAAACAAAAATAATTTCATCGACATACTAGAGAGTAGCACTTGCTATAAATACGAGTATCATTTGTTCTAAATAGGAGTAGCATTTGACGTGATTATAAGTAGCATTTATCGTGATTATAAATAGCATATGCCGTGATTTATTAAATAATAAGCATACATTGTATAACATTTTTATGAGTGAATGACAATATTATTCATCATTTGAATGACATATCAAACGGAAATAATTTCATCGACATAATCGAGAGTAGCACTTGCAGTGAATAAAAGTAGCATTTTACTTGAATAAAAGTAGTATTTGTCCTGAGTAAAAGTAGCATTTACTATTAAGATAAAAATGACTCGATTTTTTATAGCAATAATATTCTAATTTATCAAATAATAAGCATACATTGTATAATATTTTGATGAGTGAATGATAATTTTACTCATCCTTTGAATAATATATCAAAGGAAAATAATTTCATCGACATACTCAAGAGTAGCAATTGTCGTGAATAAGAGTAGCATTTGTTGATTAATAAAAACAACAACCATGGGTTCCAACAAGATAAATGAATCAAAGTGGCATTCAGTTTTCACTCCAAATGTAGTTGTTGCAGCAATAAACACAAAGATGATTGAACAAGAAGTTATCCCATGATTTTGATGGATAAGTTGCACACAAAATAGCAATTTGCTACTGTGACTGTATAATACAAGTCAACTATCTTCATGCCCACCCATTAAATTCCTACACAAACAAATGTAGGGAAAAAGTTAACAATTAAAATAAATAGAAGGTCAAAATATAAATTAATGTTGAAAAAAATACCGATGAAACATTTTGTCAGTCATTACCAAATCAATGAAATTTTCTAAAACAATCTTGGATTAGGAGTTTTGGTGCCAAACTCCTTTGATTGAATTGAACTTGATGCATCACAATTCTTTCTCTTCTTACTTTTCTGAAAATGTCCTTTCATTCTTTGTTTTCGTCCCTTTGTTATTGAATGTAAAGGATCCTTCACATTGACAGACGAGCAAGAGAATCCCCCAGTGTCTTCCCCAGCTTCCTCACTTATATTTCTTGTTTTCCTTGAAATCGTCAATGCTTCAAGAGCTGATGTCATACAATTCAGTCCATCTTCAATGATTGCTCTCTCCTCTTCAGTTTCTTGGGCTTTTAGAACAAGAGTGTAGCATTTTCTCACCATTTGATATCTCCAAGGTGAATAACTTTTACTCTGTTCAGAACTTTTATCCCACAAACCCTGTTTAGCAAGTTTTGTCCATCTTTTCTTTGATGTAATAGTCTGGAATTTGATCTACTGAATGAGTGAGTAAAATTCTCAAACAATGACTACACAGCAACCCACATTCTTCAAACCTCTTGCACGAGCAAGTCACCATAGAACTCATCGCATGGAAACTCACATGGTACTTACAATCATCTTCAATGACTTGATATAATTTGACGTCAAGTTCATCACATAAAAGGGAAAATGAGGCAGAAAGAGATTTGAAGAATTCCTTTTCAAAATCTCTAAAAAAGAGTCAGTGTGTATACCTCACATGCATGTTTAATAAGTCCAGTCATTGACAAGAGTGAGCTAGGCATTGCTCTTGAGCATTGAAAATCATCACTTAATTCATTGCTTCTCCAACGTTTGACAGTGTCCTTGAAGATGTTTTAGAACTCAGTCAAGTTGGTTGTCTTTTTTGCATTGAATCCTATTGCATTGTTAGTGCTTTCACTTCTTTGTGATGATAGAATCACAGCAGAAAAGAAATCTTTGTTGTATGCAGTGCACCATTTATCCCTTAATTCATACAACCTTTGAAACCAGGATTTGTCTTCCAGTTCGTATTTTGAAATCATAGATCTCTAACAATTTTCAAAATCCTCTCCATCTATACATCCTATTAAGCACTTTTGAAATGCATCAATGAAGCACTTGTTAGATTTCAAACTTCCGAAACGACTTTGTGCTTTTTGGTACAGATGCCATATGCAAAGTCTATGTCTTGTCATCGGTAAAGTCTTTTCAATTGCATGTGCAATTGCTTGGTCTTGATCTGTAAACAATGTAACAAGACTTCGACCCTCCATGGATTTCATGAAAACCTCAAATAACCATTCAAAAGACCCAATCTTCTCATTTGAAATGAATGCACAACCAAACATGACATTTTTCCAATGATTATTTATTCCGACAAACGGGGCACATATCAAATTATACTTATTAGTTCTATATGTTGTGTCAAAGATGACTACATCTCCATATATCATATAGTCATCTTTCATCATCGAGTCTCTCCAAAAAACATTGCATAACCTGCCATCATCATCTAATTTGACTCTAAAAAAGAAATCCTGATCTTCAACACCTTGATGGTCTAAAATATCAATAAGTGTCTGTGCATCACCTCCTTCTATTGCAGTAATTTTCATTCGGTTCACAAAATTAAAATGATCTTTCTTTGTATGACCAAGGACATCTTCACCCCCTGCATCATGTGCCATGTATCTATATGAATCAATTGCTCTCATTCCAGAAGAGATCATATCCTCAATAACAACAGCTTTCTCAATTGTAATTGATCTTTGAGAACGATGCATATGACTCAATTCTCTCCTGGAAAGTGCATGATTGTGTTCTGTATTATGCTCAACTACTTCATAAACACCATCATCATCCAATTTAGCCCTCAATAGAGCCTTACAATTTGTCCTTGTGAAGCTTGATGCTCTCTTTCTTCCTTGTTCTTCACTGTTTGAACTAGAGCTACAATTATTTCTAGTTCCTTCACATGAGCACACTAAACACCTAGAAATCAACTTCTTAGCAGTATTATATCTCGTAGTTGATTTTCTTATACTAAACCCGACTTCAAGAGCATGTTTATTGTATAAATCATAGATGTCTTCTAATTTCTCTCTCTTGATACCAATAAGAGATCCAGATAGACAAGTAATATCACCTAAGCATATGATCAAAAAAAGAATATAGATTAAGAATTTGATACTAAGAATATCATCATAAAATGAACATAGAATATTTTCCCACATTTTCCCTTTGAACAGTAGCAATATCAGTGACCTGATACTTTTACTTGAGAACAAACCAACATCTTTTGACTAAGTAAGGACATATCATACTTGTTAAGGAGAACCAAGCCCTTGACAGTAATGGCAATAACCAACTCCATATATTTCAAAAAGAGTCCAACATTAGTCCAGGAATATGAACTCTACACATATGTACAATCAGAAACACAATAACATTATAGGGACTCTAAGAAATACACATTAACATAGGAATAAAGCATGACAGATCCAATAATTAACGACAATTAGCAGCCTAACATTCAACTATCAGAATCCAACACAAACTAACAAATAAACAAGCTAGACAAATTGATTATAGGCCACAAATGATTATAAAGTTTGCATGATAATATGATCAATAAAGAAATACTTACTAAAATTAAATATTACCTTCATGACTTGTAATACTTTGTTCCTTCTCAGCATGTGAATGTGAATCATCATTTAAGTCATCAATATGAACAATTTCCATCATCTCAATAATCAGCAACAAGGAAGCCAATCATCTCAGAGGCGATCCCTACAACTCCAAAAGATATTCACAAAAACATCCGCTCAAATTATAATACAGATAGAGGATACTAAATTGGCATTTAAAAGATTTCAACGAGTGCAAACTTTAAAACTAAAATTTTCATTAAGACATAAATCAAATCAACAATCAAAGATGTAGAAGCCAATCCTAAGAATTACAATCAATTTAGAAGTATGTAAACTGCAAAAATCAGAATTAAATACGAATAAATAATCCAAAAAAATAATCAGAAGGGGCGAATAAATATGAAAAAAATAATGCAGTATCTCAAGCAATCATGCAATTTCAGATGATTTTTCCCATCAATTTGAGCCCAGAAAAGATAGGAAAAAAAAAACTAAAACTAGAAAATCCCAAAAAAAGTTAATATTTTCTCGTCATGTCGTGTGCGCCGGCGTTTATCTGAAGTTGCTGGACGATGTCAGTGGTTTTCATGGTGGTGGTAGTCGGAAGATGATGGTGGTGGTTTTTGCCGGAGGAGCGTGGGAAAACGGATCTGGTAGCGCTGTAATCTGGCAAAAACGTGGGGGAATAAGAAAGGATTTTTTTTTTATATACAGCGGGTTCGGGACGGGGAAACGGATCGGGTAGGATCCGGTCGCAAGTTATGCGACGCGCTGTACGAGAGACTCACTCTATTTTTAAAGTAAGATAATCTAGTTATGATTTAGAATTTGATCCTTAGACGCATAAGGAAGATAAGTTTAGTTATGAATATTTTTTTTATTTTTTTAATTATAAAAATTATTAGGATATTGTGATAATTAGTTACAAAATTATCTGTAGTTCTTACATAATTGCTAGTGAAACTATTATGCAAATAGAGGAAAAATGTTATGAGATATTTGTAATTTCTGATTTTTTTTAAACGTTGTGGTATAATTTAAAAGGTATTACATTTGTACTAAATTTTTTATTAACTTCTCATTCCTTAATTTAGAATTTTACTTATAATTTTTTAAATAAATATTTAATTGGAGTTGTGGGATAATTTGGAAAGAGACGGGAATTTGCTGACCTAATGAATCTTGAAGTGTGCGTGTGTTAGCCGAGTGGTAGAGTGATTAATGCTCGGGCCAAAGGGCACGGGTTCAAGTCCACCATCACGCGATCTTTAAAATTTCTTGTTATGTTTGTTCAAATGAATCTTGAAATCGCCAACTTGGCCGACAGTATCCTTAGGGTCTGTTCGGTTGCTACAACAGGCCGTGACTATTGCCCTAATAGGATACAATCTCTTGTTCGCTTGACAAGATTGAAATTCAGTGAAGCCCGTGACTTTATACTATGATTACTCAGCCCGTTCTTAATCTCACGACTACAAATCGGAGGCTTACCCCTGCGACAAATTTAGTCATGCTAGAATACCAATTTTTCCTTCTCTTCACCTCTCTCCAAATTGACCAGAATACCAAATCGTAGATACATACAATCATCTCATCTTCCTCCCTCGCATCTGTATCTCTCCCACATGTTAATTAGTGGGGTTGTGAAACAACAATTGTAGATTTGGGACATGAGAACGATGATGTGGTGATAGCGGCGGCACGGTTGTGGATCGGAAAAAAATAAAATGAAGAAGCGATGGTGTTGGCAAGCAGAGCTATGTGAGGCAGCCCCACTACGAGGTTGCAGTAGACGGCAAAGGAAGGCGCGGTTCTTGTGGTGGCTGGCGACGTCAGATGACAAATTTGTGATGATGATGGAGTTGCGAGACAAAGGCGACCAAGGTTTGAGAGAGAGGGAGAAATTAATTTGTCTCAAAAGAAGAAGAAGAATATTGTGAATTGACAAACAAGGATAAGGATGACTTCAAATTTGTTTATTTTATTGGTGTGGAACAAATGTTGCAGATGGTGAGGTTTGTGAGAGAAAATATGATTAAGAAATGGAGAGAAAGATATGGGGTATATCAGTAATTTTATAAATTTATTTGTGAGATGTATAAAATTGTATGTCCAATCGAACACTAGTTTATTAGACAAGATTGAGTCTTAATCTATCCCATATTATATCTCACCATTATCTAGTCTTATCTACTCCATCCAACCGAACGCCCCCTTAAATTATTGTCTCTTTTTGACATCTATACAAACCAGGCCTCTCTCTCTAGATTACAGTGCCCGAGTTCTATAATTTCGAGCTTTGAAAACTTCTCTTTCTCTCAAAAGGAAGAAAGTGTCTGTCTTTGTGTTTGAAGATTCTTGAAAGTTTGTCAAATGCGAACCATGCCGGTTAATATAATTGTCAAGAAGTGATGTTGTTTATTTATTATTTTTTCTTAGTTAAATTTCAAGACCATGTCACATGTGAGGAGTAAATCTTTTAATCTCATGTATTAATCACACTATTGTTATGTCAACACACGGTAACAATTATTTACTCTTCTTGTTGCAATAATTGTCAATTTTTAAAAATGATTTAAAAATGTAGAGTATAAATAAATATTTTTAAACTTTGTTAATTATCTATCATATATTATGATGATTACTTTTTGGAAAAGTAATTAGTTATACCAATAACATTAATGTCAAAATTAGTCTAATTAGACATGTTTTACTTAAAAATATAAATGATTTTATTAATATTTTGACTGCAATTGAGACACTAATGCGACACTCCACCGAGCAACGCAATGGTGTAAATGTAAGGAAAAAATTACTTACTTTATATACTATTTTTTTAACGGTAAATATGTTCGCTATTTTCTTTCACACCGCAAATGCAAGGGTGCAATTATGTACAGGGAAGCAAGGTCGTATCCACAGATATTGATTTAATTACAAGCAAGTACCACTTTCAATTGTTATCCTACTATCTAAACTCTTGAAAGATGAGATTGGTGTTAATTCTAAAATAAAGAAATAAATAAAAACAAATAAAATAAAACAATTGGAGTTTCAAATAAGAGAAAGGATATCCCAAGGTTTTGATTTCAATGGATAATTAAATTCAAACCTTCATCAATCAATCAATTAACACAAAGACTCGACTCTTCCTAAAACAATCACAAATTTAGATCAAACCCACTTCCGTGGCAAATAAACCGTTGATCACATGCAAGGGTCATCGTTTCCGACTAACATCATATGCATGCAACTCCAAAAAGATTGAAAAGATTTAATGTTCTCACACAAAACTCAAGTCCTTCCGGTTATATTATAAAGTATGTCCTATGTTCTAGATCACGTGCTAATTATCTTCTTCCGATCTCAAATTAACACATCAAATCATGCAAAATTGGTAGCTAAGCAATTAAGCAAACAATCAAACCAAGAACATAAGAAAGAAGAGAAGGTTGTAATTGATCAATTAATTAAGATTCAAATTCAATCATCCATCTATTCTCTAACCCTAGGATATAATAAAACTAGCCACTCATAGTCATGGCAAACAACAAATCAAAATAAAAGAAATTCATAATTGAAAACAACGAAAAACCGTAGAAGAAATCTATGAATCTCGTCTTCAAATCTCCAAAAGCTCAAAAGATAATAAAACTATGCTAAATAAATAAAAGAGAATAAAAGATGATGAAAAGATAGATGATAAGATAGATGATAAAAGATGTCTAGATGTATTTTGGAGGACATATATATATAGGTGGGGGTACAAGTTTGCATCCTAGTAGGGTTATAATACTACCAAAAATAAAAAGAATTGCAAAATAAGAAAGAAATGTCTTATTGGCCGAAATCTGGTGCTAACTCTGGTGCTGGCGCTCCCGGGATGGTACCAGTCTGGCAATTTTCTTGTTTTGACTCGTTCTCCTTCGTTATAGCTCCGATTTTGGATTTGTTTGAACCTACGAACTTCTATCAAGCTAAACTTCAAGCTTGTTATGCTCATTCCTCTCAATTATCACTCTTTTTTCCTGTCAATTCATCAAAACATGCATAGAAGTATCAAATTTCATAAAATAACAAAACCTAAGTGCAAACTCAATCAAACTATGGTTTTCTAGCTTGAAATCAATATCAAAGAGCCTTTAAAAGTATAGAAAAATCATGTTTGTCAAAATAAAACTTATATTAAAGATGAAAATAAATACAAAGTTCACGACCAAACAGTCAAAAACATGATGAGATACAACCCATCTCATCATGATCACAACAAAAGACAACAACAAGTAAAAAGTAAACAGCTGAAACAGTCAGATGACAAGACAAAATCTTCCATCATGGTACCGATCACACCACAAAACGAACACCTCTAAACACCAGAAAAACATCTGAAGGCGGGCCTCATAAAAACCTCCTCTGGATAAATCCCCTTGGGCAAACCACATGAGGGAAAAGAGATGCCCTCAACAGTAGCTAGCACACTCTATGCCTAACAGCCCATGCACCATGCAAGCTCGACCGCAACTCCGCACTTCCGAGCCAGCACTACCCCACATAATCCTTCATGTAACAGCCGTAAGACTATCACACACCCACCCTCAAAGGATCATGTATATATTATTAACACAAAGATATAATATCATATTATGTTAGGAAAAAAAATCGAGTTTAAACTCCTCAAAATGTGTCGCATTTCTAAAATAATACCCCCGCTGCCCCACAATAAGTGTTCCACTTTGGTTTGTCCCACCCAAATGTTCAATTTCTTTTTTTGGAACCACCTTCTCTCACATATAGGTGTGGGCTTCACCACTTCTCCTTTAAATTACCCTATCCTTAATTCTCGGACTCAAAAGAAACATCTCACTTATTGTGGGACGGAGAGAGTAGTATAATAGTATAAAATTATTAATTAGTCATATTTCAATAATTGTCAAATGCTAAAAACATTAAATATGCTCTTATTTCATATGTACCAATGAAATTTGGGAGTATACAAATAAAAAAAAAAAAAGTACAAAACAATTAGAGTTTTAGCTCTTTTGTAAAATCGCCAGTTAAATATAGGATATATTGTAAATGGTATTTGATACTCCATTCACTCGTAAAGAATGTAGTAAGTATTTAATTCCGGTTTGTTCATAAAGAGTGTGCACTTTCTTTTTTAGGATATAATCCTGCCACTTCCTTATATTTTACTAATCTCACACATATTCAAAATGATAGGTTCATTTCTCCACTCAAATAACATTTATCTAACTTTTTTTAAAGCTCGTGCCACTCTAAAAGTACTATACTCTTTGTGGACGGAAGGATAATTAATAGTATATAGTAATAATTTTCACAATAAAAATAGTCTCGCTTGATGACAACAACCAAGCCATACGAAACAATGTGGTGAATAATACCAAAAAATAATTTTTTTTTAAATAATTCACATATATATACAAAATGGTGATTTTTAAGCAAAGGAGAGCTTCTTTAATGGTAGGACCATCTTAATAGAAGGTTGTGCGTAAATAAAATAATAAATAGTCCCCCCAAAGAAATAATAATAAATAGTTGAAATTTAATCTTGTCGCAGCCCGACCCCGATATCAGATGTCAAAGTCGGTAGGTCCCACGACTTACACAATTTATGATTAACAAAAGGATTAAGATAGCGACCCGGCTATCATTGAACAACAAAGGACATCTCATACTCAACAATTCATCAAATTTAGGACAATTAAGATATGTATGACTTGAGTTCAATAAGACGATCAACTGAATTTGACAACAACATGCATATCAAAGAATTAAACTCAAATCAATTCGGAAATCAATAGACCTGATCAACCAAATTATTGATAACAAATGAGAAGACGAAGGGAAACGATTTTAGAATCAAGAAAGCAAGATAAAGAAAAATGATTCTAAGACCGGCAAAACTTTTCAAACAACGAATAACTGATATTTTTATATAAGAAGTATAGTAACGAAATAACTATCGAACATAGTTCGATCAAGACTTCAGAATTTTAACAACTTTAACAACTTATATAAAATACTTCACGATCTTTCTTAAACAAAACCTCTTAATATTGCAGCGGAAAAACGAGAGAATATATATATGAAGATATATATTCTAGGCCGACTCTCATAACTTATTTTAGCAACAACAACAACAACCATCCCAGCTCTCGTCATCTTCATCCCTGCTAACCTGCACGTTTTAGAAATAACATGCAGGGCTGAGTACTACGCACTCAGTGAACACATGCCGAAAACATTTGAAACTTGCTGATTACAGCTATATTTTGAAAACTTGCCGGAAATCATAACACAAGGATTTTCTGAAAACAACTTGTGAAATGTTAAAACATTTTCTTTTCTTGGAAAATATTTGTCTGCAGACATATTATCAGTATGAACCATATCTACAATTAAATAATGGTGATGAAAAAGAGGCCTCTTTCTCAATCACTTGTAACCGGCATATCAAGGAAAGGCTCACAGTTACGTAACCGGCCCATCAAAGAAATGCGCACGATTACATATGTGTACACAGATTTCACCTTGCGTGAAACCGAATTCGTCTTTCTGATGTAGATGGTAACATACTTAACATAAAATTGATTTTGGCAAGTATCAAAGCTTTAAAATCATAGAATATCATACTTTGCACATTTTTCAGTTTAGAAAGCCCACCTGGTAAACTTAAGCTTTATCTTTAAACATTATTGTTCGATAAACGTATGCTTCACGTTTCCGCTTCCACTTCCGCTTGCTCCTTTAAATCGAAATGGAATAGCGACTTTAGAATGAGAAACTTTTATCGAATAACGACTTCGATAATCTTACTTTCTAATTCGCTTCGAATTCTACGACGAAAATCGAGAATTCCTCTGAAACGCTCCTACTCTATCTTAACTCATCGTTAATCATCAAACATTCAACAATTCCCACTTATCACTTAATTATTAACAGACATCATTTACTATTCACAGAAATCGACTAAGTCGATTTTAATCCGTCTAACGGATTCAGAAAATTCTAAAATTAAATCCATATACTTATTTCTTCATAACAAACATAATTACATATTTATTTCACACATTGTCTCGATTAAACATATAAACTCCCGAATCGGGCAAAATCAACTAAAATAGAAAAGTTTTAATACTTTGAATTAAAATTCCAGAAAATCATACAATACTTAATTTTTTTATTAAGAAGTTCATAAATACAATTAGTTTATTAATTAAAAATCAAATAATTATTTATTTTATTTAATTAATTTTCGGTATTTTTAAAATTAGGATTTCTAGAATTCTTTTCTCTTCTTTTTCATTTCTAATATACTTAATTAAACATCCTAAACTTAATTCTCCAATTAATTTCATTTAATTACTCATTAAATAGTAAACCCTAATTTTAAGAACCCTAATTTCACTTTCTAGGGTTTCTAGGGTTAATCATGCTTTCAATTCACTAACTCTTGATTCAACAATTACCATTAACATCATATAACATCAAATTATCCATCAATTACATCTTTCTTCATCAAATCTTCAAAACCCTAATTTCAAACCCTAATTTTCGACATTAATTAATAAAATGAGATATGTTGGGAATTCATGCTTACTTCCAACATGAAACATACTTAGAATAATTATCTAAGCTCAATTATAACATCAATTTAAGCATATATCACATGAATTAAAAATCCTTAAAATTTCATAATTTTCGAAAATTACATCTTAGGGTTAGGGTTTTCTCATGCGCAATTTAATCACATAAATGATCATATAAACATGATATAAGCATCATACTAAGATATCTAGATCATTCAATCATCCCTCCAATTTTTCCAAAAATTTCGAAAACATATATATATAAGAAAGAGGGGATTTCAACCATAGAATTTAGCTAAGAACTTGAGAGAGAAGAGATTTATTCTTACTTAATTTATGGGAAATTAAGGATTTGCTAGAACTTGATCTTGAACTTGAGCTCAAAGCTTGTGCATCAATGGAAGGAAATAA
Organism: Agastache rugosa; assembly: GCA_031470985.1. Lineage (NCBI taxonomy): Eukaryota > Viridiplantae > Streptophyta > Magnoliopsida > Lamiales > Lamiaceae > Agastache > Agastache rugosa. Next base: position 26,680,211 of record CM062607.1, read on the forward strand.
CTTAAGTATGTGTGTGTGTGTGTGGCGGTTTAAAGAGAGAGATGAAGGGGTGAAAAATATGATGATAATCATCATATATATAGATAGGATTAGATTACTATTCATCATAAATATCTAAGATATTTATGATGAATAGTAATTAGGATAATTAATTAAATCCTTAATTACTTCAACTAATTAATTACTAATTATTCATTAATTAAACTTCAAATTTCTCAATATAGAAATTTAATTTAGGATTTTACGAACCCTAGATAAAAATCTCACAAAAAGAATCGGAGATTCGAAATATTTTCAAATCGACCGAAACTAAAATTTTAAAAGATAATTTACGTAAAAATTTACGTAATTAAATTAAATTCTTCTTTTAGTCAATTAATGACTAAACATTTATCATCTATTGATAAATATAGAAACTTCTTCGTTTCAGATTAACCGAGACGTTCATTCTTAATTAAAACTCATTTTTTTACGGCAAAATATATCTACCGGATAAAATTTTCTGAAATGAAAATTTTTCTTTCACTGAAATCCTATCTTTCTTACCAAATTAATTAATTTTAGAACGCAAGAAAGACGGGATACTACAAATCTTTTGGGGTATATTTCATAAATCATAATTGAAGTATTGGATACAGAAGTCAAATATAATATTCTGTTTGGAGCCACTGAGATGAGATCTTCCATTAAATTGGGACCATATTGTTTTCTTTTGTTTTTCAAGGTTAAATTTAGTAAGCTAAGTTTCTTCTATAAAGTGTTTACTATAGTAAATATAATTGATGATATATGGTGAGAACTCATCCTTATATAAGAAATATGAACTAATCCTTACCACTCATCTGCAAAAAAATATGTGATTATAATTAAATTAAAAAATTTGACATGAAGTCAAAATTAAGGGTGGAGGGTTATTTTGGGAAAAAAAAAATCTAACAACCCATCTTCCTTGCTCACTCATCCCTCATGTTCGATCTCTCTTTCTCCCTCCCTCTTCTCTTGTCACCACCACCTGTGACGTCCGGGGAAAAACTATGGAGTGATCGTCGGTGCAGAGGTACGGACAAGGAGCGGCTCTGATAAGACTAGGGCTGTGCAGAACCGAACCGCAACCAATAAACCGAACCGAACCGGTCGATTTCGGTCGGGTCGGATCGATTTTACATAGGGATCGATTCGGCCTCGGTTTTAAAAATGAATTGTTTTCGGTTTTCGATTCGGCCTCGGTTTTGGGTTGAGCTAAACCGAGCCCGACCGAACCGACCGACTATATTTAATATATATCTGTCCCACCCCATCACTATCCTTATTGAGCGCCCCGCCTTCCTTTATCCATGGGTCCCATCCAAATTTACTCATTAAAATACATTTCCCAATATTATTTCACGTGTCTCCTCACCTTTTTCAAATGAAACACTTCTCTCTCTACATTAAATCCTGTCATCCCCTCGCCTACCAAGTACCACCTACTCTTTCTTCTCTTTTGTTTATTCCACACACTAATATTCTCTTGTTCTTTCTTTTTCCTTATCCTAATCTTCTCTCTATTTTCTATGTCTTCCCTCTCGTTTCTCTTTTCTGAAAGTACGAGGACGAGCAAGGCTATCAACAATCATATCTTCGGTGGCGGAGAAATGACAGCGGTCGGTGGGCTTTCCCTTGAACATCCCTCTCTCCGTCTCTCTATCCCTCTTGCCCCAACGTCACTCAACTCATGGTCAAGTTTCGTGTCGTCATTGACTGCTGCCTAGGCCTCGCTATCCCTCATTTTTTTTTTCTTTTTTTTGTTTCATGGAGTATTCTCAGTTTTTGTTCGCCATTTTTGTGTACCTTGCCCAGATCCGATTTTAACCGAACCGAAACCGACATTTCGGTTTCGGCCGGTTTCGGTTCGGCTGAGAGTACAAATATCGGTCGGTTCGGTCTTGAATTTCAAAAAATTTTGGTAAGTCGGTTTTGTCGGTTCGGCTCAGTTTTTGACCGAATCGACCGTTTGCTCAGCCCTAGATAAGACTTCAAAGCAGAGGGGGCATGAACGAACCGAAACACCCGAATGAAAGGGATTCCAAGAATATGTCGGAATGAGACGACATATTCGAGGAGAGCTTAAAGGAATTGATTGGACTATTTATACCATCAAAATGCATCTTTTTTTTTTGGGCTCATTGTGGGAGAACTCCAAGGTTAAGCGTGCTCGGCCTGGAGCAATTCAATGATGGGTGACCTACACGCTTAACCTTGGAGTTCTTCCACAATGAGCCCCACAAAAAAAGATGCATCTTGATGGTATAAGTAGCCCAATCAATTCCTTTAAGCTCTCCTCGAATATGCCATCCCATTTCGACATATTCTTGGAATCCCTCTCATTCGGGTGTGTTTCAGTTCGTTCCTGCCCCCTTTGCTTTGAAGTCTTATCGGAGCCGCTCCTTGTCCGTGCCTCTGCACCGGCGATCACTCCATACTTCTGCCCCGGACGTCACAGGCACACCAGCTTCCGCTTGGTTCATCCCCGAACCACATCGTACTGGGAGAGGTTCGGCTCTGATACCATTCTGTAAGGATCCGACTTTCGGACTGACGGCTGGCCCCACATATTGTAACGACCCAGCTTCCAGATTGACGGCTGGCCCCACAAACCATCACAAGTCCTTTCTTGCGTGCTTTGTCCTCACTCACACACTTTCTGAGAAAACTTCTCAGGAGGTCATCCATCATAGAATTACTCCAAGTCAAGCACGCTTAACCTTAAAGTTCTTCCATAATGAGCCACAGAAAAGAAGATGCATCTTGATGGTATGAGTAGCACCTATCAATTCCTTTAAGCTCTCCTCGGATATGTTGTCCCATTCCGACTTATTCTCGGAATCCCTCTCATTCGGGTGTGTTTTGGTTCGTTCCTGCCCCCTCCGCTTTGAAGTCTTATCGGAGCCGCTCCTTATCCATGCCTTTGCACCGACGATCACTCTGTACTTCTGCCCCAGGCATCACACCACCACCCACCATCACAGCTGCCATCGCCACCTCTAACGGACATTATAGCCATAATCATGGTCGTCGCTGCTGCTGCACACTACCATAATCACATCTCTCTCTCCCTCTCTCTCTCTATTGTATATAGAAGCTATTATTCATACAAATTTGTCGGCAAGGAAGAAAAGAGACGCCATGAACACCAAAGGTATTAATTTTGTGAGATTTCTTTACTTTTATATAGTTTTTTTGGCTGATGATAGTTAGATCGATAGATTTGTTCGTGAAGAGTTTACCACTATTGCATTGATAGGAAAAAATTGATAGTTCATTATTGTCGGAGGTTTTAATTTGTGTTATATGATGAGATGAATAGTGGAGTTCATATAGTATTATTATGTTAAAAATCATTTTTTTGTAATTTTTGTTTATAAAAAAAGAGTGTTTCTTCGTTCATTGTTGCATCAATTGTGAAATTCTAACATCTGATTATGTATTAGTGCATTGGTGTACATGCAGTGTATATTTAGAATAAATGCATTTCATGGAAGTTATTTGTGCATTATTTTAATGGTAATTGTGCATGTTAGTTTATCACTCGTAAATGTCCATTTCATGTGTTCTGGAGTCATAACATGTTTACAATCTAGATGCATTATCACTTCTAAGTGTTATATTTGCTAATTTCAAAAAGTAAAACATATTGACACTTTTTACCTGATACAATGCACTAACGATATTAATTTCGTAATGCATTATTTATAACTGCACAACCCATATATAATCAGTTGCAGATGCATTCTACTTTGTTTTAATTGGTTTGTGCATCTATTGTAGTGATGGCGCCAGGGAGAAAGAAGAAAGGCCAAGAGAGTGCATCAATTATTAAAAACATAGATAATATAATGCATAAATCTGAACAATGTAATGCATAAATACCATATACGTAATGCATTAATTGCGAGTCGCGTTGACACACTATAACAACATTATTTAGTAATGCAAAACAATGTTATAACGAATGATACTACATGCAAAAAAAAAAAAAAACAATGTAATACAAAAATCTAAATAATGTGATGCACAAATACTATTACGTAATGCATTAATTGTGGTAATGGGTCTGGTCCTTATTATGTGCATTTACAGTTTTATATTGATGTATCACGTAAATTATTTTAATGCATCATAAAATTATGCCCGGCCCAAACATCAAGTAACAACTACGAATACAATATAAGTAATGCATTAATTGTGATATCATATACGAATACGATATACGTAATGCATTAACTGTATAAGTACACACTTTATAAATCTAACCATAAATGAGATGTAAAAAATATTTTTGAATTTAATAAATCATAATTAATTTTAAGTAATTCAAATTGGTGTTCAATAAAATCTATTTTATTTTATTTACCTATTTAGGGCATTAACAAAATATAAAAATTTGGACATTTTTCGCAACACATGAATAAAAGAAATTAATTGATGCATCAAACATACAACATTGATGCATCCCATTGCACTATTTAATGCATTTCTTTACATTATTTTATGTATTTCATTTTTGTACCGAATAAAACAACAAAAATTACCATAAACAAGTGGGATTGACCAAAAAAAAAAAAGCGGACTTGACCAATTGATTATGAGATTAAATCATATTCATAGATCTTATAGAAAGAATGGCTTAAATTGATTCATATTTCTCATATAAAGTTGAATTCCTATATGACCCTCTCCCTGGTAATATAATAGGTAAAAATATAAGGGTTTTGATGATTTAAATGAATAAGATTGATTCTGATTTTTTCCACAAATTCATTTGCTAGAAGCTTTAATTATCTGTAGGGCGAAGGCTAGCTTCAAAACTGCTTTAGCGGTACATAATCACAAATCACAATAAACGTAACAATGTATCCTTCATATCAATAATTATTCATCAATTAACCATATTAATGAACAACTTTTTAAATAGTGGACCATCATTCATGTCTTTCTTTCACAACTACTATAATTAGTCGATCGAAGTGGCATTCGCTAATATTTAATGATTTTATTATTTGCGTGAGATTGATAAATAAATGGTGGAAATTAAAGAGATTAGTTTATTTATTTTATTTTTTTTATTTTGAGGAACAAAGAGATTAGTTCATACGTCCCAAAAACGGCAGGTGAGACTTCTCATAGTTAGAAGACAAAGCATGTGAAGGTACTCGTATATTCAACCATCTGGCCCTCTCTCTCTCTCTCACATATATTATTAATAATCATAACAATATTCACACTAAAATTATAGTAATCAAATTAATAGAATATGCATATAGATAGTTCAGGATAAACAGTTAATATTCATGTACAATATGAACAAAATGTATATATGGTAGGTTTTTTTTTCCTCATGTAATATAGATTTTTTTTTTTATTTGGATGTTGTTGAGTTTCTATGACCAATTTCATTGAATAGGACTTTAGATTACAAGAGGTAAACTAATCTAGGTTGTTTTGTGCTTAAAATAATGTATATAGTACATTCTTTTTTTATGAGATGGTCGACAGAAACAAATCGTTATGTATATTGCCCTAGAAAAAATTGGTGCAACAGGCTTTACCAATAAGATGTTGATGTGAAATTCGAATTTGAGCGATTTAATCATTAAGAATATCCACTCCATCACTAAGTAATCTCAAGAGGACTTGGTTTGTAGAACTTGTTAAATTCTTGTGTTGGGATATTTTGATAATAAGAATATTTCGAAAACTAATTTGATTAGAAAGAAGAAAAATTGAATGCAATAAAGAGCTCTAACAGACCTTGGTGGACCGAACCCACGTTTGTGGCAAAATACGAAAGGCCCAGAACTTTGGCCCAACGGAAATAAGAAAATATCCTTTTCCTTTTATTTTTCTTGCGAAAAACAGTTGCTTTCTTTCTGGAAAACTAAAAACGGCTCATTTTTTTTTTCGTTCATTTTTCTCCAAATTTGATGGATATTTAGTCGAGGAGGCTAAAGAGTTTTATTTATTTATTTTTATTTTTAAGTTGTAACTGAAAAAAAAATTACAATATCAAATTCATTACTCTTATCAATTGTCACTGATCCAAGTTAAAATTATAAAGGACTTCACCAATGACTTAGAATGACTTATAAGTGATTTATTAATAATTTATATAGAAAAGTAAGTTAATTTGTTTGAAACAATCCATGCAATGTCCTGGGCCAGAACAATTGGGCCCAATCCAACCTTTTGGAATGGTCCATAATCCGTTATTTTCTCTATATAACTTCCTAATTTAAAAAATAATAAAAATATTAATATTACTATTTTATCTTCATAGGCCACAAATCAAATTATTATAGCCCCACAAATCTTTTAAAAAAACAACAACAAAAACTATATAGCCAAAAAAATAAATCTAAACTAACCGGCTTGGAATTCTTTTGCCATAGAAAGCAGAATATGGAGAAAAACGATTGGTGCTAGATTTTTGTTTGAATCTTTGTACTGCATCTTTCCTCTACAATTCTCTCGTCTGCAAATAATTTATTTCATTTGTCGATTTTTTTTCCTTAATTTTTGTGCTGCTTTATTTTGTCGTTTTTAATTATTATTTATATAAAGGGGTTATTATAGAGAGAAAACATATGAGCTATCTATAGAATCAGGCTAACTGTAATACTTCTAATTTTGGGCTCAATCTTGAAAAAACACTAAAGTTTTTATCTGCGTCAGCCAATATTTGCTTTTAGGGTAATTATAAACATAGCCTCATTTTACTCATTATAGCCCCATTTATTAAAAATAATAAAAATATTAATCAATTACCATATTAACCCTATAGCCACAAATTACTTCATCACTATAGCCCTAGAATTATGCAGAGAGAATATCACGCATCATAGCCATCGTCTCTTCATTCTAGAAGAATTAAATCAACTGATAAATACAATGTTTAATTTTTGGTATATGTTTGTGTTTTTTTGTTTGTTTTTTTGAAGTTTTGATGGATAATCATGTATGTATGTAGACTCATATAATTGTGTATTTTTTGTAGAATTAAAAGTTCAATTCATGAATGGCTGGGGGCGCCCGGGGAAGGGGGTTGAGCACTGAATTTGAGTTTTTCAAAATAAAAGCAGACGACGATATTAAATAGGGCTTTGGTAATGATTCTGGCAAGATCTGCGTCATTTATAAGTTTTCTCAAGTCCCAATTTGTTGTCCAAATATGTCCGTCCATCACCGTCACCACCTGGATTGAGAACGGGGCGTCGTGCCGGTTGTGGTTTCGAAGTTGTAAGGGTTCTCTTTTTCTCTTGTTCCAAATCAAGTTTGATCGATCCCGAAAAATAATATCAGAAATTGTGTGTTATCAATAATTTCTCTTTTTTCTTCTAATGAATTTATTATATCAAAATATTAATTTAGGGGCTATAGGGGTAAATGAGTACATTTATTAATATTTATATTATTTTTATAAATAGGGGGCTATAGAGAGTAAAATGGGGGCTATATTTATAATTACCCTTGCTTTTATTGCATGATAAAGCGCTTTTGATTGTGACGAATCATGGATGAATATCTGTAATAATTTCTCATGATGAATATGAAAATTATACATTTAGGGCGTTTACTTTGCGTGATAGGATAGTTTGATAAAACATAGAATCGACTATATGAATGATTAGATGATTAAACAAGCTCAAAAGTTATCAATCAATTAAAGTAAACAATAGATTAACCTATACTAGTTTTATCTATCTATCCTATCACCCAAAGTAAACGCCCCCTTAACGGATATGGGCACATACACGTGCAATAATTATTCATGATTTCTTCTATAACTGAGTGTAACACACAAACACAATTACTATTCGAGATGCATACTGTAAACCGTGTTCTTGTGCAATAACATACAAACGGTATAAGAAAGGTAAACCATACTAGACAAAATATAGCTCGACAAGCGCGATGTATAAAGTGTTAGTAGGATTCGAATTCAAAATTTTTTGACACAAGAATACACACTCTACCAAAAAATCATCCCTATAAAGACATCACCCATGATATTTGAGGGGATGGGATGCCGCAGGTACAAGCATCTTAGGGTGTCTCCAACGGTGGGATCCAAAATTTGGAACCCACCAAATACACCATTGTGTGAAAAATAAACCAGCTCCCAAATTGGAAACTAGAAACCCGCTCCCAAAATGAAACTGGCTTCAAGAGCAAAAAGGTGGGCGGCTTCGCTCGTCACCCATGGCGCGTGCACGACACGCGCGCGCTTGTTGGCGCGTGCAGTCCACGCGCGCGTGGGGGCACCGATACTTTTGACTTTTTAATAGTTTTTCTTAAATACGGACCTATTAGCTTGTCTAAAACACATCAAACATATATCTTATATTAAAGATCACGACGAGAGCTTTAATTCGACATAAAAATCATAAAAATCCGATTTGAAACGAGCAAATGATGATATTTTAAAGTTCAAAGCTAATAATTTATAAATTATATAATAAATATTTATAATTTATATATTATATTAAAAATATTTATAATAAACGACTAATTTTTGTTAAAACGGTTAATTTTTCCCAACGGCAATAAAAATTACAATGGCCATTTTTCCAAAATCCTCTATATATATCTATTCTCCAACACTCCAATATTCACTCATCTCATCTCTCCAACACTCCAATTTTCTTCCTTTCTACTTCACTTTATTTTCACTACAATTAAATGGCGGAACAAGCTCTCAAAACTCCGACTCCCAAAATTTCAAGGTTCATATTTTCCAAGTTCACAATATCATCAAATGTCGTACTCTCAACAACCACTTCCATATAACTTTCAAAATGCAGGCAATTTTCCTACTCAACAAAATGCAGGTAATTTTCCTACTCAACAAAATGCAGGCAATTTTTCTACTCAACAAATCTCATCCAACTATCCCACTGGTGGTTGGCAGTTTTTCCTCAACAATTTACTTTCAACTCTCCTGGAGGTTCGAATTTTCCTCAATAATTTTCTTTCAACTCTCCTGGTGGTTCAAATTTTCCTCCACAATTTGCATCCAACATTCCTTCCAACTATTTCATGTCGCCACCCAACCAACCTCAAAAAAATAGCTACCAGTTTCCGCAACATTCTCCACTAGAACAGATCCACCTTGTTGATGATGATGATGAAGTGAATGTTGGCGAGTGATGGTCCCTGAGCTGGGTCTTTGGTGTAGAAGGGGGGGGATGAATACACCAAAGATAGACTTAAAAACTTTTTCACAAGTTTAAAACAGAGTGCGTGAGCTCAGTTATGAATCCAGCTGATGATGGTCAGCTGTACTTATAACTCAGCTGGAGGTGCAGAAAGTGGTGGTTTTAAAACTTAGCTCGTTTGCTTAGAAAAACTCAGCTTGAAAATATTATCTTTACGTTTTCAGCTTAATCAAGTTGTGCAATTTTCAGAAAAACACAGCTGTCTTTGGATAGCAGCTGAGTATGCAGATTTGATAAAATAAAATGTGCCAATGGAGTTAGTACAATAACTGAAAATATAGAGAAAGAAAAGAATACGAGATTTTACGTGGTTCGGAGTAACACCTCCTACATCCACGACCAGATTCACTGGTAATTCACTACCACTTGGTTTCTAAGTACCAAGCAACTTCACAACTCGAACCTGAATTGTGTTCCAACAGTTTACGGGCACTGTCAAGCCTAAACCTTTCAGTTTGCAGGTACTGAAAAAACCTTACAACCACTTGAATTTCGCGCTTCAAGCAAGCGTAACCTTGACCTAACCTTTCTGGGTAAAGAGGGATTTGGTTTGGGATTCCAACTGTGAACGAGTTCTTACAATGAAGAACTTAGAGTTAGATAAACTCGTTCAAAATCTAGGCTTAGGATATACAATGATTTCTGCCTATGAATCAGACGAAAAACTGGGCAGTTTCTGAACTAGAAACACTTTAACATAAAGTGTTCTTTGAACTATTTAGAACTGCTAAAGAGCTTTTGAAGGCTTGATAATTTCAGATAATGAAAGCTTGTAGAGAGTTTTTCGTTTCTGATCCTGAGGTTGAAGACGAGTATTTATAGGTAGAGATTCAAGACTAGCCGTTGGAGGAGCCGTTTGAATCTTACCTACTCTTCTTAAATTCACAATCTGCCGTTGGGTGTTTCTGCACCTGTCTTCATCAGTGTCACATCCTAGGTTCTGAAGTCTAGGATGCTGATTTGGCAATCCCTCATTGGTCGATATAGATTGATCTCTTCTGACACCGGGATTTTTGTCTTCGAGCTGTTTTAAGAATCTTGGAGCTGGATCTGATACTCTGACTTGAACTGATGCTATCAGAGATAACATTCCTTTTGATGGTCCCTGAGCTGGGTCTTTGGTGTAGGGGGGGGGGTGAATACACCAAAGATAAATTTCTGAAAACTTTTTCAAGTTCAACAACAGAGTTGGTGAGCTCAGTTATGAATCCAACTGAGGAGAGTCAGCTGGGCAAATAACTCAGCTGTCGGTGCGGAATGTGGTGGTTTGAAAACTTAGCTCGGTTGGTTAGAAAAACTCAGCTTGAAAAGATTATCTTTACATTTTCAGCTTAGTCAAGTTGTGCAACTTTCAGAAAGACACAGCTGTCTTTTGAGACCAGCTGTGTATGCAGTTTTAATAAAAATATGCAATGAGATGATAAGGTTAGTATTAAAACTAAAGATAAAGAGAAAGAAGGAACACGAGATTTTTACGTGGTTCGGAGTAACACCTTCTACGTCCAAGACCAGGTTCACTGGTAATTCACTACCACTTGGTTTCCAAGTACCAAACAACTTCACAACTCTAACCCGAGCTGTGTTCCAACAGTTTGCAGGCACTGTCATGCCTAACCTTTCAGTTTACGGGTACTGAAAAAACCTTACAACCACTTGAATTTCGCGCTTCAAGCAAGCGTAACCTTGACCTAACCTTTCTGGGTAAAGAGGGGTTTGGTTTGGGGTTCCAACTATGAACGAGTTCTTACAATTAAGAACTTATAGAGTTAGATGAACTCGTTCAGGATCTAGGCGTAAGATATACAATAAATTCTGCCTAGGGATCAGACGAAAAACTAAGCAGTTTCTGGACTAGAAACACTTTAAGATAAAGTGTTCTTTAAACTATGTAGAACTGCTTGAGAACTTTTGAATGCTTGAGATTTTCAGAGAATGAAAGCTTGTAGAGAGTTTTTCGTATTTGATCTTGAGGTTGAAGACGGGTTTATATAGGTAGAGATTCAAGACTAGCCGTTGGAAGAGCCATTTGAATCTTACCTACTTTTCTTAAATTCGATATCTACCGTTGGGCGATTCTGCACCTGTCTTCATTTGTGTCACATCCTAGGTTCTGAAGTATAGGATGCTGATTCGGCAATCCCTCATTGGTCGAGGCATGTTGACTTCCTCTGACACCGGGGTCTTCTGCCTCTGGAGCTGGCTTTTAGAATCAGAGCTGGATTGGGCACACTGACTTGAAGTGATGTCTTTAGAGTGAGTTCCATTTGTTCTGTACAGCTGGACCAGCTGTCTTGAACTCAGCTAGATTTAACTTCAGCTTGATTTTCAGCTGGATCCTGCTCCGTTTTGAACTTAGCTCAGCTGAAAAACTCAGCTGATAGCTGACTTCTGCTGTAAACACAGCTGGGTTGTCTGCTGTCTTCTCCTTCCGCTGTCTTCTGTTTCCTGAATCTGTAAACCTAGAAAATCTAGAGCTCAAACAGGCGAGCTGAAAAACACTACTTAGGTTGATGCGATCATCTATTCGGTTGGAGAATCAGTTGGGTTTTGGTATTAAATCAAAACTTCATAATTTTCCCAACAATTTCACCCTTTTTGATGATGCCAAAACCTAACTGAGACAACTTATGAAACAGAAAAAAAAATGTGTTTTATTAATGTAAGAAATTACATCATAAAACAGGAAAAAGAAAGAAAGAAAGAGAGAAAAAAAAATTCTTCAGTTTTCAATCCCAGTTGGCTGGGTCTTCTCTTCTGCATCCACTGCTTCTTTCTTTTGACTCGTTTCTCCTTCAGCTGATTCAGCTGGTTCCTCTAGCTCAGCAGTTTGCCTTTTCTTTGTCTCATTCTCTTCCCCCTTTTTGGCATGATCAATTAAAGTGGGAGAGATACACCATCGTTTTTAATGAGCTGTACAATTTCCTGAATTGCGTCAGCGATCTTCGCTGTACTATTAGCTGTTGCGATGTTTCGTGTGGCTTTGCTATGGTTGTCAGCTCTGAGCAGCGAGGTCTGGAGTCTAGGTGGCTCAGCTGTTGCATTAGCTGGCTTTTCTTCAATAGCATTAGCCTCAGCTGTGATTGCAGACACAGCGTCCTTGGCTTGTCTCAGCTTGGACGATCCAGCTGAGTGCTTGAAGGTATGAGTTGGGACTGGAGATGACATTTTCTGAAAAGGGCACAACTTCATTCCTTGCAATTTTTGCTTCTTCAGACTTCATTAGATTGAATGTAAAAGTCTGATTCAGCACTTGAGGGACTTAAGTATTCCTTCCACTTCTGGAGTGGTGGTTATGGGGTTCAGCTTATGTTTTCATCGTTCAGCTGCAAGTGATCATCGGCTGGATGATGTTTTCCACTTGAGCTTGGTGCAGGGGCTTGAGCTCCAACTTCCATGAGTAGATCTCAAAGCTGGTGTCCCTGTTGAGCTGAAGAAATTTGAGGAGAAGACGGTTGAAGTATTCCATCTGTCGTGGGGTTTAAGCTTAGTTGATCAGCTGGAATACGTCGTTGCGGTGTTGATGATGACGATGTTCACGCAGGCACATGAACTTCTTCTCCACCGTAAGAAATCACCGCTTTAATACGACTGCTCTTAAAGACTCCGGCTTTATCAATATCTCGTCCAGTTCTGTTGACGTTGATTTTCGCATCCCAGGGAGTTGTATGTCCCGTTCTCTCTTTTATTTTAAGAGAAACAGTGGAGCGAAGGAGGTCTGTTTCCTTTGACATTCCCAGGAAGATTTCTGCAGCTTCCTGTTGAATGTTCTTGAGCTTTGCAATCACCCACTGCGTTATACCGGATCTGTCAATGTGATTCATCTTCTTCTGGAATTCCGTCTTCTTGTGGTTCCGGAGAGTTAAGCAACTCTCATCTTGAAGCTTTGACAGATTCTTCAAATTTGATCGGCTTCTGGAGTATCTTTCTAGATTCCATATTCTTCTTCTGCAACATTTGTTAGTAGAACAAATAATACCAATTGAAGGAAGAAGAAAGAGTGCCGAAAGACTTTTTAGGGTTTATGCAAAATTTTTCTTTTCTCTTCTATCATAATTATATCACTTTTCTTGATGAATGAACGATCAAGATTTGAAGTTTGATAAGAAGATCTACGACTGGGAGTCATTCTCGCATCACGTCAGTTTCTTAAATAGAAAATGCGAGTTAATGCGCGTGAGAGGACGGTTGAGGCATTTTTGACTTTTGCCTCGAAACTCCCATGTTTCAGTTCTTTGCAGACTTTTAATTAAGTTTGATTAGATATGACAAGATATGATTTACTGAAAACAGATTGAGTAGGTGTAGATAATGATGTTGCAAACCTCTCAGCTGATCATTGTAGTCAGCTGATACCTCGGTTAAGTGGTTGTGCTGGGTGAATGTTTTTCTAGCTGGTTCCTCCTCAGCTGAATAATCCTTCAACTTAGGCGTCTGGTTGAGCGTGATTATTTCTCAGCTGATACCAATGATGTCGGTTCTGAATTCCAGCTGTCTGCTTCCATTCAGCTGGGTCTGCTTCCATTCAACTGGGTCTGCTTCCATTCAGCTGGGTCTGCTTCCATTTAGCTGGGTCTGCTTTCATTCAGCTGGGTGAAGCATCGTCTGGGTTGAGTAATCCAAGTAATCCGCACAACATTTTGAATCTTGCTTCTATCAGCGGCTTTGTGAGTATATCAGCCCGCTGTATGTCTGTGTGAATTTTCTCAACAATCACATCATTCTTTTCCATATGATCTCTGATAAAGTGATGACGTACGTCCACATGTTTGCATCTAGTGTGATGTACTGGATTCTCTGATATAGCAATCGCACTTGAGCTATCACGGAAAATTGGAACTTGTCCAGTTTTTACTTCATAGTCTTCCAGCTGATGTTTCAGCCAGAGAATTTGTGAGCAGCAGCTTCCAGCTACCATGTATTCTGCTTCTGTTGTGGAAGTTGCGACGCACGTTTGCTTCTTTGAAAACCATGAAATCAACTTGCTTCCTAGGAATTGACAAGTTCCTGAAGTTAATTTTCTGTCCAGCCGATCTCCAGCGAAGTCTGAGTCTGAATATCCAGTCAGCTGTAAATTGTCTTCAGCGGGGTACCACAACCCAACATTCTGAGTTCCTTTTAGATATTTGAGAATGTTCTTGGCTGCTTGCATGTGTGCTTCCTTTGGATCATCTTGAAATCTGGCACACACTCCGACTGCGAAAGAGATATCTGGACGACTCGCTATTAGATACAGCAGGGAACCGATTATCCCTCTGTATTTGCTGAAATCAACTGACTTTCTTTCAGTTCCAGGTTCAATCTTCCAGTTTGTGTTCATCGGAATCTTTACAGTTCTGCTGGATTGAACTCCATACTTTGTGATCAAGTCTTTCACGTACTTGGATTGATTTATAAAAATCCCTTCTGCTGATTGCTTGACTTGAAGTCCTAGGAAGCAGCTCATTTCTCCCATCATAGACATTTGGAACTGTTCTGACATCATCTCTCCAAATCTTTGGCATAAGAATGTTGATCTTGATCCGAAGATGACGTCGTCTACATAGATTTGAACAACCTGGATGTCTTCTCCTGACTTGATGGTGAAGAGTGTTTTGTCTACTGATCCCTTCTTGAATCCTTTGGATACAAGGAAGTTTGATAGAGTATCATACCAAGCTCGAGGTGCTTTCTTCAATCCATAAAGTGCATTCTTTAGCTTGTAGACTTTATTTCCTTCTACTTCAAATCCTGGAGGTTGATTGATGGTCCCTGAGCTAGGTATTTGGTGTAGAGGGGGGAGTGAATACACCAAATAGATTTTTAGAAACTTTTTCAAGTTAAATCACAGAGTTGGTGTGCTCAGTTATCGATCCAGCTGGGGAGGGTCAGCTGGGTAAATAACTCAGCTGGCGGTGCGGAAAGTGGTGGTTTGAAAACTTAGCTCGGTTACTTAGAAAAACTCAGTTTGAAAAGATTAACTTTATGTTTTCAGCTTAGTCAAGTTGTGCAACTTTCAGATAGACACAGCTGTCTTTGGAGAGCAGCTGCGTATGCAGTTTTGAACAAATATGCAATGAAATGAAAGAGTTAGTACAAAACTGAATATAAAGAGAAAGTAAAGAGCACGCGAGTTTTTACGTGGTTCAGAGTAACACCACCTACGTCCACGACCAGGTTCACTGGTAATCCACTACCACTTGGTTTCCAAGTACCAAGCAACTTCACAACTCTAACCCGAGCTGTGTTCCAACAGCTTGCGGGCACTGTCAAGCCTAACCTTTCAGTTTACGGGTACTAAAAAAAACCTTACACACTTGAATTTCCCGCTTCAAGCAAGCGTAACCTTGACCTAACCTTTCTGGGTAAGAGGGGTTTGGTTTGGGGTTCCAACTGTGAACGAGTTCTTACAATTAAGAACTTTAGAGTATGATGAACTCGTTCGAAATCTAGGCTTTAAGATATACAAAGAATTTGGCCTAGGGAACAGACGAAAAACACTTTTAGATAAAGTGTTCTTTGAACTATGTAGAACTGCTTGAGGGCTTTTGAAAGATTGATGATTTCAGAGAATGAAAACTTGTAGAGAGTTTTTCGTATCTGATCCTGAGATTGAAGACGGGTTTATATAGGTAGAGATTCAAGACTAGCCGTTGGAGGAGCCGTTTGAATCTTACCTACTCTTCTTAAAGTCAAGATCTACCGTTGGGCGAATCTGCACCTGTCTTCATTTGTGTCACATCCTAGGTCCTGAAGTCTAGGATGCTGATTTGGCAATCCCTCATTGGTCGAGGCATGTTGACTTTCTCTGACGCCTGGATCTTCTGCCTTTGGAGCTGGCTTTGAATTCAGAGCTGGACTGACTTGAAGTGAAGCCTTCAGAGTTAGTTCCCTTTGTTCTGTACAGCTGGACCGGCTGTGTTTTGAACTCAGCTCGAATTCTCTTCAGCTTGATCATGCTCTGCTGGAGGACTCAGCTGAAGGTTGACGCCTGCTGTCTTTCGCTAGCTGACTCCTGCTATAGATACAGCTGGGTCGACTGCTGTCTTTCGCTAGCTGACTCCTGCTATAGACACAGCAGGGTCGACTGCTGTCTTCCGCTTCCTTAACCTGTAAACTTAGAAAATCTAAAGCTCAAACAGGCGAGCTGGAAAACACTATTTAGATTGACGCGATCATCTATTCGGTTGGAGAATCAGTTGGGTTTTGGTATCAAATCGAAACCTTATTATTTTCCCAACAATTTCCCCCTTTTTGATGATGCCAAAACCTAACTGAGACAACTTATGACGCAGAAAAACTTGTGTTTTATTAATGTAAGAATATACATTATAACACATGAAAAAGAAAGAAGGAAAAAAATCTTCAAATCTTCAGTCTTCAATCCTTCAGTCTTCAATCCCAGTTGGCTGGGTCTTCTCTTCTGCATCCGTTGCTTCTTTCTTTTGACTCGTCTCTTCTTCGTGGTCCGATTCGGTGGTTCCTCTAGCTCAACAGTTTGCCTCTTCTTTGACTTGTCTCTTCTCCCTTACTTCCCCCTTTTTGACATGATCAAACAGGGTGGGAGAGATACACCATCGGCTGTTGTGATATTTTAGTTTGGCAAAACTGTGGTTTTCATCTCTGAGCAGCGAGGTTTTGAGTCTAGGTGGCTCAACTGTTGTATTAGCTGGCTCTTCTTCAGTAGTATTAGCCTCAGCTGTGATTTCAGACACAGCGTCCTTGGCCTGATTCAGCTGGGGCGATCCAGCTGAGTGCTTAGAGGGATGAGTTGGCACGGGAGATAGCATATTCTGAGTCGGGCACAACTTCATTCCTTGCAAATTTTGCTTCTTCAGACTTCTTAGATTGAATGAGAAAGTCTGATTTAGCACTTGAGGGACCTAGGTTCAGCTCATATCATCATCATCCAGCTGCAGGTGATCATTGGCTGGGTGATGTTTCTCATTTGAGCTTGGTGCAGGGACTTGAGCATCTTTCATCGGAAGATCTTGAAGCTGGTGTCCCTGTGGAGCTGAAGGAAACTGATGAGAAGGCGGTTGAAATATTCCATCTGTCTTGGGGTTTAAGCTTGGTTGATCAGCTGGAATACTCCGTTGCGGTGTTGATGACGATGGTGTTCACACAGGCGCATGAACTTCTCCTCCACCGTAAGAAACGACCGTTTGTGGGCCTTCTGCTCCTCGGAGAGTAATTACGAATTCTCTCATAATGTCAGCTGGCTTCTCGGCTGACTGACTGAGCACCTTTGACTTGAGTCTTCTGTTTGAGGACGGTGCTTCAGCATGTTTTGTCTCCTCAAGTTGTCTCCGATTCCCAGCTGGGACGGAGATAGATGCATGCTGCTTTGTCTCCTGCATCTTTTTCTGTGCCTCCTGTGGTGAAGCAAGAGCTTTGACATGACTGCTCTTGAAGACTCTGGTTTTATCAACATCTGGTCCAGGTCTGTTGACGTTGATTTTTGCATCCCAGGGAGTTGTATGTCCCATTTTCTCTTTTATGTTGAGAGAAATAGTGGGGCTGAGGAGGTCTTTTTCCTTTGACATTCCCAGGAAGTTTTCTGCACCTTCCTGGTGAATGACGTTCTTGAGCTTTGCAGTCTCTCACTGCATTGGCTTGAATCTGTCGATGGGCTTCACCTTCTTCTGGACGTCCGTTTTCTTTGAGGTTCCTGAGAGTTAAGCAACTCTTATCTTGAAGCTTTGACAGATTCTTCAAGTTTGATCGGCTTCGGGAGATATCTTTCTGGATTCCATGTTCTTCTTCTGCAACTTTTGTTAGTAGAAACAAATAATACTAATTGATGGAAATAAGAAAGAATGCCGAAAAAACTTTTTGGGGTTGATGCAATGCTTTACGTATATCTTCTAGCATATTTAAAGAGCTTTCTTGATGAATGGACGATCAAGATTTATCTATTGATAAGAAGATCTACGACTAGGAGTGATTCTCGCGATTTGTCAATTTCTTGATTAGAAGATGCGAGTTAATGCGAGAGACAGGACGGTTGAGGCGTTTTGACTTTTGCCTCGAAACTCCCATGATTCAATTCCATGCAGACTTTTAATTAAATTTGATTAGATTTGACAAGATATGAGTTGACTGAAAACAGATTGAGGTGTAGTTAATGTTGTTGCAAACCTCTCAGCTGATCATTGTAGTCAGCTGATATCTCGGTTGAGTGGGTGTGCTGGGTGATCATGGTTCCAGCTGGTTCCCCCTCATTTTCAGCATCTGGTTTAGCTGGATTCTTTCTCAGCTGATATCAGTGACGTTGATTCTGAATTACAGTTGTCTGCTTGCATTCAGCTGGGTCTGCTTCCATTCAGCTGGGTCCGCTTCCATTCAGCTGGGTGAAGCATCGTCTAGGTTGAGTAGTGCAAGTAATCCGCACAGCATTTTTGAATCTTGCTTCTATCAGCGGTTTTGTAAGAATATCAGCCCGCTGTATGTCTGTGTGAATTTTCTCAACAATCACATCCCTCTGATGAAATAATGTCGTACGTCTACATGCTTGCATCTTGTGTGAAGTACTGGATTCTCTGAAATGGCAATCGCACTTGAGCTATCACAGAAAATTGGAACCTGTCCAGTTTTCACTTCATAGTCATCCAGCTGATGTTTCGACGGAGAATTTGTGAGCGGCGGCTTCCGGCGGCCATATATTCTCGCTTGTCGTGGAAGTTGCGACGCACGTTTGCTTCTTTGAAAACCATGAAATCAACTTACTTCCTAAGAACCGACAAGTTCACGAAGTTGATTTTCTGTCCAACCGATCTCCAGCGAAGTCTGAGTCTGAGTATCCAGTCAGCTGTAGATTGTCTTCAGCTGGGTACCACAGCCCAACATTCTGAGTTCCTTTGAGATATTTGAGAATGTTCTTGGCTGCTTGCATGTGTGCTTCCTTTGGATCAACTTGAAATTTGGCACACACTCTGACTGCGAAAGAGATATCTGGACGACTTGCAGTTAGATACAGCAGGGATCCTATTATCCCTCTGTATTTGCTGGAATCAACTGACTTCCCTTCAGTTCCTGGTTTAATCTTCCAGTTGGTGTTCATTGGAATCTTTACAGTTCTGCTGGATTGAACTCCATACTTGGCGATCAAGTCTTTCACGTATTTGGATTGATTTATGAAAATCCCTTCTGATAATTGCTTGACTTGAAGTCCTAGGAAGAAACTCATTTCTCCCATCATGGACATTTGGAACTTCTCTGACATCATCTCTCCAAATCTTTGGCATAAGAAGCTTGATCTTGATCCAAAGATGATGTCGTCTACATAGATTTGAACAACCAGGATATCTTCTCCTGACTTGATGGTGAATAGAGTTAAATCTCGAGCCCTTCTTGAATCCTTTGGATACAAGAAAATTTGACAGAGTGTCATACCAAGCACGAGGTGCTTGCTTCAATCCATAAAGAGCCTTCTTTAGCTTGTAGACTTTATTTCCTTCTACTTTAAATCCTGGAGGTTGTTCAACGTAGACATCTTCTTTGATTTCTCTATTTAAGAATGCACACTTCACATCCATTTGATAGACCTTGAATTTGTGATGTGCTGCATAGGCGAGAAAGAGTCTGATTGCTTCCAATCGTGCTACTGGAGTAAATGATTCTTCGAAGTCAATTCCTTCCTGCTGAGTGTAGCCCTTGGCAACCAGTCGAGCTTTGTTTCTGATGACGACTCCCAGAGTATCCAATTTGTTCTTGAATATCCATTTGAGTCATATGACTTTGACTTCTTGAGGTCTGTCGACCAATTCCCAGACACAATTTCTGAGGAATTCGTTCAGCTCTTCTTGCATGGCGTTAGTCCAAGGCACGCTCTTCAAAGCTTCGAGAATTGATGGAGGCTCTGGCACTTGAGCTACGTAACACGCCATTAGAGCTGTGTCTTCATCATAGACCGTCAGTTCTAGCTCTACTGAGAGTTGAGCTGTGTCAGCTGCTTCTTGATGATCCGATGAAGCTTGAGCAGCTGAGCTTCTGGTTTTGACTTGGTCAGATGGTTCTTCAATGATTGCTGATGATGGATGATCTTCAATCCATCTTCTCCTCTAACGAATTTCTTCTTCCAATTGATTGATGCTTGACGTGGCTAAATTTCGTCTGACTTGGAGTTGCTCAGGAGTTAAGTTTTGAGAGATTGGTTCTCTTTGATTTAGATTTTGAGGAGACTTCTGTAGAGGCTCAGCTGGAGATGGAGCTGGGGATTCAGCTGTGTCTGGATTTACAACTGATGATGTTCCCCCTTGATTCCTGATTCTATTTTCTTGAGTTCTTGTCTGAATCAGTCTTGAAGATTCTCCTTCATTTCTTCGTTTGATAGACTCTCTATATTTGAAGGAGGATTCGTCAAAGGTAACATGTGGAGTTACTTCGACTATTTGAGTTCTTCTGTTGAAGACTCTGTATGCTTTACTCACAGCGGAGTAACCAAGGAATACTCCTCGGTCTGTCTTCACGTCGAACTTCTTGAGCTGTGTCTTCCCATTGTTGAGGATGTGACATTTGGATCCGAATACCTTGAAATACCCTATGTATGGTATTCTGTTGTTCCATAGCTCATACGGTGTCTTTCCTTGCCTTGATGTGAGTAGGGAGCGATTATGAGTGAAGCAAGCTGTGTTGATTGCTTCAGCCCAGAACTTCTTTGGAATGACAGAGCTAGCTAGCATTGAGGTAGCTGCTTTCTTGAGAGTTCTATTTCTTCTCTCTGCTACACCATTCTGCTGAGGTGTGCGTGCTGCAGATGTTTGGTGTTGAACTCCGTTCTTCTCGCAGTAATCATAAATAGTTTCATTCAGAAACTCCGTTCCACGATCTGATCTTATTGACATTATCTTGCACTCCTTCTGTGTTGATAATCTTTCCAGCAGAATAGGCAGCTTAGTCCTGGTTTCGCTCTTCTGGTACAAGAATGATACCCATGTGAATCTTGAGAAATCATCCACTACGACCAGAGTATATTTTCTGCCATTGAAGCTTGCTGGAGTAACTGGACCAAAAAGATCCATGTGAAGGAGTTGAAGTACTCGATCAGTTGACTGAACTGACTTGAGAGAGAATGAAATTCTTGTCTGCTTTCCTTGTTGACACGCACTGCACATATGACTTTTGTCATATACTTGATCTGGAATTCTATTAGCGAAATTTGGTTCCTAGCCGGTTGTTGATTGTCTTGAAGTTGAGATGATTCGGCCGTTCGTGCCACGGCCGACTTCATTCTTTGCTTTTCGATACAAGACAAGTCTCCGGAGGGCTGCTGTTCCAGTCAGCAAAGTACATATTTTCTTCTATTTTTCCTCTTAGGAGTATCTGCTTGGTTTCTCTGTGCTTCACTGAGCATCCCTGTGCATCAAACTTGTCAGAAAAACCGTTGTCGCAGAATTGACTAATGGAAAGCAAGTTATGTTGCAATCCTTGTACATAAGAAACATTTGGGATTATAACATTTCTAGTTTTAAATGTACCATAACCTTTGGTTAGGCCTTTGGAGTTGTCACCAAATGTTACTTGTGGACCTGTACGCTCGATATACTCTTGGAGTAGATGCTTTAGGTGCGTCATGTGCTGGAAACATCCACTGTCCAAGTACCATAGCGTTCTCATTGACTCCTCAGAGATGCGTCGATTCCTTGCAACCTAAACAAAAAATTAAAATTCAGGTACCCAGTTTTAATTGGGTCCTTGTGGGTTAGACAGAGATCCTTTGATGACCCAGATCTGCTTGATGACTCGAATTGGGTCATTTGATCTAATAATTCTCCCAGCTGAGTCGATATACACATTCTTTGTGTTCTTCGGTTGTTGCTGGCGGGGTCTTGATCTCAGTGTCTTTCCGTTTTGATGTCTTGATTTCTTTTGGTTTCCGGCTGTGTGCCTAGCTGATACGTTCCTTTGTCTTTGCTGTCTTATGTGCTGCTGTGGCTGGAAATGATTATCCAGTTGGTACTCATATGAGTGGTATCCAGCTGGGTATCTCTGATATCTTGGTTGATATCGTTCAACTTGATGTTGCTGTTGCTGGTATCTGTGAAATCCAGCCTGTTGTCTTCGTTGAGGTTGGGCACGTTGCTGTATGAGTTGGGCTTGAGGTTGTCGCACAGCTGACCTTCTTGATGCCTGTTGTGTCTTCGACGGAGTTTGAGGATGTTTCACAGCTGGTCTTCTTGACGCCTGCTGTGTCCTCAACTGTTGATGCTGAGCTGCTGGGATTGGAGGTTCGTTTGCACGTACAAACATTACCTTTGTTCCACTTGTGGAGGCAATGTTTGAGGCATCCTTTGATTCGTTGTATCCCAGTCCCGCTTTGAGTGCTGCTGGACGCTGAGCACTAATGATCTCGTCCATTGTTGACGTGGCTTTGATGAGAGCTACTATCTTCTTAGATAGTACCTCTTCGGTGCTTTTCAGCTCAATGATCTCAGCTGACTTCTTTTCCGATTCAGCTGTGACCTTTTTCACATCTTCCATCAGCTGTTTCTTCTCATAGTAGAATTCCTTCATCAGCTGATCCTGTTTCACTATTTTGTCTTTTAGTGAAACAACTTCCTGTTGGAGCTGTGTTGTATCAGCTGCGTCTGATACCTTTGTCTTTTCCAGTTCCGCCTTCAGCTCGGCATTCTCATACATAATGACGTCAAGGATCTCTTGAAGCTCCTTGGAATCATTCATTACTTTCTCTACTAGACTCCAATCTGGTAGTCCAGATTCTGAGACCTGTGTAGAGTGTTCGTGTGATGGTGAGATGTTAGATAGATTTTGAGTTCGAGACATTACCTCATCTTCATCGATGCCGTCTGTTTGTCCCATGAAGCATGTATCCCAATCAGGTTCATCATGGGCCATCAGGGCTTCTTCTTCCGAGTCTGAAAATGGCATGTCATCCATTTTGTTGCACTCTGATTCTTCATCGGCGATATAAGCTCTCCTTCTGTCAGCTGCCTTAGCTTTCAGTTGGTCTTTGTCTTTCTTGGACAGCTTTGGACAATCTAGCCAGTAGTGTCCTGGTTCCTTGCAGTTGAAGCAACCTTCTTCTGTTCGTTTGTCAGCTGACTTCTCATCAGCTGCTGTGTACTTGTCTCTGTAAGTTCGTGCGAACTTTTTGTATTTGCCCTTGCTGGTGTTGAGTCAGTTGTAGTTTTTGACCAGCATGGCTATTTCTTCAAGTAGCTCTTCCTTGCTCATGTCCTTCTTATCCTTCTTCGATGACTCAGCTGACTGCATGTATGCGGATTTGTCAGAGTTTGCTCTGAACGCAATCTCCTTTGTTGCAGGTGTCAGCTCTCCATCATTCTGATTGTTTGAAGATTCTTTCATTGTAATCTTCAAGTTGTACTCGTTGGCTTTGAGCAGGGAGTATAATCTTACAGTTGAAAGATCACCTAAGTCACTTCGACTTTGGTGTACCACTTTATAGGTGTTCCATTCAGCTGTGAGCGCTGAAAGAACTTTTAGATTCTTTTCTCGCTGGGTGTATTTCCCAGTTCTGATGGTTTCTATTTCTACCACAATATTGAAGAATCTGAGTTCCATCCCTTCGATGGACTCGTTGACCAGCTGCTTGAAGTTATCAAACTTCTGGCATGCAATCGTGAATTTATTCTCCTTTATCTCCTCCGACCCTTCGCATAGCTTTGCTAGGGTTTCCCACATCTTCTTTGCGGTTTCGCAGTTGATGATTTTGCTGAGGTAGGCATTGGAGACCGTTGAAGATATGGTGTTCCTCGCGAAGCTGTCTAGTCCAGCTTGCTTCCTTTCTTCTGAGGTGTGCTCATTCTTGGGCTTGGGAATGAGCTGATATCTTGGTTGTTCGCCATCTTGAGTTGGGACAAGCTCGTTCCCTGATTTGTAGATGATGATGGGTCCGTCTGTGATGACGTCCCACATCATATCGTGATGCGCACAGAGAAAGCTCTTCAGTCTGAACTTCCATTTTGCATAATCCATAGAAATATGCAGTATGTAATAATATGAGTTTTTCACAAAGAGGATCTGTTCAGATGACCACTGACAGATTGTCAAGAGAGATCTCTTGATACAGAAACGGTGGTCTGTTGAACCACTGCTCTGATACCAATTGATGGTCCCTGAGCTAGGTATTTGGTATAGAGGGGGGGTGAATACACCAAATAGATTTTTAGAAACTTTTTCAAGTTAAATCACAGAGTTGGTGAGCTCAGTTATCGATCCAGCTGGGGAGGGTCAGCTGGGTAAATAACTCAGCTGGCGGTGCGGAAAGTGGTGGTTTGAAAACTTAGCTCGGTTACATAGAAAAACTTAGTTTGAAAAGATTAACTTTATGTTTTCAGCTTAGTCAAGTTGTGCAACTTTCAGAGAGACACAACTATCTTTGGAGAGCAGCTGCGTATGCAGTTTTGAACAAATATGCAATGAAATGAAAGAGTTAGTACAAAACTGAATATAAAGAAAAAGTAAAGAGCACGCGAGTTTTTACATGGTTCGGAGTAACACCTCCTACGTCCACGACCAGGTTCACTGGTAATCCACTACCACTTGGTTTTCAAGTACCAAGCAACTTCACAACTCTAATCCGAGCTGTGTTCCAACAGTTTGCGGGTACTGTCAAGCCTAACCTTTCAGTTTACGGGCACTATCAAGCCTAACCTTTCAAGCAAGCGTAACCTTGACCTAACCTTTCTGGGTAAGAGGGGTTTGGTTTGGGGTTCCAACTGTGAACGAGTTCTTACAATTAAGAACTTTAGAGTATGATGAACTCGTTCGAAATCTAGGCTTTAAGATATACAAAGAGTTTGGTCTAGGGAACAGACGAAAAACTAAGCAGTTTCTGAACTAGAAACACTTTTAGATAAAGTGTTCTTTGAACTATGTAGAACTGCTTGAGGGCTTTTGAAAGATTGATGATTTCAGAGAATGAAAGCTTGTAGAGAGTTTTTCGTATCTGATCCTGAGATTGAAGACGGGTTTATATAGGTAGAGATTCAAGACTAGCCGTTGGAGGAGCCGTTTGAATCTTACCTACTCTTCTTAAAGTCAAGATCTGCCGTTGGGCGAATCTGCACCTGTCTTCATTTGTGTCACATACTAGGTCCTGAAGTCTAGGATGCTGATTTGGCAATCCCTCATTGTTCGAGGCATGTTGACTTCCTCTGACGCCGGGATCTTCTGCCTTTGGAGCTGGCTTTTGAATTCAGAGCTGGACTGACTTGAAGTGAAGCCTTCAGAGTTAGTTTCCTTTGTTCTGTACAGCTGGACCAGCTGTGTTTTGAACTCAGCTCGAATTCTCTTCAGCTTGATCATGCTTTGCTAGAGGACTCAGCTGAAGGTTGACGCCTGCTGTCTTTCGCTAGCTGACTCCTGCTGTAGACACAGCTGGGTCGACTGATGTCTTCCGCTAGCTGACTCCTGCTGTAGATACAGCTGGGTCGACTGATGTCTTCCGCTTCCTTAACCTGTAAACTTAGAAAATCTAAAGCTCAAACAGGCGAGCTGGAAAACACTATATAGATTGACGCGATCATCTATTCGGTTGGAGAATCAGTTGGGTTTTGGTATCAAATCGAAACCTTATAATTTTCTCAACAATCAACATAGACATCTTCTTTGATTTCTCCATTTAAGAATGCACACTTCACATCCATTTGATAGACCTTTAATTTGTGATGTGCTGCATAAGCGAGAAAGAGTCTGATTGCTTCCAATCGTGCTACTGAAGGAAATGATTCTTCGAAGTCAATTCCTTCCTGCTAGGTGTAGCCCTTGGCAACCAGTCGAGCTTTGTTTCTGATGATGACTCCAAGGGTATCCAGCTTGTTCTTGAAGATCCATTTGAGTCCTATGACTTTGACTCCTTCAGGTCTTTCGACCAATTCCCAGACACAATTTCTGAGGAATTCATTCACCTCTTCCTGCATGGCATTTTTCCAGGGCACGCTCTTTAAGGCTTCGAGAATTGATTGAGGCTCCGGAACTTGAGCTACATAACATGCCATTAGAGCTGTGTCTTCATCATAGACCGCCAGTTCTAGTTCTACTGAGAGTTGAGCTGTGTCAGCTGCTTCTTGATGATCCGAAGAAGCTTGAGCAGCTGAGCTTCTGGTTTTGACTTGGTCAGATGGTTCTCCAATAATTGCTAATGATGGATGATCTTCAATCTATCTTCTTCTTTTACGAATTTCTTCTTCCAGCTGATTGATGCTAGAAGTGGCAAGATTTCGTCTGGCTTGGAGTTGCTCTGGAGTTAAGTCTTGAGAAAGACTCTCTATTTGGATTGAGTGTTGAGGTGACTTCTGTAGAGGCTCTGCTGGAGATGGAGCTGGGGATTCAGCTGTGTCTGGATTTCCAGCTGATGGCATTCCCCCTTGATTTGGCGTTGGAGGTTCCTCTTGATTTCCAGCTGGTGGAGCTTCCTGATTGATTTGAAGTTCCTCTTCTGGCTCATCATCCCAAATTAATAGTTCGGCCAGATTCCTGATTCGATTTTCTTGAGCTCTTGTCTGAATCTGCCTTGAAGATTCTCCTTCATTTCTTCGTTTGATAGAGTCTCTATATTCGAATGATGATTCGTCAAAGGTAACATGTGGAGTTACTTCAATAGTTTGAGTTCTTCTATTGAAGACTTTGTATGCTTTACTCACAGCAGAATAACCAAGGAATACTCCTCGGTCAGTCTTTGCGTCGAACGTCTTGAGCTGTGTTTTTCCATTGTTTAGGATATGACATTTGGATCCGAAGACCTTGAAATATCCAATGTATGGTGTTCTGTTGTTCCATAGCTCATACGTCGTCTTTCCTTGCCTTGATGTGCATAGGGAGCGATTCTGAGTGAAGCAAGCTGTGTTGATTGCTTCGGCCCAGAACTTCTTTGGAATGGCAGAGCTGGCTAGCATTGAGGTAGCTGCTTCTTTGAGTGTTCGGTTTCTTCTTTCTGCTACACCATTCTGCTGAGGTGTGCGTGCTGCTGAGGTTTGATGTTGAACTCTGTTCTTCTCGCAGTATTCATAAATAGTTTCATTCAGAAACTCCGTTCCTCGATCTGATCTGATTGACATTATCTTGCACTCCTTCTGAGTTAACAATCTTTCCAGCAGGATTGGCAGCTTTGTCCTGATTTCGCTCTTCTGGTACATGAATGACACCCATATGAATCTTGAGAAGTCATCCACTACGACCAGAGTATATTTTTTGTCGTTGAAGCTTGCTGGAGTAACTGGACCAAAAAGATCCATGTGAAGGAGTTGAAGTACTCAATCAGTTGACTGAAGTGGCTTGAGAGAGAATGAAATTCTTGTTTGTTTTCCTTGTTGACATGCGCTGCACATATGACTTTTGTCATATACTTGATCTGGAATTCCATTAGCGAGCTGATTCCTAGTCAGTTTGTTGATTGTCTTGAAGTTGAGATGATTCAGCCGTCTGTGCCACAGCCAGCTGACTTCATTGCTGCTCTTCGATACAAGACAAGTCTCCGGAGGGCTGCTGTTCCAGTCAGGGAAATACATGTTTCCTTCTCTTTTCCCTCTTAGTAGTATCTGCTTGGTTTTCCTGTGCATCCATGTGTATCAAACTTGACAGAAAAACCGTTGTCGCAGAATTGGCTAACGGAAAGCAAGTTATGTTGCAGTCCTTGTACATAAGAAATATTTGGGATTTTAACATTTTTAGTTTCAAATGTACCATAACCTTTGGTTAGGCCTTTCGAGTTGTCACCAAATGTTACTTGTGGGCCTGGACCCTCGATATACTACTGGAGTAGGTGCTTTAAGTGCGTCATGTGCTTGGAGCATCCACTGTCCAAGTACCACAGCGTTGTCATTGACTCCTCAATGATGCGTTGATCCCTTGCAACCTATACAAAAGATCAAAATTTAGGTACCCAGTTTTAATTGGGTCCTTGTGGGTTAGACAGAGATCCTTTAACGACCCAGACCTGCTTGATGACTTGAATTGGGTCATTTGATATGATAATCCTTCCAGCTGAGTCGATATACACATTCATTGTATTCTTCGGTTGTTGCTGGTGGGGTCTTGATCTCAGTATCTTCCGGCTTGATGTCTTTGTTTCTTTTGGTATCCAGCTGAGTACCCAGCTGAGACGTTCATTTGTCTCTGCTGTCTCTTGTGATACCTCGGCTGGAATTGGTTCTCCAGCTGATGATCATATGAGTGATATCCAGCTGGATATCTCTTCTGATATCTCGGTTGATATCTTTCAACGTCCTGTTGCTGTTGCTGGTAACAATAATGTCCAGCCTGTTGTCTTTGTTGAAGTTGAGCACGTTGCGGTCTGATTTGAGCTTGAGGTTGTCTTACAACTGACCTTTTTGATGTCTGCTGTGTCCTTGATGGAGCTTGAGGATATCTCACAGCTGGTCTTCTTGTTGCCAGCTGTGTCTTCAACGGTTGTTGCTGAGTTGCTGGAATTTGATGTTCTTTTGATCGTACAAACATTACCTTTGTTCCACTCGTGGAGGCAATGTTTGTGGCATCCTTTGATTCGTTGTATCCCAGTCCTGCTTTGAGTGCTGCTGGACGTTATGCACTTATGATTTCGTCCATTGTTGATGTGGCTTTGATGAGAGCTACCATCTTCTTAGAGAGTAACTCTTCAGAACTTTTCAGCTCTAAAATCTCAGCTGACTTCTTTTCTGATTCAGTTTTGGCCTTTTCCAATTCTTCCATCAGCTGTTTCTTTTCATAATAGAAGTCCTTCATCAGCTGATCTTGTTTTACTATTTTGTCTTTTAGTGAAACAACTTCCTTTTGGAGCTGTGTTGTATCAGCTGCTTCTGATACCTTTTTCTTTTCCAGTTCCACCTTCAGCTCGGCATTCTCACACATTACGACGTCAAGGATTTCATGAAGCTCCTTGGAATCGTTCATAACCTTCTCTACTAGACTCCAATCAGGTAGCCCTGATTCTGAAACCTGTGTAGAGTGTTCGTGTGATGGTGAGAGGTTAGATAGATTTTGAGTTCTAGACATTACCTCATCTTCATCGATGCCGTCTGTTTGTCCCATGAAGCATGTATCCCAATCAGGTTCATCGTGAGCCATCAATGCTTCTTCTTCTGAGTCTGAAAATAGCATGTGATCATCCATTTTGTTGCACTCTGACTCCTCGTCTGCGATGTAGGCTCTCCTTCTGTCAGCTGCCTTAGCATTCAGTTGGTCTTTATCTTTCTTGGATAGCTTCGGACAGTCTAGCCGGTAATGTCCTGGTTCCTTGCAGTTGAAACAGCCTTCTTCTTTTCGTTTGTTAGCTGACTTCTCATCAGCTGCTGCGTACTTGTCTCTGTAAGTTCTTGCGAACTTCTTATACTTGCCCTTGCTGGTGTTGAGTCTGTTGTAGTTTTTGACCAGCATGGCAATTTCTTCAAGTAGCTCTTCCTTGCTCATGTCCTTCTTGTCCTTCTTTGAAGACTCGGCTGACTGCATGTATGAGGATTTTTCAGAGTTGGCTCTGAACGCAATCTTCCTTGGCGCAGGTGTCAGCTCTCCATCATTCTGATTACTGGAAGATTCTTTCATGGTAATCTTCAAGTTGTATTCGTTGGCTTTGAGCAGGGAGAATAATCTTTCAGTCGAAAGATCACCCAAGTCACTTCGACTTTGATGTACCACCTTATATGTGTTCCATTCAGCTGTGAGCGTTGAAAGGACTTTTAGATTCTTTTCTCGCTGGGTGTATTTCCCAGTTCTGATGGTTTCTATTTCTACCACTATATTGGAGAATCTGAGTTCCATCCCTTCGATGGACTCGTTGACAAGCTGCTTGAAGTTATCAAACTTCTGGCTTCCTGAACCTGTAAACCTAGAAAATCTAGAGCTCAAACAGGCGAGCTGGAAAACACTACTTAGGTTGATGCGATCATCTATTCGGTTGGAGAATCAGTTGGGTTTTGGTATTAAATCAAAACTTCATAATTTTGCCAACACCTTTGTTCTGTACAGCTGGATCAGCTGTGTCTTGAACTTATCTCGATTAATCTTCAGCTTGATCCTGCTCTGTCTTGAACTCAGCTCACCTGGAAAACTCAGCTGATAGTTGACTCCTGCTGTTAACACAGCTGGATCTTTTGTTGTCTTCGGCTTCTTGAACCTGTAAACTTAGAAAATCTAGAGTTCAAACAGGCGAGCTGGAAAACACTACTTAGGTTGATGCAATCATCTACTCGGTTGGAGTCAATTGGGTTTTGGTATTAAATCAAAACTTTATTATTTTCCAACAATTTCTCCCTTTTCGATGATGCCAAAACCTAACTGAGACAAACTATGAAGCTTCCCCCTACGATTAAGAGTGGGAAAAAAAAATTCAGCAGATTTAATAAAGTTCAGAGTTCAGAGCCTGGACAAAAGGTTATTGTCATCAGGGTGAGCTTTGAGCAGCAAAAAAAAACTTTGTTTTATTAATGTATGAAATTACAGCAGTTAAAAAGATAAATCGAAAAACTTCGATTCTTCAATCTTCAATCTTCAATCCCAGCTGGCTGGGTCTTCTCATCTGGATCCGCTGCTTCTTTATTTTGACTCTGTTTCTCCTTCAGCTGTTTCCTCTAGCTCAGCAGTTTTGCCTTTGCTTAATGAAGACTTTTTTCTTCGTCTCATTATCTTCCTCCTTTTTGGCATTATCAACAAGGCGGGAGAGACAAACTATCGTCTTATTGAGCTGTGCAGTTTCCTGAATTGTGTCAGTGATCTTCTGCGGCTGTCAGCTCTGAACTATGTTCAGATCTTTGTAGAGGTTGAACAGCTTGTGAATATCTGTGCTGTAGGAGAGATTTCTTTGATCGATGACTTTCAGCTGGCGTGAGAGTTGAAAATTTTTCATCCAGCGGAGTCTGGAGTCTTGGTGGCTCAGCTGTTGCATCGGCTGGCTCTTCTTCAATAGCAGTAGCCTCAGCTGTGATTGCAGACACAACTTCTTTGGCTGATTCAGCTGGGGCGGTCCAGCTGAGTGCTTGGAGGTATGAGTTGGCTCTAGAGATGACATCTTCTGAGTAGTGCACAACTTCATTCCTTGATTTTTGAATCAAATCATCTTGATGCATGAAGGCATCCTGTAGGCTTCCAATATTCAAAAATCTCTTGCAATTTGGCTTCTTTAGACTTCATATGATTGAATGAGAAAGTCTGAATCAGCTCTTCAGTTGCGTACCAGCAGGGGCGGTTTTGGGGGTGTGCGGGGTGGCCGACCGCACAGGGCCCCGAAAAAACGAGTGCCCCAAAAAATATATAGGTCCTTATATATAAATATATATTTAAATTATTGAATTTAGTACTAATTATTCTACTGGCTCAGTGGTAAAGTATCTCCTTCTACTTCAGTAGCTCATGTGTTCTAATCCTGCTTAGAGCATTTTTTTTACTTTTATTTATTTTCCTTCTTTCTTTAGCTAGGTGGGCCCAAATTCTCTCCATATATTGTAAAATTTATACCAGTACTTTTACTTTTTTTTGTTCATTCCTAATGCATAAATTACCATGTAAAATTAGAAAAAATAAAATAAAAACCATGCATAATCTTGGAAAATAATAGAAACATAAATAATATTTAGTTGTTTTATAATAAAATTCATGCAGAGCAACACTTTTTAAGTGAATGTCTTACTTTTATTTGTTTATCATGTGTCGAAAATATTTACTAAAATGATATTGATTCATAAATTTTACTAATATAAATAAAGGTTCTAATTTTAATAAGGGCTCCGAAATGGCTAAACACTTCAAACAAAAACGTGAAGCTCCTTTCTTAAATCTTATAAATTTTAATTTTAGTTTATTTTTCTTAATAAATTTTGTAAAGAAAGTTTAATTATACTTTCAAAGTGACTATCTTAACTTTTTATTTGTTTATCATGTAATTTGACTAAAATAAATTACTATAATCTACTAAAATACTCCCTTCGTCTCAGGTTAGTGTGGTTCAACTAATATTTTATACCTCACAATAAATCAAATATGCACCACTTTTGAGGTACAAAAGTAATATAATTAATTCATATTTTATATATTTTTTAACTATAAATAAAGGGCCAAATTTTTTAAACTTGCACAGGGCCTACATTACCCTAGCCCCGCCCCTGCGTACCAGGTGCTCATTTTGGTAGCAACGTAGAACTTGAAGTTGCTAACGACGACTAATGCGGCTGGGAGCGAAGCTAGTTCCGGATTTTGTTGCAGTGCGCTTGTGACTTCTTTAAGCAAGAGGTCTTCAAACCTTGAGATGGAGGCGTCACTTACAACTCTTGGGGGTAAGGGGTTCAGCTTTGTTTTCATCATCCAGCTGCAAGTGATTTTCGGCTGGATGGCGCTTTTCCACTTGAGCTTTGTGCAGGGGCTTGAGCTCTAACTTTTATAAGTTGATCTTGAAGTTGGTGTCCCTGTCGAGCTGAAGGAAATTGAGGAGAAGGGTGTTGAAGTATTCCATCTGTTGTGAGGTTTAAGCTTAGTTGATTGGGGTCTAAGTTTAGTTGATTGGGGTCTAAGCTTAGTTGATCAGCTGGAATACGTCGTTGGGGTGGTGGCGATGATGATGTCCACACTGGCACATGAACTTCTTCTCCACCATAAGAAACCACCGCTTGTGGACCTTCTGCTCCTCGGAGAGTAGTTACGAATTTTCTCTTAATGTCAGCTGGCTTCTCGGCTGACTGACTGGGCACCTTGAACTTGAGTCTTCTCTTTGAAGACGGTGCTTCAGCTTGTTTTGTCTCCTCACTTTGTTTCCTCTTCCCAGCTGCGAAGGGAATAGATGCCTGCTGCTTTGTCTCCTGCATCTTATTCTTTGCCTTTTGTGGAGGAGCAAGAGTTTTGACATGTTTGCTCTAAAAGGCTCCGGCTTTATCAGCATCTTGTCTAGTTCTAACTGGACTTCCTCTGTGGTGTATCTCTCTGTGGAGAGATTCCCGTATGTCTTCAGGTTGAATTCTTTCGTCAGGATCCTGTTGACGTTGATCTCCGCATCCCAGGGAGTTGAGTGTCCTGTTCTCTCTTTTGTTTTGAGAGAAACATTAGAGCGGGTGCGATCCTTTTCCTTTGACATTCCCAGGAAGAATTTTGCAACTTCCTGGTGAATGATGTTCTTGGACTTTGCAGTCACCCACTGCGTTGGACCGGATCTGTCGATGAGCTTCATTATCTCCTGAAACTCCGTCTTCTTGTGGTTCCTGAGAGTTAAGCAACTCTCAAAGTGAAGCTTTGACAGAACTCTCACTACTAGAAATTTATGCATAGATAACACTGCATATATAACGGTTATTTTAAAGAACCGTTATGTATGAGCACAATTTTTGCAAAGTTAACGCTTTTATAATTATCCGTTATGCATGTTGTGTTAGCTATGTGCAAATATAACGGTTATGAGTATTCCGTTATGTATGAGCGTTATCTTTTTATACTATACGTAATGATGCTACTCATCCGTTATGTATGAGTTTTATTTTTAATCGTATACATAATAATTTTTGAAACCGTTAAGCCAACCGTTATGTATGGATGCATTTTTTTTAATCAATTAAACTAATTAGATTAATAATTAGGCTTTACATCCCTCACAGTAGTTATAACTACCACACTTTGTTGAAATCTTATTTTTTTTGTTTGTTTTTTATAAATTAAATCACAGAAAATACTTGACTTATATTATTTCCTATTTACATATAAATATAAAAGTGTAAGCAAAAAATTCAAGTGGATTGTAAATAGACTCAAAATAGTGTAGATACTAAGTACTGTATTTTTTTTTCTGAATGGACACTCCTAAATTGATTACTACTTGCTAATTAACTCACTTGATTATATTATTTTTTCATAATTATAATTAGTATAATAATAATTATTATAATAACAATTATTATTATAATTATTATAATTATTATTATAATAATTATTTGTATCAATAGTATAATACTAATTATAATTATAAATTACTATAATTCTTATTTTGTTATTGTAATTAGTATGAGAATAATTATAATAAAAAATAATAAATAATTATAATAACAATAATTATTAGTATTAATATTGTTATAATAATTATTATTATTAAGCAAGGGAAACTAAAAGAAAATGCGTTTATTTATTTATTCTTCAAACTTCAAAGGACAAAAACCACACGCTGCAAAAAACCTCAGCACAAAATCATCTTCCCGACGAATCTCCATGGCGTATCTCCAACGCCGTTCCTGCGCCACCCATCTCTTTCGCCATTCCTCCACCGCGAATCTAGAACCCGTCGGTTTCTCTCTCTCACAGTCATCTCTCATACGTCACCTAAAATCCCCAAATTGAAAAACCCTAGCTCAATCCCTAATTGTCACCATCTCTTCAGCTACTGCAGTCGGCCCGCCGTACTCCGACGCTGCTCCGCCCTTCCTGTCTCTCGCCATCTGCTGCCAATTCAAGGTTTTTCCTGTTTAACTGCTCTCTTCTTTCATTTGGAGATGTTCAAATCTTTAATCAAAAGAAATATGGGTTTAGACCGCCGTCCGCCCGATTTACCACAAATATCAAGGTGCTTTCAATTGGCGCCCGATTTACCATAAGGGTCGCTTAGGAGAATTCATACTAATCTGTATTGCCGAAGCACTTCTCGAAATTAGTTGCTGAAATCCGTCTCCAGCGGTATTCTCCAATCAGTCACAAGTCTATATTTATGGCTGCCAAAATTTATAACAGATAATTGTGAAATTTCTCTAACAGAGGTAATAATCTCTCTCAAGTAGATTGATTTCTTAGGGTTTCTGCTTTTAATAGTGCTGAAATTCAGCATTTTAATCAGGGCATTGTTCTGTATCATGGAAATAATTATGTTTCGAGTGAAGTGAAGAAAGGTCTGAATTATATATGTTAATTTTCTGATTGAACTTTGTTTTATGTGGTGAGATTGATTATTCTCATCTCTAGCAGAACATATTTTTATAAGTCTGGAAATGATAATTAGTTGTTTCTGTAACAGGTGGAGCAAAGGATAACAAACTACAGCTTTAGCAACTATTTTATTTTTAGGAGACGACTTTAGTAACTGCTACGGTCTCAACTATGACTGAACTAATTTTGTATATGCCATATTGGATATGAAAAGAACAATGTTTGCTTTTTCAATCGCAGATAATAAATGTGACAAGTTGTTCACTTGTTGCATTCGTTTTGGCTATAATCATACATTATAATCTCTCCATCTCTCACATGCACACATACAAACCACATGTTTTTTTGTCCAGTGGGCAGAGGTGTTATCTGCGGATGTGTTTTCTGCATTTGAGAAGGTTGGGCTGGACAATGATCAGGTGAAGTATTCCATATCTGGACACACATATGTAGTAACTTGTCTATACTCGAACTTGTTCTTCAATGAATGATGTTGAACAAGATTATGGAGCTCTTAAAAGAGAGTAGGATGAAATGATGGCACCACCAATTCCTTCAGTTATTCGATGTGAAGAAGTTTAGAGTTTTGGAATTGTGAGGTAACTCTGTTAAATGTAAAGTGTATTACTCTGTTATTTTATTGTGCAGACATTAGGCTATACTTGTGATGTGAGGCTTTGATTATTTTGAGTAAAGATGCATTTGATTTTCATCTACATCTGATGATATTGTTACAATATGCTATATATATGTGTATATTTTAATTTGTTTCACATTTCTTTTAATGTTTTTTATCAATCATGATATGTTCTTGGTGGATATATGTCTAGATCTAGACTCGATATATTTGATTGTTTCACTTCTGAGCAGTCTTATGAAGTGTTTGCAGACTGCTGGAGTTAATTGTCAAGGAACTTTTTACTATTGGGTTATGGCAGATTGAAGCTGCTGTCATGAAGGCAGCAATAGTGTCATCGTTAGATTATGGAAAAGGGTAGGGAAAATATATTCTTCTCGACTTGCCTTTTGCTTTATGAAATTAATTTTTGATGCATCTCACTCTATTATTAATTATTCTGAGAAAAATTCTTCTTCAGAAACTAGTTAGGATGTGTTGTTCAATGCTTGCTTTATCGTTTCTGATGGTCCCTGAGTTAGGTATTCGGTGTAGAGGGGGGTGAATACACCAAATAGATTTTTGAAAACTTTTTCAAGTTAAATAATAGAGTTGGTGAGCTCAGTTATTGATCCAGCTGAGGAGGGTCAGCTAGGTAAATAACTCAGCTGGCGGTGCGGAATGTGGTGGTTTCAAAACTTAGCTCGGTTACTTAGAAAAACTCAGCTTGAAAAGATTAACTTTATGTTTTCAGCTTAGTCAAGTTGTGCACCTTTCTGAGAAACACAGCTGTCTTTGGAGAGCAGCTGCGTATGCATTTTTGATCAAATATGCAATGTAATGAAAGAGTCAGTACAAAACTGAATTTAAAAGGAAAGAAAAGAGCACACGAGTTTTTACGTGGTTCGGAGTAACACCTTCTACGTCCACGACCAGGTTCACTGGTAATTCACTACCACTTGGTTTCCAATTACCAAGCAACTTCACAACTCTAACCCGAGCTGTGTTCCAACAGTT
The DNA here is from genome assembly GCA_031470985.1 of Agastache rugosa. Lineage (NCBI taxonomy): Eukaryota > Viridiplantae > Streptophyta > Magnoliopsida > Lamiales > Lamiaceae > Agastache > Agastache rugosa. Next base: position 26,716,934 of record CM062607.1, read on the forward strand.
TGCGGGCACTGTCAAGCCTACACCTTTAGTTTCCGGGTACTGAAGAACCTATCCACTCGAATTACACGCTTCGAGCAAGCGTAACCTTGACCTAACCTTTCTGGGTAAAGAGGGGTTTGGTTTGGGGTTCCAACTGTGAACGAGTTCTTACAATTAAGAACTTTAGAGTATGATGAACTCGTTCGAAATCTAGGCTTAAGATATACAAAGATTTTGGCCTAGGGATCAGACGAAAAACTAAGCAGTTTCTGAACTAGAAACACTTTAAGATAAAGTGTTCTTTGAACTTTGTAGAACTGCTTGAGAGTGCTTTTGAAAGATTGATGATTTCAGAGAATGAAAGCTTGTAGATGGTTTTTCGTATTTGATCCTGAGGTTGAAGACGGGTTTATATAGGTAGAGATTCAAGACTAGCCGTTGGAGGAGCCGTTTGAATCTTACCTACTCTTCTTAAATTCGAGATCTGCCGTTGGGTGAATCTGCACCTGTCTTCATTCGTGTCACATCCTAGGTCCTGAAGTCTAGGATGCTGATTCGGCAATCCCTCATTGGTCGAGGCATGTTGACTTCCTCTGATGCTGGGATCTTCTGTCTTTGGGCTGGCTTTTGAATTCAGAGCTGGATTGGGCAAACTGACTTGAAGTGATGTCTTCAGAGTTAGTTCCCTTTGTTCTGTCTGTTGGCCATTTGTGTTTTGAACTCAGCTCGAATTCTCTTCAGCTTGATCATGCTCTGCTGAAGGACTCAGCTGAAGGTTAACTCCCCGTTGTCTTCCGCTAGGCCGACTTCGCCGTAGACACAATTGGGTCGATCGTCGTCTTCCGCTTCCTTAACCTATAAACCTAGAAAATCTAAAGCTCAAACAGGCTAGCTGGAAAACACTACTTAGGTTGAAGCGATCATCTATTTGGTTGGTGAATCAGTTGGGTTATGGTATCAAATCAAAACCTTATAATTTTCCCAACAATTTCCCCGTTTTTGATGATGCGAAAACCTAACTGAGACAACTTATGACGCAGAAAAACTTGTGTTTTATTAATGTAAGAAAATACATTATAACACAGGAAAAAGAAAGAGAGAAAAAAAAATCTTCAGTCTTCAATCTTCAATCCCAGTTGGCTGGGTCTTCTCTTCTGCATCCGTTGCTTCTTTCTTTTGACTCGTCTCTTCTCCAGTTGATTCTGATTCAACTGGTTCCTCTAGCTCAACAGTTTGCTTCCTTTGTCTCATTCTCTTCCTCCTTACTTCCCCCTTTTTGGCATGATCAAAACAGGGTGGGAGAGATACACCATCAGCTGTTGCGATGTTTTAGTTTGCGAAACTGTGGTCTTCAGCTCTGAGCAGCGAGGTTTGGAGTCTAGGTGGCTCAGCTGTTGTATTAGCTGGCTCTTCTTCAGTAGCATTGGCCTCAGCTGTGATTGCAGACACAGCGTCCTTGGCCTGATTCAGCTGGGGCGGTCCAGCTGAGTGCTTGGAGGGATGAGTTGGCAGTGGATATAACATACCGAGTCGGGCACAACTTTATTCCTTGCAATTTTGCTTCTTCAGACTTTTTAGAATGAATGAGAAAGTCTGATTCAGCACTTGAGGGACTTGAGTATTCCCCTTCCACTTCGAAATGGTGGGTATTGGGTTCAGCTCATATCATCATCATCCAGCTGCAGGTGATCATTGGCTGGGTGATGTCTTTCATTTGATCTTGGTGCAGGGGCTTTGAGCATCTTTCATCGGAAGATCTCGAAGCTGGTGTCCCTGTTGGTGAAGGGCGAGGAGAAGGCGGTTGAAGTATTCCATCTGTCTTGGGGTTTAAGCTTGGTTGATCAGCTGGAATACGTCGTTGTGGCGTTGATGATGACGATGTTCACGCAGGCGCATGAACTTCTTCTCCATCGTGAGAAACCACCGTTTGTGGGCCTTTTGCTCCTCGGAGAGTTGTTACGAATTCTCTCATATTATCAGCTGACTTCTCGGCTGACTGACTGAGCACTTTTGACTTGAGTCTTCTGTTTGAAGACGGTGCTTTAGCATGTTTTGTCTCCTCAAGTTGTTTCCGATTCCCAGCTGGGACGGAAATAGATGCATGCTGCTTTGTCTCCTGCATCTTTTTCTGTGCCTCCTGTGGTGGAACAAGAGCTTTGACGCGACTGCTCTTGAAGACTCCGGCTTTATCAACATCTGGTCCTGGTGTGTTGACGTTGATTTTTGCATCCAGGGAGTTGTATGTCCCGTTCTCTCTTTTATTTTGAGAGAAACAGTGGGGCGGAGGAGGTTTTTTTTCCTTTGACATTCCCAGGAAGTTTTCTGCACCTTCCTGGTGAGTGACGTTCTTGAGCTTTACAGTCTCTCACTGCGTTGGACTGGATCTGTCGATGGGCTTCACCTTCTCCTGGAACTCTGTCTTCTTGAGGTTCCTGAGAGTTAAGCAACTCTTATCTTGAAGCTTTGACAGATTCTTCAAGTTTGATCGGCTTCGGGAGATATCTTTCTAGATTCCATGTTTTTCTTCTGCAACTTTGGTAAGTAGAAACAGATAATACCAATTGATGGAAATGAGAAAGAATGCAGAAAAACTTTTTAGGGTTGATGCAATGTTTTACGTATCTCTTCTAGCATATTTATATAGCTTTCTTAATGAATGGACGATCAAGATTTGTCGATTGATACGAATATCTACGACTGGGAGAGATTCTCGCGTTATGTCAATTTCTTGTTTAGAAATTGCGAGTTAATGCGTGAGAGAGAATGGTTAGGGCACTTTGACTTTTGCCTCGAAACTCCAATGATTAAGTTCTTTTCAGACTTTTAAATAAATTTGATTAGACATGACAAGATATGATTTGACTGAAAATAGATTGAGAGTAGGTGTAGTTAATGTTGTTGCAAACCTTTCAGCTGATCATTGTAGTCAGCTGATACCTCGGTTGAGTGGGTGTGCTGGGTGATCGTTGTTCCAGCTGGTTCCCCCTCAGCTGAATAATCCTTCAATTTTAGCATCTGGTTTAGCTGGATTCTTTCTCAGCTGATACCAGTGACGTCGATTCTGAATTCCAACTGTCTGCTTTCATTCAGCTGGGTCTGCTTCCATTCAGCCGGGTCTGCTTCCATTTAGCTGGGTGAAGCATCGTCTGGGTTGAGTAATCCAAGTAATCCGCAGAGCATTTTGAATCTTGCTTCTATCAGCGGCTTTGTGAGTATATCAGCCCGCTGTATGTCTGTGTTAATTTTCTCAACAATCACATCCTTCTTTTCCACGTGATCTCTGATGAAATGATGGCGTACGTCCACATGCTTGCATCTTGTGTGATGTTGGGAAAATTATAAGGTTTCGATTTGATACCAAAACCCAACTGATTCTCCAACTTAATAGATGATCGCGTAAACCTAAATAGTGTTTTCCAGCTCGCCTGTTTGAGCTTTAGATTTTCTAGACTTACTGGTTAAGGAAGCGGAAGACAGCAGTCGACCCAGCTGTGTTCACAGCTGGAGTCAGCTAGCAGAAGACAACAGTCGACCCAGCTGTAAGTGTTTACAGCTGGAGTAAGCTAGCAAAAGACAGCAGGCGTCAATCTTCAGCTGAGTGATCCAGCAGAGCCTGATCAAGCTGAAGAGAATTTGAGCTGAGTTCAAAACACAGCTGGTCCAGCTGTACAGAACAAAGGGAACTATCTCTGAAGACTTCACTTCAAGATACCATACGAATTCAAAAGCTAGCTCTAAAGGCAGAAGATCCCGGAATCAGAGGAAGTCAACCTACCTCGATCAATGAGGGATTGCCAAATCAGCATCCTAGACTTCAGAACCTAGGATGTGACACAAATGAAGATAGGAGCAGATACGCCCAACGACAGATCTTGTATTTAAGAAGAGTAGGTAAGATTCAAACGGCTCCTCCAACGGCTAGTCTTGAATCTCTACCTATATAAACCCGTCTTCAACCTCAGGATCAGATACGAAAAACTCTCTACAAGCTTTCATTATCTGAAATCTTCATTCTTTCCAAAGCTCTCAAGCAGTTCTAGATAGATCAAAGAACACTTTATCTTAAAGTGTTTCTAGTTAAGAATCTGCTTAGTTTTTCGTCTGTTCCCTGGGCCAAACTCATTGTATATCTTTAGCCTAGATTTCGAACGAGTTCATCATACTCTAAAGTTCTTAGTTGAAAGAACTCGTTCATAGTTGGAACCCCATACCCAAACCCAAACCCAAACCCAGAAAGGTTAGGTAAAGGTACGCTTGCTCGAAGCGCGTAATTCGAGTGGATAGGTTCTTCAGTACCCGGAAACTGAAGGTGTAGGCTTGACAGTGCCCGCAACCTTTTTGTGTTCGTTTGTCAGCTGACTTCTCATCAGCTGCTGCGTACTTGTCTCTGTAAGTTCTTGCGAACTTCTTGTATTTGCCCTTGCTGGTGTTGAGTCTGTTGTAGTTTTTGACCAGCATAGCTATTTCTTCAAGTAGCTCTTCCTTGCTCATGTCCTTCTTATCATTTTTCGATGACTCAGCTGACTGTATATATGCGGATTTTTCAGAGTTGGCTCTGAACGCAATCTCCTTTGTTGCAGGTGTCAGCTCTCCATCATTCTGATTGCTTGAAGATTCTTTCATAGTAATCTTCAAGTTGTATTCGTTGGCTTTGAGCAGTGAATATAATCTTTCTGTTGAAAGATCACCTAAGTCACTTCGACTTTGGTGTACCACCTTATAGGTGTTCCATTCAGCTGTGAGCGCTGAAAGAACTTTTAGATTCTTTTCTCGCAAGGTGTATTTCCCAGTTCTGATGGTTTCTATTTCCACCACTATATTGGAGAATCTGAGTTCCATCCTTTCGTTGGACTCGTTGACCAGCTGCTTGAAGTTATCAAACTTCTGGATTGCAATCGTGAATTTGTTTTCCTTAATCTCCTCCGACCCTTCACATAGCTTTGCTTGGATTTCCCACATCTCCTTTGATGTTTCGCAGTTGATGATTTTGCTGAGGTAGGCGTTGGAGACCGTTGAGGATATGGTGTTCCTCGCGAAGCTGTCTAGTCCAGCCTGTTTCCTTTCTTCTGAGGTGTGCTCACCCTTTGGCTTGGGAATGAGCTGATATCGTGGTTTGGGACAAGCTCGTTCCCTGGTTTGTAGATGATGATGGGTCTGTCTGTTATGACGTCCCACATCATATCGTGATGCGCACAGAGAAAGCTCATCAGTCTGAACTTCCATATTGCATAATCGTCTACCGAGAAGGTGGGAAGATTCCTGTTAAGATAAGAATCCATAAAAATATGCAGTATGTAATATTATGAGTTTTTCACAAAGAGGATCTGTTCATATGGCCACTGACAGATTGTCAAGAGAGATCTCTTGATACAGAAACGGTGGTCGGTTGAACCACTGCTCTGATACCAATTGATGGTCCCTGAGCTAGGTATTTGGTGTAGAGGGGGGGTGAATACACCAAATAGATTTTCGAAAACTTTTTCAAGTTAAATAACAGAGTTGGTGAGCTCAGTTATTGATCCAGCTGGGTAAATAACTCAGCTGGCTGTGCGGAATGTGGTGGTTTCAAAACTTAGCTCAGTTACTTTGAAAAACTCAGCTTGAAAAGATTAACTTTATGTTTTCAGCTTAGTCAAGTTGTGCACCTTTCTGAGAGACACAGCTGTCTTTGGAGAGCAGCTGCGTATGCAGTTTTGATCAAATATGCAATGTAATGAAAGAGTCAGTACAAAACTGAATTTAAAAGGAAAGAAAAGAGCACACGAGTTTTTACGTGGTTCGGAGTAACACCTCCTACGTCCACGACTAGGTTCACTGGTAATTCACTACCACTTGGTTTCCAAGTACCAAGCAACTTCACAACTCTAACCCGAGCTGTGTTCCAACAGTTTGCTGGCACTGTCAAGCCTACACCTTCAGTTTCCGGGTACTGATGAACCTATCTACTCGAATTACACGCTTCGAGCAAGCGTAACCTTGACCTAACCTTTCTGGGTAAAGAGGGGTTTGGTTTGGGGTTTCAACTGTGAACGAGTTCTTACAATTAAGAACTTTAGAGTATGATGAACTCGTTCGAAATCTAGGCTTAAGATATACAAAGATTTTGGCATAGGGATCAGACGAAAAACTAAGCAGTTTCTGAACTAGAAACACTTTAAGATAAAGTGTTCTTTGAACTTTGTAGAACGGCTTGAGAGAGCTTTTGAAAGATTGATGATTTCAGATAATGAAAGCTTGTAGAGGGTTTTTCGTATTTGATCCTGAGGTTGAAGACGGGTTTATATAGGTAGAGATTCAAGACTAGCCGTTGGAGGAGCCGTTTGAATCTTACCTACTCTTCTTAAATTCTTGATCTGCCGTTGGGCGAATCTGCACCTGTCTTCATTCGTGTCACATCCTAGGTCCTGAAGTCTAGGATGCTGATTCGGAAATCCCTCATTGGTCGATGCATGTTGACTTCCTCTGACGCCGGGATCTTCTGCGTTTGGAGCTGGCTTTTGAATTCAGAGCTGGATTGGGCAAACTGACTTGAAGTGATGTCTTCAGAGTTAGTTCCCTTTGTTCTGTACAGCTGGACCGGCTGTGTTTTGAACTCAGCTCGAATTCTCTTCAGCTTGATCATGCTCTGCTGGAGGATTAAGCTGAAGGTTAACTCCAGCTGTCTTCCGCTAGCTGACTCCTGCTGTAGACACGAGTGGGTCGGCTTCTTGTCTTCCGCTTGCCGACTCCCCGCCGTAGACACAACCGGGTCGGACCGTCGTCTTCCGCTTGCCGACTCCCCGCCGTAGACACACGGTCGGATTCGTCTTCCGCTTCCTTAACCTGTAAACTTAGAAAATCTAAAGCTCAAACAGGCGAGCTGGAAAACACTACTTAGGTTGAAGCGATCATCTATTTGGTTGGTGAATCAGTTGGGTTATGGTATCAAATCAAAACCTGATAATTTTCCCAACAGTTTCCTTCTCGTATTGCGCAAAGCTTGGTGGTGAAGAATTCTTCAAAGACGGATAAAGTTAATGAAAGGAACCTATAAGATAGCACAACTTACAACCTTCTTCTAGTAGGCTGTAGCCAATCGGAAACGAGTACAATATTTAAACAGGTAAATTATATGCTCATAACTGTCTCCATGATAGCCTGATCATGTTCTTTTCGTATTCTGAATGAACACGATTTTCTGCTCATAACTGTCTGCATGATAGCCCAATCATGTTTCTCTGGTCATTTAGTGTCTTTATTAAGTTTAATTCCACTTTAGAAGTTTTTTAAATTCTATTTCCTACTCTGTATATGTGTAATATTAACTATTAACTATTCCATGGCTTGTTTAATCTACCAACAGAGCACAAGACTAATTTCTTTGGTATAGTTTTCGCATTGAGACAGCAACAACATATGCATCAGTTGGGTTCACAATCACAAACTAATGGAATAATTATAATTGTTGTAAGTCAATTTATCTGATCTAACCCCAATGCGAAGGTTAGACCGAGGTTAAGACTCGATTACTTCTCACTTCATTGGAGAACCATATTACTGTATTTGGAAAATCATGCTTATCCACTTGGAGAAACATCTATATTATATTTTACTAATAATCTTTATTAAAAAATCAATAATTTTTGGTGTTTGAAGTATATATTAGTCATTTAGTTGAAGTTTTATAAACTCAGGCTCTTTAAATTTCGTTATTGATTGATAATATTTGGATTTTTTTTCTCATTGCTCTGTGTAGATAAGATTATGGTTGGGTTGAAGGAGGGGAATGAACTGAGTGAAGAAGCTAAGTGGCTAGCCATGACATCGAGGGATTGAGGTGCGCTCCGATTAAGATAGACAAGTTGAGTTGGCGAAGAAGTGGATGAATATGGGTTTGTAACTAGCAAGTTTAGTTACTTGTTTTATGTTGGATGATACTCACATAGATAGAACTTTATGTGAAACATTACCATGTATTTTGACTATATGTTTGGATGATAATATATGTAAGATTATGTTTTGATGATAATAAATGTATTATTTTATGATTTAATGAGATTATTTTGTTGGTTTTAAAAATTTAAAAATAGCTAAATGAAAAAAACAACAAAAAACACAATAATAGGTTGAAATCAGGACGGGGAAACATAACGGTTGTAAAACTGTTATCTAAAGCATAAAACACGTTATCTAGAGAACAATACATTACGTATTAAGTAAACTTCGTAACGGTTAAAAACCGTTATGTATAATTGCCATAGATAACAGTGATCGAACCTTTATTTATGTGATTAAACCGTTATGTATAAGTACTATACATAACGGTCTTGACTGTTATGTATGAGCGCATCTTTTATATCATACCTTTATATATCGGTCTTTTGTGCTCATACATAACGGGTATTGGGTAATGATCGGCTCCTGAAGATATCTTTCTAGATTCCATGTTCTTCTTCTGCAAATTTTGTTAGTAGAACAAATAATATATATAGGGGAGGAAGATGAAAGGGTGCCGAATCAAAATTTTTTAGGGTTAAGGCGAATACTTACGTATCTCTTCTAGCGTATATATATCAACTTTCTTGATGAATGGATTATCAAGATTGGTAGTTTGATATGAAGATCTCCGACTGGGAGTGATTCTCGCGTCATGTCAATTTCTTGTTCAGAAAATGTGATTTAATGCGCGCGTGAGGACGGTTGAGACGTTTTGACTTCTGCCTTGACACTCCCATACTTCAGATGTTTGCAGACTTTTAATTAAATTTGATTGGATAAGATGTGATATGATTTGACTGAAGTCTGTCTAAAGCAGAATGAATAGGTATGTATTGATCTTGCAAACCTCTCAGCTGATCATAGTAGTAGCTGATACCTCGGTTATGAATAGCTGTGTTGAGTGGGCATTTTTCCAGCTGTATTTTGAGTTGGTTTCCCCCTCAGCTGAATAACCCTTCAACTTAGGCGTCCGGCTGAGCTTGGTTCTTCTCAGCTAGGTTCTCCTTTGAGATTGATTCTGAATTCCAGCTGGGTCTGCTTCCATTCAGCTGGATGTAGCTTCGTCTGGGTTGAGTAATCCAAGTAATCCGCATAGCATCATGAATCTTGCTTCTACCAGCGGCTTTATGAGTATATCAGCACGCTCTATGTTGATTTTCTGTCCAACCGATCTCCAGCGAAGTCTGATTCTGAGTATCCAGTCAGCTGTAGATTGTCTTCAGCTGGGTACCATAGCCCAACATTCTGAGTTCCTTTGAGATATTTGAGAATGTTCTTGGCTGCTTGCATGTGTGCCTCCTTTGGATCAACTTGAAATCTGGCACACACTCCGACTGCGAAAGAGATGTCTGGACGACTGGCTGTCAGATACAGCAGAGAACCTATTATCCCTATGTACTTGCTTGAATCAACTAATTTTCCTTCAGTTCCAAGTTCAATCTTCCAGTTGGTGTTTATTGGTATCTTCGCTTCTGCTTGACTGAACTCCATACTTCATGATCAAGTCCTTTACGTACTTGGATTGGTTTATGAAGATTTCTTCTGGTGATTGATTGACTTGAAGTCCTAGGAAGAAACTCATTTCTCCCATCATAGACATGTGGAACTGTTTTGACATCATTTCTCCGAATCGTTGGCATAAGAATGTTGATCTTGATCCGAAGATAATGTCGTCTACATAGATTTGAACAACCAGGATGTCTTCTCCCAACTTGATGGTGAAGAGTGTTCTGTCTACTAAGCCCTTCTTGAATCCTTTGGATACAAGGAAATTTGATAGAGTATCATACCAGGCTCGAGGTGCTTGTTTCAATCCATAAAGCGTCTTCTTTAACTTGTAGACTTTATTTTCTTCTACTTCAAATCCTAGTGGTTGTTCAACATAGACATCTTCCTTGATTTCTCCATTTAAAAATGCACACTTCACATCCATTTGATAGACCTTGAATTTGTGATGTGCTGCATAAGCGAGAAATAATCTGATTGCTTCAATCGTGCTACTAGAGCAAATGATTCTTCGAAGTCAATTCCTTCTTGCTGTGTGTAACCCTTGGCAACGAGTCGAGCTTTGTTTCTGATGATGACTCCAAGGGTATCCAGCTTGTTCTTGAAGATCCATTTGAGTCCGATGACTTTGACTCCTTTAGGTCTGTCGACCAATTCCCAGACACAATTTCTGAGAAATTCATTTAGCTCTTCCTGCATGGCGTTTGTCCAGGGTACGTTGTTGAAGGCTTCTAGAATGGTTTGAGGCTCTGGAACTTGAGCTACATAGCACGCCATTAGAGCTGTGTCTTTACCATAGACAGTCAGCTCTAGCTCTACTGAGAGTTGAGCTGTGTCAGCTGCTTCTTGATGATCCGATGTAGCTTGAGCAGCTGAGCTTCTGGTTCTGACTTGGTAAGATGGTTCTCCAATTATTGCTGATGATGGATGATCTTCGATCCATCTTCTCCTTCTACGAATTTCTTCTTCCAGCTGATTGATGCTAGAAGTGGCTAGATTTTGTCTGGGTTGGAGTTGTTCTGGAGTTAAGTCTTGAGAATGAGACTCTACTTGGATTGAGTTTTGAGATGACTTCTGTAGGAGCTCTGCTGGAGATAGAGCTGGGGATTCAGCTGTGTTTGGATTTCCAGCTGATGGCATTCCCCCTTGATTTGGCGTTGAATGTTCCTCTTGATTTCCAGCTGGTAGAACTTCTTGATTGATTTGAGGTTTCTCCTCTAGCTCATCATCTCATATTAATGGTTCGGCCAGATTCCTAATTCGATTCTCTTGAGCTCTTGCGTAAATTTGCCTTGAAGATTCTCCTTTATTTCTTCGTTTGATAGAATCTCTGTATTCAAATGATGATTCGTCGAAGATAACATGGGAAGTTACTTCGACCGTTACAGTTCCTCTGTTGAAGACTCTGTAAGCTTTACTCACAGCTGAGTAACCAAGGAATACTTCTCGGTCAGTCTTCGCATCAAGCGTCTTGAGCTGAGTTTTTCCATTGTTTAGGATATGACATTTGGATCCGAAGACCTTAAAATATCCAATGTATGGTATTCTGTTATTCCATAGCTCATACGGCGTCTTTCCTTGCCTTGATGTGAGTAGAGAACGATTATGAGTGAAGCAAGCTGTGTTGATTGCCTCGGCCCAGAACTTCTTTGGAATGGCAGAGCTGGCAAGCATCGATGTAGCCGCTTCTTTGAGTGTTCTGTTTCTCCTCTCAACTACACCATTCTGCTGGGGTGTGCGCGCTGCTGAGGTTTGATTTTGAACTCCGTTCTTCTCGCAGTATTCATATATAGTTTTATTTAGAAACTCTGTTCCCCGATCTGATCTGATTGACATTATCTTGCACTCATTCTGAGTTGAGAGTCTTTTCAGCAGGATTGGCAGCTTAGTCCTTGTTTCGCTCTTCTGGTACAGGAATGACACCCATGTGAATCTTGAGAAGTCATCCACTACAACCAGAGTATATTTTCTGCTGTTGAAGCTTGCTGGAGTAACTGGACCAAAAAGATCCATGTGAAGGAGTTGAAGAACGCGATCAGTTGACTGTACTGGCTTGAGTGAGAATGAAATTCTTGTTTGTTTTCCTTGTTGGCATGCGCTGCACATATGACTTTTGTCATATACTTGATCTGGAATTCCATTAGCGAGCTGGTTCCTAGTCAGTTTGTTGATTGTCTTGAAATTTAGATGATTCAGCCGTCTGTGCCATAGCCAACTGACTTCATTGCTGCTTTTGGATACAAGACAAGTCTCAGGAGGGCTGTTGTTCCAGTCAGCGAAGTACATATTTCATTCTCTTTTCCCTCTTAGTAGTATCTGCTTGGTTTCTCTGTGCATCCCTGTGCATCAAACTTGATAGAAAAACCGTTGTCGCATAATTGGCTAATGGAAAACAAGTTATGTTGCAGTCCTTGTACATATGAAACATTAGAGATTATAACATTTTTAGTTTCAAATGTACCATAACCTTTGGTTAGACCTTTGGAGTTGTCACCAAATATTACTTGTGGGCCTGGATGCTCGATGTACTCTTGGAGTATATGCTTTAAGAGGGTCATGTGCTTGGAACATCCGTTGTCCAAGTACCATAGCGTTCTTATCGACTCCTCAATGATGCGTCGTTCCCTTGCAACCTATGACAAAAATCAAAATTTAGGTACCCAGTTTTAATTGGGTCCTTGTGGGTTAGACAGAGATCCTTTCACGATCCAGATCTGCTTGATGACTCGAATTGGGTCATTTGATCTGATGATCCTTCCAGCTGAGGCGATGTACACATTCTTTGTGTTCTTCGGTTGTTGCTGGTGGGGTCTTGAACTCTGTATTTTTCCAATTTGATTTCTTTGTTGTTGTCCGGGTCTTTTCCGGTATCCAGCTGAGACTTTCCTTTATCTCTAATGTCTCTTGTGATATCTCGGCTGGAACTGGTACTCCAGCTGGTGATCAAATGAGTGATATCCAGCTGGGTATCTCCTTTGATATCTCGGTTGATATCTCTCGACGTGCTGTTGATGTTGCTGGTATCTGAACTATCCAGCATGCTGTCTTTGTTGAGTTTGAGCACGTTGCTGTCTGATCTGTGTTTGAGGTTGTCTCACAGCTGGCCTTTTTGATGCCTGTTGTGTCCTCAATGGTTGTTGTTGAGCAGCTGGAATTGGGTTTTCCTTTGCTTTTACAAACATTACCTTTGTTCCACTTGTGGAAGCAATGTTTGTAACGTCTTTAGTTCCAGTATAACCCAATCCTATCTTGAGTGCTGCTGGACGCTGAACACTTATAATTTCGTCCATTGTTATGGTAGCTTTGATTAGCGTCACCATCTTCATAGTTAGCGCCTCTTCAGATTTTCTCAACACTAAGATCTCAGCTGTCTTTCTTTCTGATTCAGCTTTGGTCTTTTCCAGATCTTCCAACAGCTGTTTCTTCTCATAGTAGAACTTTTCCATTATTTGATTTTGTTTCACTATTTTGTCCTTAAGTGAAACAACCTCCTCTTTGAGCTGTGTTATATCAGCTACTTCCGATACCCTTTTCTTTTCCAGTTCCACCTTCAGCTCGGCATTTTCACTCATCATGATGTCAAGGATCTCTTGAAGCTCTTTGAAATCGTTCATAACTTTCTCTACTAAACTCCAATCAGGTAGCCCTGATTCTTAAACCTGTGTAGAGTGTTCGTGTAATGGTGAGGGGTTAGATAGATTTTGAGTTCTTGACATTACCTCATCCTCATCGATTCCGTCTGTCTGCCCCATAAAGCATGCATCCCATTCAGGTTCATCATGGGCCATCAGTGCTTTTTTTTCTGAATCTGAAAATGGCATGTCATCCTCTATTTTGTTACACTCCGACTCCTCGTCGGTGATGTAAGCTCTCCTTTTGTCAGCTGCCTTAGCTTTCAATTGGTCTTTATCTTTCTTGGATAGCTCGGGACATTCTAGCCTGTAGTGTCCCGGTTCCTTGCAGTGGAAGCAACCCTCGTCTGTTCGTTTGTCAGCTGACTTCTCATCAGCTGCTGCGTACTTGTCTCTGTAAGTTCTTGCGAACTTCTTTTACTTGCCCTTGCTGGTGTTGAGTCTGTTGTAGTTTTTGACCAGCATGGCTATCTCTTCAAGTAGCTCTTCCTTGCTCATGTCCTTCTTGTCCTTCTTTGAGTTAGCTCTGAACGCAATCTCCTTTGGCGCAGGTGTCAGCTCTCCATAATTTTGATTGCTTGAAGATTCTTTCATGGTAATTTTCAAGTTGTATTTGTTGGCTTTGAGCAGGGAGAATAATCTCTCAGTTGAAAGATCACCCAAGTCACTTCGACTTTGGTGTACCACCTTGTATGTGTTCCATTCAGCTGTGAGCGTTGAAAGGACTTTTAGGTTCTTTTCACGCTGGGTGTATTTCCCAGTTCTGATGGTTTCAATCTCTACCACGATATTTGAGAATCTAAGCTCCATCCCTTCGATGGATTCGTTGACAAGCTGCTTGAAGTTATCAAACTTCTGGTAGGCAATCGTGAATTTATTTTCTTTTATCTCCTCTGACCCTGCGCATAGCTTGGCTAGGGTTTCCCACATCTCCTTTGCGGTGTTGCAGTTGATGATCTTGCTGAGGTAGGCGTTGGAGACAGTTGATGATATGGTGTTCCTTGCGAAGCTGTCCAGCTTGTTTCCTCTCTTCTGAGGTATATTCATTCTTTGGCTTGGGAATGAACTGATACGTTGGCTGTCCACCATCTTGAGCAGGTATAAGCTCGTTTCCTTGCATGTAAATGAGAATGGGTCCGTCTGTGATGAAGTCCCACATCATGTCATAATGCGCACAAAGAAAGCTTTTCAATCTGAACTTCCAGATTGCATAGTCATCAACCGAGAAGGTGGGAAGATTCCTGTTAAGATAAGAATCCATGGAGATATGCACAGTGAAATAATATGAGTTTTTTTTTCAAAAGAGGATCTGTTCAGTTGACCACTGACAGAGTTTCAAGACAAATCTCTTGATTCATAAACACCGGTCTTTTGAACCACTGCTCTAATACCAATTGATGGTCCCTGAGCTGGATCTTTGGTGTAGATGGAGGGGGTGAATACACCAAAAATAGACTTAAAAACTTTTTCACAAGTTTAAAACAGAGTGCGTGAGCTCAGTTATGAATCCAACTGAAGATGGTCAGCTGTACTTATAACTCAGCTGGCGGGGAGGAAAGTGGTGGTTTTAAAACGTAGCTCGTTTTCTTAGAAAAACTCTGCTTGAAAATATTATCTTTACATTTTCAGCTTAATCAAGTTGTGCAATTTTCAGAAAAACACATCTTTCTTTGAAGAGCAGCTGAGTATGCAGATTTGATAAAATAAAATGTGCCAATGGAGTTAGTACAATAACTGAAAATATAGAGAAAGAAAAGAACACGAGATTTTACGTGGTTCGGAGTAACACCTCCTACATCCACGACCAGATTCATTGGTAATTCACTACCACTTGGTTTCTATGTACCAAGCAACTTCACAACAACTTCACAACAACTAAAAGTACCAACAAGTTTACGGGCACTGTCAAGCCTAAACCTTTCAGTTTGCGGGTACTGAAAAAACCTTACAACCACTTGAATTTCGCACTTCAAGCAAGCGTAACCTTGACCTAATCTTTCTGGGTAAAGAGGGGTTTGGTTTGGGGTTCCAACTGTGAACGAGTTCTTACAATGAAGAACTTAGAGTTAGATAAACTCGTTCAAAATCTAGGCTTAGGATATACAATGATTTCTGCCTAGGAATCAGACAAAAAACTGGGCAGTTTCTGAAATAGAAATATTTAAGATAAAGTGTTCTTTGAACTATTTAGAACTGCTAAAGAGCTTTTGAAGGCTTGATAATTTCAGATAATGAAAGCTTGTAGAGAAATTTTTGTTTCTGATCCTGAGGTGAAGACGGGTATTTATAGGTAGAGATTCAAGACTAGCCGTTGAAGAAGCCGTTTGAATCTTACCTACTCTTCTTAAATTCACAATCTGCCGTTGGGCGTTTCTGCACCTGTCTTCATCAGTGTCACATCCTAGGTTCTGAAGTCTAGGATGCTGATTTGGCAATCCCTCATTGGTCGAGATAGATTGATCTCTTCTGACACCGAGATTTTTTTCTTCAAGCTATTTTAAGAATCTTGGAGCTGGATCTGATACTCTGACTTGAACTGATGCTATCATAGTTAACATTCTTTTGTTCTGTACTGCTGGATCAGCTGTGTCTTGAACTCAGCTCGATTAATCTTTAGCTTGATCCTGCTCTGTCTTGAACTCAGCTCAGCTGAAAAACTAAGCTGATAGTTGACTCCTGCTGACTTCAGCTTCCTGAACCTGTAAACTTAGAAAATCTAGAGCTCAAACAGGCGAGCTGAAAAACACTACTTAGGTTGATGCAATCATATACTCGGTTGGAGTCAGTTGGATTTTGGTATTAAATCAAAACTTTATAATTTTCCCAACAGCGAGGAAGTTGCTAAATCCACTAGAAAGGCAAACTGAACAAAGCCGATTTGGACACTTGATGAAGACGTTCTTCTTATAAAAGCTTGGTACAACACCAGCACCGACTCCATAATTGGCAATCAACAAAAGAGAAGAGAATTTTGGGAGAAAATTGCTGCGTACTACAACGAGTGAAAGTCGGAGGGCACTACTGAGCGAAGTTACCAGCAGGTTAAAAATCATTACTATAAACTCAATCCAGATATTAATAAGTGGGCAGGTCTTTACAATAATTTCTGGAGCAATCGAGCGAGCGGACAAAGCGATGATGATGTACTGGAGGCTGTAAATAAAGCATGGATAAATGATCATCCAAAGAACAAGGCCTTTAGGTACATGCACATATGGAAGATCATTCAAACTTGTGAGAAATGGGCTCCTCAACAAATGCCACATAATCCTAAGAAAAAAGCAAAAACTTCTGAAACAGATAGCCCATCTTCTGATAGTGGACCTCAAATGCGTCCGATGGGACAACAGATAGCTAAACGCCAAGCGAAACAAAATGCCAAAATGACAGCTACAGTTGACGAACACCGCCACAAGTGGAACTATCTGCAGGAAAGTTTTGATAGACAATTAAGCGTTCAAGAGTCCAAACTTAAGCTCGATCATGCTGAGTATTGCAGTAAGGACACTAGTCGCATGTCGGAGGTAGAACTATTCATTTTTAACCAAATGGTAGCCGAGATCAAAGCTGAATACGGATGGATGTAATACTTTTAAGTGTCGTTTATCTATTTATGTATTTTTAAGTTTTCATTATTAATGTTTATGTACTTTCAATTATGGTAATTTCAATTTTAGTAATGTAATTTTAATTTTAGTAATGTAATTTTAATTATTATTTATAATTGTAATGCCGTTTTATTTTATTATATTAAATCATTAAATATAAAATTTTAAATAAAATATATAATCAAAATATGTAAATATTATATAAACAATAATGCAAATAAAATTAATTGGATAAACATATGTATAGATATATAAAGGTAGTGTGTATTATAGTGGAAACCTTTAAATAATATAAACTGGTTTCATTGTTGTTGAAGGTGTTTAGATAAAAAAAGTAGGTGGGTTCCAAAAGCTGATGTGACAGTTTGGAAGCTGAAACTGATTTCTACCATTTGAGGCACTCTTATTATCCACGTTGTCCCATACCCACATATATATAATTTGATACAATAATTTTTATTATTATTATAAATTTAAAAAGTGTTGAAAGTCATTTTTTCCAGTGGTGCTAAATTAGCATTGTAACATTGTATTTTTTGAATAACTCATCAAAATGTTATATTTGTAGCTACCTGTGTAATGTTGTATTTTCGCAAATGATATTTGGATTATATATCTTAATGGAATTACTATTTTAGTTTGGGCAAAATGCATATAAATTCCCGACCTTTTATCAAATTCTAGTTTATTTACTTACCTTTTTAAATTTACAATAAAAATCACGATCTTTCAATTTGTCTGATTTTTCACCCGAAACCAATTTGGGGAAAAAATCGAAGATGACATGTCCAATTAAAAATGACATGACGATCAAACCGACGTCGTTTTGAATACAACAACGTCGTTTTGATTTGAAAATTAAAAAAAAAACAAATTACACATCACAACCACCTCAACATCCTCTTCATCCTCTCTCTCTCTCTCTCTCTCTCTCTCTCTAATACTGTAACACAACACCATTAATATCTCGCCGCCATCCTATGTTTGCCGCTTCCTTTGCCGGAAATGAGAGGCCACCGCTTATTGCTTGGGATCCCGCGACACACGTCGACTGTGACTGAATAACCACCACCGCGTGTTGGTCAGCCGTAACGCCGCCGCCATCCCTCGGCCTCGCTACTCTCGCCATCGAAATTCCCCACCGCACACGCTGCTACGCCGCCGCAAACACATCGTCGACGTGCCGCGACGAAGACATCCTAAAGCACCGCCATTTACCTAGTGCTTCGGTGACGCGGTGGAGACATTGAAGTCGACACACAACCGCGGCGAAGAGCCTCGATGGTGCGGAGGAGTGGCCGGCGGAGTTCTGGAAACTGTTAGAGAGAGGTGGGTTTTAAGTGTTAGAGAGAGAGATAGGAGAATGAAGGGGATGATGAGGTAGCCTAAAACAAGTGATGTGTAATTTGTTTTTTTTTTTTTTAATTTTCAAATCAAAACGACGTCGGTTCGATTGCCATGTCATTTTTAATTAGACATGTCATCTTCGATTTTTTTCCCAAATTAGTTTCGGGTGTAAAATCAGACAAATTGAAAGGTCGTGATTTTTATTGCAAATTTAAAAGGTAAGTAAATAAACCAGAATTTGATAAAAGGTCGGGAATTTATATGCATTTTGCCCTTTTAGTTTTAATGCACGTACGGTACAGGCTGTAATGGGTACTCTGGAATCATATGGCACAAGCATGCATAAAAATTGCTATTTACGTTGGTATACCTATCGATCGATACATGGGACGGATATAGATTAAAAAAAATTAAAAAAAAAAACAAGTATGAGAGGATGGATATATTAATTATAGTATCCTACCCATTATCATTTCTATACATGAGCTGTGCAAAATAGGATCGTCAACGAAAATTGAATAGAATTTTAGTTGGATTTTCATAATTTTGGTTGTGAGGGTATTTTGCTTCGGTTAAAAGATTGAATCGATCGAATAGAATTTTTGTTGTTGTTGAAAACAACAAGATCGGTTCGACTCTATTTAGGAGTTTCAAAACTGAATCAAATGCAGCTTGCACTACAACAAAATATTCTAATAGTCAATTCAATCCGAAACTAATGGGTTGGCCTGAATAGACCAAAGAAAAAGAAGGGTTATGATCGAAAATTACTAGCTCGAAAAAATGTGGGTTAGGGTCAAAAAAATTATATCCCGACCCCGATAGGGTTAGCCCGAAAACCGAGTGGATTGATCCGATTAACCGAAAGTTTTCTCATTACTTAATTGTTTTGTCGAACTTTATAATTTTGCTTCTAAATTCGATGAGTATGTCTTGTTTCAAATACTTGTGGAAAATATTTTAGTTTTTTATTGGAATGTTGTACCCGTCATATTCACTTAACTGTTTTTGTACTCCAATGCTATTAATAAACTTATTAATTTGAAAAAAAGTACTAAAAGAAATTTTGTTCAATCAATACCTCTCAGAAAATAATTATTAGGTTTATGCAAGTCGAAGTTAGAATGTTAATACTCATTTTTTCATTCAATATGAGGCCAAATGTCTTCGAATAGAGTATATAACTTATTTGTTTGTTAGAAGAATACTGTTATCAATAAACTTTTTAAATATTAAAAAAAAAATCATAAACTTTCTGGCCTCACGGGCTAGCCTGAAAACCAAAAGTTTAGGGTTAGTTTGAAAATTTCTAGCCCGAAAAATATTCAATTCAATATGGTCTGAACCGAATATTCCGATAGCCAGATAGGACCGATCCAACAATTGAGATCCCGAAGAAAAGTATTATACTTTCCAAATCGTTCCAAATTAGTGTCCTAAAAAAACCTCTAACTCATTTATAAGTTTCATATTTTTTTACAAGTTATGTCACTAAAATAAAATTGTGGCATTTTGTAATATGTATTGTTATCACAATAAAACTACAAGGGGACTTTTGTCCCAATCTCAACAGCCACTTGCAATCCAATGCATATATAGTGCCTCGATTCGAACAAATAATTTAGCAGTATTTTATTCTAGAAATTAATAATGTATACATTCTTTCGTTACATCTCACAGCTAGCATTGAAGCGAGAACGTATCTCAGGAAATCATCATTTAATTCTCAAATTAAGACCCAAATTTATGATCACAACAATTCACAGCCACTTGCTAATTGGCCACACCTAACATATAGTCACATGCCATTCGACCGTCAATCAACACCATTAACTAAAAGTATTAATTATTACTTCTTCCGTAGATAAAAAAATTGTCACAATTTATTTTTCGGTTTATCCATAAAAGATTTGCAACATTCATTTATACTAATAAATTTCATACAACTCACTTACTCCCTCCGTCTATGAAAATGCTACACAGTTTTTCTTTTTGGTCCGTTCACGAAAAAGATTCTCTGTCCATTTTGGGACACTACTTCACCACAAAATATTTCCTTTCCTCCACTCACAACACTACACAATATTAAATTTGAGATCCTTTTTTCACTCACAATACCCACAATTATTTTTTTCTTAAAACGCGTGCCAGTCAAAGCTAGGAAGCATTATCATGGACGGAGGGAGTACTTATTAACCTCTTATACCTTATTATTTACCAAAATGGTCACTTTGAGACCCTTATTTCACTCATAACACAATCAATTAATCAACTTAAAACTACATCAAAAGTAAATCCTTTATTTCACTCACAATACAATCAACCAATTTATCAAAACTTATCTCATCCATAATTAGGGCCGGCCCTGGCAGTAGGCCCAAGAGGCAAAGGCCTAGGGCCTAAAAAAAACCCATTAGTATTAATTAAAAAAAAATTACTGACATTGATATGATGATATATTGATATCTCCAACGGTTAAAAAACAATCTCACCCTCTCGCTCTCGCTCTCTCTCATTCTCACAATCACACAATTTACTCTCTGTTATCCTCTCTTCCTTTCTGATTCTTTTAATCTTTGACTATTTCTCTCATTCACGGAACTTCTTGCTCTCCTTCGGAACCTCTCTCTCAGTCTCTGAATCAGGTGAAAATCGAAGGCTAGGGTTTAAGAACAATTGGAACAGCCGAACAAGTACAAGGTTTAATTCTCTGTTTCTCATTCTCTCACGCTCCAATTAGTGATTGAATTATATTTGTGATAATTTGAGGGTATAATATGCCTAGGCATCATGCTTCTGGAAGTAAAAAAAAAAGAATTGAAGAGGAAATTAAAACTCAAAGAGGGGCTCTTCATAAGTTTCTTGTACCTAGTTCTAGTTCTCCGGTGAATGACAAGTGATTGAAAATGTAGAAATTAATGCTTTGAATGAAGTAGTTATTGAGAATGAAAATAATGTTTTGAATGAAAAGGTTGATGTAGTTGAGAATGAGAATGTTGTTTTGAATGAAAATATTGATGTTGTTGGGAATGAAAAGGTTGATGCTTTGAATATATTTGATCCTAAAACTTGGAATAATATTGATAATAAAACTAGAGATATCTTGATAGAGAAAGGCCCCGTAAGAGAGAACAATCTCACTTTTCCTGTGGATGTTGCATATTCTTATTATACAAGAAAACTATCAAATGGTGAGAATCAAGATAGAAAATGGTTGGTGTACTCTAAAGATGCAAATAAAGTATATTGTTTTTGTTGCAAATTATTTAAATCACTTCAAAATACTACTCCCTCCATCCCGCATTAGTGTGGCGCAAGGAGTGCGGCACGAGTTTTAATAAAAGGTAAGTAAATATTTGGTAGGGGTATTTTTAGTGGAGAAAGGGACCCACAATTGTTAGTGTTAGTGAGGTTTTTCAGTGGGCCTATTATAAATATTAAAAGCTTTTAAGGGTATAAGGGTAAAAATCATGTACTAAAATAGATGAACCATACTTATGGGGGACGGTCCAAAATGACAAACTAACCACACTTTTAAGAGACGGAGGGAGTACTTTGTTAGCAAATGATGGTTTGAATGATTGGACACATATAAATGATAGACTCAGAAAGCATAAGAATTGTATTGAGCATATTAATAACATGAGTACTTGGATTGATTTGCATATTAGATTGAAAAATAATCAAACAATTGATAAAGATTTACAAGTACAAATTAAGAAAGAGAAAGAACACTGGAAACAAGTTTTAGTAAGAATTATTTCTGCTGTGAAATGTCTTGCTACACATAATTTGGCTTTTCGTGGAGATAATGAGAAGATTTACCAAAATAATAATGGTAATTTTTTTGGGTTTACTTGAATTAATTGCAGAATTTGATTTGGTAATGCAAGAGCACTTAAGACGAGTCCAAAATAAAGAAATTCACTATCATTACCTTAGTCATAAGATTCAAAATGAGTTGATTTCAACATTAGCATCTAAAGTTAAAAATGATATAATTAGAAAAATAAAAGAGGCTAAGTATTATTCAGTGATATTTGATTGTACTTCTGATGTAAGTCATAATGAACAAATGACTTTAGTAATTCGATGTGTTGATATGTATAGCTGATGGTCCCAAGACGGATACCTTGGTGTAAAGGGAGGGGGTGAATACACCAAGGTTTAAAAACTTTTTCAAGTTAAACCTCTTTTGAGAGAGCCTGCTGTGTACGACTCAGCTGGATGACAGCTTGAGTGACACAGCTAGCTGTGAGAGTGTGTGCGGAAGTTGGTGGATTTGGAAAGTCCGTCTGTTGCTTTAAATCATATTGCAAAGCTCTGTTTCACTTTTCGGTTAATCAGTTTATGCAGCTTGAAATGTATGCTCATGAGAGGTTAGTAACATGCATAAAACAAAGCGATAAAGAACAAAGCAATTTTAACGTGGTTCGGAATAACACCTCCTACGTCCACGACCAGGTTCACTGGTAATTCACTACCACTTGGTTTCCAAGTACCAAGCAACTTCACAACTCTAACCCGAGCTGTATTCCAACAGTTTGAGGGCACTGTCAAGCTTACACCTTCAGTTTCCGGGTACTGAAGAACCTAACCACTCGAATTACACGCTTCGAGCAAGCGTACCTTTTACCTAACCTTTCTGGGTTTGGGTATAGGATTTTCAACTATGAATGAGTTCTTACAATGAAGAACAAGGAGTAAGATGAACTCGTTCAAACTAGGCTTAAGATATTTATTCTGATCTATTCTGCCTAAGACTGAATGTATGAACAACTAAGAACACAGCTGACTGGCTGGGTGTTCTTGAAAGATATGGTTTTGAAGATTGTTGTTCATCTTTTTGTTTTACTCTTTTATTTCTTCAGTCATCTTGCCAGTCCCCCCTTCTTCAATGGTGGAGGAGGGATATATATAGGTGGAGATTCAAACTAGCCGTTGGAAGAGAGCCGTTTGAATCTTACCTACTCTCATTGACTTCTGGCCTTTAACCTACGAAGTAGGTCTGCATCTGCAGAGGCTAGTTCTTCTCTGAATTGACTGCGTCAGATAAGATCTTCTGACATCGGGATCTTGTCTTGGAGAAGGTCTTCGTCTTTGAGCTGCTAAGCTTCTCTGCTGTGTCTTCAGCGGCTTGGACTCTGCTGCGTCTTGACTCTGAGCTGTGTCTTAGACCTGTGCTGTATCATTAACCTGAGCTGTGGCTTCAACCTGAGCTGTGTCAATAACAAGAGCTGTGTTTTAGACCTGAGCTGTGTCATCGATACTAAGCTGGGTCTTTTATACTGAGCTGGGTCTTTGACACTGAGTTGGGTTTCCGTCACTGAGCTGGGTCTTGATACTTCAGGATCTTTGACTCTGCTTGGTCTGCTTAACTGAGTCTGCTCTGCTGAATTCTTTAAAGCTGTCTGCTTAGCTGTGTCCGCTTCATTGTATCTTCTGCAATGTCTTCTGCTGTCTTCAACTACTACCTGTTAACTAAGAAACTCTATAAGCTCAAACAGGTGAGCTGAAGAAAAACGCTTAGGCTTGAGCAATCATCTACTCGGTTGGGGTCAGCTGGGTTTTGGTATCAAATCGAAACTCTATTAATTTTCCCAACAATTTTCCCCTTTTTGATGATGCCAAAACCTAACTGAGAAAAACAATTTACTTCTCCCTTAATAAAAAAACGGGTTTTCAACAATTTAATCATTCACACCAGGAAAATCAAATTCGGAGTTCAGTGCCCGGACAAAGAGTTATTGTCATGAGGGTGAGCTTGAGATAAAAGCGAGCTTTTCATTAATAAAGGATATTTTACAATTTTACAATTACCGATATTCAAAAGACAAAATTCCCAGATGGTTGGGTCATAAACTGAGCTGCTTCCTTTGCTCATCAATCTGATGGTCAGTCTTGAGACCATATCTGTTGAAGATGAACTCTTCCAGTTCCTTCCATTCTGCTTGATTCTTTGATTTGGAAATTCTTCTTTTCGCCAGCCCAGTGATGAACTTCTTTGATAATCTGGGCCTTGTCAGGAAGGTTCGTTCCAGCTAGAGATGGAGGCTTCAATTGCTTGACTTTTGGAGCCTTTAGCTGGATGTTGTTTCTCTTGGCATATAGGGCAATTGATCTTTCCATCATTGGATCTGTCTCATGAAGTTCGAGGAGATAATCCTGGAACGCAGTTTCTGGATCCATGCCTTTGTACTGATTCAAGTAGTAGAATTCTTTGATGAATTCTGATTTGCATCGTTCCCAGTTTTCATTGATATCGTATGGGTTCTTCTTGTCAGTTGAGGCTGCTTGGACTCGATTCTTCCTAGCTTGCCTGTAGCTCTGCCTTTTCTTCTTTTGCTTTTTCTCAGCAGGCTTGAGATTTGTGTGAGGGCAATAGATCTAAGAAGCTTTTAGGAGTTGCATGTTTAGTTATTGATTGGACACAACAATTCTTGCATGTAATCCACGGTCTATGCCCTACGACAATAGGTTTAGGCTAATTTTGTGATCGTCCTTGTAAGAGTCGAGTCTGACAAACCAATTGATTGATTGAATTGAATTTGAATTCGAGTATTCACTGAAATCGAAACCTTGGGATATTTTCTCTCTATCTTTAATCTTAAATATTTTTCCTTGCCTTTGTTTTTTTATTTTCTTTATTTAATTAATTGCGTCATTAGTTTGATCAAGTCTAAAAGTTCAAAAATCTAAATAGCGGGATAATAGTTGAAAGTGGTACTTGCTAGATTAATCACAATCTCTGTGGAATACGACCTTACTTCCCTGTACACAAATGCACCCGTGCTCTTGCGGTGTGAATTAAAATAGCAAACAACAATATTCCCAAGAGGTTTTGCATGCCCTAAAATATATATTTACAAACATATTTAAAAAAAAATGATGATTTCACATTTTAGAGTAAAGATGGGTATTTGAGAGTAAAATGGAGTATCAGATATATGTACACAACCTATTCATTTTTTATAATTAGGATCACGTCCAATTTTTCTAATGATCGGAATTATGACGTGAACTTATTATTCTTTTAATGTGGAACAATGAGTGCCACTTATAAAATAGGACACGTCGTATGCTTTGAAAAACTTCCTAATTGCAAACATCAAATAAATTGAGGGCTATCCCAATTATAAAAATTGAATAATAATATGTTTGAAATATATTGAAAATTATGTTTCAATTACAAATCGAGATATACTTAGTTATTAATTTGATGATAATCCTAAAATTTAAAAGTATACCTGAATCTGAGAACCTTTTAAATTTGCACATTAAGAGCATCTCTAATACTACGCCAAATTTTCAGATTTGGAGCAAAATGTGCTCCAGTGCTGCGCTAAATCCTGTGCCAATTTTAAGAAAATGAATAGTGTTGATGTATTTTCAGCGCAACACTATACCTACGCTACTTCTCTTTTTGTCATTTTCTTTTCCTTTTTTTGTTATATTTAATTTATTTTTGCAATTTATTTTCTTGTTGTATATATTGTTCCTTGTTATATTTATTATTTGTGTGTTCTTTAATTATTTTGTTCTAAATATTCTATTTTAGTTATATTTCTAAATATATTATACCAACATTAAAATTACATAAAATTATTAAAAAGCACATTAGGTTTGTAATTTAATTAATTTATTAATGAACTTTTGATTTTCCATTAATTGATAATAAGTAATTTATATCTTTAATTATTAAATTAAAAATAGAATATTTTAGAATATTTGGTTGTTGTGTAAAAGTATGAGAAGAATACTGGAAATGACTTACTAATTTTGTTGTACTCCCTCCATCCGCGATAAGTGTAACACAATTTTCTTTTCCGTACGTCCGCGATAAGTGTATCACTTTTCATTTTAAGAAATGACCCCACCCACTGCCATTATTTCAAACCTCACAACAATTCATTATGGTGGGTCCATTTCCCCACTCAAAACTAATTTATCAACCATTTCTCAAAATCCGTACCGAACCTAATGTGTTACACTTTTCGCGGACGAAGGAAGTATTATATTTTTATACTAAAACTTCTCTATTTTTGTTTGAAATTCTGGAGAGGCCTAAATGCTCAAACCTACCAAATATCACATGGTCGTATTTTCTCATTATTGAACTCTGAAACGATACCTCAAGTGGGACTGGATAATTCACCTACTATTCAGAAAGCTAGTGAATGCAGCTTCTTTCTTTTTTTATTGAGGATTGTATTTAATTTCATTTTAGTATTTTTTTTTCTTCCGCAAATTGAAATGCGTGCATTAATGGTTTTATATAATATTTGCATGTGAATTCAAAAATTAGGAGTACATGTCTGGATTGCATGCCCGGCAAGTCGCACGACAGTAAAAATCGCATTATTGCACGACTGGTAGAAAAATTGTGTTTTTATGTTTGTGGTGAAGAAAATCTTTTCTTATTCAAAATGGTTAAATTAAATTGGCGATAAATTAAAAAATCCTTAAATAAAATCAATAAAATATATTGACGAATTAACTCAAAAGTATAATAACGAGGAAGTTTACTCTAGAAAGTTTTTAATTTATTTTGATCATACATGTCAAATATACTACAAATATACGATTTATAGTACTTCACATGTAGTTAGTGTTACATAACAAATATATTAGTAAAATATAAATTTCGAAAATTCAAATAAGATTTCATAAAATTATATAAATCGAAAGCAGTAAATATCATGTAGGAACTAGGAAGGTATACCGACAATGTATAGTTTAATCACATCAGCTTTCACATTTTACTTATCCTTTTCGTTTATCAAGGTAAACAAGCAAACATTCTTGGAAATATTATATAAATAAATAAAATCCAATTTCATGAAAAATAAGACATTTTATTAGGTGAAAGAGTAGGTGGAAACTTTAAAGCAATAAATTATGAGATGTGTGGCCACCCTAACATCTTTGTTCCCCATTCCATTTTCTCAGCAACCACGTGCTTTGAATTATAAGGAGTTAGTGATGGGTGAGGCCGAGTCTTTGGCAACTAATGAACTTGAAAATTTTGAATTTTTGTTGGGCATGATTATATGGTATGATATTTTAAACAAAATAAATTTAATTAGTAAAATATTACAATCTAAAGATATGCAAATTGATGTTGCAATAACTATTTTGGAAGGTTTGATTTCTTATTTTGAAAAATATAGGCAGGAAGGTTTTGAATCGGCCTTAACATTAGCTAAAGAGTTTGCATCTAAAATGGAAATTGATCGTATTTTTCCTCCAAAGCGTAAGATTCATAGGAAGAAACAATTTGATGAAAGTTGTCATGAAGATATTTCATTATCTGCCGAGGAGTCTTTTAGGATTAATTATTTTATTGTTATAGTGGATATTGTTATTTTATCTTTAAAGACTAGATTTGAACAATTGGTAGCTTTTGAAGATATTTTTGACTTTTTATTTAATCATAAGATGTTGTCTTCATTGGATGAAAATACATTGCATAAATGTTATGTTAAGCTTCAAGATGCTCTGAAATATAATGATAAATTTGACATTGATGCTGAAGATTTGTATTCTGAATTGCAAGTGCTACAAGTGTGTTTACCATCAGAAATAAATTCAATTGTTGAAGTTCTTGAGCTTGTTAAAACTTCTGACTGTTTTCTTAATGTTTCTATTGCATATATAATATTGTTGACTATACCGGTTGATGTAGCTTTAGCAGAAAGAAGTTTTTCAAAATTGATAAAATTATATTTGCATTCTACTATGTCTCAAGAAAGGTTACTGGTCTTGAAATTTTATGCATTAAAAACGAGGTATTAGAAAAACTTGATCTTGAAGATATTTTTGATGATTTTGCTTCTCAAAATGCTAGAAGATCAAAAAATTTTCAATAATTATTTGATATTTGTTTCTAGTTTATTGCAGGTGCTACTAATGTTAGGGCCGGCCATGTCTATAATATGGCAATTTTTTCGTAGACGGAAAGAGTGCTTCCTTAAATTCCCGCTTGTTACACATCAACTTGAATTTATTGTCAACATATAGATTGGACGAATGCTCCCCTCTTAAAAAGCCTTCATTGCCTTGTGCCATCTTAAATTTTTGGAGTATGTTCTTTTTTTTCTTTTTCTTTTTTCAGTTAATAAATATAAGCGGAATGTGCAAAAATAGCAACGTTGATACAAATGTGCAAATCACTCCATAGTTCTTTTTTTTTTAGCAGATACATTTCAATATTTACTCGAAAGAATATGTCTCTCTCGAAAAAAAAAAATAGGAAAAGAAGAAAAAATGGTGCAAGAAAGTCCTTCAAGGCTAGCTTAAACTGAGGGAGTTAAACGATTGTCAATGAAGTTTTTTATTTCCCCATTTTGTTGATATTATCAGTTCCTAATTTTGTTTCTTACATAATTCCCTGTTTATAAACCTAAAATTACATCTACAAACATATGATAAATATTATATTTTAGCATTATTGAGCTAGTATTTTGTAAATAAATTGTATAAAATATCTCGCACATATATCTTCATATTTGAATTTCTTTTATTTTCAAAATGTGTATGTAAGTTATTCATTTTGAAATTTCAAACAAATGCTAATATTTATAAATATTTCAAATTAATGTGAGGAACACATAAGTTTTTTATAAACCCCATTTACAAAATACATTGTAAATGTGGTTTTTGTTTTATAATCGAAGGAACAAGTATTTTCTATGTATGTGAAACTGGATTTTAATTAAAAATGATTTTTTTTCCTGACAACCATCGTTTGGTTCTGTCAGGACAAGTGATAAACACTCATTTTGTATGGTTTTCATTAGTTTTCTTATGCACATTTTGATAAGATTATGCGCTTATGTGACGTCGTTTGGTTTATTTTCTTAAATTATGCTATGATGTCATGTTTGGGTATAGTTTTATGTAGATTTGGGTGTTTTGGAGTAGCTCATGTTCAAAGGGATAGCTCAAGATCAAAAGGAAAGATGATTGGGCTAAAGAATCGAGCAAGAGAAGCGAAAGATGGAACGAGCCGTGAAAAATAAAGTACATGTTTTGCAAATTGAGCAATATAGGGATGAAGTTCAGCTCGTTAGGAATTCGTAGGCGAAAATAGTTCCAAAATCGAAGTTATAACGAAGGAGAACGGGCCGAAACAAGTTTGCTGCGCGAAAGTGACAAAAACAGCTACCCGGATGTCCCGGTTGCTGTTTCTGCCAAAATTACTTACAAAACCGGCGACCCAGACAACGACCATTGGCCGGGTCGCCGGAATTCTCTGGAAAGGCTACAACATGACAAAAACGGCGACTGAACCGGCGATCCACAGCCCGAGTCGCCGTTTCTATCTATTAGTGCGCCCAATGTGCTATTTTTGTTACCTTTTTGGTCTAGCTAGGTTTTATTTCCCATCTATAAATAAGTCCTCTTAGATTAGTTTTTGTAGTGGTTGCATCTTTTTACATGCTTTGAATTATTTTTACTCTTTAGATTTCTTTTTAAGCTTTAACTAGTATTTTGCTATTTTAGGGAGAAGATTCGAGAATGAAGATTGAAGATATTCAAGACGAGATCAAGAAACTGACCTTCGTTTATTCTAACTAGTATCTTTAATTATGTTTTTCTTTTATTTATTTGTTGAAACCCTAATTATGAGTAGCTAATTTTATTTTATTTTATCCTAGGGTTAGAGAGTGGGTGAATATTTGGATTTAATTTTGGTTTAATTAATCAATTTGGACCTTTTGCTTTCTATATTCTTGTGATTTTTCATGCTTGAATGATTGATCACCAATTGTGCATATTTGATGTGTTAATTCAATATTCGAAAGATGAGAATTGATGCTTGATCTAGAATATAGGACATACTCTTTAATATAGTCGAAAGATCTTGAGATTTGTGTGAGGGCCATAGATCGAGTCTCTCACACATGTATTTGAAAAATGTGGTTACCTGCACTGTGTGATTTGCATGGCAATGGATATGAGTTTACTCGGTGCACACCGAAGATAACAACTACGGGTTCCACGATATAAAAAAATAGAACAAATTAAGACCATAACCATATAATTCACGCTATGAATTAAATTTCAAACATCTCCTTCAACGTCAACATCGGTATCAAACTAATGATCAAATTTTAACACATGGCAAAATAAATAAAGATGATAAAAAACAAAGCCAGCCTAATCGAAGTTAGTCGAGCCAAGCATCCGAGTAATTGTCTAGTTCGAGCTTATTTAGATATTATAAAATTTAATAGATAAGAAGGTGATCTAAATTTAAAACAAAAAATTAAAAAAATTAAAATCGAGTTTAGCTCGAGACGAGCTCAAGAAATAGAAGCTCGGGTGAGATTTTACTCGATCGGTCCGATTAAACCGGTCAAGGTCATAACTTTTTAAAAGCTTCATGCTTTATGATTGGACCAGAGAGGGACTATATATCTTTTTAATTCCAACATGCCAGTATGTCATAAAAGTTGAAGTGTGATCATGTCATATATCTTTTCTTCTTTCGGTAAAAGGGGAAGATTACTTTCCCAAGTGCAGAAATCCTTTTTCCATATTGCATCAGAATTTTTTATTTGAATAGCCCTTCTTCTTCTTTCTCTGGCCTCTATTATCTGATAGATCTATAGTTATAAGATAAAATGAACATCATATATGACTATTAAACTTATAAATTTGTAGAGTGATTATTCATTTAGTATAATTTTTCTAGTTATCAAGTTATCTGCTCCAGTCCAAATTCATATTTGAAATGCTCTCGGTGCATTTAATATTTAATTTCCTGAAACCAAAGAGTGCAAATTGCACGAGCAATATATAGTCTGGTTTAGATAAGATAAAATGTCGTTGAAAAACAAACATTAATTATGGATCAAATTTATGAGCCTCATCCTTAATTTCTAACTTGAAAAAGCTCTCACATCTATAAAGATTCGACTTGTTAACTTGTGAACTAGCTCATTCATTTAACCTTTTATGTTTTCGGGTGCAATTACCCCCTCGGCGTGACGGAAACTACACTTTCTTTGGCAAAAAAAATATTTTTGATTCATTTTTATTCTTGTGGACCCTTACAATTTCCAATAATTAATTGGTGCTAAAAACTCAAATTAGGATAAAATTTGTTTCGAACCCTAGCTCACAACTATCAAAACTCAGGCGAAGCTCTCTAATAATTTGCAATCCAAGCCAACTATTTGTTGTTGACATTGATGATCTCATATTCTTCAAGTGGTCCGTCATCCTTTTTCGTGCAAATTATTGGAGAACCTCACCTGAATTTTGATAGTTGTGAGCTAGGGTTCGAAATAATTTTTTCCTAATTTGAGTTTTTAGCACAAATTATGTAGTATATAACCGTTGAAAATTGTAAGGGTCCACAAGAATAAAAATGAATCTAAACTATTTTTTTTGCCAACGAAAGTGTAGTTTCCGTCACGGCGAGGGGGTAATTGCACCCGAACACTTTAGGGAAGGGTGAATTTGCACCTAAACAAAGTTCAGGGGGTATTTGCCCGGCACTGCCAACATGAGGGGGGTATTTGCACATTTTCCCTATATTAATTAATGGAGGAAAGCAATTACCCAAAAAAATAAAAAATCTTATCCAGTCCATATATTTATATGGACATCCACATCATTGAAGGAAATTGTTTGAGTAAAAAAGACACACAACCATATATATATATATATATATGGAGAGGTTCTAGTGAAAAGCCCCCTTAAAGTAAGAAATAAGAATAAATCCCAATCAAGACCGGTCTTGACGAAAAATGGGCCCTGGGCGAAACAGTAAAAATGGACCCTCTATTTTTCATACAAAGTCGCAATGTGACACATATTTAAATACACACAAAAACATTGATCAATAAATCAAATGACTTATTCTAGCTCTTTTACTTGCAATATAAATTTTTTTGATTTTTTTGAGAAAAATATATTTAAAAATATTATAATTTGACAACAAATATATGAACTTATTACTAATCCAAAAAAAGAACTTAGCCCAAAAATTAAATCAATACGTTAATTATGTATTTGATGACAAATGATGATGTTTACAATTAAAAGGATTGATTGTGTGAATTTCTCTTGCCCGTTCAATTATTTTAACGTACAACAAAAATAATAAAACTTCTACCAGCAGACGAACAAGAATTATAAGAAAAAAAATAGTATCTAAAATACTTGTGTATAAACATGAATTTATTAAATATAAAAGATATAGATTTAAGAAAAGTAAAATACGCGCGTAAGTATTTTGTTGAAAATTTTGAATAAATTAATTCATAATCCACTTATTTTATATTATTAATAAATATTTTAAAAATAACTAATAATATATATAAACTAAAAAGGAAATTGGAGCCCATGTATATATGGGGTCTAGAATTAATTAATTGAACTAAACCATTTGAATTTGATAGGAATAGATGAAAAGTAGAAAAATGAATTTGATAGAGAATGCCATAAGTACGACTCGAACCTGAATCAAGTAGAAAAATGAATTTGATAGAAAAATGCAATAAGTAGGACTCGAACCTGAATCAACCATAAAGGGTACACAAAGAATCTAACCACTGAGCTAAGATACTATATTGATCTTACGCATGCACTTAATATATATATATTAAAAACTTATTTTTTTTGGCCCCTAAAATTTTGGGGCCCTAGGCCGTCGCCCAGGCTCGCCCACCCTCAGGGTCGGCCCTGATCCCAATCCTTCATCCACAATAGATGGATGGTCAGATCTGAACAGGGGCGGATCCGGGTCAAACGGGTCGGACCCGGATCAATCCGTTGACTTTTTTTTTAGTTTCGATTTTTTTTGTTTTTTTAATAAAGTGTGGTGCATCTCAAGACACTGTGTAGTGCATCTCATTTCATGTTGGGGTGCATCTCATTACACAGTGTGCTGCATCTACACATTGTGATGCATCTCATTATACATGGTGGTTCATCTCATTACACATAGTGTTGCATATCAAAATGCATTGTGGTGCAACTCATAATATATGGAGGTTTATCTCATACACTATGTGTGTGTGTATAACTATATCAAAATGAGGGAAAATCTTGGGGTGATTTGGTATGATGAAATCAAATTACTTTTCAAATCATTGTATTCATATCATATCAATAAGCAAGTGTTTGAGAATTTTTTTTTTTTTTGTCTCCGCCTTCGGCTCCGATTTTAATTTATAGATAATGATTGTGGCAACATTAATGTTTTTTAGCTCGCTCCGTGGCCTTCGGCTCCCCTCGCTCAACTCTTGAAAAAAAATCAAAACAATAGTGCATCCCAATACACTTAGTGGTGCATCTCATTGCACAGTGTGATGCATATCACCTGACTCTTAAAATAAATTTGAAAAAAAAATCGAAAAAAAATCAAAAGTCAACGGGTTGACCAGGTCCGACCCGTTGACCCGGATCCGACCCGGTTTGACCTGGGTCAGATCTGGCCCTTCATCCCTTGTAGATCTATGGTGGAGATTTACTCCTATTTCTTTATATGAGAAATAGGAACTAATCCAAGCCATCCATCCTTCAAGATCTATGAATATGATTTAATCTCATATTTAACTGGTCAAACCCGCTTTACTTGGTCAACCCCGTATTTTTTTACTTCAGTTAGGTTAATATGGTAATTTTCGTTGTTTTGTTCAGTACACAAAACGAGATGCATAAAATAGTGTAAAGTAATGCATTAATTAGTCTAAAGTGATGCATCAATATCACATTTTTGATGCATTAATTATATTTTTATTAATGTAGAACAAATAATATTATTTACACGTTTATAATTAAGAACAAAC
Organism: Agastache rugosa; assembly: GCA_031470985.1. Lineage (NCBI taxonomy): Eukaryota > Viridiplantae > Streptophyta > Magnoliopsida > Lamiales > Lamiaceae > Agastache > Agastache rugosa. Next base: position 26,750,789 of record CM062607.1, read on the forward strand.
ATCTTTTGTCAAGTGTGATTTATACAATAAAACATTATGTATATTATATTAGTATTTATTACTTGATGTTTTGGGCATAATTTTATAATGCATTAACACGATTTACGTGATGTATCAATATGAAATTTTAAATGCACATAATAGTAAAAGATTCATTACCACAATGAATGCATTACGTATGTTGTATTTGTGCATTACATAGTTTAAATTTATGCATTACATTGTGTATTTTTTTGTCATGCAATATCTTTCATTATAACACTATTTTGTAATGCTAAATAATATTATAGTGTACATGTCAAATACGATATCACAATTAATGCATTACATAAATGGTATTCGTGCATTACATTGTTAGATGTATGCATTATACTGCATACGACAAAATAAAATTACAAAAATTAACAAATTTAGCAATACACTTCATTTCCATACAATGTCAAATCATACTATTAGTCAAACTACATAACCAAAATGCATTGATAGTTAAAAAATTATTCTTTGCCGGATAATGCATAAATACTAGTAAACAGATGCATAAATCATCATACACTGATATATGTACCAACATCGAAACAATAATTCTAAGAAAAAATATATACAAAATACATGTAGTCAAACACCAGAGCTTCATTGAAACACCATGCCAAATATCAGTTGGAGTATTTGCAGGAGGTGCGAGATGGAAAGCCATGGTGGCAGTGTTGCTGTCAGTTAGGTGGCGACAACTTCCGTTGCTGCTGATGTTATTGAGTCAGAGATAGAGAAAATAGGACTGAAGTTGTGAACATCAAAAGTGGCGGAATTCTAGATTGCTGGTTGTTCATCCAGGAGAGGTGACGACGAGAGCTTCCAGCCTTAAGGATGAACAACGATGACTATTTTGGTTGGATTTCTGGATTGAGGGCTTTGGGATTTTTAGTAGAGAATATATGTGAGTAGAGAAGGTGTGAGAGCGAGCCGCAGCGGCGTGCTAGTGATGGCAATGGCAGAGATCGGTGATGTGTCACTGTATTTGCGAGAAAAAAGTGAAGAACTTAGGGTTTTACTTTGGGGATTTACTGTGATTTCAGAGAGAAAAGAACGAGAGGAAGCGGCGGCGGTGATGATCGGTGGTCGTTCACAACAGTGGTGGTGATGCTAGCGGCGACCGGCAGTTGATATATAATCACCAGTGACAAGAGTTAGAAGATGAGAGAAGATGGGTTGTGTCTGGCGATAGAAATTACAGAGAGAGAATAAGAATTGTGATTGAATGAGGAGAGAGAGTGTATTTTTGAAAGTTAATTTCCTAATTTAGCCTTCACTCTTTTACTTTTTAATTCATGTTAAATTCTTAGATGTAATTCTAGCTACACATTATTTACAAATGAATGGTCAAGTTCCTATTTTTCATATAAGGGATGGTTCTCACCAGATCCACACCTTATATATATATATATATATATATATAGGGCGCGGATCAAATAAGAACACTTTCTTATGTGAGAAATAAGAACAAATCTGGACCCTTGATCTTTGATGATCTATGGTCCAGATTTAACCGTGCATTTAATTACTCTAATTTATGCATTTCAATGCTAATGCATTAAGTTATTGTAGTTTATGCATTAAAATATTTATGCATTTAGTTTCTGCATTTTATGCATCTCCGATGTAATAAAAATGCATTGTTCTTACGTTCTTATATAAGATGTGTTCTTACCAGATCTGCTCCATATATATATATATATGTATGTATATATATATATATATATATATATATAGGAAAAGGATCATATAAGAATGGATCTTAACCTAAGAAATAGGAATAGATCTCCACCATACATCTACAAGGGATGGAGGGTCAGATCTGACCCAGGTCAAACCGGGTCGGATCCGGGTCAACGGGCCGGACCCGGTCAATCCGTTGACTTTCGGTGTTTTTTTTTTCGAATTTTTTTTAATTTTTTTAAGAGTAAGATGACATGCACCACACTATACAATGAGATGCACCAAACTGTGCAATGAGATGCACCACTAAGTGTATTGGTATGTACCATTTTTTATTTTTTAATATTCTTTTTCACTATTTTTATTTTTTATTTTTTATTTTTTATTATTTATTTTTTATTTTTTTTTCAAGAGTTGAGCGAGGGGAGCCGATGGCCTCGGAGCGAGCTAAAAAACATATAATGTTGCCACAATCATTATCTATAAATTAAAATCGGAGCCGAAGGCGGAGAAAAAAAAAATCTCAAACACTTGCTTATTGATATGGTATGAATACAATGACTTGAAAAGTAGTTTGATTTCATCATACCAAATTACCCCAAGATTTTCCTTCGTTTTGATATAGTTATACACACACACATAGTGTATGAGATAAATCTCCATGTATTATGATATGCACCACAATGCATTTTGAGATGCAACACTATGTGTAATGAGATGCACCACCATGTATAATGAGATGCATCACAATGTGTAGATGCAACACACTGTGTATTGAGATGCATCACAACATGAAATGAGATGCACCACATAGTGTATTGAGATGCACCACACTTTATTAAAAAAACGGAAAAAAAAAATTTGAAATTTTTTTTTTCGAATCATAAATAAATTTTTTTTTTGAAAAGTCAACGGGTTGACCCGGGTCCGACCCGTTGATCCAGATCCGACCCGGTTTGACCAAGATCCGACCCGCTTCAAATCTAGCCATCCATCTATTGTGGATGAAGGATTGTGATTTATTCCTATTTCTTAGTTTAAGGGCTCTTTTCACTAGAATCACTCCATATATATATATATATATATGAGCAAAAAGGGGGGTATGGTGTGTTTTTTAGGGATACACATTAATCCACAATAAATAAAAGAAAAAGATCTTACGAGATGGAGGAGCTTTCCAGAAAAAGGCAGCACTCCAGGTTGATCTTTGAGATGGAGAAGAGTTTACACAGCGGAGAATTTTTTTTTTTTTTTATACTGGGATATATTATATGAACTAGGAAGGAATAACTATCTACTAAAAACTAAGAAGAGGAGAGTTTAGAAACTCATTATTGATTTAGAATAAAAGAGGGTTGTATTGTTTCTTCGGTGTGTTATTTTAATAATTCTATTTTCAACAGTTCTTGTTTCTATATTATAAGTTAATTTTTTATGATACTGTTTTGGGATTAGACTATATCCTATTAAACTTTTAGTACTTCCAGTATCAAGTGTGGCTGCTAATGGTATATAAGTATTTTGATCTAGCCAAACTCTGCAATGTAGAGTTATTAAATTAGAAATTCCTTTATTAATACTTTCAAGACTTTTATTATTTATTGAAATGACTTCTTGTTTTTTTTCAATATGTTGTGACATTTTACTACATTCGGTTTCTTCATCTGTTATAAGTATATTTTTTCTTTTATCAATTTTTTCTTCTAATAAATTATTCTTAAATTCTAATAGTTGTATTTTTTGGTTTATGAGTTCAATAGCTAACTCATGTTTATTTATTCTTTCTTTATAAAAATTTAATTTTTCATCCTGTTCTATTATATTTGTTGTTCTTCCTTCTAATTCAGTGTTAATTTTAAAAATTTCATGTATACATAGGAAGCATATTTCTTTAAAACATTTATTACATTGATATCTTTTATCAATAGCTGGGAATAATTTACAAATGAAACAACTAATATGATTATTTCCTTTAAATCTTATCCAATCATGTTGACATTCTGTTTCTGTATTCATATATGTGTAAGTTATTTGTGATTTTTCTTCTTCACTAAATATACTATATACTGAATCATTTTCTGAGTCGGTTTTAATTTCTTCTATTTCAAAATCTCCTATTTGTTCAACTAGATTGTTTCTTTCTCTACTTCTATTATCTTTATTCTTATCCGGACATCTATTTGCTAAATGTTTTGGATCCCCACAAATAAAACATCTACAAGTCCTATTTTGTGGTTTTCTAACATATTTATTTTTATCATAATTTTTATTTTTATCAAAACTAGTACTTTTTCTAATATGTTTATATTTTTTCATAATATCCATATGCCTGTGGTGTATAGATTGCTGTTTTACAAAAAGCCCATGCTTGACTTTTAATTTGTTCTTGCATGACCACTTCTTTGCACTTTTCTTCTAATTTATGAAAAACAAAGGACACTCTGGGCCCAATTCCTAAATTTATAGGTTTTGGATCAAGTTTTTTCCATTCTTTATGGAGACCTTTTCCTAAATCTCCCGGTAATTTTATAAAATATTTATCACATAACTCATCTTCCATAGCCCTTCCGGTTTGTGATATTATTCTAGTAAAATCTGTACTAAATTCTCTAATATATTTAAAATGTGAAATACTTAATTGTTCAAGATTTCTAATTGCAGTATCTTGAATAAATGTATTTTCTTTTGTAGGATCAACTCCTAATAATAATATTCTAATTTGACTTGTGAAATTGTAGGGATTTTCTCCTAAAGATTTAATTTGATTAATTTGTTCAGGAGCTTGATTCTTTTTACTTTGCCACAACCCTAGAGCAATTGGTCCTAGCGTTGTTTCTAAATAAGCAAACATATCTATATCTATTCTTTTATTTGTTTCCCAATTTCTCACTACATTTTGTTCCCATATTAATATTTCATCTGGCCATAATTGAGGACTTTGTTGTTCTAATAATAACATTTCTTTACTGTATAATTTTCCAATAGGCATTCTACTTCCTTTTCCTTTATATTGAGATTCTCCTTCGTATTTTAAACTAGAGGGAGCCCAATTTTCTCTGCCTATATTATCTGTTGAACCTTGTCCTGTATGTGAAAATTCTATTTTTGGTCTTTTATATCCAGTTATAGTAGTTGCATCCATAAAATTTGCTTCTTTTTTGTAAAAATCTATTATCATACTTTTACCGTTCATTATATCAGTTACTAATGGTAAATTAAAGTATTTTTCTAATTCAACATATGACTCTTCATAATTCATACTTAATTCTGTCATACATTCAATTATCATATCATCAACTTGTTCCTGTATATTTAGTTCAGTAAATTTTTTATTTATTATTTGTTCAATAGAAGTTTTTGTTTCTTCTATTTTAAAACCTGTTTCAATTTCAATTTCTGATTCATTATCTGAATAGTCATTTAATTCATTAAATTGACTATATCCAATTAAATCAATTTGGTCATAATCTTCAGTTTCTGATTCTGATTCAGGTTCTGTATCATAAATAGGTTCTGAATTATAAATAGAATCTTCTTTTATATCTGCCATTAATGTATGATTTATTTCTGTTTTTTCATCATCACTTTTTTCATTATCCTTTTTAATGTAATTTGTGAATCTTAAATTAAATGTTCCAGTACTTGTTTCATACATAAGACTTTTCTGTGGAACTATATATATATATATATATATATATATATATATATATATCCCAACCCTTCATCCACAATAGATGGATGGCCAGATGTGAACATGGGCGGATCCGGGGTCAAACGGGTCGGACCCGGGTCAACCCGTTGACTTTTTTTTTTTTAGTTTCGAATTTTTTTTTGTTTTTCTTATAGGGAGTGGTTCTAGTGAAAAGCCCCCTTAAAGTAAGAAATAGGAATAAATTTCAACCCTTCATCCACAATAGATGGATGGCCAAATCTGAACAGGGGAGGATACGGGTCACACGGGTCGGACCCGGGTCAACCCGTTGACTTTTTTTTTTTTAGTTTCGAATTTTTTTTTCGAAATTTTTTTTTCGTTTTTTTGAATAAAGTGTGGTGCATCTCAATTCTCAATACACTGTGTGGTGCATCTCATTTCATGTTGTGATGCATCTCATTACATAGTGTGTTGCATCTACACATTATGATGCATCTCATTATACATGGTGGTGCATCTCATTACACATAGTGTTGCATCTCCAAAATGCATTGTGGTGCATCTCATAATACATGGAGGTTTATCTTATACACTATGTGTGTGTGTATAACTATATCAAAATGAGGGAAAATCTTGGGGTGATTTGGAATGATGAAATCAAACTACTTTTCAAATCATTGTATTCATACCATATCAATAAGCAATTGTTTGGGATTTTTTTTAGTCTCCGCCTTCGGCTCCGATTTTAATTTATAGATAATTATTGTGGCAACATTAATGTTTTTTAGCTCACTCCGAGGCCTTCGGCTCCCCTCGCTCGACTCTTGAAAAAAAAACAAAATAAGAAATAAAAAATATTAGTGAAAAAGAATATTAAAAAATGGTGCATCCCAATACACTTAGTGGTGCATCTCATTGCACAGTTTGGTGCATCTCATTGCACAGTTGGGTGCATCTCATTGCACAGTGTGGTGCATATCACCTGACTCATAAAAAAAATTCGAAAAAAAAATCGAAAGTCAACGGGTTGACCGGGTCCGACCCGTTGACCCGAATCCGACCCGGTTTGACCTGGGTCAGACCCTCCATCCCTTGTAGATCTATTCCTATTTCTTAGGTTAAGATCCATTCTTATATGATCATTTTTCTATATATATATATATATGAGAGGGGAGAGAAATCTGCACATGTTGACATATATCTAGGTTAACTTTTTTTTTTTTCTTGAAAACAACTAGGTTAACATTCTAAAAACTCGTGATACATATTTTGTATGTTTACATTTCAAAGCATTAGCAATAAAACACAAACTTTTAATATCATATACACTCCCTCTGCTTTTAAGTAAGTGTTATATTTTAAAATTTATCTTGTCTCTTAATAAGTATCTCATTTCATAATTCCAGAGTAAAATATGTAAAACTTCATATGTTATCTCTGCCATCAATGCAGATTCAATACTTTTTAGGTTTATAATGCAATAATTACTGGTGAAGAGGGTAATTTATAAATTTTCTTGGTATGTGTTAGTTGATGATGGGGGACATTTATTTAAAAACGAAAAGAGTACATATATTGTGTTAAAACGGATATGATTTATATGACCGTTCTAGATTTGAGAAAATATCAATTTATTGGATTCAACTTTGAATACAGTAGAAACTCTTTAAATTAATGTCTCTCTAAGATAATTATTTTCTCCGGTCCTGAGTTGGGCCCCAAGTGTAAATTAATAATTTCAATAAATTAATAAGATAATATTTTTTCAGAAAATCCTTAAGTATAAGTCTATGGTCCTACCAACATCATAAATTAATAATCTACTAAAATTAATTACAAAGATAACTATGATAACTTAGTAAGATACTCAAATAACATTTTGAGTGTGTTTGCATAAAGTGTTCGTTGACTAACTTTCAAATAAAAATATTGATCAGGCTAGCACTAGCAATTCATTTTGGTTTGTCATAGTTATTTTTTCGACACTTTTTAGATTATAAGTAATTGTATTGTTGGGTTTGAATTTAAAAACTTTTTGTTTTGTATGTATAATAGCATGTTTATCAATATGCAAGACTTTTTTTTAACAATATTAATATGCAACATTGGACGTATATATCTAGTTATAATATATTGGATAGCTAGATTCAAGTTCTTGATATTTAATATTCATGTATTTTCTTGTTGAGAATAAACATTAATAATCACATGTATGTGCACTTGTTGAGAATATTATTTATAGAAAAACTAAGTGAAGGTTGTAGGTAATCTTTACTAAAATAAGTATATCCCAAGCAAAATACTTGAGAAAATTGTTATTCTAAATATATGCATACAAATAGTAGAGACTGCGGATTATTATAAAAATAAATTATCTAATTTCTTATAAAAATTGTTATTATTTCTATACTTTTTTTTCTTTTCTTTTTAATAAATAAAAGTGCACATGTCAGTTCAATCTATTTTTCTTTTTTTTTTTTATCAACCAGTTTAATATTCAAAGGAATAGTTCGTGCGTATAAAAAACTTGTACGTGTGGGGCAAGACATGATTATCTTGACCACTGGTCAATACTGGAACTTTCTTTACAAAGTAGAATGTATGAAATATTTACAGTAGACTCGGACAATCAACATTTGCAAAGAAATTCAAATACTAAGTTTCGTATTCATAAATTGAATTCAAAGAAACGTATCCGATTATAACGATAATTAGCTTACGCGTTTCTGATTAAATCTAACCTCAATTAAACCATGATCGAATAACAAAATTATCTCTCGATCTCATTCATTATTTAGCAAAGATTAAATAATAGCTAGTCATTCAATCTTAATCAAGAACAATTAAATCAAGTTTGCACATACATGTTACAAGCATAGATTAATCTCAAATCAAATTCCCTCAACCGTAGAATGAGAATTTTGTTCATAATGCAAGAAATAAAAACAAAAAAAATTATGAAAATAATGAACATAGCAAATCACAAAGGTAAAAGAGAAATAAAGTTCTTACAAATTAAAAGTACCAATAACCCTTGATTGAATTGAAATACTACCATTAAAGTACGATCAATAGAGATTGAATTTCGTTCCCCAAAAGTCTTCTAAAAGTATGAAGTCTGAATTCTAAAGAAACTACCTATTTTCCTTTAAAAACGCGCAGAAAAATAGCAGTTACACAAGTTTAAAAATCCGGCCAGCTGCAACATTAGTTTTGGACGACAATCTTGGCTAGCTTCCAGCCTTGGCTGGCTGAAACATCTGTCTGGAATCTTAGCCACAGCTAGGTTGAACTCTAAATAATTCTCCTATTTCCTAGCACACAATGCCCTTTTCGACCACGAAACCTGCACACACACTAACAAAACCAACTTGCCACGAACATATATACAATTCGAAAACTTTACTACACCAACAATAAAACAAACTAAAACAAACCAAAAATAATCACAAAAAATGACTAAACAACTCGGAAATTTTAAATATTATAAATTTTTCAAGTTTGAATCTTAATAACACTTTATAAGTTAAGTTTGTTACACTAGCTAGCATAGTGCATGCAATTTACTTCTCATGTATGGTTTGAAGATTATTACAAAGGAATATGATTTATCCAATATTGTACAACTCCAGCAACGGCGCCGGCGCTGATGAGTTGTCTACGTCTTAAAAAAAAAAAAAAATTTGCATATTGTTATTAATTATGAATAGCCCTATCCATCCGTACTAGTGATCAAAACCCTAAAGTTAAAATATATTTTAGTTTGAAATGAATTTATTCATATATGTCTGTCCAGCTTTAGGCATGCCAAATTCAAATACAAGGATTAATTTACCAAAAAGAACATAAGATAGTTTCAATCTTAGTTTCAGATCTTCAAGATAACCTAATATATATCTGTCAAATCTTAAATCCATAAATAAAGTTATGACAAAGTAAATGAAAGCATACAAATTAAGTTAGAAACTTAATCAAACAAGTTTTATTGATTTTCAAATAACACGAGCTAGTCACGATGACAGACATACGACAGTACAATCAATTACGACATAATCGCGGGATCAAAGCATAGCAAAAGCGCGCAAACACATGCAGCACTAATTAATCCGATTCTCAGAGCGATGAAAGGATCTTATTCAAATCGAAATCGAAATCCAAAGGCAAATGAAGAGAAATCGACAAATGCATGCAGCTGGGAATGATGCATCAAGTTTTGGGTGGATTCTCAATGATCTTGATGCCACCAATGGTGACTCCAGGTCCCTGATGCCTGGGCACAATGGTAACAACAACGCTGTCATCATCAGCAATATCCATATCCTCATACAGCTCAGTCAGCTTCAATCGAATCGTCGTCGTCGCCGTGGCTGCATTCTTGGGCGCCTTGTGCGGCACCTGCGCGTAAGTTCCGGCGTACGCCGCCTTGTCCAGCTGCTTCGAATTGTCGTCTTCGTCGTTAATGAACACGTCGAACTTGAGAAACTTGGTGGTGTCGACGGTGATATTCTCCAGCACCAGCAGCTCGTCGGCCGGCCCCTTCTTCGTCTTCTGCACCTCAAACCTCACCACTTTGGTTAGATTGAGCGGGAAGAGCGTCGCCGCCTTAGGAGCGGAGGAGGTGGTTCTTTGGATTCTTGCGAAGGCGGTCTGGATCGGAGGGCGGCTCTCGAGCCATGGGAGGTCGATCCTCTGATAATCGTACCCCATTCTCCGGCTATCGACGCAGTCCTTGACGTAGACGCGCACCAGCTGCGCGTTCTCGTCGTAGAACAGGAAGGAGGCGTTAAGGAAATCTGGATCGGTGATGTTCTTCTGAGGGATCTTGTCGCTGGGGAGGACGTCTTTCCATAGCGTCCACATGCGGTCCACGTTGGAGTGGTGGCAGTAGAAGAGCGGGTCCCGCCCCGCGGAGTAGAAGTTCCCCATGTCCTCCCCGCTGGGCTGCCGCGGGTCCCCCACGAAGACGTGGAGGGCCGTGTGGGAGCCCCGTTCGGAGGAGCCCGGGCCGGGGCTCACCGAGGTGCCCTCGCGGTAAGGCTGACCCATGAAGTCGTAGACGTCAGCGTTACCGCGGACCATCTCGGTGTACATGACCGTGAGGTTGTTGGTGACCACCTGGAGTGGGTCCGGGTTCTTGGTCATGCCGAGGTCGACGACGGCCGTGAGGTTGGCCGGGTTGCGCTTGTCGTCGTAGATGGCGGCTTTGGGGTCTAGGAAGATGGGCGGGATGTTCATGCCCTTGGGGTTGTCCCAATTCCAGAAGGGGAGGGCGAAAGTGGGGTCCCCGATTAATTTGCCGAGGATTCTCTCGTAGAAGTAGAGGTACCATCTATGGAAGGGGAAGAAGAGCCAGGAATTGTGGACTTGAATGTCGAGATCGCCCTGCCCCGGTTGGTTGTAGGCGCCGTTGCAGTAGGCGCAGTGGATGTAGGCCTGCTGCATGAAGCTGCGGGGGTCGTCTTCGGGCAGTTCTTTCATCTTCTGGATGGCCAGGTTGTACTTGAAAACGTCCACTGGCGATAGGCGGTGAGCGGATTTGCGGGTTCTCAACCCCAGTCTGGGCGGGAGGCAGTAATCCATGATGGGGCCCGTGATCGGCGGGCAGCAGTTCAGGTCCAGGGTCTTCCCGGTGTTCAAGTTGGTGGCGGCGCCGCATTTGTCCAGCTCCGGTGCTTGCACGGGATTGGCGGAGGCCGACGGGGTGGGGATCAGACTGGCGGCGCCGTACATGCCTCCCAGACCGAGGAGCATGTTCCGACGGTCGACTTTTCCCTGGGGGGAATCATCGGAGTCGGCGTTGCAGGAGACGTGGCCGAGGCGGTGGCTCCGCCTTGCATGGGAGAGGAAATGTGTGGCCTTCTTGGATAAGAGAGGGTGAGGGGAGCGACGGGGTTGTGAAGAGGGAGGGGCGGAGGTGGTGCAGTGAAGGTAAATAGAAGCCATGGATAGTTGGTTGGGATGAATGTTTACGTTTAACTTGTTGCTGATTTATAGTGAAAAAAGGGGAGTAGCCTATATTGTGCATTAAAGTTGGGGTAGGTATATACATTTGATTCGTAAATCTCTCTCCTCTTTCTCTCTCACTAATTGCTTATCTTATCCCACTTAGGATCCTCTGTCCCCAATTTTGGTGTCTCACTTTGTCCCACAATTTATATTTAATAATGTTTTTGTCATTTTTTTTCTTCAATTTCAATCTATAATGTTTTAGTATAATTTTACAATTATTAACTAGGGTTCATCCATCCGAATAGGGTATATATATATATTTTTTTATATTTAATTTGCATTTTTTTTAATTTTTAATTGATTATTAGGGTTCATTATTCTAAAATTAGGGTATATAATTTTTTTAAATTCTAATTTTTTATAATAAATATTAATTAAGGTTCATTATATATTACTAAATTTTTATTTTTAAAATTTTTTTTTTAAAATAGTGAAATTAATAGTGGGACACGGAGAGTGGGACATAAGTTGGGGACAGAGGATCTCATCCGATCTTATCCAGCATTGATGCATGCTATTGTTGGGTGGTGTATTAATATTTTTAAATTAAATTGAGGATCATTCCCCTATCTTTAAATAATTCAATTTTCAGTGTACAATAAAATAATGAATAAATAACAAAATGATAGTATAAGAGGGTAAGAATACTACAACATCGTTTTGCAATAAAAGCACATTTGACTATATATATTAATTATAAAGTTTAAATAATCGAAATATATCAATTTCACATTTTGATTTTCTTTTTCTTGTATGCTAATAAGTGTCCCTTTTTAAAATTTGAGAGTATAATTATGACATTCTTTCAATATGGCAATTCGTTATATGTAGTCGAGACGGGTCAGGTACACGTCCCAAAACATATGAGTACACGTCCCAAATTTCCTCTAAATTTACTACCCAAACCCGTCCCCTTTTAATAAAATGGGTAATCAATACCCGGACGGATTTTCACGGGTCGAGTACGGGTACCCATATGTACCAATTTGAAAAAAGAAATATGAGGCATGTTTTTGGGCTCTTTTCCACCTATTTTTTGACAAACAAATCTGATCCAAATTGTAAAATACTCAACAAATGAAATCAAACAAATAAAATATATATGTAAATTTATATATTGTCTTGCCATATGAGAAACGAGTGGGTTCGGGAGGAATCGGGAGTGTGAGAGAGTCGATCATGCTCAAGACTCAAGACTGGTGTACACTATTTTTTTTATTTTGTAAAATTAATTATAATAATATAAATAAGAATCACATAAAAAAAATAAAAATATATATAAATATTTGACCGGGTAGTTGACCGGATTTACGGGACGGGACGGGTAACCCGTTACCCGGAGCAACTTAAATTATCTATTCCGTAACCCGTACCGAACCCGAAAAATTTGGGTAACGGGGTATCCAATACCCGAAAAATTACGGGACAAGTTCGGATTACCTGGAAATCTGCAACTCGAATTTACACCCCTAGTTATATGTATACATATTTGAGTAGTAATTAATAAGGTTATATATGTAAATTTCTTTATTTCCATAGTATATATGTATGATTTGATGAGAAGGGATACTTAAAAAAATGGAGCTAGGGAGTAAATAATATATAAAGTTTATCATAATTAATGAGTAATCCTGTTTATACATTGTTCTTTTGGGTATGGCCCATACGTATGGGGGTTGGAATAGTATGAGAATTATTGGTTGAATTAATTAAACGAAACTTATGGAGCTTGGAAGGGCACGCTATGTAGATTAAATAGTATTAGAGATATATAAGTAATAAATAAATAAAGGTAAGGTTATACCAACACCTTTTCTGAAGTAATTAATGTTACTGTCATCGACTTCGATTTCATCATGCATGTCCTTCAACATGTGTTCTCTTATTCGTAGAAAAAAAAAAAAAATCACCGGAAAATAGCAATCAATGTTTTTTCCGGGATTTATACTATATATATATATATATATATATATATAAAGTAATAGTTTGCAAATTTGAAGGATGATGGCGTTTTGATAGTATTGAATTTCATATGCCATTTCATCTTCTTCAAATTCTTTGTTAGGATTAAATTTCGGAAAATCTTTTAGATCAAGAAAATCATCATCTGATTTTTGTTGATCATTTGATTTCTGTTGAGAAGGCTTTTTAGCCATATTTGATGAAGTTGACTTTTTAGTCAAATTAACCATTGGTCTTTTGCCCATGGACCGTTGTTTTACCATGGTGTTCCAAGCTTCGCACAAGAATTCTGCAGTTAGAAAATCTGGTAATGAATTAGATTTTCCAGCAATATGCTCAATATCAAAATCAAAACATGCAAGAATGGATTGCCATCTAGCAAAAATTTGTTTTGATGCAATATTTTTAACATCTTTTAAAAGAATATCTTTAGTTGATTTACAATCAACTCTAATTAAAATTTTTTTATTTAAAATATCACTTTCAAATTTAGTGACACATTTGACAATGACAAGTAATTCTTTTTTAATAATAGAATAATTCTTTCGAGAGTCATTCCAATTTCCAGAAGTAAATCTGTCTAGTTCTTCTTTAGAACTATTGGAATTCTTTTGTTTAAGGATTCCACCATATCCGATTTCAGATGCATCAGTTTCAATTATTTTAAATGCTTCAGGATTAGCAATAGACAAACATGGGAGTTCTTTAACTCTTTCTTTTATTCTTAAAACAGCTTATGTATGCTTATTAGTCCAAGGTAAATGGTTTTTCTTTAACCTTTGGAATAATAACTTACAATCTTGTGCAAGATCTTGGTAAAAATCACCTATATTATTTAGGCAACCAAGGAAGCGTTGTAATTGATTAAGATCAATTATTTTATCAGGAAATTTATCCGCAAATAAAATTACCCGTTCAATTGGACTAATAATTTTATTCTCAATATAATGACCAAGGAATTTAATTTTAGTCTGAAAAAGTTTACCCTTTTTTATATTTATAGCAAAACCAGCTCTTTCAGTAGTTTGTATATGTCGCAGCCCGGCTTAGAATTTAGATGACAAAGCCGGTGGGTCCCATGACGTACACAATTTATGATTAACCAAAGGATAAGATAGCGACCCGGCTATCAGTTAATAAGAACAAAGGACACTTATGCTCAATGATTTCTCAACTTAGAATAAATATGACATACATGTTTCAAAATCAACGAATACAACTTAATCAGCTCGGAATTCAATAGACCTGTTCAACCATATTATCAACAAGAAACAAGAAGCTGACGAGTTGATCACAGGATCAAGAAAGCATGAGAAAGAAAAATATTTCAAGTTCGACAAAAACTTTCTTAAAATGACGAACAACTTATGAACCCATGATTCAAGTGATTGAGTTTCAAAAGTACTTGACAAAAAGAGTTCGACTTTAGCATAATTCGACTCTAGAATCCAACATCATTAATAACATTATACAATATCAAACTTCAGAAATGAACATCTTATCATTCAGCGGAATACGAGAGATTATATGTATGGAGACACATAATCTAGGTCTGATTTCATCAAAACAACTCCTAAACACTTTATCACCAACACAGTCCATCCAGCACATGTCATCTCCATCTCAGCTAACCTGCACATTTTAGAATAATACGCGGGGCTGAGTACGAAGTACTCAGTGGGCACATGCCAAAAATACTTAAAATTTTACTTCTTAGAGTTAGGGATTAAACTTGCCATAGAGCATAAGCACAAGTAATTTTTCTCAAAAACAAACCTGTGCATGCTCAACATCTTCTTTTCTGTAAATCATGTTTGTCTGGCCAGACATATACTTTACGAGGTATGTACCAGATCTATAATCACATAGTGATAGTGTTGAGAAGGAGGCCTCCTTCTCAAACACTTGTAATCGGCCAACCTTTTCGAAGGCACATGATTACAACTAAGTGTACACAAATCCTACCTTGCGTAGGACTAAATTCATCTTGCTACAGTAGATGGTATCATACAAACATTTGGCAAGTTAATCAACTTAAAAACATCACATATATATAATCATATATATGTATGTCATTTGTCATTTCTTTGGTTAGAAAAGCCCACCTGATACACTTAAACTTTTGTCTTTACTTTAACGCTTGCAAAATTTGTGCTTTACGCTTCAGCTTCCACTTCCACTTGCTCCTTTAATCGAAATGGAAATACGAACTTCAAAACGAGAATAATTTCTATCGAATAAACAACTTCGATATTCCTAAATTAATTTGCTTCGGAATTCTACGTCGAAACTCGAGAATTTCTAACTTAACTTCTTAAACGTACTTAACCTATCTTAATCCATCATTAATCATCAAATATCAAATAATCACTTAACACAACATTCATAAACATTCATCATAATGGACTAAGTCGATTTTAATCCGTCTAACGGACTCAGAAAATTCTAAATTAAAATCTATACATATTTTTCAATACAACACACATCTTTACATATTTATAACACACATTTACACCATTTAACACATAAACTCCCAAATCGGGAAAAATCATCCAAAAATAGAAAATCTTTAATATTCTGAATTAAATTTCCAGAAAATCACACAATATTACATTTTTAATAATTAGTTCATAAATGCAATTAGTTTATTAATTAAAAATTAATTAATATTTTATTTATTTATTTTAATTTTCGGTTATTTTGAATTTAAGATTTCTATAATTATTTTCTCTTCTTTTTAATTTCTAATATTCTTAATTAATATTATAAGCTCATTCCTTTATTAAATTTCAATCAATTAAGCATTAATCTTCCAACCCTAATTTAAGAACCCTAATTTCAATATTTTAGGGTTTCTAGGGTTTTCATGCTTACATTTCATTGTTTCTTGATTAAACATGTATCATGAACATCATATATCATCAAATTATCCATCACATACATCATACTTATTCACATTGAAAACCCTAATTTCTATCTTCATTTTTCGACCATAATTAATTAAAATTAGGATATTAATGATTTCATGCTTAACTTCAACATCAAACATACTTAAAATAATTACTTAAACTCATTTATAACATCAAAATGATTAAATAATGCATGGATCAAAACTTGACATTTTCTAGGAATTTTCGAAAATTACACTTTGGAACCAAAGCTTCTCATGCTTCATTTATCCTCATAAATGATCATATAAACATCTTATAATCATCATACTAAAAGATCATAATCATATAACTACTTCTTCGATTTCTTCTCAAAAGTGTCGATCATATATATATATAGAGGGAAGAGATTTCAACCATAATTCAAGAGAGAAGAACTTGATTAATATGTACCTAATCCTTCTTGATTAATGAAAGATGAAGAACTAAGCTTGATCTTTGATCTTGGAGCTTGAAGAACACAACAATGGAGTTTGTGTGTGTTTGTGTGTATATGTCGAGAGAGATGGAGAGTGAGAGAGTTGCTGCAACTCTTGTGTGTGTGCGTGAGAGTTGAGAGATGAGAGAGTAGAGATATACATCTCATGCTTAGGGTAGAGTAGGCTTAGGTTATTATTTTATTATTACTTAATTCCTAAGTTTAGTTAAATTATTTAATTGCTTTCTCTCGTCAGTTAATTATCAACGACTAACCCTCCATTAAACTCTTAATTTCTCAATACAGTAATTTAGATTAAGGTTTCACGAACCTTACATAAAAATTTCACAGAAAGAATCGGAGATTTGCAACATTTTCAAATCGACCGAAACTAAATTTTTAAGCGTTAAATTACGTAAAATTTTACGTAATTAAATTAAATTCTTCTTTCAGTCAATTTATGACTAAAAATTTATCATTTATTGATAAATGTAAAAACTTCTTCGTTTCGGGTTAACCGAGACGATAAAAATAATTAAAAACTCATTTTCCGGTATAATATATCTGCCAGATAAAATTTTCGGAACGAAAATTTTTCTTTTATTGAATCTTATCTTTCTTACTAAATTAATAAATCTTAATACTCAAGCAATACGGAAAACTACATTAATTAGTTAAACATTATGCATATAATTATTAATTTAAATTGATTAATTAATTCTCTAATTAATCAAACATCAATCAGTCAATCATAACGGCTTTAATTAAAAAGCTCTCGAACTATAAAAATTATTAGGGTTTCTCAAACTCTAATATAAGCTTTCTTTATGAATTTCCGGAAATAAAATCCAAAAATAAAATAAATTGCCGAAGAGATTTTTATGATTTTCGGAGAAATCAAATCTTTCAAAATAGCATATATTTCTCAAATAACTTCAAAGATATAAGCACATAGTCATAAACATCTTCATTATCTCATCTCGGATTAATCGGAACGAGAATAAATCTTAAATTATTAAAATTCGGTAAATTAGGGCTGCCGAAAAATTTTAATTGCCGGAACTTATTTTCTTTCTAAGTTCTCACAACTTAATTCTTTTAGACGAGCTCTTAATTAATTACTAAGATCGGTTATGAAAAAGCGGGGTACTACATTCTCCCCCCCTAAAAATAAATTTCGTCCCGAAATTTGCTTATCTCGAGGGAAAAGATCGGAATACCCTTCTTTTATCTTTGTCTTTCAATTTCAACATTTCTTCTTTTGAGCCATCGGCTCCACTTAATCATTATTAACACAATCGATTTAACTTTTTAGCTGATGGATCCTTCAATCCAAAATTATTTCTAGGTTTATCTCAAAACTGAGATCTAGGTCTAAGGTCGCTTCTTCTTCTTAAATAACGTGTTTGGGATCGAGCACGTATTGGTACAACTGGAATACATTAAACACGCTGCGTGAATTTCGAAAGCTTAGCGGTAAAGCCAGTTTGTACGTAACTTGACTCATCCTTTCCGGGATTTCACACGGTCCTATTTAATGAAACTTAAAATTTCTTTTCACGACAAAGCTAAGGATTCTTCTCGAAGGCAAAACTTTTAGAAAAACTTTATTTCAGACTTCGAACTCCATTTCTGATATCTGAGTATCAGCATAATACTTTTTATGATCTTGCACTTCATTAACCCATTACTTAATTTGGCGAATTATCTTGATTAATTTCTCAACAGCATCGAGACCTAATACTTTACTTTCACCTACTTTAATCTAAATAAAAGCAGGGATTGACACTTCTTCCTCAAAGAGCTTCATAAGAGCGATTATGACGATCGACTTTTAATAACTATTGTTATACGCGAAATCAATGAAAAGAAAAACTTGTTCTCACTGGACACCTCAATTTAACACAACAGTTCTGAACATATCTTCCGAATTTGAATTATTCTCTTGAATCGATCATTCGTCTGAGGATGAAATATGATGCTAACATTCAACTTTGATGTCTACTTAATTTTGCAGGCTTCTACAAAACGGGAGGTAAACTTAGAATTTGATCTAACGATTGATTTAGGCATATCGTGCACACGCACAATTTTATGAACATACAACTGAGTTAGCTTGTTTGATCCAAGCATTACTGAAATTGGTATGAAGTGAGCAGATTTTGACAGTTTGATCACCATCATCCAAATAGTTGTATCCTCTTTCTTTTGGACTTAGGTAACCTGGTTTCAAGTCCATGGTAATATCATCCCACTTCCAAATTGGGATATCTAATGGCTTAACTTTCCCACACGGGTTTGCTCTTTCGGCTTAAGGCGTTAGCTACTACGGTTGGTTTTTTTTTTTTTAAATCTTCTTGACAAATCTTCAGCTGATAACAGCTAAATCTCAAATTAATCTTTGAGAAAACACTAGCTCCTCAGAGCTGATTTGTCAGATCATCTATTCTTAGCAAATGATATTTCCTTTTCAACTTGCTAAATTCTCGGTAGCTATACAGATTATCCTGAGGCATTGGCTTCAATATGAGCTTTTCTGAGGTATGGCAAGAAGGTTTTTGGCTGACATCTTAAGGGAACCAATCTTAAATTTTAGGGCAAACATTCGTGACTGAGGTAGCTTTACCTATCGGGGTCGATACTCTAAAGTTCTGGCTAGTTCGTTTTAATTCAAGGCTAAGAGTATCTACGCATGAACTCAATATAAAGGAATGTGATGCACCAGTATCTAAAAGAATTATTACAGGTACATCACTCATCCAACCCATACCTGTCAGATTGCCCTGATCCTTGATGCATGTTTCCTGATTGAGATCAAAATCTCTCTGATGCTGCTGCTGCTCCTCTTGCTGTGGTGACAGCTGCTGATTTGGCTGAGGGACTCCTTCCATGGCCTTTAGATGCTGAGGCTGAGACTGATTAGGTCTTCCTCCACCAGTCATTTCTTGCTTATTTGGGCACTGATAAGCGTAATGATCGGGTTGCCCACATGCATAGCAGTTGTTACTTCCTGCTCTGCAAATTCCTTGGTGCATTTTTCCACACTTGGAGCATGGAGAAATTCCTTGCTGTCTCTGAGACGAACTACCTTGACCAACAATAGGAGATCTATATTTTTCTTGAGTCGATTGTCGATGACTCTGCTCATACCATGACTTCTTGCTAGGTTGATTTTCAGCATTCCACTTCCTTTTTCCCTTTTGAATATGAGTTTGGTGCGAATCTTGTGATTTAATGTCCACTGAGGATTGATTTGGAGAAAATGCTGGAATTTGAACTGGTTTTTCTGGCTGCATCGCCAACTCCATATCTAAGGCTCGATTTAACGCTTCAGCGTAGGTCATAGCACTCTGACTTGC
This sequence comes from Agastache rugosa, assembly GCA_031470985.1. Taxonomy (NCBI): domain Eukaryota; kingdom Viridiplantae; phylum Streptophyta; class Magnoliopsida; order Lamiales; family Lamiaceae; genus Agastache; species Agastache rugosa. Next base: position 26,770,850 of record CM062607.1, read on the forward strand.
TAAGACTACTTTTATATCTTGTTTAAGTCTGGCACGGAAGAACTCGGACATCTTCTCATCTGAACCAACTTTATCAGGGGCGAAACGAGCTAACTCTCAAAATTCACGATCGTACTCCGACACCGTCTTTTTTCCTTGCTTGAGACTTACAAACTCGTTTTCTTTTTGCTTGCGATAACTTCTCGGAACGTACTTCTCAAAGAGAGCTTCTTTGAATTGCTCCCAAGTGAGATTGTCAAACTGTTCGGGAGTATAAATTCTCTGACGGGTTTCCCACCAGTAGTCTGCAGATCCTTTCAACTGATACGTCATACATGCAAGACGCTCGCGGTCATTACATCGAAGAAACCTAAAGATTCTTTCTAAAGCGCGAATCCATTCTTCTGCTACTGACGGATTTCCTTTTCCGTCGAAGGTCGGAGGATTTTGTCGAAGAAAAAGTTCTTCAACTTTTCTCTCAGTCTGAGGAGGTGGGGTAAGTTCTCTTTCTTGCTCGCCATCCACCCTTCCTCTTCCTCTACCTCTTGGTATATCTCTCGGCGGCATTCTGATTAAACAACTAAGGGTTTTCTGAAAAATTCTACTTCCTTTAAAACGAATTTTACTTTCTAAGTTGGTTAATTAGTAAAATTCTTATTTTCTTTAAATTAAAGAGATAAAATTTTTTTAGGTTTTAAAAACTTTAGAAAAATTCTTAATCACATCATTAACACATAACATGCTCATCATAATTAATGAATCAAACGATTCACTCTCATTATCATAAATAATGAATCACACGATTCATTTTCTTCATATAATCACTTCAATAATTAAGCATAAAAATAATTCAAGTAGCAAGTATTTTTCATGCTCAAAATTGCTAAATATAATTAGCTCATGCATTCTTAATAATTCAAGAAATGAATAATATCATCTTAACATATAAACTTCATTATAAATTCTTTTGAGTTATTAACTTCATCTCAAACTGTTGGGAAAATTATAAGGTTTTGATTTGATACCAAAACCCAACTGATTCTCCAACTGAATAGATGATCGCGTCAACCTAAATAGTGTTTTCCAGCTCGCCTGTTTGAGCTTTAGATTTTCTAGGTTTACAGGTTAAGGAAGCGGAAGACGACGCCGACCCATTGTGTTTACGGCGGAGTCAGCTAACAAAAGACAGCAGGCGTCAACCTTCAGCTGAGTCCTCCAGCAGAGCCTGATCAAGCTGAAGAGAATTCGAGCTGAGTTCAAAACACAGCCGGTCCAGCTGTACAGAACAAAGGGAACTATCTCTGAAGACTTCACTTCAAGACAAGTCCAGCTCTGAATTCAAAAGCCAGCTCTAAAGGCAAAAGATCCCGGTGTCAGAGGAAGTGCCAAATCAGCATCCTAGACTTCAGGACCTAGGATGTGACACAAATGAAGATAGGTGCAGATTCGCCCAATGGCAGATCTTGAATTTAAGAAGAGTAGGTAAGATTCAAACGGCTCCTCCAACGGCTAGTCTTGAATCTCTACCTATATAAACCCGTCTTCAACCTCAGGATCAGATACGAAAAACCCTCTACAAGCTTTCATTATCTGAAATCATCAATCTTTCAAAAGCTCTCAAGCAGTTCTACATAGATCAAAGAACACTTTATCTTAAAGTGTTTCTAGTTCAGAAACTGTTTAGTTTTTCGTCTGTTCCCTAGGCCAAACTCTTTGTAAATCTTAAGCCTAGATTTCGAACGAGTTCATCATACTCTAAAGTTCTTAATTGTAAGAACTCGTTCACAGTTGGAACCCCAAACCAAACCCCTCTTATCCAGAAAGGTTAGGTCAAGGTTACGCTTGCTTGAAGCGGGAAATTCAAGTGTGTAAGGTTTTTTCAGTACCCGTAAACTGAAAGGTTAGGCTTGACAGTGCCCGCAAACTGTTGGAACACAGCTCGGGTTAGAGTTGTGAAGTTGCTTGGTACTTGGAAACCAAGTGGTAGTGGATTACCAGTGAACCTGGTCGTGGACGTAGGAGGTGTTACCCCGAACCACGTAAAAACTCGCATGCTCTTTACTTTCTCTTTATATTCAGTTTTGTACTAACTCTTTCATATCATTGCATATTTGTTCAAAACTGCACACGCAGCTGCTCTCCAAAGACAGCTGTGTCTCTCTGAAAGTTGCACAACTTGACTTAGCTGAAATCATAAAGTTTATCTTTTCAAACTGAGTTTTTCTAAGTAACCGAGCTAAGTTTTGAATCCACCACTTTCCGCACCACCAGCTGAGTTATTTATCCAGCTGACCCTCCACAGCTGGATCGATAACTGAGCTCACCAACTCCGTGATTTAACTTAAAAGAAAAAGTTTCTAAAAATCTATTTGGTGTATTCACCCCCCCCTCTACACCAAATACCTAGCTCAGGGACCATCAATTGGTATCAGAGCAGTGGTTCAATAGACCACCGTTTCTGTATCAAGAGATCTCTCTTGACAATCTGTCAGTGGTCATCTGAACAGATCTTCTCTGTGAAAAACTCATATTATTACATACTGCATATTTCTATGGATTCTTATCTTAACAGGAATCTTCCCACTTTCTCGGTAGACGAATATGCAATATGGAAGTTCAGACTGAAGAGCTATCTCTGTGCGCATCACAATATGATGTGGGACGTCATCACAGACGGACCCATCATTATCTACAAATCAGGGAACGAGCTTGTACCAACTCAAGATGGCGAACAACCAAGATATCAGCTTATTCCCAAGCCCAAGAATGAGCACACCTCAGAAGAAAGAAAGCAGGCTAGACTAGACAGCTTCGCAAGGAACACCATATCTTCAACGGTCTCCAATGCCTACCTCAGCAAAATCATCAACTGTGAAACCGCAAAGGAGATGTGGGAAACCCTAGCAAAACTATGCGAAGGGTCGGAGGAGATAAAGGAGAATAAATTCACGATTGCATGCCAGAAGTTTGATAACTTCAAGCAGCTGGTCAACGAGTCCATCGAAGGGATGAAACTCAGATTCTCCAACATTGTGGTGGAAATAGAAACCATCAGAACTGGGAAATACACCTAGCGAGAAAAGAATCTAAAAGTTCTTTCAGCGCTCACAGCTGAATGGAACACCTATAAAGTGGTACACCAAAGTCGAAGTGACTTAGGTGATCTTTCAACTGAAAGATTATACTCCCTGCTCAAAGCCAACGAGTACAACTTGAAGATTACAATGAAAGAATCTTCAAGCAATCAGAATGATGGAGAGCTGACACCTGCAACAAAGGAGATTGCGTTCAGAGCCAACTCTGACAGATCCGCATACATGCAGTCAGCTGAGTCATCGAAGAAGGATAAGAAGGACATGAGCAAGGAAGAGCTACTTGAAGAAATAGCCATGCTGGTCAAAAACTACAACAGACTCAACACCAGCAAAGGCAAATACAAGAAGTTTGCAAGAACTTACAGAGATAAGTACGCAGCAGTTGATGAGAAGTCAGCTGACAAACAAACAAAAGAAGGTTGCTTCAACTGCAAGGAACCAGGACACTACCGGCTAGATTGTCCAAAGCTGTCCAAGAAAGACAAAGACCAACTGAAAGCTAAAGCAGCTGACAGAAGGAGAGCTTATATTGCCGATGAAGAATCAGAGTACAACAAAACGGATGACATGCCATTTTCAGACTCGGAAGAAGAAGCCCTGATGGCCCATGATGAACCTGATTGGGATACATGCTTCATGGGACAAACAAACGGCATCGATGAAGATGAGGTAATGTCTCGAACTCAAAATCTATCTAACATCTCACCATCACACGAACACTCTACACAGGTCTCAGAATCTGGACTACCTGATTGGAGTCTAGTAAAGAAAGTAATGAACGATTCCAAGGAGCTTAAAGAGATCCTTGACGTCATTATGTGTGAGAATGCCGAGCTGAAGGCGGAACTTGAAAAGACAAAAGTATCAGACGCAGCTGATACAACTCAGCTCCAACAGGAAGTCGTTTCACTAAAAGACAAAATAGTGAAACAAGATCAGCTGATGAAGGAATTCTACTATGAGAAGAAACAGCTGATAGAAGATGTGGAAAAGGTCACAGCTGAATCGGAAAAGAAGTCAGCTGAGATCATTGAGCTGAAAAGCACCGAAGAGGTACTATCTAAGAAGATAGTAGCTCTCATCAAAGCCACGTCAACAATGGACGAGATCATTAGTGCTCAGCGTCCAGCGGCACTCAAAGCGGGACTGGGATACAACGAATCAAATGATGCCTCAAACATTGCCTCCACAAGTGGAACAAAGGTAATGTTTGTACGTGCAAACGAACCTCCAATCCCAGCAGCTCAGCATCAACAGTTGAGGACACAGCAGGCGTCAGGAAGACCAGCTGTGAAACATCCTCAAGCTCCGTCGAAGACACAACAGACATCAAGAAGGTCAGCTGTGCGACAACCTCAAGCCTAACTCAGACAGCAACGTGCTCAACCTCAACGAAGACAACAGGCTGGATTTCACAGATACCAGCAACAGAAATAGCACGTTGAACGATATCAACCGGGATATCAGAGATACCCAGTTGGATACCACTCACATGAGTACCAGCTGGATAATCATTTCCAGCCACAGCATCACATGAGACAGCAGAGACAAAGGAACGTCTCAGCTATGCACACAGCTGGAAACCAAAAGAAATCAAGACATCAAAACGGAAAGACACGGAGATCAAGACCCCGCCAGCAACAACCGAAGAACACAAAGAATGTGTATATCGACTCAGCTGGGAGAATCATCAGATCAAATGACACAATTCGAGTCATCAAGCAGATCTGGGTCATCAAAGGATCTCTGTCTAACCCACAAGGACCCAATTAAAACTGGGTACCTGAAATTTTAATTTTTTGTTTAGGTTGCAAGGAATCGACGCATCTCTAAGGAGTCGATGAGAATGCTATGGTACTTGGACAGTGGATGTTCCAAGCACATGACGCACCTAAAGCATCTACTCCAAGAGTATATCGAGCGTACAGGTCCACAAGTAACATTTGGTGACAACTCCAAAGGCCTAACCAAAGGTTATGATACATTTAAAACTAGAAATGTTATAATCCCAAATGTTTCTTATGTACAAGGATTGCAACATAACTTGCTTTCCATTAGCCAATTCTGCAACAACGGTTTTTCTGTCAAGTTTGATGCACATGGATGCATAGTGATGCACAGGGAAACTAAGCAGATACTCCTAAGAGGGAAAAGAGAAGGAAATATGTACTTTCTTGGAACGGAATAAATAATTTCTCCGGAGACTTGTCTTGTATCGAAAAGCAGCAATGAAGTCAGCTGGCTGTGGCACAGACGACTGAATCATCTTAACTTTAAGACAATCAACAAACTGGCTAGGAACCAGCTCGCTAATGGAATTCCAGATCAAATATATGACAAAAGTCATATGTGCAGCGCGTGTCAACAAAGAAAGCAGGCAAGAATTTCATTCTCTCTCAAGCCGTTCGACTAACCGATCGAGTACTTCAACTTCTTCACATGGATCTTTTTGGTCCAAGCTTACTCCAAAGAAGTTTCAATGGCAGAAAATATACTCTGGTCGTTGTGGATGATTTCTCAAGATTCACATGGGTATCATTCTTGTACCAGAAGAGCGAAACCAGGACTAAGCTGCCTATTCTGCTGGAAAGATTATCAACACAGAAGGAGTGCAAGATAATGTCAATAAGATCAGATCGTGGAACGGAGTTTCTGAATGAAACTATTTATGATTATTGCGAGAAGAACGGAGTTCAACACCAAACATCTGCAAAGACGAACACCTCGGCGAATGGTGTAGCGAAGAAGAAACGAACTCTCAAGGAAGCCTACCTCAATGCTAGCTAGCTCGCCATTCCAAAGAAGTTCTGGGCTGAAGCAATCAACACAGCTTGCTTCACTCAGAATCGCTCCCTACTCACATCAAGGCAAGGAAAGACACCGTATGAGCTATGGAACAACAGAATACCATACATAGGGTATTTCAAGGAATTCGGATCCAAATGTCACATCCTCAACAATGGGAAGACACAGCTCAAGATGTTCGACGAGAAGACAGACCGAGGAGTATTCCTTGGTTACTCCGCTGTGAGTAAAGCATACAGAGTCTTCAACAGAAGAACTCAAATAGTCGAAGTAACTCCACATGTTACCTTTGACGAATCCTCCTTCGAATATAGAGAGTCTATCAAACGAAGAAATGAAGGAGAATCTTCAAGACTGATTCAGACAAGAGCTCAAGAAAATAGAATCAGGAATCTGGCCGAACCATTAATTTGGGACGATGAGCCAGAGGAGGAACTTCAAATCAACCAAGAAGCTCCACCAGCTGGAAATCGAGAAGAAGCTTCAACGCCAAATCAAGGGGGAACATCATCAGCTGGAAATCCAAACACAGCTGAGTCCCCAGCTTCATCTCCAGCTGAGCCTCTACAGAAGTCTCCTCAAAATCTAAATCAAAGAGAACCAATCTCTCAAGATTTAACTCCTGAGCAACTACAAGTCAGATGAAATTTAGCCACGTCAAACATCAATCAATTGGAATAAGAAATTCGTAAGAGGAGAAGATGGATTGAAGATCATCCATCATCAGCAATCATTGGAGAACCAAATGACCAAGTCAAAACCAGAAGCTCAGCTGCTCAAGCTTCATCGGATCATCAAGAAGCAGCTGACACAGCTCAACTCTCAGTAGAGCTAGGACTGACGGACTATGATGAAGACACAGCTCTAATGGCATGTTACGTAGCTCAAGTGCCAGAGCCTCAATCAATTCTCGAAGCTTTGAAGAGCGTGCCTTGGACAAACGCCATGCAAGAAGAGTTGAACGAATTCCTCAAAAATTGTGTCTGGGAATTGGTCGACAGACCTCAAGAAGTCAAAGTCATAGGACTCAAATGGATATTCAAGAACAAATTAGATACCCTGGGAGTCGTCATCAGAAACAAAGCTCGACTGGTTGCCAAGGGCTACACTCAGCAGGAAGGAATTGACTTCGAAGAATCATTTGCTCCAGTAGCACGATTGGAAGCAATCAGACTCTTTCTCACCTATGCAGCACATCACAAATTCAAGGTCTATCAAATGGATGTGAAGTGTGCATTCTTAAATGGAGAAATCAAAGAAGATGTCTACGTTGAACAACCTCCAGGATTCGAAGTAGAAGGAAATAAAGTCTACAAGCTAAAGAAGGCTCTTTATGGATTGAAGCAAGCACCTCGAGCTTGGTATGACACTCTGTCAAATTTTCTCGTATCCAAAGGATTCAAGAAGGGCTCAGTAGACAGAACTCTCTTTACCATCAAGTCAGGAGAAGATATCCTGGTTGTTCAAATCTACGTAGACGACATCATCTTTGGATCAAGATCAAGCTTCTTATGCCAAAGATTTGGAGAGATGATGTCAGAGAAGTTCCAAATGTCCATGATGGGAGAAATGAGTTTCTTCCTAGGACTTCAAGTCAAGCAATCATCAGAAGGGATTTTCATAAATCAATCCAAATACGTGAAAGACTTGATTGCCAAGTATGGAGTTCAATCCAAGCGAATTGTAAAGATTCCAATGAACACCAACCGGAAGATTGAACCGAACTGGAAGTCGGTTGATTCCAAAGCAAATAAAGAGGGATAATAGGATCCTGCTGTATCTAACAAAGAAGTCGTCCGGACATCTCTTTCGCAATCGGAGTGTGTGCCGGATTTCAAGTTGATCCAAAGGAAGCACACATGCAAGCGCCAAGAACATTCTCAAATATCTCAAAGGAACTCGGAATGTTGGGCCGTGGTACCCACGAAGACAATCTACTCGACTGGATACTCGAATCGGACTTCGGAGATCGGTTGGACGTAAAATCAACTTCGGGAACTTGTCGGTTCTTAGGAAGTAAGTTGATTTCATGGTTTTCAAAGAAACAAACGTGCGTCGCAACTTCCATGACAGGCGAATATATGGCCGCCGGAAGCCGCCGCTCACAAATTCTCCGTCGAAACATCACCGGATGACTATGAAGTGAAAACGGACAGATTCCAATTTTCTCGTGATAGCTCAAGTGCGATTGCCATTTCGTAGAATCCGATTTCACACAAGATGCAAGCATGTAGACGTACGACATCATTTCATCAGAGATCACGTAGAAAAGAAGGAGGTGATTGTTGAGAAAATTCACACAGACATACAGCGGGCTGATATTCTCACAAAGCCACTGATAGAAGCAAGATTCAAAATGCTGTGCGGATTACTTGGACTACTCAACCTTGACGATGCTTCACCCAGATGAATGGAAGCAGACCCAGCTGAATGGAAGCAAACCCAGCTGAATGCAAGCAGACAACTGCAATTCAGAATCAATGTCACTGATATCAGCTGAGAAAGAATTCAGCTAAACCAGATGATGAAAGTGAAGAATTATTCAGCTGAGGGGGAACCAGCTGGAACCATGATGACCCAGCACACCCACTCAACCGAGGTATCAGCTGACTACAATGATCAGCTGAGAGGTTTGCAACAACATTAATTACACCTACTCAATCTGTTTTTCTGTCAACTCATATCTTGTCATATCTAATCAATCTTAATTAAGAGTCTGCAAAGAATTGAATCATGGGAGTTTCGAGGCAAAAGTCAAAACGCCTCAACCGTTCTCTCTCGCGCATTAACTCACATCTTCTAATCAAGAAATTGACATGACGCGAGAATCACTCCTAATCGTAGATCTTCTTATCAACAGACAAATCTTGATCGTCCATTCATCAAGAAAACTCTTTAAATATGCTAGAAGACATACGTAAAGTATTGCATCATCCCTAAAAAGTTTTTCGGCATTCTTTCTTATTTCTATCAATTGGTATTATTTGTTTCTACTAACAAAAGATGCAGAAGAAGAACATGGAATCCGGAAAGATATCTCCCGAAGCCGATCAAACTTGAAGAATCTGTCAAAGCTTCAAGATAAGAGTTGCTTAACTCTCAAAGAAGACGGAAGTCCAGAAGAAGGTGAAGCCCTTCGACAGATCCAGGCCAGCACAGTGAGAGACTGCAATGCTCAAGAACGTCATTCACCAGGAAGGTGCAGAAAACTTCCTGGGAATGTCAAAGGAAAAAGACCTCCTCAGCCCCACTGATTCTCTCAACATAAAAGAGAGAACGGGACATACAACTCACTGGGATGCAAAAATCAACGTCAACAGACCTGGACCAAATGTGGATAAAGTCGGAGTATTCAAGAGCAGTCATGACAAAGCTCTTGCTCCACCACAGGAGGCACAGAAAAAGATGTAAGAGACAAAGCAGCATGCATCTATCTCCGTCCCAGCTGGGAATCGGAGACAACTTGAGGAGACAAAACATGCTGAAGCACCATTCTCATACAGAAGACTCAAGTCAAAGGTGCTCAGTCAGTCAGCCGAGAAGCCAACTGACATTATGAGAGAATTCGTAATTACTCTCCTAGGAGCAGAAGGCCCACAAGCGGTCGTTTCTTACGGTGGAGGAGAAGTTCATGCTCCTGTGTGAACATCATCGTCACCAACACCGCAACGGAGTATTCCAGCTGATCAACCAAGCTTAAACCCCAAGACAGATGGAATACTTCAACCGCCTTCTCCTCAGTTTCCTTCAGCTCCACAGGGACACCAGCTTCAAGATCTTCCGATGAAAGATGCTCAAGTCCCTGCACCAAGCTTAAATGAGGAATATCACCCAACCAATGATCACCTGCAGCTGGATGATGATGATATGAGCTGAACATAAGTCCCTCAAGTGCTGAATCAGACTTTCTCATTCAATCTAAGAAGTCTGAAGAAGCAAAATTTGCAAGGAATGAAGTTGTGCCCGACTCAGAAGATGCTATCTCCCGTGCCAACTCATCCCTCCAAGCACTCAGCTGGACTGCCCCAGCTGAATCAGGCCAAGGACGCTGTGTCTGCAATCACAGCTGAGGCTAATGCTACTGAAGAAGAGCCAGCTAATACAACAGCTGAGCCACTTAGACTCCAAACCTCGTTGCTCAGAACTGAAAACCACAGTTTCGCCAAACTAAAACATCGCAACAGCTGATGGTGTATCTCTCCCACCCTGTTTGATCATGCCAAAAAGGGGGAAGTAAGGGAGAAGAGAGACAAGTCAAAGAAGAGGCAAACTGTTGAGCTAGAGGAACCAGCTGAATCAGAATCAGCTGAAGAGACGAGTCAAAAGAAAGAAGCAACGGATGCAGAAGAGAAGACCCAGCCAACTGGGATTGAAGACTGAAGATTTGAAGTTTTTTTTTTTTCTTTCTTTTTCCTGTGTTATAATGTATGTTCTTACATTAATAAAACACAAGTTTTTCTGCGTCATAAGTTGTCTCAGTTAGGTTTTGGCATCATCAAAAAGGGGGAAATTGTTGGGAAAATTATAAGGTTTTGATTTGATACCAAAACCCAACTGATTCTCCAACTGAATAGATGATCGCGTCAACCTAAATAGTGTTTTCCAGCTCGCCTGTTTGAGCTTTAGATTTTCTAGGTTTACAGGTTAAGGAAGCGGAAGACAACATTTGACCCAGCTGTGTCTACAGCAGGAGTCAGCAAGTGGAAGACAGCAGTCGACCCAGCTGTGTTTACAGCAGGAGTCAGCTGACAGCAGGCGTCAACCTTCAGCTGAGTCCTCCAGCAGAGCCTGATCAAGCTGAAGAGAATTCGAGCTGAGTTCAAAACACAGCCGGTCCAGCTGTACAGAACATAGAGAACTATCTCTGAAGACTTCACTTCAAGACAAGTCCAGCTCTGAATTCAAAAGCCAGCTCTAAAGGCAGAAGATCCCGGCGTCAGAGGAAGTCAACATACCTCGACCAATGAGGAATTGCCAAATCAGCATCCTAGACTTCAGGACCTAGGATGTGACACAAATGAAGACAGGTGCAGATTCGCCCAACGGCAGATCTTGAATTTAAGAAGAGTAGGTAAGATTCAAACGGCTCCTCCAACGGCTAGTCTTGAATCTCTACCTATATAAACCCGTCTTCAACCTCAGGATCAAATACGAAAAACCCTCTACAAGCTTTCATTATCTGAAATCATCAATCTTTCAAAAGCTCTCAAGCAGTTCTACATAGATCAAAGAACACTTTATCTTAAAGTGTTTCTAGTTCAGAAACTGCTTAGTTTTTCGTCTGTTCCCTAGGCCAAACTCTTTGTACATCTTAAGCCTAGATTTCGAATGAGTTCATCATACTCTAAAGTTCTTAATTGTAAGAACTCGTTCACAGTTGGAACCCCAAACCAAACCCCTCTTATCCAGAAAGGATAGGTCAAGGTTACGCTTGCTTGAAGCGGGAAATTCAAGTGTGTAAGGTTTTTTCGCACCGTAAAGGCGAAAGGTTAGGCTTGACAGTGCCCGCAAACTGTTGGAACACAGCTCGGGTTAGAGTTGTGAAGTTGCTTGGTACTTGGAAACCAAGTGGTAGTGGATTACCAGTGAACCTGGTCGTGGACGTAGGAGGTGTTACCCCGAACCACGTAAAAACTCGCGTGCTCTTTACTTTCTCTTTATATTCAGTTTTGTACTAACTCTTTCATATCATTGCATATTTGTTCAAAACTGCACACGCAGCTGCTCTCCAAAGACAGCTGTGTCTCTTTGAAAGTTGCACAACTTGACTAAGCTGAAAACATAAAGTTAATCTTTTCAAACTGAGTTTTTCTAAGTAACCGAGCTAAGTTTTCAAACCACCACTTTCCGCACCGCCAGCTGAGTTATTTACCCAGCTGACCCTCCCCAGCTGGATCGATAACTGAGCTCACCAACTTCGTGATTTAACTTAAAAGAAAACGTTTCTAAAAATCTATTTGGTGTATTCACCCCCCCCCTCTACACCAAATACCTAGCTCATGGACCATCACAAACCTTTTTCTAAATCATAACTAGAATATAACTAACGGAAAATAAAACAAGAACACAACAAAACAACCAAGAACTAAACTAACGACGAATGAAACGAATAACGAACGAAACGGACGACAAAAGAAACAAACGACGAATGGAACGAACGAAGAACGGAATGGACGAAGAAAACCTGGGCTGACCTGCCCAAGTCCAGCGTTTGCCGGGCTCAACCATGGCTGACCTTTCATGGTCAGTGGTCGTTCCTGCCCAACCGGCGCTGAGTCGAGTTGATGTACTGCTTCTTTCGATCTTTCATACTTTAAGCTATATTTTCACCCTTCATTACTTATTCTAATTCTCTTTTTCATACTCATTTTTCTTCTTTTTCTCCGATTGCTTTCATCTTCTTGTCGTTTTCCAACGGTGTCTCCCGATCACTTTACTTCCCAAAAATAAACAATCGCCTTGCTTGAAATTAATTCATCATCTCGCTTGAAATTAGAACCAGGGGGCGTGCAGGGTACCATTAGAAAGCCACAGATGCCTAGTTTTTAACCCAATTCACGGATCTGAATTCCGTTAAATGAGCAGGAAGTTATGGCCTCCGGAGTAAAAGGTGACAAACTGCCGCCGCCCAATTTCCAGAGACCGCTGGGCCTCAGCCGCGGCTGACCTCCCATGGTCAGCGACCGCTCAACCGCAGCGGACGCTGAGTTCCGGCATCCTGCTTTCTTCAGCGAGCGCTGAGTCTAGGAGATGGCTGACTTCTCGCCCTGTATTATTTTCAGCGGTCTCTGACTTCACAGCGGCTCTCACTTCATTCCCTGTAATATTTTTGAGCGATCTCTGACTTCCCGCGGTCTCTCACTTCAATCCCTGTATTATTTTTGAGAGATCTCTGAAGTGCAGCCATCTCTGACTTTTAAAAAATTTCTCCTTCGATTCTTTATGCTCTCAACGAACTTTCTAACTTTCAATTCTTGTTTAACGCTTTTATTTACTAAAATAAACTTCATTTTACTTCAAAAATTCTTGTTTCATTAATTCATTTTTAAAATATAATTTCCGACATAAATACAAAACTCGGAAATTTTCTAAAATGACTGCTTTGGCCATACTTCTTCTTATAACGGAAAAATTTACCTCTTCGAGAACTTTTTCAAAAACGAGGGATTTTTCTCTATTCAAAAACTCCCTACGTTAACCGTGATTTTAGGGCATCACGCAAAACTACTTTCTCGGAGCGGAATTCTTCATCGCTACCGAATCTTTGAAAACTTAACATTTTATGCATCTTTATATGAAAACCTACTAAACAAGCGTAAAATTTATTCGATTATTAATCTATTAAATTAACGCCACTCTCGAACCCTCTCTCTCTGCTCATCCTCTAATGGATCTTCTTCTTCTTTTTCTTCCTCACTATCAAACTCGGTACTCTCCTCGGCTCTCTCCACTTCATGTAACGTCAAACGGACAACACTCACGTCGACCATACCCGAAAAAGGCCTAAAACTAGGCTGAAATCCTAGATGGCTAAACGGCATACGACGAAGATAAAAATATCCTTCGGTTGCTTTGACCTCGGGGTCAACGATCTGCTCATCATTGACATGACGATACGGTCCAGACGTACTCCTCTCGTAAAAACGAAAGAAACAAGCCGAGTTCCAAAGAATTAATCAGGCTCTGAAGAATTCAAAACTTGAAGAGTATCCAAAGAGGGATTTAATGGAACTATATCAATAGAGGGAGCTGGAACCAAGCTGTTCACCGAAGCAGAAGGCTCGGAAACAGAAACAAAAATATTTAATAAGGGTAGAGATGAAACATAGCCATTCGACAATGGCTGAGAAATGAATAAGTTTTCATCAAAACTATAATCATTAGGACGAAGAGAAATAACGGTTCGAAATTCCCTTGAGGAATAAGAAAAGGAATTGGGTTGTCTTGCGACATCGAATCTTGAAGTCCTGCGTCATTCACTCGTCGGGAAAAAGAGGAATTAATCTTACTATTTCGAGAACTCCTGAAATAATAGTCTTATTAATATCCATGCAACCACGATGGAAACATGCTAAAGCTAACGTCTCTATGTACTCATACGCATATGCTGAAACTCTCTCATGGCCTCGTCACTTCGAGAAGCTAATTTCGCTTCCAAACGATGGTACCAAACTCACGGTACATTCCAAAGTTAAACAACCAACTTACTTGCTCAATTATTCACCAACTTACAACCTCATTAAGGTCTCAATTCCACTACACAATCTCATATCTCAAACTTTCTAACTTCATCTCATTAATTAACTTCATTATGAAAGCAAAAGAACCATATTACTGAGTTTCTAGTTATGTGGGTTGATCAGGTCCACATAACAGTCCGTCAGTCACATGGAACTTCAAATTTTAAACTTTTTAAATATAGGAAACTTTTAAATGCGTACCTGGTTTGCCGGATGAGATGAGGTGCTGGACTTTTGTTGTTGTTAAAACTCGACTAGTCTAGAATTCAAACCAGACTAGACTTGAAGAAATATGAACTTAGAGCAATAGACCTTGCTCTCGACTAGTCTAGGAATTAAACTAGATTAGACTTTCAAGAAATAACTCAGAGCAGACAGACCTGCTCTGATACCACTCTGTCGCAGCCCGGCTTAGAATTTAGATGACAAAGCCGGTGGGTCCCACGACGTACACAATTTATGATTAACCAAAGGATAAGATAGCGACCCGGCTATCAGTTAATAAGAACAAAGGACACTTATGCTCAATGATTTCTCAACTTAGAATAAATATGACATACATGTTTCAAAATCAACGAATACAACTTAATCAGCTCGGAATTCAATAGACCTGTTCAACCATATTATCAACAAGAAACAAGAAGCTGACGAGTAGATCTCAGGATCAAGAAAGCATGATAAAGAAAAATATTTCAAGTTCGACAAAAACTTTCTTAAAACGACGAACAACTTATGAACCTATGATTCAAGTGATTGAGTTTCAAAAGTACTTGACAAAAAGAGTTCGACTTTAGCATAATTCGACTCTAGAATCCAACATCATTAATAACATTATACAATATCAAATTTCAGAAATGAACATCTTATCATTCAGCGGAATACGAGAGATTATATGTATGGAGACATATAATCTAGGTCTGATTTCATCAAAACAACTCCTAAACACTTTATCAACAACACAGTCCATCCAGCACATGTCATCTCCATCTCAGCTAACCTGCACATTTTAGAATAATACGCGGGGCTGAGTACGAAGTACTCAGTGGGCAAATGCCAAAAATACTTAAAATTTTACTTCTTAGAGTTAGGGATTAAACTTGCTATAGAGCATAAGCACAAGTAATTTTTCTCAAAAACAAACCTGTGCATGCTCAACATTTTCTTTTCTGTAAATCAAGTTTGTCTGGCCAGACATATACTTTATGAGGTATGTACCAGATCTATAATCACATAGTGATAGTGTTGAGAAGGAAGCCTCCTTTTCAAAGACTTGTAATCGGCCCACCTTTTCGAAGGCACATGATTACTACTAAGTGTACACAAATCCTACCTTGCGTAGGACTGAATTCATCTTGATACAGTAGATGGTATCATACAAACATTTGGCAAGTTAATCAACTTAAAAACATCACATATATATAATCATATATATGTATGTCATTTGTCATTTCTTTGGTTAGAAAAGCCCACCTGATTGTAGTATCCCGTCTTTCTTGCGTATTAAAAATTATTAATTCAGTAAGAAAGATAAGATTTCAGTGAAAGAAAAATTTTCGTTACCGAAAATTTTATCTGGCAGATATATTATGTCGTAAAAATGAGTTTTAATTCATTTTTATCGTCTCGGTTAATCCGAAACGAAGAAGTTTTTACATTTATCAATAAGAGATAAATGTTTGGTCATAAATTGACTGAAAGAAGAATTTAATTTATTTAAGTGAAATTCTGCTGGATTTATTGCTTAAAATTTTAGTTTCGGTCGATTTGAAAATGTTTCGAATCTCCGACTCTTTCTATGAGATTTTTATTTAGGGATCGTGAAACCCTAAATTAAATTCTTATGTTGAGAAGTTAAGATTTAATTGAAGATTTGTTAGTTATTAATTAATTGATTAAGCAATTAATTAATTAAACAACTTAACTTAATTATTAAATATTAAATATTTATTCCTATCTCTATATATACAATCCATCTCCTCCCTCCTTCCCTCACCACTCTCGACAGCCACTACACACACATATATATACATATTTCCTCCATTGATGAGCTCATTCCAAGCTCCAAGAACAAGATTCAAGTTAGCAAATCAATTCCAATCCATTAAGTAAGTGTATATCCTTGTTTTTCCAAGCTTTTAGCTCAATTTCCATGGTTTAAACATCCTCTTTCATGTATATATATATAAATTTCGAAAATTTGGGAGAAAATTGAGAAGTGATTGGATGATCTTGATTTCTTAGTATGATGTTTATTTCATGTTTATATGATGATTTATGTCATTAAATGAATCATGAGAAACCCTAAACCTATTTCTTGAGATTTTCGAAAAAATCAAGAAATGACCAAGTTTTGATCCATGTATTGTATGATTAATTTGATGTTATAAATGAGTTTAGTTAATTATTCTAAGCATGTTTCATGTTGAAAGTGAGTATAAATTCCCAACCATTTTTATTTTATGAAAAATGTCGAAATTAAATGTTTAAAAAATTAGGGTTTGAAATGTTGATGAAGTATGATGTAATTGATGGATGATTTGATGTTATATGATGTTAATGATGCTTGATTAATCAAGAATTAATCAAAAGAAAGCTTGATGAACCCTAAATTCTAGTTTAATTCGAAAAGTGGGTTCTTAAATTAGGGTTATTAGTTTATTGATTAATTGATTGAAATTAATTGAAGAATTAAGGTTATAATGCTTAATCAAGTATGTTAGAAATTAAAAAGAAGAGAAAAGAATTTTAGAAACCCTAAAATAAAAATAACCAAAAATTAATAAAATAAAATAAATTATTAATTAAATTTTATTTAAGAAACTAATTGCATTTATGAGCTTCTCATTAAAAATAAAGTATTGTGTGATTTTCTGAGAATTTAATTCAAAGTAATAAAGATATTCTATTTTTAATTGAATTTACCGAGTCGGGAGTCTATATATTTAATCGAGTCGAATGTGTGAAGTGAATGTGTAATTATGTTCATAATATTGGAAAATGTGAGTGGATTTAATTTAAGAATTTTCTGAATCCGTTAGACGGATTAAAATCGACTTTGTCGATTATGATGAATATTAATTAAAGTATGGTTATGTTAAGCGTGATTGATGATTGATGATTGATGATTAAGTATGAGTTAAGATAGAATAAGAGAGTTTAAGAAGTTAAGTTAGAAATTCTCGAGTTTCGTCGAGTTTCGACGTAGAATTTCGAAGTAAATTAGAAGTTAAGAAGATCGAATTCGTTTATTAGATAGTAGTTAATTCTCGTTCTGAATTCGTGAATTCTAGTTCGAATGAAGGATCGAGTGGAAGTGAATCCGAGGATTCAGAATCGATAAAGGTTAAGTCCAAAGCTTCAGTTATCAGGTGGGCTTTCTAAACCAAGAAATGATGAATGCTATATATATATATATATATATGATTATATATATATGATTATATATATATATGTGTGATGTTTTCAAGTAATTGGCTTGCCAAATATTTAAAGTTTTGTATGATACCGTCTACCAAAGAAAGACGAATTCGGTCCTACGCAAGGTAGGATTTGTGTACACTATTTTGTAATCGGGAGCCTTCCGAAAGGAGTGGACGATTACAAGTGTTTGAGAAGGAGGCCTACTTCTCAGCACTATTTTATTGTAGACACGGTACATACTCTTATATATATTTATGTATTCTTTTGAACATGCACAAGTTTGAATTGTGCTATGTCTTTCAGCAAGTCCAATTTATAGTTGTATTCAGTAAGTTTTCAAATTATCTTGGCATGTGCCCACTGAGTACATCGTACTCAGCCCCGCCTATTATTCTAAAATGTGCAGGTTAGCTGGGATGAAGATGATCGTGTGCTGGAGGACTTGTTGTTGTTGTTGTTGTTATTGGTTTATATGATAAGAGTTGTTTTGATGAGCTTAGAACCTAGAATATATGTCTTCATACATATATTCTCTCGTTTTTCCGCTGCAAATTTATGAAGTTTGTTGATGTATAAATTTTGTTGATGATGGTTGGATTCTAAAGTCAAACTAAGTTTAAGTCGTTTGAATTCTGAAAGTTTGATCGAAATATGTTCGTTAACTCCTTTTGAAATCAGCCTACTTGATATATATATATATATATATATATATATATATATATATCTTGCGTTCTTGATCTATAAGTCAGCTCGTTATTTTCATGTCATTGAGTTGTTGGATTCGTTTGATGGAAATTATTGATCTTGAGCTGATTTGATTATTCCATAAATGCTTATTTGGTTGATCGTCTCATAAATCTCAAGTTATACTTGTTTTGAAAATGTCAAAGTTGATTGTTGGTTGAGTTGATTTGTCCTTTGTGATTATTGATAAATAGCCGGGTCGCTATTATATTCCTTTGTTAATCATAAATTGTGTAAGTCGTGGGATCCACCGGCTTTGTCATCTAATTTCTAGGCCGGGCTGCGACAGAGTGGTATCAGAGTAAGTCTGTCTGCTCTGAGTCATTGTTTCTTAAAAAGGTCTAGTCTAGTTTGAATCCCTAGACTAGTTGAGAGCAAGGTCTAATTGCTCTAAGTTCTGTTTATTCTAAGTTAATATTTCAAAGTCTAGTCTGGTTTGAATTCTAGACTAGTCAGGTTTTAACAACAACAAAAGTCCAGCACCTCATCTCATCCGGCAAACCAGGTATGCATTTAAAAGTTTTCTATGTTTAAAAGTTAAAAAAAAAAAAAGTTGAAGTTCCATATGACTGACGCACTGTTATGTGGACCTGATCAACCCACATAACTAGAAACTCAGTAATATGGTCTTCCACCTACATAATGGAGTTAATTAATGAGATGAAGTTAGAAAGTTTGAGATATATGAAATTGTGTTGTGGTTTTGAGATTTTAATGAGATTGTTTTATGTTGGTTTGCTTAAAGCAAATTGACGAATAATTGTTCAAGTAAGTTGGTTGTTTAACTTTGGAATGTACCGTGAGTTTGGTACCATCGTTTGGAAGCAAATTTAGCTTCTCGAAGTGACAAGGCCATGAGAGAGTTCTAGCATATGTGCATGAGTATTACGGGAATGTTAGTAGAATTTTTTAAGTATCATGCTTCGATGGATAGCAAAAGAAAGTAATATTTCAAGAATTTTCAGAATAGAAAGATTAGTTTCTTTTCTTCTCGACGAGTGGCAGGAAATGGGCAGCTTCCCATGCACCTCAGTTCATCCTGGAGCAAGATTGGGATCGTATGCTCTTCGGAGATTGCTGTGGAAATATAGTCGAGATTTGCTCTCGCTATATGTGCTACTCTACACCACCACGTGGACCGTATTAGCCGCCGATCCGAGTGGATAAAGCAGGATTGCAGGATCCGATGTTTCAAGACGACCTAATTCATTTTCTCATTTCTCAGGAGAACCCTGAGCTCGTTGTTACTCCTCATTCTAATGATTATGGGTTTAATGTAAACTCATTTCTTTCTTAGCCGTTGTCGAATGGCAATGTTCCATCTCCATCTCTATCAAATGTTTTGTTTCTGTTCTCGAGCCTTCTGCTTCGATGAACAATTTGATTCAGCTCCATCTATTGATGTAGTTCCATTAAATCCTTCTTTGGATACTCTTCAAGCTTTGAATTCTTCAGAGCTTGATTATTTCTTTGGAACTCAGCTTGTTTCTTTCATTTCTACAAGAGGAGGTTTGGACCGCGTCGTCATGACAGTGACGAGGATACCATTGACCCCGAGGTCGGAGCAACCGAAAGATATTCTCATCTTCGTCGTGTGCCATTTAGCCATCTAGGGTTTCAACCTAGCTAGTTTAGAATTTCTTCGGGTGTGATCGACGTGAGTGTTGTCCGTTTAACGTTAGATGAAGTAGAGAGAGAGCCGAGGAGAGTACCGAGTCTGAGAGTGAAAAAAAAAGATCCATTAAAGGATGAGCAGTGAGAGAGAGGGTTCGAGAGTGGCGTTAATTTAATAGATTAATAATCGAATATATTTTACGCTTTGTCGTTTTTAAGTTTTATGATTGTTTAGTAGGTTTCGTAAATAGATGCATAATATGTTAAGTTTTTAAAGATCCGATAGCGATGAAGAATTCCGCTCCGAGAAAGTAGTTTTGCGTGATGTCCTAAAATCACGGTTAACGTGGGAAGTTTTTGTTATAAAAAAAAATCCCTCGTTTTTGTGAAAAAGTCCTCGAAGAGGTCATTTTTCCGTTATAAGAAGAAGTATGACCAAAGCGATCATTTTAAGTAAATTTCCGAGTTTTGTACTTATGTCGGAATTTTTTTTTTTTTTAAAATGAATTAAGGAAACGATAATTTTTGAAGTAAAAATTAAATATAGTCGAGGAGAGTTAAAACGAAGTAAGATGAAACGTATTTGATGAAGAAGAACGTTAAAATCAAGTAAAGAAAGGAAGAAAGCAAAGTAGAACGAAATTTAATTAGCATTGAGGAAGCGTTAGAATAATTAAGATGAAGCGAAATCGAAGAAGAAGAACGTTGAAAAGCTAGAGATGAAGGAAGAAAGTTCGTCAAAATCATGAAGATCGAAGGAAGAGCGTTCAGGGGTTGAATCCAACGCCGGTTGGAAACCAGCGCCGGCTGGAAGGAAAATGCCGAAGTTCACTCCAGCGGTCTCCGGAATCCAGCGGTCGCTGGAATAGTGAATCCGGCGGCAGCATCGGCTGGAAAGCTGGGCGGCGGCTGTTCTGCCACCTTTTACTCCGGAGGCCATAACTTCCTGCTCGTTTAACGGAATTCAGATCCGTAAATTGGGTTGGAAACTAAACATCCGTGGCTTTCTAATGGTATCCTGCACGTCCCCTGGTTCTAAATATTCTGTTCTGAAATTTAGTTTCAATCTGCTGCAGTTGTGCAGATTTTTCTATAAGTTATTTCTTTCAAGTTTAATCAATTTATTTTGATTTCTTTGAACTTTCTAAATCGAATTCTTGCTCATCGATGCAAGCATGAGATCCTTTATGTGAGGAGCTTTCGTAAGCGAGATAATGAATTAATCTCAAGCAAGGCGATTGATTATTTTGGAAAGTAAAGTGATCGAGAGATACCGTTGAAAAACGACAAGAAGATGAAATCGACTGAAAAAAAAGAAGAAAAATGGGTATGAAGAAGAGATTTAAAATAAGTAATGAAGAATAAAAACATAGCTTAAAAAAAAAATTTCCGTTGTTCGTTCATCATTCGTTGTCCGTTTCGTTCTTTGTTTGTTTCGTTCGTCGTTCGTTATTCTTCTCTTTCGTTAATCACATTCTTGTTATGTTTTAGAACGAGATTGAGATAAACTAATATCTCAAAAGAATTAATCGATGAAGTTAATGTCTCAGGATAATGTTATTCCTTTCTGTTTTGTTAGGAATGCCTGAGCTAATGTTATTTAGCCTCAGTTATCCGATTTAATTAACGTTTGGGATTCTTTCATTACCCAACCTACTTCTCGGATAGTTAGTTCTGTCATTTCCTTATCCAGTTAAATGTGTCAATTTTGACCTCAAAAATTTTTATTTTAAGGATTTGATTTAATTTTAGTCTTTCGCGCAGAGGTGATTTATTCTCTCTTTCCGAGGATCCTTAATATTCTCAACCCTTCGAATATTAAATTTTCTTCCGTTTCCATTTCTCCGTTATAGCAAAGGAGCATGAAGTGGGATCATTCTCACTGTGTCAGGAGAATAATAATATAATGCCTTCGACATCAATCTAACTACTAAAAGGATGGATTGTTTAACTAACTACAACGTGTTCCTCTCCAAAAGTCAAGTTCGAGGCTAGTTTCTCGTCGACACCAGTTACGGACATTGAAGATGAAGTCAAGCTTACCTTGAGCTGAGATGTGATCGTCAAGGAAGTAGTAGAAGAAGATGATGTAGAAGTCGATAGTATAGATTTAGATAATGCGTTTAATAAAGAGAAAAAAAAAAATTTTAAGGACGGCTAATAGAGAGTCGACCTTTTTAATTATTGCCAATATTGAGTGCGTGAAAGAAAAAGTAGTATAAATGCGGAAATATGAGTTTTAAATAGAACGGATGATGCATAGTTTAACCTTAGATTTTTCGATAACAGATTAGTATTCTGTACCGTCACTATTATGCTAAGTGTGATGCTAGAACATCACAATTAAGATAAGAATAATTTATCTTTTGATATATGTGAAAGTGCTTAAACTTTCAAGTTAAATTCTTGATGATTTGATTATATGATGATGAGAGTGAATCGTTTGATTCATTATTTATGATGAGCATGTTATGTGCTAAAGATGTGAATAAGAATTTTATTAAGTTTAAAAAAAATCAAGAAAGTTTATTCCGTTTAAAAGGAAATAAAATTCTTCGGAAAACCCTGAGTTGGTTAACTAGAATGCTTTCTAGAAAAAGAAATAAGGTAGAAAAGAAGAGCAGCAAGAACCTAACCGCCTCCTCAACCAAAAGGAGGATAGAAGAATTTCTTTTCTTCATTAAAATTCCCAACTCTAGACGTAAGAGGAAATTCGTCGGAAGCTGAAGAGCTGTTTCGATCGTTAGAAAAAAAAATTATTATTATTTATTTAGGTTTCTTTGTAGTAGCAAGCATTAACGTCATACATGTATGACCTACCAGCTTAAAGGATTTGCGGATTATTGGTAGGAAGCTCGTCAGGGGCATATACCCTGAGTAGCTAGAGAAATTGACGTAGGAGCAACTTAAAAATGCTCTTTTCGAGAATTATGTTCCAAGAATTATCGAAAACAAAAGGAGAGTGAGTTTGCCAATCTTAAGCAAGGAAAGAAGTCGGTATCCGAGTACGATCGAGAATTTTGCGTTTTAGCTCGTTTCGCCCAAGATAAAGTAGACACAGATGAAAAGATGTCTGAGCTCTTTCGAACCAGACTACATCAAGAGATAAAGAGTCGTGCTACTCAGTCAGAGTGCATTGAACCATTTAGAGGCTTTAAATCGAGCTTTGGATATGGAGTTAGCTATGCAACCATAAAGATCGTTGCAGTTGTCAACACCATCTTCTCAGCAAATACAAGCTCCATCAGCAGCGAGCCCTTAATCTTCAAATCAAGATCAATTTCAACGAAGAAAGCGAAAGTGGAATGATGGTTCCCAATCAAATAAGAGGCCATGGCAAAGAAAGTAAAATCAGCAAAGTTGGCAAGGCCAACAAAGTCAGCAAGGACCGCAAGGTCAGCAGCAGCAAGTAAATCCAGGAATATTTAAGTCGCCTTTCGTTAATCAAGGCAGTTCTTCGCAAGGATATCAAGGAATTCATTCGTTCCCTAAGTGCAAAAAAATGCACCAAGGAGTTTGTAAAGCTGGAAGCAACAACTATTATACGTGTGGATAATTTAGTCACTACTCCTATCAATATTCAAATAAGCAACAAGGACCAGGATAAAGTAGATCTAATCAGAATCAGCCCAGGATTCGAAGGCAATAGAAGAAGTTCCTCAAACGCCGCAGCAGTAGCAGAAACATCAAGGACGCTGTTCTCAGCAGAAGCAAAAGTAGCCTCAGTAGCAGTAGATAGAGCCTCAACAATAGTATCAAAGTATTTTCGCCTAAAGCAGAAGTTGTGCGTTAATGACCAATGAAATTTGACAGATTTGAGTCAATTAAAAGGGCGTACCTGTTATAATCTTACAGGTACATCGCATTCATTTATATAAAATGCATGCGTTAATAATCTTGATCTAAAACGTAGAGCGTGCTAGGCAAAACCTAAGAATAGTTACTCCAGTAGGTAAACCTACCTCAGTTACTATTGTTTGTCCTAAATTAGAGTTGAATTAGGATTTCTCAAAATGTTAGTCAAAACCCTAACTTAAATTAAAATGTTAAATGTTGATATCATTCTAGGAATTGATTATTTAACCAAGAATTTTGTAACCATTCGGTATAAGTAGAGACATACCTCTTTTCAGCCATCTAGTCAAGAGTAATCTTTATTCTTCAAGGTAGAAAGAAGGCATAGAAGATCGCCGATTATCTCGACAGTTCGAGTAGAGAAATTGTTGAAAAGAAAAGATGTGAAAGCATATCTTATCTATTTCGACTAAGATGAAAATCGAAAAGAGAGTATTGAAGATAGAGTTGTAGTCAGAGATTTCCAGGATGTATTTCCTGAGATTTTGCCAGGATTGCCGACAGATAGGCAAGTGGAGTTCACCATAGATCATGAATCAGGATTAGCTCTAGTTTTAAAGATGCCATATAGGATGACTCCGAAAGAGTTACAAGAGTTAAAGATCCAATTGCAAGAATCGATTAATCTAGGTTTTATCCGACCTGGTGTTCTTCCCTTAGGTAGCACCAACCTTGTTGTCAAGAAAAATGAAGATAGTTGAGAATATGTATCAACTACCGAAAGCTAAACAAGCTAACTCTGAAGAACAAATATCCTTTGCCGAGAATAGATGATCTTTTGATCAGCTCAAAGGAGCTAGAGTATTTCCGAAGATTAATCTGAAATCTGGTTATCATCAGTTAAAGATTAAGCAAGAGGATATTCAGAAGATGAATTTTAGAACAAGATACGGCCACTACGAGGTTGTAGTAATGCCGTTTGGACTGACAAATAATCCAGTAGTATTTATGGATCTCATAAAGTGAATATTCCATGAATTTTGGACAAGTTGTCGTAGTCTTCATTAATGACATTCTAGTTTAGTCAAGGAGTAATCTTGATCACGAGAAACATCTCCAAATTGTTGGAAAAGTTGAGAACCGAGAGGTTTTATGCCAAGTTCAGTAAATGCAAATTTTGGCTAAGAAAAGTACATTTCCTTGGACATTTTGTTTCCTCTAAAGGAATCAATGTCGATTCGACAAAAAGTGCAAGCAGTTCAGAAATGGAAGTTTCCAACTACGCCACATGAGATTAGGAGTTCATAGGTCTAGCAGGCTACTATCAAAGATTTATCGAATGATGATTTTAAGATAGCAAAGCCAATGACCCAACTCCTAAAGAAAGAATCGAAGTTTAAATAGTCTAACGAGTGTGAAGAATATTTTTAAGAGCTCAAGAAAAGGCTAACCACTGCTTTAATGCTAGCGGTTCTAGAATCAGATAAAGATTATACCGTTTTCACTGATGCATCAAAGAATGGACTAAGTTGTGTCCTGATACAAGAAGAAAAAGTCATTGCTTATGCTTCTAGACAGCTTAGACCTTATGAGGTAAGCTATTCAACTCATGAATCGAAATTAACAGCAGTAGTATATGCTCTAAAGATTTAGAGACACCATTTTTACGAAGTAAAATGTGAGATCTTCACAGATCAAAAGAATCTCCAATACTTCTTTGAGAAGAAAGGAGTTAAAAATAAGACAGCGAAGATGGCTCGAGTTAGTCAAGGACTACAGTTGTAAAATTTCCTGTCATCAAGAAAAGCAAACGTAGTAGCTGAAGCTTTGAGTAGAAAGAATAAATCTAAGCTAGAATTTCTTCTGACTCAAGAGAAAGAAAGAATTCTTTAAGAATTTTTGGAGAGTTAAGCTTAGAAATGTTTTACTGCCGCATCTGCAGAAACGATAATTGCAACTCTGGAAATAGATCCAAATTTAAGAGCAAATATTTATAATGATCAGAGAAAAGATGAAAAGTTAGAAAAGTTTTAAAACTTTAGTATAGCCTTTTATCCTCAAAGGATGGTTAATTAGAAAGAACCATTCGAATCCTAGAAGATATGTTAAGAACTGTTGTTCTTGATCGAAGAGATTATTGGGAAAAAAAATTACCTCTTGATTTTACTTATAACAACAGTTACCAAATATCGATAAGCATGGTATCCTATGAAGCCCTTCATAGAGGAAAATGTCGATCTTCGTTCCATTAGGATAATGTGGGCGAGAATAAAATGTTAGGGCCGAAGTAATTAAAGAAATGATAGAGACTTTGCGCCAAGCCCAACAATAAATAATTCAAAGAAGCACAAGATCATCAACAATATTAAGCAGATACACGAAAAGCAGCGTTAGAATCTGAAAGAAAAATCTTCAAGAGGAATTCTTCATTTTGGTGTTATAGGAAAGTTTAAGTCTTGCTACATAGAACCATATGAAATTCTGAAAAGAATAGGTTAAGTAGCGTATAAGTTAGTTTTATCATCAAGTTTTGGAAGTTTGTGCAATGTGTTCCATGTATCTCAGTTACGACAATACATGTTTGACTCTAAGCATGTTATCTATAAAAAAAAAGTGATCTTTAATCCAGATCTTAATTATGAAGAAAAGCCAGAAGCAATTTTGGATCGAAAGATCTAGCAGCTTAGATTATGTCGATCGTGTTAGTAAAGATTAAGTAAAATCATAATGGTTTAGAAGAAGCCATTTGAAAGTTAGGAAGTAAGATGAAAGACAAGTATCCCGAGTAATTTCAAGAAGTAAGTAAATTTCGGGACAAAATTTATTTTTAGGGGGAGAGAATGTAGTATCCCGTCTTTCTTGCGTATTAAAAATTATTAATTTAGTAAGAAAGATAAGATTTCAGTGAAAGAAAAATTTTCGTTTCCGAAAATTTTATCTGGCAGATATATTTTGCCGTAAAAATGAGTTTTAATTCATTTTTATCGTCTCGGTTAATCCGAAACGAAGAAGTTTTTACATTTATCAATAAGTGATAAATGTTTGGTCATAAATTGACTGAAAGAAGAATTTAATTTATTTAAGTGAAATTCTGTGGGATTTATCGCTTAAAATTTTAGTTTCGGTCGATTTGAAAATGTTTCGAATCTCCGACTCTTTCTATGAGATTTTTATTTAGGGATCGTGAAACCCTAAATTAAATTCTTATGTTGAGAAGTTAAGATTTAATTGAAGATTTGTTAGTTATTAATTAATTGATTAAGCAATTAATTAATTAAACAACTTAACTTAATTATTAAATATTAAATATTTATTCCTATCTCTATATATACAATCCATCTCCTCCCTCCTTCCCTCACCACTCTCGACAGCCACTACACACACATATATATACATATTTCCTCCATTGATGAGCTCATTCCAAGCTCCAAGAACAAGATTCAAGTTAGCAAATCAATTCCAATCCATTAAGTAAGTGTATATCCTTGTTTTTCCAAGCTTTTAGCTCAATTTCCATGGTTTAAACATCCTCTTTCATGTATATATATATAAATTTCGAAAATTTGGGAGAAAATTGAGAAGTGATTGGATGATCTTGATTTCTTAGTATGATGTTTATTTCATGTTTATATGATGATTTATGTCATTAAATGAATCATGAGAAACCCTAAACCTATTTCTTGAGATTTTCGAAAAAATTAAGAAATGACCAAGTTTTGATCCATGTAATGTATGATTAATTTGATGTTATAAATGAGTTTAGTTAATTATTCTAAGCATGTTTCATGTTGAAAGTGAGTATAAATTCCCAACCATTTTTATTTTATGAAAAATGTCGAAATTAAATGTTTAAAAAATTAGGGTTTGAAATGTTGATGAAGTATGATGTAATTGATGGATGATTTGATGTTATATGATGTTAATGATGTTTGATTAACCAAGAATTAATCAAAAGAAAGCTTGATGAACCCTAAATTCTAGTTTAATTCGAAAATTGGGTTCTTAAATTAGGGTTATTAGTATATTGATTAATTGATTGAAATTAATTGAAGAATTAAGCTTATAATGCTTAATCAAGTATGTTAGAAATTAAAAAGAAGAGAAAAGAATTTTAGAAACCCTAAAATAAAAATAACCGAAAATTAATAAAATAAAATAAATTATTAATTAAATTTTATTTAAGAAACTAATTGCATTTATGAGGTTCTCATTAAAAATAAAGTATTGTGTGATTTTCTGAGAATTTAATTCAAAGTAATAAAGATTTTCTATTTTTAATTGAATTTACCGAGTCGGGAGTCTATATATTTAATCGAGTCGAATGTGTGAAGTGAATGTGTAATTATGTTCATAATATTGGAAAATGTGAGTAGATTTAATTTAAGAATTTTCTGAATCCGTTAGACGGATTAAAATCGACTTTGTCGATTATGATGAATATTAATTAAAGTATGGTTATGTTAAGCATGATTGATGATTGATGATTGATGATTAAGTATGAGTTAAGATAGAATAAGAGAGTTTAAGAAGTTAAGTTAGAAATTCTCGAGTTTCGTCGAGTTTCGACGTAGAATTTCGAAGTAAATTAGAAGTTAAGAAGATCGAATTGGTTTATTGGATAGTAGTTAATTCTCGTTCTGAATTCGTGAATTCTAGTTTGAATGAAGGATCGAGTGGAAGTGAATCCGAGGATTCATAATCGATAAAGGTTAAGTCTAAAGCTTCAGTTATCAGGTGGGCTTTCTAAACCAAGAAATGATGAATGCTATATATATATATATATGATGATATATATATGATTATATATATATGTGTGATGTTTTCAAGTGATTGGCTTGCCAAATGTTTAAAGTTTTGTATGATACCGTCTACCAAAGAAAGACGAATTCGGTCCTACGCAAAGTAGGATTTGTGTACACTATTTTGTAATCGGGAGCCTTCCGAAAGGAGTGGACGAGTACAAGTGTTTGAGAAGGAGACTTACTTCTCAGCACTATTTTATTGTAGACACCGTACATACTCTTATATATATTTATGTATTCTTTTGAACATGCACAAGTTTGAATTGTGCTATGTCTTTCAGCAAGTCCAATTTATAGTTGTATTCAGTAAGTTTTCAAATTATCTTGGCATGTGCCCACTGAGTACTTCGTACTCAGCCCCGCCTATTATTCTAAAATGTGCAGGTTAGCTGGGATGAAGATGATCGTGTGCTGGAGGACTTGTTGTTGTTGTTGTTGTTATTGGTTTATATGATAAGAGTTGTTTTGATGAGCTTAGAACCTAGAATATATGTCTTCATACATATATTCTCTCGTTTTTCCGCTGCAAATTTATGAAGTTTGTTGATGTATAAATTTTGTTGATGATGGTTGGATTCTAAAGTCAAACTAAGTTTAAGTCGTTTGAATTCTGAAAGTTTGATCGAAATATGTTCGTTAACTCCTTTTGAAATCAGCCTACTTGATATATATATATATATATATATATATATATATATATATATCTTGCGTTCTTGATCTATAAGTCAGCTCGTTGTTTTCATGTCATTGAGTTGTTGGATTCGTTTGATAGAAATTATTGATCTTGAGCTGATTTGATTATTCCATAAATGCTTATTTGGTTGATGGTCTCATAAATCTCAAGTTATACTTGTTTTGAAAATGTCAAAGTTGATTGTTGGTTGAGTTGATTTGTCCTTTGTGATTATTGATAAATAGCCGGGTCGCTATTAAATTCCTTTGTTAATCATAAATTGTGTAAGTCGTGGGACCCACCGGCTTTGTCATCTAATTTCTAGGCCGGGCTGCGACAGAGTGGTATCAGAGCAAGTCTGTCTGCTCTGAGTCATTGTTTCTTAAAAATGTCTAGTCTAGTTTGAATCCCTAGACTAGTTGAGAGCAAGGTCTAATTGCTCTAAGTTCTGTTTATTCTAAGTTAATATTTCAAAGTCTAGTCTGGTTTGAATTCTAGACTAGTCAGGTTTTAACAACAACAAAAGTCCAGCACCTCATCTCATCCGGCAAACCAGGTATGCATTTAAAAGTTTTCTATGTTTAAAAGTTAAAAAAAAAAAAGTTGAAGTTCCATATGACTGACGCACTGTTATGTGGACCTGATCAACCCACATAACTAGAAACTCAGTAATATGGTCTTCCACCTACATAATGGAGTTAATTAATGAGATGAAGTTAGAAAGTTTGAGATATATGAAATTGTGTTGTGGTTTTGAGATTTTAATGAGATTGTTTTATGTTGGTTTGCTTAAAGCAAATTGACGAATAATTGTTCAAGTAAGTTGGTTGTTTAACTTTGGAATGTACCGTAAGTTTGGTACCATCGTTTGGAAGCAAAATTAGCTTCTCGAAGTGACAAGGCCATGAGAGAGTTCTAGCATATGTGCATGAGTATTACGGGAATGTTAGTAGAATTTTTTAAGTGTTTTCATCATGCTTCGATGGATAGCAAAAGAAAGTAATATTTCAAGAATTCTCAGAATAGAAAGATTAGTTTCTTTTCTTCTCGACGAGTGGCAGGAAATGGGCAGCTTCCCGTGCACCTCAGTTCATCCTGGAGCAAGATTGGGATCGTATGCTCTTCGTAGATTGCTGTGGAAATATAGTAGAGATTTGCTCTCGCTATGTGTGCTACTCTACACCACCACCTGGACCGTATTAGCCGCCGATCCGAGTGAATAAAGCAGGATTGCAGGATCCGATGTTTCAAGACGACCTAATTCATTTTCTCATTTCTCAGGAGAACCCTGAGCTCGTTGTTACTCCTCATTCTAATGATTATGGGTTTAATGTAAACTCATTTCTTTCTTAGCCGTTGTCGAATGGCAATGTTCCATCTCCATCTCTATCAAATGTTTTGTTTCTGTTCTCGAGCCTTCTGCTTCGATGAACAATTTGATTCAGCTCCATCTATTGATGTAGTTCCATTAAATCCTTCTTTGGATACTCTTCAAGCTTTGAATTCTTCAGAGCTTGATTATTTCTTTGGAACTCAGCTTGTTTCTTTCGTTTCTACAAGAGGAGGTCTGGACCGCGTCGTCATGACAGTGACGAGGATACCATTGACCCCGAGGTCGGAGCAACCGAAAGATATTCTCATCTTCGTCGTGTGCCATTTAGCCATCTAGGGTTTCAACCTAGCTAGTTTAGAATTTCTTCGGGTGTGATCGACGTGAGTGTTGTCCGTTTAACGTTAGATGAAGTAGAGAGAGAGCCGAGGAGAGTACCGAGTCTGAGAGTGAAAAAAAAAAGATCCATTAAAGGATGAGCAGTGAGAGAGAGGGTTCGAGAGTGGCGTTAATTTAATAGATTAATAATCGAATATATTTTACGCTTTGTCGTTTTTAAGTTTTATGATTGTTTAGTAGGTTTCGTAAATAGATGCATAATATGTTAAGTTTTTAAAGATCCGGTAGCGATGAAGAATTCAGCTCCGAGAAAGTAGTTTTGCGTGATGTCCTAAAATCACGGTTAACGTGGGAAGTTTTTGTTATAAAAAAAAATCCCCCGTTTTTGTGAAAAAGTCCTCCAAAGAGGTCATTTTTCCGTTATAAGAAGAAGTATGACCAAAGCGATCATTTTAAGTAAATTTCCGAGTTTTGTACTTATGTCGGAAATTATTTTTTTTTTAAAATGAATTAAGGAAACGATAATTTTTGAAGTAAAAATTAAATATAGTCGAGGACAGTTAAAACGAAGTAAGATGAAACGTATTTGATGAAGAAGAACGTTAAAATCAAGTAAAGAAAGGAAGAAAGCAAAGTAGAACGAAATTTAATTAGCATTGAGGAAGCGTTAGAATAATTAAGATGAAGCGAAATCGAAGAAGAAGAACGTTGAAAAGCTAGAGATGAAGGAAGAAAGTTCGTCAAAATCATGAAGATCGAAGGAAGAGCGTTCAGGGGTTGAATCCAACGCCAGTTGGAAACCAGCGCCGGCTGGAAGGAAAATGCCGAAGTTCACTCCAGCGGTCTCCGGAATCCAGTGGTCGCTGGAATAGTGAATCCGGCGGCAGCAGCGGCTGGAAAGCTGGGCGGCGGCTGTTCTGCCACCTTTTACTCCGGAGGCCATAACTTCCTGCTCGTTTAACGGAATTCAGATCCGTAAATTGGGTTGGAAACTAAACATCCGTGGCTTTCTAATGGTACCCTGTACGTCCCCTGGTTCTAAATATTCTGTTCTGAAATTTAGTTTCAATCTGCTGCAGTTGTGTAGATTTTTCTATAAGTTATTTCTTTCAAGTTTAATCAATTTATTTTGATTTCTTTGAACTTTCTAAATCGAATTCTTGCTCATCGATGCAAGCATGAGATCCTTTATGTGAGGAGCATTCGTAAGCGAGATAATGAATTAATCTCAAGCAAGGCGATTGATTATTTTGGAAAGTAAAGTGATCGGGAGATACCATTGAAAAACGACAAGAAGATGAAATCGACTGAAGAAAAAGAAGAAAAATGGGTATGAAGAAGAGATTTAAAATAAGTAATGAAGAATAAAAACATAGCTTAAAAAAAAAATTTCCGTTGTTCGTTCATCATTCGTTGTCCGTTTCGTTCTTTGTTTGTTTCGTTCGTCGTTCGTTATTCTTCTCTTTCGTTAATCACATTCTTGTTATGTTTTAGAACGAGATTGAGATAAACTAATATCTCAAAAGAATTAATCGATGAAGTTAATGTCTCAGGATAATGTTATTCCTTTCTGTTTTGTTAGGAATGCCTGAGCTAATGTTATTTAGCCTCAGTTATCCGATTTAATTAACGTTTGGGATTCTTTCATTACCCAACCTACATCTCGGATAGTTAGTTCTGTCATTTCCTTATCCAGTTAAACGTGTCAATTTTGACCTCAAAAATTTTTATTTTAAGGATTTGATTTAATTTTAGTCTTTCGCGCAGAGGTAATTTATTCTCTCTTTCCGAGGATCCTTAATATTCTCAACCCTTAGAATATTAAATTTTCTTCCGTTTTCATTTCTCCGTTATAGCAAAGGAGCATGAAGCGGGATCATTCTCACTGTGTCAGGAGAATAATAATATAATGCCTTCGACATCAATCTAACTACTATAAGGATGGATTGTTTAACTAACTACAACGTGTTCCTCTCCAAAAGTCAAGTTCGAGGCTAGTTTCTCGTCGACACCAGTTACGGACATTGAAGATGAAGTCAAGCTTACCTTGAGCTGAGATGTGGTCGTCAAGGAAGTAGTAGAAGAAGATGATGTAGAAGTCGATAGTATAGATTTAGATAATGCGTTTAATAAAGAGAAATTTTTTTTTTTAAGGACGGCTAATAGAGAGTCGACCTTTTTAATTATTTCCAATATTGAGTGCGTGAAAGAAAGAAGTAGTATAAATGCGGAAATATGAGTTTTAAATAGAACGGATGATGCATAGTTTAACCTTAGATTTTTCGATAACAGATTAGTATTCTGTACCGTCACTATTATGCTAAGTGTGATGCTAGAACATCACAATTAAGATAAGAATAATTTATCTTTTGATAGATTTCTTATCTTAAAAAGATCTCAAAAGGGAAAATTTTTCCAGTACTGAAAGAATGACTAAAGCAGTCATTAAGATCAGTTGATGAGTTCTTATATGCTTAAGAAAAATAAGAAGTTATGATGCTTTGTGAAGCAGAAAGTAAGTTGACAGTAAATTGTCAAGATGAAGTTAGAGTTTAAAGAATAAGAATTTTATGAATATAAGCTAAGTATGAAAGAAATAAGTTGCTTTGCCAAAAGTTATAAGTACGTTAGATTATTTTGCGAATTGTTTGAATGATTAAGAAAAGTTATGAATCTGAATGCTTTGATGTTGATTGTCAATATGAGAAAAGTTTATAAAGCTAAGCGGTTGTGCTATTGCTTAATTATTGAGTTAAGTTATGAAAGTGATTATGTTATGATAAGATTTGATTTACGTGAATGTTAAGTTCCATGTTTGGAACTATTATTTTGAGAAGTAACTGCTTTTATATTAAAACTTAATATGTGAAAGTGCTTAAACTTTCAAGTTAAATTCTTGATGATTTGATTATATGATGATGAGAGTGAATCGTTTGATTCATTATTTATGATGAGCATGTTATGTGCTAAAGATGTGAATAAGAATTTTATTAAGTTTAAAAAAAATCAAGAAAGTTTATTCCGTTTAAAAGGAAATAAAATTCTTCGGAAAACCCTGAGTTGGTTAACTAGAATGCTTTCTAGAAAAAGAAATAAGGTAGAAAAGAAGAGCAGCAAGAACCTAACCGCCTCCTCAACCAAAAGGAGGATAGAAGAATTTCTTTTCTTCATTAAAATTCCCAACTCTAGACGTAAGAGGAAATTCATCGGAAGCTGAAGAGCTGTTTCGATCGTTAGAAAAAAAAATTATTATTATTTATTTAGGTTTCTTTGTAGTAGCAAGCATTAACGTCATACATGTATGACCTACCAGCTTAAAGGATTTGCGGATTATTGGTAGGAAGCTCGTCAGGGGCATATACCCTGAGTAGCTAGAGAAATTGACGTATGAGCAACTTAAAAATGCTCTTTTCGAGAATTATGTTCCAAGAATTATCGAAAACAAAAGGAGAGCGAGTTTGCCAATCTTAAGCAAGGAAAGAAGTCGGTATCCGAGTACGATCGAGAATTTTGCATTTTAGCTCGTTTCGCCCAAGATAAAGTAGACACAGATGAGAAGATGTATGAGCTCTTTCGAACCAGACTACATCAAGAGATAAAGAGTCGTGCTACTCAGTCAGAGTGCATTGAACCATTTAGAGGCTTTAAATCGAGCTTTGGATATGGAGTTAGCTATGCAACCATAAAGATCGTTGCAGTTGTCAACACCATTTTCTCAGCAAATACAACCTCCATCAGCAGCGAGCCCTTAATCTTCAAATCAAGATCAATTTCAACGAAGAAAGCAAAAGTGGAATGATGGTTCCCAATCAAATAAGAGGCCATGGCAAAGACAGTAAAATCAGCAAAGTTGGCAAGGCCAACAAAGTCAGCAAAGACCGCAAGGTCGACGGCGCAAAGAAGTAAATCCAAGAAGATTTAAACCGCCTTTCGTTAGTCAAGGCAGTTCGTTGCAAGGATATCAAGGAATTCATTCGTTCCCTAAGTGCAATAAAATGCACCAAGGAGTTTGTAAAGCTGGAAGCAACAGCTATTATACGTGTGGATAATTTAGTCACTACTCCTATCAATATTCAAATAAGCAACAAGGACCAGGAGAAAGTAGATCTAATCAGAATCAGCCCAGGATTCGAAGGCAATAGAAGAAGTTCCTCAAACGCCGCAGCAGTAGCGGAAACATCAAGGACGCTGTTCTCAGCGACGATCTCAGCAGAAGCAAAAGTAGCCTCAGTAGCAGCAGATAGAGCCTCAACAATAGTATCAAAGGATTTTCGCCTAAAGCAGAAGTTGTGCGTTAATGACCAAAGAAATTTGACAGATTTGAGTCAATTAAAAGGGCGTACCTGTTATAATCTTACAGGTACATCGCATTCATTTATATAAAATGCATGCGTTAATAATCTTGATCTAAAACGTAGAGCGTGCTAGGCAAAACCTAAGAATAGTTACTCCAGTAGGTAAACCTACCTCAGTTACTATTGTTTGTCCTAAATTAGAGTTGAATTAGGATTTCTCAAAATGTTAGTCAAAACCCTAACTTAAATTAAAATGTTAAATGTTGATATCATTCTAGGAATTGATTAGTTAACCAAGAATTTTGTAACCATTCGGTATAAGTAGAGACAAACCTCTTTTCAGCCATCTAGTCAAGAGTAATCTTTATTCTTCAAGGTAGAAAGAAGGCATAGAAGATCGCCGATTATCTCGACAGTTCGAGTAGAGAAATTGTTGAAAAGAAAAGATGTGAAAGCATATCTTATCTATTTCGACTAAGATGAAAATTGAGAAGAGAGTATTGAAGATAGAGTTGTAGTCAGAGATTTCCAGGATGTATTTCCTGAGATTTTGCCAGGATAGCCGACAGATAGGCAAGTGGAGTTCACCATAGATCATGAATCAGGATTAGCTCTAGTTTTAAAGATGCCATATAGGATGACTCCGAAAGAGTTACAAGAGTTAAAGATCCAATTGCAAGAATCGATTAATCTAGGTTTTATCCGACCTGGTGTTCTTCCCTTAGGTAGCACCAACCTTGTTGTCAAGAAAAATGAAGATAGTTGAGAATATGTATCAACTACCGAAAGCTAAACAAGCTAACTCTGAAGAACAAATATCCTTTGCCGAGAATAGATGATCTTTTGATCAGCTCAAAGGAGCTAGAGTATTTTCGAAGATTAATCTGAAATCTGGTTATCAGCAGTTAAAGATTAAGCAAGAGGATATTCAGAAGACGAATTTTAGAACAAGATACGGCCACTACGAGGTTGTAGTAATGCCGTTTGGACTGACAAATAATCCAGTAGTATTTATGGATCTCATAAAGTGAATATTCCATGAATTTTGGACAAGTTGTCGTAGTCTTCATTAATGACATTCTAGTTTAGTCAAGGAGTAATCTTGATCAAGAGCATCTCCAAATTGTTGGAAAAGTTGAGAACCGAGAGGTTTTATGCCAAGTTCAGTAAATGCGAATTTTGGCTAAGAAAAGTACATTTCCTTGGACATTTTGTTTCCTCTAAAGGAATTAATGTCGATTCGACAAAAAGTGCAAGCGATCCGAGGAAATGGAAGTTTCCAACTATGCCACATGAGATTAGGAGTTCATAGGTCTAGCGAGGCTATTATCAAAGATTTATCGAATGATGATTTTAAGATAGCAAAGCCAATGACCCAACTCCTAAAGAAAGAATCGAAGTTTAAATAGTCTAACGAGTGTGAAGAATATTTTTAAGAGCTCAAGAAAAGGCTAACCATTTGCTTTAATGCTAGCGGTTCTAGAATCGAATAAAGATTATACCGTTTTCAACGATGCATCAAAGAATGGACTAAGTTGTGTCTGATACAAGAAGAAAAAGTCATTGCTTATGCTTCTAGACGGCTTAGACCTTATGAGGTAAGCTATTCAACTCATGAATCGGAATTAACAACGGTAGTATATGCTCTAAAGATTTAGAGACACCATTTTTACGAAGTAAAATGTGAGATCTTCACGAATCAAAAGAATCTCCAATACTTCTTTGAGAAGAAAGGAGTTAAAAATAAGACAACGAAGATGGCTCGAGTTAGTCAAGGACTACGGTTGAAAAATTTCCGTCATCAAGAAAAGCAAACGTAGTAGGCGACGCTTTGAGTAGAAAGAATAAATCTAAGCTAGAATTTCTTCTGACTCAAGAGAAAGAAAGAATTCTTTAAGAATTTTTGGAGAGTTAAGCTTAGAAATGTTTTACCGCCGCATCCGCGAAATGATAATTGCAACTCACGGAAATAGATCCAAATTTAAGAGCAAATATTTATAATGATCAGAAAAGTTAGAAAAGTTTTAAAACTTTAGTATAGCCTTTTATCCTCAAAGGATGGTTAATTAGAAAGAACCATTCGAATCCTAGAAGATATGTTAAGAACTGTTGTTCTTGATCGAAGAGATTATTGGGAAAAAAAAAATTACCTCTTGATTTTACTTATAACAACAGTTACCAAATATCGATAAGCATGGTATCCTATGAAGCCCTTCATAGAGAAAAATGTCGATCTTCGTTCCATTAGGATAATGTGGGCGAGAATAAAATGTTAGGGCCGAAGTAATTAAAGAAATGATAGAGACTTTGCGCCAAGCCCAACAATAAATAAATCAAAGAAGCACAAGATCATCAACAATATTAAGCAGATACGCGAAAAGCAGCGTTAGAATCTGAAAGAAAAATCTTCAAGAGGAATTCTTCATTTTGGTGTTATAGGAAAGTTTAAGTCTTGCTACATAGAACCATATGAAATTCTGAAAAGAATAGGTTAAGTAGCGTATAAGTTAGTTTTATCATCAAGTTTTGGAAGTTTGTGCAATGTGTTCCATGTATCTCAGTTACGACAATACATGTTTGACTCTAAGCATGTTATCTATAAAAAAAAAGTGATCTTTAATCCAGATCTTAATTATGAAGAAAAGCCAGAAGCAATTTTGGATCGAAAGATCTAGCAGCTTAGATTATGTCGATCGTGTTAGTAAAGATTAAGTAAACTCATAATGGTTTAGAAGAAGCCATTTGAAAGTTAGGAAGTAAGATGAAAGACAAGTATCCCGAGTAATTCCAAGAAGTAAGTAAATTTCGGGACGGAATTTATTTTTAGGGGGAGAGAATGTAGTATCCCGTCTTTCTTGCGTATTAAAAATTATTAATTCGGTAAGAAAGATAAGATTTCAGTGAAAGAAAAATTTTCGTTTCCGAAAATTTTATCTGGCAGATATATTTTGCCGTAAAAATGAGTTTTAATTCATTTTTATCGTCTCGGTTAATCCGAAACGAAGAAGTTTTTACATTTATCAATAAGTGATAAATGTTTGGTCATAAATTGACTGAAAGAAGAATTTAATTTATTTAAGTGAAATTCTGTGGGATTTATCGCTTAAAATTTTAGTTTCGGTTGATTTGAAAATGTTTCGAATCTCCGACTCTTTCTATGAGATTTTTATTTAGGGATCGTGAAACCCTAAATTAAATTCTTATGTTGAGAAGTTTAGATTTAATTGAAGATTTGTTAGTTATTAATTAATTGATTAAGCAATTAATTAATTAAACAACTTAACTTAATTATTAAATATTAAATATTTATTCCTATCTCTATATATACAATCCATCTCCTCCCTCCTTCCCTCACCACTCTCGACAGCCACTACACACACATATATATACATATTTCCTCCATTGATGAGCTCATTCCAAGCTCCAAGAACAAGATTCAAGTTAGCAAATCAATTCTAATCCATTAAGTAAGTGTATATCCTTGTTTTTCCAAGCTTTTAGCTCAATTTCCATGGTTTAAACATCCTCTTTCATGTATATAAATATAAATTTCGAAAATTTGGGAGAAAATTGAGAAGTGATTGGATGATCTTGATTTCTTAGTATGATGTTTATTTCATGTTTATATGATGATTTATGTCATTAAATGAATCATGAGAAACCCTAAACCTATTTCTTGAGATTTTCGAAAAATCAAGAAATGACCAAGTTTTGATCCATGTATTGTATGATTAATTTGATGTTATAAATGAGTTTAGTTAATTATTCTAAGCATGTTTCATGTTGAAAGTGAGTATAAATTCCCAACCATTTTTATTTTATGAAAAATGTCAAAATTAAAAGTTTAAAAAATTAGGGTTTGAAATGTTGATGAAGTATGATGTAATTGATGGATGATTTGATGTTATATGATGTTAATGATGTTTGATTAATCAAGAATTAATCAAAAAGAAAGCTTGATGAACCCTAAATT
The DNA here is from genome assembly GCA_031470985.1 of Agastache rugosa. NCBI lineage: Eukaryota > Viridiplantae > Streptophyta > Magnoliopsida > Lamiales > Lamiaceae > Agastache > Agastache rugosa. Next base: position 26,809,954 of record CM062607.1, read on the forward strand.
CTAGTTTAATTCGAAAATTGGGTTCTTAAATTAGGGTTATTAGTTTATTGATTAATTGATTGAAATTAATTGAAGAATTAAGCTTATAATGCTTAATCAAGTATGTTAGAAATTAAAAAGAAGAGAAAAGAATTTTAGAAACCCTAAAATAAAAATAACCGAAAATTAATAAAATAAAATAAATTATTAATTAAATTTTATTTAAGAAACTAATTGCATTTATGAGCTTCTCATTAAAAATAAAGTATTGTGTGATTTTCTGAGAATTTAATTCAAAGTAATAAAGATTTTCTATTTTTAATTGAATTTACCGAGTCGGGAGTCTATATATTTAATCGAGTCGAATGTGTGAAGTGAATGTGTAATTATGTTCATAATGTTGGAAAATGTGAGTAGATTTAATTTAAGAATTTTCTGAATCCGTTAGACGGATTAAAATCGACTTTGTCGATTATGATGAATATTAATTAAAGTATGGTTATGTTAAGCGTGATTGATGATTGATGATTGATGATTAAGTATGAGTTAAGATAGAATAAGAGAGTTTAAGAAGTTAAGTTAGAAATTCTCGAGTTTCGTCGAGTTTCGACGTAGAATTTCGAAGTAAATTAGAAGTTAAGAAGATCGAATTGGTTTATTGGATAGTAGTTAATTCTCGTTCTGAATTCGAGAATTCTAGTTCGAATGAAGGATCGAGTGGAAGTGAATCCGAGGATTCAGAATCGATAAAGGTTAAGTCCAAAGCTTCAGTTATCAGGTGGGCTTTCTAAACCAAGAAATGATGAATGCTATATATATATATATATGATTATATATATATGTGTGATGTTTTCAAGTGATTGGCTTGCCAAATGTTTAAAGTTTTGTATGATACCGTCTACCAAAGAAAGACGAATTCGGTCCTATGCAAGGTAGGATTTGTGTACACTATTTTGTAATCGGGAGCCTTCCGAAAGGAGTGGACGAGTACAAGTGTTTGAGAAGGAGACCTACTTCTCAGCACTATTTTATTGTAGACATGGTACATACTCTTATATATATTTATGTATTCTTTTGAACATGCACAAGTTTGAATTGTGCTATGTCTTTCAGCAAGTCCAATTTATAGTTGTATTCAGTAAGTTTTCAAATTATCTTGGCATGTGCCCACTGAGTACTTCGTACTCAGCCCCGCCTATTATTCTAAAATGTGCAGGTTAGCTGGGATGAAGATGATCGTGTGCTGGAGGACTTGTTGTTGTTGTTGTTGTTATTGGTTTATATGATAAGAGTTGTTTTGATGAGCTTAGAACCTAGAATATATGTCTTCATAAATATATTCTCTCGTTTTTCCGCTGCAAATTTATGAAGTTTGATGATGTATAAATTTTGTTGATGATGGTTGGATTCTAAAGTCAAACTAAGTTTAAGTCGTTTGAATTCTGAAAGTTTGATCGAAATATGTTCGTTAACTCCTTTTGAAATCAGCCTACTTGATATATATATAATATATATATATCTTGCGTTCTTGATCTATAAGTCAGCTCGTTGTTTTCATGTCATTGAGTTGTTGGATTCGTTTGATGGAAATTATTGATCTTGAGCTGATTTGATTATTCCATAAATGCTTATTTGGTTGATGGTCTCATAAATCTCAAGTTATACTTGTTTTGAAAATGTCAAAGTTGATTGTTGGTTGAGTTGATTTGTCCTTTGTGATTATTGATAAATAGCCGGGTCTGATGGTCCCTGAGCTGGGTATTTGGTGTAGAGGGGGGGTGAATACACCAAATAGATTTTTCGAAACTTTTTCAAGTTAAATCACAGAGTTGGTGAGCTCAGTTATCGATCCATTTGGGGAGGGTCGAATTTGGGGTAAATAACTCAGCTGGCGGTGCGGAAAGTGGTGGTTTGAAAACTTAGCTCGGTTACTTAGAAAAACTCAGTTTGAAAAGATTAACTTTACATTTTCAGTTTAGTCAAGTTGTGCAACTTTTAAAGAGACACAGCTGTCTTTGGAGAACAGCTGCTTATGCAGTTTTGAACAAATATGCAATGATATGAAAGAGTTAGTACAAAACTGAATATAAAGAGAGAGAGTAAGAAGCACGCGAGTTTTTACGTGGTTCGGACTAACACCTCCTACGTCCATGACCAGGTTCACTGGTAATCCACTACCACTTGGTTTCCAAGTACCAAGCAACTTCACAACTCTAACCCGAGCTGTGTTCCAACGGTTGCGGGCAGCATCAAGCTCGCACCTTCGGTGTCCGATGAAGAACCTAACCACTCGAATTAAGAACCTTTACCTAACCTTTCTGGGTTTGGGTTTGGGTATGGGGTTCCAACTGTGAATGAGTTCTTACAATTAAGAACTTTAGAGTATGATGAACTCGTTCGAAATCTAGGCTTAAGATATACAAAGAGTTTGGCCTAGGGAACAGACGAAAAACTAAGCAGTTTCTTAACTAGAAACACTTTAAGATAAAGTGTTCTTTGATCTATGGAGAAGCTTGCAAAAGCTTTTGAAGGAATGATGATTTCGGATAATGAAAGCTTGTAGAGAGTTTTTCGTGTTACGATCTTTGAGGTTGAAAACGGGTTTATATGAGGTAGAGATTCAAGACTAGCCGTTGGAGGAGCCGTTTGAATCTTACCTACTCTTCTTAAATACAAGATCCGCCGTTGGGCGAATACACTTTGTCTTCATTTGTGTCACATCCTAGGTCACGAAGTCTAGGATGCGATCTTTCAATCCCTCATTGGTCGAGAGTAGGTTGACTTCCTCTCGATTCCGGGATCTTCTCGCCTTTAGAGCCGGCTTTTGAATTCGAGCGGACCGTCTTGAAGTGAAGTCTTCGCAGATAGTTCCGCTTTGTTCTGCATTTGGACAGTGTGTTTAAACTTCCGGCTCGAATTCTCTTCACTTGATCGAGCTCTGCCGGATCACTCGAGTGAAGGTTGACGCCCGGTCTTTATGCTAGCCGACTCCAGTAAACACACGTGGTCGACCGTCGTCTTCCGCTTCCTTAACACTGTAAGCCTAGAAAATCTAAAGCTCAAACAGGCGAGCTGGAAAACACTATTTAGGTTGACGCGATCATCTATTCGGTTGGAGAATCAGTTGGGTTTTGGTATCAAATCGAAACCTTTATAATTTTCCCAACAATTTTCCCTTTTTGATGATGCCAAAACCTAACCGAGACAACTTATGACGCGAAGAAAAACTTGTGTTTTATTAATGTAAGAATATACATTATAACACGGGAAAAGAAAGAAGAAGAAAAAAATCTTCAAATCTTCGATCTTCAATCCTTCGATCTTCAATCCCGGTTGGTCGGGTTTTCTCTACGCATCCGTTCTTCTTTCTTTTGACTCGTCTATTCGAGTGGTCCCGATCCGGTGGTTCCTCTAGCTCAACGGTTCTGCCTCTTCTTTGACTTGTCTCTCTTCTTCCTTACTTCCCTTTTTGGCATGATCAAAACAGGGTGGGAGAGATACACCATCGGCTGTTGCGATGTTTTAGTTTGGCGAAACTGTGGTTTTCAGCTCTGAGCAGCGAGGTTTGGAGTCTAAGTGGCTCGAATTTGTTGTATTAGTAGCTCTTCTTCAATTGCATTAGCCTCGGTGTGATTGCGGCATTACGCGTCCTTGGCTCCGATTCGAGGTGGGCGATCCAGAATTTGAGTGCTTGGAGCGGATGAGTTGGCACGGAGATAGCGCATCTTCTGAGTCGGGCACAACTTCATTCCTTGCAACTTTTGCTTCTTCAGACTTCTTAGATTGATTGAGAAAGTCTGATTCAGCACTTGAGGAACTTGTATTCAGCTCATATCATCATCATCCAGCTGCAGGTTATCGTTGGCTGGGTGATGTTTCTCATTTAAGCTTGGTGCAGGGACTTGAGCATCTTTCATCGGAAGATCTCGAAGGGCAGTGTCCTGTGGAGGAAGTGAAACTGAGGAGAAGGCGGTTGAAGTATCCCATCTGTCTTGGGGTTTAAGCTTGGTTGTTCAGCTGGAATACTCCGTTGCCGTGTTGGTGACGATGATGTTCACGCAGGGGCGTGAACTTCTCCTCCACCGTAAGAAACGACCGCTTGTGGGCCTTTTGCTCCTCGGAGAGTGATTACGAATTCTCTCATAATGTCAGCTGGCTTCTCTGCTGACTGACTGAGCACCTTTGACTTGAGTCTTCTGTTTGAAGATAGTGCTTCAGCATATTTTGTCTCCTCAAGTTGTCTCCGATTCCTGCAGTAGGACGGAGATAGATGCATCTTTGGCACTTTGTCATGACTTGCTCTTGAATACTCCAGCCTTTATCAACACATACGGTTGGGTACTGTTGATGTTGATTTTTGCATCCCCGGGAGTTGTATGTGTCCCGTTCTCTCTTTCATGATGAGAGAATCGGTAATGAGGAGGTTCTTTGTCCGGCTTTGACTTGTTCCAAGAAAGTTTTCTGCACCTTCACAGTGAATGACGTTCTTAACAGAGCTTTCTGATCCCACCGCGCCGGCTTGTTTGATCTGTCGATGTGCTTCACCTTCTTACGGACTTCCGTCTTCTTTTGGGAGGTTCCCCGAGAGTTAAACAACTCTTATCTTGAAGCTTTGATAGATTCTTCCAAGTTTGACTCAGAGGCATTCGGAGATATCTCTTTCTCGGAGTTCCATGTTCTTTCCCCAGACTTCTGCATCTCACAGAGTGGATCATTGTAGAGCACGGATACCTCTGTTGAGTGGGTGTCTTTGGGTCATTGTGGTTCCATTTGATTCCCCTCACTTGGAATAATCCTTTACTTTCGGCATCTGGTTTAGCCGAATTCTTTCTCACCGATATCGGTGAGCGTTGATTCCCCACAGACCATTTCGGTCTGTGCCGTGTGGATTCACTGGTCTCGCTCGTCTCACTGGGCCCGGCCTCCGGCTCACCGCCGGAATTCCGTCTCGGCTCAGCTGGCCTTACTTCCGGATTCAGCTAGGTCTGCTTCCAAGTCTCAGGAATTTGAGTCCCGTTCCGAATTCACCGGGGTGAAGTCGTATGATACAGGTTGAGAAGTCCAGGTAATCCGCAGACAAAGGCATTTTGAATCTTTGCTTCTAATCGGTTTTAGCGTGAGAATATCACCTCGCTGGTATGTCCGTGTCAATGAATTTTCTCGAAGCAATTACATCCTTCTTTTCTACGTGATCTCACGATGAAATGATGTCGTACGTCAACATGTTTGCATCTTATGGTGTGAAGTATTGGATTTTCGGATATTGCAATAGCACTTCGAGCTATCACGTAAGACGGTAATCGGAACTTGACCGATTTCACTTCATAGTACATCTGAACATGATGCTTCATAGCCATAATATTAAACACGCTTTCTCGTGGAAGTTGCGACGCACGTTTGTTTCTTTGAAAAACCATGAAATCAACTTACTTCCTAAGAAACGACATACTGTTCCTCGAAGTTGATTTTCTCGTCCAACCGATCTCCGGCGAAGATCCTCCAATAAAGTATCCATCAGCTGTAGATTGTCTTCATTTGGTGTATCCACAACCCACGACATTCGAGTTCGCTTTTCGAGATATTTGCAGAATGTTCTTGGTCGCTTGCCGATGTGGGTGCTTCCTTTGGATCAACTTGTGAAATCCGGCTTTACACACTCCGATTGCGAAAGAGATGTTCCGGACGACTTTGTCGTTAGAATACAGCGGAAAGATCCTATTATCCATCTGGCATTTGCTAGAATCAATCGACTTCCTCTCGAGTCTCTAGTTCAAACGTCTTCCGAGCTTAGTGTTCATTGGAATCTTTACAATTCTGCATTGATTGAACTCCATACTTGGCGATCCAAGTCTTTCACGTATTTGGATTGATTTGCTGAAAATCCCTTCGATGATTGCTTGACTTGAAGTCCTAGAGAAGAAACTCATTTAAATCCCATCATGGACATTTGGAACTTCTCTCGACATCGGATCTCTCCAAATCTTTAAAAGCATAAGAAGCTTGATTTTGAATCCAAAGATGATGTTGTCTACGTAGATTTGAACAACCAGATGTCTTCTCTGACTTGATGGTAAAGAGAGTTCTGTCCATCAGAGCCCTTCTTGAATCCCTTTGGATACGAGAAAATTTTCGACAGAGGTGTCATACCAAGCTCAGCAGGTGCTTGCTTCAATCCATAAAAAGAGGCCTTCTTTAGCTTGTAGACTTTATTTCCTTCTACTTCAAATCTGGAGGCCGATTTCAGCGTAGACTTCTTCTTTTGATTTCTCCATTTAAGAATGCACACTTCACATCACATTTAATAAGACTGCTTGAATTTGTAGATTTGTCTTGCAAAGGCGGAGTAAATAGTCCGATTGCTTCCAAACGTACTCACTGGAGCAAATGATTCTTCGAAGTTCAATTTCCTTTCACCGAGTGTAGTCCTTGGCAACTCAGTCGAGCTTTGTTTTTACTTGGATGACGACTCCAAGGGTATCCAATTTGTTCTTTGAATATCCATTTGAGTCCTA